>OX422213.1:656496565-661738687 GCA_949130495.1 Sambucus nigra | reverse complement strand
CCGGCCACCTGAGCTATGGATATAATCCCATTTTTTTCGAAGAATCCAACAAAATTTGTAACACTATTCGTCAGCAAAAAAACCGACCCTGTTGCGTTTGTGACCGTTTCACCTGCTACAGCAGAAATGGATGCCATTTCTTTCACTGTAGAGTCTGAACTATTATCGCTACTATCTCCATTTTCAGAAGGCATGAGCCGTACCATTGTTTATTGCAATAAATAAAAACTTCCATTATAGTTCTTGTTGTCAAAAGTAAAAGAAAAACTACCAAAATGAAAAATAGTAGATTACACATTTTCTTCCTCCCGATTCAAGTTATTCCAAGACCACGTTGGAAGAGAAACGACAATTTTCATGAAACTTAAAGAAGGACCCGAAAAAAATTATTCCATGTGACCACCTATTTCATCCAATCACTTTAGCAAAGGATTTAGAAATATTTATAAATAAACATTTGCCCATGATAAGTTGATAATATTCTGTTGAATTTAATTTCATTTAAAAATAATAATTTTAAGATACTTTTTTTGGAAATAACAAAACGATAGTTTGATCTAATTATATTTTCCAAATAAAATTTCTATAATTTTACACTCTGGTGTTTTAATATTGATGGACACAATTAAACTTTTCCATCGTTGGATTTTTGTTACAAAAACTACGATCTCTTTTTACTAAATTCTGGCTAACTTGTAATTATTTGTTGTTTAAGACATACTATTATCAACATTACCAATATATACTCCCTATTAACAAACGTTTAACCATAATTTTTTTTTCAACCAACATGAGCCATATAGTAGATGAAAGTCACATGTTTTAAGGTATCCTATATTACATGCTAAGATATTGTTTTATTTGTCCGGTGGGATATGACTTAGGTCTTCTAAAAAATTATTTGTAACTGCTGTGACATTGTTAGGAACGGACGATAATAACTATGAGCCATTGATTATGGACTTTGACACAAATCATAATTATTGATGATATGCTCAACCCGTGTATATGGAGTAGTTTGTTTGAACATTGCACCTTATCCATAGCATTTAATGTGGACATCCGAGTGATTAATAGTATTTTATTGATTAACATGTCATGCTTATGCAATATTTGTTTTTTTAAATTCTCTCACTACATTATCAAATGCGTCAAAAGGAGCTCGTATGTTACTCATATTACCAAAATTGCAAATATTGGGCTGGGTTTCTTTGTCTTTCCCATGGGTTGAACTTTGATATTTATGAGGCTCCATAAACTTTTAGAAAGGATAATTTAATCATTATATATGGTCATAGTATCTCGTATTATTTCCCTTGATTATTGCCTCAATAGCATAATCCTCAATGATTTGATTTTACGAGTTGCGACACAGAATGTCTCCACTAAACCTTGATTTTCATCTACTCTTTGTCATTGATGTTGTAAATAAATGGGTGATACTAAATTTTAGATTTTTGTCACTTATAGAAAAATTGAAGAGTTTTAACCTTACTATTAAACTTCGATTGTTATGATTTCGACTTGATTACTTCGATCAATAATGTGTAAGGGGAGGTATGAAGCTGAACTTTGAGGATACAAATTATTCAATCTCTATGCTACATGCAAACCATCTATAAGCCTAAGACTGCATCAACTAAGTTTATGATTATGTCTCGAAAGAATTCTAACAAAAACTTGGTCATCATTAAATCCCACTATTGACGAGCCTTATATAAATCAATGAAACTAAATCCTTCTTGGAGTTCAAAACTACTAGTTGTGGTATATCTGTCCTACAAATTCAAGTCGTGAGAGACGTGCATTTATGAAAATGCTTACCACCAAAATGAAGGTCGACGCATTGTTTTGAAAAATTAAAAAATATGTTTCACGTTCATGGTGGCTCTAAGTTAATTTTACACTGTGAATAAGAAAGGGTTACGAATTAATTAATGAAGATAATTTTTGGTTTTCAACTGGATCAGGGAAGATCATTAATGGTTACAAGAGGTTATAATCCAAAACTTACATCATCTTTTAGAAGATACAGACTTTTAAGGGATGTTGAAGAATGTCTTTCGTATATAAATTCCAACCATTTTTTATTATTTTATATCCCGGAGGTAGTTTTAAAGTTCAATGCTTTTTAATTGTCATGAATTATTGTAATTCAGGAACCATCACCTCCAATATTTTCATTTCATTCCATTTAATTTTTTTTCTTCATAATATTAGCACTTAATAGAAATCCCCTTCATTTATGAAATTGAACTTCTAAGACAACACCCAACTTTATATTTATTTAAGAAATTAAATTCATAAAACACATAATAAGTTGGTATATTTGGCTTACACACTCATCGAACAAATGGTTTACTAAAACATGGTTCAATATTCATGATCTTCCTAAACTTTCTAATCTGCATTACACCAAAAGTTATGATTTTCAACTCGTTCTAACACGTGTTCCTCACTTAGTGATGGAAAAATTCAATTGTATAATTGTTTTCCACCATACACATTAATGACATTTTAATCCATCATATGTATTTGAAATTATAGTGTGGTAATGAACGTGGGGGCATTATGATAAAAATTCCTCAATTTTTAGAAGTGGTGGGTGTTAATGAGTTTTTTTTAATACACTACATGTTAAAATTGTTTGTGTTCGTTGTGTGGTATCCACTGCCATTTTTTATTACAAGCTTCTGAAGTTGTACGTACATATTATTTGGAAGAGGATATTTTTAAGTTGATGGCTTTTGGGTTGCTCTTACCAGAATTAATAAATGAACTCTATTTTGTCTTGACATACGCATTTGTTTTGTCATCAATGTGGCGTCGATTCATCAAAATATTGATTCCAAAATTAAAGTTATTTATTCCAATAACATGTAGATTTATGTAAAATGCCCCCACATTCATTTAGTTGCTAAAATGTATGATTTAGGATTTTTTTTCGGTCTTTGGTTGAGAATATGATGATGTAACATAAAAGAATCCGATAGTTGAAGAGATTGAAAAGAATAAAGTGGATTCCAATAAATGGGTAAAAGAGGCATAATGTTACCTTTTCTACTAATTAAAGTTATGGCGTTAGAGAATGTTAGCCAAGTCACACCATAACTCCATCACACCCTCAATGCCAACTACTCCAGCAGTTATTTCCCATGATCATAAGTAAACTCATGCCCACATATAACTGCTATAGCAGTTTCCACAACCAGTTCTTCTCCTAACTTGGCCTTGAGTCTTGCCTCCCACCATGTCAACATCAGATTAAATGACAAAAATTATCTACACTGGATAACTCAAATTGAACCGTTCCTCAGTGGACAAAATTTACTACGATTTGTTGACGGTAGTTATACATGCCCTGCCGATGAATCTGCTGCTGCATTATGGAAACAACAAGACAAGCTCATCATCAGCATGCTTGTCTCGTCCATGGATAATGACATGATATCTCTTATAGTCGGTTTACAGACCTCTCATGAAATTTGGAAAACACTTGCGGAAGCCCTTGCTTCTCCCTCCGAGACACGCATTCTCAACCTCCATCGACTTCAACAAGGCGATGACTCTATCTCTATTTTCCTTCAAAAGGCAAAAGCCCTATCTGATGAATTAAGTGTTGCTGGTCACCCCCTTTCTCGTGCTGAATTTAACATCCACATCTTCAAAGGCCTTCGCTCCGAATTCAAGGACCTCGTAACCACCCTCACCACCCTCTCCACTCCGGTGACCTTCTCCGAACTCCATTCCCTGCTTCTTAGCCATGAATTTATTCATGCTGATTCCCTGTCCTCTCTCACTATTACCTTACCCTCACCTTCCCACCCTCCCGCTGCCCACCATACCACTACTAGTATCACATCCTCACCTACCTCCCACCCCTCCTCCAACTCATATCCTACTTACTCTCGTGGTCGCGTTCGCGGTCGTGGCCGTGGTCGCGGTCGTTATACCTCTTACCAATCCAACTACCAAACTAGGTGTCAAATCTGCCATGGTCTTTACCATACAGCCAGAAATTGTTCCCATCGATTTACCACACATCACTCCACCCCGCCTTCGGCCCACTATTCCCACACTGTCCATTCCCAACCTAGCCTACTTCCCAATCCCCACCCTCCTATTACCTCTTGGCTTCCGGACACAGGTGCCTCCCACCATGTCACACCCGATCTCACCAATCTTACCCACCCGTATGCATATCAAGGCCCCGACTCTCTTCAAATTAGTAACGGTAAGGGACTTCCTATATCACATATTGGTACTTCTTCTATTCCTACTTCAAATTCCACTTTTACACTAAATAATGTTCTTCATGTTCCAACCATATCTACATCTCTTTTATCAGTTCAAAAATTCACTCAAGATAATAACATATTTTTTGAATTTCACCCTACCTTTTGTGTTGTCAAGGATTGCCGCACCAAGACGCCTCTTCTTCAAGTCCCGAGTAAAAATGGACTCTATACACTCACTCCAACAATCCAAGGTTCTCCTCATGCACTCCATGCCGTGAAAACCTCCACCGAATGCTGGCACAACCGTCTTGGGCATCCTCACCCACAAGTTCTTCTTCAAATTCTTCATCAATTTCAACTTCCTTTTACTTCTTCTAGTTCAAGCAAACTTTGTACTGCATGTCAAATGGGCAAGTCATCTAGACAACACTTGCCTAGTCGTATCAAGTCATCTTCCTCTGTTTTGCACTTAATTTTCAGTGATGTTTGGGGCCCTGCGCCAACTATGTCCTCTAATGGCCATACGTACTTTATTATCTTTGTTGACCATTTCTCAAACTTTGTTTTGTTTTATCCTTTAATGCGTAAATCTGATGTGTACTCTATATTTCTTCAATTTCAACAATTAGTGGAACGCCAATTTAATACTAAGATAAAAAATATACAAACGGATTGGGGTGGTGAATTTTAAAAACTAGACTCATTCTTTCAAAATTGTGGAATCCATCACCGTTATTCATGTCCTCACACCCATGAGCAAGACAGTTTTGTCGAACGCCGACATCGTCACATCGTCGAAACCGGGCTCACACTCATGGCTCATGCATCCGTTCCTACAAAGTATTGGAATTTTGCTTTTGAAAGTGCCATTTTTCTTATCAACTCTATGCCAACAAAAACTCTCTCTAATAAATCACCATTTCAAATCATCCACTCTCACTCTCCAGAATACCACTTTTTTAAAATTTTTGGGTGCCTATGTTTCCCTTACCTTCGTCCATATAATACTCATAAAATGGATTATCGATCCCACCCATGTGTATTCCTTGGTTATAGTTCTCACCAACATGGCTACCGTTGCTTACACATTCCAACGAATCGTATTTACTTTGCTCGTCATGTTCGTTTTGATGAAGGAATTTTTCCATTTGCACAATCTCACTCTCAACCCCCTCTCCTTTCTCCTCCATCCGTACCATGGGGTACGACACCCAATACAACCCATTTACCCTCATCTCCTAATAATCTACCATCTC
Source organism: Sambucus nigra (assembly GCA_949130495.1). Taxonomy (NCBI): domain Eukaryota; kingdom Viridiplantae; phylum Streptophyta; class Magnoliopsida; order Dipsacales; family Adoxaceae; genus Sambucus; species Sambucus nigra. The sequence goes on along the minus strand of OX422213.1, from coordinate 661,733,193 downwards.
CCACTCCCACCCTCTGCCAACTACAACCACCCACAACGACCTCCCTCGTTCCCCTCCCTCGGCAGCCTTCTCTCACTTCTCCGGCCTTACACACAACACCCCCTCCATCTTCTACTATTCTCCCGCCCGTTTCTAACCCTGATGGTTTACATCTCACCATTGATCTTGGCTCCTTACCTCAACCAAACCCTCCTCCCACCCACACAATGCACCTCCAATCTCATTCCACTAATACCCTCCCACCCAACCCTCATTCTCACTTTAGCACTTTAAATATGTCTGAACCTACATGTTTCTCCACTGCTAATTAAGACCCCAAGTGGCGTCATGCCATGGGCACCGAACTTAATGCTCTCCTCCAAAACCAAGCATGGACTCTAGTTCCTCCTTCCCCCAACATGAACATTATTGGTTGCAAATGGGTCTACCGTATTAAACGCAAATCTGACGGGTCCCTTGAACGTTATAAGGCTCGTCTTGTCGCCAAAGGCTTTCACCAAGAATATGGTCTTGATTTTCATGAAACCTTTAGCCCCGTTGTTAAAGCCACCACCATCCGCACCGTTCTCTCCATTGTTGTATCTCATAAATGGATACTAACTCAATTAGATGTTAATAATTCATTCCTTCATGGGTACCTCAATGAAACAGTCTTTATGGAACAACCCCCTGGATTTAAAGATCCAATCAACCCACATTATGTGTGCAAGCTTAATCGCTCTCTTTACGGTCTCAAACAAGCACCCCGCGCTTGGTTTCATCGTCTCACTCATTTTCTTACCACTCAAAATTTCGTTGGATCTAAAACAGATTCCTCTCTCTTTATTTATAAAAATAGCACAGACATCATCTTTTTACTCATTTACGTTGATGATATCATTATCACCGGCAATAATCCCACTGTAATTCAATCACTTATTACTTCCTTTAGCAAGGAATTCTCTATAAAAAATCTTGGCTCTCTTCATTACTTTCTTGGAATTGAAGTAACCTCCACTCCTCACGGCCTCCACCTATCTCAACATCGTTACATATGTGATCTCCTTTCTCGACATGGCATGTCAAACTCCAAACAACTTTCAACACCTATTTCTACCATTTCTTCTCTATCCAAAACTGATGGACCTCCCGTACCCGACCCTACTCCATATCGCCAAATTGTCGGAGCTTTACAATATGCCACTCTTACTCGTCCTGATATCACATTTGTAGTAAATAAAGCATGTCAATTCATGCATCAACCAACTGAGGCCCATTGGATTCTTGTCAAACGCATACTCCGCTATCTCAATTCTACATCCTCATACGGCCATCACCTCACCCACTCTCCTTCCCTGAAACTACAAGCATTTACTGATTTAGATTGGGCGGGGTGTGTTGATGATAGAAAGTCCACCGGTGGTTTTGCGATTTATTTAGGCTCCAACCTCATTTCGTGGCAATCTAAGAAACACAAGACGGTCTCCCGCTCCTCTACTGAAGCCGAATACAAATCAATGGTCGACGTCACCGCTGAACTCATATGGCTCAAATCCCTACTACATGAACTTGGGTTTCCTGTGAAAAAACCTCCAATACTTTGGTGTGATAATATTGGTGCTACATACTTAGCTGCAAATTCGGTATTTCATGCCCGTACAAAACACGTTGAAATCGATTTTCACTTTGTCCGTGATCAAGTGGCAATAAAGAACCTTCAAGTTCAATTCATCTCAACTCATGATCAGCTTGCTGATTTTTTTACAAAGGGTCTTCCTACTGCAAAATTTCAGTTTATTCGTGACAAGTTGCTGGTACGTCCAAAACCCCCATCAACTTGCGGGGGAATGTTAGCCAAGTCACACCATAACTCCATCACACCCTCTATGCCAACTACTCCAGCAGTTATTTCCCATGATCATAAGTAAACTCATGCCCACATATAACTGCTATAGCAGTTAGTACACGTCCAAATATAACTGCTATAGCAGTTAGTAAATAGTGGCAGCTACAACTGCTTCAACAGTTAGAATATGTTAGGAACTATATATAATACACTTGTGAACGTACTGCAAAATTAATGAAGACCAGAAATACAAATTGAAGTGCTATCAACTTAGACCATTTATTCTCTGCTGTTAGAGAAGTCCTAAGGAAATTTATTGAAGAAAAAATTGACTCTTTAAATAGATAAAATATTTACATTGATTCTTTTAAAAGTTATAAAATTCAAATAGTGGGAAAAATGAGTGACAAGGCAATTGTGATAGTAATTATAGACATATATATTATTATTATCAACGCAGGGAAAAAAGGATGACTAATTTTTTCTTCTGAAAAAAACGTCATGAGTGATCGTAGTATTTAGGATGAAATTTCGAGGTTGGTTACCATGTTTAAATTATTGCATATACATAAAATTATTTTGCATTGTGTAAGCGCACGATCTTATATATCGGGATGTGCACTGCAGAAAAGTGTCAATGTAAAAATGAAATAATTAATTATTTTCTCAACCTAAGATGTCATTGACAAACTAAAATGGATTAAGAAATTGGAGTTGTTGACCCTATAAAAAACGAAGTCATTGTAGCAAGATGTCTCCACCTTTTTTTGGAATTGATTCAACATTTAAAAGTCAGAATAATTGTTTTAGTTAAGGCTAATGCCCATGACAAAAGGGTCATGGTAACCCAGATTTAATATAGGTCGATAAGTTTAATAGAAGTCCAAATCATATTTTGAAGTTGAACCAAAATGAGTAACATCTCTACATGTTAACGAATGTGAAATTATGTTTTTCTCATACATGTATGATAAAATTAATCACATACCATTTCTTTCCCATCAACGTGAATTGGTAAAAATTTAAGATAATGCACCTTAATATCAATTAAAGATCTATTACTTTTTCATTAAAAAAAAGAAGAGAAAAGTGATACAATTTTGAATTTTTTAATCAAAAAATAAATTTGATTCAAACTAACCAAAGTAAAATTTGATGTCATGATTAACAGGTGATAATAAGTGAAAATGAATTGAATTGAGCTGATATTGAATTTGATTGCACCTCTATCAAATGAAATTCACTCACATTTTACTGACATGAAAGTATATTAAAGTGATTTTTACTCATATTGAAACATGTTGTGAAAATAAGTGATAACTAAATATTGTAATTGGTCAAATTTTCATACAAATGTGTAATATATTAAATATTGAAAATATAAGATTTTTGAAAAATGGAATAGTATAATTGTATAATATAAGAGGCAAATTTTTTTTTATTATGAAAAATATTTTTTTTAGATCTCTAATGATATTAGTCATAAAACCTGCTAAAAATGTTCAAAGCGTATTAAAAGTTCACAACGACTGATAATGAACAAACGAAAAAAATGAAAAGAAATTATTGCAATCGATACAAATTCCATTATAGTTCTTGTTGTAAAAACTAAAAGAAAAACTAACAAAATGAAAAATAGTACACATTTTCTTCCTTCTGATTCAAGTTATTCCATGACAATGTTGGAAGAGAAAAGGCAATTTTCGTGAAGCTTAAAGAAGGACCAGAAAAAAATGATTCCATGTGACCACCTATTTTATCGAATCACTTTAGCCTATTTCATCGAATCACTTTAGGAAAGGGTTTAGAAATATCTATAAATAAACATTTTCCCACGATAAGTTGATAACATTTCGTTGAATTTAATTTTATTTAAAAATAATAATTTTAAGATATTGTTTTTGGAAATAACAAAACAGTAGTTTGATCTAATTATATTTTCCAAATACAATTTCCCTAATCTTACTCTCTGGGGTTTTAATATTGATGGACACAATTAAACTTTTCCAGCGTTGGGTTTTTGTATAAAAAACTATGATATTTTTTTTTCTAAATTCTGGCTAACTTGTAATTATTTGTTGTTTATCACAATCAATAAAAACTTCCGTTATAGTTCTTGTTGTCAAAAGTAAAAGAAAAAATACCAAAACGAAAAATTGTAGATTACACATTTTCCACCTCCCGATTCAAGTTATTCAAAGACCATGTTGGAAGAGAAAAGACAATTTTCACGAAACTTAAAAGAAGGGCCAGAAACAAATTATTCCATGTGACCACCTATTTCATCCAATCACATTAGGAAAGGGTTTAGAAACATTTATAAATAAACATTTGCCCAAGATAAGTTGATAATATTTTGTTGAATTTGATTTTATTTAAAAATAATAATTTTAAGATATTGTTTTTGGAAATAATAAAATTATAGTTTGATCTAATTATATTTTCCAAATACAATTTCCATAATCTTACTCTCTGGTGTTTTAATATTGATGGACACAATTAAACTTTTCCATCGTTGGATTTTTGTTACGAAAACTACTATTTTTTTTAACTAAATTCTGGCTAACTTGTAATTATTTGTGGCTTAAGACATAAGATTATTTACATTAGCAATATATACTCCCTATTAATAAAAGTTTAACCATAAAATTTATTCAACCAACATGAGTCATATAGTAGATGACAGACACATGTTTTAAGGTATCATATATTATATGATAAGACATTGTTTTGTTTGTCTGGTGTGACTTGACTTAGTCTTCTCATAAATTATTTGTAACTGGTGTGATATTGTTAGGAACGGACGGTCATAACTATCACCCATTGATTATGGACTTTGACACATAATTCATAATTATTAATGATATGCTCAACCAGGGTATATGGAGTAGTTTGTGAGAACATTTCATCTTATCCATAACATTTAATGTGGACATCCGAGAAATTCATAGTATTTTTAAGATTCACAAGTCATACGTACGCAATATTTGTTTCTTTAAATTATCTCACTACATTATCAAATGCGTCAAAAGGAGCGCGTCTGTTACTCATATTACCAAAATTGCAAATATTGGGTTTGGTTTCTTTGTCTTTCCCATGGGTTGACCTTTGATATTTATGTGGCTCTGTAAACTTTTAGAATACATAATTTACTCTTATATATGGTCATAGTATCTCATATTATTTCCCTTGATTATTGCCTCAATAGTATAATCCTCTAAGATTTGATTTTAGGAGTTGCGACATAGAATGTCTCCACTCAATCTTGATTTCCATCTACTCTTTATCATTGATATTGTAAATAAATGGGTGATACTAAATATTAGATTTTTGTCAATTTTAGAAAAATTGAAGAGTTTTAACCTTACTATTATACTTCGATTGTTATGAAATCGACTTGATTACTTCAATCAATAATGTGTAAGAGGAGGTATGAAGTTGAACTTTGAGGATACAAATTACTTAATCTTTATTCTACATTCAAACCATCTATAAGCCTAAGACTGTATCAACCTAGTTTATGATCATGTCTCGAAAGAAATCTATCCAAAACTTGGTCATCATTAAATCCCACTATTGATGAGCCTTATATAAATTAATGAAAAAAAATCCTTCTTGGAGTTCAAAACTACTAGTTGTGGTAAATTTGTTCTAAAAATCCCAGTCGTGAGAGAGGTGCATTTATGAAAATATTTACCCCCAAAATGAAGGTCGACGCGTAGTTTTGAACAATTAAAAAATATATTTGACGTTCATGGTGGCTCTAAGTAAATTTTACAATGTGAATAAGAAAGGGTTGTGAATTAATTAATGAAGATTTTTTTTTGTTTTCAACTGGGTAGGGAAGATCAATTTAGGATGCAATAGGTTATAATCGAAAACATACATCATCTTTTAGAAGATACTGACTTCTAAGGCATGCTGAAGAATGTCTTTAATATATAAATCGCATCCATTTCTTATTATATTTTATATCCCGAAGGTAGTTTTAAAGTTCAATTCTTTTTAATTGTCATGAATTATTATAAATCATGAACCTTCACCTCCAATATTTTCATTTCATTCAATTTCTTTTTTCATAATATTAACACTTAGTAGAAAGTTCCCTTCTTTTTTGAAATCGAACTTCTAAGACAACACCCAACTTTATATTTATTTCGGAAATTAAATTCATAAAACACGCAATAAATTGGTATATTTGGCTTACACACTCCTCGAACAAATGGTTTACTAAAACATTGATCGATATTCATGATCTTCCTAAACTTTCTAATCTGGCTTATACCAAAAATTATGGTTTTCAACTCATTCTAACACGTGTTCCTCACTTAGTGACGGAAAAATTCAATTAATTGTTTTCCACCATACTCATTACTGACATTTTAATCCATCATATGTATTTGAAATTATAGTGTGGTGATGAACGTGGGGGCATTATGACGAAAATTCCTCAATTTTTAGAAGTGGTGGGGGTAATGAGTTTTTTTGGATACACTACATGTTAAAATTATTTGGGTTCTTTGCGTGGCATCACATAATATTTTGAGTGTATAAATCACATGCATATGAGTTCGTAGATAATATTAAAATCTAGAATAAGCTCATGTGATGAGATGTTGATTATGATAGACTTTATTTCAACCCAAGAAACTAAGCTAGGAATAATAAAAAGGAACCATCACTTGAAATTATGAAATTTAGATTATTTTTAAGCATACTACATCAGAACTTTGCATTCCCAAAAGGTAAGTTGGTGGATGTGATCCCAAAAAACTCTTATTTGTTATTACTATAATTGGGAACTGAGTTCTTTATTTATTAAATTGTTACTATATGCACCAGCAAGAGGTTTGAAGTAAATGAGAGTCTTAACTCCAGAAGTCGTTTCTTTGACAAACGATTCGTATGTTTGAGCACCTCCTTTGACGTTGATAACGAGCCTGTAAAAGGTCACAGTGGGGTGTTGTTGGAATACGCCATACAGAACTTCTAGGAAGACCAAGTCAGATGCAACACTCTTGTTTTCTTCATCGACGGCAAACTTTGCGACCTCAATCACATGAGGGTCATTTGGGTTAACATGTGGCCAATTGTTACTGAAATTCTGCCCTGTAGTTCCATGGAGAGGAAGGGATTCCGCACAAAAGGTATCCACTGCCATTTTTTATTACAAGCTTCTGAAGTTGTATGTACGTATGATTTGGAAGTGGATATTTAAATCGTTAGCTTTTGGGTTGTTCCTACTCGAATTTATAAACAAACTCTATTTTGTCCTGACATATGCCAATAGGACCCGTGTGGAGCACAGATACAAACCAATATGAATGCGACACGTCAGTATGTTTTACAAAATATGTCTACTTTTGTGAGTCGGTGTAAAATGACACTTATGTAAAATAGCCACACATTCAATTAGTTGCAAAAATGTATGAGTTAGGATTTTTTCGGTCTTTGGTGGAGAATATGATGATGTTTACATAGAATAATCCGATAGGTGAAGTGATTGAAAAGAATAAAGTGGATTCCAATGAATGGATAAAAGAGGCATAAAGTAACCTTTTCTACTAAATAAAGTTACGGCATTAGGGAAGTCCGATGAAAAATTATTGAAGAATAAATGCACTCTTTAAATAGGATAAAATATTCACATTGATTCATTTAAAAGTTAACAAATTTAGATACTCTGAAAAATGAGTGACAAGATAGTTTTGACAGTAATTATCAGCCGAGATATTATTAATATCAACGCAGGGAAAGTAGGACGACTAATGTTTTCTTAGGAAAAAAGTCACGAGTGATCATAGTATTGGGGATGAAATTTCGAGGTTTGTTACCCTGTTTAAATTATTGCATATACATAAAATCATTTTGCATTGTTTAAACCCACGATCTTAGATATCGGGATGTGCACCGCAGAAAAGCGTCAATGTAAAAATGAAATTATTAATAATTTTCTCAACCTAAGATGTCACTGACAAACTAAAATGGATGAAGAAATTGGATTTGTTGACCCTATATAAAGAAAGTCAATGTAGCAAGATGTCTCCCCCATTTTTGGAATTAATTCAATATTTAAAAGTCAGAATGATTGTTTTAGTTAAGGCTAATGCCCATAACAAAAGGGTCATGGTAACCCAGATTTAAAATAGGCCGATAAGTTTAAGGGCCTCTGTGCATTTAGTCCTACTCCTAAAGTATTATTAAGCTCATATCCTAAGTCATTCAATTTTAGTGGTAGGCCCTCATCCTCTATTTGTTATAAAAGATGGTGGGACATTTGGGCAATTATTTTGATCATAATGCCTTTGAGGGAGCTAACATGACTCCCACGTTCAAAAGTAAAACAACAGTTAATTGACTAAAGATTTACCAAACATCTTAACTGCAGGACTTGCAACTAAAGGAAAAAAAGGATAGGTTCGGTGCCATCCTAAACATTGGGGCATAGGATTTGTTCCAAAATAACTATAAGTTTAATAGAAGTCCAAATCATATTTTGAAGTTGAACCAAAATGAGTATCATCTCTACATGTTAACAAATATGAAATTATGTTTTTCTCATACATGTATGATAAAGTAAATCACGTACCATTTCTTTCCCAACAACGTGAATTGGTAAAAATTTAAGACAATGCACCTTAATATCAATTAAAGATCTATTAATTCTTCATTAAATAAAAAGAAGAGAAAAATAATACAATTTCGAATTTTTTTTCTCAAAAAATACATTTGATTAAAACTAACAAATGTAAAATTTTATGTCATGATTAACATGTGATAATAAGTGGAAATGAATTGAATTGAACTGATATTGAATTTGATTGCTCCTCTATTAAATGCAATTCACTCACATTTTACTGACATGAAAATATATTTAAGTGATTTTTACTCATATTGAAACATGTTGTGCAAATAAGTGATAACTAAATATTGTAATTGGTCAATTTTTCATATAAATGTGTAATATATTAAATATTGAAAATATTATATTTTTGAAAAATGGAATAGTATAATTATATAATATAAGAGGCTAAATTTTTTTTATGATGAAAAATATTATTTTTTTAGATCTATAGTGTTATTAGTCATAAACCCTGCTAAAAATGTTCAAAGGTTATTAAAGTTCATAATGACTGATAATAAACAAAAGACAAAATGAAAAGAAAATATTGCAATCGATAAAAATTCCATTATAGTTCTTGTCGTAAAAACTAAAAGAAAAACTAACAAAATGAAAAATAGTAGATTACACATTTTCTTCCTCCCGATTCCAGTTATTCCAAGACAATGTTGGCAAAGAAAAGGCAATTTTCATGACGTTTAAAGAACGACCAGAAAAAAATGATTCCATATGACCACATATTTCATCCAATCACTTTAGCAAAGGGTTTAGAAATATCTATAAATTAACATTTGCCCATGATAAGTTTATTTTATTTAAAAATAAAAATTTTAAGATATGTTTTTTGGAAATAACAAAACAATAGTTTGATCTAATTATATTTTCCAAATACAATTTCCATAATCTTACTCTCTGGTGTTTTAATATTGATGGACACAATTAAACTTTTCCATCGTTGGGTTTTTGTATCAAAAACTACGATCTCTTTTTTTCTAAATCCTCGCTAACTTGTAATTATTTGTTGTTTATTTATTTTATTTTTTTTAAAGGAACCATTATTTTATTAATAGTTGGAGAAAAAACCTCCGCGAGGGCACTTACAAGCACTAAAGCAAGGCTCTTGCAAAAAGAAACAACAATATAAAGCCAATTTAAAAATTATTTAGGTCCTACGATTTCTAGGCCACATTCGCTTGCGTACGACTTTCCAATTGTCATTTTTCGCAGTAGAATTTACATCATTGGAATCCGCCGCAGTTGCTGAATCAAGTTTGGGGAGATCCATGAATAAATCAATGTCGCGGTCGTCTTGAATTTGGACACTAATAGGATTATTTTTGGATAACTCTTCATCAGCTAGATCATTGTGCAAAACAAGTTTATCTCCTATTAATAGGATGGAATCGCGTTGGATTAAGTGGTGGATGTAACTTGAATTTGTATGAATTTTACCAGAAAAATACTCTCTTTTAGCCTCCTTAGCCATTAACTTTGAGGAAGTCTTAACTCCATTTGAATTTAATTTTTTAGCCACACGTGGAGTCTTCATTTGTGCAGGAGCTGATGGGGTGTTCTCCACGAGAATAGGAGCTAAGTTAGTAGTTTTTAAAGTCTCGGCCAACAAAATATTTTGTTCACCTCCCTGAATTTCAGCCGACACATAATATTTTCCAACTAAATCATAATTTTCTTCCTGAAAATATGGGGTATATCCATTGTCATCTCCGGCAACCTCTGTTGACTGAACTTTTTTTTTGGAATTTCGGCCACCTGAGCTACCGGATATAATCCCATTTTTTTCCAAGAATCCAAAACGATTTGGCACACTATCCTTCGAGAAGAAGGCAGGCCCTATTGCGTTTGTGACCTTCTCACCTGCTACATCAGAAATGGAGGCCCTTTCTTTCACTGTAGAGTCTGAACTATTATCCTAACTATCTCCATTTTCAGAAGGCACGAGAAGTACCATTTTTTATTTCTATCAATTAAAACTTCCATTATAGTTCTTGTTGTCAAAAGTAAAAGAAAAACTACCAAAATGGAAAATAGTAGATTACACATTTCTTCCTCCCGATTCAAGTTATTCCAAGACCACGTTGGAAGAGAAACGACAATTTTCATGAAACTTAAAGAAGGACCAGAAAAAAATTATTCCATGTGACTTAGGTCTTCTCAAAAAATATTTCTAACTAGTGTGGAATTATTAGGAACGGACGATCATAACTATGACCCATTGATTATGGACTTTGACACAATTCATAATTATAGATGATATGCTCAACCCGTGTATTTGGAGTAGTTTCTGAGAACATTGCATCTTATCCATAGCATTGAATGTGGACATCCGAGCGATTCATAGTATTTCAACGATTCAAAAGTCATACTTATGCATTATTTGTTTTTTTAAATTCTCTCACTACATTATCAAATGCATCAAAAGGAGCCCGTATGTTACTCATATTACCAAAATTGCAAGTATTAGGTTTGGTTTCTTTGTCTTTCCCATGGGTTGACCTTTGATATTTACGAGGCTCCGTAAACTTTTAGAATACATAATTTACTCATTATATATAGTCATTGTATCTCATATTATTTCCCTTGATTATCGCCTCAATACCATAATCCCCTAAGATTTGATTTTATGAGTTGCGACATAGAATGTCTCCACTCAACATTTATTTCCATCTACTCTTTGTCATTGATATTGTAAATAAATGGGTGATACTAAATTTTAGATTTTTGTCACTTTCAGAGAAATTGAAGAGTTTTAACCTTATTATTCTTTGATCGTTATGAAATCGACTTGATTACTTCTATCAATTATGTGTAAGGGGAGGTATGAAGTTGAACTTTGAGGATACAAATTATTTAATCTCTATGCTACATTCAAACCAGATATAAGCCTAAGATTGTATCTACCTAGTTTATGATTATGTCTCGAAAGAATTCTATCCAAAAGTTGGTCGTCATTAAATCCCACTATTGATGAGCCTTATATAAATTATTGAAACTAAATCCTTCTTGGAGTTTAAAACCAATAGTTGTTGAAAATTTTCCCTAAAAATCCAAGTCGTGAGAGAGGTGCATTTATGAAAATGTTTACCACCAAAATGAAGGTCGACACACAGGTTTGAACAATTGAAAAATATGTTTGACGTTCATGGTGGCTCTATGTAAATTTTACGATGTGAAGAAGAAAGGGTTGTGAATTAATTAATGAAGATAATTTTTTGTTTTCAACTGGATCAGGGAAGATCATTAATGGTTACAAGAGTTTATAATCCAAAACATACATCATATTTTACAAGAAACAGACTTCTAAGGGATGCTAATATTCACTTTAGGAAAGAGTTTAGAAATATCTATAAATTAACATTTGCCCATGATATGTTTATTTTATTTAAAAATAAAAATTTTAAGATATGTTTTTTGGAAATAACAAAACAATAGTTTGATCTAATTATATTTTCCAAATACAATTTCCATAATATTACTCTCTGGTGTTTTAATATTGATGGACACAATTAAACTTTTCCATCGTTGGGTTTTTGTATCAAAAACTACGATCTCTTTTTTTTCTAAATTCTCGCTAGCTTGTAATTATTTGTTGTTTATTTTTTATTTTATTTATTTTTTTAAAGGAACCATTATTTTATTAATAGTTGGAGAAAAAGCCTCCGCGGGGGCACTTACAAGCACTAAAGCAAGGCTCTTGCAAAAAGAAACAACAATATAAAGCCAATTTAAAAATTATTTAGGTCCTACGATTTCTAGGCCACATTCGCTTGCGAACGACTTTCCAATTGTAATTTTTTGCAGTACAATGTACATCATTGGAATCCGCCGCAGTTGCTGAATCATGTTTGGGGAGATCCACGAATAAATCAATGTCGCGGTCGTCTTGAATTTGGACACTAATAGGATTATATTTGGATAACTCTTCACCAGCTAGATCATTGTGCAAAACAAGTTTATCTCCTATTAATAGAATGGAATCGCGTTGGATTAAGTGGTGGATGTAGCTTGAGTTTGTATGAATTTTACCAGGAAAATACTCTCTTTTAGCCTCCTTAGCCATTAACTTTGAGGAAGTCTTAACTCCATTTGAATTTAAATTTGTAGCCACACGTGGAGTCTTCATTTGTGAAGGAGCTGATGGGGTGTTCTCCACGAGAATAAGAGCTAAGTTAGTTGTTTTTAAAGTCTCGGACAACAAAATATTTTGTTCACCTCCCAGAATTTCAGCCGACACATCATCTTTTCCAACTAAATCATAATTTTCTTCCAGAAAATCTAGGGTATATCCATTGTCATCTCCGGCAACTTCTGTGGACTGAACTTTTTTTTTGGAATTTCGGACACCTGAGTTACCGGATATAATCCCATTTTTTAAAAGAATCCAACACGATTTGGCACGCTATCCTTCGAGAAGAAAGCAGGCCCTATTGTGTTTGTGACCTTCTCACCTGCTACATCAGAAATGGAGGCCCTTTCTTTCACTGTAGAGTCTGAACTATTATCCTAACTTTAGAAATATTTACAGAAGGCACGAGAAGTACCATTTTTTATTGCAATCAATTAAAACTTCCATTATAGTTCTTGTTGTCAAAAGTAAAAGAAAAACTACCAAAATGAAAAATAGTAGATTACACATTTTCTTCCTCCCGATTCAAGTTATTCCAAGACCACGTTGGAAGAGAAACAACAATATTCATGAAACTTAAAGAAGGACCAGAAAAAAATTATTCCATGTGACCACCTATTTCATCCAATCACTTTAGCAAAGGGTTTAGAAATATTTATATATAAACATTTGCACACGAAAAGTTGCTAATATTCAGTTGAATTTAATTTCATTTAAAAATAATAATTTTATGATATTGTTTTTGGAAATAACAAAACGATAGTTTGATCTAATTATATTTTTCTAATACAATTTCCATAATCTTACTCTCTGGTGTTTTAATATTGATGGACACAATTAAACTTTTCCATCGTTGGGTTTTTGTATCAAAAACTACGATCTCTTTTTTTCTAAATTCTCGCTAGCTTGTAATTATTTGTTGTTTATTTTTTATTTTATTTATTTTTTTAAAGGAGCCATTATTTTATTAGTAGTTGGAGAAAAAGCCTCCTCGGGGGCACTTACAAGCACTAAAGCAAGGCTCTTGCAAAAAGAAACAACAATATAAAGCCAATTTAAAAATTATTTAGGTCCTACGATTTCTAGGCCATATTCGCTTGCGGTCGACTTTCCAATTGTCATTTTTCGCAGTAGAATTTACATCATTGGAATCCGCCGCAGTTGCTGAATCAAGTTTGTGGAGATCCACGAATAAATCAATGTCACGGTCGTCTTGAATTTGGACACTAATAGGATTATTTTTGGATAACCCTACATCAGCTAGATCGTTATGCAAAACAAGTTTATCTCCTATTAATAGGATGGAATCGCGTTGGAATAAGTGGTGGATGTAGCTTGAGTTTGTATGAATTTTACCAGAAAAATACTCTCTTTTAGCCTCCTTAGCCATTAACTTTGAGGAAGTCTTAACTCCATTTGAATTTAAATTTTTAGCCACACGTGGAGTCTTCATTTGTGAAGGAGCTGATGGGGTGTTCTCCACGAGAATAGGAGCTAAGTTAGTTGTTTTTAAAGTCTCGGCCAACAAAATATTTTGTTCACCTCCCTGAATTTCAGCCGACACATCATCTTTTCCTACTAAATCATAATTTTCTTCCTGAAAATCAGGGGTATATCCATTGTCATCTCCGGCAACCTCTGTGGACTGAACTTTTTTTTTTGGAATTTCGGCCACCTGAGCTACCGGATATAATCCCATTTTTTTCCAAGAATCCAACATGATTTGGCACCCTATCGTTCGAGAAGAAAGCAGGCCCTATTGCGTTTGTGACCTTCTCACCTGCTACATCAGAAATGGATGCCCTTTCTTTCACTGTAGAGTCTGAACTATTATCCTAACTATCTCCATTTACAGAAGGCACGAGAAGTACCATTTTTGATTGCAATCAATTAAAACTTCCATTATAGTTCTTGTTGTCAAAAGTAAAAGAAAAACTACCAAAATGAAAAATTGTAGACACATTTTCTTCCTCCCGATTCAAGTTATTCCAACACCACGTTGGAAGAGAAACGACAATTTTCATGAAACTTATAGAAGGACCAGAAAAAAATTATTCCATGTGACCACCTATTTCATCCAATCACTTTAGCAAAGGGTTTAGAAATATTTATATATAAACATTTTCACATGATAAGTTGCTAATATTCAGTTGAATTTAATTTCATTTAAAAATAATAATTTTAAGATATTGTTTTTGAAAATAACAAAACTATAGTTTGATCTAATTATATTTTTCAAATACAATATCCATAATCTTACTCTCTGGTGTTTTAATATTGATGGACACAACTAAACTTTTCCATCGTTGGATTTTTGTTACAAAAACTACCATCTCTTTTTTACTAAATTCTGGCCAACTTGTAATTATTTGTTGTTTAAGAAAAAATATTATCAACATTACCAATATATACTCCCTATTAACAAAAGTTTAACCATAAATTTTTTTCAACCAACATGAGCCATATAGTAGATGAAACTCACATGTTTTAAGGTATCCTACGTTTGGTAAATTGTAGGATACCTTAAAACATGTGAGTTTCATCTACTATATGGCTCATCCTACATTACATGCTAAGACATTGTTTTGTTTCTCCGGTGGGACTTGACTTAGGTCTTCTCAAAAAATATTTCTAACTGGTGTGGCATTATTAGGAACGGATGATCATAACTATGACCCATTGATTATGGACTTTGACACAATTCATAATTATAGATGATATGCTCAACCCGTGTATTTGGAATATTTTCTGAGAACATTGCATCTTATCCCTAGAATTTAATGTGGACATCCGAGCGATTCATAGTATTTCAACAATTCACAAGTCATACTTATGCCATATTTGTTTTTTTAAATCCTCTCACTATATTATCAAATGCATCAAAAGGAGCGCGTATGTTACTCATATTACCAAAATTGCAAGTATTAGGTTTGGTTTCTTTGTCTTTCCCATGGGTTGACCTTTGATATTTATGAGGCTCCGTAAACTTTTAGAGTACATAATTTACTCATTATATATAGTCATTGTATCTCATATTATTTCCCTTGATTATTGCCTCAATAGCATAATCCTCTAAGATCTGATTTTACGAGTTGCGACCTAGAATGTGTCCACTCAACCTTTATTTCCATCTACTCTTTGCCATTGATATTGTAAATAAATGGGTGATACTAAATTTTAGATTTTTGTCACTTTCAGAAAAATTGAATAGTTTTAACCTTACTATTATTCTTTGATCGTCATGAAACCGGTTTGATTACTTCGATCAATAATGTGTAAGGGGAGGTATGAAGTTGAACTTTGAGGATACAAATTATTTAATCTCTATGATACATTCAAACCATCTATAAGCCTAAGATTGTATCTACCTAGTTTATGATTATGTCTCGAAAGAATTCTATCCAAAACTTGGTCATCATTAAATCCCACTATCGACGAGCCTTATATAAATTATTGAAACTAAATCCTTCTTGGAGTTCAAAACTAATAGTTGTTGAAAATTTGTCCTAAAAATCCAAGTCGTGAGAGAGGTGCATTTATGAAAATGTTTACCACCAAAATGAAGGTCGACGCATAGTTTTGAACAATTAAAAAATATGTTTGACGTTCATGGTGGCTCTATGTAAGTTTTACGATGTGAATAAGAAAGGGTTGTGAATTAATTAATGAAGATAATTTTAGGTTTTCAACTGGATCAGGGAAGATCATTAATGGTTACAAGAGGTTATAATCCAAAACATACATCATCTTTTACAAGATACAGACTTCTAAGGGATGCTGCAGAATGTCTTTCATACATAAATTGCAACCATTTTTTATTATATTTTATATCCCGAAGGTAGTTTTAAAGTTCGATGCTTTTTAATTGTCATGAATTACTGAAATTCATGAACCTTCACTTCCAATATTTTCATTTCATTCAATTTCTTTTTTCATAATATTAACACTTAGTAGAAATTTCCGTTCTTTTTTGAAATCGAAGTTCTAAGACAACACCCAACTTTTTTCAACTTCTTTTTTGAAATTGAATTTATTTAGGGTTGAATAAATTCCTACAATATTTTTATCATTAAAAGTTTGATAAAAATGTTTTTTTTTGTTTTTCAAAATTTCTCAGGCCTTTTCAATTTATACAAATGGAAGTAACGTCACGCTGATCAACAACAGAAATATATAATTGTATATAATGACCCACGCCTTTTATTTCAAATGTTTATGATTTTACTAATGTTATAAATTGACAACAAAATATAAAATATTTACCTTCTCTAATATATTGTTATGCCAGGTAATAAGTGTATAAATCACATGCATATGAGTTCGTAGATAATATTAAAATCTAAAATAAGCTCATGTAATGAGAAGTTGATTATGATAGACTTTATTTCAACCCAAGAAACTAAGCTAGGAATAATAAAAAGGAACCATCACATGAAATTATGATATTTAGATTATTTTTAAGCATACTACATCAGAACTTTGCATTCCCAAAAGGTAAGTTGGTGGATGTGATCCCAACAAACTCTTATTTATTATTACTATAATTGGGAACTGAGTTCTTTATTTATTAAATTGTTACTCTATGCGCCAGTAAGAGGTTTGAAGTAAATGAGAGTCTTATCTCCAGAAGTCGTTTCTTTGACAAACGATTCGTATGTTTGAGCACCTCCTTTGACGTTGATAACGAGCCTGTAAAAGGTCACAGTGGGGTGTTGTTGAAATACGCCATACAGAACTTCTAAGAAGACCAAGTCAGATGCAACACTCTTGTTTTCTTCATCGACGGCAAACTTTGCGACCTCAATCACATGAGGGTCATTTGGGATAACAGGTGGCCAATTGTTACTGAAATTCCGCCCTGCAGTTACATGGAGATGAAGGGATTCAGCACGAAAGGTACCTACTGCCATTTTTTTATTACAAGCTTCTGAAGTTGTATGTAGGTATGATTTGGAAGTGGATAGTTTTAAGTCGATAGCTTTTGGGTTGTTCTTACTCGAATTTATAAACGAACTCTATTTTGTCCTGACATACACTTTTGTTTTGTCATCAATGTGGCGTCGATTCATCAAAATATTGATTCCAAAATTAAATTTATTTATTCCAGTAACATGTAGCTTTATGTAAATGATAATTTTAGGTTGATACATAAAAGTAGACATATTTTGTAGATACACTGTCGTATTGTATTTGCATTGACTCGTGTCTGGATTTCACGCCAGTAGGACCCGTGTGGAGCACATACACGAGCCAATATGAATGCGACACGCCAGTGAGTCTACAAAATATGTCTACTTTTGTGTGTTGGTGTAAAATGACACTTATGTAAAATGCCCCCACATTCAATTAGTTGCAAAAATGTATGATTTATGATTTTTTCGGTCTTTGGTCGAAAATATGATGATGCTTACATAAAAGAATGTGATAGGTGAAGAGATTGAAAAGAATAAAGTGGATTCCAATAAATGGATAAAAGAAGCATAAAGTAACCTTTTCTACTGAATAAAGTTATGGCGTTAGGGAAGTCAGATGGAAATTTATTGATGAATAAATGCACTATATAAATAGGATAAAATATTAACATTGATTCGTTTAAAAGTTATAAATTTGGATACTCTGAAAAATGAGTGACAAGACAGTTGTGACAGTAATTATAGACAGAGTTATTATTATTATCAACGCTGGGAAAGTAGGACGACTAATGTTTTCTTATGAAAAAATGTCACGAGTGATCATAGTACTGGGGATGAAATTTCGAGGTTGGTTACCCTGTTTAAATTATTGCATATACATAAAATCATTTTGCATTGTGTAAACCCACGATCTTAGATATCGGGATGTGCACCGCAGAAAAGCGTCAATGTAAAAATGAAATAATTAACAATTTTCTCAACCTAAGATGTCACTGACAAACTAAAATGGATGAAGAAATTGGAGTTATTGACCCTATATAAAAGAAGTCCGTGTAGCAAGATGTCTCCACCATTTTTGGAATTAATTCAATATTTAAAAGTCAGAATGATTGTTTTAGCTAAGGCTAATGCCCGTAACATAAGGGTCATGGTAACCCAGATTTACTATAGGTCGATAAGTTTAATAGAAGTCCAAATCATATTTTGAAGTTGAACCAAAATGAGTAACATCCCTACATATTAACGAATGTGAAATTATGTTTTTCTCATACATGTATGATAAAATTATTCACATACCCTTTCTTTCCCATCAACGTGAATTGGTAAAAATTTAAGATAATGCACCTTAATATCAATTAAAGATCTATTACTTTTTCATTAAAAAAAAGAAGAGAAAAATGATACAATTTTGAATTTTTTTATCAAAAAATAAATTTGATGCAAACTAACCAAAGTAAAATTTGATGTCATGATTAACAGGTGATAATAAGTGGAAATGAATTGAAATGAGCTGATATTGAATTTGATTGCACCTCTATCAAATGAAATTCACTCACATTTTACTGACATGAAAGTATATGAAAGTGATTTTTACTCATATTGAAACATGGTGTGAAAATAAGTGATAACTAAATATTGTAATTGGTCAAATTTTCATACAAATGTGTAATATATTAAATATTGAAAATATTAGATTTTTGAAAAATGGAATAGTATAATTGTATAATATAAGAGATAAAAATTTTTTTTATTATGAAAAATAAACTTTTTTAGATCTATAATGTTATTAGTCATAAAACCTGCTAAAAATGTTCAAAGGGTATTAAAAGTTCATAACGACTGATAATAAAGAAAAGACCAAAATGAAAAGAAAATATTGCAATCGATAAAAATTCCATTATAGTTCTTGTTGTAAAAACTAAAAGAAAAACTAACAAAATGAAAAATAGTAGATTACACATTTTCTTCCTTCCGATTCAAGTTATTCTAAGACAATGTTGGAAGAGAAAAGGCAATTTTCATGACGTTTAAATGACCAGAAAAAAATGATTCCATGTGACCACCTATTTCATCCAATCACTTTAGGAAAGGGTTTAGAAATATCTATAAATAAACATTTGCCCATGATAAGTTGATTTTATTTAAAAATAATAATTTTAAGATATTGTTTTTGGAACTAACAAAACAATAGTTTGATCTAATTATATTTCCCAAATACAATTTCCATAATCTTACTCTCTGGTGTTTTAATATTGATGGACACAATTAAACTTTTCCATCGTTGGGTTTTTGTATCAAAAAATACGATCTCTTTTTTTCTAAATTCTGGCTAACTTGTAATTATTTTTTTTTTAAAGGAACCATTATTTTATTAATAGTTGGAGAAAAAGCCTCCGCGGGGGCACTTACAAGCGCTAAAGCAAGGCTCTTGCAAAAAGAAACAACAATATAAAGCCAATTTAAAAATTATTTAGGTCCTACGATTTCTAGGCCACATTCGCTTGCGGACGACTTTCCAATTGCCATTTATCGCAGTAGAATTTACATCATTGGAATCCGCCGCAGTTGCTGAATCAAGTTTGGGGAGATCCGCGAATAAATCAATGTCGCGGTCGTCTTGAGTTTGGACACTTATAGGATTATTTTTGGATAACTCTTCATCAGCTATATCATTGTGCAAAACAAGTTTTTCTCCTATTAATAGGATGGAATTGCGTTGGATTAAGTGGTGGATGTAGCTTGAGTTTGTATGAATTTTACCAGAAAAATACTCTCTTTTAGCCTCCTTAGCCATTAACTTTGAGGAAGTCTTAACTCCATTTGAATTTAAATTTTTAGCCACACGTGGAGTCTTCATTTGTGAAGGAGCTGATGGGGTGTTCTCCACGAGAATAGGAGCTAAGTTAGTTGTTTTTAAAGTCTCGGCCAACAAAATATTTTGTTCACCTCCCTGAATTTCAGCCGACACATCATCTTTTCCAACTAAATCATAATTTTTTCCTGAAAATCAGGGGTATATCCATTGTCATCTCCGGCAACCTCTGTGGATTGATCGTTTTTTTTTTAAATTTCGGCCACCTGAGCTACCGAATATAATCCCATTTTTTTCCAAGAATCCAACACGATTTGGCACGCTATCCTTCGAGAAGAAAGCAGGCCCTATTGCGTTTGTGACCTTCTCATCCGCTACATCAGAAATGGAGGCCCTTTCTTTCACTGTAGAGTCTGAACTATTTTCCTAACTATCGCCATTTTCAGAAGGCACGAGAAGTACCATTTTTTATTGCAATCAATTTAAACTTCCGTTATAGTTCTCGTTGTCAAAAGTAAAAGAAAAACTACCAAAATGAAAAATAGTAGATTACACATTTTCTTCCTCCCGATTCAAGTTATTCCAAGACCACGTTGGAAGAGAAAAGACAATTTGCATGAAACTTAAAGAAGGACCAGAAAAAAATTATTCCATTTGACCACCTATTTCATCCAATCACTTTAGCAAAGGGTTTAGAAATATTTATATATAAACATTTGCACGATAAGTTGCTAATATTTTGTTGAATTTAATTTCATTTAAAAATAATAATTTTAAGATATTTTTTTTGGAAATAACAAAACGATAGTTTGATCTAATTATAATTTTCAAATACAATTTCCATAATCTTACTCTCTCGTGTTTTAATATTGATGGACACAATTAAACTTTTCCATCGTTGGAATTTTGTTACAAAAACTACCATCTCTTTTTTACTAAATTCTGGCCAACTTGTAATAATTTGTTGTTTAAGACATAATATATCCACCCTGGCTTGGTCCAGTGGTAAGGATGGGCTTCACTCTGACCATAGGTTATGAGTTCGATCCCTCCCCACGGATACCTACCCCTGTTGGAGGGCTTCCTCAGGGCTGTGTGGTTAGGCGCACGGTCGTGGGTTCGATCCCCCGCAGGGTTTACCAGTATTTAAGCGGGGCTCGTGTGTGAGGTGGACATACGCAGTGCCCCCCCTGTTTAGCTTGCACGAGGGAGTCCAAAGGGCTCGTTCGTGTGGAGGTTCAGGGTTATCAAAAAAAAAAAAAAAAAAAAAAAAAGACATAATATTATCAACATTACCAATATATACTCCCTATAAACAAAAGTTTAACCATAATTTTTTTTCAACCAACATGAGTCATATAGTAGATGAAAGTCACATGTTTTAAGGTATCCTACATTACATGCTAAGACATTGTTTTGTTTGTCCGGTAGGACTTGACTTAAGTCTTCTCAAAAAATATTTCCAACTGGTGTGGCATTATTAGGAACGGACAGTCATAACTATGACCCATTGATTATGGACTTTGTCACAATTCATAATTATAGATGATATGCTCAACCCGTGTATTTGGAGTAGTTTCTGAGAACATTGCATCTTATCCATAGCATTTAATGTGGACATCCGAGCGATTCATAGTATTTCAGCGATTCACAAGTCATACTTATGCAATATTTATTTTTCTTAAATTCTCTCACTACATTATCAAATGCATCAAAAGGAGCGCGTATGTTACTCATATTACCAAAATTGCAAGTATTAGGTTTGGTTTCTTTGCCTTTCCCATGGGTTGACCTTTGATATTTATGGGGCTCCGTAAACTTTTAGAATACATAATTTACTCATTATATATAGTCATAGTATCTCATATTATTTCCCTTGATTATTTCCTCAATAGCATAATTCTCTAAGATTTTATTTTACGAGTTGCGACATAGAATGTCTCCACTCAACCTTGATTTCCATCTACTCTTTGTCATTGATATTGTAAATAAATGGGTGATACTAAATTTTAGGTTTTTGTAACTTTTAGAAAAATTAAAGAGTTTTAACCTTACTATTATTCTTTGATCGTTATGAAATCGACTTGATTACTTCGATCAATAATGTGCAAGGGGAGGTATGAAGTTGAACTTTGAGGATACGAATTATTGAATCTCTATGCTACATTCAAACCATCTGTAAGCCAAAGATTGTATCAACCTAGTTTATGATTATGTCTCGAAAGAATTCTATCCAAAACTTGGTCATCATTAAATCCCACTATTGATGAGCCTTATATAAATTATTGAAACTAAATCCTTCGTGGAGTTCAAAACTACTAGTTGTTGAAAATTTGTCCTAAAAATCCAAGTCGTGAGAGAGGTGTATTTATGAAAATGTTTACCACCAAAATGAAGGTCGACGCATAGTTTTGAACAATTAAAAAATATGTTTGACGTTCATGGTGGCTCTAAGTAAATTTTACGATGTGAATAAGAAAGGGTTGTGAATTAATTAATGAAGATAATTTTAGGTTTTCAACTGAATCAGGGAAGATCATTAATGGTTACAAGAGGTTATAATCCAAAACATACATCATCTTTTACAAGATACAGACTTCTAAGGGATGCTGAAGAATGTGTTTCATACATAAATTGCAACCATTTTTTATTATATTTTATATCCCGAAGGTAGTTTTAAAGTTCAATGCTTTTTAATTGTCATGAATTATTGAAATTCATGCACCTTCACCTCCAATATTTTCATTTCATTCAATTTCTTTTTTCATAATATTAACACTTAGTAGAAAGTTCTCTTCTTTTTTGAAATCGAACTTCTAAGACAACACCCAACTTTATATTTATTTAGGAAATTAAATTCACAAAACACACAATAAATTGGTATATTTGGCTTACACACTCCTCGAACAAATGGTTTACTAAAACATGGTTCGATATTCATGATCTTCCTAAACTTTCTAATCTGGATTATACCAAAAGTTATGGTTTTCAACTCATTCTAACACGTGTTCCTCACTAAGTGACGGAAAAATTCAATTAATTGTTTTCCACCATACTCATTATTGACATTTTAATCCATCATATGTATTTGAAATTATATGATGGGTGATGAACATGGGGGCATTATGATGAAAATTCCTCAATTTTTAGAAGTGGTGGGTGTTAATGAGTTTTGTTTAATACACTACATGTTAAAATTATTTGGGTTCTTTGCGTGGTGCCACATAATATTTTGATAATTAAAAAAAAATGATAGGATTTACATTGTTTGAAAAATAATTTTAAATGAAAGATTTCCCTAAAATAATAACATTGAATCCCGATTGAAGTTTTATATTTTTTTTAAGTAAATGAGTACAACATATATGATCTAATTCCGACATATGTAAGTAACATTTTTATAGGGTTGAATAAATTCCTACTATATTTTTATCATTAAAAGTTTGATAAAAATGTTTTTATTTTTGTTTTTCAAAATTTCTCAGGCCTTTTCAATTTATACAAATGGAAGTAACGTCACGCTGATCAACAACCGAAATATATATTGGTATATATACACCCACGCCTTTTATTTCAAATGTTTGTGATTTTACTAATGTTATAAATTGACAACAAAATAAAAAATATTTACCTTCTCTAATATATTGTTATGCCAGGTAATAAGTGTATAAATCACATGCATATGAGTTCGTAGATAATATTAAAATCTAGAATAAGCTCATGTAATGAGATGTTGATTATGATAGACTTTATTTCAACCCAACAAACTAAGCTAGGAATAATAAAAAGGAACCATCACATGAAATTATGATATTTAGATTATTTTTAAGCATACTACATCAGAACTTTGCATTCCCAAAAGGTAAGTTGGTGGATGTGATCCCAACAAACTCTTATTTATTATTACTATAATTGGGAACTGAGTTCTTTATTTATTAAATTCTTACTCTATGCGCCAGCAAGAGGTTTGAAGTAAATGAGAGTCATATCTCCAGAAGTGGTTTCCTTGACAAACGTTTCGTATGTTTGAGCACCTCCTTTGACGTTGATAGTGAGCCTGTAAAAGGTCACAGTGGGGTGTTGTTGGAATACGCCATACAGAACTTCTAGGAAGACCAAGTCAGATGCAGCAGTCTTGTTTTCTTCATCGACGGCAAACTTTGCGACCTCAATCACATGAGGGTCATTTGGGTTAACAGGTAGCCAATTGCTACTGAAATTCTGCCCTGTAGTTCCATGTAGAGGAAGGGATTCCGCACGAAAGGTATCCACTGCCATTTTTTATTACAAGCTTCTGAAGTTGTATGTTTGTATGATTTGGAAGTGGATAGTTTTAAGTCGTTAGCTTTTGGGTTGTTCCTACTCGAATTTATAAACGAACTCTATTTTGTCCTGACATACACTTTTGTTTTGTCATCAATGTGGCGTCGATTCATCAAAGTATTGATTCCAAAATTAAAGTTATTTATTCAAGTAACACGTATCTTTATGTAAATGATAATTTTAGGCTGACACATAAAAGTAGACATGTTTTGTAGACATACTGTCGTATTATATTTGCATTGACTCGTGTCTGGAGTACACGCCAGTATGACCCGTGTGGAGCACAGACACGAGCCAATACGAATGCGACACGCCAATGTGTCGACAAAATATGTCTACTTTTGTGTGTCGGTGTAAAATGACACTTGTGTAAAATGCCCACACATTAAAAAATGTATGATTTAGGATTTTTTCGGTCTTTGGTGGAGAATATGATGATGTTTACATAAAAGAATGTGATAGGTGAAGAGATTGAAAAGAATAAAGTGGATTCCAATAAATGGATAAAAGAAGCATAAAGTAACCCTTTCTACTAAATAAAGTTATGGCGTTAGGGAAGTCAGATGGAAATTTATTGATGAATAAATGCACTCTATAAATAGGATAAAATATTAACATTGATTCGTTTAAAAGTTATAAAATTTGGATACTCTGAAAAATGAGTGACAAGACAGTTGTGACAGTAATTATAGACAGAGATATTATTATTATCAACGCAGGGAAAGTAGGACGACTAATGTTTTCTTATGAAAAAATGTCACGAGTGATCATATTATCGGGGATGAAATTTCGAGGTTGGTTACCCTGTTTAAATTATTGCATATACATAAAATCATTTTGCATTGTGTAAACCCACGATCTTAGATATCGGGATGTGCACCGCAGAAAAGCGTCAATGTAAAAATGAAATAATTAACAATTTTCTCAACCTAAGATGTCACTGACAAACTAAAATGGATGAAGAAATTGGAGTTATTGACCCTATATAAAAGAAGTCCGTGTAGCAAGATGTCTCCACCATTTTTGGAATTAATTCAATATTTAAAAGTCAGAATGATTGTTTTAGCTAAGGCTAATGCCCGTAACATAAGGGTCATGGTAACCCAGATTTACTATAGGTCGATAAGTTTAATAGAAGTCCAAATCATATTTTGAAGTTGAACCAAAATGAGTAACATCCCTACATGTTAACGAATGTGAAATTATGTTTTTCTCATACATGTATGATAAAATTATTCACATACCCTTTCTTTCCCATCAACGTGAATTGGTAAAAATTTAAGATAATGCACCTTAATATCAATTAAAGATCTATTACTTTTTCATTAAAAAAAAGAAGAGAAAAATGATACAATTTTGAATTTTTTTATCAAAAAATAAATTTGATGCAAACTAACCAAAGTAAAATTTGATGTCATGATTAACAGGTGATAATAAGTGGAAATGAATTGAAATGAGCTGATATTGAATTTGATTGCACCTCTATCAAATGAAATTCACTCACATGTCAGTATATGAAAGTGATTTTTACTCATATTGAAACATGGTGTGAAAATAAGTGATAACTAAATATTGTAATTGGTCAAATTTTCATACAAATGTGTAATATATTAAATATTGAAAATATTAGATTTTTGAAAAATGGAATAGTATAATTGTATAATATAAGAGATAATTTTTTTTTTTATTATGAAAAATAAACTTTTTTAGATCTATAATGTTATTAGTCATAAAACCTGCTAAAAATGTTCAAAGGGTATTAAAAGTTCATAACGACTGATAATAAAGAAAAGACCAAAATGAAAAGAAAATATTGCAATCGATAAAAATTCCATTATAGTTCTTGTTGTAAAAACTAAAAGAAAAACTAACAAAATGAAAAATAGTAGATTACACATTTTCTTCCTTCCGATTCAAGTTATTCTAAGACAATGTTGGAAGAGAAAAGGCAATTTTCATGACGTTTAAAGGACCAGAAAAAAATGATTCCATGTGACCACCTATTTCATCCAATCACTTTAGGAAAGGGTTTAGAAATATCTATAAATAAACATTTGCCCATGATAAGTTGATTTTATTTAAAAATAATAATTTTAAGATATTGTTTTTGGAACTAACAAAACAATAGTTTGATCTAATTATATTTCCCAAATACAATTTCCATAATCTTACTCTCTGGTGTTTTAATATTGATGGACACAATTAAACTTTTCCATCGTTGGGTTTTTGTATCAAAAAATACGATCTCTTTTTTTCTAAATTCTGGCTAACTTGTAATTATTTTTTTTTTAAAGGAACCATTATTTTATTAATAGTTGGAGAAAAAGCCTCCGCGGGGGCACTTACAAGCGCTAAAGCAAGGCTCTTGCAAAAAGAAACAACAATATAAAGCCAATTTAAAAATTATTTAGGTCCTACGATTTCTAGGCCACATTCGCTTGCGGACGACTTTCCAATTGCCATTTATCGCAGTAGAATTTACATCATTGGAATCCGCCGCAGTTGCTGAATCAAGTTTGGGGAGATCCGCGAATAAATCAATGTCGCGGTCGTCTTGAGTTTGGACACTTATAGGATTATTTTTGGATAACTCTTCATCAGCTATATCATTGTGCAAAACAAGTTTTTCTCCTATTAATAGGATGGAATTGCGTTGGATTAAGTGGTGGATGTAGCTTGAGTTTGTATGAATTTTACCAGAAAAATACTCTCTTTTAGCCTCCTTAGCCATTAACTTTGAGGAAGTCTTAACTCCATTTGAATTTAAATTTTTAGCCACACGTGGAGTCTTCATTTGTGAAGGAGCTGATGGGGTGTTCTCCACGAGAATAGGAGCTAAGTTAGTTGTTTTTAAAGTCTCGGCCAACAAAATATTTTGTTCACCTCCCTGAATTTCAGCCGACACATCATCTTTTCCAACTAAATCATAATTTTTTCCTGAAAATCAGGGGTATATCCATTGTCATCTCCGGCAACCTCTGTGGATTGATCGTTTTTTTTTTAAATTTCGGCCACCTGAGCTACCGAATATAATCCCATTTTTTTCCAAGAATCCAACACGATTTGGCACGCTATCCTTCGAGAAGAAAGCAGGCCCTATTGCGTTTGTGACCTTCTCATCCGCTACATCAGAAATGGAGGCCCTTTCTTTCACTGTAGAGTCTGAACTATTTTCCTAACTATCGCCATTTTCAGAAGGCACGAGAAGTACCATTTTTTATTGCAATCAATTTAAACTTCCGTTATAGTTCTCGTTGTCAAAAGTAAAAGAAAAACTACCAAAATGAAAAATAGTAGATTACACATTTTCTTCCTCCCGATTCAAGTTATTCCAAGACCACGTTGGAAGAGAAAAGACAATTTGCATGAAACTTAAAGAAGGACCAGAAAAAAATTATTCCATTTGACCACCTATTTCATCCAATCACTTTAGCAAAGGGTTTAGAAATATTTATATATAAACATTTGCACGATAAGTTGCTAATATTTTGTTGAATTTAATTTCATTTAAAAATAATAATTTTAAGATATTTTTTTTGGAAATAACAAAACGATAGTTTGATCTAATTATAATTTTCAAATACAATTTCCATAATCTTACTCTCTCGTGTTTTAATATTGATGGACACAATTAAACTTTTCCATCGTTGGAATTTTGTTACAAAAACTACCATCTCTTTTTTACTAAATTCTGGCCAACTTGTAATAATTTGTTGTTTAAGACATAATATATCCACCCTGGCTTGGTCCAGTGGTAAGGATGGGCTTCACTCTGACCATAGGTTATGAGTTCGATCCCTCCCCACGGATACCTACCCCTGTTGGAGGGCTTCCTCAGGGCTGTGTGGTTAGGCGCACGGTCGTGGGTTCGATCCCCCGCAGGGTTTACCAGTATTTAAGCGGGGCTCGTGTGTGAGGTGGACATGCGCAGTGCCCCCCCTGTTTAGCTTGCACGAGGGAGTCCAAAGGGCTCGTTCGTGTGGAGGTTCAGGGTTATCAAAAAAAAAAAAAAAAAAAAAAAAGACATAATATTATCAACATTACCAATATATACTCCCTATAAACAAAAGTTTAACCATAATTTTTTTTCAAGCAACATGAGTCATATAGTAGATGAAAGTCACATGTTTTAAGGTATCCTACATTACATGCTAAGACATTGTTTTGTTTGTCCGGTAGGACTTGACTTAAGTCTTCTCAAAAAATATTTCCAACTGGTGTGGCATTATTAGGAACGGACAGTCATAACTATGACCCATTGATTATGGACTTTGTCACAATTCATAATTATAGATGATATGCTCAACCCGTTTATTTGGAGTAGTTTCTGAGAACATTGCATCTTATCCATAGCATTTAATGTGGACATCCGAGCGATTCATAGTATTTCAGCGATTCACAAGTCATACTTATGCAATATTTATTTTTCTTAAATTCTCTCACTACATTATCAAATGCATCAAAAGGAGCGCGTATGTTACTCATATTACCAAAATTGCAAGTATTAGGTTTGGTTTCTTTGCCTTTCCCATGGGTTGACCTTTGATATTTATGGGGCTCCGTAAACTTTTAGAATACATAATTTACTCATTATATATAGTCATAGTATCTCATATTATTTCCCTTGATTATTTCCTCAATAGCATAATTCTCTAAGATTTTATTTTACGAGTTGCGACATAGAATGTCTCCACTCAACCTTGATTTCCATCTACTCTTTGTCATTGATATTGTAAATAAATGGGTGATACTAAATTTTAGGTTTTTGTAACTTTTAGAAAAATTAAAGAGTTTTAACCTTACTATTATTCTTTGATCGTTATGAAATCGACTTGATTACTTCGATCAATAATGTGCAAGGGGAGGTATGAAGTTGAACTTTGAGGATACGAATTATTTAATCTCTATGCTACATTCAAACCATCTGTAAGCCAAAGATTGTATCAACCTAGTTTATGATTATGTCTCGAAAGAATTCTATCCAAAACTTGGTCATCATTAAATCCCACTATTGATGAGCCTTATATAAATTATTGAAACTAAATCCTTCGTGGAGTTCAAAACTACTAGTTGTTGAAAATTTGTCCTAAAAATCCAAGTCGTGAGAGAGGTGTATTTATGAAAATGTTTACCACCAAAATGAAGGTCGACGCATAGTTTTGAACAATTAAAAAATATGTTTGACGTTCATGGTGGCTCTAAGTAAATTTTACGATGTGAATAAGAAAGGGTTGTGAATTAATTAATGAAGATAATTTTAGGTTTTCAACTGAATCAGGGAAGATCATTAATGGTTACAAGAGGTTATAATCCAAAACATACATCATCTTTTACAAGATACAGACTTCTAAGGGATGCTGAAGAATGTGTTTCATACATAAATTGCAACCATTTTTTATTATATTTTATATCCCGAAGGTAGTTTTAAAGTTCAATGCTTTTTAATTGTCATGAATTATTGAAATTCATGCACCTTCACCTCCAATATTTTCATTTCATTCAATTTCTTTTTTCATAATATTAACACTTAGTAGAAAGTTCCCTTCTTTTTTGAAATCGAACTTCTAAGACAACACCCAACTTTATATTTATTTAGGAAATTAAATTCACAAAACACACAATAAATTGGTATATTTGGCTTACACACTCCTCGAACAAATGGTTTACTAAAACATGGTTCGATATTCATGATCTTCCTAAACTTTCTAATCTGGATTATACCAAAAGTTATGGTTTTCAACTCATTCTAACACGTGTTCCTCACTAAGTGACGGAAAAATTCAATTAATTGTTTTCCACCATACTCATTATTGACATTTTAATCCATCATATGTATTTGAAATTATATGATGGGTGATGAACATGGGGGCATTATGATGAAAATTCCTCAATTTTTAGAAGTGGTGGGTGTTAATGAGTTTTGTTTAATACACTACATGTTAAAATTATTTGGGTTCTTTGCGTGGTGCCACATAATATTTTGATAATTAAAAAAAAATGATAGGATTTACATTGTTTGAAAAATAATTTTAAATGAAAGATTTCCCTAAAATAATAACATTGAATCCCGATTGAAGTTTTATATTTTTTTTAAGTAAATGAGTACAACATATATGATCTAATTCCGACATATGTAAGTAACATTTTTATAGGGTTGAATAAATTCCTACTATATTTTTATCATTAAAAGTTTGATAAAAATGTTTTTATTTTTGTTTTTCAAAATTTCTCAGGCCTTTTCAATTTATACAAATGGAAGTAACGTCACGCTGATCAACAACCGAAATATATATTGGTATATATACACCCACGCCTTTTATTTCAAATGTTTGTGATTTTACTAATGTTATAAATTGACAACAAAATAAAAAATATTTACCTTCTCTAATATATTGTTATGCCAGGTAATAAGTGTATAAATCACATGCATATGAGTTCGTAGATAATATTAAAATCTAGAATAAGCTCATGTAATGAGATGTTGATTATGATAGACTTTATTTCAACCCAACAAACTAAGCTAGGAATAATAAAAAGGAACCATCACATGAAATTATGATATTTAGATTATTTTTAAGCATACTACATCAGAACTTTGCATTCCCAAAAGGTAAGTTGGTGGATGTGATCCCAACAAACTCTTATTTATTATTACTATAATTGGGAACTGAGTTCTTTATTTATTAAATTCTTACTCTATGCGCCAGCAAGAGGTTTGAAGTAAATGAGAGTCATATCTCCAGAAGTGGTTTCCTTGACAAACGTTTCGTATGTTTGAGCACCTCCTTTGACGTTGATAGTGAGCCTGTAAAAGGTCACAGTGGGGTGTTGTTGGAATACGCCATACAGAACTTCTAGGAAGACCAAGTCAGATGCAGCAGTCTTGTTTTCTTCATCGACGGCAAACTTTGCGACCTCAATCACATGAGGGTCATTTGGGTTAACAGGTAGCCAATTGCTACTGAAATTCTGCCTGTAGTTCCATGTAGAGGAAGGGATTCCGCACGAAAGGTATCCACTGCCATTTTTTATTACAAGCTTCTGAAGTTGTATGTTTGTATGATTTGGAAGTGGATAGTTTTAAGTCGTTAGCTTTTGGGTTGTTCCTACTCGAATTTATAAACGAACTCTATTTTGTCCTGACATACACTTTTGTTTTGTCATCAATGTGGCGTCGATTCATCAAAGTATTGATTCCAAAATTAAAGTTATTTATTCAAGTAACACGTATCTTTATGTAAATGATAATTTTAGGCTGACACATAAAAGTAGACATGTTTTGTAGACATACTGTCGTATTATATTTGCATTGACTCGTGTCTGGAGTACACGCCAGTATGACCCGTGTGGAGCACAGACACGAGCCAATACGAATGCGACACGCCAATGTGTCGACAAAATATGTCTACTTTTGTGTGTCGGTGTAAAATGACACTTGTGTAAAATGCCCACACATTAAAAAATGTATGATTTAGGATTTTTTCGGTCTTTGGTGGAGAATATGATGATGTTTACATAAAAGAATGTGATAGGTGAAGAGATTGAAAAGAATAAAGTGGATTCCAATAAATGGATAAAAGAAGCATAAAGTAACCCTTTCTACTAAATAAAGTTATGGCGTTAGGGAAGTCAGATGGAAATTTATTGATGAATAAATGCACTCTATAAATAGGATAAAATATTAACATTGATTCGTTTAAAAGTTATAAAATTTGGATACTCTGAAAAATGAGTGACAAGACAGTTGTGACAGTAATTATAGACAGAGATATTATTATTATCAACGCAGGGAAAGTAGGACGACTAATGTTTTCTTATGAAAAAATGTCACGAGTGATCATATTATCGGGGATGAAATTTCGAGGTTGGTTACCCTGTTTAAATTATTGCATATACATAAAATCATTTTGCATTGTGTAAACCCACGATCTTAGATATCGGGATGTGCACCGCAGAAAAGCGTCAATGTAAAAATGAAATAATTAACAATTTTCTCAACCTAAGATGTCACTGACAAACTAAAATGGATGAAGAAATTGGAGTTATTGACCCTATATAAAAGAAGTCCGTGTAGCAAGATGTCTCCACCATTTTTGGAATTAATTCAATATTTAAAAGTCAGAATGATTGTTTTAGCTAAGGCTAATGCCCGTAACATAAGGGTCATGGTAACCCAGATTTACTATAGGTCGATAAGTTTAATAGAAGTCCAAATCATATTTTGAAGTTGAACCAAAATGAGTAACATCCCTACATGTTAACGAATGTGAAATTATGTTTTTCTCATACATGTATGATAAAATTATTCACATACCCTTTCTTTCCCATCAACGTGAATTGGTAAAAATTTAAGATAATGCACCTTAATATCAATTAAAGATCTATTACTTTTTCATTAAAAAAAAGAAGAGAAAAATGATACAATTTTGAATTTTTTTATCAAAAAATAAATTTGATGCAAACTAACCAAAGTAAAATTTGATGTCATGATTAACAGGTGATAATAAGTGGAAATGAATTGAAATGAGCTGATATTGAATTTGATTGCACCTCTATCAAATGAAATTCACTCACATGTCAGTATATGAAAGTGATTTTTACTCATATTGAAACATGGTGTGAAAATAAGTGATAACTAAATATTGTAATTGGTCAAATTTTCATACAAATGTGTAATATATTAAATATTGAAAATATTAGATTTTTGAAAAATGGAATAGTATAATTGTATAATATAAGAGATAATTTTTTTTTTTATTATGAAAAATAAACTTTTTTAGATCTATAATGTTATTAGTCATAAAACCTGCTAAAAATGTTCAAAGGGTATTAAAAGTTCATAACGACTGATAATAAAGAAAAGACCAAAATGAAAAGAAAATATTGCAATCGATAAAAATTCCATTATAGTTCTTGTTGTAAAAACTAAAAGAAAAACTAACAAAATGAAAAATAGTAGATTACACATTTTCTTCCTTCCGATTCAAGTTATTCTAAGACAATGTTGGAAGAGAAAAGGCAATTTTCATGACGTTTAAAGGACCAGAAAAAAATGATTCCATGTGACCACCTATTTCATCCAATCACTTTAGGAAAGGGTTTAGAAATATCTATAAATAAACATTTGCCCATGATAAGTTGATTTTATTTAAAAATAATAATTTTAAGATATTGTTTTTGGAACTAACAAAACAATAGTTTGATCTAATTATATTTCCCAAATACAATTTCCATAATCTTACTCTCTGGTGTTTTAATATTGATGGACACAATTAAACTTTTCCATCGTTGGGTTTTTGTATCAAAAAATACGATCTCTTTTTTTCTAAATTCTGGCTAACTTGTAATTATTTTTTTTTTAAAGGAACCATTATTTTATTAATAGTTGGAGAAAAAGCCTCCGCGGGGGCACTTACAAGCGCTAAAGCAAGGCTCTTGCAAAAAGAAACAACAATATAAAGCCAATTTAAAAATTATTTAGGTCCTACGATTTCTAGGCCACATTCGCTTGCGGACGACTTTCCAATTGCCATTTATCGCAGTAGAATTTACATCATTGGAATCCGCCGCAGTTGCTGAATCAAGTTTGGGGAGATCCGCGAATAAATCAATGTCGCGGTCGTCTTGAGTTTGGACACTTATAGGATTATTTTTGGATAACTCTTCATCAGCTATATCATTGTGCAAAACAAGTTTTTCTCCTATTAATAGGATGGAATTGCGTTGGATTAAGTGGTGGATGTAGCTTGAGTTTGTATGAATTTTACCAGAAAAATACTCTCTTTTAGCCTCCTTAGCCATTAACTTTGAGGAAGTCTTAACTCCATTTGAATTTAAATTTTTAGCCACACGTGGAGTCTTCATTTGTGAAGGAGCTGATGGGGTGTTCTCCACGAGAATAGGAGCTAAGTTAGTTGTTTTTAAAGTCTCGGCCAACAAAATATTTTGTTCACCTCCCTGAATTTCAGCCGACACATCATCTTTTCCAACTAAATCATAATTTTTTTCCTGAAAATCAGGGGTATATCCATTGTCATCTCCGGCAACCTCTGTGGATTGATCGTTTTTTTTTTAAATTTCGGCCACCTGAGCTACCGAATATAATCCCATTTTTTTCCAAGAATCCAACACGATTTGGCACGCTATCCTTCGAGAAGAAAGCAGGCCCTATTGCGTTTGTGACCTTCTCATCCGCTACATCAGAAATGGAGGCCCTTTCTTTCACTCTAGAGTCTGAACTATTTTCCTAACTATCGCCATTTTCAGAAGGCACGAGAAGTACCATTTTTTATTGCAATCAATTTAAACTTCCGTTATAGTTCTCGTTGTCAAAAGTAAAAGAAAAACTACCAAAATGAAAAATAGTAGATTACACATTTTCTTCCTCCCGATTCAAGTTATTCCAAGACCACGTTGGAAGAGAAAAGACAATTTGCATGAAACTTAAAGAAGGACCAGAAAAAAATTATTCCATTTGACCACCTATTTCATCCAATCACTTTAGCAAAGGGTTTAGAAATATTTATATATAAACATTTGCACGATAAGTTGCTAATATTTTGTTGAATTTAATTTCATTTAAAAATAATAATTTTAAGATATTTTTTTTGGAAATAACAAAACGATAGTTTGATCTAATTATAATTTTCAAATACAATTTCCATAATCTTACTCTCTCGTGTTTTAATATTGATGGACACAATTAAACTTTTCCATCGTTGGAATTTTGTTACAAAAACTACCATCTCTTTTTTACTAAATTCTGGCCAACTTGTAATAATTTGTTGTTTAAGACATAATATATCCACCCTGGCTTGGTCCAGTGGTAAGGATGGGCTTCACTCTGACCATAGGTTATGAGTTCGATCCCTCCCCACGGATACCTACCCCTGTTGGAGGGCTTCCTCAGGGCTGTGTGGTTAGGCGCACGGTCGTGGGTTCGATCCCCCGCAGGGTTTACCAGTATTTAAGCGGGGCTCGTGTGTGAGGTGGACATGCGCAGTGCCCCCCCTGTTTAGCTTGCACGAGGGAGTCCAAAGGGCTCGTTCGTGTGGAGGTTCAGGGTT
The DNA here is from genome assembly GCA_949130495.1 of Sambucus nigra. Classification (NCBI taxonomy): domain Eukaryota; kingdom Viridiplantae; phylum Streptophyta; class Magnoliopsida; order Dipsacales; family Adoxaceae; genus Sambucus; species Sambucus nigra. Next base: position 661,697,488 of record OX422213.1, on the reverse strand, counting down.
ATCAAAAAAAAAAAAAAAAAAAAAAAAAGACATAATATTATCAACATTACCAATATATACTCCCTATAAACAAAAGTTTAACCATAATTTTTTTTCAACCAACATGAGTCATATAGTAGATGAAAGTCACATGTTTTAAGGTATCCTACATTACATGCTAAGACATTGTTTTGTTTGTCCGGTAGGACTTGACTTAAGTCTTCTCAAAAAATATTTCCAACTGGTGTGGCATTATTAGGAACGGACAGTCATAACTATGACCCATTGATTATGGACTTTGTCACAATTCATAATTATAGATGATATGCTCAACCCGTGTATTTGGAGTAGTTTCTGAGAACATTGCATCTTATCCATAGCATTTAATGTGGACATCCGAGCGATTCATAGTATTTCAGCGATTCACAAGTCATACTTATGCAATATTTATTTTTCTTAAATTCTCTCACTACATTATCAAATGCATCAAAAGGAGCGCGTATGTTACTCATATTACCAAAATTGCAAGTATTAGGTTTGGTTTCTTTGCCTTTCCCATGGGTTGACCTTTGATATTTATGGGGCTCCGTAAACTTTTAGAATACATAATTTACTCATTATATATAGTCATAGTATCTCATATTATTTCCCTTGATTATTTCCTCAATAGCATAATTCTCTAAGATTTTATTTTACGAGTTGCGACATAGAATGTCTCCACTCAACCTTGATTTCCATCTACTCTTTGTCATTGATATTGTAAATAAATGGGTGATACTAAATTTTAGGTTTTTGTAACTTTTAGAAAAATTAAAGAGTTTTAACCTTACTATTATTCTTTGATCGTTATGAAATCGACTTGATTACTTCGATCAATAATGTGCAAGGGGAGGTATGAAGTTGAACTTTGAGGATACGAATTATTTAATCTCTATGCTACATTCAAACCATCTGTAAGCCAAAGATTGTATCAACCTAGTTTATGATTATGTCTCGAAAGAATTCTATCCAAAACTTGGTCATCATTAAATCCCACTATTGATGAGCCTTATATAAATTATTGAAACTAAATCCTTCGTGGAGTTCAAAACTACTAGTTGTTGAAAATTTGTCCTAAAAATCCAAGTCGTGAGAGAGGTGTATTTATGAAAATGTTTACCACCAAAATGAAGGTCGACGCATAGTTTTGAACAATTAAAAAATATGTTTGACGTTCATGGTGGCTCTAAGTAAATTTTACGATGTGAATAAGAAAGGGTTGTGAATTAATTAATGAAGATAATTTTAGGTTTTCAACTGAATCAGGGAAGATCATTAATGGTTACAAGAGGTTATAATCCAAAACATACATCATCTTTTACAAGATACAGACTTCTAAGGGATGCTGAAGAATGTGTTTCATACATAAATTGCAACCATTTTTTATTATATTTTATATCCCGAAGGTAGTTTTAAAGTTCAATGCTTTTTAATTGTCATGAATTATTGAAATTCATGCACCTTCACCTCCAATATTTTCATTTCATTCAATTTCTTTTTTCATAATATTAACACTTAGTAGAAAGTTCCCTTCTTTTTTGAAATCGAACTTCTAAGACAACACCCAACTTTATATTTATTTAGGAAATTAAATTCACAAAACACACAATAAATTGGTATATTTGGCTTACACACTCCTCGAACAAATGGTTTACTAAAACATGGTTCGATATTCATGATCTTCCTAAACTTTCTAATCTGGATTATACCAAAAGTTATGGTTTTCAACTCATTCTAACACGTGTTCCTCACTAAGTGACGGAAAAATTCAATTAATTGTTTTCCACCATACTCATTATTGACATTTTAATCCATCATATGTATTTGAAATTATATGATGGGTGATGAACATGGGGGCATTATGATGAAAATTCCTCAATTTTTAGAAGTGGTGGGTGTTAATGAGTTTTGTTTAATACACTACATGTTAAAATTATTTGGGTTCTTTGCGTGGTGCCACATAATATTTTGATAATTAAAAAAAAATGATAGGATTTACATTGTTTGAAAAATAATTTTAAATGAAAGATTTCCCTAAAATAATAACATTGAATCCCGATTGAAGTTTTATATTTTTTTTAAGTAAATGAGTACAACATATATGATCTAATTCCGACATATGTAAGTAACATTTTTATAGGGTTGAATAAATTCCTACTATATTTTTATCATTAAAAGTTTGATAAAAATGTTTTTATTTTTGTTTTTCAAAATTTCTCAGGCCTTTTCAATTTATACAAATGGAAGTAACGTCACGCTGATCAACAACCGAAATATATATTGGTATATATACACCCACGCCTTTTATTTCAAATGTTTGTGATTTTACTAATGTTATAAATTGACAACAAAATAAAAAATATTTACCTTCTCTAATATATTGTTATGCCAGGTAATAAGTGTATAAATCACATGCATATGAGTTCGTAGATAATATTAAAATCTAGAATAAGCTCATGTAATGAGATGTTGATTATGATAGACTTTATTTCAACCCAACAAACTAAGCTAGGAATAATAAAAAGGAACCATCACATGAAATTATGATATTTAGATTATTTTTAAGCATACTACATCAGAACTTTGCATTCCCAAAAGGTAAGTTGGTGGATGTGATCCCAACAAACTCTTATTTATTATTACTATAATTGGGAACTGAGTTCTTTATTTATTAAATTCTTACTCTATGCGCCAGCAAGAGGTTTGAAGTAAATGAGAGTCATATCTCCAGAAGTGGTTTCCTTGACAAACGTTTCGTATGTTTGAGCACCTCCTTTGACGTTGATAGTGAGCCTGTAAAAGGTCACAGTGGGGTGTTGTTGGAATACGCCATACAGAACTTCTAGGAAGACCAAGTCAGATGCAGCAGTCTTGTTTTCTTCATCGACGGCAAACTTTGCGACCTCAATCACATGAGGGTCATTTGGGTTAACAGGTAGCCAATTGCTACTGAAATTCTGCCCTGTAGTTCCATGTAGAGGAAGGGATTCCGCACGAAAGGTATCCACTGCCATTTTTTATTACAAGCTTCTGAAGTTGTATGTTTGTATGATTTGGAAGTGGATAGTTTTAAGTCGTTAGCTTTTGGGTTGTTCCTACTCGAATTTATAAACGAACTCTATTTTGTCCTGACATACACTTTTGTTTTGTCATCAATGTGGCGTCGATTCATCAAAGTATTGATTCCAAAATTAAAGTTATTTATTCAAGTAACACGTATCTTTATGTAAATGATAATTTTAGGCTGACACATAAAAGTAGACATGTTTTGTAGACATACTGTCGTATTATATTTGCATTGACTCGTGTCTGGAGTACACGCCAGTATGACCCGTGTGGAGCACAGACACGAGCCAATACGAATGCGACACGCCAATGTGTCGACAAAATATGTCTACTTTTGTGTGTCGGTGTAAAATGACACTTGTGTAAAATGCCCACACATTAAAAAATGTATGATTTAGGATTTTTTCGGTCTTTGGTGGAGAATATGATGATGTTTACATAAAAGAATGTGATAGGTGAAGAGATTGAAAAGAATAAAGTGGATTCCAATAAATGGATAAAAGAAGCATAAAGTAACCCTTTCTACTAAATAAAGTTATGGCGTTAGGGAAGTCAGATGGAAATTTATTGATGAATAAATGCACTCTATAAATAGGATAAAATATTAACATTGATTCGTTTAAAAGTTATAAAATTTGGATACTCTGAAAAATGAGTGACAAGACAGTTGTGACAGTAATTATAGACAGAGATATTATTATTATCAACGCAGGGAAAGTAGGACGACTAATGTTTTCTTATGAAAAAATGTCACGAGTGATCATATTATCGGGGATGAAATTTCGAGGTTGGTTACCCTGTTTAAATTATTGCATATACATAAAATCATTTTGCATTGTGTAAACCCACGATCTTAGATATCGGGATGTGCACCGCAGAAAAGCGTCAATGTAAAAATGAAATAATTAACAATTTTCTCAACCTAAGATGTCACTGACAAACTAAAATGGATGAAGAAATTGGAGTTATTGACCCTATATAAAAGAAGTCCGTGTAGCAAGATGTCTCCACCATTTTTGGAATTAATTCAATATTTAAAAGTCAGAATGATTGTTTTAGCTAAGGCTAATGCCCGTAACATAAGGGTCATGGTAACCCAGATTTACTATAGGTCGATAAGTTTAATAGAAGTCCAAATCATATTTTGAAGTTGAACCAAAATGAGTAACATCCCTACATGTTAACGAATGTGAAATTATGTTTTTCTCATACATGTATGATAAAATTATTCACATACCCTTTCTTTCCCATCAACGTGAATTGGTAAAAATTTAAGATAATGCACCTTAATATCAATTAAAGATCTATTACTTTTTCATTAAAAAAAAGAAGAGAAAAATGATACAATTTTGAATTTTTTTATCAAAAAATAAATTTGATGCAAACTAACCAAAGTAAAATTTGATGTCATGATTAACAGGTGATAATAAGTGGAAATGAATTGAAATGAGCTGATATTGAATTTGATTGCACCTCTATCAAATGAAATTCACTCACATGTCAGTATATGAAAGTGATTTTTACTCATATTGAAACATGGTGTGAAAATAAGTGATAACTAAATATTGTAATTGGTCAAATTTTCATACAAATGTGTAATATATTAAATATTGAAAATATTAGATTTTTGAAAAATGGAATAGTATAATTGTATAATATAAGAGATAAAAAATTTTTTTATTATGAAAAATAAACTTTTTTAGATCTATAATGTTATTAGTCATAAAACCTGCTAAAAATGTTCAAAGGGTATTAAAAGTTCATAACGACTGATAATAAAGAAAAGACCAAAATGAAAAGAAAATATTGCAATCGATAAAAATTCCATTATAGTTCTTGTTGTAAAAACTAAAAGAAAAACTAACAAAATGAAAAATAGTAGATTACACATTTTCTTCCTTCCGATTCAAGTTATTCTAAGACAATGTTGGAAGAGAAAAGGCAATTTTCATGACGTTTAAAGGACCAGAAAAAAATGATTCCATGTGACCACCTATTTCATCCAATCACTTTAGGAAAGGGTTTAGAAATATCTATAAATAAACATTTGCCCATGATAAGTTGATTTTATTTAAAAATAATAATTTTAAGATATTGTTTTTGGAACTAACAAAACAATAGTTTGATCTAATTATATTTCCCAAATACAATTTCCATAATCTTACTCTCTGGTGTTTTAATATTGATGGACACAATTAAACTTTTCCATCGTTGGGTTTTTGTATCAAAAAATACGATCTCTTTTTTTCTAAATTCTGGCTAACTTGTAATTATTATTTTTTTAAAGGAACCATTATTTTATTAATAGTTGGAGAAAAAGCCTCCGCGGGGGCACTTACAAGCGCTAAAGCAAGGCTCTTGCAAAAAGAAACAACAATATAAAGCCAATTTAAAAATTATTTAGGTCCTACGATTTCTAGGCCACATTCGCTTGCGGACGACTTTCCAATTGCCATTTATCGCAGTAGAATTTACATCATTGGAATCCGCCGCAGTTGCTGAATCAAGTTTGGGGAGATCCGCGAATAAATCAATGTCGCGGTCGTCTTGAGTTTGGACACTTATAGGATTATTTTTGGATAACTCTTCATCAGCTATATCATTGTGCAAAACAAGTTTTTCTCCTATTAATAGGATGGAATTGCGTTGGATTAAGTGGTGGATGTAGCTTGAGTTTGTATGAATTTTACCAGAAAAATACTCTCTTTTAGCCTCCTTAGCCATTAACTTTGAGGAAGTCTTAACTCCATTTGAATTTAAATTTTTAGCCACACGTGGAGTCTTCATTTGTGAAGGAGCTGATGGGGTGTTCTCCACGAGAATAGGAGCTAAGTTAGTTGTTTTTAAAGTCTCGGCCAACAAAATATTTTGTTCACCTCCCTGAATTTCAGCCGACACATCATCTTTTCCAACTAAATCATAATTTTTTCCTGAAAATCAGGGGTATATCCATTGTCATCTCCGGCAACCTCTGTGGATTGATCGTTTTTTTTTTAAATTTCGGCCACCTGAGCTACCGAATATAATCCCATTTTTTTCCAAGAATCCAACACGATTTGGCACGCTATCCTTCGAGAAGAAAGCAGGCCCTATTGCGTTTGTGACCTTCTCATCCGCTACATCAGAAATGGAGGCCCTTTCTTTCACTCTAGAGTCTGAACTATTTTCCTAACTATCGCCATTTTCAGAAGGCACGAGAAGTACCATTTTTTATTGCAATCAATTTAAACTTCCGTTATAGTTCTCGTTGTCAAAAGTAAAAGAAAAACTACCAAAATGAAAAATAGTAGATTACACATTTTCTTCCTCCCGATTCAAGTTATTCCAAGACCACGTTGGAAGAGAAAAGACAATTTGCATGAAACTTAAAGAAGGACCAGAAAAAAATTATTCCATTTGACCACCTATTTCATCCAATCACTTTAGCAAAGGGTTTAGAAATATTTATATATAAACATTTGCACGATAAGTTGCTAATATTTTGTTGAATTTAATTTCATTTAAAAATAATAATTTTAAGATATTTTTTTTGGAAATAACAAAACGATAGTTTGATCTAATTATAATTTTCAAATACAATTTCCATAATCTTACTCTCTCGTGTTTTAATATTGATGGACACAATTAAACTTTTCCATCGTTGGAATTTTGTTACAAAAACTACCATCTCTTTTTTACTAAATTCTGGCCAACTTGTAATAATTTGTTGTTTAAGACATAATATATCCACCCTGGCTTGGTCCAGTGGTAAGGATGGGCTTCACTCTGACCATAGGTTATGAGTTCGATCCCTCCCCACGGATACCTACCCCTGTTGGAGGGCTTCCTCAGGGCTGTGTGGTTAGGCGCACGGTCGTGGGTTCGATCCCCCGCAGGGTTTACCAGTATTTAAGCGGGGCTCGTGTGTGAGGTGGACATGCGCAGTGCCCCCCCTGTTTAGCTTGCACGAGGGAGTCCAAAGGGCTCGTTCGTGTGGAGGTTCAGGGTTATCAAAAAAAAAAAAAAAAAAAAAAAAGACATAATATTATCAACATTACCAATATATACTCCCTATAAACAAAAGTTTAACCATAATTTTTTTTCAACCAACATGAGTCATATAGTAGATGAAAGTCACATGTTTTAAGGTATCCTACATTACATGCTAAGACATTGTTTTGTTTGTCCGGTAGGACTTGACTTAAGTCTTCTCAAAAAATATTTCCAACTGGTGTGGCATTATTAGGAACGGACAGTCATAACTATGACCCATTGATTATGGACTTTGTCACAATTCATAATTATAGATGATATGCTCAACCCGTGTATTTGGAGTAGTTTCTGAGAACATTGCATCTTATCCATAGCATTTAATGTGGACATCCGAGCGATTCATAGTATTTCAGCGATTCACAAGTCATACTTATGCAATATTTATTTTTCTTAAATTCTCTCACTACATTATCAAATGCATCAAAAGGAGCGCGTATGTTACTCATATTACCAAAATTGCAAGTATTAGGTTTGGTTTCTTTGCCTTTCCCATGGGTTGACCTTTGATATTTATGGGGCTCCGTAAACTTTTAGAATACATAATTTACTCATTATATATAGTCATAGTATCTCATATTATTTCCCTTGATTATTTCCTCAATAGCATAATTCTCTAAGATTTTATTTTACGAGTTGCGACATAGAATGTCTCCACTCAACCTTGATTTCCATCTACTCTTTGTCATTGATATTGTAAATAAATGGGTGATACTAAATTTTAGGTTTTTGTAACTTTTAGAAAAATTAAAGAGTTTTAACCTTACTATTATTCTTTGATCGTTATGAAATCGACTTGATTACTTCGATCAATAATGTGCAAGGGGAGGTATGAAGTTGAACTTTGAGGATACGAATTATTTAATCTCTATGCTACATTCAAACCATCTGTAAGCCAAAGATTGTATCAACCTAGTTTATGATTATGTCTCGAAAGAATTCTATCCAAAACTTGGTCATCATTAAATCCCACTATTGATGAGCCTTATATAAATTATTGAAACTAAATCCTTCGTGGAGTTCAAAACTACTAGTTGTTGAAAATTTGTCCTAAAAATCCAAGTCGTGAGAGAGGTGTATTTATGAAAATGTTTACCACCAAAATGAAGGTCGACGCATAGTTTTGAACAATTAAAAAATATGTTTGACGTTCATGGTGGCTCTAAGTAAATTTTACGATGTGAATAAGAAAGGGTTGTGAATTAATTAATGAAGATAATTTTAGGTTTTCAACTGAATCAGGGAAGATCATTAATGGTTACAAGAGGTTATAATCCAAAACATACATCATCTTTTACAAGATACAGACTTCTAAGGGATGCTGAAGAATGTGTTTCATACATAAATTGCAACCATTTTTTATTATATTTTATATCCCGAAGGTAGTTTTAAAGTTCAATGCTTTTTAATTGTCATGAATTATTGAAATTCATGCACCTTCACCTCCAATATTTTCATTTCATTCAATTTCTTTTTTCATAATATTAACACTTAGTAGAAAGTTCCCTTCTTTTTTGAAATCGAACTTCTAAGACAACACCCAACTTTATATTTATTTAGGAAATTAAATTCACAAAACACACAATAAATTGGTATATTTGGCTTACACACTCCTCGAACAAATGGTTTACTAAAACATGGTTCGATATTCATGATCTTCCTAAACTTTCTAATCTGGATTATACCAAAAGTTATGGTTTTCAACTCATTCTAACACGTGTTCCTCACTAAGTGACGGAAAAATTCAATTAATTGTTTTCCACCATACTCATTATTGACATTTTAATCCATCATATGTATTTGAAATTATATGATGGGTGATGAACATGGGGGCATTATGATGAAAATTCCTCAATTTTTAGAAGTGGTGGGTGTTAATGAGTTTTGTTTAATACACTACATGTTAAAATTATTTGGGTTCTTTGCGTGGTGCCACATAATATTTTGATAATTAAAAAAAAATGATAGGATTTACATTGTTTGAAAAATAATTTTAAATGAAAGATTTCCCTAAAATAATAACATTGAATCCCGATTGAAGTTTTATATTTTTTTTAAGTAAATGAGTACAACATATATGATCTAATTCCGACATATGTAAGTAACATTTTTATAGGGTTGAATAAATTCCTACTATATTTTTATCATTAAAAGTTTGATAAAAATGTTTTTATTTTTGTTTTTCAAAATTTCTCAGGCCTTTTCAATTTATACAAATGGAAGTAACGTCACGCTGATCAACAACCGAAATATATATTGGTATATATACACCCACGCCTTTTATTTCAAATGTTTGTGATTTTACTAATGTTATAAATTGACAACAAAATAAAAAATATTTACCTTCTCTAATATATTGTTATGCCAGGTAATAAGTGTATAAATCACATGCATATGAGTTCGTAGATAATATTAAAATCTAGAATAAGCTCATGTAATGAGATGTTGATTATGATAGACTTTATTTCAACCCAACAAACTAAGCTAGGAATAATAAAAAGGAACCATCACATGAAATTATGATATTTAGATTATTTTTAAGCATACTACATCAGAACTTTGCATTCCCAAAAGGTAAGTTGGTGGATGTGATCCCAACAAACTCTTATTTATTATTACTATAATTGGGAACTGAGTTCTTTATTTATTAAATTCTTACTCTATGCGCCAGCAAGAGGTTTGAAGTAAATGAGAGTCATATCTCCAGAAGTGGTTTCCTTGACAAACGTTTCGTATGTTTGAGCACCTCCTTTGACGTTGATAGTGAGCCTGTAAAAGGTCACAGTGGGGTGTTGTTGGAATACGCCATACAGAACTTCTAGGAAGACCAAGTCAGATGCAGCAGTCTTGTTTTCTTCATCGACGGCAAACTTTGCGACCTCAATCACATGAGGGTCATTTGGGTTAACAGGTAGCCAATTGCTACTGAAATTCTGCCCTGTAGTTCCATGTAGAGGAAGGGATTCCGCACGAAAGGTATCCACTGCCATTTTTTATTACAAGCTTCTGAAGTTGTATGTTTGTATGATTTGGAAGTGGATAGTTTTAAGTCGTTAGCTTTTGGGTTGTTCCTACTCGAATTTATAAACGAACTCTATTTTGTCCTGACATACACTTTTGTTTTGTCATCAATGTGGCGTCGATTCATCAAAGTATTGATTCCAAAATTAAAGTTATTTATTCAAGTAACACGTATCTTTATGTAAATGATAATTTTAGGCTGACACATAAAAGTAGACATGTTTTGTAGACATACTGTCGTATTATATTTGCATTGACTCGTGTCTGGAGTACACGCCAGTATGACCCGTGTGGAGCACAGACACGAGCCAATACGAATGCGACACGCCAATGTGTCGACAAAATATGTCTACTTTTGTGTGTCGGTGTAAAATGACACTTGTGTAAAATGCCCACACATTAAAAAATGTATGATTTAGGATTTTTTCGGTCTTTGGTGGAGAATATGATGATGTTTACATAAAAGAATGTGATAGGTGAAGAGATTGAAAAGAATAAAGTGGATTCCAATAAATGGATAAAAGAAGCATAAAGTAACCCTTTCTACTAAATAAAGTTATGGCGTTAGGGAAGTCAGATGGAAATTTATTGATGAATAAATGCACTCTATAAATAGGATAAAATATTAACATTGATTCGTTTAAAAGTTATAAAATTTGGATACTCTGAAAAATGAGTGACAAGACAGTTGTGACAGTAATTATAGACAGAGATATTATTATTATCAACGCAGGGAAAGTAGGACGACAAATGTTTTCTTATGAAAAAATGTCACGAGTGATCATATTACCGGGGATGAAATTTCGAGGTTGGTTACCCTGTTTAAATTATTGCATATACATAAAATCATTTTGCATTGTGTAAACCCACGATCTTAGATATCGGGATGTGCACCGCAGAAAAGCGTCAATGTAAAAATGAAATAATTAACAATTTTCTCAACCTAAGATGTCACTGACAAACTAAAATGGATGAAGAAATTGGAGTTATTGACCCTATATAAAAGAAGTCCGTGTAACAAGATGTCTCCACCATTTTTGGAATTAATTCAATATTTAAAAGTCAGAATGATTGTTTTAGCTAAGGCTAATGCCCGTAACATAAGGGTCATGGTAACCCAGATTTACTATAGGTCGATAAGTTTAATAGAAGTCCAAATCATATTTTGAAGTTGAACCAAAATGAGTAACATCCCTACATGTTAACGAATGTGAAATTATGTTTTTCTCATACATGTATGATAAAATTATTCACATACCCTTTCTTTCCCATCAACGTGAATTGGTAAAAATTTAAGACAATGCACCTTAATATCAATTAAAGATCTATTACTTTTTCATTAAAAAAAAGAAGAGAAAAATGATACAATTTTGAATTTTTTATCAAAAAATAAATTTGATTCAAACTAACCAAAGTAAAATTTGATGTCATGATTAACAGGTGATAATAAGTGGAAATGAATTGAAATGAGCTGATATTGAATTTGATTGCACCTCTATCAAATGAAATTCACTCACATTTTACTGACATGAAAGTATATGAAAGTGATTTTTACTCATATTGAAACATGGTGTGAAAATAAGTGATAACTAAATATTGTAATTGGTCAAATTTTCATACAAATGTGTAATATATTAAATATTGAAAATATTAGATTTTTGAAAAATGGAATAGTATAATTGTATAATATAAGAGATAAATTTTTTTTTATTATGAAAAATAAACTTTTTTAGATCTATAATGTTATTAGTCATAAAACCTGCTAAAAATGTTCAAAGGGTATTAAAAGTTCATAACGACTGATAATAAAGAAAAGACCAAAATGAAAAGAAAATATTGCAATCGATAAAAATTCCATTATAGTTCTTGTTGTAAAAACTAAAAGAAAAACTAACAAAATGAAAAATAGTAGATTACACATTTTCTTCCTTCCGATTCAAGTTATTCTAAGACAATGTTGGAAGAGAAAAGGCAATTTTCATGACGTTTAAAGGACCAGAAAAAAATGATTCCATGTGACCACCTATTTCATCCAATCACTTTAGGAAAGGGTTTAGAAATATCTATAAATAAACATTTGCCCATGATAAGTTGATTTTATTTAAAAATAATAATTTTAAGATATTGTTTTTGGAACTAACAAAACAATAGTTTGATCTAATTATATTTCCCAAATACAATTTCCATAATCTTACTCTCTGGTGTTTTAATATTGATGGACACAATTAAACTTTTCCATCGTTGGGTTTTTGTATCAAAAAATACGATCTCTTTTTTTCTAAATTCTGGCTAACTTGTAATTATTTTTTTTTTTAAAGGAACCATTATTTTATTAATAGTTGGAGAAAAAGCCTCCGCGGGGGCACTTACAAGCACTAAAGCAAGGATCTTGCAAAAAGAAACAACAATATAAAGCCAATTTAAAAATTATTTAGGTCCTACGATTTCTAGGCCACATTCGCTTGCGGACGACTTTCCAATTGCCATTTATCGCAGTAGAATTTACATCATTGGAATCCGCCGCAGTTGCTGAATCAAGTTTGGGGAGATCCGCGAATAAATCAATGTCGCGGTCGTCTTGAGTTTGGACACTTATAGGATTATTTTTGGATAACTCTTCATCAGCTATATCATTGTGCAAAACAAGTTTTTCTCCTATTAATAGGATGGAATCGCGTTGGATTAAGTGGTGGATGTAGCTTGAGTTTGTATGAATTTTACCAGAAAAATACTCTCTTTTAGCCTCCTTAGCCATTAACTTTGAGGAAGTCTTAACTCCATTTGAATTTAAATTTTTAGCCACACGTGGAGTCTTCATTTGTGAAGGAGCTGATGGGGTGTTCTCCACGAGAATAGGAGCTAAGTTAGTTGTTTTTAAAGTCTCGGCCAACAAAATATTTTGTTCACCTCCCTGAATTTCAGCCGACACATCATCTTTTCCAACTAAATCATAATTTTTTTCCTGAAAATCAGGGGTATATCCATTGTCATCTCCGGCAACCTCTGTGGATTGATCGTTTTTTTTTAAATTTCGGCCACCTGAGCTACCGAATATAATCCCATTTTTTTCCAAGAATCCAACACGATTTGGCACGCTATCCTTCGAGAAGAAAGCAGGCCCTATTGCGTTTGTGACCTTCTCATCCGCTACATCAGAAATGGAGGCCCTTTCTTTCACTGTAGAGTCTGAACTATTTTCCTAACTATCGCCATTTTCAGAAGGCACGAGAAGTACCATTTTTTATTGCAATCAATTTAAACTTCCGTTATAGTTCTCGTTGTCAAAAGTAAAAGAAAAACTACCAAAATGAAAAATAGTAGATTACACATTTTCTTCCTCCCGATTCAAGTTATTCCAAGACCACGTTGGAAGAGAAAAGACAATTTGCATGAAACTTAAAGAAGGACCAGAAAAAAATTATTCCATTTGACCACCTATTTCATCCAATCACTTTAGCAAAGGGTTTAGAAATATTTATATATAAACATTTTCACGATAAGTTGCTAATATTTTGTTGAATTTAATTTCATTTAAAAATAATAATTTTAAGATATTTTTTTTGGAAATAACAAAACGATAGTTTGATCTAATTATAATTTTCAAATACAATTTCCATAATCTTACTCTCTCGTGTTTTAATATTGATGGACACAATTAAACTTTTCCATCGTTGGATTTTTGTTACAAAAACTACCATCTCTTTTTTACTAAATTCTGGCCAACTTGTAATTATTTGTTGTTTAAGACATAATATTATCAACATTACCAATATATACTCCCTATAAACAAAAGTTTAACCATAATTTTTTTTCAACCAACATGAGTCATATAGTAGATGAAAGTCACATGTTTTAAGGTATCCTACATTACATGCTAAGACATTGTTTTGTTTGTCCGGTAGGACTTGACTTAAGTCTTCTCAAAAAATATTTCCAACTGGTGTGGCATTATTAGGAACGGACAGTCATAACTATGACCCATTGATTATGGACTTTGTCACAATTCATAATTATAGATGATATGCTCAACCCGTGTATTTGGAGTAGTTTCTGAGAACATTGCATCTTATCCATAGCATTTAATGTGGACATCCGAGCGATTCATAGTATTTCAGCGATTCACAAGTCATACTTATGCAATATTTATTTTTCTTAAATTCTCTCACTACATTATCAAATGCATCAAAAGGAGCGCGTATGTTACTCATATTACCAAAATTGCAAGTATTAGGTTTGGTTTCTTTGCCTTTCCCATGGGTTGACCTTTGATATTTATGGGGCTCCGTAAACTTTTAGAATACATAATTTACTCATTATATATAGTCATAGTATCTCATATTATTTCCCTTGATTATTTCCTCAATAGCATAATTCTCTAAGATTTTATTTTACGAGTTGCGACATAGAATGTCTCCACTCAACCTTGATTTCCATCTACTCTTTGTCATTGATATTGTAAATAAATGGGTGATACTAAATTTTAGGTTTTTGTAACTTTTAGAAAAATTAAAGAGTTTTAACCTTACTATTATTCTTTGATCGTTATGAAATCGACTTGATTACTTCGATCAATAATGTGCAAGGGGAGGTATGAAGTTGAACTTTGAGGATACGAATTATTTAATCTCTATGCTACATTCAAACCATCTGTAAGCCAAAGATTGTATCAACCTAGTTTATGATTATGTCTCGAAAGAATTCTATCCAAAACTTGGTCATCATTAAATCCCACTATTGATGAGCCTTATATAAATTATTGAAACTAAATCCTTCGTGGAGTTCAAAACTACTAGTTGTTGAAAATTTGTCCTAAAAATCCAAGTCGTGAGAGAGGTGTATTTATGAAAATGTTTACCACCAAAATGAAGGTCGACGCATAGTTTTGAACAATTAAAAAATATGTTTGACGTTCATGGTGGCTCTAAGTAAATTTTACGATGTGAATAAGAAAGGGTTGTGAATTAATTAATGAAGATAATTTTAGGTTTTCAACTGAATCAGGGAAAATCATTAATGGTTACAAGAGGTTATAATCCAAAACATACATCATCTTTTACAAGATACAGACTTCTAAGGGATGCTGAAGAATGTGTTTCATTCATAAATTGCAACCATTTTTTATTATATTTTATATCCCGAAGGTAGTTTTAAAGTTCAATGCTTTTTAATTGTCATGAATTATTGAAATTCATGCACCTTCACCTCCAATATTTTCATTTCATTCAATTTCTTTTTTCATAATATTAACACTTAGTAGAAAGTTCCCTTCTTTTTTGAAATCGAACTTCTAAGACAACACCCAACTTTATATTTTTAGGAAATTAAATTCACAAAACACACAATAAATTGGTATATTTGGCTTACACACTCCTCGAACAAATGGTTTACTAAAACATGGTTCGATATTCATGATCTTCCTAAACTTTCTAATCTGGATTATACCAAAAGTTATGGTTTTCAACTCATTCTAACACGTGTTCCTCACTAAGTGACGGAAAAATTCAATTAATTGTTTTCCACCATACTCATTATTGACATTTTAATCCATCATATGTATTTGAAATTATATGATGGGTGATGAACATGGGGGCATTATGATGAAAATTCCTCAATTTTTAGAAGTGGTGGGTGTTAATGAGTTTTGTTTAATACACTACATGTTAAAATTATTTGGGTTCTTTGCGTGGTGCCACATAATATTTTGATAATTAAAAAAAAAATGATAGGATTTACATTGTTTGAAAAATAATTTTAAATGAAAGATTTCTATAAAATAATAACATTGAATCCCGATTGAAGTTTTATATTTTTTTTAAGTAAATGAGTACAACATATATGATCTAATTCCGACATATGTAAGTAACATTTTTATAGGGTTGAATAAATTCCTACTATATTTTTATCATTAAAATTTTGATAAAAATGTTTTTATTTTTGTTTTTCAAAATTTCTCAGGCCTTTTCAATTTATACAAATGGAAGTAACGTCACGCTGATCAACAACCGAAATATATATTGGTATATATACACCCACGCCTTTTATTTCAAATGTTTGTGATTTTACTAATGTTATAAATTGACAACAAAATAAAAAATATTTACCTTCTCTAATATATTGTTATGCCAGGTAATAAGTGTATAAATCACATGCATATGAGTTCGTAGATAATATTAAAATCTAGAATAAGCTCATGTAATGAGATGTTGATTATGATAGACTTTATTTCAACCCAACAAACTAAGCTAGGAATAATAAAAAGGAACCATCACATGAAATTATGATATTTAGATTATTTTTAAGCATACTACATCAGAACTTTGCATTCCCAAAAGTAAGTTGGTGGATGTGATCCCAACAAACTCTTATTTATTATTACTATAATTGGGAACTGAGTTCTTTATTTATTAAATTCTTACTCTATGCGCCATCAAGAGGTTTGAAGTAAATGAGAGTCATATCTCCAGAAGTGGTTTCCTTGACAAACGTTTCGTATGTTTGAGCACCTCCTTTGACGTTGATAGTGAGCCTGTAAAAGGTCACAGTGGGGTGTTGTTGGAATACGCCATACAGAACTTCTAGGAAGACCAAGTCAGATGCAGCAGTCTTGTTTTCTTCATCGACGGCAAACTTTGCGACCTCGATCACATGAGGGTCATTTGGGTTAACAGGTAGCCAATTGCTACTGAAATTCTGCCCTGTCGTTCCATGTAGAGGAAGGGATTCCGCACGAAAGGTATCCACTGCCATTTTTTATTACAAGCTTCTGAAGTTGTATGTTTGTATGATTTGGAAGTGGATAGTTTTAAGTCGTTAGCTTTTGGGTTGTTCCTACTCGAATTTATAAACGAACTCTATTTTGTCCTGACATACACTTTTGTTTTGTCATCAATGTGGCGTCGATTCATCAAAGTATTGATTCCAAAATTAAAGTTATTTATTCAAGTAACACGTATCTTTATGTAAATGATAATTTTAGGCTGACACATAAAAGTAGACAAGTTTTGTAGACATACTGTCGTATTATATTTGCATTGACTCGTGTCTGGAGTACACGCCAGTATGACCCGTGTGGAGCACAGACACGAGCCAATACGAATGCGACACGCCAATGTGTCGACAAAATATGTCTACTTTTGTGTGTCGGTGTAAAATGACACTTGTGTAAAATGCCCACACATTAAAAAATGTATGATTTAGGATTTTTTCGGTCTTTGGTGGAGAATATGATGATGTTTACATAAAAGAATGTGATAGGTGAAGAGATTGAAAAGAATAAAGTGGATTCCAATAAATGGATAAAAGAAGCATAAGGTAACCTTTTCTACTAAATAAAGATATGGCGTTAGGGAAGTCAGATGGAAATTTATTGATGAATAAATGCACTCTATAAATAGGATAAAATATTAACATTGATTGGTTTAAAAGTTATAAAATTTGGATACTCTGAAAAATGAGTGACAAGACAGTTGTGACAATAATTATAGACAGAGATATTATTATTATCAACGCAGGGAAAGTAGGACGACTAATGTTTTCTTATGAAAAAATGTCACGAGTGATCATATTACCGGGGATGAAATTTCGAGGTTGGTTACCCTGTTTAAATTATTGCATACACATAAAATCATTTTGCATTGTGTAAACCCACGATCTTAGATATCGGGATGTGCACCGCAGAAAAGCGTCAATGTAAAAATGAAATAATTAACAATTTTCTCAACCTAAGATGTCACTGACAAACTAAAATGGATGAAGAAATTGGAGTTATTGACCCTATATAAAAGAAGTCCGTGTAGCAAGATGTCTCCACCATTTTTGGAATTAATTCAATATTTAAAAGTCAGAATGATTGTTTTAGCTAAGGCTAATGCCCGTAACATAAGGGTCATGGTAACCCAGATTTACTATAGGTCGATAAGTTTAATAGAAGTCCAAATCATATTTTGAAGTTGAACCAAAATGAGTAACATCCCTACATGTTAACGAATGTGAAATTATGTTTTTCTCATACATGTATGATAAAATTATTCACATACCCTTTCTTTCCCATCAACGTGAATTGGTAAAAATTTAAGATAATGCACCTTAATATCAATTAAAGATCTATTACTTTTTCATTAAAAAAAAGAAGAGAAAAATGATACAATTTTGAATTTTTTATCAAAAAATAAATTTGATTCAAACTAACCAAAGTAAAATTTGATGTCATGATTAACAGGTGATAATAAGTGGAAATGAATTGAAATGAGCTGATATTGAATTTGATTGCACCTCTATCAAATGAAATTCACTCACATTTTACTGACATGAAAGTATATGAAAGTGATTTTTACTCATATTGAAACATGGTGTGAAAATAAGTGATAACTAAATATTGTAATTGGTCAAATTTTCATACAAATGTGTAATATATTAAATATTGAAAATATTATATTTTTGAAAAATGGAATAGTATAATTGTATAATATAAGAGATAATTTTTTTTTTTTATTATGAAAAATAAACTTTTTTAGATCTATAATGTTATTAGTCATAAAACCTGCTAAAAATGTTCAAAGGGTATTAAAAGTTCATAACGACTGATAATAAAGAAAAGACCAAAATGAAAAGAAAATATTGCAATCGATAAAAATTCCATTATAGTTCTTGTTGTAAAAACTAAAAGAAAAACTAACAAAATGAAAAATAGTAGATTACACATTTTCTTCCTTCCGATTCAAGTTATTCTAAGACAATGTTGGAAGAGAAAAGGCAATTTTCATGACGTTTAAAGGACCAGAAAAAAATGATTCCATGTGACCACCTATTTCATCCAATCACTTTAGGAAAGGGTTTAGAAATATCTATAAATAAACATTTGCCCATGATAAGTTGATTTTATTTAAAAATAATAATTTTAAGATATTGTTTTTGGAACTAACAAAACAATAGTTTGATCTAATTATATTTCCCAAATACAATTTCCATAATCTTACTCTCTGGTGTTTTAATATTGATGGACACAATTAAACTTTTCCATCGTTGGGTTTTTGTATCAAAAAATACGATCTCTTTTTTTCTAAATTCTGGCTAACTTGTAATTATTTTTTTTTTAATGGAACCATTATTTTATTAATAGTTGGAGAAAAAGCCTCCGCGGGGGCACTTACAAGCACTAAAGCAAGGCTCTTGCAAAAAGAAACAACAATATAAAGCCAATTTAAAAATTATTTAGGTCCTACGATTTCTAGGCCACATTCGCTTGCGGACGACTTTCCAATTGCCATTTTTCGCAGTAGAATTTACATCATTGGAATCCGCCGCAGTTGCTGAATCAAGTTTGGGGAGATCCGCGAATAAATCAATGTCGCGGTCGTCTTGAGTTTGGACACTTATAGGATTATTTTTGGATAACTCTTCATCAGCTATATCATTGTGCAAAACAAGTTTTTCTCCTATTAATAGGATGGAATCGCGTTGGATTAAGTGGTGGATGTAGCTTGAGTTTGTATGAATTTTACCAGAAAAATACTCTCTTTTAGCCTCCTTAGCCATTAACTTTGAGGAAGTCTTAACTCCATTTGAATTTAAATTTTTAGCCACACGTGGAGTCTTCATTTGTGAAGGAGCTGATGGGGTGTTCTCCACGAGAATAGGAGCTAAGTTAGTTGTTTTTAAAGTCTCGGCCAACAAAATATTTTGTTCACCTCCCTGAATTTCAGCCGACACATCATCTTTTCCAACTAAATCATAATTTTTTTCCTGAAAATCAGGGGTATATCCATTGTCATCTCCGGCAACCTCTGTGGATTGATCGTTTTTTTTTAAATTTCGGCCACCTGAGCTACCGAATATAATCCCATTTTTTTCCAAGAATCCAACACAATTTGGCACGCTATCCTTCGAGAAGAAAGCAGGCCCTATTGCGTTTGTGACCTTCTCATCCGCTACATCAGAAATGGAGGCCCTTTCTTTCACTGTAGAGTCTGAACTATTTTCCTAACTATCGCCATTTTCAGAAGGCACGAGAAGTACCATTTTTTATTGCAATCAATTTAAACTTCCGTTATAGTTCTCGTTGTCAAAAGTAAAAGAAAAACTACCAAAATGAAAAATAGTAGATTACACATTTTCTTCCTCCCGATTCAAGTTATTCCAAGACCACGTTGGAAGAGAAAAGACAATTTGCATGAAACTTAAAGAAGGACCAGAAAAAAATTATTCCATTTGACCACCTATTTCATCCAATCACTTTAGCAAAGGGTTTAGAAATATTTATATATAAACATTTGCACGATAAGTTGCTAATATTTTGTTGAATTTAATTTCATTTAAAAATAATAATTTTAAGATATTTTTTTTGGAAATAACAAAACGATAGTTTGATCTAATTATAATTTTCAAATACAATTTCCATAATCTTACTCTCTCGTGTTTTAATATTGATGGACACAATTAAACTTTTCCATCGTTGGATTTTTGTTACAAAAACTACCATCTCTTTTTTACTAAATTCTGGCCAACTTGTAATTATTTGTTGTTTAAGACATAATATTATCAACATTACCAATATATACTCCCTATAAACAAAAGTTTAACCATGATTTTTTTTCAACCAACATGAGTCATATAGTAGATGAAAGTCACATGTTTTAAGGTATCCTACATTACATGCTAAGACATTGTTTTGTTTGTCCGGTAGGACTTGACTTAAGTCTTCTCAAAAAATATTTCCAACTGGTGTGGCATTATTAGGAACGGACAGTCATAACTATGACCCATTGATTATGGACTTTGTCACAATTCATAATTATAGATGATATGCTCAACCCGTGTATTTGGAGTAGTTTCTGAGAACATTGCATCTTATCCATAGCATTTAATGTGGACATCCGAGCGATTCATAGTATTTCAACGATTCACAAGTCATACTTATGCAATATTTATTTTTCTTAAATTCTCTCACTACATTATCAAATGCATCAAAAGGAGCGCGTATGTTACTCATATTACCAAAATTGCAAGTATTAGGTTTGGTTTCTTTGCCTTTCCCATGGGTTGACCTTTGATATTTATGGGGCTCCGTAAACTTTTAGAATACATAATTTACTCATTATATATAGTCATAGTATCTCATATTATTTCCCTTGATTATTTCCTCAATAGCATAATTCTCTAAGATTTTATTTTACGAGTTGCGACATAGAATGTCTCCACTCAACCTTGATTTCCATCTACTCTTTGTCATTGATATTGTAAATAAATGGGTGATACTAAATTTTAGGTTTTTGTAACTTTTAGAAAAATTAAAGAGTTTTAACCTTACTATTATTCTTTGATCGTTATGAAATCGACTTGATTACTTCGATCAATAATGTGCAAGGGGAGGTATGAAGTTGAACTTTGAGGATACGAATTATTTAATCTCTATGCTACATTCAAACCATCTGTAAGCCAAAGATTGTATCAACCTAGTTTATGATTATGTCTCGAAAGAATTCTATCCAAAACTTGGTCATCATTAAATCCCACTATTGATGAGCCTTATATAAATTATTGATACTAAATCCTTCGTGGAGTTCAAAACTACTAGTTGTTGAAAATTTGTCCTAAAAATCCAAGTCGTGAGAGAGGTGTATTTATGAAAAGGTTTACCACCAAAATGAAGGTCGACGCATAGTTTTGAACAATTAAAAAATATGTTTGACGTTCATGGTGGCTCTAAGTAAATTTTACGATGTGAATAAGAAAGGGTTGTGAATTAATTAATGAAGATAATTTTAGGTTTTCAACTGAATCAGGGAAGATCATTAATGGTTACAAGAGGTTATAATCCAAAACATACATCATCTTTTACAAGATACAGACTTCTAAGGGATGCTGAAGAATGTGTTTCATACATAAATTGCAACCATTTTTTATTATATTTTATATCCCGAAGGTAGTTTTAAAGATCAATGCTTTTTAATTGTCATGAATTATTGAAATTCATGCACCTTCACCTCCAATATTTTCATTTCATTCAATTTCTTTTTTCATAATATTAACACTTAGTAGAAAGTTCCTTTCTTTTTTGAAATCGAACTTCTAAGACAACACCCAACTTTATATTTATTTAGGAAATTAAATTCACAAAACACACAATAAATTGGTATATTTGGCTTACACACTCCTCGAACAAATGGTTTACTAAAACATGGTTCGATATTCATGATCTTCCTAAACTTTCTAATCTGGATTATACCAAAAGTTATGGTTTTCAACTCATTCTAACACGTGTTCCTCACTAAGTGACGGAAAAATTCAATTAATTGTTTTCCACCATACTCATTATTGACATTTTAATCCATCATATGTATTTGAAATTATATGATGGGTGATGAACATGGGGGCATTATGATGAAAATTCCTCAATTTTTAGAAGTGGTGGGTGTTAATGAGTTTTGTTTAATACACTACATGTAAAAATTATTTGGGTTCTTTGTGTGGTGCCACATAATATTTTGATAATTAAAAAAAAAATGATAGGATTTACATTGTTTGAAAAATAATTTTAAATGAAAGATTTCTATAAAATAATAACATTGAATCCCGATTGAAGTTTTATATTTTTTTTAAGTAAATGAGTACAACATATATGATCTAATTCTGACATATGTAAGTAACATTTTTATAGGGTTGAATAAATTCCTACTATATTTTTATCATTAAAAGTTTGATAAAAATGTTTTTATTTTTGTTTTTCAAAATTTCTCAGGCCTTTTCAATTTATACAAATGGAAGTAACGTCACGCTGATCAACAACCGAAATATATATTGGTATATATACACCCACGCCTTTTATTTCAAATGTTTGTGATTTTACTAATGTTATAAATTGACAACAAAATAAAAAATATTTACCTTCTCTAATATATTGTTATGCCAGGTAATAAGTGTATAAATCACATGCATATGAGTTCGTAGATAATATTAAAATCTAGAATAAGCTCATGTAATGAGATGTTGATTATGATAGACTTTATTTCAACCCAACAAACTAAGCTAGGAATAATAAAAAGGAACCATCACATGAAATTATGATATTTAGATTATTTTTAAGCATACTACATCAGAACTTTGCATTCCCAAAAGGTAAGTTGGTGGATGTGATCCCAACAAACTCTTATTTATTATTACTATAATTGGGAACTGAGTTCTTTATTTATTAAATTCTTACTCTATGCGCCAGCAAGAGGTTTGAAGTAAATGAGAGTCATATCTCCAGAAGTGGTTTCCTTGACAAACGTTTCGTATGTTTGAGCACCTCCTTTGACGTTGATAGTGAGCCTGTAAAAGGTCACAGTGGGGTGTTGTTGGAATACGCCATACAGAACTTCTAGGAAGACCAAGTCAGATGCAGCAGTCTTGTTTTCTTCATCGACGGCAAACTTTGCGACCTCAATCACATGAGGGTCATTTGGGTTAACAGGTAGCCAATTGCTACTGAAATTCTGCCCTGTAGTTCCATGTAGAGGAAGGGATTCCGCACGAAAGGTATCCACTGCCATTTTTTATTACAAGCTTCTGAAGTTGTATGTTTGTATGATTTGGAAGTGGATAGTTTTAAGTCGTTAGCTTTTGGGTTGTTCCTACTCGAATTTATAAACGAACTCTATTTTGTCCTGACATACACTTTTGTTTTGTCATCAATGTGGCGTCGATTCATGAAAGTATTGATTCCAAAATTAAAGTTATTTATTCAAGTAACACGTATCTTTATGTAAATGATAATTTTAGGCTGACACATAAAAGTAGACATGTTTTGTAGACATACTGTTGTATTATATTTGCATTGACTCGTGTCTGGAGTACACGCCAGTATGACCCGTGTGGAGCACAGACACGAGCCAATACGAATGCGACACGCCAATGTGTCGACAAAATATGTCTACTTTTGTGTGTCGGTGTAAAATGACACTTGTGTAAAATGCCCACACATTAAAAAATGTATGATTTAGGATTTTTTCGGTCTTTGGTGGAGAATATGATGATGTTTACATAAAAGAATGTGATAGGTGAAGAGATTGAAAAGAATAAAGTGGATTCCAATAAATGGATAAAAGAAGCATAAAGTAACCCTTTCTACTAAATAAAGTTATGGCGTTAGGGAAGTCAGATGGAAATTTATTGATGAATAAATGCACTCTATAAATAGGATAAAATATTAACATTGATTCGTTTAAAAGTTATAAAATTTGGATACTCTGAAAAATGAGTGACAAGACAGTTGTGACAGTAATTATAGACAGAGATATTATTATTATCAAAGCAGGGAAAGTAGGACGACTAATGTTTTCTTATGAAAAAATGTGACGAGTGATCATATTACCGGGGATGAAATTTCGAGGTTGGTTACCCTGTTTAAATTATTGCATATACATAAAATCATTTTGCATTGTGTAAACCCACGATCTTAGATATCGGGATGTGCACCGGAGAAAAGCGTCAATGTAAAAATGAAATAATTAACAATTTTCTCAACCTAAGATGTCACTGACAAACTAAAATGGATGAAGAAATTGGAGTTATTGACCCTATATAAAAGAAGTCCGTGTAGCAAGATGTCTCCACCATTTTTGGAATTAATTCAATATTTAAAAGTCAGAATGATTGTTTTAGCTAAGGCTAATGCCCGTAACATAAGGGTCATGGTAACCCAGATTTACTATAGGTCGATAAGTTTAATAGAAGTCCAAATCATATTTTGAAGTTGAACCAAAATGAGTAACATCCCTACATGTTAACGAATGTGAAATTATGTTTTTCTCATACATGTATGATAAAATTATTCACATACCCTTTCTTTCCCATCAACGTGAATTGGTAAAAATTTAAGATAATGCACCTTAATATCAATTAAAGATCTATTACTTTTTCATTAAAAAAAAGAAGAGAAAAATGATACAATTTTGAATTTTTTTATCAAAAAATAAATTTGATTCAAACTAACCAAAGTAAAATTTGATGTCATGATTAACAGGTGATAATAAGTGGAAATGAATTGAAATGAGCTGATATTGAATTTGATTGCACCTCTATCAAATGAAATTCACTCACATTTTACTGACATGAAAGTATATTAAAGTGATTTTTACTCATATTGAAACATGGTGTGAAAATAAGTGATAACTAAATATTGTAATTGGTCAAATTTTCATACAAATGTGTAATATATTAAATATTGAAAATATTAGATTTTTGAAAAATGGAATAGTATAATTGTATAATATAAGAGATAATTTTTTTTTTTTATTATGAAAAATAAACTTTTTTAGATCTATAATGTTATTAGTCATAAAACCTGCTAAAAATGTTCAAAGGGTATTAAAAGTTCATAACGACTGATAATAAAGAAAAGACCAAAATGAAAAGAAAATATTGCAATCGATAAATATTCCATTATAGTTCTTGTTGTAAAAACTAAAAGAAAAACTAACAAAATGAAAAATAGTAGATTACACATTTTCTTCCTTCCGATTCAAGTTATTCTAAGACAATGTTGGAAGAGAAAAGGCAATTTTCATGACGTTTAAAGGACCAGAAAAAAATGATTCCACGTGACCACCTATTTCATCCAATCACTTTACGAAAGGGTTTAGAAATATCTATAAATAAACATTTGCCCATGATAAGTTGATTTTATTTAAAAATAATAATTTTAAGATATTGTTTTTGGAACTAACAAAACAATAGTTTGATCTAATTATATTTCCCAAATACAATTTCCATAATCTTACTCTCTGGTGTTTTAATATTGATGGACACAATTAAACTTTTCCATCGTTGGGTTTTTGTATCAAAAAATACGATCTCTTTTTTTCTAAATTCTGGCTAACTTGTAATTATTTTTTTTTTTAAAGGAACCATTATTTTATTAATAGTTGGAGAAAAAGCCTCCGCGGGGGCACTTACAAGCACTAAAGCAAGGCTCTTGCAAAAAGAAACAACAATATAAAGCCAATTTAAAAATTATTTAGGTCCTACGATTTCTAGGCCACATTCGCTTGCGGACGACTTTCCAATTGCCATTTTTCGCAGTAGAATTTACATCATTGGAATCCGCCGCAGTTGCTGAATCAAGTTTGGGGAGATCCGCGAATAAATAAATGTCGCGGTCGTCTTGAGTTTGGACACTTATAGGATTATTTTTGGATAACTCTTCATCAGCTATATCATTGTGCAAAACAAGTTTTTCTCCTATTAATAGGATGGAATCGCGTTGGATTAAGTGGTGGATGTAGCTTGAGTTTGTATGAAATTTACCAGAAAAATACTCTCTTTTAGCCTCCTTAGCCATTAGCTTTGAGGAAGTCTTAACTCCATTTGAATTTAAATTTTTAGCCACACGTGGAGTCTTCATTTGTGAAGGAGCTGATGGGGTGTTCTCCACGAGAATAGGAGCTAAGTTAGTTGTTTTTAAAGTCTCGGCCAACAAAATATTTTGTTCACCTCCCTGAATTTCAGCCGACACATCATCTTTTCCAACTAAATCATAATTTTTTTCGTGAAAATCAGGGGTATATCCATTGTCATCTCCGGCAACCTCTGTGGACTGATCGTTTTTTTTTAAATTTCGGCCACCTGAGCTACCGAATATAATCCCATTTTTTTCCAAGAATCCAACACGATTTGGCACGCTATCCTTCGAGAAGAAAGCAGGCCCTATTGCGTTTGTGACCTTCTCATCCGATACATCAGAAATGGAGGCCCTTTCTTTCACTG
The DNA here is from genome assembly GCA_949130495.1 of Sambucus nigra. Lineage (NCBI taxonomy): Eukaryota > Viridiplantae > Streptophyta > Magnoliopsida > Dipsacales > Adoxaceae > Sambucus > Sambucus nigra. Next base: position 661,670,611 of record OX422213.1, on the reverse strand, counting down.
TAGAGTCTGAACTATTTTCCTAACTATCGCCATTTTCAGAAAGCACGAGAAGTACCATTTTTTATTGCAATCAATTTAAACTTCCGTTATAGTTCTCGTTGTCAAAAGTAAAAGAAAAACTACCAAAATGAAAAATAGTAGATTACACATTTTCTTCCTCCCGATTCAAGTTATTCCAAGACCACGTTGGAAGAGAAAAGACAATTTGCATGAAACTTAAAGAAGGACCAGAAAAAAATTATTCCATTTGACCACCGATTTCATCCAATCACTTTAGCAAAGGGTTTAGAAATATTTATATATAAACATTTGCACGATAAGTTGCTAATATTTTGTTGAATTTAATTTCATTTAAAAATAATAATTTTAAGATATTTTTTTTGGAAATAACAAAACGATAGTTTGATCTAATTATAATTTTCAAATACAATTTCCATAATCTTACTCTCTCGTGTTTTAATATTGATGGACACAATTAAACTTTTCCATCGTTGGATTTTTGTTACAAAAACTACCATCTCTTTTTTACTAAATTCTGGCCAACTTGTAATTATTTGTTGTTTAAGACATAATATTATCAACATTACCAATATATACTCCCTATAAACAAAAGTTTAACCATAATTTTTTTTCAACCAACATGAGTCATATAGTAGATGAAAGTCACATGTTTTAAGGTATCCTACATTACATGCTAAGACATTGTTTTGTTTGTCCGGTAGGACTTGACTTAAGTCTTCTCAAAAAATATTTCCAACTGGTGTGGCATTATTAGGAACGGACAGTCATAACTATGACCCATTGATTATGGACTTTGTCACAATTCATAATTATAGATGATATGCTCAACCCGTGTATTTGGAGTAGTTTCTGAGAACATTGCATCTTATCCATAGCATTTAATGTGGACATCCGAGCGATTCATAGTATTTCAACGATTCACAAGTCATACTTATGCAATATTTATTTTTCTTAAATTCTCTCACTACATTATCAAATGCATCAAAAGGAGCGCGTATGTTACTCATATTACCAAAATTGCAAGTATTAGGTTTGGTTTCTTTGCCTTTCCCATGGGTTGACCTTTGATATTTATGGGGCTCCGTAAACTTTTAGAATACATAATTTACTCATTATATATAGTCATAGTATCTCATATTATTTCAAATGTTTGTGATTTTACTAATGTTATAAATTGACAACAAAATAAAAAATATTTACCTTCTCTAATATATTGGTATGCCAGGTAATAAGTGTATAAATCACATGCATATGAGTTCGTAGATAATATTAAAATCTAGAATAAGCTCATGTAATGAGATGTTGATTATGATAGACTTTATTTCAACCCAACAAACTAAGCTAGGAATAATAAAAAGGAACCATCACATGAAATTATGATATTTAGATTATTTTTAAGCATACTACATCAGAACTTTGCATTCCCAAAAGGTAAGTTGGTGGATGTGATCCCAACAAACTCTTATTTATTATTACTATAATTGGGAACTGAGTTCTTTATTTATTAAATTCTTACTCTATGCGCCAGCAAGAGGTTTGAAGTAAATGAGAGTCATATCTCCAGAAGTGGTTTCCTTGACAAACGTTTCGTATGTTTGAGCACCTCCTTTGACGTTGATAGTGAGCCTGTAAAAGGTCACAGTGGGGTGTTGTTGGAATACGCCATACAGAACTTCTAGGAAGACCAAGTCAGATGCAGCAGTCTTGTTTTCTTCATCGACGGCAAACTTTGCGACCTCAATCACATGAGGGTCATTTGGGTTAACAGGTAGCCAATTGCTACTGAAATTCTGCCCTGTCGTTCCATGTAGAGGAAGGGATTCCGCACGAAAGGTATCCACTGCCATTTTTTATTACAAGCTTCTGAAGTTGTATGTTTGTATGATTTGGAAGTGGATAGTTTTAAGTCGTTAGCTTTTGGGTTGTTCCTACTCGAATTTATAAACGAACTCTATTTTGTCCTGACATACACTTTTGTTTTGTCATCAATGTGGCGTCGATTCATCAAAGTATTGATTCCAAAATTAAAGTTATTTATTCAAGTAACACGTATCTTTATGTAAATGATAATTTTAGGCTGACACATAAAAGTAGACATGTTTTGTAGACATACTGTCGTATTATATTTGCATTGACTCGTGTCTGGAGTACACGCCAGTATGACCCGTGTGGAGCACAGACACGAGCCAATACGAATGCGACACGCCAATGTGTCGACAAAATATGTCTACTTTTGTGTGTCGGTGTAAAATGACACTTGTGTAAAATGCCCACACATTAAAAAATGTATGATTTAGGATTTTTTCGGTCTTTGGTGGAGAATATGATGATGTTTACATAAAAGAATGTGATAGGTGAAGAGATTGAAAAGAATAAAGTGGATTCCAATAAATGGATAAAAGAAGCATAAAGTAACCCTTTCTACTAAATAAAGTTATGGCGTTAGGGAAGTCAGATGGAAATTTATTGATGAATAAATGCACTCTATAAATAGGATAAAATATTAACATTGATTCGTTTAAAAGTTATAAAATTTGGATACTCTGAAAAATGAGTGACAAGACAGTTGTGACAGTAATTATAGACAGAGATATTATTATTATCAACGCAGGGAAAGTAGGACGACTAATGTTTTCTTATGAAAAAATGTCACGAGTGATCATATTACCGGGGATGAAATTTCGAGGTTGGTTACCCTGTTTAAATTATTGCATATACATAAAATCATTTTGCATTGTGTAAACCCACGATCTTAGATATCGGGATGTGCACCGCAGAAAAGCGTCAATGTAAAAATGAAATAATTAACAATTTTCTCAACCTAAGATGTCACTGACAAACTAAAATGGATGAAGAAATTGGAGTTATTGACCCTATATAAAAGAAGTCCGTGTAGCAAGATGTCTCCACCATTTTTGGAATTAATTCAATATTTAAAAGTCAGAATGATTGTTTTTGCTAAGGCTAATGCCCGTAACATAAGGGTCATGGTAACCCAGATTTACTATAGGTCGATAAGTTTAATAGAAGTCCAAATCATATTTTGAAGTTGAACCAAAATGAGTAACATCCCTACATGTTAACGAATGTGAAATTATGTTTTTCTCATACATGTATGATAAAATTATTCACATACCCTTTCTTTCCCATCAACGTGAATTGGTAAAAATTTAAGATAATGCACCTTAATATCAATTAAAGATCTATTACTTTTTCATTAAAAAAAAGAAGAGAAAAATGGTACAATTTTGAATTTTTTTATCAAAAAATAAATTTGATTCAAACTAACCAAAGTAAAATTTGATGTCATGATTAACAGGTGATAATAAGTGGAAATGAATTGAAATGAGCTGATATTGAATTTGATTGCACCTCTATCAAATGAAATTCACTCACATTTTACTGACATGAAAGTATATTAAAGTGATTTTTACTCATATTGAAACATGGTGTGAAAATAAGTGATAACTAAATATTGTAATTGGTCAAATTTTCATACAAATGTGTAATATATTAAATATTGAAAATATTAGATTTTTGAAAAATGGAATAGTATAATTGTATAATATAAGAGATAATTTTTTTTTATTATGAAAAATAAACTTTTTTAGATCTATAATGTTATTAGTCATAAAACCTGCTAAAAATGTTCAAAGGGTATTAAAAGTTCATAACGACTGATAATAAAGAAAAGACCAAAATGGAAAGAAAATATTGCAATCGATAAAAATTCCATTATAGTTCTTGTTGTAAAAACTAAAAGAAAAACTAACAAAATGAAAAATAGTAGATTACACATTTTCTTCCTTCCGATTCAAGTTATTCTAAGACAATGTTGGAAGAGAAAAGGCAATTTTCATGACGTTTAAAGGACCAGAAAAAAATGATTCCACGTGACCACCTATTTCATCCAATCACTTTAGGAAAGGGTTTAGAAATATCTATAAATAAACATTTGCCCATGATAAGTTGATTTTATTTAAAAATAATAATTTTAAGATATTGTTTTTGGAACTAACAAAACAATAGTTTGATCTAATTATATTTCCCAAATACAATTTCCATAATCTTACTCTCTGGTGTTTTAATATTGATGGACACAATTAAACTTTTCCATCGTTGGGTTTTTGTATCAAAAAATACGATCTCTTTTTTTCTAAATTCTGGCTAACTTGTAATTATTTTTTTTTTAAAGGAACCATTATTTTATTAATAGTTGGAGAAAAAGCCTCCGCGGGGGCACTTACAAGTACTAAAGCAAGGCTCTTGCAAAAAGAAACAACAATATAAAGCCAATTTAAAAATTATTTAGGTCCTACGATTTCTAGGCCACATTCGCTTGCGGACGACTTTCCAATTGCCATTTTTCGCAGTAGAATTTACATCATTGGAATCCGCCGCAGTTGCTGAATCAAGTTTGGGGAGATCCGCGAATAAATAAATGTCGCGGTCGTCTTGAGTTTGGACACTTATAGGATTATTTTTGGATAACTCTTCATCAGCTATATCATTGTGCAAAACAAGTTTTTCTCCTATTAATAGGATGGAATCGCGTTGGATTAAGTGGTGGATGTAGCTTGAGTTTGTATGAAATTTACCAGAAAAATACTCTCTTTTAGCCTCCTTAGCCATTAGCTTTGAGGAAGTCTTAACTCCATTTGAATTTAAATTTTTAGCCACACGTGGAGTCTTCATTTGTGAAGGAGCTGATGGGGTGTTCTCCACGAGAATAGGAGCTAAGTTAGTTGTTTTTAAAGTCTCGGCCAACAAAATATTTTGTTCACCTCCCTGAATTTCAGCCGACACATCATCTTTTCCAACTAAATCATAATTTTTTTCGTGAAAATCAGGGGTATATCCATTGTCATCTCCGGCAACCTCTGTGGACTGATCGTTTTTTTTTAAATTTCGGCCACCTGAGCTACCGAATATAATCCCATTTTTTTCCAAGAATCCAACACGATTTGGCACGCTATCCTTCGAGAAGAAAGCAGGCCCTATTGCGTTTGTGACCTTCTCATCCGATACATCAGAAATGGAGGCCCTTTCTTTCACTGTAGAGTCTGAACTATTTTCCTAACTATCGCCATTTTCAGAAAGCACGAGAAGTACCATTTTTTATTGCAATCAATTTAAACTTCCGTTATAGTTCTCGTTGTCAAAAGTAAAAGAAAAACTACCAAAATGAAAAATAGTAGATTACACATTTTCTTCCTCCCGATTCAAGTTATTCCAAGACCACGTTGGAAGAGAAAAGACAATTTGCATGAAACTTAAAGAAGGACCAGAAAAAAATTATTCCATTTGACCACCGATTTCATCCAATCACTTTAGCAAAGGGTTTAGAAATATTTATATATAAACATTTGCACGATAAGTTGCTAATATTTTGTTGAATTTAATTTCATTTAAAAATAATAATTTTAAGATATTTTTTTTGGAAATAACAAAACGATAGTTTGATCTAATTATAATTTTCAAATACAATTTCCATAATCTTACTCTCTCGTGTTTTAATATTGATGGACACAATTAAACTTTTCCATCGTTGGATTTTTGTTACAAAAACTACCATCTCTTTTTTACTAAATTCTGGCCAACTTGTAATTATTTGTTGTTTAAGACATAATATTATCAACATTACCAATATATACTCCCTATAAACAAAAGTTTAACCATAATTTTTTTTCAACCAACATGAGTCATATAGTAGATGAAAGTCACATGTTTTAAGGTATCCTACATTACATGCTAAGACATTGTTTTGTTTGTCCGGTAGGACTTGACTTAAGTCTTCTCAAAAAATATTTCCAACTGGTGTGGCATTATTAGGAACGGACAGTCATAACTATGACCCATTGATTATGGACTTTGTCACAATTCATAATTATAGATGATATGCTCAACCCGTGTATTTGGAGTAGTTTCTGAGAACATTGCATCTTATCCATAGCATTTAATGTGGACATCCGAGCGATTCATAGTATTTCAACGATTCACAAGTCATACTTATGCAATATTTATTTTTCTTAAATTCTCTCACTACATTATCAAATGCATCAAAAGGAGCGCGTATGTTACTCATATTACCAAAATTGCAAGTATTAGGTTTGGTTTCTTTGCCTTTCCCATGGGTTGACCTTTGATATTTATGGGGCTCCGTAAACTTTTAGAATACATAATTTACTCATTATATATAGTCATAGTATCTCATATTATTTCCCTTGATTATTTCCTCAATAGCATAATTCTCTAAGATTTTATTTTACGAGTTGCGACATAGAATGTCTCCACTCAACCTTGATTTCCATCTACTCTTTGTCATTGATATTGTAAATAAATGGGTGATACGAAATTTTAGGTTTTTGTAACTTTTAGAAAAATTAAAGAGTTTTAACCTTACTATTATTCTTTGATCGTTATGAAATCGACTTGATTACATCGATCAATAATGTGCAAGGGGAGGTATGAAGTTGAACTTTGAGGATACGAATTATTTAATCTCTATGCTACATTCAAACCATCTGTAAGCCAAAGATTGTATCAACCTAGTTTATGATTATGTCTCGAAAGAATTCTATCCAAAACTTGGTCATCATTAAATCCCACTATTGATGAGCCTTATATAAATTATTGAAACTAAATCCTTCGTGGAGTTCAAAACTACTAGTTGTTGAAAATTTGTCCTAAAAATCCAAGTCGTGAGAGAGGTGTATTTATGAAAACGTTTACCACCAAAATGAAGGTCGACGCATAGTTTTGAACAATTAAAAAATATGTTTGACGTTCATGGTGGCTCTAAGTAAATTTTACGATGTGAATAAGAAAGGGTTGTGAATTAATTAATGAAGATAATTTTAGGTTTTCAACTGAATCAGGGAAGATCATTAATGGTTACAAGAGGTTATAATCCAAAACATACATCATCTTTTACAAGATACAGACTTCTAAGGGATGCTGAAGAATGTGTTTCATACATAAATTGCAACCATTTTTTATTATATTTTATATCCCGAAGGTAGTTTTAAAGTTCAATGCTTTTTAATTGTCATGAATTATTGAAATTCATGCACCTTCACCTCCAATATTTTCATTTCATTCAATTTCTTTTTTCATAATATTAACACTTAGTAGAAAGTTCCCTTCTTTTTTGAAATCGAACTTCTAAAACAACACCCAACTTTATATTTATTTAGGAAATTAAATTCACAAAACACACAATAAATTGGTATATTTGGCTTACACACTCCTCGAACAAATGGTTTACTAAAACATGGTTCGATATTCATGATCTTCCTAAACTTTCTAATCTGGATTATACCAAAAGTTATGGTTTTCAACTCATTCTAACACGTGTTCCTCACTAAGTGACGGAAAAATTCAATTAATTGTTTTCCACCATACTCATTATTGACATTTTAATCCATCATATGTATTTAAAATTATATGATGGGTGATGAACATGGGGGCATTATGATGAAAATTCCTCAATTTTTAGAAGTGGTGGGTGTTAATGAGTTTTGTTTAATACACTACATGTTAAAAAATTTTGGGTTCTTTGCGTGGTGCCACATAATATTTTGATAATTAAAAAAAAATGATAGGATTTACATTGTTTGAAAAATAATTTTAAATGAAAGATTTCTATAAAATAATAACATTGAATCCCGATTGAAGTTTTATATTTTTTTAAGTAAATGAGTACAACATATATGATCTAATTCCGACATATGTAAGTAACATTTTTATAGGGTTGAATAAATTCCTACTATATTTTTATCATTAAAAGTTTGATAGAAATGTTTTTATTTTTGTTTTTCAAAATTTCTCAGGCCTTTTCAATTTATACAAATGGAAGTAACGTCACGCTGATCAACAACCGAAATATATATTGGTATATATACACCCACGCCTTTTATTTCAAATGTTTGTGATTTTACTAATGTTATAAATTGACAACAAAATAAAAAATATTTACCTTCTCTAATATATTGTTATGCCAGGTAATAAGTGTATAAATCACATGCATATGAGTTCGTAGATAATATTAAAATCTAGAATAAGCTCATGTAATGAGATGTTGATTATGATAGACTTTATTTCAACCCAACAAACTAAGCTAGGAATAATAAAAAGGAACCATCACATGAAATTATGATATTTAGATTATTTTTAAGCATACTACATCAGAACTTTGCATTCCCAAAAGGTAAGTTGGTGGATGTGATCCCAACAAACTCTTATTTATTATTACTATAATTGGGAACTGAGTTCTTTATTTATTAAATTCTTACTCTATGCGCCAGCAAGAGGTTTGAAGTAAATGAGAGTCATATCTCCAGAAGTGGTTTCCTTGACAAACGTTTCGTATGTTTGAGCACCTCCTTTGACGTTGATAGTGAGCCTGTAAAAGGTCACAGTGGGGTGTTGTTGGAATACGCCATACAGAACTTCTAGGAAGACCAAGTCAGATGCAGCAGTCTTGTTTTCTTCATCGACGGCAAACTTTGCGACCTCAATCACATGAGGGTCATTTGGGTTAACAGGTAGCCAATTGATACTGAAATTCTGCCCTGTAGTTCCATGTAGAGGAAGGGATTCCGCACGAAAGGTATCCACTGCCATTTTTTATTACAAGCTTCTGAGTTGTATGTTTGTATGATTTGGAAGTGGATAGTTTTAAGTCGTTAGCTTTTGGGTTGTTCCTACTCGAATTTATAAACGAACTCTATTTTGCCCTGACATACACTTTTGTTTTGTCATCAATGTGGCGTCGATTCATCAAAGTATTGATTCCAAAATTAAAGTTATTTATTCAAGTAACACGTATCTTTATGTAAATGATAATTTTAGCCTGACACATAAAAGTAGACATATTTTGTAGACATACTGTCGTATTATATTTGCATTGACTCGTGTCTGGAGTACACGCCAGTATGACCCGTGTGGAGCACAGACACGAGCCAATACGAATGCGACACCCCAATGTGTCGACAAAATATGTCTACTTTTGTGTGTCGGTGTAAAATGACACTTGTGTAAAATGCCCACACATTAAAAAATGTATGATTTAGGATTTTTTCGGTCTTTGGTGGAGAATATGATGATGTTTACATAAAAGAATGTGATAGGTGAAGAGATTGAAAAGAATAAAGTGGATTCCAATAAATGGATAAAAGAAGCATAAGGTAACCTTTTCTACTAAATAAAGATATGGCGTTAGGGAAGTCAGATGGAAATTTATTGATGAATAAATGCACTCTATAAATAGGATAAAATATTAACATTGATTGGTTTAAAAGTTATAAAATTTGGATACTCTGAAAAATGAGTGACAAGACAGTTGTGACAATAATTATAGACAGAGATATTATTATTATCAACGCAGGGAAAGTAGGACGACTAATGTTTTCTTATGAAAAAATGTCACGAGTGATCATAGTACTGGGGATGAAATTTCGAGGTTGGTTATCCTGTTTAAATTATTGCATATACATAAAATCATTTTGCATTGTGTAAACCCACGATCTTAGATATCGGGATGTGCACCGCAGCAAAGCGTCAATGTAAAAATGAAATAATTAATAATTTTCTCAACCTAAGATGTCACTGAGAAACTAAAATGGATGAAGAAATTGGAGTTATTGACCCTATATAAAAGAAGTCCGTGTAGCAAGATGTCTCCACCATTTTTGGAATTAATTCAATAGTTAAAAGTCAGAATGATTGTTTTAGCTAAGGCTAATGCCCGTAACATAAGGGTCAGGGTAACCCAGATTTACTATAGGTCGATAAGTTTAATAGAAGTCCAAATCATATTTTGAAGTTGAACCAAAATGAGTAACATCCCTACATGTTAACGAATGTGAAATTATGTTTTTCTCATACATGTATGATAAAATTATTCACATACCCTTTCTTTCCCATCAACGTGAATTGGTAAAAATTTAAGATAATCCACCTTAATATCAATTAAAGATCTATTACTTTTTCATTAAAAAAAAGAAGAGAAAAATGATACAATTTTGAATTTTTTTATCAAAAAATAAATTTGATTCAAACTAACCAAAGTAAAATTTGATGTCATGATTAACAGGTGATAATAAGTGGAAATGAATTTAAATGAGCTGATATTGAATTTGATTGCACCTCTATCAAATGAAATTCACTCACATTTTACTGACATGAAAGTATATTAAAGTGATTTTTACTCATATTGAAACATGGTGTGAAAATAAGTGATAACTAAATATTGTAATTGGTCAAATTTTCATACAAATGTGTAATATATTAAATATTGAAAATATTAGATTTTTGAAAAATGGAATAGTATAATTGTATAATATAAGAGGCTAAATTTTTTTTATTATGAAAAATAATTTTTTTTAGATCTATAATGTTATTAGTCATAAAACCTGCTAAAAATATTCAAAGGGTATTAAAAGTTCATAACGACTGATAATAAAGAAAAGACCAAAATGAAAAGAAAATATTGCAATCGATAAAAAATCCATTATAGTTCTTGTTGTAAAAACTAAAAGAAAAACTAACAAAATGAAAAATAGTAGATTACACATTTTCTTCCTTCCGATTCAAGTTATTCCAAGCCAATGTTGGAAGAGAAAAGGCAATTTTCATGACGTTTAAAGGACCAGAAAAAAATGATTCCACGTGACCACCTATTTCATCCAATCACTTTAGGAAAGGGTTTAGAAATATCTATAAATAAACATTTGCCCATGATAAGTTGATTTTATTTAAAAATAATAATTTTAAGATATTGTTTTTTGAACTAACAAAACAATAGTTTGATCTAATTATATTTTCCAAATACAATTTCCATAATTTTACTCTCTGGTGTTTTAATATTGATGGACACAATTAAACTTTTCCATCGTTGGGTTTTTGTATCAAAAAATACGATCACTTTTTTTCTAAATTCTGGCTAACTTGTAATTATATATATTTTTTTTCAAGGAACCATTATTTTATTAATAGTTGGAGAAAAAGTCTTCGCGGGGGCACTTACAAGCACTAAAGCAAGACTCTTGCAAAAAGAAACAACAATATAAAGCCAATTTGAAAATTAATTAGGTCCTACGATTTCTAGACCGCATTCGCTTGCGGACGACTTTCCAATTGTCATTTTTCGCAGTAGAATTTACATCATTGGAATCCGCCGCATTTGCTGAAGCAAGTTTGGGGAGATCCACAAATAAATCAATGTCGCGGTCGTCTTGAATTTGGACACTAATAGGAGTATTTTGGGATAACTCTTCATCAGCTAGATGATTGTGTAAAACAAATTTTCTCCTATTAATAGGATGGAATCGCGTTGGATTAAGGGGTGGATATAGCTTGAGTTTTTAAGACATTTTCCCGAAAAATACCCGCTTTTAGCCTCCTTGGCCATTAACTTTGAGGAAGACATAACTCGATTTGAATTTAAATATTTAGCCACATGTGGAGTCTTCATTTGTGAAGGAACTAATGGAGTCTTCTCCACGAGAGTAGGAGCTAAGTTAGTTGTTTTTAATGTCTCGGCCAACAAAATATTTCGTTCAGCTCCTTGAATTTCAGCCGACACGTCATCTTTTCCAACTAAATCATAATTTTCTTCCTGAAAATCTGGGGTATTTCCATTGTCATCTCCAGCCACCTCTATGGACTGAACTTTTTTTTTTTGGAGTTCCGGCCACCTGAGCTACCGGATATAATCCCATTTTTTTTCCAAGAATCCAACACGATTTGGCACGCTATCCTTCGGCAAGAAAGCAGGCCCTGTTGCGTTTGTGACCTTCTCTCCTGCTACATCAGAAATGGAGGCCCTTTCTTTCACTGTAGATTCTGAACTATTATCCTAACTATCTGCATTTTCAGAAGGCATGAGCCGTACCATTGTTTATTGCAATCAATAGAAACTTCCATTATAGTTCTTGTTGTCAAAAGTAAAAGAAAAACTACCAAAATGAAAAATAGTAGATTACACATTTTCTTCCTCCCGATTCAAGTTGTTCCAAGAGCACGTTGGAAGAGAAAAGGCAATTTTCATGAAACTTAAAGAAGGACCAGAAAAAAATTATTCCATGTGACCACCTATTCCATCCAATCACTTTAGCAAAGGGTTTAGAAATATTTATATATAAACATTTGCCCACGATAAGTTGCTAATATTCTGTTGAATTTAATTTTATTTAAAAATAATAATTTTAAGATATTATTTTTGAAAATAAAAAAATGATAGTTCGATCTAATTATATTTTCCAAATACAATTTCCATAATCTTACTCTCTGGTGTTTTAATATTGAATGACACAATTAAACTTTTCAATCGATGGATTTTTGTTACAAAAACTACCATCTCTTTTTTACTAAATTCTGGCCAACTTGTAATTATTTGTTGTTTAAGACATACTATTATCAACATTACCAATATATACTCCCTATTAACAAAAGTTTAACCATGAAATTTTTACAACCAACATGAGTCATATAGTAGGTTAAAGTTACATGTTTTGAGGTATCCTATATTACATGCTAAGGCATTGTTTTGTTTGTCCGGTGGGACATGACTTAGGTCTTCTCAAAAATTATTTCTAATTGGTGTGACCATGTTAGGAACGGACGGTCATAACGATGACCCATTGATTATGGACTTTGAGACAATTCATAATTATTGATGATATGCTCAACCCGTGTATTTGGAGTAATTTCTGAGAACATTGCATCTTATCCATAGCATTTAATGTGGACATCCGAGCGATTCATAGTATTTCAAATATTCACAAGTCATACTTATGCAATATTTGTTTTTTTCAATTCTGTCACTACGTTATCAAATGAATCAACAGGAGCGCGTATGTTGCTCATATTACCAAAATTGCAAGTATTAGGTTTGGTTTCTTTGCGTCTCCCATGGGTTGACATTTGATATTTATGAGGCTCCGTATATTTTTGGAATACATAATTTACTCATTATATATGGTCATAATATCTCATATTATTTCCCTTGATTGTTGACTCAATAGCATAATCCTCTAAGATTTGATTTTAAGAGTTGCGACATAGAATGTCTCCACTCAACCTTTATTTCCATCTACTCTTTGTCCTTGATATTGTAAATAAATGGGTGATACTAAATTTTAGATTTTTGTCACTTTGAGAAAAATTGAAGAGTTTTAACCTTACTATTATTCTTTGATCGTTATGAAATCGACTTGATTACTTCGATCAATAATGTGTAAGCGGAGGTATGAAGATGAACTTTGAGGATACAAATTATTTAATCTCTATGCTACATTCAAACCATATATAAGCCTAAGATTGTATCTACCTAGTTTATGATTATGTCTCGAAAGAATTCTATCCAAAACTTGGTCATCATTAAATCCCACTATTGATGAGCCTTAAATAAATTATTGAAACTAAATCCTTCTTGGAGTTCAAAACTAATAGTTGTTTAAAATTTTCCCTAAAAATCCAAGTCGTGAGAGAGGTGCATTTATGAAAATGTTTACCACCAAGATGAAGGTCGACGCACAGTTTTGAACAATTAAAAAATATGTTTGACGTTCATGGTGGCTCTAAATAAATTTTACGACGTCGAGAAGAAAGGGTTGTGAATTAATTAATGAAGATAATTTTTTGTTTTCAACTGGATCAGGGAAGATCATTAATGGTTACTAGAGGTTATAATCCAAAAAATACATCATCTTTTGCAAGAAACAGACTTCTAAGGGATGCTAATATTCACTTTAGGAAAGAGTTTAGAAATATCTATAAATTGACATTTGCCCATGATAAGTTTATTTTATTTAAAAATAAAAAATTTTAGATATGTTTTTTGGAAATAACAAAATAATAGTTTGATCTAATTATATTTTCCAAATACGATTTCCATAATCTTACTCTCTGGTGTTTTAATATTGATGGACACAATTAAACTTTTCCATCGTTGGGTTTTTGAATAAAAAACTACGATCTCTTTTTTTGTAAATCCTCGCTAACTTGTAATTATTTGTTGTTTATTTTTTATTTTATTTATTTTTTTATAGGAACCATTATTTTATTAATAGTTGGAGAAAAAGCCTCCGCGGGGGCACTTACAAGCACTAAAGCAAGGCTCTTGCAAAAAGAAACAACAATATAAAGCCAATTTAAAAATTATTTAGGTCCTACGATTTCTAGGCCACATTCGCTTGCGGACGAGTTTTCAATTGTCATTTTTCGCAGTAGAATTTACATCATTGGAATCCCTCGCAGTTGCTGAATCAAGTTTGGGGAGATCCACGAATTAATCAATGTCGCTGTCGTCTTGAATTAGGACACTAATAGGATTATTTTTGGATAACTCTTCATCAGCTATATCATTGTGCAAAACAATTTATTCTCCTATTAATAGGATGGAATCGCGTTGGATTAAGTGGTGGATGTAGCTTGAGTTTGTATGAATTTTACCAGAAAAATACTCTCTTTTAGCTTCCTTAGCCTTAACTTTGAGGAAGTCTTAACTCCGTTTGAATTTAAATTTTTAGCCACACATGGAGTCTTCATTTGTGAAGGAGCTGATGGGGTGTTCTCCACGAGAATAGGAGCTAAGTTAGTTGTTTTTAAAGTCTCGGCCAAAAAAAAATATTTTGTTAACCTCCCTGAATTTCATCCGACACATCATCTTTTCCAACTAAATCATAATTTTCTTCCTGAAAATCTGGGGTATATCCATTGTCATCTCCGGTAACCTCTGTGGACTGAACTCTTTTTTTGGAATTTCGGCCAACTGAGCCACCGGATATAATCCCATTTTCTTCCAAGAATCCAACACGATTTGGCACGCTATCCTTTGAGAAGAAAGCAGGCCCTATTGCGTTTGTGACCTTCTCACCCGCTACATCAGAAATGGAGGCCCTTTCTTTCACTGTAGATTCTGAACTATTATCCTAACTATCTCCATTTTCAGAAGGCACGAGAAGTACCATTTTTTATTGCAATCAATTAAAACTTCCATTATAGTTCTTGTTGTCAAAAGTAAAAGAAAAACTACCAAAATGAAAAATAGTAGATTACACATTTTCTTCCTCCCGATTCAAGTTATTCCAAGACCACGTTGGAAGAGAAACGACAATTTTCATGAAACTTAAAGAAGGACGAGAAAAAAATTATTCCATGTGACCACCTATTTCATCCAATCACTTTAGCAAAGGGTTTAGAGATATTTATATATAAACATTTGCACACGATAAGTTGCTAATATTTTGTTGAATTTAGTTTCATTTAAAAATAATAATTTTAAGATATTGTTTTTGGAAATAACAAAATGATAGTTTGATGTAATTATATTTTTCAAATACAATTTCCATAATCTTACTCTCTGGTGTTTTAATATTGATGGACACAATTAAACTTTTCCATTGTTGGATTTTTGTTACAAAAACTACCATCTCTTTTTTACTAAATTCTGGCCAACTTGTAATTATTTGTTGTTTAAGACATAATATTATCAACATTACCAATATATACTCCCTATAAACAAAAGTTTAACCATAATTTTTTTTCAACCAACATGAGTCATATAGTAGATGAAAGTCACATGTTTTAAGGTATCCTACATTACATGCTAAGACATTGTTTTGTTTGTCCGGTGGGACTTGACTTAGGTCTTCTCAAAAAATATTTCTAACTGGTGTGGCATTATTAGGAACCGGCAGTCATAACTATGACCCATTGATTATGGACTTTGACGCAATTCATAATTATAGATGATATGCTCAACCCGTGTATTTGGAGTAGTTTCTGAGAACATTGCATCTTATCCATAGCATTTAATGTGGACATCCGAGCGATTCATAGTATTTCAACGATTCACAAGTAATACTTATGCAATATTTATTTTTCTTAAATTCTCTCACTACATTATCAAATGCATCAAAAGGATCGCGTATGTTACTCATATTACCAAAATTGCAAGTATTAGGTTTGGTTTCTTCGCCTTTCCCATGGGTTGACCTTTGATATTTATGAGGCTCCGTAAACTTTTAGAATACATAATTTACTCATTATATATAGTCATAGTATCTCATATTATTTCCCTTGATTATTTCCTCAATAGCATAATCCTCTAAGATTTTATTTTACGAGTTGCGACATAGAATGTCTCCACTCAACCTTGATTTCCATCTACTCTTTGTCATTGATATTGTAAATAAATGGGTGATACTAAATTTTAGATTTTTGTCACTTTCAGAAAAAATTGAAGAGTTTTAACATTACTATTATTCTTTGATCGTTATGAAATCGACTTGATTACTTCGATCAATAATGTGTAAGGGGAGGTATGAAGTTGAACTTTTAGGATACAAATTATTTAATCTCTATGCTACATTGAAACCATCTGTAAGCCAAAGATTGTATCGACCTAGTTTATGATTATGTCTCGAAAGAATTCTATCCAAAACTTTGTCATCATTAAATCCCACTATTCATGAGCCTTATATAAATTATTGAAACTAAATCCTTCTTGGAGTTCAAAACTACTAGTTGTTGAAAATTTGTCCTAAAAATCCAAGTCGTGATAGAGGTGCATTTATGAAAATGTTTACCCCCAAAATGAAGGTCGACGCATTGTTTTGAACAATTAAAAAATATGTTTGACGTTCATGGGGGCTCTAAGTAAATTTTACGATGTGAATAAGAAAGGGTTGTGAATTAATTAATGAAGATAATTTTAGGTTTTCAACTGGATCAGGGAAGATCATTAATGGTTACAAGAGGTTATAATCCAAAACATACATCATCTTTTACAAGATACAGACTTCTAAGGGATGCTGAAGAATGTGTTTCATACATAAATTGCAACCATTTTTTATTATATTTTATATCCCGAAGGTAGTTTTAAAGTTCAATGCTTTTTAATTGTCATGAATTATTGAAATTCATGAACCTTCACCTCCAATATTTTCATTTCATTCAATTTCTTTTTTCATAATATTAACACTTAGTAGAAAGTTCCCTTCTTTTTTGAAATCGAACTTCTAAGACAACTCCCAACTTTATATTTATTTAGGAAATTAAATTCACAAAACACACAATAAATTGGTATATTTGGCTTACACACTCCTCGATCAAATGGTTTACTAAAACATGGTTCGATATTCATGATCTTCCTAAACTTTCTAATCTGGATTATACCAAAAGTTATGGTTTTCAACTCATTCTAACACGTGTTCCTCACATAGTGACGGAAAAATTCAATTTATTGTTTTCCACCATACTCATTACTGACATTTTAATCCATCATATGTATTTGAAATTATAGTGTGGTGATGAACATGGGGGCATTATGACAAAAATTCCTCAATTTTTAGAAGTGGTGGGTGTTAATGAGTTTTGTTTAATACACTACATGTTAAAATTATTTGGGTTCTTTGCGTGGTGCCACATAATATTTTGATAATTAAAAAAAAAATGATAGGATTTACATTGTTTGAAAAATAATTTTAAATGAAATATTTCTATTAAATAATAACATTGGATCCCGATTGAAGTTTTATATTTTTTTTAAGTAAATGAGTACAACATATATGATCTAATTCCGACATATGTAAGTAACATGTTTATAGGGTTGAATAAATTCCTACTTTATTTTTATCATTAAAAGTTTGATAAAAATGTTTTTATTTTTGTTTTTCAAAATTTCTCAGGCCTTTTCAATTTATACAAATGGAAGTAACGTCACGCTGATCAACAACCGAAATATATATTGGTATATATACACCCACGCCTTTTATTTCAAATGTTTGTGATTTTACTAATGTTATAAATTGACAACAAAATAAAAAATATTTACCTTCTCTAATATATTGTTATGCCAGGTAATAAGTGTATAAATCACATGCATATGAGTTCGTAGATAATATTAAAATCTAGAATAAGCTCATGTAATGAGATGTTGATTATGATAGACTTTATTTCAACCCAACAAACTAAGCTAGGAATAATAAAAAGGAACCATCACATGAAATTATGATATTTAGATTATTTTTAAGCATACTACATCAGAACTTTGCATTCCCAAAAGGTAAGTTGGTGGATGTGATCCCAACAAACTCTTATTTATTATTACTATAATTGGGAACTGAGTTCTTTATTTATTAAATTCTTACTCTATGCGCCAGCAAGAGGTTTGAAGTAAATGAGAGTCATATCTCCAGAAGTGGTTTCCTTGACAAACGTTTCGTATGTTTGAGCACCTCCTTTGACGTTGATAGTGAGCCTGTAAAAGGTCACAGTGGGGTGTTGTTGGAATACGCCATACAGAACTTCTAGGAAGACCAAGTCAGATGCAGCAGTCTTGTTTTCTTCATCGACGGCAAACTTTGCGACCTCAATCACATGAGGGTCATTTGGGTTAACAGGTAGCCAATTGCTACTGAAATTCTGCCCTGTAGTTCCATGTAGAGGAAGGGATTCCGCACGAAAGGTATCCACTGCCATTTTTTATTACAAGCTTCTGAAGTTGTATGTTTGTATGATTTGGAAGTGGATAGTTTTAAGTCGTTAGCTTTTGGGTTGTTCCTACTCGAATTTATAAACGAACTCTATTTTGTCCTGACATACACTTTTGTTTTGTCATCAATGTGGCGTCGATTCATCAAAGTATTGATTCCAAAATTAAAGTTATTTATTCAAGTAACACGTATCTTTATGTAAATGATAATTTTAGGCTGACACATAAAAGTAGACATATTTTGTAGACATACTGTCGTATTATATTTGCATTGACTCGTGTCTGGAGTACACGCCAGTATGACCCGTGTGGAGCACAGACACGAGCCAATACGAATGCGACACGCCAATGTGTCGACAAAATATGTCTACTTTTGTGTGTCGGTGTAAAATGACACTTGTGTAAAATGCCCACACATTAAAAAATGTATGATTTAGGATTTTTTCGGTCTTTGGTGGAGAATATGATGATGTTTACATAAAAGAATGTGATAGGTGAAGAGATTGAAAAGAATAAAGTGGATTCCAATAAATGGATAAAAGAAGCATAAAGTAACCCTTTCTACTAAATAAAGTTATGGCGTTAGGGAAGTCAGATGGAAATTTATTGATGAATAAATGCACTCTATAAATAGGATAAAATATTAACATTGATTCGTTTAAAAGTTATAAAATTTGGATACTCTGAAAAATGAGTGACAAGACAGTTGTGACAGTAATTATAGACAGAGATATTATTATTATCAACGCAGGGAAAGTAGGACGACTAATGTTTTCTTATGAAAAAATGTCACGAGTGATCATATTACCGGGGATGAAATTTCGAGGTTGGTTACCCTGTTTAAATTATTGCATATACATAAAATCATTTTGCATTGTGTAAACCCACGATCTTAGATATCGGGATGTGCACCGCAGAAAAGCGTCAATGTAAAAATGAAATAATTAACAATTTTCTCAACCTAAGATGTCACTGACAAACTAAAATGGATGAAGAAATTGGAGTTATTGACCCTATATAAAAGAAGTCCGTGTAGCAAGATGTCTCCACCATTTTTGGAATTAATTCAATATTTAAAAGTCAGAATGATTGTTTTAGCTAAGGCTAATGCCCGTAACATAAGGGTCATGGTAACCCAGATTTACTATAGGTCGATAAGTTTAATAGAAGTCCAAATCATATTTTGAAGTTGAACCAAAATGAGTAACATCCCTACATGTTAACGAATGTGAAATTATGTTTTTCTCATACATGTATGATAAAATTATTCACATACCCTTTCTTTCCCATCAACGTGAATTGGTAAAAATTTAAGATAATGCACCTTAATATCAATTAAAGATCTATTACTTTTTCATTAAAAAAAAGAAGAGAAAAATGATACAATTTTGAATTTTTTTATCAAAAAATAAATTTGATTCAAACTAACCAAAGTAAAATTTGATGTCATGATTAACAGGTGATAATAAGTGGAAATGAATTGAAATGAGCTGATATTGAATTTGATTGCACCTCTATCAAATGAAATTCACTCACATTTTACTGACATGAAAGTATATTAAAGTGATTTTTACTCATATTGAAACATGGTGTGAAAATAAGTGATAACTAAATATTGTAATTGGTCAAATTTTCATACAAATGTGTAATATATTAAATATTGAAAATATTAGATTTTTGAAAAATGGAATAGTATAATTGTATAATATAAGAGATAAATTTTTTTTTTTATTATGAAAAATAAACTTTTTTAGATCTATAATGTTATTAGTCATAAAACCTGCTAAAAAAGTTCAAAGGGTATTAAAAGTTCATAACGACTGATAATAAAGAAAAGACCAAAATGAAAAGAAAATATTGCAATCGATAAATATTCCATTATAGTTCTTGTTGTAAAAACTAAAAGAAAAACTAACAAAATGAAAAATAGTAGATTACACATTTTCTTCCTTCCGATTCAAGTTATTCTAAGACAATGTTGGAAGAGAAAAGGCAATTTTCATGACGTTTAAAGGACCAGAAAAAAATGATTCCACGTGACCACCTATTTCATCCAATCACTTTAGGAAAGGGTTTAGAAATATCTATAAATAAACATTTGCCCATGATAAGTTGATTTTATTTAAAAATAATAATTTTAAGATATTGTTTTTGGAACTAACAAAACAATAGTTTGATCTAATTATATTTCCCAAATACAATTTCCATAATCTTACTCTCTGGTGTTTTAATATTGATGGACACAATTAAACTTTTCCATCGTTGGGTTTTTGTATCAAAAAATACGATCTCTTTTTTTCTAAATTCTGGCTAACTTGTAATTATTTTTTTTTTTAAAGGAACCATTATTTTATTAATAGTTGGAGAAAAAGCCTCCGCGGGGGCACTTACAAGCACTAAAGCAAGGCTCTTGCAAAAAGAAACAACAATATAAAGCCAATTTAAAAATTATTTAGGTCCTACGATTTCTAGGCCACATTCGCTTGCGGACGACTTTCCAATTGCCATTTTTCGCAGTAGAATTTACATCATTGGAATCCGCCGCAGTTGCTGAATCAAGTTTGGGGAGATCCGCGAATAAATAAATGTCGCGGTCGTCTTGAGTTTGGACACTTATAGGATTATTTTTGGATAACTCTTCATCAGCTATATCATTGTGCAAAACAAGTTTTTCTCCTATTAATAGGATGGAATCGCGTTGGATTAAGTGGTGGATGTAGCTTGAGTTTGTATGAAATTTACCAGAAAAATACTCTCTTTTAGCCTCCTTAGCCATTAGCTTTGAGGAAGTCTTAACTCCATTTGAATTTAAATTTTTAGCCACACGTGGAGTCTTCATTTGTGAAGGAGCTGATGGGGTGTTCTCCACGAGAATAGGAGCTAAGTTAGTTGTTTTTAAAGTCTCGGCCAACAAAATATTTTGTTCACCTCCCTGAATTTCAGCCGACACATCATCTTTTCCAACTAAATCATAATTTTTTTCCTGAAAATCAGGGGTATATCCATTGTCATCTCCGGCAACCTCTGTGGACTGATCGTTTTTTTTTAAATTTCGGCCACCTGAGCTACCGAATATAATCCCATTTTTTTCCAAGAATCCAACACGATTTGGCACGCTATCCTTCGAGAAGAAAGCAGGCCCTATTGCGTTTGTGACCTTCTCATCCGATACATCAGAAATGGAGGCCCTTTCTTTCACTGTAGAGTCTGAACTATTTTCCTAACTATCGCCATTTTCAGAAAGCACGAGAAGTACCATTTTTTATTGCAATCAATTTAAACTTCCGTTATAGTTCTCGTTGTCAAAAGTAAAAGAAAAACTACCAAAATGAAAAATAGTAGATTACACATTTTCTTCCTCCCGATTCAAGTTATTCCAAGACCACGTTGGAAGAGAAAAGACAATTTGCATGAAACTTAAAGAAGGACCAGAAAAAAATTATTCCATTTGACCACCGATTTCATCCAATCACTTTAGCAAAGGGTTTAGAAATATTTATATATAAACATTTGCACGATAAGTTGCTAATATTTTGTTGAATTTAATTTCATTTAAAAATAATAATTTTAAGATATTTTTTTTGGAAATAACAAAACGATAGTTTGATCTAATTATAATTTTCAAATACAATTTACATAATCTTACTCTCTCGTGTTTTAATATTGATGGACACAATTAAACTTTTCCATCGTTGGATTTTTGTTACAAAAACTACCATCTCTTTTTTACTAAATTCTGGCCAACTTGTAATTATTTGTTGTTTAAGACATAATATTATCAACATTACCAATATATACTCCCTATAAACAAAAGTTTAACCATAATTTTTTTTCAACCAACATGAGTCATATAGTAGATGAAAGTCACATGTTTTAAGGTATCCTACATTACATGCTAAGACATTGTTTTGTTTGTCCGGTAGGACTTGACTTAAGTCTTCTCAAAAAATATTTCCAACGGGTGTGGCATTATTAGGAACGGACAGTCATAACTATGACCCATTGATAATGGACTTTGTCACAATTCATAATTATAGATGATATGCTCAAACCGTGTATTTGGAGTAGTTTCTGAGAACATTGCATCTTATCCATAGCATTTAATGTGGACATCCGAGCGATTCATAGTATTTCAACGATTCACAAGTCATACTTATGCAATATTTATTTTTCTTAAATTCTCTCACTACATTATCAAATGCATCAAAAGGAGCGCGTATGTTACTCATCTTACCAAAATTGCAAGTATTAGGATTGGTTTCTTTGCCTTTCCCATGGGTTGACCTTTGATATTTATGGGGCTCCGTAAACTTTTAGAATACATAATTTACTCATTATATATAGTCATAGTATCTCATATTATTTCCCTTGATTATTTCCTCAATAGCATAATTCTCTAAGATTATATTTTACGAGTTGCGACATAGAATGTCTCCACTCAACCTTGATTTCCATCTACTCTTTGTCATTGATATTGTAAATAAATGGGTGATACTAAATTTTAGGTTTTTGTAACTTTTAGAAAAATTAAAGAGTTTTAACCTTACTATTATTCTTTGATCGTTATGAAATCGACTTGATTACTTCGATCAATAATGTGCAAGGGGAGGTATGAAGTTGAACTTTGAGGATACGAATTATTTAATCTCTATGCTACATTCAAACCATCTGTAAGCCAAAGATTGTATCAACCTAGTTTATGATTATGTCTCGAAAGAATTCTATCCAAAACTTGGTCATCATTAAATCCCACTATTGATGAGCCTTATATAAATTATTGAAACTAAATCCTTCGTGGAGTTCAAAACTACTAGTTGTTGAAAATTTGTCCTAAAAATCCAAGTCGTGAGAGAGGTGTATTTATGAAAACGTTTACCACCAAAATGAAGGTCGACGCATAGTTTTGAACAATTAAAAAATATGTTTGACGTTCATGGTGGCTCTAAGTAAATTTTACGATGTGAATAAGAAAGGGTTGTGAATTAATTAATGAAGATAATTTTAGGTTTTCAACTGAATCAGGGAAGATCATTAATGGTTACAAGAGGTTATAATCCAAAACATACATCATCTTTTACAAGATACCGACTTCTAAGGGATGCTGAAGAATGTGTTTCATACATAAATTGCAACCATTTTTTATTATATTTTATATCCCGAAGGTAGTTTTAAAGTTCAATGCTTTTTAATTGTCATGAATTATTGAAATTCATGCACCTTCACCTCCAATATTTTCATTTCATTCAATTTATTTTTTCATAATATTAACACTTAGTAGAAAGTTCCCTTCTTTTTTGAAATCGAACTTCTAAGACAACACCCAACTTTATATTTATTTAGGAAATTAAATTCACAAAACACACAATAAATTGGTATATTTGGCTTACACACTCCTCGAACAAATGGTTTACTAAAACATGGTTCGATATTCATGATCTTCCTAAACTTTCTAATCTGGATTATACCAAAAGTTATGGTTTTCAACTCATTCTAACACGTGTTCCTCACTAAGTGACGGAAAAATTCAATTAATTGTTTTCCACCATACTCATTATTGACATTTTAATCCATCATATGTATTTGAAATTATATGATGGGTGATGAACATGGGGGCATTATGATGAAAATTCCTCAATTTTTAGAAGTGGTGGGTGTTAATGAGTTTTGTTTAATACACTACATGTTAAAAATTTTTGGGTTCTTTGCGTGGTGCCACATAATATTTTGATAATTAAAAAAAAAATGATAGGATTTACATTGTTTGAAAAATAATTTTAAATGAAAGATTTCTATAAAATAATAACATTGAATCCCGATTGAAGTTTTATATTTTTTTAAGTAAATGAGTACAACATATATGATCTAATTCCGACATATGTAAGTAACATTTTTATAGGGTTGAATAAATTCCTACTATATTTTTATCATTAAAAGTTTGATAGAAATGTTTTTATTTTTGTTTTTCAAAATTTCTCAGGCCTTTTCAATTTATACAAATGGAAGTAACGTCACGCTGATCAACAACCGAAATATATATTGGTATATATACACCCACGCCTTTTATTTCAAATGTTTGTGATTTTACTAATGTTATAAATTGACAACAAAATAAAAAATATTTACCTTCTCTAATATATTGGTATGCCAGGTAATAAGTGTATAAATCACATGCATATGAGTTCGTAGATAATATTAAAATCTAGAATAAGCTCATGTAATGAGATGTTGATTATGATAGACTTTATTTCAACCCAACAAACTAAGCTAGGAATAATAAAAAGGAACCATCACATGAAATTATGATATTTAGATTATTTTTAAGCATACTACATCAGAACTTTGCATTCCCAAAAGGTAAGTTGGTGGATGTGATCCCAACAAACTCTTATTTATTATTACTATAATTGGGAACTGAGTTCTTTATTTATTAAATTCTTACTCTATGCGCCAGCAAGAGGTTTGAAGTAAATGAGAGTCATATCTCCAGAAGTGGTTTCCTTGACAAACGTTTCGTATGTTTGAGCACCTCCTTTGACGTTGATAGTGAGCCTGTAAAAGGTCACAGTGGGGTGTTGTTGGAATACGCCATACAGAACTTCTAGGAAGACCAAGTCAGATGCAGCAGTCTTGTTTTCTTCATCGACGGCAAACTTTGCGACCTCAATCACATGAGGGTCATTTGGGTTAACAGGTAGCCAATTGCTACTGAAATTCTGCCCTGTCGTTCCATGTAGAGGAAGGGATTCCGCACGAAAGGTATCCACTGCCATTTTTTATTACAAGCTTCTGAAGTTGTATGTTTGTATGATTTGGAAGTGGATAGTTTTAAGTCGTTAGCTTTTGGGTTGTTCCTACTCGAATTTATAAACGAACTCTATTTTGTCCTGACATACACTTTTGTTTTGTCATCAATGTGGCGTCGATTCATCAAAGTATTGATTCCAAAATTAAAGTTATTTATTCAAGTAACACGTATCTTTATGTAAATGATAATTTTAGGCTGACACATAAAAGTAGATATATTTTGTAGACATACTGTCGTATTATATTTGCATTGACTCGTGTCTGGAATACACGCCAGTATGACCCGTGTGGAGCACAGACACGAGCCAATACGAATGCGACACGCCAATGTGTCGACAAAATATGTCTACTTTTGTGTGTCGGTGTAAAATGACACTTGTGTAAAATGCCCTCACATTAAAAAATGTATGATTTAGGATTTTTTCGGTCTTTGGTGGAGAATATGATGATGTTTACATAAAAGAATGTGATAGGTGAAGAGATTGAAAAGAATAAAGTGGATTCCAATAAATGGATAAAAGAAGCATAAAGTAACCCTTTCTACTAAATAAAGTTATGGCGTTAGGGAAGTCAGATGGAAATTTATTGATGAATAAATGCACTCTATAAATAGGATAAAATATTAACATTGATTCGTTTAAAAGTTATAAAATTTGGATACTCTGAAAAATGAGTGACAAGACAGTTGTGACAGTAATTATAGACAGAGATATTATTATTATCAACGCAGGGAAAGTAGGACGACTAATGTTTTCTTATGAAAAAATGTCACGAGTGATCATATTACCGGGGATGAAATTTCGAGGTTGGTTACCCTGTTTAAATTATTGCATATACATAAAATCATTTTGCATTGTGTAAACCCACGATCTTAGATATCGGGATGTGCACCGCAGAAAAGCGTCAATGTAAAAATGAAATAATTAACAATTTTCTCAACCTAAGATGTCACTGACAAACTAAAATGGATGAAGAAATTGGAGTTATTGACCCTATATAAAAGAAGTCCGTGTAGCAAGATGTCTCCACCATTTTTGGAATTAATTCAATATTTAAAAGTCAGAATGATTGTTTTTGCTAAGGCTAATGCCCGTAACATAAGGGTCATGGTAACCCAGATTTACTATAGGTCGATAAGTTTAATAGAAGTCCAAATCATATTTTGAAGTTGAACCAAAATGAGTAACATCCCTACATGTTAACGAATGTGAAATTATGTTTTTCTCATACATGTATGATAAAATTATTCACATACCCTTTCTTTCCCATCAACGTGAATTGGTAAAAATTTAAGATAATGCACCTTAATATCAATTAAAGATCTATTACTTTTTCATTAAAAAAAAGAAGAGAAAAATGGTACAATTTTGAATTTTTTTATCAAAAAATAAATTTGATTCAAACTAACCAAAGTAAAATTTGATGTCATGATTAACAGGTGATAATAAGTGGAAATGAATTGAAATGAGCTGATATTGAATTTGATTGCACCTCTATCAAATGAAATTCACTCACATTTTACTGACATGAAAGTATATTAAAGTGATTTTTACTCATATTGAAACATGGTGTGAAAATAAGTGATAACTAAATATTGTAATTGGTCAAATTTTCATACAAATGTGTAATATATTAAATATTGAAAATATTAGATTTTTGAAAAATGGAATAGTATAATTGTATAATATAAGAGATAATTTTTTTTTTATTATGAAAAATAAACTTTTTTAGATCTATAATGTTATTAGTCATAAAACCTGCTAAAAATGTTCAAAGGGTATTAAAAGTTCATAACGACTGATAATAAAGAAAAGACCAAAATGGAAAGAAAATATTGCAATCGATAAAAATTCCATTATAGTTCTTGTTGTAAAAACTAAAAGAAAAACTAACAAAATGAAAAATAGTAGATTACACATTTTCTTCCTTCCGATTCAAGTTATTCTAAGACAATGTTGGAAGAGAAAAGGCAATTTTCATGACGTTTAAAGGACCAGAAAAAAATGATTCCATGTGACCACCTATTTCATCCAATCACTTTAGGAAAGGGTTTAGAAATATCTATAAATAAACATTTGCCCATGATAAGTTGATTTTATTTAAAAATAATAATTTTAAGATATTGTTTTTGGAACTAACAAAACAATAGGTTGATCTAATTATATTTCCCAAATACAATTTCCATAATCTTACTCTCTGGTGTTTTAATATTGATGGACACAATTAAACTTTTCCATCGTTGGGTTTTTGTATCAAAAAATACGATCTCTTTTTTTCTAAATTCTGGCTAACTTGTAATTATTTTTTTTTTTAAAGGAACCATTATTTTATTAATAGTTGGAGAAAAAGCCTCCGCGGGGGCACTTACAAGCACTAAAGCAAGGCTCTTGCAAAAAGAAACAACAATATAAAGCCAATTTAAAAATTATTTAGGTCCTACGATTTCTAGGCCACATTCGCTTGCGGACGACTTTCCAATTGCCATTTTTCGCAGTAGAATTTACATCATTGGAATCCGCCGCAGTTGCTGAATCAAGTTTGGGGAGATCCGCGAATAAATCAGTGTCGCGGTCGTCTTGAGTTTGGACACTTATAGGATTATTTTTGGATAACTCTTCATCAGCTATATCATTGTGCAAAACCAGTTTTTCTCCTATTAATAGGATGGAATCGCGTTGGATTAAGTGGTGGATGTAGCTTGAGTTTGTATGAATTTTACCAGAAAAATACTCTCTTTTAGCCTC
This sequence comes from Sambucus nigra, assembly GCA_949130495.1. Classification (NCBI taxonomy): domain Eukaryota; kingdom Viridiplantae; phylum Streptophyta; class Magnoliopsida; order Dipsacales; family Adoxaceae; genus Sambucus; species Sambucus nigra. The sequence continues at coordinate 661,642,540 of OX422213.1, read as the reverse complement.
CTTAGCCATTAACTTTGAGGAAGTCTTAACTCCATTTGAATTTAAATTTTTAGCCACACGTGGAGTCTTCATTTGTGAAGGAGCTGATGGGGTGTTCTCCACGAGAATAGGAGCTAAGTTAGTTGTTTTTAAAGTCTCGGCCAACAAAATATTTTGTTCACCTCCCTGAATTTCAGCCGACACATCATCTTTTCAACTAAATCATAATTTTTTTCCTGAAAATCAGGGGTATATCCATTGTCATCTCCGGCAACCTCTGTGGACTGATTGTTTTTTTTTAAATTTCGGCCACCTGAGCTACCGAATATAATCCCATTTTTTTCCAAGAATCCAACACGATTTGGCACGCTATCCTTCGAGAAGAAAGCAGGCCCTATTGCGTTTGTGACCTTCTCATCCGCTACATCAGAAATGGAGGCCCTTTCTTTCACTGTAGAGTCTGAACTATTTTCCTAACTATCGCCATTTTCAGAAGGCACGAGAAGTACCATTTTTTATTGCAATCAATTTAAACTTCCGTTATAGTTCTCGTTGTCAAAAGTAAAAGAAAAACTACCAAAATGAAAAATAGTAGATTACACATTTTCTTCCTCCCGATTCAAGTTATTCCAAGACCACGTTGGAAGAGAAAAGACAATTTGCATGAAACTTAAAGAAGGACCAGAAAAAAATTATTCCATTTGACCACCTATTTCATCCAATCACTTTAGCAAAGGGTTTAGAAATATTTATATATAAACATTTGCACGATAAGTTGCTAATATTTTGTTGAATTTAATTTCATTTAAAAATAATAATTTTAAGATATTTTTTTTGGAAATAACAAAACAATAGTTTGATCTAATTATAATTTTCAAATACAACTTCCATAATCTTACTCTCTCGTGTTTTAATATTGATGGACACAATTAAACTTTTCCATCGTTGGATTTTTGTTACAAAAACTACCATCTCTTTTTTACTAAATTCTGGCCAACTTGTAATTATTTGTTGTTTAAGACATAATATTATCAACATTACCAATATATACTCCCTATAAACAAAAGTTTAACCATAATTTTTTTTCAACCAACATGAGTCATATAGTAGATGAAAGTCACATGTTTTAAGGTATCCTACATTACATGCTAAGACATTGTTTTGTTTGTCCGGTAGGACTTGACTTAAGTCTTCTCAAAAAATATTTCCAACTGGTGTGGCATTATTAGGAACGGACAGTCATAACTATGACCCATTGATTATGGACTTTGTCACAATTCATAATTATAGATGATATGCTCAACCCGTGTATTTGGAGTAGTTTCTGAGAACATTGCATCTTATCCATAGCATTTAATGTGGACATCCGAGCGATTCATAGTATTTCAACGATTCACAAGTCATACTTATGCAATATTTATTTTTCTTAAATTCTCTCACTACATTATCAAATGCATCAAAAGGAGCGCGTATGTTACTCATATTACCAAAATTGCAAGTATTAGGTTTGGTTTCTTTGCCTTTCCCATGGGTTGACCTTTGATATTTATGGGGCTCCGTAAACTTTTAGAATACATAATTTACTCATTATATATAGTCATAGTATCTCATATTATTTCCCTTGATTATTTCCTCAATAGCATAATTCTCTAAGATTTTATTTTACGAGTTGCGACATAGAATGTCTCCACTCAACCTTGATTTCCATCTACTCTTTGTCATTGATATTGTAAATAAATGGGTGATACGAAATTTTAGGTTTTTGTAACTTTTAGAAAAATTAAAGAGTTTTAACCTTACTATTATTCTTTGATCGTTATGAAATCGACTTGATTACTTCGATCAATAATGTGCAAGGGGAGGTATGAAGTTGAACTTTGAGGATACGAATTATTTAATCTCTATGCTACATTCAAACCATCTGTAAGCCAAAGATTGTATCAACCTAGTTTATGATTATGTCTCGAAAGAATTCTATCCAAAACTTGGTCATCATTAAATCCCACTATTGATGAGCCTTATATAAATTATTGAAACTAAATCCTTCGTGGAGTTCAAAACTACTAGTTGTTGAAAATTTGTCCTAAAAATCCAAGTCGTGAGAGAGGTGTATTTATGAAAACGTTTACCACCAAAATGAAGGTCGACGCATAGTTTTGAACAATTAAAAAATATGTTTGACGTTCATGGTGGCTCTAAGTAAATTTTACGATGTGAATAAGAAAGGGTTGTGAATTAATTAATGAAGATAATTTTAGGTTTTCAACTGAATCAGGGAAGATCATTAATGGTTACAAGAGGTTATAATCCAAAACATACATCATCTTTTACAAGATACAGACTTCTAAGGGATGCTGAAGAATGTGTTTCATACATAAATTGCAACCATTTTTTATTATATTTTATATCCCGAAGGTAGTTTTAAAGTTCAATGCTTTTTAATTGTCATGAATTATTGAAATTCATGCACCTTCACCTCCAATATTTTCATTTCATTCAATTTCTTTTTTCATAATATTAACACTTAGTAGAAAGTTCCCTTCTTTTTTGAAATCGAACTTCTAAAACAACACCCAACTTTATATTTATTTAGGAAATTAAATTCACAAAACACACAATAAATTGGTATATTTGGCTTACACACTCCTCGAACAAATGGTTTACTAAAACATGGTTCGATATTCATGATCTTCCTAAACTTTCTAATCTGGATTATACCAAAAGTTATGGTTTTCAACTCATTCTAACACGTGTTCCTCACTAAGTGACGGAAAAATTCAATTAATTGTTTTCCACCATACTCATTATTGAAATTTTAATCCATCATATGTATTTAAAATTATATGATGGGTGATGAACATGGGGGCATTATGATGAAAATTCCTCAATTTTTAGAAGTGGTGGGTGTTAATGAGTTTTGTTTAATACACTACATGTTAAAAATTTTTGGGTTCTTTGCGTGGTGCCACATAATATTTTGATAATTAAAAAAAAATGATAGGATTTACATTGTTTGAAAAATAATTTTAAATGAAAGATTTCTATAAAATAATAACATTGAATCCCGATTGAAGTTTTATATTTTTTTAAGTAAATGAGTACAACATATATGATCTAATTCCGACATATGTAAGTAACATTTTTATAGGGTTGAATAAATTCCTACTATATTTTTATCATTAAAAGTTTGATAGAAATGTTTTTATTTTTGTTTTTCAAAATTTCTCAGGCCTTTTCAATTTATACAAATGGAAGTAACGTCACGCTGATCAACAACCGAAATATATATTGGTATATATACACCCACGCCTTTTATTTCAAATGTTTGTGATTTTACTAATGTTATAAATTGACAACAAAATAAAAAATATTTACCTTCTCTAATATATTGTTATGCCAGGTAATAAGTGTATAAATCACATGCATATGAGTTCGTAGATAATATTAAAATCTAGAATAAGCTCATGTAATGAGATGTTGATTATGATAGACTTTATTTCAACCCAACAAACTAAGCTAGGAATAATAAAAAGGAACCATCACATGAAATTATGATATTTAGATTATTTTTAAGCATACTACATCAGAACTTTGCATTCCCAAAAGGTAAGTTGGTGGATGTGATCCCAACAAACTCTTATTTATTATTACTATAATTGGGAACTGAGTTCTTTATTTATTAAATTCTTACTCTATGCGCCAGCAAGAGGTTTGAAGTAAATGAGAGTCATATCTCCAGAAGTGGTTTCCTTGACAAACGTTTCGTATGTTTGAGCACCTCCTTTGACGTTGATAGTGAGCCTGTAAAAGGTCACAGTGGGGTGTTGTTGGAATACGCCATACAGAACTTCTAGGAAGACCAAGTCAGATGCAGCAGTCTTGTTTTCTTCATCGACGGCAAACTTTGCGACCTCAATCACATGAGGGTCATTTGGGTTAACAGGTAGCCAATTGATACTGAAATTCTGCCCTGTAGTTCCATGTAGAGGAAGGGATTCCGCACGAAAGGTATCCACTGCCATTTTTTATTACAAGCTTCTGAAGTTGTATGTTTGTATGATTTGGAAGTGGATAGTTTTAAGTCGTTAGCTTTTGGGTTGTTCCTACTCGAATTTATAAACGAACTCTATTTTGCCCTGACATACACTTTTGTTTTGTCATCAATGTGGCGTCGATTCATCAAAGTATTGATTCCAAAATTAAAGTTATTTATTCAAGTAACACGTATCTTTATGTAAATGATAATTTTAGCCTGACACATAAAAGTAGACATATTTTGTAGACATACTGTCGTATTATATTTGCATTGACTCGTGTCTGGAGTACACGCCAGTATGACCCGTGTGGAGCACAGACACGAGCCAATACGAATGCGACACCCCAATGTGTCGACAAAATATGTCTACTTTTGTGTGTCGGTGTAAAATGACACTTGTGTAAAATGCCCACACATTAAAAAATGTATGATTTAGGATTTTTTCGGTCTTTGGTGGAGAATATGATGATGTTTACATAAAAGAATGTGATAGGTGAAGAGATTGAAAAGAATAAAGTGGATTCCAATAAATGGATAAAAGAAGCATAAGGTAACCTTTTCTACTAAATAAAGATATGGCGTTAGGGAAGTCAGATGGAAATTTATTGATGAATAAATGCACTCTATAAATAGGATAAAATATTAACATTGATTGGTTTAAAAGTTATAAAATTTGGATACTCTGAAAAATGAGTGACAAGACAGTTGTGACAATAATTATAGACAGAGATATTATTATTATCAACGCAGGGAAAGTAGGACGACTAATGTTTTCTTATGAAAAAATGTCACGAGTGATCATAGTACTGGGGATGAAATTTCGAGGTTGGTTATCCTGTTTAAATTATTGCATATACATAAAATCATTTTGCATTGTGTAAACCCACGATCTTAGATATCGGGATGTGCACCGCAGCAAAGCGTCAATGTAAAAATGAAATAATTAATAATTTTCTCAACCTAAGATGTCACTGAGAAACTAAAATGGATGAAGAAATTGGAGTTATTGACCCTATATAAAAGAAGTCCGTGTAGCAAGATGTCTCCACCATTTTTGGAATTAATTCAATATTTAAAAGTCAGAATGATTGTTTTAGCTAAGGCTAATGCCCGTAACATAAGGGTCAGGGTAACCCAGATTTACTATAGGTCGATAAGTTTAATAGAAGTCCAAATCATATTTTGAAGTTGAACCAAAATGAGTAACATCCCTACATGTTAACGAATGTGAAATTATGTTTTTCTCATACATGTATGATAAAATTATTCACATACCCTTTCTTTCCCATCAACGTGAATTGGTAAAAATTTAAGATAATCCACCTTAATATCAATTAAAGATCTATTACTTTTTCATTAAAAAAAAGAAGAGAAAAATGATACAATTTTGAATTTTTTTATCAAAAAATAAATTTGATTCAAACTAACCAAAGTAAAATTTGATGTCATGATTAACAGGTGATAATAAGTGGAAATGAATTGAAATGAGCTGATATTGAATTTGATTGCACCTCTATCAAATGAAATTCACTCACATTTTACTGACATGAAAGTATATTAAAGTGATTTTTACTCATATTGAAACATGGTGTGAAAATAAGTGATAACTAAATATTGTAATTGGTCAAATTTTCATACAAATGTGTAATATATTAAATATTGAAAATATTAGATTTTTGAAAAATGGAATAGTATAATTGTATAATATAAGAGGCTAAATTTTTTTTATTATGAAAAATAATTTTTTTTAGATCTATAATGTTATTAGTCATAAAACCTGCTAAAAATATTCAAAGGGTATTAAAAGTTCATAACGACTGATAATAAAGAAAAGACCAAAATGAAAAGAAAATATTGCAATCGATAAAAAATCCATTATAGTTCTTGTTGTAAAAACTAAAAGAAAAACTAACAAAATGAAAAATAGTAGATTACACATTTTCTTCCTTCCGATTCAAGTTATTCCAAGCCAATGTTGGAAGAGAAAAGGCAATTTTCATGACGTTTAAAGGACCAGAAAAAAATGATTCCACGTGACCACCTATTTCATCCAATCACTTTAGGAAAGGGTTTAGAAATATCTATAAATAAACATTTGCCCATGATAAGTTGATTTTATTTAAAAATAATAATTTTAAGATATTGTTTTTTGAACTAACAAAACAATAGTTTGATCTAATTATATTTTCCAAATACAATTTCCATAATTTTACTCTCTGGTGTTTTAATATTGATGGACACAATTAAACTTTTCCATCGTTGGGTTTTTGTATCAAAAAATACGATCACTTTTTTTCTAAATTCTGGCTAACTTGTAATTATATATATTTTTTTTCAAGGAACCATTATTTTATTAATAGTTGGAGAAAAAGTCTTCGCGGGGGCACTTACAAGCACTAAAGCAAGACTCTTGCAAAAAGAAACAACAATATAAAGCCAATTTGAAAATTAATTAGGTCCTACGATTTCTAGACCGCATTCGCTTGCGGACGACTTTCCAATTGTCATTTTTCGCAGTAGAATTTACATCATTGGAATCCGCCGCATTTGCTGAAGCAAGTTTGGGGAGATCCACAAATAAATCAATGTCGCGGTCGTCTTGAATTTGGACACTAATAGGAGTATTTTGGGATAACTCTTCATCAGCTAGATGATTGTGTAAAACAAATTTTCTCCTATTAATAGGATGGAATCGCGTTGGATTAAGGGGTGGATATAGCTTGAGTTTTTAAGACATTTTCCCGAAAAATACCCGCTTTTAGCCTCCTTGGCCATTAACTTTGAGGAAGACATAACTCGATTTGAATTTAAATATTTAGCCACATGTGGAGTCTTCATTTGTGAAGGAACTAATGGAGTCTTCTCCACGAGAGTAGGAGCTAAGTTAGTTGTTTTTAATGTCTCGGCCAACAAAATATTTCGTTCAGCTCCTTGAATTTCAGCCGACACGTCATCTTTTCCAACTAAATCATAATTTTCTTCCTGAAAATCTGGGGTATTTCCATTGTCATCTCCAGCCACCTCTATGGACTGAACTTTTTTTTTTTGGAGTTCCGGCCACCTGAGCTACCGGATATAATCCCATTTTTTTTCCAAGAATCCAACACGATTTGGCACGCTATCCTTCGGCAAGAAAGCAGGCCCTGTTGCGTTTGTGACCTTCTCTCCTGCTACATCAGAAATGGAGGCCCTTTCTTTCACTGTAGATTCTGAACTATTATCCTAACTATCTGCATTTTCAGAAGGCATGAGCCGTACCATTGTTTATTGCAATCAATAGAAACTTCCATTATAGTTCTTGTTGTCAAAAGTAAAAGAAAAACTACCAAAATGAAAAATAGTAGATTACACATTTTCTTCCTCCCGATTCAAGTTGTTCCAAGAGCACGTTGGAAGAGAAAAGGCAATTTTCATGAAACTTAAAGAAGGACCAGAAAAAAATTATTCCATGTGACCACCTATTCCATCCAATCACTTTAGCAAAGGGTTTAGAAATATTTATATATAAACATTTGCCCACGATAAGTTGCTAATATTCTGTTGAATTTAATTTTATTTAAAAATAATAATTTTAAGATATTATTTTTGAAAATAAAAAAATGATAGTTCGATCTAATTATATTTTCCAAATACAATTTCCATAATCTTACTCTCTGGTGTTTTAATATTGAATGACACAATTAAACTTTTCAATCGATGGATTTTTGTTACAAAAACTACCATCTCTTTTTTACTAAATTCTGGCCAACTTGTAATTATTTGTTGTTTAAGACATACTATTATCAACATTACCAATATATACTCCCTATTAACAAAAGTTTAACCATGAAATTTTTACAACCAACATGAGTCATATAGTAGGTTAAAGTTACATGTTTTGAGGTATCCTATATTACATGCTAAGGCATTGTTTTGTTTGTCCGGTGGGACATGACTTAGGTCTTCTCAAAAATTATTTCTAATTGGTGTGACCATGTTAGGAACGGACGGTCATAACGATGACCCATTGATTATGGACTTTGAGACAATTCATAATTATTGATGATATGCTCAACCCGTGTATTTGGAGTAATTTCTGAGAACATTGCATCTTATCCATAGCATTTAATGTGGACATCCGAGCGATTCATAGTATTTCAAATATTCACAAGTCATACTTATGCAATATTTGTTTTTTTCAATTCTGTCACTACGTTATCAAATGAATCAACAGGAGCGCGTATGTTGCTCATATTACCAAAATTGCAAGTATTAGGTTTGGTTTCTTTGCGTCTCCCATGGGTTGACATTTGATATTTATGAGGCTCCGTATATTTTTGGAATACATAATTTACTCATTATATATGGTCATAATATCTCATATTATTTCCCTTGATTGTTGACTCAATAGCATAATCCTCTAAGATTTGATTTTAAGAGTTGCGACATAGAATGTCTCCACTCAACCTTTATTTCCATCTACTCTTTGTCCTTGATATTGTAAATAAATGGGTGATACTAAATTTTAGATTTTTGTCACTTTGAGAAAAATTGAAGAGTTTTAACCTTACTATTATTCTTTGATCGTTATGAAATCGACTTGATTACTTCGATCAATAATGTGTAAGCGGAGGTATGAAGATGAACTTTGAGGATACAAATTATTTAATCTCTATGCTACATTCAAACCATATATAAGCCTAAGATTGTATCTACCTAGTTTATGATTATGTCTCGAAAGAATTCTATCCAAAACTTGGTCATCATTAAATCCCACTATTGATGAGCCTTAAATAAATTATTGAAACTAAATCCTTCTTGGAGTTCAAAACTAATAGTTGTTTAAAATTTTCCCTAAAAATCCAAGTCGTGAGAGAGGTGCATTTATGAAAATGTTTACCACCAAGATGAAGGTCGACGCACAGTTTTGAACAATTAAAAAATATGTTTGACGTTCATGGTGGCTCTAAATAAATTTTACGACGTCGAGAAGAAAGGGTTGTGAATTAATTAATGAAGATAATTTTTTGTTTTCAACTGGATCAGGGAAGATCATTAATGGTTACTAGAGGTTATAATCCAAAAAATACATCATCTTTTACAAGAAACAGACTTCTAAGGGATGCTAATATTCACTTTAGGAAAGAGTTTAGAAATATCTATAAATTGACATTTGCCCATGATAAGTTTATTTTATTTAAAAATAAAAAATTTTAGATATGTTTTTTGGAAATAACAAAATAATAGTTTGATCTAATTATATTTTCCAAATACGATTTCCATAATCTTACTCTCTGGTGTTTTAATATTGATGGACACAATTAAACTTTTCCATCGTTGGGTTTTTGAATAAAAAACTACGATCTCTTTTTTTGTAAATCCTCGCTAACTTGTAATTATTTGTTGTTTATTTTTTATTTTATTTATTTTTTTATAGGAACCATTATTTTATTAATAGTTGGAGAAAAAGCCTCCGCGGGGGCACTTACAAGCACTAAAGCAAGGCTCTTGCAAAAAGAAACAACAATATAAAGCCAATTTAAAAATTATTTAGGTCCTACGATTTCTAGGCCACATTCGCTTGCGGACGAGTTTTCAATTGTCATTTTTCGCAGTAGAATTTACATCATTGGAATCCCTCGCAGTTGCTGAATCAAGTTTGGGGAGATCCACGAATTAATCAATGTCGCTGTCGTCTTGAATTAGGACACTAATAGGATTATTTTTGGATAACTCTTCATCAGCTATATCATTGTGCAAAACAATTTATTCTCCTATTAATAGGATGGAATCGCGTTGGATTAAGTGGTGGATGTAGCTTGAGTTTGTATGAATTTTACCAGAAAAATACTCTCTTTTAGCTTCCTTAGCCTTAACTTTGAGGAAGTCTTAACTCCGTTTGAATTTAAATTTTTAGCCACACATGGAGTCTTCATTTGTGAAGGAGCTGATGGGGTGTTCTCCACGAGAATAGGAGCTAAGTTAGTTGTTTTTAAAGTCTCGGCCAAAAAAAAATATTTTGTTAACCTCCCTGAATTTCATCCGACACATCATCTTTTCCAACTAAATCATAATTTTCTTCCTGAAAATCTGGGGTATATCCATTGTCATCTCCGGTAACCTCTGTGGACTGAACTCTTTTTTTGGAATTTCGGCCAACTGAGCCACCGGATATAATCCCATTTTCTTCCAAGAATCCAACACGATTTGGCACGCTATCCTTTGAGAAGAAAGCAGGCCCTATTGCGTTTGTGACCTTCTCACCCGCTACATCAGAAATGGAGGCCCTTTCTTTCACTGTAGATTCTGAACTATTATCCTAACTATCTCCATTTTCAGAAGGCACGAGAAGTACCATTTTTTATTGCAATCAATTAAAACTTCCATTATAGTTCTTGTTGTCAAAAGTAAAAGAAAAACTACCAAAATGAAAAATAGTAGATTACACATTTTCTTCCTCCCGATTCAAGTTATTCCAAGACCACGTTGGAAGAGAAACGACAATTTTCATGAAACTTAAAGAAGGACGAGAAAAAAATTATTCCATGTGACCACCTATTTCATCCAATCACTTTAGCAAAGGGTTTAGAGATATTTATATATAAACATTTGCACACGATAAGTTGCTAATATTTTGTTGAATTTAGTTTCATTTAAAAATAATAATTTTAAGATATTGTTTTTGGAAATAACAAAATGATAGTTTGATGTAATTATATTTTTCAAATACAATTTCCATAATCTTACTCTCTGGTGTTTTAATATTGATGGACACAATTAAACTTTTCCATCGTTGGATTTTTGTTACAAAAACTACCATCTCTTTTTTACTAAATTCTGGCCAACTTGTAATTATTTGTTGTTTAAGACATAATATTATCAACATTACCAATATATACTCCCTATAAACAAAAGTTTAACCATAATTTTTTTTCAACCAACATGAGTCATATAGTAGATGAAAGTCACATGTTTTAAGGTATCCTACATTACATGCTAAGACATTGTTTTGTTTGTCCGGTGGGACTTGACTTAGGTCTTCTCAAAAAATATTTCTAACTGGTGTGGCATTATTAGGAACCGGCAGTCATAACTATGACCCATTGATTATGGACTTTGACGCAATTCATAATTATAGATGATATGCTCAACCCGTGTATTTGGAGTAGTTTCTGAGAACATTGCATCTTATCCATAGCATTTAATGTGGACATCCGAGCGATTCATAGTATTTCAACGATTCACAAGTAATACTTATGCAATATTTATTTTTCTTAAATTCTCTCACTACATTATCAAATGCATCAAAAGGATCGCGTATGTTACTCATATTACCAAAATTGCAAGTATTAGGTTTGGTCTCTTCGCCTTTCCCATGGGTTGACCTTTGATATTTATGAGGCTCCGTAAACTTTTAGAATACATAATTTACTCATTATATATAGTCATAGTATCTCATATTATTTCCCTTGATTATTTCCTCAATAGCATAATCCTCTAAGATTTTATTTTACGAGTTGCGACATAGAATGTCTCCACTCAACCTTGATTTCCATCTACTCTTTGTCATTGATATTGTAAATAAATGGGTGATACTAAATTTTAGATTTTTGTCACTTTCAGAAAAAATTGAAGAGTTTTAACCTTACTATTATTCTTTGATCGTTATGAAATCGACTTGATTACTTCGATCAATAATGTGTAAGGGGAGGTATGAAGTTGAACTTTTAGGATACAAATTATTTAATCTCTATGCTACATTGAAACCATCTGTAAGCCAAAGATTGTATCGACCTAGTTTATGATTATGTCTCGAAAGAATTCTATCCAAAACTTTGTCATCATTAAATCCCACTATTCATGAGCCTTATATAAATTATTGAAACTAAATCCTTCTTGGAGTTCAAAACTACTAGTTGTTGAAAATTTGTCCTAAAAATCCAAGTCGTGATAGAGGTGCATTTATGAAAATGTTTACCCCCAAAATGAAGGTCGACGCATTGTTTTGAACAATTAAAAAATATGTTTGACGTTCATGGGGGCTCTAAGTAAATTTTACGATGTGAATAAGAAAGGGTTGTGAATTAATTAATGAAGATAATTTTAGGTTTTCAACTGGATCAGGGAAGATCATTAATGGTTACAAGAGGTTATAATCCAAAACATACATCATCTTTTACAAGATACAGACTTCTAAGGGATGCTGAAGAATGTGTTTCATACATAAATTGCAACCATTTTTTATTATATTTTATATCCCGAAGGTAGTTTTAAAGTTCAATGCTTTTTAATTGTCATGAATTATTGAAATTCATGAACCTTCACCTCCAATATTTTCATTTCATTCAATTTCTTTTTTCATAATATTAACACTTAGTAGAAAGTTCCCTTCTTTTTTGAAATCGAACTTCTAAGACAACTCCCAACTTTATATTTATTTAGGAAATTAAATTCACAAAACACACAATAAATTGGTATATTTGGCTTACACACTCCTCGATCAAATGGTTTACTAAAACATGGTTCGATATTCATGATCTTCCTAAACTTTCTAATCTGGATTATACCAAAAGTTATGGTTTTCAACTCATTCTAACACGTGTTCCTCACATAGTGACGGAAAAATTCAATTTATTGTTTTCCACCATACTCATTACTGACATTTTAATCCATCATATGTATTTGAAATTATAGTGTGGTGATGAACATGGGGGCATTATGACAAAAATTCCTCAATTTTTAGAAGTGGTGGGTGTTAATGAGTTTTGTTTAATACACTACATGTTAAAATTATTTGGGTTCTTTGCGTGGTGCCACATAATATTTTGATAATTAAAAAAAATATGATAGGATTTACATTGTTTGAAAAATAATTTTAAATGAAAGATTTCTATAAAATAATAACATTGGATCCCGATTGAAGTTTTATATTTTTTTTAAGTAAATGAGTACAACATATATGATCTAATTCCGACATATGTAAGTAACATGTTTATAGGGTTGAATAAATTCCTACTTTATTTTTATCATTAAAAGTTTGATAAAAATGTTTTTATTTTTGTTTTTCAAAATTTCTCAGGCCTTTTCAATTTATACAAATGGAAGTAACGTCACGCTGATCAACAACCGAAATATATATTGGTATATATACACCCACGCCTTTTATTTCAAATGTTTGTGATTTTACTAATGTTATAAATTGACAACAAAATAAAAAATATTTACCTTCTCTAATATATTGTTATGCCAGGTAATAAGTGTATAAATCACATGCATATGAGTTCGTAGATAATATTAAAATCTAGAATAAGCTCATGTAATGAGATGTTGATTATGATAGACTTTATTTCAACCCAACAAACTAAGCTAGGAATAATAAAAAGGAACCATCACATGAAATTATGATATTTAGATTATTTTTAAGCATACTACATCAGAACTTTGCATTCCCAAAAGGTAAGTTGGTGGATGTGATCCCAACAAACTCTTATTTATTATTACTATAATTGGGAACTGAGTTCTTTATTTATTAAATTCTTACTCTATGCGCCAGCAAGAGGTTTGAAGTAAATGAGAGTCATATCTCCAGAAGTGGTTTCCTTGACAAACGTTTCGTATGTTTGAGCACCTCCTTTGACGTTGATAGTGAGCCTGTAAAAGGTCACAGTGGGGTGTTGTTGGAATACGCCATACAGAACTTCTAGGAAGACCAAGTCAGATGCAGCAGTCTTGTTTTCTTCATCGACGGCAAACTTTGCGACCTCAATCACATGAGGGTCATTTGGGTTAACAGGTAGCCAATTGCTACTGAAATTCTGCCCTGTAGTTCCATGTAGAGGAAGGGATTCCGCACGAAAGGTATCCACTGCCATTTTTTATTACAAGCTTCTGAAGTTGTATGTTTGTATGATTTGGAAGTGGATAGTTTTAAGTCGTTAGCTTTTGGGTTGTTCCTACTCGAATTTATAAACGAACTCTATTTTGTCCTGACATACACTTTTGTTTTGTCATCAATGTGGCGTCGATTCATCAAAGTATTGATTCCAAAATTAAAGTTATTTATTCAAGTAACACGTATCTTTATGTAAATGATAATTTTAGGCTGACACATAAAAGTAGACATATTTTGTAGACATACTGTCGTATTATATTTGCATTGACTCGTGTCTGGAGTACACGCCAGTATGACCCGTGTGGAGCACAGACACGAGCCAATACGAATGCGACACGTCAATGTGTCGACAAAATATGTCTACTTTTGTGTGTCGGTGTAAAATGACACTTGTGTAAAATGCCCACACATTAAAAAATGTATGATTTAGGATTTTTTCGGTCTTTGGTGGAGAATATGATGATGTTTACATAAAAGAATGTGATAGGTGAAGAGATTGAAAAGAATAAAGTGGATTCCAATAAATGGATAAAAGAAGCATAAAGTAACCCTTTCTACTAAATAAAGTTATGGCGTTAGGGAAGTCAGATGGAAATTTATTGATGAATAAATGCACTCTATAAATAGGATAAAATATTAACATTGATTCGTTTAAAAGTTATAAAATTTGGATACTCTGAAAAATGAGTAACAAGACAGTTGTGACAGTAATTATAGACAGAGATATTATTATTATCAACGCAGGGAAAGTAGGACGACTAATGTTTTCTTATGAAAAAATGTCACGAGTGATCATATTACCGGGGATGAAATTTCGAGGTTGGTTACCCTGTTTAAATTATTGCATATACATAAAATCATTTTGCATTGTGTAAACCCACGATCTTAGATATCGGGATGTGCACTGCAGAAAAGCGTCAATGTAAAAATGAAATAATTAACAATTTTCTCAACCTAAGATGTCACTGACAAACTAAAATGGATGAAGAAATTGGAGTTATTGACCCTATATAAAAGAAGTCCGTGTAGCAAGATGTCTCCACCATTTTTGGAATTAATTCAATATTTAAAAGTCAGAATGATTGTTTTAGCTAAGGCTAATGCCCGTAACATAAGGGTCAGGGTAACCCAGATTTACTATAGGTCGATAAGTTTAATAGAAGTCCAAATCATATTTTGAAGTTGAACCAAAATGAGTAACATCCCTACATGTGAACGAATGTGAAATTATGTTTTTCTCATACATGTATGATAAAATTATTCACATACCCTTTCTTTCCCATCAACGTGAATTGGTAAAAATTTAAGATAATGCACCTTAATATCAATTAAAGATCTATTACTTTTTCATTAAAAAAAAGAAGAGAAAAATGATACAATTTTGAATTTTTTTATCAAAAAATAAATTTGATTCAAACTAACCAAAGTAAAATTTGATGTCATGATTAACAGGTGATAATAAGTGGAAATGAATTGAAATGAGCTGATATTGAATTTGATTGCACCTCTATCAAATGAAATTCACTCACATTTTACTGACATGAAAGTATATTAAAGTGATTTTTACTCATATTGAAACATGGTGTGAAAATAAGTGATAACTAAATATTGTAATTGGTCAAATTTTCATACAAATGTCTAATATATTAAATATTGAAAATATTAGATTTTTGAAAAATGGAATAGTATAATTGTATAATATAAGAGATAAATTTTTTTTTATTATGAAATTTTTTTTTAGATCTATAATGTTATTAGTCATAAAACCTGCTAAAAATGTTCAAAGGGTATTAAAAGTTCATAATGACTGATAATAAAGAAAAGACCAAAATGAAAAGAAAATATTGCAATCGATAAAAATTCCATTATAGTTCTTGTTGTAAAAACTAAAAGAAAAACTAACAAAATGAAAAATAGTAGATTACACATTTTCTTCCTTCCGATTCAAGTTATTCTAAGACAATGTTGGAAGAGAAAAGGCAATTTTCATGACGTTTAAAGGACCAGAAAAAAATGATTCCATGTGACCACCTATTTCATCCAATCACTTTAGGAAAGGGTTTAGAAATATCTATAAATAAACATTTGCCCATGATAAGTTGATTTTATTTAAAAATAATAATTTTAAGATATTGTTTTTGGAACTAACAAAACAATAGTTTGATCTAATTATATTTCCCAAATACAATTTCCATAATCTTACTCTCTGGTGTTTTAATATTGATGGACACAATTAAACTTTTCCATCGTTGGGTTTTTGTATCAAAAAATACGATCTCTTTTTTTCTAAATTCTGGCTAACTTGTAATTATTTTTTTTTTTTAAAGGAACCATTATTTTATTAATAGTTGGAGAAAAAGCCTCCGCGGGGGCACTTACAAGCACTAAAGCAAGGCTCTTGCAAAAAGAAACAACAATATAAAGCCAATTTAAAAATTATTTAGGTCCTACGATTTCTAGGCCACATTCGCTTGCGGACGACTTTCCAATTGCCATTTTTCGCAGTAGAATTTACATCATTGGAATCCGCCGCAGTTGCTGAATCAAGTTTGGGGAGATCCGCGAATAAATCAATGTCGCGGTCGTCTTGAGTTTGGACACTTATAGGATTATTTTTGGATAACTCTTCATCAGCTATATCATTGTGCAAAACAAGTTTTTCTCCTATTAATAGGATGGAATCGCGTTGGATTAAGTGGTGGATGTAGCTTGAGTTTGTATGAATTTTACCAGAAAAATACTCTCTTTTAGCCTCCTTAGCCATTAACTTTGAGGAAGTCTTAACTCCATTTGAATTTAAATTTTTAGCCACACGTGGAGTCTTCATTTGTGAAGGAGCTGATGGGGTGTTCTCCACGAGAATAGGAGCTAAGTTAGTTGTTTTTAAAGTCTCGGCCAACAAAATATTTTGTTCACCTCCCTGAATTTCAGCCGACACATCATCTTTTCAAACTAAATCATAATTTTTTTCCTGAAAATCAGGGGTATATCCATTGTCATCTCCGGCAACCTCTGTGGACTGATCGTTTTTTTTTAAATTTCGGCCACCTGAGCTACCGAATATAATCCCATTTTTTTCCAAGAATCCAACACGATTTGGCACGCTATCCTTCGAGAAGAAAGCAGGCCAAATTGCGTTTGTGACCTTCTCATCCGATACATCAGAAATGGAGGCCCTTTCTTTCACTGTAGAGTCTGAACTATTTTCCTAACTATCGCCATTTTCAGAAGGCACGAGAAGTACCATTTTTTATTGCAATCAATTTAAACTTCCGTTATAGTTCTCGTTGTCAAAAGTAAAAGAAAAACTACCAAAATGAAAAATAGTAGATTACACATTTTCTTCCTCCCGATTCAAGTTATTCCAAGACCACGTTGGAAGAGAAAAGACAATTTGCATGAAACTTAAAGAAGGACCAGAAAAAAATTATTCCATTTGACCACCTATTTCATCCAATCACTTTAGCAAAGGGTTTAGAAATATTTATATATAAACATTTGCACGATAAGTTGCTAATATTTTGTTGAATTTAATTTCATTTAAAAATAATAATTTTAAGATATTTTTTTTGGAAATAACAAAACGATAGTTTGATCTAATTATAATTTTCAAATACAATTTCCATAATCTTACTCTCTCGTGTTTTAATATTGATGGACACAATTAAACTTTTCCATCGTTGGATTTTTGTTACAAAAACTACCATCTCTTTTTTACTAAATTCTGGCCAACTTGTAATTATTTGTTGTTTAAGACATAATATTATCAACATTACCAATATATACTCCCTATAAACAAAAGTTTAACCATAATTTTTTTTCAACCAACATGAGTCATATAGTAGATGAAAGTCACATGTTTTAAGGTATCCTACATTACATGCTAAGACATTGTTTTGTTTGTCCGGTAGGACTTGACTTAAGTCTTCTCAAAAAATATTTCCAACTGGTGTGGCATTATTAGGAACGGACAGTCATAACTATGACCCATTGATTATGGACTTTGTCACAATTCATAATTATAGATGATATGCTCAACCCGTGTATTTGGAGTAGTTTCTGAGAACATTGCATCTTATCCATAGCATTTAATGTGGACATCCGAGCGATTCATAGTATTTCAACGATTCACAAGTCATACTTATGCAATATTTATTTTTCTTAAATTCTCTCACTACATTATCAAATGCATCAAAAGGAGCGCGTATGTTACTCATATTACCAAAATTGCAAGTATTAGGATTGGTTTCTTTGCCTTTCCCATGGGTTGACCTTTGATATTTATGGGGCTCCGTAAACTTTTAGAATACATAATTTACTCATTATATATAGTCATAGTATCTCATATTATTTCCCTTGATTATTTCCTCAATAGCATAATTCTCTAAGATTATATTTTACGAGTTGCGACATAGAATGTCTCCACTCAACCTTGATTTCCATCTACTCTTTGTCATTGATATTGTAAATAAATGGGTGATACTAAATTTTAGGTTTTTGTAACTTTTAGAAAAATTAAAGAGTTTTAACCTTACTATTATTCTTTGATCGTTATGAAATCGACTTGATTACTTCGATCAATAATGTGCAAGGGGAGGTATGAAGTTGAACTTTGAGGATACGAATTATTTAATCTTTATGCTACATTCAAACCATCTGTAAGCCAAAGATTGTATCAACCTAGTTTATGATTATGTCTTGAAAGAATTCTATCCAAAACTTGGTCATCATTAAATCCCACTATTGATGAGCCTTATATAAATTATTGAAACTAAATCCTTCGTGGAGTTCAAAACTACTAGTTGTTGAAAATTTGTCCTAAAAATCCAAGTCGTGAGAGAGGTGTATTTATGAAAATGTTTACCACCAAAATGAAGGTCGACGCATAGTTTTGAACAATTAAAAAATATGTTTGACGTTCATGGTGGCTCTAAGTAAATTTTACGATGTGAATAAGAAAGGGTTGTGAATTAATTAATGAAGATAATTTTAGGTTTTCAACTGAATCAGGGAAGATCATTAATGGTTACAAGAGGTTATAATCCAAAACATACATCATCTTTTACAAGATACAGACTTCTAAGGGATGCGGAAGAATGTGTTTCATACAAAAATTGCAACCATTTTTTATTATATTTTATATCCCGAAGGTAGTTTTAAAGTTCAATGCTTTTTAATTGTCATGAATTATTGAAATTCATGCACCTTCACCTCCAATATTTTCATTTCATTCAATTTATTTTTTCATAATATTAACACTTAGTAGAAAGTTCCCTTCTTTTTTGAAATCGAACTTCTAAGACAACACCCAACTTTATATTTATTTAGGAAATTAAATTCACAAAACACACAATAAATTGGTATATTTGGCTTACACACTCCTCGAACAAATGGTTTACTAAAACATGGTTCGATATTCATGATCTTCCTAAACTTTCTAATCTGGATTATACCAAAAGTTATGGTTTTCAACTCATTCAAACACGTGTTCCTCACTAAGTGACGGAAAAATTCAATTAATTGTTTTCCACCATACTCATTATTGACATTTTAATCCATCATATGTATTTGAAATTATATGATGGGTGATGAACATGGGGGCATTATGATGAAAATTCCTCAATTTTTAGAAGTGGTGGGTGTTAATGAGTTTTGTTTAATACACTACATGTTAAAATTATTTGGGTTCTTTGCGTGGTGCCACATAATATTTTGATAATTAAAAAAAAATGATAGGATTTACATTGTTTGAAAAATAATTTTAAATGAAAGATTTCTATAAAATAATAACATTGAATCCCGATTGAAGTTTTATATTTTTTTAAGTAAATGAGTACAACATATATGATCTAATTCCGACATATGTAAGTAACATTTTTATAGGGTTGAATAAATTCCTACTATATTTTTATCATTAAAAGTTTGATAGAAATGTTTTTATTTTTGTTTTTCAAAATTTCTCAGGCCTTTTCAATTTATACAAATGGAAGTAACGTCACGCTGATCAACAACCGAAATATATATTGGTATATATACACCCACGCCTTTTATTTCAAATGTTTGTGATTTTACTAATGTTATAAATTGACAACAAAATAAAAATATTTACCTTCTCTAATATATTGTTATGCCAGGTAATAAGTGTATAAATCACATGCATATGAGTTCGTAGATAATATTAAAATCTAGAATAAGCTCATGTAATGAGATGTTGATTATGATAGACTTTATTTCAACCCAACAAACTAAGCTAGGAATAATAAAAAGGAACCATCACATGAAATTATGATATTTAGATTATTTTTAAGCATACTACATCAGAACCTTGCATTCCCAAAAGGTAAGTTGGTGGATGTGATCCCAACAAACTCTTATTTATTATTACTATAATTGGGAACTGAGTTCTTTATTTATTAAATTCTTACTCTATGCGCCAGCAAGAGGTTTGAAGTAAATGAGAGTCATATCTCCAGAAGTGGTTTCCTTGACAAACGTTTCGTATGTTTGAGCACCTCCTTTGACGTTGATAGTGAGCCTGTAAAAGGTCACAGTGGGGTGTTGTTGGAATACGCCATACAGAACTTCTAGGAAGACCAAGTCAGATGCAGCAGTCTTGTTTTCTTCATCCACGGCAAACTTTGCGACCTCAATCACATGAGGGTCATTTGGGTTAACAGGTAGCCAATTGATACTGAAATTCTGCCCTGTAGTTCCATGTAGAGGAACGGATTCCGCACGAAAGGTATCCACTGCCATTTTTTATTACAAGCTTCTGAAGTTGTATGTTTGTATGATTTGGAAGTGGATAGTTTTAAGTCGTTAGCTTTTGGGTTGTTCCTACTCGAATTTATAAACGAACTCTATTTTGTCCTGACATACACTTTTGTTTTGTCATCAATGTGGCGTCGATTCATCAAAGTATTGATTCCAAAATTAAAGTTATTTATTCAAGTAACACGTATCTTTATGTAAATGATAATTTTAGGCTGACACATAAAAGTAGACATATTTTGTAGACATACTGTCGTATTATATTTGCATTGACTCGTGTCTGGAGTACACGCCAGTATGACCCGTGTGGAGCACAGACACGAGCCAATACGAATGCGACACGCCAATGTGTCAACAAAATATGTCTACTTTTGTGTGTCGGTGTAAAATGACACTTGTGTAAAATGCCCACACATTAAAAAATGTATGATTTAGGATTTTTTCGGTCTTTGGTGGAGAATATGATGATGTTTACATAAAAGAATGTGATAGGTGAAGAGATTGAAAAGAATAAAGTGGATTCCAATAAATGGATAAAAGAAGCATAAAGTAACCCTTTCTACTAAATAAAGTTATGGCGTTAGGGAAGTCAGATGGAAATTTATTGATGAATAAATGCACTCTATAAATAGGATAAAATATTAACATTGATTCGTTTAAAAGTTATAAAATTTGGATACTCTGAAAAATGAGTGACAAGACAGTTGTGACAGTAATTATAGACAGAGATATTATTATTATCAACGCAGGGAAAGTAGGACGACTAATGTTTTCTTATGAAAAAATGTCACGAGTGATCATATTACCGGGGATGAAATTTCGAGGTTGGTTACCCTGTTTAAATTATTGCATATACATAAAATCATTTTGCATTGTGTAAACCCACGATCTTAGATATCGGGATGTGCACCGCAGAAAAGCGTCAATGTAAAAATGAAATAATTAACAATTTTCTCAACCTAAGATGTCACTGACAAACTAAAATGGATGAAGAAATTGGAGTTATTGACCCTATATAAAAGAAGTCCGTGTAGCAAGATGTCTCCACCATTTTTGGAATTAATTCAATATTTAAAAGTCAGAATGATTGTTTTAGCTAAGGCTAATGCCCGTAACATAAGGGTCATGGTAACCCAGATTTACTATAGGTCGATAAGTTTAATAGAAGTCCAAATCATATTTTGAAGTTGAACCAAAATGAGTAACATCCCTACATGTTAACGAATGTGAAATTATGTTTTTCTCATACATGTATGATAAAATTATTCACATACCCTTTCTTTCCCATCAACGTGAATTGGTAAAAATTTAAGATAATGCACCTTAATATCAATTAAAGATCTATTACTTTTTCATTAAAAAAAAGAAGAGAAAAATGATACAATTTTGAATTTTTTTATCAACAAATAAATTTGATTCAAACTAACCAAAGTAAAATTTGATGTCATGATTAACAGGTGATAATAAGTGGAAATGAATTGAAATGAGCTGATATTGAATTTGATTGCACCTCTATCAAATGAAATTCACTCACATTTTACTGACATGAAAGTATATTAAAGTGATTTTTACTCATATTGAAACATGGTGTGAAAATAAGTGATAACTAAATATTGTAATTGGTCAAATTTTCATACAAATGTGTAATATATTAAATATTGAAAATATTAGATTTTTGAAAAATGGAATAGTATAATTGTATAATATAAGAGATAAATTTTTTTTTTATTATGAAAAATAAACTTTTTTAGATCTATAATGTTATTAGTCATAAAACCTGCTAAAAATGTTCAAAGGGTATTAAAAGTTCATAACGACTGATAATAAAGAAAAGACCAAAATGAAAAGAAAATATTGCAATCGATAAAAATTCCATTATAGTTCTTGTTGTAAAAACTAAAAGAAAAACTAACAAAATGAAAAATAGTAGATTACAAATTTTCTTCCTTCCGATTCAAGTTATTCTAAGACAATGTTGGAAGAGAAAAGGCAATTTTCATGACGTTTAAAGGACCAGAAAAAAATGATTCCATGTGACCACCTATTTCATCCAATCACTTTAGGAAAGGGTTTAGAAATATCTATAAATAAACATTTGCCCATGATAAGTTGATTTTATTTAAAAATAATAATTTTAAGATATTGTTTTTGGAACTAACAAAACAATAGTTTGATCTAATTATATTTCCCAAATACAATTTCCATAATCTTACTCTCTGGTGTTTTAATATTGATGGACACAATTAAACTTTTCCATCGTTGGGTTTTTGTATCAAAAAATACGATCTCTTTTTTTCTAAATTCTGGCTAACTTGTAATTATTTTTTTTTTAAGGAACCATTATTTTATTAATAGTTGGAGAAAAAGCCTCCGCGGGGGCACTTACAAGCACTAAAGCAAGGCTCTTGCAAAAAGAAACAACAATATAAAGCCAATTTAAAAATTATTTAGGTCCTACGATTTCTAGGCCACATTCGCTTGCGGACGACTTTCCAATTGCCATTTTTCGCAGTAGAATTTACATCATTGGAATCCGCCGCAGTTGCTGAATCAAGTTTGGGGAGATCCGCGAATAAATCAATGTCGCGGTCGTCTTGAGTTTGGACACTTATAGGATTATTTTTGGATAACTCTTCATCAGCTATATCATTGTGCAAAACAATTTATTCTCCTATTAATAGGATGGAATCGCGTTGGATTAAGTGGTGGATGTAGCTTGAGTTTGTATGAATTTTACCAGAAAAATACTCTCTTTTAGCCTCCTTAGCCATTAACTTTGAGGAAGTCTTAACTCCATTTGAATTTAAATTTTTAGCCACACGTGGAGTCTTCATTTGTGAAGGAGCTGATGGGGTGTTCTCCACGAGAATAGGAGCTAAGTTAGTTGTTTTTAAAGTCTCGGCCAACAAAATATTTTGTTAACCTCCCTGAATTTCATCCGACACATCATCTTTTCCAACTAAATCATAATTTTCTTCCTGAAAATCTGGGGTATATCCATTGTCATCTCCGGTAACCTCTGTGGACTGAACTCTTTTTTTGGAATTTCGGCCAACTGAGCCACCGGATATAATCCCATTTTCTTCCAAGAATCCAACACGATTTGGCACGCTATCCTTCGAGAAGAAAGCAGGCCCTATTGCGTTTGTGACCTTCTCACCCGCTACATCAGAAATGGAGGCCCTTTCTTTCACTGTAGAGTCTGAACTATTATCCTAACTATCTCCATTTTCAGAAGACACGAGAAGTACCATTTTTTATTGCAATCAATTAAAACTTCCGTTATAGTTCTTGTTGTCAAAAGTAAAATAAAAACTACCAAAATGAAAAATAGTAGATTACACATTTTCTTCCTCCCGATTCAAGTTATTCCAAGACCACGTTGGAAGAGAAACGACAATTTTCATGAAACTTAAAGAAGGACGAGAAAAAAATTATTCCATGTGACCACCTATTTCATCCAATCACTTTAGCAAAAGGTTTAGAGATATTTATATATAAACATTTGCACACGATAAGTTGCTAATATTTTGTTGAATTTAGTTTCATTTAAAAATAATAATTTTAAGATATTGTTTTTGGAAATAACAAAACGATAGTTTGATGTAATTATATTTTTCAAATACAATTTCCATAATCTTACTCTCTGGTGTTTTAATATTGATGGACACAATTAAACTTTTCCATCGTTGGATTTTTGTTACAAAAACTACCATCTCTTTTTTACTAAATTCGGGCCAACTTGTAATTATTTGTTGTTTAAGACATAATATTATCAACATTACCAATATATACTCCCTATAAACAAAAGTTTAACCATAATTGTTTTTCAACCAACATGAGTCATATAGTAGATGAAAGTCACATGTTTTAAGGTATCCTACATTACATGCTAAGACATTGTTTTGTTTGTCCGGTGGGACTTGACTTAGGTCTTCTCAAAAAATATTTCTAACTGGTGTGGCATTATTAGGAACCGGCAGTCATAACTATGACCCATTGATTATGGACTTTGACGCAATTCATAATTATAGATGATATGCTCAACCCGTGTATTTGGAGTAGTTTCTGAGAACATTGCATCTTATCCATAGCATTTAATGTGGACATCCGAGCGATTCATAGTATTTCAACGATTCACAAGTAATACTTATGCAATATTTATTTTTCTTAAATTCTCTCACTACATTATCAAATGCATCAAAAGGATCGCGTATGTTACTCATATTACCAAAATTGCAAGTATTAGGTTTGGTTTCTTCGCCTTTCCCATGGGTTGACCTTTGATATTTATGAGGCTCCGTAAACTTTTAGAATACATAATTTACTCATTATATATAGTCATAGTATCTCATATTATTTCCCTTGATTATTTCCTCAATAGCATAATCCTCTAAGATTTTATTTTACGAGTTGCGACATAGAATGTCTCCACTCAACCTTGATTTCCATCTACTCTTTGTCATTGATATTGTAAATAAATGGGTGATACTAAATTTTAGATTTTTGTCACTTTCAGAAAAAATTGAAGAGTTTTAACCTTACTATTATTCTTTGATCGTTATGAAATCGACTTGATTACTTCGATCAATAATGTGTAAGGGGAGGTATGAAGTTGAACTTTTAGGATACAAATTATTTAATCTCTATGCTACATTGAAACCATCTGTAAGCCAAAGATTGTATCGACCTAGTTTATTATTATGTCTCGAAAGAATTCTATCCAAAACTTTGTCATCATTAAATCCCACTATTCATGAGCCTTATATAAATTATTGAAACTAAATCCTTCTTGGAGTTCAAAACTACTAGTTGTTGAAAATTTGTCCTAAAAATCCAAGTCGTGAGAGAGGTGCATTTATGAAAATGTTTACCACCAAAATGAAGGTCGACGCATTGTTTTGAACAATTAAAAAATATGTTTGACGTTCATGGGGGCTCTAAGTAAATTTTACGATGTGAATAAGAAAGGGTTGTGAATTAATTAATGAAGATAATTTTAGGTTTTCAACTGGATCAGGGAAGATCATTAATGGTTACAAGAGGTTATAATCCAAAACATACATCATCTTTTACAAGATACAGACTTCTAAGGGATGCTGAAGAATGTGTTTCATGCATAAATTGCAACCATTTTTTATTATATTTTATCCCGAAGGTAGTTTTAAAGTTCAATGCTTTTTAATTGTCATGAATTATTGAAATTCATGAACCTTCACCTCCAATATTTTCATTTCATTCAATTTCTTTTTTCATAATATTAACACTTAGTAGAAAGTTCCCTTCTTTTTTGAAATCGAACTTCTAAGACAACTCCCAACTTTATATTTATTTAGGAAATTAAATTCACAAAACACACAATAAATTGGTATATTTGGCTTACACACTCCTCGATCAAATGGTTTACTAAAACATGGTTCGATATTCATGATCTTCCTAAACTTTCTAATCTGGATTATACCAAAAGTTATGGTTTTCAACTCATTCTAACACGTGTTCCTCACTTAGTGACGGAAAAATTCAATTTATTGTTTTCCACCATACTCATTACTGACATTTTAATCCATCATATGTATTTGAAATTATAGTGTGGTGATGAACATGGGGGCATTATGACGAAAATTCCTCAATTTTTAGAAGTGGTGGGTGTTAATGAGTTTTGTTTAATACACTACATGTTAAAATTATTTGGGTTCTTTGCGTGGTGCCACATAATATTTTGATAATTAAAAAAAATATGATAGGATTTACATTGTTTGAAAAATAATTTTAAATGAAAGATTTCTATAAAATAATAACATTGGATCCCGATTGAAGTTTTATATTTTTTTTAAGTAAATGAGTACAACATATATGATCTAATTCGGACATATGTAAGTAACATGTTTATAGGGTTGAATAAATTCCTACTTTATTTTTATCATTAAAAGTTTGATAAAAATGTTTTTATTTTTGTTTTTCAAAATTTCTCAGGCCTTTTCAATTTATACAAATGGAAGTAACGTCACGCTGATCAACAACCGAAATATATATTGGTATATATACACCCACGCCTTTTATTTCAAATGTTTGTGATTTTACTAATGTTATAAATTGACAACAAAATAAAAAATATTTACCTTCTCTAATATATTGTTATGCCAGGTAATAAGTGTATAAATCACATGCATATGAGTTCGTAGATAATATTAAAATCTAGAATAAGCTCATGTAATGAGATGTTGATTATGATAGACTTTATTTCAACCCAACAAACTAAGCTATGAATAATAAAAAGGAACCATCACATGAAATTATGATATTTAGATTATTTTTAAGCATACTACATCAGAACTTTGCATTCCCAAAAGGTAAGTTGGTGGATGCGATCCCAACAAACTCTTATTTATTATTACTATAATTGGGAACTGAGTTCTTTATTTATTAAATTGTTACTCTATGCGCCAGCAAGAGGTTTGAAGTAAATGAGAGTCATATCTCCAGAAGTGGTTTCTTTGACAAACGTTTCGTATGTTTGAGCACCTCCTTTGACGTTGATAGTGAGCCTGTAAAAGGTCACAGTGGGGTGTTGTTGGAATACGCCATACAGAACTTCTAGGAAGACCAAGTCAGATGCAGCAGTCTTGTTTTCTTCATCCACGGCAAACTTTGCGACCTCAATCACATGAGGGTCATTTGGGTTAACAGGTGGCCAATTGCTACTGAAATTCTGCCCTGTAGTTCCATGGAGAGGAAGGGATTCCGCACGAAAGGTATCCACTGCCATTTTTTTATTACAAGCTTCTGAAGTTGTATGTAGGTATGATTTGGAAGTGGATAGTTTTAAGTCGTTAGCTTTTGGGTTGTTCCTACTCGAATTTATAAACGAACTCTATTTTGTCCTGACATACACTTTTGTTTTGTCATCAATGTGGCGTCGATTCATCAAAGTATTGATTCCAAAATTAAAGTTATTTATTCCAGTAACGTGTAGCTTTTATGTAAATGATAATTTTACGCTGACACATAAAAGTAGACACACTGTCGTGTCGCATTTGCATTGAGTCGTGTCTGGAGTACTCGCCAGTAGGACCCGTGTGGAGCACAGCACGAGCCAATACGAATGCGACACGCCAATGTGTCGACAAAATATGTCTACTTTTGTGTGTCGGTGTAAAATGACACTTATGTAAAATGCCCACACATTAAAAAATGTATGATTTAGGATTTTTTCGGTCTTTGGTGGAGAATATGATGATGTTTATCAACAGCACTCCACACTTCTCTCCACAAAAATCTGAAACTACCTACAGTTGTCCAACTATCCAGCTTACCCGGACCTGATCTTCCATCAGCTGTAACAGAAGGAGTAACTAACATTCAAAATATTTTGAATCATTCAACTCATGAGATATAGCCGGCTGTGATAGAGTTCCATTTGCTAAGTTCAAATATGTATATATATCTTGTAAAGTGATGTAGAAAAATTGAGTGAGAAATAAATACCAAAAGTGTGTAATTTCAAATATTCTATTATGGTATCAGAGCCGCAAATGGCTAACACCAACACTTCAAACTCCTCTGATATCTCATCTTCCCCACCCATTATCAATTTCGGTAACTCAAATCACTATCCCTCCATCAAACTTACTCAACACAACTATCTCCATTGGATCACCCAAATGGAACCTTTTCTCATTGGCCAAAATCTCATGGGCTATATTGATGGCAGCTATTCCTGTCCTACAGATACACCCGCTGCAACCCTCTGGCACCAACAAGACAAGCTGCTAGTTAGCATGCTTATATCCTCCCTTGACAAAGAAACATTCCCACTAGTTGTTGGTTTAAAAACATCTCAACAAATATGGAACACACTTGCTGAAGCCCTTGCATCCCCATCCCAAACACGCATTCTCAATCTACATCTGCATCTTCATCATCTTACTCAAGGTGATGAATCTGTTTCAACTTATCTTCACAAAGCGAAAGCAATTTCTGATGAGCTAAGTGCTGCGGGACACCCGCTAAGCCGAGAGGAATTCAATATTCATATCTATAAAGGTCTCAGGGCAGAATTTAAAGACCTTGTTACCTCACTTACCACCCGTCCCACCCCCGTGACATTTTCTGAACTTCACTCGCTTCTTCTCAGCCACGAATTTATTCACAATGACAATTTTTCAGCCTTGAATATTAACTCACTTCCTGCCAAAAATCCCACAGCTCACCACACCACTCCTCACCAACCCACATCTACTGTTCACAACAACTCTCACCCTTCTCCAAACTACTCCAACTCATCTCACTATGGACATTATCGTGGGCGTAATGGTCGGGGTAGAGGCCGTGGTCGTGGTCGCCACTCTTCATATAATCCATCCTATTCCTCTCACGAGTCCAGGTCTCGCTGCCAAATTTGCCATGCCCTCTATCACACTGCAATCTCCTGCCCTCACCGTTTTAATACCTCAAACCCCACCCGCCCTTCTGCCCACTTGACTCATACACCCTCAAACCAGCCTGGTTTACTCCCCACTCCATCTTCTCCTATCACAACTTGGCTTCCTGACACTGGAGCCTCTCATCATGTCACTCCTGATCTCACTACTCTTCATCACCCATATGAATATCATGGCCCTGACACACTGCATATTGGCAATGGTGAGGGTCTTCCTATCTCACATGTTGGTATGTCATCCATTTCCTCTCCTTCCTCTACTCTTACTCTTAAAAATGTTCTCCACGTTCCTAGTATTTCTACAGCACTTTTATCTGTCCAACAATTTTCTCGTGATAATGATGTATTTTTTGAATTTCACCCAACTTTCTGTGTTGTGAAGGATCGTCGAACCAAGAAACCACTGCTTCACGGCACGAGTAACAATGGGCTCTATAACTTGTGCTCTCTTCCGACGTCCTCCATACCTCGTGCATTTCATTCTGTTAAGGCCTCCACTGCTTGTTGGCACCACCGTCTTGGTCATCCTCATAAACAAGTGCTTCAGCAAATCATTCGTCAGCACCAACTTCCGTGTAGCACTTCGAGTCACAATAATGTTTGTATCGCTTGTCAAATGGGCAAGTCCTCGAAGACACATCTACCATGTCGTGTCAAGTCTTCAACCTCTTTCTTGCATTTAATTTTTAGCGATGTATGGGGTCCATCTCCAACTATGTCAAGTAATGGTCATAAGTATTTTGTCATTTTTGTGGATCATTTTACTAATTTTATATGGTTCTTTCCTATGGCTCGTAAATCAGATGTTTATTCCATTTTTATTCATTTTCAAAAATTAGTAGAACGCCAATTCAACACAAAAATAAAAAATGTACAAACTGACTGGGGCGGTGAATTCCGCAAATTGGACTCTTTTTTTCAACACTGTGGCATCCATCACCGCTACTCTTGCCCGCACACTCATGAACAAGTCGGTTTTGTCGAAAGACGTCATCGTCATATTGTTGAAACAGGCCTAACTTTAATGGCTCATGCCTCTGTTCCTCAAAAATTTTGGCATCATGCTTTTGAATGTGCCGTCACTCTAATTAACTACATGCCCTCTCGCACTCTCTCAAACAAATCTCCATTCCAGCTCGTTTTCTCCCATTCTCCGGACTATACATTTCTTAAAGTTTTTGGGTGTCTATGTTTCCCTCACTTACGTCCATATAACTCTCACAAAATGGACTTCCGCTCTCATCCTTGTGTTTTTCTCGGCTATAGTACAAATCATCATGGTTATCGTTGCTTACACCTACAATCTGGACGCATCTATCATGCGCGCCATGTTCGTTTTGACGAAACTGTGTTTCCATTTTCTACCTCATCTTCCAACTCAGTCCACTCACACTTCCCACCTCAAACCATTCCTTGGGGTGCTGTTCCTACTACATTACTCTCTGCCCACGACCCTCCTAATCATCCCTCCACACTTCACCATTCTTCTCCCTCTCAAACCACTCTGTCTTCACCCGTCCAAATGCCCTCCTCTTATCCACCAGCACCTGCTGTTCCCCCTGCCTCCATCCCGTGTCCCTCCTCTCATACCAATTCTGAGGGTATCAAACTACATGTCGACCTTGGCTCTCTATCCAAATCTTCTTCATCTCGCACTCATCCCATGACGTTGCGAACTCACGCCACAAAACCCATACTCCGTTCCCCCACCGCTCACTCCACAAGCCTTACCTCATCTGCACCAACATGTTTCACTGCGGCAAATAAAGATCCACAATGGAGGCTTGCCATGTCTGATGAAATAAATGCCCTTCTTCGAAACAAAACTTGGTCTCTTGTCCCTTATACTCCTCATATGAATGTGGTCGGTTGCAAATGGGTCTTTCGGATAAAACGTAAAGCTGACGGTTCTCTTGAACGGTATAAAGCTCGTCTAGTAGCCAAGGGCTTTCACCAAGAATTTGGACTTGATTTTAATGAGACATTCAGCCCCGTTGTAAAAGCTACTACAATTCGAACTGTTATATCTCTTGCTGTATCCCATGGTTGGTCCATAACACAATTAGATGTCAACAACGCATTTCTTCACAGCTATCTCACTGAAGATGTCTTTATGGACCAGCCACCTGGTTTCAAAGACCCGACAAAATCCACTTATGTGTGTAAATTACACCGCTCTCTCTATGGCCTCAAACAAGCCCCACGAGCTTGGTTTCAACGCCTTACTCACTTCCTCCTCACTCAAGACTTTGTTGGATCCAAAACTGACTCCTCCCTTTTCATCCATAAATCTGGCTCTAACATTATGTACATTCTCATTTATGTTGATGATATTCTTATTACTGGAAATAATCCCAGCCTCATCCAAAAACTCATCACAACACTCGGCAATGAGTTTTCACTAAAAAATCTTGGTCCTCTTCATTTCTTTCTTGGTATTGAGGTCATTTCAACTCCCACAGGTCTTCTTCTATCACAAAAACAATACATTTGTGATCTTCTCCACCGCCATGGCATGTCCCAATCAAAACCCCTTTCCACGCCAATTTCAACCACTCTCAAACTCTCAATCACTGATGGAACCCCATTACCTGATCCTACACCCTATCGCCAAGCTGTGGGTGCTCTCCAATATGTCACTCTTACTCGCCCCGACATCACCTTTGCAGTCAACAAAGCTTGTCAGTTCATGCATAACCCTACCGACACTCACTGGGCACTTGTTAAACGAATTTTTCGTTACCTTAATCACACATGCTCACATGGTCTTCACATCTCTAAATCCCCTTCTCTACATCTCCAAGCATTCACTGATTCGGATTGGGCAGGATGTGTTGATCATCGCAAGTCCACCGGTGGGTTTGCTATTTATCTTGGTTCAAACCTCATTTCCTGGAAGTCTCAAAAACATAAAACCGTATCGCGCTCTTCCACAGAGGCAGAATATAAGTCTCTGGCAGATGCTTCTGCAGAACTTATTTGGTTAGAATCCTTATTGCATGAATTGGGGTTCCCTCTCCGCACCTCTCCAATTTTATGGTGTGATAATCTCGGGGCTACCTACTTATCGGCAAATCCGATTTTTCATGCTCGCACTAAACATGTTGAAATTGACTTCCACTTTGTTCGGGATCAAGTGGCTACAAAGAAGTTACAAGTGCAGTTCATTTCTACTCAGGACCAACTAGCAGACATCTTTACAAAGGGACTCTCCACTTCCAAGTTTCAGTTCATCCGGGACAAGTTGATGGTGCGTCCTCGACCACCATCCACTTGCGGGGGCGTATCAACAGCACTCCACACTTCTCTCCACAAAAATCTGAAACTACCTACAGTTGTCCAACTATCCAGCTTACCCGGACCTGATCTTCCATCAGCTGTAACAGAAGGAGTAACTAACATTCAAAATATTTTGAATCATTCAACTCATGAGATATAGCCGGCTGTGATAGAGTTCCATTTGCTAAGTTCAAATATGTATATATATCTTGTAAAGTGATGTAGAAAAATTGAGTGAGAAATAAATACCAAAAGTGTGTAATTTCAAATATTCTATTAATGTTTACATAAAAGAATGTGATAGGTGAAGAGATTGAAAAGAATAAAGTGGATTCCAATAAATGGATAAAAGAAGCATAAAGTAACCCTTTCTACTAAATAAAGTTATGGCGTTAGGGAAGTCAGATGGAAATTTATTGATGAATAAATGCACTCTATAAATAGGATAAAATATTAACATTGATTCGTTTAAAAGTTATAAAATTTGGATACTCTGAAAAATGAGTGACAAGACAGTTGTGACAGTAATTATAGACAGAGATATTATTATTATCAACGCAGGGAAAGTAGGACGACTAATGTTTTCTTATGAAAAAATGTCACGAGTGATCATATTACCGGGGATGAAATTTCGAGGTTGGTTACCCTGTTTAAATTATTGCATATACATAAAATCATTTTGCATTGTGTAAACCCACGATCTTAGATATCGGGATGTGCACCGCAGAAAAGCGTCAATGTAAAAATGAAATAATTAACAATTTTCTCAACCTAAGATGTCACTGACAAACTAAAATGGATGAAGAAATTGGAGTTATTGACCCTATATAAAAGAAGTCCGTGTAGCAAGATGTCTCCACCATTTTTGGAATTAATTCAATATTTAAAAGTCAGAATGATTGTTTTAGCTAAGGCTAATGCCCGTAACATAAGGGTCATGGTAACCCAGATTTACTATAGGTCGATAAGTTTAATAGAAGTCCAAATCATATTTTGAAGTTGAACCAAAATGAGTAACATCCCTACATGTTAACGAATGTGAAATTATGTTTTTCTCATACATGTATGATAAAATTATTCACATACCCTTTCTTTCCCATCAACGTGAATTGGTAAAAATTTAAGATAATGCACCTTAATATCAATTAAAGATCTATTACTTTTTCATTAAAAAAAAGAAGAGAAAAATGATACAATTTTGAATTTTTTTATCAAAAAATAAATTTGATTCAAACTAACCAAAGTAAAATTTGATGTCATGATTAACAGGTGATAATAAGTGGAAATGAATTGAAATGAGCTGATATTGAATTTGATTGCACCTCTATCAAATGAAATTCACTCACATTTTACTGACATGAAAGTATATTAAAGTGATTTTTACTCATATTGAAACATGGTGTGAAAATAAGTGATAACTAAATATTGTAATTGGTCAAATTTTCATACAAATGTGTAATATATTAAATATTGAAAATATTAGATTTTTGAAAAATGGAATAGTATAATTGTATAATATAAGAGATAAATTTTTTTTTTATTATGAAAAATAAACTTTTTTAGATCTATAATGTTATTAGTCATAAAACCTGCTAAAAATGTTCAAAGGGTATTAAAAGTTCATAACGACTGATAATAAAGAAAAGACCAAAATGAAAAGAAAATATTGCAATCGATAAAAATTCCATTATAGTTCTTGTTGTAAAAACTAAAAGAAAAACTAACAAAATGAAAAATAGTAGATTACACATTTTCTTCCTTCCGATTCAAGTTATTCTAAGACAATGTTGGAAGAGAAAAGGCAATTTTCATGACGTTTAAAGGACCAGAAAAAAATGATTCCATGTGACCACCTATTTCATCCAATCACTTTAGGAAAGGGTTTAGAAATATCTATAAATAAACATTTGCCCATGATAAGTTGATTTTATTTAAAAATAATAATTTTAAGATATTGTTTTTGGAACTAACAAAACAATAGTTTGATCTAATTATATTTCCCAAATACAATTTCCATAATCTTACTCTCTGGTGTTTTAATATTGATGGACACAATTAAACTTTTCCATCGTTGGGTTTTTGTATCAAAAAATACGATCTCTTTTTTTCTAAATTCTGGCTAACTTGTAATTAATTTTTTTTTTAAAGGAACCATTATTTTATTAATAGTTGGAGAAAAAGCCTCCGCGGGGGCACTTACAAGCACTAAAGCAAGGCTCTTGCAAAAAGAAACAACAATATAAAGCCAATTTAAAAATTATTTAGGTCCTACGATTTCTAGGCCACATTCGCTTGCGGACGACTTTCCAATTGCCATTTTTCGCAGTAGAATTTACATCATTGGAATCCGCCGCAGTTGCTGAATCAAGTTTGGGGAGATCCGCGAATAAATCAATGTCGCGGTCGTCTTGAGTTTGGACACTTATAGGATTATTTTTGGATAACTCTTCATCAGCTATATCATTGTGCAAAACAAGTTTTTCTCCTATTAATAGGATGGAATCGCGTTGGATTAAGTGGTGGATGTAGCTTGAGTTTGTATGAATTTTACCAGAAAAATACTCTCTTTTAGCCTCCTTAGCCATTAACTTTGAGGAAGTCTTAACTCCATTTGAATTTAAATTTTTAGCCACACGTGGAGTCTTCATTTGTGAAGGAGCTGATGGGGTGTTCTCCACGAGAATAGGAGCTAAGTTAGTTGTTTTTAAAGTCTCGGCCAACAAAATATTTTGTTCACCTCCCTGAATTTCAGCCGACACATCATCTTTTCCAACTAAATCATAATTTTTTTCCTGAAAATCAGGGGTATATCCATTGTCATCTCCGGCAACCTCTGTGGACTGATCGTTTTTTTTTAAATTTCGGCCACCTGAGCTACCGAATATAATCCCATTTTTTTCCAAGAATCCAACACGATTTGGCACGCTATCCTTCGAGAAGAAAGCAGGCCCTATTGCGTTTGTGACCTTCTCATCCGCTACATCAGAAATGGAGGCCCTTTCTTTCACTGTAGAGTCTGAACTATTTTCCTAACTATCGCCATTTTCAGAAGGCACGAGAAGTACCATTTTTTATTGCAATCAATTTAAACTTCCGTTATAGTTCTCGTTGTCAAAAGTAAAAGAAAAACTACCAAAATGAAAAATAGTAGATTACACATTTTCTTCCTCCCGATTCAAGTTATTCCAAGACCACGTTGGAAGAGAAAAGACAATTTGCATGAAACTTAAAGAAGGACCAGAAAAAAATTATTCCATTTGACCACCTATTTCATCCAATCACTTTAGCAAAGGGTTTAGAAATATTTATATATAAACATTTGCACGATAAGTTGCTAATATTTTGTTGAATTTAATTTCATTTAAAAATAATAATTTTAAGATATTTTTTTTGGAAATAACAAAACGATAGTTTGATCTAATTATAATTTTCAAATACAATTTCCATAATCTTACACTCTCGTGTTTTAATATTGATGGACACAATTAAACTTTTCCATCGTTGGATTTTTGTTACAAAAACTACCATCTCTTTTTTACTAAATTCTGGCCAACTTGTAATTATTTGTTGTTTAAGACATAATATTATCAACATTACCAATATATACTCCCTATAAACAAAAGTTTAACCATAATTTTTTTTCAAACAACATGAGTCATATAGTAGATGAAAGTCACATGTTTTAAGGTATCCTACATTACATGCTAAGACATTGTTTTGTTTGTCCGGTAGGACTTGACTTAAGTCTTCTCAAAAAATATTTCCAACTGGTGTGGCACTATTAGGAACGGACAGTCATAACTATGACCCATTGATTATGGACTTTGTCACAATTCATAATTATAGATGATATGCTCAACCCGTGTATTTGGAGTAGTTTCTGAGAACATTGCATCTTATCCATAGCATTTAATGTGGACATCCGAGCGATTCATAGTATTTCAACGATTCACAAGTCATACTTATGCAATATTTATTTTTCTTAAATTCTCTCACTACATTATCAAATGCATCAAAAGGAGCGCGTATGTTACTCATATTACCAAAATTGCAAGTATTAGGTTTGGTTTCTTTGCCTTTCCCATGGGTTGACCTTTGATATTTATGGGGCTCCGTAAACTTTTAGAATACATAATTTACTCATTATATATAGTCATAGTATCTCATATTATTTCCCTTGATTATTTCCTCAATAGCATAATTCTCTAAGATTTTATTTTACGAGTTGCGACATAGAATGTCTCCACTCAACCTTGATTTCCATCTACTCTTTGTCATTGATATTGTAAATAAATGGGTGATACTAAATTTTAGGTTTTTGTAACTTTTAGAAAAATTAAAGAGTTTTAACCTTACTATTATTCTTTGATCGTTATGAAATCGACTTGATTACTTCGATCAATAATGTGCAAGGGGAGGTATGAAGTTGAACTTTGAGGATACGAATTATTTAATCTCTATGCTACATTCAAACCATCTGTAAGCCAAAGATTGTATCAACCTAGTTTATGATTATGTCTCGAAAGAATTCTATCCAAAACTTGGTCATCATTAAATCCCACTATTGATGAGCCTTATATAAATTATTGAAACTAAATCCTTCGTGGAGTTCAAAACTACTAGTTGTTGAAAATTTGTCCTAAAAATCCAAGTCGTGAGAGAGGTGTATTTATGAAAATGTTTACCACCAAAATGAAGGTCGACGCATAGTTTTGAACAATTAAAAAATATGTTTGACGTTCATGGTGGCTCTAAGTAAATTTTACGATGTGAATAAGAAAGGGTTGTGAATTAATTAATGAAGATAATTTTAGGTTTTCAACTGAATCAGGGAAGATCATTAATGGTTACAAGAGGTTATAATCCAAAACATACATCATCTTTTACAAGATACAGACTTCTAAGGGATGCTGAAGAATGTGTTTCATACATAAATTGCAACCATTTTTTATTATATTTTATATCTCGAAGGTAGTTTTAAAGTTCAATGCTTTTTAATTGTCATGAATTATTGAAATTCATGCACCTTCACCTCCAATATTTTCATTTCATTCAATTTCTTTTTTCATAATATTAACACTTAGTAGAAAGTTCCCTTCTTTTTTGAAATCGAACTTCTAAGACAACACCCAACTTTATATTTATTTAGGAAATTAAATTCACAAAACACACAATAAATTGGTATATTTGGCTTACACACTCCTCGAACAAATGGTTTACTAAAACATGGTTCGATATTCATGATCTTCCTAAACTTTCTAATCTGGATTATACCAAAAGTTGTGGTTTTCAACTCATTCTAACACGTGTTCCTCACTAAGTGACGGAAAAATTCAATTAATTGTTTTCCACCATACTCATTATTGACATTTTAATCCATCATATGTATTTGAAATTATATGATGGGTGATGAACATGGGGGTATTATGATGAAAATTCCTCAATTTTTAGAAGTGGTGGGTGTTAATGAGTTTTTTTTAATACACTACATGTTAAAATTATTTGGGTTCTTTGAGTGGTGCCACATAATATTTTGATAATTAAAAAAAAAATGATAGGATTTACATTGTTTGAAAAATAATTTTAAATGAAAGATTTCTATAAAATAATAACATTGAATCCCGATTGAAGTTTTATATTTTTTTTAAGTAAATGAGTACAACATATATGATCTAATTCCGACATATGTAAGTAACATTTTTATAGGGTTGAATAAATTCCTACTATATTTTTATCATTAAAAGTTTGATAAAAATGTTTTTATTTTTGTTTTTCAAAATTTCTCAATTTATACAAATGGAAGTAACGTCACGCTGATCAACAACCGAAATATATATTGGTATATATACACCCACGCCTTTTATTTAAAATGTTTGTGATTTTACTAATGTTATAAATTGACAACAAAATAAAAAATATTTACCTTCTCTAATATATTGTTATGCCAGGTAATAAGTGTATAAATCACATGCATATGAGTTCGTAGATAATATTAAAATCTAGAATAAGCTCATGTAATGAGATGTTGATTATGATAGACTTTATTTCAACCCAACAAACTAAGCTAGGAATAATAAAAAGGAACCATCACATGAAATTATGATATTTAGATTATTTTTAAGCATACTACATCAGAACTTTGCATTCCCAAAAGGTAAGTTGGTGGATGCGATCCCAACAAACTGTTATTTGTTATTACTATAATTGGAACTGAGTTCTTTATTTATTAAATTGTTACTCTATGCGCCAGCAAGAGGTTTGAAGTAAATGAGAGTCATATCTCCAGAAGTGGTTTCTTTGACAAACGTTTCGTATGTTTGAGCACCTCCTTTGACGTTGATAGTGAGCCTGTAAAAGGTCACAGTGGGGTGTTGTTGGAATACGCCATACAGAACTTCTAGGAAGACCAAGTCAGATGCAGCAGTCTTGTTTTCTTCATCCACGGCAAACTTTGCGACCTCAATCACATGAGGGTCATTTGGGTTAACAGGTGGCCAATTGCTACTGAAATTCTGCCCTGTAGTTCCATGGAGAGGAAGGGATTCCGCACGAAAGGTATCCACTGCCATTTTTTATTACAAGCTTCTGAAGTTGTATGTTTGTATGATTTGGAAGTGGATAGTTTTAAGTCGTTAGCTTTTGGGTTGTTCCTACTCGAATTTATAAACGAACTCTATTTTGTCCTGACATACACTTTTGTTTTGTCATCAATGTGGCGTCGATTCATCAAAGTATTGATTCCAAAATTAAAGTTATTTATTCCAGTAACGTGTAGCTTTTATGTAAATGATAATTTTACGCTGACACATAAAAATAGACACACTGTCGTGTCGCATTTGCATTGAGTCGTGTCTGGAGTACTCGCCAGTAGGACCCGTGTGGAGCACAGCACGAGCCAATACGAATGCGACACGCCAGTGTGTCGACAAAATATGTCTACTTTTGTGTGTCGGTGTAAAATGACACTTATGTAAAATGCCCACACATTAAAAAATGTATGATTTAGGATTTTTTCGGTCTTTGGTGGAGAATATGATGATGTTTACATAAAAGAATGTGATAGGTGAAGAGATTGAAAAGAATAAAGTGGATTCCAATAAATGGATAAAAGAAGCATAAAGTAACCTTTTCTACTAAATAAAGTTATGGCGTTAGGGAAGTCAGATGGAAATTTATTGATGAATAAATGCACTCTATAAATAGAATAAAATATTAACATTGATTGGTTTAAAAGTTATAAAATTTGGATACTCTGAAAAATGAGTGACAAGACAGTTGTGACAGTAATTATAGACAGAGATATTATTATTATCAACGCAGGGAAAGTAGGACGACTAATGTTTTCTTATGAAAAAATGTCACGAGTGATCATAGTACTGGGGATGAAATTTCGAGGTTGGTTATCCTGTTTAAATTATTGCATATACATAAAATCATTTTGCATTGTGTAAACCCACGATCTTAGATATCGGGATGTGCACCGCAGAAAAGCGTCAATGTAAAAATGAAATAATTAATAATTTTCTCAACCTAAGATGTCACTGACAAACTAAAATGGACGAAGAAATTGGAGTTATTGACCCTATATAAAAGAAGTCCGTGTAGCAAGATGTCTCCACCATTTTTGGAATTAATTCAATATTTAAAAGTCAGAATGATTGTTTTAGCTAAGGCTAATGCCCGTAACATAAGGGTCATGGTAACCCAGATTTACTATAGGTCGATAAGTTTAAGGGCCTATGTGCATTTAGTCCTACTCCTAAAGAATTATGAAGCTCCGATCCTAAGTCATTCAATTTTAGTGGTAGGCCCTTATCCTCTATTTGTTATAAAAGATCGTGGGACATTTGGACAGTTATTTTGATCATAATGCCTTTGAGGGAGCTAACATGACTCCCACAGTCAAAAGTAAAACAACTACAACAGTTAATTGACTAAAGATTTACCAAACATCTTAATTGTAGGACTTGCAACTAAAGGAAAAAAAGGATAGGTTCGGTGTCATCCTAAACATTGGGGCATAGGACTTGTTCCAAAATAACTATAAGTTTAATAGAAGTCCAAATCATATTTTGAAGTTGACCCAAAATGAGTAACATCTATACATGTTAACGAATATGAAATTATGTTTTTCTCATACATTTATGATAAAGTAAATCACGTACCCTTTCTTTCCCATCAACGTGAATTGGTAAAAATTTAAGACAATGCACCTTAATATCAATTAAAGATCTATTACTTTTTCATTAAAAAAAACAAGAGAAAAATAATACAATTTTGAATTTTTTTCTCAAAAAAAAAATTGATTAAAACAAACAAAAGTAAAATTTTATGTCATGATTAACAGGTGATAATAAGTGGAAATGAATTGAATTGAATTGAACTGATATCGAATTTGATGTCTCCACTATCAAATGAAATTCACTCGCATTTTACAGACATGAAAATATATTTAAATGATTTTTACTCATATTGAAACATGTTGTGCAAATAAGTGATAACTAAATATTGTAATTGGTCAAATTTTCATATAAATGTGTAACATATTAAATATTGAAAGTATTAGATTTTTGACAAATGGAATAGTATAATTATATAATATAAGAGGCTACATTTTTTTTTATTATGAAAAATATTATTTTTTTTAAGATCTATAGTGTTATTAGTCATAAAACCTGCTAAAAATGTTTAAAGGTTATTAAAAGTTCATAATGACTGATAATAAAGAAAAGACAAAAATGAAAAGAAAATATTGCAATCGATAAAAATTCCATTATGGTTCTTGTCGTAAAAACTAAAAGAAAAACTAACAAAATGAAAAATAGTAGATTACACATTTTCTTCCTTCCGATTCTAGTTATTCCAAGACAATGTTGGCAAAGAAAAGGCAATTTTCATGACGTTTAAAGAAGGACCAGAAAAAAATTATTCCATGTGACCACCTATTTCATCCAATCACTTTAGGAAAGAGTTTAGAAATATCTATAAATTAACATTTGCCCATGATAAGTTTATTTTATTTAAAAATAAAAATTTTAAGATATGTTTTTTGGAAATAACAAAACAATAGTTTGATCTAATTATATTTTCCAAATACAATTTCCCTAATCTTACTCTCTGGTGTTTTAATATTGATGGACACAATTAAACTTTTCCATTGTTGGGTTTTTGTATCAAAAACTACGATCTCTATTTTTCTAAATCCTCACAAACTTGTTATTATTTGTTGTTTATTTTTTATTTTATTTATTTTTTTAAAGGAACCATTATTTTATTAATAGTTGGAGAAAAAGCGTCCGCGGGGGCACTTACAAGCACTAAAGCGAGGCTCTTGCAAAAAGAAACAACAATATAAAGCCAATTTAAAAATTATTCAGGTCCTACGATTTCTAGGCCACATTCGCTTGCGGACGACTTTCCAATTGTCATTTTTCGCAGTAGAATTTACATCATTGAAATCCGCCGCAGTTGCTGAATCAAGTTTGGGGAGATCCACGAATAAATCAATGTCGCGGTCGTCTTGAATTTGGACACTAATAGGATCATTTTATTTTATTTTATTTTATTTATTTATTTTAAAGGAACCATTATTTTATTAATAGTTGGAGAAAAAGCCTCCGCGGGGGCACTTAAAATCACTAAAGCAAGACTCTTGCAAAAAGAAACAACAATATAAAGCCAATTTAAAAGTTATTTAGGTCCTACGATTTCTAGGCCTAATCCGCTTGCGGACGACTTTCCAATTGTCATTTTTCGCAGTAGAATTTACATCATTGGAATCTGCCGCAGTTTCTGAATAAAGTTTGGGGAGATCCACGAATAAATCAATGCCGGTGTTTTAATATTGATGGACACCATTAAACTTTTCCATCGCTGGATTTTTGTTACAAAAACTACGATCTCTTTTTACTAAATTCTGGCTAACTTGTAATTATTTGTTGTTTAAGACATAATATTATGAACATTACCAATATATACTCCCTATTAACAAACGTTTAACCATAATTTTTTTTCAAACAACATGAGCCATATAGTAGATGAAAGTCACATGTTTTAAGGTATCCTATATTACATGCTAAGATATTGTTTTATTTGTCTGGTGGTATATGACTTAGGTCTTCTAAAAAATTATTTGTAATTGCTGTGACATTGTTAGGAACGGACGGTCATAACTATGAGCCATTGATTATGGACTTTGACACAATTCATAATTATTGATGATATGTTCAACCCGTGTATATGGAGTAGTTTGTTTGAACATTGCACCTTATCCATAGCATTTAATGTGGACATCCGAGCGATTAATAGTATTTTATTGATTAACATGTCATGCTTATGCAATATTTGTTTTCTTTAAATTCTCTCACTACATTATCAAATGCGTCAAAAGGAGCTCGTATGTTACTCATATTACAAAAATTGCAAATATTGGGCTGGGTTTCTTTGTCTTTCCCATGGGTTGAACTTTGATATTTATGAGGCTCCACAAACTTTTAGAATGGATAATTTAATCATTATATATGATCATAGTATCTCATATTATTTCCCTTGATTATTGCCTCAATACCATAATCCTCTAAGATTTGATTTTAGGAGTTATGCATATAATGTCTACACTCAACCTTGATTTCCATCTACTCTTTGTCATTGATATTGTAAATAAATGGGTGATACTAAATTTTAGATTTTTGTCACTTTTAGAAAAATTGAAGAGTTTTAACCTTACTATTATAC
This sequence comes from Sambucus nigra, assembly GCA_949130495.1. Classification (NCBI taxonomy): domain Eukaryota; kingdom Viridiplantae; phylum Streptophyta; class Magnoliopsida; order Dipsacales; family Adoxaceae; genus Sambucus; species Sambucus nigra. The sequence continues at coordinate 661,599,430 of OX422213.1, read as the reverse complement.
TCCGATTATTATGAAATCGACTTGATTACTTCGATCAATAATGTGTAAGGGGAGGTATGGAGCTGAACTTTGAGGATAGAAATTATTTAATCTCTATGCTACATGCAAACCATCTATAAGCCTAAGACTGCATCAACCAAGTTTATGATTATGTCTCGAAAGAATTCTAACAAAAACTTGGTCATCATTAAATCCCACTATTGACGAGCCTTATATAAATCAATGAAACTAAATCCTTCTTGGAGTTCAAAACTACTAGTTGTGGTATATCTGTCCTAAAAATTCAAGTCGTGAGAGACGTGCATTTATGAAAATGCTTACCACCAAAATGAAGGTCGACGCATTGTTTTGAACAATTAAAAAATATGTTTCACGTTCATGGTGGTTCTAAGTTAATTTTACACTGTGAATAAGAAAGGGTTACGAATTAATTAATGAAGATAATTTTTGGTTTTCAACTGGATCAGGGAAGATCATTAATGGTTACAAGAGGTTATAATCCAAAACTTACATCATCTCTTAGAAGATACAGACTTCTAAGGGATGTTGAAGAATGTCTTTCGTGTATAAATTCCAACCATTTTTTATTATTTTATATCCCGGAGGTAGTTTTAAAGTTCAATGCTTTTTCATTGTCATGAATTATTGTAATTCAGGAACCATCACCTCTAATATTTTCATTTCATTCCATTTAATTTTTTTTCTTCATAATATTAGCACTTAATAGAAATCCCCTTCATTTAAGAAATTGAACTTCTAAGACAACACCCAACTTTATATTTATTTAAGAAATTAAATTCATAAAACGCATATTAAATTGGTATATTTGGCTTACACACTCATCGAACAAATGGTTTACTAAAACATGGTTCAATATTCATGATCTTCCTAAACTTTCTAATCTACATTACACCAAAAGGTATGATTTTCAACTCGTTCTAACATGTGTTCCTCACTTAGTGATGGAAAAATTCAATTGTATAATTGTTTTCCACCATACACATTAATGACATTTTAATCCATCATATGTATTTGAAATTATAGTGTGGTAATGAACGTGGGGGCATTATGATAAAAATTCCTCAATTTTTAGAAGTGGTGGGGGTTAATGAGTTTTTTTTAATACACTACATGTTAAAATTATTTGTGTTCTTTGTGTGGTATCCACTGCCATTTTTTATTACAAGCTTCTGAAGTTGTACGTACATATGATTTGGAAGAGGATATTTTTAAGTTGATGGCTTTTGGGTTGTTCTTACCAGAATTTATAAATGAACTCTATTTTGTCTTGACATACACATTTGTTTTGTCATCAATGTGGCGTCGATTCATCAAGATATTGATTCCAAAATTAAAGTTATTTATTTTAATAACATGTAGCTTTATGTAAAATGCCCCCACATTCATTTAGTTGCTAAAATGTATGATTTAGGATTTTTTTTTCGGTCTTTGGATGAGAATATGATGATGTAACATAAAAGAATCCGAGAGTTGAAGAGATTGAAAAGAATAAAGTGGATTCCAATAAATGGGTAAAAGAGGCATAATGTAACATTTTCTACTAATTAAAGTTATGGCGTTAGAGAAGTCCTAATGAAATTTATTGAAGAAAAAATTGACTCTTTAAATAGAGAAAATATTTACATTGATTCTTTTAAAAGTTATAAAATTCAAATACTGGGAAAAATGAGGGAAAAGGCAATTGTGACAGTAATTATAGACATATATATTATTATTATCAACGCAGGGAAAATAGGATGACTAATTTTTTCTTCTGAAAAAAACGTCATGAGTGATAGTAGTATTGGGGATGAAATTTCGAGGTTGGTTACCATGTTTAAATTATTGCATATACATAAAATTATTTTGCATTGTGTAAGCCCACGATCTTATATATCGGGATGTGCACTGCAGAAAAGTGTCAATGTAACAATGAAATAATTAATTCTTTTCTCAACCTAAGATGTCATTGACAAACTAAAATGGATTAAGAAATTGGAGTTGTTGACCCTATATAAAACGAAGTCATTGTAGCAGGATGTCTCCACCTTTTTTTGGAATTGATTCAACATTTAAAAGTCAGAATGATTGTTTTAGTTAAGGCTAATGCCCATGACAAAAGGGTCATGGTAACCCAGATTTAAAATAGGCCAATAAGTTTTAATAGAAGTCCAAATCATATTTTGAAGTTGAACCAAAATGAGTAACATCGCTACATGTCAACGAATATGAAATTATGTTTTTCTCATACATGTATGATAAAATTAATCACATACCCTTTCTTTCCCATCAACGTGAATTGATAAAAATTTAAGACATTGCACCTTAATATCAATTAAAGATTTATTACTTTTTCATTAAAAAAAAAAAAGAAGAGAAAAATGATACAATTTTGAATTTTTTCTCAAAAAAAAAATTTGATTAAAAATAACAAAACTAAAATTTGACATCCTGATTAACAGTTGATAATAAGCAGAAATGAATTGAATTAATCTGATATTTAATATGATTGCTACTCTATCTAATGAATTTAACTCACATTTTACTGACATGAAAATATGTGTAAGTGATTTTTATTCATATTGAAACATGTTGTGCAAATAAGTGATAACTAAAAATTGTAATTGGTCAAATTTTCATATAAATGTGTAATATATTAAATATTGAAAATATTAGATTTTTGAAAAATGGACTAGTATAATTGTATAATATAAGAGGCTAATTTTTTTTTATTATAAAAATATTATTATTTTAAAATCTATAATGATATTAGTCATAAAACCTGCTAAAAATGTTCAGAGGATATTAAAAGTTCACAACGACTGATAATAAACAAACGACAAAAATGAAAACAAATTATTGCAATCGATACAAATTCCATTATAGTTCTTGTTGTAAAAACTAAAAGAAAAACTAACAAAATGAAAAATAGTACACATTTTCTTCCTTCCGATTCAAGTTATTCCATAACAATGTTGGAAGGGAAAAGGCAATTTTCATGAAGCTTAAAGAAGGACAAGAGAAAAATGATTCCATGTGACCACCTATTTCATCGAATCACTTTAGCCTATTTCATCGAATCACTTTAGGAAAGGGTTTAGAAATATCTATAAATAAACATTTGCCCACGATAAGTTGATAACATTTCGTTGAATTTAATTTTATTTAAAGATAATAATTTTAAGATATTGTTTTTGGTAATAACAAAACAGTAGTTTGATCTAATTATATTTTCCAAATACAATTTCCCTAATCTTACTCTTTGGTGTTTTAATATTGATGGACACAATTAAACTTTTCCAGCGTTGGGTTTTTGTATAAAAAACTACGATATTTTTTTTTCTAAATTATGGCTAACTTGTAATTATTTGTTGTTTTTCACAATCAATAAAAACTTCCATTATAGTTCTTGTTGTCAAAAGTAAAAGAAAAACTACCAAAACGAAAAATTGTAGATTACACATTTTCCACCTCCCGATTCAAGTTATTCAAAGACCATGTTGGAAGAGAAAAGACAATTTTCACGAAACTTAAAAGAAGGGCCAGAAACAAATTATTCCATGTGACCACCTATTTCATCCAATCACATTAGGAAAGGGTTTAGAAATATTTATAAATATACATTTTCCCAAGATAAGTTGATAATATTTTGTTGAATTTGATTTTATTTAAAAAAAATAATTTTAAGATATTGTTTTTGGAAATAATAAAATTATAGTTTGATCTAATTATATTCTCCAAATACAATTTCCATAATCTTACTCTCTGGTGTTTTAATATTGATGGACACAATTAAACTTTTCCATCGTTGGATTTTTGTTACAAAAACTACTATTTTTTTTAACTAAATTCTGGCTAACATGTAATTTTTTGTGGCTTAAGACATAAGATTATTTACATTAGCAATATATACTCCCTATTACCAAAAGTTTAACCATAAAATTTATTCAACCAACATGAGTCATATAGTAGATGACAGACACATGTTTTAAGGTATCATATATTACATGATAAGACATTGTTTTGTTTGTCTGGTGTGACTTGACTTAGGTCTTCTCATAAATTATTTATAACTGGTGTGATATTGTTAGGAACGGACGGTCATAACTATCACCCATTGATTATGGACTTTGACACATAATTCATAATTATTAATTATATGCTCAACCAGGGTATATGGAGTAGTTTGTGAGAACATTTCATCTTATCCATAGCATTTAATGTGGACATCCGAGCAATTCATAGTATTTTAAAGATTCACAAGTCATACGTACGCAATATTTGTTTCTTTAAATTATCTCACTACATTATCAAATGCGACAAAAGGAGCGCGTCTGTTACTCATATTACCAAAATTGTAAATATTGGGTTTGGTTTCTTTGACTTTCCCATGGGTTGACCTTTGATATTTATGTGGCTCTGTAAACTTTTAGAATACATAATTTACTTATTATATATGGTCATAGATTTCCCTTGATATTTATGTGGCTCTGTAAACTTTGGATAGATTTCCCTTGATTATTGCCTCAATAGCATAATCCTCTAAGATTTGATTTTAGGAGTTGCGACATAGAATGTCTCCACTCAATCTTGATTTCCTTCTACTCTTTATCATTGATATTGTAAATAAATGGGTGATCCTAAATATTAGATTTTTGTCACTTTTAGAAAAATTGAGAGTTTTAACCTTACTATTATACTTCGATTGTTATGAAATCGACTTGATTACTTCAATCAATAATGTGTAAGAGGAGGTATGAAGCTGAACTTTGAGGATACAAATTACTTAATCTTATGCTACATTCAAACCATCTATAAGCCTAAGACTGTATCAACCCAGTTTATGATTATGTCTCGAAAGAAATCTATCCAAAACTTGGTCATCATTAAATCCCACTATTGATGAGCCTTATATAAATTAATGAAAAAAAATCCTTCTTGGAGTTCAAAACTACTAGTTGTGGTAAATTTGTTCTAAAAATCCCAGTCGTGAGAGAGCTGCATTTATGAAAATATTTACCACCAAAATAAAGGTCGACGCGTAGTTTTGAACAATTAAAAAATATATTTGACATTCATGGTGGCTCTAAGTAAATTTTACAATGTGAATAAGAAAGGGTTGTGAATTAATTAATGCAAAATGTTTTTTTTTCAACTGGGTAGGGAAGATCATTATAGGATGCAATAGGTTATAATCGAAAACATACATCATCTTTTAGAAGATACTGACTTCTAAGGCATGCTGAAGAATGTCTTTAATATATAAATCGCATCCAGTTCTTATTATATTTTATATCCCGAAGGTAGTTTTAAAGTTCAATTCTTTTTAATTGTCTTGAATTATTGTAAATCATAGTATTTTAAAGATTCACAAGTCATACTTATGCAATATTTTTTTTAAAAATTATCTCACTACATTATCAAACTCGTCAAAAGGAGCGCGTATGTTACTCATATTACCAAAATTGCAAATATTTGGTTGGGTTTCTTTGTCTTTCTCATGGGTTGACCTCTGATATTTATGTGGCTCCGTAAACTTTTAGAGTACATAATTTACTCATTATATATGGTCATATTATCTCATATTATTCCCCTGATTATTGTAAATAAATAGGTGACACTAAATTTTAAGTTTTTGTCACTTTTAGAAAAATTAAAGAGTTTTAACCTTAGTATTATACTTTGATTGTTATGAAACCGACTTGATTACTTCCATTAATAATGTGTAAGGGGAGGTATGAAGCTGAACTTTGAGGATACAAATTATTTAATCTCTATGCTACATTCAAACCATCTATAAAGCTAACACTGTATCAACCCATTTTATGATTATGTTTCGAAAGAATTCTATCTAAAACTTGGTCATCATTAAATCCCATGTAACACCTCCTAATTTCTGGGTTATTATATTTATTTAATTAATTCGGTAATTAGTAATTCACTTGTGTCGTAAATTAATGAGAATTAATTAATGGAAATATTTCAAAGTGAATATATTTAAATAAGTTAGCGGGTGAGAGTTAATTTTAGAAATTTATTCCAGATGGCGATTTTAAGCGCGTGGTTGAGTTCGGTAGGGTCAAACAACGCTTGTAATGGATCCTTTGCATCAGTGGTAGCATCATCTTCATCATGTGTCAAGGACATTGTTTTGAAGAACCCTACAAAGTATAAAGGTGAACCTGCTATAATCTTTTCCCAAGACGATATTGACAACCTATCCAAACCATTCAACCATGCCCTTGTGGGGAAGTTCTCCCATGGTAGACCATTTATGGATGTGATTCGAAAAACATTTCAAACATTCTCTTTAAAGATAGTATGCAATATTGGACTGATAGACCATAAACACATTCTGATTAGGCTCAACCATGAAGCATATTATGCAAGGCTTTGGATGAGAGATTATTGGTATATAGGTAAGTATCTGTAACACCCCGCTTAAAATAATAACGGGTGGCCAGCCGTATACTATATTAACTCAGGAGTCTCAGATGGCTCAGTCTCAACATCAAGTGTCAGTACTACATAATATACGACTAACTACCCGATATCATATAAGCGAGATGTTAAATTAAATAAAATATGCAACACGCAACAAACCAACACTATAAGCTACTAACAAAGAAAAGAAAGATGCATACTAGAAATATGATAAATAAAATTAATAACTACAATTGAATATGCCAGAAGGAGATAAACCCGAATAAGCTGTTAGGTCACAACCAATACAATAACTGAAATGGAATAAATATAAACACGTATATAAATATCCCTTGGGTACAAACCTGATATACAACATGAATCCTACCTAGATTTTTAAAGAAGTAGGAAGCGACTACTTTCTACATCCTGCAACAGTACGCACCTGTCACGACTCCCAAGACTTTGTATAGAAGGTCATCCGGCATCCATGCAGTAGGACACCTGTAGTAATATATATATATATATATATATATACAGGCAGGAGAGAAAAGTAAACGGGTCAGAGCCCGAGTTGTGAAAATGTTTAGCAAGTGTGTTAACCGTGCATAATAAATATCGATGCACTATTTCATAATTAAATTGGAATCGCACTCTCGTGAAACCCAAATTCACCTTTCATCTAACGGCGCGCACCTATTCGCGTCCTGAGATTTTAGTTAGATTACCCCAACTATAAGGACAACCTAACTTATCATAGGCCTAACCTATATCCACGAGATCTGCCTTCCTATCATAACTTAAGAATCCACTCTTTCTAAACACACTTAAGTATTTTTACAAACATATATTCCATATTAGGCTTAATGGATTCCGATTTATAATTTATTTAATTATAGTTCTTAATACATTACCCAGTTACATTTGGGTTGAATCATATGATTTAATTTCTAAATAATATGCATACAAAAATTATTATTGACAAAACTTCTCTCCAATCTCAACATTGCACTGCGTTTCGTGCGTGGGGTGTCTCGCAAAGCGAAATCCAAACAAGGAACCACCCCGTTACACTACTCCTTGACAATGTTGATCGTAGAGATCCATCATGCCATACTTACCATATTATACTACAACAACTACTGGATTTAAATTACCATATAAGAACAACCTAAAATCTCCACTAATATCCTTGGGATGATGTAACCGAAATATTCCTTAAATGCGATACATCAACCCCCAATCATCTAGTACACCATAATCATCCAAGATGTACTCCATAAAATTCCATATCCTTTCACCTATAGGATATATAAATATATATATAGGCATTTATTCTAACCATATATATATATGTATATATATATATATATATATATACCATCATCCATTCTTATGACCAAGTGTACATATCATATCTGATGTACAATGGCCATGCACATATAATATACCCGACTATATATGTATCGCCGATAAACTGCATCATGCTATCATCTTCCCAGTGCCCATCTCACGTAGCAATACTGGGGACCACCTGGCGGGGATAAACGACACCCATCCTCGTGATATACTCACGCACACGACGACCCGGGAAGCAGTCATAGCTCCTAACCGACAATGAGACGAAACATACCCACCACGTCTCATCCCAAAAATATAAATCACATAATAACACACTGGACGACTATGACCTGAGGAATATCCACACACTGCTCCTCGAGCCAGGGTGCTCACCCTCAACGCGCGCAACTTCCCAATGATAGCATGAGTGGGGTATACTTAACCACATAAGTATATATATCATTCACGTGCACAATATATATACATCCATATGATCCCATCATATAATTAAAGCATCATATACGGTTTAGATATTCACAAGATGAGTGTACACATATATCCATATATATATATATACAATTTATATATATATCCACATATCCACATAAATATACACACTTTCTCTCGTCCGTACGTATAAGATTTATAAACTCGACTATTAGTATACATAATCCTCAATATACTAGCTGTCGTCCCAACACATTTAATTTACCTCGATATGTGAATACGATCCCTCACTTGAAGCATATTCACCCATTACTCCCATGATATGAATAGTGTTCCAACATATATGTATCTCTACATTAAGGTTGTCACCCAAAGTTTAGTGTAAGTAACAATCACTACACATCTCATCTATATCCCAAAAGTACATCAATATCTCTAGTGCTAATTTTGACTAATGGTATGCACATAACTAATAGCCTATAAACCTCAAGCTTATCTCAAGTCCATTTCAAGTATTAGAGTCCCAATGGTTACTCCCACACAATTATATGTATAAACTATCCTGACTAGAATTTCACTACAACCTATCCTAATTGATAGTACGATCCAATCGTTCCCAATTTCGCCTATGGTTCAATTGCTCTTATGAACCCTTAATCCTATTGCATTAGAATTTATTCCTTAATTTTAACATTACTAAGGATATGCGACCACTCTCTCTCGTCGGTCCCCAATCTTATCCCAAATAGGATCCTATTACCATACGAATTCGGCACACACACCTTGGCCTATGATTTTGAGCCATGCCCTCACCACTCTCTCTCAAAGAGTCCCTAAATTGTATCCTAATAGCATCCTAACTCTATAAGGATTCGATACAATTATCGGCCTAGAATTTCACAACGTACCCTCGCAACTCTCTCTAAGAGTTCTTAACCTCACATCATATCTACACTTACTTTTGATCTATCATTAGGATTTCCAACCCCAATGAGGTTTCCCCACAATCTCTATACACAACTCCAATACATACATGGATATATTTTTCCCCAATTATTCCAAGGAGTCCCTAAAATCACAATATGTGAGAAACCCCTTATATGTCTCCAAAAACATATCTCTTACGTCATAAGAGAAGGCCCCAAACCAATAAACCCAACCAAAAAGGGTTAGAAATCATTATAGAGAAAATCCCTAAAAAAATGCCCTGTTTTCGAATCGATTCGGCCCCTCTGAATCGATTCGGCCCCAACAGCGAATCGATTCGTCTCAAGGGGACCTGAGAGTCTGCTACATACCGAATCGATTCGCTAGGGGAGAATCGATTCGGCCCTAAAGTCCTGAGGCTTCTGCAACCTGGCGAATCGATTCGCTAGGGGCGAATCGATTAGGCCAGTTCAGAAAGCCACGAAAATGGCTAATTCTCCAAAACCCAAAACTTCCAAAACCCAAATTATACAACTTCTACCCAATTATCCTCAACCCAAAAATGTCCCCAACATCAAATTTCATCCTATATCTAGTTTCATCATGTTATATCCCATAAACCCATGTGTAAACTTCAATTTCAAGATTAAAACCAAAAACTTAGGTTTTGATAAATATACCCTAAAATCCAATTTTCTTATCCACAAATTATGAAATGAAATATTTAGCAAGATTAAACACTTGCCTCGATTTTGTAGAGGTTGGATCGTCCTCGTGATCGCGGTAGGGCCGGGAATCTCCAAGCTTTTTCTCCTCTCTCTTTTCCTTTCTTCTTCTTTCTCTCTTCTTTTCTATTTATCTCATTTTCTCAATTGAGAAGGCTTCATCCGTAAGCCTTTAAATCCCTTAAAACAATAAACCCAATTTTAAATGTTGACACACTTTAAATGACTCGTTTACTCCAATTCGAGTCAAACTGACTTAAAAATATTCCGGAGCCAAAATAAAACCCAATGACAGTCATTTCGACTATCTCGACCCTTTCGGGATCGATGGTACACTCAAAATCATCATCCGGAATACTTTGAAATGTTCTCAATTTTTGGACCTCAATTTCCAAATTTTAAAATTCCCCAATAAAATTAAATTTTATTTTCCCAAAAATTTAATTTCTCGATCTCCAAAATCGTGGGGTGTTACAGTATCCTATGCGTACATTCAAGTGGACCCCTGATTTTCACCCAGACATTGAGAATAGTATATCTCCAATCTGGATATCTTTCCCTCGATTGCCCATACATTTTTTCTCCAAGTCATCCCTATATTCTATTGCTCAACTCGTTGTAAAACCATTGCGAATGGATAACTCTACGGCTGAATTTAATCGACCAAGTTTAGAAAGAGTTTGTGTTGAGATTGATCTTATAAATACAATTCCAAAAAGGGTGTGGATTGGTTGTGGAAGCAAGGATTTCTGGCAAGAGATTATTGTTGAAAATCTCCCTAAATATTGTAGTTTTTGTTTCAAGAAGGGTCATGATGAAAACAACTGCATTTTCAAATCAAATCAGGTGAAACTCAAGGAAAGAAAAAAGTCTATCGGGCGTATAAGGAGAAAAATAATGATTTTAAGATATTATTTTTGGAAATAACAAAACGATAGTTTGATCTAATTATATTTTTCTAATACAATTTCCATAATCTTACTCTCTGGTGTTTTAATATTGATGGACACAATTAAACTTTTCCATCGTTGGATTTTTGTTACAAAAACTACCGTCTCTTTTTTACTAAATTCTGGCCAACTTGTAATTATTTGTTGTTGAAGACATAATATTATCAACATTACCAATATATACTCCCTATTAACAAAAGTTTAGCCATAAATTTTTTCAACCAACATGAGTCATATAGTAGATGAAAGTCACATGTTTTAAGGTATCCTACATTACATGCTAAGACAATGTTTTGTTTGTCCGGTGGGACTTGACTTAGGTCTTCTCAAAAAATATTTCTAACTGGTGTGGAATTATTAGGAACGGACGATCATAACTATGACACATTGATTATGGACTTTGACACAATTCATAATTATAGATGATATGCTCAACCCGTGTATTTGGAGTAGTTTCTGAGAACATTGCATCTTATCCATAGCATTTAATGTGGACAACCGAGTGATTCATAGTATTTCAACGATTCACAAGCCATACTTATGCAATATTTGTTTTTTTAAATTCTCTCACTACATTATCAAATGCATCAAAAGGAGCGCGTATGTTACTCATATTACCAAAATGGCAAGTATTAAGTTTGGTTTCTTTGTCTTTCCCATGGGTTGACCTTTGATATTTATGAGGCTCCGTAAACTTTTAGAATACATAATTTACTCATTATATATAGTCATTGTATCTCATATTATTTCCCTTGATTATTGCCTCAATAGCATAATCCTCTAAGATTTGATTTTACGAGTTGCGACATAGAATGTCTCCACTCAACCTTTATTTCCATCTACTCTTTGTCATTGATATTGTAAATAAATGGGTGATACTAAATTTTAGATTTTTGTCACTTTCAGAAAAATTGAAGAGCTTTAACCTTACTATTATTCTTTGATCGTTATGAAATCGACTTGATTACTTCGATCAATAATGTGTAAGGGGAGGTATGAAGCTGAACTTCGAGGATACAAATTATTTAATCTCTATGCTACATTCAAACCATATATAAGCCTAAGATTGTATCTACCTAGTTTATGATTAAGTCTCGAAAGAATTCTATCCAAAACTTGGTCATCATTAAATGCCACTATTGATGAGCCTTATATAAATTATTGAAACTAAATCCTTCTTGGAGTTCAAAACTAATAGTTGTTGAAATTTTCCCTAAAAATCCAAGTCGTGAGAGAGGTGCATTTATGAAAATGTTTACCACAAAATTGAAGGTCGACACACAGTTTTGAACAATTAAAAAATATGTTTGACGTTTATGGTGGCTCTAAGTAAATTTTACGATGCGAAGAATAAAGGGTTGTGAATTAATTAATGAAGATAATTTTTTGTTTTCAACTGGATCAGGGAAGATCATTAATGGTTACAAAAGGTTATAATGCAAAACATACATCATCTTTTACAAGAAACAGACTTCTAAGGGATGCTAATATTCACTTTAGGAAAGAGTTTAGAAATATCTATAAATTAACATTTGCCCATGATAAGTTTATTTTATTTAAAAATGAAAATTTTAAGATATGTTTTTTGGAAATAACAAAACAATAGTTTGATCTAATTATATTTTCCAAATACGATTTCCATAATCTTACTCTCTGGTGTTTTAATATTGATGGACACAATTAAACTTTTCCATCGATGGGGTTTTGTATAAAAAACTACGATCTCTTTTTTTCTACATCCTCGCTAACTTGTAATTATTTGTTGTTTATTTTTTATTTTATTTATTTTTTTAAAGGAACCATTATTTTATTAATAGTTGGAGAAAAAGCCTCCGCGGGGGCACTTACAAGCACTAAAGCAAGGCTCTTGCAAAAAGAAACAACAATATAAAGCCAATTTAAAAATTATTTAGGTCCTACGATTTCTAGGCCACATTCGCTTACGGACGACTTTCCAATTGTCATTTTTCACAGTAGAATTTACATCATTGGAATCCGCCGTAGTTGCTGAATCAAGTTTGGGGAGATCCACGAATAAATCAATGTCGCGGTCGTCTTGAATTTGGACACTAATATGATTATTTTTGGATAACTCTTCATCAGCTAGATCATTGTGCAAAACAAGTTTATCTCCTATTAATAGGATGGAATCGCGTTGGATTAAGTGGTGGATGTAGCTTGAGTTTGTATGAATTTTACCTGAAAATACTCTCTTTTAGCCTCCTTAGCCATTAACTTTGAGGAAGTCTTAACTCCATTTGAATTTAAATTTTTAGCCACACGTGGAGTCTTCATTTGTGAAGGAGCTGATTGGGTGTTCTCCACGAGAATAGGAGCTAAGTTAGCTGTTTTTAAAGTCTCAGCCAACAAAATATTTTGTTAACCTCCCTGAATTTCAGCCGACACATCATCTTTTCCAACTAAATCATAATTTTCTTCCTGAAAATCTGGGGTATATCCATTGTCATCTCCGGTAACCTCTGTGCACTGAACTTTTTTTTTTGGAATTTCGGCCACCTGAGCTACCGGATATAATCCCATTTTTTCCAAGAATCCAACACGATTTGGCACGCTATCCTTCGAGAAGAAAGCAGTCCCTAATGCGTTTGTGACCTTCTCACCTGCTACATCAGAAATGGAGGCCTTTTCTTTCACTGTAGAGTCTGAACTGTTATCCTAACTATCTCCATTTTCAGAAGGCACGAAAAGTACCATTTTTTATTGCAATCAATTAAAACTTCCATTATAGTTCTTGTTGTCAAAAGTAAAAGAAAAACTACCAAAATGAAAAATAGTGGACTACACATTTTCTTCCTCCCGATTCAAGTTATTCCAAGACCACGTTGGAAGAGAAACGACAACTTTCATGAAACATAAAGAAGGACCAGAAAAAAATTATTCCATGTGACCGCCTATTTCATCCAATCACTTTAGCAAAGGGTTTAGAAATATTTATATATAAACATTTGCAGACGATAAGTTGCTAATATTCTGTTGAATTTAATTTCATGTAAAAATAATAATTTTAAGATATTGTTTTTGGAAACAACAAAACGATAGTTTGATCTAATTATATTTTTCAAATACAATTTCAATAATCTTACTCTCTGGTGTTTTAATATTGATGGACACAATTAAACTTTTCCATCGTTGGATTTTTGTTACAAAAACTACCATCTCTTTTTTACTAAATTCTGGCCAACTTGTAATTATTTGTTGTTGAAGACATAATATTATCAACATTAACAATATATACTCCCTATTAACAAAAGTTTAGCCATAAATTTTTTCAACCAACATGAGTCATATAGTAGATGAAAGTCACATGTTTTAAGGTATCCTACATTACATGCTAAGACAATGTTTTGTTTGTGTAACAACCCTCGATTCTGGGAGGTGCATTTTATACTAATTTTACCGCATAAGGTAATTATATAAAATGTGGGGACTGGAGTCAATATTAATTTAATGAATTGAAAGTTAATATTTACTAGATTGATGTATATTTATTGTATGTGAAAGTAAATATCATCGGGTTGCATGTCTGTAGTGTTATGTATTTTAATTTGGCCTTTTAGTTTAAATGATTGGGACTCAAAATAATTTATAAAATTCCGGATGCCAGTTTAGAGGGTGTAGTTAGTCTCAGAAGGTACGAGACAGTCAAAATAAGTGCCATATTGTATTTTGGTATTTTGGGCACTTTTACCTGGTTTTAACTTAAATGCGTATTTGGGAGTCATTTTAATATGGTATTCACCATTTAAGTTGGGAGTTTTAACCTAAGCCACGATTTTAGTCTTCTAAAATCCCTTATTTTTCCCCATTTTATGTCTTGAACATAGAGAGAAAAAGAAAGGAAGAAAGAGGAAGAGAAAAGTGGAGAAAGAAGAGAGAAAATGAAGATTGGAGATGGGAGATTGCTTCTACCACCAAGAAATCTGAAATTTCAACCCTAAGGCAAGTCTTCTACTTGCTAATATATGTTTTAAGATGAATAAATTGTGTGATATTTGTGTATATATATGTTTGGAGATCAAAATGGAAATTATGGTATTTAAACCTAGATTTGGTTTTGAATATAAAATTATGAGTTTTAATGGTTATAAATCATGTAGGATAATCTTTAGGTAGATAAAAGTGGTTGGTTGTGTTTAAAATGAGAGAGAATTGAGCTTTGGGTTTAGCTTTTGGAAGTAGGAAGAACCCTAGGTCTGCTATGACCGGTCGACCGGGCCTTCGGGGACTGGCTTACTGCTTTCCCACAAAGGCAATACATTCTTGTGCGGTCGACCGCGGTCCTTTGACCGGTCGACCGGCCATTCCAGTTTGAGCTTTCTGCATTCCTTAGTGGGCAAAACCTTGAGACGAGGTCGACCGCGGTCTTGGGACCGGTCGATCGGTCCCCTGTTTTTATCCTAAAATCTTTCTTTATTTCTTAGATTTATTTTCTTCAAAAGGGACTAGGAACCTTCTTGAATGAAGTAAACTTAGAGTTTTAGAGTCCTAGAGGAATTAGTTGTCCACCCAACATTAGAAATAGGATAGGTGGGAACTTTTCCGGGGATCATGCCAATTGAAGTTAGGGCATTCTTTCTTCCAGTTGATTTCTATTAAACTAGGGGATGCATTATTATGATTGGGAGACCTTAGAGGCTCATTGGAGCTATGTTATTCTTGATGGTTTATTATGTCTATCAACGAATCTTGGGAAAATAATTGGAAGTCTATTTATTTTTCGAGGTCAAAAGGGCAATGTAAATACTTATGGCTCCGGATTTATAAAGGCGAAATATTTACAAAATGTAAATGAATATGGTTTCGGATAAATGGGTTATACATTTGCTAAAATTTAAATTGGCTATGGAAATGATGGTAAATGATAATTTACTTAAATCATTAACATGATAAATGGTAATTTGGTTAAACACACCTCTCTAAATGACATCATAAGGGAAGTTTGCGCGCTTGGTGATGCCCCATGGCTAATGAATGCAGGGTGGATATAGTCCTAGGCCATATGCGGGGTTTTTATATGTTTTTCTGTGCTGGTTAGGGGATTCCGGGTGTGGTCCTGGCTTTTCCACAGGCATATGGCCGCTTCTCGACGTTTGCGTTATGAGCCCAGGTTGTCTTGTATAGATAGGCCCTGGAAGATGATGGTCATTTAGGGGCGCGCCCAGTGGGGAAACTCGGAGGGGTGGTCTTAGAATCGTTGTATGCATAAGAATATAACTATCCTAAATCAAGTGGGACTTGATGTATGATAAATGCCATAAAGAGCGTGTAATGTTGATTATATTCCTGCTAATGAATGGTAATGCTAGGATGGGCATGTAATTAAAATAAGATCCATAAAGAGCTTAAAATTGAGATAAAAGCCACAAAGAGCTTATAGTTATAGATTTATTTTCCTATTGAGAAATAAACTATGACATGAATCGGGGTATATGATAGAAGTTTTATTTATGTTCATCTTTCCTTTTTCCTGCGTAATTAAATTAAACTCATGCTTTTCTTTACTGTCTTAGCCTATGTATTAGAACTGTGTAGATAGATTTTATTCTTCCTAGCATGTTGATATTCACAACTGTCATACTCTCTATTCATTTGGTAATCATATAGAACCGGGCCCTGACCCGTTTATAACTCTTGTTGCATATGCATCTGGTCCCTTCTCAGGTACTCCTCCGCAGGGATGCCTGATTTGAATTCCTATTCCGATGTCCTCGGCGAGCCGTGATGCATTGCGGGTATTACGGGACACAATTGGTATAGACGTTTTCACTTTTTGCATTCTAGTTAAGATCAAGTCTTTTATTCGGGCGAGGGTCCCAAGCTTTTATAAATGCCTAATGAAATGTAATATGTAACTTGTTGAACTTGTGTATTATTGGTGTATCAGTTGATGGCCGGTAAGATATTCGGTCTTTTTATTGTATTCTTGTTGTATTATATATATATGTCATGGGGTTTCCCTTATCTTTCAGGAATTGGGTTGTTTGTTTTTACTTTATTTACTTTAAATTCAAAATTTTTGACAACCCGTTTTCTGAAATATTGGGTGGTTATCCTTAATACTCTATATTTTATTGTGATGCTGAGAATGATTCCGTCTATGATTCCGTTATATTGGAGTATTGGGCTGGCCACCCCTTATTTTGGTGAGCGGGTTGTCACGGATGGTATCAGAACATCAGGTTCTAGAGTCCTTAGGAATCTGTGTGGACGCCTTAAGTTTCAGCGTTGTTTTTGATGTGACATAAAGCCTTAGGATTAAGATCGTTGATTCCTCTAGTGAGATCTCGTTCTTCTGCCATGGGGTAGAACTTATAGAATCTTTTGCGCATTCGTGTGAGATTTCTAGGTCGATTGAAGAAGGGCGCCGTGAGAAGGAACTACAAAGAACTGTGAATTGTGGTCGGGGATGAGGACCGCTTTGGAGGTCGCTCCCTCTTTGTAGCATTTCCTTATTTTGGTACTACGGATACTAATTTCAGTTGATGTAGTTTTCTCAAGTACCGCGAGAAGTAGAAAGTGGTACTAAACTTGAGAATTCAAGCGATGCTAAAGTGAAGTGAAGCAGTGCCCTGAAGTAGGATGGAGGAAAATCCTTCACCCGTAGAAGAAGTGTTGAGGTGGTGAAAATGTGGTCACCATATTCGTTGGTGCCGGAAGTTTGACCCATAGAGAAGCCCGGTGGCTACTTGCAATGGCGAGCTTCTCTGGGATAATTGGACTGAGGAGAAGGTGGATTCTCGAATGTTCACACAATGCTCGGTTAACGGCCTACAGTGAATAGAGTGTTGTACGGTTAAGGAGACCGTGCACTATAAAATGATAGGCTCCAGAATAGGTGTTGTTAACACTTCTGACGGAGTAAGAACCGTGAAACCCCATTGGTGGACATCCACCTGGGGAGGTTTCATTGAACTGAGAAAGAGGAGGCCGAGAGCGTGTCCTCTTTTACTGAGAGAGTAGGTAAGAGGGACTACGTGGGCAATGATATGGAGGGTAGAACCACTCATTTTAAACTTCGTTGAGTGGAGAACGTGGGCAAGAGTAAAGTGCCTGGTAGGGGGGAGTTGATGGAAATAATGTTGGTATGTGTCAGGCTCGAATATGGAGTCTGAGAACCATTAGTATTGACCCGGAGTGCTTGGCACATATTGTGGTGGGAATTCCACCTTATAGGGGGGGGGGGTGTATTCCTTAGGATGAGATTTAGTAGTATTGTATCTACTGTAGACTAGGGTGTGTATATGGAGCTTGTAGTTGTATTGACACCATTATAGAAGAGTAATTGTATGACTTCCGTGGTATGGAAGTTCTATCTTTTCTTCACTCGTTATGAAGCGAGTGTTGATATTTTAAATGTATATGTGTCATATGTGTTACATGATTTGAGTGTCTTATTGCTTGTTTGCATTGTATGTGGATGTTATGACTTATCTCCACGACCAACAAGGTTAAGTAGTAATGCATAGGAGGGGTTCCTTGTTTGGATTCCGCTCTTGCGGGACGCTCCACGCGTGAATCTTAACAACGTTGGGAGTGGAGAGATGTTATTTTTCCTTTCTCATATTTTATTTTATGTATTATATGCGAGTAAAGATATTTTGGTTGGTTTGAGGTGATAGCATGCAACTAAAATTTGCGAGGCTAGTACACTTCTAGTTCAAAATGGAACTAGTTGTTCTGTAATTTCTCTCCTGGATACAGGTTGAGACTTTATAGAAGTGGATTGAGGTAGGTAGGAGATTTTGTTATTCGTTTTATTTCCATGTGTGAGTGTTTGATTATTTGTTTGTTATGTTCATGCATATTACGCTTATCTCCATGATCAACTAGTTAAGTAGGCATGCGTCGGAGGGGTTCCTTGTTTGGATTTCGCTTCGGCGAGACACTCCGCCTCATGAACACTTAACGATGTTGTGATTGGAGAGATGCTATCCTTTTCTTTCTCTTTTACTTTATTTATATTATTGTTAGAAGTGGGATTGGAGGTTTGGCCGAGAATCACGTAGTAGAGTGATTAAGGGCTATTGAGGTGCGAGATAGAAGCACTGTATATAGTTCTCTCCTCTGATTGATGTGAGGGACACTGAGATACGAAGTCGAATTGAGACTTCGGGACTTTGCCTTGATAAGAAGGCTATTTGAAAAGATGTATATATGTTATGGGATAAAATTTGTGAGACTTCACAGGAAGTGAACGTCTGATCAGTTAAGATCTTTAATAATGCCATGGTAAGACGTAGAAGTAGAATGTTGTTGAAATAATTGCAAGTTAAAATTTATCGATCCCGATTATGTGTTTTAGGCCATCACATCTTAATGACCGACGATGCGAGGTAGTAGTGTAACGGGAGGGTTCCTTGTTTGGATTTCGCTTCGGCGAGACGTCCCACGCACGAAACCAAACGAATGTCGAAAGTTGAGATAGGTCTTGAACACTAGGGATATACTTAGTATTACATATATATACGACTTAGATAGGATATCTATAGATCGACCTTAGAACTTTAGGGCTATGAGGGTATGTGATGTTAATGCAGGAAGGTGGTAAAGAGTGGACCACGAGTAAGTCGTGGGTTGGGATTAGATCCCTAGGAACGAGATTTATGGGGTCTCGAGAGATTTGGTAGGCTTGGCCGTAATAGATGAGGCCTTTCTTAGAAATAGTGTTACGTTGGAACTTCTCTTCCGGGGAGTTAAAAGGACGGGTGGACCCTCACTCCTGAGCCCATGATAGTGAGCTCGAGAGTGGGTGTAATGGAGAAGTTTCTGCCAGGTTGGGGAGTAATGATACTGAAGTATAGACCCATTGTTTATGCATCTCACAAGCTTAAACTTGTGGGAAGTATTATCCCATATTTGAATTAAAATTCATCGTGGTAGTGATCACCTTAATTAGATAAGGCACTACTTCCTGGGCAGGAAATTTGGTTTTTCTCGCAAGCAACAAGTTGTTGCATTATGTCGGGGGAGAAATTGAGTTGGTGTTTGGAGTTCTTAAAGAACTGTCATTTGGATTTTCTCGTTCGCTAAGGGAATGCAATTGGGGTAGTAGAGGCGTCGAGTAAAAAACTCGTCGGAGTTATTTGTGTTGGCATGGAAAGCCAAATAAAGCGAGTATGACTCGGAAGACTCTGTAGTGAGAGCATTCCGGTCTGTGATTGACCGTTTCACCTACGCATGTGAAGAAAAGTATCAGTGGAATGAAGAAGGGTATATTCATAGACATTTGCATTGAATTATCGGCAGCGTTCTGGTCATGATCCTATTTGAGAAAATTGTTAATCGTTTGACCAGACTGTTGCGTTTCTGGCCATTATGGACGAACTTCATGTGGATGAATACGGCCCGCTCTTTATGGAGGAATGGTCGAACCGTGGGAGGTGCCTATTAAAATAGGACAGACCGAGACTAGATATTCATGTCGGAGGTTTGGCACAAATTTCCATGAAATAATGGGAACCGTATGGAAATGGAGTATACCTTACCCCCTAACACGGATGAATGAATGGAGGAGGTTGACTTAATGTCGAAAGGCATATCTTGAATGTACGCCTTAGTGTACATGACTGGCAGAGCAGTAGTGTGTATGGATGGAAATCCCTGCACAACCATTAGGCTTTTGAATGGCCTTATGGATCATTTCCTAAGGCATCGGCATTGTGAGTGGCCTAGCATGGTCGGTTGAGTAATTCGCTTACTCGTTGGAAGGAACCAACGGGTAATATGTTCATTGGACTTGGAGTGGTCTCGAGACATTTCTTTAAAGATTTGGCTTTTAAGCCATACACCTTGATGAGATACGTCAATGTGAGGAAAAGTTGAGTAGCGTTGGGGTTAAACCACTTAGAGTTGGTATGGGTACCCGAGGGGAGATGCAACATGATTCTGGAAGTTGGACGATTTGTGCTGAGTCATGTGGGCATCGTCTTCCGCCGTAGGAAGCTAAAATCGATAGTTAGTGGGAAAGGCTTTGTGCTATACTAGAGCACAATTGCTGTAGACTGAGATCGATGGGGTCGATCTTAGTCCGGGTCCATTTGGGACGTTGCTATTACGAGGGGTTTGTTTAGGATGGTAGAATCCTAGTTTAGAGTAGTATACCCGTATCAGATTTGGGTATGGCCGAATTTTGGGGGCAAAATTCCCTCTTAAGGGGGGGAGTATGTAACAACCCTCGATTCTGGGAGGCTCATTTTATACTAATTTTACCGCATAAGGTAATTATATAAAATGTGGGGACTGGAGTAAATATTAATTTAATGAATTGAAAGTTAATATTTACTAGATTGATGTATATTTACTGTATGTGAAAGTAAATATCATCGGGTTGCATGTCTGTAGTGTTATGTATTTTAATTTGGCCTTTTAGTTTAAATGATTGGGACTCAAAATAATTTATAAAATTCCAGATGCCAGTTTAGAGGGTGTAGTTAGTCTCAGAAGGTATGAGACAGTCAAAATAAGTGCCATATTGTATTTTGGTATTTTGGGCACTTTTACCTAGTTTTAACTTAAATGCGTATTTGGGAGTCATTTTAATATGGTATTCACCATTTAAGTTGGGAGTTTTAACCAAAGCCACGATTTTAGTCTTCTAAAATCCCTTATTTTTCCCCATTTTATGTCTTGAACATAGAGAGAAAAAGAAAGGAAGAAAGAGGAAGAGAAAATTGGAGAAAGAAGAGAGAAAATGAAGATTGGAGATGGGAGATTGCTTCTACCACCAAGAAATCTGAAATTTCAACCCTAAGGCAAGTTTTCTACTTGCTAATATATGTTTTAAGATGAATAAATTGTGTGATATTTGTGTATATATATGTTTGGAGATCAAAATGGAAATTATGGTATTTAAACCTAGATTTCGTTTTGAAGATAAAATTGTGAGTTTTAATGGCTATAAATCATGTAGGATAATCTTTAGGTAGATAAAAGTGGTTGGTTGTGTTTAAAATGAGAGAGAATTGAGCTTTGGGTTTAGCTTTTGGAAGTAGGAAGAACCCTAGGCCTGCTATGACCGGTCGACCGGACCTTCGGGGACTGGCTTACTACTTTCCCACAAAGGCAATAAATTCTTATGCGATCGACCGCAGTCCTTTGACCGGTCGACCGGCCATTCCAGTTTGAGCTTTCTGCATTCCTTCGTGGTCAAAACCTTGAGACGCGGTCGACCGCGGTCTTGGGACCGGTCGACCGGTCCCCTGTTTTTATCCTAAAATCTTACTTTGTTTCTTAGATTTATTTTCTTCAAAAGGGACTAGGAACCTTCTTGAATGAAGTAAACTTAGAGTTTTAGAGTCCTAGAGGAATTAGTTGTCCACCCAACATTAGAAATAGGATAGGTGGGAACTTTTTCGGGGATCATGCCAATTGAAGTTAGGGCATTCTTTCTTCTAGTTGATTTCTATTAAACTAGGGGATGCATTATTATGATTGGGAGACCTTAGAGGCTCATTGGAGCTATGTTATTCTTGATAGTTTATTATGTCTATCAACGAATCTTGGGAAAATAATTGGAAGTCTATTTATTTTTCGAGGTCAAAAGGGCAATGTAAATACTTATGGCTCTGGATTTATAAAGGCGAAATATTTACAAAATGTAAATGAATATGGTTTCGGATAAATGAGTTATACATTTGCTAAAATTTAAATTGGCCATGGAAATTATGGTAAATGATAATTTACTTAAATTATTAACATGATAAATGGTAATTTGTTAAACACACCTCTCTAAATGACATCATAAGGGAAGTTCGCGTGCTTGGTGATGCCCCCTGGCTAATGAATGCAGGGTGGATATAGTCCTAGGCCATATGCGGGGTTTTTATATGTTTTTCTGCGCTGGTTAGGGGATTCCGGGTGTGGTCCTGACTTTCCCGCAGGCATATGGCCGCTTCCCGACGTTTGCGTTATGAGCCCAGGTTGTCTTGTATAGATAGGCCCTGGAAGATGATGGTCATTTAGGGGCGCGCCCAGTGGGGAAACTCGGAGGGGCGGATTTAGAATCGTTGTATGCATAAGAATATAACTATTCTAAATCAAGTGGGACTTGATGTATGATAAATGCCATAAAGAGTGTGTAATGTTGATTATATTCATGCTAATGAATGGTAATGCCAGGATGGGCATGTAATTAAACTAAGAGCCATAAAGAGCTTACAATTGAGATAAAAGCCACAAAGAGCTTATAGTTATAGATTTATTTTCCTATTGAGAAATAAACTATGACATGAATCGGGGTATATGATAGAAGTTTTATTTATGTTCATCTTTCCTTTTTCTTGCGTAGTTAAATTAAACTCATGCTTTTCTTTACTGTCTTAGCCTATGTATTAGAACTGTGTAGATAGATTTTATTCTTCCTAGCATGTTGATATTCACAATTGTCATACTCTCTATTCATCTGGTAATCATATAGAACCGGGCCCTGACCCGTTTACAACTCTTGTTGCATATGCATCTGGTCCCTTCTCAGGTACTCCTCCACAGGGATGCCTGATTTGAATTCCTATTCCGATGTCCTCGGCGAGCCGTGAGGCATTGCGGGTATTACGGGACACAATTTGTATAGACGTTTTCACTTTTTGCATTTAAGATCAAGTCTTTTATTCGGGCGAGGGGCCCAAGCTTTTGTAAATGCCTAATGAAATGTAATATGTAACTTGTTGAACTTGTGTATTATTGGTGTATCAGTTAATGACCGGTAACATATTCGGTCTTTTTATTGTATTCTTGTTGTATTATATATATATGTCATGGGGTTTCCCTTATCTTTCAGGAATTGGGTTGTTTGTTTTTACTTTATTTACTTTAAATTCAAAATTTTTGACAACCCGTTTTCTGAAATATTGGGTGGTTATCCTTAATACACTATATTTTATTGTGATGCTGAGAATGAGTCCGTCTATGATTCCGTTATATTGGAGTATTGGGCTGGCCACCCCTTATTTTGGTGAGCGGGTTGTCACAGTTTGTCCGGTGGGACTTGACTTAGGTCTTCTCAAAAAATATTTCTAACTGGTGTGGCATTATTAGGAACGGACGATCATAACTATGACACATTGATTATGGACTTTGACACAATTCATAATTATAGATGATATGCTCAACCCGTGTATTTGGAGTAGTTTCTGAGAACATTGCATCTTATCCATAGCATTTAATGTGGACAACCGAGCGATTCATAGTATTTCAACGATTCCCATCTCATATTTGTGCAATATTTGTTTTTTTAAATTCTCTCACTACATTATCAAATGCATCAAAAGGAGCGCGTATGTTACTCATATTACCAAAATTGCAAGTATTAGGTTTGGTTTCTTTGTCTTTCCCATGGGTGGACCTTTGATATTTATGAGGCTCCGTAAACTTTTAGAATACATAATTTACTCATTATATATAGTCATTGTATCTCATATTATTTCCTTTGATTATTGCCTCAATAGCATAATCCTCTAAGATTTTATTTTACGAGTTGCGACATAGAATGTCTCCACTCAACCTTTATTTCCATCTACTCTTTGTCATTGATATTGTAAATAAATGGGTGATACTAAATTTTAGATTTTGTCACTTTCAGAAAAATTGAAGAGTTTTAACCTTACTATTATTCTTTGGTCGTTATGAAATCGACTTGATTACTTCGATCAATAATGTGTAAGGGGAGGTATGAAGCTGAACTTAGAGGATACAAATTATTTAATCTCTATGCTACATTCAAACCATATATAAGCCTAAGATTGTATCTACCTAGTTTATGATTATGTCTCGAAAGAATTCTATCCAAAACTTGGTCATCATTAAATGCCACTATTGATGAGCCTTATATAAATTATTGAAACTAAATCCTTCTTGGAGTTCAAAACTAATTATTGTTGAAAATTTTCCCTAAAAATCCAAGTCGTGAGAGAGGTGCATTTATGAAAATGTTTACCACCAAAATGAAGGTCGATGCACAGTTTTGAACAATTAAAAAATATGTTTGACATTTATGGTGGCTCTAAGTAAATTTTACGATGTGAAGAAGAAAGGGTTGTGAATTAATTAATGAAGATAATTTTTTGTTTTCAACTGGATCAGGGAAGATCATTAATGGTTCCAAGAGGTTATAATCCAAAACATACATCATCTTTTACAAGAAACAGACTTCTAAGGGATGCTAATATTCACGTTAGGAAAGAGTTTAGAAATATCTATAAATTAACATTTGCCCATGATAAGTTTATTTTATTTAAAAATAAAAAGTTTAAGATATGTTTTTTGGAAATAACAAAACAATAGTTTGATCTAATTATATTTTCCAGATACGATTTCCATAATCTTACTCTCTGGTGTTTTAATATTGATGGACACAATTAAACTTTTCCATCGTTGGGTTTTTGTATCAAAAACTACGATCTCTTTTTTTCTAAATCCTCGCAAACTTGTTATTATTTGTTGTTTATTTTTTATTTTATTTATTTTTTTAAAGGAACCATTATTTTATTAATAGTTGGAGAAAAAGCCTCCGCGGGGGCACTTACTAGCACTAAAGTAAGGCTCTTGCAAAAAGAAACAACAATATAAAGCCAATTTAAAAATTATTTAGGTCCTACGATTTCTAGGCCACATTCGCTTGTGGACGACTTTCCAATTGTCATTTTTCGCAGTAGAATTTACATCATTGGAATCCGCCGCAGTTGCTGAATCAAGTTTGGGGAGATCCACGAATAAATCAATGTCGCGGTCGTCTTGAATTTGGACACTAATAGGATTATTTTATTTCATTTTATTTTATTTTATTTATTTATTTTAAAGGAACCATTATTTTATTAATAATTGGAGAAAAAGCCTCCGCGGGGGCACTTAAAATCACTAAAGCAAGACTCTTGCAAAAAGAAACAACAATATAAAGCCAATTTAAAAGTTATTTAGGTTCTACGATTTCTAGGCCTAATTCGCTTGCGGACGACTTTCCAATTGTCATTTTTTGTAGTAGAATTTACATCATTGGAATCCGCCGCAGTTTCTGAATCAAGTTTGGGGAGATCCACGAATAAATCAATGTCGCGGTCGTTGTGCAAAATAATTTTATCTTCATCAACTAGATCATTGGGCAAAATAAGTTTATCTTCTATTAATAGGATGTAATCGCTTTGGATTAAGTGGTGGATGTAGCTTGAGTTTGTATGACTTTTACCAGAAAAATACCCTCATTTTGCCTCCTTAGCCATTAACTTTTAGGAAGACTTAACTCCATTTGAATTTAAATTTTTATCCACACGAGGAGTCTTCATTTGTGAAGGAGCTGATGGGGTGTTCTCCACGAGAATAAGAGCTAAGTTAGTTGTTTTTAAAGTTTCGGCCAACAAAATATTTTGTTCAGCTCCCTGAATTTCAGCCGACACATCATCTTTTCCAACTAAATCAAAATTTTCTTCCTAAAAATCTAGGGTATTTCCATTGTCATCTCCTGCCACCTTTGTGGACTGAACTTTTTTTTTGGAATTCCGGCCACCTGAGCTATGGATATAATCCCATTTTTTTCGAAGAATCCAACACGATTTGTAACACTGTTCTTCGGCAAAAAAGCAGACCTTGTTGCGTTTGTGACCTTCTCACCTGCTACATCAGAAATGGAGGCCCTTTTCTTTCACTATAAAGTCTGAACTATTATCGCTACTACCTCCATTTTCAGAAGGCATGAGTCGTACCATTGTTTATTGCAATAAATAAAAACTTCCATTATAGTTCTTGTTGTCAAAAGTAAAAGAAAAACTACCAAAATGAAAAATAGTAGATTACACATTTTCTTCCTCCCGATTCAAGTTATTCCAAGACCACGTTGGAAGAGAAACGACAATTTTCATGAAACTTAAAGAAGGACCAGAAAAAAATTATTCCTATTTCATCCAATCACTTTAGCAAAGGGTTTAGAAATATTTATAAATAAACATTTTCCCATGATAAGTTGATAATATTCTGTTGAATTTAATTTCATTTAAAAATAATAATTTTAAGATACTTTTTTTGGAAATAACAAAACGATAGTTTGATCTAATTATATTTTCCAAATACAATTTCTATAATTTTACACTCCCGGTGTTTTAATATTGATGGACACCATTAAACTTTTCCATCGTTGGATTTTTGTTACAAAAACTACGATCTCTTTTTACTAAATTCTGGCTAACTTGTAATTATTTATTGTTTAAGACATAATATTATCAACATTACCAATATATACTCCCTATTAACAAACGTTTAACCATAATTTTTTTTCAACCAACATGAGCCATATAGTAGATGAAAGTCACATGTTTTAAGGTATCCTATATTACATGCTAAGATATTGTGTTATTTGTCCGGTGGGATATGACTTAGGTCTTCTAAAAAATTATTTGTAACTGCTGTGACATTGTTAGGAACGGACGGTCATAACTATGAGCCATTGATTATGGACTTTGACACAATTCATAATTATTGATGATATGCTCAACCCGTGTATATGGAGTAGTTTGTTTGAACATTGCACCTTATCCATAGCATTTAATATGGACATCCGAGCGATTAATAGTATTTAATTGATTAACATGTCATGCTTATGCAATATTTGTTTTTTTAAATTCTCTCACTACATTATCAAATGCGTCAAAAGGAGCTCGTATGTTACTCATATTACCAAAATTGCAAATATTGGGCTGGGTTTCTTTGTCTTTCCCATGGGTTGAACTTTGATATTTATGAGGCTCCACAAACTTTTAGAATGGATAATTTAATCATTATATATGATCATAGTATCTCATAGTATTTCCCTTTATTATTGCCTCAATAGCATAATCCTCCATGATTTGATTTTACGAGTTGCGACACAGAATGTCTCCACTAAACCTTGATTTTCATCTACTCTTTGTCATTGATATTGTAAATAAATGGGTGATACTAAATTTTAGATTTTTGTCACTTTTAGAAAAAATGAAGAGTTTTAACCTTACTATTAAACTTCGATTGTTATGATTTCGACTTGATTACTTCGATCAATAATGTGTGAGGGGAGGTATGAAGCTGAACTTTGAGGATACAAATTAATTAATCTCTATGCTACATGCAAACCATCTATAAGCCTAAGACTGCATCAACCAAGTTTATGATTATGTCTCGAAAGAATTCTAACAAAAACTTGGTCATCATTAAATCCCACTGTTGACAAGCCTTATATAAATCAATGAAACTAAATCCTTCTTGGAGTTCAAAACTACTAGTTGTGGTATATCTGTCCTAAAAATTCAAGTCGTGAGAGACGTGCATTTATGAAAATGCTTACCACCAAAATGAAGGTCGACGCATTGTTTTGAACAATTAAAAAATATGTTTCACTTTCATGGTGGCTCTAAGTTAATTTTACACTGTGAATAAGAAAGAGTTACGAATTAATTAATGAAGATAATTTTTGGTTTTCAACTGGATCAGGGAAGATCATTAATGGTTACAAGAGGTTATAATCCAAAACTTACATCATCTCTTAGACGACACAGACTTCTAAGGGATGTTGAAGAATGTCTTTCGTATATAAATTCCAACCATTTTTTATTATTTTATATCCCGGAGGTAGTTTTAAAGTTCAATGCTTTTTCATTGTCATGAATTATTGTAATTCAGGAACCATCACCTCCAATATTTTCATTTCATTCCATTTAATTTTTTTTCTTCATAATATTAGCACTTAATAGAAATCCCCTTCATTTATGAAATTGAACTTCTAAGGCAACACCCAACTTTATATTTATTTAAGAAATTAAATTCATAAAACACATAATAAATTGGTATATTTGGCTTACACACTCATCGAACACATGGTTTACTAAAACATGGTTCAATATTCATGATCTTCCTAAACTTTCTAATCTGCATTACACCAAAAGTTATGATTTTCAACTCGTTCTAACACGTGTTCCTCACTTAGTGATGGAAAAATTCAATTGTATAATTGTTTTCCACCATAAACATTAATGACATTTTAATCCATCATATGTATTTGAAATTATAGTGTGGTAATGAACGTGGGGGCATTATGATAAAAATTCCTCAATTTTTAGAAGTGGTGGGGGTTAACGAGTTTTTTTTAATACACTACATGTTAAAATTATTTGTGTTCTTTGTGTGGTATCCACTGCCATTTTTTATTACAAGCTTCTGAAGTTGTACGTACATATGATTTGGAAGAGGATATTTTTAAGTTGATGGCTTTTGGGTTGTTCTTACCAGAATTTATAAATGAACTCTATTTTGTCTTGACATACACATTTGTTATGTCATCAATGTGGCGTCGATTCATCAAATTGTTGATTCCAAAATTAAAGTTATTTATTCCAATAACATGTAGCTTTATGTAAAATGCCACCACATTCATTTAGTTGCTAAAATGTATGATTTAGGATTTTTTTTTCCGGTCTTTGGATGAGAATATGATGATGTAACATAAAAGAATCCGAGAGTTGAAGAGATTGAAAAGAATAAAGTGGATTCCAATAAATGGGTAAAAGAGGCATAATGTAACCTTTTCTACTAATTAAAGTTATGGCATTAGAGAAGTCCTAATGAAATTTATTGAAGAAAAAATTGACTCTTTAAATAGATAAAATATTTACATTGATTCTTTTAAAAGTTATAAAATTCAAATACTGTGAAAAATGAGTGACAAGGCAATTGTGACAGTAATTATAGACATATATATTATTATTATCAACGCAAGGAAAATAGGATGACTAATTTTTTCTTCTGAAAAAAACGTCATGAGTGATCGTAGTATTGAGGATGAAATTTCGAGGTTGGTTACCATGTTTAAATTATTGCATATACATAAAATTATTTTGCATTGTGTAAGCCCACGATCTTATATATCGGGATGTGCACTGCAGAAAAGTATCAATGTAAAAATGAAATAATTAATTATTTTCTCAACCTAAGATGTCATTGACAAACTAAAATGGATTAAGAAATTTGAGTTGTTGACCCTATATAAAACGAAGTCATTGTAACAAGATGTCACCACCTTTTTTTGGAATTGATTCAACATTTAAAAGTCAGAATGATTGTTTTAGTTAAGGCTAATGCCCATGACAAAAGGGTCATGGTAACCCAGATTTAAAATTGGCCAATAAGTTTTAGTAGAAGTCCAAATCATATTTTGAAGTTGAACCAAAATGAGTAACATCGCTACATGTTAACGAATATGAAATTATGTTTTTCTCATACATGTATGATAAAATTAATCACATACCCTTTCTTTCCCATCAACGTGAATTGATAAAAATTTAAGACATTGCACCTTAACATCAATTAAAGATTTATTACTTTTTCATTAAAAAAAAAGAAGTGAAAAATGATACAATTTTGAATTTTTTCTCAAAAAAAAAATTGATTAAAAATAACAAAACTAAAATTTGACATCCTGATCAACAGTTGATAATAAGCAGAAATGAATTGAATTAATCTGATATTGAATATGATTGCTCCTCTATCTAATGAATTTAACTCAGATTTTACTGACATGAAAATATATTTAAGTGTTTTTTATTCATATTGAAACATGTTGTGCAAATAAGTGATAACTAAAAATTGTAATTGGTCAAATTTTCATATAAATGTGTAATATATTAAATATTGAAAATATTAGATTTTTGAAAAATGGACTAGTATAATTGTATAATATAAGAGGCTAAATTTTTTTATTATAAAAAATATTATTATTTTAAAATCTATAATGATATTAGTCATAAAACCTGCTAAAAATGTTCAAAGGATATTAAAAGTTCACAACGACTGATAATAAACAAACGACAAAAATGAAAAGAAATTACTGCAATCGATACAAATTCCATTATAGTTCTTGTTGTAAAAACTAAAAGAAAAACTAACAAAATGAAAAATAGTACACATTTTCTTCCTTCCGATTCAAGTTATTCCATAACAATGTTGGAAGAGAAAAGGCAATTTTCATGAAGCTTAAAGAAGGACCAGAAAAAAATGATTCCATGTGACCACCTATTTCATCGAATCACTTTAGCCTATTTCATCGAATCACTTTAGGAAAGGGTTTAGAAATATCTATAAATAAACATTTGCCCACGATAAGTTGATAACATTTCGTTGAATTTTATTTTATTTAAAAATAATAATTTTAAGATATTGTTTTTGGAAATAACAAAACAGTAGTTTGATCTAATTATATTTTCCAAATACAATTTCCCTAATCTTACTCTCTGGTGTTTTAATATTGATGGACACAATTAAACTTTTCCAGCGTTGGGTTTTTGTATAAAAAACTACGATATTTTTTTGTCTAAATTCTGGCTAACTTGTAATTATTTGTTGTTTATCACAATCAATAAAAACTTCCATTATAGTTCTTGTTGTCAAAAGTAAAAGAAAAACTACCAAAACGAAAAAATTGTAGATTACACATTTTCCACCTCCCGATTCAAGTTATTCAAAGACCATGTTGGAAGAGAAAAGACAATTTTCACGAAACTTAAAAGAAGGGCTAGAAACAAATTATTCCATGTGACCACCTATTTCATCCAATCACATTAGGAAAGGTTTAGAAATATTTATAAATAAACATTTGCCCAAGATAAGTTGATAATATTTTGTTGAATTTGATTTTATTTAAAAATAATAATTTTAAGATATTGTTTTTGGAAATAATAAAATTATAGTTTGATCTAATTATATTTTCCAAATACAATTTCCATAATCTTACTCTCTGGTGTTTTAATATTGATGGACACAATTAAACTTTTCCATCGTCGGATTTTTGTTACAAAAACTACTATTTTTTTAACTAAATTCTGGCTAACTTGTAATTTTTTGTGGCTTAAGACATAAGATTATTTACATTAGCAATATATACTCCCTATTAACAAAAGTTTAACCATAAAATTTATTCAACCAACATGAGTCATATAGTAGATGACAAACACATGTTTTAAGGTATCATATATTACATGATAAGACATTGTTTTGTTTGTCTGGTGTGACTTGACTTAGGTCTTCTCATAAATTATTTGTAACTGGTGTGATATTGTTAGGAACGGACGGTCATAACTATCACCCATTGATTATGGACTTTGACACATAATTCATAATTATTAATGATATGCTCGGAGTAGTTTGTGAGAACATTTCATCTTATCCATAGCATTTAATGTGGACATCCGAGCAATTCATAGTATTTTAAAGATTCACAAGTCATACGTACGCAATATTTGTTTCTTTAAATTATCTCACTACATTATCAAATGCGTCAAAAGGAGCGCGTCTGTTACTCATAATACCAAAATTGCAAATATTGGGTTTGTTTCTTGTCTTTCCCATGGGTTGACCTTTGATATTTATGTGGCTCTGTAAACTTTTAGAATACATAATTTACTTATTATATATGGTCATAGTATCTCATATTATTGCCCTTGATTATTGCCTCAATAGCATAATCCTCTAAGATTTGATTTTAGGAGTTGCGACATAGAATGTCTCCACCCAATCTTGATTTCCATCTACTCTTTATCATTGATATTGTAAATAAATGGGTGATACTAAATATTAGATTTTTGTCACTTTTAGAAAAATTGAAGAGTTTTAACCTTACTATTATACTTCGATTGTTATGAAATCGACTTGATTACTTCAATCAATAATGTGTAAGAGGAGGTATGAAGCTGAACTTTGAGGATACAAATTACTTAATCTTATGCTACATTCAAACCATCTATAAGCCTAAGACTGTATCAACCCAGTTTATGATTATGTCTCAAAAGAAATCTATCCAAAACTTGGTCATCATTAAATCCCACTATTGATGAGCCTTATATAAATTAATGAAAAAAAATCCTTCTTGGAGTTCAAAACTACTAGTTGTGGTAAATTTGTTCTAAAAATCCCAGTCGTGAGAGAGGTGCATTTATGAAAATATTTACCACCAAAATGAAGGTCGACGCGTAGTTTTGAACAATTAAAAAATATATTTGACGTTCATGGTGGCTCTAAGTAAATTTTACAATGTGAATAAGAAAGGGTTGTGAATTAATTAATGAAGAATTTTTTTTTTCAACTGGGTAGGGAAGATCATTATAGGATGCAATAGGTTATAATCGAAAACATACATCATCTTTTAGAAGATACTGACTTCTAAGGCATGCTGAAGAATGTCTTTAATATATAAATCGCATCCATTTCTTATTATATTTTATATCCCGAAGGTAGTTTTAAAGTTCAATTCTTTTTAATTGTCATGAATTATTGTAAATCATAGTATTTTAAAGATTCACACGTCATACTTATGCAATATTTGTTGTTTTAAATTATCTCACTACATTATCAAACTCGTCAAAAGGAGCGCGTATGTTACTCATATTACCAAAATTGCAAATATTTGGTTGGGTTTCTTTGTCTTTCTCATGGGTTGACCTTAGATATTTATGTGGCTCCGTAAACTTTTAGAGTACATAATTTACTCATTATATATGGTCATATTATCTCATATTATTCCCTTGATTATTGTAAATAAATAGGTGACACTAAATTTTAAGTTTTTGTCACTTTTAGAAAAATTGAAGAGTTTTAACCTTAGTATTATACTTCGATTGTTATGAAATCGACTTGATTACTTCCATTAATAATGTGTAAGGGGAGGTATGAAGCTGAACTTTGAGGATACAAATTATTTAATCTCTATGCTATATTCAAGCCATCTAGAAAGCTAACATTGTATCAACCCATTTTATGATTATGTCTCGAAAGAATTCTGTCTAAAACTTGGTCATCATTAAATCCCATGTAACACCTCCTAATTTCTGGGTTATTATATTTATTTAATTAATTCGGTAATTAGTAATTCACTTGTGTCATAAATTAATGAGAATTAATTAATGGAAATATTTCAAAGTGAATATATTTAAATAAGTTAGCGGGTGAGAGTTAATTTTAGAAATTTATTCCAGATGGCAATTTTAAGCGCGTGGTTGAGTTCGGTAGGGTCAAAATAGTTCAAAATGAGTGGTTATATGCATATATTGGGTATTGGGGCCTAATTAAACATAAGTGAGATCCATATAGAGAGTATGGAACCTTTTTATACGGCCCATATGCCCAAAAATATGAATAGGGGTTTTAACCCCAAATGGGTATGGGGTAGGCAACATGAAATCACATTAGAAGACTAAAGAGGGAAAAAGCTTAAAGGGAAAGTCATACTAGTGGATTTTTCATGCTTAGTGCTGAACTTAGATTTAGAAGACTAACGTTCTGAACTTAGACATAGGTCTTGTATTTGCATACTTAGTGATGTAACTTGTATCGTGTGATTCTAGTGGATTTTTCATTTTGTTCTGTAGAGGGGGTCGTGGATGTTTCCCTTATTTTAGGATTTTACCACGTTAAAATTCATGTGTTAATTTGCTTGAATCTTCTTAATTTCTTTGGTATCGAACTTAAGACTTAAATTGAACGTTTTAGTTTTAAAAACTCAAGGTAATAAAACTAACGAATCTAGAGAACATATTCAGAAAAACGTTTTAAGACATCGAGTGTTTATTTTGAAAAGAGTTTTGTTCAACGAGTTTATTTCTGAGTTTACTCAACTTATAACTTTTTGTTATTAATCTTGTAAATAAGTTTTTTCAAGTGGTATTAGAGCGGGTTTTTCAAACGATATTTTGATCCTAAAACTCCAAAAAAAATCGAAATCTATTTCTGAATATGGATGAAATATTTGAGAAGTTTGCTAACCTTTCCCGACCACCACTCTTTGATGGAAACAAATTTTCCTATTGGAAAGTACGAATCATTGTTTTCATTCAAGGAACTCTTGGTGATGATGTTTGGGATATGATTGAAGCTGGTTATAAACATCCAACTAAGACTTTGTCTGATATTAATCCCACAAGGGTTAAGAAACTTCTTAGCAAATTTACTATTGCAGGGAAAAATAAGTCTCTCAATAATAAAAAGGGCAAGAATGCTATATTTATGTCCATTAACGAGCATGAGTTTAAAAGAATATCTATTTGTTCTACTTTTAAGGAGGCCTGGGACACTCTAGTCACCGCAGATGAGGGTGATGAACGAGTTAAGGCCGAAAAAACACAAATGCTTGTCTAACAGTACAATACACTGATTATGGATGACAATGAATACTTTGATGATTTCTACATTAGGTTAACTGACAATGAATCCTTTGATGATTTCTACATTAGAAACATAATTTGACTTAAGCGAAAGCAAGACTTGATAAGACTACAAAACAGCTACAAACGACACAATTATCTGAAGCCAAATCAAAAAGTGTTTAGGTCCTACGATTTCTTGAACCTGTTCGCTTACGGACGACATTTCAATTGTCATTTTTCGCAGATGTCGTATCCACCGTAGATGCCGAATCGTGTTTCTGGAGATCCACGAATAAATTAATGTCGCGGTCGTCGTGAATTTGAACACTAATAGGATTAACTTTGAATATCTCGTCAACTGTATTAATATTCTCTAATGAATTTTTAACTTCATTACTTTTGGAGACTTCATCAGAAGATGAAGTTTCAAATAGATCATTCTGCAAAACAAGTTTGTCTCCTACTAAAATGATGGAATCCCGCTGGATTAATTGTTACTTTGCTTTTTTCATATTTGGGACAAAAGATCCATGATGCTGAGTGTTGATAGAAGATGGGCCCCGAGTGGCCATATCCTCACGGTTAACTGTGGCTATACCATTATTGCTAATAATGGACGAAAGAGTGGTGGAAACTGGACTGACTCCAATTTGTGGCTCATTCAAATTATTCAAAGTGGGACCCAAAGCACAAGGATGAACTGCCAATGTGGCCTTAAAACTAGGATCCTGAATTTGACTTTCATTTTCCACGTGATAACAACTTTCTTGGCCCACCTGTACCGAGTTTGAGTTATCGACCAAAATAATCTCTTGATTATCCGTAATTTCCGTTGATGCAAGATTTTTTCCAACTAATTCAAAATCATTTTGAACTGGTACAGAAATATCGGAGTGCACTTCCTGAAAATTTGGGGTATTATTAGTAGAATTTTGAACAATATCTCCGGCCACCTTTAAGGAATTTCCGGTAACTACTTTTATGCCATTTTTGCCAAAAATTGCACACAATTACGGGGCAACTGCTGAACATCATCACCAGCAAAAAGATTAGCCCAACCTGCATAATTCAGTATATCTGGTTGATAAGCTTCAATTTACCTTTGATCATTATCCTCATCACAGAGGTCTTGGCCTTTCGAGCTACTTGCTTTAATAAGATCCGCCTTGTTCACCTCAAAATTAGTTTCCAGAATGATTTTTTGTTCTTCATCACTAATATCATCAATGAGATGATTCTCCTGCTCCTGAAGCCTATTGGTCTGATTCAAGGTCTTGATGCCACTGATGTGATTCTTTTTTACAATAAGAGTCATTGGAAGTTCTTTAGGCTGTTTTTGATTTGCTACTGTAATTCCTTGATTTTTCTCCTTATACACCCGATAGTCTTTTTTCTTTCCTTGAGTTTCACCTGATTTGATTTGAAAATCCAGTTGTTTTCATCATGACCCTTCTTGAAACAAAAATTACAATATTTAGGGAGATTTTCAAAATTAATCTCTTGCCAGAAATCCTTGCTTCCACAACCAATCCACACCCTTTTTGGAATTGTATTTATAAGATCAATCTCAACACAAACTCTTTCTAAACTTGGTTGATTAAATTCAGCCGTAGAGTTATCCATTCGTAATGGTTTTACAACAAGTTGACCAATAGAATATAGGGATGACTTGGAGAAAAAATGTATGGGCAATCGAGGGAAAGATATCCAAATTGGAGATATACTATTCTCAATGTCTGGGTGAAAATCAGGGGTCCACTTGAATGTACGCATAGGATACTGTAACACCCCACGATTTTGGAGATCGAGAAAATAAAAATTTTGGGAAAATAAAATTTAATTTTATTGGAGAATTTTAAAATTTGGAAATTGAGGTCCAAAAATTGAGAACATTTCAAAGTATTCCGGATGATGATTTTGAGTGTACCATCGATCCTGGAAGGGTCGAGATAGTCGAAATGACTGTCATTGGGTTTTATTTTGGCTCCGGAATATTTTTAAGTCAGTTTGACTCGAATTGGAGTAAACGAGTCATTTAAAGTGTGTATTAACATTTAAAATTGGGTTTATTGTTTTAAGGGATTTAAAGGCTTACGGATGAAGCCTTCTCATTTGAGAAAAGGAGATAAAGAAAAAAGAAGAGAGAAAGAAGAAGAAAGGAAGAGAGAGAGGAGAAAAATCTTGGAGATTCCCGGCCCTACCGCGATCACGAGGACTATCCAACCTCTACAAAATCGAGGCAAGTGTTTAATCTTGCTAAATATTTCATTACATAATTTGTGGATAAGAAAATTGGATTTTTGGGTATATTTATCAAAACCAAAGTTTTTGGTTTGAATCTTGAAATTGAAGTTTATACATGGGTTTATGGGATATAACATGATGAAACTAGATATAGGATGAAATTTGATGTTGGGAACATATTTGGGTTGAGGATAATTGCGTAGAAGTTGTATAATTTGGGTTTTGGAAGTTTTGGGTTTTGGAGAAATTAGCCATTTTCGTGGCTTTCTGAACTGGCCGAATCGATTCACCAGGTTGCAGAAGCCTCAGGACTTTAGGGACGAATCGATTCGCCCCTAGCGAATCGATTCGGTATGTAGCAGTCTCTCAGGTCCCCTTGGATCTAATCGATTCGTATGGGCCGAATCGATTCGCTGTTGGGGCCGAATCGATTCGGAGGGGCCGAATCGATTCGAAAATAGGGCATTTTTTAGGGATTTTTTCTATAATGATTTCTAACCCTTTTTGGTTGGGTTTATAGGTTTAGGGCCTTCTCTTATGATGTAAGAGATATGTTTTTGGAGACATATAAGGGGTTTCTCACATATTTAGATTTTGGGGACTCCTTGGAATAATTGGGGGAAAATATATCCATGTATGTATTGGAGTTGTGTATGGAGATTGTGGGGAAACCTAATTGGGGTTGGAAATCCTAATGATAGATCAAAAGTAAGTGTAGATATGATGTGAGGTTAAGAACTCTTAGAGAGAGTTGTGAGGGTGCGTTGTGAAATTTTAGGCCGATATAATTGTATCAAATCCTTATAGAGTTAGGATGCTATTAAGATACAATTTGGGGACTCTTTGAGAAAGAGTGGTGAGGACATGGCTCGAAATCATAGGCCAAGGTGCGTGTGCCGAATCCGTATGGTAATAGGATCCTATTTTGGATAAGATTGCGGACCGACGAGAGACAGTGGTCGCATATCCTTAGTAATGTTTAAATTAAGGAATAAATTTTAATGCAATAGGATTAAGGGTTCATAAGAGCAATTGAACCATAGGCGAAATTGGGAACGATTGGATCGTACTATCAATTAGGATAGGTTGTAGTGAAATTCTAGTCAGGATAGTTTATACATATAATTGTGTGGGAGTAACCATTGGGACTCTAATACTTGAAATGGACTTCAGATAAGCTTGAGGTT
Source organism: Sambucus nigra (assembly GCA_949130495.1). Classification (NCBI taxonomy): domain Eukaryota; kingdom Viridiplantae; phylum Streptophyta; class Magnoliopsida; order Dipsacales; family Adoxaceae; genus Sambucus; species Sambucus nigra. The sequence continues at coordinate 661,561,025 of OX422213.1, read as the reverse complement.
TATAGGCTATTAGTTATGTGCATACCATTAGTCAAAATTAACACTAGAGATATTAATGTACTTTTGGGATATAGATGAGATGTGTAGTGATTGTTACCTACACAAAACTTTGGGTGACAACCTTAATGTCAAGATACATATATGTTGGAAGACTATTCATATCATGGGAGTAATGGATGAATATGCTTCAACTGAGGGATCATATTCACATATCGAGGTAAATTAAATGTGTTGGGACGAGAGCTAGTATATTGAGGATTATGTTTACTAATAGTCGAGTTTATAAATCTCATACGTACGGACGAGAGAAAGTGTGTATATTTATGTGGATATATATATATATATATATATATGTACACTCATGTTGTGAATATCTAAACCGTATATGATGGTTTAATTATATTATGGAATCATATGGATGTATATATATTGTGCACGTGAATGATATATATACTTATGTGGTTAAGCATACCCCGCTCATGCTATAATTGGGAAGTTGCGCGCGTTGAGGGTGAGCACCCTGGCTCGAGGAGCAGTGTGTGGATATTCCCAAGGTCATAGTCGTCCAGTGTGTTATTATGTGATTTATATTTTTAGGATGAGACGTGGTGGGTATGTTTCGTCTCATTGCCGGTTAGGAGCTATGATCGCTTCCCGGGACGTCGTGTGCGTGAGTATATCACGAGGATGGGTGTCATTTATCCCCGACAGGTGGTCCCCAGTATTGCTACGTGAGATGGGCACTGGGAAGATGATAGCATGATGCAGTTTATCGGAGATATATATATAGACGGGTATATTATTGTGCATGACTATTGTACATAAGATATGATATGTACACTTGGTCATAGGAATGGATGATGGTATATATATATATATATATATATATATATATATATATATATATATATATATATATATATATCCTATAGGTGAAAGGATATGGAATTTTATGGAGTACATCTTGGATGATTGGGGGTTGATGTATCGCATTTAAGGAATATTTCGATTACATCATCCGAAGGATATTAGTGGAGATTTTAGGTTGTTCTTATATGGTAATTTAAATTCAGTAGTTGTAGTAGTATAATATGGTATGTATGGCATGATGGATCTCTACGATCGACATTGTCAAGGAGTAGTGTAACGGGGTGGTTCCTTGTTTGGGTTTTGCTTTGCGATACACCCCACGCACGAAACGCAGTGCAATGTTGAGATTGGAGAGAAATTTTGTCAATAATAATTTTTGTATGCATATTATTTAGAAATTAAATCATATGATTCAACCCAAATGTAAATGGGTAATGTATTAAGAACTATAATTAATTAAATTATAAACCGGAATCCATTAAGCCTAATATGGCATATATATTTGTAAAAATACTTAAGTGTGTTTAGAAAGAGTGGATTCTTGGGTTATGATAGGAAGGCAGATCTCGTGGGTATAGGCTAGGCCTATGATAAGTTAGGCTGTCCTTATAGTTGGGGTAATCTAACTAAAATCTCAGGACGCGAATAGGTGCGCGCCGTTAGATGAGAGGTGAGTTTGGGTTTCACGAGAGTGCGATTCCACTTTAATTATGAAATAAGTGCATCGATATTTATTATGAACGGTTAACACACTTGCTAAATATTTTCACAACTCGGGCTCTGACCCGTTTACTTTTCTCTCCTGCCTGTATATATATATATATATTACTACAGGTGTCCTACCGCATGGATGCCGAACGACCTTCTATCCAGAGTCTTGGGAGCCGTGACAGGTGCGGACTATTGCGGGATGTAGAAAGTAGTCGCTTCCTACTTCTTTAAAAATCTAGGTAGGATTCATGTGGTATATCGGGTTTGTACCCAAGGGATATTTATATCCGTGTTTATATTTATTCCATTTCAGTTATTGTATTGGCTGTGACCCGACAGCTTATTCGGGTTTATCTCCTTCTGGCATATTCAATTGTAGTTATTCATTTTATTTATCAAATTTCTAGTATGCTGTTGATACCAAAATTAGTATGCTGATATGGACGAATAAGAAGAAGACACGTGTCAATCTACGTGGCACAATAGCAACGAGGAAGTTCATTTCCCCAACCAAGTCATGTTTGCTCCGAGCAACAAGGATACTCCGAGGAACTACAACACTCCGAGGAACTCCAGCGCTCCGAGGAACTCCAGCGCTCCGAGGAACACTCGAACGACGAGTAACTAAGGCGGTTCGAGCTGCATCTCAAACACAGCATTGATTGCCAGATAATCAACAATTTAACTATTCATTGAATGCTTATCATTGACGAATAAGAAGAAGACACGTGTCAATCTACGTGGCATAATAGCAACGAGGAAGTTCATTTCCCCGACCAAGTCATGTTCGCTCCGAGCAACAAGGATACTCCGAGGAACTACAACACTCCGAGGAACTCCAGCGCTCCGAGGAACTACAGTTCTCCGAGGAACTCCAGCGCTCCGAGGAACACTCGAACGACGAGTAACTAAGGCGGTTCGAGCTGCATCTCAAACACAGCATTGATTGCCAGATAATCAACAGTTCAACTATTTATTGAATGCTTATCATTGACGCACACGCTTAAGGGCATTAAATGTATTACCCTTTCATATGTATATTATTTAATGTATCACCCTTTCAGATTATAGCCTCAAGGCTATAAATACATTGTATTACCCTCATTCAAGGGGACCGGAATTTTTTGATAGAACTTGTAATCGAGAATTCCCAAAACACTCAGCAATAATATAACAGTGGACGTAGGCCATTCTTATAAGGCTGAACCACTTTAAAATTCTTTGTCTTATTTATTTATCTGTGATTGAATAATTAGAGCGATCTAATTTTTTACATCAACAGATTGGCGCCGTCTGTGGGAACGACTATTGTTATCGTTTTTCACCAAATTTCATTCATCATCAATGGCAGATAATCCGGAATCCAGCAATTGAAACACTGGAAATGCTGGAAATCTTCCAAATCCTTCTGCACCTCCAGATCTGGCTGGAATCATGACGAATCTGGATCAAGGACAAACCTCCATGCAAGAAACAATGCGACAACTCATACAAACCCTTCATGGTGGTGCACCTGCACATTCGGGACAACGAAGTGGTCAGAGGCAAACCTATTTACCTTCTTCACGATCCAGGCGTACAGAGACGTATCGTAATGAGGAATCTGATGATTTCTCTTATCAACCTGGGCAAACTTCATCGATAAGGGCCACGAATACTGAGCAACGTGTTACTCTCTCCCCAGAGAGGACCAGTGCCTTGGAAAGACTGAGCAGGGCGTCTCCTTTCAGTCGATTAGGCCCGAGGAGGAATAAGAGTACACCTAAAGCCATGTCAAGGAGTTTTCAACAATCATCAAATCTAAGAGAAGGATCAGCACAATCGCGACCAGTTGCTCGTCATGATAGATCTCAGGAAGCTACTTCAGAACAATTAATTGCTCGAACTAATAGGCCCGAGGAAGGAAATGATGCGTGGAAAGGTTCCATTCAGCGGTTGGAGGATAGATTGGGAGAAATGGCTAAGGCGAAGAACCCCCTACAACGAACTTTTGTGCGAGGGAAACCTTTTGTACATGCCATTGTGGATTTCCCTACATCGTCAAAATTTAAAGCACCCGTGGTGACCCCCAAATATGATGGAAAGACAGATCTTGTTCTTCACATAGAGCAATATCAGGCTACTGCCAATATCTATGTTGTCCCCGACGAGATGAGATGCAGAGCATTCTCAGGAACTCTTACTGGATCTGCCCAGATATGGTACAATAATCTTCCTCGGGGTAAGATTTCAACTTTCTTTCAGTTGGCCGAGTTGTTCATTGGCAATTTCTGTTTTGGGGCAAAACCAGTAAAACGAGTAGCACACTTGTTAAGTGTTAGACAAAAACCTGGTGAAAGTACTAGAGATTACATAACTCGTTTCAATAACGAGAAGCTAGAAGTCATAGATTATGAAGAAAAGACAGCAATCACCGCCTTGATGAGTGGGTTGTTGCCTAACAAGTTGTATTACACTTTGGCCAAAGATCCACCTACAACTATATCAGAGTTGATGACAAAAGCGGCCAAAATCATGAATGCCGAGGAGGCTATGGCTGCGAAGAAGAATATGGATAAAGAAACCAAGGTGGAAGTCGACAAATCTAAGAAGAAAGAGCATAAGGGCAATGGCGGTGACAGGCATTCCAAGAATAATAAAACGTCATGGGAAGTCCTGAAGAAATTTGATAATTATACTCCTTTGAAAATGGGTATTAATCATGTCTTGGAAGAAATCAAGAATAGCGAGGAGATAAAGTGGCCGAAGAAACTGAGGTCAGACCCTGATACGAGGAACGGGGATAAATATTACGAGTTCCATAAGGATCATGGTCATATGACCAAAAATTGCATAGCTCTTCAGAACGAGATTGAAACACTCATCCGAAGAGGAAAGCTATCAAAGTATGTTGATCGGGGAGGTGAAAGAAGAAATAATGACCGAACTAGAGAGAGATCTAGATCTCCTCGTCGAGCAGAGGAGAAAAAGAAGAGAAACCATGAAGATGATCCAGATGATGACCCCGATCTTCCCAAGAAACCAAGGCAGCCAGAACGAGAGGTATTTTCCATAAGTTTGGGTCATTTGATTGTAATGTTATCACAGGAGGAGATGCAGGAGGAGGAGACCTTACTGCAGAAAGAAAGGCTTACCTCGGAGAGGCTCAAGCTTGCTCGTACATTCAGCGAATAAATTTGGCTGAGGAGGATCGCCCGAGGAAGGTAAACAAAGAGAAGCTGGTCATTGGCTTTTCAAAAAACGACCTGGCAGGTGTTCTTTACCCTCACAACGACCCTTTGGTGATCAAAATGAGGATGAAAGAAGTAGTGATTTCAAGGGTTCTGGTAGATAATGGTAGCTCGGCAGACATCATGTACTACTCATGCTTTGACAGTTTAAATTTGAAATTATCTCAATTGGAACTTTATCACAGACTCCTCCTAGATTTTGCTGGCGAGAAAGTTTTTCCACTTGGGACGATCAAGTTGGATATATTCATTAGAACTTGGCCTGCTTGTCGAACAGAAAGAATACGCTTCTTTGTGATGGATAAAAATGTGCAATCAGCTTACAACATCATCATGGGAAGAGTTGGTTTGAAGAAGTTCGAAGCAGTTCCATCTACAGTACATAAGTGCTTAAAATTTCCAACAAATTTCGGAGTAAGAGTTGTGAAAGGTGATCAAAAAGTAGCTCGGGAATGCTATTATTCATCTGCCGAGCAAGAGGAGCTTGAAGAGTCAAGGAAAAAGACTACTACCTACCAGGTGGATGAAGGTACAGAAATTGAAACACTTGATCCCAGAGATGAATCCCAACTTGTAAAAGGACAAGTGGTGGAATCTACAGAAAATGTTATTCTGGACGACGAGCACCCTGAACGAATAACCCAGATAGGTTCGACGTTGGATGCTTCAATAAAACAGGAGTTGATAACTTTCTTGAGAAACAGGAAGAAAACTTTTGCATGGAGTCATGAAGACATGCCAGGAATAGATCCAAACTTCTTATGTCATGAGCTCAATGTGAATAAGGAGATCAAGCCCGTAAAGCAGAGAAGAAGAGTATTTAGTCCTGAGAAGAATCAAGCTATACAAGAGGAGGTCGAGAAACTCCAGAAAGCCCAATTCATTGAAGACGTGAAGTATCCAGACTGGATAGCAAATGTGGTGATGGTAAAGAAGAAAAACAATAAATGGAGAATGTGTGTTGATTTCACCGATCTCAACAAGGCATGCCCAAAGGATCACTTTCCATTGCCCAAAATTGATCAACTAGTGGATGCTACCTCAGGACACGAGCTGCTCAGCTTCATGGATGCTTACTCTGGTTATAACCAGATCAAAATGAAACCTGAAGACAGGGAAAGTACTTCTTTTATTACCCCTAGAGGAACTTATTGCTATAATGTTATGCCTTTTTGTTTGAAAAATGCAGGAGCGACATACCAGCGGCTGATGAACAAGGTTTTTGCCGAACAAATCAGTTGTAATATGGAAGTTTATGTCGATGATATGCTAACAAAGAGCAAGAAAGCTGCTGATCATCTAGTTGACTTAGGTCAGACCTTTGATCAACTGGATAAATATCAAATGAAACTCAACCCGACGAAGTGCACATTTGGAGTACGAGAAGGAATGTTCCTCGGGTACATCGTTAACCAACGAGGCATTGAGGCGAATCCAGAAAAGATCAAAGCTCTTTTTGGGTTGCGATCTCCAACGACGAAGAAAGAAGTACAGAGTCTTACAGGACGAGTTGCAGCGCTCAAAAGATTTGTATCCCGAGCAACTGATAGATGCCTTCCATTCTTCAAAACACTTCGAAAAACTTTCGAGTGGAATGATGAATGTGAAAAAGCCTTTCAAGACTTGAAGAAATATTTGGGATCACCTCCACTATTGTCCAGGCCAGTAATGGGAGAAAAGTTGTACTTATACCTGGCAGTATCAGAGAATGCGGTCAGCTCGGCATTGATCAGATTGGAGAATGGAGTCCAGAAACCAATTTATTACACAAGTAAGGCTTTCCGAGGTGCAGAGGTCAGGTACCCAAAGCTGGAAAAATTGGCATTGGCATTAATTGAAGCAAGTAGAAGAATGAGGCCATATTTCCAGGCCCATACCATCGTCGTGTATACCGGCATGCCATTAAGACAAGTCCTTCATAAGCCAGAAAAATCAGGGAGACTGATGTACTGGGCAATAGAGCTCGGTGAATATGATATTGTGTATGAACCCAGATCATCATTAAAAGAGCAGGCTGTAGCAGACTTTATAGCAGAGTTTACATATCCAGATACCCCCGAGGAACAAAAGTTGCTCGCTGACCAACCTGTGGATGTTACAGGATCAACAGACATAAGTCCAGACCAACTTCGGTTGGTAAAAGGGCTTGTGAATGTAGAAAAATCATCAAATTCAAACCCAGACCAACTCCGGTTGGTAAAAGGGAGAGAAGAGATGGTCGACGAGGAGAGAAAATTACCAGGGGAGGATGAAAGAAAACAGCAGATATTTTACCGAGGAACTCTGTCAGATAAGAAGTTTGAAGACGAGTTACCTACATAGAAATTATATGTAGATGGGTCATCTTGCACAATAGGTTGTGGAGCAGGGATTGTTTTGAAAACCCCAGACGAGATTGACATGGAATATGCCCTGCGATTCCAATTCAAAGCCTCCAATAATGAGGCTAAGTATGAGGCTATGATAGCAGGTCTTAATTTAGCAAAGATTATGGAAGCACAACAAGTGATGGTATTCAGTGATTCTCAATTAATTGTGAATCAGATGATGGGAACATATGCAGTTAAAGGAGAATTAATGATCAAGTATCATGCAAAGGTGATGGAGTTGTTGGAAGAATTTGATGCCATTCAGTTGATCAGAATACCAAGAATGGAAAATGCACAAGCAGACGCACTGGCCCGACTAGCATCAGCTACTCGTACCGAGCTGCGAAGAACGATACCAATTGAAGTATTAGAAAGTCGGAGCATAGATGAAGACCTGACGATGAATGTTATTACCCTTGATTTAGGACCATCTTGGATGGATCCCATCAGGGCATATATTAAGGAGGGAGAATTACCGAAGGATAAGCTCGCTGCAAAGAAATTAAAATTTAAAATTGCTCGGTATGTACTAACTAACGGTGTTTTGTATAGACGAGGAATTATGGTAGGTTTGCAGAGATGTGTACATCCCTCTGAGGTGAAAGAATTGATTGAAGAGATCCATGAAGGGTCCTTTGGAGCCCATGTAGTAGGTCGGACACTTTTGCAAAGGATAATGACACAGGGGTATTACTGGCCAACGATGAGGGCTGATTGTATAGCCTATGCCAAGAAATGTGATAAGTGCCAACGTTTTTCCTCCATCCGACGAACTCCACAAGCATTGTTGAAACCCATAACTTCCCCTTGGCCATTTGCCATGTGGGGAATTGATTTGGTTGGACCATTGCCAACGACCCGAGGAAGATTCAAGTACCTCATCGTTGCAGTGGATTATTTTACTAAGTGGGTAGAAGCTGAGCCACTTATTGATATGACGTACGAGAAGGTATACCAGTTCATTTGGAAGAACATAATCTGCTGATATGGTCTCCCTCATGCTTTTATCGCAGACCATGGAACACAATTTGATAATGAGGAGTTTGCCGCCTATTGTCATCAGTCAAACATTTTGAAGACTCATTCAGCACCAGGCCATCCTCAAAGCAATGGGCAGACTGAAGTGACGAACATAACATTACTAAATGGTTTGAAGAAGAGGCTAAGTGAGGCTAAAGCTAATTGGATTAATGAGCTACAATCAGTATTGTGGGCTTACCGAACAACTCCCCGAGCAGCAACTGGAGAATCACCATATATGCTGGCATTTGGAAGTGAAGCTGTAATACCTGTCGAGTTGGGTCTTCCAACACATAGAGTGCTGAATTTCAATTCCCCAGTCAGCGACTTAATGAGAAGATTGGATTTGGGTATGCTCGAGGAGGTTAGAGAAGAGGCAGCCATTAGGAATGCTGCTTACCAACAACGAACAGCTTTGTTCTACAATAAGAGGGTGAAGAAATGCGACTTAAAAGAAGGAGATTACGTGCTAAAGAAGGTCATTCAGAAGCACAATAAATTGGAAGCAAACTGGCATGGACCTTACCGAGTTACAGAAGTTGTTCGACCAGGAACTTACCGCATAGCAACTCTAGAAGGAGAGGAATTTAAGAATGCATGGAATGCTGAACACCTACGCAAGTATTATCAGTGATGTAAAATGTAAAGCAGTTCCATCAATATGAATAAAACGATGATGCTTCGCCATCCTCTTTCTTTTATTGAAAGTTTTTCGGGGAATACTAGTGTGCAACACTACGCTGTTCAGCAATAAAAGCAACACCGATAGTTCAAACCCAGATCAACTCCGATTGGTAAAAGGGCGAGAACAAACTATACTCCTTTGGTTAGGAGGCGTACACTAGCTCAGACCAACTCCGGTTGGTAAAAGAGTTAGTGGACATGATAGTTCGAACTCAGACCAACTCCGGTTGGTAAAAGAGCGAGAACACGATAGTTCGAACCCAGACTAACTCCGGTTGGTAAAAGGGCGAGAACACCCCATACTCCTTTGGTTAGGAGGCGTACATTAGCTCAGACCAACTCCGGTTGGTAAAAGAGTTAGTGGACATGATAGTTCAAACTCAGACCAACTCCGGTTGGTAAAAGAGCGAGAACATGATAGTTCGAACCCAGACTAACTTCGGTTGGTAAAAGGGCGAGAACAAACCATACTCCTTTGTTTAGGAGGCTGACACTGGCTCAGACCAATTTTTGGTAAAAGGGCAAATGGACATGATAGTTCAAACTCAGACCAACTCCGGTTGGTAAAAGAGCGAGAACACGATACTCCTAAAAAGGCCAATCTCGGTTGATTAGGAAACAAGACATGCTCTCAAATGCCAACTTATGTTGGTCGGGAGGTAAGATTATTACAGAAAATACAAAAGTTCCTCGAAGAACAAAATATTCCAAACTGAATCAAGTATAGTTGGTCGGGGATAAAAACCCACTAACTGTAGTTGGTCGACGAGGAGAATTTATCGACCTTAGTTGGTCAACCACATTTTAAAGACAAAAATTTACCAAGTATGATTAGTCGAGGATAAACTCTCACTAACCATAGTTGGTCGACAAACATAATTTAACAACCTTGGTTGGTTGGAAAAAATTTTAAACATTTTTATACTCATTACTGTATTATTAAGTGATCGAGCAACATTACTGATACTTGTAACTTTTTATTACTAAGTTGATGAACCACACAATATTGTTATGTAAGCACAAATATAAAGTGTTTGACAAGCACCAGACAATAGCAATACAGATTTGCAAACAAAAATGAAAGTCTTTCATTAAAATTCAAAATAAATTACAAGCTACATTGATAATTATGTATACTAACTGTTACATAAGAAATCCCTATTCTATTGGTCTTTTCCCCTCAGCTTTTGATACAGGTTCCTCGCCAGTAGGCGGATCATTTAAAGTCTGAGGAGAATTGATGAAGTTCAAGTCCTTCAGCATCCTAACGTTCATCACAGAAGGTCGATCTAGAAGATGCTCAGGACGAGATACCTCAAACTGAGAATGCAAACGGTGGTCACCAAGATACTTCGCAAGTAAGCTCCGAGGAATGGCACGAGCTGGGATCCATTCCATGTCCAAATTAAATGGTGGCATAGGCAAGTCAAGCAATTCGGGCTCGTAGTAGTCCCACAAATAATGTCCCTGCTCGAGTTTCAACACACATAAGGCATTCTACCAGCCTTGTTTATAGCCCTCATTATTGGCATTCTAGATACGAGCATCTAAATGGAATAGTGCCTCATTGTGTCCAGCCATCCAGAACTCCCTGGGCTGTTTATGGAATTGAAATGTCAACCTTTCAAGCTTCTCGTGAAAACTGTTGATAAAAAGCTCATTATTATCCAACTCCGATTTCTTGGCAGAGAGTTGTAGTTCCAATTCTCTAATTTTCTTTGACATGTCAGATAAAGCTTGGTTCTTAGCCACTATTTGGAATTCTTGGTTTTCCAACGCTGATTGAGTACGAACTTCTTCAATAGTACGACGAAGAACTCTTGATAGACCTCGAGCAGGAGGAGTACTTTGTTCCTCGACAACATTCTGTGCAACTCTTCCTCGTCCACGAGAACCTCTTCCTCGTCCCCGAGTAACAGTAGAAGTACTAGACCTTCTCAAGGTATCCAATTCTTGCAGTAATTTGGCATTCTCAACCTCTAGAAATGAAAATCCCTCTTCAGTCACTGGGATTACAGTTGTTGAAGAAGAGGCTGCAGACTTATATTGTGCTAGCTCTTTCTGCAAATTGTTATTTTCTTGCTCTAGCAGCTCGGTAATCTGTCTACAAGCTTCAACTTCACCCTTTAGGGTTCTCTCCCTGACATCGTACCCAGCCAGGAGTTTGTAGTAGCCCTTCTCGGCAGAAAGCTGCTGATACCTCTTCTCATACCCCTCATGCAACAAGGCAGTTGATTCCTTATACTGATTTTGAAGGTCTTCTAAGGTATATTGAAGATCCTCGATCATTTCGTAATAGACCATGTTATTGGCCACAGCTCGGTCAAGTAAACCCTTTAGGTACTGATAAGCTTCAACTGCCTGCTCAGAAGCATCATGACCAAGGATATCAGCAACTTCTAATGCACTTAGTTCTGTGTGACCAGCCTTATAATATTCATTACATTGCTGCATCAGCTTTGTATCATTGGCAGATAGTAATTCCATTCTAGCCATAAACTAGTAAATAAGATAAGGAAAGAGTTAATAAAAGAAGCAGACAGAACATCAACAACGCAGAGGAAAAAAAAAAGGTGATTTTATTACATCATCAAAAGGAGTACAGCGTTCAGAATACAGAGTACAAGTAAAAGAAAAACAAAAAGAGAAGACCGAACAACTTCACACCTTTTCCTTGTCTCCCAAGACTTTCTCAGGAGGCTGGGACGAGGAGCTTGGTTGCTCGGTGGGAACAATGATTTGGTTGGCAGAAGTTGGGACTTGTTCAGGAGGAGCAGGCAAAGACGAAATCTCCTCGGTGGCTGTCTGATTGGGTTGTGGAGTAAGGACTTGATCACCCACTGTCATTGAAGACTCCTCGGACGCAGCTTCGTCTTCATCCTCATCTTCAATTATAGGAGGAGGGCCAGGAAGATGTTGTTGAAATAGCTCAGAGTCATCGCTAACCTTCAATTCTTGCAGGGAAGCAACCCAACTATCTCGGAAGTATCTCAAACTCCCATACTGCACCCGGGTCATCATTGCTGCTACTCCCTATCCCATCCTTTGTCCCAACCAGTTCGAAATGATTTCTTCACAGCCAATTTTCTTTTCATTTTCTCCGAGGAGAGCTTCTCGGATAGAAGATCCTCGGAGGCTTTCAACTTGGCCTCCACCTCCTCCTTCTGGCGATTTACTTCTCGCAGAAGGGTCAGCTCTTCCTCAGCCGATTTCAACTTATTTTCAAGCTCCTCAAAGTTTGCGAGCTTCTCGGCATATTTTTTATTCTCTCTCTCCAAGTCCTTCACTTTATTTCCCAACTGCACCTTCTCTGCCTCAGATGCAGCCAACTTCTTCTCCCATTCACCCCTATCCTCGTCATATTTTTGACGAGATTCCTTCAAAGATTGGGCCAAGCCCTGTAAAGCATCTTCTACTCCTGACGAGGAGCTAGAATCCTTGATTGCTTCATCTTTCTTCACTATGGTGTTAAAGCAACTCACCAGCTGAAAAAGAAGGTAATGATAAGTCAGTGCCGAGATACATATATTGACTGGAAAGAAAGAAAAATTCAGGATAAGAGAAACTTACTGAAGCAATGTGACGAGTAGCTAGGGATGTCAGCATATTCCTAGACATGTTTTCCTCAATTCCTTGGACTTCAGGAATGGTCCAAGTCTTTACCGAGCTCATTGCAGAGCTCGGGAGAATAATAGTTGGAACTCCAGCTCCACTAGCTTGGAGCTGGGGAATGGTTTCAGAAAAACTGACCGAGGAGGATTTCTTCAGTCTCCTCGGTGGAACTTCAACAACCTCAACCAAAGAAGAGCTCTTGGTTGGAGAGATGGTGATTAATTCCACAGGTGCATCCTTTTTACTAGGAGCCACTGGGGGCTTCTCAGCAGCCTTCTGAGGAGCAACAGAAGGGGTGGCATCTACTTTCTTTATCCCCTTTTGGACATCAGCCTTGTTTATTTTTCCATCTCCAGCAGAGGAAGTCTCCTCGAAGATAGAAGGAACTTTTCTTTTGCCCATTTTCTGACTCAGAGAATTGTGAGAGTCTGGTGAAGAATCCTCAGAAGCTGGCAATGGTTCACTGATGCTGACCACAGGACGAGCAGTAAAGGACGATGTATAGCTCCTGTACTGCAACAAGTATGAAGAAGACCTGACGTGCTCGTCTGCAACTTTTTTATGCAAACTCCAGATATGTTTCAAATGCTTTATATTAACTTCTGATTCTTTGGGAGTTTTTCTCTTGCTGTCAACTGCAAACAAAAACATATTGAAATGTCAATCATGCATTTATTCAAACATAATGAAAGCATAGTTTCAGAAATAAAATAAAATGAAAATAACCTATCCCATTGCCATATGGAGGGCATTTGGGACCTTCATATACTTCGTCTCCAACCAAAGGGGCATGTTGCCAATTTTTAATAACTACCCCATGTTCAAAATAATCCCTATTAGCATCAGGGAGATTGACTACTAAAGCCCTATTCAAAAATCTAGTTTTTAAATAATAAACATTGTCTAGAATAGCCCATCTATAACAGTACATAATCTCAGGAATTCCTATACGAGTTCCATGAGTTTGATTTAACCTATGCACCCCATTAACTATTCTCCATGTATTGGGGGCTATTTTTGCAGGAACAACATCGAAATGTTGACAGAACTCTAAACACAAAGGGTTTGGTGGAAAAGAAAATCCACATTCAGCAATAAAGAGGCTGGGGAACCAATGTCCCTCAGCCAAGAGAAAATAAGTTGAAGGCTCAAAAAGATCCTCCACAGTTACCCAAGATGGAATAGAGAAATCAGAACGGAATTTCTCAAAAGATTCAATAATATAAACCATGGTGAATAAAAGAAATGAAGAAGAAGGAAGAATATCTTACAGGAAAAAGGGAGATCTGTTGACAACGAACGAAAACAAGGATGAACACACAAGAGAAAGAAAGGCTATGGAAAACTCGAAAGCAGAAAATTGGAAAAGGTAGAAGACGGTGTGATTGCCTATGAAGCTTAAATACTTTGCCTTGGGAAACGGCGAAAGAAATGATTACAAAAAAGAAACTATTACGCCACCGGCGGCTAAAAGGACAAAAAGTGCACGAAGATCGAAGCGCTTATAAAAATTCAAAAAGGCGGATTCTGCGAATTTGGAAGGAAATTCAAATACGAAGAAAATGCTCCTAAAACCTAGGAAGGTCATTTAATATTGCCATATACCGAGAAAGAATGTTCTATACTCCTCAAAGTTCGAAATATAAAACATTGGGGGCTTTTGTTGATACCAAAATTAGTATGCTGATATGGACGAATAAGAAGAAGACACCTGTCAATCTACGTGGCACAATAGCAACGAGGAAGTTCATTTCCCTGACCAAGTCATGTTCGCTCCGACCAACAAGGATACTCTGAGGAACTACAACACTCCGAGGAACTCCAGCGCTCCAAGGAACACTCGAACGACGAGTAACTAAGGTGGTTCGAGCTGCATCTCGAACACAGCATTGATTGCCAGATAATCAACAGTTCAACTATTCATTGAATGCTTATCATTGACGCACATGCTTAAGGGCATTAAATGTATTACCCTTTCATATGTATATCATTTAATATATCACCCTTTCAGATTATAGCCTCAAGGCTATAAATACATTGTATTACCCTCATTCAAGGGGACCGGAATTTCTTGATAGAACTTGTAATCGAGAATTCCCAAAACACTCAGCAATTATATAACAGTGGACGTAGGCCATTCTTATAAGGCTGAACCACTTTAAAATTCTTTGTCTTATTTATTTATCTGTGATTGAATAATTAGAGCGATCTAATTTTTTACATCAACATATGCATCTTTCTTTTCTTTGTTAGTAGCTTATAGTGTTGGTTTGTTGCCTGTTGCATATTTTATTTAATTTAACATCTCGCTTATATGATATCGGGTAGTTAGTCGTATATTATGTAGTACTGACAGTTGATGTTGAGAGTGATCCATCTGAGACTCCTGAGTTAATATAGTATAGGGTTGGCCACCCGTTATTATTTTAAGCGGGGAGTTACAGATGGTATCAGAGCATCAGGTTCTAGAGTCTTTAGGATCCGTGCGAGTTTTCTGCGTTCTTCCGTTAACGTTTTTTATATAAAGCCCTACTATTAAGACTGTTGTGTTCACTGCGCTTATCTTCTTATGTGAAGTGTATTCACTTGATCGACGTTCTCATAACAGTTGCTCTCGTTTCAGACGTCACCTAGATTATGTCGTCTAGGAAAGGACAAGATTAGAGATATAATACCCATAACAGATTTTGGGTACGCTTTGATTAGAGGTGTAACACCCCGTATTTCTGAATATTCCATTTAATTAGATTGGAGAATTAAATGAGAAAATGTCGGCTTAATTTAAATTACGTAAGAGTAGTAATTTAATCGAGAGATAGATACCGATAAATATTGCCTCATTTTATTTACTTAGTGCGAGTGGTAAATAATTACTTAACGCGTGTAGACCGTGTTGGGGTGAGAACGAGTAATACTTGTTAAGTGACTCAAATGATAATTTAGAGGTCACCAATGAGTCCGGAAGGGTCAAATTAGTCAAAATAGTATACCCGGGGGTACTCGTTGAGTCCCGGGGTAATTTTGGACTAAACCGAGACCGTTCGGGGGCGTTTTGGTCTTTTAACATATGAGGGAATGATGACCTACGAAATTGAGAGTTTTATATCAGCCGTATGATAGAGGAATTAGGGTTAGAACACCCATGACAACACCAATACCATTAGAGAGAAGAGAGACACAACTTTCTAAAGCAAAAAGAAGATTTGGGAAGAATTCAAAGGGATTTTTACCATCAACTTGTTGGGGAAGAAGGATTGAAGGATGAAGATCATCAATCATCAACAAGAACCACGAAATCAGACCCTACTGATCATAAGGCAAGTGTTTATTACAAATCAAATTCAAGTTATAATACCCATGTGTAGGAAATTTTAAGAATTGGTTGATTCTATTGAAAAACTTTGAACTAAATGTATGAATTGATCATATATTTGAGTAGGATTGCATGTAGAATGAATCCCTAAGTAAAGATGAAACAAAATATAATCTTTATGAGTTCTTGGTTAAAGAACATGAATCTTGAATGACTTAGGGTTTAATTGAGGAACACAAGATGTCAATCTGCCAGAATTTTTTATACAACTTTAAACGTATCCCATTTGAGTTGTACTTCTAATTAGAGTGTGAACCATACATTCCTGGAAAGTTATTTCTCTTATCTATCCAATAAACTTGAAATCGGGTCAATCGGAGTTCTGTAGATGGAATAATCGATATTTTACTACAGGGTGTTTGATCTGTCAACATAGTAATCTGCCAGAATTTTGACGTGAGTTTAAACATGTGCGATTTGAATTTTAATTCGAATTAGAGTGTGAACCATACATTACTGGAAAGGTATTTCTCTTAGCTATCCAATGAACTTGGAATCAGGTCAATCGGAGTTCTGTAGAGGGAGAAATCTAAATTTTACTAGAGGGTGTTTAATCTGCCAGAAGAATTTATGATTCGTTTAGGCTGCGAGAAAATGTGAGATCTTTCTTTTTAAGACTCAAATGCCTAAAATTTTATCGGGGAAGTGTTTGGGACCTTGATGAAATATATTTCTATAATAATGATATTGAAGTAGGTCTATTATTGAGTGTTGGACCTTAATTTTGTGAGAGAATTAAAGTGGAGATTCATAGGCTTGATTGTGACGTATTCTAATTCGAGATGATAAGAATATGATTTTGAAAAAGTGTGAGCGAGCTTAAATTTATTGAGTCAGTAGATTAATAAGGATAACTACTGAAAATATATGTAAGGGGTAACTAGGACCCTTAGAGTTGTGTGAATACTCAAATAAGTACGATTAATGAGATAAATCGTGAGGCGAATATTGTACGGTAAATATATGAGATTAAAATATTACGTACGTATATGATTAATAGGTCGAGCGTGTACCTACTGAATTATGTGATCTTTTAGGTCGAGAGATTATGCCTAAATTAATTATGTTAGGGTCGATGAGACATTCCGAACTAACATAATGCTATTATATGTTTGGGGTCGATGAGAAATGACGAACCAAACTTTGAACCGGTGTCGCGATGAGAGAGTCCCGAACCAGAATATGTGTATATATTTATATTTTAAAAATAATTGGGGTCGATGTATCATTCCGAACCAATTCATACTTGGAGTCGATGAATCATTCCGAACCAAGAGTCCTTTACGTGTATAAAAAGGGCAGAATAGCAATGACTGATATTTAGTATATATTGTGTGTAAAATATATATACTTGATGATATCCTACTTCCGTGTGTTAGTAGATTGATACATTTTATGTATTTGAAGATACGTACTGAATTGGTAAGTTAAGGAGTGAAACTTAATTACACAATGAACCTTTAGATAGAGAAAATCTATTTAGTAATTCAAGTAGCGAAACTTAATTACTTAAGTGGGAAAGTTAACAATTGTGAGAATTGTAGTAATTTTAGTAGTGAAACTAAATGAGAAGTCTTGAAAAATAACATAGATTAAATGTTACATGGAAATTATTTAACATACGCGTGATGTTAGTAAAACGGTCGTACTGTATGGGCGGTACTGGAACTTGGGTACAGATAAGTTCAGTTTACTACTTTGGTTTAGTTAGCTTGAGAAGTACGGCTAGATAAACTAAGTGTAGAACGTTAGATGTACACAAAAGATGAGGGGTGAGTTAACTCAAGAGAGTGTACGAGAACCTAACATGTGTAATCAATAACCGCATTTTATATTGTGATAAACGCTTGCAAAATATTTTCAAAATGTTTTGAGTACTAACTCTTGCTATAAAATATTTTCAAAACCTTTTAGGTGTCCAGCCACAGGGATGCCATGTATGATGATTCCATTCCAGAGACTCGGAGCTGTAGCACAGTGGATGCTTACAGGATTTTGACTAGGTGATATCTCTCATTCAGATCTAGTACAGGATCTCAGACTATTCTATGTATGGACTTGTTGTCCGATTTTAGTCTCAGATTTTGTTTTCAGACTGGTGGTTACTCTTTTGTTGTTTGGGTTTTTCTTTAGCCGATGGTTTATTCGGTAATACTTTTGTTCTGTTGTACTTTTACTTGTTGTTTGAATTATAGTACATGATTATTTGTACTTTGTTCCGCATGGTTGATTTATCTGTTTTAAGAAAGATAAAATTTGGCACCGGTCAAATTTTACGTAGGGGATTAGTAATTAAAAAGTTTTCGACAGTGATGCTAAGAATGAACCATTTGAGAAACCTGTTTTAATTTAATGAAGGCCTGATCACCCGATGTTTAATTAGGCGGGTTGTCACAGATGGTATCAGAGCATCAGGTTCTAGTGTCCATAGGATCTGTACGGCTTACTACGTTTTCAGCGTATCGTTTGATTGATATAGAGCCCTATCTTAGGATGATTATACTCCTCTACGTACGTAGTTCACGTTATCCTGCTGTTTAGTAGACGTAGTGTTATATATACGAGTTCAATTGTGCACGGTACGTCGAATATGGTGGTAGGACCAGCATTAGCGTTGGAAGGACGACAGGAGGGAGGAGCTCGGCAAAGCATAGGGTGTTCGAAGATGGCAATCATAGGAGAGATGACCGTTGTCGAGGTCACTCCTAGCGTGTAATGGAAGTAAAATGCTGCAAGGGTTTTTGAGGCATAGCAGGAAATTTTTTTTCAAGTATCGCGACAGCCAAGTGGAATACTAATTTAGACCCGCCCAACGTAGTGATAGTGGGAGAGAGTCTGCAAAAAAAATTTTTGATGAGGACGAGCCGTAAAATGTGATAAAACGACAACTGTACTTGGTAACCAAGGGAAGTAGTATGTCCAGTGGTTTTGGCGTTTAGGATAGAGTAGAAATACTCAGAAGTGAAAATTTGAGTAAATTTTTAGAGACAACGTGGCGGAGATGCAAATCACCGCATCCGGACCGAGGGTCCGTATTCAAATAGAGAGACCTTACGTATAGTATAACCACAAAGTTCTCTATTGTTGATTTATAAGCAAAGAGAATGGAAATACCAGAACCCACCACGTGAAAGCCTAGTAGAGGCCAACCGTGAGAAAGAGATTATCCGTTGAAGTGAACTTGTATCGATGAGATGGGTACGAGGGAAAAGAGCCCTTGAGAGAATGAACTCTCGAGTTATGATTCGTAATCTTGGTAAAACTCTTCTTGGACGACTTATGTATATGAAGGCAGTATGGTACTTCTTACAAGGTTGGGTTAAATGCTCCTAGGGGGCGAAGTCAAAAGAGTTTAAAGATTTAGTCAAAGAGTAAGACTGAATGTAATGGGCTGGTGCAAGCCATAAGTGGAAACCCACTAGAGGATTTAATGACTAGATCCTAAGTCGAGACTGTTAAGCCCCATAGTGCGTTCCTCTTAGTCGCAAAACTAAGGGAACCAGGATGATAGTGCTCAAAATCGAGGCTACCAAGTCCGAGAGGAGGGATACCCCAATCCGGTCAGTGGCCTGGAGTAAGGGGATTTTTGTAATGATGTCTAGTGTGGTTGGTAGAGCCACGCATTCTAATTTAGCTTGAAGTTATTTGAAGATATAATAACTCCAATAAGTTTTGCATTCCGGAAAGGACAAGCGTGTTAAGTCCGGAAAACCATCGAAACCACCAGAGCGATGGTTAAGGAAGTATATGGGTTTTAGCCTCGAGTGAATGGGGTATAGGACGAATCCTCACCTGAAAAGGGTCGAGTTGTCATTATTCTTCAATATGTGAGAGACTTCGGAGATTATGAACATCTCATAGTAATTGATTTCGATGTGTGGGAACCTAAATGATGTGATTCAAGGTATGTAGTATGACCACTGAGCGGAGAGATCGAGCTCGCCGTTGTAATTAGTGCTAAAGACTTAGTGATAGTATAAGCGCGGTGCCACTTGACTCCTTTAGAAATATTGGAGTATGGTTGCACATGTTGTCGAGGAATCGAATTTGAGCATATCGACTATGTGTTGTTCCGATAATGCTCAGTAAGAATACATGGGGAGAAGCCCCTTGCTTAAGTTCGGTTGCGAAAGGGAATACGACTGAATTTTTATGCACGTCAGGAGAAGAGACATTGTTAGATGCTAGGACATCAGTGGAGCCGGTAGTGTTGTGGAGAAACACTAAAAGGCTTACCTCACCACGAAGGGATAAGTGGGACTTTGTGGGCAAAGATTTGATTTTTGTCTCTAGGGTATTGAGAATACCCACAAGATTATAGTCACGTCGTGTAGACTAGGCTGGAGTTGAAGAAAAGCATGTTACGGGTGCGTCATTTGCAATGTTTTTACAAATGTACCCGGAGAAAAGGGTGTATGGGCGCCCTAGTCAATTTAATTCCTTAGACATCCGAGATAGAGGGATGCGGAATATTTTTGGTACGACGGTGAGGAAATTAGGAAACAAGTCGTATCGATGAAATGGGTTGAACGTCATGGGAGATAGACGATGATCCAAGATTTTATGTGCTGATAGATCCAGCACACCCTATGGGATGAAAATCGGTGGGAAACCGTTCAAAGGTTATCTCTTGATATGGGAGACCTAACTGTGGTGAAGAAGTAGCGCAAGGTGCTACTTGACTGAGTGTTGAGGGTGACTTACGTGTTACTAAAATGTTGATTCTTATAAAGTAACCAACCTCAAAAAGTGCGCCAATTGCGAAGAGTGCACGGATTGTAAAGTATAATAAACCCGAAGAGAAAGGGGAATAGAGTACCACTTGAGGAAAGATGACGTAAGTGGGAAGCGATGTTGAGAGGAGACATAGTGAGATTGCCTCCAGATACACCTCTAGTTATAGAGCGAGTTAGACTCGAAATGAGCAACCGGAATGTAGTAGTGAACCTACATTTCCAATGATGGAATGAGGAGACAGACTTATAAATTATTGATGGGTTGTGAACATCATAATTTAGCCAACATTTCGTTGGGGGTAGCGAAATGGGGTGACTGGGATGGATTAGTGTGTAGTTGAAAAGGGAGAGTGCACAAGTGCACGATGCCCCTCTACATGATTGTGAATCGGGGTAAAATCCTAAAATT
The DNA here is from genome assembly GCA_949130495.1 of Sambucus nigra. Taxonomy (NCBI): domain Eukaryota; kingdom Viridiplantae; phylum Streptophyta; class Magnoliopsida; order Dipsacales; family Adoxaceae; genus Sambucus; species Sambucus nigra. The sequence goes on along the minus strand of OX422213.1, from coordinate 661,540,011 downwards.
CCACCCTGTGAGAGATGGTCAGGAAGGAATAGCGTTAAAGTTTTATTTTGAGTATGTTGTGTTACCTACGACTCAAAATTAGTGAGAAAGAATGATGATACGCCCTTACGATAAGTGGAATTTTGGAGAAGCCCGCTGATAAATCCATAAGTTGAATGTATGCCTATATGAGCATATTTATAGGTAGAGTGAGTGCCTATATGGACTGTACATGATAATTAGGTTCGTGGGTACCGATTACGAACAATACATGTACTTTGGGTGTGGTTCGAATAGACATTTCGAACTTTTAAGTCCTTAACGCGTGATATGAGGACATTCTATTGGAGTATGACATTTAGGGTATATGAATTGTGAAAAATATAGCTCACAAATTGTCTACTCATGTGCGATGAGATATATGTACATATTTGTGCTCGAAATGTGATTCCGAGACAAGTGATTAATAACTATTGGTGATCGAAGTGGAATTCTGAACCAATAACCCCAAAAGTGTTATAGAAGGGGGGGTGATTACAAAATAAGTGTTGATAGTATATGTTATGTGTACGATATATATACCTATTGATTTTTCCTACTTATGTGCGATAGTAAGTGTGTTTAATCTCTGTATTGGGGTCGATGATGTTCCGGATCAATACCTGAGGAATCGATTTGGGGTCGATGATTTTCCGAACCAAATCGATTATAAAGAAAATTGGTATCGACGAAAGGTCTGAACCAATAGGTGCATTACATTTACCTTGGGTCGATGGATTCCCGGACCAATGTAAATGATAGGATTATTGGGGCCGATGATTTTGCCGGACCAATTTTCCTTAAAGTATATATTGTGTGTGATATACATACCCTATAATATTCTACTTATGAGTGATAGTAGGCACTTAGATGTTATATAGAGATATACATCGAATGGGTAAATTAAGTAGGGAGAAACTTAATTTCAAGAATTAACGTTGGATTGGGAAATCTATGAGAAATTAAGTAGTGAGACTTAATTATGATATATGCGACATGGGTAACGTGCGATAAGAATTTATTATGAATCAAGGTATGTACTTGGGGCGACCGTTAGGATGTGATGATTTGACATTGGGTATTAGAGGATGCAATTATGTCTAGGGTCCTTAGCCTTAATACCAGCCTAATCCTAATTTCGAGGACGAAATTCCTTTGCAAGGGTGGAAGTATGTAACACCCCGTATTTCTGAATATTCCATTTAATTAGATTGGAGAATTAAATGAGAAAATGTCGGCTTAATTTAAATTACGTAAGAGTAGTAATTTAATCGAGAGATAGATACCGATAAATATTGCCTCATTTTATTTACTTAGTGCGAGTGGTAAATAATTACTTAACGCGTGTAGACCGTGTTGGGGTGAGAACGAGTAATACTTTTTAAGTGACTCAAATGATAATTTAGAGGTCACCAATGAGTCCGGAAGGGTCAAATTAGTCAAAATAGTATACCCGGGGGTACTCGTTGAGTCCCGGGTTAATTTTGGACTAAACCGAGACCGTTCGGGGGCGTTTTGGTCTTTTAACATATGAGGGTATGATGACCTACGAAATTGAGAGTTTTATATCAGCCGTATGATAGAGGAATTAGGGTTAGAACACCCATGACAACACCAATACCATTAGAGAGAAGAGAGACACAACTTTCTAAAGCAAAAAGAAGATTTGGGAAGAATTCAAAGGGATTTTTACCATCAACTTGTTGGGGAAGAAGGATTGAAGGATGAAGATCATCAATCATCAACAAGAACTACGAAATCATACCCTACTGATCATAAGGCAAGTGTTTATTACAAATCAAATTCAAGTTATAATACCCATGTGTAGGAAATTTTAAGAATTGGTTGATTCTATTGAAAAACTTTGAACTAAATGTATGAATTGATCATATATTTGAGTAGGATTGCATGTATAATGAATCCCTAAGTAAAGATGAAACAAAATTTGAATATGTTTGATGATTAACATATAATCTTTATGAGTTCTTGGTTAAAGAACATGAATCTTGAATGACTTAGGGTTTAATTGAGGAACACAAGATGTCAATCTGCCAGAATTTTTGATACAACTTTAAACGTATCCCATTTGAGTTGTACTTCGAATTAGAGTGTGAACCATACATTACTGGAAATGTATTTCTCTTAGATATCCAATAAACTTAGAATCGGGTCAATCGGAATTCTGTAGAGGGAATAATCGATATTTTACTACAGGGTGTTTGATCTGTCAACATAGTAATCTGCCAGAATTTTGACGTGAGTTTAAACGTGTGCGATTTGAATTTTAATTCGAATTAGAGTGTGAACCATACATTACTGGAAAGGTATTTCTCTTAGATATCCAATGAACTTGGAATCAGGTCAATCGGAGTTCTGTAGAGGGAGAAATCGAAATTTTACTAGAGGGTGTTTAATCTGCCAGAAGAATTTATGATTCGTTTAGGCTGCGAGAAAATGTGAGATCTTTCTTTTTAAGACTCAAATGCCTAAAATTTTATCGGGGAAGTGTTTGGGACCTTGATGAAATATATTTCTATAATAATGATATTGAAGTAGGTCTATTATTGAGTGTTGGACCTTAATTTTGTGAGAGAATTAAAGTGGAGATTCATAGGCTTGATTGTGACGTATTCTAATTCGAGATGATAAGAATATGATTTTGAAAAAGTGTGAGCGAGCTTAAATTTATTGAGTCAGTAGGTTAATAAGGATAACTACTGAAAATATATGTAAGGGGTAACTAGGACCCTTAGAGTTGTGTGAATACTCAAATAAGTACGATTAATGAGATAAATTGTGAGGCGAATATTGTACGGTAAATATATGAGATTAAAATATTACGTACGTATATGATTAATAGGTCGGGCGTGTACCTACTGAATTATGTGATCTTTTAGGTCGAGAGATTATGCCTAAATTAATTATGTTAGGGTCGATGAGACATTCCGAACTAACATAATGCTATTATATGTTTGGGGTCGATGAGAAATGCCGAACCAAACTTTGAACCGGTGTCGCGATGAGAGAGTCCCGAACCAGAATATGTGTATATATTTATATTTTAAAAATAATTGGGGTCGATGTATCATTCCGAACCAATTCTTACTTGGGGTCGATGAATCATTCCGAACCAAGAGTCCTTTACGTGTATAAAAAGGGCAGAATAGCAATGACTGATATTTAGTATATATTGTGTGTAAAATATATATACTTGATGATATCCTACTTCCGTGTGTTAGTAGATTGATACATTTTATGTATTTGAAGATACGTACTGAATTGGTAAGTTAAGTAGTGAAACTTAATTACGAAATGAACCTTTAGATAGAGAAAATCTATTTAGTAATTCAAGTAGCGAAACTTAATTACTTAAGTGGGAAAGTTAACAATTGTGAGAATTGTAGTAATTTTAGTAGTGAAACTAAATGAGAAGTCTTGAAAAATAACATAGATTAAATGTTACATGGAAATTATTTAACATACGCGTGATGTTAGTAAAACGGTCGTACTGTATGGGCGGTACTGGAACTTGGGTACAGATAAGTTCAGTTTACTACTTTGGTTTAGTTAGCTTGAGAAGTACGGCTAGATAAACTAAGTGTAGAACGTTAGATGTACACAAAAGATGAGGGGTGAGTTAACTCAAGAGAGTGTACGAGAACCTAACATGTGTAATCAATAACCGCATTTTATATTGTGATAAACGCTTGCAAAATATTTTCAAAATGTTTTGGGTACTAACTCTTGCTATAAAATATTTTCAAAACCTTTTAGGTGTCCAGCCACAGGGATGCCATGTATGATGATTCCATTCCAGAGACTCGGAGCAGTAGCACAGTGGATGCTTACAGGATTTTGACTAGGCGATATCTCTCATTCAGATCTAGTACAGGATCTCACACTATTCTATATATGGACTTGTTGTCCGATTTTAGTCTCAGATTTTGTTTTCAGACTGGTGATTACTCTTTTGTTGTTTGGGTTTTTCTTTAGCCGATGGTTTATTCGGTAATACTTTTGTTCTGTTGTACTTTTACTTGTTGTTTGAATTATAGTACATGATTATTTGTACTTTGTTCCGCATGGTTGATTTATCTGTTTTAAGAAAGATAAAATTTGGCACCGGTCTAATTTTACGTAGGGGATTAGTAATTAAAAAGTTTTCGACAGTGATGCTAAGAATGAACCATTTGAGAAACCTGTTTTAATTTAATGAAGGCCTGATCACCCGATGTTTAATTAGGCGGGGTGTCACAAGAGGAAAATTGTTTCCCTCGATTCAGGCGGAAATAAGAAAGAGAACACTAGTAGTGTTTCAGTGTGTTTTATTGGTGGTTGAGTAAGAAAGGAAACTTTACTCGAATGGCGAATTTTGGACTTAGTAAGGTAAGTCTGAGGAGAGGTATATAGTGTAGTCTTTGGGAGGTTTAGATTGAGAAACCCATCAACCTTTGTTAGGAAACCTGGTGTTGGTGTCTTTTCTCGACGTCAGGTGCGTGGAGTTGTCCCAATATCGGGAGTATTGCCTTCTGGGAAGAGGGAGTAAGAAATTGGAGACTCAGGTTCGTTGCGTAGAACTGAGGGAGTTTTCAGTAGACGCAATCCCGTTTTGTCCTTCAAATGGTTAGGACGGATTTCGGGGAAGATGTTTCTCTTGTGGAGAAATAGGTTTAGGAATGACGATTGTCCTGGAAGAAGTAGAGGAATTTCATACTTGAGAGCTTCAAAGTTTGGTAGTTTTATGTTGAGTGGAGAATTTATCTCATAGACGTGCTAGTTTTGAGGATTAGGTATTGGTTAGAGTGTTGTATTTGTTGAGGCCTTGTGTCCTAAACATGACGTGTTTGTTTGGCGTGTCAAAAGACGTGGAATTTATTTATATTATATTGTTACATAGGCCTTCGGGCAATATTTAAAATATGAAAATCTTTTATAAAACCTCAACCCAGGTTCAACTAATCTCAATCCCCGACCTAGCTATACAGTAGTGTATTGGGAGGGTTCCTTGTTTGGATTTCGCTTGCGAGACCTCCCCCGCACGAAGGTAGCTAGTGTCATGAATTAAGGAGAGTTCAACCATTGGGAATTTTCAAAACTTTTATATATGTAATATGTTGTTATAAATTATATTGTTGAGGGTTATATTACGAGTTGAGGCTAATGGAACTTGATTATAATTCTACGAGTGGAAGCTCGGGTACGGGGTGTATGGGCACCCCGGGGTAGTTAATTTGTTTTAAAAATCTATATGATTCGACGTGAGAACTAGGAAGGATTGGTATAGTGATCCTGAGAGTTGATGTAATGACTAGATGAGATTGAGGTCCTATACATATCTTAAATTTCACGGGCGAAATTTTTGTAAGGGGGGGAGTATGTAACACCCCACGATTTTGGAGATCGAGTGGAAATTGAGGTCCAAAAATTTGGAAATTGAGGTCCAAAAATTGAGAACATTTCAAAGTATTCCGAATGATGATTTTGAGTGTACCATCGATCCCGGAAGGGTCGAGATAGTCTAAATGACTGTCATCGGGTTTTATTTCGACTCCGGAATATTTTTAAGTCAGTTTGACTCGAATTGGAGTAAACGAGTCATTTAAAGTGTGTATTAACATTTAAAATTGGGTTTATTGTTTTAAGGGATTTAAAGGCTTACGGATGAAGCCTTCTCATTTGAGAAAAGGAGAGAAAGAGAAAAGAATAGAGAAAGAAGAAGAAAGTAAGAGAGAGAGGAGAAAAAGCTTGGAGATTCCCGGCCCTACCGCGATCACGAGGACGATCCAACCTCCACAAAATTGAGGCAAGTTTTTAATCTTCCTAAATATTTCATTTGTGTATTTCATTTCATAATTTGTGGATAAGAAAATTGGATTTTTGGGTATATTTATCAAAACCTAAGTTTTTGGTTACAATCTTGAAATTGTAGTTTACACATGGGTTTATGGGATATAACTTGATAAAACTAGATATAGGATGAAATTTGATGTTGGGAACATATTTGGGTTGAGTATAATTGGGTAGAAGTTGTATAATTTGGGTTTTGGAAGTTTTGGGTTTTGGAGAAATTAGCCATTTTCGTGGCTTTTTGAACTGGACGAATCGATTCGCCCCTAGCGAATCGATTCGCTAGGTTGTAGAACCCTCAGCACTTTAGGGCCGAATCGATTCTCCCTTAGTGAATCGATTCGGTATGTAGCAGACTCTCAGGTCCCCTTGGACTGAATCGATTCGGATGGGCCGAATCGATTCGCTGTTGGGGTCGAATCGATTCGGAGGGGCCGAATCGATTCGAAAACAGGGCATTTTTGAGGGATTTTCTCTATAATGATTTCTAACCCTTTTTGGTTGGGTTTATTGGTTTGGGGCCTTCTCTTATGATGTAAGAGATATGTTTTTGGAGACATATAAGGGGTTTCTCACATATTGTGATTTTGGGGACTCCTTGGAATAATTGAGGAAAAATATATCCATGTATGTATTGGAGTTGTGTATAGAGATTGTGGGGAAACCTCATTGGGGTTGGAAATCCTAATGATAGATCAAAAGTAAGTGTAGATATGATGTGAGGTTAAGAACTCTTAGAGAGAGTTGCGAGGGTACGTTGTGAAATTCTAGGCCGATAATTGTATCGAATCCTTATAGAGTTAGGATGCTATTGGGATACAATTTGGGGACTCTTTGAGAGCGAGTGGTGAGGGCATGGCTCGAAATCATAGGCCAAGGTGTGTGTGCCGAATCCGTATGGTAATAGGATCATATTTGGGATAAGATTGGGGACCGACGAGAGAGAGTGGTCGCATATCCTTAGTAATGTTTAAATTAAGGAATAAATTCTAATGAAATAGGATTAAGGGTTCATAAGAGCAATTGAACCATAGGCGAAATTGGGAACGATTGGATCGTACTATCAATTAGGATAGGTTTTAGTGAAATTCTAGTCAGGATAGTTTATATATATAATTGTGTGGGAGTAACCATTGGGACTCTAATACTTGAAATGGACTTGAGATAAGCTTGAGGTTTATAGGCTATTAGTTATGTGCATACCATTAGTTAAAATTAGCACTAGAGATATTGATGTACTTTTGGGATATAAATGAGATGTGTAGTGATTGTTACCTACACTAAACTTTGGGTGACAACCTTAATGTAGAGATACATATATGTTGGAACACTATTCATATCATGGGAGTAATGGATTGATATGCTTCAAGTGAGGGATCCTATTCACATATCGAGGTAAATTAAATGTGTTGGGACGACAGCTAGTATATTGAGGATTATGTTTACTAATAGTCGAGTTTATAAATCTTATACGTACGGACGAGAGAAAGTGTGTATATTTATGTGGATATGTGGATATATATATATAAATTGTATATATATATATATGGATATATGTGTACACTCATGTTGTGAATATCTAAACCGTATATGATGCTTTAATTATATGATGGGATCATATGGATGTATATATATTGTACACGTGAATGATATATAAACTTATGTGGTTAAGTATACCCCGCTCATGCTATCATTGGGAAGTTGCGCGCGTTGAGGGTGAGCACCCTGGCTCGAGGAGCAGTGTGTGGATATTCCCCAGGTCATAGTCGTCCAGTGTGTTATTATGTGATTTATATTTTTGGGATGAGACGTGGTGGGTATGTTTCGTCTCATTGCCGGTTAGGAGCTATGACCGCTTCCCGGGACGTCGTGTGCGTGAGTATATCACGAGGATGGGTGTCGTTTATCCCCGCCAGGTGGTCCCCAGTATTGCTACGTGAGATGGGCACTGGGAAGATGATAGCATGATGCAGTTTATCGGCGATATATATATAGCCGGGTATATTATATGTGCATGGCCATTGTACATCAGATATGATATGTACACTTGGTCATGGGAATGGATGATGGTATATATATATATATATATATATATATATATATATGGTTAGAATAAATGCCTATATATATATATTTATATATCCTATAGGTGAAAGGATATGGAATTTTATGGAATACATCTTGGATGATTATGGTGTACTAGATAATTGGGGGTTGATGTATCGCATTTAAGGAATATTTCGGTTACATCATCCCAAGGGTATTAGTGGAGATTTTAGGTTGTTCTTATATGGTAATTTAAATTCAGTAGTTGTTGTAGTATAATATGGTATGTATGGCATGATGGATCTCTACGATCGACATTGTCAAGGAGTAGTGTAACGGGGTGGTTCCTTGTTTGGATTTCCCTTTGCGAGACACCCCACGCACGAAACGCAGTGCAATGTTGATATTGGAGAGAAGTTTTGTCAATAATAATTTTTGTATGCATATTATTTAGAAATTAAATCATATGATTCAACCCAAATGTAACTGGGTAATGTACTAAGAACTATAATTAATTAAATTATAAATCGGAATCCATTAAGCCTAATATGGAATATATGTTTGTAAAAATACTTATGTGTGTTTAGAAAGAGTGGATTCTTGGGTTATGATAGGAAGGCAGATCTCGTGGGTATATGTTAGGCCTATGATAAGTTAGGTTGTCCTTGTAGTTGGGTAATCTAACTAAAATCTCAGGATGCGAATAGGTGCGCGCCGTTAGATGAAAGGTGAATTTGGGTTTCACGAGAGTGCGATTCCACTTTAATTATGAAATAAGTGCATCGATATTTATTATGCACTGTTAACACACTTGCTAAATATTTTCACAACTCGGGCTCTGACCCGTTTACTTTTCTCTCCTGCCTGTATATATATATATATATATTACTACAGGTGTCCTACTGCATGGATGCCGGATGACCTTCTATACAAAGACTCGGGAGCCGTGACATGTGTGTACTGTTGCGGAATGTAGAAAGTAGTCGCTTCCTACTTCTTTAAAAATCTAGATAGGATTCATGTTGTATATCGGGTTTGTACGCAAGGGATATTTATATACGTGTTTATATTTATTCCATTTCAGTTATTGTATTGGTTGTGACCTAACAGCTTATTCGGGTTTATCTCCTTCTGGCATATTCAATTGTAGTTATTAATTTTATTTATCATATTTCTAGTATGCATCTTTCTTTTCTTTGTTAGTACCTGTTGCATATTTTATTTAATTTAACATCTCGCTTATATTATATCGGGTAGTTAGTCGTATATTATGTAGTACTGACACTTGATGTTGAGACTGAGCCATCTGAGACTCCTGAGTTAATATAGTATAGGGCTGGCCACCCGCTATTATTTTAAGCGGGGTGTTACAGATACTTACCTATATACCAAGAATCTCTCATCCAAAGCCTTGCATAATCTGCTTCATGGTTGAGCCTAATCAGAATGTGTTTATGGTCTATCAGTCCAATATTGCATACTATCTTTAAAGAGAGTGTTTGAAATGTCTTTCGAATCACATCCATAAATGGTCTACCATGGGAGAACTTCCCCACAAGGGCATGGTTGAATGTTTTGGCTAGGTTGTCAATATCGTCTTGGGAAAAGAATATAGCAGGTTCACCTTTATACTTTGTAGGGTTCTTCAAAACAATGTCCTTGACACATGATGAAGATGATGCTACCATTGATGCAAAGGATCTATTACAAGCGTTGTTTATATCAGGTGGCTTTGGATCTAGAGGGTGGTTTACGGCTGCCATCTTTGCCGCTACTCACAAGTGTTTTAGGGTTCTTCTATCATAATTCTCTATATGCTTATTGAAGCACTTAATTTCTGAGATATTAAATTTGTGGACTTATTTACAGTGGATCCTATCTACTTATTAGGATGTAATGTAAGGTTATCCATATAGAGAAAATGGTTGCGGGTGCTGCTAGGCAACGCCGGAAACTGACTCTACAAAGAGAAATGCTTCAAGTAAACTTATTAGTCACTAGTCCCATATTAGGCAGAACAAAATATTTATAAATGTGGGCACACGTATTTTTCTTGGTTTTGAAATCTTATCCCCATTCATGACGACTACAATTTCGAAGAAAAAATTAACTTTTAAGATTACTCCCCATCTTCCAAGGCGAGACAAGTGCTTGATATTAATGATGTTTAACAATAAGAAACATAAGGAATTGTTTAATAATACTACTCCATCCTACCCACCAAATTAAGAGTCTCTCTCATGGAATATAAATAGAATATAAATAAAATACACTTCCATGAGGAATGCCCATTACCATTTTTCGTTTGTAAGAAATATGTAGAATGAATATTTAACAAAGACAACTCCCTCACTTCTACGTATTAACCCTAACCCATTAATTTTCTAAAAATTACAAACCCTAACCTGAATAAATTTAACAACATAACCAAATTTGATTTCTTAATCTTTAATTTTAGCTGTTTTTGCTAATCATGCCTTTTACAAAACCCTTTATTTCATTGCAATAATAACCTAAAAGTTTTACTGATTTTATTGTGTGCTAGTATATATAGCTGGACATGGTTTCCTCTCCTCCATTGTCACTTCTAATATTGAATTACTATTAAACAATCAACTTAATTGAATTAAACTGATATTGAATTTAATTGTTCCTCTATCAAATGAAATCCACTCACATTTTACTGACATCAAAATATATTTAAGTGATTTTTACTCATATTGAAACATGTTGTGCAAATAACTGATAACTAAAAATTGTAATTGGTAAAATTTTAATATAAATGTGAAATATATTAAATATTGAAAATATTATATTTTTGAAAAATGGACTAGTATAACTCTACAATACTAGCATGTAACCCGCGCAATACGCGAGCGTTTGATAAAATAAACACTTATAATTGAATTAAAATAATCAGACTCGATAAAAATAAACACTTATGTACAATATTATGTACACTTATAATTGAATTAAAATAATCATACTCGATAAAAATAAACACTTATGTACAATATTATTCTTAACATCATTTATCCCAAAAAAAAAAGCATCACAACAGCGAAAACTTAAAATTGAAAATTAGGATTACGTCAAACAACATTTTGTCATATGAACTCATACTCGCATCAACTACTGACAATAAGCTAAAATTTGAGAAATTATTTAATAAAGGGTTGTATCATATAACATGTTAGCTCACAATCGTACAATATTATATTGAGCTGAGCTAGCATATTGCGCATGGGTGATTTATAATTTTTGTAATATAAATATTAAATAGTAATTATAAAGATATTAATTGATAAACATAAAAATGGTAATGCATAACTAGCAAAATTTGTACACATACTAAATTACCATTAAACAATCAACTTGTACTTTATAGCAAAATTTCTTAATATAATGAAAATAATATGAATCAGTACTAATTTTATTAGAAAGTTGCTTTAAACACTTAATCATACACTATAGAGTACATTACACCCATTAAAAACACTCCTACTGTTTATTTGTAAATATATGTAGATAATACAAATAATTTTCAATTATGCATAAAAAACAATGCAACCATATTTTAAGTTGGATATTAACCTGGGCATAATATTATGAGTTAATATCATATATGCCTCTAAGATGAGTGAATAATATTGTAGACATGAATGACTAATAGAAGGTATTCGAAACCATAATATACATATTAGAAACCATCCAATATATTTATGACTTTCTACAACTCCACCTTCACTTTCATTGGAGTTTAAAAACTCATTCATCAGACATTAAAAAACACATGTTGAACAAAAAAAAAAGTAAAACACAAATGGGAAACATGGATAAAGTTGTTATTTAAAAATCTTGTAATTGTATTAACTTATAATTAAAATTCATTACAAAGGCAGAATTTTGACATAAAATAAAAAAATTGGTACCAAACCAATAATCTGGAAATAAGGATCCTAAGCACTCATAAATGCAATCAAGAAGATACCACAAAGAGCCCAATGCCTTAACAATTCTAGCAAATCCAAAAATCGTTACCATTATACAAAATATGACATACATATGTATAGAAGTAAATAAAAAAGTTACTAGGTGTGAGTAATGAATTTGGGTGATGAACATAAAGGATACAAAAGCTCCTCCCCACAAAGCTCTCTAATGCCCACATCAGATTTTCTTTGCTTTCCTTTCCCACTGCTACAAATATCGTCTTTTCCACATCACAATGCCCTTCCCTCTCAATTACATTTACTCCTTCATCAAACACCCATATAGGAATATAACGTTACAAATATAAAATGGTTCATATACATCAGACATGTATATATGCATTATGGGAGGGTGGAGGAAGATGAAGAGAGATAAGTGGAAGGTGGAGGGTGGGTAATCAAAGGGATAGAATAAAACGTATAATTAAGGAGAGATACATGGTTTACTCTAACTCTCTTTCAAAATCTCTCTCTTTCATTATGAAGTCTCATTAAGCTCGAATACTATAATGTTAGAGGTATAATTAACATGTACCCCGCACGATGCGCGGGGGAAAATCTTTGTTACGGATATTGTTGAACGAAATATATTATTTCAATATATTTTAAGAATTTTATTATTTCATTACATATTACTGATACATGAATTGACAAAGTATTGGTATATCAAATAGTACATGTGAAAAAACTTATCCTCGGACATGTATTTTATTAAGGAAAACTTAAAACGTAATGAAACTTAATCTATAAAATTGAAAATGTCTTAACATTCCAACCGTCACCATAGTCACTCAATTATTGATCTCTATTCATTGGCACCTACAAATTAACGACATTTTGTTTCAAAATAAAAACAAGTTATGGTATTTTAAAATGATTTGTTTTGGTATTTTAAAAAAATTGGTCAATATTTGACAGTTTGTAAGCAATTTAAGTCAACTGCTTAACTGAACTATAAACCCATTTTTTTTAAATACCAAAACAAAGCATTTTGAGATGATTTTTTTAGGATACCCTGAAATGTTTAGATTCCTACGAAAACATATTTTTTTTTATAAAAGACATCCCGTACAGGGGTTTCATAAGTGGTGACCATATGGGACCCCGCCATGTATATATATATATATATAATATTTTAATTCAAAAGGTGATAAAATTATTGTGACCCAGTTTTACAAATTTGAATTCTAAATACGATGAGGATATTGTTTTGCCTTCATAGAATTGGCATATATAAATGTGAAAGGAAAAAAGATTAAGAAAAGAATTATTCAGTTTTAGATATTTTTGACCATTTTAAAATCATGACTAATAAGTTTTAATATGAGTGTGTGTCTCAAAATACATAATTCATGGAATTTTTTATATTAAAAATAACTTAAGTATATTTCTAAAGTTATAGAGCCCAGAATTTATTTATTTGTTTAGTTGTGTATTTCTCCCCTCATATAAAATATGACAATCCATGTAAGTGGTGCAATATTCAAGGCCGGTTTTTAGGGGAGGCAAGAGAGGCGGATGCCTCGGGCCCCTAATTTTTGACATATTTTAGGGGGGCCCAAAATTTTATATATGCACATATATATTTATAACGTCATTTTTCAATTGTCCCAAAAATAATTTGGTGAAAACTCGACGGACAAACATTTAAACTTGTCGCAGTTCCGAAAAATAAATCGGCATCTTTTCGATAAAAATAACCCTACAATTTATAAATTAATAAAAAAAATCTCTTGTTAAATATGGGGCCCCTAATTCAAGAGTTCGCCTTGGGACCCTAAAAACTCGGGGCCGGCCCTGTCAATATTACATGGACACTAACAGATATTGTATGTGGAGTATACGTGAGAATCAGGAAATAAAATACCCAAAGTTAGATTGGCAACACTAACATCTTGAAGCATCTCGGGGTCCACAGACATTATAATGTTGTTAAAGCTAATGGTTAATATGGTCATCACAATCATCACAACCATTTTACCTATAAAAGTAACAGAAAGAGAGAGTGGAAGGGATAAATGGCCTATTTGAAAGTTTGAATATGATAGATAAATGTGGGTGTTTATTTATAACCAAAATGGAGAAGAATGAGTAAAGTCTTTTTAATATTTAAGTACAGTTTACAATACAAAACGAAACTTAAAAATTTGAAAAGCCAAGTGGGGAATACAGGCATAATATAGATATAGATGTGTATGCAAGATTGTTTAAGTCCATGTATGTGCTTATAGAAGGGCACCACACAAATATAATTTCTAACTCTGCCCAGAGATGAATCCATCTTAGACACGATATATATTTGTTCTAGTTACTATATCCACATGCATAGTAGTGTATGTCTAATTCAATCTTTCCAACACGACATATCGAGTTGTTTACAATGTAGTTAAATCAAACTTCGGTATATAAATTGCATCCATTTCTTATATAAATCGTATATAAATCGCATATTTATTTTTTTAAATTTCAATTCTTTTTAAATCGCATCCATTTCTTATTATATTTTATATCCGAAAGGTAGTTTTAAAGTTCAATTATTTTTAATTGTCATGAATTATTGTAAATTATAGTATTTTAAAGATTCACAAGTCATACTTATGCAGTATTTGTTTTTTTTTAAATTCTCTCACTACATTATCAAACTCGTCGAAAGGAGCGCGTATGTTACTCATATTACCAAAATTGCAATTATTGGGTTGGGTTTCTTGTCTTTCCCATGGGTTGACCTTTGATATTTATGTGGCTCCGTAAACTTTTAGAATACATAATTTACTCATTATATATGGTCATGGTATCTCATATTATTTCCCTTGATTATTCCCTCAATAACATAATCCTCTAAGATTTGACTTTAGGAGTTGTGACATAGAATGTCTCCACTCAACCTTGATTTTCATCTACTCTTTGTCATTGATATTGTAAATAAATAGGTGATACTAAAATTTAGATTTTTGTCACTTTTATAAAAATTGAAGAGTTTTAACCTTACTATTATACTTCGATTGTTATGAAATCGACTTGATTACTTCGATCAATAATGTGTAAGGGGAGGTATGAAGCTGAACTTTGACGACACAAATTATTTAATCTTTATGCTACATTCAAACTATCTATAAAGCTAAGACTGTATCAACCCATTTTATGAATATGTCTCAAAAGAATTCTATCTAAAACTTGGTCATCATTAAATCCCATGTAACA
This sequence comes from Sambucus nigra, assembly GCA_949130495.1. Lineage (NCBI taxonomy): Eukaryota > Viridiplantae > Streptophyta > Magnoliopsida > Dipsacales > Adoxaceae > Sambucus > Sambucus nigra. Next base: position 661,524,907 of record OX422213.1, on the reverse strand, counting down.
CCTCGTAATTTCTGGGTTAGGATGTTTATTTAATCAGTTCGGTAATTAGTAATTCACTTGTGTCTTAAATTAACGAGAATTAATTAATGAAAATATTTCAATGTGAATATATTTAAATAGGTTAGCGGGTGAGAGTTAATTTTAGAAATTTATTCCGGATGGCGATTTTAAGTGCGTGGTTGAGTTCGGTAGGGTCGAAATAGTCCGAAATAAGTGGTTATGTGCATATATTGGGTATTGGGGCCTAATTAAATATATGTGAGCTCCATATAGAGAGTATGGACCCTTTTTATAAAGCCCATAGACCCAAAATGTGAATAGGGTTTTTAACCCCAGATGGATAAGGGGTAGGAAACATTAAATCACATTCGAAGACTAAAGGGGGAAAAAGCTTAAAGGGAGAGCCATACTAGTGGATTTTTCATGATTAGTGCTGAACTTAGATTTAGAAGACTAACGTTCTGAACTTAGATTTAGGTCTTGTATTTGCATACTTAGTGCTGTAACTAGTGCCATGTGATTCTAGCGGATTTTTCATTTTTCTCCGTAGAGGGGGCCGTGGATGTTTTCCTTATTTTAGGGTTTTACCACGTTAAAAATCATGTGTTAATTTGCTTGAATCTTCTTAATTGCTTTGGTGAACTTTGTCGAACTTAAGGCTTAAATTTAACGTTTTAGTTTTAAAAACTCAAGGTAATCAAACTAACAAATCTAGAAAACATATTCAAAAAAATGTTTTAACACATCTAGTGTTTATTTTTAAAAGAGTTTTGTCCAACGAGTTTATTTCGGAGTTTACTCAACTTATAACTTTTTGTTATTAATCTTGTAAACAAGTTTTTTCAAGTGGTATCAGAGCGGGTTTTTCAAACGATATTTTGATCCTGAAACTCCAGAATTTGTTTTAGAAATCTATTTCTGAAGATGATGAAAGATTTGAGAAGTTAGGTAACCTTTCCCGACCACCACTCTTTGATGGAAACAAATTTTCCAATTGGAAAGTACAAATCATTGTTTTCATTCAAGTAACTCTTGGTGATGATGTTTGGGATATGATTAAAACTGGTTATGAACTTCTAACTAAGTCTTTGTCTGATATTGATCCCACAAGTGTTAAGAAACTTCTTAGTGAATTTACTATTGTAGAGAAAAAGAAGTCTCTCGATAATAACAAGGGAAAGAATGCTATCTTTGTGTCCATTAACGAGCATGAGTTTAAAAGAATATATATTTGATCTACTTCTAAGGAGGCCTGGGACACTCTAGTCACTGCACATGAGGGTGATGAATGAGTTAAGGCCGGAAAAACACAAATGCTTGTCCAACAGTACAATACAGTGATTATGGATGATAATGAATCCTTTGATGATTTCTACATTAGGTTAACCGACATTTTTACAAAATTACATGCAAATGGTATTAGCTATAGTAGAAAAAAATCGTTCAAAATATTACTATGTCATTACCTCCTAAGTTTGACAATAAGAGATATGCCATAGAAGAAATGAATGACCCAAACCTGACTCCTGAATTGCTAAGTAGCAAATTAAGAACTGTTGAGATGGAGTTAGAGTTCAAAAAATAATTAACTGCCCATAACAAGAGACTCACTGGATCTAATGTTGTGTTTTCATCACAACTGACTTCACCTAAAGTCAGTTCCTTAGACTTTGACCTTGACTTGAATGATGACTGTGATTTGGATCACCTTGACAATCAAATAGCTCTTATGAGCAAGCATTTCAAAAAGATTATCAAATTCAGAAATGCTTTAGCCTATAAACAAGGCAGACAAAATTATCAAGGTAATCAAAATCACCGACGTCGTGAAAAACATGACAACAAAAGGACCTATGACAATAGCTTACCTAAGATAGACATGAAAGATGTCATATGTTATGGAGGTGTCCAAATGGTACATGTTGCTAATAAATGCCCAAATAAGCCTACCAACAATACTAGGGCTAATATGTGTAAGCCATGGGACAACTCTAGTGATTCTGATAAAGATGAAACTGAGTCAACCCGTAATTATGAGTCTTGTATGTCATTCTATGCTAGGATCATATACCATGACGATGATGAATGTGTGTCTACTCATGATTCTATTGTACCTATTGTTGTATCTGTTGTTGATAATGTTGTCACTGTTGATGATGAAGACAACATCGTTAGTGATAGCTTAAGAGTGTGTCAAACTGAAAGCATTATCGTTAAACCTGAAGTGTGTGTGAGTTCCACATATGAAATGAGCAATATATGAGACACTTCACACGATACACTTACTGATTCCGATGATGATTTTCCAGATCTTCAAGAGCTATACACGAAAATGCGTACGAAAATTGCCCGTCTTGATAAAACGGTTAAGTTACTTAATGAGCGTATTGATTTACTTAACCAGACTATTATGAAGAACGCTGAAGAATTTACAGCACAATGTGTTGCCCATGAGACTAAAATTGAAGAATTTTTCGCAAAAGTAGAAGATCTTTCTGAGAAAAATAATACTTTGGAACAAAAAAATAGGTAAACTTTGGTTGAACTTAAAGAATCTAAGCAAAAAGTTTCAAGCGTGTTTAAACAATGCTTAAAATTTGAAACTCAAGCTAAGTCCTACGAAGAAATTGTTGTAGGAAGCAAGTTTGATTCTGACGATAAATCTGGTTTTGGATTTGGAGAAAAAATTTATACTAGCAAAAATGTTTCTCCTGAAAATGTTTTTTTTGTAAAACAAGGCCAGAATCCTCAAAACACTCAGAAAGAAAATTATTTTAAAGATGTCTCTAAATAAAAACAAAGTGATTATTCTCAAAATCCCAAATCTAATGGTCCAGCTAAGTATGTTTGTCCACCTGTTAGAAATCAGTATCAGAAACCTAACGCCAATGACACTTGGACGACTATTCCTATTAGGGATAAAGCAATTTTCAAAAACTTTAGTAATAAACATATTATGATGTCTACGGCCACTCCATTGCCGAATATTTTCAAAAGAGATTGTATACACCAACTTACTCAAACTTTAACTATTCTAGAAAAAGTAGGAATACTTATGTTCTCCCAAGACAGACCACTCACAACTCTAACTATAAAAAGACGGGAGGACCTAAAACTAAGAAGAAATTATTTAGAAAGACCCAACAAAAATTTTCTAAATCAAAGGTCAATCAAACTGTTAAAACTAGGCCTATTTGGACTAGAAAAGATGACTTGTTACCCCAGCTGAAGTGCAACATTGTCATATCTATTATTAAGGCACCAAACACTTTGTTTGGATGGTATCTTGACTCCGAATGTTCTAAACATACGACCGGAGATGAAACTAAATTAACAAACAAAACAAACTTCCTTGGAGGTAGTGTTGTGTTTGGTAATGGAGTTTCATCTAAGATCATAGGTAAGGGAACATTGTTTGAGGAAGGTCTCCCCGAGATAAATGATGTCCTCCTAGTTAAAGGTTTAGAGGCTAACTTGCTTAGTATATCTCAATTTTGTGATTTCAATCATATGGTTACCTTTTCTAAAACTGATTGCAAAATCCTCAATGAAAATGGAAATTTTATTTTAACAGGAAACAAAAATAAGGATAACTGTTACACAATCCTTCCTAAGTTTGAATCTTGTAATAGATTGGGACATAAAAATTTTGATAATCTTCATAAGAAAAGTTCCCAAGAAATTGTTAGAGGATTGCCTAAAATCAAAAATTCTTTTTATCGTGTCTATGGTCCTCGTCAGGAAGGGAAAATAAGTAAACCCCCTCACATGAAAGTTAAAAATGCTTTAAATACAAAACCTTTGGAATTACTCCACATGGACTTTATGGGTCCCTTTTGAACTGTCAGATTCTATGATAACAGTTACATACTCATTATTGTGGATGATTACACACAATATGCATGGGTAGACTTTATGAAAAATAAATCCGATACCTTCGATGAATTCTTAAAAATACTTTTAAAAATAGAGAACGAGAAGGATACCCAAGTATATCGCATCAGAAGTGACAGAGGTAGAGAGTTCAAAGATTCGGGTGTTGCAGAATATAGTATAGGCAATGGCTATAAACATGAATTTTGTGTGCCTAAGATATCTCAGCAGAACGACATTACTAAAAAGAAACATAGAACCTTACAAGAGATGCCTAGGGTTATGCTACATGCAAAAATTCTACCAAAGTATTTTTGGGCCAAAGCTATTCGAACAGCTTATCGTATCATTGATCAGGTATACATTCAGAAGAATTTCAAATCTGTTAATGATAATCAATATGAGTATCTTCGTAATGCAATTGGTATGATAGTTCTTATTTATTTCAACACATCAATCGTATCCTTGGTAGTTTCATGCTAATAATTGGTTTATGAGGATTTAGGGCATGGACGTTTCTCAAATGACAAAAGACGCCTCCTAATATCTGTTTTATACAGGAGACCCTTGTATATTCCCTTCTATATGTTATTGCTCGTGTTGACATCATATATCATATTCTCCTGATTTATACTTTTTACTCCGTTATATATTTGAGCAAAATTTGGGGAGATGGACTTGAGTACCTGTGCTGCGATGTATATCTTATCTTGTACTAACTCAACTAATATGCCATTGAGTGTTTAATCCTTTTCAGGCATTTTTCAGACCCGATCGTATAGCTTGTCCTATTTGTTAGGATATTGGTCTGTATTATAGTTGAGTAATGCATCTTCTTATCTTATTTTCGGTTCTAGGATGGGAATGGGTTGATAGAGATTTTTTTTATAGGAAATCTAGGATTTTTCTTTTTTTACCCACGAGTACAAGATACTCAAGGTAATTTTGTCTCCAATATCCAAAAGGGGAGATTGATAACACACTAGATGATTGACTTACTTGAGTCTGTTTCATATAGGAGTTCCAACTATTTTGGATATCGAGACAAAATGGGATTAGGCTTTTCGAGTTACTCTATCTCAAAAAGGCATCAAGCTTCATCAAAGGCATCCCAGTCCAAGCACCTCGATGAATTTCAAAGGGAAGTATTTTTCTCGTGAACCACATTAGGGGACACACACACACACTCTGCATATATGTGTTTTTTATGTGTGCACATTTTTTTTAGTGGTTAGACCTCGTCAAACATTTTTTTTAAAAAGAAAAGTCATTTAAATTTTTTATCATCTAAATAAAGTTTTTTTGATTAATTAAAATAATGTTTTAAAATGTTTGAGGTAAAAACTTAGAATTATTTTTTTGTTGAAAGCTTTGTGCGATTTCATCTTTGCTGTTGTGTTTGTTTAGTGATGCAAGCCATAAGGATTAGAATCGATCTCGACCACTGATCTTGGACCCATCAACGAACCATAACTAGTACAACCTCAATCTGTGTGTCATCCCAATCAACCAACCAGCGTCATTTTCTACCTTTAACCCGATCTCGACCCTTGGTGTGCAACCGTCTGTGAGTTTGTTGGTATATAATCTTTGTTAGGGTTGTATTTGTTGAGTTAGAGGGATTATAGAGAAGCATCAATAAATCGAGAAAAGAGAGAGGTTGAGAGAATCGAGAAATAGAAGAGAGAGGGAACTGATCCGAGAGACAAACCGAGAGAAAAACTGAGAGAGAAATAGTTGAGCGAGAGAAAAACCCGAAACCTACCTCATTATCATACACGGTTTCGCTTTATTTTCTCTTCAAGCCCAAATACCCACAAGCCTTATATTGTCCAAACACAAAACCAAACAGTAAACTCATTTGTTTTGAAAATATATGTTGGGGGTTTGTTTGATGTTGGGGTATTGTTGGTTTGAGTATGTTGAAGACCTTTTCAACTCTATATCTCCCTAAGAACCAATCTAGTTTGCTTGTAAGATTTTTTTCTACAGATCTTTATTTTTCTTGAATCATTTTATTTTATTGCTATTATTGCTGATTGATCCAAGATAATAATCTCAAATTTATTTTGAGAAATTTGACTTCTGATATTTTTGTGTATATTCTCAGATCTGAATTTTTTTTTGTTTTCAAAATTCTATTTCACATTTTGTGAAATTAGTTTGAATAAAAATAAGGTTGCTTAAAACAAAAAAAAACTTGAGATATTTTTTTTGACAGATATGAAAAATTGATGAAGTCATATTGTTCAAAGCATATTTGAAATTGCTGGCATTGCATATAGAAGTGGCTTGTAATTAATAGGATATTGGTTGTATATTTGATTGAGAGGGTGAGAATAATTATTGCATTTAGTTAATTCACAAACACTATCACTCTCACACGAACACTTAGAGGTTGTGGTTCTTAGTGAGATATTTTTTTTGTTGGAGCTGCTATAATCAAAGAGGACAAGGACAAAGCAAGGAAGTTGCGGGAAGGAAGACTACATCAAGTCATAAGCCTTTGAGAGTGGAGGAAACTCATGTAGGTAACGTTCTGAACTTAGATTTAGGTCTTGTATTTGCATGCTTACTGCTGTAACTTGTGCCGTGTGATTCTAGTGAATTTTTCATTTTGCTCCGTAGAGGGGGCCACAGATGTTTCCCTTATTTTAGGGTTTTACCATGTTAAAAATCATGTGTTAATTTTCTTGAATCTTCTTAATTGCTTTGGTGAATTTTATTGAACTTAAGACCTAAATTAAAGGTTTTAGTTTTAAAAACTCAAGGTAATCAAACTAACGAATCTAGAGAACATATTCAGAAAAATGTTTTAACACTTCTAGTGTTTATTTTAAAAAGAGTTTTGTTCCACGAGTTTATTTCGGAGTTTACTCAACTTATAACTTTTTGTTATTAATCTTATAAACAAGTTTTTTCAGGAACTTTATCCTTCTTCTCTATTTTATCCTTATTAGGAAAATCCCTAATAGTTATGATCTCGGAGGGACCTCTGGCCTCTTTCCTTTTAGAAGTTTTGGCCTTTGGAGAGGTAAGAAGGTCAGAATCATCCACGAGAGTTAGATTTCTCTTTCTTGGAAGCAAGTCTTTTTCAATAGAAGATATGGTATTTACGTTTACAAGCTCAAAAAATGAGGAGGTTGACTCACTCAAAGATCCCTTAGTTGTTGAGGGGACTAAAATTTAGGGGATTGAGTCGGCGGGCTTGGCGATGAAGGAGGTGGTAGTGTTTACGTACTAGAGCAGTAAGATATCGAGTGCTCGATACCAGAAAATTACGGTCTTCTCAACTTCCAGATCTTTAACAGCTCACTCTAATTGGCATGAGAACATTCAAGCTCCTGCTTCTTTGAATCCTATGCAAATAAAAGAAAAAATTGGTGAACATTTCATATAACAGCCATCCATCAACAACAACAAAAATGGTCGAGACAGGGATCGACTTATATGGTGACCCTTTTGGGGGAACCTAAACCTCTGCAAGGATCACCACCCTCAAGAACTAATGGATGTTGACAATATCTATAACTGAAACCATGGATCTAATAGTCTTTGTTGGAACATGGAGGTTAATTACCAAAACCCCATTGACTTTCATCACCTTCATATAATATACATTGACATTCTTTCAAACCCCACGAATAATAATAAATCAACTTAAGAATCCTAATTTGGGTTCCATATTGTTCATTGATGCAATTAACCCCATTCTCGATTCCCCACGCAGTTGGGGTTAAATGGGCCGGAACCACTATGAAGAATTCATAAAACTCCAGAAATAGTTGGTTTGGGGGAAAAGTGATACCACCCTCTGCTACTGATTGGGTGTGAAACTAGTGGCCACCATGAACATTATATTAGTCGTCGGGTTCAGGGGCACATTCAATATCTACCCATTCAGGAATCAAATAGCTTTTGCTAAATTCATCTAGGGTTTTGGGGTTTACAGCATAAACCATTGTTCCAGCTCAAGAAAATGAAATAACATAAGAAGATTCAATAAAATGAGAGGCAAATTGGAAAATAAAATTACAGAGCAAAAATAGAGTTTAAAGGAAGACTTACAGATGAGAAATAACAAAGGTGGCTCCTGAATTGAAATGAAGTGTGACAAATTTTGGTTAGAGTAGCTTTAAACTGTGTGGTTCAACTCCACATGTGTCTCTTCATTTGAAACGGGACCCTATGTGATAGTTAATATGCACATCCCAGTCTAGTGGTCTTTTAGTGCATTTATTACTAGCATACCCTTAAGGAGTTAAGGCAAATTACAAGCGTCTGTCAAGCAAAACAAAAAAGGTTTTTTCTCAAAAAATTCATAAATGTTGAGCCAAACCTTAGTTGGCGATCAATGATCAATGCCGATCAGAATCAGTGCTCACCGACGATCAAAGCTCGTCACCCTTTTCAGGCTACAGAGCTTTAAGGGCAATTGTGGGAGAATTATCCGAACAATATGGATTATTCGGATTGAGTTACATCTATCTAGCAGCATGGATAAAGATCGCATATTAAGAGATAAGAACAAAGGGGAGTTCGATCAATGGAGGTCTCCGGGGAAGATTAGCTCGATTATGTTACAGCTACACTTAGTGCTTCTACAGTCCTACACGACTCTTCTGCTTTTTGTTCCTTATATATATAACCCACACCCCTGGGAAAAGGGGCATGTAATTATTGTCATTATGAACCAAGTAATAAGAAGGAGAGAAACACCTCGTGAACATATGTCATTGTCGAACCACGTATATTGTTGTGTTTTGCGATCATATGACTTTTTTTTCCTTATTTGGTTTCAGTTATTTAAAATTACTCATTGTATGATTTTTGCACTTACAATCTACTATCACATTGTACATTAAGCGAATCGGCTCGGACTATACCTTTGAATGATTTATAGTTTTTTAAAATTTGGACTTAAATTCATTGAAGACACTCAAATAAAATTGCCCATTGACACAAGGAACCGATTTGCCAAAAAGATTCATATTCAATTACCATCTATATCTTTTCCATCATGAATAAAATTTTCTTTCGTTCCTTTTTTTAGATTAAAAAAACATGAACCACGTATTGGAATTTTCATGTATAAATTTCTTCTATAATTTCCTTCTCACAAAAATTAACGCCAATTTTACTCCTCCGTTGAAGATCAAAATACTAATTTTAAATTGTTGTGTGATTCCTCACTTGAAAAGTTTCCACATTCTTCTTACCCTCGAAAGTAAAACCTTAAGATTGAAAGGTAGAAATCTTTGTATTATGATTTAATGGTGGAATGATACTTGAAGCTTCACTTTCCTTAAAGTTTTATTTTCCCCCACTACAAGAGTTTGCTATCGGATTCTTTGGAAAATTACCTTCAAGATATAACAATCCAAATGGAATCTTTAGCTAGCAGTCCTAAATGATTCCCTCTAACACTCGGTGAAACTGATTGAACAAATTGAAAAATATGAGAGAATGAGATAATGATCTCACAAATTAATAATAGCAAAATGGTTTGATCATCTCCTTTTGTGTATCCATTTTTCATGAATAGGCATTATACTAGTCATATTTGTTCATGAATAAACATGTTTTAGAGGTTATGTCTATTTATGAATTGACACATGTCTAAGGAGCATACTTAGTCATGGATTAATACATCTCTTCACTTATTATCTATTTTCTCTTTTATTTTTTTCATATTATTACAATCTCTCAACACTGAATGATATTGATATTCAAGAATAGGAATTATCGAAAGAGAAGGAAACAAAAGGTGCAATTTCACAAGAGTACTATGGGTCCCACATTCATCCCTACTCTGAACTTTGAGAGAGAGATAAATATAAAGAGAGATTGAGATAACTGATGTATTGTATTGATGTGTGTTATATGTTACAAGAGAGACCTATTTATAGTAGATTTTAGGAGATATAAGTATATAAACAAGGAGAGAAACAGAGAGGGAAATAAGAAGGGAAATAAGGAAAGGGAAACATGGAGGAAAATAAGGAGGGAAATAAGGAGAGGGAAACATGGAAAAGGGTGAGAGGGAATATACGATATATAATTAATATTTATTCACTAACCCACCCACCCACCCCCCCTAACCCCCTCAAACTCAAGATGGTGGAATGCTTATCAACTTGAGTTTGGTAACTAATTATTGGAAGTGGCCTAGAGGATGTGCTTTGGTCAAGATATTGGCAATTTGATTAGCAAAAGTGATAGAGAGGAGATGAATAGTGTCAGTAATAACATGTTGAGGTACAAAATGACAATAAATATCAATGTGTTTGGTTCGTTCATATAAGATATCATTGTGAGCAATCTAGATAGCACTTTGATTATCGCAGTAAAGGATAGTGCTACTAGAAGACTGGACCCCCATATCTTCAAGTATCTAACAGAGCTAGAGGAGTTCCTGTGTAGTATCGGTAAGAGAACGATATTCGGCTTTTGTACTTGATCGAGAAGTGACAGATTATTTCTTGCTTTTCCAAGTTATAAGAGAGTCAATAAAAAATAAAAAATAACCAGTAGTGGAGCAACGATCAGTAGGATCTCCATCCCAGTGTGACACCCCGCCCAATTAAACATCGGGTGATCAAATATTTATTACATTAAAACAGAATATCCAGTTGGTTCATTCTTAGCATCACTGTCGAAAAACTTTAATTCAATTAATTACCTAACATTTAATTAAGCTAGTGAATTGTATGTCTCAAACAGTAATTCGCTGACTAAAAAGGCTGCAATTGGGGAGTCTTCATTGCTAAAAATTGATGACTTAGACGGTGAATCAGATTATAAGAACAGTCAAGGGTTACTGAATTGTATGTCTAGAGAGAGTAATGATGGGAAGGCGGCGAGTATGAAGAAGATAAGGTTGATGATGGATTTGGAAATATCCGTAAAATATGCGATGATAGTAGGGACAACAATAGAAACTATTGATAAATTCAAATGCAACACATTGTAACAAGTGTTTACCATCTCACCAGGCGCTGGGTGGACATAGGGCTAGCCATAAGAGGTATCACTAGACCACTCCGGCCCAAGCTCCACCCTCCCGAGTCCAATCAGCAGGTGAAGCCAGTCAATCGGGTCGTAGATTTATAGAGATTGATCTTAATGATCTTCATACCATGGAGGCGGATGAGGAATACCATGGTGGTATCGAGTCTGGACATGAAGCTGCTCAAAATGGTTACGTGTCTTCCTCCGGTAACTCCAATGTTGCTTAATTACTTAAACTTCTCCTGTTCCACTGGGAACTTCATTACTAGTCATGAACAGAGGTTAATGCCTCAAATTTTGGCCTTCTATATATACATATATAGTTTAGTTAAGTTCTATTTTACTCATCTTCTAGTGCCATTAGTTGAGATTAGTTGCATAGAGGAACAATTTATCTTCTTATTAGTGTTAAATTCATGAAAATATCCAAACGCGTTTTTTGTTTATTTCAAGCGTATGATGCTAATATGAACAAGCTACATATTCTAATGGTTCAATTGAAAAAAAAACATTTAATTAAGCTAGTGATAAAAATATTTACCTATTACACATTCATTCAGTTTTCCTTATTACATAACCCATTGCAATACTTAAATGAATTGCACAAATATTTAAATACCATCTACTAAACTAAATAACAGAAATACCAAGTCCAATTGGAAATGAAATAATGAAATGAGAAATACTAAAATCTCTTGAAATAAACATAGTCTGAGAATGGGCGACATGTGCCCTAAATAGAAAGTCTGAATAAACTGGAAGGAATGATAGAAGCATCTAAATCAAAGACTTACATCTCCCACAACTGCTGTAGCTCGCCAAATATCCCAATTATTTAAATCTGGTGTCCCTGTGGATGGGCACCTATTATAATACATATATACATACAAGAGAGAAGATGTCCAAGAAACGGGTCAGAACCCGAGTAAAGTAGTTTAAAAACAGCAAGTGCATAAATTTTAATTTAGCACATATTATATACAAATTAGAAATTCGTGCTCTCTCTCGAGATTCTCACCTCTCATCTAATATGCATGCCTAGAGCATCTTCTAACCCATACTAGCTGCGCTACCCAGCCTAACTAGCTCGAATATGTAATATTGCTACCTACGTTCACCCATAGTATACCCGTATCGCCCATACAATACGTTATCAAAATAGATTGAGACCGAATAGGTCAAGTTAATTATTCCCCATTTGTATGGTTAATATTTTACTCATTAAGATTATTTTACTTCTCATTATTTCCATATCTACTAATTTCTTATAATAGAATTATTCTCAAGCATATATATAGTCACATCATCCCTATATATATATATATATATAGTTAATAATATCCTGTAAGACCACTTGGCACAATGCATACTCTGCTATCGTATCCCGGTACATCTCGCACTAAATAGGGATAATATCCCACGAACCAAGATAATACAAATCAAATATAATGGAGGCGAACATCCTCACCAGCCAAATGGTTCACGCACATACCTACGCTCCCATTCACCCATCGAAACTATCGTACATCTCAGATAGCACGTACCGAGTTCATATGTCTTGGGCATAAATCTAAAATCCCCCCAATGGGCTCATCATGATAAGATTGTCCACTACGCTATAACCTCCTACCGATAGCAAGCATCGTAGGTATGTTATACACAAAATAAATCAATACATATGTCTACACACAACCTATTATAATCTTAGGTATTCACACAACCCAATTAGTTTTTCATCGAATATGTAGTATATCTCTCTCTACTACTAATAGTATATTGGCCCAATACGATTATCCTCTCACTCTCAGAATTAACCTCGTAAGATTTCTACTCAATCGGGCAAAAATTCAAAATTTCAAAATCTTGTAAGAAGTCTAGGAAATTTCATTCGAACGAACTTGAACTCTGAATTCTCGTTGAAAATCTCGTCCGAACGGACTCGTTTGAACCTAACTTTGAATGAACTAAAGCTCTGAAATTTCTTTGGAAAACCCATTGGAAATCTCGTTCAAACAAAGTCGTTAGAATGAACTTCGAACGAACCCTAACTCTGAAAATTCGTTATTAATCTCGTTGGAAATCTCGTTCGAACGACTTTCCAGTTCGTTCGAACGAGCTGTTACTGTTCGTCTTCTACCCAGATTTTTTTGCGATTTTCTTCCATTTTTATTCACCCAAAACCTTAGAAACTTCACCCAACAAAAATCCAATAGTCCTAAATCATTTCTACAACTAGTATGGGGGCTTATAACATAGTTTAATCATCAAAACTCAATAAACCTATTGAATACATGAATTTGTCTACTTAACCCAGATTTAATTACACAATAAATTCGGATTTCAAGTCCTCTACATGTGATTCCTCAACTTCATGCAGATCCTACAGCAAGGTATAGCTTATCATTCATTTTTTTTAGTCCAAAATTAAAGAATTCATAAGTAAATCATCAGACCTAATATAACATGGTTAACATATGCACCAAATTGAGCAAGATAAACACTTGCCTTTTTGAAGAACTTTTGATTTGCTGAACGAATTTGATATGGAAATGATCCTCTCTTCACGATCTATTCGTTGGTGGGATTTGTGGTGTGAACGCTTGAGTTTTCCACTAAGAACTCCTATGGAGGTTTCCTTTTTCCTCTTTGGTTCTCCCCCTCTCTCTCTCTCTCTCTCTCTCTCTCTCTCTCTCTCTCTTAGGTTTAGAAACGGATAACCTTCCTCTAACCCATGTTCCTTTTCTATTTAATTACTAATTTTCGTCCATAATAATTCCCCAAAATCTCAAAAGACCAAAATACCCCTTTAGGGTGTCGGTTTGGCCTAAAATGCCCAGGAATCCAAATAAAATACTCTGGTAGAATTTTCTGACTATCTCTACCCTTTCAGATTCATTGGCGCACTCGATATACCCAGACGAGTTACTTAAAAATAATTTATCTTTTAAACCCATTAAAATAGTCCCGACACGACTCACTTGCGCATCCTGGCTTAATTTACCAAACCGGCGTATTTCTCACTAACGAAAATTTATATAAACACTATAATCCCGTATTACTTAATCACACAGTAACATTCAATAATTCTCAACAATGAGTATTAACCCTTGGCACGCTAGCTAATATTTATTTTAATCCGAATTAATTAGCAATTAATTTCTCACATATAATTTAATTAATCCCACAATGATAATTAATTTCATAATTATTAAGATCATCAAAAATACAGGGTGTTAAACCCATTAAGCATATGAATATCCTCGTAAAACTAGCGAAGATTGTGAAAAAAAATGAAGACCATAGAATATAGTACCCTTTATGTAGAGAATGATGCGTAAAATAACAGCATAATGAGTTGTCCGTGGAGAAAATAAGAACTGACTAACAATATGAACTTCATAATCAATGTCGGGGCAAGTATCTGTGAGATATACAAGACTACCAACCAACTGTTAGTACAACATCGCATTATCTAGAGGAGTACCATCAAGAGAAGTAAGACGACTACTCGTGTCGAGAGGAGTGATATTTATCTTGTAATTAGTAAGACTAGCTCGAGCAATACTATCAGATGCATACTTGTCCTGAGAGAGATAGTAACCATCGGAGGTCGATAATATTCCAGGGCCTAAGAAATAACTAAGAGGACCCAGATATTTCATATCAAAGTGAGAACTGAGTGAAAGTTTGAGCATAGAGATTCCTGAAATATCATCACCAGTGATGACCATATCACCCACATATAATAGAAGAAGATTAGTAACATAATATGTCTTTCGAACAAAGAGACCAGAGTTGTGTGGGATGGAAGAGAACCCAAAGATGGCAATAGTGGAGATGAATTTGGCAAATCAGGCTTAGAGATCTTGTTTGAGACCACAAAAAGCACGACAAAGTTTGAACACTTGAGATGGAGAATGATCATAACTAGGTGGAGGCTTCATATATATTTCCTTAATAATATCTCCATTGAGAAATGCATTTTTAACATCCATTTGAAATAATGGCCATTTTTTACCAGCAACAACAACAAGAAGAGTTTGAATTGAGGTAAGGCGAGCAACTAGAGCAAAGGTTTCTTCATAATCAATTCCACATTCCTGAGTACAGACTTTTTTAACAAGTGGAGCTTTGTAACATTCAAGAGAAACATCTGAATGTGTTTTGATTTTGTAAACCCATTTATAACCAATAGAATATTTTTTAGGAGGAAGAGCAACAAGGTCCCATGTATGCGCTTGGTGTAGTGCTTGTAATTCCTCATTCATTGCTTGCTCCCAACGGGGGTTTGAACACGCCTCTTTATAGGATGATGGTTCATAAAGAGATAATATCGTGGAAAAAAATTAGTAATCACGAAGATAATGAGGAATGTTCCTTACCCAAGTAGACTGAAGAGTAGGCTGGTCAGCAAGATGGGGTGGGAAATTTTTAGTGACAAGATCACTAGAGGAGATAGAATCATTAGGAGTATCCGTGCTTAAGGGTACAGTAGAGATGGTCACATCTGGATGAGGTGAGGCGGAATTTGCGGAAGGAGTGTTTGTCTTGAGCTCATGAGTCAAATCAGGTTCAATATCTAGGTCAGATGGGAAAAGATCAATAGCCGAGTCAGTGAAAAGGGGAGATGAAGGTAAAATGTCAAACTTGGAGATAGAAGTGAACATTTTATTCCCAAAAGATGACAGGACGACATATGCGGAGCCTTTTAAAAATACAATCACTAAATCTATACCCTTTTTATTTAATCCCATACCCCAAGAAAGAATAAAGACGGGACTGTGGTTCTAATTTGGAGTGTTCATGAGGTTGAAGTAAAACAAAACAAACACAACCAAAGACTAAGAAAATTGTAAGCGAGGGAAATACCATACAAACGGTGATAGGGAGATTAATTTTCAATAATTGGCATGGGAATACAAATAATGGTGTAAACAACTGGGAGGGCTCCTTCACCACAAAACCTTTCAAGACATGAACTTGAGATAAGAAGAGTACGAACAACGTCTAATATATATCGATATTTTCGTTCGGCACAACCATTTTGTTGGGATGTAGCAGGGCAAGAATATTGAGACACGGAGCCTTGTTGAGGAAGAAATTGGAGAAATTTTATTTCTTTGTATTCCATGGCATTATCTGTGCGAAAAAATTTAATGTTCCGAGAGAATTGAGTGTGAACCATATTTGCAAAATCATAATAAATTTGTGGTAATTCTGAGCGATTTTTCATGAGATATATCCAAGTGAAACATGTGTAATCATACATATAGATAACAAAATATTTAGATCCTCCCATTCTAGTATGAGGGGAATGCCCCCAAACATCAGATTATATAAGATCAGATGTAGTAGTAGAAAGAGAATTAGTTCTTCGAATTGGTAATGATGGTTTCTTTCCAAGTTGAAGGTAGACATGAAATATTCTCACATTTTACTGTACCTAATTGGCTAGTTGAGACTAAGGAGTGAAGACATTCCACACACACATGACCTAACTGGGAATTCCATAAGGTGAGACTCCAAGTGGAAGAGGTAGAAGTAGGAATTGGAACCGAAAAGATGTGGAGATGAGTGCGAAGGTGGATAAGCTCAAACAGATGGGCAACCTTACGGCCCATCCTAAGAATCTTCCTCGTCTGTAGATCCTGCACATGACAACCAGAAGAGTATAATAGGACATTTAGTCCAAGATCACACAGTTGACCAATTCAGATAAGATTAATAGTAAGTTTCGAAATGTAAAATGTTGACGAGAGAGAAAGATTGGGAGTGGATACTTGACAAATGTGACTAAGAGATAACGAAGAGCCATCAGTAGTGTGTATATCAGTTGTTTATAGAGAAAGGTATTTGAAATAAAAGATTGTAGAATCAGCAGTCATATGATTGCAACAAGCAGAGTAAAAGAACCAAGAATTACCTGAGGTGGCAAGCATAACAGTACCAGAAGTGGATAAAACCTGTTTGAAGAGAGCAACAAGTTCATTGGTAAAAATGGGTGGATTAGGAACCTCTGAAGAACTAGTCACCTGAACAGTCGCAATGGTTATGGACCCATAGGATTGGGGATGTGTGGGTTGAGGTCTTCGACTTGAATTTGTGAGAGTTTGTTTATATGGTATTGGGGATGTGTAGTGACTAGGCCCTTGCTTCTGACATTATTTGTAGATGCGTGTGCGACAAGTCAGAAGCGTATGGTTGGTCTTGTGGCAATAGATGCATGAGTTCGGAGAATATGACGATTACTTATATTTAAGATAATGAGTGGCACACACTTCATCTATGGTTTGGGGTTTAAAGGTGTGATTCTAGTTTTTTCTGAGAGAAGTTCTGAAATAACTCCTTCTAGTGAGGGTAACGGACTTCGGTGGAGAAGAGAGGCTCGAATAGATTCGAAACGGTCATGAAGAACCATCAGAAAGGTTATTACACGTTGTTGATCACTGTTAATAAAAAATTTGGTGGCATCATATGGACATGCCCACACAGGCTCGGAGAGAGATAATTAATCCCATATAGCATACATCTCAGATAAGAAGTCGTTAATGGACTGATTCGGTTGTTGATTTTTGTGGTGGAGGTTTGTCAACAATTAATATTGGTGGGCAAGGTTCGTGGTGGTGCAATGAGTTTTGAGAAAATCCCAAACTGCTTTAGCATTTTCAAATCGACCAAATTGTTAATTTATGGAAGAAATCGAAGTGTTGAGGAACCAAGTGATCATCTGACCATTTTTGTTATCCCAATCTTATAGACGCTCCAGAAATTTTTCATCAGTTTCGGTGGACCCTTTTGTTGGTGACGTGACATCATCGGTTATAAGACGCCAAACTTTGCGACCTTTAAGGAAGCTAGTTATTGCTTGAGCCCAATGTATGTAATTATGACCATCGAGTAGGGTGTTGATTGGGTGATAGACTTCGGATCATTCCATAGTAAGTGAATATATATATATATATATATATATATATATATATATATATATATATATATATATATATATATATATATAGAGAGAGAGAGAGAGAGAGAGAGAGAGAGAGAATATGAAGATGTGTGAGCTATAAATCAAGTATCGTATTGTTGTGTGTTATATGTTACAAGAGAGGACTATTTATAGTAGAGTTTAGGAGACGTAAGTATATAAACAAGGAGAGAAACATGGAGGAAAATAAGGAGAAAAACATGGGAAAGGGAGAGAGGGAATATACAATATATAATTAAAATTTATACACTAACACCTCCAACACAAAGTCTACCCTTATTGTTATAACATATAATTTGAGAGAAGATTTATGGGGTATGTATAACATTTATTGCTATCTCACATTAATTGGGGAGGATGAGAGGAATGCTGAACAATACTTATTACTATGTGTGGAAGGGATATGAGAATGATGTTAAGACTCAAAGTATTTTTCATCTCACTAAAACTATGGCAATTAACATTATGATATAAATTCTCAACCAGTGAGATGGTTTGTAAAAGAAACAAAAGATATCATATAAAAGAAAATCATGCGCTATAAACTGTGCTCTTAAGAATAATCCCATATAACATATTTGTAAGAGAAATACAACCCTATTTTTATTTAATCTACCTAATTAAAAAACCTACAGTACTATAATATTTCTAATTGATCAAAATATCCATAATAATTTTCATTACTAATAAATTAGGCCCAAGTATAAATAAATAAATCTAATAACGAAACTCCTATGTTCTTGTATCTTCTAACATGTTCCTCATTATAAGGGTATCAATCGAGATCATAGTGTCTAAGAGGAGTGTTATTGGTACCACCTAATTGCACCGCATTTGTCAACCGGCTTACATGGACACATACGCTGGAACCCACCCACAATAAAGCCCCCATTGATTTTTTTGATAGCAAATTCCAAAACACACAAGTAGCCCTCTATTACTTTAAACATTCCTCACGAGAATAAAGTTACCCGGACACACCCAAAAATCGTATTTTATCGCATTTTAATTGAATCGTGTTCATGTTTAAAAAAAGAAATTTGTGTTGTCTCGTGTCATTTTTAATTAGTCGTGCCCACATTAGGTAAAAAAAATATGAAGGTCATGTTCGATTTGAATTGGTTCGTGTGCGTGTTAGATAAAAAAAATCGTATTGTGTCGCATTTTAATTGAGTCTTGTTTATATAAAAAAACCGTGTTTTATAAAAAACAACTATTTTTTAAAAACAAAAAATACTTTCTATATTAAACCGTCTATTTTATTAAAAAAAATGATGTCTCTAATCGCAATTGGTTAGTGCCGCTGGCACGGACCCACATCATTTAATGCATAAAGAAAGCAATTTCGTTACAGTTAAAACCGTTTGTTAGATAAAAAAAAATAACATTGTTTAAAAAAAAGCTTTTTTATAAAACAAAACAGTTTTTATACACTGGTTATTGTCGCTGGTACTGACCCACATTCATAAGACAAAAATAGCCAATCACAACACGTCATGTCAGCGTATCGCAACTGACACATATGACACGACACGACAAAAACAAAAGAAAAGATATTTTTTAGCAAAAGATATTTTTAACAATAAAAAACCATTTTGACAAAAAAAAATAATTTTTTAATGAAAAAAGCATTTTTTTAGTAAAAAAACATTTTTTAAACTAGTTTTAACACCAAAAAAATATTTTCGCAAAAAAAAAAAACATTTTTTCAAAAAACTGTACCAGCTGCACTAACCACATCGATATTTTTTTCTAAAAAAATGTACAAGTTTTTAAAAACTATTCTATACAAAAAACATTCTTACATTAAAACAATTATTTTTTTGAAAAAAGTTATAAAGAAAGCAGTTTCCTATGAGTTAAAACAGTTTGTTAGATTAAAAAACAAGAACATTGTTTTTAAATTAAATTTTTTTTATAAAACAAAACAGGACTTTTATAAAAAAGTTATTAAAAACACCTTTTTTAATAGTTATAACACTTTATTTTTGTAAAAACAACTAAACGATTTAATGTTCTTGAGGTTGCCACTTCAGCTCACTTAACTATAATCAATTTAATGTTCTTGAGGTTGCCGTGTAAGCGGGTTGGAAATGGCAGTGTAATTTGCCCGTACCAAAAGCATTTCTTTAGTGTCTAAAGTGGGCAGTGATCACAAATGTTCTAGAGATATTACAATAATCAAATTATTTAAATATATACTTTCGATAATTGTAGGCGACTCACAAATCCGACTAATTTTTTGCGACTCGCTGACGTGTCGCATTTGTATTAGTTCATTTTGTGGGTCCCATCAGGGCGCAAAATATGGACCAAGACAGACGTGACATCTCAGTGCGTCACACAAAATGAGTCGGATGTGTGTGTCGCTATAGAAGGACTCGCATACTTTTATAGGTTGTGATGAAATGAAATGGATTCACCCTTGTAAAATCTTTCTTATCACCTACTTTGTCACTTCAATTGCTTATGAAGTAGTATGATTGGATATAGTTATTATCACTTTTGTATGAGATTAATTATTTATTTTACAATGAATGGATCCTTTCTTTCAGAGCTTCTCACTAAACAATTTCTATTCTGGGGAAGGATCTGACTCCTCGGGTGTCCCAACTAAGTTGTTGATAGTAAACTATTCTGTAAAGATGATCCTACACAACCCTGCACCGTTTTTTGGCATTCTTGTCAGTTCAAACCCTGTTAATCTTATGTTTTTGGAGATCAAAATTGCAAGTCGTCAGGTGAGATTCTTTACATAGCTTAGAATTTTAGATTGAAAATTAATTGAAACATTAATACTGTAATGTCCCCTTTAATGCAAATGACAAGAGTTGGATACACATTCCTTCTATTTTTAATGTGGGTCCCACATTATGGGAGAAACTTCATGGATAGAGCTAAAAACACTCCAAAAATTCTTCCTACACTCCAAAAAAATTTCAAAGGACAATACTACCCCTCTATCCTTTATTTCTTTACCCTTACATCAAATCCCAATTAATAATTATAGATTATGTAATAATTAAATACAATTTAAGCAAAGAATTTTTTTTAACTTTAAATAACAATTATTAACAACTTAAGCATCAATTGATTTATACTATAGTGCTTACTTATTTTTTTACTAAATATGAACACGATTCAGTTAAAATGCCACAAAACACGAAATCTTATTCTTTATCTAACAAAAACACAACTCAAATAAAAGTGACACGACACGAAATCTTTTTTTTTTAAATCTTAAACGAACACGAAATCTTTTTTTAACCTAACACAAACACAATCTAAGTAAAAGAGACGGAATTACACGAAATATTATTTTAATTTATTTACAAAAACAGAAATACGACCGAATAAAAATGCGATACAATACGAAATATGTTTTTTACAAAACACAAATATGGCCAAGTAAAAGAGCTACAACATGATTTTTTTTCCAAACATAAATAATAATTTTTTGGTAATTTTTTTTACCAAATACAAACACAATTAAAATGCGACACAATACAAAATCTTTTTTTTTATCAATATGGCCAAGTAAAAGCAACACAACATAATTTTTTTTTTACCAAACAAAAGCCCGATCCAATGTGGTGTGGTGTTTATGTTTTACTTCGATCGTGTTTGTATTTGTGCTCGGTAAAAAAATTGTGTTTTATTTGGTAAAAAAAATATTATTTGGGTTTGGAAAAAAAAAATCATGTTTTGTCGCTTTTACTTGGTCATATTTGTGTTTCGTAAAAAAAAAAGATTCCGTATTGTGTCGCATTTTAATTTTGTCGTGTTTGTATTTTTGTAAAAAAATTAAAATAATATTTTGTGTCATCTCGTGTCTCTTTTACTTGGATTGTGTTTTTGTTAGATAAAAAATAAGATTTCGTATAATTTTGTGTCGTGTCACATTTTAACTGGATTATCCATTGTAATTAAACTGTGTTCGTTTTAAATAGAAAAGAGTTAAAAAACAAAAAAGACTTCACCAAGGCATTTTTTTGTTTTAAAAAATAAATATATGTTTCTTAACTTTTAAAAGAAAAAAAATACAAAATTACATTTTAATTAGATCGTGTTCATGTTAGATAAAAAAAAATAAGATTTCGTGTCATGTCGAGTTCTTGAATCAAGTCATGTCACGATATATTTGCGCGTGTTCTTGTTAAGTTAAAAAAAATATTTTTCTTTTAGCTGTGTTTTAATCACTGTTCTAAAAAATCCGCCTATGCTTGAGGCTTGGGAGAAACGTCTCGCCTTAAGATTTTGACGCCTTAGGTTTGGTAAAACCCTTAAGGCGTATTTTTTCTCTAAAAACAACAATGTTTTAGTGAAACGATATCGCCTTTTAAATATTTTTTTACAAACTGACCATTATCTCATACAAAATAATCAAATAGCATTTTTATTTGCAAATATTCAGACATATATTTATGATATTTACAATTTTAGTATTTTAATAGCCTTGTTATGGTTAAAAAATATTAAAATATATTAAAAAGGCCTAAACGTCTTTTCACGCCTTTTTACGCCTAGCCCGCCTAGGCTTCTAAGGCTTAAGGCTTGGCCTCCACGCCTCGATCATGCCCCGCATTTTTTAGAACCTTGGTTTTAATTAGTTTGTGCGCATGTTAGGAAAAATATACGATTTATTGTCATGTCGCGTTTTATTTGGTTCGTGTTCATTAAAAAAAAAAACTGTAGCAACGGGTTTACCAAACACGAATACGACCCAATTGTCGTGTTGCGTTTTAAGTGTGTTGTGTTCATAATTGGTAAAAAAAATGAGATTTCGTGTTGTGTCATATCACTTTTATAGGACTCGTGTTTCATTTTAGGCAAAAATAAGATTTTGAGGGGGGTCGTGTCCTTTTTATTTCGGTCGGGTTCGTGTTTGGTTAAAAAAAATAACATAAATTGTGGGGTGTCACTTTTACTTGGGTCGTGTTCGTGTTTATTAAAAAAATAATATTTTATGTTGTGTCTTGTCACTTTTATTCGAATCGTGTTCATGTTTGGTTAAAAAAGAAAATCATGTTGTGCCGTGTTGA
Organism: Sambucus nigra; assembly: GCA_949130495.1. Classification (NCBI taxonomy): domain Eukaryota; kingdom Viridiplantae; phylum Streptophyta; class Magnoliopsida; order Dipsacales; family Adoxaceae; genus Sambucus; species Sambucus nigra. The sequence goes on along the minus strand of OX422213.1, from coordinate 661,501,993 downwards.
ATTGTGTTGTTTTTATGTGTTGTGTTTCGTTTTAATTGGCCATGTTTATGATTGGTTGGAAAATAAGATTTCGCGTGTCGAGTCGTTTGTATTATTTCATGTTCTGTCGTGTTCGTATTAGATTAAAAAAATAATATTTATTGTCATGTTATATCGTATCGCGTTTTAATTAGGTCGTGCGTGTGTTTGATAAAATAAAATAAAAATAAATGGGTTCAAATTTAATATTCATAATTATTTTCATATGTTGTAAGGAAGTAATTTATATTTAGTTACTTAATGGGTATTAAATATTTTAATTACCTATGAAAAAGAGAATTAGATCTTTTTAATATTTTTTGTTTTCAAATAATGAATTGTTAAAATAATGAATTGGTAAAATAATAACATACAAGTCATAAGGACAATTTTGTCTTTGTGTTGAAATTTGGAGTGTATGAAGATTTGGAGGGAGCGGCTTCATCCTTTGTTAATTTGAGGCCCAATTTTCAATCCCCTCTTAACACGTTAATCTTCTTACGAAGAAAGGAACACTTTGGTATGTGAACCCGCTCAAAAGATGTTTGAGTCCCAGTTTTATGTACTCAATTAATCAAATATGACTATTCAAAACCCCTTTTCTAACAACGTTGTAGAGAAGCATTAAAGTTAGGAGGTGAAATTATTTTACTAAATCCCATCGGACTGATCCATCTAATGGGTTCTGACTTCTGAGTAGGGGTGGCAATTCGGGTTAGTCGTGTCATTTTTGGGCGCGTTGATTTTTATTTGGGTATAAGTTTTAGGTACTCTTAAATCTATACAAGCTAATCGTGTCAAGTTCGGGTCATTTCAGGTTATTACCATAAACGAGTTATCGTGTCAAAAATTACCAGCCCTGCTTCTGAGTGACTAAATAGTTTATATTCTTATTAGAGAGCACTTTGAATTACAATTGTTAACTACATTTTCATTTTCATTCTACAGCAGTGTAAATATTCATGAGTGGTATATATCCCACTCATTTTGCATATGAGTTGGAACATACGTAGATATAGCAAAATGAATCACAATACGATAACACGATACGAATCGATACGAAGTTATAAGTTAATGGGTGGACCATTAATGGATTCGGATCATATCAGTGTCAATCCGATAAGACACGATAGTTAACGGATCGGGTTAGAGTTGACCGCCTTCACCCGTTAATACCCAATAAAACCCGTTATGACCCATTAATTTGAGTAAATAAGATATACTTTTGAAATTTATAAATAATTTATGTAGCATAATGTTAATTTAATCATAAAGAATTTTACTAAATGAGAGATTTAGTAATGTCAATGAATTAATGGGTCTATTTAGGTTCAAAATGAGATAATATGTCAAATTTGTATATAATTCAAAACAATTCATTATCTTAATGGGTATTAACGAGTGAACACGACACGACACGACACGATAACATAACGAGTCGGATTTGGATATGATTTTTTCACACGATAAAAAAGTCACCCGTTTAAACACGAACCCAATAAAATTCGAACACGATAAAAAATAACGCGAACACGACTCAACACGACCCATTAACAGGTCTAAACATACATGCTAAATTCCGTGGGGAAATTAGTGAAGATGAAACATCACCGACATATATGGTGCTCCTTAGTCATTGATTCTAGCAACACTGAAGCCATTAAGTTTGTGGGGGAAAATTCTTGTACATAGATTGAATAATTTAGACGGGGAGTCTTGTCTATGGTGGAATTTAAATGTTTAGTTTGTATTTTGGTACTACTATACAAGTTTATTTATCATGCGTGGGGGGGGGGGGGGGGGGGGAGTCAAATCCATTTTGACTGGAATAGTGCCAGCTGGGATGTTCGTAATGGATGATCACCAATACAATATCATTACCAGGAATGGACTATCATCAATGAAATTGAAAATGAAGCTTAAATACTTATGATTGCTGGAGAAATGCCATCCTTCTTTTTTTTAGGGTAATTATTTTGAAATTACATTCACTTAGTTAATAATGATTTTTTAATTAAGTCAACTCAGCACATTAAAATGACAAATATTCCCTCACAACTCTTTAACGCTCTTAACGTCGTTTTTAAAAAAAAAAAACACCATATCTTTAAAAGTCCATGACTTCAAATTTACAAATCCAAAATTTATAAAATTTATATATTTGAAATCTACTCGTCGAGATTTATCAAACAACACCGGTATTCGATATTTTTTGACGAAAAAATCGGAACAGATAAATTTATGTGTTTCAATAAAACCTCTTTTTTTCCCGATAAAAACTCTTCTTCTCCAGCTCGGGTGATGGTGTCGCTGGCGCGGACCAAAAAAATAAAGAAATAGACGAAGAGAGAGAGAGAGAGAGAGAGAGAGAGAGAGAGAAACACTTCGGCAAGAATTCCAGCGGCCTCCAGCGAGATTTTCTGGTGCGCTGTTTTCAATAAGTCTCCGGTGGGGTCTGGTGGGGGTGGGGGTGGGAGTGGGGGTGGAGGTGGAGTTGTTAGAGAGAGAAAGAGTGTGAGATTATGGGTTTATTTTTTAAGTGGATTCAAAATGGATACATGTGAGGGTATATTTGTCTAGATATATGTAGTTTATAATGAAAAAGGACTTGGTGCATTAAAAAAAAGTCAATGGAATTTGATGCATCTTTAACCCAATAAATAGGACTAGCTTTGAATAAACTTCACTGCCTCACAAACAAATGCATTTATATCTTAGACACCCATACTTCAGAGTTTCACTTTCATCTCTGAGTCACCCTTAATCTCTGAATGTCTTGATTGGGAATCTCTATGGAGATCAAAGATCCATTAGAGTCCGTTTGGTTCGTGGTTAAATACTTTTCACCGTGTTAAAAATAAAAGGTGAATTATTAGCTTGGTGATTTTATTTTCATCATCTCCATTTGGATGGTCGAGTTTTCACTCGGTGAAAATTTTAATTTTTTCATCATTTGTTGTTTGGATGGTCAAGATGAATATGGTGAAAACATAAAATGACTATATTACCCTCATACTTCAAATGCACATAACTATTTTGATTTTCATCACATAAGTGTCAATGACATTAAAAAATATGCATTTACCTCAAACTCAAATTTGACACAATCTTCCCCCCCCCCCAACTAGGCATATTTGGCTACGCAAGACAAATAAGTAAAAAAAAAGTATCAATTAAAAAAAAGTCCTAATTAAAAAAGAAAACAATCCCAATTATAAAAAAAAGTTTCCAACAATGAAAAAAAACTGTCATTTGTAAAAATCAATCATAATTAAAAAAAAAACTATAAAAACAGTAGTCCACAATTAAAAAAAAAAGTTTGCAACATTGAAAAAAAAAGTAGCCCTAATTTAAAAAAAAAATAGTCTCAATTAAAAAAAAAAGAGTCTCAACTATGAAAAAAAAAGTGTTCCAGTTAAAAGAATTTAAAAAAAAAACAGTTCCCAACTATGAAAACGTTCCAATAAGTAAAAATATTCCAAACACATTACCTTGCACCAAACAAATATTCATTTATTTTAATTTTTTAAGTTTTTCTTATGGGAATAGCTATTCCCACATCCTCCATAAGTTCCCCCACACTCTTTGAATAATAAATGACAATTGTTTCCTTAAATTTATAAAATCTAAATGTCCAATTTTGTCACCTCCAACTAAAATAAATACATTTGATAAAAAATAAAAAATTATATTTTCAATAAAAAAATTTGTTTTATATAAAAAAAAAAATAAAAAACTGTTTATAAAACGTAAAATCTTATCTATTTGTTTTATTAAAAAAGTGTACATAAAACGTAAAATTTGTTTTTCCTAAGAAACTGTTTTCTTAAAAAAGTGTTTTTTTATTTACAAATTTTATTTTTGGTTAAAACTGTTTTTTTTGTACTATATTAAAAATAATATTTTTAATATTTTGAAAAAATATGGTCTGCGGCAGTGGTATGTATATGCGGTCCAACCACCTATACATACCGCTGGCGCGGAGCATTTTTCTAATATGTTAGTCCACCCCAACGGTATGTATAAGTGGTCGGACTGCATATATATACCGCTGACGCGGACCATTTTTTTATATAGTAAAAAGATTGTTTTTAATATAGTAAAAGGAACAGTTTTTAACTGAAAAAATAAATAACGAAACAATTTTTTAAATACATAAAAGAAATAGTTTTTAACTAGAAATGATAAAAAAAAAATCCATTTTTTTAAATAAATAACGAAACAGTTTTTTATCAACGTCCATTTAAATGAAAAATAATATTTTTTTATAAATAACATAATGTTTTTTAAATGAAAAAATAACTTTTATAATTTTTGTATTTTCAGAATATTAAAATTTTAATTTTCTAGAATATTAGGATTTTAATTTTCAAAATATTATGTTTTTATTTTTTTCATAATATTAAGTTTTTTTAAAGTAATAGATTTTTGGGCAAAATATTATATTTGTTCAAATCATTTATGCATAGAGGGTCTTTTGGTCTTTTAGTATTTAAATATTAAAAAGGGTGTGGGGGAAGACATAGAGGGTGTAGGAATAGCTATTCTATTTTTTACTTATTTTTAAACTTTTTAATTATTTAAAAATTTTAAATTGTTTTATTTTTACAAAAAAATTTAAATAGAAAATGAAATAAAAAAATGAAATTTAAAAAAATATTTTTTTAAAATGAATATTTAATGATTGTGGAATTAAAAATGAAATATTAAAAATATTTTTAAATGAATGTGTGGTAGTTGTAAGTGAAAATAAGAAAGGTTACACCAGATAGCTCTTCCTCAAAAAGAATGTAGCCCAGATTTGATTCAGAAGACGCTCTTTGCCACTGGGAGATAAAATCTGGACCATAACAACTCTTAACAAAATTTAACCAATGTAAATTGATTTGATTGGAGTAGGATCCAGACCACTTGAAAATATATACCCCATATTTTTTACTTATTTTGGGTAAAAAAAAATGTTCATACGAGTACTTAACTTTATCTTGGATTACCTCTAGGTTTAGAATTAGATGCTCATCCTATTCATGTTTCATGTTTTCTGTACAAGCACATCACAAAAACACCATTGCTGATAGTTTTAGTGGTGAAATATGAAGTTCGCCCCTAATTACTCGTTCAAAGTTTATCAGCCACTAACAAAACAGTAGATGTATATTAATACAACCAACATATTTCACATATTTACTTCCCCCTTTTTTGTCTTTATATATCCATATAAGAAAAGGTGGACTATCAAACTTGATGGCAAGAAAAGAGAGTGTTGAGAATCAGATGAAGAAATGAATGTGAGATTGGAGAAATGAAAAATATCGTAAACAGGAGAAAACAGAGAAACAAAATGAACTCAATAATATTGAATGTATTGTAAAAACTTATTACTTACAACTGACTCAACTCCTATTTATAATACATCACAGTATAATAACCGACTCAACTGAAAATAACTAATTCAGTAGCTCTTCCCTTTAAGTCCTTCTTCTTTTCTTTTTAATTCCATGTTTTCAATATGGGATTCAATACTCCAACACCCCCCCTCAAGATGGACATGTATGTTAAGGATGTTCATCTTGCGTAAATTATGATGAAAAGAAAGGGATCCAAGGGGTTTGGTAAACATATCAGCTAGTTGTAGCCTTGATGGGATATGGAAGAGTTTGATGACATTTTGCTGCAATTTCTCTCTAATTAGATGGCAATCAATTTGGATATGCTTTGTCCTCTCATGTTGAACCGGATTTGTGGCTATGGATAGAGCTGATTTACTATCAGTATAAAGCAATACGGGTTGTGAATGATTGATATTTAGATCTGTCAAGGCATACAAGAGCCATTGAATTTCACATGTCGTTGTAGCAAGGGCGCGGTACTCTGCCTCTGCAGATGAGCGGCTGATTGTAACTTGCTTCTTTGATTTCCAGGAAATCAATGAGCTGCCAAGAAAGATCGCATATCCAGTAACACTCCTTCGGGTATCTACACAACCTGCCCAGTCACTATCTGAAAAACCCTTTAATTGAAGATCTGAGGAAGATGGGAAGAAAAGACCTTGCCCTAGTGTAGCCTTTAGATACCTCAATACTCGAGTGGCTGCTTGATAATGGCTGAGAGCAGGTTTTGCTAAAAACTGGCTGAGTACTTGTACAGAATAGGCTAAGTCAGGCCTAGTGATGGTTAAGTAAAGTAATCTGCCAATTAGTCTTCGGTAACCAGATGGATCTTCATACAAATTTGTATCAGTGGCTGACAATTTTAGGGTGGACTCCATAGGAAAAGCAGCAGGTTTGGATCCAATAAACCCAGTATCTTCAAGTATGTCAAGTGCATACTTCCTTTGACATAATGAAATACCAGCTTTGGACCTTGCAACTTCCAATCCAAGGAAGTATTTTAGTTGTCCGAGATCTTTAATGGTGAACTTCTCATGTAAAAAAAAACTTTAACCTTTCAATTTCCAGAATGTTATCACTTGCAAGTAGCACATCATCCACATAGATTAACACAGCCATAAATGAACTTTCAGATTTTTTAATGAATAAAGAACAGTCAGAACTACTTTGAACAAAACCATATGCAAGTAGGGCATTAGATAGCTTAGCAAACCATTGCCGAGATGCCTGTTTTAAGCCATACAGGCTCTTTAACAGTCGACACACTTTTTGTTCTCCTGAGACAGCCAATCCAGGGGGTAATTCCATGTATACCTCTTCATGCAAATCGCCATGTAAAAATGCATTATTGACATCGAGTTGATGGAGATGCCATTGTTTGATAGCAGTTACAGAAAGGATCAATCGAATGGAGGTAATTTTAGCCACAGGGGAGAAAGTATCAAAGAAATCTAGGCCTTCTTGCTAGGTATACCCTTTTGCTACCAATCTAGCTTTATGCCTCTCTATAGTTCCATCAGCTTTATATTTCAATTTGAATACCCATTTACAACCAATGGCCTTTTTATTTGTAGGAAGAGTAACAAGATCCCAAGTTTTGTTTAACTCCAAAGCATTAATTTCATTTTTCATGGCAGCTTGCCATTCAGGCAATTTAGAAGCTTGTTTGTATGTTTTGGGTTCTGAAGAATTTGTGATGGAGGTTGAAAAAGCCTTATGAGATGTAGAGAGTCGATTGGTAGAAAGAAAATGATGAATAGAATAGAAATTACCTTTAGTTGGAGAACAGTCAGTGGAAAGAGATGTTGGAATTGCCTTTTGATATGAAGAGACATTGCCACAATAATAGTCCTGCAGATATGAAGGTTTTGGTTTAATTCTGGTTGATTTTCTGAGCTGTAAGGCTTCTGGTTGGGGTGGATCAGATGATGAGGTGATATGAGAGGGAGGGGAAGATATAAGTGGATTTGATTCAATTGTAACAGAAGATTCTAATATAGGAATAAAATCATTTTGTGGTGATGCAAAATCCACATTTTGAGAAGAGCTATTAGAAGGTGTATCTGGAAAAATTTCTGAAGCAGGAAACAAAAAAGAATGAGTGTCAGGATTTTGTGGTAAAGCTTTGAAAGGGAAAATTGTTTCATGAAATACAACATTTCGAGAAACAAGGATTTTATTGGTGTTTAGGTCCATGAGTTTGAAACCTTTAACAGCTGAGGGATACCCTAGGAAGATGCATTTTGTGGCTCGGGAATCAAATTTCTGTCTGTGACTAGTTATTGTAGATGCAAAGCAGAGACAACCGAAAACTTTTAAATGGGAAAGGTTTGGTGGTTTATTGAAGAGTTTTTCAAATGGAGTTTTATTTTGAAGAAGGGGAGTTGGAATTCTGTTGATTATGTGTGCTGCAGTAAGCACACAATCACTCCAAAAAATTAATGGAAGATTCGCTTGAAACATTAAGGCTCTAGCAGTGCTTAGGAGATGTTGATGTTTTCTCTCTACAACACCATTTTGTTGTGGAGTTTCTACACAACTTTTCTGATGTAAGATGCCGTGCTTATGATAGAACTTTGTAAGCAAGAATTCTGGTCCATTATCAGACCTTATGATTTTGACAGAAGAAGAAAACTGGTTGACAACCATTTTACAAAAGGTTTTGATGAGAGATGATACTTCTGATTTGGCTTTAAGCATGTATATCCAAGTGCACCTTGTGAAGTCATCGACTATAGTCAAGAAATACTTAAAACCAGAATAAGAAATAGTGCCGTAAGGACCCCAAATATCACAATGAACCAAATCAAAACTTTTATTTGAGTCCCGTGTTGATACAGAAAAAGGAAGCCTTCTTTGCTTTGCTAAAGGGCAAATGTCACAAACATTTGTACAATCAAAAGTGATAGTAGAATCAAGTTGTTTGAGGGAATGTAATCGTGAATTAGATACATGTCCTAACCTACAATGCCATATATCTAATTGGTCATAAGTAGAAGCGAAAGCAAAGGGTACAGAATTAAACTGAAAAGAGTTGCAAGCTTTAGCTTTGGATGAATCTTGAGACAAGTGGTAAAGTCCTCCTTTCTCAAGGGCAATCCCAATCGTCTTCTTCATTGACTGGTCCTGTAAAAGGCAATGTGAGGCAGTAAAAGTAAGAGAAAGATTAGATTGTTTGGTTAACTTGGAAACAGACAATAGATTGAAAGAAAATGTAGGAACACACAAGACATTATGCAAAAGTAATGTATCTGAAATACATACGGTGCCAATGTGTGTAGATGGAACTGTAATTCCATTGGGAAGGCTTATAGTAATGTTGATTGGTTTAGGTGTAGAATGATATAACAGTGGTGAACAGATCATATGATCTGTTGCACCCGTGTCAAGAATCCAATATAGATTGGATATGGAAGAAACAGAATTACAAGAAGGTAAATCTGATATAGATTGTATTTTACCAGAAAAATGAGAGGTGGTGGCAAGATTAACAGCTGACTGTGAATTACTCTGGTTGGAAGAGGTTGATTGTACTGAATTTGCAAGTGCCATTAGGTTATTGAATTCCTCTGGAGTGAAACAAAACTTTTGTTGGTCATTACTCTTTTGATTGTAAACCTCTGGAGTTGTAATGACAGCATGAGCAGAAGTCACACTTCTTTTTCCTTTTGGTCCATTCCAGCCAGGGGGATAACCATGAAGTTGAAAGCATTTATCCACTGTGTGACCATTGTAGCCACAATGAGTACAGTGTAGGGAAGACTTCTTTGGTTTATCCTTGAAAGATTTTGGCTGATAATTCTGCTGAGGAGATTGCTTTACCATCAACGCATGTGATTCATTGTATGAAGCAGAGTTTGTAAGCTGTCTCTGACTTTCTTCTTGAAGGAGTAGAGAAAAAACCTTGGACATGCTTGGTAAGGGAACCATTAACAGTAATTGACTTCTAATAGGTGCATAAGAATCATTCAGTCCAACCAAGAATTTAAGGACATAATCAGACTACTGCCGGATTTGTAAAAAACTAAAAATCTCACAAGCACATGAAGCCATCTTTCCACATGTGCAGGTGGGAAATGGCCTATAACTGACATACTCATCCCAAAGAGTTTTAAAAAGGCTGAAATAGTCAGTAACAGATAAAGCACCTTGACTGATGCAACTTAAAGATTTCTCTAGATGGAAAACCCTAGGTCCATCACTCCTGAGATACCTAGCTTTAAGCTCATTCCAAAAATCAACAGCAGATGCCACAAATAGCAAGGTGTTTCGTATTTCCTTTGAGATAGAATTCATCAACCAGGAAAGAACAAGATTATTGGCTCGCAACCATGTTGTATGGTTGACTATTTGGTCAGTAGAAGGGGCAATAATGGAACCATCTATAAATTGTACCTTGTTCTTCACAGTCAATGCGATGATGATCGAGCGGCTCCATGCGACATAATTTTCTCCATTGAAGATCTCAGATACAAGTAAAGCACTAGGGTTGTCGCTTGGATGTAGATAGTATGGACTTGAGGAGTCATCTGAAGGATTGATAGGGGGATTAAGACGAGAAGGGGGAACAAGGGAAGTATCACTAGAACTCATTTGAAGAATGAGATCAAGAATATAAGAAAAGATTCAAGAAATCGATATGAAATTTCCAGAACAAAATTCAAAGGAAGTCCAGAGCAGAATTCAAGAATTTTGCAAAGAAAGAGGAATCGATCGATTTAGGGTTTAGTTTGCAAGAAAATAGAAGGAAATTGAAAAGCAATTGTGTTGCGGAAGCGTTTGAAAGTTTCAATCTGATACCATGTTGAGAATCAGATGAAGAAATGAATGTGAGATTGGAGAAATGAAAAATATCGTAAACAGGAGAAAACAGAGAAACAAAATGAACTCAATAATATTGAATGTATTGTAAAAACTTATTACTTACAACTGACTCAAGTCCTATTTATAATACATCACAGTATAATAACCGACTCAACTGAAAATAACTAATTTAGTAGCTCTTCCCTTTAAGTCCTTCTTCTTTTCTTTTTAATTCCATGTTTTCAATATGGGATTCAATACTCCAACAGAGAGATTATACTTGTCATAAAGCAGTTACAATAGCTTGAACAACGACAAATTCGACAATGGTTAGATGCTTTTCAGAACATTTGTACAAATGAAAAAATTAAACCATTGTCATAAACACCTCTCATCATTCTATTTATAACCAGCGGGATACATGTGCAAAAACCCAAAAGACTTGAGATTGTTTTTTTATCTGAATCTGAAGTCTGAATCTGAAATCTGAAGACTGAATCTGAAGTCGGAAAGATATGTTTGTTTTTACGTCTGAATATACTTCTGAATGAATGTATTTAGACTGATTCATACTTCAGACGTAACTCTACCTCTTAATCATTAAGAGCCAAATATAGCCGTTAGCGTCTTAATTATTTAAAAAACAAACACTTTTTTATACTTCTTAAATCTAAATGGTTCAGATTTAGATTTAAGAGGTAAAAACAAACAACACCAAACCCACCTTTAGCACTTTCTGACATCCATTAGCAATCTACTCCGCCACTTATCAAGGATAGGAGAATATTGGCGCATTCATGGGACGTGCTTTAGAGGTAGAGAAGGGTTAGTTAAATGTAAAAGTCTCATTTGCACCATGGACGTAATTCCATTGTATAACACAATGCGCGTACCTTATAAACATGAGTACTCTTATCAAACAAAATAAATGTGCTTATAATACAATATATCTAACCAAAAAAAACTTTGAAATTCTATTCTAATTATAGGCACGCAACATATTGCGATATTTTTTTACATACATTCTGATAGTATTGGAGGAAACACTTCTTGCTTGCAAATGGAAAATCTGCAGTGGAAGATCACATTTCAATAATTACTGTAATTTTATTGTTGAGTGCTCATTGAATGGGATCTATGAAAAGTACACGCATGTTTTTATAAAGTATACGCACATTGGATTGAACAAATTGTAATACCCCGTATTTTTACGGCATTTAATTATGGGATTAATTAAATTAAATTGGGATAAATTAATTTAATATTAATTCGAATTTTAAAATAAATATTTACTAGCGTGACGAGAATTAGTAATTATTGGTAAGAATTATGTTGAACATTACTTAATGAGTAAAGTAATATATGCGATTGAATTTATTAAAATTGTCGCGAGTGAATAATACGACAATTATAGAAATTAAGTCGGGAAGCACGTGTGTCGTGTCGGGACTAAATTAACGAAATAAAAAGTGAATTAATTCTAAGTCGCCTATATAGTCATTTCGAGTGCACCAATGGGTCCGGAAGGGTCCATATAGTCAGAAAAGTGTACCCGGTAATTTTGTTTGGATCTCGGGACGTTTTAAGGCCTAACCGGCAACCCGAGAGGGCATTTTGATAATTATTCATTTTAGGTCTTAATTAATGACAAAAATTGAGGGGTTATATCTGATTGAAAGTAGAGTCCTCGAGGGTTAGAAATACTTGCAGAGAGGCTAAGGAAGAGAGAAGAGAGAAGGCTTCCAAGGAGGAGAACTAACAACCCTACACCATTCTCACCAACTCCACCACTAACGCGTAGATCGAAGAACGAGGAGCCGGATCATACCTATTATTCTCTACGGTTCAGACTTCCATTCTTGAGGCAAGTATCTAACTTGTTGTCCTTTAGTTTATAACACATCCATGCTAGTGTAAGAGATAATTTTTTATGTTTCCATGAAAGTTAAATGATGTTTGGAAGATTTATATTGAATTTCTGAGTGGAAACCATGTTAGGACAACCCTATTGATATATGTAAATGATTAACTACGAAATTGATGTCCTGTAAAGGTTAAATTCTGGAAGAATTATGATGATGATGATGATGATGATGATGATTATGATGATGATGATGATGATAAAAATAGGGTTCTTGATGTATTAATTGGAATTAACCCTTCAAATTAATGGCCCTTGATGAATTCGTATATGTTTTACGTTAGAAATCATGTATATAGGATAATACAATTTTTTGTTTGATTATTTGGGAGTTTGGGAAGAATTAATAGAGGTTTCGAGGTTTTAAGTTGATGAAACCCATAAATAAAGAATTATAGAAACTGGGCCAATACATGCTCGATCGATCGATCGACTGGACCGATCGATCGACTCCTCCTGAAAATGCCAACTTCCTCCCCTTTTAAATTTTAATCCAATCCCAATGTGTAAGGACCTTTGGACATAATTTAAATATCATAATGGGAGTTGAGAAGGACCAGTAGGGTATAAGTAGTGTTCGGGTAAGACGAGTTTATATGAGATTTAACCGTGGGATTTTAGGGGTATAAATTGAGTGGAAAATCGTGCGTACGTTAAATTAGGTCTTGTGAGAATTAAGAAGGACTTAGACTAGTAGGGTAGAGAGTGTACACCTACTGCTTTTATACTTATCAAGATGAAACACTTCGAGAGACAAAAAGTACTTAAGAACTTGCGGTAATTGAGAAAATGAAAGAATGATTTAATTATACATAGGACTCGGGCATTATCTTCCACATATGGTTAATATATTATGGTTCGTGGGCGTACCTAGCTGAATAATGTGAATTTACATATGGGTGCATGTATATATTGTATATCTATGTGTAATCATACCTGTGCAACTTGTTATCACGGAGGTTCTGCATCGGGACAGTCTTATCTCGATTGGACCTTTATGGGGGATATTGACTTGTACCCTAGAACATATCATCCTTGGTACAGGCTATCCGAGAATGATAGTCAAATGGTCTAAAGAGACGTGAGGGTATGTGATGACCTCTTAGAGTCTTGGAACTATGATTCGCCTCCAATGTGTGTGCTTTGTGTTAATACATTTCGAGAGTGATTCCGAACTAGTATTTCCCTTTTTGTACGAGATATATGGGGACTTGATAGCAGAGTATGCCATATTAGATAAATTGTGGGGTGCCATATTAGTATATATATTATGAGTAATAAATATATGTACCGGTGATTGATTTACTATGCTTGTAAGTAGATAAAACGGAATAATTAATAATAAATGAATTAAGTGGCTGAGAACTTAAGTCTGTATTGAGATGAACATAATTGGCTTAATAAATTTAAAAGAAAAGGTTATCAAATATAAATTAATAGTTATGCGTACTTGAAACAATATTTGGTGAGGGGAAATTGGGTTAGACTAGTGAATTGGGTTAGCTTTATCTAGATTAGTTTAGTAGGACGTTAGGCGTGCACACTAGTTGAGGGGTGAGAATTCCCAAGTGAGTTTCGAAGTACTAACATGAATGTAATATCAACTAGTAAGCATTTTAAATACTTGCTAAATTATTTTAAAGCTATTTTACACTCGGGCTCTCACCCGTTTCTTGTCATCTCTTATTTCTCTTATATATATATATATATATATATATATATATATATATATATATATATATATATATATATATATATATATATATTACAACTGCCCAGCCACAAGGGCGTCAGGCTTAGATCTTGGGACTATTGTTGATGTGTTGCAGCTAGTGTGGGAGTTGCAGGTCCTTGCAATAGACGATTTCATCCCTGTTTTCTCAGTCTCCTATTTAGTCATTATTAGATAGGGCCCCATTTCCATATTTCATTTAGTTCAGAGAGACTTGTACTCTTTATTATTTTAGTAATCAGCTATTGTTGGGATTGTTTTATTTATTTCCTTGTCCTGCGATTTGGGATATATTATTTGGATTGGTTAGTTTAGCTTGATTATTTCATTTGGATGATTTGGGTTTTAATATTATTATCTGTGTTCGTAAAAATGGTTTTGTATATTAAATCATAACAATATGTCTTAATTTATAAAATTAAATGTTTTGACACTTAGCTTAATTATTTATTAGGTTATTAATAAAGAAAAATTATTTTTCGATAGTGATGCTAAGAATGAACCAACCGGACTCTTTGATTTAACTTAATAAAGAACCGATCACCCGGTATTTAATTTGGCCCAGTGTCACATGTGGTATCAGAGAATTAGGTTCTAGAGTCCTTTAGGATCTGTATGGCTTATTGTGCTTCCAGCTTAGCATCCTTTGATATAAAGCCCTATATTTAGGATTGTTGTACTCTTATTTATGCGATTACGTCTTCAGCTATTTGAGATTTAATAATAACTGCGGACTAATAAATTCCTTCTCATTTCAGATGCCTCCAAGACGAACCCCGAGTGATAGACATGCCCAGCCCGAGCAGCTAGCAGCTCCGGCTCAGGGAATGATGAACGCGACTGAATATGCCACCATAGTTGCTCAGGCAGTGAATGCGGCTCTAGCGGTGGTGCATCAGGCCCAACCCCAAGTTCAGGCTATGGCGTCAGTTCCATCTCAGTTACCCACTACATGGGAGACGGTTAGGGATGCCTTTCAGATGGCACATCCCCCAGAGTTCTCGGGCAGTTCTAATATTGTCATCACGAGCCAATGGAAGAAATACTTCCATAGGCATCTCCGCATGTACGAGTGCACATACATTCAGAGACAGTTACTAGCTTCCTACAAGCTAGTGGGGGTCACCTTACAGTGGTGGGAGTCTACTACCACCTTGGAGGAGAGGGACAATATGACGATTCAGAGTTTTTAGGTGCGGTTTGACCACAAATACTCTCCTTCCGTCGTGTAGACTGAGATGAGGTGAAAACTGTTGAATCTTAAGCAGGAAAGTATGACTGTCGCTAAATATAAGGAGGAGTTCATGAGACTGATTACTATTGTTCCAGATGAGGCACCTACCAAAGAAAAGAAGATTTGGATGTTCATGGATTGTTTGACCTGGAGGATTCGCTAGAACCTCTTGGGTAATCTATCGTTGGGTACTTATACTAATGTACTCAACGTCGCCCTATTGCATTGTCATGACCACCGCTTCCACCATCAGGGGAGTAAACGAGTCAAAGAGTCAATTCAGTAGAGCTAGACAAGAGGGAGTAGTGCTAGTGGGGCACCAGCAGCTCAGGGGCATGTCCGTTAGGGTGAGAAAATTTCCCATCAGGGGGACCCTGCTAAGTGATTCCGATCTGGCGACTCTAGGCAGGGACAGAGGCTTTAAATAGGGCCAGTCTGGTCAGTAGGGACAACAAGGACAATAACGATATCAGCAGGGCCAGTAGAGGGGTGGTAATGGCCATCAGGTCTGGGGACAGTAGGGATGGAGGGGAGGAAATTTCAGGGCAGATGATTTGGTTGTGGCAAGAATGGCCATAGACGTCGGGATTCTCCCAAGGGGGACAGGGCCCCTCAGCAGCAGGGTGGCCATTAGGAACCACAAAGATTTATCTTCCCAGTCGCCCTCCTAGAACCACCTCAGATGCCAGCCTTCCCAACCGTCCCAGTTCAGCAGGGACAATTACAGTATGGACGTGTTTATAACGTCCTCCAGGCAGCAGCACCGCAGGCGCCACCCGTAGTTGAGGGTAATTTTCCTATCCATGGTACTATGGGGCGCATTTTATTTGACACTGGGGCATCACACTCCTTTATAGCCACTATTTTTGCACAGGCCATAGGGTTGTTAGACTCGGTAGAGAGTACAGTAACATGTATAGACTCACCACTGGGTAATGGGTCATTGATTTTATTTATATGTCGAGGAGTAGGTATAAATATTAGGAGTCTGATTTTGCTGCAGATATCCTAGTCTTATATATGCACGAGCATGATGCCATTATTGGCATGGATTGGCTTTTTGCTTATAGAGCCATGATAGACTGTTTCAGTAGGAGTATTATTTTTGTTATTTCGGGCTAGGAGATGTTTTTGGTGGTGATGCCTCGTTCTAATGGAGGATCGTCCACCCATTTATATTACATAGAGGAGGAGAGATCTAAGGAGTTAGTGATTCCCATTGATTCGATTCCCGTAGTTGATGAGTTTTCCAATGTGTTCCAGGAGATACCGGGGCTATCGCCTAGACGAGAGATAGATTTCGTTATAGATTTGATGTCGTGCACTCGACCGATAGCCTAAAACCATATTGTATGGCTCCAATTGAGATGAGAGAGCTACGTGATCAGATTGAGCAGCTATTGGGATAGGGTTCATCTGTAGGAGTAGCTCACCTTAGGGTGCTCCCGTGTTGTTTATAAACACATGAGATGGGTCATTGAGGTTGTGTGTAGACTACCAAGAGTTGAATAAAGTCACGTTATGGTATAAGTATCCATTTCCCCGAATCGATGACTTTTTCGACCAGTTGAGAGGAGAAGCCTTCTTCTCAAAGATAGACTTGAGATCGGGATACCATCAGTTACGAATTAGGGAGTAGGATGTGTCTAAGACTGCTTTCTTGACGCGTTATGGATCCAACGAGTTTCTGGTTATGCCGTTTGGGATAACCAATGCTCCAGCAGTGTTCATGGACTTAATGAACAGGGTGTTCAGAGAGTTCCTGGATCAGTTTGTCATTGTCTTTATAGATGACAATCTGATTGATTCCTAGACTGAGAATGAGCATGTCGAGCATTTGAGATGGTTTTTTCAGACTCTGTGAGAGCATCAACTATATGCTAAGTATGAGAAGTGCAGGTTTTAGCTATGAGAGGTCCAGTTCTTGGGGCACATTATTTCCGTCGGTGGGATATCCATGGATCCGGGAAAGGTATCCGTAGTGAGGGAGTGGGGGCAGTCCACGACAATATCAGAGATCCATAGTTTCTTAGGATTGGCAGGGTACTAGAGGTGGTTAATTCGAGAATTCTATGAAATAACGGGTTCATTGACGGATCTGACTCGCAAGGGAGTACCGTACATATGGGATGATGCTTGTGAGTTGGATTTCGATAAGCTAAAGGATAAGTTGACTTCGGCACCAGTCCTTGCTTTACCCAGGCTAGGAGTAGAGTACCTGGTGTATACTTACGCTTCCCTATAGGGACATGGCGGATTACTTCAGCAGGAGGATCAGGCTATAGCTTATGCCTCCCGTAAGCTCAAACCTCACGAGAGGAAGTACCCCACCCACGACATGGATATAGTAGCGGACATGTTTTCCTTGCGAATTTGGAGGCACTACTTGTTGGGAGAGAAGCTTCGCCTGTTCACAGACCACAGGTCACTGCAATACTTGTTCACTCAGAGGAGGTTGAGCATGCGTCAGCACAGGTGGCTGGAATTTGTGAAAGATTACTAGTTCGAGATATAGTTCCACCCGGGAATGGCTAACATAATTGCTGATGCATTGAGCCGTAGGCCAGTAGTTGGCGAAAGTGTGGAAGGAAAAGTGGAAAGAGTTGGGACATCAGGAGGCAGTGGCCCGATCCTTTATGTTTGTCATGATAGTCACACCAGAGATTGTTACTAGGGTGATCCAAGCCCAAGAAGATGATTTGTTGTTCCAGGATCAGATTGTACGACTTTTAGCCGAGGGCACGGAGTCCTACTCAGTGAGTTCAGATGGAGGATTATGATTTAATGGGAGATTAGTGGTCCCGGGGGGGGGGGGGGGGGGGGGGACTTACTCCATGCAGTGATGACAGCGTCGCATGGATCTTATTTTTCAATACATCCCGAAGGGGATAAGATGTACTAGGATATGAGGCGACAATACTGGTGGAGTGGGATGAATAAGGACATTGCGAAGTTCATGTCCAAGTGTGCGACCTGTCAGCTAGTAAAGGTGGACCATTAGAGACCCTCAGGATTACTTCAGCCACTAGAGATCCCTATGTGGAAATGGGAGAGCATTTCCATGGATTTCATCACTGGTTTGCCTACATCACAACAAGGTCACGATTCTATATGGGTAGTGGTGGATCGTTTAACCAAGATAGCTCATTTTCTACCAGTGCAGATAGACTACACTACGGGACAGTATGCCCAGTTATTTATTGTTGAGATAGTGGGGTTGCATGGGGTGCCCCTGGATATCATGTTTTATAGAGACAAGATTTTTATCTCATTCTTCTGGGAGAGATTTCAGGAGACTATGGGTACCGAGCTCCGATTGAGTAGGGCGTATTACCCGCAGACAGATGGGAAGAATGAGCATAATAATCAGATTTGGAGGATATGCTATGCATGTGTGTCCTTGACTTTGGAGGGGGTTGGAAGCAGTACCTTCCACTGCTGGAGTTCGCTTATAATAACTCCTACCAGTTTACGATTGTCATGGCCTTGTTTGAGGCGTTGTACTATATACCTTATCGTTCTCCCACTCGTTGGCTAGAGGTGGGGGCCAACAAGATAATTGGGCCAGAGGTGATTTAGGAGGCGTCAACTAGGATTGAGTTAATCAGGAGTCTCATTCGGGTAGTCCAGGATAGGCAAAAAAGTTACGCTGATGCAAAGCAGTCCTTCAGGGAGTTTAGTGTGGGGACCAGGTACTATTGCGAGTGTCAACTATGAAAGGAGTGATGATGTTCGGGAAGAAAGGGAAATTGGCCTTGAGCTATGTAGGACCATTTTCCATTATCGAGAGGATTGGACCGGTGGCATACAGACTTGGGTTGTTGGAGCACTTGCACCGTATTCATGATGTGGTCCACATTTCGTCGTTGAGGCGGTATCTTCGGGATGATTTGGCCCACACTCATATTGCGATAAAGGAGATTGATTTGAAGCTCGATAAGTCTTATAAGGAGAGACTAGTGGCTATCATAGACCATAGTGAGAGGAGATTGAGGTCAAAAGTAGTCCTACTTGTACGGGTCTAGTGGGAGCATTATAATGTAGAGGAGTCCACTTGGGAGTGTGAGGTAGATATGCACGAAAAGTATCCGGAAGTATTTTTAACAGGTATGCCTTATGTTTTAAACTTCGGGATGAAATTCATTTATTAGGGGAGAGTATGTAATACCCCGTATTTTTATGGCATTTAATTATAGGATTAATTAAATTAAATTGGGATAAATTAATTTAAAATTAATCCAGATTTTAAAATAAATATTTACTAGCGTGACGAGAGTTAGTAATTATTGGTAAGAATTATGTTGAATATTACTTAATGAGTAAATTAATATATGAGATTCAATTTTTTAAAATTGTCGCAAGTGATTAATAAGACAATTAGAGAAATTAAGTCAGGACGCGCGTGTATCATGTCGAGACTAAATTAACGGAATAAAAAGTGAATTAATTCTAAGTTACCCGTATGGACATTTCGAGTGATCCAATGGGTCCGAAAGGGTCAAGATATCTAGAAAGTGTACCCGAGGGTTTAGTTTGGGTCTCGGGACTTTTGAGGCCTAACCGATAACCCGGGAGGGCATTTTGGTAATTACCCATTTTAGTCCTTAATTAATGACGAAAATTGAGAGGTTATATCTGATTGAAAATAGGGTCCTCGAGGGTTAGAAATACTAGAGTTGCAGAGAGGCTAAGGAAGAGAGGGCTTCCAAGGAGAACCACCAACCCTACACTATTCTCACTAACTCCACCACTAACGTGTAGATCGAAGATCGAGGAGCGGTATCATACCTATCATTCTCTACGGTTCAGACTTCCATTCTTGAGGCAAGTATCTAACATGTTGTCCTTTAGTTGATAGCACACCCATGCTAGTGTAGGAGATAATTATTTATATTTTCATGAAAGTTAAATGATGTTTGGAAGATTTATATTGAATTTTTGAGTAGAAACCATGTTAGGACAACCCTATTGATATATGTAGATGATTAACTACAAAATTGATGTCCTGTAGAGGTTAAATTCTGGAAGAATTAGGAAGATATTAATGATGATGATGATGATGATAAAAATAGGGTTCTTCATGTATTAATTGGAATTAACCCTTTAAATTTATGGCCCTTGATTAATTCGTATATGTTTTACGTTAGAAATCATGTATGTAGGATAATACAACTTGTGGTTTGATTGTTTGGGAGTTTGGGACTAATTAATTGAGGTTTTGAGGATTTAAGTTGATGAAACCCATAGATAAAGAATTGCAAAAACTGGGTCAATAGCTGCTCGATCGATCGATCGACTCAAGAATGTCGATCGATCGACCATTTTCATAGATCGATTGACTCCTCCTGGAAATCAAAACTTCTTCCCCTTTTAAATGTTAATCCAATCCCAATGTGTAAGGACCTTTGGACATAATTTATATATCATAATGGGACTTGAGAAGGACCAGTAGGGGATAAGTAGGGTCCGGGTAAGATGACTTTATATGAAATTTAACCGTGGGATTTCGAGGATGTAAATTGAGTGGAAAATCCTGCGTACGTTAAATTAGGTCTTGTGAGAATTAAGGACTTAGACCAGTAGGGTAGAGAGTGTACACCTACTGATTTTATACTTATCAAGATGAAATACTTCGATAAACAAGAAGTACTTAAGAACTTGCGGTGATTTAGAAAATAAAAGAATAATTTAATTATACGTAGGACTCGGGCATTATGTGCCACGTGTGGTTAATATATTTTGGGTCGTGGGCGTACCTAGATGAATAATATGAATATTTATATGGGTGCATCTATATATGTATAATAGTGTATATATGTGTGTAATCATACTCGCGCTACTTGCCATCACGGAGGTTCCACGCCGGGACAGTCTTATCTCGATTGGACCTTTACGGGGGATATTGACTTGTACCCTAAGACATAGCATCCTTGGTACATGCTATTCGAGAATGATAGTCAGACGGTCCTAAGAGATGTGAGTCTATGTGTTGACCTCTTAGAGACTTTGAACTATGCTTCACCTCCAATGTGTGTGTTTTGTGTTAATTCAGTTCGACAGTGATTTCGAACTAGTATTTTTCTTTTTGTACGAGAGATAAGGGGACTTGAGAGCAGAGTATGCCAGCACCATAGATTTATGTGGGGTGCCTTATTATTATATATATTATGAGTAATAAATATATGTACCGGTGATTGATCTATTCTGCTTGTAAGTATATAAAATGGAATAATTAATATTAAATGAATTAAGTGGTTGAGAACTTAAGTCTGTATTCAGATGAACATAACTGGCTTAATAAATTTAAAAGAAAAGGTTATCAGACATAAATTTATAGTTATGCGTACTTGAAGCAATATTTGGTGAGGGAAAATTAGGTTAGACTAGTGAATTGGGTTAGCTTTATCTAGATTAGTTCAGTAGTACATTAGGCGTGCACACTAATTGAGGGGTGAGAACTCTCAAGTGAGTTTCGAAGTACTAACATGTATGTAATATCAATTGCTAAGCATTTTAAATGCTTGCTAAACTATTTCAAAGTTATTTTACACTCGGGCTCTGACCCATTTCCTATCATCTCTTCTTTCTCTTGTATATATATATATATATATATATTAGGGTGTATCCTTGTTGATGGCATGGTTATAAAAGCGTTCCAAATTTTTTCTAATAGTGATTAATCCAAGTACAAATGGAAAAACGTTCTGGATATTTCATAATCGCGATTAGATCCAAAAAGAAACCTTGAAGTGAGAACCTGATACAAATAAACACGAAGTTATATATTAATGTGTAATAATTTCAAATTATATCTGATACGGGTTAGGATTGCATTGACCCGCTTCGATTGTTAATCACCATTAAGACCCATTCACGTTGGTAAAATAAGAAAAAATGTTGGAGCTCCTAATGTTTTTTGTAGCATAACCATATGTAACTTACGTACAATTCAAATTAATTTGTTACCTTAATGGGTAATACCGCATGATCACAAATATTAATGTATTAAAGTGAAAACTTGGTTTCCTACAAAAAAAATACAATTTCTTTTAAAAGGTCGTGTTTTATAAAAATTTGTATAAAACAAAGTTTACAAAAAAAATAATATATTTTTTAAAAAGGTTATGTTTTATAAAAATTGAAATTTAAAAAAAAATATAGTTTATATTATAAGTTCTGTCCAGTGTTTTTTAAAATATTGATCTTAAGTTTTTTTTTCTTAACTAATGCGCGAGTTTTTTTTAAATAAATAATGAAACAATATGTATACACCCAACTCAACCATACACAAACACAATATATATATATATATATATATATATATATATATATATATATATATATATATATATATATATATATATATATATATAGGGTTGAAAATTTTAGACACGATATAATAACATGACACGTAAGAACATAAACTTGACCCGAAATTAACACGATATGTTTCATTTGTATCGTGTTCATGTCATATTTTCTTAACACGAAATCATGTTGTATTGTGTTCACGTTATGTTTTTTTAACATGAAGTCGCTTCTTGATGTGTTATTCATATTTTTATGCGTCTTATCATGTTTTATTAGTGTAAAAAATTATAATCATTTGGTATCTTATTTTAAATGGGTAAATGGGGCTAATCATGTGTATCCCAAACACGACACTGAAACACAAATTATAAACCTTGTATACTGCACTCCAAAACTACACTAAAACCCATACACATTCACACCCAACATAATACATCCATTATACACCCATATACGCACAATATTATATGCACATTGACCCAGCGCACCCACAAATACCCACCCCATATAATAGTTGATATTTTTCTCTCTCTACATGCTTTTTTTATTGAACCTGGTCTTTGGTTTTTTTACTGTCTTCATGGGTTTGTCACTAAGAAACTATTGTTCATCCACACACATACTACTTCAATGAATACATCTAAATACCAACACCCAAAAAAATAAAAATAACTACAATGACTTCCTAATGAAAAAAAAGGGAATCAGTATAGAAATCAAAGGAGCAAAGCTAACAAAAAATAACCATGCTTATCATACACTTCATAGCACAACGATGGAGTTTCCATGGCATTAGTTCCCAAGCACTCTGTTTGCTTTATACACAGATATTTAGTTCCCATACACTCTGGTTCCATGGCATTAGTTCCAAGCACTCTATTTACATATCAATGAAAATCAAATCAAGAAAAATTATGAATTTCAGATTTATACACAAAAATTGCGATCAGAGACAAAAAAAATAGGAAAACACAGACAAAAACATATTCAACAGTAAACCAAAAATTGCTCAGATCCAGTCGTTCTCAGCTTCTAAACAGGAGGACAAATCAGCCACGAAAAACCTCAAGATCCAAAAAAAAAAAAAAATAACCTCTCAAAACTTTAAGAAAAATGACCTCTTAAAACCTATGATAACTGTTCTAAAACTCTATGCCAAAAAAATTCGTTCTAAAACACTGTGATAAAGAAAAACGATCTCTAAAATGTGACACCCCGCCTAATTAAATACCGAGCGATCACACCTTTATTAAATTAAATCAAGGTATACAGTTGGTTCATTCTCAGCATCACTGTCGATAAAAAATGAATTTTCCAATTTAACACCCGGAATAATTAAGCTAAGTGTCAAAACCATTTCCATACATACTTTCCAAATTTTAATTTAAAGAAAAAGATTTATTTATTTAAAAACAACATTCCTACAATTAAGAATCACGCCACGATAAACCAAATGATATAATACATTCGTCAATCGAATGTCAACATATGAAAACTAAAATCACAAATCCATACTGAATAAATCCCATAGAAAAATACTGGAAATAATTGAAATATAAATGTCCCAATAACAATGAAATAATGGAAGGGGCGACACGTGCCCAATAAATGAGAATGCTAGAAGTGGAGTCAATTAAAAGAAGCCGTCTACGTAAGTGACCTGCAACTCCCACCTAAGCTGCAGCACGTTCCTCTCAAGGGATCCTAAGCAAGACGCCCCTGTGGCTGGGCACCTGAAATATATACATATATATACAAGAGAGAGAGAGAGAAAGAGAAACGGGTCAGAGCCCGAAAGTTTGTTTGATTTAAAATACATTTAGCAAGTATTTAAATTGATACAGGCCAATGCAACAACATATTAGTGCGTCACTCTCTTGAGAAATACTCACCTCTCTTCTAATGTGCACACTTATCGCACTAACCTTCCCAACGGTTTGTCTTATCATATATCGCACTAGTGTCCCTAAATGATTTAACTTATCTTAGATTACTCGTAAGATCTACACTTCAACGATTTGATGATTTGAAAAGAATATTTCAATTAGTAACCAAAGTTCTCATTTTACTTTATAAATCAATAAAGTTTTCCAGTGTCATATTATACTTTCTCAAAACAAGTATTTACAATTTAAGTCATCAACCATGTCCTACATATCAAGTCACAGTAGGCAGTTCCAGATTTCAGAATTTCATATATATATATTAACTACTCGAATAATATATATTATAACAGCACCCCAACTAAATTATGGTGCGGGCATACTCTACTATCCAAACCCCATATCACTCACATTAAGGGGAATACAAATTCGGAATCACTCTCGAATTGTATTAACACATACTCAAACAATATTGAGACGAAGTGTAGATTCCAAGTCTCGTAGGACCGTCTGAACTATCACTGCGATAGCCTGTACCAAGGATATCTATACACAAACAAGATGAGGCGAAGAATAGATTCCAAGTCTCTAAGAGGATGGCACATGCCTGCGTCTCTTAGGACCGTCTGAACTATCAAATCACTAGCCTGTACCAAGGATATCTATCTTCTAGGGTACAGTCAATATCCCCCATAAAGGTCCCATCGATATAAGACTGTCCCAGCGCGGAAACCTCAGGGATAGCAAGTAGCGTGGGCATGATTTTCACAATTATATAATATATGTACACACAATCATATAAATATACCACTTCATCATATTAATATAGGTTCTTCTCGTCACCCATAATTATACCATTTATCCTTAATTTCACATTTATGGAATTACGGATAAGGTTTCATTCCTAACCTTAACTCGAAGGGTTTTCTCACTTATTACCTGACACTCGTGGACTATATCCTCACAAATCTGAAATTCAGTAAGTATCTTTATTAGGATTCCAACGTAACTCTCTTACGCACCTCACCCTTTAAATTTATAAATATAACAACCCTAAAGTAAATGTCCCATAAATACCATTCTCGTTGAAGATTAAAGGTCCCAACATTTATCCATATGCCCTACTGGTCCTCAATGTCTCCCAAATCAATTTATCAAGAATGCCCAAGAATTATATCACGACAATTTGAATTTAACTCATTTAAAGAGGAAAATTAGGAGTCTACCAGGAGGGGTCGATCGATCGAAGCTTGGGGCTCGATCGATCGAACCTTCGATCGATCGAAGCTCTAGGCTGGATCGATCGATCAAGCAGGTCTGGGAAAAATTCTGCAGAATGCAGTTACGGGTTTCATCACCAAAATTACACCAAATTCATATTTTCAGGTTCCAATCGTCCCAGAATTCTACTACTAACATTATAACAATATACTAGATGATTCTAACGTAAGGCATGTACATATTCATCATTTAATCATGGGTTTTCAACCTAAAATTATGTCCAATTATCAAGAACCCTAGAATTTTCTTAAATAGATTTCTAACCAATCTTTCTCCAGAATTTCTTTCTTATGATCATCAAAATTCATGGTTTATTTCCTCTACATGGCAAGGGTTTCAGAATCAACATATAAATCAATACTACATGGATTCTCCTATCATAAATTGGTTTTTCTTCCATAGTTTTCATCACAATTCATTCTTAAACTAATATGAAGATTGCACCAACGAAAATAGCAAGTTAAACACTTGCCTGGGATTTTTGGTATTCTGATTCAGGGTTTATTTTGGTATGACTGCGTTCCTCGTCTCGCGATCTACGCGGTGGTGGTGGCGGCGATGCAAACCGGTGACTTTTTGGCCTTGAATTGCCTTGGAGCTCTCTCCTCTCTCCTCCAATGGCCGTCACTTGATTTCTGAATGTTCTAACCCTAAAAGACCAACCAAAAAGGCTGATATAGGTTGCTGAATTTCGTGGGTTTAATTACCCAAAAAGGTGAAATGACTAAATTGCCCTCCCGGGGTACTAATTAGGCCTAAAAACGCCCCGAGACCCAAACTAAACCCCCGGGTACACTTTTTCGACTATCTCGACCCTTCCGGACGCGTTGCCGCACTCAAAATGACCATATGAACAACTTATAAAATATTCACTTTTTATTTAACAAAAATTAGTCCTAACGTGACACGGGCACGTCCCGACTTAAATTTCCGAAGTAGTCATTTAATTCACTCATGACATTCAATATAACCAATATGATATATTACTTTGCTCATAAGTAATATTCAACAAGTTTCCCATAATTACTAACTCTCGTCACGTTAATAATTATAACATAATTAATTTTCGGATTTTTATTAAATAATTAACTCACATTAAATTTAATAAATCCCCAAATTAATATAGCATAAAAATACGGGGTATTACATACTTCCCCCCTAATAATGGAATTTCGTCCCGAAATTCGGAAAATAAGGCCTATTAGGTAGCATAATTCTGGATATCCTTTTCCGTACACAAACTAACTACACATTATGGCGCTCAATCACTATAGTCCTTTCTTCACCGCAACATTGTTTTACATTCTCATTGGAGACACTTCACATTGCACTCCCAACTGACAACATTTGAATTGGTTACGTCTATACGTTATAAATTCCATTATCTCACTATCATTAGGAGGCCGCACCTCACTACATGACAACTACTCGAATTTATTCATACACAAAATTCCCATTCTGAGAAGATCATACGAACATTTGACCACTCTTGACTGCCTAAAACAATCGTGGAATTCCACCATAGTTATCGGATATTTTCTCGACCGAACCAAAAATTCTGATTATCTACTCTCCTATAAACATACGGAAGGAGAATAGTCGAGGTTCTTCCATAACAAAACTTTAATAAGTACCTCGTACGCGACAAACCGGTACGAGTGCTTCTACAGAGCATTCTTGAAATCATCGTACCAATATTCCAAAATCTCCTTCACGTGGCTCCACTAATCTTTAATCACCATGTGCTTATTCCCAGGCTAAGGGTGATACATCCTACTCGAAACGAAATCTTATCTCCGTTGGTTCCTAAAACCCCATATCAAAGGTGGGATTCACCAATCTCATCCTGATTCAGGAATTTATACTGCGCCGGACCATGCACTGGCGCGATCCTTCCTTTCAAAGGAAGTCTGGGGCATACTAGTTAATATTGTAAGCCAGCCCAAAGGAATATCAATCACTTCCTTCTCGGCGACTTAATTCACATGTTTGGGATAAACCCTTGATCTTGTCTTGAGGATGGCAACCCATCCAAGAACTTTACCGACTTTGCCAACCTCTTCCAATTTCAGGAATTTTCGATAAACACAAAATTCTTTGGTTGATTCTCCTCTTTCAACCAAACCTTACCTATGGGCAGTGCATGTAGAGACTACTCACTACGTCTCGCTAAACATCGATTCTTCCCTTAAAATGTCTCACATTAAGGGACACGTAATACTCCCCTTCCTTCCTTGGAGTATGCCGAAAGTTTCGACTCGTGCTCTTCTCTCCACGAAGCGCACTTCTGGATCTCTTATACTATACTAACATCATTACTCTTTGTATGCGCAAGTCTCTCTCACACTTGACTAATAACAACTCCGCTCCGGGTGTGCTTAATAACAATTAAACTCTACTCTATTCAGGGAATACCAATTCTTGAATGGCTTCCCACAGCCTTCCAATCAAGTTAGGGCGTGCTATTCTAATTGCGCACTTATGTATGGATTATCGCCCCTCATGTGACGTTTAATCCACTCTATTACTTCCACTTCGTTATACTAGTCCCACAAACATATATTTCACACGTCTATTACCACGTCCCTTCGACTCGGACTATTTTAACTGTAGTTAACCAAGATGCCCACATTTTTGCAACACTCCGACCGCCCTGGGAGAGCGAACGGCGTGCTACTCATCTGTAGGACTAACTAAATTCAACGGAATAGAAGGAATAGGGCATTCAAATTCCATGACAATAAAAGAGGAATAATAATTCTCAACCTTCCTCAGATAAGTACAAAAATTTTCCCAAATAGGTACAACAACCAAAATAAATCACTAACGCTCTATTCATCAAAATAATTACAGGTCATATCTTTTGTATAATATAAAGTTCTTTCCAGATAATCCATGCTAAAAATTATTCCAACTCTTTATTCACCTTGTGTTCTGTACGCGGTTATGACATTTGGGTACTCTCAATCACCCTAGAAATCAAAATTCTTAAATTCTCCTTATCATCGTTCCACCCCTCAACTCGTGGGGATAACTTTCAATGCTTTCCTACCACAAAAATCCGGCTCCAATGAACTTAAAAGAAAATTCAACTTCCAACTTACATACATAATTACTTGATCCCATTTCGACCAGGGTACCAAACTCATGGAATAGTGACCAAACGTCTCCCTATTTCCAACCTTACGCTAAGTTTCATGCGTGGGATGTCTCGCAAAGCGAAATCCAAACAAGGAACCACCCCGATACACTACTACCTAGCATTGTCGGTTATCGAAATCCGTTAGGTCCTCTGTCCATAGTATATACCCCTTTATTCCGTCCCTTGACAGAAAAGTTATAATTTCTCCCGTAATTATGCTTAACAAAGAACGTTTCACCAATTTCACTATCGTCCCGTATTGGTTGATGGTAATTACATTCTATAAACCTCGGATACATACGATCGAAATTCTCTTAATTTCCTTTTTTTTAACATTAGGGGTATAACTCTTAACTCCCACATCTCTTAAGGATAAATATAACACTGCACTCTTCCTATCACTAAGTCCGGAGTGCTAAACATAATACCGAGTCAAGTCTTTTTGCTCAACGATAAATCCCGGTACATACTGAATCATACTGACAAAGTCTATACATACATTGGTATCGAATATCTCGAGCCCACTATCTCCTCCGAAGTCTCTAGGATAGATAATATAAGTGTGAGTCCAACCTTCTTACAGGTAAAGCCTCGCCAAAACAAAACGTGTTGCACTAATGTAACTACTCCGATAGCCTTGCAATAAATGCCCACTATCATACTACCCATTTCTATAACATTTTAACAAAGATAATATCATACTCGTGTATCGCATCACTACAACGAGTAGCCTCAATAAAGTATAAAACACTGTTAATATACTCATTCAACCCCCACGAATAGCACCAAAGAAAAATCCCGCTATACTAAGGAAAAATATTCACATAATGGTAACATTTATAATGATATGCATTAAACTCGTCTCACATGCTAATCTAGCAATGAACAAAATATGGTGACTCGCTCGTGTCACATAAACACGCCGCATCCTCTAAGGATACAACTTATACTTCCATCCTGGCAATCGTCTTGACTGCACAAATGGTTTTCGGACGTAACACGTCTGCCCAAACCAAAACAAAATTATTTTAATCGTTGCCTTTTACTAGGCACCGTATTCTTATCTTTTTTCTCATTTGGAACATATTATCGTGAGCGATCTCACTCCGCACAAAATACCTCAACACATAATCCATTTACCACCTGTCCTACTAACCAGGTTAGGATTGTCCTTCTCACGGACTTTAGTAGACTCGATTCCTGTTAGCCATCCCGGTTGTTCCCTTAGCTTTTTAGTCCATAAAGATCACGTTACTATCTATAATAGTACTTACTGAATTTACCATTACTTGGTAAGAATTTAACTATCTGAAGCATTTAAATGGTTTTCCTGATGTGTATCCACATCCTTTTGTGGTGTTATACCACCACCGTTGTATTCAGTCTTATTCTCGATTAAATTCTTCGATTCCTTTAACTTCCCCCACAAAGAAGCGTTATCATCTATATTGACAAAATATGACATTGTCAACCTCTGAATCGGTCGTCCATCAGAATTTCCTCCTCGAGTATTATCAACTATTATTACAAGATGGTCTCCCACTTGGAGTCGTTTCCTCCACTAGTATCTACCTCTATCGATACAAAATTTGCTAACGATTAGGATTCATATCCACAATTGGACTTCTGTCATGCCCTCCTGCGATGAGTTCAGAACCACGTTTGCTTCTCATCCTGAACAGTTGAGGAAGGAACATACGGTCAACACTGTACCTAAGGTTCTCCTATAGGCATAGCATTCCACTTCTAAAATTGGTGGTTGACTCCAACCATTATCATTTTGTCCCGAAAGCCAAGAAAATTTTCTCTAAATTTTCACTTTCAGTTTGCCACACTCCGTCTTATATTTAAGCCTTTGGATACTTTACCTCCTTTGGTAAACACATACAATTTTTGCGTTTCTAAAATTTCCCACTGACAGTCTCTACACATTTTTGTAATACGTTGGGTAAGTTTACCCTCGCACCTTATTTGACTATAACAACATTTGAAAATCATTGTTGCACCTTAGTCGCCTTTCTAGTCGTGGCTTCTCGTGCCATAATGGAGGTGACCTCGACTACGGTCATCATCCTCGGATATATTTCATAATCTCAACTGAGCCCTGCCTCCTACTGTACGCTTAACGGTCCTCTTCTGACATCTGTCATCGCTCAGCACACGCACACATCCGAACGAAATTAGAATTCACTAGTGTATACACATTATAGCAGGAGAACGAAATCTCGTCAAAGGAATCGACAATAATAAACATAGGTATCTATAACAAACAAAGCAACGCTGAAAGCGTAATAAGCCGTACAGATCCTAATGACACTAGAACCTGATGCTCTGATACCACCTGTGACACCCCGCCTAATTAAATACCGGGCGATCACTCCTTTATTAAATTAAATCAAGGTATACAGTTGGTTCATTCTCAGCATCACTGTCGATAAAAAATGAATTTTCCAATTTAACACCCTGAATAATTAATCTAAGTGTCAAAAAAATTTCCATACATACTTTCCAAATTTTAATTTAAAGAAAAAGATTTATTTATTTAAAAACAACATTCCTACAATTAAGAATCACGCCACGATAAACCAAATGATATAATACATTCGTCAATCGAATGTCAACATATGAAAACTAAAATCACAAATCCATACTGAATAAATCCCATAGAACAATACTAGAAATAACTGAAATATAAATGTCCCAATAACAATGAAATAATGGAAGGGGCGACACGTGCCCAATAAATGAGAAAGCTAGAAGTGGACTCAATTAAAAGAAGTCGTCTACGCAAGTGACCTGCAACTCCCACCTAAGCTGCAGCACGTTCCTCTCAAGGGATCCTAAGCAAGACGCCCCTGTGACTGGGCACTTGAAATATATACATATATATACAAGAGAGAGAGAGAGAGAAAGAGAAACGGGTCAGAGCCCGAAAGTGTGTTTGATTTAAAATACGTTTAGCAAGTATTTAAATTGATACAGGCCAATGCAATAACATATTAGTGCGTCACTCTCTTGAGAAACACTCACCTCTCTTCTAATGTGCACACCTATCGCACTAACCTTCCCAACGGTTTGTCTTATCATATATCGCACTAGTCTCCCTAAATGATTTAACTTATCTTAGATTACTCGTAAGATCTACACTTCAACGATTTGATGATTTGAAAAGAATATTTCAATTAGTAACCAAAGTTCTCATTTTACTTTATAAATCAATAAAATTTTCCAGTGTCATATTATACTTTCTCAAAACAAGTATCTACAATTTAAGTCATCAACCATGTCCTACATATCAAGTCACAGTAGGCAGTTCCAGATTTCAGAATTTCATATATATATATTAACTACTCGAATAATATATATTATAACAGCACCCCAACTAAATTATGGTGCGGGCATACTCTATTATCCAAACCCCATATCACTCACATTAAGGGGAATACAAATTCAGAATCACTCTCGAATTGTATTAACACATACTCAAACAATATTGAGACGAAGTATAGATTCCAAGTCTCGTAGGACCGTCTGAACTATCACTGCGATAGCCTGTACCAAGGATATCTATACACAAACAAGATGAGGCGAAGAATAAATTCCAAGTCTCTAAGAGGATGGCACATGCCTGCGTCTCTTAGGACCGTCTGAACTATCAAATCACTAGCCTGTACCGAGGATATCTATCTTCTAGGGTACAATCAATATCCCCCATAAAGGTCCCATCGAGATAAGACTGTCCCAGCGCGGAAACCTCAGGGATAGCAAGTAGCGTGGGCATGATTTTCACAAGTATATAATATATGTACACACAATCATATAAATATACCACTTCATTATATTAATATAGGTTCTTCTCGTCACCCATAATTATACCATTTATCCTTAATTTCACATTTATGGAATTACGGATAAGGTTTCATTCCTAACCTTAACTCGAAGGGTTTTCTCACTTATTACCTGACACTCGTGGACTATATCCTCACAAATCTGAAATTCAGTAAGTATCTTTATTAGGATTCCAACGTAACTCTCTTACGCACCTCACCCTTTAAATTTATAAATATAACAACCCTAAAGTAAATGTCCCATAAATACCATTCTCGTTGAAGATTAAAGGTCCCAACATTTATCCATATGCCCTACTGGTCCTCAATGTCTCCGAAATCAATTTATCAAGAATGCCCATGAATTATATCACGACAATTTGAATTTAACTCATTTAAAGAAGAAAATTAGGAGTCTTCCAGGAGGAGTCGATCGATCGAAGCTTGGGGCTCGATCGATCGAACCTTCGCTCGATCGAAGCTCTAGGCTCGATCGATCGATCAAGCAGGTCTGGGAAAAATTCTGCAGAATGCAGTTACGGGTTTCATCACCAAAATTACACCAAATTCATATTTTCAAGTTCCAATCGTCCCACAATTCTACTACTAACATTATAACAATATACTAGATGATTCTAACGTAAGGCATGTACATATTCATCATTTAATCATGGGTTTTCAACCTAAAATTATGTCCAATTATCAAGAACCCTAGAATTTTCTTAAACAGATTTCTAACCAATCTTTCTCCAGAATTTCTTTCTTATGATCATCAAAATTCGTGGTTTATTTCCTCTACATGGCAAGGGTTTCAGAATCAACATATAAATCAATACTACATGGATTCTCCTATCATAAATTGGGTTTTCTTCCATAGTTTTCATCACAATTCATTCCTAAACTAATATGAAGATTGCACCAACGAAAATAGCAAGTTAAACACTTGCCTGGGATTTTTGGTATTCTGATTCATGGTTGATTTTGGTATGACTGCGTTCCTCGTCTCACGATCTACGCGGTGGTGGTGGCGGCGATGCAAACCGATGACTTTTTGGACTTGAATTGCCTTGGAGCTCTCTCCTCTCTCCTCCAATGGCCGTCACTTGATTTCTGAATGTTCTAACCCTAAAAGACCAACCAAAAAGGCTGATATAGGTTGCTGAATTTCGTGGGTTTAATTACCCAAAAAGGTGAAATGACTAAATTACCCTCCCGGGGTACTAATTAGGCCTAAAAACGCCCCGAGACCCAAACTAAACCCCCGGGTACACTTTTTCGACTATCTCGACCCTTCCGGACGCGTTGGCGCACTCAAAATGACCATATGAACAACTTATAAAATATTCACTTTTTATTTAACAAAAATTAGTCCTGACGTGACACGGGCACGTCCCGACTTAAATTTTCGAAGTAGTCATTTAATTCACTCATGACATTCAATATAACCAATATAATATATTACTTTGCTCATAAGTAATATTCAACAAGTTTCCCATAATTACTAACTCTCGTCACGTTAATAATTATAACATAATTAATTTTCGGATTTTTATTAAATAATTAACTCACATTAAATTTAATAAATCCCCAAATTAATATAGCATAAAAATACGGGGTATTACATAAAAGTTTTCAATTCTCTGACTGATAGCAACCTTCATCTTCAAGATTGAATTTTCAACACAAAATAGAATAAAAATCTGATTTAAAATCTGATGTGAAAACATCAAACACTCTGATATAAGATCTTCTTAACCTTACCTTGCCTTGCTTTACGTTGCCTATCTGAGTTCACAAGCTTAGTTGTAAAATTTGATGTATAAACTTTGATTTACAGGCTCATTAGATCATTAGATCTGAGATAGACAAAATTAAAAAAGATCTGAGATAGAGAAAGGTATGTAACACCCCATGATTTTGGAGACCGATAAATTAAATTTTTGGGAAAATTAAATTTAATTAAATTGGAGAATTTTAAAAATTTGGGAATTGAGGTCCAAAAATAGAGGACATTTCAAAGTATTCCGGATGATGATTTTGAGGGTACCATCGATCCTGGAACGGTCGAAATAGTCAAAATGGTTGTCATTGGGTTTTATTTCGGCTCCGAAATGTTTTTAAGTCAGTTTGACTCGAATTGGAGCAAAACGAGTCATTTAAAGTGTGTATTAACATTTAAAATTGGGGCTTATATTTTAAGGGATTTAAAGGCTTACGGATTAAGCCATTCTCATTTGAGAGAAAGAGAGAAAAGGCCCTAGAGGGGGAAAGAAGATAGAAAGGAAGAAGAAAGAAGAGAGAGAGGAGGAAAGCTTGGGGATCTCCGGCCCAACCGCGATCACGAGGACGATCCAACCTCTACAAAATCGAGGCAAGTATTTAATCTTTCTAAATAAGTCATTTGTATATTTGATTTCATAATTTGTGGGTAAAAGAAATGGATTTTGGGTATTAATATCAAAACCTAGATTTTTGGGTTTAATCTTGAAATCAATGTTTAAATATGGGTTTAATGGTGTAGAAATGGTTGGGATCAAACTTTTGGTTGATTTATTGGCTTAGAATCATGTTGTGATGAAGATTTGGGGGTTAGAATAGAAATTTTAGGGTTTAGAATTCGTGGGTTCATTGAGGAAGAAGAAGAAGAACCCATCAAATTATGCAGACCCGAATCGATTCACCCCTTAAGCAAATCGATTCGGGCTAGGAAAATTGGCAAGTCTGCATTAACCGAATCGATTCGGACCCAAGGTGAATTGATTCGGTCTGAGACAGAAGCCTAGGTCTTTGGACCCGAATCGATTCGCCTTGGAGGCCGAATCAATTCGCTCGGTTCGGAATAGGGCCGAATCGATTCGAAAACAGGGCATTTGTAGGAATTTTCTCTAGAGTGATTTCTAACCCTTTTTGGTTGGGTTTATTGGTTTGGGGCCTTCTCTTATGATGTAAGAGATATGTTTTTGGAGACATATAAGGGGTTTCTCACATATTATGATTTTGGGGACTCCTTGGAATAATTAGGGAAAAATATATCCATATATGCATTGGAGTTGTTTATAGAGATTGTGGGGAAACCTCATTGGGGTTGGGAATCCTAATTATAGATCAAAGTAAGTGTAGATATGATGTGAGGTTAAGAACTCTTAGAGAGAGAGTTGCGAGGGTATGTTGTGAAATTCTAGGCCGACATTTATATCGAATCCTTATAAAGATAGGATATTATTAAGATACAATTTGGGTCCCAATGAAAGAGAGTGGTCGCATATCCTTAGTAATGAAAAAATTTAAGGAATAAATTAAAGAGGCGTTAGACTAGGGGATTCATAAGAGTAATTGAACCATAGTCGAAATCGACAGCGATGGGAACATATTACCAACTAGAGTAGCGTGTGTAAATCTGGTCAGGGTAGTTGTTGTTTATCGATGTGTAATTTTCAACGGGTATTTTCCCTATGTAATGGGATCATGTGATGAATGTAAGATTGAGCTTGAGGCTTATAGACTATTAGTTATGTGTATACCAATAGTCGAAATTATTACTAGATTCATCAATGTGCTCTCGGATATTGATGAGATGTGTAGTGATGTTTTCCTACACTAGACTTTGGGTGATAACCCTACTGTTGGATATATACATGTATTTTTGGGAGACTATTCATCATAGGAAAAATGGATGAATATACTTCAAGTGAGGGATTGTATTCACATATCGAGGTAAATTAAATGTGTTGGGGTGACGGCTAGTATATTGAGGATTATGTATACCTATAGCCGAGTTTATATATCTTATACATATGAATGAGATATAGTTTGTGTATATATATATGTGGATATCTGGATATATATATGTATGGATATGAGTATATGGATATATTTATGTTGTGAATATTTAAATCGTATGTGATGGTTTAATATTTAATCATCTGATGGGATCATATGAATGAGTATATATTGTGCATGTGAACGATATATATACTTATGTGGTTAAGCATACCCCGCTCATGCTATCATTGGAAAGTTTCCGCGCAGAGGGTGAGCATCCTAGCTCAAGGAGCAGGGTGTGGATATTCCTCAGGTCATTGTCGTCCATTGTGTTATTATGTGATATGAATTTCTTTTGGGATGGGACGTGGTGGGTATGTCTCGTCTCATTGACCGGTTAGGATCTATGACCGCTTCTCGGGACGTCGCGTGTGTGTGTTTGGCCCCGATGTCGGTGATATTGAGTCCGACCGTGGTCCCCAGGATGGTATGTGAGTAATGCCCTGGAAGATGATAGCATAGTGCAGTTTATCGGCGATATATATAGCCGGGTATATTATGTGCATGGGCATTGTACATCAGATGTGATATGTACACTTGGTCTTGGGAATGGATGATTGTATATATATATATATATATGGTTAGAATAAATGCCTATATATATATATATATTTATATATCCTAGAGGTGAAAGGATATGGAATCTTGATGGAGTATATATTGGATGATTATGGTGTACTAGATTATTGGGGGTTGATGTATCGCATTTATGCAATATTTCGATTACATCATCCCAAGGATATTATTGGAGATTTTGAGATTGTTCTTATATGGCAATCTAAATTTAGTAGTTGTAGTAGCATAATATTGTATGTATGGCATAATGGATCTCTAGGATCGACATTGTCAAGGAGTAGTGTAACGGGGCGGTTCTTTGTTTGGATTTCGCTTTGCGAGACGCCCCACGCACGAAACGTAGTGCGATGTTGAGATTAGAGATAAGTTTTGTCAATAATAATTTTGTATGCATGTTATTTAGAAATTAACTTATATGGTTCAACCCAAATGTAGATGGTTAACGTATTAAAAATTATAATTGATTAAATTATAAACCGGAATCCATTAAGCCTAGTATGGCATATATGTTTGAAAATAATCAAGTATGATTAGAAAGGGTTGGATTCTTGGGTATGATAGGACGGAAGGTATTGGGGGTATAGTCTATGCCTATGTTTAGTTAGGTTGTCCTTATAGGTGGGGTAATTTAAATAAAATCTCAGGACGCGAATAGGTGTGCGCCATTAGATGATAGGTGAGTTGAGGTTTCACAAGAGTACGATTCCACTTTAATTATGAAATTAGTGCATTGATATTTATTACGCACGGTTAACACACTTGCTAAATATTTTCACAACTCGGGCTCTGACCCGTTTAATTTTCTCTCCTGCCTGTATATATATACTATTACAGGTGTCCTACCGCATGGATGCCGGATGACCTTCTATCCAGAGTCTTGGGAGCCGTGACAGGTGCGAACTGTTGCGGGATGTAGATTGTAGTCACTTCCTACTTTTTTAAAAATCTAGGTAGGATTCATGTTGTATATCGGGTTTACACCCAAGGGATATTTATAAATGTCTATATTTATTCCATTTCAGTTATTGTATTGTCTGTGACCCGACAGCTTATTCGGGTTCATTTCTTTGTGGTATATTCAGTTGTAGTTACTCATTTCATTTTATTCTAGCATTTCATTTATCATAGTTCTTGTATGCATCTTTCTTTTCTTTGTTAGTAGCTTATAGTGTTGGTTTGATGTCTGTAGCATATTTTATTTAATTTTAACATCTTGCTTATATGATATCGAGTAGTTAGTCCTATATATTTTAGTACTTCCAGTTGATGTTGAGACTGAACCATCTGAGACCCTTAATTTAATGTAGTATTGGGCTGACCACCCGTTATTATTTTAAGTGGGGTGTTACAAGGTACAAACCTTTACTCGTTAAATCTAACAAAGAGAAAATAGAACTGACCCGAGCTCGAGAGAGAGATGGTTTTTCGTTGCAGTTGGTTGGATCCTGACCCGTCTTTCGTTACAGTTGGTTGGATCCTGGCCCGAGGAGAGCAAGAGAGAGAAGGTTGAGGAGAGAGAGACGGAAGGTTGTGAAATCTGATGAAAGGCTGTGAAATCCGGCGGAACATCGACCCACTCACAGTTTCTAGCGTGGCCATGGTGTTGCACTTCCTAATACTTCCCAATACTCACAGTTTCTAGCACGACCAAGGTATTGAACATCGACCCACTCAAAGTTTGAGATAGAGATAGAGATAGAGATAGAGATAGAGATAGAGATAGATAGAAAGATGATATAAAATGAGTGTAAAATCTACTTCCCAATATTTCTCGAGCCACTCACAGCTATCAAATCGGATGAAAGAGATTTTCAAATTAAATTACTATATTATCCCCAAAAGTGACTCTCATCTGGGGTAGAATATGAAACCATTAGATTCAATTTGGTAAGATTTAATCTCATCCACAAGTTGATAAAGACCAAATTCCTCAAATTTAATCCCAACCGTCAGTTGGGGGAGACCAAAAAATCCCTCCTCCTTTATATATATATATATATATATATATATATATATATATATATATATATATATATATATATATATATATATATATATATATATATTACAGGTGCCCAGCCATAGGGGCGTCAGGCTTAGATCTTTGGACTATTAACGTGCTGCAACTAGTGTGGGAGTTGCAGGACCTTGCAGTAGACGATTTCATCCTTGTCTTCTCAGTCTCCTATTTAGTCATTATTAGATAGGGCATGTGTCCCTTATTTCCATATTTCATTTAGTTCAGAGAGAGACTTGTACTCTTTATTATTTTAGTTTTCAGCTATTGTTGGGATTGTTTTATTTATTTCCTTATCCTGCGATTTGGGATATATTATTTGGATTGGTTAATCTAGCTTCGTTATTTAATTTGGATGATTTGGTTTTTAATATTATTATTATCTATGTTCGTAAAAAAAGGTTTCGTATATTAAATCATAACAATAGGTCTTAATTTATAAAATTAAATGTTTTGACACTTAGCTTAATTATTTATTACGTGATTAATAAAGAAAAATTATTTTTCGATAGTGATGCTAAGAATGAACCAACTGGACACTTTGATTTATTAATAAATGACTGATCACCAGGTATTTAATTAGGCGGGGTGTCACACAAATCGTTTGCAATGTGCGTGTACTTTATATTTTATGTTTGCACTTTATTAAAGTACATACAAAATACATAAAGTACATGCACATTGAAATTGATTTTGTTCAGTTCATTGTGCATGTACTTTATGTATTATGCGTGTACCTGCAATGAAATATTATGAAATAATATTATTTGCACATTAATTGGCTTAAATTTTATAAGTTATAAGTTATAACTGGCTTAAATTGCATTTACTTTAGATTTATGTTAGTCATTTTTTACATTATAAATTACAAGAAGAATTCAAGAACAAATGTTGTTAAATTCTCAACTTCCTTCCCATAATCTAAATTGTTCAGTTACTATCTTTCTCAACTTTACGACACACAACCTAGTCTTCCGTTTGTTTTGTTGTCATCATTTTTTTAAAGGTTTTGCTTCTTTTCAATTATCTTCCAATATTTAATGAATAAGCCACTCATATTTTTCACATTCTTACGTGTATTATGGTCCGTGCTAGCGACATTATTATCAGAGTATTGTGAGAATATGGTTTGTGCCAGCGACAATGTTCTTAATTTAGAAAATATACATGATCTCCGTATTTAATACATGTATTTCAGTACAAAAATGTATTTAATGTACATTATAAAAATGTACAAAAATGTGCTCTCCATATTTAATGTTTTTCAGTACAAAAATGTACTTTATAAAAATGTACTTTATGCATGTATTTTGTAAAAAAATATATTTAAGATCATTTTCAATGTGCGTGTACTTTATTAAAAAAATGCATGTACTTTGTTAAAGTACACGCATATAAAATAAAGTACACGTACATTGAAAATATTTAATCTTAATTCATTTCTTAGTTGTGGTGATTTCATTTTTATATAATTGTCATTATATACATGCTCTCTATATTTTCACCGCTCCTATATTAATTGTGGTCCACGCCAGCGGCATTTTAAACTTTATATTATAAGACTATAGACTATTATCATCAAAATAAAAAGACATGCATTGAAAGAAAAGATAATTTTATTCATTAATAAACAAAATTGCAGTTGATTTGAAAAAAAAAAAGAAAAACTTACAACTGATCTGAAAAATAAAAGACCCATCAAATATAAAAAATATCATCTGGAAATTGAAGGAAACTTTCGAAGGGGTCCAGAAGAGTGTCGATAAAATTCAAGATGACCCGAATTATATGCTCCAGTGACGAAAGGACCTCAGTCTCATCATCCTTGTCCTTCATACAATTTTCCCAAAGTGTTTTGGCCTCGTAGGTATAGAAATTGACGAGGGCTTCATGGTTTTATAGCGGTGACACATCCTCTTGAAATAAGTCTTACGAGATGGCCGAAAGTCCCGGGGAACCTTTTTTAACGTATTCGTTAAGGGCGTCAATTACTCGAATGATATAAAAAATGTCTTCCTCAATCATTTATAATTTTTCTAGATGATTGTTTGCATTTTCAAGAGCATCTCTTAAACACTCTGCTGGTATAACCATTTTGACATTTTTGTATTTTAATTTAGAATGATAAAGATTACAAAAATATTATGTTTTTTACAGGCCAAGTATAGTTTAGGATTTTAAGCCTAATAATTATGGTAGGTGGTGGTTGTAATTATAAATTAACTAAATAACGTGTAAACTTCCAATATTTGAATGTAGTTGGACGATGTTGACTTAATAAATAGTGTAGTATATGGATGTACAAGTGTAATTCTTTGGACAAAATGTTGTACAAGTGTAATTCTTTTTTGTTTTTGAGTATACTTTGTAATGTTATGCGTGTACTTCAAGAATATGGGTTTAGTATAGGCTAATAAAGCAAAGTACACACATAGTTACAAAGTACACGTGAACTTCTCTAATGTTATACGTGTACTTTATAGTGTTTGCATGTACTTTGTGATTCCTTGTTTGTTCTAGGTAAACATTGCAAAGTGAAGGGATATCATTACAAAGAACACGTGAACTTACGTTTACATTTTACGTGTACTTTATAATATTATGTGTGTATTTTGGAATTCTTTATTTATTATGGACAAACAAAGCAAGGTACACGCATAACACTACAAAATACACACATCATATGATTGTACTTTACATGGTTTAATCCATAAACATTCAAACAATATGCATATATTGAAGTTAGAATATATTTATTCATTTGTATATCCTACGTGTTAAATGGTCCACGTCAGCGACACCATTTTTTAGTATAAATTATATGGAACAATATTGAATATAAAAACAAAAAAATTACAATTATTTGTCCTCCTATTAACAAAAAATTTTGAAAAAACTTTACAATTATTTTTCCTCCTATTAACAATCAGCGAACGAAAATTCATTAGCTATGTATGCTCTTTGTTGGAGCATTTCGTCTTCTTGAAATGATATTTTGAGCATAGTTCCTTTGAAAATTTGTTCTATGTAGTATATATAGAACACGCCACAGTCAACACTGAAATTAAAATAAAACAAATATATCGGTTAGCATAATGTGAATGAAATTTGTTGAAATGTGTTGTGATGAATTATTCATGTATTTATTCAACAATGTTTGATCTTACCCATTATTTCGTCTCGAGCATTCATAATCTCTGGTTAGTTCAAAATTGAGATCATGACTCAACAGACAGTCTATTGTTATTTTTTCCTCTTCGGATAAGGCATCATCAAAATTTACCCCTTTCATGTATCTTTTTTTTATACCTATTTCACTTAATTTTAGAGCTTGTTCCTTCAATTTGTACAACATTTCTTTTAAAGAAAAAAACTTTTCAGAGGAAAAACCATGATTGTATATAAAATACAAAAGTACATGTAATGTAAATAAGTTTAGGGCGTCATTATCTTATTAGCATCGTTGTAGTGTGATATGATTTGATTGTTGTCCAACGGGCGGAGAAAGTCTATATGGACAACTTTATTTTCTTGTTTGTATATATCTAACAATGTGAAATGTTCTCTATTGTCTCCTATTGTCTGTTTAATG
Organism: Sambucus nigra; assembly: GCA_949130495.1. Lineage (NCBI taxonomy): Eukaryota > Viridiplantae > Streptophyta > Magnoliopsida > Dipsacales > Adoxaceae > Sambucus > Sambucus nigra. The sequence continues at coordinate 661,459,444 of OX422213.1, read as the reverse complement.
GGAATGAATAGAATATCACAAATTCCAAAAAATTCCAAAATGTGTTTTTCTATTTGTTCCTTCTGCATGTTGTAATCATTTTTTTCAGACGGCTTCCTATTAAAAGTAATAGATTTGTTTATAAGAAACAAAATGATAGTATTTATCTGATGGTGATGAACAAAGCTTTAGGCTTTATTTTCCCTACCCAAGCATATAAATTAAAAGTGTGTGTAGCTCGGAGCCCATTATTCTTCATTTTCTTCTCCATTAAACAAGAGAAGCATTGAATTATTTGTTTCACACATTTTAAAAGATAAGGATATAAAAATGAAAATTTAATGAATGTCCTATGTTTCTATTACGTACTTAGTGTGATATTTCTTCTCCTTTCAGCAATTTTTTAATATCGTCGGTGCAAATGAATGATGATTCTTCTGTTTTATAGAAACAATTATTTAATTTCAAGACAGGAAATAATGTTAGATTAATAATTGAAACATGTATGTAATCTATTATCATTAAAAAAAATATGCATGTACTTTATAAAACAAATATTTTGCTTTAGTAATAAATGCGTGTATTTCATTGATAATACGTGTACTTTATAAAACTATGAATGTTCTTCATTTCAAAATGCGTATACTTTATAAAAATATTAGATTATATAGCTATAATTTAGAAAATTAACAGATGGCATAATATTCATATATATACATAAGTGCATTACACAATAAAAATAAGTGCACTTCACAACAAAAATAAGTTGGTTTCAACATAAGCAACTAGTAGACTTTACCATGTTTACTTCTCCAGTATGAAATATTCTTGCAATTTATTTTGGGCTTCTTATGTAAGGTATTTTGTACATTGGTAGCTTTGCAGGTCTACTTCATTTGTTGCTTTTGAAGAAGAGTTGCCTTTATTAATCTGCCCTTTTCTTTTTTTTGGTGCCACGGTAGTAATTTTATTGATTGGTCTCTTTTTTTCTTTTTGTTGCAATTCAGCAGGAGCTTCATTCAAAGGATTTTTATTCTTTTTTCCTTTTGAAAAATCATTAATAAGATGTGAATATAAAAAATCATCATCAATCTTTTGTTTTCGATCGTCCATTTCTTGGATTCTCGCATACATTGAGTTATATAGCTTTATTTCTTCATCCTTTTTAGAATGGGAGGACCTCAAAGCTTTTGTCTCTTGTTTGAGAATTTTATTTGTTGTTTCTTGGAGAAAACAAAATATCATGTTTGACTTATGGATTATTTCATAAGCGTGACATAAACCTCAAAGAAAATGAAAAAAATGTCAACCAATAAGAGAATCTGTGGATTTACTATATTGATAATGTGTGTACTTTATAAAACTATGCGTGTACATTATAAAACTATGGATGATATTCATTAGAAAATGCATGTAATTTACGAATAAACAACAAAGTATACCTAAGCACACACAAAACATTACAAAGTACACATAAAAGTAAAATTAAGTTCACATGTACATTACAATGTTATGCGTGTACTTTATCATCTGTCCAAAGAACAAACAAGAAATCCCAAAGTACACACATAACATTACAAAGTACACGTAAAATCACGTAATACTTTTAAATATTATGCCCGTACTTAAATAACCAAATGCATGAACTTTATTGATAATGCATGTAATTCAGAATAAATATGGACAACTGATCACAAATATCCCCAAACTACCTCCTCATTGAGTTTCGTAAAAGATGTATCTTTATCTTTATTGAACCTTTTATTGGCTTTAGACAAGTAGTTAATGCTTTGCTGAAGTTTTTCTACTACGATCCTATGACTTTCTAATGAATCTTTAGCAACATTTAGCTCATTATTTAAATTTGCATTTTAAATTTTACATTGGGCATTATCTTCCTCCAATTGCTTTATTCGGTAAAAGTTCTTCTTATTCGACTCAACTTAAATTTTTAACTCATTATTCAAACGAATTTGTTGGGTCTTATCCTCCTCCAACTTTTTTATTCGTTCAATGTCTTTATTTTTCAACTCTTGAAGATAATGTTTCAAAAGTGTATTGAAAATAATCTGTTGGGTGTTATCCTCCTCCAACATCTTAAGATTCTCTTCAACTTAACACCTTTCTTCATTACTTTCATTGAGTTGGGTATCTTTCTCCTCCAACTTCAATTTAATCCCAGCATTTTGTTTAGACAATTTTCATACCTATTGAGCCAATTTGACCGAATCAACTTTCTTCTGCAAGGACTTAACCATTGCTTCATTTATAGGAAGATCCTAATCAATGGATTCTTTTTGGATGGCATCGAAATCATATTTTGACGAAGAACTTTTAGCTCGTTCTGGTTCTTTTTCTAGTTCTGTTTGTGATATCCCCAAATCCTAAGTGGTCATGTCATCGTCTTTCACTTCTTTTTCCTTACTCTATGAAACTTCCTTCTTTAAATCAGCTTTAGTTTTCTTATTTCCATTCATCCATTCTTTTAATGTTCCCAAGATCCACCGAAGAAATCTCGGTTCCTTGTCCTCCTTCCCCTCGATAGGATTGATAACATTAAACTTCTTGAATATCCAATACTGTGAAAATTAAAATTAAAATTATAAGTTATACCATTTAAACCAATTAATATGAGTAACAATATTATTATTGTTAATGTACACGAATAAGACATAAAGTACATGCAAATTGCATTTAACTTTCATTTTCAATGTGCATGTACTTTATGTATTATGCGTGTACTTTACCAAATTACACTAATGTTTTATAAAGTACACGCACATTGAAAATGATTTTATTTAATGGAATGCGTCTGTACTTCATGAAGTATGCGTGTACTTTAACAAAGTACCCGCATATTTTATTAAGTACACACACATTGAAAATGATTTTGTGTAATGCAATGTGCGTGTACTTTATCTATTATTCGTGTACTTTAACAAAGTACATGCATATTTTATAAAGTACATGCACATTGAAAATGATTTTGTTCAATGATATGTGCGTGTACTTTATGAAATATGCGTATACTTTAAAATTGAAATGTGTAGAATAAAGTTTCGTCATCAATAATGATATGACGCATCCACTGGTTGTGCTGGCTTAGATTCGATCGTTTTATTCAGAGAGTGGATCAAAAATTTATTGACAGCAGAAGCTAGTCATAGTTAATCATATCAACAATGTCGTTGATGTATTGAGTGAAAAATTCTCCTATTGTAAAGTTGGAGTTGGAGAACAAGAGCATTGTCATGAAGCTGAGGGCCACAAGATTAACAAAATCTTTCCTGCCATCATCGGTATCAAGCTCAAATAACGTCTTCAATCCCGTTGTAATATCTTATTTTCTAGTCTTTTTGTCAGGCTTGAAGTATCGGCTGTAAAATTCAGTTTTGGCAGCACATTGATCCATAGCTTGTTTAGTTCAATTTTCTTTTGCCCCTTCGTTATTGGGATCCCAAAATATTGACTCATATCGTTGGGGCTTATTTGGGCATCGCTAATTATCTTAAAACACTTTTTCTTCTTTTTGTAGAGTTTGACAATGGTGAGAATGTTTTTATGAGTCTTTTGATAATATCCGTCTACTACTTCACAGTTGTAGTGGGCATTAAATAACTGCCAGAAAGGCGTCTTCTTAAGAAGTTCAACTTGATTATTGTTGATTTTGCTGTGAATATCAACCAATTCATGATAGAAGCTCGGGATATTTGACCTATATTGGTCGTATTTATGAACTTCCCTTACTGATTTCTTTGTACTCTTTTTATCTTCTTTTGTTGGCCTATTCGGACCACTTTTATCAGCAATGGCCTTTTTGGGATTCTTTCCCTTCTGCGCTCTTGTCTTCAAAGTCATTTTTATAAAGTAATTGCATAAAGATTAAAGTAAACGCATAAAACATAAAGTACATGGATTTTGTATTGAAGAAAAAATATATTTCAATAGAGTACGTGAATGTTTAACAAAAGTAAATGCAATATTCTCTTAACACTTCATACAAATCTCAACAAAATACAAGAAATATGTAATACAAAATTTTAATAAACAAATTCTTTATCATTCTTTACATGGTAATACCTAGAACCTATTGTTTGATAAGTTATAAACCAAGATTCTGTGTTCGTAACATATTCACAAAAGAAGTTATACAATATATCCATGCTAAACGCGCTAACACTTTCAAAACCTCTTAAGCAATAGTGCTCAATTCGTTTTGTTAAATCCTTCGCTTTTAATTCTATTACTTGTAGCTTTTGTGCATCAAAAGTGAACTTAATGTCTTCAAAGTAGTAGTCAAAACCAATAAATTTTTCTCTCTATCATTCATGTGAAGCAGAAAATGAATTCTATCACCATAAGTAGTATTAACTGTCAACGTGAAAGGTTTTGTATTGCTAAGATCTTCAAAGGCGCACCCAAAAATTTTGTAGTTGAACATGCTTGATAGTATAATTCCTAAACAATATCATTCAAATACTTCTTAAATAGTGGAATATCATTCAAATACCGCTGGCGCGGACCATAATAACCTAGGATCTATTAAATATGGAGCAAATGTACATATTCCATAAAGTACACACATAATACATAAAGTAGAGGCACATTGGATTAAACCAAATCAATTTCAATATGCATGTACTTTATGTAATTGAGTTTACTTTGTGAAAGTTGTAACAACCCTCACTTTTGATAGCCTATTTTATATTTATTTACTATGTGTAGTAATTTATTATAAAATGATGGATGTTGAGTAAATATTAATTTAATATGAAAAAGGTTAATATTTACTGAAATGTTGTATGATTACCTGATGAGTAGGTAAAAATATCCATGTTGTGATTTATTGAGTAATAAGAATCAAATGACATTTTGGTTTAATGAGAAATCGGAACTTAAAATGAGTTATAAAATTTCCAAATGATAATTTGGAGGGTGTAGTTAGTCCCGATAGGTGCGAGACAGTCAAAATAAGTGTCATATTGTATTTTGGCATTTCAGGCATTTTTTACTGGTTATAGCTTAAATGTGTAGTGCGTACCATTTTATCGCTTATTAGCCACTTAAGCGGGATTTTTAGATTTAATCCACGTTTTAAGTCCCCCAACCCCATTTCTTTTCTTCCATTTCTTTTTACAAATTGAACCCTAGAGAGAGAGAGAGAGAGGGGAAGAGAACTTTGGAGAAAAGAGAGAGATTTGGAGATTCAAGCTTGGATTGTTGCTTTCTTCTTCATCAAATCTGATTTTTCTACACCAAGGCATGTTATCTACTTGCTATTACATGATTTAAGGAGAGTGATTAGTTGTGATAGTTATGAATTTGTTGTGTTGAATCATTTTATGGTTTTGTTAGATTTTTGGGTATTAATCCTTGGAAATTAATATAGATGATAAATGTTGTTAATGATGGTAGATAGCTAGATTTATGATGTGCGGGATGGAATTTATGATCCCTTAGTAGCAAAATGAGGTTGGTTTGGTTGAAATTTGGCTTTGGGGATTAGCTTGAAGATAGGTCTAGGTCTGCAATGACCGGTCGACCGCGTCTCTCAGACCGGTCGACCGGGCCTACGGGGGAGGGCATACTGCTTCCCTTCAAAGGCATGAAACTTGAGGCGCGGTCGACCGTGGTCCCCTTACCGGTCGACCGGCCCGCCCGAATTGGGCTTTCTGCTTTTCTTCCTAGGCAAAAATTTGAGACGCGGTCGACCGCGGTCTTGGGACCGGTCGACCGGTCCCCTGTTTTCTCACCCAGCTTCCTACTTTTGTTTTTAAAAATCTTTTCTTTTTATAGGGACTTAGGAACCTTCTTGAATGAATTAAACTTTAGCTTTTAGAATCCTAGTTGAGTATGGTTGTCACCCTAGAGTGGAATGGATTTCACTTGGGGTTAAGTTCCAAAGTGATATTTAGGCATCACTCCTTTGGTTACTTCTTAATAGGAGTATAGGGGTTGTAGGCCATGTTTGGAGACTTAGGGGCTTATCAAAGTTATATGAATTTTGGGGATTTGTCGGATCATAATGATCATTTGGAGATTTAGTTGGAACTTATAGGTTGAGGAATATTAATGATAATATTCGATGGGAACTAGGTTCATATAAAAATGAACCCAACTGGTTTAAGGATGATAGATTTCACTATAATGGAGCCGAACTATGTCAATTATGATGGGTTCAAATAAAATGAGCCCGGTTGTTTAATTAGGATAGGTTCGAATAAAAAGAACCAAACACATGGATATTGAAAATGGAAAACTGGAAATTTAAATGAGATAAAATTTGGTAAATGTTAATTTACTTAAACACACCTCTCTAAATGACATCATAAGGGAAGTTCGCGCGCTTGGTGATGCCCCCTGGATAATGAATGCAGGGTGGATATAGTCCTAGGCCATATGCGGGGTTTTTATATGTTTTCTGCGCTGGTTAGGGGATTCCGGGTGTGGTCCTGACTTTTCCGCAGGTATATGGCCGCTTCCCGACGTTGCGTTATGATCCCAGGTTGTCTTGTATAGATAGGCCCTGGAAGATGATGGTCATTTAGGGGCGCGCCCAGTGGGGAAACTCGGAGGGGGGGTCTTAGAATCGTTATATGTATATGAATATAACTTTTCTGCATCAAGTGGGACTTGATGGATATATGCCATAAAGAGCATGATATGTGCCATAAAGAGCACGGGAATGAGATTAATGAGATATATGCCATTGAGCACTTGATATTAATGGTATTCCTATTAAGGAATGGAAAGATGAAACGGTAAGAAAATTAACTATGGAAGTTAATAAATGGTTTCATTCCTATTAAGGAATATAAAAGGAAATGGAAATTTGATAGTTGAGGAAAGGTTTTAAATTTATGTTATTACTTTTCTTTCTTGTATATAATGGCATTTCATTTCATCATTCAGATAAATTGTGATGTAAATTTATCATCCTTATCATTCATGCATAACTGTTCATTTCTATCATGCTTTTTATTTCTTCTGGTGATCATATAGAACCCGGCCCTGACCGGTTTACTTTCCTTGTTGTGTATATGATTGTATCCGCTCAGGTGCTCCCCCGCAAGGACGCCAGTTTTGATGTTCCCATCCCTTTGCTTCGACGAGCTGTAAGATTTTGCGGTTTATTACAGGATGTTGAATTAGACGCTTTCATCTTTGAGTTCTAGATATGATCAAGTCTTTTTACTCGGGCGTGTGGCCCAAAATTTTATAATTGATTAATGAATGTACTATGTAAATATTTAAATTGGTGTATCTCGTTGTTTGTTGCTGTGGATCGACAGCTTATTCGGTCCCTTTTGTGTACATTCGTCTTAGTTGTATTATATATACTCTTTTGGAATTCCACTTGCTTATTAGATGGGGTTGTTTTAATTTAAATTTCTTAACTGCATTTTAATTTTTAAACTTTTGACAACCCGTCTTCTGATTTATTGGGTTGTTTTCTCGTATACTCAGTTTATTATTGTTGATGATGAGAATGTTATCCATCCATGATTCCTGTTACGTTTGAGTATCGGGCTCGCCACCCCTTATCTCGGAACGCGGATTGTCACAAAAGTACAAGCATAATACATAAATTACACGCACATTGGATTGAACCAAATCAATTTCAATGTGCGTGTACTTTATGAATTTGTGTGTCCTGTTTGAAAGTACACGCAAATTCATAAAGTACAGGCACATTATAATTTATTTGGTTCAATCCAATCATCATCATCATCATTATCCTTTCCTTAATCCCATCACATGGGGTCGGTCACTTGGATTCTCCTTTTCCATTCTAATCTAGTAAATGCAATATTATCATTCAAGTTTAATTTTTTTAGATATCTCCTAATAATTTCCTCCCACGAAAGCTTAAGGCGGATTCTTTCTCTTTTACCCTTTATTTCTAATAATATTCCTCTTGTTATAGGTGTATCTATTGGCCTATGTAACACATGTCCATACCACATAAGTCTACTTTTTCTTAATTTATTGCTAATGGGAGCAACTCCTAACTTTTCTCTCACGTACTGGTTTTTGATTTTTTCCTTTCTTGTAATTCCTACCATCCATCGGACTATCCTCATCTCACTAACATGGAGACTTTGTTCATATTTTTTCTTTAAAGCCAAACACTCCGCTCTATATAGGGTCACTGGCCTAACAACTCTTTTATAAAAAAAATCTTTTAATTTATTAGTTATCCTCCTATCGCATAACACTCCACTTTCTTGCCTCCATTTCATCCAACCAGTTGATATTCTACTCGTAACATCCTCGTAAATATCTCCATTACTTTGTAACGCTGAACCTAAATAACGAAATTTAGTATTATGGCTTATCACTTTTTCTTCAATATTTAATATTATGCTATCTGACGCCTCATTATTAAATTTACATTCCATAAATTTCGTTTTGTTTCTACTGATTTTTAGCCCCTTAGACTGTAAAACTTTTCTCCAAGTATCTACTCTCATCGTTAATCCATCCTTTGAAGTATCTACTAAAACTATATCATTCGCAAACAAGATACACCATGGGACATCTTCTTGTATGTCCTTAGTAATCTCATCCAAAACTACGACAAATAAGTACAGACTTAAAGTTAATCCTTAATGTAGACCCACTTTAAAGTCATTTGTTTCTACACATATAATTCTTACTCTAGTCTTTGTGTTATCATACATATCTTCAATAGATTTAACATAACTCATATGGATTTTTTTCCTCCTTAAAGCCCACCAAATTATATCCCTAGGTACTCTATCATAAGCCTTTTTCTAAATCGATAAAGACCATATATAATTTTTTATTCTTACTTATACATTTCTCCATTAATTGTCTTAATAAGTAAATAGCTTCTGTGTTGATCGCCTTGGTATAAATCCAAAATGATTTTTCAAAATAATTGACTCATTTACTAATCTTTGTTCTACGACGTTTTCCCATAATGTTATAGTGTGATTCATCAGTTTGATGTAACAACCCAGACTTTTGAGCGACTATTTTATATTATTTTGCCTGATGGGCTAATTTTATAAAATAGAAAAAGTTAGAGTAAATATTATTTCAAGTGATTTAAGAGATAATAATTACCATATTTTGCCTATTTACTGTTATGAGAAAGTAAATAACATCATATTGTGTTTGATTTGCGTTGTTGTGCTTTAAACGACGGTTATGACTTATATTTAAATTGGAGCATAATTAATGAATTAAAATGACGTTCGAACATAAAAATAATATACGTTACTCCGGATGCAAATTTAGGGGGTGCGGTTGATTTTGGAATAGTCGAGATAGTCAAAATAAGTGCCATGTTGTATTTTTGAGTTTCGGGCATTTTTGAGAGGTTATGGCTCAATTATGTAGTTACGAGTCATTTTAATGGTGTATTAACATTTAAAAGAGGGAAATCTATGTTTAAAACCCGGTTAAGTCTCCCAAACCCCTTTTATTTCTCATTTTATGTTATAAGCCAAGAGAGAGAGAGAGGGAGAAAGAAGAAAGAATTGGGAGAAAATAGAGAAAAGAGAGATAAATGAAGATTTGGAGCTGGAAATCGTTGCTTCGGGAAGAGAATCCGAACCTACAAACTTGAGGCAAGTTTCTTACTTGCTAGATCATGATTTAATGTGAATAAATTGCATTTATAGTTATGTTTTGGAGATTTAAACCATTTTTGGGATTTGTAGATTTTTAGTGATTAAACCCTTAATCTTGCAGTTTAGTTTGATTTGAGGAAAATAAATTAGTTAATTGATGTGTAGAAATGATTTGGTAGAATTAGTTGTTGTTGATGATGATAGAGATTGAATACTTGAGGTTTTGGGAAATTTAGGGTTCTTAAACCCGTAGCCCAAATTGGGCATTTTTGCCCGGTCGAATCGATTCGCTCCCAAGAAAATCGATTTGGGATGGGGCAGTAAGTTGGTTTTCCTCACCGAATCGATTCGTTTTTTGGGCGAATCGATTCGCAGTCAGGGGCAAATCAATTCGGCCCTAGGCGAATCGATTTGGAAGCCCTGTTTTTGTGAGATTTTTCTAGTTTTGTTTTGAGTCTTTTTCTTTTAGGGTCAAGGCTTAGGAACCTTCTTTTGGGAAGTAATAAAGAGTTTTAGAGGTTTGTATTGAGTAGATAAATAGGATTAATTGGGCTTATCCCTTGGTTAGCATAGGATTAATGGGGCTTATCCAAAGGGTTAGTTATAGAGTTTAATGTTTCGTTTGATATCGGAAGTTAACCTAGAATTAATAGAGGGTAAAATGATAAAGTTTGGGACTTTTGGGGAGACTAATATTGTGGGAAATTCATTTAATGAATCATGGTATTTTCTTGAGACTCTTGGAGACTAGTATGAGGATAATGGCACTTCAGGTCATAGGTCATTAATAAAATATAACTTTAAGAATAAGTAATGCATATTCTAAAATTTGATACTTAATGGTTAAGTAATAAATGGTTTTGTGAATGTAAAAGTGAATGTTTTCAAAATGGAAAAATGATTTTTGTAAATGATAATTTACATATACACACCTCTCTAAATCACTATCATAAGGGAAGTTACGCGCATGAGGTGAAGTCACCTGGCTAGTGAATGCAGGGTGAATATAGTCCTCGGCCATATGACCGATTATTATTATATGTTTATTTTGCAGTGTGGGGTAATTTTGAGTGTGGTTATGACTCACTCGCATGTATATGGCCACTTCCCGACGTCTCGCGTTGTAGGATGCCCGGGTTGTCTTATTTGATAGGTCCTGGAAGATGATTGCCATTTAGAAGCGCGTGCACAATGGAGAAACTCAGACGGGCGATCTTAGAAACGTTATATGATATGAAATATAACTATTCGTAATAATGTGGGACATTATTGATGTTAAAGCATTTTATGATAATAAATTTGCTTTAAATACATTTCCTGGATGGGAGAAGGGAAATGGGAAGTTATGATATGAAAAAACATTTCATGATAATAAATTTGCTTTAAATACATTTCTTGAATGGAAGAATGGAAATGGGAAGATATGAGATGAAATTGAATTGGTAAAATATTTTGTAAAATGAATTGCCATATATGTATTTCCTAAAGAGAAAAGGAATTGTGCATTTAAATTGTGAATAATTGAAATGATGTCTCCTTGAGGTAAATGTAGATGAGTTCTCCCATGCTTATATGAATATTGAGCATTATCATTGATATCGCACTAGGTTGTGCTTTTAGATTAAGAGGTGAGAAATTTTATGATTAATTATGAGAGAAAGTTAAGTTTATGTTCGTGTTTAGATATTCATAACTGTCATGCATTTTATTCACACGGTAATCATATCAAACCGGCCCTGACCGGTTTATATCTCTTTGTTTTGCATGAACTCCTTGTCCGTTCAGGTACTCCTCCGCAAGGACTCCCGTATTGACCTCTCATTTCCAGTTGTCATGGAGCTATAACATTTTGCGAATGTTCTAGGATATTCGTTATAAACGCTTCTATCCATTGTACTCTAGCTATGTTCAGTTTATTTATTCGGGCGTGTTGCCCATGCATTGTACTCATTTACTATAATGTGATATTTAATTGTAATACTTGGTGTAACCTGTTTGTATTAGTCTATTAATCGACAGCTTATTCGATTATTACTTTATGCATTTTGTTATAACATTATTCGTTGATTTTTGGTATCCACCTTCTTTGCAAATCGGATTGTCTAAGTTTTTTTTCTTTTACTTATAAAATTTAATTTGACAGTCCATTTTATAAAATAATTGGTGGTTATCTCGTACAATTGTTTTTAACGACAGTGATACTAAGAATGGACCATCTACAATTCCTGTGATTATTAGAGTATTGGGCTGACCACCTCTTACTTTAGTAGGCGGGTTGTCACATTTGATTCCTCTATAATTATCGTAGTTTTGTATATCCCCTTTATCTTTATACAAATGTATTATGGTGCTTTTCCTCCAATCATCTGGCATGTTTCCTTCTATTAAAATTTTATTAAAGAAATTCCGCAATAATATATTAACTATTAAATGTCGATGGTTCAGACCACAATTGATACAACGTATGAAAATACACAAAGCTTGTATATATTGCCTAGCCCTTCATAAATTCCACTAGCGCACACCAAAATTAATATAGGAGGTACGAAAATACATAAATCATATGTATATCTGCAGTCCTCAATAAATGCCGCAGGCGCGGACCACAATTAATATAGGACCTATACAAATATAAAGAGTATGTACATATTCTAATCAAGTATATATTCTCAGTCCTTAATAAATGATGTATACGTGAGGAAATGTACAGTGATGAAATACATAAATGTGTAGTGCTCAACATGTAAAATGTGTGTTTTGCATTTAGAATCAGGGCAACAAATGTACAAGCTATATTCATATTATTATTTTTTTCATATCAAGAACAAAGATAATGTGATTTCATCAGTCCATGCATAACGACTACAAATTTATACATATAAGAACACAAATTACATAATAAAATAAGAAAAAAGTTATACAAAACCTAAGGACACAAAAATAGTACATGATATACACAACTTAAGACTCAAAATACAATGACAAATAGGTGATATCAGAAATATAATTCCAAGAACACAACATATACTTAGTGTATGGTATAATCTTAAGAACAAAACTTAAGAACACAATATTACATTTAATTCACAATAAATTACATCAAATACATATATATGAGCATGTATTCATACCTTTTAGTGTTGTTTGAAAAATTTTGATTGAGAATGTGAATCGTTTGTTAGAACTTCCACGATTAGGGTTTTAATCGCTTGAATTTCTGTGAAGTGTGTTTGTTTTGAAATTCGAGGGTATATATATGTTGTTGTTGGGCCAAAATTTGATTGAGAATGAGAATATTTTTTTAGAACTTCGACGATTAGCGTTTTGATCGAAGAGGCAATATGATCATTTTAGCGCTTGAATTTCTGTTAAGTGTGTTTGTTTTGGAATTCGGGGGTATTTATATGTTGGACCTAATCGTTTAAAATTTGTTGAGCCTGAGTTTATAGTCCAAAATTGTTAGTCCAATGAATCGACAGTAAAAAAACCTTTAAATTATTGATTTTATAAAAAATAATAAAACTTGAACTATTGTGATTATTTACAATTATTCTTTTGTTTTCCTAAAAAAGATTCTTGGCGACATGGTATGGAATACATATATTTTTTATACAATTTAAGAGCTTACTTTTAACACTTAAAATGACTTCAATGATTTCATGTATTTCAGTTTCAAAAAATTACAAACAAACGAGAGAAGAGAAATTTTTGAAGAATATCTAGGTGGAAATAAATGGAATGAAAGGAAATTGTTAAAAATAAAAATTACTTTCTTGGATCCCGCAAGAAGCATTGCCACTACTGCCCAAATCTATCAAAATGTTAGGACGCCACTACTGCCCAAATCTAGTTGGATCATATTTCGTTAATTTGTCTCGAATAGAGGATTACACTTTTTTTTGGTCATTCGCTTATTACATTAAATTAAGGATTAAATACTAAAAGGTTGCTCGAACATTTTTTAATACACATTTAGTTCAAGCCTTTTATTTTGTACCAAAAGGTCCCTTATTTTCTTATTTTTAAAGGTCCGCGCGAGCCGCATGGTAAAGCCTTTTTGACATGGTGAAGGACTTTTGATGCAAAATAAAAACGATTGAACTAAACGTGTATTAAAAAAAAGTTCGAGAGACTATTTGGTATATTTCCCTTAAATTAATTGAAATCTAATTTTTTAAAATATTTTAGTTTCAAATGACTTTTGATTAAAGTTTACATAAGTTATTCGCAACAACACTAATCATTATCCAAGCTCAACGGAGAAAGAAGAGGAGTTTGAGAAAACAAGAAAGAAGCAATGCAAGCAACAGACCTATGATCATGTTAGAACTCATGAGTAATAGAAGAGAGAAATTATAGTGTAGCTCTCTCTCTCTCTCTATGAATGCCAAACAAAATTCCATTGATGAAACTAATGAGCAATCATCACGAAACACCCTCCGCCCCCTGTACTCCATAAAAGCAATTCTAACCACCAAAACCCTCTTTTAAGTTTTAAACAAACAACACAAACTCTCATCCAAAAACCCCATGAACACTAAGAGCAACCTTTATGGATAGTGCAAATATACAGATTGGTAGGCCAAATTTGTCGGGTTAAAATGGAGGAAAATGCTATGAGTAGTGTAAATATACCATACAAAAACACCAAAACTACGTCATTTAGGCCTTGTTTCTTCCGCGAGAAATGATGTCCCGCTTTAGAGTTAAAGGACCATTCCTTAGGCGGAAAATGATGTTCCGCTTAAGGATTTATGACTTTTACATTTCAACCCCAACATAACTTCTCATAATTAAATAAAACACCCCAAATTAAATATTTCATCTACCTACCAACCCACTACCAAACCTACAAAAAATTTTACTCCTATAAATTTTTATCTCATTCGTAAAAAAATATTTCAACATGTATTTAAAAAAAAATAGCCGTTTCAAAAATATATTCGTTGTAAAATTTAGGGGATAGAAATCTAATTAAAAAAAACTGTGTAAAATCGTAGGCGGAACATCATTTTCCGTTTATGGCATTTTTTTTTCGTTTCTTGGGCGGAACATCATTTTCCGCTTAAGTTGGACCCCACAAAAAATCAACTTGTGAGTTGCTAATTTATTTCCAAATTTGTTATTTTTTATCCTTCCAAATGCTAAATATACAAGTTTACCCTACTCAAAACATACATTTTTAATACATATATACACTTTTAACATACTCATAAGGGTTGCTCTAACACCCCTCACTTCCTCATTACATTCTCAATCTTCATAGCCCTCTCAACCTCAACAACTCTGTCTCCCCAAGTAACCTCTCTCTTAAATCTTCCCTAAAAGACCCTCTCAACACATCCTCACAACCCATTTGGTGCTCATGATCCGGAGTTACATGTGACTAAAAAATAACCCATGTCACGTGATTAGATCTTTCAAAAAAATTTAATATTGTAGACCCGATAAAGACTCGAATCCGAATCCGATAAAAACTCGATTACACGGATCTGAATCTCCCTAAACCCGATCCTTCTCCGACCCGTTGACATCCCTACTCCTACCCAGTTTATCCCAACTCAACTCAAGCGCCTCACTTTTTTAAATGCCTACAGCAACAACTTCACTGGTCAACTGCCTAAAGACATAACTCACCTACGGTTTTTAGAAAACCTCAACCTGGGTTGGGAGGCAGTTACTTCGATGGCAGTATCTCAGCAACCTATCATATGGCAGTTTTTCGAGACTCAAGTTTTTATACCTTGCCAAAAATCTACTCACCGATGAAATCCCGGCAGAATTAGGTTTCTTGACCCAGCTCTAGCGGTTAGAAATAGGATACAATCAGTTCACCAACGGTATTCCTTCGCAATTATGGAATTTAAAATACATAGACATCTCATCAGCTAATCTTTTCGGTTATCTTCCTTTTGAGCTAGGTAACTTGAGAAAGGTGGGGAATTTGTTGTTGTTTAAAAACCGCTTTTCAGGTAAAAATCCCTAGGAGTTTAGACCAATTCGGTTCCTTCAAAAAATTGAATTTATCAGATAACTACCTCCAAGAATCCATCCCAACGGAATTATCATTATTGAAGAAACTGAACGTGTTGATCTTGATGAGCAACGAGTTAACTGATGAAATAACACAAGGTGCTGGTGAGCTTCCCAACCTCAAAATTATGTCTCTATGGAATAACTCTCTCACTAGAATGTTATCGCAAAAGTTAGGAGATAATGGGAATTTACATAGGGTTCATGTGTCTTCAAATTCTCTCTCGGGTCCAATTCCACCAAATCTGTGTTTGGGTAACAAAATTTTAAAACTCATCCTCTTTAAGAACCAAATTTGAGGGTGAGCTTCCTTCTTCGCTAAGAAATTGTACGAGATTATTTAGGTTCAGAATTCAAGAAAATAAGATCAATGGTTCCATACCATTCGGGTTAAATTTTTTGCCGAATTTGACTTACATGGACATTAGCAACAACAGCTTTACCGATTCCATTCGTAAATATTTTGACAATGAGGGCATGTTACAGTACCTCAAAGTATCGGGAAACTCTTTTAATAGTGAGTTTCCATGTAATATTTGGAGCTCGCCTAGTTTACAAATCTTTTCCACGAGTTTTGCTATGTTGGTGGGGAAAATTCCCGACTTTATTGGTCATCAAAGCTTGTATAAGATTGAATCAAAAGGAAATGATTTTAGTGGTAGCATTCCATGGAATATTGATCTATGAGAAGCTAATTTGCTTGAATTTTTGTGGAAATTCGCTTACCGTAATCATCCCATGGGAGATTTCAACTCTTCCTTCCATCACAAACTTGGATTCATTGCATAACTCTCTTTCGGGTGCAATTCCTTCGAATTTTGGAAATTTTAGTACAATGGAGAGCTTCAACCTGTCATTTAATCAGCTTATCGGGGCGGTACCATTAGTGGGGGCAATATTCATAGCCCTCCACCCATCTTCCTTTGTCGGAAACAATGGTCTTTGCGGTGGTTAGTTACAAAAGTCGTGTGGTACTGATAATCTAACCACCAGTGAGGTAGAGGTCCCACAAAAACCGAAGAGAACATCTGGAGCAATCGTGTAGATCATGATGGCAGCATTTGGTGTATGCCTATTGTAGAATCACTACAGCGGAAATATTGCGACTTCTCATAGAAAATTCAATTTTAATTAATCCCAAATTTTAGTTAAACCCTAAAACATGCATCTAGATGATTTATCAAATAAAATAAAACATGCAGGATAAAACAAACCATTTCAGGAAAAATCCCCCAAAGGGACAAAACCTTTTATTTCACTATAATTTGTAAGAAAACGGCTTACACGGATTACAATGAAATAGGGTGACATACGAAATACCCGCAGGTGTCGGTTCCGATCTCTCGGCTGGAATTTTTCCTTTCCAGGAAGGCAGCAATGAAGAAGAAAAATGGATTCTCCACAAGAGTGAACTTTATAAGGACTCCCTCCACAATAGCATGCAACTGTCGGTTGTAGAGCTCTCCCCACAAAGTATAAACAAGAGCAAAGTATATTCTTGAAAATCAAAACAATTCACTAAAGCATATGGGAGTTTTGTGAATTGAAAACAAAAAGGGATTAAACCCTAAAGGAAGAAGCCAAAAAGGATTATGCTTTCGCAGTTTTTCTGTTCACCAAAATGTTGTGACTTCTTGAGAAAAATGAAACCATTTAATGAGTATTTATACAAAAACTACGCCGCCTCAAAATTCGAGCTCGTTCGAACGAGATAGGCATGTCGCTCGAACGAAAGACACGTGTTGCTCGAACAACATCTCATGAGATGTCTATGTCGTTTGAACGATAAAATCAGGTCGTTCGAACGACCTATCCAACGAGATTCCACGCGAGCTTGTAGATAATTTCGATACGAACGCGTGGCCGACCGTTTCGTATTTTTCTGATTTTTTATGAATTAGTTATGATTTTTCTACGAAAAGGTGTCCGAGAACAAAATCTTTAGAAAAATATTTGATAAAAATATCTTAATATTCGCTCCAACACTTAGAAAAAAAATACTCATTCAAATTTGACGAAAAATTCTGCTCCGACACTTAGAAAATATTTTGCAAAAATATCACAAAAGCTCTAAGTGTAAAGTTAAGGTATTAAGAGCAAAACCTTACCAACGTAAACTTCGCAGAGTCTTTTTGATGAAGAACTTGATTAATTCGGATCCGTCTTTGATGTAGATTGCTCTTGAATGCTCTTCGACGGTGTAGCGGTATATAACATAATAAATTGATAATGGACTTATAAAAATATGTCCTTACACCTATTCATCCTCATCGCCGGAAGTCGATGTTTCCACGCGAGCTACCAACGTTGATTTGCCACTATAGTCCACCGAGAGAACGGGCCCTAGAAATTAACCGCCTTTCGACTGTTAAATTTCCCAGCTGCCGATGTACTTAAATGTTTGACAACGATCGAAAAGATCATTGGAATAGGGTCCTTAGGCACAGTGTACAAAGACGATAGGCTAGGTGGCGAGACTATAGTGGTGAAAAGGCTATGGGGAAAACATAAAGAGACGAGGAGGAGGAGGAGGAGGAAAGAGGTGTTAGCTGAGGTTAAGTTCTCAAAACATGAGACATTGAAACATCGTACGATTGCTAGGATGTTTTAGCAACTTTTAATGCATAATACTACTATATGAGTATATGCCCATTGGAAGCTTGGACGATTTGTTGCATGGGAAGAATAAGGGTGACAATTTATTGTCCGAATGGATCACTTGCTATAAGATAGCACTAGGTGTGGCACAAGGGATTTGTTATCTTCACCATGATTGTGACCCATTAATTGTTCATTGTGATCACAAACCTAGTAATATATTATTGGACGCTGAAATGGAAGTTAGGGTGGCTGATTTTGGAGTGGCCAAGTTAATCCACTGCAATGAATCAATGTCGGTGATCACCGGCTCATATGGCTACATTGTGCTAGGTATGTATTTTTTCTAGTTTCCTTATAAATAAAATAATAATCAATTACATGTTTGTGCTCCTTTACATTTTTGTATAACCCTAACTATGGAATTTTATAATATTTTTTTATTGAAAAATGAATGTTTTAATTAAAAAAATATTATATTACTATTTCTTATAAAGATGGATAGTCCAAATATATTTCATTGTGTGAGTTAATCTTTACTTTTAATAAAAAAATTATTGGAATTATCATTTTAATAAATATATAGTTAGAATAGTCTAATTCGTCAGCATATATTATTTTAAAATATTCATCAAATTTTAATAAACTCAAAACCCATGTCTATATTTGTAAGGGATAGTGCTACACTTCTTTCAATAAACTTTCATTTCGTCCACAAACAAATATTTAACTTATAACATTACAGAAAAAATCATTTTACAATGTAGCAAGTAATCTTTTAAGCTATAACAATAAAGAAAAATGATATAAATGTATTAAATCATTTAAGTTGTAAAAGTGGGAAAAATTCTCCTAATCTGGAAAGAGTGATATTTCACAACATATTAGCTACATTTTCCACTTCACTCATTCCATTAGAAATTTTATTGATTAAAACGTAAATTATTATTCCATTTTGTTTGATTGTGCAGAATATGCTTACACTCTACTAGTTGATGAGAAAAGTGACATATAAAGTTATGGGGTGGTGTTAATGGAGATTATTAGAGGAAAAAAAATCGTGACCGAATTTGGGGATGGAAATAGTATTATGGATTGGGTTAGGTCTAATATCAAGATAAAAGATGGTATTAATGATGTGCTTGACAATAGTATTAGTGCATCGTGCACGTCGGTAAGGGAGGAAATGATGTTATTGCTAAGGGTTGCGTTGCTTTGTACTAGTCAAAATCCAACTGATAGACCATCTATGAGAGATGTTGTGTCGATGTTGCACGGAGCTAAGCCCAAGAGAAAACTTCCTAGAAATGGTGATGGTAGGGGTCGAATGTCGATTATTAGTTGTGGTGCTAGCCCTCATGCACTAAAAAAAACTCTTGACTAATAATGTAGTTGAATTTTACTTTTTTTCTTTACTTGTGGGAGGTGGTATAGGAGAATCATTTGTTTTTACATTTTCAATTGAATTTATTATGATTTGGTTCCACTTACTATGATGTTATGATATTTTATTATTGTCAACATTAACACTTGTAAAGTTGATAACTGTAAGGGTGTGAGGATTATGATGGATTTGAGACTATCATTGTAAAGTTAACAAAATAGTCTTTTTATGAAAGAAAAAAATTGTATGATTAACGTTAGATTTAACTTGAAGGGAAATGCTTTATGGAATGTGAAAAAGTTAATTATTTTCCATTTGATTAAGAAATATTTTTACTTCTATCCAAATAAAAAATATTATCCCAACGTATTCACAGCCATAGAATATAATCCTAAAATATAGCAATGCGGATAGTATATAGAGACCATAATTGTATAGGTTTTACCATAGTGAAGGATTAATGAGTATATCCTCGCTGAATTGTTCCAAAGAAAATAGACCTCGTTACGAAAGTCATTCTTCTGGATTGTGCAAGCGACTATACTCGGCGTTTGACAAGTTGAAGGATGACTATAGTAAGAGGTATTATAAGGGTTAGTAAGATGGTGAATGTTGTGGCGAAGATGACTTTGAAGACCCGATAAACTATGACACGACATGTAGTTATTGGCTAATTGATGCACTTTAATGGTTTATGGTCATATCAGTGTTGAACTAATAAGATATAATTATTAACGAGGGTTTGGAATTGACCCACTTCACCCATTAAAATTCATTAAGACCCTTCAAGATCCATTAATTTAAGTAAACCAAAAATATTGTCAAATAGTCTTTGTGTTTCAAAGGAAAAAAAAAATGCACGAATAACATGTGTTTTCAAAGTATTATCTAATGTTATAAATACAGTTCTGACAATGGTTTTCCTTTATTCTACCATGCATGTAACATGCTTCTCATAACTTCCCAGTAATATATGATTTTGTCGTCTTTATATTAATCATCATTGTAACCATTTATCATTAATGTTATATAGTGTAGTGTTAATGTACTCCTAGAGAATTTTACTAAATGAGAGATTTAGTGTTGTTAATGAATTAAATAGTTTAATTGGGGTTGTTAACAGATTAATATCCACCATATATATGATTGAAAGTGATTTTTTTATTTTTATGGATAATAATGGCTAAACACGACATGACATATTAAGATGACTGGTAGTGTTTTAATATGATTTTTCACCCAATAAATGTCATCCTTTAGACACAAATTCAATAAGACATTAATATGATAAAAATCGATACGAGATCGACTCATTTTGACCCATTGTCAGGTCTATGTTATAAACATATATGTATACTCATGTATCCCGCACATAATTGGTTTATCGTATTATGTGTGCAAAATATATTTTGTGCCTTTTTAGTCCTTAAGGTCACTCTGGCATTACACAACAAAGATACATTTTCTCTAGATATGCTTCGAATTCTTAAATTAACATCGATATGATGATATATTGATGTGACCACTTCATTTGTGTATTTGAACTTTCTAAAAAGACTTTAACACTTTGTCATATTCAAATTAACTTTTTGTGTGTTCGTGTGTTCGTGTGTCGATTTGGTTTTAGTTTTAGGTGATACACATATGCAAGTATATTATTTATAATAAATAACATACTTTTAAAAGTTATTTTCATAAGTATATCACGCGAAGGATTGATTAAGGTGAAAAATGGCATGGCTATTTATTACTCTAAAGCAAAGTTTGATACTTTCACAGATTATTCACTGCAGCGAAACATACCTTCGTCGATGTAAAGATCTAGGTTCGATGGTCATGACATCATCCAAAGTTTTTACCCAAATTCTCTAAATGTTCCTCACGAATTCCTTCACTGGAACATCGGTGCAACGATAAATTTTTGCATGTCAAAGAACAGATATATCGTTGGTCGCGACCTCTTTCTATGAACTAGATATTTTAATATATCTTTTTTCTAAGACGCAAAGATTTTTTGGGAGACAAATCTATAGTGCTTTGATTTTCGTTGTGATGTCACCTTCTCAATTGTCTTAAGCTTGTCTTTCACACATGGAAAAGATTGATATATGTGGAGAGAATGATTTCATTATACTCATATTTGTCAAAACTCTAAAGAAAAATATTGAGAAATTTTTATGGAGCCAAGACATTTGATCAAAGAGGAAAATCTTGAGAGATTTGTTTTTCAGTTTAAGTCCTCTAGAGAGTTGAACCATTATTTATTCTCTTCACATTTATCTTTGTGAAGACTAAAACTTCTACCTTTGTTCTTGAACTTCAATACTTGTATTCTTACTCTTGAAAGACATGTGTGAATATCTTAAAAACACATTGTGAGGTTTAAGTAAGCCAAATCATTTTAAACACTTTAAAAACCTTTAGGAAAACTCGCAACCTATAAAAAGGTAAACCAAGCATAGGTGGATTCTCAACAAATTTCATCTTCTACTTCAAAGAGGATTTTTGGTTTGTAGCGTAGTTTCGAAGACATTGGTCGAGTCCAAAACCGATCGTAGTTGTGTAGCATTCTCCAGTTGTTAGTGCTCTTTTTTAGGAGGATGTGGTGGGGTTGATAGTTTGTCAGTGCACTGTTTGATTGTAATTTATTGTCTTCTATATGTGATAATCTATCATAATGCATGTGTCATTTTGTTCAGCCTAAGATTTTTATTATTGTGAGTTTTTCCTTATACGACTTGGTGTTGTGTGATTGTTTACCCTATTATGCATTTAGATTAAATTACCTATATCTGAACATAAAATTTGGTGTTATCTAATTGGTAAACTTTTCATCACATAATCCTAGGATGACTTGTTTGTACCTAAAAGGAATTAAAGAAAAATATCGCTTATATTATGCCGATATTATTAAAAAGGGACCTTCTCTTCATTTGGGTTTTGAGCACACGATACTCCTATATTTGAAATGTGTTCAATAAGCATTTAAATAACTCGTTCCCAATAGCTAACGATAATAAGAAAAATGGCTAATAATATTGCATTGGTGGTTCTTGATATAATAAACATATCATAGATGTATTTAGTGATTTGTGTGGTGGTGTATCAAATATTATTCATATATCTATCCGGTTATCTATCTATATAAAGGGAGTATGAGTTAAGTTGCCCGCATGGCATTACATGTGACAACTAAAGAATCCAATGTCACTACAAGTCCTAGTCGTTCGTCGACTATGGACCAAAAAAGGACGATCTTATAAATGATAATGGTGAGATAACCTAATATATTCCTATTGAAACTCAACAACCTAAAAGATAAAATTGATTATAGAGGCCGACTCAATCAAGAGTTATCAAGGCAATGGTTTATGTAAACATGACTCTTGTACCTATAAATAGGACACCTATGTTATAAGGAATATATATAAGAGCAATAACTTGGGCTCTCATTTAGCAAACTATAGCATTCCAAGGCATCCTCCTCCTAAATAAATAAAACAGTCCTTATTTTCCTTCCCCATGAACGTAGTCAGGACCGATCTGCCAAAACATGTATATTCTTGTGTTATTTATTTACTATATTCATATTTATGGTCAATTTTTATATATAGATACATTGTAGATTCGATAGCCAATAATTTGGCGCTATCAATGGGAAGATTCTGAATCTCACCACTTTATGATACTAAGTTTTTGCCATTATGAATGCGCACCAATTTTACTGTTCCCATGATTGAAACCGAATGCGATCTAAAGTACATATGGTGAGGAGGAGGTAGTCTCCTTTTAGACCTCCCCCTTCTCCTAGTGATATTGTGTCTCATGGATGTACTCCCTATAGATTTAGCCCCCGTCACCATCATAATACTCCTTGCATGGAGCCTCTCACATGGAACCCCATGTCACGTCTCGTTAACCTCTATAAGGAACGTTTGAATGATGTGATGAATAAATAAATAGGTTAAAAAATAAACATATCGACAAGTTTGAAGGACATAAATTTAGATATCATAATCTTAAACATCGTAGAAGGAGTATAATCCATTCACCAAGGACCCCTCCCACGTACCACAACATTAGATCATCTAAGTCTCGAAGATTGCGTATAACATATCGTAAGCAGACACAATTAGAGAATTCATTTGTTCATGGATCGGTCAATCAAGGTGGTCGATCAGTTCAACCAATTTATTCTAGTCATAAAAACCATTTAGACATACAATATCCTCCTAAGGAGAGTGTAGGTTTGTATGATCTACGTGAGTTCATCAAGAAATAATTAGAGGGATGCTTGAACCCTAACTCAGCGTGAATCCCTAAAAATATTACTAGAAAACCCCTTGGATATGGGTCAGGTTCCCATTCATAATCGATATAGAGAAGTTATAACCTCAAGTTAAATTATTTGTCCTAAACATCATGACTTATGATGGAAAGACTGATTCAAACCGTGACAACTGCCATTACAGACAATCCATATACCTATAAAGTAGGCATGACACCATGTTGTGTCATGTTATCCAATCTACTCTTGGTGATATCAAGATTTGATTGGGAAATTCATGATTACATATCAAGTGGGAAATCTTGCATATAGATAACCATAGATATCGGGCATGTAATGTGTTTCATGTGTCCATTTTGTGTAGATTTATGTGGAATAGGATTGTGTATCATCATATAGATTTAGGAGATATTGAGTTAGAGATTGATGCTTCATATAGTGATAAACATGTTCATTTCTTAGACTGTAGAGTTCAGATGTTAAGGTTTAAGGAGATTCCTTTAGTTTTTGTTCAGTTCAGTCATTGTAGTGATGTTGAGTCCACATGGCAGAGTGAGGATGGGATGAGACAACAATATCCTCATTTATTTATTGATGGTAAATTCGAGGATAAAATTTTTTTGTTAGGGGGGATACTATAATACCCCGTATTTTGAGAATTTAATAATTGGCTAAATCAATTAATAAAATGGACTTTGGAATTTAAAACATAATTGGACTTGTAATAATAAAATATTAAAAATGGATTTGTGATTGTTTGAATTTATTTGAAGTTATAAAACTCAAATTAGTGACATAATAATATAATTTGGTATTTATTGAGTAAAGAATTAATTAAGCTTAGTGGGCTTACCTAATTGATATAGGGTGCTAGAGAAAGATTATATGGGGGAATAGGGGAAACCCTAAGTTTAAAATAGCCATCAAAACATTTCTTGGGGAGAAATACTAAGGTTGATAGTTTTAGTCATGTGGGTGATTAGATAAAACAATAGGGTGCGACTGTGGGCTTTGGGGATGCGACCGCGGGTTGATGGCCACTATCATGAGCAAGTCTCCTCATGACCACAGGTGTACCAAGCTGCGGGCCATCCAAGGGTCTCTCAGCTTGTGGTATTTATATAACTTATCTTACACAAATTGAACCCATTTAACATCAAATTTCTCATAACCTGTGTCATTCTGAACCCTAAAAGACCCTCAAACACTCTCTAATTATTTTCCCAGATCCAAAAATCTTCCATACACAACCTAAAAACAAGAACTCAACTAAGAAGATATTGATTCAAGGAAGGGACTAAGAGTATTCAAAGGAGATTCAAGGAAGAAATTAAAGAGAATTTACATGATTTCATATTGGACAAGTTTAAGGCAAGATAATGTTCTACTCTTCCCCTTTTACATATGTAATTGATAAATTCGCCTGAACTAATCTTATGGGCTTAAAATTAATTAAACACAATTAGGTGTTCACACATTCTCTATTTATATCTCTTGGATTATGGAATTAGATTATACTTTGTATAATTTATAGAATTAATGATGATCAATGATAATCGCCATGCTATATTCACGTGTTTAGGAAATTGATGTAAATGACATGTTGGCATTGTACTCTTAAAATCAATATGTTGAATATAATATACTAAATAAGTAATATGGCGATTATCATTATATTCAACGCGTTGTATTCAACGTAATGTGTTTCCTGCTAGCATTCTACAAATGGATTTTTACTTATTGATGTAAATCACATGCTAGCATTCTACTCTTAAAATCAATTATAATCGCCAGGTTATATTTATTTTGTTTAATAAAATATGCTAAATAAGTAATAATGGATTTGTAGGTTTGTAATCTATTTAACGGAAATCCTTATGATTAGGAGATTTAAAGTATGTATTAAGAACATCATGTTAATTGTATTATTAAATTGACTAGGACCTCGTACACATTTTTATCAATGTTTATTTTATACCAGTTGATCTAAATTACAAATTTTATGAAATGTAACACCCCGTCTAATTAAATACCGGGTAGCTACTCCTTTATTAAATTAATACCGAATATCAAGTTGGTTCAGTCTTAGCATCACTGTCGAAAACAATTAGTTAATTACTAGCCACCTAATATTTGAAAAGAGAGATGTCAAATTTTATTAATTAAATTAATAATTACCTAAGTAATTAAATCATCAACCATCAATCGCATAAACAATCTCATATGAATAACCAAAGAAATGAAATAAAATGAGTCTGGAGTAAACACTCCCACAATAATAATACCAGAGTAAATAAAGTCCCAACACAAGAGTCTGAATAAACCAATATCTGAAATAAAGAAAGTATGTAACTACAACCTCTAAGAAGGAAAGGGCGACATGCCCTAACTGATACAAATGCTTCTGAAGGAATCAATGATAAATATAGAGTCATCTAAAGTTAAGATCCTATAGCTTCCACAGCAGCTACAGCACGTCATCAGAATGAATCTCCTATGCTTGACGTCCCTGTGGCTGGGTAACTAAAAATGTTTTAACAATACAAAATAGATTTGGAAGAAAATGGGTCAGAGCCCGAGGTGAAAACAGTTTAAAATATAGCAAGTGTTTAAATTACAATTAAACAACACATATTATAAACATGTTAGTTGCATACTCTCACATGAGTTTCTCACCTCTCAACTAATGTGCACGCCTAACGTATGCCCTGAACCTGTCTTAGTTATGTCGCTAACTAACTAGTCTGAACCATTCCTGCTTTCGCATTCTAACATAGGGTATCTACTCTTAACACCCAACAAGTTATATTCATAACCCATATTCACATTCATTAAATTACTTATCTAAAGTGTTAATTAAATTCACATATTCTTAGCCCATTCAAACATCTTAGTTATTCACATCTACTAAGCAACAGTGAACCAGTCACAAGTATATATATATAAATCACTCTCAGTACATATATACATATAAGGCACCCCTAGGCTAAGCTGCGGTGCACGCATACTCTGCTATCAAATTCATGTATATCACGTACGTAAGGATCACGTGTTCCGAATCACTCAGGAACCGTCTCAATACAAATCACACATATTGGAGGTGAACATAGTTCACATACCCATGGGTCATGCACATACCTATGCTCCCATGGTTAGCTGAAGTATCAAATCACAAATAAGTCATTTACAGTTCTATGTCCTTAAGGTACCAATCTAAATCCCCCCGAAGGCACACAAGATAAGATGGTCCTTTTCTTAAAAATCGACCTCCCGTGATAGTAAGTACGGTAGGTATGTCATACACATAAGAAATCCATACAATAGGCATTCACATAACCTAAGTAATCATATTTCAATATAGGTATTCACACATTCCATATAGCAAGTCTCGTATGTAGCAAGTTTATCCCGAACATCATACGTAATATATATTTAACTTGATAAATCTCTCATCGTATCAGTTTGAGTTCCTAAACCTATCCCAAAAGGTTACTATGTCTCCTATTAGTTTCTAATGTTATCTCAGTAACTTAAAGTTCCTTCGTTACTGTTCTTATCCTTACATCATCGTTTAATTCCATTATAGTTTCAATTCGAAAGATTTTTAGCCTTACATCACTCGGTAGTCCCTTGTAAGCAATAGCATTCAATTCCATCAGGTAAACCATTTTTTCGGGCATTAACTAAGACCCTACTGACCTTAACTAAGTCCCACAATATAAAATTAATCACCCTAAGAATCATCATCGGCCTTAGGATCTTCATTAAACCTTAAGGGAAAACAATTGCCAAAAATCATGAGAGGTCGATCGATCGACAAAAAGGATTGATTGATCGACATTCTTGGATCGATTGATCGATTAAGCAGGTATTGCGAATCTGCATAAGTTTGTCTACGGGTTTCATCAAACTTAACCCTCAAATCCTTTACTATAATGTCCCACACTCCCAAATATCTATTCCTAACATCATACCAACATAAATACATAATTTCTAACATGTTCAAATCATCAAATCCAAATGGGAACTCAATTTCATGGATCAATTCACATAATTTTCATATAAATCCCTAGTTCTCCTATTTTCCTCAAGAACACTATATAATTCATTACAAATTTATAATTCACTACCCATGAATCATAATTTTGTGGCTACTATTATCTCAAACGTTAAACTACATGCAAGACCTCCCCAGATTATGATTTCAATTCTTCAAATCCATTCAATTATCATTATTAAAGGTTATTCTCCAATTCTAACCTAACATGGATGATATATGCGCTAAATTATTTCAAGTTAAATCACTTTCCTGGTAATGAATATTCTGATCCGATGAAGTAGATGGTATGGGGATGATCCTTGCTTATCGATCTATCCGGTGGTGGTGACGGTGGTGCAAAAGCCTCTAAGTGGTGGTTCTCCTTTGGAAACTTCCTTCTCTTCGTCTTTAATGGCCGTTTATGATTTTTGGTTGTGAAACCCTAAGGGACTCAAGTGTTGGCTGATATTATCAGTCTAAAATTCGTGGGTTACTATTCACCAAAAATAGGAAAGACTAAAATACCCTTTCGGGTTGCCGATTATGCCTAAAAATATCCCGGGACACAAAATAAACCCCCGGCTAGTATTTTTTTACTATCTCGACCCTTCCGGACATGTTGGTGCACTCAAAATGCTCATACAGATGACATAAAAATAAAATACTTTTAAATCCATTAAATTGGGTCCTGACACGATCGACACGCGCGTCCCAACTTAATTATCGAAATTACCGTATTTTCTACTCACGACAATTTTAATAAATTCAATAATCACATATTATCATAATCACCCAGTAATATTCAAAATTATCATCATATTTAAATACTAACTCTCGTCTCGTTAGTTATTTAAATCCGAATTAATTTCCAATTAATTATCCCAAATTAATTTAATTAATCACCTAATTAAAAGCTATAAAATTAAGGGGTATTACATACTTCCCCCCTAATAATGGAATTTCATCCTGAAATTCGGAAAAGTAGGCATACCTGGAAAAATTAGGTAACCTCCAATATTCAAAACAAAATACAAAGAAAGACT
This sequence comes from Sambucus nigra, assembly GCA_949130495.1. Classification (NCBI taxonomy): domain Eukaryota; kingdom Viridiplantae; phylum Streptophyta; class Magnoliopsida; order Dipsacales; family Adoxaceae; genus Sambucus; species Sambucus nigra. The sequence goes on along the minus strand of OX422213.1, from coordinate 661,430,478 downwards.
TAATCACTACAGCCCTCGCTTCACAACAAGCTTGTTGAACACTTTTGACACTTTATCAGCTATAGGGTTTACACCGCAATAAATGCACCTCACGTCGTGATCTTACTAGATAACATTCGAATAAGAATAGCCTATACATCATTGGCCGCATTAGCTCAATATTATTGTAAGTTCGCACCTCACTTCGTATCAACTCTCGCGTTTATTTAAACACAGAACTCTCCTCCTGGGAGCAACCATAAAATATCAGACTACTCTTATCCATTCTTTGAATCTCTGTTCCTGTCGTTGTAACTTTCACACAAGGGAAAGCCACTTCAGATAGCTAGTGATTAACCCATTATAGTCATCGGACTCCAACTGCCGACTGATCGAAAATTCTGATAATTCGCTCACCTCTAAGCATCCAGAGGGAGGATAGTAAGGCTTATCCACACAAACCTCAATAAGCACCGTTTCCACTATAAATAGGTATGGGTGCTTTCTCACAACTTTCCTATTAGGTAATATCCTCTCCCTATTACCATATTATACTTCCCTTACTAAAAAATGAAATGATCATAATGAATCCAAAATTACTTTCATACAGTTCCACCAGTCGTTAATAACCTTGCACCTATTTCTTAGGCTATATGATAATACGCAAATATTGCGTATTTCATCTCTTGAACCTATGCATTTTAGCCCCCTCGGGTTCCTTAATCTCTATATTTAAGCCCGTTAACCAGAGAACCTCTGTTTATATTGTTAACATGCTATATGAGGTATAATCGGGCTTTTGTAGGTATTTAGGTACTAAGTATGAAGTTCGGACGCATTCCGGTGAAGTTTCGTACAAAATCGCATGTTCAAGGGCATTTTAATCTTTTCATAGCTTGGGCACCTGGCCCGATATCTCACAGAATTGTATCCCTCCTCGCTAGCTTCGTGTGGCCATGAACGGTGCGTGATTCTGATTCATAACGAAGAAGTTACGGCGATTTCAGCGGAGGAAAAACAAGGAAAGGAAAAGAGGAGAAGGAAAAGTGAAGGAAAAAATGCAGGTTGCTGCCGCCTGGCTGATACCTGCTTGATCGATCGATCGACCAAAATCATCGATCGATCGACCATTCTGAATTATCGAATTTTAGCCTTGATCGATCGATCGACCAAAGGGGTCGATCGATCGATCCCCTATTTTCCAGCAGATATTTTTCATTTCTTTTCTTTTCTAATTTAATTCCCACTTGGTATATAAGCCAATTTTGATGTAATATTCAGCCAGGTGAACATTTTTAAAGAGTTTTAGAAGATAGAATAGGTTAGGGTTTGGGTGATTTGCTTAGTTCTTCTTCATTTCTTCTTGGATTGACACACTTTTGGGCTTGAATGTTGACTATTCATCATCCTCTCCATTAATATAGTTTGTATTTCTTCATTTCTTGCTTTCTAGTTAATTTACAAGATTTCTAATTTAGGTTTACATGCTTTGATTTACACGCTTTCTAGTATAGATTTACCGCGTTTATTTACCACTTTCCATTTATCGCGTTTTTAACATGCTTTCTAGGTAATTTAAATTAGGTTGTGTTTGAATGGAACTCACTCGGGTTGACGCGTTGCTTTGCTTTGGTGATGATGTTTACGGGTCTATTTCGGGTGTGTTGTCCTAGTTATTAGACCTAGTAGATTTGACGGGGCATATCATGTATGTCCCGTGCTTACGACCTTTCACGCGTAATTTCTGGGATATTTGTTGACGCCAAAATCTTATTAGGCTTTTATGATGATTTAGGACGTAACAACCCTTGATTTAACCCATGTAACCATTTTATACTAATTAACTCGGGTGAGGGATGTTCGACGCAATCTATAGTTTTACTCGCTTTCATAATCTGGTTTCAATACCTTGCCTAGATTAACATTTCCCTTTATGCATATTTTTCCTTTTAGTTTGTAATCATCTTTTACACTTTTATTTCAGAATATTAAATCACTTGAATTCTAGCAACTCGTCTCTGTGGATTTTCGATACCCGACTTACCGCTATACTCACCCGTTGAGTGTAGTCGTAATTTAGGTTTTTGTATTAAGGCGGTGAACAGAAAACAACGATTAACGTTCTGACACGATGCTACTTTTCACCCTTAATCAAAATGGCGTTGTTGTCGGGGACTAGTTTGTTTTAGACTTTATTTGATTTAGTATTTCATAGTATTTTCTTTCCATTGGTATTATTTGCTAATATTTTGCAGGACTTCCACATTTAAGCACTTAGAAACGCTCAAATTTTTCCTGCGCGCACTTACTTTGTGGAATTCGCCACTTCGATCCATTTTTGGGGTAAGCATGTTTTATTCCAATCCTTTCGGTAATCCTTGTTATAATTCTCAAAATTCTAGGCCTATGACTTTCGGTGAATACTAAGCATCCCAAAGTGTACCAAATTCAAACATGACTTTGGACGAGTATAACGAAAGTCAAAACTTAGGTTATTGGAATTTTGATGATGATGATAATGATTTTGGGCCTTTACCTCCTTATAATAGGAATTTTGAAACGAATTCGAATAGTTTTCAAAATTTCTATAATAATGAGTTTTCGTTTAAGTCCGATTGTAATTTTCAAAGTTCTCATTTTCATGCATCCGCACCTCGACCTATGACTTTCGGTGAGGGTTTGCGTATGTATGAAAATGAGAAAATTGAAAATTGTTATCGGGAAGAAAATCGTTCGTGGGAACATGATTTCGATTTATTATTTGAGTCCGACGACAATTTTGCTTCCGAGACTTTTGAGGTCGAGTAATGTTTTGAACCAAATGAGGTACTTGTGCCTACATTGGAATAAACCATTCTAGATTTTGCCCATCGCGTAATAGATATTGAAAGCGAGGATGAAAATGATGTAATATCTATTTGCAATGAAATGATTTCTTCTTTGGCCCCCAAAGAAGAACATTTCATTGAAAATGATATTATTTCCTTTGAAATTCCAACTTCATCTGATGATGATTCGTCTAATGAGTTTTAATTCCAACTTCTTTGGCCCTCCACGATCGCATCTTTGCCTTTGTGTGCGCCGACTCCCATTCCAACTTCAAAATCATTGGGAGGATATTCAAATTTTCTCGGTCCCCACTTGTTTTTGTCACTCGTGCAATCCAAACCCCCCATCGTCCCTCCAAAACTTTTAATTGATGATGGTTCATTTCTTCTGCCTTACACATGCCTTCCGTTGTTCAAACGGAATTCATATTTTTCGGAAGGCATGCTTGTATGTGAGGGTACACCGATTATCCTACAAAGTCAAATCGTTTTCATGGTGGACCCTCACCTATTTAGACTTCTAGTGTACAGTTAGTGTGAAGCCTAAATAGTAGGTTGTATATAGTTAGCTTTTTATTCTTTCTTTCTTTTTATTTTTTCTTTCTTAATAATTTAGTCTAGTGTAAGTAGTTAACTTTTTATTATTTGTTTTTGCTATGCTCGGTACTAACTTGTTTTGTAGATTCTTTGGACTTGCTCTTATGGGGATCTCTCTAATTTTGGGTAATATCGTTATTTTCCTCTCTTTAACTTGGTTCTTAATTAAAATTGAGGACAATGTCAAGTTTTAAGTTAGGGGGTGTGAGATATTCTATCCATTTCTTATTTTAGTCCATATTTTTGCTCATATGTTTGTTACTTAGTATGCTTTTCTTAGAAAAATTAAAATTTTCAAAAATATTTTCTTTCTTTTTTCTCCTTTTTTGGGCATTTTGCCTTTGTTTTCGATGATAAATTTTAATAATTGCCCGATCCAATTGACAACTCAATGATGAATGTTCTCGATTTTAGAAGTTATTAGACTTTAGTCTCACTTATTGATATTATGAATAACTTCGTGAATTAAACTTTAATCCCATGAGCACATGCACTTTTATGGTTATATTGATGTGGTTTAAGATTTTTATAACTCGGTAATCTTTTGTTGCATTGTATATACTTACACCGAGTAAGCTTTGTACCTTCCGTCGTTTATGAGTGTTATACACTATACTTTTCTCATTGAAAACGTTGAATTCGTTGGTAATCTCACTATTCTTTCATTTGATCGTTCATTAATTGAGTTCATACTTGAAATGTGTTAGTTGATCATGATTTTCATATATTGTTTTGATTCGAGAATTGCGTAAACTTTGTGAAATGATCATAAGCCCTCTTTGTTATATCACCCATATTGACCTTGACCTCACCCTTATATGTTTACCCTCGTTAACCCCTTTGAGCCTAAATATTAGCCTTTCGTTTCATAACCCCATTCCCATAACCAACTCTAAATTGGAGTTTTAGCCCATACATACACTTTCCATACCTTTGTTTGGTTTGTTACTTGGGATTGAATGTTGTTGTTATGATGTCGGTTGTAATTTAGGCATATGAGAGTTTGAAAAGTAAAGAAAAGAAAGTAGTGAAAAAAGTGAAGAAAAAGAGAAAGAAAAAAAGGCAAAAGAAAACAAAAGAGAAAATGAGAAAAAGAAGAAAAGAAAGAGAAGTTTGTATATGTTGTATATAGTTCAATAAGCTTTGATTACTCTCCCCGATGATATATCTAATGCCATTTTGGAACTTGTTTTCCAATTTTGATATTGCCCGCATTTTTCCATTATCCCGAGTTTTCATCCCGAACACTTTGAATCCGTACATACACTCCTTTCATTTCATACCCTAGCCATACCTACATTATAATCCTATTAAAGTCCTATGGGATCTTAGGTTGATGTAATTTAAAAGTCATAACAGTTGTGATAATCTGTGAAAATGCATTTCGCCTCTTTTAGTGTGCGGTATCTTTCATTGAGATTATAAGTTTTTATTTCCTATATAGTGTTCTTCATTGTGACATGTGTGCGGCCTAGTTTCCATTTACATTTACTCTTTAGCCCGCATGTTTCGTGTGTTACCTCCTTGTTTCGAGTGAATTCGCTTGATGAGCGTAATGCCCGTGAGGATTGAATATATGCTTGCTTTAATGCTTATCCGGTTTATTTAAGTTTTTGCCAAATCATACTTTGCATGTGCTCGCTCCCCTCCCACATTTTAAGGTTTCAATTCTATGAGGTGCATTCTATAATGTTAATGATTTAGACTTTTGTTTGAATTCATTCAATTTTCTAATAATGCGTATGAAATCCTTTTCACCATTGTTGGGCTTGTCACATATTGGGTTGGGCATATTTTGAGGAATCCATGTGATGTTTATGGGTATCATCCCTGAAAACCCTCACGAGATGACACTTGTCCACTAGGGTAATTTAGGGGTTTAACGGCTTATTGCATATGCTAAATGCAATCAAATCTCCCGCGAAAGTGGCCTTTTTTCTTTTATAACATACTTTTATACTATCTCCTGCTTTTGGTTTGCTTGTAGTTCTTGTTGCATCCTATTTCATTCCTAGGGACTAGCAATGTGTAAGTTAGGGGGTGTGATAATACGCAAATATTGCATATTTCATCTCTCGAACCTACGCATTTTAGCCCCCTCGGGTTCCTTAATCTCTATATTTAAGCCCGTTAACCAGACAACCTCTGTTTATATTGTTAACATGTTATATGAGGTATAATTGAGCTTTTGTAGGTATTTAGGTACTAAGTATGAAGTTCGGACGCATTCCGGTGAAGTTTCGTACGCAATCGCATGTTCAAGGGCATTTTAGTCTTTTCACAGCTTGGGCACCTGGCACGACATCTCATGAAAGTTGTAGCCCTCCTCGCTAGCTTCTCGTGGCCATAAACGGTTCACGATTCTGATTCATAATGAAGAAGTTACGGCAATTTCAGCAGAGGAAAACAAGGAAAGCAAAAGAGGAGAAGGAAAAGGGAAGGAAAGAATGCAGGCTGCTGCTGCCTGGCTGATACCTGCTTGATCGATCGATCGACCATTCTGAATTGTCGAATTTTGGCCTTGATCGATCGATCGACCAAAGGGATCTATCGATCGATCCCCTATTTTCCAGCAGATATTTTGCATTTCTTTTCTTTTCTAATTTAATTTCCACTTGGTATATAAGCCAATTTTGATGTAATATTCAGCCAGGTGAACGTTTTTAGAGAGTTTTAGAAGATAGAATAGGTTAGGGTTTTGGTGATTTGCTTTGTTCTTCTTCATTTCTTCTTGGATTGACACACTTTTGGGCTTGAATGTTGACTATTCATCATCCTCTCCATTAATATAGTTTGTATTTCTTCATTTCTTTCTTTCTAGTTAATTTACAAGATTTCTAATTTAGGTTTACATGCTTTATTTACATGCTTTGATTTACACGCTTTCTAGTATAGATTTACCGCGTTTATTTACCGCTTTCCATTTACCGCGTTTTTAACATGCCTTCTAGGTAATTTAAATTAGGTTGTGTTTGAATGGAACTCACTCGGGTTGACGCGTTGCTTTGCTTTGGTGATGTTGTTTACGGGTCTATTTCGGGTGTGTTATCCTAGTTATTTCGCCCAGTAGATTTGACGGGGCATATCATGTATGTCCCGTGCTTACGACCTTTCGCACGTAATTTTTGGGATATTTGTTGACGCCAAAATCTTATTAGGCTTTTATGATGATTTAGGGCGTAACAACCCTTGATTTAATTAACTGTCGAAACGAGACGCACTTGTAATAACCTGTCGACCCATGTAACCATTTTATACTAATTATCTCGGGTGAGGGATATATAGTTGTACTCGCTTTCATAATCTAGTTTCAATACCTTGCCTAGATTAACATTTCCCTTTATGCATATTTTTCCTTTTAGTTTGTAATCATCTTTTACACTTTTATTTCGAAATATTAAATCACTTGAATTCTAGCAGCTCGTCTCTGTGGATTTTCGATACCCGACTTACCGCTATACTCACCTGTTGAGTGTAGTCGTAATTTAGGTTTTTATATTAAGGCGATGAATAGAAAACAGCGGTTAGCATTCTGACGCGACGCTACTTTTCACCCTTAATCACTATAGGTGATACAACTTTCTCAAAATGAAACTATTCCCATTACTTCCTTATACCCCATATTAAAGGTGGGTTTCGGGTATGTCATCCTAGTTCGAATTAATACTGGGTAGGACCTCATACCGGCGCGGTCACTATCTAATAGTGTAAATCACCCAAGGATGTAACAATTTATTTCCTTCTTGACAATTCGTTCCAAACATTCGTAGGAACTCGTTACTCATCTTTATGATTGCAACCCATCAAATAAATTTACCATCTTGACTCTTCCGCTACTAGAATCGTCGGCTCGACACCAAGTTTTTGGTTGATACCCTTACTCCAATCGATTTCTATCTATAAGTGGTGCACATGGGGGCTACTAATTATGTCCCGCTCAACACCGAATTTCACTTATAACTCCTCCCATTAAGTGGTACTTAATAGCCCTCTTATTCCCTCGGCGTATACCAAAAGTTCCGGCCCGTGCACTCTTCACCACGTTGTGCACATCTGGACTCTTATTGACGTCCTCACTCTACTTACGCTTAAGCCACCCTCAACATTCGATTGGGTGGAACTTTGCTCCAAATTGTCCATAATAGTTAAATATTTTTCTTCTCAAGGGATACACCCTTTTTAAATGGCTTCCCACTGCCCTTCAACCTATTTCGGACGTGCTACTCTGATTGCACATGAATATAGTGATTATCATTCTTCTCTTAAGACGCTTAATCCATTCTACCACTACTATTTTGTAATATTCTCACAAGCATAAATTTACCCATCTCTATGTCTCTTCTTCCGACGATTATCACATCAGCAAACCAATGTGTCCATACACCCTATACATCGCGCAAACGCGTTTAAACATCATGCATGCTCATACATACTCCGAACTCTTTATTGCACTTCCTTTCGCAACGTGGTTATATTATTTGGGCGTTCTCAATCACCCCCGAATTTGAAATTCTAAATCCTCCTAAACATTATTTCATCCTTCAACCCGCCAAAATAAAACAAAATTATCAGTACTTCCTCACAACACAACTGGTTCTACTGGACTTATATCGTACTTTACCCTTTAACTTCTAGTTATAACGACATATTTCCCTAACGATCGAGGTACCCAAATCATGGAATAATGGCCAAACATCTCCTTACTAACAATCTTACGCTAAGTTTCATGTATGGGTGGGATGTCTCTCAAAGCGAAATCCAAATAAGGAACCCCCCCGATACACTACTACCTAGCATTGTCGGTCATCGGAGTCCGTTGGTCCCTCGGTCCATAACATGTACCCCTATATTCTCGTCTCTTGACCCAAAATTCCATCTCCTTCCGCAATTACACTTAAACAAGGAAATCCTTCTAAAAGACACTGTCTCTTAACATTTATGGTAATCTCATTCCACATACTTCATGTAAATATAATCGGGGCTCTCAAAATCCCGTCCCCAGACATACAACTATGAGTATTAACTTCCATGTCTCTATAGGCTGATATAATAATGCACTCTTCTTATTACCATATCCTGAGTGTTGATTATAATAACCAGCTAAATCTTTTCGCTGAACAGTAAACCAAATACACTCCGAATCATATCAATAATGTCCCTACGCATATCGGGAACAAATATTCGAGACCATTATATATTTTTCGAAGTCTCAACAATATATATATACATATATACAAATATATAAACGCGAGCCCGACCCTCTCGCAGATGGGGCGTTGCTATAACAAAACATTTTACACCAACGTAGTAACCCTGATAGACTTGCAATATCGGCACATTATCGATTTAAGCATATTATAAAACCATAATTAGGATAATATCATACTCGTATAACACAGCACTAAAACGAGAAATTTCAATAAGGTATATACCACTATCGATACTCCCATTCATCCTCTGCGGATAACACTAAAGGTAACCCCACTATACCAGGGAAAATATTCACATAAATAATAACATTGCCGATATACGCAATAAACTCGTATCTCATGAGAATATAATGATAAAAAATGTAGTAACTCGTTCCTGTAACATACAACACGTATCATCATCTGAGGATATAACTCATACTTCTGCCTTGCCAATCCCCATGGCTGCTCAAATGGTTCCTGGACTTAACACACCTGTCCGTACCAAATCTAAAATTTCCATAACTATTTCCCTTCCTAGGCACCATACCCTTATCCCTATACTTGCATTGGGAAACATTTTAACGCACGGGTTTCACTCCCCACAAAATACCTGCACACATACTCCACTTATCTCATGTCACACTCACCATGTTAAGCTTATCCTTCTCTCGGGCGTTGATCGTCTTGACTCTGATGACTACCTTCATTGTTCCCTTAGCTTTTATGGCCCTAAGCAACACTCTACTGGTTTCGACAACTCTTACTGATATCACCATCGCTCGGTAAAAATTTTGTTATCTGAATCATTTGAATGGATCCCCTGGTGGGTCTCCCCCTTTGTGTTGCTTCACCAACACCGTCTCCCACAGTCTTACTCTCTAACTAAATTCTTCGATTCTTGTATCTCCCCACACAAGGAAGCGTTCACCTCTAGATTATCAAAATGCAACATTATTACCATCTGCATTGACCATCCAAGCATAATTTCCCAGAAGTGCTAGCAATTTTTTTTCTAGGTTAATTTTCCCCTTTTATGTCCTCTTCTCCATTGCACCTACTTCATCCGGTGTAAGGTTTGCTATTTAATTAAATCTCTTTTCACAAATTGACCTCTGTCTGATCCTCTTATAAGAGTTCATAACAACGTTCGCATCTCATCCTGAACATCTGATGAAGGAATTTATGGTCAAATCATACCTATGCGCCTTTTCTTGACAAAACATTCCACTTCTAAGTGTGCTGGTTGTCTCTCACCACTGTAACTCTGCTCTTACGAGCCAAGAAAAAACTTTACCCCAAATTTTCACTCTCGATTTTCCATACTCCAACATATGTCTAAGCCTTTGGATATTTTTACCCTCGTTGTCTAACACACGCCATTTTCGCATTTCTAGTAATTCCACTGATGGTTCTCTTCAACGTTTCATCTAACTCTCTCTCTCTCCCATTCCAACCTTGTTGGGTGAGTCTAATTTGACACAACTTTTTACTACAGTGGTTCCTGGACGTCATATGTTATGCTTTAGCCGTCTTTATCGCCCTGGCCTTCTGTGCCATAATAGGGGTGACCTCAACTACAGTCATCATTATTGAATATACTTTATAACCTCAACTGAGCTTTGCCTCCTGTTGTCCGCCCAACTCACATGACATACTGCATTATTCAGCACACGAACACACCCAAATGAAAATCAGATTCACTATCATATACATTATAGCAGGAGAATGAAATCTCACCAAAGAAATCAACAATCCTAAACATAGGGCTCTATATCAAAGAAAGCTACACTTGAAGCATAATAAGTTGCACGGATTCTAAAGGGTACTAGAACCTGATGCTCTGATACCACCTGTAACACCCCGTCTAATTAAATACCAAGTAGCTACTCCTTTATTAAATTACTACAGAATATCAAGTTGGTTCAGTTTTAGCATCACTGTCGAAAATAATTAGTTAATTACTAGCCACATAATATTTAAAAAGATAGATGTCAAATTTTATTAATTAAATTAACAATTACCCAAGTAATTAAATCATCAACCATCAATGTCATAAACAATCTCATATGAATAACCAACGAAATGAAATAAACTGAGTTTGGAGTAAACACTCCCATAATAATAATGCCAGAGTAAATAAAGTCCCAACACAAGAATCTGAATAAACCAATATCTGAAATAAAGAAAATCTTTAACTACAACCTTTAAGAAGGAATGGGCGACATGCCCTAACTGATACAAATGCTTCTGAAGGAATCAATGATAAATATGGAGTCGTCTAATGTTAAGATCCTATAGCTTCCACAACAGCTACAGCACGTAATCAGAATGAATCTCCAATGCTTGGCGTCTCTGTGGCTGGGCACCTACATATGTTTTTACAATACAAAATAGATTTGGAAGAAAACGGGTCAGAGCCCGAGGTGAAAACGGTTTAAAATATAGCAAGTGTTTAAATTACAATTAAACAACACATATTATAAACATGTTAGTTGCGTATTCTCACATGAGTTTCTCACCTCTCAACTAATGTGCACGCCTAACGTATGCCCTTAACCCATCCTAGTTATGCCATTAACTAACTAGTCTGAACCACTCATGCTTTCGCATGATAACATAGCGTATCTACTCTTAATACCCAAAAATTTATATTCATAACCCATATTCACATTCATTAAATTACTTATCTCAAGTGTTAATTAAATTCTCACATTCTTAGCCCATTCAATCATCTTAGTTATTCACATCTACTAAGCAACAGTTAACCAGTCACAAGTACATATATATATAAATCACTCTCAGTACATATATACATATAAGGTACCCCTAGGCTAAGTTACGGTGCATGCATACTCTGCTATTAAATCCATGTACATCACGTACGTAAGGATCACGTGTTCCGAATCACTCAGGAACTGTCTCAATACAAATCACACATATTGGAGGCGAACATAGTTCACATACCCATGGGTCATGCACATACCTACGCTCCCATGGTCAGCTGACTTATCAAATCACAAATAAGTCATTCACAGTCCTATGTCCTTAAGGAACCAATCTAAATCCCCCCGAAGGCACACAAGATAAGATGGTCCTTTTCTCGAAAACCGACCTCCAGTGATAGCAAGTATGGTACGTATGCCATACACATAATAAATCCATACACTAGGCATTCACACAACATAAGTAATCATATTTCAATACAGGTATTCACACATTCCATATAGTAAGTCTCGTACGTAGAAAGTTTACCCGAACATTATACATAATATATATTTAACTTGATAACTCTCTCGTCGTATCAATTTGAGTACCTAAGCCTATCCCAAAAGGTTACTAGGTCTCCTATTAGTTTCTAATGTTATCTCAGTAACTTAAAGTCCCTCCATTAGTGTTATTATCCTTACATCATCATTCATTCCCATTATAGTTTCAATTCGAACTATTTCTAACCTTACCTCACTCGGTAGTCCCTCGTAAGCAATAGCATTCAATTCCATAAGGTAAACCATTTTTTCGGGCATCAACTAAGACCCTACTGACCTTAACTAAGTTCCACAATATCAAATTAATCACCCTAAGAATCATCATCGGCCTTGGGATCTTTATTAAACCTTAAGGGAAAATAATTGCCAAAAATCAGGAGAGGTCGATCGATCGACAAAAAGGATCGATCGATCGACATTCTTGGATCGATCGATCGATCAAGTAGGTATTGCGAATCTGGATAATTTTACCTACGGGTTTCATTAAACTTAACCCTCAAATCCTCTACTATAATGTCCCAAACTCCAAAATATCTATTCCTAACATCATACCAACATAAATACATAATTTCTAACATTTTAAAATCATCAAATCCAAATGGGAACCCAATTTCTTGGATCAATTCAGATAATTTTCATATAAATCCCTAGTTCTCCTATTTTCCACAAGAACACTATATAATTCATTAAAAATTTATAATTATCTACCCATGAATCATAATTTCGTGGTTGCTATTATCTCAAATGTTAAACTACATGCAAGACCTACCTAGATTACGATTTTAATTCTTCAAATCAATTCAATTATCATTATTCAAGGTTATTCTCCAATTCTAACCTAACACAGATGATATATGCACTAAATTATTGCAAGTTAAATCACTTGCCTGGTAATGAAGATTCTGATCCGATGAAGTAGACGGTATGGGGATGATCCTTGCTTTCGGATCTATCCAGTGGTGGTGACGGTGGTGCAAAAGCCTCTAAGTGGTGGTTCTCCTTTGGAAACTTCCTTCTTTTACTCTCTAATGGCCGTTTATGATTTTTTGTTGTGAAACCCTAAGGGTCTCAAGTGTTGGCTGAGATTATCAGTCTAAAATTCAGGGGTTACTATTCATGAAAAATAGAAAAGACTAAAATACACTTTCGGGTTGCCGGATATGCCTAAAAATGCCCCGGGACCCAAACTAAACCCTCGGCTAGTGTTTTCTGACTATCTTGGCCCTTCTGGACATGTTGGCGCACTCAAAATGCTCATACAGATGACATAAAAATAAAATACTTTTAAATTCATTAAATTGGGTCCTGACATGATCGCCACATGTGTCCCAACTTAATTACTGAAACTGTCATATTTTCATCTCACGATAATTTTAATAGATTCAATAATCACATATTATCATAATCACCAATAATATTCAACATTATCATCATTTTTGAATACTAACTCTCGTCTCGCTAGTTATTTAAATCCAAATTAATTTCCAATTAATTATCTTAAATTAATTTAATTAATCACATAATTAAAAGCCATAAAATTACAAGATTAGTTAAATGTGGAACTTAACGAAATTTAAAATATATTATGAGATCCCGCTTTATACTATGTGTATGTTAATATAGGATAGACAATGATGGAGTTATCATCTATATAATAATAGAGAGGGGTGTTTGAATAGTGCTAACAATTTAACGGTTGGAATCGAATATTTTGGGGCAATCTAAGGGTCTCAGATTGTGCCATGTCACCATTTAGACATTGTGACATGGCAAAATTGGTTCAAAAAGAGGTTATTTTAGTAAATTGGCTCGAGGAGTAAAAGTCGGGCAGATGGGACACAAAGTGTCAAGTTCTCAAACTCATTTGTCGAGACGCATCATGTCATTTACCTTTAATTTGAATGTCTTCCCATTTTCAACACCCACAAGGCCATTCTCTCTTTTCAAGACAGATCACCCATCACATATCCTTACCCCCTTCCATTAACCCACTCCTCTCTCATTCCTTTCGAACTCCCTTTCTTCTACCATCTCTATTTCTAAGTCCAACTCCCTCTCTCCACTCACATTCACCCCAACACAGCTGCAGGCCTCCTACACCAGTGCTGACGACCTCCACCAGCAGCTGCCTAGCTCTTGCTGACTTTTTCTTTGGGTAAGATATCATTTTTCACTGTTTCTTGAATCATCCATCTTTTTAGATATCATGTTGATAATGAAGAACACCTTCTTGATTTAGGTTTAATCTTTGTATCAAACAACCTTACATCCTCTAGGAACTCCGACCTCTATTTGATTTGGGTAAGTTTTTTAACTGATTCTCTCACCAGTTTCTTAATTTTAAAACGTATGTTTTTTATTGTTTTCATCGTACTCTTTTTTTAATTTTTTACAGGTATTGTAAATATAGGACAACAAACAAATTTGTCGTCTATTAAGATGTGGAAGAGGACGCCCCGTAAATGGGGTAAATGGTGGAGAAGCCAGGTAAAGGAGGAGATTTTTCATCGTGGACTTTTTCCTTTTCTACTGTTTGTGCGCGTCTTTTTGTTATTTTTATTTTATTTTCCATGAAAACTCTCAGTGAGGGGAGAGCTTCTACTGTCGCACTCCTCCCACAGGTAACCTTCTCCGGCGCAACCTTCAGACCACCAGAAGCGCCGAAGAACCCCTCCAGCCACTGCCGCACTCCTCTCACAGGTAACCTTCTCCGGCCCAACCTTCAGACCACCAGAAGCGCCGAAGAATCGCTCCAGCCAGATCTGGTGTCGACGTCCACTGGTTCTGCCCAGATCTAGTTTAAATATCGTCCAGCTTAGATACGGTGCGGATTTAACCCAGATCTGGTTCAAAGTCCTATAATTTTTTGGTTCAATCAAATGATGTTTGTTGCTTTTATAACTGTTAGTTTGGTTCTCAAACTATTTGGATTAAAACAGATTTTTACTGTTTGGTTCTTCTAACGATTTTTTTGGTTCTCAAACGATTTGGATTAAAATAGTGTTTTACTTTCCTTTTATTTTTGGTAGTATACCATGAGGTGTCCTGGCCAGCTTACGCGCACCTCAACTAATCCCCATTCGCGGTTCGTGGCTTCCGCTGGCGAAGCATTATTTTGACAGTGCCAGGGATCGAACTAGGGACCAAACCCAATCCACCCCCATGACTATCCCAGTGGAAGCCTTATACCACTGGGCCAAGAGGCTTGGTTAACAGTGTTTTACTGTTTGGATTAAAATAGTGTTTTACTATTTGAAACATCTGATTTTGGTTAAATGTTGATTTTGGTTGATTTATTGTTTTCCTTCCCTTTTTTTCTTATTGTAGTTGGATCTCTCTCCCCTTCATCTTCATTAAAATTAATTGAATCTAAAGGGGACGGTTGCATCAGATCTGCTCCGACTGGGCAGTTCCTTCAGCTCGTCATTTTATTATGTTTGGTTGATCTAATTATGTTTTTCTTTGTTGGTATTGTAACACATACTTGAAGATCTAATTACAGTCATAACAATAGCTGGAAATTTTATCTCTTTAATATTTTATTTGAGTTTTAAATTTTATTCATTTTATCTTAATTTAATCTCTGATGAAACTTGCATTGTTTTGACATGTGGTCTAATTTTTTACTACAATCAATTGAATTTAAGAGGTATATGTATTAAGAAATTTTATAATCCGTATTAATTGAAAATTTGCACAAAAAAAAATAATTTGCAAATATATTTATTATTCATATTGTTAATGGAAAAAAATGTAAATTTTCTTATAATTATTGTTTATTTCCTTATGCAGACATGATCACATGGTTCCATGAGCAAGCAATCTTACTGCTCAGATTCACCGCGTAGAGGAATGGGGCTTTATGAGGGTCCAAAAGTGATGGGTCATATCTTTGCACTTTTTTTTACCATGTTCACCAAACAATGTTGTATCTTTTAGAATGTGTATTTTACAATAATTTTAATGAACATTTTTGGTGAGTAATTTATTTTGCATTTATATTTTACGAGAAGTTATTAAACCATCTAAATAATTTTTATTTGATTTTATTTTTGGATTCCAATAAGACACCATCTAAATAATATACTTTTTAAATAATTTATTTTGCATTTTATTTGACTTTTAATTCTTTTCAATAATATGAAATGTTGGACTGTAATTGAATACTCCATGTATATAATTTTACATGTTATTAAAATATCAAAATAATTCTTTTATAAGAGAATACATATTATTTCCTTTTGTCGTAAATTTTCTTAATGTGGCAAAATTCATTTTTTTAGGTACATTAAGTCGTAGAGGCGCAACTTGCTCACTATACATCCCATGAGTCTTGGGACCCTAACCAAGCAGACAATCAAGGAAGACATTGAAACGCCGGCCTACAATTAAAATATTTACTTTAACAGTCTAAAAAGTATAATAGGTATAGGTTGTCTTGGGCTGGTGACGTGATACAGTTTGCTAATAGATTGTCTTAGGCTCTTCGGTAGGTATAGGCTCTTAAGTATAATAACTAGATAGCTAGCACTGATGATAAAAAAACTGTCCTCTACCAAAAGTCTCCCATGTGGGAGGCTTTATTCGCCCCTCACGAATTTATGAGGGCAATATTGGGTATCCAAAGACCCCCTTTTTTTGGTAAACATTGAAAATAAAAGGTTACGAAGGGATTACAACACAAAGAAACATAATATATAGAGGCAACAAAAACAACATAACAGCAATAGAGCAGTAGATAGGAGAAACACAAAATCCCCGCTACATCATAGGATTTTCAAGGATCCATCGCAAACCAATGGGGACCTCTTCGATCTCAACAAAGGCCTCCTCCTGAACTTTTGCCTCATGCGACAACCACTCCGGACCTCGAATCATACCGGGGCTAGCATATATGAAATCCAAACCCACAATCCTCATGAGTTTATAGCAGTCAACCCTAATATTCTCGAAATCAGTCTCGCAGTATTGAACACCGTTGAATATCTCAATCAGATCATACGAGATAGTCTCCATAAGGATATCCTTCCACCCGCGCATCCTCGTCATGTTTAGGTTGTGGTAGAGGCCTTACATTAAGGTGCGAAGAAGCGATGGGGTTCCCCTAAGTCTTCCGTAGAATCCAACCTTCCAAAGACCCAGATCATTAAGGACATAGCCACCAAAAGTGGCAATGCAGTATGTGGTCAAGATTGACCTTAAGCCGATTTTATAGTGAACCTCCCGTTGGCAGAGGGGCTCCAACTAGGACTATCAATTTTACCCGGAGTTTGGGGGAGGGGAGTACCCAAGATTAAATTTCTAGTGTCATGACTAAAGGTGTCTTTAATCAGTTTCTCATTCCAGACCCCATATTTGATCAGATCACACACACGAGATACATCATAGTTATTGTGGGCCTTAGGGATGGGGAAGTTACCCACCCTCCAATCTTTGAAGATGTTGGTAGACTTCCCGTCACCAATCACCCATTTCGTATTTTTAACAATATCATGTTTACATTTGAGGATACCGCTCCAGCTATGGGACGCCTGCGCTTTTCTGGTCCAGTTATCGGGGTTGTTATGAGTTTTATACTTTGAACTAAGATCCCGGACCCATAAGGAGTTTTTATCATTGAGAATTTTCCGACCAATCTTGGAAACAATGACACGATTGTTCTCTTCACTACACCTAATCCACAGACCTCCCAAATCTTTGGGGCGACAAACAGTATTCCAATTTATAAGGTGAATCTTCTTTTTGTCTTTCGTGTCTCCCCAGAGGAAATTCCTTCTAAGTTTATCCAGTTTATCGTTAATTGTCTTGCGGAAAATCAAGGTTTGCATATTATAGACAGGGATGGTTGAGGTGATAGCCTGGATAAGTGTAGTCCTGCCGACTAGGGATAAGAGGTTGGATTTCCCAAAGACCCCCTTTTAACTGAAGTCTTTGTGTTCAAAGACCCTTTTAACTGAAGTCTTTAAACACAAAGTGTGACCATTTATTAGGCAGACCATGATTTTTATGTTTCTACTTCTTCAAGTCTTTGGAATATTAAGAGTAAAGGTATAAAAAATTAAGATAGATAATAAAGAAAATGTAAATTTTCATATGTAATCATCATACTGTGTGTTCATGTTTGGGATTTGAAAAGTTCAAGAAGATTTCCTTTTTACTTGGTTTATTTATTTTTTAATACTTTTAATATGATAATTATATTTAATTAAATAACTTCTTAAATTATACTGAAAAATACAATATCATAATATTTGTTTTGTTTTCAAAGACTTCAATGTTATATGGTGAAGAACTATACTTTTTTAACATTTTTTTAAATACTATATTTTTTTTAAATAAGATAATTAAAATGGTAAGTTTTATTTTAAATTAAAACAGTTTTAAACTATATAGTTGAAAAAACTTAAAAGTGTATATTAAAAAAAACTAAATAAAATAACGTATAATTTATATTTCACAAGATTGTTTTTTAAATTTTAAAATCCATATTAAAAAAAATTGCAAGTCATTTAAAAAATAAAAAAATAATTTTATTTAAAAAATGTACAATATTTTATAAGATTTTTAATACATAAAAGAGGTGGGACCCAATGAGGCTTCGATCCAACAGATAATAAAAAAAAATCATGGCTTTAAATTCCACTATGTTTTGTAGAACGAAATTTATTCCGTTTTGCAATAGCGTACTTTGGAATTTTGTGCTTTTTTGCAATTAGGTACTTTGACATTGTCGTTTTCCGATTACAAACTTTGAAATTTTTCGTTGTGCCTTCAGGTACGGGCATATACTGGTTTACTTATATGACTACTTTGAGTTTTGTAACTTCATTATCTTGTCGAGTTTGACCCATATATATCATGGAACATTTTGTAGGTGCTCGATTTGAGCCCCAAGTTTATTGTTCTTTCCAGCTAGCATGAATATTTTATCTCCATCTCAAATTATCATCCTTTTGAGGAGTCTTGTGATGTGGGTATCGCTTAGTGGGTTTTCTTTTTATTTTCAGTTGTGTGTGTTGTGGAAATGTACTATATTTCATCTTCTACTGTTGTTGTTAGTATTTATGACTCTTGTTATCTATTAGTGGTGGTGTATTATTATTTATGGTGAGACTTTGGATGTTGGGAAGCTTGTTACTTTGGTTTTAGATGGATAATGATTCAACACTATCATTTGAGGATTTTATCTTATGTACTTTTTACTCTATGGCATATTTATCCCATTTTTTCTTTACACGGTGAAAATGATATTTAATTTTTATATACTATTATTTGGACTCGGTCAACATATATATTAGAATATACGGGTTATTACAGTTGGTATCAGAGCATGTTCCCAAGAAAAGTAGGTTACATGAGTCCATTTTAATTTTCTGCGTAGCATTATTTAATGTTTCCATTTTATGTGTACTCTTTATTATGATTTGTGTACTAACAGGAAATTTATGTTGTAAATTTTCAAACGGCACCTAGGATGAGGGAAGGTATTGTTAGAGCAACGGTAGGGGGAGGAGAAACCGGCCCTGAAACCCCAATGAAATAGGCACTGGCAATACCGATGCAGGATGCTTATGACTAATATTGTTTTGGGCCTCGGGATTTACTCGAGATCATTAGGTATAGTCAATCGCACTAGGTATGCAAGTAGGCTGACAGAAGAGGCCTCGGAAGGCACTGTAACCTATAACACCCACCTCGTCCTGGAAGAATGTCAGGGGAGTTTTTATGAAGAATAATCTTAAATACATGTAGGCAATTAGGATATCGAGGGATGAGTCCATTTGGTCGGTTTAATGACCACATTGGACGATTATATCTTCAATGCCGACGAGTTCTCATGGGCATGACCCCTTATTAGACAAGGGTTAAAAATGTACAGAGGTATTTCTTTGGTAATTCCATGTCAAAGTATTTTATCTCATGTTTGAAAATATGTCCTTAAAAGTATATGTGTGTTTGGATTCTTGATTTTAATACATGCCTCGATTCAAGTCCATGAAGATTATTGCTACATCTGTGTTTTAAATTTAGAGACTCCAAGTGGACATTTGGACTCTACAGGGGGTATATGACCTTTAGATTCCTAAGATTTCCCTCACGTCTTCACACACTTTATGCACTTTTGCTTACTCTCAAAATGTTATATTGTTTAAACATATCCCAAATGGTCTTTTGAAATCATTTGTTTAGATTTTTGTTTATCAAAACTTCGTATTTTAGGTTTGACACGATAGGCATGTGCTGGACACCAGGTTTGATGTGACACCCCGCCTAATTAAACATCGGGTGATCAGGCCTTCATTAAAATAAAACAGGTTTCTCAAATGGTTCATTCTTAGCATCACTGTAGAAAACTTTTTAATTACGAATACCCTAAGTAAAATTAGACCGGTGCCAAATTTTATCTTTCTTAAAACAGAAAAATCGACCATGCGGAACAAAGTACAAATAATCATGTACTATAATTCAAACATCAAAGTAAAAGTACAACAGAACAAAAGTATTACCGAATAAACCATCGGCTAAAAATCCCAAACAACAATAGAATAACCACTAGTCTGAAACTAACATCTGAGACTAATACCGGACCACAAGTCCATACATAGAAGAGTGCGAGATCCTGTGCTAGATCTGAATGAGAGATATCGTCTAGTCAAATCCTGTAAGCATCCACTGTGCTACAGCTCCGAGTCTGTAATGGAATCATCACAGATGGCGTCCCTGTGGCTGGACACCTAAAATGTTTTGAAAATATTTTATAGCAAGAGTTAGTACTCAAAATATTTTGAAAATATTTAGCAAGCGTTTATCACAATATAAAATGCGGTTATTGATTACACATGTTAGGTTCTCGTACACGCTCTTGAGTTAACTCACCCCTCATCTTTGGTGTACACCTAACGTTCTACACTTAGTTTGTCTAGACATAGTTCTCAAGCTAACTAAAACCAAAGTGGTAAACTGAACTTATCTGTACCCAAGTTCCAGTACCGCCCATACAGTACAACCGTTTTACTAACATCTCGCGTATGTTAATTAATTCTCAAGTAACATTTCATCTATGTTATTTTTCAAGACTTCTCATTTAGCTTCACTACTAAAATTACTACAATTTTCACAATTGTTGACTTTCCCACTTATGTAATTAAGTTTCGCTACTTGAATTACTAAATAGATTTTCTCTATCTAAAGGTTCATTTCGTAATTAAGTTTCACTACTTAACTTACCAATTCAGTATGTATATTTAAATACATAATATATCAATCTACTAATACACGGAAGTAGAATATCATCAGGTATATATATTTCACACACAATATATACTAAATATTAGTCACTGCTATTTTGCCCCTTTTATACACATAAAGGACTCTTGGTTCGGAATGATTCATCGACCCCAAGTAAGAATTGGTTCGGCATGATACATCGACCCCAATTATTTTAAAAATATATATATACACATATTCTGGTTCGGGACTCTCTCATCGCGACACCAGTTCAAAGTTTGGTTCGGTATTTCTCATCGACCCCAAACATATAATAACTTTATGTTAGTTCGGAATGTCTCATCGACCCTAACATAATTAATTTAGGTATAATCTCTCTACCTAAAAGATCACATAATTCAGTAGGTACACGCCCGACCTATTAATCATATACGTACGTAATATTTCAATCTCATATATTAACGCACAATATTCGCTTTACGATTTATCTCATTAATCGCATTTATTTGAGTATTCACACAACTCTAAGGGTCCTAGTTACCCCTTACATATAATTTCAGTAGTTATTGCTTACCCCACTGGTCTATTACTTAAATTGAATTTACTTCGCCCTGTAACTCAATTTCCGAAGTCCCCGATACTCTACTAAATCGGATTATTCTCCTCGGTCCATAATCCAAGCCCTACACCCAATGGCCTTATTGGACCTCAACAATATACCTACTGGTCTTATTCTTAATCCCATATAAGTATAATGTAAATCCTAGAATACCCATTCATTCCCGAACTCAACGAAGGATTAAACACAAAATTTTCGGGAAAACAGCTTGCGTCGATCGATCGACGGCTGGGTTCGATCGATCGACATAGTCGATCGATCGATAGTTCAAGATCGATCGATCGATCGAACAGGGACAGACGCAGTCTGTCTTCTTCGTTGATCCTCTCCTCCATTAACAAATTTCCAAACTCCATTATTGTCCACCAAACTTTTACCCAATGATCCAAACATATTTCCACATATACTAGGACAGTTTCTAACGTGTCAATTACATCAAAACTCCAATTACTTTAAAGAAATAATGAATTAAAACCCAGAATTTCTTGAAACCCTAGTTATGGTGTTCTTCCCATATTATCATTCAAAATCCAGATTTTTATTCCGAAAATCATCAAGTCTAATCTGAATATTAATCCTCTACATAGTTTAAATCATTCTACATGCGATTCCTATCCCAACATGCATAAATATCATCTTTCTCCAATCAAAATATTGATTTAAACAAAACCATTCAAAAACCCTACACATGGGTATTATAACTTTATAAATTTTTGCAATAAACAACTTGCCTTATGATCAGTAGGGTCTGATTTCGTGGTTCTTGTTGATGATTGATGATCTTCATCCTTCAATCCTTCTTCCCCAACAAGTTGATGGTAGAAACCCCTTTGAATCCTTCCCAAATCTTCTTTTTGCTTTAGAAAGTTGTGCCTCTCCTCTCTCTAATGGTAATGGTGTTGTCATGGGTGTTCTAACCCTAATTCATCTATCATACGGCTGATATAAAACTCTCAATTTCGTAGGTCTCCATACCCTCTTATGTTAAAAGACCAAAACGCCCCCGAACGGTCTCGGTTTAGTCCAAAATTGCCCCGGGACTCAACTAGTACCCCCGGGTATACTATTTTGACTAATTTGACCCTTCCGGACTCATTAGTGACCTCTAAATTATCATTTGAGTCACTTAAAAAATATTACTCGTTCTCACCCCAACACGGTCTACACGCGTTAAGTAACTATTTACCATAACTACAATTTTAAATAAAACTCTTTAAATTACTACTCTTACGTAATTTAAATCAAGACGATATATTCTCATTTAATTCTCCAATCTAATTAAATGGAATATTTGGAATATTCAGAAATACGGGGTATTACATACTTCCCCCCTTGCAAAGGAATTTCGTCCTCGAAATTAGGATAAGGCTGGTATTAAGGCTAAGGACCTTAAATATAATTGCACCCTCTAATACCCAATACCAAATCATAACATCCTAACGGTCGTCCCAAGCACATGACCATTTCATCATAATTTCTTATCGCACGTGACCCATGCCGCACATATCATAATTAAGTCCCACTACTTAATTTCTCCATAGATTTTCCCAATCCAACATTAATTCTTGAAATTAAGTTTCTCCCTACTTAATTTACCCATTTGATGTATATCTCTATATAACATCTAAGTGTCTACTATCACTCATAAGTAGAATATTATAAGGTATATATTTCACACACTATATATACCTTAAGGAAAAATTGGTCCGGCAAAAAAAATCATCGGCCCCAATAATCTTATCATTTACATTGGTCCGGGAATTCCTCGACCCCAAGGTAAATGTAATGCACATGTCGGTTCAGACCTTCCGTCGATCCCAATATTTATCATTGATTTGGTTCGAAAAAATATCGGCCCCAAATCAATCCCCCATGTATTGGTCCGGAACATCATCGACCCCAATACAGAGATTAAGCACACTTACTATCGCACATAAGTAGGAAAAATCAATAGGTATATATATCTTACACATAACATATACTACCAACACTTATTTTATAATCACCCCCCTTCTATAACACTTTTGGGGTTATTGGCTCGGAATTCCACCTCGATCACCAATAGTTATTAATTACTTGTCTCGGGATCACATCTCGAGCACCAATAGGTGTATATATATCTCATCGCACGTGAGTAGACAATTGTGAGCCATATATTTCACATTTCATATACTTTAAAATGTCACACTCCAATAGAATGTCCTCATATCACGCGTTAAGGACTAAAAGTTCGAAATGTCTCCTCGAACCACACCCAAAGTACATGTACTGTTCGTAATCGGTACCCACGAACCTAATCCTCATGTACAGTCCATATAGGCACTCACTCTATCTATAAATATGCTCTTATAGGCATACATTCAACCTATGAATTGATCAGTGGCTTCTCCAAAATTCCACTATTATAAGGGCGTATCATCATTCTTTCTCACTAACATTGAGTCGTAGGTAGTACAACGTACTCAAAATAACACTTTATCTCTATTCCTTCCTGACCTTCTCTCATAGGGTGGAATTTTAGGATTTCATCCTGATTCACAATCAGGTAGAGCGGCACCTTGCACTCTCCCTTTTCATCTACATACTAATCCATCCCGGTCACCCCATTTCGCTACCCCCAACGAAATGTTGGCTTAATTATGATGTTCACAACCCATCAATAATTTATAAGTCTGTCTCCTCACTCCATCATTGGAAATGTGGGTTCACTACCACATTCCGATTGTTCATTTCGATTCTATCTTGTCTATTAACTAGAGGTGTATCTGGAGACAATCTCACTACGTCTCTCCTCAACATCGCTTCCCACTTACTTCATCTTTCCTGAAGTGGTACTCTATTCCCCTTTCTCTGCGGGTTTATTATACTTTACAATCCTTGCACTCTTCGTAATTGGCGCACTTTTTGGGTTGGTTACTTTATAAGGATCAACATTTTAGTAACACGTAAGTCACTCACAACACTCAGTCAAGTAGCACCTTGCGCTACTTCTTCACCACAATTAGGTCTCCCATATCAAGAGATAACCTTTGAACGGTTTCCCACCGACTTTCATCCCATAGGGTGTGCTGGATCTCTCAGCACATATAATCTTGGATTATCGTCAATCTCCCATGACGTTCAACCCATTTCATCGATACGACTTGTTTCCTATTTTCCCCACCGTCGTACCAAAAATATTCCGCATCCCTCTATCTCGGATGTCTAAGGAATCCAATTGACTAGGGCGCCCATACACCCTTTTCTCCCCTCACATTTGCAAAAACATTGCAAATGTCGCACCCGTATCATGCTTTTCTTCAACTCCTTCCTAGTCTACACGACGTGACTACAATCTTGTGGGTATTCTCAATACCCTATAGGCCAAAAATCAAATCTTTGCCCACAAAGTCCCACTTATCCCTTCGTGGTGAGGTAAGCCTTTCAGTGTTTCTCTTCAACACTACCGGCTCCACTGATGCCCTAGCATCTAACAATGCCACTTCTCCTGACGTGCAAAAATTCAGTCGTATTCCCTTTCGCAACCGAACTTAAATAAGGGACTTCTCACCATGTATTCTTACTGAGCATTGTCGGAACATCACATAGTCAAGATACTCAAATTCGATTCCTCGACAATATGTGCAACCATACTCCAATGTTTCTAACGGAGTCAAGTGGCACCGCGCTTATGCTATCACTAAGTCTTAAGCACTAAATACAACGGCGAGCTCGATCTCTCCGCTCAGCGGTAATACTACATATCTTGACTCACATCATTTAGGTTCCCACACACCGAAATCAATTACTAAGAGATGTTCATAATCTCCTAAGTTTCTCACATTTTGATGAATAATGACAACTCGACCCTTTTTCAGGTGAGGAGTCGTCATATACCCCATTCACTCGAGGCTAAAATTCATATACTTCCTTATCCATCGCTCTGGTGATTTAGATGGTTCCCGGACATAACACGCTTGTCCTCTCCGGAATGCAAAACTTATTGGAGTTATTATTTCTTCAAATAACTTCCAGCTAAAAATAAAATGCGTGGCCCTAGAATCCATAATAGACATCTTTTCAAAAATTCCTGACTCCAGGCCATGCTGACCGGTTTGGGTACTCCTCCTCTCGGACTGGGTAGTCTCGATCCTGAACACTATCATCTTGGTTCCCTTAGTTCTGCTGACCAAGAGGAACGCACTATGGGACTTAACAGTCCCGACTTAGGATCTAATCATTAAATCCTCTAGTGGGTTTCCACTTATGGCTTGCACCAGCCCCATTACATACAGTCTTACTCTTTGACTAAATCTCTAAACTCCCTTAGCTCCGCCCACCCAGGAGCATTAACATCAACCTTGTAGGAAGTACCATATTGTCCTCATATACATAAGTCGTTCAAGAAGAGTTTTACCAAAAATTGCGAGCTATAACTCGAGAGTCCATTTTCTCAAGGGCTCTTTTCCCTTATACCTATCTCATCGGTACAAGTTCACTTCACAGGATAAATTTCTCTCTCACGATTGGCCTCTACCAGGCTTTCACGTGAGGGGTTCATATATTCCCATTCACTACGCTTCTGAATCATCATTGGAGAACTTTGCGGTTAAACTATACGTAAAGTTCTTCTATTTATATATACGGACCCTCGGTCCGAATGTAGTGACTGGTATCCCCGCCACGTTGCCTGAAAATTTACTCAAATTTTTCACTTCTGAGTATTTCTACCCTGTCCCAAATGCCAAAACCTCTGGACATACTACTTCCATTGGTTAACATGCACAGTCGCCGTTTTATCACATTTACGGCTCGTTCTCATCAAATTTTCTTCAGACCTACTCCCACTATCACTGCATTGGGCGGTCTAGACTAGCATCCCTCTTGCCGTCGCGACACTTGGAAAATGCCTGCTATGCCTCAACAACCCTTGCAGCAGTTACTTCCATTACCCGCTAGGGGTGACCTCGACCACGGTCATCTCTCCTATGATTGCCATCTTCGAACACCCCATGCTTTATGCCGAGCTCCTCCCTCCTATAGTCCTGCTAACGCCAATGCTGGACCTACCACCATATTCGACGTACCGTGCCCAATCGTAATCGTATATGTATAACACTACGTCTATTAAATAGCAGGAGAACGTAAACTACGTACGTAGAGGAGTACAATCATCCTAAGATAGGGCTCTATATCAATCAAACGATACGCTGAAAACGTAGTAAGCCGAACAGATCCTATGGACACTAGAACCTGATGCTCTGATACCATCTGTGACACCCCGCCTAATTAAACATCGGATGATCAGGCCTTTATTAAATTAAAACAGGTTTTTAAATGGTTCATTCTTAGCATCACTGTCGAAAACTTTTTAATTACTAATCCCCTAAGTAAAATTAGACCGGTGCCAAATTTTATCTTTCTTAAAACAGAAAAATCGACCATGAGGAACAAAGTACAAATAATCATGTACTATAATTCAAACATCAAAGTAAAAGTACAACAGAACAAAAGTATTACCGAATAAACCATCGGCTAAAAATCCCAAACAATAATAGAATAACCACTAGTCTGAAACTAACATCTGAGACTAATACCGGACCACAAGTCCATACATAGAAGAGTGCGAGATCCTGTGCTAGATCTGAATGAGAGATATCGTCTAGTCAAATCCTGTAAGCATCCAATGTGCTACAGCTCCGAGTCTGGAATGGAATCATCACAGA
The DNA here is from genome assembly GCA_949130495.1 of Sambucus nigra. Taxonomy (NCBI): domain Eukaryota; kingdom Viridiplantae; phylum Streptophyta; class Magnoliopsida; order Dipsacales; family Adoxaceae; genus Sambucus; species Sambucus nigra. The sequence continues at coordinate 661,403,064 of OX422213.1, read as the reverse complement.
TGGCGTCCCTGTGGCTGGACACCTAAAAGGTTTTGAAAATATTTTATAGCAAGAGTTAGTACTCAAAACATTTTGAAAATATTTAGCAAGCGTTTATCACAATATAAAATGCGGTTATTGATTACACATGTTAGGTTCTCGTACACTCTCTTGAGTTAACTCACCCCTCATCTTTGGTGTACACCTAACGTTCTACACTTAGTTTGTCTAGACATACTTCTCAAGCTAACTAAAACCAAAGTGGTAAACTGAACTTATCTGTACCCAAGTTCCAGTACCGCCCATACAGTACAATCGTTTTACTAACATCTCGCGTATGTTAATTAATTCTCAAGTAACATTTCATCTATGTTATTTTTCAAGACTTCTCATTTAGCTTCACTACTAAAATTACTACAATTTTCACAATTGTTGACTTTCCCACTTATGTAATTAAGTTTCGCTACTTGAATTACTAAATAGATTTTCTATATCTAAAGGTTCATTTCGTAATTAAGTTTCACTACTTAACTTACCAATTCAGTATGTATCTTTAAATACATAATATATCAATCTACTAATACACGGAAGTAGAATATCATCAGGTATATATATTTCACACACAATATATACTAAATATTAGTCACTGCTATTTTGCCCCTTTTATACACATAAAGGACTCTTGGTTCGGAATGATTCATCGACCCCAAGTAAGAATTGGTTCGGCATGATACATCGACCCCAATTATTTTAAAAATATATATATACACATATTCTGGTTCGGGACTCTCTCATCGCGACACCAGTTCAAACTTTGGTTCGGTATTTCTCATCGACCCCAAACATGTAATAACTTTATGTTAGTTCGGAATGTCTCATCGACCCTAACATAATTAATTTAGGTATAATCTCTCTACCTAAAAGATCACATAATTCAGTAGGTACACGCCCGACCTATTAATCATATACGTACGTAATATTTCAATCTCATATATTTACCGCACAATATTCGCTTTACGATTTATCTCATTAATCATATTTATTTGAGTATTCACACAACTCTAAGGGTCCTAGTTACCCCTTACATATAATTTCAGTAGTTATTGCTTACCCCACTGGTCTATTACTTAAATTGAATTTACTTCGCCCTGTAACTCAATTTCCGAAGTCCCGGATACTCTACTAAATCGGATTATTCTCCTAGGTCCATAATCCAAGCCCTACACCCAATGGCCTTATTGGACCTCAACAATATACCTACTGGTCTTATTCTTAATCCCATATAAGTATAATGTAAATCCTAGAATACCCATTCATTCCCGAACTCAACGAAGGATTAAACACAAAATTTTCGGGAAAACAGCTTGCGTCGATCGATCGACGGCTGGGTTCGATCGATCGACATAGTCGATCGATCGATAGTTCAAGATCGATCGATCGATCGAACAGGGACAGACGCAGTCTGTCTTCTTCGTTGATCCTCTCCTCCATTAACAAATTTCCAAACTCCATTATTGTCCACCAAACTTTTACCCAATGATCCTAACATATTTCCACATATACTAGGACAGTTTCTAACGTGTCAATTACATCAAAACTCCAATTACTTTAAAGAAATAATGAATTAAAACCCAGAATTTCTTGAAATCCTAGTTATGGTGTTCTTCCCATATTATCATTCAAAATCCACATTTTTATTCCGAAAATCATCAAGTCTAATCTGAATATTAATCCTCTACATAGTTTAAATCATTCTATATGCGATTCCTATCCCAACATGCATAAATATCATCTTTCTCCAATCAAAATATTGATTTAAACAAAACTATTCAAAAACCCTACACATGGGTATTATAACTTTATAAATTTTTGCAATAAACAACTTGCCTTATGATCAGTAGGGTCTGATTTCGTGGTTCTTGTTGATGATTGATGATCTTCATCCTTCAATCCTTCTTCCCCAACAAGTTGATGGTAGAAACCCCTTTGAATCCTTCCCAAATCTTCTTTTTGCTTTAGAAAGTTGTGCCTCTCCTCTCTCTAATGGTATTGGTGTTGTCATGGGTGTTCTAACCCTAATTCATCTAGCATACGGCTGATATAAAACTCTCAATTTCGTAGGTCTCCATACCCTCTTATGTTAAAAGACCAAAACGCCCCCGAACGGTCTCGGTTTAGTCCAAAATTGCCCCGGGACTCAACTAGTACCCCCGGGTATACTATTTTGACTAATTTGACCCTTCCGGACTCATTGGTGACCTCTAAATTATCATTTGAGTCACTTAAAAAATATTACTCGTTCTCACCCCAACACGGTCTACACGCGTTAAGTAACTATTTACCATAATTACAATTTTAAATAAAACTCTTTAAATTACTACTCTTACGTAATTTAAATGAAGACGATATATTCTCATTTAATTCTCCAATCTAATTAAATGGGATATTTGGAATATTCAGAAATACGGGGTATTACATTTGATAGGAGATATAAAATATTTTTGTGTAGATGATTATCAATGGTGTGCGCACGAACACGGATTGAGGGGATGCATGGAGTGTATTAGGTTAAAAAAAATTGTTTTTATTGTGAAACTTGCATATGATCACCTTTCGATTTAGAAATATTATTTTACTATGGGAAAAAAATCAAAAATGAAAGATTTTCTCTCTCCAAAAACCCCGAATGAGATTATGTTTTTTCTTATTTTATTTGTAACATTTGATGAGAAATTTTTGAGTGATTTTATCAAATACCTAGAAAACCTTTTTAATTTTATATTCACAGAACTTGAAAATTTATTTGATTTTGGAGCTTGAAAGCATAAAAAAGGAACTTCAAACTTATAAAGTGTCCAAATGTGATTTTCAGGAAAAAAAATTGCTCCACTTGAAGATGAATTGTCCTTGTAAAACAAAGTTAAAATAATCTTGAAGGTTGTTTAAAGCTCGATAAAATATTTTCAGAAATGAATCAAGTTAAGAATAACAAGTGTGGAATAGGATTTGACAAATTTGATAATTCTTCTTCTCAATATAGCATAACTTTTGTGACAAGATTTTTAACACATGAACCAATAAAAATTGTTTAAGTCTATTTGAACATGAATCTGAAAAATAAAGATTTGAGGAAGAATGTGTTTGTTGACCCAAATTTTAGAACTAAAAGTGAATTAACCAAAATATTATCAAGGGTCATTCTTTTGAAAAAGGTCGAGAAAGTTTTAAGAGACCGTTCTAACCCTACACATGTACACATTGTCATAAAAGGGCATTTTCATAAAAAACGGTCAACCAAGGATTTTTTCTTAAAAAAGGCTTAGTAGCCCACAAAATTTAAGAATTGGTCATGTGGTGACAATAAATCTCAACACAAAGAACAATCAAATGCGATCACCAGAATAAAGAAAGAACACAAAATAACTGTAATCACACACGACACAAAATATACGTGGTTCGGCAAAATGGCCTACGTCCACGGTGGTGCTCTCTATTTTATATTTCTCTTTACTCCAGGGGAGTGTTTACAATTGCGTGTACTTTGCCCCGGACTGGGGGTTCAATATATACATGTAATTTTCAGAGAGTGGGGGTGTTGGGCACCTCCACGTTAGCCCATAATTCCTAGAATATCTCTTGAGAGATTTTAGGGGTTGAATGGGTCATAAGTGAACTAGTTATGTATGAGACCTTAGACTTTGGGCCGAACTTTCCCTTATCTTGGATGGGGCTTAATCGGGCTAATCATCTGGGCCAGGATAGTTGAACGAGGTACCCACAATTGTCGCTAAAAATTTTGGGTCACAATTTGGGCTCAATAATTTTAAATATTAGCCTTAATGGCATTTTGTGAATTGCGTATCACTTTGGGGATCGAAGCATCTTTCTTGAGTAGATTTAGGCGGCATATTTTCTTCGTTCTCTGTGCGTCATGATTGAGAGGGTTTAAACTTATTTTGAAGAAGCCATTTCTGGAGTCGTTTCACAAACTTTCGAATTCTTAAGATATCTTTTGCTTCTTACTGCATTTTCTCATCTCCATGTCTCTTCTTTCATCTTAGAGCTCTTCCTTATCTTCCTATCTTCTTTGCTTGTGAATTTGCATCGTCTCAAGTTGATTCTCACTTTGTAAGTTCTGCAAATTTCTTCTCTTTTCTTTTTTGTTGGAATTTTGTTGTTATCGCTTCTAGGGTTTTTCTTTTCTGATGGAAAATATAGGCAATAGGTCAATAGTTAAATTTAGGAAGTTTTATAGTATTCCAAACTAGGTGGACATTGAATGTACCCCTGTTCCTTGTAATGTTAGAGATATTGAGGACGGGCACTGGATTCATGTTCTTCTATTGTCCCAGGGGGGCGGACTTTTCCCCTAAATTGCTTATTTTTGCATTTCTTTAGTTATTTCTATTTAGTTCCTGCACAGTGCTATCTAAATGTTTGGAAAATTGTCATTGGTGTTCATAGAATCAATCAACTCTATGGCACCAATCTAGGTCTTGCTGAAATTTGTCATTGTTATTCCTTCTCCCGAACAAGCTCTGGTCTACTTTATCACAAAGCTAGGAGTCCTGATAGGGTATTGGTAGTCAATCTACCTGATTCCCACAAGGACTATTAGTAAGAGCGGTTTATTGCTAGGAACTAGCAGTTCCCTCCCCAAACTAAAGGGGCGAGGTATAGGGGACATATGATTCCCTTTTATGGGGAGGAGTACATAGGTAGGCATAACTCGTATCCTGTTTATTAATTTTCTATTATTGTACTGTTGTCCTTATATTTTCCTTTTTTCCCCTTTCAGCGAAGACAAATAACTCAGAACCTGCCCTTCGCGAGATTCGAGTTGCTGAGCTGATCAAGGCTTGGAAGATCAGGGAATACTTGGCTGACGGTGAGCATCTATAACCAGCTATATTCCTTTTAGAGTACAAGAACATCGGGACCAACTTCATCGCCCAACTTGTGGATAGTATTCCTCAGCTAGATATCACAGAAGAGGTTGTTACTGACCCAATTCAATTAGACGAGGAGGAAAGCATCTCCGGTGAAGAGGGTGAGGGAGATGACAGGGGTGGAGGTAAAGGTGATTATAGTGAGGAGAGTTCAAGCGACAAAGAATCTTCCAGTTCATAGGAGGGTTCAGAGGTTCCGGAGGACTCAGAAGATTCGGATAGATATCATGAGGAAAATATAGCTCCTCCTAAGAAAAATTTGATCCTAGATGATGATGAAGATAATGTGTTGCTTACTCGCAGGTTGAAGAAGAAGAAATCTGGGAGTGGGGATATTGCCACTGGCTCCCAGATTGTTGCTCATGAGCAGGAAAGGAAGAAGAAAGAGGAGACATTGGTGAAAGATAAAGAGAGGAAGAAAGAAGAAGAGAGGAAGAAGAAGGAGAGAGAGGAAGATAGAACGAGAGAAGAAGTGAGGACCAAGACAGAGCAGTCTTTGGTGCCCGTGTATGCCCTGGCTGAGGGGACTTTTGTTGCCCTTTCCCCTCAGTTGGCTTCGACGGTGCTCAAGAGAGAATTTTTTCCATTGATCGCCAGAGGTCGTCTAGCATAGGGACCGACCAGTTAACCCTGAAGGCAAGTCAGGGGCTAGCCTTGGTAAGTCTCTTCTTACTTTTCTATTTTCACAGTTCTTTTTCTTTCTGTAGTTTATTTCTGACTTCATCGTCCTCTATTGCAGTCGCGATGAGCTGGCGAGGAAGAATGCTGAGCTAGAGGCGAATCTTAAGGCTGCCACATCTGCTTAGAAGTCTTTCGACCTTGACTTAGCCAAGGCTAACAAGGCAAAAGAGGCAATGACCAAGGAGATCAAGGAGCTGAGGTAGTTTTATGACTTGGTCTGTACGAGAAAACTGGTGGTGGTTGAGGAAAACAAAGTGCTTGCTGAGAAGGTAAAGAAGGTGGAATCTGAGGCTTCCACCCTCAAAGAGAGATCGTACAACGCTGGATGGGTCGCAGAGTATGAGGATGCCGAGGCTCAGATCGACAACATTGGCCATCTCAACTTCAAGAATGGTTGGTACAAGGCCTTGCTTACTGTCGAAGTGGATGTTGATTCCCCCTCTTTGATGAGCACGACCCTAGCCATAAGCCTGTTGTAGATGAGGTGCCTCCTTCTGCTACCCATAAAGATGCCCCAGCTGTCCCGACCACTATTGTTGATGTTCCCCTCGATCAGGAGATGGTGAATGCTCCATCTGAGGGAGGCGTACCTGGAGCTGTCGTAGATAAGGGGAAGCAACCTGCGTCCTCAGAATAGACTGAGGTTGCTAGTTAGTCTTTTTAGGGAACATTTATATTTTTGTATTTTTATTGTTGTTTCTTTCTTTTGCTGATGTACTTGAACTTTCTTTTAATGAAATGAAATTATGTTCCCTTTCGCGAACTGATTTAATTTTTCTTTGTTGCTTATATAGTTTGTATATTGAGGAATATATTCCTACTTCCTCTCAACTAGGAAAAATCCTTGGTCCTGATGTGAGAAATCGAGTTCGCAAAGCCTTTGTAAGGATCTGCAAATCTCTTAGGTTGAGGAATCAAGACTATAAGGACCAGTCAGAGCTCGTTGCCAAGCTAAAAGATTGTCTTCAGGAGATGGAGGAGGTCGGCGCTTCTGTTCAAGAGGAAGTGGATGCTCGGAAGGCTAAGCTTCTAGATGACTCCGAGGTTAATCAAGTTGGAGAGGTACTTCAATAAGAGAATGATGCTCTAAGGAGAGAAGTATCGCGACTTAGGGAGAATGCACCGAGCATTGCCCCTCAAGTTTTGCGTGGCTCCTCTTCATCGACTGGGCCGCGAGCTGGTACTGATGATAATGGCTCACCTAGGGAGATTGTTGAGCTTCGTGGTGATATTCGCAGGGCATATGTGATAGCTGTCGGTCTTCAAAGAGATGTTACCTCGTTGAGGCACCTTTTCAAGAAAGGTCCTCGGAAAGTGTGGGCTGATGGTTATGATCAGGGTTGGACCGATGCTCCGACTAAGTTGAGGGAGGTTGAAGAGTTATCCTTCATTAGAGGATGGTTGAGTTCTCTTAGGGAGTTACTGGTTCCTAGGAACTCTAACCTCTAGTATCGTCATGAGATCTCCCCCTCAACTTTGATGTCGAACCCATTCAGGAGGGATGATCGATGGGTTCCCATAGATGCCATCCCAAGGCAGCTCGTGGAATCATATTCAAATGAAGTCGAGGAGGAATTAGCTCCTCACCCAGATGATGGCTGAAGAGCGCAAGTGGCTGACTATCTTGCTCAGTGACCTAATCCTCATTAGGATTTATTTTAATCAGCATATGTAACTCCTTGTATATGTAATTATATAATAAAATAGTTATGTTTTGGGTGATTCACCGACTAAACATTTGTTGTGTATTTTTTACTTAGTTGATTTCTTGTTCAACTATCTTGGGCTTTTCTAGCTGACTAGACTTGATATAGGCAGAGTTGGTTTGTTGAGTGAGTATCCCCCCAGTTCAATATGCTTTTATTATACCATTCTTCCCTGCTTTACCTTTTAAGTTGTGTCATTACACTTCCTTAGGACTAAGTGTGGCAATGTCGAGGATACACCTGGTGTTGGATCATCTATCCGAGCAGGATTTTTGAGTTAAATAATGTTAGTGACCAACCTGGGTTGGTCATGTTGCCTAAGGGTCCCCTGTAGGGCTTCATATATTATCAGGGGCGATATAAGGAGGTCATTCATGTTTGATGATGAAGGCGTGATGAGGGTCATTGCATACTGACCCTGCTTTAATACGTATCTCGTAATCTTAGTTTTGTACGTTAAGGGGGGATCCTATAACTTGGAAATGGTGCATGAATTATAATGTATTTGAGAAAAATCAACACTTCATAGGATACCACTACCAAACAATTCTTTATTAATCAGAAATGAATTAAAAATGTCAACATTGAGTTAAAAAATCAAAAAAGAAAAGCTAGAAGTAGAATTTCTTCAAATTGGCTGCATTCCAAGCTCGAGGTATCTCCCTGCCCTCCAGCGTTTCTAAGTTATAGGCTCCTTGTAGGTCGTCTATTATCACCTTGAATGGCCCCTCCCATCTTAGCCCTAACTTTCCATATGATGGTTTTACAGCGCTGCCAAGAACTTTCCTCAGGACATAGTCCCCAACTTGGAATGCTCTTGGATTGACCTTCTTGTTGTAGTGCCTTGATAGTTGTTGCTGTTAAGATGCTAGTTTCACTAGAGCCAGCTCTCTTCGTTCTTCAGTTAGGTCAAGTTTAGCGAGTAAAGGTGCATCGTTCTGGCCTTGGTCGACCAGGGTGGTCCTCATGGTAGGGGGCCAGCTTCCAAGGGGATAATTACCTCTATCCCATACGTTAGTGAGAATGGTGTTTCTCCAGTTGCTCGCCGTGGGGTAGTGCGGTAAGCCCATAGGATGTGGGGTAGTTCAGTTACATATTCCCCCTTGGCTCGCTCAAAGCGCTTCTTCAATCCATCGATCACTATTTTGTTAGAAGCTTCAGCCTGTCCGTTGCTCTAAGGATATGCCACAGAGCTGAAGTAGTGCCTGATCCCGTGGTCGCTGCAGAAACCCTGGAAGAGGCCACTTTCAAACTGGGTTCTGTTGTTAGTGATGATGGTCTTGGGGATCCCAAAATGGGTGATAATGTTCCTCCATATGAATCTTATCATATCCGCGTCTCTAACGTTTGCCAGTGGCTTCGCCTCTATCCATTTGGTGAAGTAGTTTATTGCGACCAACAAATACTTGTGATTACCGACTGTGGTAGGAAGATGACCTATGATGTCCATTCCCCATTGGGCGAAAGTCCATGGGCTGGTAAGTGACTTTAGGTCGCTGGCTAGATGGTGAACCATAGGAGCGTGAAGTTAACATTTTTTACATTTACGAGCATATAGTCCAGCATCTCTCTACATGTACAGCCACCGGTAGCCTTCTTTTATTGATCGAAAATCTAGCGACCTGCCCCTAATGTCACATCCACAAATTCCCTCATGGAGTTCATGCAGAACTTGTTCGACGTCCTTTAGATGAACGTATTGGAGATAAGGACAAGTGAAAGATCTTTTATACTGCTTGCCCTCAAAAGATAAGTGAAAGCGAGCAGCTTTGACTCTTATTTGATGAGCACTCTTCTTATCATCTGGTAGCGCTCCATCCTTCAAATAATACCTTAAGGAGTCTATCCAACTTGGGGTTGTCTCAATATGGAGAACACGTCCCACGTTCGAAAGCTTATCGATCTGGTTGATACTTGGTTGGGCGAGAAAGTCAATCATAATTGTCCTCTTTAAGTCAGAATTGATCGCTGAGCTTAAGGCTGCTAGGGCGTTAGCATGGATGTTCTGTCCTCTGGGAAACTATTGAACACTAACTTGTTTAAAGTTGGCCATCAATTTTTTCTCTGTGGAGAGGTAGGTCGCCATCTTCTCATCTATAGCGTTGAAATCTCCACTTATCTGGTTGGAGACCAACTATGAGTCGCCAAACACTTGGAGTCGCTTTGCTTCAAGTGCCCGTGCTTTTTGTAGGCATGAAATCAGTGCTTTATACTCTGCTTCATTATTAGAGGCCTCAAATCCAAGCCTAATTCCTTGCTCGAGTATTGCATCTTCAGGGTTAACCAGCACGATGCCTACTCCTGCCCCTTTGGAATTGGAAGCACCATCAACGAATAGTCTCCAGACCCCTGATGCTAAGGGAATTTCCTTTCGATGAATAGTTTGGCATTGGTCGCAAGGATGTTCACCTACAAACTCGACGATGAAGTCGGTGAGGACTTTCCCCTTTATGGCATTCCTTGGATGGAACTGAATGTCAAATCTCCCAAGCTCAACAGACCACTTTGATAGTCTACCTGACAGGTCTGCTTTTCTCAGTACTGCTTTAAGAGGGTGGGATGTAAGTACAATGATGGAGTAGGTTTCTAAGTAATGTTTTAATTTCTTTGACGCTACCACTAGTGCAAAGGTGAGCTTTTCTAGTGGTAGGTATCGATGTTCAACATCCAAGAGAGTTTTGCTCGCTTAATATACTGGGTGCTTGATCCCCGTTTTTTTGCATACCAGTGCAGAACTCACAATATGACTGGAAACTGCGAGGTACAGGTATAGATAGTCATTCTCTTGAGGGATTATGAGCAAGGGTGGTGTGTTGAGGTAAGCTTTGATCCCCTCTAGGGCCTTCGAGCAATCCTCATTCCACTCCACATCTTTGCTTTTCTTCAACAATTAGAAGAGCGGCTGGCACCTTTCAAATGACTTTGAGATGAGTTAGTTCAGGGCGGCGAGCATCCCTATGATATTTTGTACGTCTCTTATCGTACGGGGGGGATGTACCCTGTTGATGTCATCGATTTGGTTCAGGTTAGCTTCAATACATCTCTTTCCGATCGAGTACCAAAGGAATTTTTTGGACTGGACACCAAAAGAACACTTGCTCGTGTTGAGTTTCATTCGATACTTCCTGAGGATTTCGAAGGTTCTTGATAAGTCAGAGAGGTGGTCTTCCTTGACGAGCATATCATCGATGTATACTTCCATAGTGCTTCCCATTTGATCTTTGAACATCTTGGTGACCAACCGCTGGTAGGTTGCTCCTGCGTTTTTTAGCCCAAAGGGCATAACCTTGTAGTAATATAACCCAACTGTGGTTATGAATGCTATTTTGTCTTGATATATCTCAACACAAAGAATAAGCAAATGCGATCACCAGAATAAAGAAAGAACACAAAATAACTGTAATCACACACGACACAAAATATACCTACTTCGGCAAAATGGCCTACGTCCATGGTGATGATCTATGTTTTAATTTCTCTTTACTCCAGGGAAGTGTTTACAATTGCGTGTCCCTTGCCCGAGGCTGCGGGTTAAATATATACATGTAATTTTCGGAGAGTGGGGGTGTTGGGCACCTCCACGTTAGCCCATAATCCCTAGAATGTCTCTTGAGAGATTTTAGGGGTTGAATGGGTCATAACTGAACTAGTTATGTACGAGACCTTAGACTTTGGGATGGACTTTCCCTTATCTTGGATCGGGCTTAATCAGGCTACTCATCTGCTCTAAGATAGTAAAACGAGGTACCCACAGGTCATAAAAGTTATCATAAGGTGGTTCATTGCGAACCTAATGTATGCAAATATTTACCCATAAAATTGGTTTGTATGATTTGTATTTACATAATAGTATGCATATTCATAAATGACTATACATATCCTCTTTAATAAAATGGGGCTTGATTATATTTATATACAACATTTTATATAGAGATTTCATTTTAACGAAAGAATTGTTGTTCGTGTTACTAGCTTGATTTGTGTGTTTTGGTTAATTGCTAGCGTGTCAGGTAAGGTTATGGTCTTGCTAACTAATTGATTATCTTAGTATTACGATAATCACGCGATTCTACACTGTTTGATGCTTCAATTAAGAAGACTTATGCTTCCCTTGAGGAAGACTTTACCGTGACTGATAAATAATTATACATAACTAGAACTAGAGAAGGAAATGTAATTTGCATAAACTGAAATTGAAGATAAGCTTCGAAACAATAAAGAAAGATGAAAGCAATAAAAGAAACAAATATGCTACGAAATGTGAAGCAAGATTACACTAATGAAAGTAAAAATAATTAAAAGGTAAAGGAACTTATCATAAAATGTAAAGAGAAATACAATTTACCTAATAAACTATTTTGATTAAAAGGAAAGATCTAAATAAAAGAAAAGAATTAGAAATAAAATGAAAAAGGTAAAATGAGTAAATATATTATTTTTGTTCAGGGTGTCCTTTTTTCCTTTGTCCTTGTGACACCCATCTAATTAAATACCGGGTAGCTACTCCTTCATTAAATTAATACAAAATATCAAGTTGGTTCAGTCTTAGCATAACTGTCGAAAAAAATTAGTTTACTACTAGCCACCTAATATTTAAATAGAGAGATGCCAAATTTTATTAATTAAGTTAACATAAACCAAGTAATTAAGTCAACCACCATTAATCGCATAAACAATCTCAAATGAATAATCAACGAAATGGAATAAACTGAGTCTGGAGTAAACACTCCAATAATAATACCTGAGTAAAATAAATTCCTGATACAAAAGTATGAATAAATAAACCAACATCTGAAATAAAACTAAAAGTCTGAAGATGCTATCTTTAAACAGAAATGGGCGACATGCCCTACCAGATGAGTAACCCTGAGTAGAATCAAGTACAAAATGTGAAGGTGTCTAATACCGAGAACCTGTAACTTCCATAGTATCTTCAGCACGTCAATATAATGGAACTCCTATGCTTGGTGTCCCTGTGGATGGACACCTAAAAGGTTTTACAAGAAAAATAGATTTGAAAGCAAACGGGTCAGGGCCCAAGGTGAAAACAATTTTAAAATATAGCAAGTGTTTAAATTACAATATTAAACAACACATATAATAAACATGTTAGTTTCATACTCTCACATGAGTTTCTCGCCTCTCAACTAATGTGCACGCCTAACGTATACCCTTAACCCATCCTAGTTATGCCGCTAACTAACTAGTCTTTACCACTCCTGCGTTCGCATTCTAACATAGGGTATCTACTCGTAAAACCCAAACAACCCATATTCACATTCATTAAATTACTTATCTTAAATGTTAATTAAATTTTCCACATTCTTATCCCATTCAAATATCTTAGTTATTCACTTCTACTAAGCAACACAATAGAACTATCACTATGTATATACACCAGTATAGTATCTCATATAGAAATCAGGCACCCCACAAGGATAGAACCTACGATGCCCTCATGCTCTACTATCGAATCCCGGTACATCACGTACGTGAGGATCACAAGTTTCGAATCACTCGGGAACCGTTTCAATAAAAATCACACATAGTGGAGGAGAACTAGTTCACATACCCATGGGTCATAAACATACCTACGCTCCCATGGTTAGCTGACTTATCAACTAACAAATAAGTCGTTCATAGTCCTATGTCCTTAAGGTACCAATCTAGGTCCCCCCCGAAGGCACACAAATATGAGATGGTCCTCTTTCAAAAACTAACCCCCCGTGATAGCAAGTATGGTAGGTATGTCATACACACAATGATCCAGATACTAAGTATTCACACAACTTAGACAATCATCATATTTATATAGGTATACACTAGCCCTATATCTTAAGTCTCATACGTATTATAGTGTCATCTCGAATATTCCACGTAATATGATTAGCGCTACAACTCTCGTGGTATAAGTCTGAATACCACAACCTGCCTCATAGGTTACTAAGTCACCCACTAGTCTCTAAAGTTATCTCAGAAATCCTAAGTCCCTCTTCTACTGGTCCTAACCTTAAATCAACATTCATCACTTTAAATCCCAATTTATACTAAACTTCTAACCATACCTCACTCGGTAAACAATCGTAATTATTCCATTTAAGCTCATAATATATAACATATTCCGGGCACTATTTATGATCCTACTGACCTTAACTAAGTCCCACAATATCATATTAATCACTCTAAGAATCATTACCGGTTTTGGGATTTTCCTTAAACCTTAAAGGGAAACAATTACCAAAAATCAGAAGGGGTCGATCGATCAATGGAAAGGAGTCGATCGATCGATCCATTGATCGATCGACATTCTTGAGTCGATCGATCGATCAAACAGGTATCTGCCTGGAATTTCTTTAACAGTTACGAGTTTTGCCATTTTTACACCCCAAATCCTCCATTACAACGTCCCAATCTCCCAAGTAAGTTTTCTAATCATTAAACCAACGTATCTATACCAGTTTAACGTTTAAGAATCATCAAACTATCATAGAACATCGTTTTCTTGGATTAAAAGTCATGAATTTCACTACAACCCTACTTCTTCCATAATCATCATAATCCTCAATTAAATTTCGTGATTCTTAACCCTTAAGTTATAATTTCATTTATCAAACATTTCCAGAAACACCACTACATGAAAACCTACCCAAAAATCAATTATTAAGTCTCCAAATTCATGTTTTTGCCATAATTTATAAATTGACATCAAACCTAAACTATCATGTAAAGTATATGCCATAAATTATTGCAAGATAAATCACTTGCCTGAAAATAGAGATTCTGATCCAATGAAGTAGACGGTACGGGGATGATCCTTGCTTTTCGATCTATCCATTGGTGGTGACGGCGGTGCAAAAGCCTATACGTGGTGGTTATGGCCATGGAAAGCCCTTGGAACTTCTCCTTTCTTCTTCTCTAACGGACGTCTGTGAATCTTGGTGATGGAAACCCTAAGGCTCTAACCTATTGGCTGATAAAGCTTTCTAAATTTTGTGGGTCACTATTCACCAAAAATAAAAATGACTAATATACCCCCTCAAGTTGTTAGTTAGGCCTAAAAATGGCCCGGGACCCAAACTAAATCCTCGGCTAGTGTTTCTAACTATCTCAACCCTTCCGGACACGTTGGTGCACTCAAAATGCTCATACGGATGACATAAAAATAAAAATACTTTTAAATCCATTAAATTGGGTCCTGACACGACTAACGCGTGCGTCCCAACTAAATTACCAAAACTGTCGTATTTTCAACTCACGACAATTTTATTAAATTAAATAATCACATATTACCATAATCACTCAATAATATTCAACATTATCATCATATTTAAATACTAACTCTCGTATCGCTAGTTATTTAAATCCGAATTAATTTCCAATTATTTAACCCAAATTAATTTAATTAATACCACAATTAAAAGTAATTAAAAGTAATTTCATTTAATTAATCTCATAATTAAAAAGCCATAAAATTACGGGGTATTACAGTCCTCTAGTTGCTTATGAATAGAGTTCCTTTCCATGCAATTTTCTTATAACTATTGGTTGGTTAACTATTGCCTAGGTGCACTAACGCCCATATAAACCATCACTTTAGTGTTTAAACCTGCATCCAAAGCTTTAACAAGTTTCAAACATTAAGGTTGTCGTTTTCATTAAACTAGCACATTACATTTCAGATGTGATTACCGGTTTGTAATTCCACATGGCAAACGCTCATTATACCACGAATATATGGTGTAAACATACCCCCCCCCCCCCCCCGCATTAATTGATTTTTGAGAAAAAAAGTAATTAGTGGACTATTAAATCTCACACACCATCACTCCATGTTTAGTCGTCATTACTCTGAGTAGATACTGTATAAGTAATCGTGTTTTGGAGGTGATAAAGTCTTCATTTCAATCCACTAGCCTATTGGTCTTTAACGTGAGCTTATTTTCTCTTATTTTTTCATATTCTCTGCATTTGAAAATGGCTTCTCAAGATAATAATGGTTATATCCCCAAAAGCATTCATAATTTTGGTTCCACCTTAAACTTCACACAAGATAGCAAAAATCCTTGGGTCATTGGCTTTGTTGTTGTTAACTAGTCTAATGCTGATGTTAGAGACTAGGATACATGGAATATAAAGTGGTTTCATTTTTTAAAGTCCCATCTGAGCCTTTAACAGAGGGTGAAAAGTAGCGCGTGTCAAACGCCGATCGTTGTTTTCTGTTCACCGCCTCAATACATAAACCTGAACTTATGACTACACTCTTTTAAGGGAGTATAGCGCCCAAGTCCGGGTATCAAAAATCCACAGAGACGAGTTTCTAGAATTTAATTGGTTTAATATTTGTAGAATAAAAGTGTAAAAGATAATTTTAACAAAAAGGAAAAGATAATAAAATGAAAAGATTAATCTAGGCGTGAATAAATTAAACTATGATTAATAAAGCGAATAAAAAATATAGGTTGCAGCGAATATCCCTCACCCCGAGTTAATTAGTATAAAATGGTTACATGGGCTCACGAGTTATTAAGATTGCGTCTCATTTCGTCAATTAATTAAATCAAGGGTTGTCACACCCCTAAATTCGCATAAAATCATACTAAGATTTAGGCATCAACAAATACCCTGGAAATTACGCACGCAAGGTCGTAAATACGGAGCATACATGATATACCCCGTTAAATCTCTTAGGCGTAATAACTAGAACAACCTACTTGAAATAAACACGTAAAACTCCATCATCAAAGCAAAGCAACCAAATCTACCGACACAACCAAGATTAAACTAGCCACTACACATAAATAAAAGCATTAATTAAACTAACTAATTAATTAAAGTAACAACAACTAATTAAATTTAACACTACAAATTAAACTAGGCTTCAAAATAAATGGAAAGCATGAAAATTTAGGCTAGAAATCTTTAATTAGGCAAAAGAGACAATAAATAGTGTCCATTTACATTAATGGGTGTCAAACCACCAAGAAAATGGAGGAGAGGGGTTTATCTCCACAAAATACCTAAATATTACAAACACTAAGCTAAACTAAGAGAGAGAGAGAGAGAAACTAGATAAAAAAAAACTAGTTATTTTACAAAAGGAACAAAGATCTCCTTTTATAGTAAGTGGGGAAAAAGAAATAAAGAAAAAGGAAAAACAAAAGAAAAAGGGTTTAAGTTCTAATTTACACACTAAAAAGAAAAGGAAAAGGAAATAAGAAAAATAAAAGGAAGGGATAGAAGCAAAGACAAGTCGGACAAAGCAGGGGATCGGTCGACCGCGGTAAAAGGGAGGAGACACTGGCCTCGAACAAAGCATAAATCGCAAATCCTGGTCGACCGGGGTTTCAAGTCCGATCGACCGTCGAAGACAGCAACAGCCCACTAAAATGTTGCTATTGCCGAGACCCACAATCCACAATCATCAATGGCCGACACAATCATAAACCAGGTAAAACCCAACACCCAATTCGTGTATATGGGCAACTCGAGCTCAAATCAAACTACAGCAATCCAAAAAGTACAAAGACCCGCTCTGTGTAAAAACCCAAGATCCATGAATTAGCCAAGACCCAACAATACCTCCATGTCCAAAAATGGTGAAAAACTAAGAACTCCACACCTCCATTATTGTCCAACAAAAACCTCCAATATATAAATGTCCAACACCCATTTACGCTTTTACAACAAAATTCATGCTCAATTTCGGACGAAAGGCTCGAATTTTAGACGAAACCAAAACCCGAGCTTGGACCAAAATCGTCATTCTCAAATTGGAAGTTTGCTGCAAAAACAAAGAGAAAGGGACATGGAGGGTATTATTAGAATTGTTAGTTAACTAATAAAATAACAATAAAAAAAATCTTATAATTCTTCCCCGATTACGGGTCCGTGTTTCCTTCGTTCGGACTCCGATTCGAGCACCATTCATGGCCACGCGAAGCTTGGACCGAGGGTTACAACTTCCGTGAATACTTCGGGAAAAAATCCCGAAGTGTGAAATTACGAAAATGTCCCTAAACATGCGAATCACGATAGAACTTTACCGGAACGCGCCCAAACTTCATATTAAGCACTTTAATACCTATAACAGCTCAATTATACCTCAAATAACATGTTAGCATATAAAACGGAGGTTGTCTAATTAACGTGCATATTTATAGGCATTAAAGTACCCGAGGGGGTTAAAATGCACAAGTTAAAAGGGTATAAAGTGCAATATTCAATACGAATCAGTCTTTCATAGGTTATGTTTAATCATATCATTTTAGAATTTTTAATCATTGGGTTGATCGCATTCTTCATTTCTCTCCTTTAGGGGAAATTATTTTCTTGACTGGAGTTAATAAATTTTCGATTAATGGTGAAGAGTCCATAGGAAGTGTCGAAGGTATTGAGGTTTGTGATGAACCAATGGTTAATGCCAAAGTGGTAGATCCTCTCCCCAAAGAACTTGTTTACAAAAGTCACCATCCTACTTTGGTTCATTGACTCCCTACTAACTCCACCTTTTTATGAGTTAGGTGTTAATCATAACTTCATATTCCCCCAATTTTTCTTCAAATACCTCCTACAAGTGACTTATCCCTCATTAAAACATGATATTAAAGGGTATTATGCTTGGTCAAGGCCAATCAGCCTTTTTATCTTTATCGAGCTTAAGTTTAGTTGCATGTCGTTATCTCTTATGAGGCTCCTAGGTATGGCATGGTTAATTCTCTCTCCCACACATTTGTTTTGCTTTTATATCGTCTTATTTAAAATGGTATGTATAATTCTTTTGTCTTATACAATGCTAGTTATTACTTGAGTGATTTTGAAGCCTTGGGTCCTAAAACCATCCTATCTGACGATGCCCTTTTCGACCTTATAGTCTATACATATAATTTAGTGGGGGATCCCATCGATGATTTGAATAATATCTCAATGGTGGTTTAAATACTATCCATCCTCATTTAGAGTACCTTTCCCCTACCAGTGGTGTTGACAAAACTTTAAAAGTCATTCATGCCTTCCGTCACCTTCCTTCCTCTATTCTATTAAAAGGCCAAGCCAAGAATAATTTTTCTTAGGCATGTGTTGTATCATAAATATGGAATGTGACGTGGACCAGTGATATTATGAAACATGTGATTAGAAGATGCTCAGCTCACTTCACCTGTATACTTGGCTAGGAATAAGACCATAGTAAATTGATATTATTGGTTAAATCCCCAGGCACACATGTGAATCACGCATGGGAATATGTATAGCCCCCATTATACGCATGTGGGGCAGTCATTTCTACTGATTTTAATTAAACCTTCATTAATTACCTTTAGAATGTAAAAGGGTGCAATTTCCTGACTTATAAAGGCACTCCATCTATGAACTCACTCTCTATATCTCCTATAAATAGTACGCACTCCCACTTGAAGCAAATATGGACAATGGTTATGTTGACAGAGAGAACTTTGAGAGTTTGTACACTTTATGGGTGATGATTGAATAATAAATCCATGCATAACACCTGTGGATGTAGGTAGTATATTAGCCGAACCATGTTAAACCCCTATCAAAATCCTAAGTTCTCATCTCTCCCTTTAATCTAGTCTATAAATTTCTTTATTTATTATAGTTTATTATTGGTATTTATCAGCTAAAAATCATAAAATCCATATACCAATTTTAAACGATAATAGATTGGCACCGTTTGTGGGAGCACGATCAGCCATTTGTTATTTCTACCATTTTCTATCCCTAAACCCTCAAACTGTGACTATTCAGATACTATTTGCATTCCTTGGAAACAGGAGAAGATCCAGAGGTCAGTCAAGCAAATAAAACCAAGGGAATGGGGGGTATACAAGGAATTCTGATGAACTTGACTAGAGGCCAAGAAGCAATGCAAGGAAGTGATAATCAATTAACGCACACACTCCAGATTACACAAGATAGAACTAGAGGAGTATTATCCAACCCGACGGGAGATGAATGTCCAGGTAGGAGAACAAAGACACCACCTTCAGCTCCTTGCTAAGGAAGATGATATATTTATCGCACTCGGTCATTAGAGAACCCAAGAAGGCTAAGTGGGGATCACAGAAAGAAGAAAGAAGGTCCAGATATTCAGGATATCAAAGGGACAAGTCATATGCCTGAGAGCTACTACGTCTTTTAGAATAACTGGTTTTGACGATGAACAAATCCTTCTCCGAAGAAAGGCCTGGTGTACTAGAAAGGTTGTGCGGAGGTTTTGCATTTGATCATATAGGTACACAAGCAGCGAAGAGGAAACATCGCAGAGATCTTGCTGGATGTAGATAAGATGGAGAAAACTCAAAGTTTGATGCCAAGAGTACAAAGTGTTCGACCATACCTTGGGCAGTGGCAGATAGGTTGGCGCATGCTAAACAGACTTCTTAGAAAGAGAGTTCAGTAAAAAATCACGATCGACCTGTAAAATCCCTTGTGGTTCTGGTAGAATAGGATGACCATCCCTAGAAGGATCAATCCAGCATCTGGAATATCCCTTAGGTTATATCGTTAAAGTAAAGGATCCTTTGTATAGAGGATCTGTGAAAGGATCTTCATTTACCCCGTCAATTATGGGTTATCCCACGCCCGTACAGTTTAAACCATCGGTAGTAACCCTAAGGTATGAAGGCTAGATTGACCTCGTGTTGCACGTAGAACAATACCAAGTTATTGCCAATATTTATTATATATCGAATGAGATGCATTGTCAAGCATTCTCCAATACAATTACGGGATTTGCACAAATCTAGTACAATAGTCTATCGCTTGGGTAAATTTCAAACTTCCAATAACTATTCGATCTCTTTGTCAGTAATTTCTGATTTGGAACCAAGCTCAACAAAAGGGTGGCTCATTTTTTTGAATTTTTAGCAGAAGACCGACGAGACTACTTGAGAGTTCATCACTCATTTTAATAGCGCTAGATATGATCGACTATGATGAGAAGACGACATCACAAGCTTAATGAGTGGCCTGCAGTCAGGAAAGTTATACTGGGCATTAGATAAGGATCCACCCAAGATGATGGCTGGGTTATCAGCTAAATTCGAAAAGATTATGAATGCCAAAGAAGTTATGGCCGCCAAAGAGGTTAGTAGATCCAAAGCTAACACCAGTAAATGCTCAAAAAAGAAAGAATAGATAGACAAAAGGGATGAAAAACTAAATAGATATGATGAATGTACTCATCTTACTGTCGGTGTCCATCATATCCTTGAGGAAATCCATGAAAATAAAGACCTGTAGTGGCCCGATAAACTGAAATCCCGAACAAACTGTAGGGACAAGAATAAATACTGTGAGTCTATAAGGATCACAACCATAATACTGATAATTGCATAGCCATGAAGAGTGAGATAGAAAATCTAATCAGGAAAATTATCAAACTTCATGGATAAAAGTGGCTAAAAGATAAAAGGGACAACAAGAAGCCCAAAAGACGATCAGAATCTCCATATAAAAGACCTGCCGAGAAGAAAATAGGCAGAGACGATGATTCCGCGAATGACCCAAATCTGCCCAAGTGGCCTATGGAGCTTGTACATGAAGTAAAAATTATCTCTTTTGAATCTCACTTCATTACAAGAGGATATGTTAGAGGAGGCGAAGAGCCTACAAAGAGGAAAGCCTATCTCAATAAGCAAAGGCCTGCACCCACATCAAACAAATCAACCTGTCTGGCAATGTGGACATCCGATATAAAAAGGTAATAAAAGATCGTCTTGTGGTCGACTTCTCTAAAGATAAATTATTTAGCATTATATATCCACACGACGATCCATTGGTCATCTCTATGATGGTACATGAAATCAAGGTTATAAGAATTCTGGTCAACAATGGTAGTCCCACCGACATTTTGTTTTACGACTGCTTTAAAAGTTTGGCATTGAGGGACAACAAGATTAAAGCCTATCACTGGCCACTTATCATTTTTTCAAGATAAAAGGTGTATCCTTTGGGCAAAACTAAGTTAGAAGTTATGATCGGCACGTGGCCCTATACATAATAGAGAAGATTCATTTCTTCATCCTGGATAAGAACATCCACTTAGCACACAACCTTATCTTCAGTAGAGTAGGGTTGAAGAAATTTAGAGCAGTTACCCCCACCGTACACCAGTGCTTAAAGATACCCACTCATTGTGGGGGTGAGTGTAGTAAAAAGAATTCAAGTGGAATCCAATTAGTGTTATTATACCTCGGCAGACCAGGAGGAAAAGAAAAAACTTACCGCGACCTGCCAAAATCGAACATTGGATCCCCAGGATGAGGTAGAGCTCGTTAAAGTGCAAGTCGTAGAAGATATAGAATCAATTATCTGAAAAACTTATTTACTAGATTAATAACATAATATTATAAGTTGAGTAAACTCCGAATAAACTTTTTGGACAAAACTCTTTTCGAATAAACAACTCAAGATGTGTTCAAAATTGTTTTCTGAATATGTAGTCTAGATTTGGTAGTTTATTACTTAAGATATTAGAAATTAAAAACCATCTACTAAGTTCAACATGCAGTACCAATCACAATACAAATTAAGAACATTCAAAGTAAATAACACAGGAATTTTAACGTGTTAAAACCCTTAATCAAGGGAAACATCCACGGTTCCCTCTATGTCACAAAATAAAAAATCCGCTAAAATAAATAATTAGGTTACAACACCTAAGAAAACACACAAAGA
The DNA here is from genome assembly GCA_949130495.1 of Sambucus nigra. Classification (NCBI taxonomy): domain Eukaryota; kingdom Viridiplantae; phylum Streptophyta; class Magnoliopsida; order Dipsacales; family Adoxaceae; genus Sambucus; species Sambucus nigra. The sequence goes on along the minus strand of OX422213.1, from coordinate 661,381,052 downwards.
TCCTAAATCTAAGTTCAGATTTATACCTACATGAGCTACTCCACTACAAAGGTCTTCTGATTAGAGCTTATATTTTCTTTGTTGCTTTTTTTCCTTTTCCTTGACCTCATTTTCTTTGGATTTTGATTCCAGCAACTCTTTCAAGTTCCAAGTCTCTCAAATAGAACCACTGTGACTAAGTGTTCGTGTGTGAGAATATGTATATGAGGTGTACTAAATGAAGATTTATGCAACTCACCCTCTCAAGTTATTTATATAGACAAGATCCTATGAATCAATAGTTTCTAAATGAAATGCAAGATATTATTCAAACTATTTTGTCAAAAAAGCTACTTATCAAGATCAGATCTGAAAAACAACTTTGATTTTAAAACTATCCAAGGTCCTATATGTATCGTTTTATTTTTGTACAGGTTTATTTCACAAAATGTGAAATATAGTTCAAGAGACACAAACGTTTTAAGGATCTAATTTAGCCTTTAAGAAAACAGAAGTTTATTTTTCAAAAATTATTTGAAACAGAGTGGATCTAAAATAAGAGATCCAAAAGAGAATGAAAAAGTAAACGTGTGATGTTCTCTTTTAGAAAATCTCAAGTTTCAACAATGAAACGTGTTATTTTCTTAGAGAAGAGTTCTGAGAGAGACTCAAACGTGAAGAGGTCTTTAAAAGACTATCAAACCCACCACCAATCTCACAAAAATCCTAAAATGGTTCTAACACTCAATGTTTGGATTTCTGGTAGATGAAACGTTAAAGGTTATGGTATATGGGTGAAGATAAATCACTCAAAGGTGTGAGGATTCGAAGAATAGGTTTTCTTATCTCTCTCTTTTCTTTCCTCTCTCTCTCTCTTCTCTCTCTTTTTCTCTCTGGTTGGACGAAATGGAAAAAGTCTCAAATTGCTGAGACTTAGAGAGCTTATATACTGGTTGTGGAAGGATCTCGAATGGTTTATGTAATCCAAGGGCTGAGATTCATTTTGACCACTTTGACTTATCATCCAAAGGTTTATAATGAGCGGTGGAAAAATAGAATCTCATTGGTTTAAATGGAAACATGGGGATTACAAAAGGAGACATACAAAACATTGATTAAAACAATCCAAGGGCTGAGAGGATGCCAAGCCGGTCAAATAAAAATTATGTGTCTTCAGTCAAGAGAAGAACATGGTTGCGCAAGAAGAAGTATAGAAATTAAAAAAAAAAGTGATATTCAATAAAGACGTCAAGTAACCAGAGTGGCTCTGCAATGTATTAATTGTAAGGAAAAAGAATAACAAGTGTTGACTTCACCAACTTGAAAAAAGCATGCCCAAAGGATCATTATCCTTTGCTTAAAATTGATCAGTTGGTTGATGTTACTTTAGGGCATAAGCTTCTCTATTTTATGGATGCATACCCAGCATATAACTAGATCAAGATGAACTTTGAATATCGGGAAAAGACTTCGTTTATCATCAGTTGAGGTACCTACTACTACTTATGCATTTAGGTCTTAAAAATGCTGGAGAAACGTACAAAAGTCTAGTAAACAAAGTGTTTGAAAAACAAATCAGCGAAAACATGGAGGTATACACTGATGACATGCTCACCAAGAGTAAAACACCCGCCGACCACGTCAGAGATCAAAGGAAGACATTCGAGCAACTAGAAAAACATAAAATGAATCTCAACCCAACAAAATGTGTCTTCAGTGTACAAGAAGGGCTTGATAGTAAATCAACGAAGCATTTAGGCCAATCTAGGTAAAATTTAGGCATTGATCAATATACATTCTCCAACGAACAAAAAGGAAGTGCAGAGATTAATAGGGCACGTAGTTGCATTAAACCAATTTGTTTTGCGGGCTACTAGTAAGTGTCTACCCTTATTCAAAGTGTTGTAAAAGACAATTGAATGGAATGATGAATGTGAGACAGCATTCTTGGAGTTGAAGAAGTAACTGGGATCTCTACCTCAGATTTCAAGGCTTGCCATGGGAGAAAATTTTAACTTGTACTTAGCCATATCCAAATCAGCAGGCAGCTCGGTATTGGTTCGATAAGAAAATAGGGTACAAAAACAAGTTTACTATACAAGTAAAGCATACCGAGGAGCAAAGATCTGATATCTAAGATTGGAAAATTATCACTAACCCTCATTTAGGCTTCTCGAATGATAAAGACATAATTTTAGGCCCATATTATTGTTATCTATATAGACTTGCCTATAGGCCAAGATGTTCATAAACCTAAGAAATCAGGAAGACTGATGGTTTCGACTATAGAACTAGGAGAGTATGAAATCAAATATGAACCTATAATGAACATCAAAGGCCATCTCAAGTAGATTTCTACGAAAAAGAGCTTAGCAGCAAAATTGGAAAAACAAACTTCCATAGAATAAAGTCAGGCCTAAAGCAGACTGAGCGGACTCCTTCAGGGAGATCTCACCAGTGTAATGAAATGAGCGGAATCCTATGGGAGATGACTTGGACATTAATTTGGCCGACCAGGGTATTTTAGTTCAAGAATCATCGGCAAAGCAGGAAGAAATTTCTCGCTACTTGAAGCAAATGAAAAAATAATAATTATGGGAACTTGATAGAAGGAGATTTCAAGGAAGACCCTCTTTTCTGGAAAATTTTCGTAGATAGTTCATCATGTGCCACTGGAAGTGAAGCGAGTTTAATCATTACAATGCCAGATGACATTGATGTGGAATATGTCCATAGATTCCAATTTGAGGCCTCCAACAACAAGGCTGAGTATGAAGCTCTCATAGTAGAGTTTGGATACATATTAGCTCACAGTGACTCTCAATTCATAGTAAACCAAGTCCTGGGAATCTATGAGGTGATATAAGATTGTATGCTAAAATACTTGGCCAAAACCAATGATTGGTTAGAAAAATTCCCAATGGTCAAGATGGTCAGAGTTTTGTGGTTATAAATGCAATAGTTAATACACTTTCCCGGTTAGCGTCTTCTATAAAGACAGAGTTGAGAAGAATAATTCCAGTAGATATCCTTATATGAGGAAGTGTGTAGAGTATCAAAAGTATGCCAACATTCATAAAATTTTGGGGGCTTCTCTTATGCCGATCACATCTCCCAAACCATTCTTAATATGGGGACTAGATTTTTTCGAACCTTTACCTAAGACCAGAGTCAGGTTCAAATATACTTGGTAGTCGTTGTAGACTACTTCCCCAAATGGGTGGAAGTTGATCCCTTGGTGGAAATGCCATATTAAAAGGTCTTCCACTTCATATGGAAGAACAACATTTATAGTTATGGGATGCTATATTCTTTCATCACCAATCACGACACTCAATTTGACAATCGAGAATTCGAATACTACTGTGAGCAGTCTAAAATCCAAAAACTTTACTTTGCACCTGGTCATCCTGAATGCAATGGACAAGCATAAATAATGAATAAAACATTTCTCAACAGGTTAAAGAAACGATTAGATGAATCTAAATGATATTGAATTAATGAACTCCATAGTGTTCTACGGTCTTAGAGGACAACGTCGAGGATAGAAACACAAGAGACCACCTATATGTTGGCTTTATAAATAGAAGCAGTACTTCCAATAGACATTGGTTTACCCATTCACCGCATTCTTAATTTTGGCTCGTAGAAAAGTGACTTGATGAGAATATTAGATTTGTACCTCATAAAAGAAGTAAGAGCACATGCAACACTTCGGGTAGCATCATACCAACAAAAGGCTAATATCGAGCACTCTGAATGAGGGATATTACGTCTACAATAAGAACATTCAGAAAGGAAACAAGTTGGAGCCTAACTACGATCGTCCATACAGAATATTTGTTATTATTCGATCAGGAACTTACAAAATTGAAACAATGGAAGGAGAGCAGTTCAAAAACCCTTGGAATAACGAACACCTAAGGAAATATTATCAATAAGCATGTAATGTTTTTTCATTTCAAGATCTTTCATTTCTTATAACTCTATTTCAATGATGAATAAAATTTATCCTATTAATGAATATTGTCATTTTATTTATGTTTTTTTATCGGTATGGAGAGATGTGTTAAAAACTGTCCAAGAGTCAAAGTTGAATACATCTCAGCAACACATTAGAACTCAATAATTGAAAAACATAAGATACCATAACCACAGAACTTCATACATAATCTCGCCTTTAGGCTAGATAAAGAACGAGAAGTTAATGTCACTTAATGTATGATCTCGCCTTGTGGGCAGACCAAGAACAATAAGTTAATTTCACTTCATGTATGATCTCGCCTTGTGGGCAGACCAAGAACAATAAGTTAATTTCACTTCATGTATGATCTCTCCTTTAGAGCAGACCAGGAATAAGAAGTTCACTAAATTTAGGAAATCCATGGTGGTCATATGGACAACAAGATTCGAACACAACTAACTAAAGTCAAGGATAGTCCTCAACACATTTGATCGTCTTAGGAAGCTAACACTAGTATTTGGTTAGTAAAGCCTAATAATGGATAACCTGGATTCATCCAACCTCAGTAACTAGTAAGGTGGATCATTTAGGCAATAGCCGACAACGTGATCATAAGACTAAACTACTAGTAGAACCATTTTTCAGCATACATAATTCATCAAAGATGACATGACTTCTAGTTACAACAATTTGCTTACATCTATGAGTGCAAAAGACAAACAAGCAAGGAAGAATGAATATAGAATTCTATTATAACTCAATGATTATTATAAAAATGCATGATTATTACAAGACGTCACTATAACATAATTTGTATTCACAAGAAGAGGTTTGCTCGCTTGTTGAGCTTTCAAAATCAGCAGGGAAATATCTAAGGCATAAGGGGTAGTGGTTGTGTCCCATCCGCAAATTATATGTTCTTAATGGTAAGTAAGGAGTAAAATAAATATAACAAACAAATTAAAGGCAGCAAAAATTAAAAGATTTTAATTATGGGGATGCCTAGCATCTTATTACATAGTTGAGTCTGAAATAAACGAAAATACATAATTATTCATACATGCCATATATAAAGTAAAACTTGTAAACAAACAATCGGGAATCATAAGAGCTGATAAGTTGTGGTGTAGATATTCCAGCGGGGATTACCATAGTTGTCTGCTACTAACCATACGTACGTAACCGAAAAGTTTTTCCGAGGTCATATAGAATAAAAGTCCAAACGTGTGGTAGGTATCTCATCTTCCTCAGGTTCATCGTCCATATGGAAGGAAAATAATTAAGCAAACATGCCAAGTAGATAATTTTATTTCTATACAAGGTATGGGAGAAAATGTATTGGTGGAGAGTAACTAGATTTAATATTGATATTATAAAAATTTGGAGACAAACTGAAATATCATAGAACTGTCAGGATTATACTGGATTCTAATTATATGTAAATGAATAATATGGTGGAGTGTAATCGAATAAGTTGTGTATCAAGTTACCAAGATAAGGGTTCAAACCATAACAAGATAACCCATTAATCATCAGTGATTGGGGATTCAAATGCGTAGACATACCATTACAAAATCGTCTAAAGTATATCATATACTTGGACAGGCAATCCAAAAATTGTTGGGAAACAATAATAATAATAATAATAATAATAATAATAATAATAATAATAATAATAATAATAATAATAATAATAATAAAGGCTTGGCACACTGAGCTAGAGTGACACTCATACGTATGTAGCAAATAAAAACTATGCACTCAATATCGAAGTCCTATAGGCCAATTAGAACAGCCTCGGCATACCGGAGTCTAATCCTTGAATCGTAAGGTATGCTACTAGAGGTTTCACTGATAATGGTCATAAATTGCAAGTAAAATGCAATTATTGTAGTAGGTTGTAGGGCTATACCAGAACTAAGGGTAAAAAGAGTTCAGTGGCTTTTACTGAAGTCGTAGGTTGTAATGGTTTATTGGGTTTAGGGATAACTGAAATATTGAGAGAATTAATTTATGGAATAAATATGAACTACACAAATGAGTTCTTAATTGAAACATGAGTTCAAAATTATCACAGAGTGATATAAGAATCAATAATTTTGAAAGACATAAGCTCAATTTGTTTAATACTAAATTAAAATCACCTACTTCGAATTTTTGAATTCTGAGTTTGTGCTTCCAATTCATTGGGGTTGACTGGATTGTCTGAAATTATGGAGATTATAAGTAGGTTATATAGGCCTAAAAGAATACTTATATTGACACACCCCAACCCAGTTACTTATAATTAAGTTTGAAAGTCAAAGTGAGTCAAACCATGATTAATTCAACCAAACTATAAACACGAGTTTTAATTTCAGAATCATCATTGTAAATCCATATAACTGAAAACCCTTTTACAACATCAGAGTCGTCGTACTTATACAAACTTGCTTGAAGGATAATTTAACTTAATTACATCATTTACATTTAAACAAAATCTTTGTTTCTCCCATTCCTGGCTAACCCAACCCGACTTCCAAAATTTGGCAGTGACATCGCGTTACCTGAAAAATGTGAACATAGGAACCATGAGCAAAATAGCCCAGTGAATGCATCACTACTATACTACTGCATAAATTTAAATGCAATAAATCATGTCCATATAATTATGTATTAACTTATCCGTCTCATTTATAATGAATGACCAACTTTTTCGAATCATGATTCATATATCCTGTCTAAATAGACAATTCTCCCCCATTCCTGGTCGAGGAGTAACCCCTTGCCATTAATAGACAAATCTCCCCCATTCCGGGTCGAAGAGTAACCTCTCATTTTGGTAAACCAAAATGAAATTTTTTATATTCATACCATTATGATCATATTCGTAACAGTATACAAATACATCATTCCAGTGAGTACACTCACCTTGGGTTGTCAACTACGTATTCACGTTCCCTTCAGGAGGAGCTGAACTGGGTTGATTAGACCTTACGCCTATCAATCCAACTAAATTAGTACTGAATCTCAATCATAAATATCATCCTAATATAATTATGTAACTTTCCATGACTATACAACGACCATATAATTCCACTCAAGTCATATTCCATGAAACATGAGTAAAGACAAAACAAGGGTGCACATATTGATAAAGTTATGAACATTCAACCGTAGGAAATACCTCATAAGGAATTTATAACCAAAGTCAATTAAACATGAAATTATACTTCTCAATGTATATACACATGAAACATGTACTCAAAGTACCCTTTGTAAGGACGAAATACAAACATTCATTCAAGGGGTATCCAGTATGACCTGATATTATTGTCCTACATACTTAACCATCCTATATTCCTAAATTGTATAAATACTGAGGTCCAACCTTATCAATATTAAAACATATATGAATATAATTTCCAGTACAAGAGACGGTGTAATTTTTCAAGCTTCCTAGAGCAAGTTATGACCATTTCTTTACAACATAAGAAATCTTCCCTACAAGCTCCTCTATTATTCCTTCAACTTCCAAGAATTTTCATAATTTTTTTCCAGCATAACTTTCCATGATTTTCAACCCATTTTCATTACACATACTTAATAGTACAGAATCAAAGTTTCATAATTGTTTGACTTCATTTGCTATCTCAAAAGCTTGACTAAACTCAAGGCATACCGAAATGAAGTATACAAACAGAAACTATATACTAACTTGAAATCATCATTACGACCTAACCACAAGGAGATAAATTCTAATTTTAGGATATGATATGAATATATGAGTCTAATTTCATGTCCAATTTGAATTTCTCAATTCCAGTAATCACACAAAGAGATATGCAGATTTGAATACAAGGGGTTTCAATACAAAGCAATATGACATATAAACTCCACTTATCTCACATATGAACCGATACATGTTATCACAAAGGATGATGAGGTTTTAATCAATAATTCACGATTTATATACTTTGAAATAAGTATAATACAAGATTACAACAATATTAACACATAATTTTACCTTGGAAATACCTTAAGGACTTTGTTGGAAATTTTTCCTAGCTTTTCCTTGTAATCTTTCTTCCTTAACTTCTACTTTCTCTTTCCCTAAGCTTAAATCTCTCAAAATTGAACCTAGGGTTATATTTTCTGAATAAATAAGCTAAAGGGGGGGTTTTAAGTCGGCCAAGGCTGCCTCCCAAGCCATCCAATCAAATTAAAACATTTGGTTTAATAAAAGATAATTTACCACTTAAAGGGAATGGACAGCTTTGCCCTTTGTTCATAAATTCGGTATAACTCTTTACTCGGGCATCTATTTGATGACCAATTTGTTGTGTTACAACCCTAACTCACATGTATACAACTATATAGTTTTCACCTCATGTCATTTATAATGTTATAAAGGTAAAAACTAATCTCTAATAGGAACATTTCTACCGAAAATAACAAAAAATTGTGTTTGTAAATAATTCGACCTTTAATAATTTATGAAAGTAGGATTATAATAAACATAATCACTTAACATTAGATATATTAATAGCACATTATTCATATCACATAATATAAGCATGATTTAAATATGATTTATCATAATTATATTCGGGTTGTCACATATATGATGTAGTAGAATACTAAATTGTAAGAGGTTTCAGTGTAAAAAAATAACTAAAAGGGTATAATATATCGTTTTTAAATGTTTTTAGAATAATTTCTTTCTTTATTTCTATTTGGATTTGGATTTAGTGACATGATACTAAATAGCTTTATTTGAACTAAATAATTTGTAGAAAAAGTTTAGGGGTATTTTGAAATACTTGGAAAATTAGTCAGGGGGTTATACGTAAAATTAAAACTTAAATTTAATCTTAAAAATTGGTTTTCTTGAGAAAATACTTTCCTAGGATCCAAAGAGGGTGATCTAAGATACCATTTCGTTCACAATTAAAAAATATTTTTTTGGGAAAAAATCATTGTTTTCTAATTGGAGACGCTCCCTCACGCGCTAGGTCAAATAATTCACGTGCCTGGTTTGACCCTCACTCGTGTGCGTGTAACCCACTCATCTTCAACCTTCAACCGTTTGACTTTAGGGTTTTGAAACCTTGACCTTCAATTTGAGACGCTTTCATTTTGAGTTGGTTCCTGAATGAAAATTGCATAGCTTTTGAAGAGGAATCCAACCATATTGGTTTCAAGGATTTTGGAGGGCTAAATTGAGCTATTGAGTTTCTATAAAAATGGGAAAAAATGACTAAGCATAAGTGACTAAAATCAATGATTATCATTTCGGCATCATAAGGGTTTTGTTCTATGTTGAAAATGTAGTAAAACAAGCCTAGTTTGTGGGATTTTGGTCGAGTGAAACTCTTGAATTTGTTTTCTGAAAATTCCAGGCCTGAAAACTTCAAGATTTGATTTGAGGTATCAAAACATTTTATTGGTTCAATTAAAACTTGCACCTAGGTTCTTGAAAACCTTATCTCAACTTACCTCACTTTGAATTTGGTTCAAAGTCAAGGAAGAAGAATCCACCATTGAAGCTCAAGCTTTAATGGAGTTTTCTAATTTTTTTTTAGCTATTTCAGTGTATACACACGCTAAATAACACATGTAAATGCATAATTCTATTCAACATATGTGCAGAAACATAAACAAATTAAAGAAAAAAACATTCATGCATAAAATAACAAAAATGCAAAAACTCTCAAAATTTACATTAGAAAAGCTCTCAATTGGGATGAGTTTTTACCGAGGTGAAGGAGGGTATTTATAGGGTTCCTATAGAGGATTAAATGGTGGTTTTGGAAGTGAATATGGGGATAAGTTTGCACAAGTTTCATCAAGGCTTATGTGGATAGAAAATGGGTACCCATGGTACTCTACATGGCACATGACATGTTGGCAGTCCAATTGGTCCCATGTCAGCACGGGAGTAATTTTAAATAAGTTTGCATTTTGGTTTAGGTCCTTGGATAGATTTTATATTAAAATTAGGTCTTTTGAGTTACTTTGTATAATTTTAGGGGCTTATGTGCAGTTATTCAAACCTAATGGATTTGGTTTTGATATTCCTACAAAATATAAGTCATTTGGTCAAAATTTGAGTGAAAGTTGGATTTTTATTTGTATATAAAAGCGTAAGTTAACTTCATTCTTCCTTTAGCGGTATTTTGGTAATTTGGTGAAAACCTATGGTTTATTTGGAATTATTACCTTGTAGATGGACTAGAGGTATATTTAGAGTATATCTAGAGCGGGTTGTTACATTCTCTCCACCTAAAAAAAATTATCCTCGACAGTACCTGGAAAAAGCGCGGGGTATTATTGTCCAATAATGTCTTATGTTTCCGATGTTGCTTCTTTAGTTGTGTGGTGTCGCCAAAGAACTTAAACTAGTGGGATGGTTTTACGTCGGACAACCTTTTCTAGTCGGTCAAAAATCTGAATAGGAATTTCCTCACATTAGTGGTTGGATTCACCTGTCATATCCTTCTAAGTAATGATGTGACTGGGGTTAGAGATATATTTTCATAATTGCAAAACATGAAACACGTCATGGAGATTGGATAGCTCGGGAGGTAATTCCAGATGACATGTTATTGGTCCAATACGTCTGATGATTCTAAAGGGACCGATGTAGAGAAATCTCATTTTTTCTCTTTTTCCAAATCGAATTATCCCCTTTCTTCGAGATTGTGGCCATCTAGAGAAATCTCTTCCCCTTTTTTCCTCTCTCTCCGGCTTAGGCCGCTTCAGGAGGAAAAAATAAGGGAGGATATAAAGGTCTCGACCCTTGTCACTACTCATAGGGGTGCTTCGATCATCATCAACATGGGGTAATTGTAAAGAGATGCAGTCTCTAACCTATCTTGTACAAAAGAGGCAAAAGAACATGTCGTTGCCTCGAGAGAGCGGCATTAAAGACTAACTGATGCTTACGAAACCAATAGTTGAGAGGTTCGGGGATAAGTTACGAAATAGAAAGGTGTTAGGAACCCATCCCTCCCTTTCGGTCTCTCATGGGCCTATGTTACTATTTTCCTTAATTTCTCCGTGATGTGTGTGTGTGCATGTATATATAAGTGGAGATCAGAATCTCTCGACTCACATCATGGAAAAGATGGAGTGAGGGCATCTATAGGAATGTACCCAAAATAATAATTAAAAAATATGATGTGTGCACTTATCGAGATATTGATCGTTATAATGAAATGATAATATGTGTTAAATAAGACGCGCAAGGATGAATCAGAAATATGATATATATGAATAATATGGATACAATGAGAAAAGATAAAAATTTGAAATAGGACTCGAGTCTCGGGTTTTATCCCGAGATGACTACGTAGACTACAAAGGTATCAAAGTCCGCGTAGTTCGCATGGGGAATAAAGGTGGGGTTTATCCCATGGATTCAAATGGGAATTTATTATAGGTCTATGTGTAGAAAATATCTTTTTAGTTTTGAGAAGATGTGATGAAGAATCCCGTTGGAATTTATAGGTGTAACCCTCTTTTTCTTTGTTTTGAGTTTTTAATAGAAAATAAATTTATGTGAAATATTATTAATAAATGATGACGTATTCATGTATGTGATCTAAAATAAAAGCTAAATTGAGAATTTATATAACTAATGCGATAAATAAGAAATTCAAAGAAAGGGAAGAATGTTTGGACCTTCTTTGGAAACTTGAAGATTGGTCCTGATTGATGATGAGCTTCCTTGCAAGTGAATGAAGAATGTTGGAGGATGTTTGCTAAATTGGGTGTGAAAATGATGGGAATGAGAGGTGGGGAAAGGTTTAAAACAAGGAAACCTCGGTGACTGGAAAAAAATGTTGATGAGATCACTGAAGTTGATGGATCTGAGGTCTCTCTTGGAAGTAAACTCTTGCTCTCCTTATATAGGGTCAAGGTGGGTGCCGATATTCATAGGCCTTGACCTTCCTATTAGCATGTGGCCTAAGACACACTGCCAATTGGTAGGGAAATGGACCTACCAATTGGCATTCTCGTGCAAATTTTCTAAAAAACGGTTATAAAACGTAATCCATAAGTCCAAATCATGCATGGGGTATACCATTAGAAAGGTAATTTGGAGACCTTCGAGAATCATGTGGGTCACTCCGAGTTCGTTAGTTGACTTTCGATCAAACAAGTCTCAGAAGCGCCCATCAATCCTTTGGATAGGAGATCGTCGAACAGTAATGGATCGTTTGTCTAAAATACAAGTCCAAATCGCACATAGGGTGGACCACCAGAAAGGTTGTGCAAGTTACTTCGAGGTTCCAAAGAGTTTTTCTTGGTTTGGAGAGTTGACTTTGGTCCCGAAAGTGCTCGGTGACCTTTCAAAGTAAAATGAATCTTTCATTCGTATCGTAAGGCTGATTCGCTCACGAAGCGGACCTTTGGAAAGGGCTTTTAGTGACCTTTGAAGATTCGTTCAGTCTCATTCAAGCTGAAGAGTTTACTGTGGTCAAACGGAGTCCACAGTAAACAAATAATTTCCCATTTTCGAGGGAAAACGGATCGTTCCTTCGAATGGTTATGCCACACACCTATAATAAATTCCCATTTTGAGGGAAAATCGATCATTTGTCCATACTATAAGGCTGATTCATGCACATGGTGGACTATTGGAAAGGGGTTCTAGTGTCCTTCAAAGATTCATTGAGATTTCTCTCTGACGATGAAGTCGATTAGGGTCAAATCGGGGCCTGGGAGAGCCCGATTACCTCTAGATTGGTTTTTGATATGAAAATGGTTCGTTTATCCGAATCGTTATGCTAATTCATGCACAAGGTGGACCATTGGAAAAATGTTTCACTGCCCTTCGAAGCTTTATTGAGATTTTTCTCTGACAATGAAATTGACTGGAGTCAAATGGGGGCCAATGTCCTCTAGATTGGTACCCGGAGTATGACCTAGGGTTTATGATTAATGGCGAGGTGCTAGGGACCTAGGGAAGGAATTAGGGGGTCCTATATTATGGTTTCTACAGAGCCCCTTGATAGGTGAGCTTGGAACAAGTGAAAGTCGTTGAATAGATACCACATGGATGTTTTGGTAAAAAGGTTAATTCTGCTAAACTAAAGGGGTGGGGATGACCGTTTCAGAGGGTAGAGGTTGATTCTGAGAACCTAAGGTGACACTGAGGATGACCGATTGGACGGGTCGAGATTAATTAAGACCTAAAAGAGGTGATGAACAAGGGCCAAGGTAAATTCTGACCTAGAAGAGGTGATGACCGGGGTCCAAGATCAATTATGACCTAAAGAGGTGACGACCGGGGGCTGAGGTCAATTCTGATTTACAAGGGGTGACGACCGGAGGTCGAGGTCAATTAAGACCTAAAAGAGGTGACGGTCATGGGCTAAGGTCAATTTTGACCTAAAAAAGGTGACACCTGAGGGTCGAGGTCAATTCTAACCTAAAGAGGTGACAACCGAGGGACAAGGTCAATTATGACCTAAAAGAGGTAATGACCGAGGACCAAGGTCAATTCTGACCTAAAAGAGGTGACGATTGGGGATCGAGGTCAATTATAACCTAAAAAAGGTGACGACCGATGGCCGAGGTTAACTCTTGCCTAAAGGAGGTGGCGATCAGGGGCTAAGGTCAATTTTGACCTAAAAGGGGTGACGATCGGGACCGAGGTCAATTCTGACCTAAAAAGAGGTGACGATCGGGGGCCAAGGTAAATTCTGACCTAAAAGAGGTGGTGACCGAGGACCGAGGTCAATTTTCACCTAAAAGAGGTGATGACCGGGGCAGAGATCAATTCTAACCTAAAAAGGATGACTATCGGGGGCCGAGGTCAATTTTGACCTAAAAAAGGTGACAACCGGGAGCCAAGGTCAATTCTAACCTAAAAGAGATGACGAAAGAGGGCCGAGGTCAATTCTGACCTAAAAGAGGTGACGATCGGTGGTCGGGGTCAATTTTGACCTAAAAAGAGGTGACCATCGGGGGCCGAGGTCAATTCTGACCTAAAAAGAGGTGACGGTCGGGCGGCTGAGGTTAATTTTGACTTAAAAAGAGGTGAAGATCGAGGGTTGAGGTCAATTCTAACCTAAAAGAGGTGACGATCGGGGGTCGAGGTCAATTCTGACCTAAAAGAGGTGACGAGTGGGGGTCGAGGTCAATTCTGATCTAAAAGGGGTGATGACCGAGGGCTGAGGTTAATTCTAACCTAAAAAGAGGTGACGACTGGGGGGCAAGGTCAATTCTAACCTAAATGGGGTGACGATCGAGGACCGAGGTCAATTATGACCTAAAAGTAGTGATGACTAGGGGTTGAGGTCAATTCTGACCTAAAAGAGATGACAACCAGGGGTCAAGGTCAATTCTGACCTAAAAGAGGTGACGACAAGGGGCTGAGGTCAATTCTAACCTAAATGAGGTGATAACCGGGGGCTGAGATCAATTTTGACCTAAAAGAGGTGACGACCGAGGGGCAAGGTTAATTTCGACCTAAAAGAGGTGACGACCGGGGTAGAGGTCAATTCTGACCTAAAAAGAGGTGACAATCGGGGGTAAAGGTCAATTTTAACCTAAAAAGAGGTGATGACCTGGGGCCATGGTCAATTCTGACCTAAAATGAGGTGACGACCGAGGGAAAAGGTCAATTTTGACCTAAAAGAGGTAACAATTGGGGGCTGAGGTCAATTCTGACCTAAAAGAGGTGACGATCGGGGGAAGAGGTCAATTCTGACCTAAAAGAGGTGACAACCAGTGGCCGAGGTCAATTCTAACCTAAAAGATGAATTACTCTCCTAGGGATTAAGGTTAGAGGCGTGGGTTTCCCTTTCTAGGGAGTCTGTTTTTCAAGACTCTACTGGGGGAGAGGTATTTGTCTAGGTATTATCTAGGGGAAGCATTTTGATTACTGCTGGTGATTTTGAGATTCTGCTAGGGAGAGATGTATGGTTCTTTCTTGGAGAAATTGGAATTTTTCTAAGAGAAAGTTTAAATTCAAAAATTCCTGTTGGGGATAGCATTTTCCTGAGACACTGCCGGGACGAGATATCCGATTGGCTTATAGCTATACTGGGGAAGTTAGATTTGGAAAATCCGCTGGGAAAGTAGTTGATGACTTGAGGCTCTGGAATTCTACTAGGGAATTGTAGTGTTTAAGACGGGGATAAATCGTGGTATTGATCCGACTAGGTATTTGGGGGCTTGAAAATGGTTTTCTTGAAATATTCTAATTTTTTAGCATTTTCTAGGATTTTTGTACGAAATTTCCAGGGAGGTGCCGATAGGCAAGTTGTAGGAGTTGCCATTTGATAATAGCTCGGACTCTTAGGGCTCCTTAGGAAGAGGAACAAAAAGGTGTCGATCGGTATAGGGGGGATCTGCCAATCGACATGCCGCTTAGTCCCCTATAAAAAAGGTGCAGCCCCTCTTCGTTTTTCATACCTTAATATGTGAAAATATTATATCTTTTCTCTCTAAAGATTGTTTTTAAGTCCTCCTCCCTTCAAGACTTCAAATGGAGAGTTCTTCTAGTGAGGCGTACAACATTGAGTGGCTGGGTATTGATGACTGGTCCGGACTGGAGTGACAGTCTAAGGTGCCCCTTGACTTGGGTAACGATAATACCATCAATATATTTGAGCTAATAGCTAAAGAACTCTTTCTTTTATGATAGCCTACACACCATCTCTCGTCTAGGGTGAAGAACCCTAGTAGCTATGTAAGTATGGTGTCTTTTCGTACTCCCTTTTTAGTTTTCTACTTTTGGTGCTAAAAGGTCCCTTTCTTCTTTATTTTGGTAGACTGACATTGCTTCTTTGAGCTTGTGGTCTAAGGCACTACGGGTTTCAAGGATGTTTGGGAGAATCTTCCTCCCTTGATACGCTAGATGGTTCCTTCTACTGGGTTCGGCCGTCTGGCAGAGGCTTTGGATGAGACATCGCGTTCTACCGCGGTGTTGTGTGCTTTGGGAGAGAGGTGGTGGGACACTACTCATAACTTTCATTTTGGTTTTAGGGATATGTCGATTACTCCCATATACGTGCAGCAGCTACTGGGATATACTACGAGGGCTTCCAGATAGTGTTGGACCACACAGTGAGGGTGCTGTCGGGGGAAGTGGAGGCAGCGTTGGGAGATATGGGATGGATGGTCTCTAGGGATTCCATTTGCATTTTTGCCTTGCGAGAGACTCTCTTGAGTAAGAGGATAAATGTGTTAGATGGGCGGTAGGTGAGGCAGATGGCCCGATTATTCATTTTATTTCTCTTAGGTAGTTTTTTGGTGGCACCAAGTGGCGACGTCGTCCATCTCTGGTTTTTACCATTTCTGAGGAGGTTTTCCAGCATTCAGTTGTACAATTGGGGGAGCTTAACTGTTTAGACCCTTTACTCTTCTTAAGATGCATTCAGTCGGTGCTATTGGCAGACATTTGTGAGGGCCACGTACCTTTTGGAGGTAATTTTGGACCTTAATTTTATGCATTTTCTTGAATTCTTCTCTTTGTTGATTCATGTCTTTTGCATACATGATTCTAAGAGGTGATAGGGATCAATGTGAAGTTTATAGCCCTAAAGGATGCGAATTTAGGGGAATTTTGTTAGATGTTTTGGTGGCGGAAATCAAACCAATGATCGAACCAATCTTTGTCCCTAGTGGCGGTACGACAGGCATTGAATGCTTTGACGTGCGATCAGGTTATCTCGTGTTCCTTCTAAGTTCTTTCTTTGGCATTTTTTGTTGAATACTAATTTTCTATTAGGAAGTTGTAAGTGACCTTTTACCCGTGGGGGCTAACTTTTCAGTATACGGGGGTGACGGGTCTTCATGCATAGATGAGGTGATTATTGGAGCATGAGTTTGGGTATGTATGGTACCTAGGAGAGAGGGTGATGAGGAAAGATTAGGGATAAGGTGGTGACGGTCCACCGGTGCTTCCCTCTATTTGCATGATGAGGGTGCGAGATATGTTGGATGAGGACTGATGATGCTGGAAACAGCACCACCAGATAAGGTGTTGACAAGCTCAAGAAAGTGATAACAATGGCAGCTCTGGAGAATATATATCTATGTGTATATATAGAAGGAGGTGAGGAGAAGAGGATGAACACTTGAATATAAGTGGTTCAGCCAATTAGGCCTACGTCCACTGTGCAAGTGAGTGAATAAGGTCACCGAAATAAGGCACTAACGGCCATGGATACAATCTCTCAAGCTTTCTCTCTCTACTGTGTAAAATGACAGAGTTTCAGCTAAGGTTGTAATTTTGGATCCCTTTACAAGGTAGAGAATGACCTCTATATATAGTTCTTGGGGTGTGTAATGTACCCCCCAAGCATACAATGAGCATGTGTATGAGCATCGAGCCAGTATGAGAGTGACACCTGGTTGTTCCTAACTAGATAATGATGACCTCAATATTCCCTCGCGTGAGGGAATAATTTGGTTATAACATATTTGTCCACGTGTTCCAAGTTATACAAAAACGTGTAGAAGCTCGGTTGTCCTCGATTAGTACCAACCTCGGCCTGGAAGGGTACGAGGTTGGTGAGGTCGGGAAACTTCTTGATCAGAGGTTATCAGTGATAATCTTGGCTCAGTGGGAGAGCTGAGGTAAGGCAGGTGGAGATGTAATGTCGGCCTGGGCCGAGGTAATGGTGAAGTAGCAGGGTGTCGGGTGGTTCCCAACCGAGGATTATAATGATGATTTGAGTTACCTCTGCTTTCTCGGCCTACACCCGACCGAGGTTGATGTCTGGTGTAGTCGTGAGGTCGGCTCTAGCCGACCTGATGGATTACTATCTGTATGGACCATGAGGACCTCAATTGTCGCTTGGCTGTGAGGCAACTAGTAACGTCGTCCATGGCCGACCTTCCTTAGGACGACACCTATGATCTTCAATCTAGGGCCCTTCCAACCACGATCATCTCCCAGGCCGAGGTTGGTGTTTGTCATGTACATTTAGGGCATATCAATCACCCCCTAGCCCTTAGTTACCTGTGTGATCAGGTGCCTAAGGGGTATTCATGTCCGAGGTGAGATTTCTGTTAGTGCCAATACTTTCTTGACAAGTGTCAACTGCTGAAGTAGATGGCGTGCCTGGTAAGCTCAATGATTGCAGTCTTTTGGGATCCTAAGGAAATAATGGGCCTTGAGATGCGTGCAAGAGAATTTTAAAGGTTTTAACCCTTTTCTTTCTCTTTCTTCTTCATTTCCACATTCTCTCGCCTGAGCTTTCTCTGTTTCTCTCTCTCTCTCTACAAGAGCTTGGTTAGGAGTGCATTGGGTGGATTTCTCTTGCCAACCTATCCCTTCTTCTCCTCGCATTCCATCAGGTATCGTCTATTACCTCTTCTTCTACATTTTTCCATCCTTTAATTCCTGTTTTTTCATTTTTTGGCGAGTTCCTTGAGTTTTTCGGCCTTTGCTTGCGTTTTTCGGTGGCACTGGTTCTTGTTGTTCTTGGTTATGTTTTGCTCAAAGTTAATATTTTGATCCATAGTCAAGTAGAGTCTAGTTGTTTGTTCTTAATTTAATATCCCAAGTGTGAGGTCGTCCTCCCATGCTCAGACCTCTTTATCAACTTTTAGAAGAATTCCCTTCTCTTAGGGAGAAGACCTTAGAAAAGATTAAGCAAATAGAGCGAGCCCAAGAGGAAGCTCGTAGGGCAGAGGCATTCCCCCTTAGACCTATCTTTCCACCTCCTCTGAAGGTCATATACCCTGAGCCCTCTGTTCCTGTAGAGGTCCCAGTAGAACCCATCCCTATGTCTGAGTCTGAGTCCTCAACCTCAGACCCTATGTCTGTGAATTCTTTTCAAGAAGCTATGGATTATTCCATTAGGATGGATCATGCCCCTGATCAAGCCGAGGTTTTCAGCCGGGCCTCTTCTAACAAGAGTTTTATCACCTCGTATTCTTCCTCTGATGTTGAAACTTTAGGACCCAGTGTGGCTGTTCCACCAATCCTGGACGCTATTCCCTTATTAATTGCCACAAGGGATGAGTTTGCTCAGAGGTTCCCTGATGGTAATCCCCCGTCCACTCCAGCCAACATTGAGAAAGACGAGGATGATGATAATGAGAGCGATCTTGACACCTCGAAGGCAGTCGAGATAGAGAGCACTGTCAGTGAGATCGACCTTCTAGCCTTCAGACATTTGTACTCTATAAGTCCCTTCATAAAAATTTGGAGACCTCTGAGGGACGAGAGGGCCTTCGGCGGCCGAGACGGTGAGATCTTCCTATATGAGCAGATGTTCAAGTTGGGATTTTGTCTTCCCATCCACCCAATTATTAGGGCCATATTATCCTATATTAACTTAGCCCCTTCCCAGTTATCCCCCAACGCCACGAGGGTGATAATTGGAGCAATAGTTTTATGGAAGGCAGTCCACCATTCAGACCTTCTTGTCCAGGTCTTCACTGGGTGCTATGTCACTTCCTCTGCTAGGAACCATCCAAGATATTACCACTTTTTAGCTCGAAAGTCAAATAAGAAGATGTTGTAGGTTACCCAAACTTCACATCACAATTGGAAACTGCGATACTTCTTTGCCTTAGGGTCATGGGAATTTGTCCCCTGTGCCCCCTCTTCGTCCTTAGAGCCCAGGATGCCCCTGAGATGGGGAAAAGTGACAATGGTTGCTAGGGCCGACCCTGGGCTTGGCCAAAATAACCTTCAGAAGGTCAAAGACCTTCAAGATCAGGGGGAGCATGGTCTGCTGGTCAAGTACGAGCATTTGATGACCCCATACTATCTCTCTGAGACTGGCCTTAGGGGGAGTCCTCTGACTGAGCTCCGTAAGTGTTTATTTTTCCATAAGTTGTACCTCTGATTATGTCATGTCTCTGATCTTCTAACTCAGACCTTTCTGTTTGCAGAGCGCCCAAAGGGAATTTCTGATGACCTCTGGGAGATAGCAGCCCCTAGTCTTACGAAATTTGTAAAGAAAGCAGGTTTAAATGCGCCCCTCCCCCTCCTACAACCTCAAGGGTTGAGTCCTCCAAGAAGAGGAGATCTGCAGACCCTACCCCTGAGGATCAGAGGAAGAAGAAGAAAAACCAAAAGGGGGATCGTGCCATCCCTATTTCTTCTGAGGACACATTGATTGCTCACTTGGAGCAACTGAAGATTGGTGACAGTCTTATCGGCCATAGTTTGAAGGCCCTGGATGCTATCGGTGATGCCATGACCGACTCTGACAAGCGCTTATGTCGCTCTCTGGATAGGCCTCTGTTGGCTGAGTTCTCCCTCTATCGCTCTATCTAAGTAAGACCATGAAACTTTTCTTTTATGTAACATCAGTTTTGAATTATGCCAGATCTTAAACTGACATCTCTGCACATGTTCTATAGGGTCTCCTCACAATGCACCATTTTGTTAACTGGACCTTGGGGAAGTTTCCTCTAATTGAGAAGGGCCAGGAGGCCGAGAGGACTGAGGCTGCCTTGAACGCTGAAGTGGAGCGTCTGAAGGCTTCTTTAGAGAAGTATGATGCTAAGGTCAAGCAGCTGGAGAAGGATATGGACAAGCTAAAAAAGGACCATACCTCTACTCTGAAGACGCAGGCTGACTCTCTCCAACACAAGGTTAACGTGGTTGTGAAGGCTGCCTTGGAGGATACCTCAGAGAAGATCTTGGAGGAGTACAAGGTCTCTGATGAGTTTGCCAGCTTTGACTTCGAGTACCTTGAAAGGGTTGTAAAGGCCACTGGCAAATGGGCTGCCATGAAGGAGAAGGAATCTGGGAGCCTTGCAGCCTATGACTTCATTGGTTTGGGTTATGCTGACCCTCAATTTACTCAGGCCTTGCAAGAGGTACAAGAGGAGAGAGGTGTCGTACCTACCGAGACTGCTCCCCACGATGACACCAGGACTGAAGATGTCGGCGCTCAGGATGACGGTATGGAAGTGACCACCCTCGGCCAGGGAGATGGGGGCATGGTAACTAACCCTGAGGCTGCAGGCACTTGACCACCTTGTGAAGCTCTTTGTAATTTTTTATTTCCAATTCAAACCGTAACCTCTGATGACAAACTCTATTGCCTTATGGCTTGTAATTCTTAACTTTATTCTATGTCAACCTCTGAAGGGGATTTAAATCTTTATTTGCTGAATGTTCTTTGAATGATTTTTCTATCATATAATGTGTTTGTGCTAAGGCCTGAAGCCTCCATACAATGTTTTCCTAAGCCCCATAAATAAAATATCCATCAAATTAATGATGTTAAGGTCTGAGGTCATCATTTAAGATGTTACCCTCATAAAATATTCACCAAATTGATGATGTTAAAGGTCTGAGGTCATCCAATCATGATGTCTCACCTCAGACATTGTCACTAAATTAATGATGTTAAGGTCTGAGGTCATCATTTAAGATGTTACCCTCATAAAATATTCACCAAATTAATGATGTTAAAGGTCTGAGGTCATCCAATCATGATGTCTCACCTCATCCCTTGTCACCAAATTAATGATGTTAAGGTCTGAGGTCATCACTAAGATGTTACCCTCATAAAACATTCACCAAATTAATGATGTTAAGGTCTGAGGTCATCCAATCATGATGTATCACCTCAGACCTTGTCACCAAATTATGATGTTATAAGGTCTGAGGTCATCCAATCATGATGTCTCAACTCAGACCTTGTCACTAAATTGTGATGTTATAAGGTCTGAGGTCATCATTTAAGATGTTATCCTCATAAATATTCACCAAATTAATGATGTTAAAGGTCTGAGGTCATCCAATCATGATGTATCACCTCAGACCTTGTCACCAAATTATGATGTTATAAAGTCTGAGGTCATCAACTAAGATGTTATCCTCATAAATATTCACCAAATTAATGATGTTAAAGGTCTGAGGTCATCCAATCATGATGTCTCACCTCAGACCTTATCACCAAATTATGATGTTATAAGGTCTAAAGTCATCATCTAAGATGTTATCCTCATAAATATTCACCAAATTAATGATATTTAAGGTCTGAGGTCATCCAATCATGATGTCTCACCTCAGACCTTGTCACCAAATTATGATGTTATAAGGTCTGAGGTCATCCAATCATGATGTCTCAACTCAGACCTTGTCACTAAATTGTGATGTTATAAGGTCTGAGGTCATCATTTAAGATGTTATCCTCATAAATATTCACCAAATTAATGATGTTAAAGGTCAGAGGTCATCCAATCATGATGTATCACCTCAGACCTTGTCACCAAATTATGATGTTATAAAGTCTGAGGTCATCAACTAAGATGTTATCCTCATAAATTCTACCACTAGAGCATAATGAACCAAGAATTGACATGGGAACCAATCTTCTCATTAATAATCTCTTCATAAGATGATACATTTACATATAAACTCTTGCAATATCATATGTAATACTTTTTTAGATGGTCAGCATTCCAAGGATTAGAAAAAGGTTCCCCTTCAAGGTTTTCTAGCCTGTAGGTCTCGGGTACAACCTCCTCGACCACTTTGTAAGGACCATGCCAATTTGGGTGAAGCTTGCTTGCCTTCTACAACGTCTTCTTTAGTACTAGGTCTCCCACAGCTATGGGCCTTGATTTTACCTTTCGATTGTAGAACTTTGTTATTCTCTGCTGGTAAGCTGCCTGCCTGATTTCTGCATCTTCCCTTCTCTCTTCAATCAAATCAAGGTCAAGTCTTCTATCCTCCCTATTATTCTCAGGGTCATAGGTATGAACCCTATGAGTAGGAAGTCCTACTTATGTTGGTATGACGGCCTCTGAGCCATGGACTAACATAAATGGGGTTTCCCCTGTTGGTGTCCTAGCCATTTTCTGTAGGCCCATAGCACAACAGAAACCTCTTCAGTCCATCTTCCCTTAGCTTCTTCTAACCTCTTCTTAATCTCGTCAAGGATCATTTTGTTTGTGACTTTTGTTTGACTGTTTGCCTGAGATCGGCTAGGAAAAGAGAAAAATTTCTTTATCCCAACTCTTTCGCAATATTTTTCCAAGGAAGAATTCTTGAACTGGGTTCCGTTGTCCGATATGAGGGTATTTGGGAGTCCATGTCTTCATATGATGTTCTTCCAAATAAATTGGAAGGTCTTCTTCTCGGTGATCGTGATCATCGGCTCAGCCTCTACCCATTTGGAGAAGTAATCAGTGGCAACTATCAAAAACCTGTAGTTGCCCACCTCTCTTGGTAAGGGACCCACCAAGTCAATTTCCCATACTGCGAACGGCCAAGGAGAACTTATTAACGTCATAGGCTGATGAGGTTGATGAGGGATGGTGGAGAACCTTTGGCATTTGTCACACCTCTTCACATAGGCTGCAGCATCCTTAGCCAAGGTCGGCCACCAGTGTCCCTGCATGATAATCCGCTTGGCCAAAGGTCGTCCTCCTATGTGACTGGAGCAAGAACCCTCGTGCACCTCCTTCAAGACGCGGGGAGCTTCTGTGGGATGGACACGTCTGAGGAGAGGTAATAGAAATCCTTTCTTATATAGGACATCTCCTACTATTGAGAACTTTGAAGCTCTGTACCTCAGTTTCCTCCTCTCTAGATTTGATTCTGGCAGTTCTCCCTCTTTGATATATCTGATAAGGGGATCCATCTATGAGTCCCCCAAGTTCAAATTGAGGTAAGGGTTACTTACCTCTTCTTCTTCAATGGTTGCCTTGGGTAGGATCTCAACTGGAATTGTCCTTCTGATGTCTGTCCTGGTTACTGAAACCAACCTTGCTAGTGCATCTGCGTGACTATTGTTTTGACGAGGTATTATCTTCATTGTTACCTCTTCAAAACCTTCTAATATCGTTCTCACCCTCTTCAGGTATTTGGCCATCCTTTCATCCTTGGCCTCATAGACCCCCAACACCTGATTAATAATTAACCTTGAGTCACTATGAAGTAGGAGTCGTCTTACCCCAATGGCCTTTTCCAAGGAGAGGCCTACAATCATGGCCTCATATTTAGACTCATTGTTCGATGCCTTGAAGTTAAACCTCAAAGCGTATTCAACATTGGTACCATACGAAGCTGAAAGTATTATCCTTGCACCGCTTCCACTATCGCAAGAAGACTCGTTAATAAAAAGGTTCCAGGTATCTTTATCTGACGAGAAGCTCCCTTATGACATAAATCCGTGCTTGAAGTGGTACCGGTCTTCCTCATTCTCGACTATTCCATCTCTGGCTCCCTTGGATAAAACCTCTTTCGGGTCTCGTAGGATGTTGCTGCTTGACCCTTCTACCGTCTCTAGGTTATTCTCAACCTCAACCTCTTCCCATATAAACTCAGCAACAAAATCTGCAAGTGCTCGTCCTTTAATGGGCACCCTAGGCTGATAAGTAAGGTCATACTCCCCTAACTCAATGGCCCATGCCATTAATCTACTCGACTTCTCGGGTTTATGGAGGACCTGTCTTAGTGGGGAGTCAGTGAGGATGATCATAGAATGGGCTTGAAAGTAGGGCTTCATCTTCCTAGAAGCATGTATCAAGGCGTAGGCTAACTTTTCCATTCGAGGATAATTTTGTTCAGACCCTTGAAGGGCCTTACTATTGAAGTACGCAGGCCTTTGAATCGCAATGTCTTCCCGTACAATGGTTGCGCTTATAGATGATTCAGAGACTGCTAGATATATATATTCAACTTCTCTCCCGCTATGGGTCGAGATAAGAGCAAGGGAGATCCGAGGTAGTACTTGAGTTGATTAAAAGCCTCATCACACTCTTTGTCCCACTCGAAGGCCTTTCTAAGCACCTTAAAGAATGGAAGACATTTGTCCATCGCTCTAGAAATAAATCTGTTGAGTGCAGCTACTCTTCCAGTGAGCCTATGAATGTCCTTGATGCTTCTTGGCGTCTTCATGTCGAGCAAAGCTTTGATTTTCTCAGGGTTCGCCTCTATTCCTCTCTGATTGAAAATAAATCCAAGGAATTTCTCAGCTCCTACCCCGAAGACACACTTTGCGGGATTGAGTTTCATTCTGTATAAGTCCATAGTATCGAAGGTCTTTTCTAGGTCTGCCACGTGAGTGCAGGACTTTAAGCTCTTTGTCAACATAACGTCTACATACACCTCCATAGTCTTGCCTATTTGTTCCTCAAACATCTTATTCATAAGATGTTGGTATGTTGCCCCCATATTTTTCAATCCGAAGGGCACAACCTTGTAGCAATATGTCCCTTTGTCAGTGATGAAGGTTGTCTTCTCTAAGTCTTTGGCACCCATAAAGATCTGGTTGTAGCCTGAATACACATACATGCAGCTCATGAGCTATGCCTGCGGTTGCATCTACCATTTGGTCGATCCGAGGTAAGGGATAACTGACTTTTGGGCAAGACTTGTTAAGGTCGGTGAAGTCTACGCACATCCTCTATTTCCCATTGGCTTTGGGCACTATGATCGCGTTTGACAACCACTCCGGATATATGACTTCCCTGGTGAATTCAGCCTCTTCTAACTTTCTAACTTCTTCCTGGATGACGTCGTACTTCTCCCTAGAGTAGATTTTTCGTCTTTGTTTGATTGGCCTAGCATCCTTAGTCACATTCAGCTTGTGGCATATAACCTCAAGGCTTATGCCAGGAATATCTGCGTGACTCCAAGCAAAGACACTCTGCCTTTTCCTCAGGAAGTTTATCAGCTCTTCCTTGATTTCTACCTTTAAGGCTTTGCTGACCTGGATAGTTTTTTTCGATTCATTCTCATTGAGGACGATGGATTCTACCTCTTCCACGGCCTCTCTTGTCTTTAATTTCACTTCATCTCTGGGGTCAAGTGTATCAATGTTATATGTGGTAGTTGCTCTCTTATGGGCCTCTCTCTCTTCGGTTGAGTTGAAGTAGCATTCCCGTACTATGGTCTGGTCACCCTGCACTTCCCCTACCCCATAGGGGGTCGATAATTTTAGCATCTGGTGGATCGTCGATGGCACGGCCTCAAACTCTTTAAGGGTTACTCTTCCTATGATGAGGTTATAGTCCGAGAAGACGTTTTCGTCCATGACAAAAAAAATTAATCTTCCGGGTCAACCTCTTAGGCCATTCATCGCCCATTCGCACATCCATCTTATACATGCCCAATGGGTGGACCTTTTCATCGCTGAAGCCCGTTAACGGATGATGATAGGGTACCAGTCTAGCTCTGCTAAGGCCAAGGCTTTTAGAGCAGGGCCAGAAGATCACATCTGTTAAACTTCCTCCGTCTACGAGGATTATCTGTACCTCGCATCCATGCACCCTGGTTGTGATTATTAAAGGGTCATCATGCAGAGCTAGGATGCCTTTGAAGTCTAGTCGGGAGAAACCAACTATGAGATTATCCATGTCTACCTTATTTCTCTTCTGCTTGGTTTCGAAAGACGTCAGATTTACCACTTCTGGCTTGGCCACTGACTTGGCCTCCGCCACATGAGCTTTTCTGTCAGTCACTTCAAAACCACCCCCTGTAAGTCCTCCTCATATGGTGTTAACACCAAAGTAGATCATATCAACCCTCTTCACTGGGGTGTTGTCATCTTTTGGTGGAAGGTTTGAATCACCTTCATCATCGCCATCCAAGTCATCGTCTCTTCTTGTTGGGGCATCGTCACGACATCTGTCATTTCTCTTCTTTTTAGGGTCGCCTCTTCCCCTTTTAGGGGCCTTACTATCAACGTACTTTCTCAACTTTCCTGATTTTAACATTTTTTTTTATCTTATCTTTTAAGGCAAAGCATTTATCCGTTATATGGCCATGGTCTTGTTAGAATTCGCACCATAAGTTCTGGTTCCTCTTATGTGGAGGGGACTTCAGCTTCTCTGGCCATCTTAGGGACTGATCATTCTTGATCTCATTGAGGATGTGTTCGCAACTTACAGTAAGAGGGATATAACGTGCAAACTTGTTGTCAGCTGACCTCTTCTTTCCATCCTTCTTTTTTTGGAACTTCCCGCTACCACTGTCGTTCTTATCCTCGTACTTTGCGGCAATGGGCTCTTCAGCGTTCATAACCTTACCAGCAGTTGCCAATAATTCTGTCATGGACTTGGGAAGGCCTTTCGCAAGTTTCCATAACAACTTCCCCTTTTGTAGACCTCCTATGAGGGCGGTCATGGCTATATTCTCTCCGTAGTCTTCAACCTCCAGTTTTTCTTTGTTGAATCTAGCAATGTAGTCTCTCAAACTTTCATTTTTTCCTTGCTTGACATACAACAGATGGGTGGTCTTCTTTTGAGGTCTTACCCCAAAATAGAAATTGTGAATGAATCGTTCAGCCAAGCCCTTAAAGTTCTCTATTGAGTTCTTCGGGAAAGAGGTAAACCAGATATGTGCAGCTCCTGTCAAAGTCCTGGAGAAGGCCCGACACTTCATCTCATCTGGTATTGAGTAAATGTTCACTGCAGACTGGTACATCTCAATATAATGTACAGGGTTGGTGCTACCATCATACTTAGGGGACACCGTAGGTGGCTTGAACTTGGCAGGGGTGGGAAGCTCACTATCTTAGCCACGAATGGAGAGCCTTCTGAGAAACCTCTTTGCAGTGGGTCCCGACTTTTGATGAGGTCTCCTATCTTATACTCAAGATGTTGGATGGACTCATTCCATGGTCTTGCAACGTCTGGTTGGCAGAAGTTTCCCCAGCCGCCCCCATGGAGTGGACCGAGGGTTCCCCAGCCACAGTACAACGTCGTCTGTTGACCTCTTCTTGGTCCCTAGCCCATCCTGCGTTAGGTCAGCCTTGATGAGGCCGATGTTGCCCCTCTTCCCTTTGTGAGCCGTCTATACTCCTCGACCTGGATAACCTCTGTTGTAGGTCATTTACTGGGCCGAGCCTTTCAAAGGCCGACCCTCTACCTAATCGATCAAAAGCTGACCCTCTTTGCTGGGCTTCTTCACCTCTTCGGCCTCCACAACCTCGGATCTGCTGGATAGGACGTACCGTGTTATTTGGAACCTCATACGACTCCCAACAATCTTCGGGAGCGCCTTCTGCCTCCAAATCATCATATCTATCCTCAGGGCATGGGTGTCCTTACCTCCCCAGACGCAAACGTCTAGGGTCAGCAACATCTCTCCTCCGCTGAGGCATAGGTGGTCTTTCCACGGTGCCTGGGGCGGTCCCCTGGCATCAAGATGAGGCTAAATGGCCGCCGGAGTAATCATCTCCGATGAGACCCCTGGTGGTCTCATCATGTTTTGACTGAGTTGTGCACATTGCTCCTTCATCACTTGTTGCGTTGCTGCCAAGCACCAGGTGGTGGAGGAGGTGGTAGTAAATCTGGTGCCATGTGTTGAAATTAAAGAGCTTGTGAAGGAAATTAGCTCAACACCTTAAAGAACCTCTTTTAATTGTGAAACAGCTCCATGCAAGGGGTGAGGCCTGGTTCACCAGAGTCTCCGATGAGGTTAAGCAAAAAAAGAGGAAGAAACAGCTTCTCATTCCCACAGACGGCGCCAAAATGATGATACTGGAAACAGCACCACCAGATAAGGTGTTGACAAGCTCAAGCAAGTGATAACAATGGTCGCTCTGAAGAATATATATCTATGTGTATATATAGAAGGAGGTGAGGAGAAGAGGATGAGCACTTGAATATAAGTGGTTCAGCCAATTAGGCCTACATCCACTGTGCAAGTGAGTGAATAAGGTCACCGGAATAAGGCACTAACGGCCATGGATACAATCTCTCAAGCTTTCTCTCTCTACTGTGTAAAATGACAGAGTTTCAGCTAGGGTTGTAATTTTGTATCCCTTTACAAGGTAGAGGATGACCTCTATATATAGTGCTTGGGGAGTGTAATGTACCCCCCCAATCATACAATGAGCATGTGCATGAGCATCGAGCTAGTATGAGAGTACCACCTGGCTGTTTCCAACTAGATAATGATGACCTCAATATTCCCTCACTTGAGGGAATAATTTGGTTATAACACATTTGTCCATGTGTTCTAAGTTATACAAGAACGTGCAGAAGCTCGGTTGTCCTCAATTAGTATCAACCTCGGCCTGGAAGGGTACGAGGTTGGTGAGGTCGGGCAACTGCTTGATCAGAGGTTATCAGCGATAATCTTGGCTTAGTGGGAGAGCCGAGGTAAGGCAAGTGGAGCTGTAATGTCGTCCTGGGCCGAGGTAATGGTGAAGTAGTAGGGTGTCGACTGGTTCCCAACCGAGGATAATAATGATGATTTGAGTTACCTCTGCTTCCTCGACCTACAACCGACCGAGGTTGATGTATGGTGTAGTCGTAAGGTCGGCTCCATCCGACCTGATGGATTACTATCTGCATAAACCATGAGGACCTCAATTGTCGCTTGGCTGTGAGGCAACTAGTAACGTCGGCCATGGCCGACCTTCCTTAGGATGACACCGATGATCGTCAATCTAGGGCCCTTCTAACCTCGTCCATCTCCGAGGCCGAGGTTGGTGTCTATCAAGTACATTTAGGGCACATCAAGGATCATAGGGTGGCGATGATTAAATAGGATTATAAGCTCTATACGGACATGGTGGCGGTCTACGACTACCTAGATTTCTTGATGAGTTGGTTAATGCCCCCATGTATCTATGATGTGGTGAATAGTCTCTACCTCCTATGGCTTTAGGTAGGGGTAATAGAATACCGGTGGGATCTGCCCACAGCACAGGAGTTGGTGTGTCAGTGAAGGCATTAGCAGTTACAGTAGTAGTGAGAGAGGGGGCTCCACTTATTCAGGTTACTCCCCCTTCGTACAATCTTTGACTAATCAATGGGGAGCTACTGAATCTAACCCATCATCCTTATGTGACGGTGATGGTTATGACGGGGCTTACAGATGACGCCCTCCATGATGAGGTATATTATTCTTCTTTTCTTGCTCTATTATTTGAATTTATTGTTTGTTTTTTACTGACTGGTGGGCTTTTGCTTCTTTGAATTCAGTATGTTCGGGTGCTGACGTACTGGTTGAATGATATTACGGATTGGATGGCCTCTGCATAGAATTATATCAAGAAGTCTATTATGTCTTTCCTGGTTCCGACTGCGTCTTCTGATGAGTGCTCAAGTTTTGGGAGTGGAGGTTCTACCTCTCTTCGCCAGGAGAAACGTGTTCATCACAGAGGCTGAGGGTATGGAAAGATGCCTTTGAGAGAGAAAAGGTTTAATCGGAGTCCCGTTTGTATTTTTCTATTTTTGTTTCTTCTGCAAAAGAGATGTAACTGCAGAAAAACATATATATGAAAGAGATGCATTTCTTTTTATTATGCAAAGATAGAGATAAGGACAAAATATTTATTTATTTTTAGCAAAAAGGGTGTAACTTTTTTACTGGGGAAAATAAAATATGAAAAATGAGTGTTTTAAAAGGAACTGGCCCTAAGGGATATTTAGAAAAAGGATTTCTTTATTGAATTTTTATTTTGACAAAAGGGGAAAGATGGAATTTTCCAAAATACAGGGGTTGTCGATAGACATACCCCTTGTCCTTCGTTTCGGCATATAAGTCAAGTCAAATCACTTTAAGGTTTTGATTGCACTTTCCTGCACACCAGAGCACTTAGTGGGGTTGGGATTCATTTCAAATTGTAGACCTTTTGTCCATTTGCCAAGCTTTTTTGTGTATAAAAGGGGTAGTGAGATATGAGTTTCTTCCACCCATTATTCATCTCTCTTCTTCTCTTTACCCCTTATTTTCTTTATTATTATCAAATGGCCTTCCCAATGAATGCAGAGTTTTCTTCTTACCTGGATGGTCTAGAAACCATGTGTTTGTACAACGTCGATTATGAGGATTTCATCATGTGTTGAGTTTCTTTAAGGAGAAATTGATACATTAACTAGAACAAGTTGGCGGCAGCAGCGCAGTTTTGGTACTCAGAGGACAATGTCTTTCACTGTGGCTTAGAAGAGGTTTATCCCACCTATGAAGAGTTCTCAGCCATATTGGGTATTAATCCCCCAAATTCTCTTGTTCTCCTCGGGAATTATTAGTTGGGTTTTTCCATATTTCCTCTTCGACGGCTCATCCATTGGTTATTGGGGGGATTTTCCCTTCCAAATGTTATGTACTTGGTACGCTTGAAGGCTTTTGATGATGCGGGCTTCATCGGAGCAGTTGCACTGGGCCTGAGTGCGAGGCTTATGTTGTTGACGGGGGACTTAATGATGGATCCTCAATTGGCTGTAATTACATCATGGATGTCATATCTTCGCAATCCTACTACGGTGATACTGGCAGAGAGAGACCCTGAATGGTCTAGATGCCAGGCGGGAAGGCCATCTTGATTTCCTGAGGAAGCCCAATTTTGCGGTTCATATGGATGGCTGTAAAATTCCGTTTGGTGGTCCTTCCTGAGTACCCCTTGGCAGCTATGCTGAATTTCTTCACTCATTATTTTATCAGCTTTGGCCCATCCATAGAGAACTGGGTAAACTAGTTTGTGGAGCACGAATCTCGATGTTAGTGCTGGTCGGTGCTATGGTAGGGGGAGTTATATCCTATTTTGGAATTGGGGGAATACCAGTATGTTTGGTTAGTTGACCTTCATCACACCTCATTCTATTTCCCCTAGAGGTTGTTCCCGTACCCTGGATTTATTTCCTATAGATGATTTGACTGAACGCTTGAGCATGCGATTGGGCTCTCTGTGGGAGAATCGTCACCTGTCAACCCGTCCTTCTCAATTTGTCGACAGGGTTTGGCATGTTTTTGGAGACTATGTGAAATGTCTATGGAGGAGGGTAGTGTCCAACATCTTGGCTGAGGAGACCAGGCAGAGATTATTCGCCATGTTTGACACAATGGAAGGGGGCTAGCGGTTTTATCTAGGCTGGTCCGGGCTTATCATTCCATGGAGAGCTTTCGACATACCATTAAAGTAGGGGAAGTTTGGGGGCCTCAAGGAGTAGATGATGATGGATATGGGTCCTCTAATAATTGCGGATAGGGTCTTTTGTGAAGCTGGTGTTTATTTGTGAAGCTTTTGTATGGTTATGTGTTTGGGTTTTTTATTTTTTGGTTTCGTAGGAATAAATTTGGGAAGGTTTTGTTAGTTTGTTTGGTTGGGGTAGTTGTTTGAATCCCTACGCTAATACTTCATGTAATTTGGGCTGAATTTTCCCATTTATGGAATAAAAAGGATTTTAGTTATTTTTTGTGCCTCTTGACTAGTTTTATACTTGAATTATTTATACCAATCGCTAAGGCATACATAATCCTCTTGTTCATGTAAATAATAAAATGAAATGTCGTTCTCTAAAGTAAGAAAATAATAGCATTTTTGTTAAATAAGAAGGGGATCGTGCCCATTTAAAGCGAGCTTCCTACGTACCTCATGGGATTTTGAAGATTTTCTGATTTTTATTTTTGAAGTAAAAGGGTTTTTAGAGGATCAGGCCCCACATAGTTCTGAGTAGAGAGAAACCAAGATATTTTTTTTAGAATAGAAGGAGGATGAGAGGAATCGTAGCGCGCCGAGGTTTCAAACTATGGGTATAATTTCTTGAGACGATCCAAGATGACTGGACGTGCCATCTCTTCTCCGTCAAGGTCAGTGAGCATAACGGCTCCACTAGACAGGATCTTCTTCACGATGTAGGGGCCACTCCAGTTTGGCTTGAATTTCCCTCTGGGGTCCTAGACGGGTTCTATAATTTCTTTGAGAGCTAAGTCTCCTTCTCAAATACAACGATCCTTGACTCTTCGATTGAATGATCGCGTTATTCGATGTTGGTATCCTTGTATATGATATAGAGCCTTTAACCTTCTTTCGTCTAAGAGCGACAACTCATCAAAATGACCATGTCCCCATCTTCCTCGCTAACTTTGCTCTCGAATATAACATATAATTAGGGTATTTCTAGATCAACAGGTAGGACTGCTTCATTATCGTATACCAGGGAGTAAAGGGTAGCCCCAACAGATGTCCGAACTAAAGTGAGATAGCCCTAGAGGGCGTAAGGGATCCGATCAGCCTAATCTCGAAAACTTTAGGTCATCTTATTGATGATCACTTTGAGAATTTTATTGGGGGATTAAACTACACCATTTCTTGGTCGGTAGGGAGAAGATTTATGTCTTTGAATCCCATATTATCAACCAATTATGTGACCTGTACCTCAAAATGTACCCGTTATATGACACTAGCTCATGTGAAACCCCGTATCGGCAAATGTTGTTCTTTCAGATGAACTTAGCTACCTTTTTGGCATTCAGTATAGCGTATGACTCGGCTTCGACCCATTTGGTGAAGTAATCGATGGCAACCAGGATGAACTCGTACCCATTGGAGTCTTTGGGTGTGACTTTCCCATGATATAAATGCCCCAACAGCCATGGATTAGTCGTGTTGTATAATTCTCACAGAGTCAAGTGTTGGAGATTGGAAAACTAATGGCATTTAAGGGATCTACGGATATAGGTGGTGTAATCCTGAACCATGCCAGTCTAATAGTAACCATGTCGGATAATGTTCTTGGAGAGCATATGCCCATTCATGTGGATTTTTGGCATTATTTATTCAATGTTATCCCCTGCGATACAGTGCAAGTGGGTTTCATCGAAGTTCCTCTTGAATTAAGTCTTTATCGCAGACAATGTATGGAGCAGCTAGTTTGCGAAAGGTCGCTCGGTCCTTCTTGTTGGCATCTTGGGGATACATACCATGCTTGAGGAGGCTCTAAATATCGTAATACCATAATTCGTTCATATCGGAGTCCTTTTTTGTGACGAGCTCGATGTGGTAGCAGTGGATTGGCAAAGCTTATTTTTTTACTATGAAGGGGGCCATCGTTATTCCCTCAGGCATGTTGACTACGGAGGCCAGGGTAGTAAGGGCATCGGCTAACTTGTTCTTTATTCAGGGCAAGTAGTAAAATGTGATATCTTGGAACTGAGAGGCGAGATCTTCTATATAGGCATGGAAGGGTAAAATCTTTTCATCTTTGAATTTCCATATTCTAAGGACCTGGCTGATGATGAGGGCAGAATCTCTATAGACGTCTAGGCATTGGATACCTTTCTTGAGAGAGAATTTGAGGCTTACTATGCATGCCTCGTACTCAGTCATGTTATTGGTGTAGGGAAAATCTAGCTTGGTGGCAATGGGAGTGTGGTAGTCATCAGGGGCGATCAGGAGTATCCCAATGTCGTATCCTTTCTTGCTGGCATCACCGTCAAAGAACATTTTCCACTAGAGATTTTCTTGAGAGGTGCAAAGGACATATTCATCTAGGAACTCAAAAATCGAAATGTTGGCTTCTTCATAGGGTAGTCGGCAAGGTAGTCGGAAATGGATCTCCCTTTCATGGATTTTATGGCGTGACATACACAATATCAAACTCGGCTAGCAGCATCAACCATCGGGTCATTCAGCTAGACAGGGCATGTTTCTCGATCAGGTATTTGATAGGATCCGTTTAGGACACAAGTTTGATGGGAAAAGGGAGCATGTAGTGCCGTAATTTCTGAGTGACCCAAATAAGGGAGACACATGCTTTCTCTAAGGCATTATAGTTACCTTCATATCCGACCAATTTATGGCTAGCATAATAGATGGCCCGTTCTTTATAGGACTCTTAAGGGTATTGGGTTAGTAAGGCCCCAGTTGTAGTGTCTCTTACATTCAAGTATAGGAGTAGAAGGACAGGAGGCTATGGTGGTATGAGTACTGGAGGTCGAGTTAGATATTTCTTGATTCGGTCAAAGGCTTCCTGGAAGGCCTTATTCCATGTTTTAGTGGAATCCATTCGGAGGAGTTTTAAGATGGATTCACAAATACAAGTCAACTGGCTAATGAACCGGATAATATATTGTACTTTTTGCCCGAACTTCTTTCTCCATTCGAGGTGGTGGAATTTTGAGTATCGCTTTTAGTTTAGCAGGGTCTGCTTCGATTCCCTTTTCTCTAACAATGAATCCCAAGAGCTTTCCTTTGGTGACGCCGAAGACACATTGTTGTGGGTTTAATCGCATCTAGTATCATCATAGCCTTTCGAAGAATTTTTAGAGAGCGGGAACATGACCTTCCTGAGACTTGGATTTAATGATCATATCATCCACGTAGACCTCAACTTCTTTGTATATCAGGTCATGCAAAATGGTTGTGGCAGTCCTTTGGTAGGTACCCCTACATTTTTTAGCATGAATGGCAAAACAGTGTAACAGAAAGTTCCCTAAGGGGTGATGAATGCGGTTTTTTCTTGATGATCGGGGTGCATCTTAATCTGATTGTATCCGATAAATCCATCAACGAATGACTTGAGATCATGACTGGCTGTGTTTTCCATGATCTTTTCAATATTGGGGAGGGGTAATCACTTTTCAAAGAGGCTTTGTTCAAAACTCAGTAGTCAAAGCACATGCGAACTTTCCTTCCTAATTTCATCACGGGTACAATGTTAGCTAGCCATGTAGGATACTCGATTACCCGGATAAAGCCTACATTTAACTGTTTGACCATTTATTCTTTAACCTTGAGCAACCATTCGGTGCGAAGTTGTCATCATTTTTTTTACCGTTTTACATTCCGAGCGAGTTGGAATCTCATAATGGAAAATTTTGGGATCGATGTCGGGCATGTCGTCGTAGGACCATGCAAAAACATCCACAAATTCCTTCAGCAATTCTTCGAGTTGTGCACGCTCATGCTCATCGAGGGTGGACCCTATCCTAATCTTGCCTAGTTGGCTACTAGAATCGATTTTGATAACAATAATTTCATCCTCATTAATTTCAACGCGATTATGTTGTTTGTTATTAACCTTATTAAGATCAGTTAAGAATTATTCCTTTGCAAAATCATCATCATCAAGAGTTTGATTAGAATCAAGACAGTTAATGTAAGGCACAATAAGATACTCAAAATCTCTATTTATTTCATTTTAATGAAAAATAGCGTTGAGAACCTCCTCAAAGGAGGTCTAAATTACATTGTTATTATAAAAGGGAGGAACAATAAAAGAGGAAGAGATAACATCGGGGTTGGGTTGCATTTCAGCAAGTGGAATTGGTACAGCATTCCAATTGAGGAGGGGTTCATCAACAGCTTTGATCAGAGTGGATGGGTCCAACAGTGTAGCACTTTGGTGGATCATGTAGAGTGTCAGCCCCAGTGTTTGCATATTGAATGAGTCCTCAGAGTCACGTTCCTCAAAAACTCGGCAACAACTATAGTCTTCTCAATGGGTGGTTGCACATGATGTTGGGAATTTTTGGCCCATGAGTAGTTATCTTAGAAGAAAATCTCCATCCTGGTTTCATCTTCTTCTCCACATGATCATACCATGGTTTGGGAAAGCCACACAAGGGAAAGTATTCACCATCTTTGACGATTCTCCTATTTAAGGAATCCCCTGAAATAGTCTTAGCACTTTCTAAACTTCTCGTCAATCGTGGTTTGTAGAGCATTTTGAGTTCTTCAGATGATGGTTAATAACCGAGGCCACATGGAGGAAGGGCCTTCTTAAGGACTATGGGTTCCAGTATCCCCTGTTATTGTCATCCTAGCCCCAGTCTGGGCATGAAGTGCATATTTTTTATCATTTGTATTACGTTGACATTTCCTTGAAGGTTATGCTCTGGACAGACTCGATCTTTGAAATTATCCCCTGGTGGGAGTGGAAGTGGTTCGGAAGATAGACAAAATCATTTCATTCTCCCCATATTGTATTTCTAGTACCGGATTCCTGGTGCTTACATTCTTGGTATTATCGTCATCGCCCAAGATGGTGATGACCTGCCCTTTGGTGAAGAACTTCAGTTTCTTATGCATAAAGGAGGATAGGCGCTTAATGTTGTGAAGCCATTGGTCGACCAATCAATAGATTGAAACAAGAAGTTATGTTGATAACTTAGAACTCGGTAACGGTATTTATAGGGCCAGACCCTACTATGTGTGTTATAGATCCCATCACCTCTCGACGGGTGTTGTCATAGGCACGCACTGCGATGAAAGTTGGAGCAAGGTCGCTCACTTTCAAACCCAGGTAGTTGAGGGTTCTTAATGGGCAAACATTGAGTGTTGATCCATTGTCGACGAGTGAAAGAGGGATGGTTTTTCCCATCACCTCAACGGAGATGTTTAGAGCATAGTTATGATTAGGACCGAACTTTGGGATCTTTTCTTCGAAAAAGAAGAGCAATCTAGTAGAGGTTAAGGACCAGATAAGGTACACGAATTCTTCTAGCATGGTGGAATGAGGGACTATGGGCCCAGTAAGTAATTTTATCAGAGCATTTCGATGCAATTAGGAGGACATGAAGAGTCACCACAAGGTGATGTTGGCCTGAGTTTTCTTAAGCTTCTCGAGGATCTTGCTCTCCTCGACAATCATTTCTAGCATGGGGAGCTCTCCGGCAACTCCCATTCCTTTATCTATCATTACTGATTGAGGATTAATATTGTGGTAGTGCATCCTTGATCTTGTTATATGGTTTATGGAGGAGGCAAAGAATAGAAACCCCATTTCTTCATCCACTTCGAGCTCTATGGCCACTTTTTAAATCTCTCCCAGCAGATCTTCAAAAGATATCATCCTACACATACTGATTATTGAGTTAACATTTTCTTGGCTTGGTTCTTCATCTGAGCTATCAAACTCATCCCCCCATCTGGTGGCAACGATGTCATCCTTTCATGAGAAGTCAATTCATTCCACAACCTCAATGGATTCTTCATATGGATCATCCCACTCAACGAGGAGATGCAAAAGTGAAGGGACCAACCTCCCTTGTATCTTCAAGGCATCGAGTAACTCGAATATACTACAAATCTTATTGGTTTATCGGAACAAATATTCCAAATATGTACTGCATTATTTACACTGACTTTATCAACGGGTACCACCCAATTATTAGACTCTCGAGCCCACTTACGAGCTTCCATGAACAGTGTACTGAACTTTTGGCAATCAATGGTCATTTTAGAGGGCAATTTCAGCCCAAACTCTAGAACTTGGTATAGTACTGCTGGAAACTCCATATCTTTTCCTCCAAAACGAGTACGGACGACAATGCATGCTCTTGTGGAAGCGGCAGAGTTTGGTCAGCAAAACAGGTAGGGTGTAGGAGAAAATATGAACAAACTTTGAGTAGTTTGGGTAAAAATATGGGCATAATCGATAATTTACTAGGTACAATCTGGGTAGATGGATCAAATTTTGAATCATTTTCTAAGAAGATGGAATTCTCATGATTTGGAAGTGGATTGTTAGTGGTGTTGGGTTTAGGATTGGATGGTGGGGCGATGGTACCACAGTTAATTAGACTTTGGATCTTATTTTGAATATGGAAGCACTGATTGGTGGTATGGCCGACAGTTTCATGAAAATCACAATGGGCGTTGGGTTTGAAATTTTTAGGAAGTGGTTTTGGTAGTGGATGAGGGTCCAAAGGTTTGATGAGACTTAGGCTCAATAAGGCTTAGTAGACTTTGGAGAGGGGAGCATGAATCTCGGTGTTTTCTTTTCTGATCAAGTTAGCACGGCTTTGTGGTGCCCAAGAGGTAGCAGGCTGAGAGATGTTGTTGATGGTCGAGACTGTAGCAGGCTTTCATACTGTCTTGGAGTGAACTGTCCAGATACTTTTTTTTAGCTCAGCTTTTGTCTTAGAAATATTTTCTTCAATCTCCACTCCTGCTTCCCAGAGGGGCTCAGAAATTTGGGCGATATTGTCATCCTATCGTCGTTTGGACATGGGGTAAGAAGTTTTTCTTCACAATACTAACTTCTCTTCTTCGAAAGGTCGGCTGGTCATAGCGACCACTTTCTCCCTCCACCTTGCTATGAAATTAATGAAGGTCTCTCCAGGGTTATTCTTGAGAAGTTCTAAATCATGGCGCGTAACCTCCAACTCCTCTTTGTATTTGTAATGTAACATGAATTCACTGTAAACATCCTCCCAACTGTGAATTTTGGATTCCTCGAGGGATAGGAACCAATGGAGGGCACTGTACTTCAAAGTCAGTTGGAACATATGGGCCATTATTTCCTCGGAGGTTCCTAGGAGAGTCATGGCTCGGTGGTAGCTTCGAAGGTGAACAATTGGGGGCTGGCCTGATACCCCCAAACTTCTTAATATTAGGCATCTTGAACCTTTTCGCTAGCCTTATTTTAGGGTAGGGAGACATATGGGTGTAATCCAAGTAGTTCCCAGATATTCATACCCGTTCGAACTTCTTAGTTAACAGGTTAAGGTCCTATTTGAACCTTTTCAACTCTTCTTCCTTCGGATTAATGCGTACTAGAAGGTTAGCCCCTGACTGGGCAAGATTCATCATAGGGAGTTGAGTTGGTGGTGGCCCATTGGCAGGCGGG
Organism: Sambucus nigra; assembly: GCA_949130495.1. NCBI lineage: Eukaryota > Viridiplantae > Streptophyta > Magnoliopsida > Dipsacales > Adoxaceae > Sambucus > Sambucus nigra. The sequence goes on along the minus strand of OX422213.1, from coordinate 661,341,874 downwards.
GCACATGGAGCGTGCGGATATTCTTTAGGGACCCAGACTGGCTCGGGATCGGGTGGACCCATGGCATAAGGAAAGAGAAATTTGGGTCCTTCAGGAAGCTGAACCATATGACGCTTCATCTCGTGGACCTCGATTTGAAGGTTGTCAATCTTGGCAATAAGTTGGACTAGGACCGTAATCAAATCAGGTTGCATATTTGGTACCTGGTCTGCGTTCTCCATGGAGAATTGGTGAAGGTATATTCTGAACTCGGAGGAAGTAATGGGGGAACTGACGATTCTTTGGGGCAGTTCAATGAATGATCGAAGCCAATAGGGAGCCAGACCAAGGGTCAGGTATGCGATCGACCTGATAGGAAAAATGATTCGAATTTATTTTTTTGAAAAAGAAGAGGGAGAATTTTTTTTTTAAAAAAAAAGAGGAAAAATGTTTTTGACACGTTTTTTTTTGGAAAGGGAAGGATAAAATATTTTTGGTATATTTTGATAAAGGGAGGGAAAATGTTTTTGACACTTTTGGTAAAGAATGAGGAAAAATGGGAGAAGAGTCTCCGCATGATTATTATTTATTATGTTTTCACTTGTATTAGTTCACCTAAATGCAAAAAGAAATGCCAGACGGGACTCGAGCCTGGGAAAATTGGGTTTAAAACATATGTAAAACATGGTTTGACTTGTTAACAGGCTCGTAGACTGGGTACCATTTTGAAAAAAGATGAAATCACACGAAAATTTAGGCAGCATGTCGACCCAACATTTCGGCAGAGTTTTGGGTAGTAACCAACAAACTAAATATGAGTGCCCTAAGTTTGACGCATTTATGAGGGTATTTAGTTGTTGGGTTAGTGGAAAGGTTCCCCCCCTTTGGCATGACTTCCACGATATACGCCTTGCTTTGGGGCGCAATCGATACAGGTGGACAAGCCATTTGATATACCTGAGTGTACGTGATTTTCCTCACTATATACCTCCAGTTAGATAGTACGTGTGAGAGAGAATTTGATATACTCGACGTACGTGAATGAGTTCCCTGCTATATACCTCCCATAATGACTTTGGTCAAGCGGTACGATGCGGGCGGAACCATTCGATATAAGTGAAAGGTACTTAGCCAATGGAAGGTGAGAGTCATATTGCTTAGGCTAACTGTGACCTGTCGAATCAGTGCCCATCCTAAAGTGACCCCTAGTACGGGATAGTCATTTGGTCAATATTGCAATGCTCTTGGTGATGTAGTGTGAAAAATGCATGATTGTTGATTAGTATATTATGGAGAGAGTATTTTATTACTATTATGAGCACTATACTAAGGAAGAATGTACAAGTATCATGAAAATTAAATCTAGCATGGAGCATGAAGATTACACTAAGCATGGATACGTGAGAGTGTGTGATATGTCAATACCTACAAGTGAGTGAGTAATAGTGAACCTAACAATGGATTAACTACAAGTAGAATGTGATATGTGGAAGTTAACATAGATATGTGTAGTGAGTGGAGGTATGTGCTAGTGACACCAAAGCTTGGATATTCTAAGTGGTGTGTGCAACATGTGGATATAAGTAAACTAGCGTGTAAGTAGTGTAAGGTGAAGATGAAGAGAATCTACAGATGTGTGAGTGAGACATGAGGTAGATATATACAAGAAATAATAGAGGAGTAAAAAGGGAACATGCATGTAGGTGCATACGCACACAAGCAGAAAATGACAACACCCATGAAAATAGAGTCTATCCCTCTTAAGTAAGTGTAAGTCTATCCCCAGCAGAGTTTCCATTGTGGCCATACTGAGAAATATCTTCCCCTGTTTTTTTCCAATATCTCCTCGCGTCGGCCACTTCGGGAGGAAATAGAGGGTGGAAATAAAGATCTTGCACCCCGTCACTACTCAGAGGGTTCTTCGGCCATCGTCAATGTGGGGTAATGTAAAGAGATGGAGTCGCCAGCCTTTTCTACAAAAAGGGCAAAAGAACACGTCGCCGCCTTGAGAGAGCGGCATCAAAGACTAACTGATGCTTACGTAACTAATAGTTCATAGGTTTAGGGAATAAATTACGGAATGGGAAGGTGTTACGCACCCATCCCGCCCTTTAGATCTCTCATGGGCATATGTTACTATTTTCCTTAATTTTTCTGTGATGTGTGTTTGTGCGTGTATATATAAGTGGAGATCCGAATCGCTCGACTCGCATCCTGTAAAAGATGGAGTGAGGTCATCCAAAGGAATGTTATCAAAATAATAATTAGAAAATATGATGTGTGCGCTTATCGAGATGTTGATCATTATGATGAAACGATAATATGTGTTAAATAAGATGCGCAAGGATGAATTAGAAATATGATATATATGAATAATATGGACGAAATGAGAAAAGATGAAAAAATGGAAATAGGACGCGAGTCTCGGGTTTTATCCTGAGACGCCTATGTAGCCTATAAAGTCATCAAAGTCTCATAGTTCGCATGCAGCATAAGGGTGGGGTTTATCCCATGGATTCGAACGGGAATTTATTGTAGGGGTGTGTGTAGAAAAGATATTTTTAGTTTTAAGAAGATGAGATGAATAATCTCGTCCGAATTTATAGGTATAACCCTCTTTTTCTTTGTTTTGAATTTTTTATAGAAAATAAATTTATGTGCAATATAACTAATAAAGTATGAGGTATTAATATATGTGATCTAAAGTAAAAGCTAAATTAAAAATTTATATAACTAATGCGAAAAACAAGAAATTCAAAGAGAGGGAAGAATGTTTGAACCTTCTCTGGAGACTTAAGGATTGATCTTGATTGATGATGAGCTTACTTGCAAGTGAATGAAGAATGTTGGAGGATTTTTGCTAAATTGGGTGTGAAAATGTTAGGAATGGGAGGTGGGGAATGGTTTCAAACAAGGAAACCTCGTTGACTGAAGAAGAATATTGTTGAGATCACTGAAGTTGATGGATCTGAGGCGTCTCTTGGAAGTGATCTCATGATATCCTTATTTAGGGACAGGGTGGGTGCCGATTGGCATAGGCCTTGACCTGCCTATCGGCAAGTGGCCTAAGACACACTGTCGATTGGCGGGGAAATGGACTTGTCAATTGGCATTCTCGTGCAGATTTTTCAAGATAACGATTGTAAAATGCAAAAATCCATAAGTCCAAATTTCACATGGAGCATACCATTAGAAAGTTAATTCAGATACCTTTCAGAATCCACTGGGCAACTCCCCAGTTCGGGAGTTGACTTTGGGTCAAACCGGTCTCGAAAGCGCTCGTAAGTCCTTTGGATAGGAGATCGTCGGACAGTAATGGATCGTTCGTCCAAATCGTAAGTCCGAATTTTACATGGGGTAGATCATTAGAAAGATTGTGCGAGTTATTTCCAGGTACCAACGAGATTTGTTCAGTTTGGAGAGTTGACTTTGGCCAAACGGGGGGCCCAAAAGTGCCCAGTGACCTTTCGGAGTAAAACGGATCGTTTGTCCCTGCCATAGGGATAATTCCCCCACAGAGCGGACCTTTGGAAAGGTTTTTTAGTTCCCTTAAAAGATTCATTCATTCTCATTTGAGTTGAAGAGTTGATTGTGGTCAAACGGAGTCCGGGAGCGCCCGGTGGCCTCCAGATCAGTTTTTTAAGGAAAACCGATCGTTCGTCCAAATGGTTATGTCTTTTCATATACATGGAGGACTGTTGGAAAGGAGTTTTAGTGACCTTTTAATACTCATTGAGTTTTTTCTCTGACGATGAACTCGATTGGGGTCAAATCGGGGACTGAGAGCGCCCTGTGGCCTCTAGATTGATTTCTGATAGTAAAATGGTATGTTCATCTGAATCATTATGCAGATTCTCGCATGGGATGGATTGTTAGAAAAGGGTTGGGATTCTCTTCTAAGAATCATTGAGCTATCTCTTAGACGATGAAGCTGACCGAAGTCAAATGGGGCCCGAGATCACCCGATGGCCTCTAGATCGGTACTCGGAGTAGGACCTAGGGTTTGTACTGAATGGGGAGGTACTAGGGACCTAGGGAAGGACTTAGGGGGTTCTTTTAATGTGGTGTCTACAAAAATACCCGTAAGAAGACTTGATTATTTTTTTTTTAATTCTAAGTGTTTTTTATGAGTGTCGGCGTAACTCTTTTATCGACTCTGGGCTGAATGTTATTTTTACCGAATAAGGCATATATTTTATGTGGTTTCGATGATGATCTCGGGTTCGAGTGTGTGATTTTCTCCTGATTCATTCAAGCATAAGGGTGAAAGACAGGGTCATCCATAGAGGGCTTCATTGGGAATGGTCTGAATGTTGATCTGATAACTGTTATTGTAGGATAATTTGATCAAGGCAAGATAATTATTCTATGAACCGAGAAAGTCTAACATGTAGGCTTATAACATATCCTCCAGAGTTTAAATTACTTGTTAAGATTGTTCATCGATTTGAGGATGAAAAATAGTGATTAGGTAGAGTTTGGTTCCTAAGGATATTTGTAAGGCTTGCCAAAATCTTTCGATAAATTTGAGGTCTCGATCGGACACAATGGAAATAGGTGCACCATGAAGCTTAATAATTTTATTGATGTAAAGTTCACTAGTCCTTGGAAGGAATCAGTGGATTTGGTTGGTAAAAAATGGGCAGATTTTTTAAGACGGTTGACGATAACCCATATCGTAGTGTATCCTTGAGAAATTTGGGGAAATCCACTTACAAAGTCCATGGTTATATGATCCCATTTCCATTTTGGGATGAGGAGTGGTTGGAGTAAACCGTTGGGGTGTTGATGTTCAATATTTACTTATTGGCAAGTTAGACACTTTGTTATGAAGTGTGAAATATCTTTCTTTATATCGGGTCAGCAATAATGTTGCTTGAGGGTTTGATACAATTTGGTGCTTCTAGGGTGAATCATAAATTTAGAATAGTGAGCTTCCTGCAGGATTTCTTCTCGTAATGAGGCTATGAGAGGAACATATGCTCGATTTCTAAATTTTAGCCCATGCTCGGGGTCCAAAGTTCAATATTTTTTGGGGATGTTGTTTCGAAGTTTTTTCTTTTGAGAACACAAAAATTCATTCGGGCCTTGGAGGTCAATGATTTTCTTATGCAGAATGGGGCGAGCAATAATTTTTTGTATAACAATTAGGGTCTTGAAGGGGTCTCGTTGTAGCTTGTAATCTCTAATGGTTTCTAAGAATATAAACATAATATGGAGGCTTCACTGGGCTTTGCGTCTTAAGGCACCAGCGATTACATCACCTTTTACGAGATGATAGAGTAAGTTAAATTGATAATCCTCTATGAATTCTATCCATCGTTTTTGCCGAAGGTTGAAGCACTTTTGCGTGAAGATGTACTTAAGACTCTTATGATCAAAAATACCTGAAATTATTTTCCATATAGATAACATCTCCAAATTTTCAGGGAAAAGACTATTACTGCTAATTCTAAGTCATGTAAGGGATAATTACACTCATGAATTTTCAATTTTTATGATTCGTACTCGATCACTTCCCGTTGTTACATCAATACACAACTGAGTCCTTTAAGAGAAGGGTCGATATAAACATTGTAGCTGATGTTACTAGAAGGAATGGTTAGGACGGGGGCGGTGGTTAATTTTTCCTTTAAGGTACAAAAGTCTTGTTCGCAATTGGAGGTCCATATAAATCGAACATCCTTTCTAATTAACTTCATTAAAGGTAGGGAAATTTAGGAAAATCCTTCCATAAAGCGTCGATAATATCCTGCAAGTCTTATAAAGCTATGTAGTTATGTGATGGTGGTGGGTTGAGGTCATTCAAGTAATGTGGTGGTTTTGGTTGGGTCCACTTATATACCTACTTGAGTGACTACATGTCCAAGGAACTTTACCTATTTCATGAGGAAATCGCATTTACTCTTTTTTGCTTAAAGTTCATGTTTACGAAGGGTATCCAAAACTATACATAGGTGCTCTTCGTGTTTTGCCCTAGTCTTGGAATAAATTAATATGTCATTTATAAAAATGATCACAAACTAATCTAGGAAAGGACATAATATTATATGCATTAGGTCCATGAAAGCTACGGGGGAATTGGTTAATCAAAAAGACATAACTAAAAATTCAAAATGGGCATATCGTGTCCAAAAACTAGTTTTGGGTATGTCTTCTTCCTTAACACAAAGTTGGTGATATCCAGATCTTAAATCAATCTTTGAAAATATCTTTTACCCTTGAAACTGGTCAAACAAATCACTTATCCTAGGCAATGGATACTTATTCTTAATGGTCACTTGGTTTGATTTTCGATAATCGATACATAATCGAAAAGATTCGTCTCTCTTTCGCACGAATAAATATGAAGCTCCCCAAGGTGATGTACAGGGGCATATAAATCCTTTATTGAGTAGGTCATCCAGTTGTGTTCGAAGTTCTCACAATTATAAAGGAGCCATACGATAAGTGGGTATTGAGATAGGGGAGGCATTTCGCAACAGATTGATAAAAAAAATCTCGAGGTGGGGGTATTCCAGGTAAATATTCGAGAAACACATATTTGTAACTGGTCAAGATGTTAGAAAGGGAAGAGGTTTCTTTTTCACTTATCCAAAAAAGTAGATGTTGGTGGGGATTTTTTCCTTGGAAATGAAATGAAATTTGATGAGGTGGTTTGAATGTTACTGTCTTCCCATGACAGTCAATGTGAGCAAAGTTCAGGGATAAAACGTCCATTCATATTATTAAACTGAACTCCGTTAAATCGAGGACTATTAAATCTATGGTTAATTTCCTGGTTACAAAATGTAAAGTGTGACGTATTCAAATCCTATCGGTAATGGAAATTTTTCCTATTGGCATTCCCATAGTAAAAGGGTGAGCTAATGGACTTGAGGATACTTGCAGACGAGTCATACATGAATAACTAATGAAAGAATGTGTAGATACAGAATCAAATAATATATGTGCATAAATATTATAAAAAGGAAGATTACCTCCTACCACACTGCGGTAATTTGGATTTTTCACTGGGAGAAAGGAGGAATTCCGACCCTAGTTCCTATTGAGTGATTCTTGCTTTCTTTCATCGAGATTTTATTGTAGTGAATGGTTAGAGTTATTGGTTGGATTCTTGATAGGAGATTTAATAAATTTAGGGGAGGTAGAAGGAGGAGGCATGTGTAGAATAGAGCACTGGCGTCTAAGATGTCCTACCTAGTTTCGTTCATGACAATGCATCAAAGGTCTACTGTGACTGTACTGAATCTGACTGAATACTCAGCCATCCTTGGGATTGTTATAGGGATGATTTCGTTGATTAGGTTGGTTCCTAATAACATATGTATTTCGTGAAGGAGTAGAGATTTGGGTTATATTGGTATAGGCGGGGTGTTTTTTATAAGGGAGGTCATTTCGATCATTCAATTAAACTCTCGGACTTATAAAGGAATGATGGAGGATTTGATGTTCTGGCATAAATCTCAATGAAAATTCTTGCACCTTTTGGGTTCGGTGTCAATGTATTCCTGAGCATATTAGGATAATTTCGTGAACTTAGCCTCATATTAGGTTACAGTCATTTGTTGTTGTTGTAAGCTTAGGAAATCTATGGTCATTTGATCTTTTATGGATTCAGAAAAGTACTTATTGAAGAAGATTTCTTCAAATTGCTCCCAAGTTAGTTCATTTAAATTTTGGGAACATAAAATAGACTGCCACCAAAAATCTTCTTCTCCTTCAAAGAGGTATGAAGTCAATATTACCCTAAGTTCACATCTAATGCCTACCCCGTTAAGTACTTCAAGTGTTTGACGGATCCATCTTTCTGCTTCAATCGCACCGGTATTCCTAAATAATGCTGAGGGTTTTTGTCTCATAAATTCCTTAAGGATGTTGATTCTATGAGTTTCTTCTGATAGTTAATTATTAACAAGGGGTGGATACATATTTTTTTGTCACGGGATTAGTTAGTTAATTCTTTTATACAATGTAAAATTCCTTCATTGTTGGTAGTTAGATTAGGCATTTGTGGAATAAATTGTTCCTCCTGAGTTCCACTGTTAGCTGCTCGAGTATTAACCATCCCATACAAACAATGAATCAAGGGATAAATTGCAAGTAGGGATATAGAAACATGCTTGTTATATTATATCACATTGGGTTATATTGTATTACACAGGCAAAAAAACACAAAGAAGATTACCTAGTCGTTAACCTGTTTTACAACAAAATAATGTATAACTAATACAAAAGAAATATTAGTTTAAACTACTGCAGTCATTCGAGAATATGGTTTTCATCTACATGCACACGCACAGCTGTAGATTTTATTTATTTACGACCATATTCTAACGATAGTCTTTAAGCCATTTAAGGAACCGTTCAGCTAAACTCCTGATCTGAGTCATCTTCAGATGGATCTGAATCATCTAGGGAAGTATTGGTATTTGTGGGGGTAAATATAGTTGTGGTGGGAGAAAGAGAACCACAATCGATTGGCAAGTCAGGGGGAGTAATTATGACTTCATTAGGTGGTACGACATCCCATGCAAGATGGATTTCTTACTAATGAGTGACAGGGTCTTCAGAGAATCTCTTGGCCTAATGGGTTGCTTGAACCTCTCCCATAAGGCGACCAATAAGCAGATTATGTTTGATTTCAGGAGTAGCAATCGCCCAGTCATGATTAAAGCTCCATATGTGTTGTCAAAGATTTGTGTAGCGGACCTCTTTAATTGCTCGTTCAAACTTTCGTGAATTGAATCATGAATATCAAGGTAGATATTGTTCCAAATATTCATTACTGCAAAATAGTATGAATAACAAAATGTGATAAAGGAAATATTCATAGTAATATTCGTATAAGTCGTAGGAGAAATATTCTTGTATTTGGTCCCGTATACGCATAAAACTCGGTGATGCTCTAATATTATTATGTCGCATCCACAAACTCTATGTTTTTAATGGTAAGTAAGATGTAAAATAAATATAGCAAATAAATTAAAGGTAGCGGAAATTAAAAGATTTTTATTATGGGGATGCCTAGCATCTTATTACATAGATGAGTCTGAAATAAACGAAAATACATAATTATTCGTACATGCCATATATAAGGTAAAACTTGTAGAAAAACATTCGGGAATCATAAGAGCTGATAAGTTGCAGTGTAGATATTCCAGCGAGGACTACCATCCTTATTTGCTACCACCCATACGTACGTAACCGAAAAGATTTCTCGAGGTAATATAGAATAAAAGTCCAAACGTGCGGGGGGGTCTCATATTCCTCAAGTTTTTCGTCCATATGGAAGTAAAACAATTAAGTAAACATGAAAATTAGATAATTTTATTTCTATATAAGGTACGGGATAAAATGTGTTGTTAGAGAGTGACTGGAATTAATATTGATATCATAAAAATATGGAGACAAACTAAAATATCATAGAATTTTCAAGGGTAAACTGGAGTATAATGATATGTAAATAAATAATATGGCGGAGTGTAACCGGATAAGTTTTGTATCAAGTTACCAAGATAAGGTTTCAGACCATAACAAGATAACCCATAAATTATTGATTATAAGGGGCTTCAAATGCGTAGATGTACCATTACAACATCTTCTAAAGCATATCACACACTTGGACAGGCAATCCTAAAACTATTGGGGAATGGAAAGTCTTGGGACATTAAACTAGAGTGGAACTCATATGTATGTAGCAAATAAAACTAGGCACTCAACATCAAAGTCCTACCGGCCAATTAGAATAGTCGTGGTATACCGGGGTCTAATCCCTTAATCGTAAGGTACTCTACTAGGGTTTCACTGATAATGGTCCTAAATTGCAGGGTATTAAGCAATTGTCATAGTATGTTGCAGTGCTATACCACAATTAAGGGTAAAAAGAGTTTAGTGACTTTTACTAAAGTCGTAGCCTGTAACGATTTATCAGGTTTAGGGATAACTGAAATATCGAGAGAATCAATATACGGAATAAATATGAACTACATAAATGAGTTTGTAATTGAAACATGACTTCAAAATTTTCACGAAGTAATATAACAATCAGTAATTTTGAAAGACATAAACTCAATTTGTTTAATATTGAAATTAAAATCATCTACTTTGAATTTTCGAATTCCTTATTTGTGCGCCTAATTCACTAGGGTTAACTGGATAGTCTGAAATCATGGAGAGTATAAGTAGGTCATGCATGCCTAAAAGAATGCTTATATGATGCAGTAGGATACTAAATTGTAAGAAGTTTCAATGTTAAAATTGAGAACACACTATATGGTTAATACTTGAGTCTGTGCCATATAGGAGTTCCAACTAGTTTGGATATATAGACAAAATGATTTTTAGATAGTTTGAGCTTCTCTCCTTGTGTACTATCAAAGATACATCAACAAATCATCCTCAGTATTCCAAGCCTGCCAAAGAAGCCTAAAGGTAGTTAACAACATATCATAGGTTCACAAAGCCACAAATTGCATTATGTGTGTTTTAAAATATTTTTAAGTATTTTTAAGTATTTTGGGGGAATTTTTAAACATTTTAAAATAATTTTTTAAACATTTAAAATTAGGGTTTAAAATTTTTGTGGGCTAAAATTTAAATTATTATTTTTCCTAAAAACTTCCTGGACTAAATCTAAAATCGACATAAACATTTGTGGTTCAAAATAGAATTTTATAAAGATCAAAAACACGCGTTTAATATCATTTCATGGCATGACATGTGTGCACAATTGTTGGCACCAGATTGGTTGTATGTGTGTTTTCTCTCACTCACAGTCTTGAGATTAGACGATAACCGTTAGATCAAAATTAATCGATGGCATGCATGTCATAGTTATCAATCCATGTGCATCCGTTATTGACCTATCAGATTGAATCATTGTGTGGTGCATTGTGACCCTTAGATTAGAATATGGAAAGTTGTTTTAATCACGATCATTGATTTCCCTTAGGATTCCAAAACTTTACTCCCTCGATATAAATAACACCCTCCTCTCGGCCATTTGAGAACTTTTTTGAGAGCATAGGTTTGAGAGAAAACTAAAAGACGGATACAAAGAGAAGAAAGAAAAGAGAGAACAAAGAGAGAAAAGAGAAAAACATTGAGAAATAGAGTGTTAGAAACCTTCAGACACATCTTGGTACATATCTCTCTAAATAAAACCTAGGGTTTCATATATATATATATGAAACCCTAGGTTTTCTTTAGAGAGATATGTACCAAGATGTGTCTGAAGGTTTCTAACACTCTATTTCTCAATGTTTTTTTCTTTTCTATATACAATATTAAGGTGTGTTGGGTCTAGAAATTTTGTGTATTCTTACACTCTAATAATAGATTCTCTCTCAAAAACAACCTCTCGTGGTTTTTGTCATATTTCTGTTTAGAAATTGTGGCTTGAACCACGAGATACATTTTCACAACTATATCTTAAGTTCTTTGTTAATTTATTTCACAGAGATTACTCTCTTAGTTGGATCATGTGATTTTGTTATATATTTTTTTGATCCAATGCTTTCTGTTTTCAAAATGTTAAAAAAGATACTTCAAGATATTTATAGTTTTTAGATCTGGAATATCGTATAAGTTTTACACTTTGTAAAATTTTTATTCTGTAGATAAACAAACTTTTATTTATATCTGATTATCTTAAGATCTAATAACTCCAGATCTGAAAATATTTTTACAAATGAAGTCTGATTTTGTATGATATTGAAACCTATCATCATTATATAGAAAGACCTTGTAATTCATAGGATTTGTTTGTATAACTAAGAGTGGGTGAGATTACATCTTGCATGTAACCACATCACAGTCACTAGAAACTCTCACCCACAAACACTTAGAAAGAATTATGTTGTTTCTTTGAGAGAATCTGTTTGACTGAGTCCGCTAAAAGGAACAAGGAATTAAAGCTGGAGAAATAAGAATAGGAGAATCAACGCAGATAGAAATAGTACCATAGGAGGAGATTTCACTCAGCATGTATATTTCTTATCTTGCCTAGGATTTTGAGTGTTCTGGTTTATTTCTTGTCATTCTTGTTTGATTATAGTGAATTTTTTATTTTGTGGCATAGAGGTCACCGTGGATGTTTCCTCAGATTTGAGGTTATCCCACATTAAAAATCTCATGTGTACTTTATTATTTGTTGTTCTTATATCTTACGTAACTGGTTTAGGACTTAGAGGATTAATAAGGTTTTTATTTTAAAACCTGGTAACCAAGCAACTTAAGTTTGAATCTTATTTATCTTTTTACACCCCTTGTGTTGTTTATTCAAAAGGAATTTCCTAAACAAGTTTATTCGGAGTTTGCCTAAAATTCAACTTTTGTTAAAAACTTGGTGAACGGTTTTCAAGTGGTATCAGAGCAGGTTTTTCAAAACTATTTTGATCCTGAAACTCCTGAAATTTCTTTTGGAATCAAGTTTTCTTAAAATGGATGAAAATTTTGAGAAGCTTGGAAACAGTCTCGACCACCCCTCTTTTGTTGACACAATTTTCCTTACTGGAAGGATAAGATGATTGATTTCATCCAAGGGACTCTTGGTGATTATGTCTGGGACATGATTGAAAATGGATATGTTAACCCCACTAAGCCTTTAGCTGAAACTAGTACTATACGAATTAAGAAAAGTCTCAGTGAGTTCATTAAGGAAGAAAAATAAATATCACTTAGTAACAATAAGGGAAAGAATTGAATCTTTATGTCTATGAACGAACATTAGTTTAAACGTATATCTATTTGTACCACTTCCAAAGAATCTTGGGACACCCTTGTCACTGCCCATGAAGGTTTTGAGCGTGTTAAGGCTGGGAAGACACAAATGTTAGCTCAACAGTATAATACCCTTATGATGGATGAGACTAAATCCCTTTATGACTTCTACATTAAGTTGACTATTAAACTGCATGCTAATGGGATAGTATATGATAGGAAAGAAATTGTGCTTAAAATTTTAAGATCCCTGCCTGCTAAGTTTGATAATAAAAGATATGTGATAGAAGAGATGGATGACCCAACTTAACTCCTGAATTGTTGAGTAGTAAACTTAAAAACTTTAGAAATGGAGTTACAGTACAAGAAACAAATTACCTGACATAGTAAAAAGCCTCTGGCTGTAATGTTGTATTCTCATCTCAGTTCATTATCCCCAAAAGGAACACGCCTGGATTTTAACCTAGACTTAGAAGAGGATTGAGACTTGGAAAGTCTTGATAACGAGATTTCCTTAATGAGTAAACAGTTTAAGAAAATTCTAAAGTTTAGAAATTCATTTGCTTCTAAATAAGGGAAATGTGGCTATCAAAACTTTCAAAATCATAGACCATGTGACAGAAATGGTGACAAACAGACCTCTGACAATAATAGACCCAAGAGAGACAATAGTAATGTTCAATTTCATAGGTGTGGGGAAATGGGACACATTGTTATTAAATGTAGAGTTAAACTGAATAAAAATGTCAAGGATAATATATGCAAAACTTGGGATGACTCTAGTGACTATGAAGAAGATGAACCTGATTCATCCAATGCTAATGAATCTTACATGTCCTTCATTGTTAAGATTATATATTCTTATGACAATGCATGTTTGCCAATTGAAAGTTCTGTATTGCCTATTGATATTGATATAACTCCTATTGTTGTAAATATTGTACCTACTATTGCTCTAAATGATGTAGATAGCTCTTCTTTATGTGTGAGTCAAAGTGAAAAATCTTGTGACGAATTGAACGTCTGTGTGAGTTTCACTACACAAACTGAAGCGTTAGGGGACACATCACTTAGTAAGTCCGAAGATGACCTACCTGATATACAAGAATTGTATACTCAGACCCTTAAGAGGAGTGAAAAATTAGATAGAATGTTAAAACCACTGACTTCACGTGTTGAACAACTAAGTAATATTATTAGGAAAAATGTTAAGGATTACACAGCCCAATGTGTTGCACATGAGACGAAAACTAAAGAATATGTTTCCAAATTAAAAGATCTTTCTAAAAAAAATGATATTTTAGAAAAAAAAGTATAAGGCAACCTTAATTGAATTGGAAGAATCTAAAAAAAGGTTTCAAATATTTTTAAGAAATATCTTCATTTTAAAACACGTGCTAAGACTTATAAAAACATCATTAATTCTAGAAAACTAAATTCTGATGATAAAACTGGCCTTGGATTTGATAAAAATCTTAAGTAAACAAAGACAACTCTTCCAAATTCAAATGTAGTCTTTGTTAAAATCGGCCAGACTTTGCAAAAATCTCATAAAGGAATTTTACATGTTGATGTCTCTAAAGCAACACAAAACATGTGTAATCCAAAGTCGAAACCTAACGGTAAAGCTAAGTATGTTTGTCCACACAAAAGAGATCTTGGACAAAGTAGTAATATTGTTGCAATTAAAACAAATGTGTCAAGCATTACCAAACCTATTTTCAAGGACTTAGGTAATAGAGTCAAGCATACCTCGCACCAATACTGTGAAAACTATGATGTCTGTAGGAACACCATTACTAAATGTTTTTATCAAAACTTTAACTATTCAAGGAAGAGTAGGAATACGAATGTTCTCCTTAGGCAGACCACTCAAAACTCTAACTATAGGAAGAAAAAAGGGTGACCTCGAACTAAGAAAAAGTCATTTAAAAAGACTCCTCGAACCTATTCTAAGTCCTAGGCCAAGAAAAATATTAAAACCACGGCCATTACGGTTAGAAAAGATGACCTCATACCCCAGCTTAGTTGCAATGTGGTTATAATTGCGTTTAAAGCCAAACGTAAATCAGCTAGTTGGTATTTTGATTCTAGGTATCCTAAACACATGACCGGAGATGAGACTAAATTAACTAATAAGATAGACTTCTTAGTAGGTAGTGTCCCTTTTGACGATGGAGTCTCATCCCAGATCATTGGTAAGGGAACACTTTACGAAGAGGGTCTTCCTGCTCTAAATGATGTCTTGCTAGTAAAAGGTCTTAAAGCTAATCATCTTAGTATATCACAATTTTGTGACTCTGATCACACAGCTACCTTCTCTAAAACCACTGTAAAATTTTGAACAAAGAGGGTAGTTGTATTCTTTCAGGAAACAGAATTCAAGATAATTGTTACACGGTGATTCCAAGTAATGAATCCTGTAAGATAGCTAGGTTAGATGATTATGATTTATGGCATAATAGATTAGGTCACACTAATTTTTATAACCTACACAGATTAAGTTCCCAAGAGATAGTTAGAGGGTTACCCAAAATGAAAAAAAATACTTTTAACATTATATGTGATCTTTACCAAATGGGAAAGATGAGTAAAAGTGTTCATAAGAAAGTTAACGATATTTTAACTTCTAAACCTCTTGAATCCACATGGACCTATGGGTCCCTCTAGAGCTGTGAGCCTTTTTTTGGTAATAGTTACATCCTTGTGATGGTGGATGACTTTAAGCGATTTACTTGGGTTGCTTTTAAGAAAAATTACACATTCCGAGAATTTCTTTAAATCCTTTTAAAAATTGAAAATGAGAAGGATACCCAAGTATCTCGTATAAGGAGTGATAGAGGTGGAGAATTCAAAGACTCTATTGTGATCGAATATTGTGTTGGTAATGCATATAAACATGAATTTATTGCACCTAATACACCTCAAAAAATGGTATTGTTGAGCGAAAGAATAGGAAATTCCAAGAGATGGCTAAGGTTACGTTGCACGCCAAAGGGTTGCTAAAATATTTTTGGGTTGAGGCTGTCCGGACGGCGTGTCACATTACTAACCATGTATACTTTAGAAAAAATACAAAAGAGATTTCCTATGAATTTTGGTACAATAAAAAACCCAACCTGAAATACTATAGAACCTTCGGGAGTATTTGTTATGTCTGCAAAGATAGAGAAAATCTTTCTAAATTTGATACCCGAGGTAATAAAGCCATTTTTCTGGGTTATTCCCAATCAACTAGGGCATGCCATATTTACAATCTGCCTACCAAGGTTATCATGGAGTCTATTAATGTAATTGTAAATAACACGAGCGTTGAGAGTCAATCAATAATTGTGCATGAGTCTGAAAATATTTTTATACCCGACTCTCATGAGATATCTAATCCAGTTCCACCCGAGGTTCCGGCAGTACGAACCTGGGTTTCTAAATACCACTCTCTAAACAAGGATGTTGGTAACCCTTGGAAGACCGTGCGAACAAGATCCCAACTTGAAAATGTGGCAAACTTTGCAAGTTTTGTTTCCCTTGTAGAACTAAAAAGTGTAAATGAGGCCCTTTGTGAGTCGTTATGGATTAACATTATGCAAGATGAGTTAGTCCAGTTTTAGAGTCATGAATTTCGATATCTAGTTCCAAGGACCGAGGACAAAAAATGTTATTGGCACCCATTGGATTTTCAAAAATAAAACTAATAAGTCTGGTGTTGTCGTTAGAAATAAAGCAAGGTTAATAGTGCAAGGATATTCTCAGATAGAGGGAATAGATTTTGATGAGACTTTTACTCCGGTGACAAGACTCAAGTTTGTTTGTCTCCTCTTAGTTATTGTCTGTCATTTGTAATTCAAACTTTTTCAAATGGACGTCAAGTCTACATTTTTAAATTGTATTTTTTCAGAGGAAGTATACATAGAGTAGCCTAGGGCTTTGTTGATCCCTCTTACCCTAACCATGTGTATAGATTGAAAAAGGCATTGTATGGCTTAAAGCAGGCCCCTTGGGCCTGGTATGAATGCCTCTCAACCTTTTTAGTTAATAAAGGGTTTGAGCATGGTGGTAATGACCAGACATTATTTATCAGGAAAATTGATCACGAAGTTTTAATTGCACAAGTTTATGTATATGATATCATGTTCGGCTCCACCTCCCTTGAACAAGTAAAGGACTTTTCTAGTATAATGCATGGAGAATTTAAAATGTACTTAATGGGGGAGTTACAATATTTTTGGGTTTACAAGTTCAACAATGTAGTGATGGTCTGTTTATATCTCAAGCTAAGTATGGTAGTGACTTAGTTAAAAAGTTTGGTCTTGATATTGCTTAAACTGCACGAACACCCATGAGTACTTCCATTAAAAGATCTAAATATGAAAATGGGAAAAATGTAGATCCTACATTATATAGAAGCATAATAAGGAGTTTATTATACCTTACTTCATCTAGACCAAATATTTCTTTTATTGTATTTGTTTGTGCAATGATTAAGGATCAAAAGTAAAGCGTGTCAAAAGTCAATCGTTATTTTCTGTTCACCGCCTTAATACAAAAACCTAAACTTATGACTACACTCAAAAAGGGAGTATAGCGGCCAAGCCTGGGTATCGAAATCCACAGAGAATGTTTCTAGGTTGTAATCGAATTATTATTTCAGGAATAAAAATGTAAAAGGTGATTAAAAGAAAAGAAAACTTAATCTAGGCATATAATTAAACTATACTAACAAAATTGAATAAAAACTATAGGTTGCGTCGGATATCTCTCACCCGGAGTTAATTAGTATAAAATGGTTACATGGGTCAAAGAGTTATTAAGATTGCGTCTCGTTTCAACTGTTAATTAAATCAAGAGTTGTCACACCCCTAAATTCGCATAAAAGTCAAATAATATTTTGGCGTCAACAAATATCCCGAAAATTATGAACGCAATGTCGTAAATATAGAGCATACATGATATACCTCGTTAAATCTCTTAGGCGTAATAACTAGGAAAACCCACTCAAAATAGACCCGTAAACTCCATCACCAAAGTAAAGCAACATATCAACCCTAGGTGAGTACAATCTAACACAACCTAGACTAATTTAACCTAGAAATCATGATAAAAATGCGGTAAATAAAGTGGTAAATCTACACTAGAAAGCATGTAAATAAACGTAATAAATCTAAACTAGAAAGCGAGTAAAAATTCAGTAAATAACGAAATAAAAACATTGGAAATTCGGATAGATAGAGAAGATGGAGGATAGTGTTCTACACAACCTCGATGGGCAAACCCTCGGAGGGAGAAAATGGCACACTCCCCAAACCCTCCCAAATATAGCTTCCCTCTCTAACCCTAAGTATGGAAAATGATCTATTATTACAAGATAATGAAAATACAAATGGAAATTGGCTTATACAGTAAGTTACAAAACAGATAAAGTAAAAAAGAAAAGAAAAGGGAAATTGTCGGGTAACTGCTACTACCGGTCGATCGGCATCAGGGGCGCGGTCGATCGGTCCCTTTAGTTAAGCCCATTGTCTCCGACCCAAGGCAAAATGGAAAAATGCAGTCTACCAGCATCAGGGCGCAATCGACCGGTACTCTGTTTCATGTGTTCTTTGTTCTTCACATGGGAGAAAAGGTTCATAACGAAAATGGCCATAACATCCGAACTCAAAACGACGCGCCATTTGTGACCACGCGATGCTAATTCAACGAGCTACGTATCTGTGGAATTTCCATGAGCCGGAGATAAAGTGTGAATTGACTAAAATGGCCTTGAAATAGCGTCCGGCGATGAAACTTCTTCAAAATGCAATGAATCCTCACTTTTAGCGTTATAATACCTACAAAAGCACAATTAATCCCTGCAAAACATATATATGTCCAAATTCGAGGTTGTCTAGTTAACGAGCATAAATATAGGCATTAAGGACCGTAAAAGTGCTAGAATTCATACAGATAAAGGGCGCAAATATGCAATATTCGTGTCGTATCACACCCCTTAACTTAGACATTGCTAGTCCCTAGTGATGAAATAAACAAAACCAGTCCACAAAAGGCGGTACAAAACATATATATGCATCGAAATATAAATGCCACTTTCGTAAGGAACACGATTGTATTTAGCATGTGTAATATGTCGTTAAACCCCTAGGTTACCCTAGTGGACGAGTGTCGTCTCGTGAGGGTTTTCAGGGATGAAACCCACAAACATCACATGGTTTCCTCAAAATATACCGAACACAACATGCGATAAGCCCAACAATACGAAAAATATTTCATACACATTATTAGCATAGTGAATGAATTCATACAAAAGTCCATATTATTATGAACTTCATCGAATTGAAACTTTAAAATGTGGGAGGGAAGCGAGCACATGCAAAGTGTGATTTGGCAAAAACTTAAATAACCGGATAAAAAATAAAGCAAGCATATATTCAATTCTCACGGGAATTAAACTCATCAAGTGAATTCACTCGAAACAGGGAGTTAACACACGGGACATGAGGGCATAAAGAGTAAATGTAAATGGAAACTAGGTCGCACACATATCACAGATGAAGAACGCTATATAGAAAATGAAAAATTGTAATCTCAATGAAAGATACCGCTCATTAAAGGAGGTGAAATGTATTTTCACAGATTGACAAAACTATTTAAACTTTTAAATTAAATTCACCCTAGGATCACATAGGACTTTATAGGGTTGTAATGTAAGATAGGCTCACGTTATGAAAGGAAGGGTATATTTACGAATTCAAAGTGTTCGGGGATGAAAACTCAGGATAATGGAAACATGCGGGCAATTACGAAAATGGAAAACAAGTTCCATAGTCAATCATTAAATATAACAATTGGAGAGCAACAAGGATTATTGAACTATACATAACACATATATACAAATTTCTCTTTCTTTTCCTTTTCTTATTTTTCTCATGTTTTCTTTTCTTTTCTTTTCTTTTCTTTTCTTTTCTTTTCTTTTGATTTTTGCTTTTTCTTTTCTTTTTCACTGCTCTTTCTTTTCTTTTCTCACTCTTATCATGCTCAAATTTCAACCACACTACACAACATCATTCAATCCCAAGCAACATTCCAAACAAAGGCATGGAAGATAATAAGTATGTTATATAACTCCAATGTGGAGTTGGTATGAGATTTTTGGTTTATGAAATGAAAGGATAATATTTAGGCTCAAAGGGGTTGACTAGGGGAAACATAAAAGGTGAGGTTAAGGCTAATATGGGTGATATAACAAAGATTGCCTATGATCATTTCATAAAGTTTACGCAATTCTTGAGTCAAAATAAATTTTAAAAATCATGCTCATGTAACACATTTCAAGAATGAACTCAATTAAAGAACGGTCACAGAAAGAATAGTGAGATTACAGACGAATTCAACTTTTTCAAAGAGGAAAGAATAGTGTATAACACTCACAAATGACGAAAGGTACAAAAGCTTACTCGATGTAAGTATATACAATGCAACAAAATATTACCGAGTTATAAAAATCTTAAACCAAATCAATAGAACAAGAAAAGTGCATGTGCTCCTGGGATTAAAGTTTAGTTAATTAAGTTATTCATAATATCAATGATTTGAGGACTAAAGTCTAATAACTTCTAAAATCGAGAACATGCATCGTTGAGTTGTCTATTGGATCGGGCAATTATTGAAATTTATCATCGAAAACAAAGGGAAAATCCCCAAAAAAGGAGAAAAAAAAAAGAAAAACTTTTTAAAATTTTAAATTTTTTCTAAGAAAAGCATACTTAGTAACTAACATGTGATAAACCTAATGGACAAAACAAATAAATGGATAGAATATCCCACACCCCCTAACTTAAATATTGCATGGTCTTCAATGTGTCCATTAAGAACTCAACATAAAGAGAGAAAAAGAACGATATTACCCAAAATTGGAGCGATCTCCATAAGCATGACTCCAATTGAATCTACAAAACAAGTTAGTACCAAGAATAGCAAGAACAAATAACAAAAAGTTAACTAATTACACTAAACTAAAAGAAAGGAAAGAAAAACTAAAGAAAGAAAGAAAGAAAAAATCTAACTATTTACAATATGCCTCCCGAAAGATATGAATTCCGTTTGAACAATGGAAGGCATGTGGGAGATGGGAAAAGTGAACCATCTCCAATTTGAAATTTTGGACGAACGATGGGATATTTGGATAATAAGGGGGAAAGACACACTTGAGGTCCAAGAAAAATCGAATCATCTCCCAAATATTTTTCAATTGGAATGGGAGATGGTGCACACGTGGGGATAACCTCCATCATGGAAAACAAGAGCGGCAAAGAGTCCTCATCGGCAAAGGTGTAGAAGTTTTAAAAGTTTCTACCAACTCATAGGAATCAACAAGTAATTCTAATGGTTCAAGATTCGAGAAGAGATCCCAAATGAAACATTCGCAGGGCCAGATTCGAGAACATATCCCAAATCAAACATTAGAATTACCAACAAAGCTATAAAATAGGACATGGTTACCGAATTATTTGTAGATGGAGAATCCAAGAAGGAGGGTGCACGACCGAGAATCCAAGTTTCTTAGCACTTAAATGTGTTATCCTGCAAAAAAGGTTAAAATAAAGAATACAAATACGAAAGAAAAAATACTACGATTTGGAAAAAAAACTTATATAAAGCGGATAAACATAAAAGCAATCATATACTCAATCCTCACGGGCATTACACTCATCAAGATAATTCCCTCGAAATAGGGAGTTAACACACGGAACATGCGGGCGTAAAGAGTAAATGAAAATGGAAACTAGGCCGCACATATGTCACAGATGAAGAATGCTATATAGAAACTTAAAAATTATAATCTCGGTGAAAGATACCGCTCATTAAAGGAGGCGAAATGCATTTTCATAGATTATCAAAACTATTTCAACTTTTAAATTGAACTTACCCAAAGATCAAATAGGACTTGAATAGGCTTATAATGTAGGCCAGGGTAGGGTACGAAATGAAAGGAATGTATGTACGGATTCAAAGTGTTGAAGAGTGCGCATTTGTTCAAATAAAGAAATTATTTAATTAAACTCAATTTTTATCAATTAAGTCCTAAACATGCATCTAGGTGTGATTGAAGATGATAAAATCAAGCAAGAACATTCAAACACACACATGTGAGGAAAAATCCCCTAAAGGGGCAAAACCTTTTTATTTTCACTATAATTTGTAATATACGGTTACACGGATTACAATGAAAATAAGTGTGACACAGAAATACCCGCAGGTGTCGGTTCTGATGTCGTCGGCTGGAATCTCCCGCAGGAACTCCAGGTGGGCAACAATGAAGAAGAGGCCGGCTTCTCCACAAATATGAACAACAGCAAAGTAGTGTTCTTGGGTTTCAAAAGGATTCACAAAAATATGGGAATGATGTGTGAATCAAAACATGATTTTTTGGGACACAAAAATATGAAGACTTGAGCTCATAGAACTCTCAAAAACGTCTCTCTAAGTCTTGAAAAATAACTCCCCGAAGTTGGCTTTTATAGGAAAACCAAAAGAGTTTTGAGTCGGTGGTAATGTTGTTGTGCGTGTACCCCGAACTAGTTCGCCTATGTACCCCGAACAGGTTCACCCCCCAAAATCGGTTCACTGTGTGGTTCGCGGTACCTTGCTGGTTTGGGGTTAAAACAAACAGCATTCTTCTAAGGAATTCTCTCCATCTTCAAAAGGTCATAACTCCTTCACCGTAGCTCGGATTGAGGTGACGTTTCTTTCAGTATCTTCGTGGCTTTGAGATCTTAAACTTTCCAGTTGACCAGACCTCTGGAATATGATTGTAAAATTACCAAAATGCCCTTGAATTTTCCTATCTTGCCTTTCTTTCATTGTTTTGACTTCTCTTGCGTACCACTTGCATAAAATCCCTAAAATCGTGGAACGTGAAGTCATTGAGGCAGATGTGGGACACTTGATGGAGATGTTGAATGCATGATTCTTAGAATTCGGATAGAAGTCATCATGTGAGATCGTGAAGTGATGTGCTAAATGTAGCGGCGTACGATATACACAAATGTAACATATCGGACTTGAGAAAAATGTCCTTACAAATCTCCCCTATTTCTATGCCGGTATAAAATAAAAAATCTGAATTATTATCATTCAATTGACCTATACAAATCTACCCTCCCATGAACCCAAAACTGGAAAGATACAAATGAGTAAGTCTTCATCGTTTGTTTTGCAAATATTCAAAATCTCAAATCTTTTCTCATCAGGGTGTGCAATCCAATGATCATCAATGTAGTACCTACACACATGAGATAAAAAAAATACCAAGTGATGTATCGAGTTTGAAATGAGATTTAAACTCCCCCATAATATGATAACTCTTTCTCCCCCTTTTTATTATGTCCCCAAATAGATAGGTATGAGAAGCATAAATGTAAATGGAGAATGTCACAAGGTAATAAACTTCTATTTTTTAATTTTTCAAAATTTTTCACACAAAATATACAACAAAGAATGCCACCATGAAATAACACAAAAACAGCCAAGTCAATGGAAGCGTAACAATAGGGGTGTGATCAAATTCGATAGGAAAATTAATGCATACAAACATGACATATGTGCACGATGAATATTGGATACTCCTAATGAATGAACTCAAAATTGTCCTTAGGTGTAAAAAGGTGGTAATATGAGACATTGACTCAATCAAACCAACAAATCAAAGCTCAAAGTGATTTTCACACCAATAACGTCCAAAACGATTTAATGCTTTTTCAGGACTCTTAAGGAAGTGCAAGCCCGTTTCAATTCTCCAACCAAACTCCCTCAGATATATATTTTGAATATAGGTAATATAAATTCTCAAACTTTGGATAATTGATGGTGAAACCTAAATGGCCCATATATGGCATGTATTGCTTTTTATTGCCTTTAAATTTTTTCGGGCTCTTTTAACCTCTTTGGACCCCGGAGAATAAAATTCCTCAATTTTTTAGGTCCAATTTAAAAGTGGCTTAATCGAAAAGGATAGATAATTACCTTTCGTAGCCCTTCACCATTTTTAAACAAAACACAATCTCACCAAACGGTTTTTTTTTCAAGTATTCCAATATTGTCAAGTTTTATAGCATATGGTTCGTTGTATAGACAGAATTAAGATGCAAACACTCGTGCCAATATGTGATAGACAAGTACAATAATCAAATAAAATCGTGCATGTGTGCAATAAAGGAGATAAGGAGCCAAACATGTAGAAAGATATCACTAATCACATTTCAAAGACTCCAAACAATGTAAAGCACATGGTTGCAATGATGTAGCGTCTCAAATAACTATCAAACAGTCACATGCATAAATGGAATGAAATATGTGACTCGGCTATCTTAAATGTTCATCCATAAAAGGTGCAAATAAAATACAAAAATCTTTTTGTGCTTTTCTAAAATTTTATAAAAAGAAAATCTTTTTGGATTTTTCAAAAAAATAGAAAAAGCAAAAATAATAAACATGCAAATGATACAACCTAGCAATAGGAATCATATGATATGAACATGACAATGCATCCCATCCTAGACATGAACCAACCCCTCAGTCAACTATGCAAATCCCCAAAGACTTCCTAAGATACTCAAATCTAAGGGCATCTAAAGGCTTCGTGAATATATCGGCTAACTGAAGGTTGGTGCGTACGAAACTCAGGAATACGACTTTATCCTCAACTAACTGTCGTATAAAGTGCTCGCGTATCCTGATGTGCTTTGTGCACAAATACTGGACTAGATTGCGGGATATGTGATCGCGCTCGTGGTATCACAAGAAATGGTCATGGTGTCCTGTGAAATCCCATAATCCTCCAGCATTTGCTTCATCCACAAGAGTTGCGTGCAAAAACTCCCGGCGGTGATATACTCAGCCTCCATAGTGGACAAAGATATGGAGTTTTTCTTCTTACTCAACCAGGAAACAAGAGCAGAACCAAAATAGAAACACCCACCAGAAGTTCTCCTACAACCATCTACATCCCAGGCCCAATCGGCATCCGAATAGGTAAACAAATGATCATCGGTATCAAAGGAATACCAAATACCATATTAGAGAGTCCCACTCACGTATTTGATAATATGTTTTAAAGCTAGTAAGTGTGACTCTTTTGGGGACACTTGATATTGTGCACAGACTCCAACACTAAAGGCTATGTCAGGGCGACTAGCAGTCAAGTAGAGAAGACTACCTATCATACTTCGATACAAGGTTTACTCTACATCCTTTCCTGAAGTGTCCTTACTAAGCTTAATAGAAGTACTCATAGGTGTACGTGCATGCTTAACGGAGTCTAAATCAAATTTCTTCACTAGATCTCTAGAATACTTAGATTGGGAGATGAACATCCCATCCTCTAGCTGGCGAACCTGGAGACCAAAGAAGAAAGTAAGCTCACCTACCATGCTCATCTCAAACTCACTTTTCATCTTCTCCTCAATGTGGTGAGCATGCTGGGAGCACGAGGATCCAAAGACTATGTCATCCACATAGACTTGGGCAACCAAAATAGCACCGTCATCTCTCCTGACGAACAACGTCATATCAACTCCCTCTTTCTTGAAGCCACAGGCTAAAAGATAGGAAGTAAACCGCTCGTACCAAGCACGGGGTGCTTGCTTCAAACCATACAAGGCTTTCCTCAAATAGTAGACGTGCTTTGAGTTCTTAGAGTCTTCAAACCCTTTTGGTTGTTCCACGTAAACCTCCTCCTGTAGAATGCCATTTAGAAAGGCACTCTTCACATCCATCTGATATAACTTGAAACGCAGATGATATGCGATGGTGAGTAGTAAGCGTACGGACTCAAGCCTCGCAACAGGAGAAAATGTCTCCCCAAAGTCTACACCCTCTATCTATGTGTAGCCTTGAGCGACCAACCTAGCCTTATTTCTTATTATGGTACCATTTTCATCCATTTTATTCTTAAAAATCCACCTGGTACCTATCACATTAGTCTCACTAGGTTGGGGGACAAGTTCCCAGACATTATTCTTTTTAAACTGAAGCAACTCATCCTGCATGGCAGATATCCAGTGTTCATCTTTGAGTGCTTCTTTGTGATTCTTGGGCTCGACTTTGGACGTGTAGCAAAAATGGCTAACAACATTCTCTAGTTGAGCACGAGTCTTGACCCCTAAAGTGGGATCGCCAATAATGGCAAAGGGATCATAAATCTTGTGAACCCAAAAAGGTGTGCCCCCTAACACAGGAGTAGGGTCCATAGGGTGTGGGTGAGGGACAAGTAAATCACTGCCAGAAATGTCCTCATCCTCACACTTAAGGCTAGGATCAATAAACCTCGAAGGTTCATCATCTTGCACGGTGAAATTTATTGACTCCATAACCTTAGATATCTTCAGGTTAAAAACTCGATACGCTCTACTATTTGATGAATATCCTATCAATATTCCCTCATCGCTCCGGGATTCAAACTTTCCTAATTACTCTCTATCCCGTAGGATATAGCATTTACTCCCAAAGCCACAGAAATATGCAAGGTTGGGTTTCTTGCCAGTCCACAATTCCTAAGGCGTCTTAAGTGTGTGTAGACGTAGGTAAACCCTATTCACCGTGTGGCATGCAGTAGACACTGCCTCTGCCCAAAATCTCCTAGAAACCTTACGACCTAGAAGCATAGATCTAGCCATTTACTGAATCGTCATGTTCTTTCTCTCAATAATCCCATTTTGCTGAGGAGTCTTCACAGCAGAAAACTCATGTTTGATTCCAAGGTTGTCACATTAAAGATATACCTTTGCTTCCTTAAATTATATGTCGTTGTCACTACATATCTTGTTAATAGTGACTCCGTGTTGATTTTGCAGGACACAACACTTGGTCGTTAAAAACTCTATAGCGTCGGATTTCTCTCTCATAAAACCTACAATCGAATATCAAGATAAATCATCCACCATCACGAGGATATACCTCTTACCACCCAGACTCTCAGTACGAGTAGGACCCATAAGATCCATGTGAATTAACTCAAGTACACGGGAGGTGGTAATGGAATGAAGCTTCCTATGGGGGCTACGGATTTGCTTTCCCAACTGACAGGGTACACAAAATGTGAAAGTTGTCTTTCCAAGTGATGGTAAGCCATGTACGAGGTCCATTTTAGCTAAGCGTGTTAAATCTCTAACGTTCACATAACCTAGACGTTAGTGCCACAAATCCATAAGAGTGATCATGGTGTTGTTGCAGACAAGTGAGTATGTGGGCACAGTCCCATAGCAATTATCCTTTGTCCTCATCCCTTGCACTAAAATTTTATCGACTTGATTGTAGACATTACACGTGTCCCGGTCAAACTTTATGGCAAAGTCAGCGTCGCACGGCTGGCTAATGTTGAGAAGGTTTGCTTTCAAACCTTTGGCGTACAAAACATTCTCTAGCTTAGGAAATCCTGGTAACTCTATTGAACCTCATCCTACGATGCTAGACTTGATCTCGTCTCTAAAGGTGACTCTACCTTCCTTATACTCCTCTAGGTAGGTGATGAGTGCATTATTTTGTATATTTTATACCCAAATTTATACTTTGTTAGTCCCATTTTAGTGTATTTAATAATTTCTTAGGACTATTTTATTAAAAGGAGGAAAAAATGCGAGAATAATTGAATTCATATTGAAAATGGAAATTTTAAGTCAAAAATGGGCACTTCGATAATTTTATAATATTCTTGTGCTAATTTGTGAAAAAAGTTGCCTAGTGAAATTTTTGCAGATAATGATGGAATTTGGTGCAAATTGATGATCAATTCAAAAAAGGCGCGAAAATGCTGATTTTTACGGTCGTTCGAAAAAATGTTGTTTTTAAAAAGTCGGAAATTTTTATTCTCCGATTTGGACGAAACTCGGCGTGCGTGTTCAGGAAGAAAAGATAAGAGTTTTCGAGTGGGGGGAAATTCCGTCCCTTATCACGATCCAAAGATTAAAGAGGTGGAGAGATAGCTACCAACACTATTCGGCCAATCAGAAAGAGTCCCACCACAACTCAAATACCTCACCACTTGTCCTATAAAAAGGACCGTTGGGCTCATAATTTCGTAGACAATTAGAGAGGACTTTCGTGGAGGATTTTGGGGAGCAACTTTGAGTGATTGTAATCAATTTGAGGGCCAAGTTTTTATCATTTTTTTAGAGGATTCAAGATTGTTGTGAGAGAACTATTTGTAAGTTTGGTTTATTAATGAAGATCTCTACTCATTCTTGCAATTTCTCTTTCATTATGGTAGCTTGATTCTTATATTAGGAGTAGGGTGAAGTTTATCATAGTTAACTGATATTGTCACGTTAATTTTATCGTTGTTTATTCCCTACTTGTTTTAATTGTTATTAAAGATTCGGTATTCATTTTAAAGCGACACGAGAGTGTGTTTTAGAACCTTCAAGATTGTTTTGTCAAATCAAGTTTTGAGATTTAAAAATAGTAATTTTTGATGGATTATGCTTGCACTTTGATTGTTTTGATAGTCCATGCTTAAATACATTTGCGAATTTTAAAACTTTTATTTTCTTAGGGAATAGGGATTTTAGTCGTCTATTAGAGACGTTAAAAATATTTTGATCATAACCGTCATATTTTCCGAATTAAACACGGCGAGAGTCGATTTAATTTGAGTTATAAAAAGGGAATGGCAACATTAAATTAGTGTGCAATATTAGTTACGTGATAAATGGACCCCGAATCCTAATTATTTCCTAATTGTTTACAAATCTCTTGCGTTACTCTCATTTATCGTAGTTGCTTTTATTTTGTATAATTTATAATTATTCTCTACCCCATTTGATCTAGTTGGACAGTTGTAATTCTTTTAATAAAAAAAATTGTCAAATCATCGTGGGTTCGACCCGTACTTACACTCGCTATTCTATAATAGCCCGTGCACTTGCGGTATTTTATAAATTGACAACAGTAGGTAAAAAATGAGACGTCACATGTCAGATGTCTGGAGCACCCATTATCAAAATACCACTGTGAGGTATTATATGCTTTGAGAGAGACAAGAACAACAAGGGCCTTTTTATCTTTCTTAGGTACCCAAGAAGTGGTAACCTTTTGTTTACCCTTGTTGTTGTTGGTTTTAGCCGGGATGTGGGAAGCATTCACTGACAGCAAAGACATCCGTCGAAATTCCTCCATCAAACTCTGTGATGTAGCAGCTAAAAACTCAACACGCTCTCTCAGACTGGAAAAATCATCAATGCGATGTGGTGGAGAATTAGTACGTCATGTCTGACCCAAACTATGGCAAAACTCCCTGAGGTGGCCTTTTCTTTTGCCGTACGTACAAAAGAAGACAGTCTTAGGCGGACCTGGATTTACTTTTCTTGGTCGAACTCTTCTTCGTGGTTTTTGACGATGGCCATATGGAGTCGTAGTAAACTCAGGAACTAGTCCAGGTGCAATTTGGGATGTGGAGGCACCATCATAAACTATTCCCTGCCTATCACCAAAACCTGAAGCGGGGTCGAGGAGAATCTTTCCCATCTTTCCTGATCTGTCCTCGATTTGAACCTTAACTTCCCGTACTCTCTAAAGATCATGAGTAAGCTGGGAAATAAGGGCTTAAAGTTTCTTCTGAGTCTCCAGGGAGGAATGGAGCTCACTCGTAAGACTAGCCACTTGTTTAGTCAAGTCCCCTTTCTCTTTCTCAAAACCACTCTCTCTCTCTAAATAGTGTCTCTCTCTATAAACAAACTTTCTTTCTCAACACAAGCAGACTCTCTCTCTCTTAAGGTAATGCAGGTGCAGGACTCTCTCTCTCTCTCTCGCTTCTTCTAAATCTTCCTCTAACGCGGTGATCCTAAGAACTAATGCTTTGTTATGCTTTTTGGTTTTAAATGACTCATTATATAACCGAGTGTAGGCGCGTTGAATATTACTCTCGCTTTCACTTGCATCATCCTCCCCCTCTCTCACATCGCTCTCACTATCGAGGTGTCTTTGTGAAGCAGCATCCTCATTGTCGTGAGGAGCACTAGAAGTACTCACATGACTAGCCATGAATGCGTTGAAGTTACACTCATGTGGTGACTCGTCTCTAGAGTTCACCGACTAACCTCATTGTCGTCACTAAGGGAGGCATTAAGGATAGCTTTTCCCTTTTCTTTGGAAAATCTGTTCAGACTAGTAGCACACTCAAAAGCTCTATGTCCCTTACAGTTGCACTCATAACATCTCTCACTGTCTTTCTTAGGAGGGTCTTTAAAATCTTCTCATTTTTCTTTTCAAAATTCTTTTTATCTTTGAAAATACCATTTTTCTTGAATTTGAGAATTTTCTTGAAATTTTTAGCAAACAAGGCCAAATCATCTAAATCAAAGTCACACTCAGAATCTAACGTTTCTATATCCCTTTTTCTAGATTACTTTACCCTTTTTCTTGTCGACCCCTCACTCTTTCTCTCCTAGGCATTAAGTGCAATTCCCTTATCTTTAGGCTTGACAGATTTAGGAAACATATTAATTGCATACGTTTGTAAGTCTCCTACAAGTTCCTCCAATTTTAGCATGTTTAAATTTCCCATAGAATTTAGCACAGTGACTTTAGGGATAAAACGCTTAGGCAGTGATCTTAGAATCTTTTTAACAACTCTAGCATTAGGAATGTGTTCACCAAGATTAAAGCTAGTGTTTACAATATCAGACAACCTAGCATAAAATTCATCAAAACATTCAGTCTCAAGAATAGTGATGGTTTCAAATTGAGTTGTTAAATTTTGCAGTTTAGACTCTTTCACAGCATTAGTTCCTTCATGGGTAAGTTATAAAACATCCCATGCCTCTTTTGACGTGGTGCACATCATTATGCGTCGGAACTCGTCCGGTGTGACGGATCCATAAATAGCATTTAAACCCTTAGAATTAAAATATGACCATTTAAATTCTTCTTCAGTCCAAGCAGTGACGGATTTTAAACTAGTCACGTTCTCAACAGTGACGGAGGGAGGTGTCCACCCTCTTTCAACAAAAATCCAGACTCTTTCATCAATGGCCATTAAATCAGATTTCATGCGAGCTTTCCAGTAAGCATAATTAGTCCCGTCAAAAACTGGCATTTTATTATATAATTTCTCCATTATGAACACGCCCTTTTTTCAAAAATCAATTTTTCAAAAAATTGATATCTTAGAAAAAATTTGCGAAAAATTACACGGTATAATTGTGTAATTGGCTCTGATACAAATTTGAAGAGTGCGCATTTGTTCAAATAAAGAAATTATTTAATTAAACTCAGTTTTTATCAATTAAGTCCTAAACATGCATCTAGGTGTGATTGAAGATGATAAAATCAAGCAAGAACATTCAAACACACACATGTGAGGAAAAATCCCCCAAAGGGGCAAAACCTTTTTATTTTCACTATAATTTGTAATATACGGTTACAAGGATTACAATGAAAATAAATGTGACACAGAAATACCCGCAGGTGTCGGTTCTAATGTCGTCGGCTGGAATCTCCCGCAGGAACTCCAGGTGGGCAGCAATGAAGAAGAAACCGACTTCTCCACAAATACGAACAACAGGAAAATAGTGTTCTTGGGTTTCAAAAGGATTCACAAAAATATGGGAATGATGTGTGAATCAAAACATATTTTTTGGGACTAAAAAATATGAAGACTTGAGCTAATAGTACTCTCAAAAACATTTCTCTAAGTCTTGAAAAATAACTCCCCCGAAGTTGGCTTTTATAGGAAAACTAAAAGAGTTTTGAGTCGGCGGGACTATTGCTTTGCATGTACCCCGAACCGGTTCGCCTATGTACCCTGAACCGGTTCTCCCCCGAACCGGTTCACTGTGTGGTTCGCGGTACCTTGCTGATTTGGGGTTAAAATAAACAACATTCTTCTAAGGAATTTTTTCCATCTTCAAAAGGTCATAACTCCTTCACCGTAACTCGGATTTAGGTGTCGTTTCTTCCAGTATCTTCGTAGCTTAGAGATATTCAACTTTCCAGTTGACGAGACCTCTGGACTATTACTGTAAAATTTTCAAAATGCCCTTGAATTTTCTTATCTTGCCTTTATTTCATTATTTTAACTTCTCTTGCGTACCACTTGCATAAAATCCCTAAGTGGAACGTGAAGTCGTTGAGGCATATGTGCGACACTTGATGGAGATGTTGAATGAATTATTCTTAGAATTCAGATAGAAGTCATCATGTGAGATCGTGAAGTGACGTGCCAAATGTAGCGGCATACGACATACACAAATGTAACATATCAGACTTGAGAAAAATGTCCTTACAAGTGTTCGGGATAAAAACTCAGGATAATGGGAAGAATACGGGCAATAACAAAACTAGAAAACAAGTTTCATAATCAATAATTAAATATGACAATAGAGAGCAATCAAAGTTTATTGAATTATATACAACATATACAAATTTCTATTTCTTTTTCTTTTCTTCTTTTTCTCGTGTTTTCTTTTCTTTTCTTTTTCTTTTTGCTGTTTATCTTCTTTTTCACTACTCTTTATTTTCTTTTCTCACTATTTTCATGCTCAAATTTCAACCACACTACACAACATCATTCAATCCCAAGCAATATTCCAAACAAAGGCATGGAAGGTAATAGGTATGGTTTAAAACTCCAATTCGGAGTTGGTATGAGATTTTTTGTTTATGAAACGAAAGGCTAATATTTAGGCTCAGAGGGCTTGATGAGGGAAAATATATAAGGTGAGGTCAAGGCTAATATGGGTGATATAACAAAGATAGCCTATGATAATTTCATAGAGATTATGCAATTCTTGAGTCAAAACAATATGTGAAAATCATGCTCAAGTAACACATTTCAACATATATATACTCAATTAATGAACGATCAATAAAAGAATAGAGATATAATGAATTTAATGTTTTCAAAAATGAAAGACTAGTGTATACACTCATAAACGATGAAACGTGCGAAGCTTACTCGGTGTAAGTATATACAATGCAACAAAAGATTACCGAGTTATAAAAATCTTAAACCAAGAAAAGTGCATGTGCTCCTTTGATTAAAGTTTAATTCATTAAGTTATTCATAATATCAATGATTTGAGGACTAAATAACTTTTAAAATCGAGAACATGCATCATTGAGTTGTCTATTGGATTGGGCAATTATTGAAATACAAAATCGGAAACAAAGGCAAAATGCCCTAAAAAGGAGAAAAAAGAAAGAAAATGTTTTTGAAATTTTTAAATTTTTCTAAGAAAAGCATACTTAGTAACTAACATGTGATAAACTCAATGGACAAAACAAAGAAATAGATCAAATATCCCACAGCCCCTAACTTGAATGTTGCATTGTCCTCAATGCATCCATTAAGAACACAACATAAAGAGAGGAAAAGAATGATATTACCCAAAATTGGAGCGATCTTCATAAGCACAAGTCCAATTGAATCTACAAAACAAGTTAGTAACAAGAATAGCAAGAACAAATAACAAAAAGTATATTAATTATACTAGACTAAATAAAAAGGAAAGAAAAAACTAAAGAAAGAAAGAAAGGAAAAAACTAACTATTTACAATCTACTATTTACAACATGCCTCCCGGAAGATATGAATTCCATTTGAACAACGGAAGGCATGTGGGAGGTGGAAAACGTGAACCATCACCAATTTGAAATTTTGGGTGGAAGATGGGGGAATTGGATAACAAGGGGGAAAGACACACTTGAGGTCCAAGAAAAATCGACTCATCTCCCAAAGTTTTTTCAATTGGAATGGGAGATAGTGCACACGTGGGGATAGCATCTGTCATGGAAATCAAGAGCGGCAAAGAGTCCTCATCGGCAAAAGGTTTAAAAGTTTTAAGCAATTTCTATCGACTCATAGCAATCCACCAGTAATACTAATGGTTCAAGATTCGAGAACAGATTCCAAATGAAACATTCGCAGGGCCAGATTCGAGAACATATCCCAAATGAAACATTAGAGTTACCGATAAAGCTATAAAATAGGACAAGGTTACCGAATTATTTGTAGATGGAGAATCCGAGAAGGAAGGTGCACGACCGAAAATCCAAGTTTCTTAGCGCTCAAATGTGTTATCCTGCAAAAAAAGTTAAAATAAAGAATAAAAATACAAAAGAAAAAATACTACCAAATAATAACACAATTAAAAACTAAAACAAAACACTCCCCGACAACGGCGCCATTTTGATTAAGCAAGTTATCAGGATCAAAGCACTAAAACAATTAAGATTCAAAGCAAATCATCCCCGGGAACGGTGCTATTTTGATTAAGGGTGAAAAGTAGCACGTGTCAAACGTTAATCGTTGTTTTCTATTCACCGCCTTAATACAAAAACATAAACTTATGACTACACTCAAAAAGGGAGTATAGTGGCCAAGTTCGAGTATCGAAATCCATAGAGAATGTTGCTAGGTTTTAATCGAATTATTATTTCAGGAATAAAAATGTAAAAGGTGATTAAAAGAAAAGAAAACTTAATCTAGGCATATGATTAAACTATACTAACAAAAGCGAATAAAAACTATAGGTTGAGTCGGATATCCCACCCCGAGTTAATTAGTATAAAATGGTGACATGGGTCGACGAGTTATTAAGATTGCATCTCGTTTCAACAGTTAATTAAATCAAGAGTTGTCACACCCCTAAATTCACATAAAAGTCTAATAAGATTTTGGCGTCAACAAATACCCCAAAAATTACGCACGCAAGGTCGTAAATACGGAGCATACATGATATACCCCGTTAAATCTCCTAGGCGTAATAACTTGGACAACCCACTTGAAATAGACCCATAAACTCCATCACCAAAGCAAAGCAACACATCAACCCTAGGTGAGTTCAATCCAACACAACCTAGGCTAATTTAACCTAGCAAGATAAAAACGCGATAAATAAAGCGGTAAATCTACACTAGAAAGCATGTAAATAAATGCAATAAATCTAAAATAGAAAGCGAGTAAAAATGCGACAAATAAAGAAATAAAATCATTAGAAACTCAGATTGATGGAGAAGATGGAGGATAGTGTTCTACACAACCTCGAGGGGCAAACCCCTCTATACGAGCAAACCCTCGGAGGGAGAAAATGGCACACTCCCCAAACCCTCCAAACCCTAACTTCCTCTCTAACACTAAGTATGGAAAATGATCTATTATTACAAGATATCTATCAAAACAAACCAAATTTGGTTTATATAGTAAGTTGGAAAAGAAATAACGAAAAAAGAAAGGAAATAGAACAAAGGGAAATTGCCAGGTAACTGATGCACCCGGTCGACCGCGGGTCAGGGACCGGTCAACCGGGTTAAATCCCACTGGTTACTTCGCAAGGGAAAATCCCAAGATGCGGTCGACCGGAAGCAGGGGCGCGGTCGGCCGGTACTCTATTTTCTGCTGTCATTTGGTCTTCACGTGGGAGAAAAGGTTCATAACGAAAATGGCCATAACTTGATCAACCGAACTCAAAACGACGTGTCGTTTGCGGCCATACGATGATAACTCAATGAAATATGCATCCGTGGAATTTCTATGAGCCCGAGATGAAGTGTGAATTGACTAAAATGCCCTTGAAGTAGCGTCCGATGATGAAACTTCTCTGAAATTCAATGAATCCTCACTTTTAGCATTCCAATACCTACAAATACCCCTAGAAAACATATATATGTCCAAAGTTGTATAGTTAAAGAGCATAAATATAGGCATTAAAGATCGTAAAAATGCTAGAATGCATAAAGATAAAGGGCGCAAATATGCAATATTCGTGTCGTATCATGCACGCTATCAATGTTCACCTAATTAATGTCATCTATTGTGCGTTAACAAAATAACAAAATATGTTAAAGGCACACTTAATTTTGGCATTTGGTACACAAAAGACACTACTAGCTCTATAGTTGACTACACAGATGCTGACTGGTAAAGAGATAATAGTAAAAGTATGTTTGGGCCTTTTTATTATGCAAGAAATAATCTAGTTGGATGGAGTTGTAAAAGACAGATTGTATATCTCTTTCAACGGTTGAATTTGAGTATATAGTCACGCGTAGCTATTGTGCTCAACTATTATGGATAAAACAAATGTTGTATGATGGCATTAAGGAAGACAAACTTACTATGTTTTGCGATAATTAGATTAATATCAACATATCTAAGAACCTAGTACAACACTCATGCACTAAGCACATCAAAATTAGACACCCCGTTATTAGAGAACTTATTGAGTCCAAGGAACTAACTGAGTATCTCAACAGGAAAAAACAACTAGTTGGCCTATTCATGATACCATTGAATAACATTATGTTTGAATCACTTAGGAAATCCATTGGGATGATTGTACTTACATAATATTTATGCATATTTGCCATATCCTCGGTACATATCTCGCTTATAATTAGTTTTCGAGGATTTAGGGTATGGTAGTTTAACAAATGAAAAAAGTTGCCCCCTTTAACTTGATAATGTAGGAGATCCTTAATATTACCCTAGTTATGGAAATTCTATGTAGAATACTTTTTGTTATCTCCCTTGTATATATTATTTTCACCCATTGTCTATTTGAGAGAAAAGCAACCATCTTTTGAGACTCGAGTACTTTTCCACTGCACATTTTCTATATCAATCTACTTAACTAATAATAGTTTGAGTCTTACTTGAATACGCCCTTTCAATAATATTAGTATGCTATGATTCTTGGAAAGAAATAAGAACAATTATTAAGAACTAAATTTTTAAGACCTTTTTGATACAATTCCACCCACAACAAAACTCCATACAATCGACACCATCTGAAATCGAGCTAGGCGATTCATCAATCAATCAAATTGAAGCTCGGGTTTAGGGTTATGTTTCTTATGTCAGGCCTAAGAGGATTTAGCCAAATGAGGTCTTAAAAAACTAAATGTTCATTTTTACTTAGAAAATTTGGTTTCGAACTTGGCTAGTTAAATTGGTATTTTAATATGTATCTACAAATGCAATGATATGGTGGTGATTCAAAAAAATTTGATCGTTAAGTTGTTGTTGGTATGCCCCCGCCTCTCTCCCTTGTTCTTATATAAAGATTTAACTTGACAAGATAGTAATTATGTATTTGCTTCTCTATTTGATCATTTTAACAATGTCATTGATATGAATATAAAAAAATGAATAATGATAAATGCAACCTAATACAACTGTTATACAAAAAGATAATAGATATATATTACATAAATAATTTATAAAAAATAAAAATATAATAAAACCACTAAATAATGTGCGCATACGCTACTGATTGTCTTGAATGTTAAACATACACAAAGAATTTGGGTATATATAAGTTTTCATTAATATATCATCAATGTTAAACATATATAAAGAAAAAAAAATGCATTAATAGTTAAATGATGAGATGAAAAACGGAGATGCGATCAGTCAAAATAGCAACAAAGATATTAATTCGCTTGAAAATTTTGGGATGGAGTCATTTTGATCATCGTCGCATTAAAACAAATATTATTCGTCAACTTCATATTATCATCTTACACACTTTGAGTATAGGTATTTAATCACAGTTGATTGCATTTCTAGTGCAAAATCAGTGTTGATAATTTGCCGCTTAAAAAATTGTAAGTAATATGCGTGGAATGACATAAAAGGCATTTACATACCCGACGAACAACTCAATAGCATGTTTGAGAATCTTTAACCATGCTCTCTATTTTTTAGTTGATCGTATAGCTGAAATATATTGATTTTAATAATGTTACAGCTATTTCAAATTCAGGTCCGTTCACAATGTGTTTTAACCTGCAATCATGGTTAAATGTTATATCAAAAAATTCAATGATATTGGAGTTTGTATGTGATATTCCAGCGGTGGGGGGCTAATTAAATAAATGTCAAGTAATAAAAATGTGGAAGGAAACATGTCAGATCCTTAACATGTAAACGCCTTTGAAATTGCACCACCATAAATTGAAGTCATCGAAGTGTCACAGTGTAGTTGGTTTATGGGAATCATGGGATGAATGGGACAATTGATTCCCAACTATGCTTGAATCGTGTTTGAATGTGTTATTAATATACTAGCTTTAGTTATTCTTGATGTGAAATGATGATGCTGATATTTAGCACCACCAGATAAGTGATAGTGAGCTCAAGCAGTAGCAGCCATGGCAGCCATGGAGATGTATAAGTATATAGAAGGGGATGAGTATAAGAGAAGATTAGACAATGATGTATAGTGGTTCAGCCAAATTGGCCTACATCCACTGTGAGTGTGTGATCCACTAAGTATGGGCACTAATGGCCTTGGATACAATGCACATAACCCTCACTCTCTCTCTACTGTGTGTGTACAAGCAGAGTTTTAGCTAGGGCTACCGTTCATGGATCGATCCCCTGTAGGGTTGTAGGTGACAAGTATATATAGGTCTTGGGGGGTGTAGTGTACCCCCCAAGTAAGCATGGTGCATGTGAATAATGATCTAGCCAATCCCCTGTTGACACCTGTAGATGCCAAATGATGACATAATATTCCCTCATGTGAGGGTGTGAGTTTGTTATAACGGTCTGCCACATGCCATATGAGCCTCACGCGCACTGTTCCACGCGTCTCCCAAACCACGCGCTGTCATGATGTCACCCTCGGCCTATGAGCCGAGGCCGAGGGAAAAGTTTCTTCCGGGAGTGAGCCTGGCCCAATTCTGGCCTCGTACTGTCGGCCCCTCGTACTGTCGGCTGGAGCCTGGTGGAGGGTCGGCCTCTCGTACTGTCGGCTGGAGCCTGGTGAAGGGTCGGTCCCTCGTACTGTCGTCTGGAGCCTGGTGTGAAGGGTCGTCAAGAGATTGGTGAAGGGTCGGCCCCTCATAGGGTCTTCCGTTTTGGGGGTAATCCTCATCCAGGCTGAGGGTATAAACGGGTATATCAATCACCCCCAGCCCTTAGCCATAGGTGCCATTGAGATGGCTGAGGGATATTTGTGGAAATTGAGACACGTGTGATCAGTTAGGTGAGTGACACCTGTGCAGATACTCATTGATGTACCAGTTTCCAAGGCATGGCAGCTGCGCAGTGCACTTGGGGCCTTGTGCCCTAATTATACCTTTTTTGGTAAATGGGTCCACTCATTACCAAAGTATTTAAGAGATTTTCAAACTCTCTCTCTTCCTTCTTCTTCTTTTTCGCGCCCAGACCTTTTCTCTCTCTAGAACCAGTTTCCATTGCCACCTGCAGCTTTCGATTCGTCAGGTCTCAGCAGCGTTATCCACCCTCGTCATCAGGTACTCTCCTTCATTAAGCGCTTTCCTTTGTCTTCAATTCTGTTTGTTTTTTAGGGCCATAGGGTTGCACTTCCTTCGAGTTCCCCATAGCTTTTTTCGGTGCCTTCTCTGGTTAAAGGTTCTTGAATGTTCTTGACGAAACCCTTTGAGTTCTTTTATTTAATCCAAAAGTCAAACCTGGTCAATTCCCCACTTGTTTGTAGCTGAATTAGCCAAGTCTAGTGTAATTTCTCTAAGTGTAGAGTCTTCCCCTTGATGCTTAGGAGGCTTTACAGCTTAGTATCTGAGTTCCCGTCCTTGAGAGAGAAGCTCTTTACCGAAATCAGACGAATAGAGGAAGAGGAAGAGAGGAGACGAGGGGCTAACCCTAATTGGGTACGACCCATCTTTCCCATTCCTCTTGCCACCATAAGACCATCTGAACCTTCTGAGTCTTGTGGGTCGTCTCCTCGTCCGGCCAAGACTCCCATCCTAAGTGAAATGGACAAGAGAGCCTCCTCGCCAACTGGTGCTGGAACTTCTGGTAGAAGGGACACATCTGACCTTAGTCCAGGCCGAGAGGCCGAGGGTATGGCCCCTTATGAGGCTGTCCCTGTGACAACCCTATCCCCCAATGCCTTCCAAGTGGCTTTTCCTCAGGGTCCTCCTACAGGTGATGAGGGAGAAGGGGATGAGGATGAGGACGACGATACGGATGACGAGGTTGATACCTCCCACGCCTCGTCCTTTATCTCCTCTGTTAGGGATAGAGACCTTCTGATATGGAGGCATACTTACGGAGTGCCCTCTGGGGTAACTATGAGGGTTCCCTCTGAGACTGAGAGGGTTTTTGATTGTGAAGAGGGAGAGGTTGCAGTCTATGAACAAATGTTCAAGGTTGGAGTCAGGCTCCCTCTGCACCCTTCCATTGTTGATATCCTGTTTTCCCTCGGCGTAGCCCCCTCTCAACTTCCCCCCAACTCTTGGAGGACGATCTTGGGCTATATCTCTTTGTGGAATAATTCTTTCACCGACGAGCCCTCGGCTGCCCTATTTTTGGGCTGCTACAACATTACCTCCTCGTCCAAACAGCCCGGATACTATCATCTGGGGGCAAGGAGGTCTGAGAAGAAACTCCTTCACATGGCACAAACTTCCAACCACGATTGGAAAAAGAGGTTTTTCTTTATTTCTGGGGAATGGAAGCCCACCGCCGATGTTCCGAGGGTTCCCAGAAAATGGGCCAACCCCTCCATGAAGGCCAGGTCAGACCCTGGACTTAGTCTGGAGGAGAAGGACATTGTAGATTATCTGAGAGGACGAGGGCGAGAGGGTGAGCTTGCAAAATTCAAAGACTTGATGACCCCTCGATTCCTTAAAGAAGCAGGTCTGAGGGTCGGCCCCCTGTCTGAACTACGTGAGTTATACTGAACATTTCCTATTATTTGCTTTTTCCAAAGTGTTTCCTCTTTAGATCTGCACTTTTCTAACATGTCGTCCTCTTATCAAATCATCCTGCAGGTACACCAGACTATCTTTGGGAAATGACAGCTCCCAGCCTACTGTCTGGATTGGCCAAGAAGAAGGGGAAGGAGCCTCAGCAGGCTCTGAGGAAGACAAAGGCCATTGGGCCGATAGTGGTGGAGCCGACCACTGACAGTAACAAAAGGAAGGAGCCTGAGAGCCCAGTTGAGCCTCGGCCTGATTCTCGGACGAGGGCCAGAGTCGACGCCTCTGAGGGGACGACCTCTTCGTCCAGCATGGGGGCCTTCTGGTCTCAAAATCTGGCCCATCTGAGGGCCGACCCCTCGTCACTGATCACGAACTTAAGGGCTGCCAAGGCCTCGATGTTCTCTGCACCGTCGGCCTCTGACTTCGAGTTCTTAGCAAAGATGCCTCCTGCTAAAGTGTACGACTATGGTCTGCACTCCCTTGCTCAGGTATTGGTCTTGATCCACCTCCTTAATTTCATTCTTTCACTAACTGTTCCCTCGGCCCCTCTTGATATCTGTTCATTTTTCGTGCAGTCTATTTGTGCCCTTACCTCAGCCACCAAATGGATGGCCGAGAATCATATGAAGTTCCATGAGGCCGAAAGGGCTATTCAGCATGAGGCTGTCTTGCAGACAGAGCTTGATACTGCAAAGACTGGGCTTAATACTGCGAGGGCTGAGCTTGAGAGTGCAAGGACTGAGCATGCTAGAGTCCTAGATGAGCTGACGAGGCAGCATGATGCCGACCTGCAAGCCAAGGACTTTCTCATCAAGGAGAGGGACTCGGCCCTGATCAACCTGGAGGCCCAGCATAAGACTGATCTGGAAGCAACCATCAAGAAAGCTGAGGCCAATGCTGTTGAGGCTTATAAGACTTCAGATGAATTTCAGGGCTTCGGCCTTGAGTATCTGGAAAGGGGGATCAGGACGGCCTGCAGATGGGTCGTCCTCAAATTCGGTGATGTCGTCTCGTCGGTTCGTCCTTCACTGGAGGGTGTTCAACTGGACGACCCCCTAATTGCCGAGGCACTCAACCAAGTGGAATCCCAAGTTCAGGTCGAGGGGGTCGGCACTTCTGAAGATCGCCCTATTCTGGTTATTGAGGAGACCATTCCTATAGATGTAGAGGCCTTTCCCTCTGATGTCGTCCCATAGGGTGGCTGCCTGTAGCCCATACCCTTCTAATGTATTTTTGTGCTTTGTATTGTAAAACACTTTATATTTTATGTTTTGTCAATACCATCGTCTCTACTTCTACTGTCTTCCATAATTGCTGTCTTCCATATTTAATTCTATTATGGTTTGCTCATTATTGATGCTACTAACCCCTCCCTCGTCTTTTTTGAGGACCAATGTGGGGTCGTCCCCTCATGTGGCCTCATTATAGCCGAGGGTTCAAGTAACCAAATTAATGATTTTTAAATAAAGTCTTCCCTCGTCTTTTTTGAGGACAGTGGTGGGGTCGTCCCCTCCACTGGTCCCCATTATAGCCGAGGGATTCACTTACCAAATTAATGGTTAAAGTCTTCCCTCGTCTTTCTTGAGGACAGTGGTGGGGTCGTCCCCTCCACTGGTCCCCATTATAGCCTAGGGATTCACTTACCAATTTAATGGATTTTAAAGTCTTCCCTCGTCTTTTTTGAGGACAGTGGTGGGGTCGTCCCCTCCACTGGTCCCCATTATAGCCGAGGGGTCAACTTTCCAATTTAATGGATTTTAAAGTCTTCCCTCGTCTTTCTTGAGGACAGTGGTGGGGTCGTCCCCTCCACTGGTCCCCATTATAGCCGAGGGATCAACTTTCCAATTATATGGATTTTAAAGTCTTCCCTCGTCTTTTTTTAGGACAGCGGTGGGGTCGTCCCCTCCACTGGTCCCCATTATAGCCGAGGGATTCACTTACCAATTTAATGGATTTTAAAGTCTTCCCTCGTCTTTTTTTAGGACAGTGGTGGGGTCGTCCCCTCCACTGGTCCCCATTATAGCCGAGGGATCAACTTTCCAATTTAATGGATTTTAAAGTCTTCCCTTGTCTTTCTTGAGGACAATGGTGGGGTCGTCCCCTCCACTGGTCCCCATTATAGCCGAGGGATCAACTTTCCAAATTAATGGTTTTTAACAAAAGTCTTCCCTCGTCTTTCTTGAGGACAATGGTGGGGTCGTCCCCTCCACTGGTCCCCATTATAGCCGAGGGATCAACTTTCCAAATTAATGGATTTTAAAGTCTTCCCTCGTCTTTTTTGAGGACAGTGGTGGGGTCGTCCCCTCCATTGGTCCCCATTATAGCCGAGGGATCAACTTTCCAATTTAATGGATTTCTGTAGATGTTTCCATGTGTGCTAGGACTGACAACAGGATGAGGGAAACACTGATATTTCTCATTAATTTTCCTAGTGTTCTGTTGGAGTAACTCTCATTATAATTATGGCCTTTCAAGACCTTACAACACTACTGATAGTATTTCTTC
Organism: Sambucus nigra; assembly: GCA_949130495.1. Taxonomy (NCBI): domain Eukaryota; kingdom Viridiplantae; phylum Streptophyta; class Magnoliopsida; order Dipsacales; family Adoxaceae; genus Sambucus; species Sambucus nigra. The sequence goes on along the minus strand of OX422213.1, from coordinate 661,298,987 downwards.
AAATGATCTGCATTCCAGGGGTTTGAAAAAGGTTCCCCCTCTAGGTTTTCTAGCCTGTAGGTCCCAGGGATGACTTCATCGATGACCCAATATGGGCCATGCCAATTAGGGTGAAGCTTGTTGGGCTTTTGCCAAGTCTTCTTGAGGACCAAGTCCCCCACTGCGATGGGCCTCTGTTTCACCCTCTGATTGTAGAACCTTGCGGTCCTCTGTTGGTAGGCGGCCTGCCTTACCTCAGCGTTCTCCCTTCTTTCCTCAATTAGGTCCAAGTCGAGTCTCCTCTCCTCCGCATTTTTCTGGGGGTCATACACCTGGACTCTATGCGTAGGAAACTCAATCTCGGTGGGGATGACGGCTTCTGATCCATATGCTAGCATGAATGGGGTCTCCCCGGTAGAGGTCCTCACTGTCGTCCTGTATGCCCACAGCACGGCATATAACTCCTCGACCCATCTTCCTTTTGCCTCCTCAAGCCTCTTCTTAATTCCGTCTAGGATTGTCCTGTTCGTAACTTCGGTTTGCCCATTGGCCTGATGTCGGCCTGGGGTGAAGAAAGATTGTTTGATACTTACCCTCTCACAGTATTTCTGTAGAGAGGCATTCTTGAACTGAGTCCCGTTATCCGAGATGAGGGTGTTGGGGAGACCATATCTGCATATGATGTTTTTCCAGATGAACTGGAAGGTCTTCTGCTCTGTGATTGTCACCATTGGCTCCGCCTCCACCCATTTTGAAAAATAATCAATGGCTACGATGAGGAATCGATAGTTATTGATGGCCCTAGGCAAGGGTCCTACTAGGTCGATCCCCCACACTGCAAATGGCCATGGGGATGTAATGGAAGTAAGAGGCTGATGGGGCTGGTGAGGGATGGTGGCAAATCTCTGACATTTGTCGCACTTTTTTACGTATGCCGCTGCGTCTTTCCCCAAGGTCGGCCACCAGTACCCCTGGGTGATTACCCTCTTCGCTAGGGATCTACCCCCAATGTGGCTTGAGCACGACCCTTCATGCACATCTTGCAAAATGGAAGGGACTTCTGAGGGATGCACACACCTAAGTAAGGGGAGCAGAAACCCCTTTTTGTATAAGGTGTCTCCTATGACAGTGAATTTTGCCGCCCTGTACCTCAGCTTCTTCCTTTCTTGCCTTGCTTCTGGCATCTCACCCTCTTTAATGTATCTGATCAGGGGGTCCATCCACGAAGCTTCTTGGGAAACATTTAGGCAATTGCTGAGTGTTCCCTCAGCGTCCTCAATAGTTGGCCGAAGCAAAATTTCTACTGGGACCGTCCTCCTGATGTCTGTTCTTGTTGCTGAGGCCAACCTAGCAAGGGCATCAGCACGGCCATTGTCGAGCCTAGGTACCCTCCTTAATTTCACTTCTCTGAAGCCCTTCAGGAATGACCTCACCTTCTCAAGGTACCTAGCCATCCTCTCGTCCTTAGCCTCGTAGGCTCCTAGTATCTGATTCACTACTAGCCTTGAATCACTATGGACCAAAATCTGGCCGACACTAAGAGACTTAGCCAAGGAGAGGCCTGCTATTAAGGCCTCATATTCAGCCTCGTTGTTGGAGGCCTTGAAGTTGAACCTCAGGGCGTATTCAACGTCTGTGCCATCGAGTGCTGATAGTATCAGTCCAGCACCACTTCCGCTATCACAGGAGGACCCGTCAACGAAGAGGCTCCACGGAGTCTTTCCTTCTGAAAAATTTCCCTCAGAGAGGGACCCCTGTCTAAAGATGTATCTTCCCTCTTCATTTTCAGTCGCTTTCCTTCTAGCGGTGCTCGTCTCAGCCCTATCTGCGGGTGTGTCTGCGGGTCTGTCTTCTGTATCCGTCTCCCCGAGGGTCTCACCCTCGGCCACATCATCTTCCCAAGTGAACTCAGCCACGAAGTCTGCCAATGCCTGCCCCTTAATGGCCGTCCTAGGCTCATATACAATGTCAAACTCCCCCAGCTCTATAGCCCAGGCCATCAACCTCCCTGATTTTTCTGGCTTGTGTAGGACCTGCCTAAGAGGAGAGTCGGTGAGGATGACCATTGTATGGGACTGAAAGTACGGCTTCATTTTCCTTGTGGCATGGATCAAGCCGTAGGCCAGCTTCTCCATCCTCGGGTATCTTTGCTCTGCCCCTTGGAGCGCCTTGCTGTTAAAATACACAGGCTTCTGTATCCTGTCTTCGTCTCTCACAATGGCTGCACTGATGGCCGACTCTGAGACGGCGAGGTACACGTAGAGTTGCTCACCCTGCACGGGTCGTGACAGCAGCAAGGGAGACCCTAAGTATAACTTCAGGTCTCTGAAAGCCTCATCACACTCTTCGTTCCACTCGAAGGCCTTCCTAAGGATCTTGAAGAATGGCAAGCACTTGTCTGTGGCTCTAGACACGAACCTGTTTAAGGCAGCAACTCTCCCTGTGAGTCTCTGCACGTCTTTAATGGACTTGGGGGTCTTCATCTCAACAAGGGCCTTTATCTTTTCAGGATTGGCCTCGATGCCTCTTTGGTTGACAATGAACCCCAGGAACTTCCCTGCCCCGACCCCGAAGACACATTTGGCCGGGTTAAGCTTCATCTGGTACTTATCCATCGTATTAAAGGTCCTCTCTAGGTCTGCCACATGATCCTCTGCCTTCAGACTCTTAGTCATCATGTCGTCTACGTAGACCTCCATAGATTTCCCAATTTGATCTTCAAACATTTTGTTTATAAGGCGCTGGTACGTTGCCCCTGCATTCTTTAGGCCAAAGGGCATGACACTGTAACAGTATGTCCCCTTGTCAGTGATGAAGGCAGTCCTCTCCGAGTCTTCAGGGTTCATGAAAATCTGGTTATACCCTGAGTAGGCATCCATGAAACTCATGAGCTCATGGCATGCGGTAGCGTCTACCATCTGGTCGATGCGGGGGAGAGGGAAGCTGTCTTTGGGACAATGCTTGTTGAGGTCTGTGAAGTCCACGCACATTCTCCACTTGCCGTTGGTCTTTGGGACAATGACTGCATTGGACAGCCATTCAGGGTAAATGGCCTCTCTAATAAATTCAGCGTCTTCTAATTTTTTGACCTCGTCCCTGATGACCTCATATTTTTCTCTGGAGTAAATTCTCCTCTTTTATTTTACCGGCTTCACTCCCTCTACCACATTGAGCTTGTGGCACATGACTTCAGGGTCAATCCCTGGCATATCTACATGACTCCAGGCGAAGACGCTTCGCCTTCTCCTTAATAGTTTAATGAGGTCTTTCTTGATGTCGGACTTCAGAGACTTGCCAACTTGGATGATTTTTTCCGTGTCATCCTCATCGAGGATAATGGATTCTACCTCTTTCGCAGCCTCTCCTTTTTTCAGCTTCGTTTCATCTCTGGGGTCTAGGGTATCAATGTTGTAAGTGGTCGTAACCCTCTTGTGTGCCTCCCTTTCTTCAGCGGAGTTGTAGTAACACTCTAGCGCTGTCGTCTGGTCTCCCTGAACTTCCCCTACCCCGTAAGGGGTAGGAAATTTGATCATCTGGTGGACCGTAGACGGCACGGCTTCAAACCCCTTGAGGGCCACACGCCCCAGTATGATGTTGTAGGCGGAGAACACCTGCTCGTCCATCACAAAGAAACTGACCTTCTTTGTGAGCCATCTCGGCCACTCGTCCCCCATCCTCACATCGGCCTCATATACCCCAAGGGGATGAACCTTTTCCCCACTGAACCCAATCAACGGATGATGGTAGGGGACAAGTCTAGCACGGCTGAGACCCAAAGCTTTGAAGCATGGCCAAAACATCACATCTGCGGAGTTACCCCCATCTACCAATATCCTCGGCACCTCGCATCCGTGCACCCTGGTAGTGATGACGAGAGGGTCATCATGTGGGGCTAAGATGCCTTTGAAGTCCATCCTTGAAAACCCTACTATCAGTGTGTCCATATACACCTTCTTCCTCTTTTCTGACTTGACCTCCAGGGAGGTTGCGTGTACCGTCTTCGTCACTGCCTTTGCTTCAGCCACATGGGCCTTCCTGTCGGCGACCTCAGACCCTCCTCCTGCAAGTCCCCCAGAGATCATTCCCACTCCGAGCGAGATCATATTAAGTCTCTTGACAGGGCCGTGGTCGTCTCTTGGCAGGAGGTCAGGGTCGTCCTCATCATCAGAGGGGTCGTCCCCTCTTTTTTGAGGACCTTCTCTGCAGGTATCGACTCGCTTCTTTCTGGGTTCGTCCCCTCGGCCCCTCTTGAAGTCGCCTTTGTCGACGTACTTTCTGAGCTTCCCTTCCTTCAGCATCTTCTCAATTTCGTCTTTCAGAGCAAAGCATTTATCTGTTACGTGGCCGTGGTCTTGATGAAATTCACACCACAGGTTCTTATTCCTTTTGCCGGGGGCTGCCATCAGCTTCTCAGGCCACTTCAGCGTCCGGTCACTCTTTATCTCATTGAGGATCTGTTCACAGCTGACCGTCAGAGGGGTGTACCCCGCGAACTTGTCATTCGTGGACCTCTTCTTCCCCTCTTTATTCTTCTTAGGGTATTTACTCCCACTTGCACCTCCTCTTTCGTCCTCATATTTTGCGGCCATCGCCTCTTCGGCGTTCATCACCTTTCCTGCTGTCGACAACAGTTCGGCCATCGTCCTCGGAGGGTCTTCAGCAAGCTTCCATAACAGCTTCCCCTTTTGGAGTCCTCCAATCAGGGCTGTCATAGCTATGCTCTCCTCATAGTCTTCCACCTCCAGCTTCTCCTTATTGAATCTGGCTATATAGTCCCTCAGACTCTCACTCTTCCCCTACTTGACATAGAGCAGGTGGGTGGTCTTCTTCTGTGGCCTCACCCCGAAGCAGAAATTATGGATGAACAGGTCGGCCATCTGCTTAAAGTTTTCGATGGAATTTTTTGGAAGAGACGTGTACCAGACGTGCGCAGCCCCTGTCAAGGTACCAGAGAAGGCACGACACCTCATCTCATCTGAGATAGAGTATATGTCTGCCGCCGACTGATACATCTCCACATGGTGGACGGGGTTGGTACTCCCGTCATACCTTGGGGTGATCATAGGTGGCTTGAATTTTGATGGCGTGGGGAAGTTGACTATCTTTGCCACAAAGGGTGAGCCTATGGTGTATCCCCTCTGAAGAGGGTCTCGGCTCTTCAATATATCACCAATCTTATCCTCTAAGCGCTGGATTGAGTCATTCCAGGGCCTCACAGGGTCGGCTTGGCCGATGTTATCCCCTGCTACCTCTTCGAGGTGGACGGAGGGTTCTGCTGCAGCAGGCCTGTGTCGGCTGTTTACTTCCCTTTGGCCATCATCTCGTCCTCGGGGTCGGCCATCTACTGCCTCCCTCCTGGATCTCGCAGCGCTTCTTGGTCTGGACAACTGTTCCCGCAGGTCATTTACTGGGCCTAGCCTCTCAAAGGCCGACCCCCTGCTCAAGCGATCAAAAGCAGAGCCTCTTGGACGATCATCAGGGTTTGGTCTCCCACACTTCCCTCTACTGTCCTGGAGGTGTCGTACAGTATTGTTGGAGACCTCATAGGGTTCCCAGCATTCTACTAGGGCTTCCTCTCCCTCCAGATCGTCATACCTGTCCTCAGGGCAAGGGTCTCCTTGCCTCCCCAGGCGTAAACGCCGGGGGTCAGCAACATCCCTACGCCGCTGAGGGGGTGGTAGGTCTTTGCGTGGTGCCTGGGGTGGTCCCCTGACCTCATGTTGTCCTGGAGCTGCTGCCGGAGTAATCATCTCAGGTGAGACCCCTGGTGGTCTCAGTATGTTCTGGCTTAGAGCTGTGAACTGCTCCTGCATCATCCGCTGGCTTGCTGCCAGAGACTTTAGGGCTGCCGCCACATCAGCCATCTCAGACTGGGGTGGCGGCTGACTGGAACTGGGTCTTCCCCCCTCATCTGGCAGGGGGAGTGGTGGTGGTGGCATCTCAGGTGCCATGTGCTTGAGCTATGAAAAGTTGGACTGAAGAAAATACTGGTGAGCTTGAGAACCTTAGTGGGTCTCTTTCAATGGTGAAACACCTCCTCTCAGGGGGAGTGTTGGTTCACCACCAGAGTGCCCAGTGAGGTCAAGCTGTACTTAGGGAAGAGATGTCTTCTCGTGTTCCCACAGACGGTGCCAAACTGATGATGCTGATATTTAGCACCACCAGATAAGTGATAGTGAGCTCAAGCAGTAGCAGCCATGGCAGCCATGGAGATGTATAAGTATATAGAAGGGGATGAGTATAAGAGGAGATTAGACAATGATGTATAGTGGTTCGGCCAAATTGGCCTACATCCACTGTGAGTGTGTGATCCACTAAGTATGGTCACTAATGGCCTTGGATACAATGCACATAGCCCTCACTCTCTCTCTACTGTGTGTGTACAAGCAGAGTTTTAGCTAGGGCTACCGTTCATGGATCGATCCCCTGTAGGGTTGTAGGTGACAAGTATATATAGGTCTTGGAGGGTGTAGTGTACCCCCCAAGTAAGCATGGTGCATGTGAATAATGATCTAGCCAATCCCCTGTTGACACCTGTAGATGCCAAATGATGACATAATATTCCCTCACGTGAGGGTGTGAGTTTGTTATAACGGTCTGCCACGTGCCATATGAGCCTCACGCGCACTGTTCCACGCGTCTCCCAAACCACGCGCTGTCATGATGTCACCCTCGGCCTATGAGCCGAGGCCGAGGGCAAAGTTTCTTTCGGGAGTGAGCCTGGCCCAATTCTGGCCTCGTACTGTCGGCCCCTCGTACTGTCGGTTGGAGCCTGTTGGAGGGTCGGCCTCTCGTACTGTCGGCTGGAGCCTGGTGAAGGGTCAGCCCCTCGTACTGTCGTCTAGAGCCTGGTGTGAAGGGTCGTCAAGAGATTGGTGAAGGGTCGGCCCCTCGTAGGGTCATCCGTTTTGGGGGTAATCCTCATCCAGGCTGAGGGTATAAACGGGTATATCATGAAATGTTATAAAATGCCATAGGTCTTTGTTGAAAGGCGTAAAACCAATTTATATCTAAGGGCGTGTTTATTAGCATACATATTTCATGGGAAATGTCTGAATATTTATATTTCCACCTTTTGGTAGTGTTTGATATCACATCTCCATGGAATACATATTCCCCATCACCTTTGGAACAACTTGGAAATGTTGTAATGCTCTTATTTGTTATCCAAATTACAAATCCTGAAAAATAGCATTTCTCTTGGAAAAAAATTTCAAGAATTTTCTCCATGTAGGCCAATCAAATGCACCCTAGAGGTGAAATTAATTGAATTTAGTTTTTCCCATTGTAATTTTCCTATTAATTCCCCCTTTTTCTTCATTTGCAGAGATAGATTTTCATGTGCTTGGCTCTTGTGAATATGATGCAAAGAGTAAGTTCAATCACCTATAGGGTTGAATTTGTTGTAACATGTGTACGATTAAGCAAAGAAAGAAAAAATGTTTAAAGACGCTATTTTTTGTAAGGACATATTTTAAATAGTCCTATTTACATTAGAGTATGTCGTATACCGCTACAACCGTCGAAGAAAAGTTCAAGTCCAATCATGCATCAAGACGGATCCGAATATCAACATTCTTCAACAAACAAGCCTCTATGAGATAAATTTTGGTAAGGTTGTGTTTAAGTCCATTAGTGTTTCATTTAAAGTGTTGGGACAATTTTTCTAAAATGTTTTTAAACATATGAGGCATCATTTTTTGTTAAGATAATTTTTCTAAACCCTAAGGCGGAGTTTTAATAAAAAATTATTTTTCGCTAATGTCGTTCAAATGACAGGATAAAGTCATTCAAATGACTTCTTCAAGCGACACTACATCTCGCTTGATACCTCGTGAGAAGCTCTCTTAATCAGTTCATCAAACGACATGTTATTGTTTTAGTTTTCCTACCTCATTTGATAGGTCGCACGATGCCTAGTTCAAATGACATCACTTGTCGTTCGAGCGGCATGGCCTTCTCGTTCAAGTGACACCACGGACTCAGATTTTCTATATATACATTTTAAATGAGTCCTTTTTTCTTCAGAAGACATGAGTGTTTCATTCTAAAAAAACTTCTTTTGCGGAATTTTTATCTTCTCACTTTTAAGGTGTTTTAACTTTATTTTGATTCTCAAATCATCCCAATAGCTTTAGTGAATCATTTTAGAACCCAAGATATAATTTTCCTGGAGTTTCTCTTGTAGGGAAGATTTCTCTACGGTAAATTTGGTACCACTTGAGGGAGGGGCTGGCTGACGAAGACTGTGATCATTTAGAGTGCTTACAGGTGTTCCTTGTTGAAGATCAAGTTAACGTTCTTATGGGTTTGCTGTGATCGATCCACTGCTAATTCTAGGTCAAGGCCTATGTGGGTATCTGCGGATATTCATTGCAGATTTCACTTGTAACCTTGTAAGTTGTGAATTACAAATTATTAGTGAAAAAAAAAGTTTTACCCGAAATGGGTTTTTTCCTGAAATCTGTGAATTAGCAATTTTGTGATGGCATGATTTATTCCACATAGATGCATGTGTTAGGTTTCTATTAAAAGTGGTTTAAAGATCAACTCCAATTAAATAATTTTAAAATTGGAAATTTATGAATTTGCTTACATCGATATCACACTGCTTTCTCAAATTAGTATCAGAACAGGTTTCTCTAATTTATTGAGTGACCCTAGTTTTTCACAAAATTTTTGTGATATTGATTTTCTTTAAAAAATCTGATTTTGAAGTTTTCAATGTTTTCAAATGAAAACTTATATAATCGGTTGCCAGTTTTTTACGGGTCTAATTATACCTACTGGAAAGCCCGCATGAAATCATATTTAAAAGCAATCAATGAGCGAGTTCGAGTTGTTTGTAAAAGAGTGTGGACTCCTCCCACTGTCATCCCCAATAATGTCGTTAATCTTAAACCCATGACTGACTGGACTGGGGACAAATTTAAATGGATCACTTTTAATTATTGCGGGCTAATTAGCCCGCAATAATTAAAAGTGCTCCATTTAAATTTGTCCTCAAGCCAGTCACCCCTAACGAGTTCCTACGTATCATGACGTGAACCACGTCAAAAGAATCTTGGGATGTTTTAAAACTTACCCATCAAGGCACTACTGTTGTAAAAGAGTCTAAATTGCAATTTTAACAACTCAATTTGAAACGATTTTGATAAGGCATAAATTCTTTTGATTTATACCTTAATTTATAGGCTTTTATCACCTCGGGCGATATAAAATGCGTTGGTTTATCTCATATATGTGATACAAACATCATCTAATTAGTACCCCAAGATTTATGTATTTCTCATAAATTTTGCAGGTATTTAATGCATGAGCGAAAGAAAGAAACCAGAAGAAAATAAAAAAAGAAAAGAAGAAAAGTCAAAAGGACAAAAGAGTAATTTGTAGCCGAAATCTGGATGAGGGCCCCAATGAAAGTTAAAGACCTCGAGTTTACAAGCACGTAGGAAGAAACAATGTCCAAATCTGAGTCCTGGAGAAAAAGTTATGAGCCTTGAAAGATGCGAGATAATCATGAGAAACTTATGAGAAAATGAAGAGAAATTGACCCAAGGACTCAAACCGATCCGCATTTCACCATAAACGAATCGATCTGGCCCCTTGAAGTCACTGTAAAAGTCTTATGAAACGGATCGATTCGGGTTCCATAAAAAATGAACCGGTTCGGCTCCTTAAACTTACTGTATACCCTGCGTGAAGTGGACCGATCTGTTATAAATAATAAACGAATCGATCCGGTATACACTGGACCAAATCAAAATAGTAGGCCGAACCGGTCTGAAGGTTAAATTCTGTAATTATCCTATTTTCTAGCTAGATTCTTGCATGGATAAAACTCTTGTAATTTCATAGGTTATTTATTCAAAATGAATCCAAGAACATAGGGGAGCTTCTTTTTTCATAATTTTAGAGAGAGAAAGTAGAGAAGAACCCTAGAAGCTCACAATTTCAGTTGTTAATTTCAATTACAATTTATTCAGAAAAGTTGATTTCTTCCTCTTCTCTATTATTTGATTTCAATAATTTTTGCATAATTATTTTATTCCCAATAGGTATTACATCTTTCTTCTTCTTTAGAAGTAATTTCATCATGAGTTCAGTTGCATGCACCGTAGAAACCCTACTTTTTGTTAATTTCACCTTGCTAGGCTAGACGTTTAGGGGTTAGGATGCATGAAACCAACCCGGAGTGGTTGGCATGTGTGTAAAATTAGTTTCCTGAATTAAGTAAATGATCAAATCGTATGATGTGGTGATCACAACCGCTGTAGAACCTTTGATCTTGTTTTCCCTAGGTAACCGGGATGCTTAAGAGTGTAACTCGCGTGTAGCTACTACGACACCGCTTTATTCTTACTTTTGATTATGTATGATGCGATCTATTACCCTCATATATGTAATGCTTGAGATTAATAAAGAATGGATTCAATCAATTATTTAATTCATAACTAGTTTTATAGTCGGTAAACGTACTAGGGTCGGGGGAATGCATTGTAACCTATTTTTCCCATTCATACTTAGTAAATCATAATTAGCTTACTCTTGCATGTTTAGTTTTATAATTAGTTTAATTAATTTGCATTTAGTTGATAGAAATTTTCCCACTTCAATCATCTTTTTCGTATCTTTTTAGAGTCAGGTTAGGGTTGACTGTCTTATCGTTCGTCATCACGAGTATTCGTCCTATTTCCATGTGGATTCGACCCCGTCTTACCGGGTTTATTACTTATGCGACAGGTTTGCACTTGAGCCTATATAAGCACGCACTTTATACACATTTGTGTTCGCGTAAAGTTTTTGGCACCGTTGTCAGGGATTTAGGTAGAGTGTAGGTTAGATCGAGATAATCTAAATCTTTGACCAAAAAATCATAAAAATCCAAAAAAAAAAATATAAAATATAAAATCCAAAAAGGTACAACATTTATCATAGTCCTTTCATGAAAAATCTTCAACAAACTCCTCAATCAACTCCAAATCGCATTTATGAGAATACATTAGTTGTGTACGATCCTGATAGCCCACATACTCCTAACGTTCCTCAATTTTGGGTTCCACAGCCTACACTGCCAAACTCCATAGGAAGTCACACTTCAAGTGATCCTTATAATTACCCTTCGAGTTACACTTTAGGTTACACTCCCAGCACACCGAGTGAGGATACTGAGTCACTTGAAGAGAGAGACATGTTTGATCAATCTAGTCGTGGTACGGGTGAGGAAGAGGCACCGTATCGCCTTTTAAGAGAATTCTTCTATCCCGAGCGATAAGTCACTCTGGGATACATTCTACTCCCATACAATGCAGGGCAATTTCACTTTAGGAATGATATGATCCAAATACTTCCCACTTATCATGGAATCGAGTCGGAGAAATCATATCTCAACGTTTGGGAGTTCGAGCAGGCGTGTGAGACTTTCAGCGATCAAACATGCACAAAAGATGTTATCCGCCTCAAGCTTTTTTTTGTTCTCTCTAAAGGATAAAGTTAAGACCAGGCTATGGTCTTTGTCTCCGAACTCGATTACGTCGTGGAATGAGTGGCAATCCAAATTTCTTAAAAAGTTCTTCCCTCCGCATCGAACGAACTCCATTTAGGCTCACATTCAAACTTTTTGACAACTAGAAAATGAGTCGTTTGATCGATGTCATGAGCATTTTAACGAGTTAGCCACTTCATTCCCTCACAATGGTCTTGATAAACATCAACTTATCTCATTTTTCATAATGGGTTGAATATCAACTCCAAGAAACTCGTTGAAACTATGTGTGATGGACCCTTTTTGAGCTAGATGCTAATGATGTTGAGATTCACCTTAAGTACGTCGTCGAGACTACTCAAGCGTGGGGCACATCTGTTCATAATGCCTAAAATTGACCACGTCAAACATCCACCACTCCTTCTGCATGTGGTTTGTACCACGTAGACAAAGATGCTTTGTTAGCTCGTCGACTAGACCAATTTGAGAGGAGCATGAGAGAAATGCTCGATATACGGGTAAGAGAAGCAACCAACTCCATCCACGACCCCATAGAAAAAGTGTGTGCTATTTATGAGGCAGGACATTCAACAGCGGAATGCCCGATGATACCCGCCTAAAAAGTTATGCATCAGGATCAAGTGAGTGGAGTAGGCGTATTTAAGGGTAATTTCTGTGCCCCGCGCAGGAATTATTACAACCCTTCATGGAAAAATCATCCTGGTTTTAGCCATGGGCAACAACATGTTGCGTTGAAACCTAATTCACATGTTTCCCCTCCTTCACCCCAACACATTCAATAAGCACCACATATGCAAGCGTCACTTCCCAGACCGTATATCACTCCACCGCAGAGAATTCTCAAGGATACTATAAACCAATTCATCCTGTCCCAAAGTGCAACCAATGCTAAATAAAATAGCATGTTCATCGGCATAAATGTGAATATCTCTAAGTTGCAATCATCGTTGAGTATCCAAGAGAAGGGTAAGTTTTCGGCACAAGGCCAAAGACCTCCTCAACGTCAAACTTGTGTTAGCTCTACATCCTTAGAGAATCAAGAGCAATGTCAAGCCATAACCACTCTACATATTGGGAGATACGTTGATTTATCACCTCCCTCACATGACACACCCAAGGATAAGGAGGATTGCCCGGCACGAAAGAGGCCGAAGATGCCCCCGTGAAGAAGAGTGAAATTGACGACATTGTTGAGCCTTAACTCATAGTGAAACCACCCACCACCGCACCATTTCCTCAACGTTTGGTTCCTCCCTAAAAAGGAAACCCCCGTGATGATGTGCTAGAGGTCTTTAAGCAAGTCAATCTGAATTTACCTTTCCTCGATCCCATAAAGAAAATTCTCACCTACGCTAAAGTTCTCAAGAACTTATTGATGGTGAAAACAAGGCTCAAGGTAAAGAAGAACGTGTTCCTAGCACAAACCATGATCTTCGTTATAATCAATGATCTCCCACAAAACTTCAAAGATTCGGGTGCACCTACCATTTCGTGCATCATAGGAGAGAACTGAAAAGGCCTTACTCGATTTAGGGGCGAGTGTCAATATCCTCCCCTACTCCATTAATAGGCAACTTGATTTGGGTGACCTCAAGCCCACAAAGATCACTCTTCAACTTGTGGATCGTACCGTGAAGATACCAAGAGGTATTATCGAGGACGTGATAGTCCAAGTTGACACCTTCTTTTTCCCGGTAGATTTTGTTATTTGGGACACAGAGCCCTCCTTCACCTCAAGTAACCATGTTCCCATTATCCTTGGGCCTCCATTATTAGCTACGACTAATGCCTTGATTAACACTCAAAATGGGCAAATGTAACTCACTTTCGGGAACATAACCTTAGAGACAAACATCTTCAACATCGCCCAACATGTGGGTGATGAGGACTATTTTCATGCAGTGGATCTTACTGAGGAGATTGTAGAGGAGCACATAGAGGAAATTTTTAGTGGAGATGCTTTAGGAGCGTGCCGTATATCGAGTAGTGAGAGTGAGGAGACGTACACTGACTTCGAGAGGGAGATAGAGGAGTTGAGAGAGTTATTAGATGAAAGAGCGTCGGATGAGGACGTGAGAGATATAAATTGGGTTTCTAGATTTGAGCAACTACCACCGAGGGAGTCGCGCTCGGTTCCCTCCGATGAAACCTTGAATTAAATAAACTACCCTCCAAAGTTAAATATGCTTATTTAGTAGAGGATGAGACATTTCTTATTGTTGTCTCCTCTAGCCTAGATAAAGAGCAAGAGGGTAAATTTCTAGAAATTTTGAGGAAGCACCAAAGTACTTTTGGTTGGTGCATAGGAGATTTGAAAGGTATAAGTCCCTTGATTTCTACCCATAAAATCCACCTCGATGAGGATGCGAAGCCTTCGAGGAAAATGAAAAGAATATTAAACCCTACCATGAAAGAGGAAGTGCGAGCTGAAATAATTAAGTTATTGGGCATCAGGATCATCTACTCAATCTCGAATAGCAAATGGATGAGTCCTACACAAGTTGTCCCAAAGAAGTCGGGCATGACTGTGGTTGAGAATGATAAGGGTGAGCTAATTCCCCAACGCACCACCAACGGGTGGCGCATTTGCATTGATTACCAGAAACTCAATGCGGGCATGAGGAAAGACCATTTCCCCTTACCATTCATCGACCAAATGCTAGAGAGAGTAGCGGGACACCCATACTATTGCTTCCTTGATGGTTATTCCGAATATAACCAAATAGAGGTAGATGTACTTGACTGAGAGAAGACGACTTTCACATGTCCTTTTGGAACGTTTGCCTAACAACGTATGCCATTTGGATTGTGTAATGTACCCGCGACTTTTCAAAGGTGTATGTTGAGTCTCTTTAGTGACATGATTGAAAGAGGACTTGAAGTTTTTATGGATGACTTCAGCATTTTTGGCACCTCTTTTGATCTTTTCTTAGCGAATCTAGAAAAAGTACTTGCCCGGTATGTGGAAAAGAACTTGGTGCTTAATTGGGAGAAATGCCATTTTATGGTCACCGAAGGAATAGTTCTTGGCCACAATATATCGACCAAAGGAATTAAAGTAGATAGGGCTAAAATAGATGTCATATATGAGTTACCCCCATCGAAATCACTATAATATGTGCGTTCTTTCTTGGGCCACGCGGTGTTTTATAGAAGGTTTATCAAGGACTTTAGCGTCGTCATTAGACCCTTGAGTAACCTTCTTATGAAGGACACCCCATTTGAGTGGAAAGAATCATGCCAATGTGCATTTGATAAATTGAAAGGCATGCTTGTTTCCTCTCCCATCATGCAAGATCAGAATTGGTCTATACCATTCGAGCTTATGTGCGATGCAAGTGATTTTGCGATAGGGGATATTTTGGGCTAAAGGAAAGACAAGAAATCTCATGTCATCTACTACGCTAGCCAGACTTTAATCGGACCATAACTCAATTACTCAACCACGGAGAAAGAATTGATAACGGTAGTGTTTGCCCTAGATAAATTTTTCTCGTACCTCATTGGTTCTCCCATCACATGCTTCACCGACCACGCAGCGCTAAGATATCTCCTTGCTAAGAAAGATGACAAGTCGCGCCTCATAAGGTGGATCCTACTCCTATAAGAGTTTAATCTCTTTATTAAAGATAAGAAAGTAATAGAAAATGTCGTTGCTGATCACTTGCCCCGGCTTTCGTTCGACGTGCCTAGTGATCCCTTACCCATAGACGAGTATTTTCCGAATGAGTAGTTATTTTCTACCTCTTATCTCCCATGGTTTTTGGACATAGTTAACTATCTTGTAACAGGAGCCGTCCCTCCCGATTGGGCACCGCAAGAGAATAAGAGGTTTATTACTTGGTTACGCATGTTTTTCTATGACGATCCATTCCTCTTCAAATATTATGCCGACCAAATCATCAAACGATGTGTACTGGATAATGAAATACTAAACGTCATCCAATTTTGTCATTCGAAAGCTTGTGGAGGACATTTTTTGATGAAAAAGACGGCCGCTAAAATCCTTCAAAGCGGCCTCCATTGTCCCATAATGTTTTGGGATGTTAGCAATTGTTGCAAATCTTGCGATAGATGTTAACGACTGGGAGCCATTACTAGACGAGACATGATGCCACTAACCCGCAGACTCATTATTGAGATTTTTTATTACTAGGGTATTAACTTCATGGGCCCTTTTCCCCCATCCTTTGGATTCCTATATATTCTTATTACGGTAGACTATGTTTCTAAAAGAGTGGAAGCTATAGCTACCAAAACAAATGACAATAAAGTGGTGATAAAGTTCTTGCAAGAACACATACTCTCTCGTTTCGGTGCTCCAAAGGCGATAATTAGTGATAACGGCAAGAATTTTTGCAACAAGCTATTTGAAAAGCTTATGAGAAAGTATGGGGTCGTCCACAAGGTTGGAACGACTTATCACCCACAAAAAAATAGGCAAGCCAAGTTGGGGAATCATGAGATTAAGAACATCCATGAGAAGACCGATGATCCTAACTGGAAAGATTGGTCCCTTCGATTGAACGATTCATTATAGGCTTATCCAACCACGTACAAGAACCCCCTCGGGAAGTCCCTTTTTTGCTTTGTGTATGGTAAGCCTTTCCATCTCCCTGTGGAGCTAGAGATAAAGCCAGTGTAGCTCCCAAGCTTCAATTGAATGAGTTGGAAGAGATACGCAATGATGCGTACGAGAACGCTAAGATATCCAAAGAACGGATGAAACTTGCACATGATAAGATTACACGATGCAAGGAGTTTTATTTCGGGAAAAAAGTGCTTCTCTACAACTCTAAGCTTCATTTGTTTCTGGGTAAATTGCGATCTAGATGGACTGGCCCATTCGTCGTGAAGCAGGTATTCCCCCACGGAGCTGTAGAACTGGAAGATCCAAAGGGGGAGATAAATTCAAAGTTAATGGGAAATGCCTAAAATAATATTTAGAGGCCTGTGTGGATGAAGTTGACACCATTTGGTTGTCGGACCCCATTTACGGGGTTGAGTGAACTATAACAGAGAGGTCGTCGCACCCCCGACACGTATAGGGGTGAATTCTTATGTATAGTAGTTGTGAGTTGGTTAGGGTAGTTAAATTCCGTAGGATAAGTCATGAGAGGTTAGGGATAGGAACACCAGCACACATCACGAGAAAATATATAGGGTGAGGAGTAAGCTTTGGGAGGTTTTAGGTCGATCATGCGTAGGAATAATGGTAGGAACATCCGAGGTTTGAGAGAGAAGAGCATTTAAAGTTAGGGAACAAAATCAGCCTTTCTGGGAACTCTGACCGATCCAGTTCGGTCCTGGGTACCCGGATCAGTCCGGTTTTTGCAACCTCTTATCTTCCCTAGGTTCACCCCCCCTTTCACCCAATCCCTTCATTTCCCTCCCAATTCGTCCCCTACCACTCTCCCCATCCATTTTCCCTCCAAACCCATACCCCCTTCCCTCCCAAACCTTTTCCCTCGAAAAATAACCACCGACCTCCTCTCCCCATCTATAAATACACCCCCTTTCACCCTCCTCCACCACCATTCTCTTATTACTCTCTTACTCTCTCCCTTTTAATATCCCATTCACCCAGTTTTCCTCCTATCAATATGGCCAACCAAGACCTTCCCCAAAAATACGACTCCATCGAGATTCTCAACGACAGTGGGGCCGCACACTGCTCCCTTTAAGAATGACTATGGTGTGAGTGCTTATTCATCCCCTCTCACAAACTTCACATGGAGAGAACAGTTATGTGGCCTGAGATGCCCAATTCCATCACCAATCTCTTCATTGCGAAAGGTTGGTATGATTTCCTTAATAAGCCACATGAAGCAGTGTGGGCACCCCAAGTACGAGCTTTTTATGGCTCCCTAGTCCTAACCGAGCATAACGTCTTCGAGGCATATATGGGCGGCATTCGCGCCCCATTATCCTTGGACATTCTCATCCAGAAATTAGCAACTAAAGACGTTCTAAGACCTTTCACATACACATATCCCAACCAGATTCCTCCCCTCGATAAGGACATATGCATGTCCCGTATTGCACCCGGCACAGCATGGGCTACCGAGACATTCCCAGTGGGCCGGCTAAGTGACAAAGCGCGCCTTACCTTTCAAATTTTTTGCTCGAATATACTCCAAACTTCCAATTACTCGACCATGCACCCGCATCAAGCAACTCTTGTCTATCACCTCTTTGACCCCAAAACCCCGATCCACCTGGGTCAAACTATTTATAAAGACATATTCTATGTGGTCGTGGACCAAAAGGTTTAAACCGCTCTCCCGTATTCCCAGCTCATTACGTCCATCCTAGCGAACGCCAGCATTGAGCCTCCCACCAATTTTCTCTGCCTTCCCGACCCTCTTGGGCAGGGTACATGTACAAAAAGTCAGAAGGAACGGGAGATTCTATGGGAACGAAGGGAAGCTCGGGATGAATCGGATAAGGATGAGAGTGATGATGATGATGGGGATGATGATGAGAGCGACGAGTAAGAGGAGGCGGCTGCAGATATTGTGATGGGGTAAGATAAGGAGGAGTATAATGAGGATGCCGATTTAGATTTTGAGCCAGCAGGTGCAGATTTTGACAGACGCCTTTCATCAGTGGAGACGCACTTAGACAAGTTCCTCATATAATACCAACACAACACCAGCATGATGCATCGCCTTCAAGCTCAGATGTATCGTATGTCTATGAGTACGCCACCACTGGCATGCTTTATGACCCACACGACCCAAATGCGACCGGTAGTTCCCAGCCACCGCCCTAGTGAAGCCCTCGTTTAGTGTTTTTGACGTCTTGGTTGTGTTTATATTGTCTTTCTGTTGCTTGGAACAGCTGGTTGTTGGTTTTTCCTATTTTCTTGTAACACATGCTTGTTCTTAATACAAAAATATGCATTTTTCACTATTTGTTCGTTTTATTTCTTCGCACTTTTAATTCGCTCTTGGTTGGATTTTCATCATTTTTACTTAAGGACAATTAAAAAGTCTAAGTTAGGGGGGTGACAAGTGCACATTTCTAAAACTTCACAAATTTTAAAAAAAAAGCCCAAAAATTAGAAATTTTCAAAAAGTTCCAGAAAAATTGAAAATTTTTTAAAAAGCCAAAAATATTTTTCTTCAAAATAAATGAAAATTGGAAATTTAAAACCTTCAAAAATGTTACAAATTCTTTTTAGTCTCAAATTGTGAAAATCCAAATGCACAAATTCGAAATTGACCAAAGATGGAAATTGAAAGAAAAATGACGACTTAACGAATAAGTGTGGAGATTAACCAACCCAGTGAGAATTCGAGCCTAGCACTTTTTGAGAGTTTTTAAATCAATCCGAGTTAATGGTTAACTCAAAGTTCATTTTAGCATTTTAAAAATTCGTTGAGGATCTCAATACCTTTTCTTTGAACGGTTACGGGAAATGTGTGCCCTTGTCTCGAAAAGTGAGCTAAATATATCTCTAAACTTAACTTAATCTCAAGACACATATGGTAAAGCATTTAGCAATTTGGACAATGAAGTAGGCCTTAATTTGACACCCAAAAATATTGACCAGAAAAACTAATGCAAATTTCATTCCTTTTGCATCCCCAATTGAGCCTAATAAATATTTTCCTTTCGTTTGGTAACCCGAAAAACCCAATTGGCTCATAATTGTGAAAAGTGAAAAGACAGAATTTAAGTCCAAATAGTGCGATAAAAAGGGGCAAGAAAAATAGAAGTATGCTCAACAAAAATAATAAGAAAAATAGAAAAAGAAGAGAAAATGATCAAAAGCCCAGAAAAAGCACTAAAGTACATAATAAAGACATTTTTCCAATTCCGAATTATCCGACCATTCTCACATTACCCAATACACCTTATAACCCAAGAAAAGTCTTAACCGAGTCTTGATTGTGAAATTGAGTACTGCGTGGAGAGTTAAAACTCGAAGAGATAATAAGAGAGATTAAAATGGTGTGCTTAAAAGATAATGTTTCCCGTTTCCTTATGACCATATTCCGATGAAGAGATCTTTTCACCATAAAAATTATATCTTTCAAAATTGTGTACATGAACTTGTATTCCTTTATTATTTACTCTTTATATCACGCACACCAAGTGAAATAGCCACATTCTGAGTGAGTGTATCCATGAGATTTTGAAATCAAAACGAATTTTCGAAAAGTAACGTAATGATCAATCAGTGGAAATTAGCGGTTCGATTTTTTGGCTTCGCACACACACACACACTATGATTTGAGACTTGTGAATATGATTTTAAGGTAACTATTTTCCCGGGGAGTTTAAATTGCCCAATTTTTAGATATTTTGAATTTTTTGAGCCAAAAATGAATTTTGTGGGTATATTCACTGCAAACCCTCACGAGACACAACTCGTCCTACTAGGGTAACTTAGGGGTTTAAAGGATTGTTACATACACCAAATGTAATCGTTTGCTGGAGAAAGAGGTATTATATCCTTAGTTAGAATTTGACCATGCTTTTTATTCTTTTACATTGCTCGGGATGATCAAAGTTCTAAGTTATGGGGGTTTGATTAATCATAAATTCTTTCGATTTATCCCCTTAATTTAGAGGCTTTTATCACCTCGAGCGATGTAAAATGCGTTGATTTATATCAAATATATGATACTAACATCTTCTAACAAGTACCCCGAGTTTTGTGTATTTCTTATAAATTTTTCAGGTATTTAATGCATGAGAGAAAGAAAGAAACTGAAAGAAAAGAAAAGAAGAAAATTCAAAAGGTCAAAAGAGCAATTTGCACCTGGAATCCGAACGAGGACCCAAATAAAAGTTGAAGACCTCGAGTTCACAAGCACGTAGGAGAAACAGCGTCCAAATCTGAGTCCCGGGGAAAAAGTTATGAGCCTTGAAAGATGAGACATAATCATGAGAAACTAATGAAAAAATGAAGAGAAATTGACCCAAGGACCCGGGCCGATCCGAATTTCACCATAAACGAACCAATCTTACCACTTGAAGTCACTATATAAGTCTTGTGAAACGAACCGATCTGGGTTCCATCAAAAATGAACCAGTCCGGCCCCTTAATCTTACTGTATACCCTGCATGAAGCGGATCGATCCGTTATAAATAATAAACGAACCGAACCGAAATAGCAGGCTGGATCGGTCCGGAGGTTAAATTTTGAAATTATCCTCTTTTCTAACTAGTGTCTTTCATGGCTAAAAGTCTTGTAATTTCGTAGGTTATTTATTCAAAACGAATCCCAAAACATGGGGGAGCTTCTTTTCACATCATTTTAGAGAGAGAAATTAGATAAGAACCCTAGAAGCTCATAATTTCAGTTGTTAATTTTCAATTATAATTTAGTCAGTAAAGTTGATTTCTTCCTCTTCTCTATTATTTGATTTCAATAATTCTTGCATAATTATTTTATTCCTAGTAGGTATTACATATTTATTCCTCTTTAGAAGTAATTTCATCATGAGTTCAGTTGCATGCACCGTAGAAACCCTAGCTTTTGTTAATTGCACCATGTTAGGCTAGAATTTTAGGGGTTGGGCATGAACCCAACCCGAGTTGGTTTGCATGTGTGTAAAATTAGTTCCCTGGATTAAGTAAATGATCAAATCGTAATGTGTGGTGATCTCAACCGTTGTAGGACTTTTGATCTCGTTTGCCCTTGGTAACCAGAATGCTTAAGAGTGCAACGCGCGTGTAGCTACTACGACACCTCTTTAATCTTACTTTTGATTATGTATGATGCGGGCTAGTACCCTCATATATGTAATTCTTGATATTAATAAAAATTGCATTCAATTAATTAGTTAATTCATAACTAGTTTTATAGCCAGTAAACGTACTAGGGTCGGGGGATTTCATTCTAACCTATTTTTCCCTATCATACTTAGTAAATCATAATTAGCTTACTCTTGCATGTTTAGTTTCATAATTAGTTTAATTAATTTGCATTTAGTTGATAGAAATTTTCCCACTTCGATCACCTTTTTCGTTTCTTTTTAGAGTCAGGTTAGGGTTGACCGTCTTACCGTTCGTCGTCAGGAGTATTCGTCCTATTTTCCTGTGGATTCGACCCCATCTTACTGGGTTTATTACTTATGCGATAGGCTTGCACTTGAGCCTATATAAGCACGCACTTTAAACACATTTGTGGTTGGGTCAAGTTTTTGGCGTCGTTGCTGGGAATTTAGGTAGACTATAGGTTAGATCGAGTTAATCTAAAACTTTGACCAAAAATTCATAAAAATCCAAAATAATTCAAAAAATATAAAAATCCAAAAAGATACAACATTTCTCATAGTCCTTTCATGAAAAATCTGCAACAAACTCCTCAATTAACTCCAAATCGCATTTACGAGAAACCATTCGTTGTGTATGATCCTGATAGCCCACATACTCCTAACGTTCCTCAATTTTGGGTACCACATCCTACACCGCCAAACTCCATAGAAGGTCACACTTCGAGTGATCCTTCGAATTACCCTTCGAGTTACCCTTCATGTTACACTCCCAGCTCACCAAGTGAGGATACTGAGTCACTTGACAAGAGAGACATGTCCGATCAAGCTAGTCATGGTGCGGGTGAGGGAGAGGCACCGTATCGCCCTTTGAGAGAATTCTTATATCCCGAGCGATCAGTCACTCCAGGATGTATTCTACTCCCGTACAATGTAGTTAAATTTCACTTTAGGAATGGGATGATCCAAATACTTCCCACTTATCATGGAATGCATTCGAAGAAATAATATCTCCACGTTCGAGATTTCGAGGAGGCGTGTGATACTTTCAGCGATCAAACATGCACAAAAGATATGATCCTCCTCAAGCTTTTTTCGTTCTCTCATAATGCTAAGACCTCGCTATGGTCTTTGTTTCCAAACTCAATTATGCCATGGAATGAGTTGCAATCCAAATTTCTCAAAAAGTTCTTCCCTCCGCATCGAACGAACTCCATTAAGGATCAAATTCAAACTTTTTAGCAACTAGAAAATGAGTCGTTCGATCGATGTCATGAGCATTTTAACGAGTTAGTCACTTCATGCCCTCACCATGGTCTTGATAAACAGCAACGTATCTCATTCTTTCGTAATGGGCTGAATACCAACTCAAAGAAACTCGTTGAAACTGTGTGATGGACCCTTTTTTGAACTAAATGCTAATGATGTGAGATACACCTTAAGTATGTCACCGAGACTACTCAAGACTGGGACACATCTGATCCTAATGCCCAAAATTGACCTCGTCAAGTGTCCACCACTCCTTATGCGTCCGGTCTGTACCACATAGACAAAGATACTTTGTTAGATCATCGACTGGACTAATTGGAGAGGAACATGAGAGAAATGCTCGATGTACGGGTAAGAGAAGCAACCAAATCCATCCACACCCCCATAGAAAAGGTTTGTGCTATTTGTGAGGCGGCACATTCAACAGTGTAATGCCCGATGATACCCGCCGACAAAGTTATGCTTCAGGAGCAAGTGAGTGGAGTCGGAGTTTTTAAGAGTAATTTCGGTGCCCTGCACAGGAATTGTTACAACCCTTCACGGAAAAACCATCCTAGTTTTATCTACGGGCAACAACATGCTGTGTTGAATCCTATTTCACATGTTTCCCCTCCTCCACCCCCATACTTTCAACAAGCACGACATATGAAAGCACCAACTCTCGAACCGTATATCACTCACCGTGGATAAGTCTCGATGATACTATAAACCAATTCATCCAGTCCTAAAATGCAACCAATGCTAAGTATGATAGCATGTTCAGTGAAATAAATGCGAATATCTCTAAGTTGTAATCATCGTTGAGTATCCAGGAGAAGGGTAAGTTTTCATTCCAAGGCCAAAGACCTACTCAAGGTCAAAGTAGTGTTATATCTACATCCATAGAGAATCAAGAGCAATGTCAAGATATAACCACTATACGTAGTGGGAAAGTCGTTGATTTATCACCTCCCCCACACGACACACCCAAGGACAAGGACGTTTCGCCTGGCACGAAAGAGGCCAAAGAGCCCCCCTTGAAGGAAAGTGAAAATGATGAAACTAATGAGCCTGAAGTCGTAGTGAAACCACCCACTACCACACCATTTCCTCAACGGTTGGTTCCTCCCCAAAAAGGAAACTCCCATGATGATGTGATAGAGGTATTTGAGCAAGTCAAGTTGAATTTACCTTTCGTCATGCCATAAAGCAAATTTTTGCCTATGCTAAAATTCTCAAGGACCTATTGACGATGAAAAGAAGTCTAACGGTAAAAAGAACCTGTTCCTAGCACAAAATGTGAGCTCCATTTTACTCAATGATCTCCCACCAAAGTTCAAAGATCCGGGTGCACCCACCATTTCGTGCATCATAGGAGAGAATCGAATTGAAAAGGCCTTACTCGATTTAGGGGCGAGTGTCAATATCCTCCCCTACTCCATTTATAAGAAACTTGATTTGGGTGACCTCAAGCCCACAAAGATCACTCTCCAACTTGCAGATCATACCGTGAAGATACCAAGAGGTATTATCGAGGGCGTGATAGTCCAAGTTGACACCTTTTACTTCTCGGTAGATTTTGTTATTTGGGACACGGAGCCTTCCTTCACCTCAAGTAACCATGTTCCCATTATCCTTGGGCACCCATTCTTAACTACGGCTAACGTCTTGATTAACACTCGAAATGGTCAAATGCAACTCACTTTCTAAAATATGACCTTAGAGATAAACATCTTCAACATCGCCCAATATGTGGTTGATGAGGACGATTTTCACGCAGTGGATCGTATTGAGGAGATCGTAGAGGAGCACATAGAGGAAAATTTCAGTGGAGATGCTTTAAGATCATGCCTTATATCGATTAGTGAGAGTTAGGGGACGTACACCGACTTTGATAGGGAGATAGAGGAGTTCAGAGAGTTATTAGAGCAGAGAGCGTCCGATGAGGACATGAGAAATGTAAATTGGGTTTTTAGATTCGATGAAATTTGAGTTAGAAGAACTCGTAGAAAACCTCCAGATATATGAATTGGACATGTTTCCTGATACTATCAAGCCTAAGGGTAAAGAGATAGAACTTAGAGCCTAGTCTAGGAAGAGTGAGGAAGTGTCCAAGAGATGGAAGAAAAAGAAAGTGAAAGTTTGTGAGTTCCAGTTTGAGGGCGAGTTTGATTTTGATGATGTGACCATGCTTGCTAAAAATTTCAAAAAGTTTCTCAAATTTTCCAAAGAAAATTCTTCTAATAAAAGATTTTTCGAGTAAAATAAAAAGACAAATGAGGCCAAAGAGATCGATGAGAAAGGGGAAGAGGAGAGATGTTTTGAATGTGAGGTAAAGGGGCATAAGGCATTTGAGTGTCCTACTGGGCTAAAGAGAAAGGGCAAAAAGATTGCTATGCTAGCCACTCTTAGGGATAGTCAGGAAGAGGTGAACGATTATAGGGATGAGTCTTCACATGGGATGTGTGTCGCCTTTTTAGTTAGTCACGTGAGCACACCTAGTTTTTCCCACGACAATGAGGATACTTGTGCACGTGAGAGTGCCGAGGATAGTTTGAGTGTTTCAAGTGAAGGTGAAAGTGAGCTCCAAATAGATTTTAGAGATTTGTACGCCGAGACCTTAAAGCCGAAGAAATTGAATAAGGAATTAGGTATTAGAGTGTTAGATTTGGAGAGATAGTTAGACGTTTTGAGTGGATTTCAGGCATCGGCGAGTCAACTCGAGAAGGTGAAGGTTACTTTGAGTGAGCAATTGATCGTCGTATGTCGGGAAAAGAGTGAACTTGAAGCCCGTGTGGTAAAACTAGAGAGAGATCTTGAACATGCCCTAGAGGTAAATGCCACTTTAGAGGACACATCTAAGAAGGTAGGAAATATGCTCCTCGATCCCGTTTTGGGTAATGTTGAGAGATTAGGAATAGGTCCTGACGGTGCATCCACTTCCCACGTAGCACCCGAGCCGATTCTCGAGTTTATGGTAGATCCTTATGGATCTAAACCCAACCCACCTAGGCATCCCGTACTCGAGTTGAGAGTACGTCCTAGACGATTTAGGAGAGGTGTTCCTAGGCCCGTTTATATTTGCACCCATTGCAAGAAGAGAGGACACCTTAGGGAATTTTGCTTTAAGTTGGGTAGTGTGTCACATAGAGTTTTGCCACGTGTATCCACACACGCACCCACACATGATGCTCCGGATAATTACATGAGAGAGTTTGCACATATTCGATAGCAAGTTAAGTTTTTGGTCAAAACTTCACATGATTTAATGGATTTTTTCGTAGGATGTCACCACTTTTGGAAAACTTCACCGCACCTGACGGTTGAGGTTTAGACTTGTTTACTAGCATAGGATGATTTTCATGATAATGTTTTATGCCTATTGCTAGTGTGTACCACTTTTATATTTATATTATCCACTTTTGATATATTTTTTGAAAAATCAAAAAGAATTTTTCTTTTTGAAAAATTTTGGGAAAATACAAAAAGATTTTCTTTTTTTGAGAAAAATTAAAAAAGCTAAAAAGATTTTATTTTGATAATTTTTTTGAAAAAAGACAAAAAGAGTTTTGTATTTTGTTTTGCACCTTTTATGAATGGACATTTAGGATGGCCAAGTCGCAATTTCACACCATATCCATGTAACTATTTGATAGTGTTTTGATATGCATCATCATTTCATTTTGTGTTTTACAATGTGTGAAATCATTGAGATGCCTTTAGTTGATTACTACCTACATGTTTGACTCATAACTTCCTTTAATGCGCACTTAAACGAATTTATTTCATTATTGTACTTTTCTATCACATATTGGTCGAAATAGTTCCATCTCAATCCTGTCTTTAAAACGAATCATATGCAACAAAACTTGACAATGAAAGTAGTGCATGTAAGAACCGTTGCCCGTGAGAAATTTTTTTTTATTTGAAAAAAAAAGATGAGTGAACACGAGAAAGGGCTGCGAGTGAATAATACTCATGTCGTGAAATCCACCATTTGAAAAGAGTCCGAAAAAAAATTAAGGCAATAAAAAGAAAATATGCCAAAAAGGGGCTATTAGGTTTTAGATCACCTCATTGAAAAATAAAAGATCTGTTATTTATGAGGGAGATTGGTTGGAATTTAATCAACGGGTTTGCACGTCTTGAGAAAGTCATGAAGAAACATTACATAGTTTTAGACGTTATTGGTGTGGAAATCATTCTTGACTTTGATGTGTCGATTAGATTGAATCGATGTCAGTTAAATTCAACACTTTTTGACACCTAAGGATGATTTTGAGATCATTCGTTAGACGTATCCGTATTCGTCGTGCACATATGTTATATGTTTGATTGCATTGATTTTCTTATCGAATTTGTTCACACCCACTCATTCCATATCCTCGACTTTGTTATCTTAGTGTAAATTCATGGTGTGTGATTTTGTGTAAATTATTTTTGCATTTTTTTGAAAAAAATTGAAAAATCAAAAATAGTTGGTGGAAGCTTTTGAGTTTTTTCGTAGATGATCATAGTTGATTTGCTTTTCTTGTCGTGACACTCCATTCTTATTTGTGTTTATTCTTTTCCTTTTCTATTTTGGACAAATAAAAAGGGGGAGATTAACGAACTATGGTTTAATGGGGGAGTTTGCATTATGGGGGAGGTTTGAGATTTGATCTTTGTTTTTTATTTATGTTTATCTCATTTCAAACTCGATACGTCACAAAGATATTTATTTATGGGGGAGATTTGAGATTTGATCTTTGCTATATCTTTGTACTTATACGTACTTTTTAAACTTATATTGAAAAAATTTGAAAAAGTTCAAAAATAGTTATTTGATAGGGGAAGAACACATTATGCCTTTTAAATTATCATTACATGAGATTTATTGGTTATCTTTGTGATGACATCTTTACTTGTTTATGTGATGCTTATTATTCATGTTTGGATTATACTCCTTTGTCTATTACGGACAAAAAGGGAGAAAACAAATTAAGGGGGAGTTTTATTTTTTCTTTAAAACTCATACGCGTCACGATATTTCTTTGTTTCTTATGTGTAGGTATTGTATACTTTGATGATGATATAATGGACTACACAAGTTGAAGGCAAAGTAGGCATGTTGTCCAAGGGGAGAACAATTCAGTTGAAGGCAAAGTTTCAAATGTCATTCCGTTTCTTGGGTTTGGGAGGGCATTTAGACACATTGTCTTAGGGGTTTTATTATAATTTGATTTTCAGTTTTTGTTTTGTACCGGAATAGCCAAAGGGGGAGATTTGTAAGAGCAAGATTCGATGATTGCTTATAGCTTGGGTACTTTTTTTATTTTGGCGTATCCCATTACTAATTGAAGTTTCAAATCGAACACTAAATCCACATTGCCTCCATGATTTTTCGAAGACATGATAGTGATCAAGCTTCGTTTTCGGATTTCAAAGCATTGGATTTGTCACCGACACTTTTATGGAGGTATATGACTTGTGGTTTTGATTTATCATATCAATTATATTCTGGGATGTCTATTTTTTAAATTGAGGCTTTTTGATGAATCAAAATTTAAAAATAAAAGTTTTATTTTGTTAATCTCGTTAGAACGAAATAGGATTTTTCTTAGAACGAGCTTTGAACGCTATCAAACAATATTCCTATGTTTGTCAAATCCAATGTCGTTAGAAGGTCATTAGAAGCCTGTTCGAACGAGAATAGGTTATCGTTCGAACAAGACCTGAACTCATTAAAATGAAATTAAGATTTCATTTAAATTCCATTGAACGACCTTCGAACAAGAATCCCCCGCCAAGGATTACACATCTCGTTAAAAGCTGGTTAGAAGGATGGTCGAACTATAAAGTTGTCTCGTTTGAACGAACTGGAGTGTCGTTAGAACGAAAAGTTAATCTCATTTGAATGACCTTACATTTTCGTTTGAACAACTTTGTCGCCTCAAAATTCATGATTTTTCTTTAAAATTCTGTTTTGATGAGATTTTCTCAAGACTTTTGGCGAAAACAAATTCCCAATATCTTAACCAAAAGCTCTCATCTTTATGTTTTTCAAAACACTTTTTATTTTCTAAATCATTCATCCCACATATGATTTGTTGAGTTTGTCAAAACCCAAGTTTCCAAACACTTGCATAAGCCTTTGTAGAACTATACTCTACTACTGACTTGTGGAGCCGAGGCTCTACTTCTAAAGAAGAAGGTTGATCGGTGGATACCAAGGGAATATCACTTCTTGTGGAGGGTGCTGGACTATGCTGTATTCTGTAGAAGATTTAAAGACCTCTAGACATTATACTTAGTGGTGCTAAGTAGTATGTAAGTCGATTGTGTCTCAGTGTTGAATACGAGCTTTTGCCCGAAAGGAATATTTCCTTACTTTTTCGCATGCTTGGTTTGATTATGTGATTTATTAGTATTTAATTTGGACTTAATCATCGCATGCACACCTAATTGCTAATAAAGATAAAATTTGGTTAAATTTTGAATTTGTGTGTGCGTAGCCCAAGATACGCATAAATCCATACAAAACCCCATCTTTTTTCTCATATTAACAGGAAAAAATATACTAACGATGTAAAAATGTTACATATCATATACTCAACCAGGTTAACAATCCTTTTTAGTAAGTTATTCTTTCTCCCATTAGCTACACAATCATCACAACTTCTAAATGAGGTAAAATGAGATTTATGCCTTCGAATACAGCTATTTCTATTGTAATATATCAAAATTTAACCTCTTTTCCAACTTTTCAGTCTTGGTTGTTTGTCTCAATAGCCCTCCCTTTAAATTTTTCTTTTTCGCATCCATTTATACTTGAAGTTCTCCAATCTTTGATCGTAACTTCCTAATTGCATCCTCCAACTCTTCGTTGTTTTCCTCAATGCACTCAACATATTGTGTTGTCTGCATAGGGGTGTCATATATTTCATACTCCTTTCTCTCAATTTCATTCAACTCTCGTACAAAGGTAAGCGTATCTGGAATGATGTCATCGTAATCACCCTCCGATCCTAGTTGTTTGTCCACATCTTCTTCCAATTCAAATACCTCAACCATCTTTTCTCCTATGGTACGAACCAGTTTGTTTAGTGGAGTTTTATTGATTTGTTTTGGGATTGGTGTTTTAGACAACAAGATTACTTCATCAAGGAACCCATCAACGTTGTTGTCAAAAGTAGTAAAAAAACATTGTGCTCTTTCCCCTTCATATTAAATGCATCAACGAAATCGTCAGTAGCGTCTTCGTCCACAATTATAATCAATGGATGTTTTCCCGATTTACTTACCATACTTCGTGGTGTTTGAGGGCTCGCCTATTAATCATAATGTGGTAGAGATATATTAGCATTGCACATACAGTCTTCTTTTATAAAGTGAAAATGGACTAATTAGTGAATTTTTTTATTTAAAGCCTGAATGTCCCACTTAAGGAATCTCGGTATAAGATTCTTTCGTTCCTGAATTGGTTTAATGGCATTTGTGACCTCACAGAACCAGAACTGTAAAAAATTCAAGTTGATTTGATTTGATTTAACACACATCATCAAATTTGTCGGAACTAAGTGAAATACGTAAACATAACGTTTAGATGTGAATGTACGTTCATTAATTATTTTTTTGACATTGAAACATACTAACCAGTTTAAATATAAAGCAAAATAACATTCCAACTTTTTCCTTAATGAGTTGGCATTCGATGATATATATATATATATATATATATATATATATATATATATATATATATATATATAGAGAGAGAGAGAGAGAGAGAGAGAGAGAGAGAGGCCCCCTCCTGTAAGGACTCCTTATGGTGCAGACCCCGGTAGATACCAATTTTTTAAAATAGTAAAAAAATGATTTTTTTTAATGAAATTTCATGAATATGATCTTCATAGTGAGAAGATCGTCTCCAATTTTTTTCATCAAAAAATTCAATAAAAAATCGTTGAGATGAGGTGATATGTAAAAAAATGATATAAATATGCATTTTCAACTGTTGAAATGTTAGCAATCATCTCACCCACTTTTTGATTGAATTTTTTAATGAAACTTCATAGATATGATCTCGACACTGAGAAGGTCATATCCATGATGTTTCATTCAAAAATTCAACCAATAAAGTGGTGCATCGACCCAACATTTCAACGGTTGAAAATGAATATTTATACCATTTTTTTACATATCACCTCATCTCAACGGTTTTTTATTGAATTCTTTGATTAAAAAAAATTAGAGATGATATGCAAAAAGTCTCCTGTAAGGACTCCTTATGGTGCAGACCCCGCTACAAATCATTATTTTTAAATAGTAAAAACATGAATTTTTTTATGAAACTTCATGGATATGATCTCCACGGTGAGAAGATCGTCTCTAAATTTTTTTATCAAAAAATTCAATAAAAAACCATTGAGATGAGGTGATATATAAAAAAATTGTATAAATATTCATTTTCAACCATTGAAATATTGGGTTGGCGTCAGCCACTTTATTGATTGAATTTTTTTATGAAACTTCATGGATATAATATTCTCATTGTCGAGATCATATCCATGAAGTTTCATAATAAAAATTCAATCAAAAAGTGGGTGAGATGATCGTCAACATTTCAACGGTCGAAAATGCATATTTATACCATTTTTTTACATATCACCTCACCTCAACGATTTTTTTATTGAATTTTTTGATAAAAAAATTTAGAGACGATCTTTTCACTGTGGAGATCATATCCATGAAGTTTCATAAAAAAATTTGTGTTTTTACTATTTTAAAAAAATGATTTGTAGCGGGGTCTGCACCATAAGGAGTCCTTACAGGAGTGGACCTTAATATATATATATATATATAAAATCCGTAATGAGTGTATAGTTGTACAAAAAAATAACAACGTTATGGCGATACAGGGCAAGATTATATTTCCTCTAATTTTTATCCCTAATAGGATTTCCATATGTTGTTCAGTGGTGATAAAAACAATGGCAGACATTTGCTAATTAAGGTATATAATTTTAGCAGCTTAATAATTGACCCATAATGTCATACTCAATACAAATTTGAGAGTTGAATTTTATTTGTTAATGTTTCCTCACCAAAAGCAACGAGACACATTCGATTATCGTTGACAGGTTGTCATCTATCATTTTCTTCATCAACGAGTCAATCAATCACGTATGTATTGTCGAAGTCCAGTTATATGTCTTGATTTTCTGAATATCATGTATATACTTCGCAAATACCCATCCCAATAAGTTGTCTGTGTTGGCGAAAAAGAACGATGCACATAAATGGAGAACAATCAAGTGAACAACATTATTCACATCCTCATCTTTATCACCTTTAAGTGCGCCCACCAGCGCACCTTCAACCTTTTTGTTCGATAGTTGGTTATCTGTGTTGAAATATTTGCTAATGAAAGTATCTTTAGGTACTTCCCTCCTGTGTATCTCTATTTGCTCTCCCCTATTTGGAATGCCTAGGATTTGTGGCACATGCTCATGTGTTTCCAACAAACCCCCACCAAGCCTGAAACTGCATGAATTTATGTCGAATTGTTGCTGATGGCTATTATGTTGGAGTCGTATTTCTTATAATAAGCATTTGTAACCAATCCATTTGTGTAAGTGTTAAATAATGTCCAGAACGGGGTATTTTGCATTATTCGCCCTAAATTGGTCTGATTCCCTCCTTACTTTTTCCTTATCTTTTGGCATCTGTGGAAAGTAATGATTTTGTGTTAGAAAAATACAATTTAGCCCTTCAAAGATATAAAAATAAATAAAAATACATGAGCTTTAAAATGTCAGCTCTTATTTAAAATGTTTCTTAACATTTGTTATACTTATATACATACATATGTACATACATATATATATATATATATATATATATATATATAGAGAGAGAGAGAGAGAGAGAGAGAGAGGTTCAAAAGTGAACGCTAAAAAATGAACATTTTAATGAATATTAACAAAAACACCTAACAACCCATTAATTTTAATTCATATGTTGTAATTGGTCCGCACCAGCGACAACGGATACACATGTCACACGTGTATTTTTAAATACACCCTACCCCCCCCCCCCCCCCAACCCACACACACCTAACAACAAATTAAACAGTGGTGGTTCTGAGATGCTGTCACAGTGGGTCGAGCAGTTATACATGGAGCAGGAACATCGGGTCTCGTGTCTGGGCAGTGGTTTTTGCCAAAGAAAAACATGTAGCTGATGTTCTTTCTATAGCATTCATGTAGCTGATGAACAAAAAAAATGTACCAGGGGTATCATAACTAACCAATCTATATGACAACCGAAATCACTTACTAACCTTGGAGGTTACCCATATTGCCAATCTCAGGAAGTACTCTCCTAGAGAGATTATTCGTATTGAGATACAGATCAGACAACTCAGTAAGATTGGAAATCTCTTTGGGTATATCACCAAACAAAAAAATTATAGTGCAAGTAAAGACCCGACAATCACTTCAGTTCGGCCACTGCCGGTGGGACTCTACCGGTGAGTCTTTTTCCTTGCAATGAGATATTGGCCACTTTATGGTGCTCGTTGCAAGCCACCCCTAAAAATGAGCAACTACATGGGTCGCCATCACTAGCCCATGATGTCAGTATCTTGTTTTCTAGGTTGATGAGGAAACTATATTTAAATATTTTTAAATTACCCTAATTAAACAGCGGCTGGGGGTTGGGGGTAGGGGTAGTGGGGGTAAGGTGGTCTCGTGTCTCACGCGTGTTCGTTGCCGCTGGAGCGGACCAATAACAACATAGTGTCAGGATGGTTAAGAGAAGCATATAGGTTAGTTAGTTAGTTAGTATGTTACGGTTGGTTAGTGTTAGACTTGTGAGTTTATTGTTGATGCAAGTTGTTAGTCGGTTAGTTGGTTAATTGGTTAGCCATGTTAGTTAGTATTTGATTAGAAGTTCATCAATTTGTAGTTATTAGAAATGAGTTACCGTTGTGTATAAAACAAGCTGATGGGTTCAATTCTAAGCAATCCATAAGTTAATGAAATCTCTATTTCTTTCTCATCTTTTTCTTCTCTCTAAAACTCTATCTCTATTTCTATACTTTCTTGCTCTTAATTCTCTTCTCATCCATTTTGTTCTTCATATTATTCAAGTTCAATTTCCAGAAAATCAAATAAATTTCACTTGGTAAATAATCCTGACAAATGGTATCAGAGCATCCGATTCTGCCCCAATTTAAAACTCAGAAAACCCCAAAACATAAATTTCTAATTCTTTCTTTTCCAACCCAAATTTTTGTTACATCATTCTCGCTCTAATTTTCTTCTTCTCCAAATTCATTATAATTCCAATTTCTGAAATTCTTGAAACACTAACATTTTAGTATCAAGAAGCAACCAGTTACTCATTTCCTCTCTACTCCATCTCATTGTTTCTGACATCAAATTCACCACCAGGCTGAGTACCAAATTTTCCAAATTAAGTTCAAATTACAATCAACAGATCCAAGAATTGAAACTGGGATAAAAATTTGGGTTGTATGGGAAAAATGATAGAAGAATTAGAAGGATTTATGATGGGTCAAATCATAAATGGGCTTAACAAAGAGCTGAAAAGATTTGTTCAGTTTCGTGCTCCGGCAAAATTAAAGGATGCTATGAAGTTAGCTCAGTTACAAGAAGAGTTTCTAGCCAAAAAATCACAAGGTTACAGTCAGCAATTGCCTTGCACTGAAATTGTAGTCATTTGGGAGAATAAAACTCAAGTTACGATGGATCAATTCATGAAGAGTCTCGATGAAGATGTGAAGAAATTTGTTCAATTATGTGCTCCAAAAAAAACTAAGTGATGCTGTTAAACTTTCCCAATTGCAAGAAGAATTCCTAGACCAAAGATCACAAGGTTATGATCTACAATTGCATTGCCCCAAAATCGTAGTGATTTGGGAAAAAGAGACCCCAATGAGTAATCTTGAAGAAAATGTGCTAGAATTCAAAAAGGACCTATGGTAAATTAAAGATGCAACAGGAATTTTGTGAAAGCAAAGGCAAGCGTTGTGGATAGTGTTGAGTTATCATTATAAGGTGTAGAAGATGAACAATTAAAGGTTGTCCAACAATTGTTTGATAAAAGGACAATACAATGTGTCAACTCTCCATTCAAGAACAATCATGGAGTGTAATTTGAATGAACCTCTAATGAGAATGGAGATGTTCAGAAAATGATGAATGCTGATTCAGAATTTGGGTTCTTTGAGCTCATTAATCGTGAGGTTTCAAAGGTCTTAGTAAGGAATGAGCCACAATATGTAAGGTGTTATCAAATTATCAAGGTTCATTGAGGTATCGCAACATTGGAGTGTTCTATAACAGCCCAAGAGGATCTTCTCCAAAAGCAGTATTGGCCGCCAAACCCAGCTATGTATATAGATGTGCTTTGGAAAAACATGGCTGCCATGTTTGATGAAATGTTTCCACAAGGCAAAAATGTCAACTTTTTATTTTTTGTATTTGATCCTGGAGGAACCCGTATTTCCATTTTCAAACCCCAATCCTTGAGGACAAGGATTTTTTTAAGGGGAAGGGAATGTCAGGATGGTTAAGAGAAGCATATAGGTTAGTTAGTTAGTATGTTACGGTTGGTTAGAGTTAGAATTGTGAGTTTATTATTGATGCAAGTTGTTAGTCGGTTAGTTGGTTAATTGGTTAGCCATGTTAATTAGTAGTTGATTAGAAGTTCGTCAATTGGTAGTTGTTAGAAATGAGTTACCTTTGTGTATAAAACAAGCTGATGGGTTCAATTCTAAGCAATCCAGAAGTTAATGAAATCTCAATTTCTTTCTCATTTCTTTCTTCTCTCTTAAAATCTATCTCTATACTTTCGTGCTCTTAATTCTCTTCACATCTATTCTGTTCTTCATATTATTTAAGTTCAATTTCCAGAAAATCAAATAAATTTCACTTGGTCAGTAATCCTGACAAATGGGAATCAAAATTAATGGGTTGTTAGGTGTTTTTGTTAATGTTCATTAAAATGTTCATTTTTTAGCGTTCACTTTTGAACCTCCCTATATATATATATATCAATTCATTTATATTTCCATTTCTTCTAAATCTGTTTTTCCCCTTAGCTTTCTTGTGACAACAGTGATATTGTATATGCTAATCATAATGGAATATGTTTATTTTTCTCAAATGAATATAATGGTCTAGAATAAACAAGCTTAATTTTTCATTTATTTATTGTTGTTTATGTATATAGAACTTGAATCTTTCTATGGTAGTTTGATTGTAGAATTCAGCAAATTTGTCAGTTTCTGAGACTATATACCTTTGATCCCTATATGAATATGTTGCAGATGATGAAAAATCCAAATTTTCAAAACTCCTTATTTTTCAAATCCTTATCCCAAATCCACAATCAATTAAAACCCTAATATTGGAATTCTTAAAACCCACATGCACACACTCAGAAGTACAAATCTAGAAACCCTTATAACCTAACAAACCAAATCGCATTTGCTTTTAAAAGAGAACTCGCTTAAAACTGGAAAATAAAAATGAAGTTTTGATCAAAATACCATACAACATTCAATTAATCAATTGCATTTAAAGAAAATCAGAGGTAGAAGCTAATATATTTCGTCACATTGGTCGACGACTTGACAATGATGGGGTTCACACCAAAAGAATTAACATAATTACTTTAAGAGGAGTGCTAATGGTACCGGACTGCATCCACCGTTGATGTGGCACATGAGCTCGCCAAATATGCACACTTTCAGCTTTCTACAAAAAAATGTATTTAGCTACAGCTGATATGCCACATATGCACACGCAATATATAAAATTATGTTTCATGTATTTTTTTTAGCAAAATACATTTTTTAAACTAGTTTTAAGACACAAAAAAATAGTTTTTAGCTACAAAAAAAAACAGTTTGATCGAAAAATAAAAAATATAAATGCACAAAATCGGTGCAATTATTATTTTTCAAATAAAAAAGGTTGTAATCAAAAAAACAAATTTTTAACATGTTCAACATCAGTTTTTTTCATAAAATGACATTTGATTGGAAAAATAAAAATAACTTTTTTATGTTGACTCATGATTTTTATGTGTCGATTGCGACACTCGTTATTATGGCTGACGCGAATCCATATTTATAAAACAATAACCAATCTCAACACATATCCACGTACATACCGGTGGCGTAGACCAATTTTTTAAAATATAGTAAAAAGATTATTTTTAAAATAGTAAAAAATGGCTCGCGATCGTGATCGGTTATTGTTAAAATATTTTTTAAACATTTTTAAAATCGATTTATTAGTGTCGCTGGCGTAGACCCACATCCATTAAATGATGCAGATCCGCCCCAGTGACAATAACCGATCGATGATGTATATTTTGACGTATATTTTTTGACATATATTTATATATATTTAACGTATAGATTTTAGCAAAAAAAATATTTTTAAAATCGATTTGTTAGTGCCGCGGGCGCGGACCCACATCCATTAAATGATACGGATCCGCGCCAGCGACATTAACCGATCGTTGATCTATATTTTGACGTATATTTTTTGACATATATTTATATATTGCGTATTTAACGTATTGATTTTAGCAAAAACAATAGCATTGCTCTTTTTGTGTGGCCAATAGCATTGCTCTTTTGGTGACAAAAACAAAATATTTTTTTAATGAAAAAATATTTTTTAGTAAAAAACACATTTTAAAAATAGTTTTAACACAAAAAAAAAGATTTTAGCAAAAAAAAAAACGTTTTGCCGAAAAATAAAAAATAACTTTTATCAAAATAAAATAAAAAGTTTTAAAATCGATTTGTTAGTGTCGCTGGCGCGGACCCACATCCATTAAATTATGCGGATCCGCGCCAGCGACAATAACCGATCGCTGAAAATTTTTTCTAATATGTTGGTCTGCATCAGCGGTATGTTTAAGTGGTCGGACTCCCTATGCATACCGTTGGCACGGACCAACATATTAGAAAAAATGGTCCGCGCCAACAGTATGTATAGGTGGCCGGACTGCTTATACATACCGCTGGCGCGGACTATTTTTTTATATGTAGTAAACAGATTTTTTTTTAAATACTAAAAAATGGTCCTTTCCAACGGTATGAAAAAAATACGACTCAATGTCGCGTCACGTTTTTATTTGGATCGTGAACGTGTTTGTTAAAAAATAAAAGATTTATAATCGCATTGTGTAATTTTTTAATTGGTTTGTGTTAAGTGAAAAAAAAAATGATTTCGTGTCTTGTCTTGTCTTGTTGTATTTTAATACATATAATTTTAATATATATATTTTTACATATATTTATATATAGCTTGTATTTATGTTTTTAATAAGACTATTTTTTTTTTAATTTGAAAGTTATATTTTCTAAAAAAAATATATTTATAGGGTGGATTGATTGTGAATAGAGAAAATGGTTATTTTTTTGGCTTATTAAATTGGGCGGGGCTGCCAACTCAGCTGGCCACGCCAGCCGGTGCATAAATCCGATTGATTTATGCGGTACCAAAAGCATTTCTCTTGCTTTAATTTTCCTTCCCTCATTAGATAGTTTAGGAGTATCTTTCAAAGTGTTTATTACCTTTAATAACCCTTGAAACTTTAAAGATTTAATTTTATTTTCGTCTTATTACTTTAATACTTCAATTTACCTAAATTTATAATATAAGTTTATTCTCTTACCAATTCATAGCTAAACTTAGTTTGCTCCAAAACCACCTCCATACTATATTTCATTTTAGGGTTAATTGTACCTTGACCCCTCCTACTTTGCTCTCATTTTCACTTCACCGCATGTACTTTCATTTTTTAAACTTAACCCCCTCAACTTATAAAAACATGTCACTTTCCTCCCAAACACTACTAAACACTAACATTGTTACATTTTCAGGCGAAAAAATGATTATTTGTGCTACACAAGCTGTATTTCTGTCCAACCACTTGTGCAAATGACCATTTTTGTCCAAAAACTTAACACTCTTATGGTCAGGGAGTAAAATGATGCGTTTTTAAAAGTTGAAGGGGTTAAGTCTAGAAAATAAAAGTACAAATGGTGAAGTAAAAATAGGTGCAAAGTTGAGGGATGTGTAATTAACCCTCCATTTTATCATTGAGAGTTTCTCGTATTAGTCAAAGGTAGATATTTTTTTTTTAGAGAATTAAGGTAAAGGTCATATTCCTTCCTATATTTGGATTTTTAGGACAATGCTTTTCAAGTTTATAAATCTAGTCCCTGTGGTACAATAGCATTTATAAATCTAGTCCCTGTGGTATAATACCTTTATTTTTTTGGTCCGCGCCAGCGGCACTATTTTTCACTTTTTTTCATTATATTTTTAGTACAGGGACTAAATTTATAAAATTATATGGAGTGTCCTATTTTTATACATTTTGAGCACTATGAGGACCTTTTCCCAAAACCCCCTTTTTTTTTTGCTCTAGTTCACTCACATAATTCTTCGGCACTAAGGCCCCCACCCCTTAATCCATACACTATAAGTTAGGGTGTACACAAACTTAACACGCGTATATTACAAAAATTCGTTCCATAGTCAAACTATATACCCAAAATAACTCTAAACCATTCCCAAAACTATTACCGGTCCAAAAAAAAAACTTGAATAAAATATGTCATTACTTTCTGAATAATTAGTTTGGGTTTGGGGTTTAGCTATGGGGTAATAAAAAAACGTTTTTCGCCCTTTTTTACAATTTGCACAAGAATTTCCATTAGATTTAACGAAAAATTTAACACGATGGGCAACTGTGCAAAGTTAACATAGTTTAGGGGCTTCATTGTTACAAAAAAAAAAAGTTTAGGGTCAAAATGTTACAATAGAAAAAGTTTAGGGGCCACCATTGTAATATACTCTTAGAAGTTTTTGCCATATTAGAATACCCCTCATTAGAATTGGGAACCATGCACAAACACGTAAAAAGTGTTTGGCCGCACACAAACACCTTTAAACATGTTTTTTAAACAGCAAGGCCATCCATTGCACAATACAAAGATGCTTCAGTGTACAAACATTGCAGAAAACTCTATATGAAAAATTATTAATACCACTAAACCTGGAAGAATTTAATACAAATATATATAGGTATGATATTACTAAAAGAATTACATCCCCAACTTTGAATCACTACAACACTGCGAAATCCTAATTCAATTTGGTTTTGAGATTTGCGTCCACTGGGATACAAGAAGACCAATATAGAGGCAAAATTGTAGCTGTTGCTTGAATTAAAAGACCTTTAAACAAACCCGAAAAATCATCCCCCGTCACTCCAACAAATGACGCGAGCGCAACTCCAAGGTATCCGCTCACTATAAATGCGAGCGCAATAGCGGACATAACAAATGCCATCAAAGATCCCTCACATCCTTTCGGGCAAAGTTGTGCCATTAGAACACTAAAAGGCAAAATTTTGAAGAAGTACAAAACTTCTAAAAATCCCGAGAAT
This sequence comes from Sambucus nigra, assembly GCA_949130495.1. Lineage (NCBI taxonomy): Eukaryota > Viridiplantae > Streptophyta > Magnoliopsida > Dipsacales > Adoxaceae > Sambucus > Sambucus nigra. Next base: position 661,259,033 of record OX422213.1, on the reverse strand, counting down.
CCTGCTACATATAGCCAGTCAGGTACACCCATTGTTCGATAGACGCCCTTTACGAATAAAACATCGGAGATCATGAAAACGGCCATTGTGACTTGAATGGCCGAGATGAGTTTTCTTGGTTGGATTGCCTTCAAGTGTCGGTTATAAACAACACCCCATAGTAACATTGCGGCTTGACCAAGTACCTTGGAAATGCCTAACATGGATGATTCGATCTTTAGATGTTGTGTTTGGTAAAAGAACATGGTGCCGGTTAGGGCAGGAATTAAAGCGTATGATGCTGCGAACCAAGCAATTGACTGAAAAATCTCGGGTTTTCTTAACGCGATTAGGAGTTTGGATACTTGTTTTTTCATGCCGACACTGGAAGAACTCTTGGGGAGATCAAGGGAGCTTTCGCTTATTGAAATTGTTATTAAAAATTGGACGGTTAGGAGGATACCAAATACAAAGAACATTGATTGTGGGGCAATTCGGTCTATGACAATACCACCTACGAGGTTTCCTAGCACTCCACCGAAAGATGAGGCCATCCAAACAAATGATTGGAGCTCACCTGAGGAAGTTGATTGTGGGGATTTTTTGGACGAGGGAGTGACGTTTTTTCCAGTCTCGGCAACAATGGCGTCATTTGCAACCTCGACTATTGAAGCACCGAGGTTTGCAAGGAGCAGATATACAGTGATTGTGAAGAATGAGATGCTTGATGGGGAAGGAAATGCTATAGCAAGCCACGACACCGCTTGTAAGAAAGCTGCATGGACAAATAAACAAATACTGAATTAATGCAAAACCAAGATATATATATGTAACAAACGTAACCTAACCAATAGAATAGAAGATTTCATTGAAAGTCGCTTCTTACGATGTTAGGTACCAGTAGTAAAAAATAACAAACAAAAACTGAGAAAACTTGGGCAGAGTTCAGGGTATCCCCACAAAAAATCTTCTTCAATAATAAAGGACATTCCTTGTCAAAAATTAATCAAAATTGAATTCAATCAAACAATTTAAAGCAACATGTTCAAAGGGATGTCTACCTCTCATCACTGGTGATGTTCAAGATTCACTAATACTAGCCAGCTATATATACCATCATATATTGTACGCAGCTTGTTATAACGGATCCCCACTCTAAACTCAATTCAACATAGTTTTCAAGCACTTGGGTTAATTACATTGATCAGGTTGTCATTAAGAGGGGTTTCCTACATTCTGTAACATTATTTCAAATTATGCTTTGTTTTACATTTTACCAGATATAAAGAAACCTCTGACTTCTTTTAACAAGGTTCAGACATATGTAAGGATACATAAAATAAAAGTGCACACAGTAGAAGACGTCCTCCGATAACTGGGCAGCCTGCCCCGCCCCCCTTTTTGTCTCCGATCAAAGGCATTGCAGTAAGTTTCACAATTTCCATTGCTTACAAAGATTTGCGTCCACAAGGGATAGAATTTCTTAATTTCAGCACAAATAGATCACAATTTCTAAGAAAAAAAGGAGAAAACTGATTGATTCAGTTTGCTGGAAAGGACTAATTGGTGGGGAAAGCAAGGCAATGGAGGAATTTGTTGTGGCCGGCGTCATCAATAGTGATTCGATATACATGGCTGGTGTTGTGTTGATATTCATATTTGTGTAACTTTACTTGGTATCAGAGTAATCTTTCAAGTCCAAATCTCTCTCAAATATATTACAGAAGAGTTCAGGACATTGACCAGGCGTTGACACTGACTCTTGTATGCTGACATCACTATAGCATCAATTTGCCGGTGTCTTTTTTATTTTCTCCATTTAATCTCCTATGTCCCCTAATATTCTAAAGATTATTCCTAATTTTTTTGAGGATGTGTTGTTGGCCTTTCCAAATTTTGAATGATTCTCACAAAAAATAGGTTTTACTTTTTTTAACAGCTGTGAAAGCTGTTTTGTATGCTTCCATTTGGTCCTATGGGGTGTGCCTAATAGGTAATATGAATTTTAAACTTGGAACTGTGGATTGTTAGTTGTTGGTTTTTTATGTAAAAGGAGACTTTTGTCGGGCCCAAGGTCACTATATCAGTGTGCTTTGCGGATATTATTCTTGGTTCTTGGCTCATTAGTTGAGTTGTTTTTGGTTGTTTGGCTTCCAAACAAGCGTCTCTGTGTTCTTGCACGAGCTCTTGAAAATGTGACTGTTTTCTTAAACCAGCTGCCATCGATGACGCTAAAAATCAAGTTGAAGATAATGTGTCTTGCTCCGTTGTCGGTGAAGTCGAATAAACAGAATTATTATGCTAGTGGTCACGACTTCAAATTTATGTTTCGTGCGAACTAAGAAATCAAATATTTTGTTAGAACCCACTGCCCTCTGAGGATAAATATTTGAAGAAGTGGTGAAGTGAAAATTCATTAGTTACGGCGTGGTTGTGGATGAGTGTGGAACCATATATCGCCTACAATGTTCAATTTCTTGATAAGCGAATAAGACATTTTTCTCTCTTCAAGAGACACGTACTCAGAAAGACAAAATGTGTTTTGGGTAGTCGATGTTTAAGGTTTATGATCAGTTGTTCAATGCCAAATAAGATGAGAAGTCCCTTGCAGAGCACTATCATACATTGCAAGGATTGTGGGGAGAATTGTTGATTAATCATCCCTTACAAAATTGGAGGTTCAGCCGCGCCAATGTGAAGAGTCTCAGGTTGCCTTTTTTGTCCAACCTTAAATCAAACTAGTGTGTTACAGACCGCATTTTAACTACTGAAAGAGAAGCATACTACAGCTACGAGTGCCTATTCAAGATTACTCCGTACTTGCCTCGCACATGGGACTACTCCTTCCACAAGAGTCTTCTGCCTTAGTTACTTCTGATTTAAGAAGCACGGGCAGGTGACACGATGCGTCACGAGAACACGACATTTTCAAAAATCTAGGACATGGGGAAATGTTGAATATAATTTTTTTATATTGAAGATAATTAACATCATATTGAGAGCTAAAATCCACAAATTATAAATGGGACAAAACAAAGAATTGCATATTTTATTACTCATCTTTTCATCAACGCCGCAACATCTAAGTGAAGATTTAACAGTTCAAATTTAGTAAAGGAATAATAAATAACAATGATAAGATCACTACATTCTTTCATTAACTCTAGAAATGAATAGAAAGCTTACATTTTAGCATGTTAATTGTACAACAAATTAATGCAAAAAATTGTGTATGTCCAGTATAATATATCCTAGAAAAATTATCAATCAAGATATTATCATTTAGACACATATTAAACATAAAAAAAACACTCAAAAAAACAAAAAACATGAAGGTCCGGATATTATATATATATATATATATACACATACATTTTCTCAAGAAAGAACAAAGAATAAACACAAAAATCATATATAAACAAATATATTAGAGTAGGCTTTATATTATCTTAAAGTTTTCATTATTACACTTTTTCCCTGTGTTTTCGCTTTGAAATTAGCTGTCACTAAAGAAAAACAGTGGATATTCTTTTTTACATGTCCAACACGTGTCCTAGCATGTCGGTGGCGTGAGTCTTGACATGCGTCCGACTCTGACTTGGCACCTCGAGACAGAGTCGGTGCTTCATAGCTTCTGATAATAACCATCCCGGTGGCTTGTCAATTGGGCAAACATCACCATAGGCCTTTTTACCATAGGTCTTTTCACCATCTGAGAACTAGGTATGCTTTGAACTTAAAGTGTCCTAGTAGCCATCAGTCAAGTCTTTATATCTTGTACACACCGATATTAGGGGTCTAGCACTTTTTATGTTCACTATATTGTTATTATTGTGGATAATTATTCTTGGATGAGTTGGTTGTTGTTGTTTTTTTTAAAAAGCTCGTACCCAGTGCACAAGGCTCCCGCTTAACTGCAGGTCTGAGAGAGGCTGCTCCCATGCTTCGAACCCGAGACCAACTGTAGCTCGGGTGAGGGCACTTGTCATCGCACTAATATATTTTCTTTTTTTTATAATGAAACCTTGAGCCAAGTTAATAAACTTGTCAAGGTTTTTCACTCGGACAATGCATGTGAAATCACTCCTCAAACCACATGCCTTCAGACATCTCAATAAGATGGCACTGCACAAGGAAAACAGAGATATTCTTGATGTTGTTCACTCAGTGATTCAGAGGAAATAGCATACTTAGAACTCCACTTGAGTACTGGATTTGAGACATCTCCACTCTTTTCTTGGAGTTAAGATTGCTTGATCCAGGGAGGATATCATCTTGTGTCGTATATATGTCCTCTGAGACTGGAACTCTTGGTGCACATCCTGTGTTAAGTCGGATGCTACTACTAGTGAAGATCAGTTTGAGGATGTAGGTCGGAATCGAAGGTTTTGAGGGTAAGCTTATTAATATTATGGTCACTTGTCCAAATATGACATGTTGTTGGGGGTAACGAGAAAGTTTGTGCGTGATAATTAAAAGGAGCTGTTTATAAAGGATTGTGAACAACCCTTTTCATGAGCGCATCAAACAAATTGAGAGTGAATGATCATTTATCGGAGACCTCATAATGTACAAACAAATTTTATCTGCCTACTATATATGTATCTATCATTGGATTTATATAATTACACTCAACTCCTTGAACCAAAGGCGCCTTTAAAATTCCACCAGAATTCTAAGATTTGGATTTTACTTCGAAAAAGAGATATTAAAAAGTGAGTGTTATATACGTATCATTATCAACGCACAACCATCACCATTGTCATCGCAGTCGCTGCTGCAGCCACCAACCATTGTTAAGCTTACCATAGACCATCTTACGATCAGCACTTCCACAACTCACTAACTCCACCACCACATAAGGGTGTAATCGAGTCGAGCCGAACAGTAAGTTGCACAGATTTGGTTTAAACAAGTTAACGAGCTTAAATATATGTTCGATATTGACTCGTTTATTTCACAGTCGAGCTCAAATGAGCTTGTAAGTGAACGAATACTATTGGAGCTTGAGCAACTTGGTTTTTTAATATTATTCAAGTAAGATTATTGAGCCGCATTCGAGCAAAGCCCAAATAAGGTAACGAATATAAGAATATGTTCAAATTTGGCTCGTCTGTCTTATAATCTTATTCCAAATGAGCTTTTAGCTGAAGGAACATAACTTGAGCTTCAATAGCTTTGTTAGTTTTACAGCCCTGCTATCACAGCCTAACATTGCCATGTCATTATTATTATAAACCAGTGTTCTAAAAGGCGTGCATATGCGTTGCAAATGCGCGCATCTGCGTGATGCTTTTTAGAAATGCAACGCATTAGGGGTATGCTTGGGAAAATGCGGGGTCAACGATTTTTAAGGCGGTCAACGGGCGCAATTCGCGCATAAGGGCGCAATACGTTTTTTAAAAAGCAAAACTATGTCTTTTTACATGTTTTTAAATAAAAATTATCATTTTTTTTCTCATGTATTAAGTTGAGAAAACAAGGATATAAAAAAAAGTGTGCCCCGGTCAAAAAATTAAAAAACAAAAGAGCCGATCTCTGTTTTTAATAAACAAAAGCCCTATCAAAAAATCAAACCCAAACAAATCATTAACAAGCCAAAAAACGTTTTGGGAAAACCTAGAACGAAAACACCTCCTGCCGATCTCTGCTTAAGTTACCGTCAATCTCTGCATTTAGAAACAAACCCCTCCGGCCGATCTCTGCTTTTACCCGAAAACAAGTAAGTTTCTGATTTCTTTCTTTTTCTTTCTTATTTCTTATTTTACATCTTATTTCTGCTTTTACATTGTAATTTTTCGAATCACCCAGAAAACTTATTTTAGATCTTATTTCTTATTTATGCTTATATTTCTGCTTTTATTATTTTACAAGCCTGGGTATAATTAAAAAAAATGAAAAATAGGCAAAACGCCTTTTCACGCATATGCTTCGCATAGGCGCGCCTATGCTCCTAATGCTTGATGCTTGACCTCCACGCATCGATCACGCATCGCGCCTTTTAGAACATTGTTATAAACAAACCTGATTTACAACACCACCGTAGCTGCTTGTCACCGACATAACATATCTTTGACTTCTCTTTATGATAAGCATCATTATTTAGTGTCTATTATGAATAATGCAAAGAGGACAGTATGGTTTTGTGGTCGTAGATAAACGTTTTTTCAAGGGGAATCGACTTTGTGTCGAATTATTCTTTCATGCAAATGATACTTATATAGCAATAGCATCAAAATTTAAGATTACCATTATATGTTCATTCTAGAATATGGGAACCGATTACCATTGGTTTCGTGATGGGTTTATGACGTAAACAGGGGTTAATTTTCGAAATTTCAGATTTTATATGTTTTCTTTTGATTAAGTCTTTGTTTTGTTCAAGTAGATTGTAGTGTTGAGAGTATCAAGTGTAATAAAAGAGGCTTAGTCCTCTTTAGAAAATATTAGAGTAAGTGAAAGGAATTTTAGTCTTTTAATGCTTCCCTAGTTTGGGTAGAATTACTTTTAAGTATAAATAAGTCATTATGTAAAGAGATTATTTTAATTTTTTGGCTTTCTAATAGAATTTCGGATATGTGCTTCTGTTTTGTCTGTTCTTTGGATCCACTTTTTGGTGTTTGCATCAAATTGGTATTAGAGCTTGGCAACCATCTTGTGTGTTGAGGTGTGTTTCCTCCCATTTTATCTCACCATTTATGACTCCCAAGAAGAAGACACAAGCTGCTGAAGTGGACAAGCAAGTAACCTCCATCGAAGACACCCTGAATCTTGTATTGGCAGAGCTTTCGCAACCTGGCCATCCCCCACCATCCTGCCCCAAGCCCCAACCTGATTTCGTACCAGAACAACCCTAATTTGTACCTCTCACAACCACTCCAGCCACCGCAAGCTCCCTCCCCTGATTCGACCCACCCCTCCAAACCCTCACAAGCCCTAATTGCTACCCAAGAAACCACCCAATTTCTACCCGTAGCAAACTATAACTCTGCGACACTTCCAAAATTCTCAAAATCCCTAGTGAACCAAAATCCGAGGTCTGCGATCTACCCCAAGCACCCCAAATCCCCTAATCAACCTTCAAATGAGATCACAATCAACAAAGACATGTTCCAGAACCCACCCACAGCAACCCTAACTCGTCGCAAGCCCTAATTTCAACAAACCCAAGGGTAGCGACCATCGAGCAGCCCCCCACCAACCTTCGATTGGGCCTGCCACCATACACCAGGGTGTGGAACACCAGGAAGACACCCCCTCACCCTTCAATCATACATCCCCATCCCTCTTGTTTGTTGTGACCTCATTCCATCCCCTTGGCCCTTAGAGTGACAAATTAATACCGCCACTAACACTGGACGAAACACTATACCACCACAAGGGTCCACCCCCGCAATCAAAGTAAGCACCTCCCCGACTTTGCTGGGAACAAGCTACATTCACATCCACATCCATAGTTGATATGCATTCGATGGAGGGTCGGAAACCTTTGAAGCTCCCCCAAGTACCGATTGACAACCGTTCAACTCTTTCTACTCCTTTGGATCCGAATCAATGGGTTCGAGCCAATAACACTGGTTGATGACAAGAAACACTGCTTTCACGATTGGGTTCAAAGTCCACCCCCTCCGATGGGCCCTCAAATTTTTGGAAATCCATTCGGCCTCCCAATTGAAGGAGGACTAAATTCAACACTGGGCAGCCGGGTGCACTTCGGTCTGATTCTCTTCAACTTCCCGACATTGACAACATGTTCACGGATGCATCTCCCTATTTTAGCACTAAGTAAAACCCCTACATTGTTCCATTGAAAGCGTATTTGTTTTGGTTGTGGCGAGAAAGGGAACCTCAAAATTGATTGCCCCACCCGAGCCCCCATCAATCCATTTGTGGCCTCGGATAAAGGGAATATTCAGCAGCCTCGGGCTCACCACGGGGGGAAGAAACCATGTGCTTTTGGGAACTTATAACAAGCACATAGACTATGGGGATGACGGAGAAGAAAGTGCCTCACGTAGAGACGATGATCCGGACTTGTGTGGATGCTTCAAGAGAAAACCATTCAAGTGGATATGCGGGTTGATATCCCTACTTTCGACGGAAAGATGGATGCGGATACATTCGTTGAATGGGTAGATACCATGGAGAAAGTTTTTTTATCTCAAGAACTACTCGATCCACAAATGTTCTCAACTCGTAGCAATAAAGTAGCAAGGTCGTGCGAAGGTGTGGTGGAGTGATCTCATTACATAGAGAACTCCTTGTGACCAACCTCCAATTCAGAGATAGGCCGAGATGAAAGCGCTATGGTGGCTGAATTTTTGCCATCGTCATATGAGCGAGACCTATTTACCCGGATCCAAACCTTGCGACAATCCTACTCTAGTGTGAGTTAGTACAAGGAGATATTCTGCTTGTGTACTTGGGCCACTTTGAGAGAGCCCGAAGAGCGAAAAATTGGGCAATATATCCATAGTTTGCAAGCTCCAATTAAGCATGAACTAACCTTAAGGGAGATTCCAACTTTTCAAAAGACCGTGGAGTACGCTATGCAAGCCATCATCGAAAATGGGTACCAACATAGCTACATTGTTCTTTCAAAAGATTGCATGGTATTCCACATTCCATTGTTTCGGGAAAGTTCCTTAAGCTCTTTGGGCGCGTACCCTTCACAATATGTTGGGCTTTAACTTCAATTTTAGCATTTTATTAAATGCAAACCAATAGACAAGTTATGGTTATGAATCAAAACTTGGGTAAAATATTACGATGTTTGGCGAGTGGGGGAAACTAAAATTCTGACACTACACCACTTGCAGAGTTTTCCCATGATAACTCCAAGATTGTACCACGGTTCATTAGAGGCTGTCAACAAATGAAGTCCAAATTGTATATTGGATTCGACTCCAATTCCTATTCACGAGTTAGAGTAAAGGACGACGACAAAGTTCATTTTACGAAGCATGGTCAAAGGGAAAACTGAGGAGACGAACATTAAATATAAAGAGGAAGAGGACGCTAATTAAATTCGAGGCTAGAGATTTGCTTGAATACTCCTACATCCATGTACAACAAATTAGAGGATCGAAAGATTGGGTCGTATGTGATCAATGTGAAATACTTGGTTCAGTATTAAGGGAAATTAACAGTTAATGATTATAACTCATGCACGAGTTCTTCCCAATATGGGAAGAATAATATGAAGATGTCTGTTAAACAATAAGTATTCACTCTAAACAAACCTAGAGGGAGGCAAATAGGTTTAATTGCAAGCCAGGGTCAATTTTCATCAATTTAAAAAAAATCAATTTTAAATGTCCTAGCACATGCAATAGCTACGTGAGGTAATGAATTACTTGGATCAACAACACAATGAGCTCAATTAGGTAAATATGGCACAAATAACTAGAATCAAACACCTATTTCCTATTTTAAGTGAATTAGTCTAAATGTAAGTGGGATTTAAGTGTAGTGTGTGATCAAAGTATGTAGATGAACAATAATTAACACATACGAGCAATTCACAAGACGGATTTATGAGGAAAAATCCCTGCCTAGGGGGAAAAATCTCGACGCACTCTAATTTCTATTTCAACTTGAAAATAACTTGTATACAAAGCAAGAAGGCACCTCTCACTCATACCCTCACAAGTAGTTACCTATGAACTTTGGACATTCTCCCATTGAACATAGAAGTCCACCTTGAGCTCCACAAAGTGAATGAGAAACTCAATTCTTCTCCTTGGAATCACGTCATGCTCTAATTTCTCCAATGAATCGAAGCATCTCCAATTTTAGATCTAAAAGTGATAGATGTTCAATTCAAGTGTAGATGTAAGATTGAATTGAACAAAGCTTTGCGGATCTGAACCAAAACACTCTCGATTCTCTCTCAAAAGCATAGATAAGTATAGATTTAACTTTTACCAATTTGTTTGGGAACAAGTGAAAATCAAATAAGACAGGCAATTCAAAAGCTCTCAACCTTGAAAATACTCTCATAAGTATGTTTGAGTTGTAAGGTTTTCAGATATTCTAATATTAGAGGGAAGACCTATTTATAGAAAAATTTCGCTAATCAGCTTCGTCATGCACAAGGTTTGTTGACTTTTATCGTGCACACGATTTAAGCCAGTGCTGAAATATTGGCGTAGCATCATGAACATGCGAACAAAGTCGTACGTAAGGGTCCAAACTGGACCGTGCAAACGGTTTGAAGAAAAAGTGGTAAAAAGCTTCAAATCACATAAAATAAAATCCGTTCATTTCCCACATGGACAACATAACACATCTCAAAGATATTTCACTTGTTCACCGTATTAAAAACACATTTTAGAAACACGTGCAAGTGTGTGTAGCCAAATGTTTAATGAAAAAACTACCAAATGATACGTCTTCAAAGTATGTGGCAACCTATGAAGCACCGACACTCTCCCAGAAGCCACGAGTCAGCTTTGACACGAGTCAAACACGCGACACGCTCTGGCACGTTGCCGACACGCTGGAACACGTTGGGACATGTTTGGACACGTTGTCGGCACGTTGGGACACGTAAAAGGACATTTTTTTTTTTAATTTTAAATTTTTTTTCTTATGTGATTATGATTCTGTCTTATTTATGATTTTTAATGTTAAAGTGTGTTTGAATTTTATTTTATATGGTCCATTTTCATAATTTCATGTTAAGAATGCTCTACTAAAGTATTTTATGGAAAAAAATTTGTTTTAATTTATTAATATATATATTTAAATATATATTACATATTTTAACATATATTATATATTATACGTATACTAGCGTGTCGTATCCTAGTTTTTGGAAAAATCACGTGTCGCGTGTTGTGTCGAAACACGTATTACGTGTCGAGTCCGTGCTTCATAGGTGGCAACGGAAGTCTTGTGTTGTAAAGTGGCTTGAATGATCTTCAAGTCTAGTTTAAATGAACGCGCCTCACTCTACGATTCAAGCTTATGTGGCTCAAATGACTCAATATGTTTTGTCACAGAACGTAGTCAACTTTTATATATAACAATTACAATACAAAATGTTTACATTTTCATAATGCCGAAGGAGGACTTTTAAGAATATGGAACCATCCAAAAGAGGACAAAAAGACCAATTAATTGTGTGTGATCGACTTTGATTTAAATATGTCTTCTTTTTTAACATAGGATTAGTATTTATTTTCATAGCTTTACCCTGGCTGGAACCCTTTTAGGATTATTATTTCTACCACAATTGTAAGTTTTTCGTATTATTTCTATATAAAGAGACATACATTTTACACAATCAATAATAGTTCGTCGATTTTTAGAGAAAATTTTAGCACTCTTGTTTTGTTCTTGTGCGTGTTCAAGATTTTTCTTACTAACTTCTAGTATGTGTGATGTGAATATCAGTTGCCTACATTATGAGTCGTAAACTTCTTAAAAGGAAAATTACACAAGACACTAACAAATAAAAAGTAAAAGGTGTGTAAGATTTTATTTTCCAAAGAAGAAAGCCAAAAAAGACAAATAAACAAGAAACGAATGTCACACTATCATTAGCAACATTTGTGCAGCTTTTTGCTGTCAAAAGAGACAAGGAAAACCAAAAGCAAAAGCCGAGAAAAGAATTGGAATACAGCCTCAACTTTAAGAAAAAGAGTATATTCATAACGCCAACTAAGTCCTAAGAGCATCCACAATGGGAATATTAGAAGTCAAAAGAATTTGAAAGTTCGCAAATTTAGAGGTCGCAAGTGGTGGATCAAAGTGGACAAATTCTGGAGAACAATTTGTAGTGGTTCTCCAAAGTTACAGAACAGATGCAAAATTTGTAAAGGGTTCCTACGAACTTCATTTGTCCGTAGTAATTCCTACAAATTTTTGAAGTTCGTAGGAACTCGTATCAAATATAAATAATTAATTTTTATTACATATTTGGGTTCCTACGAACAACATTTGTTCGTTATATTTCCTACGAACAAATGTTGTTCGTAAGAAATGATATCACCTTTTCCTACGAACAAATAATGTTCGTTAGAACTGAGTTTACAAATCTGAATGTTTCACCACTGTAAACTCTAACCTCCAGAAAAGGTAAAACCTCCTTTTCCATTTGTAAACTACCCTTTCAAGAGCATCCACCATTGTGGATGCTCTAACATGGGTAATTTCATGAAACCATATCCGACCTAAACTAAAACCACATAGGCGCTTTTACAAAATTATTCCAATTTTTTTCTACAAAAATGGAAAATAGAAATGCGTTCAAGATTAATCTTCTTCCAAAAAGAGAATTAGATTTTCCAACTTCAGAAAATTGGAATTTCGGAAGACGTTTTCCACCAATTTTCACAACAAATTAAAGGATCATACACGTACTCATACATCCATTTATAGCAAGTTGAAGGATCGCAAGATTTGGCCATATGAATACGTAAGAAAGTGAATGCCAATGTGTATCGTCTCACGCTGTTGAGTCAGGAATCTAAGTGATCAAAGTCAAATATATCAAGGTGATTCAAAAGACAACGATTCTAACTTGAGGGAAAGTTCTTCCTAACATGTATGTGGGTAATTATGCAAAATAAGGGTTTAGGACTATGGAATTATCTGACAAGAAAGAGCAAAACGACAAATCAATTGTGTCATAATTTAAGATTGATTTAGATTTGAATTCTTTTAACATAGGATTAGTTTTTATTTTCATAATTTATATCAGTTCTAAGCTCTTTACAATAATTATTTCTACCCCATTCGTAATCCATTTATATTATTTATATATGAAGAGATGCAAGTCATTTAGTTTTACACATTTGATCGATAATAGTTCATAGAATTCTAAAGAAAATTTTAGCACTCCTCTGCTTGTTCAAGAATTTTCTTGTGAGCTTTTATCTTGAATGGAAATTTATGTCAGACACAAAGATATAGAGTAAACAGTTGAAGAAGATTCTCTTTTCAGAGAAGAAGAAAGCGAAAAAAAGATAGATAAAGAAGAAACGAATTTCGTGCTATTATAGCAACATTTGTGCATTTGTGTGGCTTTTTGCTTTTGTTTCCTTACTGCCAGAAGGGAAAAGAAAAAATCCAAAAGCAAAAGTGAAAGCCCATAAAAGAATCTGAATACAGGCTCAACTTTAAGAAAAGGGAGTATATTCATGACATCAACCAAGTCCTAAACAAGAGTAATTTAGTGAAATCACATATGACTTGAAACAATAACAAAATGAATTTTTCTGCCTTTCGATTCTAGAATCAATGGACTGGAATCCTTACAAATAATTATGTACAAAACCAAATCTAATTTATAAATGTTGGTCTCGGGTTCGAGACATTGGAGTAGCCTCTGCCGGCCGATATCTGCCAATCCCAAACGCTGCAGTTAAGCGGGAGCTTTGTGCACTGGGTACGACCTTTTTAGTAAAAGAAGAAAGATGTAAGAGTAAATTACATTAGTGGCACTGAACTTTACACATTGTGATATTTTGGACCCTAAACTCTTTTTATAACAATTGAACCACTCGAGAATTCATCGTCCACGTGAATCTACATGTTCCTATATCGACCCTGGACTACATTAATATACCAGTGACCAGTCTGTCCACACCCACCCAACAAATAGTTTACGCTGACCCTGAGTAAGACAGACTTACCCCAACCCCGAGTAAGAATTTCCGAGAGGATTAACAAATGATTAATGTACTCCGGGGTTTGGTTGTTAAAAAAATAAAAATAAAAATAACAAACATAGAGGTCACAACGTTATAGCGTGCAGAGTTTAGTGGCCACAAATGCACTTTCCTCAAAAAATAATTAGTTGCGATGATAACAACAACAATGAATATTTAAAGTGTTAATTTCAGTCCCTAAAAAATACTTCATTTTAACGTTTGAACAACTTTATTTTCCAAAGTAACCAAAAAAAAAAACTCGGTTGTGAAAGTAATTGCGCAATTACGACACTTGACATTAGCCGGGACAATTGCAAAGTTGGCATGGTGATGACATGGCAAAGCCAGTCAGCATTTTCCAGTGATTTTTCCAATGCGGACGTTGGAAAATACTAGGTGGCACTATTGCCAGGTGACGTCAATTGTTTTATGTGCCTAGCTAATGTCACTATGTGCTAGGCAAATGTCATATTACAACTTATTGTCAAAAAAACGTTGCACTGAAAATTATTCTAAAAACAATTCAGGGGATTTCTGTTAAATGCCCAAAATTATATTTAGGAGCTCCCTAGCACTAAAAAGAGTATCCAGTCTAAGCTTGTAAGGCATTTTGCCTCATCAAAATGCCCAACAATTATATTGCCACACCAAAATTTTAGTAGTGATCCATTGCAGCGGATAATGCAAAATCCAGCGTCATTGTTTAAAAAAAAAAAAGGCTTGGTGCAGGAGAGGTTAAAAGCAATGAAAGTGTTCCTGTGTCAATTCAAGTAACAACAGTGTGCGTACAAAACTACTAAGTATTTAAAAGGTCGTATCCAGTGCAAAGGGCTCCCGCTTAACTGCAGCTTAACCGCAGGGTCTGAGAGACGAATGTCGACTGGACTTACCCCCATATATGGAAAAGTTACTCCCATGTCTCGAACCCGAGGCCAACCGTTGCTTGAGCGAGGTCACTTGCCATCAACCTCTAAAACTACTGATTATTTGACAAAACAATTATGCTTTGTAGATCATTGCCCAATATTACAAATATAATACTACCTCTGTCCCAAATTAATAGTTTGTCATATGAAAATGATGGTGTTTAAAGATTCGCTCTATCAATGGTCAAGATGAAGTTTTATTTACTCTCCTGATATTTTTAGCCCATCGTTCAAAAAAGGAAAGCGACTGTTAATTTAGGACAGCCCAAAAAGCCCTAGAAGGAATGCAGCAATAGAAATGAAGGGCTGTTAATTTGTTAATTTGGAATGGAGGGAGTATTAAACATAAGTATACAGCTTGTTAACTATTGTGTCGAGCAGGGGTGGCTATACGTGTTTTTGTGTCAGGTTTCAGGGCCGACATGACACGACTCGGTTTCGTATTTTTTTTACCTGACACGAACACGACCTATATAGAACACGACCCAACTAACACGATTTCTTAAATTTCATGTTCAAATCAAAAACAGTCACGATAAACACGATAACAAGACTGACACGATACGAACACCCCGTGTCAGGTCATGCCACGTGTTTTCGTGTATTTCCCAATATTGGGTTGTCTAAGGTAACCAAACCCATTAAGTTCCAACTATTAGCCAATAACTCATTTAGTGAGGTCTAGGTAGCTAAAGTTTTGGACCCCAAGATGGTACAAATTCTAATAAATAAGGCTCTTCAATGGGCCGGGCCGGGCCTACCCGATGCCTTTAAGAGTTGCCCATGGGTTATGGCAGGCCGCGCTTGGCGCGTTGGTGGCTTAAGCCCTACCCGGTCCCCGGACTATATAGGGCTAAACTAGCGGACCGGGCTAAACGGGCCTAATGGGTCAGCCGTAATGGGCCAAAAAAATATCATTTTCTTATATATTAATGTGGATTTGTTTATATACTTATACTATAAATACGTATATTAAATTGAAAAAATTAGTATATACAAGAATCAAATAAAAATAAATAAATATTTTCTTTATATTTAAACGGGCTTCATAAATGGATCGGAACGGGCCGTCTAAACGGGCAAGGTCCGGCCCGCAAATGGCCCATTTAACAAACCGGGTGTGCGGGCTAAGCCCAATTGGGTCGGGCCGGGGCTCATCGGGCCAACCCGCCCACAGACTTTTTGGAGAGGCTTACTCATAATTTCATAAACATACATAATTGCAATAAATAACAACAATGAACAATAAAAAATAAAAAATAAAATTTACCTCCAAATGCAATGTAAGGGACACGATGCTGGCCAAAAATGTAGAAAGAATCAGATACAAGGCCATAAATTGGCTTAGCAACCATGGGTATATTAGCTGAGTTTTGCAGAAGCTGAAGAGTTGAAGGGTCCACTTTTAGCCCATCTTTCAGAAAAAAATTAACACCCATCCATGGAAAACACCTTAATCCTTGCATCCAAAATCCCATCCCCAACACCACTTTTTTCATCTTCCCACTATTACTACTACTAATGTTATTTGGTGATGACACCATTTTGATGAAATAAAATAAGAATCTTGATTTTGGTAGGAGTTTGGTTTGTATGGGTATCTAATTTGAAGGGACAAAATATCCCAATGAGATAATAGTGTAAATCTGGACTGGCATTTTTTTTACCATTTTTCTACTTTAAATAATGCTGTTGATAGTTGTCTACTTTAAATATGGGGATCAGAAGAGTGAGGAAGTCTACAATGATTTTTAACACAGGTGTACCAACAGTCACCATCACACGTAAAGAACGTCGGTAGGCAGTTTTAGTAATTTTGCTTGGCGCCGAAGGACCACTAAAGATATTATATAGATTTTTATGGGTACAAATAGATGTAAGTCGGTCGGTCGTGGGTTGGATGGGGTTCGGTTGTCGATACTGTCAAAATAATATTTTATCCGTAAAAATTACGAATCGCAAAATGTGAATTAATTTAATTGTGTTTAAAGTTGATTCGGACATTACGTGATATAAGACCAAAAAAATAGGGATGTAAAGTTGCAAAGTGAGCAAAATAATTAAGTATTTTTTATCAATTAGTTCTGTTCACTAAGTATGTAGTTCAATAGGTTCTAATATTTTTTTTTGTTCCATCAGGTATTATAAAAAAAATATTTTTGTTCTAATAGGTCATATTTATAAATATACAGTGGATATTCACTATATGTACAAATAAGAGTTATAAAGAAAAAAATATTACGATAGATTCTATTAGGAAATATCTCATGTAAATAAGACTTAATAGGAAGATCCCCAATAGTTAAGTAGGTAAAATTTCCTATCACAAAAAGTGTCATGGTAAAATTTTTGTAGGCAAATGTTAGGTTTACCAACTTTGAACTATCAAGCAACCTAACGACTCAAAAATTAAGATCAACCCAATGAGTCAAAAAGTAAATAATTATTTTAAAAACAAATAAAAAATTAGTGACATAAAAATATATTTGACTAAAATAAATAGATTTTGTAAAAAAAAAGTAAATTAATACATTTTTTCAAACATTTAAATAATTTTAACGATTATGAAAAAAATATAAAGCATTTTTTAAAATAGTATTTAAGTTTTTAAAACAGTGTTTTAAATAATTTTAAAAGCAAATTTTTAGAAACAGTTTTGAAAAAACAGTTTATACACAATTCGTGAAAAAAAGTTTTTAAAAATAATTTTTAAAGACAGTTTTCAAAATAGTATTTGAAAATAGTTGTTAAAAATTGTTTTCTAAAAACAATTTTTAAAAGTAGTTTTTATAATTGTTTATAAAAACTGTTTTAAAACAGTTTTTAAAATAATTTTTAAAAATTGTTTTTAAAACAATCTTTAGATGATTTTTAAAAACAGTTGTAATACAGTTTTTTAAAACAGGTCTTAAAAAGGTTTTTTTGAAATATTTAAAATAGTTTTTAAAACATTTTAGAAAATTATTTTTTAAAACAGTTTATTAAAATATTTTAAACATTTTTTTTTAAGTTACTTAGAAAAGTTTTATAAAATAATTATTAAAACATTAGAAAACATTTGTGAATAACATAAAAAGGGAAAAAAAAGTATTCATTCAAAGTTAGCAAATTTCTTGAAAAAAATTTCTCAACCAAATAGATAAGCAAAATTTGCACACAAAAAATGGACAGATTATGGTAAAATATGGGTACCCATGGAAAATTTTGCCATGGCAAATTATGCAACAAAACGGATCAAAATGTTGGTAAATCCTCCATTTGCCAACTTATTTGTTAATTCCCATGGCAAAAGTGGGCAACCAAACGGATCATAATATCAATAATAATATTATTCTGTGAACACACTTTTAATATTTTAATTTTTGTGTTAGTGTCAAAATGAGTTAAGAAATTAGAACTAACTAGCATTATGGTCATAAAAGATTACTTTTTGAAGACTCATATTGTGAAAGAGAATATAGTTAAGGCATGATGAAAACATATTTAATATAGTGGAACGAAATTTTGATGGTGGATAATGTGCCTGAATATCTTAATATTACTTTAAATCAATGAAAATTCATATTAAACCAATACATAAAAATTGTTATGAAAGAGATTGTTATGCTTAAAAGTATATAAAAAACAACGTAAAATAACCCTAAAATATTCAAGATGTACCCATCAAATAGATTACAAAATCTTAATAACTTTAAACATTTTATATTCGTCTTGTATGGATATATTATATACCCTGCGAGTTATATTCTTCTTTCACTACCTTTACATATACCCTGCGAGTTATAATAACACAATTTATATTCGTCTTGTATGGATATATTGTATATCCGTCTTTTATTTTGACTTTATTCAAGATTGAAAAATGTAAAAATGTAAGTCTATGTGTGTATTTATGTAGTGAAAATTTGTGATATGCCTAACCACATCATCTTACCATGTGACACAATTACGTGGATGCACACATCTCGACGTAGTAGTAAGTTTGATAGTTTGTGATTTTGTTTTATGTTGTGTCATCACTGGATTTGATTTAACATGAATTGTTTAAAGTGATTAAAAAATTAATTGTTTTGGATCCTTTTAAGTCATAAAAACTTTTTTGAAATACTTTGAGGGTGTTTTTGACAAATCAAATGTTTGAGTTTCAAACCTCTTAAAACATGTCAATTGTATAGTTCCGAGTAAGATTTACAATGCAAAAAATTGTGCATCATTTTGACATCCAATTTAAAAGTTAACCTCAAAAAAGTAAACCTTGTACAAAATTGGTGCGAAGTTTTGTTTAGTATGAGAATCTCGTACAAAGCACGTATGAAGGGTTCTTTACTACAAGATCAAAAAATTTGAGATATAAAGTCTCGTATGATGTTATCTTTGTACGATAATGGGCCTGGTTCGAATGACATCAGGTTTAAATGAGATCAATTTGGTTCGAATGAGGGTCATTTTTCGAGAAACGTGTTTTCTCACCTATGAGGAAAATAATTCGTCCACACGTGTGAGGAGGATACGTGCCCGCTGATCAGGCCAAGATCTTATCCATGAAGATAAGGACTGTTGGAGAAAACCGAGCTGCGATAATCGAGGAGAAAGATACAGGCGATCAAGCTAGGATAACTACCACAATCATTGAGCATTACACGACCAAGGTATCTTCCTATAAATGTAATCCTAGACCCCAAGGAAAAGGGGATGTAGTCATAACCATTCAAACCAGACGCATAGAAAAGAGAAAACTTATTGTGGATGTAGTGTCGAACTACGTAAATATATTCTTGTGTGATTGTGAATAATTTACTTTCTGCTCGGTTGATATTGTGCTAAATATAACCTGTAAGATTTTACCCCTACAACTAGCGTTATTTGTGGGAGACGAGTTTCCTTTTTAAACATTACAAGCCAAAACAGTCATGTCTCATTCACTTAGTTAGTATTCATTGTCTCATAATTGTCGTTGGGACAACTAGAATGGACATACAGCTCCTAAGATCGGATATATGATCCAACCCAACAGGAGCCGCAATACCCCCAGCTCTCGTTATCGTCCGAGCGAAGAACAAACTATGGAGAATAGCGAGCCACCACAATCCAACCAGATATCGCAGTTTGTGGATGATTATGAGCAACGTCTTCCTAAACAGGAGGCAAGCACACAACCAGCAAGAGGAGAATGCTTGCCTCCAATATCTTTAGAAGAGCATAGAACAAGAGCCCCATGGAAATAAATGCAAGTGTCATGAATCCTCTTGCACCCCTAGCCTTCAGGCGAGAAAGACTCGTAGATGGAGAAGGTTCACAGCATGAACAAGATATTTCCTACCATAGCGGATCACTAGGGAAAATATATATCCACAGCAGTCGTCATGACAAGAAGAATCTTCACAACCTCCTACGGAGAGAGATGGAGCCATAACCACAAAGGAACTGGCCAGAAGAGCACTCATTTGCCAAATAAAATATATATTCACCCGATCAAATAAGTACTTTGAGCCTCCTAAGTGTAACACCCCGCCCGCCCTGGGAGAGCGAACGGAGCGTTAATGCGATAAAATAAATCCAAATCCACAAGTGACAAGGTATAGAGCATCTAAATAAACCCACAATAATATAAATCCACTAATCTCAATCTCTTCAATTACAACGAGTCTCTCGAAATAAATACAACATCTAACTCGAAAAATAAAATACAAATCTTCAATGCTCTATACATCAAAATAATACAAATCTTTCCCAAACAATCCTCGCTAAAATCAATCTCCATAGCGCCCCAAAATCCGTGCTAACCAGCCAACTAAAAGAAAATATGGGGAAGTACACAATATGACAGGAAAGATGCTCAACAAATATATGTTAGCGATGAATAAAACGTAACAACACGAGTATGAATATTCAAATCAAAATAC
Source organism: Sambucus nigra (assembly GCA_949130495.1). Taxonomy (NCBI): domain Eukaryota; kingdom Viridiplantae; phylum Streptophyta; class Magnoliopsida; order Dipsacales; family Adoxaceae; genus Sambucus; species Sambucus nigra. Next base: position 661,238,564 of record OX422213.1, on the reverse strand, counting down.
AAATCTCAAAGCATTTATCAATATAATTTCTCAACATCACTTTAACTGGGTCACCAGGCCTCACCACATCCGCATATGCTTTATCAAGCCATAGCCCGGAAAACAGGAATTTTGACGGGTGCCCAACATCCGTGCCATATTAAAATCTCATGACAACGTTCTCATCAACAATATAATGATACCACATGAATCAAAATAATTTCAACAATTATTTTTTCAGATTTCAATGAATTTATCAATTCAAATATGAGTTCAATTAACAAGAATTCAAAGAGAATGACACTCGCGAGATTTAAGGAGCATATTGTGTAAAACCCCATACCTCAAACCATGATGAGAACCCAATGATCACATCCTCAAGATCAACACAAAAGATCTACAAAATCTCCTCCAAGAACCTCCAACAAAATAGCCCCAAGAACACCTCTAATCTAAGGTTGGAACTCACAAATCTCAAGGGTCAATGTGTATATAAAAAGAAGAGGAATATAAAATATATTTGCTGCCAAAATTTGTGCCAAAAGTATGTTAAAAGGGTTGCCCACGACTTCTTTTTATAATGCAAAGAAATAAAAAGTTGGAATCCAAAAGACTCCTTTAAATAAGGCAAAGAAATGAATAGTTGGAAGTCAAAACAACTCCAAGAGTTAAAAATATTTAAAAATCATTTTAAAATACGTTTTAACTCCGTTTTCAAAATCGTTTGAAGTTCTCGCCTTTAAAAATAATATCCAACATATTTGAGCAATAAAAATAATTTTATCAAAAACTTTATTTTTCCTCTTTATTTTGAAATTACCCCAAAAATTACACGGGTTATTACACTTCCCCACTAACAATGAAATTTCCCCCTCGAAATTCGCCGAATGCCTAACTCTCAAAAATCAGGTTAACAATCTCCAAAAATAATTTCGTCTCCAAAAATAAATTCCTCACCTCTAATCTCGAAACCTAACACGAATATCATCTAAAATTTTCTATCTCCAAAAATTGCTAACCACGCAAGGAACCCAAAACTCAAGCCCAGAGGGTTACCGTATACCTAAGCTCTGATACCATTTGTAATACCCCTCCCGCCTTGGGAGAGCGAACGAAGCGTTAATGCGATAAAATAAATCCAAATCCAAAAGTGACAAGGTATAGAGCATCTAAATAAACCCACAATAATATAAATCCACTAATCTCAATCTCTTCAATTACAACAAGTCTCTCGAATAAATACAACATCTGACTCAAAAAATAAAATACAAATCTCCAATGCTCTATACATCAAAATAATACAAATCTTTCCCAAATAATCCTCGCTAAAATCAATCTCCATAGTGCCCCAAAATCCGTGCTAACCTGCCACCTAAAAGAAAATATGGGTAAGTACACAATATGACAGGAAAGATGCTCAACAAATATATGTTAGCGATGAATAAAACGTAACAACACGAGTATGAATATTCAAATCAAAATCAAAATCTCAAAGCATTTATCAATATAATTTCTCAACAACACTTTAACTGGGTCACCAGGCCTCACCACATCCGCATATGCTTTATCAAGCCATAGCCCGGGAAACAGGATTTTTGGCGGGTGCCCAACATCCGTGCCATATTAAAATCTCATGACAACGTGCTCATCAACAATATAATGATACCACATGAATCAAAATAATTTCAACAATTATTTTTTCAGATTTCAATGAATTTATCAATTCAAATATGAGTTCAATTAACAAGAATTCAAAGAGAATGACACTCGCGAGATTTAAGGAGCATATTGTGTAAAATCCCATACCTCAAACCATGATGAGAAACCAATGATCACATCCTCAAGATCAACACAAAAGATCTACAAAAGCTCCTCCAACAAAATAGCCCCAAGAACACCTCTAATCTAAGGTTGGAACTCACAAATCTCAAGGGCCAATGTGTATATAAAAAGAAGAGGAATATAAAATATATTTGCTGCCAAAATTTGTGCTAAAAGTATGTTAAAAGGGTTGCCCACGACTTCTTTTTATAATGCAAAGAAATGAAAAGTTGGAATCCAAAAGACTCCTTTAAATAAGGCAAAGAAATTAAGAGTTGGAAGTCAAAACAACTCCAAGAGTTAAAAATATTTAAAAATCATTTTAAAATCCGTTTTAACTCCATTTTCGAAATCGTTTGAAGTTCTCGCCTTTAAAAATAATATCCAACATATTTGAGCAATAAAAATAATTTTATCAAAAACTTTATTTTTCCTCTTTATTTTGAAATTACCCTAAAAATTACACGGGTTATTACACTAAGAAGTTCATCACCCCTAGATTCAAGATATACGATGGGAAAACTAATCCCACCGATCATATCCGCCAATACCGTCAGGCCATAACATTTTATAATAATAATGAATCCCCCATGTGTTAGATCTTTCCTTATAATTTGGGGGACATAGCACGAAAGTGGTTTGAAAAACTAACATAGTAATCCATCTATATATTTAAATAGCTTGAAGAGACCTTTATTGGGAGGTTTATCTCCAACAATACTCATCCAAAGAAGATGGGCTCGCTCCTCGCATTGAAGAAGAATCCCCAAGAAATCCTGCATGAATACGTTAGGCGGTATTAGGAAATCTATAATGAGGTGGAAGACTTCTCTAAACATATGGTGATAGCCTCACTAAAATAGACTTGCCTAACAGCTCCACCAGTCCCTCAAAGATAAGGAAACGTATACTATAGACGACCTTATGTCTCGAATTGAAAAGTATGCCAAAGTAGATAATGTAGTAGCACGCACCCAATAAGATAACGATCGACTACATGCGATCAAAAATGGAGATGAGTATAATTCTCCCAAAAATTGAGAAAGAAGCAAAACGATGGACACAAGAGCGGTAAGAAATCGAACCCGATAAGGCCCATCACGCTGTAACTATTGTTTTTACATAGTCAATATATAAGATCCTTAACAAGATTAAGGAATAGCAGTATTTCAAGTAGCCAAAAAAGATGGTAGTGAACCCTTCGAATAGGAACACGACCTTGAGATGCTCTTATCACAAGGATCATGGGCATAAAATAGAAAATTACAAAGCACTCAAGTCACATCTAGAAGAGTCAGCCTAAGTAGGCTACATGGACGACTACGTGGAGAAAAGGAACAATAAAAATCATGATGATCGCAATCAAAAGCTAAATAATGTCTTAAACGATGAGGAGATGGGATATGAGTTTGCATTTATTCACTGGGCCTCAAGCCCTAACCATATCTGAGGCAACATCATCAGGATGGAGTTAAAGAAAATCACTACGGTGGTGAAATCTTTACCAAATCGACCCATCCAACCCTATTGTCGATTAATGTCATCTACCAGGGGAGATCGACTATTATAAGCACAGTTTTTCACTGTAGAAGACCTGGTTAGAGGCAGAACTCCACATTATGACGCACTAGTAATCACACTCATAATTGCTAATTAGGATATGGATAAGCTATTGATGGACTAGGGAAGTTCTTAAAAGGTGATGTATCTCAAGTTGTTCAACCATCTTACCTTAAAAATTAAAGATTTAAAAGTAAGAGACCATCCATTTGGTTAGTTTTGAATGAAAAATAACGATGACATTAGGTAAGGTCGTGATCCCGGTACGAACTAGAAGCATATAAAATTAATTGAATTCGTAGTGGTAGACATTGAATCACCATACAACGCGATTTAGGGATGAGGATGGCTCTATGTAATGAAGGTAGTTTTATACTGATGGAGGACAATTGACATGAGTGGGACTCAAGATCTTGTTAGGTAATACTTTATCGTGGCCATCAAACCTAAGTAGAAAAAAAAAACTGGACACATACGGAGGGAGTTGCCCCTCCAAATAACAGCTAAAATATTAGAGACCTAGGGTAGAATACACAAGTGTGGCCCCGTTGATAGAGTCTGGGAACCATTTCAGGAAGTTATGTTCGACGACTCACACCCGAAAAAGAAATTTATAATCAGAAGCTCACTCATTGATCACGAAAAGGAAGAACTGATGTTTTTCCACAAGGAGAATAAGGATTTATTTATCTGGTAGTCTTATGATATGCTTGGCATCGACCCCAATGTAATGTTCCACTCGTCTTCATGTGAACCCGACCTTCCTAAAAAGGTTAAAAAGGTGGAAGAAGAAATTGGAAAACTTTTGGAGGCAAGGTTCATCATAGAAGTTCAATTCTCTAAGTGGGTCTCAAAGTCAGTCGTGGCTAGGAGGAGTAACAAAAAGTGGAGAGTCTTCATAGACTTCACCGACCTAATTAAAGAGTGTACCAAAAATCGCTTCCTCTACTAAAGATCGACTAGTTGGTCAGTGCCACAACTATCCATGAACGAATGATATTTTTAAATGTTTATTTTGACTATCATAAAATTCCTTTATTCGGTCCCAACCAGGAGAAGACATGTTTCATAAACACCCCTGGTTGTTACTAATATACAATCATGTCATTTGGACTCAAAAATGAAGGTGGGACCTACCAGTGGCTAGTCACAGAGATGTTTAAGCCTAAGTTGGGTGATACCATTAAGGTGTACATACACTACACCAAAACACGCCATTAGTAATACAATTTTACCGTTACTAAAAATATTGGTAACACAATTTTCCATTAGAAAAAAGGCGTGGGGCACGAAGCTAGTAATGGAAAATTATGTTACTAATAGTAACGGTAAATTTCATAATTAGTAACAAAAAATTCTGTTACTAATAGTAACGATAAAATTCAGAATTAGTAACGGAAAATTATGTTACTAATAGTAACGGTAAAACTCAAAATTAGTAACGGAAATTTATGTTGCTAATAGTAACGGAAAAATTCAGAATTAGTAACGGTAAATGCTATTGCTATTAGTAACGGTAAAATTCCAAATTAGTAACGGTAAAATTCTGTTAGTAATATTAATACATATTTAAAAAAATCAAGATCCAATATCGTGATTATTCATTCTTACCACACTATTTAAATCCTAAGAATGTATATAAAATAACCTACGAAAACAAGGGCATTATATTCAACATTTACATTTATATAAGCCTCCACTCTTTATTTACAAAAGAAACTTAAACCAAACAAATGAAACATCGTAATAATATAATCGCCTCTAAAGTTACATTATTTTAATAAAAGCATCGAAGATAACATCATAATACAATCATCCCCAAATGAGATATTTTTATATTATAACCAATCAAATAAAATATACAAAAGAAGTTCGTTGTTGTTGACTATCAACTTTCGTTCTATTATCTTCGCCATCAATGCCACAACCCACAACGCTGTAGACTTGATGAGGATCCAAAAATGACATTCTGTCAAACAAAATAAAATTATCATATTAATTATAATATCAAATCTGCATAATGAATTTCAAGTACAATATTATTGCATTCTTAGTTACTCTCTCAAACTGATCAAATGCAGTTTTTACAATATCAAACATAATATATGGTTAGACATAGGAAGAAGGATGCAAAAGTAAAAGTATAGTCGCCTTTTGACTCAATCTTTACTATAAGCCAACATAACTAAAGATCACCTGGTGAAATACTTCATTTTCTTTTACCAATAAAAACAGTTCATGACGCACACAAATAGTGATTCAAAAGTAGAAAAATATGACTTGTAAATGAGGAAAATGTCGTAATGTTTTCAACTATATAATTTATACGAATTATTTCGTTAGTGTCCATTTTATAGAAGAAACTGGCAATTTCCAAAACCTTCCAGTAAAAAAATAGAAAGAGTTGTGTACTCTTTTAAGAAAGTAAGAGCACTGAAATAACATTAAGAATATCAACCAAAAGAAAATACATTGTATGCCATTATGTTTCAGTTCAATAGATTTCATACCCGTGAGACCAATCTGTTGAGATTGGTATAAGTTGGCCTTTCAATGTTAAGTGAGCGATGACAAATGTCATAAATGGCCTCATTATCAAGGAGTACTGAGACATCAGTATGCTCAAGAAAAGAGTGAGTGGACAAGACACTGTTGTAAGGCTCAATAACAGATGCCCTGTAACCCGGCATGGAAAACCAAGAAGCCCTGCAACCCAGTGCAGTTGTCTGAACGCTTCCTTAAGCGGTCAAGGCACAAATCAACCATCTTTTTCCCAACTGAAGCAACAAAGGAACAACATCAAAATATTTAGAACATATGAATCATAATTGGCATCAGTGTTATCAACAATCAGAATAATAAATCTACGTCTTTATTTAAATTTGAGGTCGCATTTGAGCACCCATGGATAAATCATTTTCATAAATGGAAACAATGTTTTAAAAAGCGTGGGGCAATAAAGAAGTTCCTAATGAATTTAGCATTAATTGATTACTTAATAACTGTTATGATTCATTCGTAAAGATGATCATTTAGACAGAAAATTAGTAACATATGTAACGTCTAAATGTTTTCTGTCTCATTTATTTGTTAAATGAGACAGATGAGTACCTAGTAAATATAGGGAGAGAGAATGTTCAAAAAAGAAAGTGAGGAGAAGTAGCAATGTTGGGTTGTTGTATAGGTTTGTTTTATCAAAGATGGAGAATAAAATACTGGGTGTTACGTGGGGAGGTTCATTGATGTGTCTGTTTTTTTCCAGTAGAGATACGAAGACCAAAATTTTATTTCGAATCTGGTGTAGCAGACCATCGCAATTTTGGAGAGGGCAGGAGAACATGATAATGCCACATTGCCACGAAAGAAATGTCGCAATAACTAAAGGTAGGGTCATGGGCGTCCCACTTTTCATTTCTGACCTTTTTTTTCATTTTCTTTTTATGTTCCTTTGACTTAATGTCTTTTGTCTTTCATATATTTATTCCTTTTTAATACCTTTAAACCTTATCAACTACACATTTCTTTTATCAAATAAATAAGATAAAAAAACATTTAGACGTTACAGGTGTTAAGTAACAACTATTACGATTCATTCGTAAAGCTGATCATTTATGAAAATGATTATTAATAACTATTACGATTCATTTAGACAGAAAATTATTAGTAATTTTCTGTCTAAATTATTCTTTTGCTGATTTTAAGCTTAGCTGATGTGGCTTTCGCGAGGCAGTAGCCAATTCGACTCGACAGTGATGCCTTATCTCAACAAGAAGTCGACCGAGTCATCCGACTATCAGGACAGCCTCCGGTGAATTTCGAGCAATTCGCAGCATATGTTACTGTAAATGAAATCCATGGAAGGGCACTATTCTATTGGTTTTTTTAAGCCACCAGAAAGCCTGAAAAGAAACCTCTCCTTCTCTGGCTAAATGGAGGTAATGTATCTCCTTTTACATCATTTCATTAGAATATAACATATATTTATTTTCCTGCAAATTTCATGGACTTGATATACATTTTTTCTTTTCTTTGTTCATATGTATATTCGAGAATATTGATGAATAATGAATTTAGAAGTCCCTTTAAAGATATAGTTGTATTATGATTGAGTTTAATTTAAATATATTGTCTGATAATTTTTACAATGAATAATTTGTGTTCATAATGAACTTACTATGGACCTGAATGATGTATGCTACTTCAATACTGCTCGAATTAAAGTAATTACTATATCTTTTTTATCGTTCATTTGATGTTTTTTTTTTTTATGATGATGATAGTGTTTTCATTTAAAATGTATTTATAATGTTTATGTCATTATTTTAATCATTACTTACCATAAATACACTTTTATTCATATCTTCATAATAATAATAATGTTACATACATGCATAGTCCGAACTAACTTACGAATGAATCAGAGTGGTTGTGTCGTCAAGATTGATCTTAGCCACAATCTACGTGTCATGGAAAAAGAAAGTGATGAAAATTATAGTATCTTAACTTGTTTGGGTGGTAAGATAAGTAGTTCTCTGCTTGAGTTGAAACATTTGAGTTATTTATATTTGAGAAAGAATAATTTTGAGGGGATGCCAATCCCAAAGTTCTTGGGTTCACTTGAGAAGCTGAGATACCCTAATCTCTTGTATACTACTTTTAGTGGAATAGTTCTTTTGCATCTTGGAAACTTGTCCAACTTGAAATTTCTCAACCTCATACTAGTTTCTTCTTTCCTTATTATTATGAAAAAAATAATAATCAAGATTTTTATTGGGTCTCTAATCTATCTTCTCTGAAATTCCTTGATTTGAGAGGAGTGAACTTTAGTTTTGCAACAGCTCACCATCCAGATGCTATCAATATGATTCCCTCTATGATAGAGTTAAACTTGTTCGATAGCTGTTACGATTCATTTAGACATAAAATTAGTAAGATCTGTAACGTCTAAACATTTAGACATAAAATTAACAAAGAGTTTAACAAAGACATAAAATCAATAAGTTACCTCCGTCGCAGATATCATATTACTAACAAAAACAGAAAAAAACACACACGGGGAATTGAATTTAATAAATAGTTTAATTAAAAGAGTGTGGATAAGCCATTGAAATGAGGGAGAAAGATTCTGGCAATTAACTAACTATGAAATCATGCCTCACTACTGCAGTATATGCTAGAAACACGGGTATGATAAAAAATAATGCTTGTTAAATAAGGGGGAAGATAATGGAAACATAGGAGCAGCAGTTCAAGATGATCTACGTGAGAAACTTAACAATAGGAAAGAATAAAAAATGCCAACCAAAGAAAAAAGGAATTGGTTACAAGAACCTTGGTGATATAAGGAAATAATCAATGTGAATTACAGATCCTAGTAGTAGCTATGGGGAAGAACCAATAAGAAAGTGACACAAGTCAAATAACATTTATTAAAGAGAAAGATAAAGGGGAGAAGAGGACCACAACTGATCAAACTCAGTTAATCGAACAAAACAGCCTCATGCCATACCAGTTATAAGGGAAATCAGTACAACAGTAAATAATCAAGAAAGACAACACAACAGTGGAGAGGGGAGTCTTGTTGTGCATGTAGCTAGGGAGTCTAATCATATTCAAACTAGAGAAAAGAAGGACAAAGGGGAACAGAGCATTACCAGCCAATTTATTGATCTAAAAATAAGGGAAACTGGTGTTGTAGACTCAAGAACCAATGATAAACTCCAAAGAAATGAAGAAAAGAATCAAGAAGTGAAAGTAGACGGTGATTAATTGTATAGATAAGATAAATAAGTTGGTTATATGAGTGAGGTAGGAGAAATTTAGGAAGATACAATGCATATCCAAGAGGTGGAAAACATACTCAACTTATCTCCTAGGCCTATCCCATCCCATCCTCAATGCATAGAGGAACCTTTTTTTTATATAAATAATGCATAGAGGAACCTTTTAGAGTAGTTCAGTATGAGAACAAGGAAACATGAAGGTCAATACCTGTGAGATTCGAATCACAGACATGAGAGTAAGTGAGAAAATTACACCATTGCAGCTCTCTTGTAGTAGCTAGGGTTAAGGTTTTCGATTGCAAGTCTCATCCTTCTTATTGTTCTCCTAAATAATAAATTAAACGAAACGAGTAAAGAGAAATAAACATGTTAAAAAGGCAAAATTTATGGAAATAGCTTATGCTCCTTAAAACTCTTACCTCGGAACCAGTTCTCCATCAATTTTAGATTATGTTAAAAAGGCTAAAATTGAATTTCTCAAAGCCTTTCCTAAAATCCTCATTCAAAACTCCATCTAGTTTTGTCTTATTAGGGATGTACTCCACTTCAACTTGCTCCACCAAATGGATAAATTAAACAAATTAATTTATATGCAACAAGATTCGTATGATAATCATTCAGACACACATATCTAATAATTTCTCACATTCTTATCTTACAAGTAGATCACAACTCAGCTCCAACTGAAATCAAATATAAACTATGTACTAATAAATTGGCGAAATGCATAAAACATTAACGTTGGTTTATAAATCGAAATGTAAAACACGAAAGCACCTCCAATAAAATAAAAAAACCTAAAATTGGAGGAGAAAAAAAGGATAGCAAGGACAAAGTCATAGTATCTAACAGTAATTAAATCCATGTACATCTTCTTGACACGATCACCACCACACACACACCCCCACATGCACCAAAAATAAAAGAATATCATAATTCCCTGCTCATCAATGAGTAGTTGGAAACCATTAAACTTGGCCCATCCAAACTCCTCGGTCTATAGCAATAATATAGCACACGAAGAAAATAGTTTTCCAAGAGTACCAATGGCATCACAAAACGACGGATGATAATCTAACAACCGATTCATGGTATCAAATAGTCATTTGCAATCATAATAGTTTCATTCAAAATTTAAGTGTAAAAATCAATCACATGTATTAAAATTTAGCAACATAAGGCATATGCATCTCTTCCTCTAAGATAAGTTTTTAGCTAAAGAAATATGTCCACTACACCTGTAACTAATAAATTCCAATATTTCACCTTACTACATATACTTCTTCAACTATTCTTTCCATTTTCTTCCCTCCTGACATATAATCATACTCACGTGAGACAAAATGGTTGGCATGAAATTAGATTGTAGGTTAATCTCCTAACTACATTATAAAAACTAAAACATTAGATTGTTTGGCATGAAATTAAGTAGAATATACTTAGAAAAAGCCATGGATCAAAGCAAGATTGAAATGTGACATTCAAACTTCAATTTTTAAAAGCAAAATCGAAAACATACTACAAAAATTTAAGAGAAATATCATCCCTTGGTTGTTCTTGCTATCCTTTCAAAAAGGCCTCTAAAATTGTCATCAACGTGGTCTGGGGTGGAGGCATCTGCTGATTTGCTCTTCTTTTATTTGTGTTGCCTCCTATGCCGCTCACTCTCCGTGATTTCTTTAAATTGGAGGTGCTAGGGTTTGGGGGGGTTAAACCAATGTTGGGGTGTGAGAGTGAGATGGTGTTTACAGCGTCGTTGGCGGCATTTAGGTCGAACTCATTTTTTTCTGCAACATGGAGAGATAAAACAACGAATGGGAGTTGCATTTGGGAGAATGGGTCAAATTTTAGGTCATGTCATTTGGGAGGGAAAATGCCAGGTCCTATTTTCGTGCGCAATGAAGTGATATAAAAATTTCTCCATTTTTAATATTCACTTTTAAAATTGTGAACTAAAATTAGTAACATATATATTGAATTACTAACAGTAAATTCTCATGAGAATTAGTAACGGTAGAATAGTGTTAATAATCCAAAATTTAGCCTGTTACTAAAAGGGTGTTTTGATGTAGTAATAGACGACATGTTCGTTAAAAGTAAATAGAAAGGCGACCACCATTTGGATATGAAGAAAACATGTGAGGTCCTCTGGTAACACAGAATGAATCTCAATGCAACCCAATTTTCTTTTGGGGTCTTGCTTGGTAAATTCTTAGGTTACCTGATCAGGTAGAAGGGAATCAAAGAAAATCCTAATCATATCGAGACAATTAGGACCATACAACCACCTAAGACTATCAAAGAAATACAAAAGTTAACTGGGATGTTTACGACACCTGATCTCTTCATCTCTAAATCCTTTAAGAGAGACCAACCTTTCTTTCACCGCATTCTGTTATAGTCATAACTTTATTTCCATTAAAGGCACTCCTTAGAGAAGATGACCTCTCTAGACAAATGTCCAAGTGGTCGGTGTAATTGGGGAGGTTTGATATCCACTATCAACCTAGAAATACAATGGAATGGCATATTTTGACATATTTTATCATAAAATTCACTAGAGAGCATCAACCTAAGAAAGAAGTAGAACTAGTCGATCAAAAAACTTTGAAAGAGTCTGACCAACATGAAAAATTGACTCTCTATATGGATGGAACATCTAATACCAAGTGGGCTAGATTAGGGATAGTACTAGTGACCCCAAATTAGACTATCCTCGAGAAAGGAATACGACTTGGCTTTGAGACATCAAATAATAAAATGAAATATGAAGATCTCATCGGGGGGCTGAAAAAAGCTTTGTTTCTTAGCACTAGTAACCTTGATGTATTTTGAGACTGAAGGTCGGTATCTAATCAGATATTAGGAGACTGTAATTACATAGACAAACATGTGTCATCCTACTTCCAGATAGCTCAGGAGTTGGTCACTAAGTTCAAACGTGTCCAAATCCAGCAGTTTCATAGAGTAAATAATATCCACACGGATACTTAGCCAATTTGTCTTAGGTTATTAAATCCGATCTAAAAAGTGTGATTGAGGTAAAGTATCTGGCTCAGTCGAGCATCTAGAAGAAGCACGACATCGATCAAGTACTCACCATCTAGAAGGCTCCTAGCTAAATGGACCCAGTAGTCAGGTACTTATGGGAATATGTGTTGCCCATGGATAATAATGAAGCTCATTAGTTAGGGTAAAAGCTGCCCAATTTTACTTATCCCCCGAGGGAAAACTCTATAGAATATCTTTCACCATGCTATATTTGAAATGTGTTCATCCCAGCTCTGTTAACCAAGTCCTTTATGAGCTACATGTAGGAGTGTTCAGAATCCAAACCAAACCGATTAAACCAACCGATCCAATCCAATCCAATTAAAAATCGATAAAAATTGGATTAAATTGGATCCCATTTGTAAAAAAATGATTATAATTAGATCGATTTCAGTTTCACTATCAAAAATCGATTAAAAAACCAAACCAAACTGACCTATATATTTATTATTAAAAATAATGCCATGTATCATTATTTTATTCGGTGTGTCATTAGTTCCACTAAAATTACAATGCACCTTAACACTCACAACCTGCCCACTATACTAAAACACTCCACACAAAACACGCTCTCTGCAAACTACAAATCACACCCAACCAAACAATAAAGAAGGAACCCCCCACCCGCCTCAGGGCTCTCTTCCTCTCCACCCCCTCCCCACCCCACTCAACCCCCGTCGCTAGCCCTTATTACTCAAACCCAACGCCCACCCACCGTTGTTAGCCGTTGGCCCTCTTCTCCTCCCATCTCTACCGGTGGCCCTCTACTCTCCTCTTCTTTTCGTCGGACCTCTTATAGCCTACTGCTCCTCTCCATCGATCTACTCATCCCACAAGTATTGATCGGATACATACATATACATATATATATATATATATATATATATATATATACGATTTAATAATTTATAGATCTAAATTTTTATTTTTATTTTTGCGATTTATAAATTATAGGATTTACCTTGTTAGCCATTTTGTGTTTTGGCATGAATAATTTTGTCGGGTGTAACACCTCATATTTTTGGGCATTTATTAATTTATTAATTAATTCGGTAAATTTTAAATTACTTGTGTGTCGTATTTTAATTGAATTAATTATTATTTATATTATTTAAGTATTAATCTGGTGAGTCGACGATTAATATTTATGGGATTTAAATTTACTAAGTGTATAGTAATAATTTAATAAGTTAATAGGTGAATATTAACTTTTAGTAAAATAATTTGGATGGCAATTTAAATTGTACGGTTGAGTTCGGATGGGTCGAAATAGTCGAAAAAGAGTGCATGCGGATAGTAAATAGGTTTCGGGACATTTTTAGACATATTTGAACCCACACATTAGTGTTTGGGCCCTTTTAATAAAGCCCACAAACCTAAAAACGGAATTGACTTAATAAACCCTAAAAGTGAGAGGGTGTGAGAGCCATAATTCATTTTAGAAAACCTAATCAAATAAAGGACAAAAGATGGAGCAATTAGAGAAAATTTGGGAGCCTAAATCAAGAACAAGTGTAGACATTCTTCATCAAACCCATCATTTACCACAAAAGATTCAGAACCTACAAATCCTAGAAGCCAAGTGATTAAACTTGCTTTTAAATTAATTACAAATTTCAATTCATATCATAATAGGTGTAATAAGAACACATGATTTTGGGTTGATTTGATATTTAAATTTGGGTTTCAATGAATTTAGATTTAAAATCCGTAGAGGATTTGGAAATTTGAATTATTAATCTCCAATCTGTGTGGGGTTTTTATTTAGATTGAGGGTCTTGAATTGGTAGGTTTAGTGTGAATCTTAAAGGGTTTAATGAGGTAAATCTGAGCAAAAATTGGGTTTTAAGTCATCAATGGTGAACAGATTTGGGCTGACGAAGGAAGAGGAGAGAGCACAGGTGATAATACGCAAATATTACGTATTTCATCTGTCGAACCTACGCATTCTAGCCTCCTCGGGTGCCTTAATCTCTATATTTAAGCCCGTTAACCAGACAACTTCGGTTTATATTGTTAACATGCTATATGAGGTATAATTGGGCTTTTGTAGGTATTTAGGTACCAAGTATGGGATTCGGACGCATTCCGCGCAATTTCTGTACGCAACCGCACGTTCAAGGGCATTTTAGTCATTTTACAAATTGGGCACCTAGCCCAACATCTTCATGGAATTTGTATCCCTCCTCACAAGCTTCGCGTGGCTGCAAACGGCGCGCGATTCCGATTCAGAACGAAGAAGTTACGGCGATTTTAGCGGAGAAGAAATGCAAGCCAAATTAGGGAAAAATGCAGTCTGCCCCTGCTTGATCGATCGATGGACCAAATGTTAGATCGATCGACTCTTCCCATTTTTACCCCGTCTTATATGATCGATCGATCGACCAAATATAGATCGATCGACCCCCTATTTTTCAGTAGATATTTTGCATTTCTTTTCTCTTTTCTTTTCTAATTTAATTCCCACTTGGTATATAAGCCAATGTTGATGTAATAAACAGAAGTGAACATTTTTAGAGAGTTTTAGAAGATATAATAGTTAGGTTTTGGGTGATTTGGATGGTTCTTCTTCATTTCATCTTGGATTGACACACTTTTGGGCTTGAATGTTGACTATTCATCATCCTCTCCATTAATATAGTTTGTATTTCTTCATTTCTTGCTTTCTAGTTAATTTACAAGCTTTCTAATTTAGGTATTCTTGCTTTATTTGCATGCTTTGATTTACACGCTTTCTAGTATAGATTTACCGCGTTTATTTATCGCTTTTCATTTACCGCATTTTTACGATGCTTTCTACGTAACTTAAGTTAGGTTGTGCTTGAATTGAACTCGCTCGAGTTAACGCGTTGCTTTGCTTCGGTGATGGAGTTTACGGGTCTATTTCGGGTGCGTTGACCTAATTATTATGCCTAGGGGATTTGACGGGGCATATCATGTATGTCCCGTGCTTACGACCTTTCGCGTGTAATTTTCGAGATATTTGTTGACGCCAAAATCTTATTAGGCTTTTATGATGATTTAGGGCGTAACAACCCTTGATTTAATTAACTGTCGAAACGAGACGCACTCGTAATAACTCGTCGACCCATGCAACCATTTTATACTAATTAATTCGGGTGAGGGATATTCGACGCAACCTATAGTTCTACTCACTTTGTTAATCTAGTTTCAATACCTTTCCAAGATTAATATTTCCCATTATGCATATTTTTCCTTTTAGCTTGTAATCATCTTTTACACTTTTATTTCGGAGTATTAAATCACTTGAATTTTAGCATCTCGTCTCTATGGATTTTCGATACCCGACTTACCGTTATACTCACCCGTTGAGTGTAGTCGTAGTTTAGGTTTTTGTATAGTTCAGGTGAGCCGAATTCAAAACGACCGACGCGTAGGTGACTCTCGTGCCGCGGCAAAACCCTGTCTATTAACATGGTCATTCGAACGATATGGGTCTGGTTCGAGCGATAACCTCTGTCGTTCGAAGGACATGCTACTTCGTTCGAACGACGTGATTATTCCAACCGTCATTTCTTCCTTCCCCTATTTTGGCGCTGGATTCAGTAGTGGGTTACTGTTTTGGGGCTTTGGTTTTATGGCTACAATAATGGATTGAATTGTGGGATAACGGGATATTTAGGGTGATAGTCCCAATGGGGGAAAATAAGGTTTAAATTGGGTGATTTAAGAACCTTAAATTTATAGGATTGCAAGACTTATTGAAAGGAATTTTGAATAATAAATTCTAATTATTTTATTTTTAGACCAAATGAGCAAGTCTGGGTATATTGGTTGAGTGACGCCAATGTAATAAATCATTTAATGCGTGTTTAATTAAATTTGAGTCGAAATATAGACTCAGGTATAATTTGGGCTAGTGCTATGGGTTTTGTGCACGATATAGCTGAGATGAAAATTAATGTGTATATATACGGTAGTGCAACGGTGTATGTATATATATATATATATATATATTGTGTGTGATCATAAATATCAGTGACTAGATATATAGTAAAAACATACCCCTCTAATGCTATCATAGGAGGTTGCGCGATGTGGGTGAATCCCCTGGCTTAAGGAGTAGGGTGAATATAGTCCACAGGTCATATCGCCCGTATTTAGGGGTGAGACGTCTTGGGTATGGGTCGGTCTCATTTTCGATGGGAACTATGACCGCCTCCGCAGGTTTTATTTTGTTTCATTGATTCGGGGAGCTAATAGTGTCAGGGTATCCGGACAGATGAGTATACCTGGATTGATAACAGTATAGAGAACATCCGGTGAGTGCATACTCGGGAGGATGGTTATATAATTACGGCATGTGCATGAATGTTATAATACGATGATACGTATATATATATAGTGCAGATAATTATATACGGGTAAAATACATGATGTGAATTGTATTCTTTATTATGTAACTCGTGAAAATGTTATATAATCCTAAATGAAAATAATGATTTGTTAAGTTAATATGATATGCAACTTATAAATCATATATTAAACATACTCGGGTTAGAGTAGGTTGACAGGAAGGAACTATATAACAAGAACTAGTTACGGAGTAGATGACTAGGTGGGTTATATAGAAAAACGATAGGTGTGCACATTAGTTGAGGGGTGAGTTGGTCCTCAAGAGAGTTTGACGCTAGCTTAAATATGAAGAGCATTCATGCATTATAATTTACTGAAATTTAATTCACTTGCTAAATATTTTCAAAATATTTTGGGTTCCAACCCTTGCTATCAAATATTTTCAAAACCCTTTTAGGTTTCCGACCACAGGGGCACCAGACTTGATCTTATTCCAGGGTACGTAGCTGCGGTACATGTGGGTGTTGCAGGACTTGCATTAGACACTTCTCTTGTTTACTCCTAGATGTGGATAGTATCTCAGTTGTACTTTCTAGCATGTTGCTCATGGAAGTTGTACATGTTATTTCAGTTCAATGTAGCAGCTATATTTTCTATGTGTTGAATTTATTTTGGTTTGGTTGTTCTTAGTCGAGGTTTATTCGCCTAACACTTTATTCGGATGATGGTAATGTGTTTAGACTCATTTATATTGTGATGGTTATGTTGGGTTTCTTGTTGTACTTATTGTTTGTTTAATTCAAAAGATAAATTTTTGACACCGACTTAATTAATCATTAGGTGGTTAGTAATTAATAAGCTCGACAGTGATGCTAAGAATGAACCAGATGGAAATCCTGTTTAATTTGATAAAGGCCTGATCACCCGGTGTTAAATTAGGCGGGGTGTCACATCGGATTGTTTTGGCATGAAAATTTAATCATGATATTTGGTTGGATTGGGTTGCTTAATTTTTTGGCGAGATTTACTTAGATAGGATTTGATCAAATCCAATCAAAACAATTAATTATGAATAATTTGGCTAGTCGAAGGCGACTGAAAAAATCGATCCAATCCAATCTTAGATTGGATATGATTGGATTGGATTGGATTGGATTTAAAGTGTAAATCGGCTTGGATTGGATTGCAAATGTTAAAAACTGATTATAATTGGATTGGACCCGGTTTTACTAAAATAAGTCAGTTTTGAACCGATGAACACCCGTAGCTACATGAAGGAATTTGCTTAAGTCCAGTCGATGGAAGATCTTTGGAATTCAGAGATACAAAAAAAGATATTGGTGGACTTATATGCAAAAATATATTGTCTCCTATGTGAAGAAGTGCAAAAAAATGATAGTCGTTCTCACCGCTGCTTCACCAGTTGGCCAGCGGTCTTAATTCCTTAGCCATCCTATGGCCTTTTACGCAATATAGGTTAGAAAATGTGGATTCGTTGCACATGGAAACTGGGAATCGAAAATACCTCTTGGTTACACAAATTATTTCACCAAGTGGATTGAGGTGAAACCTCTAGCAAACGATATTTTAACATGATTGGATTCATTTAGAGGAGCATTGTAACCCGTTTTAGTGTGTTAAGAATACTCGTGTGACTACCCGAATATAATTATGATAAATTATATTTAAATCATTCTTATCTTATGTGATATGAATAATGTGTTATTAGCATATCTAATGTTAAGTGATTATGTTTATTATAATCCTACTTTCATAAATCATGAAAGGTCGAATTATTTACAAACACAATTGTTTTTTTGTTTTTAGTAGAAATATTCCTGCTAGAGACTAGTTTTGACGCTTATAACATTACAATTGACTTGAGGTAAAAAGTAGATAGTTGTAGAAAGGTGAGTTAGGGTTGTAACACAACAAACGTTGCATCAAACGGATGCCCGAGTAAGGAGTTATACCGAATTTACGATCAAGGGGAAAATCTGTCCATTCCCTTTAAGTGGTAAATTATCTTTTAGTAAACCAAATGGCTTAATTTGATTGGTTGGCTTGGGAGGCAGCCTTGACTGACTTAAAACTCCCCCTCTAACTTATTTCATCAGCAAATTAAGCCCTAGGTTCAGTTTCAAGTTTTGTTAACTTGAGGAAAGAGAAAGTAGAAGTTTAGGAAGGAAAAGTGAGGAGAAAAAGTGTTGAAAAATCCGTAGAAATTACGTAAAAGTCCCGAAGGTAATCCTAATTACAAATCTTGTTTATATTTATGATTTATATGATATAAATCCCTTGTTTTTTTTATTGACCATTTTTTTGCTTGAGTGCATATGTATGGATCTATGCAAGTTTAAGTTAAGTTGGATGCATAAACCCTTAAAATTTCTTTGTATTGAAACCCCTTGCATTCAAACTTGAATATATTTTTGTGTGATTACTGGAATTGAGAAATTCCAATTGGATATGAAAGTAGATATCATATCCGATAATTAGGATTGAACTCCTTGTGGTTAGGCCGCAGTGATGGTTGAAAGTTGGTATATAGTTACTGTTTGTATATTTCATTTCGGTATGCCTTGAGTTTTGTCAAGCTTTTGACATAGAAAATGAAGTCAAAAATTTATGAAAATTTAATTATGTACTATTTAGTATTTGTAATGAAAATGGGTTGAAAATAATGGAAAGATATGCTGTAGAAAAATTATGAAAATTCTGGGAATTCGAAGGAACAATAGAGGACTCGTAGGGTAGATTTCTTGTGTTGTAAATAAATGGTCATAACTTGCTCTAGGAAGCTTGAAAAATTACACCGTCACTTGTAATGGAAAGTATATTCATATATATTTTCATATTAATAAGGTTGGACACCTGTATTTATACAATTTGGGAATATAGGATGGTTAAGTATGTAGGACAATAATTTCAGGCCATACTAGATACCCACTGAATGAATGTTTGTATTTCGTCCTTACAAAGGGTACTTTGAGTACATGTTTCATGTGTATATACATTGAGAAGTATAATTTAATGTTTACTTGACTTTGGTTATAAATTCCTTATGAGGTATTTCCTACGGTTGAATGTTCACAACTTTATCAATATGTGCACCATTGTTTGTCTTTACTCATGTTTCATGGAATGTGACTTGAGTGGAATTATATGGTCGTTGTATAGTCATGAAAGTTACATAATTATGTTAGGATAATACTTATTAATGAGATTCAGTACTGATTTAGTTGACTTGACAGGTGTAAGGTCAAATCAACCCAATTCAGCTCCACCCGAAGGAAACGTGAATACATAGTTGTCACCCAAGGTGAGTGTACTCACTGGAATGATGTATTTGTATACTGTTACGAATATGATCATAATGTTATGAATATAAAATTGTTCATTTCGGTTTACCAAAATGGGAGGTTACTTCTCGACCCGGAATGGGGGAGATTTGTCTATTAATGACAAGAGGTTACTCCTCGACCAGGAATGGGGGAGAATTGCCTATTTAGACAGGATATGTGAATCATGATTTGGAAAAGTTGGTCATTCATTACGAATGAGCCAGATAAGTTAATACATAATTATATGGACATGATATATTGCATTTAAATTCATGCAGTAGTATAGTAGTGATGCATTCACTGGGCTATTTTGCTCACAGTTCCTATGTTCACATTTTTCAGGTAACACGGTGTCACTGCCAAATCTAGGAAGTCGGGTTGGGTTAGCCAGGAATGGGAGAAACAAAGATTTTGTTTAAATGTAAATGATGTAATTAAGTTAAATTATCCTTCAATCAAGTTTGTATAAGTATGATTACTCTGATGTTGTAAAAAGGTTTTCAGTTATATGGATTTATAATGATGACTCTGAAATTAAAACTCTTGTTTATGGTTTGGTTAAATTAATCATAGTTTGGCTCACTTTGACTTTCAAACTTAATTATAAGTAACTGGGTTGGGGTGTGTCAGCTTTTGGTATAAGAGTGTAGGTTTTAGAGGTTCTGGAGTGAGAAGAGTCTAGATTTGGCAGTGAATGTTAGAAATATATTTTATTTGATACTAACGATTATGTTAGGAAAGATATGTATATCTGCATGTTGTTATATCGATTCATTTTAGATATAAGAGAATGGAATGAGGGAATGCAAATGTGAGAATCGAAGATGAGGCTTTAAATATTCCAGCAGAAGCGGAGGTTTAGCAACCTATTCAGATAAATGTGGAACCCGAGCCATAACAACTGACCGATATGCAAAAAACGGCACGTACTATGACTCAAATGGCAGAGCAACAAGCTATATTTATGGCTCAGATGGAAGAACAACAGACCAGGCAACTGGAGGCACAAGCATTGGCTAGGGCTGAGGAGGTGATACATTGGGAAGAAAGGAGTACTTCACATGAGAAATTTTTTAAGATGAACCCACCATCGTTCGAAGGAGCAGTTGATCCAGCAGAGGCAGAAGTCTGGGTTAAAGAGATTGAACTTATCTTTGGGGTAATGAGGAAGCTTGAAAATCAATTAGTGATTTTGGCAACATATATGCTGAAAGGAGAAGCTAAGTATTGGTGGGATGCCACAAAACAGTTGTTGATTACTCCAAGAGGTGAGAATGTGATCTCATGGGATGATTTTGTCAAAGCTTTATATGATAAGTATTTTACTCCAATGTATCGAAAACAAAAGGAGAAGGAATATTTCATGTTGAATCAGGCGAGTATTACAGTTAGAGAATACGAAGCTAAACTTACAGCTTTATCTCGGTTTGCTTCGAGGTTTATACGGAACGAGGAAGATATGTGCAGTCGATTTCTCGACGGACTTGAGTTAGTCATTAAATCACGATTGTCGGCTTTAGAGACTGTTAATTATTCATCCTTGGTGAACAAAGCCATGTTGGTAGAAAAGGACGTGAATGAAGCGAGAGGGAATCGAGAACGAGGTGTAAAGAGAAGTAGATTCGATCCAAACTATCAAAAGAGTAGCGATACTAAATATTTAAGGGTTGGAGGGCAGAAATTCCAACAGGTAGAGGTGGAAGTAGTTTACAAAGGGGTGAAGCTAGTGGTGGAAGAGGTTCAGGAGTTTCAGCACAAGGAGATCCCAATGTTTGTTTCTTTTGTGGGACATCGGGTCATGTAAAGAGAAATTGCCCAAAGCTACTGAATATAGAATGTTTCAACTGTCATCAGAAGGGCCATCTGAGAAAGAATTGTCCTATGTTATCAAGAGCGGTTTCAGTCAGTAGTGTGGGGACTCAAAAAGGACCCTCTCCAGGCAGTGGCACCAGGGGAAGAGGTACAGGATAAGCAAGTGGATCGAAGGCAGGAGGAAGAGTGTTTGCGATGACATTGCAAGATGCCCGTGCTACACCTGAAGTGGTTACAGGTAAACTTTCTATTGCAAACAAAGATTTATATGCACTCATTGATCCTGGATCTACGCATTCATTTGTGGCATTACATATTGTTTCATATTTGGGTAGACCATGTTCATTTTTCAATTGTGCCTTATATATTTCTACCCCAATGGAAAGTGTGATTCTGGTTGAGCATGTTTATAAAGATTGTGTCTTACGAATGAGTGAACGAGATTTTTATGTTGATTTGATACCGTTGGCCATTCAGGATTTTGATATCATATTGGGGATGGATTGGTTATCATCGTATCATGCTTCCATTGATTATTTTTGAAAAGAAGTTACGTTTCATCTTTCTGGTGAACCTGAGTTCCAGTTTACAGGAGAAAGGAATGTTGTCCCTAATTGTCTTATCTCAACAATTAAGAGCAGAAAGTTATTGAGTAAAGGTTGTACAGGGTATTTAGCTTATGTTGTTGATACTTAAATAGACAGTTAAAATTCAAGATATACCAGTGGTTAAAGAGTTTTCTGATGTCTTCCCAGAGGAATTGCCAGGATTGCCACCCGATAGGGAAGTAGAGTTTTCCATTGAATTAATTCCAGGTACTGATCCAATTTTTCTTGCTCCATATAGAATGGCACCAGCGGAGTTGAAAGAATTAAAAGTGCAATTACAAGATCTGATAAGCAGAGGTTTCATTCGGCCTAGTATTTCGCCATGGGGAGCAGCAGTGTTATTTGTGAAAAAGAAAGATGGGATAATGCGATTATGTATTGATTATCGGCAGTTGAATAAGGTGACCATTAGAAATAAGTACCCTCTACCTCGTATCGATGACTTATTTGACCAATTACAAGGGGCCACAGTATTTTCGAAGATTGAATTGAGATTGGGTTACCACCAACTGAAAGTGAAGGATAGTGATATTTCCAAAACATCTTTTCGGACTCGATATGGGCACTATGAGTTTTTGGTGATGCCATTTGGATTAACTAATGCTCCAACAGTTTTTATGGATTTGATGAACCGGGTATTCCACCCTTTCATTGATTCAATTGTGATTGTATTTATAGACGATGTGTTGATTTACTCGCGTAGCATGGAAGAACATGAGAAACATTTGAGACTTGTATTGCAGATTTTGAGAGAGAATAAATTATTTGCTAAATTTAGCAAGTGTGAGATTTTATTGAATGAAATTGTGTTTTTAGGGCATGTTGTCTCGGGAAATGGGATATATGTTGATCCAAAGAAGGTGGAAGCAATCGTTGAATGGAAAAGTCCTAAGAATGCGACAGAAATTAGGAGTTTCCTAGGATTGGCAGGTTGCTATCGTAGATTCATTAAGGGCTTTTCAGCAATAACATTACTACTGACAAAATTGACTCGTAAAGAAGTGAAGTTTGTATGGGATGAAGAATGTGAGAGGAGTTTTAAAGAATTAAAGAATCGGTTGGTTTCAGACCCTATACTTACTATTTCATGTGTGAATGAGTCTTTTGTGATCTATACAGACGCTTCATTTCAGGGTTTAGGATGTGTTCTTATGCAGAATGGGAAGGTAATAGCATATGCTTCCAGACAATTAAAGACGCATGAACGAAACTACCCTACGCATGATTTGGAGCTAGCAGCCATTATTTTTGCTTTAAAGTTGTGGCGACATTACTTGTATGGAGAAATTTGTGAGATATTTACGGATCATCAAAGCTTGAAATACTTGTTTACACAAAAAGAACTGAATTTGAGATAGAGGTGTTGGATAGAGTTGATTAAAGACTATGACTGCACCATCCATCATCCTGGGAAGGCCAATGTAGTAGCAGATGCTTTGAGTCAAAAATCATCAGGGATTATTGGTTGCATACGGTGTGCGGCACTGTTCTAAAAAACCCGTCTAGGCTCCGCCTAGGCACGCCTAGGCTTGAGGCTTGGAAGAAACGCCCCGCCTTAAGATTTTGACGCCTTATGCTTGGTAAAACCCTTAAGGCGTACTTTTTCTCTAAAAACAACAATGCTTTAGTGAAATGGTATCGCCTTTTAAAGATTTTTTTGCAAACCAGACCATTATCTCATCCAAAATAATTAAATAGTATTTTTATTTGCAAATATTCAGACATATTTTTATAATATGTACAATTTTAGTATTTTAATAGCCTTGTTATGGTTAAAAAATATTAAAATATATTAAAAAGACCTAAACACCTTTTCACGCCTTTTTACGCCAAGGCCCGCCTAGGCTTCTAAGGCTTAAGGCTTGGCCTCCACGCCTCGATCACGCCCCGCATTTTTTAGAACCTTGGAAATATTCTTGACTTGGCATCGATGGGGATTGAATTGAAGTTTTCAAAAAGCGGAGGATTATTAGCACATGTCACAGTGAGACCTTTATTGGCCGAACGCATACGAAATTTGCAGAACAGTGATCCATTCCTTGAGAAGAAGAAACAAGATGTCCTGGATGGTAAAGAGAGTGACTTTAAAATTAAGAAAGATGAATCGTTGTGTTATAAAAATAGGATTTGTGTACCGAATGATCCACCCTTAAAGAAAGATATATTAGAAGAGGCACATAGTTCTATTTACTCTATGCATCCGGGACGTACCAAAATGTACAGAGATTTGAAAGAGTATTACTGGTGGAACAATATGAAACTTGAGATTGCAGAGTTCGTAGCTAAATGTTTAGTATGCCAGCAAGTAAAGGCGGAGCATCAGAAGCCGGCAGGATTATTACAATCATTGCCTATTCCGGAATGGAAGTGGGAGCATATAACGATGGACTTTGTTACAGGATTACCCCGGTCACCAAAGGGGCATGATTCTATTTGGGTGATTATAGACCTATTGACGAAGTCAGCTCATTTTCTTCCAGTTAAGACCACCTACACTGTTGACAAGTATGCACGTATGTACGTTGACGAGATTATCCATCTACATGGGGCACCAATGTCAATTGTATCAGATAGAGATCCAACGTTCACTTCTAAGTTTTGCCCTCGTCTCCATAATGCCATGGGCACAAGTTGAAGTTCAGCACTGCGTTTCATCTACAAACTTATGGCCAATCAGAAAGGACGATTCAAATATTAGAAAACATGTTACGAGCCTATGTATTTGACTTCAAAGGTAGTTGGGATGATCATTTGCCATTTATGGAATTTTCATATAATAATAGCTATCAGTCGACTATTAGTATGGCTCCTTATGAAGCTTTATATGGGAGGAGATGGAGAATGCCTTTACGTTGGGATGAAGTGGGTGAAAGGAAAATATTGGGTCCTGAATTAATAGATGTGACGACTGAAAAGATCAAAATTATTCAGGAATGGATAAAGATAGCACAAAGCAGGCAAAAATTTTATGCAGATAAGAGGAAGTATCCATTGGAATTCCAGAAGGGAGATTTTTTATTCCTACGTAATTCACCATGGAAAGGCGTTATGCGATTTGGGAAAAAAGGGGAAACTAAGTCCAAGATACATTGGACCATATGAGGTGTTGGAAAGAATTGGGGCCCTGGCATAAAGATCAGCATTACCTCCAGATTTATCCCATTTACATGATGTGTTTCACGTATTGATGCTTCGTAAGTATTTGGCGGATCCATCTCATCAGTTGAAAACTCAACCAATTGAACTGAAGGAAGACTTGTCGTACATCGAGGAACCAATGGAAATTATTGATCGTAAGGACCAAGTACTGAGAAATAAAGTTATTCCCTTAGTTAAAGTTATGTGGATGGGCCATGGAGTTAAAGAAGCAACTTGGGAAACAGAGGATAGCGTGAGGAAACAGTATCCCCATTTGTTTGGTAAGTGACCTTTATATTAAATTTCGGGGACGAAATTTTCTTGGGGGGGGGGGGGAAGTTGTGACAACTCGAATATAATTATGATAAATTATATTTAAATCATGCTTATATTATGTGATATGAATAATGTTTTATTAGTATATCTAATGTTAAGTGATTATGTTTATTATAATCCTACTTTCATAAATCATGAAAGGTCGAATTATTTATAAACACAAAATTTTGTTGTTTTTAGTAGAAATATTCCTGTTAGAGACACGTTTTGACGCTTATAACATTACAATTGACTTGAGGTAAAAACTAGATAGTTGTATAAAGGTGAGTTAGGGTTGTAACACAACAAACGGTGCATCAAACGGATGCCCGGTTAAAGAGTTATACCGAATTTATGATCAAGAGGAAAATATGTCCATTCCCTTTAAGTGGTAAATTGTCTTTTAGTAAACCAAACGTCTTAATTTGATTGGTTGGCTTGGGAGGCAGCGTTGGCCGACTTAAAACTCCCCCTCTAACTTATGTCTTCAGAAAATTAATCCCTAGGTTCAGTTTCAAGATTTGTTAACTTGCGGAAAGAGAAAGTAGAAGTTTAGGAAGGAAAAGTGAGGAGAAAAAGTGTAGAAAAATCCGTAGAAATTATGTAAAAGTCCCGAACATAATCCTAATTGCAAATCTTGTTATTTTCATATATTTATCATTTATATGATATAAATCCCTGATTTTTTTATTGACCTTTCATGCTTGAGTGCATATGTATGGATATATGCAAGTTTAAGTTAAGTTGAATGCATAAACCCTTAAAAAAAATTGTATTGAATCCCCTTGCATTCAAACTTGAATATATTTTTGTATGATTACTGGAATTGAGAAATTCCAATTGGATATGAAAGTAGACTCATATTTTAATATCATATCCTATAATTATGATTTAACTCCTTGCGGTTAGGCCGTAGTGATGGTTGAAAGTTGGTATATAGTTGCTGTTTGTATATTTCATTTTTGTATGCCTTGAGTTTTGTTAAGATTTTGAGATAGAAAATGAACTCAAAAATTTATGAAAATTTAATTCTTTACTATTCAGTATGTGGACTTAACATGGGTTGAAAATCATGGAAATCTATGATGTAGAAACATTATGAAAATTCTGGGAATTCGAAGGAACAATAGAGGAGCTCGTAGGGCAGATTTCTTGTGTTGTAAAGAAATGGTCATAATTTGCTCTAGGAAGCTTGAAAAATTACACCGTTACTCATAATGGAAAGTATATTCATATATGTTTTCATATTGATAAGGTTGGAGACCTGTATTTATACAATTTGGGAATATATGATGGTTAAGTATGTAGGACAATAATTTCAGGCCATACTGGATACCCCCTGAATGAATGTTTGTATTTCGTCCTTACAAAGGGTACTTTGAGTACATGTTTCATGTGTATATAAATTGAGAAGTATAATTTAATGTTTACTTAACTTTGGTTATAAATTCCTTATGAGGTATTTCCTACGGTTGAATGTTCATAACTTTATCAATATGTGCACCATTGTTTGTCTTTACTCATGTTTCATGGAATGTGACTTGAGTGGAATTATATGGTCATTGTATAGTCATGAAAGTTACATAATTATGTCAGGATAATACTTATTATTGAGATTCAGTACTAATTTAGTTGGATTGACATGTGTAAGGTCAAATCAACCCAATTCAGCTCCACCCGAAGGAAACGTGAATACATAGTTGTCAACCAAGGTGAGTGTACTCACTGGAATGATATATTTGTATACTGTTACGAATATGATCATAATGTTATGAATATAAAATTGTTCATTTCGGTTTATCGAAATGGGAGGTTACTCCTTGACCCGAAATGGGGGAGATTTTTCTATTAATGACAAGGGGTTACTCCTCGACCAGGAATGGGGGAGAATTGTCTATTTAGACAGGATATGTGAATCATGATTCGAAAAAGTTGGTCATTCATTACGAATGAGCCGGATAAATTAATACATAATTATATGGACATGATTTATTGCATTTAAATTCATGCGGTAGTATAGTAGTGATGCATTCACTGGGCTATTTTGCTCATGGTTCCTATGTTCACATTTTTCAGGTAACGCGATGTCACTACCAAATCTAGGAAGTCGGGTCGGGTTAGCCTGGAATGGGATAAACAAAGATTTTGTTTAAATGTAATTGATGTAATTAAGTTAAATTATCCTTCAATCAAGTTTGTATAAATATGACTACTCTGATGTTGTAAAAAGGTTTTCAGTTATATGGATTTACAATGATGACTCTGAAATTAAAACTGTTGTTTATGGTTTGGTTAAATTAATCATGGTTTAACTCACTTTGACTTTCAAACTTAATTATAAGTAAATGGGTTGGGGTGTGTCACCAATAACCTAATTCAATTTTAAAGCGACCATTTCCAAGACTTCTTCAATAGCCATGGCATTAGACATTACTAAAGTTCGGTGGCTTACCATCAGAGCAATGGGTAGGATGAGCTCCCCCATATCCTCTGGGCATATCAAATAACTCTTAAGAGGCCGACCGAGCAAACGCCATTCTCCTTAGTTTATGGTGAAAAATACGACTGTGTGATAATTGATTAAATTAAATTCGCAAGTTTCCAATCAACCTTTATTTAATTCAGCCCCTAAACATGCATCTAAGGTGCGTGTGTCAACCCATAATTAAATAAAGCATGTGACACAAAATATGATGAGACACAGATTTCAGGAAAAAAAAAAACCTTTCGGGTAAAACCTTTATTTCACTATGAATATATAAATCGCAACTTACAATTACATAGAGAAATCTGCAATGGATCAACGCGCAGCCAACCCACAAAGACACGCAGTCTTGAACTCAGCAAGAGAATACACGCAGAACCCTCCAAGGACTCGCAGGCCAAACTTCAGCAAAGAATCTTCACGCAGCAAGATCCTTAATGACACACAGTCATACAGTGTAGAGATGCACTCCACGAAAGATGAACAAAAGCAAGATGTTCTTGAACACCAAAACAATTCACTAAAGCATATGGGAGTTTTGTGAATTGAAAATAAAAAGGGATTAAAACCCTAAAGTAAGAAGCCTAAAGAATTATGCTTTCGCAGTGCTTATGTTCTCGAAAACGTATGGACTTCTTAATGTAAACGTATCCATTTAATGAGTCTTTTTTATAAAAACGCACCGCCTCGAAATTCGAGCTCGTTCGAACGAGATCAGCAAGTCGCTCGAACGAAGGACAACTGTCGTTTGAACGAGATCGCGCGACATGCTATCTCGCGCGAACTACATGCTATGTCACTCGAACGACTGAAGCGAAAAAAATATTAATTAATGTCCGCTTCAACACTTAGAAAAAATACTCATTCTCAAATTTTGACGAAAAAGTCCGCTCCAACACTTAGAAAATATTTTGTAAAAATCTCCCAAAAGCTCTAAGTGAAAAGTAAAGGTATTTAAAACATAACCTTACCAAAGTAAACTTCGCGGAATCTTAAATGATGAAGAACATGAGTAATTCGGATCCGTCTTTGATGTAGATGTCTCTTGAATGTTCTTCGACGTTGTAGCGGTATATGACATAATAAATTGATAACGGACCTATGAAAATATGTCCTTACATATGGAATGTATGCCATTATACCCCTAGAGTGAGGTCGATCCACTACACCAAAACAAGGAAATTTCAAGTGTTTTAAACACTTGCAAATGGCATTTGCAACGATTCAAAATACTTGCAAATTGGATCATTACAAAAAATTTGCATATGTTCAAAACCATTGCAAATGCTGTTCGCAACGATTTATTAGGAACGAATGTCTATTCTAGATAACCGTTACAAAAAAATGCAACAGTTTTGAATACTTTTAAATGAAAATTTTTCAAGTGTTTCAAACACTTACAAAATTTTCATTTGCAAGTGTTCAAAATCGTTGCAAAATTCAGTAAGCATTTTTGTTTTGCAAGGGTTGCTTGTATATGACAAAGTATGTATTTTTTTTATAACGGTATAAAAAACTTACAAATATTAATATGTAAGAAAAAAATATTCCTTTTGTAAGTGTTACGAAATGTTACAGAAATTAAAATATTAAAAAATTAAAAATTATCCGCCACATGTTACCACCCGCACATATAGCAACCAATAAAAATAACTAAAAATATAACAATTATATCCAAAACTCTATAAGTTAACAATTTGATAAAAAAAAAGTGGAATTCATTTACTTAATAATTTCAAGTTACATTAGAACCTATGAAAATACTTCATGATACGTTTAACAGCGGGGTATGGGGAGTTGAAGAAGTTCACACACTTTTATATTATTTATTCATACAAATCCATAAAATACACATCAATGCGTTAATCCCCCCTTTTTCCAAGAATCAGTGGTCTATGTATGGGACCCAAGTAATAAATAACCAAAATAAATATCTAAAACAAATACCTAAAACAAATTTTTCACAAAAATAAAGATCTAAACTCATGAATCTCACGAGACCATGGCAAACCTAATAAGAGGATATCACCAACGTGTCCCATCGATGATATCAATCAGGCCATCATCATAATCACTCAAACATCAATGATTCATCCATATGTGCTTTGAATTGGGTTGAATTTGAGTATCTCTCCATGTTCAAAAACAAAAATGCCTCCCATATGATTATCCCTCCATGTTCAAACCCCTACAAAATTAAATATTAAGACATTACAATGAGTAAAATTTCCTAAATCTAGATTAAAAACAAACACATTTAATGTGTCAGCAATGACTTGGTAGGTGTTTTGGTCCCGCATGGACGTCAATTATATCTTAATACATTGTTAACACTGAGTTTTTTTTTCTCATATTAAAAGGTCAGTCTAGAATTACTTAACCACTTTTCTACAGGAACTGAAATTTCTCTTATTGAAAGCATAAGGTCAGAGAAGAATAAATTTAAACATGACTGGTGATGCCCTTTACTGCTGAGGAGCCTATACTTTAGACCCACTTGTACAATCATGTTCAAAAAATAGAAAATTCGAAACTTAACTTATTTGATGTAATAAGATCACTACATTTTTTAACAAATGAGATTTGATTACAGTAATCTTCAACCATGCTATTAAATTGCAATTGCAATTTAGATTGAAGAAATAAAAAAGGGTTGTTTATGTGTAAGTCCCGAGTTTATCACACTCAAAGTGATAAGTAATACAAATATATTATCGTCTCACTATTTCCCTAAAATAACTTGTTCGAATTTTTTTTTCACAACTTATTTACACATTTATAAGCGATTAATAAACACAAGTAGAATTGGTCAACTTCAGAACCTTGTCATTCTATCATCCAAGTTTAGAGCTAACCTTTGCATCAACACTAAATCCAGTTAAGAATTTTATTTGAAAATATCCACACAGTCCCATAAGAGGATGCATGAAAAGAATTATAAGAGCTAATTACGAGCTTGCCTCAAAGCCAATAACTACACCACCAATAGCCGTTTCACTATTATCAACAAGCAAAGAAATTGAGTCCCCAACCAGACCTCTAATAGGTAATGCATCAACAGAAATCCCCGCACCAATCGCACCATTCGAGTTCTCTGTTTTGTCAAACTAACTTGTCTCCATTTGAACCACTTCTCAAAATCACAAACAGCTGAAATCTCAAAATTTAACCACTTTACTCCCTCCACATTTTGAGATGTAAAATATATATTGATAAAACATTAGTATTATTCATGAAAAATGCACACAAAATAATGTGTTAATGGTTTTATTGGTTAGATGATAAGGTAATATTAAGGACTGGTAAGAAGAACCCATTGGCTAAATAACCAAATTAGTAATGCATTATTTTGTGTACAAGTTGTTAATTTACCATTTTGTGTTTCTATCATTGCTACTAAAATTTTAGCAGTGAACATTGACTTATTATTTACTATATGTAGGGACCGGACGCTAAAATTTTATCAGACTAAAGCTTTAAATATGTGGATCCTCACTAAGTTGACCAAGTTTTAGGAACCTAGTACTAAAACTCTATTAAAAATAAATAGCCCAAAATATATGTGGGATAACTTCTGGAAACTAACGATAACAATTCGTTACAAAACACTGAATAATAATATAAGTAGGATAACTTTAGGAAACTAACAGGGGTTGGCTATAGACACCACATTATAGGACCCCCCTAAGTCTCTCCTTAGGATCCTAGCACTTCCTCCATTCACTACAAAGCCTAGGTGATACCCTGAGTACATATCTAGAGGCCATCGGGAGCTCTCGAGCCCCGTTTGACTCCGGTCACCTCTATCGTCAGAGCGAAAGATTAATGAATATTTAAAGGACTTTGAATCCCCTTTCCAATAGTTTGCCTCATGTGTGGATCGGCATAATGGTTCGTACGAATGGACTATTTTACTATCGAAAATTGATCTGGAGGCCACTGGGCGTTCCGAGCCCCGATTTTCCCCCAATAAACGTTATTGTCAGAGAGCTCAATGGATATTCAAAGGGCATTAAAACCCCTTTCCAACGGTCCATCCCATGCACAAATCGTCATAACCGTTTAGATGAACGACCTGTTATCTCCAAAAAACTGAATCAGAGGCCACCAGGCGCTCTCGGGCTCTATTTAACCAAAATCAACACTTAAGCTCAGATGAAACTGAATGAATCTTCGAAGGACAATGAATACCCTTTCAAATAGGCTGCCCCATGCACTAATCAACCTTATAGTACGGACGAACGACCTGTTTTACTCCGAAAGGTCAACGGGCAATTTCGGGCCCCATTTGACCAAAGTTAACTCTCTGAACCGAGCAAAGCTACTTGGAACATTGAATTACCTCGCATAACCTTTCCAACGACCTGACTTGTGTGTGATTCGAACTTGCGGTTTGGACGAATGATCCATTACTATCCGACAATATCTTGTCCAAAGGACCGACGGGCATTTATGAGCCCCGTTTGACACAAAGTGAAATCCCGAACCCGGGAGCGGAACAAAGTTCTGTTGAAGGTTTCTGAATTAAATTTCTAACGGTATGCTCCATGCATCATTTGAATTTACGAATTGCGTTCTATAACCATTTTTTTGAAAAAAATCTACGCGAGACTGCCAATTGGCAAATCTATTTCCCTGCCTATCGGCAATGTGTCTCGAGTCACCTGTCGATTAGTAGTGCTGGGGGTATATCGATCGGCAGTCCCCCTACCTTATAAAAGGAGGGAATGAGCTCACTCCTAATCACACCTCAGATCCATCAATATCAGTGAGCTCAACATCATTCTTCTATAATCAGCGAAGTTTCCTTGTGTGAAGTTCCTTTCCACCTTTCATTCCCATCATTCTCATACCAAATTTAGCAAAAAATATTCCTCTCTCTCATCCAACATTCATCCCAACTTGCAAGGAAACTCATCAAGGATCAAGATCAAGCCTCAAGTCTCCAAAGAAGGTCCAAATATCCTTCTCTATTTAAATTTCTTTATTTTTGCATTAGTTACATAAATTCTTAATTTAGCTTTTACTTTAGTTCATACACATTAGCATCTCATCCTTTATTAGTTATACTGCACATACTCTATTTTCTATATAAAAAAATAATGGAAAAGAGGGTTACACCTATAAATTCCAACGAGATTATTCACCACATTTTCTCAAAACTAAAATATCTTTTCTACATGCACACACATAATAAATTCCCGTATGAATCTATGAGATAAACCCCACCCTTGTGCCTCATGCAAACTACATGGACTTTGATTCCTTTATAGGCTACGTAGGCATTTTGGGAAAAAAATCGAGGCTCGAGTCCTATTTTCCAAGTTTCATATTTTTCATCTTTTTCTTACTTTATCTATATACATATTGTTCATATATACTATACTTATGATTCATACTTACGCGTCTTATCTAACGCATATTACCGTTCCATTATAACGATCAACATCTCAATAAGCGCACATATCATATTTTATAATTATTATTCTAGGAACGTTTCCTTTGGATGACCTCACTCCATCTTTTCCATGATGCGAGTCATGTAATTTCGATCTCCATTTACGTATACAAGCACACACACTTCACAGAGAAATTAAGAAAAATAGTAACATAAGCCCATGAGAGATCGAAAGGGCGGGATGGGTGCCTAACACTATCCCATTTCGTAACTTAGCCTCCGAACCTCTGAACTATTGGTTTCGTAAGCATCAGTTTGTCTTTGATGCAGCTCTCTCGAGGTGGCGACATGTTATTTTGCCTATTTTATACAAAATAGGCTGGTGACTCCATCTCTTTACATCACCCCACATTGACGACGGATGAAGCATCCCTAAAGAGGAAAGGGTGTGAGACCTTCTCTCCCTCCTTGAGTGCGCACGCGTGAGTGCCGAAGGACCCCAAGACCGGGAGAAAATATCCTAAAGGAAAGGATGGCCATGGTGAAGACTCCGTTGGGGAGAGAATTGTCATAAGAGGGCTATACTCTATTTGCATGGGTTTTATCATTTTCTACTTGTGTGCGTATGGACCTACATGTATGTTATTTTTTCTCCTCTCTTCTATGTATCCATCTCAGGATTATAACACTCCTCACTTACACACTTATATATATTCTTTATGTACACCTCACACTACTTACCTGTAGGATTACTTACATCCACATATTGCACACACCACATAGAATATCCATACTTGGGTGTCACTAACACACACCTCCACTTATCACACTTGTATATATCCATGCTCACTAAAACTTATCACACACCACTTGTAGTTGATCCATGATTAAGTTCACTACCACACACTCACTTATAGATATTCACACGTCACACACTCTCATGTGTCCATGCTTAGTGTAATCTTCATACTAGATTTACTTTTCATGATACTTGTATATCCTTCCTATTAGTATAGTGCTCATCATGACAAATAAAATACCATCTCTATAATATAATAATTAAGAATCATACATTGTGCACACTACATCACCAAAAAGCATGGTTATTGACCAAATTTTGTCCCGTGACTGGGGTGTCACTTTGTGATGGGCGTTGGTCCGGCAGGTCGCATTTAGCCTAAGCAATATGAATCTCACCTTTCATTGGCCAAGTACCTTCGACATATATCGAACGGTTCCTACCGTATCTTACCGCTTGACCGAAGTCATGACGGGGGTATATAGCAGGGAACTCATTCACGTACGTCGAGTATATCGAATTCTCTCTCACACGTACTGTCCCCATGAGGTATATAGTGACGCAATTAACGTATACCCTGGTATATCAAACGGCTTGTCCACACATACTGATTACCCTCAAAAATAAGATGTATATCATGGAAGTCATGCCAAAAGGGGTAACCTTTCCACTAACCCAACAAATTCATACCCTCATATAGGCTTAAAACATAAGGCACTCATATCTAGTTTATCGATTACTACTCGAAACTCTGTCGAAATACTGGGTTGACATGCCGCCTAAATTTTTATGCGATTTTGTCATTTTCCATAATAGAACCTTGTCCATGAGCCCGGTAATAAGTCAAACCATGTTTCATATATTTTTCAAACCCAATTTCCCAAGCTCGGATCCCGTTAGGCATTTCTTTTGCATTTAGGTGAATCTAATACAAGTGAGAACATAATAAGTAATAATCATGCTGAGTCCCTTCTCTCGTTTTCCTCCTTCCTTACCAAAAGTGTCAAAAACATTATTTCCCTTCTTTTATCAAAATACCAAAAACATTTTTCTTCCTTTTACCATAAATGTCAAAAGACATTTTTTCCTCATTTTGTCAAAAATATACCAAAAATACTTTGTCCTTCGCTTTTCAAAAAATACCAAAAACATTTTCCTCCTTTTATAATAATAAAAGTTTTTCCCTCTTCTCTTTCAAAAAAAAATTCGAATAATTTTCCTTCTCCGGTCGATCGCATACCCGACCCTTGACCTGGCTCCCTATTGGCTTTGGTCTTCCACCGAACCACCCCGAGGCTCCATTATTTCTCTCGCTACTTCCTCCAAGTTCGGAATCCACCTTCACCCACTCTTCATGGAGAACACAGACCTAGTGTCGAATGTGTAGCCTAATTTGAAGACGGTCATAGTCTAACTTACCGCCAAGATTAATAACCTTCAAACTGAGGTTCATGATATGCAGCGAAATCGGGTCCCTATTCCCGAAGAGATCGAGGTCCTCTTACCTTGCGCTATGGGTCAGCCCGTACCCGAGTCTATTTGGGTCCGGAAAAAATACCATCATGCTCCACCCGTCCCTCCTGCCAATGGGTCACCGCCAACTAAGCTCCCCATGTAGAATCTTATCCAGCCAGGGGCTCACAGGCCAGTTCTCATCGATCCGAAGGAAGAAGAGTTTAACAAGGTTAAGGAGGACCATAATCTATTGACCAATAAATTTGACCAAGTTCGAATCTCTAGGAACTATATGGATTACACCCATATTGATATGCCCTATATGTACTCAACAGCTCAGAGACACCAAACTCGGCCAAGGAGATGGCCGAGGTTAGAAGGGCCCCAGATTGGCAACCAGCGGTCTCGTCCTAAGCAAGGTCCGCCATGGCCGACGTTACTAGTTACCTCACAGTCAAACAACAGCTGAGGTCTTCGTGATTCATGGGGAAAGTTATCCATCAGGTCGGCTGGAGCCGACATCACGCCTATGATATACAACAACCTCGGTTGGGTGTAAGCCTAGGAAACAAGGACAACACAATCATCGTAATCAGCCTCGGTTGGGAATCAGTCGACGTTCCAACTACTCCTACATAACCCCGACCCAGGCCGACGTTATAACTCCATATGTCTCACCTCGCCTTCCTTACTGAGCCGAGACCATCATGAATAATCTCGAATTGGGTAGCAGCCTGACTTCACCAACCTCGTACCCTTCCAGGTCGAGGTTGGTATCAATCGAAAACAGTCGAGCCTTTACTCGCACATGCATGGATGGGAGCACGTTTACTAAAATCAGTTGTAACAAATCAATCCCCTCACGTGGGGGAATATTTCATCATCATTCTCTTCATGTGACAGTGACAGATGTCTTCATCAGATTGGCTAGATCAACACACATATGCTCATGGCATGCATGGGGGGTGCATTACACCCCCCATGCGCTATATATACTTGCCTTCTCCTACATGGAGGGGGATAAAACATTACAACCCTAGCTGAAACTCTGTCCAATTATACAGTAGAGAGAGAAAGCTTGTGAGATTGTATTCATGGTCGTTAGTGCCTTATTTTAGTGACCTTACTCACTCACTTGCACTGTTGACGTAGGCCTAATTGGCTGAACCACTTATATCTTGGTGTTCACCCTCTTCTCCTCACCTCCTATATATATGTATATACTTACATCTATATATTCTCCCATGCAGCCATTGTCATCACTGATTTGAGCTTACAAACACCTTGTAGGGTGGTGCTATTTCCAGCATCATCATTTTGGCGCCGTCTGTGGGAATGAGAAGCTACCTCTTCCTCATTTTCTGCTTGACCTCGCCGGAGACTCTGGTGGTGAACCAGGCCTCACCTCCTGTGTGGAGCTATTTCACCATTGAAAGAGGTCCATTAAGGTAATAAGCTCATCTACTACACAAGCTCTTTAGTGTTAACGTATGGCACCAAAATTACCACCATCTCTTCCACCACCTAATGCTGAAGGACCTAGTTCCAGCCAGGCACCGCCTCAGTCCGAAATGACAGAGGTACAAGCAGCCTTGAGGTCTTTGGCTACAACGCAACAAGAAATGAAGGAGAAATTTGCACAATTCAGTCAAAATGTGATGAGACCATCTGGGGTCCCACCGGAGATGATTACTCCGGTGGCCGCACAGCCCCATTCTGATGCCAGAGGACCACCCCAAGCACCGCGAAAAGACCAACCTATTCCTCAGCGGAGGAGAGACATTGCTGATCCTAGGCATTTGCATTTGAGGAGGCAAGAGAACCCTTGCCCTGAGGATATGTATGATGATTTGGAGGCAGAAGATGATCCAAAAGATTGTTAGGAGACGTATGGGGTTTCAAATAACACAGTGCATCCTATCCATCTGAGCTGAGGTTATGGAGGCAGAAGAGGTGAAGGAGCCCAACAAAGAGGATCAACTTTTGATCGATTGAGCAGAGGGTCGGCCTTTGAAAGGCTCGGCCCAGTAAATGACCTAAGACAGAGGTTGTCCAGGTCGAGAATTACAGCCGGCTCACAAATGGAAGAGGGGGAACGTCGGCTTCATCAAGGACGAGGTAAGGACCAGGAAGAGGTCAACAGCCGATGTTGTGTTGTGGCTAAGGAACTCTCATTCCACCCTTCGAGGTGGCTGGGGATAACCTCGGCCAGGCCGACATTGCAAGAACATGGAATAACTCCATCAAACGTCTTGAGGAAAAGATAGGAGACCTCATTAAAAGTCGGGACCCACTGAAAAGAGGTTTCTCAGAAGGCTCTCCGTTCGTGGCTAAGATAGTGAGCTTCCCAAACCCTCCCAAGTTCAAGCCACCTACAGTGTCTCCCAAGTATGACGGTAGCACCAACCATGTATATCAT
Organism: Sambucus nigra; assembly: GCA_949130495.1. NCBI lineage: Eukaryota > Viridiplantae > Streptophyta > Magnoliopsida > Dipsacales > Adoxaceae > Sambucus > Sambucus nigra. The sequence goes on along the minus strand of OX422213.1, from coordinate 661,200,280 downwards.
ATTGAGATGTACCAGTCTGCAGTGGACATTTACTCAATACCAGATGAGATAAAGTGCCAGGCCTTCTTCGGGACTTTGATGGGAGCTGCACACGTCTGGTTTACCTCTCTTTCGAAGAACTCAATAGAAAACTTTAAGGGCTTGGCTGAACAGTTCATTCCCAATTTCTGTTTTGGGGTAAGACCTCAAAAGAAGACCACCCATCTGTTGTATGTCAAGCAAGGCAAGAACGAAAGTCTAAGAGACTACATTGCTAGATTCAATAAAGAAAAATTGGAGGTTGAAGATTACGAAGAGAATATAGCTATGACCGCTCTCATAGGAGGTCTTCATAAAGGGAAGTTATTGTGTAAGCTCGCGGAAGACCCTCCCAAGTCCATGGCAGAATTATTGGCAACTGCAGGTAGGGTCATGAACGCTAAAGAGGCCATGGACACAAAGTATGAGGATGAGAACGGTAGTGGCAGCGGGAAGTTCCAAAGAAAGAAGGACAGAAAGAAGAAGTCAGCTGACGATAAGTTTACACGTTATACCCCTCTAACTGTGAGCTGCGAACACATCCTCAATGAGATCAAGAATAATCGGTCTCTGAGATGGCCAGAGAAGCTGAAGGCTCCTTCGTATAAGAGGAACAAGAACTTGTGGTGCGAGTTCCACCAGGACTATGGCCATGTGACAGACAAGTGCTTCGCCTTAAAGGATGAGATCGAGAAGATGTTAAAATCTAAAAGTTGAGAAAGTATGTTGATGGCAAGGCTCCTAAGAGGGGAAGAGATGACCCTAAAAAGAAGAAAAATGACAGATGTCGTAACGATACTCCAGCAAAAAAAAATGATGACTCGGGTGACGATGATGAAGACGATCCAGAACTCCCACCAAAAGATGACAATGCCCCAGTGAAGAGGATTGGTATGATCTCCTTCGGTGTTAACACCATATACGGAGGACTAGAAGGGGGTGGCTCTGAAATGGATGACCGAAAAGATCATATGGCAGAGGCCAATTCAGTGGCCAGACTAGAAGTGGTAAATCTGGCGTCTTCAAAAACCAAACAGAAGACAAAGAAAGTGGATATGGACATCTTATAGTCAGGTTCTCCCGACTCGACTTCAAAGGCATCTTAGCCCCGCATGATGATCCTTTGGTAATTACAACAAGAGTGCATGGATGCGAGGTACATAAAATTCTTGTAGATGGAGGAAGTTCAACAGATGTGATGTTCTGGCCTTGTTTCAAAAGCCTAGGCCTTAGCAGAGCCAGGCTGGTACCCTATCATCATCTATTAATGGGCTTTAGTGGCGAAAAAGTCCATCAGTTGGGCATGTATGATATGGACGTGCGAATGGGAGATGAGTGGCCTAAGAGGTTGACCCGGAAGATCAATTTTTTTGTTATGGAAGAAAATGTCTTCTCGGCCTATAACCTCATCATGGGAATAGTAGCCCTTAAGGAGTTTGAAGTTGTGCCATCAACGGTCCACCAGATGCTAAAATTCTCGACCCCCTATGGGGTAGGGGAAGTGCAGGGTGACCAGACCATATCACGAGAATGCTACTTCAACTCAGCCGAAGAAAGAGAGGCCCATAAGAGAGCAACTACCACGTATAAGATTGATACACTTGACCCTAGAGATGAAACGAAATTAAAGAAAGGAGAGGTCGCGGAAGAGGTAGAATCCATCGTCCTCAATGAGGAGGAACCGAAAAAAATCGTCCAGATCGGTAAAGCCTTAAAAGTAGAGATGAAGGAAGAGCTGATAAACTTCTTGAGTAAGAGGCAGAGTGTCTTCGCTTGGAGCCACGCGGATATGCCAGGCATCAACCCTGAGGTTATGTGCCACAAGCTCAAGGTGACTAAGGATGCTTGGCCAATCAAGCAAAGACGAAGAGTTTACTCTCGGGAAAAGTACGACGTCATTCGGGAAGAAGTAAGAAAGTTGGAAGAGGCTGAGTTTATCAGGAAAGTCATATACTCGGAGTGGTTATCAAACGCAGTCATTGTGCCCAAAGCCAATGAAAAATGAAGGATGTGCGTAGATTTTACCGACCTGAACAAGTCTTGTCCAAAAGATAACTATCCTTTACCTCAGATCGATCAGATGGTAGATGCCAGTGCAGGGCATGAGCTCATGAGCTTTATGGATGCGTATTCAGGCTACAATCAGATCTTCATGGACGCCGAAGACTCAGAGAAGACATCCTTCATAACTGACAAGGGGACATATTGCTACAAGGTTATGCCCTTCGGATTGAAAAATGCGAGGGCAACGTATCAACGTCTTATGAATAAGATGTTTAAAAATAAAATAGGCAAGACTATGGAGGTGTATGTGGATGATATGTTGACAAAGAGCTTAAAGGTCTGCACTCACGTGACAGACTTAGAAAAGACCTTCGATACCATGGACTTGTACAGAATTAAACTCAATCCCGCAAAGTGTGTCTTCGGGGTAGGAGCTGGGAAATTTCTTGGATTCATTGTGAATCAAAGGGGAATAGAGGCGAACCCTGAGAAAATTAAGGCTTTGCTTGACATGAAGACGCCAAGAAGTATCAAGGACGTTCAGAGGCTCATTGGAAGAGTAGCTGCACTCAATAGATTTATTTTCAGAGCGACGGACAAGTGTCTACCTTTCTTTAAGGTGCTTAGAAATGCGTTCGAATGGGATAAATAGTGTGATGAGGCTTTTAACCAACTCAAGTCCTACCTCGGATCTCTCTTGCTTTTATCTCGGCCCATAGTAGGAGAGAAGTTGTATGTTTATCTAGCAGTCTATGAATAAGCTATAAGTGCAGCCATAGTACGGGAGGACGTTAGGGTTCAAAGGCCTGTATACTTCAATAGTAAAGCCCTTCAAGGGTCTGAACAGAATTATCCTCGGATGGAAAAGTTGGCCTACGCCTTAATACATGCTTCTAAGAAGATGAAGCCCTACTTTCAAGCCCATTCTATGGTCATCCTCACTGACACCCCACTAAGACAGGTCCTCTACAAACCTGAGAATTTTGGTAGATTGATGACGTGGGTCATTGAGTTGGGAGAGTATGACCTTACTTACCAACCCAGGATGGCTATTAAAGGGCAGGCACTTGCAGATTTTGTTGCTGAGTTCACATGGGATGAGGTCGAGGTTGAGAATAACCTAGAGACTCCAGAGGGATCAAACAGCAACGTCTTTCGAGATCCGAAAGAGGTTGTATCCAACAGAACCAGAAATGGAATAGACAAGAATGAGGAAGATCGATACCTCTTCAAGTAAAGAATCATGTTAGAAAGGAGCTTCTCATCAAATAAAGACATTTAGAACCTCTTTATTGATGGGTTTTCTTGCGAAAGTGGAAGCGGTGCAGGGCTGATACTCTCAGCCCTGGATGGTACCAACGTTGAATATGCCCTAAGGTTTAACTTTAAGGCATCAAACAACGAGTCAGAATCTGAGGCCATGATAACAGGCCTCTTCTTGGCAAAGACCCTTAGGGTAAGACGACTCCTACTTCATAGTGACTCAAGGTTGGTTGTAAACCAAGTATTGGGTGTTTATGAGGCCAAGGATGAAAGGATGGCCAAATACCTGAAGAGGGTAAGAGTGATATTAGAAGGTTTCGAAGAGGTAAAGATGAAGAGAATACTCGACAAAATAACAGCCACGTAGATGCACTAGCAAGGTTGGCTTCAGCAACAAGGATAGACATCAGAAGGACAGTTCCAGTCGAGATACTGCCCAAAGCGATCATTGAAGAAGAAGAGGTTAGTAACCCTTGCCTCAATTTGAACCTAAGGGACTCATGGATGAACCCCCTTATCAGATATATCAGAAAGGGAGAGCTGCCGAGATCAAAGCTAGAGAGGAGGAAACTGAGGTACAGAGCGACAAAGTTCTCAATAATAGGAGATGTCCTTTACAAGAAGGGATTTCTATTACCCCTCCTCAGGTGTGTTCATCCCATAGAGGTCCCACGCACCCTACAAGAGGTACACGAGGGTTCTTGCTCCAGTCACATGGGAGGAAGACCTTTGGCTAAGAGGATTATCACGCAGGGGTACAAGTAGCCGACCTTGGCTAAGGATGCTGCAGCCTATGTGAAGAGGTGTGACAAATGCCAAAGATTCTCCAATATCCGCCATCAACCTCATCAGATTATGACGTCAATAAGCTCTCCTTGGCCATTCGCAGTATGGGGAATTGACTTTATGGGTCCCTTACCAAGGGCTGCGAATAACTATAGGTTTTTGGTAGTTACCATCGACTACTTCTCCAAGTGGGTAGAATCTGAGCCAATGATCACGATTACAGAGCTGAAGACCTTCCAATTTATTTGGAAGAACATCATATGCAGATATGGCCTTCCAAACACCCTCATCTCAAACAACGGAACCCAGTTTAAGAATTCTTCCTTAGAAAAGTATTACGAGAAAGTTGGGATCAAGTAATTTTTCTCTTCTCTGGGCCGGCCTCAGGCAAACGGTCAGACCGAAGTTATAAACAGAACAATCCTCGACGGGATCAAGAAGAGGTTAGAAGAAGCTAAGGGGAGATGGACTGAAGAGGTTTATGATGTATTATGGGCCTACAGAATAACGGCTAGGACACCAACGGGGGAAACCCCATTTATGTTAGCGCATGGCTCAGAAGCTGTCATACCAACCGAGGTAGGGCTCCCCACGCACAGGGTTCAGACTTATAAACCTGAGAAGAATGGGGAGGAGAGAAGACTTGACCTAGATCTGATTGAAGAGAGAAGGGAAGACGCAGAGATCAGACAGGCAGCCTACCAATAGAGAACAACGAAGTTCTACAATCAAAGGGTGAAATCAAGACCCATAGTTGTGGGACACTTGATGTTGAAATTGACGTTGCAGAAAGCAAACAAACTTCACCCAAATTAGCATGGCCCTTACAAGGTGATTGAAGAAGTTGTACCTGGGACCTACAGGTTGGAAAACCTTGAGGGGGAACCTTGTTCCAATCCATATAATACTGATCATTTGAAAAAGTATTACATATGATGTTGCAATGATTCCTATGTAAATATGTCAACTTATGAGGATATTATTAATGAGAAGATCAGTTCCTGTGTCAACTATTGGTCCATTAATTTGGTGAAAAAATTATTTGTGAGGATAACATCTTAGTTGATGACCTCAAACCTTATAACATCATAATTTGGTGACAAGGTCTGAGGTGAGACATCATACTTGAATGACCTCAGACCTTAGACATCATTAATTTGGTGAAAAAATTATTTATGAGGATAACATCTTAGTTGATGACCTCGGACCTTATAACATCATAATTTGGTGACAAGGTCTGAGGTGAGACATCATACTTGAATGAACTCAGACCTTAGACATCATTAATTTGGTGAAAAAATTATTTATGGGGATAACATCTTAGTTGATGACCTCTGACCTTATAACATCATAATTTGGTGACAATGTCTGAGGTGAGATATCATACTTGAATGAACTCGGAACTTAGACATCATTAATTTGGTGAAAAAATTATTTATGAGGATAACATCTTAGTTTATGACCTCGGACCTTATAACATCATAATTTGGTGACAAGGTCTGAGGTGAGACATCATACTTGAATGACCTCAGACCTTAGACATCATTAATTTTGTGAAAAAATTATTTATGAGGATAACATCTTAGTTGATGACCTCGAAACTTATAACATCATAATTTGGTGACAAGGTCTGAGGTGAGACATCATACTTGAATGACCTTAGACCTTGGACATCATTAATTTGGTGAAAAAATTATTTATGAGGATAACATCTTAGTTGATGACCTCGGGACTTATAACATCATAATTTAGTGACAAGGTCTGAGGTTAGAGATCATACTTGAATGACCTCAGACCTTAGACATCATTAATTTTGTGAAAAAATTGTTTATAAGGATAACATCTTAGCTGATGACCTCGGACCTTATAACATCATAATTTGGTGACAAGTTCTGAGGTGAGACATCATACTTGAATGACCTCAGACCTTAGACATCATTAATTTGGTGAAAAAATTATTTATGAGGATAACATCTTAGTCGATGACCTCGGACCTTATAACATCATAATTTGGTGACAAGGTCTGAGGTGAGACATCATACTTGAAAGACCTCAGACCTTAGAAATGGGGATAACATCTTAGTCGATGACCTCGGACATTATAACATCATAATTTGGTGACAAGGTCTGAGGTAAGACATCATACTCGGATGACCTCAGACCTTAGACAATGTTATAAGGCTCACGAAGACACCATTATATTGAGACTTTAGTCCTTAACACAAGCACATTGCATGACATAAAAAACCATTCAAAGAACATTCAGCAACTAAGAAATAAATCCCTCTTCAGAGGTTGATATAGCATGAAGTTAAGAGTTGCAAGACAAAAGGTAACAAAATTTGTCATCAGAAGTTACAGATCAATGTTAAGAATTATAAGGAGTTCACAAAATGGATTTAAGTATCAGCAATCTCAGGGTTAGCAGTCATGCCCCCGTCTCCCTGGCCGAGGTTGGTCACTTCTATCCCATCATCTTGAGGACCAACGTCTTCAGTCATGGTATCCTCTTGAGGAGCAGTCTCGGTAGGTGTGGCTCCTCCTTCTTCCTCGACCTCTTGTAAGGCTTGAGCAAACCGAGGATCGACGTAACCCAGACAAATGAAGTCAAAAGATGCCAGGCTCCATGGCTCTTTCTCCTTTATTGCTTCCCATTTGTCAGTGGCCTTAACACCCCTTTCGGGGTACTCGAAGCCAAAGCTGATGAACTCATCAGAAACCTTATAGTCCTCCAAAATATTCTCTAAGGCGTCATCCAAAGCAGCCTTCACAGTGACATCGACCTTGTTTAAAGAGAGTCAACCTAAGTCTTGAGGGCAGAGCTATGATCCTTCTTTAGCTTGTCCATGTCCTTCTCTAGCCGCTTAACGCTAGCCTCATACTTCTCCAAGGAAGCCTTCAGATGCTCCACTTCAGCGTTCAGAGCAGCCTCGATCTTTTGGGCCTCTTTACCCTTCTCAATCAGAGGAAGTTTCCTCAGAGTCGAGTTTACAAACTGGTGCATGGTGAGGATACCCTGCAGAACACATACATGGATGTCAGTTTAAGATTTGGTATAATTTAAAGACGAGGTTACACTTGTTCAAATAAAAGCAAAAAGTCTTACTTGGATAGATCGATGGAGGGTAAACTCGGCCAGTAGAGGCGTATCTAGAGAATGGCAGAAGTGTTTGTCAGAGTCGGTCATGACGTTGTCGATAGCGTCCAAGGCCCTCACACTCTGGCCGATAAGACTTTCGCCAATCTTCAGTTGCTCTAGACGGGCAACTAGCACGTCCTTAGAAGAGATAGGGATATCACGATCCCCCTTTGAAGTTTTCTTCTTTTACCTCTGACCCTCAGGGGCAGGTTCAGTAGATCTCCTCTTCTTGGAGGCCTCAGCCCTTGAGGTAGTTGGAGGGGGGGAGGTGCAGCTAGACCTTCTTTATTCACAAGCTTAGCAAGGCTTGGGGATTCCATCTCCCAAAGGTCGTCAAAAATTCCTTTTGGGCATTCTGCAAACAGAAATATCTGAGTTGAAAAATCGGAGACATAACAAAATTAGAGGTATAACTTGTTGAAATGATAAAGTAACTTACGGAGCTCGGTCAGAGGACTCCTCCCAAGGCCAGTTTCAAAGAGGTAGTAGGGGGTCATCAAATGTCGTACTTGACCAACAGGCCATGCTCTCCCTAATCTTGAAGGTCTTTGACCTATTGAAGGTTATTATGTCTTAACATAGGGTTGGCCCTAGCAGCCATTGACACCTTTCCCCATTTCATGGGTATTCTCAGCTATAGGGAGGAAGAGGGGGCACAGGGGCCAAGCTCCCATGATCTTGAGGCGAAGAAATATTGTGGTTTCCAATTGTGGTTCGAAGTTTGGGTAACCAGTAACATCTTCTTGTTGGACTTTCGAGCTATAAAGTGGTAATAACTCGGATGATCCTAGCAGAGGAGGGGACATAGCACCCTGTGAAGATGTGGATGAGAAGGTCTGAGTGATGGACTGCCCTCCATAAGACTATAGCTCCAATTATCACCCTCCAGGCATTGGGGGATAATTGAGAAGGGGCCAAGTTAATATAGGACAATATAACCCTAATTATTGGATGAATGGGAAGATGAAATCATAACTTAAACATCTGCTCGTATAAGCAGATCTCGCCATCTTGGCCGCCAAAGGCCCTCTTGCCCTTTAGAGGTCTCCTAAGTCTTATGGATGGACTTATAGAATACAAATATCTGAAAGCTAGGAGATCGAGTTCGCTGACAGTACTCTCTATCTCAGCTCCCTCCGAGGTGTCAACATCACTTTTGCTACCATCATCTTCATCTCGGCCAACGTCGGCTCGAGCAGACGAGGGAGCACCATCAGGAATCTCTGAGCAAACTCGACTCCTCTGGCAGCCGACAGAGGAATAGCGTCAAGGATTAGGGGAACAACCACACTAGGTCCTATAATATCGATATCAGAGGAAGACTGCGAGGTGCTAGAACTCTTCTGAGACAAGGCATGGCTGGAAACCTCGGCTTGGTCAGGGGCTTGGTCCATCCGGACGGAATAGTCCATGGCCTCTTAGAAAGAATCCACAGACTTAGGGTCTGAGGTTGATGACTCAGACTCAGACATCGGAACAGGTTCTACTGGGACCTCTGCAGACACAGATGGCTCAGGGTATATCACTTTCAGAGGGGGTGGGAATATAAGCCTGAGAGGGAATGCCTCTGCCCTACGAGCTTCCTCTTGGGCTCGTTCTATTTGCCTAATCTTCTCTAAGGTTTTCTCCCTAAGAGAAGCGAATTCCTCTAAGAGTTGATAAAGGGGTCTGAGCATATGGGGATGACCTTACACTTATGGACTCAAGCTAAAAACAAACAGGATAAACAATATAATGAAAGATCAAATGTGGTAACTTGAAAGGTTCCTAATAAGAACAGTCCACCGAGAAACTCATAGGCTCACCGAAAAACCTAAACTACCACCGAAAAACTCAAGTTGATACCGAAAAATGCAGCAAATAGAAAAACAAGGCTGGAAAAATGACAAAGAGGATGTAGTAAGCAATACCTGAAGAAATTCAAGGAGAAGAAGGGGAAGATTGGAAAGAAAAGTCCACCAAACGCACTCTTGATCAAGCTCTGGAAGAGAGAGAAAGCAAAGAAGGTTCAGGCGGGATAATGAAAGGAAATGAAGAAGAAAGAGAGAGAGAAGGTTTAAAACCCTCGAAATTCACTTACACGCATCCCAAGTCCCATCATTTCCTTGGGAGCCCAAAAGATCATAATCATTGCACTTGCCAAGCACACAATCTCCTTCAGAAGCTGACACTTATCAAGAAAATATTGGCACTTAAAGAAATCCAACCTCGGACATACATACCCCTTAGTCACCTGTTCACATAGGTAAATAAGGGCTAGGGGTGATTGATATGCCCTATATGTACCCAACAGCTCAGAGACACCAACCTCGGCCAAGGAGATGGTTGAGGTTAGAAGGGCCCCAGATTGGCAACCAGTGGTCTCGTCCTAAGCAAGGTCGGCCATGGACGATGTTACTAGTTGCCTTACAGTCAGACAACAACTGAGGTCTTCGTGGTCCATGGGGATAGTTATCCATCAGGTCGGCCGAAGTCGATATCACGCCTACGACATACAGCAACCTCGACTAGGTGTAAGCCGAGGAAATAGGGACAACACAATCATCGTAATCAACCTCGGTTGGGAATCAGCCGACGTTCCAACTACTCCTACATAACCCCAACCCAGGCCAACGTTATAACTCCACATATCTCACTTCGACTTCCTTATTGAGCCAAGACGATCATGAATAATCTCGTATTGGGCAGCAGCCTGACTTTACCAACCTAGTACCCTTCCAGGCCGAGGTTGGTACCAATCAAAGACAACCGAGCCTCCTCGCACATGCGTGGCTGGGAACACGTGTACTAAAATCAGTTGTAACAAATCAATCCCCTCATGTGGAGGAATATTTCATCATCATTCTCTACATGTGACAGTGACAGATGTCTTCATCAGATTGGCTAGATCAACACGCACATGCTCATGGCATGCATGGGGGGTGCATTACACCCCCCATACACTATATATACTTACCTTCTCCTACATGGAGGGGGGTCGAACATTATAACCCTAGTTGAAACTATGTCCAATTATACTGTAGAGAGAGAAAGCTTGTGAGATTGTATACATGGCCGTTAGTGCCTTATTTTAGTGACCTCACTCACTCACTTGCACAGTGGACGTAGGCCTGATTGGTTGAACCACTTATATCTTGGTGTTCATCCTCTTCTCCTCACCTTCTACATATATGTATATACTTACATCTATATATTCTCCCGTGCTGCCATTGTTATCACTGATTTGAGCTTACAAACACCTTGAAGGGTGTTGTTGTTTCCAGCATCATAACATATGTCTCCTTACCCTAAAGCAATCCTGCTAGAAAAGTTCAAGATGCCCAACATTGAGAAGTTTAGGGGTAGTGGGCCCCCAATTATTCATCTTAAAAGTTACCAGCGAGCCATGACTCTCGTAGGTGCCTCCGAGGAAATAATGGCCCAAATGTTCCAAGAGCCTTTGAAGGACAACGCTCTTCGCTGGTTCCTATCCTTCGAAGAATCCAAAATTCACTGTTGAGAGAATATTGCATGTGAATTCATGTCACAGTACAAATACAATGAGGAGTTGGAGGTTACCCGTTGTGATTTAGAACTTCTCAAGTAGAATTTCGGGGAAACTGTCAATAATTTCATTGCAAGGTGGAGGGAGAAATCGATCACCATGACCAACCGGCCTTTCAAAGAGGAGCAAGTCAGTAATGTGAAGAAAAAATTCTTACCCCATGTTCTAGCGATGATGGGAGGATAGTATTCCTCCTATTTTTTAGCCCTCTAGGAACCAGGGTTAAAAATCGAAGAAAGTCTTGCCAAGACAGAAACTGAGCCAAAGAAAGTATCCAGAAAGTTCACTCCCAGAAAGTATGAGAAGCCTACCACTATCGCAGTGTCAATCATAAATAACATATCTCAACCTACCACTTCATGGGTACAAGAAAGTCACCACAACCCCGTCAAAAAAAATACACCGAGCTTCATGCTCTTCTCTCCAAAGTGTACAAAGCTCTATTAAGCCAAAATCTTATCAAGCCATTGGACCCTCGTCCATTACCAAACCCACTTCCCTAAAATTTTAAACCCGACGCCCATTGATCAGTGCTTCCATCCCCGAAATATAATCTAAGGTCTGATTGATCGGGATACCATCGCCCCACCAGTTAATATTAAACCCAACACCACTCGCAACCCACTCCCAAATCATGCAAATGCTATCTTCCTAGAAGAAGACCCGAAATTTGACCCATCTACCCAGATTGTACCCAGTATATCACCTATCATACCCGTATATGTAACAACTCATAATTTTATCCGGTAATTAATGAAAATAAATTCGAAATTTTGAGTAAAATAAAATCTCAGAATTTATTAATTTTAGTAATTTAATTGAGTTTTAATATTGAAAAGTCGGATTTTAATCGAAATTAGAATCGGAGTTAAAATGGGAATTTTTAAAAAACGGTTGTCACGGTTATGGGTCGTGACTAATGGGCAATTTTTTTTAGTTTCAATTGAATCCTATTAGCATTTGAACTCCTAATCATTATAAATTAAAACTAATTCGTGGTTGGGTTCTTCAAATCATTTTTTTCACAACTCTTCCTCCAGAAGACTTCTCCAAAATATTTCTCTTTTATCTACAAACCTTTGCCCCAATTTTCTTCAAGGTTTCAACTCAAGATTTGTCAAGATTAATTGGGTTTTCTCAAGACGCGCCAATAACTGATCTTTACCAACTTTTTGAGAATAACACATCTTTAAAATCAGAATTCTCAATCAACTATTATTCACCCATGGATACTCTATTCTCTTCCTTTAGTATTATGCGTTTTAAGTGTCGCCTAAACCCTTAATGACATGTTTTTCTTAAAATAAATTAGCAACTTAATTAGAAAAAGTGAAAACTAAATTTGGTACTATTTTAATGAAAACTGTTAATATGGAATAAGACTTTAAACCCTTGGGTGCGTACGAGAGAGTAGTGGGTTTTGGTTATTATGGTTGTTACATATGGTATCAAATCACGGTCTTAGATCTCATAGGTTGTGAGTCTGTTTAGCTTCAATGTTACTGATCTGTGATCCCTTTCGTTGATTCGTACTCCGTAAGATATTGGGTCTAGCATACGTGTTAGTTGTATTTCTTGGAGATAAGGAGTTTGTGTTAAGGACGTTGTAGGCATTGAGGTTAGCAATAGTAATCTTGATGTGAGGATCCTTAGAATTGATTTTGGAAATGAGATTTTCTTTGAAAATCGTTAGTACGGATGTGAGGTATTGTAAGTATCAATTTGGTGATGTGATTTATTTTGAGGAATTAAGTATTAAAATGAATTTTGGAAGAGAGAAACGAGTAGTGATTTGTGAGAAAGTGTGGTACGCCGTTATTTTTAATAGTTATGCGTATATATATAATAGGGGATATAAATTGTATTTTTGGATCTTAGGTTATGTGCGGGTAGGATTGGGTGTATGGGAGCTTAATCATGGTATGTATGTGTAGGCATATGTGAGCCTTATTTTGTTTTGTGCATTTACGCTTCGTCAAATTTCGAGGATGAAATTCCAGTGCTAGTGGGGAAGTATGTAACAACTCGTAATTTTATCCGGTAATTAATGAAAATAAATTCGGAATTTGGGGTAAAATAAAATTTTGGAATTTATTAATTATTAATTTTAGTAATTCAAAATGTTGAGTTTTAATACTGATAAGTAGGATTTTAATCGAAATTAGAATCGGAGTTAAAATGGTAATTGAAAAAAACAGTTGTCACGGTTCTCGACCGTGACTAACAGACAATTTTTTTATAGTTTAAATAGAATCCTATTAGCATTAGAAATCCTAATCATTATAAATTAAAACTAATACATGGTTGGGTTCTTCAAATCGCTTTTTTTTACAACTCTTCATCCAAAATACTTCTCCAAAATATTTTCCTTTCATCTACAAACCTTTGCCCCAATTTTCTTCAAGGTTTCAACTCGAGATTTGTCAAGATTTACTAGGTTTTCTCAAGATGCGTCAATAACGGATCTTTATCAACTTTTTGAGAAGAATACATCTTTAAAATAAGAATTCTCAATCAACTTTTATTCAGGCGTGGATACTCTATTCTCTTCATTTAGTATTATGCATTTTAAGTGTCGCCTAAACCCTTAATGATATGTTTTTCTTAAAAATAATTAGCAACTTAATTAGAAAATGTGAAAACTAAATTTGGTACTGTTTTGATGAAAAATGTTAATAAGGAATAAGACTTGAAACCTTTGGGTGCGTAGGAGAGAGTAATGGGTTTTGGTTATTATGGGTGTTACAGTATACTCACCTGAACCCTGAAAGTTTGCTCGTACTTTCTCCTACATCTTTCTTATTTTGCCGATCAGGCCCTGTCACTTCTTACAAGAGCATGCATTGCCGTCCTTACTCGTTCCGGGGGGAAAGATATGGTATTTCTAGCAGTATTGAACTAACTCCTAGAGTTTGGTCTAAAATTACCCTCTGAAATGGCCATTGAATGCCAAAAATTCATCAAATTGTTCTTGGATGCTCGAAAGTAAGCTCGAGAGTCAGATAATTGGGTGGTACCTATCGATGAAGTCATTCTAGATGATTCCTTCCAGATTATGGCGGACTTATTCCAAAATACTGGTGAAATTTATTGTATATCCGAGCTACTAGATGCTTTAAAACTATAAGGGCATCTGGTCCCTTTACTTCTGCATCTCCCCGTTAAGTGGGAGGATCTATATGAAGAGGTTGTAGAATGCATTGACTTCTCATGGAAGGATGACATCGTTGCCATCGGATGGCGGGACGAATTTGATAGTTCAGATTAAGATCAAAGCCTAGAAAATACTAGTCCAGCAAACGGTGTATGTGGGATTATATCGTTTGAAGATCTACCAAGAGAGATCAACAAAGTGGTCTAATAGCCCGAGATAGATGAAGAAATAGGGTTTCTATTTTTCCCTCTTTTGTGAACCATATGACAAGGTCTGGGAGGCACTAACAAGTTCTGAACCCTCAATCATCAACGAAAGATAAAGGAAAGGGAATCATCAAGGAATTCCCTATGTCAAAAATGACCCTCTAGGAGAGCAAGATCCTCGATCAGTTGAAGAAAACTCAAGTTAACATCACTCTGTGGGGACTCTTTATGTCTTCCCAACTGCACCGAAATGCCTTGATTAAATTGCTTATCGGGCCCACAGTCCCTCCTTCCACCACTCCAGAAGAAGTCGTGAATCTAGTCGGATCCTTAACCTTTACTAGAATGATCTCCTTCTCCGAGGAAGAAATCCATAAATTTAGTCCTAATTACAATTATGCTCTCAATATCTCCGTTGAGGTAATGGGTAAGACAATCCCACTTTCACTAGTCGATGACGGGTCAACACTTAATGTTTGTCCGTTAAGAATCCTCAACTGCTTGGGATTGAAAGTAAGCTACCTCACTCCAACTTTCATCGCGGTGCGTGCTTATGACAATACTCGTTGAGAAGTGATGGGATTCATAAATCTTGCAATAGGAGCTGGCCTTCTAAATGCTATTACTGAATTCCAAGTCATCGATATATTGGCTTATTTAAACCTTTTGCTCGACCGATCATGGATCCACAGTATCAAGGGGTATTTTCCTCTCTCTATCAGAAACTAACGTTCTTCACCAAAGGGAAGGTCATCACCATCTTAAGCAATGATGATAACATTGAAAATACAAGCAACGGTAATCTGGTACTAGAGATACATCATGGGGCGAATGATATGCTTTTGCCTGGCTTCTGAGTTAAACCACTTCCATTCCCAGCAGGTGAAGATTTCAAAGATGGAGTTTGTCGAGAATGCAACCCTCACGACAATGTAAACGTGATACAAATGTTAAAAAATATGCACTTCATGCCGAGAATGGGGTTGGGATGAAGACAACGGGGATTACTTGAACCCATAGTGCTGAAAAAGGCCTTTCCTCTATGTGGACTGAGTTATCAACCATCATCATAAGAACTCAGAATGCTTCACCAACCTCGGTTGAAGAGAAGGTTAGAAAGTGCCAAAACTGTCTGAGGGGACTCCTTGAATGGTAGATTCATCAAAAAAGGTGAAGATTATCACTTTTATGGCTTTCCTAAATCATGGTATGATCATGTGGATAAGAAGATAAAGCCAGGAATGGAGATCTTCTTCCAAGATAGCAACTCATGGGCTGAAGATTCCCAACATCACGTTCAACCACTCATAGAAAAAACTATAACTGTGATTCTGAGGACTCATTCAACTTGTAGACACTAGGGCTGACACTCTGCATGATCCACTCAGACGCAACATCATTGAATACGTCCATCCTGATCAAAACTGCAGATGAACCCCTCCTCAACTGGAATGTTATGCCAGTTCCACCTGCTGAAATGCAACCCAACACAAATGTTTATCCTATTTCTTCCTCTTTTATTGTTCCTCCATTTTCTGATAACAATGTAATCGAGACCTCCTTTGATGAGGTTTTCAACGCCGTTTCTCCCAATAATGAAACAAACGAAGATTTTGAGTATCTTGTTATGCTTTACATTAATTGTCTTTATTCTAATCAAACTCTCGATGATAATGATTTTACAAATGAATAATTTTTAACTGATCTATATAAGGTTAATAACAAACAACATAACCACATTCAAATTAATGAAGATGAAACTGTTGTTATTAATCTCGGTTCTAGTAGCGAACTGCGCGAGATTAGGATAGGGTCCACCCTTGATGAGCATGAACGCGCGCAACTCAAAGAACTATTAAAGGAATTTGTGGACATTTTTGCATGGTTATATGATGATATACCTGGCATTGACCCCGAGATCTCTCAACATGAGATTCCAACTCTCCCAGAATGCAAACCGGTCAAACAAAAACTACGAAAGCTCTGCACTGAGTGGTCATTCAAGGTTAAGGGAAAGTTGGTCAAACAGTTGAACGTGGTTTTCATTCGGGTGATCAAATATCCTACATGTCTAGCCAACA
This sequence comes from Sambucus nigra, assembly GCA_949130495.1. Taxonomy (NCBI): domain Eukaryota; kingdom Viridiplantae; phylum Streptophyta; class Magnoliopsida; order Dipsacales; family Adoxaceae; genus Sambucus; species Sambucus nigra. The sequence goes on along the minus strand of OX422213.1, from coordinate 661,184,085 downwards.
TTATTCCCGTGCCAAAATTAAAAGGAAAGGTTCGCATGTGCATTGATTATCGAGATTTTAACAAGGCCTCTCCAAAAAATGATTATCCACTTTCGAATATCGACATAATTGTGGATAACATGACCAATCATGCTCTCAAATCATTCATTGATGGGCTTTTCGGATACAATCAAATCAAGATGCACCCTGATCATCAAGAAAAAAAACCTCATTCATAACCCATTGGGGAACTTTTTATAACACAGTTATGCCATTCGGTCTAAAAAATGCAAGGGCTACCTACCGAAGGGTTGCCACCACTATCTTGCATGATCTGATACACAAAGAGGTCAAGGTCTACGTGGACGATATGATTATCAAGTCTAAGACTCGGGAAGGTCATGTTCTTGCTTTACAGAAGTTCTTCGAACGACTACAATGATACCAGATGTGACCTAACCCACAAAAATCTATCTTTGGGGTTACAAAAGGAAAGCTCTTGTGATTCATGGTTAACAAGAAGGGGATTGAAGCACATCATTCCAAACTCAAAGCCATACTCTAAATTCCGTCACCCCGAATGGAGAACAAAGTTCGGGGATTCTTAGGAAAATTATAGTATATCAGGTGGTTCATTAGCTAATTGACTTCCATTTGTGACCCTGTCTTCAACCTCCTCAGGAAAGATTCTACTAAAATTGGGAATGAAGCCTGTCAAGAAGCCTTTAACAGAATTAAGTTGAATCTTACCCGACCTCTAGTTCTCGTGCCACCATAGCCCGGTTTCCCTTTACTCCTATACTTGACCATAACAGACACCGTAGCTGGGGCTTTATTATACCAATACATCAAATAATACCATAAACAGAGGTTTATTTATTACGCTAATCACAAATTGACCATATATGAAGTCAACTATATTACCTTGGAGAAATTATGTGTCGCCCTTATCTGGGTTACCCCAAAATTAGGGCACAACATACTCTTTTCTCTTATGAGACTTGTGTCCTGAATGGATCCTATCAAGTACCTTCTCGAGAAACCTATCATGTCTAGCTGAATGGCTCGATGATTGATGTTGGTAATCGAATTCAATATTGTGTATGTCACGCATAAATCCAGAAAAGGGAGAGCCATCTTTGACTACCTTGCTGACTACCCCATTGAAGAAGGTGATGTTTGGATCTCTAGATTCTCGGATGAAGATATCCTTTGTACCTCCCAAGAAGACCTTCGGTGGTAAATTTTCTTTAACGACACTGCCAATAAGAAAGGATATGGCATTGGGATACTCATGGTCGCCCCTGATGACTCTCACAGTCCCATTACCATCAAACTATATTTTCCCTGCACTAATAACATGAATGAATACGAGGCGTGCACAGTAGGCCTCAAAGTTGATCTCAAGAAAGGAATACAGTACCTAGATGTCTATGGGCATTCAACCCTCATCATCGACAAGGTCCTTAGAAGATGGAAAGTTGTAAGAACCGGGAAATTTTTAAACCCCAAAATGACCTACGACCTCGATTTAGACCCTCGTAATATGAGTAAAATCAAAAGTCTTCTAAGAAAAAATGAACTATGTTTAAAACCCTACAACTTTGCTATATTAACTTTAACCCCTTAAAATTTTAGTTAATTACAAAACAGTCCCTGAAAACTTTCTAAATAAGATACATTGAGATATATTGAACCCCTAAACTTAAACCTTATATCAAATTAACCCTCTAGACCTAAATTAACTTCAAATTGAAGTTTCAACCCAGGATACTTTCTGAAATTACCAAAATGCCCTAAACTTTACAAAAAGTGTGCTTTTATGGACATAGATGCAATTATATAAATGATTAGGGACTAAAATCAAAACCTTATTGAATTTTATTTTTACAACTGTCCACACACTCCCCCACATCAACATAAGAAGTCAAAAACCACAAGTTAAACCCTAGGAACCCATGTCCACCCCCATTTACCCACATTAAAACTCTCCTTAAACTAGTTCAAATCCACCTCCTTTTTGCCCCAATCGAATCCCCACCCGAAGTAGTATAAATACCCCACGTCCTAAGCAGTCGAAACTCATCCCACAGTTCAGTTCAAAACCTCGCATTTTCTCCCAATTCAGGTAACTCATCATTTTATGCTTCATTTTCAATGCTTTCAATTCTAGTAGTTTTTCGGATAGTCAATATAGTTGGAATACTCATAATATGCAAGCTTTTCCGTATAAAAATGCCCAAGATAGTGAAAAATTGTATGAACACCATTAAAGCTTGAGCTTTAATAGTGAAACTCATTACAGTAACTTAAACTTTGATTTAAAGCCATGAGTAGACTCACTATAACCCCAGGATATCGAGGGCAATGGTGGAAATCCATGAATGTTCATATAGAGGGCTAATCAATCGAAAGAATTTTTGAAACTCAAAACTTGTAAATCCAAAATTCTCAACGTACAATCCATAAAAATCTTTGAAACTAAAACCAACTTACACTCACATATAGAAGAAACCAAACTCAATTTATAAGAGACCCTGCCATACTGTAATACCCCGTATTTTTATGCTATATTAATTTGGGGATTTATTGAATTTAATGTGAGTGAATTATTTAATAAAAATCCGAAAATTAATTATGTTATAATTATTAACGTGACGAGAGTTTGTAATTATGGGAAATTTGTTGAATACTACTAATGAGCAAAGTAAAATATTATATTGGTTATATTGAATGTCATGAGTGAGTTAAATGGCAATTTCGAAAATTGAAGTCGGAACGTGTTTGTGTCGCGTCGGGACTAAATTTTGATAAATAAAAAGTGAATATTTTATAAGTTGCCCGTATGGTCGTTTTGAGTGCGTCAACGCGTCCGGAAGGGTCGAGATAGTCAGAAAAGTGTACCCGGGGTGTAGTTTGGGTCTCGGGACGTTTTTAGGCCTAATTAGTACCCCGGGAGGGCATTTTAGTCATTTTACATATTTGGGTAATTAAACCCACGAAATTCAGCAACCTATATCAGCCATTTAGGTTAACCATTTAGGGTTAGAATATTCAGAACCCTAGTACGGCCATTGGAGAAGAGAGGAGAAGGCTCTCAAGGCAATTCAAGGCCAAAAAGTCACCGGTTTGCACCGCCGCCACCACCAACGCGTAGATCGCGAGAAGGGGAACGCAACCACACCAAAATCAGCTGCAATCCAGACTTCCGAAAATCCCAGGCAAGTGTTTATCTTGCGTATTTTCGTTGGTGCAATTTTCATATTAGTTAGGAATGATTAGAGATGAAAAATATGGAAGAAAACCCAATTTGTGATAGGAAAACCCATGTAGAATTGATTTATGTGGAAATTCTTGAAACCTTGCCATGTAAAGGGATGTAACCACGAAATTTTGATAATTATAAGAAGGAATTTCTGAAGAAAATTGGTTAGAAACCTGTTTAAGAGAATTTTAGTGTTTTTGATAATTAATTAACTTTTAGGGATGTTAATCCTTGATTAAATGATAGAAATACCCATGCCTTACGTTGAAAACATCTGATATATTGTTATAATGTTAGTAGTAGCATTCTGGGACGATTGGAACTTGAAAATATGGATTTGGTGTAAATTTAATGATGAAACCCGTAACTGCAATTCTGCAGATTTCGCAGACCTGCTTGATCGATCGATCGAGCCCAGAGCATCGATCGATCGAAGGTTCGATCGATCGAGCCCCAAACCTCGATCGATCGACCCCTCCTGGCAGACTCTTATTTCCCTTTGTAAATGATTTAAAAATCGAATTGTCGTGATATAATTCTTGGGCATTCTTAGTATAATGATTTGGGAGACATGGAGGGCCAGTAGGGCGTATGAATAAATGTTGGGATCATTAATATTCGACGAGAATGGTATTTATGGGATATTTACTTTAGGGTTAGTAAATTGATATATTAAAGGATGAGGCGCGTAAGAGAGTTACGTTGAAACGTAATAATGACACCTACTGGATTTTCTACTTGGAAGGATAGAGTCCACGAGTGTCACGTAATAAGTGAGAAAACTCTTCGAGTTAAGGTTAGAGATGAAACCTTATACATAATACTAATAATGTGAAATTAAGGATAAAGGTTGTAATTATGGGTGACGAGAGGAACCTATATTAATATGATGAAAGTGGTATATTTATATGATTGTGTGTACATATATTATATACATGTGAAAAACATACCGCGCTACTTGCTATCCTTGAGGTTACCGCGCTGGGACAGTCTTATCTCGATGGGACCTTTATGGGGGATATTGACTTGTACCCTAGAAGATAGATATCCTTGGTACATGCTATCGAATTGATAGTTCAGACGGTCCTAAGAGACGCGAGTATGTGCCATCCTCTTAGAGACTTGGAATCTATGCTTCGCCTCGATATTGTTTGTGTATGTGTTAATATAATTCGAGAGTGATTCCGAATTTGTATTCCCCTTGATATGAGTGGTATAGGGTTTGGATAGTAAAAGTATGCACGCACCATAACTTTATGTGGGGTGCTGTTATTTTATATATATTATACGAGTAGTTAATATATATATATATGAGATTTGGAAATTTGAAACTGCCTACTGTGATTTGATAAGTAGGACATGGTTGATGACTCAGATAGTAAATAATTGTTTCGTGAAAGTATAATATGACACTGAGAAACTTTATAAATTAATAAAGCTAAAACGAGAGTTGTGCTACTAATTGGAAGTATTTTTTTTTAAACAATGATATTGTTCGGTTTTGAAATCTTAAGAGTAAGTTAAGATAAGCTAAATTATTGGGGAGGTTAGTATGATAAAATGATAAGATAACCCGTTGAGAAGGTTAGTACGATAGGCGTGCACATTATAATAGAGGTGAGAATTTCTCAAGAGAGTGTCGCTCTAATATGTTGTTGCATTGGCCTGTATTCAATTTAAATACTTGCTAAACGTATTTTATATCAAACACACTTTCGGGCTCTGGCCCGTTTCTCTCTCTCTCTCTCTCTCTTGTATATATATGTATGTATTACAGGTGCCCAGCCACAGGGGCGTCTTGCTTAGGATCTCTTGGAAGGAACGCGCTGCAGCTTAGGTGGGAGTTGCAGGTCTCTTGATTAGACGACTTCGTTCATTCAGATCCACTCTTAGTATTTTCATTTAGTTGAGCATGTGTAGCTCTTTCCATTATTCCGTTGTTATTGGACATTTGTATTTCAGTTATTTCCAGTATTGTTACTATGGGTTTTATTCAGTTGATGGTGTTACTTTATATTTCGCATGTAGACATTCGGTTGACGAATGTTTTAAATTAATTGGACTATGTTGCAGATATTTAATGTGGTGTGATTCTTACTTATTGAATGTTGTTAATAAAATAAATGTTTTTCTTTAAATAAAATTTGGAAAGTATGTATGAAAATGGTTTTGACACTTAGCTTAATTATTTAGGGTGTTAAATTGGAAAAATTATTTTTATCGACAGTGATGCTGAGAATGAACCAACTGTTTACCTTGATTTAATTTAATAAAGGAGTGATCGCCCGGTATATAATTAGGCGGGGTGTCACAGGTGGTATCAGAGCATCAGGTTCTAGTGTCCATAGGATCTGTACGGCTTATTTTGCTTTCAGCTTAACGTTGTTGCTATAGAGCCCTATTTTTAGGATTGTTGTACTCTTGTTTTACGTTTAAGTCTTCAGCTATTTGAAATCCTCATGAAAAATTAGGTAAAGAAATCATCTCAAATGGTATAACAACGAAGGTGAAAACCTCAGTCACAGATTTAAACCCTAGAAAGTCAAAACTGAGAGGTTGAAGATGATGACTTTGGTCAGAAACCTTAACAACGCGCGTGAGGCGCAGGCCAATCGAAAAATTTTGATTTTTTCCCAAAAATTTTATTTAATTTTCTGATCAAAATGGTATAAAATAAGACTATGTTTGGATATTCCTAGCCTAAATTATGTAAAAATAAGGTTTTTCTTTAAAGAAATTAACTTAAAATTACAAATCAACCCCTGGCAACTTTTCAAATTAGGAATTTTCACCCCAAACTTTGCCCATACATACATCAAACTATTCTAAGACAAACACTCTCTTGCAACAAAGTTAAAAAATGAGCTTAAGATCCCTATTTTAAAGTCCCAAGATAACTACAAATAAGCCCCGGTTCTTTATTAAAGACAATCTTGAATATAAAACGGACTGATTAAACTCTAATACTCTTATACCACACATTGTATAAGAGAAAATAAAGCCCAAATATTTAAATACTCCAGTGTGACATCAATTCAACCGAATACCAAGCAAGTAGGTTTTTTCTACCTTTCAGTATTATACTTTGTGTACTTGAAATACTACTACTGATATCACTATGTGATAGCCACATTGACTCTGAGTATGTGCATGTTATTATACTACCACACTACATATTTTGTTAACCAACATCAGTATTTGAATCATCACTAGTATTTAATTTTAGAATCAATTTTAACCCTTCTCACCTCATAACTGAGATCATGTACCATATTAATCCAGTTTGCCTGGCACTTTTGTGTTATTTTCTATAAGCATAAGTATTAACTAGGAACTAAACTGACGTGTTATCCCATGGAACTTTCTACTTGGGCTATTGATCTCAAATGATTGAGAGCCCTGATTGTTACTACATATGTATGAGTGCCACTTTAATTTTGAGCACACACTACACCAAAATGGGCAAATTGTCACCTTTCAGCCGGCCAGCCTTGTCAAGGTCATTGACCGTGACAAAAAAACACGCGTTTTATGTCACGGTCATTGACCTTGACACGACCGTGACAACGAATTGTCACGGTCAATGACCGTGACAAGCCCGTGACAAATTTACTTGTCACGGTCAATGACCGTGACAATTATTTAAATTCTTGTCACGGTCAAAGACCTTGACACGACCGTGACAATATTCTCAGCAAAAACCCTACCCCCCCTTCTTTTTTCCCTCCCGCGTCGTTCCCTCCATTTCTCTCTCTCTCTCTCTCGACGCTGTTCTCTCTCTCTCTCTCTACTTTCAGGTCCATTTTCTCTCTCTCTTTCATTTATATATATATTTGTGTGTATGTGTATATATATATGTGTGTATGTGTGTGCGTGGAGGGGGGCAGGGGGTGGGGGGTGGGGCGGGGTGGGGCAGGGTGGGGGAGGGGGTGGGGACGGTGGAGGGGGTCAGGGGGTGGGGCAGGGTGGGGGAGGGGGTGGTGGAGGGTGGGGTGGGGTGTGTGTGTGTGTGTGTGTGTGTGTGTGGTGGTGTGTGGTGGGGGAGGGGGTGGGGTGGGGTGTGTGTGTGTGTGTGTGGTGGTGTGTGGTGGGGGAGGGGGTGGTGGAGGGGTGGGGCAGGGGGTGGTTAGGGGTGGGGTGTGTGTGTGTGTGTGGTGGTGTGTGGTGGGGGAGGGGGTGGGGTGGGGTGGGGTGGGGTGGGGTGTGTGGTGGGGGAGGGGGTGGTGGAGGGGTGGGGCAGGGGGTGGTTAGGGGTGGGGTGTGTGTGTGTGTGTGGTGGTGTGTGGTGGGGGAGGGGGTGGGGTGGGGTGGGGTGTGCGTGTGTGTGTGTGTGATGGTGTGTGGTGGTGGAGGGGGGCAGGGGTGGGGTGGGGTGGCAATTTTTGACACGGCACGATACCCGACACGAACTCGGATGATAAATTATTTATGTGTTGCAATAATTTGAAATTAATTAAATTAAGTTATTGTAGGCGTATGAGTGTTATGATTGGTTAAGAGAGAAGAAAAAAATTATTTTATATTTTACTTAATGGGTTATGCGGGTCAACCCGAACACGACACGATAATAAATAGGTCGGGTTAGTGTTTGCTCATCTGACACGATTAGTTAAATGGGTCGGGTTAGGGTTGACTAATACTTAACACGAACCCGACATGACACGACCCGAACACGACACGACGCACACGAATTGCCACCCCTAGTGGGAATTGATATCCAAGACATGTATTTGAATTGATATCTATTTATTTGAATTGATAGAATTGTTTCTAGGATAATAATCCTACTATAAGATAATTGCTCAAAATAAATATTAAATAATAATTACTAAGATATCAATTCAAATAAAGTCTTAATAACCTAACCAAAAGAAATAAAATAAAATATCAAATAAATTATCATCCACCTCATAGACATTCCCTACCAATCATTTTAAGATAATTTTATCCTTATAAAGATAATAGATTATGTAATTTTAGGACTTAAAATAATATTGATTATGGATATAGGACAACAAACATTTTGTTTCCATTTTTTGTCCCTATTTTCAAATTAAAGGGACACGTGGCATGTTATGATTGGTTAACGTTTTATGAATATGGGTCCGCGCCAGCGGTTTTATTAAAAAATAGGGACTAAAATCATAAATAAAATGTTTGTTGTCCTATTTTCAAAATACATATTACAATAAATCCTAAATTTACAAACCCCTAAAGATAAATACCTTTGATTGCAAAGCATGCACTTGTATTATTTCGACGTGTAATTTGGAAATGCTTGTTTTTCTTTCTAGAGACCCGTGTCGTCAAAACTTGGTAGTGTTCGAGTGTGTTTTTATCACTAAATTATTATTTCACTAACAAATACTCCTTATATCCTAGATTAAGAGTCCATATTTATTTTTTGTACTTACTAATAATACACTTAATCAATGGCTAGGATTAACCCTTATTCACTATTATGAAATTTGGTTAATTGATTATTTAAAAAAAAAAGCAAAAGTAGACTAACATATATACACAACACTAAAAGTAGACATCAATTTTATAAATAATTGATATTTTCATTCAAAATATGTGTGTGTGTGTGTGTGTGTGTACGCGTGTGTGTGTGTGCGTGTGGCGGGGGTGGGGTGGGGTGGGTAGGGGTGGTGTGTGTGTGTGTGTGTGTGTGTGTGTGTTTGTGCGTGTGGCGGGGGTGGTATTGACGGAACTTACACATACGTTATAATATAGACGAAACATTTTTTTATCTGTACTAATAACATTTTTTCTATCTGTACTAATAACATTTTTTTTACAGCAAAAATGTCTCCTTCAGATGTTAGGGCGAAGATGATGATGCTGTTTATGATGATGTCGTCGTCTGGGTTCGGTGGTAGCGGAGGCGACGAGGGCTCCTCCGCCCCTAGGCTCCCCAAATATGGAAAATTTGGGATTACCGTCGAAAACAAGTCGGAGCTTTTAGCGAGATCCCTCGAGCTGCTAAAGACGGTCATCGGCCCGGGGTTTATGAGTTGGAAGGAGGTGCCGTATGAGCTCAAGTTAGCTGTTTGGGCGGCACTACAGGTAATATTTATATGAATATTTCAATTTCAATTTCAATTTATATTTATATTTATATTTATATTTATATTTATATTTATATTTATATTTATATTTATATTTATATTTATATTTATTCGCAACTAACATTGTATTTGTTGGACAGGAACAATTCAACTTGGATCCAAAGCTACGCGATTCCGTCTTCGAGCAGTTGAGGGAGTAACACAAGACGTGGAAAAAAAATATGCGGACACGGTACTTTGGAAAAACACGAGAGACCATTTTACAATGGCGCGGATCCGTCCCGCCCAAGGAGCCGATCTCATTGGCACAATGGCAAAAGTTCATTGACAATGAGATCGAGGATCGACAATTGGCATCTCGCCAATCGGGGAGGGAAAATCGGGCTAAAAAGACGGACGTGCACTACTCCGGCCGGACCTCTTACGCTGAGGTGGAGCATAGGATGAAGGTAATATTTAATTTATCTATTACTACAGAAATATATTATTGGATATTATTTTACTTTGCGGGGCCGATACTAATTTTACTTTACTTTATTTTATTTCAGGGGGTAGGGAGTGGGCCAGGGGGTAAGCCACATAGGCTCGATACTTATGTGGCTCTTCGGACGAAGAAGGGGAAGGGCAAGGAGGTGTCCCCGAGCGTCGCGGCCACGATTGTAAGTAATCCGACAGTTTAATTATTGTTAATTACGTTATAATTTTTTAGTTTACTTATTTTACTAATCATGTGCTTTTTGTCGTTTCAGGCAAAGCTTAAGGAAGTGCATGAGTCGCAGTCTGATGCCGACAAGGCATCTTTGTCCACAGACGCACTCAGCCAAGTGCTTGGCTCTGATCGCAAGGGGAGGACAAGGGGAGTGAGCTCGCGGGTGGCCAAATCTAGGATCATCGGATTGGAGACGAACGACACCGGGTTGGCTCGAACGGTGGATTCACACGACGCGAAGCTGTCCCGTTTGGAGGCGACGGTCCAAGATATGTACGCATTCATGAAGCGTACGTTGGGTGGAGACCGTAAAGAGAAAGGGAAAGGGAAAGGGAAGGAGAAGGCGGTGGAGGAGGAGGTGCGGGAGGACGAGGCGCAGGATGACGAGGATGTGGACCTCGCTGCTTCATCACCGACACGTTCGTACTTCGACGATCCACTTCCCTATTTGACGCCCTCCAACAGACCATTATCGACAATTGGTTGGCCGAGCGTGTTCATATTGGACATATTTGATGGCCAGCGGATAGGGCGGGGATTGAGGGACCCGAACATCGTCGAGGGTGGACTAGTCCATGGACGTGTGCTTCAAGAGATGGAGTCCAGGGTGCTCGTCACGCATGTCATACCCGGGAAGGAGAACTCCCTATTGTGGTTGCGCGAATAATGCGGCACGACGTATATTAGTGGGTGCATCAATTCGTATGTCGTGTGGCCTACTCACCTCCTCAGTTTTATCTAAGACATGTAGTAACATTATTTTTAAGTTTGTCCATTTTAATTATATTTGGATTATATCGTCATGTATATTATTTTTACTTTGAAGATTTGGATTATACTGTCATGAATATATATTTGCATTATCTTTAGTTTGTGTTGGATATATGATGTTTGGAACAGGTACAACGTTGCTATAACAGGTACAAATATACTGCTCGGCAGTGGCGGTGGCCATACTGCCCAGCAGATTTTTTTTAAATTCTGCCCAGAATTGTCACGGTCATTGACCGTGACAAAACCGTGACAGCATTTGTCACGGGCTTGTCACGGTCATTGGCCGTGACAATTTTTTTAAAAAGGGTAACGGCTTTGTCACGGTTATAAACCGTGACAAACGTGTCACGGTCATTGACCGCGACACGACCGTGACACAAAACGCGAGTTTTGTGTCAAGGTCAATGACCGTGACACGACCGTGACAAAAAAAGTTGTCTCGCCTCAAAATGTCACGGTCATTGACCTTGACAAGGTGAATTTGTCAAGGTCAATGACCTTGACAAATTGGCAGATTTGGTGTAGTGACAACAGGTTATTTTTCCCAAAGGTTTTGGGATTGTTTATGATAAAGTTACACTGATGACTTAATTACCTCTATACCATTTAGTGAACTAGTAAGAATGGGATTATTAGTTCAAAATTCCTTGACTTTCTTCAAACATGATTCTAACAAAACTGGTAATGTACCGTATTTTCTTTAACGAACTAATCACTATGGAATTATGAATTTCCAACATTTTGAAGTTATAATCTGATAAATATAAAATTATCAGCTTATTATTGGCAACCGTTTTAAACACTGATTCTATACACACTCCAACTCTCATTTATATCTATATCATCGTTATAGAACTGGTAGAACCTTCTTAATATATTTATGCCAATTCTGTAAGGACATCATCCGTCACAATTAATTATGTCGTATATTGCTACAAGTCGTCGAAAGATTGAGAAAGATTACATCTACAAAAGACGGATCCGAATTACAAGTAGACTTCAACATTCAATACCAACAAGATGATTTTGGTAAAAATATGTTTAAGTTCCATTTACATTTCATATTAAAACTGTTGGGATATTTTTTACAAAAGTTAAAATATTTTTCTATTTATAAAAAAAATAGTTCTTCAAAAAACATTTTTTATAAAAGTTTTTTTGTGGTAAAAAGTTTTTGATCCCGTAACGAGTTTGGGTTTTTGAAGTTTCCAATTTGTTTCAAAGTTTTAAGTTTTTTTTGGGATCAACACCTCGATCGTTCAAACGATGACCTATCTTATTCGAAAGAGATACGGTATGGTTCAAACGACGACGTATGTCGTTCGAACGACACTTCTTTTAGGCTGACACGCCACCGACTCAATATCTATTATATAATGGGTGTCGGACTATTTATTTTAGGCATGGAGAAGCACTGCTTTTGACAGAATATCTTTTTCTAGTGTTTGTATTCTTTTCCAACCATTTAAGGGTTCAAATATTTTATTTTTCAATTCACAATCCCAATTAATTTTATGTGAGTTGTTTTGTGGAACCAAGGACATATTTTTCTGGGATTTTTTGCTACTGATTTAGGTGCCTTTTGAGGTACTGGGCTAAAAAAGGTGCCACGTGAGGGAGGTACTAGGCTGATTGACTGCGTGTCATAGGGAGTGCTGCGGCGTTCCTGGTCTAATTCGAACTGCGGTTCTTGTCATATAGCTACGTGTTAACTACTGCAGATTTCATTGTAATCTGTGTAAGCCGCTTACAAATTATACTGAATTAAAGGTTTTTACCCAAAAGGGTATTTTTCCTTAAATCTGTCTCTGTCAGCTTATTCATCGCATGATTTAATATTTGATTGGCATTGACACGTAGATGCATGTTTAGGGGCTGAATAAAATTGGTGTATGGTTTGTGCAAATTTAGGCATCCAATTGATTAAGTGTGAATTAGAAAATTGCACATTTATTTGAATCAGCATCGTACACGGTATTTTTCAAATTCCTTCCTTCTCCAGATGCACCAGTAGAAAGGAAATAGTATCTCTTCCCTATTAGAGACAGAAATCGATCACATGTTCGCATATCTGACCGTATGGGCAGAGATTAAACCAGTTGGGAGAAAGGAATGTCGCTTTTTAATTTTCTAAATTGTCGTGTGTGCTACAAACGTGTAAATATGTAACATATTAATAATGAATAAAATGTTATGTTTTTCCTCCTTAACTTTAATTCATTGTTTATGTGTATTTCTTGTTTATTCATAGCAAAAAGCAGGGTGTGACAAAAGTCAAGGACGAGAAGATTTTACCCTTCCATGCCCACCTAGAAGAGTTGGCATCCAAGTTTCAAGATATCACCTTCCACTACTTACCTCAAACAAGGAACAACTTAGCCTATGCCCTTGATACCTTAGCCTACATGATTAATATGCCTGAGGGAATAACAATGGCCCATTTATTAGTCCAGAAACAAGCTAAACCAACCCACTGCTACCACATTGAGCTCATCACAAAAGAGGATTCTGATATATCCGAGTTATGGTACTATGATATTTGGCGCCTCCTCAAGTACGATAGGTACCCCCAAGATTCCAACAAAAAATAACGAGCAATCCTTCGCAAACAGATTACCCAGTGCATTATCTACGATAAAATAGTGTTCACGAGAAACATCAATGGAACCCACTTACATTACATCATAGGGGCTGACATTGAAAATATCATGCAGAAAATTCATAACGGGGAGTTCGAACCCCACATGAATGGCCATATGGTCCCCAAGAAGATTATCTGACAGGGTTACTATTGGACTACCATGGTTCAAGATTGCACCGCCTATGTTTGAAGATGCATTAAATGCCAACAGTTTTCCAATCTCAAGCACTTGCCTCCACGAGAATTATACATCATGACCTCTACCTGGTCGTTATCCACATGGGGCATCGATATCACAGGGAAAGTCACACCCAAAGCCTTCGATGGGCATGAGTTTATCTTTGGTTTCATTGATTACTTCACCAAATGGGTCGAAGTTGAGTCATACATAGTGATGAATGATAAGAGAGTAGCTAAGTTCATCTGAAAGAACATTATATGTCGATACGGGGTTCCGCACAAGATATTGTTAAATAATGGGTTATATTTCGAAGCAAAAGTCATAGAATTAGTCTACGAGTATGGGATCCAGAGACATAAATCTTCTCCCTACCGACCATAAACCAACGGTGCAGTTGAAGCCTCTAATAAGAACCTCACATCAATCATCAGTAAGATGCCCGAAAGTTGTAGAGATTGGGTCGATTGGATAACTTACGCCCTCTGGGGCTACCACACTTCAGTATGAGAATCTACTGGGGCTACTCCTTACTCTCTGGTATACGATATGGAAGCAATCCTACCCATTGAACTCGAAATTACCTTACTACGCATTATGCTTGAAAGCAAAGTCAGCAAAGAAGACTGGCATCAGAGCCGACTCGACGAGTTGTCACTCTTAGATGAAATGAGGTTAAAGGCTCTATATCATATATAGGGGTACTATCACTGGATAGGGTGATCATTCAACCGAATAGTCAAGGATCGTGGTGTCTAAAAAGGAGATTTAGCCCTCAAAGAAATCGTAAAACCCGTTTGGGACCCCAGAGGGAAATTCAAGCCAAATTGGAGTGGCCCCTATATCATGAAGAAGATCTTGTCCGGTGGCATCGCTATGCTCACCGACCTCGATGGAGAAAACAATGTCCCATTCAATCAACCTAAACCATCTTAAGAAATTCTATAGTTCGAAATCTCAGCGCACTACGATTCCTCTCATCCCCCTTCTGTTCTAAAAAAAATCTTAATTTACCTCTACTAAGAACTATGTGGTGCCTGATCCTCTAAAAAACTTATTTCAAAACCCAGAGGTACGTGGGCAGCTCATATGCTTTACATGGGCATGGTATCCTTCTTTTTCACAAAATGATATTCTTTTCTTACCTCTGAGAATAATAGTTCTTTTTATATTCTACATGAACAAAAGGATTGTGTATGCCTTAGCGATTGGTATAGATAATTCAAATGTAAAACTCATTAAGAGGCACAATAATATGATTAAATGCTTTTTTTATTCCATTTTGAGAAATTTCGGTACGATTACACGAAATATCAGCATAAGGAGTTAAACAACTACCCCCGCCAACCCTGACTGTCCTAAAAAATATAAGCTACTCCTAAATAAACTAGCCAAACCTCCCCAAATTTATTCCCATGACCAAAAGCCAAAAATGACCAAATGAATCCCCATCACATGAAAGCTTCACAAATATCACCAGCTTCACAAAAGACCCTACCCGCAACTGCCAAAAGATCCAACCCCATCATCATCTACATCTTAAGGTCCCCAAACTTTTCCTGCCTGAATAGTATATCGAAGGTGCTCCACGAAGTGATAAGCTCGAACCAGCCTGAGGAAAACCACTACGCCCCCTCTATAGTGTCAAATATGGTAAATCATCTCTGTCCGGTCTCCTCGACCAGAATATTAACTACTAACCTCCTCCACAGCCATTTTGTGTAGTCATCAGAAATATGCCAAGCTCTACCAACAGATTGGGAAGGACGGGTCGACAGACGATGATTATCCCACAGAGAGACCAGTCACATCCATAATGCTTCAATCAAATCCTCTACTAAAAAGAAGTTTAGTGTCCGTGGTGGCACAATTTTCTCCCATCCGACTTAACGTAAAAGTTACTAGGGAAAGTAGAAAGAGGTTTATCGGAGTCCAACTAAGTGAACATAATGGTATTCCCCCAGTTCTAGAATAGGTTGTAACTCCCACCACTAGTGCAGACAACGAGCTTCGTGCTCTACAAACCAGTCTACCCAGTTCTCGACAGTCGGGACAAAGCTAATGAAATAACGGGTGAAGAAATTCGACACAACAAATCAGAACGACCTTCCCGTTAAGCATCTAGACCATTCAGGGTCTCCGTCAGTATTAACGCAGTGAGATTATGACGGTATGATATCCACGTAATAATGGCAGCAAGTTGAGGGTCTACCAGTAGGTCCCCGGTCACTAACAGTAATTTTAAAGTTAAGCCAAGGGCAATGTCTCTGGCATAGCCCGCATTATTGACATCTCGCAGACGCGCAAAATACATCATAGACATGGGGGAGATTATTCCTCTATCAACCAAAGGTCGAGCCATCGAGGGAGAGATATGGAGAAATTCTGCCAACAGTGCTTGAGTAGACCGAGAGAATTAGAGCATGACAGCCACTACACTGGGATTTATCCCCAACATAGCATAAAACTCCTCATAAGTCAGGCAGACTTCCTCCAAACGAGAATGAAAAACATAATCCTTGGGGTACCAGAATTATACCGCCGCCATCAATATGGTTCAGTCAATGAGTCAGTTGCACCACAAGGAAACCCGACACAGGTTAAAGTCATCGTAATCTACAGTGTACGAACACATAACCTCTAAATTCTCGAGGTAAGAGGCAAATTCAACACTTATGGGAAGAGCCATTTTGGAAGAAAGAAAACAAAAGGAAGAAATAAGCAAGAAAAAGGAAATTTGGATGGGTGAATAAAAACTTTCCACATTAGTCCTTTTTATACTTGGAAAAGTTAGCTAAAGACAAGGGTCCTGCAAAATCGGGATATAAAACTACCCCGTCAAGGACAAAGTATCTAAAGAAAGTGCAATCAAGTCTTAGGGTGATTGGACTGGACTAACCTGCTGATAGGTAGGACAAGGAGTATGTCAATCGTCATCCCCCCAATTTTAGAAAATTCATTTTTTCCTTTTTTTCAAAATAAAAATTTTCGATTTTTATTCCAAAAGAATTCAGAATTTCCCCCCTTATATTTTTACTCATCTTGTTAGGAATTCTAATCCTTTTCACGGTCTCAGCAAACAAAGTAAAAAGTGCATGAAGATTAAGTCATTTAAAGCAAGGTAAATAAATAAAACCCCATTCATTTCATATATATATGTTGCCACCATTACATTTCTTTGCAGAAAAAAATAAGAAGAAAAACAATGGGACTCCGCCCGAAACCCCCAAACTCTCTCTCTCTCTCTCTCTCGCTATGATCCTCCATCGCTACGACACGTGCGCTTTCCCCAGTGACGAGCTGAGGAGCCTAGGCTACCCGATCCAGATCCCTCCTCAGACGAAGCAGACGACACAAAATAGGAAGGAACAGGGATCGACTCCCGAATATGAGCAATCGCAGAAGCCATCCAGTCCTGGATGACCCTCAACCAGGTAGTGGACACCCGAACATGATGTAAGAAAAATAAAAAGAGTAAATTAGTCAGTTTGAAGCAAAGAAGAAATCAAAAAAATAACAAAACAAAGGACAAAGAGTTAAAATATATATACCTCTGGCTGAAGGACGTCCTTCGTCAACCCTAACACCTCTGGGTCCATCACATTGGGGCGATGCAGCAAACTCATCGATCCTCCCCAGGCATTTGATGTTGTAATAAGGAGGAGCAAGCCGAAGAAGTAGAACCTCTGCCGCCACTGAAGTCGACACACCACCCGCGCTGTGGGCAGACCCCACTGGCCGACTTATTCTCCTCCCTGAAGTCGTAGGAGGCGGAGGCATATTCACCACATCATATATGCATGACGACATCATCTAGATCATTATAAAGTCCAGAAAATCATAGTTCGCCACTGTGTTCATGTACAACGTATAGGGCTCACCGATCATCGCCGCCACCCGAGCATCCTTTGACATCTCCTACACCAGGCGGTCACTTTCCGCTAAGGAAAGTGGACCGCCTCGACTGCCGGTTGTACTTCTGTCACCAGGACATCCGACATAATCCCCCCATTGACTCATCTTTCAAACCAATCAAGCGGGCATTAATCCCGATCACCTCATAGGATCACGTCTGCAGAAGGACATGGGTCAGCAATTAGAACAAATCAAAAGGGAAATAAAGGAAAGTTCATAAAGGAAAAATGCAAAAAGAAAAATACCTCCAAAAGATACATGGCGCCAGTAAAAGTCTGTCGGCAGCACCGGTTGAAAGCATTCAAAGATGAATAAAGTGTCACAAAAGTCAGGCTCCCCTAGTCAAAGAGAGGGATATTAAAAAATACCCTCAAGTATGGAAAAAAACCACAAATGGACGACGTCGTTGGTCAACGCCACGAGAAATCCTCCCAATAGCAAAAGAATAAATAAACAAGCCATCTGACGAACTTGTAGCTCGTTGGTCTCGTCGATCTGTCAGCTCAGTAAAACCGCTTGAAGAAGAGATATAGGGATCGAGTCCCCAAAGACTATCCGTCCGACATCACCCAGCGCCGCCTCCATCGCCGTCGGCATCACTTTCAGCGTGCGATCCACCTGTAATTGGGTCCTCTCACAGTCTATCCCCAATAGATGTTGTATATCGATGGGAGTCACTGTCATCTCCCCCAAACCCAAATGTATGGTGTGGGTAGTATCCCACCACCTCTCTCCCAGAGTGCAAAGAATAGTCGTCGAACGGGGCGCCTCATCCAATGCAGATGCCAAACTGCCAAAACCCGTTGAAGAAACCACCCAGCATACCACCGAAGGAAGGTGCTCCAACATATCTCTAAATCCCGTCATTCCTTGGGAATGAAAACTCATCACAACAATGTTAGTCTGTCAAAATGAAAGGGAAACCTCTTGTCAAAAATGGAAGAAACAAGAAAAAGCAAAAGAAATGCGAAAAGAAATGCCAATAGTCATGCAGTACTTACATAACCATCAGGGTTCCTCACCCTAGACAATTGACGGTGCGAGGGCTCACACAGAAGAGTTTGATCATTGGCAAAGGGCTAGAATAATTCAAAGGCATTCTCATTGCCCAATGATAACTGGCTTTTTGTGTGTGTTATCGTTGTCTTCAAAAGCCAATATTGAAATTCTCTTGAATTACCTACAAAACTTGCTAAAACAACTTGTATTGCGGTAAGTACGGGTATCAATCCGACTCCAAGGTGAAACAATTATTGGGAAAACTTGCAATTCAATTTTTTTTATTAAAATATTTTTTAATTTCTTAATTTTAAAAACAATTTCAAGGGAAAAATTAACTACTGAATGCTAAAACTATGAAATGGCTGAATAACGAAAAATAATGTGCAACCAAGTGTGATAAATATCAAGAGATGGGATTACGCTGCATTATCAATTATTTTAATTTCTCAATTTATTAATTTGAAATATTTTGAGATAATATTAAATCGATAATCTAACTCTCGTTACAATTATAAATTTAATAAAATCTTTTTCAGAAAATTAATTCAAAAATGTCACACGGTGAAAAATTAAGAATTATACTATTTTCAAGAAAATTACCCGCTAGGATCAATTTAATAAAAATTGTATCAAATCTCTAATTTCAACACCAAATTAATATTTAATTTTAGGAAAAATCTATCTCTAGTTCGATCCCAAAAATCAAAAATTATTTTTTAAAATTGATTTATCAACTCTCGTTACATAAATTTATTGGTGACAAGTCTAAATTAATGAACCTAGAAATATAGCAATTAATAAATTTTATTAATTAATATATTGTCCTACACAGTGCATCCCACCCCTTGAACAGGGTGACCTGCCAAGCATAATTAAACAATTAATAACAGTCATAAACATGGAACAATAATTAAATAAAGAAGATCAAGAAATACAATACACAAAGTCTCTTGTCGAATTGATTTTTTGGATCGTGTTCATGAATGTGTGTCACAATGTCTTCATAAATTCAGCACTTGATTACACAAATAGAAAGATAAACTAAAACTAAAAATCAATTCTAATGTTAAACTATTTTTTTATTTTATTTTTCTAACCTAAACTGTACATAATGTACAGTGTGTCTCTATCTCTGCAGTCCCCTCTATGTGAGAGTCCTCCTTTCAGATGCCACTCCTTTTGTTTTATAACCCCCGTAGTTGGTGTTTGTGTTGAGAGATTTTGTTGGGATTTTTAGAACAAGTCAAAACATGTGGGTTATCTTTAGAATCTTGATAAATTGGCAGGTGGTATAGTAGTTCCTTAAATCATGGCTTGGCAGGTAGTCTTCATGGGTATGGAAGGAGGTAACGGTTTATGGGTTGAGTAAATTTCGGGTTGGTGAAGTTGGAGGTTTTGGCTGTTTTGGTTGGAGTTAAAATGGATTCGGGTTTGTTCAGATCGGATATGGGTCTTGGTTGAAAATGGTTGTACCCGAGTTGTAATAGGTAAAGTTCGATCGGATTGAATGGCTAGCTCTGGCGGTTTGGATTATTTTAGGCGTCGGGCTGTGATCAGAGCTATGGTGGATATGGGTTGTTGGGTGGATGGATTTTCGGGTTTGGGTTGATAGGTACGGGTTCTCCCCGGGTTACAACGGTTCGGTGTTGGTATCGGCTTTGAAGGTCGAGTTGTACGCAGCTGGCAACTGGGCTGGATTTGGATTGCGGGTTCATGGGTGAACTCGGGTATGGGTTGTGTTAAATAGGTTTAAGGTGGGTTTAATTGGGTTAATGTTTGGATTTTGGTTATGGGGGCTAATGGTGGATGAGAGAATGAGGATAATGGGTTGAAGATGAAGGAGGGGGGGGGGGGGGGGTTAGGGTGTGGGAGAGGTGTAGGAATGTTAGGGTGATGGTGTGGCTGTTAATTTGGTGTATATGGTGTGTATGAGATAATGTGTGTGTCAGTGAGTTTGTACCCTTAAAAAGAATAAAAATAATCCTATCTCACTAAATCTAAATAAAATTTTAATCTATAAATAAAAGACACAAAATAAAAATAAAAATGAATTAAAAAGAAATGAAAATAAGAATAAAAAAATATATTAAAACCAAAAACTAAAATCCTAAAATAAAACTAAATAAAATCTAATAAAAATAAATTCCTAAAAACTAATCCTAGTAAAATAAAATAAACATAAAAATTAAAAACTAATCAAAATAAAAATACACTAATTAAAAGAAAATAGAAAATAAAACCTAGAAAATTCTAAATAAATCCTAAAACTTGAACCGAACTCAAATAAAAAAATCTAAATAATAATAAAAGTACAGACTCAACACACACAGGGCTCGGGGAAAGATTAAGCCAGGTTTGAGCTAGATTTGGTACAGGAAAGGCTCGGGGCATCGGAACATGACGGTGCAAGCTCAAAAATGGACTCGAACTTCACGGTCTTATTTGATTTCTTCATTAAACGCTTTTAGCCACTACTTGGTCGCAATTACACCGATTTATCATCATTTAATACTGCGACTGCGTATTGACCTGCAAAATGATAAAATACGAACATAAGGCCAACTTTATTAAAAATGAACGACTAAAATGCATCCATTCGGTGTATAAATTATACACTTTTGGGTGCTTATCACCTAACGCTAAGGGCACCCTAGCCTGCCACTCCAAGTTAGCCCAATCATCAATGCCTAGCCATACTATGTGGGTCTCAATGCTTGAAAAATCCGCCATTTTCTAAAGTCAAATGAAGAAAAGATGCAGGAGCAGATCGCAGAAGAGAGAATCAGAAAATGTTAAAGCTAGAAGCTGTGAAAAAATGATAAGAATTCGCCCCTTTTTATAGGTGGTTAAAGGGTATGCTGATTACCAGTCTCCTGACACCCGCCGATCGGTACTGTCCCTTCCCCTTTCTTAGGCAGTCCAAAAAACCATGCCACTACCATTTGGTAACCCCTACAACCTTTCGGTCGGTACCCCCTAAAATTTCGTATATAAATTCCCAGAAAATTCCAAAAATTGTCAAATAAATATTAGAACATTTCTTCTCTAAGAAAATCATTTTTCAATCCCCCAAATCCCTAGTCGGATTAAAATAACATTTTATCCTAACTTAAAACCCTAAAAATCAGCCCATCTATTACCACTCCCCAGTGGAAAGCTGAAAACTTCATCTTCAGCAAAAAATCAAGTGCATCCTCAGGATTTCCCGAACTTTTTCCACGAAATTTCCAATGTTCCGTAACCGGATACCTCTCAACACATTCCCCAAGGGAAATCCCAAAATTTCTCAGAAATCAAAATGCTTCCCCAACAGGGATACATAAATTTCTTTCCAATTTAATCCACAGAATCCTTAGACGGATATCTTCTCCCCAGTAGAATCCCAAAAAGGAAAATTCATTCTCCGGGAGAGCTATTCCCCACGCTCTCACTTAAGGTCCTCATAATTGATCTCGTCCCGCAGAACTAGTCACATCAATTTAAGGTCCTCAGAATTGACCTCAACCCGCAGAATTGGTCACCCCAACTTAAGGTCCTCATAATTAACCTGGACCCGCGGAATTGGTTGCTCTATACTTAAGGTCCCCATAATTGACCTCGACCCTCAGAATAAGTCACTTCCTACTTAAGGCCCTCAGAATTGACCTCGACTCGCAGAATTAGTCGCTCCTAATTGAGGTCCTCGAAATTGACCTCGACCCTCAGAATTGATCGCTCCCACTTAAGGTCCTCATAATTGATCTCGACCCATAGAATTGGTCTCCACTACTTAAGGTCCTTAGAATTGACCTCGACCCGCAGAGTTAACCTCAACCCTTAGAATTGGCCGTTCCCATTTAAGGTCCTCATAATTGACCTCGACCCGTAGAAGTGGTCGCTCTCTACTTAAAGTCTGCAGAATTGACCTCGACCCACAGACTTGGTCACTCTCTACTTAAGGTCCACAGAATTGACCTCGACACGCAAAATTGGTCGCTCTCTACTTAAGGTCCGTAGAATTGACCTCGACCCATAAAATTGGTCGCTCTCTAATTTAGGTCCTCATAATTGACCTCGACCTCAAAATTGGTCGTCACAACTTAAGGTCCTCATAATTGACCTCCACCCTCAGAATTGGTCATCACAACTTAAGGTCTGCGGAATTGACCTTGACCCGCAGAATTGGTCGCTCTTTACTTAAGGTCCTCATAATTGACCTCGACCCTTAGAATTGGTCGCTCCTCACTTAAGATCCTCAGAATTGACCTCGCCTCATAGAATTGGTCACCCCAACTTAAGGTCCTTAGTATTGACCTCGACCCGCAGAATTGGTCGCTCTCTACTTAAGGTCCTCAAAATTGACCTCAACCCTCAGAAGTGGTCACTTCCTACTCAAGATCCTCAGAATTGACCTCGACTCGTAGAATTGATCGCTCTCTACTTAACTTCCTCATAATTGACCTTGACTAATTTCCTCAGAATTGACCTAGACTCGTAGAATTAGTCACCCCAACTTAAGGTCCTCAGAATTGACCTCGACCCTCAGAATTGGTCGCCCATACTTAAGGTCCTCAGAATTGACCCTAACCCTCAGAATTCTCCGCTCCTACTTAAGGTCCTTAGAATCGACATTGACCCTCAGAATTGGTCGCTCCAACTTAAGGTCCTCATAATCGACCTCGACCCTCATAATTGGTCACCTCGACCTTAGCCCACTGTTGTAATAAGATTACTTCATTTTTTCATAAATGATATTTGATTGCAGTAATTTTCAACCACGCTATTAAATTGCAATTGAAATTGCATTTTAGATTGAAAAAAGAAAAAGGGTAATTTATGTGTAAGTCCCAAGTTTCTCTCACTCAACGTGATAAGTACTACAAATATATTATCGTCTAGCTATCTCCCCCAAATAATTTGTTCGAAATTCTTCTTCACGACTTATTTACATATTTATAAGTGATTAATAAACACAAATAAAAATGGTTAACTTCAAAACCTTTCCATTCAATCATCCAAGTTTGAAGCTAACCTTTGCATCAGCACTAAATCTAGTTAAGAATTTTATTTCAAGATATCCACACAGTCCCATAAGAAGAGGCATGATAAGAATTGTAAGAGCTAATTGCGAGCTTACCTGGAAACCAATAACTACACCACCAATGGTCGTTTCATTGTTCTAAACAAGCAAAGAAAGCGAGTCCCCAACCAGACCTCTAACCGGTTACAATATTCACGAGTGTCGTATTAATATTTTCAGAAACTGCTAAGCTAATTCGAGATCTGAAAGTTATACCAACCAATATCAATAACAGAAGTAAGAACACTAAGTACGAGATAAATGTTAAATCGGCCCTCTCTCCATTTAAAATATTAAACTCAATGCTGATGGAGGCTATTTGTAGTGTTGTGAGAGTTATTACATATCAAAACTGTTGTTGCACCCCAAATGATAATGTCAATTTACGGGTCTATCTTAGTTGATGAGGCACGCGATGTATCAGTGAAAGAACAAATGACCATTGCTATACGGTTTGTTGAATAACACAATCGAAGGGTTTGGCTTTCATTCATATATAACACAAGCTTCGCCAATAGAAAAAATAAAAATCACAAACATAGAAATATGGCTTACCCACATGTTCTCATATTTCCATTCCCTGTACAAGGTCACGTAAACTGCATGCTACAGCTAGCCGAGCTCTTTTGTCTTGCCAGAATCAAGGTCACATTTCTAAATTCAGACAATGCTCAATGTCGCCTCCTCCACCACACTGACGTCCTCTCACGCTTTTCTCGTTATGACCGGTTCCGATTTGAGACAATTTCGGATGGACTCCCCACTGATCACCCGCGGTCAGGTGACAGGGTTATGGAGTTATTTGATTCCATTGAGGCACTAACAAAACCGCGGTTTAGGGAGATGTTGTTATCTGGTGTGGTGGGTTCTCGTAGTGGGTCACCAATGACTTGCATTATAGCGGCTGGATTATGCGTTTTACCATTAATGTCGCTAAAGAGCTTGGAATTCCAATATTTTGTTTCTGTGCCATTAGTGCTAGCTGCTTCTGGGCATTTTTCTGTGTTCCTAAGCTCATTGAAGCTGGCGAACTTCCTTTGAAAGGTATACTGATATCTCAAAACATTTTTACAGTGATAATTTCAATGACTTTTCCATGTTTTGAACATATTACCCGCACGTTATTTTTTGTTTAAAGAATCTGTAATATTATCTCTCGATATTTGATTTGGTATATACAATGTCATTATTATTTTTTTAAGAAAATCTTCCTCATTCTAAAGACAAACACTTCGTGACATGACTAAATCTGAACTTGTTTTCCCGTGTTTTTATGTTTAATAATGAACTGTTGAACCATTTAAACATATACATGTTAGGTTCGTCTACTAAATTACGAATATAGCGGTTACTCACACACTTTTTCTGTTGATGTTGAATTGGAGTTTGGTGTTCAAATACATTTCGAGTTTTTTCGCCATTCTACTCTATATTATTGATTATTAATCATATATTGTTAAAATCTCTTAAAACATTAAATTGGTAATGTCCAAAAACAGTAGGGTTAGTTTCCTTTTCAAAAATGCAAGTTTAGACATATAACAAATCAATTTGCCCTTCTACTAGTACTTTAAAAAAATATTATTAAATTAAGCCTATAAATGAAATTTGGCAACCTTATTTATAATTAAATAAAACAGACATATGAGTAATGATGTTTGAACCCCACATTTGTTTACCTCCTTTACTCCCCTAAACTATGTAAATGGTATAGATTGAAATAGAGTTACGAAATATCGAAATACACAAAATTCACAAATGAATCCCGCATAGCATCAATATGTGAAATAAGAAAAAAATCCTTGAACTTTGACCAATTTTACATTCAATATATGAGTTTTCTCTTTTGTTTAGTTGACTTATTGTTGGGGATAATTCTACGTCAATACACCAATTTGACACATTTGGTACTACACATTTGGCCACGACCCTCAAACAGCCTATGGAAAGAAGACCGGAGTTGCATTACATGGCTCGACAACCAACTGAAAAAATCAGTTGTATATGTTAACCTAGGGGTGGCCGTGGGTCGGGCCTGGGCAGGCCCGGTCGGGCTCGGCCCGGGCTTGAAAAATTAACGGCTATCCCAAGCCCGCTCGGGCCCAGATCGGGCCTTATTATGTAATCCCAAGCCCGCCCAGATTTGAAAGCTCTTTACCCATGCCCGCCCGATCGGGCCATATTATATTAATTAAAAGATTTTTTTAAAAAATTAAAATACCTATTTTTTTATTTAAAGACCAATTTTTTAATTTAAAATCTGTTTTAAACTCCATATATTACAAAGTCCATATATAAAGTTTCCCACTCTACATGAAAAGACTTGGTATACGTTTTTATATTTATAAAAGTTTCCCCCCCCCCCCCCCCCCACATATATAAATATATATATATATATATATATATATATATATATATAGGGAGAGGTTCACAAGTGGACCAAAAGAATGGACTTTTTAATGGACTTAACAAAAAAGACTAATAAGTCTCCGTTATTGGGTGCCGCTGGCGCGGACCCATTACACCAAGGAATTAAAATTAGTGGGTTATTAGTCTTTTTTGTTAAGTTCATTAAAAAGTCAATTCTTTTGGTCCACTTGTGATCCTCTCACTATATATATATATATATATTAATATTATATATATATATTTTTCGGGCCTCGGGCCGGCCGGGCCTCATCGGGCTTAAGAACTCATGCCCAAGCCCACCCGGAAAAAAATCGGGCCTATAAAATTTTGCCAAGCCCGCTTTGCGGGCCTATTCACCTTACCAAGCCCTATTTTTTTATTGGGCGGATTGGACGGGCTTGGCGGGCCTCGGGCTATGACCACCCCTATGTTAACCCCAGATGAACTTATTGAATTTTGGTATGGCTTAGTCAACAGTGGTAAACGGTTCTTGTGGGTGGTCCGACCCGCCATGATATGTATACCTGCGGAACTATTGAAGGGTACGAAGGAGAGAGAGAGTACATGGTGGATTGGGCACCACAAAAAGAGGTCCTCAATCACCGGGCCATTGGTGGGTTTTTAACTCACAGTGGGTGGAACTCAACTTTGGAGAGTATAGTTGCTGGAGTGCCAATGATATGTTGGCCTTACTATGCTGATCAGCAGGTGAGTAGCAGATTTGTGGAAATTAGGGATGGATATGAAAGATACTTGTGATAGGCTCATAGTTGAAAAGATGATTAATGATTTGATGGAGGTGAGGAGGGATGAGTTCATTCGGTCGGCTAATCATATGTCAAAGTTGGCTACAAGATCAGTGAATGAAGGCGGGGCTTCTTACTATAATTTGTGTCGCTTGATTCAGGACATTAAGTTTACGAGCCTTCATTAAATTAAAGTAGTGTAATGTACCCGACTGTTTTATAGTTTTTGGGACTTCGGTTAAGTCCAAGATTTGGCTGTGGGATGTATTGAGAAAAAATATCATTAAAGTGTTACATGTTGTAATGAACGCTAAAAAAATGTACTATTAGTATGGATAGATATCAAAGTTTTTGATGTCTTGAATTTTGATTGGTCAATATCGTTGGCACAGATTCATTTTCATAAGTAATGTTAGTCCCCACTAACAATATTGACCCATCATAATCCAAGACATAAAAAAGTTTGATGTCTAAGACATCAAACTTTTTTCCTATTAATATATCGTCACGGAAAAGATTATAGCAATGTGTTTAATTCGATTTCGAAAGCTTTCGTACGAGGATCTTTGGGAATTGGAGTTTAGTACTGTCGGATAATTGTTCAATAGAATTTGTTGCATCAACTTTTAAAACAAAATAATCTAATTTTGGTTTGCAGAGTCAACATTTACATCGTTTAGTAAAACCGATAATACTCACTGTTCAAAAGTCTAAATTATATAATTCAAAGTACATTAGAAAGAAGATTTTCAGACCTTTCATTTGGAATATGGATCTCCTAATTCAATGTATACAGAGAATGAAAATTATTTGAAGTGACGTCAAATTCCAAGGCTAATATTTTTGGAATTCCAAAAGTCGAGTTTTTTAGTTTTACGTCTTGTTTATCCAATATTATCTTTAATATCTATTAATTACCTATGGCAGGAGGGATGTTCTATGCTCCTATATAAAGTTTGAGAATGTATGAATCTATGGCAAACAAATTTGATAATATAAGCAAACTTTTGTCTAAGAACCAAATTCTTCCTATTTTTGCTTTTAACCTTTTGGTTGATTCCAATTGGTGATGAGTGTTGCTCCATCACTTTAGTGGACTCTTTAGAGTGTGAGTATGTTACTTTAGTTTACACTTGTGTCATCTGCTTCTCTTTTATTATTCAGTGGTATCAGAGCTTTAGTTGTGATGGCCAACTGTCGTCTTTGTGGCCAGAATGTGAGGCACTCGTATGTGTGGATACCTAGATGAGAAATTGAGGTTCGACAATGCCCCGTCCAGTCCCAAATAAGCCCCGAGCATGAACCCCGAAAGAATCTGCAGAAATATTAACTTTCAAAAGCTACACTAAAGTTCAATGTGTCGAAAACATCAAGAACTAAATTATACAGGGCCAAAGGGAAAATAATAAAAATCAAATAATCTATTAAAATAACAAGCAAGCAAGCCCTATTGGACCTTTAATCGGTTGGTTAAAGGCCCCCCCAAATAGTTAACTTTCGGTTAATCATTTCCCCACAAATAACCGATCAGTTATCCATCCCAAAAAATCATCCTTACAAGATCATTGAAGATTTACTCTGAGCCTTACACATGTCACCTGCCAAAAATCGAAGGTCCTAAATGGTTAACCATCTTGCCTAGACCCCTATAAATAAAGGTCCTCACCCACCATTTCGAAGCATCCTAAAACCCGACCTCAATTCGATTTTTTTTTAACTTTTTCTCGTCTGAGCATCCGAGATACTTTAACTCATTCTGAAAGTCCCGAAGAATCTCGTACTTCAAAAAAGTTGTTTTTCCCTTAAGAAAAGCTCATACTTTCCCGAAGTCACTTACGAGGCCCAAAAGAGGTTCGTACTTCTGCAAAGTCACCTCCGAGAAATAAATAGGGTCAATTCACTACAAGAAAAATACCTTTTTATGACGCTTTTTTAGTGTCATAAAACGCCTTTTATGAACGTTCATTTTTCAAAAAAAAAATATCATAAGTTTGGGTTTCATAATTGATACTTATAAAAATTGTCATATTAGGTTAACAGTTATATATGACCGTTTTTTCAAAAAATTCATATCTGCTACGAAAATGGTCATAATATATTCTATAAGCTGTCATATTTTATTTCAAAAGCGTCATGATAAACAGTTTTCAGAATTTTAAAAAGATCATATAAAATATTTCATCACATAAGGGTTTAGTATAAACTGTAATGCATTAACAGAAATCCTCGCACCAATCGTACCATTCGAGTTCTCTGCTTTGTCAAACTAACTTGTCACCTTTCGAAGCACTTCTTAAAAGCACAAACAACTGAAATCTCAAAATTTAACCACTTTATTCCCTCCACATTTTGATATGTAAAATATATATTGATAAAACATTAGTATTATACACGCAAAATGCACACAAAATAATGTGTCAATGGTTTTCTTAGTTAGATGATAAGGTAAGATTAAAGACTTGCAAATAGAACCAATTGTCTAAAGAACCAAATTATTAATGCATTATTTTGTGTACAAGCTGTTAATTTACCATTTTGTGTTTCTACAATTGCTAATAAAATTTTAGCACTGAACGCTGACTTATTATTTACTATATATATGGACCGGACACTAAACTTTTATCTGACGAAAGCTTTAAAAAAGTGGATTCTCACTAAGTTGTCCAAGTTGTAAGGACCTAAGACTAAATATTTAATAAAAAAAAATAGCCCAAAATATACCTGGGAGAACTTCTCAAAACTCACGGTAAATGTTCGTTACAAAACACAAAATAATAATATAAGTGGGATTAGTTTTGGAAACTCACAGGGGTTGGCTATAGACATCACATTCTAAGACCCCGTAAGTCTCTCATTAGGTACCTAGCACCTCCTCCATTGACTACAAATACTAGGTCATACTCTGAGTACAGAACTAGAGGCCATTGGGCTCCTGGGCCCCGTTTGACTCCGGCCATCTCTATCGTCAGAACGAAAGCTTAATGAATCTTTGAAAGGCTCTGAATACCCTTTCCAACGGTCCACCCCATGCACAAATTGGCATAAAGATTCGGACGAACAAACCATTTTACTATCGAAAATCGATTTGGAGGCCACCGGGAGCTCCTGGGCTCCGATTTGCCCCTAATTAACCTCATCGTCGGAGCGAAAGATTAATGGATATTTAAAAGGCACTGAAACCCCTTTACAACGGTACACCTCGTGCACAAATCGGCATAAACATTCTAATGAACGATCCATTTTTCCCAAAAAATTGAACCGGAGGCCATCGGATGCTCCCGAGATTCGTTTGACCAAAGTAAACTCTTCAAATAAAATGAGACTGAATGCATCTTCCAAGGTCAATGAATACCCTTTCCAACGATCTATCCCGTGCGTAAATCAACCTTACAGTATGGACGCATGACCCGTTTTACTCCGAATGGTCATCGGGCATTTTCAAACCTCGTTTGACCAAAGTCAACTCTCCAAAACAAGCGATGCTCTTTGGAACGTTGAAGTTACTCGCATAAAATTTCCAAAGGTCCGTCCCGTGCACGATTTGTAGTTCCGATTTGGATGAACAATCCATTACCGATTTTTACAACTTATGGGTTTCTTCAACATCTAACCCCAAATTACGAACATAAAAGCCCTAGTTCTCCATTGCTGAACCAAATAAGGTTCATAAAACATCAAGGCCAACCTATTTTGATATTTAAACTCTCACATATCAAAATTTAACCCTTTAAGTTCCTAAATTTACAATCTAGCTCATATTTGATAAAAAAATATGGAATTAACACGAGTGTTTTAAGAATTAACAATTATGGTTCAATTTTACAATAGTTTAAACAATTTATATAATTTCAAGTGTTAAGTTAGAGTTCTCCAGGCTAAATTACTAAAGATTATAGAAAAACTTTAAAGATTAACATCCATTTTTTGTTAATTTACAAAAAATACTATAAAGGTGATTAAACTAATATTTTATAGAAGTTTTAGTCTAGAATCAACTACTACAACAACAACACAAATCCACTTAAATTCTTAAATAATATAAACTTGCCTAATGGATTGATTGAGGAATCAATCCTCAAATCCCCCAACTTCTCTTCCACCCCCTGTGTCTATTATAACCTTAGCATCATAGGGTTCCTCCATTTTTTCCTAATATAATTTATGTTATGTCAAAGGGTTTCTTAACCTAACGTCCCAAGAAATTGGGATCAAGCCTCACTTAAGCCCAACCTAATCTAAAACTCTACCTAAGTTATGTACCAACCCAATGGGCTCAAACCCTAATATATTAATTAAAAACGGATAGTCTAAATGTCCCAAGAGTCCACATGAAACATTATAATATATATTAAATTAATTTACTCATTAACATGAGTTATAACCATGAATTATATAATACATCTAAGTTATAAACAGTAACATCACATGTCACATCAAGCACACATAATTAATGTCTACCATTAAATAATGCACATAAAATATGGGATTTTACACAAGCTACATGTAATACCCCGTATTTTTATAACTTTTAAATTATGGGATTTATTAAATTTAATTGAGATAAATTAATTTAATTTTAATCCGGAATGTTGCTTTAAATATTTACTAGCGTGAGGAGAGTTAGTAATTATTGGAAATGTGTTATTTGTTGCATATTACTGGATGAGTATAGTAATATATGAGATTTATTTTTATAATATTGTCACGTGTGAATAAAATGACAATTGTGGAAATTTAAGTCGGGACACGCCTGTGTCGTGTTGGGACTAAATGTGGACTAATAAAAGTGAATATTTTATAAGTTGTTTGTATGGTCATTTTGAGTGCGCCAATGCATCCGGAAGGGTCGAGATAGTCAGAAAAGTGTACCCGGGGGTGTAGTTTGGGTCTCGGGGTGTTTTTAGGCCTAATTAGTAACTCGGGAGGGCAATTTGGTCATTTTACATATTTGGGTAATTAAACCCACGAAAATTAGAGAGGCTATATCTGATATTGAGGTTGTCACCTAGGGTTAGAATACTCAAAAACCAAGAACGTCCATTGGAGAAGAGAGGAGAGAGCTCTCAAGCAATTCCAAGGCTCAAAACTCAACGGTTTGCACCGCCGCCACCACCAACGCGTACAGAATATTGATAACCCTAGGAACGATGATAAGGAGAATTTAAGAATATTGATTTCTAGGGTGATTGAGAGTACCCAAATGTCATAACCGCGTACAGAACACAAAGTGAATAAAGAGTTGGAATGATTTTTAGCATGGATTATCTGGAAAGAACTTTATATTATACAAAAGAGATAACATGTAATCATTTTGATGAATAGAGCGTTAGTGATTTGTTTTGGTTGTTGTACCTATTTGGGAAATTTTTTGTACTTATCTGAGGAAGGTTGAGAATTATTATTCCTCTTTTATTGTCATGGAATTTGAATGCCCTATCCCTTCTATTCCGTTGAATTTAGTTAGTCCTACAGATGAGTAGCACGCCGTTCGCTCTCCCAGGGCGGTAGGAGTGTTGCAAAAATGTGGGCATCTTGGTTAACTACAGTTAAAATAGTACGAATCGAAGGGACGTGGTAATAGACGTGTGAAATATATGTTTGTGGGACTAGTATAACGAAGTGGAAGTGATAGAGTGGATTAAACATCACATGAGGGGCGATAATCCATACATAAGTGTGCAATTAGAATAGCAGGCCCTAACTTGACTGGAAGGCTGTGGGAAGCCATTCAAGAATTAGTATTCCTTGAATAGAGTAGAATTTAATTTTTATGAGGCACACCCGGAGCGGAGTTGTTATTAGTCAAATGTGAGAGCGACTTGCGCATACAAAGAGTAATGATGTTAGTATAGTATAAGAGATCCAGAAGTGCGCTTCGTGAAGAGAAGAGCACGGGTCGGAACTTTCGGCATATTACGTGTCACTTAATGTGAGACATTTCAAGGGAAGAATCGATGTTTAGCGAGACGTAGTGAGTAGTCTCTACATGCACTGCCCATATGTAAGGTTTGGTTGAAAGAGGAGAATCAACCAAAGAATTTTGTGTTTATCGAAAATTCCTGAACTTGGAAGAGGTCGGTAAAGCCGATTAAGTTCTTGAATGAGTTGCCATCCTCAAAACAAGATCAAGGGTTTATCCCGAACATGTGAATTAAGTCACCGAGAAGGAAGTGATTGATATTCCTTTGGGCTGGCATACAATATTAACTAGTATGCCCCAGACTTCCTTTGAAAGGAAGGATCGCGCCAGTGCATGGTCCGGTGCAGTATAAATTTCTGAATCAGGATGAGATTGGTGAATCCCACCTTTGAAATGGGATTTCAGGAACCATCGGAGATAAGATTTCGTTTCGAGTAGGATGTATCACCCTTAGCCAGGGAATAAGCGCATGGTGATTAAAGATTAGTGGAGCCACGTGAAGGAAATTTTATAATCTTGGTACGATAATTTCAAGCATGCCCTGTAGAAGCACTCGTACCTGTTGGTCGCGTACGAGGTACTTATTAAGGTTTTGCTATGGAAGAACCTCGATTATTCTCCTTACGTGTGTTTAGAGGAGAGTATATAATCAGAATCTTTGATCGGTCGAGAAAGTATCCGATATCTATGGTGGAATTCCACGACTGTTTTAGACGAGCAAGAGTGATCAAATGTTCGTAATATTTTCTCAGAATGAGAGTTCTGTATATGAATAAATTCGAGTATTTGTCATGTAGTGAGGTGCGGCCTCCTAATGTTAGTGAGATAATGAAATTTATAACGTATAGGCGTGACCTATGCGAATGTTTTCGGTTGGGAGCACAAGGTGAAGTGTCTCCAATGAGAATGTAAAACAATGTTGCTGTGAAGAAAGGGATATAGTAATTAAGCGCAGTAATGTGTAGTTAGTTTGTGTACGGAAAAGGATATCCAGAATTGTGCTAACTGATAGGTCTTATTTTTCGAATTTCGAGACGAAATTCAGTTATTAGGGGGGAAGTATGTAATACCCCGTATTTTTATAACTTTTAAATTATGGGATTTATTAAATTTAATTGAGATAAATTAATTTAATTTTAATCCGGAATGTTGCTTTAAATATTTACTAGCGTGACTCGAGTTAGTAATTATTGGAAATTTGTTATTTGTTGCATATTACTGGATGAGTATATTAATATATGATATTTATTTTTATAATATTGTCACGTGTGAATAAAATGACAATTGTGGAAATTTAAGTCGGGACGCGCCTGTGTCGTGTCGGGACTAAATGTGGACTAATAAAAGTGAATATTTTATAAGTTGTTTGTATGGTCGTTTTGAGTGCGCCAACGCGGCCGAAAGGGTCGAGAT
This sequence comes from Sambucus nigra, assembly GCA_949130495.1. Classification (NCBI taxonomy): domain Eukaryota; kingdom Viridiplantae; phylum Streptophyta; class Magnoliopsida; order Dipsacales; family Adoxaceae; genus Sambucus; species Sambucus nigra. The sequence goes on along the minus strand of OX422213.1, from coordinate 661,150,004 downwards.
AGTGAGAAAAGTGTACCCGGGGGAATAGTTTGGGTCTCGGGGCGTTTTTAGACCTAATTAGTAACTCGAGAGGGCAATTTGGTCATTTTACATTTTTGGGTAATTAAACCCACGAAAATTAGAGAGGCTATATCTGATATTGAGGTTGTCACCTAGGGTTAGAATACCCAAAAACCAAGAACGGCCATTGGAGAAGAGATGAGAGAGCTCTCAAGCAATTCCAAGGCTCAAAACTCAACGGTTTGCACCGCCGCCACCACCAACGCGTAGATCACGAGAAGGGGAACGCAACCACACCAAAATCAGCCGTAATCCAGACTTCTGAAAATCCCAGGTAAGTGTTTATCTTGCTTATTTTGTTGGTGCAATTTCCATATTAGTTTAGGAATGATTAGGGATGAAATATATGGAAGAAAATCCAATTTGTGATAGGAAAATCCATGTAGTATTGGTTTATATGATGATTCTGGAAGCCCTTGCCATGTAGAGGAAATTAACCACGAAATTTTGATGATTATAAGAAGGAAATTCTGGAGAAAATTTGTTAGAAACATGTTTAAGAAAATTTTAGGGTTCTTGATAATTAAATTAAATTTTGGGTTGATAATCCATGTTTAAATGATAGAAATGTACATGCCTTACGTTAGAAACATCTGTTATATTGTTATAATGTTAGTAGTAGAATTTTTGGGACGTTTGGGGTTGGAAAATATGGATTTGGATGAAGATAGGTGGTAGAACCCGTAACTGCAATTCTGCAGAAATCAAAATACCTGCTTGATCGATCGATTGAGCCAGATCATCGATCGATCGAAGGTTCGATCGATCGAGCCCCAGACCTCGATCGATCGACCCCTCCTGACAAACTCCTATTTCCTTTTTAAATGAGTTAAATTCAAATTATTGTGAGATGATCCTTGATCATCCTTAATAAAATGTTTTGGGAGATAGGGAAGACCAGTAGGACATGTGAATAGATTTTGGGACCCTTGATGTCGGGCAAAGATTTGTATTTTGGGATAATTACATAAGGGTCGATGAATTTATGATTTAAAAAGAGAGACACGTAGGAGAGCTACTTTGGGACAAATGTGTATACCTACTGAATTTTATAATTGGGAGGATAGAATCCATCAAGCGTTATATAATAAGTGGAAAAATTCCTCAAATTAAAGTAAGATGTGAATGGTTATACGTGATAACTAAATAATGAGAAATAAACACGAATGTCGTAATTATGGGAATTGAGAATATACCCATTATTGATATGGTAATATTAGTATAGTTATAAGATTGTGTATGCATATACTATCTATGTGTGAAAATCATGCCCACGCTACTTGCTATCCCTGAGGTTGCCGCGCTGGGACGATCTTATCCGGTGTTGCCTTATGGGGGATATTGACTCGTACCCTAGAAGATAGATATCCTTGGTACAGGCTATCGACGTAATAGTTCAGACGGTCCTAAGAGACGCAGGCATGTGCCATCCTCTTAGAGACTTGGAATCTATTCTTCGCCTCAATATTGTTTGTGTATGTATGTTAATACAACTCAAGAGTGATTCCGAATGTATTCCCCTTAATATGAGTGATATGGGGCTTTGGATAGTAGAGTATGCCGCACCATAGTTTATTTGGGGTGCTGTTATAATATATATATATATTATACGAGTAGTTAATATATATATGAAATTCTGAAATCTGGAACTGCCTACTGTGATTTGATATGTAGGACATGGTTGATGACTCAAATTGTAAATACTTGTTTGAGAAAGTATATTATGAAATTGGAAAACTTTATTGATTAATAAAGTCAAAATGAGAACTTTGGTTACTAATTGAAATATCCCTTTTTAAACAATTGAATCGTAAATGTTGAATCTTACGAGTAAGCTAAGATAAGTTAAATCATTGGGAAGATTAGTGCGATAAATGATAAGTTAAATCGATGGGAAGGTTAGTGCGATAGGTGTGTACATTAGAAGAAAGGTGAGAATTCCTCAAGAGAGTGACGCACTAATATGTTGTTGCATTGGCCTGTATCAATTTAAATACTTGCTAAATAAATTTTAAATCATATACACTATCGGGCTCTGACCCGTTTCTCTCTCTCTCTCTCTCTCTCTCTCTCTCTCTCTCTCTCTCTCTTGTATATATATGTATGTATTACAGGAGCCCAGCCACAGGGGCGTCTTGCTTAGAATCTCTTGGAAGGAACGCGCTGCAGCTTAGGTGGAAGTTGCAGGTCTCTTGATTAGACGACTTCGTTCATTCGGATCCACTCTTAGTACTTTCATCTAGTTGGGCATGTGTAGCTCTTTCCATTATTCCGTTGTTATTGGACATTTGTATTTCAGTTATTTCCAGTATTGTTACTATGGGATTTATTCAGTTTGGATGTGTGACTTTAGATTTCGTATGTTGACATTCGATTGACGAATGTATTAAATTAATTGGATTATGTTGCATAATTTAATGTGGTGTGATTCTTACTTATTGAATGTTGTTAATAAAATAAATGATTTCTCTTTAAATAAAATTTGGAAAGTATGTATGAAAATGATTTTGACACTTAGCTTAATTAATTAGGATGTTAAATTGGAAAAATTTATTTTTCGACAGTGATGCTAAGAATGGACCAACTGTTCACCTTGATTTAATTTAATAAAGGAGTGATCGCCCGATATTTAATTAGGCGGGGTGTCACAGGTGGTATCAGAGCATTAGGTTTTAGTGTCCTTAGGATCTGTACGGCTTATTATGCTTTCAGCGTTGCTTTGTTTGTTATAGAGCCCTATGTTTAGGATTGTTGATTCCCTTGACGAGATTTCGTTCTCCTGCTATAATGTGTATACACTAGTGAATTCTAATTTCGTTCGGATGTGTGCGTGTGCCGAGCGATGACGGATGTCAGAAGAGGACCGTTAAGCGTACATCAGGAGGCAGGGCTCAGTTGAGATGATAAAATATATCCGAGGATGAAGACTGTAGACGAGGTCACCTCCATTATGGCACGAGAAGACACGACTAGAAAGGCGACTAAAGTGCAGCAATAATTTTCAAATGTTGTTATAGTCAAATGAGGTGCGAGGGTAAACTTACCCAACGTATTACAAAAAACGTGTAGAGACTGTCAGTGGGAAATTTTAGAAACGCAAAAATTGTATGTGTTTACCAAAGGAGGTAAAGTATCCAAAGGCGTAAATATAGGACGGAGTGTGGCAAACTAAAAGTGAAAAATAAAAAAAATAAAAAATAAAAAAAATTGGCTTTCGGGATGAAATTATAATGGTTGGAGTCAACCACCAATTTTAGAAGTGGAATGCTATGCCTATAGGAGAACCTTAGGTATAGTGTTGACCGTATGTTCCTTCCTCAACTGTTCAGGATGAGAAGCAAACGTGGTTCTGAACTCATCGCAGGAGGGCATGACAGAAGTCCAATTGTGGATATGAATCTTAACCGTTAACGAATTTTGTATCGGAAGATGTAGATACAAGTGGGGGAAACAACTCCGAGTGGGAGATCGACACGTAGTAATAGTTGATAACACTCAAAGAGGTAATTCTGATGGACGAACGATTCAGAGGTTGACATTGTCATATTTTGTCAAAATAGATGATAACGCTTCTTTGCGGGGGAAGTTAAAGGAATCGAAGAATTTAGTCGAGAATAAGACTGAATACAACGGTGGTGGTATAGCACCACAAAAGGATGTGGATACACATCAGGAAAACCATTTAAATGCTTCAGATAGTTAAATTCTTACCAAGTGATGGTAAATTCAGTAATTACTATTATAGATAGTAATATGATCTTTATGGCCTAAAAAGCTAAGGGAACAACCGGGATGGCTAACAAGAATCGAGTCTACTAAAGTCCGAGAGAAGGAAAATCCTAACCTGGTTAGTAGGACAGGTAATAAGTGGATTATGTGTTGAGGTATTTTGGTGCGGAGGGAAATTGTTCGCGATAATATGTTCCAAAGTGAGAAAAAGGGACAAGAATACAGTGCCTAGTAAAGGACGACGATTAAAAATAACTTTGTTTTGGTTTGGGCAGACGTGTTACGTCCGAAAACCATTTGCGCAGTCAAGACGATTGCCAGGATGGGAGTGTAAGTTGTATCCTCAGAGGATGCGGCGTGTTTATGTGACACGAGCGAGTCACCATATTTTGTTCATTGCTAGATTAGCATGTGAGACGAGCTTAATGCATATCATTATAAACGTTATTAAAATGTGAATATTTTTCCTTAGTATAGCGGGATTTTTCTTTAGTGCTATCCGCGGAGGATGAATGAGTATATTAACAATGTTTTATACTTTATTGAGGCTACTCGTTGTAGTGATGCGATACACGAGTATGATATTATCTTTGTTAAAATGTTATAGAAATGGGTAGTATGATAGTGGGCATTTATTGCAAGGCTATCGGAGTAGTTGCATTGGTGCAACATGTTTTATATTTGTTTTGGCGAGGCTTTACCTGTAATAAGGTTGGACTTGCACTTATATTATCTATCCAAGAGACTTCGGAGGAGATAGTGGGCTCGAGATATTCGATGCCAATGTATGTATAGACTTTGTCAGTATGATTCGGTATGTATCGGGACTTACCGTTGAGCGAAAAGATTTGACGCAGTATTATGTTTGGCACTCCGGACTTAGTGATAGGAAGAGTGCATTGTTATATTTATCCTTTAGAGATGTGGGAGTTAATAGTTATACCCCTATTATTAGGGAAGGGAATTTCGAGAATTCCGATCGTATGTATCCGAGGTTTATAGAATGTAATTACCATCAACCAATACGGGACGATAGTGAAATTGGTGAAACGTTCTTTGTTAAGCATAATTACGGGAGAAATTGTAACTTTTCTGTCAAGGGACGGAATAAGGGATATATACTATGGACGGAGGACCTAACAGATTTCGATAACCGACAATGCTAGGTAGTAGTGTATCGGGGGGGTTCCTTGTTTGGATTTCGCTTTGCGAGACATCCCATGCATGAAACTTAGCGTAAGGTTGGAAATAGGAAGACGTTTGGTCACTATTCCATGAGTTCGGTACCCTGGTCGAAATAGGATCAAGTAATTATGTATGTAAGTTGGAAGTTGAATTTTATTTTAAGGTCATTGGAGCCGGATTTTGTGGTAGGAAAGCATTGAAAGTTATCCCCACGAGTTGAAGGGTGGAACGATGATAAGGAGAATTTAAGAATATTGATTTCTAGGGTGATTGAGAGTACCCAAATGTCATAACCGCGTACAGAACACAAAGTGAATAAAGAGTTGGAATGATTTTTAGCATGGATTATCTGGAAAGAACTTTATATTATACAAAAGAGATAACCTGTAATCATTTTGATGAATAGAGCGTTAGTGATTTATTTTGGTTGTTGTACCTATTTGGGAAAATTGTTGTACTTATCTGAGGAAGGTTGAGAATTATTATTCCTCTTTTATTGTCATGGAATTTGAATGCCCTATCCCTTCTATTCCGTTGAATTTAGTTAGTCCTACAGATGAGTAGCACGCCGTTCGCTCTCCCAGGGCGGTCGGAGTGTTGCAAAAATGTGGGCATCTTGGTTAACTACAGTTAAAATAGTCCGAATCGAAGGGACGTGGTAATAGACGTGTGAAATATATGTTTGTGGGACTAGTATAACGAAGTGGAAGTGATAAAGTGGATTAAACGTCACATGAGGGGCGATAATCCATACATAAGTGTGCAATTAGAATAGCAGGCCCTAACTTGACTAGAAGGCTGTGGGAAGCCATTCAAGAATTAACATTCCTTGAATAGAGTAGAATTTAATTGTTATGAGGCACACCCGGAGCGAAGTTGTTATTAGTCAAATGTGAGAGCGACTTGCGCATACAAAGAGTAATGATGTTAGTATAGTATAAGAGATCCAGAAGTGCGTTTCGTGAAGAGAAAAGCACGGGTCGGAACTTTCGGCATATTACGTGTCACTTAATGTGAGACATTTCAAGGGAAGAATCGATGTTTAGCGAGACGTAGTGAGTAGTCTCTACATGCACTGCCCATAGGTAAGGTTTGGTTGAAAGAGGAGAATCAACCAAAGAATTTTGTGTTTATCGAAAATTCCTGAACTTGGAAGAGGTCGGTAAAGCCGATTAAGTTCTTGAATGAGTTGCCATCCTCAAAACAAGATCAAGGGTTTATCCCGAACATGTGAATTAAGTCACCGAGAAGGAAGTGATTGATATTCCTTTGGGCTGGCATACAATATTAACTAGTATGCCCCAGACTTCCTTTGAAAGGAAGGATCGCGCCAGTGCATGGTCCGGTGCAGTATAAATTTCTGAATCAGGATGAGATTGGTGAATCCCACCTTTGAAATGGGATTTCAGGAACCATCGGAGATAAGATTTCGTTTCGAGTAGGATGTATAACCCTTAGCCAAGGAATAAGCGCATGGTGATTAAAGATTAGTGGAGCCACGTGAAGAAAATTTTGGAATCTTGGTACGATGATTTCAAGCATGCCTTATAGAAGCACTCGTACCTGTTGGTCGCGTACGAGGTACTTATTAAGGTTTTGCTATGGAAGAACCTCGACTATTCTCCTTACGTGTGTTTAGAGGAGAGTATATAATCAGAATCTTTGATCGGTCGAGAAAGTATCCGATATCTATGGTGGAATTCCACGACTGTTTTAGACGCGCAAGAGTGATCAAATGTTCGTAATATTTTCTCAGAATGGGAGTTCTGTATATGAATAAATCCGAGTATTTGTCATGTAGTGAGGTGCGGCCTCCTAATGTTAGTGAGATAATGAAATTTATAACGTATAGGCGTGACCTATGCGAATGTTTTCGGTTGGGAGCATAAGGTGAAGTGTCTCCAATAAGAATGTAAAACAATGTTGCTGTGAAGAAAGGGATATAGTAATTAAGCGCAGTAATGTGTAGTTAGTTTGTGTACGGAAAAAGATATCCAGAATTGTGCTAACTGATAGGCCTTATTTTCCGAATTTCGAGACGAAATTCAGTTATTAGGGGGGAAGTATGTAATACCCCGTATTTTTATAACTTTTAAATTATGGGATTTATTAAATTTAATTGAGATAAATTAATTTAATTTTAATCCGGAATATTGCTTTAAATATTTACTAGCGTGACGAGAGTTAGTAATTATTGGAAATTTGTTATTTGTTGCATATTACTGGATGAGTATATTAATATATGAGATTTATTTTTATAATATTGTCACGTGTGAATAAAATGACAATTGTGGAAATTTAAGTCGGGACGCGCCTGTGTCGTGTCGGGACTAAATGTGGACTAATAAAAGTGAATATTTTATAAGTTGTTCTTATGGTCGTTTTGAGTGCGCCAACGCGTCCGAAAGGGTCGAGATAGTCAGAAAAGTGTACCCGGGGGTGTAGTTTGGGTCTCGGGGTGTTTTTAGGCCTAATTAGTACCCCGGAAGGGCAATTTGGTCATTTTACATTTTTGGGTAATTAAACCCACGAAAATTAGAGAGGCTATATCTGATATTGAGGTTGTCACCTAGGGTTAGAATACCCAAAAACCAAGAACGACCATTGGAGAAGAGAAGAGAGAGCTCTCAAGCAATTCCAAGGCTCAAAACTCAATGGTTTGCATCGCCGCCACCACCAACGCGTAGATCGCGAGAAGGGGAACGCAACCACACCAAAATCAGCCGCAATCCAGACTTCTGAAAATCCCAGGCAAGTGTTTATCTTGCTTATTTCGTTGGTGCAATTTCCATATTAGTTTAGGAATGATTAGGGATGAAATATATGGAAGAAAATCCAATTTGTGATAGGAAAATCCATGTAGTATTGGTTTATATGATGATTCTGGAAGCCCTTGCCATGTAGAGGAAATTAACCACGAAATTTTGATGGTTATAAGAAGGAAATTCTGGAGAAAATTTGTTAGAAACCTGTTTAAGAAAATTTTAGAGTTCTTGATAATTAGATTCAATTTTGGATTGATAATCCATGTTTAAATGATAGAAATGTACATGCCTTACGTTAGAAACATCTGGTATATTGTTATAATGTTAGTAGTAGAATTTTTGGGACGTTTGGGGTTGGAAAATATGGATTTGGATGAAGATAGGTTGTAGAACCCGTAACTGCAATTCTGCAAAAATCAAAATACCTGCTTGATCGATCGATCGAAGGTTCGATCGATCGAGCCCCAGACCTCGATCGATCGACCCCTCCTGGCAGACTCCTATTTCCTTTTTAAATGAGTTAAATTCAAATTATTGTGAGATGATCCTTGGTCATCCTTAATAAAATGTTTTGGGAGATAGGGAAGACCAGTAGGACATGTGAATAGATTTTGGGACCCTTGATGTCGGGCAAAGATTTGTATTTTGGGATAATTACATAAGGGTCGGTGAATTTATGATTTAAAGAGAGAGACACGTAGGAGAGCTACTTTGGGACAAATGTGTATACCTACTGAATTTTATAATTGGGAGGATAGAATCCGTGAAGCGTTATATAGTAAGTGGAAAAGTTCCTCAAATTAAAGTAAGATGTGAATGGTTATACGTGATAACTAAATAATGAGAAATAAATACGAATGTCGTAATTATGGGAATTGAGAATATACCCATTATTGATATGGTAATATTAGTATAGTTATAAGATTGTGTATGCATATACTATCTATGTGTGAAAATCATGCCCACGCCACTTGCTATCCCTGAGATTGCCGCGCTGGGACGATCTTATCCTGTGTTGCCTTATGGGGGATATTGACTCGTACCCTAGAAGATAGATATCCTTGGTACAGGCTATCGACGTAATAGTTCAGACGGTCCTAAGAGACGCAGGCATGTGCCATCCTCTTAGAGACTTGGAATCTATTCTTCGCCTCAATATTATTTGTGTATGTATGTTAATACAAGTCGAGAGTGATTCCGAATGTATTCCCCTTAATATGAGTGATATGGGGCTTTGGATAGTAGAGTATGTCGCACCATAGTTTATTTGGGGTGCTGTTATAATATATATATATATATATATATATATATATATATATATATATTATACGAGTAGTTAATATATATATGAAATTCTGAAATCTGGAACTGCCTACTGTGATTTGATATGTAGGACATGGTTGATGACTCAAATTGTAAATACTTGTTTGAGAAAGTATAATATGAAATTGGAAAACTTTATTGATTAATAAAGTCAAAATGAGAACTTTGGTTACTAATTGAAATATCCCTTTTTAAACAATTGAATTTTAAATGTTGAATCTTACGAAAAGCTAAGATAAGTTAAATCATTGGGAAGATTAGTGCGATAAATGATAAGTTAAACCGTTGGGAAGGTTAGTGCGATATGTGTGCACATTAGAAGAGAGGTGAGAATTCCTCAAGAGAGTGACGCACTAATATGTTGTTGCATTGGCCTGTATCAATTTAAATACTTGCTAAACAAATTTTAAATCATATACACTATCGGGCTCTGACCCGTTTCTCTCTCTCTCTCTCTCTCTCTCTCTTGTATATATATGTATGTATTATAGGAGCCCAGCCACAGGGGCGTCTTGCTTAGGATCTCTTGGAAGGAACGCGCTGCAGCTTAGGTGGAAGTTGCAGGTCTCTTGATTAGACGACTTCGTTCATTCAGATCCACTCTTAGTACTTTCATCTAGTTGGGCATGTGTAGCTCTTTCCATTATTCCGTTGTTATTGGACATTTGTATTTCAGTTATTTCCAGTATTGTTACTATGGGATTTATTCAGTTTGGATGTGTGACTTTAGATTTCGTATGTTGACATTCGATTGACGAATGCATTAAATTAATTGGATTATGTTGCAGAATTTAATGTGGTGTGATTCTCACTTATTGAATGTTGTTAATAAAATAAATGATTTCTCTTTAAATAAAATTTGGAAAGTATGTATGAAAATGGTTTTGACACTTAGCTTAATTAATTAGGATGTTAAATTGGAAAAATTTATTTTTCGACAGTGATGCTAAGAATGGACCAACTGTCCACCTTGATTTAATTTAATAAAGGAGTGATCGCCCGGTATTTAATTAGGCGGGGTGTCACACTACAAATATGGTTCTTTCACACAAGCTTGAAATAATTGTGATGATTCTTTCACACAAGCTACAAATATAGGCTCATATGGTTTTGTGTATAGAGAGCATTTGGGAAATTTTGTGGGTGGTCAATTATACCTGATGTTAACTCTAAGTCGACCCTACGTACGGAAGCCAAAGCAATTGCCTTAGCTACTAATTTCATTGCCATTAACCATTTTGAGAATGTTATCATTGAATTTGATTATAGATTATTTACATGTCTCAATAATGCTAACAAATATGTATAGCAAATTAATCAGCTGGTAAAAAAATCAGGAGAACTCACCAAAGCTCATAGATTAGTCCAGTTTGAGTTCATCAGGAGGACAACGAACTAGGTGCCGGGTTAGTTTCCATTTCCCTCTTTTGTTTTCTCTGTCTTTAAGTTAAGTTGATATAGTTTGGTCGAATGGTTTTATTTTTCTGCTGATTTTTATTTTGGTTTAGTGGGTTTGTCGTGTCCGTGTAATGAGTGGGTTTGTATACGTGTTTGTGGGGAGTATGCATATTGTATCAACCTATTGTGGCTAAGTAAATATGATTTATCATCACTTATTTTCGTTTCACGATTATTAATGACAATTTTTTTTTTGCCAAAAAAAAAAACGAACCTGAAATATAAATTTCCCCCCCAAAAATATTAGTTACAGTGATTTTTGAATTTCAAAACTACCAAAATTTATCTAAACTTCACATGTATTCTATCACAATTAGTATTTTAAATTTAGTTTTTCGGGTTTAATCCCATTTCTAAAGTCTTGTTACGCTCCCTTCCCCCCTTTTTAAATTGTATTAAGTCCCATAACCATCCAAAGTCATCATAAACCGCTGCCTCTAAGATCTCTTCCTTTCTGTTGAGAACAATAATTGTCCTATAATTGTTACAATAAACCAACAATTAAAAAAATAAAAACATGAGAATGACTATAAATGAATCTTTAAAATTTGGACTAAGTACTCGTGATCCTTTTATAAATTTAGGTGCACGTACAGTTTAGTCCATCACAAACACTTTTTAAACTCTAAAATCAGGATATTTTTTTTAAAAAACCTAGGTCCCTCAAACACCCATTCACCTAATAATCTATTATTTTTAAAAGTCCACCCCACCCCACTAATGCCGGAGCTCCGACAGTGTGGGTGGGGGGTGCCCCTAGGATCACCGTTTAAAAATAAAAGAGAACTGAGTAAATGAGTGTTTGAAGAATCCGAGTGTCTTAAACAAAATATATTGATTTTAGAGTTTAAAAACTTAAGGGACAAAAAGTATGTTCCTCTTAAATTTACTTAAAAGAGAAGAGAGTTATGCTATTACTCGGGGCAAGTTTACAAATTCCAAAAGATTCAACGAAACCCACCAAAGTCCGTTTCCCCTTGTTCCTCTTTCCTTTGTGTGGCGAGGCATCAAAACGGTGGCGTCTGACTTTGTCCTCAGTCCACATACGATCGGGACTCATTTTACTCTTAGATTTTGATTCCAACTTTAGTTGTAAGCCGAATTTAATTTCAAGACCGCAAGATTGTGGATACCTTAAGGTCAAGTTGTGTTCAACCATTGAATCTTCACAATCAGGTACGTTTTATTTATGATATGAAACCCTAACCCGAACCCAAACTAGGGTTTCTCACAAATTTACATTATTTTTGTTGTTTTTCGTTTTATTTTTTGATATCTGGGTTTTCCAATTTGCGTAGCTCACTTTTTGTTAATTAAATTTGTTAAATGGATTGCTATAGCGGTAGGGGCCTTTTCCGTTTAGCTTAGGGTTTATGAAAAAATAAATTTTGCGTTTATAGGTAACTGATTTTTCTCTTTTTATTTTTTTGTAATAGTTCTAAGTGAAAGAATGTACACGCTTGATGAAGATAGGTGTGGCAATTTTTTATTGGGTGAAGTTATATCATTCGTCATCTTAACGGGTCATGTCGTGTGGATAGGGGTTGCAATTTTGGAAACGAAATGATAACATGAAACGAAATTGGTACGATCTTTCGTGTTCGGGGTTGGGTTTTTGGACCCGCCATCGTGTCGTGTTTGTGTCCAATTTCTCCCATGAAATTGACATGATAAGGACACGTTAGTTATACGATAGTGACCCAATTAAGGATACGATATAAACTATGTAGTTCCACCATCAACCCCATTTAGACCTATTATCAACACAATATTTAGACCCACAATTTTTTTAATTTCTCACTAATTGGTCTATTTGTTTCCAAAAGTGTCGTCTCGGATCGAGTCTAATCGTGTCCAATCGAACCGTATTTACTTATCATGTTATCGTGTCGTGTCATGTTCGGGGTAAGGAAAATACAAGTTATCGTATCGTGTCGTGTTCTGGTCGGTTGAATTCTTATCGTGTCGGGTCGGGTCATGTGAAAATATGACCCATTTACCCGTTTTGCCACCCGTAAATGTGGACACGTTTTTACCCATTGAGAAATATTACTAGAGCTCATATTTAGTAAAATTTGATATGGAAAAATTAATACTAAGGTGGTGTTTGATTTAACCTCTTTAAGTCTGAATCTGAACCATTCATTCATACTTACAGGGGACAAATATTATTTGTTTTTTTAAATGAGTAAGATGCTAACAACTATATTTGCCTCTGAATAATTACGAGGTAGAGTTACATCTGAAGTTTGAATCCGAAATTTGAATAATTATTAATACATTCATTCAGAGGTACATTTAGACTTGAAAACAAACATATTTTTCAGATTCAGATTTCAGACTTCAGATTCTGTCTTTAGATTCGGAGTTCAGACTTCAGATTCAGATAAAAAAACAAACGCACCCTAAGCTATATATCGCAAATGAATAAAATTATTTAGTTAAATTAATGGGTCTTGAAGGGTCTTAAATGTTTTTTAACGGGTGAAGCGGGTAGCATTGGATCCATTTGTTAAGTATCGTGTCGTATCGGGTTGCCACTGATATGACCTGAAAGGGTCAACCCATTAACAAGTAAATTCGTGTTTTCGACCGTGTCATGTTATCTTGGCATGTCACGTTTTGCTAGGTTTATCTATGGTATGGCGTGTGACTCGATTAATGTGTTTTTTAGATATACTGGCTATGAAAAAGAAATAGATACAATTGTGCATATTTTTATGTTGATAAGTTTCTATTTCCTCTTAAGGAAATACCGATAAAGTAATCATTGCTATTAAATTTTGATGAGGTTATCGCCACATGTTTATTTTAAAACGAAGGGTAAAATGCAAAATTAACCTCGAAGTTTGGGGTCATTTTCAATTTTGAACCAGATGTTTCAAAAGTTGCAATTTTAACCCACATGTTTTAAAAATCGTACAATTTAAACCCTCTACCACATCTTTGTTAGGAGACTTAACACAATGAATGACATAAATGAATATAATTCACAATCATTCACCGAAGTCTCCTAAAAACATATGATTAAGGGCTAAAATTGAACTAATTTTGAAACATCAGGGTTAACATTGCAACTTTTGAAACATCAGATTTAAAATTGAAAATGACCCCAAACTTGAGGGTTAATTTTACAATTTACCCCTAAAAGGAACATAAACCATACCATTAGACGTAAGTTGTGCCTCAGTGATTATTTAACTGTATTAAACACGAACATAGACACATACAATGAGTTGTAATATGTGGCTCATTGATTAGATAACTATTTTCTTTGCTACCAGTTATGTGTGAAGGAGAGTTAAGACAACCATTATATGTGAGAGAGAGTTAAGACCACCATTATGAATGTTAATGGTATCTTAGTAATCAATATACTTTTCTTTTCATATGATTTAGCGACAATTAAGTTGGTGATAAAACTTGGAACATAATTAGATAAGTATACATCACTTATTGTCCATAAACATGCCAATTGTTTCGTAGTTATGAAATTAGATTCACGACAACAAATTAACATATTAAATTAATGTGAAAATAATTTCTACGCAATTGTAACATAAATGATATAAGACAAATCAACGGATTCATCACTACGATAAAATCCAAGTATCAAAATTTGCTTACATAAGAATCATTATCTTTAAGATAATAAATTATTACGAATCACAACCCATGATTGTATTCTTAAAAAAACTATGAAATGACATGATTTGAAATTCGTATAATTTATAACACTAATGCATTCAATTTCATTAGCAAGGCAGTTTTTAAGATTTTCTTTCATAATATGACTTTTCTTCCACTCTTTATATGTTCGTACGTGTGTGTGTGTGTATATATATATATATATATATATATATATATATATATATATATATATATATATATATATATGCCCATCATACTATCATTGCTTATGTGACAAATAAACATACCTCTCTGCAACCATAAGAGTCGCCTCCGATGAAAGTGACGTAAATGACGCCAAATGGGTAATAAGAGGTAGATGTCTCAAACCTTAACCCTCAATCAATAACTCTCCAAAATATCGAAAATATCCCAAATGAGACTACGATAGGGGTATTTATAGGAGGGAAGTAGCTTAGACTCCAAGTAATCATCAAATTACAAATGTAACTTTGCCACTTCCTTCCTATAATACCAAGCAAACAATTATAAAAGAAAATACATCAAAATAGGGAAATAACAAAAATGCCACTACTGCCTAAAAATAATAAAAAACTAAAAATAGCCTATAAACTTCTAATTTACATCATTCTCTCAGCCTTCAAAAAAGCTCATCCTCGAGCTTAAAAGTTGAGGATGCACAAAATCTTCAAAATTGGAGAATCATGTGACAAGCGCCAAAATTGTGTGGAAGAGAGGCAAAACTTGTGGGACCAAAAGTAATTTCTGAAAAATTTGAGGAATATCCTATAATTCTTGCGTCAAGATCATCGTCTTCCTCTTGCCTCTCATGTGAATCTTCAAAAATATCTTCCCCCGAGTCAAAAACTATTTTCTTGGTGCCAAATCCTAGTTCTTGCACATGTTGGAAGGTTCCAACCATAGTTGTCAAATCGCGAATCGTATCGTGAATCGTTTAACCCCCCGAATCGCGAATCGTGAATCGAACCAGTCGAATCGGAATCAAATGATAAAAATAAAACAAAACATATGTAAATGGGATTTGACACTATAGAATTGGTAATTAAGCAAAATATGACAAAAAACTAATCGTAGCAAATGATAATATACCAAAATATAGCCCAAAAATTAACTATAGCACATGTTTTCAATCGTTTTAAGCTTGAAAATGCAAAAAACAAAAATAAATCATAGAAAGTCATCATCAATGATCATTCTTCTTCATTCATCATCATCATCAAGGCCCAAATCACCATCATCGTCCTCCTCCTCCTCCTCTATGACAATTTGATCTCCCTCCCTCTTCAAATTCCTCTTCATCTTCATCATCGTCCTCCTCCGCATCAAAAATTTCAATATCATCATCTGCCACTTGTTTGCCTTTTCCCGTGGGAGCGGTACGGGTTTTTACCGTACCGTACCGTTTTGGTCCGGAAAAAAATGGTTTTGGTTTCATATATTAAAATACCAGAAATCAGTCTTACCGAAACTGAAATTACCGCAAAAAAGTTGGTTGGTTTTGGTTTTAATATTTAAAAAACCGATTTACCGAAATTACCGTACCGAATTTTATGAAACCAGAAAAACTGTACCGAAATTACCATACCATACCGAATTTACCGAAACCAGAAAAAATCGTACCGAAATTATCGTGCCGTACCGAATTTACCAAAATTACCGTACCGAATTTACCAAAACCAGAAAAAAGTTGGTTGGTTTTGTTTTTGGTTTTTGGGGACTTTTAGTGTTGTTTACCGAAACATAAAAAACCGAAACCAGAAAAAAACCGAAATTACCGAAAAAATCGAAATACCAGCCGGTTTGGTTTTGGTATTGATTTTGGTGTACCGGGTGGTAAACTGGTACGGTTTGGTTTTACCATCTTGAGTTTGGTTTTGGTATTGGTATCTACTATTTACCGACCAAACCGTACCGCTTACACCCCTACCCGTGGCATTTAAATTCCTTGGCCCTATATAACACAAAATAATTTTGACATATATTAACAATAAGATTAGCATATATATATATATTACTAACAAATAAACAATAATTATAATAATTCCACATATTTTCACCTCACTTCCTCTTTTTGCTAGGCCCTTCATCTTGGAAGCATTCGTAAACATCCAACCATGAATGGTCGGTGGGTAGACATGGTTCTTTTATATTCCTCTCAGTGATCCACTCATCATCGTCCTCCATATCGGATAGACAGATCGGATCGAAGTCACCACATTCTCTCCTTTGCTTTCGTCTCATTTCAAGTTGAAGATTATACTTCACGAAAACAATAGCATTCAACCTTTGTTGCTCCAAACGATTTCTTTTGTTGGAATGCACATGATCAAATGTGTTCCAATTTCTCTCACAACCTGTCGCACTACATTTGAGACTAAGAACTCGTATAGCAATCTTTTGAAGCTTCGGTACTTCTTCACCAAAACTTTCCCACCAATTGGCTACATAAACAAAATAATATAAAAAATTCAGCAACATATAAATTGATTAACATAAAAAAATCAGCAACATATAAACTCACCGGGTTATTTTTTATCTCTCGTTATCGTTGCCGAACTTCTACCGAACAATCCCGCACACTTTTTAAACTTATCCATTTGCTCATGCACGGTGATAATTGTATCGGTGTCCGAACACATCCTCTCTATAGTGTCATACAAACCACGCTTCACCTCTCTATCGTCCTTAAAGTCATCACAGAAGTGGAATCTTCAAATATAAACACAAAATATATTTTAGTCCTTTATATAATATAAATTAGAATATAGTGGAAATTTCAAGTAAAAAATTTAATATAAAACATGTTACCTTGGGTTCAAATAGTATCCCGCGGCATGAAGTGGTCTATGAAGTTGAAGATCCCACCTCGTGTCAATTATTTTCCAAATCTTCATATATTTCCTCTCTACATGATTAAAATTAATCACAATTTGCTCCTTCGCCCGATCCATAACTTCATATATGTAACCCATTGCCGGTTTTGCATCTCCATCAACAAGCCTCAAAACTTTGTAAAGTGGATTTGCACTTTTCAAATAATATTTAATCGCTTTCCATAAATTTGTGTCACCCAAAATGATACCCTCCACTTTCTTCGCATCCACCTTGTTGGCAAAAGCTCCATTCATCCAATCGACCGACGTAAACATACGCCAAAATGCTCCTTTATTTTCTCCAAAACTCTTCAATGTGAGAAAGGAAGTGGCAAATCTAGTTGCTCCCGCTCTAGTAAGTTCCCTCTTATTTGAAAATCTTTTAAACAAATCAAGCACCCATGTATGCCTATAAATATACACGGTAACTTTTCTTGCCTTTGTAATTGTGTTTTGAAATATAGGCAAGTTACCAATGTCGGTAAGCATTAAATCAATCAAATGGGCGGTACACGGGTTCCAAAATAAATTCCTTCTTTTCTCTTCCAATAACCTCCCCGCGGCTAGGGATGGCAACGGGTGGGTTCGGGGTCGAGTTTTAACTCCCCGTCCCCGTTAGAAAAATCATTCCCCGTCCCTGCCCCGTTCCCCGTTATAACGGGTTCGGGGATCCCCGTCCCCGTTTAAAACGGGTATCGGGTTCCCCGCGGGGAACGTTTTGATTTTTTTTTTATCTGTTAAATCTCAAAAAAAAAAAAATAGACCATCGTAACAGTAGAGGGATAATACCAATCGAATATTATAAAAAAATAGACTGAAAACAGTAAGGGATACCAATGAGGGTAACTGAAAATTTCATTTAATTTTTCAGTCTCAAATACCAATTGAATATTATAAAAAAAAAAACAGTAAGGGATTTTCTGTAGATTTTTCCGTGAAATACCAATCGAATATTAGCAAAACAATTGAATATTATTTTGTTACAGTTAGAGCATCTAATTCAAAACTCTCATCAACATATGAACGTCAAGACTGTGTGAGGCAGTAAGACAGTTCAAATGGTTAAATCTTTGTCATTTACTAAAGATAAATAGTAACAGTAAGGCAGGCAGAAGCAGACAGATATACAAATTGTTAATTTTTCATTGTTCTAAGATTAACAATTTGAACTCCGAGTTATTTTTAAGCTGTATTCTTCCAATCTTGATTATTAGATACAGTTCCTATCTAATTCATATTTTTTATCTTATTAGACTTTGTTTACCTTAATAGAAGCAGCACCGGAAAGGGAACTCGGTCTGTCTGTGTGAGGCAGCGCCGCACGAAAGCGGAAGACAGTGGAGAGGGAGCGGCGTGAGGAGGATGAGGGAGGGGATGAGCGACGTGAGGATGAGGGGAGGGGAGGGGAGGGGCGGTGTTCGTGAGAGAGTGAGCAGTGAGAGCAGGGAGCGACGTGCTTTGAGAGAGAAGAGAAGGGCGTGAACTCAGAAGTGAGGAGGGAGAGCGGCGTGAGTAAACTGATTAGGCTAGGGTTTATTTTTTTAGATGGTTATATACTTATATATTTATTATAATATAAATATATATATTTTATTATATATTAATAATTCGGGTATCCCCATGGAGACCCGAGGGTATACCCGAAACCGACCCAAAATTTTCGGGGATTTTTTTTACTCCCGAACCCGATTCGATCCCCGAATTTTCGATGATTTTTTTTCTGGTAACCGTGGGGACCCGAAATTTCGTGGAAAATTGCCATCCCTACCCGCGGCTACATACGCCGATGCACTGTCCGTCACCACTTGCACAACATTTCCTTCCCCAATCTCTTCCACCATACTATCAAGCAACTCAAACAATCCCACCGCATCCTTAATGATCGAGGAGGTGTCCACGGATTTAAGAAAAACCGTCCCGCTCGGGCTATTCACTAATAAGTTAGTGAGCGATCTTGATTTTCCATCGTTCCACCCATCCGACATTAAAGTGCACTCCGTTTGATTCATGGTTCGTTGTTTACCCTTTCCCCCACCCCCCTAATAACAAACCTATCCATTCCCCCTTTCGCCTTCCCCATCGAACCTCCCTCATCATCGTTCCCCCCTTGAAAGCATTCATCTTCAACATTTGCTTGACTTTGATTGCTACCAACCGTGGAAGTAGCATTTTGACACTAATACTCTTGAAAAAATAATCTAACGGCCTCGGGACATTGTTCACACATACTAGTATCGCTATGAGTCCCGGCAAAATGTTGTTTTATTCGGAAAACTCCTCCCCATTTTATTGCTCCACAATAGTTACATTTCAATTGCATTCTATTGTTCTCATTCAGTGGTGCAATGAGCTCAAGTTGGATCGGTTTCTTTCTTACCCTTTGACTTTACCATCTTGATTTTCAAAGATCAAACAACCTACAAATCAATATCAATTTATATAATAAACAACTCAAACAATAACTAAAAAATATAAGCAAATACATATGATTTATGCAAATACAACAAATATAACTAAAAAAACATCTGGTTTTATAAAACATATGGTTTTATAACTAAAAAAAATAGGTTTTATAACTAAAAACAGGTTTTATATATGGTTAACTAAAAAGAATATGGTTTTATAACTAAAAAAGCAGGTTTTATATATGGTTTTGTAACTAAAAAAAATAGGTTTTATAACTAAAAACAGGTTTTATAACTAAAAAAAATATGGTTTTATAACGAAAAAAAACAAGTTTTATATATGGTTTTATAACTAAAAAAAATAGGTTTAATAACGAACAGGTTTTATATGTGGTTAACTAAAAAAAAATATGGTTTTATAACTAAAAAAACAGGTTTATAACTAAAAAAAAATAGGTTTTATAACTCAAAACAGGTTTTATATATGGTTAACTAAAAAAAATATGGTTTTATAACTAAAAAAAAACAGGTATTAGTTATGGTTTTATAACTAAAAAAATATGGTTTTATAACTAAAAACAAAAAAACAAAAAACAAAAGAAAAACATATATTACGTATGATTTTATAACAAAAAAAAGCCCAAGTATGGTTTTATAAGTAAAAAACAGCAAAATAACTAAGAAAAAAAAAACGTATGGTTTTATAAGAGAGAAACAAAAACGTAAGGGCTCGTATGAGAGAAACAGCAACCGTAAGGGGCTCGTATGAGAGACACCAACGAAAAAATCAAATAAACAACAAAAAATAACCAACTTACCTTTGATTGAGAAGAAAAGCAGCCGTAAGTGCTCGTATGGCTGAAATACGGCAAGAGGGTTTGACCGTAAGGTATGTTTGGGGTTTGTTTTGTTCTGTTTTGCAAGTTAAATGAGCTTTAAAAAAAAAAGAATGTGTGCTGAACACGTGCGGTAAAAAGAGCCCATTTCATGAATCGGTTCAATGGACGATTCTCGATTCTGAATCGAATCGCACGATTCTGAATCGAATCGTACGGTTTTTTGTCCATTTGCGATTCTAAGGTTGATTCGAATCGTTTTGGCATGGAATTGAATCGAATCGTTCGATTCGAATCGTGAATCAGACGATTTTGACAACTATGGTTCCAACTTGGGCAGAAGATTGGTTGGCTAGCATATGAGGGGATTTGGTCAAAAGGGGTTGAAATTGGATTGAAGTTGTGGAAGAAGGGTTCTTGATTGGTTCGTGGTAATTTTTGAGGTTGGTTGTGTTGATTTAGCGTTTCGAAGGTGGAAACATATTCTTGAGTGGAGCCAACCAAGAGAGGGTATGGATTGGTGTTAGGGTTTGTTGCTAGAAATTCTTGATGATGAGGTAGACAAAATCCTAATGATTCATGACAAAAATTTATGCCAGTCATCATTTGAGAGATCTTATCATGGAATAAGGGTTGACCATGCTATCCTAGGGTTTTCTCGATGGGATTGGACCCTTTTGTCACCTGATCTTGAATATCCGGTTGGATCTGTGCCCACGATGAACAATAGGTAGATATCGGAGGTCGATTGAGGTCATTTGATGCCGGAAGCTGTTCGGCCATGTTGTTTGGTACCTGACGATAGCTGGAGGGGCTGGTTGAATGCCGTCGGGTCAGGAATGGGGCATTTGGGCCTTTGTCGGCCACCACCAAGGTGGTCCGTGGGACAATGTGGTATGACCTAGATCCGTGGGTTTTTGTACTGAAGATCCATCCTTCGGCGCCGGAATAGGCTCACGGGGTTTGGTCGGTGAGCGGCTGGCTTGGGTGGGGAGATCGGTAGCCATAGGGGCTTCGTCGGCCACCAGAATGGTGGTCCGACCATGGGGTTGGGGCTGGGGGTTTCTTCCCCTTGGACGAGGCTGTCCGACGAGTCTGTTGTGAATGGGAAAGGGTTCTGCCCTTGCTGGTGTGCAGAAGGGGCGACAGAGGGTGGCCAAGTGCCACGGCTGGTGAGGGTTTTCTTGATGTGGTGATGGGTGAAATAGGGTTAGGGTTTGTAGAATTAGGGTTATTTTGTGGATGGGGTGTGAAATAGGTTGCGGAAGCGTGGGTGGGAATATTTTGGTGGTTAGGGTTAGGGCTAATAATGGTGGGTGGCTCAAGGTGCCTTTGGGGGTGATGGCGGGGATAGGTCGAAATTTGGAAGAGGTGAGGGTCATGGTGCGAGGTGGTAGGATGGGGTTTTAAGGTTTGCGGGGGTATGAGAATCCAAGGTGGTGGAGGGAGGCGGGTCTCAAGATCCTCCATTCGTGTTAAGAGACGATCTAAGGCCCTCGCAATTCGATTATCACGAGTTTTCATAGGAGAATATTTTGACAACATAGTGAGAAACCCTCGCCATAATATAAGATTTTGGCAATGTTATTCCAACAAAATTTCAATAGTAGCGAAATGAAACCCAAAACCACCAACTCTGTAATAATTCAACAAAATTCCATTAATATCATTTTATATTGTATCCATAAGAACGGAGGAAGAAAAGACAAAAATCAAGTTTTTACCTTCTACAAAGCTTCAAACGCAGCTTTCTTGTGACTGAATAAAAAAACATAGAATATAAGGGAAAAAGATAATTCAAAAGATAAGGAGTAGTGCGACTACTCAAAATTTACATTTATGATTACTTAAGCATAAGTCAATAGCAATAAAACAACAGCTGAAACAAGAACCAAGAAGAATCGCTACCAGTTAATCTTTACAATTAATCCATGTGAGTAGGTGAAGGGAATTTTTGTGTGTAGGTAAAGGGAATTCTATTTATACATATATTAATAGAATTTTTGTGTGTCCCTAATAGAAAGAATATATACTCAACAACTAAATAGGTAAAGGGAAACACTGATGAGTTTTTTTTACTTCCTTTCCTTTTTTGATCTCCAGTCAAAATCGACAATAATGAAAATAAATGTATAGCAAGGCCATAAATAATATAAAAGGTGAAATCGAGAAAGAAAATCCATCATCATACTACATAAATAATGGATTTATGACATCCCCCAAAGATACCTATATAGGGGCAACAAATTCAGTTAACTAACATAAAAGAACCCGTCACATCTCAAAGCAATAGAAAAATAGATGGAAAGTAACCTTAATGTATTAAAAATAGCAAAAATTGTTTTGTGTGGGTGGGTGGGTTTGGTTGGGGTGGGGTGGACTTCCATATAAGAAAAGGGGAAAAAATGTAATATTTATATGTATAGATTAATTCATAATCTTGGAAGATATTGAGTACTTGTTCATAAATTTGAGATTGGTTCTTCCCATCTTTGCAACACCTGTAGCACATTCACTCGAACTATCTTATTTTATGCATAGCTACAGTCAGATGGTTCTAATGGTATTGTATGACCATATGTTGCTGTAATATTCAGGCTACCTGTAGATGTAGGTAACAACTAAGAGAAATATGTTCTATGAAGATTTCATGTGCCTACATGCAATCTTATCTTTTAGCAGTTTCAATTTCAATTTAAAGCTAATAAACGGAATCAAATCTAGACAAAGGTTGTACATGGACATAACTAAAATATTATATGGGCCTAAAATGCTTTACCCATAATTTCCCAGAGAGACTCATATCAGATTACCTTCTATTGAGCCTCCATATAAAAATTGATGCACCAAATGAAAGGCAGCTCCAATTTTCGTATAAATTAAACAAGAACCAAATGTACTTTAATACTTTAGTCGATAGGTCATGTGCTCATTATAAGAAATCAATATGAAACAATTGTTACCGCACCCCTCTTGGTAACATAAGTATATAAAAGTAAAAGTATAAATATAGATAAGAGTAAAGATTATAAAATATGAAAATTGAGATGTTGAAAAAAGGGAAAGTCAAAACAAAATCAAATACTAATTATTACTTGAATACTTTGAAATTGATACAAAATATTTTTTGAAAATAATTGACATTTTATTGCTACGATGCCTCACTTTGGAGTTGTTTTGGATGATGTTTGTATCCTTGTCACACCATATAATTTGACATTTCATATAACAATCAACAAAAAGATTTAGGTAGGAACAAAAGAGTTCTTTTTTCCCCCCATAGATTTTAATGTATTATTTGATATGGCCTTCATCAACAGTCAACTTTAACAAGGATCACCTTTGGCAGTCACTTAGTATGATCAAGTCAGAATAACCATTTGAAAAATGTACAACAACCCACAATTGAAAAAAAAAGTACAATTTGTCAAAAAAACCAAAGTATGGGTTTCAATAATTTGCAGCTATGGTTGCGGTTGCGGGTGAAGTTATCAAAGGTTGGTGATGAGTTAATGTATAGCCTAAAGTAAATGTTTTGATAAAAAATGCATGTGAGGGACACACAGAACTCCGTTGGCCAAAGAAAGACAATTTCAAATGCTTAAGAAAATAATAAATTTAAAAAGAGCGGAAACTCATACATCAAAAGAGTTCATGACTATGGAAATGTTAAATAGAGTAAAACATATCTAGAAAAAAATTGAGTATATGTCCTTTTAAAGGAAAGAACTAAGTAGCTATATAATAAGTTCTCTCTCCAATAGGTTATTTCAGCAAATGGTTTGTAGGCACAATAATTACCTCATTTAAGTCTCTCAATTAATGACCAATTGTTTTCACCATTCTTTAGAAGCCATGAAATTGTACGAGAGATGAAATAAAGGCACCGATCATAAATATAATGGAATAATAAGAGAACAGTCAATTACTTGGTTATGAACTCACAGCAAAAGAAATCTTGGAGAGGAGCTGATATTGTCAAAGAACCTCCATATACCAAAACATAATATTGAGATGAGTAGAAAGGTTTGTGAGTAGTCCTTTACTTATTTAATCTCCAACCTCACATCATTTAACATGTCTAGAGGGAATACTTCCAAATAGCAAAATGAAAAATTGCATGTGTAGAGTAGGGATGGCAATTTAATTCGACCCGCAGGGTTTTCGCCCCGCCCCGCTCCTAATGGGCCGGGTTAAAAACCTGTTTAAAATAATAGGGGCGGGTTTGGGTTTAGAAAAAAACCCGTTTATTAAACGGGGCGGGTTAGGGTTTTATCAGAATATGCTCAACCCGCCCCACCCCGCCCCGTTTAGCAAAATTACTATTATATCCTTATTATACTATATTAATAACACTATCCCCATATATATATATATAATCTTAAGAAAAAGCTAACCCTACCCTAACTCAGTTTCAACACATACCGCCGCCCTCCCTCTCTCTCTATCGTCTCTCAACCTCTCTGCCTATTCCGCGAGCCGTCCTCCCTCTTTCTCCCTCCGCGATCCAGCGGCGACCCAGCCGCGATCCAACAGCGGCGATCCAGCCGCGATTGAGCAGCGGCGCCGGCGACACAGGTAGGGACTACTACTTATTTCTTTTGTTACCTGATGTGAGGTAAACAATGATGTTCAATCCAACCTTTGTATTTGATATGAATTTTAAAGTGGAACATAAGGACAATATTCTCAACTTAATGAATTTTAATATGGGTTAAGAGTTATTGAATCGAGTAACTTTGAGCTCTAATTCTAAATATTAATTAAAAGGAATATGAATTTTAATATGGGTTAAGAGGACTCGGGGGTTGTGTTTGGTTCCTGTGTCTTGCACAGATCATGTTAACATTGGAAGTGACAATGGAGTTGATTATTGGGCTCCATCTCTTGGCGGAGGCTTTTAATTAAATCATATCAAACCGAAACTTGTAAATGGAGTCCAGTTCCTCCAATTTGTGTGTATAATTTTTCTTGCAAGTGACAATGTGTTTAGATTGTTTTTTTCAAAGTTTAAACACTTTCATGCTTACATCTCTGTTAATTTGATTTACAGTCAAGGACTAATTGAATTTATTTTATATATTGTTCTGAATTTTTTTTTTCCTCTGATACTTTAATAAAAATAGTTATCAATTTATATTTATTTCAAAAAATGAGCGAATCAATTCAAGGGGAAAATACTGTTTCTGGGACACAAACTGAATCAACACCGGCACCTAGTTCCACCCCATCCACACAAACACTTGGTGTTAATCCTGTTGTTCAATCTTCTCCTAAAAAAGAAAATTGACATCTTCTGTTTGGAATGACTTTGAAAGGATTAAAGATAATTTGGGGACATTTGCAACATGCCATCATTGCCATTCAAAACTTAAGGCCGAAAGTAGAAATGGTAGTAATACTAATTGCAAAAGAGGGAAAATAACTTTTCCTTCAATGACATAGATTAGCAAATGATAGTTGATAAAATTGGTTGGTATAAATAGAAAGCTTCGCAAAGATTTAAGAAAAATACCCTCCGTGAGGAGACATTCATTTTTGGGTATTTTGATGATGATTCAATGTCTTATAAGCTAATTCACCTTAATCGCAATGTTGATCCTTGTTTTCGTGAAAACGATGACGAAATCGATGGATTGACCATGTTCCTCCAAAGCCACTTTGTAGAATTTTGAATCATCATGTTTTCCACACTGCAAATATAGAAGATAAAACGCAAATCCAGCAGAACTGATATTTGGGTCTTTGGTTATCCATCCTCCTTGTATAAATGTACCTAATTTCAATGGTTTCAGAATGGAATAAAAGAAAGAGAAAATGGAACAAGAACTTTGAGCTGGAGAGTTGGAGTAAGATGATGGGTTGAGAGAGAGAAAGTGAGAGAAAACTAACTGTCTGTAGTATAGATAATTATCGGTACACAAGGGGGTGGCAGTCAAGTAATTTTTAGATAATCAAGGGGCAACATTGTCCAAAAGTTAACATTTGGATTAAGACGCTTTTATAGTTAGTATAGATTAGTAATTGAATCCAAAGCAACACAACACTATTATGACACTACTTACCCGCATTGTCACCCCTAATTACAGATAAACATACACACACACACACACAGTTAGTCTCTCAACATACCTAAAAAATGTACCTTAATATTTGGGGGTAAAGGAAAGATTTTTATGTGCTTATGTTTTTCTTTGTATCTGGTTGTTGCCTTGCTTACTTTTTGTTTAATAGAACTGCCAAAAGAGATACAAAAGTGAAGTGGATTTTACTGTTTTACGATTTATAGATTGCCATAGGCTTTTCTTGTAGCGTAGGTTTATAAGAAAGATAATTTGCATTCTTAAATATAATTTATAATAGGGTGCAATAACCATTATCGGATCAAAATATGCGAATGTTTACCTAAGAAAATCATTTTAATAAACACCCCTTTTCACAATATCTGGTTATTGCCTTGCTTACTTTTTGTTTAATAGAACTACCAAAAGAGATACAAAAGTGAAGTGGATTTTACTGTTTTACGATTTATAGATTGCCATAGGCTTTTCTTATAGCGTAGGGTTTATAAGAAAGATAATTTGCATTCTTAAATATAATTTATAATAGGGTGCAATAACCATTATCGGATCAAAATATAATGCGAATGTTTACCTAAGAAAATCATTTTAATAGACACTCCTGTTCACAAGCTCCAGGACGCTTGATAACTACTTTTTTTTTCCTTCTTTTTGTGGAAGTAGTTCTAATTTAAAGAATATGTGACATGGGTATTGCAGATTACACACACACATATAGTTATTCTCTCCAACATACCTCATTAAATTTCCTTAAAAAACATATCTTCATCTTTTGCGAGTAGGTGATTTTTTTTTTATGAAACTTGTTCTCCACGCCAACTTTCATTAAAAAAATCAACCATATAGTGTTTGAGATGATAGACGGGTGATAATGCGCACGCGCGTGCGCTCACATATCCAATTTGCAATTCACCCACAAAATGGTTAGAATTTTGTAGTGAAATAAGTGGGGTATGTTCTTGTTAATTGAGGTATGTTGGAGACGCTCATCTCTCTATATATCAGATTATAAGAGTTGAGAAAGTGGGAAGAAATGAGAGAGAATTATCAGAAGGAAGTCTATTTCTAGTTGTAGAATTGGCCTTCAATTAATTTATTGTTTGCTTCACTTATTGTTTTGCTTCACTTATTGTTTTGCTGTGTTGTTTGCTTGTCTGTATTGAGCAGGCAGGAAGAATTAAGAATTATGGATGAGTATCAGGAGATGGAGAGATTTGGAATGGAGAATGATTTTGATGAGGGTCAATGGATTGGTGGAGAATTTTACTACGGGAAGCGCAAGGATAAGCGTACACAAACCAAAGACGACGTACTCTACGGTGTCTTTGCCTCTGGAGATAGCGATTCAGACTACGACTCCTCAAAGAAGAGGAGAAAAAAAGATCTTTCCAAGAAAGCTGACCTCACCAAGCCCGTTAATTTCATCTCCACCGGCACAGTCATGCCCAACCAAGAGATTGATCAGAATTCCAAACAAGAGAATGAAGACGATGATGATGCTGACCACAAGCCCACTGGTTTAGGGCTTGGAGCTTCCAGCTCCGGCCTAGGCTTTGCCAACAAAGAAGAAGAAATAGAAGAAGAAAACAACGATTATAACTTTTTGCCAACAGCTTTTGGGAAGAAGATCAGGGAAGGTGCGGAGCAGCGGCGTGAAAGGGAAAAGGAGCAGTCGAAATTAGCTAAGAAATCGTCTCAATCAGGAAGGAGAGAACCCGAGGGTGATGTTGGGAAGTTTGAGAAGCACACGAAAGGAATTGGGATGAAATTGCTTGAGAAGATGGGATACAAAGGAGGGGGGCTTGGGAAGAACCAACAAGGAATTGTTGCTCCGATAGAGGCAAAGCTTCGGCCTAAGAATATGGGGATGGGTTTCAATGATTACAAAGAGGCTACTTTACCAACATTGAAGGAATTGGAGGATAAAAAATCTTTGGCTCCTACGGATAAACCGGCTGGGGTCCGATTGAAAGAGAAGCTCTGGTCCAAGAATGCTAAGGTGAAGAAGAAGAAAGATTACGTAACGGCTGAAGAGTTATTGGCTATGAAGGAAGAGCAGGGATTTGAAGTTGTTCAAAAGGTGTTTGATATGAGGGGACCGCAGGTTCGGGTGTTAACCAACTTGGAAAACTTGAATGCCGAAGAGAAAGCGAGGGAAAATGACGTCCCAATGCCCGAGCTTCAGCATAATATTAAATTGATTGTTGACTTGGCTGAGCTTGATATACAAAAAATAGATCGGGATTTGAGAAACGAGAGGGAAACAGTGGTAACTCTGCAGCAAGAGAAGGAAAAGCTCAAAATTGAAGCGGCTCGCCAAAAGAAGAATTTGGATAATATGGAAGAAATAGTTGGTATATTGGACTGGATAGGTGACCAGAACTTATCGGGAACGTTGACACTGGACTCCCTTGCAAAGTCGTTTGGGGACTTGCAGAGGCGCTACGCTGATGATTACAAACTCTGCAACTTATCATGCATTGCGTGCTCATATGCTCTGCCACTGTTTATTAGAATATTTCAGGGATGGGACCCGCTTCAAAATCCAAATCACGGGTTGGAATTGGTATCATTGTGGAAGAACCTGTTGAGAGGAGAAGAGCATTTGGATTTCTCTGATGCGGCCTCACCTTATACCAGGCTGTTTATGGAAGTTGTGTTCCCTGCTGTAAGAATATCTGGTACCAATACTTGGCAAGCAAGAGACCCTGAACCGATGCTTAGGTTTTTGGAGTCCTGGGAAAAGCTTCTCCCTCCTCCTGTCTTGCAGACAATACTCGACAACATTGTTATGCCAAAATTAACCGCTGCTGTCAACTCATGGGACCCGCGTCAGGAGACAATTCCAATCCATTCATGGGTCCATCCGTGGTTACCATTGCTGAGACAGAAGTTGGAGAATTTATATATCACTATACGAAACAGATTGGAAAGTGTTCTTCATGCTTGGCACCCGAGTGATATGTCTGCTTACACTATATTGTCGCCTTGGAAGACCGTGTTTGATCCGACGAGCTGGGAAAAACTAATGGTCCGTTATATCATTCCGAAATTGCTGGCTGTCATTCACGAGTTCCAAATAAATCCAGCAAATCAGAATCTTGATCAATTCTACTGGGTCCGCACATGGGCTACTGCCATTCCAATTCATCATATGCTTCAGTTGATGGATGTGTTCTTTAACAAGTGGCAAGAAGTTTTGTATCATTGGCTATGTTCGCGCCCAAATTTCGAAGAAGTGACCCAATGGTATTTGGGTTGGAAGGAACTTATCCCGGGTGAGCTTCTCGCAAATGAGCATATTCGGTATCGGCTTAATCTGGGATTGGACATGATGAATCAAGCCGTTGAAGGCATGGAGGTAGTACAACCTGGTTTGCGAGAGAACATTAGTTATCTTAGGGTGCTTGAGCAAAGGCAGTTTGAGGCCCAGCAAAAAGCGGCAATGCAAGCTCAACAACGAGCGTCTGCAACCGAGGGTGGAGTGGAGATGAGCTTAAAGGAGGTCATCGAAGTCCATGCACAACAACATGGTTTGCTGTTTAAGCCTAAACCTGGAAGAATGCAAGATGGCCACCAGATATATGGCTTTGGTAACATTAGCATAATAATAGATTCTCTTAATCAGAAGGTATTTGCTCAAATTGAGGACAGGTGGTCTCTGGTATCACTTGAGCAGATGTTGGAGCTGCATAATAATTCTGGTGTAAAGCGACGATGAATTTCGAAATTCCTTGCAAAGTTTTTCTGGATGGAAAAACTCTCAAGCCTAAGAACTTGTTTAGGCTGCCCAAATTGTATGCATCAAGAATTCAAGGTTAGCTCGCGATGCAGAATTTTATCATTTTTCCAATTAGTTTTTATCAAAATTCTGTGTAAGGAAGATGGTTTTTTGGGTTATGAATTTTTACTAGCTGTCTAATTGTTTTTTATATATCTAAAAAGGGAAAATTTAGTGAACAGAGAGGCTCTTTCTGCTTCTTGAATTCGTGACCTCATAGCAACCTTGGCGTTGCAATAAGGCTCACCCTCAATCGTTGTTAATATGTCTAAAGTTGATAAAATTGAGGGATTAATATAAGGATGTCATTGCTCATCCTATTTTTTTTACACTTTCCTCAACGTCAACGAAGTCACGGTTTGAAATCTAAACGACTTCCTTGTTTGATACTACCTTTTTTTTTATAAAATAATTTAAAGTTACTCGCCTCTCCCTCTGTTGAGATCCAAAATGAGATCCAAAGTCAAATCCTCCCTCTGTTTAGATCTGAAGTCGCCTCTGTTGAGATCTGAAGTTGCATCCTCCAATCTTTCTTTTACCGAAAGATTGGCCGACAAGAGCGGGATTCCCCCCCCCCCCCCCCCCCCCCCTCAGTTTCCGTTTTGTCTGTCTATCTCTTTTTGTTTCGAGTTACATTATTGCAATTTTTCTTCTTCTTGAAGTTGGATAAGTTAATGACTTGAAGCAGTTGTATATTCATAAGTTATATTAAATAAATTATTATGTTAGATAGTTACGTTTATAACAAACTACGCTTGAAATACATCAATTACTGAAATTTATAATGGGTGATATGATAATGAATGTTATTTATTGTGTCTAATACTATTATTTTGCATACTTATTGATGAATTATGCATGAATGTTTTGGAATTTATATCTGTAATGTAATGTATTTGGGTTGCTTATGTTAAATTTATTTTAGAAATGATGCACTAGAATCATGTTTGTGCTATACCATACTATACTCTCTTTATAGTAAATTTATCTTATGATATTTTTAGTTATAAAAATGAATTGCCCAAATTGCTTACGTATAATTCGACGAAGTACCCAACTGTGATTCTAAACCTGACTTCATACGTTGCTGGAATCGAGTGTTCAACTGAGGGGGATTTGTTCATTTGAGGACACAGAGTTCAAGGGGGATCAAACTGATTTGGGTAAGTCCCTTTGCCTAACTGTTCCTTATCGTAGAGTTGGTCGTGCAGAAGGGCCGCGAAAAGAACACGTTGACCTGCTTGTGGACGAGATGGCCTCGTCTGAATCTCGAGTTAGTGGGCACATTACAAATCGACCCTATTCGGAGACGTTGAAGTTGAGGATTGAGAAGTGAAGGTTCGTTCTCGAAAGCATGACACTCCACTTGTGCGGTTTGTTTCAAAGCATTCAGCTGAATGAACCCGGTTACCCTGTTGAACAAAAGTCCGTCTCGAGTTCTTGTTATCAAGGCCCAACTCATAGACCTAAAACAACACTAACACACGCACCAGGAGTGAACCGATATTATAACACTTGGATGTAATCGAATTGCAATTATTAATGAAACATACAAATAAGAATCTACGACTGTCAATCCTCAACATCATTCATCAATTGAAAGTGTTTCTAGGAGGGAGGGAGCCTTGGGCCCTTATTTAGAAATAAAATTAGCTAGAGTCATGGTGCTACCAAGGAACTAAAAAGAGAAACATAGATTAACCAGAACATAAACAGAAGATAAATCCTAACTCTCTTAATAATAAAAAAAACAATATTTACGGCCTAAAATATTTCCTAAATTATACTAAATAAAATCCTAATAAAAAATATTACAAAATATGCTGCCTTTTCATTTTACTTTTATATGGTAGTCTTTTCAGGTTTGTACTGTTTCACGCTAGATTTTGGTATGTTCCTGGAAATTCTAATTTGGACATAGGTTTGAGCAGTGAGTGATGTTTTTTGATTAGTACACTTTATTCTAGACAAGGAAGCTTCTGTTTTGAGTTCTTCAGGTTTATTTATGTATCCAAGTCTTGCTATGTTTTAGGTGTCATGATTCTACTTTTGATAGATTTTAGTTTTTGTGGACATAGGCTATAGTGATGACCAATTACGCCATACATGTTAGAGATGAAAGGCGCACCAAGGCGCCAAGGTCCCCATAGAGCCCAGGTGTAAGGCGAAAGGCGAAGCGCGAGCTTGATCGAAATGAGGCGCAAAGTCTATAAAAAAGGGCAAAGTTGTATATTTATGATAGTAAGATCATTTATGATCTAAAATTTGAAATATCTATACTAACTTAAAAGTGTGTTAAACAAAAAGTGGCATTTTGGACTGTTATACCCATAAAGGCTAAATGAATTCCCAACAAACCATTACATGTCCACTTACATCATATATCATCAACCGTCACTATTTCTCTTCATTCTCTATCCATAGAAACGACTTTTCATCTTACCCACTGTTGACCCCTCCCGCTATCGTAAACATAGTCAATATCTCTTTATCTTCCCTCTTATAGGTGTCTTTAATTGTGGAGCCGAGGGGACTCTGCCCTGTCCAAACCCCTATATAAACGGGCAATCACAGAGAGAGTATCGATTTGAGTAATAGATCGAATTCCTCCAACTGTTTCTCTAGCTTAATCTGATGAAGATGAGTCTATTTCCTTCATGACCAAATATCAATGCGTGATAGATACATCATATGTATGGTATTTTCAATCAAAATCAAGATCACTGGTTTGGTTAATACCATTACCACAGCTTTTAGGATTGAAATTCACGTGGGTCGACGGCTTTTAGGAGTATTGTTAGTTCAATATCACAGTTACAGACAAAGACCAAATCATTATAAATATATTTTCTATTTTGCGATAATGAAAAGCCATTGGTGTGAAGGAAGCTAACTACTTTTTTCAAGTTTTTGTTGTGATCGACGTGTATATCAACTGCAGAACTTTCAGAATTTAGCAGCCCAACATTTGAAGTGAAACTCTCAAGACAAATTCAGGATTAGGCAAAATGGATTGCAACCAAGTTTGTCCAGTTTGCGTTGGACAAAATAGGTTTTACTTATATATGAAATTGGAGTCAATCTGGTCTAAATTTTGCATTAGTTGGTCTAGAAAAGTTGCCTTCGGTGACTTATTTTGCCCTCCCATTCTAATATGTTAAAGTGTCGGCCTAGCATTTTCGTTTTGGGAATATGTGAAGTGTTTTCTTTTAATTTATATTATATTACCCATTCTAAAAATTGTATGAACGTCTCGTGTATAGAAGTAGCCAATTTATTAGTGAACTATTTACTTTCAATATTGTGCTATTTGAACTATCGAATTTAATTTCATATTATTTTTTTAATTGTGGGTCAGTTTGCAGTTACAGGTCAGTTTGTTTCCTTACAAATGAAGTTGATAATGCATATTTTGTTCCTATTTCCATAATGAAGACTTTGGTTGGATTTATACTCTGATTTTTGGGTTGATCCATTATTTATTTCTTATTTTAGCATTGGAGACGCTACAAGGCTATTGAGAATTCATAGTTTAATGGTTTGCTTTATTGTCAAACATTCTGTATGGGTGTTGATACATGTTTGTGTCCAATTGTGATACAAAAAATAAAGAAAAAAAAAATAAACATAGGTAGCATATAATTTATCATGAACATAATACTAGTATTTATGTGGTGCGATATAAATAATTTTCTGGACTTTTTTGACTTAGTCCCCACTTTTTAATGCAATATTTGACTTGACCTCCGTTTTTCTTCTCTCCGGCCACCCACCCACATGAGGGGGTTATCTCAAAATATTGTATAAAAATTGATGGTTTAGAGGATTTGACTTTGCGTCTTGTTTGTAATGTAAAATTAGACTTAACCCCCTGTGTTGAGGACAAAGTAAATTAATTATGAAAATGAGGTGTTAAGTCAAATTATGCATTAATATTTGGAGGGTAAGTCAAAATGACCCTATTTTTATTTATCCAACCATGCCACTTGGAGGTAATGGGTTTATTTTATGTTTTAGGTTTATCTCACCTCTTTTTACACACTTGGGAGGAATAGATGTAGCCTAAACTTGTGCTGGAAGTTCAGTTACAACATAAGAAATAAAGTAAGACGTGTGTCCTATCAAAATAGTGTTGTCGCACGGGTATACCTAGGAATAAAATTATACACTTGACATTATAGTAATTATAACGTATGAAATTTTATAGACAATTAATTAATAGAATTATTAAGTTTGCTAAATACTTTTAGGAATAATAAATTCGTTTAACTTAATTATGATTTTCGCACAAGAACAAAAATAGGATTTGCAAGTATATCTCGAACCTTCATTAGGTGAAAATTGATTAAATTTATATAATATTTTGATCTTTAATATTAGGAGGTGGTAGACATTTTATATATGGAAAAAAAATAGAGGAACATAATTTACATGTAAAAGGGAAAAAGAACAACAAATATTAATAAAAAAGATATTTGTAATAAGAGGAGCATATTACAAAAAAATACTATATCCATATGATGGATTCAATGGTGAGACATAAACCACTTTTTCAGGATTATCACACACACACACACACACAAACATATATATATATATATATATATATATATATATATATATATATATATATATATAGTGCTGTCCTTGTGCGGATCACTACGCATTTTAAGAATGCGAACTGGACATGTGTCACCTGGCGTTGAGTCCAGAAAAGAGAGAGTGCCTATAATTTACCCAATAATTTTTAGGTTCACCGCCAGATGACACGTGTCCGGTTCATACTTTTAAAATGCGGACTGGTTCGTACAAGAGCAGTACTATATATATATATCAGTACTGCTCTTGTGCGGAGCTGTCCGCATTTTAAGAATGCGGACCAAACGTGTTACTTGACGGTGAGTCCAGAAAAGAGAGAGTGTTCCTACAATTTAGTCTCTCTCTCTCTCTCTCTCTATATATATATATATATATATATATATATATATATATATATAGAGAGAGAGAGAGAGAGAGAGAGAGAGAGAGAGAGAGGCTCCTGCACCTAAATTTGTGTACCAAATTTGCACGTCGATTTTTGACATAGTAAACAAATTATTTTTAAATTGAAATTTTTAAGTGGTATTTAAACATTTCAAGGAACCAACATAAAAAAAAAACCTAAAAATAACTTTTTTTGCAATTTTAAAAAATTCGATCAAACTTTCATAGCTTTTAAAGCATTTAAAATTCTGTGAAAGTTTGACTGATTTTTTTTTAAATAACAAAAAAGATTTTTTTGAGTTGATTTTTTTATATGGATCCCTCGAAATGTTTAAATATTACATAAAAAAATTCAACTCAATTTTTTTTTATAAATATTTTATAAAAATAGGTTTGTACTAGAAAGTGTGCAAACTTGGTGTGCACATGCGCTTGCCTCTCTCTCTCTCTCTCTCTCTCTCTCTCTCTCTCTCTCTCTCTCTCTCTCTCGAGATTTTGCAAGTTTAATAATATTTATTTGGGAAGGGGAATCAATATTTTATTCTTGTATAATTAAGTGTTAATGTATATTTAAATCTAAAATTGTATTTTTTCAATCTTTTGTGTTGAATTTTGGTATTGGTAATCTTATGTATAAGTATGCTGTATTTACCTATTTTTATATATAAATTACTTTGAATTTCATTCTAATAATTAATAATGTTTAGGAGATTTTTATAAAAAACTATTAATTACCAATTAATTAAAGCATTATCTGTACAATGTGGAATGAAAGTGATTTCCATATGGATCAGTTATCAAAAAGCCCTCAAATAATTTTTAATACACATTTAGTTCAAGCTTTTTTATTTTGTTAAAAAAAGTAGCTCAAACATCCATTTAATTAATATTTTCTTATTTTTAAACGCCGCGCTAGTGGCATTCCCGCCTCCCCTCCCTCCACTGTCGGAGCTTTGGCGATCCTCACCCGAGCTCATTTTTTTGAGTGTTTTTACATGGGGAGTGACTTTTTAGAATAAAATAAAAAGGCTTGGACTAAAAGTGTATTAAAAAATATTCGAGGGACTATTTGGTATATGTCCATTTTTATTAACCAATAGAATTATAAATTTATAAGATATTAATTAGTTCAGTGCAAGGAGGAGATCAAACCCAATATGATTCAAGAGCCTTAGATTGTTTTAAATGCTCCAAGATATTTCCAATTTGCATTATAGATAAGTAGAAAAGTATAGTTCTTTAAGCATGATTAATACTGTAGACATGATATAACATGAGCACACCATATAATAACACGAGCACAACCTATAGTAGTACAACTAGCATCGGAATATAAAGAATTAGTCTTTATGATAAATATTAACATGATATACTCATGAAATGATTTATATTAAGTTAGTGTATTATGATATCAATTAAAATTCATAGATGCATGGTTCACATAGATACAGTCTGTTGCATGTTTTTTAAAATGATTTTTTTCCTATTTTTTCGTTCTTCCTTTTTTCCTGGTCGAAAACTTTTTTTTTTCTTTTGGAATTTATTTTTTGTAAACTGAAATCAATTCTTATTTTTTGCTGATTTTTTTTTGGTATTTGGAAATCATTTTTTGAGAGGAAAATATTTTATTGAAAATCATTATATTTGATGGAAAAAAGTTTTTTTTCTAAAAATTAAAATTTTAAAGTGAAATTAGTTTTGTTTTTTATATTTTTGTTGAGAATTATTATTTTTAAGCTGAAAATCATTTTTTTTGGTACAAAATAGTTTTGTTGTTGTTAAAATCATTTTATTTGGTGTAAAGAAGCTTTTTATTCTTCAAGAAATTATTTTTTTAATTGAAATGAGTTTTTATAAATCACTTTATTTCTTTTGCTAGAAATCGTTTTTTTAATATCTATTAGTATTTTCTAGATTTTTTGTTTTGTAATTTCAAGTTTTTAAAAATTATTTTATGAAATTTTTAGAATTTTCAAATAATAATTTTTAATTTGCAAATGTTTTATACATTTTTTTTTGTCATTTTCAGATTTTTTGAAAATGTTTTTTAGTTTTTTGCAAAATTTTAAATTATTTTTAGTAGTTTATGTAATATAATTAATTTAAAATTCCTTTTTATTATTGAATGGACAGAAATATCACCATTTGCTCTCATGTGACATACATACGACGCATTTTTCCATCAAATAATTAACGGTCTTAACGATAGGTGGTTACTTGAAGTCATTTGGAAAGTTTAGGGGGTTAAGTGCAAAACATGAAAGTTTAGGTGGCAAAGTGAAAATGGAGTAAAGTTTAGGAGAAAAGTGTAATTAACCCCAAATAATTCTTGTGGTTTCAAGATTTCATTATTTCAAGTGTTAAACGCATAATATGAATACGTCCTCATGTTTTAGGGCACATTTTACATATTGATCGGATTTGTCGTAAAATTGAGATTATTTCATTTCCTTCCTTATCAAAGAGGGGCCCTTTAAGGAGCATTTTTTTTTTTTTTTTGGAAGGAAGGGAGGGAGCAAGAAGGGAAAGGGGTGGGTGGGGAAGGTCCAGAAAGCCTCACTTTATTGATGGGACATTTTGATCCCATTTTCTTCTCACCTTCCCCTGGTTCTGGTTCAAGAAAGGGTCAACGCAAGAATCTTACTTCGAAGTAATCTCTGGAGTTTTTCCTTATTCGAACATAAGCGATTATTTTAAATAAACTAAAAGTCAAAGTCCATCCATGATACGATTCTCCATTCTACAATCGAGGAAGCACCAGTCGCAAGTCCAAATGCATAGCCATTTCTAGGCTATCAGTAACCGGGGTCTTTGCCTATCTCTTAAAGGTTCTGCACTCCCGAATTCTGATTGATCTACAATGTTGTAATCATGTTGTTCCTTTATCCCCCTCTTTGCAGCTGCTGGGGGCTCGGGTTCTAGGAGCTCGTCCTACAAACAATGCATAACTCGTATTAATAGATAATAGGAGGGGCGGATTGCCCGATGATTCTGACTATATTTTGTTAAATTCATGAGTTCTCAATTACCATCCAAACATATTGTTTTCAAGATTAAAAGAGAGGTAACATGTGCAAATCACGTGTGCACCACCTACTAGGAACTATAACATAAGTTACTATTTTACACTGTTACGAAGAGACACATTAAAGAGAGAGAGTTTATACAATATGAAATAAATATATAGTTAAATATTAGGTTGGTTCAATCCAATAATCAACAGAAGAAAAAATATTGATATATTTGGAAAAATATCCAATATGTGAATAATACAATCAAAATTCTTCCTAAAAGCAAAATTATTGGAGTTTATTTTTTCTTGTTTCTTTTGCTTAAGTAAGAACTAGTGAGAAAGATAAAATTTCACTAGGAATCAAAGACTTTGGTTAGTTTTAGGGTGGGGAATTATCTTATATTTTCATATACTATTGGAGAATATGCAAAATCAGTATATCAATTTGTCCCTTCTTATATTAGGGGCATTGTTTTTTAAAAATTTTAACGAGGCGCCTGGCCTTGCCTTGGGTTATGAGCCTAGGCGCACATGGTAGGAACCTTATTAAAGGAGCCTTGTTCGAGCAAGACAAGTTGCTTATGTTGTGCCTAGGTGAGTCTGGAGTCTAGGCGCACCTTTAATAACAATGATTTACGTCAGATTTTGCATGTGTGGGAAGTAAAATTCAATTTGCGAGGTTGATATTTTGGCGATAAAGTCTCCTTTATATGTTCTATTCCTTATAGACATTTCCAAATTGCGATGCATCCAAATGCTTCAATTGAATTTCCCACTTCTTAGAATTCTTCCCTGCATTACTCATGGGATATTTTTATTAAGAGGAATATCTGTGATAGAGTGTCTTGGTAAATTTTTTGATGAGTTTATTTTTTTTAACAAAGGATCCATTTTAGAGTATAATGGTTAGGACAATATGTATTGGAGATTCTTCCAAGTAAGGTTATCCCTGGGCTAGTCTAACATCTAATATCACTTTATATGGTGGCCAAGCCCGTCTTGTCCTAACATTATTTGGTCCAAGTCCCACACTTAAAAAAATAAATAAGCCCATGCCCAAACTAGCCTAGCCCGTCCCCTCTTTTCAAAATTGTTTCTTTAGGGTCAAATATTATGATTGTTAGCAAAATTTCATATATTAAAAGGAAGGAAACAAATTCATTAAGTAACTTGAAATCTTAAATTATTCATATTTTCATGAAATTTACGAAGTTCGTAAACACTAACAAAATTAAAGTACATGGCAAGAACTAAAACTAAAAAACTTTCGCTATATTTCATTGTATTAGCAAATAATAGTGGAGAATTTTGAAAAGATTATTGTAAGAATATAAATATATTTTTCTATTGAGAAATATGGCAAGAATATAGAAAAGATATGTATGGTAGAAATTGTAAGACTATGCATTTTACTTATGTGCCACAATAGGACTAGATTGTCTTATTCCGTTGACTAATATACTTCGAGTCTTGTCCTTGAGGTCTTTCTGAAAAAACGTTATGCAAATCATTTAATGGATATACTTGCGTCCATGTCCTTACATATCCTTTTTATACCACTACTACCATGCATTGCACGTGATACTTGGATGTTTACGAATAAAACTTCTAAACAATATACTTGAAATATGTAAAAGAGGCATTCTTCAACTTTAAACATCCAAATTATGAGTAGTTTAAAATAGTATTAATTTGAGTGGACCAAAACATAATGCATTGATAACATTTGTATAGACCTATTGAGTCCAAACCAAACCATATTGAGTCCAAACTAAACCATATTCCAACTATTTTATGGAATTTTTTTAAAAAAACTTTATAACTATTCCAAATATTCCTTATAGATGATTGGGTGAAGATTGGTAGAGATATTTGCTATCTTTCCAAAAAGGTTATTTAAATAAATATAAATTGAGTAACCCGTCAATATTTTTTTTATTACATAAACTTTCCTTAATTTAAGAAATCTGGTTATCTTCAATAACATTTGGTATGGTAAGAAACATATTTAGATTTCAACCACATTATATTTCTCTGTTTTGTGAAAATTTAATTGTAATTTTACGAATATATTACATGAGATTATTTAAAATTTAATAGTCATAATCACGCCACAAAACATGAAATTATGTGAAACTAAGAAGTATGCATACTATAATAACGAAATTTGTCATCACAACACAACATCGATATTTGTCACGCTCACACGACGACACGTGTACACTTCATATATGTTCATATTAAATGATGATGTAATTTGTTTCGTGGGTGTGAGAAATATTGCTATAATTTTAGACACTCCATCCGTTTGAAATTTTCCCCTTATGTATCAACAAAAAAGATTTTTACTGACACATAAGTTGGACTATTTGCAAATTTTTTACAGTTTTAGGGTTTATTTATGACCAATGGTGCTTTTGTCATTTGTCCTTTTAATTTAAGAAAAGCATGGCCGTATTTTTATTCACTGGAGAATGGGGGAAACAATGAACAAAACCTAACATTCAAA
Organism: Sambucus nigra; assembly: GCA_949130495.1. NCBI lineage: Eukaryota > Viridiplantae > Streptophyta > Magnoliopsida > Dipsacales > Adoxaceae > Sambucus > Sambucus nigra. The sequence goes on along the minus strand of OX422213.1, from coordinate 661,109,332 downwards.
TGTTTTAATTTTTTTGGTTAGTTTGATTTCATCAAAATGAAATCCTTAACTGTACTGAATATAAATAACATCCATGAGGGAATGGTTTTGAGTTTTTTCAGTCACATTTATCTATTTAAGAAGAAAAAATTAACAACTTTTATTATAAGAAAAGGATTAAATAAAAACACACTCACGTGAATTTTACGTTGTGTAAATAGATACTTGAAGTTTGGATACTTTATTTTGCAAAAGAATTATACAACATATAGACAATATGCAAATAAACATGAGCTACTAAAAAAAGAAAAACACGATATCATTAGAAACATAATTTCAAAAGTGAGAACTCGAGATTGAGAACAAAGTTTGGATGTTTAATTTTATAAATATTGTCCATTAATACCCGAGTTGGAATTCGATATTGAGAATAAAGTTTTGAGATTGATCGCCGTTTCGCCTTTGGGAGTGTTTCTTTGCTTCAGTTTTTTGCTGTTAAGGGTTCCGATTTTGATGTTGGTAGAAATGGGTTTGAGGGTGAATTGTTTGTCGGGTTAAGAATCAAGGGTTGCTTGCTTTTCTTGGGAAGACGTAAGGAATTTTGGGAAAATGAGATTATTGGAAAGAGAGACGACAGTTTTTGAGGAAGTTTTGAAGTAGAAACAATAAAAGATATTAAATGATTTAATACGTGTCCCAATAATAACGATTGGAGGCAACCGTTTTATACACACACACACATACACACACACACACACACACACATATATTAGGAAGGTAAATTGAGACGTAAACTCATACACATTTTACTCACACATGTTCTCTTTAAAGAAAATACTTATGTTTTTTATACGGATCTTTGGACATACTAATGAAATGAAAAATAAAACTATTTTTAAAATCCTACAAATTGTATTTCATAAAAGCTGTTGAGGTCTATCGTAGGAGTCCTTCGCTGCAGCGACGTGAAAGCTCGTTGTCCATGCTTTTGTTAAGAGATTTTTATCTTTAGCTTGCCTTGTATACTCATTTCAGTATTGCTACAACGATGTGAACGATCGCTGTATCGACACTATCTAGTTGGTTGCCTTATGCCTCATTAAAAGTTTTGGAACAAGAGCGCGACTGGGATCACTTTAGGTACGCCTCAATGACCTTGCGACGGTACACGTCAGACAAGATCCTAAAGCCGCTTTTTAATCTGAATACATGCACATCTCTCTTGGTACCCAAGCAAACTAAATATCTTTCCATATCTTTTCTCTTTTCACCTTGTTAAGTCTACTTACCAACTTGTACCTTGTTAGTTTCTCTTGCAAGCTATGTGCTCTATGTAAGTGGACAGACTTCATTTTGAAAAAGAGAGAGTACATGTGATTTTTTTATTTCTTTCTGGACAAAAGGTTGTTGCCAAATATTTCTTGTCACAAGAATCACTTTCAAGGAAAGAAACATCTTTTGGTAAAAACATCCTTTTGAATTTGTATTCATCCAAGTTTTAAGTCTTGTTTTTCTCTTCTGTATATTTTTGAGATATCTTTATGATCAAATACTTGTGCAATCTAAAATTGTTTTTGAAGTAAACTTGTTTTCTTTTAAAACCTTTTTCACAACCTTAAACAAAGCCCTTTTTAATTTTTGTGTGTGTGTTATTTTTAGATTTCATATCTCTCAAAGATATGTTTCGTGAGTTAAGACATACTTGAAGAAATACTTTCACCATTGGCTCATCACACACCTAGAAAGTGGTACGACACTTCGAGGAGGCTTCTCACCTTTTTCCATCTTGGAACACTGATGCGACCACAAATGTGTATCTAGTGTGCGTGCTACATAGGCTCAAGTGCAAGCCTATCGCTAAAGTAATAATCCGATAAGTCGGGATCATCTCCATAGGGAACTAGGATGAAAATTTGTGACGATGAAGGAATATATGACTAGCCCTAAGTTGATTCGAGAAAGGAAACTAAAGGATGATTAATTGTGACCTGAATGACTACTAACTAAATGCGAAGGAAATTTAAACTACTAACTAACTAACTAAGTGCACATAAATAAGCTACTGAAGTGAAGTAAATATGAATAAGGGAATGATATGTTAGGATACAGTCCCCCAAACGCTAGTACATTTATCGAATAGAATGCTAGCTCTTGAATTCGAAAGTTGATTGAACCCAGTCTTTAGTAATCATAAGCATTACATATATAAGGGTACTAGCCTGCATTATACGTAATCAAAGGTAAGAATAAAGCGGTGCCGAATATCTAACATGCGCATCGCATCCTTAAACAACCCGGTTACCTAGGGCAAACGAGGTTAAAAGGTCTACGATGGTTGTGCATACTACACAACACGATCTAATAAATTTTCAATTCAAAACCTATTTTCTACACATATAAATTATATCGGGTTGGGTTCATGCATCCAAACCCTTGAAAACTTAGCTGGACATGATTAAAGTAAATACTACCTCAGAATTGAATTTGCAGAAATTCATTGCCATGTGAAAAATTGAGAAGAAATTTGGAATTAAGAATTGCAAACTAAAACTGAATAACTAATTAAGCTAAACTATGAAAGCAATTAAAAGCAAAAATTAAATATTACTTGCAATAAAGGAATCTGGAATTAAAGCGAGAGTCTTGAATTAATGTAGAAAAACTTAAAACCTAGGGTTCTTGAATGCAAGAGCCCTTCAAAACTAAGAATAATCGAGCCCTTAAATGTCTAAGAATTAGTTGGAATAAATACTCTACGAAATTACAAGAGTTTGAGCTTGATACAACTCTAATTTTAAAAAATAAAAATAAAAAATTCGTCGCCCGAATCGGTCCGGCCTGGTCCATCGGTTCGGTCCGGTGTCTACCGGATCGGTTGGTTTTTTCTTGAAATCGGATCGGTCCGGCCTTTCAATCTATGCAGGAACTTTTAAGCTTCCAAACCGAACTGTTTTTGGGGATAACGGAATCGGTCCAGTTGTTCATTTTATTCAGGAACTCAACCTCCTCCGGACCAGATCATTTTTGCTTCATACCGGATCGGTCCGAAGGTGGTTTTCTCTTTGCTCTTGTGGTGATTTTCTCTCATCTTTGAGGCTTCATAACTTCTGATCCGAAACTCGAATTTGAACGCCGTTTCTTCCTACTTGCCCGTAGACTCTAGGTCTTCAATTTTAATTTTTGTCCTTCGTCCGATCTCAAGATATAAAGTGACTATTTTTCCCTTCGACTTTCATTCCATTCCTGATTTCTCGGTCTTGAATTCTTCTCCTCCTCACTTGTATAGAATACCTCTACAAAGTACGAAAAATACGCAAAACTTGAGGCACTATATATGAATTGTCATTAGCACATATATGAGATAAATCAACACAATTTACGTCGTCCGAGGTGCTAAAAGTCTCTACATTAAGAGGATAAGTTTGGAAGATTTTATGCCTAATCAAACCTCCCTAATTTAGAACATTGCACGTCCCGAGCAATGTAAAAGAACTTAACCAAGTCTCAACTCTTGAAAATCATTTTATTAAGATAGAATACCTCTTTCGAGGGCAAGCGATTGCATTGAGCGTATGCAACAAACTTTTAAACCCCTAGGTTACCCTAGTAGGACGAGTTTTATCTCGTGAGGGTTTGCAGCGAATATACCCACAAAATTCATTTTTGACTCAAATAAAATTCCAAATACCTAAAAATTGTATAATTCAAACTTTTCTGAAAATAATCACCATATATTTATATTCACAAGTCTCTATTTGCCATGTGTGTGTGCGAAGCTAGAAATTTAACCTCAAATTTCTACCGATTGATCATTATGTTACTTTTTTGAAAATTCGTTTTGATTCAAATGCTCACGGGATACTCTCATAAACAAATCACTCGGAATGTGGCTATTTCACTAGGTATGCGTGATTTATAATAGTAAATGCATTGGAACACGAAGTCACTCTTACAAAATTGAAAGACGAAAATTAATGGGCGAAAAGATCTCTTCATCGAGTTACGGTCGTTGGGAAACGGGAACATTACCTCTTATACACACCACTTAATCTCTTATATTATATTTTCGTGTCTTAACTCTCCACACGGTAATTAATTTCGCAATTCGGACTCGGTTATGACTTTTTCAGGTTATAAGGTTTATTGGGTACATTGGAAATAATTGAAAAGTTTGAAATTGAAAAATGTTCTTATAATGTCTGTTAGTGCTTTTCCGGGCTATTTGGGTTTTCTTTTCTTTTTCTATTTTTCCATTTTTTTTCTTTTCTTGCTATTTTTGTTGAGCATTACTCTATTTTTCTTGCCCCAATTTCTGAATTTTCCATTTTCACAATTTCGAGCTATTTGGATTTTTCGGGTTACAAAAACGAAAAGGAAAAATTTATTCGACTCAATTTGGGTTGCAAAGAGATAAATTTTCACAACTTTTTATGGCTAATCTTTTTGGGTAACAAATGATGACCTAACTTCATTTATTCGAATTACTAATCAATTTAGCATAAGCGTCTCGAGATGAATTTTAGTTTAGAGATATGCTAGCGTACTTTTTAAGGTAAGATTACACACTTTTCCCGTAACCGATCAAAACAAAGATATAGACCATCAACGACTTTTTAAAACGCTGAATTGAACGTTGAGTTAACCGTTAACTAGGATTGATTAAAAAAACTCAGAAAAGTCGATAGGGTCGAAATCTCACCGGGTTGGTTAATTTCCACACTTATTCGTAAAGTCGTCAATTTTCGCTCAATTTCCATCTTTGGTCAATTTCGGCTTTGTGCATTTGAAAATTTTCAAGTTGAGACTTAGAACCCTAATTCGGTGATTTTAAAAAAAAAATTAAATACCAATTTTTATTTACTTTGAAGATTTTTTTTTTTGGATTTTTGGAAAATTTTCAATTTTTTTGGAAATTTTCTACTTTTTTTTTGGTTTTTAGGCATTTTGAACTTTGTGAAAATTTTGAAGCGCATGCATACCCCCCACTTAGACTTTTACAAAGTCCCTATGCAAAAGTACTAAAATCAAAATTAAAGAGAGAATGCATAAACAGGAACAAAGGACAAAATGCAAGAATAAACAAGCAGGTATAAGAACACAAAGATAGATAAGTAACTCCTTCCATTATATATTCAAAGTGCAGGAATGTGTAAATCGAAAAATGGAAGAAAATACATCAAATAACCACTCAAACATACTACTGGGGTGGGTGGGTGAGAAGAGCTGGGAGCATTCGGGTCATATGGGTCGTAGAAGTAGCTCAGTGGTGGCGCACCCATGGTCATACGATATAGCTCCGCCTGAAGGCGATGCATCATATTAGTGTCGCGCTGGTATGCCCGATGATCCACATCACGGTCAGTGTGGTATTCATTAATGAACCCGTCGAAGCGCGATTCGAGCACAGTGTTGCGTCAATCCAAATCTGCTCCCGGAAGCTCAAAATTTTAATCTACGTCCTCATTATACTCTTCTTCTTCTTCTCCTTCACCCATCTCAACATCAGCAACCCCAACCTCCTCTTCCTCATTGTCATCCTCATCATCATCCGATTCATCTTCCTCCCTCCGTGCCCGAATGATCCTCCTTTGTCGCTCACTTTTTCTGCATGTGTCCTGTCCATAAGGATTGGGAATGCGAGTGAAGGTTTAGGGAGGGACAATGTCGACATCGGCTAAAATAGACTCAATAAGCCGGGCATATGGGAGATGGGTTATACCCTTCTTATCCAAGGACGCATAGAAAATGTCTTTGTAGAGAATGCGGGCCAGTGGATGGGGGTAGTGGGGTCGAAGTGGTGATAGACGAGGGTAGCTTGACGTGGCCGCATTGCGGAGTCATTTGAGGTTTGGAGGATATTTGCGCACACTATTTGGAAAGTGATGCGGGCCTTATCGTTCATCCGACCCAGGGGAATGTCTCAAAACCCCAATGCTCACCGGGTGCGGTGCGGGACATGCGTGTGGCTTTCAGGAGGGGCGAGATTGTTAGGGTATGTAAATTGGGCTGGGCTTGGGATCCCTTTTTTCGATAAATTTCGGATTAGTAGGTCTAAAGATAATGGGACGGGAGTGGCGTCGACAAATTCTTGGGAAGTGAATTCAGTGGTACGGACGAGCGAATCGTAAAAGGCATGCACCTCGGTTTCCCATACCGCCCCGTGAGGCTCGTTGAGGAAAGGACTCCACCCCCTCGGAAGGAAGAGGCTAGTGACAGACTGGGGAAGTTCATTCCAATGCACTTGGCACTCCATGTGTAGTTTTCACTTGTGGCTTAAAAAATGCTCTTGGTGTGATTGGAATACCCTGTTTCTGTCGTTAAGAACCTCGATGGAGACGTATTTTTCTGGGAGGGCCCTGTTTGCCATATTGGAATGAAGTGGGTTTGAGTTAAAATATGGAAGAGGGAGTAAGAGAGTTGGGTGAATGGAGTGGTGTGTAAATTGGGGAGAAGGAGGTGGATTTAAAGGTGTTTGATGAAGGGAAATGGTGGCTTTTGGAGGGAAAGGGTTCGGGAGGGAAAAGGGGGGGGGGGGGATTTTAGGAGGGAAAAGTGGATGGGGAAGAGGGAAGCAGATATGGAGGGAAGAATATGGGTTGGGGGAATGGGGTGGGTGTGCATCTTAGTAAGGGGCAAGAAATTGCAGACATCAAATCGAACCGTATCCCAAGACCGGACGAGTCCTGTCCTTTTTTTATTTTTTATTTCCGCATATCCGAACCGATCCGGGTGCCAGGGGTAGACCGTTCTGGTCCTTTAAGATTTTCTGCTTCCCTTGTTTGCAGAATTCATTCTTCTCTATCAATTTCTGGATGTTCCCACAACTTTACCTACACATGATTAACCTAAAATCTCCCACCGCTTGCTTCGAAAACCTAGACCCGCTCTAGACATGTGTTCTCCTGCACCTAACCTATGTGACCTATACTTAACGACTCTAAATAACCTAACCGACTCACATCTATTATACACAAGAATCACCCCATACGCATCAAGGGTGCGACGACCTCTCTCTCTTGCTTAAAAACTCACCCAACCCTAAGAACAGGGTTTGTTGCTCTCATAGTTACCCCCGTTTTCCTATCGTAAGTAAATAATATGAACAAGTTCGACCCAGTCCCATAGATTAGGGAGAGACCCTTAATCTCGGGCTGACTCACTGGGAGGGATCCTCGTGGTCCCTAAGTTGTTCTTTGCTTGCGTACACTGACTTGGAAGGGGTATCTCGATTTCTTTTAATTTCAGGAGTGCATGGGTCGGGCTCTAATTCGGATGAGACTTGAGCCTTTTCCTCAATTGCATTAAAAGTCTCAAGTATGATGGTTGGATGGTTACAAAGAAGGAAGGTATCTATCGTTTCTTGCTATTCGCTCTCTTTTAAGTGACTAAATGAGTCCAATAAAGGTTGGACTTTGACATTAGGGTTCTCATAAATTGGCCCAAATTCTTTCTCAAAGTCCTCTTGACTCATATCGCCTAACTCTCTCTCATGATTAATTTTCGCATTTGCTTTCTTAATATCCTAAAATCTCTCTGTCCCGCTCACGCCTACATGATCGCTCTCGCTCTCAATCGCGGTCACTAAACACACCTCCCCTACTTCTTGCTTAACATCATAATCACCATTCTCAATTGGTGCAACAAGGCCTACCCCTAACGACTCTCTCTTGTGAGTCCTCTCATGCTCTTGTGCTTCCTTGATAAGATCTATTTCTCGTGGTTTGCTTTCGTCGCCCTCGTTCTTAATATTATTAAACATATTTATCTCGAGGGTCATGTTCCCAAATGTTAATTGCATTCGCTCACTCCGAGTATTAATGAGTGCATTAGCCGTATCTAAGAATGGGTGACCAAGGATGACGGGAACATGATTTCTCGGGATAATGGATGGCTCCTTATACTAAATAACAAAATCCACCTGGAAGTAGAAAGTGTCAATTTGGACGATTACATCTTCAAAAATTCCCCGAGGCATCATCACAGAGCAATCCGCGAGTTAGAGAGTCATGGTCGTGGGCTTAAGAGTTCCCAAATCTAATCATTTATAGATGGGATAGGGAAGATTGTTAACACTCGCCCCTAAATCTATAAATGCTCGTTCGATTCGATTCTTACCCATGATGCACGAGATGGTGGGTGCACCCAGATCTTTATATTTTAGTGAAAGATCGTACAACAGTATTGAGCTGACGTTCTGTGTTGGAAACACATTTTTCTTTACCTTTAGCCTTCGTTTCACCGTGAGTAAGTCCTTAAGGAACTTAGCATATGCGGAAATTTGCTTTCTAGTTTTGAGAAAAGGTAAATTGATCTTTACATTCTTATGAACGTCAAGGACATCATCCCGAGAAGTCTCTTTGGAATGAGGGATCAACCGTTGAGGATATGGGGCTGCATTGGTAGGTTTCACTAGCACTTCTGGCCCTCCAGTATCATCGTTATCACTTTTAGTCACGGGGACATCATTGGCCTCTTTCGTGTTGGGAAAAAATTCCTTTTCCTTTTGCTTAGCGTGTGGAAGAGGTGACAAATCAACCACTCTCTCACTACCCAGAGTGGTTATAGGAGGGGCTTAGCGATAAGCCTCTCATTAAATTATTAAATGAGATTAGAGATGATTAATATTGACCAAAGTCCACGTATTTATGCGACTGAGGTATTATTATGCGTGTTGATACCAAATTTAGTCTGCTGACATGGCTCAATTGAGTGAAGACATGTGGCAATCTGCGTGGTAATAACAAACACTTCCGAATAACACCTTGACCCACTCAGATACTCCGAGCAATAGATGCTCTTCGAGGAACCATACTGCAACGAGGAACTCTGCTTCCCCGATCAACTCAGATGCTCCGACCAACAAGAGTTCTCTGAGGAACTTTAATACACCGAGCAACTTAGGCGGTCCGAGATGCACCTCGAACAGAGCATTAATAGCAGGATAACCAACAGATTAACTGCGCATTAAATGCTTATTATTATCATACAGATGTACACGCCTAATGGACAGCTATGTATTACCCTTTCACATTTACAGCCTGAGGGCTATAAATACATTGTATCATCCTCATTGCCAGGAGACCGGGAATTTCTTGACGAAACTTGTAATCAAGAATTCCCAAACAGTCAGCAATAATAGAAACAATGGACGTAGACCATTCTTATAAGGCTGAACCACTTTAAAATTTCTTTGTCTCATTTTATTTTATCTGTGATTAAATAATTAGATATAATCTAATTTTTTACATCAACAGATTGGCGCCGTCTGTGGGAAACGACTGGTAATATTGTTTTTCATAAAAAACAATTCATTACAAATGGCTGATAATCCAGAACCCAGCAATCGAAACGCTGGAAGCCCTCCAAATCCATCTGCTCCGCCAAACATTCCAGATCTGGCTGGAATAATGACAAATCTGGCATAGGGCCAGACAACCATGCAAGAAACTATGCGACAACTCATACAAACCCTTCATGGCGGAGTACCGACCCATTCAGTTAATCGAAGTGTTCAAAGAAATACCCGTTTACTTTCTTCGCGTACTAGGTGTACCGATTCATATCGTACTGAGGAGTCTGAAGATTTTTCTTATCAACCTGGACGAACTTCGTCAGTACGAGCCACAGATACTGAACAACGTATCACTCTCTCTCCAAAAAGGACTAGTGCGCTAGAAAGGTTAAGCATGGTATCTCCTTTTGATCGATTAGGTCCTAGGAGGAACAAAAGTCCTCCTAAGGATGCGTCGAGGAGCTTTCGACGATCATTAGATTTAAGGGAAGGATCTGCCCAGTCGCGACCAGCTGCTCGTCAAGATAAATCACAGGAAGCCACCTCAACGCGATCAGTTGCTCGAACCAACAGGGCCGAGGAAGGAAATGATGCATGGAAAGGCTCTATTCAAAGGCTGAAAGACAGACTAGGGGAAATAGCTAAGGCCAAGAACCCCTACAATGAACTTTTGTTCAAGGGACACCCTTTGACCAGGCCATTGTGGATTTTCCCACACCGTTAAAATTCAAAGCACCTGTTGTGACTCCCAAATATGATGGAAAGACCGACCCTGTTCTTCATATAGAACAATACCAAGCTGCAGCCGACATCTATGCTGTTCCAGATGAGATGAGATGTAGAGCATTCTCAGGAACTCTTACCAGATCTGCTTAAATATGGTACAATAATCTTCCTCGGGGTAAGATCTCAACTTTCGTTCAACTGGTTGAGTTATTCATTGGAAATTTTTGTTTTGGGGCAAAGCCAGTTAAACAAGTAACGCATTTGTTAAGTGTTAGACAGAAAGCTGGTGAGAGTACCAGAGATTATATAACTCGTTTTAATAACGAGAAACTCGAAGTCATTGATTATGAAGAAAAGACAGCGATTACTGCCTTGATGAGTGGGCTGCTGCCCAACAAGTTGTACTACACTTTGGCCAAAGATCCACCCAGAACCATGTCAGAACTGATGGCAAAAGCGGCCAAGATCATGAATGCCGAGGAGGCTATGGTTGCGAAGAATAATATGGACGCCAAAGAAACCAAGGTGGAAGGTGATAAAGTTAAGAAAAAAGAGCATAAGAACAATGGTGGTGACAAACAATCAAAAATAAGGTCATCATGGGAGGTATTGAAGAAATTTGATAATTACACTCCTTTGAAGATAGACATCAACCATGTTCTAGAAGAAATCAAGAACAACGAGGAATTAAACTGGCCAGAGAAAATGAAGGCAGACCCTGACAGGAGGAATAAGCCAAAATATTGCGATTTTCACAAAGATCATGGCCATATGACCAAAAATTGCATAGCTCTTCAGAATGAGATTGAAACACTTATTAGACGAGGAAAATTGGCAAAGTATGTTGATCGTAGAAATGAAAGAAGAAACAACGACCGAATAAGAGAGAGGTCTAGATCTCCTCGTCGAGCAGAGGAGAAGAAGAAAAGAGACCATGAAGTTGATACAGAAGACGACCCCGAAATTCCCAAGAAACCAAGGCAGCCAGAACGTGAGGTATTTTCAATACGCTTTGGGTCATTTGATTGTAATGTTATTACAGGTGGAGATGCAGGAGGAGGAGACCTTACTGCTGAGAGAAAAGCTTACCTCTGTGAGGATCAAGCTTGCTCATACATTTAACGAATAAATCTAGCTGAGGAGGATCGCCCGAGAAAGGTAAACAAAGAGAAATTGGTCATTGGTTTCTCAAAGAACGACCTCGCAGGTGTTCTATATCCTCATGATGACCCATTGGTGATCAAAATGAGGATTAAGGAAGTAATGATTTCAAGAGTACTGGTAGACAATGGTAGCTCGGCAGACATCATGTTCTACTCGTGCTTCGACAGTTTAAATCTAAAGCTATCTCAACTGGAGCCTTATCATAGACCCCTCCTCGGTTTTGCTGGCGAGAAAGTTTTTCACTTGGGACAATCAAATTGGATATATTCATTGGTACATGGCCTGCTTGTCGAACAGAAAGAATACGCTTCTTCGTGATGGATAAAAATGTTCAATCAGCCTACAATATCATCATGGGAAGGGTAGGATTGAAGAAGTTCGAGGCAGTGCCATCTACGGTACATCAATGCCTAAAATTTCCAACAAATTTTGGATTAGGAATTATAAAGGGTGATAAAAAAGTAGCTCGAGAATGTTACTATTCATTTGCCGAGCAAGAGGAACTGGAGGAATCAAGGAAAAAGACTACTACCTATCAAGTGGAGGAAGGTGCAAAAATTGAAACATTGGATCCTAGAGATGAGTCCCAACTCGTGAAAGGCCAGGTGGTGGAAGCTACTGAAAACATCATTCTGGACGACGAGCACCCTGAACGAACAACTCAAATAGGTTCGTCGTTGGAGACCTCGCTAAAACAGAAATTGATAACTTTCCTAAGGAGCAGAAAGCAAACTTTTGCATGGAGTCATGAGGATATGCCCGGAATAAACCCAAATTTCTTATGTCATGAACTCAACGTGAATAAGAGATCAAGTCAGTAAAGCAGAGAAGAAGAGTATTCAGTCCCGAGAAGAATCAAGCTATACAGGAAGAGGTCGAGAAGCTCCAGAAAGCTTGCTTTATTGAAGATGTTAAATATCCAGACTGGTTAGCAAATGTGGTGATGGTAAAGAAAAAGAACAACAAATGGAGGATGTGTGTAGATTTCACCGACCTCAACAAAGCATGCCCAAAGGATCACTTTCCCTTGCTCCGAATTGATCAATTAGTAGATGCTACCTCGGGACACGAGCTGTTGAGCTTCATGTATGCTTATTCTGGATACAACCAGATTAAGATGAAACCTGAAGACAGGGAGAGTACTTCTTTCATTACCCCTAGGGGAACTTACTGTTATAATGTTATGCCTTTTGGTTTAAAAAATGCAGGTGCAACATATCAGTGGCTGATGAACAAGGTGTTTGCAGAACAAATCAGTTGCAATATGGAAGTCTATGTTGATGATATGCTGACAAAGAGCAAAAAAGCTGCTGATCATCTAGTTGACTTAGGCCAGACCTTTGATCAACTAGATAAATATCAAATGAAGCTGAACCCGACGAAGTGCATATTTGGAGTACGAGAAGGCATGTTTCTTGGGTACATTGTCAATCAACGAGGCATTGAAGCAAACCCTGAAAAGATCAAAGCTCTGTTAGAGCTGCGATCTCCAACGACGAAGAAAGAAGTGCAAAGTCTTACAGGACGAGTACCAGCACTCAACAGATTTGTATCGCGAGCAACTGATAGATATCTCCCATTCTTCAAAATGCTCTGAAAGACTTTTGAGTGGAATGATGAATGTGAGAAGGCTTTTCAAGACTTGAAGAAATATCTGGGAGCACCTCCACTATTGTCCAGGCCAGTGATGGGAGAAAAATTATACTTGTATCTGGCAGTGTCAGAGAATGCAGTTAGCTCAGCATTAATAAGAGTGGAGAATGGAGTGCAAAAACCGATTTATTACACAAGCAAAGCCTTCCGAGGAGCAGAGATCAGATATCCAAAGTTGGAAAAATTGGCACTAGCATTGATCGAGGCAAGTAGAAGAATGAAGCCATACTTCCAGGCTCATACTATAGTCGTATATACCGATATGCCATTGAGGCAAGATCTTCATAAACCAAAAAAATCAGGATGATTGATGTATTGGGCAATAGAGCTCGGTGAATATGACATAATTTATGAACCCAGATCATCGCTTAAAGGGCAAGCAGTAGCAGATTTTATAGCAGAGTTCACCTATCCTGATACCACCGAGGAGCAAAAGATGCTCACCGATCAATCTGTGGATGTTACAGGATCATCAAACTCAAGCCCAGACCAACTTAGGTTGGTAAAAGGGCAAGAAGTGATGATCGACGAACAACAAGAAATATTAGGAGAGGGTGAAAGAAAGCAACAAACTTTCCACCGAAGAACTCTGTCAGATTAGAAATTTGAAGACGAGTTACCTATATGGAGTTTATATGTGGATAACTCATCTTGCACAACAGGCTGTGGGGCAGGGATTGTTCTTAATAGTCCAGACGAGGTCGACATGGAATATGCCATACACTTCCAATTCACAGCTTCAAATAATGAGGCTGAACATGAAGCCATGATTGCAGGTCTTAGTTTGGCAAAAACCATGGGGGCAGAGCAGGTTATTGTCTTCAGTGACTCGCAATTGATCATAAATCAAATGATGGGAGTATATGCAACCAAAGGAAAATTAATGATCAGGTATCATGCAAAGGCAAGGGAGTTGATATCAAAAATTGCTGCTATTCAGCTGGTCAGAATACCAAGAATGGAGAATGCGAGGGCCGACGTCTTAGCTCGATTAGCATCAGCTACTCGTACCGAGCTACGAAGAACAATCCCAATTGAAGTTTTAACTGGTCGAAGTATAGATGAAGATTTGACGATGAATTTTATTACGCTTAATTTAGGACCATCTTGGATGGATTCCATTAGGGCATATATTGAGGAGGGGGAATTACCAACTGACAAACTTGCAGCCAAAAAATTGAAGGTTAAAGCTGCTTGTTATGTACTGAATAATGGTATTCTGTACAGACGAGGAATTATAGCAGGTTTGCAAAGATGTGTGCATCCCACCGAGGTGAAAGACTTGATTGAGGAGATCCATGAAGGGTCCCGTGGAGCCCATGTAGCAGCTCAGACTCTTTTGTAAAGGGTTATGACGCAAGGATATTACTGGCCAACGATGAGGGCTGATTGTATAGCCTATGCCAAGAAATGTGACAAGTGTCAACGCTTCTCCACTATCCGAAGAACTCCCCAAGCATTGTTGACACCCATTACTTCCCCTTGGCCATTTGCTATGTGGGGAATTGACTTGGTCGGACCACTTCCAACGACCAGAGGAAGATTTAAATATCTCGTCATCGCAGTGGATTATTTTACTAAGTGGGTAGAAGCTGAGCCTCTTGTCGACATGACGTACGAGAAGGTGTATCAATTTATTTAGAAAAATATCATCTGTAGATATGGTCTTCCCCATGCATTCATTACGGACCATGGAACACAATTTGACAACGAGGAGTTCGCTGCCTATTGTCATCAGTCAAATATTTTGAAGATCCACTCAGCACCAGGCCATCCCCAAAGCATTGGACAAACTGAAGTAACAAACAGAACGCTACTGAATGGCTTGAAGAAAAGACTGAATGACGCGAAATCAAATTGGATCAACGAGCTACAATCAGTACTATGGGCTTACCGAACTACTCCCCGAGCAGCAACAGGGGAATCTTCGTATATGCTGGCATTTGGAAGTGAAGCCGTTATACCTGCCGAGTTGGGTCTCCCGACACACAGAGTACTGGATTTCAATTTCCCTGTCAGCGACTTAATGAGAAGATTGGATTTAGACATGCTCGAGGAAGTTAGAGAAGAAGCAGCCATCAGGAATGCTGCTTACCAACAACGAACAACTTTGTTCTATAACAAGAGAGTAAAGAAGTGCGACCTGAAAGAAGGAGACTATGTGCTAAAGAAAGTGATTCAAAAGCACAACAAATTGGAAATAAACTGGCATGGACCTTACCGAGTTATAGAAGTTGTTCGACCAGGAACCTACAGAATAGCAACTTTAGAAGGGCAGGAGTTTAAGAATGCATGGAATGCAGAACACTTGCGAAAGTATTATCAGTGATGTAAACTCTCATGTAATACATTTTCGTTAGTATGAATAAAGTGACAATGTTCTGCCCAGTTCTCTCCTTTTGTTGGAATTTTTTTGCGGAATACTAGTGCTACACACTACTCAGCAAAACTCAGACTACTCAAAACAATTCCTAAAAGTGCCAACTAAGGTTGGTTAGGAAGTAAAACTATTCCTAAAAATGCCAACTAAGGTTGGTTAGGAAGTAAAACTATTCCTAAGGTTGGTTAGGAAGTAAAACTATTCTTAAAAATGCCAACTAAGGTTGGTTAGGAAGTAAAACTATTCCTAAAAATGCCAACTAAGGTTGGTTAGGAAAAAAAAACTATTCCTAAAAATGCCAACTAAGGTTGGTTAGGAAGAAAAACTATTCCAAAAAGTGCCAAAGTTGGTCGGTAAGAAAAAATCCACTAACTATGGTTGATCGGGAATAAAAACCCACTAACTGTAGTTGGTCGAGAAGGAAAATTTACCGACCTTGGTTGGTCGGAAAGTGATCGAGAAAATTTTTTGATACTCGTGACTTTTTAAATTACTACCAAGTTGGTTCGAGAAACAAAACATCATTAAGTTTGGTTAGTTGTCAAATGATTACCACAAATCCAAACTAGTCAACAATAAGTTTTAATCAACTCTAAGTTGATCGATAAATAACACAATGTTGTTATCTTTTTAACAGATATACATATATAAAGCGTTTTACGACCACAAGGCAATGTCAATCAAGACTGCGAACAAAAATAAAAGTCTTTTATTTAATCCAAAAACAGAATACATTGAGAATGAAATACAAATTAATTATTACATCAAGATTCCTATTCTATTGGTTTCTTCCCCTCTGCTTTTGAAACAGGTTCCTCGCCAGCAGGAGGATCGTTTAAAGCATGAGGGGAGTTTATGAAATTAAGATCTTTAAGCATCCTGATGTTCATCACAGATGGTCGATCAAGTAGGTGCTCGGGGCGAGATATTTCAGCATTGGAATGGAGACTATAATCGCCAAGGTATTTGGAAATCACACACTGAGGGATCGCCCGGGCAGGGATCCAGGTCATGTCGAGTTTGAAGGGTGGCACTGACAAGTCGAGCAACCCAGGATTATGATAATCCCACAAGTAGTGACCTTGTTCCAGTTGCAGCACACCCAGGGCATTCAACCACCCTTGTTTGTAACCTTCATTATTCGCATTTTGGATCCGATCATCCAAATGGTAAAGAGCCTCATTGTAGCCATCCATCCAAAATTCTCTGGGCTGCTTGTGGAACTGATAAGTCAACCTTTCCAACTGCTCGTGAAGACTTTTTATAAAGAGTTCTTTATTCTCCAAGGCAGACTTCTGTACAGAAAGCTGCTCGTCCAGATTCCTAATCTTCTTAGACATCTCAGCCAATGCCTGGTTCTTTGCCATCAGTTGGAAGGCCTGGTTCTCCAGAGCAGATTGAGTTCTCTGTTCCTCTACAATAATCCGAGGATCTCTTGCTCGTCCCCGAGTAGATGTAGAAGGGCCAGCTCTCCTCAAGGTTTCTAATTCATCCATCACGTTGGCGTTTTCGATCTCCAAGAAAGAGAATCCCTCGTCGTTCACAGGGACCAAAGCGTTTGAGGTGGAAGATGCAGACTTCAACTGAGACACCTCTCTTTGCAGGTTATTATTTTCCTGCTCTAACAACTCAGCTATCTGTCTGTGCTCTTCGACCTCACCCTTCAAAGATCTCTCCCTCACATCGTAAGCAACAAACAATTTATCGTATCCCTTATCAGCACTGAGTTGCTGATACTTCTTCTCATATCCTTCGTGCAAAAGGGCTGTAGATTCCTTATATTGTTGTTGAAGCTCTTCAAGACTCCCTTGGAGATCTTCAATCATTTCATAATATGCTACATTGTTAGCCACTGCACGGTCAAGCAGGCACTTCAAATACTGGTAAGCTAAAATTTCTTGCTCTGAAGCACCTTGATCGAGGATGTCAACGATTTGTGCTACACTCATATCTGTATGACCAGCTTTGAAGTACTCATTGCATTGCCTCAATAATTTTATATCATGAGCAGACAATAACTCCATCCTGACCATAAACTAGTAAAGGAAGAGAAAGCAAGAATCAATAAGAGTTCAAATAGAGCATGAACAAGAGAAACAACAGTATGAATAGGCGAAACTTCAAATTTTATTACATCATAAAGGAGAAGTACAAAATTCAGAGTTACATTTGATAAAGAAAAAATAAACAGAGAGAAAAATCCGAATAACTCTACACCTTTTCCTTGTCTCCCAAAACTTTCTCGGGAGGCTGGGACGAGGAGGTAGCTTGCTCGGATGGAACAGATAGTTGCTTGGGGAGTGCTGGAAGTTGATCGTTTGAAATAATGGATGGTTAAATTTGCTCACTGGTGGACTGGATAGCTGGGGAATGAGGAATTTGATCTCCCATCACCATGGAGGATTCCTCAGAGGCGGATTCGTCCTCTTCTTCTTCTTCTTCTTCTTCTTCTTCTTCAGGAGTTGGAGGGGGGCCCGAGATGTGTCACTGAAACAGGTCAGAATTTTCATCAACCTTCATCTCTTGCAGAGCAGCGACCCAACCATCCCTAAAGTATTTGTGGCTACCATATTCCACCTACGACATCATGGCATCCAGACCTTTATTCCACCCCTTATCCCAGCCAGTGATGAAAGACTTTTTTATATCCAACTTCCTTTTCGTTTTCTCTAAGGAAAGCTTCTCGGAAAGAAGATCCTCGGCAGCCTTCAGCTTATTCTCTAATTCTTCCTTTTGACGACCTACTTCACGAAGTCGGCCCAATTCTTCTTCAGCATTTTTGAGCTTACTTTCGAGCTCCCCAGCATTTTTTAGCTTCTCACCGAGCTATTTATTCTTCTCTTCCAAGCTTTTTATGTTCTTCTCCAAACCTTTGGAGACTTCAACAGCTTGGTTTCTATCCTGCTCGGTGGAATGAAGTTTCTCCTCCCAAACAACCTTATCATCATCATACTTCTGACGAGAATCTTTTAAAGACTGCTTCAGGCCCACCAAAGCTTCCTCTACACCAGACGAGGAGCTTGAAGCTTTAATGGCTTCATCTTTCTTTAAAATGGTATTAAAACAGGTCACCAACTGAGAAAAGAAAATGATATCAAGTCAGTAGACAGATGTAACAAGGGAAAAAATGAAAGTTGAGGACAATGATACTTACAGAAGCTATATGACGAGCAGCTAATGAGGTAACCATGTCCCGAGAAAGATTTTCTTCCATACCTTGGATCTCGGGAATGATCCAAGACTTCATCGAGCTCATGGCAGAGCTCAGGGCAACAAAAGTGGGAACACCACTTCCAGTAATCGGGGGCTGAGAGATGGATTCAGCCAAATTGATCGAGGAGCTCTTCTTCAGCTTCCTCGGAGGAACAGGAATGGTCTCGAATAACGATGTGGTCTTAGTCGAATAGATAATAATCACCTCGCTTGGAACAGCGGCCTTGCTCGGAGCCACTAGGGGCTTCTCGGTAACCTTCGCAGTAGTAGCCGCAGGGGGTGCATCAATCTTCTTTGTCCCCTCTGCTGGAACATCATGTTTACTTCTCTTTGCCTCTCCAGCAACAGAGGCAAATTTCTCGAAGATGGCAGGAGCTCTTCTTTTCTTCATTCTTTCACTCAGAGGGATATGAGACTCAGGTGAAGAACTTGCAGAAGCAGGTACTAGTTCTACCTCACTTATCACCGGACGAGCAATAAAAGATGAGGTGTAACTCTTATACTACAACAAATATGAAGCTGACCTGATATGCTCGTCAGCAACAGTCTGATGCAAACTCCAGATAAGTTTTAGATATTTTAAATTAACTTCTGTCTCTTTTGGAGACTTTCTTTTGCTGTCAACTGCAAATAAATGAAAATTAAAATATCAGTGACACATTTTATCAAACACAAAGGAAGCATAATTTCAAAAAATAAAATAAAAACAACCTATCCCATTGCCATAGGGAGGACATCTAGGACCCTGGTACACATCATTTCCAGTCAATGGAGGGTGTTGCCAGTTTTTCATAACAACCCCGTGCTCGAAGTAGTCCCTATTGGCATCTGGGAGATTGACCACTAAAGCCCTATTTAAAAACCTAATTTTTAAATAAAAAGTATTGTCACCAACAACCCATCTATAACAGAACATAATTTCTGGAATTCCTATACGAGTTCTATAAATTTGATTTAATCTATGAACTCCGTTAACTATTCTCCACGTATTGGGGGCTATTCTTGCAGGAATCACGTCAAAATATTGACAGAATTCCAGACAAAAAGGGTTTGGGGGAAAAGAAAAGCCACATTCAACAACAAAGAGACTGGGGAACCAATGTCCCTCAGCCAAATGAAAATAATTTGAAGGATCAGAAAGTTCCTCCAAAATAACCCATGAAGGAATAGAGAAATCAGAACGAAATTTATCAAGCGACTCTACAGGGTAAACCATTATGAGTAAAGGAAATCAAAGAGAAAGAAGAAGATCTTACAGGAAAAATGATGAGTCTGTTGACAACGAATGATGAAAGGGATGAACGCACAGGAGAGAGAGACAATGGAAATCTCAAAGAGACAAATTTGAAAAGTAAAAGACGAGGGGATTTTCTGCAACGCTTAAATACCCTGTCTTGGGAATGGGTAAAGATAATGATTACAAAAAGAGACGGTTACGTTACCAGCGGCTAAAAAGACAAAAAGGGAGCGGTCATAAAAATTCAAAAAGTCCGATTCTACGAATTTGGAAGGAGAAATAAATACAAAGGAAAATACTCCTAAATTTCAGGATGACCATTTAAAACAGCCATATTTCGAGAAAGAATGTTCCACACTCCTTAAATTTTGAACTATGAAACATTGGGGGCTTCTGTTGATACCAAATTTAGTCTCCTGACATGGCTCAATTGAGTGAAGACACATGGCAATCTGCATGGCAATAACAAACACTTCCGAACAACACCTTGACCAACTCAGATACTCCGAGCAATAGATGCTCTCCGAGGAACCATACTGCAACGAGGAACTCTGCTTCCCCTATCAACTCAGACGCTCCGACCAATAAGAGTTCTCCGAGGAACTTTAATACACCGAGCAACGTATGAGTACTGAGCTACTTAGGCGGTTCGAGCAGCTTAGGCGGTCCGAGCTGCACCTCGAACAGAGCATTAATAGCAGGATAACCAACAGATTAACTGCGCATTAAATGCTTATTATTATCATACAGATGTACACGCCTAATGGACAGCTATGTATTACCCTTTTACATTTACATCCTGAGGGCTATAAATACATTGTATCATCCTCATTGCCAGGGGACCGGGAATTTCTTGACGAAACTTGTAATCAAGAATTCCCAAACAGTCAGCAATAATAGAAACAGTGGACGTAGGCCATTCTTATAAGGCTGAACCACTTTAAAATTTCTTTGTCTCATTTTATTTTATCTGTGATTAAATAATTAGATATAATCTAATTTTTTACATCAATAATGCGCGTCAAACATATCACGTGTATTTGTGTATTATTAATGCATTATCTATATAATAATCTAGTATTGAGGGTTTGATATATGTTATGGGAAACATGCCACTTAAAATAGGACATGTGTCACCACGAGTTATTTGACATGTGGCGACCCACGTGGGTTGGTTTTCGCTATAAATATGCCTCACCACCATACATTTTAGGGAGAGCTCCTTGGGAGAAGATGAGTTTCCTTATCTTAAGAGTTTTCTTAGAGAGTTTTAGAAAAAGAGTTCGGAGAAGAGTTTTGGAGATGTTTTGAGAAGGGTTTCACCACCTCCCACCTCTCCGAGAAACCACCACAAATGAGTTTTCGATGAATAGTACGAGCCCGTGAACTACGCTGACTTTGATTCCGACTATGACGGATACGTAGGTGCAACCGAAGTTGCTCAAGTCAAACACGTACAAAAATCAGGTTTTTACCATATTAAACTACCCTCTTACACGATTGCTAAAAATGGGCGACCAAGGATGATGGGAACATGATTGCTTGGGATAATGGATGGCTCCTCATTCCAGATAACAAAATCCACTGGGAAGTAGAAAGTGTCAATTTGAAAGATTACATCTTCAACAATTCCTCGAGGCATCTTCACGGAGTGATCCGCGAGTTGGAGAGTCATGGTCGAGGTCTTAAGGGCTCCCAAATCTAATTGTTTATAGATGGAATAGTGAAGAATGTTAACACTCGCCCCTAAATCTATTAATGCTCTCGTTCGATTTGGTTCTTACCCATGATGCACGAGATGGTGGGTGCACCTAGATCTTTATATTTTAGTGGAAGATCACACAACAGTACTGAGGTGACATTCTGTGTTAGAAACACATTTTTCTTTACCTTTAGCCTTCGTTTCACCGTGAGTAAGTCCTTGAGGAACTTAACTTATGAGATAATTTTCTTTATGGTCTCGAAAAAAGGTAAATTGATCTTTACTTGCTTAAGAACGTCATGGACATCATCCCGATAAATCTCTTTGGAATGAGGGATCAACCGCTGAGGATATGGGGCTGCATTAGGAGGTTTTACTACCACTTCTGTCCCTCCGATTTCATCATTACTACTCTTTTTCACGGGGACATCTTTTGGCCTCTTTCATGCTGGGCGAAATTTCCTTTTCCTTTTGCGTAGTGTGTGGAAGAGGTGATAAATAATGATGGCAACGGGTCGGTTCGGGGTTGGGGAATGGCATCCCCATCCCCATTATAAATATCCATCCCCGTCCCCGCCCCGTTCCCCGTTATAACGGGTTCGGGGATCCCCATCCCCGTTTAAATCGGGTATCGGGTTCCCCGCGGGGAACTCGTTTCCATTTTTTTAAACTTTAAATTATATCCCAACAATACTAAAAAAATAATCAAGACAATACTCAACGATAATCAACGGGAACTGAGGAATCCAATGTGAAAATAAGCACAGTGAATAAGCAACAGTAATACAAAAGACTGTAAAAATAAACACAGTGAATAAATAAGCAACAGTGATCTTAGCAACAAATAAATTGAACTTCAAAGTTCAAAATCATAGATACCTAAATTGCATTACAACCAATTAAGCAACAGTTATACAAAAGACTGTAAAAATAAACAAAGTGAATAAACATCCGTGCAAGATTAGTGAACCTTAGCCACAAAATTTGGCTATAAGACAACAAAAATCAACTCTAAAATTAAGTAATAGGAACTGGAATTCAGCAATAGAAAAAATCTGTTAATGAAATGGACGAAAGAGGAGGTCGTGACGTCGCCGGCGTGAGTTTGTACTAGGGCTATCTGCTTCCTCCAAGGAAGGAGGAGGTTGTGACGTTACCGGCATGACGAAGTAGGAGGAAGTCCGAAGTCATGTGAAGAGGGAGGGGAGATGGGAGAGAGAGATGAGCGACGCATGTGAGGTGGGCTAGGGCTAAAAACAAACACACGATCTCCATTCCTTTTATACTTAATACT
Source organism: Sambucus nigra (assembly GCA_949130495.1). Taxonomy (NCBI): domain Eukaryota; kingdom Viridiplantae; phylum Streptophyta; class Magnoliopsida; order Dipsacales; family Adoxaceae; genus Sambucus; species Sambucus nigra. Next base: position 661,086,692 of record OX422213.1, on the reverse strand, counting down.
TATATATATATATTATAATATAAATATATATATTTTATTATATGTTAATAAATCGGGTATCGTGGATACCCGAGGGTATACCCGAACCCGATCCAAAATTTTTCGGGGAATTTTTTTACTCCTCGAACCCGAACCGATCCCTGAATTTTCGAGTATTTTTTGGGGATTTTTTTTTTGGGTAACCACTAGGTTTTCGAATTTTTGAGGAAAATTTCCATCCCTAGTGACAAATCAACCACTCTCCCACTACGCAGAGTGGTAATTGCACTACATTGCTCAAGATGCTCATGGGTTGTAGCGCTAACACTAGATTGACCCTGGGGCGATCTTTGGCCTTGGGCCGAAAACTTACCCTTCTCTTGGGCACTTAAGGATGCTTGTACCTAGAGATACTCGTATTCATCTCAGTGACAATCCACTCAAACTTTGAATTGGTTGCATTTTGAGATTGGATGAATTGGTTTAAATTTTCCTCAAAAGACCTTCGCTGTGGGGTAATGTATGGGCCTGGAGGTGGTGCTTGCATTTGTGGCTGCATAGATGACACTTGTTGAAATTGAGGAGGGGGTGGATGTAGGGCAACATGTGAAGTAGTATTCATCGCAACGTGTTGTTGCCTGTAGCTAAAACCAGGATGGTCCTCCACGAAGGGTTGTATGCATCCCCATGAGGGCCGCTAAAATTTCCCTTAAACCCTCCTATTGCTTCCACTTGCTCGGTAAGCATGGCTTGGTAAGCGAGTATCGTCATACATTCCTTTGTTGAATGGACCACCTCATAAATAGCACACACCTCCTCTTTTACAGTACGGGTGGATCCAGTAGCTTCTCTTAGTCGCACCTCGAGTAGGTCTCTCATACTTTTCTCAAAATTGATCAAGCCGACGGTCTACCAAGGTATCATGATTTAAGTGGTATTGATCAGACTCAACAGGAGTAGTGGAAACTTGTTGAGGTAGATTTTGGGCATTAGGATTGGATGTGTCCCATGCTTGAGTAGTCTCGACGACATACTTAAGGTGAGCCTCAGCGTCAGTCGCATCTAATTCCCAAAATGGTCTTTCACACATTGTTTGAACAAGTTGTTGAGATGCTATAGTAAGCCCGCGATGGAAGAAGGGGATAAGGTGATGTATCTCAAATCCATGATGGGGGCAAGCATTAACCAACTCTTGGAATCGTTCCCAACACTTCTCAAATGACTAGTGATCTTGTTGTCGAAAAGCTTGAATTTGAGCCTGGACAGAGTTAGTTTTATGTTGTGGAAAGAAATTTGAAAGAAACATGAATTGCATATCCTTCCATGATGTAATAGAGATCGGTGGTAAAGACCAAAGCCAAGTCTTGGCTTTATCCTTTAAGGAAAAAGCTTTAGGCGAACGACATCTTGCATGTAAGCTTGATCACTAAAGGTTTCATACGCCTCTTCGAACTCTTGGATATGGAGATATGGTTTATCCGAATCCATGCCGTGAAATGTTGGAAGAATTTGTATCATCCCATTACGGAAGTGGAAATGTCCAGCATTGTACAGAAGTAGAATGCATCCAGGTGTGACAGTTCGCTCAGAAAATAAGAGATCCTTCATGGGACGATATGGTGGGTTTTCCTCACCCATATAAAAATTGCCTATATTCGACATTGCTCGCTCTCCAATTGACTCAGAATCCTCACTCAGTGTTCTAGAAGTGTGACTTGTGATGGAGTTTGGAGGTGTAGGAGGTGGAACCCAGAATTGTGGAAGCGAGGGGTATGGGGACTATTGGAATTGTACTCAACGATGGGATTTTCATGGATTATTATTGGATTATTTTGAGGAGTCTGGATTTTGCATGAAAGGGATTTTGAGAGATGATTTCTTTTTCTCTTTTTATTTTTCTGAATTTATATTGATTTTATTTTATTTTATTTTGGAATCAAATTTGGGGTTGAATCTACTAACCTAAAGTCTACTTAACTCCCCGACAATGGCACCAAAAACTTGACACGACCAAAAATGTGTATCTAGCGTGCGTGCTAAATAGGCTCAAGTGCAAGTCTGTCGCTCGAGTACTAATTCCATAAGTCGGGATCATCTCCATAGGGAACTAGGATGAAAATTCGTGACGATGGAGGAATAGAAGACTAACCCTAAACTGATTCGAGAAAGGAAACTAAAAGATGATTAATTGTGAACTGAATGATTGCTAACTAAATGTGAAGGAAATTTAAACTACTTGATAATACGCAAATATCGCGTATTTCATCCTCCGAACCTACGTATTTTAGCCCCCTCGGGTGCCTTAATCTCTATATTTAAGCCCGTTAACCAGACAACCTCGGTTTATATTGTTAACATGCTATATGAGGTATAATTGGGCTTTTGTAGGTATTTAGGTACTAAGTATGAAGTTCGGACGCATTCCGGTGAAGTTCCGTACGCAATCGCACGTTCAAGGGCATTTGAGTCTTTTCACAGCTTGGGTACCTGGCCTGACATCTCACGGAAGTTGTATCCCTCCTCGCTAGCTTCGCGTGGCCGCGAATGGTGCGCGATTCCGATACATAACGAAGAAGTTACGGCGATTTCAGCGGAGGAAAACCAAGGGAAACAAAAGAGGAGAAGGAGAAGGAAGAAAACAAGCAGGGGCTGCTGCTGCATTATTCTGCCCTGCTTGATCGATCGATCGACGCTTTTGGTCGATCGATCGACCTCTCAGGATTGTCGAAATTTTCCCTTGATCGATCGATCGACCAAAGGGGTCGATCGATCGATCCCCTGTTTTTCTGCAGATATTTTCTTTTCTTTTCTTTCTTCTTTTCTTTTAATCCAACTTACTATATAAGCCAAATTTTGGTTTTGTAATAAGGGACCAGCCATAAATACGATTTTAGGTTAGTTTTTAGTTGGGGTTTGGGGATTTGTGAGCTTCTTCTTCCTCCTCTCTTGGTTTGACACCCTTTAGGGGTTGTAATTGGTACTTTCATCTTCCCTCTCCATTAATATAGCTTGCTTTCCATTTATTCTTGCTTTCTAGATAATTTACAAGCTTTCTAATTTAGGTTTTCTTACTTTATTTACATGCTTTGATTCACACGCTTTCTAGTATAGATTTACCGCGTTTATTTACCGCTTTCCATTTATCGCGTTTTTAACATGCTTTCTAGGTAACTTAAATTAGGTTGTGTTTGAATTGAAATCACTCGGGTTGACGCGTTGCTTTGCTTTGGTGATGGAGTTTACGGGTCTATTTCGGGTGCGTTGTCCTAGTTATTACGCCTAGGAGATTTGACGGGGCATATCATGTATGTCCCGTGCTTACGACCTTTCGCGCGTAATTTCCGAGATATTTGTTGACGCCAAAATCTTATTAGGCTTTTATGATGATTTAGGGCGTAACAACCCTTGATTTAATTAACTGTCGAAACGAGATGCATTTGTAATAACTCGTCGACCCATGTAACCATTTTATACTAATTAACTCGGGTGAGGGATATTCGACGCAACCTATAGTTTTACTCGCTTTCATAATCTAGTTTCAACACATTGCCTAGATTAACTTTTCCTTTTAGTTTGTAATCATCTTTTACACTTTTATTTTAGGAGTATTAAATCACTTAAATTCTAACAACTTGTCCCTGTGGATTCTCGATACCCGACTTACCGTTGTGCTTGCCTCGCAAGTGTAGTAGTAACTTAGGTTTTTGTATTGAGTTGGCGAAACGAAAACAACGACTGTGCACTTTACACGCGCACACTTTTCGCACTTGATCAAAATGGCGCCGTTGCCGGGGATGAGTTTGTTTTAGACTTTATTTGATTTAGTATTTCATAGTATTTTCTTTTTATTTGTATTATTTGCTAATATTTTGCAGGACTTCCACATTTGAGCACTTAGAAACGCTCGAATTTCCCGCGCGCACCTATTTTGTGGAATCCGCCACTTCGAGACATTTTTGGGGTAAGCATGTCTTATTCCAATTCTTTCGGTAATCCTTGTCATAATTCTCAAAATTCTCGCAAACCTATGACTTTCGGTGAATACTTAGAATTCCAAAGTATAACAAATTCAAATATGACTTTGGGCGAGTATAACGAAAGTCAAAACTTAGGTTATTGGAATTTTGATGATGATGACAATGATTTTGGGCCTTTACCTCCTTATAATAGGAATTTTGAAACGAATTCGAATAGGTTTCAAAATTCCTATAATAATGAGTTTCCGTTTAAGTCCGATGGTAATTTTCAAAGTTCCCATTCTAATGCATCCGCACCTCGACCCATGACATTCGGTGAGGGCTTGCGTATGTATGAAAATGAGAAAATTGAAAATCGCTATCGGGAAGAAAATCGTTCGTGGGAACATGAGTTGGATTTATTATTTGAGTCCGACGACGATTTTGCTTCCGAGACTTTTGAAGTCGAGGAATGTTTTGCACCAAATGAGGTACTTGTACCTACTTTGGAACAAGCCATTCTAGACTTTGCCCATCTCGTAATAGATATTTAAAGTGAGGATGAAAATGACGTAATATCTATTTGCAATGAAATGATTTCTTCTTTGGCCCCCAAAGAAGAACATTTCATTGAAAATGATATTATTTCCTTTGAAATTCCAACTTCATGCGATGATGATTCATCTCATGAGTTTGAATTTCTTTCATCCCCGTTTTTATTCTCTATTACCCCACCGGAACAAGTACCTGATGATTCGGTTTCGAACTTTAATGTTTTAAACCCTATCGCCGATGAGGAGTACTTGCTCGAGTCGCCCTCCACGATTGCATCTTTGCCTTTGTGTGCGCCGCCTCCCATTCCAACTTCAAAATCCTTGGGAGGATATTCGGCTTTTCTCGGTCCCCACTTGTTTTTGTCACCTGTTCAATCCAAACCCCCCATCGTCCCACCAAAACTTTTAATTGGCGATGGTTCATTTCTTTCACCTTACACATGCCTTCCGTTGTTAAAATGGAATTCATATTTTTCGGAAGGCATGCTTGTATGTGAGGGTACACCGGTTATCCTCCAAAGTCAAATCATTTTCACGGTGGACCCTCAGCTATTTAGACTTCTAGTGTACAGTTAGTGTGAAGTCTAAATAGTAGGTTGTATATAGTTAGCTTTTTATTCTTTCTTTTTATTTTTTCCTTCCTTTTTAATTTAGTCTAATGTAATTAGTTAACTTTTTATTATTTGTTTTTGCTATGCTCGGTACTAACTTGTTTTGTAGATTCTTTGGACTTGTTCTTATGGGGATCACTCCACGTTTGGGTAATATCGCTCTTTTCCTCTCTTTGACTTGGTTCTTAATTTACATTGTGGACAATGTCAAGTTTTAAGTTAGGGGGTGTGGGATATTCTATCCATTTCTTATTTTAGTCCATGTTTTTGCTCACATGTTAGTTACTTAGTATGCTTTTCTTAGAAAAAATCAAAAATTTCAAAAAGATTTTCTTTCTTTTTTCTCATTTTTTGGGCATTTTGCCTTTATTTCCGATGATATATTTCAATAATTTCCCGATCCAATAGACAACCCAATGATGCATGTTCTCGATTTTAGAAGTTATTAGACTTTAGTCTCACTTATTGATATTATGAATAACTTCATGAATTAAACTTTAATCCCATGAGCCCATGCATTTTTATTGTTATATTGATTTGGTTTAAGATTTTTATAACTCGGTAATCTTTTGTTGCATTGTATATACTTACACCGAGTAAGCTTTGTACCTTTCGTCGTTTGTGAGTGTATACACTATTCTTTTCTCATTGAAAACGTTGAATTCGTTGGTAATCTCTCTATTCTTTCATTTGACCGTTCATTAATTGAGTTCATACTTGAAATGTGTTACTTGATCATGGTTTTCATATATTGTTTTGATTCGAGAATTGCGTAAACTTTGTGAAATGATCATAGGCCCTCTTTGATATATCACCCATATTAGCCTTGACCTCACCCTTATATGTTTACCGTCGTCAACCCTTTTGAGCCTAAATATAGCCTTTCATTTCATACCCCATTCCCATAACCAACTCTACATTTGAAATTTATACCATACATACACTTTCCATACCTTTGTTTGGAATGTTACTTGGGATTGAATGATGTTGTTTTGATGTCAGTTGCAATTTAGGCATATGAGAGTTTGATAAGTAAAGAAAAGAAAGTAGTGAAAAAAATGAAGAAAAAGAGAAAGCAAAAAAGCAAAAGAAAACAAAAGAGAAAATGAGAAAAAGAAGAAAAGAAAAGAAAGAGAAAGTTGTAAATGTTGTATATAGTTCAATAAGCTTTGATTACTCTCCCCGATGATATATCTAATGCCTTTTTGGAACTTGTTTTCCAATTTTGATATTGCCCGCATTATCCCATTATCCCGAGTTTTCATTCCGAACACTTTGAATCCGTACATATATTCCTTCGTTTCGTACCTTAGCCATACCTACATTATAACCCTATTAAAGTCCTATGTGATCTTAGGGTGCATTTAATTCAAAAGTCATAATAGTTGTGATAATCTGTGAAAATGCATTTCGCCTCTTTTAGTGAGTGGTATCCTTTCATTGAGATTACAGTTTTTCAGTTTATATATAGCGTTCTTCATCTGTGACATGTGTGTGGCCTAGTTTCCATTTACATTTACTCTTTAGCCCGCATGTCCCGTGTGTTACCTCCCTGTTTCGAGTGAATTCGCTTGATGAGTGTAATGCCCGTGAGGATTGAATATATGCTTGCTTTATTTAGTATCCGGTTTATATAAATTTTTCGCCAAATCACACTTTGCATGTGCTCGCTCCCCTCCCACATTTTAAGGTTTCAATTCTATGAGGTGCATTCTATAATGTTAATGATTTGGACTTCTGTTTGAATTCATTCAATTCGCTAATAATGCGTATGAAATCCTTTTCACTATTGTTGGGCTTGTTGCATGTTGGTTTGGGCATATTTTGAGGAAACCATGTGATGTTTGTGGGTACCATCTCTGAAAACCCTCACGAGACGACACTCGTCCGCTAGGGTAACCTAGGGGTTTAACGGCTTATTGCATACGCTAAATGCAATCGAATCGCCCGCGAAAGTGGCCTTTTGCTTTTATACCATACTTTTGTACTATCTCCTGCTTTTGGTTTACTTGTTCTTCTTGTTGCATCCTATTTCATTGCTAGGGACTAGCAATGTGTAAGTTAGGGGGTGTGATAATACGCAAATATCGCGTATTTCATCCTCCGAACCTACGCATTTTAGCCCCCTCGGGTGCCTTAATCTCTATATTTAAGCCCGTTAACTAGACAACCTCGGTTTATATTGTTAACATGCTATATGAGGTATAATTGGGCTTTTGTAGGTATTTAGGTACTAAGTATGAAGTTCGGACGCATTCCGGTGAAGTTCCGTACGCAATCGCACGTTCAAGGGCATTTTAGTCTTTTCACAGCTTGGGTACCTGGACTGACATCTCACGGAAGTTGTAGCCCTCCTCGCTAGCTTCGCGTGGCCGCGAACGGTGCGCGATTCCGATACATAACGAAGAAGTTACGGCGATTTCAGCGGAGGAAAACCAAGGGAAACAAAAGAGGAGAAGGAGAAGGAAGAAAAGAAGCAGGGGTTGCTGCTGCATTATTCTGCCCTGCTTGATCGATCGATCGACGCTTTTGGTCGATCGATCGACCTCTTAGGATTGTCGAAATTTTCCCTTGATCGATCGATCGACCAAAGGGGTCGATCGATCGATCCCCTGTTTTTCTGCAGATATTTTCTTTTCTTTTCTTTCTTCTTTTCTTTTAATCCAACTTACTATATAAGCCAAATTTTGGTTTTGTAATAAGGGACCAGCCATAAATACGATTTTAGGTTAGTTTTTAGTTGGGGTTTGGGGATTTGTGAGCTTCTTCTTCCTCCTCTCTTGGTTTGACACCCTTTAGGGGTTGTAATTGGTACTTTCATCTTCCCTCTCCATTAATATAGCTTGCTTTCCATTTATTCTTGCTTTCTAGATAATTTACAAGCTTTCTAATTTAGGTTTTCTTGCTTTATTTACATGCTTTGATTCACACGCTTTCTAGTATAGATTTACCGCGTTTATTTACCGCTTTCCATTTATCGCGTTTTTAACATGCTTTCTAGGTAACTTAAATTAGGTTGTGTTTGAATTGAAATCACTCGGGTTGACGCGTTGCTTTGCTTTGGTGATGGAGTTTACGGGTCTATTTCGGGTGCGTTGTCCTAGTTATTACGCCTAGGAGATTTGACGGGGCATATCATGTATGTCCCGTGCTTACGACCTTTCGCGCCTAATTTCCGGGATATTTGTTGACGCCAAAATCTTATTAGGCTTTTATGATGATTTAGGGCGTAACAACCCTTGATTTAATTAACTGTCGAAACGAGATGCATTTGTAATAACTCGTCGACCCATGTAACCATTTTATACTAATTAACTCGGGTGAGGGATATTCGACGCAACCTATAGTTTTACTCGCTTTCATAATCTAGTTTCAACACATTGCCTAGATTAACTTTTCCTTTTAGTTTGTAATCATCTTTTACACTTTTATTTTAGGAGTATTAAATCACTTAAATTCTAACAACTTGTCCCTGTGGATTCTCGATACCCGACTTACCGTTGTGCTTGCCTCGCAAGTGTAGTAGTAACTTAGGTTTTTGTATTGAGTTGGCGAAACGAAAACAACGACTGTGCACTTTACACGTGCACACTTTTCGCACTTGATCACTACTAACTAACTAAGTGCACATAAATAAGCTACTGCAGTTAATTAAATATGAATAAGGGAAAGATAGGTTAGGATACAATCCCCCAAACCCTAGTACATTTACCGGATAGAAGGTTAGATCTTGAATTAGAAAGTTGATTGAACCCAGTCTTTAGTAATCCTAAGAATTACATATATGAGGGTACTAGCCCGCATCATACTTAATCAAAGGTAAGAATAAAGCGGTGCTGAATAGATAATACGGGCATCGCATCCTTAAACACACCGGTTACCTAGGGAAAATGAGGTTAGAAGGTCTATGTCAGCTGTGCGTACTACACAACACGATCCAATAAATTTTTAATTCAAAACCTATTTTCTACACATGTAAACTACACCTGGTTGGGTTCATGCATCCCAACCTTTGAAAACTTAGCTGGACATGATTAAAGTAATAACTACCTCAAAATTGAATTTGCAGAAATTCATTGCCACGTGAAAAATTGAGAAGAAATTTGGAATTAAGAATTGCAAACTAAAATTGAATAACTAATTAAGCTAAACTATGAAAGCTATTAAAAGCAGAAATTAAATAATACGTGTAATAAAGGAATCTAGAATTAAAGATGGAATCTTGAATTAATGTAAAAAAACTTAAAACCTAGGGTTCTTGAATGAAAGAGCCCTTCAAAACTAAGAATAATCGAACCCTTAAATGTCTGGTAATTAGTTGGAATAAATACTCTACGAAATTGCAAGAGTTTGAGCTTGATATAACTCTAATTTTGATAAAGAAAAATTAGAAATTCGCCACCCGGATCGGTCCGGCCTGGTCAATCGGTTCGGTCTGGCCTTTCAATCCATGCAGGAAATTTTAATCTTTCGGATCGGTCTATTTTTGGGGATAACCGTAGCGATTCGATTGTTCATTTTATTCAGGAATTCAACCCCCTCTGGACCGAATCGTTTTTGCTTCATACCGGATCGGTCCGAATGTGCTTTTCTCTCTGCTCTTGTGGTGATTTTCTCTCATCTTTGAGGCTTCATAACTTCTTATCAGAGGCTCGAATTTGGACACGTTTCGTCCTACTTGCTCATAGACTCGATGCCTTCAATTTTTATTTTGGTCCTTCGTCCGAACTTCAAATGTAAAGTTACTATTTTGGCCCTTTGACTTTCATTCCATTCTTGATTTCTCGGTCTTGAATCCTTCTTCTCCTCGCTTGTATAGAATACCTGTAAAAAGCACAAAAAATACACAAAACTCGAGGCACTATGTAGGAATTGTCAGTAGCACATATATGAGATAAATCAACACAATTTACATCGTTCGAGGTGCTAAAAGTCTCTAAATTAAGGGGATAAATTCGGAAGAGTTTATGCCTAATCAAACACATTGTTTGTTCTTCAAATTTAAATCAAATAATGTTCACTTCTAACTTAAAAAAAGATTGATTTAGCACGAGGACTTTCCAGTATCAGTTGTGGATCAAAACGTGTCGCGGTTGTGTAGCATACTCCAAGTGTTGGCACTCTCTACGGAGGATATGGTGGGGAAGAGTGTTTAGTTGGTTATAATATTGTGAGGGTTGTTAGTCTATTTGTTCTAGTCGTAAAACTTTATCATAATATATTTATCATTTTATTGGCTCGAGTTTTTTTTCCATTGTGGATTTTTCCTCGTACGCCTTAGTGTTGTGCTATATTGTTTATCATTACGTACTTAGATTAAGTCAACTAAATATTGTATAATAAAATTTAGTGTAATCTAACTAGTAAACAATTTTTCACATTGACCTTAGGGCTTGTATTTAATATCCCAACTTAAACTTGTGAAAAAAACCTTGCCACAACTTGATAAGAGGTTTCAATTGGATATCTTTTATCCATCTCGATTTCGATCACACTCACTCTCAACTGGTATTAGATCTATACCTCAATTTTATATGTTTAATCACATCAAGACATATCTAGTGCGTGTGAAGGATGGATCTTAGCATGTGTAATATTATTCGTGATTTAATCGGTTCACCTAGATGGCATGCTTTTACCGGACTTTCCATTTCGTTCGATGTTTTATATAACTCTACTTCTAATAATGAATATGTCTATGTTTGTAGTAGTGGTAGGGATAGTGAAGAAGATGATATCCAAACTTCTTATGACAAGCTTTGTATAGAATCCAGGAGATTATTGAAAAATAATGTGATTCTATCCACTAAGCTAAAAAGACTTAATAAAGAAAAATTCACTAACAAGAATGAAGATCTTTCCTCTTCTTGATTTATCATTGAAAATGATAGTTTATTAGAAAATATCAAAACCCTTAAAAATGAGAAAACTGAAATTTCTAGTGAGTTAACACTTGTAAAATATGAAAATGATTTTCTATGTGCTTTGGAGGCTCAATGACTCATCCTCTATAAAAATCTTAATGTTGCCAATGTCTATTTTCTATATCTTTAAGAATTTATTAATAAATTAAAAGATAAGAGAATTATTTCAAATTAATAGGATGAGAGTGTTGCTAATTTTCAAGAGGAAAGAAAATACTTTACTTTATTTACTTAAAAAGATAAAAGGATTTTCTTTTGTTTGAAGAATCCAAAGTATTTTTGGAGGAAAAAATGAAAATATTCAAAATAATTTGATCTTGACCAAAAACGAATACTGAAATTTAACAGTGAGATAACAAAAACTAAGAGATATTACCTTGACCCCAACCTGAAAAGGAAATGATAAAAGATGATTTGGTTTTAACGATTTTTACTTTTCAACTTAGGAAGGGATAACATTTTTGTGAAATCTTCTCCCAAAATGAGACAATAAATATTGAAAAAGAACTGTTAACATTTCAAGTTAAAGGTAGAAATGTTGTCAATCATTTTCAAAAGAAGTAAGGTGTTGTAAACTCTAAGTTAAATAACATAAATCACTTGCTTAATCATAAGAGACCCAAAAATGACTTTATTTGTTCCTGTTGCCACAAAAAGGGTCTGAGAAGTCCCGATGGTGCTTAGGCAGGGATGGGCATACAAAAAAAATTCTATTTATATATTTTTCAAATTTTATATTAAAGACCTAGAACACATTAAAACCCAATGTAATACCTCGTATATTTCAAGAATAAATAAAACTATATTTTTTGGAATAAAGTAAAATTCATGGAAATTGGATTTAATCGGTGAATTTAATTTATTAATTGCGAACAAGTAAATTGTTATTATGTCGTAATCATGTGTGAATGATTTTTTTATGTTGGTAAGTACAATGGAAAATAATTGCATGTGTAATAGATTTTTTTTTTTATAAATGACGCATGATGCGATTATAAAAATATAATTTTGGAAAAAAATAATTGGAACGTATTTCGAGAAGTAGATGGGCTCGTTTAGGTATTTTAAACCTTTAGAAATGGTCCCGGGGTATATGTATATAAGTTGAGAGACTTTTAGGCTAGTTTGATTATGGGTTTGGGCCCATTTGGGGGTCCAAACTTTGGGAAATAAACCCAACTCGGGATTAATGATCTAATTATCCATATTAATAGTCTAATAAACTCCCTAGAGGTTAAATCTAAGAACCATAGCCTACACCACTGAGAGAGAGAAAAGTCAAGAAGCCACAACAAAGAATTAAAGAGGGAGATTCAAATGGGAATTCATCAATCGCGTATCAAGGCAAGAATTTTCTTGCTTAATTTAATGTCCAATGTGCTTATTAATTCATCATAGTAAACCTCATATGATTTCTGGGTTTTATGTTTTAATTTGGTGATTTGATGTTAGGAATTAATCTTATGCATGTAGAGGATTAATTGGAATATAGTTTGCTAACCCAAAAATCTAGGATAGTTGATATCTTGAATTTGAAGATAGATAGGGTTCTTGAAATATATTTGCAGAATTTGGAATCACATACAGAGGTTTTTGATGCATGTTTATGATCTGAAAATTTGTGACTTTGAACCTCTATTTCATGCCCCAAATCTAATTTGTATATAGTTGGAACTTTGGTAGAAAATCTGGGCTAGGCGTTTTGGTTTACTCACATAATTCTAGGATTTAGGGAATGGAATTAAAGTTAATATATGGAATTAATGGTTTTGAGATGGGTAACTAAGTGGTAAATACTTGTTCATAAGTTTATGAAAAGATATTCACAATTAAAAGAGATCATGGAAAGAAGTCAAGAAATCCTGTATTGAAAAGCCATAACAGATATGGGCTTCTGCCCAGGTCCGAACCGATTTGGCTGCTGGGCGAATCGACTCGGCCAAAGGGCGAATCGATTCGGTCTTGGGGACAGGTGGAGTTGGGACTGGGGTTAGTTACGGGGTATTTTTAGAATCCCATACGAGTTGGTGGGACGGTGTTTAGGTCATTGAGGAATTTATTAAAAATGCAAATGTGACACATATATTTATCGGGAAACTATATTTAACTAAATGGTTAAATAATCCTTTAAAGAAGATAGGATTAATAATTAACTAGATGGTCAATTATTAAGAGATGAATATTTATGAATATCTTGTGGGACACTTTAGGTAATTATAGAGTAATTACCTGCACATATTATATGAAAATAATAATATGTATTTATATGTATCTGTATGGACATGCCAATATTAGTGGATGGTCCTATTGGCTTGGGGTTTCACGCATTTGGGACCGTAGCACATGTCGGCACAACTGGGCTAGACGTTGTGTAGGTCATTTTGGGTACTATGTAGCAGCGCCATCTACGAGAGGTAGGTGTTGATGCTAGGATCCTTTGTTACCGCTGAGTATGGGCCGTGAACTAGTGTACTGCGTAGGCACTCATGTATATTTTGTGATGTCTGACTTGGATAGAGATTCCTTCGGACTTGCCGATAGAGCATGAATGAGACACCATTGGTAGATTCCTTTGAGTGTCTCATATATGGAAGGACATATATGTATAAGTTATCTGGATTAAATGAGATAAATTAATTAATTTGTCTAAAAATGTAGATATATATTACAGACCCGTAATTGTATTGTGCATAATAGTTGTTTATGTCACCTTCATGAGATATGAGACTCGAATACCTTGAGAATTGATAATACGAATGTCGACAATCACATTTTATCATGTTGACTATAGTAAATTAATTGTCACAGTTGCCACCTATTGTTTCGAGACTTTTTGTGATACGAATAATATCATACTTAGATGAGGGGTGAGATGCTTATCGTATGTGAGTGACGATGGGGGATATTTACTTTGAATCGACTATATTTATTGAACTTTAAATTAAATAAGTTATTCTTTCAAATCTAGGGCTTTGACCCAATTTAAATGTTTTCTCCCTCCAGGTGCTCCTAGACAGGGATAGCAGGACTGTTGATGTATTAGCCTTGCATTCTCCTTTGGCTCCTCAGACATTTCTGATTTATTGAATCTAGCTTAGGTGCTATTATTATCGAGTTACTTATTTCATTTGAGATATTTGTATGGGCATAAGCCAAAGATTTAATTATTTTGTGTCGGTTTGGATATTTACTATTATGCTGGATTAATCTACGATTTGTGCTTGATGGGGTTTTATTATCGTGGGTTTTTAAATTTAAACTTAGTTATATCTTATTAATATATGCTTTATACTACTTTGATGTTGAGAATGGTATTAATTGACAAACATGACCCATCTTCGGCGTATCGTGCCTGACTAACCTTTACGTGAGAAAATGGGGGTTGGTACACCCAATAATAACCTTTGCACTAATTTAAACCATTTATTGTGAAAAATCAATTTACCTAGTTTTATATTTTTTAACCTAAAACATGCATCTAGGTGATAAGTAGATAAACTAAGTGAAATATCCACAACACGCCGATGTATGAAAAAAACCCACAACAGGAAAAATCTCGGACGACCCAGCTGTACATGTCACTTTTATAAGATTTTACAAAGACTAGATAGTAGACTTAGTCAATGACTCGTCTCCCTCACAAACATTAAATCTCTTATATCTTCAAGTAATCCTCCACAGTTCAAGGTAGGAGTCCATCTAAAAAAGCTGCCACAGCACGCGATATCTCGATATCCACCAATGAGGCTCAACAACAATCTATGAAATCGGAACATGAAACACCGCTTATTTATCGTAATACAATAAACCACAAGTATGAAGTCCACCGCACGAAACTTCTTCTCTCAAGATGAAGAGAAAATAAACATTGGTGTCGAACACAATTATATCAAAGAATATGAATATCAAAACTTGGATCTTTAAACAAAATGGGTGAAACTAGGGTTTTGGAACTTTGGTAAACAGATGAGAAAATGATTTTTGCTAAAAGTTCTTAAAGATTTTGAGTCCAACACGCTTATTTATGGAAAAACATGAATTTTGAGGTTGCGAGGTCATTCGAACGAAAACATATAGTCCATTCGAGTGAAATGATTATTTTGTTATAATAAATCACAAGTTCATTCGAATGAACAAGCTTTTTCGTTCAAACAAACTTCCAATGAGCTTCCAATGGGTACCCTTCTGCTTGACAAAGATTTCCCATTTGATGTTCGTTGTATGTACATTCTAATGAGGCGTTCAAGTTTATTCCAACGAGATACAAACTTTGTTCCAACGAATGCCCATTTTTGTTCTAACGAGAACATGCTTTCATTCTAATGAAGTCAGTGATTTGTTCTAATGAACTAATGTCTAAAAATATTTTTCTCCAAAAAAATATTTTAAAAACAGTTCTAAACATTTTGTTTAAAAGTAAACACTCAAAATAAATTCAAAGGATCATATTCAATGCATCCATACCTGGGAGATCCTCGAGAAACATGAAGACAAACTTGGTTGGAAAACTATGCACGATGCGTATCCATCTTTGAATCATGGCCGCTACATCTTCATTAAATATAGCCTTTCGTGATCGATAATACAAAGCCTAACCTATAAATCAAATGTTTTGTCTGGAATTAAGCTAATTACAAACAAATTGGCTCGATTTCAAATTCGTCCTTACAAATCTCTCCCTTTGGCCATTCTGTGACAAAACTAAAATAAAAACCCTATGGGTCATCAAGCTCTCTAAAAGTCTGAATCCTCAACCTCAAATAGAAAAGTACAAATTAACCGATTCATAAACTTTGAATATCTTTGCTCGCTTGAAAACTTTGCCACATGTTATAAACCTGCACACTTAAATCCACCTTCAAATTCAAAGAGATATAACAAGTATAAAATCTGCGTAAGAATAAAATCGAACTATGTTGAACAATCGCAACCTCGGTAAGACGTTTTTCACAAGATAAACATATCCTAATCATAAAAGGAAAGATGCCATTTCTCCCCCTTTTTGTTCTGCAATAGACAAAGTAAAAAAGCATAAAACTATTTCTCCCACATAAACTAAATCTCCTCCTAAATATGTGAACATACGATGTAAAGAGAAATTACAGAAGCAGAAATAATATCATGCAGCGACGTATAGTACAATAAACATAACAACATGGAAATACAAGCACAAATAATCCAAACAATGATCGAACAATATCAATATTGATGCAAAAAGATACCAATATGAATAAGCAATGAAGCATGATATCAATTTGAAATTTCAATGCACACAAAGAAAGATACCAATATGATCATATAGCATGCCAAATATAGTCAAAAGATAAAGCATGCTCAAACATGGACTAAATGCAAATAGCAAAGACTTAAAACACAACAGTACCATATATATGAATATGCAAAATATACCAATGAAATACTGGAGTGCGCGCGGGCATAGACGCACGCAGGCACACACACGCGCGCACACATACACACACACACACACACACATATATATATATATGTATGTATATATATATATATATATATATATATATATATATATATATATATATATATGTATGTATGTATGTATGTATAAACAACCACAAAAACACGACATAAACACATAAGCTTTACATACTAGCATAAAATCGACGTGTCTAAACATGTGGATGGAATGAATGGGCGTGAACTAGATACAAATGAATCATGACCGAAACACTCAAATATGTTCAAGGAGTTCTATTTGACTGCAAAACGTTATCAAACTAAGATTTGGCTTTAAGTGACAAGATAATGTGAACTCTATGAACAAACAAGCACAATATACACAAGCCTAGAATATTGATGATTCCACAAATCAATAGTGATATGACATGATAAACATAAGTAGGATTCATTGTAAAAACTCGTTGATCTTCAACTATAACACCCTCAAAAGATAAACATATATCCTATTTTCTTTTTTCACTCAATTCTTTTGAAGCCATCATTTTTAAAAATAAAAAAACTAAACATATTGGCCTTGGAAAATTTTCTATTATATATATATATATAATAAAGTAGCTTGGTTTTTGAAAATATGTACATTTTTAATGGTACGGATGAGTGCCACGTCAAAAGACATTTTTCCAAAATTAAGGGTTGAGATGAATTGGTACTACTTTAATTCAAAATTTGAATTTTAATTTTGATTTTTGTTTTCCTCCCATTTTAACTTTTGTATCCATTAAAACAGTTTGTCCATTCTCTTACCTCCCTCTCCAACTATCATAATCTCTCTCCTCACGGAGCACCCTTTCTCCTGACTCCTCCCCCCCTCCAACTCTCACTAAATAGATTTTTCAGTTTTCACTTAATCAAAGTTACGTTGATTTATTGTTATATCATTTTTGCTTGCTATTTAGTGTTTTTTGCAATATATATTTTTGTGTTTTCTTCTACATACCAACAGTATACATTCTACAAGGACACACAAAAATAAGACCACCGGCCCCAGCTGCCCCAACGGATCTTCATCGTGGCCATAAATGGTCGAAAAAAAGAACGCACCCATATCTGGGTATTACTTAAGAACGCACCATCGACCCCCCAAAAAAAGAACACACCCAGATCTGAACACAAGACAACAAAGTTAAATTTTTTATTTGTTTTATGATCATTTAATATTTGGGAACACAAGACAACAAAAAAAGAACGCACCCAAAAAAAGAACCCACGAACAGGCATGGTTGGGAATACTTGCATCCTAATTGTTGAAAAAAAAAACAAAGTTAGAATTTTTATTTGTTTTATGATCATTTAATATTTTTATGTTGCTTTTGATGCTTTGCTTTTTTTAACAGGAGCTCTTAGTTTCAAATTTGATGATTTTGTGGTTTTTTTTTTATCTAATAAACTCTGTAATAACATACATTTTTTTTTTTGCTGAATAGGACCTAAGGTTTATTTATTTTCTTTCTCTCTTTTTATTCTGACTTAATTTTTTCATTTGTTTGTATTGGTCTTATATATGTATGTCCATCTTTGGATCAATGTGAGCTAATGGAGTATTGAACCTCATTGTACAAATAAAATTTGTTCTGAATTTAGTCGGTTTATATGTAAACACGAGGTTCTTTACCTTTATTAGTTTTGATGTTTTGATCTTTGCGTAACTGTGTGATTCAAATTTGACAAACATCTTATGTTGTTGCGAACAACTTAAGTTCCTATTTACCGGGTTTTCATCATATTAAGAAATTTTTTGCAACTATGTTGTACACACTTAATAGTGTGGTACATAGTTGCCAAGTTAATTTGGCAAACTTCGCGCAACACGAACACGATTCAACATGATCACTTGACAAGTCTAATCAATTACATAAAAAATGACTTGCATGCCTTCAATGAACTTGGAACTTGGAACTTGGAAACCATTTTGATTTATTAACTGAAGTTGCTTTCGTAAACCATGTTAAACCGGTAATTAGCACCAAAGCTTCATAAATGGAAACCATAAAGTTGGTCCAAAATAATTCATCAGTGTTATGTGTGTTGTGTCATTCCTTTTATGAATATCGTAATATGTTATATGAATGTTGACAATGATGTCTTAAATAGTTAGATCTTTATGCACTCACTGAAATTCCAATTGTTATTTCTAAGTGGGTTCGAGCAGTAGTTGAATTTCCTTAATACTATCATGTTTTAAGTTAAAATAGCATATTTTGGGAGAAATGCCATATCTTTTTAACCGTAAATCGAAAAGAGGCGATTATGGCACCATTGGATTCGTATCACCCCGTACTTAGCTTGATACGTTTCGGGTTATTTTTGACGATTTTCAAGGGGTCAAAAATGACTTTAAAGTCGGCAGTTCCGTTTTTCATTGTCGGATTTGGTTCGTGTAAGATTTTTTCGTCAATTTTTTATCTATTCTGATTGCACCCTGTGGTAGTTGATTTAACTTTGCATATAAGTTGTTGGACTATTTATTATTTATTAAACATGGTGGATATTCCTGTAAATAAAGGATATTATGGCCATTTGTTTTAAAAAATTACACTTTGTTTTGTCGCGGAACAAAATTTTGCCGTTTTGCAGTTACATACTTTGAAAATTTTTACCGTTTTGCGATTACGTACTTTGAAAAATTTTATTCGTGCCTTCGGGCACGGGCAATACGCTAGTGTGTGTGTGTATATATATATATATATATATATATATATATATATTTATTTATTTATATTTGGACACTACCGATCTCAATTCGGGATAAAGGAGGAGGGTTGCGTTAGGTAGCTGACTGTTAGCATAAAACATTATTAGATCCTTATGAATATGAATCCTATGCATATACGCACTAATATAGGGGCATTCCCCTGAAGCAATGTGTTGCGCCTGCCACCGAGTGTCTAAAAAAATAGGCAAAGGGCGTTGCACCTGCCACCGTGTGTCTTGAAAATTGGGCAAGGGGTATAGCATGAGTGCCCGGGTGCGATGAGAAATAGGGAAAGGTTCTTGTAACAATTTGGATGTGTGCGGGTAAATAAGCTAGTTCAGGATAGTAGACTTGGGTTAACGACTTGGAACATAGGGATATTGATAGGGAAATGGATGGAGTTAATGGATATGATGATAGGAATAATTGTTAACATAACTTGTTTACAAGAAACTAAATGGGTCAGTGAGAAAGCTAGATAAATAAAAAATACAGGGTTTAAATTATATTATACAGGAAAACATAGAAATAGGAACGAAGTCGGAATAATAGTAGATAAGAACCTTAAGGACGATTTCATAACCGTTATTAGGAAGGATGACAGACTTATACTTGTAAAACTGGTATTAGATAAGAATATAATTAATATTATTATCCACCCTGGCTTGGTCCAGTGGTAAGGATGGGCTTCATTCTGACCATAGGTCATGAGTTCGATCCCTCCCCACGGATACCTACCCCTGTTGGAGGGCTTCCTCAGGGCTGTGTGGTTAGGCGCACGGTCGTGGGTTCGATCCCCCGCAGGGTTTACCAGTATTTAAGCGGGGCTCGTGTGTGAGGCGGACATGCACAGTGCCCTCCCTGTTTAGCTTGCACGAGGGAGTCCAAAGGGCTCGTTCGTGTGGAGGTTCAGGGTTATCAAAAAAAAAAAATAAAAAAAAATAATTAATATTATTAGTGCTAAGTGTGTAGATCCAACTTTCTCGGAACTCTCTCTTTGGAGATTCTAGGGTTTCTCAAATCCCCAGGGTTTGCATGTCAACCACCCTCCTTCCTACTAATCAACCTCCATCTCCTAAACCTCCTAATCCATTTAATCCTTGGAAACGTTCTGTCGCGAGTGTTCTTACCTCTTCCATTCAATCAGAACTCCATTTGAAATCTCCAACTTCCATTAAAGGTGCACATGTACTCAATTTTTCCCATAAAGACATCAAGATCATGGCAAAACCTTTCAAATATGCCATTGTTGGTAATTTCTCACATTGTAGGCTTTCAATGGAATTCATTCACAAAACTTTCCTCTCATTCTCTTTGAAAACATCCAATATAATAGGATTGTTGGATCCTAAACATGTTCATATACAATTAAATTGTGGGGAGAATTTTGTACGCTTATGGTCCAAAGAACAATAGTATATTGAAAAGTCTCTTATGAGAACCTTTAAATGGACTCCTTCATTCAAACCTGATGTTGAAAGCCCTATCACTCCTGTATGGATTAATTTTGCAAATCTCCCAATCTATTTTTTCCCCATGTCTCCATTATATTCAATCTCCCAGTTGATTGGAAAACCTCTTAAGCTTAATGCTTCGACCATGTCAATATCAAGACCTAGCCTTGCACGTGTTTGTGTTGAAATGGACTTATCCAAAGAAATGATTGATCGAATCTGGATAGGATCTGGTGATAATGGTTTCTGGTAGGAAGTTACGTATGAGGATTATCCAAGTTATTGATCTTTTTGCAAAAAAAAGGTCATTACATAGAATATTGTATGTTCAAAAATTCTACCAAGAAGAAGATCCCCAATGGTATGGCTACAAAGAAAAGAACTCAAGAATGGAAAGTTATGCGTACCAATCAGAAGTTAACAGACCATATAGCTGACAAAGATCCTCAAAATGATACTCAAATAGTCAATCTCATCCCTCAAAATCTCTCAGAGTTTAATCCGTCTCCTCTAGAATATCCTGCTCAAGTCCTTACAAAGGCAGGTGCTCCTTCAAACCTGCTGCTTTAAATCATTATAACTGATGAACTTGTAGAACCAGATGATTATTATAAAGATTTATGTGAAAAAGATCCTGTTGTGGAGAATGCTACCTTATCCCAAAGTGTCAAGGTAGTTCTTCAGCATGATACTCACCCAGCTCATGAAAAATATTAGTCTTCTGATTCTGAAACAAAGTCCAAAATTTTTAGTCCCATTACATGAAGAATTATCTTTATTTTCCCTTCAATTTGATCCTAAATAGCAGCCTTACATGGAAGCAAAAGCTAGAAGCAACAAGAAACCAAGTCCTATGCATTTGAAGAATAATCGTCCTCCAAAAAAATCTTTTGGTATCCTAATAACTTCAAAGATCAAGTGCATACAAGATCCAATGTTTAAGAGAGTTACCAGGTCTAGTAAGAAGCAAAATACTCAAGATTTATACACTCTTCCTAAATGATTAATTTTCTTTGTTGGAATATTATAGGTGTTTCAAATAAACCCTCTACTAGAAGAATGAAAAAGTTAATCAAGATTCATAATCTACCTGCCTTTGCTTTAATTGAGCCTAAGCAAGCTTCATCTAACATCAAAAAATTCAAGTTTAAGTGGAACTTTTGAGGGATGTATTTCAATTATTTGTTCAAAAATTTGGTTCTTTTGGAAATTTGGCTTGTCCATTGATACTATCTCCAATGAAGACCAATCTGTTACTTTGAAAATTGAAGACCAATCATTCCTCTCTCCCATTTTCTTAACTTTGGTCTATGCAAAATGTACTAGAGTTGAAATATTTTATCTATGGGAAAATTTGGATGAGGTTTCCTCCCAAATTTGTGAATATCCTCATGTGATTATAAGAAACTTTAATGTGGTGGCTACTCAAGGGGAAAAAGTAGGAGGTAACATAATTGACTTTCATTTTACTCAAGATTTCAATGATATCATTTCTTCTTGTGGTATGAATGAGCTTGGCTTTAATGGTTCAAAGTTTACCTGGTGTAATAATAGAGAGGAGGATGTACCATTTTAGCCAGGTTGGATAGGGCCTTGGCTAATCATGACTGGCAAGAGACTTTTCCTTTTACTTCTGTTCATCATCTTAATATAAATTATTTAGGTAATGCTGCCATTTTACTTTCCATCAAGACTATTTTGGACTCTTTTCCAAAGCCTTTTAAATTCCAAAAAATGTGGTGTAATCATTTTGATTTCAAGAATGTAGTTCTTGGATCTTGGAACTCCCCTGTGCAAGCTGCTCCTATGAGACTATTTGATTTGAAATTGAAGAGGATTAAAGGTGTTATAAAGACCTAGAATAAGGATATTTGCAAAGACATTTTCCAAAATGTTAAAGACCTAGAGGATTCTCTTATTGCAGATGAAATTCTTTTTGAGAAAGATCCTTCAGCTGCAAATAGAATGGCCATGAATGCTACTAAAGGTAAACTTAATCAAGCCCTTAAAGTGGAAGAGACTTATTGACATAAAAAATCCCATATTAAATGGTTAAAGGAGGGTGACCACAATACAAAATTTTTTCATTCTACATTTAAGGCTAGAAGGAAAAAGATTAGTATTCAAAAACTTTTAAACACAGACCATAAGTGGGTTACTTCCCAACAAGATATTGAAAAGGAATTCATATCCTACTTTGATTCCCTTTTCTCTTTTGAGCCTCCCTCTAATTCTTTTGATATTCTTCATGTCATTCCCAATCTTATCTCAGAGAAATTCAATGAATCCTTAACTTCTCATCCTTCTGAAGATAAGATATTGATTTCCATTAAAATTCTTAATGCAGATGCAGTTCCAGAACTGGATGATTTTTGATGGGAACTTCTTTATTTTTTGTTGGGAAATTATAAGAGATCTTATTAAAGCCATTACCTATTTCTTTGCTGGAGCTCAAATCCCCCTTAGTTAGTCTTCCTCTGCCATTGCCCTCATTCCTAAATCTAATAATTCCCCTTCTCCCTCCCATTTTAAACCATTCAGTTCATCCAATTTTTCTTTCAAAATTATTTCCAAAATCCTAAATTCAAAACTTGTTCCAATCCTTCCATCCATTATTTCCCCTAATCAATGTGGTTTCATTAAAGGGAGAAGCATTACTGAAAATGTTCTGGCCTAAGAACTCACTGTTGATCTAGATAAAAAGGTTTTTGGCTCTAACATCATTCTCATGCTTGATATGGAAAAGGCATATGACAGGGTTTCTTGGATGTTTACGCTCTTAGTTTTGAGAAAGTTTGGCTTCAATGAATGCTTTATTGACTTGATTTAGAGACTTCTTTCAAATAATTAGTTTTCAGTTATTGTGATTGGTCATTCACCTGGTTAATTTAAATCATCTAGGGGACTTATATAAGGAGAACCTCTCTCCCCAAGTCTTTTTGTTATAACTGCAGAAGTGCTTTCAAAAGGCCTGGATAATCTCATAAATACCAAGTGCATCAGGCCTTACAAATACCCCTCAGACTCCTCAATTATTTCTCACTTTCCATATGCAGATGATATAATCATCTTTTCTAATAGGAATAAAAGAATCACAACCAATCTAATGGACTTTCTTCATGTATATGAGTAGGTCTCTGATCAAAAAATTAATATGCAAAAGAGCTATTTTACTACTGGTTCTAAACTCTCATTGATAGAAGAAATGCAATTTCTTCTAATCTTGGCCTGCAATTCAAACACTTACCTATGAAATATCTTGGGTGCCCACTTTACGAAGGTAGATTGAAATTATATTTCTAATTATATTTTTCACTAATATGATTGTGAGAATTAGAAGAAAAGTTGATGGATGGAAGCTTAAGTTCTTATTAACTGGAGGTAGACTCACTTTAATTAATCATGTTCTTTCTTCTATTCCAATTCATACAATAGGTGCTCTTAATCCCCCCAAAACCATTGTTAGAAGAATTCAGTCCATTTTTGCGAATATCTTTTAGGGGTCATCTCAAGTCGATAGAGCTAAGCACCACTGGATTTATTGGAATGATATTTGTCATTTTAATGAAGGAGGGTTGAATATTAGAAGCCTACAATCTATTATTGCACCTGCTAGTTTAAAGATGAGTTGGTCCTTATTCTCTTCTAAAAGCCTTTGGTCCTCTTTTATGCATCAGAAATACAAAACTTCTTTGACTTCAGGCACTCAAGGTTCTCATGTGGTTAAAAGAATATGATCTGTTCATAGCTCATTCGAATAGATTACCATATATGAAGGGGATAATCTCATCTGGACTCTCACTAAAGATGTATCTTTCTCATTCAAATCTGCATATGACTTTTGTTTTGAGCATAGACCTATTTCTCTCACGTGGTAATATTTATGGTCTTCTTCATGTCTTCTTAAAATGTCTATATTTTCTTGGAAGCTTATTCATCATGTTATCCCTTTAGACTCAATTATTCAGAGTTTAAATATCTCCCTAGCCTCCAGATGCAGATGTTGTTCTAATCATGAGGAGATTATACACCACACCTTCTTTTCAGGTCTTGTCTCTCATCAAGTGTGGTCCTATTTTGGCAACATATTTGGTTTAAGGCTTAATTACTATTCATGCCAATCCATGCTTATTTCTTGGCTTATAAAAAACATCCCGCTCATATACAATTTCTGATTCACCATCTGTCCATAATTATCTGTTGGGAAATTTGGCTTGCTAGAAATATAAGCTTCTATGAGGACATCAAAATGGTTCACAAATATATTATTTCTAATGTTATCTTCCTTATGAGTTCTTTAATTGCACGTAAAAAGTTTAATATCTCTACCAAAAAGGAAGATTCTCACATCAATTCCTTATTTAACATGAAAGTTTGTAGTCAGGATATCTCATTTTTATCCATCTCTTGGATCAAGCCTCCTCAGAATTCTTTTAAGCTTAATGTCGATGGTTTTTCAAAAGGAAATCCTAGCCTTAGTGGATATTATGGTATCATCAGAAATAATAAAGGAGATTTAATTTCTGCCTTTTCTCATTTTAAAGGAATTCAGTCTACTCTGTATGCTGAAGCTGAAGCTCTTAGAACTGACCATAATCTTTGTATATAGTTGAATATTAAATATCTATTCATTGAAACTGATTCAAAATCTCTCTACAATATCGTCCTTAATTAATGGAATTCTCCATGTAAGATTAAGAATTGTATTGAGTATTGCTCCATGATAATCACTTCTATTGATTTCAATATCAAACATATTTTCATAGATGGAAATGACGTTGATGACAACTTGGCTTCATTGGCTTCTTCAAATTCAACTTCTTCTTACTTCTCCTCCTTAAATCATCTTCCAAGAATCACAAGGGGTCATTTGAATATTGATAAGATCGATCTCCCATTTATAAGATCTTGTTCTTAATGTTTATCCATAAATCTGATCTCAAACGTGTAAGGGGAATTCTTATAAATTCCCTCTTTTATTGCTTTCCTAGTTTGATTCATTATTTTTTCGAATTCTTATGTTTCTTCATCTTCCTTCAGCATGTTCATGCCCCCTAGGAGAGGTTATTTCTCCTTTCATTAATAAAGTATAGGGGGAAAATTATCTTTTCTAAAAAAAAAATATAATTAGTGCTTATGCACCCAAGGTAGGATTAGATGAGAACGCTAAAGTACAATTTTGGGAACAAATGGATGAACTAATTCAAGAAATATTTGTAGGAGAGAAAATCTATATATGGGAGATTTTAATGGCCATGTAAAATAAGATCGTGTGGGAAATGAGATAGTACATAGAGGATATGGTTTTAGAGATAAGAACAATGGTGGAGAGTCTATCTTAGATTTTATGATGGCTTATGATTTTGTAATAGTAAACACATGTTTTTAAAAGAGGCGTGAACACTTAATAACTTAAAAAAGTGGAATGCATAAGAGCCAAGTAGGCTTTTTCATTACTAAAAAAGAGATCAATTAACATGTAAAGACTGAAAGGTTGTCCCGTGAGAGAGAGTTTAACCTCACAACATAGAATAATGGTGTTGGATATAAATATTAAAAATCAGTCACGAGTGCGAAAAGAGAAAATTTACCCACGAACTAGGTGGTGGAACTTAAAAGGAGAAAAATTAAAACTATTTAAAGATAAAATATTAAATGATGCGTCATGGCATACTGAACATGAGGCCAACATAATGTGGGATAAGATGTCCACATACATTAGTCGAATATCGAAAGAAATTATTAAAAATTCAAAAGGCAGGGGCCAAAATCGAAAGAAACTTGGTAGTGCAATGAACAAGTACAAAATATTATGAAAATTAAAAGGGAGTGCTTTAAAAAATAATAAACAACTTGAAACGAAGAAAAATTTGAGAAATATAAATGGGCTAAAAAGGAAGTCAAGAAAATAGTAAGAGCATATGGTGATCTTTATACAAAGTTAGGAACATAAGGAGGGGAAAAAAGTACTTATAATCTCGTTAAACTTAGGTACAGAAAAATAAAATATTTTAATAAAGTTAAGTGTATTAAAATTGATGATTTGTGAGTCTTAGTCAAGGATGATGAGGTTATAGAAAAATGAAAAACTACTTCGAGAAGTTATTGAATGGATATAATGTGAGTAGATTAGATATAAAGGAACTTAGGGAGACT
This sequence comes from Sambucus nigra, assembly GCA_949130495.1. Taxonomy (NCBI): domain Eukaryota; kingdom Viridiplantae; phylum Streptophyta; class Magnoliopsida; order Dipsacales; family Adoxaceae; genus Sambucus; species Sambucus nigra. The sequence continues at coordinate 661,059,870 of OX422213.1, read as the reverse complement.
GGAGAAAATATATTGTTTTGCAAAATTTGGACAACAGAGTTTAGGATTTCTCTAAAAAAAATTAAACGGGGTGGGTTTTAGGACCAGATGGTATCCATATTGAGGTTTGGAAGTGCTTAGGAGAAGAAGGAGTTTCTTAGCTTACCAAATTATTTTATAGAATTCTAATGACTAATAGGATGCACGATGAATGGAGAAAGAGTATTTTAGTACCTATTTATAAAATAAAGGGGACATACAAAATTGTTCAAATTATCATGGTATTAAGTTAAGGAATCATATAATGAAACTTTGGGAGAGGGTGATTGAATATAAATTGAGATTGATGATAACGGTATCTGAGAATCAGTTTAGGTTTATGCCTGAAAGATCAATAATGAAGCAATTTATTTATTGAGGAAACTAATGGAGAGGTATGGAGAGAAAAAGAAGGACCTTCACATGATTTTTATATATTTAGAGAAGTCGTATGATAGATACCAAGAGATATAATATGGTGGGTTCCTCATAAAAAGGAGTGACTCGTAGATATATTGATGTGATAAAGGATATCTATGATGGGGCCATAGCTATAGTAAGAATATCAACTGGAGAAAGTAGTGAATTCCTAATTACTATAGGTTTTCACCAAGGTTCAGCACTAAGTTCATATCTCTTTACTCTTGTTATGGATGAGTTGACTAGGAAAATGCAAGATTAGGTGCCGTGATGTATGCTATTTGTAGATGATATTATTTTAGTGGATGGGACTAAGATTAAGATTAATACTAGATTGAAATTATGGAGATAAACTCTAGAAACAAGAGGATTTAAAATAAGCAAGAATAAGACAGAATACATGGAGTGCAATTTTAGTAGTAATAGGAGTACAAATAGGGATGTGGTAAAATTAGAGGCTCAAAAGATACCAAAAATGATCATTTTTGTTATTTAGGCTTGATTATCTAAAAATATGGAGATATTAGTGATGATATTACTCATAGGATTAAAGCAGGCTGGGTTAAGTGGTGAAGTGATACCGACGTATTGGTTGATAGGCGTATACCTTTGAAGTTAAAAGAATTTTTTTATAATATGGCCATTAGACTTGACATATTATATGAGACAGAGTGTTGGCAACCAAAAAATAAAATGTATAGAAAATAAGTGTGGTGGAGATGCGAATGCTAAGATGAACTTGTGTTAAAACTCAAAATGATAAAAACGAACAAATTCGTGAAACGGTAAAATTAGCTCCTATAGAAGATAAATTGAGAAAAATTGATTTAGATGATTTGGACACATCAAGTGTAGATTAATGGATGCCCCCGTAAGAAAGAGTGATTTAGTTAGTATTAATGGTAATGCAAGGGGAAGAGGTAGGCCTAAATTGATTTGGTGGGATATTATAATAAAGGAAATGATATCATGTTGCTTATCCGAAGATATTGCGCTAAACAGGGTGGAATGGAAAAATAGGATCCAAATAATTGAGAAAAGTATTTATTGAGTTGAGTTAAGTATTGCCTTTAATATTTTCATTAGTCTATTTACAGCGACGACTTTCTCGTAAAGGAGATTTGCTCCTTTCGTAGCTCTTTTCCATGCACTCTTATATTTTTCAATAAAATTAAACAATCGCACAAGCAACGGTCCTTACATGCAAAAATTCCCATAATAATAAAATATGTAGATGACAAGTTTGGTTGGAGAATATCTCACATAGCTCAAATATAACATGTGAAGTTAAAATTCAAAAAACCTTGTTCATGTGTAGGCATATACGAAGTGAATCAATTACGAGAATAAAATTCGAAATAACTCCATACAAGAATGATTAAGAACAATCAAGGCATTGATGATCATAACCAAATGTCCTATTCACATGGAAAGAACCGAATGAATTGGATTCAAACACATTAATATGCCATAAAAATGTGTAAAACTAAAATACACAAAACGAAAAATCCTTTTGATTTTTTATAAAGTTTTCAAAAAATACCAATTTGAAAACAAAACTAACTCAAATGACAAACAAAATCTTTTTGTATTTTCAGTATGACTCAATAAATGAAAAATCAAAATACAAAAGGCTCAAACAACATACAACTAGGAAACATCATGAAGCACAAAATCTAGTGTATGTTAATATGCAAACAAATTCAACCATTTAATGTCGCATGGCAAGTATTATACGCAAGCAAAAGAGAATCAACAATTATAATATGTAAAACCTCTAAATCCGATTTCCTAACATACATAGGTGTAAAATGACGCTCTCAAGTTTTGTGAACCTTGGTGACTCTATTCTTAGACTTCCTAGGACCATTTTAAAGATCATAGGAAAAATGCCTAAAGTGGCCTTTCCTACCGCAGTGAGTGTAAGTGTTAACACGACGAGGGGTGTTACCTAAGAGTTTGAGAACACACTATATATTGACTTACTTGAGTCTATATATATAGGAGTTACAACTAGTTTGGATATTGAGACAAAGTTGGTTAGTTTTTATGAGTTGCTCCATCTCACAAAGGTTCAAGCATAAATGAAGTAATCCAGTCCAAGAAAACCTCAAGATCAACCTAAAGGGAAGTTAATTCTACCTTTAAGCACTTTAGGACACTTGTACTGCATATTTTTTATTCCTATGTGCATATGTGGCTTTTAAACACTTTAACTATTTTTAAATCAATTTAATTCATTAAACAACATTTTAAAACATTTTAAATAATTTTAGGAATTATTAAAATTTGGTTTTTAAAAGTGTTGGGGTTAAAAGTTATATTTTATAAAGTGTTTTAATTCATTAGAAGTTAGATTGGGTAGGATCTCAAAGCGCTAGGGACTTCAGGGGGAGTTTGTAATTATTTTGAAAACACGCGTTTTACATCCATTTTCCACCGTACATGTGTTGGCTCCTGAGTTTGTTATTTTGTATTTTCTACAAGACACATGCCCCTCATTTGATTTCAGCCCTTGGATGATCTTTATCAACGACATGCATGTGTTTATTTGCAATCCCAGTGTTACTTATCTAACCAATGAGATTAAGTACTTAGCACCGCATGTTGCAGGCCATTAGATTGGCAGTCAATAAGTCAAACTCAATCTCAGCCGTAGGAGTTGCCCAAGACATTCGAGATCCTTCCACAGCCAGTATAAAAACCCAATGAGTCTCAGCCATTCAATACTTTTTGCTTTCATCCAAACAGAGAGAAAAATAGAGAGTAGAGAGAAGAGAGAGAAGGGAGAAGAGAGAGAGAGAGAGGGGAAAATAAAAGAGAGAAGAGAGAGAGAAGAAACCCCAATCTTCATATCCTCACATCTCTGAGTGATTTCCCTTCACCCAAACACCATAACCTTCAACGTTTCATACTTTAGAAACCTAAACCTTGAGAGTTAGATCCATTTTAGGGTTTCTGTGAGATTGGTGTTGGGTTTGTTTGATATTTGAAGACCTCTTAAATTCTAAGTTTCTCTCAGAGCACATCTCTAAGAAAATATCGAGTTTCACTGTTGAAACTTGAGATTTTCTAAAAGAGAATATCACACACTTATTTTTTATTCACTTTTTGGATTTGTTATTTTAGATCCATTCTGTTTCAAAAAATTTTGAAAAATAAACTTCTGTTTCTTCAAGGTTAAATCAGATCCTTAAGACGTTTGTGTCTCTTGAATCATATTTCACATTTTATGAAATAAAGTTGTACAAAAATAAAATGAGACTCATAGGACCTTGGTTAGTTTTAAAAGCAAGGTTGTTTTTCAGATTTGATCTTGATAAGAGGTTTATTTGACAAAATGATTTGAATAAGACTTTGCATGTCATATAGAACCTATTGATTCATAGGATCTTGTTTGTATAAATAATTTGAGAGGGTGAGTTGCATAAATCTACATTTCTTACACCTCACATACACATTCTCACACACGGACACTTAGTCATAGTGGTTCTGTTTGAGAGACTTGGAATTTGTTAGAGTTGCTGGAATCAGAATCCAAAGAAAAGGAGGTTAAGGAAAAGGCAAAGAAGAAACAAGAAAAGATCAGTTTTAGTTAGAAAACCTTTGCAGTGGAGTAACCCATGTAGGTATAACTCTGAACTAAGATTTGGGATAATTGTTTGTTTGATTAAGTGCTGTAACTTGATTCTTTATTTTAGTGGATTTTGTATTTTGTACCGTAGAGGACACCGTGGATGTTTTCTTGATTAAGGGTTTTACAACGTTAAAATTCTTGTGTTATTTACTTTAAATGTTCTTAATTTTTGTTGTGATTGGTACTGCATGTTGGACTTAATAGATGGTTTTTAATTTCTAAAACGTTAGGTAATCAACTACCAAATCTAGACTACATATTCAGAAAACAATTTTGAACACATCTTGTGTTATTATTCGAAAAGAGTTTTGTCCAAGTTTACTCAACTTATAACATTTTTTTTATTAATTTATTAAATAAGTTTTTCATGTGGTATCCAAGCGGGACCATCTTTTGTGATGTTGAAACTTTAGAAATTGTTTTCGAAACTTCTTTCAAAAATTATGAATATGGAAGAAGGATTTGAGAAGTTTGGTAACCTCTCCAGACCACCACTCTTTGATGGAAACACCTTTTCGTACTGGAAAGTTTGAATGGTTGCTTTCATTCAAGGAGACCTTGGTGATGATGTCTGGGATAGTATGAACATCCTACTAAGACTATCTCTGAAACTAATCCAACAAGGATTAAGAAACTTCTTATTGAATTTACTAAGGAAGAGAAAAAGTTATCCCTAGATAATAGCAAAGGCAAGAATTCCATCTTTATGTCCATTAATGAACACGAATTCAAAAGAATATCCATATGTTCAACTCCTAAAGAGGCATGGGACACTCTTGTCACTGTTCATGAAGGTGATGAAAGAGTTAAGGCAGGAAAAACTCAAATGCTAGTCCAACAATATAACAACCTGATAATGGATGACAATGAATCCTTTGACGATTTCTACATTAGGTTAACTGATACTTTCACAAAACTTTATGCAAATAGTATAACCTATAGTATAAAGGAAATTGTTCAAAAGATTCTTAGGTCACTGCCTTCCAAATTTGACAATAAAAGATAAACCATTAAAGAAATAGACGACCCTAATATGACTCCTGAATCTCTTAGTAGTAAACTGAGAACTTTATAATTGGAGTTAGACTTCAAGAAGCAACTGAACAGATAAAACAAGAAACCCTCTAGTTCTAATGTTGTGTTTTCATCTAAAATGCATGTTCCTAAAATATATTCTTTGGACTTTGGCCCTGACTGTGCTAATGATTATTATTTTGATGACCTTGACAATCAAATAGCTCTTATGAGCAAGAATTTAAAAAAGATTTGAAATTTAAAAATCCTGTAGCCTCTAAACAAGGCAAGTGAAATTATCAAGGAAATCAAAATAACAGACCTCGTGACAGAGACAATGCTAAACGCTGACATGACAATAAAAGGACCTATGACAATAACATACCTAAGACAGACCTCAAAGATGTGAAAGGTCTCAGATGTGGTAAAATGGGACATTATGCTAGTAATTATCCAACTAATTTTAGCAGCAACAACAAGGCTAATGTGTGTAAAACGTGGGATGACTCTAGTGATTCTAATGAAGATGAAATAGATTCAACCTAGAATGATGAGTATTGCATGTCTTTATTTACCAAAATTGTATATAATGATGATGATGCATGCCTATCTACCCACGAATTTGTGTTGCCTGATAATGTTGATGTTAATACTGCTCCCTTGATTCTAGAGATCAATCTACATGTGACTCAAAGCGTTAATATTGTCGACAAATTAAACGTGTGCGTTAGTCCAAAAGAACCAAGTAATATTTTAGGAGACACAACACACTTAGCGAGTCTGATGATGATTTGCCTGATTTACATGAGTTATAGAGGAAAACGGTGAAAAAGATTGCTCGTCTTAAAAAAAATGATAAAATCATTATCTGAGGGTATCGATTTACTTAACCGGACCATCAGGAAAAATACTGAAGATTATACTACCTAGTGTATTGCTCATAAGACTGAGATTCAAGAATTTGCCTTAAAATTAAAAGATTTGTCTAAGAAAAATCATGAGTTTGAACAAAAATATAAGGCAACCCTTATTAAACTAGAAGAGTCTAAGCAAAAGGTCTCAAATGTGTTTAAAAAATGTCAACACTTTGAAAGCCAAGCTAAATCTTATGAGGAAATTATTGTTGGAAGCAAATTTGACTCTGAAGATAAGTCTGGCCTAGGTTTTGGAGAAATAGTGCATACCAGTAAGACCGAATTTTCTCCTGAAGATGTTACTTTTATCAAACAAGGCCAAACTTGTCAAACTGTTCAAAAAGGGGAATTTTGTCTCGATGTCTCTCAAGCAAAACATGATCAGTAAAATCAACAGTCTAATTCAAATGGTCATACCAAATATGTTTGTCCACCCATTAGAGACCAAAGACAAAAACTTAAGACCAATGAAAATTGGATGACTATACCAAACAGAGCCAAACCCATCTTTAAAGAATTTAGTAATAAAGTCAAGATCAACACCCATCAGTACTGTTCTTATTGCGACGTTTTTGGCCACACTCTTGAAGAATGTTTTCAGAAAAGGATATACACACCTACCTACCTTAACTTTAACTATTCTTGAAACGGAAGAAATACTTATGTTGTCCCTAGACAGGCCATAAATAACTATAGCTATAAAAAGACAAAGGGAGGGTCCAAGACTAAGAAAAATCCATTTGGAAACACCCCACAAACCTTTTCTAAATCCAAAGGCCACAAAACTTTTAAAACTAGGCCTATTTGGATTAGAAAAGATGATCTTTTGCCCCAGCTCAAGTGCAATATTGTCATTTATTCTTTAAAGGCACAAAGAACTTCAGCTGGATGGTATTTAGACTCCGGATGTTCTAAACATATGGCCGGGGATGAAACCAAATTGAAAAACAAGACAAAATTCTTAGGAGGTACTGTCATGTTTGGAGATGGTGTTTCATCTCATATCATAGGTAAGTTAACATTGAGTGAGAATGGTCTTCCTGATCTAAATGATATACTCTTAGTCAAAGGCCTTAAATCTAATCTCTTAAGTATATATTATGTGATTCCAATCATACCGTTACTTTTTCAAAAAGTGATTGCAAAATTATTGATGAAAAAGGAAACTGTATATTGACAGGAAACATAACTCAGGAAAACTATTACACAGTAATTCCCAAGTCTGCTTCTTGCCATGTTGCCAGATTATAGGATTCTAAACTTTGGCACAATATATTGGGACATACGAATTTTGATAATCTTAGAAGATTAAGCTCCCAAGAAATATTTAGAGGTTTACCCAAAATAAAAAATTCTTTCAATCCGGTATGTGGACCATGTCAAGAAGAGAAAATAAGTAAATCCCCTCATAAGAAAGTTAAGGATATCTTAACCACAAAACCTTTATAACTTATCCATATGGACCTCATGGGTCCCTCAAGGATTGTTAGTTTCTGTGGTAATAGTTATATCCTAGTTATAGTAGACGACTGTACGCGATATTTATAAAACAAAAATTAGATACCTTCGGTGAATTCTTGAAAGTTCTTTTGGAAATAGAGAATGAGAAGGACGCCCAAGTATGTCGTATTAGGAGTGACAGAGGTGGAGAGTTCAAAGACTCTGTTGTTACTGAATACTACATAGCCAATGGCTATAAACACGAGTTTAGTGATCCCAAAACACTACATCAAAATGGCATCATTAAACGTAAGAATAGAACATTACAAGAAATGGCTAGGGTGATGTTACACTCTAAAAGTCTTCCTAGATATTTTTGGATAGAATCCGTTCAAACCGCATGTCATATCATTAATCGTGTATACCTTAGGAAAAATTCCAAACAAACCCCTTATGAACTTTGGTTCCACAAAAACCCAAACTTAAAACATTTTAAAACCTTTGGGAGTATTTGTTATGTCTGTAAAGACAGAGAACAACTTTCAAAATTTGACACCCGAGGAGAGAAAGGAATATTTCTAGGTTATTCCCAAAATAGTAGGGCTTTTCGTGTTTTTTATTATCGAACCAAAACAATTATGGAATCCATTAATGTAATTGTAGATGATACTAGTGTAGAGTGTAGTGCCAGTCAATCATTGCCACAAGATGAGGATGAACCAAAATTTCCAATTAAACCCTCACAAGACAATGATTCACTACCACCTGAGAATCCTTCTGTACCCACTTGGGTTTCTATAGACTATCCTATTGAAACTGTAGTTGGTAATCCTTCTGAACTTGTTAGAACAAGATCCCAACTTCGAAGTGTGGCACAATTTGCATGTTTTGTTTCCCTTGAGGAACCTAAAAATGTAAATGATGCCCTTTCTGACTCTTTCTGGATTAATGCTATGCAAGAAGAGCTTGTCCAATTTTTGAGTCACGATGTGTGGTATCTTGTTCCCTGGCCAAAAGATTCGAAGGTTATTGGCACACGATGGATTTTTTAAAAATAAAACAGATGAAAATGGGGAGGTCTTTAGAAATAAAGCTAGGTTGGTAGCATAAGGATACTCGCATATATAGGGAATTGACTTCGATGAAACTTTTGCACCTGTTACTTGTCTTGAGTCAGTTCGTCTCCTCCTTGCCATATCTTGTCACTTGCAATTCAAATTATTCCAAATGGATGTTAAGTCCGCATTTTTGAATGGAATTTTGGCTGAGGAGGTATACGTAGAATAACCCAAAGGGTTTGTAGATCCATCACACCCTGACTACGTCTTTAGGATTAAGAAAGCCTTATACGGTTTGAAATAAGCTCCTAGAGCTTGGTATGAGCGATTATTTACATTTCTAGTATCTCATGAATTTGTTCGAGGTGGAAATGATAAAACTTTATTCGTTAGGAACGAAGACATACATGTTTTAATCGCACAAGTGTACGTTGATGATATAATATTTGGATCCACTTGTTTTAAACTAGTTAAGAATTTTTCCGACATCATGCATGTTGAATTTTAGATGTAACTTACGGGTGAGCTTCAATATTTTTTAGGTCTACAAGTAAAATAATGCAATGATGGTCTATTTATCACTCAATCCAAATACACTGCAGAACTTGTTAAGAAATATGGATTAGAAAACGCAAAACCATCTAGAACCCCCATGAGTACTTCAATAAAACTCTCTAAGGATGATAATGGAAAAATGTTGATCCTACTCTATATCAAAGTATGATAGGGAGTCTCTTCTATCTTACTACCTCTAGACCCGACATTTCCTTCGCAGTTTGTATCTGTGATCGATATCAAAGTAACCCAAAGGAATCCCACTTATTATGTGTGAAGAGAATTATTAAATATGTTAAGGTTACTTTAAAATTTAGAATTTGGTACACAAAAGATACAACTAGTTCTATTGTAGGGTACATCGATGCCGATTGGGCTGGATGTTCCGATGATAGAAAAAGCACGCCTCGTGCGTGTTTTTACGTAGGAAATAATCTCGTAGGTTATTCATGTAAGAAACATATTTGCATTTCCTTATCTAGCCCAGAATCTGAATACATAGTAGTAGGTACTTGTGTTCACAACTATTGTGAATTAAACAGATGCTTAGAGATTATTCTATCACTAAAAATTAGTTAACCATGTATTGTGATAACTAGAGTGCCATTAATATTTTGAAGAATTCGGTGCATCACTCCAGAACTAAGCTCATTAAGATTAGGCATCACTTCATCCGTGACCTTGTAGAATCCAAAGAACTCATCATTGAATATCTGAACACTCAAAAATAGCTCACAGATTTCTTTACTAAACCATTAGATAATCTACGATTTGAGTATTTGCGAGCAGCTATAGGCATGATAACTCTCACTTAGTTTTCATCACAGTTTATCAAAACCTCGGTAGTTTCTCTTGAATAATTGGTTTATGAGGTTTTACGGCATGATTGTTTAATAAATGACCAAATACGCCTCCTAACAATAGTTTATGTAGGAGCCCTTGAATCTACCCTTGTTTATGGTATATTTTATAATTGACTCTTCTTCTGTATACCTGTTTTTCTCCATTTTTTACCCCATTGTATATTTGAGAAAAATTAGGGGAGAGGATCTTGAGTATTTACTTGGCGTTTGATATATCTATTCCTGTTCTAACTCAACTATTACGCCATTCAGTATTTACTTTTGTTACAGGCATCTCGGACCCATTGTATATCTTCATATATTTGTAGGGTATTGGTATCTATTGTAGTTGAGTAATGCATTTTTTTTCATCTTATTTTCGGTTCTAGGATGGGAAAGGGTAATTAGTACTTTTTTATAGGACAATTAGGATTTTTCATTTTTCACCCACGAGTTCAGAATACTCAAGGGAATTTTATCGCTAATATCCAAAGGGGGAGATTGAGAACACACTATATATTGACTTACTTGAGTCTATATATATAGGAGTTCCAAATAATTTGGATATTGAGACAAAGTAGGTTAGTTTTTATGAGTTGTTCCATCTCACAAAGGTTCAAGCATGAAGGAAGAAATCCAGTCCAAGAAAACCTCAAGATCAACCTAAAGGGAAGGTAATTCTACCTTTAACCACTTTAGGACACTTGCACTGGATATTTTTTATTCCTATGTGCATATGTGGTTTTTAAACACTTTAACTATTTTTTAAATCAATTTAATTCATTAAACAACATTTTTAAAACATTTTAAATAATTTTTGGAATTATTAAAATTTGGTTTTTAAAAGTGTTGGGGTTAAAAGTTATATTTTATAAAGTGTTTTAATTCATTAGAAGTTAGCTTGGGTAGGATCTCAAAGCACTAGGGACTTCAGGGGGAATTTGTAGTTATTTTGAAAACACGCATTTTACAGCCATTTTCCACCGTATACGTGTTGGCTCCCGAGTTTGTTATTTTGTGTTTTCTACAAGACACATTCCCCTCATTTGATCTTAACCCTTGGATGATCTTTATCAACGGACTGCATGTGTTTATTTGCAATCCCCGTGTTACCTGTTTAACCAGTGAGATTAAGTTCTTAGAACCACACGTTGTAGACCATTAGATTGGCAGTCGATAAGTCAAACTCAATCTCAGTCGTAGGATTGCCCAAGACATTCGAGATCCTTCCACATCCAGTATACAAACCCATTGAGTCTCAGCCATTTGAGACTTTTGGCTTTCGTCCAAACAGAGAGAAAAAGAGAAAGTAGAGAGAAGAGAGAGAAGGGAGAAGAGAGAGAGAGAGGAAAATAAAAGAGAGAAGAGAGAGAGAAGAAACCCTAATCTTTATATCCTCACACCTCTGAGTGATTTCCCTTCACCCAAACACCACAACCTTCAACGTTTCATACCTCAGAAACCTAAACCTTGAGAATGAGATCCATTTTAGGGTTTCTATGAGATTGGTGTTGGGTTTGTTTGATATTTGAAGACCTCTTCAAATCTAAGTTTCTCTCAGAACACATCTCTAAGAAAATATCGAGTTTCACTGTTGAAACTTGAGATTTTCTAAAAGAGAATATCACACGGTTATTTTTTATTCTCTTTTTGGATATGTTATTTTAGATCCGTTTTGTTTCAAAAGATTTTGAAAAATAAACTTATGTTTCTTTAAAATTAAATCAGATCCTTAAGACGTTTGTGTCTCTTAAATCGTATTTCACATTTTGTGAAATAAAGTTGTACAAAAATAAAATGAGACCCATACGACCTTGGCTAGTTTTAAAAGCAAGGTCGTTTTTCAGATTTGATCTTAATAAGAGGCTTATTTGACAAAATGATTTGAATCATTCTTTGCATGTCATATAAAACCTATTGATTCATAGGATCTTGTCTGCATAAATCTGCATTTAGTACACCTCACATACACATTCTCACACACAAACACTTAGTCATAGTGATTCTTTTTGAGAGACTTGGAATTTGATAGAGTTATTGGAATCAGAATCCAAAGAAAAAGAGGTCAAGGAAATCGCAAAGAAGCAACAAGAAAAGATCAGTTCTAGTCAGAAAACCTTTGGAGTGGAGTAGCTATTGTACGTATAACTCTGAACTTAGATTTATGATCTTTTTGTGTTTTCTTAAGTGTTGTAACTTGATTCTTTATTTTAGTGGAATTTTTATTTTGTGTCGTAGAGGGCACCGTGGATGTTTCCCTTGTTTAGGATTTTACCACGTTAAAATTCCTATGTTATTTACTTTGAATGTTCTTAACTTCTGTTGTGATTGGTACTGCATGTTAGACTTCGTAGATGGTTTTTAATTTCTAAAACCTTAGCTAATCAACTACCAAATCTAGACTACATATTCGGAAAACAATTTTGACTCTCTCAAACATATGGTCTTGGCTTGTTTAGTGGAAAAATTTGGAATATCGAAGCCATTTCCACACTTGTCATCTTCGATTTGGACGATGCCTAAAATCTTATTTAAATTATCCGACATAGATTCTAAATTAAATTTAACACGACTCGATTCTATCATTCCCTCTTCAAGATCAACTATCCTCTACTCGAGTAAATACCTAGACTCCTGAAACTCAAGAAGTTCTTTCTTCACAACCTCCATCAAACCACGAATGCTTTCTCTTTCACCCTTTATGTACTCTAGCTTCTCTCGAAGAGTCTCTCACGTTCCCTAATATCCTCGATCAAATCACTCATTAATACCTACAAAACGCTCTTTTAACTTAGATTTCAACTTCAAGTTATCTTTCTTTACTTTCAACATTTCTGCATACAACTTATGAAAGTCACCTTGGAGTTTACTCTCCTCATATCGTTCATCATTTTCAATGTCTTATCCACTCTCCCTACCATAACTCACTCAGGATGCATAATCGATGGCCTCAGAAGTGTCATTCTTAGAAAGTTATTTATGGGAAAATTTCTCATCAAGGTTCACATGACTAGCTGTGAACGTGGAGTAGTTTCGCTCAATGGGGGAATCGAATCCTTCTTCTGGATCACTATCAATAAGGGTGTCATTATATGCTTTTGGTTTATTTCCCTCCTTCCTTATTTTAGTGGGGCACTCCGGTACCCTTTGGCCATAACCATCACAACCGTAACACCTATCGACTTATCCCTCTTAATGTTCTCATTATGATTCTTAGGAAAGTGATCGACCTTGTTGAACATGTTTTTCTCAATATTTTTTGCGTCTTTCGATTGCTTTTGAAACTTGAGAAATTTCTTAAATTTTTTGCCAATAGGGTCATATCCTAGGATTCGATGTTAGAATCATCAATCAAATATGTATTTCCTCCTTTCGAGCTTTCAAAGCAATTCCTTTGCCTTTCTTCTTCTCAGTCTTGGAGTAAAACATGTCCAGCTCACAAGTTTGTAAGTCACCTACAAGCTCTTAAAGTTTCATAGAATCTTAAAGTACACAAAAAATTCAAAACCGTCACTTTTGAATTAAATATTTTAGGCAATGACCTTAATATTTTCTTTATTACTCGGTTTCAAATATTTTCTCTCCTAAGTTGAAAGACTCAGACAGTTTAGCGTATAACTTATCATAGGTCTCACTCGCCAACATCTTAATCATTTTAAACTGAGTGGTAAGGTTTTAAATATTGGAAGCTTTAACATCACTAGTTCCTTCATGGGCGAGTTGAAGTATGTCCCAAGCCTCTTTTGACATTTCGCAAGTCATAATACGGCGGCACTCCTTCAGGGTGACAGAACAAAATAAAGCATTTAGACCTCGGGAGTAGTAACTTGCTAATGTATGCTCGGCCTCACTCCATGATTCTACAGGCTTGGGTATCTTTTTCTCTCCAACTAAGGTAGTAAGTGGAGTCAAACCATTAAGTACCGCTTGCCATACCCTCTCATTTATCGCCTTAAGTGCTGATTTCATACGCATTTTCCAGTATGAGTAGTTCGACCCATCAAAAATCTATAACACCCCATATTTTTGAGTATTTAAAATTTATTTAATTTGGTCATTTTTAAATTACACCCGTGCTATAATTTAATTGAATTAAATATTTAGGTTTGATTAAAATATTAATCTAGAGAGAAAATGATTAACGTTTATTAAATAAAATTACTAAGTGAATAGTAAATAATTATTCTACGTCATAGCGGGTGATAGTGATGTGATAATATTATATCTCAATTGGGTGTCGTGTGTAGACTATTTGAGGTCAAGGTAGGAAATTATTTTAGAGTTACTCGAATGATGATTTTTGAGGTCACGATTGATTCCGAATGGGTCTAAATAGTTGGAATAGTATACCCGGGTGTATTTTTTGGGTCCCGGGGTGATTTTTGGTCAACCCGGCACCATATGAGGGAGGTTCGGTCATTTGGTGGGCTGGGGTAGAGAGAACTCCGAAAATTGAAATATTATATCAGTCCCCTTGAGTTAGAGGCTTGGGTTAATACCATCTTGAGAGAAGAGAGGCCATTAGAGAGGAGGAGGAGAGAGTTCTTGGAGATTCAATACCTTCTTGTGTCGCCTTAAGCACCGGAGTATAAATCGGAAGGAGAGGAGGACATCCTCATCACACAAAAATGAAATCAGACCTGTAATTAAAAGGGTAAGTATTTATCTTGCCTGTTTTTAAAGAAGTTATAATACTCATGGTAGAGTTTATGTGATTTAACATGGAACATATGATTTTGAGATAAAACAATAAGATAAATTCATATTAATGATTATGATTCATGATAGAGTTTTGATTTCTAAGAATGATAATACAAAATCTGATTTTTTTGGAGATTTTGAAGGATCAAAATATGGGTTTCTTAAATAACATGCATGAAATTATGAAACTAGGGTTTTTATAGATAAACCATTTATAAATCTTGATTATTGCAGATTTAACGATATTTGAGCATTAGAAATTTGTTAGAAATTGTTCATATAGCCATATTTGATGTTAGGTCGAATTATGTTGGAGTTTGGGTAGGATACATGAAGGTTTTGTTGGATAGAAATGGATGAAACCCGTAAAAATGGAGAAGATGAACTGCCAGGGGTTTCGAATCGATTTGGATACCTACTAGAACTGATTGAGCAGCGAATCGGTTCTCCTACATAGTAGAAC
This sequence comes from Sambucus nigra, assembly GCA_949130495.1. Taxonomy (NCBI): domain Eukaryota; kingdom Viridiplantae; phylum Streptophyta; class Magnoliopsida; order Dipsacales; family Adoxaceae; genus Sambucus; species Sambucus nigra. Next base: position 661,044,808 of record OX422213.1, on the reverse strand, counting down.
CGTTTCGGGTGACCTATTATTGCTAGAAATTTTAATTGCTTAATTCTTCAAGAAATAATTATTGGAAAACTTTGGGATAAGTTTAATAATTGTACAAAGACTAGGTAAGGTCAGTGGGTAAATTATTAAGGATCGATTATTCTTAATGATGGTAAATCGAGACTTGGAGTGACGATGCTTAACCGATTAAGGGACATATCTAAAATTTATGATTTGGGTTACGAGAAGAGTAAACAATAATCTAAGACTTAAAACAGTAGTATAGTGATGTATAAACTACTGAATTAATATAAGGGATACATGGGACCCTTTGGGTAGTGAGTGATGATAGAAAAATATGAAATAAACATTATGTTAAAATTTTTAGTACGTTGAGTATTCGAGAGAGAGAAATACTACGTACGGGTTTATATATTAGGTTGTGTGTATACCTACTAAATATATGTATATAAATAGGCCGTGTGAATACCTATTTGTGATTTGTTTATGTGTGTGAACTTACCTACGCTACCTGCTATCACTAGAGGTTTCGTTCAGAGGGCGATCCCACCTTGATGATTTTAGTGAGGTCTGGATGTGTGCCCCAAAACATAAAACTTAAGGTGGTTCACTATTTGTTGTGTATTAGTGGGACCGATGTGTGATTTGGTTACGTTAGGTATGTGCGCATCCCAAAGGTTCAAACTATGTTTGCCTCCATTGTGCGTTATTTAATTGAGGGTTCGTGGAGACACGTCAAACCGATAGTCCTTGATTTGGTACGAGAGGTACATGGATAGGATAGCAGAGTATACCAGCATCACGGGGGTCATTCCAGGGAATGCTATGGTTGTATATATTATAGTGTGATAAATATATACAAGTGTGATAAACCTACTTATGTGTGATGGTAGAACTAATAGATTGTGAATATCTAAAATTAATTTAAGCAGAGAAACTTAAATAATGATTCAATAATATTATGTAATTAATATTAATTATTGGGAGTACAGTAATGTATTGTATGGGTGGTATCGGGGAGATAAACCTTTTGTGGTTAGTAGATATGTTTGTCAGTTATGCTGGGTAGCATAGCTAGGTAGGATACTGTAACAACCCTCAATTTTAGGAGGCTCATTTTATATTAATTTTACCGCATAAGGTAATTATATAAAATGTGGGGATTGGAGTAAATATTAATTGAATGAATTGAAAGTTAATATTTACTAGACTGATGCATATTTACAGTATGTGGAAGTAAATATCATCAGGTTGCATGTTTATAGTGTCATGTATAAATGGCACGATAGTTTAAATGAAATTGGAACTCAAAATAATTTATAAAATTTTCGGATGCCAGTTTAGAGGGTGTAGTTAGTCTCGAAAGGTGCGAGACAGTCAAAATAAGTGCCATATTGCATTTTTGTATTTCGAGCACTTTTACCTGGTTTTAGCTTATATGCGTATTTTGGGAGTCATTTTAATGTGATGTCAACCATTTAAGTTGGGAATTTTAACTTAAGCCACGATTTAGTCTTCTAAATCCCCTAATTCCCTAAATTATGTCTTAAACATAGAGAGAAAAGAGGAGAAAGAAGAGAAAAATGAAGATTGAAGATGGATTGATGCTCCTACTCAAAGAAATCTGAGATATCAACCCTAAGGCAAGTTTTCTACTTGCAAATATATGTTTTAAGATGAATAAATTGTGTGATATTCATGTATATATATTTGGAGATCAAAAATGGAAATTTTGGTATTTAAAACTAGATTTGGTTTTGATGATAAATTGTGAATTGTAATGGTTATAAATCTTGTAGAATAATCTTTGGGTAGATAAAGGTTGTTGGTTGGGTTCAAAATAGAAGAGATTTGGGATTTGCAAAAAGTGAAATTTTCACTTGGATTTAATTTTGGAAGAAGGAAGAACCCTAGGTCTGCTATGACCGGTCGACCGCGGTGTCAGGACCGGTCGACCGGGCCTTTACGGGAGGGCTTACTGCTTTCCTACAAAGGCATAAATTTTGAGCGCGGTCGGCCGCGGTTCCTTGATCGGTCGACCAGCCCCTCCATTCTGAGCTTTCTGTTTTTCTTTGTAGGCAAAATCTGGAGACGCGGTCGACCGCGGTTCCAGGACCGGTCGACCGGTCCCCTGTTTTTCATCCTAAAATCTTATTTTGTTTCCTAGATTCATTTTCTTCAATAGGGACTAGGAACCTTCTTTAATGAAGTAAACTAGGTGTCCTAGAGTTGAAATTGAGTTAGTACTTTCCCTACACTAGGAATGGGGTATGTGGGGACTTTTTCGGGGTTTTGCCAATTGATGTTAGGGCATTCTTTTTCTAGTAAATTATTATGGAACTAGGATTCCTAGAGTTATGTTTGGGAGACTTTTGGATCTCAATAGAGCTACATTAATATTGATGGATTATAATAACACCCTAAAATGTTTGGAGTTAATTAAGAGTTTACTTACTCCTTTGAGGTTGTAGCAACGATATAATTTATCGTATGACTCCGGATAATCAGTTAGATTATTTACAAAAAGTAAATGGAAATGGTTTCGGATAAAATGAAACATATACGTGGAAATGAAATGGAAATGATAATGATGATGGTAAATGGTAATTTACTTAATCATGAATATGGTAAATCTTAATTTACTGGATACACACCTCTCTAAATGACATCATAAGGGAAGTTCGCGTGCTTGGTGATGCCCCCTGGCTAGTGAACGCAGGGTGGATATAGTCCATAGGCCATATGAGCGATATGTTATGTTTTCTGCGCTGGTGAGGAGATTCCGGGTGTGGTCTTGACTCTCCCGCAGGCATATGGACGCTTCCCGACGTATTGCATTGTAGGTGCCCAGGTTGTCTTGTATAGATAGGCCCTGGAAGATGATGGTCATTTAGGGGCGCGCCCAGTGGGGAAACTCGGAGGGGCGGTCTTAGAACCGTTATATGTATATAAATATAACTATTCATCATCAAGTGGGACTTGATGGATTATATGCCATAAAGAGCATGAAGAAGTGCCACAAAGAGCACAGTACAATGCCACAAAGAGCATTTAATGTTGATGATATTCCTGCTATGGAATGGTTATGCCAGGGTGGGCATGTAATTGAAATAAAAGCCATAAAGAGCTTAAAATTTTAATTATATTTTCCTGTTAAGGAATGAAATGCTAGTAAAAAGCATAAATGTTGTAATTATGAGTTCATGATAAGGAACATAATAATGAAATGGAAGTTTTAAATTTATGTTACCCATGTTTTTCTTTTCTGTTTTAGTTATGTTTTAGAACTGTGTTAGATTGATTTTTATTCTCTCTAGCATGATTATATTCATAACTGTTATACTCTTTATTCATCTGGTAATCATATAGAACCGGGCCCTGACCCGTTTACATTTCTTGTTGCATATGCATCTTGTTTCCGCTCAGGTACTCCGCCGCAAGGATGCCTGATTTGAATTCCTATTCCGATGTCTTCGGCGAGCCGTGATGCATTGCGGGTATTACGGGATACAATTGGTATAAACGTTTTCATTTTTTTTTGTATTCCAGATAAGATCGGGTCTCTTTTACTCGGGGCGAGGCCCAAGCTTTTGTAATTGATTAATGTAATGTAATATATAAATTTATTGAAATTGTTTAATAATGTTGTATAATTCAGCGGACCGATAACATATTTGGTCCTCTTATTTGTTATCTGTTGTTATAGTATTATATATACATCCTTGTTGTTTCCCCTATCTTTTCAGGAAATGGGTTGTTTGTTTTCTTTTATTTACTTTAAAACAAAATTTTTGGCAACCCGTTTTCTGGAATAGTGGGTGGTTGTCCTGGATACTCTATATTTTTATTGAGATACTGAGTATGATTCCATTTATGATTCCGTTATATTGGATTATTGGTCTGGCCACCCCTTATTTTGGTGAGCGGGTTGACACAGATGGTATCAGAGCCTCAGGTTCTAGAGTCCTTAGGAATCTGTGTGGACGCCTTAAGTTTCAGCGTTGCTCTTGATTTGACATAAAGCCTTAGGATTAAGATCGTTGGTTTCTCTTGTGAGATTTCGTTCTTCTGCCATGAGGTAGAATCTATAGAATCTTCTGCGCATTCGTGTGATAACAATAGGTTGATTTGGAGAAGGGCGTAATGAGAGGGAACTACTAAGGACTGTAAATTGTGTTCGAGGATGAGGACCGCTTTGGAGGTCGCTCCCTTTTTGTAGCACTTCCTTGTCTTGCTACTACGACTACTAATTACAGTTGATGTAGTTTTCCCAAGTACCGCTAGAAGTAGAAAGTGGTACTAAGCTTGACAATTAAAGCGATGTTAAATTGAAGTAGAGAAGTGCCCTGACGTAGGATGGAGGATAATCCTTCACCCATAGGAGTAGTGCTGAGATGGTGAAAATGTGGTCACCATATTCGTGGGTACCGAAAGTTTGGTCCCATAGAGAAGCCCGGTGTATACTTGCAATGGCGAGTTTCTCTGGGATAACTGGACTGAGGAGAAGGTGGATTCTCGAATGTTCACAAAATGTTCGGTTAAAGACCGATGAGGAATAAGGTGTTGTACGGTTAGGGAGACCGTGCACCAAGAAATGATAGGCTCCAGAATAGGTGTCGTCAACACTTCTGATGGAGTAAGATTCATGAAACCCCATTGGTGGACATCCGCCTGGGGAGGTTGCATTGAACTGAGGAAGAGGAGCCCGAGAGCGTGTCCTCTTTTACTGAGGAAGTAAGAGGGACTGCGTGGGTAATTTTTGTCGACCAGAGTCGGAGAAATGGCTAGGATTCGGAGTGGTTGGTAAGAATGTGGATGGGAATTCCACCTTATTAGTGGGTGGTGTATTCCTTAGGATAAGCTTTAGTAGTATTGAAATACTGTAGATTCGGGTGTGTAAATTGAGCTTGTAGTAGTATTGACGCGATTATAGAAGAGTAATTATATGACTTCCGTGGTATGGAAGTTCTAGCTTTTCTTCACTCGTTATGAAGCGAGTGATGATATTTTAAATGTATATGTGTCATATGTGTTACTTGATTTGAGTGTTTTATTGCTTGTTTGCATTATATGTGGATGTTATGACTTATCTCCACGACCAACAAGTTAAGTAGTAATGCATAGGAGGGGTTCCTTGTTTGGATTCCTCTTTTTCGGGACGCTCCACGCGTGAACCTTAACGACGTTGGGAGTGGAGAGATGTTACTTTTTCCTTTCTCTTATCTTATGTATAGTATGCGAGTAGAGATACTTTGGTTGGTTTGGGGTGATAGCAAGCAAATAAAATTGTATGGCTATCTCACTTCTAGTTCAAAATGGAACTAGTTATTCTATAATTTCTCTCCTGGATACAGGTTGAGACTTTATAGAGGTGGATCGGGTAGGTTGGAGATTTTGTTATTCGTTTAAGTTATCTTGTGTGAGTGTTTGATTGTTTGTTTGCCTTGTTTGTGTTTGTTACGCTTATCTCCATGATCAACTAGTTAAGTAGGCATGTGTCGGAGGGGTTCCTTGTTTGGATTTCGCTTCGGCGAGACACTCCGCCCCATGAACACTTAACGATGTTGTGATTGGAGAGATGCTATCCTTTTTTTCTCTTTTACTTTATTTATTTTGTTGTTAGAAGTGGGATTGGAATATTAGCCGAGAATCACGTAGACGAGTGATTAAGGGCTATTAAAGTGCGAGATAGAAGCACTGTATATAGTTCTCTCCTCTGATCGATGTGAGGGAGACTGTGATACGAAGTCGGATTGAGACTTCGGGATTGTGCCTTGATAAGAAGGCCATGTTTTTATAAGGGGGATATGTATCTAAAAGACTCCACAGGAAGTGAATGTCTGATCAGTTAAGATATTTAAAAGATGCTATGGTAAGTAGGATTGTAAATTAGAATTGTACCGATCCCGATCATGTGTCTTAGACAGTCACATCTTAATGACCAACGATGCGAGGTAGTAGTGTAACGGGAGGGGTCCTTGTTTGGATTTCACTTCGGCGAGACGTCCCACGCACGAAACCGAGCGAATTATCGGAAGTTGAGATAGGTCTTGGACACTAGGGATATATTTAGTATTATCTATCTACGACTTAGGTAGGATGTATACTTGTAGATCGACCTTAGGTTTATTAGAACAAAAAGCCCTTAGGGCAGGTGATGTTGATTTAGGAAGGCGGTAAGGAGTTGACCATGAATAAGTTTTGGGTTAACTCTATGTGGGATTAGATCCCTAGGAATGAGATTTATGGGGTCTCGAGAGGTTTGGGTGGTTTTGGCCGAAGAAGATAAGGCCTTTCTTAGATATGTTGCTACGTGGCGACTTTACTTACGGGGAGTTAAGGGACGGGTTGACCTTCACTCCTGAGCTCATGATAGTGATCTCGAGAGTGGGTTTAATGAATAAGTCTCTGCCAGGAGTGGGAATTAATATCCCACGCTTGAATTTAAAATTCATTGCTGTGGAAATTGCCTTAAAGAAATGGAGGCACTACCTCCTGGGCAGGGAAATTTAGTCTTTCTCGCGAAGCAACAAGTTGTTGCAATAGGTCGTGGGAGAAATCGAGTTAGTGCTCGTATTTCAGAAGAACTAGTGATTGGGTATTTTCTCATTCGCTAAGGAAATGCGATTGGGGTAGTAGATGCGTCGAGTAAGAAACTCGTCGGAGATATTTGTGTTGGCATGGAAAGCCAAATGAAACGAGCATGACTCGAAAGACTCTGTAGCGAGAGCATTCCGGTCTGTGATTGACCATTTCACCTACTCGTGCGAAGAAGAGTATCGGTGGAATGAAGAGGGGTATATTCATAGACGGTTGTAGTGAAGTGCCGAAACCATTATGGTCATGATCCTATTTGAGAAAGTTGTTGATCGTTTGACCAGACTATTGCATTCCCGTCCATTATGGATGGACTATATGTAGAAGAGTACGCCCCATTATTGATGGAGGAATGGTAGAACTGTGGGAGGTGCCTATTAAATTAGGATGGATCGAGACTAGATATTCGTGTCGGAGGTTTGGTAAAAGTTTCCATGAAGAAATAGGAACTGTATGGAAATAGCGTGTATCCTACCGCTCTAAAGTGGATGGATGTATGGAAGGAATTTGACTTAGGTCCGAAAGGCATACCTCGAAGCGAACGCCTTAGAATACATAGAAAGTGAGAGCAGTTGTATATAGATAGAGATTCCAGTAAAACCATTAGGCTATCGAATGGCCTTGTGGATCATTTTCTAAGGCATGGTATCATGAGTGGCCTAGCGTGGTCGGTTGAATATTTTGTATACTCGTTGGATGGAACCAACGGGTAATATGTTCCTTGGACTTGGAGTGGTCTCGTGTCGATTCTTTAATATTTGGCTTTTGAGCCATATGCCTTGATGAGATACGTCAATGCGAGGGAAGTTGATTAGCGTTGGGGTTAAACCAATTAGAGTTGGTATAAATATCCCCGAGGTGGGAGTAAAGCGGTCTATGCCGAGTTGTGAGGGTATCTTCTTCCGTTTTAAGATGGTAGAATCGATAGTTAGGGAGGAACGCTTTGTGCTACGCTAGAGCACAAATGATGTAGGCTGAGATCGATAAAGTCAACCTTAGTCCGAGTCCATTTAGGATGACTGTGATGACGAGGGGTTTGTTTAGGATGGTATAATCCTAGTTTAGAGTAGTATACCCTTTATGAGATATGGGTATGCCCGAATTTTGGGGGAAAAATTCCCTCATAAGTGGGGGAGTATGTAACAACCCTCAATTTTAGGAGGCTCATTTTATATTAATTTTACCCCATAAGGTAATTATATAAAATATGGGGATTGGAGTAAATATTAATTGAATGAATTGAAAGTTAATATTTACTAGACTGATGCATATTTACAGTATGTGGAAGTAAATATCATCAAGTTGCATGTTTATAGTGTCATGTATAAATGGCACGATAATTTAAATGAAATTGGAACTCAAAATAATTTATAAAATTTTCGGATGCCAGTTTAGAGGGTGTAGTTAGTCTCGGAAGGTGCGAGACAGTCAAAATAAGTGCCATATTGCATTTTTGTATTTCGGGCAGTTTTACCTGGTTTTAGCTTATATGCGTATTTTGGGAGTCATTTTAATGTGATGTTAACCATTTAAGTTGGGAATTTTAACTTAAGCCACGATTTAGTCTTCTAAATCCCCTAATTCCCTAAATTATGTCTTAAACATAGAGAGAAAAGAGGAGAAAGAAGAGAAAAATGAAGATTGAAGATGGATTGATGCTCCTACTCAAAGAAATCTGAGATATCAACCCTAAGGCAAGTTTTCTACTTGCAAATATATGTTTTAAGATGAATAAATTGTGTGATATTCATGTATATATATTTGGAGATCAAAAATGGAAATTTTGGTATTTAAACCTAGATTTGGTTTTGATGATAAATTGTGAATTGTAATGGTTATAAATCATGTAGAATAATCTTTGGGTAGATAAAGGTTGTTGGTTGGGTTCAAAATAGAAGAGATTTGGGATTTTCAAAAAGTGAAATTTTCGCTTGGATTTAATTTTGGAAGAAGGAAGAACCCTAGGTCTGCTATGACCGGTCGACCGGGCCTTTGCGGGAGGGCTTACTGCTTTCCTACAAAGGCATAAATTTTTAGCACGATCGACCGCCGTTCCTTGATCGGTCAATCGGCCCCTCCATTCTGAGCTTTCTGTTTTCCTTTGTAGGCAAAATATGGAGACGCGGTCGACCGCGGTTCCAGGACCGGTCGACCGGTCCCCTGTTTTTCATCCTAAAATCTTATTTTGTTTCCTAGATTCATTTTCTTCAATAGGGACTAGGAACCTTCTTTAATGAAGTAAACTAGGTGTCCTAGAGTTGAAATTGATTAGTACTTTCCCTACACTAGGAATGGGGTATGTGGGGACTTTTCCGGGGTTTTGCCAATTGATGTTAGGGCATTCTTTTTCTAGTAAATTATTATGGAACTAGGATTCCTAGAGTTATGTTTGGGAGACTTTTGGATCTCAATAGAGCTACATTAATATTGATGGATTATAATAACACCCTAAAATGTTTGGAGTTAATCAAGAGTTTACTTACTCCTTTGAGGTTGTAGCAACGATATAATTTATCGTATGACTCCGGATAATCAGTTAGATTATTTACAAAAAGTAAATGGAAATGGTTTCGGATAAAATGAAACATATACGTGGAAATGAAATGGAAATGGTAATGATGATGGTAAATGATAATTTACTTAATCATGAATATGGTAAATGTTAATTTACTGGATACACACCTCTCTAAATGACATCATAAGGGAAGTTCGCGCGCTTGGTGATGCCCCCTGGCTAGTGAACGCAGGGTGGATATAGTCCATAGGCCATATGAGCGATATGTTATGTTTTCTGCGCTGGTGAGGAGATTCCGGGTGTGTTCTTGACTCTCCCGCAGGCATATGACCCCTTCCCGACGTATTGCGTTGTGGGTGCCCAGGTTGTCTTGTATAGATAGGCCCTGGAAGATGATGGTCATTTAGGGGCGCGCCCAGTGGGGAAACTCGGAGGGGCGGTCTTAGAATCGTTATATGTATATAAATATAACTATTCATCATCAAGTGGGACTTGATGGATTATATGCCATAAAGAGCATGAAGAAGTGCCACAAAGAGCACAGTACAATGCCACAAAGAGAATTTAATGTTGATGATATTCCTGCTAAGGAATGGTTATGCCAGGGTGGGCATGTAATTGAAATAAAAGCCATAAAGAGCTTAAAATTTTAATTATATTTTCCTGTTAAGGAATGAAATGCTAGTAAAAAGCATAAATGTTGTAATTATGAGTTCCTGATAAGGAACATAATAATGAAATGGAAGTTTTAAATTTATGTTACCCATGTTTTTCTTTTCTTTTCTGTTTTAGTTATGTTTTAGAACTGTGTTAGATTGATTTTTATTCTCTCTAGCATGATTATATTCATAACTGTTATACTCTTTATTCATCTGGTAATCATATAGAACCGGGCCCTGACCCGTTTACATTTCTTGTTGCATATGCATCTTGTTTCCACTTAGGTACTCCGCCGCAAGGATGCCTGATTTGAATTCCTATTTCGATGTCTTCGACGAGCCGTGATGCATTGCGGGTATTACGGGATACAATTGTTATAAACTTTTTCATTTTTTTTTGTATTCTAGCTAAGATCGGGTCTCTTTTACTCGGGGAGAGGCCCAAGCTTTTGTAATTGATTAATGTAATGTAATATATAAATTTATTGAAATTGTTTAATAATGTTGTATAATTCAGCGGACCGATAACATATTTGGTCCTCTTATTTGTTATCTGTTGTTATAGTATTATATATACATCCTTGTTGTTTCCCCTATCTTTTCAGGAAATGGGTTGTTTGTTTTCTTTTATTTACTTTAAAACAAAATTTTTGGCAACCCGTTTTCTGGAATAGTGGGTGGTTGTCCTGGATACTCTATATTTTTATTGAGATGCTGAGTATGATTCCATCTATGATTCCGTTATATTGGATTATTGGTCTGGCCACCCCTTATTTTGGTGAGCGGGTTGTCACAGATACATTTGGTTTGCACTTTAGTTGAGAGGTGAGGAACGAACTAACATGTGTATTTAATAACTGCTATTGAGCTATGATTTAAATTCTTTCAAAATATTTCTAGAAGGTTTTGGGCTCTGACCCTTGTGAAATATATTTTCCAAAACATTTTAGGTATCCAGCTATAGGTATGCCAAGCTTGATGATTCATTTTAGGGATGCGAGCTGCAACACTTGTGGAGGCTTGCAGGATTGATGTAGAGGCTTCGGTTATTTATTCCTAGATTAGGATTTTCATTTTAGTATTTCATTTGGGCGTGTTACTCCTTAAGATGATTTAGCATTTTAGTTATTCTGTATTTATCAGGCTTTGTTTTAGATTCAGTTTTATTTATCTTAGACTTATAGCTGGATTTTGACGTGAGAACCGATGATTTATTTGGTATTATTCATTCAGTTATTTATTATGTGATTTATTTAGACTATTATATTGTGTGGATGGCTTGGTGAGTGTATTTATTTTTTGCATGTTTTTATATTAATGCAAGATAAAATTTTGCACCGACTTATTTTAACATAGGTGGTTAGTAAATTAAAAAGTTTCACATAGTGATGCTAAGAATGAACCAAATGAGGCCCGTGCTTAAAATAGGAGGGGTGTCACAGATGGTATTAGAGCATCAGGTTCTAGTGTCCATAGGATCTGTATGGCTTTCTACGATTTCAGTGTAGCGTTCTTTAACAAGAGCCCTATTATGAGGACTGTTGCACTCATGATTAGGTACTTGCGATTTTGTTCTTCCGCTGTTATATTTTTATTGACTATGAACTCATACAATTCGATCTCGTTCAAGATTCGACCCAAGAGAGGACGATTAATAAGGACAACGACTAGATACGATGAGAGAGAGTGGCTCCGTAGGAGCCATCGACACCGCAACCACATCCACATCCACATCCACATCCACATCCACCATAGGGGTCAGTATAAAAAACAGAGGTGGCAACAATTGTTACACAAGTAGTTAATGCCGCTATGGCCGCTATGGCTCTCCACTTTCCTCAGGCACATCAACCATCGTAACGAGTGGCACCGATTGTCCAGGACCACCCAGGGCCATTAGATTGGTATAGAGTTAAGGAGGATTTTCAAAAGGACCACTCGCCAGAGTTTCAGGGTAGTTCTGACGTGATTCAAACTTGCTAGTGGAAGAAGGATATTCAGTGACACCTTCGCATGGTTGAGTGTAGCAATGTGACGAAACTGATGTTGGCCACTTTTAGACTGGTCGGGGCATATTTACAGGGAGTCTGTTACCACTGCCTAGGAGAGGGACACCATGCCCATTGTTGATTTCTGGGTGCGGTTTGACTGCAAGTATTTTTTGCTAGCCGTTGAGATAGAGATGTGAAAGAGGTTTATTAAGGTGGTTCAAGGAGATCATTCCATGGCTGAGTAAGGGTAGGAGTTCACACATTTGGCTAATTTTGTGCTCGACGAGGTGAACAGTGAAGAGAAGAAGAAACTGAAGTTTATTGATGGACTAGCCTGGAGGATCATGCAACACTTGATCGGCAACCTCGCATTGATGATGTATACAGATGTCGTCAATGCCACACTTTTACATTTCTAGGACCATTGCTTCCATATGAAGGGAAGAAAGAGAGTATGTGAGCTCAGCCAGTAAGGTAAGGTAGGTGGGTGCGGTGCTAGAGGCGCACCGCAGCAGTAGACAAGCAGACACCAAGGAAAGATTATTGGTAGGGGGATCCGACCAGGGGGAGGTTTCAGACAGGGCCAACAAGGTCCTTAGCAATAGCAATAGCATTTTCCTCAGGGCCTTTAGGGCCAAGGGAATAATGGGGGAGGCCAACAGGGCCGAGGCCATCAGGGCCAAATGCAGGGGCAACCTTGATAGGGCCATTGGGGTTAGAGATAGAGAGACTTTTTGGGCTAGTGTTCTATTTGTGGACAGATGGACCACAAGAGGAGAGACTTCCCACAACAGGGTAGAGCACCACAGCAGCATGTAACACCCCGTATTTTAGATGATTTTGATATTTGGATTAATTATGAATTAAATTGGGAGTTATTAAATTAAATTGGAATAATTAATCCGGGATAATAAATATTAATTAGCTAGATAAGGGTTAATAGTTATTTATATTGAGTATTACTTAGTGAATGAGTAATTATAATGATATGAAAAGATGATAATTGTTGTGAGTGAAAAATATGGTAGTTACAATAAATGTAGTCAGGACGCGCGCGTCAATCGTGTCGGGACATACTTTGAGAAATAAAACATAACTTCACTTTTGATATTTCAAATGGTTATTTCGAGTTAAACCATTGCGCCTGGAAGGGACGAGATAGTGAGAAAAGTGTACTCAAGGGTTTAGTTGGGGTCCCGGGGCATTTTTAGGCCAAACCGGTACCTTAGAGGCATATTTTAGTCTTTTGAATTTTTGAGGAAATTAAAGCCACGAATTTTATAAGTTTAAATCAGATTGGGAGTTGGAAAATTTAGGGTTACGTGAACAACATTTAGAGAGGTTATCAAGGTAGGAGGAAGGAGAGTCCTGAAAGAATCCCAAGACTGTCCAACACGATTCTTGAACCAAAAACACCACCGCTGCGTAGATCGAAAGGAGAGGAACACAACCTTATCATCAATTTCATTAAAATCAAACCTACACACAAAGTCAAGTATTTATCTTTCTTAATTTATGAAGGATATATCATAAATGTTAGAATAGGATGTTTATGTTCTTGATTGCTTGTGTTTTGATGACTAAATGGTGAAATTAAATCATGCTTTGGGTTGGATTAATGTTAGAATGGAATCCCTTATGTAATATGAATATTTTGATGAATTTCTGAAAATCAAACATGAAGAAATCTGGGTTCTATAGTGATTCTTGATGAAAAATAATGAACTAGGGTTTTTAGAGAAAATTCTTGAATTAATTCGAATTAAATGACGTTTCTTGATGATTTGATGATTATGAAATGTTAGAAATAATGTATATAAGTAGGGATGATGTTTGGTAGGTTTGGTTGGGAGTATGGGATCATGTAATGGAGGTTTGGATGAATAAAAATGGAGAAACCCGCAACTGTTTAAGGAAGAGGATGAAGACCTGTAGCAGGCGAATCAATTCGATTTCAAGCAAAATCGATTCGGCTGCCCAAATTTTGACAAATTTTCTCCCTTTTTTTTAGAACTCATGGTTAACGATCGAATTAACCCTTGAGATAATTTTTAAATAGAAAGAAAGTTATTATAAAAATAATCAATAGGTCAATATTGGGTTTGAGACTTAGTCACATGGGAGAAACTTAAGGGCTAAGATTAATTATGCATAATTGAGGAATAAAAAAACCTAATTCGGAGAATGATATCGTGTCACAGGAACTCAATGGGAACGATTACTTAGACCAGTTGGTAATGAGTGAAATAGCTACTGAATAGACGTAAGGGACAATTGATAGCCTTCCAAGTGATGTGAAACACCCGAGCTTATGCGAATAAGAAGTTTAACGGTATGTTGATAATACGTAGGCTATGCAAGAGTATGTAGACTATGTATAGACTATATTATGGGACACGAGATTACCTTAATTGAATGTATATACATAGCTTGTGTGAATACCTAATGTGTGTCTTATTTTGTGTATGACATAATTACGCTGCTTGCTATCGTGGGAGGTTTGGAAAGGGGACAGTCATATCTTGATGAGCCATCTTGGGGGATTTTGACTTGTACCTCAGAACATAGAACTTAGGGATGAGCACCACTTGTGTGAATGAGGGTGCGCCCGGTCATTTGGGTGTGTAGGTATGTGCATAGCCCAAAGGCCTAGGACTATGTTCGCCACCAATATGTGTGATTTGTATTTTTTGTTCGTGAGTGATCCTGGACCATTATTCCTCTATTTGTATGTGATGTACAAGGACTTGATAGCAGAGTATGCATGCACCGCAGCTCAGCCCAGGGGTGATATATTAGTATGTGTGTGTGTGTGTATATATATATATATATATATATATATATATATATATATATATATATATAATTTGAGTGACATGTATATATGTACTTGTGATTTAATTCTACTATTTGTGCTTAGTAGATGAGAAATAATTTAATCTAAATATGTGGGAACTTAACCCTAAACGAGAAATTCATAATTGTTTAATAGACATAGAACTTCAATAGTTGTTGTATGGGAAATACGGGTGAGCACAAAGAGTTAAAAGGTGTGGTAAAATATTTAACTTGAACTAGTTAGACGGGGTAGCATAACTAGGAGGGGTTAGGAATATACATTAGGTGTGCACACTAGTTGAGAGGTGAGGACCTCAAGTGAGAGCTGTGAAACTAACATTTATATAATATCTGCTGATTATGCATTTTATACACTTGCAAATATTTTTTAACTATTTTACTCGGGCTCTGACTCACTTTTCAAATCTATTTTGTAAAAACCATTTTAGGTGCCCAGTCACAGGGAGACCCAGCTTAGGAGTTCATTCTCACTTGACGCTACTACAGTTGTTGTGGACGATTGCAAGACTTATTTGGTAGATGCCTCCATTTCTTTCAGATCAGATGCATCCTTTCATTTATCTCAGTCGGACATGTTGCCATTGTACTTCATTTATTTCAGTTGTGGATTTAGTTTGAATTATGAATTATTGTATTTAAGTTTCAGACTGGGGTGTTTATTCCAGTCATATCTTATTTGATTAAGTTATTTTGTTATTTATGATGTTGGTTAATTAAAATGGTGAATGTGATGTTCTTTTATTTAATTGTGTCAAATCATTACCTGTTAATTATAAAGATAAAATTTGACACAAGCTTTTCAAATACTAGGTGGTGAGTAAATATTAAAGAGTTTTCGACAGTGATGCTAAGAATGGACCAACTGGATATTCTATTTTAATTTAGTAAAGGATTGATCACCCAATATTTAATTAGGTGGTGTGTCACACAACAGGGGCAACATACACAATTATCACTTGCAGCACCATCTCCACCAGCTCCATTGTAGTAGGGAAAGTTAAAGCATGGTCGTGTGTACTACGTCAGAGATGTAGTTCTTCCGCAGGTATCTCAAGCATCACCGACAGTTGAAGGTACGTTTCCTATTCATGGGCATAAGGGTAGGATTTTATATAATTCAAAGGCATCACCCTCTTTTATAGCGACATGATTTTCATGAGATGCCGGTCTATTAGAGACTTTTGGTAGTCTCCTTATGTGCGTAGAGTCACCATTGGGTAGTGGGTAGTTTATACACTCGATCTGTAAGGGTGTGGATATTAATGTGGGGAGATTATGTTTAATCCCTGACCTTCCAGTGACGTCATTTTGGGTATGGATTGGTTAGCTAGATATCGGGTGATGGTGGATAGTTTCGAGAGGACCATTATGTTCTCTATCCCGAAGCAGGAGATGTTCATAGCGGTGATGCCTCTTACCGAGGGAGGGTCGAGCACACATCTGTATTACATTGAGGAGGAGACCTCACAGTAGGTGATTGTCTTTTTAGACTCGATTCTAGTGATGAGGGATTTTGAGGACGTGTTCTAGGAGATACTCGGACTGTCGCCTAATCGGGAAATTCAGTTCATTATTGACCCAGTGCTGGGTGCGAGGCCCTTCGCCCGAGCTCTTTATCGTATGGCCCCATCTGAGGTATGGGAATTAAGGGAGAAAATTCAACAGCTTCTGGGGAGAGGTTTCATTAGATGGAGTACATCACCATGGGGTGTAGTGGTGTTGTTCATCAAAAAGAGAGATGGATCACTTCGATTATGTATTGATTACAGGGAGTTGAATAAGGTCACGATCTGAAATAAGTACCCGCTGTCTTGGATCGATGATCTGTTGACCAACTGAGGGGAGCAACTTACTTCTCCTAGATAGATTTGAGTCCGGGTTATCACAATTTGCACATCGTAGAGGAGGATGTTCCTAATAGTGTTTTTCTTGCACGATATGGGTCATACTAGTTTAGGGTGATGCCATTTGGCCTCACCAATGCAACATCAATGTTCATGGATCTGATGAACTGGATTTTTAGAGAGATACTTGACCAGTTTGTGATCATGTTCATCGATGATATTCTGGTTTACTCTCATTCGGAGAAGGAGATGCCGAGCATCTGCAGATGGTTTTACATACACTACGGCGACACTAGTTTATCCCAAATTTGAGAAGTGTTGGTTTTAAATTCTAGAGGTGTAGTTCTTAGGTCACATTGTGTCTGACACGAGTATTACGATTGATCTCAATAAGGTATCGATGGTGAGAGAGTGGGGATGGGCCACGACATCATTCGAGGTTCACAACTTTCTGGGGATGGCCGGATACCATCGTCAATTTATTAGGGTTTTCTCAAATATTGCGAGTTCGTTGATGAATATTACTCTCAAGGGGGTGCCATTTGTTTGGATGACCAGTGATAGTTAGTTTTCGATGAGATAAAGGACAAATTGACCTCAACACTTGTGCTTGCACTACCTAGAGGAGAGTGGAGTATCGTGTTTACACAGATGCATCCTTGCAGGGATATGGGGGTGTAATACATTAGGAGGAGAGGGATATAGCTTATACATCTCGCGAGCTTAAGCCTCACAAGAGTAATTACCCCACGCATGACTTAGAATTAGCAACAATTATGTTTTCCTTGAGGATTTGGGGGCATATCTTTTGGGAGTGCAGTTTACCTTGTTCACGAACCATAAATAACTTCAACATCTATTCGTGCAGTAGGATCTGAATATGAGGTAGAGGAGATGGTTAGAGTTCGTGAAGGATTACCATTTTGATATTCAGTATCATCTTGGGAAGGCTAACATGGTGGTAGGCGCATTAAGCCGACGGCCTGTTGGGGAGATAGCAGAGGTTTGGAAGGCGAAGTGGAGAGAGCTTCAATATGATAATGAGGTTGCCAGAGCTTGTATGTTCATTTTGTCTATCACTCTCGAGGTTGTTATGAGGGTGATGAGAGTATAGGTAGGAGATTAGTATTGCTAAGACAGAGTTAACCAGTTACTAGCTAATGGGGAAGATTCTTATTCAATTAGTTCTGAGGGAGGCCTGCGCTTTAATGAGAGACTCATGGTTCCATAAGATGAGGATTTGAGACATGTAATGGTGTCAGAGTCTCACGGCTTGAGGTTTTTGGTACATCTCAGTGGGGATAAAATGTACCACGATATGCGTAGGTACTATTGGTGGTCTAGGATGAAGCGGTACGTAGTGGAGTTTGTGATGAAGTGTGCTAGCTTCCACCTAGTGAAGGTAGACCACCAGAGATTGATGAGGATGTTGTAGCCACTTAAATATGGAAGTGGCGTAGCATCTCCTTGGATTTTATTATCGGACTACCGACATCTCAATGATGTCATGATTCTATCTGGGTGATAGTGGTTCAGTTGACTAAGGTGGAGCATTTTTTACTGATTCGTATAGATTTTAAGATGCGGAAGTATGCACGGTTATTTATTATAGAGATAGTGCGGCTGCACAGTGTTTCGATTAATATTGTGTCGGATTAGGTTAATATTTTTGTGTCCCACTTCTGGCAGAGCATTTTGTAGGCCATGGGCACGAATTTATGGTTGAGTACAGCCTATCAACCACAGATAGATGGGCAGATAGATTGAGTTAATCAGATGCTTGAGGATATGTTAATGATGTGCATACTTGACTTCGGAGGAGGATGGGAGCAGTATCTTCCATTGGTGGAGTTTTCATATAATAACTCTTACCAGTTCACCTTCGGTATGGCACCATTTGAGGCACTATATGGATGGCCTTGTCGTTCATCCACTTACTGGTTAGATGTGGGGGACAACAAGCTATTGAGGCCAGAGATGATTCATGACACCACTGCCAAGATTGAGCTGATTCGAGGGCGCATTCGTATAGCTTAGGACAACCAGAAGAGTTATATATGTGGGATCATTTTTGATTATCGAGAGGGTGGGACCAGTGGCATATAGGCTGGGACTACCGAAGAACTTATAAAAAATTCATGATATGTTCCACGTGTTGTCACTAAATAGGTACCAGAGGAGCGAGAGAGGTTTTTGTCACGTTCCATTAAAGGAGATAGATTTATAGCCAGAATCTCTTACGAGGAGAGACCGGTGGCGATACTTGATCATAGTGAGCGTAAGTTATGGTCTAAGGTTGTACCCTTAGTTTGAGTTCAATGGGGCACCATAATGTGGATGAGTCAACGTGGGAGCGGGAGGATGATATGCGCGAGTAGTATCCAAATTTCTTCACCACAAGTACGTCCCAATAGGGCAAAATTCCTTTGTAAGGGGGAAGTATGTAACACCACGTATTGCTAAGTATTTAAAATTTATTTAATTCGATCATTTTTAAATTACACATGTACCGTAATTTCATTGAATTAAATATTATGTGTTGATTAAAATATTAATCGGGAGAGAAAATGATTAATGTTTATTAAATAAAATTACTAAGTGAATAGTAAATAATTATTCTACATCATGGCGAGTGATAGTGTTATATCTCAACCGAGTGTCTTGTGCAGACTATTTGAGGCCGAGTTAGGAAATTACTTTAGAGTTAATTAGATGATGATTTTGAGGTCACAATTGATTCCGAATGGGTCGAAGTAGTAGGAATAGTATACTTGGGTGTATTGTTGGGCTCTCGAGGCGATTTTTGACCAACCCCACACCATATGAGGGCAGCTCGATCATTTGGTGGGCTTGGGCAGAGAGAACTCTGAAAATTGAAAGATTATATCAACCCCTTTGAGTTAGAGGCTAGGGTTAATACCATCTTGAGAGAAGAGAGGCCATTAGAGAGGAGGAATAGATAGTTCTTGGAGATTCAACACCTTTCTTGTGTCGCCTTAACCACTGGAGTGAAATCGGAAGGAGAGGAAGGCATCCTCATTAAAGATGGCAATGGGGAGGGCTTGGGGCGGGATTTCAAAAACTTAACCCTCCCCATTTAATAAATGGGACGGGATAATTTTATCTAAATTAACTCTTAACCATGCCCCATTTAATAAATGGGGTGGGTCGGGGCTCCCACCTGTCGGATTAATTTTAAAAATTATAAATTAAAAATATTACATTATAGTCTTAGAATTATACAATAGTTCCTATTCTAATATGTGACACAGTCCTCGAAGTGTCAATCGATGTTTCCACATAGATGTTTTACAAAGTTAACATACATATAAACTTTTTTTTTGCTTATGTGTGTATATATATGGTTTAATTGTAATTAACATACATATAAAGGGTATTTATGTTGGCATAAGTTAAACGGTGCAGGGAAATTTTATTTAAAATAACTCCTAACTTGACCCATTTAATAAACGGAATTTTTTAAAACCCATGCCCACTCCTAATTATTTAACAGGGTTTTAAAACCCGGACCATTAGGATCGGGGTAGGTCGGGCTCCTACAGGTCAGGTTAAGTTTCCATCCCTAATCCTCATCACACAAAAACGAAATCATACATGCAATTGAAAAGGCAAGTGTTTATCTTTCATGTTTTTAAAGAAGTTATAATACCCATGGTAGAATTGATGTGATCTAACATGAAACATATGATTTTTAGATAACACAATGAAATAAATTCATGTTAATGATTAGGATTCATGTTAGAGTTTTTATTTCTAAGAGTGATAATAAGAAATATGATTTTTTGGGAGATTTTAAGGGATCAAAATCTGGGTTTCTTGAAGAACATGCATGAAATTGTGAAACTAGGGTTTTTGTAGATAAACCATTGATAAATTCTTGATTATTGCGGATTTAATGATGTTTGAGCATTAGAAATTCGTTAGAAATTGTTCATATACCCTTGCTTGATGTTGGATCGAATTATATTGGAGTTTGGGTACGATTGATAAAGGTTTTGATGGATAAAAAAGGAGGAAACCCGTAATAGTGAAGAAGATGAATTGCTAGGGGTTTTGAACTGGTTTGGATAAATAGAAGAACTGGTTCAGCAGCGAACCAGTTCGGCTGCATAGCTGAACCGATTCGGGTGACCTATTATTGCCAAAAAATTTAATTGCTCAATTCTTCATGAAAATAATTATGGGAAATCTTTGGGGTAAGTTTAATAATTGTAAAAAGGCTAGTTAAGGTCAGTGGGTAATAATTAAGGCTTGGTTATTATTAATGAGGGTAAATTAGCACTTGGACTGACGATGCTTAACCGATTGAGGGATGTATAAGGAATTTACTATTTGGGTTACGGGAAGTGTAAACGATAACCTAAGACTTAAAACAGTAGTATAGTGATGTATAAACTACATGATTAACATAAGGGATAGATGAGACCCTTAGGGTAGTGAGTGATGCTAAAAAAATATGAAATAAACATTATGTTAAAATTAATACTATGTACGAGTTTATATGTTAGGTTGTGTGTATAGCTACTGAATATACATATACATATATATATATATATATATATATATATATATATATATATATATATATATATATATATATATATATATGTATATATATATAGGTCGTATGAATACATATTTGTGATTTGGTTATGTGTGTGAACATACCTACGCTGCCTGCTATCATGTGAGGTTCAGTGCAGAGGGCGATCCCACCTTGACGATTCTAGTGAGATCTAGATGTGTGCCCACGAACATAGAACTTAGAGCAGCTCACCATGTGGTGTGTATTAGTGGTATCGACGTGTCATTTGGTCACGTTAGGTGTGTGCATATCCCAAAGGCTTATAACAATATTCGCCTCCATTGTGTGTTATTTGAGATAGGGTTCGAGGAGACATTCTGAGCGATAGTCCTTGATTTGGTACGAGAGGTACGTGGACAAGATACCAAGGTATTCCAGCATCACAGGGGTCATTCCCGTGGATGCTATAGTTGTATATATTATAGTGTGATAATCATATACAAGTGTGATAAATCCACTTATGTGTGATGTTAGAAATAATAGATTGTTTATATCTAAAAGTAACTTAAGTAGAGAATCTTAAATAATGACTCAATAATAATATGCAATTAATATTAATTATTGGGAGTACAGTAATGTATTGTATGGGTGGTACCAGAGAGCTAAACCTTTTGTGGTTAGTAGATACATTTGTATAGTTAGGCTGGGTTTCATATCTAGGGAGGAGACGTTAGGTGTTCTATTTAGTTGAGAGGTGATGAACTAAAGTGAGTGTATGTGGAACTAACGTGTGTATCTAGCAACTGCTTTTAAATTGTGATTTTAATGCTTGCAAAATATTTTCAAAAGGTTTTGGGCTCTGACCCTTGTCAAATATATTTTCCAAAACAGTTTAGGTGTCCAACCACAAGGATGCTAAGCTTTATGATTCATTCCAGGGATGAGCATCTGCAGCACTTGTGGAGGCTTGCAAGATTGATGTAGATGCTTCAGTTATTCATTCCAAGATTAGGATTTTTATTTTAGTATTTTATTTGAGCATGTTGCCCTTTCAGACGGTTTAGCATTTCAGTTATTTAATATTTATCAGACTTTGTTTTAGATTCATTTTTATTTACCTTAGACTTATAATTTGATTTTGATATAAGAACCAATCGTTTATTTTCTATTATTCATTCAGTTATTTATTATGCCATTGATTCAGACTATTATATTGTGTGGATGGTTTGGTGAGTGTAATTATTTTTCGCACATTGTTATATTAATGCAAGATAAAATTTGGCACCAGCTTAATTTAACATAGGTGGTTAGTAAATTAAAAAGTTTTTGACAGTGATGATAAGAATGGACCAAATGAGTGAGTTGGAGGATATCCCACGCTTAGACGTGGTGCACGTCATGATGCGCGAAACTCGTCAAATGAGACGACTCCAGAAATGGCAATTAAGCCTCGAGAGTTGAAATTAATCCATTTAAATTCTTCATCCGTCTAAGAGGTGACAGGCTTTGGACTTATAACATCGCCATTAGTCATAATGCGTGGTTTCCACCCTCTTCACACTTAAGCCAAACTATTTCATCAATTGATTTTAATCTGACCTTATTCTTTCTTTCCAGCAAGCATAATTTGACCCATAAAAAATTAGAACCATAATACACAAATTATCCATTTTAACCCAATATAAAGATCACACAACAAAATAGTGCAACCCATTTTGATATCGATTTGAAAATATAGGGTTATATGAAATAATTATATCTTAAGATACACACAAAGATCTAATTTCTTAACCAAATTTTATCTTCATTAATAATTAGGTGTGCATGCAAGCTCAAGTCCAAATTATATTTATGACCATCCCACACAATCAAACCAAGTAGAAGAAGAAATGAGGAAAAATCTAATTTACGCAAAACCTATATTCAACACTGTTAAATAGTTTGATAGACTCAATGATTTACAGACTACTTAGATCTCCACTAACTATAATGCATAGGTCTTCAAATATTCAATAGATATGGAACAGTCAGCACCGTCCACAAGAAGCAACTCTTCCCTCGATATCAGTGATCAACCTCAGAATTATGGAATCATTTCCTCTTCAGTCGTAGAGCCTTGACTCCCCAAATTAGCATTAGAGTAAACTCTACAGGGGTTTGATGTAAAGTACAACAACTTGGGTTTGATATGAACATGTCATTCTATGGAATGATTGATTTGGAAAAGAAAAACTTATTTCAAATAAATAAAAAAAATGAACACTTTTGGAACAACTATGTGGATTTCCTTTTGGCCAAAAGTCTTCAGAAAAATGTTCAAAAAAGGTTTTTTTTATAGAGAAATACCAATTTAAAGGTGGAGATCTCGTTTGAATGAAAATAGGATCTCGTTCGAACAAAAATAATGTTTCGTTCCAATGAGGTCCAATCTCGTTCTAAAGAAATTCTTATTTCATTCGACTGACCTTCCAACGAGAGTTATTCTGCCAAACGGAGACCATATCATTAGATGTTCATTAGGATCTTATTCAAATGAACATAGCACTTTGTTCCAACGAAATTTAATCTCCTTCTAACGAGATGTTAATCTCGTTCCAACAAAATAAAATTAAAAAAAACTATTTTCAAAATCATTTTATAAAAAATGCCTCGAGTAAAAAACAAACATCACAGAATAATTTGATCGAGTAAAATAAAAACCACAAGTTTTTATACCTCCATAAAGTGTTCGCGATGATTCCAACGGCTTGAATCTTGAAAATGATGATCGGTCACTAACATGTCTTCAAATGATCGTGGAGGAAAATGCAGATGTAGTGTTTGTTTTGTAGCAATGATGTGTAACGGGATACGCCTGTCACTTGGACCTAGTTACCCATCTGTTCAAGTTCCCTGTGTAAAGATTTGGTGGACATAGAGGATCCCGACAAGATGTAGTCATTCGAGGATGTTCCTTGTTACCATTCATCATCGGGGGAGAGGCTTCTGGCTCTCCTGGATTTATTTGTTTCATGATTCTAGTGGCTTTACAAAAGATGCCTTCGTGATAGTATTGGTATTCGAAGTATTTAGACCCTTAATTCTAGAACTCATAAAAAATTGAGTGAGAGTCACTGTATATACCACATATTTCTGGATATCAAATTTACTTTAATCACGGTCATGGGGTGCCTGGTGGATGAATTTTGTTTTGTTTGTGTAGGAGTATCAACGTGAGGAAGGTCCTTCTGGTGCAGGATAACCTCAGCGGGGCATCTCATCTTTCAATTCAATGATACCAATAATACGGGTTGCATCTAGGTATAAGTTCCCATAACTATTGAGGGTGGAACAAAGTGTAAACACTTATGAATTCTATAACTCTTGCTTGAATGTCTTAATCTCTTCGAATTCTTGAGGTTGGCCCAATTTCCCCTCCACTAGCCTCCTTTATATAGGATAAATCTTGGAGAGAGAATGAGTGACTATACAATTATTGTAATTTATATAATCATAATTAACTCCACTAAATAATTATGACCGCACTTAAATTTAATTATCTCAAAATCACTCGAATATAATGAGGTATTATTTTCAAAGTAGATTATGTACACAATATGATTCTCCACGTTAAATGTCCAATACCCGTTTGGTTAAATCAATTTACTGTTAATTGATTTTAATCAATCTATAACTAATTCCTTGATTCTGATAATTAACTTCATTGCTAATCCACGAGGATTATAAAATAATATATTGATCGGCTTTTACTTGGTGGAAACAAAATATATAAGTCTATTAAGGGGTATCACAATCCACGGTATCCCCTAAGCACGAATTCATACGAATTATGATCTCATACCTTCTCACATAATTATCACTCAATGTGCGAAGATTATTTGACTCGATATAAAATTAGGTCGCACCCATAACAATCAAACTGACATTTGAGAAAGCATTCTAATCATCGTAATTCTTAGAATTAAGAATCTATGAACCATTTTCAATGGCGTGGGATTCTATGAGTCTAATCAAAACTCCCGTAATCCTCAAATCTTAGGGGTGGCCTTATTCAATTCATTACTGGTATGTACCGATCACAATCATCTATCGAACTATCATATAAGTTTTTAAGCCATTAAACATGTTCCTGTAGTTTGAGATAAACTAATAGGATTACATTGTAACCATTCTGAGAGGAGGTCAATTCCCTATATAGGTTATAAACATTTTAATAGTGTTAAAATCTAAATTTTGATCTCCTAGTAATCAATCTGAAGACGAATCACAGAAATTCCTATGGAGATCTATTGACCGACATGTATACAATATATATATATATATACAACCATGATTCTTATTTAAAAGTTAACTTACACACACTCACTTAAAAATAAACGTCATACATATAAAACCCCAATAGTTTTGTGGAGTTGGACGTCTTTACTTTGCACACATGAACTTACTTTTATTCCTGGTGCTTTGAGTTTGAAAAAATTTAGTAACAAAATGTGTAAAGTTTTTAAACTTTGGGGGTTGTTTTATATTCCTTGCAAGATTTCAAAATTGGTTCATTATTTTGTTTGTATGGTTTTCACTAACAAGGGAAAATAAACATGTAACAACCCTCGATTCTGGGAGGCTCATTTTATACTAATTTTACCGCATAAGGTAATTATATAAAATGTGGGGACTGGAGTAAATATTAATTTAATGAATTGAAAGTTAATATTTACTAGGTTGATGCATATTTACTGCATGTGAAAGTAAATAACATCAGGTTGCATGTCTGTAGTGTCATGTATTTTATATGGCCTTATAGTTTAAATGATTTTTGGAACTCGAAATAATTTATACAATTCCGGATGCCAGTTTAGAGGGTGTAGTTAGTCTCGGAAGGTGCGAGATAGTCAAAATAAGTGCCATATTGTATTTTTGTATTTCGGGCACTTTTACCTGGTTTTAGCTTATATGCGTATTTGCGAGTCATTTTAATGTAGTATTAGCCATTTAAGTTGGGAGAATTATGTTAAGCCACGATTTTTGGTCTTGCCCCTTATTTCATTCCCTCATTTTATGTCTTGAACATGGAGAGAAAGGAGAGAAAGAAAGAGGAAGAGAAATGGAGAAATGAGAGAGAGATTGAAGATGGAGGATTTGGGATTGCTTCTTCTCCAAATAAATCTGAGATATCAACCCTAAGGCAAGTTTTCTACTTGCTAATATGTGATTTAAGATGCATAAATTGTATGATAATTGTGTATTTCCATTTATGGTTTAAATGTAGAATTTGTGGGATTTAAACCCTAGTCTTGATTTATGTTGAAGAAATTGTGGGTTTTGATGGTTAATAATCATGTAGATTAGTTTGGGGTAGATTTTTGTGGTTGGTTGTGTATGAAAAGGAAGAGATTTGGGGTTTGGAGGATTTAGGGTTCATAACCCTTCGTAGCCATTTTTGGCAATTTCGCAGGTCCGAATCGATTCGGCCCTTTGGGCGAATCGATTCGCTAAGGGGAATTGGCAGGTCTGCATAACCCGAATCGATTCGGGGTTAAGGCCGAATCGATTCGGTCAATTGCAGAAGGTTGGTTTGGTTGTCCGAACCGATTCGCTTTATGGGCGAATCGATTCGCTAGGGCGAATCGATTCGGCCCTTGGGCGAATCGATTCGTTTTCCTGCTGTTTTTGAGTTAATATTATAACTCAATTTTAATCCTTTTCTTTACATATAGGGACTAGGAACCTTCTTGAATGAAGTAAACTTAGAGTCCTAGAGTGTGAGATGAGTTAGTTGTCTACCCTACATTAGGAATGGGTTATGTGGGGATTTTTTCGGGGTTAGGCCTATTAATGATAAGGCATTCTTTTCTTCTAGTTAATTATTATAAAACTAGGAGATTTAGTGTTATGTTAGGGAGACCTTAGGAGCTTAATTAAGCTATACGAGTTTTGATGGTTTATATTACCACCCCAAAAGAATGTTGGGAGACTTTAAAAGTTCGATTGAACTATGTTAACCTTGGTGGTTCATAATAACGCCATAAAGGTGAGTTTGGAGAATAAATTGAAAGACATTTCATTCCTTCGGAAGATGATAACCTTGGGGTTCTAAAATAACCTCCTAGAATGCTTGGAGATAATGAAGAGTTTATTTACTCCTTTGAGGTTGTAGTGTTGATTATAGTTATCGTATGGCTCCGGATAATAAGTTCTATCTATTACTAGACGTAAACAGTAATGGTTTCGAATAAAATGAAACATATAAATGGAAATGGTATTGATAGTAGTAAATGATAATTTACTCAATCATGGAACCGGTAAATAATGATTTACTTGATTTTGAAATAATAAATCAAATGGATGTTACACACCTCTCTAAATACCATCTTAAGGGAAGTCCGCACGATAGGTGAAGCCCCCTGGCTAATGAATGCAGGGTGGATATAGTCCTAGGCCATGGGAGCGCTTATGGTTGTATATTATTTCTGCGGGGGTAGGGAGATTCCGGGTGTGGTCTTGGCTACCACGCAGGCTCATGGCCGCTTCCCGACGTTTGCGATAGGATCCCAGGTTGTCTTATGATAGGCCCTGGAAGATGATGGTTATTTAGGGGCGCGCTCAGTGGGGAAACCCGGACGGGCGGTCTTAGAGTACGTTATATGTATATAATATAACAGTTCATAATCAAGTGGGACTTGATGTATTTTGATATGCCATATAGATCATGATGGAGTGCCACATAGAGCACATATAAATGCCACAAAGAGCATTTGAAAATGATTATTTTCCTGATAAGGAAAGGATTTTTACAAAGGGTAAAATTTAAATATAATTGCCTTAAAGAGCAAAATATTGTGTTTATAAGTATATTTCCTGCTAAGGAAAAGATATATAAAATAATTTGCACCTTGGGTGAAGTCTTTAGTTTAATGCTGCTTATTTTATTCCTGCTTAGCCTATGTTTAAAATTGTATAGGTAGCTTCTTATTTATCTTTCTTCACGGTTCATATTACATAACTGTCATACTCTTTATTCATCTGGTAATCATATAGAACTGGGCCCTGACCGGTTACATTTTCCTGTTGCATATCCTTCTTGTCTCTGCTCAGGTACTCCGCCGCAAGGATGCCTGATTTAAATTCCTACTCTGATGTTTTCGACGAGCCGTGATGCATTGCGGGTATTACGGGATACATTTGGTATAGACGCTTTCATTTTCATTCTAGTTAAGATCAAGTCTGTTATTCGGGCGAGAGGCCCAAGCTTTTGTAAATGTCTAATGTAATGTAATAAGTAACTTATTGTACTTGTGTATTATTGGTGTATCAGTTTAAGTGACCGGTTGCATATTCGGTCTCTTTATGGTATTCTTGTTGTATTATTTATATATGTCTTGGGGTTTCCCTTATCTTTCAGGAATTGGGTTGGTTGTTTTCATTTATTTACTTTCAAATCAAAATTTTTGGCAACCCGTTTTCTGAAATATTGGGTGGTTATCCTGAATACTCTATATTTTGTTATGATGCTGAGAATGATTCCATCCATGATTCCGTTATATTGGAGTATTGGGCTGGCCACCCCTTATTTTGGTGAGCGGGTTGTCACAAAACACTTGACTAAGCTTTGTCTAGTGAGAATTTCACGTTAAGCATAAAGGTGACTCATCACATTTTGAGTGGACCCACTTTTTAGCCAACCCATAAATTATTTTTTTGGCTCATTTTTTCAAAATTTTAGAGTTGTGAGTTATTTTGCTTGAAAACATTTTGATATGTTTTGGAGATACTAAATTCAATTATTAATTGTTCTTTATTTTCATAGAATTATCTCAGGTCAATATTTCATCTAGCGTTTGGGAGGTTTTTAAAATTGTTGTTGCTTTATAAACCACGAAGAAGCTATATCAACTCATTTCTCATATTCAATTTGATTCTTAGACGAAAATGAAATACTTATCTATGGGTGATAGATCTTTGCGCTTGATTAACAAATTTGATGATGGGGAGTTGAAGTATTCAAGAAAATGACCTATAATGGACTTGGTGAGAGAGTTGTACACCTTAACTTTATAATTTGTTTTTAAGTTTAACAAGAGAAAGCATGCATACTAAGATTTTCTCTCATAGATATGATGGTGTGAGTTATTTGTGTGTTATTATGTAAATAATTCATAACAGGCATTAACTCTATATAGATATATGGTTTAGAGATGAATTGATAGGTAATTATATTAATTGAATAATTTAGCCAAGTTTATTAACCATAATTGACTTAGGGAGAACCTTGGGTTATTGTCAATTTGAGACATATTCAAATATATTCAAAGTATTAAAAAACAACACACATTTAATTCTAATTTAATTCTAATGAAGTAAAAATAAGTTTCTTGCAAATATCCCTAATCTAGTTAGAATTATGTCCCACCACTAAATATAAATCGCTAATCTATCTTATTGATATATTTTAACAAACATAATCCCTGAAGCTTCTAATATAAATCAGGTATGGAGTTATGCCCACCACCCAATAACTATAATATCATTGGAACACAAAGAACTATTAATGGAGTAGTTAAAATAACTTAAGAATTACCTTAACGAAAAAAAGTCATATGAAAGCAATATTGAAAAAATTACCAAATACCATAAAGACAAATGGTAGTCAAGACTCAAATGGATTCGCATTTCAAACTATTACTACTATAATTGGATTCTCATATATCTATATATTCACTTCTAACAATACTTTTCATATAGCTAAAAAATAATCCCCCAAAAGAATATTTTACAACACCAACCATTATGCAAAACAAGAATCAATATCCCACAAATCCCGGAGACATGTTACACTTCAAGAAATAAATATGAAAGTAGTAGTTTCAACACCTAAAAAAATGAGCATTATGTTCTTTTGGTATTGGAGAGCTCATCAATGCCATTTCGTTCTATCCATTTTGTTGGCAATAGTACAGTAAATTCTTCATGATGGGCATATTTTTTCAAACACGGGAAGTCTTCTTTTACTAGTGGACCCGTAAAGAACACTGTTTATTCGTTCATCAACTTCAGCCCTCAATGCTGGTTTGTCGGGTGAAGACAAAGAGGGAATGAAAATATTGTCATCTATCGGCGACCAATCCATTATTGTTAGTTCACTTGGAAGTGAAGCAAATTCATCTTTCTGGGCAACTTCATCAAAAATCAAAGATCTTTTTGCCTTAGTGGGGCAGAGTAAACTATTTTTCACAATATATTTTTTTTTGTTCCTTTGATTTTGATTGGAATATCATTGGGTGTGCGCATTTTTCTAGTGGTGGTTTTGAAACTTTTGCCTCGGGGTGAACAAATCGGCAGTTGGAACCATATTTACATGAACCAACTTCATAGAACTTATAGATGCGCTGCAAACAAATAAATTTTTCATCAAAATAAATCACTATTTATGAAAAAAATTCACCACCAATATATATAATCGAGTATCTCCGATGTACTATGTATATTTAGTACAAATGATATTAAAAGAAGTTACTAAATTTCAATACATGGGAAAAAATGAATTGTGAGTAATAATATTTGTTAAGAACAAGAATATTCATCTTGTTATAAGAACGATTAACCTCAAATAACAAATTCTTATTGTTCAATAATTAAGTCCTTTCTTTGTTCAAAATTGAGTTTGGCGACTTGTACAACCTCCAGAAAAAGGTGAATTACATTTTAAATTATAAAAAAGGTTGAAAATTAGATGAATATGGTATTAAAATGTATATATAAAACAAATATCATTTAATAAGAGTATCTCAGTTACAATATGATTTTAGTATGAAATTTGCCTAATGGATGGTGTGGAAATTATTTCTTACCAGATTGTTTTGTTGTTCCTCTGATATCGATGTGTCCTGGGACATTGCAGTGGCCATTGTTGTCGTTGGTGGTGGTTGTGGTGGTGTTTTCTTGGCCATGAGATGAACAAAGCGGCAATTGGACCCAAATATACATAACCCATTCACATAAAACTTGCAGATGCGCTATATATTATAAAGAGAGTCGGGGAAATTATTTATTATTTTTGTATTTTCCAGAATTAATCGATATAAACAAAGCATAAGTAAAATTACCTCATTGTTTCTTGGACGATATATTTCAAACGAACCCAGATCTTCAGTGTCAACATTTTTCCTTCGTAAATACATTGCAGCTTCAGTATTCACCTCCTTTCACGATGAAACAACTTTATTGAACAACGTTGATGCTTTTATAATCACCTATTTGCCTTGAAATTCTTCTTTAATTGTTTGGTTATTTTTCTTTCTAGTGGCCTTTTTCAATATTCGATGGTATTTGTGGATCATTAAATGAGGATGAAATTATTTCTTTAGTTCCACGTGAAAACTACAAAGATTGACGTAGTTCAATTCGTATAAGATATATTATTGATTTCCAAAAAAATAGTTCTCATATCGAGTAAAATATACATGGGTGCATTCTATATAGGAGGTTGGAGATAAGTGTTGATTAGATTCTCATATCTTGTTCCTTTATATGTTTCCATTTATGTTTTATATATTCCTTTACATGTAAATCACCATTATAGGAGTTGTGAGTAACAAAACTATCTAAATATAAGAAATTTAATCTTGATTTCTTAGATATTATTTTAATTTCATTATTAGCGTAAGCACCCCCCCAACGCACACATACAAGTACAACAACAATAATAATAATAATAATAATAATAATAATAATAATAATAATAATAAGGCATTTCTTGAATACATAAAAGAAGAAATAAATATTTTTGAGTAGTGCATGGCCAATAAAAGAATTCATGGTGCCTAAGAGTGAGCATATAATAGGAATGTTCAAGAAGGTTTCATTTACTTACACATAATATAAATAAAATGATATTTTTAATGATTAATTCATAATTTTATTTTTTAAAATTAACAACGAATTACGTGATTATTATCTACCATTTTCATATTTTTATACTATTTATGTGTTTCCAAAACCTATATTTATGCAATATCACTCTCTTTATCTATATCTCTCTTAAAATCTATTGTTACTATCTTTATTATATACTTATATATATTATGAATATAATAAGAGGGTCCTTTTATCTCTTTTTTGTATTGATTTAAAATAGAGCAGGTAGTAAGATGTAAGAAAATGTCTAGGAATTCTCTCCCCTTTCTGTGAAAAGGGGGATAGGAAGCAAAATTCCATTACCAGGGGTGTTCTTTTTTCTTTCCTTTATATATATATTTACATCCATATATGTTGGTTTTTACACACATTCGTTATGGCCAAATGTTCATGATGTTATCCATAATTTGCTTGTATAAAGAATAAGTTGATCTATAGTTGCATTCCTCTTCATAAAAACTCTTTGTATAATATACAATTACATGCATGTATTTCATTTATGAAATTAATCTTTCTAATTTCTATTTATACGGTGAGACTTTTTAAGACTCAATATTTCCTTATAAGATGCATAAGAATAGAGTATGAGACATAAATATTTTCATAGTTTATTTGAAATGTTACTTCAAAATGAACATCCTTTATTTGGTTAATGTTTAATGCTTATTCAACTGAAATTTCTAATGTGGTCTCTCTCTTTTAGAAGTATCCAATTAAAACATATATCCTTGTGGTTAGTATTCATTTGGTTATTACCTGTATGCTAAATTCATATTAACTTAGTTTTTGGTCTAATTTATTGTATGTGACCTTATTAATGAAATATATTTCATCAATACATGGATTACTATCCAATTTTCAAAATATTCCTTAATGAAATTAATCAAGTGTTTTCTGATTGTCTACGAACACTCTTTGAGGAAACCCAAAATGGGAAACCATCTTGGCAGAATTTAACGTAGAAAATTTCCATAACACTCTTCATTTTGTATTTTCTATATCCCTTTATTAAAATATCCTTTTATTCCATTCATTTATTGCTTAATCTAACTATAATATCCTCACATAATCTCTTATCCTTTATAAATTGTTGCTAAACATAATCGGTTATCTTTATTACGATCACATTATTGTCCTACAAGGTCCATCCATACCACTTTTCTAATTTTTTAACTTTTTCATTTTTATACCAACCACGATTTAAAGAAACTGTTATATTGGTATCCCAATATTTTATAAATTTAATTTTTTTCCTTTGTCTACAAGATATTTCTTCCATTATTATGATTTACTTCAAATATTTCTTTGTAGGATCTATCTTTATTCACATTATTGACTCCCATATTCCATAGTATCAAGAACTGTAATATTTTTAGCACATTTTTGTTTCCATTATCATATATTCTATTATCTTTCATTTTTAAGATTTCACTTTTAACGTAAAATATTATAATTTGTCTATTTATATTCTAAAATTAGGGCTTGGTGTAATTGTGTTACCTCAAATAATCCTAGAGGGAGGTGAATAGGGTGCTCAACTAAGTATCCCAATTTTAGCTAATTTTAAATTCTTTTGAATTATACCAATCCTAGTTAAACATACAAATATGTGAGATGACGAGAGACATATATGTCTCATTTATTAAATAATAAAATAGGAAATATAAGTTAATTGTGAAAATTTAATTAGATGCAAATCATATGTTCAATTTCAATGGATATATATAGATCTAAGTATTATGTGTTAGAGATGTGAGAATAAAAGTAAATAACACAATATCAAGTCACAAGACAGATCTATGAAGACAAAATCCCTCCTAGGGGTAAAAACACCAATTCAGTCTAATCTCCCATTCAACTTGAAAAGATTTTATATAATGCAAGAAGATGCCTTTCTCTTGTTCCCTTAAAGAAAGTTATTTAGTGAAAATTGAATTCTCCCCCATTTACAATGAGTGATCCTTCTGAATCCCCATCGCATAACAAGAAAGTTACACTCTACTCCTTAGAATCACGTCATACTAGAACCACCCCAATATCTCAAACACACCTTTTATATTGGAATTTTTACCTTCAATTCCGATGTGGATAAATTAAGTTAAATTTAGGACAAGTGTATGTGATTGTGAGAGGAATTTCTATTTTTTTTACTGTAGAGACCAATCTTTATTTATCAAAATATTTTGAAATTGTGATTGCATCACGTGCATGGATAAATATAGATCCATGTGCATGTTTTTTTAGTAGGAGATGGTCAAGCTAAAAAGGTTCAGCCATTCGTACGAATATATGCAGTGGACTAAACCCTAAAGAGTTGTGCTCAGGACACTAAAACATAGTCGTGAGAAATGTATGGGTAAAAAAATAGTTTTCTCCCAAACAATTTGCGATTTGAAAACTGAGTTGTTCCCTAGGTTAAACACAACACATCTCAATAGATATTAACTCGTTTTGGTTAAAAAAAGTTCTATCAAAGTAAATGAAAAGCATTTACTTGTGGATAGTCTTTAGATGTTCAATCACAATCCATGAAAACAGATACATCTTCACTGATTTCAAGAATGGAACTCTTTAATGGGGAAAAAACATGCAAGATCTTCAATGTTCAATGTTCACTAATGTCTAATTAACAAGATTATTTTTGCTAAACATGTAACATCCCTTGAAAATAAATCCATAGAATGCTAGTGAGAATTAAATATTTGTTCAATTAAAAACCTTTTTTAAACCATTTAACAATGCCCACTAAATAGATAAACATTTGAGGAAGAATAAATTAGTAAAATAAACTCTTTATTCTCATTCAATCTCAAAAGTCCATTTACAATAATTTTTACAATTAAAAGTATAACACTTTAAAAATAACATACTAAGTTATTTACTCATCCACGTAATCCAAACTCGATCAGACCCCAATAATAAAAAATAAACCTCTGCTCGAATTAAAACCTTCCATTCATATATAAACTAAAGGGGTGAGCGGGGAAACTCAGGAGGCTCGTATAAAGGCTCCAAGTAAACTACACATACTTGTGAATGCACATGTTTATGAGTTTATGCATATGTGCACTCAATTATTATCCTTAGAATAAATATCACATCCTACGATCTCACTGCATCATTACGCGTCCCAAGTCCCCCATATCAAATCCCCATCGTACTTCCCTCAGTATGGTGTGGACTCTCGATCACCTCTTTTGTCGATTATCCTCTCAACACACCATGGCCCCCAAACCAACATAATATCAATCACAAGGAACGATATGGTTATTGCCTAATAGTCCCATAACGATGGTTTAACAGTCCATAGTAAAACCATCTTAATAGCCCAATGGGTCCACGACATGGAACATGAGATAAAAGAAAAAATATCTCGGAAACACACCCACGTCAAAAACAACTTCGAAGTGACAGATTTTTTTTAAAAAGTTTTAGCACCTCTTTTGCTCCCATCATCTTCTTCTCTAATGCTTGAATTTGTGGAAATATTTTTTTCTTTCATATCCCTCATTTTTTACCTTCAGATATAATGTTATATAGCCTCTTATATCCTTCTATTAACCCTAGATGTTATAATATAACATGTTTATATTAATAGGTGCCTAACTAGGGTTTTAAAATTTTGAATCCCATTTTTGTCTTTTGGTCCGCAGAATTTGACTTGACCCGCTGAATCAGTCTCTTACACTCTTTAAATCTTTAGAATTAGCCTCAACCCTTTAAATCAGGTTCCTTTCATTTCTTAGTCCCACAGAATTGGCATTGACCCACTGAATAAGGTCTCTTTCATTCCTTAAGCCCGCATAATTGGCATTAACCCTCTTAATTAGTTCGCTTTCATTCTTTAGGTCACTAGAATTTGCCTCGAGCTTCTAAATTTGGTCTCTTTCATTCTTTAGGACAACGAAATTGGCCTCGGCCCTCTAAATCAGGTCACCTTTCACTCCTTATGCCCGCATAATTGGCACCGACCATTTGAATCGGGTCACTCACACTCCCTAAGTCCCCAGAATTAGACCTTTATCCCTAACAAATCACAACTCTCATCAGGTTATCTTTCTTTCGATGATCTTTTCTTATCCTAATCTTTCCCATCGAGAGGTTCTGTAGACACCCTATTTTAGTAAACCCAAACACCTTCATAGGCCCCAAACAAAATCCCCTTAACCCGCTAAGTCTGGTTCTCCCTCTAATACATTAATCTAGAGGTCATCGAACATTTTTTTATCACTTTTTGACTTTGGTCAAATCTTGAATCAAGATTTGATGAATGAAATATCATTTGGCTCTGAATATCCTTTCCAACGGCCCACACCTTGCATACGGTTTGCATTTACTTACATTTTTCTCTTAAACCCTAATCTAGAGGCCATCATATTATTCTGAGAGTCATTTCAATTTGTTTAACTCTCAGAATAAAGAGTATCTTAGTGAAATTTTGTAGATCTGTGAATTATCTTTCGAATGGTCCATATCGTGCACAAAAACGGACTTGCAGTTTGCATTTTATGTCAGTTTTCTAAAAAAATTCATTTCATACTATCTATAGGAACCCCTAACCATATGCTTATCAGAATAGGGTGATTTTACTTGGTTTTCAAGTTAGGGGTTATGTCGATAAGCAGGCTTAGGCCTATGCCAATCAAAAAAAACTCCACTAAAACTTTCTTATTTAAAGGAGGTCATGACCTCATTCGAAATCGGTGCACAATATTTTACACATACATTTCAAAACATTCGTCTCACATTAAATTACATCACCCATACACTTCACCTTTCTTACCCACTTTACAACCATTACACCACTACCAAAACCATCCTACATCACCTTTAAGGTCAAAATTCAAACTTCATAAAAGGTCTAAATCCTATTCATTCAAATTTGGTACTTTAATGCTATTATTCACTTTTTTACTTAATGGTATATTGTTACATTTAGTTTCCATTTTCTCACCTTAATCATCTTTTTATTACTCATATATTCACAAAACTTACTTTCGTAGACCCTAAAACCCCAAAAGAATGTATAATCTATAAATCCCAAATTAGATTTTCCTTTCATTTCCTACACTTGTGCACAGTTTTCAATAACTTAAAAAAAAGTAACTCTAGTTATGGGTTCATGGGTTAAATACCACCTTTGTGTATGTTTGAACTGCATTGACTTTGATGTCGATTTTAGCTACATAAGCATTTCGATTTCATCTCGGGATTCGAGTCCTTTTTTTATTATTCCCCATATTTTACTCTTGCTCATTATATATATATATATATATATATATATATATATATATATATATATGTAGTATTTTATTTATTTTCTTCATTTAACGATCCCATTACATCACTCTTACATAATGAATCGTGATCTAGTGCATCGCTCACATTTGACCATTTTCCTTGTACGTCTACTTATTTTTAGTATTTTTGTTAACATGCAAATTCCCTTTTTCATAGGCAATCATGATCTAGTGCATTGCTCACATATGGCAATTTTTTATGTTTTTTTTTATTTATACTCCTTTCACTGATTCGTTCTTGACTTTTTTCTTGGAGAGGACATGATTAGGACACTCTCCATGCACTTTTCTACATATATGCACACATGTCACCCTACACACATTTCACACATATATTAAGAGAAAATGGATAATATTGTTATTGCCCATGAGATACCGAAAGGGCGAAATGGATTTCCAACACCTTTCCATTCCGTAACATAGTCCACGGATCCATGTTCTATTAATTTTTATATGGATCAATTTGTCTTGTGATATCGTTTCTTCGGGGATGGTTACATCTTTTGCTTGTTTTGAGAAAAATAGGTTGGCAACTCCATTTTTTTATTTTTGCACCCTTTAACGACGATCGATTATGTCTGTCAGAGCCCACGAGCAATGTGCGAATAGTGGAAAAAGGATTTTCTTTCTTGATCCCCATTACGCAACACCCTTTTTAGGACGAACTCGATCCCATATTTCCATAGGTACCATTATGGATAATTATTGACAATTGAAAACAATTCAGTTTGTTAGTGAGGGAAGTTATTGATAAATAAGTAGTGGGTTTGGATTTTGTCATATGATGTAAAATCATATAATGGATCCATTGGGCTGGTGAGGTTAGTATGGAAGTTAGGAGATAGAAAATATCAACTTTGTGAGAAAGACCTTATGGTTTACAAAGAGATGGTGAAGTGAGAGGAGAGGATTGGGAATTTGTAGGAGATGTTAAGATTATCGAATTTGTTGGAGTTCATTGCAGGGTGGGTGGACACAATTGTAGTCGGTTAGGTGAGTACACTGGTTAGGAGGTTTGGTTAGAGAGAATAGGAGATAAACATGTATTTAAAGGTGGGGAGTGGATGGGTGGGAAACTTGTGGGTATTTAAGAAGATAATAAGTAACTAGGTGGGTGAGTTTCACATGGGTATAAAACAATAGGTAATGAGTGAGGGTAACTGCTAAGATTTGCTGAGATTGGTGGAGCAAGAATTGGAGAGTTAGTAATGGGTAAAGCAGTGTTGTGTGGAGATGGAGTCGATATGGATTTTGTATATTTCATGAAATTTTCTTGTTGACGGTGAGTGTGAGGGGCATGGGTATTTGGTATTAGGTTTAGAAATGTAGGTTATGTTGAAGGAAAAGTCATATAAGGAATTAGAACCCATGAATTATTAGAGGACAAATGAGTTGAACCAGGTCGTTGATAGAGTATTAAATGACCCAAAAATTCATCAAAACTGACATGGAAGGTTATCTAAAGGCAATTGGTTGACACATCCAAACAACGATAACCAAGAGGTGACATATTGTATTCTCAGAAAACAAATGGAATGTATTGAAAATACATTTTATCGTTATTATATGAGAAAAGATAAGGAAAACATAGACATGTGAAAACCTTAAGAAATAAATAATTAGTTCTGGTGACAAAATTCCATTCATATGGTGAGACTCGCTGAGAATCATGTGAACACATATGACTGATTAAGTACATCATCTTTTAAACGCAAAATTCCAATATTTATATGGAATGCTTGTGCAAGGAGATCCAAACCCCTTTCAACAACATGGCGATGATGTTATTCAATTAAGCAATTTTCTCATGGGTATAAGGTTATGAGATTCGATGTTGATGCCCTTGGAATCATAAGTTTATTTAATTTTCAATATTCACCACCCTAATAGTTTAGACTGATTTTATTTTTGCCTTCTTCAACAAGAATTTAAAATTTAGAAAATATGTAAAGAATTTCATACTTTTGCACTATAGAATAAAATAGAATAAACTTTGAATAATCATCTTAAGTGGAAAAATTTATTATTATGGACTCTACACAGTAAAACCAAACAAAGTAAGTAATCACAACCCCATAATGACACTGTATATACGTGGTTCGACAATGTGTCTACGTCCATGTGGTGCTTCTTTATCTTTATTTGATACTTGATAATAAAGATTAAATTCCCCTTTTCCTAGGGGTGTGGGTTACATTAATAAAGAATCAAAAGAGGTCGAATTGGGTATGACTCCATGACCTTAAGTAGTTATATTTGATTTGGTCAGTTGAATCTAATTATGAGATTTCTGTTGATTGACCTCAATACATTCTTATCTTTGAGTTGTGTTTGTTGCCAAGTATGTCGAGCACGTGTTAGCTTCTCCTATCTAATAAGATAACTACTGTATTATTTCCCCTAAATCTTTGAAGCCTGGTCAGGATGTATAGGTTTGTTTATATGTTCAGTAGTTTTTACTGTGGTCAGCAGTGAGATATGAACTCCCGCAGAAGCTATGTTCTAAAGGTTCCAACACTTGGTGTTTTTTGAGTTAAACACTAATTTTTCCCGTTAGACTTCAAAGGACATAATTGTAACTTGTCCTAGTGTTTTGTGGGTGCACTATTAATTTTATGTTGTTTAGCCAAAAGACAGTTGCATGTGTATCTGCCTTCATTTGGGGGTATATTGCAAATGATGACTTACATTGGAAGTTGAACCAATTTAAAGACCTTATTGTCATCATTTTGGTGTGCATTCTTTTCTTTATTGTTTCAAAATTGACTCAGAGCCATCTGGCCTCATTTGTCACTGTAATTTTATCTATCTACCTTCCTTTGTTTCTCTTTTATTTTTATTATAGCATCATCTTTATATCTTATGTCGTTATTATTTATTCACTGAAAGAATGATTTACCTCATTGGTGAGGATTCTATTGATGATTTTAGGAGAATTTGTTATATTAATGAGTAGACAATCATATAGTTTGGCAAAAACCTAAATATTATTGCAATATCATGGGGGACACTGGATGTTTTTCCAATTTAATGTTGAAGTCAGTTTAACTTTTCCACTAAACCAACTCTTTTTAAAGTTTTGTGAGTTATTTAGTGTAGTCCTAGACCAGTGTTATCTGAATACTTGGAGGATAGTAAATAGGTAAATAGGATAAATGATTAGTATGGAACTAGGTTGGGGATCTCATAGATCCATTATTGTTACATGTGGGTGAGGACGAATGAGGATATGTTTTATCTGAAAGCAATGAAGGTGGAAAGGGCCCTTATAGTGAACCTAACAAAGTCTAATAAGGATTACTGGTCTCACAATTTCATTATGAGGCAGTGTGAACACCTTCATGTTCCAAAGGGTGGTGAACCCTATAAAGGCTATAACTACCCTAACATGGTATATGAAATATGTCTAGCACTGATTTTCACTATTCTTTTTCCGTTCGGCTATGCCTTGATTATTTTTTTATGTTGTTATTTATCTTGTGCCGAAAAATCCAAAAAATGAAAGCCCAACCAAACACATGTAAAGTTTGAAAAATTGAGCAAGGTTAGGAAATTTAATAGGTCTTTATTCGCTAGTGACTAACATTCCAGGTTGGTCTCCTTGTTGTTATACTACACTACCATCACGATTTTTTTTCTTGCCAAACCAGTAAATAAGGATCTAAAAATTCACGTTCTGCCTGTCATGGGGAAGTCTTCAGCTGGGATCAATTTAGTATCATTTAAGTTTGTGGACATAATATAATTCCTACCATAATCCTATATGCTTAGAGGAGGTATTCCACAGAGGAAGAGGATTCAAAACCTACTAGAGTGGGCCTTTTCCCACCAGTTCTTGAACATTCTAGTTTTCAAAAAAGAAAGAGATCAGAGGTCCATTTGGCCTTGTTAATATGGGGATTCTCCTAATAAGTCACGGGCCCAGCCTAAAAATAAGATTAATACTAGAATAAGTCTTGAAATTTCTCCCTCTGGATGCCTCTACTAAGGGGAAATGCCCAATAGATATTTTAGTTGCCAAGAACGCTGATATGGCCACTAAACTAATGAAGGGGACCTATCTCCGAGCCAACCAGGAAGTGGTTGGTAGATTATAAACCAACAATTTGGTTAACCATGTTGTTCATAAACTTTCTTTAATAAGTGTTTTTGTAATTTCTATTCATATTATCCCTTCGAAGTTTTTCCTTGCAAACTTCTTTTTCTCGAATTTTATCTTGAAATTTCTAATAAAATTCATCAAGCTCCTAAATAGGAAGGTAGACCAAGAAAAGATTAATGTTGATCCGATTCATGTACTAAACAAAGCGAAAAAGGCCTTGAGGGATTTTAAGAAGGATATAAGGTTGATTACAGGGTTAAAGACTTGAATATTGACAAGAAAATGTCCAAGATTTAACAACTCAAGAAAGCTTCTGAGGAGTCTTCACACTCTCTGTTTGTTGCCTTAGATCCAAAGGATAAATCTTAAGACCAGTGTGACCATCCTAAGGGGCTTACCCCTTTCTTTCTTCCTTTTTGGGGGTTCCCTTCTATGCGCGGGGGATTGCACCCTTTCTCGAGGTGCTCAGTCATTGTCAATATGGGTAAATGTGTTAAGATAGAGTCGCCAACCAATTTTGCACAAAATAGGCAAAAGAAATGTTTCCTCCTCCAGAGAACGACATTAAGGATAATACTAATGTTTACGAAACCAAGTAGTTCAAAGGTACGGGGAGTAAGTTACGAAATGAGAAGGTGTTAAACACCCATACCGCCCTTTCGATCTCTCGTAGGCATGTGTTACTCTTCTCTTGCTAGACCCATGAAGTGTGATCTTGTGTGCATAATATAGATGAAGAATGAAATCATTCAACTCGCGCATGGAAAAGGACGAAGTGAATTCATCATTAGGAGTGTTTTCCTGAAAATAATAATTCAAAATATGGTATGAGTGTTTGATGAATCACAAGTCATTATGGAAGAACGAATGTATATATCGGTCGAAACACAAGTATGCAAAGAGTATGAAATTCATTAAGAATATATATATATATAATATGAAAACACTATTATAAATGCGCATAAGGTGGGACTCAAGTCTCGGGGATTTACCCAAGATGCCTATGTAGCCCAAGGGGCATCAAAGTCCACGTATTTTGAAGATAACATGGGGCGGGGTTCAATCCATAAATCCAAATGGAGGATTTCTCTTGTGTGTGTGCATGCGTGTGTGTGTGTGTAGAAAGAATGTGCTTTAAGAGTGGGAATGTGTAGTGAGAATCCCTCCTTTGAAGAATTCTCCCCCTTTTTTTTCTTCTTATTTTTGTTTTTTATTGAAAATAGAGTATATGCAATTACTGCTAATAAAGGTTAATATATCTGATATAATGAAATAAAGTTCTAGAGTAGAAATAAAGCAACTAATAAGATAATTTAGAGAGAATGGTAGAGAATTGGACCTCCTTATCAATGCTTGATGTTGATATTGAGTGTAGATATGTTGATCTTACAATGGGATGAAAGTGGTATGAAAATATGGGAGGAATTTACTAAATAAAGTAAGAAAATGAGGGAATGGAATGTGGGAAATGGGCTTTTTAGGATGGGAACAACTCTGAATTCGAGAGAATGTTCTCTAAATTGCTGAGAGGAATGTTCAAGGGTGTTTTTTAAAGTGAGATTGTGGGCTCTATTTATAGGTCCAAGGAAGATGTCAATTTATAGGGTCTTAGACCTGCCTATCGGCATAGCACCTCAAGCACACTAGCGATAAGAAGGATCGTGAAGGTGTCATTCGGCAGTCTAGGATACGTTTTCGAAAAAATGATCAAAAAATTCAATCTGTAAGTTAGAATCATAGATTGGGAAGACCGTTTTATATACCTTCAAGAATTAATTGAGACACTTAAAGTCTGGGAGTTGACCAAGGTCAAACGGGGATAGAAACTGCCCATTGGTCATTGGATAGGAAGTTTTCGGAGGAAAATGGATAGTTCGTTCGAATTGTAAGTCTGATTCATGCAAGGGATGAATCGTTGGAAAGGGTATTCATATCCCTTTAAGATTTTATTCATCTTTGTTCGAGATGGAGAGTTGACTAGAGATAAACGGGGAACGAGAGCACCCGATGGCCTCTAGATAAATATTCGAGGTAAAATAAATCGTTTGTCTAA
Source organism: Sambucus nigra (assembly GCA_949130495.1). Lineage (NCBI taxonomy): Eukaryota > Viridiplantae > Streptophyta > Magnoliopsida > Dipsacales > Adoxaceae > Sambucus > Sambucus nigra. The sequence goes on along the minus strand of OX422213.1, from coordinate 661,001,431 downwards.
ACTGTAAGGCCAATTTATGCATGGGGTAGATCGTTGGAAAGGGGATTCAAATCCCTTTAATGATTCATTGAGCTTCTTCTCAGGCGAGAAAGTTGACCATAGTCAAACGGGCCTCGAGAGCACCCGGTAACCTCCAAATTAGTTTTGGGTTAAAATGGACTGGTCGTCCGAACTATAAGGTCGATTCGTGCATGGGGTGGAACGTTAGAAAGGGTATTCAGAGCCCTTCAAAGATTTATTAATCTTCTTCTCAGGGGATAAATTTGACTAGCATCAAATGGGGCTCAGGAGTGTCCAGTGGCCTCTAGATCAGTACTCAGAGTATGGCCCAGGATTTGCAGTGAACGAGTGAGTGCTAGGGACCTAAGTAGGTGCTTAAGGGGGTCTAAGGATGGTGTGTCTATAGAGATCCCCTAGAAGGGAGAGTTTGGAACAAGTGAAGTCTATCAATTGATAGACACCACACAGACGTTGTGGAAGAGGATTTTAAGCCAATTTTGCAGACCTAGAAGATGAGGGTGAGGTCTATTTTGAGGACCTAAAGAGACAGGTGTGACTAATTCAACGGGATGAGGTCAATTCAGAGGACCTAAGGATATGAGTATGATCGATTTAGTGGGTCAATGATGTGTTAAGATTGGTTCTAAGGGGTTAAGGAGACCAATTCAGCGGGTCGAGGTCAATTCTACAATTGTGCTAGGGATAACCAATTTTAAGGGTCGAGATCAATTCTGAGGACCTTAACTTGGGGTGACCAATTCTAAGGGTCAGGTCAATTCTAAGGTCCATAAGTTTTGATGACCAATTTTGATGGACAAGGTCAATTTTATATACCTGAAGATGGGATGACCAAATCTGAGGGTCAAGGCCAATTTTAAATTCTGAGGACCTAAAGTTGGGATTACCAATTCTGAGGGCCGAGGTCAATTCTGAGGACCTAAAGTTGGGATGACCAATTATGCGGACCAAGGTCAATTTTGAGGACCTAAAGTTTTGATGACTAATTCTGAGGGTCGGGGTCAATTATAAGGATCCAAAGAGATGAAGATGACTTATTATGAGGGCCGAGATCAATTCTAATGACCTTAAGTTATGATGACCAATTCTAAGGGTCGAGGTCAATTATGAGAATCTTGAGTTGTGACGACCAATTCTGAGGGTCGAGGTCAATTATGAGGAATAAAGTTATGACGACCAATTTTGAGGGTTGAGGTCAATTATGAGGACCTAAAGTTGGGATGACAAATTTTGAGGGCCGAGATCAATTCTGGGGACCTAAAGTTTATCACGACCAATTCAACTGGCCGAGTTCAATTCTGAAGATGTCAAGTTGGGACGACAAGTTCTGAGGGTCGAGGTCAATTCTAAGTATGTAAAGTTGGAGTACGGGGAATAGCTCTTGTGGGGAGAAATTTAAATTATTTTTGGGGTGCAAGGGTTCTTGTGGTTCCGCTGGGGATTGTGTCATATTGAAAATCCACTAGGGATGTTTAATTTTGAGTCTCCAACTAGGTAATTGTATGGTCTTGGATGCGGGTGAATCATTTGTTCTGTTGTGAAATGTGATGGGTATAATAGTGTAAGATTAATCCATTTGGGGATTTTGAGATTTTGTAAGAACCTTAGTGCTCCAAAAATGATTTTCTTGAGGAAAAATAATATTCTATATTTTTTGGGGATTTTTGGGATTTTCCCGAGCAATTTTTGGATTTTTCTAGAATTTTTTGGTATTTTCTTAAACAAATTTTAGGGTACTGTCGATAGTCAAGCTTGAGGGCGTACCAATCGACAATGTCAGGGACTCCTAGAATTCCTTGGAAAGAGGAAAACACGGCTTCCAATCGGTATGGGATTGGGGATTGAGAACTTTGCTTCTGGGTGTATTTCTAAATCTTTGCTGGGGATATAGGTGATCTTCTACCCTTGGAGTCTTCCTTCGAGGTCCGTAGGGGCTACATGCATACAGGTGTAGATAAGGGGATTTCTATATCATGATTTTGTGTCTGGTTTGACGAGGCTTATGGATGAGGTGACATCTATTTTTGGTTCTTTCCTTTCGAGATTTAACATCTTTGTACCTGAAAAGAGACTTAAAATGGCAAAAAGATGTGCATCTTTTTTGTTTGATTATCTTGATTTAGTGGCTTACTCTACATGCATTTTAACTTGATGTTGAGGTTTTTATTTTGATGAAAGGAGGAATTTTTGGAAATTGACTTTTGGGCAAAAGAAGAAAAATGGATTTTTTTCTAAAAAGAGGGGTTGCCAATTAACATACCCCTTTTACCTCCTTATCGGCATGGGGGACAAGTCAAATCACTCCTAGGATTTGATTTCACTTTCCTGTATACTAGAGTACTACTATAGGGCTGAGAATTAAATGGGATTCCATAAATTTTATTTTTTGCCAAGGATTTTGGGTATAAAATGAGGGATATGGGGTGTGTTTTCTTCACCAACATTCACATTTCTTTTCTTTCTTCTAATTTCCTATTTTCAAAATGTATCTTCCCATATATGAAGAATTATCCTTTTATCTTGAAGGTTTAGAGGCCATGTATCTTTACAACATTGACTATAATACTTTCAGCTTGCATCGTATTTCTCTGTGGCATAATTTAGCCATAGACTAGAACTTTCTAGAAATAGTGGTACAATTCAAGTAACTCGAGGATCATATCTTTCGCTTTGGACTCGATGAGGTTTGTCCTACCAACAAGGAATTCTTAGTAATGTTGGGGGTCATCCCCAGTGTTGCGACTGCTACGCCTGATTTTTCTTATTCTCCCTGGGAATTTTTACCGAAGTTGCTCCATATTTCTCCTTCAATGGCTCGACCGTTGGTTAGTGGAAAGACTATTTCTCTTTAGAAAGTTATGTATTCCGTGTGCCTATGGGGATTTGATGATGTTGGTTTTGCCGAAGTTGTTACTTTGGGCCTTAGTACGAGGATCTTGCTGATGACAGGAGACTTGTCAATTGATCACCAAGTGGCTGCGATAGCGATGCGGATGTGGTGCTGGCGAACACCCTAAATGGTATGATGATTAAAAGGTGGGTTGTTATGATTTTTTTATGAGGAGCCCGGTGATATTTTTCATGTGTCCTGCAGAGAGGTTCCTTCCAGAGACCCCTCCTGAGTATCCATTGGCGGGTGTTTTCTTTGTTTGACATTTCTTCAATTTTTTCCCATCAATAGAGAATTGGGTCAACTAGTTTGTGGAGTACGGATCCCTATGTCTCCATTGGATAGTGCCATGGTGGGGAGATTTGCAGCTAAGAGAGTACTGGTATATGCGGTTGGTTGGCCTGCACCAGACTTCCTTTTATTTCCCCCTGTTTCTGTACCAAGTCGAATGGGAAAAAATTGTGCGTCCTCGCATAACGATCTCTTTTCTGGTAGAGGATCTAACTGAACCATTATGTATGATGTTGGGTTCCTTATGGTAGCGCCGCCGCTAATATAACCGTCTGTCATAATTTATAGGAGGGGCTTGGCATGTGTTTGGGGACTACCTGAAGTGATTGTGGAAGCAGGTAGTGGAAAAGATCTTGGAGGAAGAGACTGGTCAAAGGTGGATTATCGTCTTTGACACCATGGAGGAAGGTATTGTGGTTTTGTCCAAACATGTTAGGGCATACCACTCTCTGGAGCTCGTATAGAGTTTTAACCAGGAGTGGGAGACTTTGAAACCTCCGGAGGTAAGGAATGATGACGAAGTGTGGCCATATGGCAGTTGAGGACAATGTTTGTGAAGGTGGGGTAATTTGTGTTTTGGGTAATTTAAGTGTTTTTGTGTGGGGTTATGGATAATTTTTTTGAAGATGGTAGGGTCAAGTTTGTTTAAGATGGTGTTCGTGGTGAAAAAAAGGGATAATTTGGTTGACTCCCTTCACTAATACTTCGTGTAATGTTTGTATTCCCTTATTAGAAATAAAAATGATTTTGATTACATTTTGTCATGCCTCTTGATGAGTTTTTGCATTTTGAACTATCCATATCAATCGATAAGGCATACATAATCCTTTTGTTTATGTAAATAATAAGATGGATTGCCATTCTCGGAGGTTAGAAAATAATAGCATTTTATGAAAAAGAAGGGGATCGTGACCATGTATGGCATATGGGTTGCCTACGTACCTCTGGGAGTTTTAAAAAATTTCACGAGTTTTATTTTGAAAGAAATGTTTTTTAGATGATCAGGTCCTACGTAGTTTTGGCTAGGGGAAATGAAGATTTTTTTTAAAATAGAAGGGGGATGAGAAGAGTCATAGCGCATCGAGATTTTGAATTAAAGGTAAAATTTCTTGAGATGAGATAGGTTGACTGGATGCATCTTCTCTGCTCCGTCGAGGTCTGTGAGCATAGTGGTGCCGCCTGAAAGAATTTTCTTCACCATGTAGTGGCCACTCTAATTCGGTTTGAATTTCTCGCTGGGGTCCTAGACGGGTTCTATCATCTCCTTAAGAATAACGTCTGCTTACTGGACACCATTGTCCTTGACCTTTCTACTGAATGATAGTGCTATCCAGTGATGATACCCCTATATATGATATAGAGCTTTAAGTCTCTTTTCATCCAAGAGTGACAGTTCGTCAAAGCGGCTATGATGCTAGTCTTCTTCTCTAACTTTGCTTTTGAGTTGATATGGAGGGACGGTATTTCTAACTCAAAGTTAGGACTGCTTTGATGTTGTATATTAGAGAATAAGGGGTATCCCATGTAGGTGTTCTGATTGAAGTGCGGTAACCCCAAAGGGCGTATGGGATTCGGTTAGCCCAATCGCTGTAACTCTCGGTCATCTTGTTAATGATAGTTTTGAGGCTTTATTGCCAACTTCGATTGCACCATTGGTTTGAAGTTGGTAGGGAGAAGATTTGTTTCTCTGAATACCTTATTGGTCGACTAATTCTGTGATGTCATCTTCGAAGTGGAGTCCATTATCTAATACTAACTCATAGGGAACCCCATGTCGGCAAATGATGTTATTTCGAATGAACTTGGCCACTTTCTTAGCATTCAATACTGAGTATGACTCGGCTTTGACCCATTTGGTGAAGTAATAAATGGCGGCAAGGATGAACTCGTGATCGTTAGAAACTTTAGGAGTGACCTTCCCTTTGATGTCAGTGCCCCAAGTGAGGAAATTTCAGGGAGAGGTCATGTTGTACAGTTTTCATGGAGGCAAGTGTTGGAGATTGTCAAACTTCTGGTATTTGAGGCATCTTTGAATGTAGGCAGTCCAATCTTGAATCATGGTGGTCCTGTAGTACCATTGATGGATGATCATTTTAGTAAGAACATGACCGTTCATGTGGGGACCGTACTCCCCACTATGGATTGTGACACCCCGACTAATTAAATACCGGGTAGCTACTCCTTTATTAAATTAATTCAAAATGCCAAGTTGGCTCAGTTAATAGCATCACTGTCGAAAACATTTTATTTTTACTAACCACCTAGTATTTAAAAAGTAAGTTGCCAAATTTTAATATAAGTCTGATTAACATGCAACAAGTGTAATAAAGAATAACAACACCATTCACCATACTGAAGTAAAACGAATAACCATCACATAGTGTAAATAAAGTCTGGAGGAAAACTCCTCACTACAATCCCATACTGAAATAAATAACCGAATGCTAAAACAATACAAATCAAAGTCTGAAAACTGTAATGTAAAAGATGTCTCTAAATAGAAATGGGCAACATGCCCTACAACTGATAGATAGTGACTCTGGAATCCAAAAGATAGAAGCGTCTACAAGCAAATCCCTGTAGCTTCCACAAACAGCTACAGCTCGTCACCTGAATGAGAATCCTATGCTTGGTGTCCCTGTGGCTGGGCACCTAAAATGGTTTTACAAGAAAAAGATTTGAAAAGCAAACGGGTTAGAGCCCGAATGTGGAGTTATATTTTAAAAACCTGCAAGTGCTTTAAAAACATTTAAGACATTAAATGCAAAGTACATGTTAGGACGTGCACTCACATGATATTCTCACCTCTCGTCTAACTGTGCACTCCTAACGTAAGTACCCATCTAGAGTGATACAAACTACTAGCTAAGTGACAACGTATCTAGCTAGACTATCATAGGTCTTACCCTTATTACTCGGTTCTATTAACATAATAACGCTCGTAATTAAGTAGGGGTTTAACGCAAACTCAGATGCTCAATATGCAATATATATCACTATCAGTTAACTCTTTATATTTCTCGAAACAATACCATAATTATATTCACATCATTAACACGGATGTTCTCATTAATTAAGTGTATATTATTCTCATCATAAATATACAATATAAGCACCCCGAGAACTAAGCTGTGGTGCACACATACTCTGCTATCCATCCCGGTACATCACGTACATAAGGATCACATATTCCGAATCTCTCAGGAATAGTCCAGATAACACAAATCACAAATAGTGGAGGCGAACACAGTCACATCACATGGGTCACGCACATACCTACGCTCCCACGATCAGCGGACTTATTAATATCCCAATAAGTCTTTCTATGACCTATGTTCATCGAGGTAACCAGTCTAAATCCGGGCAACACAAGGATTAGAGGGCCCTAAGCGAACGCAAACCTCCCGTGATAGCAAGTATGGTAGGTATGTCATACATACAATTCATATACCAATACTAAGTAAACACACGTCTTAGTAATACCGTAGTTTAATCGTAGTACATATCGCTTTCTCGTACTAACTTATAATATCTACACTTATTTTATTCTGGTTTATCATCATACGTGCCATAATCTATTCTCACGTCGTAGTAGACACTCACGTCTCAACCCAAGTGGTTCATTGAACTAAATCTCTCGTATATAAATTTACTCCTCGTAATCACCCAAAAGTCCCAAATCTATCCTTACATCATCAAAGGAAGGTTATCTATCTCCTCGAACAAGTTTACGGGACTCCAAAAATCAAAACAGTCCAAAAAGGACCAAACTATCAACTCGTTAGAAGTCTCGTTCGAACGAGACTGTTCGAACGAGATTCCTCTGTCAACTCGTTAGAAGTCTCGTTCGAACGAGGCTGTTCGAACGAGATTCCAGTTCGTTCGAACGAACTGTACCTTCTAACGATATCTCGTTCGAATGAGATATCGAACGAGATCCCTTCTCATTAGCAGCGACTGGTCAACTCGTTAGAAGCTCGTTCGAACGACCTGGGTAGGGGCTTCTAACGAGCTACCAGATTCGTCCCAGATTTTCTAAGTTACGTTTCTCACCATTTTTAACACCTCAATCCTTCTCCAAAGTTCGTTCTAACAGAGTTTTAAGTCCTCTAATCATACTACAACATGCTAAGGTCATATACTAACATCTTTTAATACATTAATGCATCCTAAACATCATTAAATCACAAGATTTTATACTTTTCCCCAATTTTATCAAGAACATGAACCCTAGATATATATCATCATCAAATCCCATAATTTAATCCGTTATAATTTCTTCTAATCACCATTATTATGAGAATAATCATCTACCTATCATTCTACATGCAATTCTCTTCAAAATATACAAGTTCTAAACTCCAAACTACATGGGTTTTCATATTTCACCAAGAACAAACACAAAATTCGAATTTTTCTAACATGGGAAGAACATTATCTGAAATTAAATGGAATAAAGTCACTTGCCTTGGTTGGATTTCGGATTTTGGTGTTGGTTTGGTGAAGATTTCTGCAGAATCCCCTCTCTCCAAGCTTCTCCTCCAATGGTGGCTTAAGGTGGCTAGGGTTTTCTTTGGGAGAGTTTGTAAACCTAATGATAGCCTCCGTAGCTTAATGGGTTAATATGGGTTGGTTAGTGGGTTTAGTGGGTTAAATCCACATCAGATTAAAACTCCCAATTTTCGTCACTTTTAATTCCTAAAAATGTAAAATTACCAAAATACCCTTTAAGTTGCCGGTATGGCCTAAAAATGCCCCGGGACCCAAACTATACCCCCGGCTAGTGTTTTCTGACTATCTCGACCCTTCCGGACGCGTTGGCGCACTCAAAACGACCATACAGATTATAGATTTTAAATTCACTTTTTATAATCAAAATATTACACCGTGACGCGGCGGTCCCATGCGTCTCAACAAAATTTCTAAAATGCCGTATATAAATCTCACGACAACTTTTATAATACCAAATACATATATCAAAACATGTATGCACATAATCAAATACCAACTCACATCTCGTTAGTATTTATAACCCGAATTAATTTCCAATTAATACGCATTTAATTAATTAATCCCAAAAATAAATATAGCCAAAAGTACGGGGTATTACATGGATCTTCTGTATTTTTTCTTTAATACCAACCCCTACTATGCAATGTAAATGATTCCATCGATGTTTCTCTTGAAAAGATCTTTATCAAAGATGAGTACTGGGCAACCAATTTGCGAAGGATCGTGCGGTCTTTCTTATCTATGTTTTGGGGATATCTACCATGTTTATGGAGGTGCCAAATGTCATAGTACCATAAATCAAACATATAGGAGTATTCCTCGATGATGAGCTCGATGTGGTAGCGATAAGTGGGCATATCTTGTTTCTGAATCGAAAAGGGGCCATCATTATTTCCTCAGGCATGTCGACCATGAAGTCCAGGGTAGAAAGGGTTTCAGCTAGACTGTTCTTTATACGAGGCAGGTAGTGGAATGTGACATCTTGGAAGTGGGAGGACAAATCTTTTAAGTGGGCGTGGAACGGTAGGATCCTCTTATCTTTAACTTTCCATTTTCTGAAGATTTGGTCGATGATAAAGGCAGACTCTCCGTAGACGTCTAGGTACCGAATTCCTTTCTTAAGTGTGATTTTAAGGCCTATGGTGCATGACTCATACTCAATCATGTTGTTGTTATATGGGAAGTATAATTTAATTTAAATGGTCCTGTAAGAGTCATCAGGGGCAATCATTAGTATCCCAATGTCTTATCCTTTCTTGTTCGTAGCTCCATCAAATAACATTTTCCATGTAAGGACCTCTTGAGATATGAAGAAAATATCTTCATCTGGGAATTCAGTGACCTAAACATCAGTCCCTTCCATGGGGTAATCAATAAGGTAACTGGGGAAGTCTCTCCCTTTTATAGCTTTCTACGTGATGTAAACAATATCGAACTCGGCTAGCAACATCAACTAACGAGACATTCGTCTAGACAAAGTGGCTTTCTCTACCAGTTATTTAATGGACTCCATTCGGGATACTAGTCTGATGGGAAAGGCAATAATGTAGTGTCGTAACTTATGCGTGACCCAGACCAGGGCGAGACACGCTTTATCCAATGCAGTGTAGTTGACTTCATATCCAAACAGTTTTTGACTAACATAGTAGATGGCTATTTACTTGTGGTATTCTTTAATGTATTGGGATAGAAAATCCTCGGCTACTATATTAGTGATAATTAAGTATAATAGGAGAGGGAAACCCGACTATGAAGGCATGAGCACTAGAGGTCAGGTGAGGTATTGCTTGATTTGGTCAAAGGCTTCTTGGTAGGCCTCATTCTAGACTTTGGTTGAGTCTTTTCGGAGGAGTTAGAAAATGAGTTCACACATAGAAGTCAGTTCATTAATGAACCGACTGATGTACTATTGTTTACCCAGGAATCCTCGGACTTCCTTCTCCATATGTGGTGGTGGCATCTTAAGTATGGCCTTCTTCTAGGCAGGGTCTACTTTGATTCCCTTTTGACTGACCATGAATCCCAAGAGTTTCCTTTTATGATACCAAAAATACATTTATGTGGATTTTGTCGCATCCAGTATTATCGCAATTGCTTGAAGAACTTTCAGAAGGCAGGAGTATGACCTTCCCTAGTCTTAGACTTAATGATAGTGTTGTCCACATAGACTTCAACCTCCTTATGAATAAAGTTATGCAGGATGATTATGGTATCCCTTTGGTAGGTAGCCTCGGCGTTCTTGTGTCCGAATGGCATGACAGTATAGCAAAAGGTTCCCTATAGGGAGATGAAAGTGGTTTTCTCTTGGTGGTCAGGGTTCATCTTCATCTGATTATATTCGATGAATTATTAACAAATGATTTGAGGGCGTGGGTAGCCGTGTTATTCACGATCATGTTGATATTGGGTAATGGGTAATCATCCTTTGGGGATGCTTTATTCAAATCCCGATAGTCGATTCACATGTGGATTTTCCTTCTAACTTTGGCATGGGGACGATATTGGAAAGCCATGTTGGGTATTCGACCACGCATGGAAACCCATGTTCAATTGTTTGATCACTTCCTCTTTGACCTTGAGAGACCACTCGAGACGGAGTTTCCTCAGCTTATGTTTGACTGGTTTACATATTGGGAATGTTGGGATCTTATGCTGAGTTATTTCTGGGTTAATACCGGGCATGACATCGTAGGACCATGAGAAGATGTCTAGGAATTCTTTCATTAGTTCTTCAAATTGCGCACGCTCATGCTCGTTAAGGGTGAACCCTATCCTAATGTTGCATTGATGGCTACTAGAATTGAGATTAATAACAATAGTCTTATCATCATTAGTTTGAAGTGGCTATGTTGTTTGTTCTTCTCCTTATTAATATTAGTTAAGAATTTTTCATTTGCAAAATCATTATCATCAAAGGTTTGATTAGTTACAAGACAATTAATGTAAGGCACAACAAGATACTCAAAATCTTCATTTATTTCATTTTTTAGAAATCCAGTATTGAGAACCTTGTAAAAAGAGGGCTCAGTTACATTGATATTAGGAAAAGGATAACCAACAACAGGTGAAGAGACTTGGACAGGGTAAGCAGCAATGCTAGGTTAAATCTCGACAAGTTGGACTAGTATGACATTCCAGTTAAGGAAAGGCATGTCAGTAACTTTGATTTGAGTGGAGGGGTCTGATGGCGCAGCATCTGATCCGATCATAAAGAGACTCAGCCCTAGTTTATGCAAGTCGAATGAGTCTTTAAAATAACTTTCTTCGGAGTCCTTAGTAATTGTCACGACTTTCTTAGTCAGAGGTTTCAATTCATATGTATCTTTAACCTAAGAGTTACTGTCTTGAAAGAATATTTCTAGTCCAATTTTCATCTTCTTGTCAATATGGTCATACCAATCCTCAAAGGATATCATTCCACACAGGTTGGATACTGAACTGACTTCTTCCTGATTTGGTTCATCATTTGAGCTATCAAAATCATCCCCTATCTAGTGACGACAATGTCCTCTTACCATGAGTAATCAATACACTCGATAACCTCAATGGCTTCATTGTATAAATCTTCCCACTCAGTGGGGAAGTTCAGGAGTGAAGGGACCAACCATCCCTGAAGCTTCAAAGTAGTGAGAAACTAAAAGATGCTGCAAATTTCACTTATTTGTCAAAACATATCGGTAAAGGTATATATTATATCATTTAAACTGACGGCTTCAATAGGTAGTACCCATCCATATAATTCCCAATCCTACTTTCGAGCTTCCATGAACAAGCCACTCAATTCTGATAATCGACGATCATCTTGGGAGGAAATTTCAGCCCAAACTCTAAGAGTTAGTTTAACACAATCGGTAACTCCATGCCTCCCCCGTCAAATTAGATGTGGACTGCGATGTAGGTCCTTTTAAGGAGTGACAAACCTTAAGTGGTGAAGCATGTAGGGTGTAGGAGAAACTATGGGAAACCCTTGAGAGGTTTAGGTGAGACTATGGGGATGATAAGTGCTTTATTGGGCAGGATTTGAGTAAATGGGTCACTTTTTAGAAAGATGGTATTTGTATGTGCTAGAAGTGGGTTATGAGTGGTACTGAGTTTAGGAGTAGCTGGTGGAGAGATGATTCCCCATTTAATTAGGCCTTGGACCACATATCTAAGGTGGAGGCATTGGTCAGTGGTATAACCTACAGATTGGTGGAAATTACAACGGGCATCGGGTTTGAAGTTTTAGAGGAGTGTATTTTTTAATGGACGGGGGCCTAAAAAGTTTGATGAGATTTTTGATTAACAAGGCCTGGTAGACTTTGGATAGGGGAGCATGGAACTAGGTGTATTCTTTCTTCGCAGGATTAGGGTGACTTTCCGAGGCCCAAGAGGCTACGGGATGGAATATGTTGTCGATGGTTGAGAGTGTAGCACTGGTAGGCTTCTCATACTTTCAGAGAGTGAATTATTCTGTCACTTTATTTGGTTCAAATTCCACTTTGGTAATGCCTTCCTCAATTTCTATACCAGCCTCTCGAAGGGCTCGAAAGAGTGGGTAATATTGTCCTCCTATGGATGCTCGAATATGAGGCAAGAAGTTCTTCTTCGTAATATTGACTTGTTCCTCCTCCACTACCTCAAAAAGTACGCTCTCACTCGAAGACCTTTCCGATGGAGGGTGACCTCATTCAAATGAGGTCACTCAAAGTTGACCTTGGAAAAATTATATAAAAAACATTTTTCAAAACCTCTTCCAAATTTTATTTCATTGAAGTCATGTCATGTCACTTCCTAGCAATAAAATAAATAAGGAATTATAAAACTTTTGAAAATTATTACCTTTTCCAAATCTCCAATATGCAATAGAGTTGTCCGATTCGATTTGGTAATATAAATCATGTCGTTTTATCTATTTGTCTTACTGTGATGTAGCATTATAAATCGATAGACTCGATATAAAGAAAATATTACACAAAGGTTTCTTCCATAATTAATCCATCACAAACTAGAACCTAAAGGGAGTATAAGCATGTCCTTACAAATCTCCCCATTTGGGTATTATGGGACAAAAACAAAAATGTAAAAGATCTAAAAAAATGGTGGGATAAAAAATTCACACAAATCAATCTACCCAATCCCGGTGACTCGATAGAGATGTATGGATTCTTTAATCAACAACATATAACATCACGAGCCCTGTAAGTATGCACACTTACAGACACACTATATAATATATAAAAGATACAGGAGATGTATATGAACCGGTAGAAATTATAAAATTCAATGCATGCACTAAACTATTCCCCTTAAATATACTCCCCTTGAATCCCAAAATTTCTTCTGCTTTATATCTTGGATATAGAAATGAAAAAATTAAATAAAAGTCTATCACCAATTAATCAAATTAAGTAAATAAGATAATCAATTAAAACATGTACTCAACAAGGTAAGTGATAGCTATAAATAGAAATACGAACATGGTAATGCATATATTGATCACAAACATCATATACATATCTCAACATGACCAAAACAAGAAAAATAATCAAAACTAAACACAAGTGAATATCAAGAGAAAGACAACATCAAATTTATTCACTCAAGCTATCTAATAGGAATAGGAATGAACTCGAAACCTAAAAAGGAGATGGATCCACTTATGTGATGAACAAACCCCTTGATACGGGGTTTTCTTTTGATGCAGGAGAAATTGTAGGAGAAATTAGTAGGCATTATGGGTTTAGGGGTTCCTTGGTTTGGGGGGAGTGATTTTAATGTTGTTTAATTTTCATTGGAATGGAGTTGGGGGGATGAGTACATATATAAGGGACTTTTCAAATTTTATTAATGAATTAGAATTATTGGATATACCGTTAGAAGGTGGTTTGTTTACTTGGTCCAATAATAGGGACAACTCTTCTTTATCTTGACTGGATCTCTGCTAATTATCTTATGTGTACTAATAGCATTTTTTAGGGGTGACTCAATCTTGTTTACTGGGGTGATTTCGAATCATACTTCAGTCTTCACTACACCAAAATAGAAGAACTATCACTCTTTTTCCCTGCCAAGTGTTGTCACGTTCCTTGACCGTAATAAAAAAACACGAGTTCATTTTCACGATCATAGATCCTGATAAGACAGACGCAAGGTTTGTCATGAACTTGTCATGATACTTGATCGTGACAACATCAAGATAATTTTTTTGTCACGGGACTTATCACGATCAAGGTCTGTGATAAAAAAAATACCAGATTACATCCACTAAAAGCCTTTTTCCACCAAAATATTACATTTTCCCTCCTCTCTCTCATAAACTTGGCTCCCTCTCTCTCCTAGGTAAAAAAAATCTATCATTTTCTTTCATTCAAATTCATTATTTACACACACACACACACACACACACACACACATATATATATATATATATATATGGAGGGAGAGGGAGATAGAGAGAGAGAGGAAGGCTCTCCTACATCACACCTAGCTCTAGTCCCTAAAACATCTTTTTTTCTGAAATATTTGTTTTTTATTGAAATTAACCTCTCGGTCAATAAATATTCAAAAAAGTAAGTTAAAAAAATATTTTCTAGTTATTTTAAAAAAAATCACAAAATTCTATCGGTGAAGACTCTTATAAATAAGGTATTTTTAGCAGTTTTTTATTGGATTTTTAAAAAATAACTAGAAATTATATTTTGACCAAATTTTTGAACATTTGTTGATTGGAAGTTAATTCCATGGGAAAATAAAAAAAAATTAGGGCCTAGATGTAGGTTAGATCTATGAATGATGGAATTTTGAAAATTGGATTGGTATAGTATTGGGATATGTATCACATGTCGTAAGATACTAATAATAGAGGTTTCAATGTAGGTTCTGAAAATTGGATTTGATTAGGTTATAAAATATAATTAAAATCAATTTGCTATGTACATAGGTTTTGAAAATTTGATTCGATTAGGTTATAACGTAAAATTAAAATCAATTTGGTATGTATACGAGGCTTAGGGTTTTAACATGGTAGTGTTTCAACATTATTATTTAAATATGATAGGTTATTAATTACATTGTGCGTGTGTCCGAGTTAACTAATGATTTAACTACCCCAATGGGATAAACATACTTGTAGAAACGCCACGAGTCACACGACTATATCGGTTGTTTTCACAAGTTAGTTTATTCCCACGGGGTATAGAACTATTCGCATTCTATTTGTTCTCACATGGTAGGTAATGATTCTTACAAGGAGTGGACGGGTGAGACAAATGGACTAGGGAATGTGTACTAAAGAGGGGCTAATGAGTTTGTAAAATTCGCAAAGAGGTGTTTCAATTATGAAGCGTTCTTCTATCCTTGCACATATTATAGAAATGGTAAAGTGTTTGAGCGAAAAATAGTTGGATTACATCTTTTTGGATGGAGTATGCAAGGCGATTATCGGGTGTGGGTTTTTTCCACAGGGACAAACAGTGTCCCTTTATCCCAAAATAACCTCCACTATAATCGTCAAGTAGGACAGTGATGGAAGGGCATGAGGATCCCGTAGAGCATAATATGTTAGATGATCTAAGGGGGGATGCTTACGGAGTTTATGTAGTAGAAGACAATGGAGATTATGATAAGGAAGAGAACGAATCTTGTGGTGGAGATTTTAGTGCTTATGTCGGTATTAGGATAAACATTGAGGATGACTACCAAAGTTTGAAAGTCAAATCAACCCAACCTTTATACCCTAACTACGATAAAGATCAAACAACATTACATGTGATGATTGGTTGGTATAGTTTGACGATCCGTTTTTGTGACAACCCGGATATAATTATGATAAATTATAATTAAATAATGCTTATCTTATGTGATATGAAGAATGTGTTATTAGTATATCTAATGTTAAGTGATTATGTTTAGTCTAATCCTACTTTCATAAATCATGAAATGTCGAATTATTTACAAACACAAAATTTTGTTATTTTCGGTAGAAATGTTCCTGTTAGAGACTAGTTCTGACCCTTATCACATTACAATTGACTTGAGGTAAAAACTATATAGTTGTAGACATGTGAGTTAGGGTTTTAACACAACAAACATTGCATCAAATGGATGCCCGAGTAAGGAGTTATACCGAATTTACGTGAAAGGGGCAAATCTGTCCATTCCCTTTAAGTGGTAAATTGTCTTTTAGTAAACCAAATGTTTTAATTTGATTGGATGACTTGGGAGGCAGCCTTGGCCGACTTAAAACTCTTCTTTTAACTTATTTATTCAGAAAATATAACCCTAGGTTCAGTTTTGAGAGAATTAAGCTTAAGCAAAGAGAAAGTAGAAGTTAAGGAAGAAAGATTACAAGGAAAAGCTAGGAAAAGAATTCCAAAAAAATTCTTAAGGTGTTTCCAAGGTAAAATTATGTGTTAATATTGTTTAAATCTTGTATTATACTTATTTCAAAGTATATAAATCGTGGATTATTGACTGAAATTCCATCGTCCTTTATGATAATATGTATTGGTTCATATGTGAGATAAGTGGTGTTTATAGGTCAAATTGCTTTGTATTGAAACCCCTTGTATTCAAACTTGCATATATCTTTTTATGATTACTGGAATTGAGAAATTCCAATTGGATATGAAATTAGACTCATATATTCATATCATATCTGAAATTTATAATTTATCTCCTTGTGGTTAGTCCGTAATGATGATTTGAAGTTGGTACATAGTTTCTGTTTGTATACTTCATTTCGGTATACCCTGAGTTTAGTCAAGCTTTTGAGATAGAAAATGAAGTCAAACAATTATGAAACTTTAATTCTGTACTATTCAGTATGTGTACTGAAAATTATGAAAATTCTTGGATGTTGAAGGAACAATAGAGGAACTTGTAGGGCAGATTTCTTGTGTTATAAAGAAATGGTCATAACTTGCTCTAGGAAGCTTGAAAAATTACACCGTCACTTTTATTGGAAAGTATATTCATATATGTTTTCATATTGATAAGGTTGGACCCATGTATTTATACAATTTAGTAATATAGGATGGTTAAGTATGTAGGACAATAATTTCAGGCCATAGTGGATACCCCTTGAATGAATGTTTGTATTTCGTCCTTACAAAGGGTACTTTGAGTACATGTTTCATGTGTATATACATTGAGAAGTATAATTTCATGTTTACTTGACTTTGGTTATAAATTCCTTATGAGGTATTTCCTACGGTTGAATGTTCATAGCTTTATCAATATGTGCACCATTGTTTTGTCTTTACTCATGTTTCATGGAATGTGACTTAAGTGGAATTATATGGTCGTTGTATAGTCATGGAAAGTTACATAATTATATTAGTATGATACTTATGATTGAGATTCAGTACAGATTTAGTTGGATTAATAGGTGTAAGGCCTAATCAACCCAGTTCAGCTCCTCCCGAAGGAAACGTGAATACGTAGTTGACAACCCAAGGTGAGTGTACTCACTGGAATGATGTATTTGTATACTGTTACGAATATGATCATAATGTTATGAATATAAAATTGTTCATTTCGGTTTATCGAAATGGGAGGTTACTCCTGGACCCGGAATGGGGGAGATTTGTCTATTAATGACAAGGGATTACTCCTCGACTAGGAATGGGGGAGAATTGTCTATTTAGACAGGATATGTGAATCATGATTCGAAAAAGTTGGTTATTCATTATAAATGAGCCGGATAAGTTAATACATGATTATATGGACATGATTTATTGCATTTAAATTCATGCAGTAGTATAGTAGTGATGCATTCACTGGGTTATTTTGCTCATGGTTCCTATGTTCACATTTTTTTAGGTAACGCGATGTCACTGCCAAATCTAGGTGGTCGGGTTGGGTTAGCCAGGAACGGGAGAAACAATGATTTTGTGTAAATGTAAATGATTTAATTAAGTGAACTTATCCTTCAAGAAAGTTTTTATGGACATGACTACTCTGATGTTGTAAAAAGGCTTTCAGTTATATGGATTTATAATGATGACTCTGAAATTAAAACTCGTGTTTATGGTTTGGTTAGATTAATTATGGTTTGACTCACTTTGACTTTTAGACTTAATTATAAGTAACTGGGTTGGGGTGTGTCAGTTTTGGTTTGTCTAGTAATAGCATGACTCAAATTCTAAATTGGGTATAGGTTTTTCTTCCCAAATAGAATACGCTTCCAAATAACTATCCGAGTATGAAGAACATTTTTAAATGTTTAATAAACTCATGCTTAAAATTATAATTGAGTACTATACCACAAGGACTAAGAAAATCTTGATTATTGTCCAATTTGTGTGGAACCTAGATTTATGCCAGAGCATGGTTCCAATAATAAGAGAGATGCACTTTTAAAAGTTCTTCAAAAAGTATTGAAATATTTCCCTGTTGGTCCCAAGTTGAAGATATTTGCATAATACCATGGATAGATAAGGAAATGACTTGGCATGCTAGACAAGAAGTAGGGGGTAATATCATGAGCCATCTTATTGACTCAACCATTTGGAGAACCATAAATTTTAATTACTCATATTTCGCCAATGAACAACGTAATATTTATTTGGCAAAATCAACATATGGCATTGTTCCACTCGATAATCTAAGAACCAATCAAAGTGTATGGTTGGTTATCTTAGCAACCTTAAATCTCACTGCTCCATTGTGCATGACACAAGAATTTTCGAAGTTGTCATTACTGATACTTGGGCCAAAGTCACCAAAGGACGACATTGATGTCTATTTGGCATTATTGGTAGAAGAATTTAATGAGTTATGGGTAGCGGGTGTGCAAGTATTTTACTATAGTAAATAGGAAGAGCTCTCTTTAAAAGCTATGTTGATCTCGGCAATTCATGATTTTCCAGCTTATAGGACTTTAACAGGTTGTAATGTTCATGGTTCTTTGGGTGACCCATTTGTGGAGAGGAAACTAGATCTCAACATCTCAAGGATAGTGGGAAAATTACATATCATTCTTATAGGAGATTTTTGCCTCCATGTCACAGGTTTAGATTTGATAAAGGTTCTAATTTTTTATCGGATGGGGTCGAACATAGGCTAACTGCAAGAGAGCTTTCAGGTTCATAAATTGAGAGGAGGTCTTCCAAATATGGAGCTAATATGCCCAGGAAGTAAGGCATTATCTAATAGGTCAATATTATTTTACTTTTCGTATTGGAAGGATAACACCGTGCGCCACATGATATACCCGTTTATACCCTCAGCCTGGATGAGGATTACCTCCTATACGGACGACCCTACGAGGGGCCGACCCTTCACCAGGCCATAGCTGGCCACCAGTAGGTCCAGACGACCCTACGAGAGTCCGACCCTGACCCAGGCTCCGGACGACCCTACGAGGGGCCGACCCTTCCCCAGGCTCCGGACGACCCTACGAGGGTACGACCCCTCCCCAGGCTCTGGACGACCCTACGATGGTACGACAGTACGAGGCCAGAATCAAGCCAGACTCCCTATCGGATGAAAATTTGCCCTCGGCCTCGGCTCATAGGCCGAGAGTGACATCATGACAGCGCGTGGTTTGGGACACGCGTGGAACAGTGCGCGTCAGGCTCATATGACACGTGGCAGACCGTTATAACCAAATCACACCCTCACGTGAGGGAATATTATGTCATCATTTGGCATCCACAGGTGTCAACAGGGGATTTGTTAGATCATCATTCACATGCACCATGCTTACTTGGGGGGTACACTACACCCCCCAAGACCTATATATACTTGTCACCTACAACCCTACAAGGGATCGATCCATGAACAATAGCCCTAGCTAAAACTCTGCTTGTACACACACAGTAGAGAGAGAGAGAGGGTTATGAGCATTGTATTCAAGGCCATTAGTGCCCATACTTAGTGGATCACACACTCACAGTGGATGTAGGCCAAATTGGCTGAACCACTATACATCATTGTCTTATTTCCTCTTATACTCATCCCCTTCTACACACTTACATACTTATATACTTGCATCCCTATGGCTGCCATGGCTGCTTCTGCTTGAGCTCACTATCACTTATCTGGTGATGCTAAATCTTAGCATCATCAGTTTGGCGCCGTCTGTGGGAAACGAGAAGACATCTCTTCCTTTGTACAGCTTGACCTCACTGGGCACTCTGGTGGTGAACCAACACTCCCCCTGAGAGGAGGTGTTTCACCATTGAAAGAGACCCACTAAGGTTCCCAAGCTCACCAGTATTTTCTTCAGTTCAACTTTTCATAGCTCAAGCACATGGCACCTGAGATGCCACCGCCACCACTTCCCCCGCCGGATGAGGGGGGAAGACCCAGTTCCAGTCAGCCGTCGCCTCAGTCTGAGATGGCTGATGTGGCAGCAGCCCTAAAGTCTCTGGCAGCAAGCCAGCGGATGATGCAGGAGCAGTTCACAGCTCTGAGCCAGAACATACTGAGACCACCAGGGGTCTCACCTGAGATGATTACTCCGGCAGCAGCCCCAGGATAGCATGAGGCCAGGGGACCACCCCAGGCACCATGCAAAGACCTGCCACTCCCTCAGCGGCGTAGGGATGTTGCTGACCCCAGGCGTTTGCGCCTGGGGAGGCAAGGAAACCCTTGCCCTGAAGACAGGTATGACGATCTGGAGGGGGAGGAAGCCCCAATAGAATGCTGGGAACCATACGAGGTCTCTAACAATACTGTGCGACCTCTCCAGGACAGTAGAGGAAAGTGCGGGAGACCAAACCCTGATGATCGTCCGAGAGGCTCTGCTTTTGACCGCCTGAGCAGGGGGTCGGCCTTCGAGAGGCTGGGCCCAGTAAATGACCTGCGGGATAAGCTGTCCAGGTCGAGAAGTGCTGCGAGATCTAGGAGGGAGGCAGCAGAGGGCCGACCACAAAGACGGGATGATGGCCAAAGGGAAGTAAACAGCCGACACAGGCCTGCTGCAGTGGAACCCCCCATCCACCTCCAAGAGGCAGCGGGGGATAACATCGGCCACGCAGACCCTGTGAGGCCCTGGAATGACTCAATCCAGCGGTTAGAGGATAAGATTGGCGACATACTGAAGAACCGAGACCCTCTTCAGAGGGGATACACCATAGGCTCACCCTTTGTGGCAAAGATAGTCAACTTCCCCACGCCATCAAAGTTCAAGCCTCCTGTGGTCACCCCAAGATACGATGGGAGCACCAACCCTGTCCACCACGTGGAGATGTATCAATCGGCGGCAGACATATACTCTATCTCAGATGAGATGAGGTGTCGTGCCTTCTCTGGTACCCTGACAGGGGCTGCACATGTCTGGTACACGTCTCTTCCAAAAAATTCCATTGAAAACTTCAAGCAGTTGGCAGACCGGTTCATCCACAACTTTTGCTTTGGGATGAGACCACAGAAGAAGACCACACACCTGCTCTATGTTAAGCAGGGAAAGAATGAGACTCTGAGAGACTACATAGCCAGATTCAATAAGGAGAAGCTGGAGGTGGAAGACTATGAGGAGAGCATAGCCATGACAGCCCTGATTGGAGGGTTCCAAAAGGGGAAGCTATTATGGAAGCTTGCCGAAGACCCTCCGAGGACGATGGCTGAGCTGTTGTCAACAGCAGGGAAGGTGATGAACGCCGAAGAGGCGATGGCCGCAAAACATGAAGACGAAAAAGGAGGTGCAAGCGGGGGCAAATACCCTAAGAAGAACAAAGAAGGGAAGAAGAGGTCCACGGATGATAAGTTCGTTGGTTACACCCCTCTAACGGTCAGCTGTGAACAGATCCTCAATGAGATAAAGAGTGATCGATCCCTGAAGTGGCCTGAGAAGCTGAGGGCAGCCCCTGGTAAGAGGAACAGGAACCTGTGGTGTGAATTTCACCAAGACCATGGTCACGTAACAGAAAAATGCTTTGCTCTGAAAGATGAGATTGAGAAGATGCTGAAAGAAGGGAAGCTCAAAAAATACGTGGACCGAGAGGCCTTCAAGAGGGGCCGAGGGGACGACCCCAGAAAAAAGCGAGTTGATGCATGTAAAGAAGGTCCTCAAAAAAGAGGGGACGACCCCTCTGATGATGAGGACGACCCTGACCTCCCGCCGAGAGACGACCACGGTCCTGTCAAGAGGCTCAATATGATCTCGCTCGGTGTAGGAATGATCTCCGGGGGATTAGCAGGAGGAGGGTCTGAGGTCGCTGACAGGAAGGCCCATGTTGCTGAGGCTAAGGCGGTGACGAAGGTGGTGCACTCAACCTCCCTAGAGGTCAAGTCAGAAAAAAGGAAGAAGGTTGACATGGACACTTTGATAGTGGGATTTTCAAGGATGGACTTCAAAGGCCTCTTGGCCCCGCATGATGACCCTCTCGTCATCCCTACCAAGGTGCACGGGTGCGAAGTGCCGAGGATCCTGGTAGATGGGGGCTCATCCGCAGATGTGATGTTTTGGCCATGCTTCAAGGCCTTGGGCCTCAGTCGTGCCAGACTTGTCCCATACCATCATCCGTTGATCGGGTTCAGTGGGGAGAAGGTTCACCCCCTGGGAATATATGAGGCTGATGTCAGGATGGGGGACGAATGGCCGAGATGGCTCACCAAGAGGGTCAGTTTCTTTGTGCTGGATGAGCATGTGTTTTCGGCATACAACATTATACTGGGACGTGTGGCCCTCAAGGGGTTTGAAGCTGTGCCGTCCACAGTCCACCAGATGGTTAAGTTCCCTACCCCTTACGGGGTGGGGGAAGTTCAGGGAGACCAGACGACAGCGAGAGAGTGCTACTACAACTCCGCTGAAGAAAGGGAGGCACACAAGGAGGCTACAGCCACTTACAACATTGATACCCTAGACCCCAGGGACGAGACGAAGCTCAAAAAAGGAGAGGTCGCTGAGGAGGTAGAACCCATCATCCTCGATGAGGATGACCCGGGAAAAACCGTCCAAGTTGGCAAGTCTCTGGAGCCCAGTATCAAGGAAGACCTCATCAAACTGTTGAGGAGAAGGCGAAGCATCTTCGCGTGGAGTCATGTAGATATGCCAGGGATCGACCCTGAAATCATGTGCCACAAACTCAATGTGGTAGAGGGAGTGAAGCCCGTAAAGCAGAAGAGGAGGATTTATTCTAGAGAGAAGTACGAGG
Source organism: Sambucus nigra (assembly GCA_949130495.1). Lineage (NCBI taxonomy): Eukaryota > Viridiplantae > Streptophyta > Magnoliopsida > Dipsacales > Adoxaceae > Sambucus > Sambucus nigra. The sequence goes on along the minus strand of OX422213.1, from coordinate 660,978,634 downwards.
TCATCAGGGATGAGGTTAAAAAATTAGAAGACGCTGAATTTATCAGAGAGGTCATCTACCCTGAATGGCTGTCCAATGCAGTCATTGTCCCAAAGGCCAACGGGAAGTGGCGGATGTGTGTGGACTTCACAGACCTCAACAAGCACTGCCCCAAAGACAGCTTCCCTCTCCCTCGCATTGACCAGATGGTAGACGCTACCGCAGGCCATGAGCTCATGAGTTTTATGGATGCCTACTCAGGGTATAACCAGATCTTCATGAACCCTGATGATTCGGAGAGGAATGCCTTCATCACTGATAAGGGGACATACTGCTATAGGGTCATGCCCTTTGGCCTAAAAAATGTAGGGGCAACGTACCAGCGCCTCGTAAACAGAATGTTTGAAGATCAAATTGGGAAGTCTATGGAGGTCTACGTAGACGACATGCTGACTAAGAGTCTGAAGGCAGAGGATCATGTGGCAGACCTGGAGAGGACCTTCGATACGATGGACAAATATCAGATGAAGCTTAACCCGGCCAAATGTGTCTTCGGGGTCGGAGCAGGGAAGTTCTTGGGGTTCATTGTCAATCAAAGAGGCATCGAGGCCAATCCTGAAAAGATAAAGGCCCTTATTGAGATGAAGACCCTCAAGTCCATTAAAGACGTTCAGAGGCTCACAGGGAGAGTGGCTGCCTTGAACAGATTTATGTCAAGGGCCACAGACAGGTGTCTACCATTCTTCAAGATCCTCAGGAAGGCCTTTGAATGGAGTAAAGAGTGTGATGAGGCTTTCAAGGAGCTAAAATCATACTTAGGGTCTCCCTTGCTGCTGTCACGGCCCGTGCAGGGTGAACGACTTTACGTGTACCTCGCCGTCTCAGAGTCTGCCATCAGCGCAACCATTGTGAGAGACGAGGACGGAATACAGAAGCCTGTATATTTTAACAGCAAGGCACTCCAGGGGGCAGAGCAAAGATACCCGAGGATGGAAAAGTTGGCCTACGCCTTGATCCATGCCTCAAGGAAGATGAAACCATACTTCCAGTCCCATACTATGGTCATCCTTACTGACTCTCCTCTTAGGCAGGTCCTACACAAGCCTGAAAAATTAGGAAGGCTAATGACCTGGGCTATAGAGCTAGGGGAGTTCGATATTGTGTATCAGCCTAAGACAGCCATTAAGGGGCAAGCGCTGGCAGACTTCGTGGCTGAGTTTACTTGGGAGAGCGATGAAGCCGAGGGTGAGACCCCCAGGGAGACAGATATCCAACAAGACAGGATCATCGACACGCCTGCAGCCAGGGCTGAGGCAAGCACCGCTAAGGGGAAAGCAACCGAAAATGAAGAGGGAAGATACATCTTTAGACAGGGGTCCCTCTCCGAGGGAAGTTTCTCAGAAGAAAAGACCATGTGGAGACTCTTCATCGACGGGTCCTCTTGCGAAAGCGGGAGCGGAGCTGGACTGATAGTATCAGCACCCGACGACACAGACATCGAGTACGCCCTGAGGTTCAATTTCAAAGCCTCCAACAATGAGGCTGAGTATGAGGCCTTAATAGCTGGCCTTTCCTTGGCCAAATCTCTTAGTATCGGCCAAATTTTGGTTCACAGTGATTCGAGGCTGGTGGTGAATCAGATACTAGGAGCCTATGAGGCCAAAGACGAGAGGATGGCTAGGTACCTTGAGAAGGTGAGGTCATTGCTGAAGGACTTTAAAGAAGTGAAATTCAAGAGGATACCTAGGCTCGACAATGGCCGTGCTGACGCCCTTGCAAGGTTGGCCTCAGCTACTAGGACAGACATAAGGAGGACAGTCCCGGTAGAAATCTTGCTTCGACCAACTATTGAAGACGTCGAGGGAACACTTGGCATTTGCATGAATGTTTCTCAAGAACCGTCATGGATGGATCCTCTGATCAGATACATTAAAGAGGGAGAGATGCCAGAAGCAAGCCAAGAAAGGAAGAAGCTGAGATACAAGGCTGCAAAGTTCACTGTCATCGGAGACACGCTGTACAAAAAGGGGTTCCTACTCCCCTTACTTAGGTGTGTGCATCCCTCAGAAGTCCCTTCTATTCTGCAAGATGTGCATGAAGGGTCGTGCTCAAGCCACATTGGGGGTAGATCCTTAGCGAAGAGGGTGGTCACCCAGGGCTACTGGTGGCCGACCTTGGGGAAAGATGCCGCAGCATATGTAAAGAAGTGTGACAAATGCCAGAGATTTGCCACCATCCCTCACCAGCCCCATCAGCCTCTCACCTCCATTACATCCCCATGGCCGTTCGCAGTGTGGGGGATTGATCTGGTAGGACCCTTACCGAGAGCAGTCAATAACTATCGGTTCCTCATTGTAGCAATTGACTACTTTTCAAAGTGGGTAGAGGCCGAACCGATGGTCACGATCACGGAGCAGAAGACCTTCCAGTTTATCTGGAAGAATGTGATATGCAGATATGGTCTACCCAACACCCTCATCTCGGATAACGGGACCCAGTTCAAGAATGCCTCTTTACAGAAGTACTGTGAGAGGGTAAGTATCAAACAATTTTTCTCCACCCCAGGCCGACCTCAGGCCAATGGGCAAACCGAAGTTACGAACAGGACAATCTTAGATGGGATTAAGAAGAGGCTTGAGGAGACAAAAGGAAGATGGGTCGAGGAGTTATATGCAGTGTTGTGGGCATACAGGACGACAGTAAGGACCTCTACTGGGGAGACCCCTTTCATGTTAGCTTATGGATCAGAAGCAGCCATCCCCACCGAGGTCGAGTTTCCCACTCATAGGGTCCAAATGTATGACCCCCAGGGAAATACGGAAGAGAGGAGACTTGACCTGGATTTGATTGAGGAAAGAAGGGAGGATGGTGAGATAAGGCAAGCTTCCTACCAGCAGAGGATCGCAAGGTTTTACAACCAGAGGGTGAAACAGAGGCCAATCGCAGTAGGAGACTTGGTCCTCAAGAAGACTTGGCAGAAGCCCAATAAACTCCATCCTAATTGGCACGGCCCCTTTAGGGTCACCGACGAAGTTGTCCCTGGGACCTATATACTAGAAATCCTAGAGGGGGAACCTTTTTCCAACCCCTGGAATGCGGATCATTTGAAAAAATACTACCAGTAGTATTGTAAGGTCTTGATAGGACATGGTTGTAATAAGCATTGTTTCGACAGAACACATGGAAAATTAATGAGAAATATCAGTGTTTCCCTCAACCAGTGGTTATCAGTTCTAGCACGCATGGAAATATATACAGAAAACTACCCTCGGCTATAATGAGGATCAGTAGAGGGGATGACCCCACCACAGTCCTCAAGAAAGACGAGGGTAGACTTTGTTAAAAACCATTAATTTGGTAAGATAAACCCTCGGCTATAATGAGGATCAGTGGAGGGGACGACCCCACCACAGTCCTCAAGAAAGACGAGGGTAGACTTAAAAACCCATTAATTTGGTAAGATGAACCCTCGGCTATAATGAGGATCACTGGAGGGGACGACCCCACCACGGTCCTCAAGAAAGACGAGGGTAGACTTTGTTAAAAACCATTAATTTGGTAAGATGAACCCTCGGCTATAATGAGGATCAGTGGAGGGGACGACCCTACCACAGTCCTCAAGAAAGACGAGGGTAGACTCAAAAACCCATTAATTTGGTAAAATGAACCCTCGGCTATAATGAGGATCAGTGGAGGGGACTAGACCTGTCAACGGGTCGGTTTGGGTCGTGTACGGGTCGGGTTAACGGGTTAACGGGTGAAAACACCCTTAACCCGTACACGACCCGTTAAGCCTAACGGGTCTAATAACAATACCCAAACACGACCCGTTAATATTAACGGGTACACGACCCAAACCGTTAACACCCATTAATATTAACGAATCATTTTGGGTCGAAATGGGTAACGGGTTGGGTGACCCTATAATACCCGTTAGTCTTCAATACTTTAAAAATAATGAATTTTAATTGTAATTTTTATTGGGTATAGATTGGGTGACCCTATAGCACCCGTTAGTCTTTAAAGATTTAGAAATAATGGGTTTTAATGGTTATTGTTATTGGGTACGGGTTGGGTGACCCTATAGTACCCGTTAGTGTTAACGGGTAGAAACGGGTTAAAACGGGTACAGGTAAATTTCCAAACCCGAACCGTTAGTGTTAAAAGGTCTACCGTGTCAACCCGTTAATGACCCAAACCCAATAAGGGTAAACCCATTAACTTATAATTTCGTGTCGGGTCGTGTCGTGTTAACGGGTTATCGTGTATTTTGAAAGGTCTAGAGGGGACGACCCCACCACGGTCCTCAAGAAAGACGAGGGTAGACTTTGTTAAAAACCATTAATTTGGTAAGATGAACCCTCGGCTATAATGAGGATCAGTGGAGGGGACGACCCCACCACAGTCCTCAAGAAAGACGAGGGTAGACTTAAAAACCCATTAATTTGGTAAGATGAACCCTCGGCTATAATGAGGATCAGTGGAGGGGACGACCCCACCACGGTCCTCAAGAAAGACGAGGGTAGACATTGTTAAAAACCATTAATTTGGTAAGATGAACCCTCGGCTATAATGAGGATCAGTGGAGGGGACGACCCTACCACAGTCCTCAAGAAAGACGAGGGTAGACTCAAAAACCCATTAATTTGGTAAGATGAACCCTCGGCTATAATGAGGATCAGTGGGGGGGACGACCCCACCACAGTCCTCAAGAAAGACGAGGGTAGACTTTGTTAAAAACCATTAATTTGGTAAGATGAACCCTCGGCTATAATGAGGATCAGTGGAGGGGACGACCCTACCACAGTCCTCAAGAAAGACGAGGGTAGACTTAAAAACCCATTAATTTTGTAAAATGAACCCTCGGCTATAATGAGGATCAGTGGAGGGGACGACCCCACCACGGTCCTCAAGAAAGACGAGGGTAGACTTTGTTAAAAACCATTAATTTGGTAAGATGAACCCTCGGCTATAATGAGGATCAGTGGAGGGGACGACCCTACCACAGTCCTCAAGAAAGACGAGGGTAGACTCAAAAACCCATTAATTTGGTAAGATGAACCCTCGGCTATAATGAGGATCAGTGGAGGGGACGACCCCACCACAGTCCTCAAGAAAGACGAGGGTAGACTTTGTTAAAAACCATTAATTTGGTAAGTTGAACCCTCGGCTATAATGAGGATCAGTGGAGGGGACGACCCCACCACAGTCCTCAAGAAAGACGAGGGTAGACTTTGTTAAAAACCATTAATTTGGTTAATTGAACCCTCGGCTATAATGAGGATCAGTGGAGGGGACGACCCCACCACAGTCCTCAAGAAAGACGAGGGAGGGGTTAATAGCATCAACAAGGAGCAAACCATAAAAGAATTAAGTATGGAAGACAACAATTATGGAAGAGACTGGTATTAATAAAACATAAGTATCAAGTGTTTTTACAAGGCCTTTGAACAAAAATACAAAAACGAGGGTATGGGCTACAGGCAGCCACCCTATGGGACGACATCAGAGGGCAGGGCCTCAACATCAATGGGAATGGTCTCCTCAGTTACCAGCACCGGATGATCTTCAGATGTACCGACCCCCTCGATCTGGACTTGGGACTCCACCTGGTTGAGGGCCTCGGCAATTAGGGGGTCGTCCAGTTGAACACCCTCCAGTGAAGGGCGAACAGAGGAGACGACATCGCCAAATTTGAGGACGACCCATCGGCAGGCCGTCCTAATCCCCCTGGGCTACAGGTAGCCACCCTATGGGACGACATCAGAGGGCAGGGCCTCAACATCAATGGGAATGGTCTCCTCAGTTACCAGCACCGGATGATCTTCAGATGTACCGACCCCCTCGATCTGGACTTGGGACTCCACCTGGTTGAGGGCCTCGGCAATTAGGGGGTCGTCCAGTTGAACACCCTCCAGTGAAGGGCGAACAGAGGAGACGACATCGCCAAATTTGAGGATGACCCATCGGCAGGCCGTCCTAATCCCCCTTTCTAGATATTCAAGGCCGAAGCCCTGAAATTCATCTGAGGTCTTGTATGCCTCAACAGCGTCAGCCTCGGCTTTCCTGATGGCTGCTTCCAGATCAGTCTTATGCTGGGCCTCCAGGTTGATCAGAGTCTCATCCCTATCCTTGATGATCAAGTCCTTGGCTTGCAAGTCGGCATCGTGCTGCCTTATCAGCTCATCTAGGACCCTAGCATGCTCGGTCCTGGCACTCTCAAGCTCAGCCCTCGCAGTGTCAAGCTCAGTCTTTGCTGTATCTAGCTCTGCCTGCAACTCAGCCTCATGTTGAATGGCCCTCTCAGCTTCGTGAAACTTTTGTTGATTCTCGGCCATCCACTTGGTGGCTGAGGTCAAGGCACAGACAGACTGCAAGAAAAAATGAAGAAATATCAAGGGGGGCCGAGGGAACAGTTAGTGAAATTAAAGAAGGTCAAGACCAATACCTGAGCAAGGGAGTGCAGACTGTAGTCGTACACTTTGGCTGGTGGCATCTTAGCCAAGAACTCAAAGTCAGAGGCCGACGGTGCAGAGAACATCGAGGCCTTGGATGCCCTCAGGTTGGCAATAAGAGATGAGGGGTCGGCCCTCAGATGGGACAGATTTTGAGACCAGAAGGCCCCCATGCTGGACGAAGAGGTCATCCCCTTAGAGGCTTCGACCCTTGCCCTCATCCTTGGATCAGGCCGATGCTCAACAGGAGCCTCAGGCTCCTTCCTTTTGTGACTATCGGCTGTCGGCTCAACAATCGTCAGCCCTGAGGCCCTTGTCTTCTTGGGAGCTTGCTGAGGCTCCTTCCCCTTCTTCTTTGACAGACCAGCAAGCAGGCTTGGAGCAGTCATATCCCAGAGGTAATCTGACACACCTGCAGGACGACCTGAAAAGGATACGATGCATCAGAAATACAGAGATAAACGGGAAACACTTCAAAAAAGTAAAAAATAGAAGACGTGTTGTATCACTCACATAATTCCGTGAGAGGGCCGACCCTCAAACCAGCTTCTTTGAGGCACCGGGGGGTCATCAAATCTTCGAACTTTGGGATCTCACCCCCTCTCCCTCGTCCCCTCAGATACTCAACAATATCCCTTTCCTCCAAGCTAAGTCCGGGGTCTGACCTAGCTTTCATTGAGGGATTAGACCATTTGTTAGGGACTCTCGGACCGTCGGCAGAAGGGGACGCCTCGACAGAGCTCTCCCATGCCCCAGATATGAAGAAGAACCTCTTTTTCCAATCATGATTGGAAGTTTGAGCCACATGGAGAAGCTTCTTCTTAGACCTTCTGGCCCCTAGATGATAGTATCCGGGCTGTTTAGATGAAGAGGTGATATTGTAGCAGGCCAAGAACACGTCGGACGAGGGCTCATCAGTGAAAGAATTTTTCCACAAAGAGATATACCCCAGTATCGTCCTCCAAGAGTTGGGTGGAAGTTGCGAAGGGGAGACGCCCAAAGCCGACAGAATATCTACAATAGCAGGATGGAAAGGAAGTCTGACACCTACTTTGAACATTTGCTCGTAGACTGCAACCTCTCCCTCTTCACCCTCAAAAACCCTCTCAGCCTCAGAGGGAACCCTCATAGTTACCCCAGAGGGCACTCCATAAATATGCCTCCATATTAGAAGGTCCCTATCCCTAACAGAGGAGATAAAAGACGAGGCATGGGAGGTATCAACCCCATCATCTGTATCGTCGTCCTCGTCCTCACCTCCTTCCCCCTCATCACCTGCAGGAGGACCCTGAGGAAAAGCCACTTGGAAGGCATTGGGGGATAAGGTTGTCACAGGGACAGCCTCAGAGGGGATCGTACCCTCAGCCTCTCGGGGAGGGCTAAGATCAGACGTGTCCCTTCTACCAGACGTCCCGGCACCAGTTGGAGAGAAGGTTCTCTCGTCCATTTCACTTGGGTTGGGTGTCTCGTCCGGACGAGATGACGACCCGCAAGACTCAGAGGGTTCAGATGGTCTTATGGTGGCAAGATGAATGGGAAAGATGGGTCGTACCCAATTAGGGTCGGCCCCTCGTCTCCTCTCTTCCTCTTCCTCTATTCGTCTGATCTTGGCAAAGAGCTTTTCTCTCAAAGGTGGGAATTCAGACACTAGGTGGTAAAGCCTCCTAAGCATTAAAGGTAAGACCCTACACTTAGAGAAATTATACTAGACTTGGCTAATACAACTACAAACACTTGGGGGATTGACCAGGTTTGACTTTTGGATCAAACCAAGGAACTAAAACATTTTTCGTCAAGAATGTCCAAGAACTAACAACCGTAGAAGACACCGGAAAAGGCAATGGGGGAACCGGAAAGTGCTGATCTACGACCCTAAAAAAAAATACACTAAAATGAAGACAAAAGAAGGCGAGGGGAGAAAAAGGATACCTGATGAGGAGAGAACAAGAAGTGCTGCGAGGCCTGACGAAACGAAGGCTGCAAGTGGCGAAGCTTACTAGTTCTAGAGAGAGAATAGACTTGGGCGCGAAGAAGAAGAAGATGGAGAGAGAGTTTGAAAATCTCTTAAATACTTTGGTAATGAGTGAACCCATTTACCAAGAAAGGTATAATTAGGGCACAAAGCCCCAAGTGCACTGCGCAGCCGCCATGCCTTGGAAACTGACACAACAATGAGTATCTGCCCAAGTGTCACTCATCTAACTGATCGTGCATGCATCTCATTTAGTACACTATCCCTCAGCCATCTCAGCAGCACCTATGGCTAAGGGCTGGTGGGTGATTGATATACCCGTTTATACCCTCAGCCTGGATGAGGATTACCACCTATACGGACGACCCTACGAGGGGCCGACCCTTCACCAGGCCATAGCTGGCCACCAGTAGGTCCAGACGACCCTACGAGAGGCCGACCCTGACCCAGGCTCCGGACGACCCTACGAGGGGCCGACCCTTCCCCAGGCTCCGGACGACCCTACGAGGATACGACCCCTCCCCAGGCTCTGGACGACCCTACGATGGTACGACAGTACGAGGCCAGAATCAAGCCAGACTCCCTACTGGATGAAACTTTGCCCTCGGCCTCGGCTCATAGGCCGAGAGTGACATCATGACAGCGCGTGGTTTGGGACACGCGTGGAACAGTGCGCGTCAAGCTCATATGACACGTGGCAGACCGTTATAACCAAATCACACCCTCACGTGAGGGAATATTATGTCATCATTTGGCATCCACAGGTGTCAACAGGGGATTTGTTAGATCATCATTCACATGCACTATGCTTACTTGGGGGGTACACTACACCCCCCAAGACCTATATATACTTGTCACCTACAACCCTACAAGGGATCGATCCATGAACAATAGCCCTAGCTAAAACTCTGCTTGTACACACACAGTAGAGAGAGAGAGAGGGTTATGAGCATTGTATTCAAGGCCATTAGTGCCCATACTTAGTGGATCACACACTCACAGTGGATGTAGGCCAAATTGGCTGAACCACTATACATCATTGTCTTATTTCCTCTTATACTCATCCCCTTCTACACACTTACATACTTATATACTTGCATCCCTATGGCTGCCATGGCTGCTTCTGCTTGAGCTCACTATCACTTATCTGGTGATGCTAAATCTTAGCATCATCATCACATATTAGAAATCATGCATGCCTAGAAGAACATCATCGAACGTCTTGTGAGCACATGCCTAGGTGAAAGTCGTTCAAAGTATGGAGAAAAGGTATGGCACGATCTTAAAGTGTTAGAATTTAAGTCGTCGTTATGTTTTAAAGAAGACAGTAGAAGGAGGAATATAATTCCGCCTGGGGCATATACTTTGATGAGCAAAGAAAGAAAGGTTCTTTTAAACACAATACATAATTTGAAAGTTTCCTCTAATTTTTCATCAAATTTGCAGAGGATTATGGGTTATGCCACATATGATCAACGAAAGTTCAAGTCTCATGATCGGCATGTGATCATTCAACTCATCCCTTTTTTGTTTAAGAATTGTTTCTATCCAAGTATAAGTATTTGCGTAAGGACATTATAAATATTAGCCTTTCCTTTACACTTCTGAGTGAAAAAGTATTCAAACAAAAGCACATTGTAGATGAAAAATAAACTCTACATGAAGCAACTTGTGTGTTGGAGAAGTACTTCCGCCCCGACATTCTTCGATATAAGTATTCTATTGTTGGTTCACTTATGCGATGAGGCGCTTCTTTGCGACCCATTAACATATTGATCAATGTACCCATTTGAAATATTGATGAAAATTTTCAAAGATTATGTTACAAATACGAGGTACATTGAAGGATCCATCACGAAGGAATATATTATTGTGGAGGCATCCATGTTCGCGAGGGAATATATGTCCAACCGACCGTAACATTTTAAATGATGGAGATAAGTTCGCAGATGTGGGTGGTCCTGTCATGGGCAAAATATTTAAACTAACAAGTTTAAAATATAATCAAATAACAAGTTATATGTTTGAAACCCATGAAGATTTTGAAGAATGGAAAGAGTAAGTTTGTTGTAATTTTACTTTGTATTGTTATCTTATATACTTAATCGCCTTCTTGATAAATTTTGTCATTCAATGTAGAAAATATAATATGTCCGAGCACAATAATAAACGAAGGATGGTTTCGCATTTAAACAGTGAATTTAGACATTAGGTGTCACATGAGGTAATTATTATGTCTAACGTCCCTCGTTAAATTATAAATAATTGCAAGCTTTGAAAGTTATCTAATTAACTTATGTAATCAAGAATTTCAGTTAAAGAAGATGGTGATGCCACGTCAAGGCTTGATCATATCACCACTGAACCCAATTTCATGGCACGCGAGTATAAAAAGTACTGGTGAATTGTTATGTATTCTCGTCGAGATACGACAAAAATATTTTATTACAAAATAGTGGCATTTCTTATAAGCCTCTTACGTATTTCAGGGCGAGTGCCAAAGACAAAAATCTCATTAAACAAATAACTCACTATGATGTAATTAAAAAGGACTATATATATTTCAAAGTGGTTGTGTTTTACTTCAATTGGGAAAGAGTTGAGGACAAAATGCTTGTAAAGTTAATTCAAGTACCAATTTGATGATGGTATACTTGTCCAAGATGAAGACCAAGAGCATATGAATGATTATCCATTTTTTTGTGTATTTGAAAATATCAACAAAGTGTTTTACTCGGAGTATATCAACAATGAATTGTGGACAGTTATCTTAGATATGCCAAAGCGTCTAACCAGTAACATGGATGAACTGGATGCTCCTGCCGAATATCGATCCATTTTGGATGAAAACCCAAATGCAAAATAATTTATAGATACTATACATGAGTAAGGTATTTGGGTTGTAAAATGTACTAAGGATTACATTTTGTAATATGTAATATGTTGTTTGCTAAAAGTAAGGAGGATCTCAAAAATTAATTTATTGTTCATTAACTCTAATTATATTAAACTGCTAAAAAATAGGCACGATCACATCACATAACACTAAATTAACTTGAAATAATTGTTCCATTCATAATAGCATTTCCATTTTATTCTTATATCTTGATTAAGCATTTATATTTGATACACTAATGAAAAAAAGTAGGTGGAATAGTTTTGTGTTCCTTAAATTCTTATACCTCTAAACTTGAGTATTTCCATTTTATTTATGTTATATATTATTAAACCCTATTTTTTTTGGAAAATATATCTACATTAGACCCTTAAAAAGTGAGGATAGGAATAGTCTCTCAAATTAGGCATATATGGGAGCATATTTGAAAACAAGACTGGTCTACAATTGAGGGCGTCATAGTTGTTGAAATTACTAATTGGTCCTGAAAAATGACGATTGAAGGAACGTGCCCATGGTGCTGAAGATGGTCGTTTGGGAGGATTAGAGGTATGAACATCTCAATATTTATATATAATATTTGACTTTCATATAATATTTTATTATTATATTTTTTAATGTTAATTAACTAACTTTCTTATATTATACGTTTGTTGAAAAATAATAATTCAACTTGCCCATAAAATTACATGATAGTGTATTGATTGGTGAAGGCGGGCAATGGAATATATTGAAGAAGAACCTAAGCAGTTGTAATTTTCGAAAGGACCAAGAGTCCGTGTTGCGGTGTAGGGACACCATCCTGGAGACGGATCCAATCACGTTGGCCAACTGGCATAGATTTGTGGATAACGAAGCATTAAAAATACATTTTTCCAATCATGGCTCAGTGAGGAGAACCGATTAAACGTGGTGGATGTGCACTACTTCGGGCGAACATCTTATGCGGAGGTAGAGAATATGATGGTAAATAAATTTCTTTAAATTACATTTTATTTAGTGGTAAGTTAATTACTTTAATTTTTTCACGTTTTTCTTTAATTTGGTCACATTTTACAGGAGTCTGGGAGTGGACCGAGGGGAAAGACACATAGGATCGACTCCTCTATAAAGATTTCGATGAAGAAGGGTGTGGTTTCAAATTCGCAGATCGTCAAGACCGTCATAAGTCATAATTGAAATTATATTCTCAATTTCATATTGAATATTCTTTTTTAGAGTTAATAACATGTTCTCGTATTGTTTTAGGAGAGGCTAAAGGTGGTGCACACAACCAAGCTAATGTCGATAAGGAATCTTTGAGTATGGAGGAAAGTCAAAGTTATTGGGCGTTGTTTATAGTAACAGTGGGTTTCCTCTAGGGTCAACACGTACGAAGCAGACATAGACTCAAAATTGACAAATCTCCAACAAATGATAAACCACATGTTCAAATGGGTCAAATGACTAGTCACAAATATAAGGAAGGGGGAGGAGAAGAATAAAGGAAATGGTAGAGAGAAGTTGGGTAGGGTACCACGACTCTACCCCCTCACCTAATTAGGTCGGCTCATCATCCCCATAGTACATGTACTTCACCCCCAACCCTACTATCCTGACTCCAGTTGAGCCAATTGGGGAGAGAGTATATATCCATGACACGTATGGAGGCGACCGAATCACAAAGAGAGTAAAGGACATGATCATCACTCCGAGTACCATGGGGCACAATCATCCACTATAGCATTTTGAGTCCTGGATTTGGGTTACTGAGATTTTGTGGGGGAAGAGGAGGGGTATTGTGGTTGGACCAACAAGTTGGTGCTCGGCGTTTTGACTACACATTGGCGGCATTCATCGTTTAGCTAAATTTTCTCCTCGAGCCTTATTAAGCTTCCATAGGATTTTACATTTGATAAAACTTGGTTGATATAATTGAACTTGCGATGTTTTGGTTTTGATGTAATTAACTTGAAATATATTTAATTTGGTTTGATATATGTAATTGTCATATTTAGTTTTCATTTCACTGTTATGGCATATTATATTGTGTATTGTGTATCGTGGATTACGTTGAAAAAAGGGACATTTTTAAGTAGGTTTTTTGCTAGGTAGTAGCTAATGCCCATAAAAAAAATTCGGCCTATAGTTTTGACACGGTCTAGCACCTTCACAAAGCCGTGAAAACTTATATCTTATCATGGAGACAAGACTGTGACAAACATTAAGCACTGTTCACATGGAATTAAATTATCATGTGCACATGGATGGACATATACTTCATCACTGAATGAAATTGTGTGCAGGAAAAGCCAACAGTGCACCTCGATAAGTTTTGTCTTATCACATTTATGGACTATGATAAGATGTGACAACTAATTGCTTACCACGGTTAGGACTGCGATAAGTGGAGTGTTATCACGGTCCTTAGCCATGACAATATTTAAGCACCCCAATTTTAGGGGATATCCTGAGCATAAAAAGAAATGTGACAAAGGGGTGTTGTCACAGTGAAGGACCATGACATGAGGATTTATCACATCAGAATTGTCATGGTCCTTGATCATGACAACACCCTATTATCAAGGTCAATGACCGTAACAATCCAGACTAAATGGTGTAGGGCCTCTTGGAGTGCGGAATGTGGAGCATAGGGAGGGATCCTTTTAGGTTTGAAAATATATGGTATAAAGAGAATGAGTTTATGGATATAGTGAATCAGTGGTGGCAAGGTTACATGGTGGAAGGTAATGAAAATTATGTTTTGGCTATGGATCTCTCTCTTTTCAAGGAAGATATCAAATGATGGAATAAAGATATATTTCGAAATGTTAGGTAAACCACCATATGAGGATTGAAGGAAATTTAGGTTATTTATGTGAAGGAAGGGAGGGGAGGAATTTCGGGGAAAGAAAGGCTCTTGAGGTAGGAGAGAAAAGGGGAGATTTCTTCAGGAAGAAATTAGTTGGAGACAAAAAACATGGGCCTTGTGGTGGACAGATGGAGATAAGAATACTAAATTCTTTCATAAAGTGGCTAACTCTCATCATTGCTTTACTCGTACCGAGAAGATTATTGTGGGAGATAAGGATTATGTCGATGAACATGAGGTGAGGAGGGATATCATCGGATTTTATGATAGGTTATATAGGGAGTATTAAAAGTAGATGGCCACCCTTGATGGGCTTGAGTTGGGGAGATTTTTTGGGGTCGGGTTTGAGATGTTGGAGGGGTGATTCAAGGAGGAGGAAGAGTTGCAGGTCTTGAAGTCTTTGAGGGGAGAGAAGTCCCCATGTTCGAATGGTTTCACTATAGCTTTTTTTCGACACTATTGGTTAGTTATGAGAGAGGATGTGATGGACTTTTTCATGGAATTACATAAAAGAGGTTGCTTTTTCAGAAGTTTGAATTCTATTTTCTTAACTTTGGTTCCCAAGAAGGGGGTTGATTGATGTGAGATATTTTAGACCAACAAGTTTGGTGGGAAGTGATCATAAGCTTATTTTCAAGGTTATGTCAGTAAGACTGAGAAGGGTTATGGATCCAATCATCTCAGAATCTCAAAATGCATTTATGGCGAGAAGGTAAATTCTTAGCGTGGTATTGGTCGATAAAGAGTGTATAGAATCTAGATTGAGAATCGATGAGACAGGAATTATATGTAATCTTAACATAGAGAAGGCGTTTGATCATGTGAATTGGGTTTTCTTTTATATTTTTTAGAGAGTATGGGTTTTAGAGAGCGATGGTGCTATTGGATCAAATTTTACATAATCTCTATCAAATTTCCTATATTGGTAAGTAGAACTCCAGGAGGGGTTTCCCCGAATTCAAGGGGGCTTAGTCAAGGTCATCCTCTCCCTCCATTCATTTTCATTTTGATGATGGATATGCGTAGTCGGTCATTGGGTAGAATTTTAAAGGTTTTGTTGATTAGTGGGTTCTTGATTGGTAATCTGAATGCTTATTCCTATAAGATCTCCCATCTTCTATTTGTGAATGATACTATTATTTTTACGGAGCTAAGAGAATCAGGTGAGAATGTCGAGATTATTGTTGGTGTGTTTGAGGTTCTTTATGGTATGAACATTAATGTTGGGAAATGTGAAATGATTCCAGTCGGGGGAAATGAGAGTGTGGGTAACTTCGAGAAGGTTAGTGATGATGTAGACAATCACTACTCAAATATGTTAGCGGCTCAAGCTTTAGCTAAGTCACTAATGGAAAAATAATCATAAAATGTAAATATGCTATGAAGGAGATGATAGAGATAGAGAACATAGAAATATAAATGGTTCGGTTGGAGCCTACTCCACTGTGCAAGAGGGTATGAGTGTTTTATTATTGAAAGGCCCTAAAAGCCATGAATTACAGTCACTTAAGATTTCTCTCTATGGGTTTATAAATGGGCAGAGCTTTAGCTAGTTAAACAATAATTCGAGCTTTGATGGAGAAGATGAAATTGGTATATATAGGCTTGGAGATGCATATTTTACCCTCTAAGCATACACCTGGTGTGCATGAGGTGAGATATATACTAGGAGAATGATATATGTCCTCTATATAAGCACATTATGATGATGAAATATTTCACCATGTGGGCTGGAGATCTATTGCAACGGTATGGTCCACGTGGACCAATGATGTGTAAGTCGCATGTTCCATATGAGGTATTGAGGTCGACCCTGATGGTACTGGTCATGCCAAGATTGAGGAATGGTCTTCCAAATATATAATAATGAGGTTTTAAAGATCGTCTCAGGACGGTCAAGATGGTCTCGGCCTGTCGGTCCAATACAAGGCTGACACATGGCAGGGCCTAGATATGGGAGGCAGTTTGTACTGAAGAGTGAATCCTACTGTGTGACCATGAATGATACGTGGATGAGGTCTCTAAGGGCGAGATCACTAGAGGTGGGCCTTTGTTCTGTCGGCCCATGGGTAGATAAATCTAATGGGTGTTGAGCAGGGGTTGTTCAATTGGGTCGAGTCTAGTCTGGGATGAGACCAGACTTATGTATGTCAATCACCCCTAGCCCTTAGTCTTCAGTGTTAATGGAAGGCTGAGGGGTATAATCGTCTGACCCCTATAAAGATAGGACCCCCTAGTGTCAGAGGTTACTAAAAGGACATGAACTAGTCTGGCTGAGGTCGAGATAATCTTTTCAGTATCCTAGATTGAAACATCAATCAAGTGTCCTTGGTTGGACACATGTCACCTGGTATGTGGATTGGCATGTTGGCCAAGAAGAGGTAGCTACAGGCCTCTCGAGGGATTGGTGCCCCAATGATTCCCCTCTCAATAAACGTACGCAATCATTAGAAGGTTTAAATATCAAATTTTAGAGTTATTTTCTCTATCTTCCCCAGAACAAACTCCCACTTCTAAGACTTCCACAACTGCCATTCTCCCTATTCTCTCTATTTTCGAACCAATTCACTTTCAGTGTATTTTGTAGCTCTCTTTCTAGTCCCAAGCTTTTCGTCTCACTCAGGTAACCTCCACTCTTTTTATTTCCTTTGCTCGTGCTTTATTCTGCATTTTCTCTATTTTTTTATTTTTCGGTGAGTTTTCATAGTGGTTATAGGGATTTAGTTGTGCTTGTGTTGGAGTTTTGAGGTTGTAGAGAGTTTAGGCAGGTGGTTTTTAGGGTTAAGTTTTCCTTTTTATCATTGATTATGTTTTTAGGTGATCTCCGATCATCTTTTTCGGCGAGCTTCTTCAACATTGTTAGAGGCAAAATTTCTTTAAAAACTATATAGTTCCCCATTTAGATCTTTAAGTCAAACTCAGTCAAACCCATAATTTTTTGGATGTACAAGAGGCTTTATAAGTTAGGTGAATAATATCCACACCTAGGAGAGAGGATACTTAGGGAAATTTGAAATGATGAGGCTAAGGCTAAACACAGAGCCGAGGCCGAAACTGCACTTCCCATTAATCCAACACGAATATCTATAGTTCATCCTTCCCCACTTCTCACA
This sequence comes from Sambucus nigra, assembly GCA_949130495.1. NCBI lineage: Eukaryota > Viridiplantae > Streptophyta > Magnoliopsida > Dipsacales > Adoxaceae > Sambucus > Sambucus nigra. The sequence continues at coordinate 660,961,368 of OX422213.1, read as the reverse complement.
TGTCCATAACCAGTCAAGAAGGGTTTTATTAGCATCAATAATGACACTATGTCTTATACCTCTTCACAAGGTTCACAAGTTCTGTCCTCATCATCAGGTTATAGGCCTTCTGCTTCCAAGGGATCTGAGAAGGTAAATTCCTTTGACAAGGCCATGCGAGTCACCTCATCTTGTCTTTGATGATTCTATTACTATCGAGTCCAATAATAGAGGTAACCTCGAAGAGGCCTCAGATAAAAATGAGCATAGAATGAAGGTTTCTTATTCACAGCCCCTAATGGCTATTCCTCTGTCTGATATAACTGCAATCGAGTACTCCTCGAGATTCCAAAATGGTGCCTCTGTTAGTGATCTTGAGGATGAGGATGATTATTTGAATGAGGAACCACTTGACACATCATACGCTGCAACCTTTCACAACATTGTCAGAGATATAGACCTTTTGATGTGGATGCACCTTTATGGAATCAAATCCTGCATTACTATAAGAGTCACGGATGATGACAAGAGATATTATGATGGGTGAGAGGGTGAGGTAGATGTATACTAACAGATGTTCAAGGTGACTTCAGGCTGTTAGTCCACTCTAACATCAAAACCATCCATGTCAGCCTAGGTATTTCCCTAGCTCAGCTTTCCCCAAATGCCTAGAGGATCATCATCGACTTTATTAAATTATGGTGATTGATCTATGATACTAACCTTCCTGTTAGTATCTTTTTGTCATGTGTTGTTGTGTCCACCACTAAAGCTCAGCCTGCATACTTCCACCTCATAGCTAGGAAGTCTACCAAGAAAGTGTTGATTTTGATCTAGGCCTTCAAACACCAATGGAAGCCCCGATACTTCTTTGTATCAAGAGCTTGGGAGTTTGATGTCGATGATCTTTGTAGTGCCTCCAAACCATTCCCAAAAATGGGGAAATGCATCAATGTTAGCCAAACTTGACCATGACCTAAGCATTGACAGTCGATACAAGACCGTTCATATTCAGTTTCAGGGCAAGGAGGGCGGCTTGTTCAAATTTGAGCAGTTAATGATTCTTGCTTTCTTAGAAAAGACGATTATGGGGGTTGTTCCCTTATTCGATATGTGTAAGTTCCAAAATTTTACAAATATAGTGTCGTCTCTTAATTATATACTAAAACTAACCATTGACTTTTACATCAGGACGTCCGATCGACACGTCTGAGGAACTTTGGTAAATGTCAGCCCCAAGCCTAACAAACTTGTTTATCAAAATTATCTACAAAAAGCCTAAACCCACACCCCCGGTTAAAAAATCAATAATGAGTTATCCTAGAGAGGCCGAGGGAGGCAAGAAGAGCAAAGAGCACTCTGAGGGTGTTAACCCTAGTCACCCTACATCCAAGAAAAACAACAAGGATGACTCGTCCAAGGAGGCCAATAACCAAGCCATTACAATATCTAGTTATGCGACCCTGGAAGTACGCTTGTCCTAATTAACCATTTCTTTCGATTCTCTAATTAATTATAAGAGGAGAGCTAAAAAGGTTATCGGCTCCATATTGGCCGACTCTCATTGGAAGTTTCTGCAAGCCATGAACCCGTCTCGGCTTGGAGACTTTACTTTCCATAAGTCTACCCAGGTAACTATACAGTAAATTAATTTTCATTTTTTTCCATGTGTTGTCTCGTATTTTACTAACTTTTGATTTTTTCTTTGTAGTCTCTGCTTGCTCTGTTCTAGTTGAACCAGTGGGTTCAAGAAAATCTTCGTGGGGTTTGGCAGGCTAGTGAGGCCATCAAAGTCAAAACATCACTGAGGAAAGAGTTGAAAGATAAGGATCTGAGCCACCTATAGGCAGTTGAAGGACTGGAGAATAAGCAATCAGAAAATCTAGAGAGCCTGAAGAAGGAACACGATGCTGAGATCAAAGCCCTAAAAGCTAAGCACCAGTCCGAGATAGAGGAAGCGACAAGGAAGGCTATTGAAGCCTTCAAAACTTCTGAAGAATTTTTTGGGTATGGCTTCCAGTACCTGGAGAGGGGATCCAAGACATTTTTCTACTGGACCTTAAATAAATACCCAGACCTCGGTGAGGCCGACCCTCAGCTGGATGAAGACTTGAAGGCTTCTGATTTTGGTGATCCGGTAGCTACCATCGCAGTTGGTGGGGTAGAGGTTGAGGCTCTAGCCGCTGAGACCACAGTGGTTGAGATTACATCCCAAGATGATCCTGAGGCGGCTGACGATGGTATCGTGGAGGGGGAAGTGCAGACATGATCAACTATTGATAACGTTGTTCATGAGGAGGCCGGTAAGTAGAAAGAAGTCTAGGTTTTTATCTTTTATAAGGTGGTCGCTTGTGGCCTAACACCCTTATCTGATGTAACATTTTCCTCGTTCCTCTTATTTGAAACAATGTTCTGTAATACTTAACAATATTTGCTAAGAATATCTGCTGATAATTTTCTAATGCTATGATATGATAATATTTTTTGACCAAGTGTAGTGTTTGCAACTTATTATATCATCACCATTAAATGGTGTTATAAATATGATGCTTGTGATCACATTTTTTCTATACATTACATTCATTATAATAAGATGATGTTTAAGCGACCATGTAAAATGATTTTTAAGTTTACATTTTCACCCCTTAAGTGATGGCATACACTGATCTCACTCTCGGCATTGTTGGGAGTGTATGGATGAGACGAGCCTCCCATACGCTCTCATATTGCCAAGAAAGTTATGACCTCTAATTCACCATAGCCTGATGTTCAAACAACCATATAAAAATGATTTTTAATCCACCATATCATGTTGTTTAAGCAACCAATGATTTTTAACTTTTTTTCACCACCTAAGTGATGTTACCACGTTGGTCTCCCTGTCGGTGTTATTGGGAGTGTATGGACGAGCTGAGAGTCCCATACACTTTCATACTGTCAAGAGAGTTATAACTTTTAATTCACTATGTTCTGATGTTTAAGAAGCCGTATAAAAAATATTTTTAACTATTGTTTTCCACCACATAAGTGGTGTTATCACATTGGTCCCCTTGGGCATTATTGGGAGGGAATGGAGGAGATGAGACTCCCCATGCACTCGCGTATCACCGAGGGTGAGTGTTAAACTAATTCACCATAAAAATGATGTTCCTTAGTTTAATATAATTCAAACCATACAGTAATTAACCATAATAAGAAGGATAAATATGAACCAACACTTTGATTTTTCATTTATTAATATCACTTGTTAAACTGATACGCTGAAATTCGTTGAACAGAGAGATTACACTTGAACGATTGAGAGACTACTGATAATATCTTTTTAGATGGTCGACATTCCAAGGGTTAGAGGGGGCTCTTCCTGTAGGTTTTCCAATCTATAAGTGCTTGGTACGACCTCATCAGTTACCTTATACGGCACATGCCAATTAGGATGGAGTTTGTTAGGCCTCTACCAAACTTTCTTTAAAACCATATCACTAATGGCTATCGGCCTGGCCTTCACCCGTTTATTGTAAAATCTGGAAGCTCTTTATTAGTAAGCTAACTGTCGGACTTCTACATCCTTTAATATCTCTTCAATCAAATCTAAATCAAGCCTCCTTTTTTCAACGTTGGTCTATGGGTCGTAGGTCTGAACTCTCTGACTGGGAAGCCCGAGCTCGATAGGATTGAATGCCTCGGACGCGTATATAAGAATGAACGATGTTTCACCTGTTGACATCCTTTTAATTGCCCAGTAAGCCCATAGGACCACATGCAATTCTTATATCCATAGACCTTTAGAATATTCCAACATCTTTTTTATTCCATAAAGTATCATCCGGTTGGACACCTCAATCTGACTATTAGCCTGTGGTCGCCTCGGTGCTAAGTTAAACTATTCGATGCCAACTCTCTTACAGTAGGCTTCCTATGAATGGTTCTTGAATTGTTTACCATTTTTGATATCAAAGTATGGGGAAATCTATATCGACATATGATATTCCTCCAAATGAACTTGAATGATATAACTTCGGTTATGGAAATCATAGCTTCGACTTCTACTCATTTTGAAAAAAAAATCAATAGCCACTATCAGATATTGGTAGTTGCATGTTTCCTTAGGAAGAGAATCCACAAGGTCGATTCCCTAAACTATAAGTGGCCATAGTGAAGCGGTGGATGAGAGTGGTTAATGAGGCTAGTGAGGACTAGCGAATCTCTCACACTTGTTACACTTTTTTACATACTTGACTGCATCTTTGGCGAGTGTCGGCCACCAATAACCTTGGGTAACTATCCTTTTAGAAAGAGATCGTCCACTGATATGACTTGCACATGAACCTCGTGGACATCTCATAGGATGTAATCTACTTATGTAGGGTGAACACATCTGAGCAGTGGTAGCAAAAACCCTCTCTTATATAGTACGTCACCAATAATGGCGAACTTTATAGCTCGATATCTGAGTTTCTTTCTCTCAGCCTTGGAATCTGGGAGCTCACCATCCCAAATGTATTTGATCAATGGATCCATCCATGATTCCCCCATATTTATATTTAAGGTAAACACAAGCCCATTGTTGTCATCTTCAATGCTCGGCCTATGCAGAATCTCAACGGGAACAGTTCGATTAATTTCGATTATAGTGGCCAATGCCAACCTATAGCTAGAACATCGGCGCGACTATTTTCAAGCTGAAAATTTTGAATTTCAAGGCATACTCAATGTCAGTACCATCTAGGGCCGAGAGTATCATCTCGACACCATATATATTTTCATAAGAAAAGCTATCGACAAACATGCTCTAGATTGGACCTTCTTTTGAGAAAACACCCTCAGATAATACTCCCTCTTTGAACAGGTAATCTTTTTTGACATCATCGAATTTCATAGTGTCGGTCGGGACAACATCTATTGTAAGCTCTTTTGGTATGACTTTTATTTCTTTAACTTCTTTTTCGGCATCAACCCGTGTAAACTCGACCACAAAAGTCTGCTAAAGCTTGCTCTTTAATTTCATCCCTTGGTTGTTAAATGATGTCATACTCACCTAATTCATTAACCAGTCCATTAACTTAATCTATTTCTCATCTTTATGAATGACCTGCCTCAAAGGAGTGTCGGTGAGCACCATCATTATATGGGCTTGAAAGTAGGGCTTCATCTTCCTTAAAGCATATATCAGCGCGTAAGCCAGTTTTTCCATTCTCAAATACTTGAGCTTGTCCCCTTATAAATCTTTGTTACTACAATATACCTACTTTTGAACACCCTCATCTTCACAAACAATGGTCGTACTCATTACAGATTCTAACATAGCTAAGTACAGAAATAACTTCTCCCGTAGAATGGGCCGAGATAGCAGCATGGGCAACCCCAGGTGGGTTTTTAGCTCCTAAAAAGCTTTCTCACACTCTTCTTCCCAAACGAAGGCTTTCCTCAAAATCTTAAAAAATAGTAGAGACTTATCCATTACTTAAGAGACAAAATGATTGAGCTCTCTGACTCCTCCTGTTAGCCTCTGAATGGCTTTGATGTTCTCTGGCGTCTGCATACTAATTAGCGCTTTAATCTGTGGGAGATTGGCCTCTATCACCCTTTAATTCATAATAAAATCAAGAAACGTTGCAGGGCCTACATAAAAAATGCACTTGATAGGGTTCAACTTCATCTGGAATTTATCCACTGCGTCGAACGTGCGTTCAAGATCGACCACATGATCCTCGGCCTTCAGACTCTTTGTTAGCATATCGTCCACATAGACTTCCATTATCTTACCAATCTGGTCTTCAAACATCTTCTTTACCAACCTCTGATAGGTTACTCCTGCGTTCTTTAGGTTAAATGGCATTCCTTATAACAATATGTTCCTTTATCCGTGATAAAGAAGGTTTTCTCGAAATCCTCCTTGTGCATAAAAATCTAACTATAACTCGAATACGCATCCACAAAACTCATCAATTCATGTCCAGCCGTAGCATCAACCATTTGATCAGTTCGAGGATCGAGAAATCTATTTTTGGAACAAGCTTTATTTAGATCGATGAAATCAACACACATCCTCCACTTTCCATTAGCCTTTGGTGATATTCCCAAAGTGTACCTGATAGCTCGGAGGCACCAACCTCGGCCAGCGTGACGGTCGAGGTAACAATGTCTCAAGACTGACGATTAATAATCTCGTCCCACATAAGGGCAAATACGGTCGACGTTACTAGTTACCCCACAATCAGTCAACAACCGAGGTCTTCATAACTCATGGGGGTCAGTATCCATCAGGTCGTCTACAACCGACCTCACATCTACCTCTTACATCAACCTCGATTGGCAATCAGTCGAGGTCAGTAAGAACTCATGGATTCTTGCACCCTTCATCGTTATTATCGGCCCAGACCGACATTCCATCTACACCTACCTAACCCCGGTCCAGGCTGACGTCATAAATCCTCCTGTCTTACCTCGGCTATCCTACCTGGCCGAGATCATCATGAATAACTTCGAATAAAGCAGCAGTCAGACTTCACCAACCTTGTACTCTTCCAGGCCGAGTTTGCACCAATCAAGGACAAGGCTGAGAATTTATAAGCATATCTAAGGATAGGAACACGTGGACAAAATCAGTTGTAACTAAAGTAATCCCCTCACGTGAGAGAATAATTCATCATCATTCTCTATATGTGACAGAGACATATGTCTTAATTAGATTGGCTAGATCAACACACACATGCTCATTGCATGCATGGGGGTACATTACACCCCCTAAACACTGTATATACTTGTCTTCTACTACCTTGATAAGGAATTAAAATTACAACCCTTGCTAAAACTCTGTCAAATTACACAGTGGAGAGAGAAATCTTGAGAGATTGTATCCAAGGCCATTAGTGCCATATTTTAGTGATCTTATTCATTCACTTGCACAGTGGATGTAGGCTTAATTGGCTGAACCACTTATATATTGGTGTTCATCGTCTTCTCCTCATCTCGATCTCTTATATTTAGTATATACTTGAGCTGCCATTGTTATCACTGATTTGAGTTTACAAACACCTTGAAGCGTGGTACTATTTCCAGCATCATCATTTTTGGCACCGCCTATGGGAACGAGAAGTTGTCTCTTCCTCTTTTTTTGCTTAACCTCATTGGAGACTCTGGTGGTGAACCAAGCCTCACCCCTTGCGTGGAGATGTTTCACCATTGAAAGAGGTCCTTTAAGGTATTAAGCTCATCATCTTCATAATCTCTTTAGTTTTAACATATGGCACTGGAGTTACCACTACCTCCTCCACCATCTGGCTCTGGAGGACCTAGTTCCAGCCAGGTGCCACCCCAGTCCGAAATGGCTGAGGTGGCTGCAGCCTTGAAGTCCTTGGCTGCAATGCAGCAAGTGATGAAAGAGCAATTTGCATAGCTAAGTCAAAATATGATGAGGCCACCTGGGGTCTCACCGGAGATGATTACTCCGGCAACTGCTCAGCCCCATCCTGAAGCCAAAGGACCACCCTAGGCACCGCGAAAAGATCAACCTACACCTCAATGGAGGAGGGACGTTACTGACCCTAGGCCCTTACGCCTGGGTAGGTAAGGACACCCTTGCCCTGAGGATAGGTATGACGATATGGAGGCAGAATATGCTCCTGAGGACTGCTGGGAGCCGTATGAGGTTTCGAACAACACTGTACATCCTATCCACTAAAGCCGAGGTTATGGGGACAGAAGAGATGGTGGTGCCCAGCAGAGAGGATCAGCTTTTGATCGCTTTAGTAGAGGGTCGTACTTTAAAGGCTCAGCCCAATAAATGACCTGAGGTAGAGGTTATCCAGGTCAAGAAGTGCAGCTAGCTCACAAAGGGAAGAGAGGGAACCTCGACCTCATCCTGGTCGACCCCAGCAAGGTCGAGACAGGGATCTAGAAGAGGTTAATAGCCGACATTGTGCTGTGACTGGGGAACCCTCAGTCTACCCCTTGGAGGTGGATGGGGACAACCTCGGTCAGGATGACGTTGCAAGACCATGGAATGACTCCATCCAACATCTTGAAGAGAATATATGAGACCTCATCAAAAGATGAGACCCATTGTAAAAAGGTTTCTCAGAGGGCTCCCCATTCGTGGCCGGGATAGTGAGCTTCCCAACCCCTGCCAAGTTCAAACCACCTACGATGTCTCCTAAGTATGATGGTAGTACCAACCCTGTGCATCACATTGATATGTACCACTATGCGGTGGACATTTATTCAATCCCAGATGAGATGAAGCGTCGAGCATTCTCCGGGACTTTGACAGAGGCTGAACACATCTGGTTTACCTCTCTTTCAAAGAACTCAATTGAGAACTTTAAGGGCTTAGATGAATGGTTCATTCACAATTTTTGTTTTGGGGTAAGACCCTGAAAAGAAGATCACCCATCTGTTGTATGTCAAGCAAGGCAAGAGCGAGAGCCATTGCTAGATTCAATAAAGAAAAAATAGAGGTTGAATATTATAAAGAGAATATAGCCATGACAGCCCTCATTGGAGGACTCCAAAAGGGGAAGTTGCTCTGGAAGCTTGTGGAAGACCCTCCCAAGTCCATGGTAAAACTAATGGCAACTGCAAGAAAGGTCATGAACGCTAAAGAGGCTATGGACGCGAAGTATGAGGATGAAAACAAAAGTGGCAGCTGGAAGTTCCAAAGAAAGAAAGATGGAAAAAAGAGGTCTGCAGATGACAAGTTTGCACATTATACTCCTCTAACTGTGAGTTACGAACACATCCTCAATGAGATCAAGAATGACCGGTCTGTGAGATGGCCGGAGAAGTTGAAGTCCCCTCCGCATAAGAGGAACAAGAACCTATGGTGCGAGTTCCACCAAGACCACGGCCATGTGACAGACAAGTGCTTCATTTTGAGATATGAAATTGAGAAGATGTTGAAGTCCAGAAAGCTGAGGAAGTATGTCGATGCTAAGTCTCCCAAGAGGGGAAGAGATGACCCTAAAAAGAAGACAAGCAACAGATATCGAGATGACACCCCAGTGAGAAGAGACGAGGACTCCGATGGTGATGACGAGGACGATCCAGACCTCCCACCAAAGGATGACAATGCCCCTGTGAAAAGGGTTGAAATGGTGTCCTTTGATATTAACACCATATATGGAGGACTAGAAGGGGGTGGCTCTGAAGTAGCCGACCATAAAGCTCATGTGGCAGAGGCCAAGTCGGTGACCAAAATAGAGGTTGTGAATCTGGAATCTTCAGAGGCCAAGCAGAAGAGAAAGAAGGTGGATACGGATACTCTTATAGTTGGGTTATCCTGACTCAACTTCAAAGGTATCTTAGCTCCGCATGATGACCCTTTGGTAATTACAACAAGAGTGCATGGATGTGAGGTACAGAGAATCATTGTAGATGGAGGAAGCTTAGCAGATGTAATGTTCTGGACCTATTTTAAGAGCCTAGGCCTCAGCAGAGCTAGGCTGGTACCCTATCATCATACATTGATTGGCTTCAGTGGAGAAAAGGTCCACCCCTTAGGCATGTATGAGATGGATGTACGAATGGGAGACGAGTGGCCTAAGAGGTTAACCCGGAAGATCAATTTTTTCATTATGGATGAAAATGTCTTCTCGGCCTATAACCACATCATAGGAAGAGTATCCCTTAAGGAGTTTGAGGCCGTACCGTCGACGGTCCACCAAATGCTAAAATTCTTAACCCCCTATGGGGTAGGGGAAGTGCAGGGTGACCAGACCATAACACGAGAATGCTACTTCAACTCGGTGGAAGAGAGAGAGGCACATAAGAGGGCAACAACAACGTATAATATTGATACACTTGATCCTAAGGACGAAACAAAATTAAAAAAAGGATAGGCCATGGAAGAGGTAGAATCCATCATCCCTAATGAGGACGAACCGAAAAAAACCATCCAAATTGATAAGGCCTTAAAACCAGGGATCAAGTAAGAGTTGATACAATTTTTGAAGAAGAGGGAGAGTGTCTTCACTTGGATCCACGCAGACATGCCTGGCATCGACCCGGGGGTTATGTGCCATAAACTCAATGTGGCAGAAGATGCTAAGCCAATCAAGCAAAGATAAAGATTTTACTCCAGGGAAAGTATGATGTCATCAAGGAAGAGGTTAGAAAGTTAGAAGAGGTAGAATTCATCAGGGAGGTCATATACCCAGAGTGGTTATCAAACGCCGTCATTGTGCCCAAAGCTAATAGAAAATGGAGGATGTGCATAGACTTCACCAACCTGAACAAGTCTTGCCCTAAAGACAACTGTCCCTTACCTCGAATTGATTAGATGGTAGACGCCACGGCAGGGCATGAACTTATGAGCTTCATGGATGCGCATTCAGGCTATAATTAGATCTTCATGGATTATAAAGACTCAGAGAAGATAGCCTTCATCATAGATAAGGGGACCTATTGTTATAAGGTCATGCCCTTTGGCTTGAAAAATGCAGGGGTCACGTATCAACGTCTTATAAATAAGATGTTTGAAGATCAAATTGGCAAGACCATGGAGGTATATGTAGATGATATGTTGACTAAGAGCTTGAAGGCCTGTACCCATATAGCAGACCTGGAGAGAATTTTTGACACCATGGACTCATACAGGATGAAACTCAATCATGCCAAGTGTGTCTTCGAAGTAGGAGCCGAAAGATTCCTTGGATTCATCATCAACCAGAGGGGGATAGAGGCCAACCCTAAAAAGATCAAGGATTTTCTTGATATGAAGACACCGAGAAGTATAAAAGACGTTCAGAGGCTCACTGGAAGAGTTGTAACACTCAAGAGGTTTGTTTCTAGAGCTACGGACAAGTGTCTTCCATTTTTCAAAGTTCTTAGAAAGGCATTTGAATGGGACGAAGAGTGTGATAAGGCCGTTAAACAGCTCAAGTCCTACCTCGGATCCCCACTTCTCTTATCCCGACCCATTATGGGGGAGAGGTTGTATGTTTATCTAGCAGTCTCAAAGTCATCTATAAGTGCAACCATTGTATGGGAAGACGCTGGGGTACAAAGGGTTGTATACTTCAATAGTAAGGCCCTTCAGGGGTCTGAACAGAACTATCCTCGTATGGAAAAATTGGCCTACGCTTTGATACACGCTTCCAGGAAGATAAAACCTTATTTCCAAGCCCACTCTATGGTCATCCTCACTGACTCCCCACTAAGGCAAGTCCTCCACAAGCCTGAGAAGTCAGGAAGATTGATGACCTGGACCATCGAGTTGGGAGAGTATGACCTTATCTATCGACCTAGGGTGTCCATTAAAGGGTAGGCACTCGTAAACTTTGTTGCTGAGTTCACATGGGAAGAGGCCGAGATTGAGAATAATCTAGAGATTGCAGAGGGATCAAATAGTAACGTCTTCCAAAATTCAAAAGAGGTTGTGTCTAGCAGAGCCAAAAACAGAATAGCTGAGAATGAGGAAGATAGGTACCTCTTCAAGCAAGGAACCCTGTCAGAGGGGAGCTTCTCTTAGAATGAAAATGTTTGGAACCTCTTTGTTGACGGGTCTTCATGCGAGAGTGGAAGAGGTACAGGGCTGATATTGACAAATCTGGATGGTACACACATCGAATATGCGCTAAGGTTCAACTTCAAGGCATCCAATAACGAGTCAGAATATGAGGCCTTGATAGCAAGCCTCTCCTTAGAAAAAGCCTTTAGAGTTGGCCGACTCCTACTTCACAGCGACTCGAGGTTTGTTATTAACTAGATACTTGGAGTGTATGAAGCCAAGGACGATAGGATGGCAAAATACCTGAAGAGGGTAAGAATGATGATAGAAGGCTTCAAAGAGGTAAAAATAAAGAGGGTTCCTCAATAAGACAACAGTCATGTAGATGCATTAGCAAGGCTAGCTTCAGCAACAAGGACAGGCATCAGAAGACAGTACCAATCGAAATCTTACTCAAATCAACCATTAAGGATGAATAGGTTGCCAGCTATTGCCTCAACTTGAACTTAGGAGACTCATGGATGGACCCCCTCATCAGATATATCAGAGAGGGAAAGCTGCCAGAATCGAAGCTGAAAAGGAGGAAATTGAGGTACAGAGCTACGAAGTTCATAATAATAGGAGATATCGACTATAAGAAAGGATTTCTGCTGCCTCTCCTCAGATTTGTCCACCCCACAGAGGTCCCCACATCCTACAGGATGTACACGAGGGTTCTCGCTCCAGTCACATAGGAGGAATACCTTTAGCTAAGAGGATAATTACGCAGGGATATTGGTGGCCGACCTTGGCTAAGGATGCTGCAGCCTACTTGAAGAGGTGTGACAAGCGCCAGAGATTCTCCACTATCCCTCATCAACCTATGACATCGATCAGTTCCCCTTGGACATTTTCGGTATGGGGGATTGACTTGGTAGGACCATTGCCAAGGGTTGTGAATAATTATCGATTTCTGATAGTAGCGATTGATTACTTCTCCAAGTGGGTAGAGGCTAAGCCGATGATCACGATTACAGAGTAGAAGACCTTCTAATTTATTTGAAAGAGCATCATATGCAGGCATGGTCTTTCGAACCCCTCATCTTAGACAATGGAACCCAGTTCAAGAATTCTTCCTTGGAGAAATATTGCGAGAGAGTCGGGATCAAGCAATTCTTCTCTTCTCCAGGCCGACCCCAAGCGAATGGGCAGACTGAGGTTACAACCCGAACGATCCTCGATGGGATTAAGAAGAGGTTAGAAGAGGCCAAGGGGAGATGGACGGAAGAGATTTATGCAGTGTTATGGGCCTACAGAACAACGGTAAGGACACCAACGGGGGAGACCCCATTTATGTTAGCACATGGCTTAGAAGCCGTCATACCTAAAGAAGTAGGACTCCCCACTTAAATATTTCAGGCCTATGATCCCGAGAAGAATGGGGAAGAGAGAAGGCTTGACCTAGATTTGATCGAGGAGAGAAGGGAAGATGCTGAGATCAGATAGGCAGCCTACCAGTAGAGAATAGAAAAGTTCTACAATCAAAGGGTGAAATCAAGACCTATAGTTGTAGGAGACCTGGTGCTGAAGAAGACGTTGCAGAAGACAAACAAGCTTCACCCGAATTGGCATGGTCCCTACAAAGTTATCAATGAGGTTGTGTCCGGTACCTACCGGCTAGAAAACCTCGAAGGGGAACCTTTCTCTAATCCATGGAATGCTGATCATCTCAAGAAGTACTACATATGATGATTGCAATTGTTTCTATATAAATATATCATGCTATGAAGAGAATATTAATGAGAAGATCAGTTCCTGTGTCAATACTTTATCTGGATTACTTTAATGGTAAAATTATGAGGTATAGGTTGATGACCTCAGACCTTAAAACATCATAATTTGATGACAATGTCTGAGGCGAAACATCATATTTGGATGACCTCAAACCTTAAACATCATTAAAGTGAAATTTATGAGGGTAACATCATAGTTGGATGACCTCAGACCTTAAAACATTATAATTTGGTGAAAAGGTTTGAGGTGAAAACATCATATTTGGATGACCTCGGACCTTAAACATCATTAATTTGGTGAAATTTATGAGGGTAACATCATAGTTTGATGACCTCAGACCTTAAAACATCATAATTTGGTGACAAGGTCTGAGGTGAAACATCATATTTGGATGACCTCAGACCTTAAAACATCATAATTTGGTGATAAGGTCTGAGGTGAAACATCATATTTGGATGACCTCAGACCTTAAACATCATAATTTGGTGACAAGGTCTGAGGTGAAACATCATACTTGGATGACCTCAGACCTTAAAACATCATTAATTTAGTGAAATTTATGAGGTAAAACATCATATTTGGATGACCTCAGAACTTAAACATCATTAATTTAGTGAAATTCATGAGGGTAACATCTTAGTTTGATGACCTCAGACCTTAAAACATCATAATTTGGTGACAGGGTATGAGGTGTAACATCATATTTGGATGACCTCAGACCTTAAACATCATTAATTTGGTAACAGGGTCTGAGGTGAGACATCATAGTTCGATGATCTCAAACCTTAAACATCATTAATTTGGTGACAGGGTCTGAGGTGAAACATCATATTTGTATGACCTCGTACCTTAAGCATCATTAATTTGGTGAAATTTATGAGGGTAACATCTTAGTTTGATGACCTCGAACCTTAAAACATCAATAATTGGGTGACATTTATGAGGATAACATCACATTTGAATGACCTCAGACCTTAAACATCATTAATTTGGTGACAAGGTATGAGGTGAAACATCATATTTGGATGACCTTATAACCATTAATTTGGTGGTAAATTATAAGGGTAACATCATAGTTTAGTGATGAAGACACCATTATATTGAGACTTTAGACCTTAATACAAACATCACCGTATGACATATACAAACTATTCAAAGGAGCATTCATCAAAAGAAGCAAAATCCTCTTAAGAGGATAATATAGCATGAAGAAGTTAAAATTACAAGTCAAATTGGTAAGAGAATGTTATTAGGGATTACAAACGATTGTAGATGAAAAACAAAAATTACAATTGAAGCTTCACAAATCATGGTCTAAGTGTTTGTAGCCACAGGGTTGGTAACCTCGGCCTGATCATTTTGGCCAACATTAGTGACCTCGGCCCCTTCATATTGAGGATTGGCATCCTCAGTCTCTGTAACCTCTAATTGTGCTATTTCTGCAGGAGCAACAGCTTCCTCCTCAACCTCTTGTAAGGCCTGAGCAAACTGAGGGTTAACAAAACCCAGACCAACGAAGTCCGAGGCTGTCAGGCTCCCTGATTCTTTTTCCTTGAAGGCTGCCCATTTACCTGTAGCTTTAACACCTCTTTCAAGGTATTCAAATCCAAAGCTAATAAATTGGTCAGAGACCTTGTACTCTTCCAAGATCTTCTCGGAGGCATCTTCAAGGGAATCTTTCACTGCAATATTAACTTTTTATTGGAGGACGTTGTCCTTGGACTTTAGGGCAGAGGTATGTTACTTCTGGATCTTAGCAATGTTCCTATCCCTCTGCTTCACTTTATTCTCAGATTCAGCCAAGGCTGCCTTCAAACGTTCCACTTCAGTATTTAGAGCAGCCTCCACCTTCTGTGCCTCTCTTCCCATTTTAATCAGGGGCAGCTTCCTCAGGGTCCAGTCAATAAACTGGTGCATGGATAGGATACCTCGCAACACAAAGTCAGATGTATGAAATCAAGACAGCCCAATTCAAGGACGAGGTTACACTTGAGCTAAAAAAGCTAAAATCTCTACCTGGATGGACCTGTGAAGGCAAAACTCGGCCAGCAAAAGAGTATTTATAGAGCGTAGGAAGCATTTGTCAGCATCGATCATCGCAGAGTTGATGGCATCCATTACCTTCAGACCATGACCAATGAGGCTGTCACTGATCTTCAGCTGCTCCAGACGAACAACCAGTGCATCATCGGTGGAAATAGGGATGGCACGATCGCTCTTTTGGGCTTTGCTTTGCCTCTGATCCTTTGGGGTAGTGGTGGAGGGTTTCCTCTTCTTTATAGCGTCGGCCTTAGAAGTGCCGACATTCAGCTTTGGTTGGGGAGGAGGAGGTGCATTGAGCCCAGCTTTCTTTACCAACTTGATCAGGCTTGGAGCAAACATCTCCCACAAGTCGTCTAATATACCTTTGGGGCATTCTGCAAAAAATATGTCTGAGTTAGTAAATCAGAGACATTAAATATCAGAGGTATAACTTAGCAAAATAAACACTTACGAAGCTCGTCTAAAGGACTACCCCCCAAGCCAGTCTCAGAGAGGTAGTAGGGGTCATCAGATGCTCATACTTGACCAGCCAACTAAGCTCCCCCTTATCTTGAAGGTCTTTAACCTTTTGTAGGTTATCCTGACTTAACCCAGGGTCGACTTTGGCAGCCAGTGACAGTTTTCCCCACCTCAGAGGGGTCATCGGCTCTAGCGATGAAGAGGGGGCACAAGTACCAAATTCCCATGCTCCAGAGACGAAGAAGTAATGTGGTTTCCAATTATGATTTGAGATTTGGGTAACCAATAACATCTTCTTATCAGACTTCCTAGCTAGGAAGTGGTAGTAGCTCAGATGGTTTCTAAGACAGGAGGGCACGTAGCACCCTGTGAAGACCCTGACAGGAAGGTCTGAGTGATGGACTGCCCTTCATAGGAAGATGGCTCCAATCTTCACCCTCTAAGAATTGGGGGATAACTGGGAAGGGTCCAGGTTAATATGGGATTATATGGCCCTAATTATTGAATGGATGGGGAGATAAAATTCTAACTTAAACATGTGCTCATATACGCAGATTTCCCCATCTCGGCCACCAAAGGCCCTCTCATCCATCAGAGGTCTCCTAAGTTTGATAGAGGGACCTATGGAATAAAGGTGCCTAAAGGCTAAGAGGTCGAACTCATTGACAGTGCTCTCTATCTCGGCTGCCTCTGAGACATCAACATCACTCTCATGACCATCATCGTCGTCCCTGGCAATGTCGACCTGGGCAGGCGTAGGAACACAATCAGGGAACCTCTGAGCGAACTCAGCCCCTGTGGCAGACGATAGAGGAATAACATTAATAGTTGGTGAGATAGCCACACTCGGCCCCACAACTTCAACATCGGAAGAAGTTCATGAAGAGTTAGCATCGTTGTACGACGAGGAACGACTTCAGACCTCGACCTGATCAGGGACCTGATCTTGACTTATGGAGAAGTCCATGGACTCTTGAAATGAATCTATAGACATAGGGTCTGAGGTAGATGACTCAGACTCAGACATGAGATGTAACACCCCGTAATTTTGAGGATTCAATATTTAATTATTTTTGGGAGTGAGAAAAATATTTAAATTGGAGAAACTTAAATTCATGAGTTGGAGAATTTATTTGAGCGAGCCGAATTAATTATAATTGGCGACTTTAAGTTTAATTGTTCGAATTAATGTGTGTCACATTTTGAGGTCAAAATTTGAATATGTCAAAAATTATTTCGGATGGCAATTTCGAGTGCGCAGTTGCATCTGGATGGGTCGAGATAGTCAGAAAAGAATACTCGGGGGGTAGTAATTGCGTCTTGGGGTATTTTTGGGCATAGCCGGGCCCACACGGGGTGAGTTGCGCCATTTTAATTAGACCCAGATGGCCAAAAATGGGATTAAGGGTTTTTAACCAAATTGAGAGACTAGGGAACGGCAGTCAACACAACTCTAAACCTAGGGTTTGAGAGGAAATTTGGGGGACAGCAAATCAAGAGCCAATTTGGGGATGTTGGAGCCAAATTAAGGGACTACACCAACGGATCAGACTCTACGGACAATTCCAGGCAAGTGGTTAACTTGCTGTAATGTGTAAATGGTGATATCCAATTCATATTTTAGTGATGTGTAAACTAAAATTCATTTTGGGGATAAATGGGTACAAAATGGGGTTTTGTTAATGGAATACTTGGCTGAGATTCAAAGTAAGAAATAGGTGTATTATATATCCCTAAGTAAATATAAAATTAAATTTTAATACATTTGATGATTAAAATGGAATCTTTATGAATTCTTGAATGAAGAACATGAATCTTGAATAACTTAGGGTTTATTTGATGAACACAAGAGGTCAATCTGCCAGAATTTTTGACACAACTTTAAATTTATGCCATTTGAGTTGTACTTAGAATTAGAGTGTTAACCATACATTCCTGGAAAGTTATTTCTCTTAGATATTCAATGAACTTGGAATCAGGTCAATCGTAGTTCTGTAGAGGGAGTAATCAACATTTTACTACACGGTGTTTGATTTGTCAACATAGTAATCTGCCAGAATTTTGACATGACTTTAAACGTGTGCGATTTGAATTTTACTTCGAATTAGAGTGTTAACCATACATTACTGGAAAGGTATTTCTCTTATCTATCCAATGAACTTGGAATTAGGTCAATCGGAGTTCGGTAGAGGGAGAAATAGAAATTTTACTAGAGGGTGTTTAATCTGCCAGAAAATTTGAGATTTTTCTTTTTAAGCCTCAAATGTCTAAAATTTTATCGGGGAAGTGTTTGGGACCTTGATGAAATATATTGATGGAATAATGATATGGAAGTAGGTCTATGATTGAGTGTTGGAATTTAATTTTGTGAGAGAGTTAAAGTGGAGATTCATAGGCTTGATTGTGACGTACTCTAATTCGAGATGATAAGAATATAATTACGGAAAAGCGTGAGCGAGCTTGAATTCGTTAGGTCAGTGGGTTAACAAGGGTAACTACTGAATTGATATAACAAGGGGTAACTAGGACCCTTATAGTTGTGTGAAGACTTGAATTAATACGAAAATGAAATAAATTCCTAAAGCAAATAACTACGGTGAATATTAGAGAAAAATACATTACGTACAAGTATGAATAATTGGGTTGTGTAAATACCTACTGTTTTATAGGATTACTTGGGTTGTGAATGCCTATTGTGTGTTTCCTTCTGATAGGAACATAGACTCGGGAAATATTAAGTTATGGGCCAAGTGAGCGAGTCCGAGGATAATGGTTGAGTGACACCAAGTTATTAAATTAATGGATGTGTTAATTAATGAAGGTAGAGTCGGAAGGTAGACTCGAAAAAGTACTAAATTCATTATTAAGAGAGTAATTAATTTAGAGTCGGAACATAGACTAGGGAAATATTAAGTTATGGGCCAAGTGAGCGAGTCCGGGTAGGATGGTTGGGCGATGCCAAGTAATCAAATTAATTGAGGTGTTAATTAATTTAATTAGAGTTGGATTGTAGACTCGGGTAGGTATTAAATTAATAGGTGTGATAATTAATTTAATTAGAGTCGGATTGTAGACTCGGGTAGGTATTAAATTAATAGGTGTGATAATTAATTTAATTAGAGTCGGATTGTAGACTCGAGTAGGTATTAAATTAATAGGTGTGATAGTTAATTTAATTAGAGTCGGATTATAGACTCGGGTAGGTTTTAAATTAATAGGTGTGATAATTAATTTAATTAGAGTCGGATTGTAGACTCGGGTAGGTATTAAATTAATTAGTGTGTTAATTAATCTAATTAGAGTGGGACGATAGACTCGGGGAGGTATTAAATTAATAGGTGTGTTAATTAATTTAATTAGAGTCGGACGATTGACTCGGGGAGGTATTAAATTAATAGATATGTTAATTAATTTAATTAGAGTGGGACGATAGACTCGGGGAGGTATTAAATTAATGGGTGTGTTAATTAGTTTAATTAGAGTCGGACCATAGACTCGGGGATAGTATTATATTAATTGAGGTGTGAATTAATTATATTAGAGTCGGACCATAGACTCGGGAAGATGATAAATTATTAAGTGAGAAAATTAATTATGTTGAGTCGGGCCACAGACTCAGGAAATTACAGGCTAGTGTACGAGATTTTGAGTACATGGTAATGCCAGGGTTTATATTATATATATACAGTGTAGTGATAGTATATATATACATGTATATATTATGTGTGATATTAAATATCAGTGACTAGATATTTATTCAATTTATATACTCTAGTACTATCAAGGGTGGTTGCGCGATGTGGGTGAATCCCCTAGCTTGAGGATTAGGGCGAGTATATCCCCAGGTCATAGCGTCCGGTATATGGGTGAGGGATTTATCTCACTTTCAAGGAAGGAATATGACCGCCTCCACTACGTTTATAGTTTGAGCCAAGTTGGTGAGCGATTCCAACTTAGGGAACTAGGTTTTGTGAGCACACCTAGTGAGATAGCACTTTAGAGGGAATCATCCGGCGAGGGTATACTCGGAGGGATGGATATACGTATGTTATATGTGTTGATGTTTTAGCAAAGGTACATATATAATGGTATTCAATATTATATGCGGCTAATAATACAGTGTGTGATGTAATTACTTTATATAACTTGTGACACGGTTATATGCTACTATTTAAGACGGAATTAATTAAGTTAATAATGAGATAACTTATAATTCAAGAATCATTGTAATTGGGTTAGAGTAGTATGGCAAGGGGAGGTTATACCAGGACTAGTTGGATGGGGTAGTGAAACTAGGTGGGGGTCAAGGTAACCGTCAGGTGTGCACAATAGTGGAGGGGTGAGATTGTCCACAAGGGAGTGCGACACTAACATAAATATGGAACGCATTCATGCATTTTAAATTACTGCAGTTAATTCACTTGCTAAATATTTTCAAAATGTTTTGGGTTCTAACCCTTGCTATAAAACTATTTTCAAAACCTTTTAGGTGTCCAGCCACAGGGACGCCAGGATTGTTATTCTATTTCAGGGACACGGAGCTGCGGCATATGTAGATGTTAGTAGGAGTTTGGATTAGATGCATCATTCATTTATTCCTAGAGTAGGAAATCATGTATCAGTTTCAGTTTTATTTAGGGCTTGTCGCCCAGACTTCTCAGTACAGTTTTCAGATTTGTTTTATTCCAGTGTTGAATATTTGTATTGGATTATTTCACTTTGGTGGCCGATAGTTTATTCGGCAAGTTGTGTAATTAATTATTCGGTTGAGTTTTATTCAGTTATGTGAATGGTTTATATTTATTTACGCATGTCCTATTTTGTTTAATTAAAAAGTTAAAATTTGGCACCATCTTTTGCAATACTAGGTGGTTAGTATGTTTTAAAAAGTTTTCGACAGTGATGCTAAGAATGAACCAACTGGGATTCCTATTTTAATTTGGGCTGATCACCCGGTATTTTATTAGGCGGGGTGTCACAGATGGTATCAGAGCATCAGGTTCTAGTGTCCTTAGGATCTGTGCGACTTTTCACTTTTCGGCTTAGCAATCTTTGATATAGAGCCCTATCATAGGATTAATGTATTCTTATATGTATGTGCATTTACGTTATTCTGCCAAATTTATATTTGAGGGTGAACTCATACGACTCGATTCTCATTCCATACGCCGCCCAGGAGAGGGAGCAGCTAGGGCAGTAGGGGGAGATGAGACTAGGGAGGCTCATTAGGAGCGAGAGTTACCGCAGCAACGGCCAGAGATAATTTTGGCAGCACAGGTAACTGAACTAGTGGCATAAGCAGTTGAAGCGACGGTGGTCGCAATGGCAGGGTACTTTTCACGGAATCAGCTACAAGTGTTAGTGGCGCCAGATGTTCAGGCTCGCGTGGGGTCGTTGGGGTGGCAGCAAGTATGAGAGATTTTTCAAGAGTGGGAATCCACCAGAGTTGTGAGGGGGTTTAGGTGCAGTGCTAGCATGTCAAGGAAGAGAGATATCCAACGTCACCAACGCGTGAGAGATTGCGATGAGGTGCGGAAGCAAATGCTAGCCACTTTTAGTTTAGTGGGAGCAGCACTACAGTGGTGGGAGTCGATCACCACAGTTGAGGAAAGGGATACGCTAGCTATTGCAAAGTTTTGGGTGTGGCTCGACCGCACGTATTTCCCTCTAGTAGTTGAGACCGGAATGAGGAGGAAATTTAGAGAGGTGACTCGGGGAGACCGATCAGTGGCCGATTACGAGAAAGAATTCACTCAGTTAGAAAAAAATTTACCGTATGAGGTAAGAAATGAAGAGAGAAAGAAAGTAAGGCTTGTGGATGGGTTAGTTTGGAGAATCATACAACATTTAATTAATAATTCTGCATTAGTAGATTATACTGATGTCGTTAATGCAGCACTCTGACACTATCAGGAATATCGCTTCCACGTGAAAAGAAGCAGGAAGAGACTGGAAACTAGCCAGTAGGATAAAGCAGGAGGGAACAATACTAGTGGGGTATCCCAGCAGCAGACAGGGGGAGATCAAGGGCAGGATTCTGGCAAGGAAATCATTCCAAACAATCTAGAACTGGGGGCTATCGGCAGGATGGCCAGAAATTCCAATAAGGTCGGCATGGAAGGGATCAGCGGCATGGTGAATGTATTCGAAGGTGTTTCGTTTGTGAGGAAGCGAGACACATGAAGAGAAATTATCTTAAGCGAGGTAGGGGT
This sequence comes from Sambucus nigra, assembly GCA_949130495.1. NCBI lineage: Eukaryota > Viridiplantae > Streptophyta > Magnoliopsida > Dipsacales > Adoxaceae > Sambucus > Sambucus nigra. The sequence continues at coordinate 660,939,456 of OX422213.1, read as the reverse complement.
CAACTACAGGATGAGGTCCTCTAAAGCAAGTCATGGGCGCATTCGGGCAGGGAAAAGATGCTCCGGAACCCGGGGATCAGCCGTTGCAGCTGGAGTATGGAAGTAATTATTTTTACCCTATGGGCATGGGATATTTTTGAGTGACAAGGAGGATGTCGCAATATAAGACTTATTTTTCACAAGAGTTCGCGGGTGAGTCGAATTTAGTGGGTGCATTGGCTGTAGCAGCCATAGTATGTGGATAAACTTTTCGTAGGGTAGCGGAGTTTCTGTGGTGTTCTTCACGGGAGAGTGGAGGTGTACACTGAGTGAAGGTTTAGATTATGCGAGGAGTTACTACTTTCGAGAATTATGGGATTAAGGTTGATAATATTTTCTAAATATCGGATGGATAGCGATGGAATTTAATTATTGTGGATAGTGGTGTTAAGTTTTGGTGTTCACGACACCAGGATATGTTTGGTACTAGGTATCACCTGAGAGGGCGTATAGCCTATACATATGTTATATTGCATGGTGCGATAGGCACATAGTGAGGTCTTGTGTTCTCACATTTTATCCCAGTAAGTAGGGGTGTTTACTGAAGTGAATCAGGGTGGTTAGATTTATGTTCGAGCAAAGAGAGGTAGCTCGGGGTTTATTTTGTGCAAGGACTAGTGATAGTAAGGGCGCGGTATTTCATGTTGTCTTTGGTAGCATGAGGGTAAGTGTATATACTTTTGTGTTAAGAGACAAGTATTTAGGGGTACGTGTTATGGACTGAGGGTCTAACGGATCTCAACGACCGACAATGCTGGGTAGTAGTGTATCGGGGGGGTTCCTTGTTTGGATTTTGCTTTGCAAGACATCCCATGCATGAAACTTAGCGCAACGTTGGAAAGTGGGGACATGTCTGGTCGTTAGTACATGGGTTGGGTATCCGGGCAGTAGATATATATGTATATATATATATATATATGTGTGTGTGTGTGTGTGTGTGTGTGTGTGTGTGTGTGTGTGTGTGTGTGTGATATAACTATGGGTTCGAAGTTATATTATGGGTTACGACTAGCATAGTCGGGTAACTTTCGTGCGGTAAAGCGCGGGGATAGGGTGTATGGGCACCCGGATTAATTAAGGCAAATTTCATGCGGTTAAGCACGGGTATAGGGTGTATGGGCGCCCTGGTTAAATTAAATGCATACTTGTGTAACGTATGGTTAGAAGCGGATGGGATAGATATAGCGAGCTTAGAGGCACATGACTAGAGAGTAATATGCGAAGCTTGGAACATTACACTCATCTTAATTTCGAGGACGAAATTCCTTTGTAAGGGGGGAGTATGTAACACCCCATAATTTTGAGGATTTAATATTTAATTATTTTTGGGAGTGAGAAAAATATTTAAATTGGAGAAACTTAAATTCATGAGTTGGAGACTTTATTTGAGTGAGCCGAGTTAATTATAATTGGCGACTTTAAGTTTAATTGTTCGAATTAATGTGTGTCACATTTTGAGGCCGAAATTTGGATATGCCAAAAAGTATTTCGGGTGGCAATTTCGAGTTCCGCGGTTGCGTCTGGATGGGTCGAGATAGTCAGAAAGGAGTACCCGGGGGTAGTAATTGGGTCTCGAGGTATTTTTGGGCATAGCCGGGCCCACACGGGGTGAGTTGGGCCATTTTAATTAGGCTCAGATGGTCAAAAACGGGATTAAGGGTTTTTAACCAAATTGAGAGAGTAGGGAACGGCAGCCAACACAACTCTAAACCCAGGGTTTGAGAGGAAATTTGGGGGAAAGCAAATCAAAAGCCAATTTGGGGATTTGGAGCCAAATTAACGGACTACACCAACGGATCGGAATCTACGAACAACTACAGGCAAGTGGTTAACTTGCTATAATGTGTAAATGGTGATATCCAATTCATATTTTAGTGATGTGTAAACTAAAATTCATTTTGGGGATAAATGGGTACAAAATGGGATTTTGTTAATGGAATACTTGGCTGAGATTCAAAGTAAGAAATAGGTGTATTATATATCCCTAAGTAAATATAAAATGAAATTTTAATATATTTGATGATTAACATGGAATCTTTATGAGTTCTTGGATGAAGAACATGAATCTGGATTAACTTAGGGTTTCTTTTATGAACACAAGAGGTCAATTTGCCAGAATTTTTGACACAACTTTAAATGTATTCCATTTGAGTTGTACTTCGAATTAGAGTGTTAACCATACATTACTGGAAAGGTATTTCTCTTATCTATCCAATGAACTTGGAATCAGGTCAATCGTAGTTCTGTAGAGGGAGTAATCGGCATTTTACTACAGGGTGTTTGATCTGTCAACATAGTAATCTGCCAGAATTTTGACGTGACTTTAAACGTGTGCGATTTGAATTTTACTTCGAATTAGAGTGTTAACCATACATTACTGGAAAGGTATTTCTCTTATCTATTTAATGAACTTGGAATCAGGTCAATCGGAGTTCGGTAGAGGAAGAAATAAAAATTTTATTAGAGGGTGTTTAATCTGCCAAAACATTTGAGATTTTTCTTTTTAAGCCTCAAATGTCTAAAATTTTATGGGGGAAGTGTTTGGGACCTTGATGAAATATATTGATGGAATAATGATATGGAAGTAGGTCTATGATTGAGTGTTGGAATTTAATTTTGTGAGAGAGTTAAAGTGGAGATTCATAGGCTTGATTGTGACGTACTCTAATTCGAGATGATAAGAATATAATTACAAAAAAGCGTGAGCGAGCTTAAATTCGTTAGTTCAGTGGGTTAACAAGTGTAACTACTAAATTGATATAACAAAGGGTAACTAGGACCCTTAGAGTTGTGTGAATACTTGAATTAATTCGAAAGTGAAATAAATTCGTAAAGCAAATAACTATGGTGAATATTAGAGAGATACATTACGTACAAGTATGAATAATTGGGTTGTGTAAATACCTACTGTTTTATAGGATTACTTGGGTTGTGAATGCCTATTGTGTGTTTCCTTGTGATAGGAACATAGACTCGGGAAATATTAAGTTATGGGCCAAGTGAGCGAGTTCGGGGATAATGGTTGAGTGACACCAAGTTATTAAATTAATGAATGTGTTTATTAATGAAGGTAGAGTCGGAAGGTAGACTCGAAAAAGTATTAAATTAATTATTGAGAGAGTAATTAATTTAGAGTCGGAACATAGACTCAGGAAATATTAAGTTATGGGCCAAGTGAGTGAGTCCGGGTAGGATGGTTGGGCGATGCCAAGTAATCAAATCAATTGAGGTGTTAATTAATTTAATTAGAGTCGGATTGTAGACTCGGGTAGGTATTAAATTAATAGGTGTGATAATTAATTTAATTAGAGTCAGATTGTATACTCAGGTAGGTATTAAATTAATAGGTGTGATAATTAATTTAATTAGAGTCGGATTGTAGACTCGAGTAGGTATTAAATTAATAGGTGTAATAATTAATTTAATTAGAGTCGGATTGCAGACTCGGGTAGGTATTAAATTAATAGGTGTGATAATTAATTTAATTAGAGTCGGATTGTAGACTCGGGTAGGTATTAAATTAATAGGTGTGACAATTAATTTAATTAGAGTCGGATTGTAGACTCGGGTAGGTATTAAATTAACAAGTGTGTTAATTAATTTAATTAGAGTCGGACGATAGACTCGAGGAGGTATTAAGTTAATAGGTATGTTAATTAATTTAATTAGAGTCGGACGATAGACTCGGGGGAAGTACTAAATTAATAGGTATGTTAATTAATTTAATTAGAGTCGGACGATAGAATCGGGGAGGTATTAAATTAATGGGTGTGTTAATTAATTTAATTAGAGTCGGACCATAGACTCGGGGAAAGTATTATATTAATTGAGGTGTGAATTAATTATATTAGAGTCGGACCATAGACTCGGTAAGATGATAAATTATTAAGTGAGAAAATTAATTATGTTGAGTCGAGCCATAGACTCAGGAAAATACAGGCTAGTGTACGGGATTTTGAGTACACGATAAAGTCGGGGTTTATATTATATATATACGGTGTAGTGGTAGTATATATATATACGTGTATATATTGTGTGCGATATTAAATATCAGTGACTTGATATTTATTCAATTTATATACTCTAGTGCTATCAAGGGAGGTTGCGGGATGTGGGTGAATCCCCAAGCTTGAGGGGTAGGGCGAGTATATCCCTAGGTCATAGCGTCCGGTATATGCGTGAGGGATTTATCTCACTTTCAGGGAAGGAATATGACCGCCTCCACTACGTTTATAGTTTGATCCAAGTTGGTGAGCGATTCCAACTTGGGGAACTAGGTTTTGTGAGCACACCTAGTGAGATAGCACTTTAGAGGGAATCGTCCGGCGAGGGTATACTCGGAGGGATGGATATACGTATGTTATATGTGTGGATGTTTTAGCAAAGGTACGTATATAATGGTATTCAATATTATATGCGGGTAATAATACATTGTGTGATGTATTTACTTTATATAACTTGTGACACGGTTATCTGCTACTATTTAAGAAGGAATTAATTAAGTTAATTGTGAGATAACTTATAATTCAAGAATCATTGTAATTGGGTTAGAGTAGTATGGCAAGGGGAGGTTATACCAAGAATAGTTGGACGGGGTAGTGCAACTAGGTGGGGGTCAAGGTAACCGTTAGGTGTGCACAATAGTGGAGGGGTTAGATTGTCCACAAGGGAGTGCGACACTAACATAAATATGGAGCGCATTCATGCATTTTAAATTACTGCAGTTAATTCACTTGCTAAATATTTTCAAAATGTTTTGGGTTCTAACCCTTGATATAAAACTATTTTCAAAACCTTTTAGGTGTCCAGACATAGGGACGCCAGGATTGTTATTCTATTCCAGGGACACGGAGTTGCGGCATATGTGGATGTTAGTAGGAGTTTGGATTAGATGCATCGTTTATTTATTCCTAGAGTAGGAAATCATGTATTAGTTCCAGTTTTATTTAGGGCTTGTCGCCCAGACTTCTCAGTACAGTTTTCAGATATGTTTTATTCCGGTGTTGAATATTTGTATTGGATTATTTCACTTTGGTGGTCAATAGTTTATTTGGCAAGTTGTGTAATTAATTATCCAGTTGAGTTTTATTCAGTTATGTGAATGGTTTATATTTATTTCTGCATGTCCTATTTTGTTTAATTAAAAAGTTAAAATTTGGCACCAGCTTTTGGAATACTAGGTGGTTAGTATGTTTTAATAAGTTTTCGACAGTGATGCTAAGAATGAACCAACTGGGATTCCTGTTTTAATTTGGTATAGGACTGATCACCCGGTATTTTATTAGGCGGGGTGTCACATGGCAGAGGGATCAATTGGATCCTCTGATGGCTCAACAGTCTCGACTGGTGCAGGGTATACCACCTTCAAAGGTGGGGGAAAGATAGGTCTGAGGGGAAAGGCCTCAGCCCTACGAGCCTCCTCTCGGGCTAGCTCTATCTGCTTAATTTTTGCAAAAGTCGTCTCTCTAAGAGAAGGGAAATCCTCAGTAAGTTTATAAAGATGTCTGAGCATAGAAAGACGACCTTACACTTGGGACCCTAAACCAAAAATAAACAACTATATGCAAGCTAAAACAAGGATCAAAACCTGGTTTTGATCAAGTTCAAGCCAAGAATAAAGGTCACCAAAAAACTCATACGACCACCGAAAAATTCAAACAGCCGCCGAAAAATATGAGAAATAGAAAAATAAGGCTGAAAATGGAAAGACGGGGTGAAGGTGATACTTGTCTGAAGGAGAAATGAAGAATAGGAAGATTAGAAACCAAGAAAGATCCTAAAACCCTGCAGCGATGGAGCCCTTGAAGAGAGAGAGAGAGAGAGTGCAGATGAAACTCAGGCGAGAAAGTGAGAAGAAATGAGGAAGAGAGAGAGGGAAAAGGGTTTTAACCCTCAAAATTTTCTTGCACGCGTCCCAAGGCCCATCATTGCCTTGGGAGCCCAAAAGACCATAATCATTGCACTTGTCAGGCATGTTATCCACTTCAGTAGTTGACACTTGTAAAAAAAAATGTTTGCATGCAAGGAATAACAGACTCGGAGTTGCTTACCCCTTAGTCACCTATTTACAGGTAACTAAGGGCTAAGGGGTGATTGATATGCCCAAAGTGTACCTGACAGCTCGGAGGCACCAACCTCGTCCAGCATGACGGTCGAGGTAACAATGGCTCAAGACTACTGATCAATAATCTCGGCCCATATAAGGTCGGCTACGGCCGACATTACTAGTTACCCCACAATCAGGCAACAACTGATGTCTTCATAACTCATGGGGGTTAGTTATCCATCTGGTCATCCACAGCCGACCTCATATTCACCTCTTACATCAACCTCGGTTGGGAATCAACCGAGGTCAGCAAGAACTCATGGGTTCTTACACCCTTTATCGTCATCATCAGCCCAGGCCGATCTTCCAGCTAAACCTACCTAACTTCGGTCCAGGCCGACGTTACAACTCCTCCTGTCTTACCTCGGCTATCCTACCTGTCCAAGATCATCATTTATAACTTTGGATAAATCAACAGTCAGACTTCGCCAACCTCGTACTCTTCCAGGCCGAGGTTTCACCAGTCAAGGACAAGGCCGAGCATTTATAAGCATATGCAAGGATAGGAACACGTGGACAAAATCAGTTGTAACTAAAGCAATCCCCTCACGTGGGAGAATATTTCAACATCATTATCTATATGTGACAGAGACATATGTCTTCATTAGATTGGCTAGATCAACACGTATATGCTCATTGCATGCATGGGGGGTACATTACACCCCCCAAACACTATATATACTTGTCTTTTCCTACCTTGAGAAGGATCTGAAATTACAACCCTAGCTAAAACTCTGTCAAATTACACGATGGAGAGAGAAAGCTTGAGAGATTGTATCCATGGCCATTAGTGCCTTATTTTAGTGATCTTATTCACTCACTTGCATAGTGGGTGTAGGCCTAATTGGCTGAACCAGTTATATATTGGTGTTCATCCTCTTCTCCTCATCTCGGTCTCTTATATTTAGTATATACTTGAGCTTCCATTGTTATCACTGATTTGAGCTGACAAACACCTTCAAGGGTGGTGTTATTTCTAGCATCATCATTTGGCACTATAACAATGTTGGATAGTCTAGATATTGAACTTCTCGAATGAACTCAGTTGTCTGAAGCTTCTTGACTTCATCTTGAATGACCTCAAATCGGTTCCTCGCATAAGTTTTTCTTATTCGCTTTACAGGTTTCACTTTTTCATCAATATTCAGTCAATGACAGATAATATCAGGGTCTATCCCCGACATATCTTTATGGCTCCAGGTGAAGATACTCTGTCTTCTCTTTAAAAGCTTCACTAACTCTTCCTTGACTTCAGCTCTCTGGGATGAACCCACCTGGATGGTTTTTTTTAGCTCATCCTCATTGAGGACAAGGATTCTACCTCTTCCATCGATTCATTCTTTTTTATCTTTTTATCATCTCTCGAGTCAAGAGTATCAATGTTGTACGAGGTTGTGGCTCTCTTATGGGACTTCTTCTCCTCGATCGAGATAAAGTAGCATTCGCGAGCCTCCACTTGGTCACCTTTTACTTCCCCTGCTCCATAAGGAGTCGAGAATTTAATCATCTGGTGAACCGTGGAAGGCACAACCTTAAACTCATTGAGGGATATCCTTACCAGAATTATATTATAAGTCGAGAAGACGTGTTCGTCCATAATGAAAAAGCTAATTTTCTTGGTGAGGCGCATCGACCACATACCCATGCACACATCCATCTCAAATACCCCCAAGGGGTGAATTTTTTCTCCATTGAATCCGATCAGCGGCTGCTGATAAGGGACTAGCCTTTTCTTACTCAACTTCAATCCATTGAAATAATTCCACAACATCACGTCGGCTGAACTCCCACCATCAACGAGGATTTAAGATACGTCAGGCCCATGCACTCTCGTACTAATGACCAAAGTGTCATCATGGGGAGCCATGATTCCCTTAAAATCAATTTTGGAAAATCCGACAATAAGAGGGTCCATATCTACTTTCTTTAGCTTCCCTAGGTTTGGCTAGGTCTCGATTAAAGTAACATCCATTCATTTCGGTGTTGTTTTGGCTTCTACTACATGTGCTTTTCAGTCGGTCGGCTCTGTACCGCCACCCGCCAACCACCTAATATCATTTTTACATCAAAGGAGATCATATGTATATGATTCTTTGCATTAGGGATCTTTACTGGGATGTCGGGGTCGTCTCCCTCGCTATCGACTCATCATCCTTCTTATTAGTCAGGCCTCTCGTCTTAACTTATAATCTTTCCTCCCATTGTGATTTTTCCTAGAATCATCTTTGTCAACACTCTTATCTATATATTCTCGTAGTTTATCGTATTTCAGTAATTTCTTATCTCTTCCTTTAGGGCAAAGCATTTATTGCTTGAATGCCTATAATCCTGTGAAACTTGCACCGTTTGATTTTATCTCACTTATGAGTAGAGGACTTGAGCTTTCTTGGCCATTGAAGTACTCTTTCATCCTTGATCTCATTAAAAATCATATTAGGGCTCACCATCAGAGGAGTGTACTTGGAAAAATTTCATCAGCCGACCTCTTCTTTCCTTCCTTATCCTTTAACAGTTTAGACTTGTTTCCATCGACTCCTTTTTGTCTCCCCTCTTGTCCTCCATGGCCCCCTCCGCATTCAAGATCCTCCTAACCAAGGCCAGGATTTCAGTCATGGTCTTTGGAGGATCTTCGATGAGTTTCCAAAGGAGTTTTCCTGCCTGAAACCCATTGATGAGGGATGTCATAGCAATGTTCCTTTCATAATTGAAAATGATATGACCCCCAATTTTTAAATCTTTCACTATAAAAATCAATTTTCTTTAAATGCGGAATAAAGATGGTTCAACTAAACAACAACATAAACAAGAATAAATTTCTCCAAAAATTAAATCTAAAGTAAACCAAATTTTAATTTTCTCAAAATTAACATTATACTAAAAATCAAATTTGTGAATTTTTACTTTAAGCCCCAAAATCAATTTAATCCCAAGTCCTAGAAATTTTCCTACCAATAAATATTTATTTTGCAAATTTAGGCCAAACCAAATTTTATCCAATAAAATTAATGACTTGAATTAAATTAATATCTACCCAAATTAAATTAGCACCAAATTAAATATACCAATTTTATCTTTTGACCTAAGCATGCATCTAATGTGATATTGCAAAAGATAAAATAAGTAAACAACCATTACGTCGCGATGTACGAGGAAAAACCCATAACGGGAAAAAACCTCGGATGGCCCTAGTCGTAAGTCCACTAAGTATGGTTTTATGATTACAAGATAGATGACTTATACAACTTGACTTGACTCCATCCAAGCCCCTGATGCGTCTTATTGCAACTACCTCCGCCTAGTCGACAATCCCGAAATCCACCAGAATCTTGGAATCCACCAATGAGGCCTTTGGAACAACCGTCAACCCGCACCCGAAGCCTTTCTCCGAGTGGGAACGCCGCAGAAATAAACACGTCTTCTTCTTTGGGGGATGTAGAACTAAACCCAAACTTCTCTTTTTTGAGGTGTAGAGAAAAACTCAGTGCCAAATACTCCAAGCAAACATATATATGAAGAAACTTGGAAGAAGCAAACTATGGGTGTATAAACCTTGATTTTGTTCTAACGATTAAAACAATTTAACAAACCTCAAGGGGACTTTTTCTTGGAAGAATTTTCTCTCAAAAACTATCTTAAATGTATGAAAAAGTCTTATAAAAAAATTTGTTCCTGCACTAGTTAAATCTGTCAAAAAGTTAGTGGGGAAAAAGTAGTGGGAACATGGAAAAAAACTGCTAAAAATTGCCAAAAAATGGTTCCCGCCAAAGTCGTTCGAATGAAATTCTCGTTTGAACGAATTTACTAACGATGTTCCAGTGAGAAAAAGGAAATCTCATTAGAAGTCTCATTCAAACGACCTGAGAATCTCGTTCGAACGAGATTCCAGTTCGTTCCAACGACATGTCAGAAAATGCAATATTCTTTTTAAGACCAAAAATTTTTATGAAAAGTTCTAAAAAAATATTTTCTGAGTAAAACAAAGTCATTAAAACTATTTTATAAAAAAATTATAAAATACACCCAATAAATTTCCAATCTCCTATATATATATATATAAAATGCATTCATACCATAGGAGCATTGGACCCAATGTAGTTGACGTAGAAACGAGACAAAATAAACCCGGCATTTGATGAAGCTTCATAATCTTGGTCGCTACGTCTTCAACTAACATGTCATAGGCTTGGATGGATACGCTTGAACACTATCCTATGACTCAAATGTTTTTGTCCGGAATTGAGCTAACACTACATTAAGACTCAATCGGAGACTTGTGTCCTTACAAATCTCCCCCTTTGGCTATTCCGGGACAAAAACCAAACAAAAATCCTAAAGGGCCGTCAAGCTCTACTAGACTTAAAAAATATCCCACCCAAAATGAAAAATTAAATAGTTTGACTCAAAACCCAAGGATCAAAATCTTTGCCAATGAAAGTTGAAAGTTGCCATTTAGAAGAATTCTTGCACACTTAAGCAAACTATCAAACGCATAGGGAATAAGAATATTAAATGAATATAAAAGCAATACTCCCCCTAAATTAATTCTCCCCTTTATCAAATGAATGACCTACTTAGAGGGACGTCTCCCCCTAAGATAAATCTCCAAAACTAAGATACGATTACAATAGGATTAGATAACATTTCTCCCCCTAAACACGATGAAGCTTAGAGTGATAAGAGCATGAAAACATATGGGCAACAAAATCATAACTAATCCATACAAATAATAACAGATACCAACGAAGATGCAAAAAAAATGATACCAATGTGATACATAAGATACTAAGCATGAGATATCAACAATAATATGCAACACGATAGATACCAATTATGAATTAGAAGCATAAATGGACTAGAAAGCAAGGCAAAGAAAAAAATACCATATATATGTTGATATAATGACTATCACTAATGCACACACACATATATGTAGGTATAGACACCACACATGATACAAAATACAATAAGCTTTTCACACTCATATGGCAAAAATGTGTCATATGGAAACGAAAGTGTAGGGGTGTGAACTAGTAATAATTAAATTTAGACCCAATCACTTAAAATATGTTCACGGAGTTCTCATTTGATTGCAAACTTTATCACATTTGAATATAACCTCACGTGATAATATAAATTGAACTCAATGAACAAACATACACAATGCATACAAGCCTAGAATTTTGATGATTCTACAAACCAATAGAGTCATGACATTGAAAGTACAATTAGGATAAACGGACATTGTGCAAATCGTTGATATACCATCCAAATTCCCTCAATTTAAGCATATTATTTTAATCTCTTGAATGAATAAATCAACTAAACAAAATAAGCCTTGGAAAAATATTTTTCTTTTAATGCCATTTTCTTTTAGGCCTTTGGGGCACGTATTTCTTTTAGGTCCAAGCAAATTGTGTCTTAGTCGCAAAGGATGATATTTCCTTTCGGAGCCCTCCCCTGTGCAAAAAATATATATATAATCTTTTATCGCTCAATTCTCGCGTGCAACGGATTTTAACATGCACTAGTCCTCCTAGGTCACATAATACGTAGATGACTAGATTGGTAGGAGAACATCTCACAAAGATCAAGTATACATGTGAAGTAAAAATTTCAAGAGAGCTCGTGCATGTGTGAATTGAGGCATATAAAAATATAATCCATTATATCAAATAGAATCCATTATATCAACACAAAATCCAACTACTCAATGTAAGCATGGTAAAGAACATTTTAAGGACTGACAATCTTAACCAAAAGTTCTAGCCACATGGGAGCGAAAAAGAAGAGATTCAAACACAAGTATATGCCACATAGAGTGTGTCAAACTAAAATACACACACAAAAAATCTTTTTGAGCTTTTGAAATTTTTAACCAAACAAAGAAAAATATTTACTCAAAAGATAAACAAAAATCATTTGTATTTTTCATTAAGCCTAAATTACTAAAAGGTGAAACACAAATGATAAACAAAAATATTTTTGTATTTTTCATTTAATGCAAACTGAAATGAAAGAACTATAATACAAAAGATAAACAAACATCATAATTCTATAATGAGATATGATATAAAGAAATGACTAGAAATCACTAAACATGCATACACCTAGCAATGATATATAATATGAAGCACAAAAATCTAGAGTATGCAAACAACACTAACGCATTCAACCTTTAAATTTAGTAAGGGAGTTTTATGTGAAAGAAAATGAGAATCAACAAATCTAATATCTAGTGCGTCTAAAAATGATTTCCTAACCCATATAGATGTATATTTAAAATGACGGGATTTGGGAACTAATGAAATGCTAGACATAGACTTCCTAGGACTTCTTTTAAGATCAAAACAAAATGACTTGAGGTGACCTTTTCTACCACAATTCAAGCATGTGAAAACACGAGGAATGATACCTGAGGTGTGACCTTTTCTAAAGTCCTTGGATAAAGTTGACCCTCTAAAACAAACAATGGTCATAGCTTTAGCAACGAAAATATTTGAACAAGATGAGCTAGAACCATTACACTTACTACTCGAGTCTTGTAAGTCATTTTTTATTTTTAAAATTTTGGACTCAAGTAATAAATTAGACTCCTCAATTTTACGGGACTCCTTCTTTAAATTTTCTATAACTCCTAGAAGGTTATCACGCTCCCCCTCAATGTGAGCAAAACTTGTCCCTAAGAGTCTTTTCCCGACTATCACTCTCTTTCTTGGACATATGTAAAATATTAAAATTGTAATTTATGTCCATGAGATTTTCACGAAAAATATCTTTTTGAGATAGTGAGGTTTACAAAAGTTCAATTCTAGATTTAGAACATAAATTTTCATTTTCAAGAAACTTAATTCTTTTTGCAAATCTCACATTTAATTCTCTTAAATTTTCATTACACTTATTAAGCCCATTAAATTTCTCTCGAATAGCAAAAACTTCATTATCATTAGAAATGGACAAATTATCATTAAGACGTCCCGTCGAGAGATACAAAACAAAAATGAGAGTGAGTCAAAAATGAACCACCTAAAAATACAAGGCGCACAAAAATTATAAAATTCAAAAAATGGATCTTTGATGCAATAAATTAGCGCTCTGGCTCTAATACCAATTTGAAAACGATAGGACCCCCAATTTTTGAATCTTTCACTATAAAAATCAATTTCCTTTAAATGCGGAATAAAGATGGTTCAACTAAACAACAAAATAAACAAGAATAAATTTCTTCACAAATTAAAACTAAAGTAAACCAAATTTTAATTTTCTCAAAATTAAAATTATATTAAAAATCAAATTTGCGAATTTTTACTTTAAGCCCCAAAATCAATTTAATCCCAAGTTCTAGAAATTTGCCTAACAATTAATATTAATTTGGCAAATTTAGGCCAAACCAAATTTAATCCAATAAAATTAATGACTTGAATTAAATTAATATTTACCCAAATTAAATTAGCACCAAATTAAATATACCAATTTTATCTTTTTACCTAAGCATGCATCTAATGTGATATTGCAAAAGATAAAATAAGTAAACAACCACTACGCCACGATGTACGAGGAAAACCCACAACGGGAAAAAACCTCGGACCGCCCTAGCATTAAGTCCAATAAGTATGGTTTTATGATTACAAGACAGATGACTTACACAACTCGACTTGACTCCGTCCAAGCCCCTGACGCGTCTTCTTTCAACTACCTCCTCCTAGTAGACAATCCCGAAATCCACCGGAACCTTGGAGTCCACCAATGAGGCCTTTCGAACAACCGTCAACCCGCACCCGAAGCCTTTCTCCGAGTGGGAACGTCGCAGCAATAAACACGTCTTCTTCTTTATGGGATGTAGAACTAAACCCAAACTTATCTTCTTTGAGGTTTAGAGAAAAACCCGGTGCCAAACTCTCCAAGAAAAGTTATATATGAAGAAACTTGGAATAAACAAACTATGGGTGTATAAACCTTGATTTTGTTCTAAGGATTACAACAATTTAACAAACATCAAGGGGAATTTTTCTTGGAAGAATTTTCTCTCAAAAACTATCTCAAATGTATGAAAAAGTCTTATAAAAAATGTTGTTCCCGCACTAGTTAAATATGTCAAAAAGTTAGTGGGGAAAAAGTAGTGGGAACATGGAAAAAAATTGCTAAAAACTGCCAAAAAACTGTTCCCGCCAAAGTCGTTCGAACGACATTTTCGTTCGAACGACTTTACCAATGATGTTCCAGTGAGAAAAAAGAAATCTCGTTAGAAGTCTCGTTCGAATGACCTGAGAATCTCGTTCGAATAAGATTCCAGTTCGTTCGAACGACATGTCAGAAAATGCAATATTCTTTTTAAGCCCAAAACTTTTTATGAAAAGTTCTAAAAAATATTTTCTGAGTAAAACAATGTCGTTAAAAAATTTTATAAAAAAATTATAAAATACACCTAATAAATTTCCAAGATCCTATATATATATAAAATGCATTCATACCTTAGGAGCATTGGATCCAATGTAGTTGACGTAGAAACGAGGCACAATAAACTCAGCATATGATGAAGCTTTATAATCTTGGTCGCTACGTCTTCAACTAACACGTCATATGCTTGGATGGATACACTTGAACACTATCCTATGACTCAAATATTTTTGTTTGGAATTGAGCCAACACTACATTAATACTCAATAGGAGACTTGTGTCCTTACAATAATCTTCCGCCTCCAGTTTTTCCTTGTTGAACCGAGAAATGTAATCCCTCAGAGTCTCATTCTTTCCTTTATTCACATTTAAGATATGAGTTACCTTATTCGGCGGCTTTATGCCCATGTAAAAATTATGTATGAACTTCTTGGCTAACATCTTGATATTCTCAATGTAGTTTTTTAGCAAGGTTGTATATCACATATGACCAGCACCCATGAGAGTGCTAGAAAATTCCCTACACCTCAAATCATCAGGAGTGGAGTAGATATCGGTCACTGATTGGTACATCTTTATGTGATGTATTGGGTTTAAACTCCCATCATACTTTGAGATTATAATAGGAGGCTTAAATATTGCAGGAGTACGATAACTCATAATCCTCGCAACTAAAGGAGACCCCTACATGTAGCCTCGACAGATGGGGTCTCGGTTCTTGAGTAGAGAACTAATCTTATCTTGTAACTATCAATGGAGTTATTCCAAGGCTTGTCTTAAGAAATAAATTATCATCACCTTCTTTTGGCGCAGCTGGAACTAATGTCAGCTCTTGTTACATAGTCCTCTATAGGTTGTTGACTTCCCTTTATTCCTCCCTATATCGTCTTTTCCTGGGCCGATCATCTTAGTGTTTTCCATTTCCAATGGATGCAGCGATGTTGTGGGAGCAGGAGAATTGATCTCACTCATCTCCTCTTGAGTCGAGATGATCGAAGGCCAATCCCTTATTAAGTTTATCAAAAGATAAGGTTCTTGGTCGGCCATTAGGGTAGGTAGAGCACTATTTCCTTGGTAGGCTGGTCCTGGAGGATTGTGTCACCGAAATCTCATATGGCTCCCAATACTCCTCCTCGTCGCAATCTTGGTCGTCTAGACAGTGATGGCATTGGACTTCCTTATGTGAGGCCGGGGGTGTAAGGAAATTGTCCGTCACAATTTATTATGCCGTATACCGCTAAAAGTCGTCAGAGAATTGATGAAGCTATCATCTACAAACTCCGAATTCGAATTACAAGTGCACTTCAACATTCAAGCTCCAACGAGATAATTTTGATAAAATATGTTTAAGTTCCATTTACATTTTATAATTAAAGTATTGGGATTAATTTTAAAAAGTTAGAATTTTTTGAATATAAAATTTCTTTTGAATAAAAGCAGTTTTATTTTTATTTTTTTAAAAAGAGGGAAAACAAAAGTTTTTTAGTTCAGTCAAAATGACATATGGCACCCGTTTTGTTAAAAGGAGATTTCTTTAAATGAGTTGGCTTGAGTTTTTTTTGGGAGGTTTTCGTCCTGTTCAAAAGCCTTAAAGGCAAATGTTTTTTACATGCCTCTTTGATTAAGGCTTCCGCGCCAATGATTGGTAGAACCAAGTTTCCAACAAAATAATAATGCCATCTTTTCATTACCTCCTCGGGTATCATTTTCGTGCGCACACGCCTTTGTTGGCTAAAATAAGGGAGGCCAATGATTTGGTAATGATTGGCATAAAGCCAATGCTTTTTTTTAAAGGGAGTAACTCGCCTCTTCTGTTTTAATGCAACACGCCAATGAGTGGCTTTTGATACAAGTTTTTAAAAAAAAAAAAGACGGCACTCCTTATCTTTTACAAACTTCGTCTCTGCCATGTTTTTTAAGGGATCTCGTACGCTAATAATTCCAATGTTTATCTCTAAAAGCGCGCCAATGATTGTCTGTAATTTCCAAATCGTTTCTATATAAAGGGCCAGCTCATACAGTTTTAAAACCAAGAGAAAAAAAGTTTTTTGACAGAACACTTCCTGAAATAGAAAAACTTTGTGTTCGATATTTTCCAGTATGTCTTCTTCTCACAGTTAAGGGTCCAAAACCTTTTGTCCATTTAATTCATAACCCCGTCTGCTTTTTATGAAGTGTTTTGTGGAACCCAAGACATATTTTTTTTGAAATCGTATGCTGCTAATTTTGGTACCGTTCATGGTACTAATCGAAGTCTGAGGATATTAAGGTTTGCTGAGTATGGATCTTTGGTGAAATAAAATCATGTGTTCTTGTGGAGCTGCTGAGGTTGTTCCATTGTTGACGATGCCGACCGACGCCTGCGGGTATTCGTGTGTCAAATTATTTCATTGTAATCCGTGTATGTTGTGATTTACAAAATTATAGTGAAATAAATGGTTTTTCCCTTCGGGAATTTTTTCCTCATTTGGGGTTGTCTTGCATGCTTAGATTAATTTATTAATCAATCACGTTTGTTTGCAAGAGTTAAAAATTATTGGGACTGGAATTGAAATTTAATTAAATAATTAATTCATTTGAACGCACGCGCACTCTCAGGGGGTGGTCCCCCTATCGCCGAATCCACCATCTCTCGGGCGGCCGAAGTAATGATTTACATCTACGGATCGCCTGGAGCTCTTCCCAAAATGCTTTGGATGAATGCTATGAATTTCTCTTGCATCTTCTACTGGTTGGCCACCAAGGATCGCAGTGCCACTGCCACATCAGCCATTTATGACTAAGTTTTTGGTTGGCTAGATCTTGGGCCAACACCTGGAGGCAAGTCAAATACCATATCTCTGTTGAGAAGAGGAAACAAAAGCTAGATTAGTTGAAAGTGAATAGGAAGCCTAAAGAGAACCCACCTAAGCTCTTTCAATGGTAGTGCAGGTCTAACAATGTTGGATCTGGACGGCCACTAAAGGAAAAAGTGAGGGTCTAAGCCAAAAAATAGAGAGGAAGAAGAAAATTTCTTCCCACAGACGGTGCCAAAATGATGATCAATACATTCCCACTCGAATATGTTATCATCCCAAGATTTATCTAAGTCATTAATGGAGATATAATCATAGAAATGTAAATATGCCAAGAAGGAGATGAGAGAGATAGAGAACACGAAAATATAAGCGGTTCGATCAGAGCCTACTCCACTATGCAAGAGGGTATGAATGTTATATTATTAAAAGGACCTAAAAGCCATGAATTGTAGTCACTTAAGATTTCTCTCTATAGGTTTATAAATGGGCAGAGTTTTAGCTACAATAATTCTAGCTTTGATAAAGAAGATTGCAACACCCCGTATTTTTGTGCATTTAATATTTAATTAATTCGGGGATTTTAAATTACTTGTGTGTTGTAATTTTAATTGAATTAATTATGACAATATATTTATTTAAATATTAATCGGGGAGTGAATGGTTAATGTTTAGGAAAATTTATTTACTAAGTGAATAGTAATAATTTAATTACGTCATTTCGAGTATTAATGACGAGGTATACACTTATCCCAGTCGGGAGTCGGTATAGACTAAAGGGGGTGTGAGATAAAAAAATTTATAAATTAATTCGGATGTCAATTCTGACTACGCGGTTGAGTCCGGATGGGTCGAGATAGTCAGAAAAGAGTACCCGGGTGTAGTAATTGGGTCTCGGGATACTTTTGGGCATAGCCGGGCCCACACGGGGTGAGTTGGGCCACTTTAATTAAGCCCATTAGGTGAAAAACGGGATTAAGGGTTTTTAACCTAATGGGAGATTAGGAAATCAGCAGCCAACACAACTCCAAACCTAGGGTTTGAGAGGGGATTTGGGGGAAAGCAAATCAAGAACAAATTGGGAGCTTTTGGAGCCAAATTGAGGGACTCCGCCAACGGAATCAGACACTACGAACACTTTCAGGCAAGTGGTTAACTGTTTTGATTCTTAAAGCATGATAATCAATTCATATCATAGTGATGTGGGTATGAAAATTCGTTTTTGGGTATAAATGGATACAAATGGGGTTTTTGTTTTTGAAACACTTGAATGAGATTCAAAGTAAGATTTAGATGGGTGATTGATATCTGAATATGTATATATGATTTGAACGAGAATTTCAGAACATAAAAGAGTGGAAATCGAATCTGGAATTTGGGATTTAAAACAGATAATTGAATTTTGTGGAGAAAGACCGATTTCGAAAATTTGTGAGATAATTAGAGAAGTTGATTATCTTAATGATTTCTATGATGAATAGGATGTGGATTAACCATGTGTAGATGATGGGATGTGTAATTAGAGGTTTAAATTATGGTTTAAAAAGCTTGAAGTTCATTAATGGTGGAAATCAGGGGGAAGGAGATCTGTCACGAAGGGGTCGATCGATCGATCGGGGGGGCATCGATCGATCGATGATGGAAAAAATCTGGGCAGTTCGGCCTATTGTCATATAAAGGGGGAAATTAATTAAAGGCTTAATTCCCTTACATTAATGAGTGATACAAAATGATGATACACATATTCCTAGTAATTATGGGGAAAAGTAATTGGGACTAGGGGCAATTTATGTGGGGAAACTTTATGGATGAATTTGAGGGATATTATGCCAAAATAGGTGAGATACGGATCAAGTGAGTGAGTCCGGGTATGTTGATAATTATAGGTAAATATAATTGGAGAAATCATGGAGGTGACTCTATGGCACATTGTGGCAAAAATGTGGGATTGAAATTATAATGTGTAAATGGACCAATTGAGCGAGTCCAGGTAGGTCGGTTAGTGACACCAAAGTATTAAATTAAATTATGGAGAGAATAATTTATTTAGAGTAGGGATATAGACTCAGGAAAATATTAAGTTACGGACCAAGTGAACGAGTCCGGGAAATATGGTTAGGCGACGCCTAGTATTAAATAAATTAATGAGTGATTAATTTAAGTAGAGTCGGACCACAGACTCGGATAGGTATTAAATTAATAGTTGTATTAATTATATAATTAGAGTCGAATTGTAGACTCTGGAAGGTATTAAATTAATAAGTGTATTAATTAATTTAATTAGAGTCGGTTTGTGGACTCGGGTAGGATTAAATTAATATGGGTGTTAATTAATTTAATTAGAGTCGGTTTGTAGACTCGGGTAGGATTAAATTAATATGTGTGTTATTTAATTTAATTAGAGTCGGTTTGTAGACTCGGGTAGGATTAAATTAATATGTGTGTTAATTAATTTAATTAGAGCCGGGCGATAGACTCGGGAAAAGTATTATATTAATTAAGGTGTGAATTAATTATATTAGAGTCGGACCATAGACTCGGGAAGAGGATAAATTATTAAGTGAGAAAATTAACTACATTGAGTCGGGTGACAGACTCAGGAAATTTCAGGCAGTGTACGGGACTTAGAGTACACGGTAAATCCGGGTTTATATTATATATATATATACGGTGTCGTGATAGTATATATATATATATATATATATATATATATATATATATATATATATATGTGTATTTATTGTGCGTGATACTAAATATCAGTGATTAGATATTTATTAAATTTATATACTCTAATGCTATCAAGGGAGGTTGCGCGATGTGGGTGAATCCCCTAGCTTGAGGAGTAGGGCGAGTATATCCCCAGGTCATAGCGTCCAGTATACATGGGTGAGGGATTTATCTCACTTTCAGGGAAGGAATATGACCGCCTCCACTTCGTTTATTTGTTGTTCCAAGTTGGTGAGCGATTCTAACTTGGGGAACTAGGTTTTGTGAGCACACCTAGTGAGATAGCATTTTAGAGAGAATCATCCGGTGAGGGTATACTCGGAAGGATGGATACACGTATGATATAGGTGTGGTTGTTAGTAAAGGTACGTATAATATGGTAGTATATATTATATGTAGGAGATAATACAGTGTGTGATGTATTTACTTTATATAACTCGGGTTACAGTTATATGTTGTTAATTAATGAGAAATTAATTAAGTTAATCATTTGTGGGGATAATACAGTGTGTGATGTATTTACTTTATATAACTTGTGAGACGGTTATATGCTACTATTTAAGAATTATTAATTAAGTTAATTGTGAAATCACTTATAATTCAAGGATCATTATACTCGGGTTAGAGTAGTATGGCAAGGGAAGTTTATACCAGGACTAGTTGGACGAGGTAGTACAACTAGGTGGGGTTAAGGTAATCGGTAGGTGTGCACAATAGTGGAGGGGTGAGAATGTCCACGAGGGAGTGCGACACTAACTTAAATATGAAGCGCATTCATGCATTTTAAATTACTACAGTTAATTCACTTGCTAAATATTTTCAAAATGTTTTGGGTTCTAATCCTTGCTATAAAACTATTTTCAAAACCTTTTAGGTGTCCAGCCACAGGGACGCCAGGATTGATATTCTATTCCAGGGACACGGAGCTGCGGCATATGTGGATGCTAGCAGGAGTTTGGATTAGACGCATCATTCGTTCATTCCTAGAGTAGGAATCTTGTATCAGTCTCAGTTTTATTTAGGGCTTGTAGCCCAGACTTCTCGGTACAGTTTTCAGGTGTTGTATATTTGTATTTGGATTATTTCTTTGGTGGCCGGTGATTTATTCGGCATGTTGTGTAATTATGATTCAGTTTATTTTCCTTTAGTTGTGTGAATGGTTTATATTTTAATTTCGCATGTACAGTTTTGGTTTAATTTAAAAGTTAAAATTGGCACCAGTTTCTGGAATACTAGGTGGTTAGTAAGTTTTAAAAAGTTTTCGACAGTGATGCTAAGGATGATCCAACTAGGATTCCTGTTTTAATTTGGTATAGGACTGATCACCCGGTATTTTATTAGGCGGGGTGTCACAGATGGTATCAGAGCATCAGGTTCTAGTGTCCTTAGGATCTGTGCGGCTTTTCACGTTTCAGCTTAGCAATCTTTGATATAGAGCCCTATCATAGGATTGTTGTATTCTCATACGTATCCGCATATACGTTCCTCTGCGAAATTTTTATTTGAGAGTGAACTCATACAATTCGATTCTCATTCCAGATGACGCCCAGGAGGGAGAGAACAGTTAGGGCAGCAGGGGGAGATGAGACAGGGGAGGCTCGTTAGGAGCAAGAGCTACCACAGCAACGGCCATAGATGATTTTGGCAGCATAGGTCACTGAAATAGTGGCCCAGGCAGTTGGAGCAACGGTGGTCACAACGACAGGGTACTTTCCACGGAATCAGCCAGAAGTGTTAGTGGCGTCGGATGTTCAGACTCACGCAGGGTCGTCGGGATGGAAACAATAAAGAGAGGTTATTTTAGCGGGAACCCACCAGAGTTGCGAGGGGGTTCAAGTGTAGTACTAGCGTGTCAAGGAAGAGAGGTATCCAGCGTCACCTACGCATAGAAGATTGTGATGGGGTGCGAAAGTAAATGCTAACCACTTTTAATTAGTGGGAGCGATGCTACAGTGGTGGGAGTCGATCACCACAGTTGAGGGAAGGGACACACAAATTACTGCAGAGTTTTGGGTGCGGTTCGACCGCAAGTATTTTTCCTCAGCGGTTGAGACCGAATTGAGGAGAAAATTTTGTGAGGAGACTCAAAGGGAGACCGTTAAGTGGCCGATTGCGAGGAAGAATTCACTCGTTGGCAAAATTTTGTACCGGATGAGGTAGGCAAGGATAAGAGAAAGAAGGCAAAGTTTATGGATGGGTTAGTCTGGAGAATCAGACAACATTTAATTGATAATTACGCATTAGTAGATTATATTGATGTCATTAACGCAACACTCCGGCACTGTTGGGAATATCGCTTCCACACGAAAGGAAGCGGGAAGGGAGTGGGGATTAACCAGTCGGATGAGGCAGAAGGGAACAATACCAGTGGGGTATCCCAGTAGAAGATTGGGGGAGATCAGGGGCAGGATTTTCGGCAAGGAAATCATGCCAAACGATCTAGAACTGGAGGCTATCGGCGGGATGGCCAGGAAATTCCATCAAGGTTGGCATGGAAGGGATTAGTGGCAGGGTGAACATATGAGAAAGTGTCCCGTTGTGGAAAAAGCGAGACACATGAAGAGATATTACCTTAAGCAAGGCAGGGGTCAACTACAGGACGAGGTCCTGGATGTACAACCACTAAAGAAAAATCACGGGTGCATTCGGGAAGGGAGAAGCTGCTCCGAAAATTTAGAACCAGCCGATGCAGCTGGAGTATAAAAGTAATTATTTTACCCTAGGGGCGTGGGGTATATTGTTGAGTGACAAAGAGGATGTCACAGTATAAGACTTATTTTTTTAGAGTTCGCAGGTGAGTCGAACTTAGTGGGTGCGTTGGCGGTAGCAGCCATAGCATGTGGGTAAACTTTCTGTAGGGTAGCGGAGTTCCTTAGTGTTCTTCATGGGAGAGTGGAGGCGTACACTGAGTGATTTGTTGAATTGTGCAAGGAATGACTACTTTCGTGAATTATGGGAGTAGGGTTTATTACACTTTTTAAACATCGGCTGGATAGCGATGGAATAAAATTATTGTGAATAGTGGAGTTAAATTTTGGTGTTCACGACACCAGGGTATGGTTGGTACTAGGTATCACCAGAGGGGGCGTATAGCCTACATATATGTGGATGTATATATGTTGTATTGCGTGGTGCGATGGCACATAGTGAGGTTTTGTGTTCTCACATTTATCCCGGTGAGTGGGGATGTTAAATGAAGTGAATCAGGGTGGTTGAATCGATTTTCAAGCAAAGAGAGATAGCTTGGGGTTTATTTTGCGCAAGGACTAGTGGTAGTGAGGGCGCGGTATTATGTTGTCTTTGGTAGCATAAGGGTAAGCGTATATTCTTTTGTGTTGAGAAATAAGTATTTATGGGGAGATAGTTGGACGTAGCATGGGTTGAGTACCCGGGCAGTAATTATATAAGTAAATATATGTATATTCGATATGACTACGGGTTCGAAGTTATATTACGGGTTACGACTAGCACAGTCGGGTAACTTTCGTGCGGTAGAGCGCGGGGATAGGGTGTATGGGCACCCGGGTTAATTAAGGCAAAATTTTGTGCAGTTAAGCGCGGGTATTGGGTGTATGGGCGCCCTGGTAAAGTTAAATGCATACTTGTGTAACGTATGGTTGGAATCGGATGGGATAGATATAGCGGGCTTGGAGGCACTTGACTAGTGGGTAATATGTGAATACTGGAACACTAGGTTAATCTTAATTTCGAGGACGAAATTCCTTTGTAAGGGGGGAAGTATGTAACACCCCGTATTTTTGTGCATTTAATATTTAATTAATTCGGGGATTTTAAATTACTTGTGTGTTGTAATTTTAATTGAATTAATTATGACAATATATTTATTTAAATATTAATCGGGGAGTG
This sequence comes from Sambucus nigra, assembly GCA_949130495.1. Classification (NCBI taxonomy): domain Eukaryota; kingdom Viridiplantae; phylum Streptophyta; class Magnoliopsida; order Dipsacales; family Adoxaceae; genus Sambucus; species Sambucus nigra. The sequence goes on along the minus strand of OX422213.1, from coordinate 660,915,525 downwards.
AATGGTTAATGTTTAGGAAAATTTATTTACTAAGTGAATAGTAATAATTTAATTACGTCATTTCGAGTATTAATGACGAGGTATACACTTATCCCAGTCGGGAGTCGGTATAGACTAAAGGGGGTGTGAGATAAAAAAAATTATAAATTAATTCGGATGTCAATTCTGACTGCGCGGTTGAGTCCGGATGGGTCGAGATAGTCAGAAAAGAGTACCCGGGTGTAGTAATTGGGTCTCGGGATACTTTTGGGCATAGTCGGGCCCACACGGGGTGAGTTGGGCCACTTTAATTAAGCCCATTAGGTGAAAAACGGGATTAAGGGTTTTTAACCTAATGGGAGATTAGGAAATCAGCATCCAACACAACTCCAAACCTAGGGTTTGAGAGGGGATTTGGGGGAAAGCAAATCAAGAACAAATTGGGAGCTTTTGGAGCCAAATTGAGGGACTCCGCCAACGGAATCAGACACTACGAACACTTTCAGGCAAGTGGTTAACTGTTTTGATTCTTAAAGCATGATAATCAATTCATATCATAGTGATGTGGGTATGAAAATTCGTTTTTGGGTATAAATGGGTACAAATGGGGTTTTTGTTTTTGAAACACTTGAATGAGATTCAAAGTAAGATTTAGATGGGTGATTGATATCTGAATATGTATATATGATTTGAACGAGAATTTCAGAACATAAAAGAGTGGAAATCGAATCTGGAATTTGGGATTTAAAACAGATAATTGAATTTTGTGGAGAAAGACCCATTTCGAAAATTTGTGAGATAATTAGAGAAGTTGATTATCTTAATGATTTCTATGATGAATAGGATGTGGATTAACCATGTGTAGATGATGGGATGGTGTAATTAGAGGTTTAAATTATGGTTTAAAAAGCTTGAAGTTCGTTAATGGTGGAAATAAGGGGGAAGGAGATCTGTCACGAAGGGATCAATCGATCGATCGGGGGGGCATCGATCGATCGACGATGGAAAAAAATCTGGGCAGTTCGGCCTATTGTCATATAAAGGGGGAAATTAATGAAAGGTTTAATTCCCTTACATTAATGAGTGATACAAAATGATGATACACATATTCCTAGTAATTATGGGGAAAAGTAATTGGGACTAGGGGCAATTTATGTGGGGAAACTTTATGGATGAATTTGAGGGATATTATGCCAAAATAGGTGAGATACGGATCAAGTGAGTGAGTCCGGGTATGTTGATAATTATAGGTAAATATAATTGGAGAAATCATGGAGGTGACTCTATGGCACATTGTGGCAAAAATGTGGGATTGAAATTATAATGTGTAAATGGACCAATTGAGCGAGTCCAGGTAGGTCGGTTAGTGACACCAAAGTATTAAATTAAATTATGGAGAGAATAATTTATTTAGAGTCGGGATATAGACTCGGGAAAATATTAAGTTACGGGCCAAGTGAACGAGTCCGGGAAATATGGTTAGGCGACGCCTAGTATTAAATAAATTAATGAGTGATTAATTTAAGTAGAGTCGGACCACAGACTCGGATAGGTATTAAATTAATAGTTGTATTAATTATATAATTAGAGTCGAATTGTAGACTCGGGAAGGTATTAAATTAATAAGTGTATTAATTAATTTAATTAGAGTCGGTTTGTAGACTCGGGTAGGATTAAATTAATATGGGTGTTAATTAATTTAATTAGAGTCGGTTTGTAGACTCGGGTAGGATTAAATTAATATGTGTGTTATTTAATTTAATTAGAGTCGGTTTGTAGACTCGGGTAGGATTAAATTAATATGTGTGTTAATTAATTTAATTAGAGTCGGGCGATAGACTCGGGGAAAGTATTATATTAATTAAGGTGTGAATTAATTATATTAGAGTCGGACCATAGACTCGGGAAGAGGATAAATTATTAAGTGAGAAAATTAACTACATTAAGTCGGGTGACAGACTCAGGAAATTTCAGGCAGTGTACGGGACTTAGAGTACACGGTAAAGCCGGGTTTATATTATATATATATACGGTGTCGTGATAGTATATATATATATGTGTATTTATTGTGCGTGATACTAAATATCAGTGATTAGATATTTATTAAATTTATATACTCTAATGCTATCAAGGGAGGTTGCGCGATGTGGGTGAATCCCCTAGCTTGAGGAGTAGGGCGAGTATATCCCCAGGTCATAGCGTCCGGTATACATGGGTGAGGGATTTATCTCACTTTCAGGGAAGGAATATGACCGCCTCCACTTCGTTTATTTGTTGTTCCAAGTTGGTGAGCGATTCTAACTTGGGGAACTAGGTTTTGTGAGCACACCTAGTGAGATAGCATTTTAGAGAGAATCATCCGGTGAGGGTATACTTGGAAGGATGGATACACGTATGATATAGGTGTGGTTGTTAGTAAAGGTACGTATAATATGGTAGTATATATTATATGTAGGAGATAATACAGTGTGTGATGTATTTACTTTATATAACTCGGGTTACAGTTATATGCTGTTAATTAATGAGAAATTAATTAAGTTAATCATTTGTGGGGATAATACAGTGTGTGATGTATTTACTTTATATAACTTGTGAGACGGTTATATGCTACTATTTAAGAAGAATTAATTAAGTTAATTGTGAAATCCCTTATAATTCAAGGATCATTATACTCGGGTTAGAGTAGTATGGCAAGGGAAGTTTATACCAGGACTAGTTGGACGAGGTAGTACAACTAGGTGGGGTTAAGGTAATCGGTAGGTGTGCACAATAGTGGAGGGGTGAGAATGTCCACGAGGGAGTGCGACACTAACTTAAATATGAAGCGCATTCATGCATTTTAAATTACTGCAGTTAATTCACTTGCTAAATATTTTCAAAATGTTTTGGGTTCTAATCCTTGCTATAAAACTATTTTCAAAACCTTTTAGGTGTCCAGCCACAGGGACGCCAGGATTGATATTCTATTCCAGGGACACGGAGCTGCGGCATATGTGGATGCTAGCAGGAGTTTGGATTAGACGCATCATTCGTTCATTCCTAGAGTAGGAATCTAGTATCAGTCTCAGTTTTATTTAGGGCTTGTAGCCCAGACTTCTCGGTACAGTTTTCAGGTGTTGTATATTTGTATTTGGATTATTTCTTTGGTGGCCGGTGATTTATTCGGCATGTTGTGTAATTATGATTCAGTTTATTTTCCTTCAGTTGTGTGAATGGTTTATATTTTAATTTCGCATGTACAGTTTTGGTTATATTTAAAAGTTAAAATTGGCACCAGTTTCTGGAATACTAGGTGGTTAGTAAGTTTTAAAAAGTTTTCGACAGTGATGCTAAGGATGATCCAACTGGGATTCCTGTTTTAATTTGGTATAGGACTGATCACCCGGTATTTTATTAGGCGGGGTGTCACAAAGATGAAATTGGTATATATAGGCTTGGGGGTGCAGAGTGTACCCTCTAAGAATACACCTAGTGTGCATGAGGTGAGCTATCCACTAGGAGAATGTCATACGTCCTCAACAAAAGCACATCATGATGATGAAATATTCCCTAATGTGGGCTGGAGATCTATTGTAATAGTATCATCCACGTCGCCTCATGATGCGTAAGTCACATGTTTCATATAAGGTATTGAGGTCGACCCAACTGGTACAAGTCGAGCCAAGATTGAGGAATGGTCTTCCAAGTAAACGATTATGAGGTTGTGAAGATCGTCTCGGGACGGTCAATATGGTCTCGACCTGTCTGTCCAGTACGAGGCCAACACATAGAAGGGCTGAGACATGGGAGGTTATTTGGACTGGAGACTGAATCCTATTGTGTGATTGTGAATACTATGTGGATGAGGTCTCTGAGGCTAAGACTGGTGGACTTTGGCCTCTGGTCTTTCGGCCCATGGGCATATGAATCTGACGGATGTTGATCAGGGGCTCTTGAGATGGACTAAGTTTAGTCAAGAGAGAGACCAGACTTATGTATATCAGTGAGGGTGTAAGGTGGGATCCCTTCCTTCATCGTATCTTAGTCATCCTTTGTGGGCCAAGTATAAGCCTAAAGAGATTTTGGATCCGGTCCTTAAGAGGGTTAAAAGTATACTAACTTGATGGAAGAAGTGTTTTCTCTCAAAATGAGGGAGGTTAACATTGATCAAAAGCATATAATCGAATCTTCCGACCTACTTCATGTTGTTTCTGCCATTTCTAGTTTCGATCCTTCAAATAGTGGAGAAGATGATGAGTTATTTCTCTAGAAGAGGAAATGAAGAAAACTTAAAATAACATTTTTTTACTTGGGATGATGTTTGTAAGCCGACAAAGATGGGGGTGGGGGTGTGAAGTGTCTAGGGCATTTAATAAGGCTTTGTTGGGAAAATGGTTATGGATATGTCCTCATGAGGAGAATATATTATGGAGAGAAGTAGTGGTGGCTAGGGGTGGGATCTCTCTTTATGGGTGGGGGCCAGGAGTGGGCCACTTTGCTCATTGGGAGGGGTTGAAGGGGTGCAATATCAATTGAGTTTGAACTTCAATGATGGTATAGTGGTATATGACATACTAAATGATAATGGACAAAAATGTCCTTACAAATCACCCCTTATGTCTATGCCGGTACAAAATAAAAACATCTGAATTATCAATCAAAATATAACCTCTACAAACCAACCCTCCCATGAACCCAAAACTAAAAACATAAATGATAATCCTTCATCCTTATGCTTCAAATCTTCAACGTCAAATCTCAAAACTTTTCTCATCAAGGTGTGCAAATAGTGATCACCAATTTGTACCTACACACATGAGACAAAGCAAAACCACGTGACGTATCGAGTTTGAAATAATATAAGCATATAAACATCAAAGCATAATCAAATCTTCCCCATACTAAAACAAACTCCCCCAACAAAAACAAACTCCCCCAAAATATCATAATTCATTCTCCCCTTTTTATTTGTTCGAAATAGACAAGGAAAAGAATAAATAACATAAAACAAATCGGGGTGTCACGGTAAAAAAGGCAAACAAACTATTTTCGATTTTTTAGATTTTTCATACAAAAAATGCAAAAATGATGTTACAAAATCACACACCACGAATTTTCACTAAGACAACCTAATCATGGAAACGGAATGTATGGGTGTGAATACATTCGATAGGAAAATTGACTCAATCATGACATGTGTGCAAGATGCATAAGTGTACTCCTAACGAATGAACATCAAAATAGTCCTTAGGTGTCAAATTGTTGAATTTAGATGACATCGTCTTAATCATATCAAAAAATCAAAGTATAAATGATTTCCTCATCAATAATGTCCAAAACTATGTAATGCTTTTTCATGACTTTCAAGGAGGTGCAAAACGTTAAAAATTCAATCCAAACTCCCTCATTAAAAGATAATGCTTTTTATTTTTCTTGTGAGGTGATGAAACTAAAATCTATTGGCCCATTATTGGCATATATTTCTTTTTATTGCCTTTCAATTTTTTTGGGCTCTTTTTAAACCTCATTGGACCTCGGATAATTTTCAATTCCCCACTTTTTTAGGTCCATTCAAACGGTGGCTTTATCGCAAAGGAGAAACTAAGATACCTTTCTCATCCCTTTTCTATTTTTCAAAAATAGATCACACAATCTCACAAATGGCTTATATCATGCATTACCTTTTGTCAAGTATTATCACATTTGGTTCGTTGTATAGACAGAATTGAGATGAAACCACTCAACCAACATGTGATGGACAAGCACAAAAGTCAAACAAATCCATGCATGTGTGCAATAAAGGAAAATGAATCAAACATATAGGTAGCAATCACTATATCATCTCAAAGACTCCAAACTTTGTAAAGCACATGATGACATAACATATTGTCTCAAAACACTATCAAATAGCCACATGAATATGGAATGAATTTGTGACTCTGTCATCCTAAATGTCCATTCATATACGGTGCAAACAAAATTCAAAACTCTTTTTGGATTTTTTAAAATATTTCTAAAAAACTAAAATCTTTTTGTATTTTTTTTCAAATATGATCCTAAAAAAATATATAAATACAAAAATGATACATACTAGCAATATGCAAAAATGTCATAATGGAAATCATCTTATGCTAGCAAACAGTCTAAACCTCATCCATTAGATGCGGAGAAGTTTTCCAAAGAAGGTGGCATTCTATAAAAAATCTCCATCAAATCATGTGAGGCCTTGACCAAAGACTTTACTTGCTCCTGAATATGTGCAAACTCTCTATCATTATGTGCAAGAAAAAGTATCATGAGTTGGTGCATGTGTGCACACATGTGTAGAATCAAAGCATGACAGATTACCCAACTTAAAATAAAACTCCATAAGGTTTCCTCTTATTTTGCGATGAGAACAAACATAAACGGGCCTAGGGACACCTTTCTTAAAAACTCTAGGACGTGCTCTCCAAACGGGGATGGGAAGCCTAGGTGGGTTAGGATGAGAACCATATGAATACATCACCAAAATGGGAACCGGCTCAGGTGCAACAAAAGAAGTGGATACACCTTCGTGACCTTTACCCAAACTCTCACTACCACCAGAAATGGGATTGAGAACCATCTTTTCAACTTGCTCAGATGCGTTCTCTAAAGGGATTTTGACCTCCCGGGCACGTTCGAGATCACTCTCGAGTTGGGTCTCTCTCTCCAAATCTAAAACTCGACGACCTAAATCCTTATTATACTTCTTTGTTTTAAAGGTCTAAGTGTACAAATCTCCAAAATATTTTTGGAGCTCACTTCATCTCCACTAAAAACACTCAAGTCATCATCGTCTCTCTTGTGAACACAATCATCGTGGGACAAAGTGGGTATGCTCATATGAGTTGAAAAAGATACACACATCACATGTGCTAACCTTTATCTGACTCAACTCCCTCATCTTCCTCATCTCCCTCACTATCATTAAGTGTGGCGGGCATGACAATTTCTTTGCCCTTTCTCATTATCCTGGTAGGACACTCTTTAACTATGTTCCCTCTACCCTCACACTCAAAGAACCTGATCTCATCCACCTTATCACTTTCTTTGGCCTCCTCTTTCTTTTGATTTTATCCAAATATCTCTTTTTATTGGAAGAATTTTCTTTAGACATTTTGAGAAACTTTTAAAAAAAAAACTGCAAGTAAGGCTATGTCAAAATTAGACTCGTCCTCATACTCGGACTCACATAAACTCACTTTCTTTTTCTTATCTCTCTTTCGCGAAACATCCTCACTCGATATCGACTGTAACCTAAGTGCAATCCCATTATCTTTAGGTTTGACAATTTACAGAAACAAATCTAACTCGTAAGTCTGAAGATCACCTACCAACTCTTCTAACTTAAGCGTGCTTAAATTCCCCATCGAGTTTAAAATAGTGACTTTGAGATAAAACGTTTTGGTAGGGATCTCAAAATCTTTTTCACAACCCGCGTGTTATCAATTACCTCACCCAAATTAAAACTAGTGTTAATAATGCCTGACAAACATGCGTAAAACTCATAAAAAGTCTCAGACTCTAACATTGAAGTGGTCTCAAATTGGGTGGCTATATTTTGCATTTTTGACTCTTTAACAGCGGTTGTACCTTCGTGTGTCAATTTTAAAACATACCATGCCTCTTTAGACGTGGTGCACATCATAATACAACGGAATTCATTGGGAGTGACGGCTCCAGAAATAGCACTCAAACCGCGAGAACTAAAGTTAGACAATTTATAATCGTCCTCAGTCCAGTTCGACACATGTTATAAAGAGGTGACATTATCAATAGTCACAGTGGGAGAAGTCCAACCATTTTCAACCAACAACCAAACTCTCTCATCTATGTCTTTTAAAAGAGATTTCATGCATGCTTTCCAATAGGCATAATTATCGTCGTCAAAGATAGGAACCCGATTATATAAGTGATCCATTTAAATACTGGCGACAAAATCAAATTTTTCAAAAAAGATTAATATCACAATTTTTTTGCGAAAAATAGGAATTCACAATAAAATAGTAAAACCTTCTCTGATACCAATTTGAGAACGCAATATCAATCGAGTTTGAACTTCAATGACGGTGTAGCGGTATATGACATACTAAATGGTAATGGACAAAAATGTCCTTAGAAAGGGATGTGGGAACTTTTATCGATACAAAACATTCCTCCAAGGAAGTGTTAATAGAGAAAGATTCTCGAAAGATAGATGAGGGAAGGAGGGAACCTTAGAGAATCTTTTTTGTAACACCCCATGTTTTTAATAATCAATTTAATTAATTAATTGGAATATTCGAGAAAACTAAAAAAAATTATTCAATAACTTTTATTAGTAAAATATGTTGGTTTTAATATTAGAAGAATAACACTTGAAGCGGAATTCAAATAGGAATTAAAATGGATTTTTTTATTGAGTTATTAATTATTTTTACATATAAAATTTTTGTGGGGGAACTACCGCTAGACCTGCTTGCTTGATCGATTGACCCTGGGAGTCGATCGATCGGCCTGTCAGTTTTTGGGGCAGTCGGCTTCTTAATTTTAGAGTTTAAGTGGGTTTAGTATTCTCAATTGGTATATAACCTTAATAATTTGTGGTGGGGGGGACTTCTCATAATCACTTTTTCCCAAGTTTTTCATCGGAGAGCTCTTCCAAAAGTTTTCTTCTCCTCCATAATCATCAACCTCCAACATAATCAAGTTTTTTGTCACAAGTTTTAAAGGGTTAATTGGGGTTTAATCGAGTTTGTCAAAGAACAACTCTTTGCTAATTTTTAGAGAGGAATCCATATTTCTAATCATATTTTCAAATCTATCTTCACTCAGGCTTGAATACTCTATTCCTTTCCTTTAGTATTATGCGTTTTAAGTGTCGTATAAACCCTTAATCATATGTTTTTTATTAAAATCAATTAGTAACTTAATTAGAGAAAGTGGACAGTAAATTTTGGGAGTGTTTTTGTAAAAAAATTTAATATGAATTAATCTTTGAAACCCTTAGCCGCGTAAGTTAGATTTTTGGGTGTTTATGGTTTTGGGGCGTAAGTTCTCATGTAGAATTTATGGAGGTTATTTATATGCTTAATTGGGGCGCGTTCATTTATAAAACAATTATACGACTTATAAAAGAGAACGATTATGGCATATTGAATATTGTTGCGTGTTAATTAATTTGACCTTTTTGAACGTAAATAATTATGTTGAAAACGACGACGGAGTTATTCTTTGAATTAAATTGAATTGGGACTTTTATGATTAAGTGCTAGGTTATTCTTATGAATTGTGTATTGTGTGATTTATTTTATTCACTTTTGCCATCGCGGGGACGAGGGGCTTTTGGATAGTATTTTTCTCAACCATATTTTAGGATACTTACTAGGTATGGGACTAGTGGGTAGGCCTTGGTTAAATCTATACTTTCTAGGTATGGTACTAGTTAGTGTAAATTCGTGGGGATTTTATATTTCGGAGTGGGGCAGATTTTTACGTTATATCAATATTTCGCTAGCCTAGACATGAGACTAGGACGTGTTTTCTCTTGGTGATTCTTCATATATGTAGGCTAGGACGCTTGTATACTTGGGGACCCTTAGGTATGGGACTAAGGGGTATTTTTGAGAATCTCACATCGATAAAATGGGTGGGGTGATTTTATAATTGAGAATTGAGAATTAATGCCTACGATAAAAACGCGTATTAAAATATGGGCGACATAAATAGCTTGGACCGACGGTTTAAGCGGGCCAGCCAACGTTTTATGTCGTGTCGTGTGTGGAACCTTGTCAAATTACGGGATCGACAGTTTAAACGGATTAGCGGTCGTTTTGACAAGGGTAAGTGTTGAACTTTGGTAGAAATTATCACCCGGGGCGGGAGGACCGCCATAATAAAAAGTGAGAAAAATAATAAATTGGGTTAATTTAATTAAATTAACGCTTTGGGGCTGTGGGATAATTAAAATGATATTGGTGTGTTTTTATCAGAATCTTTGGGGGTGGTTAGTAATTTATGTTTCCCGCGTTTTATTACAATATCTATTGTGATATTTATTGAGTATAATCCTAATGTCTGGGTTCACGGACCCTATTTGAGGGGAGCAGTGTTTATTCATGCTCGGGGTTCTGACCTCGTGCGTTGACTAACTCTTTCAGGATAAGTTTTGGAGAAGCTGCATAGGATTTTCGGAGTTTATCGTTTGGAGGTGCAACTGGATTTTATTTATTTTATTGCTTTATTTAGTTAGACTTTCTTTTTAGTCTTATTTCATTATGAGACTTCATTTGGGTTTTTATTGGTCCATTCGGTTCCAAAGTTGTTAGAAGATTTCAGTTGGATTATTCGCAGTTGATTATTATTCAGTTTTTAATTAAATCATTATTGGATATTGGATTTATACGAAGTTTTAACATGTTATGGATCTTTTATCGCTCAGTTATTATTATCATTTGGGATTGATTCAATTATTTATCTTGTGGATTGATTTATTTGTGTCCCATATCTGTCACATGCTGAGAATGATATTTTATTTAGTTCATGCTCGGCATATTTTTTGTGGCGACTGACACCAGAATTAGGCGGGTGTGACAGATGGTATCAGAGCATGGTTTTAGGTCTCGTAGGTTGTGAGTCCGTTTATCTTTCGCATTATCGATCTTTGATTCCCTTTATTGATTCGTACTCCTTAAGGTAGAGGGTCTAGCATACGTGTTAGATGTGTTTCTTGGAGATATGGAGTTTGGTATTAAGGACATTGTAGGCATTGAGTTTAGAATTAGTAAGCTTGAATCGAGTATCTTTAGAGTTGATTTTTGGAGACGATATTTTAGGTGGGAGATCGTTAGTATGAATTTTGGGTATATCTTATATTAATGCAGCAAGGTGATTAGATTTGAGAATTTAGGGTTGCGAAGATTATCGGAGGTAGTATCAAGTGGTGATTTGCGAGAGCGCGTGGTACACCGTTATTTGCATAGTTATGTATGTGTATATATATATATATATAATTTTGGTGTACGAGGGGTAGGTGTGCGTAGGATTGGATGTATGGGCGCCCAATTATGGTATTCTACGGGTAGGCATATGTGAGCCTTATTTTTACGTTTCGTAATTTACGTTTGATGTGTATGCTTCGTCTAATTTCGAGGACGAAATTCTTTGCCAGTGGGAAAGTGTGTAACACCCCGTGTTTTTAATAATTAATTTAATTAATTAATTAGAATATTCGAGAAAAATAAAATTTAGGATTTAATCATTTTTATTAGTAAAATATGTTGGTTTTAATTTTAGAAGAATAAAACTTCAAGTGGAATTGAAATCGGAATTACAATGGATTTTTTATTTAGTTTTTAATTATTTTTATATATAATTTTTTTGTGGAGGAATTGTCGCCAGATTTGCTTGATCGATCGATCGACCCTAGGAGTCGATCGATCGACGTGTCAATTTTTGGGGCAGCCGGCTTCTTAATTTTAGAGTTTAAGTGGGTTTAGGATTATCAATTGGTATATAACCTTAATAATTCGTGGGGGGGGGGCTTCTCATAATCACTTCTTTCCAAGTTTTTCACCAGAGAGCTCTTCCAAAAGTTTTCCTCTCCTCCATAATCTTCAACCTCCAACATAATCAAGTTTTTTGTCACAACTTTTGAAGGGTTAATTGGGGTTTAATCAAGTTTGTCAAAAAACAACTCTTTGCTAATTTTTCGAGAGGAATCTAAATTTCTAATCAGATTTTCAAAAAACCCTATTCCTTTCCTTTAGTATTATGCGTTTTAAGTGTCGCCTAAACCCTTAATCTTTTGTTTTTGATTAAAATCAATTAGTAACTTAATTAGAGAAAGTGGACACAAAATTTTGGGAGTTTTTTTGCAAAAATTATTAATATTAATTAATCTTTGAAATCCTTGGGCGCGTAGGTTAGATTTTTGGGTTTTTTTGGTTTTGGGGTATAGGTTCTCGTGTAGAATTTATGGAGGTTATTTGTATGGTTGATTGGGGCGCGTTCATTTATAAAAAAAATAAATGACTTATAAAAGAGAACGATTATGGTGTGTTGAATATTGCTGCATGTTAATTAATTTAACCATTTTGAACATAAATAATTTTGTTGAAAACGACGACGGAGTTATTCTTTGAATTAAATTGAATTAGGACTTTTATGATTAAGTGCTATGTTGTTCTTATGAATTGTGTATTGTATGATTTATTTTATTCACGTTTGCCATCGGGGGGACGAGGGACTTTTGGACAGTATTTTGTTCAACCCTATTTTATGATGCTTACTAGATATCGGACTAGTGGGTAGGCCTTAGTTAAATTTATACTTTCTAGGTATGGGACTAGTTAGTGTCAATTCGTGGGGATTTTATATTTTGGGGTGAGGCATATTTTTACATTATATCGACATTTCGCTAGCCTAAACATGAGACTACGACGTATTTTCTCTTGGTGATTCATCATATATGTAGGATAGGACGTTTGTATACTTGGGGACCCTTAGGTTGGGACTAAGGGGTATTTTTTAGGATCTCACATCGATAAAATGGGTGGGGTAATTTGATATTTGAGAATTGAGAATTAATGCCTAAGCTAAAAACGGGTATTAAAATGTGGGCAACATAAATAGTGAGGGCCTAAAGTTTAAACGGGAGAGCCGGCATTTTATGTCTTGTCGCATGTGAAACCTTATCAAATTGGGGGATCGACAGTTTAAATGGATCAACGGTCATTTTGACAAGGGGAAGTGTTGAACTTTGGTGGAAATTACCACTCGGGGTGGGAGGACCGCCATAATAAAAAGTGAGAACAATAATAAAATTGGGATAATTTAATTAAATTAACAGTTTCGGGTTGTGAGAAAATTAAAATTATATTGGTGTGTTTTTATCAGAATCTTTGGGGGTGGTTAGTACTTTATCTTTCCCGCGTTTAATTATCTCGTTTAATTAAAAAATAATATTGTTATATTTATTGCGTATAATGCTACTGTCTGGATTCACGAACCCTATTTGAGGGGAGTAGTGTGTATTCATGCTCGGGGCTTTGACCTCGTGCGTTGACTAACTTTTTCAGGATAAGTTTTGGAGAAGCTGCATAGGATTATCTGAGTTTATCGCTTGGAGGTGCAGCTGGAGTTTATTCATTTTATTACTTTATTTAGTTAGACTTTCTTTTCAGTCGTATTTCATTATGAGACTTCATTTGGGTTTTTATTGGGCCATTTGGTTGCAAAGTTATTAGAGGATTTCAGTTGGATTATTCGCAGTTGATTATTATTCAATTTTTAATTAAATCATTGTTGGAGATTGGATTTATTCGAAGTTTTAGCATATGATTGATCTTTTATCGCTCAGTTCTTATTATCATTTGGGATTTATTCAATAATTTATCTTGTGGATTGATTTATTTATGTCTCGTATTTGTCACATGCTGAGAATAGTATTTTATTTAGTTCACGCCCGACATAGTTTTGGTGGCGACCGACACCAAAATTATGCGGGGTGTGACACTTTTCACGAGGATTGTTCACACTAGAGGGAAAAGGAGTGTTTGGTGGTAGATCATATTATGTGGGTTGGTGATCGTATGGTTTAGAACCCAAAATTTAGAAGGAGGATTCGGTATTGGAAACCAAAGGAGGAGATGCATTTTTTAACTAGTTGGAAGTGGCGTCAATCCTCCGTGGGGAGGGATAATGGTTTGAGAGCGGCCAAATATAGTGATGGTGTTTTCAAAGTTAAACATTATTATGTAGTTTTTAGGGGGTGGGGGAGAGATTCCTTTTCATGGAAAAAGGTTCGGAGATCCAAAGCGCCATCTGATGTTATTTTCTTTATGTAGACCGTAGCTAAGCAGGCTATATTGACATCAAAGGGTTTGCAAATGAGAGCTTGAAGAATGGCCAGTCGGTGTTGGTTGTGCATGGAGTTAGAAGAGATGACTAACCATTTTCTTATGCATTATTGGGGGGCAAGGGGGCTATGGAATCTCATTTTCTCCCTTTCTCGGGTTCAACGGGCGATGTCTGAGACGATATGATATTTTTTTAGAGCATGGTAGTTTCCTAAAGGATGGAAGGGGTGACGAATGTTTGGAGTTTTGTCACATGTTGCATTCATTGGACGATGTAATATAAGAGAAACGGAAGGTGTTTCGAAGGGAAAGAATTAGCTCCACCTAGACTTAGTTACTTGTTTTTTAGTACTATGCTCATTTGGCATGAAATGGATTTTACCTCGTCTCGTACTTTTTTTGAGAATTTTTTGGAAGAGATGTATATGGTAGAGTAGATTTTTGTATTATGGGTAAGGGTTCTTGTTGATGTACAGGGTTAGTGCTGCCATCATACTTGGGAGACACTATGGGAGGCTTGAACTTAGCTGGGATTGGGAAGCCCACTATCCTAGCCACAAATGGGGATCCCTCTGAGTAACCCCTTTGTAATGGGTCCCTGCTTTTAATGAGGTCTCCTATCTTCTCCTCAAGGCGCTGGATAGAGTCATTCCATGGTCTTCTGCCATCGACTTGGACGAGGTTATCCCCTGCCACCTCCATGGGATGGACCGAGGGTTCCCCTGCTGCGATACGTCGGCTATTGACCTCTTCATGTTCCCTGCCTCTTCTTTCATAATGTCAGCCTTGATCTGGCCGACCCTGCCTGTTCCCTCTCTGAGAGCCTGCTGCGCTCCTTGATCTCGATAGTCTCTGTCTTAGGTCATTCATCGGGCCCAATCTCTCAAAGGCCGACCCTCTGCTCAACCTATCAAAGGCTGACCCTATTTGTTGGGCCTCTTCACCTCTTCGGCCGACACAACCTTGACTTTGTCGAAGAGGTTGTATAGTGTTATTTGACACCTCATACGGCTCCCAGCAGTCTTCCGGGGCTTCTTTCGCCTCTAGATCATCATACATGTCCTCTGGGCAAGGGTCTCCCTACCTCTCCAGGCGCAAGCGCATAGGGTCAGCAACGTCCCTTCTCCACTGGGGTGCAGGCTGGTCCTTCATTGGTGCCTGGGGTGGTCCCTTGGCATCAGGATGAGGCTGAACAGACGCCGGAGTGATCATATCCGGTGAGACTCCAGGTGGCCTCATCATAGTTTGGCTGAGCTGTGCAAATTGCTCCTGCATAGCTTGTTGTGTTGCAGCTAAAGATCTCAAGGTTGCAGCTACCTCCGCCATTTCGGACTGGGGGGGCTCCTGACTGGAACTAGGCCCTCCACCCCCAGGTGGCGGAAGAGGCGGTGGTAATTCTGGTGCCATATGTTAACACTATAGAGCTTGAGTAGAAGATGAGCTTAGTACCTCAAAGGACCTCTTTCAATGGTGAAGCATCTCCACGCAAGGGGTGGTGCCTGGTTCACCACCAGAGTCTCCGGTGAGGTTAAGCTGAAGAAGAGGAAGAGAGATTCTTTTCTCTTCCCACAGACGGCGACAAAATGATGATGCTAGAATTAGCACCAACAGGTAAGGTGTTTTCAAGCTCAACCTATGAACAGCAATGGCAGCTTAGTTACGTAATAGGTAGGAGAATGAGATGAGGAGAAGAGGAGTGAGCACCAGGATATAAGTGGTTCAGCCTAAATTGGCCTACGTCCACTGTGTGTGTGAATAACCTCACTGTAATAAGGCACTGATGGCCATGGATACAATCTCTCAAGCTTTCTCTCTCTACTATGTATCTAGACAGAGTTTCAGCTAGGGTTGTATATATCTGGATCCTTTGCAAGGTAGAGGATGACCACTATATATAGTACCTGGGGGGTGTAATGTACCCCCCATGCATGTTATGTGCATGTGTGTGATTGCCTCACCAATATGGGAAAGCCATCTGTCACTGTCACGTGTAGAGAATGATGATGCAATATTCTCCCCACGTGTGGGGAATAATCTTGTTATAACTGATTTGTATCCACGTGCCCTTATCCAAATGTCAGCAAATGCTCGGCTATCACGCCTGGTGTATGACCTCGGCCTGTGAGAGGCCGAGGTTGGTAAGTCCAGGTTCCCGTTCAGTCCGAGTTGACCATGGAGGTCTCAGCCTAATCCAAGTCGAGGCAATGGACAAGGTCGGCCTGAGCCGAGGTTGATCCGACGTGCTTGGAGCATCGACTAATGTCTTGATGAGGTTGCTGGTGGCTTCTTACGAGCTCGGCCTATGTCTGTCCGAGGTTTCCATTCCAAGGTATACGAGACTGCTGCTGATCCTTGTGATGCATGTGATGCCCCTTCGAGAGGCTGGTGGTAGTGTCGGCCTAGGCCGACCTTGATACGGCCGACCTTGCTATGGCCGAGGGCTGATACCGCATGCCCAAGGCTTCTCCAATGTCGGCCGCGATCTCGGCCGAGGTTGGTGTCTTCGAGCCGAGGTCACACTTGGGGGATATCACTATTAACCACCTATTTTAAATTAAGTTAGTGTCAAATTTTATCTTGTTATTTACGCAACAACATGCGGAATAAAATTAAATCAACCAAACCTTCCACACACGAATATACTGAACAACACACGACAGATATATAAATGAATGATACCGAGTAAACCATTGGTTCTCAAATAATAAATTCCATTAATAAGTCCAACATAAAAATTGAGTCCACCAAAACAAATAAATAACTGCTGAAGAGCGACATGCCCAAATGAATACTGAATAAAAATTCCTACACTAGGAATGAAATAATAGAAATGTCTATAGAAAAATCCTGCAAGCTTCCACACGTTCTACAGCTACGCATCCCTGAATAGAATTCTCATGTTGGGAGACCCTGTGGCTGGACACCTAAAATGGTTTTGGAAAATATTTTGACACAGGTCCAAGCCCAAGAAACACCTTTAGAAAATATTTAGCAAGCAATTAAAACGAAATAATTAAATATGCATTAACACTTTTCATATTTAAGCGGGTGTCGCACTCTCTTGAGATACTACTCACCCTACAACTATTGTGCACACCTAACGCTAACCTTCTAAAGCAACTAATTATTCTACCCCACCTAACTAGCCTTGTTACACTACTTTTTATCACGCTACTCTAACCCGAGTATTCCTTACTTTGATTTATAAATTGTTCTACTCATTAACTTATTTAATCATTTCAACTTTAATTACTCATATAACGTTCAAACCAGTTATATATTTGAAATACTAATAAATTATATAACATTCACACTAGTTATATCTGAAGTACAATCACACTTTAGGTATTTATCCAGTATATAATTATTTACTCATATTTTATACGTACTAGTATACTACAACATTACACACATGTCGCGTATAGTAACCATCCTTTTGAGCAATAACTTGTCGGATACTTGTCTCTACAATGATATTATATCCCAATTATGCTCACTCTAACCCGATTAACACAAGCTGGACTAGCTCACACTGAAATTTGGTAAAAATAACGCAAACGTAGCAGAGGCGGTCATATTTCCCCAAGAGTGAGACCGAATCATACCCAAAACGTGCCACCTCGAAAATAAACCACATAATAAAAATACCGAACGATATGACCCAGGGACTATACTCTCCCTGCATTCACTAGCCAGGGAATTCATCCACATCGTGCAACCTCCAATGATAGCACAAGAGGGATATGCTTTCACATAAATGTCATTCACAACGATATTTATAAAATACACAAGTATACATATATACTATCATAATCCCATAGGACTCACCCAATCGGCCCGTACTTAAGCATTTACAAATTTATTTCGCCTCATTCGTTTATTGAATTTCTCACCAATTCTCATCTTTATAATTCATCATGTAATTACCGTAGTCTCAACCTACTATAATACGGACTCACTCACTTGGCCCGTATTTAAACAATTATGAATTTATTTAACTTAATTTATCTCGTATTATCCTCACCCGTACGTCCCCTTTTTGGTTGCTCATAAACATACCCATACATCCCCAATTATGAGTTTCCATTTAATTTACACTAACTAAATAAGCCTCGAACACCTCCCAAAAGAATTTAGGGTTATAACTTTAAATGCCAAAAATCAGGCTTGGTCGATCGATCAATCGATGCCTGCGATTTCCAGCCTTGTCCCCCTCCTATTTTTTCTCCATTAAAGCACCTCAAAGATCCAAAACTAAACCCAAATTTCAACCAATTGATACCCAATGTTCATTACACCTACGAACAGGTTCTAACACAATTTTAAACCATCAATCATCACTAATTCACATCAAACTTTGATATTTCACGAATTGGGTTTTTCTCCAATTTATTCAATCTCATATGAAATTCGATTCAAAAATCCAAATTAAACGATATTAACTACTAGATTCAACTCTAAATTAAATTCCAACAACATGTGATTATCTTCATCATCAATTGAACAACAATTTCACTACTAATGCCCAAATCTCCAAAAAAAATCATTTTAACATGTGACAACCCTCCCAAAAATGCATTTGTCTACACCTACCATGATATGAACATGAGTTTTTTTCCAATAAAAATTTGAAGCAAGATAACCACTTGTCGTATTGGATTCGTAGGGTTTGATTTCACGTTGTAGACGACGAATCTGATAAAGCATGCCCAATTCCTCTTTGAATTTAGTCTCTAAAACCCCCTCTTTTTCTTCCTTCTCTCTTATCTCAATTTCTAGGGTTTTGATTATGTTTAGCGGCTGCCCCCAAGCTCCCAAATCCCGAAATTTGGCTAATGGGCCAAGCCCAGATAGTCTGAATACCCTGAGTGGGATCAGTTATGACTAAAAAGGCCCCAGGACCCTCGTGTACACTATTTTGATTATCTCGACCCTTCTAGAACCAACCGTGATCTTAAAATAGCCATCTGAGTCACCCTACAATAATTTCCTATCTCGACCACATGCGACTCCCGGTTGAGATATAATATTATCACGTCATTATCACTCGCTATGACGTAAAATAATAAATCATTATTCACTTAGTAACTATATTGCATAAATATTAATCATTATCTCCCCCTATTAGTATTTTAAATAACCACATGATAAGTAGTTCACACATAATAATTAATTCAATTAAATTACGGCACACGTGTAATTTAAAAACACTCGAAATAATTTAATTATAAATACTCAAAAATATAGGGTATTACATCGATTTGGACTATAAAGCAAGCATGTAGCAGAGAACTGCCCATATCACCCTCACCACTAGTAGGACATTAACCTTGACTTGTATCAGCATCTAGCTGACCAGGAGCAAGTCAATCCAAATCCCCAAAATCCAACGAAAATCATCACCACAACTAGAGAATTGTTACAACTCAATTGAGGCATTTGAGATAGATTATAACAGAGACGATTCACAAAAGGGATTGTAATGCACAGTAATTGTCGATGGTTAGGTATTTGTATTTATATAAACAAAACCCTCATTATGAGGAGGTCACTGTAATACCCCGCATTTTTGTGGCTTCTAAATTTAGGGATGTATTAAATTTAATTGAGATAAATTAATTTAATATTAATTCGGAAAAATTGTTTATTATTTACTAGCGTGACGAGAGTTAGTAATTATTGGAAATCTGTCGAATACTACTAAATGAGTAAAGTAATATATAAGATTTATTTTAAAAAATTATCACGAGTGAATAAAATGACAATTATGGAAATTTAAGTCGGGACGCGTGTGTGTCGTGTTAGGACTGAATTATGATTATTAAAGGTGAATAAATTATAAGTCACCCGTATGATCACTTTGAGTGCGTCAATGTGTCCGGAAGGGTCGAGATAGTCAAAATAATGTACCCGGAGATTTAGTTTGGGTCTCGGGAGATTTTTTGGCCTAATTAGCATCCCAGGAGGGCGTTTTAGACATTTTGGATTTTTGGGCATGGAAACCCACGAATTTTTAAGGTTTTATTAGATGTTAGGGGTTGTCATCTAGGGTTAGCATAACCAAAAACCAAGGACGGCCATTGGAGAGGATGAAGAGAAGCTTTCCAAGAAGTTCTAGGCCAAGAACTTCACCGTTTGCACCGCCGTCACTGCCAAATTGTAGATCGCGGGACGAGGATCACAACCACACCAATTTATTCCACAAATCTGAAGCAAGTATTTCCAGGAAAGTATCTATCTTGGTTTATTTTAGTTAATGCTTCAATGATATTAGTCTAGGGTTGATTAGGACTAGTTTTTGTGAAAGAAAACATATATTGGAAACTAGAATTTATATGTTGTAGAGGTAAAAATAGTATTCTGGAAATCTATTTCATATGTAGAGGTTGAACCACGAATTTGCATTGAGTTAAGAGTATAAAATCTAGAAAAATAATGGGAAGAACTAAGTTAAAGTAAATATTAGGGTTCCTGAGATTTATATAGATTTTGCCCCTTTTAATTCGTTACACTTGATGAAAACTCACATGTCTTACATAGAATATTAATTATTTGTGTACATAACACTTGTAGTATCAATTGTTGGGAGTTTGGGAATCAAATATGATGATTTGGATGAGTTTGGAATAGGATTCCCGTAACTGGTATTTTCGCAGTTTCGCCATAACTGCTTGATCGATCGATCGACCAAAGAGCATCGATCGATCGATCGACCCACTTCCATTGATCAATCGACCCCACCTGGAAAACTCATATTCCCCTTTTTAAATAGTTTATTTCGATTTAAATGAGTAGTAATCTTTGGACATTATTGTTAGAACATTTTGGGACATAAAGAGGACCAGTAGGACTTTATAAAAATGGAACTTTTAATATAAGACAAAATTAGGGTTAACGGGGAGTGAATTACACTTAAGGAATAAGGGGAACGTGTGTCTAAAGGAGTGAGACTCGTAAGGAAGTTACGTCATAAAATAAAAGAGTACCAACTGAAATTACACTTGGGGGGGGGGGGAATAGGATACTATGAGCGATACGAAGTAAGTTTGGAATAATCTCATAAATAAGAATAAAAGAGACGAGACGTTATACGGGATAATCTAGTAAAGTGTACTAAGAATGAATATCATAAGAATGAGCCGTGGGTGTACCTAATTTAGAAATGGGAATGGTAGTATACATATATACGACTGTGTCAATGCATATACTATATATGTGTAAAAATCATGCCCGCGCTACTTGTTATCACTGAGGTTACCGCGCCGGGACAGTCTTATCTCGATGGGATATTGACTTGTACCCTAGAACATAGGAATCCTTGGTACAGGCTATCTGATCGATAGTCAGACGGTCCTAATAGACATGAGGGTATGTACTGACCTCTTAGTGGCTTGGAACTATGCTTCGCCTCATTTTGTATGTGTTTTGTGTTAATACAGTTCGAGAGTGATTCCGAACTAGTATTTCCCTTAGTACGAGTGATACGGGGACTTGATAGCAGAGTATGTCAGCACCATAAATTTTATGTGGGGTGCCGATAGAATATATATATTATATGAGTGATTAATATATATATATATATAGACTTGAAATTGGGAACTTTCTACTATGACTAAAAGTAGTTAAGTAATGAATAAATATTTCGACTTTAATATAAGTGTTTGAAAAGTTTGAGGCAATGTTGAAAGACTTTATAATGAAATGAAACTCTTATGAAAGATTTACTCTCAGAAATTAATTGTCTTAGTCCAAGTAATGGTCGGCATGAAATCTTATGAGAAAATTTAAGATAAGTTTAACTTGTGGGGATTAATAGTGCGGTAGGTGTGCGCATTAGAAGAGATGTGAGAATTTCTCAAGAGAGTGCTGCATACTAATATGATTGTTTCATTAGCTGGTAAGCATTTTAAATACTTGTTAAACTAATTTTTTAGTTGTTTTCCAATCGGGCTCTAACCCGTTTCCTGTTATCTCTTCTCTCTTGTATATATATGTATATATTATAGGTGCCCAGCCACAGGGGCGTCATGCTTAGGATTATTTAGAAGGAACGTGCTGCAGCTTAGGTGGGAGTTGCAGGCCTTTTGCTTAGACGACCTCATTATTGATTCAACTCCTAGTTCTATTTTATCCAGTTGGGCATGTGTCGCCCTTTTTCCTTCTTCAGTTGGTTTTGACAGAGATTGTGATTCATTTACTTCCAGTATTTCTACTTTGGGATTTGTTACTATCCGGATGTTTTTCCTTTGAAGTTTTAAAGTTGGTATTAGTTATTAAAATGCTTAAATTGCTTGGATTATCTTTTCCAGTTTAGTTATTGTGTGACTCTTAAAACTATGAATTATGAAAGGTTTTTATTAATGGGGTTAAATTAAATATGGAAATAATGTTTTAAAAATGGTTTTGTCACTTATCTTAATTAATTAGTGTGTTTAATTTGAAAAATTATTTTGCGACAGTGATGCTAAGAATGAACCAATCATTCACCTTTGTTATAATTTAATAAAGGACTGATTATTCGGTATTTAATTAGGCGGGGTGTCACGGGTGGTATCAGAGCATCAGGTTCTAGTGTCCTTTAGGATCTGTGCGGCTTATTATGCTTCCAGCGTTGCTTTGTTTGATATAGGGCCCTAAG
Organism: Sambucus nigra; assembly: GCA_949130495.1. Lineage (NCBI taxonomy): Eukaryota > Viridiplantae > Streptophyta > Magnoliopsida > Dipsacales > Adoxaceae > Sambucus > Sambucus nigra. The sequence continues at coordinate 660,893,067 of OX422213.1, read as the reverse complement.
TTTAGGATTGTTGATTTCGATGGTGAGAATCCGTTCTCTTGCTATAACGTATGTATATTAGTGAATTCTAATTGTGTTTAGATGTGTGCGTATGCTGAGCAATGAAGGATGTCTGACGAGGGTCGTTAAGCGGACATCAAGAGAAAGGGCTTAGTTGAGGTTGTAAAGTATATTCGAGGATGATGACCATAGTTAAGGTCACCCCTATTATGGCACGAGAAGCTAGGACTTTAAAGATGGCTAGGGCGCAGCCTATGATTTCCATGTGCTGCTATAGTCGAAAGAGGTGAAAGAGTAAACTCACCAAACGTGGTATAACTGGGAAAAAATCAGACGAAACATTAAACAGAGCTGTCAGTGGGACTTTTGGGAATTTTAGAAATGTGAAAATCGCATGTATTAGCCAGAGGAGGTAAAGTATCCGAAGGTTTGGATATAGGACGGAGTGTGGCTAACTGAAATTGGAAATTTGGAGAAAAAAATTCTTGACTTGTAAGAACAAAGTTATCATGGTGGGAGTCAGCCACTACTTTTAGAAGTGGAATTCTATGCCTGTAGGAGAATCTTAGGTACAGTTTGACTGCATGTTCCTTTATCAGATGCTCAGAATAAGATGTGAACGATGTCCTGAACTCATCACAGGAGAACCTGACACAGGTCCATTTGTGAATATGAATCGGAACCATTAGCGAATCTTGTATCGGAGGATGTAGATACAAATGGAAGAGAGAACTCCAAGTGGGAGATCAACTCGTAATAATAATTAATAACACTTAAAAAAGGAATTATGTTGGATGGTCGATTAAGAGGTTGATAATGCCGTACTTTACCAATGGAGATGATAATGCTTCTTTGTGTGGGAAGCTAAAAGAATCGAAGAATTTAGTCATTAATAAAACTGGATACAACGGTGGTAGTGTAGCACCACAAGGGGGTGTGGATACACATCAGGGGACCCATTTGAATGATTCGGATAGCAGAATTCTTACCAAGCGAGGGTAGATTCAGTAAGGACTATTGTAGTCAGTAACATGTTCTTTAGGGCCAACAAGGCTAAGGGAACGAAGGGGGTAGCCATCAGAAATCGAGTCTACCAAAGTTCGAGAGAAGGAAAATCCTAATATGGTTAGTATGACAGGTGATAAGTGGATTAAGTATCGAGGTATTTTGTGGAGAGTGAAATCACACGTGCTAAAATATTTTTCCCGAAGAGAGTATAGGGGACAAGAGTATGGTGTCTAGTAAGGGACAACGATTAAAGTAGTTTTGTTTTGGTTTAGACAGGTGTGTCACGTCCGGAGACAATCTGTGCAGTCAACACGATTGGCGAGGTAGAAGTATGAGTTTTATCCTCGACAGATGAGGCGTGTTTTATGTGACCCGAGTGAGTCACTTCTTCTTTGTTCATTGTTAGATTAGCATGTGAAATGAGTTTAATGTGTATAACTATAAACATTATTATTATGTGAATATTTTTCCTAGTGTAGCGGGATTATCCTTAGTGTTATCCGCGGAGGATGAATGGGTATATTAATAGTGTTATATACTTTATTGAGATTACTCGTTTTAGGGCTGTGATATACGAGTATGATATTGTCTTGGTTACAACTTTATAGTAAAGGTTAGTACGATAGTAGGCAGTTATTGCAAGGCTATCGAAGTGATTGCATTAGTGCAGCATGTTTTGTTCTGGCGAGGCCTCACCTGCGAGAGGGTCGGACTCACACTTATATTATCTATTTTAGATACTTCGAAGGGAATAGTGGGCTCGAGATATTCGATCCTGATGCGTGTAAGGACTTTGTTGTTATGATTCAGTATGTATTAGGTTTACTGTTGAGCGAAAAGATTTAACTCATTATGATGTTTAGTGCTCAAGACTTGGTGATAGGAAGAGAGCATTGATATATCTATCCTTTAGGGATGTGAGAGTTAAGAGTTGGACCCATATGTTTGGGGACAGGATTTTGAGAACCCCGAGTGTATGTATTCGAGGTTTATAGAGTGAGATTACCACCAATTTTTTAATGATTGTACAATTGGCGAAATGTTCGTTGTTAAGTATAATTACGGGAAGAGATGTAACTTTTCTGTCAAGAGAGGGAATAAAGGGGTACATGCTATGGACGGATGGCCTAACGGATTTTGATAAACAACAATTCTAGGTAGTAGTGTATCGGGGGGGTTCCTTGTTTGGATTTCGCTTTGCGAGACATCCCACGCATGAAATTTAGCGTAAGGTTGGAAATAGGGAGATGTTCGATCATTAGTTCATGAGTTTGGTACCTCGATCGTAATAGGAGCAGGTAATTATATATGTAAGGTGGAAGTTGAGTTATGATTTAAGGCCAGTGGAGCCGGTTGTGTGGTAAGAAAGCATTAAAAGTTTTATCACCGCGAGTTGAGGAGTGGAACGATTATAAAGAGAATTTAAAATTTCGAATTCTAAGGTGATTGAGAGTACCCAAGTGTTATAACCGCATTCGGAACACAAGGGAAATAAAGAGTTAGGATGATTTTTAGTGTGGATTATCAGGAGAAAATTTTTAATACAAGAAAGAAGACTTGTATTTATTTTGATGTATAGAGCATTAGTGATTTATTTTAGTTATTGTACTTATTCGAGAGAATTTTTGTACTTATATAAAGAGATTGGAGATTTGTAGTTTCTCTTTTGTTGTTGTGGGATTTAGATACTCTATACCTTGTTGCATTGGGGATTTGGTTAGTTTTATCGATGAGTAGCGCTCCATTCGCTCTCCCCGGGCGGTCGGGGTGTTACAAAAATGTGGGAATCCTGGTTAGCTGATGTTAGAATCGTCCGAGTTAAAGGGACGTGGGAATGGATGTGTGGGATATATGTTTGTTGGACTAGCATAATGAGGTGGAAGTGGTAGAGTGGATTAAGCATCGCATGAGGGACGATAATCCATATATACGTGTGCGATTAGAGTAGCACACCCGAATTTGGTTGGAAGACTGTGGAAAGCCATTTGAAAGGAGTATTCCTTGAGAAGGGTAGAATTTAATTATTATGGAGGACACTCGAAGTGGAGTTACAATTAGTCGAATGTGAGAACGACTTGCGCATACAAAGAGTGATGATGTTAGTATGGTATAAAAAGTCCAGAAGTGCACATTGTGGAGAAAAGTACACGGGTCGGAACTTTCGGTAATACGCCAAGGAAAGAAGGGGAGTATTAAGTGTCACTTAATGTGAGACATTTCAAGTAAAATTCGATGTTTAGCGGGACATAGTGAGGAGTCTCTGCATGCACCACTCATAGATAGAGATCGGTTGGAATAAGAGGATCAACCAGAGAAATTGTGGGGCTATCGACAATTCCTATAGTGGAAGAGGCCGGTAAAGTCCGTAAAGTTTCTTGGATGAGTTGCCAACCTCAAGGTAAGATCAAAAGTTCCTTCGAACATGTGGAACGATATGCCTAAGAAGGAAGTGATTGACACTCCTTGGAGTGATTTGCAATATTAACTAGTGTGACCCAGTCTTCCTTTGCAAGGAAGGATCGCGCCGGTACGTGGTCCTACACGGAATTATTTTGAATCAGGATGAGATTTTTGAATCCCACCTTCAATATGGGATTTCAGGAAGCAGCGGGAATAACGTTTCGTTTTGAACAGGATGTATCACCTATAGCCGGGAAATAGGCGCACGGTGATTAACGATTAGTGGAGCTGCGTGAATGTAATTTTGGATTCATTATGATCGTTTCACTTTCGCAACGGTAATAACTAGCAAGTGGAGTATAGTACAATAATTGGGGGATGATATTACCTAATGGTACGGTTCCGTGAGAGCACGCGTACCTGTTTATTGTGAACATGATGCTTATTGAGGTTTTAATGTGGAAAAAAAAACTTAACTTTCTCACTCTGAATGTTAAGAGATGGGCGGATAATCAAAATTTTGGATTGGTTGAGTTAGAGTCGGATGACTATGGTAGGATTCCACCACTGTTTTAGGCGAACAAGAGTGGTCAGATGTTCGTATGGTTTCTCTCAGAATGGGAGTTTTGTATATTGATATTAAAATGATGGGAATTAATAATATATAGGCATGTCTTATGCGAATGATGTCGGATAGGAGCACAATCTAAAGTGTCTTTAATGAGAGTATTAAACAAGCTTGCTGCGAGGCGGGAGCTATAGTAATTAAACGCCTTACTAAGTAGATAGTTTGCGTACTGATAAGGTCTCCAGATTTGCTTTACCAGGTAGGCCTTATTTTTTGAATTTCGGGATGAAATTCCGTTATTAGGGGGGAAGTATGTAATACCCCGTATTTTTGTGACTTTTAAATTTAGGGATGCATTAAATTTAATTGAGATAAATTAATTTAATATTAATTCGGAAAAATTGTTTATTATTTACTAGCGTGACGAGAGTTAGTAATTATTGGAAATCTGTCGAATATTACTAAATGAGTAAAGTAATATATAAGATTGATTTTATAAAAATTGTCACAAGTGAATAAAATGACAATTATGGAAATTTAAGTCGGGACGCGCCTATGTTGTGTCAGGACTGAATTATGATTATTAAAGGTGAATAAATTATAAGTCACCCATATGGTCATTTTGAGTGCGTCGATGTGTACGGAAGGGTTGATATAGTCAAAATAATGTACCCGGAGGTTTAGTTTGGATCTCGGGGGATTTTTAGGCCTAATTAGCATCCCGGGAGGGCGTTTTAGACATTTTGCATTTTTGGGCATGGAAACCCACGAATTTTTAAGGTTTTAGTAGATGTTAGGGGTTGTCTTCTAGGGTTAGCATAACCAAAAACCAAGGACCGCCATTGGAGAGGAAGATGAGAAGCTTTCCAAGAAGTTCTAGGCCAAGAACTTCACCATTTGCACCGCCGTCACCGCCAAATTGTAGATCGTGGGACGAGGATCACAACCACACCAATTTATTCCACAAATCTGAAGCAAGTATTTCCAGGCAAGTATCTATCTTGCTTTATTTTAGTTAATGCTTCAATGATATTAGTCTAGGGTTGATTATGACTAGTTTTTGTGAAAGAAAACATATATTGGAGACTAGAATTTATATGTTGTAGAGGTAAAAATAGTATTCTGGAAATCTATTTCATATGTAGAGGTTGAACCACGAATTTGCATTGAGTTAGGAGTAGAAAATCTGGAAAAAGAATGGGAAGAACTAAGTTAAAGAAAATATTAGGGTACTTGAGATTTATATAGATTTTGTCCCTTTTAATTCGTTACACTTGATGAAAACTCACATGTCATACGTACAATATTAATTATTTGTGTACATAGCACTTGTAGTATCAATTTTTGGGAGTTTGGGAATCAAATATGATGATTTGGATGAGTTTGGAATAGGATTCTCGTAACTGGTATTTCTGCAGTTTCGCCATAACTGCTTGATTGATCGATCGACCAAAGAGCATCAATCGATCGAATGATCGATCGATCGACCCCTCCAGGAAAACTCATACTCCCCTTTTTAAATAGTTTATTTCGATTTAAATGAGTAGTAATCTTTGGACATTACTGTTAGAACATTTTGGGACATAAAGAGGACCAGTAGGACTTCATAAAAATGGAGCTTTTAATGTAAGACAAAATTAGGGTTAACGGGGAGTGAATTACACTTAAGGAATAAGGGGGACGTGTGTCTAAAGGAGTGAGACTCGTAAGGAAGTTCCGTCGTAAAATAAAAGAGTACCTACTGAAATTACACTTGGGGGGAAAATAGGATACTCTGAGTGATACGAAGTAAGTTTGGAATAATCCCATAAATAAAAATAGAAGAGACGAGCCGTTATACGGGATAATCTAGTAAAGTGTACTAAGAATGAATATCATAAGAATGGGTCGTGGGTGTACCTAATTTAGAAATGGGGATGGTAGTATACATATATATGACTGTGTCTATGCATATACTATATACATGTAAAAATCATGCCCGCGCTACTTGCTATGACTGAGGTTACTGCACCGGGACAGTCTTATCTCGATGGGACCTTTATGGAGAATATTGACTTGTACCCTAGAACATAGGAATCCTTGGTACAGGCTATCTGATCGATAGTCAGACGGTCCTAAGAGACGTGAGGGTATGTGTTGACCTCTTAGTGACTTGGAACTATGCTTCGCCTCATTTTGTATGTGTTTTGTGTTAATACAGTTCAAGAGTGATTCCGAACTAGTATTTCTCTTAGTACGAGTGATACGGGGACTTGATAGCAGAGTATGTCAGCACCATAAATTTTATGTGGGGTGCCGATAGAATATATATATTATATGAGTGATTAATATATATATATATATATATATAAACTTGAAATTGGGAACTTTCTACTGTGACTAAAAGTAGTTAAGTAATGAATAAATATTTCGACTTTAATATAAGTGTTTGAAAAGTTTGAGGCAATGTTGAAAGACTTTATAATGAAATGAAACTCTTATGAAAGCTTTACTCTCAGATATTAATTATCTTAGTCCTAGTAATGGTCGGCATGAAATCTTATGAGAAAATTTAAGATAAGTTTAACTTGTGGGGAATAATAGTGCGGTAGGTGTGCGCATTAGAAGAGAGGTGAGAATTTCTCAAGAGAGTGACGCATACTAATATGATTGTTACATTAGCCGGTAAGCATTTTAAATACTTGCTAAACTAAATTTTTAACTGTTTTACAATCGGGCTCTGGCCCGTTTCTTGTTATCTCTTCTCTCTTGTATATATATGTATATATTACAGGTGCCCAGCCACAGGGGGGTCATGCTTAGGATTCTTTAGAAGGAACGTGCTACAGCTTAGGTGGGAGTTCAGGCCTTTTGCTTAGACGACCTCATTATTGATTCCACTCCTAGTTCTGTTTTATCCAGTTGGGCATGTGTCGCCTTTTTTCCTTATTCCGTTGGCTTTGACATAGATTGTGATTCATTTACTTCCAGTATTTCTACTTTGGGATTTGTTACTATCCGGATGTTTTTCCTTTGAAGTTTTAAAGTTGGTATTAGATATTTGAATGCTTAAATTGCTTGGATTATCTTTTCTAGTTTAGTTATTATGTGACTCTTAAAACTATGAATTATGAAAGGTTTTTATTAATGGGGTTAAATTAAATATGGAAATAATGTTTTAAAAATGGTTTTGTCACTTAGCTTAATTAATTCGGGTGTTTAATTTGAAAAGTTATTTTGTGACAGTGATGCTAAGAATGAACCAACCGTTCACCTTGATTATAATTAAATAAAGGATTGATCACCCGGTATTTAATTAGGCGGGGTGTCACAGTCACATGTTGATCATCTGTCCGAAACCATGGACTTGTAATCTCGACTTGGACTCTAAGCTAGCAATCATTGGATTCCAAGATTGATTAGTTAATAAGATATCTATTCCTCTCTTTCCTATGGACATAGGCAAAGAAAAGTTGTTAAACCACATTAAATCTTGTGTTTATTTACTTTACTGCATAAGTTCATAGGGAAAATTAGTGAATTCAATTATATAAGATTCAGATTTTCAAGAAAAATTATGAACACAAAAGGAGAAGATTAACCCATTAACTTGGCTAAAGTTAATATTAGAGATTTTAGAATTATTAAAGAGAAAGTATTGAAAGAAACAATGCGTAATGAAAAATATAATATGAGCATAATTTGGAATAAGATGGTTATATATGTTGGAAGAATATCGAAGGAGATTCTTAAAGAATCAAAAGGTAATAGATAACAAGATAATGAAACTTGGTGTTGTAATGTAGAAGTGCAATAGAATAAAATATAATAAAAACTAAAAGTAAGTTCTTTAAAACATGATAATCAACTAGAAACAAAGAAAAATTTGAGAAACATTAAGGCGCAAAAAAATAAGTTAACAAAGTTGTAACATATTTTATGCTTATGGCATATGATGATTTTATACAAAACTAGGAACACAAGATGAGGAAAATGGTATTTATAAGTTTGTTAAACTTAAGAATAAAAAAAAATCATTAATTGTATTGAGTGTGGTGATTCGAGAGTCTTATTCAGGGATGGAGATATTATGGAACTGTGAAAAAAATTATTTAAGAGTTTATTAAATGACGATAATGAGAAGTAGAATATATATGGGGGGAAGTAGGGAGATTTGAGAAAAACATTTTTCACAAAATTTGAGTATCATTCGAGTATTAGACGTTAGAAGTGCTCTAAAATGATAAAAACATATAGGGATTTGAAACCATATAGTAATCCTATTAAGGTTTGAAAGTGTTTAGGGGATTAAGTAGTGTATTGCTAACAAAATGAAATTATAATGCCTACAAGGATGTCTCGTGAATGGATAAAGAGTGTTTTTAGTATTTATATATGAAAATAAAAGTGATTTACAAAGCTAACCAAATCGTGGGTTAACTGTTAAAGTGCTCTATCTATTAAGGAGATTAATGAAAAGGTACATAGAGAGGGAAAAAATTTCATAGAATGCATATGATAAAATTACCTTAAGATATAGATGATGGTTTAATCAAATAAAATAGTTACTAGAATTTATATTGATATGATCAAGAGTATGTATGCTAAGTGCATAATGATAATAGAAATACAACATAAGAAAGTAATGGATTTCCATTTACACTAAGTCTATATGAAGGTTTAACCGAAAATCCTTATCATTTTGCTCTTGTGAAGAATTGATTGTAAAAATACAAGATGAGGCATCATAGCATTTGTTATTTGTAGATGATTTGGTAGTTGATCAAACTAAAGCAAATATTAATGCCATATTAGAAGTGTGGAAAAACCGAAAAACAAGGGCTACAACTCTTTACGTGTGGTGAAGCTTAACGGTCAAAAGATACTTAAAAGTAACCCTTTACGTTATTTATGTTCGACATTCCAAAGTATGGTAGATAATATATATCTTAAGATAAATTTTGTTAGGCCAAATGTGAAATAGTGTTGAAATATTATGTGATAAGTATATATACAAATTAAGGGGAAGAGGAAGTTATAAGGATGGGAAAACATGTTAAGCTACGGGGAAGCAAGATGTTTAGAAAATGAGAATGGTGCAAATTCACATGTTAAGATTGATATTATAAAAATGATAATAAGAAATAAATATATCCTTGAAACAATAGTGTGTTTGACATGAAACATTTGACATGACATACATAAAAATTCCATATTTTCAACTTTTACAATTTTTTATTGCAAAAATTTCTCTTGGAAAAATTATCAACCGTCAAGAAGGTATTGTTTAAGCATTAAAATTTGCATTTTCTCAATTATCAAGTTCTTACCTCTCAAAGAAAAATGTCCAGAGCAATATTTCATTGTTTATCTCCCAAAAAAACCATTATTTTCCATCTTTCTGAATAACAACAAATTAAGAGCAAATTTATCTTAGAAAAAATTTCCATGAAAATACCTGACTTAGAAATTGACTCTCAATATTTTCTTTCAAGCACGCCCAAGGTACATTTTTAAAGAGTGGCATGGGTCGATAGAGTCCAATTTTCTGTATTTTTCATTTTAAGTGATGTTTTGAATAATTATGTTGTATTTCAATAATCAATCCTCTTGACCCAGTAATATAAGGCTACCACTGGGACAATCTTAGAGGTGGATTGAGTTTGGTCCCCAATTCGATCCCCGGCACTGTCAAAATAATGTTTGGTCAGCGGAAGCCACGAACCGCGAATGAAGATTAGTCGAGGTGCGCGTAAACTGTCCCAGACACCTCATGATATACTACCAAAAAAATATGGTATATTTCAATCAAAGCTTCAGTCATGTAATATCTTTAGGCTGCGTAGGCATATGAGCTTGAGAAATAAATTTGAAAGTGGTAATTTTCACCCATATACTAAAAGATACAAAATAACAATTTTTTATCAAAGAATCAAGAAACAAAGCAAGACTACATTTTACTGAAGGGACATATATCGAATAGCCCCTCAAACATTTTTTAATACACATTTAATCCAAACCTTTTTATTTTATTCCAAAAAATCCCTCAACACATATGAACACTCAAAACAAGGACACTCTTTTACCCATCCACCGCAGTGTCGAAGCTCCAGCAACCCCATCGGAGCTCCGAGAAGGGTCGTCGGAGCTCCGAAGAGGGCCGCTAGAGCTCCAACAGTGGAGTGGGGATTTTTTTGGGGGGGTGGGGGGTGGGGGTGGGTGGGGTGGGTAAGGAGGGATTGTTACTAGCACGAACTTTTAAAAATAAGAAATATTGAATAAATAGGTGTTTAAGGGACTATATAGGTTAAACTAAATATACGTGTCTTGTTTTTTTATGTGGTGAGGGAATTTTTGAAACAAAATAAAAAAACTTGAACTAAACATGTATTAAAAATGTTCAAGGGACTTTAATTGATCCTTTACTGAATACTAATACTCTCTTTATACCCGTCCGGTGAGCCGGATATTAGTTACAACTCTAAAGAAACTAACTTTTGAATAATATTCCATATTTTTATTTTTCTATACTAAATGAAAATCAATCAAGCACCATAAGAAATAATTTGTTAAATCAGTGTACAATAGCATTAGAAATGCAGTACTGAGCACGTAGTAATTTTGGTCTCTCATCTCAATGGAAGGGACAACTTTTTTCCCCACTCATCAAGATTCATATTTCCAACCTAATAATCCACATAAAGTTACAAAAAGAAAAAAAAATGGAATTCCATTTTCAGATAGCTAAAGAAAACAAGTAAAAGACCTTTCCACCACCTTCTTTCCTCTAACAAGCAGCCTGAAATTTAAAATAGATCTCTATTAAGTATTAGGTTAGTCAAACAAATGGACCGACCACATCTTTCACCTCACCCCTATTTTAAGAAACTAGCTTCTCAACCCACTATATTTTACCAAATATTGTACTTCACCCATCAAGTGGAATGAGTTTATTAAAAATAAAGGATTAATTACACTTTGACCCTTCCAACTTTGCTCCCATTTTCACTTCACCTGTACTTTCATTTTTTAGACTTAACCCCCTCAACCAATAAAAGCATGCCACTTTACCCCCCCAAACACTAAAGGTGATAAATTTTGGACGAAAAATTGATCATGTGCGTTGAATATGATTGTATTTTTGTCCAACCACTTGTGCAATGACCAATTTTTCGTCCGAAACTTGACACCATTACGGTCAGGGGGTAACATGATGCGTTTTTAAAAGTTGAGAGGATTAAGTATAGAAAATTGAAGTACAGGTGATGAAGAGAAAATGGGTGCAAAGTTGATGGGGTTTAAAGTGTAATTAACTCTAGATAAATATACAAGAAAACAATTGGACCAATCAACTTGGTAAGTATTAGCAAATCATATACAACTATGTTGAGAGCAAAAGAGGTGGGTGGGGAGAGATTTTTTGCAGGGTATCTTAATTTAAAAATAAACAGTTTTGACTAATACAAAAATTCTAAATAGGGCGAAATGAAATAATTGGTGAGTGTACTAAAAGAAATTCAAATGAGAAAATTGCAGCAGATCAAACCTCATCAAGAAATTCAACATTTTTTATAGTCCAAAGGCAACTCTCTGCACGTAATCAGGCCGCCTTTTGCTAGGCATACGAAGCAAACCGGTAATTTGAAGTTCCGTGACTGCCCTGCAAAATCTTGCTCTGTACAAAATAATGTTAAGGAACTCAAGGAGATTTATTTGATCAGTTCGTTTATATGTATGCCTAAAGGCAGTTTGTATCTTGCTCTGAACAAGATCACACACCTATTCATCTTGAGCTTCAATAGCACCATACGATACAAATCATGATTAAAAACTATGCAAGAATTGACAATTCCTCCTTTTTAGCTGGAGACATAAGATTTACAACAAAATGTTTAGAGTAAATTACAATGGTGGCTCCTGAACTTTCGATAGTATAACGTTTTGGCCCTCAAACTTTTTTTTTTGTAACATTTAAACCCTTAAACTATATTATTTTTGCATTGGTGGCCCTTCCATCAATGTTCTTGTTAAATCTAATGGAATTCGTCATCAAAAATGTCTTCTATGACCACCATATCAAAACTCCATACCCAAAATAACTTCAAACTATAACCAAACCCATTATTTGCAGAGTAATAACATGTGTTTGTAAATTTCTTTTGTTCTTTTCGGAATGATTTTGGGGTTATTTTGGACATAAGGTTTAAATATAGGCACTAAGGCATGGTAAATGAAATTCATGCATTGATATAGTAGTTGATTAATTTTGTTGGATTTAAAGGAAAAGTTGACACAAGGCCACTTCTGTAAACATAACAAACTTTAGCGGCCTAAATGTTACCAAAAAAAAAATTGAGGGTCAAAACGTTACAACGCCCAAAGTTCAAAGGCCATCAGTGTAATTAACTCAAATGTTTATTATCACCTGTACGAGGTAAAAATCATGGCACCAGGTGTAACAATCAAACAAACCTAGCAACAAATAGTGGTGAAAACAAGTCGCACACAAAATACGGGACATATGTGGTTAGGCAACGTGCCTACGTCCACAAGGAAAGTAATTCTTATTGATTCAAGAGCTAACGAGATTGCAATTTGACAGAGGTTTGTCACATTGATTTTCATACCCTTCATCTGAGGTGAAGAGACCATATTTATTATGTGAGAAGTTCAAACTGGGAGAGTTATCTAATTGCCAACTATCTAATTAGTTACACAACAAGATTTATTTGGTGGAATGCCACCATGTTAAACCATGGCTGGGCTGTGTTTTTTATGTCTATATAATGGGTGAACAGATGGCATCAGTTAGGGCACCTCCAAGGTAGACACGGAAGTGGCATTATAAATATTTCATATTTTTTTACAGGTGGGTGGTAGCTGAAGGTCCCACGGGTGAAGAAATATTAAACTACTAATACAGTTTAAACTGATAGTGAAAACATTGTTAAGTTGCACTTTGATTCAATCATCTACAAGAAACGAAATCTTAAACTGAAGTAAGCTACACGTCAAAAGGCTCCTAAAAATATCTAACAAACACTTTTAGAGAGAAGTACTCTTTTCTATTTCAAAATCCAAGTCTGTCTCAAATGAGACTTACAAGAGGGTATTTAAAGGGGAGGAGTAGCTTAGCCTCCAACCTAAGACCCTAATTACAAAAATGGCACTACTCCTCAATACCCTTAAATACTAAAACAAAACAAACGAGAATACTAACAAAAATAAAGAAAAATAATAAAAAGATATAAAACTACTAATATGCCCCAAAAAAATGACAAAAAAGACCTCGATTCACATCAATATCCCCTCCTTGAGAAGAGCTCGTCCTCGAACTCGAAGGGTAAGACCAACGGAATCACCTTCAAAGACGGTGATCAAGGCGTGCTGGGGGAGCTCCTCGGACGCGTCCAAATAGTCATGTGGATGATCCATCGCCAATAATGCGCGGCATCGCGAGAGAGAGTAATCAGAGGCTCAGTGCCCAACATTACCACAGTTGTAGCACCGAAAGGTAGGAGGTCCTGGTTGTGGAGAAGCGGGAGTAGCGGAAGTAGAAACTGAAGATGCCACTGGAGGAGGAACGGGGCAGAAATCGGTGTAGGCGGAGCCCGTGAAGCCGAGAGAGCTGCGGACATTGTGAGGTAAGCCTCGATCTTGGTCGCGTACTCAACCGCCTTCAGGAAGGTAGGTATCTCCCTCAGACCGAGATCGTGCTAAATATGCGACTGCAACTCCAATAAATAGCGGTTGATCCGCTGATCCTCCGTCTCGAGAAGGCGAGCTCTGGTGAACAGAAGTTGAAACTGCTTTGTATGCTCCACCACCGATAAGGTGTCCTGCCTGAGAAATTGAACGCGAACAAAGAGGTCACGCTCATAGGTAGATGGGATGAAGGATGCCTGAAAAGCGATCTTCAACTTAGGCCTAGTCTGAATAGGAGGTAACACGGCTGCCATGCGACGATAGCAGAGCTCGTTCCACCAAATCCGGACAAATCCCTGGAATTTAGTAGCTGCAAAAAGAACTTAGGAGCGGCATCAAAGCTAACCAATCGACCATGGCATCTGAACAGAATCGTCCATCAAACATGGGCACGTCTATGCGGATATTCCCGTGGAGGCTCTGGAAAAGGAGCTTAAGGGCCATAGATAGTGGACCCTCGTCCTAATGAGCATCTAAACCCATCACATCACCTGGCACAGGCGGAACAACATCAGCAGGAAGGGGCGGCATCTGTGCAGGCGGTGGATGAAGAAGCTGGCCACACTGGGGCATGGGAGGTGCTGGAGGAACGCGGGGATAGTTGGGGAACGTGCCTATTAAGTGGCCACGCTCGCCTCAATAGTGGAGCATGGTGGTAAGCATCAGGTGGGGGTGGAGGTACCCACTCGAGAACACTGAAGTGGCTTTCCCTGAACTCAGAGGAGGATGAGAAGGAATCCGACTGGAGTAGTGAGAAGGTGTGGCGGGAGGGTGTATGGTGTGACAACGGGGGTATTGGTTGCTCAAGAGCCCCAACGAGGTGCGTGGGAGATTCGGGGTAATAGCTTAAACCGTGGGGGTTGGCGTATAAACCAGGTCAAGTGTGCGAAGTAAAGGTGGGATGGATAAATGCGTCGAGTGGGTAAAATAGTGTAGGTGGACCCGAATAAGTGGTCGGATGGGGTATAAGGTATGTATGAGACCCGAAAAATGGAGTGGGTTATTATTTGGGTCGGCGGTTGTGGGAATGACCCGCGAGGGAACCCACGAGGGTTGGACGGGGTGGGTAGAGGGTGGACGGCTCAGCTAAGGGGTGTGGGTTTGGGCAGGGATGAGAAGGGGGGTATTTCGGGTATGGGTTAGGGTCGGAAGATGGGTTTTGGAGGCCTAGATGGTGCGGGTGAAGATATAAGGTTGGGCAGCTAGGATTTGGAGTGAGGCCAAGAGGTTTTTCGGTGGTCTGGGGGTACGGACTGCCGTCGGAGGCAGATCGGAGCAGTATGGGGGGGCAGCAGTGGGTAACGATGTAGGGAGGGGTAGATCTGAGGTCTGCCCGGGGTCTCGCGCAGGGCGAGGAGGGTGGATGATGTCGGCGTGGCTGGGAGATGGGGTTAGAGAGTCGACCGGTTGTATCTGGTCATCAGGGGTGGTGTCGACTGGTACAGGGTGGTTTCGGGGTGATGATGTGGGGGTTTGACGTCCTTGGGCAGTGGGGCAGGGGTTGGGTAACTCAGTAGGGCTGTAGGGGTGGTAAGGAAAGTTGGTGGTGGTAGAAGCTAGGGTTTGGACAAAGGTGGTGGTGGGAGGTTTGAGTTGGGTTAGTTGAGCCATTTGGTTGATGAGTTGGGCCACTTGTTGCTTCATTTCTTCCATTTGTTGCTTCAAATTGAGATTCTCTTCTTGTTTTTGTTTGGATCTTTTGAGAGCCATTGATTGTAGTTTACGAATTTGATAACAAAAATACACCAAACACCAATGTGGAGCGACACCCGCTCTGATACCAATTTGACGTAAACTACACGTTAAAAGACTTCTAAAATATCTAACACACTTTTGGACAGAGAAATGCTCTTTTCTATTTCAAAATTCAAGTCTGCCTAAAATGAGGCTTACAAGGGGGTATTTAAAGGGGAGGAGTAGCTTAGGCTCCAAGCTAAGGCCCTAATTACAAAAAATATCATTACTACTCCTTACCCTTAAATACTAAAACAAAACAAAAGAGAATACAAACAAAAATAAAGAAAAAGAAATAAAACTACTAATATGTCCCAAAAAAATGACAAAATTGAACTCGATTCACATCATAAACGATATTGTACGCACTGAGTAAGATTGATGAAAACAGAAGATGCATCATAAAGATTGTAGGCAGACAGCACTGCTGCACTGGTAAGTGGCAAGCCTAAAAGGTAATAAGAATTCATATGGAAATACATTTGTGAGAATTTAAGGGTTCACCTAAAGCAGATGAGATGAAGTGACTAAGATGCTTAATCCTGTACAAAAAAACTATACGATCCAGTTCCACTACTGACCCACAGCTAGATCCGGGATTGGTCAGTACCAGGTTTATGGAACAGGAACAGACAATTTCAAGAACCATTTTGGGGTTGACTCAGATTAGTTCCCGGTTCCAAACATAATTTTGCTTAATCAATAAAATAAAAAAAATTACCTCGAATATAAATATAAATATCCTAAAAAATACTCTAAACAAGCGTTATAAATGTAATCCAAATTTAACAAGCCACAATTAATTTGTAATCTCTAGATTAAAGAAAAAAACTATGTTTTTACACCGCACACACACATACATACATATGCATATGTATATATATATATATACAACATATGTATATGTATATATATAAAGCTAATAAATGGATGGGGTCCGGTTTGATCTAGGTTCTAGCTCTGATTCGGTTCGGTTCGGTTCGGTTCACTTGGTTTTGTGCTGAAGCCAAAAATCGAACAAAAGGGGACAAACCCGACCCAAACAAAACCAATACACCCGGTTTGGCTCGGATTGTCAGTTTATCACCCCTAAGTATATGTGTAAGCCGCTATGTCAGTTCCTTTAGTACAATATGATGTGTGAAAATGCACTCAAAACAATGGTTAACTTTACTTATGTATGACAAGCGATAAATGTGATGCGGAAACGAAAAGTACAATAGGATACTGAACTGATGCTTCACTTATGATTGGAGGTGCATTTATAACCTTTCTTTTCTTAGGTGATGGTAACTGCTTCAACCCATGCTTCCCTTTAATATTTGGTTGAAGAATGGTTGATTTGAAAGATTGATACCAGTCGTGAAGATTGATAAGGTCGCCATGCTCTTGAGCCAGGGCATACCTACACAATAGATGAACAAGAGGTGGCAAAATACTCACAATCATGCTTTTTATTCCTACACAAATCTGACATAGCATTACCGATTTGTAAATTAAGGTTAAATTTAGCATTCTAAGCATAGGATTAAATGATTCATGGCTTCAAGCAAGAAGAATTGAAACATAAAAAAACAAGTTACGGATTATTATAAAACTTGTTTGTAAATGTCCTACGTAGTCAAATAAATTGTTGTGCCGTGTTTTTCCCCAAAAGGGTAAATAAGATAACATCAACTCCAACTGCATACAAAACTATGAGATAGACAAAAGATTGAAAGCCACATATCATCATTCTGAGAGAGAGAGAGAGAGAGAGAGAGAGAGAGAGAGAGAGAGAGAGAGAGAGAGAGAGGTAACATGTGAAAATAATAAAATGGGATAGATTTCATGAAGTGGTCTATGGATGGATAATCCCATCATCTAGGAAGCACTGACACGGGCAGGTGACACGATATCTTTAAAAACATATTTCAACCAACAAAGATGACATTTTGTAGCCCATTTTGTGTTGAGGGTAATTATATAATAGTTCCCGATATGTATTTAAGATATCCTCTAGCATTTCCCACGTGTGGAACAATATCTAAGTATAAACCAAAAGTTCATACATTATCCGTGTGTTGAAAGGTGTTCCAGAGTGTCGGTGTCCAAGGACAAGTAACTGTAAGGAGAGTGTCGGTGCTTCATAGTCTATCATCAATAGATTAGTAACACTAGGCAGATAAGATAGTGAGCACCGGTTTTGATTTTGCTACAAAACTACAAGTATGAGAAGACAATGCAAAATTCTTACATAATTGAAGTATCATGCATGAATGGCAACACTATGTTGCCTTGTTTGTTGCAGCAACTGCACTGGAGAAATTTCTGGGACTCCAGAAGATCAACTTGGATTCTTCTTCTAGGGTTTCCTATCAAAGCCTAATGTAATGCAAAGAGATGTCAAGGGAAAAGAAACTCAATTGTCAATAATTTCAAAAATTATATGCTTGCATTAAAGTTAAAATCATATTTGCAATATAGCCAAATCATTGACAGAAGAACATATATGGCCTCAACTTGGAAATCACAAAAGAAAATACCTAGTTGACCAGCTATGCTTTGTAGATCTTAAAATATATACTATCACATGTATATATATTGCTCTCATTACTATCAAAAGAAACACAAAATTTACTTTAAAATAACATATAAACCATTTTCACAGAATTATGTAAATTCAAATGCGACGTAAGACGTAAGTGCCAAAGATAGACAAAAAGAGTTTTAAGAAGCCTCACCAAGATAAAATTTGTTAATACATAGTTTGCAACTAAATTACACTGAATTCCATATTTATACAGCAGAACATAATATTTTCCTATGAATACAGAAAAACTCCAGGAACTATAATTAATTGACTTTATCCCTTTCACTTTTCAATAAAGCAGTTTTGACCCAAAGCAATTCATTCGTTACTGTTAGAAAATTTGGTGATATGTGTCGCTTCCATGCCTAACGAAATCATCCTTATTTTCTTGCATTGTCATTTAACCAGTTCGATATCCTCATTTCACCCACAAACAACTAGTTGAGCATGCTGATTGGACGGAATTTTGAAACAACCATATAGTAGCTATTCTATAAAATGTAACATTTTATTTTAACTAGCATTTGATAATCAAATTATGCTTTAGAAATTTTCACGGCGACAACCAAACATCTCCAGTCCTCTGTCTGCCTTCTCCACCACATAAAAACAGATCGCAACCTCCACCGACATCTCTCTCTACATCTAAATCTCTCTCATACACTGATCGGCGAGTGTAACAGATTCACTTATGACTACAGTGGAGTTTGGCTCAAAATACCAGCGACGGCAGCTTCGCTGTAGTGAAGGGGGTTCACGGGTCACGGCCCTAGATAGGGTTTTGTGACATTTCTGGATTGAAATCCGCAATGAGCGAAAGGTGGTGGTTCGCGTCAGTGACTGGGAAATAGATTGATGAAAAAATGGCTTTTTTGTGGGAGTATTTTGAGGGTTTTGCCAGAAATGTGTTCCACCTATAAAAGGATTATTATGGGTGTTCAACCCTAAGCTTTGGCTGGTCATTTGAGAGCTAGAGAGAGAGAGATGTGAGCTATTGTTCCTAAGGTGAGGTCTGGGTGAGAGGTGAAGGATTTTCCATCTCACCCATGAAATTTCTCAAAGGTGGAAGAGAGTCGTGAGTGTGAGTGTTTCATATATGGTAAGTGTGCTCTAATTGTATTGTGGTGGGAGTTTCTCACCGGGTTACAGGGAGCAGGATATACCGGTTTGGATATATGGGAAACACTTGAGGGCAAGAGATTGGGAGGATACTTGACTTAGAACTTGAATTCCCTTGTGTGGAGAGTAAAGTGTGCGATGGCTATCCGGGATTCGGGTAGGAGAATATAGGGTATGTGATTTATCCTTAGTTTGTTCTCTATTGTAATTATAATTTCATCAAACATAATGGAATCGGGCCTCTCCAACCACGTATATTTTGGTGTTTTTAGTGTTGTCTCTCTTCTTTCACATATTTATAGTGCTTGTTGTTATTACCATTTTATCTTGATTATGAGGGGTCAACTCTCCTCGCTTTAGAAGCTAATGTCCTTGGACAATCACTCATGTTGGCAAGGGTTTTTTTTGTCTCCATTTCATTAAGACTCCGTGGAAGCGATGAGAAGGGTATGTACTTTAGGTTTTTCGCGAATTCAAGTTGGTTGGTTCAAAATTTGCAATTATTCTGTGACTTCTATCCAGAGTCTTATGGGTATAGCTCAAGAGTATTGGCACCCTCTTCTCTTGCTAGAGATACCCAGGGGAGTTGGTGCCCCCATTAAGATAGATGCTCTACTCTAGAGAGTGTGGATCTTTCACACGGATTTTAGTGGAGGTAGACATCTCGGCTGATCTTCAGAATATATTTTTTGCACGTTTGCACTATTTAAGTTTATATGGACTAGTGATACGAGGAAAGTGTTTTCTTGGCTAGTGGTACATGGGAACGTGAACACAAATGTGATGATCCAAATGTCACAACCAGATTGGCATCTCTCTCACATATGGTGTGGTGATATGTCACAACTCAGGCAAAGATATCTATCAAATGGGTTGCAGTAGTTGAACAATGAGTTAAAGCTCAAAATCTGATATAATAGTGCTTGACGAGCAGTTGCAGTTATAGCAAACTTAATCTTCGTCTGCTATCATGTTTCTGTCAAAACAGCTTAATAACCACATACATTGCTTAAAGGTAATACATGTTAAAATATTGGGACCTCAGATATGCAACAAGGCTTAGGTATGATACTGACAAATTCAATACAAGACATTTGTATAGGATGGCTGCCTTTGCAAACAAGGGTTGCAGCAGGAGAACAGAGATATCAGCAGTGCCCAATAACTATAGTTAAGGAAATGATAAAATAAGATATTCTTGGAACTTATTATGACAGACAATTAGTATCTAAATAAGTTGCCATACAATACAGAAAGTAAATTTCTAAGATACAAAACGTAGAGATTCAAAAAATACCTACCAATTGAAGCTCTTCCACATTTTTGAAGCAGACAATTTCATGAAAAGGCATGCATTCAATAGGCTGCATATGGTCCCTGTTTCATAAAAAATCCCATGTTGGACATCATATTAATGAAGGGTATAACAATAATTCATCTTCCAATCCAAGGGACCTTTTTTCATTTATTTGAATTTTGTATAACAAAGGAAAAAACTTTTGTAAAATCCTGTTCTTTACAGAAAATTAAAACAAATTCATAAGAACTAAAATCATTTGGTTTTTATGGCGGTGGCAATATCTAACACTGGTCTCGTGTCAGACACACAAAAACAATGTCCACAATTTTTTGAAATTTCCGAAATGTGGGGACATGTTGACGGACACACTTTTGGCACATTTGAAATGTTGTATGACACTCTTGAAACATTTTGAGGACTAAAATGTAATTTTTGTAAAGAAAAAGTGTGGGCCAAAATGCACTTTTGGGGATCTAAAAATGGGGATGCAAATATAATATTGTGGGGATGTTATTCTTTCTTGTTGACGTGTTTATTTCATATAATCTCCCTCTAACTAAATAAAAATTATGGTGATTTTATTATTATTTTTTATATATAATAAATTTACATATCCGTGTCCAACATTTGTAAAATAGCGTGTCGGCGTGTCAAGTCGTGTCATGTCACGTTCCAGTGTCGTTTCTTCATATGGTCTGCCTAATAATGTTGTTTTAGGTCACAAAGTTGGCGGAGACAAAATATCATCAGGAAAGGGATCAAGATAGATGAGTCAAGGCTTATGAAAATTATGCGAAGCAGGGGGAATAGACAGAAAAGGAAGATGCATTAAAAAGACAACATGATGATACAGTTTGTTAACAACAAGATCCCGCTTTTTCCCCTTCACCCTAAACGCACAAAGCAGGACAAGAATTTGGGTATGAATAATTCTAAGAACAAGCTTAGTATAAAACAGGTACAACCAAACATGAAGCTATGTAATTAGACATGTGACAGAGAAGCTTAAAAGTAGAGACCACAGAAGCAATGATAAAGGCAATATAGTTACTCAATGAATGGCAGTAGAACAGCTTCCCATAAAAGGTACAAGGAGAATTGGGAGAGAAACAAAAGAGAAAAGGCAGTCTCTAAGATTTATACGAGAACTAAACAAGTGTTGAGGACGAGAATGTCATACTAGACAACTTAGGACTTCAGCGAAAACGAGACAAATCAACCAAGGGCATCCCCAATGATGTGTGGATAACTATTTTTCTAAACTATCTTATTTTTAAGGAAGAGTGTACAATAACTGTATGTTAGACAATGTGGACACATCAAAAAGTGTGTATTTACATACTCAAGATACACATCCGCATCATATTTTTGCCTGCCACTCATTCTCTCTTTTTTTTTAAACTATACCACTATTACAAAACTCACTCTTTCTCTCTTCTTCTAAGGGGTGTTATTATTACATTATTATTATAGTTGTGTATGTTATTGGAGATATCCATATATGAAGGTGACATGATAGACTTAAGACTAGCCAATGTTTTAGATAGGAAAAAGATATTATTGCACAATAGATACAAAGATGAGGAAATGTTAAATAGAGATGAGCAAAGAACAAGAATTTAAGAGAAGGATTATCATACCTTACTATGCAACCCATCAAAGTAGCAGCTTTCTCATTTAATGGTTTTGCATCCTTATCCGTATATAAATTGCTTCGAGAAATCTGTCGCTTGTAAGTAATCAGCCTGAAGACCAAAACAAACCACTCATCATGGGTTGGGTTGGGTTCGGTTGGCGTAGGCTTTTTTGATGGTGGTTTGGTGTTGGTTTTAAAAATTAAATCACCTAATAAATCGGTTTTGGGTTGACCTCTGAACAATATTGTACTGAACCTTGAACTAAAAAATTGTTTTAACATTAATTATAATATTTTATATATTATATATTATATAATATATGTATTATTATATACCATCGGATCTTTTTAAAATTATGAGTGTATCACTCAAAAAAAACAATTAGAGCAAGAATTAAAATGAACTAATCCAAGTCGGTTGGGTTCTTGGTTCAGTTCTTATATAGTTTTTGGTTTTAAAGCTAGCGGACCAACATACAACGGTGCTGGTTCTTGTTTAGCCATGGAATTGAACTGAAATGACTCGTGCACATTTTTTATGTGGTAGATCATAAATTTGTGAATCCTTTTGATTACTACTGCCTGTGGTGGACATGGCAACTAAGATGATGACCAAATTGTTAGCATTACCTTGTAAATGGCTAGGGAGATGCAGTAGGTTTGGGATGTAATTATGGCTTTAGAGTTGAAATTTTATGTTGATTTCTGAAATATTTTCTGTTGGCTTCTGATGTAAATGAGAGCATTTGGTGGTTCATTGTAATATGAATTTTCATGTGGCTTCATTTTTATTACTTCCTCCTCTTTCCCGTTTAATTAGTCAGTAAATAAATATATATTTAGTAGTGGTAGTACATTCTAATGCCATAAGGGTTTTTCTTAGTAGGTATGGAATCCAGACTTCATAAGATGATGTAAGACACACTTTCAAGGTATTTACCAGTTTGAGAGAAATATTGTGACGTATGCGCGAAGTACAAAGAGTTTAATTGTAATATATTTAATCATACGTTTTTATTTGTTCCTATTTTACTAGTATTTTAGTTGAGGATAATATTCCCTTGGAATGTTTAGTGTTCCCTCTAGTCTTTAGCAAGATGACCTAGCCTATGAATAAAGCCATTGGCCAACCATCGTACTCACTCTACTTTTGAAAGATGAATGAATGAGAAGCCCTAGATTCTAAGATGTTGTTGTGATTTATTTCCTCCGCGCTCACATCATATGATTATGTGTTTTCTTTGGTGCAACATCCAATTCTTGTAAGTTTGATATATGCATTATAATTTCTAATCCAAGCATGTGAACTGGTGTTCAAAATAAAATAAAAAAACATGTAATTCGATGTGCTATATTTTTAAGTGAAATATGCAAAATTAACCCAGAGGTTTGGGGTCAATTTATATTCCAGACCAATTCATTTAATATTTGCGATGTCACCCCAACATTCTTAATTTTTGCAATGTTAACCCTTCGTCTTGCTTCCGTTGGGAGATTTACCAAAACCTGACTGGCATTACAAGTGTTAATGTCTACCAAATTAACCAATCATTCATGACATGTGGAACCAAATTTAAAATCACAAAAAAGGAAAAAGGAATAACTAAAGAAGGGGAAATGCAAAAAAGAACAAAAACAAAAGAAACCCCCCCTCCTCCTGCACTATTAACAACCTCACATATGAACGTCTCTTCAACTTGCAATGAGAACAGAGGGAGGGGTGTATGTTAGTGGTAGAAGTTTGGTGGTGGTGTGCTGTTTATTGGTGGTACAATTGTGAATGTGGTGCAGTGTGGTGTGATTGGTGGCAGTGGGTGGGTGGGTGGGGTTGTATTTTTTTTCTATTGTTGCTTCTTTTGATTTTCTGCATTTGTCTTCTTTAATTTTTGTTTGGTGGCGGTGGGGAGGTGGTAGAATTGTGGTTGTGTTGTGATGCTGATGGTGGTGGGTAGGGAGGGTAGTATTTTGAAGCTTTATTTTATTTTATTTTAGTTCCAAATGGTGAAAAATACTTTATTAATTATATGATTAATTTATTTTGTTCGAAATTTTTTAGGCCATGCATCAATCACTAATTGGACAACTTACTACTTCACCATGTAGGATGCCCCTTTCAGTTTCCGTTAAGTCCCCTAATGGAAGCAAGATGGAGGGTTAACATTGCAAAAATTAGTAATGTTAAGAGTTAACATAGCAAAAATCAAAAGAATTGATCTGAAATTCAAATCGACCCCAACCCTCACGAATAGTTTTGCATGTTTTCTTATTTTTTTATGATGAGAAACGGGATTTTTCATTATATATGAAAAAGATACATGGGATCGGGGGACAAAGAGTCCGTCAAATTCAAAAAAGAGAAAAAACAAAACACATCCAGGTATTCGTGTAAAAAATAAATGAGGTAGATATCCAACGATGAGCCATAATAGAAGCTCTAAACTTCTTGTAATGATTAGAGTAAAATGGCTAGAATGATGCTACGAATATGACAATATCCCATACCACATGCACTACTTCATCCTTCAAAACTCCCCTATTCCTCTTATACCAAACCTCCAAAACCAAAGCCAAAATTATATATCTTCAAAGGAACATAGCAATTTTCTATCGTTCCTATTCCTCTTAAACCAAACCTTCCAAACCAAAGCCAAAATTATACATCTTCAAAGGAACATAGCAATTTTCTATCTTTGTTCGCTCAGAAACAAAATAAAAATTATTGCGAATGGCAGTCTGTACAAAGTTACTTAAATATGGGTTTTTTTGCACCAAATCCTAGTTGTTGACTCTTCTCTGAAAAAGAAACCAAGTAAATACTTGAACTTTAGAAGGAACACACACTTTTTAATCATTTTTTAAGGTTTAAAAATGCTTCAAATAAAGATGACAGAGTACTTCAAAGAAATATTTACAAGAAAACTTTCCGAAAAATTTACCAACCGGTTTCATTTGCCATTAACACTAAGAGACAGACAATAAAACAAAGCATAGAGGGAAAAAATCATCAAATTATCTATCATTCAAGTTTTCGGTATAAGAAAAGATTCCAGCAATGCGTTTGAGAAAATCCAGTATACATCAAAGAGAGAAGGTGAATATAGTGATCGAAGTACAAAGAACATATTGTGGGAAAAGATATGATATAGTTGAATACCCAAACCAAGAATCCTCCGAAGACAAAATGGAGACGCTAGATCCAACAACAAACTCAGTACAGATTGTAAGCTTTGAGGAATATATTTCCATGGATCCAAAGAAGACCCTCTTTCTACCTACTAGAGTCTCGCCCATAACTTTAAACCCCATATTTGTTCAAAGTAACTAAACATCAAAGAGAGCCTCAAGGGGAATTCTACACATCCATTTGCCTAAGAGAGAATTGTTTTTTATAAGATCACCGGTCAAGATGTGAAAATAACTGAAGTTCACTTAATCACTGTAACATAGCCTGCATAGGAGTGATAAACTGATGAAGTTTGAGGAAAGAAAATGAGGACTAGAGACCTAGTACCAACAAATAAAATTGTTTTATTAATGTATACAAGTATGACACGGTGGGGTCGATGGCATGACCTATGAACCGAACCAAAGGCGAGGGGTGAAAAGTTTCAATGTTATTTTAAATTTGATTTGATTCGATTAGATTAGATTAGTCTCCTTTCAGAGTAGATAATTATAAGAAAGTATCGTTAATTGATTCAATTAAGCACTATTAGGCTCCTTTAGATTTTGCTATATAGCCTTTGGCTATCATTGTAATCACTTATTATTGAAATAAAAAGGAGTTGGCTTTGAAAGTCTTCTTGTGACCGACAGGCCATGCAGGTGCCCTTCAAGATATGCATGTGTTTTGTGGCAATAAGATGCTTCTGCAGCCCCACTAACGTTAAGGTGGTATCAGAGCATGTGATGGTCTTAGCATTTGTGAAAATCAACTATATGACGACACGAACCTACGGTCACAACATGACCTTCACATATTTAAATAGTGATTGTGGCCCAGAGAAAGTAAACGATCCGCAAAAAGGGGATGTTGCAAGTGTGGTTAACCAGCTTAGGCGTTGCACGCCGTTTGTCCGTAGAGGGGCAATAGAATATATGGGAAGACGGAGAGAAGTGGTCATCAGTTCAAGACGATGTATCTTCGGAGGTGGCGTGGTGTGGTACATGGTTATAGAATGAATTGATAAAAATAATTCCAAAAATATGTCCTATCGACGATGGAGTTGATGTAATGGAGAATAGACTAGCAATCCAACTACCGTTGACTGTGAGAAGTGTTCTCGGGGATGGAGCAAATTAAGGTACTGTGTAAAAACTAGAGGAGGCCCAAATTATGTGTTAGGCCTAACAAGTTAAGCCTAAATCCAAATAGCTCAGCCAAACTTAAGACTCCTTACACTCGATCAACTGTTTGGTCGGATTAAGAAGCTGTGTACGGTTTTTATGGGGTGAGAAGCAAGGGATCATGACGTAAATGACGTCACATGGAAGCAAGAAGAAAATATCTCACGTATTAACTCTAAAAAATGTAGAATGCCTCAAACGAGGCTACAAATGAGTATTTATAGGTGGGAGGTAGCTTGGACTCTAAGCTATTGAGTTAATTATAACTATACCCCTACATGCCACTTGTCCTTCCCACCTCTAAATACTAAACAAAAGAAAATACAATGCTTTACTAAAAATAAAAGAAAAGAACAAAAGACTAGAAAAATAACGATAAAGTCCTTATTCAAATCATTCTCCCCCACCCCCTCCTAAAAGAGTTCGTCCTCGAACTCAAAGGGGAAAACCCTCGGTGTCGCCATCCAAAACAGTAATGAGAGCATGATGTGGTGGAGTCTCCTCCGTCTCCTCTAGATACTCAGGGCCGCCAGAAGCTAGGAGGGCTCGACGCCGTGGGAGGGAACAATCTGAAGCTCAATGGCCAATCACCCCACAATTGTAACATTTGAATGTTACTGGGTGAGAGGGTGTAGGAAGTGGAGCAGTGGAGGTCGGAGCTTCCGCAGAAGATGTGGGCATAGGAGCACTAGAGACAACACGAGCTAGAGGAGCCATAGTGGAGCGGGCACGAGGTGGAGGGCAGTCTGATGGAAGGGCCTTCGTATGTAACTCTGCAACCCATGGATATATCGACTAACCCTCTACTCCTCGCTCTCTCCTAGACGAGCATGAGTACATAGAAGCTGGAAACGCTCTGTGTAGTCCAATACTGAAGTCTCCTGCCTGAGAGATTGGACACAGAGAAAAATGTCTCGCTCATAAGTAACGGGAACAAAGGTAGTCATCAACTGTGCACGTAGCTCGGCCCCAGACTGAATATGAGGCTGGCCCTTGATGATACGACGCTGTTCCAAATCATTCCACCACACACTTGCATATCCCTGGAACTTGGTCGCCGCTAGCAAAACATATCAGCGAGAGCGACCCTTCAGTCGCTTGTACTAAAAAATACGCTCCATCGCGACGAGCCAATCTATCACGACATCGGGCTGCAAGTGGCCATCGAACATCGAGACATTAACTCGAATATCTCCTTGTAAGCTCCTTGATAACATGTGCAGGGCTAAATGTGTGATGGTATCGCCTATATATCTAAATCATCATCGCCTGGCGAAGGGTCATCAATCAGGGCTATACGTTACGGAGACCGAGGCGGTGGATGAATAGGAGTTGGGACTGGTGGGGGTGCCAATAGTGGTGCTGGTGGAGGTGGTGGAACATAAGGTGGTATGGCCTCCACAAAAGGAGGTGGTGGTGGTGGTGGTGGTGGTGCGGAAACCAGGGGTCGTCGATAGGGGCTATCGACAGTGATCCATCCGGTGACCCCTCTGGTAGCACAAAAAACAATGTCATTCCGTAATAGGCACGTAAGTGGAGACCTTCGGACTCAATGAATCGAAAGGCGATACATCCGTGCACCAATCTGTCAAAAGTGGGGGCTCAATGTCCGAGAGAGACTGAGGTCGGGATGAGAGAGGTCGATTAGGTGGTGGGAGGCCAATCCACTCCTACACTCGCTCAAAAGAATCTACTGGGGCGGAATGGACCGAGCGGGCATCCCAAATAGAATGGGCGCGGGGAACATGCCTCGGATTCCCCGAGAGAGAGGGAAGTGTGTAGTTTGGGTGGGAGAGGAAGCGTGGGAAAGGCAATATGGGTGGACGACGGGTAATAATTGGCATGGAAGGAGAACGATGGGACAAATGTGGCTCACGGTGTCTATGAGGGTGGTGACAGGGGTAGGTCGAAATGTGGAGGAGGTGAGGATCGTAATGAGAAGTGGGAGGGTTAATGTTTAGGGTTTGTGGGAGTAAATTTTATGTGAATGAAGAATGAGGGTTATTTTTAGTAATTTTAGGGTTTTATTGTATTTTTCTTATTTTGTTTCCTTTATTTGATGTATTTTCTTTTATTAGTTGTTTGTTTGGTATTATAAGAAGGAAGTAGCAAAATGCTAATACGGGCATATTTGTAATTACTTCTTTAGCTTGAAGCCTAAGTTACCTTCCTCCTATAAATACCCCTTTTGTAGACTCATTTGAGTCATTCTTCCATTCTGAAATATTGAGATTTGAGAGAGTTTAGAGAGAGAATTATCTTTTCTTGCCCCCATTTGAGGTCATTTACGTCAATTGGTATCAGAGCCTAGTCGCTCCACCCGATTGTTGTTGTTGTTGTAAAACAAAAAAACTCGTAAACAACGTCAAGGTGGGTTCAAGAAAAGATGAACACCTCCGACGAAAACCCTTTTAATCAAATCTTGGAGGCCCTCAACCGATTGTCGGCCCGGTTTGACGCACTCGACGCGCATACTCCTCCACCAACAACCACCACCGCTCACCTTCCTCCACCACCACCCAAATTGCTACCCACCACCACTAACCCTAACCCTAGTCCCCAAAATCCCTCCACTCACGCTTCCGCAACTCCTTTCCCATCTTTACCACAAGAAAACCCTAGCCCTAGCCCCATTTATCTCCCAACCACCTTCCAAACACCCCCTACCATCCCACCACCACAACCTGCTGGCCAGACCACTCAAAAGAACCCCCAACACATCCATTCCAACCCAAAAACCACCAGAACAGCAAGCCGCAAAAAACCGATGCCAAGAACAACCCGAGTCGCACCTGGCACTACCCCAATCCCTCGAAAATCAGATTCCGACCACCGGATACCTTCTCCGACGTTGTACCATCCCAAACCAGGCCCTAAGACCCCCGATCCAGTCCCTAGGAGCGTCAGAACAGCCCACTGCAATGGGTCGAGGGCTTCACCAATCAGACAGCCCTACCGAGGGTTCCCCAATACCTCCAATTCAATCCGACAACTTTCCTACCTCAACCAGCCCTGACCCATCCCCGATCTGCCCATATGGCTTGCCTCCGGCCATTGTCAACAAATCCAAACCATTTTCGGTGACAAAACAGTTCGAACAACCTCAAACGATTTCTATTTCAGCGAACGACCCATTTTTGGCCTCGATCGATGCATTTGGTGTGATAAAAATCAGTGATGTTCATGAACCTATGTTTTTTACCCCCAATCCGTCCAAGATCCAACCACAACTATTCAAAAACCCTCGTCACACAAAGTCAATTCAATTTGAGCCCTTTTTGCCCCAATCCTCTCAAGAACTAGGGTTTCACACCAAAACCTTGGTTTTTGATCCGGGTGGTAGATAATTTTGATGATGGACTTGAGAGGCGAGAGGAAAAAGTTGAAGATTGATCCAAGAATTGAAGAATGCCCTCTCCTTCTCAAATTTTCAGAAATTCAATTTTGCCCCCTCAAGTTTTGCCTCTTCCGCAACTTTGGGAATTTTTTCATTCGACCTCAACTTTAAAGTTCGAGGACGAATTTTTTCGAAGGCAGAGAGAATGATGTGAACGAAGAATGAGGGTTATTTTTAGTAATTTGAGGGTTTTATTGTATTTTTCTTATTTTCTTTTGTTTCCTTTATTTGATGTATTTTCTTTTATTAGTTGTTTGTTTGGTATTATAAGAAGTAGCAAAATGCTAATACGGGCATATTTGTAATTACTTCTTTAGCTTGAAGCCTAAGCTACCTTCCTCCTATAAATACCACTTTTGTAGACTCATTTGAGTCATTCTTCCATTATGAAATATTGAGATTTATTTGAGAGAGTTTAGAGAGAGAATTATCTTTTCTTGCCCCCATTTGACATCATTGACGTCAAAATTAAATGACACAAGAATGCAGGGTGGTGGAAGATGGGGAGATGGTGGTGTAAATTTAGGTTGGGTGGTGGAGGGGGTTTCTTAGGTGGTACTTAGTAATTTTGAAGGGTGGGTGTGTGTTCGCTTAGGGTCATAGTTCAAAGTCTCGGTATCGGTTCCGGTATCAGACACCCAATTTTCAAATCGGTCGCGGTATCGGACGAAATGCAAAGATACGCTATCTAGGGAGCGCAAAAAATTTTGAAAAAGATATAGAAAATTTTAAAAAAATAAGATTAATAATGTGGACCAATCATATACGCTCAAAGCCATCATTTAACATGCATTGCATTGTACAAATGGTTATACTAAAGTGCCGCGGACTTGTCACATTCAATTTTGAACAAGGCATTTATTTTACGAATTTTTAGAATCAGTAAACATTATTTGAACATAAGTTTTAGGAATTTAGTACAAACCATTATTTTTTGGAATTTTTTGAATTACTAAGCATTTTTTAAAACAGTATTTGAACATAAATTTTAGGAATTTTTCACAAAACATTATTACAATGTTTCGTAATTTTCATCTCCCTATATAGTTGCGATATCGATCATACTTGTGTACAAAATAACAGTTTCGTAAAAAAATATTTTTACAAAAATGTAGTTCATAGTTTTTAATTTTTGTACAAAAAAATGTTTTTTTATAAAAATGTACAATATTAAAACATTTTGCAAAAATTAAAACACTTTTTACATTTTTTATATACATGTTTTTTACAAAAATGTATAAAAAAAATGTTTTTACGAAAAATGTTATGTAATACCCCGTATTTTTATGGCTTTTAAAATTTGGGGATTTATTAAATTTAAATTGAGATATTGATTTAATATTAATCTGGAAATTTATTTTTATATTTACTAACGTGATGTGAGTTAGTAATTATTGGAAAATTGTTGAATATTACTAGACGAGTAAAGTAATATATGAGATTTATTTTATTAAAATTGTCACGAGTGAATAAAATGGCAATAAGGAAAATTTAAGTCGGGACGCGCCCGTGTCGTGTCAGGACTAAATTATTATTATATAAAGTGAATAAATTATAAGTTGCTCGTATGGTCGTTTTGAGTACGCCAAAGTGTCCGGAAGGGTCGAGATAGTCTGAAAAGTGTACCCAAGGGTTTAGTTTGGGTCTCGGGGCATTTTTAGGCCTAATTGACATCCCGGGAGGGTATTTTAGACATTTTATATTTTTGGGGAATTAAACCCACGAATTTCCTAAGGATATATCAGCCTTTAGGAGTTGTCTTCTAGGGTTAACAAACAGAAAATCAAAGGACGGCCATTGGAGAAGAAGTTGGCAAGCTTTTCAAGAAATTCAAGGCCAAAGGCTCAACCGTTTTCACCGCCACCACCACCTTCAGGTTGAGTCTCGGGGCATTTTTAGGCCTACTTGATATTTCGGGAGGGTATTTTAGACATTTTATATTTGTGGGGAATTAAACCCACGAATTTTCTAAGGATATATCAGCCTTTAGGAGTTGTCTTCTAGGGTTAACAAACACAAAATCAAAGGATGGCCATTGGAGAAGAAGTTGGCAAGCTTTTCAAGAAATTCAAGGCCAAAGACTCAATCGTTTTCACCGCCACCCCCACCTTTAGTTTGGGTATCGGGACATTTTTAGGCCTAATTGACATCCCGGGAGGGTATTTTAGACATTTTATATTTTTGGGGAATTAAACCCACGAATTTCCTAAGGAGATATCAGCCTTTAGGAGTTGTCTTCTAGGGTTAACAAACACAAAATCAAAGGACGGCCATTGGAGAAGAAGTTGGCAAGCTTTTTAAGAAATTCAAGGCCAAAAACTCAACCGTTTTCACCGCCACCACCACCAAAACGTGGATCGCGGAACGAGGAGCACAACCATACCTTTTTCCTTCACAAATCAGAAACTAAATTCCCAGGCAAGTATCTATCTTGCTTTATTTCTAGTTAATGTCTCAATCATAATAGTCTAGGATTGTTTAGGACTTATTCCATGAAAGAAATTGTGGATTAAGAGACTTAACATCGCATGATTAGAGAGATTCAATATATTCTGGATATACCCATCATATGTAGAGAATTACCCACGAATTATTATGAGCTAGAAACAAGAAATCTGGGAATTAATTAGAGGAAAGGATTTTCTTCCAAAATTAGGGTTCTTAAAGATTATGTAAATTTTACCCCATTAATTCGACATCGTTGATGAAATTACACATATTTCACGTTGGAAACCATATATATATGTATATGGAACTTGTAGTATTGTTATTTGATAATTCTAGAGTTGTTAATGACGTTTTTGGAGGAATTGGAAAATGAAACCCGTAGGTTTAATTTGCAGTTTCTGGGCAAAAACTGCTTAATCGATCGATCGAACCAAAAGCATCGATCGATCGACTAATCGATCGATCGACCCCTTTTCTTCGATCGATCGACCCCTCCTGGAAAACTGCATATTTCTCATTCGATAGTTTAATCCGATTAAAATGTATGGGAACCCTTGATTGTTGTTGTTGGAGTATAATGGGATATAAAGATGACTAGTAGGGGCTAGGTAGACCCCGTTGAGTAACATTTTAGTGTAGAATGAGATTTTGGGTTAACGAGAAATGATTTGTGTATAAGAAATCATGCGTATTATTTAATAAAAAGATCGGGACTCGTAAGGGAGTTAGACCAGAACGTAAGTGAGTAAATGCCTACTGAAATTACACTTTGAATACTTCGAGAGAGGAGAAGTGAGTATGAAGTGAAGAATCAACGAGAATACAAATAACGGGTCCGTTATATGAAATAATCGAGTAAAATGTGTAATAACGGATAATTATATTTATGGGTCGTGAGCGCACCTAAATTAGCAATGTGGATGTGTGTATATATATATATGACTGTGTGATTGTGCATATATTATATCTGTATAAAAATCATACTCGGGCTACTTGCTATCACGGGGGTTTCCACGCCGGGACGGTCTTATCTCAATGGGACCTTTACGGGGGATATTGACTCGTACCCTAGAACATAGGATTCCTTGGTACAGGCTATCTGATTGATAGTCAGACGGTCCTAAGAGACGTGAAAGTATGTGCTGACCTCTTAGTGACTTGGAACTATGCTTCGCCTCCATTTGTATGTGTTTTATGTTAATGCAGTTCGAGAGTGAATCCGAACTAGTATTTCCCTAAATATGTGTGATACAGGGACTTGATAGCAGAGTATGCCAGGACCATAGTTTTCATGTGGGGTGCCGTTAGTATATATATATTATATGAGTGATTGGTATATATATACTTATATATGAAAACCTCGCACCATAGATTTTATGTGGGGTGCCGTCAGTATATATATTATACGAGTAACTAATATATATATGTATATCTATATGAGAACTTTCTACTGTGCGTAATAGTAGTTAAGTAATGTATAAATTCTTCAACATCACTATAAGTATTCGGAAACTTTATGACGGTACGGAGTTATTCTAAATAACGTAATAAATCTTGAACAGATTGATTTTCTAAAATGAATATCATAACCTTATTTTCAAGTGATAAAACTTTATGGAGAATAAGCGAGATAGACTTTTGAGGTTTAGTAGTACGGTAGACGTGCACACTAGGAGAGAAGTGAGAATTCTCAAGAGAGTGTCGCATACTAATATGGTTGTTGCATTAGCAGGTAAGCATTTTAAATACTTGCTAAACTATTTTTAAACTGTTTTACAATCGGGCTCTGACCCGTTTTCTGTTATCTCCTCTCTTGTATATATATATGTATATATTACAGGTGCCCAGCCACAGGGGGGTCATGCATAGATTCTTTGGATCGGACGCGCTGTAGCTTATGTGGGGAGTTGCAGGCCTTTGTTTTAGACGACCTCTTCATTGATTCGGTTCTTGTTATAGTTCTTCATAGATAGGGCATGTGTCCGCCATTTCCCATTCAGTGTAGATTTGTGAGAGATGTATGTTTATTTATTTTTAGTATTCGGTACTCTTTGGGTATTAACTCTTGTCAGGATGATTTCATTTGTATCTTAAATTTGGTTTGGTTAATTTAGATGGATTAATTCTTTTGTGTTAATTGCTATCCGTAGCACTTATGTGATTCTTAAACTGTTGGTTATTTAAAAGGTTTTCAAATTGGAATTTAATAAAAAATGGAAATAAAGTTTTAAATTGTTTTAACACTTAGCTTAATTAATCAGGGTGTTTAAATTGAAAAATTTTATTTTGCGACAGTGATGCTAAGAATGAACCAACTGTTCACCTAGATTTTAATTTAATAAAGGATTGATCGTCCAGTATTTAATTAGGCGGGATGTCACAGGTGGTATCAAAGCATCAGGTTCTAGTGTCCTTTATGATCTGTGCGGCTTATTATGCTTCCAGCGTTGCTTTGTTTGATATAGAGCCCTATGTTTAGGATTGTTGATTTCTACGATGAGATTTCGTTCTCCTGCTATAACGTATGTATCTTAGTGAAATCTTAATTGCGTTCGGGCGTGTTCGAACAATGAAATATGGCAGGCAAGGGCCGTTGGGCGGACAGCAGGAGGCAAGGATCAGTTGAGGTTGTAGAGCGTATTCGAGGATGATGATCGTGGTTAAGGTCACCCCTATTATGGCACGGGAAGCCGAGACTGTAAAGACGGCTAGGGCGCAACTTATGATTTCCAAATGTTGCTATAGTCGAAAGAGGTGCAAGAGTAAACTCACCCCAACGTGGCACAACTGGGAAAAGTCAGACGAAGCATTGTAGAGAACTGTCAGTGGGAATTCTAGAAATGCAGGGATTATATATGTTAGCCAAATGAGGTAAAGTATCCAAAGGTGTATACATAGGACGGAGTGTGACTAACTGAAAGTGAAAATTTAGAGAAAATTTTTCTTAGCTTGTCAGAACGAAGTTATAATGGTGGGAGTCAGCTACCACTTTTAGAAGTTAAATGATATGCTTATAAAAGAATCTTAGGTACAGTTTGACTGCATGTTCCTTCATGAGATGTTCAGGATAAGAAGTGTCCATTTGTGAATATGAATCTAATTCGTTAGCGAATCTTGTATCGGAGGATGTAGATAGAAATGGAGGAGAGAACTCCAAGGGGGAAATCGACTCGTAAAAATAGTTAATAACACCAAAAAGGGAATTATGCTCGACGGCCGATTCAGAAGTTATCAATGTCGTACTTTGACAATAGAGATGTTAATGCTTCTTTGTGTGGGAAGCTAAAGGAATCGAAGAAGTTAGTCAAGAATAAGACTGGATGCAACAATGGTAGTGTAGCACCACAAGGGGGTGGGGATACACGTCAGGGGACCCATTTAAATGATTCGAATAGCTGAATTCTTACCAAAGCGACGGCGAATTCAGTAAGGACTATTGTGGCCAATAGCATATTCCTCAGGGCCAACAAGGCTAAGGGAACAACGGGGGGATAGCCAACATGAATTGAGCCTACCCAAGTTCGAGAGAAGGACAATCCTAATATGGTTGGTATAACAGGTGATAAGTGGATTATGTGCGGAGGTATTTTGTGGAGAGTGAAATCGCACGCGTTGATGTTTTCCCGAAGTGAGTAAAGGGATAAGAGTATGGTGCCTAGTAAAAGACAACGATTAAAGTAGTTTTGTGTTGGTTGGGCAGGCATGTTACGTCCGGAGACCATTTGTGCAATCAAGATGATTGGCAAGGTAGAAGTATAAGTTTTATCCTCAGAGGATGAGGCGCGTTTTATATGACACGAGCGAGTCATTTTATTTTGTTCATTGCTAGATTAGCATGTGAGACAAGTTTAATGCGTATAACTACAAACGATATTATTATGTGAATATTTTTCCCTAGGGTAGCGGGATTTTCCTTAGTGCTATCCGCGGAGGATGAATGAGTATATTAATAGTGTTATATACTTTATTGAGGTTACTCGTTTTAGTGATGTGATATACGAGTATAATATGGTATTGATTACAACTTTATAGAAATGGTCAGTACGATAGTAGGCAGTTATTGCAAGGCTATCGGAGTGGTTGCATTAATGCAGCATGTTTTGTTCTGGCGAGGCCTCACCTGCAAGAGGGTTGGACTCGCACTTATATATTATCTATCCTAGAGACTTCAGAGGGGGTAGTGGGCTCGAGATATTCGATACCGGTGTGTGGGGACTTTGTTGTTATGATTCAGTATGTATCGGGTTTACGGTTGAACGAAAAGATTTAACTCAGTATTATGTTTAGCGCTCAGGACTTGGTGATAGAAAGAGTGAATTGTTATATCTATCCTTTAGAGATGTGGGAGTTAAGATTTATACCCCTCTGATTGGGGAAAGGGATTTCGAGAATCCCGATTGTATGTATTCGAGGCTTATGGAATGCAATCACCACGAATACTGTACGATAGTGCAATTGGCGAAATGCTCTTTGTTAAGTGTCATTTCGGGAGATGTAATTTTCTGCTAGGAAACGGGAAAAATAGGGGTACATGCTACGGACGGAGGGCCTAACGGATTTCGATAACCGACAATGCTAGGTAGTAGTGTATCGGAGGGGTTCCTTGTTTGGATTTCGCTTTGCGAGACATCCCATGCATGAAACTTAGCGTAAGGTTGGAAATAGGGAGATGTTTGGTCATTAGTCCATGAGTTCAGTACCTCGGTCGAAATAGGAGCAGATAATTATATATGTAAGTTAGTAGTTGAATTATGATTTAAGGCCAGTAGAGCCGGTTGCGTGGTAAGAAAGCATTGAAAGTTTTGTTTTACCACCACGAGTTGAGGGGTGGAACGATGATAAGGAGGATTTAGAATTTCGATTTCTAGGGTGAGTGAGAGTACCCAAGTGTTGCAATCACGTTGAGAGCACTAAGAAAATAAAGAATTGGTTATTGGGTGTGAAGTTTATGTGATGCTTACGCTAGTATGCACGGTTTATAGGGTGTGTGGGCATCCTGGTTAGTTCGTATAAAAAAAAAATCGTCCGAGTTGAAGGGACGTGGGAATAGACGTGTGGAATATATGTTTGTGGGACTAACATAACGAAGTAAAAGTGGTAGAGTGGATTAAGCACTGTGTGAAAGATGATAAATCCATATATACGTGTGCAATCAGAGTAGCACACCCTATTTGGTTGGAAGAATGTGGGAAGCCGTTTACAAAAGGGTATTCCTTGAGAAGGGTAGAATTTAACTATATGGAGAGCACTCGAGACAGAGTTGTAATTAGTCAAATGTTGAGAGCGAGTTGTGCATACAAAGAGTGATAATGTTAGTATGGTATAAAAG
Source organism: Sambucus nigra (assembly GCA_949130495.1). Lineage (NCBI taxonomy): Eukaryota > Viridiplantae > Streptophyta > Magnoliopsida > Dipsacales > Adoxaceae > Sambucus > Sambucus nigra. Next base: position 660,855,525 of record OX422213.1, on the reverse strand, counting down.
ATCCAGAAGTGCACATCGTGGAGAAAAGAGCAGGGGTCGGAACTTTCTATATACACCAAGGAAGGAAGGGGAGTATTAAGTGTCACTTAATGTGAGACATTTCAAGGAAAGTCGATGTTGAGCGGGACATAGTGAGTAGTCTCTGCATGCACCACTCATTGATAGAGATCGGTTGGAATAAGGGGATCAACTAGAGAATTTTGTGGTTATCAACAATTTCTGTAACGAAAAGGGCAGTAAAGTCGCCATCTTCAAGGTAAGATCAAAAGTTCATCCGAACATGTGGAGTAAGCCGCCCAAGAAGGAAGTGATTGACATTCCTTTGGGGTGATTCACAATATTAACTAGTGTGCCCCAGTCTTCCTTTGAAAGGAAGGGATCGCGCCGGTACGTGGTCCTACCCTGTATTGTTTTCTGAATCATGATGAAATTTGTGAATCCCACCTTCAATATGGGATTTCAGGAAACAACGGAGATAACGTTTCGTTTTGAGTGGGAGGTATCACCCATAGCCAAGGAGCAGGCACACGGTGATTAACGATTAGTGGGGCCGCGCGAAGGTAATTTTGGAATCTTGGTGATTATTTCATTTCCACAACGTATATAACTAGCACGTGAAGTATAGTATGGTAGAGTTCCGTGGAAGCACTCGTACCTGTTTGTCGTGAACGAGGTGCTTATTGAAGTTTTGGTGTGGAAAAACCTTAACTATTCTCCCTCTGCGTATGTTTAGAGGTGAGCGGATAATCAAAATTTTGGATCGGTCGAGAATAATCCGATGACTATGGTGGAATTCCACGATTGTTTTAGGCGAACAAGAGTGGTCAGATGTTCGTATGGTTTTTCTCAAAATGGGAGTTTTGTGTTTAGATAAAACCGAGTAGTTGTCATGTGGTGAGGTGCGGCCTCCCAATGATATTAAAATAATGGGAATTAATAGTGTATATGCGTGTCTTATGCGAATGTTGTCGGATAGGAGCACAATGTGAAGTATCTTTAATGAAGAGTGTTAAACATGCTTGATGTGAGGCGGGGGCTATAGTGAGTGAGCGCCTTACTATGTGGATAGGTTGCGTACTGTTAAGGTATCCAATATGTGTTTTACCAGTTGGGCCTTATTTTCCGAATTTCAGGACGAAATTCCGTTATTAGGAGGGAAGTATGTAATACCCCGTATTTTTATGACTTTTAAAATTTGGGGATTTATTAAATTTAAATTGAGATATTAATTTAATATTAATCCGGAAATTTATTTTTATATTTACTAACGTGATGTGAGTTAGTAATTATTGGAAAATTGTTGAATATTACTAGACGAGTAAAGTAATATATGAGATTTATTTTATTAAAATTGTCACGAGTGAATAAAATGGCAATTAGGGAAATTTAAGTCGGGACGCGCCCGTGTCGAGCCAGTACTAAATTATTATTAAATAAAGTGAATAAATTATAAGCTGCTCGTATGGTCGTTTTGAGTACGCCAAAATGTCCAGAAGGGTCGAGATAGTCAGAAAAGTGTACCCGGGGGTTTAGTTTAGGTCCCGGGGCATTTTTAGGCCTAATTGACATCCCGGGAGGGTATTTTAGACATTTTATATTTTTGAGGAATTAAACCCACGAATTTCCTAAGGATATATCAGCCTTTAGGAGTTGTCTTCTAGGGTTAACAAACACAAAATCAAAGGACGACCATTGGAGAAGAAGTTGGCAAGCTTTTCAAGAAATTCAAGGCCAAAGACTCAATCGTTTTCACCGCCACCCCCACCTTTAGTTTGGGTATCGGAACATTTTTAGGCCTAATTGACATCCCGGGAGGGTATTTTAGATATTTTATATTTTTGGGGAATTAAACCCACGAATTTCCTAAGGAGATATCAGCCTTTAGGAGTTGTCTTCTAGGGTTAACAAACACAAAATCAAAGGACGGCCATTGGAGAAGAAGTTGGCAAGCTTTTTAAGAAATTCAAGGCCAAAGACTCAACCGTTTTCACCGCCACCACCACCAAAACGTGGATCGCGGAACGAGGAGCACAACCATACCTTTTTCCTTCACAAATCAGAAACTAAATTCCCAGGCAAATATCTATCTTGCTTTATTTCTAGTTAATGTCTCAATCATAATAGTCTAGGATTGTTTAGGACTTATTCCATGAAAGAAATTGTGGATTAAGAGACTTAACATCGCATGATTAGAGAGATTCAATAAATTCTGGATATACCCATCATATGTAATTACCCACGAATTATTATGAGTTAGAAACAAGAAATCTGGGAATTAATTAGAGGAAAGGATTTTCTTCCAAAATTAGGGTTCTTAAAAATTATGTAAATTTTACCCCATTAATTCGACATCGTTGATGAAATTACACATATTTCACGTTGGAAACCATATATATATATATATATGTATATGGAACTTGTAGTATTGTTATTTGAGAATTCTAGAGTTGTTAATGACGTTTTTGGAGGAATTGGAAGATGAAACCCGTAGGTTTAATTTGCAGTTTCTGGGCAAAAACTGCTTGATCGATCGATCGAACCAAGAGCATCGATCGATCGACTAATCGATCGATCGACCCCTTTTCTTCGATCGATCGACCCCTCCTGGAAAACTGCATATTTCTCATTCGATAGTTTAATCCGATTAAAATGTATGTGAATCCTTGATTGTTGTTGTTGGAGTATAATGGGATATAAAGATGACCAGTAGGGCCTAGGTAGACCCCGTTGAGTAACATTTTAGTGTAGAATGAGATTTTGGGTTAACGAGAAATGATTTGTGTATAAGAAATCATGCGTATTATTTAATAAAAAGATCGGGGCTCGTAAGGGAGTTAGATCGGAACGTAAGTGAGTAAATGCCTACTGAAATTACACTTTGAATACTTCGAGAGAGGAGAAGTGAGTATGAAGTGAAAAATCAACGAGAATACAAATAACGGGTCCGTTATATGAAATAATCGAGTAAAGTGTGTAATAACAGATGATTATATTTATGGGTCGTGAGCGCACCTAAATTAGCAATGTGGATGTGTGTATATATATATATGACTGTGTGATTGTGCATATATTATATCTGTATAAAAATCATACTCGGGCTACTTGCTATCACGGGGGTTTCCACGCCAGGACGGTCTTATCTCAATGGGACCTTTATGGGGAATATTGACTCGTACCCTAGAACATAGGATTCCTTGGTACAGGCTATTTGATTGATAGTCAGACGGTCCTAAGAGACGTGAAAGTATGTGCTGACCTCTTAGTGACTTGGAATTATGCTTCGCCTCCATTTGTATGTGTTTTATGTTAATGCAGTTCGAGAGTGAATCCGAACTAGTATTTCCCTAAATATGTGTGATACAGGGACTTGATAGCAGAGTATGCCAGCACCATAGTTTTTATGTGGGGTGTCGTTAGTATATATATATTATATGAGTGATTGGTATATATATACTTATATATGAAAACCTTGCACCATAGATTTTATGTGGGGTGCCGTTAGTATATATATTATACGAGTAACTAATATATATACGTATATCGATATGAGAACTTTCTACTGTGCGTAATAGTAGTTAAGTAATGTATAAATTCTTCAACATCACTATAAGTATTCGGAAACTTTATGACGGTACGGAGTTATTCTAAATAACGTAATAAATCTTGAAGAGATTGATTTTCTAAAATGAATATCATAACCTTATTTTCAAGTGATAAAACTTTATGGAGAATAAGCGAGATAGACTTTTGAGGTTTAGTAGTACGGTAGACGTGCACACTAGGAGAGAAGTGAGAATTCTCAAGAGAGTGTCGCATACTAATATGGTTGTTGCATTAGCAGGTAAGCATTTTAAATACTTGCTAAACTATTTTTAAACTGTTTTACAATCGGGCTCTGACCCGTTTTCTGTTATCTCTTCTCTCTTGTATATATATATGTATATATTACAGGTGCCCAGCCACAGGGGTGTCATGCATAGATTCTTTGGATCGGACGCGATGTAGCTTATGTGGGAGTTCCATGTTTTTGTTTTAGACGACCTCTTCATTGATTCGATTCTTTTTATAGTTCTTCATAGATAGGGCATGTGTCCGCCATTTCCCATTCAGTGTAGATTTGTCAGAGATGTATGTTTATTTATTTTCAGTATTCGGTACTCTTTGGGTATTAACTCTTGTCAGGATGATTTCATTTGTAGCTTAAATTTGGTTTAGTTAATTTAGATGGATTAATTATTTTGTGTTAATTGCTATCCGTAGCACTTATGTGATTCTTAAACTGTTGGTTATTTAAAAGGTTTTCAAATTGAAATTTAATAAAAAACGGAAATAAAGTTTTAAATTGTTTTGCACTTAGCTTAATTAATCAGGGTGTTTAAATTGGAAAATTTTATTTTGCAACAGTGGTGCTAAGAATGAACCAATTGTTCACCTTGATTTTAAGTTAATAAATGATTGATCGCCCGGTATTTAATTAGGCGGGGTGTCAAATGTTATAGGACAAAATGTACAAAGAACATTTACGAAATATTACTAATTTATTAACAAGGTACAACAAATTTCTAAGAAAGTCATAGCATTAATTTTGACGAAATCATTTTTATTAATATAAAAATGGACAACAAAAAAAAACAGTAACTTTTGATCATTTTTTTGCACAAAACAATTGACATGTATTCATTGGTAAGGTAAGCACAAAAAAATGGTTAAGGATAAAAAAATGCAACAGATATCAACTCTGATGGTTGAGGACTAACTAGATTAAAATAATTTTTTACAAAAAGCAAAAAAAATACTAATACTTTTATTAGAAAACTAATATATATTTCACAACAAATTAAGAATTAACAGTCCGTTTGGTTAATAACACATTTTCGTCCATGTTATCATATATAATAATAAAAAATATGGTTTTTTTATTTATTTTCGTCCTAAGTTTTATTTAATAAAAAAACAGTTTTTTCTTTTCTTTTTACTTCCCGTTTTTATTTATTAAAAAAGTAACAAACTATATATAAAAAAATGTTTTTTTACCCAAAATTATTTATTAAAAAAACTAAAGAACTGTTTTTTTCTTTTCTTCTTCCTCCCTGTTTTTATTATTAAAAACAGTTTTTACAGTTTTTAAAAATGTTCAAAAAGGTTCCGAAAAAACAATTTTTACAGTTTTTAAAAATGTTAAAAAAATGATAGGAAAAAACAATTTTTACATTATAAACAGTTTAAAACAGCATTACAATTTTTTAACAATTTTTACATTAAAAACAGTTTAAAACAGCTTTTGTAAAACATTTTCTTAACAAGTTTTTTATAATATTAAAAACAGTTTTTAAAACGTTACAAAACAATTTTTTTAACTATTTAAAATAGTTTTTAAAATTGTTTTTCAAAACTTTAAAACAGTTTTTATAATATGTTCAAAACAGTTTTTCAAAATGTTCAAAACAGTTTTTACGATATTTGTCTAATACGTTTTTAAAAAAAATTGTAAAATATTTTCTTAACAATTTTTTATAATATTAAAAACAGTTTTTAAAACATTACAAAACAGTTTTAAATATTCATAATAGTTTTTTTAATTATTTAAAACAGTCGTTAAATTGTTTTTTAAAATATTAAAAGCTTTTAAGAAGTTAACAAATTTGTTGGCAAATATTTCTCACTCAAATAGGTAAGCAATGTTTGCCAACACCTTATGCATAGGAGGTGTTGTACATTGGCAAATAACTTGTAGGCAAACTTTTGCATCTAACACACCAAATAGTAGGCAAATACCCCATTTGCCAACTTATTTGCTATTTGCCATGGCAAATAAGGGTAACCAAACGGAACTTAAGAAACTAAAAATAATGTTCACAAATGCCAAAACGATTACTGATTATTTGAACAAAATAATTTTTTGTTGACAAATGAAAAAACATTTACTATTATTTTATAAGAAACTAGAAATAATATTTTCTAATAAGAAAAAACAATTTATAATTGTTTTCTATAATATTAAATTATCTACTAATAATTTGTTCTATCAAAGTATAATAATAATAATAACAGTTTTTTTCCAGTTTTTAAGTAAATATCAGTTTTTTATAATGAAAGTAAATGTTAAATATCTTTTTTTGTTTTACCAAGATGATCTTTCTGAAGGAAAAATTACACGTTAAACAAGAAAAAGTAAGTAAAGACACCTGAGTAAGTAAAGAGAATTGTACTCTACTAAAACTGGTTTCTCATAAAAAAAAATTAACAGAAAACAAAACAGTTGTACTCCTTTCTAAGTAAAAGCTGGACCACACCACTTTTCAGAAGAGAGAAAAACGTAAAGTTGACTCTTCTCTCTTTCCCCCCACTCTTCTTCACTTTCCCCAGCCCTACGAGTTTGGCAAGGGTTTTGTTTTCATGGCAGACTTCTGTCAATTTTTATTTTTTTTCAGAATATTTCGGCCGATTTTCTTCTCTATCGTGTATCTCGGCCGATATATCGGCAATATATCTCGGTAACGCGGAGATATCGGCGATATTGCACAATTCAATTAATTTCTTGAAACAACTCTCAGAATCGGATCGGCCAGCTGCGATCCCGAGTCAGCTCGAGCGATACCGAGTCAACTCGGCCTCGACTTTGAACCATGCTTAGGGTTTCAATTGTGGGAACATGTATTTGCGTGGATCCAAACACAAGAGGGTATGTGGTAGAGTTAGGGTTTGTATTTAGAGGTTCTTGATTAGGCATGTCAACGGGTCGAGTTTAGGGAGATCCAGATCCGTGTAATCGAGTTTTCTTCGGGTTCGGGTCCGGCTCTTCATCGGGTCTACAATATTGGATCCAGACCCGGATCCGTTCTGGTCTTTGGGTCTCGGGTCCGGATCTGGCCAAATATATACATTTATTTTATATTTATTTTATTCTATCCCCCTTCTTTATTTTTTAATCTTAAATTAAAATATTTTATAAAGTATTATATAATATTATTAGTATAAATAGAACATATATTATTTATATTTATTATATTCATAAATATATATTTTTATATATAATACTTACATGTTATATTTATAAGATATATTTATAAATATATATAAATTTATAGTACTATAAATTTATATATATTTATAAATATATCTTATAAATATAACATGTAAGTATTATAAATAAAAATATATATTTATGAATATAATAAATATAAATAATATATGTTCTATTTATACTAATAATATTATATAATACTTTATAAAATATTTTATATAATAAATATAAAATATTTTAATTTAAGATTAAAAAATAAAGAAGGGGGATATATATATATATATACTATAAATTTATATATATTTATAAATATATCTTATAAATATAACATGTAAGTATTATATATAAAAATATATATTTATGAATATAATAAATATAAATAATATATGTTTTATTTATACTAATAATATTATATAATACTTTATAAAATATTTTATATAATAAATATAAAATATTTTAATTTAAGATTAAAAAATAAAGAAGGGGGATATATATATATATATATATATATAAAATAATAATGTACAATTCGGGTCGGGTCTTCGGATCCGAGTCTTGTATAAGATCCAGACCCTACCCGTTTAATGAACGGGTCTTCGGGTTTTCGGGTCCAAAAAAATATGCTCAGACCCTATTATGCGGATCGGGTCCAGGTCGGGTTCGGGTCCACATCCGACCCATTGACATGCCTATTCTTTATCATAAGATGGATGAAACAATAATGGTTCTTGGTCAAAATTTTGGTTGTCGACCACCGTTTGGGTGATCCGGCTATGGGGTTGAGGCCGGGGGCATCGTCCGATGGTTTCCAGTTCTGGGACGGAGCTGTTTGATGCCGAAAACTGGACGGCAGGCCTAGTTAGTGCCGGAAGTAAGTCGATGGTGCAGATCTGAAGTCGGTCAGTGTCCTTGGAGGCCGAAAATTGCTCAAACATCCTGGTTAGTGTCGAACGAATGCTGGAGGGGTCGATCGGTGGTTGGTGGTGGCCGATGGAGTAGATCGGTGGTTGGTGGTGGCCGATGGAGCAGATCGGGAGTTGGTTGTCTTGGGAAAAGAGTGCGACAGTATTAGGGTCACTGTCGGCCACTTTGAGGATGGGCCAACTATGCATTCGAGGTCGAGAGTTGCGTTTAGGGTTGTCTTCCTCTGGGATGGGGCTATTCGGCAGTACATCTGTCCAGAAAGGTTGTCCGATGATGGCAGATCGTGGGTGCCACACCTGCCCACCGTCGATTTGGTGGTTGGAGGATTAAGGTTTGTGTGGTCATCTTTTTTGGGGGTAAGGGCCTAGAATAGGTTGAATTAGAGGAATTATGGTTAGGTTTTTGAGTGGGGGCAGGAGCTGTGTGAGGGCGCCTGGTGGTGGTCTCCGATGGTGGAAGGCAGGCATCAATGGCATCCATCCGAGCCACTAAACGATTTAGAACCTCCTCGAAACGATCGGTGCGAGTCTCCACAGGAGCGTACTTTCTTCTCGATCCCATTTGGCCTTGTCTACGATTTTTATGTCAACACAACAGCAACAACACCAACAACGGGTAGATACAACGAGGCTCTAATACCAATTGACATAAATGACGTCAAATGAAAGCAAAAAGAAAATATCTCACGTCCTAACTCTCTCAAAAATGTAAAATGCCTCAAATGAGGCTACAAATGAGTATTTATAGGTGGGAGGTAGCTTGGGATCTAAGCTATTGAGCTAATTACAATTATACCCCTAGATGTGACTTGTCCTTCCCACTTCTAAATACTAAACAAAAGAACATACAATGCTTTACTAAAAATAAAAGAAAAGAACAAAACACTAGAAAACTGACGATAAAGTCCTTATTCACGTCAGATCATTTCTCACATACTTGTTTCGTGCAACCCCTTCCATGAGTGCAGCAAGAACCTCCATCTCCTGGGTCGAAAATGAAAAGGGGGGCGTAAAACCATGGATTGAACACTCCTCGAATGGCACAGAGCAATGAGGTAGCTATCGGCGTACGACGAGACCCATGGGGGGCAAGGGGAGTGGAATCGACAGTGGGGTTGGTTGTTTTAGCCCTTACATTGTTTGATTTCTTATCTCTTTTCGTCGAATTTGCGGTAGTGTGGCTGACCTGGTTGAATGTCGTTGAGTGCTCCAGTGACATCGCACAAATAGGTGCAGGTTTGTTTGTGTTTGGTTTTGTTGATGTGGTCTGGGGTTGTTAGGGTAGTGGATAAAATGTGGGTGGTTGTGGGGTAGGGTGCGATGGTGATGGAAGGTGGTTGTGAGGGTAACAACAAAAGGGAAGTACTATGGGTGGTGTAGCCAGAGAGGCGGTCGTCAATCGCTGGTGTTGCACGTTGGTAAGTCCGCGAAGCTCATTCACCAAGAGACTAGGTTTATTCTATGGTGAATAGACTCCTCTCCAAATCAGCAAACTGAACATTCTTCTTCCGTATCATTAGTGTGTACGATTTTTAGGGTTCCTACGCATCAACGAGCGATCCAAATCTCCAAATTAAAGTCAATAGAACAAAAGAAGCATTCTCAATATGCCAAATCTCTAAACTAAACTGTATTAAATGAATACCCGAATGGGGTTTACACCATATAAAAGAAAAGGGGAAGGTTTTCAAGGTACCTATCTTAACCATATTAGGAATATTCTAGCATCCACGTGATGTCACAAATGACGTTACTAAAGGATGATCCCCCGTGACATAACCTGGTCTAGAACATTCTCATTTACAGAGTCAAATAATACAAAAGAAACCCTAACTTCCCTCACTAACTACTAACAAAATTAACAAAAATATTAAAAGGAAAATATAAGAGATTTAAAAAAAGGCTACGCTCTTCTTGCGGTTCACATCATATATATTTCATTTCTGGTTTTCTTAAAGGATTTGGAGATATGTGAGTCTAAAGTTCATAACTTGGTACACAAGATCAGAAATGCGGTACTGGGGGGAGTGTCTATGGTTGTATTTGAATGGATCACTAGTAACTTAAATTAGAGCATGTGCATAATTTTTGGCAGGACTCGACTTTCATTCCATACTGTCCAGTCAATTGCTAGGGAGGGTACCTTGACAAATGAGAGGGGAAAAAAAGAGAAAACAAAAGAGGAATGGGTGAGATTTCAATTATTCTTTCAAATTTTATCAGAAATTTGAACTTATGTTGTAAATGAGCCCAACTGAAGAAGAGAAAACAGAGAAGGTTAATAATTATATTTAAAATGGATGGCAAAACTACAAGAGGAAGAGAATGATAATTAGAGACCAAAGGAGCTAGCGACAAGACTCTAGGGTTCAGAGTGGGATATGTGAAAAAGATATATTTTTTCAGAGTGGGATATGTGAAAAAGATATATTTTATAACTTATTGCGCATTGTCATTTGTAGTTCTTTTATCAGAATCGAAATATACATTAGTGAACTACATGTTACAAATAAAAAGGGGACAAGTTGTCTTTCTGAAGACTATACAAGACAAGACAAGCTAAACATAAAAGTCGAATTACAAAATGCTACCTGCCCAGTTTTAGGTTCAGCAAACAGAATGAGAACATAAAAAAGAAATTTGAGAAAAAAAGAAATGACGAAGAGAAGAGGCGCATGATAATATAATGAGATTCATTTTTTTTCCAAAATCGCCTATTCTGTATTCTCATCTCCAAAAATTATATCCTTTTCGTTTAAAAAGCGTCATCACAATGCCCCTCCACTAGCATCTTCTCTTCTTCCTCTTCCCATACCTGATCAACTGCAATGTAAATAGGTGTTTAGCTTCGCTTGGAAGAGCACCCACTACTCCCAAATTCAGCCACAATCTTATGACAAAGAAATCTCACAAAGGAACAATTATTTCGCATCAAATGGTTAGTGTCCTCGCTCGAATTACAGCACAGCACACACCAGTTTGGCGAGAGGAACCAATTGAGACACATCTTTACCATCAAAGCAAATGTATTAGCCTGAACTGTAGATGCTACTCCGGATGTTCATACGTAAATGGTGCAAATTAAGGCGATGAAGAAGATTTTAAGTTGGTAGAAAAATGTTTTACAAGAGAGTCCATCCCAGCCCCACTTCCACCCTCTACAATCCCTAGCGCACTGAATAATATAGGCACCCTCCAGAAGGCTATGTGAAATGAAGCAAAATCTGCAATTTCTGCCCACTTGAAATTTCTTATAAAGTTGAGATGCCAACAGAGTTTCATTATTCATGTAGGATAAAACCGCAGTTTGGGGGTTCTTTTTAGGGAAATATGATATAGACCAACTCCGCCTTGAGCTCAACATGCTCTAGGAAATTAGAGAGATCTCTAGAGAAACAAGCCTATGAGTTTCAAACAATACCTCTCCTAGACAACTTTGAATCCTAGCCATTCTCATCCAACCTTTAGAAACTCTTGATGATGGAGTACCATAGGTAATCTATTTTAAGGAGAAATTTTCACAAACATTTAACTAAAGAGCTTTGCTTTTATTTGATAGAGCACTCAACCTCAATCATCCACAATGTTTAATTTCAGATACCACCTCCCATTTCACAAGGTAGATCTATATCCTCTTCAGGCCCATCCTGAAAAAAATTTCTTATTATTTTCTCTATTACCTTAGACAATTTAACTGGAAGTCTAAAGGGTGTAGGTGATATACCTAATATGTATCGCTTGTGATGTCTATGTTCTGGACTCTTTGGAATGGAGGATAAAGTAGGAAGATAGTAGGAATGGGTGAGAGAGAGTAAAATTTTATTTCTTCGATATGAGCCTCTGTTAAAATATTTTTAAAATAACCCGTGATTTACGATTCATATTGGCTGGAAGGAGGCCATCTTGTAGATGTGTGTTTGTCTATGAAGCAGGATGGCTTGAGGCTCTTTTACATTATCATATGGCATAAAGGAATGGCAGATAGGCAAAAACTAAAGTAACTAGTTCAACCTTGTTTTCATTTATTCTCTTTTTCTATAGTATAGATTTTCATTTTTCCTCGTACTGTGGACTGCTGACCCATATCTTCGTGTAATCCTTGTCCATTAGTATTATTATTCAATTCATTTTAGACCGGAAAAATATGTTACATGGAAATTTCTAAGTAAGTGAACTACCTATGTCGGTCATTCAACAGTTGGGTAAGGTATGATGTGTCTAAAATTTCCTTTTAATATGCACCTAGCTAGCATATTCAAAAGTTCAAGTTTCCTACATAACTGTACATAATATTCTCTTGATTCATCTTTTTAGGCATGACCTTAAAAGTGACTAAAGTGCCTATGTTGAACATACATGCCACATAGAGCACGATTCCACTTAAGCAAACAAATAAAATATTAAACGAATATGAACGTATCAGATTTATCCTTGTGCATTGATTTGGGTATTAGATTAGTCTAACACTGAGACACATACACACCCAATACATGTACCCAAGTTCTCTGACATAGAATCCAAAATAGCTCATTAAATAGGGCATACATGCATAGGTGCCAGGATCTTACGATTTACAACTCTATTCATGATTCATAAAACTCTATACAAATCATGTATTGAATCTGAAATGAATACGAACCATAGTTAGTCTTATGATTAATATGATTTCATTTAATTTTATTTATTGATACTCTATAAATTCTTAAATCAAGCACAGTTCTAAAGTTAACATAATCATACTAAATTTTATGATCTTATGCAGCAAACAGAGAATCAAAATGAGTTCTGACTTTACTTGCGCTTTAACAAGTTTTTATTACTCTAATTGCTTTAAAACATTTTTATATAAAATAAAATATAGTTTAGTTTGGGTCAATGATATTTCGATCATCTTATTCTACTTTGCTCCATATTAATAACTATTTATATTGCTCATTATTAATGTATGATCATTGATGGATGGTGTATTTATATTGCAAGTTAGATTGCTGAAGGTACTCAAAATGACCATTTTGTAATAAAAGTGTTCTATAATTAGATGACACGAGAAGAATTACTTTTACTTGTTATGTGTTTTAATATATATTATAATATACTTTCAACAAATTTATACACTAATTAAAATTATTGTTTTTTGGATATTTTCACCGAATTTTACAATGTGATTCACGATATGGTCATTAAATATTATAACAAAAGAACAACTAAATAAATTTAGGTTCAGTATCTTTTCCCTCATCATTTGTACATGCTACCACAAACTTTCAAGTATAAGAATTTAGCAAAGATGTAAGAAAAGTTGCTTCGCAAAATCATCCCACATTCAATCACATCAGTGAATAGTAAATCTATAATACATTAACCCAAAGAATTATTATAGAATAATAAGAAGAAGAAAAAAATTACTTGGGCGCGCTTGTTAATTCTTGTTTCACACGGTTGACATCCTCAAATTTCACCAGAGACTGCAACTCCTTCACTTTGTCATGTATCTAGGACATAATGTAATTCAAAAGTCATGAGAAATCATGTAAGCAAAATCGTAATAAGGGAAATAAGACATCATCAACCGAAGTGTCAATATAAATAGCTGCCTGACAATGTTGAAGCAATATTATATATAATATGAATCAGAGGTAAACAAAAATGGAAAATATTGTGAAATATTTGTACGCACAAAAGATTATTACACATTGTCATATCACTGTTAGGTAGTGGGTCAACAATGTATATCATCTATACTACTAATAAGAGTGTGTAACCCGTTTTTCCTTCATTTGAATAATGATGCTCATTAGTTTATCAGAGAACCCTAAGCTACCATTGTAATCACATAAAACTTTCAGCCTCTAAAAGGGAAAACCCAATGCACGAGTCTCCCGCCACTACAGGGTACTGGGAGGTTAGATGTACGCAGCATTACCCCTGCATATGAAGAGAGCATTACCCCTGCATATGAAGAGAGGTTTCTGCAACTCGAAACTGGGATCTCCAATTCACAATGGAGCAACCTTTCAATCTCTATCATCTATATTTATATTATTTGTAAAAATAAAAAAATTATATATATATATATATATATTGTCACTAAATATATACAATCTTATACAGTGTGTAAAAAATATTTTTGGACTAAATTGTCCTTATTAAAAAATTACAATGACTATAATTGATGGGTAATGGGGAGCGAAAGCAATTAACTATCAACTAAACAACAATAACAATAACAACAACATAATATTTAGAGACCAATGGCCTAAGAAATAACACTAAATCAACTCTCAAAATATCGTAGTGAGTACAAATTAGGGGCCTAAGGCCCTTTTTAAAGGAAAAGGCTAGCATGCTAGTCATGCTTGCCCTAAATGAGTAAAATACTAAAAAAGACAAAATAACTAAACGACAAAAATAACAAAATAACCGCTAACTACTATGCTTATGCATCACTCTCCCCCCATGAGAACTCGCTACCGTATGCTTGCGGTAAAATTCTGAGTCAACGCGCTACAGTGTATCCTACATGGTTCAAGAATCTTCTGAATCAGGACGATCGTACCAACAGACGAGGAAGCTAGTATAATCCCAGGAACGGGAAGAAACTGTCTCAGAGGCGAGGATCCCCTCAATGCAGTCAAAATGGAATCGGATTGGGTGGCCCTCGGCCGGTGGTAAGGGGATCGGGGGAACATGCATGCCTTGGAACGAAGAGAGATCCGCCACATTGAACGTGCGGTGCATGCGGAAGTCGAGTGGTAAGTCCACCTCATATGTGTGGTTCCCAATACTACAAACAATGGGAAGCGGACCGAAGCGATGCATGTGGAGCTTACTGTGACGTCGGCATTTCTGAAGGTAGATCATAACTAGGTTACCCCAAATGGAAGACGTCAGCGCATCGGTGGGCATCTGCGTGCTCCTTGTAAGAAGCATAAATGTGTTGGAGACAAACACGGACATTCGCTAGAAAGGTGGTCAATCGATCAGCGAACTCGGTTGTTGTGGCGATAACTGGAGTGGTGGGAAGTAACTCAGCTAAATCAACTAGGATGGTAGGGGATGTGCCCAACACGATCTGGAATGGAGACAACCCCGTGGAACGTTCACAGTGTCATTGAAAGAGAACTCCGCCTGGAATATGACAATGTCCCATCTCCTGGGAGTCGAAGAAAAAGTAAAGAAGGAGGTCACCCACGCTCCTGTAACAACCTATGTCTGGCCATCTGTCTGAGGGTGGAAGGCCTGGAGAATTGGAGTGAATAACGGAGTAAACCCCAAAGAGTGGGCCAAAAATGCCCCGTGAACCATACATCTCTATTTGAGGTGATACAGCACAGGACTCCATGGAGGCAGATTATTTTCAAAAAGTAAAGAGTAGCGACTTGGGATACATCGACCATCCAAGATAACGGAATAAAGTGAGATATCTTGAAGAATCGATCCACTACAACAAAAATGGAGTCATGTTCACGAGTAGTACGAGAGAGACCCACAACGATGTCCGTCGAAACATCCTTCCACGGCCAGTCTGAAAAAGGAAGAGGAGTGTATAGCCCAGCACTTGTGTGTTGCCCCTTGACGGTCAGACAAGTATAACACTGTCAAATATAAGTGTTTGTGTCCCGCCACATAGTAGGCCAATAAAAGCGCTCCCAAAGGGCAGAGTGTAAGGGCTTAACACGTGTCCCGCCAACCCACTGGAAGGAATCCCGACAATAACCTTCTCCCGAAGAGAAGAAGCGAAAATCCAAAGGGTAGTCCCTCGAAACAGAACTTCGTCCTATATTAAGTAGTCGGTCGATGCCCTATTGTTCTGCTGACGCGCGACATAAATAGGTCTGATCTGAATATCAAAAGGGTATAAGTCTTGAACCTCATCAAAACCAAAGGCTTGGCTGCAAAGTATGCTATGAAGCACGGACACTTAATACGTGTTTCGACACGAGATATGCGATACGTGACTGGTCCAAAAACTAGGATACGACATGCTATTATACGTGTAATATATAATTTATATTTAAACAAATATTGATGAAATGAAACAGATTTTCTCCATAAAATACATTACTAGAGCATTCTTAACATGAATTTAAGAAAAAAGACCATACAAAAACAAAATTCAAACACACTTTGACATTAATAATCATAATTAAAGCAAAATCACCATCACTTGTGTCAAAGTTGACTCGTGGCTTCCGGGAGAGTGTTCGTGCTTCATAGGTGTCTGACACGTTGTCGGACACGACACGTTGACTTCGAGGAGAGTGTTCGTGCTTCACAGAAAGTATGACAAGAGCATGAACACGGCGATTGAGGGCATTGGCCACCTGATTATCCTTCCCCGACTTGTAGTGGAGGTGAAAAGTGTATTTTTGGAGGTACGCGATCCACTTAGCATGGCAGTCACTGATCTGCCATTAACTGTGCAAGTAACGGAGGGCTCATGATTTGACTTGATGACAAACTCTTTGTGGAGAAGGTAGGCCTTCCAAAACTTCTCCGCTTTGATGATGGCGTGAAACTTGAAGTCGTTGGTCGAATAATTCAGGGCGGCCCCTGACAACTTATTGATGTATGCAAATGGCTTTCTATTCTAGCTAAGGACGGCATCCATTCCGATCTTGTAGGCATGGCAAGACAACTCAAACAGCTAGGTAAAATCAGGGTGGGCGAGGACCGAGGCCGAGGTCATCAAATCCTTGATGCGACGAAAGGCGCTATTTGCTCCATTCATCCATCGAAACTTGGTGCTAGAGGAAACGGACATCAGGTCGGTGACGGGTGTCATGATGGTGTTAAAACTTGCTATAAATCGCCGATAAAACCCAGGAAGTCCGTAAAAACTGCGAACATGTGAGAGACAGAGGTGGGAATGGGTCAGTCCACAATGGCCTGAATCTTAGCCTCATCAACACATACCCCGTTGTCAGAGACAAAATATCGAAGGAAAGTAACAGAAGGAACCGTGAAGGAACATTTATTCAAGTTAATAAAAAAATGCTTCACGTGAAGCACCGCCAATACTTGTATCACATGTGCCAAATGCTCCTCTTCAAATCGGCTATAGATGAGGATATCATTAAAATACACCACTACAAACTTGCGCATGAAAGGCCGGAGGATTTGGGTCATAACTCGCATAAAAGTGGAAGGGGGTTTGGATAATCCAAACGCCATAACAGTCCACTTGTAGAGGCCATCCTTCATCTTGACGGCGGTCTTCCACTCGTCCCCAGGGCGCATACGAATCTGATGATAGCCTCTCTTCAGATCTAACTTGGAGAAGACTAGGACACCGCGCAACTGATCCAACATATCCTCCAGACGAGGAATGGAAAATCGGTACTTGACAGTGATGTTGTTGACGGCTCGACTATCTTCACACATCCTCCAACTTCTATCCTTCTTGAGGCCAGGAGGGCAGGAATGGCACAAGTTGATATGCTCTCTAATAAGCCCCTGATCATACAACTCAAACACCTGTCGCTCCTCATGCTTGATCAAAGGCATATGGTAGTGGGGGAAATTAGGGAGGGATGCTCTCGGAACAAAATCGATCACATGTTGAATGTTTATGAGGGGTGGAAGCTCGTCTAGGGAGTGCAAACATTGGCATAAGTGTCTAAGAGGTTCGTAATCTCCGGGGGCACAACGGACTCCAGTGTGCTAATGGGGCTGATAAGGGCTAGCAAATACCAATGTTGACAGCCTCAGTGGTCAAATCCTCCTGGGATATGATAAGTGTTGAGGGGCAGGTTGGTCGAAGCTCAAGCATCGGGCGCAACTAGAACTGCCCGCCTGGGTGCTGGAATGTGTAGTGTTAGCACGCCCGTCGTGCATACTCGAATAATCATACTGTCAGGGTCGACTGAGAGGTAAATGGCACACCCACATATCCACAACGGTACACAAGGCATCATTGACGTGAGCATTGATGGAAGGAAAAAAAAAGACACTGCCCACTCGAGATAATAGACCCGTTGCTCTCGAGTTAACCGATGCGACATGGCTTGGAAATAGGGTCCGCGAGAAGGGGAAATTTGTCAAAGCGACCAAGTTGTCGCTAGCTCCTCCGTCAATGATGACGGTACATAAACGACCCTTAGATGAGCAACGAGTGACAAGGATACTTGTTCCCAAACATAAAGAACCATCCGTTCGACCGGTGGTACTGTCAAGGGTGTGGGACATCACAAAAACAGGTGTGACGCTAGCCCATGGGGAACCTCCAAAAACTGTCAAAGGGAAAGTGTCGCAAGTTTCGCTTGCCAGTGTCAAAATATGTCATGCCGACGACAAATTGATCTAGCTTCTAGAAGCGGTATATGGGGCGGGATTGGGAGAATACCCACTGAGGGGAACCAACATAAAGAGGGGAGGTATCAAAAGGGTTTTGGTGAGATAAAGGAATTCGAATAAGTTTAAGGGAGACTGTAATTTTTTGCAATTAGGAGAGGGCTGGTGTAATTTCAAGAACTAAGAGTGACAGTATTTTTGGAAAGAGTGTTTTTCATTTCACCTTCATGGCTAACCCTAGCTAGGTTTAAGTGTGGATCACCCAAGGAGGCAACTGGAACTGCAAGAGAGCGTTGAGAGGTCAAAGGTAATGGTCGGTGGTCGAAGTCGTTCGAATCTGGCCAAAAGTCAGTCGGACGTCGTCAAACTGATTCATAAAGGGTCGTCGGGGTTCGAAATGCCCGTAGGTTAATAAGCCAATCGGGTGGTACTCGGATGAGGGCGGGGTTTGGTCGGAACAAGAAGGGATTAACATCACGCCAAATTCGGGCCGAATCTTACCTTTTGGTGGTCGGTCGTGAATGGATCTAGGGTTGCTATCTTGATCGGGTCTTAGTTTCCTGATGCTTGTAGAAGTTCGCAACCAGCTGGGTTGACTTGAAGCTTCGGCAACATGATTTCGGCACCAGATCTGGCCGGATTTGGTGGGTTGGTCGAAGGACGGGCCGGAGTTAACCGAATCTAGCCATGGCCTACTGGTTTGGCCATTCGAGTTGATCTCAGCGTTGGCAAGTGCTTCATTCCGGTGACACCAACCCGAGTCTCAATCATCTACATTCATGCTTGGATCCCAAGAGCAGACGACGCTCTAATACTAATTTGATATATAGTGGAGAGCGAAAGCAATTAACTATTAACTACACAACAACAACATAATGTTTATAGGTCAATGGCCTAAGAAATAACACTAAATCAACTCTCAAAATATCGTAGTGAGTACAAGCTTGCTAGTCAAGCTAGCTCTAAATGAGTAAAAGATTAAAAAGGTCAAAATAACCCCTAACTACGATGCTCTTACATCAATAATCCTCCTAACAAGATACTTAGACAAAATTATCCTTTACTATTTAAAAATATTACTTCAACTTAGCAACCATTGTAGAGTCACAACAAACGTTTAATACGTTGAAGGTTTAATGCAAATATGACTTTTATCCTTTTCCGTAGTAATTGACATTTCATTCATCTATTGGTTTCCCACAACTTCATCAATAATGAATCATATTTCATCTAGGATTCTAGTTTGAATCCTGGTAAAATTAAAAACTAGATCTATAACTATTAATGTTAATTTTACACATGATAAATTGATTGTTACTTATTATATAATTATGGTTAGATTATCTATAATTATAACCACTAAATGGTTGAAAAAGCATTATGTATTATAACTTTCATATAAATATTGAACTTAAAAAATATACAGTAAGATTTATTATAAAATATTTACAAATATTAACTGATAAATATTGTTAAAAACTTATATAATTACAATTATCCTAGAAATAGAATAGTTATAATTAAAGTATTTATTATGTATAAACTTTAATAAGTTAGTCATAGAGGCAATTTTTCCCATCCTTTGGTTTTATTATTTATTTTGTGAATCATTTGAATTATGTGATGTCCCATGTACGATTTTAATTTTCTTGAAAAATAAATAAAAGAGCCTGGATTAATTTATATCTCAGTTTCATTATTATTTTGATGATACTCATTTATCTTAATCGCCACATGTAGTATATGTATTATTCTTGGATTAGGGCTTGTTCTAAGATTTCATAAAACTTAGACAATTAAATACTTAAATGTGAGTACCCCGCACCTTTATATATATTTAGTGTCAAAATTATAATTCATAACATATTTGGGCAAAGTGATATAACACCCTTCTAAATTAGAGCATCTCCCTCAATTGTGTACATAGCACCTTTGTGTAAAATTTACACTGTATATTACAAATAAAAAAATAAATTACTACAAAAGATGACCCATTTTGTGTAAAAAAAAAAAAGGTACGAATACACTCTCAATTTGTTGCAGTGCCACGTAATCTTTCAATACTCTCTAAAAAGATTAAAATATTAGTGACATAAACTACACGTCAATGACCTAAAAATCAAGACAATATGATTTCTAAGAGAGAAACAAAGAATCTCTTATATCTCTATGATTGAAGCTATCTTCAAATGAAGATTATGAAGCTATTTATAAGTGGGTTATTACTTGCTAATCAAGTAATAGTCTAAAATGATTAAAAAGGACTAATTAAAAATAAAAGAAAGCCTAATTTGTCCCAAACATACTTGGAGGCTAATTAAGGAGAGAAAATACCTAAAAAGAACTAAAAATAGAAATAAAATGAAAAATAAAAAGAAAATAACAATGGATTCCCATCACTCTCCCCGCCTTCAAAAAAGTTCGTCCTCAAACTTGCAAAATTGGAGAATTGCGTGAGAAGTTCTAAAATGTGCTTGAAAATAACGCAGACTTGTGAGGCCAAAAATATTTTCTTGAAAATTTGCGAAAGGGTCATTCTCCAATTCTTGATTCAAGATTCAGCATCTTCCTCTTGCCTCCCTTGTCAACCAACAAAAATAGTGTCCACCCGGGTCAAAAACCACATTTGGGTTGTCAAACCCTAGTTCTTGAATTTGTTAGGGGGTTTCTTGATACCAAAAAAATAGGGCAGTTGTACGATAGGGTAGTCAGAGGATGTGTGATGTTTTTCGGGGTCGGAATGAACCCGATCTGATTTCTGGACTAGGGTTTTAATATGGACAGCAGCGTTCTGGGATTTTATATTGTCGGTTGGACAGCAGGGGGTAAAGGGAGGTATGCTAAGGTTACCTAGTACCAAAAATGGGTTGTAGAAGGGATTTGAAGGTCAGCTGCCAGGGTTGGGTGGATTGGCGGCAGGAGGAGGGAGGTCGGCCACCGAAATGGCGATCCGACATGGTAAAGATGAAGTCCAGACCTGACCTGCGGGATTTTTGTTAAAAAATTGATTTTCCAGTGCCGGAATTTGCCCAGGAATGAGGTCGGTAGCTCCGGGTTGTTTCCCAAGGTCTGTGGAAATTTGGTTCCGAGGATTCATTTAAGGAGCTAGAGTTTCCAAATTTTCCAGTTGTTTTCTTTCAAACTCCTCCATTCATCGTTTCAATTCCTGATTACTTTCTCTTAACTCTTGGTTAATTTCGTCTTGAAATTAAGTTGTCTTCTTCGAGGCCACTAAGAATGTAGAGCACGATTTGATAATCTACCCTCACTGATCAAGGCCACTAAGAATGTAGAGCGCAATTTGATAATCTGCACTCACTGATACAAACTAACATACGAATACACCGATGTTTGGAGCGATACCCGCTTTGATACCAATTTTGACGTAAGCTACACGTTAATGACCTAAAAATCAAGACAATATGATTTCTAGAGAGAGAAATAAAGAATTTCTTATATTTCAAGAATTGAAGCTATCTTCAAATGAAGACTTCAAGGCTATTTATAGGTGGGTTATTATTTGCTAATCAAGTAATAACCTAAAATGACTAAAAAGGACCAACTAAAAATAAAAGAATGCCTAATTAGTCCCAAACATGCTTGGAGACTAATTAAGGAGAGAAAATACCTAAAAAGAACTAAAAATAGATATAAAAAGAAAATAACAATGGATTCCCATCAATTAGAACATTATAATTTCATTTTATATGCTTAATTTTTTTTTTTAAATTATATTTTGAAAAATAGTATAGTGACAAGATCTATACAATATGAATCATATTCAATATGAAATTCGGATCAAACCACGACATTTTTATCTCTCAACGAAAGTGTATGATCTTGACGTCCTTAAAGACGGTGGCATGTTTGGGAGTACACCATCAGACTTTCCTGTTGAAGCCAACCATAGTCATAGTGGTTTTGGTAATATTGTTGATAAATAGAGATACCAAAGACTTGTGGGAATACTCGTCCAGACATTGCATGATTGTTCATCTTGTTAGTCAGTCAGCATATGCATGACCCTCAAACATCTCACCTTGAAGCAGTGAATCCTCGGACGTCATAATTGGGTTGGCTCCGTTGATGATAGACGATCCACATCAAGGTATCGACATATATAAAGAGGGGAATCCCATGTAACTAAGTGTACATCAAGGTATTGCATTTAATCTAGTATTGAAGTTGAGTCAGGGAGTGTGTTAGCTAATCATGTGACTACGTTTGTACATGAAGATGATTTGGGAGTTCACTAGGGTGATCCTATGAGACGAGACTATTAAGGATCCCAAGCAGCCATCAACAATGCTCACAATCCAGTTCAACATGATCGAACCAAACATGAGATTTATCGACATTACATTTGAATTAAAGAACAATAATTTGATTTGGTAACCGAAGATCAACGGGGGTTCAGGGAGCCCGAGGCAACTTTTAGGGGTCCGTTAGTATTTTTTTATGTTCGATTGAAATTTTTTGCGAATCTTTAGGGTTTTCTATCAAGTTTTTCACAAATATTTGACTAAGAATTATAAATTCATATTGTCAAATCTCAAAATTGAGTCAAATGTGAGATTCAAGAAAAAAGCCCTAAAGGAAACAACAAAAGAAATTTGTGTAAAATACAAATCAAGGGGAAAAATTAGTTTGGACCAATGCAAACAAATATAATTGAAGTGTCGTATTTAAACAAACATATGACATAATATTTTTTTTAACTATCCTGGGATGGGGCACTTGACCCTCAAGTTGCAAGGTTGCTCTGTCACTGGTTAAGTTGCTTTATCTCATGTGATTAGCATCTCTCTTTAAGGGTTTTATGTTACTTTGTATCTCACATATGTTATATGTTCAAAAGTGAACATAAAAGATGAACATTTTAATGAACCTCAACAAAAAACACCCAACAACCCATTAATTTTACTTCCTAATATCCTATGTTGTAATTAGTCCGCGACAACGAACACGCGTGTCGATCGATCCCCAACCAACCCCCAACCCCACCACCATGGCAGCCCTGCTGCCATGATGGGAGGGGGGGGGGGGGAGTGAGGTGTGAAAAAAATATTCGATTGAAACGCGTGTCTGTTTCTACTGACGCGGACCAATTACAACATAGGAATTAAAATTAATAGGTTATTGGGTTTTTTTTTGTTAAGGTTCATTAAAATGTTCATCTTTTATGTTCACTTCTAAACCTCTCCCTATATATATATATATATATATATTATGTGTGCTCAAATTCAATATGCTACACACTTGCAACATTTAATATCAAACTATTTTTCTCCATCTCTTGCTTTCTCCTCCTTCTCCCTTACTTCAATTATAATTTTCGGCTCAAATAAGTGGCAAAAATATAAACATATTAAAGAAATCACTTATGCAATATATCCAACTATAATCATATGCATACCTCATTGATGCCTTCAGTAAGTTTTTCCCAGCGCTCAAGCAACTGGCACAATGCTGATGCCGGTAAATCCCTGATTAAATTAGAATTAGTATTTTACTAACACTATATTATAAGAATTAAAGTCACTGCTATGTTTGAAAGTTTAACAAATAGGTTAAGGTAACAATATGTTGAAAAGTTATTTTAGGCATTCCAAGAAGTCATTAATGAACAATAAAGCTCGGTGAAATGATTAATAATAATGATATCATTGTCGTGAGAACATATAATGGATTAGGTACTCTCATACTTTATAAGTGGAGATTCATGTATAGTTTTTTTGTATAGGCCCAGGGGAAATCTTGCCACTCTCTATGTAATCTTTTTTAGTTACTAATAATAAGTAATTTCAGAAGAAAATAAAAAATAAAAAAAATTAACTTATACTTTAGATGGCTATCAATATTACATTGAGGATGTAAGCGGCCACCAAACACGTGTGCGAACCTGCAATGTCCCGAGGGAGGGAGGGAGGGCGCACCCCCTAAGTTTTCGGAGATAGTCACCCCAGTTTTCTAAAGTGGGTACCTCCACCCCACCCGATGTCCCCCGCCATGCTCCACTCCGAAACCAGCACTGTTTCTATTGCGGCAAGCTTGGCCACTTGATAGGTGCTTACCCTTATTATCACCGCATCCCCCCAGCTCCTCCCGTGCCCCAACATGGTCAGCCTCTTCATCCACCGCCTGCACAGATGCCACCTCCTCCTGCTGATGTTGTCCCGCCTGTGCCAGGTGACGTGATGAACCTAGATACTCATCAGGACGAAGGTCCTCTCTCTATGGCCCTTCAGCTGTTGTCCCGAAGCCTCCACCAGAATATCCGCATAGACATACTCATGTTTGACAAGTGATTCTCTCCAGATGCCATGGTCGATTGATTAGCTTTGATGGAAACAGTTTTTGAGTACATGCGGGTTCAAGGTCGCTCCTGTGTTCACCCTGCAGCCACCAAATTCCAGGAATTTGCTTGGGTTTGGTGGAACGACCTCTGCTACCGCCGCACGACGGCAGGATTGCCCCCATCCAGACTTGGCCTAAGCTGAAGGTCACCCTCCCGGTATCATTCATTCCCTCCACTTATGAGCGTGACCTTTTGCTCGCGTTCAGTCTCTCCAGCAGGATACCTCATCGGTAGTGAAGTATACGGAACAGTTTCAGCTGCTGTGCACCCGAGCCCGTCTCCCCAAGACAGAGGATCAGCGGATCAGCCGCTATATACTGGGACTGCGGCCACACATTCAACACGATGTAGGCTTGAGGGAGATACCGACCTTTCTAAAGGCGATCGAGTACGCGGCCAAGGTTGAGGCCTACCACACAGCGCCCACAGCTCTCCCGGTTTCGCAGACTCCATCTACTCCGACCTCAGCCCCAGCTCCTCCTCCAATCACAGCTTCAGTCCCTACTTCTGCTACTCCCGCTGCTCCCCACTCATGGCCTCCTACCTTTCAGTGCTACAACTATGGCAATGTTGGGCACCGAGCATCTGAGTGCTCCCTCCCTCGACACCATGAGCTATTAGCGATGGATCACCCACCTGACTACTTGTTGCTTCTAAGATTACGGTGTTGGAAGGAGATTCAGTTGGTCTTCCCTTTTGGGTTCGAGGACGAACTCTTTTTCAAGAAGGGGAGATTAATGTGAATCGAAGGCATAATTGTCATTTTTGGGTTTTTTTTGGACATATTAGTATTATACCTTCTTTTGTTACTTTTCTTTATTTTTGTTATGGCATTTTCTTTTGTTTTGTTTTAGTATTTAAAGGTTAGGAGGAGGAGTGGCCTTTCTGTAATTAGTGCCTTTGCTTGGAGCCTAAGCTACTCCTCCCTTTAAATACCCCTTGTAGCCTCATTTGAGGTAGACTTGAATTTTGATAATAGAAAAGAGTGTCTCTCTCAAAATTGGTGTTTAGATATTTTTACGAGCCTTCTGACGGGTGGTTTACGTCAAATTCTTTTGAATGTTAATGCATCACACACGTCCAATACTAAACTCCCACTTTTTTACTATTCAATTTCATCCAAAAAAAACCTCTGCTGTCACACTCTCATTGTTTGCTATTTTTAAGTGTTGCTTATTTGGTGAATAACTTAAATGAGTAATTGTTTATAATGCAACTTTAATAAGTATGTGTCAATTAGTTAATATATTTTTAGGGATCAAAAGTTGTATAAAACTCAAAATAATCCTAAAAAATTGCCTTGGGGGCTCCAATCCCCTGGCACTACTTGAAACCTCTGCACCCCTGACCAAAAATCCTAGAAAGTTGAGACAAAAAAAAAGGAAATGATTATTAAAACGACTGCAACTGAGGTTGTGATATTGGGCTCGAGTCCGACACTAACAAAACATGTCCAAGAGCTACAATATCCCAGCAACACTATGGACAACGTCTAAACATGGTAAAACAACAATAATAATAATAATAATAATAATAATAATTATTATTATTATTATTATAATGGCATGCTAAAAAAACTCCCCCAAACAATAGAAGGCGTTTTTTTATTGGAAGAATATTTCACTGAAAATAAAATAAATAAGTTCATAAGGAAGTGGACACACAATCCACAAGAAAAAAGTCAAATGTAAAGTTTGAAAAATGTATAACTAAAAAAAGAACAAGCTGAACGACAGAAAGTTGTATAAAAATCTGAAAGAGACGACTGCGACAATGTTCCCCGAAGCTATCTTATAAACCCTAGAGCAGGACCCCTTCTCATCCATTACCCAGCATCTATTGATGCACTTGCCTTCAATAACATCTGAATCCTCCTTCTGACCTTTCTCCCTATAGAGCCCTTATACAGATCAATCATCAAATTTTCTTAAGAAGCAGTGCAAAGATTGTGTCACAAATATAATCCCCCTTTGCTTCTATTATCCACACCAATCAACCGCTATCATTCAATTACAAAATAGCTTCTCTCCAACTTACATTAATAAAAAACAGGGAAACATTTTCAAAGGGTTTAAGCTGTGAAACCCAATACGAAGCTGCAAATATTGTTTTGCCAAAGTCAGTCCTTGCTTACTCCACAAATCCTGTTATTTCTTGCATTCCATAGAGTCGAGTTATTCCTCCGCCATTCCTTCAAGCTCCCAAAGCAGCAAACCCGCGGCCTTCTTTGGAATAACCTCCACAATATTCAATTCCAAAAAACCTTCATCCATACAAAGCTAGCCAACGAACAAGAAGGAGACTATGATGCCAATATCTCCTCACTATTCTTGCACATACAACACCATGATAGTTGGAGAAACATGGAAGGTAGTCTTTTGTGTACCATGTCACATGTGTTAACCTTTTTCATGAACCACAAGCCAAGCAAAGACCTTTGCTTTTGAAGGAACCCCAGCTGCCAAGATCACTTGAAAAGGAGCAAAGGAGGGAAAGGAAGGGTTAACGATAAAAAGGAGATGATAAGATTTGCAGGAGAAACCCTCACTCTCTTCTCCACCTCTTCCTATCATCCACCCTGAATGAAGACGAATCCCATCAATGAGTCCCAGTATGGAGATAAATTCTGCTATTAAGTTAAGCTCCAAAAAGAAATAGAGTTACTTCAAAGAAGCTAGAGAAGCAATAGAGACTCAAAAGAAGCTATATAAACATGGAAAAGAATTTTAAACGACAATCAACCCTTCAATTCAAATGTCTTCCCAAAATCTAATTTTCGCCCCACCATCCACCTCCAAAGAGACGCACCTAAGAAAAGTTCCAATATCATGGGAAGTAAATTTCCAAGGGCATAAGTACCCCGCCCAACTCTCACGGAATCCAAACCATTCTCACTAACCCCATATTTTTGTCTACTCACCCCACTCCAAAGGATTCTCTCTTGAAAACCTCCACACCCACTTTCCCATAACACTCCTTAATTTTCAGTTTTGTCACCATGTCCCAGTCAATTAGGTGATCTTTCTTGCCTTTCCCCCCACCCTCCAAAAAAGACTCATTATTTTCCCAATTAAATCAGCAATTTTAACGGGAAGCTTATAAATGGGCAAAAAAAAAGTAGGGATCCTATTAAAAACGAAGAAATCGAAGTCAATCCCCCCCCGGACCGGGTGCGCACACAAGAGGTAAACCCAAATATGTTAAAAGTCCAACTCCCCACACCAGCTCAGCTAAGACCTATAAAATCCCACTACATGTCCCCGTGTGATATTTCACAAATCCAGATTTTACATTCTAACTATCTGTTGCAATAACTAAAACAAACTTTGGAAGAGATAGTCATTAAGGTTTGTTTTAATCAAAAACCTTAACACTTTTGAATCAATTAAAAAAATCTCATTCTAAAGGAACAACGGAAAGAAAATATGCTCAATGTTTAAATGGGTTGTTTACAAACCAAACAGCTATAAATAATCTGTACAAATTGTCGTTGAACAGTCTAAAGAGGCTTGAGCAAAAGGATAACATGTCAGCTTCAAGCCTTCAACCTTAGGGTTATAGGAGCTTATAAGAACTTTCTAGTATCGTAGCAGAGAAAGAGATTGGCTCGCAATTGTAATTAGCAAACACCTCAGTAAAGGTGCCCAAGATATCTCACTCGGACTAGTGAAAAGTCCTTTGGGTTGTTGAAAAATAGTTATTATTGCTAATAATATATAGTAACATAAGGAAAGACAATAGTAGTGATAAAATATAATAGTATGCGACAAATTAGTTGATTGGCAACTTGGCATCTTACTACTCATAACAGCTTCCTTCTACTTTATCTACAATCAGTCTTCACTTTTATGGTCAATAGGATCTTTACCCAATTAAGGATATTCCAGTATTTGGAGGTTTGCCGCACACGATGGAAACACTAACCACGTGGCTAATGAACCCCTTAAAACATAGCTTGCTGCCCAAAAGGACAAGGACAGTACTTACTCTAGCTAACCATAAAAGAATTATTCTCTAGTGTAAATGGGTTGCGCCCTTGGTTTTGGCACTTGAGCTGATATTCTTATGACTTAAAATCAAAACCTTATGTGGCGAAGTAATAGACACAAGACCAAAATCTAACAAGGCACATGCCAAGGTAGTGAATTATTTTAAAGGAAGTAAAAACGATGCAAATGGGATACAGCACCATCTGTGAATGAAATATATGTGCAGATAATAATGCCACCCCACTTTTGAAAACAAATTTATAAAACAAGGCTTTGTATGCATGTGTATATGTTATAGTAGATCGTGATCAAAAATTACTGTATGCACGTATATGTTTTAGTTCATTGTGTCCAAAACTCCTCAAGACAAGGCTTTGTTAAATTGAGTATGTCCGAGATGTACCAAGTACGGTTAAACGAGTTACCAAAGATGCCAATATCCGATATTTGTCCTGTCAGACTTACACGTACATAATCTCATAGAATGATACATTATGGAGTCATATCGACCTTCCCAATACATTAATGAATAAAAAAAGGTTTAGTCATAAAAGTTGCAACCAACCATCCATCCTCCATGTGAATCGTTTGCCAATTTTAAGAAATGAAATGCGGTGCTTTTCTCAAAAAAGTAATGGTAAAACAGAACTCAACAATGTGAAAACTATATGGCAAAGTTGTCAAATCAAAGACTCGTACTTCAAAATATACTAGTAGGCTGAATCTAGCAAAGAGAAAAGTATTTGATGTGTACGGCATTTATAGTGACACGTGGCGCGTGGTTGTGCCTCCGGGAGAAGACTATCTTTTATTTTCTATTTTTAGTTTAGGGTTTATTGTCACGTTCTTTTATTTTTAGTCTTTTATTAGTCTCCAAGCATGTTTGGGAGTAATGAGTCATTTTTAGTTATTAGTTGCCCTTTTTAGTCTTTTTGGATCTTAGCTTGATTAGCAAGCTAGCCTCTCCTATAAATAGGCCCTTGGTTCTCATTTGTAATCACACCTTGAATATTGAGAATTGAGAATAGAGAGAGAAAGACACCTATTTCATTAGTGTAGTTTATTTGTTGTTGTTGTTGTTGTTGTTGTTGTTGTTGTGTAGTTAATAGTAGTGTAGTGTAACAATAACGCTTCCAAATTTGTAGATTTACATTAAATTGGTATCAGAGCTGCGTTTGTTCTTGGTGTTCGTCGGGGAGCATAAAGCAGGTAATGAGTTGTGATTCCAACTCTGGCAACCCTTCAATCGGTAGATTGCTAAATGTTCAAATGGGAATCGGGTGGATGGAAACCCTAAATTCCATCACCGCTAAAAGGGGGGATACCAAACCTTTTAGCCTCCTCCACCCTCCATCTCCACCACCACCTTCCTCCACCTCCACTTGCTACCGCCACCTCGTTTACATGAATCTATGTCTTCTATCTTAACCAACCCCTAACCCTAACCCTAACCCTCAAAATCCCTGGAAACCCACAACCCTAAAGAAGCCCTAGCCCCTCCCCTGTCAAGACAGCCGCCTGCCAAAGAGAGGCAGGCAAGCCAATTTTTTCCTCCACCCGAACCCTTTCCCCCCCGATTTGACCCCGTTGGCCGTTGCCTCCCTATCTTACCGCCGACCACTGCCCAGTCCCCAAGGCCCATTTTCGGCGCCGACAAACCCCCCAAACCCCCCAAACCACCGAAACAACCCTGAGCATCCTAAACAACCCCTACCTAGGTCGAACCACCTCCCAAGTGGCCGACGAGTCCCCTGCCATTAATTTCGGCCCAGTGAAAATCACTCCGGCCGAGGCCCATATCTCTTCTGCCAGCGTCAGACCACCATCCAGTGGCCAACGACCCCTCTTATGGATCGGATCCCCTAGGGTTTGCCCTAGAAATGACCTCCCCCTTCCCTTGCCCAAATTTGCCAATTTTAACCCTAATTTTACCCTCCACCTCTTCAAACCCTAATCTACCCAACCCCCAATTTTAACCCTATTTTTGCCTTTCTCCACTCCTTAATTCCCAACCGCAAGCAAATCCGAAACAAAACGAGCCTACCCTACTTTGAGCCGATCTCACCCTCCCTATTGGCCTCTAATCCGATCAATCTTTGACGCAACATATGACTTCCATGAGAAATGCGTCCCACTTGGGATCTATTTTCCGACTATTTGCCATTTTTAGGCCCAGCTTTCCGAGATATCGCCGTCTTCAGTCCACTTGTTTCGCCATCGTAATCGCAAAGGTGCGGTCGCCGGAGTTACCATCCGATCAGATTCAAGGGTCCACCAAGCCAAGTTGCAACCATGTGCTCGTGGTGTTGAGAAGGCGGATATGATCGTCAGTTTTTTGTTGCTCAAATTTCGTAGGGAGACATCATTGAGGTTCGGGTATATTAGGACCAATTGTTGAAGGTCCATATGGGTCTAACAAAATTTCAGCCGGTCCATTTGCGTGTTGGATATAATTTGGGTCTTACTTTGGAAGTTAACACTTGTTGCGGCTCGTGTACATTGAGCGTTAATGAGTCACCCCCTCCAAGCTCGAGGACGAGCTTTTTCGATGACGGGGAGAATGATGTATATGGGATCTATAGCAATACGTGACGTGTGGTTGTGCCTCTGGGAGAAGACTACATTTTATTTTCTATTTTTAGTTTAGGGTTTATTGTCATTTTCTTTTATTTTGTCTTTTATTAGTCTCCAAGCATGTTTGGGACTAATGAGTCATTTTTAGTTATTAGTTGTCTGTTTTAGTCTTTTTGGGTCTTAGCTTGATTAGCAAGCTACCCTCTCCTATAAATATGCCCTTGGCCCTCATTTGTAATCACATATTGAGAATTGAGAATAGAGGGATAAAGAAACTCATTTCATTAGTATAGTTTATTTTTATTTTATTTTTGTTGTGTAGTTAATAGTTGTGTAAGGTAACAATAACGCTTCCGTATTTGCAGATTTACATCAGTATTGGAAATAAAATTTCAAATGTTTACCCTCAATTAGAGATAATAAGACTCGAATAATATAGGCCTAATCTAAACTGTGTTGGGAACAAGGTAATACTGGTACTTCTCCTTACACATCATATCTAGTGGGTGCTAGAAGCTTCTGAAATAAATACAGCTGTTAGAAAGTTTGAGGCTCGCCTACAACAAGCACTACAAACACCATATACAACCAAACGTGTCCGGAGTTATCAGTCACAAATGAATAACAAATGGATAGATAAGCAAACTAAAGTACAAATTTATCGGACAACGCTGTGGTAACTGATGCACTGAATGGTAGAGGTAAGAAAGTTGCAATAGTAGCACATAGCAAGTCCCTCAGGTGAATTAGAGATTCCAATTGAGGTAGAATACAGAAGATACTATTTGTAGTTCGTAGCAAATTTCCATCACCTACCTTACCTGGCAAATTGCCTGACAGATGAAACCGCGCTCATGCAAGCTAGGATAATTTCCACACACCCCTTGCTCAGTTAAAGGCATTCGAAAATACTTTTCTAATGTGGAGTGATGATCAGAAGCCTTTGAGTCATATACCTCAGGATCAAGTGCTTCACAGTATAAATCTAACAAGGTGATCTTATTCCACTTTCCAGCTTCATACAAGCACTGCAAAAAAAATTGATTTGAAAAAACATCAACACTGTGTGGAACATGCTTATCAATCGAACACGTTATTCCTACCTTACCCGCACCCCTCCAACCCGGTAGAGAGAGGGGGGAAGGTTGGTTATTCACTTTGAAAATCTGAAAAACATTACTGAAACTATATATTGCAAGCTAGAGCACAAGATATCCAACCAAAGATAGTGGGCATTAAATTTCTTTTTGGCCGGGGATTTAATCGAGTTTGAGTTTCTAAACATACAAATGGTGAGAAAATCATAGATAGATGCATGTATGATGTAACTATTCTCTGGCATAACTTCATTTGATTTAAGGGGATAAAATTAAACCATTGACCCTGCCCTAGCTTAAGATACTGGTCCAGCACAAGAAAAATAAATTTATTCGATTGAAGAATACCACTAAAAACACACTATATTAACAGGGCGGACAATAACCAAGCTCCAACAACTGCAGTAGGCAGAAGAATCGGAGGAAACATGCTTTATGGTAGAGATTGTATCTTTCAACGAGTGGGCATCAGGCAAGAGTACTTTCTTCAGTCTCCCAATGTAGATTTTATATGTATCTGTCAAAAAGAGACTCGATAAGCTTGTGTAAGTCGTGTGACTTTCTATAGAAAGGTTGTAAAGAGGAATTTATATAAGTAGTGGATTGGGAATCTATTTGGAAGCCTGTCAGATAAGTGGGTATGGCAATAACGTTCTTTGTTCTTCCGAACAAGCATATCGAGCAAATGATTTTGGAGATTTTTGCAATACGATGGGGAGAGGGGTTAAAATTAGTTTCTCAGGGTCCGGTGATCGACCTTCGGATCCTACTATTTATCAAGGTCTTGCGGGTCACCTAATTTTCATGATGAACGGTAGACCAGACATCACATTTGCTGCGGCCAGAGTCGTCATCTAGTTTATGCATGCTCTCACATACCAGATGTTGAGGTATCTAGATTCTTGTCCTGGACTTGGTTTTCTCAACACAATTAGTGCTAAGCCTCGTATCTCTTGCTTCAGTGTTTGTTCATTGATTGATACTCGCTCTACTTCGAATTTCTGTACTTTCCATGAGGATGACCTTGTTTCACGGAGAAGTAAGAAATTAAAAGTTTACCCCGCTCTTTTGCTAAGACTGAGTGACAGTTGCAAGATCATCTGGCTTCGTTCTATCCTGGCTGAGTTAGGTTTTTCTATCACTGGTTCTCTTCCTTTTTCGTGTTAATTAATATGCCCTAATTCTTGCACTGATTCAGTTTTTAGTCAGAGAGAAAAGTACATTTCAGGTTGAATTTTATTAATTCAGGAAAAGGTTCATTCCTGTGAAATTCATTTTGCTTTGCTTCATGGTTCAAAGTATCGGCCGAGTTGACTCGGTATCGGCCGAGTTGACTCGGAATCGGAGGGTACCGATACGATACCGAGAGGCGCTTCAAAGAAAATATTGAATCGTGTTGTCTCGCCGAGATATCGGCCGAGACAACCGATTCCGAGACGCCTCGCCGCGATATCGGCCGAGACAACCGATTCGCCGCGATAATCAAGTTTTACCCAAAAAAAAAGAGACGAAGGCAGAGATAATTGAAGGGAGAAACCTATTGTTGTCGGCCGGTGGTGTATTTAGGTAAGAATGGAGAAACCTTTCTATCTCCAGCTGTGATGTGTGTTTTGAAACCCTGTTTTATGTTTTAGGTTAGGCTGGTGGGTTACGTTGCCTCATTATGTTTTTTTTTCCTTAGTTTTTTCTTAAAGACAAACCGAGGTGTTAAAAATGTTAAAAAAACGTTTGTAAAAACATTTGTATACATTTTTTTTTGTACAAAAACATGTGTAAAAAACTTTTGTATACATTTTTTTTTTACAAAAACATTTGTTTACAAAAATGTTCTTTTGTAGTTTATTTAAAAAAACATTTATGTAAAAAATGTTTTAATTTTTGCAAAATTTTTAATATTGTACGTTTTTGTAAAAAATATTTTTTTTGTACATTTTGTACAAAGAATACAAACTACAAACTATATTTTTGTACATTTTGTAAAAACATCTTTTTACAAAAATGTAAAAAAATGTTTTAATTTTTGCAAAATGTTTAATATTGTACTTTTTGTAAAAAAAAAAATTGTACATTTTGTACAAGGAATACAAACTATATTTTTGTACATTTTTGTAAAAACATCTTATTACAAAAATGTAAAAAAAAATGTTTTAATTTTTGCAAAATGTTTAATATTGTACTTTTTTGTAAAAAACATTTTTTTTGTACATTTTGTACAAAGAATACAAACTATATTTTTGTACATTTCTGTAAAAACATCTTTTTACAAAAATGTAACAAATGTTTTAATTTTTGCAAAATGTTTACAAAAATTGTTTAGAACTCTTATGGAATATTGAATATTGAATATTGAATCTGACAAGTTCGTCGTGCTTCAATGTAATCAATTCTACAAGGCAATGCATATTGAATTATGGGTTTGAATGTATCTCATTGATCCACATTGTTAATCTTATTTTTTTAAAATTTTCTACATTTTTTCCGGAATTTTTTGTGCTCTCTAAATAGCGTATTTTTGCGTATCGCCCGATACCGCGACCGAGTTGAAAATCGAGTGTCCGATTCCGGTACCGATACCGAGACTTTGAACCATGCTTTGATTCACCAAGTCAGTCAAACCTTCATACTTGTAGCCTAGTAAGACTAGGCTGGCCTTGGTTCATCTCTTTGCTCCAGCTTGGGAGTTTTGAAGATATCGTATTTTGTATCTATTTAATATGTTTTAATGTAAGGTCTTCTATACCCATTCTGTTTAATAGGTATATACAAAGACAAGCACTTAATGTGACTTGACAAACTTTCTCCTGGGATTTTTTTAACAGGATCACAATATAGATTAGGCGTCAACTCCTTACCATAAAAGTACGAGCGTAATCAATCCTCTGATTTACTAAAGTCATTGGGAGTGACAAAAAGGAATAATAGTAGAAGACACCGAACAACATAAACAGTGATTTGCTGCTTATAGCCTTGCAAAGGACCACATTACCAGCTTAGACTAAGCTTAAGGTACTATAACTGACACTATTACAACAAAAAGTTTACAGTATAACTATTATATAGTGTGATCATAATAATATTATTACTGTTATATTGTTTTTAATTTTGTTACAACAAGGCAGATTGACGAATGGGGGGAAGCTCAAACAAAGCTTTACTCATCAACCTTGAATATTGGATATCTGGGAATCTTAGAAGCTACGGAAGACTACGCAACAAGTGAAGAAAAGGAAGAGTTCAAGGTCTCACCAAAACCACAAGGCTCCACAACTTCCGCAATTTCTTCAATTCTGAAAAACCATGAGCCCAAGTGTCTGCATTTGGCTCACCGAGTTTGCACCTTGT
Source organism: Sambucus nigra (assembly GCA_949130495.1). Taxonomy (NCBI): domain Eukaryota; kingdom Viridiplantae; phylum Streptophyta; class Magnoliopsida; order Dipsacales; family Adoxaceae; genus Sambucus; species Sambucus nigra. Next base: position 660,819,925 of record OX422213.1, on the reverse strand, counting down.
ACCAGATTTTGAAACATAAGACGGAATATCATATGCCCCCCACCCCCCACACACACAAATATACAACACTGATGAATATGCTAAATACCTCCTGTAAGACGGAAGATCAAAAGCTCGCTTGAGCATCACTTCGGACAGTAACTCATGTTTCCCACTCTTCGAAACCTGTAATTATTGATAAATAATCATTTTTTGTAAAAAGTCTACTAAAAATAGAGTAAAAGAACTAAACAAACACAAATATGTTTTTAACTCGTGCAGTCTACTACCTGCAGATGAAAAGCTGCTCGATGAGTGTAGATTAGGCAATATTGCCATTCACAAAGGAAAGGAAAATTGCAAAACAATGTCCACATCAATGTTACCTAAATGTGGATCGTTTAGATACGTGGAATGGGTATAAGGATGCACAAAGCTATACCCTCTAAAATGCTATATGATTAGGGGGTAGGCTTATGCAGATCATTATTTCAAATGAGATAGGCTCTTTCTAAACACTAGAGTCGATTTAAAAGTTATAATAACAAATATTTTCTAATATTCTTAAGACAAAAGTTGATTAAATTTTAATTGTTTTTTATGGGAATCCGTTGCTATTTTCCTTTTATTTTACATTTTATTTCTATTTTCTATTATCAGGCATTTTCTTTCCTTAATTAGCCTCCAAGCATGTTTGGGACTAATTAGGCATTCTTTTATTTTTAGTTGGTCATTTTGGCTGATTACTTGATTAGCAAGTAATTCAGCCCATATAAATACCTCTTGTAATCTCATTTGTATTCCATTCTTGAATATAGGACATCTTTTGATTCTCTCTCTAAAAGTTCCGGTTGGTTTGTTTCTTTTAGCCATTGACGTGTAGTTTACATCAATTGGTATCAGAGCGGGTGTTATTCCAAACATTGGTGTTCCTGTGTTGGTTTGTATCAGTGTGTGTAGTGTATCAAAAAAAAATCGTTCGCTACTATCTCAATGGCTCCAAAGAAATCCAAACCTCAAGTTGAAGAAATTCAAAATTTGAAGGAACAATTGGCAAGAACAGAAGAGAAGAATGAAGGAAGGAAGAATAGAGGAATTGACAAGAAAGCAACAAATTCAATTTGAAACCCTAATGCAAATTTTCGATGTTGTAAAACCCTAACCCTAACCTCCAAACACACAATGACAACCCAAGAATGATTGTGTCAACATCAAGAAAAGCAAATCTAGCCCAATTCGAAACCCATGGCAGCCGAGAATAGCCCATTCCCCCAGGACTGCTCAATCGAACCACGCCAATAGCACGGAATCACGATAAAAAGAATAAAATAAATAAATAAAAAAACAACCCTACGATCCACAAATTTCTGTCGACATACTAGCAACTGCTGAGGGCCTGTTCGTTCATTCTCCAGCGGTTTTGGGCCTACCTGTTGCCCCTGGTGAGACACCACGAGCCTCTGCCATTGGCGATCTGCCTAGGATTACTCCCGGTGACCTGTCCCAAACCCAGAAATGACATCCGAATAAATCCGAGAACTCAAGAATGACGCGACCATTCATAACCAAGAAATCACATTTCAATCCAAGAACCTACCAAACAACAACAATCTCATTGAAAAAAACCCTAATCTTGACTATCTAGGTTTTCCCACCACGCCCAATATTTTTACCCTTTGGATTCTTCCAATTCCACCAAAAGAGGCGCAATCCTTTATCATATCCCGCACATCCCAAACCTTGAACCCATTTCTGGCTCACCCACCCTTTGGCAAAATTTCAACCTTCTCGATCAACCATATGACCTTGGTGCGCATTTTGGCATTCCTAACCCCCGACCACCCCCTCCAGCTTCACATCATATACCATCCCACTATGATCTCTCCCTATCCCATTCCGACTACTCTTGGTCTTCCGACACCAGGGACACCCACCATAGCATCTTGGATTGGATTCCACCACCCGGTGACCTTAGTTTTGTCCCATTACAAGACCGTCAGTGCAATTATTGTGGAGAGCGTGGCCATTTGATTGGTACATGTTCCCATCACCCTCGTGGTTCCCCAGCACCTCCCATGGCCTCACATGTTCACTCTCATCATCCACCACCTTCCCAAGTGCCACCGATACCAGTTGATTATGTTACACCTGTGCCGGGTGATGTCATGGATCTAGGCGCTCATCAAGACGGAGACCCACTTTCATTAGCACTTCAAATACTTTCTCGGAGTCTCCATGGGGATATACGCATAGATGTTCCTATGTTTGACGGCTGATTCTCTCCACATGATATGATCGATTGGCTAACTACTATAGAGACAGTTTTTTACTACAAGCGGATTCAGGGCCGCTTATGTGTTCTCCTAGCCGCCACCAAATTTCAAAAGTTTGTTCAAGTTTGGTGGAATGACATATGTACTCTAGAACTCCCTCCCATTCAAGACTGGCTCGATCTCAAGGTCGCTCTCCAGGCTTCATTTATACCCCCTACATACAAGCGTGACCTCTTTGCGCGCATCCAGTCCCTCCGACAGGATACGTCCTCGGTGGTAGAGTATACGGAGCAGTTCCAGCTCCTTTGCACTAGAGCTCGCCTTCCCGAGACCGAAAATAAGCGGACCAGTCGCTATATTTTGGGGCTCCATCCATATATTCAGGGGATCTTGAGTTGAAAGACATACCGACCTTTCTGAAGACGGTAGATAATGCTACCAAGGTCTAGGCCTATCATGCAGCACCTACAGCTCCTCCAGCACCCCGACCTCCACCTTCATGGACTCCTGCTCCTCCTACAACTTCAGCATCGACATCTTCTGCCACTACTTCCGCTGCGACACATTCAGGCCTCCCTACATTCCGGTGTTTCAATTGCGGCAACGTGGGACACCGAACTTCAGACTGCTCTCTTTCGTGCCTTCGGGCCCTCTTAGCGATGGATCAGCCACCAGAGTATCTTGATGAGACCGAGCATCCTCCTGGATAATGCATTGATTACAGTCTTAGGGGGTGACTTTGTCGGCCTTCCTCTTTGAGTTCATGCACGAACTCTTTTTTTTAGGGGGGACAGTGATGGGAATCCGTTGTTATTTTACATTTTATTTCCATTTTCAATTTTTAGGCATTTTATTTCCTTAATTAGCCTCCAAGCATGTTTGGGACTAATTAGGCATTCTTTTATTTTTAGTTGGTCATTTTAGTCATTTTAACTAATTACTTGATTAGCAAGTAATTCATCCCGTGTAAATACCCCTTGTAATCTCATTTGTACTCACTTTTCCATTCTTGAATATAAGACATCTTTTAATTCTCTCTCTAAAAATTAGGGTTTGTTTCTTTTAGCCATTGGCGTGTAGTTTACGTCAGTTTTTCTATAACTAGCGGCGTCCAGACCTCTTTAATCCTCAAGGGTATGTTGAGACCCTCCAATCTGCACTACCAGGGTACACTATGGGAGGTTACTCCTGCAAGATTTGAACTCTTGACCTCCAAGATTATTATTCACCCTTGAGATTTCGTATATTGAAATTATTTATATAAACAATCCAAATAAGCACTGAAAACCCAAAATCTATTTATTATTAAATTGTAGCACAGTATAAATGCACTGTATTTTGAAAGTAGTTTCTCATTAAAAAATAAAAATAAATCAGAAAACTGAGGGAAGGAATGTGAAAATATTTTCCGGACCACTAATTTTAGTGTCATAGAACAGAATTATACCGCGTTTCAATACATGCGCACCAATATGTAAACAAGTAGGGTGTTGGTTTTCCGAGGTAACTGTAGTCTACACAGTTAAGAGTAAATAAAAACGACCAAACAAACAAGGGAATTAGCTAACAGAACAACTAAATAATTCAAAGATCATATCAGCGGATAAGGGAATCACCTTAATGTCTTCTTCTTTATGCAACCACTCAAGTATGAAGCTTAAAGGCTCCTTCGAAAAATGTTGGACAATTGCCATCTGGATAAAATTTCCCGAAACATAAAATTACTAAATATTTAACAAAGATGGTGTGATCGATAGGAGCTGCCAAACCACGATAACAACTAGCACATCATTAGCAATAAAATCAACAAAGCATTGAAAACTAACCTTCAAAGCTCTAATTAATGAGGTCAGCGTTCCGTCCTGTCTCAAGAAGCAGTTTCTCAAGAAAGTTGCAACTTTGTGGCCAACACTGAAGCCAGAATGTCGTTTCACAAGAACAGCTTCAACTATTGAATCCAGTCTCTCAGCTGGAGATCCCAAAGTGAACTTCCGCGGGGACAAGTACCGGAGTGCATTTGAAGAAAGTATGTTTCTTGGGGAATCAATAGTTGTTGCAACTCCCATTACCAAGATAATTGGAATCTTAACCACCCATTCGCTGCCAACAGCACGGTGGTGAGCCATGAACATTTACAGGCCAAAGTGTATGACATATAGAAACAATAACTACAGATTGGTGCATTATATTTCAATGACTGTATGCAGGTTAAGCCTAATATACAACAAAAAGGTCAGTCCATCTACTTGCATATCTTTTTTTGTAAAAGCACCTGACTAATTCTCAAGGGTACATCTAGACCCTCTAATCTGCATACACTGGACACTTAACTGGAGGTGGCTCCAAGAGATTTCAACTCTTGCCTTTAAGGTTGTGAGGTAGGAGCCGTTCCATTCTATTAAGCTTTGTGAACCACATAACGGATGCTTAAGTTCAGCAAATTTCTTGATTATAGTTAGTGAGAGACCAAAAGGAAAGTTCTTCGCTTCTAAAGCCAACAGTAAAGGGGATCCGCTTTTTCTTTCTCTTTATCCTTGTAGCAGATGTTTTGAGTCGGTTAGTAGAAAAGGTAAAGATCTTTTATGATCAATGGTTTTGAAGTGATTATTTAAAAAGCTCATTTGCAATTTGCGAATGATACCATCTTTTTTGTCGATGGCAATCATAAAAAGTTTTCAAACATGTTGTGGAAATCTTGGAGGGATTTTCAGGTTTAAAAATTAAATTGGAAAAAAAGTGATTTGTTAGGGGGGAAAGTGTAAATTTACAAATTTGGCAAACGAAGTTGCTTGTGCCATTGGGTATTGGCCCATGAGACACTTGCGTATGCCCTTGGGGGTAATCCAAAATTCTTTGCTTTCTGGGCACCTATCATGGTTCAAAAAGATTTAATGGATGGAAACGAGGTTGTTTATCTAGGAAGGTAGAATTGCCTTAGTCCATTCGACCTAGGAGCCCTATTTAGTATTTGTGTTTATTTAGAATTCCCATTATTGCTAAGAAAATGGAATGAAAAAAATTTGGGTGGGAAGGGAGCGGGGGAAAAGAGGATCATTTAGTTAATTGGAAAATAGTGTGTAAATCCAAAAAAGAAAGGTGGATAAGAAGTGGGTAGTTTAAGAAGGAAAACAAAATCTAGCTCTTTGGGGAAAGAGGTTGGGGAGATTTCCCTTATAACATGACTCATTTTAAGCTACCGTCGTTAGAAGCAAATATTGGATCCATAATAAAGGTTGGGAGTGGATCCAATGGTTGGGATGCTAAACCGATGGATAAAGGTTGTCTTCGTAACCCATGGAAATTGACTTCCCAAGGCTTGAACTATTTCCTCACACACGTCGCGCTTAAACTCTTATAGTTGAGAAAGCAAAGAATATTAAATATTAGGAGGATGCTTGGATAGGGAAAATCCAAACATTGCGCTTTCTTTCAAAGATCATATCGGTTGTCTAATACTTGTAACGAGGTTATTGACTTCTTCCTCACTTGGAACTTTTTTCATCTACTCTTGGAATATTTCTTTTGGAAGAAATCTCAACAATGGAGAATTTCTTGACTTTCTTCTCTTCTTGGAATTGTTGACGAGGCTCCTATTATGAAAGGTACCTTCGATCGTTTGGTGGGAAAATAATTCCTTCGGTTATTTTCATGTAATCTTTCTTCGAAATCTAAGATGACTCCCCCCACCCCACCCCTCATGTCCTTTAATTTAAAAAGGTAAAGTACGAGTATTTGCACGAGTGGCTGCTCACAAAAAGGTGAATAATTGCAACTTAAGGAAATAAAAGAGACCTCATGCATGTCTATCTCCCTTCTGACGCATTAGATGCAAGAGAATGGGAGAATATATAGACCGCATTCTTTACATTGTGAAATTTCTAGATTTTTGTGGGAGAAGGTACATTTTGGGTTGAATATTGGGGAGTGCTGTCTCGCTTGTGGCATGACTTATCTATAGAATTTACGCTTAGAAGAGATAATAAGAAGTTAAACAGCTTGTGGAGGTGCATAATTACGTGCGCATCTTAGAGTGTGTGGAGTGAAGAAAATAAGAGTAATTTTTAGCATAAAGAATGCTCAAAAGAAGATACTGATCATCAGTCTGAGATTTTCTTCAAATTTTCCAATGAAGTCCAGACATTGCAGAATCATCACAGGTATCCACCAGAAAGAAATTAGTATTATGCAGTATTACAAATTGACAAGTTCTAAATGAATTATAGCAAGTGTAAACAACCTTAGATCAAATTAGTGTCAATTAAGAAATTTTGCATTGGAATGATCTGTGACCCAATAAACACAAGAGCATGATTTGTGCTCCCATAAAACAAAGAGCCTGCTACAATGTCTTATCCCAAAATTTGGACTTCGAAATTATCAAATTCTGTAAGTCACTTTCAGTGGTGCTTTTAGTGAGTCATAAGTAGTACACATAATATAAGAAAATAAGCATCAATTGTTCATATACGGAGGAATAAATAATATGGAATTATTAACAAACAAGTAAACTCGTTAGAAAAAAAAATAAACATTTAGTGTTCGAAAAAAAAAACAATAACAAATTCATATGCCAAGGAGACAGAGTGGGCCAGTTGGGAGATAAATGCGCTAACTTTACCTCAACATGAGAATGAAATCAGACAAGACAGACCCACAGCACCTTTCCATATCATCAATAATCACCACCACTGGGATCTTAGAGTTCCCTTGGTCACCATACCATGATGCTAAGAGGGATATATCAGCTGCCTGTTCATACACAACATTGTATAAATTTCATTAATGGGAAAGGACGAGTAAAAGAATCCAGCTAAACTACAAATATTTTATACAAATCAAGACTTGTCAGCATACTCACATCCACGTTAACCATTAGAAACTGTCTCAATAAACTTCTGATACAACCACCAATTCCGGTCTTGGCCAAGAAGTCTGTCGATGAAAGGTTCGCCACATGGCATCCATTAAACTTTAAATGTAGACTAAGGTCGGCAAACATTAGCAGATCATCAACATATTCCATATTCCCTGCAAATCATTATTCAGTAAATAATTAAGAATATTAAATAAAAAGGTAAAATACATATAGTTTTCGTCTTGTATTTTTTATTACATAAAACTCTCAATCAAGATGTAAAGGAGTTGGAAGAAAATATCACTAGAACCTAACTAAATATATCGCTGCTATATTACTTTATGCAGCCTATTTGAGGAGTTGATGGTGAAATTTATATGTCAACATAACAGTGAATTTCATTCCATAACCATGATAAACTGTTCAAATGTTAGTTTGCTAGAGTTTACTCCAAGAGTGGTAGTCTTAAAAAATAACTTACTGGTCAAGAGTAGCCCAGTGAACAGGTGTTTAGATATGACATCAGTTACAATAGGGTATGAACGAGTGGCTTGAGTTAGATCAGGCATCCCACACAAACAAATTGATTCAAATGACTTGTGAACCCAGCAATTTATCTCGTTGAACACGTCAAGATTAATGTTCTTCAAAACATCCTGCAATTATGAAAAGAGACTTGACCTTTTTTTTTTTTGCAATCAGTAACAAACCCTGTTTTGGTAGCTGCAAAATGGATAACTAGAAAACATGAGTTCTGAGAGTATAAGGATACAAACTTCCTCAGGGTGGGGGGTGGGGGTAAAGAGCAACCTAGCCAGAAATAAGGTCATGCATGGGCCATTCCGGTGAAATTTTATTTTTTCTATATCTAGTAAACAATTTTCTCAAAACTCAAATATTTGTTAGAGCCTTTAGCTAATCAATTATAAAGCATATTATGGTTTTAAACCAATTTTATGACATGATTACATTGCCTAATGGTAAGAAGTTTGCCCTTCGTGCTAATGTCGCAACACGAAAGAGACGAGAAATGTAAGAATAAATTAAACAGATTGGACATTTCAATTCATGGTTCAGAAGTTCGATCGGCATTTTTTTTTTTTTTTTTTTTTTTTTTTAGGTTCAAGCCTTGGGGAGGGGGTGAGACTTGAACCCCCAACCTCTTGCAAAGTAAGGGTTTTGGTATCGAGGATACACAACAACACAAAATTTTTAAAATCCAATAAATTATTAAAAGTAGATTTTTTTTATAATAAGTTTAATAAACTTTTTCCTTTAGAATGCGGTCCAAAACTTTTTTCTTTAGAATGCAGTCCTCACTTACCAAATATAACAATATGAGACTGTTAAAAAAATAAATGCAGTTATATTATGACACAATTTGCCACATAGAACTTAGTATATTGCAATGTGAGAGTCATATTATCACACATCTATAAAGTTATATAACAACATGAGGCACCACAAACTAAACAATAAAAAGTCTTAGACCGCACAATAACATAACCTCACATGAGGGACCCTCAACAAATTCTCTTTCATTTTTGGTAATTACATTCTCTCAGCAATCAAAAAAGATACCAATAGAAGAAAAGTAGCCACAACACGAAAATGGAAACTAACCTTGATGCTCAATTCAATATCGGACCATACACGATTTAAAGCTTCAACTCGCAAATTATCATTGTGTTGATCATCGTATCCTCCTTCAACTGCCTCCGACTTGCATTTCTCCGAAACTTTAGGCAATGATGAGGATAATTCAATCCTTCTTCTGGTTTTTCCAGCTGATTTTCTTTCTGATTTTCGAGGCGCCGCTTTGTGCAAAACAAAAAAGGGCTGTGGATAAAGAACACACACAAATGTAGAATAATAAATAAACCAGGGAGAAATCTACATCCTGCTTACATAAAAGAAAATAGGACTCTTTTCCTGGAAAAAAAAATCAGCAGAAAATGAAAATTGGAGTGTTTGTTATAGTGAGAATGTTTCCCAAACTGGAAATTGGAATCCCGGATTTTCAAATTTTCCAATATACACTAAGTCTAGAAAACATGAATGGAATGTGAAACAAATTTTCTCTGTTTGCAAGTTAAAAGACTTCGTTTTGGTGGGGAAGTACATAAACACGCATACATATATATACGCACAGATGCAAATTTACAATTTTACACACCAAGTGTAAATATATACATATGAATTTAAAAAAGACACACCTATAAAATACGGCTTCACACACACACACACACTTATATATATACAAGTATATGCGTTTACGAACTCACACACAAATACACGTATATACACGAGTATATATGCATACACGGATATATGATGTGTTTAAAAACTCACACACATGTAAACAAATTTGCAAAATGCATACATCTCTCTTTCTCTCTCCCTCCAATTTATTCAAAGAGAAAGCAAAATGCAAGTGCTAATTTTTAAACAAAATGAGGTTAAAAGTATATATTTACACACAAATTATATATATATATATATATATATATATATATATATATGCATTTACACATGCATATATATAAATTTCATATCTCTTTCTCACTCCATTTTTAACAATTAATTCAAGAATAACAAAAAAAAGGCAGGTGCTTAATTTTAAACAAGCGAACACAAATTCTAAGGGCCCGTTTGGTTGTCCCAGAATTGTAATTAACCCATTAAAAATGGATTTATTCCCGAATTATGTTATTAATATTATTACTTAGTTGGAAGAATGAACAAATTCAAAAATTAACCAATTCAAGTTAATTCATAAAAACTTAGATTAGGCAATTTCGCCAAAATGGTAAAATTGCACAATTTAAATTTTAGAACACAAGTCTTAAATGAACTACTTAATATAGTTCTCTCCCCTTACCGCTCATACTCTCATTTAGTCTCTCTCTCTCTCTCTCTCTCTCTCTCTACATAGACACACATATATTATCACTGAATAAAACCATATTACTTTTCCAAACACTACACAAATTAGATTTCAAACCATATCAATGAATACATTCACAATCTATTAATTCCGAATTGACAATTTAATATAATTAAACAATTCACAAAATCAAACGGACCCTGAATTGCCAAAATCTTTACTAATTTACACACATGCATACGTGTGCAAATACATCTCTCTCTTCGAATTTGAATTTTTTCAAAACGAAAAATTAATTTTTAACATTTTAATTCAAAAATAAATGACGCAAAAACAAAAAACTGCAAACAGAGATGAAAATCGCAAAGCTGTTTCTCGATAATAAACAAGCCTAAAAACTTTGTATCAAATTTTATTTCCTCACTCTCTCTCCTTATATATATATATATATATATATATATATATGTGTTGTCAACGGTAAATAATTCCATATTACTTTACCAAACACTAGACAAATCAGATTTAAACTCGTATCAATTGAATGCATCCCCAATCCCTTAATTCGAAATTGACAATTTTATATAATTGAACAATTTGCGCAGCCAAATAGACCCTAATATGTCAAAACAGTTGCACACAATCGCAGGCACACACACACACACACACACACATCTATAAGCGCGAATACATCTCTCTTCGTTTTTAACATGTTTTGCTTAAAAAAATATGAAAAACGCAAAAAAATTAAAACTGCAAACATAGATGAAAAATCGGAAAACTGTTTCCCAATACTAAACGAGGCCTAAAAACTTTGTATCAAATGTTATATATATATTGTGAACGGTGAATAATTTCAAATCACTTTACCAAACACTACACAAATCAGATTTAAACTCGATATCAATTGAATACATCCCCAGTTCCTTAATTCCAAATTCACAAATTTATATAATTAAACAATTTGGGGGAGCAAACAGACCCTTTACAGATTCATACACACGCACACACACACACATATATATGCACGAATACATCTCTAAGCTTTGGGCTAGTCAGTTTTGGGCTAAGCTTTTTAAGCTAGTGGGCACTCATTTGAACCTTAGTACTGCCTAACATCCCCAGTCAGATGGCCAGGCTGAAAGGGTGAACCAATGTCTGGAAACTTACCTAAGGTGTATGAGTACTCAGAGATCTCATAAGTGGAGTTCATGGCTCAGTTTGGCTGAATGCTGGTATAACACGAATTACCACACCAATCTCAAATGTTCTCTATTTCAAGTTGTCTATGGATATGTTCCTCCTCAGTGATCAATTCCATCTACATTAGACACCCCAGTAGCAGTGGAAGATATGAGAGGAAGTTAATGACTGAAATCCTAAGAGAGAATTTGTTACAAGCACAACACAGGCTCAGCAGTCTGCTAACAGACACAGGAAGGTGAGGAAATTCAATGTGGGTAACACGGTCTACCTCGAATTGCAACCATACAGACAGACCAAGTTGGCAGCCAGATTTTATGGCCCTTCCAAAGTGTTAAAGAAAGTGGGGACAGTGGCTTATCTTCTTGAGCTTCCCAGTGGATAAAAATTTCACCCCGTAATCAAGAGAAACAATGTTGCAGTCCCTCAAATGTTGATTCCATGGTCCAACGCGATACTTGAAGATGCTATCTACCTGGGAGGATTGGTCCTAACTAACCAGTTCCCAAATTTGAAACCTTAAGGACAAGGTTATTGTTGATGGAGAGGGGAATTGTCACAAAACTTAGTTACACTGTGTCGTTTTATTAAATGAAGAGTTAGTGCTACGCTGTCATTTTGATACAAGTAAGAAAATTAGTTAGTTAGTTGCATTCAAATCTGTTGCGAGTTAGTTAGTTGCATTCAAATCTGTTGCGAGTTAATTAGTTGTAGCGATTCAATCTCAGTTGCTGATTTGTAACCGCCTCTGTAAATTGACCTTATATAACAGTTCATCTTTGTAAACACAGAATTCATTCAATCAATCAATTCAGTCTGCTCTTAATAAAATTCTCGTTCCTTCAGATTTTCCCAATTCCGTTACCCTAATTTTGATTAGGTTGTACCAATCCATAATCCGTTAATTCCAAATTGACAATTTTATATAATTAAACAATTTACGCAACCAAACATATCCTAACTTGTCAAAATACTTTACACGCACACACACACACACACATATATATATGTGTGTGTGTGGGTGTGTGTGACCTTAAGTTAAAAGTGCAAACAGAGATGAAAAATCAGAAAACTGATTCTCGATACTAAACATGCCCTAAGTTAAACTCTGTATCAAATGTTGTTTTCGTATGTAATTTTCCGAAATCGAATGTAGAGTAACATATACATATAAAATACACATATAAACACATATAAATATATACATATATATAGGAGAATTCTCACCTACATCATCCATACATCACACCTAGTTGTAGGTCCTAAAAAACTTTTTGTTTTCAAATGTTTTATTTTTCGCTTGAAATTAACCTTCCAATAAACAAAATACATTTTGCAGCTATTTTTAAAAAATCCACCAAAAAATACTCAAAATACCTTATTTATAAGGGTCTGCGCAGCAGTTTTTTGTGGATTTTTTAAAAATAGCTACAAAATGTATTTTTCGTTGTCGGAATTTTGGTGTAGTGGTGAATCATCGACTGGCATTTAGATTCACACACTAAATTTGTTTATGCTCACTTTCAATTTTTCAGGTTAAACCCTCTTTCTTTCTTAGGTACAGCACTCGCTTCTACTTGTCGGTCCCTCTCTTTTTAGGCGGGAAATACTAGGAGGGCAAATAGGTCAATAACCTATAAGTTACAGCTCACCTTCTATTTGGTATTCTTAAAGGAAATCTAAATATAACTATCAAACACCACATGCATAGGCTTGACACGGTGACTTTCTACCATGAAAAAAGTCCATTTATATGGTGATGGGCTGCCAAATGTGCTAAGGCGACAATGTTTTACGGGTTTATGTTTTTCGGTGTTTCTTAAGGTATATTAGGTTTTAGTTTATCGTTTTTGGTTGTGGTGAGGGCGGTTGCCTTAAAAAAATAAAGTTCCGGTTAAAATGGTGGGGGTGGGAGTGGTTGTGTTATTTTATGAGTTAAAAGGAGAAAGAGAAGTGGTAAGGTGGAGAGATAATGTTGGGAGTAGATGGCGGCGGTGTGAGAGGATGTGGGAGCATAGTTGTCAAAATCTTACGATTCGCGATTCGAATCTTACGATTCGATTCGATTCGATTCTCACATAACGATTCGATTCGATTCGATTCGATTCGATTCTCACATAAAACGATTCGAATCGAGTTGAGAATCGCAAATGTCTAAAGAATCGGACTGAATCGGCGATTCACGATTCGAATCTTCCGATTCGGTTCCAATTCCCGATTTGGTTCCGATTCAACTTTCTTTTTTTTTTGCGATTTTTTTTACTTATAACCATACGTGTGTTTTAATAAAACAAATAAAAAAAGAAGCAAACAACAAAGGATACCGTTAAGATATTGAGTTTTAGAGAAAAACATGTTCTCTTGGCTTGGTTATTTTCAACCGGCTTTTCTTGTCTATTCTCTTGGCTGAGTGTCTTCCATCTTTTGCTTTTTTTGTGTGTGTAAAACTTTTGTATATGTTATAAAATCTTTGAAGGTATATTTGTTTTGTTGCTTTAAATTAATATGAACGCTGTTTTAAATTAATATTGTTTTATAGTTAATCTTAGCATATGTTTTATTGTTTTAAATTAATATGGTTTACTATGTTAAATTAATATTGTTGTAATTTTGTAGGGTGTTTTAAATTAATATTGTTAATCTTAGTAGGTGTGTTTAAAATTTTTAGAAGTATTTATTTTACAGTTTTATTGTTTTAAATTAACCTTTGTATTTATTTTATTGTTTTAAATTAATATGTAGGATGTTTTAAATTAATATGTAGGTTGTTTTATGATATATTTTTATTTTTTACATCCTTAATCTTAAAATGAATGAAAACATATGCTACGGTTAATTATTGTGATATATTTTGGTATATTATCATGTGCTACGATTAGTTTTTTGTCATATTACTCTTAATTACCAATTCTATAGTGTTAAATCCCATTTACTTATGTTTTACTACGTTTTTATCATTTGGTTCCGATTCGACCGATTCGATTCACGATTCGCGATTCGGGGGATAAACGATTCACGATACGATTCGCGATTTGACAACTATGTGTGGGAGGAGGTGGGGTGGGGGGAGGTTTAGTTTTAAGAGAGAGTAAGAAGTTAGAGAGAGCACGAAAAGAAAAAATGAGAACTTTGGTCAAACTTAACTTATATATGCTTTGACTCTTAAGATATAGAATAAGTTTTTAGCTAGTTTGACGGGAATCCATTTTATTTTCCTTTTAATTTCTATTTTTAGTCCTTTTAAGGTATTTTCTTTCTTTAATTAGTCTCCAAGCATGTTTGGGACTAATTAGGCTTTCTTTTATTTTTAGTTGGACCTTTTAGTCATTTTAGCTAATTACTTGATTAGCAAGTAATTCCTCACTTTAAATACCTCTTGTATTCTCATTTGTACTCATTCTTCAATTCTTGAAATATAAGGAATTATTTGCTCTCTCTAGAAATCATATTGTCTTGATTTTTAGGTTATTAACGTGTAGTTCATGTCAAATTGGTGTCAGAGCGAGGTGTCATTCCCCAATTGGTGTATTGATGTATTGGTGTGTTGGTAATCAAATCGTGCTCTACATTCTCAATGGCCTTGAAGAAGAAGACGCAAATTCAATATGAGATTAACGAAGATTCCAAAAAAAGTTATCAATAATTGACACGACGAATGGATGAATTGACACGGAAAAATCAAGAACAATTTGAAGCCCTAATGTTCCAATTCTCCAAATTTTAAAACCCTAACCCCTCAAAAGAATCCCTAGAGCCAAATTTCCGAAGCCCTGGGAAACAACCTGAAGACAGCTTCAACCCGAATCCACTGAATCAACACGCTAAACAAGACCACACCCCTAGACAAATTTCGGCAATGGAAAACCCTCTCCCTGAAGAAAAAAAATCGCCTGTAGACTCCAAATCACATCCCCATTGGGTCGGTCCATCACCCAGACAGCCACCCATCCTCCAGCAGCCACCCAAACCCTTGTTGTGACCAAGATTTTACACCAACTAACCCCCAATCTCCTTCCTCCTGTCGTCGATCTGCCTAATCAAAGTGTCTGACACCCTAAACCCTCCTCCAATCAATTTCCGGCACTGATTAACCTCGGTGTAACCTCCTTTGCTCCCTGCTGTCAGGCCGACACTAGAAAATCCCAGAACATTGTTGTCCGGGCTGAAACCCTACTCCAGAAATCACATTGGGGTCATTCCGACCCCAGAAAGCATCACAAATCCTCTGACTACCCTACCGAACAGCTGCCTCAATTTTCCGATCTCAAAAAAAACCTAACCCAATTCTAGCCAAGAACCAAATCCCACTCAAAAAATATCCCTACCCGAATTACCCAAACCAAAGCCCCAAACTCAATTCCCTACTTCCTCAACCAACCACCTGAACTCAACCCTATTCGGTCACCAAAACCACCTAACCCATATCTTTTTGGTATTTTTGAGTATCAAAACATTTATCCACGTCTACATCCTCCCCCACCACCTTACATACCACCTCCCCCATCATCCCATCATACACCTTCCCATTATGACCTCTCTTTACACCGATTCCTCTTCCTCTTCTGATGTCGGGAGTACTCATCGTAGCATCTTTGAGTGGATTTCCCCATCCCCACCCCCACACGGCACCCAGCGTTACGTTCCACTACGAGATCGTCATTGCTTCTATTGTGTAGAACGTGGCCACTTAATTGGCACGTGTCTCCACTATCAGCGCGGTCCCGCATGATCATCCTCCTCGTCCATCACCTGCCCAGATGCCACCGGTTCCTATTGATTATGTTACACATGCATCGGGTGATGCGATCGGCCTGAGAGCTCATCAGGATGGAGACTCTCTCATTAGCGCTCCAATTATTTTTTTGGAGTCTCCATGGAGATATCCGCGTGGATGTTCCTATGTTTGATGGCAGATTCTCCCCAGACGACATAGTTGATTGACTAGCTGCTATGGAGATTGTTTTCGACTATAAGCGAATTCAGGGCCACTCATGTATTCTCCTTGCAGCAACCAAATTTCAGGAGTTTGCTACCGAAGGATAGCTGCAGGACTCCCTCCCATGCAGGACTCCCTCCCATTCAGGACTGGATTGACCTCAAGGCCACTCTTCAGACCTCATTCATACCTCCAACATACGAGCGTGACCTCTTTGCGCGTATCCAGTCACTCCGACAAGATACGTTTTCCGTAGTGGAGTATACGGAGCATTTCCAGCTCCTCTTCACTAGAGCTCGTCTGCACGAGACTGAGGATCAGCGAATCAGCCGCTATATCCTGGGACTCCAACCACATATTCAGCGCGAACTTGGGTTGATAGAGATTGACCTTTCTGAAGGCGGTAGAGTATGCTACCAAGGTCGAGGCCTATCCTGCAGCAACGATACCTCATCCAGCATCCCGACGTCCCCCTACATTGAGTTCTAGTTCCCGTACAGTATCAACATCGACATCTTCTGCCACTACTCCAGCTACCACTACTTCCGTTGCGACACATTCAGGCCCATTCACATTTCGGTGTTTTAATTGCGGCAACGTGAGACATCGAACTTCAAATTGCTATCTATCACGTCGTCGGGCCCTGTTAGCAATGGATCAGTCACCGGAGTATCTTAAATGAGACCGAGCATCCTCCTGACCATGCATTGATTACAGTTTTAGAGGGTGACTCTGTTGGTTTTCCCTTTTGAGTTCGGAGATGAACTCTTTTTGAGGGGAGGAGAGTGATGGGAACCCGTTTTATTTTCTATTTTTTAGTCCTTTTTAGGTATTTTCTTTCTTTAATTAGTCTCCAAGCATGTTTGGGACTAATTAGGCATTCTT
This sequence comes from Sambucus nigra, assembly GCA_949130495.1. Lineage (NCBI taxonomy): Eukaryota > Viridiplantae > Streptophyta > Magnoliopsida > Dipsacales > Adoxaceae > Sambucus > Sambucus nigra. Next base: position 660,802,910 of record OX422213.1, on the reverse strand, counting down.
TTATTTCTAGTTGGTCCTTTTAGTCCTTTTAGCTAATTACTTGATTAGCAAGTAATTCCTCTCATATAAATACCTCTTACATTCTCATTTGTACTCATTCTTCAATTCTTGAAATATAAGGAATTATTTGTTCTCTTTCTAGAAATCATATTGTCTTGATTTTTAGGTCATTGACGTGTAGTTCACGTCATAGTTTATGGTGCAAGTAAAATATTGGTGCAAAGGATCAAAATTTGGGGTGTCTTTAACATCACCCATTCTAGTTACACACAATCCAAATTATAAGGAAAATTATATAAAGACGCGATTTGGAACACCTGTCCGCGTATCATTATTAATGGATGTTACTATTGACACCCGAAAATCTACTTCATAATACCACACTAAAATTTAAGTTGTAAATTGTCATTTATCACCATGTCGTATATATTTTTTTTCAAACAACAAAAGGTCCCCAAATTCATTTTCTCAAACCCTCCAACTTCCGCCAACACTCCTGAGAGTTAACGCGTTTGTTCGGGTCTCAACATTACCATCACAAGGCAGATCAAACCTCCACAAAACTTCAGATTATTATTGTCCATCGTCATTACATTTATAGTATATATTTTTCTGACTATCTTAATACAATTTTTTAGCATTTCAACCCATATAAATCATAAAAAGTGAGGAACATAATATTGACGGTTTTAGGCTTTTGACATCACATCAAACTAGTCCCAAAAGTCCACAAGAGGTATAAGACTTTACTTATGAATGCATTATGTTGTTTTGTTGATGCTTATATAGCTCGAAAAAAAAATAGCGGTGGGGATATTGACAACGAATACCATTTACGGTATCACAATACTGAATCAACTATTTATTTTTTGAGCAATTTACAATTTGGTCCCTTTTTGATAATTTTTAAACATTTAAGGACAATTTACTATTAGGTCCACTTATTATGCCACTAGCGTGGACTTGTACAAGAAGAGAATTAGTGGACCTACGTGTTAAAATTTTGCTTTATTAATGGATGTGACTATTGACACCCGAAAATCTAAGAGTTTTGTTATAAGGAAATTTTGTTTTGTTAATAGTGGACCTTCGTGTTTAAAATTTGTTTTGTTACTATAAACACTAAAGGCCTGTTTGGCAACCCAATTCCAAGGTTTGGAATTGAAATTGATAGGCCAATTTCAATTCCGTGGAATTAAAATTGCCCTTTCAATTCCATTTCCATGACTTGGAATTGGGTTGTCAAATGGACCCCCTAAAAGAATTTTGACAAATTTTAAACACTTAGGTCCACTAATTCTCTTCTTGTAGCAGTCCACGCTAGTGGCACAACAAGTGGATCTTATAGTAAATTGTCCTTATATATTTAAAAATTGTTAACAAAGGAACTAATTGTAAATTGCCCTTATTTTTTTAGCAAAGTACTCTAAGGTCCCTCGCAAACAAAATTTAAACACTAAGGGCTCGTTTGGTTCGAGGTTTGGAAAGGGAATTTAGAATTCTCCTCATCTAGAATTACAATGTTTGGTTGGAAATTTGGGGGGAACTTAGAATTACTGGAATTTAGAATTCCCACAAAATTGAAATTCTCTTTTGCCCTCTAAAATGGGGGGAATCCTATATTCACAAGCGTTCTGGCTTACTTTTGTGGTGAAACAAAAATACGATCTCACATAAACTCCCACACATACATTCTCCCTCTCTCTCTCTCTCTCTCTCTCTCTCTCTCTCTCTCTCACACACACACACATACATACACACACAAAAACACATATACACACACATACTCTATTTGTCTCTCTCACACACACACTCAAACCCACACAACCACACACACACTCAAATCAAGTAAAAGGGTATTTTAGTTAAACGATATCTATTCTTAATATGAGAAAGTAATTTAAATGTTGGGAAAAAAGAATTCCTATTGGAACCAAACAATGGAAAGGAATTCAAGATTCCAGAACTTACAATTCCTGGAATCGGATATTCCCATTCATTTTCCAAACGAGCCCTAAAGGAATTTTAACAATAGATAATTAAGGTAAAGGTCATGTTCCTTCCTATATTTCGATTTTTAGGACAATGCTTTTCACGTTTATAAATCTAATCCCTTTGGTATAATAGCATTTATTTGAGTGGTTCCTTTAGAGTTCGGAGTTCATTTTTGTATCCGCGCCAGCTGCACCATTTTTCACCGTGTCGTATATAATTTTTATTTGGAGTGTCCTATTTTTATACACTTTGAGAAATATGAGGACATTTCCCCAAAACCCCCTTTTAACAAATTTTAACACTTAGGTTCACTAATTTTCTTCTTGTAGAAGCTCACGCTAGTGACACAACGAGTGGGCCTAATAATAAATTATCCTTAAATGTTTAGAAATTGTTAACAAAGTAACTAATTGATGGAAGAAATGGTTTGTTATCTGGACCTTGAATACTGGTTTATTCTCTTGTCATGTAGATAACGAATGTTGGTTAGGGTTTCGGCATCTATTCCACAAATATCCATTTCACATATATGCACTTAATTCGTCGGGCTTAGGCCTCAATATATTTCCTATATCTGTACAACAATACCAACTTGTAATTGAATCAAATGAAAGAAATTTAGAAAATAAACCTGGAGATCGTTGTCGGAACTTTGGTGTAGTGGTGAATCATCGGCTGCCATTTAGATTCAGACACGAATTTTGTTTAGTTGCTCTTTTAGGTATAGCACCCGCACCCACTTCTCTCTTTTTAGGCGGGAAATATTAGGAGGGCAAATAGGTCAATAACCTAAAACTTACAACTCACCTATTTGGTGTTGGCCCTACAAGTTACAACTAGACCCGAAAATTGCGCCTAAGTCCGCACGTTCGATGTATTATTTTCGAGTCGAGCTTTATTTGAGTTTGAATCGAGTCGAGTCTCAGTTAAAATTTCAAATCCGAATTAAATTTGGATTGAGCTTAAGTCGAACCTTGACAAGTCTGAATTTCGAATATATAAATAAATAATTTTATATAATAAAACATATTTATGTTAAAATTGTTTAATGAGGTTTCGTTCTTTTATTTCATTTACTACTTTTTTTTTAAGTTTCATTTGTCATAATCCATTAGAATATAAGTGGTCTTCAATTTTGTGATTTTATTGTTAATCTCATTATGGGTATTTGATTTGTTAATTGCACAAATCATAATAGTTTTTGTTAGTGATCAAATAATGCTATGTGTGTGAAATTTAATAGGCTTTGTAGGTTTATACTCTTATTTTACTTGTTTTAATTTGATACATTTCATAATTATATATTTTATTTTTAAAAATATCAAGCAGATTTTAGTGTGTGCATTTTCTCCATGATAAAAATGTAAGAAAAAAACATTAATTTAAACTTTTTTAATAAGAAAAATTAAAATCAGGCTGAAGCCATAATATTTATTTCGAGTTCGGGCTTAGGTGGCAAAAATTAGTTCGAGTGGGCATGGGTAAGATAGTTCGGCTCACCCAGCCTGATTTACCGCCCTAGTTACAACTCGCTTATTTGTTGTTGTTAAAGGAAACCCAAAAATCCATTTTCACGGTGACAGAACACCAGATGTGCAGGGTAGTCATTTTTTACAGGTTTATATTTTTTGGTATTTCTTATAGTATATTAGGTTTTAGTTCACCTTTTTGGTTATGGTGAGGGTGGTTGTCTTAAAAAGATAAAATTAAGGTTAAAATGGTGGGGGTGGGGTGGGGGGGTATGTTATTTTATGAGTTACGAAAAGAAGGAAAAGCAATAGGGGTGGAGAGACAGCGTTGGGAGTAGGTGGTAGCGGTGTGGGAGGAGGTGATAATGTAGAGTTATTTTAGGTTTGATTTGAGAGAGAATAAGAAGTTAGAGAGAGAAAGGGAAGAAAATGGGAGGTTTTTAACCAAACTTAACTCGTATATGCTTTGACTCTTGGGTGCCTCTTAGCTTGGGGTATGAATAAGTTTTTAGCTAGTTTGTGTTGTAGGTAGGATATTGGTGCAAGGGATCGAATTTCAGGGTGCGTTTAATAACAATCGTTCTATTTACACACAACCCGAATTATGAGGAAAAATGTATGAAGACGTGATTTGGAACACTTGTCCGCTAATCATTATTTATGGATGCTACTATTGACACATGAAAATTTACTTCATAATACCACACTAAAATTTGAGTTGTAAATTGTTATTTATCACCATACCGTATACATTTTTTTGTTAAACAACTAAAAGACCCACATTCATTTTCTCAAACCCTCCCACTTCAATCGACACTCCCGGTAGTTAATGTGTTTGCTCGGGTCTCAACAGTACCCTCATAAGGCCAATCACACCTCCATAAAACTTCATATTATTATTGTTTACTGTCATTACAGTGACAGTATATACTTTTCTGGCTATTTTAATATATTTTTTTAACATTTCAACCAATATAAATCGTGGAATGTGAGAAATATAATTATGTTGGTTTGGACTTTCAATATCACATCAAAATAATCTCAAAAGTCCACGAGAAGTATAAGACTTTACTTATGAATGCATTATGTTTGTTTTATTCATGTGTATATATATATATATAAATGGTGGTAAGATGAATACAAGACCATTCGATACTCAGATATTGAGAATGAAGTACCTTTTTCGGTATCACGGCACCCAATCAGCTTGTGGAGGATTCAAGATTTTTTGTCGGGGGCAAAGTTTTGGGTGGGGGGCAGCCGCCCCTGAGCCATTTTTTAGGTTATTTTGAGTGTTATATAATGTAATACCCCATATTTTCGAAGATTTAAATAATTATGTGATTTATTATTATAGTGGGATTAATTAAATTAAAATGTGAGAATCAATTATTAATCCGGATTAAATTTGAATATTTACTATCATGACAAGAAGTTAGTAATTATTGATATTACTGTGAGAATAAGTAATATGGAATGACGATTTTATATAACTTGTTGTGACAGAGAAATACGACAGTTGATATATTAAATCGGGACGCGCATGTGAGTCGTGTCAGGATTAATTAAGTGGAATAAAAACGTAAATTATTTTTAAGTAACTCGTATGTTCATTTCGAGTGCACCATTGAGTCCGGAAGTGTCGATATAGTTAGAAAACTCTATTCGGGTATTTTATTTGGACTCCGGGACATTTTTAGGCCAAGCTAGCACCCGGTAGGGATAGTTTTGTAATTTGGATTTTTAGAGGAATTAAATGAACGAAAATTAGAGGTATATTATATTAGCTAATTGGGGACAGTTAGGGTTAGGTTACACCAAAATTAAGAGAGAGCCACAGTGGGTGAGGGAGAGCAATTTTCAAAGGAGGAGGAGCCATTTTCACCACCTTGCACAACCATCACCACCATCGTGTAGATCGGAACGCGAGGAACGCATCCATACCAACAACATCAACGGATTAGACCTTCGAAATCGAGGCAAGTGTTTATTGCTTGCTTTCTTTAGCGATAATTATGTTCATGTTAGTTTAGGTTAATAAACCTTTGTTATGAAAGTAAATTTGGGTGAAATTGGAGAACTATATCATAAACTAGGGCTGGTTTGATGAGAATTTGAACACCATATGTAGATAGGATCATGCCTACGAAATTAGGATGATTTCTATGAACAAAATATGGGTTTAATTTGAAGTTATGTGTATTAATTTTTTGAACTAGGGTTCTTAATAATAAAATTGGGGATTTCGAATTATATGAATAATTGATGATGATTTAATGATTCTAGGTTATTAGAATTCATTTACAAATGTTAGGATTCAGTTGGGAATAATTGATTGGATTTTGGATGATATTTTGAAGTTTTAGGGATGAAAAATGGTGAAAAACGAGGCTGGCAAAGGTTGAAGATGAAACAGCACCCAAGTCGCGAGAAGTCGTTCGTGCGAGATAGGGTTGTCGCGCGAAGTCGTTCGATCGACACGTTGAAGTCGTTTGAGCGAGATCCCTTCTGGTTCGAGCGAGATTGCTAATTTTAGGGAATTTCCTATTTTGCCCCTATGTTGGTAAATGGTTAATTTGAGTGAGGAAAACTAGTGTTAGATGAACCCAAAATAGTGCATAATTGTTGGGAGTTATTTAGGGGTATTGATTTCAAATATTCGGGATGGTGAGATTACCCTGGAGATTACTAAAGAGAGATAATCGTAATTGTAAATGCGTCGAGAGTATTGAGTGATAAATACTAACGATATTAGTCCTGAAGAAATAGAACTTATAAGAATAAAAATTATTGGTTAATTGTGGGACTGATTGTGATTTTGTATTAAGGATTTTCGGGTGACATATTATCCTTAGAAATATATTACGAGAGAGGGAATATCGTAACTTAAAATATGTTGATAGTATTTAGTGATAAAAATACTACGTATGGAAAATGACACTTGGTTGTGAATACTGTTTGATTGGATGGTTTGTGTGAATACCTATTACTTGTTAGCATTATGTGTACGACATACCTAGCTGCTTGCTATCACGGGAGGTGGTGTAGAGACAGTCTTATCCTGAGGGGATTTTGACTTGTATCTCAGAACATAGGGCTGTGAAGACTTACTTGTGAGTTGGTAAGTTGTTGACTATGGGAGCGTAGGTATGTGCGTGACCTATAGGTATGTGAGCTATGTTCCCCTCCATTATGTGTGTTTTGTATATATGGTTCGTGGGAGACTTCCGAACCGATAGTCCTTATTAGAGTACGAGATGTACCGGGACATGATAGCAGAGTATGCAATGCACCACAGGTATAGCCTTGGGATGTTATGTTAATATATATATGTATAGTGGTGATTATTTATATATACTTGTGTTATACTTACAATGTGATGTTTGTAGGCTATTAAGATTTGGTTAATACATATATTATAGTGAGAGATATATATGTATGCTTTGGCTATATCTAAAATGAGATAATATCAAATTATTAAGATAGTGAAATCTTCAGTAACGTAAATAGTAAATACTTGACTTTAGTGTGTTAACACTTATTTAAAATGATAAACGTTGAGATCATATACGGGACACTACTACGAGGGGTAATTATATGGATAAGCCTATCACTTAATTATAAGTGTTAGATGGCTAGGTTGGAGTAGATGTACGTTAGGCGTGCACACTGGTCGAGAGGTGAGAATCTTATGTGAGAGTTCGAACTAACATGCATATAATACTTGCTTTAATGCAGTTTTAAATACTTGTTAAAACAAATATTTTTACACATCGGGCTTTGACCCATTTCTTGCATCTCTTTCCTCTTTTGCTATATATATATATGTATTAGTACAGGTGCCCAGCCACAAGGACACCGGTTCTAGTTACTTGGATGGTTTGTCAAGCTACAGTTGTTGTGGGAGTAGCGGGATTATTTGAGATTAGACGTTTCTCTCATTTCATTCAGTTCCTAGTTCAGATATTTCAGTTAGGGCATGTGTCGCCCATTCTCATTAGCGGATTTTTACTCAATTTCCTTTATAGTTCTTCTCAGTTGGTTTGAGTATTTATTATGTTTGGTTTGTAACTGTGAACTGAAAGGTTTTATCCAGTCTTATCTATTCAGTATTTGATTCAGTCAGCATTTAATCCTTGTGTATGGTTTATATTTACATGTTCAGAATTTATTAAATTAATTGGTTTCAAGTTTAATTGGAAAATATTTTGACACTAGCTTAATTAAATGTTAGGTAATTAATTGGATTTAAGTTTTCGACAGTGATGCTAAGAATGAACCAACCGAACATTCTGTTATAAATTTTATACGGAACTGATCACCCGGTATTTAATTGGGCGGGGTGTCATAGGTGGTATCAGAGCATCAGGTTCTAGTGTCCTTTAGGATCTGTACGGCTTATTGCGTTTCAGCTTAGCGTTCTTTGATGTAGAGCCTTGTTCTAGAATTATTGAATTCCATTGCGTATGTAATTCACGCTCTCATGCGATTTAGTTTAGTAAATCCAATTCATATGCGAGCGTGATCGGACTTTATACTCCGAACAATATGGGACAACCAGCAAAGGCCGTTAGCGGGACTGCAGGAAGAGGAAAACAATTGAAAGTTATGGAAAAAAAAATTCGGGGAACGATGATCGCGGTAGAAGTCACCAACAAAAATATCTAAATGAGATGGTCCAATGGAGGGAGCTAGTCCAAAGGCAATAATGTAAAAAAGAGTGAAGTGACACTCAGAATTCTAATTTCAGAAGAAATTTTTCTAGCTCAGAGAAATAGTAAAGAGTAAAAATAGCCAATCAGACCGAGATATTGGGTACGGTCTCACCATTTAAAATTTTCCATTTTCTGGTCAGACAGAGATATGGGAGAGAGGTTGAACTTATCACCAATAGATCGGGTAGAGACCGACCGTAAAGGATGAGTTGACTTTGTAAGCTAACTTCATAACCGAAGTAAGAGTCGCAGAAAAATAAAAGGGTCCGAAAGTTAAAAATGGACTCGTGGGTAGGATACCCTAGCGTGAATGGGAGGTACGACTAAGGTGACTAGTGTCAATGTCATCAAAGTATATGTTTATTGAATATGTCAATGCCCCAGAAGAAAGGGAGACAGCCGAGTTGTGATACCTAGCCGAAGAGCAAGGTTGAATTCAATAGTGTTAGTAGAACATCACCAGAAAGTATAATGTGACAACCCGCTCACCAAAATAAGGGGTGGCCAGCCCAATACTCCAATATAACGGAATCCTAGATGGAATCATTCTCAGCATCACGATAAAAATATAGAGTATCCAGGATAACCACACAATATTTCAGAAAACGGGTTGCCAAAAACTTTGATTTAAAAGTAAATAAGTGAAAACAAACAACCCAATTCCTGAAAGATAAGGGAAACCCCAAGACTTATATAAATAATACAACAAGAATACAATAAAAAGACCGAATATGATACCGGTCACCAACTGATACTCCAATAATACACAAGTTCAATAAGTTACTTATTACATTTCATTAGACATTTACAAAAGCTTGGGCACCTCGCCCGAATAAAAGACTTGATCTTAACTAGAATACAAAAATGAAAACGTCTATACAAATTGTGACCCGTAATACCCGCAATGCATCACGGCTCGCCGAGGACATCGGAATAGGAATTCAAATCAGGCATCCCTACGGAGGAGTACCTGAGCAGAGACAAGATGCATATGCAACAAGAAGTGTAAAAGGGTCAGGGCCCGGTTCTATATGATTACCAGATGAATAAAGAGTATGACAGTTATGAATATCATCATGCTAGGAAGAATAAAATCTATCTACACAATTCTAAAACATAGGTTAAGACAGTAAAGAAAAGCATGAGTTTAATTTTAACTAAGCAGGGGAAAGGAAAGATTAACATAAATAAAACTTCTATCATATACCCCGATTCATGTCATAGTTTATTCCTCAACAGGAAAATAAATCTATAACTATAAGCTCTTTATGGCTTTATCTCAATTTTAAGCTCTGCGTGGCTTTTATTTTAATTACATGTCCATCCTGGCATTACCATTCCTTAACAAGAATATTATTATCAACAAATGCTCTTTGTGGCATTTCATCGTGCTCTTTATGGCACTACATCATGCTCTTTATGGCATATCTCATACATCAAGTCCCACTTGATTATGAATAGTTATATTAATATACATATAACGATTCTAAGACCGCCCCTCCGAGTTTCCCCACTGGGCGCGCCCCTAAATGACCATCATCTTCCAGGGCCTATCTATACAAGACAACCTGGGCTCATAACGCAAACGTCGGGAAGCGGCCATATGCCTGCGGGAGAGTCATGACCACACCCGGAATCTCCTCACCAGCGCAGAAAATATAACATAATCGTTCATATGGCCTATGGACTATATCCACCCTGCATTCACTAGCCAGGGGGCATCACCAAGCGCGCGAACTTCCCTTATGATGTCATTTAGAGAGGTGTGTAACAACCATTATATTTATCATTTTTCAAGAATCAAGTAAATTATCATTTATCGAGTTCATGATTAAGTAAATTATCATTTACTAAAATCAATACCATTACCACGTACATGTTTCATTTATATCCGAAACCTTTTCCATTTACTTTATTTGTAAATGATATAACTTATTATCCGGAGCCATACGTATATCATAACGGTATTACAATCTCAATGAATAATTGAAATATCAATTTGTTCTTCCAAGATTTACTTGTGAAGTTATTATAAACCATCAAGACGGATCATAGCTCTATTGAGCTTCTAAGGTCTCTCAAACGTAATACTACATCTCCTAGTCTTATTTTAGTCAACTAGAAGAAAAGAATGCCCTAACATTAATCGGCATAACCCCGGAAAAGTTCCCACTTGATTTATTTCTAATGTAGGGTGGATAACTAATTCCTCTAGGACTCTAAAACTCTAAATTTACTTCATTCAAGAAGGATCCTAGTCCCTATTGAAGAAAATAAATCTAGGAAACAAAATAAGATTTTAAAGGTGAAAAACAGGGGACCGGTCGACCGGTCCCAAGACCGCGGTCGACCGCGTCTCAAGGTTTTGCCTACGAAAGGAAGCAGAAAGCTCAAAATGGTATAGTCGGTCGACCGGTCAAGGAACCGCGGTCGATCGCGAAATAATTTTATGCCTTTGTGGGAAAGCAGCAGGCCTGCCCCCGAAGGCCCGGTCGACCGGTCCAGAGACCGCGGTCGACCGGTCGTAGCAGACCTAGGGTTCTTCCGTCTTCCAAAATTTAACCCAAGTGAAAATTTCACTTTTCCCAAATCCTAAATCTCTTTTATTTTGAACTCAACCAACAATCTTTATCTACCCAAAGATTATCCTACATGATTTATAACCATTATAATCCACCAATTTCATCAAAATAAAGATTAGGGTTTAAATCCCACAAATTCACTTTTGATCCATAAATACAAATACACAACCATCATACAAATTATTCAACTTATATCACATATTAGCAAGTAGAAAACTTGCCTTAGGGTTATAATTTCAGATTTCTTGGTGGTAGAAGCAATCTCCCATCTTCAATCTTCATTTCTCTTTTCTTTCTCCACTTTTCTCTTCTTCTTTCTTTCTCTCTTTGTTCAAGACATAAAAATGGGGGAAAATAAGGGATTTTAGAAGACTTAAATCGTGGCTTAGGTTAAAGATCCCAACTTAAATGGTTAATACCACATTAAATGACTCCTAAATACGCATATAAGTTAAAACCAGTCAAAAGTGCCCGGAACCCAAAAATACAATATGGCACTTATTTTGACTGTCTCGCACCATCCGGGACTAACTACACCCTCTAAACTGGCATCCGAAAATTTTATAAGTTATTTCGAGTTCCAATATCATTTAAATCAAAATGTCAGTTTAAATACCTGACACTGCAAACATGCAACCCGGTGATATTTACTTTCACCTACAGTAAATATTAACTTCAAATTCATTAAATTAATATCTACTCCAAACCCCACATTTTATATAATTACCTTATGCGGTAAAATTAGTATAAAATGAGCCTCCCAGAATCGAGGGTTGTTACATACTCCCCCCCTTAAGAGGGAATTTTGCCCCCAAAATTCGGGCATACCCAACTCTCATAAAGGGTATACTACTCTTAACTAGGATTCTACCATCCTAAACAAACCCCTGGTTATCGCAACGTCCCAAATGGACCCGGACCAAGATCGACCCCATCGATCTCAGCCTACAACAATTGTGCTCTAGTATAGCACAAAGCGTTCCTCACTAACTATCGATTCTAGCTTCCTACGGCGGAAGACGATGCCCACATGACTCAGCACAAATCGCCCAACCTCCAGAATCATGTTACATCTCCCTTCGGGGTACCCATACCGACTTTAAGTGGCTTAACCCCAACGCTACTCAACTTATCCTCACATTGACGTATCTCATCAAGGTGTATGGCTTAAAAGCCAAATCTTTAAAGAAATGTCCCGAGACCACTCCAAGTCCAAGGAACATATTACCTGTTGGTTCCTTCCAACGAGTAAGCGAATTACTCAACCGACCCCACTAGACACTCACAATGCCAATGCCTTAGGAAATGATCCATAAGGCCATTCAAAAGCCTCAAGGTTGTACAGGGATTTCCATCTATACACACTACTGCTCCGTCAGTCATGTACTCTAAGGCGTACAATCAAGATACGCCTTTCAACATTAAACCGACCTCCTCCATACATTCATCCGTGTTAGGGGGGGTAAGGTATACTCCATTTCCATATGGTTCCATCTTCATGGAAATTTGTACCAAACTTCCGACACGAAAATCTAGTCTCGGTCTACCTTATTTATATAGGCACCTCCCACTGTTCGACCATTCCTCCATAAAGAGCGGGCCGTATTCATCCACATAAAGTTCGTCCATAATGGCCGAAAATGCAACAGTCTGGTCAAACGATCAACAATTCTCTCAAATAGGATTATAACTAGAACGCTGCTGACAATTCAATGCAAACGTCTATGACTATACTCTTCTTTATTCCACCGACACTCTTCTTCGCACGAGTATGTGAAATGGTCGATCACAGACCGGAATGCCCTTGCTACAGAGTCTTCCGAGTCATGCTCGCTTCATTTGGCTTTCCAAGCCAACACAATTATCTCTGACGGTTCTCTTACTCGACGCATCTACAACCCCAAATCGCATTTCCTTAGCGGATGAGAAAATATCCAATCACTAGTCCTTCTGAACTCCGAGCACCAACTCGATTTCTCCCACGACATATAGCAACAACTCGCTGCAAGCGAGAAAGACTAGTTTTCCTGCCCAGGAAGTAGTGCCTTATCTATTTAAGGTAATCACTACCACGATGAAGTTTAATTCAAGCATGGAGTAATACTTCCCATAAGTTTAAGCTTGTGAGATGCATAAACAATGGGTCTATGCTCCAGTATCATTATTCCCCGACCTGGCAGGAGCTTCTCCATTACAACCACTCTCGAGCTCACTATCATGGGCTCAGGAGTGAGGGTCCACCCGTCCTTTTAACTCCCCGGAAGAGAAGTTCCAACGTAACACTATTTCTAAGAAAGGCCTCATCTATTGCGGCCAAACCTACCAAACCTCTCGAGACCCCATAAATCTCGTTCCTAGGGATCTAATCCCAACCCACGACTTACTCGTGGTCCACTCCTCACCACCTTCCTGAATTAACATCACATGCCCTAATAGCCCTAAAGTTCTAATGAATTCTAAGGTCTATCTATAGATATCCTATATAAGTCGTATATATATGAAATACTAAGTATATCCCTAGTGTCCAAGACCTATCTCAACTCCTAACGTTCGCTCGGTTTCATGCGTGGGACGTCTCGCCGAGGCGAAATCCAGACAAGGAACCCTCCCGTTACACTACTACCTCGCATCGTCGGTCATTAAGATGTGATGGTCTAAAACACATAATCGGGATCAATAAATTTTAACTTCAATCATATTAACAAAATTCTACTTCTACGTCTTACCATAGCATTATTAAAGATTTTAACTGATCAGACATTCACTTTCTGTGAAGTCTCACAAATTTTTATCCCATAACATATATACATCTTTTCAAATAGCCTTCTTATCAAGGCATAACCCGAAGTCTAAATTCGACTTCGTATCTCAGTCTCCCTCACATCGATCAGAGGAGAGAACTATATACAGTGCTTCTATCTCGCACTTCAATAGCCCTTAATCACTCTACTACGTGATTCTCGGCTAATCCTTCCTATTCCACATCTAACAAAAAATAAATAAAATAAACAAGAAGGAAAAGAATAACGTCTCTCCAATCACAACATCGTTAAGTGTTCATGCGGCGGAGTGTCTCGCCGAAGCGAAATCCAAACAAGGAACCCCTCCGACATATGCCTACTTAACTAGTTGATCATGGAGGTAAGCGTAACATGCATAGACAAGACAAACAAACAATTAATCAAACACTCACACAAGATAGTAAAATGAATAACAAAATCTCCTACCTACCTCGATTCACCTCTATAAAGTCTCAACCTGTATCCAGGGGAGAAATCATAGAACAACTAGTTCCATTTTGAACTAGAAGTAAGATAGCTTCACAATACCTTTTTTTTTTTTTTTTTTTTTTTTTTTTTTTTTTTGCTATCACCCCAAACCAACCAAAATACCTTTACTCGCGTATAATACATAAATTAAAAGAAAAGAAAACGGCATCTCTCCACTCCCAACGCCGTTAAGGTTCACGCGTGGAGCGTCCCGCAAAAGCGGAATCCAAATAAGGAACCCCTCATATGCATTACTACTTAACTTTGTTGGTCGTGGAGATAAGTCATAACAACCACATACAATGCAACAAGCAATAGAACACTCATACCACACATTACATGTAACACATATACCTTTAAAATATCATCACTCATTTCATAACGAGTGAAGAAGTCATAAAACTCCCCTACTACGGAAGTCATCTAATTACTCTTCTATAATCGCATCAAAACTACAACGAGCTCAAACTACACACCCGAATCTACCGTAGATATAATACTACTAAGTCTTATAATAAGGAATACACCACCCACTAATAAGGGGTAATTCCCATCCACATACTTACCAACCACTCCGCATCCTAGCCATTACTCCGACTCTGGTCGACAACCATTACCCACGCAGTCCCTCTTACTTCCTCAGTAAAAGAGGACACGCTCTCGGCCTCCTCTTCCTCAGTTCAGTGAAATCTCCCCAGGCGGATGTTCACCAACAGGGTTTCATGAATCTTACTCCATTAGAAGTGTTAACGATACCTATTCTGGAGCCTATCATTTCCTGGTGCACGGTCTCCCTAACCGTACAACACCTTATTCCCCATCGGTCTTCAACCGAACATTTTGTGAACCTTCGAGAATCCACCTTCTCCTCAGTCCAGTTATCCCAGAGAAACTCGCCATTGCAAGTATCCACCGGGCTTCTCTATGGGCCAAACTTCTGGCACCCACGAATATGGTGACCACATTTTCACCATCCCAACACTACTCCTACGAGTGAAGGATTATCCTCAATCCTACTTCAGGGCACTTCTCCACTTCGATTTAGCATCGCTTGAAATCTCAAGCTCAGTACCACTTTCTACTTCTCGCGGTACATGGGGAAACTACATCAACTGAAATTAGTAGCCGTAGTAACAAGACAAGAAAATGCTACAAAAAGGGAGCGACCTCCAAAGCGGTCCTCATCCCCGACCACAAATTACAGTCCTTCGTAGTTCCTGCTCATGACGCCCTTCTTCAATCGACCTACTACTCTCACACGAATGCGCAAGAGATTCTATAGATTCTACCTCATGGCAGAAGAACGAGATCTCACTAGAGGAATCAACGATCTTAATCCTAAGGCTTTATGTCAAATCAATAGCAACGCTAAAACTTAAGGCGTCCACACAGATTCCTAAGGACTCTAGAACTTGATGCTCTGATACCATTTGTGACAACCAGCTCACCAAAATAAGGGGTGGCCAGCCCAATACTCCAATATAACGGAATCCTAGATGGAATCATTCTCAGCATCACAATAAAAATATAGAGTATCCAGGATAACCACCCAATATTTCAGAAAACGGGTTGCCAAAAACTTTGATTTGAAAGTAAATAAGTGAAAACAAACAACCCAATTCCTGAAAGATAAGGGAAACCCCAAGACTTATATAAATAATACAACAAGAATACAATAAAAAGACCGAATATGATACCGGTCACCAACTGATACTCCAATAATACACAAGTTCAATAAGTTACTTATTACATTTCATTAGACATTTACAAAAGCTTGGGCACCTCGCCCGAATAAAAGACTTGATCTTAACTAGAATACAAAAATGAAAACGTTTATACCAATTGTGACCCGTAATACCCGCAATGCATCACGGCTCGCCGAGGACATCGGAATAGGAATTCAAATCAGGCATCCCTACAGAGGAGTACCTGAGCAGAGACAAGATGCATATGCAACAAGAAGTGTAAACGGGTCAGGGCCCGGTTCTATATGATTACCAGATGAATAAAGAGTATGACAGTTATGAATATCATCATGCTAGGAAGAATAAAATCTATCTACACAATTCTAAAACATAGGTTAAGACAGTAAAGAAAAGCATGAGTTTAATTTTAACTAAGCAGGGGAAAGGAAAGATTAACATAAATAAAACTTCATCATATACCCCGATTCATGTCATAGTTTATTCCTCAATAGGAAAATAAATCTATAACTATAAGCTCTTTATGGCTTTATCTCAATTTTAAGCTCTGCGTGGCTTTTATTTTAATTACATGTCCATCCTGGCATTACCATTTCTTAACAGGAATATTATTATCAACAAATGCTCTTTGTGGCATTTCATCGTGCTCTTTATGGCACTACATCATGCTCTTTATGGCATATCTCATACATCAAGTCCCACTTGATTATGAATAGTTATATTAATATACATATAACGATTATAAGACCGCCCCTCCGAGTTTCCCCACTGGGCGCGCCCCTAAATGACCATCATCTTCCAGGGCCTATCTATACAGGACAACCTGGGCTCATAACGCAAACGTCGGGAAGCGGCCATATGCCTGCGGGAGAGTCAAGACCACACCAGGAATCTCCTCACCAGCGCAGAAAATATAACATAATCGCTCATATGGCCTATGGACTATATCCACCCTGCATTCACTAGCCAGGGGGCATCACCAAGCGCGCGAACTTCCCTTATGATGTCATTTAGAGAGGTGTGTAACAACCATTATATTTATCATTTTTCAAGAATCAAGTAAATTATCATTTATCGAGTTCATGATTAAGTAAATTATCATTTACTAAAATCAATACCATTACCACGTACACGTTTCATTTATATCCGAAACCTTTTCCATTTACTTTATTTGTAAATGATATAACTTATTATCCGGAGCCATACGTATATCATAACGGTATTACAACCTCAATGAATAATTGAAATATCAATTTGTTCTTCCAAGATTTACTTGTGAAGTTATTATAAACCATCAAGACGGATCATAGCTCTATTGAGCTTCTAAGGTCTCTCAAACGTAATACTACATCTCCTAGTCTTATTTTAGTCAACTAGAAGAAAAGAATGCCCTAACATTAATCGGCATAACCCCGGAAAAGTTCCCACTTGATTTATTTCTAATGTAGGGTGGATAACTAATTCCTCTAGGACTCTAAAACTCTAAATTTACTTCATTCAAGAAGGATCCTAGTCCCTATTGAAGAAAATAAATATAGGAAACAAAATAAGATTTTAAAGGTGAAAAACAGGGGACCGGTCGACCGCGTCTCAAGGTTTTGCCTACGAAAGGAAGCAGAAAGCTCAAAATGGTATAGTCGGTCGACCGGTCAAGGAACCGCGGTCGATCGCGAAATAATTTTATGCCTTTGTGGGAAAGCAGCAGGCCTGCCCCCGAAGGCCCGGTCGACCGGTCGTAGCAGACCTAGGGTTCTTCCTTCTTCCAAAATTTAACCCAAGTGAAAATTTCACTTTTCCCAAATCCTAAATCTCTTTTATTTTGAACTCAACCAACAATCTTTATCTACCCAAAGATTATCCTACATGATTTATAACCATTATAATCCACCAATTTCATCAAAATAAAGATTAGGGTTTAAATCCCACAAATTCACTTTTGATCCATAAATGCAAATACACAACCATCATACAAATTATTCAACTTAAATCACATATTAGCAAGTAGAAAACTTGCCTTAGGGTTAAAATTTCAGATTTCTTGGTGGTAGAAGCAATCTCCCATCTTCAATCTTCATTTCTCTCTTCTTTCTCCACTTTTCTCTTCTTCTTTCTTTCTCTCTTTGTTCAAGACATAAAAATGGGGAAAAATAAGGGATTTTAGAAGACTTAAATCGTGGCTTAGGTTAAAGCTCCTAACATAAATGGTTAATACCACATTAAGATGACTCCTAAATACGCATATAAGTTAAAACTAGTCAAAAGTGCCCGGAACCCAAAAATACAATATGGCACTTATTTTGACTATCTCGCACCATCCGGGACTAACTACACCCTCTAAACTGGCATCCGGAAATTTTATAAGTTATTTCGAGTTCCAATATCATTTAAATCAAAATGTCAGTTTAAGTACCTGACACTGCAGACATGCAACCCGATGATATTTACTTTCACCTACAGTAAATATGCATCAAAATAGTAAATATTAACTTCAAATTCATTAAATTAATATCTACTCCAAACCCCACATTTTATATAATTACCTTATGAGGTAAAATTAGTATAAAATGAGCCTCCCAGAATCGAGGGTTGTTACATATAACCAGTGAGGGGAAACCTATTTAAATGATATGATTAAATCTTAACGTAATGGAGTTGGATTCAGTCAAGACCAGCGGGTCGATCATGTGTTCCATATGCCCTGTAGAGCGCAAGGAACAACGAAAATAACAACTAGGAGTTAAGACTACCAGGTCCGGGAGAAGGATATCCCAACAAGTCCAAGGGGACCAGTGAAAAGGAAATTACCCTGTATGTAGAGATAAGGGTTACCAGTATGGAATGTGTTCACGTGAGTAGTGAAATTGATAAGTGTCGGGAATAATAAATCGTGCTTGTAAGGCATACCAGTTGGAAAAGTAAAATATCCAGTGTGAAAATCGGGTCAAGAAAATTAGGCACAGGAACTAATGACTTTAGAGTAGTGGGTCTAGGCAGGACCAGCGTAGTCCTCAATAACTGTAGCATACCGTATTCCGGGGTCGACGGAGCCCAAGAAAATAAAGGGAAGGCTAGTAAGGCCATATTTGAGGCCTAGAGATATGGGGCCAAAGTATCGATGTCGGGCGGATGAGCCACAAAATAGAATAATTTACCCACCAAAAAGGACGAAAAATTTAATGAATGGAATCCGAAAGATATAATGATTATAGATAATTATGGGTCGCAAAACGTGCGTACGGAGACCCTACGATCAGGCAAGACTGATGACGCTTTGTTTTATCCTCGTGAATAAATGATAAGTTTTAGTGACATGGGTGTGTCATAACATATGTGAATAATTAACACTAAGGGTTCGAGTGTACATCCGGTTTAGTGGATACGCTGACGATAGCAACCTTATTATGTAGGTGACTATCATTTGGTACCGAGATTTTCGTGCCACCTGCGGGGAGGAGCAAGTGTGGGCACTAAGAGAAATTTGTATATGGTATTATGTAACGATTCATGCTCCTTTGAGCGTTATGATGGTAGAGCACATTATTATTATATTTTATGGTTACTGGTTACTCAGGGTTTGAACGGTAATAAATTGTGTGATAAGACTATTGTACTACAAATTTTAAATATATGGTTTTAGAGAGGCATCACCTGAAAGTCGGTTGAGCCTGTACACGTGTTGTATTGTATTGTAGACTTCAGTGAGTATGTTGTCTTACTATGTTGATCCCAGTGAGTAGGGATGTTTTACTTATGTGATTCAGGGTATATTGAATTATTGTAGAGCGGAGAGATATAACTCGTAAATTATACAGCGCTAACAACTCGTGATAGTGAGAGCCTTGCGTTGTATAGTGTCTTTAGTAACATGAGAGTGGACGAGTAGACTTCTTATGTTGCAAATGGGAATTCAGGGATATGTGTTATGGATTAAAGACTTAACAAATCCCGATGACCAACAGTGTTTGGTAGTAATGTATTGGGGGGGTTCCTTGTTTGGATTCGCTTTGTGAGACATCCCACGCATGAAACTTAGCGAACGTTGGAAGTTGGGAGAAGTTTGCCTTTAGTACATGAATTTAGTATCGATATACGTAGTTATAACCGTGAGATAATGGTTATATTACAAACCAAGGCCGATAGAGCTGTATAGTAATAATATGTGATAATGTTATCAATCGTTGACACCACGAGCAGACCGGTGGGACAACTTAAGATATGATTAGGTGGAAAAGGGTAAGGTGACTGAGTAGGACCTTACCATATAGTTATGCCAAGTATGTGGGGGCATAAATTGATATTTATAACACGGCTAGTACAGTGGTGCTGCAATGCACAAAGCATAGGGTGGGCGCCCTAGATATTTGGGTAATAAATTTTTCTTCCTTAAGTGAAAGATTGTGAGACAACGGGTGTTGCGAGAGGTAACTGAATGTAAAAGAGTGTGACTTCAAGATTTAGCTATTTGATGTGTTAGGGCAGTTAGAACCGTTAATTCCCAGCTTTGACATGAGGATGGTATAGGAAGAATCCGATAAAGTTTAACTCGGGGAAGTTGAAACTTACTTGTTAGGACATGGAGAGAACAAGTTTCACGAGAATCTGAAGTTTAAAGAGAGGGGAAAGGACTGGTGTCATGCAGTGATGATACCGTCGCCTAAGCAATAGATGTGGATGTGGTTATAAGAATGATAAAATGCATTATGAGTCAAGACTGTAGTAGTAATGACATAAGTGAAGCAAGATATTACTGAGCTCCAATTGGAAGTGGACCATCAGGAAATAATAGAGTTCCTTCAGCATTAGGAATTCTTTGGTAGTAATGGGAGAGTAAATCCCTGGACCATTACAGAGTAAATTACTTCGCAACGGGATCACGACCCTATGTAGGTGAAAGTGGGTCGGGAAATTAGAATAGACCACGTTATGCCAAGTTGGGACAAATCATAACGTGTAATGGTAAACCCCAACCCTTATTCCTGGGATAGTAAGGTTATATGGGGTACAATTAGAGTTTTTGTCCTTTAGAGTCAAAAGAGTTATGACTCGACTATTGGAAAGAGTTGTCAGGAGGCCATGAATATCAAGATGTGAACGTATCCGGCCTAACACACTCGCAGGCGGACGAACAGACTGAAAGTTTTAGTTACACATTGGGGGGTATGTTGTATTAGTAATTATGGGAAGGTTTGGTGTAATATCTTCCACTGGTGGAGTTAGTGTAAGACGACTCCCCTCAACTTATTATCGATAGGATTCCATCCTAGGCGTTATATATACCAATCCTTGTTATCCTTGTGCTTATTGGATAGAGGGAGGACAATAATCTACTAGGTCCAAAGGAATTTTAGGGCCGTCAACTAGGGTGGAAATGATTGAGAGTTGCATTATTTCATGTTGGAATGAGGAAATTGGTACTGAGTGATATGGGATCTTTTTCATGGTATTGTTAAGTTGAGCCGGTAGCGTACAAGCTTAGATTCCATAGCCCCTTGTGGAGGCAGTATGGCGAAAATGTGTTAACATTTATAGTATGTATCGTGTGTAAGACAAATTTGTATACATCTATATATCAAATAACCTACTAGTGCGAGTAGTAGGAGGCTAGATAGTAACTATCTAAAAGTTAAGTGGTGAAACTTTAATGGTAAGGCTTTGAGAGTAAATTATAACATCAGTGAGGTGTTCATTATTAAGGATATTCGGTAATGTACTGTATGGGCGGTACTGTGTAGATTACATGCGATGTGAGGTTAATACCCAGAGTTGTCCTTACTATAAAAGCCTTACTTTCCGAAATTCAGAACGAAATTCCGTTATTAGGGGGGAAGTATGTAATACCCCGTATTTTCAAAGACTTAAATAATTATGTGATTTATTATTATTGTGGGATAATTAAATTAAAATGTGAGAATTAAGTATTAATCCGGATTAAATTTGAATATTTACTAGCATGACAAGAAGTTAATAATTATTAATAATACTGTGAGAATAAGTAATATAGAATGACGATTTTATATAACTTGTTGTGATAGAGAAATAGGACACTTGATATATTAAGTCGGGACGCGCGTATGAGTCGTGTCAGGATTAATTAAGTGGAATATAAAGGTAAATTATTTTTAAGTAACTCGTATGTTCATTTCGAGTGCACCATTGAGTCCGGAAGGGTCGAGATAGTTAGAAAACTCTATTCGGGTATTTTATTTGGACTCCGGGACATTTTTAGGCCAAGCCGACACTCGGTAGGGGTAGTTTTGTAATTTGGATTTTTAGAGGAATTAAATGGATGAAAATTAGAGGTATATTATATCAGCTAATTGGGTACAGTTAGGGTTAGGTTACACCAAAATTAAGAGAGAGCCACAGTGGGTGAGGGAGAGCAATTTCCAAAGGAGGAGGAGCCATTTTCACCACCTTGCACAACCACCACCACCATCGTGTAGATTGGAACGCGAGGAACGCATCCATACCAACAACATCAACGGATCAGACCTTCGAAATCGAGGCAAGTGTTTATTGCTTGGTTTCTTTAGCAATAATTATGTTCATGTTAGTTTAGGTTAATAAACCTTTGTTATGAAAGTTAATTTGGGTGAAATTGGAGAACTATATCATAAACTAGGGCTGGTTTGATGAGAATTTGAATACCATATGTAGATAGGATAATGCCTACGAAATTGGGATGATTTCTATGAACAAAATCTGGGTTTAATTTGAAGTTATGTGTATTAATTTAAATGTTAGGATTGGAGTTTGGGATTTAGTGTGTTATGTGTATTAATTTAATTTGAAGTTATGTGTATTAATCTGGGTTCTTTACAATAAAATTGGGGATTTCGAATTATATGAATAATTGGTGATGATTTAGTGATTCTAGGTTATTAGAATTCATTTACAAATGTTAGGATTCGGTTGGGAATAACTGATTGGAGTTTGGGATGCCAGTTTAGAAGTTTTAGGGATGAAAAATGGTGAAAAATGAGGCTGGCAAAGGTTGAAGATGAAACAGCGCCCAAGTCGCGAGAAGTCGTTCGTGCGAGATAGGGTTGTCGAGCGAAGTCGTTCGAGCGACGCATTGAAGTCGTTCGAGCGAGATCCCTTCTGGTTCGAGCGAGATTGATAATTTTAGGGAATTTCCTATTTTCCCTCTATGTTGGTAAATGGTTAATTTGAGTGAGGAAAACTAGTGTTAGATGAACCCAAAATAGTGCACAATTATTGGGAGTTATTTAGGGGTAATGATTTCAAATATTCGGGACGGTGAGATTACCTTGGAGATTACGAGAGAGAGATAATCGTAATTGTAAATGCGTTGAGAGTATTGAGTGATAAATACTAACGATATTAGTCCTGAAGAAATATAACTTATAAGAATAAAAATTATTGGTTAATTGTGGGACTGATTGTGATTTTGTATTAAGGATTTTCGGGTGACATATAATCCTTAGAAATATATTACGAGAGAGAGAATATCGTAACTTAAAATATGTTGATAGTATTTAGTGATAAAAATACTACGTATGGAAAATGACACTTGCACTACACCAAATCTGCCGAATTGTCAAGGTCATTGACCTTGACAAATCCAACTTGTTAAGGTCAATGACCGTGACATTTCGAGGCGAGACAACTTTTTTTGTCACGGTCGTGTCACGGTCAATGACCGTGACATTTCGAGGCGAGACAACTTGTCAAGGGTTGCCCTGGAATGCAATCTTGGTCCCGATGACGTCGCATTTCTACATGATCTCCCATGTCAAGTGATACTTGCGTTTGGTATGATTTTCTTTCTTATGAGTGTTTGGTTATTTTGAATTTTCAACCACACTTATATTTTCATAATAAGGTGTAATAGCTGATTACACTGAAGGAAACACGCCCAATTCATATATGAAGTTCCAGAGCTAAATAATCTCCTTTACTGCCTCCTAATCAGCAGCATATTTAGTTTCCATAGTTGAATCTTCAATACATGATTGTTTAATACAACTGCAACTTATGACTCCACCCCTTAGGGTAAACACATATCCTTCTCGACTTCCTTAAATCTACATCCAATAAAAATATTGGGCCATGTATCCAATATGTACTAAATTATCTCATTAGTATAATGATATTTTAGTTGAAGAACTTAAGGATAACCTCATTAGTATAAGTCGACTCTACATAGGTTATAATCGTGTGAGTTTTTCAAGAAACCATCTTTTGTTAGAAATGAAGAAAATGGTATTTTGATCCAATATCAAAAAATTTTGAAAATTATTATGTTGTAGTGAATGCATAAAAGAATGTTTGCAAAAAGAAGGAAGTTAATTTTGTTGATCAATGGGTGAAAATAGAGATTTTGAAATTTTGAAAAGTGTTTCGTCAAATTCTTTTCAATCTAGCAGAATAAGTGTGGAAAGTATTTCAAAACATGAACTAATAAGAGTGGTTCAATCTTTTATGAATAAGAATGAGAAAAATCCAGGTTTAGATGAAAAGGTGTTTATTGATTCAAATGTTTTAAATGTGAAAAAAATAATCGAGTTATTTCCAAAGTTTAATAGAGTCCGAAGAGACAATCTTACATTTGTACATTTTGTAATTAAAAAAGGGTCATTTGAAAGAGTTTCGCTAAAAGCTTCAAAAAATTAAAAGGAAGTGAAAAGTTGTTTATAAGAGTCATTCTAAGGTGGTTCGTTGTAAGAGTTATATTTTCACTTATTACCATATAATTGGTTACGGTAGAGTTTTTTACACCATGTTTAAGGCTTCTCTCATTAATTCACATTCATACGATTTGTTTGATGACTTTAATAATGAATTGCATGAGCTTGTGATGAATTTTAATGCGTTGAAAATGGTATGGGGAAAGGATTTTAGAAATAAAAATGATTTTGAAAGAAATGTTGATTTCATATCATATGTAAATGAAAATATTGTGAGTCATGTGAAATTTTTCAAGAAGAAAAGTTTTGAAAAATGATGCAATTTGAATTTAAATTCTCATATTGTGTCTAGGGTTTCTCCTAATCCTAAATCTCATTTCAAGGGATGTTTTGAAAAGAAAGATATTTTGAATGTTGATTTACATGTTTTCTCCTCTAAGGGTGAGTAATCTTCTATTGTTCATCTACCTCTCATTGATAAAAGAGAGGATCCTCCTTACACTTGAATTTCTTTGTGCGGGTCATATCTAGTATTTTCTTATCTCGTGTTTCATATCACGTCTTAGGCTCTATGTTGGACATTGGTGGTGTTTGTGTATGGTTTGTGATACATTCTTTGTATGTATATTGCTTGTTGTATCTTTTAATTTGTTCTTGTTTTTGTTTATTTTTTCATTAAAGAAACATTCAAAAAGATTTTGAGTTTGTTTTTTGTGTGAGAATATTGTATGATCCATTTGTGATTTGTTTACCTCATACCACGTGTTGTTTGTTTTGTTTATTTTTATATATTCTTGAAAAATTCAGAAGCATGTTTGCTTGTTTGTTTTTTGTTTAAAGCTTATCCACGCTATCTTGGATATTGGTGACTGTTGATACCAAATCTATTCAAATGACGTGGACCAATCACATGAAGACACGTGTCAATCTACATGGCGAATACAAATACTTTCAACGAATAACATGCAGCACCGAGCTACTCAAGCATACCGAGCAACTCAGGCGGTCCGAGCTACTTAGCGTGCCGAGTAACTTAAACACTTCGAGCTATTTAGCGTGCAGAGCACTTCATTCAGAAGATAATTATGCATTTAATATACTTTACATTAAAGGCACATTCTTATTATATAGCTGTATATGTCTACTAAAATGACAACTTATTTATATGTACAGCTGTCGAACACCACTGGGGTCCCTCCAAACCCTTCTAATCCCACAACTATTCAAGATCTGGCTGGCATTATGGCAAATTTGGCTCAAGGACAAACAACCATGCAAGAAACCATACGTCAGCTTTAGGCCCCAAAAACTATATATTCAACCATTCTTTAGCTTGTACCAAATGAAATTGTTAAAAAAAATCGTAAAACATCATGTAGGTGTTGTTTTGATATTCAATCTCATTTTGGAGCAAAACAATGGATAATAAAATTACATATGGTTATCAAAGAATCCGAATATTTTTACCATTGCTCATGTATCAACAAATTGGACATTAATATTACAAATGGGTCTACGATTGCCAATGAATAAAAAATAGGACAATAAACAGTAAAATTGAGTATATAAATATGTGTGTGCGTTTTCGGGTGTATTCAACACACACACACACATATATATATATATATATATATATATATATATATATATATATATATATATATATATATATATATATATATATATATATATATGTCACTATAAGTATGTGTGCAACTTGTATTGACCTGTAGTTTCGAGCACTATACCACAATGTTGCATGATATACATTCATATATATGAAATTTGTCCGCATGGAGTGTGCACTGAAAATTCGGGTTAAGCTCTGTGGCAGATCTTCCGTGCGGATACTACCAAATATATATATTGACAGCGTATGTAAAAATTTCATAAACATCTTTCCAAGAACTTTATTTCCTATACAACACCATGTTAAAAAAATTAATTTGTACTAAGAGCAAAAATTATATCAAGTATTTAAAATTTCAATGAATTGTTACAAATTAGTAGCATGGGTCCAAAATTGTAACCAAATTATATTTAAAGAATGAGCACAAAGTCCATAGATATATATAAAGCATGTCTATTTTCATGTGCCAAATTATTTTTTCCGAAGAAATTATAACATTTGTAAAAAATATCAAAGAATTTGTAAAAATCACCGACTGAGGCATGAGGCATCAAAATATGTGTTTATAAATGTAAAGTTACTTTTCACGGTAGATCGAAGAAATATTATTGAATCGCAATACCAAGTCGAAACAATCAAGTACAATGTTTTGTTGTGACATTGATCAAAATTTCAAGGGGCATATATCAAATAGTCCCCTGAACTTCTTTTAATACACATATAGTCCAAGTCTTTTTATTTTGCATCAAAAAGTCATTTACCATGCCAAAAAGAGTTTACCATGACGCGTAAAAAACGTTATTTTAAGTTGATTATTTTTACATGGGCTATTGAAAATGTTTAAATACCACATAAAAAACTTAACCCAAAATCATTTATAAAATAGGTCTTCGTCAACGGTATTTACTTATATTCATATTCGATCCATTTAATTAACGGTTAATCGGATAATCGAACAACCGAGTTTTAAAAAAGTGCTTGGACCTGAATTTATCGGATCAACCCGATCCAGTGGCAGTCCGAAGTGGTGGACAAGCAATTGTAGAAGTTGTAGTTTAGAGTGGTATAGAATTGGTTACAGTTCGAGCGCCAACCCATTACAGTTGTGTAAGGATTAACGAATCCCATCCGTTTCGTCTTTTACAAAACCCTAAGACACACCAAATTAGTATATATATACTCACAAAACCCTCCCCTCATACGCAAATCCCATCCGTTTCCCATTTCCTCTTTTACAAAACCCTAACACACACCAAATCAGCAACAATGGCGATCGGTCCAAAAGTTGTTTCAACAAAAGAAGCTGATATAGCCGCCCAAGTTCATCTCACCAAACGTCACGTCTTCAGACGTCCTAAGAACGGTAATTTTTAATCTCTCTGTCTATTGTTTAGTAATATAACCATAGTTCCAGAAGAAATGTCCCAAAAAACATTTGCCAGAACTAAAAATATTAATGTATGTATGTGTTATAAATTAAAAATAACAGTATGTATGTATGGGTTATAAATTAAGACCTGTATCTGTATGTATGTATGGGTTATAGAATAACAGTCAGTTCCTAAAATCATTTCAAGAAATTGTTTGTGTGGGTTTCAAGAAACCAATTCATAAAAGAAACTACGATTTTATTTATTTGGATTTTATTTATCAAACTGTATGTACGGCCCAAGAAAAATGAGGTGAAACTGTATGCGCCCGTTTGGTTGCGTAAATTGTTTAATTTTATAAATTGACCAATTTAGAATGAATAGATTGTCGATGTATTCATTTTAAATGGGTTTAAATCTAATTTGTGGTGTGCTTGGAAAAGAAAAATGGAGCTATTTACTTTTGATATATCTTATAATATATACGTATGTAGTAGGAGCATTGCGAAGCCTCCAAAAGGTGAATCCTAAATTCTCAGATTTTTGAGTTTTTTTTAATCAAGAAAATACACGTGGCTACATATGATGTTTCCACATAAATTCTAAGAAATCATACTCACCATCAAATTCGTAACTTCTGAATACCCGTTTACCCACGTCTC
Organism: Sambucus nigra; assembly: GCA_949130495.1. Classification (NCBI taxonomy): domain Eukaryota; kingdom Viridiplantae; phylum Streptophyta; class Magnoliopsida; order Dipsacales; family Adoxaceae; genus Sambucus; species Sambucus nigra. The sequence continues at coordinate 660,774,864 of OX422213.1, read as the reverse complement.
TTTTAAAACTTCCACATACCACCTCTCTTTTAAAACTGTCACATACCCTCCGTAATGCTTGCATCATCTCTTCATGCATCCCCCATAAGAGAAAAAACTCTCCTATCTTTGCTCTCATATACAAGACCTTCCATGCCCTCTCAGATCTGTCAAGTGAGTTATTTTCTGTAGTCACCTCCCTTTCTCTTTGCCTTTCATTTTTTAGTGACTTCTTTCGGATTTTTTTTTACGCTCGAGTATAAACAACTAATCACACTTAAGGTGTTATTTGTGTCATTCTAAATCTAACATATTGTTCGACAAGTTGTCGTTTAACTTCTCTTGGTTTTCTGTACGATGATAACTTTGAATAGATATAACAGGAAACACATGAAAAAATTGTGTCTGTTTATATCACCTTTCTTTACTCTCGGATATGTGTTTTCTTGATTTTCGTCTTTACCGAGTTCAATTATCCGTATGGTTCTTTGTTTCAAAACATTTTTCGCGTTCTGGTGCTTTTATCTGTACGTGTACGTATGTTTTGAATTCTAATTTATGAGAATTTTGAATTTTTTAACTCAAATAAATGCACACTTAGATACGCACCCTCCAAAATATATTCTTGCACATTTGAAATAAAATTGACAACCTTCCACGCTCATTGCAGTTATTTACTCCTATGAATGCTCAACTGATAATTTTTCACGCTCATTGTCGTTGTTAAAATCTCTAGGATTGCCCAACTATATTTCTCTTCAGAATCCAAATGGAACCCTCTCTCTCTTCCTAAGATACCCACCAATAAACATTATTACTTTTGAACAGTACCTAGGGGTGTGCAAAAAAACCGACAAACAGACAAAACCGAGCCGAACCGAAAATTTTCGGGCCGGGTTTTTTTTAGGGTTGGTTCGGTTCGGTTTAATCAGGTATAAAACCGACAGGGTCGGTTCTGTTTTCGGTTTTGGCATAAAAAAAACGATTTTGAACCGAACCGAACCGAATTAATTTTTATACTTTTTAATTTTATATTTTATATTATATTTATATTAGTGTTGACATATTATATTATATTTTTTAATTTTATATTTATATTAGGTATTAAAAAAATATATTTTTTATTAAAATAAAGGAAAAAACCGAACCGGTCCTGTATAAAACCGGCCCTGTAAAAAACCGACGGGTAAACCGAACTGGCCCTGTAAAAAACCGACCTGATTCGGTTCGGTTCGGTTCGGTTTTTCAGCATTTTCGGTTCGGTTCGGTTCTCCTCCTCCAAAAACCGACATGGTCGGTTCGGCCCAAAAAACCCGGTCAAAACCGAACCGATCGACCCGTGAACACCCCTAACAGTACCCAATTTGGATGACAAAGTATTTGACATTCCTGGGGTGTAGTCCTTAGATCAAACAGGCTCAGCCATATCTGATCCAGTGGAATGGTGCTAGTGGATGTTATGAATATGTGCAAGGATATGAGGCCTACGGATATGCACCACCTCTTCAAGAACCAAATGCGTATTAAGGAGGCTATCCTGGATATGAGGCCTATGGATATGTGTAAGTTATATACATGTTATATACGTTATATATATATAACAAAATAAAATACTGTGTTCTATATAAAAACAAAAAACATAAAAAAACTATAATTTATATTATTATCTGATGTTACATACTTATATATAACAAATATATGTGATTCCATTTGGTGTAACATATCTATGTTATATATATATTAGTATATAACTGTATATATTAGTTATATGTGCATTTTGAAATGTATATATATGGTATTTTCCTCCGTTATATATGTATATCATCAATATTTGTCACTATTATATACACGGTATGTGCGAGTTAAACATATATAAGATTGTGTCTGTGTCATAACTTTTACATGACATGATATTTTTGGAGTGTTACCGCAATTAAACAAGTGATTCATTACGTGGCCCAAGCGATTTAGAATTGATGTACATCTATCAAACTACACTTATGAGCAGTCCGATTGTAACTTCGTGATCGTCGGGATGAGTTTTAAATAGTCTAGATTCTGTCTGACACTAATCGTAACGAAGTGGCGGCTTTGTGTAGCAATATTTCAACTAATTTTCGGCATGCTTCGGATAATATAAATATTACCGAGCTAATTGACACGTAGTTCGTACCATGGACAATACATACGGGTTGTTGCGCACCTGTGTTCGCTTACCGAGGTGCGTGTTCGATGTGTCAAAAGTTTGACAAAAATAACTAAGTTTATGAAAATGAAAATTTTGAGCTATGTTTGGGCTCAATTTTAACACGTTTCGGGTGCTCGAAAGATTAATCCGACTTCACCAACATGACATCCAAGAGTCTATACGTATGATCGGAATCATTTACTTATAAAAAAATATATATTATTATCTGATGTTACATACTTATATATAACAAATATATGTGATTCCATTTGGTGTAACAGATATATGTTACATACAAGTATATCTGTTATATATATATAAGTACATAATTGTATATATTAGATATATGTGCATTTTGGAAATATATATATATATATATATATATATATATATATATATATATATATATATATATATATATATATATATGGTATTTACCACCTTTATATATGTATATCATCAATATTTGCCTATGGCGTTAGGTTGGAAATGGAAATTGGAGAACTGAAATGTAAATCTTAAGGTAGTTTTAGATTCTTAAACCTTGTAAACATTAACGTAAATGTTGTCTATCAAATATCAAAGTTGAAAAACCCCAAAGCTTCTTTTTTCTCTCGTTTTTCTGTGGATAACCATGGCTATCATACACATCCTTAGATTTTTTTTTTTTATAATTCTCAGGATCGGCCCTCGCAAAGAAGGTTGATAAATACAAGGATCTTCCGAAACTTCCATTGGTGCAGGCGAGTTCGTTGGGGGTTTGGTACATGGAGGAAGCTGAACTGGAAGAGAAAGTGATTGGGAAGAAGAAAGTTGAGTTTAGGAATGTGGGAGAGTGGAAGGGTTTGGTGGCAAAGAAGCAGGAGCTAGCTCAGAGGCTGTTGGCACAATATATGCAGGATTATGAGTTGTCTAGAGGACAGAGTGGAGATATTAAGATGCTGATTGCAACTCAGAGGTCTGGAACGGCTATGGATAAGGTGTCCGCGTTTTCGGTTATGGTTGGGGAGAATCCAATTGCGAATATGAAATCACTTGATGCGCTTATAGGTAACTTTTCACTGATTTGACCCTGCTCATCATTGGCCTCAATCTACCTAATCAAGCAAAACAATTTATTTTGAGAACTACAAGTAAAATGAATGTTTCTTACTAGGAAAAAAAGTTGAAACATTTCTATTGTGGTTTTGCATCAGTGAGTTTTTTATTAATGAAATTATAATGCAGGAATGGTGACATCAAAAGTTGGAAAGCGACATGCATTGTCGGGCTTTGAAGCACTTAAAGAAATGTTTATTTCGAGGTTGGTACCCGTCTTCTCACTTGGTTGTTTAGTGCGACAAAATTATTCGTTTAATTAATTTTAGTGTTTTTATTTCCACTATGTTTTACATGCACCTGACTGCTATCTTGTGCAGTCACCTTGTTTTTCTTATTTGATATTTTCTTTTGGTGTGTTAATGATGGAAAGGAATGGAAGAGAAAAATTTAATTCTTTCACTTCACTAAGTTCACTTGCTTGATATCCACTTGATAACAAAGACGAAACAACTAAATCCTCTTCTTTTTAATAAACATCACCTCTTCTAATTTCTTTCTTTTCCTACTAGACCAACACATCCTGTTATTTTTTTTTTTTTTTAATATTGGGAGTAAAAATACAATTCTTGTGATTCACATAGCTAATCTCTATGGAAAAGGGATCACTTCTCGGCTGTTAGCCATGTGCTGTTTTCAGTATTCAAGATATTATATGATGCATGGATGTTATTATATGTTCGTTTCTGCTCCATTGTATTGATATCTCAGTGATTATATGCACTATTTGACTATTTTTACATTTGTTTGACAGTCTATTACCTGATCGTAAGCTTAAGACCCTTTCTCAGCAGCCTTTAAATCATCTTCCTGAGTCAAAAGATGGTAATACTCTTTTACTGTTTTGGCACTGGGAGGAATGTCTAAAGCAGAGGTAAATCAAATATTTTTTCATTTTCTTTCCTTTTTTCCTTACAACTTATAGCTTGATGCACCTTGCTTAACCTTATCCTAAGCAGTTACCTTCTTAATAAGTGATGTTCAAGGATTTTGAACCCGATGCTTTACATGTGAAAGAGCAAGCAAGAAAACTCTCCTCGAAAACTCTTCTGTTTCTTTCCAACTAGATCAAGCAAGCAAGACCTTAGAAATTGAAGGGATCACATAGTATGATATTAATCCCAATAGCTTCTAACTTCGCCCAAATTACTTTTAACTAAGCTCAATTAAGAATCTTGGATGTTACAAATACCACCAATAATCAGTTACTCAGGGCGAAAAAGACACACTTCAAGTTTACCTTTGTCTTTCAAAGGACAAATGTGTTGACTATCCACATCTTAGTACCCCCATCTCCAGATTGTTGGTGCAGAAAAATCCATCAACACATGGAAAGTGGATTGTAATGCGTTGAAAAGTTGATTGCCTGCCTTGTTCAAAAGCATAGAGATGATAAACTGAGGGCAATCGTCTAAACTAACCACCTTCACATTGTTAGATATGTTACTGTTTGTCATGGTCTACAGTTATTAATAATGATAAAAAATATAACACACCTAAGTAGGAGCAGATAGAGATACAAGATAACTGGTATGGTTGTCAATGTCATAATGAACTGCATTTGAATCCCTTCCTCTTGGTAAACACTTACTCTTACACAAATATTTACATGGTTATTGCAGGTATGAGCATTTTATTTTTTTAATTGAGGAAGCTTCAAGAGATGTGTTACCTATTCTTAAAGACAAAGCATTGAAGGTTGAGTTTTATTCTTGTTATGCGATGTGCTGTTATTGACTTGTATATACCATATACGTGACATTTCATTTGTTTGGAACTTTCTTATGTTCTTTAATGCTGTCCAGACAATGTACGTGCTGCTGAAGTGTAAATTAGAGCAAGAGCGCCGATTGCTATCTGCGCTAGTAAACAAAGTACTTTGACATACGATTCCTCTTATTTTACTGGCTTTTGGAACTTTGGGTGTGTTTGGGAGCTCCGATTCCCTGCATTGGAATTGGAATTGAAACAAAATCAGTTCAACCTTTGAACTAAAATGACACCAGTTCCGATTCCAAAGCTTGGAACTCTTACTGGAATTGTTAAATTCTTGAATTTATATCCGCAAATTTTTCTTGCATACAGCTAGGGGATCCCGAAAACAAGGTCGCATCTAATGCCGATTTTCACTTATCAAAGCTTTTGACGGATCATCCAAATATGAAGGTAAAAACTATCTGGTCTAGAAGAAATATGAGTTTCAACATGTTTTTAGTGCTTTGTTGTTTGTGTAATTCTTGAACCCCCTCGTAGATAATTGATTGTTGAATATATTTCTGGTGCTTTTGGTCTGCCAATCTACAATGTTTTTTCCTGATAAAAGTTACTTTTATTAATCTTATTTTGTCCTTCTTATTCCTTCTATTCTTTTCAGGTTGTGGTTATTGATGAGGTGGATAATTTTCTTTTCCGGCCTCATTTGGGATTACGTTCCAAGTACCATGGTGTATGTACCAACATAATTTTTTCAATCCTTACTTGCTACTTTTAAGTAGGGGTGTGCAAAAAAACCGACAAAACCGACAAACCGACAAAACCGAGCCGAACCGAAAATTTTCGGGCCGAGTTTTTTTGAGGGTCGGTTCGGTTCGGTTTAATCAGGTATAAAACCGACAGGGTCGGTTCGGTTTTCGGTTTTGGCATAAAAAAACCGATTTTGAACCGAACCGAACCGAATTATTTTTTATACTTTTTAATTTTATATTTTATATTATATTTATATTAGTGTTGACATATTATATTATATTGTTTAATTTTATATTTATATTAGGTATTAAAAAAATATATTTTTTATTAAAATAAAGGAAAAAACCGAACCGGCCCTGTATAAAACCGGCCCTGTCAAAAACCGACCCGATTCGGTTCGGTTCGGTTTGGTTTTTCAGCATTTTCGGTTCGGTTCGGTTCTCCTCCTCCAAAAACCGACATGGTCGGTTCGGCCCAAAAAACCCGGTCAAAACCGAACCGACCGACCCGTGAACACCCCTACTTTTAAGTACATGCTTTCTTCTTTTGTGGCTACTGTATGATGTTTCTCCCCCCTTATCGTATGCTATTGCAACTTTGAAATTGCACTTATGAGGCTATATTTTGAATTAAGTGATAATGCTTCTATTATATAAATATATCTTTTCATTTGCTTATTGTTCATTAGATACTATTTCCAAGCTTATTGTTGGCTGTCTTAGGGTATCACAATACAGATGCAGCAGTCTCTGGAGTTGCATATTGGTTTTGTTCCATAATTACATTTCAAAGCTGAGTACTTGTCTTGCATACGACACTCCTTGTTGGAATTTGTTTGTTGATGAACAATGAAAATTGGCATCCATGATATAGCTTTTGCAGAATGATTGGTGGCAAATTATATCATTTTGTTACTCATAAAAATAGGCTTTTTGTATTTTGTTGTGGTGCCATCACAAGAGAGTCAGTACCTCCTATAGTATGCCCTAGTGTGGTGCTGTAAAACAATTTTTCGTAACTACCGCTCTAATGAGAAGAAACCTGACTTAGATAATGGATCGCATATGCCCTGATTTAGACATTATCTTTCTGGTAAAGGATTCAGTTGTGTATGTTGTACTAGATGCTAAACTTCTCCAAATATGTAATCTTTATTTCTGTGAGAATAGTTTCCAATTGATACAACATGTTTGTAGTCTTTTGATATGAGTCCGATTAATAGTTGATTTTTTTGACATATAAGTTATTATTGTGCAAATTAATTGGAAACCCACATTAAAATTGGACACATCTTCTGTATTCTTTCAAGTAATTTTGATGACACATCCAATATACGTTTTCGAATTGATTTCCGATTGTTCCAGGTGTTTAGTTTGAAACATTAACCTCTATATCCATGATTTTCTTAGAATGCATCTAACTTGCAAACTTCATTGAACTGAACCTGTACATATGCAGGTTAACTTCTTAAGCCAAATTCGCCTGTCTCACCATGGTGATGGGCCTAAGGTGGCCAAACGTTTGGTAGATGTATATTTTTCTCTGTTTAAGGTATTTCTGAGACCCCATACCAATTTTGAGTTAGTAACTTTTATTGCTATATCTGAGTCTATTCTTCATTCTTCCTGGAATATTCTGTAACTATTCAGTTGCTGATTGTCTCTACTTTACAATAGAGGGTTATGATTCAAAATTTATTTACCCTTCTGACTATTTGTTATATTTGAACGATATTCAAACTTTACAATTTCAGCTACTTATTTCTGAGGCAGCTGCACCTGAGGTGGACAAAACAAGTACAAAAGATCATAAAAAAACTTCGAGTTCTTCCAAAAATAATGAGAAAAGTATAGCAAAATCTCACATTGAAATGGATTCGCGACTTTTAACAGCTCTTCTGACGGTCAGTATATATATTTTCACGCTTTACCTTAATATTTGTCTATATGGTGTGTATAAGCGCTGCTTAAATGACAACAATTGAGTCGAGTTATAACTTTTGATAGATGCATGCACATTTTTAAGCCTCATGGATCTTATTGTCATTTATGGGTTAAATTGACTCTCAAAATGCCAGCACAAGCACAAACTCTATCACATTTAACCAAAATATTATAGATGCAGTAACCAGCTACACTGTTGGCTCTAGTTGTAATTTTGAAAGATGCATGTATGGATGTTGGTTTGTGGGTCTTTTCCCTGAGTTGAAACGTTGAAGGTTAACTAGGTTTATTCACAATTCGTTTACAAAATACTTTTCTCTCTCTCGCTCTCTCTCTCTCTCTCTCTCTCTCTCTCTCCACATTGTTGATAAAGTTACAGTGTGAAATAATGCTGTTATGAACTTATGATTGGAAACTGATTGCAAAAAAAGAACAATGACATCAATATATACAGACATACTTTGGCTAAGGAGTACTGCCTAAGTAATTTTAAAAAGCTAAATATCAAAAAAGAAAAAAAAAGTAGAATATTCCATATACTACCTAATAGGGGATACTATAACACTAAAAGGAGGAGGGGACCACAAGAGCATTTAAATAATAAAACAAAACAATAACTCCACTCTATTATATACATCCAGATAAGTTTTCTCTGAGTGCCACATGGCCAAACTTTGAAGTGCGAAATAGGTTAATCTAATACATTTTTGAGCTTTTAGAGAGCTGGTTAACCCATTATATCATCATTGTTAATTGTGCGTAAATTCAGCTCCTTTTATTTTTGAAATATATTTATTTGTGTTTTATATTTAAATTTTCCATGTCAACAAAATAATGAACCTTGGTTTTCCCAACCAGATCGTTTTTTTCCTTTAGATTACTCACAGCTATCATCTGTTATGGTGTGTAGGAAGCATTTTCCCCCAAAATTTACTTCGTGTTCTTTGTCACTTTCTTTATCTCCCACAGGGAGTCAATAGAGCATTTCCATTTGTTGCAAGCAATGAAGCTGATGACATTATTGAGGTCCAGACACCAATGCTATTTCAGCTGGTAAGCTGATTGCCAATTTGTTTGTGATAAAGAGTATGCCACATTTTGTTAAAGTAATGGTAAATGTTTTCTAATTGCTGGATTCCTGCTGGAATCTGCAGGTTCACTCGACAAACTTTAATGTTGGAGTTCAAGCATTAATGCTTCTTGACAAGATCTCATCCAAAAATCAGGTTGTCAGTGACCGATTTTATCGTGCCTTATACTCGAAACTTCTACTTCCAGCTGCCATGAGTTCTTCCAAGGTAAACAAACTTGCCTACTTTTTTGTCTGCCTCCTTTTCGCCCTTTTTTTTTCCTAATTATTTTAGTGGTGCAGCAAAACCACTGCCTCCCGAGGTTGAATATAGCCTAACACCTGGAGTTTTGGCTCTTACAAATATGAGGAGGATACATTAGATATTATGTATGTATACATATATATAGTATCAACATATAATATTATCATTGTTCTAGTCAAAATATAAGAAAAATCCTCAAACTATTTACTATGGGTATGAAAGTAACCTACTTGAGCTTCAATTGTGGGTGGAGAGTATCCAATATTACCTAGACCACCAATCGTATCGGCACATGTAACCCTACTTGAGTTACTCTGAACATTCAGAGGGCTTTAGTGGTAACCAAATTTTTTATTGATACAATGACTTATTGCATCAATGCTTTAGTCCTTGATGCTTTAGAAGTCAATGCGAATCATTCAGTTCCTGAACTTTCCAGTCTATATTTAAAAATTAATGCTATCCTAAGACGTGCAATTTATTTAAGGTCTTTTATTTGAGATATTTTGACAATCCCAAGGTGTAGTAGATCTCTCAATTCTATAATATTTATTACACGAAATAAGATGAGATCTAAAATTGGAATGTTGTTACAGTATCATGGAAGGAGGCTTGTACTCCATGACTGTAATATGCCATACGAGCAAAACAAGAAGTATTATCTATGAGAGGCGAAATATTAAAATATGAATGACTTGAATGGTATGATTTGACTTGTGCCTAGCATGAGTAGAATGGTGCAACTGTTTTTTATCCTCAGAATGACTTCTTCCCATTTGTTTTCCTCTAACCTTCAATTGCCATGGGTTAACTTTCAGGAAGAAATGTTTATCGGGCTACTTTTGAGAGCTATGAAGAGCGATATTAATTTGAAGCGAGTATCTGCATTTGCAAAGCGTTTGCTGCAGGTTAGTAGTGAAAATGGATAATTGCTTCTTTTGGCTGTTGGTGTGATCTTATCTGACCCTATTATTACAACATTTTCTTCTACTTCTTTTAGGGAGTTCTCTCACAAGAATGCAATCACATTTGGCTAATCCAATGTTTATAAATTGACTAGGTTTTTACCTTTAAAAATATAAAATAAGATCATAAGACTTCAAACTTTATGACTTATAAGAGCTCTTTTAATACTAACTAGGTCTTTCAGTGACATGCTTTTGAAATTCTTTATTAAGCTTTGAATATTTTAACTAGGACTTCCAGTTATGATTTAGCAATTCTAAGCTCGTATTGGGATCATATTTCTATAAATGTGCCTTTTAAAAAATATCATCATGATAATAAGATTTTAAAAGAAGTATAATATGATAATTATATTTTTAAATTTAATATTACTTTCTTAGTGTTGAAGCAAGATCAATTTCTAGCTGAATAATGATAAAATATTATGAACTATGAATCACAAGCATGGGTAAGATTCGATATGAATACGGTGTACGAAAAATCTAATAAATTAGGAACGGACACGCTTGGGACACGCCATTAAATAATAACAATATAAACATTTCAGTTTTTGCTTATTTTATGAGTACCAACATAAATAAAGGAGAAAAACTAAACGAAGGATTTCTAATAATTGTAACATATTTTGTTTGTTAATTATTTTTAGGTATTTTGCAAGAAAAACAACAAATAATGAGATTGACTTGTACAAATATCTAAAATTTATTGACAATGGGTTTGTGTGGTGGTGGCTTGGCTGGTGTGGTGGTGTGGTGGAATCAGAAGAGAACAGAAAGCTGAAGTGGTTACCTCTGAGAACAGAAGGCTGAAGACATGATCACCTGCTCCAGTTCAAAATAGATGAAATGAACATAAAGAGATATCTGTCAATATGAGTTGGTTGGAGAAAACAAGAGAATTTTTTAATCCAGCCTTATGCTCTGCCGTTGCCGTTCAGGCGTGTCTTTTTTTATCGAGCCTTGTGCTCTCCTTTAGCATACATCGATCTTGTGCTCACTTGCAGCCGTTAGATACGAACAATCAAGATTTAATCTCAGCCACCAGTTGGGGAGGACCAAAACCTCTTTTTAAACACTTGTGTTCTATGCAAATTACAATATCCACACCCTTCCTCCCCCCTCCCCTTCCATTTGTAAGTATTGTAGTTCATAGTAATCTTTAATATATAATCTTTTGAAGTGCACTTCGTATGGTTTGCAACTCCTGCTAATTGGAGGAACATAAAATTTCAGAAATTTTATTGAAATCCCACGAAAGAATGCTACCTTAATGAAAAACAAGATTTTACAGCTAGACTGCTTTATACCTATCTCTAGTAAAGAAGAAAATTAATCATTGATCAGTCGTGTGGAAATAGCTAAATAGTCTTCTTTTTCGTGTTTTCCCTTTATTCCGTTGCATACCAAGAAATGGAGTCTTTGATGCATTAAATTTTATAAAATTGTTCATTGTCTTTAGAGTAATTAAAAGTTTAACATATTTTACAAATAGGAAAATTATGAAGCAACGGATGATTATTTGAAACTCTTATGGGGCATTTACCAGTCCGATGGAGAGGAATTTGTTTTTTTTTAAACCCTTTTGTGACTCCATCTAACATTGACTGCCCTAATACCCAAACAGGTTACCCTCCAGCAGCCACCCCAGTATGCTTGTGGATGTCTTTTCCTCCTCTCTGAAGTCCTTAAAGCAAGGCCCCCTCTGTGGTAAGATTAGTTTCTGTCATTAATATGCTGTTTTACTAAGGGTGTGTTTGATGGCGTTTTTAATTGAAAATATGAAATCTTTGGTCTTTACCAACTTTTGTTACAGTTTGATACACAATGTAAACAATTAGCTAAAGCTATATTTTTCAGTTTTCCAACTCTCTCAATTGGAAAATGCTTTTTAAGCAAGTAGAAAAAGTTTACCCTAGATATACACCATCTTTCCATCTTAAAATCTTTTCCATCTTTGCAATCAAACACCCAAGATATAATTTTAGCTTGAAATTTTTTTCTGAGTAAAATATTTCAGGTAAACCATTTTCCAAGTATTAAGTCTTCTTTTCTATCTTTTTAATCGAACACAATCCAATTATGCATTTATCAGTTTACCTGGAAAAGAATTGTTTTACCTAAAATTTTTAGGTGTACTTTTTTTTGATGAAAATTCTCGACTCTAATATTCAACTTTTGTGTGTCTGATTGGATTGGTCTAAAAATAAAAATAATCTCTGGAAAACAAAACTTTTGTTTTGGGATGGCGGGATTTTGACATGGAAAATGAAAAAAATAGCACAACCAAGTTTTACATATGAAAATACTTTCAAGGGAACGTATCTACTATCAAAACCCTCCCAAAATTTAAAAATTGTTTTTTCTTTTTTCTATTTTCTTTTTCCGTGGAAATTTGTGCCGACACACCCCGAGTTCTGTCGTCTCTCGGTTCACTAATTTCACTCGTCAAAATGTAGGAACATGGTGCTTCAGAATGAGTCGGTCAATGATGATGACGATGAGCATTTTGAAGATATCGTTGAAGATACCGAAAATAAATCAACCATCGAATCAGAGAAACCAGATAATGATAACGGTGATTCCTCGGGGGATGAAGGTGTTTCTCCAAATTCTGGTTCTGAAGATGAGGGTTCAGATGGAGACAACTTGCTTATGGGAGATGATTTGAATGGACCCCACAAAAATAAAACGATACCTGACCATAGTGGGCCCCAACGTCAAATAGCCAATGTGAAGCCATCATTGCCTGGAGGTTATGACCCACGCCACAGGGAACCTTCTTACTGGTATGTTCATTTTTGGGTGTTACATTTCAATGTTTGTTGAGGTTCAAATGGTTCTGCTGTGTTGCATCTAGGGCTAGTTCTTCCTTGTTTAATACTGAGGAAGAAGAGAAAACTCATTCTCCTTCCACTACATGTGAGAAAAATCGATTGATAAAAAGTTAAATCATATGAATTGGCAAATGAGAAATGTGGTCACAAGAAAACTCATTCTCCTTCCACTACACGACTTATTGTTACAAAAAATGTCAGTGATGGATTCTTTGCGAGATAATTCATATTTCAAAGAGGTTTTGCATTAAATCTAGTCCGCGGGTGTTTCTTGAAAAACTGCACTTTTTTTTTTTTTGGCAATTTCCCCTTTTTATATAAAGCCTTAAAAGCTGACGAAAATCTTTGAATGTATTTGTCATCCATTTCTCTTATAGTTGCATTATATTTCTAGTCTTTAATTTATTTATTTTATTGTGTTATCCTATGATGTAATTTCTATGAATCAACAGTAATGCAGATTGTGTAAATTGGTGGGAATTGATGGTGCTGGCTTCACATGTACACCCATCAGTTGCTACCATGTCTAAAACCCTTCTTTCTGGGGCCAACATTGTGTACAATGGGAACCCGTTACGCGATCTTTCATTGACTGCTTTCCTCGATAAGTTAATGGAGAAGAAACCAAAGCAAAGCACGTGGCATGGTGGTTCCCAGATCGAACCCGCTAAAAAGGTTAGTTTATTTACCTAAAAATTCAAGTATTTTTTTACGTCCTAAATTTTTGATATTAGACTTTAATCCAAATTAATCAGTTTATTAGACAATAGTGCATTTTTCGTCGCTTAATGTGAATTTCGCCGATAAAAGTGAAAAATTGTAATATAAAAAATTTAGGATGTATTAAAGTTAAAAAAAATTCAAATATGCAGCAATGTCCTTTTATTTAAATTTTTTTTAGCTCCCGGTCCCGGTCCTGTTAAGACATTTTAGTGTGAAACCTGCGTTTTTTGAACTTTAATGCCCGATCTCTGGCACGCATATATTTACAACCTGTGAAGATATATTAACATATCATGCATTTTTCTGGATAAAGTGCAAAAACCTCCCCCGAGCCATGCAATTTTGCAAGAAACCCCGATGAAATATTTTTAGTGCAAGAAAACTCCCTGAATTATACGTTATTGTTGCGTGATGTGCTTCTACAATGTCCTCACAAGAGGGAAAATCATAGTTCTGTTTTTTTTATGCACATATTTATGTATATTAATCTTCAGTCTCACTAATTTTTCTGTTTTTTTTGTTCTTTCCTTTTTTCTCCGTCAGCTTGACATGAACAACCACTTGATCGGGGCAGAGATGATCTCATTGGCCGAAATGGATGTACCCCTAGAAGATCTCGTCTTCCGCAAGTTCTATATGAACAAAATGAATTCCTCAAAGAAACCAAAGAAGAAAAAGAAGAAAATGGCCGACAATGAGGCTGCCGAGGAGTTATTTGCAGGGAACGGTGCCGATGAGAGTGACAACGAAGAGATCGATAACATATTAGACTCCGTTAATCCATCTTTAGAGGCAAATGGTGATTATGATTTTGATGATTTAGACCAAATTGCTAATGAAGATGACGAAGACTTAGTTGCTAATGCAAGTCTAGAAGAAGATGAAGCAATGGACTTCCCCTCTGGCATTGACATCACCGAGGGAGATGATGATGATGTTGTAATAGGGGATGGTGATGATGGGAGTGATGAAGATATATTTGATCAAAACAAAAAGAAACGAAAGTCTAGTGGGCGAAAAGGGGTGTCGCCTTTTGCGAGTCTCGATGATTATGAGCATTTGTTGAACGAGGAGAATCCGACAAAGCACAAATTGGCGGAAGGGAAAAAGCCCAAGTCCAAAAAGAAGAGAAAGACGCGTGAATGAGTTTATGTGGACATTACGTCTTGTGAATTTTGTTCGCCTTAATTTTGAGACCCGAGTGTATTTTAGTTTGTCCGATCAAATTAGGAGTTTTGTTTTTTGTTTTAAATTATTATTTTAAGCAATGCCCAATATTATTCATGTTCAAGCTGCGGAGAATATTTAAACCGAGTATAGTTGTTAATGGAACATCTAAATATTGTGAATTGTTAATAGGCATTTCAAATGATTTGATGACATTCAGAAAGATTCATTTCCCAATGACCTGCTCAATCTAGACTTACATTAAGAAAATGTTGTGAAAATTTGGTATATTGTGCAATATGCCGAAATATAACATGATGTTTAAAACCATGACTGCAACTGCATTTACTTCACATACAAAAATAACCAAGAAATGTGTTTTCCTAGTCAAATCTGAAATGTTGTAATTTGTTCACAATTTTTTTTAAAGCACTTGAAAAACATTAACAAAAGTGCGGTAGTCTGAAACTTATTTAATGTATTCAAATTGTTTTCTAGTTGAAGATTGTTGTCTCAAATAAGTATTAAAAGTGCATAAAAAACCGATGCCACCGATATTGAATTTTTTTCGGGTATAATTGCTATTTGAGACTACGATTTTAAAAGTCATAAGCTACCTCATTGTTGCAAAAATGTTTTTAAAGTGCATATTTAAAGAAATTAATCATTCTTTGCACCAGCATATCTGCAACGAGTGTAAAGCTCTTGAAAATGCTTATAAGATATGGAAAAGAAACTTCTAAATGGAACAATTAAATTATGCACCTTGATCAATTAAATGGATCATATCTGCAGCATATCTTAGTCGTTGATTGCAATTAATTGGTAAGATACAATGGGGTGAGTTGCATGTTTTTAAAAATAAAATAAAATAGGGGTGACTTACATAATTTAGTTGGTGCATTTAAGAATTTCCTATGAGAATCCAATTTTATGGTAAAAAAATCTAACAGTTCAAATCTTCATTTCTTCTGATTGAATTTAAGCACTAGTGATAATTTGTTCCCATTTTGGATTGTCTATTAAGGAGCAATCACATTGACATTGGTGTACTCTTACATAGGCACTTCCAATTAATAAAAGTAATTCACAGAGTCGAGCTCGAACAAGGTTTTATCGAAGTGAACATGAGCGGACCTCGAATAACTTGATTTTAATACCATTTAGTATGATTATTGATAATCGAGTTGAATTTGACTCGGGCCCAATAGGGCAAGAAATAAGGTAACGAGCTTCAATATATGTTCAAGCTTGGCTCTCTTAGAAAAAAATCTTGAAGAGAAGAGAGCATCAATCTTGTGGTGGCGAAATAAAGCTCATTCCATGCAAAGATCTTTGGCGATTAAAACTTGGAGAGAGATATTAATCTTCTTTTAGAGGTGGATGAGCTTCGTTGGAAACAAAGGGGAAAGTGGAGTGGCTGAAAGAGGGAGACAAAAATACAAAAAAAATTCATGTCAAAGCAACTCAAAGTGGAGTGGTTGGAAAATCAAAGTACTTTTGTCCCCGAGAGGCTAATTACTGATAATGTAATTTCAGCCTTTGAAATTAATCAGTCTTTGCACAAAAGGTCGAAAGGGAGAAATGAGTGTTTTGCCTTCAAGTTAGATATGAGTAAAGGGTATGATAGGGTGGATTGGGTTTTTCTTGAGAAGATCATGATAAAATTGGATTTTAGTGACAAATGGGTTAAGTTGATAATGAGTTGTGTGTCTTTAGTGTCTTTTTCGATTTCAATCAATGTAGAGCCGGAGGGTTACATGAGTGCTCAAAGGGGGTTAAGGCAGGGTGACCCTTTATCACCTTATCTTTTTTTCCTATGTGCAAGGGCCTTTCGTCTCTTCTTGAGAGAGCACAATTAGAGGGAATGATTGCGGGACTGGAGGCTAGCGTAAATAGCCCCAACGTCTCTCACTTAGTTTTAACATACGACAATATCATCTTTGAGAGGCAAAGTTGTGTGAAGTGGTTGAAATAAAAAAATCCTTAACATTTATGAACTTGCTTCCGGTCAACAAATCAATAAAAACATTTCAAATGAGATTAAGATGATTCTATGTGATGCGCTGGGGATTTGGGAGGTCGATAGACATAATCAATATTTAGGTTTCCCGTCGATGGTCGGTAAGTCCAAAAAGAGATATTTGTCGGCATGAGGGAGAGGGTTTGAAAAAAAAAGGTGGAAAGAGGTTCTTTTATCAATAGCGTGCAAGGAAATTCTTATTACGGCTGTCACACAATTTTTTCGCACTTTTGCAATGAGCTCCTTTAAAATTCGGGACTATGCGCAAAGATCTTAAATCTCTTATTTGCAATTTTTGAGGACTATGTGGGCGGAGATCTTAAATCTCTTTTTTGCAATTTTTGGTGGTCTCATGGTAAAAAAAGTAAAGGTGTGTGCCAAGTCTAGTTGGAAAAAATTTACCAAATTTTAAAAGAAGGGAGGAATATGATTTTGTGACCTTAAAGCTTTTAATCTGACCCTTATTGCAAAACAGGGGTGGATAATTCTTACAAATCACAACTCTTTAGACAACGGGATTTTAAAGGCCACATATTTTCCTAGGGTTTCCTTTTGGGAGGCCAAGTGGGGTTACAATCCTTCTTACATTTGGAGTAACATTTGGTAGACTTGATCTATTTTAGATAGGGGGATGTGATGGAAAGTGGGAAAAAGGGAGAAAATAAAAATTTGGGAGGATAAATGGATTCCTAAAACTCAATCTGTCAAACCTTTCACGAGACCAACTCTTGAGCATAATATTAATTTTGTTAAAAATCTCATTAAATCTTTATTAGGCCAATGGGATATCACTCTCATGTCCATATTATTTCTCTCAATAGGAAATATATTACATTCTAAGGATTCAGATCAATGGTCCTTTATCAGAAGATTAAGAGATTTGGCACTTTGAAAAGAAGGAAAAATATTCAACAAAAAGTGACTACCGGGCTGCATGGGACATTGGCTTAATTAAAGAAGAGCAAAGATTTTCTAAACCATCAACCTAATCTAATCCCCACAACTGGAATTTTTTTTGGCATAGCTGGTATCGAATAAAGCGAAGCACTTTTTTTTTGTCTTAACACAAATTCCCACCCTACCGGGGATAATTTTGAAAGGGGAAAAATGAATTTTCAAAATTTATCATGTTGTGTGTGCCAAAATGGGTGTGACTCTACTTTGAATGTTTTCAAGATTTTCCATTTAGTCGTTGATGTATTTAATTTCTGTGGGTTAAAATTTGATTTATTAGGATCTTGTAATGGTGATTTGGGAAGTTGAATTCATTTATTAGCCGACACCTTAAAAATGACCATTTTGATTTTGTGTGCTGGGATTTATGGTCCAATAGAAGCAATGTTTTCCCTGGTGCGGGGGCGACAACACGGATGGCTTGATTTCAGAGTTCTCCTCATATTTATTAGATTTGACGGAGGTATGGATATATGAGAAAAGTTATGGAAAAAATGAGGTTGCTTTGTGGACATCTCCAAATCCAGGTAAGTTTAAAGTTAATTTTTATGTGACCACTTTTAATGAATTGAGAAGCTTGGGGGTGGGAGTTATTATTAGAGACGATTGTGGTAGCTTTCAGGCAGTTCTATCCCGTCGTGTATGGAAACCTCTTGAAGCTGAACACGCGGAAGCAATGATAACGAAAATGGCAACATTTTTTTGCCATAAATATTGTATTTGCCCCTTCACCTTAGAGGGAGATTGTCATAACATGATTTCAAGGCTACATAACGAGGATGATGAGTGGTCAACTAGTGGAAATTGCATTGACTATGTTAAAAGACAAATTAAGTATGGTCACGGTATCTTTTTCTCCTTTGTTAAATGGCATGACAATGGACCAACCGATGTTTTGTCTCAAAATGCCAAGAATGTTGGGGACTTTTATGTTTGGTTTGATATAGCTCCATCTTTTTTAGAGAGTGCCTTACACTGTGATGTATCACATATTTTAAATTAAAACAGTTTGGTTTTTAGTTTAAAATTTTTTTGGTTCCTTTATTCAATTGGGTAGATCCTTAACAAGTTTTTATTCGAATGACTACGAGTCGAGTTCAAGTATTTTGGTTCGTTTTACGACACTAACGATAATTCTACTCAACCCACTAGCACAACTCCCAAAATAGTTAAACAATACTTAATTTTGTTAATATCTTATGTATGAATTTTATTACCATCTCCAAGATTGAAACCATGTTGCCTAAAAACTTTGAGACATATCTAGGAAAAAATGGCAAAAAGCGAATACTAATTCAACTTACTAACTAGAATAGGTAAAACTCATTTTGAAACCCTAAAACTGAGCCAAAATGACCAGATTGTTTCTCAATGGGGCTTGGGAATATTGACATTTATGAGGAAAGAGCTATGTTGCCAAAAGGCACCATTGAAGTGCTCTATTCATCCGGATGTCGATGAATTTTGTGAATACCTTTTGTGTAATCATGGATTGACTAGCTAGAGAATATCCGTAATGAGTTCTAAAAATACATTCTCCTCGATGAAAGACATGATGATTTTATGTGGATTCTTATTCATATCGTGAATAAGACCTCAAAATTATCTAACCAACATTGTCACGTTAGCATGTCCTCCTGAATAATGAAATTATTCTTTCAGTGGCTAACACTTGGAGGTTAGAGAGGGTTGTAAACACATAGGAATATTGAGTAGGGAGATATATGAATGACTTTGAGTGCCTAGTGAATTATTTATTAAAATTGTAGGGTAAGTGAACAAAATTCACATGCATATACCAAGAAATCACACAAGCCAAATAATTAATTATTAAGAAATTAAAAACAACTAAACAAATAGAGGGGAGCACAAATTGCCTACGTCCAACGTCGGGGGGGGGGGGGGGGGGTTATATTATTGAGTATTTTCTTAACATAATTTGATAGATGTTCGAGGCTACGAAATTTAAATTCCCCCATTGATGATGTTATTACAATATTTAAAGTCATGGGATCTTAAGGCCCCACGAAGGTAAACTCTTCCCTTATCACTTATTGGCTGGGTATTGATGAGAATAATTGGATATGCCTTTTTTTTAAATATCCTTTAATATCTAGGATGTCATAAAAAATTTATGGAATAAATCTTGCAATGACATGCATTAACTTACGTGCGTGAGTCCAGTGACTACTGGGGCCCACATGGCTCATAAATGAGAATTCTTGATCCCATAATTGCTCCAAAGGTTTTGTAGTCCTTGGGCACAAGTTTTTAATTTGGTCAAGGGCTAAATCAGTAATTTTACACTACCGATGAAGGCACAACCCCTTGGGAGGGGAGTTAACTATCAATGGAAACTTGCACCAAATGATGATGATTATATTGAGAGTTGTGCAAGCTCACTTTCCTTATAAAACCCATAAAATACTTTGGTGACCATTCATTTGCAAATGAGAGTAATCAAAGATGTTCGAGAGCTCTCCACCGTCACTTCCAACTTCATTTCTCTATAAGTGATTCTTGCTCTACTTCTTATGTTTGTTTTGAGTTATTACTTCCCATTTTTTTTACAGCTAGTCATAAGACACGAAGCTGGAAGTTAAATTTGATACCTCGATCTAAACTCTAAAATAGGACTTGGAGGCCAATAGATAGGTTGAGACCAAGGGTCTGGACATCTCTTTCAAGCACATCGAGCAGTAATTGGGGTACACCAAAAATATTTCTTCAAGCAAGAGTCAGATGCTTCCCTTTAAAATGAAAACATGCCCTCTTCCTCTGAACTTTATGATGATCACCACCTTGTTATCCTCCAGCAGCTCTCTAAAGGGATGGAAAAATTACTGAGGTGGAAAGAGAAGATGATGCCACCCCAAGGAGTCCCCCCAGTGAAAACTCCCCCCCTTTTAGCATGGCCGCCCTGGCCATGTGCCAAATGGGCAATGGCACAGGGCCCATTTTGAGTATGCACCTATATATGTAAATTTTAGGGGTTCAAAAATATTTTATGTGTATTAAAAATGTCAATTTTTAAAATAAGCTTAAATTTTTAGGGCCCATTTTTTTAACTACCCCAAAACAATTTATACAAAGAATGATTCAACTATCCAAAAATCTCACCCAACTAAAATGGGTTCCTAAAAAATAAGTTTAATTTTTTAGGGGTCCATTTTAGGTATTTAATATCTTTGTACAATATTTTTTTAAAGGGTCTTAAATTGATTTTCGCACGGGGCACTCCCAATCTTAGGACCGGCCTTGCCTTTTAGTTTTTATCATCTTTACTTTGATTTACTTGTAGATCCTATGCCTATTTCTAAACAAGTTTAATGAAGAACATATTATTCTCCAACTTTTATTATTTGAATTTTATTTCTTCATGGTTGGAAGCCTTAGCTTTTCCATTTAACTTATCTTTTATTTTTAACTCCATGATCAGGAAAGTTCCTCGCCACTCGCATTGGTCGAGCAAACGGATGATGACATGGATTTGTTTTTGGGAGTTGAAGCGTCTGATCAAAAAAGTTTATATTATCTCGTTATTCTCCAAGCCTTTCAAATATTTTTCTTGGTCACTGTTTACCACGTTATTTGTTTCTCTTTTTGAAAGAAAACTATGTAACTTATTCAAGTTTTGAATGAAAACCTCCTCTCCCTTTTACTTATTTGTGTAATATGA
The DNA here is from genome assembly GCA_949130495.1 of Sambucus nigra. Taxonomy (NCBI): domain Eukaryota; kingdom Viridiplantae; phylum Streptophyta; class Magnoliopsida; order Dipsacales; family Adoxaceae; genus Sambucus; species Sambucus nigra. The sequence continues at coordinate 660,753,511 of OX422213.1, read as the reverse complement.
AAATATCACTATCCTTTAGTGGGTGGATCCAATGCTTACTTTTAGCTGGTGTTATTACACGCATCCTAGGACCTAGCATCGATTAGCAATGATGTACTTATTCACGAGGCTTCCCCCCGTAAAGGATTTTAACTGACCAACCTGGTTGGGTTCTCTTTGCCCGTAAGTATTTTCTTGATTCTTGGGAGACCTTGCCATTTTGTGTCAATCTAACAAAATGTGTAGTACCATGCCAACTAGTTTTTCTTATTCCTAGGAAGTATCATAGTTTTTTCCCATTGCCTGCGCATCTCAGTTGTATGGGTCCCACAAAGGGTGTACGTATTTTATAAATTAGTTGTTTTTAGACAAATATGGAGAAACATTTTTATTAACTTTTCTTTTGATTTTGTCCTTTCGTCATTGTACAAATCTCTGTACACTTATCTCGGTTCAAATAGAATTTTTCTTGTTGGCACAGGGTCTCGGCTAAAGGTCAAGTATGCTACTATTCGGGAATAGGTGGAGTAACTACATGCCTACCTTATCAAGTTTGAGAACATCAATGACTTGAAAGAGAGTTCCAAAGTTTGTGGTATAAATTTCGCAAGGGTCCTCGTTAGGTGAGGCAAGATGGATACGATGATGGGGTGCTCAACATCCCCCACCATATTGAGGACATCTGGGCGCAATCTTTAAAACATGGGTGGATGAATGCCCTTTATGTGTTGAAAGTCCCCAAGGACTTTGAGCTTTGACATTGCATTGGTACAACATATGCAATCCTCACTACTGATTGTGTCACCAATATTTTTGGTTTATATAGATGCGGTACCTGTACAACTGATCGATGAGGAGTATGGTAGTGAAGATGATGATATTCCCCACTATTCCTCGCACTGACTAAATCTTGACCTTTTACGAATTCACCGACTACATATTTTTCTCCTCTACAACCTCCCCCTCTCATTAGAGTATCTATTTATTTTATTCTTGGTTTGTTTCTCTTTTTGAAAGAAAACTATGTAACTTATTCAAGTTTTGAATGAAAACCTCCACTCCCTTTTACTTATTTGTGTAATATGAAAATATCACTATCCTTTAGTGGGTGGATCCAATGCTTACTTTTAGCTGGTGTTATTACACGCATCCTAGGACCTAGCATCGATTAGCAATGATGTACTTATTCACGAGGCTTCCCCCCGTAAAGGATTTTAACTGACCAACCTGGTTGGGTTCTCTTTGCCCGTAAGTATTTTCTTGATTCTTGGGAGACCTTGCCATTTTGTGTCAATCTAACAAAATGTGTAGTACCATGCCAACTAGTTTTTCTTATTCCTAGGAAGTATCATAGTTTTTTCCCATTGCATGCGCATCTCAGTTGTTAACATATAACAAGTTGATAATTAATCTGAGCAAAAGAAGACTTATATTAAAATAATTGATCTTAGGGGCAGAAAATCTTTACCGATTGGAACAATTGTGTAACTAAAAGAATGAAATTTGAAAATAAATAATCTCCAATTCAACTGAATAGGTAGAACTAAGATAAAAATATTAGAGAAATAACTAGACTAAAAGTAAAATTAGTTCCGATTGGCCATGTTCCAAGCTCATGAATCTCAATGCCCTCCAATGTTTCCAAGTGGTAAGTTCCATTGAGGTCGGTCCTGATAACTTTTAACGGTCCCTCCTAATTGGAACCCCATAAAGGTGGACTCCCCCTTATCACTAATAAGTTGGGTATGGATAAGCACATCCAAATATATGTCTATAATTATTTATAAATATCCTTTAACATATGGTAACATCTTCAAAAAATGTGCAGTAAATCTTATGATGACATGCATCAACTTTCTTATGTGGTTACTATGACTGTTGGGTCCCATGCGACTCATAAATGACAATCATTGATCCCACAAAGGGTGTACGTATTTTATAAACTAGTTATTTTTAGAGCATCAAGAGTGGTGAAATGAAATGAAAGGTAGGATACAAACTCTAAAGTAAAAAAATACCATTCGTTTCGTATAAGCATTACAGTGGTGAGAGAGATAGAATAGGTAATCTAATTTCCTACGAACAACTGTTGTTCGTAAGAACTAAATATTCATTTTTTACGAACAACATTTGTTCGTAGGAACTGATACGGACAAATGTTGTTCGTAAAAACTCAATATATATAATAAAAATGCCTATTTATATTTCCTACGAACTTCATTTGTTCGTATCAATTGCTACGAACAAATGAAGTTCGTAAGAACCCTTACAGAATTTGTAACCATTCTCTAAACTTACAGAACGCTTACAAATTCATATACATAATTTGTTGATTTTCACTCACCACTGCGAGTCTAAAATTTTGTAAAGTTACCAAATCTCTTGTTTTTTTCTCTCCTCATTGTGGATGCTCTTAGAGGCATTGAAAAATAGTTGTTGTCACCTGAGCTCCTTATTTACGCAGACACTAGGCTTTGATAAGAGGACAAAAATGGTTTAAAGCCAAATTTACCTATATGCCAATGTAATATGCCTAAAGGTTTAAAGATTTACGGACTCCTCGGTTGTGAATCAACCGGCCTACCAACTTAATGTTTTTGTGTCAATAGCGTAAGGTGTGACCTAATATTTTTAATTAGTGAATTTAATTATAACTAAAACTGTTAAATAAAAATAGAGTTAATGAATACAAAAAAAATTAATTAAAGCATACAATAACGCATTTAAAAGATATAATTCATATATCATATATGCAACTGAATAATTTGTACAAGAAAATATATATCGAGCACTTCCTTGACTACAACATGAAGTACTGCGCTTCCTATGCTCTCAAACATACTACAACATATATCTAATAGACATCATAGTTCACACGGATGTCCACAAAAATATAAAGTGTTGGGGAAAGAACTGTAGCACTCAAGCTTTTTTAATCCTTCGTGGGGTGATGATGATAATTGCTGAATAATGGAATAAATTAATATGTAATAGTGAGAAAATAATTGCAAGAAAATCACACGAGACAATGATATATGTGATTCGACATATTATGCCTTTACCCACAAGTGATGGTGGTCGCTATTTATTCACTATAAATCACTCACAAATGCTCACAATCTTTTTTCTCAAAAGAAAAATAACCCGAACTCATATTTTTTCTGTCAAAAGAAAATACCCAAACTTACTCTTTTAAACACTCTTTATTTTCCTTCCGGATGATACTTTTTCTTCCTTCACTTTAGTATATATAATACCAACAAACACCAACCCCCATTAATAGTGTATTAACTTACCCATTAAATACATCCCACTAAATAAGGGGAGGAAGACAAGGAGCCACCCAAAGAAATTCATGGCCGCAATTATCAAAATAGTTAGGCTAATTTACGAGTCATATTTTGAATGAAAATCAAGCCAACGATTCCCAAAATATCCAACTTGGTGAGAATTTCACACTCCCGAATTTCACACTCCCTACTCTTGATCCCTCATTTTTGTCATAATAATGTTTATGACCATTTTACATAAAGATACGACCATCATCAGAAACCACCCTAAAGGGTCTCAACAATGTTAGATATTGATTATGTTTGAGCAATGCTCAAACTTGACCATTGGTACCACTTTTGTCATCATGTCCGTTGGATCATCCTGAGCGTTAATCTTTTGTAGAAGAATTCCACCTTCTTAGATATAATCCTTGATGAAATGAAAACAAACTTCAATGTCCTTGGTCCTTCAATGATTAACTTGGTCCTTTCCAAGTGAATAGAAAATCTGGCTATCACAATGCACCTTCACACTCTCCTGAGTAATCCCCAATTCACTAATTAAACCTCGAAGCCATAGAACCTCCTTCATAGCCTCTGTCATTGACATATACTCCACCTCTGTAGTAACAAATTCACTTTCGACATTAACATAAACCTCCAACTAATTGGACTACGAGCTAATGAAAATACATAACCCGTAGTAGACCACCCCTTATCTAAGTCACCCAAATAATCAGGATAAAAATAACCACATAATTAATACTAATCAACCTACTGGTACACTAGTCCCACATCAGGGGAGCCTTGAAGATATCGTAAAATCCACTTAACTGCATACCAATGTCGTTTGCATGGATTTTCCATGAATCTGCTTACCATGCTGAATGCGTGAGTAAAATTAAGATGAGTACACACCATAACTTGCATTAAAATACCAACGACACTTGCATAAATAACCAGAGACATAAAAATCATGCTCATTTTCAGTAACCGAGGACATAATTCTTAGAAGTTTAAAGTAATGTATGAACACCTTCCTCAAATATTATCTCAGAGAGAGATACAACCTTTCGTTTTGACTTTCCCTCGAAATCTCCATACCTAATATTTTCTTTGCTCCACCCAATTATATCATCTCAAATTTTTTACTTAATCTAGATTTTAACATATCAATTTCTTCCATTCTCATATAAACATTGAGAATATCATCCATATATATGAGACAAGGAATGAAATACCTATATTTTAATTTCTTGAAATATACGCATTGATTGTAATCACTATGTTTATGCTTTTGACTCATCACGAATGCATTAAACCTTTTATACCATTGTCTAGGTGATTGTTTTATCCCATACAATGATTTATTCATCTAGCACACATGATTCTCCTTACCAATAACCTTAAATCCTTCAGGATGTGACATATAAATGTCCTCCTCCAAATTTTCATGAAAGAAGGAAGTTTTGACATCTAGGTTCTCGAGCTTTAAGTCAAACTACAAAACTATAAACAAAAAGGTCCATATGGAAGTGGTCTTAACCACCGAAGAGAAAACTTCATTGTAATCCATAACTTTAATTTGTGCATATCCTTTAGCTACCAATATTTCCTTATAGGTTACAATAATCTCATTGGAATTTGAAGAAACATCATATTTCGTTGTGAAAACCCGTTTGCACCCAATTGGATTCTTACCTTTAGGAACTTTTATAAGCTTCCAAGTGTGATTCTTATGAAGAGAGTGCATCTCTTCATGCATAGTTATCTTCAAATCATCACAATAACACTCACTTATCACTTATTGATAGGTATACGAACCATCAATAAATATTGACAATGCATATGATGAACTATCCTAACCATATCGTTACAGTGCCTTTTTAATCCTTGGGTCTCTACCACTTGCTAAATATGGTTGTTGTTGATACTCTTATTGCTAATTAGGCTCCTCATTTGGAACTTTCTCGTCTACATCTTCCATCACATCATTTGTAACCTTTGTAGAATCATTTGGAGTTAAAAACTCCACCCGCAAGAAATCACCACCGCTACGATTACTAACCTCCTAAGAAGTATATAAATTCTTCTTCTTAGTTTCCAAAATAACAACTTCATCAAATATTACATATATACCGATTACAAATTTCTTTAATTCTAGACACCATAATTTATACCTCTTAACACCTATTTGGTAACCCAAGAAAATTTCTTTTTTGGATTGAGGATCCATTTTTCTTCATATGGAAATAAGTCAGACAACCGAACACGTTTATGGAACTATAGTCTGCAGGTTTACGAGACCACACCTAAATAGGTGTCTTGAATCCAATTATTTTCAAAGGTGATATTTTCACGAGATTATAGGTCCTGCTCACACACTTGGCCTAAAATTCTTTACCCAATTTGGAATTGGATAACATGCACCGTGCTCTCTCTAATAGGGTACGATTCATTCGTTATATAACCCCATTTTATTGAGGTATTCCCTTCATTGTGAAGTGTCTAAAAATACCTTATCACAGAAAAACTTGTTCATTGGGTCACAAGTGTACTCCCCACCACTGTCAGAGAGAATCATGTTCATTTGTTTGCCAATATACTTTTTAACTATTGTATTTCACTCCTTGAACACAATTGTGACTTCATATTTATGATTCATGGTGTATAAACAAACTCTCAGTGAGAAGTCATCAATTCAGGTAATAAAATACCTCGCACCCCTTCAGAAATAACTCTAGAGGAACCCCATACATCTGAATGGATGTAATCTAAAGTGCCCTTAGTACGGTGAATAGTCGTACCAAGCTTCACGTTTCATTGCTTCCCAAATATGCACTGCCCACAAAAATACATCTTGCTAATTTTATCCCCTCCAAGAAAATCACACTTACTCAAAATTGTCATACCTGTATCACTCATATGTCCCAGTCGCATGCAATTGTTTAGTAATTGACTGTTTCTATTCTACATAGGAAACTATGACTCCACCTGAAATGCTACTACTTGTAAGGAAATACAAGTTACCATGTCGATGCCAATCACAATCACCTGAACACCGCTACACACGATTAGAATTTCGTTCACAACTAATTTTTTTTATCCATTTGCCTCTAAAATTACTAATGAAATCAATATCTTTCAAAGATCGGGGACATGTATAACTTTTATTAACATCCTCAGAACTTCGTCAAATAAGATGATCCGTACGGTATCAACACCGAATGTCTTGTAAGCGATATTATTTCCCATAAAGTTATTTCCACCATTTAACTCCTTATAGGTAATTAACCAATACATGTTTTCCATCAAGTAACCTTCCTACGAATAAATAATTATTTAAAATCACCGACAACACCTTATGGTGGTCTTTTTTATCTGAGGTATCTTCTTACGCAACTGAAACTATGTATGATTTCTCCATATTCTTCTTTTTTTTAGATTTAAACTTAAGACAATACCATTTAATAGTGACCTTTCTTATGACACCAATAACATTTGACGTTTGTCTTCCTATAATTAGAATTTGAATGTCTCTTATATTTCCCACGTTTTCTTTCTTCAGTTCTTCTCCTCACAACTAAGACAGCAACTTGAACCTCCTCACTAAATTCTTTCTTTCGAAAGTTTCTAGAGATAAGGTTCGTTGTAATATCTTCAAAAGATATAAATTTTTCCCTTACAACAATGTATTAATAAGGTGTTCATACGATTCAGGTAAAACACTCAATAGTAACAATGATTTATTTTCCTCGGTAATCTTCTCATCTGTATTTAACAAATCAATAATTAACTTATTGAAATCGTTAATATGAGCATTCAGAGTTTTTCCTTGCTGCATCCATAATTTTTGGAGTCTCTTCTTTAAATAAAGTTTGTTATTAAGTGTTTTTGTCAAATATAGTTTCTCCAACTTATCCCACAAAGTATTTGTTGAAGTCTTCTTTTGCACATTGTAAGTGTGTTTTGGTAACAAGCACCATCGAATATTGATGCACGCTTCCAAATCATAATCTTTCTAATCACATTCCTTCATATATTTGGGTTTTCCCCTTAACGCCTTATGCAACCTATTTTTCAAAAGCAAGTCTTGGACTCGAGTTTGCCAAATCCTAAAATTATTCTTTCCATCGAACTTGTTAATATCCAACGGTGATGCATGGTTCCTTTGCATATTTTGAATTATGAGAACTCGTTTCCACATCACTTCAAAAAATTAACACATTTAAATTTAGAAAAAAATAATTTTGGATATTTTTTTGTTCAAAAATATTGTCACGACAAATATAGCAAAAAAATGATTTGGTACAAAATCTCCGATACCAGTTTGTTGGGTAAAGGACCTTAGAAATCAAGCTTGTTAAATCCTTTACGGGATGATCATGATAATTGATGAAGAATAGAATAAATTAATATGCAATAGTGAGGAAATAATTTCAAAAAAATCACACAAGACAATGATATACGTGGTTTGACAAATTATGCCTACATCGGCAGGTGATGTTGGTCTATATTTCTTCATTAAAAATTAATACCACGAGGACTTCAAATCACTCACAAATGCTCATAATTTTTTCTCTCAATAAAAATACCTAAACTCATAATTTTTCTCTCAAAAGAAAAATACCCAAACTCATTCTTTTAAACGCTATTTGTTTTTATGCCGAATAACACTTTTTCTTCCTTCAGTTTGGTGTATATAATACCAATACACACTAAACCCCATTAATTGTGTATCGATTTTCCCATGAAACATATCCCGCTAAACAAGGGGAGAAATGCATGGAGCCACCCAAAGACATGCAATGTTTTGCATGAAAATCAAGCCAACAATTCCACAGAATACACCAGACAACCGTGATCTCAATGATATGTGATGTGGTTAGGGTGCATTGTTGTACATATTGTGTCATATAGGAAACAGAGTTGGAACAATAGGGTAATTGTAACGACCCAAGTTTTTATTAAATTATGGGTATTGAATACCGCAAATACAAGTACATTTTCTTATTTTTATATACATTAGTGAATTTCATTGAGAATAGTTGAGTGATTATTCAATAGGTTTGGGGTAGTTCCTAAATTGAGTTTATGTTTTGTGTGACTTAAATTGGAGTAATGGGGTGATTTTTTGATTAGTTTGGGTAATTAAGAGATTGTATATGCTATTATGTAACTTGGATTAGAATACTTAAGTTGGTTTGACGAATTAAATGAGTTAGATTTTAAGTTAATATATATATATATATATATGGAAAAATGAAGTTATTATAATTATTAAATTGTAAAGAAAAACTGAGAGAAAATAGAGGACTCAGAGGAGCACCATGATAGTTGTTCACTCATTCTCAACCATGTCTTGAGGACCGCTATCATGGATTAATTACGCGTAACTGGGATCATTGGTAAAGTGGCTACAACCGCAACTTTAGGCCTGCAATTTCGGGGGAAATAGGGAGTGACTGTTGCTTTAGGTTGGGAAGTCATATTTAACCGTTGAAATTCTAAAACATGGCTGTTTGAACCACTCACAAATTGAAATGTGTCGTGATGACACAAGAACTCATGTGCTTCTATTATTTTTAAATGAGAATTTAAGCAGCTTGAATGGGTATCCAATCACCATTCCATCTGCTGCTATAGATAACAAGAAAAATGAATGAGTTGAGGGTGTATAAGGGGGTGTTTTGAAGAGAAAATGCAATGGAAATAATTATTGGAGTGTATTTTCAAGCTTAGAATCTTGGTATCCTTTTGAGGTCTTGATCGACTATAAGTTTAGGATCGGATACAACGCTACTGCAAAGAATATTAATCGACTTGAACCTGGATCTTCCGTATAAAAAAGTGAGGCTACACTGCAGAAAGTTTACAACTGAGTCTCTTGTACAAAGGACCACTTCTCTAATTCTTCAACATCTAAGGAGAACTTAAGCATCCCAATGTCAACATGTACCAAAGTATCCGATCGACCATATAGGATGAGTTACCCATTGACATATAGGAAACCATTTATGGTACTATAGGGGTCGAACCTAATCCTCCCAAAGTCAGTCAACACAGAGAAGATCTCATCACTCTCTATAGTGAGATCGACATGCTTATTCTACGATTAATGTTTGACCTCTTCATACTAGGGGTGTCACCCTGGACTCACCATTACACCGATATAGGACACAACTATGGGAATACTTACCTTGATGCAACCAACATAGTTTTCACAATAGAACTTTAAAATGAGACGACTCACCAAAGTCACCCCCACCCAAAGCTCCCCCATCCCTAAGGTATTCATATACTACCAAGATGGAACTTGTCAACTCGGTTCACCATGACCACGCAAGTGAAAAATTTGATATCATGAAGTATGTAAACCCATGCCAGATTTATCCATAAGATCTCATCCTTGGGCCAGGATACACTGCATATTGGTACTACTACGAAGATATCTTTTGTGAGGCCACCATCATCACGAGGGGAATGAATCTAAGAAAACTTAAAACCTAATTTGATAATAAAGAGCACTAGGAAACAATCTCTGACAATGACATATGGTTAGGATCATCCATGTCTATGGAATCATCACCTGATACACCCAACCAGAAAGATAAAAAAGTCCTAGCCATGGTGGTATAAATCCCCACCCATGCTAAGAACTCTGACATATTCGTATGGTGGACTGTTGAATCCATGTCCCGAACACCCCCTAAAATAAAGAACAAGGCTCCTACAAGCCCTAAGATAACCCCCACCCTGGATTGGACCGAAGTGATGGCCCCAAAGCCGACACCGCCTGCCTTTAACCCCATATCCTTAATTAACCTCCTACTCCATCCAGAGAAATATGAACACGAAGCTCGAGCAGAACCCATACTTTCCCTAGACAAAGAGGTAAATTTCCTCACCAGGTCAGGTCAACACTCCACTATATAAAACCGAATAGTAAGTAAAAGAGTTCCATTGGGATAGATATTACCTATCCTCCTCTGGTAATAATATGATCTAATAGCAACTCCATTGAACATCATCTAACATCACCATCTGGGAGTTTTTAGCTACATCATGAGAGAACAGAGTTGTCGTTATTCGTCTGTTGTCTCAAGCTTCTATATTATAAGACCTAACCCTGATCGAGATGTCAACTATAGAGTGGTACATGAGTAACCCCATAATAATATAAGAGTTTTACGATAAGTACCCAAGAAAAGAGGGTGCCTAAGAAACCCAAGTCAACTCCAAAAGATATGCGAGAAGTACCAACAAAGGACGGTGCATGAGCAACCCAATTCATCTTCAAAAATCATTCAAGAATTACCAAAAAAAGAGGGTGTACGAGCAACCCAAGTTAACACTAAAAGTCATGCGAGTAATACCAACAAAGGAGGGTACTCGAGAAACCCAAAGCTCCAAAAATCATGCGAAAAGTACCAACAAATAAGGGTGCTCGAGAAACCCAAAGATCCAAAAACAATGTGAGCGTTACCAGTAAGAGGGTGCCGCTTGATCAACCTTAAGACAAATATCAAAATAAGAGTAAGTACATGAGTAGTCTTTGTTTTCCCAGTGAAGTAAAATTGAGAGAAGTTACTCAAACAACATAAAAATATGTATTTGTGAACCTCCTTTACTAACACTTAGTCTCGTTGTTTTTACAAATGTTTACTTAGCAAGAAGCCTTAGCTGAGCAAGCAGGGCTCGAGCAGATGGCCAGTTGAGACCTCTTGAGAGTTTTGATTTGGATATTGGGAGGTAAGTCTTATTGAGAAAGCTAAGGCTCAACCATTTCAATATTTTAGGAAAGAGAGAATATTGAAGCGGGGGACCCAAGAGGTCACTTGCACTGACATTACACAATCCACATTTATTTATTAGCGAGTAGTAAGTGATTTTCTCGTAAGATATTTTAATAAAGCCAATGGTGAGTGACCCTTAAGATCACTCCCAAGTTTTCAAAATTATTCATCAAGCAACCGTTTACAAATATAAAATAGTACTTTTTCACATTATAGCCGTTTACAAATTACCTTTTTGAACACTATTACACCAGGTGTTACTCCATAACAGACGTATCGTGGTAGATAGTGACAAATAGTAACAAGGAAAAAAGTGTAAAAAGATATTTATCACATGAGAATATCCATTTAGCGCGCACATGCCACATCAACCCTAATGTTTTACTATAAATAGATTACTTGGGGCACAACCACAATCATCATTTCATTATCACTTTTACTCTATATAAACTCCCACAGATATTCCCTCCTAATATCTCGAGGTGTTTATCTCTCCATTCTCAGAGAATCACTACTCCCAGTCGGTTCATTCCTTTATTTATCATTGAAAAGTTGTATTCAATCTTTATTTGTTCATTGTTGCAAGCAAAAACATTATTATTATATTGAAAGTTGGTTTTTTGTCTCTGTTTTTGTTCTTGAAATACATTACCATGAAGAAATTTTCCACTAGAGTGGGTCACACCTTACAATATTTTTAAGAAGTTGGTCTTTGAAGACACTTCGACAGGTAATGGAGTTCAAAGTGACCTAACTACCAATAAATAGGTTGTTGTTATAGGAGCAAGAGATTATTCCCTCATTGTGGGATAGACGAGAAACTCAATTGCTCCACAACTGAATGGAATCGATCTGACGAGTTTTTTTATTTTATTTTTTAAAGCAGCACAACGTGCATATGACAAGTTTAGTCCAATTGTGCTATGACAGTGTTGGTTCCTACTGGAGGAACAATTACAGTAGAGGAGGTACCGACAAGGAACGTGGTGGCCGAACAGACCCCAACCCCGTGAGCTCACCAACAATAAAGAAAACAGAGGCAGATGAATTACCCTCCAAGGTGATTGTGATGGAGGAAGTTAAAAAACTCCTCTCACTCTGGCGATTTTGTATTATTTATGCCAAAATCTAGGCATTGTTAAGCTCGCTGTATCATAAATAATGTGCCTCTAGATCGATTTTCATAATTCGAAAGAAAAATGAAAGTTTGAAAAGTCTTTTAAAAATGAAATTTTAGAAATCCCAGGAGATTAAACCATAATTTCAAAAAATTTATGAGGCTAAAAGTAATTTTAAATGTTTATCTAGTCAAAACAAAGCTCTCTCTAAAATTTGGTTGAATTTCGTGTTGAAACGAGTAATTGATGAAGTTCAGGGGATAAATTGCAATTAGGGGTACAAGTGCAATATCATAAATATTTATAACCCTAAATTTAAGCTAAATATTTTTATTTTTCATTTTTATACGTACCCTAAGAGTTTGTACAACAAGGTAGTTGTGTTGCAAGAATAGTTAGGATATGTCACGTCACGATACTACTGACACAATTGTACTAAAGGACTTTTATAAAATTGTTCGAGCGTCCGTTGACATTATGCCATATCTTTTAGGAAAGGTCTTCAAAAGACTCACAACTTTGAAGTTTGGGTGAAAATGATATTTTTAAGTGTTGGGGGTAAAAAATGTGATTCAAGTTGGTGCTATGAATAGTGACGAAAATTGGGGATAATAATTAAAAAAAAGCTTCCGAATTGTTTCCAACTCTTCTCAAGATCCCATGAGATATTTATCGACCCAAATACAACCAATAAAAAGATTTTCACCCCAAGCAAAATACCTCATCTCATGGCCTATAAAAAGGACCATTGGATTCATTTTTTCACACATAATTATTACAATTTTTTTGAGCAAATTTTGAGGGAGTTTATTATTTTAGGGACAAGAATTGTATTTTTGTGGGGGAGGATTTTGTTAAGAATCATTGTATACAAGACACATTTCTTTATAATTTTTGAATAATTAATGAAAATTCTTATTCGTTCTTGAAATCTTAATATGTCTATCATTATGTTAACATAAATTCCCAATTAAATTTACCACGTTTGATTAGTATTATGTAGTTTTTAAATACTTTAAAATTTAGGTATTCACTTAAAATGACACAAGATAGTGTTTTAAACTATCGAAAGTGATTGCTAATTCATATTTTAAAAATTAAAGTGTATAATTTTTGATGCATTATGCTTACATTAAATTGTTTAATACCCCATGCTTAAGTACAACGTTAAGACTTAAAATTGGTGATTCACATTTTAATTTTTAGTGTGGGTAATTTTTGATGGGTTATGATTGCACTTGATTGTTTTGATCGTCCATGCTTAAAGACTACATTTAAAACTTCAAACTGATATTTTTAAAGGAATAAGGGTTTGAGTCATCTAAATTGGAGACTTTAAATTTTATGTGAACTTCAATATTTTATTTTCCTAATTAAACGTGACGAGAGTTAATTTAGTTTGTGTTATAAAATCTGGAATGTCGAAATTAAATTAATGCGTAATATTATTTAAAATTGATAAATTGATTAGAAATCCCAGTTTCTCCCTTAATTAGTTTCATATTCTTGGTTTCTCCCAATAGTTCTTTTTATTTTAGTTTTAGATTATAATTATCATCTTTACACAGTACCATCTAGTTGGAAAGTCTTCAAATTAAAAATTTGATCAAATCTTTATGGGATCGATCCGTACTTGCATAGGCTATGCTATAATAGCCTGTTCCATTGTGATAATTTTTTTATTTCAGAAACACACTCAAGAAAGAATCTACTCTCATGTATGAGGAGTTGAAAAATCCTTATCCATATAGTGTCAATGAGGAGCCGTATCCCGAGGCCAAAGTTCATGAAATTAAATTATAAAGGAAAAAAATCCTAGAGATCATGTCAAAAGATTTGTGGAATACCTTGGTCTGTACTGTAACGACTAGAATTTGAGGTTAGGGGAATTATTTAAGACCCTCACTCGATAAGATTACTCAGAGTACTCCGACATAGAGCTAAATAGCATTCCCACTTGGCAAGATATGCACAGACAGTTCTTATAAAAAAATTTCTTGGCTGAAGACGAATTTACTTTAAGGGATTTGTACCCAAGAGGTGCAAAAACCAGACAAGGAATTAGTACAACACATCAAGCATTTTAGAGAAAAATATTTGGATGTCTATGAGGAGGCCTCAGAAGCAAGGCTACTGCAGATTTTTATGGAAGGCTTACTCAAGGAGTAAAAAGTCCACTTGATCAATGAAACTTGTAAGGGAACCTTTAGGGAGTTCACTCGAGCAGCAAGGAATATAACCATGATCATAAATAAATAAAAAACCAGAGATGGAGAATTCATGCGGATCTTCAATTAGGAAGATTTCAGGTCTTTCAGCCACAAACGATTAATTATATGGATGGAAACCCCAAAGGAAAAAAGGTGGTCAAGGACCCAATAATAATGTTGCAGGAAAAAAAAGTTTGAAAGGTAAAATGTTCCACCGCCGCTACCATGAAGCATTATGGAGGTTATGGATTGTTACCATATGTTGGTGCGTGAGGGAGTGGCAGGCCCTCCTCACTCGAATGGTAAATTAGCCACATTTGCTGAGAAGGCAAATGGAAAATTTTACGAGCTGTATCAGAGGATTTAACACTCTACAAAAGATTATTATTATCTGCTTAAGATAAGAAATGAGAAAGTTTCAAATAGCACTTTGCAAATTCATTCCATGGATGTCAATGAGAACCCATTGTAAATCCATCGATATAGTTCTATAAATATGGTGATAGGACATGACTTGGAAGAGATAATGCCATCTGAGGAATGGATGGAAAATGATAAAGCGTGTGACGAGTGACTGCTTCGTTTGGACAACACTGATTGTTGATACCAAAATTAATATGCTGATGTGGACAAATAATACAAAGACACGTGTCAATCTACGTGGCACAATAACAACGAGGAAGTTCATTTCCCCAACTAACTCATGTTCTCTCCGAGCAACGAGGATACACCGAGGAACTTTAGCACTCCGAGGTATTCCAGTGATCCGAGGAACTCCAGAGCAACGAGCAACTAAGGCGGTCCGAACTGCATCTCGGCCGTATCATTAATTACCAGATAGTCAACAGTTCAACTATTCATTGAATGTTTATAATCTTGACACACACGCTGCATTAAATGTATTACCCTTTCATGTGTATATCATTTAATGTATCGACCCTTTCATGTACAGCCTCAAGGCTATAAATACCTTGTATCATCCTCATTCAAGGGGACCGAAATTTCTTGATAGAACTTGTAATCGAGAATTCCCAAACACTCAGCAATAACATAACAGTGGATGTAGGCCATTCTTATAAGGCTGAACCACTTTAAAAATCTTGGTCTCATTTTATTTATCTGTGATTGAATAATTAGAGCGATCTAGTTTTTTACATCAACAGATTGGCGCCGTCTGTGGGAAACGACTGTTGCTATCGTTTTTCACCAAAAATCATTTATCATCAATGGCAGATAATCCAGAACCCAGTAATCGAAATGCTGGAAATGTTGGAAATCCTCCAAATCCATCTGCACCTCCAGATCTGGCTGGAATTATGACGAATCTGGCTGAAGGACAAACCGCCATGCAAGAAAAAATGAGGCAGCTCATTCAAACTCTTCACGGCGGTGCACCTACCCATTCAAGGCAAAGGAGTGATCGTGGGCAATCGCGATCCAGGCATACTGGGTCATATCGTAATGAAGAATCTAATGATTTTTCTTATCAACCTGGGCGAACTTCATCGATACGGGCTACGGATACAGATCAACATATCACTCTCTCTCTGGAGAGAACCAGCGCCCTGAAAAGATTAAGCAGGGTGTCTCCTTTCAGTCGGTTAGGACCAAGGAGAAATATGAGTCCACCTAGAGCCCCATCGAGAAGCTTTTGACCACCGTCGGGTTTGAGAGAAGGATCAGCACAATCACGACCAGCTACCCGTCGAGATAGATCTCAGGAAGCTACGTCAGAACAATCAATTGCTCGGACTAAGCGGCCCGAGGAAGAAAATGAAGCATGGAAAGGTTCCATTCAGCGATTGGAGGATAGACTTGGAGAAATGGCTAAAGAAAAGAATCCCTTACAGAGAACTTTTGTTCAAGGGACACCTTTTGTGCAGGCCATTGTGAATTTTCCTACACCATCGAAATTCAAAGCACCTGTAGTGACCCCTAAGTATGATGGAAAGACAGATCCTGTTCTTCATATAGAACAATATCAAGCTGCTGTCGACATATATGCCGTCCCCGACGAGATGAGGTGTAGAGCATTCTCGGGAACTCTTACCGGATCTGCACAGATATGGTACAACAATCTTCCTTGGGGTAAGATTTCGACTTTTATTCAGTTAGCCGAATTGTTCATTGGCAATTTTTGTTTTGGAGCAAAGCCGGTAAAGCGAGTGGCACACTTGTTAAGTGTTAGACAAAAATCAGGTGAGAGTACTAGAGATTACATAACTCGTTTCAATAACGAGAAGTTGGAAGTCATAGATTACGAAGAAAAGACAACGATCACTGCTTTGATGAGTGGATTGCTGCCTAACAAGTTATACTACACTTTGGCCAAAGATCCACCTAAAACTATGTCGGAGTTGATGGCAAAAGCGGCCAAAATCATGAATGCCGAGGAGGCTATGGCTGCGAAGAAGAATATGGATAAAGAAACCAAGGTGGAGGTTGACAAATCTAAGAAGAAAGAGCAAAAAGGTAATGGTGGTGACAAGCACTCCAAGAATAATAGGATGTCATGGGAAGTCCTGAAGAAATACGATAATTATACTCCATTGAAAATGGGTATAAATCATGTTTTGACAAAAATCAAGAATAACGAAGAAATCAAGTGGCCAGATAAACTGAGGACCAATCCTGACCTGAGGAATAGGGCCAAATATTGCGAATTCCATAAAGATCATGGCCATACGACCAAAAATTGCATAGCCCTTCAGAACGAGATTGAAACGCTCATCCGAAGAGGAAAGTTGTCAAAGTATGTAGATCGCAGAGGTGAAAGGAAGAATGATGATAGAACTAGAGATCGTTCCAGATCTCCTCGTCGGACGGAGGAGAAAAAGAAAAGAAATCATGAAGATGATCCAGATGAAGACCCCGATCTTCCAAAAAAGCCAAGGCAGCCTGAACGAGAGGTATTTTCCATACGTTTTGGGTCATTTGATTGTAATGTTATTACAGGAGGAGATGCTGGAGGGGGAGACCTTACTGCAGAAAGAAAGGCCTATCTCGGAGAGGCTCAAGCCTGCTCATATATTCAACGAATAAATCTAGCCGAGGATGATCGTCCGAGGAAGGTAAATAAAGAGAAGCTAGTTATTGGTTTTTCAAAAAACGATTTGGCAGGTGTTCTTTACCCTCACGACGATCCTTTGGTGATCAAAATGAGGATGAAAGATGTGGTGATTTCAAGGGTGTTGGTGGACAATGGTAGTTCGGCAGACATCATGTACTATTCATGCTTTGATAGCTTGAATTTGAAATTATCTCAATTGGAACCTTATCACAGACCCCTTCTGGGTTTTGCTGGCGAGAAAGTTTTTCCACTTGGGACGATCAAGTTGGACATATTCATTGGAACTTGGCCTGCTTGTCGAACAGAAAGAATACGCTTCTTTGTGATGGACTAGAATGTGCAGTCAGCCTACAATATCATCATGGGTAGAGTTGGTTTGAAGAAGTTCGAAGCAGTTCCATCTACAGTGCATCAATGCTTAAAATTCCCAACAAACTTCGGAGTAGGAGTTGTGAAAGGTGATCAAAAAATAGCTCGGGAATGCTATTATTCATCTGCCGAGCAAGAGGAGCTTGAGTAATCAAGGAAAAAGACTACTACCTACCAGGTGGAGGAAGATACCGAAATTGAAACTCTTGATCCCAGGGATGAATCCCAACTTGTAAAAGGACAGGCGGTAGAATCTACAGAAAATGTTATTCTGGACGAGGAGCACCCTGAACGAGTAACCCAAATAGGTTCGTCGTTGGATGATTCAATAAAACAAGAGTTGATAACTTTCTTGAGAAATAGGAAGAATACTTTTGCATGGAGTCACGAAGACATGCCCGGAATAGATCCAAACTTCTTATGTCATGAACTCAATGTGAATAAGGAGATCAAGCCTGTGAAGTAGAGAAGAAGAGTGTTTAGTCCTGAGAAGAATCAGGCTATACAAGAGGAGGTCGAGAAGCTCCAGAAAGCTCAATTCATTGAAGATGTGAAATATCCAGACTGGTTAGCAAATGTGGTGATGGTAAAGAAGAAGAATAATAAATGGAGAATGTGTGTTGATTTCACTGATCTCAACAAAGCATGCCCGAAAGATCATTTTCCATTGCCCAGAATAGACCAGCTAGTGGATGCTACTTTGGGACATGAGCTGCTCAGCTTCATGGATGCGTATTCTGGCTACAACCAGATCAAAATGAAACCTGAAGACAGGGAAAGT
Organism: Sambucus nigra; assembly: GCA_949130495.1. Taxonomy (NCBI): domain Eukaryota; kingdom Viridiplantae; phylum Streptophyta; class Magnoliopsida; order Dipsacales; family Adoxaceae; genus Sambucus; species Sambucus nigra. The sequence goes on along the minus strand of OX422213.1, from coordinate 660,734,916 downwards.
ACTTCTTTTATTACCCCTAGGGGAACTTATTGTTATAATGTCATGCCTTTTGGTTTGAAAAATGCAGGTGCAACATATCAGCGGCTCATGAACAAGGTTTTTGCCGAACAAATCAGTTGCAACATGGAAGTCTACGTCGACGATATGCTAACAAAGAGCAAGAAAGCTGCTGATCATCTAGTTGACTTAGGTCAGACCTTTGATCAACTAGATAAATACCAAATGAAGCTCAACCCGACGAAGTGCACCTTTGGAGTACGAGAAGGAATGTTCCTCGAATACATCGTCAACCAACGAGGTATTGAGGTAAATCCAGAAAAGATCAAAGCTCTTTTAGGGCTGCGATCCCCAACGACGAAGAAAGAAGTACAGAGTCTTACAGGACGAGTTGCGACGCTCAATAGATTTGTGTCCCGAGCAACTGATAAATGCCTCCCATTCTTCAAAACACTTCGAAAAACTTTTGAATGGACTGATGAATGTGAAAAGGCCTTTCAAGACTTGAAGAAATATTTGGGAGCACCTCCATTGTTGTCCAGGCCAATAACAGGAGAGAAGTTGTACTTGTATCTGGCGGTATCAGAGAATGCAGTTAGCTCAGCATTGATTAGATTGGAGAATGGAGTTCAGAAACTCATCTATTACACAAGTAAGGCTTTTCGAGGTGTAGAAATCAGATATCCAAAGCTAGAAAAATTGGCATTGGCATTAATTGAAGCAAGTAGAAGAATGAGGCCATATTTCCAGGCCCATACAATCGTCGTATATACCGACATGCCATTGAGACAAGCCCTTCACAAGCCAGAAAAATCAGGAAGACTGATGTACTGGGCAATAGAACTCGGTGAATATGATATTGTGTATGAACCCAGATCATCATTAAAAGGGCAAGCTGTAGCAGATTTTATAGCAGAGTTTACATACCCTGATACGCCCGAGGAGCAAAAGGTGCTCGCTGACCAACCTGTGGATGTTATAGGATCAAAAGACATAAATCCAGACCAACTTCGGTTGGTAAAAGGACTAATGGATGAAGAAAGATCATCAACTTCGAGCTCAGACCAACTCCGGTTGGTAAAAGGGCGAGAAGAGATGGTCGACGAGGAGCGAAAAGTGTCAGGGGAGGATGAAAAGAAGCAACAAATATTTCACCGAGGAACCCTATCAGATAAAGAATTTGAAGATGGATTGCCCATATAGAGATTATATGTAGATGGCTCATCTTGCACAACAGGTTGCGGGGCAGGAATTGTTTTGAACACCCCAGACGAGATTGACATGGAATATGCTTTACGATTCCAATTCAAAGCCTCCAATAATGAGGCTGAGTATGAGGCCATGATAGCAGGTTTAAACTTAGCAAAAGTTATGGAAGCACGGCAAGTAATTGTATTCAGTGATTCTCAATTAATTGTAAATCAGATGATAGGAACATATGCAGTTAAAGGAGATTTAATGGCGAAGTATCATGCAAAGGTGATGGAGTTACTGACAGAATTTGATGCCATTCAATTGGTGAGAATACCGAGGATGGAGAATGTACAAGCAGACGCACTGGCACGACTAGCATCAGCTACTCGTACCGAGCTGCGAAGAACGATACCAATTGAAGTACTGGAAAGTCGGAGCATAGATGAAAACCTGACGATGAATGTTATTACCCTTGATTTAGGACCATCTTGGATGGATCCCATCAGGGTATATATTGAAGAGGGAGAATTTCCAGAGGACAAGCTCGCTACCAAAAAATTGAAGTATAAAGCTGCTCGGTATGTATTAACTAATGGTATTTTATACAGACGAAGAATTATGATAGGTTTGCAGAGATGTGTACATCCCTCCGAGGTGAAAGAATTGATTGAAGAAATCCATGAAGGGTCTTGTGGAGCTCATGTAGCAGGTCGAACACTTTTACAAAGGGTAATGACTCAAGGATACTATTGGCCGACGATGAGGGCTGATTGTATAGCCTATGCTAAGAAATGTGACAAGTGCCAACATTTTTCCTCTATCCGACGAACTCCACAAGCATTATTGACACCAATAACTTCCCCTTGGCCATTTGCCATGTGGGGAATTGATTTGGTTGGACCACTGCCGATCACCCGAGGAAGATTCAAGTACCTCGTCGTTGCAGTGGACTATTTTACTAAGTGGGTAGAAGCTGAACCGCTTATTGATATGACCTACGAGAAGGTATACCAGTTCGTTTGGAAGAATATCATCTGTCGATATGGTCTCCCTCATGCCTTCATCACAGACCATGGAACCCAATTTGATAACGAGGAATTTGCTGCCTATTGTCATCAGTCGAACATTTTGAAGGTTCATTCAGCACCAGGCCATCCTCAAAGCAATGGACAGACTGAAGTGACGAATAGAACACTGCTAAATGGTTTGAAGAAAAGGCTAAGTAAAGCTAAAGCTAACTGGATTAACGAGCTACAATCAGTATTGTGGGCTTACCGAACAACTCCCCGAGCAGCGACTGGAGAATCACCATATATGCTGGCATTTGGAAGTGAGGCTGTAATACCTGCCGAGTTGGGTCTTCCAACGCATAGAGTATTGAATTTCAATTCTACTGTCAGTGACTTAATGAGGAGACTGGATTTGGATATGCTCGAGGAGGTCAGAGAAGAGGCAGCCATTAGGAATGCTGCTTATCAACAACGAATAGCTCTTTTCTACAACAAAAGGGTGAGGAAATGCGATTTAAAAGAAGGAGATTATGTGCTAAAGAAGGTAATTCAGAAACATAATAAATTGGAGGCAAACTGGCATGGGCCTTACCGAGTTACCGAAGTTGTTCGACCAGGAACTTACCGAATAGCAACTCTAGAAGGAGAAGAATTCAAGAATGCTTGGAATGCTGAACACCTTCGCAAGTATTATCAATGATGTAAAATGTACAACGGTTCCATCAATATGAATAAAACGATGATGTTTTCACCATTTTCCTATCCTTTGTTTGAAAGTTTTTCGGGGAATACTAGTGTTGTACACTACGCTGCTCGACAGCAAAAAGAAGACAATAGTTCGAAAGAACTAAAAAATATACTCATTTGGTTAGGAGGCGTACACTAGCGTGACCAACTAAGGTTGGTAAGATAACTAGTGGACAGATAGTTCGAAAGAACCAAAAAATATACTCCTTTGGTTAGGAGGCGTACACTAGCGTGACCAACTAAGGTTGGTAAGATAACTAGTGGACAAATAGTTCGAAAGAACCAAAAAATATACTCCTTTGGTTAGGAGGCGTACACTAGCGTGACCAACTAAGGTTGGTAAGATAACTATGTAATACCCCGTACTTTTGACTATATTTATTTATGGGATTAATTAATTAAATTGCGTATTAATTGAAAATTAATTCGGGTTATAAATACTAATGTGATGCGAATTGGTATTTGATTTTGTACATATATGATTATATATGAACTTGGTATTATAAAATTTGTCGTGGGATTTATATACAACATTTTAGAAATTTTGTTGAGACGCGTGAGACCGTCGCGTCACGGTATAATATTTTGATGATAAAAGTGAATTTAAAATCTATAATCCGTATGGTCGTTTTGAGTGCTCCAACGCGTCCGGAAGGGTCGAGATAGTCAGAAAACACTAGCCGGGGGTATAGTTTGGGTCCCGGGGTATTTTTAGATCATTCCGGCACCATAAAGGGTATTTTAGTAATTTGGTATTTTTGGGAAATTAAAAGTGACGAAAATTGAGAGTTGTAATCTGATAAGGAATTGACCCAACCAACCCTTTATTAACCCCATAAGCTACGTAGGTTATCATTTAGTCTTCCAACTCTCCCAAAGGAAACCCTAGCCACCATAGCCGCCTTTGGAAGAAGAAAGCTTGGAGAAGGAGAGAGAGAGAGGAAATCTGCAGAAAGAGATTACAAATCCAACACCAAATCCAGAGACAATCAAGGCAAGTGATTTATTCCATTTAAATTTCGGAGAATGCTTCTTCCATGTTAGATTATTCAAAAACTTTGTGTGTTCTTGGAAGATAATGAAAAACCCATAAGTTTGGAGTTATTAGTTTAAATTTTGGGATATAGGTTGCGTGTAGTATGTTACTGGACGATTATATTAAGAGAAATACTGCCTTTTGTGATATCAAATACGGATTTAAGATGAAGTTATGAATGTTCTTGAGATAAAATATTGAAATTAGGTTTTTGATGAAGATTGATCCATATGTAGCCTTTAGTAGTTGAATTATTGGTTTGTGGACGTTAGTAATATTGTATGATAGTTATGAGACATTACTATAACGTTATATTAGAGAATCATGCCTTAAAAATAAGTTTTGGGACTTTTTCAAATCTGCAAAACGAAGCAATCCGTAGCCATACCTGTTCGATCGATCGATCGACATTCATCAGTCGATCGATCGACTCAATCGATCGATCGATATTCATAGGACGATCGATCGACCTCCCCAGAATGAGTAAAATTTTCCTTAATTTGATTTTAAATGGTGGAAACCCTCGGAGAATATGTTTGGAGAACTTATGAATACCCTCACCCTTAAGGAAGACCAGTAGGTGTGATTATTATAGTGGACTTTAATTAGAATGCAATTCGAGGAATTATTCTAGATTATTGAAATTTGTTATGTGAGATAATAATTGGGTTAATAGTACCAATTGGAATAAGTTGATGAAATAAGGTTTAGGGCAGAAGTAAAGACCTTAGGTATAAAGATGTTATATTTGGGAATAATCGGAACCTAATAATCTATTATAGATAGGTTTTAAGGATAAGGGACTACGACGTGAGACGTGTCGACTATTTAAATTATATATTATCGGGATACTTGAAATAAATATAAGTTTGGAAATGGTATAATGATGTAGAGTATTACAATTATACTACGGTGATTACTAAGATGCGTGTATACTTAGTATTGATATAGTATTTGTGTGTATGACATACCTACCATACTTGCTATCACGGGAGGTTTGCGTTCGCTTAGGACCCTCTAATCCTTGTGTGCCTACGGGGGGGATTTAGACTGGTACCTTGATGAACATAGGTCATAGAAGGACTTATTGTGATATTAATAAGTCTGTATGATCATGGGAGCGTAGGTATGTGCGTGACCCATGTGATGGTGACTATGTTCGCCTCCACTATTTGTGATTTGGGTTATCTGAACTATTCCTGAGAGATTCGGAATATGTGATCCTTATGTACGTGATGTACCGGGATGGATAGCAGAGTATGTGTGCACCATAGCTTAGATTGCGGGGTGCTTGTATCGTATATTTATGATGTGAATAATATACATTTAATTAATGGAAATCCTCATGTTAATGTTGTAAATGTATCACGGTATTGTTTCGAGATATATAAGGAGTTAACTGATACTTATATATATGGCATATTTAGTAACTGAGTTTACGTTAAATCCCTATTTTAATTACGAGCGTTATTATGTTATGGAACCAAGCATATGGGTAGAACCTTTGGCAGTCTAGCTAGTTATGTTGTCACTTAGCTAGTAGTATGGGTAGTTATAGATGGGTACTTGCGTTAGGAGTGCACAGTTAGACGAGAGGTGAGAATATAATGTGAGTGCACGTCCTAACATGTATTTTGCATTTAATGTTTTAAATGTTTTTAAAGCACTTGCAGGTTTTTAAAATATAAATCCACATTCGGGCTCTGACCCGTTTGCTTTTCAAATCTATTTTTCTTGTAAAACCATTTTAGGTGCCCAGCCACAAGGACACCAAGCATAGGATTCTCATTCAGAAGACGAGCTGTAGTTGTTTGTGGAAGTTACAGGGACTTGCATTTAGACGCCTCTCTCATTTGGATTCCAGTCTCAGCATCTATCAGTTGTAGGGCATGTTGCCCAATTCTATTAGACATTTTTACATTTCAGTTTTCAGACTCTAGCATGTATTGCTCAGTATTCAGTTTTAGTTATTTATTTCAGTTTACTTATCAGTTGTGGGATTTGTATTGAGGAGTTTTTCCTCCCGAGTTTATTTACCTTTTGTGATGGTTATTCGTTTTACTTCAGTATGGTGAATGGTGTTATTTAGTTATTCATTACTCTTGTTGCATGCTAATCAGACTTAAATTAAAATTTGACAACTTGCTTTTTAAATACTAGGTGGTTAGAAATAATAAAATGTTTTCGACAGTGATGCTATTAACTGAGCCAACTTGGCATTTTGAATTAATTTTATAAAGGAGTAGCTACCCGGTATTTAATTAGTCAGGGTGTCACAGGTGGTATCAGAGCATCAGGTTCGAGTGTCCTTTAGGATCTGTACGGCTATTATGTTTCCGCTACGTTTTCTTTGATATAGAGCCCTATATTTTAGGACTGTTGTATTCTTTTTGTGTATGCTTCGTTCTTCAGCTATTTTAAGTTTATAAACCGTGAACTTATAAACTTTGTTCATATTTCAGATGCCTCCACGACGTGCACGACGAGTTCCCAGGAATGCAATGCCCGAACCCCAGCCCGCTCCAGTTCAGGGCATGTTGAACGCCACTGAGGTTGCAGCTATAGTAGCTCAAGCGGTGAATGCCGCGATTGCCGTGATTCAGCAGGCACCGCCTCAGGCGCCGGTTGCCGTGCCAGCACAGGTTAATGCATTTCCGTCTGCTTGGGAACGTGTATGTGACGCTTTTCAGAGAGTGCATCCGCCAGAGTTTACAGGTAGCTCAGATGTGGTAGTCTCGAGCCAATGGAGGAAGGACATGCAGAGGCATTTGAGGATGCATGAGTGCACTGATGTTCAGAAATAGGTGCTAGCTACTTTCAAGCTAGTGGGATCTGCGCTACAGTGGTGGGAGTCTATTACCACCGCGGAGGAGAGGGATACCCTCACAATTCAGGAGTTCTGGGTGCGGTTCGACCACAAGTACTTTCCGTCCGCAGTTCATACAGAGATGAGGAGGAAGCTGATGAGTTTGAAACAGGAGGGCAAGACAGTGGCCGAGTATGAGGCCGAGTTCACTAACCTGTTGAATATCGTTCCAGACGAGATTCCAACAGAGAAGAAGAAGATAGAGAAGTTCACTGATGGGTTGAATTGGAGGATCCGTCAGCATCTGCTAGGAAACCTATCGTTGGCCACTTATTCTGATGTGGTTAACGCTGCATTATTGCACTGCCAGGATCACCGTTTTCACATGGCCGAGGGCAAGCGGTCGGGAGAGTCTAGCCATCAGGGCAGGACTGGAGGACATGGTGCCAGCGGGGCACAATCGGGTCAGGGGCAGAGGCAGAATGAGCAGGGCTCCCAGCAGGGGGATAATAAGAGGTTCCGGTCAGGGAACTACAGGCAGGGACAGGGAGGTTTCCGCCAGGGCCATCAGGGTCCAAACGGCCATCAGGGCCAGCAGGGGCAGAATGGGCAGCAGTTCCATTAGGGCCAGCAGGGCCAAGGGAGGAATGGTAACGGCCACCAGGGCCGGGGACAGCAGGGGCAGAGGGGAGGGAATTTCCCAGGGAAGTGCTTTACTTGTGGCAAGACTGGCCATAAGAAGCAGGATTGTCCTGATAGGGGTAGGGCCCCACAGCAGCAGCAGCAGGGTGCTCGCCAGGAGCCACATAGACCTATATTTCCTGCCGCTCTTCCTGCACCGCCACAGATGGCAGCATTGCCACCCATTCCAGCAGTCCCAGCTCAGCAGGGGCAGCTACAGTATGGACGTGTCTACAACGTTCACCAGGCTGCAGTTCCACAGGCACCACCCGCGATCGAGGGTACGTTTCCTATCCATGGCACTATGGGTCGGGTGTTATTTGATACGGGTGCTACACACTGTTTTATTGCTACACACTTCGCGAAAGCTTTAGGATTGTTAGCTACGGCAGAGAGCACAGTGACGTGTGTCGACTCACCATTAGGGAGTGGGTCACTTATTTTCTTTATATGCCGGGGAGTGGGGGTAGAGGTTGGTGGTTTGGTATTGCCTGCGGACATGTTAGTGTTAGACATGCATGTTCACGATGTGATCATCGGTATGGATTGGCTCGTAGCATATAGGGCCATGATTGATTGCTTCAGCGGGAGCATTGTTTTTGCCATTCTGGGGCAGGAGATGTTTATAGTGGCGATGCCTCGCCCAGAGGGAGGATCGACCACTCATCTGTATTACATAGAGGAGGATACCTCTAAGGAGGTTGTGATTCCTTTGGATTCGATCCCGGTTGTCAGGGAGTATTCAGATGTGTTTCAGGAGATACCAGGCTTACCACCCAGTCGGGAGATAGACTTCGTTATAGATTTGCTACCGGGTACGAGACCTATAGCACGTGCACCGTACCGTATGGCTCCAGCTGAGATGCGAGAGTTACGGGATCAGATAGAGCAGCTGTTAGGGCAGGGCTTTATTCGCAGGAGTACCTCACCTTGGGGCGCTCCAGTTTTGTTTGTGAAGAAGAGGGATGGTTCACTGAGATTGTGTGTGGACTACCGAGAGTTGAATAAGGTCACGATACGGAATAAGTATCCGTTGCCTCGAATCGATGACTTATTCGACCAGTTGAGAGGAGCTTCTTTCTTCTCGAAGATTGACTTGAGGTCGGGATACCATCAGTTGCGTATCAGGGAGGAGGATGTCTCGAAGACCGCATTCTTGTCGAGATATGATTCGTACGAGTTTCGGGTGATGCCTTTCGGCTTGACCAACGCTCCAGCAGTGTTTATGGACTTGATGAACAGGGTGTTCAGAGATTTCCTAGATCAGTTTGTCATTGTCTTCATTGATGACATTCTGGTTTACTCTCAGACAGAGGAGGAGCACGCCGAGCATTTGAGGCAGGTTTTGCAGACGCTTCGTCAGAACGAGTTGTATGCAAAATATGAGAAGTGCGGGTTTTGGTTGAAGGAAGTCCAGTTCTTGGGTCACATTATTTCCGACCAGGGAATATCTGTTGATCCGGGAAAGGTATCAGCGGTGAGGGAGTGGGGACAGCCCACGACACCAACGGAGATTCGTAGTTTCTTGGGCTTAGCAGGATACTACAGGAGGTTTATTCGGGGTTTCTCGGAGATAGCAGGTCCTTTGACACATCTTACTCGTAAGGGTGTGCCATATATCTGGAGTGATGCCTGTCAGTTGGCATTCGATGAGTTGAAGGACAAGTTGACCTCAGCACCAGTGTTAGCATTACCGAGACCGGGAGTTGAGTATTTGGTTTACACCGATGCGTCTTTGCAAGGACTTGGAGGTGTATTGCAGCAGGAGAGACAGGCCATAACTTATGCTTCCCGTAAGCTTAAGCCTCACGAGAAGAATTACCCCACGCATGATTTGGAGTTGGCAGCGGTAGTATTTGCCTTACGGATTTGGAGGCACTATCTTTTGGGGGAGAAGTTTCAACTGTTCACGGACCACAAGTCACTATAGTATCTGTTCACGCAGAAGGAATTGAATATGCGGAAGCGTAGGTGGCTTGAATTTGTGAAGGACTACCAGTTCGACATCCAGTACCACCCGGGTAAGGCTAACGTGGTAGCAGACGCGTTGAGCCGTAGGCCAGCAGATGAGGTGGCAGAGGTGTGGAAAGCTAAGTGGAAGGAATTGGGACACCAGGATGCAGTGGCCCGATCTTTCATGTCTGTGATGACCGTTACACCGCAGATTATCACGAGGGTAGTACGGGCACAAGCTAATGACTCGTTCTGTCAGGAGCAGATAGTTCGATTGCTAGCAGAGGGAGCCGAGTCCTATACCGTTAGCTCAGACGGGGGATTACGCTTCAATGGGAGATTGGTAGTTCCGGAAGGGGAAGAATTGCGGCACGATGTGATGGCAGAGTCGCACGGCTCACGGTTCGCGGTACATCCCGGAGGGGACAAAATGTACCAGGACATGAGACGCCAGTATTGGTGGAGCGGTATGAAGAAAGATATCGCTGAGTTTGTCTCAAAATGCGCCACTTGTCAGCTTGTAAAAGTGGATCATCAGAGACCAGCAGGATTGCTACAGCCGTTGGAGGTTTCGGTATGGATGTGGGAGAGCATATCCATGGACTTTATTACGGGGTTGCCTACGTCGCAGAGGAGTCACGACTCCGTTTGGGTAATTGTGGACAGGTTGTCCAAGGTCGCTCACTTTTTACCCGTAAGAACAGACTACACTGCGGGACAGTATGCCCAGCTCTTCATTTCAGAGGTTGTGAGACTTCACGGTGTGCCTCTGAATATCGTGTCTGACAGAGACAAGATATTTGTTTCGAGGTTTTGGGAAAGTTTCCAGGAGGCCATGGGCACGGAATTGCGGTTGAGTACGGCTTATCATCCGCAGACCGATGGGCAGACAGAGCGCACCAACCAGATGTTGGAAGACATGCTACGCATGTGCATTATTGACTTCGGGGGTGGATGGGAGCAGTACCTTCCACTGGTGGAGTTTGCTTACAACAACTCCTATCAGTTCACGATTGGCATGGCTCCGTTCGAGGCATTGTACGGTAGGCCTTGTCGTTCCCCAGCATGTTGGTTGGAGGTGGGGGACAACAAACTACTTGGGCCGGAAGTGATTCAGGATACTTCGGCAAGGATTGAGTTGATTCGGAGTTGCATTCGGGTAGCTCAAGACAGGCAGAAGAGTTATGCTGATGCGAAGAGATTTTTCAGGGAGTTCCAAGTAGGGGACCAGGTTTTGCTCAGGATTTCTCCGATGAAGGGGATTATGCGATTCGGGAAGAAGGGGAAGTTGGCACCGAGGTATGTGGGGCCGTTTCCTATTATTGAGCGGATCGGACCCGTTGCGTATAGACTTGGACTACCGGAGCAATTGCATCGGATTCACGACGTGTTCCATATTTCCTCGCTGAGGAAATACCTTAGAGATAATTTGGCTCATTCTCACATTGCTGTGGAGGACATCGATCTCCAGCCGGATAGCTCTTACGAGGAGGGGCCAATTGCTATTTTGGACCGAAGCGAGAGGAAACTGCGGTCAAAGATAGTCCCGTTAGTGCGTGTTCAGTGGCGACATCACAATGTCGAGGAGTCCACATGGGAGCGCGAGGATGAGATGCGTGAGCGTTATCCAGAGCTGTTTTAGCAGGTACTTTCTAGTTTCGAATTTCGGGACGAAATTCAGTTATTAGGGGGGAAGTATGTAATACCCCGTACTTTTGACTATATTTATTTATGGGATTAATTAATTAAATTGCGTATTAATTGAAAATTAATCCGGGTTATAAATACTAATGTGATGCGAATTGGTATTTAATTTTGTGCATATATGATTATATATGAACTTGGTATTATAAAATTTGTCGTGGGATTTATATACGGCATTTTAGAAATTTTGTTGAGACGCGTGGGACCGCCGCGTCACGGTATAATATTTTGATGATAAAAGTGAATTTAAAATCTATAATCCGTATGGTCGTTTTGAGTGCGCCAACGCGTCCAGAAGGGTCGAGATAGTCAGAAAACACTAGCCGGAGGTATAGTTTGGGTCCCGGGGTATTTTTAGGTCATTCCGGCACCATAAAGGGTATTTTAGTAATTTGGTATTTTTGGGAAATTAAAAGTGACGAAAATTGAGAGTTGTAATCTGATAAGGAATTGACCCAACCAACCCTTTATTAACCCCATAAGCTACGTAGGTTATCATTTAGTCTTCCAACTCTCCCAAAGGAAACCCTAGCCACCATAGCCGCCTTTGGAAGAAGAAAGCTTGGAGAAGGAGAGAGAGAGAGGAAATCTGCAGAAAGAGATTACAAATCCAACACCAAATCCAGAGACAATCAAGGCAAGTGATTTATTCCATTTAAATTTCGGAGAATGCTTCTTCCATGTTAGATTATTCAAAAACTTTGTGTGTTCTTGGAAGATAATGAAAAACCCATAAGTTTGGAGTTATTAGTTTAAATTTTGGGATATAGGTTGCGTGTAGTATGTTACTGGACGATTATATTAAGAGAAATACTGCCTTTTGTGATATCAAATACGGATTTAAGATGAAGTTATGAATGTTCTTGAGATAAAATCTGGAAATTAGGTTTTTGATGAAGATTGATCCATATGTAGCCTTTAGTAGTTGAATTATTGGTTTGTGGACGTTAGTAATATTGTATGATAGTTATGAGACATTACTATAACGTTATATTAGAGAATCATGCCTTAAAAATAAGTTTTGGGACGTTTTCAAATCTGCAAAACGAAGCAATCCGTAGCCATACCTGTTCGATCGATCGATCGACATTCATCAGTCGATCGATCGACTCAATCGATCGATCGATATTCATAGGTCGATCGATCGACCTCCCCAGAATGAGTAAAATTTTCCTTAATTTGATTTTAAATGGTGGAAACCCTCGGAGAATATGTTTGGAGAACTTATGAATACCCTCACCCTTAAGGAAGACCAGTAGGTGTGATTATTATAGTGGACTTTAATTAGAATGCAATTCGAGTAATTATTCTAGATTATTGAAATTTGTTATGTGAGATAATAATTGGGTTAATAGTACCAATTGGAATAAGTTGATGAAATAAGGTTTAGGGCAGAAGTAAAGACCTTAGGTATAAAGATGTTATATTTGGGAATAATCGGAACTTAATAATCTATTATAGATAGGTTTTAAGGATAAGGGACTACGACGTGAGACGTGTCGACTATTTAAATTATATATTATCGGGATACTTGAAATAAATATAAGTTTGGAAATGGTATAATGATGTAGAGTATTACAATTATACTACGGTGATTACTAAGATGCGTGTATACTTAGTATTGATATAGTATTTGTGTGTATGACATACCTACCATACTTGCTATCACGGGAGGTTTGCGTTCGCTTAGGACCCTCTAATCCTTGTGTACCTACGGGGGGGATTTAGACTGGTACCTTGATGAACATAGGTCATAGAAGGACTTATTGTGATATTAATAAGTCTGCATGATCATGGGAGCGTAGGTATGTGCGTGACCCATGTGATGGTGACTATGTTCGCCTCCACTATTTGTGATTTGGGTTATCTGAACTATTCCTGAGAGATTCGGAATATGTGATCCTTATGTACGTGATGTACCGGGATGGATAGCAGAGTATGTGTGCACCATAGCTTAGATTGCGGGGTGCTTGTATCGTATATTTATGATGTGAATAATATACATTTAATTAATGGAAATCCTCATGTTAATGTTGTAAATGTATCACGGTATTGTTTCGAGATATATAAGGAGTTAACTGATACTTATATATATGGCATATTTAGTAACTGAGTTTACGTTAAATCCCTATTTTAATTACGAGCGTTATTATGTTATGGAACCAAGCATATGGGTAGAACCTTTGGCAGTCTAGCTAGTTATGTTGTCACTTAGCTAGTAGTATGGGTAGTTATAGATGGGTACTTGCGTTAGGAGTGCACAGTTAGACGAGAGGTGAGAATATAATGTGAGTGCACGTCCTAACATGTACTTTGCATTTAATGTTTTAAATGTTTTTAAAGCACTTGCAGGTTTTTAAAATATAAATCCACATTCGGGCTCTGACCCGTTTGCTTTTCAAATCTATTTTTCTTGTAAAACCATTTTAGGTGCCCAGCCACAAGGACACCAAGCATAGGATTCTCATTCAGAAGACGAGCTGTAGCTGTTTGTGGAAGTTACAGGGACTTGCATTTAGACGCTTCTCTCATTTGGATTCCAGTCTCAGCATCTATCAGTTGTAGGGCATGTTGCCCAATTCTATTAGACATTTTTACATTTCAGTTTTCAGACTCTAGCATGTATTGCTCAGTATTCAGTTTTAGTTATTTATTTCAGTTTACTTATCAGTTGTGGGATTTGTATTGAGGAGTTTTTCCTCCCGAGTTTATTTACCTTTTGTGATGGTTATTCGTTTTACTTCAGTATGGTGAATGGTGTTATTTAGTTATTCATTACTCTTGTTGCATGTTAATCAGACTTAAATTAAAATTTGACAACTTGCTTTTTAAATACTAGGTGGTTAGAAATAATAAAATGTTTTCGACAGTGATGCTATTAACTGAGCCAACTTGGCATTTTGAATTAATTTTATAAAGGAGTAGCTACCCGGTATTTAATTAGTCGGGGTGTCACAAACTAGTGGACAGATAGTTCGAAAGAACAAAAAAATATACTCCTTTGGTTAGGAGGCGTACACTAGCGTGACCAACTAAGGTTGGTAAGATAACTAGTGGACAGATAGTTCGAAAGAACCAAAAAATATACTCCTTTGGTTAGGAGGCGTACACTAGCGTGACCAACTAAGGTTGGTAAGATAACTAGTGGACAGATAGTTCGAAAGAACCAAAAAATATACTCCTTTGGTTAAGAGGCGTACACTAGCGTGACCAACAAAGGTTGGTAAGATAACTAGTGGACAGATAGTTCGAAAGAACCAACAAATATACTCCTTTGGTTAGGAGGCGTACACTAGCGTGACCAACTAAGGTTGGTAAGATAACTAGTGGACAGATAGTTCGAAAGAACAAAAAAATATACTCCGTTGGTCAGGAGGCGTACACTAGCGTGACCAACTAAGGTTGGTAAGATAACTAGTGGACAGATAATTCGAAAGAACCAAAAAATATACTCCTTTGGTTAGGAGGCGTACACTAGCGTGACCAACTAAGGTTGGTAAGATAACTAGTGGACAGATAGTTCGAAAGAACCAAAAAATATACTCCTTTGGTTAGGAGGCGTACACTAGCGTGACCAACTAAGGTTGGTAAGATAACTAGTGGACAAGATAGTTCGAAAGAACCTGATAGTTCAATAATCAACTACGGTTGAGGGAAGAACAATATCATTTGATTTGAAAATAGGCCAACAAGTTGGTCGGAAGGTAAAATCATTCCAGAAAATACAAAGAATTCCAAACTGAACCAAGTATAGTTGGTCGGTGATCAACTATACTTGGTCGACAAGGATAAATTATCGACCATGGTTGGTCGGACACATTTTATGAACAAGTTTATTAAGTATGGTTGGTCGGGGATAAAAACCCATCAACTGTAATTGGTCGACAAACACAATTTAACAACCTTGGTTGGCTGGAAACAGTTTAAACATTTTATACTCATTACTTTATTATTAAGGGATTGAGTAACATTGATACTTGTAATTTTGATTACTAAGTTGGTTGATGAACAACACCATATTGTTATTTTTTTTAACAGATACATATACACAAATGTAAAAATGTTTGATAAACACAAGACAATCGCAATACAAATTTGCAAACAGAAAATGAAATTCTTTCATTAAGATCTAAATATATTACAAGCTACATATATGTGCTAATTATTACATTGAAAAACCTATTCTATTGGTTTCTTTCCTTTAGCTTTTGAAACAGGTTCCTCGCCGGCAGGAGGATCCTCCAGGCAAAGAGGAGAATTGATGAAATTAATATCTCTGAGCATTCTGACGTTCATCACAGAAGGTGTATCCAAGAGATGCTCGGGACGAGATAATTCAGCCTGAGAATGAAGACTATAGTCGCCAAGGTATTTTGAAATTAAACTCCGAGGAATGGAACGAGCTGGGATCCATTCCATGTCCAACTTGAAAGGTGGCACAGGCAAGTCTAGTAACCCTGGAGCATGATAATCCCATAAAAAATGCCCTTGCTCCAATTTCAGTACACCCAGAGCGTTCAACCACCCTTGCTTATAACCTTCATTATTGGCATGTTCAATACGAGCATCTAAATGAACAAGGGCTTCATTGTATCCTGCCATCCAAAATTCCCTGGGCTGTTTATGGAATTGGAAGGTTAATCTATCCAATTGTTCGTGAAGGCTCCTGGCAAAAACATCTTTATCATTCAAAGCAGACTTCGTTGCAGTAAGTTGATCTTCCAAAGATAGATTTTTCTTGGACATTTCAGATAAATCCCGATCTTTGGCGTTCAATTGGTATGCTTGAGTTTCCAATGTTGACAGAGTGCGAGATTCTTCAACATTACGACTGAGAACCCTTGATCGACTCCGAGCAGGTGGAGAATTTTGCTCCTCGACAACATTTTGAACAGTTCTTCCTCGCCCACGAGATCCTCTTCCTCGTCCCCGAGCAGTAGTGGAAATAACGGATCTTCTTAAGTTATCCAGTTCTTGCCTTAATTTGGCATTTTCAACCTCTAAGAACGAGAAACCTTCATCGGTAACTTGTACTAAAGCAGTGGAAGATGACGCTGCAGATTCATACTGTGCCAGCTTTTTCTGCAAATTATTGTTCTCTTGTTCCAGCAACTCAGCAATCTACCTGCAGGCCTCAACTTCACCTTTTAAAGTTCTTTCCCTAACATCGTATCCAGCAAGGATCTTTTTATGGCCTGTTTCAGAAGAAAGCTGTTGATATCTATTTTCATATTCCTTGTGCAGCAAAGCAACTGATTCATTGTGCTGACCTTGGAGATCTTCTAAGGAATAATGAAGTTCCTCAATCAAGTCATAGTAGGCCACGTTGTTGGCCACAACTCGGTCAAGTAAATCCTTCAAGTACCGATAAGCCTCAATTGCTTGCTCTGTAGCATCATGACCAAGGATGTCAGCTATTTCTGATGTACTAAGGTCTGTATGACCAGCTTTATAATATTCGTGGCATTGCTGCATCAGCTTTGTATCATGTGCAGATATTAGTTCCATTCTAGCCATAAACTAAGGATGAGAAGAAGACAACAATCAACAAAAACAAATCATCAACAACAGAGATGAACAAAGATGTATTTTATTAGATCACAAAAGGATTACATTGTTTGATTACAAATAATGAAAGATAGAGATGATACCGAACAACTTCACACCTTTTCCTTATCTCCCAAGACTTTCTCGGGAGGCTGGGACGAGGAGCTTGATTGCTCGGTGGTAACAGCAACTTGATCAACATGAGTTGAAATTTTCTCAGGAGGAGGAGGCATGGAAGAAATTTCCTCGTTGGCAGAAGGAAGAAAGGCAGGGACTTGATCACCTATAGCCATGGAAGATTCATCAGAGATAGGCTCATCTTCTTCTTCTTCCACAATTGGTGGGGGAGGACCAGGGAGGTGTAGCTGGAATAGCCCAGAATCTTCTTTGATCTTCAATTCCTGTAGGGCAGCTACCCAACCATCTCGGAAGTATTTCAACTTCCCATATTGAACTTGGGATGTCATCGCAGCAATCCCCTTGTCCCATCCTTTATCCCAGCCAGCGCTGAAGGATTTTTTAACTGCGAGCTTTCTTTTCAGTTTCTCCGAGGAGAGCTTCACATCCAATTCTTCCTTCTGGCCCTTGATATCTTGCAGGGCGGACAACTCTTCCTCTGCCTTTTTCAGCTTATCCTCAAGCTCTCTAAAGTTCTTGAGCTTATCGTCATATTTCTGATGCTCGACCTCTAAACTTTTCACCTTATCCTCCAAACTCTTGGAGGTCTCAGCCAACTTCACCTTCTCGGCCTCAACTATAGACAACTTTTTTTCCCATTCAGCTTTGTCCTCGTTATACTGCTGACGAGAATCCTTCAAAGATTGGGTTAAACCCAGCAGAACATCCTCTACACCTGACGAGGAGTTGGAAGCTTTAATAGCTTCGTCTTTCTTCACGATGTTATTGAAACAGTTCACCAGCTGAAAGATGAGAAAAACAGTAAAGTCAATACAAAAATGCAAGCATTCAGAGAAAGAAAGAAAACTCAGAGTGTGAGAAATTTACTGAAGCAAGATGACGAGTAGCTAAGGATGTCAGCATATCCCTAGAAATTTTTTCATCAATTCCTTGGACCTCGGGTATGATCCAAGTTTTTACCGAGCTCATTGCAGAGCTCGGAGGAATGATGGTTGGAACACCAACACCACCAGCTGGTAGAGAGGAGACAGTTTCAGCCAAATTGACTGAGGATGATTTCCTCAATCTTCTCAAAGGGACTTCAGCAGCTTCAACCAAGGAAGAACTCTTGGTCGGAGAGATAGTAATCACTTCCATAGGAGCAACTTTCTTGCTCGGAGCCACTGGGGGCTTCTCGGTAGTTTTTGAAGGCGCAACATCCACCTTCTTAGTCCCCTCTGGGACATCAATTTTACTTTTCTTGGCCTCAGCAGCAGATGAAATGTCATCAAATAGATCAGGAGGAGCTCTTTTCTTGCCCATTCTCTGACTTAAAAGGATGTGAGAATCTGAAGAAAAATCCTCTGGAGTTGAAGCTGGCTCAACAGGACGAGCAGTATAAGAGGTTGTATAGCTCTTATACTGTAGCAAATATGATGCAGACCTGATGTGCTCGTCTGCAACGTTCTTATGCAAACCCCAGATAAGTTTCAGATGCTTAATATTAACCTCTGACTCTTTTGGAGTTTTTCTTTAACTCTCAACTGCAAACAAA
The DNA here is from genome assembly GCA_949130495.1 of Sambucus nigra. Classification (NCBI taxonomy): domain Eukaryota; kingdom Viridiplantae; phylum Streptophyta; class Magnoliopsida; order Dipsacales; family Adoxaceae; genus Sambucus; species Sambucus nigra. Next base: position 660,716,569 of record OX422213.1, on the reverse strand, counting down.
CACATAATAAAATATCAGTCATACATTTTGTCAAACATAATGAATTCGTAAATTCAGAAAAGAAATAAAATGAAAAATAAACCTATCCCATTGCCATATGGGGGACATCTGGGACCGTTGTATACTCCATCTCCAACTAAAGGAGCATATTGCCAATTTTAAATAACCACCCCATGTTCAAAATAATCTCTATTTGCATCAGGGAGGTTAACTACAAGAGCCCTATTCAAAAACCTAGTTTTTAAGTAATAAATATTATCTAGAACGGCCCATCTATAGCAGTACATAATTTCAGGGATCCCTATACGAGTCCCATGAGTTAGATTTAATTTATACACCCCATTAATTATTCTCCATGAATTGGGGGCTATTTTTGCAGGGACAAGATCGAAATACTGACAAAACTCGAGACACAATGGATTTGGTGGAAAGGAAAAACCACATTCAGCAATAAAAAGACTGGGGAACCAATGTCCCTCAGCCAAACGAAAGTAATTTTGAGGTTCAGAAAGCTCCTCCAAAATTACCCAAGATGGGATGGAAAAGTCAGAACGGAATTTTTTAAGAGATTCAATAATGTAAACCATGATGAATAAAAGAAGAAGGAAGAAAATCTTACAGGAAGGAAGGAGATCTGCTGACAACTAGCGAAGGAAAAGATGAACGCACAAGAGAGAAAGAGAGAATAGAAAGCTTGAATGCAGAAAGTTGGAAAAAGAAGAAGACGGTATGGTTACCTAAGAAGTTTAAATACCTTGCCTTGGGAAGCGGCGAAGGAAATGATTACACGAAAGAAACTATTGAACTTCCGACGGCTAAAAGGACAAAAAGGGCACAAAGATCGAAGCGCTCTTAAAAATTCGAAAAAAGGCGGATTCTGTGAATTTGGAAATAAATTCAAATACGATGCTCCTAAAACCCAGGAAGATCATTCAATATTGCCATATACCGAGAAAGAATGTTCCATATTCCTCAAAGTTCGAAATACGAAACATTGGGGGCTTCTGTTGATACCAAAATTAATATGCTGATGTGGACAAATAATACGAAGACACGTGCCAATCTACGTGGCACAATAACAACGAGGAAGTTCATTTCCCCAACTAACTCATGTTCTCTCCGATCAATGAGGATACACCGAGGAACTTTAGCACTTCGAGGTATTCCAGCGATCCGAGGAACTCCAGAGCAACGAGCAACTAAGGCGGTCCGAACTGCATCTCGGCAGTATCATTAATTACCAGATAGTAAATAGTTCAGCTATTCATTGAATGTTTATAATCTTGACACACACGCTGCATTAAATGTATTACCCTTTCATGTGTATATCATTTAATGTATCGACCCTTTCATGTACAGCCTTAAGGCTATAAATACCTTGTATCATCCTCATTCAAGGGGACCGGAATTTCTTGATAGAACTTGTAATCGAGAATTCCCAAACACTCAGCAATAACATAACAGTGGATGTAGGCCATTCTTATAAGGCTGAACCACTTTAAAAATCTTGGTCTCATTTTATTTATCTGTGATTGAATAATTAGAGCGATCTAGTTTTTTACATCAACACTGATTTTAAGAGTGATTGGGATGAAGAGTTGAAAACCTAAGAAGGAAATATTGGTATGGTCCTTGCTCTTGATAAAAGAGGAACGTTTGAGGCTGAGTATGTCTGTAGTGATCAAACTTATGAGGTAGAAATTGATCCAGAACGCGGAGTGGTAACGAAAATCCTGAATTTCAAGTGGTTCTTTGATTAGATTGGAGTAAAATATAAAACTAAATCGATAGTTCCTAAAAAGATTCTCGAGGTTGTGCAAGACTGATGGGATCTATCCATCAATTGGCATAGACCTATGAGATGATTTATCAAAGGGTACGCCTCAAAGGTGCTCTTTTCTATGGTGGATAGATAACTACTCTTATTCCAAAACATACCTCTATATGTTACCAGTCTATTAAATGGGATTAGTTTCCCAACGAAGATGTTGGATGGTGGGGTATCGATCAATATCATGCCCATAAGCACTCTCTATGAGATAGGAATTTCGTAAGAGAAAATTGTGCCAGTGCCTCTAGTGATTTCAGGCTTTGGCAATGCAGGGATTCAGTCACTCGGATATGTGAATGCTGAGATCAAATTGTTAGGTTTCACTTCACACATCAAGATCCATGTCATTAATGCCAATACAAGTTATCGACTAATGATAGGCCGAACGTGGATGCATACTCTTGGAATCGTGCCTTTTACGTTCCACTGGTGTGCAAAACCGAACATTAAGGGGACATAAATAATGATCAAGGACATATAAAAACCATTCTCAGTGTAAAAGACCCATTTAGTTGATGTGGCATTCTACATGGAGCTGGATGAGTAAAGGAAGAAGTTATTGACCAAGGAAGCAGATGAATCCCAAGGGGTTCAAGAAGGAGGCAAAGTAAAAAAGTCTGTGCATAACACGTTAGGTCCATGAGTGGTACCTCTCGAAAGGAAGGACAAAGAAAAAAGAAAGTGGGGAGAAGATGCAAGACCTGATTGAACTTGAAGGAAAGTTTTTTTACCTCGTGGCAAAGTTGTCTACCACTTATAACATTTTTTACGGGCGGCATTTTGGGATGAGAGCATCGACCTGACGCTCGAGTTATTTGCAATTGATGATTCCCATATAGTGGAATATGTTGAAGAACCCGATAAAGTGTCGAAATATATGCAAGACGGACCCCAAGAGAATCTCCAAAAGCTCAAAGAATTCAACGTAGGGGAAGAGGGCGATGATGCGAGGCCTATCTTCATCTTTAAGGATTTGAAGCCAAGGCAACGAGAAGAAATTATCAACCTGCTCAAGAAATTCATGGACGTGCTTGCATCGAAATACATCGATATGCTGGTCATAGACCCTGAGGTTAACTCTCTTAAGTTGAATATTTTACCTAATACCTTAACAGTGAGACATACCATGCACACTTTTACGGCTGAGCTAGATCTAAAGATTAAAGCAGAAGTGGAGAAGATGATCACCACCAGATTCATCAAACCCATCCAACATCATTTATGGCTATAAAGTGTTGTGCCCGTTATTAAGAAAGATAAGAAGAAAATTCGAGTCTGTGTGGATTTTAAAGATTTAAATTGGGCCTTCCAAAAGATGAATTTACTTTACTGAGCATTGATATCTTCGTAGACACGACAACTGGCCATGAAATGTATAGTTTCATGGATGGGTGTGTGCCTTATAATCAGATTAGAATGGATCATATAGACGCAGAAAAGACATCCTTTAGGAGTCCTCTAGGTAATTTTCACTATACGGTTATGCCAATTAGCTTGAAAAACTCTGGAGAAACGTCCTATTTAACTATGATGGAACTATTGTATTACCTATTTCATGATATATTGGAATTATATATGGACGACCTAGTGGTAAAATCCAAGAAGGAGAGCATACATATTCAAGATCTTGGAAGATTTTGCGAACGTTGCTGAAAGTATAAGATGAGGATGAACCACTCTAAATGTACTTTTAGGGTTATTGAAGGTAAATTCTTCAGATTTGTTGTCAATAGGTAAGGGGTGCAAGTTGATGTTGAAAATCAAAAGGTCATTTTGATGACGCCACCATCGAAAAGTCAAAGGCAGGTAAAAATTTTATTGTGAAAAGTTTCTTATTTTATAAGGTTTATACTAGCACTGGTAAAAGTCACTCACCCTTTCCCACGGCTCATGAAACATAAGGTGAAATGGGTATGGAAGGATGAACATAAGAAATCATTTGAGAGAATCAAGGATAATTTGACTTGTCCTCCAACTATGATTCCTCCAGAAGAGAGTAAACATTTTCTTTTATATCTAACTTCTACCGAGCAGTCTATTGTTTTTTTTCCTGCTAAGGTAGAGAAGGGAAGGGAAGATCTGTGTATTATTTGTCCCGAGTGATATCTGGGATAGAATACAAATATACAAGTGTGTAAAGGCATTATTTTCCTTAATCTTTGTGCCCTAGAAGTTAAAGCACTACCTTTACGCATTTACTATGTATATTATCACCAAATGTGATCCTATCAAGTACCTGCTCACGAGAGATATTTTGATAGGGAGAATGACTAGGTGGTTCCTAATACTTTCAGAATATGATTTAAAGTGCCTTACTTTAAAGGCCATCAAAAGTCAAATGGTAGTAGACCTTCTATCCAATTTACCAAGCCAGAATTTTGAGCCTTCGAGTGAGGAGCTGCTAGGGGATATCTTTCAAGTTTGTTTGGTTGAGGAAATGGGAAAATGGAAGATAAAATTTGATGGCTCATGTGCACAAGGTATTGGGGGAGCGCGAGTCATACTCTCTAACGATGACGAAAAACTCATCCTTTCTTACAAGCTAGACTTTAAGTACTCAAACAACGAAGCAAAGTATGAATCACTCATACATGGCCTATTAGAATATTTAGGAAGAATGATTAGAGTAATTTGTATACGAGGAGATTCTAAGCTAGTGGTAAAGCAAGTCAACTGATAATTTTCACTCAAGAAGGACAAGCTTTCTCCCTATAGATAAATTATCCAAAGGTTGCTGAATCAGTTCTTAGATGTCAAGATAGAGAGGCACCCCAAAATAATGAAAAAATTCCCTGATGATCAAGAAATGATTTCGCAAAAGTTAGAGATGAATGAGCCAAAGTCTATGATCACTGTTTGATGGAGGATAGTGCCCACAATGACGAGATATTTATTTCCAAGTGAGGAGCCTAAAGATTAGAGATTCTCAATAACAAAGAAATTAGAATGGCACCAAGGAGAAGTGAAGTTATTCAAACTAGAAAATTTCCATATGATTTAAGAGACTCTTTACTTTAAAAGTCCAAGTGATTACTTGGATGGATGCATGGGAGAATAAAAGTCTCGTGAAAATCTATGAGCAATGCACACAAGTCATTGCGGGGATACATACATTCCACTTTATACGCATCTGTAGCAAGGGTGCTACTACTAGCCCATTGTGTGTAAATTGGTTTCTCATCTCCAATGGGGTTGTTTAAAATGCCAAACTTAATTTAATCATCTAGCTGAAGCTAACTTCGTACAAATCTTGGAGGACTAAAGAAATACTTATATTGCCCATCTAAAAGATGGTGAGTTACTTGTCAGGTGGGCATATGCGATTTACTTAAAGAAGAGGGTTACTCGATCCTAGTTTGTTAAAAGAGAAATTTATAGAATAGGGTATAACGAGAAGGATCTAAAATGTGTAGCAAAAAAACAAAGTGGAAAAGGTGCTAAAGGAAGCTCATAACCCTCACATATGGGTACATAAAAATTATATAACCAACCAATGACTCTGGAGTAACTACTAGCCAATGATGAAAGCTGATTCCATAGACTTCGTGAAGAAATGCTAAGCATGCCAAGTGCACGGTAAGATAGTTCATGCACCTTCGATTAGCTTATAAAGTTTGGATAATCCTTACCATTCCAAACTTGAAGATTTAATTTGGTGAGAAAGATCAACCCATCCTCCCATAAAAAATATTTCATTTTGGTTGCTACAAAGATGTATACCAAGTGGGCCGAGGTGATCCCCTTGAGAAGGATTATTGCTAAGGTAGTAATTCACTTTATTCAGGAATATACAATCTACAGGTTTGACATTATAAAAGTCATACTCATAGACAATAATAAGCAGTTCGTATGTAAAGAAATCGGTTTGTGTATAGATAAATATAAGATCATTCACAATAGTTTAATCATTTCTTACCCTAAGGGAAATAGAAAGTCAAAAGCAACGAACAATACCTTGATCAACATGTTGAATAAGATGTTAGAGGATCTTCCTGGAGCATGAGATGAAAGATTCCCAATGGTTTTATGGGCCTATAGAAACTCTAAAGGAAGCCTGTAAGGACATAATTTTATAAATGTCCGGGATAGAATCAAAGAATTTTTTGTTTATCCTAGATCACAGTATTTATGTCTGATACCGCTATATTTGGACCGTCATCATGATCATCCACGATGACATTGATCCAAATCCATGCATCCATCATCTTCACACGTGCATCATGCTACATGCAATGTGGGCTTCATCAGTTTCCACAACTCCACTCGCGTTAATGGTAATTCGATTACTTGGAGTGTTTATTATCTTCATAAATATTTGAGAATTCTTTAAAAAATATTTTTTTGAAGTCTAAGTTGTTTTTATACAAAAGCATAATTTTTTCTAGTATAGAAGCATACTTTTTTGGTCGTCGAGCTCATTCGAGCGACAACTCACTGTCATTCAAATGACATGAGCATGTCGAACGAAGTTGTTCAAATGACACATGGCTCGTTCGAGTGACATGCCTATGTCATTCGAACGACGGTGCCACCTCGATTTTTGTATAAATATGTGTGCCCATTCTATACATTTTTCCAGGTCTTTTTGGCACAAACAGTTTTGTGATTTTCTGCCCATAACAGACTTCATGTTTTTAAGGTTTTAAGCCCTTTTTAATTCACAAACCTTTCCTATATATTTGTGAGTCTTTAAACCTTCAAAAGGATCGTTCTACTCATCTGGAGTATCTTGTGGAGAAGCCGACTCTTTTCCATTGCTGACATTCTGGAGATCTTACGGGAGTTTCTAGCCGATGACATCAGAATTGACACTTGAGGGTAGGGGTGTGCATGGTTCGGGTTGGTTCGGTTCCATTATAGAACCAACACCAGAATCGAAATGGTTCGGTTATATGGTTTTGGAACCAGAACCGAACCAAAATATGTCTAGAACCGAACCGAATGGAACCGAACCGATGGTTCTCAGTTTGGTTTGGGTCGGTTCACGGTTCCTGTTCATTTTGTATTAAATTAAAGTTAAACAATTAAAAAATATAACGGCAAACATTTTTTTTCCTCACTAAATCTGTTAATGAAATATAAAACATTATAACTAAAACTATTAAAATAAAATCTGTAATGGAAATGAAATCAATAAAAATGAAATCACTAAACAAAATCAGTAAACCCAAACAAAATCAGTAAACATTTTGATCAATCAATACCTAAACGAAATCATTTATTCAGTTGAAAGAAAAATCAGTAAACGAGTTAATGAAAATTTTGATCCATCAATACCTAAACGAAATCATTTATTCAGTTGGAAACAAAATCAGTAAACGAGTTAATGAACATTTTGATCGAAGAAAATGAAATCAGTAAACGAGTTCGTACAGTTGTAGGAGAAAAAAAAATCAGGTTGAAATGAAAGCTTACATTATTGCCGGAGAAGATGAGTTCATCGCACAGTTGGTAAAGCGAGAAGACGAGTTCATTGAAATGAAATTAGGTTGCTGTTGAAATGAAATCAGGCTATTGTTGAAATGAAAGCTAAAACCAAGCACAGTTGGTACATAGAGAGAGTGACGAGAGAGAGAGAGAGGGAGACAGCTGTTGTTGTTCCAAAGAGAGAGAGAGACTAAAATAAAATGAACCCTAGGTTCTAAAATGTAAAGCTAAAGGTCTAAAATGTTCGGGTCATGCTTTGGTTCTACATACCGGTTTTCGGTTCAGTTTTTTGGTTCGGGACTATGATTCGGTTTTCGATTCAGTTCGGTTTGGTTTACATACTAAACCGAGAACCGAATCGACTATATCATTTTTTTTGGGAACCAGAACCAACCCATAATTAAAAAAACCCGAACCAACTCAAACCATAGAGGTCGGTTTGGTTCGGTTCTTTAGGTTTACGGCTTTAATGCACAGTCCTACCTGATGGGATTTTATATGTCACTCATATTTTCATTGTAATTCGTGTAAACCATTCTTTACCAATTATAGTGAAAATAAAAAGGTTTTAACCCTTTGGGGAATTTTTCCTCATATGGTTGTTTGTGATTGAATGTTCTTGCATGATGTGTTTATTTAAAATCACACCTAGTTGCATGTTTTAGGATTTAATTGAAAAACTGGGTTTAATTAAATAATTTCTTTGTTTGAACATAAGGCGCACTCTCAAATTGGTATTAGAGCCTCTTACATAACTTTATCGTGTAATTTTTCGCAAGTTTTTTCTAAATATCAATTTAAAATAAAAATTGATTTCTTGAAAAGGCGTTTGTTCAAATGGAAAAATCGTTTAATAAAATTTCAGTTTTTTACGGGACTAATTATGCATACTGGAAAGCCCGTATGAAATCTGCTCTTAAAGCCACTACACCAAAAAAAGCTTTTAGTAACAGACTGTTTTTTGTATTACTAATAGTATTATACTGTTACTATTTCTCACACCACAATACCGTTACTAATATCTGATAAGTGTTACTAATATTATTTAAATATTTTAAAAGCAATTAAAAAAAAGTAATTAGCTAGCGTTCTCTCAACACAATACACACTAGCGTTCTCCAAAATGTCCCCGACTCAAAGAATTCGTCTTTCTCCAAAATGCTCTAGCGTGACCTAGGGTTTGCTCTTCCTCTTCTCCAAATCGCGATCTTCTTCCTCTTCTCCAATACGCGATCTTCTCCAAAATGCCCTAGCGCGACCTAGGTTTTGGAAGAAGTCTTAGTTAGCGTGACCTAGGGTTTTGGAAGCATTCAACGCTCACATCACAGCCTAGGGTTTGGGAATTGCGATTTGCTTTCATAAGGTAATTATCTCATTCGTACGAGATTTGGCGATTTACTGTTCATAAGAGATTTGCTGTTGGGTTACAAGTTTATTTTTTGGTAAAATGCAATGTATTTTTGTCATTGTTGTTGGGTACATACTTTTTGTATTTTTTGGTTCAAGTTTTTGATTATTTTGTATTAAATCCAAAGCTTAGAATGTTTTTTATATACTGATTTATAACATTACTAGACCTGGTATTTAATACCCTGTTTAAGAAAATGATTTTTTTGTATACACGGATTTATACTATTAAAACACATAATTGTATATAACTAAGGAAATTGCACCCCTCCCCTGAACTTTACGGTTTGTTCTAACAAAATTACATGTTCTAACTGTGATTTTTCTTATGTGTATCAATAATTTTATTTTTTGTATATTATCATATAACTTGTGTGTAAACCATATTTTTTTGGTAGTGCAGAATGTCACAAACATTGAACAAAGAGTGGATGAATGAGAGGAATAGAATAAGTCGGGTGTACACAAATGGAGTTGCGTCTTTTATTAATTTTGCAATTGCAAACAATGGCTATCAATTCTCGACCTTTCCTTGTCCATGTGTTAAGTGCCGAAATAAGAAGCGTTTTACTGCGGTAGATATCAAGGGTCATTTGATAATGCACGGTATAGACATGACATATACTAAGTGAGTTTTACATGGTGAAACACTATCATCGAACCTAACATGTTCCGTTGTAGATACTATTGATTGTGAAGGACATGATGAAGCTGATAACAATGAGAATGAAAGGTTACGAAACTTAGTTGACGCATGTTACGGAGTGCACGAACAACATTGTGTAGAACCCGATCAGGAAGGATTCTCTGAAAAATCGTATGTCGACAATGAGAAGTATGATCAATTGTGACACCCCGACTAATTAAATACCGGGTAGCTACTCCTTTATTAAATTAATACAAAATGCCAAGTTTGTCCAGTTAACAGCATCACTGTCGAAAATATTTTTAATTATGACTAACCACCTAGTATTTAAAAAGCAAGATGTCAAATTTTAAATTAAGTCTGATTAACGTGATATAAAAGAATTATGAAAGAATAACATAATCATACACCATAAAGTCTCAATAAGGTAACCAACAAATAATAATAAGTCCGGAGGAAAACTCCTCAATACAATCCCACCACTGAAATAAATAAAACAGTATATCCTGAATTAATTGCATGCCAACTGTTGATGTAAAAAACTAGATCGCTCTAATTTTTCAATCACAGATAAATAAATAAGATAAAGATTTTTAAAGTGGTTCGGCTAGGAATAAAGCCTACGTCCACTGTTATGTTATTGCTGAGTGTTTGCAGAATTCTTGATTACAAGTTCTTTCAAGAAATTCCGGTCCCTTTGAATGAGGGAGATACAAGGTATTTATAGCCTTGAGGCTGTACATGAAAGGTTCGATACATTAAATGATATACATGTGAAAGGGTAATACATTTAATGCAGCGTGTGCGTCAAGAATATAATGAATAGTTGAACAGTTGTCCGTCTGGTAATTAATGATACGGCCGAGATGCAGTTCGGACCGCCTTAGTTGCTCGTTGATCAAGAGTTCCTCGGAGTGCTTAGAGTATCTCGGGATGATGTAGTTCTTCGGGGTGTTGTAGTTCCTCGGGGTATTGTAGTTCCTCGGGGTATTGTGCCATGTAGATTGCCACGTGTCTTGTTATTATTGGTCCACGTCAGTAGATTAAATTTGGTATCAACAGAAGCCCCCAATGCTTCATGCTTGATGGGTTACTTGAAAGGATGGAGTATTTATTCTGCAATGTTGCTCGGTGCTCGTGACATTCTTGATCTACCTTCTTGATTTGTTCAACATAAAGTGCATTATCTTTTGGACGACATATGATGCCGTTTGTAGCTTGTCATAATCTTCAAGTATGTTGATTGGTTTGCTAGCCGACCTACTGCCTCCTATGAGCTAGTGGTGGACTTCGAAACATTTTAATATAACTTCTTCTTCAATATTGGTTGAGATAGTAGTAGCAAAGATCTCAATACTGTTGATGTTGATTTTGATTTCTACCTCTGCTCGGGGACGAATAAGAGGTTCTCGGGAACGAGCAAGTGCTTCTCGGGAATGAGCAAGAGTTTCTCGGGAATGAGCTAATGCTTCTTGGATAGATCATCTGTGATGAATATCAGAATGTTGAAAGGTCTTAACTTCATAAACTTCTCTTATATTTTATATGATCCTCCTGCTGGTGAGGAACCTGTTTCAAAAGTAGAAGGAAAAGAAACCAATAGAATAGGAATCTCAATGTAATAGTTAGTATACATTTTCATTCTCAATGTATTTTGTTTTTTTGGATTTAATGAAAGATTTTCATTTTTTATTCGCAATCTTAATTGCTATTGTCTTGTAAAATACTTTACATCTGTGCATATGTAAAAGATAACAATATTGTGTTGTTCATCGACCAACTTAGTAATAAAAAGTTACAAGTATCAGTAATGTTGCTCGATCACTTAATAAAAAAGTAACGAGTATAAAAATGTTCAAACTGTTTCCAACCAACCAGGGTGGATAAATAATGTTTGTCGACCAACTACAGTTGATGGATTTTTATCTCCGCCCAGCCATACTTGGTTCAATTTCAAATATTTTCATAAAAAGTGTCCGACCAACTAAGGTCAATAATTTATCCCCGTCGACCAACTACAGTTAGTGGGTTTTTATCCCCGACCAACTATACTTGGTGTATTTTGGAATATTTTGTTCTTTAAAGAACTTTTTGTAATAATCTTACCTCCCGACCAACATAAGTTGTAATATGAGAGTATATTTTTATCTTACCAACCGTCATTGATCATGCTGGTGTACACCTCTTGGCTCCTTAAAGCTTTTGGCTCCTTAGAGAATTTTTTGGCTCCTTAGAGCATGTCCTCCTAACCAAAGGAGGTTGGCTACTTATAGCACTTTTGCTCCGTAGAGCTGTCCTCCTAACCAAAGGAGGTTGGCTACTTATAGCACTTTTGCTCCGTAGAGCTGTCCTCCTAACCAAAGGAGGTTGGCTACTTATAGCACTTTTTGGCTCCTTAGAGCATGGCTCCGTAGAGCATGGCTCCTTAGAGCATGGCTCCTTAGAGCATGGCTCCGTAGAGCATGGCTCCGTAGAGCATGGCTCCTTAGAGCACTTTTTGTTGATCCTGTAACATCCACAGGTTGATCAGCGAACAACTTTTGTTTCTCGGGAGTATTAGGAATCCTCCCAACCATTTCTGCATTGCATCCTGTAACATCCACAGGTTGATCAGCGAGCAACTTTTGTTTCTCGGGAGTATTAGGATCAGTAAACTCTGCTACAGCTTGTATTAATGAATGCCCATGCCAATTTTTCCTACTTTGGGTATCTGATCTCTGCACCTCTTCCTTCGTCATTGGAGATCGCAACTCTAAAAGAGCTTTGATCGTTTCTGGATTCGCTTCAACGTCTCGCTGGTTGATAATGTACCCGAGGAACATTCCTTCTCGTACTCCAAATGTGGACTTCATCGGGTTAAGCATATCGTTGACATAGACTTCCATATTACAACTGATTTGCTCGGCAAAAACCTTGTTCATCAGCCGCTGTTACGTCGTTCCCTGTCTTCAGGTTTCATTTTGATCTGGTGGTAGTCAGAGGAGTAAGTATCCATGAGCAGCTCGTGTCCCGAGGTAGCATCCGCTGTTTTGTTGAGATCGGTGAAATCAACACACATTCTCCATTTATTGTTTTTCTTCTGCCCGACGAGGAGATCTAGATATCTCTTTGGCTCGGTCTTCATTTCCTCTTGTGTAGCTTGATTCTTCTCGGGGCTGGATGCTCTTCTTCTTGTATGTCATGTCAATAAGTGGCTCAGCTTCTATCCACTAAGTAAAATAATCTACTGCGATGACGAGGTATTTGAATCTTCCTCGAGTCGTCGGCAATGGTCCAACCAAATCAATCCCCACATAGAAAATGGCCAAGGATAAATGATGGATGTCAATAATGTTTGTGAAGTTCTTCTGATGGAGGAAAAGCGTTGGCACTTGTCACATTTCTTGGCATAAGCTATACAATCAGCTCTCATCGTCGGCCAGTAGTATCTCTGCGTCATCACCTTTTGCAAAAGTATTCGACCTGCTACATGGGCTCCACAGGACCCTTCATGGATCTCTTTAATCAATTCACCTCGGAGGGATGTACACATCTTTGCAAACCTGCTATAATTCCTCGTCGAGCAGCTTTAAACTTCCATTTCTTGGCAGCGAGCTTATCTTCCGAATACCATTATACCGAGCAGCTTTAAACTTTGGTTCCTTAGCAGCGAGCTTATCCTCCGGTAATTGTTCCTCCTTAATATATGCTCTGATAGGATCCATCCAAGATGTTCCTAAATCAAGGGTAATAATATTCATCGTCAGGTCTTCATCTATGCTTCGACTTTCTAATGCTTCAATCGCAGCTCGGTACGAGTAGCTGATGCTAATCGGGCCAAGGCGTATGCTCTCATATTCTCCGTTCTTGATATTCTTACCAGTTGAACAGCAACAAACTCTGATACCAACTCCATCACCTTTGCTTGATACTTGATCATCAATTCTCCTTTGGATGCATATATTCCCAACATTTGGTTTACGATCAATTGAGAATCACTGAAGACAATAACCTGTTGTGCCTCCATAGTATTTGACAAATTAAGACCTGCAACCATGGCCTCATACTCAACCTCATTATTAGAAGCTTTGAATTAGAAACGTAGGGCATATTCCATGTCGACCTCGTCTGGGCTGTTCAAAACGATCCCTGCCCCACAGCCTGTAGTGCAAGATGAGCCATCTACATATAGTCTCCATATAGGCAATTTGTCTTCTAATTTCTGGTCTGACAGAGTTCCTCGGTGGAATACTTTTCGCTTTCTTTCATCATGTCCTGATAGTTCTGAATATACCTCTTGAATTTCGATATACCTCCTGAACTTCAATATTCCTCCTGAACTTCAATATTCCTCCTGAACTTCAATATTCCTCCTGAGAAAGTGATTAGTCGGGGTTGAATTTGATGCTCGACTGCATGATGATATAAGAATGTGCCACCAAATGAACAAATATATTTATAATAGAAGCCCCCAACTGTGGAATGTGAACTTTGAATGAGATTTATCGACCAATACCAACCGGAGTTGGATTTTATCTACCAACCGGAGTTGGATTTTGTCTACCAACCGGAGTTGGATTTTGTCTACCAACCGGAGTTGGATTTTATCTACCAACCGGAGTTGGTGGTAATTGATAATAAATGATGAAGACTTCCTCGGAGCTGGCCAACAGATTGTTGGGAATAAGATAATATAAATGCTGGAGACCTCCTCGGCGCTGACCAACAGATTTGTTGGGAATAAGATAATATAAATGCTAGAGACCTCCTCAGCGCTGACCAACAGATTTGTTGGGAATAAGATAATATAAATGCAGGATACATCCTTGGATCTGAATAAGATATAATAAATTCTGGAGACATCCTTGGATCTGAATAAGATATAATAAATTCTGGAGACATCCTTAGATCTGAATAAGATATAATAAATTCTGGAGACATCCTTGCTGAAATGAGAATAGAATATGCATCCAAATAGATATAAAGAATAATTAAAAATAATAAAGTGCCTCGCCGATCCGTCGAGGTAGAATCATATAATGCCGAACAAGAATAAGATCTTTCAGAACATAAGAATATGGCCGAGAACGTTGTCAGGCCTGAATATAAATAAGAATTATCCGAACGAATGTTGTAATTCTCCTTAAAGCTGAATAAGTATCTTGTCGAGGCATAATTGCAGAATGCCGAATAAGAATAATATTTTCCAGAACATAAGAATATGGCCGAGAACTTTGCTGGGCCTGCATATAAATAAGAATTACCCCTACCAACTATCCGTTGGTGGTGAAATATAATAAATGTTACAGTTCTCCTCAGAGCTGAATATGATAATAAGTATCTCTCCGTGCTCCATGTTGAGATGAATATAGAATATGAATCCCAATGGATATATAGAATCATTTGTGCTGGAGCAGATATCTGGGCCCGAATATAAATAAGAATTACCCCGACCAACTATCAGTTGGGGGTGAAATATAATAACTGTTGTAGCTTTTCCTCGGAGCCGAATATATATAGAGAGAAGAAATTTTTCGAGCTCCATGCTGAGATAAATATAAAATATGAATCCGTACGGATATAGAATAATTTGTGCTTCAGCATTCGTCGACATTGAATCTTCTGCCTGTAAAAATTAATAATTTGCTCTACCATATGTGTAGGCTGAATTGATTAATCATGAGAATAATTTACTCATCCAATCAATATATGATATGTATCAGCATAAAAATTTCAAAATATGAAATAATATTTTTGTGCCACACGTGTGTGAGATGGACAAATTTTTATTAGATATGCGCCATAAATAAGACGTAAAGGTATTTAATCTCCAACAACTAAACAGGTATTAGTTGCTGTTTGAAAATTATTTATCACTTGGTTTTAAAAATATCTTTGGGGTGATCACAAGTTAAAAAGACTTAAGCCCCCTTGTTTGTCCCCAAGCTGAACTCGTGTTTAAAGAAATATCTGGGGTGCTTCGCATTTTTTTTATACCCCAATATTCTACCGCTGCCGACAAACGACATGGATGTTGCCGACCAACATTTAAGGATAACTCAAATTATAGAATATATGGTTGGATGATGCCGACCAACAATATAGATGGCTGACCAGAATATCTCGAATCCTTAGATAAAAAAAATAGCATTCGATGTAAAATTTAAGCATTAATAATGTTGATTAAATGAATAATTATCTAATCCACTATATCGTGTGATTCCGATAAAGAAACCATGTGATGTGATGAACGAAGGGCTAACATATCAAATTTGTGCCCAGAGTCTTGATATGGTCATGATTGTTTTACTGATCCTCTTTTACAAGAGGTGAGTAATGATTTTTCAGGTGAGAGAAAATTATTTTTTTTATATTGATCCCTTCCTATTCCCAATTTGGAGAGATAAAAATATGGTGAATGATCGAAATTATTACCAAATTTATATAAAAAATCAATCAATTTGACTTTATTGACATAGATGGAAGATGAACCAAATTAAGTATATAGTTCATAAAAATGAATACAAAGAGACTTAAACTTGTGAATGCAAAGAGACTCAAACTTGAAGAGAGAGAGAATATATATGGGTCATGATTTCCATGAAAAGACTTTTCATTGTCTTTAACCTTTTCCCATTCTTTTATTAAAAATATGATGGGAATATGAATAGACATCAAATATCTTACAAAATTTATTTCAAAATCAACAATGAAAATGATTAGATCTCATCATCGTCGTATATATTGGTATATGTAATCATTTAAAATATTTATTCCATGATATAAAATTAAAACTTGAGAATCAAGCAAAGAATTATGATTTATGAAATCTACTATTTTTCAGATTTCTAAATAAGGATGAATCTAACAGTTATGATTTAAAAATCATGATATGCAATATTTTGCAGATAAAAATTGGACAATTAATTTATGTATATAAACATAAAAATCACGATTCAATCAAAAGATGTATGTGTAATTGATTATACGTAGAGAAAATAAAAACTTAGCTTTTGGTGGAGAACAACGCTTGTAACACGTTCCCACAGACGGCGCCAATCTGTCGATGTAAAAAACTAGATCACTCTAATTTTTCAATCACAGATAAATAAATAAGATAAAGATTTTTAAAGTGGTTCGGCTAGGAATAAAGCCTACGTCCACTGTTATGTTATTGCTGAGTGTTTGCAGAATTCTTGATTACAAGTTCTTTCAAGAAATTCCGGTCCCTTTGAATGAGGGAGATACAAGGTATTTATAGCCTTGAGGCTGTACATGAAAGGTTTGATACATTAAATGATATACATGTGAAAGGGTAATACATTTAATGCAGCGTGTGCGTCAAGAATATAATGAATAGTTGAACAGTTGTCCGTCTGGTAATCAATGATACGGCCGAGATGCAGTTCGGACCGCCTTAGTTGCTCGTTGATCAAGAGTTCCTCGGAGTGCTTAGAGTATCTCGGGATGATGTAGTTCTTCGGGGTGTTGTAGTTCCTTGGGGTATTGTAGTTCCTCGGGGTATTGTGCCATGTAGATTGCCACGTGTCTTGTTATTATTGGTCCACGTCAGTAGATTAAATTTGGTATCAACACCAACGATCTGAATAACTGAAATATGAAATGTCTCTAATAGAAATGGGCGACATGCCCTACAAATGATGAAAACTGAATATAGAGTCAAGTCAAGAGAAGCGTCTACTAGCAAGGCCCTGCAACTTCCACAACAGCTACAACTCGTCACATGAATGGAAATCCTATGCAAGGTGTCCTTGTGGCCAGGCACCTAAAAGGTTTTTATAAAAATAGATTTGAAAGCAAACGGGTCAGAGCCCGAAAGTGGAGAGTATTTTAAAAACAACAAGTGCTTTAATAACATTAAAATAATGAATGAAAAATACATGTTAGGACGTGCTCTCACATGAAATACTCACCTCTCGACTAATTGTACACTCCTAACATACAGTACCCATCTAAGTGATATTCATATCTAACTAAACCGACATAAGTTCTAACCCTTCTATTGATTCGCACTATAAGTCCCAACGTTATCAATTTAAATAGACAACTTTTCTTTAATTCTCAAATACTCAATTATTAGCAACACAATTTACTGGAGGTTATCCCCTTATTTATCTTCTCAAGGAGTTATTATAAATTATTCTCACAATTATACATGGTAAGTCCGTTCATTTCACCGTATATCATTCACATCATTAATATATAATACAAGCACCCCGAGACTAAGCTGCGATGCACACATACTCTGCTATCCATCCCGGTACATCACGTACATAAGGATTACGCATTCCGAATTTCTCAGGAATCGTTACCAGATAATATCAAATCACAAACAATGGAGGCGAACACAGTCACATCACATGGGTCACGCACATACCTACGCTCCCATGATCAGCAGACTTATTAACTTCCCAATAAGTCCTTCTCTGACCTATGTCCTCTAGGTACCAATCTAAATCCCCCCGTAGGCACACAAAGATTAGATGGCCCTAAGCGAACGCAAACCTCCCGTGATAGCAAGTATGGTAGGTATGTCATACACATAAAATCATATATATACTCAGCATGAACACATCTTAGTAATTACCATAATTCTATTAGTGGTATACTTATTTCTCATACCAACTCATAATGTTACACAATTCACATATCCCCGGTTAATACAATTATTTAAGCCGTCACTTGTTCTCACATCGTAATAGTCACTCACGTCCTAATCCACAATTTTCATTTGGTTCAAATCACACTTCTATGTTTTACTCCTCAATATATATCCCAAATATCCCAACTATATCAATTAGTCATGAAGGGAATGTTATCTCTACAATTAAACCAGGTTACGGGACATTAGAAATCAAATCAGGCCAAAAAGGCCAATCTGTCAACTCGTTAGAAGTCTTGTTCGAACGAGGTCGTTCGAACGAGAGTTCGTTCGAACGAAGTGGGCATCTAACGAGATCTCGTTCGAACGAAAGGCATCGAACGAACATCCAACTCGTTAGAAGTCAAACTGTAAACTCGTTAGAATCTCGTTCGAATGAGCTCGTTCGAACGACCTGGGCCCGCCTTCTAACGAGGTGACAGTTTCGAGCCCAGAATTCTCCTATCTCGTTTTTCCCAATTTTCTTCACCTCTAATCTCATCTAAACATAATTACAACAGTAGTTCAAGGTTTCTAATCATTCCTAAACATACTTAAGTCGTATTTTAACATATTTATGGGGTCAATTCATCCTAAACAACACCCAATTATCAAATCTCCCAATTTTCCCCCCCAAACCTTATGAGTATGAACCCTAGAAAATTAAAGTCATCAATATCCATAATTAAATCCGTTTTTGTAACATGAAAGATGTATTTCCAATAGTATAATCACCCAAACACAATTCTACGTACAATCTCTTTATCAAAACATGAGTTTCTAATTCCAATTTCATGGGTTTTTGTCATTCTCCCAAAACAATGCAATTATATAAATTTCTACGCATGGAAGAAGCATTCGTTGCAAATAACGTAATTAAACCACGTGCCTTGGAGTTTTCTCTAAATTTGATGTTGAATTGATGAAGGTTGCTCTCTCCTTTTTCTCCCAAGGTTGAAGGTTGAAGATGGAGGTTGTGTTTCTCTTTTGGGAACTTCTCCTAACCTCTCCTAAAACTCCCGTTGCCCTCAACTCAGTTAATTGCTGGTAATGGGTTAGTGGGTTATGAAATTCCCTATTTTAAACTCCCAAAATTCGTTGGTCATAAATCCCCAAATTTTAAAATTACCAAAATACCCTTTTAAGTTGCCGGTATGGCCTAAAAATGCCCCGGGACCCAAACTAAACCCCCGGTTAGTGTTTTCTGACTATTTAGACCCTTCCGGACACGTTGGCGCACTCAAAATGATCATTCGGTTGATAGAAATAAAAATTCACTTTTTAATTAAAATAATTACTTTCCTGACGCGGCTGTCACACGCGTCCCAACAAAATTTCTCAAATTGCCGTATTTAAATCTCACGACAAATTCAATATTTTCAATATTCATATATTGCCATATATACGCATTATAATCAAATACCAAATCACATATCGTTAGTATTTTATCCGGATTAATTCTCAATTAATTCACATTTAATTTAATTAATCCCATAAATAAATATCAATAAAAGTATGGGGTATCACATACTCCCCCCCTAATAACAGAATTTCCTCCCGAAATTCGGAACTAGAAAGTACCTGGTAAGAACAACTCTGGATAACGTCCACGCATCTCATCCTCGCGCTCCCATGTGGACTCCTCGGCATTATGATGCCGCCACTGAATACGTACTAACGGGACTATCTTTGACTGCAGTTTCCACTCACTTCGGTCCAAAATAGCAATCGGCCCCTCCTCGTAGGAGCTATCAGGCTGGAGATCGATGTCCTCCAAAGCAATGTGAGAATGAGCCAAATCGTCCCTAAGATATTTTCTTAGCGAGAAAATATGAAACACATCATGAATTCTATGCAAATATTCCGGTAACCCAAGTCTATATGCAACAGACCCAATCCGCTCAATGATAGGAAATGACCCCACATATCTCGGTGCCAACTTTCCCTTCTTCCCAAATCGCATAATCCCCTTCATAGGAGATACTCTGAGTAAAACTTGGTCCCCCACTTGGAACTCCCTGAAGAACCTCTTCGCATCAGCATAGCTCTTCTGCTGATCCTGAGCTACCCGAATGCGACTCCGTATCAATTCTATCCTCGTCAAAGTATCCTGAATCACTTCCGGCCCAAGTAGTTTGTTGTCCCCCACCTCCAACCAACATGCTGGGGAACGACAAGGTCTACCGTACAACGCCTCAAATGGAGCCATGCCAATGGTGAACTGGTAGGAGTTGTTGTAAGCAAACTCCACCAGTGAAAGATACTGCTCCCATCCACCCCCAAGATCAATGATGCACATACGCAACATGTCCTCCAACATCTGATTTGTACGCTCGGTTTGCCCATCGATCTGCGGGTGATATGCCGTACTCAACCGCAATTCTGTGCCCATGGCCTCCTGAAAACTCTCCCAAAACTGTGAAACAAATATCTTGTCTCTGTCAGACACGATATTTAGGGGCACACCGTGAAGTCTCACTATTTCTGTAATAAAGAGCTGGGCATATTGTCCCGTAGTGTAGTCGGTCCTTACGGGTAGAAAATGAGCGACTTTGGTCAACCTGTCCACAATTACCCAAATGGAGTCGTGACCCCTCTGCGACGTACGTAACCCCGTGATAAAGTCCATGGATATGCTCTCCCACATCCACATCGGGACCTCTAATAGCTGTAGAAGTCCTGCCGGTCTCTGATGATCCACTTTTACCAGATGACAAGTGGCGCATTTAGAAACAAACACGGCAATATCTCTCTTTATCCCTCTCCACCAATACTGTCGTCTCATGTCTTGGTACATTTTGTCCCCACCGGGATGTACCGCGAACCGTGAGCCGTGCGACTCTGCCATCACCTCGTGTCGCAATTCCTCCCCTTCCGGAACTACCAGTCTCCCATTGAAGCGTAATCCCACGTCTGAACTAACGGTATAGGATTCAACTCCCTCTCCTAATAATCGAACTATCTGCTCCTGACAGAATGAGTCATCTGCTTGTGCCTTTACCACTCTCGTGACAATCTGCGGAGTAATAGTCATCACCGACATGAATGATCGGGACACTGCATCCTGGTGTCCCAACTCCTTCCACTTTGCCTTCCACACCCCTTCCACCTCATCTACTGGCCTACGGCTCAACGCGTCTGCTACCACGTTAGCCTTTCCCGGGTGGTATTGGATATCAAACTGATAATACTTCACAAACTCAAGCCACCTCCGTTGCCACATATTCAACTCCTTCTGCATGAATAGGTACTGTAGGGACTTGTGGTCCGTGAACAATCGAAACTTCTCTCCCAAAAGATAATGTCTCCAAATCCGAAGGGCAAATACAACTGCCGCTAACTCCAAGTCATGAGTGGGGTAATTCTTCTCGTGAGGCTTAACCTTACGGGAAGCATAAGCTATGGCCTGACTCTCCTGCTGCAATACACCTCCAAGTCCTTGCAAGGACGCATCGATGTAAACTAGATACTCAACTCCCGGTCTCGACAATGCTAACACAGGTGCTGAGGTCAACTTGTCCTTAAACTCATCAAATGCCAACTGACAGGCATCACTCCAATTGAATGGCATACCCTTACGATTCAGATGTGTCAAAGGACCTGCTCTCTTGGAGAAACCCCGAATAAACCTCCTGTAGTATCCTGCTAGGCCCAAGAAACTACGGATCTCAGTCGGTGTTGTGGGCTGTCCCCACTCCCTCACTGCGGATACCTTCCCCGGATCAACAGATATCCCCCGGTCAGAAATAATATGCCCCAAAAACTGGACCTCCTTCAGCCAAAACCCGCACTTCTCATACTTTGCATACAACTCGTTATGACGTAGCGTCTGCAAAACCTGCCTCAAATGCTCGGCGTGCTCCTCCTCTGTCTGGGAGTAAACCAGAATATTATCAATGAAGACAATGACGAACTGATCTAGGAACTCTCTGAACACCCTATTCATCAAGTCCATAAACACGGCTGGAGCATTGGTCAAACCAAAAGGCATAACCCGAAACTCGTAGGAACCATATCTCGTTAAGAAAGCAGTCTTCGAGATGTCCTCTTCCCTGATACGTAACTGATGGTATCCCGATCGCAAATCAATCTTTGAGAAGAAAGAAGCTCCTCTCAACTGGTCGAATAAGTCATCAATTCGGGGCAACGGATACTTATTCCGTATCGTGATCTTATTCAACTATCGGTAATTTACACACAACCTTAACGATCCATCCCTCTTCTTCACGAACAACACAGGGGCACCCCACGGTGAAGTACTCCTCCGAATAAACCCCTGACCCAACAACTGCTCAATCTGATCCCATAACTCTCTCATTTCAGCTGGAGCCATACGGTAAGGTGCGCGGGCAATAGGCCGAGTGCCCGGCGTCAAGTCGATCACAAAATCTATCTCTCTACTCGGGGGTAATCCAGGTATATCCTGAAATACATCGACAAACTCTCGAACAACCGAAATCGAATCAAGTGGTATCACCACTTCCTTAGAGGTCTCCTCCTCTATATAGTACAAGTGAGTGGACGATCCTCCCTCAGGACGAGGCATCGCCACCAAAAACATCTCTTGCCCGGGAATGGCAAAGATAATACTCCTACTAAAATAGTCAATCATGGCTCGGTATGCAACTAGCCAATCCATACTAATAATGGCATCATACTCGGTCATCTCTAATACTAACATATCCCCGGGTAAAGTAAACCTCCCGATCTCTATACCCACGCCTCTACATACAAGGGAAATCACGGAACCCCTACTCAACGGTGAATCTACACAAGTGATCGTGCTCTCGGCGGTGTCTAACAACCCAATGGTGCGTGCAAATCTCAGAGCAATGAAACAGTGTGTAGCCCCCGTGTCAAATAAAATACGCCCCATAGTCCCCTGAATAGAGAACATACCCCCAATGGCCGGTGGATCCTGTGGGGCTGCGGCCTGCTGAAGCTGATATACTCTCCCATACTGAAGCTGTCCCTGCTGAACTGGGACCGCTGGAATGGGTGGTAATTCTGCCATCTGTGGTGGTGCGGGGAGGGCGGCGGGAAACATAGGCCTCTGCGGCTCCTGTCGAGCACCCTCCTGCTGCTACTGCGGGGCCTTGACCCTATCAGGACAATCCTGGCGTTTATGGCCTGTCTTGCCACAAACGTAACACTTCCCCGGGAAGTTCCCCCCTCTCTGTCCCTACTGCCCTCGGCCCTGGTGGCCGTTTCCATTCTTCCCATGGCCATGCTGGCCCTGATGAAACTGCTGTTGACCATTCTGCCCCTGCTGGCCCTGATGGCCGTTTGGACCCTGATGGCCTTTCCTGAAACCTCCCTGTCCGTGTATGAAATTCCCCGATCTGAACCTCTTATGATCCCCCTGCTGGGAACCCTGGTCACCCTGTCTCTGCCCCTGAGTAGATTGTGCCCCACTGGCACCATTTCCTCCAGTCCTGCCCTGATGGCTGGACTCTCCTGATCTCTTGCTCTCAGCCATGTGAAAGCGGTGGTCCTGGCAGTGTAACAGTGTAGTGTTAACCACATCAGAGTAAGTGGCCAACGAGAGATTCCCCAATAAATGTTCACGGATCCTCCATGTCAATCCATCTGTAAACTTCTGGATCTTCTTCTCCTCTGTCGGTATTTCATCCGGAACAATATTCAGTAGATTTGTGAATTCGGCCTCATACTCGGCCACAGTCCTTCCCTCCTATCTGAGATTCATTAGCTTCTTCCTCATTTTCGTGTGGACAGCTGACGAAAAATACTTGCGGTCGAACCGCACCCAAAACTCCTGTATCGTGAGAGTATCTCTCTCCTCCATGGTGGTAATAGACTCCCACCACTGCAGTGCAGATCCCACTAGCTTGAAAGTAGCTAGTATCTGCTTCTGAACATCGGTGCACTCATACATCCTCAAGTGCCTCTGAATGTCTTTCCTCCACTGACTTGAAACCACAACATCGGAGCTACCTGCGAACTCCGGTGGGTGTGCTTTCTGAAAAGCATCTCGAACGCGTTCCCAAGCAGACGGGAATGCATGTGCCTGAACAGGCGCGGCTACCGGCGCCTGAGGTGGTGCCTGCTGTACAACTGCTAGAGCGACATTTACCGCTTGGGCTACAATGGCTGCAACCTCAGCGGCATTCATGGTGCCCTGTACTGGTGCTGGATGGGGCTCTGGCTGTGCATTCCTAGGAACCCGTAGTGCACGTCGTGGAGGCATCTGAAATAATAGTAAAGTTTATAAGTTCGCAGTTATAAACTTAACATAGCTGAAGAACGTAGCATATACAAAAGAATACAACAGTCCTAAAATATAGGGCTTTACATCAAAGAAAGCTCAGCGGAAACATAATAAGCCGTACAGATCCTAAAGGACACTAGAACCTGATGCTCTGATACCACCTGTGACACCCCGACTAATTAAATACCGGTTAGCTACTCCTTTATTAAATTAATACAAAATGCCAAGTTGGTCCAGTTAACAGCATCACTGTCGAAAACATTTTTAATTATTACTAACCACCTAGTATTTAAAAAGTAAGATGTCAAATTTTAAATTAAGTCTGATTAACGTGATATAAAAGAATTATGAAAGAATAACATAATCATACACCATAAAGTCTCAATAAGGTAACCAACAAATAATAATAAGTCCGGAGGAAAACTCCTCAATACAATCCCACCACTGAAATACATAAAACAGTATATCCTGAATTAATTACATGCCAACGATCTGAATAACTGAAATATGAAATGTCTCTAATAGAAATGAGCGACATGCCCTACAAATGATGAAAACTGAATATAGATTCAAGTCAAGAGAAGCGTCTACTAGCAAGGCCCTGCAACTTCCACAACAACTACAACTCGTCACCTGAATGGAAATCCTATGCATGGTGTCCTTGTGGCTGGGCACCTAAAAGTTTTTTATAAAAAATAGATTTGAAAGCAAACGGGTCATAGCCCGAAAGTGGAGAGTATTTTAAAAACAGCAAGTGCTTTAATAACATTAAAACAATGAATGCAAAATACATGTTAGGACGTGCTCTCACATGAAATACTCACCTCTCGACTAATTGTGCACTCCTAACGTACAGTACCCATCTAAGTGATATTCATATCTAACTAAACCGACATAAGTTCTAACCCTTCTATTCGATTCGCACTATAAGTCCCAACGTTATCAATTTAAATAGACAGCTTTTCTTTAATTCTCAAATACTCAATTATTAGCAACACAATTTACTGGAGGTTATCCCCTTATTTATCTTCTCAAGGAGTTATTATAAATTATTCTCACAATTATACATGGTAAGTCCGTTCATTTCACCGTATATCATTCACATCATTAATATACAATACAAGAACCCCGAGACTAAGCTGCGGTGCATACATACTCTGCTATCCATCCCGGTACATCACGTACATAAGGATTACGTATTCCGAATCTCTCAGGAATCGTTACCAGATAATATCAGATCACAAACAATGGAGGCGAACACAGTCACATCACATGGGTCACGCACATACCTACGCTCCCATGATCAGCAGACTTATTAACTTCCCAATAAGTCCTTCTCTGACCTATGTCCTCTAGGTACCAATCTAAATCCCCCCGTAGGCACACAAAGATTAGATGGCCCTAAGCGAACGCAAACCTCCCGTGATAGCAAGTATGGTAGGTATGTCATACACATAAAATCATATATATACTTAGCATGAACACATCTTAGTAATTACCATAATTCTATTAGTGGTATACTTATTTCTCATACCAACTCATAATGTTACACAATTCACATATCCCCGATTAATACAATTATTTAAGCCGTCACTTGTTCTCACATCGTAATAGTCACTCACGTCCTAATCCACAATTTTCATTTGGTTCAAATCACACTTCTATGTTTTACTCCTCAATATATATCCCAAATATCCCAACTATATCAATTAGTCATGAAGGGAATGTTATCTCTACAATTAAACCAGGTTACGGGACATTAGAAATCAAATCAGGCCAAAAAGGCCAATCTGTCAACTCGTTAGAAGTCTCGTTCGAACGAGGTCGTTCGAACGAGAGTTCGTTCGAACGAAGTGGGCATCTAATGAGATCTCGTTCGAACGAAAGGCATCGAACGAACATCCAACTCGTTAGAAGTCAAACTGTCAACTCGTTAGAATCTCGTTCGAACGACCTGGGCCGACCTTCTAACGAGGTGACAGTTTCGAGCCCAGAATTCTCCTATATCGTTTTTCCCAATTTTCTTCACCTCTAATCTCATGTAAACATCATTCCAACAGTAGTTCAAGGTTTCTAATCATTCCTAAACATACTTAAGTCGTATTTTAACATATTTATGGGGTCAATTCATCCTAAACAACACCCAATTATCAAATCTCCCAATTTTTTTCCCCAAACCTTATGAGTATGAACCCTAGAAAATTATAGTCATCAATATCCAT
This sequence comes from Sambucus nigra, assembly GCA_949130495.1. Taxonomy (NCBI): domain Eukaryota; kingdom Viridiplantae; phylum Streptophyta; class Magnoliopsida; order Dipsacales; family Adoxaceae; genus Sambucus; species Sambucus nigra. The sequence goes on along the minus strand of OX422213.1, from coordinate 660,690,166 downwards.
AATTAAATCCGTTTTTGTAACATGAAAGATGTATTTCCAACAGTATAATCACCCAAACACAATTCTACGTACAATCTCTTTATCAAAACATGAGTTTCTAATTCCAATTTCATGGGTTTTTGTCATTCTCCCAAAACAATGCAATTATATAAATTTCTACGCATGGAAGAAGCATTCGTTTCAAATAACGTAATTAAACCACTTGCCTTCGATTTTTCTCTGAATTTGGTGTTGAATTGATGAAGGTTGCTCTCTCCTTTTTCTCCCAAGGTTGAAGGTTGAAGATGGAGGTTGTGTTTCTCTTTTGGGAACTTCTCCTAACCTTTCCTAAAACTCCCGTTGCCCTCAACTCAGTTAATTTCTGGTAATGGGTTAGTGGGTTATGAAATTCCCTATTTTAAACTCCCAAAATTCGTTGGTCATAAATCCCCAAATTTCAAAATTACCAAAATACCCTTTTAAGTTGCCGGTATGGCCTAAAAATGCTCCGGGACCCAAACTAAACCCCCGGTTAGTGTTTTCTGACTATTTCGACCCTTCCGGACACGTTGGCGCACTCAAAATGATCATACGGTTGATAGAAATAAAAATTCACTTTTTAATTAAAATAATTACTTTCCTGACGCGACTGTCACACGCGTCCCAACAAAATTTCCCAAATTGCCGTATTTAAATCTCATGACAAATTCAATATTTTCAATATTCATATATTTCCATATATACGCATTATAATCAAATACCAACTCACATCTCGTTAGTATTTTATCCGGATTAATTCTCAATTAATGCACATTTAATTTAATTAATCCCATAAATAAATATCAATAAAAGTACGGGGTATCACATCAATATAATAAATTAGCGATCGAGAAATTGTACCCTTCATGTGAGGGTGCTAAGACTACTCTCTCTGCAATTGCTGAATTGCATAATTTGAAAAAGCAGTTTGGTTGGTCGGGAAATAGCGTGACCTCTCTCTTGTTGGTTTTAAAGAGGTGGCTTCCAAAAGGAAACACATTACCAGAAAAATATCCGCACATGAAGAGAATGATGAAAGACCTAGGGATGAAAGCAAATTACATTCATGCTTGCGTTAACAACTGTATTTTATACTGGAAAGAGAATGAAGATTTGGAGGAATGTCCTCAGTGTGGAGAACCAAGATATGCAGTGACCTCAAAGAAAGGGAAGAGGATATGTAAAGAACCGATGAAAGTGTTGAGACATTTCCCTTTAATTCCAAGGCTAGTGAGATTGTACACTATACCTTGGATAGCGCATGAAATGACATGGCACCATCGGGTAACAAGTTCATGGGATTATCAGCGACATCCTTGTGATTCATCCCAATGGAGAATGCTAAAAAGTAGATGACCCAATTTCGTCGAGGAAGGGCGCAATGTTTGGCTTGCAATAGCAACAGATGGGTTTAATCCCCATGGTATTCAGTCTAGTAGTTATAGTTGCTGGCCTGTCATGACCGCGCCTTATAAAATGGGACCTTCTTTATGCTTGAAGCGTGAGTTCCAAATTTTATCTTTGCTGATTCCTGGGCCAAAGGCACCGGGTCAAGACATTGATGTTTTTCTTCAACCATTAGTAGATGAGTTGAAACAACTATGGGAAGGAGTTCCAGCTATTGACATGCACAAAATGCAACCTTTTACGTTGAGAGCTATGTTGATGTGGGGGATTCATGATTTTCCCGCATATGGAAACTTATCTGGGTGTGTAACACATGGTTACAAAGCATGTCCTATTTGTGGCGATGACACTCCATCCATTTGGCTGGAACATAGCATGAAGATAGTTTACACATACTATCGTATGTTTCTTAAAAGCGATCATCTTTTTAGGAGTGGTAGAGGTTTGGGACTTAGGACACAAGAAGTTGGACGTCCCCTGATTTGACTAAATGGAGATGCACTTGTGGAGAAGTTTAAAAATATAAAGTATGTACTTGGAAAAGTCTCAAAAGTTCCCGCTAAGAAGAGAAAGTCTAATAATGTTAATGGGAGTGATAATGTTGAAGTTAAAGAAGCTTGGTATAAAAAATCTATTTTCTTTGATTTGGAATATTGTCCATATCATCAAGTTCGACATGTCCTTGATGTGATGCACATCGAAAAGAATGTTGCAGAGCATTTGATAAACACAACTCTTGATGATAATAAAACAAAGGACACTGAAAAGGGTCGATTGGATATGAAGGGTATGGGCATACACAGCGGTCAATGGCTTCAAGTTGATGGACGCACCGAAAAAATGATAAAACTAACAGCACCATTTATCTTGGATAAAGAAGAAAAAAAACAATTATGCCAAATTTTGAAGGACTTAAAGCTTCCTACCAGTTTTCCTCTAACTTGAGCAATATAGTAAGTCTTAGTCCCCCATCTTTGCACTCCTTAAAGTCGCATGATTATCATGTCATAATTAAACATCTGCTACCTGTGTTTCTCCAACATGCCTTTTCGAAACATCGAGATTTAAGAAGAGCAATCCAACAATTAAGTTTGTTCTTTAACATGTTATGCTCTAAGGTCCTAATTTGACAAGATATCCAAAGATCCAAATACATGGTTGTTGAAGCATTGTGCGTGTTGGAAAAATATTTTCCACCTACGTTTTTTGATATTAACATTCACCTCACTGTGCATCTAGGAGATGAAACCCTGGTTTGTTGACCCACTGACGCTCATTGGATGTATCCGTTCGAAAGGTGATTTTTTTTTACCTTTTAATATAGTAAAATATGCCCCATTTAAGTTAATAATGCTTGTTATTAATTTTTATTACCTTATACAAATAGGACGATGAAAGATTTCAAAGATATACCCAGCAATAAGCGGTATGTTGAAAGTTCAATTGCAGAATCCTACGTTATTGATGAATCTGTTAGATATTGCATGGAGTACATACCAAATCCATCTGATGGAAATCATAAACGCTCCCGTGAGGCCTTTTTAGAGGAAGGTGGAGAGTTCTTTGATGAAGGGCCTTTGCTTGATGATAAGACTATAACGTTGGGACCCGTACAGTTTCAACAAATACGTTGATGGGTATTATTTCGACTAAATGTTGATGGATTTCAAGAGTATTATAGGTTTGAGTTCTTTCGTTTGTTTATAGTTAAGAATTAATTATCATTTTGAGTTATAATTACTTATATCAAACTACATATTGCAGTGAGTATGAAGCATCACTGAAATCCGTGTCTCGTCCTAAAGGGAAGGGAATTGAAATGACAGAAGTGGAGAAACAAACTTCTTTTATCCCTTGGTTATCCGAGAAGGTGATTATATAAATACTAATATTTTTATTAATCTTTCCATTAAGTATGATGAGAATTGAAACATTGTAGTAATTATGATTTGTTTTCATCAAACAGTTGCTGAAATCAGGAGAGACGAAGACAAATGAAACATTGTGGCGGTTAGTTCAAGGGTCGCAATTCAAGGCTAAAACATATAAAAAGTATCGGGTAAATGGTTTCGTATTCTCTCCTAAGTATCACGATGATACTGTTGTCACACAGTATAGCGGCATTTTCTTGAAGGCATGGACACAATTTCGAGCTAAAAAAAGTGATAAGAATCTCACAAATACTTGGACTATGTGGTATGGAGTTATCAAACAAATTATTGAGCTGGACTATACCTTGTTTAAGGAGGTGGAATTTTATTGTGATTGGGTGAGAGTGGAGGATAAGACTAATGGTTGTAAGCTTTGTACGGACTCCAACTTAGTGATGGTAAATTTTGATAAGTTTAAGAGCATTGATAATGAGTATGATGAGCCTGCCATTCTCACATCCGAGGCTAGTCAAGTATTCTATTCGAAAGATATTAAAAATACCAATTGGTGGGTTATTATACAGTAACCTAAGAGATTGACGAGTCAAGTGGACGACTTAGAGACACCAACAATCTTCCAATCTATTCTTGAAGACCATCCGCACTTGGAAAGTTTGCTCAAGCAATACGACTCGAAATCTTCCTGGAGTCCTACCGGAAGGTGTTGATCCCAACATATGGAGATTTTTTTGTGAGAACGAAAGGAAAACAAAAAAGAAGTCACAAAACATTCAAAATGCCAAGAATCGAACCAATTTAGAATATTCCCATACACTTGGGCATCGCACCTATGATGCTTTGCAATATAAAATGGTATGTATCATAATGTTTTTCAAATATCAACAATAGTTTTGTGTATAACATGTGATATTTAAATTGTAGGTTCAATCGAACCCAGAAGAAGAATTAACGCGAGTAGACACATGGCTTGCGGGATACGAGGACAAAACGGGGAATGCCTAAAACAGTGCTAAGCTTTACTATGTGCGTATTTACATGAAAAATAATAGTATTTTTAGTATTCTTTATTGCATTTATTAATCAAATTTTCTCTTTTGATAGGATAAAGTAAAGGATGCGATGGAGAAAAGAAAGAGAGATAGTGGAGAGGGTAGTAGCAAGAGCCAATGCATAGAGAATGATGAGTTGATAGAGGTTTTCGGGAAGGAGAAAAAGGGAGGAGTTCGTGCAGTTTGTCCCCTAATTTCGAAGAAGTAGTTGATGCATTTAGGGGTGGAAAATGCCAAACTTAAACAAAGAAAGAAGGCAAATGATGATGTGTATGCATTGAAGGAAGATATCATCTATTCCGTCAATAGAAGATTTGAGGAAAATAACACACAAATTATGGTATATATGTATTTTATATAATTTCATTTATTAAAAAGACTTATTTATATATAATAGATATTAACTTACTATTGTTTGATCCGTTTTTTCATAGGATGCTATAGAATGTTTGGTTGATGCCTTCAATGCTCAAAATGAAAAGGGTCCACCAATCACACTGATAAGTGATCATGCATCCAATACAAGTCTACAATATAGGAATCTCTCTCAAAATTTGGATAATGTTTTTGCATCCGCTTCTCGTCCTGTTTGCGTGACCACACCTTCTCTTACCAACAATCCCAAAGTCATCTTGCTTGATAGGTATAATGAAGAACTGGCAAAGGGGTATGTCGTGACAGATGCAACAAAGGATATATGTCATGGTAAGCGAGTTGGAGTCGGGGAGAGGAAAGTATATGTGGAGGAAGTGATGAAGCCGGATGCTAGGTTATTTGATGCTCCTCAAGGTGGCCAATTCACTTTTGCTGACCTAGTCTTGGGGGGATATTTGATTTGACTGGATTGTTGTCTTAAATATGTTTAGTTTATGTTATGAACTTTGTTTGAGCTATCTATATGTGGACTTAGTTTGCATTATGCGTTTGTTATGAACTTTGTTTGAGTTATCTATACTTGGACTTAATTTGCAATATGTGTCGTTGTGAACTTTGTTTGGATAATTCTATATTTGATTTGGAATTAATTTGGACTGTCTTTTTTATTGTAAAATCCCTTTTAACTCCGCCAATGCTAATATTTATTTGAGCATTGTCGGTTCCAAGCCCGGATAGAGGAGGAGGGAAAGGTCATTGATTTGGTTTCTTTATTCTCATTCTTCATTTTGTTCTCATTCTTCATTTTTCTTTTCTTTCTATCACAAATGTCATTGATTTCGTTTCTTTATGCAGGGACTTAAGTATGGCCTATTAAAGCATTTGGTGAATTTGAATATGGACTTGAGTATGGACTTGAGTATGGCCTGACTCAGAAATCAAATGAGCTTCTTGGAAAATATCCAGAAGAAATGAAAATATGGTGTTCTATTAATGAGTTGGATGAAGACAGTGCTACAAGTCATGATGGTTTTGGTTGTTTCTTCTACAATTCACCAACACTCTCCTTCATCATATTACCTTGCATACATGTGAATCAGTCTTCAAATTTTCCTCAGGGTACAGGTGAATCAAGAACGCTACCAAGGAAGAGTACTAATCTTGGGGGCCATATCGTCACTGAGGAGGCAATGCTTCCTTATTTTCAGGCAAGTTGTCTGAATTCATCTTGTTTATGAATGCAACATTTTTCTGCATCTTTATAAGCAGATGTTGGATAAATTTTTACACACAATTATATGTATATACATTGAGGTCGAGGTACTGATCAAATCAGTTATCTATGTTGCCTTTCAGTTGCTTTTAACTGGAATGGAGGACAGTTTTGATTTTTTTTCCTAGCTAATATTTGTTTCAGCTCAACTACTCAATTCATAATTAGTCATGTTCTTGTGCTGATATAATGTTCACATTATTTCAGAAGTTTGATAAATGGCCTGTTCTTATTCGGGTAGACTACAGTCCAAGCCACGTTGACTTGGCTGCATTAAGGGGTGGAAAATATGTGGAACTTGTTAACCTAGTTCCATGGAAGGTAATAAATAATTTTATTTTTATGTTGTTTTTTTATAATGTTTGATGTTAATATTAAGCAATAAGTGTTACTTGAGAAGTAGCCCTGGATAGTTGTCAGTATTCAAATATCTGAATTTGTTCAATTCATGTGAAACCTACTTGGTTTTTGATAAATTGACAGGACTTTAAACATCCCAGCCTTACATAAATAGACTGCCATTATGCTGCATGGCTTTAATTGTTGAATAAAATATTGAACTTTGCTAATGTAGTGCCTTTTTGCTTTCTTATAATATATAGAGATTTTTTTAACATTAGACTCTGTTTTCATCTGGTATTTCATGCATGGATCTTATAATTACTTGTAAAATAAAAAATCAACGAGCTTGTTGATATCCTGCAAGTCTTGGCAATTTGCCGGTGAGTAGTGAATTAAATCATTGTTTCCACTTTTACATCATCAAATACATATATATAGATGCTCTATCATTCAATTGATAAGTAAGAGAGTTCAATTTTGTAGAAACAAATAATAGTAATTCTATTGCCTCTGGGATTTTATACCCACTTTGTATAATTGTTTTTACTTTCATACGTTCTTTTGATAATTCTATTTGTATGGAAAGTAAATTTACTGAACACAAACTTAACTGAACTTATGCTCCATTATCCCCTCATTGATTTACACAACGAAAAGTAATTAGTTCCTTTATATGTAACTGTCATTGACACTTAGAAGTCAGGTACAAAGGGTGCAATTCGTTTATATATATATATATATATATATATATATATATATATATATATATATATATATATATATATATATATATATATATATTGCTGGAGGTATTTTAGAGAGGTGAATTGAATGCTTAGTTCATCATACTAAAAGATTTCTATTGCAGGGAGTTGAGCTGCAACTCAAACATGTTCAAGCTGTTGGTGTCTACGGCTGGAGCTGTATATGTGAGTCGATAATAAGCGAGTGGTTAGAAGATATTTCTCAAAATCAGGTCTGATTAAAACTCCTTGCACTTCTGATCATATCAGTCTTGCATGTATAATCTAGCAATGTGATCCGTAGATATTAACAGATCTATATTTGACAGATTCATAAATTATTGAAGGGTCTTCCTCCCATTCGGTCATTGGTTGTTGTCGGTTCTGGGGCGACAAAGTTGGTTTCTCTGCACGTGAAGAATTACTGGAAGGATCACAGATTAGTCAAGGGAATGCAAAGAGGTAAAATAATATATGAACAAAAATTATACACTGTAGTTTTGTTAAATGAATACCTTGTTTGGAATCCAACTGCAACATATTTTTCGGAGTTTGACGTTTTAACGGGGGATCTTCAACTGCAAAGTAGGGTATATGCGTACCATTTGCAATAAATGTAAAGAAAATGTTTAATATATTTATAGTAGGTGGGAAACTTCCATCCACTGCAATGCAGTGTGCAACATATATATATATATATATATATTATATATATATATATATATATATATATATATATATATATATATATATATATGTAGTGTGTTCGTGTTGCCTCTTGTTTTGCATCTCCCTAATAGATAATGTTCTTGAGATCACGGGACTCCTGTAAATGTTAAACAAGCAATGATATCTTATCTTATTAAGTCAACAGTATTGGTTAACATATCAAGTCAAGTGCAATAGTTTTAGAAACTATAGTTAGACATTGAGAGATGCAAATCACTAACTGTGACACCCCGACTAATTAAATACCAGGTAGCTACTCCTTTATTAAATTAATTCAAAATGCCAAGTTGGTTCAGTTAATAGCATCACTGTCGAAAACATTTAATGATTACTAACCACCTAATATTTAAAAAGTGAGTTGTCAAATTTTAAATTAAATCTGTTTAACATGCAACAAAAGAATTATGAAAGAATAACATAACCATTCACCATAAAGAAGTAATAGAATAACCAATAAATAATAATAAGTCTGGAGGAAAACTCCTCACAACAATCCCACAACTGAAATAAATAGAACAGTGTACCCTCCATTAATTACATGCCAAAATATGAATAACTGAAATATGAAGTGTTTCTAAATAGAAATGGGCGACATGCCCTACAAATGATGAAACTGAATATGGAGTCAAGACTAGAAAAGGAGGCGTCTACTATCAAGGCCCTGTAACTTCCACAACAGCTACAACTCGTCACCTGAATGGAAATACTATGCATGGTGTCCTTGTGGCTGGGCACTTAAAAGGTTTTTACAAAAAAATAGATTTGAAAGCAAACGGGTCAGAGCCCGAAAGTGGAGAGTATTTTAAAAACAGCAAGTGCTTTAATGACAATTAAACAGTGAATATCAAATACATGTTAGTGACGTGCACTCACATGAGCTCCTCACCTCTCAACTAATGTGCACTCCTAACGCACCCATAGCTCGTACTAGTTATGCTACTAACTAACTAGTCTAATACAAAACCTGGCTTCACTTTATAGGTTTAAGGGTTCATTCATGTCATTAAAGTATACCATGTATGGGCCTTAATTCCTTAATAACAACCTTTTATCATGTGGAGTTCTCATTTTAATCTCTATTAAAATAGCACAAGTATACACATCGTTACTTTACTAAGTATTTCATTGAACATTAGTTGTATATTATTCACATCATAAATATACATTATAGGCACCCCTAGTTTAGGCTACGGTGCACGTACTCTGCTATCTCATCCCGGTACATCACGTACATAAGGATTACAAATTCCGAATCTCTCAGGAATTGTTAGAATAAGCACAACACACAAAAATGGAGGCGAACATAATTCAACATATCCATGGGTCACGTACATACCTACGCTCCATAGTCAGCTGACTTATTAACTCACAAATAAGTCATTCTAGCATTATGTTCTTAAGGTACCAATCTAAATTCGGGCACACAAAGATTAGATGGCCCTAAGCGAACGTAAACCTCCCGTGATAGCAAGTATGGTAGGTATGTCATACACATAAAATCATATACATATACTAAGCATTCACACATCTTAGATATCTCATTATTAATAAAGGTATATTCTACATCCTTATACCATTATTCCAATTTTATACATTTTTAAATCTTTCGATAACATATAATGTAGACCGTCGACACATCTCACGTCATAGTTTCTTGTACTTAAAACCTATCTCAAAGGGATTACTAAGTCTCCTATTATTCCCACATATAACATCATTATTCTTAAGATCCTTACTTCTGCCCCAAACCTCATTTCATCAAATTATTCGAATTTACTCCTTTAACCCTAATATTATCTCACTCATCGAATTTTATTAGATTTCATACTAATTCCTCAAATTGAATTCTAATTAAGGTCCAAATTTTATAACCATACCTACTGGTCTTCCTTAAGTCTAAGGATATTCATAAAGTCTCCAATAATAATTTTTTTTAAGGGTTAACATCATTAAAATTTAACTAGGGAAATTTTTTAATCATTCTGGGAAGGTCGATCGATCGACCTTGTATGTTCGATCGATCGTTGGTGATCGATCGATCGACCTATGAATGTAGATCGATCGAGCGCACCAGTTATGCTACGGACTGCTTCGTTTTGCAGTCCAAGTTTCACCCCAAAACTCCATTATAGTGCATGAAACTCTAATCTAACGTTATAATATCGTCAAACTGTTCGTGACAAAGTACCTGCTCAGTCCGGACAAAGAAGTGTTCAGAGAAACACCCAACTTCCATCTTCAAGGACCATACGTACGCTATTTGTAGAGGGCTCTCGATCTAGGCATAGTGGTTCTTATCATACTGAAAGATCTGATGATCCTTCATATCAACCTGGCCGAACTTCTTCGGTACGAGTTACTGATTCTCATCGGAATGCTTCTTTAACTCCGGAGCGAGCTAGTGTTCTGGAAAGGTTGAGTAGAGTCTCTCCTTTTGATCGTTTGGGCCCCAGGAGAAATAGAAACCCTCCTAAAGTTGCGTTGAGGGAACTCAACAACCAATCGATTTAAGAGAAGGTTCTGCCCAATCACATCCAACAACTCAAAGAGAAAAATCTCAAGAGGGAAATTCAGCGCGATCAGTTGCACGAACCAATCGTTCTGAGAGTGGGAATGATGCATGGAAGGGCTCCATTCAAAGATTGGAAAACCGGTTATGGGAAATGGCTAAAGCCAAGAACCCTATCCGAAGAACTTTTGTCCAAGGATCATCTTTTGTAAAAGCAATTGTGAATTTTCCTACACCATCAAAATTCAAAGCTCTAGTAGTGACACCCAAGTATGACAAAAAAACTGATCCAATCCACCACATAGAGCAATATCAAGCTGTTGCTGACATCTACACAGTCCCTGATGAAATGTTGCAGGGCATTCTCAGGAACTATCACTGGGTCAGCCCAGATATGGTGCAATAATCTTCCTTAGGGGCAGATTACCACTTTCCATCAACTGGCAGAACTCTTTATAGGAAATTTCTGTTTCGGATCAAAACCAGTTAAGAGAGTGGCCCATCTATTGAGTGTGAGGAAAAATACTGGAGAAAGCACCAGGGATTATATCACTCGTTTTAATAACGAGAAACTTGAGGTAATTGAACGAGGAGAAAACAACAATCACTGCTTTGATGAGTGGTCTATTACCAAACAAGTTATATTATACTTTGGTTAAAGACCCTCCAAGGTCATGGCTGAATTGATGGCAAAAGCAACAAAGATAATGAACGTCGAGGAAGCCATGGCTGAGAAGAAGAATGCTAATACCAAAGAAATCAAGGCTGAAGGTAGCAAAATCGAGAAGAAAGATCAGAAGAACAATGGTGGAAGCAAATAGCCAAAGGGCAAGACACTGGAACAGTTGAGAATATATGGGAATTACACTCCTTTGACAGTAGACGTAAATCACATTCTGGAGGAAATCAAGAATAGCGAGGAGCTAGCCTGGCCCGAGAAAATGAAGATAGAACCAGACAAAAGGGATAAGTCAAAATATTGCGACCTCCATAAAGATCATGGGCATACTACCAAACGATGCATATCCCTCCAGAATGAAATCGAAGCGCTCTTTAAGCGAAGAAAACTAACCAAATATGTTGATCGCCAAAATGGTGGAAGAACCAATGACAGAGGAAGGCAAAGGTCCAAATCACCTCACCTTAGCAAGAGATGACAAGAAGAGAGATCATGAAGATGATCCAGAAGAAGATCCCTACCTACCTAAAAAACCCAGGCATCCTGAACGTGAGGTATTTTCAATCCATTTTGGATCATTTGAATGTGATGAAATTACAGGGGGAGATGCAGGTGGTGGAGATCATACTGGGCTAAAATCGAATTTTTAATCTTTTTAGTTTTTCGTTTGAAATTGTCGTTTGAACGAGGTTTGCCAACGACTTGCCACTAGAACTTCGTTTGATATTGTCGTTCGAACGAGTTGTTTTGTTCGAACGAGAATGTCGTTCGAACGATTTTGGCAACGAGATTTCCCATCAGGCCACTAGAACTTCGTTAGAAGGGTCGATCGAACGAGACTTCGTTCGAACGAAAATCTCGTTCGAATAAGATTTCCGGCGGGAAATTTAATTGGCGGTTTTGGGCAGTTTTTTACCTCTATCCCACTACTTTTTTCCCACTAACTTTTGACAGACTTATCTAGTGCGGGAACCAACTTTTTCAAAGTAAAATTTTCATATCCTTCCATCTCCTAAAGAGAGTTTTGAGAGTTTAAATTTTCTATGAAAAGTTTCATGGTTTAAGTGTTTTGCTTTCCAAGAAAATAACCCTAAAACACTTTTAGTTTACATCTATATTGTTTATTCCAAGTTTCCATATAAATATCTTGCTTGGAGTGTTTGGCACTGAGTTTACTCTACGAAGTTGAAGAGTTTGTTTGGATTTACTTATACATCCCTCAAATAAGAAGTCTCGTTGTTTTGCTGAGGCATTCTCACATGGTGAAAGGCACCATGTGTGGTTGACGGTGTTCCTAAAGTCTCATTGGTGAATTCTAAGGTTCCAGTGGAGTTCTGGGGTTGTCAACTAGGCAGAGGTGTTTACAATAAGACGCGTCAAGCCTTGAAAGGAGTTGAGTTGAGGAAGTAAGTCATCTGTCTTGTATTTGTAAAACCATACTTAGTGGACTTAAGTCTAGGGCCGCCCGAGGTTTTTTTCCGTTGTGGGTTTTTCCTCGTACATTGCGGCGTAGTGATTTATTTGTTTATTTTATCCTTTTCATAATTCACCTTAGATGCATGCTTAGTAAAAAGATAAAATTGTTTTAAGACACAACTTACTTAATTTGGTGCTATATAATAATTTTGGTAAATATTAATTTAATTAAAGTCATCATTTAATTTGTTAAAATTGGTTTGGTCTATCTTGGTAATATTGAAAATATGACTTAGGCAAATTTCTAGGACTTGAGTTGAATTAATTTGGTTTAAGTGAAATTAAAATATGTGTGGGTTTAATCTTATTTCACTTGGTTTAATTTTAATTTGAAAGAAATTAAAATTTGGTGTGTACTTGTTTAATTGAACCATCTCGCTTCCGCGTCTTAAAAGGAAATTACTTTTTGTAGTAAGATTTAAAATTGGGGGCCCTATAGCGTTTTCACTCAGATAGTGGCTTTATTTTTCTCTCGGTGTGCATGAAAGTAAGAGTAAATCTAATGAACACGAGTTCACGCACACTAATTAAAAGATAAAAAAAATTGAGGTGAAACGATCTCAGACAGGATTACGGTTGATGAAAAAATGGAAAAATATTATTCTTTATTCACACCGATTGATCTCCTTATTATTATTTTTCTATCTCTCCACGTGGTAATTGACTTTGTTATTCTGACTCAGTTAGGACTTTTTACAAGTTAAGGATATTTTGAGAAATTTTGGAAATTTTTAGAATTTTCAGAGTTGATTTTTTTTGTAATGGTCCGTTGGTGCTTTTTTGGGCTTTTGCTCATTTTTCTTTTTCACAATTCCATTTCCCTTTTCCCTTTTCTTGGAATTTATTTTCATTTTTTTTAATTGAACATTTTTTTCTTTTCTATTTTTCTGCCCCTTTCTTGTACCATGCGAACATAAAATTTCGAATTTTGTGATTTTCACAGTTTTAAGCCAATTTGAGTTTTAGGGGTAACAAACGAAAGGGACATGATTTTTTTTGGCTCAATTTGGTTTTCAAGTTTTTGACATTTTCTGGAATTTTTCAGGGATTTTAAGGCAATTATTTTTTTGGTTAACAAGAGATGGCCTAACTTCATGTATCCGAACATTAATCTAAATGCCATATGCGTTTTGAGAATACTTTTTTTTAGACAGTTTTAGGTGTGTTTTCAAAACAAAATGTTTACTCATTTCTCGTAGCCGATCAAAACAAATGATAAGACATCTATGACAAATCATACCGAAAGAAAGTTGAGTTAAGGGCTTTAAATTACAATTTTCACTTATTTTGAAAAAAATATTTTTGGTTTTTTGAAAAAAAAGTAACTTTTTTTTTGGCAATTTAAGATCGTGAAGTTTTTAAAGACGCACTATTAACCCCCCCCCCCCCCCCCCCAAAACTTAGACTTCGCATTCTCCTCAATGTGAAGGAATGAAAGTTAATTAAGGAAGAATTAGTTCAAAATTTTAAAAATAACAATAAATAAAATGAAAATATGAGACCACATATATAAAAACACATATTTTATTTATAAGCATGCTAGAGTTTTACATAGTTCCTTAAGAATGAATACGTGTACAGTGAAGGGAATTATATAAATAAAAGTGCACATTCCTAAACTAAAATTAATTTGAGGGTCCAGGTGCATATGGGCCACGCGTATACGAATCCTGAAAATATGAGGGAAATTCAGCCCCTGGTCCATACTTAGCCGATACATGTCGACTTGGAGCCAGTGAACAAGAAGTAAAACAAGTGTTGTGCCGGCGTAGTCATTATTTGTGGGCCAAACCGACCCACATGTGATATGATTCGCTAAGCGGGTGCACGGTGGTAGACTTCTCGGCGGGAAATTCTCATTCACCCACGGCGTAGCGTGTGCCCAACAATTTGACACCTCCATCTTAGGAATGTCCTTTTAACAGTATGGGTAGCTGTACGTATGGTACAACTTAATGCTCGGTGCATGTATTTTGAGGTTAACGATGTTAAAGGAAAATGGTATAACCACCCCGTCAATACTGGCCTCGTAATTGCTATCAGAGATGAAGACAAGGGTACCATAAAATGAATGGACAATGTGTTCGTAAATCGGGTCCTCGTCTCGAGAGAACCATTCACACCATCTGAATTTAGAAAAGAGGCTCACGATGTTGTTGGGCATGTCTTTCCAAGTAACACGATAATATATGAAAAGTGTACATCGTGTTAAAAAGTACTTATAACACCAATTACTCTCTTGAGGCGATCAGTAAATGTCACATCAACCATCTGACTTAGGTTGAGTTGTACTTTTTGAGGTATTATTTGTGGGCCATGAAAAATTCTAGGACACAATTCTAGGAGGGAAATGTTAATCAATACTGTTACGACAATAATAATACCGGATATCAACCATAATGTCACATCACGTTTAAAAACAGGTTTGTTATAAATCCAGGATGTTTAATCTATATGCAATCACAAAATCGTAAATTATTTATAACTGTGATTAAAACTAACCTTTGTCCATTGCAATTGATTAGAATAAGGTGACTTGAATGCTCCTGTCAAAGCTTATTTTGAATTCCTTCTTGAACAACCCGTAATTACTCCCTTACGTGCCCGAAATATCTATGAGAAAATACGAATAATAAGAATTTCAGATTTTCTCTCCCTCCTTAGAAACAGTGTGTATTGAGATGACTCTAGCTAGTGCAAAGGTCTCTATTTATAAGGGGAAGAGGGCCGGAATCTTAGTGGAGGTGGGACTCTTTCAAGTCTCCCACTAATGCCACTAACCATCATGTGACTAACGGATAAGGTTTACCCAAATCTTTTAATATCTTTATTTATCACATTCCTAATTAATTATCTGACATTTATTAAAACCGCATAAATGGGAAATTCAGAATTTAATACAATTGAAATTAAATAATTAATTTTGACATTTAACATTAATTTCCAAAAGTCTCCCACTTGGTCTTAATAATTCGTATAATTAGATTATGTATCATAAGGTGCACAATTAATGATATATGTCATTTGCTTAATCAAATGACTCACGGATGCGAGTCATGGCGGTTCTATGCTATTCAAGAGCATGGTTCCTTCCATGTACCACAACACCAATGTTTCATTCAATTAGCCTTTAATATTGGGTATCATAATGGCCTCATAATGTCCTTTTGAATAAGTACTATTTATGTCAATAATAATTCATAATTATATGCATGCATTCACAAATGACAGAAATAATAGAAATCAGAAACACTTTTATTGAATTCAAATAATAGTGTAAAACAACTAAGCCAAAATAGCAATCATAATCTAACTAATAGAGACCCATCTCTTTGACATGTTCCATAAAGGTATTCAGAGATAGTCCTTTCGTAAGAGGATCTGCTATGTTATCACGCGTACTAATGTGATCAATTGACACTCTTGTTTCTGAACTTCTTCTTTAACTGATAGGTATTTCATCTCAATATGCTTAGCAGCCTTAGTATACCTATCATTCTTTGAGAAGAAGACTGCTGCGACATTATCACAATAAATTTTCAGTGGCTTAGATATTGACCCCATAATTCTAAGTCCTGAAATAAATTTTTGCAGCCATAATCCATGATTTGTAGCTTCGAAGGAAGCTACGCATTCAGCCTTCATAGTAGATGATGCAATGACACTTTGCTTAGCACTTTTCCATGAAACGGCTCCTCCATCCATTAGGAAGACATAACCCGAAGTGCTCTTCCTACTGTCAAGGCATCCCCCAAAATCTGAGTCTGAATTACCAATCACCTCAAGGTGATTAGTCTTCCGATATGTGAGCATGTAATCCTTGGTCCCTTGCAGGTACCTTAGCACTTTCTTTGCAGATTTCCAAGTGAATCCCGAGATTTCTTTCATATCTGCCTAGCATCCCAACAACAAAATTGATATCTGGTCTAGTACAGACTTGTGCATACAATAATCTCCCTATGAGCGAAGCATAAGGCATGCCTTTTATGTGCTCCATTTCTAAATCACTTATAGGGCATTGACTTAAGCTGAACTTGTCCCCTTTCTAAACTGGAACATTAATGGGATTGCAACTTTGCATGCTAAATCTTTCTAAAACTTTGTTAATGTAAGCTTTCTGGGACAATCCCAACATTCCTCGTGATGTATCCCAAGATATTTCTATCCCGATCACGAAGGATGCCTCATCTAAATCTTTCATTTCAAATTTTTTAGAAATGTACTTCTTGGTTTCACTTAATAAACCAAGATCACTGCTAGCGATAAGTAAGTCATCAACATATAGTACTAAAAACACAAACTTACTCCCATTGATCTTCAGGTATATGCACTGATCAACAGTGTTTTCCTTAAACCCAAAGGATGTAATGGTATCGTGGAACTTAATGTACCATTGACGAGAAGCTTTCTTTAGACCATATATTGACTTCTTTAACATACAGACCATGTTTTCCTTTCCTTCCTTTATGAAGCCTTATGGTTGTGCCATGTAGACTTCTTCTTCTAAACTCCCATTTAGAAAAGCTGTTTTTACGTCCATTTGGTGCAACTCCAAATCATAATGAGCCACCAACCCTAATATGATTCTTAATGAGTCCTTCTTTGAAACTGGAGAGAAGGTCTCATTATAATCAATGCCTTCTCATTAAATAAAACCTTTGGCAACAAGTCTAGCTTTATGTCATTCGATATTGCCTTTTGAGTCAAGTTTGGTCTTAAAGATTCACTTGCACCCAACTCGTTTTTATCCTTCTGGCAATTCGACTAACTCGCAAACTTTATTGTCATTCATAGATTTTATTTCTTCATTCATGACATTAATCCATTTATCAGAATTATTACTATTTACAGCTTTTTCATAAGAAACTGGATCATTAATATTCCCTATGTTAAATTCGGTCTCTTGAAGGTATACCACATAATCATCCGGAATTGTCGATCTCCTTTCTCTTTGATATCTTCTTAATGGCACTTCTAGTGGTGCTTCAAAAGTTTCATCGGTTATAGTCTCATTATGTGGTTGTTCAGTTGGTTGATCATTCTCTTGTTGTTCATTGTTATTGATTGGTTCAATGACCGGTTCAACAACTACATTAGGAACAACGGGTATGTTATGAACTCTGGGTATAGGAATTTATACCCTGACTTCTCGAATGATTACCTCCTTTTCTTTTATACTCACACTTACTTCACCTTCTTCAATTAATTTAGCATTTCCAGTTTCAATGATTCTAGTTGTATGATTTAGACAGTAGAATCTATATCCTTTCGACTTTTCTGGATACCTGATGAAATAACAAGATAATGTCCCAGGATCCAATTTGTTTTCATGAGGGTTATAGATTCTAGCTTCCGCTGGGCAGCCCCACACACGTAAATACCTTAAATCGGGTTTCCATCCTTTCCAAAGTTCAAAATGGGTTTTTGAAACTGACTTACTAGGAACCCTATTTAAGATGTGTACAACGGTCTTTAATGCATGTGTCCAAAAAAATGTAGGCAATTAGGTCCTACTTATCATACTTCTAACCATTTCTATAAGTGTACGATTACGCCTTTTAGCTACACCATTCTGCCAAGGTGATCCTGGCATTGTGTATTGGGCGCAAATACCTAATTTTTGAAGGAGTTTAGCAAATGGGCTAGGACGTTGCCCTGACTCGTCATATCTACCATAATATTCACCACCTCTATCAGACCTAATAATTTTCACCTTTTTGCCTAGTTGCCTCTCAGCCTCATTAATGTATATTTCAACGACGTTCATAGACTGAGATTTATTATGCAACATGTACAAAATTCAATAACGTGAAAAATCATCTATAAAGGTGATGAAGTATTTTTCTCCACCAGTGGATGGAATATCAAAAGGTCCACATATGTCTGTATGTATTATTTCAAGTAGTTGGGTGCTTCTTGTGGCTCTTTTCTTTGTATGTTTGGTCTGTTTTCCTTTAATACAGTTCACACATACATCATAATTGGCCCAATACAGGTTATGGAGTATTCCATCTTTAATGAGCCTTCCAATTCTCGGACTGGATATGTCCCCTAATTTTTGATGCCATAAATAAGCAAATTTTTCATCATTAAGTGTACGTTTCGTACCAACATTAGGATGCAGGGTCACAAGGGTTTAAGAAAAATTCTTTTCAAGATTCAATTGATACAAACCATCTAATAAAAATCTAGAACCAACATTATTAGAATTTTTAACCAAACCAAAACCATTGTACTTAAATTCAATTACAAAATCGTCTAAAGCAAGTTTGGAAACATAAATTAAATTCCTAAAAACTGTGGGAACATAAAAAGTTTCTTGCAAATCTAAAATAAATCCAGTGCTTAAAATCAGGCGAAAGACTCCAATAGATTCTATTTTAGCCTTCGCTTTATTGCCCATGTAGATAAAATGCTCATTTGGATTTGTTTTGCGGATCGAAGTGAAGCCCTGCATCGAATTAGAAACATGACACATAGAACCATAATCAATCCACCAAGTGTTAGAAGGAGCGTTAATAAGGTTTGATTCGAAATAAACATAAATAAAGGGCTTACCTTTTTTCTCGAATCATGCCTTTCGTTTATGACAATCCCTTTGGAAATGGCCCTTCTTTTTACAGAAGTGACGTTTGTCGTTCTTTTCCTTCTTCACAGCAGCACTTGATGGTTCAGCTTGATGAGATGGCCCATGACCTTTCTTAATGCCCTTGCCGAACTTCTTCTTAAAACCAACTCCTTTGACTGTCATATTTACCACTTGTCCCTTAGTCACATGGCCATTCAGTTGCTTAAGCCTTCCTTCCTCCTGTACCAACATGCTTTGCAAATCATTTACATTCCACTTGTCTTTTATAGTGTTGTAATTGATTTAGAAAGGCCCATACTCAGGAGGTAGGGAGTTTAGGACGAATTGGATGAGAAAAGACTCATCCACTGTCATGCCCAAAACTCTAAGTCTAGCAGCCAGATTGGTCATTTCTATAATGTGCTCATTCATGGTTCGAGTACCATCGAACCTCATAGTGGTCGTGTCAGCCATCAGTTTCCCAGCAAGGGATTTATCAGCAGTGCAAAAGTGTTCCTTAATGTTGTTCAAATACTCTTTTGCTTTCGTAGTTTCAGGTAGGGATGTCTTAATGTTAGCAGCAATGCACATTCGCATAAACATAAGGGCCAGCTTATTGAATCGAGACCATGCTTCATGGACAACAATTTCATCCTCGCTACTGGCATCAGTAATAGCAGCGGGTTCATCACACATAATTTCCATGTCCAGGTCAAGAACCCCAAGACTGAATTCAATTTGCTCATTCCATTCAGAAAAATTAGTTCCATCAAATTTGGAATAGGACTGAGCTTGCGAATACAGGTTAAGGGGAACTGCAATTAATAACAATGTTCATAAATTAAATTTTCACACACAACAAAAATTGCAATGGTCGAATATTGAATTGTTGACTAAAATTTTTGGCCTATTTCATTTACATTCTGAATATCACGGAATCTGTGTTGATCATCACATAATGTTCAGATTGTAAAGATATATTACCCTATAATTCATTTATCATGGTCCTATAATTTTGGCATCTGTGTTTGTTGCCTAAACGTTTAATACCATGATTAATGGACTTAATGTCAACTATTATGTTTTTACAAAATCAGTTCTAATGTTGTTCAATTCAGATATTAGCATGTGTTGCGCCTCAATCCAATTTTATAACTGACATTAGAATAAGCCTTTAATGAATGTAAGTGTATTATTCGTACATGCAGTGGCAACCTATGTTTGGCCTTTGACTTAACTCAAATGAATAATTGCTTACATGTCCCAAGATAAGTATAGTTAATCATGCACTAATATTAATTATAATACGTAATCTATCAGTAATTACAAAGATACCAATAGCAGCGTAAATGCCTCAAAAACAGAATTGCCCAGGTATAGTAAAAAATACATAATTCATCATTTTTGCCAAAAATGGCAAAAATGAGTTTTCACCATAAAATTGAAGTAAAACATGCCAGAAAATCAAAACTTTTTGCGAAACGTTAATATCAATTTTCTATAAAGATTTATAAGCCCCGAGATTATTTCTTAAAATGGCAAAAACGGAATTTTGAGGGCCTTAACGGACTCGGAATGCCGAAAAACACATTACATCACGGCCTAAGGCCGTGAAATTCGATCATTGGCTTGTTTCCAGTCAACCTACCAGGTTTCAAGTCAATTGGACACCAAAAATTTTGAAAAAAACTATTCACTACGCAAAAAAAAAAAAATAATCTTCCGGAATCTGTTTTGCGTCAAATCACAGTTTTCACTTAATTAATCTTAAAAACCGATTCGTTTTCTTATCATGATTAAGAAAAGTGTTTTCAGAATACTTACACAACTTGAAACAAAAAAAATGCTAATGGCACATTAGGGTTCTAATAACACGAAAAAGGGGTGAACAATAATGGGACAGTTTTCATAAGATAAGGATTGTATGTAGCAATCTCGTTCTTAATATCATGCATAACATAAATTCGAATTACCATGCGCATGATTACCAGATTGCTTAAAAATCCAGATTTCCAGAAAAACAAAATTTTTAGATTTTCAGATTTACCAAAAATTCCAGATTTACAAAAGATCATAAATAAGAATTGTTATAAAGGAGTTTTCATTAACGAAAAACATGAGATTATAAACCAAAAGCTCTGATACCACATGTTAATCAATACTGTTATGATAATAATAATACCGGATATAAACCATATTGCTACATCACGTTTAAAAATAGTTTTGTCATGAATCCAGGATGTTTAATCTACATGCAATCACAAAATCGTAAATTCTTTATAACTGTGATTAAAAATAACCTTTGTCCATTGCAATTGATTGGAATAAGGTGACTTGAATGCTCCTGTCAAATCTTATTTTGAATTCCTTCTTGAACAACCCGTAATTACTCTCTTACGTGCCCGAAATATTTATGAGAAAATACGAATAATAAGAATTTCGGATTTTCTCTCCCTCCTTAGAAATAGTGTGTATTGAGATGACTCCAGATGGTGTAGAGGTATCTATTTATAAGGGGAAGAAGGCCGGAATCCTAGTGGAGGTGGGACTCTTTCAAGTCTCCCACTAATGCCACTAACCATCATGTGACTAACGGATAAGGTTTACCCAAATCTTTTAATATCTTTATTTATCACATCCCTAATTAATTATCTGACATTTATTAAAACCACATAAATGGGAAATTCAAAATTTAATACAATTGAAATTAAATAATTAATTTCGACACTTAACATTAATTTCCAACAGGAAATTGAAGAATTTTAGGAAGATGGAATGGTTGGATGATTATGTTGGAAAATATGGTGGTGAGGAGATGAATTTATACGGTGAAAATGGAGGAAATATTAAAGGTCGGGTTTGGAGAGAATGTGAAAAGGTGTGTATTGAATGAGGAAACAAAGCAAAACTTCGGATTAACTTACTAGCAAACCGAACCGGTTCACTTAAGAGATCGAACCGGTTCAAAAATAGGTCCTGTCCTTAATTTTTAAAATTTTCTGAGATCAAACCTCTTCCTCTGGGTTCGATTTTTAAGCGAATGGGTTCGATTTTTGGAACCAATTTTTAGCCGTTTTCTTATTTTACTCACAATTTTCACATCCTCATAAACACGGGCGGTATGCATTATAAAATTGCTCGAAGTTCATCCCAATAACGCGGTTTTTTATGAATTTTCACTAAAATCTCCATGAACTCTATAGGAAACTCTTAGGTCGAGATCCTAGACTGGGACACTCCAATATCGCTTATGGATGCACAAACAACACCTCTATACAACAAAAAACTCATCCGACTGCTATACATGCTGCTAACTACACATTCACCCCATAAACATCGGGGGTGCAACGACCTTTCACCAAATCCTTAGAATCCCCATAATAGGGTCCGACAATAAAATTGTGTCCACCTCCCCGATGCACACTTCTAGATATGTCTTTAGGCATTGTCTATTAACTTTAAAAGTGTTCCCATCCTTCAGGTTTAAACCTCAATAGCTCCGTGTGGGAACACTTCCCTCACCACAAATGGTCTAGACCATCTAGACCTCAACATATCAGGAAACAAATGCAATCGCGAATTCTAAAGGAGAACCTTTTAACTCGAGTGAAACTCTTACGGATGATATTCTGATCATGATCCACTTTCATTCATTATTTCGCGATTAGGGAGCTTTCTCACGCATTGTTACATACCTCTTCTAACTTATTTAGTTGAAGCATTTGCATATCATCGGCTTGGCCTAAATTAAAATTCAGCCTCTTGATTGCCCAAAACGCCTTGTGATCTAACCCTACAAGAAGATGCCAGGACCTTCCATACATAAAATGAAATGGTGACATTACAAGGCGATCCTATATGCAGTCCGGTAAGCCTATAGCACATCGAGTAATCGAAGATATCAATCCCGATGAGTGGGATCGATAGTCTTCTCAAGTATGTTTTTGATCTCACGATTTACCAATATTATTTGTCCGTTTGTTTTTGGGTGGTAAGTTAATCCAATCTTGTGAACAACTCTTTAACTTCTCATTAACTTTTCAAACTTTTTGTTGCAAAAATGTGAACTGTTGTCACTAATGACAACTTTAGGAGCACCAAAATGAGAAAGTATGTACTCATAGATGAACCTTACCACCACCTTATTGTCTTTTTTGCGTGTAACTATGGCCTCTACCCATTTAGACAAATAATGTATCGCAAAAAGAATATAGAGAAAACAAAAAGAGGGGGAAATGGCCCCATGAAGTCGATTCCCTAGCAGTCAAACTGAAAGAGTTGTGTGCTCGCGTTCAAATGATCGAATTATATTTAAAACACCTTTTAACCCAAACAAACCCTAAACATGCAACTAGGTGTGAATGAAACAATATGAAATCATGCACGAGTTATTCAAACACACATAATTGAGGAAAAATCCCACACAGGGGCAAAACCATTTATTTTCACTATAATTTGTAAGAAAACGGCTTACAATCGGATTACAATGAAAATACAAGTTGACTAAGAATTACCCGCAGGCATCGGATTCTGTAGTCGCGACTGGAATTATACCTTTCCAGTAGGGCTGCAATGAAGAGGAATAAACGGTCCACTTCACAAGGGTTGAACAACAGCAATGGTGTTCTTGGGTTACCAAACTTGATTCACATAGATATGGAAGATGTGTGAATCTAAAAACCTAGAATCATAGGACTCAATAGGTGAAGACTTTAGGGTTGATATGCTCTGAAAAACGTGGGAAAGTCTTATCGAAACCAACTACTGATCGTGGTTTAAATAAGGAGTCAAAACCCTAAAAAATCTGCTACACGATCTGGCAGAGTTTATCCAGGGCGGATCGGTCCGGGCCTCAGGCGGATCGGTCCGATGGCGGATCGGTTCTTTTAATTTGAAGCCGATTCGGTTCGCAATCGGTTCGGTGCTCTTTGGACTTATTTTGCAAGGCGGTCCGATCCGGTCCTGGGCGGATCGGTCCGCAGTCGGATCGGTTCTTTTTATTTTGGGGCGAACCGGTCCGGCTGACTGTTTCCAGATTCCTTCTTCTTTTGATCTTCGGATTTCAGATTTCGTTGATGACGATGTGATCTTTTCAACCATCAATCTTGTAACGGCGTATGACATAACATATACATAAAGATGGACAAATTGTCCTTACAAATCTCCCCCTATGTCTATGTCGGAACAAACATAAAAAATCCGAATTATCAAGTATGAACAATGCCATACAAATCTACCCTTCCATGAACCCAAAACTGAAAGAGGTACATATGACTAAGGCTGCATCGTTTGTTCTTCAATTCTTCAGGAATCTTCACGCTTTTCTCATCAGGGTGTGTATCATGGGATTATCAAGGATGTACCTACACACATGAGATAAAGCAAATACCAAGTGACGTATCGAGTTTGAAATGAGATAATAAACATATGCATATATACATATATACCAGATTTATGATGAACCTCAAAATTTCAAAAACTCCCCCCATAATCAGATAATTCATTCTCCCCCTTTTTATGATGTCCCCAAATAGGCAAAATGAGAGAAATGAAATAAACAAGCAAAACCGGGTTGACACAAGGTATAAATCACACCATTAATGAACATAAAACAACCAAGTCGGTGAAAGCGTAAATGAATTGGAGTGATCAAAATTCGATAGGAAAATCAATGCATACAAACATGACATATGTGCACGATGAATATTGGATATTCCTAACGAATGAACTCAAATGCTTCCTTTGGTGTAAAAGAGTGGAAACATAAGATATTGACTATATCAAATCTACAAATCAAAGCTCAAAGTGATTTCGACACCAATAACGTCCAAAATGTTTTTCAGCTTTTTCAGGACTTTCAAGGAAGTGCAAACCCGTTTTTATTCTCCAACCAAACTCCCTCAGATTTATATTATAATAGAGGTATACTAAATTCTCAAACTTTGGAGAATTGATGGTGAAACCTAAATGGCCCATATTTGGCATGAATTGCTTTTTATTGCCTTTAAATTTTTTTCGGGCTCTTTGAACCTCTTAGGACCTTGGATATTACAATACCTCCATTTTTTAGGTCCTTTTTAACGGTGGCTTTTGCGCAAAGTATAAAGAATCAACTTTCGCAGCCCCTCCCCGTTATGCAAATTATCACACAGTCTCACCAAAACGGTTTTTACATGCAATCCAATCTTGTCAAGTTTTATCGCATATTGTACATTGTATAGACAGAATTGAGATAGAAACACTCAAGCCAATATGTGATAGACAAGTGCAATAATCAAATATAACCGTGCATGTGTGCATTAAAGGATATAGGAGTCAAACATGTAGGAAGATATCACTAATTGCATCTCAAGGACTCCAATCAATGTTAAGCACATGGATGAAATGATGTAGCGTCTCAAATCTATACCAAACAGTCACAGGGATATATGAAATGAAGTTGTGACTTGGCTATCTTAAAAGCTCATCCATAAAAGGTGCAAAACAAAAGAAAAAATCTTTTTGGATTTTTCAAAAAATTTTTATCAAAATAAAATCTTTTTGTGCTTTTCTTAAATTTTTTTTTTGTAAACAGAAAATCTTTTTGTATTTTTTAAAATAAGAAGCAAAAAGCAAAAATACAGCAAACTAATAATACAATCTAGCAATAGGCATCAGATGATATGTAAATGGCAATGCAACCTATGCTAGACATGGACCAACCCCTCAGTCAACTGTACAAATCCCCAAAGACTTCCTAAGACTCTCAAATCTAAGGGCATCTAAAGGTTTCGTGAAAATATCGGCTAACTGACGGTCCGTGGGAACAAAACTCAGGGTTACGACCTTCTCCTCAACTAACTGACGTATAAAGTGCTCGCGTAACCTGATGTGCTTTGTGCGCGAATATTGGACATGATTGCGGGATATGTGTATCGCGCTCGTGTTATCACAGGAAATGGTCACGGTGTCCTGTGAAATCCCATAATCCTCCAACATTTGCTTCATCCACAAGAGTTGTGTGCAACAACTCCCGGCGGCTATGTACTCAGCCTCCGCAGTGGACAAAGAGATGGAATTTTGCTTCTTGCTCAGCCAGGAGACAAGAGCAGAACCAAAATAGAAACACCCACCAGAAGTGCTCCTACATCTATCTACATATCCGGCCCAATCAGCATCTGAATAGGCGGACAAACGGTTATTGGTATAAAAATTGAATACCAAATGCCGTATGAGAGAGTTCCACTCACGTATTTGATAATACGTTTTAGAGCGAGTAAGTGAGACTCTTTCGGAGATGCCTGAAATCGCGCACAGACTCCAACACTATAGGCTATGTCGGGACGACTAGCAGTCAAGTAGAAAAGACTGCCTATCATACTCCGATACAAGGTTTGCTCAACGTCCTTGCCTGAAGTGTCCTTACTAAGCTTGGTAGAAGTACTCATAGGTGTACGTGCATGCTTAACGGAGTCTAAACCAAATTTCTTCACAAGGTCTCTAGCATACTTGGATTGGGAGATGAACATCCCATCCTCTAGCTGACGAACCTGGAGACCAAGGAAGAAAGTAAGCTCACCTACCATGCTCATCTCAAACTCACTTTTCATCTCCTCCTCAAAGTGGTGAGCATGCTGGGAACATGTGGATCCAAAGACTATGTCGTCCACATAGACTTGGGCAACCAAAATAGCACCGCCATCTCTCCTGACGAACAACGTCATATCAACTCCCCCTCTCTTGAAGCCACGGGCTAAGAGATAGGAAGTAAGCCTCTCGTACCAAGCACGGGGTGCTTGCTTCAAACCATACAAGGCTTTCCTCAGATAATAGACGTGATCCAGGTGCTTAGGGTCTTCAAACCCTTTTGGTTGTTCCACATAAACCTCCTCCTGTAGAATGCCATTCAGAAAGGCACTCTTGACATCCATCTGATATAACTTGAAGTGCAGATGACATGCGATGGCGAGTAGTAAACGGACGGACTCAAGCCTCTCAACAGGAGCAAATGTCTCCCCAAAGTCTACACCCTCTATCTGTGTGTAGCCTTGAGCGACCAACCTAGCTTTGTTTCTAGTAATAGTACCATTTTCATCTATGTTATTCTTGAAAATCCACCGGGTACCTATCACATTAGTATCACTAGGTCGGGGGACAAGTTCCCAGACATTGTTCTTCTTAAACTGAAGCAACTCATCCTGCATAGCGGATATCCAGTGTTCATCCTTGAGTGCTTCCTTGTGATTCTTGGGCTCGACTTTGGACGTGTAGCAATGATGACTAACCACGTTCTCTAGTTGAGCACGAGTCTTGACCCCTAGAGTGGGATCGCCAACAATGGCAGAAGGATCATGACTCTTGCGAACCCAAGAAGGTGTGTCTCCTAACACAGGAGTAGGGTCCACAGGATGTGGGAGAGGAACAGGGAAATCACTGTCAGAACAGTCCTCATCCTCACACTGAAGGTTAGAATCAATAGACGTCGGAGGTTCGTCATCTTGCACAGTGACGTTTATTGATTCCATAACCTTAGAGCTCTTCAGGTTAAAAATCCGGTATGCTCTACTATTCGATGAATATCCTAGCAATATTCCCTCGTCGCTCCGGGAGTCGAACCTAATTGCTCTCTATCCCGTAGGATGTATCATTTACTCCCAAAAACACGGAAATATGCCAGGTTGGGTTTCTTGCCAGTCCACAATTCATAAGGCGTTTTGAGTGTGTGTGGACGCAGATATACCCTATTCACCGTGTGGCATGCAGTAGACACTGCCTCTGCCCAAAATCTCCTAGAGACCTTACGACCTTGAAGCATTGATCTAGCCATTTCTTGGATCGTTCTATTCTTTCTCTCAACAATCCCATTTTGCTGAGGAGTTCTCACAGCAGAAAACTCATGTTTGATCCCAATGCTATCACAGTAAAGATCTACTTTTGCTTCAGTAAATTCAGTGCCGTTGTCACTACGCATCCTGTTAATATTGACTCCGTGTTGATTTTGCAGGACACGACACTTGGTCGTTAGGAACTCTATAGCATCTGATTTCTCTCTTAGAAAACCTACAATGGAGTATCTAGAGAAATCATCCACCATCACGAGAACATATCTCTTACCACCTATACTCTCCGTACGAGTAGGACCCATAAGATCCATATGTATCAACTCAAGAACACGGGAGGTGGTAATGGAATTTAACTTCCTATGCGGACTACGAATTTTCTTTCCCAACTGACAGGGTCCACAAATCGTGGAAGTTGGCTTTCTGAGAGATGGTAAGCCACGTACTAGGTCTTTCTTAACAAGACGAGTCAAATCTCTCACGTTCACGTGACCTAGACGTTGGTGCCACAGATCCATAGGAGTGATCGTGGCGCTGTTGCAGACAAGTGAGGATTTGGGCTCAGTCCCATAACAGTTATCCTCTGTCCTCACCCCTTGCACTAATAGTTTACCGGCTTGATTATAGACCTTACAAGCTTCCCGGTCAAACTTTACTGCAAAGTCATCGTCGCACAGCTGGCTGATGCTGAGAAGGTTTACTTTTAAACCTTTGACGTACAAGACATTTTCTAGCTTAGGAAGTCCTGGTAACTCTACAGTACCTCGTCCTACAATGCTAGATTTACTCCCATCTCCAAAAGTAACTCTCCCATCATCATACTCCTCAATCTGAGTAAAAAGGGAGACATCACCTGTCATGTGTCTGGAGCATCCACTGTCAAAATACCACTGAGAGGTATTATGTGCTTTGAGAGCAACATGAACAACAAGGGCCTTTTTCTCTTTCTTAGGAACCCAAGAATAGGTAACCTTTTGTTTACCGTTGTTGTTGTTGGTTTTAGCCGGAATGCGGGAAGCATTCATTGACGGTGAGGACATTCGTCAGAATTCCTCCATCATACTCTGAGTCGTGGCAGCTAAGAACTCAACTCGCTCTATCAGACTAGAAAACTCATCAGTATGACGTGGTGGAGCAGTAGTACGTCGTGTCCGACCAAATCTATAGCAAAACTTCCTAAGGTGTCCATTTCTTTTGCAATGGGAGCAAAAGGGCACAGTATTAGGAGGACCTTGGTTTGCTTTTCTTGGTCGAACTCTCCTTCTTGGTTTTTGATGACGGCCATAAGGAGTCGTAGTAAACTCAGGAATTGGTCCCGGTGCAATTTGAGATGTGGAGGCACCATCAAAATCAATTCCTTGCCTGTCACCAAAACCTAAAGCGGGACCGATGAGCATCTTTCCCATCTTCCCAGATCTGTCCTCGATTTGTACCTTGACTTTCCTAGCTCTCTCAAGGTCATGAGTAAGCTGAGCAACAAGGGCTTCAAGTTTCTTCCGAGTCTCCACGGAGGAATGGAGCTCACTAGTAAGACTAGCCACTTGTTTAGTCAGGTCCGCTTTCTCTTTCTCAAAACCGCTCTCTCTCTCTCTAAGCAAATTCTCTTTACTAACCCAGGCAGACTCTCTCTCTCTCATGGCGGTGCAGGTGGAGGACTCTCTCTCTCTCGTCTCTTCTAACTCTTCTTCTAACGCGGTGATCCTAAGAACTAACGCCTTGTTACGTTTTTTAGTTTTGAAAGACTCATTATATAACTCGGCGTAGGCGCGTTGAAGGTTACTCTCGTCCTCACTACCTTCCTCCTACCCCTCACTTTCTTCGCTCTCATTGTCGAGGTGTCCCTGTGAAGCATCATCCTCATCGTCGTGAGGAGAACTAGGAGTATTCACATGCCTAGCCATGAACGCGGTGAAGGTACGCTCATGCGGTGACTCATCTCCCGAGTCCATCGACTCGACCTCACTGTCGTCACTAAGGGTAGCATTAAGGACAACTTTCCCTTTCTCTCTATTCAGACGATTGGCACACTCAAAGGCTCTATGACCCCTACCATCGCACTCAAAACATCTCTCACTTTCTTTCAGAGGAGGATTTTTGGAATCCTTTTCATTTTTCTTTTCAAACTTATTTTTCTCAAATTTCTTTTTATCTTTAAAATTGCCATTTTTCTTAAATTTGAGAATCCTCTTGAAATTTTTTGCGAAAAGAGCCAAATCATCTAAGTCAAAATCGCACTCAGAATCTGACGTGTCAGTCTCTCTCTTTCTAGATGACTCTACCCTCTTTCTAGCTGACCCCTCACTCCTTCTATCTTGGGCTTTAAGTGCAATTCCCTTATCTTTAGATTTAGCATTTTTAGGGAACATATCAATTTCATAAGTTTGCAAATCTCCTACAAGTTCTTCCAATTTTAGCGTATTTAAATTACCCATAGAATTTAGCACAGTGACTTTAGGGATAAAACGCTTAGGCAAAAAACGAAGAATCTTTTTAACAACTCTAGCATTCGGAATATGTTCACCAAGATTAAAACTAGTATTCACAATGTCAGAAAGTCTAGCATAAAATTCATCAAAGCATTCAGAATCATGCATGGTGATTGTTTCAAATTGAGTTGTCAAGTTTTGCAACTTAGACTCTTTCACAGCATTAGTTCCTTCATGGGTGAGTTGTAAAACATCCCATGCCTCTTTTGACGTGGTACACGTCATTATGCGTTTGAACTCATCAGGTGTGACAGACCCAGAAATAGCACTTAGACCCTTAGAATTAAAAGATGACCATTTAAATTCTTCATCAGTCCAAGAAATGTCTGGTTTCAAGTTGGTCACATTATCAACAGTCACGGTGGGAGGAGTCCACCCTCGTTCAACCAAAATCCAGACACGTTCATCAATGGCTTTTAAAGCCGACCTCATACGGGCTTTCCAATAAGCATAATTTGTCCCGTCAAAAATAGGCATTTTATAATATGACTTCTCCATTTGACCACGCACTTTTATAAAAATCAATTTTTTCAGAAAATTGATATCTTAGAAAAATTTTGCGGAAAAAGGAATACGCGATAGATTAGCGTAACCTGCTCTGATACCAATTTGAAAGAGTTGTGTGCTCGTGTTCAAATGATCGAATTATATTTAAAACACCTTTTAACCCAAACAAACCCTAAGCATGCAACTAGGTGTGAATGAAACAATATGAAATCATGCACGAGTTATTCAAACACACATAATTGAGGAAAAATCCCCCACAGGGGCAAAACCATTTATTTTCACTATAATTTGTAAGAAAACGGCTTACAATCGGATTACAATGAAAATACAAGTTGACTAAGAATTACCCGCAGGCATCGGATTCTGTAGTCGCGGCTGGAATTATACCTTTCCAGTAGGGCTGCAATGAAGAGGAAGAAACGGTCCACTTCACAAGGGTTGAACAACAGCAATGGTGTTCTTGGGTTACCAAACTTGATTCACATAGATATGGAAGATGTGTGAATCTAAAAACCTAGAATCATAGGACTCAATAGGTGAAGACTTTAGGGTTGATATGCTCTGAAAAACGTGGGAAAGTCTTATCGAAACCAACTACTGATCGTGGTTTAAATAAGGAGTCAAAACCCTAAAAAATCTGCTACACGATCTGGCAGAGTTTATCCAGGGCGGATCGGTCCGGGCCTCAGGCGGATCGGTCCGATGGCGGATCGGTTCTTTTAATTTGAAGCCGATTCGGTTCGCAATCGGTTCGGTGCTCTCTGGACTTATTTTGCAAGGCGGTCCGGTCCGGTCCTGGGTGGATCGGTCCGCAGTCGGATCGGTTCTTTTTATTTTGGGGCGGACCGGTCCGGCTGACTGTTTCCAGATTCCTTCTTCTTTTGATCTTCGGATTTCGGATTTCGTTGATGACGATGTGATCTTTTCAACCATCAATCTTGTAACGGCGTATGACATAACATATACATAAAGATGGACAAATTGTCCTTACACAAACATCTCAATTACAAGGATATGGGCTAAAAAATCATATCACGCCTAGAAATAGGGTCCATTTTTTGGCATCTCTCGTAAAATGGAAAAATTTGTGCACATCCCGGAAGATAGTGGGACAATAGAGACCGCATTAAAGAATCTTTGAGGTCGTCTTCTTAGTGGAAAAACGGCCTCCACGTGCTTTTGAATGACAAAAATGGATGACGCTTTGAATTTCATCATCTGGTACACACCTCCGGATAATTTAATCCATGCAATACTTAATAAGTACGGTTCATCATAAAAGAACATGCGTGAACAAGTGAAAAACCTCATTTTCTCTTACGGAGTTCATTATGAGGGAATGGATCCCGTCACTAAATACTTCACGATGTCTGCAAACCAAGGCAGAGAGGAAGTAACAAAAAGTAGCTCACCCAAAAAAAAATCATCTATGGGTACGGGATCTTGAGATACATCTGACAAAAGCCTAGAAAAGTGGTCGGCTATGACGATTTTCAATCCCTTCCAATCTTTAATGGAAAACGTTAAACTCTTGGATTAGCAAGATCCATCTACTGAGGCGCGGATTGGAATTCTTTTTGCAAAAGTGGTAATTTAACATCACATGGTCGGTGAAACGATCAATGGGTGAACCGATGAGATACGAACGGAATTTGTCAAGGGAAAATGCCATTGATATTAACTCTTTCTCCATGGTGGAGTAGTTTAGTTGTTGTCCAACTAAGGTCTCGCTAGTGTAGTAAATAACGTGGGTCTTTGTTGCCCAAAAATGGCCCCTAACGCATAGTTAATCGCATCATACATCAACTTGAATGGAAGACTCTAATATGGAGCATGCATAATGGGAGCAGAAACTAGCATACTCTTTAACTTCTGGGATTCCTCTTAGCAAGCCTCGTTCCACTCGAATGGGACATCCTTAGCAAGTAAGTTTCTTAAGGGTCTAGCTATGGAGCTAAGGTCCTTAATGAACATACGATAAAATCCCACGTGCTCTAAAAATGATAGCACGTCTTTGAGTGACTTGGATGGGGGGAGTTTAGCAATGATGTTAATTTTTGCCATATTCACTTCAGTCCCCTTGGATAAAACTATGTGGCATAGAACCACTCCATTGGTTACCATAAAATGGCATTTCTCCCAATTAAGATCTAGATTCTTCTCCACACAACGAACAAGAACCTTTTCAAGAGTAGCAAGACATGATCAAAAGGGGAGCCGAAAACGCTGAAATCATCCATAAACACCTCAAGGCCTCTCAACCATGTCACTAAAAAGACTCAACATACACCTTAGAAAGATCATCGGTGCATTACATAACCCAAATGGCATCCTTTTGTACATAAAAGTACCAAAATGGCATGTAAAGGTCGTCTTCTCTTGATCAAGTACGTCCACCTCTATTTGGTTATAACCGGAATAACCATCTACAAAATAGTAGAATGGGTGGCTCGACACTATTTCGGCCATTTTATCTATGAACAGTAAAGGGAAGTGATTTTTCTTTGTGTTGACACTCAGTTTTTGATAGTCAATGCAAACACGCCACCCGGTGGTGGTACATTTTCGAATGAGATACCCCTTAGAGTCATCTATCACAATCATTCCTGATTTCTTGGGAACTACTTGGATTGGACGAACCCACTTACTATCCGAGATGGGATAGATTATGCCCGCTTCCAACAACTTAATTATTTATGTTTTAACCACATCTTTTATCACCGGGTTCAACTTTCTTTGAATTTTCATAGAGGGATTCACATCCTCCTCTAGGTCGATTTTATGGATGCAAATCAATTAAATTATACCTTTCGAATCCGCTATCGACTAATCAAAAGCACCCTTGTGCTTCCTCAATATTTCTATAAGCTTCCCATCTTATTCTACATGTAGGCTAGAGGAGACAACAACGGGATACGTCCCATCCACTAGCCCCCCCCCCCCCCCCCCCAAAAAAAAAAAAAAAAAACAAAAACAAATAAGCATATTTCACATTTGATGGTATCTTTTTTCAACTGAAGTTTTGGAAACTTGAAATTGGAGGGAACGTCGTAATATTCCCTCGGTGATAACACATTAAAGCATGAGACCTAACTTACTCTTCTCACGTTATCCTCGAATTCACTCTCACTAAGCATCTCCCCCATCGTACTAATTTCATCATCGTACTTTGAATACTCACTCCCGTCCTCAAAATTCGTCACCAGACACGCCTCTAAAGGATCCTCATATCTAGTACCCTCAAAATAATCTAACACTACCTTCTCTATAAGGTTCATATCATGTAGATCATCGTCATCACCCATTTTCTTGATGATGTTGAAACTGTTCATCTCAAGCATCATATTTGTAAAAGTAAATTGCATTTTCCAATTACACATATTGATCAACGCGGTATTCTTAGCTAGGAAAGGGCAACCAAGAGTGATGGGGACATGGTTTCTTGGATGGGAGGAGGGCTCTATGTACCAAATGACAAAGTCTATCATAAAGTAGAATGTGTCAACTTGGATAATCACGTCCTTAACTACCCCATGGAGAACCTTCACGGAATGATCTGTAAGTTGGAGAGTGATTTTAGTGGACTTAAGGTCGTCAAAATCGAGCTTTTGATAAATTGAGTAGGGAATAATGTTAAAACTCACCCCTAAATCTTGCAAAGCTCTCTCTATCTTACTCTCTCCAATGATACACGAAATATTGGGTGTTCTCGAATCTTTTTAGTTTAGTGGGAGGTCGCTCAAAAGTACCAAGCTAATACTTTGTGCAAGAAAACCCTTTTTCTTTACCTTTAACTTGCGTTTCATCATAAGAAAGCCCTTTAAGAACTTATCATATGCAAGGATTTGATTTATGGCTTCAAGGGAGGGTGGGTTTAACTTAACTTGTTTAAACACCTCTAAAATATCATTTTGGAGGCCCATTTAGGAGGAGGGACCAACCTTTGAAGATATGGTGTGTCTATTGGGGCTCTTACCACTATTCAAGACCCAACTGTGTCTTTTCTCTCACTCTTGTTAAAGGGGGCATCTTCAGCCTCTTTCCTACGGGGCGAAACCTCCTTGTCTTTTTGTACGTTTTGAGGTGTCGAATCAAATTTGGGTTAGAGCTTACACAGTTTTGACCTTAGGGAGGTCATTGGGCTTGAGCGAGGACTTTTTCTTCTTTAGGACACTCAAAGATGATTGCAACTTGGATAGTGATGCCTTCATGTCTGCAAAGTTTTGGGTATTTTGGGCATTAATCGCCATCTGAATTTTCATAAATTGTACTAGAGTGTCCTTAATAATTTTTCATTGAGGAATCACATAAAGCGCAGGAGGAGGCGCTTGTATTCTTGGTGCTTGCTGAAATTGTGGGGGTGGTGACAGTTGTTGGGAAACTTATTAGTTAGGATTTAACAACTCGTTTATTTGCCCGTAATTGAAATCGGGATGGTTTCGCCGCGAGGGATTATAAAAATTCCCATGAGGGCCTTTAAAATTCCCTTTATATCCCCCACCACTCCAGCTTTCTCATGATGCACACAACTAAATAAATAAGCTAAGAGATTCTCCAAACGGCGACATCTCCCAAAAAGTTTTTTTTATTCCCCAAGAAAGTTTCTTAACAAAAAATGGGACTACAGGATTAAAAAAATCCATGCACTTCTCACAACTCCAAACCAAGGGTTGCAAGATAAGTGAGGAGTACCATAGGAAATTGATCATCACCGGATCTTACCCCAAACAATATAAAACAAGATATGCTTGTTTAAACTCAAGCTTACTCCTCTTAAGATAACACTAAGTCAAAAGTCATAATTATATTATTTTGTGTAACCTTGCAGACCCTGTCTTGGAAAAGGTATGGAAGCCCCATATTTTTAACTTTGATATCTCATAATCCCCACAACATGCAAAATGAAGAAGCAGTGTCACTAGCCAACATTCTGGCTTAGGCTGCCTTAAGGGGAGAAATGTCAACCTTGCATCAAGAACAGGCCTCCTCTAAAATCGATTGAGGAATATTGAGGGACATGGAGTAAATCTGCAACCTACTAAACATTATACCCCCACTAATCATGATACAAGCTACCAATAACCCTCCTGCCATAACTATCGAAAGCAAAGTCGTGGCCAACACAGTAGATGTTCTAATGGATCTTGGGCGCCTCATAATGGAGTTCCAGAGACTCCAATAGAATTTCCAACAACTTCGACTTGCTGAAAATCTTATTGACATCCAACGTATGTCCCTTTACCCCAATGGCAGACTACCAGACAAGTTTAAGATGTTAGATATCGAGAATTTCACTGGAATGGGTCCGTCGAGAATCCACTTATGCAAGCCTTAGGGGCTTCTGAGGAGGTCATGGCATAAATGTTTGGGAACACCTTATAAGGAGGAATGCTCAAATGGTTTTTGTCCATTAATGATAAGAGGACCACCAAATGGAGTGATATCTGTCGGGAATTTGTAAATCATAAAATGATGAGATGTAGATTACTCGTCGAGACCTAAAAAGGGTAAAATAAGAGATTAACGAACACCTGGGCACTTTCATCATCCATTAGAGAAATAACGTCACCCAGATGGTGAACTGACCCTCAGAGGAGGAACAAATGGTAATTGTGAAGAAGAATCTGATTCAACCCTGTCGAGACAAGTTAATAACATTGTATTTACCCCACTTCAAAGCCTTGATGGACGTGGGAGAACAACTGTAGGATAATCTCATGAATCTATCACCCAAGAATGAGACTGACAACCAAAGGAATGTCCCTTAATTCACAAACAGGAGGATTGGCAAACCAAACATGGTTGCCATAAATGGTATTCAAAACCTTACACTAGTGCCTTGGAATGTCGAGAGAGTCCAACACACTTTCCATTCCCTATACACTCCATAGGTACAATCTATCAGGATCTCAAGAAGAAGGGGGTTCTAAGGTCCAAGACCCCAAACCCTTATTTGATCCCTTGCTAGAAGGCTTCTGGAAATGACCTCTACGGTGAATATCACCAGATAATAGGACATGATTTTTATATGTAGAACTGTGAGATTTGTCATCCAGGGCTTGATCAACCAGGGAAAGATTAATGCACTAACTAAGTTAAAGACCAATTTTAATAGTAGCCCTTTACCCAACCATGTCACATAATTGAATGGCCTCACTATAGAGGACGGATATAAAAACCCATCCCTTTTAATTGAGATGATCAACTCCACAAAAAAAGTGGAAAAACTGAGTATTGGGATCCTCATCAATCGACACTTGGATAATGTGTTGGAAACACGAACCCAGATGGATCTTATGGTCCAAACACTCGGAGCTTTGAATGACACTGAGTTAGATCCACTAGATATACGCTTGTATCAACTAATGTACTTAGTGTTATGGGAAAATTTAGAACTTCTTCTGTCACACACAATGCACATACATGAAAACATTTATGAGCATTGGGAAATAATGCACAACGAGGCATAACAAGTTGTTGGGTATATAAGAGGACTAGAAAATAGAGAAATTATTCCAAACGACTGGGGTAAAGAATTAAAAAATGAAGATAGTCAGGACTTCTGGGTGTGGTCATCTCCAGTTGATTCAACAACTGAGTTATCAACTGAAGAGGAATTGATTTTCCACTCTGATGATCTACTTGTCCCCCCTAATTTGGAAGATGGGGATTATATCTGCACTCTAAACTTTGACGTGATATTAACCGAATTCCTCACTCCAGATTGGGAACCTATGGAAGTCAGTCGACCACGTGACTTGATACGAAAGATTTTACAAAGACCCTTTTCTGAACCCCATTCCTTATGAGGAGAGGGATATGAACAAAGGAAATGGGATAATCAAGGAGGACATGTCAAAGGAAAACATGGAAAATCGAGTCTTAGATCAACTAAAGAAGACATAAGCCAACATTTCTATACGGGGACTTCTCATATCTTCTCAACCCGATAGGCATTTCATTCTCAAGTAATTTTCTCAAAAAGTAGTAACTATCTCTTCTAGTCCTGAAGAAATTATAGAGACGGTCGACAACCTGACCTTAGCGAAGAGAATTACATTTGCCAACATCGAGTTGCACAAGAGAGGACCATGTCATAACATAGACCTGAACATCACTATAAATTTCCAAGGATAAAGGATTCCCATGGTACTTATAGATAGTAGATTTGTTCTAAATGTCTGCCCTTTAAAAACTGCTAAATGTTCGGGGATTAAAGATTCTCTCACACCTAGCACTTAAACTTTGAGAGCCTATGATAACACTCGCAGGGAACTGATGGGATATATTAATCTTAGTCTTAGACATGGCCGATTTTGAGGGAAGGTTAGGGAGGCGGCCGCCTCGGGCCCTCGATTTTCGATGTATTTTAAGGGCCCCAAAATTTTATATGTGCATGTATATAGCGTCATTTTCCAATCATCCTAAAAATAATTTGTTGAAAACTGAATGGACAAACATTTAAACTTGCTGCAACTCTCGAAAAATAAGTCAACATCCTTTCGATTTAAAAAAACTACAATTTCTAAATTTCTTAATTAATAAAATAATATATCTTATTAAGTATAGGTCCCCCAATTCAAGAATTAGCCTCGGTCCCTTAAAATCTTGGGACCTGCCCTAGTCTTGGAATCGGCCCGCTCAACAACATCACTGAGTTTTATGTGATTGATATACCTGCTTCCTTCAACCTCATTCTGGCAAGGCCATGGCTCTATGAAATCAGAGATGTCACTTCACCGCTCCATAAGAAATTGAAATTCTTTTAGAGAGAAAACCTGATCACAATATCTTGAGATTCTATCCTACTTAATGGGAAGGAGCCCAACAACCTAGTCCTTGAGATCCAGCATGAAAGTGGGTATATATATATCAACAATTTTCATCTATATCCACCAGTAGAGACCATCTTAGGTGAGATGAAAGAAAAGATACTGTTGTCGTATTCGAAATATAAGTGTTGCAACTTCACCTATATAATGAAGATAATGAAGTTTTTAATAGGAATAGAACTCGGGAGAAATAAATAAGGTATCAATGAGCCTATTACAATACATCAACATTCTAACACATAAGGATTGGTATACAAACGTAAAGCGATGATCTTGTATCTAAAGCATGGGAAATCAAGAGATTAGAATTCAATAAACCAGGGGCTGGCCCTATAACTAATCATTATAGCCTCAACCTCCACTTCATCAAGGAAGGGGATGACTTTCCCTTCTATTTATTCCTGAAACTGTGGGTAGGAGCCAATTCAGGGCGATATATGTCAAGATGGGAGATCTTCTTCGAAGACCATCCTATGTGGATATAGGAGGAAGTACACGAGATATAAGATATGATAAGAAAACTAGACAAGCCCCCTACAAACTGGGCCTCTCTTGAGGATTTGAAAAATACTGAAATATTTCGAGAGGTGATGTAAGAGGAGAATAATTGGACCTTTTACCACCTACCAGAGATTGAGAACCATTTTGAGAATGAAATTGCTTTCATGCTTCATGAAGAGTCCCCAACCACTACGTGTAATCTTCTTTTTGAGGAAGGCCATCACAATGAACTATTTTGATGTACTAAATCATATACTACCGAAATATTATGTGATAATCATTAGGGCTGTGTTTTTGTTCTGAACTTTCCGATTTTTCCGATTTTTGATCCGATTTTTTTCGAATTTGGAATGAAATTTTAGTTTGCCGATTTCCGATTTTCCGATTTCCGATTTTTTCGAAAAAAATCGGATAGGAAATCGAAAATAATTTTGAATTTCCGATTTTCCGATTTTTTCGATCCGATTTTTCCGAAACTATGCCGATTCGATTTTTTTGGAATTATTTTCCGATTTTCGATTTTTTCGATTTCTTTTTCGATTTTTTGAAAGTTTCTCATATCCCACATCGGTTGGGAGAGAGAGAGGGCTCCAAAATATGCTCTATAAAAGGAGAGTATCCTCCTAACTTCTACACAAATGAAAAATGAGCCAAATCCTCATGCGTTTACATGTTGGGTTAAGTCATTTTCATTGTTTCTTTAAAATGAGAATTTCGAGTAATCGAAAATCGAAAATCCATAATTTATTTTTTAAAATTTTGGAATTTCCAAAATTTCTGGATTTTTAATATATTTTGTGAATTTTCGATTTTTTCCGATTTTTGCCGATTCTCTGATTTTTCCGAATTCGGAATTTTTTTTAATTTTTCGAAAAAATCGGATCGAAAATCGGAATAGTTATTTTATTTTCGAAAAAATCAGAATTTTTTCCAAATAGGCATTTTCCAATCCGATCCGGCCGAAACACAACCCTAATAATCATATATACATGTGAAGGTGAAGAGGGAGTTATAAGGACGGGACAACTTGTTAGGCTACCAAGAAGCAAGATGTTTATAAAATGAGAATGGTGCAAATACACATGTTAAGATCGACATTCTAAAACTCAAAATGCTAAAATTAAAAATAAATACATCCTTGAAATATCAATAGATTTTGTAATTTGTTAATTGAAAGGGAACCGATTTTAGACGGGTTGTACACATTAAACACATACCATTAAGGGTGTGTTTGATAGGAAACATCATATATGACAAATATAAAAATTATATATTTTCAACTTTGACAATATTTGATTGCAAAAATTTTTCTTATAAATTTTTTCCAACAGTCAAGAATGTGTAAAATTAATAAAGCATTAAAATTTGCATTTTCCAACTTTAGTTTCTTATCTAATCCAATGAAAAATTTTCAAAGCAAATTTTCATTATTTGTCCCCAATAAAGTCATTATTTTCTATCTTTTGAAACAACTACAATTAAATATATAAAATAGTGAATTTACCTTAGAAAAAATTTCAATTAAAAGACTTGCCTTGAAAATAATTTTGACTTAGAAATACACTTTTCTATCTTTTTCTACCAAGCAAGCCCTAAGGTACATTTTGTAAAGAGAGGGACATTAGGCCGTTGAGTTTAATATTTTTTTTCATTGCATGTAATGAAAAAAAATTTCACTTCATGTTATATGTGGCACTACCATTGTTTACCTCTATCTCTCATCTTCAACCTTTTCAGGTAACACCCATTATATACCCATTATAGGATGATTTCTTACATATATCTTTGTATTCTGACCCTCGGTACCCAAATCATTATATACCCATTATAGGATGATTTCTTACATATATCTTTGTATTACTATTACACTTGATGGAAGTTCATAATCTTTTTTCTATGATGTTTCTGTTAGGACTGGATAAGTTTGGAAAAGGGAATTGGAGAAGAAAATCTCGAAACTATGTGATAATGAGGACTCCAACACAAGTGACTAGCCACGCTAAAAAGACACCATTCAGTTAAACTCGATACATGGGATTAATGCTTTGAGTTCATTTAGTTTTGATATTGAACAAACCACATATGGTTAGACTAAGAAGAGTGTTTTTTAATACATGTGGCAAATTACATTAAATTTTTGAATTTTCTCATCTTAAAAAATTAGTTTGTTAAGTTGTATTTTCATTGTCCATACTAATTTATTTGTCAAACAAATACTAATAATATTTCTTATTATAAGAAAATGACACTTTTAGATTTTGCAGTAGATTTTAAGAAAAACCCAAATTCACTTTCCTATTAGTAATGTTTTACTAATTAATAAAAGTAAGTAATCGTATTTTTTTTTAGTACTATTTTATGATGAAAACAAAGATAGTTGGATATTAGCACTCATGTGAGTTAATAATGTATCTGAAGGAAGTATACATTATTTTTGTCCCAGTGTTACTGCCATTTTATTTTAACGATTTTGTTCACATGATTTTATTTTGGCCATTTTGTCAAGTTGAAATATTAAGTTTTTACTTTTATTGTAGAAAAATACATGATTTGTGGTGCTCCTACCGTCAACCATATTTTTTGGCCATTTTGTCAAGTTAAAATATTAAGTTTGTACTTTTATTTAAGAAAAATATATAATTTGTGGTGCTCCTACAATCAACAATTTTTTTATAATC
Organism: Sambucus nigra; assembly: GCA_949130495.1. Classification (NCBI taxonomy): domain Eukaryota; kingdom Viridiplantae; phylum Streptophyta; class Magnoliopsida; order Dipsacales; family Adoxaceae; genus Sambucus; species Sambucus nigra. The sequence goes on along the minus strand of OX422213.1, from coordinate 660,648,283 downwards.
ATTCCATTCCTATTAATAGTATAAAAGAAGAGGATAGTTTTAATTTTGTGGTGCTCCTACAATCAACAAATTTTTTATAATCATTCCATTCCTATTAATAGTATAAAAGAAGAGGATAGTTTTAATTTTTTATAATCATTCCATTCCTATTAATAGTAATGAGGGCCATCATATTTACTAAGTGAATGAATAGTTTTTAAGTAGAGTTTTAATTTTGCCACTAAAATATGTATTGTCAGATTTATGTTCAAACTTGATTGAATATGTGACGTGTGTGTATATATATATTTGTTTGCATCCATCCCAAATTAATAGTCGTCCTTTCAAAACGAAAGGTTTTAAGGATCTACTCAATCAATGGCCAAGGTCAAGTGTTGTTTACTATCATGGAATTTGATTCGTTGATTATGTAGAAAAACAAAAACAAGTATTAATTCTGGGCGATTCGAAATAGCGGGACTATTAATTTGTGAGCGGGGAATATAAATTTATATTTCTTCATAGTAAATTATTTCATTATGCGCATGTTTTTCAGTCAAATTATGTTTAGAATTTTTAATGATTTGTATATTTGGATTCTCGAATACCAATTGGTATTTGTTTTATTTACAGAGTATCTGTTTTTTTACATTTATGTAGTTTTCCAACTCACGTGTATAAATCAATGTTTGTCTCAGGGCCATCATATTCACTAAGTGAATGAATGAGAATGAGTAGTTTTTAAATAGAATTTTAATTTTGCCACTAAAATATGTATTGTCAGATTTACGTTCAGACTTAATTGAATTGTGACATGTATATATGTTCAATTATATATATGTATTCTTTTTACTCAACCATTACAACAGTCTTACTAGATCCGTCCCAAATTAATAGTCGTTATTTGAAAACGATATTTTTTTAAGGATTTACTCAATCAATGGCTAATAAAAGTTTTTTACTATCACAGAATTTGATTTGTTGTTTATGTACAAAAATGAAAACGACTATTAATTTCGGACGATGCAAAAAAGAAAGCGGGACTATTAATTTGTGACGAGGGGAATATAAATTTATTTTTGTTCTCAGTAAAATTATTTCATTTTAGTTTCCTACTATATTGGATTATGTTAGAATATGTTTATTCATCTTATGTGGTTTGGTATAACTTAAACTTTTGAGTTTGGGGGTGTTACAATATCACGAATAAAACCTTATTATTTTTACAAGTCCAACATACATGTTTAGTAACTTGTATAATGAAAATTGTCTTCGGTAAGAGAATGTGGTTGTTTTAAAAGATGTAAATATTTTGAAAATATAAAACTCACAAAAGTCAATTTTTTATTTAAAAATATCATTATGTATTAATAAAAAAAAACTTGCTATATTTTTTTATTGAAATGGGCGTTAATGAAAAAAATTGTTTCGCTAAAAATCAACATTAATTACTATTGTTGTTATTATTTATAATTTAACAGTAAAATGTTTCATTATTTAAAATTTACTAAAAGTTATTACTATTGTTGTTATTATTACAGATATAGTATAGAAATACTTTAATACGCATCTAATGTTATAACATGATAGTTATTAATACATTAGATATCGTTTCATACATGCTTAATGATAAATATGAAGTTTTTGTTACTCCCAGAAAATCAATGCATCCATCCAATGTGTGTTAACATACATGTGCAACGCACATGAGTGCATACTAGTTTCAATAAAAGCACGAGGTCAGCTCAGCTCAGCTGGTCAGTGCATACGATGACATTTGACAACATATGATCTTGAGAAAAAAGTTTGAAAGTTGTCATTTTCACCCATTTATTAAAAGAAAATAATAAGGAATTTTTCTCATGGAATTGAGGAATTAAACAAAACTATATTACTGACTACTCTCTTTATAACCGTGTGGTGAGCCTGTTATTAATAGCTCTCAAGAAAAGGAATTCTGAATAATATTCCAAATTTGTATTTTACTATACTTCAAGCAAAAACTAAAATTTTGCCAGCGTGTAATAATTTTTTTTTTTTTTGTGGGGGGGGGGGGGGGGGGGGGGGGGGGAGGGGGTTGGGCTGTAGGGGGTTCTCATCCCATTGAAGGGACAACTTTTTTTTTCCAAGTCATCAAGATTCAATACAGATCTTCATACACTATTAGGAATAAACAAACAAAGGGAGATGAGAGAGGGGGTGGGGGTGGGTCTTATATCTCTCACTAAGTACATGTACTTCACCCATTAAGTGGGATGAATTATTAAAGATGAATGATAGGGAGATCCAATTTTTTTATCCAATTTTTTGACACAAATTTTGAGACATACTGATGTGTCACTGGTATTTTTAGTGAAACCCATGTGACCCACACACTACTCAATGTGGTAAAAAAAAATGTGTCTAAAAAATGGGTCTCTCTATCATTACTCTTTATTACAAAGAAAATTATTATTTTGGATTTAATGTCTTGTCAATAATGTACTTTTGTGTAGTGTATACTTGATTCATTTAATGATGTAAATGTGAAATTTTGTAATGTATGCACAAAATTTGATAATGTATACACAATTTTTTGTTATTTTTACGTGAAATTTTATGATGTATACATGTATTTTTGTCATGCACACATGTTAGTTTTGTGTATACCCTTACATATAAGGTACGTTAAGGGTAGTGCCGAGAAATTATGTTAGTGGACTAGAACGGCCAGGGACTAAATTAGGAAGGTCCCAAAATAAAACTACAAGAAAACAAATGAACCAATCAACTTAGTAAGCATTTGCAAATTATACATATGTTAAGAGAAAAAGAGGTGGGTGCGGAGAAAGATTTTTTTGCAGGTATCTTAATTTAAAAATAAACAGTTTTGACTGACGAAATAATGTTAAGGACCTCAAAGAAATTTATCAGGTCAGTTGGTTTATATGTATGCCTAAAGGAAGTTTGTATATCTTGCTCTGAACAAGATCAGCCCTATTTGTGTTGAGCTTCAATATGACATAAATCATGATTGGGTAATTATGAAACAATTGACAATTCCTCCTTTTTACGTATAAAGTTGGGGAAGCAAGATTTACAACAAAATGTTTATTATCCCATGTACATGGTAAAAATCACGGTACCACAATCACACAAACCTTGCAACGAGTACAAGAGTGATGAAAACAAGCCCCACTCGAAAAACAGGACATACCCAATCCAAACAAAACCAATGCACCCCCGGTTAAGTTCGGTTTGTCAGTTTTCCCGGATCGGATGAACACCCCTAAGTATATGTTTAAACCGCTACGGCAGTCCCTTTACTGCCATATGATGTGTGCAAATGCACTCAAAACAATGGTGAACTTTTTTTTTTTTAATGAAATTTTTATTGATAATAAGGTGGAAAAGCCCCACCTGTGGCAAGAAAACAAGAAGCATAATTTGACTCAAGCGTCAACAATCTGAAGCCAATTTAAAAAGCGTTTACTTTCTACGATTTCTAGAACGCGTTCGTTTGCGGACGAGGTTCCAATTGTCAATTTTCGTAGTTGAATTTACATCATTCGAGATGAGTTCAGGATCCACCGCAGATGCGGAATCTAGTTTGGGAAGATCCACAAATAAATCAATGCCACGATCGTCGTGAATTTGAATACTAATAGGATTAACTTGGAATGTTTCGTCACTAGTGTTAATATTTTCTAAAGGAATTATATCTTCATCACTTTTGAAGTCTTCCTCAGATGATAAAGTCTCAAATAGATCATTGCGTAAAACAAGTTTATCTCCTATTAATAGGATGGAATCATGTTGGATTAAGTGTTGAATACTGGTTTGTTTTTTCTTATTTGAGTTGCCAACAGAAGATCCTTGATGATGAGATTTGATAGCATAATCAGACGGATTTTGATCAGGCACCACCTGAATTGAGAGATCCTTATTAATAGGAGTAACATTTTGACCTTGTTTATTATTGGGTGTGGTTGATATTGAAAAATAATATGTCACGTGCTGATCTTCAACAATAATAGCTTCATCCGAGATATTTTCTCCAATATATTCGGAAATAACAGCACTACGTTTTGAAAATTCCGGTATCTCTCATTGCTCTGATCACCGGAGTTATCACCTCCTCCGGGCGCAATCTGAACCGATCTTCCATTTTTAGCCAACAATTTTGGCAGACCTGTAGACGAGACAGGTATGACTAGACCAGTAGGCGTTGTGGCAGCATATTGGCAGAGGCCTTGCGAACTTGAAGAAGAAACAGGTCCTATCAGACCTTTTGACGCTATGACAGGAAGGATTAAATCAGCTTGAGACTTGACATTTTCCTTCTCGGTAATTGAGTTTTTACAGCTTGAAAGGACTTGTTGAGCTCATGAGTAGATTGTTTGACTTGAGAGGCACATGGGTTAAAAGGTAATTTAGAAATGGGCGCAAAGCGCTCCAAGAATTCTGTAAACACTCCAAAAAAATTTCAATTGACAACATTGCCCTACAAACCATCCAACCCCATTTCAGTTCTTTCTTTTCATCCGAAGTTTCATCACCATTTCACCTCTTCCTTCTAATATATATATATATTTTTTTTAACTTAAATAAATTGACCTTTGTTTAGAGTTTGTTATAAATGTATTAATTATCATTTAAAGAAAAAAAACTATTTTTCCAAAATGGAATGAGTGAAAAATAATTTTTTTGTTGAAACGACAAGATTTTTTTTTACTTGACAGGAATACGATCCAATTAAAAGCGACACGACATAATTTTTTTTATTAAATGTAAACACGTCTCAATAAAATTTGGATACAACACGAAATATTTTTTTAACCTAATACGAACACGATCCAAATAAAAAAGACACGACATATTCGAAATCATATTTTATTGAATTTTTTTTCTCGAAATCATTTTCTTGTTATTGGAAATCATTTTTTTCGGAAATCATTTTATTTGGTGAAATCATTTTTTTAAATCAGTTTTTACAACTTTTCTTTGTCGAAAATTATTTTTGTTGTAAAAAATTATTTTTTTTAACTAAAATTATTATTTTTCCTTAAATCTATTTTCTTTAATTTTTGCTAGAAATCATATTTTTAGAATACCTATTAGTATTTGTCCAATTTTTTTCTTCATATTTTCCACTTTTTTAAAATTCTTTTTATGTAATTTTTAGAAATTTTAAATAAGGTGTTTTAATTTCCAAATATTATATATATTTTTTTGTCATTTTCTGATTTTACAAAATATTTTTTTAGAATTTTTCATATTTTTGAATTGCTTTTAGTAGTTTATGTAGTGAAGTAAATTTCAAATGCACCATTATTTTTTAATAGACTAAAATACCTTAATTTGATTTCATAAGCCATACACTTTTTCATTCAAAAATTGAAGGTCTTAATGACAAGGGTTACTTGAAGTAGTTTGAAAATTTTAAGAGTTAAGTATAAAAAACAAAAATTCATGCCAAAGTACAAAATAAACTAAAGTATTTATAAAATAATTAAATTTATACAATAAAATATTACAATTGTTTAAAAAAAATTGTTATCTGTTTTATTCGTTAAATTTTATTTTGATCCCCTTGTATCTTGTATTTTCATGAATAAAATTTTACATCGGATCGTGTTTGTGCTTGTTAAAAAAAATTAAAAAAAATCCTGTTGTGCCGCTTTAATTGGGTCGTGTTGTATCCAACTTTCATTGGGTGGTGTTTGCATTTGATAAAAAAAATTATGTCATGTCAAGTAAAAAAAAAATCATGTAGTTTCATATTTTAATTTGGTGATGTTCTTATTTGGTTAAAAAAAGAATTTGTATTTATTAATATATATATATATAAATTTACACTTTAGTATTCACTTATTTTTTTTAACCAACACAAACGCAATCTAATTACAAAATTACACGATAAGAGATGATATGAAATTTAATTTTTTACCTAACACAATTAAAATGTGAGATGATACGAGATGATATGAAATTCGTACGCGATCCAATTAAAATGTGACACGGCACATCACGATACGTAATCTTTTTTTTAACAAGACACGACCTAAATAAGAGCGACACGATACACCCCGACACAATTTTATTTTTTAACTAATACGATACGACATAAAATCTTATTTTATTTTTTTTATATAGCACGATCTAATTAAAACGTAACACGATACGAATAAAATAAAGTTTTTTAAACTAGTGTTGAAATAAAGTCTTGAGAAGTTTTGCGTGTCGTGTTACTTTTTTTTTACGTCGTGTTTATGTTACGTAAAAAATGAGATTCTGTATCGTGCCGTGTCACTTTTATTTGAATTGTGTTCGTGTTAGGTAAACGAGAGATTTCATGTCGTGTCGTGTTACGTTTTAATTAGATCATGTTAGTTAAAAAAAAAGATGCATGTCGTGTTGTGTCATTTTTGTAATGTGTTTGTTAAAAAATAAAATTTTATGTCGAGGCGTACCGTGTTGCTTTTATTTGGCTGTGTCTTGATATATAAAAAAAATAAGATTGAAGCTTTGTGATATTTGTTTTATTTTTTAATAGTGAAGTGTTTAAAAAAATAACATAAAATTAATGTGGAAAAAAGTTTTCATTTTATTACAAGGGTAGATTTGTCATTTTATTATGTATTGGAGTGTCATAAGATTGTTATGGAGCGGCAATAGCCGCTCCCTTTAGAAATAGACGCAACCCCAACTTTAAAAGAATTTTCCTTAAAACCATAATCTTTGATAGCAACCCCATTTTCATTAACCGCATTTTCCTCTGATTCTTCATCGCATGACAGTTCTTTGTCCACTGATAACTTTTTTTCTTGAGTTTTTGTTGGGTTTATAGGAAGATATTGGTTGGGACCTGAGATAGTATGATTCATCTCATTGCTTTTTTTTGGACGATGATGTTCATCTTTAAACCTGGGACTTTTAAACATACACTCAGATTCACAATGTCCCTTCTTTAAGCAATAATTACAGTAAGAAGGGAGGTTTTCAATTATGACTTCTTGCCAAAAACCTTTGTTGCCATACCCAATCCAAACTCTTTTAGGGAGAGTTTTTATAAGATCAACCTCAACACATACTCGAGCAAGACTAGGACGATTAAACTCAGTTGTTGAAGTATCCATTCTCAATGGTTTACCCACTAATTGAGCAATGGAATATAATGATGGCTTTGCAAAAAAATGGATAGGAAGTTGCGAAAAAGTAATCCATATTGTGTGATGCTACTTTCAATCTCGGGATGAAAATCAGTTGTCCATTTGAAAATTCTCATAGGGTATCTTCCTATGTTCCAAGATTCCCTCATCCACAAACGTGCATAATCCTCCTCATGATTAAGTCTGATCAAAATATGTTTTTGAACTAACAATCCTATAGTGAAAAAGGATTTAAGGGTGAAGTTTAGAAAGATCTTATGAATAACATCCATTGCAGGCCTCCCATGTGAAAACTTACCTACAAGAGCATGTTGAAATGGCTTGGATAATTTTTCAATGTCTTCTTCTGAAAATATTACGGCAGGCTCTCTTTTAAACAAAGATGGGCTTTTCAGCTCAAGTTCTTGAACGTCAGAAGGAATAGCAGCAACCACTGAGGCAAAAGATCGATTCCAAACATTCTTACGATCAGGGGGTTTAGGATTTGGAGCAGCAATTGTTTATCTCATATGCTGCTTTTTTGGTGAACTTTTCTTACTTATGTATGACAAGCGGGAAATGTGGTGCGGAAATAAAAAGTACAATAGGATAGTGAACCGAAGGGGTTCATTTGGAACCTTTCTTTTTCTTAGGTGATGGTAACTGCTTCAACCCATGCTTCCCTTTAATCTTTAGTTGAAGAATGGTTGATTTGAAATATGGATAAGGTCACCATGCTCTTGAGCCAGGGAATACCTACACAATCTATGAACAAGAGGTGGAAAAATACTCACAATCATGCTTTTTATTCCTACACAAATCTGACATTGTAAGCAGCATAGGCACATAGCATTACCGATTTGTAAATTAAGGTTAAATCTAACGTTCTAAGCACAGGGCTAAATGATCCATGGCTTCAAGGAAAAAGAATTGAACATGAAAAAACAAGTTAAGGATTATTATAAAACGTGTTTGCAAATGTCCTAGTCATATACATTGTTGTGCCTTGTTTTTCCCTAAAAGGGTAAATAAGATAGTCAACTCCAACTTCATACAAAACTACGAGACAAATAAAAGATTGACGGGCACGTGACACGATATTTTTAAAAAGTGTAGGAGACGGACACGTAGGGACATGTATTATTCATACTTTTGTATATATACCTAAAATACAAAATTAACATTTCAATAGTTCAAAAAAAATAACCATTTCAATAGTTCAAACTTTTTTTTTCACATTTTGTGTTGAGGGTAATTATATTATAGTTCCCGATATGTATTTAAGATGTCGTCTAGCATTTCCCACGAGTGGAACATTATCTAAATATAAAACAAACGTTAATACATTCTCTATGTTGAAAGGTGTACCAGAGTGTTGGTGTCCAACATGCGTAGGACACGGACATGGACACTGACACGTGACTGTTGGGAGAGTGCCGGAGCTTCATAGTCTATCATCAATAGATTAGTAACATTACGCAAAAGAAGATAATGATCACCATTTTGATTTTGCTACAAATCTACAAGCAGGAGAACACAGTGCAAAAATTCTTACATAATTGAGGTATCATGCTTGGATGGCAACATTATGCTGCCTTGTTTGTTGCAGCAACTGCACTGGAGAAATTTCTGGGACTCCATAAGATCAAACTTGGATTCTTCTTCTCGGATTTCCTATCAATGCCTAATGTAATGCAAAGAGATGTCAAGAGAAAAGAAACTCAATTGTCAATAATTTCAAAAATAATATGCATGCATTAAAGTTAAAATCATTTTTGCCATTTAGGTATATCATTATTTTGTTTCCAGTATAAATAAGAGCCTAGGCTCCCTTTCTAATTAGTTTGGTATTGAATATAATATGAGAGAGGTGAATCTTGCAATTTGTGCGTTTTCCGCTAAATATTAACCCAACATCTTAACATAGTACAAGTAAATAACTGTTTCAGTTCAAAATTTAAACAGAAGGAGATGGCTTTTTTAAGCTTTCGGAAGGAAATCGCTTGCTGAGGCAAAATCTGCACATAACTGCAGTTATATCAGACTTACTCTTCGTCCGCTATCATGTTTCTGTCAAAACAGCTTAATAACAACATACGTTGCTTAAAGGTAATACATGTTAATATATTGGGACCTCAAATATGCAACACGGGTTAGGTATGATATTGACAAATATAAAACAGGACAATTGTATAGGAGAACAGAGAAATCAGCAGTGCCCAATAACTCCAGTTAAGGAAATGATAAGATATTCTTGGATCTTATTATGACAGACAATTAGTATCTAAATAAGTAGTCATATACTACAGAAAGTAAATTTCTAAAATACAAAATGTAGAGATTCTAAATAGGCCTACCAATTGATGCTCTTCCACATTCTTGAGGCAGACAATTTCATGAAAAGGCATGCATTCAATAAGCTGCATATGGTCCCTGTTTCATAAAAAATGACATGTTGGATATCATATTAATAAAGGGTATAACAGGAATTCATCTTAAGAAAATATCATTTCCAATCCAAGGGACCTTTTTTATTTTATATGAATTTAATATAACATAGAAAAAAACTGTTGTAAAATCCTGTTCTTCACAGAAAATTAGTACAAATTAATAAGGCAGTGGCAATATCTATAAAAGGTCTCGTGTCAGATTCTGGGACACATGTTAGACACGCAAAAACAATGTCCACAATTTTCTGAATTTTCCGAAATGTGGGGACATGTTGACGGACACACTTTTGACACATTTGACATGTTGTATGACACACTCTAGAACCATTTTGAGGGTTCAAATGTAATTTTTGTAAAGAAAAATTGTGGGCCAAAGTCAATTTTTGGGAATCTAAAAATAGGGATGCAAGTATAATATCGTGGGATGTTATTCTTTTTTGTTGATGTGTTTATTTCATTAATATAATCTCACTCTTGCTAAATAAAAATTATGGCGATTTTATTATTATTTTTTATATATATAATAAATTTACGTATCCGTGTCCTTCATTTGTAAAATAGCGTGTCGGCATGTGGTCATGTCGTGTCATGTGACAGTGTCGTTTCTTTATGTGGTCTGCCTAATAATGTTAATTTATGTCACAGAGTTGGCAGAGACAAAATATCATCAGGAAAGGGATCAAGATAGATGAGTCGAGGCTTATGAAAATTATGCAAAGCAGAGGGAATAGACAAAAACGGAAGATGCACCTAAAAGACAAGATGATGAGAGACAGTTTGTAAGCAACAAGATCTCACTTTTTCCCCTTCGTCCTAAACACACAAAGCAGGACAAGAATTCGGGTATGAACAATTCTAGGAACAAGCTTAGTAGAAAACAGGTACAACAACCAAACATGGAGCTATGTAATCAGGAGACATGTGACAGAGAAGCTTGAAAAGAGAGACCACAGAAGCAATGATAAAGCCAATATAGTTATTTAGTGAATGGCAGTAAGAACAACTTCTCATAAAAGGTACTTGGAGAATTAAGAGAATAACAAAAGGGAAAAGGCAGTCTCTAAGATTTATATGAGAACTAGACAAGTGTTCAGGACGAGAATGTCATAAATACATCCAGGTTCTCATGTAAAAAATAAATGAGGTAGATATCCACGGATGAGCCATAATAGAAGCTCTAAACTTCTTGAAATGATTAGAGTAAAATGGCAAGAATGATGCTAGGAATATGACAATATCCCATACACATGCGCTGCTTTCTCCTTCAAAACTCCTCCTATTCCTCTTTAACCAAACCTCCCAAACCAAAGCCAAAATTAGATATATTCAAAGGAACATAGCAATTTTCTATCTTTTTCGATCAAAAACAGAATAAAAATTGTTGCGAATGGCACTGTACAAAGATACTTAAGTGTGGATTCTTTTGCACCAAATCATAGTTGTTGACTCTTCTCTCAACAAGAAACCAAGTAAATACTTGCACTTTAGAAGGAACACCCACTTTTTAATCATTTTTTAAGGTATAAAAATGCTTCAAATAAAGATGACTGAGTACCTCAAAGAAATATTTACAAGAAAACTTTCCGAAAAATTTACCGATCGGTTTCATTTGTCATTAACACTAAGACACTGCCAATTAAACCAAGCATACAGGGAAAAAATCATCAAATTATCTATGATTCAAGATTTCTCTATAAGAAAAGATTCCAGGAATGTGTTTTATTGATGTATACATGTATGACATGCTAGGGCGATGGCATGACCTACGAGCTGAACCAAAGGCGAGGAGCGAAAAGTTTCAGTTTTATTTTAAATTTGATTTGATTTGATTAGACTAGTCTCCTTTTAGAGTAGATAATTATAAGAAAGTATCGTTAAATGATTCCATTAAGAACTATTTCCTTTTTAGGCCCCTTTAGATTTTGGTATATAGCCTTTGGCTATCATTGTAATCACTTACTATTGAAATATAAAAGAGTTGGTTTTGAGAGTCTTCTTGTGACCGAGAGGCTATACAGGTACCCTTTAAGATATGTATATGTTATGTGGCAACAAGATGATTCTTCAGCCCCACTAACCTTAAGGTAAAATCAGAGCATGTGACGGTCTTAGCATTTGCGAAAATGAACTATACGACAACATGAAACTACGGCCACATCACAACCCCCACGAAATTTAGTGGTGATTATGTCTCAAAGAAAGTAAATGATCCGCAAAACGGGGAAGTTGCAAGTGTGGTTAACCAGCTTAGGGTTGAACGCCGTTTGTCCGTAGAGAGGCAATAGAATCTATGGGAAGCCGGTGAGAAGTGGTCATCAGTTCAAGGCAATGAAGTAGTCTTCGGAGGTGGCATGGTGTGTTACATGGTTAAAGAACGGATTGATAAAAATATTACAAAAATATGCCGTAATGACGATGGAGTTGATACAATGGGGATGAGCCGGGAAAGCCAAATAGACAGGCAATGCAACTACCGTTGACCGTGAGAAGTGTTCTCAGGGATGGAGCAAATTAAGGTACTGTGTAACAACTGGAGGAGGCTCAAATTATGTGTTCGGCCCAACAAATTCTGTGTAAAGCGGTCTCCTCCAGAAAAGATTCCAGGAATGTGTTTGAGAAGATTCCAGGAATGTAAAATTAAGGTACAGAGCAATGAGGTAACCATCGATGTATGACAAGACCATGGAGGGAATGGGAAGTGGAATCAACAAAGGGGTTGGCTGTTTTGGCCCCTACATTGTTTCATCTCTTCGTATCTCTGTTCTCTCTCTTTGTTGGATTTGCGGTAGCGTGGCTGGCCTGGCCGAATGTTGTTGAGTGTTCCAGTGATGTCGCACAAATCTGTGCAGGCTTGTTTGCGTTTGGTTTTGTTGCTGCGGTTTGGTGGTGTTAGGGTAGTGGCGAAAATGTGGGTGGTTGTGGGGTGGGGTGCGATGGTAATGGAACGTGGTTGTGAGGGCGTAACAACAAAAAGGAAGTAACAGGGGTGGTAGAGAGAGAGGCGGTCGTCAATCGCTGGTGTTGCGCATTGGTAAGTCTGCGAAACTCATTCACCAAGAGACTAAGTTTATTCTATGGTGAAAAGACTCCTCTCCAAAGCAGTCAACTGAAAATTCTTCTTCTGTATCATTGGTGTGTACGCTTTTTAGGGTTCCTACACAACAACGAGTGATCCAAATCTCTATAATAAAGTCAATGGAACGAAAGAAGCATTCTCAATATGCCAAATCTCTAAACTAAAGTGTTTTAAAGGAATGAGCGAATGGGGTTTACACCATATAAAGGAAAAGGGGAAGGTTCTCGAGGTAGCTATCTTAACCCTATTCGGAATATTCTAGCGTCCATGTGATGTCATAGATGACATTACTAATGGATGATCCCCTGCGACATAACATGGTCTAGAACATTCTTATTTACACAGAGTCAAATAATACAAAAGTAAGCCTAACTTCCCTTATTAACTAATAACAAATTTAGCAAAAATATCAAAAGGAAAATAAAAGAGATCTAAAAAAAAGCCAATGCTCTTCTTTGGGTTCACATCATATATATTTCATTTCTGGTTTTCTTAAAGGATTTGGAGATATGTGAGTCTAAAGTTCCTAACAAGGTACACGAGATCAGAAATGCGGTACCGGGGGGAGTATATCTGGTTATATTTGAATAGATCACTAGTAACTTAAATTATAGCATGTGCATAGTCTTAGACTTTATCAGAAAAATGAATTTATGTTGTAAATCAGACCAACTGAAGAAGAGAAAGATATTTTTTATAATTTATTAAGCATTGTCATTTGTAGTCCTTTTTTTTTTATCAGAATCGAAATACATTAGTGAACTACATGTTACAAATAACAAGGGGACAAGTTGTCTTTCTGAAGACTATACAAGACAAGACAAACTAAACAATTTGTTGAATTATAAAATGCTGCCTGCCCTGTTTAAGGTTCTGCAAACAGAATGAGAATATTAAACTGCCCAGTACAAGTTGTCTTTCAGAATGTAATTTTCTCCTACTTAAGATTTCTCATAAAGTTGAGATTCCAACAGATAGTTTCATTATCCATGTAGAATAGAACTGCAGTTTGGGGGTTCTTTTTAGGGAAATGTGATATAGACCAACCCCACCTTGAGCACAACATGCTCTAGGAAATTAGAGAGATCTCTAGAGATACAAGACTATGAGTTTCAAACAGTACCTCTCCCAGATAACTTTGAATCCTAGCCATTCTCATCCAACCTTCAGAAACTAAATGCAGGGTGCCTAGAGTTTATGAGGAAAATTATTAATTTTAATTTTAACTAGGTGCCAACCACCTTGAAGCACGGGTGTATATAAATGTAATAGAATTTTATATAATTTGTGCATTTTAAATATTTTCAGTGACAATATATAATAAACATCAAATATGTTGGAGAAAATATTACAAATATGGTATGGTCCTTTTCAAGATATTTTAGTTTGAAACTTGTGTTTGTGTCGTGTTTGTGTCGGGTATTTTTTACACAAATTTGTGTTCGTGTCAAAATTATGGGTCATGTCAATCATGTTATCGCGTCTTGCCCTGTCCATCGTATTATTTTGGGTAATTGTTCCTATTTTCATTGAATTGGGCCTGAAATTCAAGAATTTGTTTTAGTTGTGCCCGACTCAAAAACTTTGAAACTCGTTGTCAAACCTAATAATGATTATGTAATATAAAGCTATCATAGGATCATGGGTGTAGTCCATTACTCATGACGAACAAGTGATTCACACCACACACACTACAACTACGGGACACACATAATACTAAGAACAATGATGGCTCAGATACCACTTTATGCAAAAGCAACAAAACACTATCACACACGCGCAGCCCATAATCAAAATATAAATTGTCTCAAAATAAAGCTTAAGGTCTGTTTGGTTCTCTATTCAGAAAATTCGATTTAAACACTGTTTTTAAATACAGTTTTAAAATTCAATTTTTTGTGTTTATAATTATTGGTGTGCGTTTGGTAAAGTTGTTTTTAAATACAGTTTTTTGAAAATTTGACAAAATTGACAAATATGTATATTTATATCATACATATGCGTGTGTGTGTGTGTGTGTGTGTGTGTATATATATATATATGTATGTACATATAAACATACATAAAACTTTCATACATACATGATACATGAATGTATACATACATACATACATACATCATAAATTATATACATGTACATTTAATAACATGTATTTTTAGGTATATTTAATGAGGTATGTTGTGGAGTTTATATATATATATATATATATAACTTTCATACATACATGATACATGAATGTATACATATACATACATACATACATCATAAATTATATACACGTACATTTAATATCATGTATTTTTAGGTATATTTAATGAGGTATGTTAGGAAGTTTAACTCTCTCTCTCTCTCTCTCTATATATATATATATATATATATATATATATATATATATATTTATAATGATGTCGCATATATAATTCACTATAAAATTATATACATACATGAATTGATAATATTTTTTAATACATATGTACTATATGTATATTTTATATTATTCCATACATTAATAATATATGTATAAAACTATATATAAGTATCATGTATCTATTGATAATATTATTTAACTTTATATTATTCCATACGTAATTTTGTGTATATGTACATATATATTTTTTATTTATAAGAATTACACACATTAATGTATTATGTATGTATATTATATATTAAGGTATAATTGCTTTAAAATATTAAGAATGAATAATTCTGAGTTGAAAAATAAAAAAAACAGATGTTATAAAACACCCAAAACCTGTTTTCTGAAAAACTTGATTATAACACAGGAATATTATAATTCTGAGTTGAAAAATAAAAAAAACAGGTTGCCAAACGAAGATTTTTATCAGAATTGTATTTAAACACAAAAAACAGAATTATAGATGCAAACCAAACAACCCTTAATAATTAAAAAATGTTATAAAGAGGAGAGCTTACAATGGTAGGCCAAATGCCTTATTTATAGTCTAAACGAACCACTATCCTTGAAAACAAGGGATCTACATATAAGGAAACAAGACAATAGTTGGGCAGTAATAGATCACCACCAAATATGATACATAATGAAAATGCCTAATAATTATAATAAAGATTACAATATTTTCCACCCATATAACTTTTAGATTCACCTTGACCAACGCACATACTTCAGTTCAACTTCATCTTTTTCATGTAAAAGAGGACATTTTACCAATAAATAATTATTATTAGGGTCCTCTTCTCTTTATTATACTCAACAATTCAGGCATGTTCTCTTTATTATATGGACCATAAATGGGATAAAAAGACTACTAGTTAACTTAGTTTATTACTCAATCATATCTTTCCACAACGTCGCCAACTTTGCCAACGCAACTCGGGATGATCCGGAAACCCCAATTGCGGCCTTCGCAGCATCTCTCATTGCCAAAACCTGGAGTCTCACAATTTTTCCGCTCTCCAATTCCATTAACTCCCTCACTCTCTTTTCCAACTCAGTGGCACTCACAAACTTGTTTTCCAACTCATCTAGTGGCAAAGCCACCTTCAATTCTTCCACAAGAAACACCCTATTCATCCTTTGCTCTGCGAACAATGGCCATGCCACCATGGGCACGCCGGACCACAATGCTTCTAAAACCGAGTTCCACCCACAATGAGTTACAAAGCCACCGACCGCTTCGTGACTCAGTATGTCCACTTGTGGGGCCCAAGACTTGACAACAAGCCCCCTATCCTTAGTTCTATCCAAGAAACCTTTGGGCAATAAAATATCCAAATTTGGCTGTAATGGTATCTTATTTTTATCATCATCCTCCATGGGTGGATTACGAACCACCCACACAAATCTGTGACCGCTATTCTCTAACCCCACTGCAATATCATTCAATTGCTCTTTCCTAAACAACCCCGTGCTACCAAAGCACAAAAACACCACACTTCGACTCGGTTGGGAGTCGAGCCATCTCAAACACATATGTTCACGCGCGGTTTGATCATTACTAGCAATCAAGGGTCCGAGGCAGTAAACCGGCGGAGTTGTTGAATTCGGGACACAAAGTCCATCCGATAGCGCTTTGACAGCTCGTGGTTCAAACGACTCGAACGTGTTCACGATAATTCCACATGGTTTCGCCATATGGGCGGCCGCATTGATGAAATACTCGTACGTCTTAGTATTTCTATCACGAAACGGTTGGGATATGTCGCGAGAGGAAATCGGCGGCGTGCCTGGTATTTCAAAACAAGTGTTGAGATCTTTGATGCTTTGTGTGGTCATTTTATGTATAGTTGGAAAGTAGAGGAAAGCGCAAAGACCCGAGGCACCCGACGTGTAGAAGTAGTAAGTTGGTATGTTTAAGGCCGTGGAGACTTCAAAAGCCGCGTCACAAAAGAAGTCGATAATGAAGGATTTGATTTTTGTTTTTTGGGAGATGGTTTGGAGGAGGTTGTGGAGGTTAGAGTTGTTAAGTCTTGGGATTTCGAACGCGAGGTCTACGGAACGGGAAGAGGTGTTTGGAGGGAGAGAGATGGTGGGGAAGTGGTGGAAGGTAATGGAAGGGGTTTCGGTGGAAATGCGGCTAATGTAGGAATCCGTGGAGCCAGTGCTGTAAGGGACGGAGATGATGAGAATAGTGATGGAGAAACATGGGTGGTGAGAGAGAATGAGCTTCCCTAGCTCCACCATGGAAACTAAGTGCCCCATGCCAGGAGAAGGATACAACACAATGGCATTCTCCATGTGTGTTGAGAGTTTGTTTGAGTTTTGCAGTGAGTACAATCTTGATCTCTATAGATATATATATATACGGAGAGCTGAAGAAAAAGGACAATTTATTATTTCAACTAGTATTCTGTCGAGAGTGTACCATTGTCTCAAATTAAAGGGAGAGATATGGCGTGGGTGGGTGGGGGGTGGGTGCGTGGGGGTTGGGAGTGGGAGGTTGGTTGCCCAACTTGCCTCTTTCGGGTCAAACGTGAAGGGTTCGTCTTTTTGATATATATATTTTTTTTTTTTGTACCATATCATGATGTGTCCAGATCAGTTTATGCGCATCTCGATTAATCTTCATTCGCAGTTCGTGACTTTCGTTGGCCAAACATTATTTTGACATTGACAGTGGCACATTATACCACTGCGCCAAGCGGCTTGGTTTCGTGATTTTGATCAATTTTTATCAAGGTTCTAAAAAACGTGGGACGTGATCAAGGCGTGGAGGCCAAACCTTAAGCCTTAGAACCCTAGGCGGGCGTTGGCGTAAAAATGCGTGAAAAGGCGTTAGGCATTTTTTAATATATTTTAATATTTTTTGACTATGACCAGGCTATTTAAAATACTAAATTGGTACATACCTTAAAAATATGTCTAAATATTTGTAAATTAAAATACTATTTTTTTTAAATACAAAAAAAAATCGTCTTTTCACGCCTTACTTCTAAAAAACTCGCGTTTTTTCACGCCTTACCCCAAAAAAACGCACGTTTTTTCACGCTTTGCCCCAAAAAACGTTGACCACGCCTTGATCCACGCCTAGGGCCAAAACTTGGCGTATCTAAAAAGCCTCGCGCCTTGGCGCGTTTTTTAGAACACTGATTTTTATTTATTTTCTAATATATTAGGGTTTGGGATTTACTTATATACTAATGACTAATTCACTAAGGTTGTGTTTATTTTTTCATTTGAATCTAAGTCTGAATCTGAAATTTGAAAATTGAATTTGAAGTTTCAAATCTGAATTTAAAAAATATGTTTATTTTTATGTCTGAATGTATCTCCGAATGAATGTATTTAGCCTTCCACTTCTTAATCACTTAGAGAAAAATATAGTCATTAGCTTCTCAATCATTTAAAAACAAGCACTATTTGATACCTCTTAAATCTGAATGGTTAATGGTTAGTATTCAAACTTAAATAGTAAAAAATAAACAACTCCTTAGTAACAGTCCTTCCAATTTTTTCGGGTAGATCCCTATGTTGTAAACTCGCGATATCGTTGTTCAAAATTACAAAATAAATTATGTGGCAAAGTTGAAACAAGACTTTAATTTTTGTATTCAAATGAACACATTGGCTTGACATACCCGAATTATTTTAGAATGATAGAAGATTTTGACGCATATAAGCAGTAGTGGTAAAACTATTGGGTGGACCTAATTTGGGGGAACCAAATATCGGTTGCGCTAAATGTGGGTTGGTGCAAATATGAGTTGGACTAAATATGAGTTGAGCCAAATATAAGCAGGTCAAATATGGACTGAGTCAATCCATTCTTTTCTACCCAAAAAGTATTACAATATCAAATATACGTAAAAAATCTCACATTTGACTCGTAACTTTTGAAAATGAACTTTATATTTAATTCATAATTTTTAAATATGATCTTCATATTTGATTCATATTTTTAAAAAATTAACATCATAATAAAATGATTGGATTAATATGAATTGTTTTATAATTTTTGTCCCATTTTGGCATTATTACATGTAAGTATATCATACAAAATATGATGAAATATTTAATATTTAATTTTTACACAAGTTATTCAATTGAAGGCAATGGTTGACTGGTGAGTGACATTACCTAGTCATATCCATACTATCGAAGACCTTACTTAGCAGTCAAAAGTTATAATGTACTTGATTGACGGGTGAGTTGTACAAACAACACTTACCTATTATAAGGTCCAAATTAATCAACCCATCACTAGTTCGATGATGAGGTTATTGAAGGACCACACTTGCTCATAAATTGATCAAACATCATCAACAAAATGAAGGTAAAGGAAACAAACTCCAAGGTTTCATATAGTCCACACAATCGGAAATAAATGCAGGGGCCCTAGAGTTTGAGGAAAAAAAAAATTAATTTTGCCTATATAAAAGTAATGGATTTTTATACAATTGTGCATTTTAAATATTTTCAGTGATAATATATAATAAACATAAAATATTTTAGAGAAAATATTACAAATACGATATGGTCTTTTTCAAGACATTTTTTTTAAATATGAGTGTGTCATTTTTTACACAGGTTCATCTCGTGTCGTATTTGTGTCAAAATTATGGATTGTGCTAATCATGTTATTATGTTTTTTGGGTTATTGCTTCTATTTTCATTTAATTGGGTCAAAAATTCAAGAATTCATTTTAGTTGTGCTCGGCTCGAAAACATGAATTATCACCCCTTCTTGGGCCATTTCAAATAACAGCTCGAAAACACGAATTTACTCAATGCAGAAATAACATTAAAACTAGTTTTAAACCCCGCGCGATGCGCGAGCGTGGTATAATTTTATTCGTAAAATATATGCCACATAAATAATATTATCATTACATTTAAACTAATATTAATATGAGATGAAAAAATGAATAAAAAAATTGGGACATATGAACATGCCTCTATTTTGAAATTACAAATCAACTACATATTTATATTTTGTAGTAGAGATGGTAGTTCTATGATTAGTATACACTAAACACCGAGATACTTTTTTTATTTAAGACATAATTATATTTTTATGTCTATTTGACACATTATATAAGTATTAATTAATAATAGATGGAGAGAAAATGGACACTCATATATAATCACGATAATTACTATCATATATATATATATATATATATATTTCAAAATATTTTACTTAGGCACTTAATCAACTTTACATAAATTATACTTTAACCCCTAAATTTTGAAAAATATAATGAATAGTATGATGGACATGATAGACATAAATGACAAACAATTAGAACTTGTGTGTTAAGAAAATAAAGCATAAATGTTATAATTTGTATAAAAAAATCTGAAAATGAGTCAAAATAAAAATAGCAAACCTTATAACAAAGCACAAAAATAATTGTCCAATCACAATATAAAAAGAGAAAAATCCAAAAAGGAATATTATATATTTTATTTAAAAAATAATGTTATTAAACATGGAAGCATCCCTCACTTCCTTTAAAATAGAGCAACATACACCATATGCTTCTAACTAACTAAATTCACATAATATGCTTCTAACTAATTAAATTCATATTTTTATATAAAGATTCAATCGAAATTATCTTAAGAAAAACACTATTTCAATCTTCACATAACACATTCTACTTAAATAAAATCACAGTCTATTCTATGGCTCCTTGTCAATTTTGTAAGGATATTTTAATATTTGGGGTCCAGTAGTTATTTAGAGTTTTATTCCATTTGTTTACATTCTACTTGTTTAGGATTCAAAATCGACAAAAAACGTTAGTTAGCTAGTTTGATGGTCAGTTGACTCACTTTCCAATCAAAAAGACTATTTTACCCATTAGTATAAGTATTTATTAGTGTATTAAAACAAATTTTACATTATATCTTATTGTTTTAAATAGTAAAACTTTTTTTACTAACATTTTTTTATAAAATGAGAAAGTTTTATAAAATGAAAAAGTTTTATACACTTTTTTTATTAAGTATTTTTTTTAAATCAAAAAGTTTAACAAAATCAAAAGGTTTTTTATAAACTTTTTTAGCACTTTTTTTTACAAACATTAAAAAATATTGTTTTTAATTGTTTTTATAAACGTTGAAAAAACTTTATATAAAAACAATCTTATAAAAAACAGTTTATGAATGTCAAAAGTTTTTTTGTAAATTGTTTTCAACTTTTTTCATAAAACCAATTCTTTATATGAATAAACTAAAAACGTAAAAAACACTTAATATAAAAACATTAAAAACACTGTTTTGTTAACAGTTTTTGGTATAAACATTAAAAAAATTATGTAAAAACACTGTTCTTAAAAAAAAAGAACTCTTTTAAAAAAATATTAAAAAATGGTTTATATAAAAACAACATTTTTTTAAAGAGAATTATAAAACTGTTTTTGAATGTTTATAAAAAACAGTTCAAAATTCAGTGTTTTGTAACGTTTTTTAAAAACAGTGTTTTTTCCTTAAAAAATAGTGGTTTATATAAACAGTTTTTTAACATTTATAAAAAATAGTGCTTTTAACATTTTTATATCAACTGTTTTTGAATGTTTTACGTAAAAAAATAATTTTATAAAAAAAGTTAAAAAAATTATTTATAAAAAAACCGTTTAACGATTATAAACTGATTTTTTTTAAAACATTGATTTTATATAAATTGTTTTTTGATGTTTATAAAAAAACAGTGTTTTTTTAACGTTTAAAAAAATAATCCAAAAAAGAGAGAAAGTAAGAATAAGAGAGATAAGAGAGAGAAAAGCTCTTATAGTTTATATAAAAACACTTTTCGTTAAAAACACTGTTTTTTAAGAAGGTTAAAAAAACACTATTTTTTTTACTGTTTTTTATATGCGTTAAAAAACTGCTTATACAAAAACCCTTTTTTTTAAACAACTATAAACATCAAAAGGTTTTCTAATAAACTCTTTTTAACTGTTTTTTATAAAATCAATTTTTTTTTATAAAAAGACATCAAAAATGTTAAAAAAAAAGTTTTTATCAACTATTAAAAACAATTTTTTATATGAACAGTTTTCATATAAAATGTTAAAAACATTAAAAAAACAGTATTTTTCAACGTTATTATATAAACTGTTTTTTAACATGTTTATAAAAAAAATGATTTATAAAAAAAATGTTAAAAAAGTTTTATAAAAAACCATTTCACGTTTATAAAAAAAAAATTAAAAACATTATTTTTATATAAACTGTTTTTTTAAAAATAAAATTTATATAATTTTTTTTAAGTTTATTAAAAAGAGTGTTTTTAATGTTTTTAGTAAACAGTGTTTAAAAAAAAAGCGTTTTTATATAAAATGTTTTTGACCATTTGTAAAAAGCAATTAAAAAATCAGTGTTTTGTAACGTTTTTAAAAGCGGCGTTTTTTAAAAAAAAATAGTGGTTTATATAAACTATTTTTTAACGTTTATAAAAAAAGCAGCTAAATATAGTGTTTTGAACGTTTTTATATCAACTTTTTTTTAAGTTTTTTAACGTTTTATGTAAAAAATTAATTTTATAGAAAAGTTAAAAAAACAGTTTATAAAAGAACCTTTTAACAATTATAAACTGTTTTTTTTTTAGAAAAACATTACTTTTATATAATTTAATGGTTATAAAAAACAGTGTTAAAGAAATAACCCAAAAAAGAGAGAAAGCAAATGGTTTATCAATAGTGGGGAACCTCCAAATCTTACTAATCTTAACTAACAAATTAATCAACGAAAGAAAAGAAGGAAATTACCTGCCGAGAATTTTGGCGGCGATTTAACATACGTGCAACCCTTTGCTCAGGAGAAGGTTGGGGTCTTTGGGAAAGTCTATGGTGATGACCATGGTGGTTGGCAGCAGTTAAAAATAATATTTATATATTGGGACGAAAAAATGTATCATTCTTAATTGCTTTTGACTTGATCTCGTAGTTGGATTAAATTGAAGGAGAGAGAGAGAGAAAACTCAATAGTTCAATGCATCTATTAAATTGCTTGTATAGTATTTTATAGAAATATAAAATATAGAGTGCCACGTGGACACTCTCAATGAGAAGGAGTCTTAAATGCTTATAAATGTCTTGTTTTGCATTTTATAGTATATAGAGATTTACTCAAATTTTTTACAAAAGAAATTATTTTGGTAAACAATTAACTCATATCTAGACTTTGGAGTTCCACATTTAGAGAGAAACGAAAGTTGTATATTCCATCAGTCCTAAATTTAGACTCCATTTTTTATTGTGTAGATCACCTACTTGTTGGTTGGAAGTAGGGGATAATAAGCTCCTTGGACCTGAAATGATCCAAGATACTTCTTCAAAGATTGAGCGTATTCGTAACCGTATCTGAATTGCTCAAGACCATCAAAAGAGCTATGCCGATGCAAAGAGAAGGCATGTGGAATTGGAAGTGGGAGACCAAGTTTTGGTACGGGTGTCCCCTATGAAGGGTATAACGCGATTTGGGGAAAAAGGTAAACTTGCACCGCGTTACGTAGGCCATTTTCCCGTTATTACTAAAGTAGGCCCTGTAGCTTATCAACTCGCCTTACCGGAATGCCTACAACAGATTCATGATGTGTTTCATGTTTCATCCTTGAAAAAGTATAAAAGGTGTGAAGGAGCTCACTGACACATTCCTTTAGATGATATCGAATTGCAGCCCGATATTTCATATGAGGAATAACCAGTTGCAATCTTAGATCACGGAGAGCGTAGGCTAAGTTCGAAGGTGATGCCCTTGGATCAGGTCCAATGGGGACATCACAATGCCGATGATTCAACGTGGGAGCGTGAGGACGACATGCGAAAAAAGTATCCACACCTCTTTTTGCAAGGTACGCCTGAATTTTGACGGCAAAATTCCCTTATAAGGGGGGAGTATGTAATAACCCTTATTTTTGGGTAATTATTTTATATAAATTTTTCATGTGAGGTAATTATATAAAATAATGGAAGTTAGAGTAAATATTATTTTAAGTGATTTAAAAGATAATATTTACTAAATTTTGCATATTTACTGTTAAGTGAATGTAAATAACTTCATATTATGTTTTGTTGCATCGTCGGGCTTAAAGCGACGGATTATGGTTAAAATGATGTTGGAACATAAAATAATTCATATTATTCCGGATGCCAATTTAGAGGGCGCGGTTACTCCTGAAATAGTCGAGATAGTCAAAATAAGTGTCATGTTGTATTTACGAGTCATTTTAATGGTTTAGTATCATTTAAAGATGGAATTTAGTGTTAAATGAATGTTTAAGTCTTCCAACCCCTTTTATTTCTCAATTATGTGATTTCTAAACCTAGAGAGAAAGAGAGAGAAAGAGAATTTGGGGAAAAAGGAGAGAAAGAAGGAGAATTGAAGAGTTGGAGCTTGAATTTGTATCTACCGGAAGACAATCCGAGATTTAAGCCTTAAGGCAAGTTTCTAACTTGCTAATGTATGATTTAATGTGGAAAAATTATAGTGATAGTTGTGTATTGGGAACAATTGAACAATTATGGGTTGTGATGAATTTTTAGTGTTTAAACCCTTAAACATTGTTGTAGATAGATGTTGTGTTGATTATAGTAGTTAGTAATTATGTAGTATTGTTTTGGTTGGATTATTGATGGATGGTGTTGGCAAAATAGAAGAGAAAGGAGTTTGGGAAAATTGGGGTTCCAAAAACCCATAGCTGAATCTGGGCAATCTGGCCCAGGCGATCGATTCGCTAAAGGGGTAGGCTACAGGTCTGTGTTGGGAGAATCGATTCGGATTGTTCGAATCGATTCGGCAAACATGCAGAAAGTTTGGTCCTCTTGACCGAATTGATTCCGTCTAGCCGAATCGATTCTCTTTCAAGATCGAATCGATTCGGCAAGGGCGAATCGATTCGAAAATCCTGTTGTTTTTGGATATTTTTCTAACTTAGATTGTAACCATTTTTTTTTGTTTAGGACCTAGGAACCTTCTCTTATGAAGTAAAATAGTGTATTAGAGTCTTATATTAGGGATGTGAGTGCCCTAGATTAGAAAGAGAATAATTGGGCTTATTTCGGTGGTTACTTAATAGAAGTTAGGGTAGTTTTTTCTTTTAGTAAGTTAGTCTAGGTCAAGGGGGAAATAGAGTGATATAATTGTGGACATTTAGAATTGGGTTGAACTAATATCATACATGATGGTTCGAAGGATTATTGTTAATTCATGGAGACTATTATGGAGATAATTAAACGTTGAGGTTTATAATTATGTCATTAAACATTTATGGCTCCGGATAAAATGTAATGCATTTTAAATTGGCACATCTTGTGAATATTGATTTTCATATACATAACTCTCTAATTGCTATCATAAGGGAAGTTACACGCATGAGGTGAAGTCCCCTGCCTAGTGAATGCAGGGTGAATATAGTCCTCGGCCATAGGACCGGTTGTTATATATTGTGTTGTTAATTTTCGAAGTGAGGTAATTCCGAGTATGGTTATGACTCATTGTGAAAGGTATATGGCCGCTTCCCAATGTCATGCGATGTAGGATGCCCAGGTTGTCTTGGTGATAGGCCCTGGAAGATGATATATATTTAAGGGCGCATCCAGTGGGGTGACTCCCGGAAGGATGGTCTTAGAATCATTATATATTGTGATTATAACTATTCTTATGAAAGTGGTTTTTGATAAATGGCAAAAGTATTTTTATAAATTAATTGCTCTGACAAGTTTCCTAATGAGAAAAGGAACTGTGAAGTTATATTGTGTAAAACTAAAAGGAAATCTCATTAAGTTGAAATTGAGTTATATTCTTTTATATTAATGAAGATTCATCATTATAAATAACATTGTGCTAGGTTGTGCATTTAGATTGAGAGGTGAGGATTATTCTTAATTGTAAAGAGCGAGATAAGTTTAGTCATGATGTTAGATTTATTCATGATGTTAGATATTCGTAACTGTCATGCATTTTATTCAAATGGTGATCATATCAAATCGGGCTCTGACCCGTTTATTATCTCTTTCTTTTGCATGAATCCTATTTACGCCTAGGTGCTCTGCCCCAAGGACGCCCGTATTGACCCTTCCATCCAAGTGTCCTGGAGCTATAACATTTTGCGGATGTTGTAGGATATTTATTATAGACGCTTCTATCTTTTTGTACTCTAGTTATGATCAGTCTACATATTCGGGCGTGTTGCCCAAGTTTTGTACTTGTTTAATATAATGTGATATTTACTTTAATACTCGGTGTAACCTACTTATATTGGTCTTTTAACCGACAACTTATTCGACTATTTTGATGTATATGATCGTTGATCTAATGTCTGTCTTTATTTATATCCACCTTCTTTTTAAATTGGATTGTCTAAATGGTTTTCTTTCAACTTAATAAATTTAAATTGACATCCGTTTTCTAAAATAATTGGTGGTTATCTCGTATTGCTATTTGTACGATAGTAATACTAAGAATGGACCATCTGTGATTCATGTAATTATTGCGGTATCGGGCTGGCCACCTCTTATTTTAATAAATGGGGTATCACAACGGTCACTTTCCTTAAATTAGTTTTCGGGGTATTATATTCTCACTAATGTTTGCGTTACTCAAGCCGACATTACCGCTTCCGCTTCATCCACCACCTCTCGCGCGGATGCTTCCCTCTAAGGCGAAATTCTCCTGAGATTCTAGATTATTCCATTTTCTGATGTTAGCAATGTACAACGGTAAAATATGATCATTTTCTTCTTGGGACCTTTTACTTTTTTTCATCATGTGGGTCAGTTTATGGGTCAATAAAGGATTTTTATCTTCGAAACCCATTGGAAGGGGGAGTACACAAGAAATCAAATCTTACAGAAATGATCGAATCTGTGGACGCGCCGAAAATGCTATGAGATGTTCAGAAATGGTCGAAGTAGTTGAATGGGAGGATTACTATGACTATAGCCCTAGGTAGCACAAAATTTACTTCTATGTAATTGCACCATAGATCTTGTATCTATCTAATCATGTAACGAATGGGATTCTTATTTGGACAAATGGTACTTCGAACTTGGACCGAGGGTGATCCTTTTATCGATGGATGCTCCTATTATACTCGTTGTCTCTGAAGGATGAGAACCAACTATGTAGAATCTACACCGAGAATTCAAGTATTCTATACGTCATTAGTCCAATCCTTTGTATCAACTAACCCTAATAACAATTTTTTTTAAATAGTAAACTCACACAAGCAAGTATAAACAATCAATAATTCTAACTTGAATGGCATGAACTACTTGCAAAGTACATGAATTAATTAACACAAACAAACATATCAATAATCTAACTAAAATTCACATAAACTAGTAAACAAAGATTATCTTATATTAATCTAAAAATATACAACAACAACCAATTGGTAATCCGTATTTTCAATTGTCTCACCCTCAACCTCCTATCATTACTACAAGTTAATTCAGGTTTTCAATTGGCTCGCCCTTAACTTCATATCACCACTACAAATCATATGTACAAAAACTAATGATATAGATCAATAATTAAGAATTAGAATTACCTCTTATTCGTATCAATTCAATGTTTTAACTTGAATGTCCGGGTTGTTTCAAAGTGAATGTAAACAACCACGCAAGTAGTAGCTCCCTGTCAAATACCCATAAATGAAAACCATGTGTATTATGGATGGAGCCAAATATGGAAAAAAATGGATTTTTGCACAAACTACCATAATCTACATGCTCGAACTATAACTCATGGAATAAAGCTAAATATATTGTTCAATTTGAAATTTCAAATACTAATTTGTGTACTATCCTTCTTTTATATAATATTTGCATAGTAAGAATATGATAAATGGTCGTCTAACAAATGATTCACCAATACTACAATGATTTCATTATATTTCTCTTTTCCAATTACAAAATACAAATACAATCAATAGAATATACGGAGGTGAATTTTAAAACAAAATATAAACAATCCATTATCATGGGTGATACATGCTCAATTATGTAAAATCATCCTATAAGAGAAAATGAACAATTTACAATTGTTGCAATACTTAATGTGAGTGTTTGTTTGAAAGTAAATACAATAGACTAAGATTCAAAACAAACAGTTCTCCTAATACCTTAAAAAAATCCAACAAAACAAATCTAAACGTTAAAAATACAAAAAAAAAAATCAAAACTAAATATACATAATTAGATCTTGAAATGAAAGGGTCCATTGACTACTTTGTCAGATTCAAACAAACCACAACTTTAAATAAAAAAGTTAATCGATTTTCATATTCATCTACTACAAAGCTTAAATGCATAAACAAAGAAATACATTTGTAGATCTTAAATTACTTAACCTAGATAAGTAGAACATTGATAGGAATCAACATGGAAGCTGGACGAAGAGAGAGAGCTGCGTGGAGGAGAAGGAGATCCCCGAGGGGGAGCAGAATAGCCAAAGAAGAGATGGGGACCTGCCACCCTTGGCTTGTTTTTGTTTACCTTTTTTTCCTTTCTTTTTTCTATTTTCTTAGGCTAATACAAAGAAGCGGGAGTAGAAATCGGTAAAGGGGAAACCAAATTGGGTTTAGCCTTCTCAAAAGGTATTTCTTTTGAGACGGATCCTAATATGCCGTCTTATAAGGTATACTTTTTGAGATGAGTAAAATTAGCGATCTTAAAAACTATAATTTTTAAGAAAGTTAACCCGTTTTAAAAAGTGAATTTTAGAGACCCAAATTTTAGCCGTCTAAAAAAGTCCCGTCTTAAAAAGTACTTTTTTGTAGTGGGATTTCCTCCGTAAGGTGCTTCGTGCCTTCGATTTTAGCTCTAGCATGATCAACCTCATCATG
The DNA here is from genome assembly GCA_949130495.1 of Sambucus nigra. Taxonomy (NCBI): domain Eukaryota; kingdom Viridiplantae; phylum Streptophyta; class Magnoliopsida; order Dipsacales; family Adoxaceae; genus Sambucus; species Sambucus nigra. The sequence continues at coordinate 660,619,373 of OX422213.1, read as the reverse complement.
AGTTATGTGACTACCACCTCCACCTACATCCTTTGGAATGGGAGCCCCCTCCCTTCCTTTAGACCTACGAGGGGCTTATACTAAGGATACCCTCTCTTCCCATATCTTTTTGTTTTTTGCATGGAGTATCTCTCGTGTAAACTTTCAACAAAATTTAATGATAGGGATTGAAGGGTATCAGAGCTTCACCTGGGGGTCCACTCATATATCATTTATTCTTTGCAGATAACCTCATTATCTTCACTGAGGCCACGCCTACTTCATGTTATACGGTCATGGAGACCCTTAATTATTTTTGTCGTGCTTCTGGACAATCTATAAATTTCACTAAATCTAAAGTCTTTGTGTTTCCCAGTATTCCTAGAAGGGATGCCATGGATTTGTCTCACATATGTGGTATGGGACTCACGAATGATCTAGGCAAGTACCTGGGAACACCCCTTATCCATGGGAGAATTTCCAAAAATTTGTTTAAGGACACAATCGACAAAATGAAGAAAAATCTTAATGGGTGGAAAGTTAATCTCCTATCCACAGCTGGTAGAGCCACGCTTATCCAATATACCACTTCCGCCATCCCAAGTTAAAATATGCAAACTATCCCCTTTCCTTTAAGCGTTTGTGAGGAGATTGACAAAATAAATCAAAATTTCTTATGGGGAGACAACGAAACTCAAAAGAAAGTTCACTCCGTCAAGTGGGACTTGGTTTGTCGACCCAAAATGTTGGGTGGGTTAGGTCTTAGAAAAAATGGCCATAATTAATAAGCATAGGTGGAGACTTATGAATGATAAGGATGCCTTGTGGGTTAAAGTCATGAAGGGGAAGTACGTAAAAAATTCTAACCCCAAAACCTAAATCATCTCACATTTGGCGTGGAATATACAATAACAAGGACATTCTTCGCAAAAACATAAAATGGAATATTGGAAATGGCGACTCCACTAATATTTTTGCTAACTGGTGGTGCGGGGACTCTCCCCTCACCCACCCCCAGGAGTTAACCTAGAGGAATTCCTGAACATGAATTCTCTACTCAACCAACAAGGAAATTGGGACACCACAGCCATCTCTCACTGGATCGTTCCTGCCGAGGTTAATATTGTTACTAACACTGATATCTCTAGAGTCGCACCAAGTGATGATAGACCTGTATGGACTTCTAATGACAATGGCAAGTTCACCATAAGCTCTTCTTATAGGGTAATCATAAGTAGGGACCTCAACATGCCTGGTCATAATAAATGGAATCTTATATGGACCCAAAAGATACCTCAAAAACTAAAAAAAAATTATGGTATCCTTCATGGTAAACTCCTTACAAATCACCACTGCTTGATTAGAGGTATGACAGATGATCCGGGTTGCAAATATTGTGGGAAATTTAGCACATAGAGCATATCTTTCGTAATTGCTCTATTGCCAGGAATACATGGGATTACCTAGAAGTCGGCCCAAATACTATTTTTTACGAGTCCAACAACTTCATCGAGTGGGTTATTGATAATGGTTTGCGAAAGGCCAATTATGCCACCTTTTTCACATCCACCTTATGGCACATCTTAAAAGTTAAAAACCTCTTGATCTTTAAGGAAAAAGACACTTCACGTTTAATGATTGCATAATGTAGTGTAAACTATGACCTGGAAGTGGTTCAGGAATACACTAAATCGGAAAATCATAGAAGATATCAAATTAAAGAGATTACTAATTGGTTGTGACCTTGTGCAGGTTCTCTAAAGATTAACACGGATGGCAATTGGGACGCCAATACTAAAGTGGGAACATTTGGAGGCATTATGGGCAACCACAGGGGAGGATGGATCACTGGGTTCTTCAGGAAGATTATTGGGTCTACACCGCTGCGGGAAGAACTTGAGGCCATCTTCTATGGGACCATCTTGGCTAAGGATAAAGGTTGGTGGGATGTTACTCTGGAAGCCGATTGCAAGAACGCAGTAGACGTGATCAATGATGGAGACTGGGGGAATCATACTCACTTAGCCATCATGATGGATTATCAGGTTATGGAAGAAGAGATGAATCTGACGGTGAAACACATACCTAGAGAGTCCAATAGATGTGTCGTCTGGCTTGCCAAGTTTGCAAAATCATGTGTTGTTAATTTCTTCATTATTCTAGATCCTCCCGAATAGCTGAAGGAGATCATAGAGGATGAGAAACTAGGAGACAACTCGAAAAGGGCTAATTCTAGTCAAAGTTATTCATTCCCCCTGCGTGGAGATGTCCCTTGACCTTGTTCTCCTCATGGATTATTTATTGTCTCTAATGTGTAACCTTACTGTAAACTTTCTATTTTATGCTAGTTTTAATTTCCTTTTTCACCAAAAAAGGATAGTTCAGACCTGCTGTGATAGCAGACCCACGATGTGATGCAGCTAAAGTACCTACAGTAGTCTCTTCATCCGAACTAAAGTCCCTAATCACAATAATTTTTTCACTTAAATTAGCAAGGTCAGATGACCTATTGACTAGGTGATTTTGGGGAATATGCGAGCAGGAAATTTCCAAACCACATTTTTTAACAATAGTGGTGTTGTGTTTATGTGTTATAGTAATAGGAGGTGCCATTTCTTTTTTAATGTTTCGACACTCATTCATAGAGTGTCCCACAATTTTATAAAAACTGTAAAATAATGGTAAGGACTCACACATGACATTAACAAAAAATAATCCATCACTTCTTTCAACTAAAATGAGTTCATGAAGATTAATTGAAAGATCCATATCAATTAGGACCCTTACATAATTTCCAAGAATAATGCCTTTTGTACCGGTTAGAGTCTACTGTATTTCTCCACCAGCTGATGTGTCAGCTGAGGTGGCATCATGATGGTTTCAACTTTCATTTGGGAGTTAAAAACATAGTCACCTCATTAAAATACGCCCCTATTTACTTTGTTGCTATAAATTTATTTATTTTTGTAAAATATAACTTTCAAGTTAAAACAAATTCACCCAATAAAAAAAAATACACACTATATGTAAATATGTGTGTTAAAATACAACAATACAAAACACGAAATTATTATTTACTTAACACAAACCAATTAAAAAATTACACAATGCGACTATGAATCTTTTATTCTTTAACAAACACGATCACGATCCAAATAAAAAAGCGATCGCGGATCACGATCCAAATCCTTTATTTTTTTATAAAACTAGTGAAGCATGACAATCTCGGGATTTGGGGATCTTAGCTACCTCGGTTACCTTACTCTTGGATTTCCTAGAAATTCTTTTAAGATCAAAATAAAACTTCTTAAGATGACCTTTTCGACCACAATGTGAGCAAGTAAAAACACGTCGAAAAGTTGTACCTAAGGATTGACCTTTAGAAGTGTTCCCAGATGATTCTCTCAAAATATTGGTTTTGGATTTATTAGTGGAATCATTACAAGAATTGAAGCCTAAACCATAAGTGTCATTTTTTACTTGGACAGTTCTTAATATTTTATCTAATTTAACGGACCTATATTCCAAATAAAATTTTACCTCACTAGAGTCTCTTAATTTTTCTTCTAATTCTAAAATTTTAGACTCTAACAAAACATTTCTCTCTTCAAACACAAGAAACTCCCTTTTCATTGACTCCATCAAACCTCTAAGGCTATCTCTCTCACGTTTTACATATTCAAGCTTCTCTCGAAGAGGTCTCTCACGTGTCCTAAGGTCTTTCACTAACACACTCTCCTCAACAACCTTGGCACGCTCTCTTCAACTAGCTTCTAACTTAAAATTATCCCTTTTTAATTTAATAGATTCTTCACATAATTCTCTAAATGCAATTTGAAGTTCACTCTCATCAACCTCTTCATCACTTTCACTTTCTTTATCTTCTCCACCCTCACAACCATCATGTTTTTGGGATTCATAAATAAAGGCCTTGAAAGAGTCATATAAATGGATATCTTCATGGGAAGATTCATTATCGGTTCTCACATAACTTACCATGAACGCGGTAAAGTTATGCTTAATGGGGGAATCAGGTTCCTCTTCCTTTCCACTATCATCACTAAGGGTGGCATTATAACGAATTGGTTGTTTGCCTTCCCTCCATAGTTTAGTGGGGCACTCTCTCTCCCTATGGCCATAACCCTCAAAACCATAGCACCTATTTGACTCGTCCCTATTTAGATTTTCATTATATGATTTAGGGATCTTTTCACCTTTGTCATGCTTAGATTTTTCAAATTTCTTATAATCATTTTTAAACTTATATTTATTAAATTTAAGAAATTTTTGAAACCTCCTCATAAACATAGCCATGTCCTCTGAGTCACTATCACTCTCAGCAATCACAACTTGTTTTTCCTCCTTTCGGTGTTTCAAAGTGATGCCCTTATATATTTTCTTTTCATTTTTGGAGGGGAAAATATCTAGTTCTTAGGTTTTCAAATTACATACTAGTTCCCTAAGTTTGATAGAGTGCAAGGTGGGTAAAGAATTTAAAACGGTCACTTTAGGGGTAAATCTATTGGGTAGGGACCTTAAGGTTTTCTTTACTACATGATCATCGGGTATTTTCTCTCCCAAATTAAATGATGAATTGATTATATCGAAAAGTGTATTATAAAATTCATCAAAGGGTTTGATGATGCTGGAAACAGCACCACCAGGTAAAGTGTTGACAAGATCAAGCAAGTGGTAACAATGACAGGACAGTAGAATATATATACATGTATATATGTAGAAAGGTGAGGAGAAGAGGATGAACACTTGAATATAAGTGGTTCAACCAATCTGGCATATGTCCACTGTGAGTGTGTGTGAGTAATATCAATGAATTAAGGCTCTAATGGCCATGGATACAAACTCTCAAGATTTCTCTCTCTACTGTATAATTTGACAGAGTTTCAGCTAGGGTGTGATTTTCGAATCCTTCTCAAGGTAGGAGAAGATAAGTATATATAGTGTTTGGGGGGTGTAATGCACCCCCAATGCATGCAATGAGCATGTGTGTGATGATCTAGCCAATCTAATTAAGACATTTGTCACTGTCACATGTAGAGAATGATGATGAAATATTCCCCCACATGAGGGGATTGATTCGGTTACAACTAATTTTGTCCATGTGTTCATATCCTTGCATATGCTTAGAAATGCTCAGCCTTGTCCCTGACTGGTACAACCTTGGCTTGGACGAGTACGAGGTTGATGAAGTTTGAGTGCTTCTTTATCCGACGTTATTCATGATGATCTCATCCAGGTAGGATAGCCAAGGTAAGGCAGGAGGAGTTGTAACGTAGGCCTAGGCTGAGATTAGGTAGGAGGAGTTAGAACGTCGGCCTGCACCGATGATGATGATGATGAGTGTTGAACCCATGAGTCCATGTTGGCCTCGGATGATCCCCGACCGAGGTTGGTGTATGAGGTAGATATAATGTCGGCTGTGGATGACCTGATAGATAACTATCCCCATGAGCCATAAATACCTCGGCTGTTGCCCGAGGGATGGGTAACTAGTAATGTCGGCCGTAGTCGACGTTATATTGGACGAGATCGTTGATCGTCAATCTTGAGCCCTTATTACCTTAGTCGTCCTGTTGACCGAGGTTGGTGCCTCCGAGATGTCAGGTACATTTTGGGCATATCAATCACCCCCTAACCCTTATTTACTTATGTGAAGTAGGTGACTAAGGGGTATGCAACTCCGAGGCTGTTCTTCCTTTTGTGCTAACCTTTCTTTGCCAAGTGTCAACTATAGAAGTGGATTGTGTGTTGGGAAAGTTCCATGATGATGGACTTTTGGGCTTCCAAGGCAATGATGAGCCTTGGGATTTAAGCCAGCATGGTTAGGGTGTTTAAACCCCTTTTTTCTCTCTTTCCTCCTCATTTTTTCTCACTTTCCCTCCTGAGTTCCCTATGCCCTCTCTCTCTTCAAGAGCTCCACCGTTGCTGAGTTTTAAGATTTTCCTTTGTTTTTAATCATCTTTTTCTTCATCTCGCACTTCCTCAGATACTATTTCCATCTCGTCTTTCTAGTTTCATCCTTATTTCTCTATTTCTTGCATTTTTCAGTGACTGTTAGCATTTTTTGGTGGTCGTTTGAGTTTTTTGGTGACCTTTGTTCTTGGCTTGAACTTGGTTTGAACTTGATCAAAACCAGGTTTTGATCCTTTGTTTAGCTTGCGTCTTCTTATGCTCAGACGTCTTTATAAACTTATTAAGGACTTCCCTTCTCTTATAGATAAGACCTTTGCCAAAATTAGGCATATAGAGATAGCCCAAGAGAAAGCTCGTAGGGCAGAGGCCTTTCCCCTCAGACCCATTTTTCCCCCACCTCTGAAGGTGGTATACCCTGAACCAGCCAAGACTACTGAACCTGTAGAGGATCCAATAGACCCCACTCCTATGTTTGAGTCTGAGTCATCCACCTCAGACCCTATGTCTGTAGATTCATTCCAAGAGGTAATGTATTTCTCTATTAGGCAAGATTAGGTCTCTGATCCGGTCGAGGTCCACATTCGCTCCTCATCTAACAACGATTCCAGCACTTCACGAACCTCTTCTGATGTTGAAGTTATGGGGCCAAGTGTGGCTGTCCCACCACCTATTAATGCTATTCCTCTGTCGACCGCCACAAGGGCTGAGTTCACTCGGAGGTTCCCTGATGGTGCTCCTACGCCTACCCAGGCCAACATTTCCAGGGAGGAGGATGATGGTCATGAGAGTGATGTTGACGTCTCGAAGGAAACCGAGATATAGAGAACTGTCAATGAGTTCCATCTCTTAGCCCTTAGGCACCTTTATTCCATAGGTCCTTTTATCAAACTTAGGAGACCTCTAAAGGATGAGAGGGCCTTTAGTGGGCGAGATGGGTAAATCTGCGTATATGAGCAGATGTTTAAGTTAGGATTTTATCTCCCCATCCATCCAATACTTAGGACCATATTATCCCATATTAATATGTTCTCTTCCCAATTATCCCCCAATGCTTGGAGGGTGATAATTAGAGCTATCATCCTATGGAGGGCAGTTCATCACTCTGACCTTCCTGTCAGGGTCTTCACAGGGTGCTACGTTCCCTCCTCTGCTAGTAACCATCCGAGATACTACCACTTCCTAGCTAGGAAGTCTGATAAGAAGATGTTGCTGGTTACCTAGACCTCAAATCACAACTGGAAACCACGCTACTTCTTTGTCCCAGGGGCATGGGAATTGCCAGGATAACCTTCGAAAGGTCAAAGACCTTCAATATCAGGGGGAGATGGGTTGGCTGGTCAAGTATGAGCATCTGATAACCCCTACTACCTCTCTGAGACTGGCCTGGGGGGATGTCCTTTAGTCGAGCTTTGTAAGTGTTTATTTTGCTAAGTTGTACCTCTGATATTTTGATGTCTCTGATTTACTGACTTCGGCATATTTTTTGCAGAACGTCCCGAAGGGATCTCAGACGGCTTGTAGGAGATGTCTACACCAAGTCTTATCAAGATGGTTAAAAAGGATGGACTCAATGCACCTCCTCCTCCTCCACCAAAGCAGGACGTCGATACTTTTAAGGATGACACTACAAAGAAGAGGAAATCCACCGCTGTTACCCTCGAGGATCAGAGGCAAAGTAAAGCTACAAATATCGTGCCATCCACATCTAGTCTGATGACGCATTGGTTGCAACTAATGACGCATTGTAACTGAAGATCAGTGATATCCTCATAGGTCATGGTCTGAAGGCAATGGATTCCATCGGCTCTGCGATAATCGATGTTGACAAATGCTTCCTATGCTCCATAGATACTCCTCTGCTTTCCGAGTTTTGCCTCCACAGGTCTATCTAGGTATATTTTTTAACTATTTTATCCCAAGTGTAACCTCATCCTTGTATTGGGCTATCTTGATCTCATACATCTGCCTTTGTGTTGCAGGGTATCCTGTCCATGCACTAGTTTGTTGATCGGACCCTGAGGAAGCTGCCCCTAATTGAAAAGGGAAGAGAGGCCCAGAAGGTGGAGGCCACTCTAAATTCTGAAGTGGAGCATCTGAAGACTGCCATAGAGGGGTTTGAGAACAAAGTGAAGTAGAGGGAGAAGGAAATAACAAAGCTTCAGAAAGACCACACCTCTGCCCTGAAGGCCAAGGATGATGTCCTTTAATAAAAGTCGATGCTGCAGTGAAAGCTGCCCTTGATGATGCCTCTGAGAAGTGGTTGGCCGACTACCAGTTCTCTGACTAATTTATAAGCTTCGTCTTTGAGTACTTTGAGAGAGGTGTTAAAGCCACTGGCAAATGGGCGACCATCAAAGAAAAGGAGTCAGGGAGTTTGACAGCCTCGAACTTCATTGGTCTTGGTTTTGGCAACCCTCAGTTCGTTCAGGCCTTGTAACAGGTCGAGGAGGAAGGAGGTGTTGCCCCTGCAGAGACTTCCTAGCCGAAAGCCACAAAGACTGAGGATGTCAATCTTTAAGATAATGTAGTCGAGGTTACCAATGTCGGTCAAAATGATCAGGCCGAGGTTACCAACACTGTGGATGCAGACACTTAGACCCTAATTTGTGAAGCTTCACTTGTAATTTTTATTTTTCATTTGTAATCATTTGTAACCTCTGGTAACATTTTCTTGCACAATTAGACTTGTAGTTCTAACTTCTTCATCCTATATCATCCTCCGAAGATGACTTTGCTTCTTTTGATGAATATTCCTTGAATGGTTTTATGTCATCCAATGATGTTTGTATTAAGGTCTGAAGACTCAATATAATGGTGTCTTCATCACTAAACTATGATGTTACCCTTGTAGTTTATCACCAAATTAATGGTTATAAGGTCTGAGGTCATCAAAATAAGATGTTACCCCCAAAAATTTCACCAAATTAATGTTGTTTAAGGTCTGAGTTCACCCAACTATGATGTTTCACCTCAGACCTTGTCACTAAATTATGATGTTTTAAGGTCTGAGGTCATCAAATTAAGATGTTACCCTCATAAATTTCACCAAATTAATGATGTTTAAGGTTTGTGGTCACCCAACTATGATGTTTCACCTCAGACCCTGTCACCAAATTGTGATGTTTTAAGGTCTGAGGTCATCAAACTAAGATGTTCCCCCCTAAAATTTCAATAATTTAATAATGTTTAAGGTCTGAGGTCATCAAACTAAGATGTTACCCTCATAAATTTCACTAAATTAATTATGCTTAAGGTCTAAGGTCATCAAACTAAGATGTTACCCCCAAAAATTTCACCAAATTAATGATGTTTAAGGTTTGAGGTCACCCAACTATGATGTTTCACCTCAGACCTTATCACCAAATTAATGATGTTTAAGGTCCGTGGTCATCAAACTAAGATGTTACCCCCAAAATTTTACCAAATTAATGATGTTTAAGGTCTATGGTCATCCAAATATGATGTTTCACCTCAAACCTTGTCATAAAATTATGATGTTTTAAGGTCTGAGGTCATCAAACTAAGATGTTACCCCCAAAAATTTCACCAAATTAATGATGTCTAAGGTCTGAGGTCATCCAAATATGATGTTGCACCTCAGACCCTGTCACCAAAATATGATGTTTTAAGGTCCGAGGTCATCAAATTAATGATGTTTAAGGTCTGAGGTCACCCAACTATGATGTTTCACCTCAGACCTTGTCACCAAATTATGATGTTTTAAGGTCCGAGGTTAACAAACTAAGATGTTACCCCCAAAAATTTCACCAAATTATTGATGTTTAAGGTCTGAGGTCATCCAAATATGATGTTTCAACTTAGACCTTATCACCAAATTATGATGTTTTAAGGTCTGAGGTCATCAAGCTAAGATGTTATCCTCATAAATTTCACCAAATTAATGATGTTTATGGTCTGAGGTCACCCAACTATGATGTTTCACCTCAGACCTTGTCACTAAATTATGATGTTTTAAGGTCTGAGGTCATCAAACTAAAATGTTATCCTCATAAATTTTACCAAATTAATGATGTTTAAGGTATGAGATTACCCAACTATGATGTTTCATCTCAGACCTTATCACCAAATTATGATGTTTTAAGGTCTGAGGTCATCAAACTAAGATGTTTCACCTCAGACCTTATCACCAAATTATGATGTTTTAAGGTCTGAGGTCATCAAACTAAGATGTTATCCTCATAAATTTCACTATTAAAGCATAATGAACAAAGAATTGACACAAGAAATGATCTTTTCATTAATATTCTCTTTATAAAATGATACATTTACATAGAAACAATTAATACATCATATGTAATATTTCTTGAGATAATCAGCATTCCATAGATTGGAGAAAGGTTCCCCTTCGAGGTTTTCTAGCCAGTAGGTACCGATTACAACCTCATCGATCACCTTGTAAGGTCCATGCCAATTTGGGTGAAGCTTTTTCGTCTTTTTCAATGTCTTCTTCAGCACTAGGTCTCCTATAGCTATAGGTCTTGATTTCACCCTTTGATTGTAGAACTTTGCTATTCTCTGCTGGTAGGCTTCCTGTCTGATCTCCGTATCTTCCCTTCTTTCCTCAATCAAATCTAGGTCAAGTCTTCTCTCTTCCCCTTTCTTTTTGGGGTCATAGGTCTAAACTCTGTGAGTGGGGAGTCCTACCTCTGTTGGTATAACGACTTCTGAGCCATATGCTAACATAAATGGGGTCTCCCCCGTTGGTGTCCTAGCCGTTGTTCTATAGGCTCATAACACAACATAAACCTCTTCAGTCCATCTCCCCTTAGCTTCTTCTAACCTCTTCTTAATCCCGTTGAGGATTATTCTGTTCGTGACTTCGGTCTGACCGTTTGCCTGAGGTCGGCCAGGAGAAGAGAAAAATTACTTGATCCCAACTCTCTCGCAATATTTCCCCAACGAAGAATTCTTGAACTGGGTTCTGTCGTTTGAGATAAGGGTGTTCGGAAGGCCATATCTACATATGATGTTCTTACAAATAAACTGGAAAGTCTTCTTCTCTATAATCGTGATCATCGTCTCAGCCTCTACCCACTTGGATAAGTAGTCAATCGCTACTAAAAAAAATTGATAATTGTTCGCAGCCCTTGACAAGGGAACTACCAAGTTAATCCCCCACACTACGAATGGCCAAGGGGAACGGATTGATGTCATAGGTTGATGAGGTTGATGGGGGATAGTAGAATATCTTTGGCACTTATCACACCTTTTCACATAGGCTACAGCATCTTTGGCCAAGGTCGGCCACCAGTATCCCTACGTAATTATCCTCTTATCCAAAAGTCTTCCTCTTATGTTACTAGAGAAATAACCCTCATTTATATCCTATAAGACGCGGGGGACCTCTGTGGGATGGACACATCTGAGGAGAGGAAGTAGAAATCCTTTCTTATATAGGACATCTTCTATTATTGAGAACTTTGCAGCTCTGTACCTCAATTTCCTCCTCTTTAGCATCGATTCTGGAAGCTCTCCCTCTCTGATATATCTGACGAGGGGGTCCATCCATGAGTCTCCTAGGTTCAAGTTGAGGCAAGAGCTGGCAAACTCTTCTTCCTTAATGCTCGTTTTGAGCAGAATCTTAACTTGTAATGTCCTTCTGATGCCTGTCCTTATAGCTGATGCCAACCTTGCTAGCGCATCTGTATTGTTGTTATTTTCTTGAGGTACCCTCTTCGTATTCACCTATTCGAAGCCTTCTAGCATCATTTTTACTCTCTTCAGGTATTTGGTCATCCTTTCATCTTTGGCCTCATATACTCCGAGTACTTGGTTGACAACCAACCTCGAGTCACTGTGAAGTAGGAGTCAGTCAACTCTAAGGGCTTTTGCCAAGGAGAGGCCTGCTATCAAGGCCTCATATTCTGACTCGTTGTTCGATGCTTTGAAGTTGAACCTTAGCACATATTCAATGTCTGTACCATCCGAAGCTGACAATATCATCCCTGCACCGCTTCCACTCTCGCAAGAAGACCCATCGACAAAGAGGTTCCAAACATCTTCATTCGAAGAGAAGCTCCCCTCTAACAGGGTTCCTTATTTGAAGAGGTACATGTCTTCCTCATTTTCTGCTATTACATTTTTAGCCTTGCTGGACACAATCTCTTTCGAATCTCGGAAGACGTTACTGTTTGATCCCTCTACAATCTCTGGGTTATTCTCAACATCATCCTCTTCCTATGTGAACTCAGCAACAAAGTCTACGAGTGCCTGCCTTTTAATGGCCACCCTAGGTTGATAAATAAGGTCATACTCTCCCAACTCGATGGCCTATGTCATCAATCTGCCTGACTTCTCAGGTTTGTGGAGGACTTGCCTTAGTGGGGAGTCAGTGAGGATGACCCTAGAGTGGTCTTGTAAATAAGGTGTCATCTTCCTGGAAGTGTGTATCAAAGAGCAGGCCAACTTCTCTATCCGAGGATAGTTCTGTTCAGACCCTTAAAGGGCCTTACTATTGAAGTATACAGGCCTTTGTACCCCCAACGTCTTCTCGTACTATGGCTACACTTATAGCTGACTCTGAGACTGCTAGATAAACATACAACTTCTCCCCCATGATGGGCCAAGATAAGAGCAGGGGGATCCGAGGTAGGACTTGAGCTGCTTAAAGGCCTTATCACATTCTTCTTCCCACTCGAAGGCCTTTCTAAGCACCTTAGAAAATGAAAGATACTTGTCCGTGGCTCTGGAAACAAATCTGTTGAGTGCAGCCACTCTTCCAGTGAGCCTTTGAACGTCTTTTATACTTCTTGGTGTCTTCATATCAAGCAAATCCTTGATTTTCTCGGGGTTGGCCTCTATTCCCCTCTCATTGATGATGAATCCAAGAAATTTTTCAGCTCTTACTCCGAAGACACACTTTACGGGAGAGTTTCATCATGTATAAGTCCATGGTATCAAAAGTTCTCTTTAGGTCTGCCACGTGAGTGCAGGACCTCAAGCTCTTCGTCAACATATCATCTACATATACCTCCATGGTCTTGCCAATTTGATCTTCAAACATCTTATTTATAATACATTGATACGTGGCCCCTGCATTCTTCAAGCCAAAGGGCATGACCTTATAGCAATAGGTCCCCTTGTCCATGATGAAGGTTGTCTTCTCTGAGTCTTCAGCATCCATAAAGATCTGATTATAGACTGAATGCGCGTACATGAAGCTCATAAGCTCATGCCCTTCCATGGCATTTACCACCTGATCGATTCGAGGTAAGGGATAACTATATTTTGGGCAAGACTTGTTCAGGTCGGTGAAGTCTACGCATATCCCCTATTTTCCATGGGTTTTAGGCACAATGACGACATTTGATAACCACTCTGGGTATATGATCTCCCTGATGAATTCTGCCTCTTCCAACTTTTTGACATCTTCCTTAATGACATCATACTTTTCCCTGGAGTAAACTCTCCGTCTTTATTTGATTGGCTTAGCATATTCTGCCACATTAAGTTTGTGGCACATAACCTCTGGGTCGATGCCAGGCATGTCTGCGTGGCTCCAAGCAAAGACACTCTGCCTCTTCTTCAAAAATCTTATCAGCTTCTTTAATCTCAAGTTTTAAGGCCTTGCCAATTTAGACAGTTTTTTTCAGTTCGTCCTCATTGAGGACGATGGATTCTACCTCTTTCGCGGCCTCTCCTTTCTTCAACTTTGTTTTATCTCTGGGATCAAGTGTATCAATGATATATGTGGTTGTTGCCCTCTTATGGGACTCCCTCTCTTCCGCCGAGTTAAAGTATCACTCTCGCACCGAGGTCCGGTCCCCCTGCACTTCCCCTACCCCAGAGGGGGTCGGGAATTTTAACATTTGGTGGACCGTTGATGACACGACTTCAAACTCCTTAAAGGCAACTCATCTTATGATGAGGTTGTAGGCTGAGAAGACGTTTTCATCCATAATGAAAATTTTGATCTTTCGGGTCAACCTCTTTGGCCACTCGTCCCCCGTGCACATCCATTTCATACATGCCCAACGGATGGACCTTCTCCCCGCTAAAGGCCATCAACGAATGATGATAAGGTACCAGCCTACCTCTGTTGAGGGCTAAGCTTTTAAAACAGGGCCAGAACATCACGTTCGCTAAACTTCCTCCATGTACGAGGATTATTTGTACCTCACATCCATGCACTCTTATTGTTATTACCAAAGGGTCATCATGCGGAGCTAAGATACCTTTGAAGTCGAGTCGGGAGAACCCAACTATAAGAGTATCCATATCTACCTTCTTTCTCTTCTGCTTATCCTCTGAAGACACCAGATTCATAACTTCTACTTTGGTCACTGACTTAGCCTCTGCTACATGGGCTTTGCAATCGTCTACTTTAGAGCCACCCCCAGCGAGTCCTCCACATATGGTATTAATATCGAAAGAGATCATTCCAACCCTCTTTACCGGGGCATTATCGTCTTTTGGTGGGAGGTCAGGATCATCCTCATCATCCCCGCCTGAGTCATCGTCTCTTATTGCTGGGGTATCATCTCGACATCTGTTATTTCTATTCTTTTTAGGGTAATTTATTCCCATCTTAGGAGCCTTACCATCAACATACTTCCTTAACTTCCCGAATTTCAACATCTTCTCGATCTCATCCTTCAAGGCGAAGCACTTGTCTATCACATGGCCGTGGTCTTGGTGTAACTCACACATTAAGTTCTTATTCCTCTTATGCAGAGGAGCCTTCAGCTTCTTCGACCACCTGAGAGACCGATCATTCTTGATCTCGTTGAGGATGTGTTCGCAACTCACAGTTAGAGGAGTATAATGTGCTTCCCATCTTTCTTTCTTCGAAACTTCCCGCTGCCACTTCCATTTTAATCCTTATACCTCACGACCATAGCCTCTTCGGCATTTATGACCTTTCTTGTAGTTGCCAATAGCTCTGCCATAGACTTGGGAGGGTCCTCCGTAAGCTTCCATAGCAACTTCCCCTTCTGGAGTCCTCAAATGAGTGTTGTCATGGCTATATTCTCTTTATAATCTTCAACCTCCAATTTCTCTTTGTTGAATCTAGCAATGTAGTCTCTTAGGCTCTCGTTCTTACCTTACTTGACATACAACAGATGGGTGGTCTTCTTTTGAGGTCTTGCCCTAAAACAAAAATTGTGAATGAAACGTTTAGCCAAGCCCTTAAAGTTCTCATTTGAGTTCTTTGGAAGAGAGGTAAACCAGATGTGTGCAGCTCCTGTCAAAGTCCCAAAGAAGGCCCGACGTTTCATCTCATCTGGGATTGAATAAATATCTGCCACAGATTGGTACATCTCAATGTGATGCATAGGGTTGGTACTACCATCATACTTGGGAGATACCGTAGGTGGTTTGAACTTGGCAGGGGCTGGAAATCTCACTATCCTAGCCACGAATGAAGAGCCCTCTAAGAAACCTCTTTGCAGTAGGTCTCGGCTTTTGATGAGGTCCCTAATCTTCTCTTCAAGACGTTTGATGGAGTCATTCTATGGCCTTGCAACGTTGGCCTGACCGAGGTTATCCCTAGCCACCTCCAAGGGGTGGACTGAGGGTTCCTCAGCCGTAGCACAATTTTGGATGTTGACCTCCTCTTGATCCCCATCTCGACCTTGCTGGTGTCTGCCATGATGAGGCTGATGTTCCCCATCTTCCCTTTATGACCCTGCTGCACTTCTTGATCTGAATAACCTCTGCCTTAGGTCATTTATTGGGCCGAGCCTTTTAAAGGATGACCCTCTACTCAAGAGATCAAAAGCTGATCCTCTCTGTTGGGCACCACCATCTCTTCTGTCCCCACAACCTCGGCTTCGGTGGATAGGATATATAGTGTTGTTCGAAACCTCATACGACTCCCAGCATCCCTCTAGAGAATCTTCTACGTCCATATCATCATACAAATCCTCAGGGCAAGGGTATCCTTGCCTCCCCAGGCATAAACGCCTAGGGTTAGTAATTTCCCTCCTCCGTTGAGGTGTAGGTTGGTCTTTTCGCGGTGCCTGGGGTGGTCCCGTGGCTTCAGGTGGGGGCTGAGCAGCCGCCGGAGTAATAATCTCCGGTGAGACCCCAGGTGGCCTCATCATATTTTGACTGAGCTGTGCAAATCGCTCCTTC
Organism: Sambucus nigra; assembly: GCA_949130495.1. Classification (NCBI taxonomy): domain Eukaryota; kingdom Viridiplantae; phylum Streptophyta; class Magnoliopsida; order Dipsacales; family Adoxaceae; genus Sambucus; species Sambucus nigra. The sequence continues at coordinate 660,603,365 of OX422213.1, read as the reverse complement.
ATCGCTTGCTGCATTGCAGCCAAGGACTTCAAGGCTGCAGCCACCTGAGCCATTTCAGACTGGTGTGGTGCCTGATTGGAACTAGGTCCTCCAGCACCAGTTGGTGGAGGAGGTGGTGGTAAATCCAGTTCCATATGTTAAAACTAAAGAGACTGTGAAAAAGGTGAGCTTAATACCTTAAAGGACCTCTTTCAATGGTGAAACAACTTCATGCAAGGGGTAAGGCTTGGTTCACCACCAGAGTCTCCGGTGAGCTTAATCAGAAAAGTGGAAGAGACAACTTCTCGTTCCCACATACGACGTCAAAATGATGATGCTGGAAACAACACCACCAGGTAAGGTGTTGACAAGCTCAAGCAAGTGGTAACAATGGAAGCACAAGAGAATATATATATGTATATATGTAGAAGGAGGTGAGGAGAAGAGGATGAACACTTATATATAAGTGGTTCAGCCAATCTGGCCTACGTCCACTGTGAGTGTATGTGAGTAATATCACTGAATGAAGGCTATAATGGCCATGGATACAAACTATCAAGCTTTCTCTCTCTACTGTATAATTTGACAGAGTTTCAGCTTAGGTGTGATTTTCGGATCCTTCTCAAGGTAGGAAAATACAAGTATATATAGTGTTTTGGGGCTGTAATGCACCCCCCATGCATGCAATGAGCATGTGTGTGATGATCTAGCCAATCTAATGAAGACATATGTCACTGTCACATGTAGAGAATGATGATAAAATATTCCTCCATGTGAGGGGATTAATTCGGTTACAACTGATTTTGTCCACATTTTCCTATCCTTGTATATGCTTAGAAATGATCGACCTTGTCCCTGACTGGTACAACCTTGGCCTGGATGAGTACGAGGTTGATGAAGTTTGAGTGCTGCTTTATCCGAGGTTATTCATGATGATCTCAGCCAGGTAGGATAGCCAAGGTAACACAGGAGGAGTTGTAACATCGGCTTGGGCTGAGATTAGGTAGGAGGAGTTGGAACGTCGACCAGCACCGATGATGATGATAAAGGGTGTTGAACCCATGAGTCCTTGTTGGCCTCGGCTGATCCCCGACCGAGGTTGGTGTATGAGGTAGATATGATGTCAGTTGTGGACGACCTGATGGATAACTGTCCCCATGAGTCATAAAGACCTAGGCTGTTGCCTGAGGGATGGGTAACTAGTAACGTCGGCCATAGCCAACCTTATGTTGGATGAGATTTTTGATCGTCAATCTTGAGTACTTGTTACCTCGGCCATCCTGTTGGCCGAGGTTGGTGCCTCCTAGCTGTCAGGTACACTTTGGGCATATCAGGGTTTATTTTCTTGCATTTTGATGGTTTCAAATTGAGTGGCAAGGTTTTGGAGTTTTAAAGCCTTAACGACAGTAGTTCCTTTGTGAGTGATTTGTAATATATCCCAACCTTCTATATCAGTTTCACAAGTCATGATATGATGAAATTCATCCGGTGTAACCGCACTAAATATAACGTTCAAGCCTCGAGAATTAAAGTTTGATAGTTTTTGTTCATTCTCACTCCAACGCTCGACGGGTTTGGGTACACGCTCATTTTCAACTAAAAATGTAGGTGGAGATCACCCATTAATGATAGACAACCAAACCCTCTCATCTATAGACTTAAGTGCAGATTTCATACGCGCTTTCCAATACGCATAATTGGAACCGTCAAAAACAGGAAATTTTGAAAACGGGGAAAATTCCATCTTTAAACAAAAATATAATAAGGACCTTAACGCAATAAATTAGTGCTCCGGCTCTGACCCAATTTGAAAACGTTGGAAGTCCTTCAAAATTTTAAAAATCACTATCCAATTAAATATGAATTTCCTTAAATGAGGAATAGGATGGTTCACAAACAAAAACAACCTAAATTTTAATTTCTTTCAAATTTAGATTAAATTAAACTAAAAGTGAAATTAAATTAATTCAACACAAATATTCACTTAAACAAATAAATTCAACCCAAGTCCTAGATATTTGCCTAACAAGATTAATTCATTTTTCTATTTAGGCCAAACTAAATTTTATCAAATTAAAATTATCTTGACTTGAATTAAATTAACTTAAACTTCACCCAAACTTATTTTAAGCACCAAATTATACTAATGTGATAATTAAACCAATTTAATCTTGAATTATCCTAAGCATGCGTTCTAAGTAATTTTTGCAAGATAAAGATAAACCAATCGCACTACACGACGATGTTGAGGAAAACCCAAATGCGAAAAACCTCGTACGACCCTGGCCTAACAAATCCACTAAGTATGGAATTACAATTAAAAGATAGTAGACTTACACCAACAACTTGACTCCGTGCAAGCCTTGACGCTCCTTCTCGTAAACACCTCCGCCTAGTCGATAACCATGGAATCCTCCACGGTTTTAGAATCCACAGATGGGTCTCTTGGTCACCGTCACCCTTACGTGAAGCCTTTCTTCGAGTGGAAAAACCACAGCAAACAATTACTCTCCTTTGTGGGTATAGAATAAAACCCAAACTTCTCCTTGTTATGGTCGAGATGAACCAATGGTGCCAAACACAAACTCTAAGCAATATATATATATATATATATATATATATATATATATATATATATAGAGAGAGAGAGAGAGAGAGAGAGAGAGAGAGAGAGAGAGAGAGAGGATACTTGAATTGAAACAAAACTAAATGGGTGTATGTGTTTTAAGAATTTATTCCATGAAAAATTAAACATACAAATATGAACTTTTGATTGATGTATTTTTCTCTCAATTTGTTTCTCTCTAAAAGTCTCAAAAGTTATAATCAAAAGACTAGTTCCCGCACTATGTAAAGGTGGTAAAAGGTTATGGGGAAAAAGTAGTGGGAAAGTGGGTAAAAAAGAAAATTGTCATATTTTTAGCTTTCCCGCCAAAGTCGCTCGGACGACTTCACTAACGATAACATAGGGATTAGAAAGGCAAATTCGTTATAAAACTCATTCGAATTCTCGTTCGAATGACACTTCGAACGAAAATTCAAAAAATCCAATTATTCATTTTTAAGCCCAAACACTTTTATACAAAGTTCTAAACTATTTTCTGAAAATAAAAAGTCATTTTAAACAAAAATATCACCCATAAAATATTCCAAGTCTCCTACATATATAAAACTGCATTCATACCTTTTGGAGACTATGTAATGCTCAACTTGATGACGTAGAAACGAGGCACTCGAAACTCGGCAAAGATGAAGCTTTAAAATCTCTGGGCCGCTACGTCTTCAACACAAACTTGTCATAGGCTTGGATGGATACACTTTACACTCTATCATATGACTCAAGTATTTTTTTGTAGAATTAGGCCAATACTACAAATTGACTCGATTGGAAATTCGTCCTTACATTTTTTTTTACTTTTTTGTCAAATTATTTTTTGTTTTTTCCCAAAAAATAATTTTTTTGTGTGTTAAAACTAGTTTTTCTTTTTATTTTTGATAAAACTATTTTTGTAAAAGCATTCCTCATTTTTTTATGAAAGCAAAAACTATATGTGGCCAGGTAATAGGCTAAACACAAAAAAATCTATGCCACATCAGCTGGTAGGCTCAACTTGTGCATTCAGGCCGGTACCTATAGCACATCGCAATTCCCAATTGAAGGACCACACGTATAGCTATTTGAAGGAGAAATCGAGGGTTTTAGTAGTCTTAACACAATCCCATAAATCGAACCCAAATGCTAGCGCTGGTGATAATGTGCTTTTCTGGGTTGAAATCAGGGACCTAAGGGAATGACTTAAACAAACCGGTGGCAAGTTTAATACTACGGGAGGACATGACCATGCTCCTATCAATAGGATAAAAAAATGAACATTGAAATATCCTTTACCTATGGGTGTTATAAATCAATTCTTCATAGTCTTCCAAATAAAAGGGAGCTGTATTTTTAGGTGGGAAAGCTTTCAAGGCTTACTTCATTTTGCAAGGACAATACATCCTATGATTGTTGATGAGCTATAGTCATGAAGAACTTATTGATATGGATCATCAAGAAGCCCAATATCAAGCGCATCACCATGCAAATAAGGAGTAGAGAGAGGAGGAAGACATGATGTTTCCATTGTTCTATGCTAAAAAACCTCATTATTGTTTTTGAGAAGTTCATCAAAAGATGGAGGGTTAGCTGAATCACAAGTAGAATGAAATGAAAAGTTATCAAAGGGTTTAGGATCAAAATACAAACAAAGAGATGGATTTGAATCCATAGAGAAAGAGAAGAATGATTTGAAGCTAAAGAAAATATTTTAGAGATAAGATGGAGCTTCACTCACTCGAAACCATCGTGAGAGATATTTTCTATTTTTTTACTATGAATGGGTAATTAGAGACATAAATTATAAGAAACGGAGAGGGAAATTGTTTTATTATGTTGCACAATCTTATTCTCTTATCTCTAGTACGATTTCAAGAGTCATTGAAATACTACATTCGCAAAAAAATGAACATTAAATTCTATTTCTCTTCCTTATCGAGTAGGTTTACTCTTTTACTACAACATTTTTGTTTTTCAATGCATATGGAGCATTTTGAACATGACTCGCACACACAGCCATTTGATAATCTATAGAAGAAATGTTTGATGTAAATGGCTTAATTATTTCCTAGGATTTTTTATCCATACGGTTATGTGCTTTCTTATGGTCTATAATATCCATTTAAAGTAATTGTTTATGTAGTTTGTATAGTAATGTTGGAGAATTTATGGTATCCGAATCTTCAAAACCTAATAATTTCTTCCATACAATATTTATATATATTTGCATCATACACAAAGATACATCCAGGTTTAGTTTTGGAAAATTACATGTAATCATTTTGAAAGACTAACCCCTCAAGTTAGTAAAATGTTTTCTTTCACTTTTAAAGTGATTGTTTAATAAGGTTCTTATAAACATTCTAACTTTGATTTTTTTTAGTTACACTGTTTGATAATTTTTTTTCCTATTTTTCATACTTTACTTCACTCTAAAACAATTAAAAAGACTACCTCACTTTTTATATGGGGCAGTTGATGCAAAAAAAAATGTAGCCATTTACTTTTTATACCACTAGGTTTATATGAATAAATTTTTATTTCGAACCATTGTATATTTTTTATTTGATTTTTTATTGTGCAAATAAGTTGTGTCATGTGTATGTATTAAAGTCAAATAAAAAAAATTATATATATTCAAGCATCGCGTGGGTTGTATGCTAGTGTAACCTAAAGCACTAAAGAAATTAGATGTGAACACAAAAGACAATAACCGATCTATTAGGTGGTATTGTCATTTTCTTTGATCGTCCAATTTCTTTGAGTCCACATGTGTTTAAGAAAAATTCTAATCCAATTATGAAATTATAAAAGATAATGTAGCATCTGTTGTGCCCCACGTAATGGGCTAGATGATGAGTAGATAAAAAAAGAACAATGAAGGAAACATTCTAAAAGATTTGGATGAAAACAACTTGTGAAGCAACATTCCATACAATACACACACACACACACACACCAATATTTATATTTTTCTATCTCTAGATCAATATTAGTAAGAAAATGATCAATATATGGGCACTCGTAAGCTCAATCCACCTGTTAGAATTAGGGGTGAAAATGAGGCGAGCCGAGCCAAGCTTAAGACTGCTCAAGCTTGGTTTGTAAATGTAAACGAGCCTAAAAGTATGTTCAAGATCGGTTCATTTATCCTACGATCCAAGCTCGAACGAGCTTCTAAGCAAGCGAATACGAGCCGAGCTCGAGTAGCTTGGTTATTTTACACTACTTTAATATGGATATCGATGATCGAGCCGAATCCGAGCCGAGCTTGATAAGATAACGAGCTTAAATTTTTGTTTAAGCTTGGCTCATTTTTTTTACGAGCTAGTCTCGAACGAGTTTTTTTCCGAACGAACACGATCCGAGCTCGAGTAGCTTGGTTCATTTTACAGCCCTAGTTAGAATTATGTGTTTGAACAAGTCCTCTGATGTAACAAGGTTACTGTTAGCCTTTGTTTGAAATAGTCCATCAGGCGTAACAAATTGAGATTTCTTTGGAGAGTTGACCAATTCAAACAGTGTATTCAAAATGCCACCCTCTTGTATATATACCTCTGGTCGAACTATGTACATGTCATGTAAAACCAAAAGCAACATAATGTAATTATTTTCATCTTACCACATTACCTACTGTTATATGTTCTATTATGGTATTAGAGCCTAATGGTGAGTTTTCCAATATAAAAAAAAATCATTGGTGAGTTTAGTAGAGATGACATGATGGATAATTCCTCAATAACTTCAAACCTTACTCCTTCCTAAGATTCATCTTCCCGCTTATCTGTCAACTCTCTAAGCAATGCCCATTATGTCATCTCTACTAAACTCACCAATGAATTTTTTTTATATTGGAAAACTCAAATGACACCTTACTTGAGAGGGAAAAGACTCACGAAATACATTGATGGCACATTTCTTTGTCCACCTTCCATTATTGTTGTTGTATACAAAGCTGAACCACAAGAAAATCATGTCGTTCAGCATTGGATTGATCAATATAAACTACTTCTTAGAACTATCATTTCCTCCTTAAGTAATGAGGTAATCCATCATGCATTAGGTTGCACTACATCAAAAGAACTTTGGTCTGCACTCAGTACAACCCTCTCATCTCCATCAAATGCTAGAATTCTCAGCATTTATAATCATGTCCATGAACTTGATAAAAATATGACTGGATTTCTACTTATCTTAGTAGTGCAAAACGATACGTGGGTGAATTAGCTGCTGCTGGACGTCCTCCTAACGCAATAGACTTCAATATCTTTAGCTTCCGAGGTCGTCAACTTAAATTTAAAGATCTTGTCACCACGTTATCGGCACGTCTAGAACCTGTTACATACACATAACTCCATAGCGTCCTTCTTACCCATGAAGTTTTACACAAAAACTCATTTATAAATCTTTCCCTCACCTCCCTCAATCATGCTGAACTAGGTGCCCATCTACACACAACTTCCCCTTCTGCTCACTACTCTCACCGTGGTGGTGGCCAATCTTCAAACAGAGGTTCTCGAGGTGGTCGTATCTTATGAGGTCGTGGTAACTGTGGTGGCAAAGGTGGTAGACATTCCCATTAGTCTCATGATACTTCCATTGACTATCACCATTGACCAAGAACTAAATGTCAAATTTTCTATATATAGGTCCACTCATATTGTTACCACTTGTAATCAATGGTACAATCCCCACACCAACTAAAATCCTACTGCCCACGTTTTCTTCTACAATCAACCACCCCTCTTACCTAATCCTTCGCAACTCTAGCACACCTAATGGTTTTTGGGTACTGGCGCTACTCATCATGTGACTATCGATATTACGAATCTTAGCCACTCTAATGACTATCAGGTCCCTGAACAGCTCCATGTTGGTAATGGTAAAGTTTTATCTATTTCTCATATGGTGTTCTCCACTCTTCATACTCCTATTACTTCTTTTCATCTCTTCAACAATTTGCATGCCCCTTTTATCTCTAAATCTTTACTTCCTGTTCAAAAATTTACTAAAAGCAATGATGTTTATTTTGAATTTCACCCTACTTATTTTTGTGTCAAGGATCAAACTACTCATTGCAAGCTCCATTCCGAACGGAGTAATGGTGGACTCTACTCTTTCTCTCAAGTTTCATGATCCCCTTTAATCACTCCATCAGTCACAAGTGGTAAAAAGACCAATTTCGATGGGTGGTATCGTAGTCTCAGACATCCACATCAACGTGTTCTTAGCCAAATTATGCGCTTAAATAAATTGTCGTGTAGTCCATCTTTTTTAGTTCATTTTGCAATGCTTGTCAAATGGGAAAATCATCTCGGCTAACACTAAATCCTACTCAGACTTGTACTCAAAATGTATTAAAATGAATTGTTAGTGATGTTTGGGGTCCTGCACCAGTTGCTTGTTCTGAGGGACATTGATAATTTGTTATTTTCGTTGATCATTTTCCCAAATTTATCTAGTTTTATGGCATGAAACAAAAAATCTGATGTATTTTTCATTTTTATTTAATGGAAAAAAGTCATTGAATGATAAGATAATTCAAAAATTAAATCAGTTCAAACTGGGGCGGTAAATATCTAAAATTATAGTTTTTTAAAAATAATTATGGTGTCAGTCATCGTCTTGCTTATCCACATACACACGAACAAAATGGCATTATTGAAGGATGGAATCGACATGTTGTTGAAACTGATCTGACATTACTTGCCCAATCTTTTGTGCCTCGAAAATTTTGACAATTTGCCTTTGACACCACAGTTTATTTAATAAATCGCATGCCTTTCACTATTTCATGTAGTAAATATCCTTTTACTTGCATTTGTAAATGGACTCTCGACTATAAATTCTTAAACTTTGTTAGATGTCTATGTTTTCCATTCCTATAATAATTATAAAATGTCATTTCGGTCATCACCATGCATTTTTCTGGGATGTAGTCCTTGTCATGTTGGGTACTGGTGTATGGACATTCAAACTCGACGATTTTATATTTCCCGTCATGTTCGTTTCAATGAAACAATTTTGCCATTTCAAAATTTAAACGAATTTTCTTGCATTTTAGTCTATCCACCCAGTCCATCCCCCCCTCCCCCCCCATGTCATGGCTCACATCTCCTCTTTTCCTTCTAATAGTTGCCCTACATCTATCCTCTACTGTTACTGATAAAACCACTCACCCATCCACTGTTCAATCCACCTTCTCTCTATTATCTCCTATTTTATCTTCTAGATCTCACATGTCCACTTCGCAGTTAAACCCCAACTCTATCTCTTATCAAGAAACTCCAAATACATCCACTCCTCAGCCTTATCCCTCACTTTGCCATTACCCACTCCCTCTATAAATCCATCTCCAACTTCAAACACCCACCTTCTAAATTCCACTTCCATCTAGTTGTGCAAAAACTCTTCCAATAACCCACCTGAGTTTAAACTCCATGTTGATCTCGTCTTAACCAAACCCCCTCATACTCATAAGCATCCCATGACTATTCGCCATATATCCACCCATAATTGATCTTCCTCCTCTTCCGATCCATCAGCCCTACTAGTTACGTCTTCTTCTTCCTCCGAACCCACTTATTTTACCACTGCCAATAAATCACCTGAATAGTGTTATGCTATGTTTAATGAGTTTAATGTCTTACTTCGCGCTTGTTTTTTTTTCTTTAGCGCTTGTAAGAGCCACTAGGAGAGGCTTTTTCTCCTATTTGGTTATTAATAATATTTCTTTTCAAAAAAAAAAAAAAAAAAAAAAAGTCTTACTTCGCAATAACACATGGTCTCTTATCCCTCCAATCGCTAGTATGAATATCACAAGTGCAAATGGGTGTATTGTATCAATACAAAGTTGACGGTACAGTTGAACACTATAAAGCATGCCATGTAGCCAAAGGCTTTCACCAACAACCTAATGTGGACTATGGTGAAAGATTTAGCTCGATGCTGAAATCGACCACCATCCGCGTTATTCTCTCTATTTTCGTCACTCGTCAGTGGTCGATATGTCAACTTGACGTTAATAATGCCTTCTTGCATGGTTTTCTCGAGGAGGATGTTTACATGCAACAACCACCTGGATTTGTTAATCAAAGTCATCCTAACTTTGTGTACAAACTCCATTGGTATATTTATGGTTTAAAACGAGTTCCCCAATTAGGGTTCTCATGCTTATATCAAGTCCGAACCTGATACGAATTTCAACCATCTCAAATTGATTCATCACTCTATATTTTTTTCATATAGGCCCTTGCTCATTTTACGTTGACGATATCCTCATCACTAGTAATCTCAATTTTAAAATACAAACATTAATAGACAAGTTGGCTGCCACTTTTTTAATTAAGGATTTAGGCACCTTACATTTTTTTTGGGTATCACTATTGTCTTTACACCACATGGTTTATATCTCCATCAACAACAATATATTCAGAAGCTTCTTAAAAATTCCAGGATATCCTCATGCAAACCTGTTCTCACACCTGGCACTATGGACTCTAAAATTTCCTAACATGGTGGAAATTCTTTTGCAGATCCGACAAAATTTTGCCAAGTTGTGGGGGCACTTCAATACCTTACATTAACGAGACTGGATATTGCCCATTCAGTCAACAAAGTTTGTTAATTCATGCTCAATCCCTTTTTATGATCATTGGCTTGCTGTCAAACGTATCCTCCATTACTTGAGCATACAATATCATATGGGTTATTCCTTAGCCAAGCTTCTTCATTCACTCTTTAAGCTTATTTTGACTTAGACTGGGTGGGATCGGTTAATGATCTCAAATATATAAGAGGCTTTGCCATTTACTTGAGTAATAATTTAATATCATGGTCCTATCGAAAATAACATACTGTTGCTCGGTCGTCAACCGAATCTGAATATAAAGTTATTGCTCATACTGCTGTTTAAGTTACATGGTTGCAATCGCTTCTTATAAAGTTGCGGGTGTCTCTTCCATGCCCTCCAATTTTAAGGACTCAATTTTGTCACTATTTCCAAACTAGACTAGGACTTATACAATGTAGACTCAAGTGAGTCAAGAGTATAAGGTGCTTCACAACTCAACCATTCCCACTACTCCACTTCGTGATATTAGTAAAATGATTTATTGGAGTTGTTTATATTTGCATAAATATTTGGGAAATTTTTAGAAAATATTTTTTGAAGTCTGAATTATTTTTTATCAAAAGCAGAAATTTTTCTAAGTGTAGAAGCGGACTTGCCTCGATCGACGAGCTTATTCAAACAACATCACACTGTCGTTTGAGAGAGATAAGCATGCCGCGCGATTTTTTACACGATTTCCTATGTCTTTTTCGCACAAGTTTCTGCATTTCAAAGCCCAGAAAACAGGCTTCATGTTTTAAGGTTTTATACCTTGTTTATTCACATAACTACTCCCATATATGTATGTGAATCTTTAAACCTTCAAGAGGGTCATTTTTACTCATCTAGAGTAACTTATGGAGAAGCTGTCTCTTCTCTATTGCTTCCCACCTCGAGTTCTTGCGGGAGATTCCAGCCGACGACATCGAAATCGACACGTGAGGGTATTTCGTATGTCACTCTTATTTTCATTGTAATCCGTGTGAATCGTTATTTATAAATTAAGTGAAAATAAAAGGTTTTGCCCCTTTGGGGGATTTTTCCTCACTTGTGTGTTTTGTTTGTAATTGATTGTTCTTCCATGATTATATTATCTTCAAGCACACCTAGATGCATATTTTAGGATTTAATTGAAACACTGAGTTTAATTAAATAATTTCTTTATTTGAATGCACGTGCACTCTCAAATTGGTATCAGAGCCAATTACACAATTATACGGTGTAATTTTCCGCAAAATTTTTCTAAGATATCAATTTTCTGAAAAATTGAGTTTTGAAAAAGGGCGTGTTCAAAATGGAGAAATTATATAATAAAATGTGAGTTTTTGACAGGAAAAATTATGCTTACTGGAAAGCCTGCATGAAATCTGCTTTAAAAGACATTGATGAAAGAGTTTGGATTTTGGTAGAAAGATGGTGGACTCCTGCCTGCATCACTATTGATAACGTGACTAATTTAAAATCTGTGACTCCATGAATCGAAGAAGAATTTAAATGGTCATCTTTTAACTCTTAGGGTCTTAATGTTATTTCTGGATCCATCACACCTGACGAGTTCCAGCGGATAATGATCTGTACCACGTCAAAAGAGGCATGGGATGTTTTACAACTTACCCATGAAGGAACTAATGTCGTGAAGGAGTCTAAACTATAAAATTTAACAACTCAATTTGAAATTATCACCATGCTCGAGTCTGAATGTTTTGATGAATTTTATGCTAGGTTGTCTGATATTGTAAACACTGGCTTTAATCTTGGTGAAGACATTCCTAATACTAGAGTTGTTAAAAAGATGCTAAGATCACCGCCTAAGCGTTTTATCCCTAAAGTCACTATGCTAAATTCTATGGGTAATTTAAACACGCTTAAATTAGAGGAATTAGTTGGAGACTTAAAAACCTTTGAAATTGACATGTTTCCTAAGTCTGTTAAACCAAAAGATAAGGGAATTGCACTTAATGCCCAAGAGAGGAAGAGTGAGGGGTCGGCAAGAAACATAGTAGAGTCATCTAGAAAAATGGAGAAAGAAACGTCATATTCTGAGTGTGACCTTGATTTAGATGATTTGGACTTGTTTGCAAAAAAAATCATGAAAATTCTAAATTTCAAGAAAAATGGAAATTTCAAAGATAAAATGAATTTTGAAAAAAATAAGTTTGAAAAGAAGAATGAAAAATATTTTAAAGACCCTCCTAAGAAAGACAGGGGGAGAGAGAATCTTCCACCTGTACTACCTTGAGAGAGAGAGAGTCGTCCTGTGTTGAGAGAGAAAGTCTGTTTAGAGAAAAAGAGAGAGTGTTTGAAGAGATAGATAGTTGTTTTAAGAAGAGAAAGGGGAATTGACTGTTCAAGTGGCTAGTCTTATGAGTGAGCTCCATTCCTCCCTAGAGACTCGAAATGTAGCCCATCTTACTCATGATCTTGAGAGAGCACGGGAAGTTAAGGTTCAAATCAAGGACAAATCTAGAAATATGGGAAAGATTATCCTCGATCCCGTTTTAGGTTTTGGTTATAGTTAGGGAATAGGTTTTGATGGTGCCTCCACATCCCAAATTGCACCTGGACCAGTTCCTAAGTTTACTACTACTCCATATGGCCATCGTCAAAAACCACGAAGGAGAGTTCAACCAAGAAAAGAAAACCAAGGTCCAGCTAAGACTGTGTACTTTTGTACCTACTACAAAAAAATGGCCACCTTAGGGAGTTTTACTATAGTTTGGGTCGAACACGATGTACCACTGGTCCGCCACCTACCATTAGCAATTTTTCGAGTCTAAGAGAGTGTGTTGAGTTTTTAGCCGCCACATCACAGAGTTTGATGGAGGAATTCCGACGGATGTCATTATCGACAGTGAATGCTTCCTGCATCTCGGCTAAAACCAACAACAACAAGGGTAAACAAAAGGTTACCACTTCTTGGGGACCTAAGAAAGATGAAAAGGCCCTTGTTGTTCATGTTTCTCTCAAAGCACATAATACCTCACAGTGATATTTCGATAGTGGGTGCTCCAGACATATGACCGGTGATGTCTCATTTTTTACCTAACTAGAGGATCATAAGGAAGGTAAAGTCACCTTTGGAGACGGGAGCAAGTCTAGAATCGTATGATGAGGTATGTAGAGTTAACAGGATTTCCTAAGCTAGAGAATGTTTTGTACATCAAAGGTTTGAAAGCAAACCTTCTCAGCATTAGCCAGCTGTGCGACACTGACTTTATCGTAAAGTTTGATCGGGATGCGTGTAATGTCTATAATCAAGCCGATAAACTTTTAGTGCAAGGGGTGAGGACAGAGGATAATTTCTATAAGACTGTGCCCAAGTCCTTACTTGTCTATAACAGTGTCACGATCACTCCTATGGATCTGTGGCACCAACGTCTAGGTCATGTGAACTTTAGAGATTTAACACGTTTAGCTAAAAAGGACCTAGTACGTGTCTTACCATCTCTTAGAATGATAACCTCCATAGTTTGTGGACCCTGCCAGTTGGGAAAGCAAATCCGTAGTCCCCATAAGAAGTTTCATTCCATTACCACCTCCTGTGTACTTGAGTTGATTCACATGGATCTTATGGGCCCTACTCGTACTGAGAGTCTAGGTGGTAAGAGGTATATCCTTGTGATGATAGATGATTTCTCCAGATATTCAATTGTAGGTTTTCTGAGAGAGAAATTCGATGCTGTGGAGTTTTTAACGACCAAGTGTCGTATCCTGCAAAACAAACATGGAGTTACTATTAACAGAATACATAGTGACAACGGTATGGAGTTTAAAGAAGAAAAGGTAGATCTTTACTCTGATAGCCTTGGGATTAAACATGATTTGTCGGCCATAAGTACTCTTCAGCAAAATGGGATTGTTGAGAGGAAGAATTGGGCGATTCAGAAAATGGCTAGATCTATGCTTCTAGGTCATAAGTTTACTAGGAGATTTTGGGAAGAGGCGGTGTCTACCGTATGCCACACGGTGAATAGGGTTTACCTGTGTCCACAAACAATTTAGACGCCTTATGAATTTTGGACTGTCAAGAAACCCAACCTTGTATATTTTCATGTCTTTGGGAGTAAATTCTACATCTTACGGGATAGAGAGAAATTAAGAAAATTTGACTCCCGAACCGATAAGGGAATATTGCTTGGATATTCATCAAACAGTAGAACATACAGGGTTTTTAACCTGAATAGCTCTAAGGTTATGGAGTCAATGAACATCACCGTGTAAGATGACGAACCTTCGACATCTATTGTCCCTAGCATTCAGTGTGAGGATGAGGACTTTTTTAGCAGCTATTTACTTGTCCCTCACACACACCATGTGGACCCTACTCCTATTTTAGGGGACACACCTGCTTGGGTTCACAAGAGTCATGACCCTACCGCCACTGTTGGTGATCCCACCTTAGGGGTCAAGACTCGTGCTTGACTAGAGAACGTGGTTAGTCATTTTTTCTACACGTTCAAAGTCGAGCCCAAGAATCACAAAGAAGCACCCAAGGATGAACACTGGATATCTGCTATGCAGGATGAGTTACTTCAGTTTAAAAAGAACAATGTCTGGGATCTTGTCCCTTAACCTAGTGAGACGAATGTGATAAGTACCAGGTGGATTTTTAAGAATAAAATGGATGAAAATGGTACCATAATCAGAAACAATGCTAGGTTGGTCGCTCAATGCTACACATTGATTGATGGTGTAGACTTTGGGGGGACATTTTCTCCTGTTACGAGTCTTGAGTCCGTCCGCTTACTACTCGCCATCGCAGGTCATCTGCGCTTCAAGCTTTATCAGATGTATGTCAAGAGTTCCTTTCTAAATGACATTCTATAGGAGGAGGTTTATGTGGAATAACTAAAAGGGTTTGAAGATCCTAAGCACCCGGAGCACCTTTATTATCTGAGGAAAGCCTTGTATGGTTTTAAGCAAGAACCTCGTTCTTGGTACGAGAGGCTTACGTACTATCTCTTAGCCTGTGGCTTCAAGAGAGGGGGAGTTGATATGATGTTATTCATCAGAAGAGATGACGGTCCTATTTTGGTTGCCCAGGTATATGTGGACGGCATAA
Source organism: Sambucus nigra (assembly GCA_949130495.1). Lineage (NCBI taxonomy): Eukaryota > Viridiplantae > Streptophyta > Magnoliopsida > Dipsacales > Adoxaceae > Sambucus > Sambucus nigra. Next base: position 660,588,119 of record OX422213.1, on the reverse strand, counting down.
TCTTTGGATCAACGAGCTCCCTGCATGCTCACCACTTTGAGTAGGAGATTAAAAGTGAGTTGAAGATGAGCATTATAGGTGAGCTTACTTTATTCCTTGGTCTCCAGGTTTGTCATCTATAGGATGGGATGTTCATCTCCCAATCCAAGTATGCTAAAGACCTTATGAAGAAATTTGGTTTAAACTTCACTAAGCATGCACGTACACCTATGAGTACCAATACCAAGCTTAGTAAGGACACTTGAGGTAAGGACGTAGAGCAAATTTTGTATCAGAGTATGATAAGTAGTATTCTCTACTTGACTTCCAGTCATCCCGACATCGCCTTTAGTGTTGGAGTCTGTATGCGATATCAGGCATCCCCTAAAGAGTCACACTTACTCTCTCTTAAATGTATTATCAAATACGTGAGCGGGACTCTCTCCCAGGGCATTTGGTATTCCTTTGATACCACTGACCATTTGTCTGCATACTCGGATGCTGACTAGGCTAGGGATAAAGATGGATGTAAGAGAACTTTTGGTGGGTGTTTCTTCTTTGGTTCTGCTCTTGTCTCTTGGTTGAGCAAGAAGCAAAACTCCATTTCTTTATCCACTACGGATTGTACACAACTTCTGTGGATGAAGAAGATACTGGAGGATTATGGGATATCACAAGACACCATGACCATCTCATGTGAAAATACGAGCGCGATACACATATCACGCACAAAGCACATCAGGATACTCGAGCACTTTATACGTCAGTTAGTTGAGGAGAAAGTCGTATCCCTTAGTTTCGTACCCACTGACCTTCAGTTAGCAGATATTTTCACAAAACTTCTAGGTTCCCTTAGAAGGGATTTTCACAGTTGACAGAGAAGATGGTCCGTGTCTAGCATAGTATGCATTGTCATGTTCATATCATATGATTCCTATTGCTAGTTTGTATCATTTTTATTCTTATTTTTTCTTTTTATATTTTTTTCGAAAAATCCAGAAAGATTTACTTTTTATAAAAATTTTAGAAAAGCACAAAAAGATTTTGTATTTTGTTTACACCTTTTTTGGATGAGCATTTAAGATAGTCGAGTCACAATTTCACTTCCATTTATCCATGTGATTGTTTGATAGTTATTTGAGATGCTACATCATTGTATCCATGTGCTTTACATTGTTTGAAGTCTTTGAGATGTGATTAGTAATATATTTATATATGTTTGGCTCCTTATCTCCTTTATTGCACACATGCACGGATTTATTTTATTATTGTACTTGTCTATCACATATTAGCTTGAGTGTTTCCATCTCAATTCTGTTTATACAACGAACCTTATGCGATAAAACTTGACAAGTTTGGAATGCATGTAAATCCCAGTTGGTGAGATTGTGTGGTATTTTATCAACGGTGAAGGGATACGAAAGGTACTTATCTATCCTTTGCGATTAAGCCGCCATTTAAATTGGATCTAAAAAATTGAGGAATTTTATTATCCGGGGGGTCCAAAGAGGTTAATAGAGCTCGAAAAAATTTAAAGGCAATAAAAAGCAATTCGTGCCAAATATTGACCATTAGGTTTCACCATAAATTATCCAACGTTTGAGAATTTAGATCACCTCTATTCAAAATATAAATCTGAGGGAGTTTGGTTGGAGAATTTAAACGGATTTGCACTTCCTTGAAAGTCCTGAAAAAGCATTAAATCGTTTTGGAAGTTATTGGTGTGGAAATCACTTTGAGCTTTGATTTCATGATTTGATTGAGTCAATTTCTTATAATTCCACATTTTTACACCTATAGAAGTTGTTGAGTTCATTCGTTAGGAGTATCCGATATTCATCGTGCACACATGTTATGTTTGTATGCATTGATTTCCCTATAGAATTTGATCACACCCCTAGATTTTCGCTATCATCGACTTGGTTGTTTTTGTGTTTGTTCATGTTGTGATTCTTTGTTGTATATTTTGTGTGAAAAATTTTAAAAAATTCAAAAAATAGTTTGTTTATTACCTTGTTACATTCTCCATTTGCATTTATTTATGCTTCGCATATCTATCTATTTTGGGACATCATAAAAAGGGGGAGAATGAATTATGGGGGAGAAATGTTTGGTGTTTGTTTAATTTATCAGTGATTTTCTTAAGCTTAATTGATCTTTCATTTTTGCTTATCATTATATTTCCAACTATTTCATGTCACAGGTATTTGCTTTATCTCATGTGTGTAGGTACAAAATTGATAATTATTGGATTACACACCCTAATGAGAAAAGCTTTGAGAGTTTTTGAAAAGTTGAAGCTTTAAACATGTTGAAGTTTGATTGACAACATGTCAGTTAGGATTCTCAGTTTGAGGGTTTAATGGGGATATTATCTTGTATATCATTTTCTTTATTGAGATAGTATAATTCATATTTTTTATGTATGTACCGGCATAGACATGGAGGGAGATTTGTAAGGACATAATTTTATAAATGTCCGAGGTAGAATTTAGAAATTTTTTATTTGTCCTATATCACAGTATGTATGTCTGATACCGTTACATTCGGCACGTCAACACGATCATCCGTGACAGCCTTGATCCGAATCCATGCATCCACCATCTTCACACGTGCATCATGCTTCATGCGACGTGTTGCTCAACCATTCCCACTACTCCACTTCGCGATATTGGTAAAATGATTCATTGGAATTGTTTATATTTGCATAAATATTTGGGAATTTTTTAGAAATATTTTCTGAAGTCTGAATTGTTTTTTATCAAAAACATAAATTTTTCTAAGTGTAGAAGCGGACTTGCCTAGGCCGACGAGCTCGTTCAAATGACATCACACTATCGTTCGAGCGTGATAAGCATGTCACGCGATCTGGTTCGAGCGATACGTGTCCTTTGTTTGAGCGACATGCCTAGGTCGTTCGAGCAACGTCGCCGCCTCGATTTTCGTATAAATATTTGGGTACATTCTATACGATTTTCTAAGTCTTTTTCGCACAAGTTTCTGATAAGCACCCCAAATTGTACAATTTATACCCCAAATAGACATACTTTAGTATTTATTGTCGGCAATATTAGTCTTATGTGCTTAAATGTTTATCGTGTAGGTCAAATGTCCGTTTGCGGTTTCAAAAGCTATATATCGAGGCAAATGCGCGTTTTAAGGAGCTAATTCCCTCTCCCATAACCAAACCCGAGCGTAAACCTAGCCCAAAGCATTACCCCAAGTCTATGTGTGTTTAGTTTGCGTCTTTTTATATTTTTTTTATATTTTTAGTTTGAGTCATTTTTATTTTTAGGATTTATTTTTTATTTATTTAGGATTTCTAGTTTTTATTTTCTATTTTTCTATTTTTTTAGCTTTTAGTTTGGTCTTATTTTATTATGATTAGTTTTAGGAGTTTATTTTTAGTTTATTAGATTTTATATTTTAGGACTTTTGTTTTCATATTTTATTAGATTTTTCATTTTTTATTTCTTTTGTTTTATTATTTTAGTATTTTATTTTCTTAAGTTTTAAATATTTTTATTTTTATATTTTTTTTAGTCAGTTAGATTTTGTTTGATTATCTCTATTTTTAGGTAGTTGGTGTTATTTTTAGGTGTCCAAATTAAACACACACACACATAACCTATAACTTAAACACACACCCTATACCTACATACACTTATCCTAAACCCAACTAATCTATCCTACACCCTAAGCCACACCCATCTTCCCCTACACTCACACACACCTTACCACCCCTACCTTCTTCTACCTCCCAACACTCTCTCTCCTCTCTCATCTAAACCCACTAAATCTCCATAGCCACAAAACCCAATCACCTCCTTCTTCCTCTTATCTATCATCCCCATTAACCCCAGGCAGCCCCCCATATCCGCCTACGACCTCAACCCCCGACACCCAGCCGAACCTCCACCTCACCCCTGTCCAGCGACGCCCCTTGAGCCCTGCTGGATCCCTTCTACCATCTCCTTGCCCGACCGTCCAACCCCCACCGGTAATCGCATCCCACTCTGGGGATCCCCTCTCACCACTCCGACGACACCACTTCAATCCAATTCTCAAACCAAACAAACCCAAAACCCATTTCATATTTAACACACCCAAAACCCTTACAACCATTTCTAAAAGCCAAGCCATGATTTGTGTCACCTGCCAATACAAAGCCAAAACCAAAATAAAATAAAAGCCAAATAAATGCCACATGTGACTAATAAACCCAACTTAAACCATTTACCCCCTTTTACCCAAATTACCCCCCAACTACCAACTTTTAACCATTGCCCAAAATTCCCATTTTACCAAATCATATTTTATTCTAATCCCTTCACCCACATGACCTCAACACACTCACACCTCATGCTCCTCTCACCATTTCCATGCACACTCAAGTCAATTCCCAAAAATACCCCCATGCTCCATGTGCCTACTATAAATGAAGATGAAGACCCCTTTCAAAAAAAGGAAAGAGCTTTTTAGATAGGAATTTTAAGAGAGAGAATTGTAGAGAGAGAAATACCATTTTGTAAATAGTTTTTGTTTTTATTTTTTTAGAGATTTGGTGAGATTTAATTATGAGTAATTGAATTGTATGGAAGATGATAGAGTTCAAATTGCTAATTTCAAGGAGACTTATTAAAGATTTGTTCTCTTTCTCTACTCCTTTATTATATATGCCTTTGATTATTTATTCATCATGTTTAATATCATGTTAGGCCAATCCCCTTTCAAGGGGTGGGGGAAACCCTTATTTAATGTTATTTTAGTTTAATTAGTTTGATTACTTGAAAATTCCCTTTTAGTGTTATTTTTGATCCCTCACCCATAAATTTACGCCTCGAGAGAGGGTAAATGATTTTCGAGAGAAAATCAAAATTTTAGTTATAATACCCATTTTAGATTCGAACTAGAGATAGGGGTTTCTAAAGTGGGGTATTATAACTTGAATTTCAACTCTAAATTTATTTTCTAAGATTTATATAAATTTTAATTAATCGATCCTAGCATGTGATTAATTAAAAGGAGTGTAGATCTATTTTTCTATAGTTGTGGGTTGTTAAACTTAATTTTCTAAAAGGTTATTAATAAAATTACATTTGCAACGAGAGTTTATTTGTAATTTTGATATTAATTTGGGAGAATTCAATTAATTAGATTAATTAAATAAAATAGTTAAAATTTGTGGTGTAATCCCACTCCTTGATTGTTCTCATAATTATTTACCTCACTTTATCTCTAATTTTAGTGTTAGACATTATTTTCCATTTTAGTCATTTTCTAGTTAGTTATTATCATATCACATTTAGTTTAGTTTAGTTTAAATCATCACCTCACCCAAGTGTTTTAATATTTGAAAAAGCTAAAAAAAGTAGAAAAGTGAAAAAGAATAAAAAGAAAATAAAAAGTGAATTACAATTGAATTTCTCTCTAGCTTACCCCTTGGAAGTGGATTGATACCCTTACTTACCTCTACACTTGAGATTGTTATATATTTGTAGGTATTTGAGGATTTTGATTAGAGGAGCTTTTCAAGCAACGACGAAAGAAAAATACGCCGAAAAGTTCTTTCTATCAAATGGCACTGTTGCCATTCTTGGGATCGTGAACCTCGGAGTGGATTTCCACTTGTAATTCATTTATTTTTTGTACTTTTTTATTTTTTTGTACCATTTTTATATTTTTAGAAGGTTTGTATTAGGATTTTTATCCTTGTCTTGTATCGCGGTGCTTAGAGATACCTTTATTTTATTTTTCATTTTAAAAATTGTAATAATCGAAGACAAGCGTGATAGGAAAACCAGACAAGGTAGAGAGAGGGCGTCCAAAGGTGAGAATTTAGAAGCCTCTCTACCTTGGGTCGGTCAGACTCCCGGGGACAACTGAGATTGGCGTGATCTCCCCTCGGTCGTCTCAAAATTTTCGGCACCCCACGTCCTACAAACCGTGGGAGGTACATTTCTCAAACCCTTGCGCCTCTCTTGTTAGCGAGTCAATTCTTTTGTGTGCTTTGTGTGCTCTTATGTGATTTTATTCTCGCATTTATTTTCGAATGGTGTGATGAATTAATTGACTAAGACCTAAACCCGGTCACTCACGAGAAGGGATTTCATCATCCGACTCACTCGCTTACCAATTGTGTTCTACCCTAGCCATCACTAAATTTAAAATCAATTAACTAAGTGGCCCAATAGGAGAACGTTTTTGAAAAAGCGATCACTAAGATAATTTTTGTGAATTTTTATCGCCCACGGACTTAATTAAAATTTGACTACCCCTTTCACTAAATTTAAAGATAAAATTGGCTATGTTCTAGTTAGGAAATTTTCTTGACTTGTGTGTGTGTCCAATTCATTTTTCGGTAGTCGAATTTTTCGGAGTTCGTCCATTCAAAGAGTCCACCTATTTTTCCCGCTATTTTCTTTCAAAAAAATCCAAAAATATTTTCTTCCTTTATTTTTCACAAAAATCCAAAATATTTTCTTCCTTCATTTTTAGAAAATCCAAAAATATTTTCTTTCCTTTTGAAAAAATTTTAAAAACTCAAAAAAATATTTCTCTCCACATGGCAGAAGAACGTCCTTTACAGGACTACTTTGGTCATTTTCCATTGACATGTGACACATGTGAGAGTGATCCCGAGCCGTCTCTTTATGATATTTTTAATGTTTTCACCTCTCTCACGAGTCCCGTTGATAATCTTGACCCGTCCATGAAGGCACCTCCTATTCCATCACCCTCAGTGTCAAGTGTCGACGTGTCTCATCCTTTGTTGTGCACCCACTGTTATTATGCCGATCACATGTCCCATGAGTTTCCGTACTTGTCATATCCATCCGAAATCACCATGGAACATGTCTATCCATATGACACTATTTCGGAACCCACCTTGGCCTACTACCCCGATATACCTAATCCGGAGTTGTGTGAGTACCCAAGATATTCGTGGAGGCTTAATCAACCTTCCACGCAATACGAATCCCAACCCGATGTTGCGGATCCTCACACGTTCCAACAGTCGTCATGGCAACCTTGTGCACCCGTTCACGATCAGTACCCTCACTATGCACCCCATGAATATCAACAAATTGTCCATCACGAAAGCGATCCTTTCGTGTATGATGAACTTGGCCCCACTCCACACACTTTCTTTGAGTATTATCCATATAGTCCTATCAGTATCGAGTTGTGTCCACCTCACCCACCGCCACCACCCATCACTCCACCACCATCCACCTCTGCTCTCGAAAGCCTCTTGAAAAAGTTCATACTCGAGCAAGAGCAAGCCACTCAAATTCAAAATGAATCCCTCAGATGGCTTAAACAAAGGTTAAATGAATTGGAGTGTGCGAGAGAGTCGGACATTCCCATGGCTCCACCCATTGTTGCAACCTAGTGTGACTATGATGTGTCCTCTTATGACACGTATTTTGAGTGTGACTAACCCTACCACCCCGAGATTCTCAAAGTTGAGACCATCCCATTGTCCGGACCTCAAATCGATTATTGTGTTGACTTACCTTTCATTAGTGAGCCTGATCTGCCCACTATGTCCACCTGAACCCCACCTTGAGGTTTTTACTCCCGTCATATCCAAAAATATGCCCGAGCTTTTACCTTATGCCCTAATTCCATATGTCTCTGACATGCCCATATATTTTAGGTTAGCTCCGGCTACGAATGTTCACCATTTTCCTGAGATAGAATCCGCGATAGTTCCCAACTATTCGGATATGGATCCTATTCCTCTATGCATGGCTCCCTTTTAGCCCGATATTTCTAGTGATCCCTCTATATCTGATCTTGGTGCCCCGTCTTACCCATCCACCACATTCACCGATGCTACTCTTATGGAGAAGTTGATCACTCCATCTTTAGAAACCACACTCCCTTGTGAGTATTCCTTTACTCCTCCCAATGAGTGTGTGTCTACCACTCTTGAGTATGATCATCTTCTTCCACCATTTATCCCACCCGATCCACCGTTTGTCCCCCCCAACCCACCCATTGTCCCTTCCTCCCCACCACCTGGTTTGGATCTTGATTTTACATATTTCATGTTTCCATCTACATTTTTAGATCCTCACCTAAAACCATCCCCCATCTACAAGAGTATTTGTAGTGATACTCTCCACTTTCGTGACACCGATCTTGTTCCCTGGCATGTCACGACGCGACCATTATCATCGTCCATTCATAGAACGGTCGTGTGATTTTTATGAGCCCCACCCCATTCCACTTTCTAAACCATTCTGCCTCCTGATACAATTAGAGCACCATTCTTATAGGGCCCTAGTTTCCCTCACCTTTAATCTCAACAAGGCCTGTGATCGATGCTTCATCAACCATGCCTCCCTCTCCTTTACCCTAATGCCCACCCACTCATGGTCCATCGATGCTTTGCATCGTGTAATGCACTTCTCCATACAAGTGCATTGACCTGTTTTATCCTCTATCCAGCAAGACTGACGCTTCAGTCTTGTTTGGGGGTGATTCTCATCACCCATTCTTCTGCCACCTCGCACTTTTCTCGTTCTTATCTTTAGGGTGAGATCCCTTCGGTCTGGCTGAAGACATTAAACTTAGCGCTACCGGGAGGTAGCTCGCGTTTCTTATACTAGTCTCATCCTGTTTGGGGCTGGTGTTTCCCATCACCCACTGCTTTATCATGTTTATAGACTTGTACACATTTGTTCTCTTATCATTTATTCAGGTTTATTATTGGCTACATCTTTCCACTTCATTAGCGGTTCATTCTGGTAATCTCTTTCCTACCTTATGCTCTCAGTTTTAAAAATCATTTTACTTAACATCGAGGACGATGTTCCTTTTTGTTTGGGGGTGGAGAATTTTATCAAAATCGTGCCTCTTTTGAAAACTTATGATTTCTTAACCTAATTTTTAAAATTTTGCGCGGTTTCTTTCATCTCACTCATTGATGTGAATTTTCAATCATCCATCTTTCAAAAGTCTAGGAATCAAGCTAGAGAATATTTTTTCTAAATAGCTTATGTAATACGTATTAAGGCAGATTGCACCATGAATTTATAGACTCAACAAAAATTTATGCACTTATCAAGTCACTACGGTTTAGAGTTGAAGAGTATTACAATTCCCAAGAGAACCTTAAGGATCACTAGCAGAGACTTTAGGTTGTGAGATTTATGCCTTTCACCCTTTCAGAATGTTTTATGCAATCTCTGAGTCACAAGTTCATTCAACTTCCTTTGGGTCTGCACTTAATTGTTGTATGATCTCATTATCTTTTATAAATTTTGGATTGATCACTGAGAATGACATCTTTTTCGAGTTGTAATAAACGCGTGTCTTGAAATTTGTCCCGATCACTAGGTTCTCACCCATTCACTTCACCCATATTCCCATTTATTCCCCTCATCATCCACATACATTCCCCACCACATTCATATATCATCCATCATACTGAGAAAAGGAGTGTTTATTCCAAATGTTAAATGTCTTCATTGTTGGTTTGAAAAGTGAGAGAAAAAGAGAGAGAGAGAGAGAGAGAGAGAAACATAAAAATGGCAAAAATAAAAGAAAAAAATAGAGAGAAAAGAAAAGAGAAAAAATAAAAGTAAAGAAAATAAGAGTATAGTTAGTTATTTTGAAATAAAGACATTGGTTTTTCATGTATTGAACACTCTTCTCACATATCCATCCATCTTTTTTGTACCACACACCCATCACTCATCCTTTATATCACTATCACCATCCCATTTTATCCTTCATATCATATCCTTCCCATTTCATTTCCCCCTCACCCATATACATACATGTTACCCTAGGTGTTCGGGAAAATGAAAGTCGACGTGGTGAATAACTCGACGTTCTCACTATAGTGATTAACATTCCTTTCATGAGATCACTTTTCTTTCAAAATGGTACTTTTTGCTTATGTGTGTGTGAGACGTTTGAACTTGCTTACATTTACTCACCTCCTCACACACAAGAGCGATACACTTACCCTAATCTCGGGAGTTCGTTTCAGAGTGATATATCTGTGACATTTGAAGTTGAAGCGTTGATTACGACAAGGCAATCTAGGAATTACTCTTATGATACTCGACCCGTTTTGACTGATTCACACTACACACATTGAGTTCTAGGAAGGATGTGGCTTGGGTATTTATTTAGCTAAACTTTTTATGCTTCTGGCTTGTATTTCCTAGAATATTTCACATGTGATGGATAGTGCGATTATTCTATCTCTGCTAAGAGATTGACTGCCTTTCAATAATTTTTTGCAAATAAAGAATTTTGAGGGTATATTCCCTACAAACCCTCACGAGACACAACTCATCCTGTAGGGCAACCTATAGGTTTAAACGCTTGTTGCATATGCTAAGTACAATCGCAATTGCCCGCGAAAGTCGTACACTTTTGGTTACTTATCTTTCTCTTTCTCTCTACCTTATTGCTCGAGGACTAGCAATGCTCTATTTGGGAGTGGTGTGATAAGCACCCAAAACTGTACAATTTATACCCCAAATAGACGTACTTTAGTAGCTAATTCTCGGCAATATGGTTCTTATGTGCTTAAATGTTTATCTTGTAGGTCAAACGTTCGTTTGCGGTGTCAAAAGCTATATATCGAGGCAAATGCGCATTTTATGGATCTAATTCCCTCTCTCGTAACCAAATCCGAGCCTAAACTTATCCCAAAGCATCACCCTAAGCTTGTGTGTGTTTAGTTTGTGTCTTTTTATATTTTTTTTAGATTTTTAGTTTGAGTCATTTTTATTTTTAGGATTTATTTTTTATTTATTTAGGATTTCTAGTTTTTATTTTTTATTTTTCGATTTTATTTCGATTTTATTATTATTTTTTTAGCTTTTAGTTTGGTCTTATTATATTAGGATTAGTTTTAGGAGTTTATTTTTTGTTTATTAGATTTTATATTTTAGGACTTTTGTTTTCATTTTTTATTTCTTTTGTTTTATTATTTTAGGATTTTATTTTCTTAAGTTTTAAATATTTTTATTTTTATATTTTTTTTAGTTAGTTAGATTTTATTTGATTATCTCTGTTTTTAGGCAGTTGGTGTTATTTTTAGGTGTCCAAATTAAACACACACATACACACACACACACACACACACACACACACACACACACACATAACCCATAACTTAAACCACACCCTATACCCACATACACTTATCCTAAACCCAACTAATCTATCCTACACCCTAAGACACACCCATCTTCCCCTATACTCACACACACCTTACCACCCCTACCTTCTTCTACCTCCCAACCTTCTCTCTCCTCTATAATCTAAACCCACTAAATCTCCACAGCCATAAAACCCAACCACATCCTTCTTCCTCTTATCTATTATCCCCATTAACCCCAGGCAACCCCCATATCCGCCTACGACCTCAACCCACGATGCCCATCCAAACCTCCACCTCACCCCTGTCCAGCGACGCCCCTTGAGCCCCTCCGGATCCCTTCTACGACTTCCTTGCCCGACCCTCCAACCCCAGCCGGAAACCGCATCCCACTCTGGGGATCCCCTCTCACCACTCCAGCGACACAACTTCAATCCAATTCTCAAACCAAACAAACCCAAAACCCATTTCATATTTAACACACCCAAAACCCTTTCAACCAATTCTAAAAGCCAAGCCATGATTTGTGTCACCTGCCAATACAAAGCCAAAACCAAAATAAAATAAATGCCAAATAAATGCCACATGTGACTAATAAACCCAACTTAAACCATTTACCCCCTTTTACCCAAATTACCCTTAACTACCAAGTTTTAACCTTTGCCCAAAATACCCCTTTTACCAAATCAGATTTTATTCCAATCCCCTCACCCACATGACCTCAACACACTCACACCTCATGCTCCTCTCACCATTTCCATGCACACTCAAGTCCATTCCCAAAAATACACCCATGCTCCATGTGCCTACTATAAATGTAGATGAAGAGCCCTTTCAAAAAAAGGAAAGCGCTTTTTAGATAGGAATTTTTAGAGAAAGAATTGTAGAGAGATAAATACCATTTTGTAAATAGTTTTTCTTTTTCTTTTTTTCGAGATTTGGTGAGATTTAATTGTGAGTAATTGAATTGTATGGAAGATGATAGAGTTCAAATTGCTAATTTCAAGGAGACTTGTTAAAGATTTGTTCTCTTTCTCTGCTCTTTTATTATATATGCCTTTGATTATTTGTTCATCATGTTTAATATCATGTTAGGCTAATCCCCTTTCAAGGGGTGGGGGGAAACTCTTATTTAATGTTATTTTAGTTTAATTAGTTTGATTACTTGAAAAGTTCCTTTGAATGTTATTTTTGATCCATCACCCTTAAATTTACACCTCGAGAGAGGGTAAATGATTTTCAAGAGAAAATCGAAATTCTAGTTATAATACCCATTTTAGATTCGAACTAGAGATTGAAGTTTCTTAAGTGGGGTATTATAACTTGAATTTCAACTCCAAATTTATATTCTAAGATTTATATAAATTTTAATTAATCGATCCAAGCGGGTGATTAATTAAAAAGAGTGTAGATCTATTTTTCTAGAGTTGTGGGGTGTTAAACTTAATTTTTTAAAAGGTTATTACTAAAATTACATTTGCCATGAGAGTTTATTTGTAATTTTGATATTAATTTGGGAGAATTCAATTAATTAAATTAGTTAATTAGAATAGCTAAAATTTGTGGTGTAATCCCACTCCTTGTTTATTCTCACAATTATTTACCTCACTTTATCTCTTATTTTAGTGTTAGACTTTATTTTCCATTTTAGACATTTTCTAGTTAGTTATTATCATATCACATTTAGTTTGGTTTCGTTTAAATCATCACCTCGCCCAATTGTTTTAATATTTGAAAAAACTAAAAAAAAGTAGAAAAGTGAAAAAGAATAAAAAGAAAATAAAAAGTGAATTACAATTGAATTTGCCTCTAGCTTACCCCTTGGAAGTACCCTTACTTACCTCTACACTTGATCTTGTTATATATTTGTAGGTATTTGAGGATTTTGATTAGAGGAGATTTTCAAGCATCGACGAAAGAAAAATACACCGAAAAGTTCTTTCTATCAGTTTCTGCCTTTCACAGCCCAGAAAACAGACTTCATGTTTTAAGGTTTTATACCTTGTTTATTCACATAACCACTCCCATATATGTATGTGAATCTGTAAAACTTCAAGAGGATCGTTATTAATCATCTGGAGTAACTTCTGGAGAAGCCATATCTTCTCTATTGCTGCCCACTTGGAATTCATGCGGGAGATTCCAGCCGACGACATCGGAACCGACACCTGAGGGTATTTCGTATGTCACTCTTATTTTCATTGTAATCCGTGCAAACCGTTATTTACAAATTATAGTGAAAATAAAAGGTTTTGCCCCTTTGGGGGATTTTTCCTTACTTGTGTGTTTTCTTTGTGATTGAATGTTCTTCCATGATTATATTGTCTTCAATCACACCTAGATGCATGTTTTAGGATTTAATTGAAAAACTGAGTTTAATTAAATAATTTCTTTGTTTGAACGCAAGCGCACTCTTAATGGTTATGCTACCTAAATGTAATAACCCGCCCTTTTGGAGACGATTAAATTCCATAATTGGATATAAATTGGAATTTGGAGAATTATTCGAAATAGTGATTTTTGGGATTTTCGAGGATTTAATGATTTTTGAAGGGTGTTATCAATTATTTTGGGACCAATAGGTCGAAATATTTTATTTATATGTCGCCGTGGAGTTTAGCGACAAAAGAGGTAAGATTTTGAGTAGAACACCGCATTTAATTATTTTGGGTTAGAATAGTGATTTGCGGTCAAGTACCTCGGGTGGGAATTTCGATTGCGCCATGATTCTCGGAATGGCCGAGATAGTCGGAAAAGAGTGTCCGATTGTTGAAATTGAGTTTCGGGTAATTTTAGAGGTAAAAGTAACTCGTAAATGGGTAAACGAGTCGTTTTGGGGTTTTAAAGGGTATAACCCCTTTTTCTTTCTTTATAAAGAGAAGGAGAGGGAGAAAAGAGAAAGAAAAGAAAGAAAAGAGAGAGAAGAGAGAGAGGAGGAAGAAAAAAGAGGAGAAAGGGGAGGTTCCGGCCAAACTCTGCGGGATTCGACTCGAGGTCGTCGGATTATATCCACGAGGCAAGTGTTTACTTGCTTTATTTACTTTTGAGCATAAATCTCATATCGTAGTTTGGTATAAACAAACCGCATATGTTTTGGGTTGGGTTTTCGTGGATAAAACGGGTTTTTGGGAGTTAAAACAATTAAAACCCCAATAATGTTTCAATTTGTGGAACTTAGGTTTTAACCTAAAAATTAATTGGTGATTTAGGGTTCTAGGATGTTTAGAGCCCTTAATATATGTGTATCTATAGTTGGTTGAGGTTGTAGGACATTGGCTGAGGCGATAAAAAGCTTGGAGGGGTATTAATGGAGGTTTGGGATCGTTGGAGATGATGATGAATAGTGAGCAGCGGGCTTTCCGAATCGATTCGGCCCTGATCCGAATCGATTCGGCTCTTGGTCAAAAAATAAAAATTGTAGATCTTTTCGACGCGGTAGCGTGGGAGTTGACTGCGTATTTTTCTGATTTTTTTTGGATTTATAGTGATTTTTCTACGGAAAGCTGTCCGAGATCAAAATCATTTGTTAAAACTTATTGGAGATAGATATTAGGGGTTCTCAAAAGGATTGTTAGGACCTATAAAGAATTTGAGGAGATATAAAAACTTTGGGTTTGTAGTAATAAAACCAAGTTAGGATTTAAATGGATATTTGGGTATTTTGGAGATTGAAAAATCGCCCAAACTGTAGCCCTCAAACTGGCCGAATCGATTCGGGTACAGGCCGAATCGATTCGCCTAAAGGAAATTGGGTTTCTGCAATGGGCTGAATCGATTCGGGTACAGACCGAATCGATTCGCCATTTACAGACCTGTTTGCAGAATACTTTCCGAATCGATTCGGATTGGGAACCGAATCGATTCGCTAAAGGGGCGAATCGATTCGCTTAGGTCAGAATTTCTAGTTTTCTCCCCTTAAGAGTATGGGGAGTTGAATTACCATTTGGGATTTTTATGGGGATTCCTAAATAAGGGTTTTGAGGATAAATGAACCTTTAAGAGATGATTGAGGTAATTAGTATTGAACAAAGTAAGGAAATACTTTGGGTTTAGTATCATGCTTATATGAAAGCATGGTTATGATTCCTCAAGGGAATCTTTGGGATTAATGGTCATCGCTATATATAGTTGGCAAATATGGCCATTTATGTACATTCGAGGATGAATATATGGTATATGTATATACTATGTGATTAAAGTATATATGATATGATGTAAATGATTTTGAAAATATAAAAATGAATATTTTCAAAATGAAAAAATAAATGTTTTTCATAATTAATAAAATATGGATTACACACCTCTCTAAATCGCTATCATAAGGGAAGTTGCGTTCGTATGGTGAAGCCCCCTGGCTAATGATGCAGGGTGGATATAGTCCTATAGGCCATGTGAGCGTTTGTTGTTATATTTTCTGCGCTGGTTAGGAGATTCCGGGTGTGGTCTTGATTATCCCGCAGGCACATGGTCGCTTCCCGACGTCTTTCGATATAGGATCCCAGGTTGTCTTGGAGGCCCTGGAAGATGATAGCCATTTAGGGGCGCGCACAGTGGAGAAATCCGGACGGGCGGTCTTAGAACGCGTTTATATTAAAGCAGTTCATAATAATGGATTTGCTTTAATTACATTTCCTGGATATAGGAAGGGAAATGGGTTATATACAAATTGGCTTCGGTAACACTTCCCGGATGGAAGAAGGGATGTGGAAGCATATGTTTTGATCAAATCATTTTTATGATAATGAAAATTTCTTTGTATACATTTCCTGAGTATAAAAAGGGAAATGGGATAATTGATAAAGGAAAAGCTTTTTATGTTAATAAAATTGGCTTTCAAAAAGTATATGGTTTGTTAAAGCAATTCATAATAATGAATTGGATTTTATAAATACATTTCCTGGATATGAGAAGGGAAATGGAAGTTTTTGAAATGAAAAGGATAGTATTTTTAAATACTTTATGTATCAAATAATCCTCAGTCCGGGAGATATTTATATTATCCGGAAGTATATTGTAGATGTATGTATATGTATAAATCGAGTGCCGAGGGTCTGATGAATCCCGACGATCGACCGTGGCGCATAGTAGTGTATCGGGGGGGGTTCCTTGTTTGGATTTCGCTTCGCGAGACACCCCACGCACGAATATGGCACTGTGTTGAGACTGGGGAGAAGTTTAATCCTTAGTGCTCTATTATTATTAAATGTCTATGGTATATATATTATATATCTTTCTGTACTAAGGGACTGGCGGATCTCAAAGATCGACCTTGCTGCATAGTAGTGTATCGGGGGGGTTCCTTGTTTGGATTTCGCTTCGCGAGACACCCCACGCACGAACATGGCATATCGTCGAGATTAAAGTGAAGTCTAGCCCTTAGTACATCTGTTTGACGATCTAGGTTAGATAGTGGTTGGGTATTAGACTAGTTTTGCAGGGTAGCTTGACTAGGATGTTTATAGGGATGCGCTAGGTGTGCACTGTTAAAGGAGAGGTGAGGGGTATCTCATGAGAGGGTGATACCAATTTAAATATGAGATAAAACTATTTTTCTAAAAATAAAGCATTTATGCACTTGCAAAATATTTTCTAAACATTCGGGCTCTGACCCGTTTGTCTACTCTCCTTTCTTTCTCTATACTATGTATATATAGGTGTCCAGACACAGGGATGCCTGGATGGAAATTCTTTCGAGTCAGACGTCTGCTGCAGCAGCTGTGGATGCTTGCAGGTTATCGGTAGACGTTTCCTTCCTTCTACTCTAGATAGGAGATATTGTATAAACTTTCGAGCCAATGACTCAATTGCATTTATTTATTCTTTCAGTACAGCATTCGATATGGTTGTATATTTGGACCGAGTGTTCGGTTATTTTAGTTCCTTTCATTTTCATTTCAGTTCATTACGCATTTAATTGTGGATGTTGTAATTTATTCGTTAAAAAGAGTAGTTAAGTAAAAGTTTTTAACGACCACCTAATAGGATATTAGTAATTAAATGGATTTTCGACAGTGATGCTAAGGATGATCCATATGTGACTCTTGTTTTAATTTAATATTGGAGTGATCGCCCGGTATCTTATTAGGCGGGTTGTTACAGATGGTATCAGAGCATCAGGTTCTAGTGTCTTTAGGAATCTGTGCGGACGTACTACGCTTTCAGCGTTGTTCTCAATTTGTTATAGAGCCTCAGGAATAGGATTGTTGATTTCTATTGCGAGATTTCGTTCTCCTGCCATATTATGAGATTATAGAAATCTTTTGCGCGCTCGTTTGAGAATCGTGTGCGGAGCTTGGATGGCAGCATGAGGTGAGGCTTAGCTGGTGCAGCTGGTAGAAGGTTGGGATGAGTACCTTAGTAGAGGTCACTCTCTCTATGGTAATTGTTAAGGATGATCTCAATGACTACTAAAGCATAGTAGTTACGAGTACCATAGTGCCACCGTAGTAGAGTGTGGTACTAAAGTTGGATTTCCCAGTGAAGTAAGGATTCGAAAGGGATCTTACGGATAGTTCTAACCGTGAGTCCCCATAAATCAGCAGGATGAGAAGAATGCAGCTTTGGGAATTATTCGCCTAAGGTTCAGCAGAGGTATATGGTGTTAGTACTTGGCGTGACTAGATGAAGTCGCGGTATTAGTTAGCCCTAGAATCGTGTGGGTAATTTGAGTTATGGCAGTATCGATAACATTATATCATGTATGCCTATGTGTTGTCCGCAGTAGCGGAGTTTTATTTTTTCTTCATTCGCCATAGAGGCGGGTGCTGATATATGGTATATATATACATATCTGGTTAGTGATGCTCATTTTATATGTCTATACGAGCATAGTGGTATGAGGAGCCTAATACATTATGGTGTATTTTCGGAGCGATAGCAGGCTAAGAATGGCAAGTCTATCGTGTCCATGGTTCCTCGAGGGAACAGGTTATTGTTGCGATGTCTCACCTAGATATAGGTTGATTTCACCTTATTTGTTATGGGTTAATGGAACTTCAGTGAGAAGAGGTTTCCTTATAGTGATTTGGGTTTATGGCAACCTTATATATATGATTTAAGGCCGCAGGATTTTCGTTAAGCTGAACATAAAGCTCATTATTGTTTGCGCAAGGACTTAAAAATGAGTGCGAACGCAGGGTGGTATGACTCTTAGTTAGAGATAGGAGTTCAGATCACCTTTTTGTTGGATTAGGGGATAGGGATATCCCGGTTGCATGTTTAAATGACAGAACTCCATAACCAACGAAGTCAAGGGTTAATGTGTGGAGGGGTTCCTTGTTTGGATTTCGCTTTGCGAGACACTCCACACATGACTTTTAACGGCGTTGGGAGTGGAGAGCTGTTATGGGATGCAAGGATGTTGATCTTGTGGAAAGGTCTTATAGTATGGATGAACCACTATAGGCTATGAGCCACATAATGTTAATATACTTATGGAAATGTTGTGCTATGGAAAAGCACTAAAGTGGCCCTCTCGCCACAGATAGTTGGGTTGGAGTAGGACTTAGAGAAAATGATTTGAGGATGATTGCCAGGCCTTTATAAGAAGGCAAATTTTAAGAAGGTATGCTTTGAGCATTATGTACGTGACACTTTTACAAAAAGTGGGCACTTCGTTTGATTAGGTTTCCTTCTGTATGGGCGGAAGGATAAGATAGTAGGAATGCGTTCATAGGCTAGCCTAGTAGGATTTAGGACGTCCCGCTTGTGTGCCTTAGGTCGCTATATCTCGATGACCGACTACGCGAGGGAGTAGTGTAACGGGAGGGTTCCTTGTTTGGATTTCGCCTTGGCGAGACGTCCCACGCATGAAACCAAGCAATTGTCGGGAGTTGAGAGAGGCCTTGGGCACTAGGGACATACTTAGGATTATATTAGTTTCGTGTAGGTAGGGTAACGCATAGATCGTAGCATTTTTAGGATATAGGTTCGCTAGTATTAGCAGCGCCGAGGTTAGGAGTTTTGAAATGCGCGGGTTCGGAGGACCCATAGGTGAGTATTACACCGAGGAAAGGAGACCCTTATTGGGAGAGAGTGATGCGTGTCAGACGTTCGTAATGTTTGTGCTGATATGCACAAGTTAGAAAGGTGTATGGTCACCTTGGTAAGGTAGTTTGATGTACCGCCTAGCTAAGATAGGAGTAGTACACAAGATTGAAATCCATGCCAAGAGGCATTTTAGAGGATGGGCATTAAGTGACGTATTAGAAGTCACTTTATGATTGCGGTAGCCGCATAGTGTATGGTTAGGAACCATTAGGTTAGTATCTTTTTCCTTGAGGTTTTAGGATTTGTAGTAATCCTAGTTAGAAGGGTGTAGGTTACATCTGAATTTCGAGGACGAAATTCTGTCGTAAGGGGGGGAGTATGTAATAACCCGCCCTTTTGGAGACGATTAAATTCCATAATTGGATATAAATTGGAATTTGGAGAATTTCTCGAAATAGTGATTTTTGGGATTTTCGAGGATTTAATGATTTTTGAAGGGTGTTATCAATTATTTTGGGACCAATAGGTCGAAATATTTTATTTATATGTCGCCGTGGAGTTTAGCGACAAAAGAGGTAAGATTTTGAGTAGAACACCGCATTTAATTATTTTGGGTTAGAATAGTGATTTGCGGTCAAGTACCTCGGGTGGGAATTTCGATTGCGCCATGATTCTCGGAATGACCGAGATAGTCGGAAAAGAGTGTCCGATTGTCGAAATTGAGTTTCGGGTAATTTTAGAGGTAAAAGTAACTCGTAAATGGGTAAACGAGTCGTTTTGGGGTTTTAAAGGGTATAACCCCTTTTTCTTTCTATATAAAGAGAAGGAGAGGGAGAAAAGAGAAAGAAAAGAAAGAAAAGAAAGAAAAGAGAGAGAAGAGAGAGAGGAGGAAGAAAAAAGAGGAGAAAGGGGAGGTTCCGGCCAAACTCTGCGGGATTCGGCTCGAGGTCGTCGGATTATATCCACGAGGCAAGTGTTTACTTGCTTTATTTACTTTTGAGCATAAATCTCATATCGTAGTTTGGTATAAACAAACCGCATATGTTTTGGGTTGGGTTTTCGTGGATAAAACGGGTTTTTGGGAGTTAAAACAATTAAAACCCCAATAATGTTTCAATTTGTGGAACTTAGGTTTTAACCTAAAAATTAATTGGTGATTTAGGGTTCTAGGATGTTTAGAGCCCTTAATATATGTGTATCTATAGTTGGTTGAGGTTGTAGGACATTGGCTGAGGCGATAAAAAGCTTGGAGGGGTATTAATGGAGGTTTGGGATCGTTGGAGATGATGATGAATAGTGAGCAGCGGGCTTTCCGAATCGATTCGGCCCTGATCCGAATCGATTCGGCTCTTGGTCAAAAAATAAAAATTGTAGATCTTTTCGACGCGGTCGCGTGGGAGCTGACTGCGTATTTTTCTGATTTTTTTTGGATTTATAGTGATTTTTCTACGGAAAGCTGTCCGAGATCAAAATCATTAGTTAAAACTTATTGGAGATAGATATTAGGGGTTCTCAAAAGGATTGTTAGGACCTCTAAAGAATTTGAGGAGATATAAAAACTTTGGGTTTGTAGTAATAAAACCAAGTTAGGATTTAAATGGATATTGGATTGAATTTTGGGTATTTTGGAGATTGAAAAATCGCCCAAACTGTAGCCCTCGAACTGGCCGAATCGATTCGGGTACAGGCCGAATCGATTCGCCTAAAGGAAATTGGGTTTCTGTAATGGGCCAAATCGATTAGGGTACAGACCGAATCGATTCGCCATTTACAGACCTGTTTGCAGAATACTTTCCTAATCGATTCGGATTGGGAACCGAATCGATTCGCTAAAGGGGCGAATCGATTCGCTTAGGTCAGAATTTCTAGTTTTCTCCCCTTAAGAGTATGGGGAGTTGAATTACCATTTGGGATTTTTATGGGGATTCCTAAATAAGGGTTTTGAGGATAAATGAACCTTTAAGAGATGATTGAGGTAATTAGTATTGAACAAAGTAAGGAAATACTTTGGGTTTAGTATCATGCTTATATGAAAGCATGGTTATGATTCCTCGAGGGAATCTTTGGGATTAATGGTCATCGCTATATATAGTTGGCAAATATGGCCATTTATGTACATTCGAGGATGAATATATGGTATATGTATATACTATGTGATTAAAGTATATATGATATGATGTAAATGATTTTGAAAATATAAAAATGAATATTTTCAAAATGAAAAAATAAATGTTTTTCATAATTAATAAAATATGGATTACACACCTCTCTAAATCGCTATCATAAGGGAAGTTGCGTTCGTATGGTGAAGCCCCCTGGCTAATGATGCAGGGTGGATATAGTCCTATAGGCCATGTGAGCGTTTGTTGTTATATTTTCTGCGCTGGTTAGGAGATTCCGGGTGTGGTCTTGATTATCCCGCAGGCACATGGTCGCTTCCCGACGTCTTTCGATATAGGATCCCAGGTTGTCTTGGAGGCCCTGGAAGATGATAGCCATTTAGGGGCGCGCACAGTGGAGAAATCCGGACGGGCGGTCTTAGAACGCGTTTATATTAAAGCAGTTCATAATAATGGATTTGCTTTAATTACATTTCCTGGATATAGGAAGGGAAATGGGTTATATACAAATTGGCTTCGGTAACACTTCCCGGATGGAAGAAGGGATGTGGAAGCATATGTTTTGATCAAAGCATTTTTATGATAATGAAAATGTCTTTGTATACATTTCCTGAGTATAAAAAGGGAAATGGGATAATTGATAAAGGAAAAGCTTTTTATGTTAATAAAATTGGCTTTCAAAAAGTATATGGTTTGTTAAAGCAATTCATGATAATGAATTGGATTTTATAAATACATTTCCTGGATATGAGAAGGGAAATGGAAGTTTTTGAAATGAAAAGGATAGTATTTTTAAATACTTTATGTATCAAGTAATCCTCAGTCCGGGAGATATTTATATTATCCGGAAGTATATTGTAGATGTATGTATATGTATAAATCGAGTGCCGAGGGTCTGATGAATCCCGACGATCGACCGTGCCGCATAGTAGTGTATCGGGGGGGTTCCTTGTTTGGATTTCGCTTCGCGAGACACCCCACGCACGAATATGGCACTGTGTTGAGACTGGGGAGAAGTTTAATCCTTAGTGCTCTATTATTATTATTAAATGTCTATGGTATATATATTATATATCTTTCTGTACTGAGGGACTGGCGGATCTCAAAGATCGACCTTGCTGCATAGTAGTATATCGGGGGGTTCCTTGTTTGGATTTCGCTTCGCGAGACACCCCACGCACGAACATGGCATATCGTCGAGATTAAAGTGAAGTCTAGCCCTTAGTACATCTGTTTGACTATCTAGGTTAGATAGTGGTTGGGTATTAGACTAGTTTTGCAGGGTAGCTTGACTAGGATGTTTATAGGGATGCGCTAGGTGTGCACTGTTAGAGGAGAGGTGAGGGGTATCTTATGAGAGGGCGATACCAATTTAAATATGAGATAAAACTATTTTTCTAAAAATAAAGCATTTATGCACTTGCAAAATATTTTCTAAACATTCGGGCTCTGACCCGTTTGTCTACTCTCCTTTCTTTCTCTATACTATGTATATATAGGTGTCCAGACACAGGGACGCCTGGATGGAAATTTCTTTCGAGTCAGACGTCTGCTGCAGCAGCTGTGGATGCTTGCAGGTTATCGGTAGAC
Source organism: Sambucus nigra (assembly GCA_949130495.1). Lineage (NCBI taxonomy): Eukaryota > Viridiplantae > Streptophyta > Magnoliopsida > Dipsacales > Adoxaceae > Sambucus > Sambucus nigra. The sequence continues at coordinate 660,565,307 of OX422213.1, read as the reverse complement.
GTTTCCTTCCTTGTACTCTAGATAGGAGATATTGTATAAACTTTCGAGCCAATGGCACAATTGCATTTATTTATTCTTTCAGTACAGCATTCGATATGGTTGTATATTTGGACCGAGTGTTCGATTATTTTAGTTCCTTTCATTTTCATTTCAGTTCATTACGCATTTAATTGTGGATGTTGCAATTTATTCGTTAAAAAGAGTAGTTAAGTAAAAGTTTTTAACGGCGACCTAATAGGATATTAGTAATTAAATGGATTTTTGACAGTGATGCTAAGGATGATCCATATGTGACTCCTGTTTTAATTTAATATTGGAGTGATCGCCCGTTATCTTATTAGGCGGGTTGTTACACTAAACCAGACCTATCATTGCAGCAAGACTATTTCTTACTCGCAATGTTGATGATGAGATTGATTGGACCTATTAGTTCATTCATTTACTTTATTTGAAACAACTAAATATTGATAATATTAAATGGTGTTATAACATATGGGTCCTGATATTTCCCTAAAAAAATCCTCCAAAACATCCCTTTCTACAAAACAAGACGTTAGTACCTATTATTTATAGAAAACACTAAACAAACATAACACCACATAAGTGATTGTCATATAAAAAAAATTAAACTCGACTTTTTTCTATTTCTAATCTCTATAGCTTCTATACCAAACCTCTCTCTTAAGCTTATAATCTACTCCTATTTTCTCTCAACCTTACAACTTGCTCTCATCTACCTCAAGCTCAACATTATGGTATGTTACACCCTTACAACTTACTTCCATTGCTGTATTGTATCACATATATGCACTCATTTCGGGTATGAAATTCTAGAATGCATATCCAATTATAAACCTAGCATGAAACCCCATTATAAACCCATTTAATAACCACAATATGAACTTTGGTAATATACTGCATAAAAAAGAAAATAGACAACCTAGGGCTTTAAAACAAAAAAAATAATTCTCCACAAACACTGAACCTACGATTGGTCATTTCCATTAGATGTGGTCTAACTCGGTCTCGTGTGATCATATGACGGTTCATCTTCGTTTTCTTCTCCCCCGTGGTTTTATTCATTTCTATTGCTTGTCACCATATTATTATTTTCACAGCCTCTTTCCACCGTGTTCCACTTACCACGATTACTTGCCACAGCAATAATTGTTTTCACGGTCTCTTCCAATGGTGTATAGCTTGTTCAATACAAGTTTATATATAAAAATCATGTTTATATATATTTTTTTATGTATATAAATGTATTTAAGTATGTATGTATATAAGTATGTATGTATATATGTATGTATGTATGTATGTATGTATGTATGTATGTTTGTATGTATGTATGTGTGTATGTATGTATGTATGTATGTATGTATGTATGTATGTATGTATGTATGTAAAGTATGTATGTATGTATGTATGTATGTATGTATGTATGTATGTATGTATGTATGTATGTATGTATGTATGTATGTATGTATGTATGTATGTATGTATTTGTTCTATTTTGAAACAAATGACAAAGGTGTATATATATATATATATATATATGAAATATGTTCCACAACCCCTATTTGTTCATACATATGTATGAACATATAATTAAAATATGTTCATCTAAATAATCAGTAAATTACCACCACCTCCATCAACAATTACATGGAACATATATATGAAATATGTCATATGTTTGTGCCTATATGCTTATATATATATATATATATATATATATATATATATAAAAAATAAAGTAGGAAACTTATGTATGTCATAAGATAGAAGTATGATGTCACCATAAATTTTTTGTGTGCACTTCCTATATTGTCCTTAAATTTTTTTAATTCCCCCTATTTCACTTTAATTCAAACATAATGACTATTTTGGTAAATTATCTTCCAGTGTACTCTCCCACCACACCCTTCTTTCACGACAATACAACTTTTTCATATCTGCCCCCAAAGATTATCTCAAAATCTGAACCCCACACCACAAACTCGAAATGCTCTCCTTCCTAAACTCAAAACCCCATTTTATACCACTTATCCATTTTACAGGTTTTATCTCTCTCTGCTATTGGGTTATGCCTATTTGTATATTCACGAAATCAATTTTTTGTTCAAACTATACGTAGGCGAAATCAATTTGATATTCTTTTGTGATTTTGTTGTTCAGCTGCACCAAACTGTACATACACGAAATCAATCACATCGAAACATGTATATACATTAGTTGTTTTTTCAAATAAATCATTTTTTCAATTCAATCGATTAATACCTATTTGCTTCAAACAGGTATATACATATGTTTTTTGAGCCATATTTGGAATATAGCTTGTAAGGACACAAGTCTCCGATTGAGTCTTAATGTAGTGTCGGCTCAATTCTGGACAAAAACATTTGAGTCCTAGGATAGTGTACAAGTGTATCCATCCAAGCCTATGACATGTTAGTTGAATACGTAGCGGCCAAGATTATAAAGCTTCATCATATGTCGGGTTTTGTGTGCCTCGTTTCTACGTCAACAACATTGTTCCAATTCTCCTAAGGTATGAATGCATTATATATATATATATATATATATATGAGCTTGGAAAATTATTTGGTGTAATATATAGTTTTTATAAAATAGTTTTAACGACTTTGTTTTACTAAGAAAATAATTTTTTAAACTTTTCATAAAAAGTTTTGGACTTAAAATGAATGTGCATTTTTTCTAACACGTCGTTCGAACGAACTGGAATGTCGTTCAAACGAGATTCCTATGTCGTTTTGAACGAACTAGCATCCTGTTCGAACGAGATTTCCAGGTCATTCGAACGAGACTTCTAACGAGTTTGCTTTTTCCCTTCTGGAACATCGTTAGTAAAGTCGTTCGAACGACATTAGCGGGAATAGGTTTTGGGTTGTTTTCTCCATGTTTTCACTACCATTTCCCCACTATGTTTTGACAGAATTATCTAGTGCGGGAACCAACCTTTTCCAAAAAACTTTTTTATATTCCTCCATCTCTTAAAGAGAGTTTTGAGTGTTTCAATTCCAAATGAAAAGGTTCAAGTTTTAAGTGTTTGTTTTTCAAGAAAAATCCTAAAACACTTTTGTTTACACCCATTTGTTAGTTTATCCAAGTTCCTTAATATATATACTTTGCTTGGAGTGCTTGGCATCGAGTTTATCTCTACACCTCACAGAAGAGGAGTTTGGATTTACTTCTACATCCCACAAAGAAGAAGTTCATTGTTTTGGCTGCGACATTCTCATACGGTGAAAGGCACCATGTGTGGTTGATGGGTTCTTAAAAATCTGATCAGTGGATTCCGAGACCGCGGTGGACCTCCGTGGTTATTTGCCAGGCAGAGGTCTGTATAAAAAGTAGCATTGGAGCTTGGATGGATTCAAGTCGATTGTTGTAAGTTCTTTTTATCTTATACTTGTAAATCTGTACTTAGTGGATTTGAGGATAGGGTCGTCCGAGGTTTTTTCCCATTGTGTGTTTTTCCTCGTATATCGCGGCGCAGTTGTTATTTGTTTATTTTATCTTTCGCGAAATTCACATTAGATGGATGCTTAGGTAAAAAGATAAAATTGGTTTAAATCACTACACATTCTTAAGTTGGCGCTAAAATTAATTTGGGTAATATTTAATTAATTTAGTTCAAGTCATTAATTTTATTGGATAAAATTTGGTTTGTCCTAATTTGTAAAATTGGACTAATTAATGTTAGGAAAATTCTAGGACTTGGATTGAATTAAGTTGTTTAAGTAAAAATTAATTTGTTGATTAATTTAATGTCACTTCTTGTTTAGCTTAATTTTAATTTGAAAGATATTAAAATTTGGTTTATGTAATTGTTTAGCTGAGCCATCTTTCTTCTGCATCTAAAAGGAAAGTATATTTTTGAAGAGAGAGTTTTTAAAAAATTGGGGGTCTACATTTCCAACAAGTGGTATCAGAGAGGGATCGCTAAATTATTGCGTTTAAGATCCCTTAAAATATTTTTGACAAAAATGGAATTTTCCACGTTTTCAACATTTCCTATTTTCGATGGTTCTAATTACGCATATTGGAAAGCACGAATGCATTCGTCACTTAGGTATCTAGATGATAGGTTTGGTTGTCTATCGCTAATGGGTGGTCCCCACCGACTTATTTAGTTGAAAATGATCGTGTTACCAAAACCACCGATAGATAGAGTGAGAATGAATTTAAACTTGCAAACTTTAATTCTCGTGGTTTAAATGCCTTGTTTAGTGCTGTCACACTGGATAAATTCCGACGCATTATGACGTGTGAAACCGCTAAAGAAGCTTGGAACATTTTACAACTCACTCATGAAGGAACTAGTGTCGTAAAAGCTTCTAAACTCGAAAACCTCACCACACAATTTGAAACCATCAAAATGAATGAAAAATAAACTTTTGATGAATTTTATGTTAGACTTTCCGATATAGTTAATTCATCTTTTAATTTGGGAGAGAAAATACCCGACAACCGAGTAGTAAAGAAAATTTTAAGGTCCTTACCCGATAGATTTATTCCTAAGGTGACCGTGTTAAATTCTTCACCCACTTTAGCCTCTGCGAAATTAGAAGAGCTTGTAGGTGATTTACAAACCTATGAACTTGACATGCTTCCCTCTAAAACTGAAAAGAAAAGGGATAAGGGTGTTGCTTTAAAATCCTGAAAGGAGGAAAAACAAGTAGTAGAGAGTGAAAGTGACATTAACTCGGAAGATATGTCTATGTTTGCTAGGAAGTTTCAAAAATTTCTTAAATTTAACAAAGGTAAATTTAAAAATGATTTTAAGAAATTTGAAAATTCTAAGCATGACAAAGCCGAGAAGATCCCTGAAACTTTTAATGAAAATTTAAATAGGGACGAGTCAAATAAGTGTTATGATTGTGAAGGGTATGGCCATAGGGAGAAAGAGTGCCCCACTAAACTAAGGAGAGATGGTAAGCAACCAATTTCCTATAATGCAACCCTTAGTGATAGTGATAAGGAAGAGGGACCCGATTCCCCCACTAAGCCGAACTTTGTGGATTTTATGGCAAGTCATGTGAGTGAAAGTGATCACTCCTTTATTGATGAAATTTTAACAAATGACACTTCCAAGGTTTTTGTTTGTGAATCCCAAAGAGATGATGGTAGTGAGAGTGGAGAAGAAAGAGAGAGTGAAAGTGAAAATGAGATTGATGTGAGTGAACTTCAAATTGCGTTTCAAGAATTATATGAAGAATCTATTAAATTAAAAAGAACAGAGATGAAGTTAGAAGCTAGTTTAAGAGAGCGTGCCAAGGTCATTGATGAGAATGCTTTAGTGTAAGACCTTAGGACATGTGAGAGATTTCTTTGTGAGAAGCTTGAATATATAGAAGGCGAGAGAGATAGCCTTAAAGTTTTAATGGAATCCTTGAAAAAGGAGGTTCTCGCATTTGAAGAGCGCAATGTTTTATTGGAGTCTAACATGTTAGAATTAGAAAATAAATTAAAAGACTCTAGTACAGTCAAATTTAATTTGGAGTGTCGTTCAGAGAAATTAGATAAAATCTTAGAAATAGTCCAAATTAAAAATGACACTTGTGGTTTAGACTTCAATTCTTGTAACGATTCCTCTATTAAAGCCAAAACCAATGTTTTAGGAGAATCCTCTAGGAACAATGTTATAGATAATTCCTTAAGAAATTCTTTTCGCCGAGTCTTTAGGTGCTCACATTGTGGTAAAAAAGGTCATCTTAGGAATTTTTTTTATCTTAAACGTGGTCCTAGAAAATTCCAACGTAAGGCAACTGAGGTAGCCAAGATTCCTACACCCCGAGATCATCTTTCGTCATTAGTTTGGGTTAGGAGATCCGACTTGGTAGCTTTACAAGATAGGATTTTTGATTCTCATTTACTTTCATGTGATACCTCCCTTGCTAAATCTAAAGGATGAATGTGCTAGTTATTTGCATACTTTAGCTTTGTACTTCATGATAAATTATCATGCTATTTGTATGCTTCTTTATCATTTCCTAGTCATTGCTTTATCACAAATCACATTCTAGAATTATGATGTTTGTTTATCTTTTGTATTATAGTTCCTTCATTTTAGTTTGCATTACATGAAAAATACAAAAATATTTTGTTTATCATTTGTGTTTTACCTTTTTAGAAATTTAAGATTAATGAAAAATACAAATGATTTTTGTTTGTCTTTTGAGTAAAAAATTTTATTTGTTTGGTAAAAAAAATTCAAAAACTCAAAAAGATTTCTTTTGTGTGTGTATTTTAGTTTGACACACTTTATGTGGCATATACTTGTGTTTGAATCCCTTATTTTTCGCTTCCATGTGGTTAGAACTTTTGGTTTAGGTTGTCAATCCTTAAAATGTTCTTTACCATGCTTACATGGAGTAGTTGTATTTTGTGTTGATTTAATGGATTCTATTTTTATATGCCTCAATTCACACAGGTACAAGCTCATTTAAAATTTAAACTTCATATGTATATTTCAGCTTTGTGAGGTGTTATCCTACCAATCTAGTCATCTACATATTATATGATCTAGGAGGACTAGTGCATGTTAAAATCCGTTGCACGTGAGATTTGTGTGAGACATAAAAAATGATGCATATAAATGTGCACGAGGAAGGGCTCCGAAAGAAAAAATCATCCTTTGCAAGTAAGCCACCGTTTGCTTGGATCTAAAAGAAATACGTGGTCCAAATAACTAAAATAATAATGGTATTAAAAGAAAATATTTGCCAAGGCCTATTTTGTTTAGTTGATTATTCATTCAAAAGATTAAACTCTATATGCTTAAATTGAGGGAATTTGGATGGTATATCAACGGTTTGCGCAATGTCCATTTATCCAATTTGTACTTTCAATGCCATGACTCTATTGGTTTGTAGAATCATCAAAAGTCTAGGCTTGTATGCATTGTGTATGTTTGTTCATTGAGTTCAATTTATATTGTCACGTGAGGTTATATTCAAATGTGATAAAGTTTGCAATCAATTGAGAACTCCGTGACCATGTTTTAAGTGATTGGGTCTAAATTTAATTGTTACTAGTTCACACCCCTACACTTCCGTTTCCATATGACACATTTTTTCCATACGAGTGTGAAAAGCTTATTGTATTTTGTGTCATGTGTGGCGTCGATACTTATATATATATGTGCGTGTGCATTAGTGATATTCATTTTGTGTACATATTTATATGGTATTTTTTTCATTTGCCTTTCTTTCTGGTCCATCTTTGATTCTAATTCATAATTGGTATATATATTGGTGCATATTTTGTTGATATCACATGCTTAGTATCTTATGTATCACATTGGTATCATTTTTTTTGCATCTTCGTTAGTTTTATCATTTGTCTATTGCTGAACAAAAAGGGGGAGAATGATGGGGGAGAAATGGTATGTAGTCCTATTACTATCGTATCTTAGTTTAGGAGATTTTTCTTAGGGGGAGACGTCTTTCTAAGTAGGTCATTTATTTGATAAAGGGGAGAATTAATTTAGGGGGAGTATTTATTTTACATGAATTTACTATTCTTGATATTCCCTATGCGTTTGATATTTTGCTTATGTGTGCAGAAATTCTTTGTAGTTGGCAACTTTCATCAGCAAAGAAATTGATCCTTGGTTTTTGAGTCAAACTATGTATTTCTTATTTTGGGTGGGGTATTTTTTTAAGTCTAGTAGATCTTGATGACCCTTTAGGATTTTTGTTTGGTTTTTGTCCCGAAATAGCCAAAGGGGGAGATTTGTAAGTACACAAGCCTCCTATTGAGTCTTAATGTAGTGTTACCTCAATTTCGGACAAAAATATTTGAGTCATAGGATAGTGTACAAGTCCATTCAAGCCTCTGACGTGTTAGTTGAAGACGCAACGGCCAATATTATAAAGTTTCATCATATGTCGGGTTTAGTGTGCCTTGTTTCTACGTCAACAACAGTGTTCCAATGCTCCTAAGGAATGAATGCATTATATATATATATATAGGAGCTTGGAAATTTATTGGGTGTAATCTATAATTTTTATAAAATAGTTTTAACGACTTTGTTTTACTCTGAAAATATTTTTTAGAACTTTTCCTAAAAAGTTTTGGACTTAAAATGAATGTGCATTTTTTCTGAAACGTCGTTCGAACGAACTGGAATGTCGTTAAAATGAGATTCCTATGTCGTTCGAACGGGATTGCTAGGTCGTTTTTCCGATACTTCTAAAGATTTTCCTTTTTCCCTTCTGGAACATCATTAGTAAAGTCGTTCGAACGACATTGGCGGGATCAATTTTTGGACAGTTTTTTGCAGTTTTCTCCATGTTCCCACTACCTTTTCCCCACTACTTTTTGACGGAATTATCTAGTGCGGGAACCAACCTTTTCCAAAAAACTTTTGATATTCCTCCATCTCCTAGAGAGAGTTTTGAGTGTTTCAATTCCAAATGAAAAGGTTCAAGTTTTAAATGTTTTTTTAAAGAAAAATCCTAAAACACTTTTGTTTACACCCATTTGTTAGTTTATCCAAGTTATTTAATATTTGTACTTTTCTTGGAGTGTTTGGCACCGAGTTTATCTCTACACCTCAAAGAAGAGAATTTTGGGTTTACTTCTACATCCCACAAAGAAGAAGTTCATTATTTTGGCTGCGGCATTATCATACGGTGAAAGGCACCGTGTGTGGTTGATGGGTTCCTAAAAGTCCGATCGGTGGATTCCGAGACCGCAGTGGACCTCCATGGTTATTTTCTAAGCAGAGGTGTGTACAAGAAGAAGCATCGATGCTTGGAGGGAGTCAAGTCGAGTGTTGTAAGTTCTTTTTGTCTTGTATTTGTAAATCTGTACTTAGTGGATTTGAGGCTAGGGACGTCCGAGGTTTTTTCCCGTTGTGTGTTTTTCCTCGTACATCGCGGCATAGTGGTTATTTGTTTATTTCATCTTTCACAAAATTCTCATTAGATGCATGCTTAGATAAAAAGATAAAATTGGTTTAAATCACTACTCATGCTTAAGTTGGTGCTACGATTAATTTGGATAATGTTTAATTAATTTAGTTCAAGTTATTAATTTTATTGGATAAAATTTGGTTTGGCCTAATTTAAAAAATTGGACTAATTAATGTTAGGCAAATTCTAGGACTTGGATTGAATTATGTTATTTGAGTGAAAATTAATTTGTTGATTAATTTATTGTCACTTATTGTTTAGCTTAATTTTAATTTGAAAGATATTAAAATTTGGTTTATGTAATTGTTTAGTTGAGCCATCTTTCTTCCGAATCTAAAAGGAATGAATATTTTTAAAAGAGAATGTTTTTGAAAGATTGGGGATCTACATTTCCGACATAGCATTTTTTTATGGTTAGATATATATTTATATTGCATTGTTTAGATATATGTATGTATGTATGTATGTATGTATGAATTATCACTTGATAAACCATATTGGCATTCTATGTTAGTATAATTTTGATGTTTATTTTTTATTGTTTCTTAGTTAGTATGAACTTGTTAATTTGATGTTCATATTTTGACATAATTTTGTTAATTTCTTATATAGGTCATATAAGTGGGAAGAAGTAGAAACCCTCCTACCGCATCAGAGCGGAAGAGGAGGTTGGAGGCGGCTAGGGAAATTGAACAACCCGTATCATCTAGTAGTAGTGACAGTGGTGATATTAAAGGACATTATCCGATGCAGTAGTCATTGGATAAAGTTGTTGGCGAGGTACTTGGTGAATTACTAATTGTTAGTGAAGGGGGTACGCAATAGTCATTGGATAAAGTTTTTGACCAGGTGGTTAGTGAATTACTAATGGAGGGTGAATGGGGTGAGGTAAAAGTGGTGAAGATTACAGAGGCTGAGAGTGAAGAGGCGGAGATAGAAGAAGATAAAGAAGGAGAGAAATCAAGAGAGGAAGAATGAGAGGAAGACGGTAAGGGGGAAGGAGAGAAAGAAGGAGACAATACCAAAGATGATATGGATGATTCTTCTCCAATTGAAGATGAAATGCAACCATCCACATCATCTAAAGTTACCGAGAAGAAACATAAAAACAAATCATCCACTCGAATTCACAACCACTCGAGTGGTGAATGCAAAATAACCCCGAATTGCTAAAACAATTAATAACCATATTTATTATTTGATATGGAACTCAGACGAGGAGAGGGGCGTGATGAAGTGCGTGTACGACTTTAAAAAAATTATCGAGTGGGATATAGAGAAGTATGATGTGCGGGTGATTGAGTTAGTGAAGAACTCGGGTCCTTGGGGTTTGATTAAACACTCATATCAGTACATCGACTACATATCGATCTTGGAATTCATAGAATGGTGACAAATGAAGACGAATTCATTCCATATGCCATTTTGTGAGATGACCATCAGACTTAACGAGGTGTACCATCTCCTTAAAATCCCATTAGTTGTCAAACCTATATATGGAATCGTTTTTAGTTAAGCTATGGAGGACGCTCTGGAGGAATGCAAGTATGTGTATGTTGTACGATTTGATTGGATAATTAATATGTGCAAGGGGAAGGTTAAGAAGTTGGGGAGTATGTTACGAAGAAGTAGATTAAGCAAGCCGCAAGGGGGTACTTGTTGTTTATGGTTAGGTTCTTGTTGTAACCTGACAAATCAGGGAACCGAGTCTCGATTTACTGTGTCCAGTCGTTGCGGAACGTTGGGAAATGCAATGAATATGCTTGGGGTATGGGTGTATTTGCACATTTGTATCGGCAACTTGGGCTCGCATCACGGGTAGACATGTGGCAGGTGGCTGGATATCTCCCCTTGTAATGGTAAATATTTTAAATGCAACATGTGCCTTTTATTTTATTTTTTTAATATTAATTTATCAATTTGATGCAGGCGTGGATATAAAACCACTTCAATGTGGCGAGGGATGGTAGAAATCTGAAGTTTGAGTTGTCCGAGTTTCGGTAATGAAAATGGAGGGCGCAAACAATGTCAGGTGATGCCTTTTCACAAATACTGGAGCTAAGGGAAACCTTGGACGATTCAAAAGCTTCAGCCGTAAGTATTATTTATTTTAAATGCAATATTTTAACATGTGTTCTATTTTTTTATATGTTAACATTTAGAATTACTTGTAGGTTTTCTAGGATCCCTATGCTTAAAATCTTGAGGCCTACCCATTTCAGGATGACTCGTAGTACAATGGCTTCCTTATTTTCTATGATGTTGGTGAACAATATTATTCGGAGTGGGTCCTATGCCAGGATGGTCGTGTTCAAACAATCCCTATACTGTCAATGCGCCATATATCGAAGGAGAAGGTAAAGACCTAGTCCTGCTACAGAATTAAGTTTGATATAGAGAAATGGTATCAACTTAACCGGTGGACTATGTTAGTTCCAATTCCAGATGCTCGACTGCGATGAGGAACATGTTTTTGGAATGTGTGTATGTGTGTATGTCTTGGTACCTAGAAAGATCACATCCACACATTCCAAATCCCGATCATCGTAATCGCAAGCCACAGTTAAAGCACTCCGATAAAATGGTAAGTTGGGAAATTTGATTTCTTTTCTTCACGTATTTTTCTAACACAATTGACGGTGATATTTATATAGGCCCAAGGGATAGACATACCCATCAACCTACTCGAGGAGGCTATTAATTCTGGCTCTAACCAAGATGTTTCAAACGTCCTTGAATTATCACGTGAACGTTTGATGCCCTACTTGAGGCTAAATGAACATAAACTCAAAAAGGAAAGAGAAAGGCTCTGACGTGTCAAGAAACTCAAACTGAGGCATGTTAGGATCCATCCCTCCAAGTAAAAAGTCGTTTAATCACCCCCAGAAGCGTTCAAAGAGAAAATAGACAAAATTTTTTGAAACAATTGGATTGTAACTATATTTTAAAATAATTATTATGTAATACTATTGTGTTCGGTGTACAATGATTATTGTAAATTTTATAGGAACAATTTTGATTTGGTATGCATGAACTATATTTTCAATGTAATTCATGTTTTTAATTTGGTATGCATTTGTTTGGTATACATGATATTTGGACGTGTCACACACGGTTCTATCCAACAGGGAATGAAAGGCTTACAGTCCCAGGTGACCATGTGATTTGAGTGGAAAATTCCTCAAACTCTCTTCATAAAAGCCACGGTGAAATATAACCGTGAAAGTGTCACCCACGGTGATGTCCAACAACTAGTGAAAGGCTTATGATCTCAAGTCACCACTCTGTGTAGAAGACACGGTGAGAAATAACCGTGCAAGTGTAACCCACGGTGATGTCCAACCCCTAGTCAAAGGATTACGATCTTACATGACCGTGTGATTTGTGTGGAAAAATACTCAATCTCTCCGCATAGAAGACACAATGAAAGATAACCGTGAAAGTATCACACACGGTTATTGAAAACCTCATGTTAAAGGATTACAGTCTCAGGTGACCATGTTATTTTAGTGGAAAATTCCTTAAACTCTCTCGCTAAAAGGCATAGTGAAAGATAACCGTGCAAGTGTCACACACTGTTATTGACAACCATAAGTGAAAGTCTTAAGGTATCAGGTGACCGTGTAGTTTGAGTGGAAAATTTCTCAAACTCTGTACATAAAATACACGGTGTGGTGTGACCATGAGATTGTCAAGTGTGGTGTGGTGTCACTACCGTTAGTTATAGATAATTTGTTTTAGTCGTGGGATTTATAAGAACGGTCTAATGTGAATGTTGTGCTTGACTGAAATTTTCCTCATACTCACTGCATAATCGTACCATTTAGACCACGGTGGGGTGTTACCGATACTTCCTAAACTACAGTGTGGTTTCTCCACTGTGTCTACTGTATGGTTAAAAGAGACTGTGTGTTAATTTGTTATATTGTCCATGTTAATTAATTTTGATATATATGGAATATCAATGTTATGATAGCGAGCATCGTAGGTATGTTCACACACTTAACCAAATCATATATATAGGTATTCACACAACCTATATACATATTTTATTCGGTATGTATGGACACAACCCAATTTTATCAACATGTACGTAGTATATATCGCTCGTATATTCCACATACCATTAATTTTGATTAAATATCCAAATCATATAAGTTCGAGTATCGCTCACTACTCTAAAGATCCTAGTTACCCAATAATTAATATGTTGTTATTCCCCTCATATACTACTGGTCATAGACGTAGGTTCATTCATCACTACGTGACTCGTCTTTAATTTCATTCATTACTTAATTATAGATATTTTCTCAATTGTCCCAATCCCTAACTCATCTCAATCTATGTAAACCCAATCCTCTCACTAGGCCTACTAACATGTTCATATTCCCTTATATAGTTTAAAAATGTTCGAAAAAGTCCCCTTGCGAATTATCCAAAATTTCAGGGTTTAAAGTAAAAAGGAAAAAATTTCAATTTTGAGCAAACCGAATCGATCTTCCCAACGGCCGAATCGATTCGCCTTGCCAAATCGATTTGCCTTTGGTCCAAATCAACTTGAAATGTACTAGGTGCCTTCTTCTTTAATTCGTTGTCACGAATTTTTACACCATTCAATTCCTCAAACTTTTATACACAATCCCAAACTCCCATTTAACATAAATAAACATCAAATATACATGGGGAGATGATATATAACATAAACCATGTATAAAATCCATACTATTTTATCCGAGATCGGATTAAAACTCTATTAATCATTAAACCCTACATTTTTGTGCTTTTCATATAAGTTCATAAAAAAATCTAGATTTATTCCATGATCAAAATCCAATAACATATGACTTCATTTTATTTATACAATTGGATTCATTCTACATGCAATCCTATTCTGAATTATGAGTTAATTCGTCAAATTGCAAGAATAGTATCAATTATCCTTAATTCAAAGACCATACTCCACAGAGGTATTATAACGCATAAAAATTTGCAAGATAAATACTTACTCTGGGTGGGATTTATCTGATTGCATTCTCTTGGTGATAATTCTCTTCAAATCCACACTCAAAAGGTGATGATGATGTAAAAATAAGGATAAAATCTCCAAGAACCCTTTTCTAAGCTCCAAGAATGCTCTTCATTTCTTTATTAATGGCCTCCAACTGTTTTTTAGTCCTCTTATCCTAGTCTGTCATGACTATAAGTTAATATAAACTTTGGAAATTCGTAGCTCCCTTAACCCTAAGCCACCAAATGACTAAAATGCCCTATCATGATGTCGATTTGGTCTAAAATTGTCCCGGGACCCAAACTATACACCTGAGTATATTGTTTTTACTATTCATATCCTTCCAAACTCAACCGTAACCTCAAAATCATCATTCGATTTACTTACAAATAATTTCCTATCTCGACCTCATAAAGTCCACACACGATTCTCCGTTGAAATAAAATATTGCCACGCCACTATCACTTGTTATGATGTCAAATATGTAGTTACTATTACCTTAGTAATTTTATTTGATAAACATTAATCATTTCTCTATAATTAATAATTTAATCAACCCATAATAATTCATTTCTATTACATTACGTCACACATGTAATTTAAATTTAAACGAATTAATTCACTTTTAGTTCCTAAAAAATGCGGGTTGTTACATACTCCCTCCCTTGAAAGGTAATTTCATCCTCAAAATTGGGATGTACCTGCGGTGAATAACTCTTGATACTACTGATGCATGTCATTATGCTATTCCCATGTTGACTAATCCACATTGCGGTGCCCCCACTGAACTGTAACCAAGTGTAGCACCTTTGATTGCAGTTTATGCACAATACGATCAAGTATCGCCATCGATTTCTCCTTGTATGAAATTTTGGGCTTCAAATCGATATCATTTATTGGAACATGTCAAAAATTTTGCTCACTCGTTTGGTACCTCTTTAGTCATGACATGTGAAATACGTCGTGAAACCGCTGTAGATGCTCCGATAGTCCCAGTCTATAAGCTATTGGTCCCACTCTCTTAATGATTGAAAACGGTCCTACATATCTTAGTGCCAATTTCCCATTCTTGCTGAATCTCATAACTTGTTTGATAGGAGACACTCGCACCAACACCTGATCACCAACCTCAAGCTCTATGTGCCTTATGTCTGCATCGGCGTAACTTTTTTGCCTATCTTGATCTATCTGAATGCACTCTTGAATCAACTCAATATTGGAAGTGGTGTCTTGAATCATCTCTGACCCCAATAATTTATTGTCCTCCACCTTTAACCAGCAAGTTTCCGAATGATAAGGTCAACCGTACAGTGCCTCAAATTGTTCCATGATGATGGTGAATTGGTAGGAGTTATTATACGCAAATTCTAACAAAGGTAGGTGTTACTCCAATCCTCCCCCGAAGTCAAGTATGCACATCCATAGCTTATGGTCAAGCATATGATTAACCCTAAATGTCTTCCCATCTATCTTCGGATAATACAATTTAATCAACCGTAAATTTGTGCCCATTGCCTCCTGAAAGCTCTGCTAAAAATTAGACACAAAGATCTTGTCCCTATCGGACACAATATTAATCAAACCCTCATGTAATTGTACTATCTTAGAGATAAATAACTCTCCGTACTTCTTTATCTCAAAATCCATACGAACTGGAACAAAATGAGCCACTTTGGTCAAACGATCTGCTATCAACCATAGGGAGTCGTGACCTCACTGCGATAATGGTAACCTAGTGATAAAATCTAAGGAGATACTCTCCCATTTCCACACGAGAATATCGAGTTATTTTAATATCCCTGTGAGTCTCTGGTGGTATATATTTACTAGCTGGCAGGTAGCACACTTTGAGATAAACTCTTTTATGTCCCGTTTTATCCCCGATCACCAACACTGTCTCCACATATCCTGATACATCTTATTCCCATCGGGATGTACCTCAAATCTGGACCCGTAAGACTCTATAATCATTTATTGTCTCAAATCGTCATCCTCTAGAACCACGAGTCTACCATTAAAATGCAGACCACCCTCTAAACTGATCGAGTACCCCTCTGCCCCATTAGTAAATAACTGGCGAATCATGTCTTCGAAATACTAATCCCTTACTGGTGCTTTCACCACCCTCATCACAATTTCGGGCATGACAGCTAATATGGACATATAAGCCATAGAAATCTCGTCATTATATCGAATCTCTCTCCACTTTGGTTTTACAAACCTATGCTAGCTCTCCTGTAAGCCTTCGGCTTAACGTGTCTGCCACTACGTTAGCCTTCCCAGGATGATACTGAATATCAAACGATAATCCTTTATGAAATCCAAGCACCTCATCTACGGTATGTTATGATATTTTTGTGTGAACAGATATGAAAGCGATTTATAGTCCGTGGATAAGGTAAACTGCTCCCTCAATAAATAGTGCTTCTAGATCTTCAAGGAAAATACTACTGCGGCTAACTCCATCGCTTCCTTCAAGAATGCCGCAAAAGTCCCCTTGCGCGTCTCATTGATAAGATGTCAGATGTACTCAGGATGCAGCCCCTCATCGCAGATCTGTAATAACTTGGATTCTTTGGCCTCCTCCTTCACGTCGAGGGATCTTTATCTGAATCTTCAAACATAGGCCACCACTTCTTTCCCAGGTCGTTGCTTCTCCTTACCCAGTTGGGTCGAAGTAAACTCATCTTCTACCAGAAAGAACTTCTGGACAAATAACTCGTGCATCTCTTCCCATGTAGAAATGTTGTTGGGAGCCAAATAGGAATACCAGGTATATGCTTTATCGGTCAAGGACTTAAAAAACTCCCTCAACCTAAATCTTTTATTATTACAATGCACCCCTAAATGTTCAACAAAGCGTTTAATATTCTCCTTCGGGTTCCCACCATTTCCTGTGTATTTTTCAAAAATAAGAGGAATATAGTCCTTTGGGTAGGGCTCATCATTGTACTCCTGGGGATAAGGCATTCAAAAATCATCATAAATTGAAACTACCTCGCCAGAAGATTACGAGGAACCCTGCATGAACTTCAGCATCTCCTTTTGCATCTCCTTTCTCATTTCCTCCATGGGTGATGCTACTGGGGCAGCAGCTAATGTCACCATAGGCTGGGTGCCCGTTGTAGCTGGCATAAATGTCACAGCATGGGCCATTGAAATTCCTGAGGTTCCCACTGTTGGATTCATAATAGAAGGTATGCTTGGTGAGACCATTCCCACAACACCTCCACCTGGTGGGGTCCTTGGAGCTACCCCTGGTGTTACGAAGACATTAGCTTCCAATCCTCCCAGCATAGTTAAATCTACTGGTGTTTGCAAAAACTCATAAAACTTGCTTATGAGGAGCGCAACCTGAGTGGGTCCCAACCCTGCACTCGTGGAAGCTTGTGTCACTCCAGGAACTCCTGGCATCGCCGGAACTGGAGGTACCTCTACTCGAGGAGCCCCATTCCTTAAGGTATATAGTTCTCTCGCAGTTTATTCTTTATTGTGTTGGATGTCGTTAAATTTGAGCCTTAGATTAGCATTATCTTGCACCATACTCCTTACTTAGAAGAATGCCTCCCCAACAGAGTCACCAAATGTAAAAGGGTAGTTTAGATAAGATGGAGGCGTAACCCCCTTTTTACTATAGTAATGATAATTTAATTAGCCCAAGACCTTGGATTAATGATAGGACATACAAACACAAACCCAATGAATATAAACTCAGTTTAAACTCACAAAACTTTCGTGTATAACTCAGAAGATAGTAATGAACTTTGAAGTAATTTATCTAGAGGGAGAGAGAAGTAATCATCCTAGATACACCTTGGTAGGCAGGTAGAAACACACCCAACACCCTCAAGAATCTCTGTCAAGTATTAAATGCTTCGTAATAAATAACAATGGTGAGTGAGTATACCCTGTGGTTTGAATAACTCTCTCTGATGTGTATTCTCTCTAGTAATAACTCCTAAACTCTCAAAAGATCATCTGAACTCTCTAAAAAGATCTCCCTCCTCAAAGGTGGTTAGGGTCCTTAAATAGCCCCCCACACCACCCCCAAGGCGACTCGGTCATTAAAGACTATGAAAGACATCCCTCATACTTTATGTCACAACATTAAATGCCTGATGCACTAGTTGTCTCCACCTCATAAACATTAAATGCCAAGACATGACTTTTGCCCAACCACTGTGTGTCAGGGGGCTGTTGTCGCAGAGGTGGCTCACCAACTGCCCGACATCCCTAAATACCACGGTGGTTTACTCGAGTGCAGGTTTGACATTATTAAGTTGGCTAGTGACATCACCTACAATATATGTGACATTAGAGGGCTGTTTGGTTCATAACTCAACGCCCGATGGAACTCCAAGCTGCTCCGCCAGAGGTTTCACGGTCAGGGTACATCGGTGTTTTACCAGGTGTATCTAAGATGGTCAGGACAAGACCCGATGATGCCTCACTTCTCAATCCTCCAAACCAAGTCCCTCTAAAGTTCCCAGGAAGAGGTCATTCGATAGAGCATGAAAGCTCTCACAGGCCTTGCCAAGCCTAGTCTCTCGTGAGTACTGTTTGACCTCACACTAAAACTCGTTATTATTATCGTTACATCATTATAACCATTATAGCTTACAGTCCATATAAACAAAGATACAAGCTGACTATGACAACAAGCACAAGTATGAGTTTCCACACTGAGTTGCCACACTTGAGCTGCCTTGGTTGCTTAATCCCAAACACTATTTGCTAATTAGGGAATTATCCCTAATCTCAGGTTCACCTTCAATTCCCCTCTACAACACCTTTAAGTCTCCCTCTGACACTATGCATGAGAAAGGAGTTCACATTGTTGTCTTGGTTGATACCCGGGCCGAAGGCTCGTAGTCATGATATTAATATATTCTTAGCACCATTAATTGAGGAACTTAAAGAGCTGTGGGATAAATACGTGAGGACGTTTAAATCTCATAAGGGTGAAGAGTTCACACTTAAATCAGCGGTGATGTGGGCGATCCATGACCTTCCAGCATATGGGACCTTATCCGATCGTAATGTTCATGGTTATTATGGATGTCCCGTATATAAGGAGGAAACTAAAGAATGCTGGATAAAACATAGTAGTAAGATGAGTTACACGGGTCATCATAGATTTTTACTGACCAGTCACCCTTTAAGAACGAAAAGTCTAACGTTTTGCCTGTTGGACATAAGTGTAGAACGCCACAGGCTCGACTTTCTGGTCAGCAGATCGAGGAGAAGGTGTAATGCCCCGATCCAGATTAGAGTTACCGTTGGAATAACTCAGTATCCAAACCAAGGTGTTAAGGGGGAGGGGGATAAAACATTTTATTAATTTGGAAAATAGCTGCCACATTATACTTCAACAAAACCTTCAATTTCTTTAATTATGAAAAGGCGAGGCCCATATATTGCAGGTTGATATTCATTTAACAATTTAACAAGTAAACCTTTAACAAGATTTAATCCATAAATAGAGCACAAATCCCTGTATTATTACAATTTCCAAATAGTTCCAGTTCAAACCAAATTGTCTTAACAAAATATAAGGGATTACAATTCAAAATAAGTCTATAGATTAAAATCGGTTACAGAACCTCTAACGACGACTAGCGCTTTCTGCGGCCTTTCCAACGTTACCCGACGTACCACCTGTTGTACCTGGGGGTTTGGAAAATAGAGTATGAGCGAAATGCCCAGTAGGGTGGGAATACTAAGCAATAATTTTCATAGCAAAATACTATACATATACAATGCATTTTAGTAATTCGAAAAACCATCATTGTCTCATATTCATTAATTATCATTAATGATTATTTTCGTTAACATTTAACTATGCTAACAATATTCAAGAATCCTTCATTATATTCAACTAAGTTATCATGTATCTATACTAACAAGATTCTTTAACTTAGTCATAAATGCACCTATATGCAATGCCCTGGGCTACGTGCCCACTCACTCCTAGCATTTTAATATTCCAAGCCAGGAACTTAATCATATTCCACTTATGTCATCCACATAATAATTAATGAATTCTTATTCATTCATTAGTTTAAGTTCTGTGAATTTTTCTCATTCCTTACTTAACATTATTTTTGGGATTTTGCCAACAAACACTCACGGACTTCGTGGCCTCACACCACCGGTCTCCGCCACCATATACTACTGCAGTTTGTTTGGGGTCTTTCACCACTAGGGACGTCATGCCTTCCTTAATTATTTTCTCTCGGCTTCATCCGAATATCATATCTTTCACGTGTTTGACATTATTCTCAATGTTCACAATTCAACTTATCCGATTCTGTTATTAAAGCCCGTTATTAGTCTTTGCATCCTAGGAGCCGAGGAGGCATTCTAGTGTCAACGCCGAACACTAAAATATACTAAGTCACCTTTACAACACTTTGATTTACCAAAATGCCATCTTATACTTTTATTATCTAAAAAGCATTTCCTTGGCATTTATCAAGTATTTTTCATGTAAAAACACCATTTAAGTGACTTTTCTTCATATTTACCAAATCTGCCACTAAGGCATTTTTTTTTTACCAAAAATTACCTTTTTAAGTGGGTTTTAAGTACAAAAATCATTCTTTAATGCACTACATATTTCCACCAACATTTAAACCTTTATTAGTGATGTACAACCCATTTTAGCACACTTTTACACATAAAGCCATTTACATAATTATAAGCCTTATTTAACATATTCAAGAGGCTTAAACTAATATTTCAACATATTAGATTTTGGGGTTGTTTTTATGAGATTATTAAACACATATTTAGACCACTATATTTCAACATTAATCATGTTAATGTCAAGACTAACACATACTACATACATTATTTCATGAAAATGGGTCTTCTTCCTTAGAAAACCCAACAAATGCATTAACTAGTCATTTTCTTGTAGCATTCCATTTTCTATGTTTATTTCATGAGATTATTACATTTATAGCATGATTTCAACATATATAATAATCTGAAATTTTATTCTAAGCATCATCTTCTCCATTTATCATTTTTCACAAAATGGGTTTTTCCTAGCATATGGAAATAAGGGAGAAGAGTTAAAAATTCACATTTTTCTCATCATCTTGTTCATATTAGCATTTGAAATAAAAGAGTTTAAGAGTGAGGAAAACCCTACTTGGAAATAGGAAGAGGAGAAGGTTGAAGAAGATGGAAAAGAAACACCATAAAACTTCACAAAACCACCACTCAAAGGCTCTAAAACCACCTCTGTTTTTCTTCAACAAGCTGTCCTACTTCTTAAGCAAGCTTTAATGTAGTTTAAGACCTCCAAAATAGTGCAACAATAGTGGAAAATGGGTGGTAAAATAGACTCATGAATTTAAAAGAGCACCACATTCCTTTGGCTATGGAAAAAAAGAGAAATCTGATGGAAAGAGATGAAGTTTTTGGCTCCAAACCCTCACCCCTCATAAGACTCTTATAAGCCAAAAATAGTTTATTTTCCATCCTATAGCCAAAGAATAAGAGCTAGGCACTTTCCAAAAGAGTGAAATAGCTAATTAATGTCTGAAAATATGATGGTTGAAAGAGACTACACCACCACACCAAGTCTCTCATTTCTCACACACAAGTTGATACCATAAATAAGGGGTATTTTCGACACTTTCTCTTTCCTGCCAATTTTTTTTTCAACTTTTAATTTGAGATTCATATTCCTTGCATTTTTTTGGCTAAAAAATCATATTTACAATAGTCGTTTGACCTCCCGGATTGTCATCTACAAGACGCGCAAGATCGGGACCTCCGCGCAAAAGTATTTTTTTTCGATTTTCCTCTTCATAGTAATATTCCTTATATTTTTGTGAGAAAATATATATTCACAATATTTTTTTTGACCTTCCGAGTTGTCCTAAACAATATGCGCAAGAAACGGGACCTCTGTGCAAAATATTTTTTTTTCGATTTTTCTTCGCATGGTAATATTCCTTATATTTTTATGAGTCTAAATATATGGTCGGAATATTTTTTTGACCTTCCGAGGCATCCTAAACAATACGCGCAAGAACGGGACCTCCGCACAAAACATATTTTTTTCGATTTTTCGTCGCATGGTAATATTCCTTATATTTTTATGAGCCTAAATATATGGTCGGAATATTTTTTTGATTTTCCGAAGCATCCTAAACAGTACGAGCAAAAAATGGGACCTCCCCGCAAAACATATTTTTTTTAGATTTTTCTTCGCGTGGTAATATTCCTTATATTTTTATGAGCCTAAATATATAGTCGGAATATTTTTTTCACCTTCTGAGGCATCCTAAACAATACGCGCAAAACTAGACTTTCGCTGCCTCGTGCATCGTAAAACAATTAGTACATAAGTCCGCGTAGCGTTCGTTGCCTGTCCGAATTGCGTGAAACTTAACCAAAGTACTTAAAATAATTATACAAACATAAATCATAACTCACGCGGGAACATGGAACGTAAAAATTTCATTAACGGAGCGTCGCTAAATAAAGGATAATCATGCAAGTACAATTTAAAGGTGTGGGTATTACATTATCCCCTCCTTAGGAGATTTCGTCCCCGAAATTCATCATAAGTCACTCGAAAAGCTATGGATGTTCCTCTCTCATCTCGGCTTTTCGCTCCCAAGTGGCACCTTCGGGTCCCTGCGATTCCCATAGGATCTTCACCAACGGAATGACTTTGTTACGCAGAACCCGGTTCTCTCGGTCCAAGATGGATATGGGTCGAGTCAAGAATGTTGTATCCTCTTCTAACCAGATGTTATGCCAGTTGATCACATGGCGAGGATCATGGAGATACTTCTTCAGCATAGAGACGTGAAAGACATTGTGGGCATGAACTAACTGTGGAGGTAGCGCTAATTGGTATGAGACATCCCCGAACCTTTCCAAAAGCTCGAAGGGTCTAATGTACCGAGGGGAAAGCTTGCCCTTCTGACCAAACCTCTTTCTACCAGTCCTAGCCCTAACCTTCAATAACACTTTATCATCCACTCCGAACTCTAACGGTGTATGACGATTGTCGGCATAATTCTCCTATCTGACCTGAGCCATTGCCAGCCTCTCCCGTATCAACTAAACCTTTTCAGTTATCTCCTTGATCATATCCGAGTTGTAAGGTGCTTCTCGTCCACCTCTGCCCAACACACTTGAAAATGACATGGTCACCCATGCAAAGCCTCGAAGGGGGGCATCTTGATACTAGCTTGGTAACTATTATTGTATGAAAATTCTGCTAGAGGTAAGTTTTCGTCCTAACTACCTTAAAAATTAAGTGCACATGCCCGCAACAAGTCCTCAAGAATCGGAATCGTACGCTATAACTATCCGTTTGTCTCTATATGGTAATCCATACATAAATTCATATCAATACCCAGCTCCTTCTAAACCTTCCTCCAGAACAGTGAAACAATCCGAAGATCTCTATAAAAAACCATGGTCAATGGTACACCGTGGAGTCGGACAATCTCCCATATTTACAAACAGGGTCAACTTTGTTATGCTATCTGTGATCTTGATCGACAAGATGTGTGCAAACTTCACGGGAGATCCACCACAACTCAAATTGCATCATGACCCCGTTCAGATCGAGGTATTATGATGAAGTCCATAGTGATGTGCTCCCACTTCCACTCGACCATAGAGAGTGGCTACAATAACTCGACTGGCTTCTTGTGCCCGACCTTCACCTTCTGGCATGTATAGCATTTAGCCACACACATCACTACAACCCGCTTCATCCCAGACCACTAGAAATCTGTACATAGGTCCTTATACATCTTCGTCGCACCGGGATGTATGCTGAACGAGACAGATGGAACCTTGCAAGAATCTCCAACTGGAGTTCCTTGACGACTGACACAATCAACCCACCCTCATGTTAACTCGATAATAGTGGACTATAAAGTCTTATTTCTAACTACCAAGCATGCCTAACTTGTTCGTTCATTAATAACTCGATTTTTTTTTCACCAAATATTTTTCTAACACCCAAAGAACTCATCATCATGAATTTCTTCCGAACGTCGTGATTTACAAGCCTACATTTCGTCAAACGATTTGAATCTTTCCTATCTTAGGCACACACATCCTCCACATCAATAACTATTCTCATCAATGATTTCAAGAAAGTCATTTAATCCCAATGGCCCATCCGATCGATACTTCCTATGAGACTACGTATTATCATAGAATCATCTTAGGTATCACAAACCAAATACACATGAGACACTACATTCTCAATCGGCAAATTTCATACGGAGTGTAACACCAGTATTTAATGTCCCGTCAAGTTCTAAAATTCATAATGTCTTAGAGTCGTGACCTGAAATCCACAATATACATCGTAATTAGCTATATATGTTAACTAATGAGTCTGTCAACCTAACGTTATCAAGTACACATATAGACTACATGCAATAAATCGCGAAACCACGCTTACACACCCACCAGTGTAAAACAAAGGTGCATCCTAAGAAGAGCGTACTCATGTACCTCGACGCATTAGACTTAACCCGAAATATCCCTTATTACTACTGAGCTTTACGCACACCTGAATATAGACCCACAATTAAAACAACAACTTCCCATTATCGGGATCAATGAAGACATAAGAAGATGTAGCGAATTAGGCGATGGTAAGTCCAGAATGAAGTAATTGAATTCGGGCAACGAACCATGCCACAGGAAGTGCGGACCACAATGAACACTTAAACTCTAAAATTCTAACTTACCTACATATGTGCTAAAGTATTAGTCCAGTCACTGACCTACGTACTTAAGTCTCCACAATATCTATATGCGATTTCCAACTTTTAAACCTCAAGATCCTCCTCATTCTAACAAAACATAAAACTCACATAAATTTACCATGTGGACCATCACTACAATCCTTATCAGCATCATATGTGGTCTCAATTCATAACTATCGGACGAGTTACTATGACACCTTAATTTTTTTTTCAAGCATTATTCATTTCTAAGACCTAATGAGTCTCCCCACTAGGATCATACTAAACCGTAAAGGTAACATGCACATGTTTTATAATCAAGCTTAACACTTCATCTTGAGTGTTATCTATAAATCCATTATGAGCATCATCGTATTCTAAGTTTCCCAAGTGCGTAACTCACACTTATCAACCTGCCATTTTTCATAAAACTCATACCGTAATTCATGTTTATAAATAAAGCCATGGCACTAACTCCAAGGTATTGCCACAATATCAATATGACTAAATCGTGTTATAACCATCAATAGTCGATTATGTAAATCTCAAAATAGTAATTTTCTAAGGATACCAATTCAATCATCTCCAATTAAACACACTCATGCAAGTGCAAGAATCGTCATGACATAATCCTTTAATGTGAAACAACCGATTATGGCCACTAATTTAATTCCTCAATGGTCCAAACACTAATCTTATTTACTACGTGTTACACCAACTATAACTTTATATTATTGACATCATAAGGAACCCCGAAGGTTCGAAGGACATCTTTGTCACTATAGTACATAGGGTACAATTTAAGGTTCATCATTACTAGGCAATAACTACTACATGTACTAATACATCATTAGATAATTCTTAGCACATGAATCCAAAGGACAATTTGATATGAATTCATATGCCTATCTAAAATGCTACAGAAAACAAACTTCATCATAACACATAATTTAATCTTTAAATACTATCCCACCACGATAACCAACTTATCTTACTATGTAATCATCTCATTACATGCTAAGCCTTAAGCTATCCCATAAATTTCTAAAACCATAAATTAATACCATCATTTCTAATGCTAAGCACTGAGGACTGTATACATTCATTCGTAAGTTATCTTGAATTAGTGTGACTATCTAAACCCAAATCAAAATCAAGTTACTTTGGCGTTCTAATCTCCATAGAATCAATACTTATAAGTGTACTACTTAATAACCTAGTCCCATAGATGGACTTATAATCTCTTTAGCTAATATGCAACAAAAATTACTAGACGTTGCTATTACGACTTAGTCTTATAAATTTATCAAATTGACACATGATGTACCTCACATAAGAGTACGTTGTCACCCCTCTAATGATGGTAGATAGTCTCAGCTAAGTGGCGCACTGCCTCCTAAATACTCTGTAACTCGTTGTTGTCGCTCGCAGTGTTGCGAGTAGGGGACATCCTATATGATAGGAAAGTTTAGTACGATTATAATATATGCGGAATGAAAGGGAACTAAAACGAGAATCACTCCGACGCTCATGAGGATCCTAATGCTCTGATACCAAGTTGTAACGCCTCGATCCATATTAGAGTTACCGTTGGAATAACTCAGTATCCAAACCAAGGTGTTAAGGGGGAGGGGGATAAAACATTTTATTAATTTGGAAAATAGTTGCCACATTATACTTCAACAAAACCTTTAATTTCTTTAATTATGAAAAGGCGAGGCCCATATATTGCAAGTTGATATTCATTTAACAATTTAACAAAGTAAACCTTTAACAAGATTTAATCCATAAATAGAGCACATATCCCTGTATTATTACAATTTCCAAATAGTTCCAGTTCAAACCAAATTGTCTTAACAAAACATAAGGGATTACAATTCAAAATAAGTCTATGGATTAAAATCGGTTACAGAGCCCCTAACGACGACTAGCGCTTTATGCGGCCTTTCCAACGTCCTTACCCGACGTACCACCTGTTGTACCTGGGGGTTTGGAAAATAGGGTATGAGCGAAATGCCCAGTAGGGTGGGAATACTAAGCAATAATTTTCATATCAAAATACTATACATATATAATGCATTTTAGTAATTCCGAAAACCATCATTGTCTCATATTCATTAATTATCATTAATGATTATTTTCGTTAACATTTAACTATGCTAACAATATTCAAGAAGCCTTCATTATATTCAACTAAGTTATAATGTATATATACAAACAAGATTCTTTAACTTAGTCATAAATGCACCTATATGCAATGCCCTGGGCTACGTGCCCACTCACTCCTAGCAATTTAATATTCCAAGCCAGGAACTTAATCATATTCCACTTATGTCATCCACATAATAATTAATGAATTCTTATTCATTCATTAGTTTAAGTTCTGTGAATTTTTCTCATTCCTTACTTAACATTATTTTTGGTATTTTGCCAACAAACACTCACGGACTTCGTGGCCTCACACCACCGGTCTCCGCCACCATATACTACTGCAGTTTGTTTGGGATCTTTCACCACTAGGGACGTCATGCCCTCCTTAATTATCCCTGCACAATGCTCGCCCAACGTGTGGAAAGTACATAGGATAAATCAATTGTATGGAACTAGGTTAGGGCTCGCTGAAGTTTGTTTTTGATACTCCTTTTCTCGGACTAGTTTTGGTGTCCTTTACCTCAAAGCTAGAAGCCCTGACAGGGTATTGGTAGTAAATCTACCTGATTCCCATAAGGACTACTGGAAAGAGGGTTTCCTTGTTAGAAATTGGCAGTTTTCTCCCCAACTTGAAGGGTCGAGGTCTGAGAGGTTCTCTGTTCCATTTTATGGGGAGGAATACATAGGTAGACATTGTACTGTTGTTTCTACCTTTGATGATTTGTGATATTTCTAACTCTTTTCTGTTCTTATTTTGCAGCGAAGTCGAAGAACATGGAACCTACACTTAGCGAGGTCCGTCTTTCAGAATTGGTAAAGGCTTGGAATATCAGGGATCCTTTAGGTGACGGCGAGCATCCTAGGTCTGCTGCCTTCCTGCTCGAGTATAAGAATGTTGGCTCCAGCTTCATAGCAAAGCCTGTGGATAGTATCCCAGAGTTTGATTCATCTGAAGAGACTGCTGCAGGTCCTATCCAATTGGACGAGGAAGAGAGCAGCTCTGAGAGTGACGTTGTAGGAGATGTAAGTGATTTACGAGGAGAGAGCTCTAGCAGCAGCAACTCCTCTGATCGTAGGGATGTTTCTAGAGCTCGAGGGTTGTCGAGCACTTCTAGAAGCTCGAGTGAAGGAATGGCTCCACCCCGGAAGAACCTGATTCGGAATGATGACGATGAAGACCATATGCTCCTCGCGAAAAAGTCGAAGAAGAAAAAGTCTGCCTCGAGGGCTGTGGCTACTGGTTCTCGATCTTCTGCTCAGGAGCAGGAGAGGAAGAGGAAGGAAGAGGAGCAGGTGAGAGAGAGAGAGGAAAATGGAAGAGGAGAGGAAGAAAATGGAGGAGAAAAGGAAGGTAGAGGAGAGTAAGAAGAGAGAGAGCGAGAAGGAGGAGGATAAAAGGAGGGCTGAAGTGAGGAAGAAGGCCGGGCAGGCCTTAGTACCGGTGTCTGCTCTGCCCGAGGGGGCCTCCGTGGCAATTTCTCCCCAACTGGCCCCGGCTCTTCTTGAGAGAGCTGTCCTCCCGGCTGATCGCCAAAGGGCAGTAGGGTCAGAGCACTTGGCCCTTCAGGCTAGTTAGAGGCTTGCTCTGGTAAGGTTCTTTCCTTTTTCTCTTATGTTTTTCTGACTTCCATCATTTTCCACTTTTAATGCCTTTTCTTTTCTGTAGTTTGTTACTGACTTCACCGAGTTGTACCGTTCACGTGATGAGCTGGTGAAAAAGAATAGTGAGCTGGAGCAAGAGAAATCTGCCCTGAAGCTGAAGGGTAAAGAGCTCGAGGCCAACTTCAAATCCGTTGACGCTACTCGAATTTCATCCGACTTGGCTCTTGCCACTGCCAATAAGGAGAAGGACGCTACAGTCCAAGATCTGAAGGAGCTGAGGCAGGCGTATGACTTAGTTTGCTCGAGCAAACTTACAGTTGTTGAGGAGAACAGGGTGCTCTCTAAAGAGCTAAAGAAGAAGGAGTCTGAGGCTACTACTGTAAAGGAAGACTCTTACAATTCTGGTTGGGCTGCAGCATATGAGGATGCTGAGGTTCAGATAGTCTATATTATCCGTCTAAACTTCAAGAAATGATGGAACGAGGCTCTCATAGCTGCTGGAGTGGATGTTGCGTCTCCCCTTTTTGACGAGCATGACCCAGGGGCGAGGCCAGGAGTTGATGAGGACCCTGCCCCAGCCGTGGAAGGCTCTGATCCTATTCCTCAGGTGACCCCTGCTGATGTTTCTCTTGTCGAGGTGATAGAGACCACCCCTGCCGAGGGCAGTGCTCCTGTTGATGCTGATAAGGGGAAAGGGCCATCAACCTCTGAGGTTGCTAATTAGTTATCTGATAGGATTGCTTTTGTATTTTTGCTTTTTCCAGTCTGTAAACTTTTTTTTTTCAGTTCGATGTAATTTCAATCTTCATTAATGAAAAAGGCTTCATTTCTGCTTGTACTGATTTGTCCTTTTCTCTCCTTTTTCTTTCTCTCGCTTGTAGTTAGTTGATATGGATGATTACATTCCTGCTACTTCCCAGTTGGGTAGGACCCTTGGTCCCAATGCGAGTCCCGAAGTTTTCCAGGCCTTCGTTAAGCTTTGCAAGTCCCTTAGGTCTAAAAATCAGAAGTATAAGGAGCAGTCTGAACTCTTAGCCAAGCTGAAGGACAGGCTCCAAGATGGAGGACATTGGTTCTTCAGTGTAAGAGGAGGTCAATGTGCTGAGAACAAAACTATTAGAGGCCTCCGAGATCAACCAAGTTGGGGAGGTTCTTCAGCAGGAGAATAAAGACCTGAGGAGAGAAGTCTTATGACTCAGGGAGCACGCGTCGAGCACTGTTCGAGCAGTATTACAAGGCTCCTCATCATCGCTAACTAGAGCTGGTCATAATGTTACTCCTCATATGTCGCGAAGTCCCACTCGCCCTCCCCTTCCGCGAGCTGGTAGGAGCACTAGGAGCAGAAACACGGAAGCAGAAGAACTTCGCTATAGGGAAATGGAAAAACTCCGCGGTGATGTTCAGCGAGCATATGTAATTGCTACTGGGCTTCAAAGGGACGTTACTCGGTTGCGGCATTTGTTCAAGAAAGGCCCTCGACAAGCGTGGGCTGACAGTTATGATAAGAGCTGCTCGGATGCTCCAACAAGGCTGTCTGAGTTCGAGGAGCTTTCTTTTATCAGGGGGTGGCTAAGTGCCTTGAAGGAGCTGTAAGTCCCGAGGAACTCGGTGCTATGGTATTGTCATGAGATGTCTTCCTCCACACTGATGCCTAAACCATTCCGGACTATTCCTCAGCAATTATTAGAGTCGGATGCGAATGAGGTTGTAGAAGAGTTAGCTCCTGCTCCTGATGACGGACGAAGAGATCGAGTGGCTGATTATCTTGCTCGGAGGCTTCCACCCCTTTGGGATTTTTCCAGTTGTTATTTTTTTGTATTTTTGATAATGTAAATGCTTTGGCTGAGCTCGCCGACTAAACATGTATTACCATTGTTGTAAGTATGATGGATTAATGAAAAGTTTGTGTTTTGGGAAATTTTGCTGACTAAACGTGTTCATCCTACTTTTCATATTCTTGCTGCTCTATAATCTTTTCTATTTTGTCGTGCAAGTGTCCCCCCAGTCCAGTATAATACCAAAATACCATTGTGCTCCACTTTAAATTTTTGGTTGTGTCATCACACTCCCTTAGGCCTAAGTGGGGCAATTGGCGAGGACACACCTGGTGTTGGATGTCTTCATCCGATCAGGATTTTACTCAACCGAAGTAGGTTTGACGACTAGTATAGAATTTGGTTATATTGCCTAAGAATCCCCTGTAGGGCTTCATATATTGCCAGGGGCAATGCTAAGAGGTCTCTCGTGTTTTATGACGATGGCCTGAGGAGGGGTATGTCCCTACTATAGTGATCAATGTGCCTGTTATTTGGAAAAGATGTGCGATAAATGCAGCTGTTACCAATCAGAGTGTAACCAATTAAGTAACTTTCATTAGTAATAAGGGAAATGGACTTCTATTTTCATAACAAAAGAATTCAAGAAAAAGATCTAAAAATAGAATTTCTTGAGATTAGCTGCATTCCATGCTCGTGGTATTTCTCTTCCCTCCATCGTTTCCAAGTGATAGGCACCTTGCAGATCGTCTTTAGTTATCTTAAAGGGTCCTTCCTAATTTGGGCCTAGCTTGCCGTTTGACGACTTCACTGTGCTGCCCAGGACTTTCCTTAGAACATAGTCCCCAACTTGGAATGTTCTCGGGTTGACCCTTTTGTTGTAATGTTTCGTGAGCTATTACTGATAGCTCGCTAGCTTCACTAGGGCAAGTTCTTTGCGTTCATCGGCTAGGTCGAGTTCGGCGAGCAATGCCTCATCATTCTGGCCTTGGTCAACAAGGTTGGATCTCATTGTTGGCAAACCTGCTTCTAGTGGGATGACTGCTTCCATGACATATGTCAGCGAAAATGGGGTTTCTCATGTTGCTCGCCGAGGAGTGGTTAGGATATGGGGTAGCTCTGTTACCCATGCGCCCTTGGCTCACTCTAATCGCTTCTTCAATCCATCGATCAAAGTTTTGTTGGAAGCTTCATCTTGGCCATTGCTCTGAGGGTAGGCCACCGAACTAAAGTGGTGTCTGATCCCGTGTTCGTTACAGAAGTCCTGAAAGGGCCACTTTCGAACTGTGTTCCATTGTCGGTGATGATGGTTCTAGGGATTCCAGATCGAGTGATTATCTTCCTCCATATGAACCTTATCATATCAGCATCTCGGATGTTCGCCAGGGGTTCTGCCTCAATCCATTTGGTGAAGTAGTCAGTCGCAACCAACAGATATTTGCAATTGCCGTCAGCGGTAGGCAGTGGTCCCACGATGTCCATTCCCCATTGGGTGAAGGGCCATGGGCTGGTCAGGTACTTTAGGTCGCTGGTGGGTTGGTGGGCCATAGGAACGTGGAGTTGGCATTTCAGGCATTTGCGGATATATACTACGGAGTCCTTTTGCATATATGGCCACCAATAGCCTTCCTTTATTGCTCGAAAGGCTAGAGACCTTCCTCCGATATGACTTTCACAGATTCCTTCATGAAGCTCGTGTAGCACTTGCTCGACATCACCTGGGTGGACGCATCTAAGGTAGGGACCGGAGAAGGATTTCTTATACAAGTCGCCTCCTGTGGATAAGTGAAAGCGAGAAGCTTTGACTCTTATCTGGTGGGCGGTTTTCTTATTATCTAGGATCATTCCATCCTTTAAATAGTCCCTTAAGGGGTCTATCCAGCTGGGGGTTGATCCCACCTGGAGTATCTGTTCCACGTTTGGTAGCTTGTTGTTGTGGTTAATGCTCGAACAAATGAGGAAGTCGATGGGGATGACCCTTTTTAGGTCAGAGTCAACTGCCAAACTCAGGGCTGCTAAGGCATCAACATGACTGTTTTCCCCCTGGGAAACTGCTGGATGTTGATCTCTTCAAATCTTGTCATTAATTTTTTCACTAAGGCGAGGTAGACTGCCATTCTTTCATCCTTTACATTGTAATCGCCACTTATCTGATTGGAGACTAGTTGAGAATTTCCGAACACCTGTAAACGTTTTGCTCCTAGCGTTTGCGCCTTTTGGAGACCGGCTATTAGGGCTTCGTACTCTGCTTCGTTGTTAGAGAAGGAAAATCCAAGCCTGATTCCTTGTTCAAGGATTCTGTTTTCTGGAGTGATGAGAACAATGCCTACCCCTGCCCCCTTTGAGTTGGAGGCTTCATCAACGAAGAGTTTTCAGGTTTCCTCTATTGCTTGGTTCTTCTCTTGCCTTGCTGGTTGAGGTTGGTTGGAGAGTTCTTCGCCCGTGAATTTGGATATGAAATCAGCAAGGATCTGACCCTTGATAGCTGTCCTTGGTTGAAATTGGATGTCAAACCGGCCGAGCTTGACTGACCACTTAGACAGTTTGCCCGACAAATCCGCTTTCCTTAGGATTGCCTTAAGGGGATGCGATGTAAGGACGATGATAGTATGAGCTTCGAAATAATGCTTCAGCTTCCTCGAGGCTATTACTAGTGCAAAGGCGAGCTTCTCCAGTGGCAGGTACCTTTGCTCGGTGTCTAATAAGGTCTTGCTCGTGTAATAAATGGGGTGTTGGTTTCCTGCAACCTCGCATATTAGCGCAGAGCTGACAGTGTGATTGGATACGGAGGGGTAGAGGTACAAAGAATCCGTTTGCTGTGGTATGACAAGCAGCGGTGGAGAGCTTAAGTAGGCTTTGAGCTCGTCCAATGCTCGCGAGCAATCTGGGCTGCACTCTATCGTTTTACTCCCCTTTAGAAGATGGAAAAAAGGCTTGTACTTCTCGGAGGATTTGGATATGAAGCGATTTAAGGCAGCGAGCATTCCAGTGAGCTTCTGCACGTCCCGGATAGTGCGAGGGGGTTTCACCCTGTTGATTGCATTGATCTGGTCTTGATTAGCTTCTATGCCTCTCTTACTGACCAAGTATCCAAGAAATTTTCCTGACTGGACACCGAAGGAACACTTGCTCGCATTAAGTTTCATCTGATACTTCCTAAGGATTTCGAAGGTGTTTGATAGGTCCGAGAGGTGATTTTCTTTCTTCTTGCTTTTAACGAGCATGTCATCGATGTAGACCTCTATGGTGTCTCCCATTTGATCCTTGAAGATTTTAGTGACCAGCCGCTGATAGGTTGCCCCTGCATTCTTGATCCCAAAGGGCATGACCTTGTAGCAATATAAACCATCTGTTGTGATGAACACCATTTTGTCTTGG
This sequence comes from Sambucus nigra, assembly GCA_949130495.1. Taxonomy (NCBI): domain Eukaryota; kingdom Viridiplantae; phylum Streptophyta; class Magnoliopsida; order Dipsacales; family Adoxaceae; genus Sambucus; species Sambucus nigra. The sequence continues at coordinate 660,531,703 of OX422213.1, read as the reverse complement.
TCTGGGGCATACAAGGGGATCTGGTGATACCCTGAGTACGCGTCCAAGAAACTCATTTGCTCGTGAGCTACAGTGGCATCTACTAGTTGGTCTATTTTTGGGAGGGGGAAACTATCCTTAGGGCATGCTCTGTTGAGGTCAGTGAAGTCGATGCAAACTCTCCACTTCCCATTATTCTTTGGAACTACTACTGGGTTGGACAACCACTTGGGGAATTGTACTTCCCGTATGGATCCTGCATCCAGCAATTTTTCTACTCCCTTTTCTACCGCTTTAGCCTTCTCGGGCGCAGTTCGCCATGCCTTTTGTGTGATTGGCTTGAATGTGGGGTCGACATGCAGCTGATGATAGACCACACTAGGGTCGATTCCAGGCAATTCGTATGGTTCCCATGCGAAAACATCTACGTTGTGCCTCAGCAAGATTGTCAACTCCTTCCGTTATTGGTCAGTGAGAGATGCTCCAATCAAGAAGACTCTATTACTATTTCCATCTTCAGCTGTAATTTCTACTAGGTCCTCGACGACACGTTCGGAGGGGAGAAGACTGGTCTCCTCTACTCCGGGTCTTCCGTACTTTCATTACTACTTGGAAGGCATCACCCCTTCTTCAACTTTCTCGTTGGGTTTATCAGCCTTCGCCTCTGGCTTTGGTCGGATGGATTCTATGAAGCACCTCCTCGTCATCGCTTGGTCCCCGTGGATCTCCATTACTCTTAGCTCGGTTACATACTTGAGCTTCTGATGGTAGATCGAGGGGACTGCCTTCATCGCATGAAGCCATCCCCTGCCGAGGATGGCCTGGTATGGCGAATCAATGTCGACTACCAAAAACTCGATCATCTTGGAAACGTTTCCAGCGAGCACCGGTAATAAAATCTTGCCCAGGGGCATAGTTATTTTACCAACGAAGCCAACTGAAGGAACAATATCTTCCTTTAGGTTGGCGACGCTTAACTTCAATTTCCTGAATAGGTCGAGGTACATTACTTCGGATGAGCTTCCTTTAGCGACGAGCAGCTTGTTGACGTCAAAGTTGGCTATCCTGAGTGTAATGACCAGGGAATCATGATGTGGGGTCCTTACTCCTACTAGATCTTCATCCGTGAAAACAATATTCTTCTTATAGTTGACATCCTCTGCTCGTCGACGCTTTCCTAACTGTGACTTTGCTGGATCGATTTGAAAAGCCTACATTACCGCTGTAAGTTTTTTCATTTCCATTCGAGCCGAGTTTCCTTGTATTTTCTTGACGTCAGATGCTCCGTAGATTACTGCGAACTCATGTCCGTCATCATCTTCCAGCACGTTGTCAGGTCTCGCCTCTCTGTTGGCAGCCACTCTTTCTTCCCTCTTTTCCATAAACTCGTTCAAATGCCCAGACTGGGCCAACTCCTCGAGGTGAGACTTTAGAGCTTTGCAGTGCTCGGTCTTATGTCCTCCATCTTTGTGGAAAGCGCATCTTAACGCGTTGTTCCTTTTCGAGGGATCTCCTCCCATTTTCCTGGGCCACTTGATGAATGGCTCATCTTTGATCTTCGCGAGAATTTTGTAAATTGGTTCTTTGAAGACGGTGTTGACCGCCTGGAATGCTTTCGACGCATCATGGTTCCCTCCATTCTTGGAGCCATTTTTCCCCCGTTCTTTCCTCCTTTTTTCTGTTTCTCAACTTTGTCACTTCCCTTAGTAGTGAGTTTAGCTCGACCGCTTTCCCCTGTACTGAGGCGGGTGACTTATTCCACCTTGGCATACTTCTCGATGCGAGCCATTAGGTCATCGATGGTTATGGATTCCTTCTTTGTCAGAGACTGGTAGAGAAGGGAAGAACTGGGTAGCCCAATTTTGAAGGAGGCCACCTCCACTTGCTCTGAGCAGTCCTCCACCCCAATGAATAACTCCCAGTACCTTTTTGCGTAGTCTCGAAGGGTCTCCTGAGGCGTCTTCTTCGTTGTCAACAAGGCGTCCATCCTTTTAGGAAGGGAGCTACTAGTAATGAAGCGGGCCGTAAAGAGTTCGACCAGGGATTTAAAACTTCGGATGGATTGGTGGGGGAGTCTTCCGAACCATTTCTGTGCCACATAATGCAAGCTCGAGGGGAAAATACGTACATCAGTGCATCCCGGTGATTTCAGAGGGCCATGGCCTGTCGGTATATACTGACGTGATCGATGGGATCAGTCTTACCGTCGTAAATCTTGAACCTTGGAATAGCAAATTTCTTAGGGGCTTCTTCCTCTTCGATTTCCCTCCTGAAGGGTGACTTCATCTGGATTTTGAGAGCTCGCCTTGCGAGTTCTCTGGTTGATCTGGCACCGTGGTGGGCAGGATGTTGGTCCATTTCCCTATGGACCAGATCTCGTATGTCCTTGTTGCTACGAGCAGGGCTCTGGTAACGTCGAGCTTTTTGTAGCTTCTCGCGGAGGTCGTCGTCTGATTCGTCTCCCTCGACCTTTTGAGATCCTCGCCTTGGGCTCCTTCCTCGGCTGCGAGACTTGCTCGCCTAAGGGCTAGGAGTGCGGTGTGGATGTCTCCTGTTTTCAGGATGAGGCTCCCTCTCCAGTCTTTCCAGTCTTCTTTTCAAGCGAGCATTCTCAGCTTCATACCTGTGAGAAGACTCCCTCTACTCGTGGAGCCTTGCCTCGTACGCATCAATCAATCTGGATATCTGTGTGGACCTTACCGGTCCCTGGGTTTCTTCTGAGGCTGACCTTTCCAAGCGAGCCCTCTGATCTGAACGTCGAACTTCAGACCTAATCCTGCGAGGAGCAGGTGGTTCTTGAATATCTCCTGCTTGAGGGGTATTGCTGCTGTGACCAGACATCTTAAACTCCTTTCTTGGTGTGGGCTCTTCTCGGGGAAAGATGAACGCTTCCCACAGACGGCGCCAATTATGGTAACAATTATTATGCAACACAAATAAATACGAGAGAGACAATTACCAAGGAAGAACAAGGAATGTAAAATGTGAATCACACAACAAAGGATGTACGTGGTTCAACAAAGATGTGCCTACGTCCACGGTGGTGCAGTCGATATTATTTCTATGTGCTCCGGAGAGAAATTACAGAGAATACCACTTATCCTTTTGCACCGGACCTAGGGTTTAATATATACATGTACATTTAGGTGCGTGGGGGTGATGGGTCCCCCCACGTCTTCCATCTCTTCTATAACTCCCCTTAATGGGAAGGTGGGAAGAGATCGGATCAAAATAAGAGATGAGGGGCCTGGATTTTGGGCCGCCAGGATTGGGCTACTTGTCCAGGCCCATGATCTTAATTTTGGGTACCCAAAAAGATGAAATCAAATAAGTCTGGAGTAAACACTCCAATAATAAAGATGTCAGAATAAATAATGTCCCAATACAAGAGTCTGAATAAATAATAAACCAAAAACTGAAATAATGAAAGTCTACAACTACAACCTCTAAATAAGAATGGGCGACATGCCCTAACTGATACAAATGAGTTCGAAGGAATTAGGGATAAAATGAGAGTGTCTACTACCAAAATCCTATAACTTCCACCGCAGCTACAACACGTCATCAGAATGGAACTCCTATGCTTGGCGTCCCTGTGTAAAATATTTTTTACAAAAAAAAAATCCGAGGAAAACGGGTCAGAGCCCGATGTGAAAATAGTTTAAAAGTTTAGCAAGTGTTTAAATTACAATTAAACAACACATATTATAAACACGTCAGTTGCGTACTCTCACATGAGTTTCTTACCTCTCAACTATTTTTCACGCCTAACGTATGCCTTTAGCCCATCCTAGTTATGCCACTATCTAACTAGTTTGTACCACTCCTGCCTTCGCATTCTAACATAGAGCATCTACACGTGACCCCCAAATAAGCCATATTTATAACCTATGTTCACATTCATTAAATTACTTATCTCAAGCATTAATTAAATTCTCATTCTTAACCCATTCCAATATCTTAGTTATTCACATCTACTAAGCAACAATGAACCAGTCACAAGTACATAAGTATATCACTCTCAGTACATAAATACATCTATAGCACCCCTAGGCTAAGCTGCGGTGCACGAATACTTTACTATCAAATCCATGTACATCATGTACCTAAGGATCACGTGTTCCAAATCACTCACAAAATGTCTAAATATAAATCACACATATTGGAGGCGAACATAGTTCACATACCCATGGGTCACGCACATACCTACGCTCCCATAGTCAGCTGACTTATCAACTCACAAATAATTCATTCACAACCTTATGTCCTTAAGGTACTTGTCTAAATCCCCCCGAAGGAACACTAGGATAAGAGGGTCATTTTTTAAAATAAAACTAACCTCCCGTGATAGCAAGTATGGTAGGTATGTCATACACGTAAAAAATCCGTACACTAGGCATTAACACAACCTAAGTAATCATATTATAATATAAGAATTCACACATTTCATCTAGTAATGACTCATATGTAGCAAGTTTACCCCGAACATAATACATAATATATTTTCAGCTTGTTAACTCTCTCGTTGTATCAATTTGAGTATTTAAACCTATCTCAAAAGGTTACTAGGTTTATTTTTAATTTTCGATGTTATCTCAGCACTTAAAGTCACTCCGTTCCTGCCCTAAACCTTACATCATCATAAATTCCCATTATAGTTTCAATTCGAACGCTTTCTAATCGTACCTCACTCGGCAGACCCTCGTAAGCAAAAAGCAATCAATAACATAAGTTATAACATTCTCCGATAATAACTAAGACCCTACTGACTTTATCTAAGTCCAACAATATTATATTAATCACCCTAATAACCAACCTCGGCGTTGGAATAATCATTAAACCTTACATAGAAACAATTATAAAAAATCTGAAGGGGTCGATCGATCGAAGAAAAGGGGTCGATCGATCGATGGTTCGATCGATCGACATTCTTGAGTCTATCAATCGATCAAGCAGGTATCAGCCAAGAATTTCATAACAGTTACAGGTTCTCCTATTTTTACACCTCAAATTCTTGATCCTAACGTCCAAAACTCACAACTAGGTATACTAATTATCACACTAACATGTTTACATCATTCCCCACATTTTAGAATCATCAACTCAACATAGAACATAAGTTTCTTGGATCAAAATACCCAATTTTCATATAAAAACCCTAGTTTTCCTATTTATTCAAGAACATCACATAATTAAATGAAATTTCATAATTCTCTACCCATAAATAATAAATTCATGGCTGATATCATCTCCAATATTAAACTGCATGCAAGACCTACCCAGATTATGATTTAAACCTTTCAAATCCATTTAATTTTTATTATTCATGATATATCTTCAATTCTATAATAACATGTAAAATATATGCTTTGAATCTTTGCAATATAGATCACTTGCCTGAAAATACCGATTCTGATCCGTTGATGATGTTATTGGTTGTTTCCCCCTCTCTTTCTGGTCATAAATCCGGCGGTGGGGGTGGTGTATGGTGGTTATGGCCATGGAATCCCTTGGAACTTCTCCTCTCTTCTTCTCTAACTGCTATAATAATTTTTGGTTGTGAAAAACCTAAGGGACTCAAGTGTTGGCTGATAAAAACAAACTTAAATTCATGGGTCACTATTCACCCAAAAATAAAAATGACTAAAATACCCTCCCGGGTTGCCGGTCATGCTTAAAAATGCCCCGGGACCCAAACTAAACCCACATCTAGTGTTTTCTTACTATCTCGAACCTTCCGGACACATTGGCGCACTAAAAAAGCTCATACGGATGAGATAAAAATAAAATACTTTTAAATCCATTAAATTGGGTCCTGACACGACTGACACGCGCGTCCCAACTAAATTACCGAAACTGCCGTATTTTCAATTCACGACATTTTTAATAAATTCAATGATTACATATTACCATAATCACTCAGTAATATTCAACAACATATTAATAACCAAATACTAACTCTCGTCTCGCTAGCATTTAAATTCGAATTAATTTTCCAATTTATTAATTTTCCAATAACTATCCCAAATTAATTTAATAAATCCCCTAATTAAAAATAATTCCATTTCATTGACCTCATAATTAAAAGCCATAAAAATACGGGGTATTACAAGTATCAAGTCAGGTAAATTTCACATCTTATGTGTGCAGTTAGTTATTCGTGTGTGATAAAAACATGCCCTAATACAAATTCATTAATAAATGCATCTTCTAAAAAGAGCTGATGTCTCTTCCAGGCTTGCACACCTAGCAAAAGGCTCAAGTTTTTGTGCAAAAGAGTTTAAGAAATTTCGCACCAAAGGTATTGATTTCCTTTTATATCCATATGAGAAAAAGATTTTGATGCAAAATTGTGGAATATATATTTCTTCCTTGACCACTTGTATCACTAGAAAAGGCGATAAAAATCCCAAGAATATGGTGTCAACGTATTATGGGATAATACAACAAATCCTAGAATTTGATTACTTCGGTTTCACATAAACCGTATTCTATAGTGATTAGGTAAAGGTGGTGGATACAATGATTCTTGCAAAGTTAATCCCGACTCTAAACTTATTATGGTAGACTTATCAAAGCTTAAGAGTAAAAATCTCACAGTCGATGAGCCTTTCTTGGTGACTTTTAGAACATAAAGAAGGTATTCTACTAGAAGTTCATAAATGATGGCAATTGGTTTATTGTTCTGCATGCACAAAAGGGTATGACTACTGAAGTGGATGCATTAGAGGCTCCAAAAGAGTTCCAGTCACCTATGACAACCCTAATTTGAAGGATCTTTTAATTAATTTAGAGGAAGATTGGGTATGAGAATATAATGTTATCCTTGTCAATCTTATTTGTATCCTATTATGATATTGACATTATATTAGTGCTTTTCTTTGATGAATGAATGTTTAATTACTTTTACGAATTTAATTTTAGCCAAAATCTCTCTCTCAGTCTCAAAGGTAACCCTATTTTTTGTATTTATGACTTAAACCCTAATGTATATGTGTATATGTGGGTGAATTTATGTTTATGTGTGTATATGTATGTGTATGTGTGTGTGAATGTGTGTGTATTTCTGTGTACATGCGTATATGTGTGTGTATGTGTGTGTAAGTGTATATATGTGTGTGTATGTCTGTGCATATGTGTGTGTGTGTGTGTGTGTGTGTGTGTGTGTGTGAATGTTTGTGTATTTCTATGTACGTGCGTACATGAATGTTTACTTACTTTTACGAATGTTTAATATGATTTGTGTAAGTTAACTTTCGATAATATATTTTGTTCAGTCGAATGTTTGGTTACTTTCACTAGACGCTCGATTCGAGAATAGATTCATTTGAGTTTGTGATTGGATAAAATTGACCCAGCTCAGTTGCCACGTGATCCTGTACATAAACATTTGGTGATTTGTTTCATTGATGCAGTGTTCATAAAACGATGTTAAATTAGCCTGATTTTATGAAGATTGTATTAAAGAAACTAATCACAAATATACATGTAGTTATATAATTGATATGCATTATCTTTTAAATCTTTTAGATGATAGAAGGAGTATGGGATAATTATTAGTTTGGTTTGGTTTGGCTGTTGGATAATTATTGGTTGTTGGCTTGTTGTTGGATAGTATATTAGAAGGAGTATGGGATAATTATTGGTTTTGTTTGGTTTAGCTGTTGGATAAATATTGGTCGTTGGATTGTTTTTGGATAGTATGTTGGAAGGATTAGGGGATAATTATTTATTATTGGCTTGTTGTTGGTTTTTGGATATTGGATAATCACAGGACCCCCGGTTTGAGAACACGATGTTAGTTTCAAAATATCTAGACTTAGGCTTAACAACATGTCGTTAGGGGGTGAAACTCCGAAACACCCCCAAACGTAGACAATCCGTCGCAAGAATCGGGAAAGTTTAAGAGCTTCACGATCATATATTGATCATTAACAATTAGTCAAAAGGTGTACCCATCTGAAGGCATGTTTTTATGCTTAAGTCTAGATATTTTCAAATTATTGTCATATTCTCAAATAAGGGGTCACATGGCCACGCGGTCAATTCCTACGAGTTACTTTGGTCTCGTGCGTGGTGTTCACACTTCTCACGGGGCCTTTCGAGGTGTTTTAGTTTTTTCCCGTCTAACGACATGTTTTTAAGGATATGTTTGTATATTTTCAAATTATCGTCATATTCTTAAACTGGGGATCCCGTGACCATGTGGTCAGTTTCTGCGATTTACATTGGTCCCGTGCGAGGTGTTTGTGCCTCTCACGGGGACATTTTTTGGTTGTTTTACGTAAAGATATATGAATGCAACTGTGGAGTCACTTAGGGTCGAAAACTCCCAAAATGGACCTCACTTTTTTAGGCCTTATAGGGGAAATAATATAATTCCACAACTAACATAGTTTGTAATTGAAGGAGAGAACGGTACGACCCAGGTCGCAAAAACCTTTGTGACCCGACCTTTGATTTCCTCCACACAACGGTCACTTTCTCGCTCATATTAAGTCTTCGCTTTACAATATAAATTCCCACAAATAATATGGCATTTGAGAAGGAGAGCGTGGAATCAAACTATAATTGTATAACAGGACTTACTTCCCCTCATTGTCCTCAACAAAATCGAACTCCACCATCTAAAATTTTTAATGTGAACACTTGTTATGGTTTTAAAAAGCCAGGACACTGGTCCAAAGACTGTCCAGACAAAACTCCAAAGAAATCAGTGGGTCCATGTAGTCTCCTACGAGTGATAGGCATCGACGATTATCAGTACCACCCGCGTGTTATTTGACCGTGTGGGGGAGTTTGTGTTATCAAAATCTCAAAATTTGATTATATAGCATCCTCCACCTTTACCCAATCACAATAGAATACGCTTTCTGTGAAATCAAAGTAATCAAATTTTAGGATTTGTGCATATAATACCGAGTGATCTCCCCCATCCACTCTTTCTATTGTGGAAAATCAATTTAATAATTTTCAAATTGCATAACTATGTTAACATGATAAAATAAATATCATGTTGCATAAATATGATTTTACATTAGGCCTTTGGGGGTGCTTTGGTCACGGGACCCCAGATTTGAGCACACGGCCCAATTTTCAAAATATTTATACTTAGGCTTGAAAACATGTCGTTAGAGGGTGAAACCCTTAAAAAACACAAACGGTATCGTGAGCTATGACAACACCTCTCATGGGACCAATGTAACTCGTAGGAACCGACTGCGTGGTCACAGTACCCTCGGTTCGAGAGCACAGCCCAATTTTCTTAATATCGACATTTAGGATTGAACACACGCAGTTAGAGGGTGAAACCCTGAAACACCCGACAAATGGCCCCATGAGCATTGCCAACACCTCGTACGGGACCAATGTAACTTGTAGGAACCGACTGCGTGGTCACAGGACCACCAATTTGAGAGCATGACCCAATTTTTTAGAATATCTACACTTAGGCTTGAAAACATGTCGTTAGAGGGCGAAATCGTGAAACACCCTCCAAATGGCCCTGTGAGTGGCACCAACACCTTTCACGGGACCAATGTAACTCGAAGGAACCGACCGTGTGGTCACAATAGCCCTGGTTTGAGTTCACGGACCAATTTTTAGAATATCTAAACTTAGTCTAGAAAATATGTCGTTAGAGGGTGAAAGCCCAAAATGGCCCCGTGAGCATCGCCAACACCTCGCACGGGACCAACATAACTCTTAGGAACCAAATGCGGGGAGACGGGAACCCTAATTCGAGAGCATGACCCCGTTTTTTGAATATCTACACTTAGGCTTGAAAACAGGCCATTAGAGGGCGAAACACCGAAACACCACCCAAATGGCCTCGTGAGCGATGCATCACCTCGCCCAAGACAAATATAACTCGGAAAAACTGACCCCGTGGTTAGGGTACCCTCGACTCTAGAGCATGGAATAATTTTCAAATATCTACACTTAGGCTTGAAAACATTCCGTCAGAGGTCGATACCTCGAAACACCCCAGAAACAGCCCTATGAGTGGCGCCAACACCTCGCACCGAACCAATGTACCTCGTAGGAACTGTCAGCGTGGTCACGGGACACTTGGTTCGAGAGTACGACCTAATTTTTAGAATATATACACTTAGGCTTGAAAACATGTCATTAAAGGGGGAAACCACAAAACATCCCACAAATGGCCCCTTGAGCGGCACCAACACCTCTCATCGAACCTATGTAACTCGAAGGAATCGACCGCGTGGTCACGAGACCCTCAGTTTGAGAGCATTGCCCAATTTTCAAAATATCTACATCTAGTCTTGAAAACATACCATTAGAGGGAATTTTTTTGAAACACCCCTCAAACGGACCCGTGAGCAGTGACAACACCTCGCACAGGACCAATGTAACTCATTGTAACCGATCGTGTGGACGCGGTACCCCTGATTCTAGAGCACGGCTCAATTTTTAGATTATTTACACTTAGGCTTGAAACATGTCGTTAGAGGGAGAAACCCTAAAACATCCTCCAAACGGCCCCGTGATCTATGCCAACACCTCTCACGGGACCAATGTAACTCGTAGGAACTGACCGCATGGTCACGGGACCCTCAGTTCTAGAGCACGGCCCAATTTTTAGAATATTGAGACTTACGCTTGAAAACATTTCATTAGAGACACCCCCAAAAAGGCCCCCATTAGCGGTGGCAACACCTCGCACGGTACCAATGTAACTCATAGAAATCGACCACATGGTCAAGGGATCCCCAGTTCGAGATCACGGTCCAAGTTTTAGAATATCAACACTTAGGCTTGAAAACATGCCCTTAGAGGGTGAAACCCCGAAACACCTCCAAACAGCCCTGTGAGTTGTTCCAACACCTCACACGAGACCAATGTAACTCGAAGGAACTTAGTGCATTGTCAGGAGACCCCTGGTTCAAGAGCATGGACAAATTTTCAGAATATTTACACTTAGGCTTGAAAACATGTTGTTAGGGGTGAAACCCTAAAACAACCCTCAAAACAACCACGTAAGTGGCGCCACCACCTCGCACGGGACCAATTTAACTTGAAGGAATCGACCGCGTGGAGATGAGACCCCCAATTTGAGAGAACAACCCAATTTTTAGAATATCTACACTTTGACTTAAAAACATGCCGTTAGAGTGCGAAATCCCAAAACACCCCCCAAAACGGCCTCGTGAGCGGTGACAACCCCTTGACAAATGTAACTCGTAGGAATGGACCGCATGGTCACATGGCCCCCGGTTTAGAACACGACCCAATTTTCAAAATATCTACATTTAGGCTTGAAAACACGCTTAGAGGGCAAAATCCCGAAACACCCCCCAAACGGTCCCATGGGCGACGTTAATACCTCGCACGTAACCAATATAAATTCAAGGAACTAATCGCATGGTCACCGGACCCCCGATTCGAGAGCACGACCCAATATTTAGCATATCTACGCTCAGACTTGAAAACATGCAGTTAAAGGGAAAAATCCCGAAACACCCCCCAAATGGATCGTGATCAGAGCTAACTCCTCGCACGAGACTGACGTACTTGTAGGAACTAATCGCGTGGTCACGAGACCCCCAATTCGAGTGGATGACCTAATTTTTAGAATATCTACACTTGGAAGGAAAATATGTCGTTAGAGGGGGAAAGGCCCAAACACCCTCCAAACGGCCCGGTGAGCGGTGCCAACACATCGCATGGGACCAATGTAACTCGTAGGAAGCGGCCGCGTGGTCACATGACCCCTAGTTCGAGGGCAAGGAACAATTTTTAGAATATCTACACTTAGGCTTGAAAACATGCCGTTAGTGGGTGAAACCCCGAAACACCCACCAAAAGGCCCCATGAGCAGTGCCAACACCTCACACCGGACCAATATAACTTATAGGAACTGACCGCTTAGTCATGGGATCCCCTGTTGGAGAGCACGACCCAATTTTTAGAATATCTACACTTAGGCTTGAAACACATGGCGTTAAAGGGAGAAATTATAAAACTCCACCCAAACAGTCCCGTGAGCGGTGCCACCACCTCGCACGGGACCAATGTAACTCATTACAATCGATCGCGTGGCTGTGGGACCCCTGGTTCTAGAGCAAGGAACAATTTTCAAATTATTGACACTTAGGATCGAAACATGTCGTTAAAGGGAGAAACCCTGAAACACCCCCCAAAATGGCCTCGTGATTTACGTCAACATCTCTCACGGGACCAACGTAACTCGTAGGAATTGATCGCATGGTCACGGGACCCCCGGTCCCAGAACACAGCTTAATTTTTGGAATATCGACACTTACGCTTGAAAACATGTCGGTAGAGGGCGAAACCCCAAAACACCGCTAAAAAGGCCCCCATAACCGATGCCAGCACCTCGAACGGGACCAATGTAACTCGTAGGAACCGACAACATGGTCAGGGGACCCCCGGTTCGAGAGCATGACCCAATTTTTAGAGTATCAGCACTTAGACTTAAAAACATGACCTTAGAGGGCAAAACACCCCCAAACGGCCCCGTGAATGTCTTCAACACCTCGCATGGGACTAATATAACTCGAAGGAACTGACTACGTGGTCACGAGACCCCCGGTTCAAAAGTATAGACCAATTTTTAGAATATCTACACTTAGGCTTGAAAACATGTGGTTAGAGGGTGAAACCCCAAAATCCCCGTGAACGGTGCCACCACCTCGTACGGGACCAATGTAACTTATAGGAACCAATCGCGTGGAGACAAGACCCCCGACTCGAAAGCATGACCCAATTTTCAGAATATCTACAATTTAGCTTGAAAATTGTCGTTAGAGGGTCAATCCCCAAAACACCCCCCCAAACGGCCCCGTGAGCGTCACCAACACCTTTCCAGCAAAAAATGTAACTCGCAGGAACGGATCGCATGGTCATAGGACCCCCGATTCAGAGAACAATCGAATTTTCATAATATCTACACTTAGACTTGAAAACACGCCGTTAGAGGTTGGAATCCTGAAACACCCCCAAACGGCCCGGTGGGTGATGCTAACACCTCGCACGGGACTAATGAAAAATGAAGGGACCAATCACATGATCACAGGACCTCCAGTTTGAGAGCATAACCTAATATTTATAATATCTACACTCAAGCTTGAAAACATGCTGTTAGAGGGCGAAATCCCAAAACACCCCCCAAATGAACCGTGAGTAGAGCTAACACCTCGCACGGGACCGACGTACTTGTAGAAATCGACCACGTGGTCACGAGACCCCCGATTCGAGTGGATGACCCAATTTTTAGAATATCTACACTTAGGCATGAAAACATGTCTTTAGAGGGCGAAACCCAGAAACACACCCCAAAAGGCCCCGTGAGCGGTGCCAACACCTCACATCGGACCAATGTAACTCATAGGAACCGATCGCTTGGTTAAGGGATCCCCGGTTAGAGAGAACGACCCAATTTTCAAAATATCTACACTTAGGCTTGAAACACATGTCGTTAGAGGAAGAAATTATAAAACTCCCACCAAACGGCCCCATGAGCGGTGCCACCACCTCGCACGGGACCAATGTAACTCGAAGGAACCGACCACATGGTCACAGGACCCTGATTCGAGAGGATGGCCCTATTTTCAGAATATCTGCACTCTGGATTGAAAATATGTCGTTAGAGGAAAAAATCTCGAAAAATCCCCCAAACGGACCGTGACCAGAGCTAACACCTCGTACGGAACCAATGTAATTCGTAGTAATCAACTGCATGGTCATGAGACTCTCGATTCAAGTGTACGACCAAATTTTCAGAATATCTACACTCAAGCTTGAAAACGTGCCGTTAGGGGTAGAAACCCCGAAACACCCTGCAAACGGCCCCTTGATCGGCGCCAACACATTGCAAGGGACTAATATAACTTGTAGGAACTGACCACATGGTCACGGGACCCCCAGTTTGAGGGCGAGGACCAATTTTTAGAATATCTACACTTATGCTTGAAAACATGCCGTCAGAGGGTCAAACCCCGAAACACCCTCCAAATGGCCCCGCGAGCAGCGCCGACACCTCACATGGGACCAGTGTAACTCATAGGAATCGACCGTCTAGGAACTTGAGCCCAGTTTGAGAGCACAATCCAATTTACAGAATATCTACACTTAAGCTTGAAAACATGTCGTTCGAGGGCAAAACCCCAAAACACTTGCCAAATGGCCTCGTGAGCAGTGCTAACACCTCGCTCGGGACCAATATAACTCGTAGAAACCTACAGTATGGCCACGGGACCCCCGATTCAAGAGCATGACCCAATTTTCAAAATATATACACTTAGGCTTGAAAACATATCGTAAAAGGGTGAAACCCCGAAACACACCTCAAACGACCCCGTGAGTGATGCTAACACCTCGCACAGGATCAATGTACATTAAAGGAACCGACCACATGGTCACAAGACCCCCAGTTCGAGAGCATTGCCCAATTTTTAGAATATCTACAGTTAGACTTGAATACATGCCATTAGAGGGAAAAATCTCGAAACACCCCCCAAACGGATCGTGAGTGGAGCTAACACCTTGCACGGGCCAAGGTAACTTATAGGAACTGATCGCATAGTCACAGGACCCCCGGTTAAAGTGAATAACCCAATTTTTAGAATATATAAACTTAGGCTTGAAAACATGTCGTTAGAGGGAAAAACCCTGAAACACCCCCCAAACGGCCTTATAAGCGGTGTCAACACCTCTCACAGGACCAATGCAACTCGTAGGAACCGACTGCATGGGCACGGGACCCCCAGTATGAGAGCATGGACCAATTTTTGAAACATCTACATTTAGGCTTGAAAACACAGCCTTAGAGGGTGAAACATCGAAACGGCCCTCGAACGGCCCCATGAGCGGTACCAACACCTCGGAGCGGACCAATGTAACTTGTAGGAACTAACCGCATGGTAACGGGAACCCCGATTCTAGAACACAACCCAATTTTTAGAATATCCACACTTAGTCTTGAAAGCATGCCGTTAGAGGGACAAATTCCAACCCCCCCCCCCCAAACGGCCCCATGAGCAGTGCCAACGCCTCGAACGGGACCAATGTAACTCATAAGAACCGACTGCGTGGTCACGAGACCCCCGATTCGAGAGCACAAAATATTTTTTAGAATATCTTCACTTAGTCTTGAAAACATACCGTTAGCTGGAAAAACCCTGAAACACCACCCAAAGAACCCCGTGAGAGGTGCCAACACATTGGATGGGACCAATGTTACTCATGTGAATTGATAGCGTGGTAACAGGATCCTTGGTTCGAGAGCACGACATGATTTTTAGAATATCTATACTTAGGATTGAAAACATGCTGTGAGAGGGGGAACACCAAAATACCCCCCCCCCCCAAATGGCCCCGTGAGCAGCGCCAACACCTCATACCGGACCAATGTTACTTGTAAGAAGCGACCGCATGGTCACAGGACCCTCGATTCGAGAGCACGGCCCAATTTTCATAAAATCTACACTTAGGCTTGAAAATATGGTGTTAGAGATCGAAACCCCAAAACACCCCCAAACCAGCCTCGTGTGCGGTGTCAACACCTCGTACGGGACCAATGTAACTCATAGGAATTGACCGCGTGGTCACGAAACCCCCAATTCGAGAGCACGATAATAATTTGTGAATATCATTGTGATATCAAATAGAGGGTCCCATGACCACGCGAGCTTTTATAATTTCTTATTTAGTATTATGGTCGTGTAGAGTTTACATTACGCCGGTTTTAGAATGGCCATAAAACAGAGATAATTCTACTCAATGTTTTTTAAATATAGTTATAAATGGTCACATATCTAAGTTGTTACCATCTCTATTTGTTATCACGCATAAACAGGGTCATGATTTATGGTTGTGACTATATTGGTAAGGTCAAATCGTGGGTCACGGTCTTGAGCCATGACCATAGTCATGACCATTTTCATATTACGAAGGTTGAGTCGTAGACTTGAGCCGTAACCATTCTCATATATTAAAGGATGGGCCACGGATATGAGCCATGACCAGAGCCATGCCCAATATCATATATTAAAGGATGGGTCTGGGATATGAGTTATGACCAGAGCCATGGCCATTCTCATATATTAAAGTATGGGTCACAGCCAATGGTCATGACCAAATGTCTGCATGGATCATGGATAAAGTCCGTGACCATCTGTCATGACCCCTAGGTCCATGACCCTTTGTTTGGTCAAGGATTTGGTCCATGACCCACAAAAATGGTCACGCCCAAAATGCTCTTGACTCTTGGCCACAACCCACAGTCCTGGTCAGGGACTTTGGCCATAACCATTCACCTAATATGGTGTAATGTCAGTACTTGGCTATATCAGTATCATTTTATATGATGAGCTCAATGTGGAAGTAGTTAGTAGGTTTATCTTTATTTTCAACTAGGAAAGGGACCATTGTTATTCCCTCGGGCATATCGGTCATGGAGGCTAAGGTAGCAAGGCCATTGGTTAAGCTGTTCCTTGCTCAAGGCAGGTAGTGGAATGTGACATCTAGGAATCAGAAGGCCAACTCTTCTAGGTGGGAATAGAAGGTTAAGAGTTTCTCTTCCTTAACTTTCCATCTTATGAGGAGTTGACTAATGATGAGGGTTGAGTCCCCATAGACATCTAGGTATCAAATACCTTTCTTGAGAGTGACTTTGAAGCCTAGTGTGCATGCCTCATATTCGATCATGTTATTGGTGCTGGGAAAATCCAGCTTCATGGAAATGGGAGTGTGAGAGTTATCATGGGTGATTAAGAGTATCCAAATGTCATATCCTTTCTTGTTAGTGGCACCGTTAAAGAAAATTTTCCATCGGTTGTCTTTAAGGGAGGTACAAAGTATATCTTCATTCGAGAATTTAGAAATCCAAACATCGATTTCTTCCATAGGGTAGTCAGCGAGGTAGTCAAAGATGGCTCTTCCTTTCATGGATTTCTGCGTGACATACATAATATCAAATTCATCTAGCAGCATCAAACATTGGGCCATTTGGCTAGACATGGAAGATTTCTCGAGCAGATATTTGATAGGATCCATTCAAGATACATGTTTGATAGGAAAAGTGAGCATGTAGTGTCGCAATTTTTAAGTGACCCAAACAAAGGCGACACATGCTTTATCCAAGGCAGTGTAGTTAACTTCGTACCCAGCCAGCATGCGACTAGTTTAGTAGATGGCTCTCTCTTTGCGAGACTCTTCAAGGTATTGGTCCACGAAATCCCCAGCTGCAATTTCTGTTATGGTCAGGTATAGGAGTTGGGGTAGACCAGGTTGTGGTGTCATAAGTACTAGAGGTCGAGTTTGATATTTCTTGAATCGGTCAAAGGCCTCCTGATAACCTTCATTGAAAGAGTTATTTGAATACTTTTTGAGGATTTTAAAGATAGGTTCACATATAAAAGTCAATTGGGTGATGAACCGACTAATATACTATAATTTTCTAAGGAATCCTCAGACTTCCTTATCCGTTCGGGGTGGTGGCATTTCAAGTATAACTTTCAGTTTGGCAGGATCAACTCCTATCCCTTTTTCACTAACCATGAATCCAAAGATCTTTTCTTTAGAAATGCCAAAAAATACATTTGTGAGGGTTAAGTCACATCTGGTATCATCGTAGTCGTTTGAATAACCTTTAAAGAGCGAAAACATGACCTTTTCGAGTCTTATACTTGATCATCGTATTTTCCATGTATACCTCGACAATTTTGTGTATCATATCATGAAAGATGGTTGTGTAATCTCTCTGGTAGGTAGCCCCTACATTTTTAGACCAAATGGCACAACGATGTAACAAAATATTCCCCAAAGAGTGGTGAATGTGGTTTTTTATTAATGATCTAAGTGCATCTTTACCTGATTGTATCCAGCAAAACCATTAATAAACTACTTAAGAGCTTGACTAGTCGTGTTTTCTACAGTCATGTCGATATTGGGTAGCAGATAATCATCCTTTGGAGAGGACCTATTCAAATCTCGATAATCAACGCACATGTGAACCTTCCCTCCAGATTTCAGTATGGGTACAATATTGGCTATCTATGTGGTATATTCGATCACATGAATGAAACCCACATCCAACATTTTGACTACTTCTTACTAAACCTTGAGTGATCATTTGGTATGGATATTTCACAATTTTTGTTTGATAGACTTGAATTCTAAGAGCGTTGGAATCTCATGCTGAGCTATCTCGGGATCAATTCTGGGCATCTCATTAAAGGACCATTGAGAAGATATCTGAAAATTCCTTTAGTAGTTTGTTGAGTTGCGCGCGCTCTTTCTCGTCAAGGATAAACCATATCCTAATCTCGCAAAGTTGGCTACTAGAACCGAGATTAATAACAATAGTTTCATCTTCATTAATTTGAACACGATTATGTTGTTTGTTATTAACCTTATTAGGATTAGTTAAGAATTATTCATTTGCAAAATCATCATCATCAAGAGTTTGATTAGAATTAAGACACCTTATGTAAGTCCCAACAAGATACTTAAAATCTTTATTTATTTCATTACTGGGAAAAATAGCATTGTGAAGATCATCGAAGGAGGTCTCGATTACATTGTGATAAGAATATATAGGAACAACAAATGAAGAGGAAATGGGATAAACAACTAGTTTGGGTTGCGTTTTAGAAAGCTCATCATTCCAGTTCAGAAGAGGTGCATCAACAGCTTTTATCAGGTGGGATGGATCCGATGATGTAGCACATGAGTGGACCATGTAGAGTGTCACCCCAGTGTCTGCAAGTTGAAATAATCCTTAGAGTTTTTTCTTCAGAATCTTTGGTAACAACTATAGTCTTCTCAGTGAGTGGTTGCATATGATGCTGGGAACTTTTAACCCATGAGTAGCTATGTTGGAAAAATATCTCCATTCCTATTTTCCTCTTCTTGTCCACATGAGTATACCACGGTTAGGTAAAGACACAAAAGGGGAAATCTTCACCCTCTTTGATGAATCTTCCATTCAAATAATCCCCTGAGATAGTCTTGGTACTTTCTAGCCATCTCTTCAATTGAAGTTGACGGAGCATTCTGAGTTCCTCTTTTGCTGGTTGATAACCCAAGCCGCAAGGAGGAAAGTATTTCTTCAATACTATGGGTTCAAGTATTCCCTGTTGTCATCTTCCCAGCCCCAGTCTGAGCATGAAGCAGATGTTCTTGAACATTTGTATCACATTGACATTTCCATAAGGGTTGTGTTCTGGACAGTCTTTATCACTACATAAAAAGGATAAAAAAAACAAGCATTTTTTATCATGACCAATGAGTGTGAAAAGTCCGTGAAAAGGGTGTTCGTGATAAGTATAGTTGTCACGGACTTGTCAGGGTCAATGATCGTGAAAACTTTAGGAAATTGTCATGGTCAAAGACCTTGACATGTCCGTGACAACTCTTTTAACTAAGACCCTAGATGCCTATTTTTTTTCCCACCATTTTCCTTTCCCTCCTTTTTCTCTCTCTCATGTGCGAATGTTCTCTCTCTCTCTCTCTCTCTCTCTCTCAATGTTTTAGGTGAGTTCTTTTTCTTTCTCTCTATCTTTCCTTTGTTTATGTATATATGTATGTGTGTGTGTAGGTCTGCATGTGTGTGTGTGTATGCGTGGGTCCGCAAGTGTGTGTGTGTGTGTTTGTGTGTGAATATGTGGGGGTAGTGGGGGGTAGTGTGTGTGAGGGGGTGGGTCTACTTGTGCATGTGTGTGTAGGGGTGGGGTGACAGGGTAAGGGGCAGTGTTCGGGGGGTATGTGAGTGTTCGGGAGGTGTGTAAATTGAAATCGGTATGAATTGAATTGAAATTGAAATTCGTATGTATTGTTATTGGCATAAATTGATATAAATTTAAATTGGTATTGATATTGGTATACATTGGTATAAATTGAAATTGAATTCAATTGGTATTGATATTGGTATAAATTGGTATAAACTGAAATTGAATTTGAATTTGTATTGATATTGGTATAAATTGAAATTTAATTTGAATTAGTATTGGTATTGGTATAATTGATAGTGGTATAAATTGGTGTTGGTATTGGTATAAATTGAAGTTCGTATAAATTTGTATTGGTATTGGTATAAATTGAAATTGAAATCGATATCCTATGTATTGAAATTGGTATAAGTTTTAGTTCTTATGCGTACTTTAAATTAAATGAAACATACTTTAAATTACATAATTAAATGAAATCTCTCGAATTGTGATAAGACATAATTAAATGAAACATACTTTAAATTACATGTAGTGCGCATAGATACTAGCCTTCTAGTTCTTATGCGTACGTATTCAATAGCCCTTACCCGTTCGAGAGTCATTACCCTGTAATGAGATCTCTCGAATTGTCCCATTTGGATAGTTTGGGACTGCATAGTTTCTGTATAATAATATTCTTAGCAGTTTAAACTTGTTACATTTGGGGGAAGTTTTTTAGTCGTATCTTAATGTTCTATGAATACATACTAGATGATGCAATGTTAAGTTTTATTTCAATTGATAAATTAAAATAACACTCACACTTGGGAATCTATGTCGTGTACTTGGAGAACTATGGGGATATGCTGCTGAATTTTCCTCAAATTGGAATAATGGGCATGAGCTATTAAGTATATTATAGAAATATGTGGTCTTGAATAGGATAGGACCACTCACCCTTTAAAGGAGATGGAGTAAATAGGAATTAAAATTATAAATTGAGTTTTAATTTCAATTTCAAATTCAAATTGAATTTGAATTTGTAACATTTATTAGTGATCGTTTATAATGGTTCTGTAACATTTATAACTAATTTAAATTACATATAGTGCGTATAGAAACTAGTCTTCTAGTTCTTGTGCGTATGCATTCAATAAGTGATTGTTTATACTAATGGGAACTAAATGTTCACACTTTTGTTTATACTAATCCATGAATATATGCTTCTTATCCATAATGTTTTGACATAAGTGTTCACTTGTTGGTACACCTGTGAGATAAGGCACTTATTTGTGACCCAGTTAGATATCGGTGGATGTATCCATTTGAAAGATTGATGAGAGTTTATAAAGATTACGTCAAGAATACACGATACATTGAAGGATCAATTGTAGAGGAATACATAATCGTGGAGTCATTAACCTACACTCAAGAATATATACCTGACTCAACCAGCGCGGATGAAGTTGATCAGTTTGTCGATGAGGGTGGTCATGTGTTGGGAAAACGAGTGAAATTAATAAGTTTGTACCATGAACAAGTAGGTCGTTATCTATTTGACACACATGAAGATGTCGAAGAATGGAAAAAGTAAGTTTAAATTATTTTAACTTTTACAATATTTTAATTTTTATACATGATTAATTTTGTAATACGTTTGTCACAATCTATGAAAAAAATATGAAGCATGTTAGAACAATAAAAGATGAAAAATAATGGCACAATTAGACAGTGAATTTAGGTTGTCGAATACATCACCGTGGATTCGTCAATCTACACTCGGGAATATATGCCTGACTCAAACAATTTGGATGACATTGATGAGTTCGTCAATGAGGGTGGTCATGTGTTGGGCAAACGAGTTAAATTAACGAGTTAGCAATATGAACAAGTAACTCGTTATCTATTTGACACACTTGAAGATGTCGATGAATGGAAAAAGTAAGTTTAAATTATTTTAACCTTTACATTATTTTAATTTTTATACATGATTAATTTTGTAATACGTTCGTCACAATCTATGTAGAAAATATGAAGCCCGTGAGAACAATAAAAGACGAAAACAATGGCACGATCAGACAACGACTTTAGGTTGTGATTGTCACACGAGGTAACTATAATGAAAATGGTTATTATTAAATTTCACATTACAAGAAAGCTTTACAACTAACCTAATTAATGTATCTATATTCTTAGCTCTTAAAGCGGGTGATGCGTCATCAAGGCTTACTCGTCTAGCCATCGGACCCTTGTTCAAGGCACAAGAGTACAAAAAGTATCGTTTGAATGATTACGTATTCAGTGCAAGGGTATATGAGGAAAATACAAATGTAAAGAACTCAGACATTTCATATAAGTTTCTTACTTTCTTTCGAGCGAACGAGAAAGATAAAAACCTCGTTGAAGTTGAAATGACTTACTATGGTGTAATTCGAAATATATTTAAATTGGACTATGTAAGCTTCAAAGAGGTTGTATTTTACTGTGATTGGGTAATATTTGAGGATAAAAATGCTTGTAATGTTGATCCTGGCACCAATTTGATCATGGTTAACTTGTCCAAGTTGAAGAGCAACGAACACGTGAGCGATGAGCCATTTGTTTATGCATTTCAAATGGTTAAGAAAGTGTTTTACTCAATGTATATCAACAACGAGTCATGGTCAATCGTCCTACATGTGCCGAAGTGTCTGAAAATTACTATGGATGACTTGGTTGCTCCTACCGAAAATCAATCCATATTTTATTATAACACGAATTTGAAATAATTTTGAGATCTGAAATAAGTATTCCAACTATTTGTAATGACCAGTGGTTGTATTATTCTAGTTTTCTATTATTATTGAACGACAATTTAATGCTTTTTATTCATTTGTACTTGATCAGTTTAATGCTTCTAATAACTAGTGGGTGTATTCTTCCAGTGCTTTATCATTATCGGATTTGAATCAAAATTGGTTTTATGGATAGTGAGTATATTAACTAGGATTTCAATCAATTTAAGCATTAATTCAAAGTCCATGACCTGGGAGTGTGTGTTCGGGGGGGGGGGGGGGGGGGGGGGGAGTGTGCATGGGTATTGAGTATTGGTATTGGTATAAATTGAAATTGGTATAATTTTTAGTTCTTATGCATACGTTAAATTAAATGAAACATACTTTAAATTACATAATTAAATTAAATCTCTCGAATTTTTTATTATCGTATTTGAGAATTAATTCTAAGTCCATATACATGTTTTACTAACAATAAATTTTTTTATAGAAAATGTCTTCATCCCAACGCAGAAGCGGAGGCAACGAGGACTCCTCGGCTAGTGGGCCCCCAAAATGGGTCAAATGAGGGTTCGTCGTAGAGAATAAGACGACATTATTGACTAGATTGCTCGAATTTCTGAAGGCGATCGTTGTCCCGGGGTACACTGATTGGAGGGCTATGCCTAATAAACTCTATATTGGCATCTGGGAGGACACTACAGGTAGTGTATTTATATTTATATTTATAAGCAACTAACACTTAATTTCTTTTTGGTTTATATTTGGTTGAGAGGAACAATTCGACCTGACCCACATGTCCCTGACTCCACGTTGGAACAATTGAGGGATCAATATAAGACGTGGAGGAAGCATATGCAGCCACGATACTTTGGGAAGACTAGGGAGTCCGTTCTAAGAGTACGTGACACTGTCCCCTCGAAGGATCTAATATCATTGGCATAGTGGCATAAGTTTGTCAACAATGAGATCGATGAGCATCAATTGGCATCTCACCAATCGGGGAGGAAAAAAGTTAGACGTACAATACTCCGGGCGGACGTCATACGTTGTGGTGGAGTAAAGGATGGTAAGTTTTTATTTTTATTTAATTCTAGTTTTATGTTATTCTAAGTTAGCATTACTTTGCGTTACTTACAAATTTTGCATTATTTTATTTTAAGAGACGGGGAGTGGCCCTAGGGGTAGGTAACATAGGCTCGAAGCCTATGTGGCAATTCGAATGAAAAAGGCCAAGGACAAGGAGGTGGTCCTGAGGATCGTAGCCATGATTGTAAGTTATATTTGTTTAATTTTTTTTAATTACATTAAAAAAATTATTTACTTAATTAACTAATCATGTACTTTTTATCATTTCAGGTAGAGCTTAAGGAATTCCATTAGTCACAGTCTGATGACGACAAAGTATCTTTGGCTGTAGATGCACTCAGCCAAGTCCTCGGTATGGAATGCAAGTGGAGGAATAGTGGGTGAGATCGCGGTTGGGGGGGGGGGGGAATAGAGGATCATCGGAATGTAGATGAGAAACACTGGGTTGGCTCATAAGGTGGACACCCATAACGATAAGCTATCAAGGTTGGAGGCGACGGTCCTAGATATGTATGACTTCATGAAACATTGGCTGGGGAAGAAGAAGAAGAAGGAGAAGGAGAAGGAGGTATATGAGTACATCACTACTTGATCGCCGATACGTGCATACTCGCCTCCATATGATCCATTTCCCATATTGACTCCCACCGAGCAGCCTATGTCAACAATCAGTTGGCATAGCGTATTTTTACGTGATATATAATATGAGGAACGGATAGCGAGGGGGTTGAGGGACCCGACCTTCCTCCTAGTTATGGTGGTTCATGGATTCCCCTCCAAGAAATTGAGGCAAGGGTGCTCGTCACACATGTGGTGTCTGAAAAGGAGAATTCACCTTTGTGGTTGGCGAATAATGAGACGTTCAGAGAATTGAGGGGTGTTCCAATGAATATATTATGTGGCCTTCCTTCCTCCTCCAACATGATCAGGACCCTGTTCCATGACATTATTTTTATTTATTTTACTTGGATATTGGATTATATTTGTATTTTTTTTTTATTTTGGTACATGTTGGTTTGGATTTGGATATGGATATGGATATTTGTATTTCTATTTCTATTTGGATATGGATTATATATTCCATGATTTGGTATATGTTGATTTGGTACATCATTTATATTTATTTGGATATATTATGTTTTGAAAAGTACAATTTTGCAACAACGGGTACAAATATAATACTTGGCAGTGGCAGTGGCATACTTCCCAGAATTATCACGGTCAAAGACCATGATAAGTCCATGATAAATAAACTTATCACGTACTTGTCACGGTCTTTTATCATGACAAGTTTATTAGACTTTTCACGATCTTTGGTTCCAATAAATTTTGTCACGGTCTTTGACCATGATAAGTCCGTGACAAAGTCAGTTGTCAACCCTAAACTTTTCACGATCAAAGACCTTAGCAAGTTTGACTTGTCACAGTTTTAGACCTTAACATGTCAACATTTTTGGTATAGTGTATCTTTGAAATCCTACCATGTTGGGAACGAAAGTGATTCGACTAAAAAACATGATAGAAGCATATCAATTGCCTCATGTTGTATCTCTAGTATCGAATTACTGGTTCCTACATTCTCACTGTTCTCATTATCTCCCAAGATGGTGATGACCTGCCCATTAGCGAAGAACTTCAATTTTTGATGGAGGGAAGAAGACACACCCTTGATACTATGGAGCCATAGTCGTTCGAGCAAAAGGTTGAAATAAGTCGGGATGTCAATGACCTGTAATTAAGTAACGGGATTTATAAGGCCAGCCCCTAATGTAAGCTTTATGAATCCCATCACTTCCCGATGCTTATTATCATAAGCACGCACCATGTCAGAGGTTGGATCAAGGTCACTCACTTTTAATCCCAAGAAATTGAAGGTTCTTAATGGGAAAACATTAAGAGTTGATCCATTATCCACAAGTAAAAGTGGGACGGTCTTTACCATGACTTCGACAGAGATATGGAAAGCATAGTTATGATTTGGACCAAACTTAGGAATTTCTTCTTCGGAGAAGGAGAGCATTCTAATGGAGGTTAGAGATCCGAACAGATTTACTACTTCTTCTGGCATAGTGGAAGGAGGGACAGTTGGCCCGGTAAGTAGTTTAATCAAGGCATTTTGGTGCAGCTAGGAAGACATAAAGAGTCCCCACAGAATGATGTTAACTTGGGTTTTCTTTAACTGATCTAGGATCTTTCTCTTCTTGAGGATAATTTTTAGCATTGGAAGTTTCTCAACACCTTTTCCCTTGTCGATCACTAATGACTATGGGTTTGAAACCTGGTAATGCCTCCCTGATCTAGTCATATGGTCCACAGAAGACGGGAAGAACAAAAACCCTATTTCCTCATCTAATTTGGGTTATTCGTCCATCTTGTTAATCTTTCCTAGTATATCTTCAAATAATATCATTCCATATATACTTTGGGCTAGTATTGTCTGTGCTTTTCTCTTCATCCGACTTATCATTCCATATATACTTTGGGCTAGTACTGCTGATAATTCCATATCTTTCCTTCCGGAACGAGTATGAACAACAATGCAGTCTCTTGTAAGAAGTGATAGGGCATAATAAAAAAAACTGGAAGGATGTAGGAGAAAATATGGGCAAACTTGGAGGGATTTAGGGTAATATATGGATATAATGGGTGATTTACTAGTCCAATCTGGGTAGATGGATAAAATTTTGGATCTTCTTCTAGGAATATGTCATTTGTAAGATCTGGGAGTGGATTATGGGTAGTGTTTGACTTAGTATTGGCTAGTGAGGCGATGACACCCCGACCAATTAGACCCTGGATTACATTTCGAAGGTGGAATCACTGATCAGTGGTAAGGGTGACATTTTGGTGAAAATCAAAGTGGGCATCTGGTTTGAAATTTTTGGGTAGTGGGTTTGGTAATGGACGAGGGTCCAATGGCTTAAAAAGATTTTATCTTAAAAGGGCTTAGTAAACTTTGAAAAGGGGAGTGTGAAGCTTGTTATATTCATTTTTGACTGGGTTGGGACAACTTTCTGGTGCCCATGAAGTGGCAGGATAAGATATGTTATTGATGGTTAAATCTGTGGTATTAGCAGGCTTCTCATACTTTCTGGGAGTGAATTGTCCAGATATTTTCTTTAGATGAAATTTTGTCTTCGAAAGACTATCTTTAATCTCCACTCCTACTTCCTGAAGGGCTAAAAAATGGGTATAGTAATTGCTCAGACATGGAGTAAGAAGTTCTTTTTCACAATACTGAATTGTTCCTCGTTGGAAGGTTGGTTAGTCCTTGTGTCCGCTTTCTTTCTCCATCTTACTATGAAGTTCCTTACAAATTCGTCGGGATTATGTTTGAAAAGTTTTAAATCACGGCATGCAACCTTCAACTCTTCATTGTATTTGTATAGTGACATGAATTCACGAGCAATATCCTCCCAACTCCGAATCACGAACTGCTCGACAGATAAGAACAAGCGAAGAGCTCTGTCTTTCAAAGTCTATTGCAACATTTTGGCCATTATTTACTCGGAGGCACCTATGAGAGTCATGGCTCGATGTTAAATTCACATATGAACAACTGGGGGTCCACTACTACTGAACTTATCTGTGTTAGGCATCTTAAACTTTTTTGGCAACCTTCCTTTACGATAGGGAGACATATGGGTGTAATCCATGTAGTTTTCGGAGATTCGAACTTGGTCAAACTTCTTGGTCAGCCTCTTAAGTTCTTCCTTGACCTTGTTCAACTCTTCTTCCTTCGGATTAATTGTTACAAGTAGGTTAGACCATGTCTGAGCAAGATTCGTCATAGGGAGCTGAGCTGGAGGTGACCCATTAGCAGGAGGGGCACATGGAGCGAGTTGATATTCCTCGAAGACCAAAATAGGCTTAAGTGTAGGCGTACCCATAAAGAGAGGAAAGCGGACCCCGGTCTCTTCAAGGGATCCAATTTCGTTGCATCTCATGAACCTTGGTTTGGTGGTTATCAATCTTGGTAATAAGTTAAGCTAGAACCGTCATCAAATCCTACTGCACATTTGGTACATGGTTTGCGTTCTCCATGGAAAGCGGGTGAAAGTGGATTCCGGACATGAAGGAAGTAGCGGGAGGACTGACGGAGCCTGAGGGTGACGTAAGACCGAAGCTAACAGGGAGCCAGGCCATAGGTCGGGTATGCGATTGACTAGAGAATGAGAAATGATTCGAATTTATTTTTGAAAGAGAAGAAGAAAAGTCTTTTATTATAGGAGGAAAATATTTTTAACATTTTTGGAAAGGAGGAGGAGAAAATGTTTTTGGGTAAAAAAAGGAGGAAAAATATTTATGGCAAAAGGAAGGAAAATTGTTGTTGGTATTTTGATAAGAGTGGAAAAAAATGTTTTTGACACTTTTGGTAAAGAAAGAGGAAAAATGTGAAAAAAAGGGTCTCATCGTGATTATTATTATTATTATTATTATTATTATTATTATTATTATTATTATTATTATTATTATTATTATTATTATTATTATTATTATTATTATTATGTTCTCACTTATATTAGGTTTACCTAAATGTTGAACGAAATGTCGGAAAGGACCCGATCCTAGAAAAATGGGGTTTAATAAATATGTAAAATATAGTTGGACTTGTTGCCAGGCTCAATGGATAGGATCCCCTTTTACAAAAAGACAAATTCGTGCGAAACTTTGAGCGACATGTCGACCCGTCATTTTGGCAGAGTTTCAGGTAGTAATCGACAAACTAAATATAAGTGCCCTAGGTTTGAGGCCTCTATGAGAGTATGCAGTTGTTGGGTTAATTGGAAGGGTTCCTCACTTTGACATGACTTTCATGATATACGTCTTTCTTTATAGGGTAATCGGTACATGTGGACAAGCCATTTGATATGCCTAAGTGTACGTGAATTGCCTCACTATATACCTCGTGGGGACGGTATGTGTGAGAACGAATTCTATATACTAGACATACGTGAACAAATTCCATACGATATACCTCATGTTATGACTTCGATCAAGCAGTATGATGCGGTGGGAACCGTTCGATATACGTCAAAGGTACTTGGCCAATGAAGGTGAGAGTCATATTACTTAGGCTAACTGCGACATGTCGGATCGGCGCACATCACAAAATGACCCCCTAGTTACGGGACAAAATTTGGTCAATAGCCATGCTCTTTGATGTTGTAGTGTGCAAATTGCATAATTCTTGATTATTATATTATGGAGAGATTATTTTATTTATCATGATGAGCGCTATACTAATAGGGAAGAATGTATACATGTCATGAAAAGTAAATTTAGCATGGATCATGAAGATTAGACTAAGCATGGATATGTAAGAGTGAGTGATGTGTGAATGTCTACGAGTGTGTGATAGTAAACCTAATCATGGATTAACTACATATGGTGTGTGATAAGTGTGGGTGAGCATGGATATATATAAGTTTGATAATTGGAGGTGTATGTTACTGGCACCAATTCCTAGATATTCTAAGTTGTGTGTGAAACATGTGGATATAAGTGAAGTGTGATGTGTACATGGAGAGTATCTACAAGTATGTGAGTGAGTAGTGATATAAGTATGAGGTGGATTTGTGCAAGAAGTAATAGAGGAAAAAAAGGGAACATACAGGTAGGTGCATACGCACACAAGAAAAAACAATAACACCCATGAAAATAGAGTCTAGCCCTCTTACGATAAACAATGCCCCTAACGGAGTCTCCACTGTAGCCATCCCTCTCCCTTCCGGAGAGAAAATGAGTGAAGGTTTCGTGCCAACTTCCTCTAGGAGCGCTTTGGTCGTCATCGATGTGGGGTGATGTAAAAAGATGGATTCATCAGCCTATTTTTCACAAAACAGGCAAAAGAACACGTCGCCGCCTCAAGAGAATGACATCAAAGACAAACTGATGCTCTCGAAACCAATAGTTCTGAGGTTCGGAGGATAATTTATGAAATGGGATGGTGTTAGGAACCCATCCCTCCCTTTCGATCTCTCATGGGCTTGTGTTACTATTTCCCTTAATTTCTCCATGAAGTGTGTGTGCGTGTATACATAAATGGAGCTTGAAACCTCCTGACCCAAATCTTGGAAAAAATAGAGTGAGGACATCCATAAGAATATTCCCAAAATAATATCTAGAAATTACGATGTATGCGTTTATCGAGATACTATTTGTTATGATGAAACAATAATATATGTTAGATAAAATGAAAATACGGATCGCGAATATAATGTATATTAAATAATGTATAGATGAAAAGGACGCAAATGCAAAATGGGAAAATTAGGAAATTGGACTCAAGTGGGTTTCAACCCAAGACGCCTACGTAGCCTATAAAAGAATCAAAGTCCACATAGTTTGCATGCAGCCTAAGTGTGGGGTTTATCCAATAGATTCGAACGAGAATTTATTATACGTGTGTGTGTAGAAACTTTATTTTAGTTTTGAGAAATTATGGTGGATAATCCCGTTGAAATTTATAGGTGTAACCTTCTTTTTCTTTGTTTAGGGTTTTTTCATAGAAAATAAAGTATGTGCAATAAAACTAAATAAATAATGAAGTATTAATGTGTATGAACTAAAGTGAAAACTAAATTAAGAATTAATGTATCTAATATGAAAATAAAGAATTTAAAGGGAAGGAAGGACTTTTAGACCCTCTTTGAAGATTTGAGGCTTCATCTTGATCTTTGATGAGCTTATTTGAATGAGAGAGAATGAGATTTTGCTAAATTGGGTATGAAAATGATGGGAATGAAAGATCGAAAGTAATTTCGCATAAGGAAACTTCGCTGATTGCAAGATAATGTTTCTAAGATCACTAATATTGATGAATCTGAGATGTGTCCTGAGGGTGCGGTCATGCCCTCTATTTATAAGGTGAGGGTGCTGATCAAAAAAGACCTAGCCCTTCCAATTGGCAGGTAACCCTAGATACACTGCCAATAGGTAGGAAAATGGGCCTGCCAATTAGCAATCATGTGCAGATTTCTCCCAAAAAATGGTCATAGAACGCAACACGTGAATCCAAATTGTGCACGAGGAATAGCATTAGAAATGTAATTCGGAGACCTTCAATAGTCCTTTGATTGGTCTCAAGTCCGGAAGTTGACTTTGGGTCAAACGAGTCTCAAAATCACTCATCGGTCCTTTGGACGGGATATCGTTGAACGGTAATGGATTCTTCATCCAAACCGTACATCAGAATCGTACACGAGCGGACATTTGGAAAAGTTATGCGAGGTAATTCTTCAATTTAAAGAGCTTCGCTTGTTTCGGAGAGCTGACTTTGGTCAACTGGGGCTCAAAAGCGCCTGGTGACCTTACGAACTAAAATGTGTCATTCATCCGTACCATAAGGCTAATTCATACACAAGACGGGCCTTTGGAAAGGCTATTTACCTTATAATATTCATTCAGTCCTCTCGAGATGAAGAGTGTACCTTGGTCAAACGGATCCCTAGAGCGCGCAATGGTGTTCAGATCAATTTTGTATGGAAAACGGATCACTCGTCCGAACGGTTATGTCATTTCGTGCATGGGAAAGACTGTTAAAAAGAGGTTTTTATCTCCCTTTGAAGATTTAAAGATCTTTCTCTCTGAAAATTAAGTTGGCTAGGGTCAAATCGGGACCTGGGAGCGCTTAGTGGCTTTCAAATTGATTTTCCATGGTAAAATGGTCCATTTGTCTGAATTGTTTTACTGATACTAAACCGTTTTGCCTATTTGTGGATGGGGAAGATCGTTAGAAAGGGGATTTAAGTCCCTTCATAGATCTAATGATCTTTCTCTTTGATAATAGAGTTTACCAGAGTCAAATAAGGCTTGGGAGCACCCAATTACCTCTAGATCGGTACTCAGAGTATGACCTAAGGTTTGTAGGGAAATGGGGAGGTGTTAGGTACCTAAGGAGAGACTTAAGGAGTCCTAAAATATGGTGTTTACACTTTCAAGAAAATGATTAATCAGATCCATGAACATTATTGGCACATTAGTGAGTCCAAATGGCATCACCCTAAACTCATAGTATCCATATCGTGTTAGAAAAGAAGTCTTAGGAACATCCTCCTCCTTGACGCGCTACTGAAGATAGCCGGACCTCAAATCTATCTTGGATAATTAAGATTCTCCCCTCAGCTGGTCGAATAGATCATCAATCTGAGGTAGAGGATACTTATTTTGAATCGTGACCTTATTCAATTCTCTATAATCAATACACATATGATGCGACCCATTCTACTTCTTGATGAACAACACCGGTGCACCCCATAGTGAAGTACTTCATCTAATAAAACCCTACCTCAAAGAGATACGGAATCTACTCCCGCAATTCCCACATCTCATATGGGGCCATACGGTAAGGCGCTCGATCAATATGTCTTGTACCCAGAGCTAGGTAAATAACAAACTCAATTTCTTGGCTTGGAGTTAACCCGAGTATGCCCTGAATTACGTTTTCAAACTCCCTCACAACCAGAATCGAGTCTAATGACACAATCGCCTCCTGTGAGGTCTCCTCCTAAATGTAATACAAATGTGTACTCTACTCTTCCTCGGGAAGAGGCATCACCACTAAGAACCGCTGCTTCCCTAGAATAGAGAATACAGTACTCCTCCTGAAACAATCTACCCTTTTCCAATATCCAGCTTACCAATCCATCCCCAAGATAACGTCATACCCCTCCATGTCTAACACAAGAAGATAGGTGACTACACATTCGATATCCACAGCCCTACAGATCAACTGTGTAAGGGACCCACTACCCATCGGTGACTCCACACATATAAGGAGGATACCAGATGTCTCTAATAGGCCTACAGCTTGTGAAAATAGAGTTGCAATTAAAGAATGTGATGCCCCAGTATCAAATAGAATCATACCCACAAGATCGTGAGTAAAATATGTACCCATTATTGTTAGAGGGTTCCTGTGTGGATTTCTGTATGGGGGTATCACAGATGTTATAGACACGCCTGTATGTTAACTGTCCATACTATAGTGGGGATGGTGCCGCAGGTGGCTTCTGTACCTACTGCTCTTGTGGTGGACCAGGCTCCTACGGTGCTCTCCACTACTGTGGGCAATCCTTGCTATTATATTCCATGCCAACAAATAAATCACTGGCCTAGAAAATCTCTCTGTTTCTAGCCTTGATGTCCCTAATGGTGCTGACCCTGCTATTGGCCTTACTAGCCTCGAGGCTGTAGGACTCTCCTATTATTCCCTTGACCCTGACAGCACGAAGGGACCTGCTACTGCTGAAGACCCTCGTGGCCCTGCTTGTAATTAACCTTAAGATGATAGCTCGCAGATTTGAACCTCTTAGCTTGATCTCCCTATTGGGAATCCTTCCCCTAATGTTTACCTTACTGCTGCTACTGTGGTGCTCCACTAGGACTGCTCCCTCCTACCTTGCCCTACTAGCTGGGCTCACCTCCTCTTTTGATTCCCTTCATATAGAAGTGATGATCCTGGGAGTGTAATCGTGTGGCATTGACAACATCGATATAAGTCACCAGTGCAAATTTACCTATCAAGTGTTGCCTGATCCTCTAGTCTAAACCATTCATAAGCTTTGCCTTCTTCCTTTCTTCATTGTCCAGCCCATCTGGTATAAAATTAGCTAAATGAGTGAATTCCTCCCCATATTCATCCACTAAACGATCATCCTGAGTCACCTCATAAAAATTATTTTACAACTCAGTTTCTATGGATGGTGGAAAGTATTTGCGGTCAAACCATACCAAAAATCAGCAATAGTCATAGTACCCTCTTTGCAACAATGGTAACTGACTCCCACAACAATAATAATGCTCTAACTAACCTGAAAGTGGTCAGCATATGTTTCTACACCTTACAATCATACGTAAGTTCCACTAAATATCCCTCTTCCACTCGCATATTGCAATCATATCAGAACTCCCTTGAAACTATGGTGGATAGTCCTTCTAGAAGGCCTCCCTAACCCTCTACCACTCTGTAGTCCTTAGGTGTGCCTGAATAACTGGTGCCACTGGCTTTGGTGACTTCTGACTTGAGGTAAATGGTGAGCCATGGCAGTCATCGCTATATTAACTACCTATGCCACAATTGCTGCCACCTTTGTTGCTGACACTGACCCTTGTCGTGGTTGTGGCTATGGTGCCTTTGGCTCTGGCTAAGACTCCCCTGCATTATTCCTAGGTGTTGCTTTCACCACTCCTCTTCTCCTAGGTAGCATCTGAAAACATATTCTAAATATATGAGTTCACAGTCAATACAATTATTATAGCAGAAGAACCAAGGTCAAATCTATAATCATGAATGCAACATTCCTAATAATAGGGCTCTAGGTCAAGGAATGCTACGCTGAAATTGTAGTAAGCCGTAAAAATACTATGAACACTAGAACCTAATTCTCTAATACCATCTGTGATACCCCGCCTATTTAAACCACGGGTGAACAGTCCTTCATTAAAACAAATAGGAATCCCATTTGGTTCATTCTTAGCATAATTGTCGAATTTTTTTTAGTTACTAATCACTTATGTCAAATCAAAATGGTGTCAAATTTTATCTTTATTATGACCACATGAGGGAATAAAATAAATGAACTAAACTATTCATACATAAATATAATCTGAACAATCACACAACATATATACAAATAAATGAGACTAAGTAAACCATCGGTTCTCTAAGTACATAAACCAACAACAATCTGAAATAAGTAAAATTGGAATCGACATACAGTATGATGCATAACTGAATAAAATAAATATTCTAAAGGACCACATATACAGATGAACTACTAAGGAAATCTCCTATCAATAATGAATGAGCTGAAGCGTTTAAAGTAATCTCCTGCAAGCCTCCACGTTGTTGCAGCTATGCATCTCTAGATAGGATCTCTAAGCTTGGCATACTTGTAGCTGGACACCTAAAATATTTTGAAAATAATTTTGAAACGGGTCAGAGCCCAAGAAAAACATTCTGAAATATTTTGCAAGTATTTAAATCAGAATTTAAATCAGTTATTTATTACACAGGTAATAACCACATACACTTCCTTGAGACCCTCACCTCTCAACTAATGTGCATGCATAACGTATTATACCTAACTAGTATCCCCTTCCCAAGTAGATTATGTATCTGAATACTCTCTATAAGTCTAGTTCCCCCGTATTCCCCCCTATGACATGGTACTACATTCTCAATAACATAATTATTTATTCCCATTTTATTATAGAGTCAATTATTTAAATTTCACTACTTAAAGCCTTTTAGATATACACCATCTATTAATTTTATAGTCTCACATAAGTAGATATATCACACTGGTATATATTCATCACACATATAATATATACACAACTATAGAATCCCCCTCGTGATGTTGGCATACTCTACTATCAAGTCCATGTACCTCTCGTACTCAATCAAGGATTATTGGTTCAGCATATATCCTCGAACCCAAAATCAATCAACACAGCAATAGAGGTGAGCATGGTTCCAAGACTTTGGGATACTTATAAACCTAACATACCCAAACGACCTTCCAGTCATACTAATACACTACACATAATGGCAAGCCGCCCTAAGTTTCATGTTCTGGGGCACAAATCCATACCTCACTAGAATCGTAAAGGTGGGATCACCCTCTGCACAGAAACCTCCTGATAGAAGGTAGCATAGTTATGTTCACACACACAATCAAATCATATATATAGGTATTCACACAACCTATATACATATTTTATTGAGTAAGTATGGACACAACCATTACTTATCAACTCGTACGTAGTATTTATCACTAGTATATTCGACGTACCATTAATTTCAATTAAATTTTAAAATCATATAATTTTGACTATCGCTCACTACTTTAAGGGTCCTAGTTACCCTTACTTTATATGTAGTTATTCTCATCGTATACTATTGATTGTAAACATAGGTTCACTCATCACTATGTGAACCGTCTTGTATGTCATTCATTACTTAATTACATATATTTTCACAATTATCCCGATCCTTAACTCGTCTCAATTTATGTAAACCCAATCCCCTCATTAGGACTGCTAACATGTTCATATTCCGCTCTATAGTTTTAAAATTTCCCAAAAATTCCCCTCGTGAATTATCCAAAATTTCAAGGTTTAAAGCAAAAAGGAAAAAATTTCAATTCTGGGCCAAACGGATAGTTCGTCCTAAGGGTTATGCCATTTTTGCACACGGGGCGAACCGTTAGAAAGGGGTTTCATTTCCCTTTGAAGATTCAAAGATCTTTTGCTCTGACGATGAAGTTGATAGGGGTCAAATCGAGGCCCTGTAATGCCCGGTGGCCTCGAGATTGATTTTCGGTGGTCAAATAGTCCGTTCGTCCAAACCATCATGACGATTCATGCATGGGGAAGACCGTTAAAAAGGGGATTCAGATCCCTTTGAAGATTCAATGAGATTTTAAGGTGACAATAGATTTGATCAGAGTCAAACGGGACCCAAGAGCGCCCGATAGCCTCTAGATCAGTACTCGGAATATGACCTAGGGTTTGTAGTGAAATGGGGAGGTGCTAGGGACCTAAGGATAGACTTAGGGGGTCCTAGAATATGGTGTCTACACTCTCAAAAAACGCGATTCATCAGATTCATGAACATTGTTAGCGCATTAGTGAGTCTAAATGGCGTCACCCTAAAATCATAGGACCCATATTGTGTTAGAAAAGAAGTCTTAGGAACGTCCTCCTCCTTGACGCTCTATTGATGATAGCTGAACCTCAAATATGTCTTAGAGAAGTAAGATTCTCCCCCCAGCTATCAAATAGATCATCAATAAAAGATAATGGATACTTATTTCAAATTGTGACCTTATTTAACTCTCTGTAATTAATACACAATCGAAGCGACCCATCCTTGTTCTTGATGAACAACATTCGTGTGCCCCATGGTGAAGTACTCCCTCTAATAAATCCCTACCCCCAAGAGCTTCTAAATATACTCCCTCAACTTTTGCATCTTAGATGGGGGACTACAATAAGGCTCTCAATCTATAGGCCTTGTAACAAGTGTTAGTCAATAACAAAATCAATTTCTTGGTTGGGTGACAACCTGAGTATGTCCTGAACTACATCCTCAAACTCCCTCACAACTGGAATCAATTCTAAAGACACAACCACATCTTGTGAGGTCTCCTCCTTAGTGTAATACAGATGTGTGCACGACTCTTCCTCAGGAAGAGGCATCGCCACTAAGAATATCTCCTTCCCTGGAATATAGAATACATTAGTCCTCCCGAAAAAATCAGCCATTGCCCAAGATCCATCTAACCAATCCATCCCCAAGATAACATCATAACCCTCCATGTCAAACACAATAAGATCGATAGCTAAACATAGTTTACCTACATTGATATCTACACCTCTACAAATCACGTATATAAGCGACTCAATACACATCGGTGACTCCACACACATAAGGAGGCTACCAACTATCTCTAATAGGCCTACAGATTGTGAAAATCAAGTTGCTATGAAATAATGTGATGCCCTAGTATAAAAAAAATCCTACTCATAAGCTCGCGAATAAGAAGCGTACCCACTACTACTGGTGGTGCCTGAGGGGCCTATTGTATAGAGGAATCATGGACGGTATAGACATGCACGTACTGTAACTGTCCTTATTGTAGTGGGGCTGGTACCGTAGGGCCTCTGTGCCATGCTCCTATGGGGCACCCTGTTGCTATGGTGATCTCCTATGTTATGGGAAATCCCTCTTCTTTTGGCCCGTATGCCCATAAGTAAAGCATTGGCCTAAAAAATATCTCTGTCTATGGCTTTGACGGTGCTGACCCTGTTGTTATCCCTACTGGCCTCCCCAATTATTCCCTTTGCCCTGGCGTCCCTGAGGGACTTGCTGCTGTTGAGGACCCTGTTGGCCCTGCCTGTAACTTCCCTCGGGTCGACAGCACCCAGATCTGAACCTCTTGGCCTGATCCCCTATCGAGAATCCTACCCCTGGTGTTTGCCTGACTGCTCCTGTGATGTTGCTCCACTAGCATTGCTCCCTCCTGTCTTGTTCTACTAGCTTGGCTCACCTCATCTATTACTTCCCTTCACATGGAAGCGATGATCCAGACAGTGTAACCGTGCAGCATTGACGATATCAATATAAGTCACCAATGTGGGGTTACCGATTAAGCGCTGCCTGATCCTCCAAGCTAAACCATCCATAAACTTCGCACTTTTCCTTTCTTCATTGTTCACCTCATACGGTACAAAATTAGCCAAATGAGTGAACTCCTCATCATATTCGGCCACCGAATGATCACCCTGATTCACGTCACTCAACTTCTTCCACATATCCGTCTCTACGACTGGTGGAAAGTATTTGTGGTCAAACTGCACCTAAAAATCAATCTCTGTAATGGTGGTAACTGAATATCACCACTGTAATGCTAATCCAACCATCCTGAAAGTGGATAACATCTATTTCTGCAGCTCACAACCATATGTAAATGGCACAGAATATCTTTCTTCCACTGGCACACCATAATCAGATCAGAATTCCCCTGAAACTCTGGTGGGTGGACCTTTGGGAAGGCCTCCCTAACCCTCTGCCACTCTGTCGGCCCTGGGTGTCCCTGAACAACTGGTCACACTGGCTGTGGTGGCTACTGGCCCTGAGGGAAATGGTGAGTTATGGCAGTCATCATTATATTAACTTCTTGTGCCATAATTATTGCCACCTCTGCTACTGACACTGACCCCTATAGTAGTTGTGGCTGCGGGGCCTGTGGCTTTGGCTAAGCCTCCTCAGCATTATTCCTAGCAGCTGCTCTCACCTCTCATCTTCACCTGGGTGGCATATGAAAACATATTTGAATTGTACGATTTCACAATCAGTAAATTTTTTATAGAAGAATAACGAAGATCAAATGCATAATCATGAATGCAACATTCCTAATAATAGGGCTTTAGGTCAAGGAACACTATGCTAAAATGTTAGTAAGTCGCACATATCCTATGGACACTAGAACCTGATGCTTTGACACCATTTGTGACGCCTCGCCTATTTTAACAATGGGTGATCACTCCTTCATTAAAACAAATAAGAATCCCATTTGGTTTATTCTTAGCATCACTATCAAAAAATATTTTAATTACTAATCACCTATGTCAAATTAAACTGTTCCCAAATTTTTTATTTTATTATGATAACATGCAGAAATAAAATAAATGAACTAAACTATTCACACATATATATAGTCTGAACAATCAGAAGGTAGATATATAAATAAATGAGACCGAATAAACCATCGGTTCTCCAAGTACATAAACTAACCATAATATGAAATACGTCATATTGGAATCCAAATACAATCTGATGCATAACTGAATTAAATAAATAAGCTGAAGGACAACATGTCCAAATTAACTATTAAGGAAATCTCCTATCTAGAATGAATGAGCTGAAGTGTCTAAAGTAATCTCCTACAAGCCTCGACACTGTTGCAGTAACACATCTCTGGATAGGATCTCTAAGCTTGGCATCCCTATGGCTGGACACCTAAAAGGTTTTGAAAATATTTTTAACACGAGTCAAAGCCTAAGAAAAATATTTTACAAGTTTTCAAATCACAATTTAAACCAATTATTTATTACACATGTAATACCACTTACACTCCCTTGAGATGCTCACCCTTCAACTTATCTGCACGCCTAACGTATTCTACCTAACTAGCATCCCCTTACCAAATAGATAATGTATCTGACTACTCTCGATAAGTCTAGTTCCCACGTATTTCCTCATATGACACGTTACTAGAGTTTCAATAACATATTTATTTATTCTCATTTTATTATTGAGTCAATTATTTAATTTCTCTACATAAAGCCTTTTAGATAGACATCCTCTATCAATTTCACTATCTCACATAAGTAGATATATCACACCGGTAAATATTCATCACACATATATTATATACACAACTATAGCATCCCAGGAATGGCCCCTTGTGATGCTGGCATACTCTGCTATTAAGTCTATATACCTCTCGTACTCAATCAAGGATTATGGTTGGACATGTCTCCTCGAACCCAAAATCAATCAACACAACAATGGAGGTGAACATGTCCCAAGCCTTTGACACATACCTAAAATACCCAAACAACATGCCACTCTTACTAATACACTACACATAATGGCCCGCCCTAAGTTCCATGTTTTAGAGCAGAAATCCAGACCTCACTAGAATCGTCACAGTGGGATCGCCCTCTACGCGGAAACCTCCTGATAGCTGGAAGCGTAGGTATGCTCGCACACATAATCAAATCATATTTATAGGTATTCACACAACCTATATACATATTTTATTCAGTGGGTATGGACACAAACCAATTTTTCAACTCTTACGTACTATATATCGCTCGTATAATCGACGTACCATTAATTTCAAATCATATAATTTTGACTATCACTCACTACTCTACCCTTTACTTAATTTGTAGTTATTTCCATCGTATACAACTAGTCATAAACATAGGTTCACTCATCATTACGTGACGCGTCTCAAATTTCATTCATTACTTAATTACGGATATTTCACAATTATCCATATCCTTAACTCGTCTTAATTTATGTGAACCCAATACCCCAACTAGGCCTAATGACATGTTCATATTCCCCTATATAGTTTAAAAATGTCCCAAAAATTCCCCTCGTGAATTATCCAAAATTTCAGGGTTTAAAGTAAAAAGGAAAAAAATTCAATTCTTGGCAAACCGAATAGATTTGCCAAAGGCCGAATCGATTCGAAATGTATCAGGTGCCTTCTTCTTTAATTCGTTGTTACGAATTTTTACACCATTCAATTCCTCACACTTTTATACATCGATCCCGAACTCCCAATTGACATAACTAAACATCAAATATACATGTAGGGATGAATTCTAACGTAAATCATGTATAAAATCCATACAATTTCGTCCAAGATCATATTAAGACTCCACTAATCATTAAACCCTACATTTTTGTGCTCCTCATTTATGTTCATCAAAAACCCATCTTTATCCCATGATCTAAATCCCATAACTTCTGATTTCATTTTATTTATATAATTGGATTCATTCTACATGCAATCCTATTTCGAATTATAAGTTATATTCATCAAATCGCAAGAATAGTATCAATTAGCCTTAATTCAAAGACCCTACACTACATAGGTATTATAACTCATACAAAATTGTAAGATAAATACTTTCCTTGTATGGGATTGATCTTATTTCATTCTTTTGATAATGATTCGCTTCAAATCCACACTCCAAAGGTGAAGATGATGATGTAAGGACAAGGTTAAAATCTCCAAGAACCCTCTTTTAAGTATCTAATGGCCTCGACTTGATTTCTATTCCTCTTATCCTATCCTCTCACAAATAAAACTTAATATAACCTTTGGAAATTCATAGCTCCCTTAACCCCAGGCCACCAAATGACTAAAATTCCCTCTCGTGGTGTATTAAATTCTCATCAGGGTCTGCCAATCTCAACGTCATGTCGAAGCTCTCTCCACTTTGCTTTACAAAAACCTCTGATATCTCCCCATCAGGTTATCGGCTCAATGCATCTACTACCACGTTATCCTTCATAGGATGATACTGAATATCAAATTGATGTAATCCTTTATAAACTCTAACTATATCCTCTGCCTCATGTTTAGATCCTTCTGCGTGAACATATACTGAAGTTATTTATGGTCTGTAAATAAGATACAC
Source organism: Sambucus nigra (assembly GCA_949130495.1). Lineage (NCBI taxonomy): Eukaryota > Viridiplantae > Streptophyta > Magnoliopsida > Dipsacales > Adoxaceae > Sambucus > Sambucus nigra. The sequence continues at coordinate 660,490,431 of OX422213.1, read as the reverse complement.
TGCTCTCCTAAAAGATAATTCCTTTAAATTCTATAGTAAAACACAATCGATGCTAACCCCAAGTCATACGTGGAGTAATTCCTCTCATGGGGATTAAGCTTATGAGGCGCATAATCTATATTCCTCTCCTCCTATTGTAATACACCCCCAAGTCCCTGTAAGGATTCATCTGTGTAGATATGATACTCCACTCCTCCCTTAGGCGGTCCGAGTACAGATACTGAGGTCAATTTGTCCTTTAGCTCATCGAAAGCTAACTGACAATGGTCATCCCAAACAAACGACGCCCTTGCAAGTCTGATTCGTCAACGGACACTCAATCTTCAAGAAATCCTGAATTAATCTCCTATATTATCCAGCCAGCCCCAGAAAAGTAAAAACCTTAGTCAATGTTGTGGATGAGAACACACTATATATTGACTCACTTGAGTCTATATATATAGGAGTTCCAACTAGTTTGGATATATAGACAAAATAGGTTAGTATAGATTGAGGACTCCATCTCCTCAAAGGTATATGCTACATGAAGAAATCCAAGTCCAAGAGAATCTTCAAAGGGATGTTAATCTAACCCTAAAACCATAAATAGGACACTTGCACTGCATCCTACATATTACCTATGTGCTTGAATGGTTTATCAACACTTGAAATCATTTTAAAATCAATTTATTTCCAAAAAATCATTTTTATATTTTAAACAATTTTTCAATGATTTTTGAATTAATTAAAAATTGGTTTTAAAAGTTTTGTGGGTTAAAATGGAATTTTGAAAACTTGATTTCTTTGCTAATTGTTTGGCTGGGTAGAATTCGAAAGCGCTAGAGAGTTGGAAGTGTGCCTTGTAATTAGTTTCAACATGCGTTTTATATACCATCTGGTGTGTAGACGTGTTGGCTTCCCAATGATGCGATTTGTGTTTTCTCTTAGACATGAAATGCTTACATTATCTCAGCCCTTGGATCAACTTCATCAACGCTCTGCATACGTTAAGAGTCAATCCGTGTGACCCAGGCCTTAACCAATCAGTGTTAGTATAAACCACCGCTTGTGATGAACCCTTGGATCAAAGTCAATCCATTTAGACTTGATCTCATCCGCCTAATTGATTCTGATGTTCTCGATCCTTCTTCTCTCAGTATAAAAGGAGACCAAGCCTCAGCATTTTGAGACTTTTACCAATTGATTAAACCTGAGACAAAAGAGAAAGTAGAGAGAAGAGAGAGAAGGGAGGAGAGAGAAAAAAAAGAGGTAACCCTAATTTCTTCATAGATCCAAACCTATGTGAGATTTCTCCCTAACCAAACACCAAAACATAAAAGTCTCATACATCAGAAAACCCACCTTTTGAGAGTTAGATCTTTATAGGGTTTCTGTGTTGTTGGTTTTGTGTTCTTTATTTAAAGACCTCTTCGAATTTTTGATTCTCTCAGAATCATCTCTAAGGAAGATTTAAGTTTCATTATTGAAATTGAGTCTTTCTAAAAGAGAACATCTCACGTATATTTTCTGTTTTTCTTTTTAGATTTGATTTCTTAGATCTAACCTGTTTCAACTAGTTTTTTAAAATAAAACTTTTGTTTCAAAAATAATTTTCAGATCTAGTGAGTTGTGCGTGTTTCCAAGTTTTTATTTTATATTCTATGAAATACTGATGTATAAAAATAACAGGAACACAAACGACCTCATGCTAATGTTTTAAAAGCGTTCAGATCTGAAAAAAAAAGTTTTAGATAAAAACTTGTTGAACTAGTCCTTGCATGTTAAGTCTGAATATGATTTGTTAAAGTATACTTCTAGTCTAGTTTTGATCTGTAATGGGAGGTTTATAATTTCAAAAATATTTTGAAAACCCAAAAATTGTAAAAGACCTTAAACCGTCTTTCGAGCAAGGTTTCCTCGAAATCCGTGGTTTAATTAAAGATCAAGAAGTCTTTTCTTGAAAAACTAAGATTCAGAAATAACTTTCATATTAGAACTGTTGTAATTTGTTAGGAAAGTTTGTATAAATCTTGAGAGGGTGAGTTGCATGTTTTCATGTAGTAGCACATCACAAACACTATCTCACATGAACACTTAGTCATTGTGGTTCTGTTTGAGAATCTTGTATTTGAAAGAGTTGCTGGAAACTTAAATCAAAGAGAAGGATGTCAAGGAAAAGACAAAGAAGCACCAAGAAAGGATCAAGTTCCGAGTTAAAATACCTTTGGAGTGGAGAATCTCATGTAGGTACATTATGATCTTAGGTTAGGATCTTTGTTGTTTGCTTAAGTGCTGTAACTTGTTTTTATTCTAGTGAATTTTTATTTTGTGCCGTAGAGGGCACCGTGGATGTTTCCCTTGCTTACGGGTTTTACCACGTTAAAAATCTTGTGTCTATTTGTTATGGATTAACGTGTTTATCAACTATCGAATTTAATCCATACATCCAGGAAAAAAATTGATAACACATCTTGTGTTTTTCGAAAAGAGTATTGCCCAAAAAGTTTGTTCGGAGTTTACTCAACTTATAACTATTTGTTATTAATGATGTTGGCAGGTTCTATTGCTCCTTTCTCTCACCCTAGAGGATGTCCTTTAATTAGCCATCTTGGTTATGCTGATGATTTAATTATTTTCTCAAGAGGTACAAAGCACAGTCTTAAAAACCTGATGAAATTTATTGAATGTTATGAGAAGGAATCAGGTCAACTTTTTAATAAAGAGAAATGTTGCTTCTCTTTAAGCTCTAAAGCTTCTGTGAATATCAGATCCAGTATTGCAGCCTGCACAGGTTTCAAATTTTCTAATGGCAATATGAGCTATCTTGGTTGCCCTCTGTTCAAAGGAAGAATGAAAGCTATGTACTTTGAGTCTCTTATTCATTCTATTGCTTCCAAAATTCAGAGTTGGAAGTCCAAATTTCTTTCATTAGCTGGTAGAGTCATTCTGATCCAATCTGTTCTAAATTCTATCCCTATCTTTACTTTATTTGCTTTACAGCCTCCTAAATTGGTGATTAAATCAATTATTCAATTGATTAGTTCATTCTTTTGGGGAATAAATAAAGATTATGGGAAAAAATTTCATTGGATCAAGTGGGATGCTATCTGTTTTCCTATAAAAGAAGGTGGATTAGGAGTAAAAAATTTGGAGTATATCAAAGAAGCTTCTAACATCAAATTGGCTTGGAATATGAAGAAGAATACTAGCTTATGGGCTAAGTTTATGAATGCTAAATACTCTAATGCTCCTATTGGAAGTGGATCCATGACTTTTAGAAGAATCAGGTCTGCTTGGAATATAATGGAGGCTAATTCTTTATGGTTAGATAATGATCTGATTTGGCAGCCTTCTTCTAGTGGAAAGTTCTCATTTTCATCAGCCTATGAGATTATTAGAAAGCATAAATTGTCTTCTTTAGCATTTAACTATATATGGGATCCTAATATTCCTCCTAACATATCTATTTTTGTGTGGAAAACATTATCTAAATGTGTTCCTGTTGAAGATCTTATTCAAAAGGTGGGAGTGAAATTAGCATCAAGATGTCAATGCTGCCATAAGAATGGGGAATCTCTGAATCATCTCTTTATATCAGGTCCTATAGCTGCTGAAGTTTGGAATCATTTTTGCTGCTTACTGGGAATGACTCAAAGACCATCTACTATTCATAACTCGATAATTCAATGGTGGTTATATTCAGGAAATTCTTATATATCTCAGTGGCTCCATAAGATCATTCCAGTCACTATTATCTGGGAAATTTGGCTTGCAAGAAACAAAGCTCTTTTTGAAGGTATAACTATGAGAGCTAACATGATTTCATCTAGAGTAATAAATAGAATTGCAGAGATATTCCAAAATTCCAAGATCAAAGATGGGAGAAATGATATATGCAAGGAGGTTATCAATGTCTTTTCTCTTAATTTCAAGATTTCTAATTCTTCTTCTATAGTTATGCCTTGGAAATGTCCTCCAAAGGGTAGATTTAAACTCAACTGTGCGGCCAAGACAGGGAACCATATGGGTATTGGCTCTATTATTCGAAATGATACGGGTCAAGTCATTTGGGCTTACTCAAATGCTTTATCAACAAATTCATCGATTGAAGCTCAAGTTCAAGCTATTTTGGCTGGAATCAAATTTTGCAAGGAGAAGGGTATTTCTAACATAGACATAGAAGTAGAATCAGAAAAAATTCTTCAATGTTTTATATCTTCTTCTACAGTTCAGTGGCGAATAAGGACTGAAATTTCTGAAATCAATGAATTTCTCCAAACTAATCATTGCCTCATCAAGTTATGTTCATCAGAAGCCAATAAATCTGCAGAGTTGCTTGCCATTCATGGATCCTATCACCAAAGCTCTTTTAGTTCTCAAAATTATAGTGATCTTCCTAGAGTGATTAGAGCATCTATTTTAGTAGTTTCTAACAAATGCTTTATTTGATTTGATTGTAAGCCATGTGAGAGGGCTTTTCTCTCTATAGTCTCAATAAATATCCTGATTTAAAAAAAAAAAAAAAAAAAAAAAAAAAAAAAAAAAAAAAAAAAAAAAAAAAAAAAAAAAAAAAAAAAAAAAAAAAAAAAAAAAAAATAGTAAACAAAAGGCTTTTAGAATTAAAGGTTGTTTTTCAACTGGTATCAGAGCAGGAACACCTTTTGTGATCCTAAACTTGAGTAATTGTTTTCGAAATTTATTTCTAAAAATCTCTGAGTATGGAAGAAAAATTTGAGAAGTTGGGTATCCTATCCAGACCACCACTCTTTAATGGAAATAATTTTTCGTACTGAAAAGTGCGAATGACTGCTTTCATTCAAGGAACCCTGGGTGATGAAGTCATGGAAATGATTGAAACAGGGTATGAACATCCTACTAAACCTACCTCTACCACTAATCCAACAAGGATTAAGAAACTTCTCAGTGAATTTACTAAGGAAGAGAAAAAACTGTCTCTTGATAATTACAAATGAAAAAATTCCATATTTATATCTATTAATGAGCATGAATTCAAAAGAATATCCATTTGTTATACTTCTAAAGAAGAATGGGACACTTTAGTCATTGCTGATGAGGGTGATCAAGGTGTTAAAGTTAGAAAAACCCAAATGCTTATTCAACAATATTACACCTTGATTATGAATGACAATGAATCCTTTGACGATTTCTACATAAGGTTAACTGACATTTTTATAAAACTTCATGCAAATGGTATAACCTATAGTAGAAAGGAAATTGTGTCAAAGGTTCTTAGGTCGTTGCCATCTAAATTTGACAACAAGAGATATGCAATTGAGGAAATGAATGACCCTAATATGACTCCTGAACTACTTAGAAGTAAACTTAGGACTGTTGAATTGGAATTGGACTTTAAAAAGAAATTGACCAGACAGACTAGTAGAGCCTCGAGTTATAATGTTGTGTTTTCATCTAAATTACTAGTGCCTAAATTGATCTCTATAGACTTTGACACTGAGTATCTTGAAAACTGTGATTTAGAAAACCTTGACAATGAAATAGCTCTTATGAGTAAGCATTTCAACAAGATTTTGAAATTCAGAAATGATGTAGCCTCTAAACAAGGAAAATCAAATTATCAAGGTAATCAATCTTAGAGACCTCGTGACAGAGACAACACCAAACACACTTATGATAATAGGAGGAATTATGACACCAACGGACCTAAAACTGACATAAAAGATGTCAAGTGTCACCGTTGTGGTAAACTTGGTCACTATTCTAGTAAATGTCTAGCTAATTTTAATAACAATAACAAGGCCAATATGTGTAAAACATGGGACGACTCTAATGATTCTGATGAAGATGAAACTGAGTCAACCCAGGTGAATGAGAATTGCATGTCTTTCTTTGCTAAGATAATATATAATGATGATGCATGCTTGCTTGCCTGTTCATGAACCTACTATGCCTGTTGATGTTGTTAATGATATTGATGATAATTTTATTCTTATCACTGGTGAAATATTATGTGAGAGTCAAAGTGAGAATTTTGATGACGAATTGAACGTGTGCGTGAGTAAAGAACCTAACCAAATCATAGGGGTCAATTCACAAGAAGCACATAGTGAGTCTGATGATGACTTGCCTGATTTACTGTACACCAAAATGGTTAAGAAGAGTGCCCACCTAGAGAAAATGATAAAAACCTTAAGTGAGCGTATCGATTTGCTTAACCAAACCATTAGGAAGAACACTGGAGATTATACTGCCCAATATGTTGATTAAGAAACTGAGATTGAGAATTAAAACTTGAAAATAAACTCTTTGATTCAAAAGAACCATGAATTTGAACAAAAATACAAGGCAACCCTTATTGAACTAGAAGATTCAAAGCAAAAGTTTCAAATGTTTTTAAAAAATGTCAACATTTTAAAACACAAACCAAGACTTATGTAAAAATTGTTACTAGAAGTAAATTTGACTCTGAAGATAAGTCTGGCCTAGGTTTTGGAGAAATAGTGCACACAAGTAAGACCAAAGTTTCTCCTGGATATGTTGCTTTTGTAAAATAAGGCCAAACTTCTCAAAATGTTCAAAAAGGTGAACGTAGTCTCAATGTCTCTTAAACAAAAAATAGTCAGTACAATCAACAGTTGAAACCAAACTGTCAAACCAAATATGTTTATTCTTTTTCCAAGGACCAAGGACAGAAACCTAACCCAATAATGACTGGACTACTGTACCCAATAGATCCAAGCCAATTTTCAAAGACTTTAATAAGAAAGTCAAGTCCTATACCCATCAGTACTGTTCTTATTGCGATATTTTTGGACATAATCTAGATGAATGTTTCCAGAAAAGGAAATTCACTCCTACCTACCAGAACTTTAACTATTCTAGGAAATCCAGAAATACTTATGTACTTCCTAGACAGGCCATGACCGGGCGGAAAAAGTGTGTTCGTGCGAGGACACAATCGTTGTGTGTTTCGCCGCCGCGATACAAAAGAAAACCTAAGCTACTACTACACTTGACAAGCAAGCACAACGGTAAGTCGGGTATTGTAAGAAATCCACAGGGAGTGATTGAATTTTAGATTTTAATTGTTTAATTACTTCAGGAATAAAAGTGTAAAATAAATAAATGAAAAGGTGATGGGTGGTTATGGTGGAAAAACAAAAGAGATGTTAACGCTAAATTAAAGGAAAGCGAGGATCGGGATCGCATACACACATTCACGGGCTAAACAACTACTAATTAGAATTTCGATTCGAAAACATTTAATCGATCATTTCCAATTAAGCATAAACATCACGCAATAAAGAATTTAAGCCAAAGTTGCGAGATTAAACATTTAATCAAAAATGGTCACACGCGGATTAAATTCGAATTATCGCTATAAACACTAAAGTTGCGTGACAAATAAAGTTAAACGCATAACAATCCAACTTTAATACACGCGGTTTCAATTAAATGCAATTTTACACGAAACCCTAAGTTTCGAGGTCCAAACCCGTAAATGGCGGAACACAATCACGAACCTATTTATCTAAGGGTACATCAAGAACTAAACTAATTAACAAACCAATAAACTAATTACAACAATAAATAAATTAATCTAGGCAAGAAAGTAGAGAAAGCAAGTAAATTGGCATGGAAATTAAGGAAAACAACTAAATTAATGTAATTAAAACTAATGTACAACTTACAAAACAAAGAGTACAAGAGAGGAGTAGGGCAAATCTCCCAAGTTTGCAAACCCTAAAAACTAAGACAAAATGAAGATATCTCTTCAGAATGAAGAGAAAGAGTATTTATACAAAACAAATCCCATGGCAAAATTGTAAATAAAAGGGGAGAAAAACAAATATCAGCAGGACCGAATCGATTCGGTTGGAGAATATCTCGAGACTGCCAGAGGGGCGAATCGATTCGGGTGAAATCCGAATCGATTCGGAAATAGAGGAACTGGCATACTGTCTCCAACCAAATCTATTCGCAAAAGGGGCGAATCGATTCGGACCTACAGGTCTTGAATCATTCCCCTGTTTTGGGTTGGTTTGAAATTCTCTTCCGCTCAAAAGCCCGTAACTTCTTCGTTCGGACTCGGAATCGCACACCATTCGTGGCCACACGAAGCTAGCGAGGAGGGATACAACTTTCGTGAGATGTCGGGCCAGGTACCCAAGCTCTGAAAAGACTAAAATGCCCTTGCGCGTGCGATTGTGTACGAAACTTCACCGGAATGCGTCCGAACTTCATACTAAGCATCCAAATACCTACAGAAGCTCAATTAAACCCTGTAAAACATGTTAACATAGAAATCCGAGGTTTTCTGGTTAATGATCATAAATATAGGGATTAAGATACCCGAGGGGGCTAATAACGCGTAGGTTAACGGGTGAAATACGCAATATTTGCGTCGTATCACAGCCCCTAACTTACACATTGCTAGTCCCTAGCAAGGAAATAGGAAACAACAAGAACTACAAGAAAACCAAAAGCAGGAGAAGTACAAAAGTATGGTATAAAAGCAATAAAAAGATAAGGCCACTTTCGCGGGCGATTCGATTGCATTTAGCGTATGCAATAAGCCGTTAAACCCCTAGGTTACCCTAGTGGACGAGTGTCGTCTCGTGAGGGTTTTCAGGGATGAAACCCACAAACATCATATGGTTTCCTCAAAATATGCCCAACTCAACATGCGACAAACTCAACAACAACGAAAAAGATTTCAAACATGTTATTAGCATATTGAACGAATTCAAGCTAAAGTCCGTTGTTATTAACAAGTTGAATGCACCTCATAGAATTGAAACTTTAAAAGTGGGAGGGGTAGAGCAAATGCATAGTGTGATTTGTTGAAAAACTTATATAAACCGGATACTAATCAAAGCAAGCATACATTCAATCCTCACGGGCATTACGCTCAACAAATGAATTCACTCAAAACAGGGACGTAACACACGGGACATGCGGGCATAAAGAGTAAATGTAAATGGAAACTAGGCCGCACACATGTCACAAATGAAGAACGCTATATATAAAATGAAAAACTGTAATCTCAATGAAAGGATACCGCACACTAAAAGAGGTGAAATACATTTTCACAGATTATCAAAACTATTATGACTTTTAAATTACATCAACCTAAGATCACATAGGACTTGTAATAGGGTTGTAATGTAGGTATGGCTAGGGTGCGAAACGAAGGAATGTATGTACGGATTCAAAGTGTTCGGGATGAAAACTCGGGATAATGGGAGAATGCGTACAATAACAAAATTGGAAAAACAAGTTCCAAAACGGCATTAGATATATCATCGGGGAGAGTAATCAAAGCTTATTGAACACTATACACAACATATACAACTTTCTCTTTCTTTTTCTTTTCTTTTCTTCTTTTTCTCATTTTTCTCTTTTGTTTTCTATTGCTTTTTGCTTTATCTTTTTCTTCACTTTTTTTTTCTTTACTTATCAAACTCTCATATGCCTAAATTGCAACCGACATCATAACAACAACATTCAATCCCAAGTAACATTCCAAACAAAGGTATGGAAAGTGTATGTATGGGCTAAAACTCCAATGCGGAGTTGGTTATGGGAATGGGGTTATGAAACGAAAGGCTATATTTTGGCTCAAAGGGGTTGACTAGGGAAACAGATATGGTGAGGTCAAGGCTAATATGGGTGATATAACAAAGAGGGCCTATGATCATTTCACAAAGTTTACGCAATTCTCAAGTCAAAACAATATATGAAAATCATGATCAAGTAACACATTTCAAGTATGAACTCAATTAATGAACGGTCAAATGAAAGAATAGAGAGATTACCAACGAATTCAACATTTTCAATGAGAAAAGAATAGTGTATAACACTCACAAACGACGAAAGGTACAAAGCTTACTCGGTGTAAGTATATACAATGCAACAAAAGATTACCGAGTTATAAAAATCTTAAACCAAATCAATATAACAAGGAAAGTGCATATGCTCATGGGATAAAGTTTAATTCATGAAGTTATTCACAATATCAATGATTTGAGGACTAAAGTCTAATAACTTCTAAAATCGAGAACATGCATCATTGAGTTGTCAATTGGATCGGGCAATTATTGAAATTTATCACTGGAAACAAGGCAAAATGCCCAACAAAGGAGAAAAAAGAAAGAAAATATTTTTGAAATTTTTCAAAAAAAGGCATACTAATTAACTAACAAGTAAGCAAATCCATGGACAAAACAAAGAAATGGATAGAATATCCTACACCCCCTAACTTAAATGTTGCATTGTCCTCAATGCGCATTAAGAACACAACACAAAGAGAGGAAAATAACGATATTACCCAAAATTGGAGCGATCTCCATAAGCGCGAGTCCAAAGGAATCTACAAAACAAGTTAGTACCGAGCATAGCAAAAAAATATAACAAAAAGTTAACTAATTACACTAGACTAAATTAAAAGGAAAGAAAGAAAATTAAAAAGCTAACTATTTACAACCTACTATTTAGGCTTCACACTAACTATACACTAGAAGTCTAAATAGTTGAGGGTCCACCCAAAAAGGTATTTGACTTTGAAAGATCAACGGTGGACCCTCAAAAGTGAACACGCCTCCCGAGAAATAAGAATTCCGTTTGAAAAACGGAAGGCATACGGGTGGGGGAAAAATTGAACCTTCGCCAATTTAAAATTTTGGGCGGACGATGGGGGATTTGGATAATAAGGGGGAAAGGTACACTAGAGATCCAAGAAAAATCGATTCATCTCCCAAAGGTTTTTCAAATGGAATGGGAGATGGTGCACACATGAGGATAACATCCATCGAAAACAAGTCCGGTAAAGAGTCCTCATCGACAAAAAGTGTAGAAGTTTTAAAAGTTTCTACCGACTCATAGGAATCAACCGGTAATTCTAATGGTTCGATCGCGGAAAACGAATATGGTGATGCAACAAATTCAATCTCAATCGACTCATCGTCGGAAGGAGATTGAATTTCGGGGGAGAAAGATGCACACTCGATGAGAAATTCTTCAAAAAATTTAGGTGAAACACAAGTTTCCACCTCCTTGTTGTTTTGTGCATATGAATTCATCTCATCGCAAAGTGCACCAAGTCTCATTCCAGCATCATTTAGGCTTTTCAAACCTTGGGAGTAAAGAAGCAAAGTCTCTTCCAAAGTAGGCTTCCTCGCCTCAAGAGCCTCGGACTCCTCATTTGGTTTAAACTCGTCTTCGAAAGTAATGAAATAAGAATCGTCATTGGATTCGAATAATGAATCCAACTCAAGCTCCCAATAACGATTTTCATTCCGATACATGTTTTCAAGTCTTTCATTTTCAAGAAAATCTTGAAAATGGAAAACTTGAAAACTATCCCCAAAGTATGAATCATTAGAATAACCGTAATAACTATAATAGTAGGACATGATTACCTCGTTGTTTGTAGATGGAGAATCCGATCCAGAAAGTGAGCAACCGCGAATCAAAGTTTCTTAGCGCTCAAATATGCTATACTGCAAAAAAGGTTAAAAAAAAGAATACAAATACAAAAGGAAAAATACTACGAAATAACAAAACAATTACTCCCCGGCAACGACGCCATTTTGTGACCGGGCGAAAAAAGTGTGTTCGTGTGAGGACACAATCGTTGTGTGTTTCGCTGCCGCGATACAAAAGAAAACCTAAGCTACTACTACACTTGACAAGCAAGCACAGCGGTAAGTCGGGTATCATAAGAAATCCACAGGGAGTGATTGAATTTTAGATTTTAATTGTTTAATTACTTCAGGAATAAAAGTGTAAAATAAATAAATGAAAAGGTGATGGGGGTTATGGTGGAAAAACAAAAGAGAAGTTAACCCTAAATTAAAGGAAAGCGAGGATCGGGATCGCATAAACACATTCACGGGCTAAAAAACTACTAATTAGAATTTCGATTCGAAAACATTTAATCGATCATTTTCAATTAAGCATAAACATCACGCAATAAGGAATTTAAGCCAAAGTTGCGAGATTAACCATTTAATCAAAAATGGTCACACGCGGATTAAATTCGGATTATCGCTATAAACACTAAAGTTGCGTGGAAAATAAAGTTAAACGCATAACAATCCAACTTTAATATACGCGGTTTCAATTAAATGCAATTTTACACGAAACCCTAACTTTCGAGGTCCAAACCCGTAAATGGCGGAACACAATCTCGAACCTATTTATCTAAGGGTACATCAAGAACTAAACTAATTAACAAACCAATAAACTAATTACAGCAATAAATAAATTAATCTAGGCAAGAAAGTAGAGAAAGCAAATAAATTGGCATGGAAATTAAGGAAAACAACTAAATTAATGTAATTGAAACTAATGTACAACTTACAAAACAAAGAATACAAGAGAGGAGTAGGGCAAATCTCCCAAGTTTGCAAACCCTAAAACCTAAGACAAAATGAAGATATCTCTTCAAAATGAAGAGAAAGAGTATTTATACAAAACAAATCCCATGGCAAAATTGTAAATAAAAGGGGAGAAAAACAAATATCAGTAGGGCCGAATCGATTCGGCAATGGGCCGAATCGATTCGGTTGGAGAATATCTCGAGACTGCCAGAGGGGCGAATCGATTCGGGTGAAATCTGAATCGATTCGGAAACAGAGGAACTGGAATCAACTCTCCAACCGAATCGATTCGCAAAAGGGGCAAATCGATTCGGACCTACAGGTCTTGAATCATTCCCCTGTTTTGGGTTGGTTTGAAATTCTCTTCCGCTCAAAAGCCCGTAACTTCTTCGTTCGGACTCGGAATCGCGCACCGTTCGTGGCCACGCGAAGCTAGAGAGGAGGGATACAACTTCCGTGAGATGTCGGGCCAGGTACCCAAGCTGTGAAAAGACTAAAATTCCCTTGCGCATGCGATTATGTACGGAACTTCACCGGAATGCGTCCGAACTTCATACTAAGCATCCAAATACCTACAAAAGCTCAATTAACCCCTGCAAAACATATTAACATATAAATCCGAGGTTTTCTGGTTAACGAGCATAAATATAAGGATTAAGATACCCGAGGGGGCTAATAACGCGTAGGTTAACGAGTGAAATACGCAATATTTGCGTCGTATCAGGCCACAAACAACAGTAACTCTAAAAGAAAAAAGGTAGGGTCCAAGACTAAGAAGAAATCATTTAGAAAGACCGCTCAAATCTTTTCAAAATCAAAAGGCAACAAAAATTTAAAAACTAAGCCTATTTGGATTCGAAAAGATGATTTACTACCCCATCTCCAAGTGCAAAATCGTCATTTCTGCTTTAAAGGCACAAAGCACTTCAACTGGATGGTATTTAGACTACGGATGTTCTAAATATATGATAGGGGATGAAACAAAATTAAAAAACAAGACAAACTTCCTTGGAGGTAGTGTCATGTTTGGAGATGGTGTTTTATCTCAAATCATAGGTAAGGGAACATTGAGTGAGCAAGGGCTTCCTGAACTAAATGATGTTTTATTAGTTAAAGTCCTTAAAGCTAATCTTTTAAGTATATCACAATTTTGTGATTCCAATCACTCAATTACCTTTTCTAAAAATAATTGCAAAATTATAGATGAAAAGGGAAATTTTATTTTGACAGGAAACAGAACCCCGAAAAACTGTTACACAGTAATTCCTAATTCTGAATCTTACAAAATTTCCTCATTAGAGGACTCTGATCTTTGGCACAATATATTGGGGCCCAAAAATTATGATAACCTTAAAAGATTGGGTTCCCAAGAGATAGTTAGAGGCTTACCAAAAATTAAAAATTCTTTTAATCCTGTATGTGGACCTTGTCAGGAAGGAAAAATAAGTAAATCCCCACATAAGAAAGTTAAAGATGTCCTTACCACTAAGCCCCTAGAACTTATCCACATAGACCTCATGGGTCCCTCTAGAACTGTTAGTTTCTGTGGAAACTCTTACATCCTAGTTATAGAGGATAACTATACGAGATATACATGGGTATCTTTTATGAAGCATAAATCATAAACCTTCAATGAATTCTTAAGAATCCTCTTGAAAATTGAGAATGAGAAGGATACCCAAGTGTGTCGAATTAGGAGTGATAGAGGTGGAGAATTTAAGGATTCTGGAATTTCTGTGCATTGTGTAGTTGATGGCAATAAACATGAGTTTATTGCTCCCAAAACTCCGCAACAAAATTATATAGTTGAACGTAAGAATAGGACGTTACAAGAAATTTCTAGGGTTATGTTACATGCTAAACATCTCCCTAGATACTTTTGGGTAGAAGCTGTCCAAATCGCATGTCACATTGTGAATCGTATCTACCTGAGAAAAAATTCCAAGGAAACATCTTATGAGTTATGTTTCCACAAAAAGCCTAATCTAAAATATTTTAAAACCTTTGGTAGTATCTGCTATATCTGCAAAGATAGAGAGCATCTTTCAAATTTTGATACCCGAGGAGAAAAGTGAATTTTTCATGGCTATTCCCAAAATAGTAGGGCTTTGCGGGTTTTTAATAACAAAACCAAAACTATTATGGAATCAATTAATGTAATTATAAATGGCACAAGTGTTAAGAGTAGTGACAGCCAACCAGTAACATTTGATGAGGACGAACCTGTTTTAACCCCTGATCCTGAAGATGATACTGATTCACTTCCCCCTGAGGATCCTTCTGTACCCACCTGGGTTTCTAAAGATCATCCCATTGAAACCATTCTCGGTAATCCTCCGGAACCAGTTCGAACTAGATCCCAAATTCTTCAAGTGGCAAAATATTCTTGTTTTGTTTCTCTTAAGGAACCTAAAAATGTTACTGATGCCCTTAATGACTCATTTTAGAAAAATGCTATGAAAGAAGAGCTAATCCAATTTAAGAGTCACGATGTTTGGAATATGGTTCCTAGACCTAAAGATTCAAAGGTTATTGGCACAAGATGGATTTTTAAAAATAAAACTGATAAAAATTGGGTGGTCATTAGAAATAAAGCTAGGTTGGTTGTACAAGGCTACTCTTAGATTGAAGGAATTGATTTTGACGAAACCCGTGCACCCGTTACTCATTTAGAATCAGTTCGAATCCATCTAGCTATTTCGTGTCATATGCAGTTCAAATTATTCCAATTGGATATTAAATCCTCTTTTTTAAATTGATTTTTTGTCTGAAGAAGTTTACGTGGAACAACCCAAAGGATTTATTGATCCTGTACACCCGAACCATGTCTTTAAGCTTAAGAAATCTTTATACGGTATGAAACAAGCTCCTAAAGCTTGGTATGAGAGATTTTCGACCTTCTTAGTGTCTCACAATTTCGTCCGCAGCAAAAATGATCAAACATTATTTGTCAGAAAGGAAAATCAACATGTCTTAATCGTGCAAGTATATGTGGATGATATTATTTTCAAATCCACATATTCTAAACAAGTAGAGAATTTTTCTAATATCATGCATACCGAATTTCAGATGTCTTTAATGGGTGAGCTACAATATTTTTTAGGTTTACAAGTAAAACAATGCAATAATGGTCTTTTTATTTCCCAATCGAAGTATGCTGCTGACATAGTTAAAAAATTCGGCTTAGAAAATGCTAAACCTTCTAGTACCCCCATGATTAATTCAACTAAACTATCTAAGGATGATAATGGGAAACAAGTAGATCCCACTCCTTATAGAAGTATGGTAGGGAGTTTGTTGTATCATACCGCGTCGCGACCTGATATAACTTTTGCCGTGTGATTTGTGCTAGATATCAAAGTAACCGTAAAGAGTCTCACTTATTAAGTGTAAAAAGGATTATTAAATATGTTAAGCGCACTCTAAAATTTGGTATTTGGTACAAAAAATATACAACTAGTTTTATTGTTGGATACACCGATGCCGATTGGGTTGGTTGTTCTGATGACAGTAAGAGCACTTCTGGTGCTTGCTATTACGTAGGCAATAATCTTGTTGGTTAGTCGGGTAAGAAATATAATTGCATTTCATTATCTAGTGCTGAATCAGAATATATAGCTACTGGAAGTTGTTGTGCTCAATTACTATGAATTAGACAAATTCTTATTGATTATGGCGTCACAGAAAAACAATTACCATGTTTTGTGATAATCAAACTGCTATTAATAATTCCAAAAATCCTGTTTTGCACTCACAAACTAAGCATATTAAGATTAGACATCACTTTATTCATGACCTTGTAGAATCCAAAGATATCATTATTGAAGATCTGAACACTCAAAAACAACTCGCAGATCTCTTTACGAAACCATTAGATAATATTCATTTTGAGTATTTGCGTACTGCCATAGGCATGATAACTCTCAATTAATCTCTATGATTTTGTGTTCTACTACCCCTTGCATATTTGAAAAAAATTGGGGAAGAAGATCTTGCGTATTTCTTAGATATTTAACTATCTATTCCTATTCTAACTCAACTAATATGCCAAATTTAGTGTTTATCTTATTACAGGCATTTCAGACCCATTGTACATCTTGTTTATACTTTCTAGGGTATTGGTCTGTATGTAGTTGAGTAATGTATTTTTTTTCCTTATTTTCGGTTCTAGGATGGGAAAGGGTAGTTAAAATTGTTGTATAGGTCACATAGGATTTCTTTTTATTTTGACCCAAAAGTATTGAATACTCAAGGGAATTTTGTCTCTTATATCCAAAGAGGGAGAATGAGAACACACTATATATTGACTCACTTGAGTCTGTACATATAGGAGTTCCAACTAGTTTGGATATACAGATAAAATAGGTTAGTATAGCTTGAGAACTCCATCTCCTCAAAGGTACATGCTACATGAAGAAATCCAAGTCCAAGAGAATTTTCAAAGGGAAGTTAATTCTAACCCTAAAACAATAAATAGGACACTTGCAATGTATCCTACATATTACCTATGTGCTTGAATGGTTTACCAACACTTGAAATCATTTCAAAATCAATTTATTTCCAAACAAATCACTTTTATATAATTTTAAACAACTTTTAAATGATTTTTGAATTAATTAAAAATTGGTTTTAAAAGTTTTGTGGGTTAAAATGGAATTTCAAAAACTTGATTTCTTTGCTGATTGTTTGGCTGGGTAGAATTCGAAAGCTCTTGAGAGTTGGAGGTGTGCCTCATTTTATATCCCATCTGGTGTGTACACGTGTTGGCTTCCCAACGATGCGATTTGTGTTTTCTCTTAGACACAAAACACTTATAATATCTCAGCCCTTGGATCAACTTCATCAACGCTCTGCATGCGCTAAGAGTCAATCCGTGTGACCCAAGCCTTAACCAATCAGTGTTAGTATAAACAGAAGCACCTTATACTCTTGACTCACTTGATTCTATATTGTATAAATGCTCATCTAGTTTGGAAATAGTGACAAAATTGAGTCCATTACCTAGAATCCAAAAAGCGTCAGACTCTACTCTACTCTACTCTTCATTCCTCTTGTTGAATTGATTAAAGGTATATTCACAAACACTCACACACATTAGGATTGCATACATTGTTCATATATTTCATAAAATTGATTGTGTTAGAGTTGTGTGTTTTTAATCCCATTTAGAATTGATTTTTTTAATTTTTGAGAATTTTTAATGATTTTTAAAATTATTTTTTCATAATTAAAATTGGATTAAAAAGCTTTTGGGGTCAATCCGTAAATACTAATTTTATGGTTTTATTCATATATGTTCATTTGGCTAAGATCCTAAAGTGCTAGAGACTATTGGGTGCCTGTGTAATTATTTTCATACACGCGTGTGAGGTTCGATATTAGCCCTACACTATTCACCCTTATATCGGTTGGATTTGTGTTTCTTTAAAGACTCAAAACCGTTTTCCATTATCATCCCTTGGATCGTTGTTACCAACGCTCCACATGCATTTGAAGCCAATCCCTGTGAAACCCTTATCATCCAATCAGAAACCTTTTAACCCACCGCTTTTATCTCACTGTTGGATCAAAGTCAATTTGGGAAGTCCAAATCCCACCCTTGATTTTGAATAGCCTTCTCGATCCTTCTCAGCCTCTATATAAGGAGGCTTACCCTCAGCTTTTGAGAGACTTTTGCCACTTCATCTAAGTAGAGAGATAAGAGAGGAGAGAGAAGAGAGAGAAACCAGAGAGAAAGAGTTAGAAACCCTAAATCATCCATATACAGTTTCAAACCCTAACTCATTTTCTTAAAACCAGTTTAAACCAAACACCAACCCTGAGTGTTTGAAAGTTATTTTTGTGTTGGTTTGTAAGTTGTTTCGTTGTTTAACCTTTTGGTTTTTAAGATCTTATGTCAAACTTAAATATTAGGTTAGATCTTTATTTCTGTTTCATAGAAATCATAGATCTGACGTTTTTATGTTATATTACACATTAATCTGCATTCTTAGTTTCTCGTCTTGAGAAATATTTTATTGATTATTTTCTGTAAATGTTTTTAACTTCAAAATCAATAAAATCATTTTCTCTTTCTAGTTCTGTTGAAACAAGGCATTTGACCTAGTTAATAATCGCACTTGGTGGTTTTTAATTTCAAAAGTATTTTCAAAACCCTGAAATTGATTAAGATCTTTAATCGTCTTTCGAGCAAGATTACCGTGGATTCTTGGATCATTTTAAAGGTCAAATAAGGTTTTTGTTTCCTAAGAAGAGAGAAATTAAAAATCACAGCATATAGATCTGAACTGTAATTTGATAGGACTGTTTGTATAAATAACTGTGAGTGTGTGCAGGCATATGTTAGAGCACCATCACAAACACTTAACCCCTACAACACTGAAAGTATTGATAAGAAGATCTTGAAACTATATTCTACGTAAAGACTAAAACAAAGTGGAAGTTAGAAAATTGGGAGAGCCACATCAACAATCAGAACTGTAGAGAAGTTATAAGGAAACCAGTGGGTACATTCCTAAACTTGTATAGGACTGATTTGTGTGCATGTATGTTATATAGTTTGTAACTGATATATTTGATTTTAGTGGATTTTTGGTTTGTGACTTAGAAGTCACCGTGGATGTTTCCTCAGTTAGGTGAGGTTTTACCACGTTAAAAATCTCTTGTCATTAATCTTTCCACATCTCCTCATCCTATTCTTAATAGTGTGCTGGTTTAAACTGTCTTACTTTTATTTTCAAAACTTGTTAACAAATCTTGAACTAATCTCGTGCATGTTTTATTAAACACATCTTGTGATTATCCTGATTTGATTTAAAGAAAAGGGTTTCCTCAAAAAATAGTTCAGAGTTACTTAAATAGTTTAATCTTATATTAAACGGCTTTAGTAATAATTTTTCAATTGGTATGAGAGCTTTGGAATTTTTTTTAAAAGATCTTGTGTTTCTGAAATTGTTTTCTTAAAATCAAAACAATGGACGAGAAAAATGAAAGATTTGGCAACTTGACCAGACCCCCTCTCTTTGATGGAAACAACTTTGCTTACTGGAAGGTGAGAATGGTTGCTTTCATACAAGGATCCTTGGGAGATGATGTCTGGGATATTGTTGAAAATTGATATACTTATCCAACAAAACCAATCATTGAAGGAAGTAATGAGAGGATTAAGATGAATTAAGTGAATTCACTCAAGAAGAGAATCAAACTTCTCAAAACAATAACAAAAGAAAGAATGCCATCTTTATGTCTGTAAATGAACACGAGTTCAAAAGGATCTCATCTTGTGCCCCTCCTAAGGAAGCTTGGGATACACTGATTACGGAACATAAAGGTGGCACTAGAGTTAAGGCTGCTAAAACTCAAATGCTTGCCCATCAGTATAACTCTCTAATTATGTCAGACTCTGAATCCTTTGATGACTTTTACATGAAATTAACTGACATTGTGACCAAATTGCATGCTAATGGGATAACATATGACAGACATTAAATTGTATCTAAAATTCTAAGATCATTACCATAAAAAATTGACAACAAAAGATATGCTATTAAGGAAATGTGTGACTAAAATCTCACTCCTGAATTACTGAGTAGTAAACTAAAAACTGTGGAAATGCAATTATAATTTAAGAAATAAATGACCTAGTCCCATAGGACACATACTAGTTTCAATTTGAGTTTTTCCTCTAAGCTAATGAAACCCGAGTTTACTATTCCCACTGATGACTCTGATGAGGAATGTGATATAGATAGTTTGGATAATAAAATTGCCTTGATGTCAAAACAGTTTAAGAAAATTGTTAAATTTATAAATAAAATGGAAAACAGACAAGGCAAGCCAAATTATCCAACTCAGTCTAATTACAAACCTCATAAGGAGGTCAAGACAAATATCACAAGGACATGAGATCTAACAAAGACTTCAAGAACATTGAGTGTTTTAGATGTGGTAAATTGGGACATATAGCACAGGACTGTAGAGTGAAAGTGAACACTATCAATAAACATACTAGGGCCAACATTTCCAAAACTTGGGATGATTCAAGTGATTTTGAAAATGAGGAACCTGAATCATCTGACGATTTTTTATCCCTACATGTCTTTCTTTTCTAAGATAATCTATAATTATGATATGCTTATGTATGAGAATGATGATAATAACTCTACTTTTGTTATTATAAATCATGTTGCTACTTGTTTAGATGCTTTGATTTCTGAGAATATTGCTAGTTCTACCACGGGGGGTTTGAGTAAAAGGGAAAGCGATAATGATGATGTCAATGTGTGTGTGAGTTCAACAAATGAATCCTTAGGGGTCACTTCACACACTACACTTAGTGATTCAGACACTGAAGACCTCCCTGATATTTACACACTTTATGCTAAAACTCTCAAGAAAAGAACTAGACTAGAGAAGATAGTAAAGGATCTCACTAAGATACTAGAAGACCTAAGTCTGATGGTTAAGCTTAACGCTGAAGAGTATACTACCCAATGTCTAACTCATGAAAATGAAGTCAAAATGTTTGATCAGAAATTGAAGAATTTTACTGAAGAAAATGGAACTCTCGAGAAAAAATATAAAGGGACATTATTAGAATTGGAACAATCCAAAGAGAAGACAGCAGTAGTTTTTAAAAAATTTGCAAAATTTGAAAATAATTCAAACTGTTTTGATGGTTTTGTTACTGATTCAAAAACCAATTCTGATGATCGAACTGGAATAGGGTTTTGCCCAAATTTGAAGACACGAACTAAAAACTTTGAACCAATTAAGTTTGAGTCAGGAGACAAAAGACCTATAGAAACTTGTCCAGATTTTCATTTTTTGAAAAATGAGTTTGATGAAAAACAATCAAAGTTTAATATTGGGGAATCAATTTGCTCTAAGTGTGAAAGTCCACCAAAGGCTAAATATGTCTGCCCCCCGATTAGGAAGAGTGATTTTTCCGTTCAAACTGTACTCCTTAGGAATAAGGTTCAACCCTAAAATTCCATAAAACCTATGTTTAGAGAATTTCCTAAGGAGATTCCCTCTTCAAGAAATTTATATTGCTCATACTATGACCTATACGGTTACTCTATTGAAGGTTTCTACTCTAGATGTTTAGTTAACCCTGTCTATAATACTCCTGTGTACCAAAACTTTAACTATTCTAGGAGAAGTCGTAACAATTATGTTCTGCCTAGACAACCAGACAACAACTCTAACTATAGAAAAAGAAAGACCAAACCTAAAAGATCATTTCCAAGAAGGATTCCTAGAAACTTTTCTAAAACAAATGCTCATACTTTCCATAAAATTCAACCTCATGCGCAAAACATTTTTGAACAGAAATCTAATGCTCGCAAATTTTATCAAATGAGAGAAAATAAGTGCAAAATGAAAACAAGAGCTATGGGGGATAGAAAAGATGAGCTATTACCCCAGATGAGGTGTAACATTGTGATTATTGATTTAAAAGATGAACACACTCCCTCTAGTTGGTATTTATACTCTAGATGTTCAAAGCATATGACTGGGGATGATACCAAACTTTTAAACAAAACCATCTTTACTGGAGGAAAAGTTATTTTTGGTGATGGTGTATCATCTCAGATCATTAGTAAAGGAGCACTCCAAGAAGAAGGATTACCTATACTTGAAAATGTTCTTCTAGTAAAAGGTCTTAAGGCTAATCTACTTAGTATCTCGTAATTTTATGACTCAAATCATACTGTCACCTTTTCAAAGAATAATTAAAAAAAATTTAATGAAAAAGGTGAGTGCATAATTATAGTACTCAGGACTCCTGACAATTGTTATACTGTCCAGAACTGTACTGAGGTCTGTAACATTACCAGAATGGATGTCAATGAGATAAGGAATAATCAAATGGGTCACATAAATTACGAAAATATTAGTAGATTATCTTCACACCTATTTCTAATGTTGTTTGTAGATCATGTCAGGAAGGAAAAATTGTTAAGGCACCTTATAAGAAAGTCAAATATATCCTTACCTCTAAACCCTTGGAGCTCATCCATATGGACCTAATGGGTCCTTCTCTAACTGTTAGTCTCTGTGGACACAGTTACATTCTTGTTATGGTTGATGACTTCACCAGATTTACTTGGGTGGCTTTCTTAAAACAAAAGTCTGACACTTTCCAAACCTTTTTGAAGATTTTACTTCGCATTGAAAATGAGAAAGACACTCAAGTAAATAGAATTCGTAGTGATAGAAGTGGAGAATTCATAGATACTGGTGTTATAGAGTATTGTGACTATAATGGTTACAAACATGAATTTAGTTCTCCTAAGAATCCTCAACTAAATGGTATTGCTGAAAGAAAGAATCCTACCCTTCAAGAGATGGCACGTGTTATGATTCATGCCAAGTGTTTACCTAAGTATTTTTGGGTAGAATCTATTTGTACTGCGTGTCACATTATCAATAGGGCATATCTTAAAAATAATTATAAACAAACTCCTTACGAACTATGGTATGGGAAGAAGCCCAATCTTAAGTACCTTAGAACCTTTGGTAGTTCGTGCTATGTCTGCAAAGACAAAGAACACTTATCGAAATTTGAGACTCGTGGAGATAAAGCCATCTTTCTAGGATATTCTCCTAGAAGTAGAGCATATAGTGTCTATAATCTTCGCACTAATATCGTAATGGAATCCATAAATGTCATTGTAAGTGACTCTATTGTAGAGAGTAAGACAGGAGAACTAACTATTGTGGAAGAGTCTGAAAATGTTTTCAAAAATGACTCTCTAGAAATAGATGATTCTTTACTAATTGAGACACCTGAAGTACCTAATTGGGATTCTAAAGACCATCCCATAGATAACGTTGTTGGTAACTCTAGTGAGACTTTACGTACAAGATCTCAATTAAGAAATTTTGCTCATTATGCATGTTTTGTTTCCCTTGAGGAACCAAAGAATGTAAATGATGCATTAAATGATCCTCATTGGATTTCTGTAATGAAGGAAGAACTTCTTCAATTTGTCATTCATGATGTTTGGTATCTTGTACCTAGGCCTGATCACAAAAAGGTTATTGGCACACGTTGTATATTTAAAAATAAAAATGATGAAAGTGGGATAATCATTAGAAACAAAGCCAAATTGGTTGCTCAAGGGTACTCTCAAATTGAAGGAATATATTTTAACGAGACTTTTGCTCCTTTTACTCGATTAGAATCTGTTCGCCTTCTCTTTTTCATAGCTTGTTACTTAAATTTTACGCTTTACCAAATGGATGTCAAATCTGCCATCATTAATGGAATATTGACTGAGGAGACCTATGTAGAACAAACAAAAGGGTTCATTGACCCTCAATATCCAAATCATGTCTTTCATCTTAAAAAGGTTTTGTATGGCCTAAAACAAGCGCCAAGAGCCTAGTATGATCGCCTTTCCAATTTTCTCTTAGATAAAAGTTTGAAGAGAGGTGAAAATGATCAAACACTTTTTGTCAAACATTCTGAAAAACATATTATTATAGCTCAAGTTTATGTTGACGACATCATCTTTGGATCAACATCTCCCTCAGAAGTTAAATCCTTTTTTGAAATTATGCATAAAGAATTTCAAATGTCTCTTATTAGGGAGTAGAAATTTTTCTTGGGTCTTCAAGTCAAACAGAATTCAGAAGGATTATTTGTTTCACAATCAAAATATGCTTTAGACATTGTTAAAAAATTCGGCCTTGAGAGTGCAAAAGATGCTAAAACTCCCATGAGTACTATGGTCAAACTATCTAAGGATGAGAGTGGTAAATCCGTAGATCCAACTCTATATCGTAGTATGATAAGAACCTTGCTATACTTTATTGCCTCGCGTCCTGATATTATGTACACTATTTGCGTGTGTGCTCGTTATTAAAACAATCCTAAAGAGAGCCATTTAGTTTGTCTTAAAGTAATCATAAAATACATAAAAGGCACTCTAAATTTAGGACTTTGGTACACCAATGATACACCTAGCACTATAATAGGTTACACTGATGCCGATTGGGATGGGTGTACTGATGATAGTAAGAGCACATCAGGAGCATGTTTCTATATAGGTAATAATTTGGTAGGATGGAGTATTAAGTAATAAAACTGCACCTGTTTATCAATAGCTGAATCTGAATACATAGCCGCTGAAAGTTGTTGTGCCCAATTACTTTGGCTTAAACAAATTCTAAGTGATTATTGTATTAAAGAATAATAATTACATTTCTATTGTGATAATCAAAGCGAGATCAATATCTCTAAAAATCCTATTCAACACTCGCGAACTGAACATATAAAAATTAGACATCACTTCATACGCAAATTAGTTGAGACTAAGAAATTAGAAATAAATTATCTTCCTACTGATTTGCAACTCGCAAATATGTTTACCAAACCCTTAGATTATAATAGGTTTATTGCTTTGCGTAAATCGATAAGAATGGTTTGTGCTGAATAAACTCCTTGACTTGCATAGTTTTTCCCTTTATCCATTTGAGACAAAATGGGGGAGAAATTTGAGTCATATGAGTTCAATTCTTTTGTACATATTTCTAATAAGCTTGATCTTAGTGATTATTTGCAGGATTCTGTACAGTTACTCTCAACATATATAATAGGGTATTGATTTGTAATTAGTTGAGTTATGTAATTTTCATTTCTAGGAAATGGGTAGATAGAATTTTTGTATAGGAATAGGTTTTTACTTATCTCTTTGTTATAAAGGAAAATCAACATGTCTTAATCGCACAAGTATATGTGGATGATATTATTTTCAGTTCCACTTGTCCTAAGCAACTAGAGAATTTTTCTAATATCATGTAGACCGAATTTTAGGTGTCTTTAATGGGTGAACTACAGTATTTTTTAGGTTTACAAGTAAAATAATGCAGTAATGGTCTTTTTATTTCCCAATCCAAGTATGCTGCTGACTTAGTTAAAAAATTCGACTAAGAAAATGCCAAACCTTCTAGAACCCCCATGAGTAATTCAACTAAACTATCTAAGGATGATAATGGGAAACATGTAGATCCCACTCTTTATAGAAGTGTGGTAAGGAGTTTGTTTTATCTTACCGCGTCGCGACCTGATATATCTTTTGCCGTGTGATCTGTTCTAGTTATCAAAGTAACCCTAAAGAGTCTCACTTATTAAGTGTAAAAAGGATTATTAAATATGTTAAGCGTACTCTAAAATTTAGTATTTGGTACACAAAATATATAACTAGTTCTATTGTTGGATACACCGATGCCGATTGGGCCGATTTTTCTGATCACGGTAAGAGCACTTCTGGTGCTTGCTACTACGTAGGCAATAATCTTATCGGTTAGTCGTGTAAGAAATAGAATTGCATTTCATTATCTAGTGCTGAATCAGAATATATAGCGGTTGGTAGTTCTTGTGCTCAATTACTATGGATTAGACAAATGCTTAGTGATTATGGCATCACCGAAAAATAATTAACCATGTTTTGTGATAATCAAACTGCTATTAATATTTCCAAAAATCCTTTTTTGCACTCATGAACTAAGCATATTAAGATTAGACATCACTTTATCCATGACCTTGTAGAATCCAAAGACCTCATTATTAAATATCTGAACACTAAAAAACAACTCACAGATCTCTTTACAAAACCATTCGATAACATTCGTTTTGAGTATTTGTGTACTTCCATAGGCATGATAACTCTCAATTAATCTCTATGCTTTTGTGATCTAATACCCCTTGTATATTTGAGAAAAATTGGTGGAGAAGATCTTGAGTATTGCTTAACGTTTTTACGATATATTCCTATTCTAACTCAACTAATATGCCAAATTTAGTGTTTATCTTATTTCAGGAATTTCAGACCCGTTGTACATCTTGTTTATACTTTGTAGGGTATTGGTCTGTATGTAGTTGAGTAATGTATTTTTTTTCTTATTTTCGGTTCTAGGATGGGAAAGGGTAGTTAAAATTGTTGTATAGGACACATAGGATTTCTTTTTATTTTGACCCAAGAGTATAGAATACCCAAGGGAATTTTGTCTCTAATATCCAAAGAGGGAGATTGAGAACACACTATGTATTGACTCACTTGAGTCTGTATATATATGAGTTCTAACTAGTTTGGATTTACAGATAAAATTGGTTAGTATAGCTTGAGAACTCCATCTCCTCAAAGGTACATGAAGCATGAAGATATCCAAGTCCAAGAGAATCTTCAAAGGGAAGTTAATTCTAACCCTAAAAGCATAAATAGGACACTTGGACAGCATCCTACATATTACCTATGTGCTTGAATGGTTTATCAACACTTGAAATAATTTTAAAATCAATTTATTTCCAAACAAATGGTTTTTATATAATTCTAAACAACTTTTAAATGATTTTTAAATTAATTGAAAATTGGTTTTAAAAGTTTTGTGGGTTAAAATGGAATTTCAGAAACTTGATTTCTTTACTGATTATTTGGCTGGGTAGAATCCAAAAGAGCTTTAGAGTTGGAGGTGTGCCTTGTAATTAGTTTTAACACGCGTTTTTATATCCCATCTGGTGCGTACACGTGTTGGCTTCCCAACGATGCGATTTGTGTTTTCTCTTAGACACAAAACACTTATTCCATCTCAGCCTTTGGATCAACTTCATCAACGCTCTGCATACATTAAGAGTCAATCTGTGTGACCCAAGCCTTAACCAATCAGTATTAGTATAAACTTAAGCATCTTATAATCTTGACTCACTTGAGTCTACATTGTATAAGTTCTCATCTAGTTTGGAAATAGTGACGAAATTGAGTCCATTACCTAGAATCCAAAAAGCCTCAGACTCTACTCTACTCTGCTCTTCATTCCACTTGTTGAATTGATTAAAAGTATATTCACAAACACTCACACACATTCGGATTGCATACATTGTTCATATATTGCATAAAATTGATTGTGTTAGAGTTGTGTGTGTTTAATCCCATTTAAAATTGATTTTTATAATTTTTTGGAATTTTTAATGATTTTTAAAATGATTTTTTCATAGTTTAAATTGGATTAAAAATCTTTTGGGGTCAATTTGTAAATACTGATTTTATGGTTTTATTCATTTAAGTTCATTTGGGTAGGATCCGAAAGCGCTAGAGACTATATGGTGCTTGTGTTATTATTTTCATACATGCGTGTGAGGTTCGATATCAGCCCTACACCTGTCACCCTTATACCGGTTGGATTTGTGTTTCTTTAAAGACTCAAAATCGTTTTCCATTATTAGACCTTGGATTGTTGTTATCAATGCTTTACATGCTTTTGAAGCCAATCCATGTGAAACCCTTATCATCCAATCAGAAGCCTTTTAAACCACCGCTTTTATCTCACCGTTGGATCACAGTCAATTTGGGAAGACCAAATCCTAGCCCTTGATTTTGAATAACCTTTTCGATCCTTCTTAGCTCCCTATATAAGGAGGCTTACCCTCAGCCTTTAAGAGACTTTTTCCACTTCGTCTAAGTAGAGAGAGAAGAGAGAAGAGAGGAGAGAGAAACTAGAGCGAGAGAGTTAGAACCCCTAAATAATCCATATACAATTTCAAACCCTAACTCATTTTCATAAAACCAGTTACATCAAACACCAACCATGAGTGTTTGAGAGTTATTTCTCTGTTGGTTTGTAAGCTGTTTTATGGTTTAACCTCTTGGTTTTTAAGATCTTCTGTCCAACTTAAACATTAGGTTAGAACTGTATTTCTGTTTCAGAGAAATCATAGATCTGGCATTTTTATGTTATATTATACGTAGATCTGGATTCTTAGTTTCTCATCTTGAGAAATATTTTGTTGATTATTTTATGGAAATGTTTTTAACTTCAAAATCAACAAAATCATTTTCTGTTATTAGTTCTGTTGAAACAAGACCTTTGACCTAGTTAAGAATCGCACTTGGTGGTTTTCAATTTCAAAAGTATTTTCAAAACCCTGAAATTGATTAAGATCTTGAATCGTCTTTCGAGCAAGATTACCGTGGATTCTTGGATCATTTTAATGGTCAAATAAGGTTTTTATTTCCTAAGAAAAGAGAAACTGAAAATCACAACATATAAATCTGAAGTGTAATTTGATAGGACTATTTGTATAAATAAGCGTGAGTGTGTGCATGCATGTGTTAGAGGACCATCACAAACACTTACACCCTACAACACTGAAAGTGTTGGTAATAAGATCTTGAAACAAGAGTCGACGTAAAGACTGGAACAAAGTGGAAGTTAGCAAACTAGGAGAGGCACATCAATAATCAGAACTACAGAAAAGTTAGAAGGAAACCAGTGGGTACATTCCTAAACTTGTATAGGGCTGATTTGTGTGCATGTGTGTTATATAGTTTGTAATTGATATATTTTATTTTTGTGGATTTTGGTTTGTGACTTAGAAGTCACCGTGGATGTTTCCCCAATTAGGTGAGGTTTTACCACGTTAAAAATCTCTTGTCATTAATCTTTCTACATCTCCCCATCTCATTCTTAATAGTGTGCTGATTTAAACTGTTTTAGTTTTGTTTTCAAAACTTGTTAACAAATTTTGAACTAATCTCGTGCATGTTTTATTAAACACATCTTGTGATTAACCTGATTTGATTTAAAGAAAAGAGTTTCCTCGAAAAACAGTTTGGAGTTACTTAAATAATTTAATCTTGTATTAAACGGCTTTAGTAACAATTTTTTCATAAACCATCGCTTGTGATGAACCGTTGGATCAAAGTCAATCCATTTAGACTTGATCTCAGCCGTATGATTGATGTTGATGTTCTCGATCCTTCTTCGCGTAGTATAAAAGGAGACCAAGCCTCAGCATTTTGAGACTTTTTCCAATTCGTTAATCCTTAGAGAAAAGAAAGAGTAGAGAGAAGGGAGAAGAGAGAAAAAAAAAGAGAAAGGAAACCCAATTTCTTCGTAGATCCAAACCTCTGTGATATTTCTCCCTAACCAAACACCAAAACCTAAAAGTCCAATACATCAGAAAACCCACCTTTTGAGAGTTAGATCTTTATAGGGTTTCTGTGTTATTGGTTTTGTGTTCTTTGTTTGAAGACCTCTTCAAATTTTTGATTCTTTCAGAACTCATCTCTAAGGAAGATTTAAGTTTCATAATTGAAACTGAGTCTTTCTAAAAGATAACATCTCATGTATATTTTATGTTTTTCTTTTTAGATCTGATTTCTTAAATCTAATCTATTTCAACTAGTTTTTTGAAACAAAATTTTTAATTTCAAAAATAATTTTCAGATCTAGTGAGTTGTGTGTGTTTACAAGTTTTTATTTCATATTTTAGGAAATACTGGTGTACAAAAATAACAGGAACACAAACGAACTCGTGTTAAAGTTTTGAAAAGCGTTCCAATTTGAAAAATAAAGTTTTAGATCAAAACTTGTTGAACCAGTCCTTGCATGTTAAGTCTGAATATGATTTGTTAAAGTAGACTTCTAGTCTAGTTTGGATATACAATTTCAAAAATATTTTCAAAACCCAAAAATTGTAAATGACCTTAAACCGTCTTCCGAGCAAGGTTTCCTCGAGATCTGTGGTTTAATTAAAGATCAATAAGTTTTTTCTTGAAAAATCAAGATTCAGAAATAACTTTCATATTAGAACTGTTGTAATTTGTTAGGAAAGTTTGTATAAATCTTGAGAGGGTGAGTTGCATGTTTGCATGTAGTAGCACATCACAAACACTATCTCACACGAACAGTTAGTCACAGTGGTTATGTTTGGGAATCTTGTATTTGAAAGAGTTGCTGAAAACTTAATTCAAAGATAAGGAAATCAAAGAAAACACAAAAAAGCATAAAAAAGGATCAGGTTCCAAGTCACAATACCTTTGGAGTGGAGAATCTCATGTCGGTACATTCTAAACTTAGGTTAGGAT
Source organism: Sambucus nigra (assembly GCA_949130495.1). Lineage (NCBI taxonomy): Eukaryota > Viridiplantae > Streptophyta > Magnoliopsida > Dipsacales > Adoxaceae > Sambucus > Sambucus nigra. Next base: position 660,460,214 of record OX422213.1, on the reverse strand, counting down.
ATTCATGGTTTGCTTAAGTGTTGTAACCTGATTTTTATTCTAGTGGATTTTGTGTTTTGTGTCGTAGAGGTCACTGTGGATGTTTCTCTTGCTTAAGGGTTTTACCACGTTAACAATCCTGTGTCCATTTCTGTGAATGTTCTTAATTGTTATTGTGATTGGGACTGCATGGTAAAGATAGTAGATGTTTATTAAAAATTAAACTGAAGCTTATCAACTATCGAATTTAATCCATACATTAAGAAAAATATTTTATAACACATCTTGTGTTTTTCTAAAAGAGTTTTGCCCAAAAAGTTTGTTTAGAGTTTACTCAACAGATAAGTATTTATTATTAATCTAGTAAACAAAAGGCTTTTATTATTAAGGTTTTTTTCCAGTAGACTGTTCCCATTCCCTCACCATCGACACCTTGTTCGGATCAACCGTAATAATCCCCTTAGACAAAATGTGGCCCATAAATTACACATTTCAAAGTTAAAGACCACACTTCAAAAATTTGGCATACAATGGGTGATCTCTTAGTATTTGTAAAACCATCTGCAAATGCTCAGCATGATCCTCCTCTGAACTAGAGTAAACCAGAATATCATTGATGAACATGATCATAAACTGGTCAACGAACTCTCTAAAAACTCGATTCATCAGATCCGTGAACACTGCTGGCATTGGTGAGCCCAAATTGCATCGCCCGAAACTCGTATGACCCATACCGTGTCAGAAAAGTAGTTTTAGTAACATGCTCCTCTCTGACACACAACTGATGATAAGTGACCTCAAATCTATCCTTGAGAAGTAAGTTTCTCCTCTCAGCTGGTCGAAGAGCTCATCGATCCGGGCAACGGGTACTTAATCGGGATCGTGACCTTATTCAACTCCCTGTAGTCGATACATAACCGAAGTGATCCATACCTCTTCTTGATGAAAAACACCGGCGCACCTCATGGTAATATACTCCGTCTGATGAAACCCTGCCCAGGATCTGCTGAAGTTACTCCCTCAACTCCCTCATTTTAGGTGGGTCCACGTGATAAGGCACTCACGCGACTGGCCTTGTACCCGACGCTAAGTCAATAATGAACTCAATTTTCTAGCTAGGTGGTAGGCTGGGTATCTCCTAGAACACGTCCTCAAACTCATCACCACTGGAATCGAGTCTAGAGAAATAACTACAACCTTTGAGGTCTCCACCTCAATTTTATACAGATGTGTGCTCCACCCTCCCTCAGGAAGAGGCATCGCCACTAAGAACATCTCTTACCCTGGAATTGAGAACACAATAGTTCTCCCAAAATAATCCACCATCGCCAGGTATCCCCTAACCATTCCATAACAAAAAAGACATCATACCCTTCCATATTTAACATGATAAGGTCAGTGGCTAAACATAATCTGCCCAAATCAATATCCAGACCCCTGAAGATCGAATGTATAGGTGACCCACTACCCAATTCTGACTCTATACACATGAGGATACTACCAGTTGTCTCTAATAGGCTAAAAACTCGTGTAAATCTAGTCACTATAAAAGAGTGTGATGCCCCCGTATTTAATAAAATCCTATCCTCAAGTCCGTACATATCGAATGTATAAGTGACCCACTACCCAATCGTGACTCTACACACATGAGGAGACTACTAGTTGTCTCTAATAGGCTGAGAACTCGTGAAAATATAAACTCTATGAAAGAGTATGATGCCCCCATATTTAATAAAATCCTATACTCAAGCCCATAAATAGGAAACGAACCCTCTACTGTTAGGGGTGCATACTGTATGGATGTGACTCGAATGTTATAGACACGTCCGTACTGTAAATACCCCTGGGGCTGGTGGGGCTTGTGCTATAGGTGGTATCTGCACTTGATACCCCTGTTGGGCACCCTACTACTATGGTTCTCTACCCTATTGTGGACAGTCTCTCCTCTTGTGGACCGTTTGTCCACAAATAAAGCACTGGATAGAGAAATCTCTCTGCTTCTGACCCTGATGGCCCTAACGGTGCTGACCCTACTATTGGCCCTGCTGGCCTCCCCTATTGTTCCCTTAGCCTTGAGGGCCCTGAGGAACTTGGTTCTATTGATGACCCTGCTAGCCCTGCCTGTAACCTCCATTGGGTCGATAACCCCTAGATCTAAATCTCTTATCCTAATCCCCCTGCCAGGAATCTTTCCCCTGGTACCTACCCAACTACTGTTGCTATTGTGGTGCTCTACTAGCTCCGCTCCCACCTACTTGACCATCTGTCTAGGATCACTTCCTCTCTTTATTCCTTTCAGATGGAAGTAATGGTCGTGGCAATGTAAAAGTGTGGCATTGAAGATATCTTTATTAGTCTTCAATGCGTTGTTGCGAATCAAATTTTTGCCCGATCCTCTAGTCTAGTCCATCGATAAACTTAAGGTTCTTCTTTTCTTCACTGTTCACCTCGTTTGGCATAAAATTAGCCAAACGAGTAAACTCCTCCTTATACTCAGCTACTGAGTGGTCACCTTGAGTCACCTTATTAAACCTCTTCCTCATCTCAGTCTTAACGACTGGCAAAAAATACTCGCGGTCAAATCGCATCTTGAACTCGGCAATGGACATCGTGTCCCTCTCCTCAATAGTATTAACCGACTCCCACCACTGTAACGTTCATCCAACAAGCCTAAAAGTGTCCAACATATTCTTATGCACATCACTACACTCAACCATGCGCAGGTGGCGCTGGATATCTTTCTTCCACTGGCACGCCAAAATCACATCTAAGCTACCCTAGAACTTATATGGATGGCCCTTCTGAAATACCTCCCTCACTCTATGCTAATATGAGCGCCTCGAGTGGGCTTGGAGAACTAGTGCCACTTTATACAGTGGTTGTTGGGACTGAGGAAAGTGGAGAGACATGGCAGTCGCAACTTTGTTAACTGCTTGTGCCATAATAGCGGCCACCTATACTGTCGTAACTGTCCCCAGCGGTGGTTGTGGTTGCATTTCTTATGATTCCTATTGAAACTCTCTCTCATCGGATCTCATCGCTACTCTCGTCGATCTTCCTCTCTTAGGTGGCATCTGAAAACAGATTGAATTGTTTGAGTTCACAGTCAATATAAATATAATAGCAGAAGAATGTAATCCCAAATACATAATAATGAATGCAATAGTCCTAATAATAGGTCTCTATGTAAAACAATGCTATGCTAAAATCGTAGTAAGACGTATAGATCCTATGGACACTAGAACCTGATGCTCTGATACCATTTGTGACACCTCGCCTATTTTAGCCACAGGTGATCAATCCTTTATTAAAACAAATAGGAATCTCTCTTGGTTCATTCTAATCATCACCGTCGATAAATTTTTAATTTGCTAGTTGTATACACCACATTCTGGGACCCTAAAGTCTCTCCTTAAGTCCCTAGCACCTTCCCATTTCACTATAAACCATATATCACACTCTGAGTATTGATTTAGAGGCCATTGGGTGCTCCTAAGCCCCGTTTAACTCTGGTTAACTTCATCATCAAAGAAAAATATCAATGAATCTATGTAGGGATTAAAATCCCCTTTCCAATGATATGCCTCGTGTGTGAATCGGCATAACGGTTCGGACGAAAGAACCATTTTACTATTAAAAATCAATCTAGAGGCCACCGAGTGCTAACGGGTCTCGATTTTACCCCAATCAACTTCATCGTCAGAAAGAAATCTCCTTGAATGTTCAAAAATCAATAAAACCCCTTTGCAACGATCCGCCATTTGCATGAAACAGCATAATCGTTTGAACGAACGATCTGGTTTCCCTTAAAAATTGATCCAGAGGCCACCGGGCACTTTCAAGCTACAGTTGACCAAGGTCAACTTTCTGAACCAAGAGAAGATATTTGGAATGTCTAAGTACCTCTCATAACCTTTCCAATGATCGACCCTGTGCGCGATTCAGACTTACCATTCATACGAACAATCAGTTTTCATCCGGCCATCTCCCATCCAAAGGACCGAAGAGCGTTTTCAAGCCCCGTTTGACCCAAAGCCAACTCCCAGACCCGGGAGCGGCCCGAAGGACTCTTAAAGATCTCTGATTTAATATTATTTTATCCAACACATATTATGGTTTCATTATAAAGACCAATATCATGATTAACGCCTAAATCGTATTTTTAATATTATTTTTGGGAACATTCCTATGGATTACCTCACTCTATCTCTTCCATGGTATAAGTTGGGAAATTCTGATCTCCATTATATATAAACGCACACACATTTCACATATAAATAAAGGAAAATAATACTAAAATCCCATGAGAGATCGAAAGGGAGGGATGGGTACCTAACACCTTCCCATTCCGTAACTTAGCCCCTGGACCTTTGAACTATTGGTTTTGACAGCATCAATTTGTCTTTGATGCCACTCTCTCGAAGCGGCGACATGTTCTTTTTCATGTTTTGTGAAAAATAGGTTGGAAACTCCATCTCTTTACATTCACCCTACACCGACGATGGACGAAGTGCTCATAGAGTAAGAGGGAGTGAGACCTTCTCCCCCCCTTTTCTCCGCCCCACGGGAGGGAGAAAATTCGGGATGGCCAAAGTGGAGACTCTACTGGGGATAATTTTTCATAAGAGGGGTAGACTTTATTTGCATAGGCATTTTGATTTTCTACTTTTGTGCGCATGCACCTATATGTATGTTCCCTCTTCTCTCCTCTATTATTTATTGCACATAATTACCTCATGTTTATATCACTACTCACTCACACACTTGTAGATACTCTCCATGTACTCTTCACATTGCATGCACCTATGACCACTTATATCCATATGTTGCACACACTACTTAGAATATCTATGCTTAGGTGTCACTAACACACACCTCCACTTATCACACTTGTATATATCCATGCTCACTCACACTTATCACACACCATTTATAGTTGATCCAGGCTTAGGTTCCGTGTCACACACTGACTTGTAAATATTCACACATCACTCACTCTCACATATCCATACTTAGTGTAATCTTCATGATTCATGATAAATTTATGTTTTATACTTGTACATTATCCCTTACTTAATGCTAATCGTGCTAAATAAAGATACTCTCTCCATAATATACTAATATAGAATCATGAATTTTTGCGCACTACATCACCAAAGAGCATGGCTATTGACCAAATTTTGTCCCATAAGTGGGGGGTCACTTTGTGATTAGTGTTGGTCCATCAGGTCGCAGTTAGCCTAAGAGATATGACTCTCATCTTCCATTGGCCAAGCACATTTTACGTATATCGAACGGTTCCCCCCGCTCAGGTCACTTCGTACCTTTGACGTACATATTTTTCAAACCCAATTTTCCTAGGCTCGGATCCCGTCCGACATTTCTTTTTGCATTTAGTTAAACCAAATACAAGTGAGAACGTAATAAACATAATAATCATCCAGAGACCCTTTTTCTCATACTTCCTCTTTCTTTAACAAAAGAGTCAAAAATAATTTTCCCCTCTTTTATCAAATATAAAAAAAGAAATTTTTCTTCCTTTTACCAAAAAATATTTTTCCGCCTCTTTATCAAAACTTTCAAAAGTAACAGTTTTCCCTTTTCTCTTTCAAAAATAAATTCAATATTTTCTCCTTCTAAAGTCAATCGCATACCCGACCCTTGGCCTTCCCTATTGGCTTCGGTCTTCCGTCGAATCACCCGAGGCTCCGTCAGTTCCATCTCTACTTCCTTCTATTTCAAAATTCACCTCCATCCACATTCCATAGATAGCACATACCAAATACCGAATGTGCAGCCGGATTTGATGATAGTCCTAGCCGAACTCACCGCCAAGATTGACAACCTTCAAATTGAGGATCATGAAATGTAACAAAATCGGGTCCCTATTCCTGAAGATCCCGAGGTCCTCTTACCTCACACTATGGGTACGTTCACACCCTAGCCTATTTGGTTCCCAAAGGAATATCAACACTCTCCATGTGCTCCCCCTACTAATGGGTCGCCACCAACCCAACTCCCTATGTCGAACCTTGCCCAGTCAGGGGATAACCTACTGCTAATTGTTGATCCAAAGGAAGAATAATTAATCAAGGTCAAGGAATACCTGAAGATGTTGACAATAAGTTTGACCAAGTTCGTATGTCTAGGAACTACATGGATTACACCCATATGTGTCCCTATCCTAAAGCAAGGCTGCCGAGAATGTTTAAGATGCCCAACATCAAGAAGTTCGGGGGTTGTGGACCCCCAATTCTTTATATCCAAAGTTACCACTGTATGACTCTCCTAGGATCCTCCGAGGAAATAATGACCCAAATGTTCCAATAGAGTTTGAAGGACATAGCTCTTTGCTAGTTCTTATCTCTCGAAGAATCAAGAATCCATAGTTCGGAAGATGTTGCCCACAAATTCATGTCATAATACAAGTACAACAAAGAATTGAAGGTTAACTGTCGTGATTTAGAATTGCTCAAACACAGTCCTAGGGAATCAGTTAGTAACTTCATATCAAGGTGGAGAGAGAAAGTAGCCGCCATGACCAACCGGCCTTACGAAAAGGAGCGAGTCAGTATCGTGAAGAAGAATTTCTTACCCCATGTCCGAGCCACGATGGCAGGACAGTGTTACCCTCATTTTCAAGCCCTTCGAGAAGCAGGAGTAGAGATCGTGGAAATTCTTAGCAAGACAGAAATTGAACCGAAGAACGTATGAGAATCTTTCCAATACTAAAATTTTAACCATCAATAACATCTCTTAGTCTGCCACTTCATGGTCACCAGAAATTCTCCCTAACCTGGTCAAAAAGGAATACACCGATATTCACGCTCCACTCTCTAAAGTTTACCAAGCCCTTTTAAGCTAAAATCTTGTCAAACCATAAGACCCTCATCCATTACCAAACCAATTTCCCAAAAATTTCAAACCAGATGCCAATTGTGACTTTCACCAAAGTGTCGGACACACCACTGATCAATGTTTACACCTTCAAAATGTAATCCAATGTCTTGTTGACAGGGGTATCATAGCCCCACCAGCCAATATTAAGCCAAACAATACCCACAATCCACTCCCAAATCATACATATTCCTTTTTCCTAGAAGAAGACCTAGAATTTGATCCATATACCCAGATCGTACCTAGTAAATCACCCATCATATCCATATATTCCCGAAACCTTCCAAGTTTGCCCATATTTTCTCCTGCACCCTACTTATTTTGCTGATGATTCTCTATCACTTCTTAAATCATGTATTATTGTTCGTACCCATTTTAGAGGAAAAGATATGGAATTGTCAATAGTATTGAACCAGCTTTTAGAGTTCGAGATGAAATTTCCCTTCAAGATGACCATTGACTGCCAGAGATTCAGTATATTGTTATTAAAAGCTAAGAAATAGGCTCGAGTGTCAAAAAATTGGGTGGTATCTATCGATGAAGTGGGTTTAGATGATGTGGTATAGATCATGTCATACTTATATCGATAGACCGGTGAAATTTATAGCATGTTAGAGCTATTTAATGCTTTGAAACTATAGGGGTGTCTGGTATCTTTAAACTCTTCATCTTCTCATCGGATGGGAGGGTCTATATGAAGAATCCATTGAAGTTTTTGGGTGCATTAACTTCTCATGAAAGATGATGTCGTTGCCACCGGATGGGGGGATGAATTTGATAGTTTAAATGAAGAGCAAACCCAAGAAAAGATAACCTAACAGTCAGCATATGTGGAATGATATCATATGAGGAGCTACTAGGAGAAATCAACAAGGTGGCGAAATAATCCAAGATAGATGAGGAAATGGGGTTTCTATTTTTCCCCTCTTCTGTGAACCATATGACAAGATCAAGGAGGCATTACCAAGTTCTAAAACAACAATCATTAGCAATCAATAAGGGAAAAGGTGTTGAGAATCTTCCCATTCCAGACATGACCTTCTAGGAGAGCAAGGTCCTCGATTAGTTAAAGAAAACCTAAGCTAACATCACTCTGTGGAGACTCTTTATGTCTTCCCAACTGCACCTGAATGCCTTGATCAAACTACTCACCGTACCCACAGTCCCTCCTTCCACTACGCCACAAGAAACAGTGAATCTAGTTGGATCTCTAACCTTCAATAGAATGCTCTCCTTCTCCGAGGAAGAAATTAATAAGATGGGACCAAACCACAACTATGCTCTCAATATCTCTATTGAAGTCATGGGAAAGGCCCTCCCACTTTGGCTTATTGATAATGGATCAACTCTAAATGTTTGTTCATTTAGAACTCTCAATCGCTTACGACTAAAAGGGAGCGACCTTGCTCCAACCTCTATTGCGGTGCGCGCTTATGATAATACTCGTCAAGAAGTGATGGTATCTATAAACCTTACAATATGGCTCGGCCCTACAAATCTTGTTGTTAAATTTCAAGTCATCGACATTTCAACTTTTTTTAATCTATTGCTTAGATGTCCATGACTCCATAGTATCAAGGGTGTGTCTTCCTCCCTACATTAGAAACTAAAGTTCTTCACCAATGGGAAAGTCATCACCATCTTGGGAGATGATGATAACACTAAGAATGTAAGCACCATCAATCCAGTACTAGAGATATAACATGGGGAAAGTGATATTCTTCTACCAGGTTTTCGAGTTGAACCACTTATAGTCCTAGCAAGTGATGATTTCAAACATAGGGTTTGTCTAGAATATAACCCTCATGGCAATGTTAATGCGATCCAGATGTTCAAAAACATGCACTTCATGCCCAAACTAGGGATATGACGATGATAACAGGGATCACTTAAACCCATTGTATTGAAGAAAGATTTTTTTCCTTGTACCTTGGGTTATCATCCATCACCAGAGGAAATCAGAATGCTTCGCCAACCTCGGCTGAAGAAATGGCTAGAAAGTGCCAAAACTATCCCAAAAGATTTTTTGAACGAAAGATTCATGAGAGAGGGTGAAGATTTCCCCTTTTGCGAATTTCCTGAACCATGGTATGATCATATGGACAAGAAGTTAAAACTAGGAATGGAGATTTGTTTCCAAGATATCTACTCATAGGCTGAAAGTTCCTAACATCATGTGAAACCACTCATTGAGAAGACTGTAGAGGATACCAAAGAGTTTTAAGGAAGTGACTTCGATGATTCATTCAATTTATAGACACTGGGTGACGCTCTTCATAGTCCACTCAAACGCTGCATCATTAGATCCATCCCACCTGCTCAAATCTACTGATGCACTTCTCCTTAACTGGCATGTTGTACCAGTTCCACCTACTGAAATACAACCCAACCTAGATGTTTATCTCATGTCCTTTTTTTGTATTTTTCCGTATTCTGATATAATCGAGACCTCCTTCGATGAGGTTCTCAATGTTATTTTTCCTAACAACGAAATAAACAAAGATTTTGAGTATCTTGTTGTGCCTTACATTAATTGTATTGATTCTAATCAAACTCTTGATGATGATGATTTTATAAATGAACAATTCTTAACTAATCTAAATAAGGTTAATAACAGAAAATATAACTGTGGTTCAATTTAATAAAGATGAAACTGTTGTTATTAATCTTGGCCCTAATAGGCAACTGTGCGAGATTTGGATAGGTTCTACCCTTGACGAGCATGAGGATGCACAAGTCGAAGAATTACTAATGGAATTTATGGATGTCTTCGAATGGTCTTATGACAACATGCCTGACATTGATCCTGAGATCGCTCAATACGAGATTCCAACACTCCCAGAATGAAAATCGGCCAAACAGAAACTACAAAAGCTCTGCACAGAATTATTGCTCAAGGTTAAGGAAGAAGTGGTTAAATAGTTGAACGTGGGCTTCATTTGTGTGATTGAATATCCCACATGGCTAACCAATATTGTACCCGTGCCAAAATCAGGAGGGAAGGTTCACATGTGTGTTGATAACCAAGACTTGAACAAGGCCACTCAAAGGATGATTACCCACTACCCAATATCGATATGATTGTAGATAACATGGATAGGCACGCTGTAAAGTCATTTGTTGTTGGGATTTTTGGATATAATCAGATAAAGATGCACCTAGATTATTAAGAGAAAACTTCATTCACCACCCCTTAGCGAACCTTTTGCTACACCGTCATGCCATTTGGTCTAAAAAAATGCAAGGGCTACCTACCAGAGGTCTATCATGACCATCTTGCATGATCTGATACACAAAGAAGTCGAGGTCTACGTAGATGATATGATTATCAAGTATAAAACTAGGGAAGGTCATCTTCCCGCTCTCCAAAAGTTCTTCGAGCGACTACGACAATATCAGATGCAACTTGACCCACAAAAATGTGTCTTCGGAATTACCAAAAGGGAAGATCTTGGGATTCATAGTTAGTGAGAAAGGGATAGAAGTAGATCCTACTAAACTAAAAGTCATATTCAAAATGCTACCACCCGAACGGAGAAGGAAGTCTTGGGATTCCTTGGAAAATTATAGTTTATCAGTCGTTTCATCAGCCAATTGATTTCAATCTATGAACCCATCTTCAAAATCCTCTAAAAGGATTCAACTAAAGTTTGGAATAAAGCTTTCCAAGAGGTCTTTGACCGAATCAAACAATACCTAACTTGACCTCCGGTACTCATACCGCCGCAGCCTGATCTTCCCCTACTCCTAATACCTGATTGTAACAGATACTGCAACTGGGGCTTTGCTAGCTCAATACCTTGAAGAGTCCCATAAAGAGAGATCCATCTACTACGCTAGTCGTAAATTGGGTGGGTACGATGTTAGCTACACTTCCTTGGAGAAAGCATGTGTCTCTCTTATCGGGGTTACCTAAAAGTTATGGCACTACATGCTCGCCTTTCCCATCAAGCATGTATCCCGAATGGATCCCATCAAGTACCTACTTGAGAAACCTGTCATGTTCATCCGAATGGCCTGATGGTTGATGCTTCGAGATGAATTTGATATGGTATATATCATGCCGAAATCCTCGAAAGGAAGATCCATCTTTGACTACCTCGCAGACTACCCTATAGAAGAAATCGATGTTTGGATTTCTAAATTCCCGGATGAGAATATCCTTTTTAGCCTCTAAGAAGACCTCGGATGTTAAATTTTCTTTGATGGTGTACCCAATAAGAAAGGGTATGGCATTGGGATACTCCTAATTTCCCCTGATGACTCTCACACTCCCATTGCCATCAAACTAGATTTTCCTTACACCAATAACATGACTGAATGCGAGGCATTCACGGTAGGCCTCAAAGTTTCTCTTAAGAAAGGAATTCGATACCTAAATGTCTATGGGGATTCAACTCTCATCATCAGTCAAGTACTCCAAAGATGAAAAGTCAAGGACGAGAAACTCTTACCTTTCCATGCCCACCTAGAAGAGTTGGCCTCCCAATTCCAAGATATCACCTTCCACTACCTACCCCGAGCAAAGAACAACCTAGCTGATGCCCTTTCTACCTTAGCCTCCATGATTGATATGCCTGAAGGGCAAGATAAACCTACCCACTGCTACCACATTGAGCTAATCACAGAAGAAAATCCTGAAGTAACCGATTACTGGTACTATATATTTAGCATCTCCTCAAGTATAGTAGGTAACCCCAAGATTATAACTAGAAAGACCTAGCAACTCTCTGCAGACTGGCTGCCTAGTATATTTTTTGTGATAAAGCACTATTTAAGAGGAACTTCGATGGAGCCCATTTACACTGCATTGCAGGGGCTGATATTGAAGAGATGATGCAGAAAATTCACAATGGGGAATGCAAACCCCATATGAATTTCCATATACTTGCCAAGAAAATCATCCGACTGGGTTACTACTGGACTACCTTGGTTCAGGATTTCACCACTTATGTTCGAAGATGTCTTAAATGCCAACAATTTTCCAACCTCCAGCACTTGCCTCCGCCGGAATTATACAATATGACTTATCCATGGACGTTTTCCACATAAGGCATTGATATCATAGGGAAAGTTATGCCCAAAGCCTCTAATGGGCATGAATTCATCTTGGTTGTCATTAACTACTTCACCAAATGGGTCAAAGCCGAATCATATGCAGTTTTGAAAGACAAAAAGGTGGCAAAGTTCATCCAGAAGAATATCATCTGCCGATATGGGGTCTCTCATGAGCTAGTGTCAGATAAAGACTTGCATTTCGTAGCAGAGGTCATAGAAGTGGTTGATGAGTATGGGATTCAAAGACACAAATCTTATACTTATTGACCTCAAACCAATGGAACTGTTGAAGCCACTAATAAAAATCTCAAATCCATCATCAGCAAGATGATTGAGACTTGCTAAGATTAGGCGGATCGAATCCCTTACTCCCTCTGGGGATACCACACTTCAGTTCAAATCTCTATTTGGGCTACCCCTTACTCTCTGGTATACGACATGAAAGCATTCGTACCCGTGGAGCTAGAAATTCCCCCACTACGCGTCATGCTTGAAAGCAGAGTCAATGAGGAAGACTAGCATCGAAGCCGTCTTGACGAGTTATCACTCTTGTAGGAAAGGAGACTAAAGGCTCTGTATCACATATAAGGGTGCCATCGCCGAATATCATGATCATTTAATAAGATATTCAAGGACTGTGGTGTTCGAGAAGGGGATTTATCCCTTAAAGAAATTGTGGAGCCCATCTGGGACCCCCAGAGGGAAATTCAAGCACAATTGGAGCGCCCCCTACATTACAAAGAAGATCTTATCAGGTGGCGCCACTATTCTCACCAACCTCGATGGGGAAGAGATGGACTGTCCAGTCAATTGGGATTGTCTCACGAAATTCTACCCTTAGTTCAAAATCTCGACGCGCTAGAACTCTTCTAATCTCCCTTATATTTTAAAGTAAAAAAAAACTCTTCATTTTCCTTTACTCAGAACTACATGGGCCCTGATCCTCTAATAGTCTTTTTACTTTCAAAATGACACTTAGAAAATTTTCAAAACCCCTAGAGGTATGTAGGCAGTCCATATGCTTCACATAAGCACATCCCCCTTCTTTCTCATAAAATGCTATTATTTTCTTATCCCTGAGAACGACAATTCATTTTATCATGTACATGAACAATATTATTATATATGCCTTAGAGATGTGGTATAGATAATTCAAATGAAAAAACCCATCAATAGGCACAATAATATAATTAAAATTTGCTTTATTCCATTGATGAAAATGTTGTTACAATTACATCAGCATAGGGAGTCAAACAAATTCCCTAGCCAACCTAACCCTACTTTCCTAAAACTAAAAAAAAAAACTACTCCTAAAGAACCATCCCAAATTATTCCCACACAACCCGAAAATAACTAGATAAATAACCAAGTACCATACCAAAAGCTTCACAAATAAATTCCCTAAGGATCCTGCCCACAGATGCCAAAAGAACCAGCCCCATCATCATCTACATCCTAAGGTCCCTAAAATTCCCCTATCTGAATAAAATACGTCATATGCCAATCTACTAAAACCGACTGATGACATCATTCAATGCACCACCGACGAAAGGCGCTTCTAGACGTCCTTAAACCCTGTCGTCCCTCGAGAACGTAGGTTTGACGTAGAGATATCAGTCTATTAAGATAGAGAGGAAAAACCTTTTCCAAAATTTAAAAAATAAGGAAATATAACCAAGAAAGAAGAAAATAATACCAAAGGTTATCAACACTTACATAGTCGCCAGGGTTCACCACCCTAGAAGATCAATGGCACGCCAGCTCGCGCAAAAGAATCCGCTCATCTACAACTGGCTCAAATGAGTCGAAAGCACTCTCACTACCCAGCGCAAGGGGAACCCTGGCCCACCATTCCAAGTTCGCCTAGTCGTCGACATATATCTACGCCATGTGAACCTCTCTACTTGAGAAATCATCCATTTCTTGATTTTGGAACGTTAGGAAGCTGTGAAAAATGAGAAAATCTTAGCCCTTTTTATAAGAGGCTAGGGGGCATGCCGATCGGTAGCTCCCAACAACATACCGATCGACATGTCCCTTTACCAGCTCGAGGTACCCCAAAAGACTATGCTAGTGCCATTTGGCACCTCTTACACCATGTCGGCAGGTATCCCCCCAAAAATTCGTACAAAAAATCCGAAAAAATATAAAAAAATCCCAAAAAAATCCCCAAAATCACCAAGTAAATTTTAGAACCTTTTTCACCAAGAAAAACATTTAATACCATACTTAATTCCTAACGGAATATTTACTTATCCAGCAAAATTTTCCAAATCAATTGGATATCTCCTTACCAATATCTCTAAAGGAGAGAGCAAAAATAAAAAAATTCCCCAACAAGGAAACATCCGATCCTCGGATTAATTTCTCTTCCCTAGCAGAACCAAAAACTCAAAATCAAATGCTTCCCAAAAATTCTCAGCGAAACCACAAAGATAATTTACCCAGTGGAGTCTCCAAATTTTCCCAAGAAAACTCCAACTTAAGGTCCTAAGAATTAACCTAAACCCTCAGAATTGGTCACCTGTACTTAAGGTACTCAGAATTGGCCTCGACCCTTATAATTGGTCGCTCCCTACTTAAGGTCCTCAGAATTGACCTCAGCCCTCAAAATTGGTTGCCTCTACTTAAAGTCCTCATAATTGTCTTTGACCCTCATAATTGATCGCTTCTACTTAAGCCCTCTGAAATGGCTTCGTCCCGCAGAATTGGTCGCTTCAACTTAGATCCTCAGAATTGACCCCCGCCCTCAGAATTAGCTTCGACCTACAGAATTAGTCACCTCAACTTTAGGTCCTCAAAATTAATCTCGACCCGCAGAATTGGTCGCTCCCACTTTCATCTTTTAGAATTGGATTCGACCCTTAGAATAAGTCGCCTCAACTTAAGGTCCTCAGAATTGACCTCGACCCGTATAATTGGTCGCTCCCGCTTTCAGCCCTCAGAATTGTTCCCCTCAACATAAGGTCCTCATAATTAGCTTCGACCCTCAGAATTAGTCATCTCTACTCAAGCCCTCAAAATTGGCTTCGGCCCACAGAATTAGTCACTACAACTTAAGCCCTCAGAATTGGATTTGATCCATAGAATTGGCCATTCCCATTTTAGGTCCTCATAATTAAACTTGACCCGTAGAATTGGTCACTCCATACCCTAAGCCCTCAGAATTGGATTCGACCCGCAGAATTGGTCACCTCTACTTAAGCCCTCAGAATCGTCTTAAACCCTCAGAATTGGTCACCTCTGTCTTAATCCCTCAGAACTAGCTTCGACCCTTAGAATTGGTCGTTTCTACTTAAGGTCCTCGGAATTAACCTCAATCGGCAGAATTGGTCACCATAACTTAAACCCTCAGAATTGACCTCGGCCCACATAATTGGTCACTCCCACTTTAGATCCTTAGAATTGACCTCGGCCCGCAGAATTTGTCTTTCCCTACCCTAGGTCCTTAGAATCGACCTCAGCTCGCAAAATTGAATATCCCCAGCGTTTCCTTAGGTCCTCCGAATCAGCCTTGACCCTATAAAATGGTCATCCTCTTTCCTTAGGTCCGCAGAATCAACCTCTTAAACATCAAGTCGTGTCAATTTGAATGCTTTCACTTATTCCAAGATCACTCGTTGAGGAGATCTGTAGACACTACATTTTAGGACCCCTCCTTAGGTCCCTAGAACCTCCCCATTTCACTGCAAACACTCTGAGTACTGATCTAGAGTTCATCGTAAGCTTTCGGGGCCCATTTGCTCCGATCAACATCATCGTTAGAGCAAAATCTCAATGAATCTTTGAAGGGTGTTGAATCCACTTTCCAATGGTCCACCCCATGTACGAAACACAATAATATTTGGATAAATGAACCATCTTACTACTGAAAATCAATCAAAAGGCCATTGGGCGGTAATGAGCCCCGATTTGACCCCAATAAATTCATTGTCAGAGCGAAATCTCTTTGAATCTTCAAAGGGCACTGAACTACCTTTCCAACAGTACACCCCATGCATGAAACGACATAAGTGTATGGACAAACGATTCGTTTTCACCCAAAAACTAATCCGAAAGCCACCATTCGCTTTCGGCCCCCAATTGACCAAGGTCAATTTTTCAAACTGAGAGAAACTCTTTGGAATGTCGAATTATCTCGCATGACCATTTCAACGATTCTCCCTGTGCGTGATTTCGACTTACCATTCAGACGAGCAATTCGTTTCCGTCCAACGATCTCCTGTCCAAATGACCGATGAGCACTTTTGAGCCCCATTTGACCCAAAGTTAAATATCGGACCCAGGATAGGTCCAAAGGAGTCTTAAATGCCTCTTAATTAACTTTATAACGGTATGCCCCATGCACAATTTGGATCAACGGATTACGTTATACGATATTTTTCTGAAAAAATCTACGCGAGACTGCCGATTGGCAAGATCATTTTCCTACCTATAGGCAGTGTGTCTAGGGTTACCTATCGATTGGCAAGGATGGGACCATGTCGATCGACACCATTGTTACCTTATAAATAGAGGGCACGATCTCACTCCCAAGTCACATCTCAAATGCATTAGCATTAGTGATATCAGTAACATTCTCTTTCAATCGGGGAACTTTCCTTATGTGAAATTCATTTCCATCCTTTTCATACCCAATTTGACAAAAACGTATTCTCTCTCATCCAACATTCATCTCAAAATTCAAGGGATTTCATACAAGATTGAGATCAAGCTTCAATTCTTTAAAGAATGTCCAAAATCATTCTCTCTCTTTTTAAATTTCTTGTTTTCGCATTAATTACATAAACTCATAATCTAGATTTTACTTGAGTTCATACTTAGTAACATCTCACATTTTTATTAGTTATATTTCACATACAAAACAGGGTTACACCTATAAATTCCAACCGGATTATCCATCACAATTTCTCAAAACTAAAACACATTTTTTACACACACACGTATAATAAAATATCGTTCGAATATATGGGATAAACCCCACCCTTGTGCCGCATGCGAACTACGTGGACTTTGATGCCTTTATAGGCTACGTAGGTGTTTCGGGTTAAAACCCGAAACTCAAGTCCAAATTTTCAATTTTCCAATTTTTCAAAATTTTAATTTTCCCAAATTCCCCATTTCCGTATTTATCATATTCTTGCATTATTTTAATACATATTATTTTTTTAATCCTTAGAAGCATTTTATCCAGCACATAGTATCATTTCATTATAACGACCAATGCCACTATAAGCGTATAAATCATATTTTTAATATTATTTTGGGAACATTCCTATTGATGACCTCACTCTGTCTCTTCCATGGTCTGAGTTGGGTGATTCCGATATCCATTACACACACACACACACACACACACACACATTTCACAGAGAAATAAAGAAAAACAATAATACAAGCCCATGAGAGGCCGAAAGGGCAGAATGAGTGCCTAACACTTTCCTACTCTGTAACTTAGCCCCCGAACCTTCAAACTATTGGTTTCGTAAGCATCAGTTTGTTTATTATGCCGCTCTCCCGAAGCGGAGATATGTTATTTTTCCTGTTTTGTGCAAAATAAGCTGGCAACTCCATCTCTTTACATTCACCCCACACCAACAAAGGATAAAGCGCTCCTAGATTAAGAGTGCGCGAGTCCTTCTCTCCATTTTTTCCCACCGCACTAGAGGGAGGAGATTCAGGATTTCCACACTATCCCCCTATTTTAAATTAAACCAGTGTCAAGTTTTTATATTTCATTATAATGAAAACATGCGAAAAATAAATAAAGTAACAAACCATCCACAATATAAATATTTGAATCCAACACACAATAAATAATTAAATCAATAATACCGAATAAACCATCGGTTCCATGACAAATCCAAATACAAGTCTGAAATAATAAACTGAATCCAGAAAGTCTAATAAGTATACAGAAGTGCGAAAACCTATGAAGGGGCAACACTCCCAAAATAAATACTGAATAAAACTCCTAAACTAGGAATGAATAACTGAAGCGTCTACACCAACTCCTGCAAGCCTCCACAAGTGTTGCTGCTACACATCCCCAGAAAGAATCCTTAAGCTTTACGTCGCTGTGGCTGGACAACTAAAATGTTTTAAAAAACATATTTGACACGGGTTAGAGCCTAAGAAAACCTTTTGAAAAATATTTTTCTGAAAGTGTTTGAATCACTGTTTAAATTAGTTATTAGATACCCATGTTAGTACAACGCACAATGCCTTGAGTTCCTCACCTCTCATGCTAAAGTGCACACCTAGTGTCACCTACCTATCTATGCTACCTAGCGCAACTAGAATTTGTTAAGATAAAAATGCGGGTTGTTACAGTTTGTTGTTAAGATAAAAAAAACAATTTGTAATGGTTTTCACACCTCTCCTACTTCCCATGTTGACATTCGGTTAGTTTTTCAGTCCATGATTCCGTGAGAGTAGAACTGCTCTAAGAGGAACCAGTACAAAATATTTTAACGTCTCCACTTGAGTTGGTTATTTTTTAGATTGAGGCCAAACTAATGAGCAATAAGTAATTTTTATTTATTTATGTGTTTGATTATAAAGGTTTGTGTTTTGATTGTCGCTTATGTGAAAGTGGCATGATTTATGTTTTGATTGTCGCTTATGTTTCGTTGGAACAATTTGTACAGTTGGAGCTATCAGGTCCTATAAAGGCAATGGGATTAATATAATGTAGGCGCAATTAGTTAATTTATTATAATTGACAAAAAATAATTATTAATTTGTAATAATTGCATTTTTTATCAGAACATTGCAAAGTGAATTACTGTCGTGCCATCGATACGGTTATATATATATATATATATATATATATATATATATATATATATATATATATATATATATATATATATATATATAACATGGTCTTTGGTTCCAATTATGGGAGCTCTCTATCCATATAAATTGACATTCGCCTCTCGCTTACCCTATAGTAGAACGGGAGCCTTGTGCCCTCGTTACGACCTTTTTTAGGATCAATTACCAAAAATTCCCCCGAATATTTTTTAATTCACGTTTGGTCTAAGCCTTTTTTATTTTGTTCCTAAAAGTCACTCATCACATAAAAACACAAAAAAAATACCTTTTTTAGTTTAATTCATTTAATCCCTCAAACACCCATTTACTGAATATTTTCTTATTTTTAAAGGTACATGCTAGCAGCACCCACTCCTCCCCCCCCCGACCCCCAACCCCAACCCCACCCCCAACTATCGGAGCTCTAACGACCCTCACTGGAGCTCCAGTGGGGTTACCGGAGCTCCAACGAGGGGGTAGGATGGGAGGTCGAGGGTGGAGGGAGGTTGGTAAATGAGTTTGTATGCGTCCTTGTTTTGAGTATTTTTATGTGGTAAAGAACTTTTTGGAACAAAATGAAAAAGCTTTGACTAAATGTGTATTAAAAAATGTTCGAGAGATTATTCGGTATTTGTCCTATTTTTAATATATATATATATATATATATATCTTTGTGTGTGTGTGGTTGTGTGCGGGCGCATATAAGAAATTCGATTGTAGCGTAAAGTACCCCATTAGTCCTCCACATTTCCATTTATCTCACTTTTGTCACTTTTTTTTTTTGTTTTAATTCCGTCCTCAACCGTTCATTGTCTCAATTTAGTTTTTCTATTAACTATTTTGGATACATATTACTATTTTATCCCTCTTTACTGAAAAATAACAAAATAGGTGTTATAAAATTTGAAAATTAGACTATTTTATTATTATTATTTGGGGATAAAAATTGGTTTTTATCCGAGAATAATAATAAAAAACTGTTTTTATTCTTATTTTCTTCTAATTGTTTTTAATTTTTTAACGGAAAAATCGGTGACAATCCCAAAACCTTTTTTCTTCTTTTATTTCCAGCTTTTCAATTAAAAAAAATTGTTTTTTAGATATTTTTAATAGAAAACATTAAAATTTTAAAAATATTTTTTCTATTAAAGGAAAGAAAAACAGTACAAATATTCACTTTCGGATTTTTTTTACATTCTTGTTCCATTTTCATTATTGATAAGATCAAATGAGCGTTGTAAAATTTGGAAAAAAAATTATCTCCTTTTGTATTGAAAAAAAGTCCTATTTTTTAAAAACCTTTTTTTAACAGAAATTGGTTACAATCGCAAAATTCTTTTTCTTTTATTTCCAAATTTTCAATTAAAAACTCGTTTTTAGATATTTTTAATTGAAAAATGCTAAACACTCCCAAGACATTTTGTTTCTTCATTTACTGTTTTTCTAATTAAAGCAAAGAAAAAACGGTAAAAATATTTATTCTCATATGTTTTTTCATTATTTTTACTGTTTTTTTTCTTTAGTGGAAAGAATATTTTGGAAATGTTTATCATTTTGTTATTAAAAATATCTAAAAATCAATTTTTTGTAGAAAAATGGAAATAAAAGAAAAAATCTTTAGGGATTGTCACTATTTTTCTGTTGAAAAATTAAAAACAATTGGGATAAAAAAAATTAAACCAAAATTTTTTGTTATTATTCTTTGATAAAAACTGTTTTTTATTCCCAAATAATAATAATAAATAGTTTATTTTACAGATTTTATAACACCCATTTTATTATTTATCAATAAAGATGGGTAAAATCTTCAAATGTATCTAAAATAGTTAACAAATGGAGTAAATTGACACAAAATAAAAGGCCGAGGGTTAAATTGAAAAAAAAAAGGACATGAATGAAATTGAGATAAATGAAAAGGTGAAGGACTAATGGAATAGTTTATTCAAAATTATATAACTCGAAATTAAAAATAAGTGATGAGAGAAAATAATTTACCTAAAAAAAATTGGTAAATTTTTGTAATTTGATTAGTTTTTTTATTAGCAATTGTGAGAGCCGCTAGGAGTGGCTTTTTCCTTATATTTTGTTATAAAAAAAAATTCTGTCCTTTAACTTAATAAAGAAGGTATTATAATTTCGAAAAAAATAAAGAAAGATGTCAATAAAAGATGAGGAGATGAAAGGAACATCCCTTTCTCTCCTAGTTTTAATACTTCCAACGCTTCCTTTCCAAAGATCTTCTATTCGGTTTCACTTCCACTTCCCCTGAATATAAAAACCTATATAAACTTGTTAAACAAACCCAAAAAGAAAGACTCAAAGTTTTTTTCCGACTACCTACTGCTACGATGATACAAAAACGGATCTCTCTTCTGGTTGCAAAAAGTGATCAAAACAACAGGTAAGGTTCTTTTTCTCGCTCGGTGTTTTTGGTTAGTTGAATATGTAGTAGGATTTTATTTCCAATATATGTGTTTTGTTGTGGTTATGCTTTCTGTCAATTGCTCTGTTCTTATGCTAAACATAAAAGTTCAAACTCTTGCTATGAGGAATAGAATTTTACAACACGTTGGCATCACCACACCGACTCATTCATGGGAATGCCTCTAATAGTCATGCGTGAAGGCCATTTTTAACCAATAAATTCTTTGGCATTCATTTCTGATGGAAAAAGTGGAGGTGAAGATGCTTATGTAAAATGGGTTTGTAAACTTTTATGTGTATTACGGCTATCTGTATCTTCACGTAATAAGAGGAGATACAGTCCCTATTTTTACTCCTAATAATTCACTTCACTTATAAACACCATGTTATGTCAAGTTTCATTACTCTAATAATCCAGCCCATTATATCTAATTTAACTCTTTATATATAGGGGGTTTTGGAAAAAGTTCCTTATAGTGTTCAAAGTGTATAAAAATAGGACACTCCGTATAATTTTATAAATTTAGTTCGTGTACTAAAAATACCATGAAAAATGGTGAAAAATAGTAACGCTGGCACGGATAAAAAAAATAAAGGTATTGTACCACATGGAGTAGATTTATAAATGCTATTGTACCACATGGACTAGATTTATAAACTTGAAAATCATTGTCCTAAAAATCCGAAAATAGGAAGGAACATGACATTTACCTTAATTCTCGATTATATATTCCTTAATTCTCGCTCGAAATAATCTTAGAATGAATTTATTTTTTGCATTTTAGTATTTTCAAATGTTTTATATAATAATAATAGTAAGATTTCTAAAATATTTTTCCTATAGTGTTCCAGACTTTTAAAATCTTTGCCCAATGATATGCAAACTTAGTAAACATTTTTTTATTATTATTTCCATAACTTATTAAAAATAATTCAGTTTTTTCCAGATTTTGTAAATAATTGTTTGTAATTTTCAAATTTCAAAATAATTTTATATTATTCCCAGATTGTTTTTAAAAAAAAATTGCCAAAATTTATTTTCTATTTTTCAAGATTTTTAGATGTTCTTAAGAATATCCGTCAACTTTTTTATAAGTTATTGTATCTATAAATTTTGAAATATTTTGAAATTATTTTCTAAATTCTATGAAAATATAATATTTTTGAATTTTTAATTATTTTTTATATTCGTTCATATTAGTTTTCATGATTTCCAAAATTTTAACGATCAATTATCAAAAAGTCCCTCAAACATTTTTTAATACACATTTAGTCCAAACCTTTTTTTTGTTCTAAAAAGTCTCCCAAATGCCAATTGAGTGTGTTTATGTGGTAAGGAACTTTTTGGAACAAAACAAAAAACCTTGGACGAAACGTGTATTAAAAAAATATTTGCGGGACTATTTTGTATATGTCCCAAATTTTTAAATATTTTCTCTAATTTTCAAAAGTTTTAAATATTTTTCTATAATTTTTTGATTCTAAAATATTTTTTAAATTATTAATTTTGTTGTTTTCATTTTATTCTTAACTTTTATACTGGTTTGGACAAAAGTATCCTCATGTGCATGACACTTGACCCATTTTTATGCAAAAAGTTATTGTAGTTCATCTTAAGGGGTAATTTTGTGTCGTTTTGAAAGTTTTACTATTGGATTTTTTTTGTGTGGCGGGGATGTTTTTTCTTTGTTTTTTTAATCAAGGTTGGGTAGAATTGGTTTTTTGCATTTTGTTATTTTCAAATATTTTATTCAATATTTGTAAAACTTCAAAAATATTTTATCTATATTGTTCTAGATTTTTTAAATCTTTTTTCAATAATATGTAAACTTATTAAATGTGGGTTGATTTTTACATGGGCAAAATTTGCAATTGAATTGATCTTTATATCAAATGGGTTATTAAGACTTTAATTGAGTGTTGATGTGTGGTGAATGATTCAACTTAGTAGTGCTTTGGGTTAATGGGTTCCAACAACAACTGTATTTGCCACTCTTTGCTATAACTAAAGGATAATTTTAAAAAAATAAAATTGAATTTTTTTTTCTTTGTCAAGATTTCAAATATCGAATAATTATGGGTTGGAAAAGTTATACTTGTTTTGCTTGTTATATTTATTTATTTATTTTTTACACAAACTTCAGCTGTTATGCTGTGTAAATAATAATTTATGTTGTGTGTTCAAGTCGTACAGAGTTTCAAATGTAAAGAGTTCTATTCGAGATAGACTCTCAAAAGTGTCAACTGCCATAAAGAATTTAGGATTTTATGATAAGCGTGGGTTTTAGAGCTGTTTATGGGGTGATGCTATTTACACTCCAAATAAATACTAAGGCACTCGAGTTTGTGCCCAAACATTGAAAATGACCATAATGACCCCTTGCATATTCTGAACTCCATTCCTCCCTTTCAAAGGAGTTGGACTTCTCCTGCATCTAGCTTTCTTTGCTTAACCGAAAAACATATATTCATCTCTATTAGAGTTTTTTAGATAACTAATGTTTAGCTCTTCAAATTTATAAATTAAATATTTTTTGATACATAAAAAGTAACGGAGTTTCTTAATATAATCCTAGACCAAGAAGCTATTTTGAGCTTTAATCAACTAATATATATTTTAACACTAAAGTTCCATAGTCGTTAGTGTATGAGCCAAATAAAAGCGACACGGGACGATTTTTTTTCCTAATAAGAACACGACTCAAATAAAAGTTAAACGACACGAAATTTTATTTATTTTTATTCAATACAAAAACGACCCAAATTAAAACAACCTCATACAAAAACATTTTTTTACCAAACAAAAAGATGATTCAATTAAAAGCAACACAACAAGATATTTTTTTATCTAATACGAACACGACCAAAATAAAAACAACATGACGTGAACACTATTTTTTACCAAACAAAAACACGATATAATTAAAACTGCATGACCGAAATAAAACACGACATGCAATCTTATTTTTTTACCTAATACAAACACGATCCAAATAAAAGTAACACGACACTAATTATTTTTTTATTTTTTTACAAAACACAAACATGATACAATTAAAAGCCGATACAACCCAAATTTATTTCGTGTCTTGTTGCTTTTATTTGGATCATGTTCGTATTAGATAAAATAAAATAAAATAAATTTTTTTTGTGATATTTAAACATTTCAACAGACCCATATAAAAAAATTCAACACAAATTGGTTACTCGGTTGACTTGTAATGAGGGACTTTTTGGAACAAAATAAAAAGAATTTGACTAAACGTGTATTAAAAAATGTTTGATGAATTGTTTGTTATATGCCCTATTTTATTGGATCGGGTTCCTGTTCTATAAAAATAATAATCTTGTCGAATTATGTGTCACTATTATTTGGATTGTGTTTGTGTTAAATAAAAAATAAAAATTATGTGTTACATGTTGTGTCTCTTTTAATTAGGTCATGTGCGTGTTTAGTAAAAAAAAATATGATTTTCTGTCATCTCGTATCAAACTAATTCAATGATTCGCGTCATTTTGCCTTATTTTTTCAAGTATAATGTCATACGTAAAATAAATCGTGTTGCCGCCGTGTAATTAAAATTTATGTACACTAATTTTTGAGGTATTAAAGTATAAAAAAACTACTTTAATTTCTTTTTTTTTTTCCACACTTACATATAATATCGCCCCCTTACACATAAAATTTGAATTCGTGTGGCTAATAAAATAGCACATGCAAGTGAAATTTGGAAAAATAAAAGTATACAAATACTCACAAATTTATTAGATAAAATAACCTATTTTTATGTTTATGTTTAATCTTTAAATTAAGGGACATATACCAAATAGTCCCTCGGACATTTTTTAATACCCATTTAGTCCAAACTTTTTTATTTTGCGTCAAAAAGTCCTTTGCCACATATTTTGGAGAGGGAGTGTCGCTGGCGCGGATCTCTAAAAATAAGAAGATATTGAGTGCTTGAGGAACTAAATGGGTTAAACTAAAAATATATGTCCTTTTTAAAAAATATATATTTATAGTAGAGACTATTTAATAATCGACCCTTAAATTAATTGATTCAACTCAATACTCATGAAAGCAATAAGGCTAGTTAATGACTTTGTGCTAGGATGGTAATTTCGTCTTTTTGATGCAAAATGTAGCGGCAGAAACTTTAAGAGGGGTGCGAATATCCTTAACCCTGTTTATGTTGTGTGTAAAAGCTGTTATGCTGATGGGTTTTAAAACAGGAATATAAAAGTAATTTTCATTTGGTTCACTTTATTAAGGGTAAAAAGAGACTTAATCCATTCCTCTTCCTTAGACTATAAAACCTTTTGGCTTTTCAAACATAATACTTCCAACCCTTCTTACGTGACTTCTATTCGGCTTCACTTCCACTTTCCTTGAATATAAAATCTTATCTATTTTGTTTTATTATAAAACTGTTTATAAAACGTAAAATTTATTTTTTAAAAAAAGTATTTTTTAAATTTTTTTATTTTTGATTAAAAACTTTAGTGCTTATATTGAAGAAATGAATGCTAATTCTAAGGACAAACTAGAATGCTAATTCTAAGTCTACTATTCATGCGTGAAGGGCATTTTGAACCAATAAATGCTTTGGCATTCATTTCTGATGGAAAAATTGGAGGTGAAGATGCTTATGTAATATCGCGTCACTTTGATCAGGACTACTTTAACACAAGTCTTAGAATTAGCATCACATTGGAGATTTTGTTTTCATCTTTTCGCCCATTATAATTTGTTGTAATGGGATTGCAATCCATCGAGCTTGGTTTCTATAAAATGAAACATATGTTTTGCAGGAAAAATATGACACCAAAACATATCTAATATAAAAGTGTTACAGAGGTAATATCTTCATTTATTTTACAATAAGTGCCATAAAGTGTTCGCGTATCGCGCGGGTTAAAAACTAATAAATATAATTTTTGTGAGTGAATCTTTGTAAGGGTAGATGAGAAAAGGCATTTAGCTAATTAAATGCATAGTTATTACTTCTTTTTAGCAGGTAATATGAAAAGACATTTATAAAAAACGGGATTGTAAACTTTTATGTGTATTACGGCTATCTGTATGTTCACGTAATAAGAGGAGATACAACGCCTAATAATTCACTTCACTTAAAAATACCATATTATGTCAAGTTTCATAACTCCAATAATCCAGCTCACTATATCTAATTTAACCCTTTATAAATTCCTCGATTCTTGCTCGAAATAATCTTAGAATGGATTTTATGGATCAACTTTCTATGGTGGAAAATTGGATACTCTTTGAAGAAAAAAGTCAAGGGTAATAACAAACTATTTTTTGTTTTAAGTTTACGTGAATTCTGACGAGCTTTATATGTTTACTTACTTTTTTTTATATAATTCTAATGCAGGTATATAGATCAATATCCAGCACTTGAGTATGATCCATACTTATTTTCTTGGAAAGGTGCTCACTTTAATTTTGACAAGAACTTTATGTTACAATCGAAAAATCACATGCCCCGCTTAGAATTCGGTAATTTTGCAAATATTGAGAGTGATGTTTTAATGCCTCTATGGGATGTTAATGTTAATTTGCGACAATTTCATGAAGTTGGGATTATTGATACTAAACACCACATGTACCTTATTAGAGCTCAAAATTTGGATCATGGACCCAACTTTAAAGTCGTCAAAAATGAAATTCCAATTGTTAATTTTGATTATAAATGCAACTTTGGAGTTGTACAAGGTGAAGGTTCAAGTACAATAGACACCAAAGAGCTGGTCATTTCAAACTCATACAAGAATCGTGAGCATCGACGTTATCGATCGAGGCCGATTCCATTAGAGTTGGACGAGATTCAAAAATACTTTCATGTTCCAATAGCTAAAGCGGCTGAGGAGTTAAATGTAGGGTTAACCATGTTTAAGAAAAGATGCAGAGAACTCAAAATTATGAGGTGGCCATGCAGAAAGATTAAGAGTGTTGAGTTTCTCATTGACAATGTTAAGGTATGTGTATTCATTATCCATGTAGCCAAAATAGACACGAAAAATAATTGTCTAGTACACATGTGCCCCATTCACAATGTTAAGATACATGTATTCGTTATCCATGTAGCCAAAATTGACACGGAAAAGAATTAACTATTATACATGTGCCCCTCGACTCTGCCATATATATATATATGGTGGGGGGGCTCCCATATGGCCCATACCCCCCCCCCCCCCCCCTTCCCCCTTCTCCCTATACGGGATATATATTTTTAGGAGGGGGGGTGTTCCAAACATATGAGGGTACTCTTGAAAAAATTAGGTCAAAATGAAAGTTTTTTTGTATTTAAAAATAATTGATCAATATTTGACAGTTTCTAAGCAGTTTACTGAAGTGCTTAAAAAATGTCAAAACTTAACCGATTAAAAACTCTCAAATATTGATCCATTTTTTTAAAATACCAAACAAAATGATTTTTACTTGATGTGTCCTGAAATGTTTATATATATCTTTTTCAAGTTATTTTGTTTTATTTACTTTAATATATTTATTCTTGGTATAATTATATATACTTTTTAATTGTAATTTTAGGAGTTGGGATTAATGAATGATGTCAAGTGGCTAGAAGAGAATAAAGAGTTGTTGGAGAAGGTGCCACAGTTGGAGTTAACAGAAAGAGTAAAGAAGCTAAGGCAAGATTGCTTCAATATTAATTACAAGAAAAGAAGGTTGCTTGACTAATTACAAGAAAAGACGGTTGCTTGCTAGATGTCAATGATACTTAACCTTTGTTTTTATGTTCCAAACTTTCTATACATGAGCTTTTCATGTACCTTTTTGGCGAGGAGAGTGGCTTTCCCTCTCTCATCTCTCTCTCCCTAAAAGAATTAAGTGTTGGTAATTTAATTATAATAATGAACAAACAAATTAAGGGGATTTATGATGTTTTGGTAGCAGAAAATTGGGGGTATTTTGAGATGTCATGCTACACGAGTTTTATTATGTTTTCATGTCATTTTCTTTTTATTTGCAATTTAAGGCAATATAAAGTGAAAGGATCTTAAAGGGAAAAAAAGAAACTTATTTAACATAAGAAATGATTAAACTTACTACATGGATAACATAAAATCTATACAATATATCTATGTTTGTGTAAAATTTTAAATCGTGTTAGTCGTGTTAATTATTTCTGTCAAAACTTTTATGTTTGCGTGATTGTGAATTGGGATATCAATGTCCTATTTTACATAGGTTGTCCTCATGCAAATGTAAAAAATACATGACATGCCATGTAATATCATTTTTGTATTTTAGTAGGTTTGTTGTGTTGTGCCCAAATTAAAACACAATAAAAAAAACACAATTTATAACCCACACAACACATCAATTTGTAACAACCCAGGTTTTCGAGAAGCTATTTTATATTATTTTGCCTGATGGGCTATTTTATAAAATAGGGGAAGTTCGAGTAAATATTATTTCCCGTGAGATTTAGGGATAATATTTACTATGTTTTGTCTATTTACCATTATGAGATGGTAAATAGCATTATATTATGATATATTGCGTCGTTATATGTAGAATGAAGGTTATGACCTATACTTTAAGTTCGGTAAAATTAATAAAATAAAATATAATTGGGACATAAAATTTGTTCATATTTTCCCGAATGCCAAAATAGGGGGTGCAGTTGTTTTTAGAATAGCCGAGATAGTCGAAATAAGTGTCAAGTTGTATTTTTGAGTTTCAAGCACTTTTGGGGTGTTATGACTCAATTATGTGGATACAAGTCATTTTAATTGTGTATTAACCCTTAAAAGAGGAGCATTTATGTTTTAAGACCCGGTTAAGTCTCCCAACCCTTTTATTTTCACAATCTTATGACAGAAGCCAAAGGAGAGAGAGAGAGAAGAGAGAGCTTGGGAGAAATCGAGAGAAAGAGAGAGAAATGAAGATTTGAGGTCGGATTTCGGTACAACTGGAGGAGGATCCGAGACTACAACCTCGAGGTAAGTTTCTTACTTGCTAGATGTTGATTTAATCTGATAAATTTCATGTATAGTTAGGTTTTTTTGGAGGTTTAAACCATTTATGGGTATGTTTGTTTCTAGGATTATACTTTTTAGAAGAAAGAATGGCAGATTTGTGTTTATTGATACTTTGTCAAGAAGGCTAACAAAAAATTTCATCAATGTCGAAGCATAAGAAATACTCAGATCATCAGTTCTAAAGAATATGAAGTAATAACAAAAAGTTCCAATCTCTTGTTTATGTTTATGTTATATTACAAGTTTGTGACTACTTGAAAAGAGAGTAATAACAGGGCAGCGGCAAAACTGTCTCTATATCTGACTCTATTTTTCTAATTTAACAATATTTTCTATCTTTTGTTTTCGTTTTCATTTCCATTTTAGTTCAATTTCGATGCATACTCTAGCCAACCTAGGTCTGGTTTGTGCAGCAATTGGAGCATTAAATTTGAGGGACCTCAAATGCATAAACCTGCTGAAAGGGACACGAGTCTTTTAAGTGGATTCAAAAGAAGAGTCAGTGTTAACTCTAAACCAGTTGAAAGGGGCCTCAAATGCATGGTCAATATTCTTACTGTATGTAGTTGCCTCAGGCCTAGAAGAAGCAGTCCCAATACACGCAGGTCTATCAGTGACCTTGGTAAGGCTATCAATGCATCAAGGGGATGTTAAGTTTCTAAAGAACAAGCTTCGGAATGGCCTTATATTTGTTTTTCCATGACCGTAGAACTAAGAGAAAATGGTCAGATTTGTTATTTGCAAGTCAAGTGTAACTTAATAGGGTTAAAAATGACAAAAAAGAGTAAAAACAACCCAAAGAGGGTTATCCGTTGTATTCGATGTTGAATTAGACAATTAGTGTTCACATCATGGTTTTTATAATGCCTCACCTCATTATATGTTGTATTCGATGAACTAATATATCCTTTAATTGCAGCTTCCACCACGATAAAAAAAGATGCGTGATCTAACTAAAGGAAAGGGCCTTGAGAAGTTGACTAGGTCGGATGGAAAGAAGTTGAGTATTGAAATTGCAAGGGACAAGGGAAGGCTCACAAATGTGGTGCAATCTTCTAAACTATCAAGTGAGTTGGGAATTATTGCACGAAATCTCATCCCGGTTCCTACGAAATGGAAGGACATGTCTGAAAATGACAAAGAAGAAGCTTTCAAACGACTCGATGTAAGTAAAAACTACTATGTTATTAAACGTGCTTGAGTAATTGATTTATTTTATATACTAATTTTTATAAATTATGAATTTTCAGTCCAAATTTGACATTGAAAGAGAGGACGAGTATGTTAGAAACAGTGTCGAAAAATTGTTGATGAGTCTAAGCAGGGTTACAAGATATAGACATCGACTAAGGTTCAAAAAGCACAAATCAATCGAAGAGGCACGACGTGATAAGCCAAAAGGCATGACCCAAGAAAATTGGAATGCTCTTTGTGATTTCTTCTCCAACTCTGAGCATCAGGTATAATAAATTTATAAAATATAACAATTCCGTTCTTTTAATTGACACATAGCATACTCATTATCCATAAACTATTATTGAAGCATTAATGTGACGTCAATAAGAATAATCGAGCAATGCAAACTATCAAACACAATCAAGGGTCAAGGGCATTTGTAGCAACTCGTTATCACTTGTTATATATTTTTATATATTTGTTTTTTCTAAAGTTGATCCTTTCACAAATATTGATAATAATGATTGTCTTTCAAGATTATGAAGAATGATGCGGCGAATGAGGAGCTAGATCGAATTGAGCTCTACAAGAAAACCCACTGCACTAATGAAAAATGGTCTTCTCCCGAAGCTGAGGAACTATATGTAAGAATATAACATATATTAGACAAATACCATAACTTCGATTTTATGAAATGATATATACTAATTTGTTTTACAGATTAAGATGAAACAGTTGCAAGCTGAGCCTACTTTCGTGGGTAATGAACCTTTGACTCCCAATGAGATAGCTGATCGAGTACTTGGAACTAAATCGGGATATATCATAGGTCTTGGGCATGGTCCGAAAGCTACCATATCAAAAACATCACGACGAGACGCAGAGTTGGAGGAGGCCCTTAGGGAAGCTCAGAGAGAGAATCATGAGTTAAAGGAGCAACTGCAGGCTCGTGATGAGCGCCTGGAACGCTTAGAGGCTCGTCAATTTGGATTCGACAAGTTGTGTAATGCTTTAAAAGCATCAGGTTCCCTTCCTCCCACATTTACTATATGGTAAGTTTTAATAATTTAAATGTTGAATTTATCGAAATTACGTTGTTGGATTCACATCCTTTGAGTTATTTAATATCTTTATTGGTGATGCTATTACCTTATTTGCTAAATCGGTGGAAGGGATATTTTGGTGGATTGTCATTGGATTTCTTGACTTTTTTATTTTTTAATTTAACAGGGTGGTTTTAGTCTATAAACAAAGGAAATTTTGCCGATTTTTTTTAAAATGTTGGCGATGATATTACCTTATTTTGCTGGATTGTCGTTGGGCTTTTTTTTTTTTAATTTTTTAATTTAACAGGGTGGTTTTAGTCTATAAACAAATGGAAATCTACCGATTTTTTTTAAAATGTTGGCGATGCTATTACCTTATCTTTTGAATCCACGGAAGGGGTATTTTGGTTGATTGTTGTTGGGCTTCTTTATTTTTTAATTTAACAGGGTGGTTATAGTCTATAAACAAAGGAAACTCTGTTGAATTTTTTTAAAGTATTAAAAATAAAATTGAATTTCGTAATTTTTCGGTGTTTAGCTCAATGTGTTATTTTTTAGTTGATGTTATTCTATTTATCAATTGTTAATAGACTTGTAAAGTTAGAAACTGATGCCTTGGAACTTTTTAAATTGCAGATTGGGACATTGTGAGGACGTTTTTTTGGAAATTATTTTTGGAATGATGAAGTTGCAAAGAGAATTTGGCAAACTTGTTGGGAATTTTTTTTTGGAGGCTACTTTGTAATTGATTAGAAACTACTACCTTAGGAAATATAAAGTTAGAAACTAATGCCTTATGAATTATTTTTTGGAGGCTACTTTGTAGTTGATGTATTGTAACAAACGATGTAGGCTACTTTGTAATTCACAAATGATTTTGAGATATTTGTATAAATGCTTTCGTATCAATTATATAATCTTTTGAACCTTAATTTTGAGTATGTATATGATGGTAGTTGATTACTTATATAATGTTGATGAAATTTAGTTGATTTTTATAGTTAAAAAAAAGTTAATCCTATAATTAATATTTATTTGATTGAATAACTATATGGGAAATGCAAAAAAATATGAGTTTTAAATTTATAATTTTTTGACAAAAAAATTCATTTCGTGACAAAAATATTTTGTCCCCTAAGTATATTAATTTTGTCACCAAATGGTAATCATTTTGCATATTATCATATACATTAGGTGACAAAATTGACCTTTTGGTGACAAAAAATAAGATATTTGGCTACAAATAATTGTCACTAAAAGTCTGTTATTACGTGACAAAGCATATTTCATCACCAAAATGAGCACTATTTGGTGACGAAATTTGTATTTCGTCACCAAAACCTTTAGCGACGGGGCTTTCGTGACAGACGTTTGACGAATTTTTTTTCGTCACCAGTTGTCTTTGGTGACGAATTTTTTTGCCACCAACTATCTATTTTGTTGTGGTCTCTCTTTCTCTCTCTAAAAGAATTAAGTGTTGGTAATTTATCTATAATAATGAAAAACACAAAGTAAGGGGATGTATGATGTTTTGGTAGCAGAAAATTGGGGGTATTTTGAGATATCATGCTACACGAGTTTTATTATGTTTCCACGGCATTTTCTTTTTATTTGCAATTTAAGGCAATATAAAGTTAAAGGATATTAAAGGCAAAAAAAGAAACGTATTTAACATAAGGAATGATTAAACTTGCTATATGGATAACATGAAATTGATACAATATATCTATGTTTGTGTCAAAACTTTAAATCGTGTTAGCGGTGTTAATTATTCGTGTCAAAACTTTTATGTTTGCGTGATTATGAATTGGGATATCGATTTCCTATTTTACATAGGTTGTCCTCATGCAAATGTAAAAAAATACTTGACTTGACATGTAATATCATTTTTGTATTTTAGTAGGTTTGTTGTGTTGTGCCCGAATTAAAACACAATCAAAAAACACAATTTATAACCCACTCAACACATCTATTCTCGTGTCAAAATTTTGAATAGTTTTATTTTTTTTGTATCATATCTTATTTTTGTGTATTTACCCATATTTTTGTGCTTGTTATAAATTGGATTAATAGTATTATGTTTTAAACGGACCTTGTTCATGTAAAGATAAAAAATGCATGTCATGTCATGTCGTGTCATATTTATGATTTTATAGATTTTCTCGTGCTATGTCAAAATTCAATTCAATCCAAAACCACAATTTATCACCCATATCTAGCCAAAAGGAACTTGAGGAGGTGTTGATTGATATAAAGACTATTCAAACGTGGTTGAACTTTAAACATTTTAGTGACACTTTTGGTGTGTACGGTATAATCTAGGTAGTATAAACCTTAGCAATATTAGCATGTAATAATGCAACACAAAATAATCAAGAAATCATACATGTGGTGTAATTAAATATATTCCATTTTTAAAGAAACGTTAATGAGATTTCCAACAGAAATTTTGGATAAATAAATACTTAAATGACTCTTGACATCACACTCACCCACTCCTTTTATATATATATATATATATATATATATATATATATATATATATATATATATATAAACTCTCAATATATGGAAGTAAGTCTAGTCGACATCTGCCTCTGTATGACTGTGTAATAATAAAAAACTGTTTTTATTCTTATTTTCTTCCAATTGTTTTTAATTTTTTAACGAAAAAATCGGTGACAATCCCAAAACCTGTTTTCTTCTTTTATTTCCAGCTTTTCAATTAAAAAAATTTGTTCTTTAGATATTTTTAATAGAAAACATTAAAATTTTAAAAATATTTTTTTGTTAAAGGAAAGAAAAACGGTACAAATATTCACTTTCGGATTTTTTTTACATTCTTGTTCCATTTTCATTATTAATAAGATCAAATGAGTGTTGTAAAATTTGGAAAAAAAATTATCTCCTTTTTTATTGAAAAAAAGGTCCTATTTTTTAAAAACCTTTTTTTTTACAGAAATTGGTTACAATCGCAAAATTCTTTTTCTTTTATTTCCAAATTTTCAATTAAAAACTCGTTTTTAGATATTTTTAATTGAAAAATGCTAAAAACTCCCAAGACATTTTGTTTCTTCATTTACAATTTTTCTAATTAAAGCAAAGAAAAAACGGTAAAAATATTTATTCTCATATGTTTTTTCATTATTTTTACCATTTTTTTTTTGCTTTAATGGAAAGAATGTTTTGGAAATGTATATAATTTTGTTATTAAAAATATCTAAAAATTAATTTTTTGTAGAAAAAATGGAAATAAAAGAAAAAATCTTTGGGGATTGTCACTGTTTTTCTATTAAAAAATTAAAAACAACTGGGATAAAAAAAATTAAACCAAAATTTTTTGTTATTATTCTTTGATAAAAACTGTTTTTTATTCCCAAATAATAATAATAAATAGTTTATTTTACAAATTTTATAACACCCATTTTATTATTTATCAATAAAGATGGATAAAATATTCAAATGTATCTAAAATAGTTAACAAAGGGAGTAAATTGATACAAAATAAAAGGTTGAGGGTTAAATTGAAAAAAAAGGACAGGAACGAAATTGAGATAAATGAAAAGGTGTTTTTTTATAAAAAAATTGAGATAAATTGATACGAAATTGAGATTAGTTTTTTTATTAGCAATTGTCCTTATATTTGTTTATAAAAAAATTTCTTTCCTTTAACTTAATAAAGAAGGTATTATAATTTCGAAAAAAATAAAGAAAGATGTCAATAAAAGACGAGGAGATGAAAGGAACGTCCCTTTCTCTCCTAGTTTTAATACTTCCAACGCTTCCTTTCCAAAGATCTTCTATATAAACTTGTTAAACAAACCCAAAAAGATGAGAGAGAAAGACTCAAGGTTTTTTTCCGACTACCTACTGCTACGATGATACCAAAACGGATCTCTCTTCTTGTTGCAAAGAGTGATCAAAACAACAGGTAAGGCTTTTTTTCTCTCTTCTGTAGTAGTATTTTATTTTCAATATATGTGTTTTGATGTGGTTATGCTTTCGGTCAGTTACTCTGTTCTTATGCTAAACATAAAAGTTCAAACACTTTGATTTGTCATTTGGCATCACCACACTGACCCATTCATGGGAATGCCTCTGCTATTCATGCGTGAAGGGGATGAATAGCAGAGTTTGAACTTTGGCATACACATCTAATTCCTTGTCTCAATCAAAGGAGTGATGATATTTTGCACTATTATACTGTACTAATTCTTGCATTAGACATGATAAGCTAATATTACCCTGGGATAATAAGTTTTACGCACACTGACCCATTCATGGGAATGCCTCTGCTATTCGTGCGTGAAGGCCATTTTATCCAATGAATTTACTCCTCGGCATATATAATGGAAAAAATGAGATTTCACTTTAAGATACTGAAAAAACAGCGAGTATAGAAATCAAATGTATATACGCATATTCTTACATTTGATCTCACAAAACAAAATGCTATTAGTATCATTGTCATTCAAGTTCTCCTTTCACTGTTGTTGTCTCGGCCATGGTACTAATTCATCGGATAGGAACCTTAATCCAACCATTGACAAATGGCTAAGATTACAAAGGGTGTTGACATCCCAAATAAGATGATGTAAGGAAGGGGTGTGTCATCAATGTTCACGTAATAAGAGGAGATACAGCCCCTATTTTTACTCCTAATAATTCACTTCACTTATAAACACCATATTATGTCAAGTTTCATAACTCCAATAATCCAGCCCATTATATCTAATTTAACCCTTTATATATTGGGAGTTTTGGAAAAAGGTCTTTATAGTGTTCAAAGTGTATAAAAATAGGACACTCCATATAATTTTATAAATTTAGTCCCTATACTAAAAATACCATGAAAAATGGTGAAAAATAGTATCGCTGGCGCAGATAAAAAAAATAAAGATATTTGTACCACATGGACTAGATTTATAAATGCTAGTGTACCACATGAACTAGATTTATAAACTTGAAAATCATTGTCCTAAAAATCCAAAAATAGGAAGGAACATGACCTTTACCTTAATTCTTGATTATATATTCCTTAATTCTCGCTCGAAATAATCTTAGAATGAATTTATTTTTTACATTTTAGTATTTTCAAATGTTTTATATAATAATAGTAAGATTTCTAAAATATTTTTCCTATAGTGTTCCAGACTTTTAAAATCTTTGTTCAATGATATGCAAACTTAGTAAACATTTTTTTATTATTATTTTCATAACTTATTAAAAATAATTCAGTTTTTTCCAGATTTTGTAAATAATTGTTTGTAATTTTCAAATTTCAAAATAATTTTATATTATTCCCAGATTTTTTTTAAAAAAAAATTGCCAATATTTTTTTTCTATTTTTCAAAATTTTTAGATGTTTTTAAGAATATCCGTCAACTTTTTTATAAGTTATTGTATCTATAAATTTTGAAATATTTTGAAATTATTTTCTAAATTCTATGAAAATATAATATTTTTGAATTTTTAATTATTTTTTATATTCGTTCATATTAGTTTTCATGATTTCCAAAATTTTAACGAGCAATTATCAAAAAATCCCTCAAACATTTTTTAATACACATTTAGTCCAAACCTTTTTTTTGTTCTAAAAAGTCTCCCAAATGCCGATTGAGTGTGTTTAGGTGGTAAGGAACTTTTTGGAACAAAACAAAAAACCTTGGACGAAATGTATATTAAAAAAATATTTGCGGGATTATTTTGTATATGTCCCAAATTTTAAAATATTTTCTCTAATTTTCAAAAGTTTTAAATATTTTTCTATAATTTTTAGATTCTAAAATATTTTTTAAATTATTAATTTTGTTGATTTCATTTTATTCATATGGACAAATGTATCCTCATGTGCATGACACTTGACCCATTTTTATGCAAAAAGTTATTGTAGTTCATCTTAAGTGGTAATTTGGTGTCGTTTTGAAAGTTTTACTATTGGATTTTTTTTGTGTGGCGGGGATGTTTTTTCTTTGTTTTTTAATCAAGGTTGGGTAGAATTGGTTTTTTGCATTTTGTTATTTTCAAATATTTTATTCAATATTTGTAAAACTTCAAAAATATTTTATCTATATTGTTCTAAATTTTTTAAATTTTTTTTTCAATAATATGTAAACTTATTAAATGTGGGTTGATTTTTACATGGGCAAAATTTGCAATTGAATTGATCTTTATATCAAATGGTTTATTACGACTTTAATTGAGTGTTGCTGCGTGGTGAATGATTCAACTTAGTAGTGCTTTGGGTTAATGGGTTCCAACAACAACTGTATTTGCCACTCTTTGCTATAACTAAAGGATAATTTTTAAAAAAAAAAATTTGAATTTTTTTTTCTTTGTCAAGATTTCAAACATCGAATAATTATGGGTGGGAAAAGTTATACTTGTTTTGTTTGTTATATTTATTTATTTATTTCATACACAAACTTCAGCTGTTATGCTGTGTAAATAATAATTTATGTTGTGTGTTCAAGCCGTACAGAGTTTCAGCTGTAAAGAGTTCTATTCGTGATAGACTCTCAAAAGTGTCAACCGCCATAAAGAATTTAGGATTTTATGATACGCGTGGGTTTTAGAGCTGTTTATGGGGTGATGCTATTTACACTCCAAATAAATACTAATGCACTCCATTTTGTGCCCAAGCATTGAAAATGACCATAATGACCCCTTGCATATTCTGAACTCCATTCCTCCCTTTCAAAGGAGTTGGACTTCTCCTGCATCTAGCTTTCTTTGCTTAACCGAAAAACATATTCATCTCTGTTAGAGTTTTTTAGATAACTAATGTTTAGCTCTTCAAATTTATAAATTAAATATTTTTTGATACATAAAAAGTAACGGAGTTTCTTAATATAATCCTAGACCAAGAAGCTATTTTGAGCTTTAATCGACTAATATATATTTTAACACTAAAGTTCCATAGTCGTTAGTGTATGACCCAAATAAAAGCGACACGGGACGATTTATTTTTCCTAATAAGAACACGACTCAAATAAAAGTTAAACGACACGAAATTTTATCTATTTTTATTCAATACAAAAACGACCCAAATTAAAACAACCTCATACAAAAACATTTTTTTACCAAACAAAAAGATGATTCAATTAAAAGCAACACGACAAGATATTTTTTTATCTAATACCAACACGACCAAAATAAAAACAACATGACGCGAACACTATTTTTTACCAAACAAAAACACGATATAATTAAAACTGCATGACCGAAATAAAACACGACATGCAATCTTATTTTTTTACTTAATACAAACACGATCCAAATAAAAGTAACACGACACTAATTATTTTTTTATTTTTTTACAAAACACAAACACGATACAATTAAAATCCGATACAGCCCAAATTTATTTCGTGTCTTGTTGCTTTTATTTGGATCATGTTCGTATTAGATAAAATAAAATAAAATAAAATAAAATATTTATGTGATATTAAACA
The DNA here is from genome assembly GCA_949130495.1 of Sambucus nigra. Taxonomy (NCBI): domain Eukaryota; kingdom Viridiplantae; phylum Streptophyta; class Magnoliopsida; order Dipsacales; family Adoxaceae; genus Sambucus; species Sambucus nigra. The sequence continues at coordinate 660,421,333 of OX422213.1, read as the reverse complement.
TTTCAACGGACCCATATAAAAAAATTCAACACAAATTGGTTACTCGGTTGACTTGTAATGATGGACTTTTTGGAACAAAATAAAAAGAATTTAACTAAACGTGTATTAAAAAATGTTTGATGAATTGTTTGTTATATGCCCTGTTTTATTGGATCGGGTTCCTGTTTTATAAAAATAATAATCTTGTCGATTTATGTGTCACTATTATTTGGATTGTGTTTGTGTTAAATAAAAAATAAAAATTATGTGTTACATGTTATGTCTCTTTTAATTAGGTCATGTGCGTGTTTAGTAAAAAAAAATATGATTTTCTGTCATCTCGTATCAAACTAATTCAATGATTCGCGTCATTTTGTCTTATATTTTCAAGTATAATGTCATACGTAAAATAAATCGTGTTCCCGCCGTGTAATTAAAATTTATGTACACTAATTTTTGAGGTATTAAAGTATAAAAAAACTACTTTAATTTCTTATTTATTTTTTTCCACACTTACATATAATATCGCCCCCTTACACATAAAATTTGAATTCGTGTGGCTAATAAAATAGCACATGCTAGTGAAATTTGGAAAAATAAAAGTATACAAATACTCACAAATTTATTAGATAAAATAACCTATTTTTATGTTTATGTTTAATCTTTAAATTAATTGATTCAACACAATACTCATGAAAGCAATAAGGCTAGTTAATGACTTTGTGCTAGGATGGTAATTTCGTCTTTTTGATGCAAAATGTAGCGGCAGAAACTTTAAGAGGGGTGGGAATATCCTTACCCCCGTTTATGGTGTGTAAAAGCTGTTATGCTGATGGGTTTTAAAACAGGAATATAAAAGTAATTTTGATTTCGTTCACTTTATTAAGGGTAAAAAGAGATTTAATCCAGTCCTCTTCCTTAGACAATAAAACCTTTTGGCTTTTCAAACATAATACTTCCAACCCTTCTTACGTGACTTCTATTCGGCTTCACTTCCACTTCCCCTGAATATAAAAACCTATATAAACTTGTTAAACAAACCCAAAAAGATAAGAGAGAAATACTCAAGGTTTTTTTGCCACTACCTACTGCTATGATGATACCAAAACGGATCTCTCTTCTGGTTGCAAAAAGTGATCAAAACAACAGGTAAGGCTTTTTTTTCTCCCTCGGTGTTTTTGGTTAGTTGAAACTCTTGCTACGAGGAATAGAATTTTACGACACGTTGATTTGTCATTTAGCATCAGAACAGATAAGGCTTTTTTTTCTCCCTCGGGCCATTGAATTTTGATTATGCATAGATTTAGTCTCCAAAATAATATAGTGCATTAAACATGTAAGATTACCAAGGTACCAACAACTTCTAATGACTAGACTCAAATTATTAATTCATTTAAATTTCAAAAATTTTAAATTTGAAAATAATAGTATTTCTCATAGTGATGTTAGTTTTTAGAGGTTTTAACTCGCCTTAGTGTAAATTAAGAAAACTTTTACACCCTTCATTAATTTTTATGTGTTACAGTGTAATAACGGAGGGGATATCCTCATATCCCTCCTATCTTTCCCAACACTCTTTGAGTGACAAATGACATTTTTTCATTTATGTTTATATAATTTAAATATTATATTTTTTCACCTCCAATTAAAACAAATACATTTAATAAAAAAAAGGGACATATACCAAATAGTCCCTCGGACATTTTTTAATACCCATTTAGTCCAAACTTTTTTATTTTGCCTCAAAAAGTCATTTGCCACATATTTTAGAGGGAGAGTGCCGCTGGCGCGTACCTCTAAAAATAAGAGGATATTGAGTGCTTGAGGGACTAAATGGGTTAAACTAAAAATATGTGTCCTTTTTAAAAAATATATATTTATAGTAGGGACTATTTAATAATTGACCCAAAAAAAAAATTATAGTTTCAATAAAAAAAAGTTTTTTTATAAAAAGAAAAATTGTTTATGAAACATAAAATCTTATCTATTTTGTTTTATTAAAAAACTGTTTATAAAACGTAAAATTTGTTTTCTTAAAAAAGTGTTTTTTAAATTTTTTTATTTTTGATTAAAAACTTTAGTGCTTATATTGAAGAAATGAATGCTAATTCTAAGGACAAACTAGAATTCTAATTCTAAGTCTGCTATTCATGCGTGAAGGGCATTTTGAACCAATAAATGCTTTGGCATTCATTTCTGATGGAAAAATTGGAGGTGAAGATGCTTATGTAATATCGCGTCACTTTGATCAGGACTACTTTAACACAAGACTTAGAATTAGCATCACATTGGAGATTTTTTTTCATCTTTTCGCCCATTATAATTTGTTGTAATGGGATTGCAATCCATCGAGGTTGGTTTCCATATAATGAAACATATGTTTTGCAGGAAAAGAATGACACCAAAACATATCTAATATAAAAGTGTTACATAGGTAATATCTTCATTTATTTTACAATAAGTGCCATAAAGTGTCCGCGCATCGCGGGGATTAAAAACTAATAAATATAATTTGAGGTGAGTGAATCTTTGTAAGGGTAGATGAGAAAAGGCATTTAGCTAATTAAATGCATAGTTATTACTTCTTTTTAGCAGGTAATATGAAAAGACATTTATCAAAAACGGGTTTGTAAACTTTTATGTGTATTACGGCTATCTGTATGTTCACGTAAGAAGAGGAGATACAACCCCTATTTTTACTCCTAATAATTCACTTCACTTAAAAATACCATATTATGTCAAGTTTCATAACTCCAATAATCCAGCTCACTATATCTAATTTAACCCTTTATATATTCCTCAATTCTCGCTCGAAATAAGCTTAGAATGGATTTTATGGATCTGACGACCTTTATATGTTTACTTACTTTTTTTTATATAATTCTAATGCAGGTGTATAGATCAATATCCAGCACTTGAGTATGATCCATACTTATTTGCTTGGAAAGGTGCTCACTTTAGTTTTGACAAGAACTTAATGTTACAATCGAAAAATCACATGCCCCGCTTAGAATTCGTTAATTTTGCAAATATTGAGAGTGATGTTTTAATGCCTCTATGGGATGTTAATTTTAATTTGCGACAATTTCATGAAGTTGGGATTATTGATACTAAACACCACATGTACCTTATTAGAGCTCAAAATTTGGATCATGGACCCAACTTTAAAGTCGTCAAAAATGAAATTCCAATTGTTAATTTTGATTATAAATGCAACTTTGTAGTTGTACAAGGTGAAGGTTCAAGTACAATAGACACCAAAGATCTGGTCATTTCAAACTCATACAAGAATCGTGAGCGTCGACGTTATCGATCGAGGTCGATTCCATTAGAGTTGGATGAGATTCAAAAATACTTTCATGTTCCAATAGCTAAAGCGGTTGAGGAGTTAAATGTAGGGTTGACCATGTTTAAGAAAAGATGCAGAGAACTCAAAATTATGAGGTGGCCATGCAGAAAGATTAAGAGTATGGAGTTTCTCATTGACAATGTTAAGGTATGTGTATTCATTATCCATGTAGCCAAAATAGACACGGAAAACAATTGTCTAGTACACATGTGCCCAATTCACAATGTTAAGATACGTGTATTCGTTATCCATGTAGCCAAAATTGACACGGAAAGCAATTATCTATTATACATGTGCCCCTCGACTCAGCCATATATATATATATATATATATATAGGAAGAGGATCACAAGTGGACCAAAAGAATCGACTTTTTAATGGACTTAACAAAAAAGACTAATAACCCACTAATTTTAATTCCTTGGTGTAATGGGTCCGCGCCAGCGGCACCCAATAACGAGACTTATTAGTCTTTTTTGTTAAGTCCATTAAAAAGTCCATTCTTTTGGTCCACTTGTGAACCTCTCCCGATATATATATATATATATATATATATATATATATATATATATAGGGTGAAGGGGCTCCCATATAACCCTTACCCCCCCCCCCCCCCCTCCCCCCCTTACCCCCTCTCCCTATATGGGATATTTTGTTCTTTTTTTTTTTGGGGGGGGGGGGGTGTTCCAAACATATCAGGGTACTCTTGAAAAAATTAGGTCAAAATGAAAGTTTTTTTATTTTTTTAAAAAATTGATCAATATTTGACAGTTTCTAAGCAGTTTACTGAAGTGCTTAAAAAATTTCAAAACTTAACCGATTAAAAACTCTCAAATATTGATCCATTTTTTTAAAATACCAAACAAAATGATTTTTACCTGATGTGCCCTGAAATGTTTATATATATCCTTTTCAAGTTATTTTGTTTTATTTACTCTAATACATTTCTTCTTGGTATAATTATATATACTTTTTAATTGTAATTTCAGGAGTTGGGATTAATGAATGAGGTCAAGTGGCTAGAAGAGAATAAAGAGATGTTGGAGAAGGTGCCACAGTTGGAGCTAACAGAGAGAGTAAAGAAGCTAAGGCGAGATTGCTTCAATATTAATTACAAGAGAAGAAGGTTGCTTGACTAATTACAAGAAAAGAAGGTTGCTTGCTGGTTGTTAATGATACTTAACCTTCGTTTTTATGTTCCAAACTTTCTACACATGAGCTTTTCATGTACCTTTTTGGCGGGGAGAGTGGTTTTCCCCCTCTCATCTCTCTCTCTCTCTAAAAGAATTAAGTGTTGGTAATTTATTTATAATAATGAAAAAACAAATTAAGGGGATGTATGATGTTCTGGTAGGAGAAAATTGGGGGTATTTTGAGATGTCATGCTACACGAGTTTTATTATGTTTTCATGTCATTTTTTTTTTATTTGCAATTTAAGGCATTATAAAGTTAAAGGATCTTAAAGGGAAAAAAAAGAAACTTATTTAACATAAGAAATGATTAAACTTACTACATGGATAACATAAAATCTAAATAATATATCTATGTTTGTGTAAAAATTTAAATCGTGTTAGTCGTGTTAATTATTTGTGTCAAAACTTTTATGTTTGTGTGATTATGAATTGGGATATCGATGTCCTATTTTACATAGGTTGTCCTCATGCAAATGTAAAAAATACATGACATGCCATGTAATATCATTTTTTTATTTTAGAAGGTTTGTTGTGCTGTGCCCGAATTAAAACACAATTAAAAAAAACACAATTTATAACCCACACAACACATCAATTTGTAACAACCCAGGTTTTTGAGCCGCTATTTTATATTATTTTGCCCGATGGGCTAATTTTATAAAATAGGGAAAGTTGGAGTAAATATTATTTCCCGTGATATTTAAGGATAATGTTTACTATGTTTTGTCTATTTAGCGTTATGAGAAGGCAAATATCATTATATTATGATATATCGCATCATTATATGTAGAACGACGGTTATGACCTATACTTTAAGTTGGGTAAAATTAATGAAATAAAATATAATTGGGACATAAAATTTTTTCATATTTTTCTGAATGCCAAAATAGGGGGTGCGGTTGTTTTTAGAATAGCCGAGATAGTCGAAATAAGTGCCAAGTTGTATTTTTGAGTTTCGGGCACTTTTGGGGTGTTTTGACTCAATTATGTGGATATGAGTCATTTTAATTGTGTATTAACACTTAAAAGAGGGGCATTTATGTTTTAAGACCCGGTTAAGTCTCCCAACCCTTTTATTTTCTCAATCTTATGAGAGAAGCCAAAGGAGAGAGAGAGAGAGAGAGAGAAGAGAGAGAGCTTAGGAGAAATGGAGAGAAAGAGAGAGAAATGGAGATTTGAGGCTGGATTTCGTTACTACCGGAGGAGGATCTGAGACTACAACCTCGAGGCAAGTTTCTTACTTGCTAGATGTTTATTTAATGTGATAAATTGCATGTATAGTTAGGTTTTTTGGAGGTTTAAATCATTTATGGGTATTTGTTGATTTTGATGATTGAACCCTTAATCTTGTGTTTTAATTTGATTTGAGGAGAAATAATTAGTTACATGTTGTGTAGAAATGATTTGGGAATAATTGTTGTGGTTGATGTTGGGAGAAATCAAAGATTTGGGGTTTTGAAGATTTTAGGGTTCTTCAACCCGTAGCCCAAACTGGGCAAATTCCCAGGGCCGAATCGATTCGGCTCCCAGGCGAATCGATTCGGTTAAGGGGCAGGTTACAGGTCTGGGAGACCGAATCGATTAAGACTGAATTAATACCGAATCGATTCGGATTAAGACCAAATCGATTCGGCTATTACAGAATGTCAGTTTTTGCTCACCGAATCGATTCGGCCCAAGGGGCGAATCGATTCGGTTTCCCCTGTTTTTGTGAGTTTTTCCTAGTTTGATTTTTATCCCTTTTTCTTTTATGTCCAAGGTTTAGGGACCTTCCTTTGGGAAGTAATGAGGAGTCCTAGAGGGGTGTTTTGGTAGACTAATGTCCTAGGATAAAACGGGATATTTGGGCTTACCCCGAGGGCTAATTCGTGTAGGTTAATATCCGAAAGATATAGGAAGTTAACCTAAAGATAAATTGGAGATAAAATGTTAATGTTGGAATTTTTGGGAGTCTATTATTGGTGATGACTCACTTTGAGGGTTTATGAAATTGTATGAACTCTTTGAGACTAGTTTGATATTTATGGCACGTCGGGTCTTAGGTCGTTAATAAAATATGACACTAAGAATAAGAAAGGCATATGCTAATATGTAGTACTAAAAGAAATAAGTACAAATGAATAATTTTGAGAACGTAAAAGTGAATGTTTTCAAAAGGAAAAAGTAATATTTTTCATAAATGTTAATTTATGCTTACACACCTCCCTAAATCGCTATCATAAGGGAAGTTGCGTGTGTATGGTGATGCCCCCTGGCTAATGAATGCAGAGTGGATATAGTCCTAGGCCATATGGGCGTTTATATTACTGTGTTGGTTAGGAGATTCTGGGTGTGGTCTTGACTTTCTCGCAGGCATATGGCCACTTCCCGGCGTTTGTTAGGTTCCCAGGTTGTCTTGTTTGATGGTCCCTGGAACATTATAGCCATTTCGGGATGCGTCTAGTGGGGAAACTCGGAGGGACGGTCTTAGATTTTGTTAAAGAAATCCATGATAATGAAATGGATTTAATTACATTTCCCGGATGGAAGAAGGGAAATGGGATATATGGTTTGGCTTCGGATACAATTCTCGGGTGGAAGAAGGGAGATGGAAGAATATGGTATACAAAAGTATTTTTATGATAATAAAAATGACTTTTGGTTACACTTCCTCGATGGAAGAAGGGAAGTGGGATTTTAAGAAAAAGGATAAAGCATTTTTATAATAATAAAACTTTCTTTAAAAATGTATTTTCCTGGATGGAAGAAAGGAAATAAAATTGGTAAAGAAATTGTTGAATTGAGATTAATTGGTAAACATTTGATAAATTGTTGTACCCTTTATATATATTCCTAAAGAAAGAAATAGGAATTATGATTTTAGATGGTAAATGGATTTAGTTATGTTTCTTTGAGGAGCTGTAGATGGTTTCCCATTTATGTATATATTAATTCTGTGTTGAGGGTCTAATTGGAATTCGACGATCGACCTTGCCCAAGTAGTAGTGTATCTGGGGGGTTCCTTGTTTGGATTTCGCTTTGCAAGACACCCCACGCACGAATAGGGCATAGTGTTGAGACTCGGGAGAAGTTTAGCCCTTATCACTATATTAAAGGAAATTAAATTAGATGATTATATTCATCAATATTGTACTCAGGGTCTAATGGATCCCGATGATCAACCTTGCCTAAGTAGTAGTGTATCGAGGAGGGGGGGTTCCTTGTTTGGATTTCGCTTTGCGAGACACCCCACGCACGATTAGGGCATAGTGTTGAGACTGGGGAGAAGTTGGCCCTTAGTACTTGGGTTAACTAGAGCATTCATTGATATTGCGCTTGGTTTCTTTTAGATTTGAGAGGTGAGAAATATATTGTTAATTGCGAGAGACTTACGCACTTAACTGTCATGCATTTTAGTCACATGGAATCATATCGAACCGGGCCCTGACCCGTCTATATTTCTTTGTTTCTGCATATACTGCTTGTCGTACAGGTGCTCTACCGCATGGACACCCGTATTTACATTTCCATTTCGGTTGTCATGGAGCTACGGCATATTGCGGATGTTGTAGGTTATTTATATTAGACGCTTCTTTCCATTGTACTCTAGTTATGTTCAGTTTATTTATTCGGGCGTGTGGCCCAAAGCATTGCACACATTTATTATAATGTAATATTTAATGTGTAATACTCGATGTAATTATTTGTATTGGTCTGTTCATCGACAGCTTATTCAGTGATTATTTATGTATTGTCACTCTTTATTGTTGGTTTTTGATACCCACCGTTTTTGCAAATGAGATTGTCTAAATGTTTTTCTTTTACTTTCAAAATTTTAAATTTGGCAATCCGTTTTCTAAAATGATTGGTGGTTATCTCATACTATTATTTTAATCGACAGTGATGCTGAGAATGGACCATCTATGATTCCTGTGATTATTAGAGTATTGGGCTGGCCTCCTATTATTTTAGTGGGCGGTTTTCAGACAATTCTCATGTCAAAATTTTGAAAAGTTTTATTTTTTGTATCATATCTTATTTTTGTGTATTTACCCATATTTTTGTGCTTGTTATAAATTGGATTAATAATATTATGTTTTAAACGGACTTCGTTCATGTAAAGGTAAAAAATGCATGTCGTGTCATATTAATGATTTTATAGATTTTCTCGTGCTATGTCAAAATGAAATTCAATCGAAAAACACAATTTATCACCCGTATCTAGCCAAAAAGGAACTTGAGCAGGTATTGATTGATATAAAGACTATTCAAATGTGGTTGAACGTTAAATATTTTAGTGACTTTTGGTGTATAATATATAATCTAGGTAGTATAAACCTTAGCAATATTACCATGTAATAATGCAACACATAAAAGAATAAAGAAATCATACATGTGGTGTAATTCAATATATTTCGTTTTTAAAGAAACATTAATGAGATTTCCAACAGAATTTTTGGGTAAATAAATACTTAAATGACTCTTGACATCACATTCACCCACTCCTTATATATATATATATATATATATATATATATATATATACAACTTTCAATATATGTGAGTAAGTCTAGCCGACATCTGCCTCTCTACGACTGTGTAATTAAGTTGGAGCTTTGTGCACTTGATTAAAATTTTAAATGTCAAAATATACTATCAATAGATGAGAAGAATTTTATAAAGCTTTTTTTGGGGGTGGTGCTTTGCAATCCATTCCAAAGGAAATAATTTTTTTCACTTTGAAATGATATTTTTTCATCCCTCACCCTCTTTGTGTAAGTTATAATATATACAAGTTTACATTTATAATTGAAAATCTCACAATTCAATACATTCCATTTTTATAAGTGTTTTTCAATTAAAAAAATTTATTTTTTAGATATTTTTAATAGAAAACGTTAAAATTTCAAAAATAATTTTTCTATTGAAGCAAAGAAAAACGGTACAAATATTCACTTTCGGATTTTTTTACATTCTTGTTTCATTTTCATTATTAATAAAATCAAATGAGGGTTGTAAAATTTGGAAAAAAAATTATCTCCTTTTTATTGAAAAAAAAGTCCTATTTTTTAAAACCTTTTTTTTTTGCAAAAAATGGTTACAATCCCCCAAAAAAATTCTTTTATTTCCAATTTTTCGATTAAAAACTCATTTTTAGATATTTTTAATTGAAAAACGCAAAACACTCCCAAAACATTTTGTTTCTTCATATATAGTTTTTCTAATTAAAGTAAAGAAAAAATGGTAAAAATATTCTCTGAGATAAGAATTTGAAAAAAGATATGAGAATAAATATTTTTACCATTTTTTCTTTGCTTTAATGGAAAAAAATATTTTGGAAATGTTCATCATTTTTATATTAAAAATATCTAAAAATCAATTTTTATAGAAAAACTGGAAATAAAAGAAAAAATCCTTTGGGATTGTCATTGTTTTTTCTGTTAAAAAATAAAAACAACGGGGATGAAAAAAATTAAACCAAATTTTTTAATTATTATTCTTTCATAAAAACTATTTTTTATTCCCAAATAATAATAATAATAAATAGTTTATTTTTCAAATTTTATAACACCCATTTTATTATTTATCAATAAAGATGGGTAAAATATTCAAATGTATCCAAAATAGTTAACAAAGGGAGTAAATTGACAAAAAATAAAAGGTTGAGGGTTAAATTGAAAAAAAAGGACAGGAACGAAATTGAGATAAATGAAAAGGTGGAGGACTAATGGAATAGTTTACTAAAAACTATATAACTCAAAATTATAAATAAGTGATGAGAGAAAACAACTTACCTAAAAAAATTCATAAAATTTTGTAATTTGATTAGTTTTTTTATTAGCAATTGTGAGAGCCACAAGGAGAGGCCTTTTCCTTATATTTGTTTATAAAAAAATTTCTTTCCTTTAACTTAATAAAAAAGGTATAATAATTTCGAAAAAAAGAAAGAAAGATGTCAATAAAAGATGAGGAAATGGAGGGAACGTCCCTTTCTCTCCCAGTTTTAGGACTTGATCATTCCTCTTTCTTGACTCTAAAACATTTTGGCTTTCAAAACATAATACTTCTAACGCTTCATACGTGACTTTTACCTTTACAAATATCTTCTATTCGGTTTCACTTCCCCTGAATATGAAAACCTATAAACTTGCTAAACAAACTCAAAAATATCAGAGAGAAATACTCATGGTTTTTTTGCGACTACCTACTGCTATGATGATACGAAAACGGATCTCTCTTCTGGTTGCAAAAAGGGATCAAAACAACAGGTAAGGTTTTTGGTTAGCTGAATGTATAGTAGTATTTTATTTTCAATATATGTGTTTTGTTGTAGTTATGCTTTGTGTGAGTTACTCTGTTCTTACGCTAAACATAAAAGTTCAAACTCTTGCTATGAGGAATAGAATTTTACAAGACGTTCATTTGTCATTTGGCATCAGCACACTGACCCATTCATGGGAATGCCTCTGCTATTCATCCGTGAAGGCCATTTTAAACCAATAAATATTTTGGCATTCATTTCTGATGGAAAAAGTGGAGGTGAAGATGCTTATGTAAAATGGGTTTGTAAACTTTTATGTGTATTATGGGTATCTGTATGTTCACGTAATAAGAGAAGATACAACCCCTATTTTTACTCATAATAATTCACTTCACTTATGAAAACCATATTATGTCAGCCCACTATATCTAATTTAACCCTTTATATATTCCTTAATTCTCGCTCTAAATAATCTTACAATGGATTTTATGGATAAACTTTTTATGCTGGAAAATTGGCTACTCTTTGAAGAAAAAAGTGAAGGGTAATAACAAACTATTTTTTGCTTTAGGTTTATGTGAATTCTGACCAACTTTATATGTTTACTTAATTTTTTTTATATAATTATAATGTAGGTATATAGATCGATATCCGACACTTGAGTGTGATCCATACTTATTTTCTTGGAAAGGTGATCACTTTAATTTTGACAAGAACTTAATGTTAGAATCTAAAAATAAAATGCCCCACTTAGAATTCGGTAATTTTTCAAATATTGAGCTTGATGTTATAATGCCTCTGTGGGATGTTAATCTTATTTTGCCAAAATTTCATGAAGTTGGGATTATTGATACTAAACACCACATGTACCTTATTAGAGCTCAAAATCTGGATCATGGACCCAACTTTAAAGTCGTCAAAAATGAAATTCCAATTGTTAATTTTGATTATAAATGCAACTTTGGAGTTGTACAATGGGAAGGTTCAAGTACAATAGACACCAATAAGCTGGTCATTTCAAACTCATACAAGAATCGTGACCATCGATGTTATCAATCGAAGTCGATTCCATTAGAGTTGGACGAGATTCAAAAATACTTTCATGTTCCAATAGCTAAAGCGGTTGAGGCGTTAAATGTAGGGTTAATCGTGTTGAAGAAACGATGCAGAGAACTCAAAATTATGAGGTGGCCACACAGAAAGATTAGGAGTTTGGAGTTTCTCATTAACAATGTTAAGGTATGTGTATTCATTATCCATGTAGCTAAAATACACACGAAAAACAATTGTCTAGTATACAGGTGCCCAATTCACAATGTTAAGATACGTGTATTCGTTATCCATGTAGCCAAAATTGACATGGAAAACAATTATCTATTAGGGGGGCTCCCATTTGGTCCTTACCACCCCCTCTCCCTATACGGGATTTTTTATTTTGGCAGAGGGGGGGGGGGGGGGGGGGAGGGGGGGGAGAGGGGGGGGGTTCCCATTTGGTCCTTACCACCCCCTCTCCCTATACGGGATTTTTTTTTTGGCGGGGGGGGGGGGGGGGGGGGAGGGAGGGGGGTTCCAAACATATCAGGGTACTCTTGAAAAAATTAGGTCAAAATGATGGTTTTTTTGTATATTAAAAAAATGGATCAATGTTTTACAGTTTCTAAGCAGTTTATTGAAGTGCTTAAAAAATGTCAAAACTTAACTGGTTAAAAACTGTCAAATATTGATCTATTTTTTTAAAATACCAAACAAAATTATTTTGACCTCAAATGTTTATATATATATGCTTTTGAAGTTATTTTGTTTTATTTCCTTTAATATATTTCTTCTTGGTATAATTATATATACTTTTTAATTGTAATATCAGGAGTTAGGATTAATGAATGGGGTCAAGTGGGTAGAAGAGAATAAAGAGATGTTGGAGAAGGTGGCACAATTGGAGTTAACAGAGAGAGCAAAGAAGATAAGGCGAGCTTGCTTCAATACTAATTACAAGAAAAGAAGGTTGCTTGACTAATTACAAGAAAAGAAGGTTTCTTGTTGGTTATTAATAATACTTAACCTTCATTTTTATGTTCCAAACATTCTATACATGAGCTTTTCATGTACTTTTTTTGGCGGGGAGAGTTGCTTTCCCTCTCTCTCTCTCTCTCTCTCTCTCTCTCTCTAAAAGAATTAAGTGTTGGCAGTTTATCTATAATATCAAAAAAACAAATTAAGGGGATGTATGATGTTTTGGTAGCAGAAAATGGGGGTATTCTGAGATATCATGCTACACGAGTTTTATAATTTTTCCATGGCATTCTCTTTTTATTTGCAATTTAAGGCAATATAAATTTAAAGTATATTAAAGGGAAAAAAAGAAACTTATTTAACATAAGAAATGATTAAACTTACTATATGGATTGTATAAAATTTATACAATATATCTATGTTTGTGTCAAAACTTTAAACCGTGTTAGCTGTGTTAATTATTTGTGTTAAAACTTTTATGTTTGCGTGATTATGAATTGGGATATCGATGTCCTATTTTACATAGGTTTTCCTCATATAAATGTAAAAAATACATGACATGCCATGTAATATCATTTTTGTATTTTAGTAGGTTTGTTGTGTTGTGCTCGAATTAAAACACAATAAAAACACACAATTTATAACCCACACAACACATCTGCTCTCGTGTCAAAATTTTGAATAGTTTTATTTTCTGTATCATATCTTATGTAACAACCCGAGGTCTTGGAGACGAAGATTTATTTATTTTGGGAGAAATAAATAATATTTTATTAGAGAATAATTAATTTGGCACTTGAGGTCAAAACTTGGAGTCATTAGAAAGTGTATCGAATGGCGATTTTGAGGGTGTAGTTCTGTCCGGAAGCGTCGAGAAATTCGAAATGATTGTAATTGGGGTCTATGAAGGTTCTGAAATAATTTAACTCAGTTTGACTCAAATTAAAGTCACCGAGTCATTTAAAGTGTGTATTATCATTTAAAGATGTGTATCTTGGGAGTTAGGGCTTAAAAACCCTACGGGAAAAACAATTCTCCAAAGAGAGTAAGAGAAATAGAAAGAAATAAAGAAAGAAAGAGAGAAGAAGAGAGAAGAAGAAAAGGAAGGAAAAAAGAGAGAGAGTGTGAAGTTTTTCGGCATCTACGCGATCTCAAGGCGGATTCAGACCCTACGAACTCGAAGCAAGTGATTAAACTTGCTAAATAATTATTGTGTACCATTTATTGCATGATTTGTGGATGGAATCTTTGGGTTTTAGGTTTAGTTTGTTAAAAACCTAACTTTTGGGTAAATCTTAGATTTGTTATGTAGATCTTGGATTTGATGATAGAAATTAGTTTATATATTCTCGGATGAATATTGAATACATATGTGATTGGGTTGAAGAGAAAAGAAGAGAAAATGATTAAAACAAAATTTGGGATTTTGGCTTGCTTAAAAAGTAGCCATTTTCGAGAGTTCTGAAGGGCCGAATCGATTCGGCCTCCTACCGAATCGATTCAGAAATATGCAGGTGCCCAGGTCTGAGTGACCGAATCGATTCGGACTACAGCCGAATCGATTCGGCCTGAGACAGAGTCCCAGGTCTGATGACCCGAATCGATTTGCCTTCCTGGACGAATCGATTCGCTGGGCCGAATCGATTCGGAATTGGCCCGAATCAATTCGAAAATAGGGCTTTTCGGCGGATGTTTTTCTAGGGAGAATTTCATTCCAATTTGTTCGAGGTTATCGATTGGGAACCTCTATAGGAGATATTTGAAGTATGTTTTAGGGACTTTTAGCGAGTTTCCCATATAAGAAATTTTTGGAGTCATATTGACTAAATTTGAGGAATATCTATTAGATGTTATGGTATATTATAAGTGGGGAAGCCCACCTTAGTTAGAAATTAATTTAAAGATATTGGATCTTAGGATCCAATCCCAAATGGGATAACTGTAAAGGTTCATAAAATGAATTGAACCCTATTATGGATGGAGAATTTTAAATGCTAATGAATGAGCATACGGATATAGGAATATTATTAATGATGTTTGATTTGGGAGAGGTCTCACACTATGAGAAATGCTAATTGAAGAGCATTAGGATAAAAGAATATCCTTAACATGAATAGAATTTTGAAACAATTAGTTATTAGAAGCGACATGTGAGCTTCAAGCGAGAAATAGTATAATGTATACTAAGTGGGGATAATGTGTGAGAATTAACGGCTAGTATATCAAGAGAGAATATACTAAACAATGATGTTAATCAAATTACACCTAAGGGCGTATAATAAGTATGAAAATGTTGTGACAGGTATACCTTATATGATGGTGTATCTTTATATGATGTGATGATGTATGTATACCTTATATGACAGTATATCTACATATAATGAAGCATACCCCCTCCTTGTTATCATTGGGAAGTTGCGTGCGTTGAGGGTGAGCATCCTGGCTCAAAGAGCAGGGTGTGGATATTCCCCATGTCATAGTCGTCCGTTGTGATTATTTATGCGATATATATATGCATTCTTTTGGGGGTGAGAAGTCGGGGGGTATGTGACGTTCTCACTTGCCGGTTGGGAGCTATGACCGTTTCCCGGGACGTTGTGTGCGTGAGTTGATCACGAGGTGGGTGCCGTTGAACCCCACCAGGTGGCCCCAGTTTGCTACATGTATGGGCTGCTGGAAGATGATAACATGTGAGCCTGCGTCCTCGAGTTATAGCTCAGTTGGATGGTTATTATTTATTGTGCTTGTACTTGGGTATCAAGGGCATAATGGACCTCAACGACTAACATTGCCAGGATTAGTGTATCGGGGGGTTCCTTGTTTGGATTTCGCCTCGGCGAGACGTCCCACGCACGAACCGCAGTGTAATATTGGAAGTTGGGGAGAAGTTAGTCCTAAATGCTCATACTTATATATATATCACCTATCCCGACAATCGACAGTGCCAGGAGTAGTGTAACGGGGGGTTCCTTGTTTGGATTTCGCTTCGGCGAGACGTCCCACGCATGAAATGCCGTGTACTGTTGAGAATTGGGAATATTAATTAATGAAAATTTGAGAAATAATAATTTGGGTTACATGCATCACGCATTGAGGGCATAATGAACCTCGAGGATCGATACGGTTAGGAGTAGTGTAACGGGAGGGTTCCTTGTTTGGATTTCGCTTCGACGAGACGTCCCACGCACGAAACGCAATGCCGTGTTGAGAATCGAGGGGATTTCAGTCCTTAACTCTTGATGCTAATGACTCATATATAATTATATATTGTTTACATGCCAAATGAGGGCATAACTAGAATATATGAAATTCTAGTAATTGAGAATGTTGAGGTATTGTGATGATGTGGTTGATTATGCCACTTTATATGTTCAACAAATGAACCAATATAAAGAGAACTATAACATTTAAAATAAAGTAATGTTGTAGATAAAACTTAGGCATGGGTAGATTGCGAAATAAGTTAGATAATCTTGATCGAATCTGCATTTTGGGATCTAGTTAGATTTTATTGCCTAATTTATATTTGGGCAACCATTTGTTGACCTCGTGCATACGTTTAGTGCGCGCTCTAGTGGAGAGGTGAGATGGATTTTTATGGAGAGGATGATTCCATTAAATCATGTAATAATACATTTATAATTATTATGCATTTTAATACACTTGCTATAAAATATTTTCAACTCGGGCTCTGACCCATTTATATTTTCTCCCTCTCTCTATTTATATATTGTATTACTTTAGGTGTTCCTCCGCAAGGATGCCACTGATGTTCTTCCATCCAGTATTCGTGGAGATGTGGCAGTAGCCACTACACCAAATCTGCCCATTTGTCAAGGTCATTGACCTTGACAAATTCACCTTGTCAAGGTCAATGACCGTGACATTTCGAGGCGAGACAACTTTTTTTGTCACGGTCGTGTCACGGTCATTGACCTTGACAAAAAACTCGCGTTTTGTGTCACGGTCGTGTCAAGGTCAATGACCGTGACACGTTTGTCACGGTTTATAACCGTGACAAAGCCGTGACCTTTTTAAAAAAAATTGTCGTGGGCATTGACCGTGACAAGTCCGTGACAACATTTGTCACGGGCTTGTCACGGTCAATGACCGTGACAATTCTGGGCAGAATTTAAAAAAAATCTGCTGGGCAGTATGGCCACTGCCACTGCCTAGCAGTATATTTGTACCTGTTATAGCAACGTTGTACCTGTTCCAAACATCATATATACAACACAAACTAAAGATAATGCAAATATATATTCATGACAGTATAATCCAAATCTTCAAAGTAAAAATAATATACATGACGATATAATCCAAATATAATTAAAATGGACAAACTAGAAAATAATGTTACTACATGTCTTGGATAAAACTGAGGAGGTGAGTAGGCCACACGACATACGAATTGACGCACCCACTAATATACGTCGTGCCGCATTGTTCGCGCAACCACAATAGGGAGTTCTCCTTCCCGGTTATGACATGCGTGACGAGCACCCTGGACTCCATCTGTTGAAGCACACGTCCATGGACTATTCCACCCTCGACGATATCCGGGTCCCTCAACCCCCGCCCTATCCGCTGGCCATCAAATATGTCCAATATGAACACGCTCTGCCAACCAATTGTCGATAATGGTCTGTTGGAGGGCGTCAAATAGGGAAGTGGATCGTCGAAGTACGAACGTGTCGGTGATGAAGCAGCGAGGTCCACATCCTCGTTATCCTGCGCCTCGTCCTCCCGCACCTCCTCGTCCTCCCGCACCTCCTCCTCCACCGCCTTCTCCTTCCCTTTCCCTTTACCTTTCTCTTTACGGTCTCCACCCAACGTACGCTTCATGAATGCGTACATATCTTGGACCGTCGCCTCCAAACGAGACAGTTTCGCGTCGTGTGAATCCACCGTTCGAGACAACCCGGTGTCGCTCGTCTCCAATCCGATGATCCTAGATTTGGCCACCCGCGAGCTCACTCCCCTTGTCCTCCCCTTGCGATCAGAGCCAAGCACTTGGCTGAGTGCGTCTGTGGACAAAGATGCCTTGTCGGCATCAGACTGCGACTCATGCACTTCCTTAAGCTTTGCCTGAAACTACAAAAAGCACATGATTAGTAAAATAAGTAAAATAAAAAATTATAACGTAATTAACAATAATTAAACTGTCGGATTACTTACAATCGTGGCCGCGACGCTCGGGGACACCTCCTTGTCCTTCCCCTTCTTCGTCCGAAGAGCCACATAAGTATCGAGCCTATGTGGCTTACACCCTGGCCCACTCCCTACCCCCTGAAATAAAATAAAGTAAAGTAAAATTAGTATCGGCCCCGCAAAGTAAAATAATATCCAATAATATATTTCTGTAGTTATAGATAAATTAAATATTACCTTCATCCTATGCTCCACCTCAGCGTAAGAGGTCCGGCCGGAGTAGTACACGTCCGTCTTTTTAGCCCGATTTTCCCTCCCCGATTGGCGAGATGCCAATTGTCGATCCTCGATCTCATTGTCAATGAACTTTTGCCATTGTGCCAATGAGATCGGCTCCTTGGGCGGGACGGATCCGCGCCATTGTAAAATGGTCTCTCGTGTTTTTCCAAAGTACCGTGTCCGCATATTTTTTTTCCACGTCTTGTGTTGCTCCCTCAACTGCTCCAAGACGGAATCGCGTAGCTTTGGATCCAAGTTGAATTGTTCCTGTCCAACAAATACAATGTTAGTTGCGAATAAATATAAATATAAATATAAATATAAATATAAATATAAATATAAATTGAAATTGAAATTGAAATTGAAATATTCATATAAATATTACCTGTAGTGCCGCCCAAACAGCTAACTTGAGCTCATACGGCACCTCCTTCCAACTCATAAACCCCGGGCCGATGACCGTCTTTAGCAGCTCGAGGGATCTCGCTAAAAGCTCCGACTTGTTTTCGACGGTAATCCCAAATTTTCCATATTTGGGGAGCCTAGGGGCGGAGGAGCCCTCGTCTCCTCCGCTACCACCGAACCCAGACGACGACATCATCATAAACAGCATCATCATCTTCGCCCTAACATCTGAAGGAGACATTTTTGCTGTAAAAAAAATGTTATTAGTACATATAAAAAAAATGTTATTAGTATAGATAAAAAAATGTTCCGTCTATATTATAACGTATGTGTAAGTTCCGTCAATACCATTTCGTTTCAATTTTGTAATTATAATTGTAGCATAAATTTCATTATCATGGGTTTTACCTAATTGAATTAAATGAACAATACTTTTAGCCCTTGTTATTCATCAAATTTAAGGCAAGTTAATTAGAATATTTGTATCGAGCCTATGTGATTTATATGGATTAATTCTATTACATTTATAATTTAACTAATAGAGTTGAATTTTAATATTAATCCTTTGGTTTATTTAACTAAATTTGGTTTGGTTTATTTCTAGTTGAATCTGAGTTATAATTTTTAGATTATGTATAGGAATTGAATTTTAATATTAATCATTCATAAATCCCTTGAATACATGCATAAATTTGTAGAGATTGAAATTAAATTGCTAGAGATTGAATTTCTATGCTTGAGAATGAAAATATCAATTATTTATAAAATTGATGTCTACTTTTAGTGTTGTGTATATATGTTAGTCTACTTTTGCTTTTTTTTTTTTTAAATAATCAATTAACCAAATTTCATGATAGTGAATAAGGGTTAATCCTAGCCATTGATTAAGTGTATTATTAGTAAGTACAAAAATTAAATATGGACTCTTAATCTTGGATATAAGGAGTATTTGTTAGTGAAATAATAATTTAGTGATAAAAGCACACTCGAACACTACCAAGTTTTGACGACACGGATCTCTAGAAAGAAAAACAAGCATTTCCAAATTAATATGCCCTCTTTCTTGTTTAGTGTCTCGTGAATTGATAGTATGATTTTAAAAATAGTATACAAAACTAGGTGAGATTTTAGAATTACACGTCGAAATAATACATGTTGTATAATAATAATAATACAAGTGCATGCTTTGCAATCAAAGGTATTTATCTTTATAAGGAAAAAATTATCTTAAAATGATTGGTAGGGAATGTCTATGAGGTGGATGATAATTTATTTGATATTTTATTTTATTTCTTTTGGTTAGGTTATTAAGACTTTATTTGAATTGATATCTTAGTAATTATTATTTAATATTTATTTTGAGCAATTATCTTATGATTTCATATTTATTTATTTTGAGCAATTATAATTTGATATTTTAAAATTGATATCTTAAAATGATTTCATATTTATTTTGAGCAATTATAATTTGAATTCATTTCATATGATTTCCCACTCCACCCCACCCCTCCACCACCCCCTCCCCCACCACACACCACCACACACACACACACACCCCACCCCACCCCCTGCCCCCCTCCACCACCCCCTCCCCCACCACACACCACACACACACACACCCCACCACACCCCACCCCCTCCCCCACCACAAACCACCACCACACACACACACACACACCCCACCCCACCCCACCCCCTGCCCCACCCCTCATCCACCCCCTCCCCCACCACACACCACCACCACACACACACACACACACACACACACACACACACACCACCCCCTCCCCCGCCACACACCACCACCACACACACACACACCCCACCCCACCCCTCATCCACCCCCTCCCCCACCACACACCACCACACACACACACACACCCCACCCCACCCCCTCCCCCACCACACACCACACACACACACACACACACACACACACCCCACCCCACCCTCCCCCACCCTACCCCACCCCTCCCCACCCTGCCCCACCCCCTACCACCCCCTCCCCCACCCTGCCCCACCCCGCCCCACCCCCCACCCCCTGCCCCCCTCCACGCACACACATACACACATATATATATACACATACACACATAAATATACACACAAATATATATATAAATGGAAGAGAGAGAGAGAGAGAGAGAGAGAGAGAGAGAGAGAGAGAGCAGCGTCGAGAGAGAGAGAGAGATGGAGGGAACGGCGCGGGAGGGAAAAAAGAAGGGGGATAGGGTTTTTGCTGCGAACATTGTCACGGTCGTGTCAAGGTCTTTGACCTTGGCACGAATTGTCACGGTCATTGACCGTGACAAGTCCGTGACAAATTTACTTGCCACGGACTTGTCACGGTCAATGACCGTGACAATTCGTTGTCACGGTCGTGTCAAGGTCAATGACCGTGACATAAAACGCGTGTTTTTTTGTCACGGTCAATGACCTTGACAAGGCTGGCCGGCTGAAAGGTGACAATTTGCCCATTTTGGTGTAGTGAGCGGACTGTTGCGACACTTTGTTTTAGTCGATTCCTATCTTTGTGCATCTAGATTTGGATTCAGTTTGTATATTGAGTTAGTATTTAAGTGTTGTAGATTAACACTTTCATTTTTCATTTATCAGATTATTGTATTGTCTGTTACCTGACAACATATTCGGGTATTTCATTGTAGAGATTTTATTTGTACATTGTATTATACTCTTGTATATATTGGAGTTCGCACATATCACTCATCTTAGTTAGATGTATATTGTTGGTTATGGTTGCATTATTGGTTTTGTTGTTGTTGTTAAATAAAAAAGTTTTAAATTTTTGACAATTCGCTTTTAATAGTTTCGGGTAGTTAGCCATATATTATTAGTATTGTCAGTTGATGTTGAGACTTTGCCATCTGAGATACCTTATTTAATGTAGTATAGGGTTGGCCACCCATTATTATTTTCAGCGGGTTGTCACATCTTATTTTTGTGTATTTACCCATTTTTTTGTGTTTGTTATAAATTGGATTAATAATATATTATGTTTTAAACAGCCCATGTTCATGTAAAGGTAAAAAATGCATGCCATGTCATGTCGTGTCATATTAATGATTTTATAGATTTTCTCATGCTATGTCAAAATTAAATTCCATCCAAAACGATAATTTATCACCTATATCTAGCCAAAAAGGAACTTGAACAGGTGTTGATTGATATAAAGACTATTCAAACATGGTTGAACTTTAAACATTTGAGTGACACTTTTGGTGTATAATATATAATCTACGTAGTATAAACCTTAGCAATATTACCATGTAATAATGCAACCCATAAAAGAATAAAGAAATCATAAATGTGGTGTAATTCAATATATTCCGTTTGTTGGAACACGAGGCCCCCAATTTCAAAATCTTACAAAAACATTTTCTTTTTAACGATGCGGAATAAGGATGGTTCAAATAAAGGGACTATACTATTCAAGATTCACAATTAAAATATTACAATTTTAATTCTTCCAAAATTAAAATTAAACTAAAGGTTATTTTAATTTTCTCAAAATTAGAATTGCTCTTTAAAACAAACTTGTGAATATTTAACTTATAGCCTAAAGGTAAATTAATCCAAGTCCTAGAAATTTGCCTAACAAAATAATTAAATCATTTTTGCAAATTTAGGCCAAACCAAATTTAATTAAATTAAAGTTAATGACTTGAATTAAATTAACATTTACCCAAATTATTATTTAGACAAAATTAAACAAGTAGTGATTTAAACCAATTTTATCTTTTTACCTAAGCATGCGTTCTAGGTAAGTTTTGTAAAAGATAAAATAAACAATGAAACCACTACGCCATGATGTACGAGGAAAAACCCATAACGGAAAACAACATCGGACGACCCTAGCCTCAAATCCACTAAGTATGAAATTTACAATTACAAGCAAGATGACTTACAACACTCGACAGGACTCCTTCAAGCCCCGACGCGTCTTCTTGTAACTACCTCTGCCTAGCGAATAACCACGAAACTCCACCGCGATCTCGGAATCCATCGATCAGACTTTTTCTGGTCACCGTCACCCGAACAAGGAGCCTTTCTCCAAGTGGGTTTGTCACAACAAACAAGCTTCTTCTTTGTGGGAGGGAGAAGCAAACACAAACACTCTTTTACGGTAGAGATGAATCCGGTGCCAAACAAACTGTCCAAGCAAGATGTATAAATATATAGATAGAAACTTGGATTAACACAAACAATTGTGACAAAGGGAACTTTTTATACATCAATTTGGACTAAACTAAAATTAATATAGTGCAGGCCATTGAATTGTGATTATGCAGTAGATTTAGTCTCCAAAATAATATAGTGCATTAAACATGTAAGATTACCAAGGTACCAACAATTTCAAATGACTAGACTCAAATTATTAATTCATTTAAATTTCAAAAAATTTAAATTTGAAAATAATAGTATTTCTCAGAGTGATGTTAGTTTTTAGAGGTTTTAACTTGCGCCAGTGTAAATTAAGAAAAATTTTACACCCTTGATTAACTTTTGTGTGATACATAGTTTAATAAGGGAGGGGCTATCCCCACACTCCTCCCATCTTCTCCCACACCCTTTGGGTGACAAACGACATTTTTCCATTCATGTTTATATAATTTAAATGTTATATTTTTTCACCTCCAATTAAAAGAAATACATTTAATAAAAATGAATAATTATATTTTCAATAAAAAACAGTTTTTTTATAAAAAGAAAAATTGTATATAAACATAAAATCTTATCTATTTTTTTATTAAAAAAATGTTTATAAAACGTAATATTTGTTTTCTTAAAAAAGTGTTTCTTTTTCAAGTTTTATTTTTTTTATTAAAAATTATTTTTTTTTTACTTTTTTAAAAATGAACTTTAAAAGAGACAGTTTAAAAACTATTTTGATTATAAAAAAAACAGTTTTGATTAAAGCTTTTTTTTTATTAAATACTATTTTTCTATAAAGAAAATGTTTTAATAAACACTTAATTTAGACAAATTTTTTAAAACAGTTTTCTTTATTAAACAGTTAAAAAAAATTGTTTATTAAAGAAAACTGTTTTTTTTAAATTGTATAAATTAATTGTTCATTAAAAAATACTTTTTTATAACTGTTTCAAAAAAAATCAAAAAACCATTTCCGTTGTCTTTAAAAAAATTAACTATTTTTAGAATTTGTTTATAAAAACTAAAACAATGTTTATATAATATAAATAAAATTTTATTACAAAAATAAATTGTTTTAGTTGTTATAATAGTCTTTTATATATTAATTATTTTAAAAATAATTTTTTGACTATGTAAAAAAAATGGTACCTGCCAGTTGTATGTATAGGCAGTCTGACCACCTATTCATACCGCTGGCGCGAACCAACATATTAAAAAGAATGGTCCACGCCAACGGTATGTGTTGGTGGGATGATCGCCTATACATAACACTGCCGCTGACCATATTTTTTTAAAATAGTCAAAAGATTATTTTTAAAATTGTACAAAAAAAAGCTGTTTTGAAAACGTAAGAAATTCCCGGATGATGATTTTCTCAATTAAAATCAAAGTCAATTTCCTTTTGTATATAATACAATGAATGATGCGGAAGCGTTGAAAGATGATGGTTCAACAACAATTAAACAAAATAAATTTTGGTTTAATTGAACAAGATTAAATCAATTCATTAATCCAAGTCCAAGTCCTAGAATTTGCCTAAGTCATAATTTTCAATTATCCAAAGTTAGGTGAAACCAATTTTAGCAAATGACTTGAATAAACCAAATTTACCCAAAATTTAATTAAGTCCCAAATTAAATGAGTGTGATAATTAAACCAAATTTTATCTTGAATTAAACCTAAAGCATGGATTCTAAATTATTGTGCAAGATAAAATAAACAATATCACACTACGCCGCGATGTACGAGGAAAAACCCAAGACGGGAAAAAACCTCGGACGGCCCTAGCCACAAGTCCACTAGATATGGAATTACTTACATCCTCAACTCGAACCCTCTCAAGTCTTGTTGCTCCTTCTTGTAGAAACCTCTTCCTAGTGGACAACCACGGAGCTCCACCGCGATCTCGGAATCCACCGATAGGACTTTGTATGGTCACCGTCACCCAAGCTTGGAGCCTTTCTCCAAGTGAGTAATACCGCAACAAACTTCTTCTTCTTTGTGATGGGATGTAGAAGGAAACCCGAAACGTCTCTTTTTCAATTCGTTAGAGAAAATCGGTGTCAAGACTCCAAGTAAAGATATGTATATAGAACTTGGATAAACAACTATTGGGTGTAAACACTAGAGTGTGTAGGATTTTTCATTAAAGAATAACACTCAAAACTTGATCTTTTTCCTTAAACAAATTTTCTATCAGAACACTCTCTAGGAGTTTGTATGGTATGAAAAAGATACACCTTCAAAAATGATTCCCGTCCTTAATAAAGCCTTAAAAAATCAGTTAAGAAACAAGTGGGGAAATGGGGTGAAAACTGCCAAAAACTGCTCAAAACTGTTCCCGCCTGGAATCTCGTTCGAACGAGACTTCTAACGAGCGACCAGACTGGGCTCGTTAGAAACTCGTTAGATATCTCGTTAGAACGACCAAACTCGTTCGAACGACATATCGAACGACTGACCAGTTTAGGTTCGTTGGCAAACTCGTTCGAACGAAACCTGGTTCGAACGAAAAACTCATTCGAACGAGACTTCGAACGACTTCCAGAAATTTTTGATAAATTCAATTTTTGGCCCAGAAACTTTATGTACTTTATTTTAAAGTTTCAATTAAATTATTCTGAAAGTAAAACATGGTTTTTTATTAAACCTAACACCCAAATAAAATTTTGTTCCAAGCTCCTATATAAATATAATTACATTCATACCTTGGGAGCATGGAACCTTAGTTGAAGACGTAGAAACGAGGCACGCAAATCGGCATTTTGATGAAGCTTTAAATTCTTTGCCGCTACGTCTTCAATACATACTTCATAGGCTTGAGAATATTACAATTAAATACTATCCTATGAATAAATGTTTTTTCCGGAATTGAGCCAAAACTACATATGGACTCAATTGGAAATTTGTGTCCTTACATGTTTTTAACCAAAAATAAAATTTGTATGCAAAAAACACTTTTATAAGAAAACTGTGTTTTAAGAAAATAAATTTTACTTTTCATAAACAATTTTTTAATAATAAAAAAATAGATAAGATTTTACATTTTATAATGTGTTTTTTTTAATAAAATACTGTTTTTTATTTAAAATATAATTATTTATTTTATTAAATATATTTCTTTTAATTGGAGGTGAAAAATTGAACATTTAAATTATATAAGCATAAGGGCACAAATGTTATTTGTCACCCAAAGGGTGTGGGGGAAGATAGGAGGGATGAACATAAGGACACAAAAGTTATTTGTCACTCAAAGGGTGTGGAGGAAGATGCGAGTGGCGTGGGGATAGCCCCTCCCTTTAATAAAACTAAAAAGTGCATCTTAGAATTATTTATTAAATATGCATGTGAAGAATCAAATTTATGAGATATCAAGAGGCGTCTTATCATCTTTATCACGATTTTACAATTAGAACTAAAATCTATATTTTTTGAAATTCAACATCATGTTAGCAAACCAAGTGACTACTTTTAAATATCCAAATAATGTGATAATGTGAACTAAAAATGAGTGTTATGGATAACTCTACCTATCCCATAATTGAAAAAAAGTTAAATTTGAAGACCCCTCAGTGTTAAGTTTGTATTTATGAGGTCATGGTTTCCATTTAAAAAAAAGTATGGTCTTATGTTTAATATTTGATTGTTATTAGTAGATTTAATCATACTAAATTCACTAAGATTTTAAAAATATTTTTCTTGATCGTATAATGTTAAATAGGCTCAATTCTAAACATAACAAAATTATTAGCCTGAGAAAGTCTCCATGATGCAAAAATAATTTTAGATAAGGGGTTGTCTTATTTATTTTGCATATAGGAATTTATTGAATGGGATAAATATACAGTTGTGTTTGTGTATGTGCGTGTGGTAAATTTTGAGAGTGCAATTCACATGAAATGATGATTTGGGTTAAACATACTTGGAGTATTGAGAAACATACATTGGGCTAAAATGAATATTATTTTATGTCAAAATCGAAATAATATTTTAAGGCTTGTATTATAAAGAGTAAAATGAAATATTCTTTAAAGCCTAGAGTTTGGTTAAATTGTTATTTGGAGTTAAATGGTATTTTAAATTTTGTTGTTATCTCATAAAATTTACAGAAATGGTTTTTAACTCCAAAATTTCATAATATTATAGTTTGGAACCTAGCTTGGATTGTAATATTTGACATTGGGTGTGTATTTTGGGGAATATTTAAAAAAACAAACAGGACAATTAGCCAACCATAAAATTGGACAATCACAAACCCAAACTTATTATAAATGAAAATTGAACCTTGAATTTTTAAATGAAAAACCATGGATTTGCTAAAATTACAAAAACTGCCCTAAACTTATGGTTTGGCGAATTAGTTCCTAATATGTAAATAGTTTTGAAATTTAATTTTGTAAAAGAAATTACATAGAAACCTTAATTTTTAGAAATTAATAAATGTAACGTTAAAAGTTGTGTTAAATGAATTTAACTCTAAAAAGTTCAAAAAAGAAAATATGTATATTTAAGTACATAAAGGGATTAAAAATATAAATTACGAACAAACTGTGTCACGTCGTTTAGTTGTTGGCCGATTATAAAATCTTAAAGAGTAAAAAGGAACTTGAAAATTGTGTTTATTAACGTAATAAATATAGCGTAATGCAGTTGTTTTGTTAAAATACGACGTAAGTCGAATAATTTTTTTATTATGGCCTAAGTCGGGTATTGTGATAAAATCGGTGACTCAATGAAAAGTGAAATATTTTTCACAAAGGAGTAATCGAAAGAAATTTAATAAGAGCTCTAGGTCATGGCTTTAACTTATAACCAAAATAATAAAGCAATGTCTACGGCATTTATGGAATATGGTGCAAGATCATAAATGTAAATGGGATTTGATGAACTCCATAATAAAAAGTTAATTTCTAAAAATGAACAAATTAGGTATGTTTATGGAAAAAAAGGGTAATTGTTGAATAAATGATTACAAAATTTGTATTTCGGGTTTTAAATGACATGGCCCACTAGCATGGATAAATATGTAATAAAGGAAATCGACGGATCCAAATCATGAAATAAATTGAAGGAAAATAACTACTAGGTGGGTAAGTAATCCCATACTGGGCTATAACCTAGGTGTAACATGGATACGTGTGAGTAATTTGATGTGTTCCAAAGGATAAAAATATAAAGAGTTAATAATTAGATGTGTGAGTAATCAAGGTGGGGGCAATGTCCTAAGATTTGATATGTTTATGTGTGTATAAATATTTTCAAACATTGGGTCCATGTGTTAAAATGTTATTTCTAAAAAACACATGTGCATCTGTGTATTTTTAAATTAAAAATTCTTTTATTAAAATGTAGGAGATAAATCCTCTCCCAAGGCTCTTACAAGTGCTAAAGAAAATAAAAACAATTACAAAACTTAATGAAATCTTGAACGAGAAGAAGAGGGACTTAAATTATATTTAAGAAGTGAATTTTCCTCTTTAGTTAACGTCGGGAATGAATCGACTTTTGTTCCTCCCTTTTTTCTATTCACTCCATCTTGATTGGAATGTGTTATATCCTTAATATTTCCCAATATGTCAAAAGAGTTATGAACTTGAGCATTGAACATTTGAAATTTTCCACATTTTGTCACAACTGAATCTTCAATATAAGCACGAGATTTGGTTGAATTTGAAGACCTTGCTAAATCATAAGTTGGTAACTTTACAAATAAATTAATTTCAGGGTCTTCCTCTTCTCGCAAGGCATTCTTTATTTGAGCTGACAAATTTGGAATATCCTCTAAAGGAAACATATCCTCATAAGAATTAGGCTCGACATTATCAGAAGTATTCTTCGGAAAATAATCCTGATTATTTTTTTGTCATATGAATTGGAGTATGTTGACTATTGTCACCAATCGAATTTTTTTCCATTTATATTTTCCCATACCCATCTGTTCTGATAAATTAGGAGTAGGTTATTTTTCCTTATCATATATCTCTATCATAATTTTCTCAGTCGGAATATGTAGAGAATGAGGTGGAACAAACTTGGACGTTGACTGGATTTTGTAGACCTGTTGAACAGGTATATTCAGTTCCTCCTCAGGGGGGTCAGTAGACACCTGTACCTGCAGAACATGTGGGCCAACATGAGGTATGTCCAAATTAGAATGAACAATTAGCGACCTCTCCGATTTTGTTGGACTTCCACGAATATTTCCTGATTTTTCATGAACTACCATGGTGGCCTTAGTTTAAGTATAAATGAATACTTTTTGAAATAAAATCGGATGATTTAAAGTTAGTCCAAGAGTAGGATTTTTCATATTAACCATTTGAGTTAATGGATTTATAGACATTTTTTTAATAAAAGGACAATTTCTAAATAAATTTGGATTTAATAAAGATCAGTCTAGGCGGAGGAAGTTTGGTATTGGCATGTGTCTAGGTAGCATTTTGAACCATATTTAGTTAATTAGTACGGATTTTTTGTTGGAAGTATATGAAAACATAAGAATTTTCACTCCTATCCGGCCTTGATTATGCGAAACGCTGACCAAATTGAAAAATAATGTTTGGGGAATAAAACATGGTTAATGCATATATTGTATAGTAATTACATACATAATTATATTGGTCATGGTGTTAAATCCAGTCTTTTTGTCATTGTTTATGCCCTACATTTTATTGAGGAATGCCTATTAGGCATTAAATAGAACTTTTTCCCTTTGTTTGGCAAATTAGCTGAGATTTCATTTTTTGGGAGCTAGCATGCCGCAGCAGTGGTTCCCCCTCATGGGGATCCCTTTTTCTTTTCATTTTTTGTTTATTTTTAATTCTATCACACATTTATTTTTATTATTTAAGTCTTTTAGTAATTATATTTTAGTTGTTTATTTCCATCTTTATCTAGGTCGTGTGTAGTCTCCTAGTTTATTTCCATCTTTGATTCCATATGTAACCTATTACTAGAGACACATGCGATGATGCACAAAAAATTGCGGGGTAAGGGGAAATGTTGCCTTCCTTATGCTCAAGAGCCATATGGAATTTTAAAATAATAAGAAAAAGTTTACAAGTATATAATTCTGATTGCAAAATAATGTTCAAATATTAATATAATCAAATGCATACAAGAAACTAGATTCAATAATTTATCTAAAACACTATTCAATAACAATATGATAATATTGCTACAATTAGAGATATCACTGTGACAACCCGCCTACTAAAATAATAGGTGGCCAACCCAATACTCTAATAATCACAGGAATCATAGATGGTCCATTCTCAGCGTCACTGTCGATTAAAGTAATAGTACAAGATAACCACCAATCATTTTATAAAACGGACTGCCAAATTTAAAAAATTTGTAAATAAAAGAAAAACACTTAGACAATCCAATTTGCAAAAACGGTGGATACCCAAAAATCAACGAATAAAGAATGACAATATAATAAATGATAACCGAATAAGTTGTCGGTTAGCAGACCAATACAAATAGTTACACCGAGTATTACAAATTAAATATTACATATGATAAATGAGTACAAAGTATGGGCAACACGCCCGAATAAATGAACTGAACATAACTAGAGGAAAATGGAAAGAAACGTCTAATAAAAATATCCTATAACATCCGCAATATGCTATAGCTCCCTGACAACTAGAATGGAGATGTCAATACGGGTGTCCATGCAGTAGAGCACCTGTACGGCAAGGAGTTGCATGTAAAACAAAGAAATATAGACGGGTCAGGGCCCGGTTTGATATGATTACCATGTGACTAAAATGCATGACAGTTAAGAGCGTAATTCTCTCACAATTAACATAAAGGTTATCACCTCTCCTTCTAAAAGCACAACCTAGTGCAATATCCATGATAATGCGGAACATTCATATAAGCATGGGAGAACTCATCTACAATTACTCAAGGAAACATAAATAATTCCGTTCACCCTCTAAAGGCACAATTCCTATTTTCTTTAGGAAATACATATATGGCAATTCATTTTATCAAACGTTTACCAAATCAATATCTCATTTCAAAAATTTCTTTACCAAATTTATTTCCTTTCTTCCATTTAGGAAAAATATATATTTACAGCAAGTTTTATTATCATAAAAATACTTTACCGTTTCATAACATCCCACTTCCCTTCTTCCATCCGGGAAATGTATTTAACGTCCCATTTCCCTTCTTCCATCCGAGAAATGTAATTAAAGCCATTTCACTTCCCAAAGGAAGGGTCCTAAACCTTGGACCTAAAAGAAAAGGTCCCAAAACAAAACTAGAAAAATATCACAAAAACAGAGCAGTCGAATCGATTCGCCCTAGGGCCGAATCGATTCGCCCCTGGTTGCGAATCGATTCGCCAAACTGCGAATCGATTCGATGAGCAAAACCAACTTTTTGCATATGTCCGAATTGATTCGGACTTAACCCGAATCGATTCGGTCTCATGGACCTGTATCCTGCCCCCTAACCGAATCGATTTGCCTGGGAGCCGAATCGATTCGGCCCTGCGAATTGGCCCAGTTTGGGCTACGGGTTGTTTAAACCCTAAAATCCCAAAACCCTAAAATCCTTGATTTCTTCCAACAACAACAACAAATATTGATACTACATCATTTCTATACTAAAACTAACTAATATTTTCGACTCAAATCAAATTAAAACCAAGATTAAAGGGTTATACACCAAAAATACCCAAAACCCATAAATGGTTTAAATCTCCCAAAAACTAACTATACATGCAAATTATCACATTAAATCAATATCTAGCAAGTAAGAAACATGCCTCAAGTTTGTAGGCTCGGGTTCTCTTCCGGTAGAAACGATTTCCAGCTCCAATCTTCCATTTCTCTCTCTTTTCTCCATTTTCTCACAACTCTCTCTCTTCTCGCTCTCTCTCTCTCTCTCTCTCTCTCTCTCTTGGTTCATAACATAAAATATGGGAGATAAAAGGGTTGGGAGAACTTAAACGGGGTCTAAACATTAATCCCCCTCTTTTAAATGTTAATACACCATTAAAATGACTGGTAACCACATAATTGAGTCATAACCCGTCAAAAGTGCCCGAAACTCAAAAATACAACTTGGCACATATTTTGACTATCTCGACTATTCTAAAAACTACCGCACCCCCTATTTTGGCATTCGGAATAATGTGAACTATTTTTGCGTTCCAAATTCATTTTATTTCATTTATTAGGCTCCGATTTAAATATGAGTCATAACCGTCGCATAACATATAACGACACAATAAAACACAATATGATGCTATTTACCTTCTCATAACGTTAAATAGACAAAATATAGTAAATATTATCCTTTAATATCACAGAAAAAATATTTACTCCAACTTCCCCTATTTTATAAAATTAGCCCATCAGGCAAAAATAATATAAAATAGTCGCTCAAACGTCTGGGTTGTTACAATCACGTTTATAATAGTTAAAGATACGGATAGTTTCTATAACAAGATAATTCATAATTGTCTATTAAAGAGGATTAAGGTTAATATCCATACAAATAACAAATAAATCCAACACATTTGGAGATAATGGAATAGTGTTGAGCTACAATGGGCACCCATATGGCAAGCATAAACTAGGCACTAAATACCCTGAGTCCTGCAGGCCAAATAATATTACCATGGGTATAATGGTAGTCTATTCCCTATGTATCATGCAGGCTGTAATTGAACAACAATGAAATCAAATTAAACTGATATCATTGGGTAAAATCAACACAGGGTTTTAAAATCGTTTCAAGTGTAAGGAAGTTTAAACTATGCAAATGAGTTTGTACAGGATAATAAGAAAACTACGACTATCACGTAGTGATATGAATAATTCACGTATACATAAGCTTTGCGTAAAATAATAATGAATAAGAATCACCTACTTATTTAGGGCTTCTGAGATTTAATTTCGAGTTGAGGTGTTTAAATTAGGGGTTCGAGATTGTCTAAAATTTAGAAAATGAACTAAGTAAGGTTCTAAATTTGAAAGTATTTTAGAGGATAATATATAAATTTATTTTTTGTTTAATTACTCATGTTTCCATACATTTTTTAACTTTGTTAAAAAGAATTTTTTGTTCATAGGGTTATCAAAAATAATTTTGTGAAGTTTAGGATTAAAAATTCATAAGTTGGAAAAGTCAGGGCTTTATGGGTGAAAGAATGTTTTTAAATTATAATTGAAAGTTTGGGGTTTCTTCGAATTCATTTTCTGGTTGACCAAACAGGGTGATGTAATATACCATTTTGACCAGAAAAATAAAAAAAAAAATTGAAAATAATTTTCAGAATTTTCTGATTTGGCACGCGCCCTCACGCGTTGGGCCAAACTGCCCACGTGCTGTTGTAAGAGCTTACTCGCACACGTCTTGACCATATCATCTTCAGCCTTCTAATTTTGACTTTAGGGTTTAAAACTTTAAGCTTCAATTAAATCCAGTAAAAAAATACCATTTTGAGTGACTCAAAATCCATTTTTTTCACAACGATTCCAAATATATAAATTTTATAGATTGAGGTGGAATGTAGCCTCCTAACCAGATTTTGTAAATATCCAAAATTTTCAATTTAGCGTTCATGGTTTCTCAGCAAAAATTTGAGTTATGGCAGGGATATGATTTTGTTCCTAAGTGTTTTTAGAAAAAAAATGATTTTGGTTTGAAGGTTTCATTCATAGTATGCAAGAAGAATTCAATTAATGAAATTTTCACTATCTAAATTGAAATTTTACGATTTGAATCTTGTAACCATATTATAATCAAATTGAGTGTTGCAACTAAATTCCTTGAGGTCTAAGATCGAATATTACCACCTTCAAATTGGTTCAAGGTCAGGAATATAGAATTCACCATTGAATCTTAAGATCTAATGTTTTTTATCCTTTCCAGTGTATTTCTACGTGAATTTTCACATTAGAAACCATCTAGGATTGATAGAACTGAATTTAGTACATAAAATAATGAAATTAAAAAATTTCATTTGGAGATTTGTTTTTCTCACACTAACCGGTGTGTTTTTGGAAAGGGATGCTTGTAATTTTATACGGGAGGTTATGGTCATTTGATTGGTGAATTTGTAGGTAGATTTCAGATTAATATGGGCTAGTTTTGGGTATGGGATAAGGAGAAAACATGTGTTTCCAGATGGAAACCTATGGGTCCAAGGCTAGTTGAAATCCTAATCAGCTGGTTTGATTGTAAACTTTCTAGGTTTTTGGTCCTTGCTAGGTTTATATTGAGTATATAGTCTTTAAGGGCTAAAGTGTAATTTTCTTAACTTGGCATAGTGGTTAATCTATTAATGTCCATAAGATAAGGTAAAAAGGGTAAAGTAAATGGGTAAATGGGTGGGTAAGCAACCTCGTGGTTAAACCCATAAATTCCACAAGTATGTATTGAAAAAGGTTTTCAAATGACAAATAACACAATGCTTGCGTGTGTTGAAAGGGTGAGTTTCAACGAAAATACTATAGCGTATTGAATTAAAATAAAAAGGATAATTCTGATAAAGGAAGGGTTCGGATAAATCAAGTCATGGTTTCAAGTGTTGTATCAGGTATGTTAAATAAAGTGAGAAATGCTAAGTACGAGCAAATGAAGTATTTTACAAGATTAAGGTAAATTAATCTAGAGAAGTTAGATTTTTGAAAGAAAAATGATTAATACATTGGAATATGTATTTCAAAGGTTTATATGTATACTTGTGAAGTTACATGTATATTTTCGCATGCATGTGGTTGTAGCATGTGAGTATCCTTCCTGACATTCGTTTCTATACTGCTTGTGTATTGCTTTAATGGAAAGAATATTTTCTAAATGTTTATCATTTTGTTATTAAAAATATCTAAAAATCAATTTTTTGTAGAAAAATTGGAAATAAAAGGAAAAATCTTTAGGGATTGTCACTGTTTTTCTGTTAAAAAATTAAAAACAATTGGGATAAAAAAAATTAAACCAATTTTTTTTTGTTATTATTCTTTGATTAAAACTGTTTTTTATTCCCAAATAATAATAATAAATAGTTTATTTTTCAAACTTTATAACACCCATTTTATTATTTATCAATAAAGATGGGTAAAATCTTCAAATGTATCTAAAATAGTTAACAAATGGAGTAAATTGACACAAAATAAAAGGCTGAGGGTTAAATTGAAAAAAAAAAGGACAGGAACGAAATTGAGATAAATGAAAAGGTGAAGGACTAATGGAATAGTTTATTCAAAATTATATAACTCGAAATTAAAAATAAGTGATGAGAGAAAATAATTTACCTAAAAAAAATTCATAAATTTTTGTAATTTGATTAGTTATTTTATTAGCAATTGTGGGAGCCACTAGGAGTGTCTTTTTCCTTATATTTTGTTATAAAAAAATTTATTTCCTTTAACTTAATAAAGAAGGTATTATAATTTCGAAAAAAATAAAGAAAGATGTGAATAAAAGATGAGGAGATGAAAGGAACGTCCCTTTCTC
This sequence comes from Sambucus nigra, assembly GCA_949130495.1. Lineage (NCBI taxonomy): Eukaryota > Viridiplantae > Streptophyta > Magnoliopsida > Dipsacales > Adoxaceae > Sambucus > Sambucus nigra. The sequence goes on along the minus strand of OX422213.1, from coordinate 660,386,070 downwards.
TCCTAGTTTTAATACTTCCAACGCTTCCTTTCCAAAGATCTTCTATATAAACTTGTTAAACAAACCCAAAAAGATCAGAGAGAAAGACTCAAGGTTTTTTTCCGACTACCTACTGCTACGATGATACCAAAACGGATCTCTCTTCTGGTTGCAAAAAGTGATCAAAACAACAGGTAAGGTTTTTTTTTCTCGCTCGGTGTTTTTGGTTAGTTGAATCTGTAGTAGTATTTTATTTCCAATATATGTGTTTTGTTGTGGTTATGCTTTCTGTCAGTTGCCCTGTTCTTATGCTAAACATAAAAGTTCAAACTCTTGCTATGAGGAATAGAATTTTACAATATATGTGATTTGTCATTTGGCATCACCACACCGACTCATTCATGGGAATGCCTCTAATAGTCATGCGTGAAGGCCATTTTTAACCAATAAATTCTTTGGCATTCATTTCTGATGGAAAAAGTGGAGGTGAAGATGCTAATGTAAAATGGGTTTGTAAACTTTTATGTGTATTACGGCCAAGGTTCTAAAAAAACGCGAGGTGCGATCGAGGCGTGGAGGTCAAGCCTCAAGCCTTAGAAGCTTAGGCGGATTTAAGCGTAAAAATGCGTGAAAAGGCGTTTAGGCCTTATTAATATATTTTAATATTTTTACACCATAACAAGGCTATTAAAATACTAAAATTGTACATATCATAAAAATATGTCTGAATATATGAAAATTAAAATACTATTTGATTATTTTGGATGAGATAATGGTCCGGTTAGTTAAAAAATTCTTTAAAAGGCGATATCGTTTCACTAAAGTATTGTTGTTTTTAGAAAAAAGTCTCCTTAAGAGTTTTACTAAGCATAAGGCGTAAAAAACTTCAGGCGAGGCGTTTCGCCCAAGCCTTAACCCTAGACGGATTTTTTAGAACAGTGATTACGGCTATCTGTATCTTCACGTAATAAGAGGAGATACAGTCCCTATTTTTACTCCTAATAATTCACTTCACTTATAAACACCATATTATGTCAAGTTTCATAACTCCAATAATCCAACCCATTATATCTAATTTAACTCTTTATATATTGGGGGTTTTGGAAAAAAGTCCTTATAGTGTTCAAAGTGTATAAAAGTAGGACACTCCGTATAATTTTATAAATTTAGTCTCTGTACTAAAAATACCATGAAAAATGGTGAAAAACAGTGTCGCTGGCGCGGATCAAAAAAATAAAGGTATTGTACCACATGAACTATATTTATAAATGCTATTGTACCACATGGACTATATTTATAAACTTGAAAATCATTGTCCTAAAAATCCAAAAATAGGAAGGAACATGACATTTACCTTAATTCTGGATTATATATTCCTTAATTCTCGCTCGAAATAATCTTAGAATGAATTTATTTTTTGCATTTTAGTATTTTCAAATGTTTTATATAATAATAGTAAGATTTCTAAAATATTTTTCCTATAGTGTTCCAGACTTTTAAAATCTTTGTTCAATGATATGCAAACTTAGTAAACATTTTTTTTTTATTATTTCCATAACTTATTAAAAATAATTCAGTTTTTTCCAGATTTTATAAATAATTGTTTGTAATTTTAAAATTTCAAAATAATTTTATATTATTCCTAGTTTTCTTTTAAAAAAAATTGCCAATATTTTTTTTCTATTTTTCAAGATTTTTAGATGTTTTTAAGTATATACGTCAACTTTTTTTATAAGTTATTGTATCTATAAATTTTGAAATATTTTTAAATTATTTTCTAAATTCTATGAAAATATAATATTTTTGAATTTTTAATTAATTTTTATATTAGTTCATATTAGTTTTCATGATTTCCAAAATTTTAACGATCAATTATCAAAAAGTCCCTCAAACATTTTTTAATACACATTTAGTCCAAACCTTTTTTTTGTTCTAAAAAGTCTCCCAAATGCCGATTGAGTGTGTTTATGTGGTAAGAAACTTTTTGGAACAAAACAAAAAACCTTGGACGAAACGTGTATTAAAAAACTATTTGCGGGCCTATTTTGTATATGTCCCAAATTTTAAAATATTTTCTCTAATTTTCAAAAGTTTTAAATATTTTTCTATAATTTTTAGATTCTAAAATGTTTTTTAAATTATGAATTTTATTGTTTTTATTTTATTCTTAACTTTTATACTAGATTGGACAAAAGTATCCTCATGTGCATGACACTTGACCCATTTTTATGCAAAAAGTTATTGTAGTTCATCTTAAGGGGTAATTTGGTGTCGTTTTGAAAGTTTTACTATTGGATTTTTTTTGCGTGGCGGGGATGTTTTTTCTTTGTTTTTTTAATCAAGGTTGGGTAGAATTTGTTTTTTGCATTTTGTTATGTTCAAATATTTTATTCAATATTTGTAAAACTTCAAAAATATTTTATCTATATTATTCTAGATTTTTTAAATCTTTTTTCAATAATATGTAAACTTATTAAATGTGGGTCTATTTTTACACCGGCAAAATTTGCAATTGAATTGATCTTTATATCAAATGGGTTATTACAACTTTAATTGAGTGTTGCTGTGTGGTGAATGATTCAACTTAGCAGTGCTTTGGGTTAATGGGTTCCAACAACAACTGTATTTGCCACTTTTTGCTATAACTAAAGGATAATTTTTTAAATTTTTTTTTTGAATTTTTTTTCTTTGTCAAGATTTCAAATATCGAATAATTATGGGTGGGAAAAGTTATACTTGTTTTGTTTGTTATATTTATTTATTTATTTCATACACAAACTTCAGCTGTTATGCTGTGTAAATAATAATTTATGTTGTGTGTTCAAGCCGTACAGAGTTTCAGCTGTAAAGAGTTCTATTCGAGATAGACTCTCAAAAGTGTCAAGTGCCATAAAGAATTTAGGATTTTATGATACATGTGGGTTTTAGAGCTGATTATGGGGTGATGCTATTTACACTCCAAATAAATACTAAGGCACTCCATTTTGTGCACAAACATTGAAAATGACCATAATGACCCCTTGTATATTCTGAACTCCATTCCTCCCTTTCAAAGGAGTTGGACTTCTCCTCCATCTAGCTTTCTTTGCTTAACCGAAAAACATATATTCATCTCTATTAGAGTTTTTTAGATAACTAATGTTTAGCTCTTAAAATTTATATATTAAATATTTTTTGATACATAAAAAGTAACGGAGTTTCTTAATATAATCCTAGACCAAGAAGCTATTTTGAGCTTTAATCGACTAATATATATTTTAACACTAAAGTTCCATAGTCGCTAGTGTATGACCCAAATAAAAGCGTCACGGGACGATTTTTTTTTCCTAATAAGAACACGACTCAAATAAAAGTTAAACGACACGAAATTTTATTTATTTTTATTCAATACAAAAACGACCCAAATTAAAACAACCTCATACAAAAACATTTTTTTTACCAAACAAAAAGATGATTCAATTAAAAGCAACACAACAAGATATTTTTTTATCTAATACGAACACGACCAAAATAAAAACAACATCACGCGAACACTATTTTTTACCAAACAAAAACACGATATAATTAAAACTGCATGACCGAAATAAAACACGACATGCAATCTTATTTTTTTACCTAATACAAACATGATCCAAATAAAAGTAATACGACACTAATTATTTTTTTATTTTTTTACAAAACACAAACACGATACAATTAAAATCCGATATGACCCAAATATATTTCGTGTCTTGTTGCTTTTATTTGGGTCGTGTTCGTATTAGATAAAATAAAATAAAATAAAAAATTTATGTAATATTTAAACATTTCAACGGACCCATATAAAAAAATTCAACACAAATTGGTTACTCGGTTGACTTGTAATGAGGGACTTTTTGGAACAAAATAAGAAGAATTTGACTAAACGTGTATTAAAAAATGTTTGATGAATTGTTTGTTATATGCCCTGTTTTATTGGATCGGGTTCCTGTTCTATAAAAATAATAATCTTGTCGAATTATGTGTCACTATTATTTGGATTGTGTTTGTGTTAAATAAAAAATAAAAATTATGTGTTACATGTTGTGTCTCTTTTAATTAGGTCATGTGCGTGTTTAGTAAAAAAAAATATGATTTTCTGTCATCTCGTATCAAACTAATTCAATGATTCGCTTCATTTTGTCTTATTTTTTCAAGTATAATGTCATACGTAAAATAAATCGTGTTCCCGACGTGTAATTAAAATTTACGTACACTAATTTTTTAGGTATTAAAGTATAAAAAAACTACTTTAATTTCTTATTTATTTTTTTCCACACTTACATATAATATCGCCCCCTTACACATAAAATTTGAATTCGTGTGGCTAATAAAATAGCACATGCTAGTGAAATTTGGAAAAACAAAATTGATAGAGCGACCGGGCTATCCGACTTAAAGCTCAAACTTAACGATGTGGCAGTGCCACATCGTTAAGCTTGAGTTTTAAGTGGCTACAAACTTTTTTTGCTTTGTCATTCTATTAATTTATTTTTTTCCTCAAAAATAATTTTCAAAGTTAAAAACAAAAATTCAATCACAAATAAAAAATTGTTTTAAAATACAAAAAGACAAGACACTAAATCGTATTTTTTTACTTATCACAAATCAATTAAAAATTACACAATACGATTATTAATCTTTTATTTTTTAACCAACACGATCACGATTCAAAAAAACGCGACGTGACATGTAGTCGTATTTTTTTCATACTGTTGGCGTGGACCATTTTTTACTATTTTAAAAACAATCTTTTTACTATTTAAAAAAAAATTTCTGCGCTGGCGATATATATACTGCTGACGCGGAACAACATATTATAAAAAATGATCCGTGTCAGATATATCTATAGGTTATGTATAGGTGGTCGGACCACCTATACATACTACTGGTTCAAACCATTTATTTTTAAATAGTTAAACATTTTTTTTACTATTTAAAAAAAATGGTTCGCGGCAGCGGTATGCAAAAAAATTATTATCTTATTTTTTAAATATTTTTAACTCGTTTAGTTCCTCAACAAGGGCTGAGCCGGGATTGTTCGACAGGCTGGGCTAAAAAAATTAGTAATTTGTGAAAGAGTTAATGACAAAGTCCGGGATTTGCATGTGGAATCCTCCGACCAATTTTTTAAGGTTATTTTTGAATTTTTTACCAAACTCTAGTATTTAACAACTAATGTTATTCAATAGTATGAGTCACCAATATTGACAATGAGAAAATCTAGACCGACTCTCTCTTTCGACTCACACACCCGACTCTCTCTGACGTGGCATAATCCCATTTGTCCAACTGATTTTTTTTTAATAAAAACTCAACTTTTGAATTTTCAATAAAAACTGTTTTTATTTTTTAAAAAAAACGTTATTTTTATTAAAAAATTGTTTTTTTAATACTGTTTTTAACTTTATTTAAATGTATTAAAAATGATATTTATATAAAAAAAAATGTTTAAGAAACTAAAAATTTGTATTTTCAATAAAAGCCATTTTAAAAAAAACTTATTAAATGACGTGGGTCCGCACCAGCAGCCCCAACTGTATTCTTTTTAAAACTATTTTTTTAAAATGTTTTTAACTTTGTATAACTGTATTAAAAAACAGGAAAAAAAACATTTCAACATTTTTAAAAAGATATTTATAAAAACTAAAAATTTGTATTTTCAATAAAAGCCATTTAAAAAAAACTCATTAAATGGCGTGAGTCTGCGTCAACGGCACTAACCAATCGCGACGAGGATGTGGGTTCGCGCCAGCGGCACTAACCAATCGGGATAATTTTTTATTTATTTTTAAATGAAAGTTAAATTTGTATTTTCAATAAAAACTATTTTTTTTTAAGAAAACTACATTTTTTAAAATAGTAAAAAAAATAATTTGGGGCTGATTTTTTTTTATGGTTTTTAAACATTTTAATAGGGCCATGAAAAAATAATCCGCTCAAAATGAATTGTTTTGCTAATTTAAAAAAATCAGTCAAACTTTGTCAGTTTTTAAGTTAAAACAGACAAAGTTTGACCGATTTTTTTAAAATAGCAAAAAAATTCATTTTGAGTTGAATTTTTTTTATGGTCCTAATGAAATGTTTAAAAACTATATAAAAAAAAATTAGATCAAAAATATTTTTTTTACTATTTTATCAAAAATGGTCCGCGCCAGCGGTATGCAAACTGGGGTATGTATGAGAACCTCTCTCTCTCTCTCTCTCTCTCTCTCTCTCTCTCTATATATATATATATATATATACACACACACACACACAAATATTCATCAATCTAATATATTATTGAAATAGAAAATTACATGGCTACATGCTCTTAAAATAAATACAAAAAATTTACCCTGATAATACAAAATCAAAATTAGTTAGGTATAATCTTTTTCGACACCATATTTATGAAATTAGTATCACATTGTATTCATAACATAAAATTCGTATATCAAATTCACAATCATTCAAAAAATTAGAATAAAAAAATCATTCATGAAAACTAATGAAGGATATACAACAAATGGCTTAGATAAAAAATGTAAAATTGGTTTTTAATGTCTAAGATTAAATTCTAAGAACTACAAAAAACATTTATAAATGGTAAAAACCATGCAATCGGACATTTAAGTCTTTTAAAAGAGATAGATGGCTAGAATAGATATGTAAAAATAAGAGAATTAAGAGAATTGTGAGGGTGAGGATGTGCAGTGCTGAAACAAGAATGAAACACTGGCTTAGGACTTTTTGATGGGTTTTAGGCTTAAGTGAGTGGATTGAGATAATGAGCAACCAAGGCATTTTTTACCTAGGTTGTAAGTTGAAATGTTACAACAGCTAAGACATTTTTATGTTGGGAGGGGTGGGCTATAGCCCTGATCTGCTCATCCCTAGATCCGCCCTTGTTCCTCGAATATTCATTTACTCAATATTCTCTTATTTTCTAAGATTCGCAGCGGCACCCCTAATTTTTAAACATATTTTTTTTATTTTACAACATTTAAAACAATTTTTGTACTTCTTAAAATTGTTTAAAGGTGCGCATTAAAAAAAATGCTATTCTAATGATGAATTCCTTTTTTTAATTATTTTTAACTCATTTAGTCACTCAAATTCCCATTTTTCTATTATTCTCTTATTTTTAAAGGTCCGCGCCAGCGGCACAACTTAATTTTTTTTAATTTTATAACATTTAAAATAATTTTTGTATTTCTTCAAATATTTAAAGGTCCGCGCTAGCGGCACAATTTTTTGGTTAAGTTTCTATGTGGTAATGGTTTTTTTGGAACAAAATAAAAATATTTGGACTAAACGCATTTTTTTGTGTGTTATTTTTTTTTGGGATTGAATTGTTTTTTTTTTAACTTTGAAAATTTTATTTTGAAAAAAAAACATGAATTTATAGGTGACAAAGCAAACAAAATGCGTGCATGTTAATGATGTGGCAATGCCACATCATTAAGTTTGAAAATTAAGTCCAACTTCCATGTCGCCGTAGTCGTGCTCTTTGGAAAAATTAAAGTATACAAATACTCACAAATTTATTAGATAAAATAACCTATTTTTATGTTTATGTTTAATCTTTAAATTAATTGATTCAACTCAATACTCATGAAAGCAATAAGGCTAGTTAATGACTTTGTGCTAGGATGGTAATTTCGTCTTTTTGATGCAAAATGTAGCGGCAGAAACTTTAAGAGGGGTGGGAATATCCTTACCCCTGTTTATGTTGTCTGTAAAAGCTGTTATGCTGATGGGTTTTAAAATAGGAATATAATAGTAATTTTGATTTGGTTCACTTTATTAAGGGTAAAAAGAGACTTAATCCATTCCTCTTCCTTAGACTATAAAACCTTTTGGCTTTTCAAACATAATACTTCCAACCCTTCTTACGTGACTTCTATTCGGCTTCACTTCCACTTCCCTTGAATATAAAATCTTATATATTTTGTTTTATTAAAAATCTGTTTATAAAACGTAAAATTTATTTTTTTTTAAAAGTATTTTTTTTAAATTTTTATTTTTGATTAAAAACTTTAGTGCTTATATTGAAGAAATGAATGCTAATTCTAAGGACAAACTAGAATGCTAATTCTAAGTCTGCTATTCATGCGTGAAGGGCATTTTGAACCAATAAATGCTTTGGCATTCATTTCTGATGGAAAAATTGGAGGTGAAGATGCTTATGTAATATCGCGTCACTTTGATCAGGACTACTTTAACACAAGTCTTAGAATTAGCATCACATTGGAGATTTTTTTTTCATCTTTTCGCCCATTTTAATTTGTTGTAATGGGATTGCAATCCATCGAGGTTGGTTTCTCTAAAATGAAACATATGTTTTGCAAGAAAAAATGACACCAAAACATATCTAATATGAAAGTGTTACACAGGTAATATCTTCATTTATTTTACAATAAGTGTCATAAAGTGTTCGCGCATCGCGCGGGTTAAAAACTAATAAATATAATTTGAGGTGAGTGAATCTTTGTAAGGGTAGATGAGAAAAGGCATTTAGCTAATTAAATGCATAGTTATTACTTCTTTTTAGCAGGTAATATGAAAAGACAATTATCAAAAACGGGTTTGTAAACTTTTATGTGTATTACGGCTATCTGTATGTTCACGTAATAAGAGGAGATACAACCCCTATTTTTACTCCTAATAATTCACTTCACTTAAAAATACCATATTATGTCAAGTTTCATAACTCCAATAATCCAGCTCACTATATCTAATTTAACCCTTTATATATTCCTCAATTCTCGCTCGAAATAATCTTAAAATGGATTTTATGGATCAACTTTCTATGGTGGAAAATTGGATACTCTTTGAAGAAAAAAGTCAAGGGTAATAATAACAAACTATTTTTTGTTTTAAGTTTATGTGAATTCTGACGAGCTTTATATGTTTACTTACTTTTTTTATATAATTCTAATGCAGGTATATAGATCAATATCCAGCACTTGCGTATGATCCATACTTATTTTCTTGGAAAGGTGCTCACTTTAATTTTGACAAGAACTTAATGTTACAATCGAAAAATCACACGCCCCGCTTAGAATTCGGTAATTTTGCAAATATTGAGAGTGATGTTTTAATGCCTCTATGGGATGTTAATGTTAATTTGCGACAATTTCATGAAGTTGGGATTATTGATACTAAACACCACATGTACGTTACTAGAGCTCAAAATTTGGATCATGGACCCAACTTTAAAGTCGTCAAAAATGAAATTCCAATTGTTAATTTTGATTATAAATGCAACTTTGGAGTTGTACAAGGTGAAGGTTCAAGTACAATAGACACCAAAGAGCTGGTCATTTCAAACTCATACAAGAATCGTGAGCGTCGACGTTATCGATCGAGGTCGATTCCATTAGAGTTGGATGAGATTCAAAAATACTTTCATGTTCCAATAGCTAAAGCGGCTGAGGAGTTAAATGTAGGGTTAACCATGTTTAAGAAAAGATGCAGAGAACTCAAAATTATGAGGTGGCCATGCAGAAAGATTAAGAGTGTGGAGTTTCTCATTCACAATGTTAAGGTATGTGTATTCATTATCCATGTAGCCAAAATAGACACGGAAAACAATTGTCTAGTACGCATGTGCCCAATTCACAATGTTAAGATACGTGTATTCGTTATCCATGTAGCCAAAATTGACACGGAAAGCAATTATCTATTATACATGTGCCCCTCGACTCTGCCATATATATATATATATATATATATATATATATATATATATAGGGTGGGGGGGCTCCCATATGACCCTTACCACCCCCTTCCCCTCTCTCCCTATATGGGATATTTTTTTTTTTTTGGGGGGGTGGGGGGTGGTGGTGGTGTTCCAAACATATTAGTGTACTCTTGAAAAAATTAGGTCAAAATGAAAGTTTTTTTGTATTTTAAAAAAATTGATCAATATTTGACAGTTTCTAAGCAGTTTACTGAAGTGCTTAAAAAATGTCAAAACTTAACCGATTAAAAACTCTCAAATATTGATCCATTTTTTTAAAATACCAAACAAAATGATTTTTACCTGAAATGTTTATATATATCCTTTTCAAGTTATTTTGTTTTATTTACTTTAGTATATTTCTTCTTGGTATAATTATATATACTTTTTAATTGTAATTTCAGGAGTTGGGATTAATGAATGAGGTCAAGTGGCTAGAAGAGAATAAAGAGATGTTGGAGAAGGTGCCACAGTTGGAGTTAACAGAGAGAGTAAAGAAGCTAAGGCGAGATTGCTTCAATATTAATTACAAGAAGAGAAGGTTGCTTGAATAATTACAAGAAAAGAAGGTTGCTTGCTGGTTTTTAATGATACTTAACCTTCGTTTTTATGTTCCAAACTTTCTATACATGAGCTTTTCATGTACCTTTTTGGCGGGGAGAGTGGCTTTCCCTCTCTCATCTCTCTCTCTCAAAAAGAATTAAGTGTTGGTAATTTATTTATAATAATGAAAAAACAAATTAAGGGGATGTATGATGTTTTGTTAGCAGCAAATTGGGGGTATTTTGAGATGTCATGCTACACGAGTTTTATTATGTTTTCATGTCATTTTTTTTATTTGCAATTTAAGGCAATATAAAGTTAAAGGATCTTAAAGGGAAAAAAAAGAAACTTATTTAACATAAGAAATGATTAAACTTACTACATGGATAACATAAAATCTATACAATATATCTATGTTTGTGTAAAAATTTAAATCCTGTTAGTCGTGTTAATTATTTGTGTCAAAACTTTTATGTTTGCGTGATTATGAATTGGGATATCGATGTCCTATTTTACATAGGTTGTCCTCATGCAAATGTAAAAAATACATGACATGCCATGTAATATCATTTTTGTATTTTAGTAGGTTTGTTGTGCTGTGCCCGAATTAAAACATAATAAAAAAACACAATTTATAACCCACACAACACATCAATTTGTAACAACCCAGATTTTTGAGCGGCTATTTTATATTATTTTGCCCGATGGGCTAATTTTATAAAATAGGAGAAGTTGGAGTAAATATTATTTCTCGTGAGATTTAGGGATAATATTTACTATGTTTTGTCTATTTACCGTTATGAGAAGGCAAATAGCATTATATTATGATATATTGCGTCATTATATGTAGAACGACTATTGATACCAAAATTAATATGCTGATGTGGGCGAATAATACGAAGACATTTGTCAATCTACGTGGCACAATAACAACGAGGAAGTTCATTTCCCCGACCAACTCATGTTCCCTACGAGCAACGAGGACACACCGAGGAGCTTCAGCACTCCGAGGTACTCTAGCACTCCGAGGTACTCTAGCGCTCCGAGGAACTAAGGCGGTCCGAGCTGCATCTCGGTCGTAGCATAAACTGCCAGATAATCGACAGTTCAACCATTCATTGAATGTTTATCATCTTGATGCACACGCTGCATTAAATGTATTACCCTTTCATATGTATATCATTTAATGTATCAACCCTTTCATGTACAATCTAAGGGCTATAAATACCTTGTATCACCCTCATTCAAGGGGCCGGAATTTCTTGATAGAACTTGTAATCGAGAATTCCCAAACACTCAGCAATAACATAACAGTGGACGTAGGCCATACTTATAAGGCTGAACCACTTTAAAAATCTTTGTCTCATTTTATTTATCTGTGATTGAATGATTAGAGCGATCTAATTTTTTACATCAACAGATTGGCGCCGTCTGTGGGAAACGACTGTTGCTATCGTTTTTTCACCAAAAATCATTTATCATCAATGGCAGATAATCCAGAATCCAGTAATCGAAATGCTGGAAATGCTGGAAACCCTCCAAATCCATCTGCACCTCCAGATCTGGCTGGAATTATGACGAATCTGGCTGAAGGACAAACCGCCATGCAAGAAACAATGAGGCAACTTATTCAAACTCTTCACGGCGGTGCACCTACCCATTCAAGGCAAAGGAGTGATCGTGGGCAATCGCGATCCAGGCGTACTGGGTCATATCGTAATGAAGAATCTAATGATTTTTCTTATCAACCTGGGCGAACTTCATCGATACGGGCTACGGATACAGATCAACATATCACTCTCTCTTCGGAGAGAACCAGCGCCCTGGAAAGATTAAGCAGGGTGTCTCCTTTCAGTCGGTTAGGACCAAGGAGAAATATGAGTCCACCTAGAGCCCCATCGAGAAGCTTTCGACCACCATCAGGTCTGAGAGAAGGATCAGCACAATCACGACCAGCTACTCATCGAGATAGATCTCAGGAAGCTACGTCAGAACAATCAATTGCTCGGACTAAGCAGCCCGAGGAAGGAAATGAAGCATGGAAAGGTTCCATTCAGCGATTGGAGGATAAACTTGGAGAAATGGCTAAAGAAAGGAATCCCTTACAGAGAACTTTTGTTCAAGGGACACCTTTTGTGCAGGCCATTGTGAATTTTCCTACACCATCGAAATTCAAAGCACCTGTAGTGACCCCTAAGTATGATGGAAAGACAGATCATGTTCTCCATATAGAACAATACCAAGCTGCTGCCGACATATATGCCATCCCCGACGAGATGAGGTGTAGAGCATTCTCGGGAACTCTTACCGGATCTGCACAGATATGGTACAACAATCTTCCTCGGGGTAAGATTTCGACTTTTATTTAGTTAGCCGAGTTGTTCATTGGCAATTTCTGTTTTGGAGCAAAGACAGTAAAGCGAGTAGCGCACTTGTTAAGTGTTAGACAAAAATCAGGTGAGAGTACTAGAGATTACATAACTCGTTTCAATAACGAGAAATTGGAAGTCATAGATTACGAAGAAAAGACAGCGATCACTGCTCTGATGAGTGGATTGCTGCCTAACAAGTTATACTACACTTTGGCCAAAGATTCACCTAAAACTATGTCGGAGTTGATGGCAAAAGCGGCTAAAATCATGAATGCCGAGGAGGCTATGGCTGCGAAGAAGAATATGAATAAAGAAACCAAGGTGGAGGTTGACAAATCTAAGAAGAAAGAGCAAAAAGGTAATGGTGGTGACAAGCACTCCAAGAATAATAGAACGTCATGGGAAGTCCTGAAGAAATACGATAATTATACTCTATTGAAAATGGGTATTAATCATGTTTTGGAAGAAATCAAGAATAACGAAGAAATCAAGTGGCCAGATAAACTGAGGACCAATCCTGACCTGAGGAATAGGGCCAAATATTGCGAATTCCATAAAGATCATGGCCATACGACCAAAAATTGCATAGCCCTTCAGAACGAGATTGAAACGCTCATCCGAAGAGGAAAGTTGTCAAAGTATGTAGATCGCAGAGGTGAAAGGAAGAATGATGATAGAACTAGAGATCGTTCCAGATCTCCTCGTCGGACGGAGGAGAAAAAGAAAAGAGATCATGAAGATGATCCAGATGAAGACCCCGATCTTCCAAAAAATCCAAGGCAGCCTGAACGAGAGGTATTTTCCATACGTTTTGGGTCATTTGATTGCAATGTTATTACAGGAGGAGATGCTGGAGGGGGAGACCTTACTGCAGAAAGAAAGGCTTATCTCGGAGAGGCTCAAGCCTGCTCATATATTCAACGAATAAATCTTACCGAGGATGATCGTCCGAGGAAGGTAAATAAAGAGAATCTAGTTATTGGTTTTTCAAAAAATGATTTGGTAGGTGTTCTTTACCCTCACGACGATCCTTTGGTGATCAAAATGAGGATGAAAGATGTGGTGATTTCAAGGGTGTTGGTGGACAATGGTAGTTCGGAAAACATCATGTACTATTCATGCTTTGATAGCTTGAATTTGAAATTATCTCAATTGGAACCTTATCACAGACCCCTTCTGGGTTTTGCTGGCGAGAAAGTTTTTCCACTTGGGACGATCAAGTTGGACATATTCATTGGAACTTGGCCTGCTTGTCGAACAGAAAGAATACGCTTCTTTGTGATGGACAAGAATGTGCAGTCAGCCTACAACATCATCATGGGAAGAGTTGGTTTGAAGAAGTTCGAAGCAGTTCCATCTACAGTGCATCAATGCTTAAAATTCCCAACAAACTTCGGAGTAGGAGTTGTGAAAGGTGATCAAAAAATAGCTCGAGAATGCTATTATTCATCTGCCGAATAAGAGGAGCTTGAGGAATCAAGGAAAAAGACTACTACCTACTAGGTGGAGGAAGGTACAGAAATTGAAACACTTGATCCCAGGGATAAATCCCAACTTGTAAAAGGACAGGTGGTAGAATCTACAGAAAATGTTATTCTGGACGAAGAGCATCCTGAACGAGTAACCCAGATAGGTTCGTCGTTGGATGCTTCAATAAAACAAGAGTTGATAACTTTCTTGAGAAATAGGAAGAATACTTTTGCATGGAGTCACGAAGACATGCCAGGAATAGATCCAAACTTCTTATGTCATGAACTCAATGTGAATAAGGAGATCAAGCCTGTGAAGCAGAGAAGAAGAGTGTTTAGTCCCGAGAAGAATCAGGCCATACAAGAGGAAGTCGAGAAGCTCCAAAAATCCCAATTCATTGAAGATGTGAAATATCCAGACTGGTTAGCAAATGTGGTGATGGTAAAGAAGAAGAAAAATAAATGGAGAATGTGTGTTGATTTCACTGATCTCAACAAAGCATGCCCGAAAGATCATTTTCCATTGCCCAGAATAGACCAGCTAGTGGATGCTACTTCGGGACATGCGCTGCTCAGCTTCATGGATGCATATTCTGGCTACAACCAGATCAAAATGAAACCTGAAGACAGGGAAAGTACTTCTTTTATTACCCCAAGGGGAACTTATTGTTATAATGTCATGCCTTTTGATTTAAAAAATGCAGGTGCAACATATCAGCGACTGATGAACAAGGTTTTTGCCGAACAAATCAGTTGCAACATGGAAGTCTATGTCGACGATATGCTAACAAAAAGAAAGAAAGTTGCTGATCATCTAGTTGATTTAGGTCAGACCTTTGATCAACTAGATAAATACCAAATGAAGCTCAACCCGACGAAGTGCACCTTTGGAGTACGAGAAGGAATGTTCCTCGGATACATCGTTAACCAACGAGGAATTGAGGCAAATCCAGAAAAGATCAAAGCTCTTTTAGGGTTGCGATCCCCAACGACGAAGAAAGAAGTGCAGAGTCTTACAGGATGAGTTGCAGCGCTCAACAGATTTGTGTCCAGAGCAACTGATAAATGCCTCCCATTCTTCAAAACACTTCGAAAAACTTTTGAGTGGACTGAGGAATGTGAGAAGGCCTTCCAAGACTTGAAAAAGTATTTGGGAGCACCTCCATTGTTGTCCAGGCCAATAACAGGAGAGAAGTTATACTTGTATCTGGCAGTATCAGAGAATGCAGTTAGTTCAGCATTGATCAGATTGGAGAATGGAGTCCAGAAACCAATCTATTACACAAGTAAAGCTTTTCGAGGTGCGGAAATCAGGTACCCAAAGCTGGAGAAATTGGCATTGGCATTAATTGAAGCAAGTAGAAGAATGAGGCCATATTTCCAGGCCCATACCATCGTCGTTTATACCGACATGCCATTGAGGCAAGCCCTTCATAAGCCAGAAAAGTCAGGAAGACTGATGTACTGGGCAATAGAGCTCGGTGAATATGATATTGTGTATGAACCCAGATCATCATTGAAAGGGCAGGCTGTAGCAGATTTTATAGCAGAGTTTATATATCCTGATACCCCCGAGGAACAAAAGTTACTCGCTGACCAACCTGTGGATATTACAGGATCAACAGATATAAATCCAGACCAACTCCGGTTGGTAAAAGGACTTGTGGATGTAGAAGGATCATCAACTTCAAACTCAGACCAGCTCTGGTTGGTAAAAGAGCGAGAAGAGATGATCGACGAGGAGCGAAAAGTGTCAGGGGAGGATGAAAAGAAGCAACAAATATTTCACCGAGGAACTCTATCAGATAAGGAATTTGAAGACGGGTTACCCATATGGAGATTATATGTAGATGGCTCATCTTGCACAGCAGGTTCTGGGGCAGGAATTGTTTTGAATACTCCAGACGAGATTGACGTGGAATATGCTTTGCGATTCCAATTCAAAGCCTCTAATAATGAGGCTGAGTATGAGGCCATGATAGCAGGTCTTAATTTATCAAAGATTATGGAAGCGCAACAAGTGATGGTATTCAGTGATTCTCAATTGATTGTGAATCAGATGATGGGAACATATGCAGTTAAAGGAGAACTAATGGTCAAGTATCATGCAAAGGTGATGGAATTGTTGGCAGAATTTGATGCCATTCAGGTGATCAGAATACCCAGAATAGAAAATGCACAAGCAGACGCACTGGCCCGACTAGCATCAGCTACTCGTACCGAGCTACGAAGAACAATACCAATTGAAGTACTGGAAAGTCGGAGCATAGATGAAAACCTGACGATGAATGTTATTACCCTTGATTTAGGACCATCTTGGATGGATCCCATCAGGGCATATATCGAAGAAGGATAATTGCCAGAGGACAAGCTCGCGGCAAAGAAATTGAAGTATAAAGCTGCTCGGTATGTATTAACTAATGGTATTTTATATAGACGAGGAATTATGGCAGGTTTGCAGAGATGTGTACATCCCTCTGAGGTGAAAGAATTGATTGAAGAAATGAAGGGTCTTGTGGAGCTCATGTAGCAGGTCGAACACTTTTACAAAGGGTAATGACTCAAGGATACTATTGGCCGACGATGAGGGCTGATTGTATAGCCTATGCTAAGAAATGTGACAAGTGCCAACGTTTTTCCTCTATCCGACGAACTCCACAAGCATTGTTGACACCAATAACTTCCCCTTGGCCATTTGCCATGTGGGGAATTGATTTGGTTGGACCACTGCCGACCACCCGAGGAAGATTCAAGTACCTCGTCGTTGCAGTGGACTATTTTACTAAGTGGGTAGAAGCTGAGCCGCTTATTGATATGACATACGAGAAGGTATACCAATTCGTTTGGAAGAATATCATCTGTCGATATGGTCTCCCTCATGCCTTCATCACAGACCATGGAACCCAATTTGATAACGAGGAATTTGCTGCCTATTGTCATCAGTCGAACATTTTGAAGGTTCATTCAGCACCAGGACATCCTCAAAGCAATGGACAGACTGAAGTGACGAATAGAACACTGCTAAATGGTTTGAAGAAAAGGCTAAGTGAAGCTAAAGCTAACTGGATTAATGAGCTACAATCAGTATTGTGGGCTTACCGAACAACTCCCCGAGCAGCGACTGGAGAATCACCATATATGCTGGCATTTGGAAGTGAGGCTGTAATACCTGCCGAGTTGGGTCTTCCAATGCATAGAGTACTGAATTTCAATTCTCCTATCAGTGACTTGATGAGAAGACTGGATTTGGATATGCTCGAGGAGGTCAGAGAAGAGGCAGCCATTAGGAATGCTACTTATCAACAACGAACAGCTCTTTTTTATAACAAAAGGGTGAGGAAATGCGATTTAAAGGAAGGAGATTACGTGCTAAAGAAGGTAATTCAGAAGCACAATAAATTGGAGGCAAACTGGCATGGGCCTTACCGAGTTACAGAAGTTGTTCGACCAGGAACCTACCGAATAGAAACTCTAGAAGGAGAAGAATTCAAGAATGCTTGGAATGCTGAACACCTTCGCAAGTATTATCAATGATGTAAAATGTACAACGATTCCATCAATATGAATAAAACGATGATGTTTTCACCATTTTCCTCTCCTTTGTTTGAAAGTTTTTCGGGGAATACTAGTGTTGTACACTACGCTGCTCGACAGCAAAAAGAAGACGATAGTTCGAAAGAACCAAAAATTATACTCCTTTGGTTAGGAGGCGTACACTAGCGTGACCAACTAAGGTTGGTAAGATAACTAGTGGACAAATAGTTCGAAAGAACCAAAAATTATACTCCTTTGGTTAGGAGGCGTACACTAGCGTGACCAACTAAGGTTGGTAAGATAACTAGTGGACAGATAGTTCGAAAGAACCAAAAATTATACTCCTTTGGTTAGGAGGCGTACACTAGCGTGACCAACTAAGGTTGGTAAGATAACTAGTGGACAGATAGTTCGAAAGAACCAAAAATTATACTCCTTTGGTTAGGAGGCGTACACTAGCGTGACCAACTAAGGTTGGTAAGATAACTAGTGGACAGATAGTTCGAAAGAACAAAAAATTATACTCCTTTGGTTAGGAGGCGTACACTAGCGTGATCAACTAAGGTTGGTAAGATAACTAGTGGACAAGATAGTTCGAAAGAACCTGATAGTTCAATAATCAACTACGGTTGAGGGAAGAACAATATTAGTTGATTTGAAAATATGCTCTCACATTCCAATTTATGTTGGTCGGGAGGTACGATTATTACAAAAGTTCTTCAAAAATACAAAAATTCCAAACTGAACCAAATATAGTTGGTCGGTGATCAAAACCCACTAATTGTAGTTGGTCGACGAGGATAAATTATTGACCTTGGTTGGTCGGACGCACTTTATGAACATTTGATGAACCAAATATGGTTGGTCGGGGATAAAAACCCATCAACTGTAGTTGGTCGACAAACACAATCTAACAACCTTGGTTGGTTGGAAACATTTTGAACATTTTATACTCATTACTTTATTATTAAGTGATTGAGCAAACTTGATACTTGTAACTTTTTAATAAGTTGGTCGATGAACAACAATATTGTTATCTTTTTAACTTATACATATGCACAGATGTAGAGCATTTTACAAGACAATAGCAATACAGATTTGCAAACAGAAGATGAAAGTCTTTCATTAAAATCAAAATAAATTACAAGCTACATATATGTGCTAACTGTTACATTGAAAAACCTATTCTATTGGTTTCTTTCCTTTAGCTTTTGAAACAGGCTCCTCGCCAGCAGGAGGATCCTCCAGGCAAAGAGGAGAATTGATGAAATTAATATCTCTGAGCATTCTGACGTTCATCACAGAAGGTGTATCCAAGAGATGCTCGGGACGAGATAATTCAGTCTGAGAATGAAGACTATAGTCACCAAGATATTTTGAAATTAAACTCCGAGGAATGGAACGAGCTGGGATCCATTCCATGTCTAATTTGAAAGGTGGCACAGGCAAGTCTAGTAACCCTGGAGCATGATAATCCCATAAAAAATGCCCTTGCTCCAATTTTAGTACACCCAGGGCGTTCAACCACCCCTGCTTATAACCTTCATTATTGGCATGTTCAATACGAGCATCTAAATGAACAAGGGCTTCATTGTATCCTGCCATCCAAAATTCCCTGGGCTGTTTATGGAATTGGAAGGTTAATCTATCCAATTGTTCGTGAAGGTTCCTGGAAAAAAACATCTTTATCATTCAAAGCAGACTTCGTCGCAGTAAGTTGATCTTCCAAAGATAGGTTTTTCTTGGACATTTCAGATAAAGCCCGATCTTTGGCGTTCAATTGGAATGCTTGAGTTTCCAAAGTAGACTGAGTGCGAGCTTCTTCAACATTACGGCTGAAAACTCTTGATCAACTCCGAGCAGGTGGTGAATTTTGCTCCTCGACAACATTTTGAACAGCTCTTCCTCGCCCCCGAGACCCTCTTCCTCGTCCCCGAGCAGTAGTGGAAAAACCAGATCTTCTCAGAGCATCCAACTCTTGTCTTAATTTGGCATTCTCAACCTCTAAGAACGAGAAACCTTCATCGGTAACTTGTACTAAAGCAGTGGAAGATGACGCTGCAGATTCATACTGTGCCAGCTTTGTCTGCAAATTATTGTTCTCTTGTTCCAGCAACTCAGCAATCTGCCTGCAGGCCTCAACTTCACCTTTTAGAGTTCTTTCCCTAACATCGTATCCAGTAAGGATCTTTTTATGGCCTGTTTTAGAAGAAAGCTGTTGATATCTATCTTCATACTCCTTGTGCAGCAAAGCAGTCGATTCGTTGTGTTGATGTTGTAGATCTTCTAAGGTACAATGAAGTTCCTCGATCAATTCATAATAGGCCACGTTGTTGGCCTTAGCTCGGTTCAGTAAATCCTTCAAGTACCGATAAGCCTCAATTGCTTGTTCTGAGGCATCATGGCCAAGGATGTCAGCAATTTCTGATACACTCAAATTTGTATGACCTGCTTTATAATATTCATGGCATTGCTGCATCAGCTTTGTGTCATGTGCAGATATCAGTTCCATTCTAGCCACAAACTAATGATGAAAAGAAGACAACAATCAACAAAAACAAATCATCAACAACAGAGATGAACAAAGATGTATTTTATTAGATCACAAAAGGATTACATTGTTTGATTACAAATAATTAAAGATAGAAATGATACCGAACAACTTCACACCTTTTCCTTGTCTCCTAAGACTTTCTCGGGAGGCTGGGACGAGGAGCTTGGTTTCTCGGTGGTAATAGCAACTTGGTCAGCATGAGTTGAAATTTTCTCAGGAGGAGGAGGCATGGAAGAAATGTCCTCGTTGGCAGAAGATAGAGATGCAGGGACTTGATCACCGATGGGCATGGAAGATTCATCAGAGATAGGCTCATCTTCTTCTTCTTCCACAATTGGTGGGGGAGGACCAGGGAGGTGAAGCTGGAATAGCCCATAGTCGTCCTTGATCTTCAATTCCTGTAGGGCAGCTACCCAGCCATCTCGAAAGTATTTCAACTTCCCGTATTGAACCTGGGATGTCATCGCAGCAATCCCCTTATCCCATCCTTTATCCCAGCCAGCGCTGAAGGATTTTTTAACTGCGAGCTTTCTTTTCAGTTTCTCCGAGGAAAGCTTCACATCCAATTCTTCCTTTTGGCCCTTGATATCTCGCAGGGCGGACAACTCTTCCTCTGCCTTTTTCAGCTTATCTTCAAGCTCACCAAAGTTCTTGAGCTTGTCGTCATATTTCTGATGCTCGACCTCTAAAATTTTCACCTTATCCTCCAAACTCTTGGAGATCTCAGCCATCTTCACCTTCTCGGCCTCAACTATAGACAACTTTTTCTCCCATTCAGCTTTGTCCTCGTTATACTGCTGACGAGAATCCTTCAAAGATTGGGTTAAACTCAGCAGAGCATCCTCTACACCTGACGAGGAGCTGGAAGCTTTAATAGCTTCGTCTTTCTTCACGATGTTGTTAAAACAATTCACCAGCTAAACAAAGGAAAAAGTGACAGGTCAGTGCAAAAATACAAGTATTCAAAGACAGAAAGGAAATTCAGAGTGTGAGAAATTTACCGAAGCAAGGTGACGAGTAGCTAGGGATGTCAGCATATCCCTAGAAATATTTTCATCAATTCTTTGGACCTCGGGTATGATCCAAGTTTTTACCGAGCTCATGGCAGAGCTCGGAGGAATGATGGTTGGAACACCAACACCACCAGCTGGTAGAGAAGAGATGGTTTCAGTCAGATTGGCAGTTTCAGCCACATTGACTGAGGACGATTTCCTCAATCTCCTCAAAGGAACTTCAGCAATTTCAACCAAGGAAGAGCTCTTGGTCGGAGAGATAGCAGTCATCTTCACAGGAGCAACCTTCTTGCTCGGAGCCACTGGGGGCTTCTCGGCAGCTTTGGAAGGTGCAACATCCACCTTCTTAGTCCCCTCTGGGACATCAATTTTGTTTTTCTTAGCCTCAGCAGCAAAAGTAGTGTCATCAAATAGAGCAGGAGGAGCTCTTTTCCTGCCAATTTTCTGGCTCAAAGGAATAAGAGATTCTGGATCAGAGTCCTCAGGAATTTGTACTGGATCACTGGAGCTGACCACAGGGCGAGTAGTAAAAGACGACGTATAGCTCTTGTACTGCAACAAGTATGAGGCAGACCTGATATGCTCGTCTGCAACCTTCTGATGCAAACTCCAGATATGTTTTAATTGCCTTATATTAACTTCTGATTCCTTAGGAGTTTTTCTCTTGCTGTTAACTGCAAACAAAAACAATTTGAAATGTCAATCATGCATTTATTCAAACATGATGAAGTCACAATTTCAAGAATAAAATAAAATGAAAATAACCTATCCCATTGCCATATGGGGGGCATTTGGGACCTTCATACACTCTGTCTCCGACTAAAGGAGCATGTTGCCAATTTTTGAAAACTAACCCATGTTCAAAATAATCCCTGTTGGCATCAGGGAGGTTGACTACTAAAGCTCTATTCAAAAATCTAGTTTTTAAATAATAAACGTTGTCTAAAACAACCCATCTATAGCAATACATAATCTCAGGAATTCCTATTCGAGTTCCATGAGTTTGATTTAATTTATGCACCCCATTAACTATTCTCCATATATTGGGGGCTACTTTTGCAGGAACAACATCGAAATGTTGACAGAATTCTAAGCATAAAGAGTTGGGTGGAAAAGAAAATCCACACTCAGCAATAAAAAGGCTGGGGAACCAATGTCCCTCAGCCAAACGAAAATAATCAAAAGGCTCAGGAAGATTTTCCAGAGTTACCCAAGACGGAATGGAATAATCAGAACGGAATTTTTCAATAGATTCAATAATATAAACCATGGTGAATAAAAGAAGAAGGAAGAAGATCTTACAGGAAGAAAGGAGGTCTGTTGACAATGAACGAAAACAAGGATGAACGCACAAGAGAAAGAAAGACTGGAGAATTCGAAAAGCAAGAAAATTGGAAAAAGTAGAGGACGGTATAATTATTTGGGAATTTTAAATACTGTGCATTGGGAAATGGCGAGAGAAATGATTACCAAAAAGAAACTATCGAACTTCTGGCGGCTAAAAGGACAAAAAGGGCACAAAGATCGAAGCGCTCGTAAAAATTCGAAAAAAGGCGGATTCTGTGAATTTGGAAATAAATTCAAATACGATGCTCCTAAAACCCAGGAAGATCATTCAATATTGCCATATACCGAGAAAGAATGTTCCATACTCTTCAAAGTTCGAAATATGAAACATTGGGGGCTTCTGTTGATACCAAAATTAATATGCTGATGTGGGCGAATAATACGAAGACATTTGTCAATCTACGTGGCACAATAACAACGAGGAAGTTCATTTCCCCGACCAACTCATGTTCCCTACGAGCAACGAGGACACACCGAGGAGCTTCAGCACTCCGAGGTACTCTAGCACTCCGAGGTACTCTAGCACTCCGAGGAACTAAGGCGGTCCGAGCTGCATCTCGGCCGTAGCATAAACTGCCAGATAATCGATAGTTCAACCATTCATTGAATGTGTATCATCTTGATGCACACGCTGCATTAAATGTATTACCCTTTCATATGTATATCATTTAATGTATCAACCCTTTCATGTACAGCCTAAGGGCTATAAATACCTTGTATCACCCTTATTCAAGGGGACCGGAATTTCTTGATAGAACTTGTAATCAAGAATTCCCAAACACTCAGCAATAACATAACAGTGGATGTAGGCCATACTTATAAGGCTGAACCACTTTAAAAATCTTTGTCTCATTTTATTTATCTGTGATTGAATAATTAGAGCGATCTAATTTTTTACATCAACAACGACGATTATGACCTATACTTTAAGTTGGGTAAAATTAATGAAATAAAATATAATTGGGACATAAAATTTGTTCATATTTTCCCGAATGCCAAAATAGGAGGTGTGGTTGTTTTTAGAATAGCCGAGATAGTCTATATAAGTGCCAAGTTGTATTTTTGAGTATCGGGCACTTTTGGGGTGTTATGACTCAATTATGTGGATACGAGTCATTTTAATTGTGTATTAACACTTAAAAGAGGGGCATTTATGTTTTAAGACCCGGTTAAGTCTCCCAACCCTTTTATTTTCTCAATCTTATGAGAGAAGCTAAAGGAGAGAGAGAGAGAGAGAGAGAAGAGAGAGCTTGGGAGAAATGGAGAGAAAGAGAGAGAAATGGAGATTTGAGGTTGTATTTCGTTACTAACGGAGGAGGATCCGAGACTACAACCTTGAGGCAAGTTTCTTACTTGCTAAATGTTGATTTAATGTGATAAATTGCATGTATAGTTAGGTTTTTTGGAGGTTTAAACCATTAATGGGTATTTGTTGATTTTGATGATTGAACCCTTAATCTTATGTTTTAATTTGATTTGAGGATAAATAATTAGTTACATGTTGTGTAGAAATGATTTGGGAATAATTGTTGTGGTTGATGTTGGGAGAAATCAAAGATTTGGGGTTTTGAAGATTTTAGGGTTCTTCAACCCGTAGCCCAAACTGGGCAAATTCCCAGGGCCGAATCGATTCGGCTCCCAGGCGAATCGATTCGGTTAAGGGGTAGGTTACAGGTCTGGGAGACCGAATCGATTCGGATTAAGACCGAATCGATTAAGACTGAATTAAGACCGAATCGATTCGGATTAAGACCGAATCGATTCGGCTATTACAAAATGTCAGTTTTTGCTCACCGAATCGATTCGGCCCAAGGGGCGAATCGATTCGATTTCCCCTGTTTTTGTGAGTTTTTCCTAGTTTGATTTTTAGCCCTTTGTCTTTTATGTCCAAGGTTTAGGGACCTTCCTTTCAGAAGTAATGGGGAGTCCTAGAGGGATGTTTGGGTAGACTAATGTCCTAGGATAAAACGGGATATTTGGGTTTACCCCGAGGGCTAATTCGTGTAGGTTAATATCCGAAAGATATAGGAAGTTAACCTAAAGATAAATTGGGGATAAAATGTTAATGTTGGAATTTTTGGGAGTCTATTATTGATAATGACTCACTTTGAGGGTTTATGAAATTGTATGAACTCTTGGAGACTAGTTTGAGATTTATGGCACGTCGGGTCTTAGGTCATTAATAAAATATGACACTAAGAATAAGAAAGACATATGCTAATATGTAGTAGTAAAAGAAATAAGTACAAATGAATGATTTTGAGAACGTAAAAGTGAATGTTTTCAAAAGGAAAAAGTAATGTTTTTCATAAATGTTAATTTATGCTTACACACCTCCCTAAATCTCTATCAAAAGGGAAGTTGTGTGTGTATGGTGATGCCCCCTGGGTAATGAATGCAGGGTGGATATAGTCCTAGGCCATATGGGCGTTTATAATACTGCGTTGGTTAGGAGATTCTGGGTGTGGTCTTGACTTTCCCGCAGGCATATGGCCGCTTCCCGACGTTTGTTAGGTTCCCAGGTTGTCTTGTTTGATGGGCCCTGGAAGATGATAGCCATTTTGGGGTTCGTCGAGTGGGGAAACTCGGAGGGACGGTCTTAGATTTTATTAAAGCAATCCATGATAATGAAATGGTTTTAATTACATTTCCCGGATGGAAGAAGGGAAATGGGATATATGGTTTGGCTTCGGATACATTTCCCGGGTGGAAGAAGGGAGATGGAAGCATATGGTATACAAAAGTATTTTTATGATAATAAAAATGACTTTTGGTTACACTTCCTCGCTGGAAGAAGGGAAGTGGGATTTTAAGATAAAGGATAAAGCATTTTTATGATAATAAAACTTGCTTTAAAAATGTATTTTCCTGGATGGAAAAAACGAAATAAAATTGGTAAAGAAATTGTTGAATTGAGATTAATTGGTAAACATTTGATAAAATGTTGTACCCTTTATATATATTCCTAAAGAAAGAAATAGGAATTATTCTTTTAGATAGTGAATGGATTAGTTATGTTTCTTTGAGTAGTTGTAGATGGTTTCCCATTTATGTATATATTAATTCTGTGCTGAGGGTCTAATTGGATCTCGACGATCGACCTTGCCTAAGTAGTAGTGTATCGGGGGGGTTCCTTGTTTGGATTTCGCTTTGCAAGACACCCCACGCACGAATAGGGCATAGTGTTGAGATTGGGGAGAAGTTTAGCCCTTAGCACTAAATTGAAGGAAATTAAATTAGATGACTATATTCATCAATATTGTACTCAGGGACTAATGGATCTCGATGATCAACCTTGCCTAAGTAGTAGTTTATCGGGGGGGGGGGGGGGGTCCTTGTTTGGATTTCGCTTTGCGAGACACCCCACGCATGAATAGGGAATAGTGTTGAGACCGGGGAGAAGTTAGCCCTTAGTACTTGGGTTAACTAGATCATTCATTGATATTGCGCTAGGTTGCTTTTAGATTTGAGAGGTAAGGAATATATTGTTAATTGCGAAAGATTGGGCCGATCGAATCCCTTACTCCCTCTGGGGCTACCACACTTCAGTTCGAACCTCTATTGGGGCTACCCCTTACTTTCTGGTATACGACATGGAAGCATTCCTACTCGTGGAGCTAGAAATTATTCCACTACGCATCATGCTTGAAAGTAGAGTCAATGAAGAAGACTAGCATCGGAGCCGTCTTGACGAGTTATCACTCTTGGAGGAAAGGAGCCTGAAGGCTCTGTATCTCATATAAGGGTGCCATCGCCGAATATCACGATCATTTAATAAGAGAGTCAAGGACTGTGGTGTTCGAGAAGGGGATTTATCCCTTAAAGAAATTATGGAGCCCATCTGGGACCCCAGAGGGAAATTCAAGCACAATTGGAGCGACCCCTACATTATAAAGAAGATCCTATCAGGCGGCGCCACTATTCTCACCGACTTCGATGAGAAAGATATGGCCTTTCAGTCAATTGGGATTGTCTCACGAAATTCTACCCTTAGTTCGAAATCTCGACGCGCTACAACTCTTCTCATCTCCCTTATATTTTAAAATAAAAAAAATCTCCATTTTCCTCTACTCAGAACTACATGAGCCCTGATACTCTAAAAGTCTTTTTACTTTCAAAATGACACTTAGAAAATTTTCAAAACCCCTAGAGGTATGTAGGCAGTCCATATGCTTCACATAAGCACATCCCCATTCTTTCTCATAAAATGTTATTATTTTCTTATCCCCGAGAACGACAATTCATTTTATCATGTACATGAACAATATGATTACATATGCCTTAGAGATTTGGTATAGATAATTCAAATGAAAAACCCCATCAATAGCACAACAATATAATTAAAATTTTCTTTATTCCATTGATGAAAATGCTGTTACAATTACATCAGCATAGGGAGTCAAACAAATTCCCAAGCCAACCTAACCCTACTTTCCTAAAACTAAAAAAAAAAACTACTCCTAAAGAACCATCCCAAATTATTCCCACACAACCCGAAAATAACTAGATAAATAACCAAGTACCATACCAAAAGCTTCACAAATAAATTCCCCAAGGATCCTACCCATAGATGCCAAAAGAACCAGCCCCATCATCATCTACATCCTAGGGTCCCTAAAATTCCCCTATCTGAATAGAATACGCCATACGCCAATCTACCAAAACCGAATGATTACATCATTCAATGCACCACCGATGAAAGGCGCTCCTAGACATCCTTAAACCCTGTCGCCCCCCGAGAACGCAAGTTTGACGTAGAGATATCAGTCTATTAAGATAAAGAGGAAAAACCTTTGCCAAAATTCAAGAAATAAGGAAATATAACCAAGAAAGAAGAAAATAATACCAAAGGTTATCAACACTTACATAGTCGCCAGGGTTCACCACCCTAGAAGATCGATGGCGCGCCAGCTCGCGCAAAAGAATCCGTTCATCTACAACTGGCTCGAATGAGCCGAAAGCACTCTCACTACCCAGCGCAAGGGGAACCCTGGCCCACCATTCCAAGTTTGCCCAGTAGTCGACATATATCTACGCCATGTGAACCTCTCTGCTTGAGAAATCATCCATTTCTTGATTTTGGAACGTTAGGAAGCTGTGAAAAATGAGAAAATCTTGGCCCTTTTTATAAGAGGCTAAGGGGCATGCCGATTGGTAGCTCCCAACAACATTTCGATCGACATGTCCCTTTACCAGCTCGAGGTACCCCAAAAGACTATGCTAGTGCCATTTGGCACCTCTTACACCATGCCGGTAGGTACCCTCCCAAAAAATTCGTACAAAAAATCCGAAAAAATATCAAAAAATCACAAAAAATCCCCAAAATCGCCAAGTAAATTTTAGATCCTTTTTCACTAAGAAAAACATTTAATACCACACTTACTTCCCAGCGGAATACTTACTTATCCAGCGAAATTCCCCAAATCAATTGGATATCTCCTTACCAATATCTCTAAAGGAGAGAGAAAAAATAAAAAAATTCCCCAACAAGGAAACATCCGATCCTCGGATTAATTTCTCTTCCCCAGCAGAACCAAAAACTCAAAATCAAATGCTTCCCAAAAATTCTCAGCGAAACCACAATGATAATTTACCTAGTGGAGTCTCCAAATTTTCCCAAGAAAACTCCAACTTAAGTGTGACACCCCGCCTAATTAAATACCGGGCGATCACTCCTTTATTAAATTAAATCAAGGTAAACAGTTGGTTCATTCTCAGCATCACTGTCGAAAAAAAATAATTTTTCCAATTTAACACCCTAAATAATTAAGCTAAGTGTCAAAAACATTTTTCATACAAACTTCCAAATTTTAATTAAAGAAAAGATTTACTTATACAAAACAACATTTCTACAATATAGAATCACACCACGAAGAACTAAAATAAAACCATACATTCGTCAATCGAATGTCAACATAATAAAACCAAACATCATAAACTATCCTGAATAAATCCCATAAAACAATACTGGAATAACTAAAAATATAAAAATCCCAACAAGTAAATGAAATGATGAAAGGGGCGACACGTGCCCAATAAATGAGAGTAATAAGAGTGGAGTCAATAACAGAAGCCGTCTACTCAAGTGACCTGCAACTTCCACCTAAGCTGCAGCTCGTTCTTCTCAAAGGATCCTAAGCAAGACGCCCCTGTGGCTGGGCACCTGAAAATATACATATATATACACAAGGGAGAGAGAGAGAGAAAGAAACGGTCAGGGCCCGAAAGTGTGTTTGATTTTTAAAATACGTTAAGCAAGTATTTAAATTGATACAGGCCAATGCAACAACATATTAGTTCGTCTCTCTCTTGAGAAATACTCACCTCTCTTCTAATGTGCACACCTATCGCACTAGCTTTCCCCACGGTTTGTTTTAACATCTAACATACTCGTCTTTCCAAAAGCTTTAACTTAACTTAGCTTACCCGCAAGATTTACAAATTTACGACCTTATTTTAAAAGAATATTCCAAACAGTAACCAAGGACCTTCATTTTAATTTTATAAAAACCCTAAGGTTTTACCGTGACATGTTATACTTTTTCATAACAAGTATTTAATAGTAAGAGTCCACACTATGTTCTACTTATCAAATTCAGTAGACAGTTACAAGTGACATAATCTTATATATATATATATATATATATATATATTAACTACTCGTATAATATATATATAACAACACCCCGAATAAAACTATGGTGCGTGCATACTTCCATTATCCAAAGCCCCATATCACTCACATAAAGGGGAATACATTCGGAATCACTCTCGAATTGTATTAACATAAATACACAAACAATATTGAGGCGAAGCATAGATTCCAAGTCTCTAAGAGGGTAGCACATACCGGCGTCTCTTAGGACCGTCTGAACTATCACATCGATAGCCTGTACCAAGGTCATCTATCTTCTAGGGTACAAGTCAATATCCCCCATAAAGGTCCCATCGAGATAAGACTTGTCCCAGCGCGGAAACCTCAGGGATAGCAAGTAGCGTGGGTATGATTTTCACATGTATATAATATATGTACACACAATCATATAAATATACCAATGTCATATTAATATAGGTTCTTCCCATCACCCGTAATTATACCGTTTATCCTTAATTTCACAATTATAGAATTTCGTATAAGGTTTTATTCCTAACCTTAACTCGAAGGGTTTTCTCACTCATTACCTAACCCTCATGGATTATATCCTCGCAAATCTGAAATTCAGTAAGTGACTTTATTTGATTCCAACGTAACTCTCTTACGCACCTCACCCTTAAATTTCATAAATCTACCAACCTAAAGTACATATCCCATAAATACCATTCTCGTTGAAGATTAAAGGTTCTAACATTTATCCATATATCCTACTGGTCCTCAATATCTCCCAAATCATTTTATTTAGAATGCCCAAAGGTTCTTCCATGATAAATTAATTCAACTAATTAAATAAGAGAAATAGGAGTCTGCCAGGAGGGGTCGATCGATCGAAGCTTGGGGCTCGATCGATCGAACCTTCGATCGATCGAAGCTCTATGCTCGATCGATCGATCAAGCAGGTCTGGGCAAAAATTCTGCAGAAATTGCAGTGACGGGATTGATTAAAGTTCTACATCAAAACTCATATTTTCCAACACTAATCGACCCAAAAAGTCTACTGCTAACATACTAACATAATTCCAGATATCTTTAACGTTCAGCATGCGTGTATACATCATTAAACATGGTTAAACAACCTAAAATCTCATCTAATCATCAAGAACCCTAAAGTTTTCTTAACTTTTATTCTAATCAGTTTTCTCCAGAATTTCCTTCTAACAAATCATCACAAATTCGTGGGTTAATCATCTACTTCACATAATATTTCCAGAATATGGTTATAATGATTTCTACATGCAAATCCCTATCAAAATTGGGGTTTTCTTCCATTGATTATACTCCTAATCATTCCTACACTAATATGAATATTGCATCAACGAAAATACGCAAGTTAAACACTTGCCTGGGATTTCAGAGGTCTGGTTTCCTGCTGATATTGAAGTGGTTGCGTTCTCCTCCTCGCGATCTACGCGTTGGTGGTGACGGCGGTGTAATCGGTGGTGTTTTGGGCCTTGAATCACCTTGAGATCTCTCTCCTCTCTTCTCCAATGGCCGTTCTAGGGTTCTTAATGCTCTAACCCTAAAAGGCTGACTTAAATGGCTGCTAAGGATGGCTGAAATTCGTGGGTTTAATTACCCTAATTTGTAAAATGACCAAAATGCCCTCCCGGGTCACCAATTAGGCCTAAAAACACCGCGAGGCCCGAACTAAACCCCCGGGTACACTTTTCTGACTATCTCGACCCTTCCGGACGCGTTGGCGCACTCAAAACGACCATACGGACAACTTATAAAATATTCACTTTTTAATTAACATAATTAGTCCCGACGTGACACGGGCACGTCCCGACTTAAATTTCCAAAATAGTCATTTAATTTACTTATGACATTCAATATAACCAATATAATATATTACTATGCTCATTAGTAATATTCAACAAGTTTCCCATAATTACTAACTCTAGTCACGTTAATAATTATAACATAATTAATTTCCGGATTTTTATTAAATAAAACATCACATAAAATTTAATAAATCCCCAAATTAAATATAGCATAAAAATACGGGGTATTACATTAAGGTCCTAAGAATTAACCTAAACCCTCAGAATTGGTCACCTGTACTTAAGGTCCTCAGAATTGGCCTCGACCTTTATAATTGGTCGCTCCCTACTTAAGGTCCTCAGAATTGACCTCAACCCTCAAAATTGATCGCCTCTACTTAAAGCTCTCAGAATTGTCTTTGACCCTCATAATTGATCGCTTCTACTTAAGCCCTTTGAAATGGCTTCGTCCCGCAGAATTGGTCGCTTCAACTTAGGTCCTCAGAATTGACCCCCGCCCTCAGAATTAGCTTCGACCTGCAGAATTGGTCACCTCAACTTTAGGTCCTCAAAATTAACCTCGACCCGCAGAATTGGTCGCTCCCACTTTCAGCTTTTAGAATTGGATTCGACGTTTAGAATTGGTCGCCTCAACTTAGGGTCCTTAGAATTGACCCCGACCCGTATAATTGGTCGCTCCCTCTTTCAGCCCTCATAATTGTCTTTGACCCTCAGAATTGTTTGCCTCAACATAAGGTCCTCAGAATTATCTTCGACCCTCAGAATTAGTCATCTCTACTCAAGCCCTCAAAATTGGCTTCGACCCACAGAATTGGTCACTACAACTTTGGCCCTCAAAATTGGCTTTGACACATAGAATTGGCCATTCCCATTTTAGGTCCTCATAATTAAACTTGACCCACAGAATTGGTCGCTCCCTACCCTAAGCCCTTAGAATTGGCTTCGACCCGCTGAATTCGTCACCTCTACTTAAGCCCTCAGAATCGGCTTAGACCCTCAGAATTGATCACCTCTATCTTAATCCCTCAGAACTGGCTTCGACCCTCAGAATGGGTCGTTTCTACTTAAGGTCCTCGGAATTAACCTCAATCGGCCGAATTGGTCACCACAACTTAAACCCTCAGAATTGACCTTGTCCCACATAATTCGTCGCTCCCACTTTAGATCCTCATAATTGACCTCGGCCCGCAGAATTGGTCTCTCCCTACCCTAGTTCCTTAGAATCGATCTCAGCTCGCAAAATTGAATATCCCCAGCATTTCCTTAGGTCCTCCGAATCAGCCTTGACCCTACGAAACGGTCATCCTCTTTCCTTAGGCCCGCAAAATCGACCTCTTAAACATCAAGTCGTGTCAATTTGAATGATTTCACTTGTTCCAAGATCACTCGTTGAGGGGATCTGTAAACACCACATTTTAGGACCCCTCCTTAGGTCCCGAGAACCTCCCCATTTCACTTCAAACACTCTAAGTACTGATCTAGAGTCCATCGTGCGCTTTCGGGGCCCATTTTCTCCGATCAACATCATCGTTAGAGCAAAAGCTCAATGAATCTTTGAAGGGTATTGAATCCACTTTCCAATGGTCCACCCCATGTACGAAACACAATAATATTTGGATAAATGAACCATCTTACTACTGAAAATCAATCGTAAGGCCATCGGGCGGTAACGATCCCCGATTTGACCCCAATAAACTTCATTGTCAGAGAGAAAGCTCTTTGAATCTTTAAAGGTCACTGAACCCCCTTTCCAACAGTCCACCCCATACATAAAACGACATAAGTGTATGGACAAACGATTCGTTTTCATCCAAAAACTAATCCGGAGGCCACCGATCGCTTTCGGCCCCCAATTGACCAAGGTCAATTTTCCAAACTGAGAGAAACTCTTTGGAATGTCGAATTAGCTCGCATAACCATTCCAACGATTCGCCCTGTGCGTGATTTTGACTTACCATTCAGACGAACATTCCGTTTACGTCCAACGATCTCCTGTCCAAATGACCGATGAGCACTTTCGAGCCCCATTTGACCCAAAGTTAAATATCGGAACTAGGATAGGTCCAAAGGAGTCTTAAATGTCTCTTAATTACCTTTATAATGGTATGCCCCATGCGCGATTTGGATCAACGGATTACGTTTTATGATATTTTTCCGAAAAAATCTACGCGAGACTGCCGATTGGCAAGATCATTTTCCTACCTATAGGCAGTGTGTCTAGGGTTACCTATCGATTGGCAAGGATGGGACCATGTCGATTAACACCATTTTTACCCTATAAATAGAGGGCATGATCTCACTCCCAAGGCACATCTCAAATGCATTAGCATCAGTGATATCAGTAACATTCTCTTGCAATCGGGGAAGTTTCCTTATGTGAAATTCATTTCCATCCTTTTAAAACCCAATTTGACAAAAATGTATTCTCTCTCATCCAACATTCATCTCAAAATTAAAGGGAGTTCATACAAGATTAATATCAAGCTTCAATTCTTCAAAGAATGTCCAAAATCATTCTCTCTCTTTTTAAATTTCTTGTTTTCGCATTAATTACGTAAACTTATAATCTAGATTTTACTTTAGTTCATACTTAGTAACATCTCACATTTTTATTAGTTATATTTCACATAATTTAATTTCTATAAAAAAAAGGGTTACACCTATAAATTCCAACCGGATTATCCATCACAATTTCTCAAAACTAAAACACATTTTCTACACACACACGTATAATAAAATATCGTTCGAATATATGGGATAAACCCCACCCTTATGCCACATGCGAACTACGTGGACTTTGATGCCTTTATAGGCTACGTAGGTGTTTCGGGTTAAAACCCGAAACTCAAGTCCAAATTTTCAATTTTCTAATTTTTCGAAATTTTAATTTTCTCAAATTCCCCATTTCCGTATTTATCGTATTCTTGCATTATTTTAATACATATTATTTTTGTAATCCTTAGAAGCATTTTATCCAGTACATATTATCATTTCATTATAACGATCAATGCCACTATAAGCGTATAAATCATATTTTTAATATTATTTTGGGAACATTCCTATGAATGATCTCACTCTGTCTCTTCCATGGTCTGAGTTGGGTGATTCCGATATCCATTACACACACACGCACACACACACACACACACACACACATGCAGAGACATTTCACGGAGAAATAAAGAAAAATAATAATACAAGCCCATGAGAGGCCGAAGGGGCAGGATGGGTGCCTAAAACTTTCCCGCTCTGTAACTTAGCCCCCGAACCTTCGAACTATTGGTTTCGTAAGCATCAGTTTGTTTTTTTATGCCGCTCTCCAGAAGTGGAGACATGTTCTTTTTCTTGTTTTGCGCAAAATAGGCTGGAAACTCCATCTCTTTACATTCACCCCACACCAACAAAGGATGAAGCGCTCCTAGAGTAAGAGGGCGCGAGTCCTTCTCTCCATTTTTTCCCGCCCCACTAGAGGGAGGAGATTCAAGATTTCCACACTATCCCCCTATTTTAAATTAAGCCAATGTTAAGTTTTTATATTCCATTATAATGAAAACATGCAGAAAATAAATAAAGTAACAAACCATCCACAATATAAATATTTGAATCCAACACACAATAAATAATTAAATCAATAATACCAAATAAACCATCGGTTCCATGACAAATCCAAATACAAGTCTGAAATAATAAACTGAATCCACAAAGTCTAATAAGTATACAGAAGTGCTAAAACCTATGAAGGGGCAACACTCCCAAAATAAATACTAAATAAAACTCATAAACTAGGAATGAATAACTGAAGCGTCTACACCAACTCCTGCAAGCCTCCACAAGTGTTGCTGCTACACATCCCCAGAAAGAATCCTTAAGCTTTACGTCGCTGTGGATGGACAGCTAAAATGTTTTAAAAAACAGATTTGACACGGGTCAGAGCCTAAGAAAACCTTTTGAAAAATATTTTTTTGAAAGTGTTTGAATCACTGTTTAAATTAGTTATTAGATACCCATGTTAGTACAACGCACAATGCATTGAGTTCCTCACCTCTCATGCTAAAGTGCACGCCTAGTGTCACCTACATATCTATGCTACCTAGCGCAACTAGAATTTGTTAAGATAAAAATACGGATTGTTACAGTTTGTTGTTAAGATAAAAAAAACAATTTTTAATGGTTTTCACACCTCTCGTACTTCCCATGTTGACATTCGGTTAGTTTTTCAGTCCATGTTTCTGTGAGAGTAGAACTGCTCTAAGAGGAACCAGTACAAAATATTTTAACGTCTCCACTTGAGTTGGTTATTTTTTAGATTAAGGCCAAACTAATGGGCAATAAGTGAATTTTTTTATTTATGTGTTTGATTATAAAGGTTTGTATATTGATTGTCGCTTATTTGAAAGTGGCATGATTTATGTTTTGATTATCGCTTATGTTTCGTTGGAACAATTTGTACTGTTGGTGCTATCAGGTCCTATAAAGGTAATGGGATTAATACAATGTAGGTGCAATTACTTAATTTATTATAATTGACAAAAAATAATTATTAATTTGCAATAATTGCATTTTTTATCAGAACATTGCAGAGTGAATTACTGTTCTGCCATCGATATGGTTATATATATATATATATATATATATATATATATATATATATATATATATATATATATATATATATATAATGGTCTTCGGTTCCAATTATGGGAGCAGTCTATCCATATAAATGGACATTCACCTCTCGCATACCTTACAGTTTAACGGGACCCTTGTGCACTCGATACGACCTTTTTTAGATCAATTACAAAAAATTCCCTCGAACAATTTTTAATTCAAGTTTGGTCTAAGCCTTTTTATTTTGATCCTAAAAGTCACTCACCAGATAAAAATACAAAAAAATACCTATTTTTAGTTTAATTCATTTAGTCCCTCAAACAACAATTTACCCAATATTCTCTTATTTTTAAAGGTACATGATAGAGGCACCACCTCCCCCACCCCCTTACCCACCCTAACTTTCGGAGCTCTGACGACCCTCACTGGAGCTTCGATCGGGTTATTGGAGCTCCGATGAGGGGGTGGGGTGGGGTGGGAGGTCGGGGGTGGAGGGAGGTCGATAAATGAGTTTGTATGTGTCCTTGTTTTGAGCATTTTTATGTGGTAAAGAACTTTTTGGAACAAAATAAAAAAGGTTTGACCAAATGGGTATTGAAAAATATTCGAGGGACTATTCGGTATATATCCTATTTTATATATATATATGTGTGTGTGTGTGTGTGTGTGTGTGCGCGCGCGCGCGCGCGCGTGTGCGGGCGTAAGGGCATATAAGAAATTCAATTTTAGCGTAAACTACCCCATTAGTCCTCCACCTTTCCATTTATCTCACTTTTGTCACTTTTTTTTTGTTTTAATTCCGTCCTCAACCGTTCATTGTCTCAATTTAGTTTTTCTATTAATTATTTTGGATACATATTACTATTTTATCCCTCTTTACTGAAAAATCACAAAATAGGTGTTATAAAATTTGAAAAAGAGACTATTTTATTATTATTATTTGGGGATAAAAATAGTTTTTATGAGAGAATAATAATAAAAAACTGTTTTTATTCTTATTTTCATCCAATTGTTTTTAATTTTTTAGCTGAAAATAGACTATTTTATTATTGCAAGTGTTTGAATCACTGCTTAAATTAGTTATTAGATACCCATGTTAGTACAACGCACAATGCCTTGAGTTCCATACCTGTCTTGCTAAAGTGCACACCTAATGTCTCCTACCAAACTATGTTACCTAGCGTAAATAGAATTTGTTAAGATAAAAATACGGGTCGTTACAGTTTGTTGTTAAGATAAAAAAAACAATTTGTAATGGTTTTCACACCTCTCCTACTTCCCATGTTAACATTCGGTTAGTTTTTCAGTCCATGTTTCTGTGAGAGTAGAACTTCTCTAAAAGGAACCATTACAAAATATTTTAACGTCTCCACTTGAGTTGGTTATTTTTTAGATTAAGGCCAAACTAATGAGCAACAAGTGAAAAATTTGTATTTATGTGTTTGATTATAAAGTTTTGTGTTTTGATTGTCTCTTATGTGAAAGTGGCATGATTTATGTTTTGATTGTCGCTTATGTTTCGTTGGAACAATTTGTACTGTTGGCGCTATCAGGTCCTATAAAGGAAATGAGATCAATATAATGTAGGCACAATTAGTTAATTTATTATAATTGACAAAAAATAATAATTAATTTGTAATAATTGCATTTTTATCAGAACATTGCAGAGTGAATTACTGTCGTGCCATCGACACGGTTATATATATATATAACTTGGTCTTCGGTTCGAATTATGGGAGTAGTCTATCCATGTAAATCGACGTTCGCCTCTCGTATACCCTACAGTTTAACGGGAGCCTTGTGCACTCGATACGACCTTTTTTAGGATGAATAACTAAAAATCCCTCAAACATTTTTTAATTCACGTCTAAGCCTTTTTATTTTGTTCCTAAAAGTCACTCTCCACCACTACACCAAAACAAGCTTTTAGTAACAGACTGTTTTTTGTATTACTTTACTATTTCTCACAACACCATACCGTTACTAATATCTGATAAGTGTTACTAATAATATTTAAATATTTTAAAAGTAATTAAAAAAAAGTAATTAGCTAGCATTCTCACAACACAATACACTCTAGCGTCAAAATGTCCCCGACAAAGAAATTGTCTTTCTTTAAAATGCTCTAGCGTGACATAGCGTTTGAAAAAGCTCTTCCTCTTCTCCAATACGCGATCTTCTTCTTCTCCAAAATGCTCTTCCTCTTCTCCAATACGCGATGCTCTAGCGTGACCTAGGTTTTGGAAGAAGTCTCAGTTAGCGTGACCTAGGGTTTGGAAGAAGTCTCAGTTAGCGTGACCTAGGGTTTTGGAAGCATTCGGCACTCACATCACAACCTAGGTTTGGGAATTGCGATTTGCTTTCATAAGGTAATTATCTCATTCATACGATACTTGTCTAAAACGTTCTAAGCGATTTACTGTTCATAAGAGATTTGTTGTTGGGTTACAAGTTTATTTTTTTGGTAAAATGCAATCTATTTTTGTTATTGTTGTTGGGTACATACTTTTTATTTTTTTTGGTTCAAGTTTTTGATTATTTTGTATTAAATCCAAAGCTTAGAATGTTTTTTATATACTGATTTATAAAAAACACATAATTGTATACACTAGACCTGGTATTTAATACCCTGTTATAGTATTAAAACACATAATTGTATACACTGATTTATACTATTAAAATAGATAATTTTATATAACTAAGGAAATTTCACCCTCCCCTGAACTTTAAGGTTTGTTCTAACAAAATTACATGTTGTAACTGTGATTTTTCTTATGTGTATCAATAATTCTATTTTTTTTTTTTATATAATCATATAACTTGTGTGTAAACCATATTTTTTTGGTAGTGCAAAATGTCACAAACATTGAACAAAGAGTGGATGAATGAGAGGAATAGAATAAGTGAGGTGTACACAAATGGAGTTGCGTATTTTATTAATTTTGCAATTGCAAACAATGGCCATCAATTCTCGACCTTTCCTTGTCCATGTGTTAAGTGCCGAAATAAGAAGCGTTTTACTGCGGTAGATATCAAGGGTCATTTGAAAATGCACGGTATAGACAGGACATATACTAAGTGGGTTTTACATGGTGAAACACTATCATCGAACCTAACATGTCCCGTAGTAGATACTATTGATTATGAAGGACATGATGAAGCTGATAACAATGAGAATGAAAGGTTGCGAAACTTAGTTGACGCATGTTTTGGAGTGCATGAACAACATTGTGTAGAACCCGATCAGGAAGGATTCTCTGAAAAATCGTATGTTGACAATGAGAAGTATGATCAATATAATAAATTAGCGATGGAGAAATTGTACCCTTCATGTGAGGGTTCTGAGACTACACTCTCTGCAATTGTTGAATTTCATAATTTGAAAAAGCAGTTTGGTTGGTCGGGAAATAGCGTGACCTCTCTCTTGTCGGTTTTAAAGAGGTGGCTTCCAAAAGGAAACACATTACCAGAAAAATATCCGCACATGAAGAGAATGATGAAAGACCTAGGTATGAAAGCAAATTACATTCATGCTTGCGTTAACAACTGTATTTTATACTGGAAAGAGAATGGAGATTTGGAGGAATGTCCTCAGTGTGGAGAACCGAGATATGCAGTGACCTCAAAGAAAGGGAAGAGGATATGCAAAGAACCGATGAAAGTGTTGAGACATTTCCCTTTAATTCCAAGGCTAGTGAGATTGTACACTATTCCTTGGATAGCGCATGAAATGACATGGCACCATCGGGAAACAAGTTCATGGATTATCAGCGACATCCTTGTGATTTATCCCAATGGAGAATGCTAAAAAGTAGATGGCCCGATTTCGCCGAGGAAGGGCGCAATGGTTGGCTTGTAATAGCAACAAATGGGTTTAATCCCCATAGTATTCAGTCTAGTAGTTATAGTTGCTGGCCTGTCATGATCGCGCCTTATAATGTGGGGCCTTCTTTATGCTTGAAGTGTGAGTTCCAAATTTTATCTTTGCTGATTCCTGGGCCAAAGGCACCGGGTCAAGACATTGATGTTTTTCTTCAACCATTAGTAGATGAGTTGAAACAACTATGGGAAGGAGTTCCAGCTATTGACATGCACAAAATGCAACCTTTTACGTTGAGATCTATGTTGATGTGGGGGATTCATGATTTTCCCGCATATGAAAACTTATCTGGGTGTGTAACACATGGTTACAAAGCATGCCCTATTTGTGGCGATGACACTCCATCCATTTGGCTAGAACATAGCATGAAGATAGTTTACACAAACTATCGTATGTTTCTTAAAAGCGATCATCCTTTTAGGAGTGGTAGAGGTTTGGGACTTAGGACACAAGAAGTTGAATGATCCCCGATTCGACTAAACGGAGATGCACTTATGGAGAAGTTAATAAATATAAAGTATGTACCTGGAAAAGTCTCAAAAGTTCCCGCTAAGAAGAGAAAGTCTAATAATGTTAATGGGAGTGCTAATGTTGAAGTTAAAGAAGCTTGGTATAAAAAATCTATTTTCTTTGATTTGGAATATTGGCCATATCATCAAGAAACAAAGGATACTGAAAAGGGTCGATTGGATATGAAGGGTATGGGCATACACAGCGGTCAATGGCTTCAAGTTGATGGACGCACCGGAAAAATGATAAAACCAACAGCACCATTTATCTTGGATAAAGAAGAAAAAAAACAATTCTGCCAAATTTTGAAGGACTTAAAGCTTCCTACCAGTTTTTCCTCTAACTTGAGCAATATAGTAAGTCTTAGTCCCCCATCTTTGCACTCCTTAAAGTCGCATGATTATCATGTCATAATTGAACATCTGCTACCCGTGTTGCTCCAACATGCCTTTCTGAAACATTAAGATTTAAGAAGAGCAATCCAACAATTAAGTTTGTTCTTTAACATGTTGTGCTCTAATGTCCTAATTCGGCAAGATATCCAAAGAGCCAAATACATGGTTGTTGAAGCATTGTGCGTGTTGGAAAAATATTTTCCACCTACGTTTTTTTATATTAGCATTCACCTCACTGTGCATCTAGGAGATGAAGCCCTGGTTTGTGGACCCACTGACGCTCATTGGATGTATCCGTTCGAAAGGTGATTTTTTTTTACCTTTTAATATAGTAAAATATGCCCCATTTAAGTTAATAATTCTTGCTATTAATTTTTATTACCGAATACAAATAGGACGATGAAAGATTTCAAAGATGTAAGGACATTTGTGTCCGTTAGCATTTTATATGTCGTACGCCGTTACACCGTTGAGGAAATTCAAGAATCATATGCTCATCAACGGATCCGAATATCAAAAGGAGAAAAGAAATCAAGGGAACAGACCGGACCGATCCGGCCCAGATAAAAGAACCGATCCGGTTCATCCGGACCGATCCGCCTAAAGGGACCAGACCGATCCGCTAGCTGAGGTGAAGCCAGTGTGCCCCGGATCCATAGCGAACCGATAAAGCCAAAATGCCGAACCGATCTGATGCCAACCGGATGGATCCAGTTTCAGAAAAAGAACCGATCCGAGTTAACCGGACCGATCCGCCTAAAGAACCGGACCGATCCGACGAGGATAGACTCTGCCAGATCGTGTAGCAGATTTTTTAGGGTTTTGACTCCTTATTTAAACCACGATCAGTAGTTGGTTTTCTTAAGACTTTCCCACGATTATCAGAGCATATCAACCCTAAAGTCTTCACCTATTGAGTCCTATGATTCTAGGTTTTTAGATTCACACATCTTCCATATCTATGTGAATCAAAGTTTGGTAACCCAAGAACATCATTGCTGTTGTTCAACACTTTGTGAAGTGGACCGCTTCTTCCTCTTCATTGCAGCCCTACTGGACAGGGATAGTTCCAGCCGCCAACCCTACTGGAAAGGGATATTCCAGCCGCGACTACAGAATCTGATACCCGAGGGTAATTCTTAGTCAACCTGTATTTCATTGTAATCCGATTGTAAACCGTCTTTTACAAATTATAGTGATATACAAATGGTTTTGCCCCTGTGGGGGATTTTTTCCTTAAACTTTGTGTGTTGAATAATTCTTGCATGATTTCATATTGTTTCAATCACACCTAGTTGCATGCTTAGGGTTAATTTGGGTTAAAAATGGTATTTATTATATTATTTCTTAATTGAACGCAAGCGCCAACTCTTTCAAATTGGTATCAGAGCATGTTACGCTAATCTATCGCGTATTCCTATTTTCCGCAAAATTTTTCTAAAGATATCAATTTTTTTGAAATAAATTGATTTTTGAAAAGAGCGTGTTCAAATGGAGAAATCATATTATAAAATGCCTATTTTTGACCGGACAAATTATGCTTATTGGAAAGCCCGTATGAGGTCGGCTTTAAAAGCCATTGATGAACGTGTCTGGATTTTAGTTGAACGAGGGTGGACTCCTCCCACTGTGATTGTTGATAATGTGACCAACTTGAAACCTGACATTTCTTGGACTGATGATGAATTTAAATGGTCATCTTTTAATTCTAAGGGTCTAAGTGCTATCTCTGGGTCTGTCACACCTGATGAGTTCAAACGCATAATGACGTGTACCACGTCAAAAGAAGCATGGGATGTTTTGCAACTTACCCATGAAGGAACAAATGCTGTTAAAGAGTCAAAATTGTAAAATTTAACAACTCAATTTGAAACCATCACCATGCATGAACATGAATGTTTTGATGAATTTTATGCTAGGCTGTCTGACATTGTTAATACTAGCTATAATCTTGGTGAACATATTCCAAATGCCAGAGTTGTTAAAAAGATTCTTCGTTCCCTTCCTAAGAGTTTTATACCTAAAGTCACTGTGCTAAATTCCTTGGGTAATTTAAATACACTAAAATTGGAAGAACTGGTAGGAGATTTACAAACTTATGAAATAGACATGTTTCCTAAATCTGCCAAGCCAAAAGATAAGGGAATTGCCCTGAAAGCCCAAGAGAGAAAAAGTGAGGGGTCGGCAAGAAAGAGAGTCGAGTCATCTAGAAAGATAGAAACTTCTGACTCTAAATGTGAGTTTGACATAGATGATTTGGCCTTATTTGCTAAAAACTTCCAGAAAATTCTGAAATTTAAGAAAAATGGGAATTTCAAAGATAAAAAGAATTTTCAGAAAAATAAGTTTGAAAAGAAAGATTTCAAAGAACCCCCTAAAGACAGTGAGAGGTGTTTTGAGTGCGACGGTAAGGGACACAGAGCGTTTGAGTGTGCCACTCGTCTGAATAGGGAAAAGGGTAAAGCTGTCCTAAATGCTACCCTTAGTGACGACAGTGAGGTCGAGTCGGTGGACTCGGGAGATGAGTCACCACATGAGCGTAACTTCACCGCGTTCATGGCTAGTCATGTGAGTACTCCTAGTGCATCTCACGACGATGAGGATGCTACTTCACAGGGACACCTCGACAGCGAGAGCGAAGAGAGTGAGGGAGAGGAGGAAGGTAGTGAGGACGAGAGTAACCTTCAACGCGCCTACGCCGAGTTATATAATGAGTCTTTTAAAACTAAAAAATGTAACAAGGCGTTAGTTCTTAGGATCACCGCGTTAGAAGAAGAGTTAGAAGAGACGAGAGAGAGAGAGTCCTCCACCTGCACCGCCATGAGAGAGAGAGAGTCTGCCTGGGTTAGTAAAGAGAATTTGCTTAAAGAGAGAGAGATCAGTTTTGAGAAAGAGAAAGCGGACTTGACTAAACAAGTGGCTAGTCTTACTAGTGAGCTCCATTCCTCCATGGAGACTAGGAAGAAACTTGAAGCCCTTGTTGCTCAGCTTACTCATGACCTTGAGAGAGCTAGGAAAGTCAAGGTACAAATCGAGGACAGATCTGGGAAGATGGGAAAGATGCTCCTCGGTCCCGCTTTAGGTTTTGGTGACCGGTAAGGAATAGGTTTTGATGGTGCCTCCACGTCCCAAATTGCACCCGGACCAATTCTTGAGTTTACTACGACTCCTTATGGCCGTCAGCAAAAACCAAGAAGGAGAGTTCGACCAAGAAAAGCAATCCAAGGTCCTCCTAATACTGTGCCCTTTTGCTCCCATTACAAAAGAAATGGAAACCTTAGGGAGTTTTTCTATAGATTTGGTCGGACACGACGTACTTTTACTTCTCCACATCATACTGATGAGTTTGCCAGTCTGAGAGAGCGAGTTGAGTTTCTAGCCGCCACATCACAGAGTTTGATGGAGGAATTCCGACGGATGACCTTACCATCAATGAAGGCGCCCCGCAGTCCGGCTAAAACCAACAACAACAAGGGAATACAAAAAGGTACCTACTCTTGGGTTCCTAAGAAAGAGAAAAAGGCCCTTGTTGTCCATGTTGCTCTCAAAGCACATAATACCTCTCAGTGGTATTTTGACAGTGGATGCTCCAGACACATGACAGGTGATGCCTCATATTTTACCCATCTTGAGGATTATAATGATGGGAGAGTCACCTTTGGAGATGGTAGCAAATCTAGCATAGTTGGACGAGGTACAGTAGAGTTACCAGGATTTCCAAAGCTAGAGAATGTGTTGTACGTCAAAGGTTTGAAAGCAAACCTTCTTAGCATCAGCCAGCTGTGCGACGATGACTTTGCAGTGAAGTTTGACCGGAAATCTTGTAAGGTCTATAATCAAGCCGGTAAACTTTTAGTGAAAGGGGTGAGTACAGAGGATAACTACTATGGGACTGAGCCCAAATCCTCACTTGTCTGCAAAAGCGCCACGATCACTCCTATGGATCTGTGGCACCAACGTCTAGGTCATATGAACGTTAGAGACTTATCTCGTTTAGTCAAAAAGGACCTAGTACGTGGCTTACCATCTCTTGGAAAGCCAACTTCCATGATTTGTGGACCCTGTCAGTTGGGAAAACAAATCCGTAGCCCTCATAGGAAGTTGAATTCCATTACCACCTCCCGTGCTCTTGAGTTGATTCTCATGGATCTTATGGGTCCTACTCGCATGGAGAGTCTAGGTGGTAAGAGGTACATCCTCGTGATGGTAGATGATTTCTCCAGGTACTCCATTGTAGGTTTTCTGAGAGAGAAATCTGATGCTGTAGAATTTTTAACGACCAAGTGCCGTGTCCTGCAAAATCAACACGGAGTCACTATTAA
Organism: Sambucus nigra; assembly: GCA_949130495.1. Lineage (NCBI taxonomy): Eukaryota > Viridiplantae > Streptophyta > Magnoliopsida > Dipsacales > Adoxaceae > Sambucus > Sambucus nigra. The sequence continues at coordinate 660,341,357 of OX422213.1, read as the reverse complement.
CAGAATACGTAGTGATAACGGCACTGAATTTAAGGAAGCAAAGGTGGATTTGTACTGTGATAGCCTTGGGATCAAACATGAGTTTTCTGCTGTGAGAACTCCTCAGCAAAATGGGATTGTTGAGAGAAAGAATAGAACGATCCAAGAGATGGCTAGATCTATGCTTCTAGGTCGTAAAGTTTCTAGGAGATTTTGGGCAGAGGCAGTGTCTACTGCATGCCACACGGTGAATAGGGTGTATCTGCTTCCACACACACTTCACACTCCTTATGAGTTGTGGACTGGCAAGAAGCCCAACCTGGCATATTTCCGTGTTTTTGGGAGTAAATGCTACATCCTACGGGATAGAGAGCAATTAGGAAAGTTTGACTCCCGGAGCGACGAGGGAATATTTCTAGGATATTCATCGAAGAGTAGAGCGTACCGGGTATTTAACCTGAAGAGCTCTAGGGTTATGGAATCAATAAACGTTACCGTGCAAGATGATGAACCTTCGACGGTTATTGATCCTAACCTTCTGTGTGAGGATGAGGATTGTTCTGACAGTGATTTACCTGTTCCTCTCTCACACTCTGTGGACCCTATTCCTGCGTTAGGGGACACACCTGCTTGGGTTCGCAAGAGTCATGATCCTTCAGCCATTGTTGGCGATCCCACTCTAGGGGTCAAGACTCGTGCTCAACTAGAGAACGTTGTTAGTCATCATTGCTACACGTCCAAAGTCGAGCCCAAGAACCACAAAGAAGCACTCAAAGATGAACACTGGATATTTGCTATGCAGGATGAGTTGCTTCAGTTTAAGAAGAACAATGTCTGGGATCTTGTCCCCCGACCTAGTAATACTAATGTTATTGGTACCCGGTGGATTTTCAAGAATAAAATGGATGAAAATGGTACCATAATCAGAAATAAGGCTAGGTTGGTCGCTCAAGGCTACACACAGATAGAGGGTGTAGACTTTGGGTAGACATTTGCTCCTGTTGCGAGGCTTGAGTCCTTCCGTCTCCTGCTCGCCATCGCATGTCATCTGCACTTCAAGGTATATCAGATGGATGTCAAGAGTGCCTTTCTGAATGGCATTCTACAGGAAGAAGTTTATGTGGAACAACCAAAAGGGTTTGAAGACCCTAAGCACCCTGATCACGTCTACTATCTGAGAAAAGCCTTATATGGTTTGAAGCAAGCACCCCGTGCTTGGTACGAGAGGCTTACTTCCTATTTCTTAGCCCGTGGCTTCAAGAGAGGGGGAGTTGATATGACGTTGTTCGTCAGGAGAGATGACGGTGCTATCTTGGTTGCCCAAGTCTATGTGGACGACATAGTCTTTGGATCCACATGCTCCCAGCATGCTCACCACTTTGAGGAGGAGATGAAAAGTGAGTTTGAGATGAGCATGGTGGGTGAGCTTACATTCTTCCTTGGTCTCCAGGTTCGTCAGCTAGAGGATGGGATATTCATCTCCCAATCCAAGTATGCTAGAGACCTAGTGAAGAAATTTGGTTTAGACTCCGCTAAGCATGCTCGTACACCTATGAGTGCCACTACCAAGCTTAGTAAGGACACCTCAGGCAAGGACGTAGAGCAAACCTTGTATCGGAGTATGATAGGCAGTCTTCTCTACTTGACTGCTAGTCGTCCCGACATTGCCTTTAGTGTTGGAGTCTGTGCGCGTTATCAGGTGTCTCCTAAAGAGTCACACTTACTCGCTCTAAAACGTATTATCAAATACGTAAGTGGGACTCTCTCATACGGTATTTGGTATTCCTTTGATACCGATGACCGTTTGTCTGCCTATTCGGATGTCGATTGGGCTGGGGACGTAGATGGATGTAAGAGCACTTCGGGTGGGTGTTTCTACTTTGGTTCTGCTCTTGTCTCTTGGTTGAGCAAGAAGCAAAACTCCATCTCTTTGTCCACTGCGGAGGCTGAGTACATCGCCGCCGGGAGTTGTTGCACGCAACTCATGTGGATGAAGCAAATGTTGGCAGATTATGGTATTTCACAGGACACCATGACCATTTCCTGTGATAACACGAGCGCGATACACATATCCCGCAATCCTGTACAACATTCGCGCACAAAGCACATCAGGTTACGCGAGCACTTTATACGTCAGTTAGTTGAGGAGAAGGTCGTAACCCTGAGTTTTGTTCCTACCGACCATCAGTTAGCCGATATTTTCATGAAACCTTTAGATGCCCTTAGATTTGAGAGTCTTAGGAAGTCTTTGGGAATTTGCACAGTTGACTGAGGGGTTGGTCTATGTCTAGAATAGGATGCTTCTTCATGTTCATATCATATGCTTCCTATTTCTAGTCTGTTTTATATGTACCATAGATTTGTTGTACAACTTTTATGTATTTTTATTATCCTTTGAAAAATACAAAAAGATTCTCTTTTTAGAAAATTTTTAGAAAAACTCAAAAAGATTTTATTTTGATAAAATTTTTGAAAAATTCAAAAAGAGATTTGCCTTTTATGGATGAGCATTTAAGATAGCCAAGTCATAACTTCATTCCATATATCCATGTGACTGTTTGATAGAGATTTGAGAGGCTACATCATTTCATCCATGTGCTTAACATTGATTGGAGTCCTTGAGATGTAATTAGTGATATTTCCTACATGCTTGACTCCTATATCCTTTATTGCACACATGTACGACTATATTTGATTGTTGCACTTGTCAATCTCATGCTGGCTTGAGTGTTTCCATCTCAATCCTGTCTATACAATGTATAAAATGCGATAAAACTTGACAAGATTGGATTGCATGTTAAAACCGTTTTGGTGAGACTGTGTGTACATTTTCATAACGGGGAGGGGCTGCGAAAGTTGATTCTTATCCTTTGCGCAAAAGCCACCGTTAAAAAGGACCTAAAAAATGGAGGTATTTTAATATCCGAGGTCCTAAGAGGTAAAAAGAGCCCGAAAAAATTGATAAGGCAATAAAAAGCAATTCATGCCAAATATGGGCCATTTAGGTTTCACCCAATTCTCCAAAGTTTGAGAATTTAGTTTTCCTCTATTCAAAATATAAATCTGAGGGATTTTGGTTGGAGATTGAAAAATGGGTTTGCACTTCCTTGAAAGTCCTGAAAAAGCATGAAAATCATTTTGGACGTTATTGGTGTATAAATCACTTTCAGCTTTGATTTGTAGATTTGATATAGTCAATGTCGTATATTTCCAATCTTTTACACCAAAGGAAGCATTTGAGTTCATTCGTTAGGAATATCCAATATTCTTCGTGCACATATGTCATGCTTGTATGCTTTGATTTTCCTATCGAATTTTGATCACACTCATTCTTTTACGCTATCACCGACTTGGTTGTTTTATGTTCATTCATGGTGTGATTTTATGCCTTGTGTCATCCCGCTCTTGCTTATCTGATTTATTTCTGTCATTTGTCTATCTGGGGACATCATAAAAAGGGGGAGAAAGAATTATCTCATTATGGGGGAGATTTGAAATTTTAAGTTTTGTTCATAAATTGGTATATATGTTTGTCTCATTTCAAACTCGATATGTCACTTGGTATTTTGCTTTGTCTCATGTGTGTAGGTACTACTTTGATAACTGAATTGCACACCCTGATGAGAAAAGCGTTAAGATCCCTGAAGATTTAAAGATCAAACGATGCAGTCTTATTCACTTGTACTCTTTCAGTTTTGGGTTCATGGAAGGGTAGATTTGTATAGGCAATTATTTATGATTGATAATTCGGATGTTTGTTTTTATGTATGTACCGGCATAGACATAGGGGGAGATTTGTAAGGACATTTGTGTCCGTTAGCATTTTATATGTCGTACGCCATTACACCGTTGAGGAAATTCAAGAATCATATGCTCATCAACGGATCCGAATATCAAAAGGAGAAAAGAAATCAAGGGAACAGACCGGACCGATCAAGGCCCAGATAAAAGAACCGATCCGGTTCATCCGGACCGATCCGCCTAAAGGGACCGGACCGATCCGCTAGCTGAGGTGAAGCCAGTGTGCGCCGGATCCATAGCGAACCGATAAAGCCAAAATGCCGAACCGATCCGATGCCAACCGGATGGATCCGGTTTCAGAAAAATAACCGATCCGAGTTAACCGGACTGATCCGCCTAAAGAACCGGACCGATCCGACGAGGATAGACTCTGCCAGATCGTGTAGAAATTTTTTTTAGGGTTTTGACTCCTTATTTAAACCACGATCAGTAGTTGGTTTTCTTAAGACTTTCCCACGATTATCAGAGCATATCAACCCTAAAGTCTTCACCTATTGAGTCCTATGATTCTAGGTTTTTAGATTCACACATCTTCCATATCTATGTGAATCAAAGTTTGGTAACCCAAGAACATCATTGTTGTTGTTCAACCCTTTGTGAAGTGGACCGCTTCTTCCTCTTCATTGCAGCCCTACTGGACAGGGATAGTTCCAGCCGCCAACCCTACTGGAAAGGGATATTCCAGCCGCGACTACAGAATCCGATACCCGAGGGTAATTCTTAGTCAACCTGTATTTCATTATAATCCGATTGTAAACCGTCTTTTACAAATTATAGCGATATACAAATGGTTTTGCCCCTGTGGGGGATTTTTTCCTTAAACTTTGTGTGTTGAATAATTCTTGCATGATTTCATATTGTTTCAATCACACCTAGTTGCATGCTTAGGGTTAATTTGGGTTAAAAATGGTATTTATTATATTATTTCTTAATTGAACACAAGCGCCAACTCTTTCAAAAGATATACCCAGCAATAAGCGGTATGTTGAAGGTTCAATTGCAGAATCCTACGTTGTTGCTGAATATATTAGATATTGCGTGGTGTACATGCCAAATCCATCTGATGGAAATCATAAACGCTCCCGTGAGGCCTTTTTAGAGGAAGGTGGAGAGTTCTCTGATGAAGGGCCTTTGTTTGATGATAAGACTATAACATTGGGACCCGTACAGTTTCAACAAATACGTCGATGGGTATTATTTCGACTAAATGTTGATGGATTTCAAGAGTACCATAGGTTTGAGTTCTTTCGTTTGTTTATAGTTAAGAATTAATTATCATTTTGAGTTATAGTTACTTATATCAAACTACATATTGTAGTGAATATGAAGCATCACTGAAATTTGTGTCTCGTCTTAAAGGGAAGGGGATTGAAATGACAGAAGTGGAGAAACAAACTTCTTTTATCCCTTGGTTATCCGAGAAGGTGATTATATAAATACTAATATTTTTATTAATCTTTCCATTAAGTATGATGAGAATTGAAACATTGTAGTAATTATGATTTGTTTTCATCAAACAGTTGATGAAATCAGGAGAGACGAAGACAAATGAAACATTGTGGCGGTTAGTTCAAGGGCCGCAATTCAAGGCTAAAACATATAAAAAGTATCGTGTAAATGGTTTCGTATTCTCTCCTAAGTATCACGACGATACTGTTGTCACACAGGATAGCGGCATTTGCTTGAAGGCATGGACACAATTTCGATCTAAAAAAAGTGATAAGAATCTCCCAAATACTTGGACTATGTGGTATGGAGTTATCAAACAAATTATTGAGCTGGGCTATACCTTGTTTAAAGAGGTGGTATTTTATTGTGATTGGGTGAGAGTGGAGGATAAGACTAATGGTTGTAAGCTTTGTACGGACTCCAACTTAGTGATGGTAAATTTTGATAAGTTTAAGAGCGTTGATAATGAGTATGATGAGCCTGCCATTCTCACATCCGAGGTTAGTCAAGTATTATATTCGAAAGATCTTAAAAATCCCAATTGGTGGGTTGTTATACAGTCACCTAAAAGATTGACGAGTCAAGTGGACGACTTAGAGACACCAACAATCTTCCAATCTATTCTTGAAGACCAACCGCACTTGGAAAGTTTGCTCAAGTAATACGACTCGATTTAGTTATTTTAATATTTTCTTTTGGATATTGTAACCGTTGAAAGCTGTTTTGTTTTACCAACATGACTATATATATCTCTATCAATATGCTAATGTTGTATTAATATGATAATTCAATGCATATTGTTTTATAACAGTTATTTCTATTGTTGGCATCTATTTTTTGTTTTGGCAGCACTGTATTGGGCATCATGGCTTCAAGTGCAAGTGGTGGTTCGAAACAACAAACGTCATCAACACCGCAACAAATATCATCCACTCCGCATCAAGAAAATAAAAAGAAGCAAGAAGAAATGGATAAAAAGGCTAAATAATTACAATATATGACCCAAGATGGTAAAATGAGAGTCACCGTTCAAGTGGATGGGAGTGTAGTCGGTCCATGGAGTGGGAGATGGAGCACTCAGGTTGGTGATCTTGTTAGATCTTATATTCCGATTAGTTACGAAGATTGGAGAGTTGTGCCAAATAATTACAAAGATGATGTTTGGAATGCTTTAATGGTAGGATTTGAGTTAGATGTTGAACCGGAGGTGGCTCGCCCACTGATGGAGAAATGGTTTGCACAGAAGTTTAGGACACACAAAAGTAATATGAGATGTTTTTTGCCTACCGAAGACAATCCTGGAGTCCTACCGGAAGGTGTTGATCCCAACATATGGATATTATTCTGTGAGAACGAAAGGAAAGCAAAAAATAAGTCACAAAACATTCAAAATGCCAAGAATCGAACCAATTTAGAATATTCCCCTACACTTGGGCGTCTCACCTATGCTGCTTTGCAATATGAAATGGTATGTATCATAATGTTTTTCAAATATCAACACTACTTTTGTGTATAACATGTGATATTTTAATTGTAGGTTCAATCGAACCCAGAAGAAGAATTAACGCGAGTAGACACATGGCTTGTGGGACACGAGGACAAAATGGGGAATGCCTTAAACAGTGTTAAGCTTTACTATGTGCGTATTTACATGAAAATAAAAATATTTTTAGTATTATTTATTGCGTTTATTAATGAAATTTTCTCATTTGATAGGATAAAGTAAAGGATGCGATGGAGAAAATAAAGAGAGAGAGTGGAGAGGGTAGTAGCAAGAGCCAATGCATAGAGAATGATGAATTGATAGAGGTTTTTGGGAAGGAGAAAAAGGGAGGAGTTCGTGGAGTTTGTCCCCAAATTTTGAAGAAGCAGTTGATGCATTTAGGGGTGGCAAACGCCAAACTTAAACAAAGAAATAAGGCAAATGATGATGTGGATGCATTGAAGGAAGATATCATATCTTTCGTCAATAGAAGATTTGAGGAAAATAACACACAAATTATGTTATATATGTATTTTATATAATTTCATTTATTAAAAAGACTTATTTAGATATAACAGATATTAACTTACTATTGTTTGATCCGTTTTTTCATAGGATGCTATAGAACGTTTGGTTGATGCCTTCAATGCTCAAAATGGAAAAAGTCCACCAATCACACCGATAAGTGATCATGCATCCAATACAAGTCTACAACATAGGAATCTCTATCAAAATTTGGATAATGTTTTTGTATCCGCTTCTCGTCCTGTTTGCACGACCACACCTTCTCTTACCAACAATCCCAAAGTAATCTTGCTTGATAGGTATAATGAAGAACTGGCAAAGGGGTATGTCGTGACAGATGCAACAAAGGATATATGTCATGGTAAGCGAGTTGGAGTCGGGGAGAGGAAAGTATATGTGGAGGAAGTGATGAAGCCGGATGCTAGGTTGTTTGATGCTCCTCAAGGTGACCAATTCACTTTTGCTGACCTAGTCTTGGGGGGATATTTGATTTGGCTGGATTGTTGGCTTAAATATGTTTAGTTTATGTTATGAACTTTGTTTGAGCTATCTATATGTGGACTTAGTTTTCATTATGCGTTTGTTATGAACTTTGTTTGAGTTATCTACATTTGGACTTAATTTGCAATATGTGTCGTTGTGAACTTTGTTTGGATCTATCTATATTTGATTTGGAATTAATCTGGACTGTCTTTTTTTTATTGTAAAACCCCTTTTAACTCCGCCAATGCTAATATTTATTTGAGCATTGTCGGTCCCAAGCCCGGATAAAGGAGGAGGGAAAGGTCATTGATTTGGTTTCTTTATTCTCATTCTTCATTTTGTTCTCATTCTTCATTTTGCTTTTCTTTCTATCACAAATGTCATTCATTTTGCTTTTCTTTATGCAGGGACTCAGAAATCAAATGAGCTGCTTGGTCAGTTTCGAAATAAGGGATATGTTCATATAGAGAGAATTATTGTCACTTAAATGACTCATTATAAACCTCACTTTGTAAGCTTCTTGTAGAATTCTTGTTCATGAAGTGGATGATTTATGTTTCAAAAGAAATCAAATATATTATTTTGAAGTTGAAGGACATTCATAGCAGTAAACCTCACCTCAAACAGAACCAGATCGAAGGTATTAAACTATCACTTATATGTTCAGTTTTTATTTTTAGTCACAATTTTTTTAGCACCACTGAAGGATGATAAGAGATTTCTAATCCAAAGGCCATTTAAGACCACATCATTCAATACTTTTCTAATATATATAGCTCACATAATTTCATTCAAGATAGAGGTCCTATGTAAGTATGGATTAATCCTATTATCAAGCTTATAAACTAATAGTAGAAAGAGATGGTTGCACAAAATCGTAATAGTGGCATAACTGTAGGTCACCTTTTTCTTGAATACTCTCATGATTCTAAATTATGGCACTGGTATTTTAGCAATTTTAATTTGCACATGCCTTATGTAGACCTTGATTCTGGTTCTGTTTTATTCCTATCCCTTATTTTATTCATTACTGGATTGAGGATCAATATTTTGTCTACCTTGATTCTCATTCATACAGTTTTGTTTTTTATACCCTTTGTACAGGTCTGTCGCTCATGCTATGGTTATCTCTCTAGATCAATTGGACACATCATTGCATTTAGATGTTTCTCTACTTTGAAATGAAGGCCACTGTTTGGTTAGCTCATACTTATGCTATAACTTGGTGCCTCACTCATAAGAACATAATTAGTTTCTCTCGAGATTTGATTTGGAGACATTGTTGGACACACTTTATCAGGATGATGACAAGGACACACCTATATTCAAGCCTGCCCAGACATGGTCTTGTAATACCCCGTATTTTTATGTTATTTATTTATGGGATTAATTGAATTAAATGTGTATTAATTGGAAATTAATCCGGATAAAAATACTAGAGAGATGCGAGTTGGTATTTGATTTTTATGAGTATATATGGCTATATATGAATATGGAAATTATGAAATTTGTCGTGAGATTAAAATACGGCAATTTGGAATTTTGTTGAGACGCGTGTGACAGTCGCGTCAGGAATATTATTATTTAATTAAAAAGTGAATTTTAATTCTATTAACCGTATGGTCGTTTTGAGTGCGCTAACGCGTCCGGAAGGGTCGAAATAGTCAGAAAACACTAGCCGGGGGTTTAGTTTGGGTCCCGGGGCATTTTTAGGTCATGTCGGCAACGTATAAGGATAGTTTGGTAATTTTAGATTTTTGGGAATTAAAACCAACGAAAATTAGGAAATAAAAATCTGATTTGATAATTACCCACTAAACCCACTAACTACACCTTATGACCTAATGGGCTACGGGAGTTATTGAAATTAGTTCCAAAAAAAAAAAAAATTCCTAAGGCAAACCCTAGCCACCATTGTCACCTTGGAGAAGAAGACTTGTAGAGAGAGAGAGAGGAGAATTCTGCAGAGAGAGAGGGAATCATTCATCAATTCGACATCAAAATCAGAGATATACATAAGGCAAGTGGTTTAATTTACATTATTTTGCAGTGAATGTCTCTTCCATGCTTAGACAATTCTAAAATATCATTTGTTTGGGAGATTGATGAAATATCATAAAATTGGAGTTATAAATTTAATTGTGGATATAGGTTTGCATGTAAAAAGGTTATTGGATGATTGAACTAAAAGAATGACTACTTTTTGTGTTACAAAAACGGATTTTATAAGACTCATTGATGATCTAAAATTTCTAGGGTTCATGTTCTTGAGATTGGGGAAAAATGTAGAGTTTTGGATATTTGGATGATGTTTAGGAAGAATTAACCCCACAAAACACGTTAGGATATGACCTAAGTGTGGTTAGGAATGATTAGAAACCTTGATCAATTGTTGGATTGATGTTTAGATGAGATTAGAGGTGAAGAAAAGATGGAAAAACGAGAAAAAGGAAAAATCTGGGCTCGAAACTGGCCTCTCGTTAGAAGACCTGCCCAGGTCGTTCGAACGAGCTTCTAACGAGTTGACAGTTTGCCTTCTAACGAGAGGGATGTTCGTTCGATGTCTTTCGTTCGAACGAGATCTCGTTAGATGCCCAGTTCGTTCGAACGAACACTCGTTCGAACAGCCTCGTTCGAACGAGACTTCTAACGAGCTGACAGTTTAGGCTTTTTGGCCTGTTTTGATTTCGCGTGTTCCGTAACCTTGTTAAAACGTAGAGATAACATTTCCTTGATGATTAGTTGATATATTTGGGATATTTGGACATAATGAGGAGTAAAACATAGGTGTGTGATTTGAACCAAATGAAAATTATGGATTAGGACGTGAGTGTCTATTACGGTGTGAGAATGATTGACGGCTTAAATAATTATATGAACCGGGGTTATGTATATTGTGTAACATTATAAGTCGATACGAGAATAAGAAGTGCACCACAAATAAATACGATAATAGCTAAGATGTGTGCATGCTTAGTATATATGATTGATGTGTATGACATACCTACCATACTTGCTATCACGGGAGGTTTACGTTCGCTTAGGGCCCTCTAATCCTTGTGTTGCCCGGATTTAGACTGGTACCTCGAGAACATAGGTCAGAGAAGGACTTATTGGTATGTTAATAAGTCTGCTGATCGTGGGAGCGTAGGTATGTGCGTGACCCATGTGATGTGACTGTGTTCGCCTCCATTGTTTGTGATTTGCTATTATCTGAGAACGATTCCTGAGAGATTCGTAATTCGTGATCCTTATGTACGTGATGTACCGGGATGGATAGCAGAGTATGTGTGCACCGCAGCTTAGTCTCGGGTGCTTGTATTGTATATTTATGGCGTGGATAATATACACTTAAATTAATGAAAACTTTCATGTTGGTATTGTGCATATGAATACAAAAATGCTTTCAGTATCTATAAAGGGATAACCTGTAATGAATTGTATTACTAATAATTGAGAACCTGAGTTAAGTAAAATCCTCTATTTATTTGATGACGCTAGAACGTATAATGGGAATTGAGTATTAAGGGGTAGAACTTATTACGGTTTGGTTAGATTATGTATGTCACTTAGATGGGTACGATACGTTAGGAGTGCACAATTAGTCGAGAGGTGAGCATTTCATGTGAGTGCACGTCCTAACATGTATTTTGCATTCATTGTTTTAATGTTATTAAATCACTTGCTGTTTTTAAAATAATCTCCACTTTCGGGCTCTGACCCGTTTTCTTTCAAATCTACTTTTTTGTAAAAACCATTTTAGGTGCCCAGCCAGAAGGACACCATGCATAGGATTTTCATTCAGGTGACGAGCTGTAGCTGTTTGTGGAAGCTACAGGGCCTCGCTAGTAGACGCTTCTTTCATCTTGACTCCATATTCAGTATTCATCAGTTGCAGGGCATGTCGCCCATTTCCATTAGTGTTATTTCCTATTTCAGATTTTCAGGCTTTTGGCATGTAATTAATTCAGGATACTTTGTTTTATTTAGTTCAGTTGTGGGATTGTTGTGAGGAGTTTTTCCTCCGGACCTTTTATTTATGTTGTTGGTTATTCTATTGTTTCGTTATGGTGAATGTTGTTATTCTATTATTAGCCTCTTATTGCATGTTAATCAGAGTTAATTTAAAATTTGGCAACTCACTTTTTAAATGCTAGGTGGTTAGTAATCAGTAAAAAAAATGTTTTCGTCGGTGATGCTGTTAACTGAACCAACTTGGCATTTTGTATTAATTTAATAAAGGAGTAGCTACCCGGTATTTAATTAGTCGGGGTGTCACAGGTGGTATCAGAGCATCAGGTTCTAGTGTCCTTTAAGATCTGTACGGCTTATTATGTTTCCGCTGAGCTTTCTTTGATGTAGAGCCCTATATTTTAGGACTGTTGTATTCTTTTGTATATGCTACGTTCTTTAGCTATTTCAAGTTTATAACTGCGAACTTATAAACTTTATTCTTATTTCAGATGCCTCCACGACGTGCACAATGGGTTCCCAGGGATGCAACGCCAGAACCACAGCCCGCACCAGTTCAGGGCACGATGAATGCCGCCGAAGTTGCAGCCATTGTGGCCCAGGCGGTAAATGCCGCACTAGCCGTAGTTTAGCAGGCACCACCTCAGGCGCCAGTAGCTGCACCAGTTCAGGCACATACATTTCCGTCTGCTTGGGAACGTGTTCGTGATGCTTTTCAGAAAGCACACCCACCGGAGTTCGCAGGTAGATCCGATGTTGTGGTTTCGAGTCAGTGGAGGAAGGACATTCAGCGGCACCTGAGGATGTATGAGTGCACCGATGTCCAGAAGCAGATACTAGCTACCTTTAAGCTAGTGGGGTCTGCACTGCAGTGGTGGGAGTCTATTACCACCGTGGAGGAGAGAGATACTCTCACTATACAGGAGTTTTGGGTGCGGTTTGACCGCAAGTATTTTCCGTCAGCTGTTCACACAGAGATGAGAAGGAAGTTGATGAGTCTCAGACAGGAAGGTAAGACTGTGGCCGAGTATGAGGCCGAATTTACAAATCTGTTGAATATTGTCCCGGATGAGATACCGACAGAGGAGAAGAAGATACAGAAATTTACAGACGGGTTGACTTAGAGGATCCGTCAGCACTTATTGGGGAACCTCTCGTTGGCCACTTATTCTGATGTGGTTAACGCTGCACTATTACACTGCCAGGATCATCGCTTTCACATGGCTGAGAGCAAGAGGACAGGAGAGTCCAGCCATCAGGGCAGGACTGGGGGAAATGGTGCCAGCGGGGCACATTCTGTTCAGGGGAAGAGGCAGGGTGATCAGGGTTCCCAGCAGGGGGATCATAAGAGGTTCAGATCGGGAAATTTCAGGCACGAACAGGGAGGTTTTCGACAGGGCCATCAGGGTCCAAACAGCCATCAGCACCAGCAGGGTCAGAATGGTCAACAGCAGTTTCAGCAGGGCCAGGGGAGGAACGGTAACGGCCACCAGGGCCGGGGGCAGCAGAGACAGAGAGGGGGGAAAATTCCCGGGGAAGTGTTACGTTTATGGCAAGACTGGCCATAAACGCCAGGACTGTCCGGATAGGGGCAGGGCCCCGCAGAAGCAGCAGGGTGCTCGACAGGAGCCGCAGAGACCCGTGTTTCCCACCGCCCTCACGGCGCCACCACAGATGGAAGCATTACCATCCATTCCAGCGGTCCCAGTTCAACAGGGGCAGCTGCAGTATGGGAGAGTATACCAGCTTCAGCAGGCAGCAGCTCCACAGGCACCACCCGCTATTGAGGGTATGTTTCCTATCCATGGCACTATGGGTCGGGTTTTGTTTGATACGGGGGCAACGCATTGTTTTATAGCTACACATTTTGCGAAAGCCTTAGGATTGTTATCCACAGCAGAGAGCACAATGACGTGTGTAGACTCACCGTTGGGGAGTGGGTGACTTATTTTCTTTTTATGCCGGGGAGTGGGGGTAGAGATTGGTAGTTTGGTATTACCTCCAAACATGTTGGTATTAGATATACATGAGCACGATGTGATTATTGGTATGGATTAGCTCGCAGCTTATAGAGCCACGATTGATTGCTTCGGTGGGAGCATTGTTTTTGCCATCCCGGGGCAAGAGATGTTTGTAGTGGCGATGCCTCGCCCAGAGGGAGGCTCGACCGCTCATTTGTATTACATAGAGGAGGATACCTCTAAGGAGGTTGTGATTCCTTTAGATTCGATCCCAATTGTCAGAGAGTTTTCCGATGTGTTTCAGGAGATACCCAGCCTACCCCCCAGTCGAGAGATAGACTTTGTCATAGACTTATTACCAGATACGAGACCTATAGCACGCGCACCGTACCGTATGGCTCCTGCAGAGATGCGAGAGCTACGAGATCAGATCGAGCAGTTGTTGGGACAGGGGCTTATCCGGAGGAGTACTTCGTCGTGGTGTGCCCCTGTGTTGTTCGTAAAGAAGAGGGATGGATCGTTGAGATTGTGTGTGGATTACCGGGAGTTGAATAAAGTCACGATACGGAATAAGTATCCGTTGCCCCGAATCGATGACTTGTTCAACCAGTTGAGAGGAGCTTCTTTCTTCTCAAAGATTGATTTACGATTGGGATACCATCAGTTGCGTATCAGGGAAGAGGACGTCTTGAAGACTGCGTTCTTAACGAGATATGGTTCCTACGAGTTTCGGGTTATGCCTTTTGGTTTGACCAATGCTCCAGCCGTGTTTATGGACTTGATGAATAGGGTGTTCAGAGAGTTCCTAGATTAGTTCGTCATTGTCTTCATTGATGATATTATGATTTACTCCCAGACAGAGGAGGAGCACGCCGAGCATTTGAGGAAGGTTTTGCAGACGCTACGTCAGAACGAGCTGTATGCAAAGTATGAAAAATGTGGGTTTTGGCTGAAGGAGGTTCAGTTTTTGGGACACATTATTTCCGACCGAGGGATATCTGTTGATCCGGGGAAGGTATCCACGGTAAGGGAGTGGGGACAACCCACGACACCGACTGAGATCCGTAGTTTCTTGGGCCTAGAAGGATACTACAGGAGGTTCATTCGGGGATTTTCGAAGATAGCAGGTCCTTTGACACATCTGACTCGTAAGGGTGTGCCGTTCATTTGGAGTGATGCCTGTCAGTTGGCATTCGATGAGTTGAAAGATAAGTTGACCTCAGCACCTGTGTTAGCATTGCCGAGACCGGGAGTTGAGTATCTAGTCTACACCGATGCGTCTTTGCAAGGACTTGAAGGAGTATTACAGCAGGAGAGTCAGGACATAGCTTATGCTTCCCGCAAGCTTAAGCCTTACGAGAAGAATTACCTCACTCATGACTTGGAGTTAGCGGCAGTAGTATTTGCCCTTCTGATTTGGAGACATTACCTTTTGGGGGAGAAGTTTCGATTGTTCACGGACCACAAGTCCCTACAGTACCTATTCACGCAGAAAGAGCTGAATATGCGTCAACGGAGGTGGCTTGAGTTTGTGAAGGACTATCAGTTTGATATCCAATATCACCTGGGGAAGGCTAACGTGGTAGCAGACGCGTTGAGCCGTAGACCAGTAGATGAGGTGGCAGAGGTGTGAAAGGCAAAGTGGAGGGAGTTGGGACATCAGGATGCAGTGGCCCGATCATTCATGTCGGTGATGACTGTTACAGCGCAGATTGTCACGAGAGTGGTAAAGGCACAAGCAGATGACTCGTTCTGTCAGGAGCAGATAGTTCGATTACTAGCAGAGGGAGCCGAGTTCTATACCGTTAGCTCAGATGGGGGATTACGCTTCAAGGGCAGACTGGTAGTTCCGGAAGGGGAGGAACTACGACACGAGGTGATGGCAGAGTCGCACGGCTCACGGTTCGCGGTACATCCCGGTGGGGACAAAATGTACCAAGATATGAGACGTCAGTATTGGTGGAGCGGGATGAGGAGAGATATTGTCGTGTTTGTTTCTAAATGCACCACTTGTCAGCTGGTAAAAGTGGATCATCAAAGACCGGCAGGACTTCTACAGCCATTGGAGGTCCCGATGTGGGAGAGCATCTCCATGGACTTTATCACGGGGTTGCCTACGTCACAGAGAGGTCACGACTCCATTTGGGTAATTGTGGACACGTTGACCAAAGTCTCTCATTTTCTACCCGTAAGGACAGACTACACTACGGGACAGTATGCCCAGCTCTTTATTGCAGAGATAGTGAGACTTCACGGTGTGCCCCTAAACATCGTGTCTGACCGAGATAAGATATTTGTATCACGTTTTTGGGAAAGTTTTCAGGAGGCCATGGGCACGGAATTGCGGTTGAGTATGGCTTATCATCCGCAGACCGATGGGCAAACCGAGCGTACAAACCAGATGTTGGAGGACATGTTGCGTATGTGCATCATTGATTTCGGGGGTGGATGGGAGCAGTATCTTCCACTGGTGGAGTTTGCTTATAATAACTCCTACCAGTTCACCATTGTCATGGCTCCATATGAGGCGTTGTACGGTAGACCTTGTCGTTCTCCAGCATGTTGGTTGGAGGTGGGGGACAACAAACTACTTGGGCCGAAAGTGATTCAGGATACTTCGACAAGGATAGAATTGATACGGAGTCGCATTCGGGTAGCTCAGGATCGGCAAAAGAGCTACGCTGATGCGAAGAGGTTCTTCAGGGAGTTCCAAGTGGGGGACTAGGTTTTGCTCAGAGTATCTCCTATGAAGGGGATTATGCGATTTGGGAAGAAGGGGAAGTTGGCACCGAGATACGTGGGGCCATTCCCTATCATCGAGCGGATTGGGTCTGTTGCATATAGACTTGGGTTACCGGAGCATTTACATCGAATTCATGATGTGTTTTATACTTCCTCGCTAAGGAAATATCTTAGAGATAATTTGGCTCATTCTCACATTGCTTTGGAGGACATCGATCTCCAGCCTGATAGCTCCTACGAGGAGGGGCCGATTGCTATTTTGGACCGAAGTGAGCGGAAACTGCGGTCAAAGATAGTTCCGTTAGTGCGTGTTCAGTGGCGACATCATAATGTCGAGGAGTCCACATGGGAGCGCGAGGATGAGATGCGCGAACGTTATCCAGAGTTGTTCTTACCAGGTACTTTCTAGTTCCGAATTTCGGGACGAAATTCGGTTATTAGGGGGGAAGTATGTAATACCCCGTATTTTTATGTTATTTATTTATGGGATTAATTGAATTAAATGTGTATTAATTGGAAATTAATCCGGATAAAAATACTAGCGAGATGCGAGTTGGTATTTGATTTTTATGAATATATATGGCTATATATGAATATGTATATTATGAAATTTGTCGTGAGATTGAAATACGGCAATTTGGAATTTTGTTGAGACGCGTGTGACAGTCGCGTCAGGAATATTATTATTTAATTAAAAAGTGAATTTTAATTCTATTAACCGTATGGTCGTTTTGAGTGCGCCAACGCGTCCGGAAGGGTCGAAATAGTCAGAAAACACTAGCCGGGGGTTTAGTTTGGATCCCGGGGCATTTTTAGGTCATGCCGGCAACGTATAAGGGTAGTTTGGTAATTTTAGGTTTTTGGGAATTAAAACCAACGAAAATTAGGAAATAAAAATCTGATTTGATAATTACCCACTAACTACACCTTATGACCTAATGGGCTACGGGAGTTATTGAAATTAGTTCCAAAAAAAAAAAAAGTTTCCTAAGGCAAACCCTAGCCACCATTGTCACCTTGGAGAAGAAGACTTGTAGAGAGAGAGAGAGAAGAATTCTGCAGAGAGAGAGGGAATCATTCATCAATTCGACATCAAAATCAGAGATATACATAAGGCAAGTGGTTTAATTTATATTATTTTGTAGTGAATGTCTCTTCCATGCTTAGACAATTCTAAAATATCATTTGTTTGGGAGATTGATGAAAACCCATAAAATTGGAGTTATAAATTTAATTGTGGATATAAGTTTGCATGTAGAAAGGTTATTGGATGATTGAACTAAAAGAGTTACTACTTTTTGTGTTACAAAAACGGATTTTATTAGACTCATTGATGATCGAAAATTTCTAGGGTTCATGTTCTTGAGATTGGGGAAAAATGTGGAGTTTTGGATATTTGGATGATGTTTAGGAAGAATTAACCCCACAAAACACGTTAGTATATGACCTAAGTGTGGTTAGGAATGATTAGAAACCTTGATCAATTGTTGGATTGATGTTTAGATGAGATTAGAGGTGAAGAAAAGATGGAAAAACGAGAAAAAGGAAAAATCTGGGCTCGAAACTGGCCTCTCGTTAGAAGACCTGCCCAGGTCGTTCGAACGAGCTCGTTCGAACGAGCTTCTAACGAGTTGACAGTTTGCCTTCTAACGAGAGGGATGTTCGTTCGATGTCTTTCGTTCGAACGAGATCTCGTTAGATGCCCAGTTCGTTCGAACGAACTCTCGTTCGAACGAGACTTCTAACGAGCTGACAGTTTAGGCTTTTTGGCCTGTTTTGATTTCGCGTGTCCCGTAACCTTGTTCAAACGTAGAGATAACATTTCCTTAATGATTAGTTGATATATTTGGGATATTTGGGACATAATGAGGAGTAAAACATAGGTGTGTGATTTGAACCAAATGGAAATTATGGACTAGGATGTGAGTGTCTATTACGGTGTGAGAATGATTGACGGCTTAAATAATTATATGAACCGGGGTTATGTATATTGTGTAACATTATAAGTCGGTACGAGAATAAGAAGTGTACCACAAATAAATATGGTAATAGCTAAGATGTGTGCATGCTTAGTATATATAATTGATGTGTATGACATACCTACCATACTTGCTATCACGGGAGGTTTACATTCGCTTAGGGCCCTCTAATCCTTGTGTTGCTCGGATTTAGACTGGTACCTCAAGAACATAGGTCAGAGAAGGACTTATTGGGATGTTAATAAGTCTGTTGATCGTGGGAGCGTAGATGTGTGCGTGACCCATGTGATGTGACTGTGTTCGCCTCCATTGTTTGTGATTTGCTATTATCTGAGAACGATTCCTGAGAGATTCGGAATGCGTGATCCTTATGTACGTGATGTACCGGGATGGATAGCAGAGTATGTGTGCACCGCAGCTTAGTCTCGGGTGCTTGTATTGTATATTTATGGCGTGGCTAATATACACTTAAATTAATGAGAACTTTCATGTTGGTATTGTGCGTATGAATACAGAAATGCTTTGAGTATCTATAAAGGGATAACCTGTAATGAATTGTATTACTAATAATTGAGAACCTGAGTTAAGTAAAATCCTCTATTTATTTGATGACGCTAGAACGTATAATGGGAATTGAGTATTAAGGGGTAGAACTTATTACGGTTTAGTTAGATTATGTATGTCACTTAGATGGGTACGATACGTTAGGAGTGCACAATTAGTCGAGAGGTGAGCATTTCATGTGAGTGCACGTCCTAACATGTATTTTGCATTCATTGTTTTAATGTTATTAAATCAGTTGCTATTTTTAAAATAATCTCCACTTTCGGGCTCTGACCCGTTTGCTTTCAAATCTACTTTTGTGTAAAAACCATTTTAGGTGCCCAGCCAGAAGGACACCATGCATAGGATTTTCATTCAGGTGACGAGCTGTAGCTGTTTGTGGAAGCTACAGGGCCTCGCTAGTAGACGCTTCTTTCATCTTGACTCCATATTCAGTATTCATGAGTTGCAGGGCATGTCGCCCATTTCCATTAGTGTTATTTCCTATTTCAGATTTTCAGGCTTTTGGCATGTAATTAATTCAGGATACTTTGTTTTATTTAGTTCAGTTGTGGGATTGTTGTGAGGAGTTTTTCCTCCGGACCTTTTATTTATGTTGTTGGTTATTCTATTGTTTCGTTATGGTGAATGGTATTATTCTATTATTAGCCTCTTATTGCATGTTAATCAGAGTTAATTTAAAATTTGGCAACTCACTTTTTAAATACTAGGTGGTTAGTAATCAGTAAAAAAAATGTTTTCGACAGTGATGCTGTTAACTGAACCAACTTGACATTTTGTATTAATTTAATAAAGGAGTAGCTACCCGGTATTTAATTAGTCGGGGTGTCACGGGTCTGTCTACCTTAGAGCTCACATGTATTCTCTTGATTTTGTTTCAATGTTTTCTTTATTGTACTCATGAAAGTAGCACTTTTTAAAAAACCCCATTATCGTCAAAGGTTGTTGACACTAGTTTTGAGTAAAGAGCATATTACATGAGTTGTTTTGTTTCCCTTGTATTCCATTACAAATTCTGAATTCTGATTATTATCCTATTCATGTACTCAAGTCCACAACCTGATATCATACTAGATTTTTCTTAACCATCTGCCTAGAAGTAGTCTGATCTTTTGAAACTCAAAATTAATTGCAGCATTTATAAGCTCATTTTCATGTTGTTGCAATAATTATCGATTCTTCTGTCTGCAACTTAATCTTAAAGTTGCCGATTGTTGTAGAAGGGCTGGATTCAGGATAACGATTCACAGAAGTTCTGTATTCTTTGATTTATTACTGACTAAGGTAGTTTATGGGTACTTTTCCTGACAGAAGAAAATGTTGGCATAGGCTATGTTTTTATGCAACAAGGCTTAACTGAATATAGTAAATTTTGCTTCATTTAATATGATGTATACAAGAAGATGATTTATGCCATTTGAGTTTACTTAGATATCCATTTTACGACTTACGATGGCGGTGGTGGTCTGGTAATAGGGGTCAATGCTACCTAAAGTGTGTATCACTCCAGTTTGTGGAACGAGAATGGAAACACAATACATCTGTACACATCTTATACTATAAAATGTGTCTGGTGAGGTGGTAGTCTTATTTAGACCATATTGTTAAAATTAGTTCAGCTCCTTCTAAAGTGGCAAAACAATGTTAGTAGGACATCTTATAATATTTTTAAGATACAAAATCTTTTATCTTGCCATTGTGATTTTATATACAAAATTATACATGTAAAGACGTCGGATAACCATGACAGATATGTGTGTATGAAATTGTCTTGAGACATTTTCACAATATGTCTGTAATCATAGACAAGCTATAATTTATCTTATTTTTATCTTTATATGTACATCATATTGTCATGTGTACTAGTATTATCATTATGTGAGGTGGGAATTCAAGAATATTTAAAATGCAAACTTACCTACTGTTATTGTAACATAGGTTCGAAAATCTCTCTTCTCATGTTCCCTGATATTATCGTCTTATCTGTTCCGTCACCAACAAGTATTATATTGGACTTCTCTTTTTCAACGATGATATTCTCAGCATAGAAACCCCATCTAATTTTAATTGAGTATCGTCTTGAACTGTAGTTTGGAGCAGCTAAGATGGCATGGGTGACTTTTGCAAATTTTCATGATCCATCTTGTGCTACAACAGCATCATATACTGTGTACTGGCCTTGCACACTCAAAACAGGTGATGTGTGCGCACCTTTGATCAACAGAACATTTTTTCCTTCTGGAATGAAACATGATTAATTGATAACAGTCTCTATAGAAGATGTATTATATAAAAAAAATCTCTATAGATGATTATACGATGCATCAAACATATTTCCTTAGTATTCTAAATCTATTCCATATACGTGATATTGGGAGTTTAGTTATTGAAAATTTATTGTAAGAGGATAAAGTTTATCAAAGTTGGTTGGAGTTTTGTATAAATGTTTAAACATTTATGAAAAATGTTGAGCATGTGGTTGTAGTTTTATGGGAAATTTTAAACTTTGGACAAGAAATCATAATATTGTTCTGTACTACTTAAAATTTGGACATGAGTGCATGACCAATGTGACATTAATCCCTTTTGACTCATTATAGTTTCTCAACTTGACCACCATTTTTCATACTCTATGCAATTTCTTATCTGAAATCAAGCATTAGTCAAATGAGTTTGAGCCTCTTGTCAATACACATTTTTAAGAGAGAATCTCTTGGGCATTTCTCGCTTGTTTTATCTCATGTCTGGGTTACAAAGGCATAATATTGTCTTATCTCACGAGCTTTTATAAATCATGGGTTTCTTATGAACATACTTGATTTAGTTTCTGATTCCTTTCTCAGCAGGCATTTGAAAGAAGACAAACTTGGTCTCATATAATTGTGTATTTTTTTTTCTTTAGTTCAGAAATTAAAGTGGGTCGGGTCATTTCCATTTATAGTGTCGTCCTATTATTTTTTTGTTGTATTTAACTTATTCAAGAAAACCCTTTTTGTGTTGGTTGAAAATATATAGTGAAGTCTTTTGGATCTTTGATATTGATTGAATTTTATGATCCATTTTATTGCTGTATTTTTTTTCACTCTAAAATTGCTTTGATTTCTTATTTGGTGTGATTGATCTTTATTTGTTTTAGGATTTGTCTAAAGTGGTTTGAAATCACTGAGTTTGCCATTGATCTGGTGTAATTGGTAAGGAATTGGCCAAAGGTTGGGAGGGCCCTTGGATTCGGGGAGGGCCCTTGGAAAATATATTTTTTTAAATATGTACTAAGATTAGTAACAAAATTTTACCGTTACTAATTTTGATCTTTGTAACAGAATTACCGTTACTAATTCTTAATTTTACCGTTACTATTAGAAACATAATTAACCGTTACGAAATTTGAATTTTACCGTTACTATTAGTAACAGAATTTTACCGTTACTAATTCTGATTTTTTTCGTTACTATTAGTAACAGAATTTACCGTTACTAATTCTAATTTTTCCCATTACTATTAGTAACAGAATTTACCGTTACTAGCTTCGTGCCCCATGCCTTTTTTCTAACAGAAAAATTATGTTACTAATATATTTGCTAATGGTAAAATTGTGTTACTAATGGCGTGTTTTGGTGTAGTGCCCATAAAACTCCCAAAAAATACCTATTTTTAGTTTAATTCATTTAGTCCCTCAAACACCCATTTACCGAATATTCTCTTATTTTTAAAGGTACATGCTAGCGGCACCCCCTCCCCCCCCCCCTAACTGTCGGAGCTTTAAAGACCCTCACTAGAGCTCCGACGAGGGGGTGGGTGGGAGGTCGGGGGTGGAGGGAAGTTGGTAAATGAGTTTGTATGTGTCCTTCTTTTGAGTATTTTTATGTGGTGATGAACTTTTTGGAACAAAATAAAAAAGGTTCGACAAAATGTGTATTAAAAAATGTTCGAGGGATTATTCGGTATTTGTCCTATTTTTAATATATATATGTGTGTGTGTGTGTGTGTGTGTGTGTGTGTGCGCGCGCGCGCCCGTGCGTGCGTGCGTACGCGGGCGCATATAAGAAATTCAATTGTAGCATAAACTACCCCATTAGTCCTTCACCTTTCCATTTATCTCACTTTTGTCACTTTTTTTTGTTTTAATTCCGTCCTCATCCGTTCATTGTCGCAATTTAATTTTTCTATTAACTATTTTGGATACATATTACTATTTATCCCTCTTTACTGAAAAATAACAAAATAGGTGTTATAAAATTTGGAAAAGTGAGTATTTTAATAATATTATTTGGGTATAAAAATAATTTTTTATCTGAGAATAATAATAAAAAACTGTTTTTATTCTTATTTTCTTCCAAATTTTTTTAATCTTTTAACACAAAAATAGACTATTTTATTATTGCAAGTGTTTAAATTATTTATTAGATACCCATGTTAGTACAACGCACAATGCCTTGAGTTCCTCACCTCTCTTGCTAAAGTGCACACCTAATGTCTCCTACCTAGCTATGCTACCTAGCGCAACTAGAATTTGTTAAGATAAAAATACGGGTTGTTACAGTTTGTTCTTAAGATAAAAAAACAATTTGTAATGGTTTTCACACCTCTCCTACTTCCCATGTTGACATTTGTTTAGTTTTTCAGTTCATGTTTCCATGAGAGTAGAACTGTTCTAAGAGGAACCACTACAAAATATTTTAACATCTCCATTTGAGTTGGTTATTTTTTAGATTGAGGCCAAATTAATGAGCAACAAGTAAAAAATTTGTATTTATGTGTTTGATTATAAAGGTTTGTGTTTTGATTGTCGCTTATGTGAAAGTGGCATGATTTATGTTTTGATTGTCGGGGGTGGGGTTACCAGAGCCTCCAACGAGGGGGTAGGATGGGAGGTCGGGGGTGGAGGTAGGTTGGTAAACGAGTTTGTATGTGTCCTTGTTTTGAGTATTTTTATGTGGTGAAGTACTTTTTGGAACAAAATGAAAAAGGTTCGACTAAATGTATATTAAAAAATGTTCGAGGGATTATTCGGTATTTGTCCTATTTTTAATATATATATATATAGGGAGAGGTTCACAAGTGGACCAAAAGAATGGACTTTTTAATGGACCTTAACAAAAAACACATAATAACACATTAATTTTAATTCCTATAGTGTAATTGGTCCGCGCCAGTGGCACCAAATACACGTGTCGATCGATCCCCCACCCCCCACACGCCCCCCACCCCACCCCCCCCACTCCCATGGCAGCCCTGCTGTCATAAGGGCTGCTATGGTGATGGCGGTGGTTGGGGGGTGGGGGGGGGGGGGCGGTGGGAGTGGGGGGTTAGTGGGGTGAAGGTGTGGTCTCGGGTGCCGCTGGCGCGGACCAATTACACTATAGGAATTAAAATTAATGTGTTATTATGTGTTTTTTGTTAAAGTCCATTAAAAAGTTCATTCTTTTGGTCCACTTGTGAACCTCTCCCTATATATATCTTTGTGTGTGTGTGGTTGCGTGCGGGCGCGGGCGCATATAAAAAAATTCAATTGTAGCGTAAAGTACCCCATTAGTCCTCCACCTTTCCATTTATCTCACTTTTGTCACTTTTTTTTGTTTTAATTCCGTCCTCAACCGTTCATTGTCTCAATTTAGTTTTTCTATTAACTATTTTGGATACATATTACTATTTTATCCCTCTTTACTGAAAAATAACAAAATAGGTGTTATAAAATTTGAAAAATAGACAATTTTATTATTATTATTTGGGGATAAAAATTAGTTTTTATCCGAGAATAATAATAAAAAACTGTTTTTATTCTTATTTTCTTCTAATTGTTTTTAATTTTTTAACGGAAAAATCGGTGACAATCCCAAAACCTTTTTTCTTCTTTTAGTTCCAGCTTTTCAATTAAAAAAAATTGTTTTTTAGATATTTTTAATAGAAAACATTAAAATTTTAAAAATATTTTTTCTATTAAAGGAAAGAAAAACAGTACAAATATTCACTTTCGGATTTTTTTTACATTCTTGTTCCATTTTCATTATTGATAAGATCAAATGAGCGTTGTAAAATTTGGAAAAAAAATTATCTCCTTTTTTATTGATAAAAAAGTCCTATTTTTTAAAAACCTTTTTTTTTTTACAGAAATTGGTTACAATCGCAAAATTCTTTTTCTTTTATTTCCAAATTTTCAATTAAAAACTCGTTTTTAGATATTTTTAATTGAAAAATGTTAAACACTCCCAAGACATTTTGTTTCTTCATTTACAGTTTTTCTAATTAGAGCAAAGAAAAAACGGTAAAAATATTTATTCTCATATGTTTTTTCATTATTTTTACCGTTTTTTTTTCTTTAATGGAAAGAATATTTTGGAAATGTTTATCATTTTGTTATTAAAAATATCTAAAAATCAATTTTTTGTAGAAATAATGGAAATAAAAGAAAAAATCTTTAGGGATTGTCACTGTTTTTCTATTAAAAAATTAAAAACAACTGGGATAAAAAAAATTAAACCAAATTTTTTTGTTATTATTCTTTGATAAAAACTGTTTTTTATTCCCAAATAATAATAATAAATAGTTTATTTTACAAATTTTATAACACCCATTTTATAATTTATCAATAAAGATGGATAAAATATTCAAATGTATCTAAAATAGTTAACAAAGGGAGTAAATTGACACAAAATAAAAGGATGAGGGTTAAATTGAAAAAAAAGGACAGGAACGAAATTGAGATAAATGAAAAGGTGAAAGACTAATGGAATAGTTTATTCAAAATTATATAACTCGAAATTAAAAATAAGTGATGAGAGAAAATAATTTACCTAAAAAAAATTCATAAATTTTTGAAATTTGATTAGTTATTTTATTAGCAATTGTGGGAGCCACTAGGAGTGTCTTTTTCCTTATATTTTGTTATAAAAAAATTTATTTCCTTTAACTTAATAAAGAAGGTATTATAATTTCGAAAAAAATAAAGAAAGATGTCAATAAAAGATGAGGAGATGAAAGGAACGTCCCTTTCTCTCCTAGTTTTAATACTTCCAACGCTTCCTTTCCAAAGATCTTCTATTCGTTTTCACTTCCACTTCCCCTGAATATAAAAACCTATATAAACTTGTTAAACAAACCCAAAAAGATGAGAGAGAAAGACTCAAGGTTTTTTTCCGACTACCTACTGCTACGATGATACCAAAACGGATCTCTCTTCTGGTTGCAAAAAGTGATCAAAACAACAGGTAAGGTTTTTTTTCTCCCTCGGTGTTTTTGGTTAGTTGAATCTGTAGTAGTATTTTATTTCCAATATATGTGTTTTGTTGTGGTTATGCTTTCTGTCAGTTGCCCTGTTCTTATGCTAAACATAAAAGTTCAAACTCTTGCTATGAGGAATAGAATTTTACAATATATGTGATTTGTCATTTGGCATCACCACACCGACTCATTCATGGGAATGCCTCTAATAGTCATGCGTGAAGGCCATTTTTAACCAATAAATTCTTTGGCATTCATTTCTGATGGAAAAAGTGGAGGTGAAGATGCTTATGTAAAATGGGTTTGTAAACTTTTATGTGTATTACGGCTATCTGTATCTTCACGTAACAAGAGGAGATACAGTCCCTATTTTTACTCCTAATAATTCACTTCACTTATAAACACCATATTATGTCAAGTTTCATAACTCCAATAATCCAGCCCATTATATCTAATTTAACCCTTTATATATTGGGGGTTTTGGGAAAAAGGTCCTTATAGTGTTCAAAGTGTATAAAAATAGGATACTCCATATAATTTTATAAATTTAGTACGTGTACTAAAAATACCATGAAAAATGGTTAAAAATAGTGCCGCTGGCGCGGACCAAAAAAATAAAGGTATTATACCACATGGACTAGATTTATAAATGCTATTGTATCACATGGACTAGATTTATAAACTTGAAAATCATTGTCCTAAAATTCCAAAAATAGGAAGGAACATGACCTTTACCTTAATTCTCGCTCGAAATAATCTTAGAATGAATTTATTTTTTGCATTTTAGTATTTTCAAATGTTTTATATAATAATAGTAAGATTTCTAAAATATTTTTCCTATAGTGTTCCAGACTTTTAAAATCTTTGTTCAATGATATGCAAACTTAGTAAACATTTTTTTTATTATTTCCATAATTTATTAAAAATAATTCAGTTTTTTCCAGATTTTATAAATAATTGTTTGTAATTTTCAAATTTCAAAATAATTTATATTATTCCCAGATTTTTATTAAAAAAAATTGCCAATATTTTTTTTCTATTTTTCAAGATTTTTAGATGTTTTTAAGAATATCCGTCAACTTTTTTATAAGTTATTGTATCTATAAATTTTGAAATATTTTGAAATTATTTTCTAAATTCTATGAAAATATAATATTTTTGAATTTTGAATTATTTTTTATATTAGTTCATATTAGTTTTCATGATTTCCAAAATTTTAACTATCAATTATCAAAAAGTCCCTCAAACATTTTTTAATACACATTTAGTCTAAACATTTTTTTGTTCTAAAAAGTCTCCCAAATGCCGATTGAGTGTGTTTATGTGGTAAGGAACTTTTTGGAACAAAACAAAAAAACTTGGACGAAACGTGTATTAAAAAGATATTTGCGGGACTATTTTGTATATGTCCCAAATTTTAAAATATTTTCTCTAATTTTCAAAAGTTGTAAATATTTTTCTATAATTTTTAGATTCTAAATTGTTTTTTAAATTATTAATTTTGTTGTTTTTATTTTATTCTTAACTTTTATACTGCTTTGGACAAAAGTGTCCTCATGTGCATGACACTTGACCCATTTTTATGCAAAAAGTTATCGTAGTTCATCTTAAGGGGTAATTTGGTGATGTTTTGAAAGTTTTACTATTGGATTTTTTTTGTGCCGCGGGGATGTTTTTTCTTTGTTTTTTTAATCAAGGTTGGGTAGAATTTGTTTTTTGCATTTTGTTATTTTCAAATATTTTATTCAATATTTGTAAAACTTCAAAAATATTTTATCTATATTGTTCTAGATTTTTTAAATCTTTTTTCAATAATATGTAAACTTATTAAATGTGGGTTTATTTTTACACGGGCAACATTTGCAATTGAATTGATCTTTATATCAAATGGGTTATTACGACTTTAATTGAGTGTTGCTGTGTGGTGAATGATTCAACTTAGTAGTGCTTTGGGTTAATGGGTTCCAACAACAACTGTATTTGCCACTCTTTGCTATAACTAAAGGATAATTTTTAAAATTTTATTTTTGAATTTTTTTTCTTTGTCAAGATTTCAAATATCGAATAATTATGGGTGGGAAAAGTTATACTTGTTTTGTTTGTTATATTTATTTATTTATTTCATACACAAACTTCAGCTGTTATGCTGTGTAAATAATAATTTATGTTGTGTGTTCAAGCCGTACAGAGTTTCAGGTGTAAAGAGTTCTATTCGAGATAGACTTTCAAAAGTGTCAACTGCCATAAAGAATTTAGGATTTTATGATACGCGTGGGTTTTAGAGCTGTTTATGGGGTTTTAGACACTCCATTTTGTGCCCAAACATTGAAAATGATCATAATGACCCCTTGCATATTCTGAACTCCATTCCTCCCTTTCAAAGGAGTTGGACTTCTCCTCCATCTAGCTTTCTTTGCTTAACCGAAAAACATATATTCATCTCTATTTCTAGAAAATAATTGTTTTAGCTATAATTTTTTAGATAACTAATGTTTAGCTCTTAAAATTTATATATTAAATATTTTTTGATACATAAAAAGTAAGGGAGTTTCTTAATATAATCCTAGACCAAGAAGCTATTTTGAGCTTTAATCGACTAATATATATTTTAACACTAAAGTTCCATAGTCGTTAGTGTATGACCCAAATAAAAGCGACACGGGACGATTTTTTTTTTTTCTAATAAGAACAAGACTCAAATAAAAGTTAAACGACATGAAATTTTATTTATTTTTATTCAATACAAATACGACCCAAATTAAAACAACCTCATACAAAAACATTTTTTTACCAAACAAAAACATGATTCAATTAAAAGCAACACAACAAGATAACACACGATACAATTGAAACTGCATGACCGAAATAAAACACAACATGCAATCTTATTTTTTTACCTAATACAAACACGACCCAAATAAAAGTAATACGACACTAATTATTTTTGTATTTTTTTACAAAACACAAACACGATACAATTAAAATACGACACGACCCAAATATATTTCGTGTCTTGTTGCTTTTATTTGGGTCGTGTCCGTATTAGATAAAATAAAATAAAATAAAATTTTATATGATATTTAAACATTTCAACGGATCCATATAAAAAAATTCAGCACAAATTGGTTACTCGGTTGACTTGTAATGAGGGACTTTTTGGAACAAAATAAAAAGAATTTGACTAAACGTGTTTTAAAAAATGTTTGATGAATTGTTTATTATATGCGCTGTTTTATTAGATCGGGTTCCTGTTCTATAAAAATAATAATCTTGTCGAATTATGTGTCACTTTTAATTGGGTTGTGTTTGTATTAAATAAAAAATAAAAATTATGTGTTACATGTTGTGTCTCTTTTAATTAGGTCATGTGCGTGTTTAGTAAAAAAAAATATCATTTTCTGTCATCTCGTATCAAACTAATTCAATGATTCGCGTCATTTTGTCTTATTTTTTCAAGTATAATGTCATACGTAAAATAAATCGTGTTCCCGCCGTGTAATTAAAATTTATGTACACTAACTTTTGAGGTATTAAAGTATAAAAAAACTACTTTAATTTCTTATTTATTTTTTTCCACACTTACATATAATATCGCCCCCTTACACATAAAATTTGAATTCGTGTGGCTAATAAAATAGCACATGCTAGTGAAATTTGGAAAAATAAAAGTATACAAATACTCACAAATTTATTAGATAAAATAACCTATTTCTATGTTTATGTTTAATCTTTAAATTAATTGATTCAACTCAATACTCATGAAAGCAATAAGGTTAGTTAATGACTTTGTGCTAGGATGGTAATTTCGTCTTTTTGATGCAAAATGTAGCGGCAGAAACTTTAAGAGGGGTGGGAATATCCTTACCCCTGTTTATGTTGTGTGTAAAAGCTGTTATGCTGATGGGTTTTAAAACTGGAATATAATAGTAATTTTGATTTGGTTCACTTTATTAAGGGTAAAAAGAGACTTGATCGATTCCTCATCCTACTCTAAAACCTTTTGGCTTTCCAAACATAACATAATACTTCCAACGCTTCATACGTTACTTTTACTTTTCCAAAGATCTTCTATTCGGTTTCACTTCCCCTAAATATGAAAACCTATAAACTTGTTAAACAAACCCAAAAAGATGAGAGAGAAATACTCAAGGTTTTTTTGCCACTACCTACTGCTATGATGATACCAAAACGGATCTCTCTTCTGGTTCCAAAAAGTTATCAAAACAGCAGGTAAGGTTTTTTGTTCTCGGTGTTTTTGGTTAGTTGAATCTGTAGTAGTATTTTATTTCCAATATATGTGTTTTGTTGTGGTCATGCTTTCGGTCAGTTACTCTGTTCTTATGCTAAACATAAAAGTTCGAACTCTTGCTATGAGTAATAGAATTTTACAACACGTTGATTTGTCATTTGGCATCACCACACTGACCCATTCATGGGAATGCCTCTGCTATTCATGCGTGAAGAGCATGAATAGCAGAGTTTGAACTTCGGCATACATATCTAATTCCTTGTCTTTATCAAAGGAGTGATGATATTTTGCACTATTATACGGTACTAATTCTAACTGTGTCGCAGGCCATTGAATTGTGATTATGCAGTAGATTTAGTCTCCAAAATAATATAATGCATTAAACATGTAAGATTACCAAGGTACCACTCAAATTATTAATTCATTTAAATTTCAAAAAAATTAAATTTGAAAATAATAGTATTTCTCATAGTGATGCCCTCCCATCTTTCCCCACACTCTTTGAGGGACAAATGACATTTTTCCATTTATGTTTATATAATTTAAATATTATATTTTTTCACCTCCAATTAAAACAAATACATTTAATAAAAAAAATGATATTTTCGATAAAAAAAAATGTTTTTTTATGAAAAGAAAAATTGTTTATAAAACATAAAATCTTATCTATTTTGTTTTATTAAAAAACTGTTTATAAAACGTAAAATTTGTTTTCTTAAAAAAGTGTTTTTTTAAATTTTTTTATTTTTGATTAAAAACTTTCGTGCTTATATTGAAGAAATGAATGCTAATTCTAAGGACAAACTAGAATGCTAATTCTAAGTCTTCTATTCATGCGTGAAGGGCATTTTGAACCAATAAATGCTTTGGCATTCATTTCTGATGGAAAAATTGGAGGTGAAGATGCTTATGTAATATCGCGTCACTTTGATAAGGACTACTTTAACACAAGACTTAGAATTAGCATCACATTGGAGATTTTTTTTTCTATATAATGAAACATATGTTTTGCAGGAAAAAAATGACACCAAAACATATCTAATATAAAACTGTTACACAGGTAATATCTTCATTTATTTTACAATAAGTGCCATAAAGTGTCCGCGCATCGCGCGGGTTAAAAACTAATAAATATAATTTGAGGTGAGTGCATCTTTGTAAGGGTAGATGAGAAAAGGCATTTAGCTAATTATATTCATAGTTATTACTTCTTTTTAGCAGGTAATATGAAAAGACATTTATCAAAAACGGGATTGTAAACTTTTATGTGTATTACGGCTATCTGTATGTTCACGTAATAAGAGGAGATACAACCCCTAATAATTCACTTCACTTAAAAATACCATATTATGTCAAGTTTCATAACTCCAATAATCCAGCTCACTATATATAATTTAACCCTTAACTTTCTATGGTGGAAAATTGGATACTCTTTGAAGAAAAAAGTCAAGGGTAATAACAAACTATTTTTTGTTTTAAGTTTATGTGAATTCTGACGAGCTTTATATGTTTACTTACTTTTTTTTATATAATTCTAATGCAGGTATATAGATCAATATCCAGCACTTGAGTATGATCCAAACTTATTTTCTTGGAAAGGTGCTCACTTTAATTTTGACAAGAACTTAATGTTACAATTGAAAAATCACATGCCCCGCTTAGAATTCGGTAATTTTGCAAATATTGAGAGTGATGTTTTAATGCCTCTATGGGATGTTAATGTTAATTTGCGACAATTTCATGAAGTTGGGATTATTGATACTAAACACCACATGTACCTTATTAGAGCTCAAAATTTGGATCATGGACCCAACTTTAAAGTCGTCAAAAATGAAATTCCAATTGTTAATTTTGATTATAAATGCAACTTTGGAGTTGTACAAGGTGAAGGTTCAAGTACAATAGACACCAAAGAGCTGGTCATTTCAAACTCATACAAGAATCGTGAGCGTCGACGTTATCGATCGAGGTCGATTCCATTAGAGTTGGACGAGATTCAAAAAAATACTTTCATGTTCCAATAGCTAAAGCGGCTGAGGAGTTAAATGTAGGGTTAACCATGTTTAAGAAAAGATGCAGAGAACTCAAAATTATGAGGTGGCCATGCAGAAAGATTAAGAGTGTGGAGCTACTCATTGACAATGTTAAGGTATGTGTATTCGTTATCCATGTAGCCAAAATAGACACGGAAAACAATTGTCTAGTACACATGTGCCCTATTCACAATGTTAAGATACGTGTATTCGTTATCCATGTAGCCAAAATTGACACGGAAAGCAATTATCTATTATACATGTGCCCCTCGACTCTGCCATGTATATATATATATATATATATATATATATAGAGAGAGAGAGAGAGAGAGAGAGAGAGAGAGAGGATCTCATGAGGACCTCTGTTTGCATACCGCTGGCGCGGACCAATTTTGATAAAATAGTACAAAAAATATTTTTGAGCTAATTTTTTTTATATAGTTTTGAAACATTTCAGTAGGACCATATAAAAAAAACCAGCTCAAAATGAATTTTTTTACTATTTCAAAAAAATCGGTCAAACTTTGTCACTTTTTAACAACTTAAAAACTGACAAAGTTTGACCGATTTTTTTAAAATAGCAGATTATTTTTTTATGCTTCTATTGAAATGTTTAAAAATCATTAAAAAAATCAACCCAAAAATATTTTTTTTACTATTTTAAAAAAATGGTCCTCATTCAGGGTTCACAAACTGGGACCTCACTTGATCCTTTCCCTATATATATATATATATATATATATATATATATATATATATATATATATATATATATATATAGGGTGGGGGGGGGGGGGGGGGGGGGCTCCCATATGGCCCTTACCACCCCCCTTCCCCCTCTCCCTATATGGGATATTTTTTTTAGGGGGGGGGGGGGGAGGGGTGTTCCAAACATATCAGAGTACTCTTGAAAAAATTAGGTCAAAACGAAATTATTTTTTGTATTTAAAAAAAATTGATCAATATTTGACAGTTTCTAAGCAGTTTACTGAAGTGCTTAAAAAATGTCAAAACTTAACCGATTAAAAACTCTCAAATATTGATCCATTTTTTTAAAATACCAAACAAAATGATTTTTACCTGATGTTCCCTGAAATGTTTATATATATCCTTTTCAAGT
The DNA here is from genome assembly GCA_949130495.1 of Sambucus nigra. Taxonomy (NCBI): domain Eukaryota; kingdom Viridiplantae; phylum Streptophyta; class Magnoliopsida; order Dipsacales; family Adoxaceae; genus Sambucus; species Sambucus nigra. The sequence continues at coordinate 660,307,799 of OX422213.1, read as the reverse complement.
TATTTTGTTTTATTTACTTTAATATATTTCTTCTTGGTATAATTATATATACTTTTTAATTGTAATTTCAGGAGTTTGGATTAATGAATGATGTCAAGTGGCTAGAAGAGAATAAAGAGATGTTGGAGAAGGTGCCACAGTTGGAGTTAACAGAGAGAGTAAAGAAGATAAGGCAAGATTGCTTCAATATTACTTACAAGAAAAGAAGGTTGCTTGACTAATTACAAGAAAAGAAGGTTGCTTGCTGGTTGTTAATGATACTTAACCTTCGTTTTTATGTTCCAAACTTTCTATACATGAGCTTTTCATGTACCTTTTTGGCGAGGAGAGTGGCTTTCCCTCTCTCATCTCTCTCTCTCTAAAAGAATTAAGTGTTGGTAATTTATTTATAATAATGAAAAAACAAATTAAGGGGATGTATGATGTTTTGGTAGCAGAAAATTGGGGGTGTTTTGAGATGTCATGCTACACGAGTTTTATTATGTTTTCATGCCATTTTCTTTTTATTTGCAATTTAAGGCAATATAGAGTTAAAGGATCTTAAAGGGGAAAAAAAAGAAACTTATTTAACATAAGAAATGATTAAACTTACTACATGGATAACATAAAATCTATACAATATATCTATGTTTGTGTAAAAATTTAAATCGTGTTAGTCGTGTTAATTATTTGTGTCAAAACTTTTATGTTTGCGTGATTATGAATTGGCATATCGATGTCCTATTTTACATAGGTTGTCCTCATGCAAATGTAAAAAATACATGACATGCCATGTAATATCATTTTTTTATTTTAGTAGGTTTGTTGTGTTGTGCCCAAATTAAAACACAATAAAAAAACACAATTTATAACCCACACAACACATCAATTTGTAACAACCCAGGTTTTTGAGCGGCTATTTTATATTATTTTGCCTGATGGGCTATTTTATAAATTAGGGAAAGTTGGAGTAAATATTATTTCCCGTGAGATTTAGGGATAATATTTACTATGTTTTGTCTATTTACCGTTATGAGAAGGTAAATAGCATTATATTATGATATATTGCGTCGTTATATGTAGAACGACAGTTATGACCTATACTTTAAGTTGGGTAAAATTAATGAAATAAAATATAATTGGGACATAAAATTTGTTCATATTTTTCAGAATGCCAAAATAGGGGGTGCGGTTGTTTTTAGAATAGCCGAGATAGTCGAAATAAGTGCCAAGTTGTATTTTTGAGTTTCGGGCACTTTTGGAGTGTTATGACTCAATTATGTGGATACGAGTCATTTTAATTGTGTATTAACACTTAAAAGAGGAGCATTTATGTTTTAAGACCCGGTTAAGTCTCCCAACCCTTTTATTTTCTCAATCTTATGAGAGAAGCCAAAGGGGAGAGAGAGAGAGAGAAGAGAGAGCTTGGGAGAAATGGAGAGAAAGAGAGAGAAATGAAGATTTGAGGCCGGATTTCGTTACTACCGGAGGAGGATCCGAGACTACAACCTCGAGGTAAGTTTCTTACTTGCTAGATGTTGATTTAATGTGATAAATTGCATGTATAGTTAGGTTTTTTGGAGGTTTAAACCATTTATGGGTATTTGTTGATTTTGATGATTGAACCCTTAATCTTGTGTTTTAATTTGATTTGAGGAGAAATAATTAGTTACATGTTGTGTAGAAATGATTTGGGAACAATTGTTGTGGTTGATGTTGGGAAAAATCAAAGATTTGGGTTTTTGGAGATTTTAGGGTTTTTCAACCCGTAGCCCAAACTGGGCAAATTCCCAGGCCCAGGCGAATCGATTCGGTTAAGGGGCAGGTTTCAGGTCTGGGAGACCGAATCGATTCGGATTAAGACCGAATCGATTAAGATCGAATTAAGACCGAATCGATTCAGATTAAGACCGAATCGATTCGGCTATTACAGAATGTCAGTTTTTGCTCACCGGATCGATTCCGCTTTTTGGCGAATCGATTCGCAAGGGCGAATCGATTCGGCCCAAGGGGCGATTTGATTCGATTTCCCCTATTTTTGTGAGTTTTTCCTAGTTTGATTTTTAGCCCCTTTTCTTTTATGTTCAAGGTTTAAGGACCTTCCTTTGGGAAGTAATGGGGAGTCCTAGAGGGATGTTTAGGTAGACTAATGTCTTAGGATAAAACGGGATATTTGGGCTTACCCCGAGGGTTAATTTGTGTAGGTTAATATCCGAATGATATAGGAAGTTAACCTAAAGATAAATTGGAGATAAAATGTTAATGTTGGAATTTTTGGGAGTCTATTATTGGTGATGACTCACTTTGAGGGTTTATGAAATTGTATGAATTCTTGGAGACTAGTTTGAGATTTATGGCATGTCGGGTCTTAGGTCGTTAATAAAATATGACACTAAGAATAAGAAAGACATATGCTAATATGTAGTACTAAAAGACATAAGTACAAATGAATGATTTTGAGAGCGTAAAAGTGAATGTTTTCAAAAGGAAAAAGTAGTGTTTTTCATAAATGTTAATTTATGCTTACACACCTCCCTAAATCGCTATCAAAAGGGAAGTTGCGTGCGTATGGTGATGCCCCCTGGCTAATGAATGCAAGGTGGATATAGTCCTAGGCCATATGGGCGTTTATATTACTGCGTTGGTTAGGAGATTCTGGGTGTAGTCTTGACTTTCTCGCAGGCATATGGCCGCTTCCCGACGTTTGTTAGGTTTCCAGGTTGTCTTCTTTGATGGGCCCTGGAAGATGATAACTATTTAGGGGCGCGTCCAGTGGGGAAACTCGGAGGGACAGTCTTATATTTTGTTAAAGCAATCCATGATAATGAATTGGCTTTAATTGCATTTCCCGGATGGAAGAAGGGAAATGGGATATATGGTTTGGCTTCGGATACATTTCCCGGATGGAAGAAGGGAGATGGAAGCATATGGTATACAAAAGTATTTTTATGATAATAAAAATGACTTTTGGTTACACTTCCTGGATGGAATAAGGGAAGTGGGATTTTAAGAAAAAGGATAAAGCATTTTTATGATAATAAAACTGGCTTTAAAATGTATTTTCCTGCATGGAAGAAAGGAAATAAAATTGGTAAATAAATTGTTGAATTGAGATTAATTGGTAAACATTTGATAAAATGTTGTACCCTTTATATATATTCCTAAAGAAAGGGAATTATTCTTTTAGATGGTGAATGAATTTAGTTATGTTTCTTTCAGATGGTGAATGGATTTAGTTATGTTTCTTTTTGATGGTGAATGGATTTAGTAGCTGTAGATGGTTTCCCATTTATGTATATATTAATTCTGTGCTGAGGGTCTAATTGGATCTCGACGATCGACCTTGCCTAAGTAGTAGTGTATCGGGGGGGTTCTTTGTTTGGATTTCGCTTTGCGAGACACCCCACGCTCGAATAGGGCATAGTGTTGAGACTGGGGAGAAGTTTAGCCCTTAGCACTATATTAAAGGAAATTAAATTAGATGATTATATTCATCAATATTGTACCCAGGGTCTAATGGATCTCGATGATCAACCTTGCCTAAGTAGTAGTGTATCGGGGGGGTTCCTTGTTTGGATTTCGCTTTGCGAGACACCCCATGCACGAATAGGGCATAGTGTTGAGACTGGGGAGAAGTTAGCCCTTAGTACTTGGGTTAACTAGAGCATTCATTGATATTGCGCTAGGTTTCTTTTAGATTTGAGAGGTGAGAAATATATTGTTAATTGCGAGAGATTTACGCACTTAACTGTCATGCATTTTAGTCACATGGGAATCATATCAAACCGGGCCCTGACCCGTCTATATTTCTTTGTTTCTCCATATACTTCATGTGGTACAGGTGCTCTACCACATGGACACCCGTATTTACATTTCCATTCCGGTTGTCACGGAGCTACGGCATATTGCGGATGTTGTAGGTTATTTGTATTAGACGCTTCTTTCCATTGTACTCTAGTTATGTTCAGTTTATTTATTCGAGCGTGTGGCCCAAATCATTGCACACATTTATTATAATGTAATATTTAATGGTAATACTCGGTGTAATTATTTGTATTGGTCCGTTCATCGACAATTTATTCGGTGATTATTTATGTATTGTCACTCTTTATTGTTGGTTTTTGATACCCACCGTTTTTGAAAATGGGATTGTCTAAATGTTTTTCTTTTACTTTCAAAATTTTAAATTTGACAGTTTGTTTTCTAAAATGATTGGTGGTTATCTCATACTATTATTTTAATCGACAGTGATGCTGAAAATGGACCATCTATGATTCCTGTGATTATTAGAGTATTGGGCTGGCCACCTATTATTTTAGTAGGCGGGTTGTCACACAATTCTCATGTCAAAATTTTGAATAGTTTTATTTTTTGTATCATATCTTATTTTTGTGTATTTACCCATATTTTTGTGCTTGTTATAAATTGGATTAATAATATTATGTTTTAAACGGACCTCGTTCATGTAAAGGTAAAAAATGCATGTCTTATCATGTCGTGTCATATTAATGATTTTATAGATTTTCTCGTGCTATGTCTAAATTAAATTCAATCGAAAAACACAATTTATCACCCGTATCTAGGCAAAAAGGAACTTGAGCAGGTGTTGATTGATATAAAGACTATTCAAATGTGGTTGAACTTTAAACATTTTAGTGACTTTTGGTGTATAATATATAATCTAGGTAGTATAAACCTTAGCAATATTACCATGTAATAATGCAACACATAAAAGAATAAAGAAATCATACATGTGGTTTAATTCAATATATTTCGTTTTAAAGAAACGTTAATGAGATTTCCAACAGAATTTTTGGGTAAATAAATACTTAAATGACTCTTGACATCACATTCACCCACTCCTTATATATATATATATATATATAATAAACTTTCAGTATATGGGAGTAAGTAAGTCTAACCGACATCTGCCTCTCTACGATTGTGTAATTAAGTTGGAGCTTTGTGCACTTGATTAAAATTTTAAATGTCAAAATATACTATCAATAGATGAGAAGAATTTTATAAAACTTTTTTTGGGGGTGGTGCTTTGCAATCCATTCCAAAGGATATAATTTTTTTCACTTTGAAATGATATTTTCTTCATCCCTCGCCCTCTTTGTGTAAGTTATAATATATGCAAGTTTACATTTATAATTGAAAATCTCACAATTCAATACATTCCATTTTTATAAGTGTTTTTCAATTAAAAAAATTGTTTTTTAGATCTTTTTAATAGAAAACGTTAAAATTTCAAAAATAATTTTTCTATTGAAGCAAAGAAAAACGGTACAAATATTCACTTTCGGATTTTTTTACATTCTTGTTTCATTTTCATTATTGATAAAATCAAATGAGCGTTGAAAAAAATTGGGAAAAAAAATTATCTCCTTTTTTATTGAAAAAAAAAGTCCTAGTTTTTAAAACCTTTTTTTTTTTGCAAAAATTGGTTACAATCCCAAAAATAAATTTCTTTTATTTCCAATTTTTCGATTAAAAACTCGTTTTTAGATATTTTTAATTGAAAAACGCTAAACACTCCCAAAACATTTTGTTTCTTCATTTATAGTTTTTCTAATTAAAGTAAAGAAAAAATGGTAAAAATATTCACTGAGATAAGAATTTGAAAAAAGATATGAGAATAAATATTTTTACCATTTTTTCTTTGCTTTAATGGAAAAAATATTTTGGAAATGTTTATCATTTTTATATTAAAAATATCTAAAAATCAATTTTGGTAGAAAAACTGGAAATAAAAGAAAAAAATCCTTTGGGATTGTCATTGTTTTTTCTGTTAAAAAATAAAAACAACTGGGATAAAAAAAAATTAAACAAAATTTTATTATTATTATTTTTTCGTAAAAACTGTTTTTTATTCCCAAAGAATAATAATAATAATAATAATAATAATAATAATAATAATAATAATAATAATAATAATAATAATAATAATAATAATAATAATAATAATAATAATAATAATAGTTTATTTTTCAAATTTTATAACACCCATTTTATTATTTATCAATAAAGATGGGTAAAATATTCAAATGTATCCAAAATAGTTAACAAAGGGAGTAAATTGACACAAAATAAAAGGTTGAGGGTTAAATTGAAAAAAAAAAGGACATGAACGAAATTGAGATAAATGAAAAGGTGGAGGACTAATGGAATAGTTTACTCAAAACTATATAACTCGAAATTATAAATAAGTGATGAGAGAAAACAACTTACCTACAAAAATTCATAAATTTTTGTAATTTGATTAGTTTTTTTATTAGCAATTGTGAGAGCCACAAGGCGAGGCATTTTCCTTATATTTGTTTATAAAAAAAATTCTTTCCTTTAACTTAATAAAAAAGGTATTATAATTTAGAAAAAAAGAAAGAAAGATGTCAATAAAAGATGAGGAAATGGAGGGAACGTCCCTTTCTCTCCCAGTTTTAAGACTTGATCGATTCCTCTTCCTTGACTCTAAAACATTTTGGCTTTCCAAACATAATACTTCCAACGCTTCTTACGTGACTTTTACCTTTCCAAATATCTTCTATTCGGTTTCACTTCCCCTGAATATGAAAACCTATAAACTTGTGAAAAAAACCCAAAAAGATCAGAGAGAAATACTCAAAGTTTTTTTACGACTACCTACTGCTATGATGATACCAAAACGGATCTCACTTCTGGTTGCAAAAAGGGATCAAAACAACAGGTAAGGTTTTTGGTTAGCTGAATCTATAGTAGTATTTTATTTTCAATATATGTGTTTTGTTTTGGTTATGCTTTGTGTCAGTTACTCTGTTCTTACGCTAAACATAAAAGTTCAAACTCTTGCTATGAGGAATAGAATTTTACGAGACGTTTATTTGTCATTTGGCATCAGCACACTGACCCATTCATGGGAATGCCTCTGCTATTCATGCGTGAAGGCCATTTTAAACCAATAAATATTTTGGCATTCATTTATGATGGAAATGTGGAGGTGAAGATGCTTATGTAAAATGGGTTTGTAAACTTTTATGTGTATTACGGGTATCTGTATGTTCACGTAATAAAAGGAGATACAACCCCCATTTTTACTCATAAGAATTCACTTCACTTATGAATACCATATTATGCCAGACCACTATATCTAATTTAACCCTTTATATATTCCTTAATTCTCGCTCGAAATAATCTTACAATGGATTTTATGGATCAACTTTCTATGCCGGAAAATTGGCTACTCTTTGAAGAAAAAAGTGAAGGGTAATAACAAACTATTTTTTGTTTTAGGTTTATGTGAATTCTGACCAACTTTATATGTTTACTTACTTTTTTTTATATAATTCTAATGTAGGTATATAAATCAATATCCGACACTTGAGTATGATCCATACTTATTTTCTTGGAAAGGTGATCACTTTAATTTTGACAAGAACTTAATGTTACAATCGAAAAATAACATGCCCCACTTAGAATTCGGTAATTTTGCAAATATTGAGCGTGATGTTATAATGCCTCCGTGGGATGTTAATGTTATTTTGCCAAAATTTTATGAAGTTGGGATTATTGATACTAAACACCACATGTACCTTATTAGAGCTCAAAATCTGGATCATGGACCCAACTTTAAAGTTGTCAAAAATGAAATTCCAATTGTTAATTTTGATTATAAATGAAACTTTGGAGTTGTACAATGTGAAGGTTCAAGTACAATAGACACCAAAGAGCTGGTCATTTCAAACTCATACAAGAATCGTGACCGTCGATGTTATCAATCGAAGTCGATCCCATTAGAGTAGGACGAGATTCAAAAATTCTTTCATGTTCCAATAGCTAAAGCGGCTGAGGAGTTAAATGTAGGGTTAATCGTGTTGAAGAAAAGATGCAGAGAACTCAAAATTATGAGGTGGCCATACAGAAAGATTAAGAGTTTGGAGTTTCTCATTGACAATGTTAAGGTATGTGTATTCATTATCCATGTAGCTAAAATAGACACGAAAAACAATTGTCTAGTATACCCGTGCCCCATTCACAATGTTAAGATACGTGTATTCATTATCCATGTAGCCAAAATTGACACGGAAAACAATTATCTATTATACACGCGCCCCTCGACTCTACCATATATATATATATATATATATATATATATATATATAGGGGCTCCCATTTGGTCCTTACCACCCCCTTCCCCCCTCTCCCTATACGGGATTTTTTTTTTGGGGGGGGGGGGGGGGTTCCAAACATTTCAGGATACTCTTGAAAAAATTAGGTCAAAATGATAGTTTTTTGTATATTAAAAAAATGGATCAATGTTTGACAGTTTCTAAGCAGTTTACTGAAGTGCTTAAAAAATGTCAAAACTTAACTCGTTAAAAACTGTCAAATATTGATCCATTTTTTTAAAATACCAAACAAAATTATTTTGACCTGAAATGTTTATATATATGCTTTTGAAGTTATTTTGTTTTATTTCCTTTAATATATTTCTTCTTGGTATAATTATATATACTTTTTAATTGTAATATTAGGAGTTAGGATTAATGATTGAGGTCAACTGGCTAGAAGAGAATAAAGAGATGTTGGAGAAGGTGCCACAATTGGAGTTAACAGAGAGAGCAAAGAAGCTAAGGCGAGCTTGCTTCAACACTAATTACAAGAAAAGAAGGTTGCTTGACTAATTACCAGAAAATAAGGTTGCTTGTTGGTTATTAATGATACTTAACCTTCATTTTTATGTTCCAAACTTTCTATACATGAGCTTTTCATGTACCTTTTTGGCGGGGAGAGTTGCTTTCCCTCTCTCTCTCTCTCTCTGTAAAAGAATTAAGTGTTGGTAGTTTATCTATAATATTGAAAAAACAAATTAAGGGGATGCATGATGTTTTGGTAGCAGAAAATGGGGGTATTTTGAGATATAATGCTACGCGATTTTTGTAATGTTTCCATGGCATTCTCTTTTTATTTGCAATTTAAGGCAATATAAATTTAAAGTATATTAAAGGGAAAAAAAGAAACTTATTTAACATAAGAAATGATTAAACTTACTACATGGATAACATAAAATTTATACAATATATCTATGTTTGTGTCAAAACTTTAAATCGTGTTAGCCGTGTTAATTATTTGTGTTAAAACTTTTATGTTTGCTTGATTATGAATTGGGATATTGATGTCCTATTTTACATAGGTTTTCCTCATACAAATGTAAAAAATACATGACATGCCATGTAATATCATTTTTTGTATTTCAGTAGGTTTGTTGTGTGGTGCCAGAAATTAAAACACAATAAAAACACACAATTTATAACCCACACAACACATCTGTTCTCGTGTGAAAATTTTGAATAATTTCATTTTATGTATCATATCTTATGTAACAACCCGAGGTCTTGGAGACGAGGATTTATTTATTTTGGGAGAAATAAATAATATTTTATTGGAGAATAATTAATTTGGCACTTGTGGTCAAAACTAGGAGTCGTTAGAAAGTGTATCGAATGGCGATTTTGAGGGTGTAGTTGTGTCTGGAAGGGTCGAGAAAGTCGAAATGACTGTAATTGGGGTATATTTAGGTTCCGAAATAATTTAAGTCAGTTTGACTCGAATTAAAGTCACCGAGTCATTTAAAGTGTGTATTATCATTTAAAGATGTGTATCTTGGGAGTTAGGGCTTAAAAAGCCTACGGGAGAAACAATTCTCCAAAGAGAGAAAGAGAAATAGAAAGAAAGAAAGAGAGAAGAAGAGAGAAGAAGAAAAGGAAGGAGAAAAGAGAGAGAATGTGAAGTTTTTCGACATCTACGCGATCTCAAGGCGGATTCAGACCCTACGAACTCGAGACAAGTGATTAAACTTGCTAAATAATTGTTGTGTACCATTTATTGCATGATTTGTGGATTGAATCTTTGGGTTTTAGGTTTAGTTTGATAAAAACCTAACTTTTGGGTAAATCTTAGATTTGTTATGTAGATCTGGGATTTGATGATAGAAATTAGTTTCTATGTATTCTAAGATGAATATTGATGATATATATATGTGATTGGGTTGAAGAGAAATGAATAGAAAATGATTAAAACAAATTTTGGGATTTTGGCTTACTTAAAAAGTAACCATTTTCGAGAGTTCTGAAGGGCCGAATCGATTCGGCCTCCTACCGAATCGATTCAAAAATATGCAGGTGCCCAGGTCTGAGTGACCGAATCGATTCGGACTCCAGCCGAATCGATTCGTCTTGAGATAGAGTCCCAGGTCTCTGATGACCCGAATCGATTCGCCTTCCTGGACGAATCGATTCGCTGGGCCGAATTGATTTGGAATTGGCCCGAATCGATTCGGAAATAGGGCTTTTCGACGGATGTTTTTCCAGGAAGAATTTCATTCCAATTTGTTTATGGTTATCGATTGGGAACCTCTATAGGAGATATTTGGAGTATGTTTTGGAGACTTTTAGCAAGTTTCCTTTATAAGAAATTTTTGGAGTCATATTGACTAAATTTGAGGAATATCTATTAGATATTATGGTATATTCTAAGTGGGGAAGCCCACCTTAGTTAGAAATTAATTTAAAGATATTGGATCTTAGGATCCAATCCCAAATGGGATAACTTTAAAGGTTCATAAAATGAATTGAACCCTATTATGGATGGAGAATTTTAAATGCTAATGAATGAGCATACGGACATAGGAATATCCTTAATGATGTTTGATTTGGGAGAGGTCTCACACAATGAGAAATGCTAATTGAAGAGCATTAGGATAAAAGAATATCCTTGACATGAATAGAATGTAGAAACAATTCATTATTAGAAGCGACATGTGAGCTTCAAGAGAGAAATAGTATAATGTATACTAAGTGGGGATAATGTGTGAGAATTGACGGTTAGTATATCAAGAGAGAATATACTAAACAATGATGTTAATCAAATTGCGCCTAAGGGCGTATAATAAGTATGAAAATGTTATGACAGGTATACCTTATATGATGGTGTATCTTTATATGATGTGATGATGTATGTATACCTTATATGACGGTATATCTACATATAGTGAAGCATACCCCCTCCTTGCTATCATTGGGAAGTTGCGTGCGTTGAGAGTGAGCATCCTGGCTTAAAGAGCAGGGTGTGGATATTCCCCAGGTCATAGTCGTCTGTTGTGATTATTTATGCGATATATATGTGCATTCTTTTTGGGGTGAGAAATCGGGGGTATGTGACGTTCTCACTTGCTGATTAGGATCTATGACCGCTTCTCGAGACGTTGTGTGCGTGAGTTGATCACGAGGTGGGTGCCGTTGAACCCCACCAGGTGGCCCCAGTTTGCTACGTGTATGGGCTGCAAGACGATGATAGCATGTGAGCCTGCGTCCTCGAGTTATAGCTCGATTGGATGGTTATTGTTTATTGTGCTTGTACTTGGGTATCAAGGGCATAATGGACCTCAACGACCAACATTGCCAGGATTAGTGTATTAGGGGGGGTCCTTGTTTGGATTTCGCCTCGGCGAGATGTCCCACACACGAACCGCGGTGTAATGTTGGAAGTTGGGGAGAATTTAGTCCTAAATGCTCATACTTATATATATATCACCTATCCCGACAATCGACAGTGCCAGGAGTAGTGTAACGAGGGGTTCCTTGTTTGAATTTCGCTTCGGCGAGACGTCCCACACATGAAACGCCGTGTACTATTGAGAATTGGGAATATTAATTAATTAAAATTTGAGAAATAATAATTTGGGTTACATGCATCACGCATTGAGGGCATAATGAACCTCGAGGATCGATACGGTTAGGAGTAGTGTAATGGGGGGGTTCCTTGTTTGGATTTCGCTTCGGCGAGACGTCCCACGCATGATACGCAATGCCGTGTTGAGAATCGGGAGGAGTTTAGTCCTTAACTCCTGAGGCTAATGACTCATATATAATTATATATTGTTTGCATGCCAAATGAGGGCATAACTAGAATATATGAAATTCTAGTAATTGAGAATGTTGAGGTATTGTGATGATGTGGTTGATTATGCAACTTTATATGTTTAACAAATGAACAAATATAAAGAGAACTATAACATTTAAAATAAAGTAATGTTGTAGATAAAACTTAGGCAAGGGTAGATTGCGAAATAAGTTAGATAATCTTGATCGAATCTGCATTTTGGGATCTAGTTAGATTTTATTGCCTAATTTATATTTGGGCAACCACTTGGAGACCTCGTGCATACGTTTAGTGCGTGCTCTAGTGGAGAGGTGAGATGGATTTTTATGGAGAGGGCGATTCCATTAAATCATGTAATAATGCATTTATAATTATTATGCATTTTAATACACTTGCTATAAAATGTTTTCAACTCGGGATCTGACCCGTTTATATTTTCTCCCTCTATATATATATTGTATTACTTTAGGTGTTCCTCCGCAAGGAAACCACTGATGTTCATCCATCCAGTATTCGTGGAGCTGTGACAGTAGCGGACTCTTGCGGCACTTTGTTTTAGTCGATTCCTATCTTTGTACATCTAGATTTGGATTCAGTTTGTATATTGAGTTAGTATTCAAGTGTTGTAGATTAACACTTTCATATTTCATTTATCATATTATTGTTTTGTTTGTTACCGGACAGCATATTTGGGTATTTCATTATAGAGATTTTATTTGTACATTGTATTGTACTCTTCTATATATTGGAGTTCGCACATATCACTCATCTTAGTTAGATGTATATTGTTGGTTATGGTTGCATTATTTTGTTTTGTTGTTGTTGTTAAATAAAAAGTTTTAAATTTTTGACAATTCGCTTTTAATAGTTTCGGGTAGTTATCCTTATATTATTAGTATTGTCAGTTGATGTTGAGACTGTGCCATCTGAGATACCTGATTTAATGTAGTATAGGGCTGGCCACCCGTTATTATTTTGAGCGGGTTGTCACATCTTATTTTTGTGTATTTACCCATTTTTTTGTGCTTGTTATAAATTGGATTAATAATATTATGTTTTAAACGGGTCATGTTAATGTAAAGGTAAAAAATGCATGACATGTCATGTCGTGTCATATTAATGATTTTATAGATTTTCTCGTGCTATGTCAAAATTAAATTCCATCCAAAACCATAATTTATCACCCATATCTAGCCAAAAAGGAACTTGAACAGGTGTTGATTGATATAAAGACTATTCAAACGTGGTTGAACTTTAAACATTTGAGTGACACTTTTGGTGTATAATATATAATCTATGTAGTATAAACCTTAGCAATATTACCATGTAATAATGCAACACATAAAAGAATAAAGAAATCATAAATGTGGTGAATTCAATATATTCCGTTTGTTGGAACACGAGGCCCCCAATTTCAAAATCTTACAAAAACATTTTCCTTTTAACGATGCGGAATAAGGATGGTTCAATAAAGGGACTATACTATTCAAGATTCACAATTAAAATATTACACTTTTTATTCTTCCAAAATTAAAATTAAACTAAAGGGGATTTTAATTTTCTCAAAATTAGAATTTCTATTTAAAACAAACTTTTGAATATTTAACTTATAGCCCAAAGGTAAATTAATCCAAGTCCTAGAAATTTGCCTAACAAAATAATTAAATCATTTTTGCAAATTTAGGCCAAACCAAATTTTATCAAATTAAAGTTAATGACTTGAATTAAATTAACATTTATCCAAATTATTATTTAGCACAAAATTAAACAAGTAGTGATTTAAACCAATTTTATCTTTTTACCTAAGCATGCGTTCTAGGTGAGTTTTGCAAAAGATAAAATAAATAATGAAACCACTACGCCACGATGTACGAGGAAAAACCCATAACGGGAAACAATCTCGGACGGCCCTAGCCTCAAATTCACTGAGTACGAAATTTATAATTACAAGCAAGATGACTTACAACACTCGACAGGACTCCTTCAAGCCCTGTCGCGTCTTCTTGTAACTACCTATGCCTAGCGAATAACCACGGAACTTCACCGCGGTCTCGGAATCCATCGATCGGACTTTTTCTGGTCACCGTCACCCGAACAAGGAGCCTTTCTCCAAGTGGGTATGTCACAGTAAACAAGCTTCTTCTTTGTGAGATGGAGAAGCAAACGCAAACACTCTTTTACGGTAGAGATGAATCCGGTGCCAAACAAACTCTCCAAGCAAGATGTATAAATATATAGATAGAAACTTGGATTAACACGAACAATTGGGGCAAAGGGAACTTTTTATACATCAATTTGGACAAGACTCAAAAATAATATAGTGCGGGCCATTGAATTGTGAGTGTGGAGTAGATTTAGTCTCCAAAATAATATAGTGCATTAAACATGTAAGATTACCAAGGTACCAACAATTTCTAACGACTAGACTCAAATTATTAATTCATTTAAATTTCAAAAAATTTAAATTTGAAAATAATAGTATTTCTCAGAGTGATGTTAGTTTTTAGAGGTTTTAACTTGCGCTAGTGTAAATTAAGAAAATTTTTACACCCTTCATTATCTTTTGTGTGATACATAGTTGAATAAGGGAGGGGCTATCCCCACACTCCTCCCATCTTCTCCAACACCCTTTGGGTGACAAACGACATTTTTCCATTCATGTTTATATAATTTAAATGTTATATTTTTTCACCTCCAATTGAAACAAATACATTTAATAAAAACAAATAATTATATTTTCAATAAAAAATAGTTTTTTTATAAAAAGAAAAATTGTATATATAACATAAAATCTTATCTATTTTTTTTTATTAAAAAACTGTTTATAAAACGTAAAATTTGTTTTCTTAGAAAAGTGTTTCTTTTTCAAGTTTTATTTTTTTTATTAAAAACTATTTTTTTACTTTTTTAAAAATGAACTTTAAAATAGATAGTTTAAAAACTGTTTTGATTATTAAAAAAAACTGTTTTGATTAAAACTTTTTTTTTATTAAAAACTTTTTTTGTTATAAAGAAAATGTTTTAATAAACAATTAATTTATACAATTTTTTTAAAACAGTTTTCTTTATTAAATAGTTAAAAAAAAGCTGTTTATTATAGAAAACTGTTTTTTTTTGTATAAATTAATTGTTTATTAAAAAAACACTTTTTTATAATGTTTTAAAAAAAATAGCTATTTTTAGAAATTGTTTATAAAAACTAAAACAATGTTTATATAATATAAAGAAAATTTGATTACAAAAATAAATTGTTTTAGTTGTTATAATAGTCTTTTATATATAAATTATTTTAAAAATAATTTTTTTACTATGTAAAAAATATGGTCCCCGCCAGCTGTATGTATAGGCAGTCTGACCACCTATACATACCGTTGGCGCGAACCAACATATTAAAAAGAATGGTCCGCACCAGCGGTATGCATTGGTGGTCTGACCGCCTATACATAACACTGCCGCTGACCATATTTTTTTTAAATAGTCAAAAGCTTATTTTTAAAATTGTACAAAAAAACAGTTTTTAACCAAAAATAAAATTTGTAAACAAAAAACAGTTTTATAAGAAAACTGTGTTTTAAGAAAATTAATTTTACGTTTCATAAACAGTTTTTTAATAATAAAAAATAGATAAGATTTTACGTTTTATAATCTGTTTTTTTAATAAAAAATAATTTTTTCTTTAAAATATAATTATTTGTTTTATTAAATATATTTGTTTTAATTAAAGGTGAAAAATTGAACATTTAAATTATATAAGCATAAGGGCACAAATGTTATTTGTCACCCAAAGGGTGTGGGGGAAGATAGGAGGGATGAACATAAGGACACAAAAGTCATTTGTCACTCAAAGGGTGTGGAGGAAGATGAGAGTGGTGTGGGGATAGCCCCTCCCTTTAATAAAACTAAAAAGTGCATCTTAGAATTATTTATTAAATATGCATGTGAAGAATCAAATTTATGAGATATCAAGAGGTGTCTTGTCACATTTATCACGATTGTACAATTTAAACTAAAATCTATATTTTTTGAAATTCAACATCATGTTAGCAAACCAAGTGACTACTTTTAAATATCCAAATAATGTGATAATGTGAACTAAAAATGAGTGTTACGGATAACTCTACCTATCCCATAATTAAAAAAAAAGTTAAATTTGAAAACCCGTCAGTGTTAAGTTTGTATTTATGAGGTCAAGGTTTCCATTTAAAAAAAAGTTTGGTCTTATGTTTAATATTTGATTGTTATTAGTAGATTTAATCATACTAAATTCACTAAGATTTTAAAAATGATTTTCTTGATTGCATAATGTTAAATAGGCTCAATTCTAAACATAACAAAGTTATTAGCTTGAGAAAGTCTCCTTGATGCAAAAATAATTTTAGATGAGGGGTTGTCTTATTTATTTTGCATATAGGAATTTATTGAATGGGATAAATATACAGTTGTGTTTGTATATGTGCGTGTGGTAAATTTTGAGAGTGAATTTCACATGAAAAGATGATTTGGGTTAAACATACTTGGAGTATTGAGAAACATACATTGGGCTAAAATGAATATTATTTTATGTCAAAATCGAAATAATATTTTAAGGCTTGTATTATAAAGAGTATTATGAAATATTCTTTAAAGCCTAGACTTTGGTTAAATTGTTATTTTGAGTTAAATGGTATTTAAATTTTTTTTTTTATCTCATAAAAATTACAAAAATGGTTTTTAACTCCAAAATTTCATAATATTATAGTTTGGAACCTAGCTTGGAATGTAATATTTGACGTTGGGTGTGTATTTTGGGGAATATTTTAAAAAAAACCCAGGACAATTGGCCAACCACAAAATTGGACAATCACAAACCCAAACCTATTATAAATGAAAATTGAACCTTGAAATTTAAAATGTTACAATATAACCATGGATTTGCTAAAATTACAAAAACTGCCCAAACTTATGGTTTGGGGAATTAGTTCCTAATATGTAAATAGTTTTGAAATTTAATTTTGTAAAAGAAATTACATAGAAACCTTAATTTTTAGAAATTAATAAATGTAACGTTAAAAGTTGTGTTAAATGAGTTTAACTCTAAAAAGGTTCAAAAAAGAAAATATGTATATTTAAGTACATAAAGGGATTAAAAATATAAATTACGAACAAACTGTTTCACGTGGTCTAGCTGTTGGCCGATTATAAAATCTTAAAGAGTAAAAAGGAACTTGAAAATTGTGTTTTTTAACGTAATAAATATAGCGTAATGCAGTTGTTTTGTTAAAATACGACGTAAGCCGAATAATTTTTTTATTATGGCCTAAGTCGGGTATTTTGATAAAATCGGTGACTCAATGAAAAGTGAAATATTTTTCATAAAGGAGTAATCGAAAGAAATTTAATAAGAGCTCTAGGTCATGGATTTAACTTATAACCAAAATAATAAAGCAATGTCTACGGCATTTATGGAATATGGTGCAAGATCGTAAATGTAAATGGGATTTGATGAACTCCATAATAAAAAGTTAATTTCTGAAAATGAACAAATTAGGTATGTTTCTGGAAAAAAAGGGTAATTGTTGAATAAATGATTACAAAATTTGTATTTCGGGTTTTAAATGACATGGCCCACTAGCATGGATAAATATGTAATAAAGGAAATCGAAGGATCCAAATCATGAAATAAATTGAAGGAAGATAAATACTAGGTGGGTAAGTAATCCCATAATGGGCTATAAGCTAGGTGTAACATGGATACGTGTGAGTAATTTGATGTGTTCCAAAGGATAAAAATATAAAGAGTTAATAATTAGATGTGTGAGTAATCAAGGTGGGGGAAATGTCCTAAGATTTGATATGTTTATGTGTGTATAAATATTTTCAAACATTGGGTGCATGTGTTAAAATGTTATTTCTAAAAAAACACATGTGCATCTGTGTGTTTTTAAATTAAAAATTCTTTTATTAAAATGTAGGAGATAAATCCTCTCCTAAGGCTCTTACAAATGCTAAAGAAAATAAAAACAATTACAAAAATTTATGAAATCTTGAACGAGAAGAAGAGGGACTTAAATTATATTTAAGAAATGAATCTTCCTCTTTAGTTAACGTCGGGAATGAATCCACTTTTGCTCCTCCCTTTTTTCTATTCACCCCATCTTGATTGGAATGTGTTGAGTCTTTAATATTTCCCAATATGTCAAAAGAGTTGTGAACTTGAGCATTGAACATTTGAAATTTTCCACATTTTGTCACAACTGAATCTTTAATATAAGCACGAGATTTGGTTGAATTTGAATACCTTGCTAAATCATAAGTTGGTAACTTTACAAATAAATTAATTTCAGGGTCTTCCTCTTCTCACAAGGCATTCTTTATTTGAGCTGACAAATTTGGAATATCCTTTAGAGGAAACATATCCTCATAAGAATTAGACTCGACATTATCAAAAGTATTCTTCGGAAAATAATCCCGATTATTTTTTTATCATATGAATTGGAGTATGTTGACTATTATCACCAATTGAATTTTTTTCCATTTGATATTTTCCCATACCCATCTGTTCTGATAAATTTGGAGTAGGTGATTTTTCCTTATCATATATCTCTATCGTAATTTTCTCGGTCGGAATATGTAGAGAATGAGGTTGAACAAACCTGGACGTTGACTGGATTTTGTAGACCTGTTGAACAGGTATATTCAGTTCCTCCTCAGGGGGGTCAGTAGACACCTGTACCTGCTGAACATGTGGGCCAACATGAGGTATGTCCAAATTAGAATGAACAATTAGCGGCCTCTTCGATTTTGTTGGACTTCCACGAATATTTCCTGATTTTTCATGAACTACCATGGTGGCCTTAATTTAAGTATAAATGAATACTTTTGAAATAAAATCGGATGATTTACAGTTAGTCCAAGAGTAGGATTTTTCATATTAACCATTTGAGTTAATGGATTTATAGGCATTTTTTAAATAAAAGGGCAATTTCTAAAGAAATTAGGATTTAATAAAGATCAGTCTAGGCGGAGGAAGTTTGGTATTGGCATGTGTCTAGGTAGCATTTTGAACCATAATTAGTTAATTAGTAGGGATTTTTTGTTGGAAGTATATTAAAACATAAGAATTTGCACTCCTATCCGGCCTTGATTATGCGAAACGCTGACCAAATTGAAAAGTAATGTTTGGGGAATAAAACATGGTTAATGCATATATTGTATAGTAATTACATACATAATTATATTGGTCATGGTGTTAAATCCAGTCTTTTTGTCGTTGTTTATGTCCTGCATTTTATTGAGGAATGCCTATTAGGCATTTAATATAACTTTTTCCCTTTGTTTGGCAAATTAACTGAGATTTCATTTTTTGGGAGCTAGCATGCCGCAGCAGTGGTTCCCCCTCATGGGGATCCCTTTTTCTTTTCATTTTTTGTTTATTTTTAATTCTATCACACATTTATTTTTATTATTTAAGTCTTTTAGTAATTATATTTTAGTCGTTTATTTCCATCTTTATCTAGGTAGTGTGTAGTCTCCTACTTTATCTGGAATACTTGCCTAGAAGTTATAAGAAGTCTATAAATAAATCCCTATGCTCTACCTTATTCACTTTTGCTATTAATGATATTTTGAGTTTTCTAGAGACTGGAGTGATTTCTTATATGTGTTCTTTCCATTGCGTTTCATATTAAATTGGTATCTGAGCTCATTTTGCCCTCGAGAATCGATCCTCGTGTGTGTATTTTACCCGTGATTATAAACCTCAATGCCATGATGCCTCAAAAAATAATGAAACGATCCAAGACTAAAGAATTTTCCTTAGAAAGCATTCAATATATGTTATCTAACATAATGGATCAAGCCCAAAGTATCTAGCAACAATAGAGTCACATCAATAAAAAAAAGTCTAAAGGATCAAATTAAGAGGGCTTGTGGCCATCATTGGAAGTGTCGTGGATAACCCCAAACATCATAGCACGAAGACTTGACCATCAGGGTGGATGGATTAAAGTAAGAGAGGGCCCCACTGGCCTCTGCGCACCTTGTGGAGTCCCCACGAAAGTGATAGCTTGGCAGTGACAAGCGAGGCGACACAGTCTCAACCCCTCATGTTCCATGTTAAGGGTTGCCCGACTTTTCGGGGGTGCAACCCAAAACCATGGGTCCACTGGAGGTTTTTTTTATTTTGAAGCGACCTGAACAGATTTGGAACAGTAATAAATTCAAATAGCTCATATGGGTTTTCAAGATGACACAAAGGAATTCATTGATTTGTTTGATGATAAGATGGAAACTTCAAAACAATCCAGGGTGAATGAGGCCTTGGGTAAATAACCATTGCAAGCAAAGAAGGAGGTGATCCTTAATGGGGCATTGCTCCCTCAAAATTTGACAAATGCCGAAAAATAAATTTTTATTCATTCAACCCCACAATCGGCATCATGGGGGTATAAAGAGTCCAAGAAGAATGTGTCAAAATGGGTCCAAGAAACTCATTATGGTCCATTAAAATTGAGGATGGATTGGGCGAAAACCAATGAAGAGGATGCCATTCTACTCACCCGCCGCTCGTTATACGTCGATGAGAGACCGATCAAACAAATGAAAAATTATCGTGACAGTTTACACCATGGTGTGAGGTATGGTGGTAAACCTCTTTATGTTTCACTTAAATAACGTGTGATCGGTGGTGAAATAAATGGTATATGAATACTAATTTAACATTGAAGACAATAAGAGAAAGAAATCGTCACACGGGCCCAAAAAATCCTCTTAGATAACCATATTAGGCAGCCTCGCAGAAACCCTAAGGAGCCAAGACAAGCCATTATGAGGACCCCAAGAATGTTTTACGAGGTGGAGTATTCATAGATGACATACTCAATACTTTGATTAGGTTGTTTGTCAAGGGTAAAAATATTGATGTTCAGGTAGACGTGAGTATGTTCGATGGAAATATAGATCCTCATGTGTTTATGGATGAGTTAAAATGTATGGAATATTTTTTAATTTAAAAGAGTACAGGATTTGCAAATGTATTAAGTAAGTGGATGTGAAGTTAGAGGTTTATGCATTAATGTGGTGGAATCAATTGGTATATGATAGAGCCACGACTAACTTGGATCCGATTACTTCCTACGAGCACTTAAAAATGGGGATGGTGGATTCCTTCATCCTCCAGACTTATGAAAGAAAACTATTTGCACGTGTTCAAGGTATCAAGCAGGGTTACAAGCATGTAAAGAAGTATCTAGAGTAGTTTCAGTTACTGTGAAATCAGGCTAGGATGAAGGAGAATATGAAACAAAAAATCAGGAGTTACATTCAAGGACTCCAGCTTAAATATTATACAAAAATGGGGTTGCATCAAATTACTTCTTTGAGATAAGCTATTAAATATGCATATAAGGTGGGGAACTACTTCAAGGCACTAAATACTATGATAAGAGGCGAGCAGATACCCAGACACATGTGACAGAGACTACACCACCTACCACCCTTTCGGTTACTACTACTTCAAGAGTTCATTTCAAGTTCTATGATTGTGGATTATTCGGGTATAGATAATTAGACTGTCCAACAAAGAAAACAAAGTGGATATTGGTTTCAGAATGCTAGGAAGAAATAAAAATAGCCTTTGAAGCATGCAAAGGTTCTTACGACACGCTCCCATGTTCCACTAAGGATGGACAACATACCGTTTTAGTGCTCACGATGAGCCTTAAATAGCGAGGGGTGGCATGCCGCGACCCTGGGTCCCCTTCATAGGGATCCTTTTTCATATTTATTTTCAAATTTTAGCAAATATCTATATATCTTGTTTACTATTTAAGTCTACTAGTAAATATCTTTTCGTTGTTTATTTTCATGTTTATCTAGCTAATGGGCAGTCTCCTAGTTTAACTAGGATACTTCCCCAAAATGTTTTAGGAAGTCTATATATAAAGCTTCAGGGTCCACCCTTGTATTAACTTTTTCTCACTGTTCTAAAAAACCCGCCTAGGCTCCACCTAGTCACGCCTAGGCTTAAGGCTTAGGAGAAACGCCTCGCCTTACGCTTTTCACGCCTTATTCTTGGTAAAACCCTTATGGCGCACTTTTTTCTAAAAACAACAACGCCTTAGTGAAACGATGTCGCCTTTTAAAGAATTTGTTTACAAACTGGACCATTATCTTATCCAAAATAATCAGATAGTATTTTAATTTGCATATATTCAGACATATTTTTATGATATATGCAATTTTTTATTTTAATAGCCTTTTTATGCTTAAAAAATATTAAAATATATTAAGAAGGCCTAAACGCCTTTTCACGCCTTTTTACGCCTAGGCCCGCCTAGGCTTCTAAGGCTTGGCCTCCACGCCTCAATCACGCCTCGCGTTTTTTAGAACCTTGCTTTTTCTATAAATTATATTTTGAGTTTTCTAGAGATTGGAGTGATTTGTTATTTGTGCTCTTTCCACTGTATTTCACAAAAAAAAATTAGGACACTGTCTAATGGGTTCCACAATTGCCATTATCACATTTACGTGTCTCGAAATAGAATTTCATGCTTAATTGGTAATTTAAATCAATGTATATGGCCTAGAAAAATTATTTAGGTTGGTTCATATCACTTCATGCTTAACGCAGCCAGATCGAACCAGGTTGCCTCACAGGTAACCCAAAAGTTCCTAGTGTGGGTGTTATAACTTCGTATCATAACTTTAGGTTCAAGTTACTATTTGGAGTTACATGTAGTCTCTAGTTTAGGATTTGTTCTTTTGACCATCAAGTTTTAACTTTATAAGGTGAGTGGTGACTCCAATTTGTACACGCATACGACTGTGATGTTTGAGTTAAATATTATGACGTCCTTAGAGGCATATGTGTTTAACAACTACATAATGGGATTTAGTCACTATATTGATATCCTTATATATGATTGTGTGTGGTCTAGTAAGTGTTATCATTAGAATCATAAATAAGTATAGGCGATTGTTTTGGATTATTTGAAATTACAAAACATGTTGAGGTGGTTAGTAGTAGGACATTAAATAAAGGTTTGTGACATTTATCTTTGGAAATTAAAATAAGTTCATTAAAAAATGAAACTCATAGTGACCCCACTATTGAGGACCACCAAGAGATATAATTAGGCACCTATATTTATCATAAAGGCAATGTAATAGTTAAGATATGATTGAGATAGGTATTGTCCCTTGTTTTAAATACCTTTTGTGCTAAGAGACCTAAACATAAATTTCATTGCTATAAGATGGGCAGAAGCTGACATAATGATCGATTCTAGCAACCAAGGATATCATTGGTAAGTTCTTGAAATGAGACTCAAGGTAACTAGTCAGATACAATAGGCTTCAACATTTAAATTATTCAACATGAGGTTCATCATCTTCTAAGGTGAAGACCAAACACTAAAAAGTTCCTTGACAGCCCGTCTTCCTCAAAGATGGCACATTTTTTAGGTGAAGATTAATTAAGATTAATTTAAGTATTAACTTCATTAATGCGTTTATAATGCATGGAATTTTAGGGGAGTCTACATTTATGGGGAATATATGGGATCAATATTGAAGGGATGAAACTACGGCATCTTTAAGTCAATAATATCTCATCAATGATGACATAAAGGCCTTGTGGTGGTCGTTGTCTCTCGACAACTGACTGCGTTATTCGTCACTAGCTCTCATGGCCCATTGGCAAACTGAGGGATTGAATATCCTCACCATCTTCATCAGTAATTCATAGATAAAGAGTTTGCATAGTGGGCACAAACTTATATTGTTCTCGCAGTACCATCAGTACCTCAATCATTTGGGATCGTGCGGTTGCTTGGATGTAATCAAGGTGTCGTGCATCAATTTTAACATCCTAACACTAGAATATCATCAGAATGAGGAGGTATTATTTTGAGTTTGCAAGGCATGATGTGTTTGGCATACCAATAATGTCATTTATAGTAAGGTACACTTGCCCAAGACGAAGACTATTAACGACAACACCCATAAATGATAGCATTATTAGGTAGCATCACATGCTTACATGGTTGTGTGTATCAATATTTTCATGGAATGTAAGTCTTAGGACCTACGGTAAGGTTTGGGAATAAAGTGGTCTTAGAATGTAGGTTGTAATGCTCTAGTAATCGTACAATTCAGGAGTAAGTGAGGTGGTAATTTGGGTGAATGCCTTGATAATGAAGGATTGGAGAAATCTCATTAATAATTGGGATACATTATAAGCATGTAATTAGGAACAAATTGTATAGTTTTACGTGTTTTTGGTGATCCCTAGGTGTTAGACTTAAGGTGGATAAGGTATTATATGAGTTTCTTGCGTTCCTTTCGGTCTTGGAACAGGAGGAAGTTCATGCATTAGGACTCCATTCAAGGTTTAAGAGAATAAGAGAATAAATGGATACTTGTGATTACGTAAGATTAGATAATAATGTCCAAGGTTAGTATTTAGGAGATGAAAAGTACTAAACTTTATGATAATTAGGTGGACATCATTATTGATAAGAAATTTTTAGGGTTTGTGATCTAGAGGTGACTAGTGTAACGGTCAAAGATCATGGGTAAGAAATTCAAGGATGAAATTTTCTAAAAAGGGAAGAATGAAATAACTTGGATTATTAATAATTAGTTAGTGAGTTGTTAAAAATAGAGCATATTATTTTTGTGCATAATTAGTTAGAGAGATATTAAAAATTGAGCACATTAATGTTGTGCACTAGTGGCATTTGATTGGATTAATTTGTCATATATTGAGGTTAGTGTTTAATTAGTGTATAATAATCAATGTAATGATTCAGAGAGAGCTCAATTCGTTGAATTTAATTATTGTGAGAATTTAATAATGACTACGATGGTAAGCCAAATTCAGTTTATGTTGGAAACTTTAAAGCTTATGTTAAGTTATGAATTTAACATAACTACATGACTATTCGAGAAATAATAAAGTAAAGAGTTCAAGGTGTGAAAGGATTTATGTTAGTTAAGGAATTATAATTATTATGATAGGAAATTTATTTAACAACATTAACTTATGGGTTAAGATCGCTTAAGTAATCGAATTGAGTTAATCATATAATAAAACAACAAACGTAAGTTAGTTGTGAAAATAAAACACTAGTTGAGGTGTTAAAAATTAATATGATAATTAGAGGAACAAAGAAATTTGGGAGATAGATGAGGAATTAGAACCACATGAATTGCTGGAGTGTCACATCCCAACCTTTCCGTAGCACATAATAATTTCGACAACTTCAAAATAGTTCAACACATATATGTATAATAGTAAATATTTGTATTCATCCAACAAGAACTAAGTATAGTGACATGGCACTTTATTTATTACAATCATGATCTGCTGCGGATAGCTTACTGAAATAAAGACAAAAATAAAGAAAAGGAAAACAAAGGTATACAACGATGCAACATCAACTGGTAAGGAGTAATGTATATGATAATGATTGGTTTTTCGATCCCTCTAATGAGTTTCCATATGTAACTGATTACTAGAGACACACGCGATGATGCACAAAAAATTACGGGGTAAGGGGAAATGTTGCCTTCCTTACGCTCAAGATCCATATGGAATTTTAAAATAATAAGAAAAAGTTTACCAGTATATAATTCTGATTGCAAAATAATCTTCAAATATTAATATAATCAAATGCATACAAGAAACTAGATTCAATAATTTACTTAAACACTATTCAACAACAATATGATAATATTGCTACAATTAGAGATATCACTCTGACAACCCACCTACTAAAATAATAGGTGGCCAGCCCAATACTCTAATAATCACAGGAATCATAGATGGTCCATTCTCAGCATCACTGTCGATTAAAGTAATAGTACGAGATAACCACCAATCATTTTAAAAAATAGACTGTCAAATTTAAAAAATTTGTAAATAAAAGAAAAACACTTGGACAATCCAATTTGCAAAAACGGTGGATACCCAAAAATCAACGAATAAAGAATGACAATATAATAAATGATAACCGAATAAGCTGTCGGTTAATAGACCAATACAAATAGTTACACCGAGTATTACAAATTAAATATTACATATGATAAATGAGTATAAAGTATGGGCAACACACCCGAATAAATTATCTGAACATAACTAGAGGAAATGGAAAGAAACGTCTAATACAAATATCCTATAACATCCGCAATATGCTATAGCTCCCTGACAACTAGAATGGAGATGTCAATACAGGTGTCCATGCGGTAGAGCACCTGTACGGCAAGGAGTTGCATGAAAAATAATGAAATATAGAAGGGTTATGGCCCGGTTTGATATGATTACCATGTGACTGAAATGCATGACAGTTAAGAGCATAATTCTCTCACAATTAACAAAAAGGTTCTCACCTCTCCTTCTAAAAGCACAACCTAGCGCAATATCCATGATAATGCTCAACATTCATATAAGCATGGGAGAACTCATCTACAATTACTCAAGGAAACATAAATAATTTCGTTCACCCTCTAAAGGCACAATTCCTATTTTCTTTAGGAAATACATATATGGCAATTCATTTTATCAAATGTTTACCAAATCAATATCTCATTTCAAAAATTTCTTTACCAAATTTATTTCCTTTCTTACATCCAGGAAAAATATATATTTAAATCAAGTTTTATTATCATAAAAATGCTTTACCGTTTCATAACATCCCACTTCCCTTCTTCTATTCGGGAAATGTATTTCATGTCCCATTTCCCTTCTTCCATCCGGGAAATGTAATTAAAGCCATTTCATTATCATAAAATGCTTTAATATCAATAATGTCCCATATTATTATCAATACTTATATGTATATCTCATATAACGATTCTAAGACCATCCCTCCAAGTTTCCCCACTAGATGCGCCCCTAAATGGCTATCATCTTCCAGGGCCTATCAAATAAGACACCTTGGGATCCTACCGAAACGTCGGGAAGTGGACATACCCCTGCGAGTGAGTCATAACCACACCCAGAATTACCTCACTAGTGCAGAACAAATATACAATAACCAGTCATATGTCATAGGTCTATATCCACCCTGCATTCATTAGTCAGGGGGCTTTACCTCACGCGCTTAACTTCCCTTATGATAGCGATTTAGAGAGGTGTGTTCACGTAAATTACCATTTACGAAAATCATTTATTTTCCAAATGAAAACATTCATTTTTTTACATTCTCAAAATCATTTGTACTTATTCATTTAGTACCACATTTTATAATATGCCTTTCTTATTCTTAGAGTCATATTTTATTAATGACCTAAGGCCCGAAGTGCCATTATCCTCAAACTAGTCTCCAAGACTCAACACAATATCCTAAATCATCAAAATGAGTCTCCCTCTATAATAGACTCTCAAAAGTCCCAACATTTATCATTTCATCTTCTATTTGTTCTAGGTTAACTTCCTATATCGTTCGAACATTAACCTCTCAAAACTAGCCTTAGGGTAAACTCAAATAACCTCATATCAATCTAGGACATTTGTCTACCCAACACAACCCTCTAGGACTCTCATTACTTCCCAAAGGAAGGGTCCTAAACCTTGGACCTAAAAGAAAAGGGCCCAAAACAAAACTAGAAAAATCTCACAAAAACAGGGCAGCCGAATCGATTCGCCCTCGGGCCGAATCGATTCGCCCCTGGTTGCGAATCGATTCGCCAAACTGCGAATCGATTCGGTGAGAAAAACCAACTTTCTACATCTATCCGAATAGATTCAGCCTTAACCCGAATCGATTCGGTCTCCCAGACCTGTATCCTGCCCCCTAACAGAATTGATTCGCCTGGGAGCCGAATCGATTCGACCCTGCGAATTGGCCCAGTTTGGGCTACGGGTTGTTTAAACCCTAAAATCCCAAAACCCTAAAATCCTTGATTTATTTTAATAACAACAACAAATATTGATACTACATCATTTCAATACTATAACTAACTAATATTTTTGACTCAAATTAAATTAAAACCAAGATTTGAGGGTTATACGCCAAAAATACCCAAAACCCATATATGGTTTAAATCTCCCAAAAACTAACTATACATGCAAATTATCACATTAAATCAATATCTAGCAAGTAAGAAACTTGCCTCAATTTTGTAGGCTCGAATTCTCTTTCGGTAGAAACGATTTCCAGCTCTAATCTTCCATTTCGCTCTCTTTTCTCCATTTTCTCACAACTCTCTCTTCTCTCTCTCTCTCTCTTGGTTCATAACATAAAATATGGGAAATAAAAGGGTTGGGAGAACTTAAACGGGGTCTAAACATTAATCCCCCTCTTTTAAATGTTAATACACCATTAAAATGACTCGTAACCACATAATTGAGTCATAACCCGTCAAAAGTGCCCGAAACTCAAAAATACAACTTGGCACATAATTTGACTATCTCGACTATTCTAAAAACAACCGCACCCCCTATTTTGGCATTCGAAATAACGTGAACTATTTTTGCGTTCCAAATTCATTTTATTTCATTAATTATGCTCAGATTTAAATATGAGTCGTAACCGTCGCATAACATATAACGACGCAATAAAACACAATATGATGCTATTTACCTTCTCATAACGGTAAATAGACAAAACATAATAAATATTATCCCTTAATATCACGGGAAAAATATTTACTCCAGCTTCCCCTATTTTATAAAATTAGCCCATCAGGCAAAAATAATATAAAATAGTCGCTCAAACGTCTGGGTTGTTACATACTCGCCCCCTTAGAAGAGAATTTTGCCCTCAAAATTCAGGCGTATCATATCACCATATAAAAGTATACCATACTAAACTACTGTTCTATCATTCTTAACAAACCCCTCAGCAGTGCGGCGTCCCCATTGGGCTCGGACTAAGGTCATCACTATTAGATCTTAGTCTACATTCTTCATGCTCTAAATAGCACCAAATCGTTCCTCATGAACTATCGATCTACCTTTCTACTACGGAAGGAGATACCTACACATCTCGACACAAATTTCCTTAATTCTCGAATCACGTTATACCCTTACCAGGGAATAACTACTCTAACTTATAGTCGCTCACCCCAATACTACTTACTTCTATTCGCATTGGCGTAGCCCTTAGAAGTATGCGGCTGAATGAGCCCAATCACTTCGTTTAAGTCGAACATACCAATTCAAGGCATGCCCTTCGACGTTTGGTTAACCTTCCCCATTCACTTGTCCACTTTTGGGTGGTAGGATATACTCCATTGCCATACGGTTCTCATATTTTCCCGAAAACTTTACCCAAAACCTCGACACCAGAATCCAGTCTCGGTCCAACACTATTGATAGGCACCTCCTACAGTTCCACACTCCACCATATAGAGTTGGGCATACTCCCCCACAATTAGTCCGCCCATATCATCTGGATAAGTAGCGATTTGTCCAATGATCAATAGTTTTCTTAACTAGGATCATAACCGTTGCAATATCGATAATTTGATAAGAATGTCCACAAACATACCCTTCCTCGCTCCACACTACCCTCTTCACACGAGTAGGTGAGGTGGTAAATCACGGACATGAATGCTCTTACTATAGCATCCCCTCGGTTAAGCTCGTTCCACTTGGCTTTCCATGCCTTAACTAATCATCCCCACGGGTTTCCCTCCTCGGTGTATCAGCTACCCCATTCGCACCTCCTTAGTGAAAGGAAATATCCAATTAATAGTCATTTACAAACTTTAAACACCAACTCTACCGCCCCAACAACATGTTGCAACAACTTGTTGCTCGTAAAAGACCAAATTTCCTGCCCAGGAAGTAGTGCCTCTATTTTTTTAAGGCGAATACTACCGCTACGAACTCTACATCAAGCGTGGGATAACACTTCTCATGAAATTCAAGTTTGTGAGACACCTGAACAATGGGTCCATGCTCCAGTATTAATACTTCCCGTTCCTGGCAGAGACTCGTTCGTTAAATCTACTCTCGATCATAACATCACGAGTGTAGGAGTAAAAGTCAGATCATCCTTTTAACTCCTCGAAACTAAGTTACCGACGCCACACTCTATCTAAGAGAGACCTCACCTCCTATGTCCTAACGTTCTGAATCACTCGAGATCCCATACTTCTCCGTTCTAGGGACCTAATCCTACTTAAAGTTAATCCACAGACCTATTGTGGTCAACTCCCTACCGCCTTCCTGAAACAATGTCACCTGCCCTAAGGGCCTTATGTCCTAATAATCCTAAAGTCGATATAGTAATCTAATAGAGTCGTAATAAGTATTATGCTAAATATATCCCTAGTGTGCAAGGCCTTTCCCAACTTCCGACATTCGCTTGGTTTCATGCGTGGGACGTCTCGCCAAAGCGAAATCCAAACAAGGAACCTTCCCGTTACACTACTACCTCGCATCGTCAGTCGTCGAGATATAACGGTCTAAGACACATGATCGGGACCGATAAAATTCTAACTCGTAACCCTACTAATGAACTTCTACTTCTATGTTTTACCATCTCAATTAACTGAAAATTTTAACTAACCTGGCATTTACTTTCTGTAAGATGCCATTAATGCTTTATCCCAATATACATACATACATCTTTTTATAAATGGCCTTCTCATTAAGGCATAACCATAAGTCTCAATCCAACTTTCTTATCTTAATCTCCCCCACATCGATCAGAGGGAAGGACTATTACAGTGCTCGTATATCGCACATTAACTTTATAGTAGCCCCTTAATCACTCAATTACGTGATTCTCGGCTAAACCTTCCAACCCAGCACTCAACCAACAAAAAGAAAGAAAACAAAGAAAAAGAAAAGAATTACAGCATCTCTCCACTGCCAACGTCGTTAAGGTTCACGCGTGGAGCGTCTCGGAAAAGAGAAATCCAAACAAGGAACCCCTTCTATGCATTACTACTTAACTTTGTTGGTCATGGAGATAAGGCAATATCATACACAAATAAAGCAAACAAACAATCAAACAAAACAAATAATGAAAACTGCCTACATACCGTAAACCACCTCTATAAAGTCTCAATCATGTATCCAGGTGAGATATTATAGAACAACTAGTTCCGCTTTGAAACTAGACATAGGATAGCCTCGCGATTTATTCGCTTGCTATCATTCCAACCAGACCAAGAATATTTCCACTCGTATAATACATGTAATACGAGTATCACATACCACACATATACTTTTAAAATATCATCACTCGCCTTAGTGACTAAAGGAAAATATAGAACCTCCCTACCACGGAAGTCATATAGATACATTCACTATAATAATATTGATACTACCACAAGCTCGATCTTACACACCCGAATCTAGGGTTAATACCAAAATACTCCATCTTAGCATAAGGAATGCACCACCCTCTACGAAGGTGGAATCCACGCCAACATTCTTGCCCATCTCCGGCCACTACCAATGGGTCTCAGACATAATATTATAGTCCTATCCGAACCAAATTACTTCCATCTATGCCCTAACTAGGCACCTTATTCTTGTCGATTGTCTTCAATCATCAAAAATCAAAACGCGTGGTTCCACATTCCACGTCAGAACCGTTTCTCCATCTTTAACTACCATACAATTACCCACGTAGTTCCCTTAACTTCTTCAACAAAGAGAATATCCTTATAGCCTCCCCGGCCTTAGTTCAATGAGTCTTCCCCGATTGAATATCCATCAATGGGGTCTCATGAACACTACTTCTCTAGAAGTGTCAGCAACACTTGTTTGTGAGCCTGTCATTCTCACTGAAGGGCTCTCTCTATGGGCAAAACTTCCTGCTGCACCAAAATATGGCGACTACCATTTTTGCCATTTCAACATTACTCCGACGGGTGAAAGATTTTCCTCTAATCTTTCGCACCTGGGCACTTCTACACCCCACTCTAGGCCAAAACTCCCGGGCCTTATACTTCCACCAAATGAGGTTACACTTCCTCCATCTGACTTAACTTAAATATTTAGTCCTTATCAAGGACTTTTCAACTTCAATCGTAGCGTCGCGTGGAATCCCAATCTTAGTACCACTCTCTACTTGCAGCGGTACTTGGAAAACTAATATCCACTGTACTTAGTAGTCATGGTAGCGATATAAGATATTTCCATGAGGGGAACGACCTCTACAACGGCCCTCATCCCCGACTACAGCTTACAGTTCTTAGTAATCCCGTCTCATGATGCCTTCACAACGGCCTCCTCGGATGCCCTTCCTCATAAGACTTGTGAATCTCACACGAATGCGCAAAAGATTTTCGGGGTTCTCATATCATAGCAGGAGAATGAAATCTCACAAGAGAAATAAACGATCTTAATCTTAAGGCTCTATATCAAATTAGAAGTAACGCTGAAAGCGAAATACCTCCGCACAGATTCCAAAGGACTCTAGAACCTGATGCTCTGATACCATCTTTGACAACCCGCCTACTAAAATAATAGTTGGCCAACCCAATACTCTAATAATCACAGGAATCATAGATGGTCCATTCTCATCATCACTGTTGATTAAAGTAATAGTACGAGATAACCACCAATCATTTTAGAATACGGACTATCAAATTTAAAAATTTTGTAAATAAAAGAAAAGCACTTAGACAATTCAATTTGCAAAAACGGTGGATACCCAAAAATCAACGAATAAAGAATGACAATATAATAAATGATAATCGAATAAGCAGTCGGTTAACAGACCAATACAAATAGTTACACCGAGTATTACAAATTAAATATTACATATGATAAATGAGTACAAAGTATGGTCAACACGCCCGAATAAATGAACTGAACATAACTAGAGGAAAATGGAAAGAAACGTCTAATACAAATATCCTATAACATCCGCAATATGCTATAGCTCCCTGACAACTAGAATGGAGATGTCAATACGGGTGTCCATGCTGTAGAGCACCTATAGGACAAGGAGTTGCATGCAAAACAATGAAATATAGACGGGTCAGGGCCCGGTTTGATATGATTACCATGTGACTAAAATGCATGACAGTTAAGAGAGTAATTCTCCCGCAATTAACATAAAGGTTCTCACCTCTCCTTCTAAAATCACAACCTAGCGCAATATCCATGATAATGCTCAACATTCATATAAGCATGGGAGAACTCATCTACAATTACTCAAGGAAACATAAATAATTCCATTCACCCTCTAAAGGCGCAATTCCTATTTTATTTAGGATATACATATACGGCAATTCATTTTATCAAATGTTTACCAAATCAATATCTCATTTCAAAACTTTCTTTACCAAATTTATTTCCTTTCTTCCATCCAGGAAAAATATATATTTAAAGCAAGTTTTATTATCATAAAAAAGCTTTACCATTTCATAACATCCCACTTCCCTTCTTCCATCCGGGAAATGTATTTAACGTCCCATTTCCCTTCTTCCATCCGAGAAATGTAATTAAAGCCATTTCATTATCATAAAATGCTTTAATATCAATAATGTCCCACATTACTATCAATAGTTATATGTATATCTCATATAACGATTCTTAGACTGTCCTCCGAGTTTTCCCACTGGGCGCGCCCCTAAATGGGTATCATCTTCCAGGGCTTATCAAATTAGACACCCTGGGATCCTACCGAAACGTCGGGAAGCGGACATACCTCTACGAGTGAGTCATAACCACACCCAAAATTACCTCACTAGCGCAGAACAAATATACAATAACCGGTTATATGGCCTAGGCCTATATCCACCCTGCATTCATTAGTCAGGGGGCTTCACCTCACGCGCGCAACTTCCCTTATGATAGAGATTTAGAGAGGTGTGTTCACGTAAATTACCATTTATGAAAATCATTTCTTTTCCATATGAAAACATTCATTTTTTTACATTCTCAAAATCATTTGTACTTATTCATTTAGTACCATATTTTAGAATATGCCTTTCTTATTCTTAGAGTCATATTTTATTAATGACCTAAGGCCCGAAGTGCCATTATCCTCAAACTAGTCTCCAAGACTCAACACAATATCCTAAATCATCAAAATGAGTCTCCCTCAATAATAGACTCGCAAAAGTCCCAACATTTATCATTTCAACTTCTATTTGTTTTAGGTTAACTTCCTATATCGTTCGAACATTAACCTCTCAAAACTAGCCTTAGTGTAAACCTAAATACCCTCATATAAATCTAGGACATTTGTCTACCCAACACAACCCTCTAGGACTCTCATTACTTCCCAAAGGAAGGGTCCTAAACCTTTGACCTAAAAGAAAAGGACAAAAAAAAAACTAGAAAAATCTCACAAAAACAGGGCAGCCGAATCGATTAGCCCTAGGGACGAATCGATTCGCCCCTGGTTACGAATAGATTCACCAAACTGCGAATCGATTCAGTGAGAAAAACCAACTTTCTGCATATATCCGAATCGATTCGGCCTTAACCCGAATCATTTCGGTCTCCCAGACCTGTATCCTTCCCCCTAACCGAATCGATTCGCCTGGGAGCCGAATCGATTCGGCCCTGCGAATTGGCCCAGTTTGGGCTACGGGTTGTTTAAACCCTAAAATCCTTGATTTCTTCCAACAACAATAACAAATATTGATACTCCATCATTTCTATACTACAACTAACTAATATTTTCGACTCAAATCAAATTAAAACCAAGATTGAAGGGTTATACACCAAAAATACCCAAAACCCATAAATGGTTTAAATCTCCCAAAAACTAACTATACATGCAAATTATCACATTAAATCAATATCTAGCAAGTAAGAAACTTGCCTCAAGTTTGTAGGCTCGGATTCTCTTTCGATAGAAACGATTTCTAGCTCCAATCTTCCATTTCTCTCTCTTTTCTCCATTTTCTCACAACTCTCTCGCTCTCTCTTGGTTCAAAACATAAAATATGGGAAATAAAAGGGCTGGGAGAACTTAAACGGGGTCTAAACATTAATCCCCCTCTTTTAAATGTTAATACACCATTAAAATGACTCGCAACCACATAATTGAGTCATAACCCGTCAAAAGTGCCCGAAACTCAAAAATACATCTTGGCACATATTTTGACTATCTCGACTATTCTAAAAACAACCGCACCCCCTATTTTGGCATTCGGAATAACGTGAACTATTTTTGCGTTCCAAATTCATTTTATTTCATTAATTAGGCTCCGATTTAAATATGGGTTGTAACCGTCGCATAACATATAACGATGCAATAAAACACAATATGATGCTATTTACCTTCTCATAACGGTAAATAGACAAAACATAGCAAATATTATCCCTTAATATCACAGGAAAAATATTTACTCCAACTTCCCCTATTTTATAAAATTAGCCCATCAGGCAAAAATAATATAAAATAGTCGCTCAAACGTCTGGATTGTTACAATCACGTTTATAATAGTTAAAGATACGGATAGTTTCTATAACAAGATAATCCATAATTATCTATTAGAGAGGATTAAGGTTAATATCCATACAAATAACAAATAAATCCAACACATTTGGAGATAATGGAATAGTGCTGAGCTACAATGGGCACCCATATGGAAAACATAAACTAGGCACTAAATACCCTGAGTCCTGCAGGCCAAATAATATTACCATGGGTATAATGGTAGTCTATTCCCTATGTATCATGTAGGTTGTAATTGAACAACAATGAAATCATATTAAATTGATATCATTGGGTAAAATCAACACAGGGTTTTAAAATCGTTTCAAGTGTAAGGAAATTTAAACTATGCAAATGAGTTCGTACAGGATAATAAGAAAACTACGACTATCACGTAGTGATATGAATAATTCACGTATAAATAAGCTCTGCGTAAAATAATAATGAATAAGAATCACCTACTTATTTAGGGCTTATGAGATTTAATTTCGAGTTGAGGTGTTTAAATTGGGGGTTCGAGATTGTCTAAAATTTAGAAAATGAACTATGTAAGGTTCTAAATTTGAAAGTATTATAGTGCATAAAGGTATTTTTGCATATTAAAATAACTTTTAGAGAATAATATATAAATTTATTTTTTGTTTAATTAATCATGTTTCCATACATTTTTTAACTTTGTTAAAATAGAATTTTTTGTTCCTAGGGTTATCAAAAATAATTTTGTGAAGTTTAGGATTAAAAATTCATACTTTGAAAAGTCAGGGCTTTATGTGTAAAAGAATGTTTTAAATTATAATTGAAAGTTTGGGGTTTCTTCGAATTCATTTTCTGGTTGACCAAACAGGGTGATGTAATATACCATTTTAACCAGAAAAATAAAATAAAATTTTTGAAAATAATTTTCAGAATTTTTGATTTGGCCCGCGCCCTCACGCGTTAAGCCAAACTGCCCACGTGTTGTTGTAAGCTTACTCGCACATGTCTTGACCACATCATCTTCAACCTTCTAATTTTGACTTTAGGGTTTAAAACTTTAACCTTTAATTAAATCCAGTAAAAAATTACCATTTTGATTGTCTCAAAATCCATTTTTTTCACAACGATTCCAAATATATAAATTTTATAGATTGAGGTGAAATGTAGCCTCCTAACCAAATTTTGTAAATATCCAAAATTTTCAATTTAGCGTTCATGGTTTCTCTGCAAAATTTTGAGTTATGGCAGGGATGTGATTTTGTTCCTAAGTGTTTTTAGAAAAAAAATGATTTTGGTTTGAAGGTTTCATTCATAGTATGTAAGAAGAATTCAATTAATGAAATTTTCACTATCTAAATTGAAATTTTACGATTTGAATCTTCTAACCATATTATAATCAAATTGAGCGTTGCAACTAAATTCCTTGAGGTCTAAGATCGAATATTACCACCTTCAAATTGGTTCAAGGTCAGGAATATAGAATTCACAATTGAATCTTAAGATTTAGTGTTTTTTTTATTTTTTATCCTTTCTAGTGTATTTCTACGTGAATTTTCACATTAGAAACCATCTAGGATTGAGAGAACTGGATTTAGTACATATAATAATGAAAATAAAAAATTTCATTTGGCGATTTGTTTTTCTCACACTAACCGGTGTGTTTTTAGAGAGGGGTGCTTGTAATTTTATACGGGAGGTTATGGTCATTTGATTGGTGAATTTGTAGGTAGATTTCAGATTAATATAGGCTAGTTTTGGGTATGGGATAAGGAGAAAACATGTGTTTCCATATGGAAACCTATGGGTCCAAGGCTAGTTGAAATCCTAATCAGCTGGTCTGATTGTAAACTTTCTAGGTTTTTGGTCCTTGCTAGGTTTATATTGAGTATATAGTCTTTAAGGGCTAAAGTGTAATTTTCTTAACTTGGCATAGTGGTTAATCTATTAATGTCCATAAGATAAGGTAAAAAGGGTAAAATAAGTGGGTAAATGGGTGAGTAAGCAACCTCGTGGTTAAACCCATAAATTCCACAAGTATGTATTGAAAAAGGTTTTCAAATGACAAATAACACAATGCTTGCGTGTGTTGAAAGGGTGAGTTTCAACGAAAATACTAAAGTGTATTGAATTAAAATAAAAAGAGTAATTCTGGGAAAGGAAGGGTTCGGATAAATCAAGTCATGGCTTCAAGTGTTGTATTAGGTATGTTAAATAAAGTGAGAAATGCTAAGTACGAGCAAATGAAGTATTTTACAAGATTAAGGTATTTTTATCTAGAGAAGTTAGATTTTCGAAAGAAAAATGATTAATGCATTGGAATATGTATTTCAAAGGTTTATATGTATACTTGTGAAGTTACATGTATATTTTCGCATGCGTGTGGTTATAGCATGTGAGTATCCTTCCTGACATTCGTTTCTATACTGCTTGTGTATTGCTACTGGGCATAGGCTCACATCCCCTCTTTGTTAATGCGGGTTAGTAGTGGTTTCATATATTGAGGGTATTTTACAGGTAAGTACTGTAAGGAAAATTTTCTCATGTCTAATATCTTACATTTGTGTATGTCGTACGGCGCTACAAAAGGCATGTCACTTCACGATCTCTCATGATGGCCTCTATCCAAATACCGGGAAACAAGCATTCAACATCTTCATCAAGTTTTCCTCATCTGCCTCAACGACTCCACGCTCCATGATTTTAGGGAGTTTATGCAAGTGGTAGGCAAGAGAAGTCAAAACAATGAAAGAAGGTAAGATAGGAAAGTTTAAGGGCATTTTGGTAATTTTATAGCCACCTTTCGGAGGTTCGGTCAACTAGAAAGTTGAAGAGCTCGACGTCGCAAAGATACTGTAAGAAACGGGACCTCAATCCGAGCTACGGTGAAGAAGTTATGGCCCTTTGCAAATGGAGAAAAGTCATTAAGGAGAATGCTGTGTGATTTTAGCCCCAAATCCAGCCAAGTTCTGCGAACCGAACAGTGAACTGGTTCGGCGGGTGAACCGGTTTGAGGTACATGCCGAACCGATTCGAGGTACTTGACGCTGGCAAGAATCCCAATGACTTAAAATTCCTTTTGGTTTCCTTATAAAATCCAACTTCGGGGGAGTTATTTGTAAAGACTTTGAGAGACGATTTTGAGAGTTCTATTAGCTCAAGTCTTCATATTTTTGAGTCCCAAAACTCATGTTTTCATTTACACATCATTCTCATACTTTTGTGAATCCTTTTGAAACCCAATAACACTACTTTTCTTTTGTTCATACTTGTGGAGACGCCGCTCTATTTTTCATTGCTGCCCTCCTGGAGAGGGAAAGTTACAGTCGATGAATTTATGGAGAAGCCATTCTCTTCTTCATTGTTTCTCACCAGGAGTTCCTGTGGGAGGTTCCAGTCGACGACATCAGAACCGACACCTGCGGGTATTTCTGTGTCACTCTTGTTTTCATTGTATTCCGTGTAAACCGTTCTTTATAAATTATAGTGAAAATAAAAAAGGTTTTTCCCCTTTGGGGGATTTTTCCTGAAATTGTTTGTTTTATCCGACATGCTTTATTCTATTGGATATATCATCTAGATGCATGTTTTAAGGATTAACTAATATTTGGGAATAATTAAAATTGGATTTTATTTGAGATGTCGCAATATTTTCGCTGGAGCGATTCTACAAATTGGTATCAGAGCGGGTTACGCTAATTTATCGTGTGATCCTAATTTTTCGAGGATTTACTTTCTGACACAATTTGTCTACTCACGTTTACAAATTGGTATCAAATCCTGCTTCACTAAGTTATTGTGTTTTGATCCTGATTTTTCACAAAAATGGCTTCTGGTGGTTTTGATGATCTTCGGTGTCAAATTTTTGAAAAGATTAATTGAAAAATTCACACGAACTCTTGTTTTAAATCTTTTGTTGAAAACGAATATGAGAAGTGTCCTTGTTGTGAGGGTGTTGGTCACACGTTAGATGAATGTACCACAAATTTAAAGAAAAAATTGAATAAAATGGTTTCTCGTGTTCCTACCCTTAGTGATAGTGATTCAGAAGAAGAAGTTTTTTATGCTTCTAGGCGAGAGCTTCCCACCCATGTGATTAATGATGATAGTGAGGGTGATGGGAGTGAGGATGAAAGCGTAGATGAGCGTGACTTGCAAACTGCTTTCAATGAACTTTATGCTGAATCTTTGAAAACGAAGAAAGAAAATTTGAAATTGAAAGTTCTTTTGAAATAGTGTGCCTTAAAAAATAATGATTTTTTAGTTGAAGAACTTAGGGCACAAGAGAAAATTTTGAAAGAGAAGCTTGAGTACGTCGAGGGAGAGAGAGATAGTCATAGAGGGTTGATGGAGATTATGAAAAAGGAGCTTTTCGAGTTTGAGGATTCTAGACGTGTACTTGAATCTAGGATAGGTGAACTTGAGGTGAAATTAAAAGATTCAAGTAAGGTGAAATTTGATTTGGAGTCTAGGTCTGAAAAACTTGATAAGATTTTAGGCACCGTCGAGATCAAAACGGATAGGGGTGAGATTGTTCTTGAAAAATATGTTGCACCCATTCCCACACGTGTGAGAGAGCCTCCTAGGATTATTAAGAAAGAGGAACCTAAGTTTGTTAGGAAATATCCCCCTAGGAACATCGTGAGAGAACCACCTAGGATCATTAGGAGAGTGCCACCTAGGTAAATTCGGAGAGAGAAACCGAGAAATTTGAGGAGAGGACCACCTTTAGGTAACACACACTGCCCTATTTACACTTGCACACATTGCGGTAGACAAGGTCATCTTAGGC
Source organism: Sambucus nigra (assembly GCA_949130495.1). Classification (NCBI taxonomy): domain Eukaryota; kingdom Viridiplantae; phylum Streptophyta; class Magnoliopsida; order Dipsacales; family Adoxaceae; genus Sambucus; species Sambucus nigra. The sequence continues at coordinate 660,267,791 of OX422213.1, read as the reverse complement.
GCTTTTGTTACAGGCTTTTAAATGGACCTAAGAAGGTTAATAAAAGAATAAATTCGATTCCCCAAACCCCCATGTGTCGTTACAAATCTATTTGGGTTAGAAAATCGAATTTAGAGGCATATGGTCTTTTTGTTCACAACTCTCGTTTGCTTGCACGTGATTCACCCCATGTGAAATCTTTTCGTTGATCGTGTTGGATGTTTGTCATACACTAGCTATGCATCATGTTATATTCTTTCTAGTGTTATGACTCACTTTGATGTAGCGTAAATTGGTTTATTTGTTTCATTTGTGTGTTTCGCTACTGTTTTAGCACTATTTTGGATCTGTTTACCCCTTACAGGTACTGTTTTCACAAATTTTTTGCACTGGGCAAAACTGTATGATTTTCTGGGCATTCTGGGAAGTTTTGGTTTTCTCGTTCGAGCGAGATCTCTATGTCATTTGAGCGATAACTCTGTCTCACGCGAAGTCGTATCTCGCGACATGCCCTTGTCATTCGAGCGACAGAGCTAAGTCATTTGAGCGACCTGTCTGGAAATTTGGTTTTTGCTTCCCTTTCGATTTCAGTACCCGGTGTTCATATGCTTAGGTTTTTGGTACTGATGGGTTGCTTCTGGTCAATTTATATGCAGTTATTCTTGGTATCCATGCTTAATTGATAACACTGCATTGCTCGTTTATCACATCTGCTTTCATTGTGGATTCTCTTGTCTGATTACTGTTTGCTAGCATAGGATGTTGCTCATATCGATATTATATGCCTATTGTTGGTTGTATCATTTTGTAGTTATATTTTATTTTTTTTTGAAAATTTTGAAAAATACAAAAAGATTTTATTTTGATAAAATTTTTGAAAAATCCAAAAAGATTTTTGTATTTTGTTTGCACCTTTTATGGATAAACACTTAGGATGACCGAGTCACAACATCATTCCATTTTTGCATGTGACTATTTAATAGTGTTTTGAGATAATAGGTCAATTCATCCATGTTCTTTATAATGTTTGGAGTCAATAAGATGTAATTAAGTGTTACTTCCTACATGTTTGACTCATGATATCCATTATTGCACACATGCACAATTTTTTTTTATTATTGTGCTTGTCTTATCACATGTTGGTTGGGTGTTTTCACTTCAATCTTGTCCTTAAAACGAACCAAGCACGATAAAACATGTCAATAAAAGTGTGCACCTTTGAACCATGTTTGTGAGGTTTTGTGTGCTTTGTTTGAAAATGGTGAAGGGCTACGAATGATTATTATTTATCCTTTGCGATTAAGCTTCCATTTAAATTAGACCTCAAAAATTGAGGAATTTTATCATCCGGGGTCCAAAGAGGTTTAAAAGAGCTCGAAAAAATTTATAGGCAATAAAAAGATATTCATGTCAATTATGGGCCATTTAGGTTTTTGCACCAATTCTCCAAAGTTTGAGAATTTAGTTTAACACCTCTAAAAGAAAATATATGTGAGGGAGTTTGGTTGGAAATTTAAATGGGCTTGCACATCCTTGAAAATCTTGAAAAAGCACTAAATAGTTTTGGACGTTATTGGTGTGGAAATCTCTTTGACATTGATTTGTTGATTTGGATAAGCGACGTCATCTAAATTCAACAATTTTACACCTAAGGATACTTTTGATATTACACGTATTCATCATCCACATATGATTGATTGAGTTTATTTACCTATCGAATGTGTTCACACCCATACATTTCGTATCCATGACTTGGTTGTTTGAGTTTAAATCCATGGTGTGATTTTTGGTATCTTATTTTTGTATGAAAATATTTGTAAAATCAAAAATAGTTTGTGAAGATTTTTTGAGTATCTCTTTGCAAGAGCGCGTTTGCCATCTGATTGATACCTTGTTTCGAATACGGTGACACCCCGACTTTTCTTGTTTTATTTATTCTTCTCATTTGTCTATTTGGGGACAAAATAAAAATGGGGGGAAAGAATTATCATATTATAGGGTAGTTTGAATTTTGGGGGAGTTTTTTATATTTGACTTATGCTTTTCTTATACATTGGTATCTGTGTTTATCTCATTTCAAACTCGATACGTCACTTGGTATTTGCTTTATCTCATATGTGTAGTACTACACTAATGATCATATGTTGCACACCCTGATGAGAAAAACTTTGAGATTTTTGAAGATTTGAAGAACAAACGATGAAGACTTATTCATTTGTATCTTTCCAATTTGGGGTTCATAGGAGGGTAGATTTGTAAAGGTCAATTGAATCATAATAATTCGGATTTTTTATTTTGTACCTGCATAGACATAGGGGAGATTTGTAAGGACATTTTTCTCATGTCCAATATCTTACATTTGTGTATGTCGTACGCCGCTACAAAAGGCACGTCCCTTCACGATCTCTTATGATGGCCTCTATCCGAATTTCGGGAATCAAACACTCAACATCTCCATCAATTGTTCCTCATCTACCTCAACGACTCCACGTTCCATGACTTTAGGGAGTTTATGCAATTGGTACGCAAGAGAAGTCAAAATAATGAAAGAAGGCAAGATAGGAAAGCTTAAGGACATTTTGGTAATTTTATTGCAACCGTCCAAAGGTTCAGTCAAATGTAAAGTTGAAGATCTTGACGCCTCGAAGATACTCGAAGAAACGACACCTCAATCCGAGCTACGGTGAAGAAGTTATGGACCTTTGAAAATGGAGAAAAATCATTAAGGAGAATGCTGTGTGATTTTAGCCCCAAATCCCGCGAAGTTCTGTGAATCGAACAGTGAACCGGTTTGGGGGGCGAATTGGTTCGAGGTACATGTCGAACCGGTTTGAGGTACCTGATGCTGGTAAGAGTCCCAATGACTTAAAATTCTTTTTGTTTTCCTTATAAAATCTAACTTCGAGGGAGTTATTTTTAAAGACTTGGAGAGACGATTTTGAGAGTTCTATTAGCTCAAGTCTTCATATTTTTGAGTCCTAAAACTCATGTTTTGATTCACACATCATTCTCATACTTTTGTGAATCCTTTTGAAACCCAAGAGCACTATTTTTCTTTTGTTCATACTTGTGGAGAAGCCGCTCTCTTCTTCATTGCTGCCCTCGTGGAAAGGGAAAGTTCCAGCCGACGAATTTATGGAGAAGTCGTTCTCTTCTTCATTATTGCTCATCTGGAGTTCCTGCGAGAGATTCCAGCCGACGACATCAAAACCAACACCTGCGGGTATTTCTGTGTCACTCTTGTTTTCATTGTAATCCGTGTAAGCCGTACTTTACAAATTATAGTGAAAATAAAATGGTTTTGTCCCTTTGGGGGATTTTTCCTGAAATTGTTTGTTTTATCCTGCATGCTTTATTTTATTGGATAAATCATCTAGATGCATGTTTTAGGGTTTAACTAATATTTGGGAATAATTAAAATTGGATTTTATTTGAGATGTCGCAATATTTTCTCCATAGCGATTCTACAAGTACTTTACTTATCTTTGCGTTAGTAGCTTTGTTTACTTGGATTTTCAGGTGCTCTCAAAGGGTCCTCCATGTAGTTTATCTTAAAATTGGTATTGCTTTCTAAACAAATGAAATGTTAACTAAAATAAAACTTGACTAGCAACATTATATATGATTGTTCCATTTTACTTCACACCTAATGCTCGGGTCGGGCTGAGTTGACTACGAGTAACCCATAAATTTGGGTCGGGGCATTACTAATAGTATCAGAGCTCTAGGTTCAAGGTTCCTTTCAGATGTGACGTGGTGAGGTCGGTATTGGATCTTTTGATGACACCGTGGTTTAGGTTGGTCATGCTGGTTTAATGATTGTTTAGTTCGTGTCCGCGACGATAAAGTCTAAGAGGTTAGCACGGCAAGTGAGTTAGTGCCAAATGGCATATGATTAGATTGATGGTTATTAATCGGTTCCGCATTTGTGATTAGAATAGTATTATTTTACGGGTGTCCATGAATGCCTTTAGTGGTGACACCGTGGTTATTAATGAGAGGTGCTTGTGTTAAATTTTGATGGCATAAAATCACATGAGGTGTTGGTAGGGTGATAGTGCTAATGATGTACCCTTATGTGAGATGTGGTGTGAAATAACTTTGATGATGAGAGTAGCCTTGTTAGTGGTAATAGGGAGTAGTATTTTCTACAACCTAATGGTAAAGGTTGTGCATCTCATCTATGAAGAATAGGTAGTGGGATAACATTCGCAAGCATTGATTCTTGTGGTGAATACGTATTATCCCATTTGGTTGAGAACTTGGGTTGTGGGTACCTTAGGGAAGAGGATCTCGGGTTACATTTGTGGTGAGGGCCTTGATGTTCATAGGCAATACCCGATGCCCGTATCCTACCAAGATTTGTATAGGCGTGTTAACTCGTAGGTTGGAACTTGATACGGTATTATCATAGTGAGACAATTTTGGTTGCCATAGTTGAACGGTCATTGATAATTGGGTGAGGCGAACCTTGAGGTTATAGGCTGCAGACGACGTCCTATATCCTGCCATGACTCATAGTATCACTAGTTATAGTTTGTACATGACTTATAGTCAAAGTCATTTGGAAGAAATGTGAGATTAGTATCTAAGTGTTGAAACTCGTTTTAGCCGCCGAGGTAATGGCTAGGTGCGAGGAAATACTAGTGGGTGAATAGTTCATAGGCACGTTGAGGTGTCCATAGGACAAGTTGTGTATGACATCATTAAGGATACATACCGAAGGTTGTGATATCTTAAGGTGTTTGAGGATTGAGGTGCACTACGGCTATAAGCTCGTAGATTAGTTCCCTCACATGCACCAAGTGATATCGATGTGAGTATTGAAGGGTTTGTAGGGTGCACCTATGATGATAAAACGACAGATGATGCAACCTTGACATATTTTAAGACTTTACATGAAATGTGTTTGGTGTTCTTAGGAGGCCAATTAAGTCCGATGTAAAGGAGATTTAACATCTTAGCAAGAATTGTGTTAAGGGATAGGTGATGATCCCGGGGTGCAAGTCGTGTGGTGTATGTATCGAGTATGGATTTCTAATCGGCTTGGAGGGGTGGTGTAATCCCTCAGTTATAGAGGTAGTCATGTCTTTATAAGAATGATGCTCATATGCCATGGAATGAATAGTATAGGTGTGGTACTACTCGTTTGTGAGAGGTACTAAGAAATGTATTAGAGGCTTATAGTGATGACGCCATGTGGAGGTTTGAAATGGAAGTTAAGGTGGGGTACCATTGAAATATGATTGTCATATCGGGGTGTCGATAGTGTATGCTAGAATAGCCTTAGCAATACAAGGATTATTTATTGGCACGTCCTATCAAGTAAGTACGGGTTAGTGAATGTAGCCAGTGTGATATTAATTGCCTTTAGGTTACTAATGACATCGGGCATGGTCATCACGAAAATATCGTGTGGATGGAAAGGATAAGGTAAATTAGCAGCAACCTTCTGGTTAAAGGGACACGGTTGGGTGAGAGCCTTGCTCGACTAAGTAATGAATGTGGGAGTTTAGGATCTCAATCGTGATATGTTAAGTGGGCAATAACCTAGGTGTGATAGGTTAGTGACTTCATCAATAGTTATTGGATAAGGTCGATGTCGATGAAGCATGTGGTATTCATCAATTAGAATGATTCGCTAATGCCAAGGGTGTGAAAGGTAGGTCCTTTCTTCCTCATTAGGATGTCAGGAATTGACTTCCTAAAGGACTACCGATTTTTATGTTGGACTAGTATTACGAGAATAAACGGTTGATATTCAATTCGTCACGTCTAGTAACCCAGGTCAGGGCATATGTCCAGAAGTAGTGCTCGGTGAGGGTCTTGCGAATGAATGGTGTGACTTATAGTATAAGGTAGAGGTTCTCTTCTATAAGTCAGAATCGGATGCCTACAGGTGAAATTACTTAAAATGGTTGCTAGTCCCTCTGACTTAAGTTTATTCCCTTTGACTTCGATAATTGGGAATCGGTATTCTCGCCTATGTTGTGACTTAGATTGGTACTATTCCATGGTACGGTGTGGTTGGACTTGGGAGTGTGGTGGAAGGGTTTTGGCAAATGCATCTCAGAAACTAGGTGCACCCGTTTGAGGTATTCTTTCTATTACATAAAATTTTACGTGCAGGTGGCTATGCTTTTGATAGCTCGATTTGTTCATGGTGTCGAACTTCCTTTAAACTAGTGGACTCTCGATTGGCCGGCTGGACAATCAGGGGCTTGGGTTTTTATGAGCGGGATGATGGCTTGAGGATACATTATAGTGTGGTAAATCGAGGAAAAACTAAACATATTATGTTGCTTCATCACAATGAGTGGATTAGAGTGAGACTTCAGTGAGTATTCAAGGATGAGATACGTAAGGCAATATTAGGTTCATCAAGTAATGCAACGAAAGGTGTAGACTGGAAGTACAATAATGATTTGATGGATTATTCATTATTGTAATGAAAGCATGGCATGGAATGGTTATCAAAAAATTCGTACGAGTTACAGAGTTAGGACAATCTAGAGATTGGTGGGACACAGGATGCGTAGTCGAAGCTAAAAAATTATTATTTGTGATATATACGACGTATGGTTGTATCATGATTTGCTTTGAGTTAACTTGATTGCTTAAAATGGTTTGCCCATAAAGGAACCGATGTGCCTTAGATACTAACGTAGGTAGTGCTAGGAATGGTTTGTATTTTATCATAGGGTAAATGGAGACTTCAGGTAAACTACTTAGTGGCATGGTTGACGAGATGGTGAACATTATAGCATATTTTATATTAAGCATTTGGCGACTTTAGTGCTAAGGACTCGAGGAATTGTCTTGGAGGATTCCTAGGACTTAGGGTGGAAGTTTGTGGACCTAAGAGTTTGAGGATTAATGAAACTAGGGAAAATATTCCCCAAGGAGGGAAGTTTGTAATATCCCGCCCAGTAAATTAATTAAATTATGTGTTAAGTATAATTAAGGAGGGGAGTTATTTATAATTATCGAGGAATTATGGGTGAAAAGTTGGAAAAAAGATAACGAAAAAGAAATAGGGTTTTTCAAACGACATAGGATGTCATTTGAACAACAATACAAAGGTCGCGAGATGTCGTTAAAAGGGTCATTAAAAGAAGGGCTTTTAACGGCATGTTATTGGATTACAGTAGCAGGTCGCGCGAAGGGTCGCACAAAAATGGGAAGCGATGACATGGCTTGTGTCATTAGAATGATGTAGGGAATTCTTTGAAATGACATTGGTTGGGATTTTATATCTGATTGCCCTTGTGCGTTGTCACATTTTGGAGCATTGATTTCGTGTGTTGTCGAGCCCAGATCGTCCCAGGAAGGGTAAAATGGGATTTTTAGGCTTTAGGGAGGCTTTATAAGTTTTTTTTGGGTGTGTTTAAGATTATTTGTGTGTTGGAAGAAATGAAAGAAGGAGAGAGAGTGAGAGAGATAATGAGAGAGGTAGATGGTCTTCCACAACCTCCCACCACCAAACCACCACTCCTCCACCGTAAAACACTATTTTTATGATGTGTTTACCCACATTTGAACCTAATATACCCATTTCCAACATGGACAAGGAAGAATTATGAATTTTGGGAAGAGTATTGGGAGGATTTTAGAGAAGAAAAAGGTGGATTTTAATGGAGTTGAAGTGGATCTTGCTTTAGAGCTTTGGAGGATGAATTTAGTAACCCCTTGAGGCCACCTTTGAAGGTGCGGGTTGCTCCTCCTACACCAACACCATCATTAGATCCATTAGAGGTGGTTAAACCTTACATTTCGTGTAAAAATGTTATTTTTCATTTTTAGTCTTGTATTTAGTATATTTGAGCAGGGTGTAATTAGTTGAATGGCAGAATTATTATGTAGAAGACAACAAACATTTTTATGGAATAAAAATGTTTAAAGATGTTGTTTTTGTTAAAAAGAAATGGATAATTATTTCAAGATTTTGAAAGAGCAGAAGTGGGTGTTTTGTGGAAATGGTATATTTTCTAGAAATGTTAATGAAAAAAAAATTATGAAATAAAATGTTTGCAAATGATGTGATTTTGTTAGAAAATGATATTTTGTTGAAATTAAAGAATAAGTAAATATTTCAAGGTTTTGAAATATTGAAAGATGGTATTTTTATGAAAATGGGCAATTCTAGAAATATCTGTATTAAACATTTTATGAAATGAAATGTTTAAAAATAATGACTTACTTTGGAGAAATATATGTTTAAATTACGTAATAGGATTTTTGGGTTTAAAATCCATCATTTCATGCATATAAACTTGTAGAATTTTTGTATTAAGTATATAAACAACTTTCGATAAGTTTTGTTGGGCTTAAACATGAAATAAGAAAGCTTAGGATTTTAGCCTTCATAGTGGGTGTAATTGGGACTAAAAGATATGTTGAGAATGAGGTTAAAAGACTACATATTAAATAAAAAATGGCAATTTTCTTATAAAAGTAGTCTTAAATGTGAATGTATAGTTTGAATAAAGGAGTAAAGAATTGTGTGTATGGAAAGGGTTTTATAAAAGTATTCACTAAGTGTCAATGGGAAAATTCGAAAAGTATAGTGTAACTTAGTAAGGTTAAAAGGATTAACTTTTATGGAATCAAAGAGGGATTAAGGATATAAAAGTGTTTCCAATTAAGGAAAATGTTAATCCAAGTGTAAAAGGATGTTAAAAGGTTATAACACTTAAGATAATAGTATGAATGAATTAATGGTATTTTAGGAATTAACACTCATGAAAATAGAGTAAAAAGGTGATTTTAGAAATAAATGGGTAAAATGATAATTCTACTTAAAGTGGAACATTTTATGAAATAAAATGTTAGAAAGGATGTTACACAAAATGGTCCTAAACAATATTATTTTTGGAATAAATATCAAGGATAAAGTATAAAGGATATGAAATGCTGAATTTCCAAAGTGTAACACAAAATGGGACGGTAAAGTCTCTGTTTTTGACTTCGGTCGGATAAAAGAAAAACGAAATAATGTGGATATTATAAAATATTAAACACATAAAAGGGAGCTCAGATGACATCGGGGTAAAGAAGGAAGGGCCCGGAGCCCTTGGGTGAAAATCCCTAAACCATTGGCCAGGGAATATGGTGTGCATAGCCAACGGTGCGGAACCCGTGGAAGTATGCGGTGTAGGAAGATTTCGAGAAAAGAATGAGTTGTGCGGTATAGTGTGTTCATACAACCTAACTTGAATGAATGTGGTAAATGTTCCGGTATATGTGAAATGGACAAGTAAATGCGTAAATCTATTAATGTCCATAAGATAAGGTAAAAAGGATAAAGTAAGTGGGTAAATGGGTGAGTAAGCAACCTAGTGGTTAAACCCATAAATTGCACTAGTATGTATTGAAAAAGGTTTTCAAATGACAAATAAGTATTTTCTAACACGATGCTTACGTGTGTTAAAAGGGTGAGTTACAACGAAAATACTAAAGCGTATTGAATTAAATTAAAAAGGGTAATTCCAATAAAGGAAGGGTTCAAATAAATCAAGTAATTGTTTCAAGTGTTGGATCGGGTGTGTTAAAAAAAGTGAGAAATGCTAAGTACGATTAAATGAAGTATTTTATAAGATTAAGGTAAATTAATATGGACAAGTAAGATTTTCGAAAGTAAAACGATTAATGAATTGCAATATGTATTTTTTAAGGTTTACATGCATATATTTGAAGTTACATGTATATATTCACATGCATGTGGTTGTAACATGTGAATATCCTTCCTGCCATTTGTTTCTATACTACTTGTGTATTACCACTGGGCATAGGCTCACATCCCCTCTTTGTTACGGCATGTTGGGAGAGATTTCGTATTTTGAGGGCACTTATAGGTAACCACTTTATTTATCTTTTCATTAGTATCTCTATTTACTTGGACTTTGAGGTTCTCCCCTTGGGTCCTCCACCTAGTTTATTTTGAAACTGGTATCGCATGCTAAACAAGTGAAATGTTAATTAAAATAAAACTGGACTAGCAACATTATATAGGATTGTTCCATTGCACTTCACACCTAACGCTCGGGTCGAACCAGATTGACTACGGATAACTTATAAATTCGGATCAGGGCTTTACAGTTATATTGCAATCAATTAAAAGCTAAAGAAACCTACGTTATACATCGTAAAGAGACAATAAATTGGGAATTATCAAGTATTTAATTGGGGAATTTAGAATTGAATTAATAGGTTCTCAAAATACCCTCAAGTTTAAGATATTAAATGGGATATGACTTTTAACATAAGCCACACGATCTTCATCAGTGTTTTAAGAATTTGATGTGATCAATTCCTCGTGTAAGCTTTGTATGGTGCCCAATGGATGAAATTGATTACGACATCCATTACTTTTAAAAATCTTAAGTGATAATTCCTAGACTTTGAATGGGAGTGAGTTTGACCCCCCCCCCCCCCCCCCCATGGGTAAGTTCAACACGATTGGGTTCAAATTTGAGAAATGAACGGATGGTATACACCTAAACATAATTAATTATATTTCCCTAACTAAATCCTTTTCATTAATTGTGGGACCAAAAGACATAGGCTATTCAAGTATGCTGGACAGAGGTTTCCAGGACTATCCACGTAACATAATTAAAAGATACTAAATACATCTAGTTCAAGGTGGGATGGTTTAATCTGCAAACTAGAAATCTCACTTCATAAGAGAACTAGGATACTCGATGGGATTAATTTTAATTGGTGGTATAGGGCTGCCAAATAAAAAATAATCAAAAGATAATTCTCACATATTTAATTGAAAATTATATTTTTCAATAATGATTATAAATTTTTTTAAATGTATTCAACTTTCACTCACTAGCCTTTATCTTAAGAGTAAATTATTGTAATTACAATAAAGTTCAAGGATTAACAATATAATTAGACATTGTTCTAACTAAAGGAGATAGTAAACTTATTTAACCCAATATTGTAACCTGAAATAACATCTCAATGTGTACTTATAAAAAGGTGACACTTATCATCATACTCAGTGGGCCAAAAATAGCGAACAAACATGGTTGAGACCATTATATCACTGGTTGGCACTCTAGATGACCGCCCTAAGAATGTGAACAGACACACGTGGGGTTATTAATAGTCACCATGCACAAGCACATGAAGAATATCTAGCTGCTAATTATAATATTAATATGTAAATACCTAAAGTATAAAGGTATTTCATCTCTTCGTCTTTCAACTACTATAGATATCTCAAGATATGTCTTAGCTAAGGGAAACTAAAATTAGTTTATCTAAAGCCTAGAGAGTTCCTGAGAGGCTTATACTAAACCCTAATACATAATGACATTGTACCAGTGGATATAGGCACTTCATTGACCTGAATCCCTTTATTTTGTCTATCATCTCTCTCTAGCTTACTTCTTTCTTAATTTATTTGTGGTTATAATTATTGGTTTAACCAAGCCATATTAATCCAAATCAGCAAACCAACTTTACCCACCAATAGATTGGCATTGTTTAAAGGAAATGACAAGCCATTTTTTGTTTCCTACCCATTTCCTAGCAAGTAGTATTTTTTCAATCAATTACCAGTAAACACTGAAAAATGTTGAACAATCCATAGTGTAGTCACGCCGACGGCAATGCTTTCAATCCATTTTCCACTCTTGGTATAAAGGATCTTCTAGTACTTCCAATGAACATAGCCAAGGGCCAAGAGGCAATGAAAGAGACAGTGAGACATGTCACTTAGATGCTCCAAACCAGGCCCGTAATTGCTCCAACCATCAGAGGAGAAATGTTACCCTTAACACCATACGAGGAAAGGTAACCTAGATAGGAAAGGAGTATATCTAGGTACTCTAGATCAACCAATGATAGTTCTTACTGCCTTGGCACGACCTCATCAATTCGATCTACTGATCACTCTGATGGGCATTCGCTCTCTCGACAGAGGATAGGTGACCTAAATAGGCTAAGTAGGGGTTCGTCCTTTGATCGTTTAGGGCCCCGAGATGCTAAGGGTTATAATCATAGAGAAGAAACAAGCGTGTGAGGATTTTTGTATACCGAGCTGACTTCCCATGAAGAGAGCTCAATACAAACCCACAAACAAGTAGATAAGACTCTTTCAATCAAAACTAATCCAGACGAGTATCCCTTGAAAGGTTCAATCCAGCGATTGGATGATCGTTTGGGAGAGAGAGCCAAATCTAAAAATCCCTTCCACAGGAGTTTTATGAAGGGACCACATTTCATCCTAGTAATTATTAAGTTCTTTACACCTGCCAAGTTCAAGGCACATATAGTAACTCCTAAATATAATGGAAAAATTGATTATCTGCTTCATGTGGAATAATATCAAGTTGTCGATATATACTCGTTCTCAGACAAGATATATTGCAGGTCAATTTTTCGCATCATTACTAGTTCAATAGAGATTCAGTATAACAACATGCTTTGTGTACAGATGTCTAGATTTTAATAGCTCACCGATCTGCTCATCAGTAACTTATGCTTTTCAGCAAAATCAATCATAGAGTATCTCATTTGTTAAGTGTTATCCAATGATTAGGAGAAACTATGCGTGAATGTATCACTCGCCTTAACAGTGAAAAACTAGAAGATGTTGACTATGAAGAAAAGATAACGATCATTGAATTGATGAGAAGTTTACTCCCCGAGAAACCATATTACTCTCTAGCCAAAGAACTTGTCCCTAAAATAGTCAGAGGACAATATGTAAAGACAATGGAGACTGTAGTCATTGAGTACGAGCGCCTAGATAGGAAAACACAGGTCGACTCATTTATGGATCTATACCTCAAGTAGGAGTAAGTAAACTCTATCAAACAGCAGGAAATTCTATAACTTGGAGCCACGAATATGCCAGGTATTGACCCAACATTCATATTCCACAAACTAAATATTATTAAGGATGCCAAGCCAATCAAATAGAAACGACGTGTCTTCAACCCCGAGAAGATTATGTCCATCCAGGAAGAAGTGGAAATGCTTCTAAAAGCAAGTTTCATTTAAGATAAATATCATGATTGATTAGCCAATGTGGTTATGGCTAGGAAGAAGAATAACAAGTGGTGCATGTGTGTTGATTTCACGGATCTCAACAAGTCTAGTCCAAAATATCATTTCATCTTAATAAGGATCGATTAGCTAAACGATGCCACTGTTGGGCATGAATTGCTCAGTTTTATCGATGCATATTCAGGGTACAACCAAATTAAGATGAAATCGGAGGACTGGGAGAATACCTAATTCCTCACTAGTCAAGATATCTATTACTGTGCCTTTTGGGCATAAAAAGGCTCAAGAAACATGCCAAAGGCTAGTGAACAAGGTTTTTGAAGAGCATAGCAGCAAAAATATGGAGTTATATGTTGATGAAATGCTCACCAAGAGAAATAAAATCGACAACCACATCAAAGATCGGCTAGATGTTCGACCGGGTAGAACAGAACCAAACAAATCTTAACTCGACCAAGTGTATGCTCAACATGTAGGAAGGAATGTTCCTTAGATTTATAGTAAATTAGATAGGCGTTGATACAAATCTAAACAAAATTCAAGCGCTGATAAATATGCAACCTCCTACAAATAAAAAGGACATACAAAGGTTGACTGGAAGAGTAGCAACCCTAAACAAGTTTGTGTCCTGAGTTGCTGATAGATGTTGAAAATGTTAGTGGTTTAGTGGATTGATTTGTATCTTTAGTTCGCACATAGAAACCCAATTTTTACCAAATTTTATTTTTGATTAAATTATGTTTGCATATGACTTGTGTTTCAATAATAAAGTAATAAATCAAGTACGCACACAAACATGTAGAGATTAGGAAAAATCCCTACAAAGGGCAAAAACCTTTATTCATCACTACAGAATGACTCATCGATAGTTGACTTCCAAATAACTTTGACTAACTAAGTTTGACGCACAAAGTCTTCAAATCTTTTATAGAATATCCAGAGTCATCCATAGGTAGCGGTCTACCCTCAGTATCCACCGATCAACCTTTTTTTCTTCAGTAGTGAAACCTTGATTCCATAATTTAGTAGTGGATTTTTCTCTTCGCAAAGGTTTTTTTCCCTAGATGCCTTGTTCTTGATTTGGTAAAGTGATCTTTATGACTCTAAGGGGTTTGGAATGACTATAGAGGTGTTTGCTCACAAAGAGAATTAGATGGCAAAAAGAATTCTTCATAAGTTTAATCACGTGCATCCTATTTATAATAAGGTTTATTATAAAAGGATAAGCATGAAATATTTGGATTAGAACTAATTAAATAAAAAATTCTTGCTTGATTGTTTGAATGAAGGGGTACCTCATTTGAACGACCTTCTTTTTTTCGTTCGAATAGGTATCAAATAAGTCATTGAACAAGATTTCAGAGGAAGGACAAAAATGGCTCATTTGAAGATAAACGAATCACATTTGAACGACCTATCTAGTCTTGTTCAAATGATATGGTAATCGGTTCTAACGAGGCGAGAAATTTTTTAAACAAATTTTCTTTACAAAATTTAAAATATTTTTCAAAAAATCTAAATAAATTCTAAAACCCTTGAAAAGATAAAGTAACATTTTACCAAATAAATCCATAACTTCTTCTCAGGTGGCTAAGACGTATAATTCTTTAATACTCCAAATGTCTTTAACTTTATCATTGAATCCAGAGAAGCCATGTTCGTGCAGTGTATGTGTAACGGGATAAGAAAAAATATAAAAATAAAAATGAACAATTATAAATCCCCATCTTACGAATATACCCCTTTGGGTATTCCGATACAAAAAACAAATCGAAGCCAAATTGTATCCAAAAGACTAAAATAATAACTACCCTCCTAAATCAAGAAATAGAAATTAATTTTTGTGAAAGTTTCAAATGGAATGGATCTTCCACCTGGATAGATTTGTTTTCATCTTGTTTGGGTCCAAGAGATCATCATCTCGATGGAACATCCAGGACACATGAGACAAACAAAGTACCATGACGCATACGAGTTCTAACAGAAAAAATAAAACTCTCCCCCTCAATTTTCCCTCCCTCTTTTTTGTCCTCAATAGACAAAGGAGTAGAACCTAGTTATGAAATATAAGCATCACGTAAAGAAGAAAGATATCATCAAAAGAATAATTGAGAACACACAAGTAATGATAATCTCAAAAGGCAACTTTTCAACCAACTATTTTTGAAGTTTTTTAGTTTTTTAAGTATATAGCATAAAATTTAAAAATACAACACACTATGAAATAACACTAAAATATCCTAATCGAGGAAGAGGAATGAAGTTATGTGAATATTTTCCATATGGAAATTAACATATAGATTCTTAACAAGCGTGCACGAAGTCAGGAGACACTTCTAAAGAAAGAACTCAAAGTATAACTTAGATATAAAAGTTGTGAACTCTTATTAAATCTATGCATCTTAATCAACATGCCATGAACTTAAATGATTCTCAAACCAATATCGTCAAACTATTTAATATTTTTCAAGAAAGTTCATTGTGCAAGCCCATTGATCTTCCACTTTGACTCCCTTAAAATCTCTAATATATTATGAATTCACTCTAAAAATCTCCGTGGTGATGTGTGGGAGCATGTGGAGTAACACGTATGGGAGTGCATGCAGGACGATGTATAGGAGCTCACGTGGGAACATATTGGGGAACATGAAAGTGAGAAACTCTACCTAGCATAAAAGAAAACTCTTTAAGGTGACCTCTCTGTTTGCAATGGGAATGCATATAAAAGGGCTTGGGTCCAACTCGCTCAAAATTTATAGGAAGAGCTCTCTTTGGTGGGTTATGTCTCCTAGGTGATTTAGGACTAGGGACATATGGATCCATTACAAACTCGAAGACCATCGGGTACGACATGGGAAGTGGAGGCACCGTCATAGCCAATTCCTTTTCTATTAACACTACCTAATGTAGGATTGAGTAGCATCTTTCCAGCCTTCGTAAATGTACCCTCTAAAGTGACCTTGGCGTCCCGAGCACTTTTAAGATTGCTCTCGAGTTGGGATACACAGGCTTTAAGTTTCTCATGAGTATCCAATTAATATTAAAGATCTCTGATAAGACTATCCACGGTGTTGGTCAAATCGATCTTCTTCCTACCGATAGTAATCAACTGCTTACACAAAAAAATAAACTTTCACCTTTTAGAGTTGACTCATTAACGCCTCACATTCTCTTAAGACTTTCATCTCATTCTCAAAATCTAACACCCTAAGAGACGAATCTTTATTAATCTTTTTTTTTTATTTTTAAAGTCTCGGTGCAATGATCACTAAAACCTTTTTGAAGTCCACCTTCTCCCTCTCTCAAATTTCTTTCCTTACTATCACTTTCTGCATAATGTTTCAAAATATTGTTGAGAATTTCACGTTTAGACATGTCCTCATCAGTGCGGAACAAACTAGAAGTGATAACGTGACTTGACATGAACACATTAAAATTCCTCTCATGTGGTGATTCACCCCCTAACTCCATCGACTCGGTATCCCTATCGCTAAGAATGGCCTTATGTGCAACTTTATTGCCTTGCCTCTTAATCATAGTGGACACTCATGTGCCTTATGTCCCTTTCCCTCACACTCTTAGCATCTTATCTCTTCACTTTTCTCATAACCACCCTTTACCTCATTCCCATTTTTCGTTTTCTTAAAAGTCTTTTCATTTGAAGATATTTGAGAATTTTTTTTTATTTTTTTGCAAAAAGGGCTAAGTCATCCAACTCAAAGTCAAACTCAGACTCAGAACTACAAAATTTTTATTTATTTTTTTCCTAGTTTGAGTTTTCAATGCAATTTGTAACTGAAAATGTTTTAGTTTAGGCTTTTTATCTGTTTTATTTTCACTTTGGAAAATTTGGCGTATCCCATTACTATCTGATTCACTGACTCGTCAAACCAAATGCCAACTTCTCCAAGTTCAAGACTTCTTCGCATCCCATAAAGGTATAAAGCTTTGAGGAATTTAAATTTATTTTAGTATCTTTTATTTTTATTAAATCTGATGAAAAAAATTAAAAGTTGAGGTTTTTAAAAAAAAAAATATTTTTCAAAGTTTGCCTGCCTCGTACAAATGCGAAGGCATTCTCGTTGGAACAAGATGTCTTTATTATTAGAGAGTCGTTCTATACCTTTATCTAACAATCTTATATCAAGGGAGTAGTTTTTGGCATCGTTGAAGGTCATTTGAAGCTTGTTTAAATCAGATATCCTTTTCATTCAAACGAGCTCATGTTTCGTTGAAACAAACTACTATTATCGTTCGAACGAGCTTCATTTTCATTTGAACAAACCTTCTCCTCGAAATTTGTGTTCGACTTATAAAAACCTTCTTCAATTGTGGCTTGTATCAAGTCGTTTGAAAATTGATTGGCTTATATTATTTTTAAAGTATTGAATAAAAAGGTTTTACCCATAAGGGATTTTTTCTGAATCTTTGTGTTCTGTGGACGCATAACTTAATCATTATATTTAGAACACATATTTTCCTTCATAACTATTTTTATCGAAGACCAAAATTTGTTTAAAATTGGTTTTGTTTGCTTGGGAACAAAATTTTCAAAATACGAAAATAGATATTTATTTGTGACCATCCTTAGCGAACACATTTATTTTTGCATTCTTAAAGTGGTATAGAGGCTTCCACTCTTACAAGTGGTGTCAGATTATATTTACCCTTTTACAAATTGGTATCAGACCCAGTTACAAAAAATTACTATGTGATCCTTTTTTCGCAAATTTTTTTCCTTTATATTATTTTTTTTTGGAAAAATTATTGATCTTTGAAAAGTCGAATTTTAATGGAGAATTTGTATAATCAATTGCTCATCTTTGATGGTATCAATTATGCTTACAGGAAGGCTGGGATCAGGTCGATCTTAAAAGTCATAGATGAAAGAGTCTGGTTAGTTTGTGAAAGAGAGTGGAGTCCTCCCTATATCACTGCTGATAATGTTGTTGGCCCTAAATCGGTGTCTTCCTGGACTAATGAGGAATTTAAGTGGAGTAATTTTAACTCTCGTGGACTTAGGGCTATTTCTATAGCCGTCGCCCCTGACGAGTTCCGTCGCATCATGACGCGCACTATATCTAAGGAAGCATGGGATACCCTTCAGTTCACTCAGAGGATACCAACGCTGTAAAAGTGTCAAAGCTTTAAATTTTGACTACCCAATTTGAGACCATCATTATGCTAGAGTCTGAGTCTTTCGATTAGTTTTATGCTCATTTATTTGACATTGTTAATTATAGTTTTAATTTGGGTGATAAAATTCTGGAGATAAGAGATGTGGAAAAAAAATGACGTCACTCCTTCCCTTTTTATTCTTAAGGTCGCCCTGTTTAACTCTTTGGGGATCCTAGACACTCTTAGGTTAGAAGAACTTGTAGGAGATCTTCAAATGTATGAGATAGATTGTTCCCTAAAGCCATTAAACCTAAGGAAGTACGGATATTTTCAAAAAGTCAAACTAAGAAAAAAGAAAGAGAGAGTTTGTGAGTTTGAATCTTAGGTTGATCTCGATTTTGATGACTTGGCCCTTTTTGCGAATTTTTTAAAAAAGTTTCGCAAATTTCCCAAAGAAAATTCTTCCAAGGAAAATATTTTTGAGAAAAATAAAAATAAGAATGAGGGAACGAGTGGGGGAGAGAAATAGGAAGATAATAGGTGTTTTGAATGTGAGGGTAAAGGGCACAAGGCACATGAGCACCTCACTAGGATTAAGAGAAAGGGGAAGAAATTTTCTCATAACGTGACTCTTAGCAATAGTGACATCGAGTCGGTTGATCCAAGGTGAGAATCACCATGTGAACTGTGTATTGCGTTCATGGATATTCATGTTAGCACTTCGACTTTGTTCCATTCTGATGAGAACATATCTAAATGTGAACGCCTCGATGAAAGTTTGATGCATTCGGGAGATATTGATTGTGAGGATGGCATTTTGAGCGAGGAAAAAGGTGGTCTCCAAAAAACGTTTAGTGATTTTTACACTGAGATGTTGAAGACAAAATAATATTAATAACGATTTGTCTCTTATGGTTTTGGATTTAGAAAGAGGTTAAAGTTTTGATTGTGTGTGAGGCATCGATGAGTCAATTTGAGAAGGTGAAGGTTCTTTATGTGAACAGTTGACCATTTTGGGTAAAAAAAAAGGATCGATTCGACCAACACCATGTCTAGTCTTACGAGAGATCTTCAATCTTCATTAGACACTCGTGAGAAACTTGAAGCCCATTTATACTAACGTGTGAGAGATCTTGAATGTGCCAGGGAGGTCAAGGTTACTTTAAAGGACACATCTAAAAAGGTGGGAAAGATGTCTAGTCTTACGAGAGATCTTCAATCTTCATTAGAGACTCGTGAGAAACTTGAAGCCCATTTATACTAACGTGTGAGAGATCTTGAATGTGCCAGGGAGGTCAAGGTTACTTTAAAGGACACATCTAAAAAGGTGGGAAAGATGATGCTCAGTCCCGCTTTAGGTAATGTCAAGAGGAAAGGAGTAGGTTATGAAAGTCAATCCCCTTCCCATGTTGCACCCGAGCCGATTCCTGAATTTTTGTTAGATCCATATGGACGTCGATCTGACCCATTAGGGAGTGCTCGTCCTAAACGTTTTGAGAGATGTGGACGAAAGCCTATGTATGTTTGTTCCCATTTCAAACAAAGAGGACACCTTAAAGAGTATTGTTTTAAGCCAGGGAGAGTCCCTTATAGGTATGTTCCACGATTTTCTCCTAGATGAGTTCTCGCACACACTCCCACACATGTTACTGCTCATTCTCCCGTGTATCACATGAGAGATTTTGAGATTTTTCGAGAGCAAGTTAACTATTTGGTAAAAACTTCACAAAATTTGATGGAGGTTTTTCGTAGGATGTCATCTACTTTGGAGAACTCCCCCAGGCCAAATGATTTAGGTTTAGTTTTGTTTTTAGCATTGGCTAATTTTTGTGCTTTTCATTTTGATATATTTTTAAAAAATCCGAAAAGAATATTATTTTTCTTGAAAATTTTTCAAAAAAAGAAAAAGATTTTCGGCTTCTTTTTAAGAAGTGAAAAAGACAAAAAGAATATATTTTGAGAAATTTGAAAAATATGAAAAGAGTTTTGTATTTTCTCTGATACCATATGTGGATGAACATTAAAAAATATCTGAGTCACCCATTCATTCCATATCCACGTGACAATTTTATAGTGTTTGAAGATATGACATCATTTCATTTATGTGCTTCATAACATGTGGAGTCATTAAGATGTGATTTGATGACAACTTGCTCTATGTTTGATTCCTTGTCTTCTTTAATGCACACGAGCACGAGCTTATTTTAGTATTGCACTTACCTGTCACATGTCGATCATAGTATTTTCATCTCAATTTTGCATTTTAAATGAACCAAATATGAAAAACGAGATAATAAAAGATGTGAATATAAGAACCATTTTTCGAATTTAAAAAAATCATTCTTTTGGTAGAATTGTTATATATTAAGCAATGGCATCGGGTTATAAAAGGCAGGGTAACTTTGCGTTAAAAACCACCATTTGTAAAGAAAAATCCAAAAAGTTTAAAGGCACATAAAAACACAAGTGCCAAGAAATTTTCTTGAGCATTGATGCTTCGCTACAAATGAGCATTAATTTCTATAAAATAATTGAGAGTACAATTGCAATATGTGAAATTTTGAGGGAGTTTGGTTGAAGATCAATGGGTCTGCACGTACTATAAAAATGTCAAAAGACATTACATAGTTTTGGGTGTCATTGGTATGAAAATCACTTACGATCTTCATTAGTTGAATAGGTTAAGTCAATTTTGCATGAGTTAACCATTTTTATACCTAAGGTAGACATTCAGATCCTTCATTAGTGGTATATCATTCCTTCGTGCACATGTGTTATGTTTGTGTACGTTGATTAAACTAAGGGATATGTTCACACACGTACATTCCGTTTCATAATTCGAGTATTTTTGTGTTTCTCCATAGTGTATTATATTTGTTAAAATTTATACTTGAAAAAATTAAAAATTTCAAAAAGAGGTTGTGGAGCCTTTTAGATTATCATTGCAAGTTTTTCATTATTTTGTTTTTCTTATGATATATTATACTTTTCAGTGATGTTCTCTATATTTCATAATTAGTTTCTACTCCTTGTCTATTTTCAACAAAATGAAAGGGGGAGAACAAATTACGGGAGAAAATTGATGATGATTTTAATTTATGAGGGAGATCGCATATTGTGTTTTATGATTTTTTGTTTACTATTTCAAACTCGATGCATCATGAGGTATTTTGTTTGTTTCATGTGTATAGGTACTTATGAAAGATCATATTACACCAGATGAAGTTAAAGGTTCAAAGATAAGAACAAGTGGAGATTGAAGACAAAAGCTTATTTTTCTAATGCCATTCCATTTCTAGGGTTTGGGAAGGGTATTACATTTTTTGTCTTAATGGGGATTTTTTTTTGTAATTCGAGTTTCGATTAGTTTTTTTACTGGAACAGCTAAAGGGGGATATTTGTAATCGCAAATATTTTAGCGTATTTTTTTATTTGTTTTATGTATACTTTTACATATCTGGCACATCCCATTACAAACCGACTCAATGACTCGTCGAACCTAACACCAACATCTCCAAGTTGAGGAATCCACTACATCCCATAAAGGTATAAAGCTTTTTAGGAATTTATATTTATTCATTATATTTATTTTGGGGTGTTTCATTTTATAAAAACTGAAATAAGATTTTTTTTGTTTTAAAAATTGAGATATTTTATTTTAAAATTACTTTTTCAAGTTCGCTTGCCTCATTCAAGCACGAAGGCCTTCTCGTTCGAACGAGATGGCTAAGTTGTTTGAAGGTTGTTTGATATCTTTATCTAACAAGCATGTAACAAGGGCATATTATTTGTCATCATTTTAAGGTCGTTTTAACCCTGTTCAAACGAAATAACCTTTTTGTTCGAACGAGCTCCTGTTTCGTTCAAACAAACTGCTATTCATGTTTGACTAAGCCTTATTTTCGTTCGAATGGACCACCGTCTAGAAATTTATGTTCACTTTTTAATTAAATGTTTCACGTTTATTTTTCCTAGGGATTTTGAAGGAACACTTTCTGAATATCTGTTATAAAAGTTTTCAATGTTTTGTGTTATTAAAACACTTTTGATTCATAACACACATCCCCAAATAGTTTTTGTGAATCGATTTAAACCCTAGATAGTTAAGTATCCTTGTGGAGAGAAACCTCTATGGATGACTTGTGATCCCGGAGGGATCACTGATGAAAAAGAAGGCTAAGGTTGGATTGATGGATACTGAGAGAGAATATGTCGCTTGTGGACCGCTTAGAGACAAGTAGTAATCTTTAGAGATTTTCTAAGACTAGAGCGTTATGCTTGTGGCTGGTTTAAATTAGTTTGTAAGTCGACTCTCTTCTATTATTTATATAGTGCTGAATAAAAAAGTTTTGCTCACAAGGGATTTTTCCTCAATCTTTATGTTCTATGGACGCATAACTTAATCATTTTATTTAGAACACATATTTGCCTTCATGACTAATTTTATCAAAGATTAAATTTTTTAAAATTTCGTTTTCTATGCTTGGGAACAAAATTATTAAAAATACAAAAATAGATTTTTGTTTATGACTATCCTTGTCGAGCACATTTATTTTTGCATTCTCAAAGTGGTATTAAGTCCTTTTTCTCTTACAAGTGGTGTCAGAGCATATTTACCCTTCTGCAGAATCCCTATTTACTGAGGTTTTACTTTTTGGGGAAACATATATATGTCATATGTTTAAACCTATCCTACGACTTCTTCTAACCTATGAATATCTAGTATCCCTAACAAATTTAGCACGGTAACCTTAGGAATAAAGAGGGACAGAATATATCTCAAAATTTTCTTAACAGCACGTGTCTTGGGGATTTTTTCACCTAAATTGAAACTCGAATTTACAATATCAGACAGACGTGTGTAAATCTCATCAAAATATTCATACTCAAGCATATATAGTGTTTTAAATTGTGTGGTGAGATATATAGCTTAAAAGATTTTACTACATTGGTTCCCTCATGAGGGAGCTGGATCATATCACAAGCTTCTTTAACTTGGTTCACATCATAATGTGGCAGAACTCGTCACGGATGATATCTCTAAAGATGGCACTCAGACTGCACGATTTAAAATTGCTCCATTTAAAATCATCCTGTAACCACGAAAACACGGGTTTTCGACTTATGACATTATCAACAGTATTTGTGGGTGGTGTCCAACCTCTTTCGCATACAAGCCAAACACGTTCATCTCTAGATTTTAAAGTGAACCTAATTCTTTCTTTCCAGTAGGCATGGTTTGAACCATAAAAATAGGCATCCTATTATAGAGATTATCCAATAAATCCAAATTTTTTTAAGATCAACAATTTTGAAAAAAATTGATATAAACAATTTCTGTTGTAAAAAAGATCACACAATAAATTAGTGCAACCAACTCTGATACCGACTTGAGAATGTTAGTGATTCAATGGATTGATTTGTACCTTAGGTTCCATGTAAAAATCCATTTTTTATCGAATTTTATCTTGATTAAACTGTGTACATATGACTTGTGTTTCAATTTTAAAGAAACAAACCAACATGCAAACAAACACGTAGAGATGAGGAAAAAAACCTAAAAATATCAAAACCTTTATTCAACACTACATAATGATTGATAAACAATTGACTTACAAATAACTTAGACTAACTAAGTTTGACATGCAAAGTCTTCAATTGTTCTATAGAAAATGACTCGATCTAGAGCCGTCCAGAGGTAGTGATCTGCCCTCGATATCCATCGATCAACTTTTTTTCTCCAATCTTGAAACCTTGATTCCACCATTCAGCAATAGAGATTTCTCTCCATGAAGGTTTTTGTGTTAGAAATCTTATTCTGGACTTGGAATGATTATAGATGTGTTTAATCACAAAGATAATTATATGTAAAAAAGAATTCTTAAAAAATCTAATCATATGCATCCTATTTATAAGAAGGTTTTTTATGAAAGGAAAAGCATGAAATATTTGGATTAGAACTAATTTAAAAAAATCTCACTGGTCGTTCGAATGACATGCCTATTTTCGTTCAAACAGGCAACAATGGAGTCATCGAACGAGGATAAAATTGATTCATTCAAAGATAAACTAATCTCATTCTAATGTCATAGATGGTTTCCTTCAAACGACATGGGTAGCTCGTTCAAACGAGGCGACGAATTTTCCAAACAAAATTCTTCAAAAAATTTAAAACATTTCTAAAAAATGACCTCTTTAGAAATTTTAAAACCCTAAAAAAGATAAAGTGCATGTTACATTTCTTAGGTTTTTGAGATGTATGAAATTGGTTAAGTTTATGTGTGAGCACATCGCCCCAGTGCATTGCATAGTAGTCACATTAATACTAGCTAAATTATTAAATATTTTCAGAATTCACTACACCAAAAAGAGCAATCTGACACGATTTAAAACTGTGCCAGATCAAATTTGGCACGGTTTTAAACTGTGCCAGAATCAGGTATTCCAAAATGGCCATTTTTTTCTGGCACGGTTTAAAAGTGTGCCAGATTTAGCCAAACAGGAACACTTCTGGCACATTTTAAAACAATACAAGAATTTGATATTTATGGCACACTTTATAACTGTGTTAGATTGAGTACACTCTGGTACACTTTTGGCACATTTAAAAACCGTGCCAAAATTTGATACACTTTTGGCACGATTTTGAACTGTGCCAAATTTTTTGTTAAAAGAAAAAAAAAATTAATTAAAAACAAGAAATTTCACAAATTGCGAATCACACACGTTGTTAATGAACTAATAATGTACATATAAACTTCAAAATATTACAAGCCTTAATATTTCACAGTCCAAAAAAAATTGGTCAGAGTTTCCTCTATTTTCTAAACATTTTAAAACCTGCTATTACAAAACCTGTGTAATATAAAGCCTGCACGGCCATAAAATATGCAAATAAAATTACAAAAGCCAACAAGGCCATAAAAGTTAACAAAAAAACTACAAAAGCCTGCAAGTCCATAACACAAAAAACTAAAATCTTGAATATTATTGACATTATATAAATAATCCCCTTGTTGTAAACCATTGACTTCTTCGCATGTTCTACGTGGATAAAAGATAACAATGAAATGCTATCCTGCAATAAGATAGAATACAAAAAAGAGATGATATTAGTAACTAAGTAATTTTAAAAAACAAACTCATTTAAGCTAAAAAATTGTATATAAGAATTACAATTGTTATTATATTCTCAAACCGAAAGTTTTGCGACTACTCGGTCAGCTCCTAAAAGTTACATTAGTCTCATGCGAGGTGTTAGTGCCTCTTAAGGGGCCATTTGGGCACTAGTTTGAATTTTCACCCTCTAACGGCATGTTTTTAAGCATAATCTAAATATTTTCAACTTATCATCATATTCTCAAATCGTGAGACCCGTGACTACGCAATTAGTTCCTACAAGTTACATTGGTACCGTGATAGGTGTTAATGCCTCTTACGGGGCCATTTGGGGGCTGGTTTGGGTTTTCACCCTTTTAACGGCTTATTTTTAAGCTTAATCGAGATGTTTTCAAGTTATCGTCATATCCATAACTTTGAGTCCAATTCCTACAAGTTACATTTGTCCCCTGCGAGGTGTTAGTGCCTCTTACGAGGCCGTTTGAGGGTTGGTTTAGGTTTTAACCCTCTAACGACTTGTTTTTAAGCCTAATCTAGATATTTTCGAATTTTTGTCATAGTCACAAACCAAGAGACTCATGAGTATGCGTCCAGTTCCTACAAGTTGTATTGGTCCCCTGCGAGGTGTTCATGCCTCTTACGAGGCCATTCGAAATAGCTTTGGGTTTTCACCATTTTAACGGCTTATTTTTAATCCTAATATTGATATTTTCAAATTATCATCATATTCTCAAATCTAGAGACTCCTTACTATGCCATAAGTTCCTACAAGTTACATCAGTCCCGTGGGAGGTGCCAATGCCTCTTACGAGGCCGTTGGGGGACTTGTTTGGATTTTCACCCTTTAACGGCTAGTTTTTAAGTGTAATATAAATATTTTCAAGTTATCGTCATATTCTAAAATTGGGAATCCCAAGACTACACAGTCACATCATACGAGTTACATTGGTCCCGTGCGAGGTGTTAGTGCCTCTTACGGGGCCGTTTGGGCACTGGTTCAGATTTTCACCCTCTGACAGGAGGTTGTGCCTATGGGCGACTATTATCTTTTATTTAGCATTTTTAGTTTAGGGTTTAATTGTAATTTTCTTTTTTTAGTTTCCAAGTATGTTTGGGACTAATATGACATTTTTGGTTATTAGTTGCCTTTTTTAGTCATTTTGGATATTAGTTTGATTAGCAAGCTAATATCTTCTATAAATAGGCCCCTGGGCCCTCATTTGTAATCATCCTTGAATATTGAGAATTGAGAATAGAGAGAGAAAGAAACCAATTTCATTTATTTAGTTTAGTAGTTGCTGTTGTTGTTGTGTAGTTAATAGTTGTGTAGTGTAATAATAACGCTTTCGCATTTGAAGATTTACATCGATGACTCTTTGTACTAAAAAGCTAATAGCGGTGGAGGTAGTGGCACTACGTTCCCGCTGAAGTTTCCAACCAAGAAAATGCCACGATACTTATGCATATGCATAGAAGTTAAAGAATTCATTTACATACAGATATTACTTTGAGAAAGTCATACTCAGGCTCTCTTTCTGATAACCAAAATCATTTGTTGCTTTAAGAGATCTCTGGTATATGTGCTTCATTGCTTCCTGTCAGTAAAAAGGAATGTGAATATTATTAATAACCCACCATTAATTTTTCATCAGAAAGTTAGCACATAATATATATATAATGGCCATGACAAGCTTAGAAACAGTTATAGGAGAAATTATCAGAAATCATTCAGGTATTAATCCCTCAGATGGTGTTCAGTTCCATGTAGAGCTGGCAATTTTTGACCCGATAACCCTTTTACGGTAATAACCCGAAATGACCCGAACATGACCCGATTAACTTGTATAGATTTAGGAGTACCCATAAATTATACTAAAATAAGAATCAACGCGACCCGAAAATGACACGACTAACCCGAATTGCCACCCCTGGTTACTAAGTTTCCTTTTTTTCGCTTGGGTTTCGTTTCATTTACTAGGTATAGTTTTTCTTCACTTATGTTGTTAATTCAGGTCAACATGTTAATAAAGATAAGTGAAGCATTTACTTTGGTAAGGGTGCTATTAATAGGAAGGAAGATATTTGTTATATGATTGGGATTAAAGAAGGGAGATATCCTTTTATATGTCTATGATTTCCTATTTTCAGGGGAAAACCTTGAAGATTTCATCTTCAAGGCATTACTGATAAGGCAAAGTCTACATTAGAAGGATAAAAAGGGAAGCTTTTGTTTATTGTTTGAAGTGTTGAATTAATTAATATATTTGTCTTAATTATCCATCCTCCTCGGAAGTTAACTAATATATGGAATAATTGAAAATTCACTCTTTTAAATATGACATTCTACTAGGGGTGTTCGCGGCCCGGATCGATCTGGTCCAATTTTGAGGTATTTTTGGGACCGGACCATATTAATCGATCTAAGAAAAATATAGACAGAGCCGAAATAATCGGTCTCAGTTCTATTCAATTTTTAGGCGGTTCGGGTTTCGTCTCGATTCTATTCGATTCATTTGTTAAGATATTACACACCAATCAATGGCTAATCTGTTACTGTTGAAAAATCAGCTGCAGTAGCAGATTAACATCAGCATATAACAACAGTAGCATATTAACACCAACATATAGCATCGGCATATACCCCACCAACCTTATTTCAGCAGCAGGCAGCATTCAACAACATAGTGCATACAACAGCATAGTGTAATATATAGCAGCATAGTGTAATATACAACAGCATAGTGTAAAATCTGCAGCTGCATACAAATAGTGTAAGAGCTTGAAAACTTGAATTTCATAAAAAGATGGACAAAAAAGGAAATAAAGATGAAAAATGAAAAAAATGAAAATTCAGCAGCTATCCTAGATTCCAATACATCTGGATTTGTGTGCTACCAAAACTGACATTTGTCATGTGGAAATGAAAATTCAGTTCAAAATGAATTTGTCATCTGGAAAGCTTATCAATTGACAAGCTTTCAATAAACCACAAACAACAACTTGCTAATTGAAGATGACAGAAATTGAAAGAAAAAAATAAAGAGAACCTCTATTTATTAGCCCATAGGTGGATGATTTCAAATTTAAATGACAATGAACATAGAGAGAACCTATGATTTTTTTTTTATTTAAGATTGTGGACTCTATTATCATTGTGTGTGTTATTGAAACCCTATATTTTAGAGTGATTACAATCTCGACATTTTAAAGTTCAAATTTATATACATAATTGATAAGCACCCAAAAGTATATATTTTATACCCCGAATAGACGTATTTTAGTTGCTAATTCTCGACAATAATGGTCTTATGCCCGTAAATATTCAATGTGCAGGCTTGATTGCAGTTGCGGTGTCAAAAGCATTATTTTGAGGTAATTTACAGTCAAATGGAGCTAATTACCTTGCCCCGTAACCTCACCCGAGCCTAAACCCATCTCTAACCCTTCCCCCAAGCCCGTGTGTGTTTAGTCTGCGCCTTTTTATGTTTCTTAGATTTTTAGTTTGAGTCGTTTTATTTTTAGGATTTATTTTAGATTTATTTACAATTTTCTAGGTTTTATTTTCTATTTTTCTAATTTCTTTTTAATTAGTGTATTTGGATTTTGATTTTGATTTTGATTAGTTTTTAGTTTTTACTCTTATTTTATTAGGATTAGTTTTATAGGAATTCATTTATTTTTAGTTTTATTAGATTTTACATTTTCTTTTTAGGATTTTAGTTTTAGTTTTAACAGATTTTTATTTTTATTTTTTATTTCTTTTTAGTTTCATTTTTTTATTTGAGTCTTTATTTTATTTTTAGAGTAGGATTTTATTCTTATATTTTTAGTTTTATTAGTTTTATTTTTTAGTGTTATTTGTTTTTAGGGTCTAAATTAAACACACACACACTAACTTATCCTACAACTCACTCACACCCAATTCCACACACCTAACATACACACAAATCACACACTCACACCTTAACACTATCCTACACCTAAAACAAATCCCTAAGCCAGACCATATTTTCCATGCACCTCACCTACACAATAACCACCCCCACATCATCTTCTTCCCTACACCCTTTTCACTCTCTCCCCTCTCACCAAAACCACTGTAACCAAAAACCTTGACCCACTTCTTAAACCCTGTCAACCCAACCCCACTACCGCCCTTTACCCACCTAACTCCGGCGAGCTAACTGTTGCCACAAACCCAACATCCCCCGTTGGTGACCTGTCCGCCCAAACCCAAGTTACAATCCAAACCCGCGAAGCCCCGCTGTCATGCAACCCGCGACCACCACCTCTGGCGAACCCGACACGCCTTAACCCGTGACCTTCACCGGCGTTCTGACCCAAAACCCATCTGAAACTCTGGCCGGAACCATACCGATCGCGACCACCCCCATTTTCGAAACCCGATTACAAACTCGGAGCCATAGTCACATCCACTTCTACTCGAGACCCCAAACCAAAACCAAAACCCATTTAAACCATTTGTTCAAAGCCAAGATTTATCTCCTTCTAAAACCAAATCCCAAATAGAAAAAACAAAACCCATTTACCACATGTCTTATTAACCCCATTTAACCATTTTACCTAAATACCCCCAACCCCTTTTAACAATTCTGATTTTTATTCCCCCACACTCTCATTACCTCACACACCCAAACCACACCCACACCCGATGCTCACCCATATTTTATCCTTACCCAAATTATCTCTAGTCTCCATGTGCACCATATAAATTGAAGACTTGGGCCATTTTCAAAAGATCTCCAAATTAGTTTTTAAGCTTTGTGTGATAAAATTCTCTCCATCCCTCTATGTTTGGTATTTGCATTTTTAGAAAATATCTCAATATAGAGTTTTGTCGTGAAATTTATCTCTAGGATAAATTCAACCCCACCCCTATAAAATGAATTTTTGCATTTTTAGCAATTATTTCAAAATAGATTGATGTAGTTGAATTCATCCATTATGGGAGGTAAATTCTAATCCATTCCTTTATGTTGAGATTTTGCATTTTTAGCAATTATCTCAATATAAAGTAATGATCTAGAATTTATTTCTTTGGATGAGTTCTAATGTACAATTTTATAATGTTAGGATTTTCATTTTTAGCAAATCTCTTTTATTATTTAATTGTCCATTATGAATTCATCCATTATCCTTTTTTATTTTTATTTTAGATTCAATAAATATATTAGTGAGTGATTGTAATTGAGAGATTGTTGATATAATTAAAGATTCCATTCCAATTCAAAGTTTAAATTGGTTTGATCTCCTCCTTTTGATTACTTATAGTTTAATCCTCACATGCTTTTTTTTGTTTGCTTTTATTTTTATTTTTGGATGATGATTATTGAGGGTGAATCTCCCATTCATGGGGTGTATTTTGAATCCCTCACGAGTCCAATTTAGTTAGTTTACTTTTTAGCACAATTTTGTTTACCTCATTTTTTTTATTAGCTTTTACATCTTAGTTAGTACTTTAAAAATTAGTATAGTTAGTTAACTATTAATCCCTTGAAAAATCCATAAAAAATATAAAAAGCAAAAATAGAAAATATAATAAAATGCAAATGAATCTATATATATGTCCTCACCAATTTTGTATTTCATCCTTAGAAATGGATTGATACTCCCTTACTTACCCCTATACATATTTGGAGTTTATTTGTAGGTTCAAGGGAATTTTGATGAAAAAGAAGCTGCAACAACGACGACACAAAAATACAATAGAGACATCAATATTTTTTTCTATCACACATTGACAAACTCGAAATGACCATTTGGATGACCCATATTTAAATTATATTTTATCCCACAAATTCAAGTCCCGACATGACTGACAACCGCGTCCCGACTAAATTTACCGTAGTTGTCATATTTCTCACTCACGACAATCATAATAATTTCTTATTAATTTATTACTCATTCACCAAGTAATATTCAGTATAAATAAATATTAACCCTTGTCCCGCTAATTAATATTTATTCTAACCTGGATTAATTTCCCATTTTAATTAAATTAATCCCAATATAAAAATCATTAAAATTACGGGGTGTTACATACTTCCCCCTAGTTACGAAATTGCATCCTGATGTTTGGAAAATGGAAAGAGTACCTAGTAAAAATAACTCTAGATATTTTTACCGTATCTCATCCTCGCACTCCCAAGTAGACTCGTCGTTATTATGATGCCCCCACTGAACACGTATAAGTGGAACTACCTTCGACCTCAATCTCCTCTCACTATGGTCAATGATAGACATTGGCCTCTCTTCTTATGAAATATCGGGATGAAAATCAATCTCCTCCAAAGCAATGTGAGTGTGAGCTTACTTGTCTTGGTGATATTTCCTCAATGAAGAAATGTAACATACATCACGAATCCGATGCAAGTTCTTTGGCAACCCGAGCCTATATGCAACTGGTCCAATTCGGTCAATGATAAGGAACAACCCTACATACCTTGGCGCCAACTTTCCTTTCTTCTCGAACCTCATTATTCCCTACATGGGAGATACACGTAGTAACACCTGGTCCCCCACGTTAAACTCCCAAAATAATCGCTGACATCGATATAACTCTTCTGTTTATCTTGAGTTATCCGTACAAGAATCCAAGTCAAATCAATATTGATCGAAGTATCCTGAATCAACTCTAGTCCGAGTAGCTTGTTTTCCCCCCACCTCCAATCAAAAAGCAGGCGAATGACAAGGTCTACCATATAATGCCTCAAATGGTGTCATTCCAATAATAAACTGATGGGAGTTATTATTTGCAAACTCCACCAGTGGAAGATACTTTTCTCAACCTCCCATAAACTCAATAATACACATCATGATCAATCCTCCCTAATAACTTTAATCCGAAATGCTCCTTCATTTCCCTTTTCGTTTCCTCTTGGTGCTTGCGAAGACAGTTTCCCTTCTTTCGATAATATTCCAACGCGATTGGGTCGATATTCTAACGGCTATACCATTAACTATCCTAGGAAAGGTCCCCTCCTCCCTAGGTTCCAACTTACCTCTTTTTAAATCATATACTCCCTTCATGGGAGATATCTGCAATCATAACCGAATATTCACGTCAGACTTTTACATCTACAGTTGGTTATGACGCAACTCTAGTCATTTTACTCATCTGCTTAGAGTAGTTCCTGATTATCCTCGAAAATCTAAAATATAAATTCCTTGTACTTTTCAACACTATAATTACACCTTTACTTATATTCTTCAATTTCTGGTGACATGCCTTGCTCACAATGAAACTACATTCTCTTTATCTCATTTTATTTTTTCCTCTAATTTACTCATGCATCTACGTTTATTTTAGACGTTTCCACATCTCCTCCTTGTGAATCACGGTGAAAATCTCAACCAGCGAGGGCGCCCATACACCATATGTCCCATCCATTTCTGCATAAATCAATCGAACTTAATATACTGGTTTTAAATTAAGCCTTGGATACTAGGCATGAGTATACGGGTACACTCAACCATCCTCCTAATTACAACTTAATCATTATCACATCAACATCATATGGATCTACTTGCCTTAAATCGTAATATAACTATCATTTCTTAGTTATAACTACACAGGCGTATAAAAACTAAGGTATTAAACATGTGTCTTGAAGGCCAAACATTTCCCAACTCCCGACGTTCGCTATGTTTCATACGTGGGATGTCTCGCAAAGCGAAATCCAAATAAGGAACCCCCCGATACATTACTAACTAACATTGTCGATCGTCGAGATCTGTTAGACCCTTAGCACACAATATGTACCCCTAACTTCTCGTCGTCCGACATAAAAAGTCTACACGTCCACTCTCATATCACTAAGATGACATACAACACGGTTCTCTCACTATCATAAGTCTTCAGCGATATATAAATAATGACCTATATCTCTCCGCTCGAAAAAGAACACATAGCACCATGAATCACATTAGTAAAAAGACCCTACGCATCGAGATCAAATATAATTAGACAACATACTCATAAAAGTCTACGAACACAATATCATTTACATGTGTGTGTGTGTATATATATATAAGACTAACCCTATTTCAGGTGATGCCTCACAAAAACAATATAACTCATCCTAGAATAAAAATCACGATAGTCTTATCACACCATGTACTACCACTCAAACCCTCGATATCCAGTCACTATACAAGGTACTAATAATATGCTCTTCTCTCATAACCCTCAAAAGGAGCAAAAACTACTACATAATATAAAAACCCTCTTAGTGTTCACACCCGCTCCTCCCCGTAAGTGCCATCAAAATTCGTGCTACCTAACGGTAGATACATTCATAATAAGGTTGATACCGCCAACGCACCCACTAAACCCAACTCACACTCGAATAATTGTGTTACATGTCATATTATGATGCACCCATGTCACCCAAAGCCTACCTTATTCTCATAAGGATAAAATAAAATTCCATTTCCATTTGTCACTTACCGCACCTGGTCAATGGGTCCCTGAGCATAACCCTTATGCTGGAACTGACCCATGATCTATTGCAATGGTTATATATTTAGGATCCTATCCTATAGTTTACCCCTGCCTCTCTTTGTGGAAATCCTTCTTTTTGTGGCCCGTTTCTCCAAAATCATAGTGACTGCCAGAGGAACTCTCCTGCCTTTGGCCCTGTCCCCGTTGGCCTCCCCCGCCCTTTCCTTAGCCCTAGTGGCCTTGAGTAATGAGATGCTATTGCTACTGAGGATCCTGCTGGTCCTACCTGGACCCACCATTTCTATGATTGGTAACTTCTGGGCCTAAATCTCTAAGCCCAATTCTCCTACTGAAAATATCCCTCCCACTGCTTTTGTGCCCTATTGACATCGTTCCCATATACATTCCCATTCTAACTGGTCTCACTTACTCATTGTGGATAAGTTCAATATAGGTGTCCCTACTCTCCACATATGGGACACCTTTCTCTGCCATCCCCCTGTCTCTGGCCCCACTGGCCATGTCAGGGTGTTCTTCTCTCAGACCTGGTAGTCTTGGCCCCAATTGGTACCCCCATTATCCCTTTCTCTCCGCTAGCGTCATGGAACTCGATGTCGGCCTTGACGTCTCTAATTGAATCCACCATCATTTGGTAGGACTTCCATTGATCTCAGTTATTTAAATTGGTCCCCTACTGGGTGAACACTCTCGTGATGTTTCACTAACATAGTTTTACTCCAGTCTTGCTTTTTGTCTAGATTCTCCAACCCTCTTAGATCCCTTCTTATGGATGCGTTGATATAAACATTGTAAAAGTACATCATTGATGCCATGTGCATAAATTGTCCAAGACTAATTTCCCATAAATACTGGAAAGTCCTACTCGTGAGTCCATCATTACATTAAGAACCTTCCTCTTCACTACCTACCTTGTCGGGTACGAAGTTCACTTAAACAAATAAATTCTTCATTAAAATCGACCCCTATTTTCCCCTCCTATAATAAGTCTCGGAACTTTCTTCGCATCCCTGTGTGAACAGTTTATGAAAGAACTTGTGGTTAAACTACTCCCAAAATTTTTCGATTAATTCCTTATTTACTTATATATATGTTGTGACTATCTCCCAGCATGGAAGCACTGCTCCTACGAGCCAAAATTTAAAATGAAAATTAAATCTTGAGTGCTACTGCACTCCACCATACGCGATTACCATTGGGTTGTCTCCTTTCGTTGGCTCATCACACTTCCTTTCTTACCCAAATCCTTACATATGGCTCTCCGAAAGAGCTCCTCTGACTTCCCCCTTTATCGACTATGAAGGGTGAGTCAAAATTTGTACCACCGTTCTCTACGATGGTGTTTGAGGAAACTACAGTGCCCTAGTGATTATCCTATCATCATCTGCGTGAACAATAATCATGGTGACTCCCATCGTGACCACCGTTCCCAGGATACTTTATGGCTTCTGTTGAGCCTATCCTCCTGCAGTCCTCTAATGGCCCTCGTCGGTCGCCCTATATTGTTCGATGTACGAAACCCATTCGAACTCGCATATGGTTAGTATCAACTATACTAGGACGTACAGAGAGGAATACAACAGTCCTATAATAGGGCTCAATATTAAAGAATGCTATGCTGAAATGTAATAATATGCAAAGATCCTAAGGAGACAGGAACCTGATGCTCAGATACCATCTGTGACACCCCGCCTGTTCTAATACTGGGTGATCAATCCATTATTAAATTAAACAAGAACCATTCATAGTTTCATTCATAGAATCACTATCAAAATGTAATTAATTTACTAATACCCTTATAGCCCGGTGTCAAAATTTTAATTCTTGTTATTAACATGAAAATAAATATTTCACATTCACTATTACAAATAACAACATAATAAACACTAGAACATGTGAATAAATAATAATGACTAGAATAAACACTCCAGACGAAAATCCAGACACAATTATCCATAAATAAACCAAATCCACTACTGGAAATAAAATGGAAGTACAATGTCCCTGTAATAATCACCAACTAGGAATGGGCGACATGCCCGACTGAAATAGATAAAAGGATAAATAGGAACTGATAAATGTGGAGGCGTCTACTACCAAGATCCTGCAACCTTCACAACAACTGCATCATGTGAAATGAAAGAACTCCCAAGTCTGGCATCGCTATGGTTAGGCAGCTAAAATATTTTTACAAAAATAGATTTGAAACGGGTCAGAGCCCAAGTAAAACAATTTGAAAACATTTTAGCAAGTATTTGAAATGCAGTAAAGAGCACATATTATATACATGTTAGCTCCGCGTGCTCTCACTTGAGATCATCACCCATAAACTATTGTGCACGCCTAACGTACTCTTTTAACCAACCTACACTACACCAAAAACAGTAAATGGGCACACCTTGATAGAAAAAATCTGGCACATTTTAAAACTGTGCCAAATTCTGGCACGGTTTAATGACAATCTTGCACACTTTAAAACCGTGTCAAATTTTGGCACTGTTTAAAAGTGTGCCAAAATAAAGTACACTTGAGTAAAATATAAAAACCCTAAAAAATTTAGTCCTCACATTAGTTTTTGTATCCCTCCCTCTCTCCTCCCTCACTTTCAGGGCTCCCTCTTATTCTCTCTCTCTCTCTCTCTCTCTCTCATATGCCCCTCTTTACAAACCCTAACTCCAGCCTTCCATCTTGCCGCCTTCCAGATCCTAGGTTTGAGGTGTCCGAAAATGGGATGCGTATGGTTACCGCAACAATCAGAGGGGGCTCCCATAGATGGGTACTATATATATAAAACTTATAGATTGGTATTGTATATGACTGTCTGCCTATTTCTTATATGGTTTTGTTTCTTTCATAGATTGGTACTATATATAAAACTCATAGATTGGTATTGTATATAATTGTCTGTCTTCCTATTTCTTATAAACTCATAACTAAAATCCACTTTGGTACTATATATAAAACTCATAAATCTTTATGCTAAAAATATGTTTTGATAACAGTTATGATAACTTTTATGCTCATTTCAAAGACATAACTGAAATCCACTTTGGTTATGTCTGTCCAGGAAAGCAAGGAATTAAAATAATCGATTGGGGTAATTCTTGATGGTATTGACAAGAATAGGAAGCCTCATAAGCTAAGGTTGTACTCAATTTCTAGCAGTGCCCTTGGTGACTTTGGAGACTCCAAAACTGTAAGTTTTTAATTCAAAATTTATATTTGGTATTGCATCTTTATTTTGGACATTATTTTCACTGTATTATGAATTTATAGACTATGTATGTTAAAAATAATCCATATCATCTAACAAAATGGGGCGTCTGTATAGAAATCTTGTCAGACGATTTAAATTGATCATCAGTTTTAAGGAATTTCTTTATGTGGTAATTATTTCAATTGCATGTTTATAAGGTAACAGCTTTGCATTTTGAGGTTATAAGTTCTGCTTACTCTATTGTCCGCATTTCAAAATTCAATTTTTTATTTTATCTTGTTTGACCATCATTTTGTTTAGCGTATTGTGAAAAATATAGTTTTGGGAACCAATACTCTGTTATGACTTTTTTTTAGAATCTTAATGATGTTTTCAGTATTTATGACACTTTAGATGCCAACCCAATATTATTTAAATGTTTGAGCATCAGGGTTACAATACTCAAAACAATAAGGGTCAAAGTCTAAATAACCCATCAATTTTTTTTAAGAAGAAGAAACTTTGGTATTATCAACACTCAAAATCAAAATTCATTTGAATATCATGGGATCTGTTGGCTAATTTTTCAAATTGCCTGAACTTGATGTTTCAAGGTTTCTTTGTGTGTGAAAAGGCTTGTGTACACCAATGACCAGGGGGAAGTCGTTAAAGGAGTGTGCTTAAAGTTCTTGTGTAAGAATGAATGACCCTCTAATTCAATTCAACCTTATCATTACGTAGTTATGATTACTAAACATTTTTCTGAAAATCAAATTTTTCTCATCTTGCTGGTATTCTTTTCCTTGCACATGTTAGTAAAGAAAAAAAGGATTTACATGATGTGTCCATCCAGCTTAAAATGTTTGGGATTTTAGGTGACTTCAAGGTTGGTTCTGAAGTGAAGATAACTTTACCTGTAGGAAAAGAAATGCTTATGCCAAAGGATCCTAATGTAACCGTTATAATGGTATATATACTTCTTCCACTACATGTTTTCGATTTATGAATTCAAACATGTGTGTGTGTGTGTGTGTGTGTGTGTGTGTGTGTGTGTGTGTGTGTGTGTGTTTTGATATTAATAGATTTTTTCTTCTCTCTATTTTTGCCTTCCTCTATTGCAGTCTACAACAAGAACTGGTATTGCTCCATTCCGATCATACTTGTGGAAAATGTTTTTTGAGAAGCATAAAGACTATAAGGTACGTATAGAATGTGAACTAATAATATTCATTTCAGGAACTTTTTCACTTAAAAGATTTGAATACATGCAAATAAAAATGAAAAATACAGAAGAAAATTCCCTAAACTTGTTACAATAAGGTAGCATTTTGTATGACGTGCACCACATCTGATCAAGGTGAATGTAAGATATGAAACAAAACCGTGACCAAACGAACACTTCTATATTTCCTCTTTTCATTGAAAATTGACACAGTGAAAACTATTTTGACCTATTTGGTATTTAACTTCTTCACTATTCTTGTCGAAGCTTATATATTTATAGCATGTGCACTATATACAATTTTATAAAAGCAAATTATGAACTTTGACTAGATGAAAACACTGTTCACCTTTTTACTCTTTACTGTGGTGAAATATATTTTACAATAGACCAAACAAGCCTTAGAGGAAAATTTAATATCAGACTACGTGATGTGCACAGGCAATATCGTTTGCTAACCTATTTAATCAAGTAGGTTACATTTCCATAAAGAAAGGGTGGAAGTGTTAGATGTGTTGCCACTGCAGTGAGAAATTTGTCCTCTCTGAATAGCATATGCAACATGTTGTGCATGAGCACATGGGGAATTTGATCCCCAAAATCCAAGTTGTCTTGCCGTAAAATGTAGAGAGTGAGTGGGGTGAAATGATTCTCATTTGTTCTTGGAAATCGTTAGATGTCAATGCTTCCGTTAAAATGCTAGAAACGCAATATAATTCCCAAAAGTTTCACCGGCATGGGCAATTTTACTTATGTACAATTGTGAGCATGCCTAATTTGTTATGTGAGTACGACCTCTCGCAATGGTATGTTTTTAAATTTATTTTTGTTTGTAATGTGAAAAACTAAGACGTTGAACTACTTTGGGGATTGACATGGAATCTTGGATTAAGGCGGATGAGGCTGCTGAAAGAGCAGGGTCTATGGCAACTTGTAATGATATGATTGGGATTAGTAACATCATTGGGATCGAAGCAGGGTCTGATGCAGAGGAGTGCAAGAAAAAGGCATACCATTGAGACGGATAGAGCTATTTATGCTCATACCCTTACTGTGTTCTTAACTAAGAAGAGTATATGGCTTAAAGCGCCTCAAATTGAAAAGATCCATGGAACCAGGGAATGTCTTGATGCTGAAGTACTATGGTTAATGGGTGAAAAAGAAAAGTGGCTTGCCGGCGATGTGCCAACAGACCGAGCTATTCTTCGGGAAGCATATGCTGCAATTCCTAATTCTGAGGAGATCTAGCTTGTTGTGTTTAAGCTTGAATTTTAAAACAATGAACCTGAAAGGGCTTGAGGAACGAATCGGTCACTTGTTTAAGCTAAGGAAGATTACACTTTCTTACATTAAATTGGTCCAATTTTGCATCCTCACTACAATACTTTAATGGGTAAGTCTTACACTTTCTTACAACCATACTCGAGGGCTATGTAGTTATATGAAACTTTGTGACAACCGTATTTGAGGTTATATATTAATAATACCCCAGTGTGTGCAGTGCCCACATCAGAATTTCACTTGTCCATACAGCATAAACTACTACTGAATTTCACTTGCTTTGGAAATGTTTTTCCATTGTTTTGCATTTACTATCATTATTAGCACCTAATTCCACCTCTTCATATTTCTAACTCCCCCATATGGAGTTGACACCTGCCTATATCATAAAAATTATGTGAACTTCTCTCTAGACAAACTTGCCATGCTAAAGAAAACACAATGCAACTCCATAAATAATTCTCTCTAGTTTAAGGTCAATTCATTTATTCGAATTTAGATTATATAGTTAGGGTGAATGTAATCGTGGCTAGTTATCTTTTATCAGTTATCATTGTAAGAACCAATAAATATATCTAAGTGTCATTTTGAGGGCCTTGTATTACATTATGTGAGCTTTAGCGATGCTTTTGTGAGTGTATATAAAATAGTTGTATAAGTGAGGGCGTAATACGAAAGTTCAAATAACAGTGAGGGTGAAAGTAAAAATTATTCATATGTTGATCTATGTTTTCCTTATGTAGATTATATCGGAGATATGCAAGACGATTGAATCTGTAGGCTTTATTGAAATCGACACACCGGTTCTACAACTTTGTCATGTTCGATTAATTCATCTTGTGGTTATAGTTGTCTGATTAAAATAGCTAGAAAGATTAGAAAATATACATGTTTAATAAAAAAAATCATTTTCTTTTAGACAAATAAAAATGCTAACAATTGTAATGCAAACTTGAAAATATCTAGATTAGGCTTAAAAACAAGTCGTTAAAGGGTGAAAACCCAAACCAGCCCCCAAACATGCCATTTGAGGGTGAAAACTCAAACAAGTGCTTAAACGTCACCGTAAGAGGCACCAACATCTCGCACGGGGACAATGTAACTCGTAGAAACTGACCGCATAGTCATGGAACATATGGTTTGAGAATACGATAATAATTTAAAAATATCTAGACTTTGGCTTAAAAACGTGCCGTTAGTGGGTGAAAACCCAAACTAATCCCCAAACGGCCCCGTAAGAGCCATAGACGCCTCACATGTGACTAATGTAACTTGTAGGAACTGGCTGCATAGTCATGGGTCTCCTACTTTGAGAATATGATGATAATTTGAAAACATCTAGATTAAGTTTAAAAACAAGCTGTTAAAAGGGTGAAAACCCAAACCAACCCCCAAACGGCTCGTAAGAGGCATGAACGCCTCGAACGAGACCAATATAATTTATAGGAATTGACTGCGTAGTCATGGGTCTCCCAATTTGATAATATGACAACAAGTTGAAAATATATAGATTAGGCTAAAAAACATATCGTTAGAGGGTGAAAACCCAAACCAGCGCCCAAATGGCCACATAAGAGGAACTAACACCTTGCACGGGACCAATGTAACTCGTAGGAACTGGCCGCGTAGTCGTGGGACTCCCAATTTGAGAATATGATGATAATTTGAAAATATCTAAATTATGCTTAAAAACAAGCCATTAAAGGGTGAAAACCCAAACGGCCCCGAAAGAGGCATGGACTCCTCGCACGGGACCAACATAACTTGCAGGAACTGATCGCGTAGTCACGGGTCTCTTGATTTGAAAATATGATGATAATTTGAAAATATTTAGATTATGCTTAAAAACATGCCATTTGAGGGTGAACTCAAACCACTCCTCAAACAGCCCCGTAAGAGGCAATAACAACTCGTATGGGACTAATGTAACTTATAGGAACAAACCACATAGTCACGGATCTCTCGGTTTGAGAATCTGACGATAATTTGAAAATATCTAGATTAAAAACAAGCCGTTGAAGGGTGAAAACCCAAACTAGCCCCCAAACGGTGTCGTAAGAGGCATGGACACTTCGTATGGGACCAGTGTGACTTGTAGGAACTGTTCGTACAGTCACGGGTCTCCCTATTTGAGAATATGATGATAATTCGAAAATATTTAGATTATGCTTAAAAATATGTCGTTTGAGGGTGAAAAGTCAAACCAGTCCTCAAACGGCCCCCATTAGAGGCACTAAAACCTCGTATGGGACTAATACAACTCGTAGAAGCTGACCACATAGTCACGGGTCTCCCAATTTGAGAATATGATGATAATTTAAAAATATCTAGATTAGGCTTAAAAATAAGTCATTAAAGGGTGAAAACCCAAATCAGCCCCCAAACGGTTGCGTAAGATGCATGAATACCTCGCACGGGATCAATGTAACTTATAGGAACTGACCGCGTAGTTATGGGTCTCCCGGTTTGAGAATATGATGATAAGTTGAAAATATTTAGATTATGCTTAAAAACATGTCGTTTAAGGTTAAAAACTCAAACCAGTCCTCAAACGGCCACGTAAGAAGCACTAATATCTCGCACGGGACTAATGTAACTCGTAAGAGCTGACCAGGTAGTCACAAGACTTCCGATTTAAGAATATAATAATAATTGTAACTCGTGTATGCATTTTTTCAGCTTGAATAAGATTTTTTAAAAAATTATTGGGTTACTAATATCATCTCTTTTTTGTGTCCAATTTTTTTGCAAGATAACATTTTATCGTTAGCTTGTATCCACGTGGAACACACGAAAAAGTCAATGGTTTACAACAAGGGGATTATTTATTTAATGTCGTTAATATTCAGGATTATATTTTTTTGTGTTATGGTCGTGCGAGCTTTTGTAGTTTTATTGTTAACTTTTATGTCCGCGCGGGATTTTGTAATTTTATTGTTATATTTTATGGCCGTGCGGGCTTTACATTACAAAGGTTTTGTATTTGCAGGTTTTAGAATGTCTAGAAAATAGAGGAAACTATGCCCAATTTTTTTTGGTTTGTGAACTATTAAGACTTATAATATCTTGAATTTTATATGTACATTAGTTTATAATAACAACGTGCGAGATTCGCAATTTGTGAATTTTCTTGCTTTTAAATAATTAACTTTTTTTTTACCAAAAATTTGGCACAGTTCAAAACCGTGCAAAAAAGTGTATCAAAATTTGGTACGGTTTTGAAATGTGCCAAAAGTGTACCAAAATGTACTCAATCTGGCACAGCTATAAAGTGTGCCAAAAGTGTGCCAGAAATATCAAATTTTGGCACGGTTTTAAAGTGTACCAGAAGTTTTCCTGTTTGGCCAAATTTGACACACTTTTAAACCATGCTAGAAAAAAATTGCCATTTTGAAACACCTGATTCTGGCACAGTTCAAAACTATGCTAGATTTGATCTGGCGCGGTTTTAAGTCGTGCCATATTGCTGTTTTTGGTGTAGTGCTAGTTACGCTACCTCACCTAACTAATTTTGATTGAATCTCTTCCTTCTTAATAAGATTATGTTCCCACATGTACTGCCCATACAATACGATAATACATTTCAATTATTTTTATTTATTAAGAGTCACAAGTTTATGAAAAAGTTCTCATACACTTAGAGTAATTTAGATATCACTATATATCTTATCTACTAATACACCCGTAGTAGAATCAATGACATGTATACATATTTATATCACTCTTATAATAAATACGTATACGACATCCTTAGGTGGAGACCTGTGATGTGGGCATACTCTTCTATCAAGTCCTGGTACATCACGTACTAAGGACATCGGCTCGGATATCACCCTCGAACCATAAATCAAACCACACATATTGGAGGCGAACATAGTTATAAGCCTTTGGGCTACTCATATACCTAACACACCCAAATAATCGATCATACCCTTATTCACACAAGTGGTGCTCAATCCCTAAATTCTATGTTTTGAGGTACAAGTCAATATCCCCCTAATGGGCTCATCAGAATAGGACTGTCCACGACGCAAAACCTCCCGTGATAGAAAGTAGCCTAAGTATGTTTACACATAATAAATCAAACAATAGGTACTCACACCACTTATATATACATATATATTCAGTATAATTATTCACTTAACCTATAATATATGTCTCATACGTAGTATATTTAACTCCCGAATATCCTAAGTATTATTAAATCATGATTATAATTCTCATAGTATATTCTCGAGTATCCCCCACGGCCCGAAGTGTGACAACTATTCTTTGAAGTATTTGAGTAGGTAATTCACTCATATCCTATTGGCCTAAGTCATATATTCTCTTGATTTCCCGTGACATTATATCATTCTCCAATTAAGTTTTATTATCCAATTAAACCTAATTAATTTTAACCCTAAATCCCCTCATGTAACTAAGTTTCAATGCCCAACATTAGCCTAGTAGTAATTAAAGTATCTCTCACTACATTTTTAAAATCCCTTCAAAAGTTAGCCCGGTCATTCCTGATGAATTCTAAATAAAAAGTGGGAAATAGTCAAAATCTGGGAAACCAAATTGATTCGTCCTTGGTCTAAATCGATTCTCCTTATAATTCGATTCGGCCAAGGAGCCGAATCGATTCGCTCGTACATGTTTCGTATGTTTCATTTTAACAGTTATGGGATTTACCTTTTTATCACTCCAAACCTCCATTACATAATACCAAACTCCCAACCAATCATACTAAACATCATACTAACATACATAAATGATTTCTAACATGATTGAATCATTAAATCATCAAAGAACACTTTTAAATCAAATTAATTTCAACATTAAGCCCCCCAAACCCTAGATTATCATTTTTTCCAAGAACATCAACAATTACCCAGATTTATTCACATGTTTGCTATACTAATTCATCAGATTTATTCTACAGGCATAGGGGATTAAATCTAACATGAAACCTGCCAAAGAACATAATTTTAATCATCAACATTTACACCAATTTTTATATATTCATGATAATAATCATCCTACACTAACATGGATGTTATATATGTTCAAGATTATCAAGATACATACTTCCCTTTATATGTAGGTCTGAATTTCCCTAGAATGGTGGTAGGGTGGCGTTCCTCTCCTTCCGATCTACCCAATGGGGGTGGGGGTGGGGGTGGTGCAAGAATGGTGGGTTAAGCCTAGGAACTCTTCTTCTTCCTCCTCTAGTTGCCTATCTTTGCTTTTGTAACTTTTAACCC
The DNA here is from genome assembly GCA_949130495.1 of Sambucus nigra. NCBI lineage: Eukaryota > Viridiplantae > Streptophyta > Magnoliopsida > Dipsacales > Adoxaceae > Sambucus > Sambucus nigra. The sequence goes on along the minus strand of OX422213.1, from coordinate 660,223,116 downwards.
TAGAAACCTTAATCTACCAGCTGATATACACTTGGAAAATTCTTAAGACTTTTTACTCCTCGAATCTAAAAGATCGAAATTCCCTCTCGGGGTGCTGATTTGGCCTAAAAATGTTCGAGACCCAAACTAAACCCCCCGAATACGCTTTTCTATCTATTCCGACCCTTTCGGATACATTGGCGCACTCGAAATGACCATTTGAATGACCCATATTTAAATTACATTTTATCCCACAAATCCAAGTTTCGACACGACTAACACGCGCATCCCGACTAAATTTACTGTAACTGTCGTATTTCTCACTCACCACAGTCATAATACTTTCTTATTAATTTATTACTCATTTAGCAAGTAATATTAAATATAAATATATATATTAACCCTTGTCTCGCTAATTAATATTTATTCTAACTCGAATTAATTTCCCATTTTAATTTAATTAATCCCAATATAAAATCATTAAAATTACGGATGTTACAAATAGATGCTTATGTAATTTTTTTTACGAGTAATATGAATAGGATACTTGCGGAGGTGATAAAATGAATGTAGATGATTACATTTCAGTTTGTTAGTTATGCTAGATGCATCTTATATTAAATTGGCACAATCATCAATTATTATCTTGGGCTTGGGTAGGTGTACGTGTAGTACTACACTTAATTGTGGGGTGAGGTACTTAACGTATGCGAGTGACGATAGGGTATACTTACTTTGAATTAACTATATCTTTGCACTTTAAATTCAGTAAGTTAATTCTTGAACCTCTAGGACACTGACCCAAAATTATAAATCCCCCCCCCCCCTTCCAGGTGTTCCTAGATAGGGATAGTAGAACTTTTGAGAGATCATCCTTGCAGTCTCATTTTACTTATCGGAGTTCAGATTTTTTATTCTAGATTAGGTGGTTTCTTTATTTTAGTATTTTACTTTTGGAATTATTGAATGTGCATAAGCCTTAAGTCTATATTATTTTAGCCAGTTTGAGATACTTCTGTTGATGTTGGATTTTTAATGATATCATGTGGATGTTGGACTTATACTTATCTTGGTTATTAATTTAGATTCGGTTTTTAATTTCAATGTGGTTTGAAAATAAATATTTTATATGGTTTGTTGCTGAGAATGTTATGAATTGAAAAATAATCCCCATCTTCGGTGTATCGTGTCTGGTCAACCTTTATGTGAGAAAATAGGGGTTGTTACATATAATGTACTCGCAATATATAAATTAGGACTAGAAGATATATGACTCAAATTTTAACCGAATACAACGTTCTTGTTTCATTTCAAATTTGTAATCTTGTTTTATTGTAAGTTAGATGTCTCATATAATAAGTCGTAATATTTGAAATATGTCTTAATAACACTCTAAATATTGAAATGTCAAGATTCAAACATACAAAAATTAGTATGCAGAGATACTCTTGTACAATTTTTTACTGTACTAATTTAAAGATGATAACATGTGCCATTTCCTTTTAAAATATATATATATATATATATATATATATATAATAAAAAAACTTGAAATTTGAACTTGAAATGTAGTCAAATATTCAAGTGAAACAAATGCCATTATAATATGAGTTAGAAGAAAATGTTACAAAACACCATGATAATCAGTTACAAATGCACACTTTAACAAATATCACTCTATCATTTCAATATTTGTTCGAGTTTCCATTAAGATTAAGAATTATAAAAGAAGATGTTAGAATAACTTTCAAATTCATATTTATAAAGTTATAATAATTTTTAAATTTAGATTGTTATCAAAACCCATTTGAAAAAAAGACCCATTTGAAAACTCTGATTTCTTATACGAAATAGTTCAGTAATTTGTGATTGAGTCCAAACATCTCCATTTATATTTTATCATGTCTCCTAAAAAAATAACAATCAGTTATAAACTAAAATATAGTTAACAATATATTCTACTTAAAGAAATAAAAAAATAATTAAAATGTCACTCTCACATAAAAAGTATCGAATTAATTTCTATTATAGTGGATATAAATTTTGATCAACATAGAATAACGAAAGTAGGGAACATGAAAATGTCTTGATTAAGAACATTGATAAACAAGAAACACACATAACCCCCACTCCATGATTATTTTTAAAACATGCAAAAAAATTTGTCAAAGGTCTTCACATATCTCCATCCCTAAATTTCTCTCTTTCCCTCTCACTCATTCATGGATAAAATACACTGGATCGCATAGTATTATTATTTTCTTTATGTGGCACAGCTCTCTCATCCCCGTATCCAAATCCCACATGCTCAATCTTAACATTATGGGTGTTCATCAACAGATTGGTGGAATAGTTTGTCCTTGGCATCATTCCATCAGAAAAATGATTCATTGGCTTCTGATTTGGTTGATTCATTCCCCTCTTATCGTCTCATATTGTGGTCGTAACAACACCTACTTTCTCATATAAAGGCTGGATAGGCACGATACGTCGAAGATAGGCCTCTTGTCAATTAATACCATTATTGGCTCAAATGTAAATATAAATAATTATTTTAAAAGGCCCACATTCAAAATGTCATAAATATATCCATAATAATTAAATAGATCCGAACCATAACAAATTAAAAAATAAATCCAACTAGTATGACAGAATCTCAACAAACATAATGTAAAGATATTTGAGGTTATGACCTTTACATATAATATGCACTTTAATCAATCACTACACCAAAAATAGCACTTTGGCACACCCTGATACTAAAAATCTAGCACAGTTTAAAACTGTGCCAAATTCGGGCATGATTTAATGACAATCAGGCACACTTTCAAATAGTGCCAAATTTTGGCACTGTTTAAAAGTGTGCCAAAATTGAGTACAGTGTGACACCCCGTGATCCGAAATAAGGGGTGGCCAGCCCAATACTCCAATATAACGGAATCATGGATGGAATCATTCTCAGCATCATAACAAAATATAGAGTATCCAGGATAACCACCCAATATTTCAGAAAAACGGGTTGCCAAAAATTTTGATTTGAAAGTAAATAAATGAAAACAACCAACCCGATTCCTGAAAGATAAGGGAAACCCCAAGACATATATAAATAATACAACAAGAATACAATAAAGAGACCGAATATGTAACCGGTCACTTAAACTGATACACCAATAATACACAAGTACAATAAGTTACTTATTACATTACATTAAACATTTACAAAAGCTTGGGCCTCTCGCCCGAATAACGGACTTGATCTTAACTAGAATGAAAATGAAGGCGTCTATACCAAATGTATCCCGTAATACCCGTAATGCATCACGGCTCGTCGAAAACATCGGAGTAGGAATTTAAATCAGGCATCCTTGCGGCGGAGTACCTGAGCAGAGACAAGAAGGATATGCAACAGGAAAATGTAACCGGTCAGGGCCCGGTTCTATATGATTACCAGATGAATAAAGAGTATGACAGTTATGTAATATAAATCGTGAAGAAAGAGAAATAAGAAGCATTAAACTAAAGACTTCACCAAATGTGCCAATTATTTTATATATCTTTTCCTTAGCAGGAAGTATATATATAATCACAATCTTTTACTCTTTAAGGAGATTTTTCTCAATTTTACCTTTTATAAAAATCCTTTCCTTATCAGGAAAATAATCATTTTCAAATGCTCTAAGTGGCATTATATGTGCTCTTTATGGCACTCCATCATGCTCTATGTGGCATATCAAAATACATCAAGTCCCACTTGATTATGAACTGTTATAGTATATACATATAACGTACTCTAAGACCGCCCGTCCGGGTTTCCCCACTGAGCGCGCCCCTAAATGACCATCATCTTCCAGGGCCTCCAAGACAACCTGGGATCCTATCGAAACGTCGGGAAGCGGCCATGAGCCTGCGTGGTAGCCAAGACCACACCTGGAATCTCCCTACCCCCGCAGAAAAATATAACCATAAGCGCTCCCATGGCCTAGGACTATATCCACCCTGCATTCATTAGCCAGGGGGCTTCACCTATCGTGCGGACTTCCCTTAAGATGGTATTTAGAGAGGTGTGTAACATCCATTTTAATTATCATTTCAAAATCAAGTAAATCATTATTTACCGGTTTCATGATTAAGTAAATTATCATTTACTAGTATCAATACCATTTCCATTTATATGTTTCATTTTATTCGAAACCATTACTGTTTACTTCTAGTAATAGATATAACTTATTATCCGGAGCCATACGATAACTATTATCAACACTACAACCTCAAAGGAGTAAATAAACTCTTCATTATCTCCAAGCATTCGAGGAGGTTATTTTAGAACCCCAAGGTTATCATCTTTCGAAGGAATGAAATGACTTTCAATTTATTCTCCAAACTCACCTTTATGGCGTTATTATGAACTACCAAGGTTAACATAGTTCAATCGAACTTTTAAAGTCTCCCAACATTCTTTTGGGATGTTAATATAAGCCCTCAAAACTCGTATAGCTTAATTAAGCTCCTAAGTTCTCCCGAACATAACACTACATCTCCTAGTTTTCATAATCATTAACTAGAAGAAAAGAATGCCTTATCATTAATAGGCCTAACCCCGGAAAAATCCCCACATAACCCATTCCTAATGTAGGGTAGACATCTAACTCATCTCACACTCTAGGACTCTAAGTTTACTTCATTCAAGAAGGTTCCTAGTCCCTATATTTAAAGAAAAGGATTAAAATTGAGTTATAAAATTAACTCAAAAACAGCAGGAAAACGAATCGATTCGCCCATAAAGCGAATCGGTTCGGACAACCAAACCAACCTTCTGCAATTGACCGAATCGATTCGGCCTTAACCCCGAATCGATTCGGGTTATGCAGACCTGCCAATTTCCCCTCAGCGAATCGATTCGCCTGAAGGGCCGAATCGATTCGGACCTGCAAAATTGCCAAAAATGGCTACGGAGGGTTATGAACCCTAATTTCTCCAAACTCCAAATCTCTTCCTTTTCATACACAACCAACCACAAAAATCTACCCCAAACTAATCTACATGATTATTAACCATCAAAACCCACAATTTCTTCAACATAAATCAAGACTAGGGTTTAAATCCCACAAATTCTACATTTAAACCATAAATGGAAATACACAATTATCATACAATTTATGCATCTTAAATCACATATTAGCAAGTAGAAAACTTGCCTTAAGGTTGATATCTCAGATTTATTTGGAGAAGAAGCAATCCCAAATCCTCCATCTTCAATCTCTCTCTCATTTCTCCATTTCTCTTCCTCTTTCTTTCTCTCTTTGTCTCTCTATGTTCAAGACATAAAATGAGGGAATGAAATAAGAGGCAAGACCAAAAATCGGGGCTTAACATAATTCTCCCAACTTAAATGGTTAATACCACATTAAAATGACTCGCAAATACGCATATAAGCTAAAACCAGGTAAAAGTGCCCGAAACACAAAAATACAATATGGCACTTATTTTGACTGTCTCGCACCTTCCGAGACTAACTACACCATCTAAACTGGCATCCGGAAATTTATAAATTATTTCGAGTTTCAAAAATCATTTAAACTAAAAGGCCAATTAAAATACATGACACTACAGACATGCAACCTGATGTTATTTACTTTCACATGCAGTAAATATGCATCAATCTAGTAAATATTAACTTTCAATTCATTAAATTAATATTTACTCCAGTCCCCACATTTTATATAATTACCTTATGCGGTAAAATTAGTATAAAATGAGCCTCCCAGAATCGAGGGTTGTTACATACAGTTGGTAAAATATAAAAAAAAAAACTAAAAAATTAGTCCTCGCATTTTTTAACTCCCTCCCTCTCTCCTCCCTCACACTTAAGTCTCCCCCCCCCCCCCCCCCCCCCTCTCTCTCTCTCATCCTTTTTTACAAACCCTAACTCCCCCATCTCCTAAAAAAACTCAATCTTGGATAAGGAAGCGGGGGTCATTCTTTTAAGGAGGTGTTGTGTGCTTTTGTTGGAGGATTTGAAGAATGAGATTGCCGAGGAAGTGAGTGATAGAGCTATGAACTTGGCTCTAGAGTGTAAATTCCAGATTACTGCTATTTGTAATTTTGATGGCGAATAGGATGTGTTCAGACTCTGAACTTCGGATATAAATTTTATTTAGGCAAGAATCTCACCCTGGATAAGCACCCATTTAACACCTAAGATTTCATTCATTAGGTTATTTTGTAGTATATATTCTATTTTTTTGTTTTTGTGGGTAAAATTCTTCCAAATGCTTGAGTTGTATCAATTGCTATTTATTTTTTTCTCAATGAAAATAAGTAGTATCAAAGTCATTGTCAATTTGTTTGAGTTGGAAGCTATTAAATTAATCTTGATATCAGTTTGTGTTACTTATGATACAACTATTTCTATTACATATTATCCAACTATTCAAACCACCTGCTAGGTTGAAATTTTGAATGATTTGAAGAGGTTATTTTTAGAGTGATGTTAAAAATAGTATTCAAACAACTATTCGGATAACTATTTGTATTACATATGATCCTTGAGAAACCACCTGCTATTAATCTTCTAAGGGATAGTGTGAGGGGGCAATTTTATTTGGATAATATTTGGGTTGGATCAGGAGGTGGATTATAGTAGTGGTCAAGAGTTTTTATTTCTTGTAATAAGATCTTATTTATTCAAATTTTTGTTGTAGCTAAGTTGGTGTGGGTCCGATTGTTCTCTATTAGACTTTGTATATTGGTGTGCAAGTGACAATGATACCAAACCATGTGAACATGAAACTATAATGTGGAAGAAAGTCAAGCCAAGCCATATGTTAACATCCATTGTTGGACCATATCAGTTAATATGTTTTCAACATATTAGATATTCTTTGTTAAACCATGTGAATTTGAACAAATAGGATAGTTGTTTGCAACATATCGATTAATTTATTTGTTAGACCATATCAGTTAATAAATTTGCAGCATATTAGCTATTTTATGTTAGACTATATCAGTTACCGTTAACATATGAACTATTATTTGTTAGACCATATCAGTTAACTATGAAATTGGCAGTGAACGTTCGAATTCAGTTCTATCATATTAGCGATTGACGATGTCATTGCCATTGGCGGTGGATGTTATTTGGGATATTTGTTTCAAACGTTGGCCAATATGGGGGTTAATGTTATACATAAACGCGTCTACTAAATAAACCACCCGAGCAGTCAAAAGGTGAACCTTCATCCAAGAAAGAATTTGTAGAAGATCAGTCTCAACATGATATTTCTGATCAGTTGAATGTAAGCAATAACTTGATATCTATAGAAATTTAACTCAGTTCAATGGTTTATTATTTTAGGTGTTTTCTTTTAACTATCTTACTTGAAATTTTATTTAGTTTTGAATTGAGAATATAGTTTAAAGATTCAAGGATTCATCCTTCATCAAAGGGTTAGTCACGCAATAATGTATATGTTTGTAATTTATGTGCAATTCATTCTTCACTGCCATTTTATTGTATTAAGACAAAGGCTTGCCTCCTCTCTCCCTGGCAAAATCCTATTTTATAGATGCATGATCATTATGATGAAGAAATTGATCGTTGTGAGGATCAACCTCTTTTTATAGTTAGCCCCCAAAACAAGATGGAGTTTGGTATCTCTTCAAATGGTAATCTTATAAAATAAACTTATCAAATTCTTATGAGTATCATATCAACATCTTCCAAAAACTTTTAATTTTATAAACAAATGCAATGTTGATAATTCATTTATGGTTTTATGTTAACTCATCAATCTTTATAGATGTACGTATTTATTAAATGTTATCATATGGTTGCTGGTACTTAACTTTGCAGTTTTGAGGGTTCATAAAGTTTTAAGGAGGAAAGGAACATCCTGGATATTCGTGGCTATATCTCTTTACCCACTAGTGTGATTGATTTTGGGAAGGTTATTCATTTATCTGCGTATTCTTTGATTATTAGGTAAATTATTCTTGTTTAAAATTTTATAAACTAACCTATCAGATGCTTGGTTATTTATATAATTTTACCTATAGGCTGCTTGATTAATTCATGTAGATTATTTACTTATCTACCACTGCCAGTTCTGCCTATTATTTTGTTGATGCATTCAGTTTATTGCATCGTTACCAGATATGTGAATCATGGAGTATTATATTATCCTGCTACATATTTACTTTGATGCAAGAAAAATGCAAGGTTTTGTTTCTTATTCATAAGGTTAATTATTTGGGATAATTTTCTTGTGATGGTTCCACTGCAATCAACTATGGAATCACTTTCTAAGTCATATGGCCACGTATTCCATCCACTTTTTCATCATAACCTGTGTGAAATACAAAAGATGTATAAAGTCAAAAGTCTGTGGTCATTGATTAAAGTCAAAAGTCTGTGGTCATATACACAAACATTTTGGTCAGCTATGATTGAACGCAAACACACATCTGTTGTGTTTCTTTTTCGGTTGCTCTGCTTCAGTTTGCATCTATGTTAGTTTTTAATTTGTTCTTATTAGTTTGTAAAGTATGTTTCTTAAATATTATAAAAAAACCTGTGGGTTTATGATTCGGTATTAGGGTACATATTATTTGGCATATATGTCGTGTAATAGGGTTACGAATTGAATCCAATGCTTATACGGGCTTAGTTTGTCATCTTTTTCCACATATATGCATGTATGTATAGTTAAAGGCAGTTAACAATTATAGGATCATGTTTGTGAAGATTTTCCTATTTTATAGTGTATTTTGAAAAGGTATATTAGAGTGTCTACTTCTTATATTCAAATCAATATATGTTGTATCTGTTTATGTTATGTTACATACATATTATGTATATTTGTTTGAGTTTATATTAGTAATGAATCTGATAAAGTTTGTGTTTGTATAACCTTTTTCTCTGGTCACATTATTTACGCATTCTAAATCATAGTCATATATGCACCGAAACTTACACAGTGAGCTTGATCACAAACATATAGTTTTGTTGTGTTTTATTTTTCGGTTGCTTTGCTTCATTTTGCAGCTATGTATACAACATTATGTTTGAAATTAAAGTAAAAAATATTGTTGGCCCTACCTGGCCGAAAGAAGCAATGGTCCAAAGACTTTTCTCTATCTAGAATAATAACTGTAGTCCCTCTAGGTTTTTCTCGATTTTCTGCTATGTACTTTTCTTAAGCTTTCCCCTGTTCACAATTAGATGGAATTTATTGGGATATTCTTTGACATTCATTTTACCTTGACGTAACTCCTGAGTCCCAATAAAGAGATCTATCCGAGAATAATTTTTTATAAAAAAACTCTTCAATTATTCCTGCATTTCGAGTCATCTACAAATAGGTGGAAAATTAAGGGCCAATTGATGTTTGTTCCAACTCATTCCACCACATTTTAGCATTGCCCATGACCGTTGTTCCATCTAACTCGACACACTTCACAAAAGAGATTTTTTTATTTCTTGATGGATACTTAGATAAGGCATCAACAGTCACAGTACCAACACAATGGCCTATATTTGAAACATGTTTCTGAGGTGTGACACCACGTGACTTTGAAATGTTAGAGTTTCATCGTGAATTTCTAGCAATAGCATCAGACCCTGATGCAAGTTTAAGAGGTGATCTTAATATCTTATCACTTAAATTCAGAGTGTCAGGTTTCATAATTTTCCCCTCGGTCTCACAATTATTAATTTATCGCTTAGTAAGGAGTAAGGACACAAAGAGTCTTTAGACTCCTCTATTTAGATTAATCCTCTCAATCACCTCCCACTCCTCGCGATGTTGATTATGTATATAAATTTTAACTTTAAAATGTTGAAATTCTAATCACTCTAAAATATAGGGTTTCAATAACACACGCAATGATGATATAGTCCACAATCTTAAATGTAAAAAAATAAAAAATCGGAGGTTCTCTCTATGTTCATTGTCGTTTCAATTTGAAATCATCCACCTATGGGCTCATAAATAAATGTTCTCTTTATTTTTTTCTTTCAATTTCGGTCATCTTCGATTAGCAAGTTGTTGTTTGTGGTTTATTGAAAGCTTGTTAATTGATAAGCTTTCCAGATGACAAATTCATTTTGAACTGAATTTTCATTTCCACATGACAAATGTCAGTTTTGGTAACAAACAAATCCAGATGTATTAGATTCTAGGATAGCAGCTGAATTTTCATTTTTTCATTTTTCATCTTTATTTCCTTTTTTGTCCATCTTTTTATGAAATTCAAGTTTTCAAGCTCTTACACTATTTGTATGCTGCTGCAGATTTTACACTATGCTATTGTATATTACACTATAATGTTGTATATTACACTATGTTGTTGTATGCACTATGTTGTTGTATGATGCCTGCTATTGAAATAAGGTTAGTGGGTATATGCTAATGTTGTATGTTTGTGTTAATATGCTACTGTTATTGTGTGTTGATGTTAATCTTCTAATGCTGCTGATTTTTCAACAGTAACAAATTAGCCATTGATTGGTATGTAATAGCTTAACAAATGGATCGAATAGAATCGAGACGAAACCTGAACCGCCTAAAAATTGAATAGGACCGAGACCAACTATTTCAGTTTGGTCTATATTTTTCTAGGATCAATTAATATGGTCCGGTCCTGAAAATACCTCAAAATCGGACCGGACCGATCCGGACCGCGAACACCCCTAGTAGAATAGTTAGAAAAGTATACTCGGAGGTTTAGTTTAGGTCCCGGGGCATTTTTATGCCAAACCAGCACCTCGGGACATTATTTCGATCTTTTAGATTTATGGAGTAAAAAGACCTACGAAATTTCTAAGTGTATATCAGCTGGTTGGTTAAGTTTTCTAGGGTAAAAATTTACAAAAGCAAAGAGATGGAACAAGAGGAGGGAGAAGAGTTCCAAGGCTTAACCCACCATACTTGCACCACTACCACCACCGCTGGGTAGATCGTAAGGAGAGGAACACCACCCTACTGCCATTCTGCAAAAATTTAGACCTACATATAGAGGCAAGTATTAATCTTTCTAATCTTGAGCATATATAATCCATATTAATGTAGGATGATTATTATCATGAATATATGAAAATTGGTGTAAATTTTGAAGATTCAAAATATGTTCTTGGGTAGGAATCATGTTATATTTAATCCCCTATGCATGTATAACCAATCTGATGAATTAGTATGGTAAAAATATTAAGAAATATGGGTCCTTTTTTATATTCTTGAACAAAATGATAATTTAGGGGTTTTGGGGCTTAATGTTGAAATTAATTCGATTTAAAGGTTTTCCTTGATGATTTAATGATTCAATCATGTTAGAAATCGTTTATGTATGTTAGTATGATATTTAGTATGTTTGGTTGTGGAGTTTATGATTGTGTAATGGAGGTTTGGAGTGATAAAAATGGTAAATCCTGTAACTTTTAAAACGGTGAAGCCGAGACTTGTATAGGCGTATCGATTCTGCTCCTAAGCTGAATCGATTCGAAAGGCGGATTGATTCAGACTAAGGCCGAATCGATTTGTTTTCCTAGATTTTGACTATTTTCCCCTTTTTGTTTAGAATTCAAGGGGAGTGATCGGGTTAACTTTCGAAAGGATTTAAAAATGTAATGAGACATACTTTAATTACCAGTAGGCTAATATTGGGAATTGAAACTTAGTCACATGTGGGGGTTTAGGGCTAAAATTATCTAGGTTAATTGGATAATAAAACTTAATTCATAGAATGATACGATGTCACGAGAAATCAAGATAATATATGATTTAGACTAGTAGGATATGAGTGAATTACCTACTGAAATACTTCAAAGAATAATTGGCACACTTCGGGTAGTGGGGGATACTCGGGAATATACGATGAGAATTATAATAATGATTTAATAATACGTAGAATATTCGAGAGTTAAACATACGACGTATGAGACATATATTAAACGTTAAGTGAATACCTATACTGAATATATATGTATATATATGTGGTGTGTATACCTATTGCTTGATTTATTATGTGTAAACACACCTAGGCTACTTGCTCTCACGGGAGGTTTTGAGTCGTGGACAGTCTTATTCTGATGAGCCCATTAGGGAGATATTGACTTGTACCTCAAAACATAGAATTTAGGGATTAAGCACCACTTGTGTGAATAAGGGTGTGACCGGTCATTTGGGTGCGTTAGGTATATGTGCAGCACAAAGACTTAGAACTATGTTCGCCTCCAATATGTGTGATTTAATTTATGGTTCGAGGGTGATATCCGAACCGATGTCCTTACTTAGTACCTGATTTACCAGGACTTGATAGCAGAGTATGCTCGCATCGCAGGTCTCCACCTAGGGATTTTGTATACGTATATATATATATATATATATATATATATATATATATACGTGTGATTGATTCTACTACGAGTGTATTAGTAGATAATATCGATAGTGATATCTAAATTACTCTAAGCGTATGAGAACTTTTTCATAAACTTGTGACTCTTAATAAATAAAAAGAATTGGAAATGCAGTATCATATTCTATGGGCAGTACGGGTGGGCACATTATCTTATTAAGCGGGAAGATATTGAAGCCAGATTAGTTAGGCAGGGTAGCGTAACTAGGTGGGTTGGAAGAGTACGTTAGATGTACACAGTAGTTGAGGGGTAAGGATCTCAAGTGAGAGCACGCGGAGCTAACATGTAGATAATATGTACTCTTTACTGCATTTTAAATACTTGCTAAAATATTTTCAAACTGTTTTACTTGGGCTCTGACCCGTTTCAAATCAATTTTTGTAAAAACATTTTAGGTTCCTAACCACATGGACGTCAGACTTAGGAGTTGCTTCATTTGACATGCTGAAGCTACTGTGGAAGTTGCATGATCTTGGTAATAGACGCCTCCATATTTATCAGTTCTTATTTATCCTTTTATCTATCTCAGTCGGGCATGTCGCCCATTCCTAGTTGGTGATTATTACACGGACATTGTACTTCCATTTTATTTGTAGTATCGGAGTTGGTTTATTTATGGATGATTGTATTTGGATTTCCATCTTGAGTGTTTATTCTCATCATTATTATTTATTCAGATGTTCTAGTATTTAGTATGTTATTATTTGGAATGGTGAATGTGAAATATTTTTTTTCATGCTAATAACAAGAATTAAAATTTTGACACCGGGCCATTTGGATATTAGTAAATTAATTGAATTTCTATAGTGATGCTGAAAATGAAATCGTTAATGATTACTGTTTAATTTAATAATGGACTAATCACCCAGGATTAGAATAAGCGAGGTGTCACACTATTATTCACACTACATAGTATGGGGTCTGTAATTTTATTTCTACATTTGTAGACAAGTAGATTAATCTTAATTAATTTATTTTATTGAATCGTAATCACTTACATTCATTATATCACTTCCCAAAGTATCCCGATCATGCAACTTGTAAAAGTAACATAAACATCTATTATGCACACTATATAATATGGGGTCTGTAATTTATTGTCTACATTCCTAGAAAAATAAATTAATCTCATTTAATGTATTAGATTGAATCGTAAACATTTACATTCATGATACCACTTTCCAATGTATCCCAATCATGTTAGTCGTAAAAGTTACATAAACATCTATTATGCACACTACATAGTATGAGGTCTGTAATTTATTGTCTATATTCTTTAACAGATATATCAATCTCATTTGATTTATATGTTCATATATATGTCCTTCCATATATGAGAAACTCAAAGGAATCTACCAATAGTGTCTCATTCGTGCTCTATCGGTAAGTCCGAAAGAATCCCTTATCCAATCATACATAACAAAACACACACAAGTGGGGCAATCCTTACGCAGTACACAAGTTCACGATCCATAACCAATGGTGACAAAGGATATCAGCATCTACACTTACCTCTCATTAGTGGCGCTATGTAGTACCTATAATAATGACCTACACAATGCCTAGCCCACTTGTGCCGACATGTGCTCCGGTCACGAACATGCGTGACCCCAACCGACAGGATGGTCCACGAACATAGGTATGTCTATAAAAAAAATATGAATACATACTTATATCACACAATATGTATAGGTAATTAACTCTATAATTACCCCCAAGAAAAATTACAATTTCCCATTAATATTCTTACATTTGGATTTAATCATTTAGTTAAATGAAATTTCCCATATAGTATTTGTATCAAGAAAACATTTTTAATAAATTTTTCGTTCATCCAAACACAGTCCTACCAACTCGTATGGGTTTCTAAAAATACCCCAAATCAAATCTCGGTCCCACCTCAACCCGTCCCGGAGGCCGAATCGATTCGCCCAAGGAGCTGAATCGATTCGGATATGGGCAAAAGCCTAGATATGCTACGTTTTCTCAATACGGGATTTACAAATTCAACCATAAACTTGGTTGTAATGGTTTACAACCTTATATAAACATCAAAACAGGTCTTTAAGGTTTCTTTCGTCATCTTAGACTAATTATTTACGTAACTTGACTTCGACTTTAATCCTAAAAATCCCCTAATTTTGGCCCATTAATACATCTACAGAAATCAGATTTCTCACTTCTAAATCCCATAAGATTCTAATCATATGCAATGATTCAAATATCAAAATTTTCAGATACTAAACATGAATACTAATCCTCCACACATTTATCAAGATTGCTAATTTTACCCAATATTCCGAAGGCATAAATTCTATCACCCAATTCAAGATTAACACCATCCCGAATTTCGAATTTAACTACCATATCTCATATTTTTGTCCTCTACGAGCATGTGATTAAATTATCTTTTTCTATCATTTTATCTACTATAAAAATCTAAAATTTTCATGGGGAAACACAATAATGAATTAAGAAATAATTTAGACATTTAAATTAAGCATGAAAATTCTTGCATAGAATAAATTGGTTGAATGAACTTTAGTTGAATCACTTAGCCTCCTCTTTGACTTCTTCCCCTTGGATCTTTAGTCTCCTCTTCCATTTTGCTTTTGGTATCCTCTAACTGCTAGGTTTTAATTTTGTTAAATGTGGGGAGGCTCTTAACCTCCCTTCTTAACTTATATTACTCTAAATCCCGAGTTAGGCCAAAAAACCTATTTTTGGACCCCTAAATGGGCCCGATTCCATAATTAAACTAGTCAAATAATCTCCCAACTTATATACTTATACTCGTGGATCATTTCTAAAGGTCTAAAACACTTAAATGAGCCCATAAAGTTCCCCGAAATGTGACCCAATTAGTTTTACCCAACATACACATTTTCATTTCGTTTGATCACTACATGACCATAATTAATTAACGTTCAATTTTTTTTCACGAATGAACCCATTATGCCCAACTGAATCCAATTAAACATGTAGACATGAATAAGCATTTCTTCTCAATTTAACTTGAATCCTACCAATTTAATTCAAATCCCAACGATTCAATTTATTCTCAAAATTTATTTTAAGATTATTTAATTAAATTCTGTCACAGTATTTTATTCAAAAAATGTGGGATAATACATTATCATTAACGTTTTGTCCTTGAAAAAGTAAAGTTACCAAAATAACCTGGTTTTCAGAGTTTTAAATTGGGTTGAATGCAAAAATGTTGAATTTAGTAAACCTTCATTTCAATTTTATGTTAACATTTTTGTTAAATGAAAACAACATAAAATAGTTTTAAAAAATAAGCATTATTGGCAAGATAGTCAAAATCAAACTCCCAACATCGTTTAGCAATATTTATACACAATTTTCATCAAAAATTTAGAAATAATTTGTTTGGGAAAATTCCAGAGAAGTTATATCTATATCATAATCTTCTAACAAATCTTAGTTGTTCCAACTGCCCTAATTTAGATACAATAAGGACACTAAATACTTAGGTTTTACGCTTTGCTAAACTTTTTGTAGGTGATAAACACCAAAAACTGTACATTTTATACCCGAATAGACGTACTTTAGTTGATAATTCTTGACAGTTTGGATCTTATGTGCTTTATTGTGTATTTTGTAGGTCGAATGCACGTTGTGGTGTTCAAACGCGTATTTCAAGACAATTGTGCGGATTGTGAAGCTAATTACCAATCTCGTAGCCTTAGCCTACTCTTGCCTACCCTAAACCTACCTAAACCTGTCCCGAACCGTGTGTGTTTAGTTTATCCCATTTTATTTTATTTTTAGGATTTATTTTATTTTATTTTATTGAGTAACGTATATACTTTTAGGATTTTTATATTTTTAGCGCGTCGTGTATTAATTTTTATATTTTCTTAGTTTTTAGTTAGTTTATTATTATTTCATTTTTTTATTTTATTAGTTTTTATTTTTATAGTTTTTATTTTAGTTGTGTTTAATTTTTTTAGAATTTGTATAATATGTCATGTCGTGTCATTTTTATTTTAATTGATTTTTATTTTTAATTTAGTTAAATTTTTATTTTTTTAATTTTATTTTATTTTTTTATGAGTCATAACTGAACAGACACACAACCCCTCACACCCCAATACCAACACACAAAACAATTCTCAACTCACCCTCACACACTTACCATACACTACACCACACAAAATCAAACCCATCACCCGTCTTCTTCCTCACATCACACCCTTTCTCTCTCCTCTCTCCTCAGCGTCCATAACCCACAACTAGCACTGGCAAAATTATGGGTTGGGTCTAATTTGGGCGGGTCAAATATGGGTTGGGCCAAATGTGGGTTGGGCCAAATGCGGGTTGGGTTAAATGTGGGCCGGGCCAAATATGGGCGGACCAAATATGGATTGGGCCAACCCATTATTTTTCTACTAAATTAAGTATTACAATTCGAGGTATACATAAAAAAAAACTCATATTTTACTCATAACTTTTTAAAATGAGTATTATATTTGATTTGTATCTTTTAAAATTGAGCTACATATTTGATTTTTTGCTTTCAAATATGGACCCCATATTTAACTCACAGCTTTGAAATATGGGCCCCATATTTAACTCATACCTTTTAAACATGGCCCCATATTTAGATGCTTGGACTAATATGGATTGTTTTATTATTTGGGCCACATTTTGCCACTGCTACCCACAACCAACACAAACCAATCAACATCCAGCTTCTACCTCACTCTCTCTCCTACCATACACAAAAATCCCCTTGAACCCGGCGACCAAGCCATGACAATCCCGCCGGCGACCCCTGCTACCCGTCACCGGATCCGCAAACCTAGCAGTGGCATCCCACTGCCCCGACGGCATCCAGCGACCCACCACGCTGCCCCACGCTGGCGACCTAGCTAAAAACGCCACATCCTCACCTCCTGCTGACGATCTCCCTGTCAACACCACCGCGGGCGACCCCGGAACGACCAGCCCACAACCCGCCGTAGCCCCCAACAGGCCAGTCCCGCTCCAACCCAGTCAAACCCGCCACCTCAATAACCCGTGACCCCGGAACGACTAGCCCACAACCCGCCGGCGACCCCTGCTGCCATGTCCGGTCTTCCAACTCGCCCATGCCCGATACCCAGCGATCCAAACCCATGTCCAACCCATTTCTACCAAACCCATTTGTCTCCAAGCCTCTTACACGTTTTTTTTACCTGCCCAATACCAAATACCAAAAATCAAATAAAAGCCACATGTCTTTAACCCTTTAACCCTATATACCCAAAATACCCCCACACTCTCATTTCCTTTATTCCCCTCCTAAAATACCCACCTTATCCCTCATAACCGTAATCTGATTTTATTCACTCACTTCACTTCCCACATGACCTCACACAGCTCATGCACATTTGTGCATTTTCCTAAATTAACCTTCACCCACACCTTATACAACCTCTTGCACCTTTATCCTACTCAAATTACCCTCATGCTTCATGCCTACTATTTAAAGAATGGAAGACTCAATTTAAAAAAGCGCTTGAGAATAGGAATTTGTAGTGAGAGTTCTAGAGAGAGATAGGTTAGATTAGAAAATAAATTAGGAAATTATTTTTGTAAATAGTTTTTATTTTTCTTTTTAGAGATTATTGAGTGATAAATTGTGAGTAATTCAATTGAGTATTATATTGAATTGATTATTTTTGGATGCTCAATTTGGATGGATAGTGCTTGATTTCAAGAAATGAGAGTTCAATTTCACTTCAAGAGATTGGGTTTGATTGTTCTCTTCTCTTCTCATTTATTTTATGCCTTTTATTATTAATTTGTCAAATCTCATACCATGTTAGGCTAACTCCCCTTTCCAAGGGGTGGGGTGAACCCTTATTTGATGTTTTTTTTAATTTAATTAGTTTGATTACTTGAAAATTTCCTTTAAATGTTAATTTTGATCCATCACCCTTAAATTTATGCCTCGAGAGAGGTAAATGATTTTCGAGAGAAAATAAAAATTCTAGTTATAATACCCATTTTAGATTCGAACTAGAGATAGGAGTTTCTTAAGTGTGGTATTATTACTTGAATTTCAACTCTAAATTTATTTTCTAAAATTTACATAAATTTTAATTGATCGATCCTAGTGGGTGATTAATTAAAAAGAGTGTAGATCTATTTTCTAAAGTTGTGGGGTGTTAAACTTAATTTTCTAAAAGGTTACTATTAAAATTACATTTGCAATGAGAGTTGATTTGTAAGTTTTATATTAATTTAGGAGAATTCAATTAATTAAATTAATTAATTAGAATAGCTAAAATTTGTGGTGTAATCTCACTCCTTGATTGTTCTCACATTTATTTACCTCATTTATCTCATATTTTAGTGTTAGACTTTATTTTCCAATTTAGTCACTTTTTAGTTTGTAATTTGATCTTCCATATAGTTTAGTGTTATTTCACATCCTCATCCTAATTGTTTTAATATTTGAAAAAGCTAAAAAAAATAGAAAAAACAAAAACCCAAAAAGAAAAGAAAATTGAAATATAATTGAGTTTGTCTCTAGCTTACCCCCTTGATTTGGATTGATACCCTTACTTACCTCTACACTTTAGTTTGTTAAATTTTGTAGGTATTTTGAGGATTTTGATTAGAGGAGCTTCTCAAGCAACGACGAAAGATACACGCAAAAGTTCTTTCTATCAAATGGCACTGTTGCCATTCTTGGGAGCGTGAAGCACTTGGAGCAGATTTCAACTTGTAGTTCATTTATTTTTTTCACTTTATTATTTTTTGCACCATTTTTATATTTTTAGAAGGCTTGTATTAGGATTATTCTATTCTTGGCTTGTATTGCGGTGCATAGAGACACCTTTATTTTATTTTTCATTTAAAAAAATTATAATAATCGAAGAAAGTGTGATAGGGAAACCGATAAGGTAGAGAAAGGGCGTCCAAGGTGAGAATTTAGAAGCCTCTCTACCTTGGGTCGGTAGGACTCCCGGCGCCGACTGAGAAAGGTGTGATCTCCCCCCGGTCGACTCAAATTTTTCGATACCCCACAGTGTAAAAATTGTGGGAGGTACATCTCTTGAACACTCGCGCCTCTCATGTTAGCGAGTCAATTATTTTGTGTGCTTTGTGTACTCCTATGTGATTTTATTCTCGCATTTATTTTCGAATGGTGTGATGAATTAATTGACTAAGACCTACACCCGGTCACTCACGAGAAGGGATTTCATCACCCGACTCACTCGCTTACCATTGTGTGCTACCCTAGCCATCATTAAATTTAAAATCAATCAACTAGGTAGCCCACTAGGAGAATATTTTGGCAAAGGCGATCACTCAGAAAATTCCGTGAATTTTTATCGCCCACGGACTTAATTAAAATTTGACTACCCCTTTCATTTTTCGGTAGTCGGATTTAAAGATAAAAATTAGCTATGTGCTAGTTAGGAAATTTTCTTGACTTGTTTGTGTGTCCAAATCATTTTTAGGTAGTTGAATTTTAGTGAGTTCGTCCATTCAAGAGTCCATATTTTTCCCCACCTTTTCTTCAAAAAAATCCAAAAATATTTTCTTTCATTTTTGTAAAAAAATCCAAAAATATTTTCTTTCTTTCATTTTAGAAAAATTCAAAAATATTTTCTTCCTTTATCCAAAAATATTTTCTTCCTTTATTTTTCACAAAACTCCAAAAATATTTTCTTCCGTTATTTTTAGAAAATCCAAAAATATTTTTTACCTTTAGAAAAAATTTTAAAAAAAATTCCAAAAAATATTCAACATGGCCGAAGAACCTCCTTTACGGGACTACTTTAGTCATTTTTCATTGACACGTGACACGTGTGAGAGTGATCCTGAGCCGTCTCTTTATGATATTCTTAGTGGTCACCGCTCTTTCACGAGTACCGTTGGTACTCTTGACCCATCCATGCACCACCTCATTTTCCATCACCCTCGGTGTCAAGTGTCGACGTGTCGTGTACCTTGTCGTGCACCCATTGTTCCTATGCCGATCACTTGTCCCATGAGCTTGTTACACAATGCACGCCACTCTCTCGTGGTGTTGATTTCTTCCCGAGATAGCTCCCTAGTGTGTCACGGAGAGACCATTATCATCGCCCATTTATAGAATGGTCGTGTGATTTATATGATCCTCACCCCATCACTATTGCCAAACCCTTTTGCCTTCCCATCCAACTTGAGCACCATTCTTATAGGGCCCTAGTTGCCCTCATCTTTAAGCTCAACAAGGCCCGTGATCGGTGCCTATTCACCCTTACCCTTTCCTTTCTCCCTTATACCCTAATCCCCACCCACCCATGGTCCACCGATGCTTTGCATCATGTGATGCACTTTGCCATACAAGTGCATTGACCTTTTTAGCCTCTATCCAAAAAGACTGACGCTTCAGTCTTGTTTGGGGGTCATTCTCATCACCCAATTTTTTTGTCGCCCCGTGCTTTCATTGTTCTTATCCTTAGGGTGAGATTCCATCGGTCTGGCTGAAGACATTAAACTTAGCGCTACCGGGAGGCAGCCCGCGTTTCTGGTACTAGTCACATCCTGTTTGGGGGTGGTGTGTTACATCACCAATGCTTTACCATGTTATGGACTTGTACACATTTTTTCCTCTCACTTCGTATTCAGGTTTATTCTTGGCTACATCTGTTCACTTCATTACCGGTTGATTCTGGTAATCTCTTTTCTACCTTATGCTCTGAATTTGAAAAATCATTTTACTTAACATCGAGGATGATGTTCCTTTTTGTTTGGGTGTGGGGAATTTTATCAAAATCGTACCTCTTTTGAAATTTTTTGATTTTTAAACCTCATCTTTAAAATTTCGTGCAGTTTCTTTCATCTCAATCATTGATGTGAATTTTCAATCGTCCATCTTTCAAAGTCTAGGAATCAAGCTAGAGAATATTTTTTCTAAATAGCTTATGTAATACATAACAAGGCATGTTGCACCATGAATTTCTATACTCAACAAAATTTGCGCACTTATCACGTCACTACGGTTTAAAGTCGAAGAGTACTATAATTCTCAAGAGAACCTTAAGGATCACTAGTAGAGACTTTATCTTGCGAGATTCATGCCTTTCACCCTTTTAGAGAGTTTAACGCAATCTCCGAGTCACAAGTTGATTCAACTTCTTTTGGGTCCGCACTTTAATTGTTATATGATCTCATTATTCTAAATTTTTGGGTTGATCACTGAGAATGACATCTTTTTCGAGTTGTAAGAAACACGTGTCTTGAAATTTGTCCCCATCACTAGGTTTTCATCCATACACTTACCACTTTTCCATATCACATTTCCATTCACTCACCCATTACCTTTCCATATTCTCCCCATCCATATATATACGCCACCACATTCATATATCATCCATCATATTGAGAAAAAGAGTGTTGATTCCAAATGTTAAATGTCTTCATTGTTGGTTTGAAAAGAGAGAGAAACAAATTTAGAAAAAATAGAAAAAGAAAGAAAAAGAGAAAAAAAAAAAAGAAAAGAAAAGAAAGAGAGTTTGTAGTTAGTAGTTTAGTCCTTGTTAAATAAAGACATTGGTTCTTCATGTATATAACACTCTTCTCACATATCCATCCATCTTCTCAGACATCCATCACTCATCATTCATCCACTCATCACCATCCAACCTCATATCCCATCCTTCTCATTTTATTTCCCCCTCACCCATTATCATACATGTTCCCCTAGGTGTTCGGGAAAATGAAAGTCAACATGGTGAATAACTCGATGTTCTCACTATAGTGATTAGCATTTCTTTCACGAGATCACTTTTCTTTCAAATTATTCGTTATTTCTTATGTGTGTGTGAGACGTTTGAACTTGCTTACATTTACTCACCTCCTCACACACAAGAGCGATACACTAACCCATATGTCGAGAGTTCGTTTGAGAGAGAGATATCCATGAGAATTTGAATTTGAAGCGTTGATTCCGATAAGGCAATCTAGGAATTACTCTTGTGATACTCGATCCGTTTTGACTGATTCATACTATACACGTTGAGTTCTAGGAAGGATGTGCCTTGAGTATTCACTTAGCTAAAATTTTTATGCACTTCTAGCTTGTAATTCTCAAATTATTTCTCTCGTGATGGATTGTGCGAATATTCTACGTCTAATAAGAGATTGACGGCCTTTAAATAAATCATTTTAAATAAAGAATTTTGTGGGTATATTCCCTGGAAACCCTCACGAGACAGTTATGCATGTATTAGAGTTAATCCATATGATAACCTTTAGAACCAATCAGAGTAAGAATAAATGTAGTGCATTAACAACCATTAGATTTTGATGTTGAAACGTCAAAATGATCTCAACCCTGGATTTGCTCTGATGTTCCAAATCGTTCTAACACTTTTTATAAATAGGCTGCTTGGGTTATCCATTAGAGGACTTTGAAAATCGTCTCATTTGAGAGAAAAAATAGGGAAGAATGAAGGTAAAGAGAGAAGAGAATAAATAGAGAGAGAAGAGAGAAAACCAGTCTTCCCGTTTAGAAATCCTTAGGTTTTCCTCCAAAAACCAAACACATTCCTAATCATTTCATCTATACAAGAAAACCTAACATCTTGAGAGTTAAAAAACTTTAGGTTTTTTAGGGTTTGGTATTTTGTTGAGTTTGAAGAACCTCTTCAACCACTATCTCTCTTAGGAACTTTTTTCTCGCTATAGATCTCACTTTTTTTATTTACAAATTGTGAGATTTTGCTAAGAGATATACTTCACGTAGTATATTATGGTTTATGTTACTCTTCTTAGTTGGACCTGTATTTTTACTGTTTATGTTTGTAGATCCACTCTCTATTTAAAATACTTTAAAAAAGAGACCTCCAATAGTTTAAAAACTCATATATGAAAATGTAGCTTCAAAAATATAAGTTTCACAGTTTGTAAAATTATTTCGTACATAAATAAGTTTTGAATCGATAAAATCTATTTTCTGAAAGATTCTTTTTTAGATCTGAAAATAATTTTTTTGAAGGCTGATTTTTAAATAGATTTGAACTCTTTGCATGTCATATAGATTCTGTGTAATTTATAGGATTTATTTGTTTAAATCTTGAGAGGTGTGAGCTACATTATTTGCATGTAGTTGTAGTCACATCACTATCACATGAACACCTAGTTAAGTGTGGTTATTTTGAGATATTTTGGGTTGTTTGAGCCATTGCGAGTAAGAAACAAGGAGGAAGGCAAGGAAGCTTCTAGGAAGATTAATGTCGGATCAGGTTTGCAGTTGAAAGAGGAACTCGTGTAGGTATAATTCTCATCTTAGACTTAGGATCTTGAATGCAAGCTTAGTTCTTGTAATATTGTTTGATTTCAATAGATTTTTTATTTTATGCTATTGAGGTCACCGTTGATGTTTCTCCTAGTTTGGGGGTTTTACCACGTCAAAAATATTGCCTCCTGTGTGTGTTCTTTAATACTTCACTACTACAGCTGCAAACTAGACTTAGGTTCAATTTTAAAACCTATTTCTAAGATTCTGACATAGCTGGTTCATATTTTCCATATTAAACACATCTTGTGTAATTCTTGAGGATTTCTTTAAAAGATTTTCCTAAAACAGTATTTCAAAAGTTACTTAATCTTTTAACTCAATGTTTAATAACTTATTATGTTTTTTCAGCCTCAGCATTTGGGATAGCATTTGTAGATTTATGTTTAGTAGGTTATGTCAACTGGGTATTAGTCTTTCCCATCATCTTGGCGAGAATATTTCCAGTGATTAGAGCTGAGATTTTGCAGATTTGGTCAGGTATATTATTAGGATGATATGCAAAATAGAAACGATCAACAACTATCAGTATCGGTATAAGTATGAGACGATAAGAAAAGTTACTAAATATTTTAGCAACAAAGAAACTTATGAACAAACTCTAATGGGATTGATCCTATTCCAACAAATTTGATTATTTCAGGTTTAATCAACACCTCAAATATTATAAGTCCATTCATAGCTCTTAGTTTGTCAACCCTTTCTTTATTGTTCATACTCAAACTAGTGTCAACCTTTGTCAAAATTGTGATCTTATCCCACTTTCGAGGCACTTTAACTTCCCTATGCATCAACAAATTTTCGTCTCCAAAATCCTACAAGCCTAAGACATATATGTGTCGAGAATTCCAATTATGGTTGGATGTATGGTTCATGTGCACAAGTTTTTGGTCTGGGTTGCGACCATTGAAATAGTAATAGCACGAGTTGATTTAGTGGTAACGCTTAAATAACATGCTCGAAAGATATATGAGGGTAAATCCTTCTCATAGGCAAGTGTTCTAAGTATAACTCATCCTATAATTGTCCTCCAAGCATTAGTGGCTAATTGGGTCAGAGAAATGCTGATAGCATCTACAATTCCTCTAATTTTGGGTCCAAATGGAAGCCGAAGGCCAAATTTAAACATTTTATCATAAATGATAATCTCATCGCCATTTTTGAGATTGTAGACCATCTCATCACCATCCGTCACTCTAAGAATTATCATTGGGTCAATACTTTATAAGTGTTATCACATAATAAGACCAGTCTCTTAGGAATCACTCTTATAAGACGAGGCGACACTTGTGTCAATCTCAAAAGTCTCTTCCTCATAAACATCAGCAATAATTGCTTTACCACATTTGATTGGCCCTAGATAAGCTGACTTAGACATTACAGTCAAAGGCATATCTATTACAGGGGGTGGAATATTATCTCCACGTTTGTCATCAGAGATGTCGTATAGTGGGGTCTCAGGATCCTTACTCTGATGAGAATAGGTGCTTGGATGACCTATGTAATTGAACTTATGAAAGTCAAAAATCTCAATCAAGATAGGATTAGAAATAATCACTCTCATGGTTTCCTCAAATGAGCCAAGGTTCAAAGCTCCAGCCGGAGGGTTCAAACTCTCAGATGGGATGTAACCCTCAGACATAGAAGTAGTCTCAAATTTAGTATAATCCTGAGAGATCGTCATGTTATCACTGCTAATTACTATACCACTAGTGAAATGTATAAGTGAAAAATAAGTGGGGAAAGTTTGCCAAACTCCAGGGAGGAGTTACTACTGCTAAAGTTGTCGGAGTCAGAGGTGTGAGAAAGAAACTCTCTCGATGTGACCTATTTCAACTAAATTGAGCCGCAACCTCTTCCCTCTCTTAACAAACATGCTCGCCAAGGCCATATAGCACGAGCCAAGTCTGTACAAATTTTGGCATATCTACAATTAGTTATTTAAGAGTTTTCTATGGTTTTAAATATCAAAAGGCAAAAAACTTCATCATTTTCGCGTAAGAACACTCAACCGAACTAAAAACCTTCCATTGGCACAAAAGTCACCAGAAAATGATTAGAGTCATCAGAAACCCTAAAAAATCAATAATTTTCTCTAAATATCATACAAAAACCATAAAAATCTTATAAAAGCCAAACGAAGCCTAATAAAGCTTGAATTAGCACCTTAACAATGCCACAAAAGAGGTGTAAAATCCAAAACCTCATCGAAAAAATGAAATCGATGGGAACGAAGACAAGAAATATTGAAAAACTAAGGAGATGTTATTTAGAGTTAACTGAAAGAGGAAGACATTCGTAATAGCTTAGGAAACATTGAAGAGATGGGAATCCTAGGGAGGGAAAGATAAGTTAAACTCCAGATGGGATGGGAATCCTAGAGTTAACTTATTTTCTTTTAATTTTTTACTTTTGGTAAAACTGATAAAAAATTTTAAACTCCAGTCTAAAATAAGTTAAATCTAAAAAATGTAGTATTGATTCGTCAAAAATATTAGTGCATGGGTTGTTGTGATGGGATGCCCGTGTGAGCCAAAAACACTTTGAAAATCCCACCCAATGGTTTCAAATCACAACACCTCTTACATAGACAAGGGGTGATATAATGACCCGAGAGAACATGGTGGTGATATAATCATTATATATGAAGATATAATTGCTACTTCCTCAATATATGATTGACAACTAAAATATCGCTAAGATTATAGAGTCATTGCCTATAGGACATTCATCGGACAAGATAACACGATAATCAGATTATTCCTATTGATGCAGGAGGCTAAGGTCAATAGTGATAGACCCTAGTATGATCTTGTCCAGATCAAACTATGATAACAAACCATGTATTATTAGCTCGTCCAACAAATGAGACCAACATTCTGACCCGTACCAGTGGAAGAGTGTCGGTTTTAGATGACACTTATGTTACAAGCCACCAGACACAAAGGATAGAGATAAATGTGTCAGGCACAAACGAGCATTCTATCTCATCTTGACTATAATCATAGATCCAAACACCACATGGACTCTCAGAATTGAAAATACTTCTAGTATCACCTTAGACGATATTTCCTATAACAAGTATCTTCATCCAGGCATGGAAATAAAGATAGAGATATCTTAATCATTTCAGCACAAAATCGTTAGTGAGAATAACTCACGCACATGATGGAATTTTCATCATGATTACTTTACTATAAGAATATATAAATGACTCTCTCTCATAGGCCCTCGACCTCAGCTGGGTGTGTTCCACATGTTGAGGGTGATAGTGTGCATCACTCAACCTATAAAATGCACATTTTGTCTTCTTCATTGATATCAAATTTTATATATCCTCCAGTTTATCTACTAAAATAGTTATAGAGATAAATCTTGTATTATTCTCTCCAATGGTTGTTTATGCATTATTATAGTGAAACACACTCATACTTTTGACAGTGGATATAGGCCAATGGACAAACCACTTAAATCATTGTGTTCATCTCCATTTCTCTAATCTCTTTTACTAAATTACCTATTAATTACTCTATCATACAAGGATTATGCACTGGATTCACCCTGAACACATAATATAAGAAGAAACGATTATTCACAATGTATCCATCGAAATGGTCCATAAAATATAGTACCTGTCCAAATTTAGACTTGGATGGAATCAGTAAGGAAACCTCAAAGTCGTCATGACCACAAAACATAAAGGAAAGATCGATCTTCAGTATAACCCCAATAGTAATTATCTAACCCCAGGTCTCAAAGACCTGATCATGGGTGGAATGGTAACTTCAACCTCTATGAGAGGGATTCCCCTATCACGCACTACCTAAACCCTGGTGGGATGAAATAAAGAAATCCTTATAACCTGGAATAGAGATCCTCTATGAGGAGGGGTTGTTCATGGATTATGACAAACTATAGAAGGATAATTAGTGTGAGCTCAACATATCGTGGGTCATTCAGGAAGAAAGAAAAAAATCTCGAGTCTAAACTTAAATGGGGGTTGCCCGCATTTTTCCCTAGTAAAGTTATCATGATATCCATATTGGGGTACTCATATTTAGGCTTGCAAAATGCATCCACAATTGGTACACCGCCTCTACCACCCATCGTATAACATCTGAGAAAGGAGAGTTAGTCAACATTCCTCAGCTCAAACTATACCTTCGTTTGCCAGGTTTGATAGCCTACCTCTTTAAGACACTACCTTTTGACAAACCTCGGGGTGAACTTTGATAGCTCCCTCAGGCCTATTAGTGGAATGTAAAAGGCCATTATATCTTGTTATAAGGACTCTCCAAGGAACTCCCCTACAATGACCCCATGATAGAACCAATAAAGGATCCTGTTATGAAATTTGAGGGGAAAAAAACCCATATCAAAGTACATAACCTGCCCTAGAATGCAGTTACTGCCATGGTTCCAAAGCATCGGAAGACCACTAAAAAATTTCCAAGATAGAATTCGACCAACCACATCACCAACATCAAGGGTAAATGTGATAATTAATAATTGGAATTCTATCAGATGAAGCTCGTCGCCCGTTATTCGGAGGCCCTTTGAGTCTATCATATTTTCGCAAAAGAGTCTCCTATCAACCCTCTCTTAATGTATCTCTCTATAATGTATACTTTTATGTTATTATCAATGTTATCCTTCCTCCCTTTAATATCATATTATTAATGATTTCCAGTATTTTCTTGCATGAGTTTCATGTGATGAATATGAATCTAGTAAAGGATTAAAACTCACACCAAATAACAATGACTCTACACATACAAAATATTTAAAACACTTATAAAAACTGGACCAAAGTCAAAATAAGAGCATGTTTCCTAGCGATGATGATATAATAATCATAAAATTTGGCACTCCATAAAACCCCCAAAACAGTTAAAAATAGGGTCCTCCCTACATGAGCATGAATAAAAGGATCTCATAACTCTCCTCATTATATTTATAGAGGTGTTTGCTTGGTCTTACACTGACATCCCTAGTATCGTCCTAACTATCGCCATGGCCGAGATACTCACTATCCCTGATGAAATACCTGGGAATTAAATAATCCGAAAACTAATATCTGAGTGGTCCATGAAAGTTTAGGAGGACATAGAGAAATAACTCATTGTTGGTTTCATTCAAGTATCATAGTACCCTACTTATTTAACCAACATCATATTGGTAACTATGACCAACATAAAAGTCCAAATGTTCATATACTATAAGGATATAAATAGGGCCTATGCCAAAGATGATTTCCTTTTACCTCATATTGACATATATCTTGGTAAAATCGACTATACACAGATAAAATGTCCCCCGTCATTAGGAGAAAACTGAGTTGAGTACCCTAGAAGGGACGTATGGTTATAAATTTATTCCATTCCGCCTTAAGAATGTCAGTCAACTTAAAAAAGATCAGCCACGACCATCCTACACAACCTCATGCATAAAAAGTGGAAGTATACGTGGATAGCATAATCATTAAATCCAAATATCATGAAGGGCACATACCAACAAGTAATTTTTTTAAAGGTTATGCCTTTTTTAAAATCACGCTAAATCCACATAAATATGTCTTTGAAGCAATTAAAGAAAAAGTTCTTGACTTCATTTTCAGTAAAGATGGAAAAATTATTGACCCTGCTAAGGTTAAATACACATAGGACATGACATTGTCCAAGATGGAGAAAGAGGTCAGAGGGTTACTAGATCAAATACAATTTATAATATGGTTCATCAACCATTCTACCACCATTTAC
This sequence comes from Sambucus nigra, assembly GCA_949130495.1. NCBI lineage: Eukaryota > Viridiplantae > Streptophyta > Magnoliopsida > Dipsacales > Adoxaceae > Sambucus > Sambucus nigra. The sequence goes on along the minus strand of OX422213.1, from coordinate 660,193,655 downwards.
AAACCCATATTCCATATGCTAAATAAAGACTCGCCAAATGACTTTAAGTGTTCGGGAAAACACATGAGTGTCTCACTCACCCTCTTTATTAGTATACCCAAATTGGGACAAAGCCTCTTACTCTACATGTCCACAACTGACATAACTGTCGGATCCATGTTGGTCTAATACATGGAAACTTTCTAGATGGAATATGCCATCTAACACATTAACCAAAAGCTACTATCCTATGAGTACAAATACATCGCCTCGAAAAAGGGGTGTGTATCTATCATATGGATCACTCACAAGCTTCGTCATTACATGATGTCCTTTAGCACATGACTCATCTCTATAATGTGACACCCCGACTAATTAAATACCGGGTAGCTACTCCTTTATTAAATTAATTCAAAATGCCAAGTTGGTCCAGTTAAAAGCATCATTGTCGAAACCATTTTATTATTTCTAACCACCTAGTATTTAAAAAGTAAGTTTCCAAATTTTAATTTAAGTCTGATTAACATACAACAAGTGTAATGAAGAATAATAACACCATTCACCATACTGAAGTAAATAGAATAACCATCACATAATGTAAATAAAGTCTGGAGGAAAACTCCTCACTACAAATCCCACAACTGAAATAAGTAACTAAATACTGAATACTGAATCAATACATGCCAAAGTCTGAAAACTGAAATGGAAAGATGTCTCTAATAGAAATGGGCAACATGCCCTACAACTGATAGATACTGAATCTGGAATCCAAATGATAGAAGCGTCTAAAAGCAAATACCTGTAGCTTCCACAAACAGCTACAACTCGTCACCTGAATGAGTATCCTATGCATAGTGTCCTTGTGGCTGGGCACCTAAAATGGTTTTACAAAAAATAGATTTGAAAGCAAACGGGTCAGAGCCCGAATGTGGAGATATTTTAAAAACCTGCAAGTGCTTTAAAAACATTTAAAACATTAAATGCAAAGTACATGTTAGGACGTGCACTCACATGAAATTCTCACCTCTCTTCTAACTGTGCACTCCTAACGTAAGTACCCATCTAAAATGACACAAACTACTAGCTAAGTGACATCATATCTAGCTAGACTGCCATAGGTTCTACCCTTATTACTCGGTTCCCATTAACATTATAACGATCTCAGTTAAATAGGGCTTAACGTAACTTCAGGTTCTCATACAAAAGTAATACAACTCGTTATAGATTATCCCTCTATGTAATTCCATAGTTACACACAATACCATATGAAAGTTCCAGTTTATTAAACATATATTTTCCACAACATAAATATACAATATAAGCACCCCGAGACTAGGCTGCGGTGCACACATACTCTGCTATCCATCCCGGTACATCACGTACATAAAGATCACATATTCCGAATCTCTCAGGAATAGTTCACAGATAACAACATCACAATTAATGGAGGCGAACACAGTCACATCACATGGGTCACGCACATACCTACGCTCCCACGATCAGCGGACTTATTAACATCCCAATAAGTCTTTCTCTGACCTATGTTCATCAAGGTAACCAGTCTAAATCCGGGCAACACAAGGATTAGAGGGCCCTAAGCGAACGCAAACCTCCCGTGATAGCAAGTATGGTAGGTATGTCATACACACAATTCATTTACCAATACTAAGTAAACACACATCTTAGTAATCCCGTAGTTTAATTGTAGTACTATTCTCATTTTAGTACCAATATATAATTTACACACTTTATACGATTTCGGTTTATAATCATACGCGCCATAATTTATTCTCACGTCGTAGTAGACACTCACGTCTCAACCCAACTATCCCTTTAATTTAAATTGCTCGTATATAATTTTCTCCTCAAAATAACCCAAACGTCCCAAATCTATCAATACATCATCAAAGGAAAGTTATCTCTAACCTCGAACAAGTTTACGGGACTCCCAAAATCAAAACAGGCCAAAAAGGCCTAAACTGCTAGCTCGTTAGAAGTCTCGTTCGAACGAGGCTGTTCGAACGAGATTCCAGTTCGTTCGAATGAACTGTACCTTCTAACGACATCTCGTTCGAACGAAGGTATCGAACGAAATACAGTTCGTTCGAACGAAGGTATCGAACGAAGTCTCCCCTCGTTAGAAGCGACTGGTCAACTCGTTAGAAGCTCATTCGAACGAGCTCGTTCGAACGACCTGGGGAGGCCTTCTAACGACCGACCAGTTTCAAGCCCAGAATTTCTTAGTTACGTTTTTCACCATTTTTAACACCTCAAGTCTCAACCAAAATTCGTCCAATCAATGTTTTAAGGTCTCCAATCATCCTAAAACATACTAAGGTCATATACTAACATCTTTTAAGGAATTAATACATCCTAAACATCATTAAATCACAAGATTCTACACTTTTCCCCAATTTTTCAAGAACATGAACCCTAGATTTTTATCATCATCAATTTCCAGAATTTAATCCGTTTTTACATCACATAAATATGTAATTTCTGAATTCAATCTTCCAATAACGTTTCTACATGCAAAACTATACCCAAAATTAAACTAATAACTTCCAATTTCATGGGTTTTCCTTTATCTCTCAAACAAGTATGATTATTAAGATTTCTAACATGGAAGAAACATTTACTGCATAAAAAATGTAATTTAAATCACTTGCCTTGATTCGATCTCTGATTTTGGTGACGATTTCCTCTCTCTTTCTGCAGAATTTCCTCTCTCTCTCTTTCTCCAAGTTTCTTCTCCAAAGGTGGCTAGGGTTTGTTTTGGGAAAGTAATTAGAAACCAAATTCTAATAACCTACGTAACCTATTGGGTTAATATGGGTTGGTTAGTGGCTTAGTGGGTCAAACCCACATCAGATTTACTTAGCTAATTTTCGTCACTTTTAATTCCCCAAAAATGCAAAATTACCGAAATGCCCTTTATGTTGCCGGTATGGACTAAAAATACCCCGGGACCCAAACTAAACCCCCGTCTAGTGTTTTCTGACTATCTCGACCCTTCCGGACGCGTTGGCGCACTCAAAATAACCATACGGATAATAGAAATAAAATTCACTTTTAATTAAAATAATACACCATGACGCGGCGGTCACACGCGTCTCAACAAAATTCCCAAATTGCCGTATATGAATCTCACGACAAATTTTCATAATTCCAAATTCATATAAAATCATATATACTCAAATATAGTCAAATACCAACTCACATATCGCTAGTATTTTAACCCGGATTAATTTCCAATTAATACACATTTAATTAATTAATCCCAAAAATAAATATAGCCAAAAGTACGGGGTATTACATATAATGGATCACCTGAAATATAAATTTGAGAAACCCTCTCTCTCTCTCACAGAATGACCAAGTGGAAGCTAATTTTGTCCTAATTCAAAATCAAATATATCATACATTACTGTATCAAACGGAGTTCCATATTTGACCTACTTGTGGTGCACACCCCGTCCGATGAGGAAAAATGTAACGAGGCATAATTCCCTAATGAGTACATCTTCAACTTAAATGATATAGAAATGTTGAAGATCTACTTTAAAAAAAGCCTCCAAGAAAAAAAGATTTTATATATGGATGCTCTTAATTTCTCCCAGCTTATGACGACTTCACCCTACTGTTAAACTTACCTAGAATCCACTGGTAATTTGGTCGAATATGAGCCTTGCATCGCACATCATAAAATTTCCTTGGAAATGGGAATTAATAAACTAAAAGCCTACAGGGACCCGAGACTAGTCATCAGTTAGATATTACAAAAATGGAGAATCTCGGATGATAAGTTGAAACATTACCATGCCTACTTAGGATAGTTGCACAATTTGAGCATCTCGAATTTGACTTCATCTTGAGGTCGAAGAGTAATTTGCAGATGTTGTTTGTGCCATAGCATCTATCATAGATATGTCAGAGAGAACCATGGAAACCACATTTACTATGACTAGCCGGAGAACCCTTGATTACTATTTTGAGATCAATGCGATTGAGGAGACAACGGTAAAACCTATGGTATAATAATACAATATATATAACTTTCTCAACAAAATAAACTACCCACCCGATTCCTCTATGAATAACAAACTCAACCTAAGGTGATTGCAGGCCCAATTAATCATATGTGGGAGACAACTCTACAAAAAAGGGTTAGACAAGGTACACTTAATGTGCATCACTGAAGACAACTCCCTCGAGATCATGGAGAATATCCATATATGAAAATATGGCCCTCACATTAGTTGACAGACCCTCTATAGAATTATACTTAGACAATCGTACCATTGGGCTACCAAGCAAAAGAATTGCACGTATTTCATAAGAAGATGACTTAATTGTCAACTTTATGCCCCATAATGAAATCTAACTCTCGAGGAGGTCTAGTGTATGACATCACCCTAGCATTTATCCATATGGGGGATAGACATAAGAGGTAAGGTTACCCCTAAAGACTTTACTGGGAAATAGTTCATCCTAGTCGCTATCAACTACTTCACCCAGGGGTTTGAAGACGAATATTACTCAGTTTTCAATGCTAAGAATGTGGCCAAGCTCATACACTAAAATATCATTTGATGTTTTTTCATACCCCATGAGTTGGTATTGAAAACGATTCTCACATTGATAAAGATGTCTCAAGACTACTACATGAGTACGGGATTACTCGACATACATCGACTATTTAGACCTCAAAATAATGGAGTAGCTAAATATGATAACAAAAATGTCAAAAACATAATTACCAAGATTACAAGACCTATAATGACTGGTCAAACAAATTCCCGTACACCGTCAGGGGTTACCACATAAGCGAACGAAACTCGATAGGGGCCACCTCTATTAATTGGTATATGTCATGGAAGTAGGCCTACCCATACGTCTATAGATAACATTATTATGCATTATTGTTTAAAGAGAGGTGGCTAAAAATGACCAAATTCAAGCTCGCCTTGATGAGCTAGCTCCCCTTAATGACATGAGCTTAAAGGCCGCTTATCACAATTAGTGCTACAAGCATCATATCACCCAAGCATTTAGTAAGAGGGTTGAAAAGAGAAATATACATAAGGGTAACCTAGTCCGAAAATATAATCTCAAGACCTCAAGAGGAAAATTTTCACCCAACTAGGATGAACCTTACATAGTTCCAAAAAATAACTACGAGGGTCAGCTATCGTAGGTAATCTTAATGGATTCACATTTTCCCAAAACTTCGATCTCAATTGATTAAATAAATTATTTCCTTGAACCTTCTAGTTGTGAAAAGGAAGAAACTTATTTCATGCAATAACATTTATAGATATGAAGGTAACTCGAGATATAACATTAGGCCCGATCGAAACAAACACCTAAAAACCCCACTTTATGGGAAAACTTTAAATGTGGTCAATATTCCTTCACTCAAAAAGAGTCAGCGCGATCGGAATAATCTAAATGTAAAGTAATAATATTTCTTTAAGTCCTTTTGGAATTACTTAAAGTTATCCTTACTTAAGAAATAACATATAACCACTAATACTAAGAAAGAAACAGTAAAAAAAAGCCTAATGGTAAAGGACATTACCCTCGTACCCTTCTTAACTAAGAATTAAACACCAAATAATTACCCTCATCAAAAAACCCTACAAAAAATAGGCTTTAGTAAGATAATATATAACATAAATCAAATGGAAAATATTAATCAGGAAATAAGAATTTAAATAACCCAAAACTATTCAACCCAGTTATTATCATTAGTTAATCATATGTTAATACTCAATCTTGGTATAAAAATAAAATAAAAATACTTACCAAACTACACCAATTTTTTATACAAGTAAGTTTATGACATGTGACTTGATTGTGCCTCTTTTTGTGGAGTTTTATTAAAATTATATTTTTACCTCCTAGCGCTCTAATTTTAAGCTTAAGGCTTTGATTTTGAACATCCTGCTAAATTCCCACCACGTGAGTCACGCGACTGTAGTGCTTATATTTATAAGTTAGCTAAGTGTCGTGTGATGTGATCGTGCCTTTTTCAAATAGTTTTGTTGTCGAATTTTGCTTTTACCCCCTAACGCCCCAGTTTCAAGCTTAAGGTTTGGATTTTTTAATTTCCTACCGAATCCTTACCCCATGAATCACAAGACTGGCCTGGTTATATCTACAAGTTAATTTAGTGTCACGTGACATGATCATTCCTTTTTTTGGGCCAGTTTTAATGTTAAATTATATTTTCACCCCTAACGCCCTGCTTAACAAATAATAAATTACTGTCGGATATCCACTTTACATTTAACAGTCTATATAATACAAACTACAATTTGGAATCCTCAATAAATTTTAGAATCCGAATAACTCTACTCATGTAAAGTATCTAGAAATTTCTTCAAGTTAGGGTTATCATCCAATATGAAATGATATTCAGTAGGAGTTGTCAGGTCATCCATGCTACCGGAGAGTCACTTTGGCATGTGTAAGATGACTGAACATGGTTCCTTATTAAGATACGCCAAGTACAACACCTACTCAAGTTTTTTAAGGGCATAAAAAATGGTTGATCTATCATATGCTCCTTGGTATTTGTTCTGGACAAGTCTTCCATTATCAAATTCATACCTTAATCGAATATACAATTTTTTTGTCGTCAAATCTTACCCAATCACACTAAACATAACCCCCTTGAAATATATATAATCTAATTCAAACACGTATTGAATTATACCATAGTAAATCATTTATGGTTCAATGAGGCTTTTGTCTTTGACACTCTCCCAGAAACAAGAGCCATATATGAAATGTCGCTCTTTTGTATCAAAGTATTTTTCTTGTACAACCTCGATGGGAATACATAATTGTTCAGTCGATATTTCTTATACTCGTGTTCCATGAAATTGGTTCAAGTGGAGAGGAGATAGCCAAGCCTTGATGTCAGATCACCATACTTCAACTACTAAAATTATAGATTACATAAATTAATTAGATAAGTTTTAAATCTTTCAATTCTTTACAATTTAATAAGGGATGTTTTATATAATAATTACCTGCAGTCAAATGCAAAGATTAATTTCATTATCTGAATGTGAAATCGTCTCTCATTTTTTGTTCTGATTAGACCCATTATATTTTCTACATTAAATGACTAAATTTATCAATAAGGAGATAAAATATATAAAATAATAACGCAAAGTAAAATTAGAACTCGAACTCACTCCCTCCATTTGGCGATATCTTCATGGGTTTCAAATGTATAAAAAAATACTCGTACATATTGTAAACTTATCAGTATAACTCGTTTGACCATGACTTGACCACCTTCATTGGTGAACTCATCTATATCATCGACAATGTTAGTATCAATCATAAATTTCCTAGAAAACATTGATGCCTTCAAAGTAATATATTCCTGCAAGATAGATCTTTCACTTTACCTCGTATTCCTAACATACTCTTTGAAAGCTTTCATCAACCTAAATAATGAACTTATTAAAACTCATCAACCCTTGTATTAAATTAATTGAAGTAAATTAAACTATCATAACCTATATATTAAATTACCAAGTATACCATTCAAACGGGTACATCCATTAAGATCTTACTCGGTTGCAAAGAAAAAGATCGTTGCATAAGTGCACCAACAAATGAATACATATGTCAAAGAATACGGGGGAAATAATTATCCAACACATAAGTTGCTTAGATATAGTTGATTTTTTAGCCACAAAGTGATTTTGGTTGACTACCTTTGCACACAAAAGTGTGAAGCTAAGGCTAATTTGTATAATGGTCCTCCACAAATTCGTATGCATATAGATACAATGGTTAGACTTTCATGATCACCTGACAATCATGAGACTTGAACTTTTGTAGATCATAACAATCCTTTACAAATTTGAAGAAAAATTAAAAGGACCTTAAATATTATGTCGTGTTAAGAAGGATCTTTGTTTCATTACTCATCAAAGTATATGGTCCATGGGATATTATATTTCTTCCACTACTGTCTTCTTTAAACCATAATTGTGACTTGATATTCGAAAATTTAAGATCACTTTGTTCCTTTTGTCCATCCTGTGAATGATATCCATTTATGCATGTGCTCATAAGATCTTCTATGATGTTCTTCACGGCGTGCATATGGTTACCCTTCCAATACGACAAGTTAAATAATAATGACTTGCAGATGACACCTTCCTTTTCTCAGCTCCTAACATGGGTATTTTTATAATTTACATTCTTATATTTAGGATTATTTCCCGGTATATTGGATCCATATTTAGAAGACATACTATAAATTTCTAAACTTAAATGCATTCTCAGAGATATCCTATGTTCGACCCCAACCGAAAAAAATTATAACATTTATCAAATATGAACCGATGATTGATTGGAAAGAATGTCCTATGAGAATGATATACAATTTTTCCAACATCCTTCAGATGTTGAGATCCAGTTTTCTCTCCACAAATGGGACACCCAAGGTAACTATTAACATGACAACATGATAAAATTCCAATAGCTTGGAAATCATGAATTGTTGAGATCAACATAACTTTTAATGTGAAATCTTCCAATTTGATAGAGTTAATTGATTTCACACATGCTACCCATAAATCATTCAATTCTATAGTGCCAAGTAGACATTAATAATGTCACTTGGTGCCTTTGCACAAGGTATTAACAAAGACAACATCGAAATTTATGGTCTCACGCATAATGAAGGAAGGGATTCTAGGGTGCTAGCATCACCAGCCATACATTTTGATTGTTGTTTAGATTACTGAATGGATTGAACATATCTATTTATATTTCCAATTGAATATTAAGTTGTTCGTTAGAGAAATATGGTTAATTAAAATTTATATTTTTCCAAGTTATTGAGTCAATAGGATGACAGATAATCTTATCCCATATGTCTTCACTAGTTAGCCAAGTCATTGCCTTCACTATCCATGGTATTATCAAAAATCTCTTCAATCTTAGACCAATAGGGAAATATTTTAATACTCTTTTTTGGCAATTTTGAAAGTGTGCCTCTCTTGTAATTTGAACAATGCTCTATCACATATCAAGGTTCCCTGCATACCGAACAATGATCATAATTTTCGTACTCCTTTGGGTATAATATGAAATCATACTTGGAAGCATGAATTGATTTACACTTCATTCCCAAACCTTTCAAACTGTTTTTCATACTCAGATTGTTATTGGGAAGCGTATTATATTTAAGGATAAAACCCTTCACCTAATACATAACTCCAATCACGCCATTTCCATACAAACCAAACAACTATTCGAAATATGCAAACCAAACACGGCATGCAAAGTTTTTTTATATTTTCCACAGTTAGCGTACAACGGTTGGGATGATTTGACTTTCAAACTTTGGTATTCATTACCATGGTTTATCCTAGCTCTGTCTTGAGCATTAGAACCTCCACCACAAGATTCGTTGCCTTTCGTATTTGAATTTTTATTATCTTCAATAACATGACCTCCATAAGCATCGTCTGTTAGATCATCTAACATATTATACTTTACCATATACTCTTATTCTTCCACCACTATCCTACTTGTTGGTTGTAGTGAGACGTTTTTGTGGATCAAAGGGACAATGTATTTCCTCATGACAAGCACACACTCGATAATCGTCTTACATACCTCATTTAAGTATATATAATTCAAATGTTTTTCACTCAAACACTTTACCATTTCGACAATGTGCACAATTACAAGAGAACTCTTCTTCATTAAGACACCAATTTATGAATTTTACAAAGTAGTTAGCACCTCTACGGTACACATCCCTAAGTTTATTTATCTCACCCATTAACTATATTATAGAAGATACCCCATGACAACTTGTAGGAGTCTTTACCTACATTGTCATAACAAATGAGGTAAACATTGACAACCTAAGTTGTCTATTTTAATTAACAACCTAGGGACAATATAATTATGAACCTAATCATAATCTAAGTAACAACCTTTCAATTTTTAATAATAATATTGAAACGTTATCATGTTGAAACTTTCATACCAAATTATTTTTTGCTATACTTTATAACTTAAATGCATTGCCTTTAAAATTATTTGAATGTTTAAACCTAGGTTTTGAACATATTGTTTCTAACAATGTTAAAGTCATACATATAAATAAAAGTATTTTATAACAAAAAAACTCAATACAAAAAATATTAAACTAAAATATTCACAGTGTAATAAAGAATGGTTTGAATGTTTAAACATATGTTTTTGAATAAATTGTTTCTAATAATATCAAAGCTATTCATGTGAATACAACTAATTTAGAACAAAGAAACACATATATTCAAGTCCAAAAAAATATGAAAGTCAAATATTCACATTGTAATAAAGAATAGTTTGAATATCAAACCTATGTTTTGAACAATTTTTTTAACAATATCAAAGCCATACATGCAAAATATGACCATTTACAACACATAAAGATATATATTCAAGATCAAATAAATATCATAGTGAAATATTCTCATCATAATAATGAATGGTTTGAATGTTCAACACTAGCTTTTGCACAAATTATTTATAATAATATCAAAGCCAAACATACAAATACAACTATTTTAGAATAAATAAATGCATATATTCAAGTCTGAACAGATTTCAAAGTCAAATATTCACATTATAATAAAAAAATTGAATTTTCAAACCAAGCTTTGTACAAAATTGTTTCTAATAATCTCAACGTCATACATGTAAATACAATTATTTTACAACAAACAAACACATATATTCAATAACTGGAACTCCATTTTTATATATAAACCATTTCATATATATACATATAATAAAACTTAAAAAAAGTGGAAAATATGTGTAAATCATACCCAATATGAGTATATATATATATATATATATATCTTACCCCCCCTATATTTATATATAAATCATACCTTTGGGTGAAAGTAAATGGAATATTTCTTAATTAGGAGAGAGTGGGAGCTGGCTTAATGAGAGAGTGGTGGTCAAATGAAATGTTTTGGTGAGAATAAGGTTGTAGTGGAATGCCTTCAAGATAAAATTGTCGTAGACTTTGTCACGGTCCTTCACCATGACATCGTTTGTGAGAAGTCTTATCTTATTCTTATCGCGGTACTTAACCATGTAAACACGGACATGTTTCTTGTCACGACTTTGGACCATGACAACACCTGGACAATTTTTTTGACAGTTTTAGTCAAATTGTGTCATGTGATTTAACCTTCAAATAAAAGATGAATGTCCTTTGAATAATAAAGATGTAGGAGCCTTCGGAATTTCAGGAGTGTCTTTGTTGTTGTAAATAATTAGACTGGGCCAAATAATGTTGTTTTGAGCATGAGCTTTTAACATAACCCATAGGGAAGATGGAAAAAGAAATGGATAACCTCTAGAGGTATACCAACATTACTTGAAGTATAAGAGTAACATAGGGAATGATAATCGATTTCTATACTGTAATACCCCGTATTTTTATTGATTTTATGTATTGGGATTAATTGAATTAAATGGGATAATTAATTGAAAAATAATCCGAATTTAAATACTAGCGAGGCGAGAGTTAGTATTTGATTATGATGATAATGTTGAATATTACTGAGTGAATATGGTAATATATGATTATTGAATTTATTAATATTGTCGCGAGTTATAAATACGACAATTTCAGAAATAAAGTTGGGACGCATGTGTCAGTGGTGCCAGGAACCAATTTAATGGATTTAAAAGTCAATTATTTTTATATCATATGCATGGTCATTTTGAGTGCGCCAACGTGTTCGGAAGGGTCGAAATAGTCAGAAAACACTAGCCGGGGGTTTAGTTTGGGTCCCGGGGTATTTTAGGCCTAACTGACAACCCGAAAGGATATTTTAGTCATTTTGACTTTTTGAAGAATAGTAGCCCATGAATTTTAGACTGATTATATTAGCCAACACTTAAGTTCCTTAGGGTTTCACAACCTGAAAACAAAAATGACCATTAGAGAGGAAGAGAAGGAAGTTTCCAAAACAAGAACCACCATCCACTACACCAATTCGGGGCGAGAGAAATTTTTTTGTTATGGATGTGTCACGGTCATTGACCGTGATAAGTTCGTTAGAATTGTCACGGTCGTGTCACGGTCATGCCCCGCGACAAGTTTAGTCACGGTTATTAACCGTGACAAAGCCTTGACCCTTTTTAAGAAAATTATCATGGTCATTGACCGTAACAAGTCTGTGACAACCTTATTTGTCAAGGACTTGCCACAGTCAATGATCGTGACAATTCTGGGAAGAATTTAAAAAAAATCTGCTAGGCAGTATGGCCACTACCACTGCCCAACAGTATATTTGTACCTGTTATAGCAACGTTGTACCTGTTCAAACATCATATATCCAAACAAACTAAAGATAATGCAAATATATATATTCAAAATAGAAACAATATACATGACGATATAATCCAAATACAATTAAAATGTACCAACTTAAAAATAATATCACTACATGTCTGGGGTAAATGTGAGGAGGTGAGTAGGCCACACGATATACGAATTAACACACCCACTAATATACATTGTGCCGCATTGTTCGCGCAACCACAATAGGGAGTTCTCCTTCCCGGGTATCACATGCGTGACGAGCACTTTGGACTCGATCTCTTGAAGCGCACGTCCATGAACTATTCCACCCTGGATGATATTTGGGTCCCTCAACCCCCGCCCTATCCGCTGGCCATCAAATACGTCCAATATGAACACGCTCGGCCAACCAATTATCGACATCGGTATGGGGAAGGGAGCCAAATAAGGAAGTGGATCATCGAAGTACGCACGTGTCAGTGATGAAGCAGCGAGGTCCACATCCTCGTCATCCTGCGCCTTGTTCTCCCGCACTTCCTCCTCATCCTCCTCCTCCTCCACCGCATTCTCCTTCCCTTTCCCCTTACGGTCTCCACCCAACGTATGCTTCATGAATGAGTACATATCTTGGACCGTCGCCTCCAAACGGGATAGCTTCGCGTCATGTGAATCCACCGTTCGAGCCAACCCGGTGTCGCTCGTCTCCAATCCGATGATCCTAGATTTGGCCACCCGCGAGCTCACTCCCCTTGTCCTCCCCTTGCGATTAGAGCCAAGCACTTGGTTGAGTGCATCTGCGGACAAAGACGCCTTTTCGGCATCAGACTGCGACTCATGCACTTCCTTAAGCTTTGCCTGAAACGATAAAAAGCACATGATTAGTAAAATAAGTAAATTAAAAAATTATAACGTAATTAACAAAAATTAAACTGTCGAACTACTTACAATCGTGGCCGCGACGCTCGGGGACACCTCCTTGTCCTTCCCCTTCTTCTTCCAAAGAGCCACATAAGTATCGAGCCTATGTGGCTTACCCCCTGGGCCACTCCCTACCCCCTGAAATAAAATAAAGTAAAATTAGTATCGGCCCCGCAAAGTAAAATAATGAAGAATAATATATTTCTATAGTTATAGAAAAATTAAATCTTACCTTCATCCTATGCTCCACCTCGGCGTAAGACGTCCGGACGGAGTAGTGCACGTCCGTCTTTTTTGCCCGATTTTCCCTCCCCGATTGGCGAGATGCCAATTGTTGATCCTCGATCTCATTGTCAATGAACTTTTGCCATTGTGCCAATGAGATCGGCTCCTTGGGTGGGACGGATCCATGACATTGGATAATGGACTCTCGTGTTTTCCCAAATTACCGTGTCCGCATATTTTTCTTCCACGTCTTGTGTTGCTCCCTCAACTTCTCCAAGACCGAATCGTGTAGCTTTGGATCCAAGTTGAATTGTTCCTGTCCAACAAATACAATGTTAGTTGCAAATAAATATAAATATAAATATAGATATAAATATAAATATAGATATAAATATAAATATAAATATAAATATAAATATAAATATAAATATAAATATAAATATAAATATAAATATAAATATAAATATAAAATGAAATTGAAATTGAAATTGAAATATTCATATAAATATAAATATAAATATAAATATATTACCCGTAGTGCCGCCCAAACAACTAACTTGAGCTCATATGGCACCTCCTTCCAACTCATCAACCCCGGACCGATGACCGTCTTTAGCAGCTCGAGGGATCTCGCTAATAGCTCCGATTTGTTCTCGACAGTCATCCCAAATTTTCCATATTTAGGGAGCCTAGGGGCCGAGGAGCCCTCGTCGCCTCCGCTACCACCGAGCCCAGACGACATCATCATCTTCGCCTTAATACCGGAAGGAGACATTTGTTGTAAAAAAATGTTATTAGTACAGATAAAAAAAATGTTATTAGTACACATAGACACACACCCCTACCCCACCCCCACCACACACACGCACACGTGCACGTACACCCCCCCCCCCACCACCCCTGCCCCCACCCCCTCCCCCCTCACCCACCCCCACCACACACGTACACGTACACGTACACCCCCACCCCCCTCCCCCACCACATCCCCTGCCCCCTCCCCCACCACACACCACCACACACATATATACATACACATACACACACATATACATATACACACATAAATATGTCTAAATTAGTTGAAAACATCTAACGTGGAATAGATGTAAAGCATGGAATTATTATTATATATATTATATATGCACGGAATAGATGTAAAGCATGGAATTATTAGTACATATAGACACACACCCCTACCCCACCCCCACCCCATCCCTGCCACCACCCCCTCCCCCCCACCCCACCCCCACCACACACACGCACACATACACGTACACCCCCCCACCACCCCTGCCCTCACCCCCCACCACACCCCCTGCCCCCCTCCCCCACCACACACCACCACACATATATACACACACATATACACATACACACATAAATATGTCTAAATTAGTTAAAAACATCTAATGTGGAATAGATGTAAAGCATGGAATTATTATTATATATATTATATATGCACGGAATAGATGTAAAGCATGTAACCTTAAGGTTCATCTGACCTAAACTATAGATTGTGTCTCACTCATAACGAACCAATTTATATATAATACAAATGTTTACATTTTTAGTAAGACTTTTGCCAACATTTAGTTAACAATAATGGTTCTTTCGCTTTTGTTTGTTAAATACTAATCTACTAAGAATTTGGCGACATCCACGATGAAAAAAATTGGTAGGAGAAAAATGCTACCAATTTAATGTGTTAATGGTGAAGGAAAGTTCAAAATAACCTGCATTATTAAAAAATAAATATCTTTCAACAGAAAGAATGCATTGGTTTCTTTAACTCCAAGACTAAAAATTCTAGAATCACTTAGAAATAAAATCACAACGAATTATTTTTTATCTTTAACCATAGTCAAAATACCGTAATCTTCCCTTTGAAATTAAAATTAGACACAAATAGACAAGTACAAATATCTTCAATGTGGAATTAAGTCGATAACACTAATATTCTAAAGTTCATGAACGATATCTAACCTAAGACAAAAGTATAGGTTAAGAAACAACATATTAACATGTGAATTGTCTAATTCGAATGAAAATGAGTTAATCTTTATATACATAATCATCAATATTAATCTAAATTAGCTTATACCCATACAAGGATAATTTTATATACATAATCATCAATGTTTTGCCTCTAATATAACAACCTCTAATATAAATTAGCTTATACCCATACAAGACAAATGAAGCCCTTATACTTTTGACTCATTTGAGTCTAGACTGTATAAGAGCTCATCTAGTTTGGAAATTGTGACAAAATAGTGTTCATCCTAGAAACCAAAGAGCTTCAGAGATTGGATTGCTTCTTCTTCCATACATCTTGTGATGATCCTGAGACTATAGCCATCACTCACACACTTAGAATTTTATTCTTGCATATCATATTGCACCCTTATGTGTATTAATGTTGTGAGTGTGTTTAAATCCCTCAATTTGATTTTTAATAATTTTTTGGGAATTTTAAACATATTTTAAACAAGATTTTATTTAATTAAAACTTGATTTAAAAAGTCTTGGGGTTAATATATAAATATGTATTGTTGTGTTTATTGGCCTAAAGTTACTCTGGGTAGAAACCGAAAGCGCTAGAGACTCTAGGGTTGGCTTTGTAATTATTTTGGGACGCGCGTTTACATTCGTCCTCAGGCCAACACTTGCTGTTCTCTGATTGGCCCTATGTGTGTTTCTTTACAGAGACATACCATCGCTTGTTATCAGCCCTTGGATCAACCCTTATCGATGGCCTGCATGTCTTTTGAGTGAATCCCCGTGTAAATCCTTAAGCCAATCACAGCCTGTTTAATCCACCGCCTGTTGTGAGCCCTTGGATTGCAGTCAAAGGAGCTTGACTCAATCTCAGCCATTGTTTTTGAACGATGCTCTGGAATCTTCCTCTCTTCCTATTTAAAGGCCTCCCATCTCAGCCTTCGAAAGCTTTTGCCAGTTTGAAAAATCTCAGAGAATAGAGAGAGAGAGAGAGAAGAGAGAAGAGAGAAGAGAGAAGAGAGAAGAGAGAAGTTAGAGAGAGAAACCAAACCCAAGTTAGAAACCCTAACTTCGTCCAAATACCTCTCAAGCCCAAACTACTTACCTCTCCAGAAAAAACACCATAACCAAATAAACACCATCCTTAGTGTTTTCTTGGGTTTATGAGAGTTCTGGTTGAGAGATCTTGGGTTGCTGAAATCCTTGTGTTCATAAATCTTATTTCCAACTTAGACATAGACTCAGATCTTGTTTCTGGTTCAATAGAAATCATAGATCTGTAGTTTTGCATGTCATAATACACTTAGTTGCATTTATTTCTCATCTTGAGAATTTCGTTGTTGATTGTTTTCTGTTAAAACATTTTCTTACTTCAGAATCAACAATAGATGTTTTTCTATTTCTGTTTTTACAAAACCTAACCTGACCTAGTGGGATTCGCACTTGGAGGGTTCTCAATCTCCATAATATTTTCAAAAGTGATTGAGAAAGGTCTTGACCGATTTCTTAAGCAAGATCTCCGTGGAATCTGGGTTACTTTGAAAGGTCAAAAAGGTTCTTGGTTTTGTAAGAAAGAAAAATAACAAATACACTGCATATAGACTTTATATGTGATTTGTTAGGATCGTCTGTAACTAATAAGTGTGTGTGTGTGTGCATGCATGTGTTTTAGAACACCATTCACAAACATCTTCACACTACAAACACTGAAAGTGTTGGCTATAAGATTTGGTGAACATAAGTCGACGTAAAGTGCTGAAACAAAGAAGAGTTGACAAACTGAGACAACTACATCAACAAACAAGATCTGCAGAAAAGTTAAGGACGCCAGAGGGTACAATCCTGAACTTGTATAGATTTGTTTTTGTGTGCATGTTAGTTAAATAGGTTGTAACTCGCATATTTGTTTTAGTGATTGTTTTTGTTTTACTCCGTAGAGGGAGTCGTGGATGTTTCCTCAAGGTTGAGGTTTTACCACGTAAAAAATCCTGAGTATCAATATTTCTACATCTTCTCATCCCATTCTGATGTGTGCTGAGTTTAAAACATTTTAAACTGTTTACTAAAACTTGTTATCAAATCTTGTCCATATCTCGTACATATTTTTTGTTAACACATCTTGTGTTCAAAATCAGTTTGATTTTAGTAAAGAGTTTCTTCAACAAACTTTCGGAGTTGCTTAAATAGTTTATTTTCATAAACGGCCTTGGCAACGTTATTTCAATTGGTATCAGAGCATTTGGTGAACTTATTTCAAAAAGATCCTGAGTTTCTGAAACTGTTTTCTCAAAATCAATTATGGACGAGAAAAACGAAAGATATGGTAACTTGACCAGACCTCCAGTATTTGATGGAACCAATTTCTCTTACTGGAAAGTAAGAGTGATTGCTTTCATTCAAGGAACCCTGGGAGATGATGTCTGGGATATTATTGAAAATGGATACTCTTATCCAACTAAACCAGCCACTGATGGAAGTAATGAAAGGATTAAGAAAATATTGAGTGAGTTTACTCAAGAAGAGAAACAGGTTTCTCGAAATAATAACAAAGGCAAGAACGCTATATTTATGTCTATTAACGAACATGAGTTCAAGAGAATCTCCTCTTGTACCACTTCCAAGGAAGCATGGGATACCTTGATTACTGCCCACGAAGGAGACTCTAGGGTAAAAGCTGCTAAGACTCGGATGTTAATCTAATAGTATAATACCTTAATCATGTCTGAATCTGAGTCTTTCGATGATTTTTATATGAATCTTACTGATATTGTCACTAAACTTCATGCCAATGGTATAACTTATGATAGACAAGAAATTGTGTCTAAAATTCTGAGATCATTACCACAGAAATTTGACAATAAAAGATATGCTATTGAGGAGATGTGTGATATTAATCTCACTCCTGAATTACTCAGTAGCAAATTAAGAACTGTGGAAATGGAATTAGAGTTTAAGAAACAATTAACCCACACTCATAGGAAAAATACCAATTCCAATCTTAGCTTTACCTCTAAGATGATTAAGCCTGAGTTAAACACCTCTAGTAATGATTCTGATGAGGACTGTGATTTAGAAAGTCTAGATAATCAGATTGCCCTAATGACAAAACAATTTAAGAAAATTGTTGAATTTAGAAACAGTGTTGCAAATAGACAGGGCAAGTCTAATTATTCTACTCCTTCAAATCACAAGCCCCATGAGAAACCTCATGACAAACAGAACAAGGACAACACAAGACCTCACAGAGACCTCAAGAATACTGAATGCTATAGATGTGGTAAACTAGGACACATTGCTCAAGACTGTAGAGTTAATTTAAATGCCCAAAACAAACACTCTAGAGCCAACATCTGCAAAACCTGGGATGACTCAAGTGATTCTGAAAATGAGGAACCTGAGACATCTGATGGTTTTGATCCTTGTTTATCCTTCTTTGCCAAAATCATATATAATGATGATATGCCTATGCTTGATAGTGAGGATGAGTTTAGTAATTCTAGTTCTGTTGCTTTGAATCATACTTTAACTGGTTTAGATGCTTTACTTACTGAGAACTTTAATACTTCTTCTTCGGGGTGTGTGAGTCAAAGGGGAATCGATACTGCTGATGTCAATGGGTGTGTGAGTTTAAGAAATGAAACCTTAGGGGTCACTTCACACACTTCACTTAGTGACTCTGACAATGATGATCTCCCAGACATCCACACTCTCTATACTAAAACTCTTAAGAAAAGCACTAGGCTAGAAAAGATTGTGAAAGATCTTACCAAAAAGCTAGAGGATCTAAGCCTAATGGTAAAACTGAATGCTGAAGAGTATACTACACAATGCATGTCTCATGAAAGTGAAGTTAAAGTGTTTGATGAAAAACTGAAAACTTTGACTGAAGCTAATGAAATTCTGGAGAAAAAATACAAAGGGACATTATTAGAATTGGAACAAACAAAAGAAAAGACAGCAACGGTTTTCAAAAAATTTACCAAATTTGAAAACAATTCTAAATGTTTTGAGGAATTCGTTGCTGAATCTAAAACCAATTCTGATGATAGAACTGGAATAGGGTTTTGCCCCAATTTGAAGACACAAACAGAACATGTTGAACCTATCAAGTTTGTGTCAGGAGGCAAAAGACCTATTGAAACATGTCCAGACTTTCATTCTCTAAAAACTAAGTTTGATCATCAAAACACTAACACTGGAGATGCAAGTTGCTCTAAGCATGAAAGTTTACCAAAGGGGAAATATGTCTGCCCCCTATTAGGAAAAGTGAACCTGCTTTCAAACCTGTGCTACCTAGGAATAAAATTCAGCCTCAAAATTTCTCAAAACCTTTGTTTAGAGACTTTTCTAAGGAAAACCCAACTCTGAGCAATCTTTATTGCTCATATTGTGATATATACGGCCACTCGTTTGATAATTGCTATGCTAGGAGACTGATCAAACCTGTCTACAATTCTTCCATATATCCTAACTTTAACTACTCTAGGAGGAGTCGTAACAACTATGTCCTTCCCAGGCCACCAGACAAAAACTCTAACTATAGGAATAGAAGGACTAAACCTAAAAGGACATTTACTAGAAGGATTACCAGAAACTTTTCTAAATCAAATGCTCAGGAATTCAAATTTACTCAAAATCATGCGCAATATGTTTTTCAACAAAAATCTAATGCTCGCAAATTTTATCAAATGAGAGCAAATAAGCGCAAATAGAAAACCAGAGCAATTTGGGTTAGAAAAGATGATCTAGATCCCCAGATGAAGTGTAATATTGTTGTTTCTGCTCTAAAAGCTGAACTTACAACATCTGGTTGGTACTTGGATTCTGGATGTTCCAAGCATATGACAGGTGATGATACAAAACTTTTGAATAAAACCCACTTTGATGGTGGAAAAGTTGTTTTTGGTGATGGAGTATCATCCCAGATCATAGGCAAAGGAGCTCTTAAAGAAAAAGGTCTTCCTGTTCTTGAAAATGTTCTCTTAGTTAAAGGTCTTAAGGCTAATTTACTTAGCATTTCGCAATTTTGTGACTCAAACTATACTGTCACCTTTTCAAAGAACAATTGCAAGATTTAAATGAAAAGGGAGAATGCTCAATTACAGGATTCAGGACTCCTGACAATTGTTATACTGTCATGTCAAGTTCTGAAATCTGTAATGTTGCCAGAATGGATGACAATGAGATATGGCATAACAGAATGGGTCACATTAATTACGAAAATTTGAGTAAATTGTCCTGTCAACAAATAGTTAGAGGAATACCAAAAATTAAACCTATTCATAACATTGTCTGTGGTCCCTGCCAAGAAGGAAAAATTGTTAAAGCACCTCATAAAAGGGTTAGAGATATCCTTACCTCTAATCCCTTAGAACTCATCCATATGGACCTAATGGGTCCTTCTCAAACTGTTAGTCTTTGTGGACACAGTTATATTCTAGTTATGGTTGATGACTTCACCAGATTCACTTGGGTAGCTTTCTTAAAACAAAAATCCGATACTTTTCAAACTTTTTTAAAGATTCTTTTACGGATTGAGAATGAAAAAGACACTCAAGTGAATAGAATCAGAAGTGATAGAGGTGGTGAATTCAAAGACACTGGTATTGTAGAATATTGTGACTATAATGGTTACAAACATGAGTTCAGTGCTCCTAAGACCCCTCAACAAAATGGAATAGCTGAGAGAAAGAATCGAACTCTTCAAGAGATGGCACGTGTCATGCTCCATGCTAAGAACTTACCTAAGTATTTTTGGGTAGAATCTATTCGTACAGCTTGCCATCTTATTAATAGGGTCTATCTTAGAAAGAATTCGAAACAAACCTCTTATGAACTTTGGTACAATAAAAAGCCTAATCTTAAGTACCTTAGAACCTTTGGTAGTACCTGCTATGTTTGCAAAGATAGGGAACACTTATCTAAATTTGAGAGTAGAGGAGATAAAGCCATATTCTTAGGTTATTCACATAACAGTAGAGCTTATCGAGTGTATAATCTTCGCACTAAGACCTTAATGGAATCCATAAATGTAATTGTTAGTGACACTACTGTAGAAAGCAAGACTAGTGAATTAACTATAGAAGAAGAATCGTCAAATATTTTAGAAAATGACTCTTCTAAAATAGATAATTCATTACCTATTGAGTCACCTGAAGTACCTAACTGGGTTTCTAAAGATCATCCCATAAACAACATAGTTGGTAACCCTAGTGAACCAGTACGTACAAGATCCCAACTTAGAAATTATGCTCTCTATGCATGCTTTGTTTCTCTCTTGGAACCAAAGAATGTAAATGAGGCATTGAATGACACTCACTGGATTTCTGCTATGCAGGATGAACTTTTACAATTTGTCATTCATGATGTATGGTATCTTGTTCCACGTCCTGATCACAAAAAGGTTATTGGTACTCGTTGGATTTTCAAAAATAAAACTGATGAAAATGGGATGATAATTAGAAATAAAGCTAGACTAGTTGCTCAAGGTTATTCCCAAATAGAAGGACTTGATTTTAATGAGACGTTTGCTCCTGTTACTCGTTTAGAATCAGTCCGTCTGCTTCTTGCTATAGCTTGTCACATGCATTTTACATTATATCAAATGGATGTTAAATCTGCGTTCCTTAATGGAATACTTGCCGAGGAAACCTATGTAGAACAACCTAAAGGGTTCATTGACCCTAATTATCCTAATCATGTATTTCGGTTAAAAAAGGCTTTATATGGTCTTAAGCAAGCTCCTAGAGCTTGGTATGAGCGCCTGTCCAGTTTTCTGCTGGACAAAGGTTTCAAAAGAGGTGGAAATGACCAAACCTTATTTGTCAAACATTTTGGCAAACACATTACTATCGCTCAAGTCTATGTAGACGATATCATATTTGGAT
This sequence comes from Sambucus nigra, assembly GCA_949130495.1. Classification (NCBI taxonomy): domain Eukaryota; kingdom Viridiplantae; phylum Streptophyta; class Magnoliopsida; order Dipsacales; family Adoxaceae; genus Sambucus; species Sambucus nigra. The sequence continues at coordinate 660,171,287 of OX422213.1, read as the reverse complement.
CCACTTCTACCTCAGAAGTAAAATCTTTTGCTGAAATTATGAGTATGGAATTTCAGATGTCCCTTATGGGGGAGTTACAGTTCTTCTTAGGTCTCCAAGTCAAACAACAACCAGATGGCTTGTTTCTTTCGCAGACTAAGTACGCATTAGAGATAGTTAAAAAATTTGGCCTCGAGAGTGCTAAAAGTGCTAAAACGCCTATGAGTACTACGGAGAAATTATCTAAAGATGAAAATGGAAAATCTGTAGACTCTACCTTATATCGTAGTATGATTGGCACATTACTCTATCTGACTGCCTCGCGTCCTGATATCATGTATGCTGTTTGTGTTTGTGCGCGTTATCAAAACAACCCCAAGGAGAGCCATTTAAACGTTGTTAAACGCATAATTAAATATGTTAAAGGCACTCTAAATTTAGGAATTTGGTACACGAATGACACACCTAGCACTATTATTGGGTACACTGATGCTGATTGGGCTGGGTGTACTGATGATAGTAAAAGCACTTCAGGCGCATGTTGTTATATTGGTAATAACTTGGTAGGATGGAGTAGTAAAAAACAGAACTGCACATCTCTCTCGACTGCTGAATGTGAATACATAGCCGCCGGAAGCTGTTGTGCCCAATTGTTGTAGCTTAAACAAATGCTAAGTGATTATGGTATTTTAGAACCCACACTTCATCTCTATTGTGATAATCAAAGTGCGATTAATATTTCTAAGAACCCAGTTCAACACTCGCGAACTAAGCACATTAAAATAAGACATCATTTTATTCGTGAATTAGTTGAAACCAAGGAATTAGAAATCAATTATCTTTCTACTGATCTACAACTTGCAGATTTATTTACCAAACCTCTTGATTATAATAGATTCATCTCTTTACGTAAATCTATTGGTATGATTTGTGTTGAGTAAATACCTGTCATATTTTCCAAGTTCCTTCCCTTTGTCCATTTGAGACAAAATGGGGGAGAAATTTGAGTCTACTGCATATACTAAAAAGCTTGATCTTAGTAATTCTTTGCAGGTATTCTTCTTGTATAGTCATTCTTTATTGTAATAATAGGATGTTAAACTGTATATAGTTGAGTTATGTAATTTTTGCTTTCTAGGATTTGGGTAGATAGATCTTTTATAGGAATAGGATTTTCTTATTTGCTGTCGCCCTACGAGTTTAGATGACTCAAAGGAGATTTTGTCTCATATTTCCAAAGGGGGAGATTGAAGCCCTTATACTTTTGACTCATTTGAGTCTAGACTGTATAAGAGCTCATCTAGTTTGGAAATTGTGACAAAATAGTGTTCATCCTAGAAACCAAAGAGCTTCAGAGATTGGATTGCTTCTTCTTCCATACATCTTGTGATGATCCTGAGACTATAGCCATCACTCACACACTTAGAATTTTATTCTTGCATATCATATTGCACCCTTATGTGTATTAATGTCGCGAGTGTGTTTAAATCCCTCAATTTGATTTTTAATAATTTTTTGGGAATTTTAAACATATTTTAAACAAGATTTTATTTAATTAAAACTTGATTTAAAAAGTCTTGGGGTTAATATATAAATATGTATTGTTGTGTTTATTGGCCTAAAGTTACTCTGGGTAGAAACCGAAAGCGCTAGAGACTCTAGGGTTGGCTTTGTAATTATTTTGGGACGCGCGTTTACATTCGTCCTCAGGCCAACACTTGCTGTTCTCTGATTGGCCCTATGTGTGTTTCTTTACAGAGACATACCATCGCTTGTTATCAGCCCTTGGATCAACCCTTATCGATGGCCTGCATGTCTTTTGAGTGAATCCCCGTGTAAATCCTTAAGCCAATCACAGCCTGTTTAATCCACCGCCTGTTGTGAGCCCTTGGATTGCAGTCAAAGGAGCTTGACTCAATCTCAGCCATTGTTTCTGAACGATGCTCTGGAATCTTCCTCTCTTCCTATTTAAAGGCCTCCCATCTCAGCCTTCGAAAGCTTTTGCCAGTTTGAAAAATCTCAGAGAATAGAGAGAGAGAGAGAGAAGAGAGAAGAGAGAAGAGAGAAGAGAGAAGTTAGAGAGAGAAACCAAACCCAAGTTAGAAACCCTAACTTCGTCCAAATACCTCTCAAGCCCAAACTACTTACCTCTCCAGAAAAAACACCATAACCAAATAAACACCATCCTTAGTGTTTTCTTGGGTTTATGAGAGTTCTGGTTGAGAGATCTTGGGTTGCTGAAATCCTTGTGTTCATAAATCTTATTTCCAACTTAGACATAGACTCAGATCTTGTTTCTGGTTCAATAGAAATCATAGATCTGTAGTTTTGCATGTCATAATACACTTAGTTGCATTTATTTCTCATCTTGAGAATTTCGTTGTTGATTGTTTTCTGTTAAAACATTTTCTTACTTCAGAATCAACAATAGATGTTTTTCTATTTCTGTTTTTACAAAACCTAACCTGACCTAGTGGGATTCGCACTTGGAGGGTTCTCAATCTCCATAATATTTTCAAAAGTGATTGAGAAAGGTCTTGACCGATTTCTTAAGCAAGATCTCCGTGGAATCTGGGTTACTTTGAAAGGTCAAAAAGGTTCTTGGTTTTGTAAGAAAGAAAAATAACAAATACACTGCATATAGACTTTATATGTGATTTGTTAGGATCGTCTGTAACTAATAAGTGTGTGTGTGTGTGCATGCATGTGTTTTAGAACACCATTCACAAACATCTTCACACTACAAACACTGAAAGTGTTGGCTATAAGATTTGGTGAACATAAGTCGACGTAAAGTGCTGAAACAAAGAAGAGTTGACAAACTGAGACAACTACATCAACAAACAAGATCTGCAGAAAAGTTAAGGACGCCAGAGGGTACAATCCTGAACTTGTATAGATTTGTTTTTGTGTGCATGTTAGTTAAATAGGTTGTAACTCGCATATTTGTTTTAGTGATTGTTTTTGTTTTACTCCGTAGAGGGAGTCGTGGATGTTTCCTCAAGGTTGAGGTTTTACCACGTAAAAAATCCTGAGTATCAATATTTCTACATCTTCTCATCCCATTCTGATGTGTGCTGAGTTTAAAACATTTTAAACTGTTTACTAAAACTTGTTATCAAATCTTGTCCATATCTCGTACATATTTTTTGTTAACACATCTTGTGTTCAAAATCAGTTTGATTTTAGTAAAGAGTTTCTTCAACAAACTTTCGGAGTTGCTTAAATAGTTTATTTTCATAAACGGCCTTGGCAACGTTATTTCAACAAATATTTAAAGAATTGTCACGGTCATTGACCGTTGTTTGATATACAGAGTAATTTTCAAAAAAAGTTGAAAAATCCCACCCCCATATGGACAATAATCCAGTGGTCATGCCACTTTTAAAACTAACCAACCAAACATTTACTAAACAAAATAATCCAATAGCAATGTCAACAACAAATGTGTATCTCGTACTCCTTCTAATTCATCTACTCAATTAATTCATTTCATCAATTATACTAACAATTAACGTATAGAATTATTAATTTACTAATTTACACTGAGGGGCAATCCTACTTTCATATGAAATGGGCACTAATTATTAATTTACTCTCATCTAAAACTGTTTCATTTATTAATTATATTTTAGTGGATGTAATTATAGAATCTATGGATGGATTCAATTTAATTTTACTATTTGAATGTTTTTATCTACAATGAGTTAACCTTGAAACAATATATATTATCTCATAGAATCATCAAAACACGATATAGAGAATTACAATGGTACCTTCACTTACCCCCCCCCCCCCCCCCCCCCCCCCACAAACAAATTGTCAAATTCATGGGTTATTTCCAACATATAAACATCATATACACCTAACAAACATACACAAACATATATTCACGAGTTAGTTTCAACAAAAGTGCAAAAAATTCAAGAACCCACATATATACAAATACAAAAATAAATAACTTGTGAATTTGTCAATTTTTTTGACAAATTCATGGGTTAATTCAAATACAAAAATAAATTCATGGGTTAATTCAAGGGTTAATTCAACTAGAAAAATACAAATTCATGGGTTAATTCAAATACACACACACACCCACCCCCACCACCCTCCACACCCCCACTCACCACATACACACACACACAATATCCCCCCACCCTACCCACCTCCCTCCACACCCCCCACCCACCACACACATACACACACACACACAACAGCCCCCCTGCCCCACCCCCTACCCCCACCCTGCCCCACCCTCCACACATGAACAAACACACACACGCACATATACACACACACACACACATATATATATACACACAAACATATATATAAATGGAAGAGAGAGAGAGAGAGAGAGAGAGAGAGAGAGAGAGAAATAAACCTGAAAGTAGAGAGAGAGAGCAGCGTAGAGAGAGAGAGGGAGGGAACGGAGGGAGGGAAAAAACGAAGGGGCAAGGGTTTTTGCTGTAGAAGTTGTCACGGTCGTGTCAAGGTCATTGACCGTGACAATTATTTACAGAATTGTCACGGTCATTGACCATGACAAGTCCGTGACAAGTAAATTTATCACGGTCTTGTCAAGGTCAATGACCGTGATACAAAACGCGTGTTTTTTGTCACGGTCAATGACTTTGACAAGGGTGGCCGGCTGAAAGGTGACAATTTTGTCATTTTGGTGTAGTGATCCTTGGACCACACCACTGGTTAGATCGGGAAAAGAGGATCACTCCCATACCATCTGTTTCAAAGGATCAGAATCTTTATTTTCCAGGAAATTGATTTATCTCGCAATGATTTAAGGCATATGTTTTACATGATAGTTTAGATTTGAAGACAAATTATGAGTAATTATAATGATGTGAAATTAGAGACTAAATTATGGAACTTGGATAGGTTTGCATGTAGTGGATCTACAAGAAATATTAAATGAACGAATTTATAAATTAAGAGTTAGGAAATCATGAAATTAAATTGAGATTTATGATGATTATTAAAGAGATATTTAAGAATTAGGGTTGTAGTAATATTCATGACTTTTGATCCAAGAAATCAATATTCTGTGATGTTTTGATGAATCGTGAACGTTAAAACTAGTGTAGTAATGTTGGTTTAATGTTTAGTATACTTATTTGGGAGTTTGGTACGTTTTAATAGAGAATTGTAGGTGTAAAAAAGGGAGAAATCGTAACTGTTAAAGGAATTTTGAGCAGGTAACTACTTGATCGATCGATCGACCAAAGAATGTCGATCGATCGACCCATTTATTCGATCCATCGACCTCTCTGGAAAAAGTGGAATATTTCCCTTTAAATAATTGAGTAACTTCCAACCTTTAGAACTCTTTAGTGATGATTAATTGAACATATTGGTACTTAGGGAAGACCAGTAGGGGTGTATTTGAATCCTGAAACATATTAGAATTTATTTGTGACTTAGTGTTAAACTTACGAATGTCCGATGAGTGAGTTACTATTAGAAGTTGTGAGGACATGAATCCAATTTTTATAAGTGATAACTTAAGGTTAGAGGCAAAAAAAGGGACCTTAAATTATTGAATTCATCTTAGGGTCACGTGGAGATTTAGTAACGTTTTGGGATAGGGTATGCACTTAGGATGATACGATGAGAGAGTTATCACGTTAAACATATTACGTGGAATAATCAGGATGATACTATGATATGTATGAGACTTATGGTATAGGGCTAGATTATACCTATATTATTAAGATGATTATCTAAGTTGTGTGAATACTTAGTATATAGATGATTATGTGTATAACATACCTACCATACTTGTTATCACGGGAGGTTGATTTTCGGGAAAGGATCATCTTATCTTTGTGTGCCTTCGGGGGGATTTAGATTAGTACCTTAAGGATATAGGACTGTGAATGACTTATTTGTGAGTTAATAAGTCAACTGAACATGGGACCGTTTGTATGTGCGTGACCCATGGGTATGAGAACTATGTTCTTCTCCAATAGGTGCGATTTGTATTGCGACGGTTCCCGAGCGATTCAGAACACGTGATCCTTATGTACGTGATGTACCAAAATTCGATAGCAGAGTATGCATGCACCGCAGCTTAGCCTAGGGGTGGCATATATGTGTATATATAATGAGAGTGACTTATATATGTACTTGTGACTGATTCACTATTACTTAGTAAATGCGAATGATTAAGAGATTTAAATGAGTTAAGAATAATGTTAACTTAACTAATAATTGAGCTAAGTAATTTGATTAATGAATGTATGAGTTATGAATATAATTTATTTGAATAATACGGGTGGCATCTAAAGTAAGACCGCATGGATGGGAGTAGAATAGACTAGTCAGACAGTGGTATAACTAGATGGAATTTAAAAGATGCGTTAGGCATGCACAATAGTTGAGGGATGAGGATTTCAAGTGAGGGCACGTGACTAACATGTTTAATATGTGTTTTGTTTAATATTGTAATTTAAATACTTGCAGTTTTTAAAATATTTTCACCTCGGGCTCTGACCCGTTTTCTTTCAAATCTATTTTTGTAAAAATCTTTTAGGTTCCCATCCACAGGGACGCCAAGCTTAGGAGTTCCATTCCATTGACATGTTTTACTTGATGTGGAAGTTACAGGATCTCGTTACTAGACGCCTCCACATCTATCATTGCTTCTTTTAGAGTCATTATTCTAGTTAGGGCATGTTGCCTATTCTTATTCAGAGACAGCAGTTTAAACTTTCATTTTATTTCAGTTTTGGGATTTATTTATTTCATTTAGACATTTGTATTGGGTTTACTTACATTCCTACTATTATTGGAGTGTTTACTCTAGACATTAGTTACTTCATTATGTTGATTACCTTATGAGATTGTTCATGTGATTGTTGGATGATGATTTAAATTATTTAGTTGATGGTTAATTTAAATATTAAAATTTGGCACTTCACTATTTTAAAGATTAGGTGGTCAGTAATTAATTAAATGTTTTCGACATTGATTTCATGAGCTGAACCAACTTGACATTTTGTATTAATTTAAATAAAGGAGTAGCTACCCGATATTTAATTAGTCGGGGTGTCACACATACCATTGTGGATATAATTTTTAAATCCCAGATCGAGTCCCAAGATAATGTGTGTGGGAAGACAACCAATTTAGAAAGGGGGAGTCAAAAGACTTTAACTCGATCACTAGAACTTCAAAGCGATTTGTTTCAAAGCTAGCTCTAGTTGACACATAAGATAAATTTAGGATGTAGGTGAGGTAAAAATTTATACAATGCAGAATTGTGTGATTGCGATACATAAAATTAAGGGCACCATATCTTGGAACCTTATAAGTGTCAAAATGTCATGAATCTAAAGTTTCAAATACGCACTCTTGCGAGTGTTGAAGGCGAAATAGGGTTGATTCAGCATACACCAAGGATAATCTCTCTTAGGATGACAAGTAAAAGTGGGATAAGTCACTTTCATCGAGTACTTAAGTGGGAAATGAGGAAGAACAATAGTACAATCATAACCAATGACCTTTGTATCACAATCTTACATAACGAGGTCTTCCCACATGAGTGTAAAAGGAGGAGTTTGCAAAGGACCATTTTGAACCACATTGGGGTGTTAGACGTGGTGATAAGTCTCGTTACGGAATTAATTATTTGGTTTATATCAGAAAACTACCTTAAAAGCATTATCATATTCAAAATCCATGGCATCTTGGGCGCGTGAAGTTATCGATTCATTACTATCGTGAGTGTATGGAGAATACTCAAATGAAGTGGGTGGAGTGGGGCCAAGTTCATCATACACGAAAGGATCGCTTTCGTGATGGATAATTAGTTGATACTCATGGGGTGCATAGTGAGGGAACTGATCGTGAATGGGTGCACAAGGTTGCCATGAAGATTGTGGGAATATGTGAGGATCCACGACATCGGGTTGGAATTCGTATTACGTGGAAGGGTGATCAGGCCTCCACGAATAGCTCGGGTACTCACACAACTTGGGATTAGGTATATCGGGATAATAGGCCAAGGTGGGTTCCAAAATAGTGTCAAATGGATACACATGTTCCACGGTGGGTTCGGATGCATATGAATAGTAAGGGAACTCATGGGACAAGTGATCAGCATATGAACAGTGGGTGCACAACAAAGGATGAGACACATCGACACATGACACCGAGGGTGATGGAATATGAGGTGCGTGCGTGGACGAGTCAAGAGTATCAACGGGACTCGTGAGAGAGGTGAAATCACGAAAAATCTCATAAAGAGACGGCTCGGGATCACTCTCACACGTGTCGCGTGTCACTGAAAAATGGCCAAAGTAGTCCCGTAAAGGACGTTCGTCTGCCATGTGGACAGAAATATTATTTTTTGGAGTTTTTAAAATTTTTTCAAAAGGAAAGAAAATATTTTTGGAATTTCTAAAAATAATGGAAGAAAATATTTTTGGATTTTCCTAAAATGAAAGAAAGAAAATATTTTTGAATTTTTCTATAAAAATAATGAAAGAAAATATTTTTGATTTTTTTTATAAAAATATTTGAAGAAAATATGTTTGGATTTTTTTTTTTTTGAAAGAAAAGATGTGGAAAAATATGGACTCAGAAACTTGGGACGAACTAACTAAAATCAACTACCGAAAAAATGAATTGGACACACACACAAGTTAAGGAGAATTCCTAACTAGCACATAACCAATTTTTATCTTTAAATTTAATGAAAGGGTAGTCAAATTTTAATTAAGTCCGCGTGCGATAAAAAAAATCATGGAATAATATGAGTGATCGCCTTTGCAAAATGTTCTCCTATTGGGCTACCTAGTTAACTGATTTTAAATTTAGTGATGGCTAGGGTAGCACACAATGGTAAGCGAGTGAGTCGGGTGATGAAATCCCTTCTCGTGAGTGACCGGGTGTAGGTCTTAGTAATTTAATTCATCACACCATTAAAAAAATAAATGTGAGAATAAAATCACACAAGAGCACACAAAAGAATTGACTCGCTAACAGGAGAGGCGCGAGGGTGTAAAAAATGTACCACCCACGGTTTTTTAGGCCGTGGGGTGCCGAAAAATTTGAGTCGACTGGAGGGAGATCACGCCTATCTCAGTCGACCCCGGGAGTCCTACCAACCCAATGTAGAGAGGCTTATAAATCCTCTCCTTTGGATGCCCTCTCTCTACCTTGTCCGGTTTCCATATCACGCTTGCTTCGATTATTACAATTTTTTAAAATAAAAAATAAAATAAAGGTGTCTCTATGCACCACAATACAAGCCAAGAATAGAATAATCCTAATACAAGCCTTATAAAAATATAAAAATAGTACAAAAAAAAATAATAAAGTGCAAAAAAAAACAAATGAACTACAAGTTGAAATCCGCTCCGAGCGCTTCACGAACCCAAGAATGGCAACGGCGCCATTTGATAACTTTGCTTTTTGTATGTCGTTGTTGAAAGACAAGTTAGTCAAAACCTTAAAATACCTACAAAATATAACAAACTCAAGTGTAGAGGTAAGTAAGGGTATCAATCCACATCTATGGGGTAAGCTAGAGACAAACTCAATTGTAATTCACTTTTTATTTTATTTTTTGTACAAAATACAACAAACTCAAGTGTAGAGGTAAGTAAGGGTAACAATCCACATCTAGGGGGTAAGCTAGAGACAAACTCAATTGTAATTAGGTGAGGTGAGGTGAAATAACACTAAACTATAATGTGAGATAAAAACAACTAACTAGAAAGTGACAAAAAGTGAAAAATAAAGTCTAACACTAAAACAAGAGATAAAGTGAGGTAAATAATTGTGAGAACAATCAAGGAGTGGGATTACACCACAAATTTTAGCTATTCTAACTAATTAATTTAATTAATTGAATTCTCTCAAATTAATATCAACATCACAAATCAACTCTCATTGCAAATGTAATCTCAATAGTAACCTTTTAGAAAATTAAGTTTAACACCCCACAACTCTAGAAAAATAGATCTACACTCCTTTTAATTAATCACCTGCTATGATCGATTAATTAAAATTTAAATAAATCTTAGAAAATAAATTTAGAGTTGAAATTCAAGTTATAATACCCCACTTAAGAAACCCCTATCTCTAGTTCGAATCTAAAATGGGTATTATAACTAGAATTTTGATTTTCTCTCGAAAATCATTTACCCTCACTCGAGGCGTAAATTTAAGGGTGAGGGATCAAAATTGACATTCAAAGGGAATTTTCAAGTAATCAAACTAATTAAACTAAAATAACATTAAATAAGGGTTTCCCCCACCCCTTGAAAGGGGATTCAGCCTAACATGGTATAAGATTTGACAAATTAATAATCAAAGGCATAAAATAAATGAGACGAGAAGAGATCAATCAAATCCAATCTCTTGAAGTGAAATTGAACTCTTATTTACTTGAAATCAAGCACAATCCATCAAGTATGACCATCCAACAACAATCAACTCAATACTCAACTCAATTGAATTTCACACATTTATCACTCACAAATATCTAAAAAAAAATAAAAATAAAACTAGTTACAAATTTTTCTACCTAATTTATTCTAACCTAACTCTCTATTTTTTTTTCTAGAATTTTCTCTCTCTCTTTGATGATATATCCCTCAAATGAGGTCTTGAGTCTTCTTTTATAGTAGATGCATGGCACACATGGGCTAAGGGTATTTTTGGTAATGGGCTAGGGTGAACATGTGGGAGAGGCGTGAGCACATGTGCATGGGGTGTGAGGTGTGAGGATATTTGGGTGTGGGGTGAATGAGGGTATTTAGGGAAGTTGTGTTAAAATAGGTAGTTGGGGGCATTTGGGTAAAATGGTTTTAAGAGGGTTATATGCACATGTGGGAGATAATTGGTTTATTTGTTATTTGGCTTTGTCTTTTGGAATGTGAACAGGTGGAGAAATCGTGGAAAGCTTAGAAATGGGTCTTGGGTTTGAAATGTAAGATGGGAATAAGGTTTGGCATGGTGGGTATGGAGCTAGGTTGTATTGGGGTTAAAATGCCGGAATGGATCGAGTCGGGTCACGACCGGGGAGGACAAGGGCTTAGGTCACTATTTCGGGTCGTTTAGAGGAGAACGAGCTCGCCGGAGGGTCGTCGGCGTTCGCCGTCCGGATGTAAGGATCGGACGGTGTTGACAGCAGCGGGGAGGTCAGGGGTTTGAAATGGAAGATGGTTGGCCAGCGGGAGGTTGGGCATCAGTTTCAGGTTGGTGGGTTGCCGGAGATGGGTCGACGAAGGGGGCGAAGGTGGCTGGCCGGCGGGTTCTGCAGGTCGGGACATTTCCGGATCTAGGCGAGTTCGTCAGCCTCGGGTAGTGGCGGGATTAGTGGGTTCTCGGATTGGTGAATAGGCAGCCATGGCCGTGGTTCTGTGAGAGATGGTGGTTGTGGGTTAATGGAGGAGAGAGAAAGTGAGGGGGTGTGATGGGGAAGATGGAGTGGAAGAGGTTTGTGTTTGTGTGGGTGTATGGGAAGATGGGTGTGGCTTAGGGTGTAGGATAGAGTAGTTGGGTTTAGGATAAGTGTAAGTGAGGGAGTGTTTAGGTGTATGGGAGTGTGTGATAATTGGGTGTGAGTGTGTATAGGTTAGTTAGGTGTGTGTTTAATTTAGACCCTTAAAAACTAAAGCATTAAAAAAAACTAATAAAATTAAAAACCAGAAAACTATAATTCTACTCTAAAAATAAACTAATGACTCAATAAAAAAAATGAAACTAAAAAGAAATAAAAATTAAAATCTATTAAACTAAAAATTAAAAACTAAAATCCTAAAAAAATTAAAACTAATAAATAAATCAAATCCTAATAAAATAAAAACTTAATCAAAATCAAAATAAAATAAAATTATACTAATAAAAATAAAATAGAAAAGTAAAAAATAAAATCTAGAAAATACTAAATAAATCCTAAAAATAAAAATGATTCAAACTAAAAATCTAAAAAATAATAAAAGGGGACATACAAAACACACACATGATTTGTGGTAGGTTTAGGCTAGGTTTAGGTTCGAGTAAGGTTACTGGGGAGGGAATTGACACTATAAAACGTGTATTTGCCTCGATATATTGCTTTTAACACCGCAAACGGGCGTTTGACCTACAAGATAAATATTTAAGCACATAAGACTCATATTGTCAAGAATTAACAACTAAGTACGTATATTCGGGGTATAAAATGTACAGTTTTGGATGCTTATCAATCCTCATAACCTTCTTCATTTCCAAGAGAGGGTTTTGGGATTGCAACATCTGGTCTACCAGTAGTACCAGAATAGGTTCCACCTATAGGGGATCGATAATGGGCTTTAAATATGGATGGTTCACAATCAACTTTTCTAGGGAGACAATAGTGACCTTAAAAGTTTGTACAGGGCTCGATTTGAAGTTGATTCGGACTCGCAAATGCTTTTCGAACTAGCACCATTATCTTCTAGAGAAGAAGATATGGGAAGCTCTAATGAAAGAGCAAAAGACTAATGGATTATGATATATATTATCTCACTATCAATAGACATAAATTTATGCAACATTAACATTAGAGTAGTGATGACTTAACGTGGAGCAATGGCGAGTGAAGTTTAACAAACCACTATCTAATATTTTTTTTATAAAAAAATACGTTTACACAATATTATCACTGTCCAATAGAATGTAGCAACTTGGAATTACAGGACGATGATCATAGTTGAAATTTATTACTCGAGTTTAATGCAAATATTTACACTACAAGAAAAAGAGTCATTTATGTCAGTTTTAGAATTTTTCAAAACTGACATATAAAGCCCTGGCATAAATGTTCGTAAAACTGACATAAATAAAATTACATTTATCTCAGTTTTTAAGAACACACATAAAAACTATGGTATTCAACATTTTTTTAATCACATTTTCATGAAAAACTGACATAAATAAGATCACATTTATCTCAATTTTAGTAATTTTATGAGAATTTTTTCAAAACTGACATAAATGTTGATATAAAAAATTTTAAAAAAAAAATTACTCCATCAATAAATAACTATTATTTGAGGTTAAATCAACCCTTATAAATAGATAATAACCAAGGTCATAATTATCGCTAACTTGATATACATCAAGATATTTACAACCAAAAAATATTGATGTGAGATACATCATATCCAAAAACTAGCCAGTGAGAGATATGTGATGATATCCAAAAACTAGCTAACGTCTAGTTATTTACGTTATAATATCCTAAAAATAGTTATGATACATCACAATATCTAAAAACTAGCATTGTGAACTACATCATAAGATCCACAATCCAAAATAATACTCAATCTAGGACGTTGTCGAACGTAATACTCTATCAAGTTTGTTCTCGACGCTATTCAACCCAGAATGAGAAACCCTGCAATCAAATATAATCAACATAAGTTTCATCAAAAAACAATCATCTCAACAAATTGTTATTACGCTAAAACAAAATCCGTAATGAATTCAATGAACTCCATTTGAACTTCATTTAGCTAATTCAACATGTACGTCACTTTATTGGGCAATCTTCTCATCTAAAAAATTGAAGATAGAATTGAATTTATTATTACAGTATATATAATAGTTAATAACTAAACAATATTTTCTATAATAGGATAAAAATATAAAACGGTGGTAACATACATTTGTTTCAAAAGGTATATGGAAGGATCCTGCATGAAGTACTTCATGAACTTTAACACAAAATATCTGCTATGTAGAGTACCTTTTCCTTGCATTGGACATAAGTTGACACAAAAAATTATTATGGAGCAAATAATAATAGAGTAACAGACTGTTAAACAAGGTTGTTAACAACTATACCATTATGTAACATCATAACGATGACAATTATACCATTATGTAACATCACAACAATAAAAAAATTATTTACAACACGAAAGTGTAAATATTTTTTAAAAATTGGGCAGAGTTTCCTTTATTTATAAGATTATCCACCCTGTTAAAAAAATAATCCAACAAAAATAATATTAGCACAATCTTAAATTGATTAACTGCCATTTCACTAAACCAATTCACCATCTTCATTTAGATTGTTCAAAAGTACACGTCTGGCCTAGCACAACAATAATGTGTTGCACTATATATATATATATATATATATATATATATATAGTTGCTATAACAGCTATATAGCCGCTGTTATAGTTGTTATAAGGTTTAACAGTTGTTATATAAGGCTGTTATAACAGCTTTTAACCTGATCCGGGAGTGTCCCCAATTTTGCATCATCTTTTTTCATTCGTATTGATTTTCCAACCTCAGCTAATTTGGGAGTCTATGAATTGTAATTCATGTCTGTCACACGGATAAAAAGATCATATGTGGTATTTTAATGCCCATGCCTCTGTTCTTGCTCTATTCTACCCCTTAGTCCTGGTACCTGTCCAATAACAAACAATAAGAGCATAATTAGAAGAAACTCATAGTAGTTCCAAATACTAGCATACAACTCGAGAAAATAACACGCTACGCTAATTACTTATAGGTCCCGAAACATGATAACAATAATTAAGATAAAAACGCAGTATGCAAATTACAGAGAATGGTCACATGAAGTTGAATGCAAATTACTTATAGAGCAGTCTCCTTCCAATTGTTAACACTAAGTATGTGAATTTAAACAGATTAATGAGCAACCCATTTGGTTCCCTGTCTGTAATTATTTTCATTTTGAAACAAACAAGATTTGCAAAAGGAAAGGGACAGGGAGAGGAGAGGATAATTGGAAGTGTTGTTGCTCTAAGAATGCAGTTTGCTGCTCTAAGAATGCAGTTTGATGCTCTAAGATGTTAGACACATACTGCTGCTCGAATATCGTTTACCATCACACTTGTGAGACATTCACATTGTCTATCTAGTGTTTCAACCCATCGTTTTGCCCAAAATGCAATACTAATATTAACCAACAATAAGAGTGACAGGATTATTTTGAAAATCACACTACAGGTACGCGATATAAGTTTCTATATCCTAAAGAACTAAGACATAACCGTGAGTGAAATTCCAGCAATAGTCAAAATATTCAAGCAACTTAGTTTCTACATACAATGAATCATACAAAAATCACAATGAATTGAGATAAAATTAATATTGCAAGGTAAAATTAAGCAATCTTAATGACAATTTATTTATCATATTAAGATGGAAAAGGTAAATAAAGATAGCCAGTGGCTAAAATGCAACTTACCAAGGTGAATTTCTCTGAAAAAAATAATAGAAATTACTTAAAGTTGCACAAAGAACCAGTAGTACTGGTCCATAATGAGAACACTCGTGAATATACTCATTAAGGTTTTTTTCAATGCCCTTAGTTTATGTTCATACTTATACTAATACAATGTTCTACACTTTGAAGAAATCTATTTTTTTATGCTTGTACTCAACACAATTATTCATCACAAACATCGCCATAAATGAATCAAAATAAATACCATTTAACATGATGGTGAATATTGCACGCTAGAGTGGTGGTATTACCTTTGGAGGATCCATAAATACTAACTAGATATACTCATCTTTCTGAATTCCAAATAGACTTTTTTTATTAAATAGGATGGGAATGGAAAGAATGACTATTATTAGGATGGGTACTGAACTGCCATTTCGAAGAATCATGACTCATGTTCTTAAATATGAAGCAAACATTTTTCAAGTTGTAAGCTAGTTTAATGATAATTAAGTATAGTTGTTTCCATTATAAATGGAAATTAGAAGATTATGTTCACCTAACCATTTCTTCCATTCATTCATATTCCAAGATAATTGGAGGGCAATCTCGAATTTCATTAAAAATACCTACATGTGTGTTCAAATTTTCATCAGTAATTAGTTCTTACCCCTATTAAATTTTTGTTGTTTCCTTCGTTCATTAATGATTTTCTTTGGTTTCTTGTACATTCTTTTGTCTGATGTACCAAACTTGACATGGATCTGGATCTCACCTTAGGTAACCCAACTTCTTGCCATGTGTGGAGTATTTGGTTTGCAGGGTCACTGTTATGGTTGTAACAACTCAGCCTTATTTTTTTCAATTCGTTAGCATTATGTTGGTAGTTCCTATTTTCTAGAATTTTGTTGATCATGTCCCACATTATTTGGTCTTTTTCCTATATGTTTGCTTAAGTTTCCCTCTTTAGAGTTGTTCCTAGTTTCTAGTTTGTGTTATTGGAAAATTTTCAATTGTTGTGTTGCGGTAAGTGTAATTCCAAATAAGTGAATGTAAAAATGCTTATTATTACTCATTGAATACTGGCTTAATAAGTATGATCAACAACATTTTGTTAGTGACAAGTGTTACTCATTAAATTATTCCCGAGTCTACTTCACCCCCAATCTTCTCATGGGCCGCAACAAATATTTCTGTTGGAATAATTTTACCAAGTCTTTAAAATAATTTTATAACACGAATAAGGTTTAAGATTAGATTAAATGTTTTGGCATAATCAAATATACAAAGGGTAGGGTGTTACCATAACCCCGCTATAGTAAGGTGTTTATATATAACGAGGAAGATCCAAGGCATAGGAATCTCAATATACATGATCTCCATAAATTGTCTCAATGAGGAAAAAAGATATGGTGTACCTTTATTTCACTATGCATGAAGTCCAATGATCCAAATTCCACAAAACCAAAACAAAACCTTGTTGCTGGACAAAAAATACAAAGACAACCTCATAAATATTTTGTGAGTATAATATTCAGTTGGACTAATTTGAAATAATGATATCTGAAGCAAACCTTGATAATTGTAACTCGGACACCACCACGCTTAATGGTCCCAAATTTGCTATATACGTCCTCAAGTTATGTTGGAGTCGTGTTCAAAGGTAAGTTATGTATATATAGGGAGTGACCTTCAACTTTAAGGTGTAGGATGTTAATGTCAGAAATTACAATCTAAGAACATACAGAGTTCAATATATTATAGAAATCAATCATAAGAATGTCATATATATCAAGAGATATACAAATGAGAAGGGAGAGGGGGCGTAAGAAGGTGGAAAGAGTATACAATAGCAACAAGAATAGTTGTCAGGCTGTAGTCATATTTTGAGGTGCAAAGGGAATAGAAGTATTAAATAAATAAAACATAAGCATCCCATTTTTTATCTCATACACAGCTAAAATGAATGCAAGAGGTAAAAATAAGAAATTACTGAATGGTTAAAAGGGACCACTGATGTTGCTGCAGTTAGTGTATATTTGATGCTATGTCTACCCCGAATCAATAAAAAGAATTTAAAATTTTTATCACATAAAATTGTAAAGGCGGACTCACATATATGCCCAATTTGCTCATAAATAAAAGGTGTGGAAGTATATAGCTCGTACAATCATAAACAACTTGAAGTTAATTTTCATTGTGATTGGTGGCGTTTATATGAATAGGACTAATAACTAAAATCTAAAATGCCTTGCATCAACAACTAACGATTCTTAAAAAGTGGGACTAAATCCCAAAGGCTCCATATATATAAGAGCTACATAGTTGTTATATAACAGCTATGTAGCTCTTATCTCTTATATATTTATATCTTATGTATATATATATATAGCTGTTATATATGGGCAGTATGTATAACAACTATATAGCTATTTAAAAGATAAGTACGGGCCAAGGGAGCGAAGAGATGTGTCCTCAAAAGAACTCTTACTATTAGAACTACACTACACCAAAACACGCCATTAGTAACACAATTTTACCATTACTAAATATATTAGTAACACAATTTTTCTGTTAGAAAAAAGGCGTGCGGCACGAAGCTAGTAACGGTAAAATTCGGTTACTAATAGTAACGAGAAAAATTAAAATTAGTAACGATAAAATTTAAAATTCGTAACGATTAAAGTCTGTTACTAATAGTAACGGCAAAATTCAGAATTAATAACGCTAAAGTTATGTTACTAATAGAAACGGAAAATTCAAAATTAGTAACGGTAAAATTCTGTTACTGATAGTAACAAAAAGATCAAAATTAGTAATGGTAAAATTATGTTGCTAATAGTAACATTAAAATTCATAATTAGTAACAGTAAAATTATGTTACTAATCTTAGTACATATTTAAAAAAAAAAGATTTTTCGAGGGCCCTCCCATAATCCAAGGCCCTTTGGCCAATTCCTTACCAATTACATTTTATTGTTTTAATGGTAACAAAAGTAAATGAAACAAAACTATTTAACCCCAATCCTATATAATGAGAACTATTTTATCCAAATAATAAAAGAAACAAAAATATTTGCCATAGTTATAAGTCCGAACCACTTTCTATTATTCTTCATTCCAGGTGAAACACCCTCCCCCCAAACCCAAACATATAATAACAATAGCTTTTTTATTTATTACTTATATGGCATCTTAAAATGGGTTCAAATTGAGATGATCTTAGTAACTTGTGGGTACTGATAACAGATGTTAAGATTGTATGTGAGAAGAAAAAACCAAAACTACCATCCACTATTTATTAATCAAACACGAATCGTCAGGCATAATCATGCCCGTTACATCAAAACAAAATCTGAAATCAAAATCTAAAACTAAAACATGGGCAAGAAGTCGTAGAAGAAGGTAAATTTAGTTGGGGTGTAAAATGTGTGAGATATGCATCATCCAACAATTGTCCAAGCTTAACTTGAGACTGCGTGGTTAAGTGAAGCTTATCTTCTTTAAGCTCCAATCCCTTAGCATCCACGCACACAACATTTACTAAATCAATCCCCTTTTGTGCTTCTCTCACTTTATCCACGTGCTTACCATCCCTTGACGCAATCGCAACCTGTTTGACACATTCACATAAAATTTAAAATGAATGGCATACCTTATTGTTGTCAGCCATTTGCTTGGGTCTGTTGTAAGATTGATCACCATCCAGGCCTGATATTTGTGGTGACCCAGTCTGCTTTTCTACTCGCACTCTATTGAAATTGTGAGTACAGTTTTTCGCTGATGAAGGATCGTTCTCATCCCACTCACCAAATCTTGGGATCGCTGCAGCTTTATCAGGCTGACATTGTAAATGGAATAGTTATAAGGGGAAGAAAGCTAAATGATATGCCTAAACTACAACAGTACAACAAGTGCTTCTACATGCTAGACAATAAGGACATACATTTCTCCACAATTACATTTTAGGTAAGATATTTTCTCCACAACAAACCAAATCAACAAGTTGAGATCGTTAACATGAGTTCCTTGTGACAAAATAGTCTTCATCCACGATAAAATGACCTTCAAGATATGAATATCTACACATCAATCAAAAACCCAAAAAGGCTTTTATAAGATTTGGAAGGATTCTGAGTGCCTCGACTATTTCATAATAGATTCCAGGAATTTCTTTTAAGGCTAGTGCCAAATTTAAATACAATGCATCAGTAGTTTTTTATTCTAGTATAATGAAATTTAATTAAATAAGTAATTGGGGAACAAACAGATAAATGCGGGAAAAGTACAATACTTCCAAATCTTCGGACATGGACACAATTTTACATTAATATTACGTATAAAATACACTAATATCCTACCCAGTTCAAACCGTTGGATACTTGGTAAATGAGGTTTCTTCTTTGCATTTATTACGAGTACTCCAATAAACAAGTTCACTTGTCCTTTTGGTATCAACAAGGAGAGAGAACCACATGCACACATGGTCACAAAATACTCGCTCTGCCCCTAACTAATAGTTGTAATTTCTTATAATCCTGTTCAAAATTAGTAGTCATGTTACTAAAAATAGTATGTAAAACTAGGTGAGATTGCAAAATTACCCACAGAACAATACTCATACATAAGAGAACAATGATCCAAGTGTGTCTTGCTTTCAAAGGTATTCATCATTTTTAGGACCAAAAATGTGGGGGAAAAAATTAATGTTTAACTTTAAACGACGACGACGACGACAACGGAAGGAGTATGTTTTATGAAATTAGATGAAAGACTTACAGAATCATCTCCTCGGGTACTTGGCTTCATTCGGGACCAATAAGTGCAGCAGCAAATCTGACCAGCATAGAAAACATTAGAGACAATAACAGAAAAAAATAGTAGTGGAATCTGCTCATTCAATGAATAAAAATTCTTACCCTCCATAACCGGCATTCATATCCATCACATTAGCAAATCTGACCTAAATAGTAGTGGAATCTGTTAAGTGTCCTCGTAGAAGATTTCTTCAGCATCTGGCTCCGTTGAGATGCTTTGAGGTTTACTGCTGAGCCTTTTGGGCCAGGGTGTGCACCATTTGCATGAATTATCCATGATTGTTACTATTAGTGGTGGAATACAGCTCTCAAGGGGTACTTACCTATCCAAGAAGAAGAATAAAAACGATGATGGTGATTATAAAGACTAATTAGGTCATACAGAATCAGCGCCTTCAAAACATACCATGAACTGTTCTGCCACCTATTCTGATCACACAAACGCAATTTATTTTTTGTGTGTGTTTCATAGCAGGAAGATGGAATAGGCTTCTAATATATAACCAACCCAATTTCAGATGAATCAGACTTCTTGGCCACTACCTTCCAGCATTGTAATCATTGTATTTTCTATAAAAAAAAATATATGTGGTCTAAATAAACATGAAGTTTCAGCCTTAATATTACTTGAATATGGGATAAATTATTCGGAAACCAGAAATTTTTATGCTTCTACAATTCAAGACAAGATAGCAAGATCGAATATGTCATTATTGTAAATTGACGAGAGACTAAAAAAAAAGACATTGAAAATAACCAAATACCGAATAACTTAATATCTCAGAGACAACAAACGCTTGTGCATAAATTAATCTAGGCGTTAATTTCACAATGAAAAAGATAAATTTTAAGCCCACATAGAGGTTTCTGGAGTCCGACACATTATATGCGAAACATTGACGTGTAGTATTTACATTGTTCGATGTGTCGCACAAAATGTATGGAAATTTTGTGTGTGGCCTAGATTTACTGATAAAAAAATATGGTAGAGAGAGTAACTGATACATGTGTAAGTTGGAAAGTGAAAAAAAAAACAAAAGTGTGAGGTACCTTCCTAAACATAACAACAATATCAACTTGGGAGTCTTCAATGGACTGACTACCACACTTAGTGCACCGTACATTGCTCACCAAGGCCTCACAATTTAAGGCGCCCACAATAATCAAATTAAAAGCTTGTGTGAAGATGTAAAATTCAAATCGATTTAAGGAATGCAACAAAAATTTCTTCACCTCAACTCCCAGTTTGGGAATAGGAACACCTTGCAAGGGGTATCGCTGCGGTGCCATAATTCTATTTGTGTACCTGTTGGTCAAGGAAAGTCGCGATATTTGTTAGGTGAATATCTTCAACAATGAAAGAACAAAGAGCAGTTCGTTTAACAGTTTCTGAAGGGTGCTGGAGCATATATACGTAGAAATGTAAGTTTAACATCAAGGCACCCGTGTGAGCTTGGTAATGCAGAGAATGGCAATCATACTTTGAACCTTATCTAAAAGATTGGCATGCTTGCTTGATCCAACTAAGAAGTTCTTTGTGTAAACAGTCACTGTCTGGTTCTGCAGTAGATAATACAGTTAAGTCTATAATATATAACAAACTTAGAATCGGAATTAGATTGTTTTTTTAGCCTCAAAATGCTGAAATGCATGTCGTTTGTTAGACTTTATGCTCGACCGGGATGATAAATGTTGTTAAATGGAACTATAGTTACAATTAAAGTCATTTATTATGGTCAACTTGTGGAATAAGATCAACAAAGACCAACTTAGAAACCAGGTGAGAGGAATATTATCAATCGGTTGTACAAATTATAAAATCGTGTTCAAAATAATATTAATCATCCGAAAATAAAAAGTTTTGAGAAAGAGCTCATTGAATCTAATAAAACACCTCAGTGTGAGCGTTTCAATCTACAAACCTATAGCATCAAACTAACAATAAAATAAAATAAAATGAAGTCGGGTCAGGAATCTTCCCGATTTTCTCATACTCCTCCTTAGCCTTCACCCCCTCATGAATCACTTTTAGTTTATAACACAAAGCCCACAGAATTTAGAGAATTAATCCATGAAAGGCTTACACCCTAGTTCTTAGATCAAGCAAAAGATATACACGACTTGCCATTGAGGTTGGATTTGTACTTACCTTTCTAGCTTATTTGTGTGATTCGATCAAACACCTTGTATATGCATAATGACACGATGAAAAAAGGTAATTAGTATCAGGCAAAAAAAAGGCAAAAGAAATTAGTATATCATGTTACAAAGTCAAATAAACAAATAAAATATAAATAATTGACAAAAACAAAGTGACATGTCTGTTAGAGTTTTCCTCCTTGAAACTTCTGTCATCAAGTAAACCAAGTCATCATAGCTTATGAAATGTTTATAGTTGAGGGAGAGAAAATAATTTTATAATTACAACTTCCTATTGGAGGGCTTAAAAACACATAGAAAATATATCAAAAAATTACTACTTCATAAAAGTAGTAGTACCCCACCCAACCAAAAAAAAGAGTTACACTACAAAGTGTATTCTATGACAATCCTTGCAGAGTTGGAAGTAGATTACAGTAAACACGAGCAATTAAAACAACTAAAAGTTGAAAAAGAACAACTGTAGTTAAAAATAAACTTAGATGGCTAGGGCTCACACATTCCAATTAAAATAAAACACAGAGACACAAACCTCTAGTTGAGAGCATTACATTCCATTAACTAAACTGAAGCTTAGGAACTTCCTTCCAAAAAAATAGACATCAACACTTGTAAAAAAGGCATTAAAGATGAATTAGAAATCCATACAACCACTTAAACCCCTAAATGCTTAATAAAACCCCAGACGAACAGAACAAATGGGGATTTTGTTATGAGAATGTCCATTATTATCATAAAAATAAAGCCTGAAAGTAAAAATGAAAACAAAAAATGAAATTTACTTGGAGACACTCAGTTAATTATCCGTGTGATGTGTTGTTGAGGAAAATTACTGAGTTAATGAAAATAATGTTTTCAGATCAGTTGACATTTAATTAGTAAGAAAAAGTAACACCAGTTGCACCCCAATTGTGGTCCACTAAATTCACTTGCACTCTACATTCTCCTCTCTCCTTCAAGCACGCACACCATTCCTTACACTATAACTAAATTTCCAATGTACACACACTGCAATAACAGACTCCAGAATACAAACCCCATATGTTGACCAACAAACAAATATTAATAAAACTTAATTTTTATCTTGGAGCAAGACAATCACTAATAAGATTAATGCAAGAAAAGAAAGCAAGTCACCAAATGGGAAAAGGGAATCAATAAATTAAATAATACATAACTAGGTTCAAACAAGACCTCTCAAAACTCAAATTTACCAAAACAAATTGGTAAATGAAATGAAATGGACCTTTGGAGATATGGGTTGGCGAGAATCGAAGTCATTTTTATCGAACGATCCATATTTGTTGACTGGACGAACGATCCGTATGTTGTTCCACTCCGTAGCTGGAACCCTATGATAGAACAGGGGTTTCGTGTGTGAGCGGTCAGATCTGAGAGAGAGAGGGGAATTTGTTTTGGGTTTTTTAGAGTTTCGCGTGTGTGTGAGCGGGGGTTTTTGAGTTTTGGGGGTAAATTTTAGTTGGAGTCATTTACTTAGTTAGGAGAAAAATACCTCTTGAAATATTGAATCAATATTAGTAACACTTGTATTAAATTACTAACGGTATTTTATTGTGATAAATAGTAATGGTATAATACTATTAGTAATCAAAATAATAGTCCGTTACTAAAAGAGTGTTTTGGTGTAGTGCTAAACAAGATAATATGAGATGATTAGAACTAAACGAGATAATATGAGATGATTAGAACTAACCAAGATAATATGAAATGGTTATATAAGAGGGGACATTTTGAAATTGTAGACCATTATGAAATCAAAGAATCAAATACCATGATATTCTAATGAGTTTTCACATTAGTTGTGGACTTCTTTAATATATTTTCTTAAAATGTTCTACTTGCATATTGGGACAAAAATTATGAAAATTTAGAGTAATGGATTTTGTAGTAGTTGAAATGATGGTCAAATTCCACCACAACATCCTCGATCGAAATGGAATGGACAAAGTTGTTGAGTAGGTATGAAATCAAAACTATAATGCTAAATATATAAACTGATAGTTATATATCACATATATATAAAAACAGTTATTATATAAAACTTGCTTGAAATTATAAAGCAGGTTGTAGCTTATGGGCTCAATTTATGAAGGCCAGGTATTCAAACATGGCAGGTTCAATTGATTTAAAATGTTTTAAGAGGATTCAACCGGGTTGGGAAGTGGTGGAGGAGAATTATGTTTCGATTTCAACAGATCTGATCTGGAAGCCTGCCTTTAGTTAGTGGTTCTTTCTCTTTTCAAATAGTTTATTAGATTTCAAGACAAATAAGACTCTCTTAATTGGATTTTAAAGCTCTTTGGCATCCAAAAATCCCCCCAAACATATCAGTCTTTTCTTGGAAAATTCTATCCAGATGTGTTCCTATAGAAGAAAAAGTGAAATCAGTGGGAATTAAACTTGCATCAAGGTGTAACTGCTGTCAAAAGCTTCATAAACATTATATCATTTATTTAGATCAGGTCTTGTAGCATGTCAAGTATGGAAGTATTTTAATGGTATCATGGGTATCGATCAACTGCCTTTAAATATTCATGGTTCCATTATTATGTGGTGGCTGCAGTCAAGTAGCTCAGAGCTCTCGAAATGGTTCTTCA
Source organism: Sambucus nigra (assembly GCA_949130495.1). Taxonomy (NCBI): domain Eukaryota; kingdom Viridiplantae; phylum Streptophyta; class Magnoliopsida; order Dipsacales; family Adoxaceae; genus Sambucus; species Sambucus nigra. Next base: position 660,146,508 of record OX422213.1, on the reverse strand, counting down.
AGGTGATCCCTCTGTGCATTATTTGGGAACTTTGACTAAGCAGGAATAAAGCCTTATATGAAGCGAAACCTATAAATCATTTCAACATAATTGAAAGTGTGATTCTTAGAATACCTGATATAGGTCAGAGGTTGAATTTGAAAGGAGGTCATAAAGAATTTTCTCAAGATACCTTGAGTATGTTCAAAATAATTCCTAAGTTGTCTATTGAAAGATTCAGAGGTACTAAGAAGTGGGAGAGACCTTCTTCAGGGAGATTGAAACTTAATTGTGTTGCTACTGAAATGGAGAACCCAAAGTCAGGTATAGGGGCTGCTATACAAGATGAGAATGGCAATTTTATGCGGGCATCTTCAAATTTTACTAATCAAGGTTCTAGTTTGGAAGCTCAAGTTCAAGTCATCAAGGAAAGCATCAAATACTAATTACAACAACATCACTTTCAAATTGAAACTGAAACTGATTCAAAGATTTTATTCAATGGTTTATCGGGTACTTCTCGAAGCATCCCATGGATAATCAAACATGATATTAAAGGAATTGAGGATGTCTTTCAGAATATTCACTGCTCTATAAAGTTTTGCCTAAGAGAAGTGAACAAAGTTGCAGTAAATTTATCTGCTTGTGGCATTTCCCAAAGAAACTCTTCCATATTTTCAAAGCTAGAAGATACTCCAAGATTTGTTAGAAAACCTTGTAGGCTAGATATTCAAAATTTTCAATTTTCTACAAGCATGATGTATAGATAGTTTTATTTTCTTTTTTGTATGCCATCTAGAGAGGCCTACTCTCTCTTCAATCAATAAAATCATCTAATTTTCTTAAGAAAAAAAAAAATATATATATATATATATATAGTGCCCCGACCTATAACAGTTATATATAGCTGACAGTTATATATAAACTGTTTTGATAAGTATTTTTTTATCGTCAATTGGAAAAAACAGAGCATAAAGAGCACAGATGGTCGTCGGCACCTAATAGTGGAGTTGCTTTAGCCTCTGATGATTTTGAATCAAATCCGAGTAAAAAATGTGGAGAAGGGTGGTCGTCGGCACCCAATCTGAAATCCATGCCGATAAAAAAGCACCAACAAATATGAGATAGAACAAAAAGTTAAATACTCAACACAACTACTTTTTAAAACTAATGACAATGCTAATTATGACTTAACTAAAATAAGTTAATATATGGATGACAGTTTTTATTAGGCGGGCACACACATTTAAATTGGATATACGCCATTCATAACCAAAATATACGCTTACTAGTGGACACAAAAGTGTTTATGAGATATGCATTCATAACCAAAATATACGTTTACTAGTGGACACAAAAGTGCATATGAGATATGAATTACAACTACAGTACATTCATAATCAAAATATACGCTTACTAGTGGACACAAAAGTGCAAGTACAAATATGAGATATGTTTGACATTCTCATAGGAATTGAAAATGTAAATACCTCGTTGGGAGGGTTTGAAACTTTCTCCTCTCATCAGGACATTAATTTAAGTTCCCTACATCGTCAAACTGATCCAAGCCTCAAAGATATCAAGAGTGTCACTAAATTATTGAATTCATTAGTAGTAGACTTATTTTTTACTGTAAAAAGAGAAGATATAGAAATAATTGTTCAATGCTCAATTTTGTGGGAGGCTATCTTGTGACTCGTGACATAAAACTATATTAAACGTCATAATTCCTTAATTTATTATATTTGAGTTTTGGTTCTAAAAAACATCCAATGACCATCCCTGTCTACACGTTTTAAGCTTCATATAGATTCATCTGGAACAAATGTTGATCACACGTTGTATAGGAGTATAGTTATCATCACCCGCAACAAGAACTCTCAAACTCGTTGGGAACTGAATACAAGACATATTCATTTTTAATTTATGACATCGGATTTAGTCATCGCGTCGAATAAGACAACTAATCAAAGGTCAACAATTGGAAACCTATATAATTGAAAAGCATCCACATACCGCTTTAGCGTCCTTGTATTTATTCACTACCTTATGGGAAGCATATGAAAACTTCACATCAAGTCCCAACTCGGGGACAGTAAAATGGCTACATCAAAACATGAACCGCCCATCATTAATTATATTCATTACATAAGTATTACTATGATTATAAACCACATTTTTAAATTAATAGGAGTGATTGATTTGTAAGAACTTACTAGTGGTATCGAACCACTTGATCATCTCCATAGCAGGCACATAGATGTTACATCTGGCCATGGAGAAGTGTCAAATACGATCTCACCGCCACTCTAGTTGTACCTTGAAAGTAGATATAGAAAAATAAAAAATCACACAAATTCATATATATCCATTACTAATATCAACAAAATTGAAGAAAACTCCTAATGTAAATGCAATCAGTCTTTCAATTCAAAAGAAAACCCGGTACTATGCATAATAATTTCAAAAAAGCACAACAAATTAGAATCGAAATTAGTTTGCAACCCAAAACCATTCATGAAACTAGTTTGATAAATTATTTTGAAATCCTCAATAAATCTGGAAATTAGTTTCAAACCTAGAATCAAACAAGACCAACAACTGCAAACATAATAACTTGGGATTGACAACAAATGTAGTAGTGAACAACATCATGCATAAATAGATTTTCAAGTTCTTGGTAGGCATAAGATGATAAAATTATTATTCATTTATATATATATATATATATATATATATATACTTTAATTGACTCTAAAATCCCCGCAACAGAATGTTGAATTGATTGTCTTACCCAGCACACTCAAATAAAAACACAGAGGTTTTGCAAGTATGCCAATAATGTGTTATATATTATACCAAAGCACTAAATAGTAATAAGTGATCATACCAAGACTGATGAAATCAATCATTACCTCATTTCAAAAGGCATCCATGAATAAAAAAACCAGCACACAAGATAGATGAAAAAACAAGTGTGGCCATTTACACGATTGTGATCTCCGATTTCTCGGAAAAAAGTGAGACTACCTATGCACTAAGTGTGAAAGTTCAGAATTGAAAATATGAACTAAGCATTGTGTGGTCAGTATTTAACAAAAAAAAAGGATGAACTGACCGTAAAGCTTGTACGATGGGTAACACAGTCGGTCGGCCAATGTCAATTTGTGCAATTGATGTTGTTGTCAATTTGTACAAGACCATTTATCAAAAGTGATTTTTTGACAACGAATGTTCCGATTTGCTACTCATGGGTCGTAACCACGGTGTTGAATGCATAACCCCTAACTCGCTGGTAAAGCCGTGCCACACCAGAAGCGAGATATTCTAGAGATCTGTAGGGCACATCATCACTAAATCCAAGGAACCTACAATTTCAATTGATTGATAGTGAGGTCAAGATACATAAAATTGAATTGAAATAAAATAACCAAAAAATCTTGAAATACCTTATGATCCACTCCAATTCTCACCCCACATTTTCAGTTTCTTATCTAAATTTAAGGTGAATTAATCACAATAAAACCCATTGCAAATGGTAATTTGTGTTTATTGAATAAAAGTATACAAGTTCCATATCAAGAATTATGAAGTGCGGAGGGTTAGATTTTGATGTTGATAAATTACAATATATAAACTCAGAAAATATATAATACTATGGGATCAGGAGAATTTACTTGCTGACCCTACTTGATGTTGATCGCATAATGTCATATCGAGTTTCTTTCAAGTATTAGTAAATCCAAACCCGACTTGTTTAACTAGTTGTGTCAAATAACTTGACACTAACCTGACATCTTTAGTAATCATGTCATGTTTGGGTTGACATGCATAACAACATTAGAATATGATTTCTTTCTCAACCAAACATACAACAAACAATTAAAATGTCAACTATTTTCGCAAGAAGTTATACAATAACATATCAAGATATAAAAAAAATCAATTTATTCTTTGGATGATTTCATTTATTTAGGTTTAGGATCAATTTTGTGTTATTACGATGGGAACTTGATATCAGACATATTCATTCAGACTCCAATTGGATGAGAACTGCATACCATACATATTAAGATGGGAAGGATGCGATTTTAAGTTATATATTGTCCATAATAAAAATGTGTTTGGAACTGTTGAACTGTTGAAGAGTGTATATTAGTTTCTAGGAGAGAACAACAACGTTTGTAATGAGGGAATAACTTTTCATCTCTAATTAGTATGAAAAAAGGAAAAAATCAACAAATTTCAGAATACGCAATATGAAAAAGATATCATATACCCTAGGGATTAATCTTAAGGATAAATAGGAATTAATCTTAAGGACGAAGTGTAGACTCCTCTCCAGCTCCTAAAAGAAGCTCCCTCTGCAATCAATTATTATTGGACAACATAGAATTTACCACATAATGTATTGGATTTTTAAAATAGGTTTCATACTATTAAATGTGCAATTGATGAAGAACAACATTTACCTCTTGTTGAGCAGCTTTCCTAATATTAGCCTTTGCTCGCAAATTAGCATTTCTCAGACTCACTCGTAAACTTAATAACAAAAAAAGTGATTATCTAAATGTCCTCACTGTTTAAATGAAGGTAAAATGTATAAATAAAACACACACACACACACACACACACACAGAGGGAGGAGTGGATTACCTTATAATATGATTTTTCCAAGAGTGGAGCAAGGATTGGGCAAGGTCGAGGTGATCGTGTGAGGGGAGTTATGGGGTGAGAGATCTAGGTTGAAATGGAGTGATGAGAGGAGGCTAATCCGTCATGAGCGAGACCGTGAAATCTGGGGAGAGAAGACGAATCAGTTGTTGTTAGAGTGTATTCTGCGATTGATCGAATGTGATGTTGAGTTCGACTATATGCCTATAGAGGTGTTGTTGTTGGATCGTCGGCACCGCCGCCGCTGCTTATAGAGGTGGATCATACGAGAGAGATGCGAAAGATGTGCCACTGCCTGCTAGATCGTGCGAGAGAGAGGTGAGAGAGCCAACCTTTTTTTTGGGGGGGGGGGGGGAATGAGTTTTGATATCGAGCCAATTCATGGGGGCGAGAGAATGAAAAAAAAGCCCCGCTTATTTTTTTCCATTTATCTCAGTTTTTAGCTCAATTCTAAAATAACTAAAATTACAAAGGATATATTTATGCCATCTTTATATAAATATGAGATAAATAGTTTATTTTTTTATCTCAGTTTTACTTGAATTAATATAAAAATTCACCTTCTAAGTCAAACCGACATACATGTATATCATTTATGTCATTTTACATTTGTATGATATAACGTCAATTTTCAAACTGACATAAATGATTCGTTTTCTTGTAGTGTTAGTCAAATGCTTGACACTTCTTAATACTTTGGACGTGGGTTAAGCATTTAAGTGTTGTTTTATGGGTGTTAGATCACTCATATGGTTTCATGGAGAGGAACTCTATAAATAAGCAGGTAAAGGATGAGGAAAAGAGGAGTCTCTCAATGAAAAAAACTATATTTACTTAGTTTATCTCTTTTTCCTTGTATTTCCTTTCCATTAATTTTCATCTTTTCCTTTCTTCGAAGTAGTTTGTGAGGTAAATTTCTTGCGATTCTCTTCAAATCCTATAAAAAGTTCATTTTCTTTTATATTTCAAATGGTCTTATATTTCTTAGTGTAACTTGACTTATAGTCCTTAATGTAACTATTTTCCTTTATTTTATTCATTTTTCTTTATTATTTTACTTAATTTGATCATCTTTTTATCCTTTTTTAATGCACTTGAAAGAATATTCTTGACTTTCTAGTTGGTTAGACTTATTTATCACTCACTATAAAGTCTTCCTTAAGGGAACCATAAGCCTTCTTAACTGAAGCACCAAACGGTGTGCAATCTCCTTATTATCGCAAAGCTATGGTAATTAATTGGTTGGCAAGACATTACTCTTATCCGGTACGCTTTCTATTAATCAAAATACACAGACAACCAAGGCAAAGAACAAACAGTTGTTTCTACCCATTGAGATAACGCATATTTAGTAGGAGATGATAAAGATTAAGGACATGTTTTTAGGATTAATGAAAGTTCTCATATACATGTTACACACATCGTTATAACTTTGGGGATTTAAGTGGGATTATTGATTTGGTAAAATGAATTGAGTGATATGCAAGAGTCTAATTTAAACAAGGAGATTCCAATGACTACTGTTTATTAACAGTTGAGTTATATGGAAGAGTCTAGCTATTTTTTTTACCACGTCAAATCCTAAAAAGGATAAAAACATGTCGGATATTATGGTTGGTGATATATCAATACAAATCCACAAAATCATTCCATTAATAATAAAAATATTATTTGGTTGATTTAATGGTAGAAAGAATGGAAACACCATCATCCATAAACACCACTCGAGAGGGTATAGTTCCCCTTTATGACCATTTATTATCTAAAACAAGTTGAGGATGTTGTTAGTCATTGTAAATAGGATATCCCTATATCTTGAAACCTTTTTACTTATTTTCTTATTCATGATGAGATGAAAATATTAAAGAAGGGGCAATATCTCTATCTATTGTTCTAAAGAAAATAATAAAAGAGTAGAGTGTTTTTAGCTACAACTGTGCAAATAACAAAAAACTTTAGTTTTCATATAATGTTGGAAACATCAGTTTAAAAATAATACAATTCATATTTAATTTGTTTTAGAACATTTTATGGGTTATGATAGTGTGTACGGACAATCTGGTATGAAGAAAGTATATTTAGTAATTTTTGGTCAAGATTTTATATTACGTGATTTTGGGTTCGCTAGGAAAAGGTCCCCTAGAAAAGGACCCTGTGCACATGACCATAAACAAGGTTTGTGTACATGTAGACACGAAGAAAAGTCCTGAACATGACATGGCAACAAATAATACTGTTTACATAGACCAAGGCAAAAATGTTATTCTTTATTATGCTGTAAAAACCCTATTTCCCTTAGGAGCTTCCCAAAATGTTTTGATTAGGATATTAGGGATTTTAATTTTAATTTTTTTATGGACATTATTTTTATGGTATTGAACTCTATTATGAGAGACATATAGTTCCTTAGTTGGAGCAATGATAAGCCACCAAACCCACGGTCCTATTTTCTCAGATTTTAGATTTCTTTTATTCCTACTAGGCTACTATTATAGACTGTTCTAAAAAACCCGCCTAGGCTCCGTCTAGGCACGCCTAGGCTTGTTGGAAACAGCTGTTATAAGGAGTGCAAAACTCTGAATAGCCTTAAGGCTGAGTCCCACATCGGTAGGACAAAAAAATTGGAGTGTGTTAATATACAATTTTTTGGGAACAAAGGTTCAGCCCTTTGGGCATTCAAGTTTTTGTGGGTATGTGGGGCAGACCCAATGGGCCAAATCACACGCGCGCGCGCGCCGCCGCCGCCGTCCGTCCGGCCCGTGCCCGTGTTCAGGTCTTGGGCTCATTAAGAATTAATTTTTTGGACAAATAAATTAGCGTTTTGGAGCTTTAAAAATTATTTTTTAACGGTAATTAATTCCGAAAAATTAAAACGTGGTTTATTCCGTGTTGATTTCTTCAATCGAGTTGCCCACTTCTTCCAGTTTTTTCTCCACGTTGTTTACCAACGTCTCTTTTATTTTTGCCCCATAAAAGAGCTGGTTGCCTCCGGTTTTGGTACACAGTTATCTTCTTCCAACAAAAAAAAAAAAAAAAAATCTCTGCACTTCTGAAAAATTTCCTTCTCCCAGAATATTTTTTCCAGAATAATTAATCTCATTCGTGTACAGATTAATTATAGAATCGAGCAACTAATATAGGATGGGTGTATACAGACCGGATTAATTCTTGTGCTATCAATCCATAATTTAATTGGAGGCTGTTTTATCCTGGGGGTGACGGGGCTGTACACTGTCGGCACAATTGGAGGCAGAGCCGCGAAACACCTTAAAGAGAGCGACCTAGTCCGCGACTCAGCCGTGTTCTTGACTGTCCAGTTCCGATTTTCTTACATTTTTCTGCCCCAGATTTATAAGCTCCAAAAATTGGGTAATTTCGTTCCTGAATTTAATTCTGCATTTAATTATTTAATTGCTGATACAACAATTTTAAGGTGTTTCTTAATTCTGCCATGGACGAAATTAACTCTAGTAACCTAAATAAGCCTTTCAAATATGAAGGCACTCATTTTAAACGTTGGAGCAAAAAATTGCTATTTTATTTAACTATGAAAAAGGTCGCATCATGTGTTCAATTTGACAAACCCGTAGTTAATAATCCACCTACTGTTGAGGAAAGCAAAACAATTAGAAATTGGGAGGAAAATGATTTTTTGTGCAAGAACTATATTCTGAATGCTCTAAGTGACGAACTTTATGACTATTATGCCAATTATAAAACTGCGAAAGATGTTTGGGACGCACTCTTTAAAAAATATGACACGGAGGAGGCGGGTGCTAAAAAATATGCCGTCAGCCGTTATTTGAAATTTCAAATGACGGATGACAAATCTGTTGTTGCTCAAACCCATGATTTGCAAATGATTGCCCATGAAATTATTTCCGAGGGCATGGCTTTAGATGAGCAATTTCAGGTGGCTGTAATTATTGATAAATTGCCTCCACTGTTCAAAGAGTTTAAAAATATTTTGAGGCATAAGTCTAAAGAATTCTCACTAGAGTCATTAATTACTAAATTGAGAATTGAGGAGGAATCCCGAAAACAGGACTATAAAGATGAAATTCTTGTTGTGTCTAACAACAAAAATCAGAAAAAGAACCACACTCCAGTTGTTTTAAAGGCAAACGGAAAAAATATGAAAAATCAGAAAAAGAGCCACAACCAGAATTTTAAAAATCAGACTCAGACTCAGAATAAGTATAAGAACCCTGGAAATGGACAGTCTAGTAACTCGGGACAGTTTCTCTGTTTCAAGTGTGGCAAGCCTGGCCATATGGCTCGCAAATGTCGCAATGTGCCACAAGCACAAGCGGATTTGACCGAAGAGGACCTATGTGCTATGATTTCAGAAATCAACATGGTTAGCGGTGCCGAAGGGTGGTGGTTGGATACTGGCGCTTCCCGCCATATCTGTTATGACCGTAGTCTGTTTAAGACTTATTCTGAGACTGCAGATAAGAAGGTGTTGTTGGGTGATTCTCACTCCACCGAGGTTGCTGGTACTGAAAATGTGGAATTGAAGTTCACTTCGGGAAAGACTGTTATCCTCAAAGATGTTCTTCACACTCACGAGATAAGGAAAAATTTGGTTTCAGGCTATCTTCTCAACAAAGCAGGCTTTACTCAAACTATTGGTGCTGATTTATTTACTTTGACCAAAAATGGAATTTTTGTAGGCAAGGGTTATGCCACTGATGGGATGTTTAAATTGAATGTTGATGCAATGAATAAAATTTCTCCTTCTGCTTATATTGCTTGTTCATTTAATATTTGGCATGCTAGGCTTTGTCATGTTAATAAACGACTTGTTAAAAATATGAGCACTTTAGGATTAATTCCCGAATTATCATTAAATGATTTTGAAAAATGTGAATGGTGTAGTCAAGCAAAAATCACTAAGACACCACATAAATCTGTTTTTAGAGAATCGGAACCACTTGATTTAATTCATTCGGATATTTGTGAATTGGATGGTGTCACAACTAGAAATGGCAAACGTTATTTTATAACTTTTATTGATGATTGTTCCGATTATTCATTTGTGTATTTAATGAAAAATAAAAGTGAAGCATTTGACATGTTTAAAATTTTCCTAAATGAAATTGAAAATCAATTTAATCGGAAAATAAAAAGGTTACGTAGTGATAGAGGCACCGAATATGATTCTGGACTATTTATTGAATTTTATAAAACCCACGGTATTATTCACGAAAAAACTGCCCCTTATTCGCCCGAAATGAACGGTAAAGCCGAAAGAAAAAATAGGACATTAACTGAATTAGTTGTTGCTATTTTATTAAATTCAGGGGCTGCCTCACATTGGTGGGGTGAAATTATTTTGACTGTGTGTCACGTGCTTAATAGAATTCCTAAGACTAAAATGAAAATATCTCCTTATGAAATTTGGAAAAATATTAAGCCTAACGTGTCATACTTTAGAACGTGGGGGTGCTTAGCCTATGTACGTATACCCGACCCTAAAAGGTTTAAATTGGCGAGCAGAGCATATGAGTGCGTTTTTATAGGCTATGCTATTAATAGCAAAGCATACCGATTTTATGACTTGAAAAATCAAGTAATTATTGAATCAAATGACGCCGATTTTTATGAAGATAAATTTCCTTTTAAATTGAGGAATAGTGGGGGCGAGTCATCCACTAATATTTCTTTAAATAAAAATAAAGAAAATAATGAATCCATTTTAGAAATTCGAAAAAGTAAAAGGGCTCGTGTAGAAAAAGATTTTGGTCCCGACTTTTATGCTTACACCTTAGAGGAGGATCCTAACACTATTCAAGAAGCCTTATCTTCTTTAGATGCCGATTTATGGCAAGAGGCTATTAATGATGAAATGGATACTTTGGAAACAAATAAAACTTGGCATTTAGTGGACCTTCCTCCTGGATGTAAAACAATTGGGTGTAAATGGATTCTTAAAAAGAAATTAAAACCTGATGGCACTGTTGAAAAATATAAGGCACGTCTTGTTGCTAAAGGTTTTAGACAAAGAGAAAATGTAGACTTTTTTGACACATTTTCACCCGTGACTAGAATAACGTCTATACGTGTACTATTTGCTATAGCTGCCTTAAATGATTTAATTGTACACCAAATGGATGTTAAAACTGCATTTTTAAATGGAGAATTAGAAGAAGATATCTATATGGATCAACCTGAAGGTTTTATTGTACACGGTCAAGAAAATAAAGTATGTAAATTAGATAAATCTCTTTATGGACTCAAACAGGCACCTAAACAATGGCATGATAAATTTGATAGCCTAGTCATCTCTAATGGGTTTAAAATTAATGAAAGTGACAAATGCATTTATTATAAATATGTTGAGAACATTTGCACTATCATATGTCTTTATGTTGATGACTTGCTTATATTTGGTTCCAATAATCATGCCGTAGAAAATGTTAAATCATTATTATGTGCCAACTTTGATATGAAGGATTTGGGTGAAGCTAGTGTAATATTAGGAATTAATATTACTAGGTCAGAAAAGGGACTTTCTTTGGATCAATCTCATTACATTGAGAAAGTTCTAAAGAAATATAATTACTTTGACTGTAAACCTGCTAGTACTCCATTTGACCCTAGTGTAAAGTTATTTAAGAACACTGGCGACAGTGTAAACCAAAATGCTTATGCAAGCATTATTGGTAGCTTACGTTATGCTACAGATTGCACTAGACCTGACATAGCCTATGCTGTGGGAGTACTATGTAGATTTACTAGTAGACCTAGTATGGAGCATTGGCATGCTATTGAGAGGGTCATGCGGTACCTTAAAAGGACGATGAACCTCGGATTACACTATAATAACCATCCCGCTGTCCTTGAAGGATTTAGTGATGCAGATTGGAACACCCTATCTGATGATTCTAAGGCTACTAGTGGATATATATTTAGCATCGCTGGTGGTGCAGTTTCTTGGAAATCTAAGAAACAAACTATTTTGGCTCAATCCACTATGGAGTCTGAGATGATAGCGCTAGCTGCTGCTAGTGAAGAGGCAGGTTGGTTAAGAAACCTCCTGTCAGATATCCCATTATGGGAAAGACCGATTCCAGCCGTTTTGATTCATTGTGATAGTATCGCGGCTATTGCAAAAGTTGAGAACCGTTATTATAACGGTAAGAAACGACAAATACGTTGTAAGCACAGTATTGTTAGAGAATTTATCTCTACGGGTGCTGTGAGGGTGGATCATATACGGTCTGAACAGAACTTAGCTGATCCTTTGACGAAAGGACTAGCTAGGGAGAAGGTGTGGAACACCACGAAAGGGATGGGACTAAAGCCCTTGGATAAATGAGTCATTTGTGATGGTAACCCAACATATAGACTGGAGATCCCAAGAAATATGTTCAAAGGGTAATAACAAGTCACAAGTGATATGGGTTGAATCATGCGATTATTAATTTATATAGAACGGGGTTTTACTCCGAGTCCATCCCTATGGAGCATGATATCCTGAAGCGAATCAAGGATGAGTTATTATAACTCTTAATGAGATCTATAGCTCTATTTTGAGTGGGGTACTTAGCTATAGGAGTATTCTTGATAGACTAACCTATGTGAATGTGTAAGTGTGGCCGCTTCCTATGGATATTTTGGGCAAATTCCTAAAGCGTTCACTATACTGGGATAGAAGCACATGGCCGTAACGTGCTAGCTATTAGACTTACACCCAAGTAGGGTTGTGTGTGGGATGTTGTCAGAGATAGAGTTCAAAACTACGGTTACTCTAGTATATTCTGAATCATCTTTACTACGTAAAGGTTCAAGTCGAAAGACACCTTTGCTTATGCACAATTCTATGAATTATTGCTCGATAAAATGTTTTCAAGTTTTGCAAGTGGGGGATTGTTGGAAACAGCTGTCTTTGACAGCTGTTATAAGGAGTGCAAAACTCTGAATAGCCTTAAGGCTGAGTCCCACATCGGTAGGAAAAAAAAATTGGAGTGTGTTAATATACAATTTTTTGGGAACAAAGGTTCAGCCCTTTGGGCATTCAAGTTTTTGTGGGTATGTGGGGCAGACCCAATGGGCCAAATCACACGCGCGCGCGCGCCGCCGCCGTCGTCCGACCGGCCCGGCCCGTGCCCGTGTCCGGGTCCTGGGTCTTGGGCTTGGGCTCATTAAGAATTAATTTTTTGGACAAATAAATTAACGTTTTGGGGCTTTAAAAATTATTTTTTAACGGTAATTAATTCCGAAAAATTAAAACGTGGTTTATTCCGTGTTGATTTCTTCAACCGAGTTGCCCACTTCTTCCAGTTTTTTCTCCACGTTGTTTATCAACGTCTCTTTTATTTTTGCCCCATAAAAGAGCTGGTTGCCTCCGGTTTTGGTACACAGTTATCTTCTTCCAACACAAAAAAAAAAAAAATTCTCTGCACTTCTGAAAAATTTCCTTCTCCCAGAATATTTTTTCCAGAATAATTAATCTCATTCGTGTACAGATTAATTATAGAATCGAGCAACTAATATAGGATGGGTGTATACAGGCCGGATTAATTCTTGTGCTATCAATCCGTAATTTAATTGGAGGCTGTTTTATCCTGGGGGTGACGGGGCTGTACACTGTCGGCACAATTGGAGGCAGAGCCGCGAAACACCTTAAAGAGAGCGACCTAGTCCGCGACTCAGCCGTGTTCTTGACTGTCCAGTTCCGGTTTTCTTACATTTTTCTGCCCCAGATTTATAAGCTCCAAAAATTGGGTAATTTCGTTCCTGAATTTAATTCTGCATTTAATTATTTAATTGCTGATACAACAAGGCTTAAGGCTTGGGAGAAACGCCTCGCCTTACGCTTTCCACGCCTTATTCTAGGTAAAACCCTTAAGGCGCACTTTTTTCTAAAAATAACAATGCTTTAGTGAAATGATGTCGCCTTTTAAAGACTTTGTTTGCAAATCGGACCATTATCTCATCCAAAATAATCAAATAATATTTTAATTTGTATATATTCAGACATTTTTTTATGATATGTGCAATTTTTGTATTTTAATAGCCTTGTTATGGTTAAAAAATATTAAAATATATCAATAAGGACTAAACGCCTTTTCACGCTTAGGCCAGCTTAGGCTTCTAAGTCTTAAGATTTGGCCTTCACGCCTCAATCACGCTCCGCATTTTTTAAAAACTTGCTATTATACAATGGTTCAGTGTTTTGCATGGGCTTTTCTGTTTCAGAACAAAATCAGTTGACAAACGCAACAACTGCCATGTCTGTTGTAACACGTTCAATAATTTCAGTTTGAAGGACAGCTATTATAAGTTTTTTTTTTCCTGATTTGATGATGTTCTGGTGATGCAAACGGCGGTTCTTTTTTTTAAAAAAAATATTTCCAATCGCTTTTTTTTATATATGAACTTGCTTTTTATATGGGGATTGGAGTTGCTTTCTATATTTTAACTTGCTTGGTTGTTGGCTTTTTGTGTCATAACAATTGCTCGTATAATGGGTTCTTGGCTACCTAGGCCAATGATGCGATAGATTGTATGGTCATCATATAACATAAAGTTATACTAGTGATAGGTACAATGCACCTGTAGTAGCGTAGTTAGTCTAGTGAGAGTTTAGATTATGTGGGTACTGTGTGACATAATGGTTAATCTAATTGTAGGTTATATGGGTGAGGGTACTATGAGCGGTTAATGATGTTAGTGTATTTGTATCAGTGATGATATTATATTGTATTACCAATTATATGGTATGAAAGTTACATGGTTAGTCTTGAGACTCAAATGATTAGATTATTAATTATGCCTAGAGTATTATGGAAAAGTGTGGTTACGATTACCTTCGTATATGTGGGATGAGATAGTTTTTATGTTAGTTCCAATAGGATGATTTGAGACGTATATGAGTCACATTTAATACACTTTGGTAAGGTGAGGTATTTCTTTCGTATTTGCGGGGTCTAACCCTCGTAATTTAATTAAAAAGCTTTTTAGATAGTTAGAAGTTGCAAGATCGTGTATTAAGAGACCAAAGGTTAAACTTATCTTGTTATATAAGCACGAGAAGTGGAGTTGATTTTAACCATATGTATTATATAATTGGACCTTGTCATTTTGGTTTATTTTTCAAATTTTTTTACTTGGGTTCATTATATGTTTCAGATTTGTTCCTTATTCATTGGACTCTTCTTCAGAATATTTATTAAGGATATTAAATTTATTCATTTATCAAGTTGCATTATGTTTTATTGATTCAGTCGTTGGAGAGTTATATATGTAGTCTAATTTTATTCTCATATCTTATACTTTCGTGGATTGTTATATTTCCTTCAATAATTCTTTAATTCTTAAAATCATATAAATTTATTGATGTCCCCTTTCTTTGGCATTGAGTTTTGGCCACCTGATAGATAGAAAATAGGGGGTGTTGGACAATAATAAGCACAATAATTATTATGATTATGCTTTTAAGGATCTTCTACATCTTTTTTGGATATTTAGTGAACTGTTTAAAAGGGGCTTTCTTATCATTATCACACATCTAATATATATATACACTAGTGGTGACCCGTGTGATGCACGGTCGGATGTAACGTGTTTGAAAATAATTTATGATGAAATATAAGTAGTGTGGTGAATAAAGAGTACGAGTTAAAATGAATATGATGAAATGAATAGCAGGAACCGTAATATCGTAGAACGAACCATAGTCTAACAATCCAAATTACAAAAAATATACATTGCAAAGTGAATGTTAAAAATATAGTAGTCCTTAAAACAGGCGAAAACTACTTTTTGTAGAAATGACAGCAATATTCATTTTTTTTATCCACTTCAAATATGAACTTCCATCGTATTTGTAGTGTGTAATTCCATATTTCCTGAATATAGCTTTCCGCAATCCCCATATCTTGATGTAAATTCATCTCTTAAGTTGCGGGATGAAAACTGCAATCCCGTATGATATAGAAAGTTGAGTAGACATGAATAGATTTTAATGAAATGTAAATATCAATATAGCACATGTTAGAACACATGTTGAAAAATTGGGTACAGTACATACCTCATTCATGTTGAGGGGGAGTGTATCGGTCTGTTTTGTAGATTTTGGAATGAAGAAAATAAGTTAGATTTTTTACCTTTAATGAAATTTAATGGTAAATAAAATATGAACTCAGTATTCGTTCGCTACACACCTTAGCGAAACACTAACTAACCGTTATCCCTTGATTGTTTAGGAAATGAATCTACTATAAAATTCGTAGTCATTTTTTAAATGATAAATGTCGAATAATTCGAGATAAGTAGTAATGAAGATGGCATGTAAGACTTGCAATGTTTGCAAGGTCCAAGTCAATCTATATCGTAGATAAAAATTGTCAAACATAATGTGTTAATTGTGTAAAAGTTAATGGCATGATGTGTTATAACTAATTGATCAGTATTACCGTTTAATATTTATGTTCTAAATTTATTTCATTGTTATTTTTATTGTACTCTAAATAAGCGAGGTATTTTATTTATGTCATTGACACATTATATTATTTGATTAGAAAGTAATTGGCATGAAGCACTATGAGTAAATCATCAAAAAAGGTTTTTTTTTCAAGTAAAAAAAAATATTTTTAGGAACAAAAATTTATTTCCAACAAATAAAGAATGATTTTCGAAAATAATAAAATTTTACCAGCAAGTGAGAAAAGGGTTCAACCAATAAAAAAATAATTTTCACCATATAAATATAATTTTCATCAAGTATAAAAAAATATTCAGCAATAATAAAATTTTTCCAGCAATTATAATTATTTCTACGAATAAAAAAATAATTTTTAGCAATTTCGAATTATTTGAAGTATATAAAAATGATTTCCAACGAATAAAAAATGAATATGCGCAGTAAAAAATTATTTGCAGCATATAAATATAATTTTCAATAAATAAAAATTGATTCACAAAAATATAAATTATTTTCAATATATATAAAAATGATTTCTCGCAAATAACAAATGGTTTTTGGCAGTGGCATATATGGTAACTTCATACCAACATAAATATAATCTCCCTAACATGAAGAAAAAGACTAATCGCAAGGTAAAAAATACGGTATCTTCACACGACTACCCTCGAAATCGTGAAAGATAGTGCAAATTCAATTCCCTTGAAAAAAAAAATTTGCACCTGAGACAAAGGAAACCAATATGGTAACTTCGTACCAACATATATGTGTTTTGCATATAAAAGTAATATTATGAGGACTCCATACCCACAGTGCTTTGTAGTAAATTTATATATATCTTATACAAATGAATATATATACCGGATTTTGTATATTTATAAGAGATCTATCAACTATATACATGTATAAAATTAAAAAAGCACGTGTGGGAGTCTCAACCCAAGATGTATAAACTATATATGTCTAACAGAAAATTTGTATATGGGCTTAGCATAAGAAGTCGTAAATTCATGGCCGGCCCTAGTCATGTGCCAAATGGGCAATGACACAAGGTCAATTTTAGAGTATGCACATGTATATGTATATTTTAGGGGTTCAAAAATATTTTATATATATTAAAAATATCAATTTTTAAAATAAGTTTAATTTTTTAGGCGCCCATTTTTTAAAAAGAATGATTCAACTACCCAAAAATCGCACCCAACTAAAATGAGCCCCTAAAAAACAAGTTTAATTTTTTAGGGGCCCATTTGAGGTATTAAATATATTTGTACAATTTTTTTTAGAAGAGCCCTAAATTGATTCTCGCACAGGACACTTCCAGCCTTAGGACTGGCCCTGCGTAAATTTATAACAAAAAATTAATACCCACATTTAGTAGCAAGAGAAATGAAGCTGACAGGACATAACTTCTATCACACTTAACATGGATTGTGTGTAATGTTTCTCTTGTTTTTAGGAATAAACTACTGTTTTTAGGACACAACTTCTAGGACGTTGAATCGCATTAAAGTAAAAAAACACAGATATATATATATGCTCTATTTTTACAGGAAAGAAGTTAAAATAAAAAAAATAAGAGACGATATAAGGAATTAACCTCTTTGCCTAGTGGTATAAGGCTATCACTAGAACAATTTTGGGAGTGGATTGAGTTTGGTTTCCAATTCAATTCTCGACACTGTCAAAATATCATTTGGCCAACGGAAGCCACGAATCACAAATAGAAATTAATTAAAGTGCGCGTAAATTAGCCTGGACACCTCCTGATATGCTAAAAACCCTCCCGATATGCTAAAAAAAAGACACGATATAAGGTGCTTCGATCTTTGTCTTGGGTCTTCAACCCAAGATCACAACTCAGCTTGCATGGAATAAAGTGAAAAAGAAACAAACATGTGATGTTATTAATCAACTACCATCGTGAACATCTATCGACTACATGAGCAGATTTGAATAGTTAACTTTGTAAACCAACAATATTTCCTAAGATCAACAACACAACCTCAAAAGATTTAGGAATAATCTTTAGAATATCAGGGGACATAGGAGATTAAATGCCGACAAGAAAAGATTACCGAAAAATTGATGTCATATTGATGTCATCATATAAAAGTTAGTGTCAACGCATGGTCAATGTCCTGACCTTTTCAATAATATATTTGAGAGATTTGGAGTCGAAAGATTATTCTGATACTATGTAAAGTTACACAAATATGGATATCAACACAACACCATTCATGTATATTTAATCACAATTGACGACGTCGGCCATCACAAATTTCTCCATTAACTCGATTTCCTCACCAATTAGTCCTTTCCAGCAAACCGAATCAATCAGTCTTCTCCTTTTTCCTTTGAAACTGAGATCTTCTATTTGTGCTAAAATTATGGAATTCAATCCTTTATAGACATATATCTTTGTAAGCAATGGAAGTTGTGAAAACTATTGCAATGCCTTTGATAAAAAACAAAGGAGGGGGGGGGGGGGGGGGGGCAGGCTACCCAGTTATTGGAGGACGTCTTCTACTATTTAAAAAAAAGAGTTTTTTTTTATCTTTTGATATTTGTTTACCGAATTTTAGTGTTGTCGGAAAAAGAAAGAAGAAAAAACTAACTACTTATAAGTACCGAGTGTAATTGTTCCATGATAATATTAACTCGGGTTCAATTGTCATTTGTCTTTGTTTTTTCTCACTTTTTTCTTTCTGATATTTAAGTCTGATCTATACCGTTGAAGATGAAATAAGTTACGTTGAGTTGTGGACGTTGAGTTGTGGCCGCAGATGAAAAAAATATTGTTCACTCGTTTTGAAGTCCGATAAGCCTATAAATGTAATGAAGTAAGTTTCACATAACAGTTGGAGTTTTCTAGCCCCTATTATTTGACATACTCCCACACACCGTTTATATGTATATATGTATATATAAATCACCTACACAGTAGCAAAAATGTAAACCCAGTAACCTCATCAACCCATATACAACATATAAGAGATAAAACCGGTAAACCCAATAGCCACCACAGTTTATATAAAAGAATCATTAACTTAACGAAACCTTAGTTTTCACCCTCACATCATCTCCCTACCAAATGTATAAACTTCCAGTTTATAATAACAAATAGTGTCTTAGTAGCCGTTTTTAAGTTGTGAAAGCAAGTAAGAGAAAAATAAGAAAATTATCATACCTAGATGAAGAGGGGGAAAGGGTTACACTCTTGGAGGAGATGAAGAGGGGAAATACAAATGTGGTGCAAAGTGGCTGTCAAAGAGGGGTAGAGACGTGGGGGAACCTATTTATTAGAAGAGGAACGTGGATGGGGTAGTTAAAGAAGGGAGATAGTTTGAAATATAGAAGAAATCTATTTCGGTGTGTTAGTTTATTTTAGGCAGGGACGATGTGGAAAACGTGGAAACCCAAGATATAAACACCCGTATTAGTGCAGTTAAAAAATCTCTACATTCTTGAAAATTCAGATTTGGGGTTTGGAGGGTGTTGAGATTTCCTACTACATACGTATATATAATAAGATAGAGAGATGGAGAGAGAGATTCAAGACATATTGAATCATCCCATTACATAATATGTTAATTTCATAATGTATTACAATAATCAAATTCACAATATTTCATTATAATATATTGATGTCTTTATGAGAATTACATGTAAAAATATAACTCAAACTCCCTACTACATAACATAAACTTATTTCTTTATCATTTCTATTGAGAGCTCATTATTCTTCAAATGAATATATTGTCTTCTCCTTTTATTTAAAGTTATAAATTATCTCCTCATCCCCCCCAACACACACACACACACACACACACACACACACACACACACACACATATATATATATATATATATATATATATATATATATATATATATATATATATATATATATATATATATATATATATATATATAGAGAGAGAGAGAGAGAGAGAGAGAGAGAGAGAGAGAGAGCGCTAGGCTCATGTGCACACTAAATTTGCACATCATTTTTTTAAAATAGTAAAAATAATATTTTTGAGTTGATTTTTTTGTGTGTGATATTTAAAAATTTCAACGGACTCATGTAAAAAAAATCAGCTCAAAAAAATATTTTTTACTGTTTTTAAAAAATGGTCAAACTTTTGCTACTTTTAAGTACTTTAAAAGCTGCGAAAATTTGACCGATTTTTTAAATATAGTAAAAAAAAAATAAGTTGATTTTTTTTACATGGGTCCGTTGAAATGTTTAAATATCACATAAAAAAACTCAAAAGTATGTTTTTTAATGCTTTAAAGAAATTGGTGTGCATTAGCACTATGCAAACTTAGTGTGCACCGGGGCCTGCCTCTCTCTCTCTCTCTCTCTCTCTCTCTCTCTCTCTCTCTCTCTCTCTCTCTCTCTATATATATATATATATATATATATATATATATATATATATATATAATTGGGCTTCAGGAGAAAAATAATATTAAATGAAGAACTTATCTAATCCTTTCACCAAGTCAATGCTGCAAGAAACATATGAAATGACTATGTACGAGATATGAGTGCATGAAATAAATCATCAGTGAAATTTCATAATCAAGGGGAGAATCCAATCAATAAGAGCATCATATTAAGCATTGAAAAGTAGAACATGATAGGTTTGACTTATGCACATTATAATCACTTTTTCTAAATAATTTTTTTTCCCATTTGGATTTCAAGGTTTCATTGAGGAAACAAATAGCGTGTCGAACAGAAATTCAATGTTATCACATGTTGTATTCTTTTCCATCACTTTTGTTTTTTTCCACTTGAGTTTTGCTTTCAGAGGTTATAATGAGGCAACAATAATTGAATGGTGGAAATGGTCCATATCCAATGGGAATGTTTTAAATATGTATAATAATAGATGATAACTTGTATCTTATAATATATAACGGTGATACCCCTTGAGTATTTACACACCCATGCATTAAAACATTTCATCCCTCTTTAAATTCTCTTAGTACCTTAATTTTTACATTGTGTGTACGAGTATTCCCACTTTGTTTTTAATTAAGGGAAATTTTTGTTAAACCATTACTCACACACATTCATCCCCATGCAAGGGTTGAATGATATATATATATATATATATATATATCACAAACAATTCAATGAACAAATGGGTAATTTAGTTGTAAGTAAAAAATTGAAATTCACTACTAACTTTATGGGGTTTCGTTTGATATCTAGTGTATGTGTTGAGTTTTATGTATATGAACTATTTATCCCAACACACTTTTGTGGATCATATCTAAGATCTCTAATGTTTATGTTCAAACTTGAAGGATAAAATCAATTTGATGATAGTCAAATAAATTAACTAAATTTTGTGAAATAAATGAACATGTGTTAACAATTGGTGGATTAGTGGAAAATTTTTGTTCCCAGAATAAGAATTTAATTGCCTTCTTTTTTTTTTCTTTTTCTTTTTTCTAAGAAGAAGAAGAGCCCTCCTTCGGTGTCTAACATATTAGGAACAAGCTATAGAAAAATCATCTAATAAATCTAGACATTGGACCCTTATACGGTTTAGCTTTGAAAATGGTCTTAATATCCTCATGAATTTCTCTGATTATGAGTTGGTATTTCATCAATTTCCCTTCAAAAACAGCCTTATTCCTAGCACACCAAATTTTCCAGCAGACTAAACAAGGGTAATATTACATAAGATCGAGTAGATGTTATTTCCCCGGGACGAAAACCACCAAGAAGGAAGTCTAGATTTGATATTTGATGGTTGTTTTTTCATTCCCATCAATCCTTTAAAATGTTTCCACACTTGGATAGCTATGTCTCCATTATTTAATAGATGATCCTTATTTTCTTCGGAACCTCTCAAGCAGCAATGACATTTGGACACGAGGAATTCTAATATCTTTCAAATTTTGATCAAGAGGGAGACCGTTGTGTAAAAGTCTCCACATAAATATGGAAACTTTTGCCACTAAATGCTTTTCTCAAATCATCCTTGAAGAAAATTGAATGCAATCCCTATTACGAATGAAGTCCCAGGCAATTTTGAAAACAAAACCATTATCAATCCAAGAAAGAATAGCCATGGAAATCTCATTAGAGTTTGAGAGCTGCCAAAGGCCTTGCATTCTTTTCCAAGTGGGGCTAGATAAATTTATTAAACCTTTAAAATTAGCACTGGCCAAATTTTTTAATTTCTTGTTCATAAATTCAGCCCATAGAGTTTGATTTTGCAAGAAATTTACCCATAATCTGCATGTGTAAACTTTGCAAATATCTAAAATATCTCGAAGCCCCAATCCACCTTCTTCTTTCGGTAAGTATATCTGACTCCAAGCTATCCAATGATGTTTGTTAACTTCATCAAGTCTACCCTAGAAAAAGTTGGCACAAATTTTATCAATGTCACGAATAAGACCTAGAGTAGGCAAGATAGAAGCGAAGATGTGAAGACCCATTGTTTGAATCACAGATTTAATAAGAACAAGTCTTCTAGCATGAGATAAACATCTGCTATTCCAAAAAGAAATTATGTCTGTGACTTTATTCAGGATCGGATTAAAAATTATTTTACGTTTTCTACCCATAAATAACGGAACACCCAGATATTTTATAGGAAGAAAATTTTGTTGAAAACCTGTCAGATTTTCTATCCTGACAGCTCAAGATTGGCTGCATTTTGTCGGAGTGATAAAGCAGCTTTTACTTGAGTTTACAATCTGTCCCGAGCTGTATTCATACATGGCCAGAAATGAAAAGAAATTTTTAAGCGTTCTTTTGTGACCGTTGATGAAAAAAAACGATGTCATCGGCAAAAGAAAGAGACGTAATGAGGGGGCATCCACTCGGAATAGAAAAATGTTTAATCTTGTGTTGGTGAGCCAGATTCTGAATTCCCTGGTTAAGAACTTCGCTAGCAATAACAAATAGGGCCGGTGAAAGAGGATCGCCTTGTCGAACTCCACGGTTTGATTTGAAAAAGTCGGTTGGTTTTCCATTTATCAAAATAGAATACCAACAATTTGAGATTATCCTCCAAACCAAGTTAATCCAATCTAGTCAACCTATCACATTTGTAAACTCGTATTTGAAATTATATTTCAAAAATTGAATCCTCGTTCAATGAAATGTCACATTTAAGAACTTGATAAATCTCTTTGCAATTCAATTCTAAAAAAAATCTTAATCACCCCTTGTAAGAAAGTGGCTCATCCATGCTCCCTTTTTTGTATAGATATCTTAGTAAAAAAAAATTCATTTTTAATTTGACAAAACCAATAATCAGGTCCTAAATGTTATCGGTCTTAAGCAAGGATTAGATTTATGTACCTAATGATCGATAATACTGTGTTATGGGGGTTGGTATATTAAATTTAAATAATTAAATATATTTTTTAGTCCGTCTAAGAATACTGTGTTATCTCAGTTTGATATATTGAAAGTAACTAGATCACCCATGAGATACAATAATCAAAATGTGGGCTATATATGTCTCCAACTTCTTGTCTTTCCTCAGTGCACAATTACACAAACAAAAAGAGGGGGAGAGATAGAGAGAGGTCCAAAAAAGCATATATATATAGAGAGGTTTGGATAATTATAGATCTTATTTTTCTAAAACACTCTAGAAAATAATTTCATTAGCATCTGTAACAACATAAGCACAAGTTAGCTGACTCACACGCTGCTATTCTAATCCGGTCATGCTTGTCGAAACAATTTCCAAAGCATGCATATTCATTACATCCTTTCATATCAATATGGTCATCATAAACCCCTTTCTACTTAGGTCCTCCTACAAGACAAATACACACACACACACACACATGTATGTGTGTTAGTGTGTCTTTATGTTTCTCGATATAATCTTTTAGTTCATAGATATAATCGAGATTGTTATATAACCATAACAAAAAAGAGAAATGGGATTCATTTAGCAAACTCTAAATTAAAAATGGCTATATTGACTTGAGTGAATTTCCCTAAATCTTATTTAATCGGAGACTTATAACTTTGTTTGTGGACATTTAGTATCCTTCATATATATATAGATATATATATATAGAGAGAGAGCGGATCTCATGAGGACCTCTGTTTGAATACCGCTGACGCGGACCAATTTTGATAAAATAGTAAAAAAAAATATTTTTAAGCTAATTTTCTTTACATAATTTTTAAACATTTCAGTAGGGCCATATAAAAAAAATCAGCTCAAAATGAATTTTCTTACTATTTTAAAAAAAATCGGTCAAACTTTGTCAGTTTTTAACAACTTAAAAATAACTTAAAAACTGACAATGTTTGACCGATTTTTTTAAAATAGCAAAATAAATCATTTTGAGATGATTATTTTTTTATGGTCCTATTGAAATGTTTAGAAATCATAAAAACAAAATAGTCGAAAAATATTTTTTTTACTATTTTAAAAAAATGGTCCTCATTTTAGCGTTGGTTCTATAATAGCATTTACTTATCAAAAAAAAAAAATGGTCCTCATTCAGGGTCCTCAAACTGGGACCTCACTTGATCATCTCTCTCTCTCTCTCTCTCTCTCTCTATATATATATATATATATATATATATATATATATGGTCAATGTAGAAATTAAGTGGGCACCCTTCAAGATGATTATTATTGAAAACCGGATGTGTCATTTACAATGACCAAAATCTATGTATGATATAATTTTGTAATCAAGAGAAATTTATTTAAATTATTTGAGATTTAGTGATATAATGTTTAGAGGTCGTACCTAGTGCGATGGAAAGTGCACTCGCCCAAGATACAGTTGGTCTTAGGTTCGAGACCTGGGAGCAGCTTCTCCATATTTATATATGGGGGTAAGGTCCGCTGACATATGTCTCTCTCAGATCCTAATGTTAAGCGAGAGCCTTGTACATTGGGTATGACCTTTTTTAAGTGATACAATGTTACCTTATTAATTCTTCAATTATAATTTTACCTCTAATATTGTGATAACATAAAAAATATAGGGTATGTTTATTGTTACCATATGTATTCAAGTTTGTACCATTTCAAAAAAAATCTATGTGCATATATGGATATAGCCTTTCTGATACATATTTCTCATTTCTATCTTAAAAAATAAGAACAAAGCGATCAATTATTATCAAGGTTCTAAAAAATGCGGGGCGTGATTGAGGCGTGGAGGCCAAGCCTTAAGCCTTAGAAGCCTAGGCGGACCTAGGCGTAAAAAGGCGTGAAAAGGCGTTTAGGCCTTCTTAATATATTTTAATATTTTTTAACCATAACAAGGCTATTAAAATACAAAAATTGCACATATCATAAAAATATGTCTTAATATATGCAAATTAAAATACTATTTTATTATTTTGGATGAGATAATGGTCCGGTTTGTAAAGAAATTCTTTAAAAGGCGGCATCGTTTCACTAAAGCATTGTTTTTTTTTTGGAAAAAAGTGCGCCTTAAGGGTTTTACCAAGAATAAGGCGTGAAAAGCCTAAGGCGAGGCGTTTCTCCCAAGCCTTAAGCCTAGGCGTGCCTAGGCGTGCCTAGGCGGAGCCTAGGCGGGTTTTTTAGAACAGTGATTATTATATATATATAGGGGAATGGACAAGAAAGTATACCACACATAGGGAAGATTTGAACTTGGCCATACAATAGGGTAATCTGCATCAACACAATATAGAACGTACTACTTAAGACCATACTCTGCACAAGCATGCGCATAGTTATGCTTGTTAGGATCTTCTCCATCTTGTTTTGATATTTCATGAACGGGTTAAAGGGGAAAGTATGTCTTTGTTATCCTTATCACACATCTAATATATATATATATATATACTAGTGGTGACCCGTGCGATGCACAGGCGGGTGTAACACATTTTGAAATATTTTATTCAAATATATAAGTTAAAATGTAATTATCATCGGAATTTCAAAAAAAGATCGTAGCCTGAGACAAAGGAAATCGAGACCATAAATATTAAACATTCAATGAAAAATATATAAACATATATGAGAAGTTCTCATATATTAAAGATAGGAGCAGTGACAGATATAGTAACTTTATACCAACATATATGTTTTGTATATATCAGTTATAATATGAGAACTTCATACCCACATGTGTGTTTTGTAATAAAGTTAAATATATGTTAATTTATTGAAATAGCATAATGGAGTTCAACTCATCCACATCGGTATTTTTTTGGGCCAAAATTCCACGCTCATTCAACAATCATAAATTATTTCCAGCAACTAAAATGTGATTTCAAGCAATACATAAATTATTTTCAGAAAATATAAAAGTATTTTCACATATAAAAATGATTTTCAGCAAATAAAATTTATTTTTCACAAACAATAAATTGTTTCTAGCAAACAAAGTGTGATTTCCAACAAAAAAAAAATGTTTTTAGCAATCTAAACTTATTTCCTGCAATAAAAAAATGATTTTTAATAATATAAAATTATTTCCAACATATAAAACTGACTTAAAGCTAGTAAAAATTGAGTTTCAGCAATAATAAATCATTTCCAACAAATAAAATTTGATTTCAAGCAATACAAAAATAATTTTTAGAAAATATAAAAGTGTTTTCTGAATATAAAAAATATTTTTAGCAAATAAAATTTAATTTACCCAAATAATAAATTATTTTCAGCAAACAAAGTATGATTTCTAGTAATAAAAAAATGATTTTCAACAATATAAAATTATTTCCAGCAACAAAAAATGATTTTCAGCAGTATAAAATTATTTCCAGCATATAAAACTGATTTAAAGCAAGTAAAAATTTATTTACAGCAATAATAAATTATTTGTAGCAAACAAAATATGATTTCCAGCAATACAAAAATAATTTCCAGCAATATAAAATTATTTTCAACATAAAAAATGATTTCTAGCAAATAAAAACAGATTTTCAGTAGTAATAAAATTTTTCCATCGAATAATATTTTTTTTTAGGAATAAAAAAATGATTTTCAGTAATGTAAATTTATTTCCAACATATGAAATTGATTTTCAGCAAATAAAAAATGATTTTCAGCAGTAATAAATTGTTTTCAGCAAATAAAATTTGATTTTGAGAAAAAAAACTATTTTCAACGGTATAAAAGTATTTCCAGCTACATTTATAATAAAAGATTAAAAAACATGAAACTCGCACAAACACACGAATGATGTAAAAAGACGGTATGATGTACCTGTTAGTTTCGCGAGATGTGGTTTCGGCAAACAGGAAAAAAAAACTTAGCAAATAAAGGGTGTGACAGGTGGGATGTTGATGTGTACAACCAAACAAAGCCACCTTGAGTTTCATAATGAGTAAACATTTGAAAAAATGAGGATAAACAGTTATAAGTGTAGTCACTGTCTGTTTTGTTAAATATTTTTTTTGTAGAAGTTAATTCTTGAATGCCTTTTATCTCCAACTCTACTATTCATGTGTGTTATGTATAGCACGGGGAAAAAAGGAACCCCATGTAATAATAGTATGTATAATCCGGTACTGTTAAATATTTTTTCTATAAAAAGTTAATTTTTGGCTCTAATTCTTGTATTTGTCTACCCCTTATGCTATTAGACTATAAACTTGAAAGCCATGAGAAAACACAACTGTTGAAATATATACTTTTTTTAGGTGTTTAAATTATATACTTAGTGCAAGAAGATAGTTCAACTCACATATGTGGCCTGAACAAAAAAATTACATACTCACCCGTTCATAGTAGCACAAATTTTCCTTAACATACAAAACAACACCAGCAACACATGCCAGATATGTTACCGGTGTTGAATAACTCATAAAAATGTACACCGATCTGGGTAATGGAGGGAAGCATACATTGTGGTAAACTACCTGATAAGCTTGCAACTGTCTTCTATGGAATTGGTCTGAGGTGTGGATGATTTCTTGTTGAGAGACGGAAAGCTATAAGTGTTGGATCAAGGAAGAGGCATTTGAGAGAGATGGATTTGCTGGAGAGATGAGGTGATTTTACTTTAAAAAAATGCAGATAAAATTCAAAAGAACACGCATCACCAGAACATCATCGGATCGGGAAAAAACTTACAAAGGTTGTCTGTTAACTGGCTTTGTTTTCAAACAGGAAAGCCCATGAAAAATGCACAACAATTGTATAATATCTTGAAAAATCTCTACGTTTTAATACAAAAACAAACCAAAATAAGAACAAAAAAATATGAGAAAAAAACTAAAAAAGTTAATATCTTGAATATGTATATGTGAACACAAGGACAATACCAACGGAGAGAGAGACTAGCGTACAAAACCATATCTGTTATATATAAAAAAAAAGCTCATTCATAAATGGAAAGTGCTTGGTTTATAACCCATATCTATTATAAAAAAAAAGATCAAATTGTTTGGTTTATAAACTGCAAACCATATAAAAAATAATTTCCATATTGGGTCGATGTTCGTTCAGTGTTTGGTTAGCAGTGTTTAGTGTTTGGTTTGATAATACCCTCACATATAAAAAAGAACATTCACGTATACATATAAGCGGTTGACAATTTAAAAAAAAGAACACGCATCATCGGAACATCATCGGATCGAAAAGAAATCTTACAAAAGTTTTTCGTGAAACTGTAGTATGGAACAGAAAAGCCAATGCAAAACGCTGAACAGTTGTGTAATATCTGGAAAAATCTCTACGGAAGAACACAAAAGCAAACAAAAATAAGAACAAAAAAACAAAGAAAAAAATTTACTGTGAGAAAAAAACTAAAAAAGATAATATCTAGGGGTTGGTTTGTGAATTGGTAAAGTTTTAGGAACAGGTTAAAATTAATAAATTATTTAAAAATGGTGGTAGTTTCGGAAGTATAAGTTCGTCACCATCTGTATTTTCATGCAGTGGGGTTGTCCCACTTTTCCTTTTTGTATGTAAGGCCAAATTCTCATAATAACTTAGAGGGGAAAGGGACAAATATTTGTTCCATTATTTTCAAATAAATGACCCCGCTGCAAACTTTCTCAAAACAGGAATTGCATTACCATAGTTGATTTGACCCAATATGTAAACGTGAACGCAGAGACAATACAAACTGAGAGAGATAGTAACGTACGAAAGAGCATTGATGCAAAGGGCATACGGTGAGAAGGTTTATGGGATGAGTTTGTAAGAGAGCAAGCTAGGATAATGAGTGGACGGGAAAAAGAAGCAACAATAGTGCAAAATATGTGGTTAGTTATGGCTTATATGTGAGGGTAGAGAAAAACGTGTGAGAAGGTAGTTTTTTTTAATGAGGGAACGTGGAAGGTGTGAGGGTTACTAGTTTGATTGAGGTGTTTACATGTGTAATAGTAGGATTAAAATATATCTAAAATCTGAGAAAATAGGATCAGGGGTTTAGTGGCCTCTCATAGATCCTACTACATACGTACATAATATAAGATAAGATATATAATAATGCTCCTGTGCGGACTAGTCCGCATTTTAAGAATGCGGTCCGGACATGTGTCACCTAACGGTGCGCCTAGAAATTATCGCCTAAATTATAGGCACTCTCTCTCTCTTTTCTGGGCTCGCCGCCAGGTGACACATGTGCGGTCCGCATTCTTAAAATGCGAACTAGTCCGCACAAGAGCAGGACTGTATATATATATATATATATATATATATATATATATATATATATATATATATATATGGGATTAAATACACATTGAATCATCCTCGTATTATTATGTACAATATTAGTGTTATAACGTGTTGAATTACATCGCATATTACGATATTCAAATTAGTAATATTTCTTATTGACAAATAAATTTTTAAATATTACTCAAATCCTATTGAAGTTACATTGCCTTATTGTTGTTTTTTGTGTTATGCGAGTACTTGATTCTTCATATATTATATTGTAATAACGTGTTGAATTACAGGTCATATTATGATAGTCAAATCCATAATAGTTCACTATAATATAAATTTGCTCTCGTGATAAAAAAAACTCAGCCCATAAAAAAATAAAAAGAAAAAAAATAGTTAAAAAAAATTCATATCTATTAATAACGCGTTGAATTATAGGTCATATTATGATAGTCAAATCCATAATAGTTCACTATAATATAAATTTACCCTCGTGATAAAAAAATAAAAAAATAAAAAAATAACAGAAAAAAATAGTTAAAATTAATCCATATCTATTTATTAAAAAAAATTATTATAAAAAAACAACAACTTTTAGCATAATGGATATGAAATGTCAAAAATATCATACATACATTTTGACCATTCATATTATATGGATGTATATAACTATGTTCCAGGACAAATAGAAGTTTATTATATACCCGTTCACCTAATGGATCAAAGGGTGAGGGGACATCTGGTGGATTGATATCTACCTCAATAGATCTGTAGATGGTGTCTTGAATCTCTACCCATAAATGGTCAAATTCGATTGGCTGGATGTTTTGGTATATCAAGGTTCTAAAAAATGCGGGGCGTGATTGAGGCGTGGAGGCCAAGCCTTAAGCCTTAGAAGCCTAGGCGGGCCTAGTCGTAAAAAGGCGTGAAAAGGCGTTTAGGCCTTCTTAATATATTTTAATATTTTTTAACCATAACAAGGCTATTAAAATACAAAAATTGCACAGATCATAAAAATATGTCTGAATATATGCAAATTAAAATGCTATTTAATTACTTTGGATGAGATAATGGTCCGGTTTGTAAACAAATTCTTTAAAAGGCGACATGTTGTTTTTAAAAAAAAGTGCGCCTTAAGGGTTTTACCAAGAATAAGGCGTGAAAAGCGTAAGGCGAGGCATTTCTCCTAAGCCTTAACCCTAGGCGGACCCTAGGCGGGTTTTTTAGAACAGTGGTATATATTAATATTGGGGTGTCATAATTCCCTTCTGTGTTCAAAATAAAAGGTTAATTATT
The DNA here is from genome assembly GCA_949130495.1 of Sambucus nigra. Classification (NCBI taxonomy): domain Eukaryota; kingdom Viridiplantae; phylum Streptophyta; class Magnoliopsida; order Dipsacales; family Adoxaceae; genus Sambucus; species Sambucus nigra. Next base: position 660,115,506 of record OX422213.1, on the reverse strand, counting down.
AGTTCGATGATTTTGTTTTTACCATCATTATTTGGATGGTCGAATTTTCACTACGTGAAAATTATGACTTTTTCACCTTTTGTTATTTGGATGGTTAAGATGAATATGATGAAAAAATAAAATTACTATATTAACCTCATACTTCAAATGCACACGAAAATAGTTATATTTAACTATTTGATTTTCATCACATAAGTGTAAATGAGCATTAAAAAACATTCACTTATCTCACACTTAAATTTGACACAGCCCCCTCCCCCCCCCAACCAACACTCACACATAGGGCTGTGTTTTTTTTTCCGAACATTCCGATTTTTCCGATGTCCGATCCGATATTTTCCGATTTTGGAACATATATAAGGTTTCCGATTTCCGATTTTTCCGAATTAAATTGGATAGGAAATTGGAACTATGTTTTAAATTCCGATTTTCCGATTTTTCCGATATAATTTCCGAATCTTTTTTCCGATTAATATTCCGAATATATCTTCCGATTAATATTTCGAATATTTTTTCCGAATATTTTCTATATATATTTTTTTACCTTATAAGTTATATCCTTATGTAATAAGAATGTGTACAATTTAGATTTCCTTTATTTTTTACCTTACCCCATATATTTATATATGCTGTTAGTAGAGAGCAACTAGGGTTGTATGATATTCTTATTAAAATATCTCTCACATCTTTCTCTCTCTCTCTCTCTCTCTCTCTCGTCTCGCCCCTTTCTCCTCGGCGGTGCATATCTCTCACCTCTCTCTCTCGACCCAATCTCTATACGGTTGTCCAACCCCTTTCTTCTACTTTCGGCGGCGCATATTTGTTTACATCGTCCGACCCTTATAGTCTCGAACATAGGTAAGTCTTTTCTAGTTTATTTTTATCTGTTTATTTTTTTTATTTCTACTTATTTACAAATCTGTTTACATCGGTTTATAGGCTCTGTTTACATCTTGTTTACTTCTGTTTATAAGATCGGTTTACATCTTATTTACATCTGTTTACATCTTTTTTATTTCATCTAATACATCTGTTGGGATCGATTTATAGGTTTAATAGGTTTGTTATATTGATCGGTTTATAGGTTTACAGATTTGTTTACATCGGTTTGTTATATTGATGGCTGCGGCATAACAGAAAAAAACTAATTTCTAATTTCTCATACTGTCTTCATGCGGCAGAACAGAAAAAAATACCATATTTCTAATTTCCGAATTTTTCCGATTTTTTTCCGATTTTCCGATATTTCCGAATTCGGAAACTTTTTTGATTTTCCGAAAAAATTGGATAGGAAATTGGAACAAATATTTTATTTCCGAAAAAATTGGAATTTTTTCCGAAAGGTCATTTTCAGATCCGATCCGGCCGAAACACAGCCCTACTCACACACAACATAACTAGTCATATTTGGTTATCAAAGACAAATAAGACTAAAAAGTTTTAAAAAACAGTACCAATTAAAAAAAATAATCCTAATTAAAAAAGAAAACAGTCCCAATTTAATAAAAAAGTTTCCAACAATAAAAAAAAATTGCCAATTATAAAAAAAAAAGAGTCAATTATAAAAATAGTAGTCCACAATTAAAAAAAAATAGTTCTCAACAACAAAAAAAGTAGTCCCAATTAAAAAAAAAATAGTTCCTAATTTAAAAAAAAAAGTTTTCAACATTGAAAAAAATAGCCACAGTTAAAAAAAACAATTCCATTTAAAAAAAAAAGTACCAACTTAAAAGATTTAAAAAAAAAACAGTTACCAACTATGAAACCGTCTCAATTAGTAAAAAAATTCTTAACACATTACCTTGCATCCAACATATATTCATTTATTTATTTATTTTAATTTTTTGAAATATAATTATTGTTTAAATTTTTTTAATGAGAATAGCTATTCCCACACCCTCCATGTCTTCCCCCACACCCTTTGGACAATAAATGACAATTGTGCCCTTAGATTTATAAAATCTAAATGTCCAATTTTTTCACCCCCGACTATAATAAATTTATTTGATAAAAAAATTATATTTTCAATAAAAAAACTGTATTTTATAAATAAATAAAAAGTTGTTTATTAAACGTAAAATATGATGTATTTTTTTTATTGAAAAACTACATATAAAACATAAAATTTATTTTTCTTAAGAAAATGTTTTCTTAAAAAGTGTTTTTTTCTACAAATTTTATTTTTGGTTAAAAACTGTTTTTTTGTACAATTTTAAAAATAATCTTTTTACTATTTTAAAAAATTATGGTCCGCGGCAGCGGTATGTATAGGCGGTCCAACAACCTATATATACCGCTGGCGTGGAGCATTTTTTCTAATATGTTGGTCCGCGTCAATGGTATGTATAGGTGGTCAGACTGCCTATACATACCGCTGACGCGAACCATTTTTTTAGATATTAAAAAGATTATTTTTAAAAGAGTAAAAGAAATAGTTTTTAACTGAAAAAATAAATAACGAAATAGTGTTTTAAATAAATAAAAGAAATAGTTTTTAACTAGAAATGGTAAAAAGAATGTCCATTTTTTAAAATAAATAACGAAACAGTTTTTTTATCAACGTCCATTTAAATAAAAAAAATAAAAAGTTTTTTTTATAAATAACATAATTTTTTTTAAATGAAAAAATAACATTTATAGTTTTTATATTTTCAGAATATTAAAGTTTTAATTTTCTAAAATATTAGGATTTTTATTTTTAAAATATTATGTTTTTATTTTTTTCATAATATAATATGTTTTTTTTAAACTAATAGATTTTTGGGCAAAAGATTATATTTGTTCAAATCATATATGCATAGAAGGTGTTTTGATGCTTTAGTGTTTAAATATTGAAAAAATTGTGGGGGAAGACATAAAGGGTATAGAAATAGGTATTCCATCATTTATTTATTTTTTAACTTTTTTTTAATTTAATTGTTTTTTAATTTTTTAATTTTAAAATTTCTAATTTTTTTAAATAAAAAAATGAAATTGAAAAATATATATATATTTTTTTAAAATGAATATTTAATAATCGTGTTAATTGAGAGGGAGAAATGGATGTGTGATAGTTGTAAGTGGAAATAAGAAATGTTCGTTTGGTAATAAAATAAATTTCATTGTTTTCACCTGTTAAATTATTCACTTTACCCATTATTTAAAATGCTTAAAGTTTCACCTCATTTTTCACCATATTCAATTTATTTCACTAAGTTCAATGTCCAACCAAACACATATTTTCCCTAGGTGAATTACTTTTTAACGCGATAAAAAATATTTTACCACGAACCAAACGGACCCTAAGTGTAGAATAACTATAGCGGTGGTCTTTCATACAAGAGACTTGGTCGTGACTGTATGGATTGTAGCCTCATCTTATAATATAACTGGCCTAGTGCCCATACACTTCGAGGGAATTAAGTTATTTTGCAATGGATTTGTATCCACTCCCAAACATGAAATCTCGGAAATTAAGTAGATTATTTTATAATCTGGTGGAGTAGAAAAATAAGTTAAATCTGTGAATCAAGGAATTGATATGATATTAGTTAAAGTAAATGAGTAAAAAATTTGTTTGACCAGGAGACTATCGGAATCTTACCATGAGGAATCATATTGCATTTCATTATAAGCCATGTAAATAAGAATCTATTGTCTCCAACTAATTCATGAGATAATTAAATGGACTATAGTCATAATTATTTTGTGAATTAACTATGATTAAATAAAGAAAGTAAATAAATAAATTACGAGATTTGTAATTTAGTATTTTAAAGTCTTTATTTGGAAGCCAATTTAATATTTTCTCTTGGGTTCCTTGTATAGTTCATTTACCCAAGTAGTTAGGCCAAAATTCTCAAGAATCCTAGTTTGTTCTGAGCCCACCTCTTAAAGTAGTATATGTTGGTTTAATTTGGGGTTATAAGCTACACAATTCATTACTCACTTTTTATGAAGGGTGAAATAAAATACTATTCACTTGTTGTGAAGGGACCTAAAGAGAGAGGATCATATCTCACACAAAAGCAAGAGTTTTCATCTCGAAAGATGTCCACACACCTACTTAATTTTAGGAGGATAATAGTCTTAAAGACCCCAGAGTTACAGAAGGTTAGAAAAAGTTTTTAAATTATGAAAAGAAGGAGGACCCAAACTGACATCAAATACTTTCCTCCATATCAGATTACAACAGGATCTGCTATAGTATTGTATTCAAAACCCTGGATTCATTTTCTGGGTGCATTTTTCATGTTTATTATTTCAATTTCATAATATTTCGAAAGTTCTAGGGATGAAAATTTTATTCCTCACGTATCGACCCCAAGAATTGGTAATAGAGCCCTCGTTGTAAAATTTTCATGCTTTTGTTAGAATCCACATTGTCCATCGAGTTAGATCCTATTATTTTTAATAACATGGTTTTTTTTGGATTTGAATCAGTGTATTCCGTTACATCATGGTCATATTAATGTTTGTTTATGCGACTGGATCTTATGGTGGTTTATCTATAGTTAATTTTCTCTTAGACTTTATTTTTTTGTAATAATTAGGGTTTTTAATTATTCGTTGTAAATTGTTATATTTATAAGAGTTTTTGAGTGGGTGTAATAATTAGATTTTAGGATTTTATATTCTTTATCAGAATTATTTAATGATGAAAAAAAGAGGTACTTAATGGAGTTTTTGAAGGCTATTGAAAGTCCAAAAAGATTTTTTTTGGGTGAAACTTCAAGAACCCTAAAGATTAAGAAAACCATAGGGAGATGGAGGCGGCACAAAATGCAGAGGCCATGACCATGGTGCGCCTTGGCCTCAATCGTAGCTGACCAAGAAATCGATTGCCGGTAAGGCCACAATTGTGCATCCTAGGGCCACCGTGAAGGATTCTGGAGGGGATGAGGGGCATTTTTGAAATTCTATCAAGGAGCGCTCCAAGATTTTGTTTCAAATATGGACTCTTCTTCAATGGAATCTTGAGAAAACTTGGACACTTCTTCAAAAGATTTCAAATTATTCAAGGAGTCTTCTCAAGGAAGAATTACAGGCCCTAATGGAAAGGGAGAATTGTATCCATTTTACTATTATTTTATTTATTTTTTTATTTGCAAATATCTTATATTATCTTTTGTTATAAAATTTCATTTGATAATTAATTTTATATGTAGGGTCATCCGATTTTGTGTGCAACATGATTTATTTTTTGAGAATGTCACATATCACCGATTTTATTTGAAAATTAGTGTTAGTTTATTCTTTTCTAAACTAAAATAAATCAAGGTAGTTAATTTCAAGGTGAATTAAATAGGATCTCTCGGTTTCATTTTAATTTTAGAAAAATTAATTACTTATATTTATTTAGACAAAATTAAAATGTGATATCAAATTATTTAATTTATGCAAGAAAATTGGGAAATTACTAAGGATTTAATTCATGAGTTTGGAATTACCTAAATTGTTTTTCAATATCCTTAAGTTTTTAAATAATTAGGTTGGGGGGGGGGGGGGGATGTCAACATATACCCTACGGTCTCCATTGATATTTTAAAATTGTGATGCGATTAATTTCTCATGTCATCTTTATTTGACCTCCACCGGATGGTTTTAATCATGGTATCACAAAAATTTTAAAATTCTTAGTCGATAGTTTAATGAAATTAATGTGACTGAGTTTCGATAGTTGTAGTCCCTACCACATCATCTTTCATGATTTTGAAATATATGATTTTCAAAGCCAAAAATAAAGGTACAAATCTCACAAGAACAAAGGCAAAAATGATACCCTTTTCCAATTTAAACACATTTTTTAAATTCCATAAAACCTTACTTGAAAGTGATATGCTCTTTAGTTTATAAGATAATACTCAAAATGTAGTGCGGTGTAAGTGAGACGAGTCATAACATATAATCAAGATAAACTAATCTAAAAAATTCTTAACTTTTCAAAGCTTTTGAATTTTAAAAGTAGAGTTCAAAGTCATAAGCACAACCAACATGCATACAACATGTGCAAACAATTCAAACAGATTAATATTAGAATTTGAGTAATATTATCTATGAGCACACAATCACAAAACTATCTTATGAAAAAATATGCAAGGAACACATTAAAGAGTAAAATGAGCCAACAAATAACATAAGCGCTCTAACAAGTCCTAGGCACATAGTGAAACCCTTTTACAAGTTTAAGTCGAGGGGATAAAAAAAATGATCCGGTCTAGTTTCTAAATCTACCATATGTAAATGATTCTTGCTAATCCATATTTGTTTAACTTGAGGCGAATCGAGAATAGGTTAAATCATGGGCATTTTAGAAAAAAATTAGCCCCCTTTTCTATGAACATGCCGAGGATATTACGTGGTTTTCCCAAAGCATTGTTCTTATCAAAGCTACAATTCTTCCTAGCATTATGAAACCGTGAGATTGATTTTAGTAAATAAGAAAATTCTCGTAAATGTCCTTTCCTATTACAATAATCACATTTATAAATCTTGGGATCAGACACATGATAAGAAGTCTTTGGATCAACCCTATAAAAATGTTGAACCTTTTAAACTTCAAGAAATAATTTTATAATGACCCTTTTTATGAAAGTAAGATAAAATACAATCTCTAGTGGGTCCTTTATCATTATGAATGTTATCTTTGCCAACGAGAGGAGACATGGTTTGTGAAAGTTTTGGAAACCATGATCAACAGTGGGTGAATGATTTGACATTGAAGGCTTGTCACTCAAAGAATTTCCTCTTGGAAGTTCGCAACAACTTGAATCTAGTATAAAAGATAGATCTTCAACTTTCTTCAAAAGTTTGGAAATAACATCAAAACTATTTTGAAATTCTAGTTTCAAAGTATCCACATATGGTTAAACCACTTTTCCATTTCTATGTAGACACACATTATTCCTCAACTAAAGATAACTTCTTATTTCCAACTAATTCATCAAGAAATTCTAGAAAGTCATTAGTTTAAAGGGAATAAGCATAAACATCAATTGAAAAAAATGACTCTCTTCTTTATGGGAAATAAGATCATTAAAATTTTAGTTTTTGTCATTTTTAAGGGTATCAATTTTATCAAGCAAATATCCCATCAAACCTTAATTGAAAAGATTCAAGGTCTTGATTTTCTTTAATGGATATACAAATGTTCCACTATCACAGAAAGTTCAACATTGGTTTAAGATAAACTCTTATTTTGCGAAACAAGCATATAAAGTGAAAAAATTAAATCATTATATTAACAATCACAAACACTAGTAGAAGAAATGTTTGTACTCAATAAATTCAAAATGTCATATGGTGTAATAAGTCCCGGTAAAATATGACCTTTCTTAATTCTCTTCAGTTCATGCATTTGCTAATTTACATAAAATTCCATATTCACACACACATGATCTATGTCAAGCTGATCTAATCAACCAAAAATACCTATAGCTCTAATAGTTATTGAGACTCATGTGCTCGAAACTAAGATGGATGAAAGATACCCAATTTTGAAATCACTTGTCAAATTGTCACAAGGTTTTATTTCAAGTTCAAGTTAGGGTAAAAACACAAGACCTAAGGTCTTGGTGAAAAATTATTTACCAAGTTAGTTACACCAAATTTTATCTTCAATAATTAGGTGAGTTACTATGAGTTCGAATAGTTAAACAATATAGCATAACACCAATACGTATGAGGAAAATACTCGAACGAGAAAAAACCTCTGGACAACAAAACAAAAAATACACTCTGGTAGAATTTTACAACTTGAAAATATAGACCTACAATATTATGATGCAATGATCGAGTAGACACTCTTCCCCATCATATTATCTGTAAAGAACCCCAATAACTGAATAACACTACTTAACATCCATAACTTTTGGTCCACGAGGAATGTCCTAAACCGTTGCCAACAAATTCTTATTTTAGAGTCTGAATGAAACTTTGTGTTCTAAAACTTGTAACATAGATAAGAAGCCTCTAAAAATTATAGTACTATTTTTTAGGTGTGTGAAGAACCTAAATTTCAAGTCTATTTGAAAATAATATCTTAACTCACAAAATATATTTTTGAGATAAATGAAATGAAAAAAATAACACGAGAACATATTATAAAGAGATTTTTTCAAGGTATGAAAAGATTTTATGGAAAATAAGCTTACATCAAAATATTCTTAGATTTCACTAGCATTTAAACTTAAAGCATGTCAAGAATATATTACAGAGAATAACAAGATTTAAAACTTCGAAGAATACAAGATTCAACACAAAAGGATATTTTTATCTTGAAAACATTCTTCTCTCCTAAAACGATTCTTGTGCCAAGAGTGATTTTAAAAAAAAATGTTTTCTCTACAAAAAGATAACAAATTCACACACTTCACATTTATAAAATGAAGTTCCAAATTACTGACTTTAAAAAAAAAAGATTGCAAGAGAATCTTGGGGCAAATTAGTAAGTGGTAGACGCATATTGTAACAACCCGCGCAATTTTTGGGGTATTTTTGAAATAAAGAGGAAAAATAAATTTTGAGATAAAATTATTTGTATTGCTCAAATGTGTTGGCTATTATTTTAAAGGAGAGAATTTCAAACGGTTTTGAAATCGGAATTAAAATGGAGTTTTAATTGAATTTTTATTATATAGAAGAGTCCTCAAAACATAAAGCTCTCTAAGAGTCCTCGGAGGCCGTTCGCTACAACATACTAAAATTTCAAGCGATTACAACGGTCCGATCGTCCGGAATAAATTTTTTAGTGTTTGTATCTGATTAGAACTCTTTTCTTAATCAAACACTTAATCATTTATATATCAACAAATTCGTGGCTTGGCTTTTCAAATCACTTTTTCTCAAACTTTTCAACCAGAAGACCTCTCCAAAATTACTCCATTTCATCTACAAACCATAGCCCCAAACCTATTCAAGATTTCAACCTTAGATTAGAAAGCTTATTTGGTGTTTTCTCGAGTTTGGGCTAGAACGAGATTTGATTATTTTCGCGAGAGGAACGTGATGGTGTGATTAGATTTTGAGGCTGAATTATGCGATGATTCATTTGATGATTTTGAGGTATGGGGTTTTACACAATATGCTCATAAATCTCGCGAGTGTTTATTCTGTTGAATTCTTGTTAATTGAACTCATATTTTGAATTGTTAAATTCTTGGAAATCTGGAAAAATAATTATTGGAATTATTTTCATTCATGAGGTATTATTCATGTTGTTTTGAGCACGCTGTCATGAGATTTTAATATGGCACTGATGTTGGGCACCCGCCAAGACTCCTTTTCCGGCTACTTGATAAAGTATGGCGCGGTATGGTGAGGCCTGGTGACTCCGGTTAATGTGTTGTTGAGAAATTTATTGATAAAATGCTATTGAGATTTTCATTATTTGATTTGAGTATTCGTAGTCGTATTGTTGCGCTTTGTTCATCGCTAACATCTTTGTTGAGCATATTCCTGTCGTATTGTGTACTTCCCCATCTTTTTCTTAGTTGGCAGGTGAGCACGGATTTGAGTGCTATGGACCAATTGGGATGATTTTAGCGAGGATTATTTGGGAAGATTTTTAATACAAGAGATGAGAAGACTTGTATTTATTTTGATGTATAGAGCATTTGGAGATTTATTTTATTTTCGAGATAGTTGGATTGTTGTAATTATTTCGAGAGATTTGTTGTATTAATTTGAAGATGAGAATAGTGGCTTCTTGTTTTATTGTGGGATTTAGATGCTCTATACCTTGTTATTTGTGGATTAGTTTAGTTTTATCGATAGTAGCGCTCCGTTCGCTCTCCCCGGGCGAGCGGGGTGTTACATATATGAAGTGATAAGTACAAAAAGTAAAAGAGATATGATCAGATCATTAATTTGGATGAGTACCAAGGAAGATGTGCACAATTTAATGAAAAAAATTAGTTGTTTGTTCTAGACTGACACTTGTCATTAAAGCATCCTTGCATTGAGGATCTTCCTTCGTAAGGAGAACCTTCAACGACAATACAAGGCTATACTAAAGTGAAATATCTTAAAAATGTCTCGGCGAGTGCAAGACTATCTATGATTACAGCGAAGGAGATATTTGATGTGGTGGTAGCTCTGCGACATATACACAAAAGCCAAAATAAAATGTAATGCATAAGTTTTTCCAAAAGAGTTTTATTTTCATTTCATATATAGTCCAAATATCCATATCTAGCACACACACATATACACCAAAAAAAAATTTATAAGAGAAGATGAAGCGTGATAAAATCCGCGTGAGTCTATGATTCTGTTTGCCTTCCTAATAGTGGTATAAAAGGATATGTATGAAGGGTGGGAATGCATGTTTGAATAATTTTCTTGATGCTTTGCTCGAACGACCTCAGGGACAGGACTCAAAGAATATTTGATAAATAAAAAATGGAATCTAGTCATATTTGGGGATCATGATTATAATTCATACTCTTACAAAGTCCATAATCGGTCCTATGACCATTAAACTATAGTACACTAGGAAAAAAACATTGTGGTATAAAATCCAAATCTTTAAAACGGGTACTAAGACCTCTAAATTATAGTCCATTGAAATGAAAGCCTCATGGTATAAAATCTGAAGTTTCACAATGGTTACTAAGATCTCTAAAGTGTACTAAGAAAGTATGAAATCCTTAAAAGTTTAAAACTAAAAGTTCCACTTTGAGTTCGAAGGCCTTTGAATCATAGTCAACCAGGATTAAGGCTTTGGGGTTTGAACTTTACACCCTTGTTTTAAAAATGGAGTTCTAGAGAATTTTTTCACAGTAACACTTAACCCCCTAGAAATTTTGAAAATCAAAATTTGTAACTTTTAGCTTTTCTAGCTATGGTCTTTAAAGGATTTTTTTATCATGCTTGACCTCCCCAGATAATATTAACATGAGGGCTAAAAATATTTTGAGAGATGTTTACTTTGGTGTATGTACTTTTTCGATACTTTTGTATTTTAAGTGCAAAAGAGTTCCTTTAGGTTTGTCATTCTGGGTCACTGGGCATTAGTCAACTTTGGTTTGATAAAGTATGAAAGCCTTGGTAAATACTATAGTATTTTGGGGGTCATTAGACCTTTTACTTTTTATTTGAGCCAATGATTAATGCCTTGAAATTATCAGTGTGTCATCTAATACCTTAAGGACTATAGAAGAAAAGTATGAATTCCTTGCTACTCCATTAGTCACTTCTTTGAGGTATCTTTTACCTTAGACATTTTAATTGGATCCAAGGATTAAAGACTTGTAACTTGTATTGGGTACTTAGATCTTAGGTTGAACCTGGAACCAAGGATTGAAGACTTGTAAATGATATTAGGTCCTCAAAACTTAGTAAAACCTAGAGCCATGGATTAAAGCCTTATAACTCATATTGAACTCTGCATTGAGACATCATGGGTTGAAAAAAAGATCTTTTAATTTCATTTCAATGGTAGAGTTCATCATTAGAACTATTTTTTTAGATCTTCTACATTCTAAGGGTGAGGAAGGTTGTATCCCTCCATATGTTTCTGATAACAACATGATGAACTTTCTATTTTGCCTACTACATAAGGGACTTACCATTTAGGGCCCAGATTTCCTTTGCTTAGATATCTGGTGGAAATGGTGAACTCTCTAAAGAATAATTCCCCCAATTTAAATTCTTTATGGAAAACATTCTTGTTGAAGTAAGAGGTTCTTCTTTACTTTTAAGCATCCATCCTAAAACTTGGTAGATTCTCGTCTCTCTTTTGGTTACCCCTCAGTGTTGTCTTTTAGATCAAATTAAGTTGTCCTCTATGTACATACATCAATCTTGGTTGGGATAATTACGACAGTGCATAAGGTCAATGAGAATGGTTTGTCTCTTCTTAGAACTCCAATTGTGATTATGTAGGCCCATTAGATGCTTGTTAGTTCCTCATCCCATAAACCTGTGGCTGTCTCCATCCTTTTCTTAAGATTGTGGAAGATGGTTTTGTTGGTTACCTAAACTTGTCAATTAGCCTAAGCATGACCTGGTTATGCATAATGGTTGATAGTCACATAGTTCGAGCAAAACTCTCCAAACGTTCACTACAACAAATATGACATTTAACAACGATTTTGTTAGCTACGAAGCTATTTTCATGGCCATAAGGTCTCTTTTAACAACGAAATATAAATTGTGGTCTTAAATATTTCATTGGCCATGAAATATCTAATTTCGTTGTCAAATCATCGATGAAAATAAGGTGCCACAATTTCCCGCCTAGAAAAGAAAGCACAATGTTTTCCCCAACAAAATCAATAAATTTGGGCACGAGTTTTTTTTGCGGCTAAAAAAAGTTTATTTTTCTTACAATTTTTTTCGTAGCCAAAGGACATTTTTCATTTCCTACAACCTCGGTTTTGTGGCAAAAAATGAATTTTTTTATGGGAATCTTCCTATTAAGTCCTATTTTAAGGGGATATTTCCTATTAGGTCCTATCACAATATTTTTTTCTTAATAGGTCCCATTTGTACATACAGTGAATATTCACTGTATGTTTACAAATAGGACCAATTGGAACAAAAATCTTATTTCATGGAACCTGATGGAGCAAAAAAAATATGTTAAAACCTATTGAACTACATACTTAGTAAACGAGACTAATTGATAAAACCCCCTTTTTTTTATTCCCCCCTACCTGAAAAGAAAAGAATTTTTCCTAAACACAACCCACTCCCTCGTTTTCTCTCTCAACCTTTTTCCCACCGCAACTCTTCTCGCCCGTCCTTCTGTCTCTCACTTCGTCGTGCCGCCATCGACCTCGTTCTGCTGTCGATTTATTATTGCTGTCAACTTCTTCCGTCGCTGACCTGATTCCCGTCGATTAACTGGTAAACATAGATTTTAATTTTAATTTAGTTGGATGTTTATGCGATTAAGATTTGGATGGAGATTTTAATTTGGTTGGTTGTTTGTGCGATTAAGGTCTGGAGGAAGATTTTAATTTGGTTGGTTGATTTTAATTTAGTAAATTGTTTGTGCGATTTAGGCTTGCAATTAAGATTGGTTGACTGAATATCCTTTCATTGTCCTTACCCTAATTGATTCACACAAACTCATATATATATATATATATATATATATATATATATATATATATACACACAATGCGGAGTGAACATGTGTCACCTGGCGGTGAGCCCAGAAAAGAGAGAGAGTGTGTCTATAATTTAGGCTGTAATTTCTAGGCACACCTTTAGGCGACACATGTTCGGTCCGCATTCTTAAAGTGCGGACTAGTTCGCACATGAGCATTATTATATATATATATATATATATATATATACACAACTTTTTATGTATGTATATATATTTAGCTTTGGAATGTACCTTTTGAGGTTGATACTGCTACTAGGACCTGTAGAAAAAAGATTTTCAAAATAAGAAACAAACGTGCTAGCAATTTTATCTTGAACTGTTATCTCCCTTCCATCCTCATTCTTGATTGAATGTATCCACTGTCTTCTCCTATTTTGGTTAACTAAGGCATTTTAGAACTTAGGGCCCGTTTGGAAACCAAATTCCAAGGCTTGGAATTGGAATTTGAAGGCCAATTTGAATTCCACGGAATTGAAATTGGCATTCAAATTCCAATTCCAAGCTTTGGAATTGGATTGCCAAACGGACCCTTATTGTTTCTATCACCCTCAGAAATGCATTGCCGCTTGTCTTTTTTAAACCAAAAATTCTCTTCATTAGCTAAGGCTTTATTTAGGTTTGCTTTAATTTTTGAAACATCACACCTGTTAGATGGGCAAGGACTGTCTTCAAGGATCCTTTCTTCTTGGAGGAGGTTGTCCTCTAGATCTTGAATATTCTGAAATAGGTCTTGAAATTCATATTTTCTCCAAATTCTTAGGACAAGTCTCAATCTTTTAAGCTTGAATGAAAAAACATTAATTGGTCTTCCTATAGCTTGAACTCTCTAACTATCTTCCACTATCTTTAGAAATGAGTCCTTTTTTGTCCAGAGGTTGAGGAATTTAAAGGGCTTTTTAATATTATCAGATGGGCTTGGGATAGATAATAAGAGAGGAGAATGATCTGAATAATTTTTAGTTAAATGAGTGATTTTAGATAAAGGGAAATCATTAATCCATTGATGGTTTGTAAGGCCTCTATCTAGTCTTTAAAATACCATTACCCCATTAGAATTTTTTCCCACGTGAATTTGGTGTCACTATATCCAATATCTTGAAGGAAACTATTTTGAATACACTCCATCATATCACTAGATGCTTCTACATCAATATGATTGCCTCCCACTCTCTCTTCAGCTGAGCACACAGTGTTGAGATCACCTCCAAACAAAAGGGGAATATCAAAATGAACAGTAGCATTTTGCTTAATAAACTCCCATAAATTTCTTCTTTCAACTCTGTTAAACTTAGAATAAACCACACAAATATCAACTTTCTTAGTAATTAAAGGAAGATCCATGGTCATAATCACTGATTGACCTCCATCAAATACAAAATTATAATTAATACCATGCCTCCAGAAACACCATATTTTATTTGAATCATTAGCTTAACAACCTTCAAACTTGAGAAGATTTCTCAAATAATCCATTTTATCCCCATCAATCATAGGTTCTAGAATAGACAAAAAGGAAAGTTTATGATTTTTACATAATTTTTCGAGTCTCCTTCTAGAGGATTTATTCCCTACTCCTCTAATATTCCAAATAAGGATATTAATCATTAAATACTCGGGGAATTACCAACAACAATGAGTCCTGAAGACCTTCTAGTAGACAAAGTGGAAGAAGTATTATGGATGCTACCTTTCTTCTTAGATGAATTAGCTCTAACGTCATGAATTTGTTCAATCAGTTGCTCCTTAGCAATGAAGCCTTACCTCCTCTTCTTGAAAGGTTTCACTTTTCCCTCCACCTGAGCAGAAAATATCTTAAACTCTTCAACCAGAGGCAACTCATCCTATTTAGTTTCTTCATTGTCTGAGATAGTACATCTATCAATTATCACTCCTCTTCTATAATCTCTGCCTTTAATAGAAATACTGTTAGAAATATCACACTCCTCAAAATCCTTAAAACTGAGATTGCCTTGTTGGTGATTTTGTCCAGGTCCAACTAGAGAGTGTTTGGTTCCTTGCACTGTTATGTTGGTCAATTGTTCTTAGTTTTCCAAATCTTCCTCAACTAGAGCGTGTGTTTGATTTAATTTTGGGGTTTACTTTTTTGTTTATTTTGGTACTAATTTGATGTTTTGGTAGAGTTTTTTCAAATCGAGAATATCTTTCCAACGACTAGAACATTTGAATTAATGACAGGGATACTTGCTTGTATAATCTAATTAATGGCAATAGTGAAATGAGGTGATATTTTTTATTGTAGAATGTAATTAACTTTGAACGCATTTGAATTAATGAAAGGGATACTTGCTTGGTAACCCTCTAACAAATAGAAATTCAGACTATAATTCCAAACTTAAATTTGCCCATCGAATGGCCCTTTTATCTGATGAATTCTACGAGGTAATTATTCAATGTTTAAAATTTTAATTTCTTTTTCCCTGTTGCATAAACTTCACCAACTTCAATGTTCTATAATTTTCGTCCATATGTTCACTGAATATGTGAATTTTGGGTTTATTCAATCTGTCAAAATAAATTTCCATGGAGAATACTTAGAAGTAGATCCTACAAACATATTACGTTGAAATGATCTTCAAGCGATAGGAAAGGTGAGCAACATTCAGTACCTTAATTTATATAGAACAAGTCATTTTCATATTCTACACGTATTGAGATTGATCTCTCCCATTTGAATTCCAGTGCCTTGAAAACTACGTAATCTCCTAGTGAGAATATACTTCCTCCGTCCCATTTTGACAAGTGCTATAAAATGGCCCCACAGTCGGTGTCGGGGCCATTTTTCCAGTGGTGGGTACGGTAACATGATGAAAAAATATGGCATGTCGGTTGATAATATCATTGATGCTGTGATAGTTGAGAAAACGGGATTGATATCGTTCACCGTTAGCAGGAAGTTGCTGACTGGTTGGATAACGACCTATTCATTAGAATGACTATTGATGTGATCAATAACATCTCTACCAGAGAGAACGATACGAGCTACGTTCAACGCGCTATTATAAGATATGTAAATTACAAGATACAATGTGCAGTAAACTGCATATTAACAGTAGATAGTAAATTGCTTTATTGATGGATATGTGCTTTGATAGAACAATAAGGCTCTTTGAAAGATTAACTTGTTTCCCAAAAAAAGTCTCATGCCTTTGAATAATAGCAATGACAGATCAAAATTCAGGTAATTACTGATATATCATGTAATTACGTGATTGGTGGACTCAAAATTACTGATATATCAGGTAATTACTTGATCCGTTGGTAAAAAGTCTCATGATCGGTGGACTCTAAATCACTGATATATCACGTAATTACTTGATCTATTTTTTAACTTTCATTTTCATTCTTGTGTAAATCTTATTTGACATTTGATATAAGTCTCCCATATTTAATTATTTTCCTATCTTTTGAAATTCTGCTTTTTCTGTGCTCAGTATAATATATCATTAGTAGTTATAGTCCTAAGTGAAGATAAAAACTTCTATACTTCCATTAGTTGTGATCAATATGCATATTATCAGCTAGTAGAGAAAGTAGTCCAGAAGAGAATTCAGATATAGCTGAACCAAGTCAGGCTGGGAAAGATGTGATTCTTACAATAGAGGTTACATGATTATAATCCCTAAAACTGTATGCGAGATCTGGAACGTGATACTAGGGGTAGGGGATACATGGTAACATTAGTCAAAATGTCTTCATTTTGCTATAACAAAACCTTTCTAATAGTCATACGTCTTGCACATTTTAATGAAAAAACTCTGATTTCAAACCTTCAAGGAATATTTTAGAAACTTCAAATATGAGATGGGGAAAAGCATTAGGTAGCACTTTAAAGCCCAACACGGACGCTGCAATAGATACAACGATGAGCTTTTACTAGTTTAGGGGCTGTTGATAGGGATTCAGAAGGGAATATACTGTTTGCTATGGTCATTAAGATTCATCTTTTGACAAATATTGAGGTTGCGGAAGCTATAGCCATAGCAGAGGCATTGCATCAGCTGGAACTTCTACAAATTTCTATGAATGAGGTGGAATCAGACACATTAATGGTTATTCATCAAATCAATAATATCCCCAGTTTATCAGTTGCACTGTTGTTCACGACATAAAAAAATTATCCTCTAGGTTCAATGATCCCTGTTTAAATACACTCCCAAAGAGTGAAAAGACATTGCACATGGTTTAGCCAAGCATGCATTATGTATATGTGGTACTTTAGTTTGAACTGAATGTTGGTCACATTTTGCCAGTGTTTATGAAATGTCAGCACATGTTCAAAATGAATAATTTCATATTCAAATTACAGATGCATGAAAAAATCTTAGAATGCATGACTGAGAATGTCCACGAGATATAAATATCAGATACATATTCGATACAAATTGGTTTGTCCAGTTAGAAGTGTGCTTCTTAATTTTGCTGCTGTGCCAGTTTCCTTCTCTTCAACTACTCATTGTACTAGCATTGTTATAATGTTTCCTTATCGGGGACTAAATTTTATTCAAAAATTTGTTAAGAGTCGCATAACTAGACCATACAATTATTTGGGATTTGTTTGGTTATGAATTTTAATTATGTTAAATCTTTTTGTAGTCATCTTTACTTGTGCCTTGCGTATGTTTTAGATCTTTGGTTGGGATTGGTGCACAAAAGTCTGGACATCTCCTGAAACCGAAATGTTCTATGTAAAAAAGGGAATTGGATGTCAACCGAAGCCAAGAAATCTATGTAAGTAAAATTGCGATTTATTTTATGCCGCGCTCTATCGGGGGTAAGTATGTTTGGTTATTGGAGGCGGATGTTAAGTAGGTTGAGTTTTATTTGTTGATTTGGAGGCCGAGATTAAGTATGGTGGATTATTTTGTGTTGAAGTTGATTTTTAAATGGATTGAATAGGTTGGTTTTAATGTAAAAACAAAGGAAATTTTGTCGATTTTTTTAAATTATAAAATATTTTATTAGAGGTTATGTTGAGTTATATTTGTTGTAGGAGAGGGCGAGATTAAGTTTGAACATATTGGTTTTCATTTAAAACAAAGAAAAGTATGCCGATTTTTTTAGGTATAAAATACTTAAATTTTTTTGAATATGTTTAGATGCTAATTATATATTTCTTTTACTCAGGAAGATATGAAAAACCTTGAGTTTGAGTCTGTATTTGAGGAGGGTCCATTATTCAAAGGGTCCATTATTGAGCCCAGACGAGAAGCGGATCGTGTGCTCGGGACGAGATTAGAGTATATTAATGGTATTGGGCATGGTCCCAAATCAACTACTTCTAAGATAATTTTGCAACAAAAAAATGCACATTTGGAGGAAGCTCTTAAGGAGTCTGTTAGAGCTTAACATGAGTTGATGGAGAGCCTAAAAGCTCGAGAGATGGAGTCTGCAGCTCATTGTGAGGAGACAATGAAACAACAAGAGGAGGCGTCTTCTCAACGAGCACTCATAGACACCATTTTAGCTAAGCAAGCTGAATCTGATAAGATCATTCAATCCTTACTTATTTCGAGAGAAATGCCATCCACATAATCTTTAGTTCAATGGTATGTCACTCGAGAGATCTTTTTCTATTCAAGTAATAAATATTAATTTTATTATTCTTATTTATAGAACTTAACTTACAATTTTTTACGATGAATTGCAGATATTAAGGGACGAGGACTCTTATTGGCAAAACATATTTGGATATGGCGAACGAAAGTGAAAATTTAGGAGATTGTTATGCCGACCGTGATATTTTTGTTATTAGACATCGTGTCGGTTGTTTTGTTAACCTTTATTATCAGATATTTTGACTTACCTTTTAAGTGAAACTTTTGGCACATAAATGGTACATTTTTGCGATTAGATATTATGACATGCGTGGAATTTTTGGCACAAAGATGGGGCCTAAATTTGTTGATAACACTTTGCATTTTAAATAGATGTACTTTGTGAACATGATTTTACATTTTAATTATTTTTCGAGTATGCGGATGAGTATGTTAAATGTCGCAAAGTATTAAGGTTATTAGTTATTTGTCACTATGAAAATGACATTTGTGATAACTAGTTGGAAAGAAAATAAACTAGTAATAATAGTTAAAATAATATTAAAAATGCTAATAATATTAGTCAAAAAATAATAATATATAACATTAGTCACAAAAAATAATAATATATAACATTAGCCACGATTTTTATTTGTGGATAGATGTGTTAGAAAAGTCTATTTGCAATGATTTTTAGTGGTGGCAAAAACTGAAAATTTATTTAGCCGCAAATTTTTAAGAATATATAGGAGACAATTTGCCACGAAATTATACTATTTGCTACAATTTTTTTTGACAAACAGCAACGACAGAAGATCGTTGCGCAAAGGTGCACAATAGGCTACGAATTTTTTTCATGGCCAATAAGTTTACAATTGGCCACGAAACTTATTTTCGTTCTCATATACCTTTAGCCACGGGGCTTTGGCCACGACGCTACTACGAAAAAAAATCGTTGCCAAATATCTTTAGCAACGAAATGTAAACATGTGGCTACGATTTTTTTTGCTGCAAAATGTACAATTTCTTGTAGTGGTTGGGTTGTCACACTACTTCTTGTTGTTTGAGAAGTTGACTCTTATCAAGGCAAATCGACATATGGTGTTTTTATCGATGAGTTAGAAGTTTTCTTCTCAGTGATGATAGCCAAATTCTCGACTTCTTCCCACATCATGAAGTAATCAATGAGCATAATGCCAAAAGAAATTGACCTTGGTGAAGAAGTAGAAGACTTTCCAAATCCACCTGGTGTAAGGTCTCAGCTCGAATTTGTGGGTTACATGTGGTCAACTCGATCCGACCTGAGCACTACGTGTGAAATGCAATTAAACAACCTACATAATGTTCTTATTCAAGTTTAATTTAATTAACATTTCACTTATTTAGCATGCGATTTTTGTTTAAATCAATCTAGGTGAGGGATCTATGGGAAGCGCCCCAGAATCCAAGCATACAGAGCTACTAACGTAAAATAAAAAGAATACTTATTGGTGCTTGCAAGAAGAAGTCTAAGACCACTGACAAGAGACCTTTTGGTGATGATAAGACTCGGGCTGAGGAGAACCAATTGAAGAGGATAAAGAGAGGTTTTCCTAATCCTTGAAAATAGGTCCAAAAGACATAAGCCAACCAATTAGCATTAGCTGCTAAATTTTTTTTCGACCAACAGGAATTGGTGAGAAAAATTCAGCCTAACATTGGGTCAAACTCTGTTGTTATTAACCTTAGATTGGCTAGGGGTTAATTAAGTTTGGAACTATTTAAGCAGACAGAGCGGCGTCATCCTCCATGCCCAGGTCCAGGCTGACTGAAAGGGCTTACCATAACTTGGTACTGGTATTTTTTCTTACTTTTCTCATATTTTCTTCACAGTGATGAACTATTTCTTATGTATTTTCTTTTACATTCCTTGAAGTTCTTGGTTGAATTTAACCAGATGATGGAGAAGGACGACCAACTGCACTCTTATCCAGGAGAAGTTGAAGAGGCCTTTGAAGGAAATCTTTAGCAGCTTCCGAACAAATTTTGGAGGCGAAGAAAAAATCCTGAGAAGAATATTTAAAGAAAGACAACGATAGGGATAATGTAGTTGAAGGAAAAATAACGGTTATCGAGGATAAAGCTGAAGCTATGAAAGGCGGGGCCAAAACTGCAGAGGCAAAACTTACAAAAGTCACCACTCAAGCCCAAACTGCTGAAGACAAAGTAACTGGTCTGACTTCTAAAGTTATTTCCTTGAAGACCAAAGGCAAAGCTGCCTTTGATAAAATCTAGGAGAAGTCCATTTGTGATTCCTCTGTTTAGGTTAAGTATGCTAAGATATGGTCCTTTAGGGAACGTTGGACTAAATCTTTGAAGGTGATTGGCATAGAAGAAAATTATGAGCTATTCACAAGGCATGCCCCCTGGCACTCCTCCTAACCTGGATGAGGAGTTTCATGATGATGAGGGGTTTGAAAAATCTTCTGTGATACCTCTTGAGTCTTCAGTGGTGCCCAATACTAGTGCCGACCTACCTGCTATTGGCCAAGACTAGGCCAAGGATAAGGAGAAGGTTTAACAAGTTTACTTTTGTTAATTATTCTTTCTTGATGATGTAGACACTTTTGTACTTCAACTATTAATCAATGAAAGAATAATTGTTTTTTCTTCATTCTCTGTGCCTTTAACTGAACTTGATTTTTTATTAAACTGTGTTGTTTATTGCTTGTGTTTTTTTATCTTCTAGATTTGTTCCACAAACTCATATATTTGTGATTTTCCAGTTTAATACTAAAAAGAAGGCCATAATTTCTACTGAATCTGACTTGCTCAGATAAAGTGAAAACCTTTTGGAATCATATCATATTCCCTTATCTGAAGAAGACCTAACTGTGTGCCTCGGTCAAGATGTATTTGACTACGTCAAGGAGTCATATATTCACCTTTTTTGTTTGTTGGACAAGTTTGTTGCTGATAATACTGCATATTATGAAATGATTAAGCAACTTCGAGATGATCACAAACTGTTCCTGGATATACTTCACTCTAATTATGAGGCTAAGTATAAAGAATTGAGTGAAGGCTAGGGTTTTGACAAGAAGTTGAATGACATTACTTCTAGTCTAGACAAGAAGGAACTATCCTTGAAGCAAGATTTGGATAGTGCTTGCTCAATTGCTGGCATGCTAAAGAAATAAAACAATGCCCTGAGGGGTGAACTTGATAGCTTAAAGAGTTCATCTACCACTGGTCCCAATAAAGGTGCTTCATGTTTAGAGAATGAGAATGCAAAACTATTAGAAGAAGTGGATGCACTACAGAAGAAAAAGACTAAACTTATGCAAATTTATAGGTAGAGGTTGTTAGACTAACTATTGAGGAAGAAAGTACTGAGAAAACTCTTACCGACCAAGCTACCCAGTTGAAAGCCCAACATAATGCCATTGTTGGCCAAGAGGCCTAGCTGAAATCCAAAGACAGTGTCCTTAAGAAACTTCGAAATGAGGTGGAGAAGTTAACATTTTAATTTCACAAACAACCTAGGGAGGTCTGGATGGAGGGATATAATAAAGCCTTATCTCACATGGATGATCATCTTGCTCAAAGTAATCGTAAGGCTATAAATGGGGATGAACTAATTTTCTAATTTTGCTGAAGTATGATCAAAATAATGAATTGTGGCATTTGAATGACCCAAGTTTCTTATATTGTGACAAGCCTCCATTCAAATTGGACAGAAAATGGATTCCTCCCAATGCGATTCCCTAATGCCTGATAACTAAATATTTAGAGATTATGGTCTTTATGATGAATGTGAGATATTTCGTCCTCCACATTTGATTTATAGTCCCTGCAATAGTAATAAGAAAATGCTAAGAGATTTTAACTCAATAAACTCTCCATATACCCTTGATGATCCTCTTTTTGGGATGAACTAAGCACAAGGAACACATCCAGTAGAATAAATTTTATTTCTTGCACTGCATTTTGCTCTTTTATTGATATTGTAATACATTTTGATTAGTGAAATGAAGTCGTTTTTTATCGAATTATCTTTATTAAAGCTTATGATTGTTATTAATTTTTTATTTCGTGCGCCTTTTGGCAAGGAACTTTTTGAAAACTTTTCAAAAGTTGGAAAAGTTGGAAAATTTTGAACCATGCCCTGTCAGTAAGGAACTTTTTAAAAACTTTTCTGAAATTAAAAAAGTTTGGAAAAGTTTGAACCATGCCCTGCCGGGGAGGAAGTTTTTTAAAACTTTTGAATTAAAATTTGTCATGTTAATTCAGGGTGTGTAGGCCCCATACTCAAAAAAATAAAACATAAGAAGGATGTATATTGGAAAAAAGCTAAAATTTCATTAACTTGAAGAAACAATTACATTAAGGATAGAATTTTCAAAATTGAATTACTGATAATACTTGTTCAGATGCTCTGTGTTCCAAAGATTCTTGAATTCTTCTCCTTCGAAAGTCTCCAATCGATAAGTTCCTAGTCGTATAACCACCGAGATACGGTATGTATCATGATAATTAAGCTTCAGCTTATTGTTCTTCTGGATAACTTTCTTAAGTGTTAGATATCCTTTCTTTAGGTTGGTGGGCTTGACCCTTCGATTATAAAACCTTTATGTCCTTTGTTGATAAGCAGCCAATCGAATAGCAGCATCTTCTCAGACTTCTTCTATCATATCTAGATCTAGTCGCCTCATGAGGTCACTCTTTGGTGAATCAAAGTTTAATATCCTGTTAGTGGGAAGACATATGTCCACAGTTACTACTATGTATGGAGTTTCTTCTGTTCTGGGAGTAGTTCTGTATGACGAAAGGATATTGTGGAGTTCATTAATTTAGTTTCCTTTAGCCTCATCTAACCTTTTCTTCAACCCATCTAGCAAGGTTTTGTTAGTGATATCTGTCTAGTCATTGCATTATGGTTTCCCAGGTGCTGAATGAAGTTTCTGGATGCCTAACCAAATATAGTACTCTTCAAATTCTTCATTATCAAATTAAGTCCCATGGTCGATAATGAAGGAATAGGACATGCCATATCTATAAATGATATGCTTCCATATGAACTAGAACACTCTCCGATAAGGCATATCAATTAGGGGCTCAGCCTCTACCCATTTGGTAAAATAATCAAAAGCTATAACCAGATACTTGAATCTTCCTTTGGTGGTTGAAAGTGGTCCGATCAAGTTAATTCCCCATATAGTGAAAGGCCATGGAGAAGTGATGGGTTTTAGGCTTGCTCAGGGTCTTCTATGAATGGTAGAAAACTATTGGCATTTATTACGCTTCTTGGTGAAAGCGACATAATCTATTTTCATCCCCGACTAATAATATCCTTTCATTGTTATCCGTTGTCTTAGAGATCTCCCAGATGTGTGAGATCCACATGAGCCTTCATGTATCTCTTTAATAAAATTATTTACCTCATTTGGATGAACACAATGAAGTAACAAAACAATGTATCCTCGCCTATAAAGGACACTTATTTATAATACATAACTGGCTGCTTTGTAACTCATTTTTCTAACTTCCGTCTCGTCAGATGGTAGTGTTCCTTTTTAAATATATTATCGAATTGGGTACATCCATGAGGGCTTTAACTCCACAAAAAAGACGCAAACTTCCATCCAATAATACTTCAATGAGTAAGGATCTCCACTACGATTATTCGCTTGAGCTCTGTTGGTGTTACCGAAGCAAGCTGAACAAAAGCATCTGCTCGGGCACTCTCAAGTCTGGGAATCCTCATTATTTTGACTAAAGTGATCACTAATATGACTTCCACTGCTTTTTTATGATATCTCATTATAGTTTCTCCTCTAATGCTATAAATTTGTTGCATTTAATTGACAATTAGTTAGGAATCACTCTATACGAATACCTGGTCGGCGCCCAGTGATGAAGCCAATTCCAGTCCTATGATAAATGTTTCATATTCATTATCATTTTTATAGGCTTTGAATTGTAATCTCAAAGAATATTCTACATCCAAGTTATCCAGTGTGTTGATGTTGAGGCCTGCTCCACTTCCAGTAGCAGATGATGATCCATCTACAAACAACTGCCAAGTTGGGATGTCATCAGAGAATTCTTCTTCTACTCGTACTCCATACTTGAACACCTTCTTACTTTGTTGCACTTTTTATTGAGGGATCAATGAGTTAGGTTGATCGGCCACAATCTTTGTTTACTTTTGCGCTAAGCTCTCTTCCTTAGTAGTATGCCCAGCTGGCAAATGTGGATTATGTTGCTCCTCTGTATATGTGGATTCAACAATAAAGTTTACCACTGCTTGTCCTTTGATTACAACTCTGGGATCATAAATAATTTCATACTCTCCCAATTCAAGTGTCCAAGACATTAGGCTTCCAGACTATTCTAGTTTGTGTAGTGCTTATCGCAAAGGCAAATTCGTGTAAACAATAATTATGTGGGCTTGGAAGTGTGGTCACATCCTCCTAGAGGATTCAATAAGAGTTAGGGGTAACTTCTCTAGGCATGGATAACTGACTCATCCCCCTCGAAATACCTTGCTAGTATAGTATGCTAGACTCTGAACTCCACCCCCAATTTGATCAAGGTTGAACTAATATCGAACTCTGAAATAACTAAGTATAAATAGAGCTTTTCACCCATAATTGGTCAGGAAATAAGTGGGGGAGAACCCAAATAATTTTTAAGGTCCATAAAGGCCTTCTTATATTTATCATTCCACTCAAAGGTCCTTTTAAGCACCTTGAAGAATGGAAGATACTTATCAGTTGCTCGAAAGATAAAACAATTTAATGCTCTAGTCAATTTTTGAACATATTTCTTGTTGGTCGGGGACTGCATTTCAAGCAAAGCTTCAATCTTGTCAGGGTTTGCTTCTATTACCCTCTGATTGATAATGTTCCCTAATAACATCCCTTCTTTTAATCTAAATATGTATTTGGTTGGGTTGAGCATCATTTGGTTCTTTTTTAATTAATCAAAGGTTTGAGCTAAGTCTACGAGGTTGTCGACAAAATGTTTGCTCTTAGTGAGCATTCCATCTACATATACCTACATGATTTTATCGATATGAACCTCAAAAACCTTATTCACTAATCTCTAATACGTAGATCTAGTGTTCTTCAATCCAAAAGGCATAACATTGTAATAATAAGTTCCTCGGTTGGTAATGAAGGAAGTGTTTTCCTTATATTTAGGCTTCATCTTAATCTAGTTATAACCAGAATAAGCATCGTAAAACTGAGTAACTCGTGTCCTGCTGTAGCATCGACCAATTGATTAATCCTTAGTAAAGGGAAATAATCTTTTGTACATACCTTATTGAGATCTATAAAATCTACACATATATGATGTTTATTATTTTTCTTCTTGACCATCACCACATTAGCCTACTAATTAGGATAGTAGACATCTTCAATGAACTATGATCACTGTAATTTCTGAACTTCCTACTTGATTGTTGTATTCTTTTCAAGGCTGAAGACTCTTCACCTTTGCTTGATCGTCTTGGAGCCTGGATAAATATTGAGCTCATGGCACAGAAAGTTCAGATGAATTCCCGACATATCTTCATGGCTCCAAGCAAAAAAAAAATCTTTGTCTAAAGATCGTAAATAATTCCTATTTGAGAGAAGGAGATAACCTGGAACTGATCTGGGTGGCTGTTTCTAGATTCTCATCGTCTAACTCCATATCTTTTGTTTTTCCCATAACTTTTCCCTCCATTTGTTTTTCTTCTTCCCAATGATCTAGAGTATCAATGTCGAAAGTCGTTGTACTCTTCAATTGTATCTCTTGTTGGTCGATCGATGTATAATAAATTTCCCTGGCATCCTTCTGATTTCCATTTACGATGTCGACTCTATAATTTGTTAGAAATTTCATGAATTGGTGAGCTATAGGTGGCACAACCTCTAACTGCTTGATTCCCTCTCTTCCCAAAATGATATTATAAGCCGACAGGACATTTTTATCTAACACAAAGAAGCAAATCCTATCCTTCCTACTTATCATCCATATTCAAACCAAGACTTCTAGCTTGGTAGTTCCTAATTGGTATACTTTCTCTCCTGATAATCCAATCAGAGGTCTATGGTACGGTTCCAACTTACTGATCTTCAGCCCTAAGCTGTCGAAGTAGTTGTAGAACATTACACCAGTTGAGCTCCTATTATAAACCAAGATCCTTGCAAATTTTCCATAATGAACTCTGCATGTGATAACTAAAGGATCGTCATGAGGTAAATAACCCTCTCAGATCATTTTTAGAAAATCTGATCACTAGCATGTCTCTGTTGATTTTCCTTGGATGGATATCATTGGATTCAGCCATATTAATCTGTCTAACAGTCAGGCAGGCTTTGACTTCAATTGAATAAGCTTTCCTTTCTGCTATGTCATTTCCTCCAGCATCACCACCTATAATGAAATAGCACCCACATGATATCATGTCGACCTCCACCTCAGGCTCATCAGGCTTCTTTGAAAAGTCTGGATTTTCTTCAAAATCATCATTTCTTGATCTTTAATTATGATCCCTTGATCGGGCTAGAGATTTGGACCTCTTTCAATCATTTCGGTTGTTTCTCAACATTCCACCTCGAATAAGATTTTTAATCTCATTGTTTAGTGCAATGACATTTTTGGTGTTGTGCCCATGATACTTGTGGAAATCACAGTATTTGGATTTTTCCCTCTTAATTGGGGAGTGTCTTCAACTTTCTAGGCCAATTTAATTCTTTGTTTGCTTTTATTTCCTCCAAGATATGGTGAAAATCCTTGTTAAACGGGGTATATTCATCATATTTCTTGATCCTATCCAGCTTCTTATCATTCTAGTCTTTTTTTATAAGAATTAGAATTATTTTTCCCTTCACCCTTGATGTCAGGAGATTCCTTGGCTGCCATTGCTTCCTCAATATTCAATATTTTTCCAGCATTAGCCATTAATTCTGTCATGGTTTTAGGTGGATTCTTTGCTAGAGCATAGTAAATATCTTTAGAAAGTAACCCACTCATAAGTGTTGTAATGGTTGTTTTGTCCACATAGTCTGCCATGATAATACATAAATATTGTGTATTTCATCCTCCGAACCTACGCATTTTAGCCCCCTCGAGTATCTTATTCCCTATATGTATGCTTGTTAACCAGACAGCCTTGGATTTCTACGTTAACATGTTTTGCAGGGATTAATTGAGCATTTATAGGTATTTGGATGCTAAGTGTAAAGTTAGAATGCATTTCGCTCAATTTTCGTACATGATCACACATTCAAGGGTAATTTAGTCATTCCACATTTTGGTCATCTGGCCCATCATCATCACGAAAGTTGTATCCCTCCTCGCAAGCTTCGCGTGGCCGTAAACGGTGCGCGATTCCGATTCATAATGAAGAAGTTACGGCAATTTCAGCAAACGGGAAAGGCAAACAACCAAAACAGCAATGCAATGTGTTGTTACCTGATTGATCGATCGATCGACCAAAGTGGTATATCGATTGATCCTTCTCTACAGTAGGATATTTTGTTCTTGATAGATCGATCGACGATTTTGGTTGATCAATCGATCCCCTGTTTTCAGGAGATAACGATTTTGGTCGATCGATCGATCCCCTGTTTTCAGGAGATATTTTGGCCTTTTCTTTTCTTTTCCCTTTTCTTTTTTATTCTTTTCCCACTTACTATATAAAGCATTTTTTTTTGTAATAGTTAGATATTATTAGATGGTAGATAGTTTAGGTTAGGGTATGGAGGTGGAGAGCTCATTCTTCTTCCTCTCTTGGTTTGACACCCATTTGGGTTTGGAAGTGTGCACTATTCATCTTCCCTACCATTTAATATAGTTGTATTTCATTATTTTTTGCTTTGTAGTGTAATTTTTATGCTTTCTAAATTAGGTTTACATGCTTTCTTTACTTGCTTTCAAGTGTAAATTAACCGCGTTTATTTACCGCTTTCCATTTATCGCGTTTTTAACATGCTTTCTAGGTAATTTAAATTAGGTTGTGTTTGAATGGAACTCACTCGGGTTAACGCGTTGCTTTAATTGGTGATAGTGTTTACGAGTTTATTTAGGGTGCGTTGTCCTAGTTATTATGCCTAGGAGATTTGACGGGACATATCATGTATGTCCCGTACTTACGACCTTTTGCGCGTATTTTTTGGGATATTTGTTGACGCCAAAATCTTATTAGGCTTTTATGCGGATTTAGGGGCGTGACAACCCTTGATTTAATTAACTGTCGAAACGAGACGCATTCGTAATAACTCGTCGACCCATGTAACCATTTTATACAAATTAACTTGGGTGAGGGATATTCGACGCAACCTATAGTTTTACCGCTTTGTTAATTTATTTTATTTTCCCTCGCCTAGTTAAACATTTCCCTTCCATGCATCTTTTCCTTTTTAGTTTGTAATCATCTTTTTCACTTTTATTTAGGAGTATTAAATCTCATAAATTCTAGCAACTCGTCCCTGTGGATTTTTGATATCCGACTTACCGCTGTGCTTGCCTCGCAAGTGTAGTAGTAATTTAGGTTTGTTTGTATTGAGTAGGCAAAACGAAAATAACGACCGCGCACCTTACATGCACGCGCTTTTCGCACTCGATCAAAATGGCATCATTGTCGGGGACTTGTTTGTTTTAGACTTTATTTGATTTAGTATTTCACAGTATTTTATTTCTATTTTTATTATTTGCTAACCTTTTTATAGGACTTCCACATTTGAGCACTTAAAAACGCTCGAATTTCTCGTGCGCACTTACTTTGTGGAATTCGCCATTTCGAGCCATTTTTGGGGTAAGCATGTCTTATTCCAACTCTTTCGGTAATCATTGTTATAATTCTCAAAATACTCGTAATCCTATGACTTTCGGTGAATACATAGAATCCCAAAGTATAACAAATTTAAATATAACTTTGGGCAAGTATAACGAAAGTCAAAACTTGGGTTATTGGAATTTTGATGATGATGACAATGATTTTGGAACTTTACCTCCTTATAATAGGAATTTTGAAACGAATTGCAATAGTTTTCAAAATTCCTATCATAATGAGTTTTCATTTAAGTCCGATGGTAATTTTCAAAGTTTTCATTTTCATGCATCCGCACCTCGACCTATGACATTCGGTGAGGGCTGGCGTATGTATGAGAATGAGAAAATTGAAAATTGTTATCGAGAAGAAAATCGTTCGTGGGAACATGACTTGGATTTACTTTTTGAGTCCGACGACGATTTTGTTTCCGAGACTTTTGAGGACGAAGTATGTTTTGAACCAAATGAGGTACTTGTGCCTACTTTTGAACAAACCATTCTAGAATTTGCCCATTGCATAATAGATATTGAAAGTGAGGATGAAAATGACGTAATTGAAATAGCGTTGCCAAAGCCGTTTATGAAAATAAACTATTTAAGCAACTCCGAAAGTTTGTTGAAGAAACTCTTTACTTAAATCAAAACGATTTTGAACACAAGATGTGTTAACAAAAGTATGTACGAGATTAGGACAAGATTTGATAACAAGTTTTAGTAAACAGTTTAAAATGTTTTAAACTCACTACACTATTAGAAAGAGATGAGAAGATGTAGAAATATTGATACTCAGGATTTTTAACGTGGTAAAACCTCAACCTTGAGGAAACATCCACGACTCCATCTACGGAGTAAAACAAAAACAATCACTAAAACAAATATATGAGTTACAACCTATTTAACTAACATGCACACAAAAACAAATCTATACAAGTTCAGGATTGTACCCTCTGGCGTCCTTAACTTTTCTGCAGATCTTTTTTGTTGATGTAGTTGTCTCAGTTTGTCAACTCTTCTTTGTTTCAGCACTTTACGTCGACTTATTATTCACCAAATCTTATAGCCAACACTTTGAGTGTTTGTAGTGTGAAGATGTTTGTGAATGGTGTTCTAAAACACATGCATGCACACACACACACTTAATAGATACAGACGATCCTAACAAATCACATATAAAATCTATATGCAGTGTATTTGTTATTTTTCTTTCTTACAAAACCAAGAACCTTTTTGACCTTTCAAAATAACCCAGATTCCACGGAGATCTTGCTTAAGAAATCGGTCAAGACCTTTCTCAATCACTTTTGAAAATATTATGTGGATTGAGAACCCTCCAAGTGTGAATCCCACTAGGTCAGGTTAGGTTTTGTAAAAACAGAAATAGAAAAACATCTATTGTTGATTCTGAAGTAAGCAAATGTTTTATCAGAAAACAATCAACAACGAAATTCTCAAGATGAGAAATAAATGCAACTAAGTGTGCTGTGACATGAAAAACTTCAGATCTATGATTTCTATTGAAAGAGAAACAAGATCTGAGTCTATGTCTAAGTTGGAAATAAGATTTATGAACACAAGGATTTCAGCAACCCAGAAATCACTCAACTCGAACTCTCATAACTCAAGAAACACTAAGGATGGTGTTTATCTGGTTATGGTGTTTATGAAGAGGTAAGTGGTTTAGGTTTTGAGGTATTTGGACGAAGTTAGGGTTTCTAACTAGGGTTTGGTTTCTCTCTCTAACTTCTCTCTTCTCTCTTCTCTCTCCTCTCTCTATTCTCTGAAACTTTTCAAAATGGCAAAAGCTTTCGAAGGCTGAGATGAGAGGCCTTTAAATAGGAAGAGAAGAAGATTCCAGAGCTTCGTTCAAAATCAAGGGCTGTGATTGAGTCAAGCTCCTTTGACTACAATCTAAGGGTTCACAGCAGGCGGTGGATTAAACAGGCTGTGATTGGCTTAAGGGTTTACACTGGGATTCACTCAAAAGACATGCAGGCCATCGATAAGGGTTGATCTAAGGGCTGAAAGCACGCGATAGTTTGTCTCAGTAAAGAAACACAGTTCAGGCCAATCAGAGGACACCAGGTGTAGGCCTGAGGATGAATGTAAACGCGCGTCCCAAAATAATTACAAAGCCAACCCTAGAGTCTCTAGCGCTTTCGGTTTCTACCCAGAGTAACTTTAGGCCAATAAACACAACAATCCATATTTATACATTAACCCCAAGACCTTTTAAATCAAGTTTTAATTAAATAAAACCTTGTTTAAAATATGTTTTAAATTCCCAAAAAAATTATTAATAATGAAATTGAGGGATTTAAACACACTCACAACATTAATACTCATAGTGGTGCAATATGAAATGCAAGAATGAAATTCTAAGTGTGTGAGTGATGGCTATAGTCTCAGGATCATCACAAGATGGATAGAAGAAGAAGCAACCCAATCTCTGAAGCTCTTTGGTTTCTAGGATAGACACTATTTTGTCACAATTTCCAAACTAGATGAGCTCTTATACAGTCTAGACTCAAATGAGTCAAAAGTATAAGGGCTTCAATCTCCCCCTTTGAAAATATGAGACAAAATCTCCTTTGAGTCATCTCAACTCGTAGGGCGACAACAAATAAGAAAAACTTATTCCTATAAAGGTTCTATCTACCCAAATCCTAGAAAGCAAAAATTACATAACTCAACTATATACAGTTTAACATCCTATTATTACAATGAAGAATGACTGTACAAGAAGAATACCTGCAAAAAATTACTAAGATCAAGCTTTTTAGTATATGCAGTAGACTCAAATTTCTCCCCCATTTTGTCTCAAATGGACAAAGGGAAAGAACTTGGCAAATATGACAGGTATTTACTCAACACAAATCATACCAATAGATTTACGTAAAGAAATGAATCTATTATAATCAAGAGGTTTGGTAAATAAATCTGCAAGTTGTAGATCAGTAGAAAGATAATTGATTTCTAATTCCTTGATTTCAACTAATTCACGAATAAAATGATGTCTTATTTTAATGTGCTTAGTTCGCGAGTGTTGAACTGGGTTCTTAGAAATGTTAATCGCACTTTGATTATCACAATAGAGATGAAGTGTGGGTTCTAGAATACCATAATCACTTAGCATTTGTTTAAGCCATAACAATTGGTCACAACAGCTACCGGCGGCTATGTATTCAGATTCAGCAGTCGAGAGAGATGTGCAGTTCTGTTTTTTACTACTCCATCCTACCAAGTTATTACCAATATAACAACAAGCGCCTGAAGTGCTTTTACTATCATCAGTACACCCAGCCCAATCAGCATCAGTGTACCCAATAATAGTGCTAGGTGTGTCATTCGTGTACCAAATTCCTAAATTTAGAGTGCCTTTAACATATTTAATTATGCGTTTAACAGCGTTTAAATGGCTCTCCTTGGGGTTGTTTTGATAACGCGCACAAACACAAACAGCATACATGATATCAGGACGCTAGGCAGTCAGATAGAGTAATGTGCCAATCATACTACGATATAAGGTAGAGTCTACAGATTTTCCATTTTCATCTTTAGATAATTTCTCTGTAGTATTCATAGGCGTTTTAGCACTTTTAGCACTCTCGAGGCCAAATTTTTTAACTATCTCTAATGCGTACTTAGTCTGCGAAAGGAACAAGCCATCTGGTTGTTGTTTGACTTGGAGACCTAGGAAGAACTGTAACTCCCCCATAAGGGACATCTGAAATTCCTTACTCATAATTTCAGCAAAAGATTTTACTTCTGAGGCAGAAGTGGATCCAAATATGATATCGTCTACATAGACTTGAGCGATAGTAATGTGTTTGCCAAAATGTTTGACAAATAAGGTTTGGTCATTTCCACCTCTTTTGAAACCTTTGTCCAACAGAAAACTGGACAGCCGCTCATACCAAGCTCTAGGAGCTTGCTTAAGACCATATAAAGCCTTTTTCAACCGAAATACATGATTAGGATAATTAGGGTCAATGAACCCTTTAGGTTGTTCTACATAGGTTTCCTCGGCAAGTATTCCATTAAGGAACGCAGATTTAACATCCATTTGATATAATGTAAAATGCATGTGACAGGCTATAGCAAGAAGCAGACGAACTGATTCTAAACGAGTAACAGGAGCAAACGTCTCATTAAAATCAAGTCCTTCTATTTGGGAGTAACCTTGAGCAACTAGTCTAGCTTTATTTCTAATTATCATCCCATTTTCATCAGTTTTATTTTTGAAAATCCAACGAGTACCAATAACCTTTTTGTGATCAGGACGTGGAACAAGAAACCAAACATCATGAATGACAAATTGTAAAAGTTCATCCTGCATAGCAGAAATCCAGTGAGAGTCATTCAATGCCTCATTTACATTCTTTGGTTCCAAGAGAGAAACAAAGCAAGCATAGAGAGCATAATTTCTAAGTTGGGACCTTGTACGTACTGGTTCACTAGGGTTACCAACTATGTTGTTTATGGGATGATCTTTAGAAACCCAGTTAGGTACTTCAGGTGACTCAATAGGTAATGAATTATCTATTTCAGAAGAGTCATTTTCTAAAATATTTGACGATTCTTCTTCTATAATTAATTCACTAGTCTTGCTTTCTACAGTAGTGTCACTAACAATTACATTTATGGATTCCATTAAGGTCTTAGTGCGAAGATTATACACTCGATAAGCTCTACTGTTAGGTGAATAACCTAAGAATATGGCTTTATCTCCTCTACTCTCAAATTTAGATAAGTGTTCCCTATCTTTGCAAACATAGCAGGTACTACCAAAGGTTCTAAGGTACTTAAGATTAGGCTTTTTATTGTACCAAAGTTCATAAGATGTTTGTTTCGAATTCTTTCTAAGATAGACCCTATTAATTAGATGGCAAGCTGTACGAATAGATTCTACCCAAAAATACTTAGGTAAGTTCTTAGCATGGAGCATGACACGTGCCATCTCTTGAAGAGTTCGATTCTTTCTCTCAGCTATTCCATTTTGTTGAGGGGTCTTAGGAGCACTGAACTCATGTTTGTAACCATTATAGTCACAATATTCTACAATACCAGTGTCTTTGAATTCACCACCTCTATCACTTCTGATTCTATTCACTTGAGTGTCTTTTTCATTCTCAATCCGTAAGAGAATCTTTAAAAAAGTTTGAAAAGTATCGGATTTTTGTTTTAAGAAAGCTACCCAAGTGAATCTGGTGAAGTCATCAACCATAACTAGAATATAACTGTGTCCAAAAAGGCTAACAGTTTGAGAAGGACCCATTAGGTCCATATGGATGAGTTCTAAGGGATTAGAGGTAAGGATATCTTTAACCCTTTTATGAGATGCTTTAACAATTTTTCCTTCTTGACAGGGACCACAGACAATGTTATGAATAGGTTTAATTTTTGGTATTCCTCTTACTATCTGTTGAGAAGACAATTTACTCAAATTTTCGTAATTAATGTGACCCATTCTGTTATGCCATATCTCGTTGTCATCCATTCTGGCAACATTACAGATTTCAGAACTAGACATGACAGTATAACAATTGTCAGGGGTCCTGAATCCTGTAATTAAGCATTCTCCCTGTTCATTTAAAATCTTACAATTGTTCTTTGAAAAGGTAACAGTGTAGTTTGAGTCACAGAATTGCGAAATGCTAAGTAAATTAGCCTTAAGACCTTTAACTAAGAGAACATTTTCAAGAAGAGGAAGTCCTTTTTCTTTAAGGGTTCCTTTGCCTATGATCTGGGATGATATACCATCACCAAAAACAACTTTTCCACCATCAAAATGGGTTTTATTTAAAAGTTTTGTATCATCACCTGTCATATGCTTGGAACATCCAGAATCCAAGTACCAATCAGAAGATGTAAGTATAGCTTTTAGAGCAGAAACAACAATGTTACACTTCATCTGGGGTGCTAGATCATCTTTTCTAATCCAAATTGCCCTGGTTTTTAGTTTGCGCTTGTTTGCTCTTATTTGATAAAATTTGCGAGCATTAGATTTTTGTTGAAAAACATTTTGCGCATGATTTTGAGTAAATTTGAATTCCTGAGCATTTGATTTAGAAAAGGTTCTGGTAATCCTTCTAGTAAATGTCCTTTTAGGTTTAGTCTTTCTATTCCTATAGTTAGAGTTTTTGTCTGGTGGCCTGGGAAGGACATAATTGTTACTCCTCCTCCTAGAATAGTTAAAGTTATGATACATAGGAGTGTTGTAGATAGGCTTAATCAGTCTCCTAGCATAGCAATTATCGAAAGAGTGACCATATATATCACAATATGAGCAATAAAGATTGCTCAGAATAGGGTTTTCCTTAGGAAAGTCTCTAAACAAAGGTTTTGAGAAATTTTGAGGCTGAATTTTATTCCTAGGTAGCACAGATTTGAAAGCAGGTTCACTTTTCCTAATAGGGGGGCAGACATATTTTCCCTTTGGTAAACTTTCATGCTTAGAGCAACTTGCATCTCCAGTGTTAGTGTTTTGATGCTCAAACTTAGTTTTTAGAGAATGAAAGTCTGCACATGTTTCAATAGGTCTTTTGCCTCCTGACACAAACTTGATAGGTTCAACATGTTTAGTTTGTGTCTTCAAATTGGGGCAAAACCCTATTCCAGTTCTATCATCAGAATTGGTTTTAGATTCAGCAACGAATTCCTCAAAACATTTAGAATTATTTTCAAATTTGGTAAATTTTTTGAAAACAGTTGCTGTCTTTTTTTTTGTTTGTTCCAATTCTAATAATGTCCCTTTGTATTTTTTCTCCAGAATTTCATTAGCTTCAGTTAAAGTTTTCAGTTTTTCATCGAACACTTTAACTTCACTTTCATGAGACATGCATTGAGTAGTATACTCTTCAGCATTCAGTTTTACCATTAGGCTTAGATCCTCTAGTTTTTTGGTAAGATCTTTTACAATCTTTTCTAGTCTAGTACTTTTCTTAAGAGTTTTAGTATATAGAGTGTGGATGTCTGGGAGATCATCATTGTCAGTGTCACTAAGTGAAGTGTGTGAAGTGACCCCTAAGGTTTCATTTCTTAAACTCACGCACCCATTGACATCAGCAGTATCGATTTCCCTTTGACTCACACACCCCGAGGAAGAGGTATTAATGTTCTCAGTAAGTAAAGCATCTAAACCAGTTAAAGTATGATTCAAAGCAACAGAACTAGAATTACTAAACTCATCCTCACTATCAAGCATAGGCATATCATCATTGTATATGATTTTGGCAAAGAAAGATAAACAAGGATCAAAACCATCAGATGTCTCAGGTTCCTCATTTTCAGAATCACTTGAGTCATCCCAGGTTTTGCAGATATTGGCTCTAGAGTGTTTGTTTTGGGCATTTAAATTAACTCTACAGTCTTCAGCAATGTGTCCTAGTTTACCACATCTATAGCATTCAGTCTTCTTGAGGTCTCTGTGAGGTCTTGTGTTGTCCTTGTTCTGTTTGTCATGAGGTTTCTCATGGGGCTTGTGATTTGAAGGAGTAGAATAATTAGACTTGCCCTGTCTATTTGCAACACTGTTTCTAAATTTAACAATTTTCTTAAATTGTTTTGTCATTAGGGCAATCTGATTATCTAGACTTTCTAAGTCACAGTCCTCATCAGAATCATTACTATGGGTGTTTAACTCAGGCTTAATCATCTTAGAGGTAAAGCTAAGATTGGAATTGGTATGTTTCCTATTAGTGTGGGTCAATTGTTTCTTAAACTCTAATTCCATTTCCACAGTTCTTAATTTGCTACTGAGTAATTCAGGAGTGAGATTAATATCACACATCTCCTCAATAGCATATCTTTTATTGTCAAATTTCTGTGGTAATGATCTCAGAATTTTAGACACAATTTCTTGTCTATCATAAGTTATACCATTGGCATGAAGTTTAGTGACAATATCAATAAGGTTCATATAAAAATCATCGAAAGACTCAGATTCAGACATGATTAAGGTATTGTACTGTTGGATTAACATCTGAGTCTTAGCAGCTTTTACTCTAGAGTCTCCTTCGTGGGCAGTAATCACGGTATCCCATGCTTCCTTGGAAGTGGTACAGGATGAGATTCTCTTGAACTCATGTTCGTTAATAGACATAAATATAGCGTTCTTGCCTTCGTTATTATTTCGAGAAACCTGTTTCTCTTCTTGAGTAAACTCACTCAATATTTTCTTAATCCTTTCATTGCTTCCATCAGTGGCTGGTTTAGTTGGATAAGAGTATCCATTTTCAATAATATCCCAGACATCATCTCCCAGAGTGCCTTGAATGAAAGCAATCATTCTTACTTTCCAGTAAGAAAAATTGGTCCCATCAAAGACTGGAGGTCTGGTCAACTTACCATATCTTTCGTTTTTCTCGTCCATAATTGATTTTGAGAAAACAGTTTCAGAAACTCAGGATCTTTTTTAAAGAAGTTCACCAAAAGCTCTGATACCAATTGAAATAGCGTTGCCAAAGCCGTTTATGAAAATAAACTATTTAAGCAACTCCGAAAGTTTGTTGAAGAAACTCTTTACTTAAATCAAAACGATTTTGAACACAAGATGTGTTAACAAAAGTATGTACGAGATTAGGACAAGATTTGATAACAAGTTTTAGTAAACAGTTTAAAATGTTTTAAACTCAGCACACTATTAGAAAGAGATGAGAAGATGTAGAAATATTGATACTCAGGATTTTTAACGTGGTAAAACCTCAACCTTGAGAAAACATCCACGACTCCCTCTACGGAGTAAAACAAAAACAATCACTAAAACAAATATATGAGTTACAACCTATTTAACTAACATGCACACAAAAACAAATCTATACAAGTTCAGGATTGTACCCTCTGGCGTCCTTAACTTTTCTGCAGATCTTGTTTGTTGATGTAGTTGTCTCAGTTTGTCAACTCTTCTTTGTTTCAGCACTTTACGTCGACTTATTATTCACCAAATCTTATAGCCAACACTTTGAGTGTTTGTAGTGTGAAGATGTTTGTGAATGGTGTTCTAAAACACATGCATGCACACACACACACTTAATAGATACAGACGATCCTAACAAATCACATATAAAGTCTATATGCAGTGTATTTGTTATTTTTCTTTCTTACAAAACCAAGAACCTTTTTGACCTTTCAAAATAACCCAGATTCCACGGAGATCTTGCTTAAGAAATCGGTCAAGACCTTTCTCAATCACTTTTGAAAATATTATGTGGATTGAGAACCCTCCAAGTGCGAATCCCACTAGGTCAGGTTAGGTTTTGTAAAAACAGAAATAGAAAAACATCTATTGTTGATTCTGAAGTAAGAAAATGTTTTATCAGAAAACAATCAACAACGAAATTCTCAAGATGAGAAATAAATGCAACTAAGTGTGCTGTAACATGAAAAACTTCAGATCTATGATTTCTATTGAAAGAGAAACAAGATCTGAGTCTATGTCTAAGTTGGAAATAAGATTTATGAACACAAGGATTTCAGCAACCCAGAAATCACTCAACTCGAACTCTCATAACTCAAGAAACACTAAGGATGGTGTTTATCTGGTTATGGTGTTTATGAAGAGGTAAGTGGTTTAGGTTTTGAGGTATTTGGACGAAGTTAGGGTTTCTAACTAGGGTTTGGTTTCTCTCTCTAACTTCTCTCTTCTCTCTCCTCTCTCTATTCTCTGAGACTTTTCAAAATGGCAAAAGCTTTCGAAGGCTGAGATGAGAGACCTTTAAATAGGAAGAGAAGAAGATTCCAGAGCTTCGTTCAAAATCAAGGGCTGTGATTGAGTCAAGCTCCTTAGACTACAATCTAAGGGTTCACAGTAGGCGGTGGATTAAACAGGCTGTGATTGGCTTAAGGGTTTACACTGGGATTCACTCAAAAGACATGCAGGCCATCGATAAGGGTTGATCTAAGGGCTGAAAGCACGCGATAGTTTGTCTCAGTAAAGAAACACAGTTCAGGCCAATCAGAGGACACCAGGTGTAGGCCTGAGGATGAATGTAAACGCGCGTCCCAAAATAATTACAAAGCCAACCCTAGAGTCTCTAGCGCTTTCGGTTTCTACCCAGAGTAACTTTAGGCCAATAAACACAACAATCCATATTTATACATTAACCCCAAGACCTTTTAAATCAAGTTTTAATTAAATAAAACCTTGTTTAAAATATGTTTTAAATTCCCAAAAAAATTATTAATAATGAAATTGAGGGATTTAAACACACTCACAACATTAATACTCATAGTGGTGCAATATGAAATGCAAGAATGAAATTCTAAGTGTGTGAGTGATGGCTATAGTCTCAGGATCATCACAAGATGGATAGAAGAAGAAGCAACCCAATCTCTGAAGCTCTTTCGTTTCTAGGATAGACACTATTTTGTCACAATTTCCAAACTAGATGAGCTCTTATACAGTCTAGACTCAAATGAGTCAAAAGTATAAGGGCTTCAGTAATATCTATTTGCAATGAAATGATTTATTCTTTGGCCCCCAAAGAAGAACATTTCATCGAAAATGATATTATTTCATTCGAAACTCAATCTTCATGCGATGATGATTCATCTCATGAGTTTGAATTTCTTTCATCCAAATTTTCATTCTCTATTATCACACCGTCATAAGTACCCAATGATTCGGTTTAAAACTTTAATGTTTTAAACATTTTCGTCGATGAGGATTACTTTCTCGAGTCGCCTTCCACAATATCATCTTTGCCTTTGTGTGCGCCACCTTCCATTCCAATTTCAAAATCCTTGGGAGGATATTCGTCTTTTCTCGGTCCCCGCATGTTTTGTCACCGGTTCAATCAAAACCCCCCATCGTCCCTCCAAAACTTTTAATTGGCGATGGTTCATTTCTTACGCCTTACACATGCCTTCCGTTTTTCAAACGAAATTCATATTTTTCGGAAGGCATGCGTGTATGTGAGGGTACACCGGTTATCCTCCAAAATCAAATCGTTTTCATGGTGGACCCTCAACTATTTAGACTTATAGTGTATAGTTAGTGTGAAGCCTAAACAGTAGGTTGTATATAATTAGCTTTTTATTCTTTCTTTCTTCATTTTTTCTTTCCTTTTTAATTTAGTCTAATGTAATTAGTTAACTTTTTGTTATTTATTTTTGCTATGCTCGGTACTAACTTGTTTTGTAGATTCTTTGGACTTGTTCTTATGGGGATCGCTCCGATTTTGGGTAATATCGTTCGTTTCCTCTCTTTGACTTAGTTCTTAGTTCACATTGAGGACAATGTCAAGTTTTAAGTTAGGGGGTGTCGGATATTCTATCCATTTCTTTATTTAGTCCATATTTTTGCTCACATGTTAGTTACTTAGTATGCTTTTCTTAGAAAAATTCAAAAATTTCAAAAATATTTTCTTTCTTTTTTCTCCTTTTTTGGGCATTTTTTCCTTGTATTCGATGATAAATTTCAATAATTGCCCGATCCAATAGACAACCCTATTAAAGTCCTATGTGATCTTAGGTTGATGTAATTTAAAAGTCATAATAGTTTTGATAATCTGTGTAAATGCATTTCACCTCCTTTAATGAGCGGCATTTTTCATTGAGATTACAATTTTTCAGTTTATATATAGCGTTCTTCATCAGTGACATGTGTGCGACCTAGTTTCCATTTATATTTACTCCTTATGCCCGCATGTTCCGTGTGTTACCTCCCTGTTTCGAGTAAATTCACTTGATAAGTGTAATGCCTGTGAGGATTGAATATATGCTTGCTTTACTTAGTATTCGGTTTATATAAGTTTTTCGCCAAATCACATTTTTCATGTGCTCACTCCCCCTCCCACATTTTAAAGTTTCAATTCTATGAGGTGCATTTTATAATGTTAATGATTTGGACTTTTGTTTGAATCCGTTCAATGTCTTAATAATGCGTATGGAATCTTTTTCGCCGTTGTTGGGCTTGCCTCACGTTGGTTTGGGCATATTTTGAGGAAACCATGTGGTGTTTATGGGTATCATCCCTGAAAACCCTCATGAGACTACACTCGTCCACTAGGGTGACCTAGGGGTTTAACGGCGTATTGCATATGCTAAATGCAATCGAATCGCCCACGAAAGTGGCATTTTGCTTTTATACCATACTTTTGTACTATCTCTTGTTTTTGGTTTGCTTGCAGTTCTCGTTGCATCCTATTTAATTGCTAGGGACTAGCAATGTGTAAGTTAGGGGGTGTGATAATACGCAAATATTGTGTATTTCATCCTCCGAACCTATGCATTTTAGCCCACTTGGGTATCTATTCCTTGTATTTATGCTCGTTAACCAGACAACCTCGGATTTCTATGTTAACATGTTTTGCAGGGGTTAATTGAGCTTTTATAGGTCTTTGGATACAAAGTGTGAAGTTCGGACGCATTCCGCTCGATTTTCGTACATGATCGAACGTTCAAGGGCAATTTAGTCATTTCACATTTTGGGTATTTGGCCCATTATCTTTACGGAAGTCGTAGCCCTCCTCGTAAGCTTTGCGTGGCCACAAACGGTACGCAATTCTGATACATAACGAAGAAGTTACGGCGATTTCAGCGGACAGGAAAGGCAAACAACCAAAATAGCAATGCAGTGTGCTGTTACCTGCTTGACCGATCGATCAACCAAAGTGGTAGATCGATCGATCCTTCTCTACAGTAGGATATTTTATTCTTGATAAATTGATCGACAATTTTGGTCGATCGATCGATCCCCTATTTTCAGGAGATATTTTGGCCTTTTCTTTTCTTTTCCCTTTTCTTTTCTGTTCTTTTCCCACTTACTATATAAAGCATTTTTTGTCGTAATAGTTAGATATTATTAGAGGCTATATAGTTTAGGTTAGCGTTTGGAGGCGGAGAGCTCATTCTTCTTCCTCTCTTGGTTTGACACCCATTTGGGTTTGTAAGTGTGCACTATTCATCTTCCCTACCATTTAATATAGTTGTATTTCTTTATTTCTTGCTTTGTAGTGTAATTTTCATGCTTTCTAAATTAGGTTTACATGATTTCTTTACTCGCTTTCTAGTGTAAATTTACCGCGTTTATTTACCGCTTTCCATTTATCGCGTTTTTAACATGCTTTCTAGGTAATTTAAATTAGGTTATGTTTGAATGGAACTCACTAGGGTTAACACGTTGCTTTGCTTGGTGATAGTGTTTACGAGTTTATTTCGGGTGCGTTGTCCTAGTTATTAGGCCTAGGAGATTTGATGGTACATATCATGTATGTCCCCTGCTTACGACCTTTCGCGCATAATTTCTGGGATATCTGTTGACGCTAAAATCTTATTAGGCTTTTATACAGATTTAGGGGTGTGACAACCCTTGATTTAATTAACTGTCGAAATGAGACGCATTCGTAATAACTCGTCGACCCATGTAACCATTTTATACAAATTAACTCGGGTGAGGGATATTCGACACAACCTATAGTTTTACCACTTTGTTAATCTAGTTTATTTTCCCTCGCCTATTTAAACATTTCCCTTTTATGCATCTTTTCCTTTTTAGTTTGCAATGATCTTTTGCACTTTTATTTCGGAGTATTAAATCTCATAAATTCTAGCAACTCGTGCCTGTGAATTTTCGATACCCGACTTACCGTTGTGCTTGCCTCGCAAGTGTAGTAGTAATTTAGGTTTGTTTGTATTGAGTAGGAGAAACGAAAACAACGACCGCGCACCTTACACGCGCGCGCTTTTTGCACTCGATCATGCCACCTCTAGTTTTTCATTGTTAAAAAGTGTAATATATTCTCTAGTGCTTTATCCTACCTTTTGTCGCACGATTAAGAGATAAGTGACACTCTTGATCGTCTTAGCCCCCAAAAAATTAATCAATGAACCATTCAGTT
Organism: Sambucus nigra; assembly: GCA_949130495.1. Taxonomy (NCBI): domain Eukaryota; kingdom Viridiplantae; phylum Streptophyta; class Magnoliopsida; order Dipsacales; family Adoxaceae; genus Sambucus; species Sambucus nigra. The sequence continues at coordinate 660,072,205 of OX422213.1, read as the reverse complement.
AACTAATGAAAACTAGATATTTTACCTCTTGGGATTTTGTTATACCAAATCTAGGTTGGCCCTATGATAGAACTGGAGAAATATCTGCACCTCATCTCATCAAGTACTGAGTAAGTATCGGTAGCAGCTTGATATTGCTCTATATACAAGACTGGATCAGTTTTACCATCATACTTAGTAGTACCCACTGGTGGTTTGAACTTGGAGGGCGTGGGGTATTTCACAATTATCTCGATGAAAGGTGATCCTTTGATGAAACTCATTTATAATGGATTCTTTGTCTTGGCCATTTCACCTAGTCGATCTTCCAACCTTTGCATGGATCCCTTCTAGGAATGTTCCTTTGGCTTAGACTTAGGCGAGGTAGATCTAGCGGCTTTACTATGTCTATGTGCTGAACTTTCCTTGAGAGAGGTTTACCCGGCTACACAGATCCCCTCAAACTGGATCTAGATCTTTTGGACCTTTATTAGTGTTCACGACGATGTTCCTACTCCTTATGACGTCCTCTAGTTATTCGGGATCCTAGGTGATCAAAAGTAAACTCCCTGCTTAGCCTTTCTAAGAAACTTGGCCTTTCTTTAGAAAAAGATCCACCGTCATAGTAATATGCTGACTGGAATAAAGAAGCTGCATCAGGACGGTACGACCTATCATGAGAATAACGAGAATCATAACTCCTTTTATTTCTAGATTGCGATGGTGGAATATCTCTTCTAAAATTGGAGGACTTAGTTTGCATAGTGCGAGCCAATTGCCTAATAAACTCTTGCATAGCTTCTTGACCTCTAGCTAGTATAACCAGAATTTCAGGTAAGTTAGCCGCACTAGGAGGAGAAAATGAGAAGATGGTATTACTCTCATTTCGAGCACTATTTTCAGGATCATTCATTTCTTTGAAGGCAAAGAAATAAAAATAAATGGTAGAGTACGATGACAGACAAGCATTCCCACAGATGGCACAAATTTGTTATTGTCTAAATATGGACTAAATCTAGATTTAAAATCATAGATATGAATAAGATAAGTAACTCAAACCACATACACAAGAGACAAGGTTTTTAGATTGGTTTAGTCATAAAATAGCCTACGCCCACTGTTGGTCTTATTTAATATGATTTACAATAGCTCAGTATGGTGTGCGTCTGAATGATTCGAGTTGTCCCTTGAGCTAAGGGAGTAGTTTTATTTATAGTGGTCTGAAAATCCTAGAAATGGTGCGCCTTTATATTGCGAGGCATTTACATTTGTGTACAATGAAGGAAACTCTTAGAATTTAGTACTGGCTGGCATACCCTCGGAGTAGTTATTACTATTCTTGTTAGTTGGCCCTAGAGAGCTGGTTGGCATTCCAACTGACTACGTGTCTCTAAAACAGATCAAGGTGGTTGGCCGGCCACGTTGGAGGATAGTTGTACGTTCATTATTGATCCATATGGGAGTGTAATTTTTACATGTAACAGTCTATTTATTATAAAATCCCAATTATTATAGAAAATCTTCGAAAATATTTGTTCATAAAACATACCCAACATTTTTATTCCATAAAAATGTTTAGACACCGAGTTTTCTTGAAATATACAATATCATTATATAATCATATATGTATGCTACTCTTATACTTTATATACAAGATGAGATACTAGGAAAATAGAGTCTTAAAATTAACAGTGAAGTTTTTTCAACCTCAAACGAAGCTAAAAAAATGGTGGATGAAGAAGAAGGTGAAGACAACCCCCACCTCCTAAGGTTGCCTAGATCCATAAGTATTCTCCATGAAAATACCAACCAAAACCCACTTAAAACATAATAATATTTTATTTTTCTTTCTTAAAAACCCCCAATAATAACTCCAAATTTCATAGCTCTACTCAACAATGGACGAAATGGGTGTATAAGGCTCATATATGGTTGACAACTTGTAAAATATGGTGGAACAAAATGGATTGGTGATGGTGGCATGGTGTAGCAATGGTGGAGGGGCTTAGGGAAGATGGCGAAACTTTGAAAATATAGAGCGGGGGAATCCGATGGGTTTTTGGTGGGGGGAGAATGTCTGCACCTCTTTCCACTTCTCACCCAAATAAACCCACACACTCACTTAAAAACAAACCATGAACACAAAAATCTCGATTTTGGACATTTGGGTTCACCAGGAGGCTATAAGTCATCGATCTAATGATCCAAAATGTCACAAAACCTAAGGAAAAACCGATTTAAAATATTTTTGGGCAGGTCGTTCAAACGAGAATGGGACCTTGTTCGAACGAGATTATGATATCGTTCGATCTCCCATTGAACGACCTTCTAACGACGTAAGGAACCTTATACGGGGAAATTTCATTAGATCCTCATTAGAACTCAACTTCGAACGACATTAGATTTTCATTCGAACTAACTAATTCTCGTTCGAACGAGGCAACTCATTCAAACGATCTTCAATATCTTTTGAACTACAAACTCCAATTCTTCCCAATAAATACCAATAATTACCTTCAAGGCCAAAGAATAATCGAATAGAGATAAAATTCCATATATTAATGATCCAAATCCCAAATATTTCATATTATTACGATTTACATGGAAAAAATAATAAAATATTATGCACGGGTATTACAATCTTCCCTCCTTATGAGATTTTATCTTCGAAATTATCAATACACTGATTCCTCAAGTCCACGGATTTTACTAACTGTCAGCCTAAGTCATAGGAATCCTTCAAGACTAAATCATTGAAGTTCTTAATAGCTAAGATGTCATCATATGCTCTTTCACAGGGGTTGTCACCAAAAGTTCAATATTCAACAACCTCTGGCCTTTACTGTCATGCTAACCATCAACGTTACATAAATGTCCTTGAGTCTCCACTCACTTGATGATCACACTCAATCAAGTCCTAAGACTACCTTGCCAATGCCCAAAGCATATCGGCACCCCTATAAAGCAATGCCTCTAGTGATCAAGACTCATCCAAGTGTAAACTGTAATACAACCAACATCAAATTCATCATCAAGAACCATCTCAAATAATAGGACTGCACATCTCGAGTTTAATTAAATTTATGGGTCATTATGATCACATAACATCATTTAAGCTCCATACGAACCTCATGTCATAAGTCACTCACTCCATCGAGTGTCACACAAACCAAGTCAATACTTGTGGGCCTAACTAACACCTTTCACAAGATCCTTCCTTGTACCTATGATCACTCAAGGAGTATAATTGTGGATAACACCTGAGTATTATTCCAATCCACTCACTATGGCAAAATAACACTCTGTGTTAAGTTTCCTCGAGTTCTAACGCCATACAATGTCCTCAAGTCACCATCTTGCTCTTTATAATCAGAGCCACAAACAACCATGCTAGCCAATCATAAGGTGTCTAATTTTAGGGCAAACAGATACTATGAGCAAACTGTGTGTCCGGAAGCACAACCACCCGTACATAGCATATACAAGGGTGCACACAGTTACCAAGTTGCATTGACTATGCTAGGTCCAACTGCGTTCTACTGGGCTAAACCGCGTCGTACCATAACATGGCACAAATCTAGGTTACCACAACTATGGGAACACAATCCTCGATCACCGGAACCGAAAGGGACATAAGAAATCTGATAGAGTGAATAACTATCCCGGGAAAATCCTATCTGTATGTCTCACACTTTAAAGTTCAGGATTTTCCCAGACGTTCTCTTTGGGCACTAACTTAGACACACCTTGGCTCGAGTCACCAATCTTGACAAATCAGATAAAAAATCATTCATCCTCACAAGACGAAAGACACATACGAACCTATTTTCCTTTGACATTTCAAAAACTGAACTTCCCTCCCTAAGAATAAGGTTTCCTCCTTACATATTCGACTAAGAGAGCCCCCAGTCGACGAATGCCAACGCCCTTGTTGACACCAACCTTGTACATCTTACTAGTGACAACGTGTCACTAATGTAATACAGCTAGGTTACTGTCTACCTCATAATATCATGTTCGTGAACCCAACATCCCCTTAGTCAGTGCCCCATTTAACCAAAACATTCCCTTATTATAACTTCCAACTACGTAAGATTGTCACTGAGCTTATCTCCATTATCTACCCAAACAGAACTTATGTGATGGCTACAATGGTGGGCATTATCATTCTAAGCGTTGAAAGTACCATATAGGGCTACATTTCTTAATTTGTACCGGTTTGGCAAGACGTGCTAAGAACTAGTCCTTTTTTGCTAGGGATATATTTTAACTTATGCTGCATGTCGATACCTTATTCATGCTTCGATATCCCCCTTGGTGTGCCATTTCAAGTCTCTAACATGACATCATAAATCTATGTCCCGAATGTATTTCCTATTACTCCTCGAAATCCAGTTTAATGTTTCCTACTCTACTCATCCCATTACACTCGAGCATCACACTCATTCACGACATGAACTCCCAATCTATCTTAGAAGGTTACATCACCCATTCGTACCAATTCGAATGACATTACTCGGCTCGTGCATTATTCGTCTCTTTTAAACTTGATCAATATCTTGAGATCATCACATGACTCTCAACATTACTATCTTTGGAACTCTAGTACTCCATGACACCGATGTGATTCGGTCCTTAAGAACGCCAACCATACTCCACGCAAAGTCCTTAGAGCCCGACTATATTTATTCACCTATATGACTCTCCCATTGTAGAAGCGCTCTATAAATTTCTCAATACCCACATCATACATGCCGCAACTTAACCATTGAACACCTTCAGAGGTCACAACAAGTCAATTTATATTCCCAATAATGCCACACACCAGTAGTCCTAAGGATACTTGGAGGACTCCCTTAAATCATACTCACACTAAAACTGCTTTGCATGTAGCCATTACTTAGGCCGACGAAATGGGTTTTGATATTTAGATAAACTTTCTCATTTCTCTTGTGTTCGAAACATGGACATAGGTATAACCTACCACACTCTTATCGAGATCCAATAAAGGTCCAAAACCTAGGATGCCAAATCACTTTTAAAGGCAGGAAAGTATATTATAATATACTTTCAAAGAATTAAAATTGTCCAAGACAGTTTTCGGCGTAAACAATATCAAGGTACATGAGGGGCTCAAGAAACTTGCCCAAAAAAATTATTCTCTACAATTATGAGGCGAGGGTGTCATGGTTTTGAATAATTTTGAATATAAAGTTTATTGTGTTTCGTGTTTGTGTGTGAGATCAAGTGAAATTTTATATAAATAATATTTATTTCTTCTTATGTACATAAAAGAATTATTGAATGGGTGTCAAATCGAATTTGACCGCGGAGAGAGAAAGAAAGGGGGTTGAGTTGGAAAAAGAGTCATAATATGGAAGGGTACAATAATATTAGGCTTATACACCCTAATGAATCAATTAATTAATGTTTGCATCATTTATTAAGCCCACTATGCAAATTGAAAATTTTAAAGTTGTCATGTTATGGGAATTGGTTAACTATATCTATAAGGAAATTCTTTTCAGGTTATTGAGGCTGATGTCCAACTAGGCGATTTATGTACTCATCGTGAATATGTTAGCTGGTTAGTTTCATCCAGCAGTGGTCTTTCGAGGTATACTCACTTCTATTATTTAGCCACATGTTGGATGACGAATCTTGATCGTCACATTTGGAATCAAATGGATTTACCTGTCATGTAATTGTATGTATTGCGATTCAAATCCTTATAAAAACTCTTTGTCGAATGTCTACCCTGCCATGTATATTAAAAATGTCACTGTGAGATTAGATTTGATGATATTACACCTAAAGTCCCGAATTTACCTTAAATTTAAGGTGATTATATTACCTTAATGCACCCCCTCTCTCTCCTCCCCCACCACTTTGCATGTTTTTAGATTTATTTATATATGTATATCCATTTAATTTTGTGCATCCCTTTATCTCGTCAGCATCATACGAGCCAAATGATGTACCTTGAGAAAAAAATGTCTATATAATGTTAGTATCAGAAAATGTGTTATCTATAGTTTTGGAGTTTACTGTTGGAGTTGGCAACTGTTAGGCCTCTAATTCAATCCATCGACCAGGAGGGGACCTTGTCACGTGGGTTAAAAAGTCAGTCGGGGGGTTGATCCAGTCATGTGAGATATATATTTTTTTATAAGCAAATGATTCAATACAGGGACGGAGCCAAGATTTTTTTTCAGAGGGAACCAATAATTTAACAAGAGAAAAATTTTCATTGGAAAATAAAATATATTGATCACAAAAAGGTAGAAATTGCACCATTTCAAGGTATATGGTGAATATCTTAACTATAACAAATATTAGGTAATTATATAAGTTGCTTTGACAGAGACAATAAAAAAATAACCAAAAACATCTCTGTAGAACATATCAAAACTGCACCCGACGTGTTTTTAAATCACCAAATTCGTCAATGATTGAATCTGTACTAAATTGTTGCGCAATTTCCTTTTCAATGTAGATAAGAAGAGAATTTGTCAGATATTCATCCTGCATCTTGTTTCGAAGTTCAGATTTGGTGTAACTCATAGCAGAAAAAGCACGTTTTGTGGTTGTAGTAGAACTAAGAAAACTTAGAACAAGCTTGATCAATCTATCAATTAGTGGATACATTGTAGACTTTTTATTTTTCACCAACCATTGACATAGATCGGAAAACGTTGACAGCTGTTGAATCTCTGGATGTTGAAGTACATCAACCTCGTAATATTTCAATGGGACCGTTAAGTCATCTTTCTCATGCTCAATGAAGTCTTTAGGGTAAAATTCATCCACAAGCTTAGAAATATCATCAATACTGAAAGACATATGACTATTTTGAGGATTTAACGTGGAGCTAAGCATGATAAGCCTAATTGTATGATCATTAAACCTATTATTTAGCTCTTGCAGCTAAGAATTTATTGTGGCTATAAATATATTTATCCGATAATGCTCAAAAAGTGTAAATTCATCTTGTTGATGTCTCGCTTGGACTTGTCTTCCAAGATATAAATTATTTAAATCTGGGACATTTACAATATGTTTTTCACAAAAAGATTTCACCTTAACAATGAAAGCATTGCACCCTTTATCTCTTAACTTCTGAATGAGCCTCTTTGTGGTTTTCACAAGATGCATAACATTCAGAATGTCTTGAGTCTTCCGTTGAAAAGCTTGAGAAAGTACATAGGTAATTTCCAAAATGTCTTTCATAAGATGCAGGATGAACACAAACTCAAAAGAAGTAAAAAAATTATAAGTTGAATTTGCATCTCCGCGTTGATCCCATTCTCCATCATCAATGATGTTCAGTAAAACTTGACAAGTTGCACTAAACATCTTTATTCAGCCCATCGTGTATCTCAAGCCCTTTGTAAATTACCAATTTGATTCATTCATGTCCCTGTCTCTAGCTCTTCAATGGAAATCAAGTAGTCAATATCGGAAGCTTGGGTTGTTTTTAATTCATTGATACGTTTACAAGAAGCACCCACAATATTTACAATGAAACTCAATTTTGAGAAAAATGTATGTACGTTAATAACTGATCGAGATGTTGCAACTAATGCCAATTGCAAGCGATGAGCAAAACAATGGACATAATATGCATACGGACATTCATTAGCAACTAAGGCTTGCAATCTATTCCATTTACCTCGCATATTACTGGCACGATTATAACCTTGACCTCTAATGCTATTAATGTCAAGATTGTGCCAAAAAAGAGTAGAAAATATCCCATTCTTTAAAGTTTCAACCTTTGTATCTGATACATGTACGAGCCCAAAAAAATGCTCCTGAATGATACCATCTTTCTCAAAACAATGGCCATTTGTTCCTTTTTTGCTTGGTCTCGAGCTTCGTCAGCTAGGATACAAAACTTTGAATCGACAATTTCCTCACAAATTGCCTTTCTAATTTTTATAGAGTAAACGACTAAAATCTCCTTCTGAACTTGAGATGATATATATGAAGAATTTTGAGGAGCATTTCCCAGCACAACACCTGCATTATACTCGGCAAAAGCATGTATCAGTTCAAGAAAATTTGCAAGATTCTTAGAGTTTTTGCTTTCATCTCGACCTCTCAGAGACATACCTTGAAATATAAGATAACGAATTGAATCAATTGAAACTTTGAGTCACAATCGATTTTTTGCAACTTGTTCAGAAGTATGTTTCTCAAGAACATTCTGAATATGCTGTGACTTATTCGTTAGATCATCGCATGATTGTTGAGCCATTTTATGTAATGAATTCGAATGTTTCCCAACATGATTTGCAAATGCACAATACTTCCCATTCCTTACTTTTTTCCAAGTATTAAATTCATCCTTTGTGAACGTACTTTGTCTATATTGCACACCTTCTTTGTTAAATAGATCGCAAGGCAAACAAAATACGACATCCTTTGAAGGGGAATACTCTAACCAAGAATGATGTATATTAAACCATGATGCTTGAAAACGACGAGGATGATTTTCATGCTTAGAAAAAGGGTACTCCGGTAAAATGCATTGATATGGACCATAATTAATAGATGCAAGTCGAACTTCATCAATTATTTTATCAGGATATCTCCATATGTCAATATTTTTTCCTGGACCGCGCTCTAAGTTATTGATGTCAAACTTGGCTACTTCAATTCTTGGTGATTTCAGAGTATGTATTTAAGGTATTTCGGGTATTGAAGTTTGAACATTAATCTCAAGAGTAGGCAAATATGCATGGACCTTTACGCTTTCAATATGCTTTCCCTTGAAGAATGAATCAATCCTATGTGATTTTTCCATAATTATACCATTCAAAATAAGAAGTCTAATTAGTAACTAAATAAAAATGGGTACATTTTAAATTGACATATTTTTTACCATTATTAATTATTGTCAATATTTATTAAAAACTCCAATAAACAATATAATTATTATTTTTAAAGCCTATGAAATAAATAAAAAAATCCGCAATTACAAAAAATTTAAACTTGGAGTCTGATTTTCAAAATTTAAGATTGAGAATTTAAATATTGTTTATTGTGATTTACAAATACCTAAATGTATGTAAGGTTCAAATTTAAAGTTAGAATCTGATTTACAAAAAAAAAAAAAACTACAATCACAATAAACAAGATTAACATTACATTAATATTAAGATTAAAACAAATGTTAGAATCTGATTTTCAAATATAAGGATTAAATACCTAAATGTAAGATTTTTTTATTAACATTAACTATATAAAAAAATATAAAAACGGAATGAAAGTAAAAAAAAAAAAAAACAGATCCGTAGAAAAAAAATAGAGATGTACACAAAAGGAGAAAAAAAAAACTCACCTATTATTTTAGCACCTTTTAAGTTTCAACTTTGATTGGTTCTAATTTTGTCTAGCTGCTCCAAGCCTCCAAAGTTAATAGTGAGAGAAGATAGAAAGGAGAAAGAAAAGGTAGTGTGTTTCGACTAAGGAGATAAGATAAAAGAAGTGGGCAATTAGGTTTTGTACTTATTAAGGTCATGTGGGCCCAGTTTAAATAAAAGAAACATGAGCCTATTTTTTTTCTCAACAACACTCAAACAATGGGTCTTGGGGAACCATATCAGCTATTTTACTATTCTAAAAAAATTTATCAGCAAAGAAGTGAATGGCCGAAACCCAAAACAGACCAAACAAACCCATAGAACTCCTCCAAAAACTCAAGAAAGAGAGATAATGACGAATCATCACTACTCCGATACCATGTAAGAAGAGGACTCAAAAACTTGTACCGAATCCTAAAAGGATGAGATATATGGCAGACAGCTAGATCTTAGTGCTAAGAGGATAATGAAAGAAATATCTTTAGTTCTCAAGATGTCATTGTTCTGCAGCAACACATCCCCGCTTAACAGGCCTACGATGAAAGAATTAATTGTGATGATGACTGACGCTAAGGAGACCGTGAGAAATTAACCATCATCTCTGACATTAAAAAATTCATTGTAAGTTAGTTAACAATTCACACCTTATTTTTTCTTGCCATTAATGTCGCCACCACTTTTGTTCCGTTGACACCATGTTCATGCCTCAGTTGTCTAGCACCTGGACTACTACTTATAATGTGTTATGGACATGGATCACACATTGGTTTATGCAAGGACAAAGAGAGGGATGGTTACAAAAGTTTTGAACTTCTCAATTAGTGGAGGGATTTAGAAATAAATAATATTTCATGCGTGCTTGGCTCATTCGAAAAAATTGTAATAACATATATTAAAGTTGATTAAAAGATGGAGGAATATTTTGGATTGAAAGATACTATATTATAACAGAAGATGCCTAACTTGAGGGGCTACTCTGTATGTTTTTGCACTTAATATCACCTATGTGAAAATTGTACTTTGTTTGTAATTATTGGTGGTAATATGGTTTTTTTTGTATAAAATAGTTCTATTGAAAGACATTGTCGTATAATCATTTCAATGACTATTTAGTGTATATTTATATATTTAGTGTTTAACATCAACTTGTAAAGATTAGCTTCAACTTAGTATATATCATATACGTATACATAATAAAAGCTTCATTCATCCTTACCAACATGAACAAGTTTGCGTCTAGCAATTGAATTATAATCGAATGATTATACTATATATGTTCACTTCGTACTCGGCAGAGATTAATATTTACAAGGAACTAAAATAGTATGCATGATATTGAACTTGAAGCATCGGTGTAGCTATATAAGATCCATCGCTCCTTCACAAAAGGTTATGTGCTGAAGTTGATTCTCTCCTTGATAATTACCTTCCATGTTGTACTGGGATAATGCCACGATATAAACTCCCCTGCTAGACCTCATATTTGTAAGGTTTGATTTAAAGCATATCATTATTATTATCCTAAGACCAGAAACTCTTTGTGTAGGTCCTTTTTTAGGTTAATACGTCCCTCTTTACAAAAGTATAGGACAGTATACTCATCAACTTTTACAATTTAACACATGCAACAAATGGTTATCAGACTACGTATCCTCTAAGGGGTCCATAGGCCCTTATTTATAAGCTTATAGTTAGAATTTGTATCAGATTGGGATTTCTTTTAATGTTAATTTATATATGAGTGTAGCTAGCTTCTCACACAATGTCCCAACATTCATGCAAAGTGGGTTGTCTATTCTTGACGGATTGGACTAAACATACACATGTCAATTTGTCGTTAGACCATTGCTTTCTTGAAAAACATTTCTTACTCAAAAGCTCAAATGTTTCGCTAATATCACATACATAATCAGCAGCATGTCACTTAGTCATTAAGGATGTATAAAAGGGTCTTGATAACATGTGTCCAAAGAGTACACACTTAGAATCCAAAAATAGCAGGTACAGAGTTCCAACATATAATTAATAGTGCAGAGATACTTATGTGAAATTTTCATATTTACTATTTTGAGGCTCAAAACATATGTCCTAATGGCACATATTATCATATTCCTAACAACAATAGGTCTAAATGTTATGCTTCTAACTATGGACACCTCTATCGTACACATTCGCATCAACATTTATAATGTCACCATCCTCTAATTTTCTGAACTATTTAGACAGACAAGTGTGTGGAACTCCAATAATCAAACATCCAGTATCTTTCAATAATAGAAATAAACAGGAGACAAAAAATATCGATTCCTAAAAGGTCAATAATAGAAATATGAAGTCCATTTCCCCTAGTAAGGCTGAGTTCACGACCACATACATAAAGATAACCAAAACGGAGTTGATATAAAAAAAAAGAAAAAAAAAACTTCCAACATTATAGAGATAACTTGGTAAGAAAAAATGTACTGGTGATGCAAAAACTAATATATCAACTTTATCCTTTCTGAGATAATCTGCCAGCTGATGAACCGTGGAGGCTCTACCAATGACTGCATTAAGACGAATTAAAGGTATCTGCAAACTTCAGAACCCAGTCAATATAGTTAAGAAATATCTTAAACTAATATACACAAGGCCAATGAGGTTAGAACAGGTAACCTATGCGATACTATTTTATCCGGTTAGGATACATTGTGCATTTTTTAACCAACACCTCACACGGGCATTAGATTTTAGAATCTTGCAAGAAACTAAAATAAGTGAGATCTTATAGAGAAGATGAAAGGAGAGTTAAAAAATACTATCTAGGAAGAACCTATCTAATAATAATGGCAATGTATTCATTGATAGGCTGACTAGACAATATAATGTATCAATGCCTGAACTTTATGGGCTTGGTGCTGAGTCCTCAACTATCCACTTACAATGGCCTCTTTATCGTGTGAACAAGTCATTATTATCAATCTCAATGAAATTGTAGTTACTAGGTCATAAACACCAAAGGCTTTCATTGACATACCTCACATCCCTTGGCCCTACTCTCCATGGTGAATCTCAACAAACCATATCAAGCCTTATACGAGGATAAGAAACCATAAGCTACTAAAATTTCATATTTCAACTTCATAAGGAACTATATATGTCAATTTTTCGTAACCTATACCTCACAAAAACGGTGGATGTAAAACAAGATGTGAATCCCATTGAAATTGAAAGCATTTGAATTATAAATTCCACCATTTGAATGACAAGGTGTGGATCTGCCATAACTGGCAGATTCACATTTGAACCCAATCCATTCAGTGGCAGCCTTATACAATGCGACTTATGTACCATCTATAATTAGAATGTGATAAGGTGTGGATCTGCCATAATAAACTGAGTCCCATCCAAAAATAGAACAAGCATCACCAGATATGGCTACACTTTGAAAGACCTAAACGATCTATCAACTGGAGAAAAAATTAGAGATACCACGGATCTAAGACCAGTATATTGAATAAGAATAAACAGAAAGCATGCACCAATGATAGAACTTCTCAACAACTTTAAATAATATAGTAATATAAACCATAAATTTTATGTACTCTCATACACAAACAAATATACTCCTTAATTGATAAAAAAGGTCAAACTCAATGCACGACGCCTCTCACTACTGTGGCGTACTAGTGGGGGCGGGGGTGAGTTAAATGTACACAGTCTTATTTTCGCATATGCAGAAAGATTATTTTCGCGATTCATAATGGGATAACCTTATTTTTGTTCTAGGTTCACCCCTTATCCTTGTTAATGGTTACTTAGAAAAAAAACTCTTGACAAAGCATTTTCACAGATTTAAACTGAGCATGGCCGCATTCAGACAAATCAAAGTACAAAAGTACCTAACCATCTTGTATAGCTTAGCTGGTTAGACCTTGGGTTTGCTCCCCAGAGCAGTTCGAGTTCCTCAAATGGTCACGGACCGCGAGAATTAAAAACTCGTGTTATAGTAAGTCTTGTTTAGGATGAAGGAATTAGTCTCGAAATACACACAAACTGTCCGAAAATTACCTTCCGTAAAAAAAAAAAAAGTGCAAAAGTACCTATATACCTCGAGTAACAGGAATCACAAGCAAAAGTTGGTAAAGGCCTAGGCTGACTGAACATGTGACAGCCTATCTTCCTAAGTGCGTTTATCGAGTTCATGACCTTGAGAAATTTTACCCCAAGTGTCAAAAGACCACTTTTTGTAAGAAAAGTAACAAATATAAATTAATAAACACATAAAAAAAAACCTTATATGTAAATTGTATTTATATATTTAAAATTTATTTGTGAGGAATCCCATTGTAAAAGCCCACATGGTAGTCCTGATATTAAATTAATTTTTCATTTATCTTTTTTTAATTTGCAAAGTGGAATTACTAACTGTTACGGTAAATTAGTAACTGGAAATATTTGTTAGAAACTAATAACAGTAAAATACTATTAGCAATTAAAAAAATTATATGTTGCTAAAAGTGCATTTTGGTGTAGTGATATTTGCTACAAAAGAGAAAAAAAATGAAAAAAAATGAATTTTTATGTGTTATGGTAATTGTTTATGGGTCAAAATTTATGTGTTATAGTTGACATCTATGAGTTCAAAAAAAGCACACCAATAATAATCTAACAATTCCTAAGAAGTGGATATTGTTGACATGGCTGAGAAATGTGAAATAGACATGGCTGGTATGTTGGGTTTATTTTGAAAAAAAAATTAATGCACTAACTAAAACACCTTTTCTTTGTACCAAAAAATATAAAATAATTCACTATCTAAAGAACCTTTCCATTGGGGCACTTCTATTGACACCTAATATATGACTTCATAATACCCACATTCCATAATAACTTAGTAACACCACACTGGACCGAATGTCTACTACATTATTCCACCATAGGACACCACATTTAAATGTGATTTTTCTTTGATTTGCCCTCCAACTCTCACTCCCTAGCTAGGTTATTCTCTGTCAAATCTCTTTCAAACCCAAGAAAAACACAACTCAAACTCAACTCAAAAACATCGTAACAAATCTCTCGCACTAAGGTATATATACAAAATTTTTGTTATATATCATTCAAGCAGCTAGGGTTTTAAACCGCTTTTTGAATCAAACTTTCATTGATATTAAATGACTTCATTACTACCCTATTTGAAATAATTGTGACCATATGAAATCTTGTCAAAAATCCTAAAAATCCCGGTTTAAGGCTAGAATCATAAATATTAGTCGTGAAGAATCAAAATATTTGACGATCTGTAATATCGGGGGACATGATATTGGCAATGGTAAGTATGACTCATGATACTCATCCCATGTTAAACATTAATTTTTAATACCCCAAGACCATTCGGGATATAGGCACAATTTTATTCCATAAAACTCTTCTTATTTATAATGAACACCAAACGTGTGATCATCATCTTAATCAGAAATATGAAGAAAGTTAAATTAATCATAATGAATTCAGTCAGCATAATAATACTAACTTGTTAAAGGAGCACTCGATGTCTATAGTCGAACTAATGGCTTTCACAATCTCAGTTACATAAAAACCCAAGAGATTATCAATTCCCACCCATACCGAGTCAAAGGCTAGTTGCGAGTTTTCCAAGGGTTTCTTTAACTTTCCACGAGCACGTTCACAATGGTTGGTGGTTCGGGTACCGCAGTGTTTAATCATATTAGTCCAAGCTACTACGAAACACTCCTTCAAATTAACCCATGTTTTAGTTATGTCCATGTAAGGGCAAATTTCGAATCGAGTCAATTTGTAGTGTTGGCTTAATTCCGACAAAACAATTTGAGTTATAGGATAGATGTTCATATTTTTTCCTTTCAAGGCTATGAAGTTTGAAGAGTTGAAGTCGCAGCGGCCCAGATATTAAAGTTACATATTTACCGATTTCAAGTGCCATGTTTTGCATCATCAACATTATATCATTCCAAGGTCTCGAAAGGTATGAATGCATTTGTATATATTTAGGACCTTGGAAATTTTATTTAGAGTGTATTTTATAAAATATTTTTAACGACTTTATTTTTCTCAGAAAATCAATTTTAGATCTTTATATAAGTTTTTGAACTTAAAAATAAATTTTTGGATTTTCTGAAATGTCGTTCGAATGACATTTTCTCTTTCAAACGAGATTGTTCGAATAATCTTCGAACGAGTTTGCTAACGAACTTCTGTGTAAAATCTTCTGAATTCTCGTTAGAAGTTTCATTAGAAGTGTCGTTCAAACGAACCTGTTCGAATGAACTTCTAACGAGATCTGGCATTTTTGTTCTGAAATGTCGTTAGTAAAGCCGTTTGAACGACATGACGGCAGTTTTGACAGTTTGTTAAAATAACTTTCCCATTGCCCCACTACTTTTTCCCACTCTTTATCCTGATAAAATATTAGCGGGAACAACTTTTTTGTGAGACCTTTTCATTTTCCTTGAGTATTTGGAGAGAAAAATACTTCCAATAAAAGGTCCATTTATGTGTTCATAATTGAAGAACAATCTGTCACCAAAACACATGTTTTTACACCCATGTTAGTTTAAACCCAAGTTCCTTTATATATATACTTGCTTGGAGAGTTTTTGGCATCAGGTTTTCATCTCTACACATTAGAGAGTGTTTGGGTTCCTTCTCTACAACAAAAAGGAGATTGTTTTCATTGCGGCATACTCATACGAGGAAAGGCATCGTATATGGGTTGACGATTGTTATGCCTCATCGGTGAATTCCGAGACTACGGTGGAGTTCGTGGTTGTCTACTAAGCGAAGGTTGAAGAGCGAAGGAGCGTCAAGGCTTGGACAAAGTCAAGTCATTGTTGTAAGTTTCTCTTGTGCGTCTTTTGTAAAAATACCGTACTTAGTGGATTTGTAGGTAGGGTCATCCGAAGTTTTTCCCATTCGGGTTTTCCTCGTACATCGCGACATAGTGTGTTGGTAGTTTACTTTATCTTGCAAATATATCACTTAGATGCATGCTCGGTTAACGAAGATAAAATTGGTTTAAATCATAATTATAGTCTAATTTGGTGATAATTAATAATTGGATAAATTTAGTTTAATTTAATTCAAGTTGGAAAATTAATTAGGAAAAATTAGTGTTTAATTTGTTTTGCCTATATTTAATCACGAATTAATTTTTATTAGGCTATTTTGGACTTGAGTTGAATTAACTCGAATTTAAAAGTAAAATTGGAATTAACGTTGTTTTGTCTAAGTTGAAATATTTTGTAAGTTTTATTTTAATTTGAAGAAATTAATATTTGAAGTAGTTATTTTGATTTTGATTTTATTTTTTTTAACAAAAAAGAAATAAATTCTATTAATAGATGGAGAAAAATCCTCTCCAGGGGAACTTACAAGCGTTAAAGAAAGACTCTTGCAAACAAGAAACAACAATCTAAAGCCAATATAAAAATATTTAGGTCCTACGAGTTTTTTGAATGCGTTCGCTTACGGACGACGTTCCAATTGTCGTTTTTCGCAGTGGAATTTTTATTGTTAAGATCGAAATCCACTGCAGATGTTGAATCAAGATTGGAGAGATCCACGAAAAAATTAATGTCATGGCCATCATGAATTTGAACGCTAATAGGATTAACTTGGGATAACTCGTAAATTGTATTAATATTCTCTAAAGGAGTCATATCTTCATCTCTTTTAGAATCTTCATCAGAAGATGAAGTCTTAAATAGATCACTACGAAAAACAAGTGTATCCCCTACTAATACGATAGAATCACGTTGGATTAGCTGATGAATATTTCTTTCATTTTTCTTATTTCGGTTGCCAACAAAAAAAATCCCCCGTGTCATTGTCTGAAATATCTTTACAAAATTTATCATGTTTTTGAAAAAATTCGGGTGTTTGCATTTCATTTTTAATAGTTTCCAACTGATTAGCGCTTACCTTATTAATAGGACCAGTACTTTGACCATTCCTATTTTTCGGGGTAGTAGATAAAGACTTATCAGAAATAGTTGGCTGCGATTCTCTAATTTTTCTAGAGATTTGTTTGGGCAGTTCCTGAAATCTCTCACTACTCAGTTCACCAGATTCACCTGATGATGAACGTCCGGTAAACTTTTCACCGAATTTTCAATTTTTAGCCAAAAAACTATAACGACCAGGAGGTAAAGCTTCGTTGCATCCTTGTAGACCTGACGGCGAGACATGTTGGATTAGATCTGTTACATCTGATATGGACCTGAGTTCAGCCGACCTATTTTCCCTATGCAAAATTTCAACCTTGTCATTTATCACATCAGTGTCAGAAGCTTTAATAATGAGCAATTTTCAATATTTCAAGTATTTAATTGTTAAAGTTTTAATGAGCAATTTTAATTTCGAATATAATTGAACAGTCTCATTTCTAAAGAAGTTTAAATTTTGGGGGCATTCGTTCCAACAAGATGTATTATAGCGTATAGTGTAGAGAACTCACATTCTCAGTCCCCGGTGGCTTTGGAATAAGCATCCCAGTCAACATTCATCAACATCCATGATTTGTTAAAATCTTACCCACAAGGGGATTCAACAAGATGGACACGATCGCGAATGAAATTCTAGTAAACATCGTCATTAAGAATCCCATTCCTCGTGTGGGAATCCACATTCCTTACAATGTAAAATCTGCACAACATGTAATTTTCATGTGGGAAAGTATTTCGCAACGCATGCATGTATAAAAATTCTCGACCGATGAGAAACATGTTGAGGATGGAGGTTAGATCAAATAATATCTTTATATGTCCCAATGCCCACTTATAATTATCAATTTTCTCTTGGACTAGGAAGGAAAATTCAATGGCTAAAGTACGGCCAAGAGAGGTCATCCTGACCATCTCAGAAAGTGTTAACGTACAATCCATTATCACAACACACAAAAAAACATTTGGCTAGTTGGATGAACTTTAGATGGTCCCAAACTAAGCCTTCCACTTTCCCGGTATTCTCATTACACTTATACTAGTAAACATAATGGTTGTCACTCAAAAATTTCAACAATTACAACATTGCACTTTTCCCTTCCCACTCACTTAGCTTCAACTTAGCTTTGTCATTATATTTCATTTTCACAGTTGACGTGTTCGATTGACGCCAAGATTTTACCGTGGTTGAAACTATAGCTGATTTCACACCGCTTAGAGACATTTCCTCTAAATGTTTTCTCTCTTTAGTGGTTAGACAGCCGACATATGCATAAAAAATGACATGAACCATAAAAAATAGAATAAAAAAATTACATGAAACATAAAAAAATTACAAACATAGAAATAACATAAAAATCAAATGATAATGATACAAAAATCTTACAATTCAGAGAAAGAAAAAAACACAAACTTTGTTTCCATCATGATATAGGGTGGGGTAAGGTACAAAAGGCATCAAAACAAACCCATCTCTTATCAAATGAAACATAGTCAACCTTCCTGAACAATCCACCTCTAAAGAAGGAAATCGAAGCAATTAAAAATCAATGCTATTACAGATAGTTTACTAATCATCGTATACTACTGTACTCCAAAGTGAAGTAGGGCTAAGAATGATACAAGCATAATTAAAGAGATACCCCATACGTAGCTCTCCATTTGCAGTCAGGAGTTGGGAAAAGAAGCGTATGATATAAAGAAGAAGTTTTTGAATAAAGTATCAAAATAGAAGAAGACAACTTACTGTAAGAACATAATTCTTAGTATATTCATTTGGTTTAATTGGCTTAATTCCGAACAAAATAAATTAAGTCTAGGCTAGTTATCTATGGAGTCTTTTTAAAAGCCTTCGACAAAGTTTAAGTCCAAGAATGTGCAATCAAATATTTCAAGAAGATTACATGTCAAGACGAAATATGTTTAAGATCACTCAGGTATGAATACTTATGAGTAGTTGGGTAATTTGTATATTGATTAAATACTGGGTGATTTAATTGTTTGGGAATTAAAATCGTTTTATCATTTTAAAAATTATTTCTGAGTTGCAAACAGTCTAAAGAAAATTCGAGGATCAAATCAAAAAGAAAAAAATAATATTTTTTACTGTGTCTCGCTCGAACAAGATTGAGTATCGTTCAAACGACATTGGCATGTCGCGCGAACGAGATCTCATCTCGCTCGAACGACTTGCCGCCTCGATTTTCATGTTTTCATTTTCTTGGACTCTGTGCAGCTCAGTTATAAATAAAAAGTACCTGCAAACGTTTCTGTAGGCCGAACAGTTTAGAAAAACTTATTCCCATACAAGTTTTTCATCTTTCGGTGTTTATTCAAGATTGTATTACTCAATTCCAAAGTTTAGTGATCTTGAACACATTTATGGGAAGACTGTTCGTTCATCAACAACACCGTGTTGCACTTTGTGAGGAGAACTCTACAACTGAGAGCTGAGTGCTATTGTAGAAGGAAACCTTACGAAGTATCTTGTAGAGGAGTCGTCTTCTTCTACACTACTGCCCTCCTGGAAAGGGAAAGTTCCAGCCGAGACATCAAAATTGACACATGCGGGTATTTCGTATGTCGTACTTATTTCATTGTAAGCCGTTTTCTTACAAATTATAGTGAAATAAAAAGGTTTTTCCCTTCGGGGATTTTTCCTGAAATTGTTCCTTTTACCGCATGTTTTATTCATCAAATGGATTTAATCAGTTAAATGCATGTTTAGGATTTAAGAAGTTGAAATTGGTTTTAACTAAAATTTGGAACAAAGTTGCTTTTACCTAAAGTACACTTAAGGGCCATTTCAAATTGGTATCAGATCTTGTTGCACTATTTTATTGTTTTTGTGATCCCGTGTCGCCTTTCGGTGGTTTTGATGATTTTAGAATTCACCTGTTTGAATCATCTAATTCGAAATCACACATGAAAACTGCTCTTAAAAAACTTGTTAATAAAGGTGATTGTGAAAAGTGCCTTTGCTGCGAAGGTTTTGGTCACATGATATATGAGTGTCCCACTAAACTGAGGAGGATTTTAATAAACCGATAAATCGTGTTTCTTCCCTTAGTGATAGTGACCCAGAAGAAGAAACTTTTTTGCTAGTAAGCGTGATCTTTCCACCTTTGTGGTTAGTCATGTAAGTGATAAAGACTTACCTTTGCATGAGTCTTCCGCAACCACTGAAGTTGATACTCCTGAGAGTGAGGAGGAGGTGAGTGAGAATGGGAGCGAAGACGAGAGAGATTTGCAAACTGCTTTCGAAGAATTGTATGAAGAAACTTTAAAAGCAAAGAAAGCAAACGCGAAACTAGCAGCTTTGTTATAAGAACGTGTCATAGAAATAAATAATTCCAATTCTTTAATTGAGGATCTTAGGGCACAAGAAAACAAAATTCGAGAGAAGTTAGAATATGTCGAGGTTAAGAGAGATAGTCTTCGGGGATTGATGGAGACTATGAAAAAGGAAATTCTGAAATTTGAAAATTCTACGCGTTTACTTGAACCAAGGATGGGTGAGCTTGAAGAAAAACTGAGAGATTCGAGTAAAGTTAAGTTTGATTTGGAGGCTAGGTCTAGAAAGTTAGACAAAATCTTAGGTACCGTCGAAATCAAAGATAATCGAAGAGGCATTGGCTTTAATAATCATGTCGCACCTGTGCCCAAAGCCAAAGTCATCCAAATGAGAGAGTTGTCTAGGAACTTAAGGAGAGAGCCACCTAGGAACATGAGGTATAATCGGACTTTTGGACAAAATCCTCACCGTATCTACACTTGCACACATTGCGGTAGGAGAGGTCATCTCAAACGATTTTGCTCTGACCTTAAGATTGCTCCTAGAAAGTCTAAAGCCACTCCGGTTCCCAATACCTCTTCTCGTCGGTTCACACCTACTTGGGTTAGGAAGTCGGATTTGGAAGCATTAGGCTTAAAGATTGGTGATTCTCGTATCATTGCTCGTGGTTCTCTTCATCTTTCCTCTTTCGATTGAGGTTGTTCGTTGATTTGTCATACACTAGTATTTTCATCTTTCCTGATATTTGGCTAGTGTTATGGCATGATTCTTATTTTTGTTATTTATTTGAGTCTTTTCAAAAAATACAAAAAGATTTTGCCTTTTATAAAAACTTTTGAAAATACAAAAAGATTTTTTATTTTTGAGTCGTGAGGCTATGTGATTGATATAAGGATATTAGTGTGCTTGATTCCCCCCTTCTTTCATTTTTTATGGGGCTAGGATTTTTAGTCATTATTATTGATGTCTACAATGATCTTAACCTTTGCAATACGGGGTTGTTTCGATGTTTATATGCATTTTTTACTCGACTTTGCTTATATGCCATCCTTGCACACAAGCACGAGTTTATATGGATGTTTGACTTCTCTTGCATATTTGAGTTTGGTGAGTCGTTCTTATCTCAATTTTGTCATCTATGCGTAAGTAAACTTAAGGAGGAGGTGTGCTTGTAAGAACCGTTTTTCCGTGAGAATTGATATTGAAAATATGTTGAGTGTTCACGGAAAAGGGCTGCGAGAGTATATAATTGACTCGTCGTGAAAGCCACCGTTCAAAAGAGCTCAAAAGAAAATCAAGGCAATAAAAAGAAATCAATGCCATAATTGGGTCCAATAGGACTTTCTCTAAGTAAAGATTGATAGATATTTCTAAAGATCTTGAAAAATTCATATATTGAGGGAGTTTGGTTGGAAATTAAAGTAAACGGGTTCGCACCACGAATCCTATGTTGAAACATCGTATCATGACGCTATTGTTTGTTGAATCGTCAACAATCCGGACTTGTATGCATGTTGATTAAGTTTAGTTCATCAAACTCACACTTTTTGTCCCACATGGCTTTGATGAAGTTTGATGATTCCTTGCTATCTATAAGAACTCTTTGATCGATTCGACGTATTGAAATGATGGCTCAATTATTGTAGTTCACTCCCAATCAATCCTCTTTCATAATTGAGCACATTAGTACCTTATTAACATGTAATTCCCATTTTTCGCCTTTTACACTGTTTTTTATCTGTTTTGCGGTCTGTTTTTGTGTTTCAGGTATTATTTTGGGATAATTTTTTCGCTGGGCAAATTCTGCAAGATTTTAAGGTATTTCGGGAAATTTTGATTTCTCGTTCGAACGACATCTCATGTCGCGCGAACACATCGTTCGAGCGACATCTTAAATCATTCAAGCGACATCCATAAGTCGTTCGAACAACTTCACGCGAGATTAGGTTTTCATTTAACCAATCATTCTCTCTTCTCGCCTGTCATTCTCATCAGCTTCACGCGACAACATCACCTGCTCTTGATTTTCCGCCATTTTCAGTGGTTTAAACTTCGATCCTCACCTTTGTCTCCTCTTCAACACTCCTCTGGACTCTTTTAATCTCCCTTAAGCTCCTAGAATCAGCCATTGTTTCTCCTAAGGGGCTGTTCCGACGAGTGTTCGGAGTTTTCTCGTCGGTTGTACGATTTTTCGGTGTGTTACTTTTGGACAGTGGTTCTCCAGTGTTTTCAATTTCAACACTTCTCCTGCACTGTTTCTCAGGCATATTGTTCCCGTTTTCTGGAGGTTTCGAGGGAACAATGATATTTCTTAACTTGTTTTGAGAAATTTCTTGTTTCTACTTCTGATTTTGATTGTGATTGTGGTTGGTGTTCGCGGTGTTTCGGTTGGACGATTGTACGAAGATAGGTTCTTAGGTCTGCGTGTGTCTGAGGCGTTTTTTTTAAACATCACCTTTCACATTCTGGTCATGCCTCCTAGACGTCGTGGTGCCCCTACCGAGCGACTCGATGAGGCACCACCCTCTGCTCGAGCTCAGGCTAGCAGGCCCCCGTACTCTCCTGTGAGGTGGGCCACTCATGTTGAGTATGATCATTACTGCTCATTGGGTCTCCATATTCGATCAGTTGTTTCCGAGAGGGTTTTTCGTTATACTGAGTTTCATGAGTTAGGGATTCCTCGCTGGTTAACTTCTAGAGGTTGGGATTATATGTTCGAGGTTCGAGGGGATGTTTATCCAGATATTGTTCGGGAGTTTTTCTTTCGTTCTCTTCCTCACGCCGAGGGAATTTTTTCTACTGTATGTGGCATTCTTGTTCTTGTCACTGTAGATCTCATTGCAGATTTTCTTCACCTTCCCGTATCCCAGCCGTCGTGTTCCCTCGTTATACCGATGATGGACCGACGTATGATGATATTTTGCGGCATTATTTCTGGGAAATTCCTCTAGCGGGATTTACGATGTATTATTGCCAACTTCATCCTGCCTTCCATGTACTCAATAGGTTTGTATCATCATCCATTTATCCTCGGATAAATCATACTCAGATTGGGTCAGACATTGTTTACTTTATGTATTATGTTTCTCAGGGGTGGGATATCGATCTTCCGACTGTCATGCTTCGAGTCATATCTTAAGTCACTGTCCATGGTTCCATCCCTGTCCGTCCTACTCTTCCATATGGGATTCTCA
Organism: Sambucus nigra; assembly: GCA_949130495.1. Taxonomy (NCBI): domain Eukaryota; kingdom Viridiplantae; phylum Streptophyta; class Magnoliopsida; order Dipsacales; family Adoxaceae; genus Sambucus; species Sambucus nigra. The sequence goes on along the minus strand of OX422213.1, from coordinate 660,048,408 downwards.
ATTACACCCTTTGCACTTCTACTGGTGTCCCTGTTTTAGAGGGTTATCTGCGTCTCCTTACTCCTGGTATTATTGATCAGTCTACTTTCGCTCGTTCTGATAGCCATTTACCACAGGCAGCGAGAGCGAGAGCTCCACCTCCAGAGGGAGTCTTCCCTGATGCTGATCCTTGTCAGGCCTCTGATCACACTGGTCCGAGCACGTCTACTCTGCTACCACCCCCACTCCTACACCTACACGTCCTATTGAGGAGGAGGTTTATTCTTTACAGGCACAGGTAACTGCCCAGTCCAGACTGTATGATTATATCATGGCTAGATTCAATGATGAGGCTGATGCCCGTGCTCGTACTGAGTCCAGGATGACAGCATTTTTTGATGAGATGCGACAGAGAAAGCAGCGGAGAGGCGCCGATTCATCTGGACTTGGTCATATTTCTTCCACATACACTGATGATGATGATGATGATGATGATGATGATGATGATTCTGCCGATGCTTAGTTGTAGTTGTTTTATTGTATCTGAGACATCCATATTCCTGATGTATTTGTTATTCTCTCTGATATTACGTACTCTTTCGATTAGTTGTATCTATCTTTGTATTCATGACTTGGATATACAGTCTACTTTTGCAGTATTAGTGATTCTCGCATTATTATTATGTTTCTGCTTTTCTACCCATTGTCATATTGCTATTGATTATCTAGATATGCTGATTCACTCTCATATGTTATTAATAGATCTGGTGTGTTTGTCCCACCTTTTGTCTATTACAGGCAAAAAGGGGGGAGAGATATGTGATGTAGGGGGAGTATTTATTATGATTTTATATTAGTTTATTTCCTCCATACTTCACTTGGGTATTTGGTTGTGTCATGTGTGTGTAGGTACTATTTTCAGATATTCATCACATTCAATTATACATCACATACAGAGACAGATTCAAATGATTTCTATTCAGAGATAGATTCAGATGCCTACCATTTATTCAGTCTCACTATGTCCTCTACTTTTATATTTCTGTATCTTGGGATTGGACATGTACATGTATTTGGTTATGGCATATTGCTCTGTTTATTTTTGTCCCGAAATAGCCAAAGGGAGAGATTTGTAAGAAAATAATTCTTAGTATATTCATTTGGTTTAATTGGCTTAATTTCGGACAAAATAACTTAAGTCTAGGCTAGTTATCTATGGAGTCTTTTTAAAAGCCTTCGACAAAGTTTAAGTCCAAGAATGTGCAATCAAAGATTTCAAGATGATTACATGTCAAGACGTGATATGTTTAAGATCACTCAGGTATGAATACTTATGAGTAGTTGGTTAATTTGTATATTGATTAAATACTGGGTGATTTAATTGTTTGGGAATTAAAATCGTTTTATCGTTTTAAAAATTATTTCTGAGTTGCAAACAGTCTAAAGAAAATTCGAGGATCAATTCAAAAAGAAAAAAAATAAAAAAATTTACTGTGTCTCGCTCGAACGAGATCGAGTATCGTTCAAACGACATTGGCATGTCACGCGAACAAGATCTCATCTCGCTCGAACGACCTGTCGCCTCAATTTTCGTATTTTCATTTTCTTAGACTCTGTACAGCTCAATTATAAATAAAAAGTACATGTAAACGTTTATGTAGGAAGAACAGTTTAGAAAAACTTATTCCCATAAGGGTTTTTCATCTTTCGGTGTTTATTCAAGATCGTATTACTCAATTCCAAAGTTTAGTGATCTTGAACGCATTTACCGGAAGACTATTCGTTCATCAACAACACCGTGTTGCACTTTGTGAGGAGAACTCTACAACCGAGAGCTGAGTGCTATTGTAGAAGGAGACCTTACGAAGTATCTTGTGGAGGAGTCGTCTTCTTCTTCACTGCTGCCCTCCTGGAAAGGGAAAGTTCCAGCTGAGACATCGAAACCGACACCTGCAGGTATTTCGTATGTCGTACTTATTTCATTGTAATCTGTGTAAGCCATTTTCTTACAAATTATAGTGAAATAAAAAGGTTTTGCCCTTCGGGGATTTTTCCTGAAATTGTTTCTTTTACTGCATGTTAAATTCATCAAATGGATTTAATGACTTAAATGCATGTTTAGGATTTAAGAAGTTAAAATTGGTTTTAACTAAAAATTGGAACAAAGTTGCTTGTACCTAAAGTACACTTAAGGGTCGTTTGTAAGAACATAATTCTTAGTATATTCATTTGGTTTAATTGGCTTAATTCCGGACAAAATAAATTAAGTCTAGGCTCGTTATCTATGGAGTCTTTGTAAAAGCCTTCGATAAAGTTTAAGTCCAAGAATGTGCAATCAAAGATTTCAAGAAGATTACATGTCAAGACGTGATATGTTTAAGATCACTCAGGTATGAATACTTATGAGTAGTTGGGTAATTTGTATATTGATTAAATACTGGGTTATTTAATTGTTTGGGAATAAAAATCGTTTTATCGTTTTAAAAATTATTTCTGAGTTGCAAACAATCTAAAGAAAATTCGAGGATCAAATCAAAAGGAAAAAAAATAATATATTTTACTGTGTCTCGCTCGAACGAGATTGAGTATCGTTCAAATGACATTGGCATGTCGCGCGAACGGGATCTCATCTCGCTCGAACGACCTGCCGCCTCGATTTTCGTGTTTTCATTTTCTTGGACTCTGTGCAGCTCAGTTATAAATAAAAAGTACCTGCAAACATTTCTGTAGGCAGAACAGTTTAGAAAAACTTATTCCCATACAAGTTTTTCATCTTTCAATGTTTATTCAAGATCGTATTACTCAATTCCAAAGTTTAGTGATCTTGAACGCATATACCGGAAGACTATTCTTGGGTAGGACGTCTCGCTAAAGAGAAATCCAAAAAAGGAACCCCCCGTTACACTACTGCTGACAGTATTGATTTTCGAGATTCAATATGCCCTCAATGCATGATGCATGTAACCCAAATTCTTATTATTCAATTTTAATTAATTTATTCACAATTCTCAACCGTAGACGGCGTTTCGTGCGTGGGACATCTCGCAAAAGCGAAATCCAAACAAGGAACCCCCCTGATACACTACTTCTGGCACTGTCGATCGTCGAGAAGTATGTACTATATATATATGATCATTAAGGACTAACTTCTCCTCACTCCCAACATTACACTGTGTTTAATGGGTGGGACGTCTCGCAAAAGCGAAATCCAAACAAGGAACCCCCCCCCCCCCCGTTACACTACTCCTTGGCAATGTTGGTCGTTGAGGTCCATTATGCCCTCGATACCCAAGTACCAATCACATCCATAATATTATAATCATCCAAACGAGCTATAACTCGTGGACGCAGGCTCACAATGCTATCATCTTCCAGTTGCCCAAACCACGCAGCATACTGGGAACCACCTGGTGGGGCTAAATGACACCCACCTCGTGATCAAGTCACGCACACAACGTCCCGGGAAGCGGTCATAACTCCTAATCGGCAAGTGAGAACGACACATACCCACGACTTCTCACCCCCAAAATAATAATGTATATCCCATAATAATCACATGGACGACTATGACGTGGGGAATATCCACACGCTGCTCATCGAGTCAGGATGGTCACCCTCATCGCACGCAACTTCCCAATGATAGCAAGGAGGGGGTATGCTATATATATATATATATATATATATATATATATACCATCACATAAGGTATACAGACATCACCACATCATACAAAGATATACCATCAAGTAAGGTATACCTATCACATCATTTACATATTCATAGTACGCACTTAGGCGTAGTTGAAATAAATATCATTATTTAGTATATCTCTCTCTCTTGATATACTAATCGTCAATTATCACCCATCTTCCCCACTTAGTATACACTATACTATTTCTCACTTGAAGTTTTCACATCACTTCGGATTATGAATTGTCTCTCAATTCTATTTATGTTAAGGATATTCTATATCCTAATGTACCTCGATTTGCCTTTGTCAATGTGTCAGACATCTCCCAAATTATTCATCATTAAGGATATTTCTTTATCCGTATGCACATTTATCAGAATTCATATTCTCAATCCAAAATATGGTTCAATTTATTATATGAACCTTTAAAGTTATCCCATTTGGGGATTTGATTCTAAAATCCAATGTATCTAAGTTCATTCTCCTTCTTTCATATATTTTCATAATTATCTCCAAATAGAATCTTCAATAATAGTGGGCTTCCTCACTTAGAATATACCATAATCTCTAATCGGTATTCCTCAATTTAAGTCAATATTACTCCAATAATTTCTTATTAGGGAAACCCTCTAAAAATCTCCAAAACGTACTCCACATAACTCCTATAGAGGTTCCCAATTGAAAACCTCGAACGAAACGGAATGAAATTCTCCCTAGAAAAACATCCCTCGAAAAGTCCTATTTTCGAATCGATTCGGACCAATTCTGAATCGATTCGGCCTCCAAGGCGAATCGATTCGAGTCATCTGACCTGGGAATCTTCTATAGGCCGAATCGATTCGGCTGGGGTCCGAATCAATTCGATCACTTAGACCTGGGCACCTGCATATTTTCGAATCGATTCGGTAAGGGGCCGAATCGATTCGGCCCTTCAGAAGGCTTGAAAATGGCTATTTTTTAGTAAGTCAAAAAATTCCAAAATTCATTTTTATCATTTTCTCTTTATTTATTTTCAACCCAATCACATATATATCATAAATATTCATCCAAGAACACATATAAACTAATTTATAACCTCAAATCCATTTCTACAAAACAAATCTAAGATTATACCCAAAAGTTAGATTTTGATAAACTAAACCTAAAACCCATAAATTTAATCCACAAATCATGCAATAAATGGTACACAACAATTATTTAGCAAGTTTAATCACTTGCCTTGGGTTCGTAGGGTCTGATCCGTCCTCGAAATCGCGTAATGCCCAGAAAATCCTCTTTCTCTCTCTTTCGCTTCGTCTTTCTTCTTCTCTCTTTCTTTCTTTCTATTTCTCTCTTTCTCTCTATGGAGAATAAATCTCCCGTAGGCTTGAAAAGCCTTAAATCCAAGGTACACAACTTTAAATGATAATACACACTTTAAATGACTCGGTAACTTTAATTCGAGCCAAACGAACTTAAATTATTTTGGAACATAAATAGACCCTAAGTACAGTTATTTTGACTTTCTCGACCCTTCCAGAATAACTACACCCTTAGAATTACCATTCGACACACTTTCTAACAACTTCAAATTTTGACCTCAAATGACAATTTAACATTTCTCCAAATAAAATAATATTTATTTCTCCGAAAATAAATAAATTATCAACTCTAAAGCCTCGGGTTGTTACAAACTTTCCCACTTACAAAAATTTCATCCTCAAAATTTAGCTAAGACTAATTCTACAAAGCTCAGCTAGTTCCTATAACACTCATCCTCTCCAAAACTAAACCCAAACCTCTAACTCCCCATGACGAATTATTTTAATTTGTTTTAAGTTTTACTACATCCCTTCATTAACCACTAGGGTGCCCATACACCCTTTATTCGAGCTTTACTCGTGCCAATTATAATAAGGCTTCATTTGCCTCCAAAGTTACATGATTCCATAGATATACATATATCATACTAGCATTTTAATAGGGTAAAAAATTTGAATGGTCCAAAGAAATAACTCCTCTCAATTCCTGACATTCGCCACTTTCATGCGGGGGACGTCTCGCAAAAGCGAAATCCAAACAAGGAACTCTCCCAATACACTACTATGTAGCGACGTCGGGGATTGAGAGTTTGTTAAATCCGGACTAGAGTTTGAAAATATTTTTGTGAAAAATCATTTTGATATGGCCCAAGGCCTGTAAAATGTTTTATTTTGAAAAAAGTTTATTTTAAAAACGATTTATGCCATACGATATTTATATAAAGTGACTTATGTCCATAGCACAAGATCTTATCAATGATCATATACATAACAACATATAGCTCACAAAAATTAGAATAATTATGAGCTAAACTTTCCTGCATCCCGACAATCCACAATCTTTAAACTCTTTTCAGTAATGATATCTCATATCATATTTACATATTGCCATTTATTAGGCTCATCCATATCTGGAATACAACAATTATATAAGTCTAAAATGAGTATATAAAAAGAAGTAGCTCCATCATTACTACTTAACACACAATAACAATTCTTAGATTCATAACAAGATTATAGCTCTCTTTGAGCACATCACAAAATTATTTATTCTCTCAAAAGATAATAACATAAGAGCCTAACTTGCTCCAAATTTCCCTTTCGGAATAGGGTTATAACACTACCCTCTCATAAATATCTCCTATACAATATTCCAAAACTTCACATAGTAATATTCCTGTTCACAAAGGAAAATAACTTACATTATCCATTTCTAGTCCAATTGCCCATTCTCATCATTGGGCTCCCAAACAAAGTCCCCTGGTCTAAAATGACCTTGAATCTGTTGTAGGGACTGCACTTCCAAAATTTCATCAAAACGTGGTCCTTTACCTCTTTTAGGACAATCTCTCTTTTTATGACCTATTTCTTTACAAAAGAAACATCTACTCGCATGTCCCCTCGACCCACCTTGAGGAACAAAACGTCGTTGTGACTCTCTATAGTCAGACTTATACCCACTCGCATTACCGACACGCTCTTCACCAAACTTACTTGATGAACTCGAATCCCCAAAGTTCTTACCCTCTTGCGAACGAATACGGTATTCATGACACTTCAATAGTGCCGCATTCACTACCTCTACGAAAGTCACTAACACTAGACTCTCTAACAAATGCTACCGGATTCTCCAATCTAAACCTCGAATAAATTACGATATACGCTTATCTTTCGTGTTTACCTCCTTAGTTACTAATTTCGCCCATCTAGAAAAATCTTCTTCATATACTGCCACCGTTCTATTACCTTGAAACACATCCATCGGTTTCCTCCTCATTTCCTTTGGAATTGGGGAAGGAAAGTACCTTCAGTTAGAGAGTTCCCAAAAATCTGTTATAGGTAAAGTATCTCTTTGTTCAGATGTGGTGATAGACTCCCACCATTGAAGAGCTGCACCCGATAATTTAAAGGTGGTTAAAAACTGTTTTTGCACCTCACTACACTTAACCATACGGAGGTGACCCAGCATACTACTCTTCCATTGACTTGCAGCCATTGCATCAAATCCCCCGGTAAACTCTGGAGGATGCCCCTTACTAAAATCTTCCTTCACTCTTTCCCACAAAGACAATCCTAATTGGGTTTGGGCTGCTTGAACGACAGGTCGCTGCGCCATCGTAGAAATGGCAGCAGTTACTGCTTCTGCCATAATATTGGCAACTTCATCTGTAGCCACGTTACTTTGAGGCATTTGGGGTTCCGCATTCTTAACCCCGTTGTTTTCCCTGACTGAACGACTTCCCTTCGGTAGCATCTGAAACAAGAATAAGTGTATCAGAACGCCTTTCAAATGGTTTCAAATCACAGAAGAAATATGGACGTGTGAATATAACAGTCCTAATAGTAAGGCTCTACATCAAGAACGCTTACGGAAGATCGGAGTAACGCACACAGATCCAAAAGACACTAGAACCTGATGCTCTGATACCATCTTTGACAACCCGCTCAAAATAATAACGGCTGGCCAGCCCTATACTACATTAAATTAGGCATCTCAGATGGCACATTCTCAACATCAACTGACAATACACAATAATATAAGGCTGACTACCCGAAACCATTACAAGCGGATTGTCAAAAATTTAAAACTTTTATTTAACACCGAATAAAACAAACCATGCAACCATATACCACAAAATACTACATCTAACTAGAATGAGTAATACAACAAACCCTACAATATGTAAAGAAAAGAATACAAGAGTACAATAAAATGTACAAAGTAAATTACCTGAATATTCTGTCGGGTCACAAACAATACAAAAATCTGAGAAGGGAAAATAAATATAAAAGTGTTAATCTACAACACTTTAGTATAGACCCAAATATAGAACTGAATCTTAATCTAGATTTACAAAAGATAAGAATCGACTAAGATAAAGTGTCGCAGCAGTCCGCTACTGCCACAGCTCCACGAATACACTGGATGGGAGAACATCAATGGCGTCCTTACGGGGGAACACCTAAAGTAATACAATATATATACATAGCGGGAGAAAATATAAACGGGTCAGAGCCCGAGTTGAAAACATTTTATAGCAAGTGCATTAAAATGCATAATAATTATAAATGCATTATGACATGATTTAATGGACTCGCACTCTCCATAATAATCCAACTCACCCCTCAACTAAAGCGTGCTACTAAACGTATGCATGTGATCTCCAAGTGAATGCCCAAATTTATTTAGGCAAGGTTATCTAACTAATTCCCAATATGAATATTCAATTAAAATCATCTAACTTATCTCCATATACACTTGTCTAAATTCCATTTAAATTATATACTTTAACTTTTAATGTTAGGGGTCTCATTCATTTGTTTAGTTACTTAACATATAGGGCTTACATACCCATTTTCCAATCCAACATACAATAAACATAAACATCTTCTTTATTAGAATTTCTCATCTTCTAGTCATGCCAACAATATACAATTATATAGATGAGTTATTAGCATCTAAGTGATAAGGACTAAACTTCTCCTAATTCTTAATACTGCACTGCGTTTCGTGCGTGGGACGTCTCACAAAAGCAAAATCCAAACAAGGAACCCCCCCCCCCCTGTTACACTACTCCTGATAGTATTAATTTTGGAGATTCATTATGCCATCAATCCATGATGCATGTAACCCAAATTCTTATTATTCAATTTTAATTAATTTATTCCCAATTCTCAACAGTAAACGGCGTTTCGTGCGTGGGACGTCTCGCAAAAGCGAAATCCAATCAAGGAACCCCCCCGATACACTACTTCTGGCACTGTCGATCGTCGAGAAGTATGTACTATATATATATGAGCATTAAGGACTAACTTCTCCTCACTCCCAACATTACACTGCGTTTCATGTGTGGGACGTCTCGCAAAAGCGAAATCCAAACAAGGACCCCCCCCCCCCCCCGTTACACTACTCCTTGGCAATGTTGGTCGTTGAGGTCCATTATGCCCTCGATACCTAAGTACCAATCACATCCATAATATTATGACCATCCAAACGATCTATAACTCGTGGACGCAGGATCACAATGCTATCATCTTCCAGTTGCCCAAACCACATAGCATACTGGGAACCACCTAGTGGGGCTAAACGACACCCACCTCGTGATCAACTCACGCACACAACGTCCCGGGAAGCGGTCATAGCTTCTAACCGGCAAGTGAGAATGACACATACCCACGACTTCTCACCCCCAAAATAATAATGTATATCGCATAATAATCACATGGACGACTATGACCTAGGGAATATCCACACGCTGCTCATCGAGCCAGGATGCTCTCCCTCATCGCACGCAACTTCCCAATGATAGCAAGGAGGGGGTATGCTTCACTATATATATATATATATATATATATATCATCACATAAGGTATACATACATTACCACATCATACAAAGATATACCATCATATAAGGTATACCTATCACATCATTTACATATTTATAGTACGCCCTTAGTCGTAGTTGAAATAAATATCATTATTTAGTATATCTCTCTCTCTTGATATACTAATCGTCAATTCTCACCCATTTCCCCACTTAGTGTACACTATACTATTTCTCACTTTAAGTTTTCGCATCACTTCGGATTATGAATTGTCTCTCAATTCTATTTATATTAAGGATATTCTCTATCCTAATGTACCTCGATTTTCCTTTCTCAATGTGTGATACATCTCCCAAATTATTCATCATTAAGGATATTTCTTTATTCGTATGCACATTTATTAGCATTCATATTCTCAATCCATAATATGGTTCAATTTATTATATGAACCTTTAAAGTTATCCCATTTGGGGATTTGATTCTAAAATCCAATGTCTCTAAGTTCATTCTCCTTCTTTCATGTATTTTCATAATTATCTCCAAATAGAATCTTCAATAATAGTGATATTCCCCACTTAGAATATACCATAATCTCTAATCGGTATTCCTCAATTTAAGTCAATATGACTCCAATAATTTCTTATAAGGGAAACCCTCTAAAAATCTCCAAAACGTACTCCACATAACTCCTATATAGGTTCCCAATCGATAACCTCGAACGAAACGGAATGAAATTCTCCCTAGAAAAATATCCCTCGAAAAGCCCTGTTTTCGGACCAATTCCGAATCGATTCGGGTCATCAGACCTGGGAATCTATCTCAGGCCGAATCGATTTGGCTAGGGTCCAAATCGATTCGATCACTCAGACCTGGGCACCTGCATATTTCCGAATCGATTCGGTAAGGGGCAGAATCGATTCGGCCCTTCAGAAGGCTTGAAAATGGCTACTTTTTAGTAAGTCAAAAAATCCCAAAATTCATCTTTATCATTTTCTCTTCATTTATCTTCAACCCAATCACATATATATCATAAATATTCATCCAAGAACACATATAAACTAATTTATAACCTCAAATCCATTTCTACAAAACAAATCTAAGATAATACCCAAAAGTTAGGTTTTGATAAACTAAACCTAAAACTCATAAATTTAATCCACAAATCATGCAATAAATATTTAGCAAAGTTTAATCACTTGCCTCGGGTTCGTAGGGTCTGATCCGTCCTCGAAATCGCGTAATGCCCAGAAAATCCTCTTTCTCTCTTTCTTTCTTCTTCTCTCTTTCTTTCTTTCTATCTCTCTCTTTCTCTCTATGGAGAATAAATCTCCCGTAGGCTTAATAAGCCTTAAATCCAAGGTACACAACTTTAAATGATAATACACACTTTAAATGACTCAGTAACTTTAATTCGAGCCAAACGAACTTAAATTATTTCGGAACCTAAATAGACCCCAAGTACAGTCATTTTGACTTTCTCGACTTTTTCGAAAACAACTACACCCTCAGAATTACCATTCAACATACTTTCTAACAACTTCAAATTTTGACCTCAAATGCCAATTTAACATTTCTCAAAATAAAATAATATTTATTTCTCCCAAAACAAATAAATTATTGTCTCTAAAGCCTCGGGTTGTTACATATATGAATATATATTATATTATATACTGAATATACTAAATATATATTATTTACATAATATATACATATATATAGAATTTATATTTACATATATAATATTTTGTATATATGTAAATATATATTCCATATATATGTATATATTTTGTAAATAATATATATTCAGTATATATATATATATATATATATATATATATATATATATATATATGTGTGTGTGTGTGTGTGTGTGTATTCTGTAAATAATACATATTCAGTATATATATAATATATATTATATATACGAAATAAATGAATTATTTTAAAACTATACGAAATATATTAATCATACGTAATATATGAGTAGACCGAATATATTAAATGTACGAAATATATAAATATAAGGAAGATATGAAATATACAAAATTTATCAAATATAAATATATATTAAAACATATGAATTATATAAATTATATAAATATATGAAATATATATATAAATATACGAAATATACGCAACATACATATATGTGCTAAAATATATAAAATATACGAATTTATATTAAAATATACGAAATATATATTTATATATTTATTAACAATATATATTTATATATTTATGAAATATATAGAGTTATAAAAAAGAACTGGTTTTAAGTGATTTCTCACCCAAATGTGGCAAACAAAAACTTGCCCTCCCCAAATAATTAAATTCCACCATAGGGTGACAAATTGTGCTTAAGGGGTATTGTACATATAAAATAAATTTCTAGGCAATTAAGGCTATCAAACAACCTAAAAATTGGAAAAGACCAGAATTTTTTAACTTTTGAGAATTTGCCTTGAAATTTTTGTGCTATCAAACGGACCCTTAATGGAAAAGAAAAGTCATCAAGTAAATGCCCTTTCAAACCCATCCTTTCATTCCTAGGGCGATTGACCATATGTCATGTGAATAGGCATGTTCTTTAGTAGTCTTAATTAGTTGTAACGAATTTTAGAATAGTATAGAGATTTACCTATAAACTAGCATGCATATCCACGCGATGCGATGTCATTTTTTTAACGAAGTTGTTAAAATAGACATTAAAAATACCAAAAACGTGATCGTAAAATCATATAAAAAAATTTGTTCAGTGAAAACTAAATACATACGCAAAGAATTTTTTTTAACATAACCCTAAATGGTAAATGAGGTCAAAATATGACCAAGTGAAGCAACAACTCTAAAATTTTAAAAATATATTGACCTACCAAAACTACGGTTTGAGGTTGGAAGTGTATTATTTTCTTTTCTACGTAAAAAATATAATTAGTAAATCCCCCATTTGCAATTCATTCAAAATAAAAGTTGAATTTTTAATCCTAAAAAGATATAACATAACATAATATATCTTTTTTTTCAAATAAACACATTCTATGGGAATGACCAAAACTATCACGTGAACATTTACTATCATACCCTAAATGTGACAAATACCAACACAACCCAATTAAAAACTTTAAGAAACTAACAAAGGGGAATTCTTACTTTGAAGATGTAAATTAACAAACAGATAAACTCACACACAAATAGAAATTTCAAACACATTCCGCAAATTGAGTGTAAAGCGTAGAAAGCGAACTACTTGGAATCAAAATCCAAAGGCAAACCAGTTGGACAAAACCTTCATCTTTTATTATAAAATCAAAGACTGAGAGACACAATTTCAACTTTTTCATCAAATAACACGAGCATAAACCATTCATATAAAACATAATCTTTTGATATATAAGCATTAAGCAAAGAAGTTGAACGGTTTGGATGATTGGCTGTAACTTAACGAAGAGGTGGAGGCTATAATATATCTTTTTATATACATTTCTTAAATCTTATAACCTTGATTAATTACCTCTTAATTACCATTGTACACGTGACATTACGTACGTTGTGTCGCTGTCAGCTTTAGTTATATACTATAATGTTAAAAGACAATATACTAGCTCTTGTTTAATGCTTATATATCAAAAGACAATATGCTAGTCCTTGTTTAAGACCTCCTGCTTAGATTTCTTTTACTAAAGTAAAAATCCAGTAAACAATTTGATTTTTGGTGGTATGTGTAGTTTCCCTATATATATACACGATAGAGTATGTGGTCCATAAGTGTGTTGGAGTTACATTTTTTTGGATACCAGTTGTTGACTTACTGGACATATATATCAATTAACGATTGCTCTAAATTAAGGTCCTAGATACAGAATTAATAATACCGTGCATTGGCAACTCGTTGAATTTTTCAGTCTTATAATCATGGTATAAATCTGTAGTCAAAAAAAGACAATAAATATAAATTGAACACTTACTAAATGCGAGACCCCATCATTTTCTAGTGCTTAATTGGTTGAGTTGTTACATAAAATAAGACAATGAACCCATGCATATGAAACTAAAATACTAAGGCTGGGTCCATTTGATTGGCGTTAATTTATTTTTCATAAAAAAATTATTTCAGTTTATTTTTTAATTGATTACGAATACATGCTATAAATATAATAGTTGGGAATAAAAAGTGATCCATAGTTTTATCAATTTTATTGAAAAAACATTTTTTAACTAGCTCCAAGAATTGTTCTCCGTGAAAAGGGGCATATATCAAATTGTCCCTCGAACTTTGTTTTAATACATGTTTAGTCAAAGTCTTTTTATTTTACACCAAAAAGTCCATGCCACTGGCGTGAACCTTTAAAAATAAGAGAATAGAAAATTTCTTGATACAAAATAAAAGACTTTGACTAAATGTGTATTAAAAAATATTTGAGGGACTTTTTGATATTTGATTCTATTAAATACTGGGTGGCTGCCAAGGATTAATAAAGGGGGTTGCATGTGGGATGGCTGGTCAAAATTTCACATATATTACCTTTCCTCACCGGATTCTCTGAAATCGCGGGTGTTGTTGCTGTTTGCAAATGGGTTTCTCTTAATTTCTCTGCTAATCGGATTCTACTTGTGGGTTCCTCTACGGGTACCTTTTTATCTTTAATTTCACTTATTTTGATTAATGTATGTTTTCAATGGATATCCCTATTTCTACTTGTGGGTTCCTCTTCCAGCTTGTACACAAATGATTTTGATTCATTTTGTTGGTTTTTCCTTAAATTCTTAAGTAAATGTTTATAAAATATGTTCGTTATCATTAAATAATATGGCATATACTAAATAGTCTCTTGAATTTTTTTTAATACACGTTTAGTCCAACCCTTTTTATTTTGCGCCAAAAAGGCTTTAACATGCCACTGGCGTGGACATTTAAAGATGAGAGAATAAGGGACTTTTTGGTACAAAATAAAAGTCTTGGACTATCTGTGTATTAAAAAGTGTTTGAGTGACTTTTTGATATTTTATCCTAAATAATAATAATAATAATAATTAAAAAAAAACTCTTTACCCCTTGAATGAAAATCTTTAAGCATTTAATTATTTAATAAACCGCTTATATGCCCTCATACTTCTCTCCTTTCAACTCTTTTTTATTTGTTTATATCATGGTCATTGTATAACTTTCATCTCATGTCATTTTTTACTGCTATGTATTGTAATATATTTCGTACAATGTTGTTCATATATTTTGCAAATGATAAGAGGATTAATCTGTATTGAATGTGGAAAACCAACATTTGTCCATTACTATTGATTGGAAAGATGACTGGAATTCTCCATTAATTGCTCCTCGGAACCACTTGAATAACAACCCAGAATTGTACATCTGTGTGCCCAGAATCTTTATGAGAAAATATGTATAATGGGAATTTCGGATTTTTTCTCTCACCTTAGAAAAAGTGTGTTATAAGATAATCCTAGATAGTGTAGGGTCCTCTATATATAAGGGGAAGAGCGCTAAAAATCCTAGTTAAAGTAGAACCCTTTTTCAAGTCTCTCACTAACCATCACTACACCAAAACGCTCTATTATTAACAGACCATTTTTTTATTAGTAACAGTGTTAAACTATTATTATTTCTTACCGTAGATTACAGTTACTAAATTCATACAAGTGTTAGTAATTTTAGATTACAATTAAAATATAGGCTACATAATTTGTTTTAAGACTCGTGTTTTCCCTCCCACTCAATAAGCCCCAATTTTACTCCTCGTCATTTTTCCCTCCCAAACGAAAATCCCCGAATTGCAAGGTTTCAGGTTCGTCTCACTTCATTTTCATCAACCGCAAGGTTCGATTATATGTATATATAGGGTTTATATATACATATAGGCAAAACACCTGATGAAACTCTCTCTCTCTCTTGATTTCAGTAACACAAATACACCCATAAATCGTCGATTCATCATGTGACATCAAATATAAGTCGATTCACCAATAAACCCACAATCTTATAATTTTTTTTAACTTTGCAACAAATATCACATTGTTGATGCATCTTTTGTTTCTTTTTAAAAAATGTCAATCGGATCAGAGTCGGATCCATTTGTAACAAAGCCCTAGACCCGTGGGTGCTTTGAGTTTATTTTTTTTGAAGATGTATAATCTTTCTTTACTAATCTTATCTTGATTGTTAGTTGCCTCCTTTTTAACGGTATTTTTATTGTAAAAATGAGATAAGTTAATCAATTCCAATTGTTTATTCAAATCAAACAAAGTTTATATGTGGGTAAATATTTTCATGTCGCTCTAGGTATAGCGGCGGGTGTTGATGCTTACTTGTACAATCAGAAAAATGAAGTGGTTTTTATCTACAACAATAAATGGGTTAGGGTCTTTAGTGCTCGCTATATGTAGAGGTGGCAATTCGTATTTTGGGGTCGTGTTTCGGGCCGTGACATGACAACGATTTTTCGAACACAAACATGACATGGCATGACACGGATTCGAGTTTTTTTAGTTGATACGAACACAACCCAAATAAAAATGACATAACACAAGTACTCGCATAACACAAAAAACAAAACAATAAGTCAATGTAACTTCCATAGGATCTGAGTCATATTTAAAAATTTATTTGTCAACGAGAAATATTTCGAATTTGATTATCGTAATATGCGACGTAATTCAACATGTTATTACATTAATATAGTACATAATACGATGATATACTGGTAAACAGGATGTGATTCAGTATCTATTCAATCATATCGTGTGTACCAATATTGTGAATTTGATTATCGTAATACGAGGTGTAATTGAACACGTTATGACACTAACGTAGTATGTAATATGAGGATGATCCAATCTCTCTCTCTCTCTCTCTCTCTCTCTCTCTCTCTCTCTCTATATATATATATATATATATTAGATGTGTGATAATGATATGAACGACCCTTTTAAACAAGTCATTAAATATCCAAACAAGATGGAGGAAATCCTTAAAAGCATAATCATAATAATTATTGTGCTTATTCTTGTTTAACACACCCTATTTTTCATGTATCAGGTGGCCAAAACTCAATGTCAAAGAAAGGGGACGGCAATAAATTTATATGATTTTAAGAATTAATGAATAATTTAAGGAAATATAACAATCCACCAAAGTATAAGAGATGCGGATAAAATTAGATTACATATATAAGTCTCGGATGACTGAATTAATAAAACATAATGCAACTTGATAACGGAATAAATTTAACATCCTTAATAAATATTCTGAAGAAGAGTCCAATGAATAAAGAACAAGTCTGAAACATATCATAAACCCAAGTAAATATATTTGAAAAATAAACCAACATGTACAAGGTCCAATTATATAATAAACTAGCATGAAGGCCACGCGATGCGTGACCGAATTCAGGAAAGCTTTATTCTTTTGTTATTGTGTGTTTTTTCACATAATATATTTCATGAATGAAAGGAGATAGAATTTTAAATTAACATAGCATGTAGGCCACACGATGCGTGACGAATAATTTATAAATGATTATAATCATTCAAAAGAAGTAAATTTATTTATCTAATGACTGAAAAAATTATATGTTACCTTCAAAGTGAGAGCTCCAAAAATCGAGGGAAGCCAAGAGCATCCTTGGTTGCCTCAGCAGCCCCATGCGCCTTGACCATCATCTGCAGACCTGTTTGCACACCAATACATATACAAAGCATAATTGATGTAAAAAAAACAATCAATCAAGCATGAACTTACACCCATTTTTTAAGCAGTGGTATCGTGGAAAGGAAACGAACTCAATTGCATGCACTTCTATGCATGTAAAATAGTTCACTTGTCGATCGTTTAAAAACAAAAGGTCATTTGTACTTTAACGATTGTAGCTAGTTAAAATGCAATTTAATGTTTCTTGGAGACCACCCATTTGTTAAAACCAACTAAAGTGATTATATAGATGTATGCACCCAATTAATACATGGAGTCTTTTAATTTCTAAAAAAAGAGTGAATCGAGGCAACATAAACTGGAACTACCAACATAAACTGTATACATAATAAATTATGAAAAACTCAATTCTTAAACCACGATTTACAATAAAAAAAAATTCTTAAATTATATGAAAATGTATGAGTCATTGGAATCTAATGTATAGGAAAAAAATGAAACCAAATTTCAAATTTGTTGACACAAAAGTGTAAACAACATTCAACAGTCAAAATCATTAGGAAAAAAAATCAATGCTAACAACCTAGTTCCAAAAAAACAAAATAAATCCAAACTCTAGAGAACAATATAAAAAAAACATTTCTAAAGTATGAAAGTAAAAAATAGATTATTATTATTATTAGATATTATTTCACACTATTTGATGTAATAGCTTCTAACAACAAAATCTCTCATTTTGACACCCAAAAAATGGGTAAATGTATAGCAACTGTATATATTAAATCTTTCAAATTCATAAATTTTAATACCCTCACCTAAATATAGAATTATAGGTTTTGAAACTCGATGAATTGCTTATATTCCACCTCCTTCCAAAAAACATGCAATAATTTAAAATCATCAAACACAAAATTAGATGAATATGTTTTGACGGGTTCTATGTTTTGATGGGCTAGGACCACACGAACTTCGTGTGATGTCATTTTTCTTTGCTTGTTGTTTGAAGTTATTAATAATAAAAATCTACAATTTAATAATATATAGCAATTTTACATTAGCAGTTTTCGTTAATGGTTAAAATCATCAGAAACATGGTGACTAAAAGAGAACATAAATAAAAGAGAAGCGAAAGTGTTGGATTATATTACCTCTAAAATGATGACAGTCTTCCAAGATACCACCTGCTCCAATACAACCAATTCAAAATAGAAGAAATGGAAAATAAAGATATGAGTTGGAGAAAGCAAATAAAGAGAATAAAATACTGTCTTTTATTTTATTAGGCCAACTTCCCTTTGTTTTATTGAGCCGTGTTCCACCGTAGAGGTTTGACATCAACTCCCAAATTTGTGTTTTAACCATCAGGAAGGGAATCTAATAGATGTGGGAGGAGATGAATTAGATGTCTATTTGTAAGTATATGAATGTAGGCATATTTATAAGTACATAATATTTGTAAGTACATGAATGTAGGCATATTTGTAAGTACATAAATGTGAATAGTTAGATGAGTTGGAAATTGTGGAGCAGCGTAATCTTTGAAAGAGAGAGAAATAAACATTGATGATAAATCGTAGTAAGCCTTTATTACTTATTATCATGTGCCAGCCTCATAAGATTTGGGCATTTATTACTGCCACGTGTCAGCCTCACACGAATTGGATCTACTATTTTTATATAGTTATATAGATATGGTGAAAATACACTCCACTTCTCATGCTTATATAACAAGATTAGTTTAACCTGCAATTGGTCTTTTAATATATGATCTTGCAACTTCTAACTATCTAAAAAGGTTTTTAATTAAATTACGCGGGTTAAACCCTGCAAATAAGAAAGAAATACCTCACCTTATGTAATAGTATTAAATGTGACTCATATACATGTCAGGTCATCCTATTGGAACTAACATAAAAACTATCTAATCCCACATATACGAAGGTAATCGTAACCATACTTTTACATAATACTCAAGGCATAATTAATAATCTAATCATTTGAGTCTCAAGACTAACCATGTAACCTTTATGCCATGTAATTGGTACTACAATATATATCATCACTAATACAAATACAGTAACACCATTAACCACTCATAGTAACCTTACTCCACAGAACCTAAAATTATATCAATTCATTCAATAAGGCTAACCATTATCTCATGTAGTACCCACATAATCTAAACTCTCACTAGACTAACTACGCTACTATAGGTGAATCGTGCCTATCACTAGTATAACTTTATGCTATATGATGACCATACAATCTATTGCATCATTGTCCTAGGTACCAAAGAACCCATTATACGAGTAATTATTAAGACACGCAAAGCTATTTACATCATATCACTCTAATTATACAACATAGTAACAAAACTTTAAATTTTCAATATGAGTAATATTCCTTACGTAGCACCCATATACTATCTAATAACTAGTAAATAATAACTTTTCAGTAGAATAATAGAAAATTAAAATAGTTATATAAATATGTATATCCTCGGACCATATGTATTTATATAAGTATCACACGAAGGCTCTTATGTTCGGTAACTTCTCTCATACCTCTATCAGGTCAATCCATATGAAGCCCAAACTAACAGATTGTAGAACATCAACATATATTAAAAAGGGTATATCATTATGAAATCAGACCACCGCGTAATTAGACAACAAAATCGTAAGCTAGATAAAGCCTCTTGTTTCTCCCACTCATAAGATTGTTTACCAAATGAATGTAGGATCCAGGTATAGATGTGAATAAAACCTTCATCAGTGTTGTTTAATGTGATGGGTTCCACCCACCCTTATATTATGGTTGATTTAAGTTCCATGTTTTATGCCATGCTTTATGGTTAATTCCATGTTTTAAGTTCCATGTTTTATGGTTACTTTATCTTCCATTATTATGTATTTTATGTACTATATAAGTGTGATGCATGTAAGAGGGAAAGGAGAGAAAAATCATTTCTAATCAAATAGCCATCTGTAAGCTTCAATATATTCTCCTCTTTATTTTCTCCTTCTCACCTCAACTTTCATATATTATCAAATTGTACCTTGTGTACTTAGCCTTCATCACAAAACACCCAACATAAATGGTATCAGAGCTTTGTATCAAAAGGGCCTAATTCTGTCCAAAAAAATTCAAGTTGCTGTCCAAAAAAAAATTTCAACAAGTTATTGTCCAAAAATTTCAATTGTTGTCCAAATTTTTCTTTCAACAAGTTGTTGTCTTTGTCCAAAAATTCAAGAAGTTTCTGTCAAAAAATTCAAGAAGTTGCTGTCAAAAATTCAGAAAGCCAAGGAGTAAAAAATTTAAAGAAAAATTATCATGGCAAGCTCAAGCAATTCCACTCTAAATATTCAACAACCTTCAGTCCCAATATTTGAAGGTGAGAATTATGATTTCTTGTTTATCAAAATGAAGACACTCTTTATATCCCAAGATGTTTGGGATTTAGTCCAAAATGGGTATGACGAACCCGAATCAACGGCAACGCTGTCAACTGCTCAAAAGGACCAATTAAAAGTTTCAAGGAAGATGGATGTTAAAGCTCTCCTTCACATTCAACAAGGCCTAGGAAAATCCATTTTTCCAAGAATCATGGGAGCAACCAGGGCCAAGGAAGCATGGGACATTATTCAAGAGGAGTTTCAAGGAAATACACAAGTAAGAGCTGTGAAACTTCAAGCTCTTAGGAGGGAGTTGGAAAATATGAAAATGAAGGAGAATGAAACTCTAAAAGAGTTCTCTTCCAGATTCACTGAACTTCTCAACCAAATGAAGGCGCACGGTGATCAAATAACTGACGGAAGAGCTGTAGAGAAACTTTTAAATAGCCTACCTCCAAAATTTGATTCTCTGGTAGCTGTTATTAAGCATACTAAGGATACTTCTAAGATGACGGTCCAAGAATTGTTGGGGTCTTTAAAGTCATTCGAGCAAAGATTGTTACAACGCTCTGAAAAATCTATTGAGAGGGCATTTCAATCTAAAATCAGTTTCAAACCCCAAAATAGTGAAAGAGGCTCTTCAAGTCATGAGGGCAGTGAGTTTGAAAGAGGCGGTAGACAAGGAAGAGGTCGAGGAAGAGGAAGAAGCAGAGGCAGAGGAAGATTCAATAATTTCAGAAATTTTAGAAATGAAGATTTCTTACAGTCTCAATGATGTAATATATGCAACAAAAGTAGCCATGTGCAGAAAGACTGTTGGTTCAAAGGAAAGCCTCAATGTCACAATTTCAAAGGCTTTGGTCATTTGCAAAAGGACTGTAGATACAAGAACAAACAACAAGCAAGCTGTACGGAAGAGAAAGAAGGCGAAGGAAATTTATTCTATGCATGTCAAAGTGCCTCTGAGCAAAAGAATGATGTTTGGTTTCTTGATAGTGGTTGTAGCAATCACATGACCGGTGACAAAGATGTGTTTGTTGACATAGATACAACCATCAACTCTCAAGTGAAAATGGGAAATGATGCGTTAGTCCATGTAAAGGGCAAAGGAACAATAGGTGTTCAAACCAACAAAGGATCTAAGTTCATTCACGATGTTTTACTTGTTCCGAACTTAGCACAAAATTTGCTAAGTGTTGGACAACTAGTAGAACGTGGATATACTGTCCACTTTGAAGAAAACGGGTGCACTATTTATGACAAAGGACAAGGAAAACAAGTCGTGAAGAAGATAAATATGGAAAAGAACAATAGCTTTCCACTAATTTTCAAATATGGTGGAAATTTTTCCTTGAAGGCAGAATCTGTTAATGAATCGTGGTTGTGGCATAGAAGACTTGGTCATTTGAATTTTCATGGACTCAAGTTACTTTGCCAAAAGAATATGGTTCAGGGGCTGCCAACTTGCATTGAAGAAACTAATGAAGTATGTGAAGGTTGTGCTCTCGGGAAGCATCACAGAAAGCCTTTTCCAAAAGGAGTTTCATGGGGAGCAAAGGAAGTACTCGAGCTAGTTCACACTGACGTATGTGGTCCAATGACTACTCCCTCTCATGGAGAAAATAAGTACTTCATACTCTTTATTGATGATTTCACAAGAATGACATGGGTATTTTTTATGAGGCAAAAATCTGAAGTTTTTACAATTTTCAAAAAGTTCAAAAGTTTTGTGGAAAAACAAAGTGGGCATTTTATCAAAGTTTTGAGAGGTGACAATGGAAAAGAATATACTTCCAATGAATTTGGAAAGTTTTGTGAAGATGAAGGTGTAGAAGGACAGCTCACAGTTAGTTATACTCCACAACAAAATGGAGTATTAGAAAGGAAAAATCAAACTCTGATGGAGATGGAAAAATCAATGCTTCATGAAAAGGGGCTGCCTAAAGTTTTTTGGGCAGAAGCAGTATACACCGCGGTATATTTGATAAATCGATGTCCAACAAAAGCGGTCTGGAATCAAACTCCCATTGAAGCTTGGAGTGGGAGAAAGCCATCAGTGCATCATCTCAAAATCTTTGGTTGCGTATGTTATGCTCAGATTCCAAAAGAGAAGCGGAGAAAGCTAGATGAAACAAGTGAGAAGTGCATATTTATGGGCTATAGCTCTCAATCCAAGGGCTATAGGCTATTTAGTTTGAAAAGCAACAAAGTGATCACAAGCCGTGACGTGCTATTTGACGAAGGTGTTATTTGGAACTGGGAAGAAGGCAAAGTCAAGGAGAAGACAATTCTTCTTGAGGAAGAGCAACAAAAATCAAAAATTGATAATGAGAGCAATGAAGATTCACCTCAAACATCTCCACGATCAAGTTCATCATCACCATCATCAAATGGCTCTCCAAGTTCATCCTCATCATCACCACCCATAACTCCAAAAAACAATGAGGACTTTAAGTGATGTATATGAGAGATGAAACTTTTGTACCATTGAGCCAGAAAGTTTCGAAGAAGCCGTAAAAGAAGAAACTTGGAGAAAAGCGATGGAGGCGGAAATTAATGTTATTGAGAAGAACAATACATGGCATCTTGTTGAAAAGCCAAAAGATAAAGATATCATTGGAGTGAAGTGGATTTACAGGGTCAAGTATCACTCTGATGGCACTGTGCAAATAAATAAAGCAAGATTGGTGGAAAAGGGATACACACAACAACCCGGTATCGATTTTCATGAAACAAAGGTTGGTCATTGTACCAACTTGATGTTAAATCGGCATTTCTGAATGGAAAGTTGGAAGAAGAAATTTATGTTGAACAACCTTTGGGTTTTGTTACCAAAGGAGAAGAAGAAAAGGTGTACAGGTTGCAGAAGGCCTTGTGTGGTCAAAAGCAAGCTCCACGAGCATGGTACAGTAACATTAATGGATATTTCACTGGGAATGGATTCAACAAAAGCAAGAACGAGCCTACCTTGTATGTCAAATACAAAAGTACATCTGATATTCTTATCGTTGCACTTTACGTTGATGATTTAATTTTTACTGGAAGTAGTGAAAAGATGGTTGAAGATTTAAAGAATGAAATGATGAAGAAGTATGAAATGAGTGATATGGGCTTGCTACATTATTTTCTTGGTATTGAAATTTATCAAGAAAAAGATGGTGTGTTAATTTGTCAAACAAATTACGCTGAAAACATTCTTAAGAAGTTCGGAATGTTTGGGTGCAAACCGATGACAACACCACTGGTTGTAAATGAAAAACTCATGAAGGAAGATGGAGGAAAAAAGGTTGATGAAACACTCTACAGAAGTTTAGTTGGAAATTTGTTATATTTAACATCAACAAGACCAGATATCATGTTTGCATCAAGTCTACTTTCTAGATTTATGCATTGTCCTAGTCATTTTCATCTCGGGGCAAGAAAAAGAGTGTTAAGATACTTGCAAGGCACACTAAATTATGGAATCAAGTATTACAAAATTGTGAAGGTGAAGTTAACTGGATTTTGTGATAGTGACTGGGGTGGTTGTGTTGATGACATGAAAAGCACCTAGTGTTATGCGTTCTCTCTAGGTTCTGGTATATTTTCATGGGCGTCAAAGAAATAACAAACAGTGGATCAATCCTCAGCTGAAGCAGAGTACATATCCGCGTCATTATCACCTTCTCAAGCTATTTGGATACGGAGAATTTTGTAAGACGTGAAAGAAAAGGAAGAAGAAGGCACACAGTTATTTTGCGATAACAAATCAGCAATAGCAATGGCAAATAATCCAGTCTATCATAGTAGGACAAGACACATTGCTATCAAATATCATTTCATCTGGGAAGCAATTACAATTGGGGATATAAAACTCAAATATTGCAAGTCAGAAGATCAAATTGTGGACATTTTCACCAAAGCTCTATCGCCAAGAAAATTTCAGCAATTAAGGGAACTTTTGGGAATTAAGGAGCATCACATTAAGAGGGAGATTGTTGTTTAATGTGATGGGTTCCACCCACCCTTATATTATGGCTGATTTAAGTTCCATGTTTTATGCAATGCTTTATGGTTAATTCCATGTTTGAAGTTCCATGTTTTATGGTTACTTTATCTTCCATTATTATGTATTTTATGTACTATATAAATGTGATGCATGTAAGAGGGAAAGGAGAGAAAAATCATTTCTAATCAAATAGCCATCCGTAAGCTTCAATATATTCTCCTCTTTATTTTCTCCTTCTCACCTCAACTTTCATATATTATCAAATTGTACCTTGTGTACTTAGCCTTCATCACAAAACACCCAACAATCAGCAACCAGAGTGGTAGTTCACAACCCTTTTTAGGAATCCTATTAAATCATCTCTAAGAGATTCTTCATGAATACACACCCACACATGGTATGTCCACATATCATTCACAAAGAATTTAAACATAAATTTGCAAAAATGAATATGTTATACTCTCCTAAATGTAAGTATGGAACTATATGTCTCTCTTAATAGACCTAAATACAATAACAATAATGTCCTTAAAAATATTAAAATTAAAATCCCTAATTTCCTAATCAAAACATTTTGGGAAACTCCTAAAGGAAAAAAGGTTTTTTACAACATAATAAAGATAAACATTTTTGCCTGGGTCTATGTAAAGAGTATTATTTGTTTCCATGTCTTGTTCAAGACTTTTCTTCATGTGTACATGTACACAACCCTATTTTGTGGTCATGTGCACAGGGTCCTTTTCTACGGGTCCTTTCCCAGCGAGCCCAAAATCACTAAATATAAAATCTTTACCAAAAATTACTAAATATACTTTGTTCATACCAAATTGTCCGTACACACTATCATAGCCCATAATATGTTCTAAAACAACTTAAATATGAATTATATTATTTTTATAAAGATGTTTCCAACGTTATATGACAACTATTTTTTTTGTTATTTGCATAGTTGTAGCTAAAAATACTCTGCTCTTTTATTATTTTCTTTTAGACAGCAAACTAACATATTGCCCCTTCTTTAATATTTTCATCTCATCATGAATAAGCGAATAAGTAAAAGGGTTTCAAGATATAGGGATATTTTATTTACAATGACTAACAACATGCTCAACTTGTTTTAGAAAATAAATAGTCATAAAGGGGAATTATGTCCCCTCGAATGGTGTTTATGGATGGCGGCGTTTCCATATTTTTTACCACTAAATAAACCCAACTAATATTTTTATTATTAATGGAATGATTTTGTTAATTTGGATTGATATATCACCAACCATAACATCCAACACGTTTTTTTCTTTTTTAGAATTTGATGTGGTAAAAGATAAATAGCTAGACTCTTGCATATGACTCAACTATTAAGAAACAATAGTCATTGGATATGAATCTCCGTATTTAATTTTTTTTTTCTAAAACTCGAAATTTTATTAATAGACGGAGAAAAAGCCTCTCCAATGGCACTTACAATCGCTAAAGCAGGACTTGCAAAAATAACAATCTAAAGCCAATTTAAAAACATTTAGGTCCTACATTTTCTAGATCGCGTTCTTTTGCGGACCACGTTCCAATTGGCATTTCCCGCAGTACAGTTTATGTCATTCGAAAAAATATCGAAATCCATCCCAGATGTTGAATCAAGTTTGGAGAGATCCACGAATAAACCAATGCCGCGATCGTCGTGAATTTGAGTACTAATAGGATTAACATGGGATAACTCATCACTTGAATTAATATATTCTAAATGAGTCATATCTTCATCACTTTTAGAATCTTAATCGACAGATGAAGTGCCGAGTAGATCATTGCGTAATACAAGTTTATCTCATTTTAATACGATGGAATCGCATTGGATTAAACGATGAATATAGCTTCCATCTATATTATCCAACTTTTTTTTTGAAATATTTGGAGTATCAATATTAAAGTTAACATTATCCATAGTGGACTTTTCCAAATTTTTAGCCACCAGAGGGAAGGCATCATTGTCGAGGTGGCCTGTTGTCGAGACAGATTGGACTGAGGTAGCAAGTTGCACCTTCTTGACAGTTGGTTGAACCGAAGCGTTTGTAGCCATATTTGTTTCCAAAATATCAGGAGCTTGTTGACTAGTATGATGTTTTTCTTGGCCGTCAGAATTTATTGGAAGAACTTCATCAATTTGAAACGTCATGTCACCAGCAACATCCCAATTTCGAGCTGCCGAACCAACCAACCCAGCTATAACTTCCGAATTTTGTTGGATATTCTGAACAGATTTTTGTTGCACAATTCCGGCCAATTCTGGAACTAAGCCTGAATCACTCAATTCATTTGCCCAAAACAATAATCCCACTTAATTCCCCAAAGTTGTAGCGATGTGTGTTACATGTATATCAAAAAAATTATTAATCATAAAAACATGTCCTTGATCTTTATCATCTCCTACTAAATATGCGTTAAATCAATGGGTATAAACAACATTTTGTTCTTTGCCTTGGTTGTTTGTGTATTTTGATTAATAGCGAACGTACCGGGTAAGAGTATGTTCTTGCTAACAAATTAATTATCATATCTATGTGATAACAAGGAGGTTGTGCACCATTTGGTGCTTCAGTTAAGAAGGCTTGTGCTTCCTTTCAGGAAGACTTTATAGTGAGTGGTAAATAAGTCTAACCAACTAGAAAGTCAAGAAGATTCTTTCAAGTGCATTAAAAAGGATAAAAAGATGATTAAATTAAGTAAAATAGTAAAGAAAAATTTAAAAAAATAAAGGACAATAGTTACATTAAGGATTATAAGTCAAGTTACACTAAGAAATATAAGAACATTTGAAATATAAAAGAAAATGAATGTTTTATAGGATTTGAAGAGAATTCCAAGAAATCTAACATACAAACTACTTCGAAGAAAGGAAAAACTTAAAATAAATGAAAAAAATACAAGGAAAAACAGATGAACTAAGAGCATCCACAGTGGGGGGTAGGGCTGTGTTTTTTTCTGAACATTCCGATTTTCCGATATTCGATCCGATATTTTCCGATTTTGGAACATATATAAGGTTTCCGATTTTTGATTTTTCGATTTCCAATTTTTTTGAAAAAAATCGGATCGAAAATTGGAAATAATTCTGAATTTCTGATTTTTCAATTTTTCCAATCCGATTTTTCCAAAATATTTTCCGATTTCCAATTTTTTTAAACATTCTCATGTGTCCCACGTTGTCTAGGAGAGGAAGAGAGGCCTAAAAAACTCCTCTATAAATGGAGAATATCCCTCTATCCTCTACACAAATGAAAAAAATGGTTAAATCCTTATATATTTACATGTTGGGTTAAATCTTTTTTTCGATTACTTTAAAATGAGAATTTCGAGCAATCGAAAATCCTATATTAATTTTTTGAAATTTTGGAATTTTCAAAATTTATGAATTTTTAGTATATTTTTTGAATTTCCGATTTTTCCAAATTCGAAAACTTTTTTGATTTTTCGAAAAAATCAGAATTTTTTCCGGAGGGTCATTTTTCGATCTGATCCGGTCGAAACACAACTCTAGTGGGGGAGAAGAAAACAAGAGATTTGGTAAATTTACAGAATTTAACGCCTGCAGTGGTGGGTGAAAATGAACAAATTCTGTGAGCATTCTCCAAGTTTAGAGAATGGTTACAAATTTTGTAAGGTTTCCTACGAACTTCATTTGTTCGTAGCAATTGGTACGAACAAATGAAGTTCGTAGAAAATATAAATAATCATTTTTATTATATATTTAAGTTCTGACGAATAACAGTTGTCCATATCATTTCCTACGAACAAATATTGTTCGTAAGAAATGGGTTTTAAGTTCCTACGAACATAAGTAGCTCATAGGAAATTGAGTCGCACAATTTTCAATTCTCACCACTGTAACCATACTGAGCCACGAAAGGTAAACAGGAGCTTTGAGTTTGTAAACTTGCCTTTTTGAGCATCCACTACTGTGGATGCTCTAAGTAAATGTAGTTTTTTATTGAGGGACTCCTCTTTTCCTCATCCTTTAGCTGCTTATTTACAGATTTCCTCTCCACGAAACTACCTATGTGATCTAATGCCCCTTAAACAACACTCAAATTCTTAACCCACGTCCAAAGTATTAACAAGTGTCAAGCATTAGACTAAATATTTACATTAAACTTGCGCAATAAATTTCAACTATGATTATCGTCCTGTAATTCCAGGTTGCTAAATTCTATTGGACGGTGATAATATTGTGTAAATGCATTTTTGATAAAAAAAAAATAGATAGTGGTCTGTTAAACTTCACTCACCATTACTCTATGTTTAGTCATCACTACTCTAATGTTAATTATGCATAAATATATGTCTATTGGCAGTGAGATAATATTTATCACAATCCATCAGTCTTTTGCTCTTTCATTAGAGCTTCATGTATCTTCTTCTTCTTCCAACGTTTATGTACTAGAAATGGATTCTCTAAAAGATATTGGTGCTAGTTCAAAAAGAATTTGCCAGTTCGGATCAACTTCAAACCGAACCACAAACTGTGTAAACTCTTATGGGTCACTATTGTCTCCCTAGACAACTTTTGTCATGATTAATTATATCATGTTGGCGTCCGATATATCTAGAGAAAAGTTGATTGTGAACACCCATATTTAAAAACCATTCTCGATCCTCTATAGGTGGAACGTATTTTGGTACTGCTAGTAGACCATATGTAGTAATCCCAAAACCCTATCTTGGAAATGAAGAAGGTTATGAGGATGCCATGGATTTTGAAGATGACGATGCTTGGAAGGTAATTTTCATATAGAAACCAAATAATTAATTCCGTAATGAGACTTATCACCATGTCCAACACCCCACTATCGTTCAAAATGGTCCCTTGCGAACTCCTTCTTTTACACTCGTGTGGGAAGAACTCATTATGCAAGATCATGATACAAAGGTCATTTGTTATGATTGAACTATTTTTCTTCCTCATTTCCCACTTAAGTACCGGATGCAAGTAACTTATCCCACTTTTACTTGTCATCTAAGAGATATTATCCATGGTTTACGCCGAATTAACCTTATTTCACCTTCAACACATGTAAGAGTGCATATTTGAAACTTTAGATTCCTAACATTGTGACACTTATAAGGTTCCAAGATATGGGGGGCCATTGATTTTACTTATCGCAACCACACCTTTCTGCATCGTATAAATTTTACCTCGACTATTTCCTAAAATCCTCTTATTTCTCAACTGTAGCTAGCTTTGAAATGAACGGCGTTGAAGTACTGGTGATCGAGTCAAAGTTTTTTGACACCCCCCTTTCTAAATTGGTTATCTTCCCACATAAATTGTCTGGGGCTTCGATCTAGGATTTAAAAAATTTTGTACCACCACGTATTTTGGAGAATATGGAACTTATAAAATTGGTGATTTAGGAATTTATTTAATTGGGAGAAATTATTTAATTCGGTGATTTAGATTTAAATTAAGTCAGTTTAAGTTTACTTTCGAGGTGAAAATAAGATGATTTTATAAAGTGACGCGGATGGTGATTTCGAGGTCACGGATGGTTCCAAATGGTAAAAAAAAAAGTGTATCCGGGTGTATAGTTTGGGTCCCGGGATGATTTTGGACCAACCTCGAACCGTTTAAGGGAATTTCGATCATTCAGGAGTTTAAGGTATAGAGAACTCCGAAAATATGAAGTTTATATCTGTCATTAGAGAAATGGACCTAGGGTTAACATAAATCTAAAGGAAAAGAGGCCATAGGAGAGGAAGAGCAGGGGAGAACTAAGCTTCTTACACCATTTTTTGCCCCGAACGTGATGGAATCGAGATCGAAGTGAGGGGAGAACCAACACACCATCATGTCAACGAATTTCTGACCTACTATTCAGAGGCAAGTATTTAAATGGTAAATTATTTTAAGCATGTTATGATACCCATGTTGAATAGGTTTTGATTTCATGTCTTTAGAAAAATTAATATGGTTTTGGGTGGATTTAATTAATGAATTGAGATAGGCATGTATAGATATTCCTTTATGTTTATGACATGTAATCAGAGGATTTAGGGTTATTAGAACGAATTAAACCTGGGTTTCTGAATGACTAAACTTGAAGAACACATAAAATAAGGGTTTTAAAGATAATCGAATCTTGAATCGAATTTGTGATGAATTGATGATAATTTTACATTGGGAATCCTTCTCATACATTCATATGATGATTACACATGTTAGTTTGAGATTTGGTGAAGTTTCACGAAGGTTTAAGAAAGTTATTTAGGTGAAAAAAATCGTAAAAACAAAAGGTTGAAGAAGGCCTTCTTGGAGCGAATCGATTCGGCTACCTAGAAAACCAATATTTTTCCTTGTTTTTTATACAACCCCGTGAATTGATTTATGAGAAACTTTGGTGATAGTTTAATAATTATGAGGAGAGTTGGGGAAGGTCAGTAGGCATGGGATTTTATTTTGATTGATGTTGATAAGGGTTAAGTTGGCATAATTAACTGACGGTACCAAATTGAGTGAATTGTAGACCGAGATATTTGGATTCGGGTTATGGGAAGGGTGTACCATAATCTAAGATGATGACCAATTGGGTATAAGTGTAATAACTACGGAATTAACATGAGGAGTAACGATGGGCCCTTCGGGTAGAGAATAATACTCGAAAATACATGATAGAGAGTTATATTATGAATAAATTGTACGGTGAGTATTCGAGAGATAAATACTACGTACGTGGGGTTATTACAGGTGAGATTATTCATATACGAATTATGTTTATAGGTTGAGTGTATACCTATACAAATTATAATTATAGGTTGAGTGTATACATATACAGACTTTTGTTTATAGGTGGAGTGTATGCTTATATAGATGATATTCGTGGGTTGTGTGTATGACTATGTGCAATATATGGATTAGGTTGTGTGTATACCTAGTATGTGTTTTCATTTGTGTGTGAACATACCTATGCTACTTGCTATCATGAAGGTTCCCGAGCAGTGGGCGATCCCACCTTGTCGATTCTAGGGAGGTCTCGATTTGTGCTCCAGAATATAGAACTTAGGGTAGCTCACTTTGTATCGTGTATTAGAGGGACCGATGTGTCATTTGGATACATTAGGTATGTGCGAAAGCATAAGGTAGGAAAGAGATTACCATAATCAACCACTATTGAAATGTGGACGACATGATGGAATCAATTGTAGAGACTGAAGAATAAAGGTGGCACAAAAATATGTAAAAGTCTACAAAGTATATGGAAATCATTGGGGAGAGGAAAGAACACCACCACCAAATAGGATAAGACTTACCGGTAGGGCTAAGTTTAATGTCTTCGGCCAGACTTAACAAAACTCACCCTAAAACAAGAAAAAACTAGGATGGATTTGGTTGGAAGAAATGGTGCGGTTGTTTAAAATCACCCCTAAACAAGAATGTAAAGTCAGCCTTGTTAGATAAAGGATACAAGGGTAGTACACTTGTATGAAAAGTGTTTGACGCGATGTAAAGCATCGGTGGGCCAAAAGAGGGTAGGTATAAGGGTATAGAGAAGAAAGTCGAGGGTGAGGGTAAAGAGGCACCGATCACGGTCCTTATTGAGCGTAAAGGTGGAAACAAGGGCCCTATAAGCATGCTACTCTAATTGGATTGGTAGACAAAATAGTTTTGCACTTAGGATGTGTTGCGGCTCATAGAAATCCCATGATCGTTCTATAAACAGGCGATGATAGTGGTCGCACCGTGACACGTCAATGAGCTGACAGACGTAAAAATCATGACGATGGGAGAGTGGCCTGCATGGAGGAATAAGCTCGGTGTCACGTAAGTTAATAGTAGCATCACAAATATTCTCATGGATGGTGGGGTGGATGAGGAACTCATGAGCAGGATCGTGGAGCACAAGATTGGAGGGAGGGTGCAGGTGAGAACCTCAATACATGGATGGGAATATGTGAGGTATAATAGCAAGGTCCAAACCAGGGGGTGGGTTGGGTGGAACAGTGAGTGGGTCGAGTGGGATAATGGGTGGGTCGGGTGGGAAAAAGGGTGCGGGAAGATGATCCAGTTCGATATTAGAAGACACACACTTATCATGAGGCTCAGATTCATCATCAAGGGTACTCGCAAAAGGAAATTTGGAAGTAAAGGATTGAGAGATCAAATTATCCACCCATAAGTCACCATCCAGGGAAGTGGAAAAATCTAACAAGGCATTAAAATCTGAGATATAAAAATCAACATCAAAATCAGACTTAAAGTGAGCTAAGCATACTTGTATATGATCCATATTCAGAGAGGTAGGAACCATCTCGGATTCAATCTCGGGACATTGGTGAGCACTCATAGACGGAGCTGACCTATGATGAAGTGGTGCCTAGGGGACATGCACCAAGGGATCAAAAGGTGTGAAATCGGGCGTATTTTTGGATTCGTCGGGTGGGGAATATGAACCTCAATGGTGGATTATTTAGGACAAGGCGGGGTTTGATCAATATCACAATCTTTGGGTAGTTCAACAAATTATCAACTTGGGGCCCGGACCACTGGGTGGTCTTAACTTCGAGATTCTCAGAGTGATAGGATTGGTCACACTCAAAATTCATATCATAAGATAAATCTTCATCACTCCGCAAAGATGCAACAATGGGTTGACTTGGGGTGAAATTCGATGCTGTCACACATTCAAATTCATTTAACCTTTGTTCAGTCCATTGAAGGGCTTCATATTGATATTGAATAGCATTCTCTTGTTCGAGGATGAACTTTTGCAAGAGACTTTCGAGAGTGGATGTGGATGGTGGTGGTGAAGTGCTAGTGGGTGGCGGCAGTGGTTGAGGTTTACACTACTCGCTATTAGCATGAGTAAAGGAAGAATACCCATATGAAGTGTGGGGAACGGGGTCAAGTTTTTCGCATACGATGGAAGCATCTCTGTGAGAGATAAAAGGTATCATGGGGAGCGTAATTAGGGCGCTGATCGAAATGGGGTGCAATAAGTTTCCATGATGACTGTCAAAAACCATGAGGATCCATAACATGGGGTTGGGATTCAAATTGTCTAGGACGGTGATCAAGCCTCCACAAATAGCTTGGGTACTCACCCCACTCGGTATTAGATATGTCATGATAATAGGTCGAGGTGGATTCCAAAACAATGTCATATGGATACACTTGGTCCATGGTTGGCTCAGATAGATATGAAAAAGGAGGGGCACTTATAGGGAAAGTGATCATCTTGAAAGAAATAGGTGCACAATGAAGCATTGGATGCATTGACACTCATCATCGGAGGCGATGGAATATGAGATGTGTGCATTGATGATGCAAGAGTATCAACGGTTTGTGTGAGAGAGTTAAAGCCACTACGTATAGTATGGAGGTTGGACTTGGGCTCAACTTCAAACATGCTTCAAGACAATGGGAAATAACCAATGTAGTCCCTTAAGGGACATTCTTCGACCATGACTAGAGTAGAATTTGTGGATTTTTAAATATTTTTCAAAAGAAAAGAAAATCTTTTTGAGATTTTTCTAATATTTTGAATAAGAAAGAAAAAATTTGGGGATTTTTTGAAATTTATTTTCAAAAATGAGGAAGATATTTTTTTTGGATTTTCGAAAAATATTTTGAAAAATAAGGAGAGTATATTTTTAGATATTTCGAAAACATGATGAAATGGACTCATTTTGAAAATTAAAAGGGCGGAGTACTGAAAATCGACTACCAAAGGGTGAATTAAACACGTACAAGAAAAGGAAAAATCCTAAGTAGCACGTAGCCAATTTAATTTTACCGAATAAAATTTATTTCGGGTAATTTCATATGTGAATTCAAATTAAAGGAAGCCTTGAGCTCAGTGGCCCTTCGGCCGCCATGAAAGAAAAGAGGAAAGATGGTGGAACCATTTCCACCACCACCATTCTGAAGTTCATGATGAACATAAGCGTTCACTTGACCTCCCAAAATCATTAATGATCAATGGAAGATGACACAAAACATGCCTTGTGGGAGATAAAGCTAAGAATATCCCTGAAAAAAGAAGGGATAATTAAACATAAGAAAAGTGAATGAAGATAAAATGAACCTCAACTACTCTAACATGGACACTCTCACACATACAGAGAGGATAAGAAAAAATCCATCAACTAAAAGTTCTAGATAGAGTTATTAGACGAGTGGGCAAAGCGAGCACAAGAATGGGAGTTTGAGTTCTCGGATGAATAATGTATTTCTTTTTTTTTAATGTTTAATTATTAGTATTTATTTATTGTAATTTATAGATTCGTGAATTGATTTTATTTATGGGGTAAATTTAACTTCAAATATTTATTGTTATTATTTATTATTTAATCAATTTTATTTAATGCAATTTCAACTACCAAAATATCATTATTGTGTCATTATACATGTAATTTTTTTACTTAACTAGACCAGTATGGAATAGCTAAATTGAACCAGTATAATGGGAATAGCTAAATGAAACCACTAATTTTAATGATGCAAGTTGTCTTCAAAGGGAAGTGATAACCAGGATAGACTAATACAAAGCAACTAATTTTAGGATACAAAATATTTTAATGTGAACATATTGAAACAAATGGTAGAAATATAAGTAACATTCCTAACTAAGGTTAGACTCTCTTTGTCATAATAAAATCCCATCATTATTTGCATTCTTCCTTTTACTGATATGTAAGTACATTGCACTTTTTTCCTCCGTGTATAAATATGCAATGATAGATATAAGAATTCTTCATCTCTACTTGCAATAAACAATAATTACGACATTGTCGATCATCATAATATTCTTCATGTATGTTATGCATTTTGTTCCTGAAGGGGAAGCAGTTGAATCATTTTAATTTGGTGAAGAGTTGGACCCCAAGCTACTGCTGCTACACCCCAAAACCAGTCTTTCCTTTGTCTATGCAGTTTTCTTTATATGGCCTTTAGCCCGCTAATCAAACCTGACACATTATAAACGAGTGCGTCACAAGTGAAAATTCGACTACCCTAAAGCCAGTGGTAAGGTTAATAAATTCTTCAAAAATAAAATAAAAAATTGTTTGGTATATCATGTACACTGTTAAACATTCATCAATTCTTATTTAACTCCACTTAATTCAATAACTAACACCCCCCATCCCAACAGACACAAACATATGAGTATGTGGCGAACAATAAACTTGTTGCTTATATTTTTTGTTCTTTCTTATCAGTTTGCTTTTTTTCCATTTGTTTTAGGATTCCACCCCTCCTAAATTAGGAACACAGTGTTCTTATTTGCGCCATTTACAATGAGAGTTTTTTCTTAAAAAAATAGTATAAAAAAGAAGCAAAGATTCCAAACACACACCATGGATAAGTGCCTAAAAATCATTAGTTCATTATTACTAGTACACTTTTTATGATTACCTCTTGAAATCTGATTTTATCTTGCTATTATTTCTTTCAAATGTGCACAATATTATACGGATTTGTCATCAGATTACATGACAGGTTACAATTTCCAAGTTTATAGATTTGATAGATAATTATTTTTATGTAAAATTTGATTTTCAACAAAGAATCTTAATTTGGGTGGAAATAAATAGTATAATGATATAGTGGTGATAAAATATTCTCAATTTTCAAATAGGTCAATCCCTTTAATTATACTAGTTGCCAACTTCACAGTACAAATAACTGAGAAGTTCTCTAAGCGGACTGTGGCATATCATGATTCAAGGTACGAAAAATACAAAATTTTGGGATCATGAGTGGAAACAACATGGTAGTTGTTCAAGCATAACACCCTTTCAATACTTTCAATCTGGAGCAATAGAGTGGTCTAAGATAGATGTCTTAAGTGCTTTGAGTGCTTTTGGTATCACTGCTAGAAGTGACACCACTTATACCAAGGCCTATATAGAAATTGCAATAAAGCAAGTGAATGGGAACAACTTTGTTTACATATTTTGTAAACCTATAAATGCCACTCATGTAGAAATTTAGGAGGTGTACATCTTTTTAGACACCATTGCCACATGCTACAGTTCGTTTCCACCGATTCTAAATACATGTGGTTGTGGTGGTAGGCGAAAGACTGGAAACGTGTTGCTGCCACCTTCTTAGGTATGATCTGTGAATTCAGAAGCCCATTATAGTATTAATTTTTCAATTATTTA
This sequence comes from Sambucus nigra, assembly GCA_949130495.1. NCBI lineage: Eukaryota > Viridiplantae > Streptophyta > Magnoliopsida > Dipsacales > Adoxaceae > Sambucus > Sambucus nigra. The sequence continues at coordinate 660,011,692 of OX422213.1, read as the reverse complement.
TGCGAATTTAGATCTATCCAAATAATTTTGATGGCATACATTTTACGGCCATATTCTTCATTGTAAGGAGGAGAGAGTAACTTCTCTAAAGCAATAAAGTTAAGTGATCAGTCTTTTATTCAAAAATGGTATATAATAGTTAAATTGTATTAAAATATGATGAGTGCTGTGTTATTTTGTCCTTTTAATCAATGTCAATTAAAATCTCAGCTTATGAGTAATTATTTCCTTCTCATGCTATTATACCTTTTGGGTTTCTTTACTTATTTCTAAAAATAAATGGAATTCAATACTAAGGAAATATTTATAAGGAAAATGAAATTTAACCCAAGGAAATAGGAAGCTTTTGTCTATGCCTAAAGGGCCATAATGTACATGAATAGGTTGCAAAATGTGTAAGTATAAAGGAACTTCGTGTGTTTGTACCTTATTATTAAACCCCTTGGTGAGACCATCGGTAATATGTAAATGATATGAGAGTGTAAATCATTTGTCATCTTCCTCTAAATTATTTGTTATACCTCGACAGCAATTATGTCTAGATGAATAAAATACACTATTTTTTTATAGGTAACGGTGATGTAATATGGAAACTACAAATATTCAATTTATGGCTTGAATAAGTAGTATTTTGTATGAACATAAGATATATTTTTTCTCGAAAAAGTAAAATAGTAAAATAAATATTTTATCCAAAGTCTGTAACATTTAGAAACCGAAGGGTTTCAACCATATGGAATGAATACGATGAATCTTGAAAGAATTGCCTAACAACGCTGTTAATTTTAGGAGAAGTTTGGAATGTAGTTAAATGTTTAGTTTAGGAATTGGAATTCCTAGGATTAAGATTGATATGGGAAGCTAAGGATTCGGAGGGAGAGAATTAGTTGGTAACTTATTTGAGGACTTGAAGGAATCTAGGAACTTGGAGTATAAAAAAGAAGAGAGGTTTTTGTATTAGACTTGATAAGATATCACAATGCTTGGATTTGATGGTTAGGCCAATTGACCTCCCCACCTATTTATAGGCATACCACCTACTCAATGGATGGTGGAGATTAAAATACATCAATGGTCTAGATTAATTCTCCAGAAGCTTCACACCTCCTTATGGGAACATCCCAGAAGCTTACATACTTCCTTACTATTCTAGAATATTCTATACATTACAAGTATGCCCTAGATTATCTAATATGGATTAACTTATATTTAATAATTGACATTATCAATCAATTTGTAGACTATTCTAGGAATTAGAATCACATTTCAACAAACACAAAACCATACTTTGGTTAACAACCATTTTGAACTGACTTAAGGAAGGAAGAAATTAGCACTATATTTAAACATCGTTACCCTATGGAAATGGAGGAAAAAATCGAGGGAAATTAAATGTTATCCAATAACATTACATTCCCTCATGTAATATCCATTTGCATTGTGAACTTGTTTACTTTAATGTTCTGTGTTTAGATTTGTATACAATTCCGACAGACATATTTAAGTGCAGACAATAGAGGATGATTTCTTTAATGTATAATAAATAGTGAAATTTTAACTACAAAATTAGACTATACGTTTAACTAAAGTAGGATATTATACACAAAATCAACAACACTAACGTACTAGGGGGTGATGACTAGTCACGCTTCCACAACATGGGTTTACGCTATAAAAGGATTAAATAGTTGAACATCATTACAATTGAATTAAAAATATATCATGTAGTAATAATTCTACAACAATAGTAAATAATAATGAATCAATTATTATTTAGATCTTTGAAAATTATCAATAAATCACCATTGTCATACCCATAATTATGTAAGATCAAATCAATTAAATAAAAAAGTCGAGATCAAGTGAAAAAATGCAATACATGGAAAGCTGGAAGTATTTTTTTTCAAGAGGGACAAACCCTCAATTTATATGATATTTAGTAGAAAAGCCCTACCAAGGAGGCCTTACAAAAGATAGAGACATTATATTGTGAAAAAGAAAAAACTACACGCAAGAGACTCAAATATAAGGTTAGAAACTAATGTATGGAATGTTCAAAATATCCATTCCGAAATTGCCTTTAATAGGAACTGGGAGATCTTGAACTCTGTTGAAGCGTGTGAAATATTGGGAAGACAATCCATATGAGGCTAGACTAGCAGCTGTTGAATTTGATTTTCTGTTGATGAGAGAGTATGTGCAAGAAATCTGAGATTCTATGTTTTTTATCAACTTGAGATCTTCAATAATGATCCAGGGAGGAATTTTGATAATGCCTTTGAGAACATCAATGATAAACTTAGAATCATATTCAATAGAGATAGAAGGAGCTTTAGATTCAAGAAAATTTGGAGACCTTTAAGAATAGACAGAGATTCAGTTTTTACTTTATAAGAATTTCCTACGCAAAAGAAAAAAGCTTGGATGAGATGCCCTTGATGATTTCTCAAAATAACCCCTGATCCATAGGGATTTTTATAAGCAGAAGAAGCAGTATTGAGCTTTAGAACTCCATCAGCAAGAAAGATCCACTTGGAAAACTCAATAACAGTTGGCTTAGATTTACTTAAAGGAAGCTTGAAGATTGTGAAAATATGTTCAATGTGAATAGGAGAAGCGTTGCAGAAAGATTTATAACAACAGTTGATCATTAGATCAATGACATTTTTTATGATAAGAATGTCGTCCATTTGAATACCGTCAAATTTAAATCTATTTTTGCTCTTCCATAATTCTTAAAGGATTGCACCTAGAACAATTAAGAAAATGTATTTAAGGAAATCTTGATTAGGTTTCCTTATCCACCAAGACATCAACACAACAGTTAGAGGGGATAAACACAACTTGAGACCAAACACATTTAAAAAATGCTACCAAATTTGTTGAGCTAAGGTACCTGAAATGAACAGATGTTCAAAATGCTCTATATCTGACTGCAGTCGGGGAAAATAGAGGCTAGAGGAATGCCCATATCTTGAATAAAATGATCTAATGGAAGGATTTTATGGTATCATTTCCACAAAAAGGAAGAAATCTTCTGAGGGAAAATTGAGCTCTAAGAATTTTTATAAATTAAAGATGCGGGACATGATTGTCTGATAAGATGCTAAGCTGAATTTATGGAGAACTGACCATTAGACTTAGGAGAGCAGTATTTGAGACCATCAACCTCAGTAGTACCAGCATGAGCTTTAGGTTCAATGAGATTTATCCTTTTTTAAGTAGGAGATCCACCTATCTTGGAACTATTTTTGTATTTGATCCAATAAAATTTAGACCATAGATTATCCATTCTAGATAAGTTCCACCAGATCTTCAAACTAAGTGCTTTGACCAGGCCCTGAAAAAGTTGAAAGGCCAGACCTCCTTCTTTAATTGGGAAGAACATTTTAGTCCATTTCAACCAGTGGTGTTTAGTGTCAAAGTCTTTAGAAGAGCCCCAAAGAAAATTACTGAGCATTTGGTGAAGCAGGGAGATGGTTTTATTTGGAGGGTTTAAGACTACGAGAGTACGGATAGGGATAGAAGAGAAAACTAAATTAATTAAAGTTCTTCTTCCTGAGAAGGAGAGAAATTTTTTTTGCCAACTGTAAATTCTCATTCTAATCTCTTACAAAAGGGCTTCAAAATAACAATGTGTGCTTCAAATATAGAATAAAGGACATCCTAGGTATGTAATAGGCATTTTTTATGAGATTAGGCAATGGATTTAGAAATGACTCTGATCCTATGAAGATTGAGTGAGTGGTGTAAAGAGAAGCTGCTTTTAGAGAAGTTAATCAATTGTCCAGAAGCTTTTTCAAATCTTTTGAGAAAGGTAATTAAATTTTTGAGGCTGCTTGGGGAACCACTGCAAAAAGTAATAGAATCATCTGCAAAACTAAGATTGGATATGAGTGGACAATTTTTGCGATGAGAGTATTGCTTGACCAAACCAGTTAGCACCAAGTTATGAATACATTTGTTGAGAGTTTCAGTTACAAGGACAAATAGGTCTAGAGACAGGGGATCACCTTGCTTTAAACCTCTGTGGGATTTGATGAAACCTGAGCTTTGGCCATTAATGAGGGTGGAGAACCAATTTTTAGAAACACACCTCCATATTCTATCAATTCAAGTTTCTAAAATGCCAAATTTCCTCAAGATTTTTTACAAGAAATATCCAAGATACTCTATTATAAGCTTTAGATAAATCTAACTTGATTATAACATTGGATCCATGAGTTTTCTTCCAAATACAATGAGTCAGCTCTTGAGCCAAGAGGATGTTATCAGTGATCTTCCTACCTTTGATAAAGCCAACTTGAGAGCTATTAATAATGAGGGGAACAACCATAGCTAGCCTAGAAGCAAGAATCTTGGTAATAATCTTGAAATAGAAGTTGCAGAGGCTGATTGGTCTATAGCCTGAGCAAAGAGTAGGATTATTTAATTTCGAAATAAGCATGATATTAGTGCTAGTCCAACTCTTTGGGAGCTCACCACCTGTAAAAAAGAATTGAATAGCATTTATGATGTCAGATTTGATAGTTACCCAATTTTTTTTTATAAAACACTCCATGGAATCCATCTATCCCTGCACTGCTATCTTCATTCAGACTTTGAATAGCTTCCAATGTTTCTTCTTCTTCTAGGAATTCATCTAAAGTATTTGACTATTCAGCAAAAATTTATTGATTAATGATGTTGATAATATCATCTTCACCTTCTATAGTGGTATCTTGAAAAATCTTTTTATCGTAGCCTTGAAATTCAGTTCTAATCTGTCCTATCTGATCTAGACAGTTACCTTCTTCATTTTTGACTTTCTGAATCATTTGATGGATTCTTTTAGATTTTACTTAAGCATGAAAAATTTCGGAATTAAAGTCTCCATCTATAAGCCATTTTCCCCTCATTTTTTTACCCTTGTATATTTCTTCATTCTTTAAATCTTCAAGTAACTTAGCTTTAGATTTGTTCATGTTTTCTCTTTTTCTGAAGAAGGATCCACTTCATAAATATCTTCTTTTATCAAAATCTCATCTTCCAAGATTCCTATTTCATCAAAAACATTTTTGAATGTATATTTATTCCAGATGCTTAGGGCCACTTTCAATTTGTAATTTAGAAAAAAAAAATCTCAGGGGATTACCTTCAGTAAGGATACTCCAAGAATTTTCAATAAATCTTTGAAGGTCTTTATTATTACACTAGATATTTTGAAACTTAAATGGTTTAGGAGTGGAAGCAAGGTGTTTTTCGATAGAGAATAGAAGGGGGCAATGATTTGAACAAGTTTTATTTAAATGAGTCAGAGTGAAGTTAGGAAATAAGGTATTCCATTCAAAAGAAGCCATACCCCTGTCTAGTTTTGGCCAAATCTTCCTAAAGTCTCTAAAGTTGTGCCAAGTGAAATTAGAGCCAATGGAATTTACCTCCATCAAAGATGCATTGATAATGAAGTTATTGAAATCTTCTATAGAGTTAAAGTCTACCTCATTTCCACCTCTTTTTTCATTACTTTTTGACACAATATTAAAATCCCCTAGCACAAGCCATGGTTTGGAATCTGCAATAATCTTATGCTGATTGAGATAGTCCTAGAGAAGAATTATTTCATAACTGGAGCATTTAGCATAGACAATAGAGAGAAAAACCTAAAAAATCAAATGAGGGTGAGAAATCTTTAAAAGAAAACATTAATCTTCAGATCTAATAGTAGGGCAGTGACTCCACATCTCCATAAAAACTAGATTTTCTTGCTTGAAATTACAGTGTTGCCTTCAAACTTAAGAGTCTTCTTAGGTCCTCAGTCTTCTCAGACTTAGATTTGGGTTCTAAAAAGGTAATGAATGGAAGATTATGCATGAAATAAAAAATTTTAACTCTTATTTTGGAGGGTTTATTAGCCAATCCTCTGATGTTCCATAAAATGAAATTGATCATTGAGAGGGTGTTAGAAGAATTTTTTGATGACTTAACATCATCTCTAGTTATCCTCTTGAATTAGGGGTCTGTGTTTTGTAAGAGGTCGCTTTGGGGAATAAACAAGACTTATTTTTTGAAGTCATTATTTGTTGAGGTTGGGATACAAAGAGTTTAGAGGACCTGTTCTCTAATAAATGAGAATTGCCCTTTTGAATTGGCTTCAAATTTCTTTTGCAATGTTTTCAGAGAATAAAATAATCTCCTCAATAAGAGGTATTTCTATAGTGGCTTCTTCTGAATCAGATAGAGAAAGGGGCTTATGCAGAGCATGAGAATATCCATCACTGCCATTTCTTTATTGTTTAAATCCTAATCTTGAATCTTTTCAGTGAAGTTTTGAATTTGGATTGTCATTTTGGTAGGCTTAATGGGATGTTGAGGAGGATATTGGATTGGGATTTTAGGATCAGGTGTTGAGTTATGAACATAGATATTATCATGGTCAGAAGGAATTGAAGGAGGAATAACTTTGGAAGTGTTTGCTTGTGTTTGGTTATCTTGAATAATTGACAATTCTGATGAAGGAAGATCTGTAGGAATATTTGGTTGATTGTTAAGAATAATGGTGTGAGGCTTAACAGTGTTTGAAGTTTCTCCTATCTTGGAATTTGGCTTGAATGGCATTGGATTAGCAATTTTTTTATGGCAAGGTGTTGTTTAAGAGCTAGAGATTTTAAGTTCTTGAGGATTTTTTAACTTGATCACATCAATGGAAGAAGTTCATTAGGAGAGGATGCATTTATTTTTACCGTGAGCTACTACAAAATAATCAATACAGTAGCTTGGGCAATCTTTGTACATAATTATTTTCCATAAGCTTTCATCCCCACATGATATCCAAACTCTATCAATTCTTGGTTTAAGGATATCAAACTCCACACATACCCTAGCTATACTGGGTCTGTTAAGAGACATAGTGGAGCTATCCAAATTGAGAGGTTTACCAACAACCTGAGCAATAGAAAATGGGGAGGATTTGGAAAAAAGAGTGAATTGGAAGAGAGGGCAATGAGATCCAAACCGTTGTAATTGAAATTTCTCTTTCAGGTTTGAATCCTAGGAACACTGGAATGTCCTAATAGGAAATCTTCCTATGTACCATTGGTTGCGCATCCACAGCCTTAAGAAATCTTCTTCGTGGAACAGCCTGATGATGATGTGCTTTTGATCCAATAAACCAACTGAGAATGATGATTTTAGATTCGTGGTATAGAGAGTCTTTCTGATGGAATCAAGGGATGGGCGACCATGATAAAATTTTCCAATGATTGACAATTTAAAGGGTTCAGCAAGTTTCAATATGTCTTCTTTGGAGAAATGAATTGCAAATTCACCTTTAAAAAAAGAAATGGATTTAAGTGGTATTTAGTCAGGCTGTTTTGTAGATTTCATAACAATAGCAAAGTATTTTATCCATGCAGACGTGGAATCGGGAGGTTTAGGTTCAACATGGGTAGGGTTAGAGGTGGTGGCTTCCATGGAACCCTAATAAGCATTACGAGAGAGAGAGAGAGAGAGAGAGAGAGAGAGAGAGAGAGAGAGAGAGAGAGGAAATTTGGAAGTAGATTGTACAAAAATACCAATATATTTGTAAAGAAAAATACCCCACATTTGAGATAAAAACGATTGATCGTATCATTCACATTTTGTAGTAAGTCAATAGGTGCCGATAAATGTAACAAAGCATTCCCCATTACATACTCTCACTTAAATTAAAAGTGATTGTGTGAAGAGATCAAAGAGTTTAAAAATTAACAAAAACGTTAACAATATTCTGCATAAAAAAATTCCAAGGCAAGCATTGAAGAAAATCTAAGGCAGTAATAACATCACGTAAAACTACAAATCAACAAATGCAACCTTAGATCCTTAACACTGCTACACCATTTTTGTTGCTTAGTTGTGTCGGTAGTTAATTGAGATCAGTGAGGGTGGTCTACTGCAAACTTAGATAATTAACACTACTGCACCATTTTGGTTGCTTAGTTGTGTCGGGTGCTAACTGCGATTGGTGAGGGTGGTTGATAATTACGATTAAAGTGCGTCGTGTTATAGATTTATAGTGGATAAGGGATAACCATATAGAGAGATGTTAGTGATTGATTGGAGAAAAAGGATTGATAGACTTTTTATAAAAATAATTAGAAAAAAACTGGTTAAAGCTAGTGATGCTGGAATAAAACAGAATGAATTGGGAGGCCATTATTACATATGATATGTAACTCAAATTTAATAATATTAATGTATAGATATTTTCAATAAATATTGAACTAATGAAAATCATATAAAAAAGGGGGTGAAAAAAGACAAACCATTATTATATAAATTAAAATTAATGAAAAGTTAAGATAACACTATAAAATTAATAAGATATATCAACCAAATGATAAACTTATAGTGAAGAGGTTGGCGTGCATGTTTATCACTTAGAAAACTCGTATTTTAATTACATTGTCGTACCCTATTCAAACACTATATAACTTCATAATAGAAGAATGGATAGTAGCTCATTAACATTGAAAATATTTGAACTCGATAATTATATTTGACATCGTGGTATGTTTAAGGAGTGGTTGTCATCAACTTATATTTGACATCTTACAACTCAGTCATCATATTTGACTTCATTGATGTTGTCTTGTCACTCCTCTAATTTCTCACTCCTCCTCTCAGCCTTCCTCTTAGTTAAATGTTACGACACAGTTGTGTTGTGGTCAGAGGATTGTAAAAATTATATATATATACTGAAAGACTTATTTGTGAAGGATTTATAGCGATACTGAGAACATATCATAGAAGTTATATTCAATCAATACTTCCCATTGAGTGTCAAAGTGGCGAATTAAAGTTAAGATTACACTTTTATCAATGATATGTGAAGAGAGATAAAGAGTCATTTACATTTGTGTAATTGATTTTCTATATATGAGGAGTAATAATATAAAATTGGGGAGAGAGAGAGAGAGAGAGAGAGAGAGAGAGAGAGAGAGAGAGAGAGAGGTGCTTCCCATACAGATTATGATAAAACTATTTCCCCTTGTTTCATATACCCATATTCTAAATTAAAAAAAATATGAATATAAAAATAAAAAATAGATTGATGTTTAAGATACTAGGAAGAAACTATGAAATGTGTTTTGGCCAAGAGAAGTTCTTCCCAAGCCTTTCTAGCAGGTGACATAAATAGAAATGAAACTTCCGTTATTGTATAGTAGTATATGATATTCCTAATTTAAGATATTAGTAGATACTCGTTATGTGAAGAAGCAGATGAGTCGACTAATCACTTCATTTTGCATTGTTGGAGACATCAATGGGTTTATGGGATGTATTCTTTTTTCATTATGTCATATTCAGTGGGTTATACCCCATTTTTCTAGGGAGGTGGTGATGGCTTGGAGGAGCCCTAAGGGTTGTAAGGGTGGGAGGAATGTAACACATAATGATTTTTGGACCATAAATAACTCGTTTTAAAACAAAAACTGGAAAAAAAAAATATTTCTTCTTTGGATTTAACTATTTTGGTAACTAAAATTTTTGGCTTTTAGGTTTTAAGTGTAATGTAAATTGGGATTAATATTTGGAAGTTTTAACATTTTATATAAAATCATGGGGATATTAGGTTCGTCAGGCCGACTGAATCGGTTCGATCCTAGGGGCGAACCAGTTCACGTTGGCAATAGTGCGTAAGTGGTTTAGTATTTGAGTGTTTATGTTTAACTCAAACTCTCCTAGTTTCCCCTATTAATTAAATTCATATTTAGGGATTTTGAAATACTTTTAACCCTTCTCAAAAAGCAGTAGCTTCTCGTAATTTTATCACCTCTCATTTACAAAACCTAAACTCCATTTAACATGAATTTAAACCTAAGTTTTGAAAATTTAAATCAAGCTTTCTCAAGAACATCCAAGAACGCGTTTTTGTTGTTTTTGCGAGAGAAATGCAACCATATAATCAAATTTTCAAGATAACTTATTTACATGAGTGAATGCTTCCATTGTTAAATGTTATGCATTTTAGATATTGCCTAAATTTTAATAAATGGTATTTTTCTTAAAATAAATTAGAAAGACTAATTAGGGAAAGTAAAAATAATTTCGGGAGTATTTTTATCCAAATCTAAAAATATATGCAAGACTTGTAACGCTTGCTTACATTAGAGATTTGTAACATTCTCTTGCTTAGACTTATAACAATTGCTTGCTTAGATTAAAGATTGGGATTACGATAGAAATGTGGGGCGTTTTGTGTATTAAAATTAAGAATATGAATTTGTAATAATGTTTTGACATGAAAATTCATGATTTATATGTGTAGGTTATAGAATGGAATTATTACTGTGAAATGTTTTGGTTATGCATGTTAAAAAGGGAAATCTTATATTAATCGAAAAAATGGCACTTATGTGAAAATTATGAAATATTACAACTCGTGTGACCTTTGGAAGAAATTGTATGATTATAAAATTAAAATCAAAGGTAATTTGAACGATATTGAAATTGTAGAATTAATTAGATCAATTGTAGTAATAAATGAAAATATGTTTCATGTGATGTTCGTCGTATTAATATTTTAACACCGCGGAGACGTTGGGAGTTTATGGTAGTTACATTTTTACCCTTATTTTTAGGCTGCTTGCTAAGTATGATACTAGTAGGTAAACCCCATTGTTGTTAAAACTTTATAGGTATGGGATTAGGGAGTGTAGGTTCGTATGATTTGGTATTTCCTGGGTGGGGCTAGGTAGTAGGTCATCACGTGTTTCCCGTTAGCCTAGGTACGAGGTTAGGTGGTGATTTGTGGTAGGTTTTCCTCCTAAGTGATACGCTAGAAAATTATTGTGGTTTTGGTGATCTTTAGGTATGGGGCTTGATATTGTTCAAGTTGGGTTATCCGAATAAAAGGTGGGGCTAACTGATAACTATGAAAACTTGATAATAAGTGGATAATTAATGCCTAAGACAAAGAATGGGTATTAAAAGGATTTTACGTCACGAGTATGTGATGGGCCAAAAATTTGGGCAAACTGGCTATACTGACGTGTCGTGTGTGGAACCCACGAGTATGTGTACTGATAAAAAAATGGGGAAACTGACTATAGTGAGGAAAACGTCTGTGGTGTAGAATTGTGGGCGCGCCAGGAGTATGTGAATGACTCGTATTAGGGTGAACTGGCAATAGTGGTGTCGCACTAATAAAATTTGTTACATTAATTTAATTAATAATTGTGAATTAATAATGAAACGTTGTAATTATAATAGGTGTTGTAGTTATGGAAGTAGTTACTTTTGTGTCATTTTACTCATATGTTATCATATAGTTTAATTTAAAATACTCTATTGTGATATTTATCATGTATGATGCTTATGTCTTTCTTCATAGACCCTAATTGGAAGGAGTATCTAGTTTTCATGTTGTGGGCTCTGATCCATTGCACTGACTAAGATTTCAGGTATAGTTGTTGGAGTAGCTGCATAGGATGGATTGGAGATTTTTTTAGTGCGGCTATAGATTTACGTTTATTTCTCAAGTTGTTTAAATTATTTCTATTTCATCCTTTTATTTATTAGATTATTATTTCTGGATTTCTTGGGCCCTTCGATTCCACAATTGTTTACGATTTTTAGTTAGAGATTTGTAATTGGATTATTTATAGGATATTATTCTATCTTTGGGAGTATAGGATATTATTCTATCTTTGGGAGTTAAAAATTTTGGAGTTGTTATTGTCATGAATTTTATTTTTATGGATGTTTATATTCATTGGATTAATTCAAATTATATCTTATGGAAAAAGATTTTAAAGTCTCATATTTTCATCACATGCTAAGAATAATATTTTATTGGTGATACCCTGTGTAGGTTGGCGGAGGCAGCTGGCCACGTCGACGTCGAATCTGCACGGGGTGTTACAGATGGTATCAGAGCATGGTCTTAGGTCTCATAGGTTATGAGTTCATTATATCTTTCGCATTACCTATCTTTGATTTCTTTTGATGAATTATACTCTCTTTTTTTCCTTAGTCTAACATTGTTGTTCTTGTCTTTTCAAATGGCGAACACTTGGAGATCTGGAGATAGGAGTGAAGGTTCGGTTTCTGGTCCCGTAGTTCAGGAAACATAGTGTCAGTTTGCTTTGGGTGCTGAGGTGTTAGCGTCAATCATTCGTGAGGCCATTACGATCGCTATTGAGATAGGAATACAGAGATGGGGAAACCTATAGATGTAACAGCATGGTACACTCGCTTCAGTTTGGGATAAGGTGAAGGCCAGTTTACACGAGGGAAATCCTCCCACTTTTATGGGGGGATCTGACCCAATGGTTGCTCACTAATGGAGGAGTCATATGGATAGGTATTTGAGGATGGTAGATTGTACAGATGTGCAGAAGAAGATGTTGGCTATGTTTAAGTTTACTGGGGATGTGTTGCAGTGGTAGGAGAGTGTCACACATATAAGAATAGGGATTGTCTAAATTATGGACTCTTGGTAAAATTCAATGACAAATATTTTCCTTATTTTATTAGGAGTGCGAAAAAGAAATATTTTCTTGATTTAGAACATGATTCAAAGTCAGTTGTTGTGTATGAGCAAGAATTCACAAATCTGTCAATGTTTATACCGGATGAGGTGAATACTGAGGAGCAGAAGATGGAGTTCTTCATTAAAGATCTGACATGGTTGATTAAGTAAATGGTTTTGAGGAATTCTATGTACACTACTTATACTCAGGTGGTGGATGTCGCATTATTGTTATGGAAAGAGGAGGTGAGCTATCATAAGAAGTGGGTAAGAGACAGGAGATAAAAGTTAAAGATAGGAGCAAGGCAGGTGGGGAGAATAAGGGTTGCAATGACCAACCATGGAAGAGTTAAGGAACACTACAGGACCAACAAGCCTTTCGGTAAGGCAATGTCCACCCACAAGTCCCTCGGGGACAGGGGCAGTGACAGCAAGGTGAGCGAGCTTCAGTTAGGCAATGTGGATCTTTTAGAGGTGCATGTTAAAATTGTGGGGAGGTAGTACATCGAGATTTAAAGTTTACAAAAGTACTGGGCCAGCAGGTCCATAGGCCTCCAGCACCAAGTGCACCAGGTGCATAAGGTGCGCCAGCAGCACCAGCGGTGGGTATGTAGGCACCGATTATACCGAGGGAGTATGAACTTCAGGAGGGACAGGCTCAGCAGGAGTCAAATCGTGGCTAGTAGGATAGCATGGTACGTCTTATTTTCATAATTTATGCTTATATATATAGTTGACACACACACACACACACACACACACACACACACACACATATATATATATATATATATATATATATATATATATATATATATATATATATATATATATATTTGTTCGTAGGTTAGGTGCGCGTAGGTTTGGGTGTATGGACACCCAATCATATCATTCTACAGGTAGGCATACGTAAGCCTTATTTTATTATGTGACTTTTACGTTTGACGTTTACGCTCCGTAGAATTTCGAAGATGAAATTCCTATACTACTGGGAGAGAATGTAACCCCCCATGATTTTTGGACCTTAAATAACTCGTTTTAAATCATTATAGCGAAAAAATATTTTTTTTCATTTTAGTTATCTATTTTGGGGACACAAATGTTGGTTTTTATATATATAAAATAAGGTTTAAAGCGGAGTGTAAATTGGGATTAAAATTTGGAAGTTTTAACATTTTATATAAAATCGTGGGGAGATTGGGTTCACCAGGCAGACCGAACCAGTTCGGCCCTGGGGGCGAACCGATTTGCGGCGACAGTGGTGCGCAGGTGGTTTAGTTTTTAAGTGTTCGTGTTTAACTCAAACTCACCTATTTTTCCCCTATTAATTAAACTCGGGTTTAGGGATTTTAAAACACTTTTAACCTTTCTATAGCTCCCATAATTTTATCCCCTCTCTTTTACAAAATCAAAACCCCATTAAACACAAGTTTTAACCCATGTTTTGAAGATCTAAATCAAGTTATTTCATAACATCCAAGAATCTTTTTTTTTTCGTAAAAAGAACGCAACCGTGTAATCAGAATTTCCAAGACAATCTCTTTACATGAATGTATTCTTCTATTGTTCCCCTTAGGTATTATGCATTTTACAGATTGTCTAAACTTTAATAAATGGTATTTTTTTCTTAAAAAAAAAATAAGAAAGACCAATTAGAAAAAGTGAAAGTAATTTTGGGACTATTTTTATTAAAATCTAAATATATATTCATGACTTGTAACATTTGCTTACTTAGATTAGAGATAGAGATTACGATAGAATTGTGGAGCGTTTCGCATTTTAAAATTAAAAATATGAATCTGTAATAATGTTTCGACTTGAAAAGTCATGATTTTTATGTGTACGTTATAGAATGGAATTATTATTGCCAAATGTTGTGGTTATGCATATTAAAAAAGGAAATCTTATATTATTGAAAAAATGTCACTTGTGTGAAATTTATGGAATATTACAACTCATGTGACCTTTGGAAGAAATTATTTGATTATAAAATTAAACATAAGTAATTTAAATGAAATTGAAATTGTATAATTAATTGGATAAATTGTAGCGATAAATGAAAATATATTTTATGTGATGTTGCTCGTGTTAATATTTCGACACCGCAGAGACATTGAGATTTTGGGGTGGTAATGCATTTATCCCTATTTTTAGGTTGTTTATTAGGTATGGGACTAGTAGGTAGGCCTCGTTGTTGTTAACAATTTCTAGGTATGGGACTAAGTAGTGTAGGTTCATATAGTTGGGTATTTCCTGGGTGGCGCTAGGTAGTATGTCGTCACATGTTTTTCGTTAGCCTTGGTGCGAGTCAAGGTGGTGATTTATAGTAGGCTTTCCTCTTAAGTGATACGATAGGAAATAATTGTAATTTTGGTGATATCTTCGTATAGGACTAGGGATGGTTTAGGCTAGGTTATCCGAATAAAGGGTGGGGCTAACAGAGAACTATGAAAACTTGATAATAAATGGATAAATAATGCCTAAGACAAAGAACTGGTATTAAAAAGATTTTGTGTTGGGAGAATATACAGGGCTAACAATTTGAGCAAATTGGCTATAGCGATGTGGACGTGTGTGGCATCACGACTATGTGCATGGAAAACTAGCTATAGTGACGTGTCATGTGCGGAAGCTCAGGAGTATGTGCAGTGCTAACGAAATTGGGAAAACTAGCTATACTGAGGGAATGTGCGTGGTGTAAAATTATGGGTGCGCCAGGCGTATGTGCAGGACTCGTAATAGGGTGAATTGGCTATAATGGTGTCGCATTAATAAAATTCATTACATTAATTTACGTAATAATTGTGAATTTATAATGAAACATTGTAATTATAATAATTGGACTTGAGTAGTAGGGTGTTGTAGTTATGTGGGTAGTTAGTTTTGTGTCACTTTACTCGCATATTATCATATTATTTAATTTAAAATACTTTATTGTGATATTTATCATGTATTATGCTTATATTTGGGTTCACGAACCCTAATTGGGAGGAGTAATTAGTGTTCATGCGGTGGGCTCTGACCCATTGCGTTGACTAACATTTCAGGTATAGTTGTTGGAGTAGCTTCACAAGATGGATTAGAGATTTTCAGAGTGCAACTAGATATTTACTTTTATTTCTTTAGTAGTTTAGATTATTTCCATTATGTCATCTTATTTATGAGACTATAATTTCTAGATTTGGTTGGGTTATTTATTGAATATTATTCTATCTCCCGAAGTTGAAATTTTTGGAGTAGGCATGGTGATGAATTTTATTTGCATGGATGTTTATATTCGTTGGATTAATTCAAATTATATTTTGTGGAAAAAGTTTTTAAAGTCTCAAATGTATATCACATGGTGAGAATGATATTTTATTGGTGATGCCCAGTGTAGGTTGGCGGCGGCGGCTGTCCACCCCAATGTCAAATCTGCGTGGGGTGTTAGAGCTGTGGAGGATGGTTCCTCATTGCCTTCTATGGACATTGTGGTAGGAGAGGAATCGAAGATGTTTCGACGTTGTTGATCTTGGGCCCGCTAGAATTCGCTATAATTTCTTGAGTTCTCTCATTACATGGTTTAAGCAGGGTATTAGCCCGACTCTTTCATCGTTTATTATATTTTGGAAGAAATCCCCAGGGGTGACTAGTATTTTCGGAGTTTAGTTTTATTTTTTTGTAACGATCCTCTATACGAGTTTTCTCCCCCTTAGGCGAGTTTGTTGTTAATGAATCAATTACTTAACAAAAAAATTATGTTTTAGGAAGTGTTTGGGAATGATTTATCACATGTATCATCATGGAATGTATATATATATATATATAAAGAAGCTTTAATCCCAACACTTGGATAACAATAGGTAAGGGAAAATAGAAAGTTACTACATACAGTAATTTAACACCATATAAGCTTAAAGAAAACGCTCATCTTATAGAAAGTAATTGCTAAGATGAGTATTATCTGGCATATGTTTTTATATCCATATTTCATGTTTAGGTCCTAATTATAATTATCATGGAATTTATGGTTAAGAGTTATATCAGAACTCTAAAAAATAACACAAAATGTTCGTGTTGCATCAGATGTTTTCATCTTGAACTTTCTATATTAATTCAAAATTGCATTGCAATTGAACAAACATCTTAAGTGGACAAACTCATTGATTGAACAAATAAAAAGTCGTAAATGGAAATGAATCAACGGGGAAATAGAAGGGAAAAAATTACCTTCTTAATGAGGACTTTGCAATGTTTCTTCGGTGATTAAACATGGTGTGACTCCCTAAATTCCCTAATATCCATAATTTACTATGGATTAAACTATGGATAAAGGATCATGGTGTTTTTTTATGCTTTTTTGCAAGGACGAATGAAAAAGATACAATCAAGTAGTTATATAGTATATAGTACAACTCAACTCAAACTCAACCCAACTCATTTACTTATTTTATTCTAACCCGAACTCTTCCATTTCTCTCACCCACTTTCTTCTCTCACTCTTCTTCTCTTCCTTCTTTCTTCTCTCTCTCACACTACTCTATTTCTCTACTAACTAAAGTAAGAATAAACCCTCTCTTACCCATCTCACCCCCTCAAAATCCTTATCCATCCCTCCCCCTCCCCCCCCCCCCTCCCCCCCCACCACCCCCCAAAAAAACAATTTTTTCCCTCCCCCCCCCCCCTTTTTTTATTGAACTAACCTCATCAAAATAAGAGTTAAAAATCTAGGGTTTCAATTTCTTCAATTTCATAAAGTTATGGCTTGATTGGAGATTGTTTGAAGCTTGTTTGTGGAAGTATATATTATTCATTGTTTTGTTACATTCCTACTATAGAAATTTTTTTGTTTTACTACTAATATTTGTGTTGTTGCTTTTTTGTAAATTCCAATTTGTTGTTTGGGCATTTACAAATTAAAACTTGAGATTGCTCTCAAATTGGTTACAAATCAGGTTCTATTGTTCCTCTTTAGCATTTTTCTTTAATACTGTTTGTCAATATTGTTGAGAATTTTGTGATTTTGTGATTAATTTTTATTTTTACAAATTACACTTGTTGTTGTGTGAATATGTCTACTAGAAAATATCCCTTTGGTCACGAAAAAAGAAAAAGACAAAAACAAATTGAAGAAAAAGCATCAAAACTAGCGGGTTCACTAAATAGATATTTTAATAAACAAAAAAAAAGATTGTGAACATCAAAATATAGAAGATTTAGATAATGAAAATGTTGTTGAACATCAAAATTTAGAAGAGTTAGATAATGAACAATTAGAAAATGAACGTGTAGAAGCTTTACCACTAGATATTTATGATCCGGCTAATTGGAAAAATATTGATAAAAATTTGATAGACACAATGGTAAAAAAAGGTCCAATAAGAGATAATGATATTACTTTTCCTAAAGATATAGAAAATAGGCATTTTTCTACTATACATTACACTTTGTATTGGAAAAATTGAGAAAAACGCAATAGAGAATGGCTAGTGTACTCACGATCCGAGGATAAGGTTTTTTGCTGTAAGTTGTTCAAAAAGAATGGCTAGTGTACTCATGATTTAATTGATAGTTTTGCATCGAAAAATGCGATAAAAACGCATTTTCTTTTAAAAAAATTAATATAAAGGGCCCCAAATTAATTGTTCGCCTAGGGCCCCTAAAATTTCAGTGACGGCCTATCAGCACAACCACAATTACAATCAAGTAAATCACCATGATCCTTTTTCCTAACTTTTACTCAATGAGGATTTGTTGTGTTCCATGAATCATTCACCTTGATTGTAATTACAACCAATTACTCATGATGGAAATGAGGATTTGTTGTGTTCCATAAATCATTCACCTTTGACAATGTAATGAACTCGATCGTATGGATTAATAAGTAAGAATTTTCTAGCATGTTTGGCATGAATTAACTGTTTTCACCCACCAATCTCAAGTGGTGGGATTACAAGAAGAAATGGAAGGTAGGTTTATAAGATACCTTATGTGTACCTTTAAAAAATTATATGCTCTTAAATACACTACAAAGGATGGAAATATAGGACCCTTCTAATATAAACCACAATTAAAATAACTAATAAATTTAAATTTTCCAACATCTTAAATTAAAAAGTTAGTTGTAAGGACATTTTTCTCATGTCCAACATGTTACATTTGTGTATGTCGTACGCCGCTACATTTGGCACGTCACCTCACGATCTCACATGACGGCCTCTATCCGAATTTCGAGAATCAAGCATTCAACATCTCCATTAATGTGTCCCACATATGCCTCAACGACTTCACGTTCCAAGATTTTAGGGACTTAATGCAAGTGGTACGCAAGGTAAGTCAAAACAGTGAAAAAAGGCACTATAGGAGAGTTCAAGGGCATTTTCGTAATTTCACATCCATAGTCCGGAGGTCTGGTCAACTGGAAAGTTGAAGATCTCTCTGCAATGAAGATACTGGAAGAAACGGCACCTCAATCCGAGCTACGGTGAAGGAGTTATGACCTTTTGAAGTTGGAGAAAATTCCTTGAAGAATGCTGTTTTTTTAACCCCAAACCAGAGATGTACCCCAAACCGATGTACCCCAAACCGCATGAGGTACCCCAAACCGGTTCGGGGTACCTGTACGCTGGATAGAATTTCAGTGTTTTTATTTTGCAAAACTCTTCATCTGTTTTGCTATTTAAACCACCTTCGGGGGAGCAGTTTTGCAAGACTTTAGAAGACGTTTTTTAAAGTCCAAATTACTCTAGTCTTCATATTTTTTGAGTCCCAAGACTCATGTTTTGATTCACACAATTGCTAAACCTTTGTGAATCTTTTTGGTAACCCAAGAACACAACTTTGGTTTGTTCAACCCTTGTGGAGAAGTCGTTCTCTTCTTCATTGCTGCCCTCCTGGAAAGGGAAAATTCCAACCGCCGACATAGGAACCGACACCTGCGGGTATTTCTGTGTCACACTGTTTCTAGTCGTTTCTTTGAAGGTTTACCTAAGACACCGTGCGTTACACTTGTGGGCGATTATCAGGTTGTATGTAAGTCAATGGTCTTGTAAATTCTTTAAAGTTCTAGAAATAAAAGGTTTTGCCCTTCGGGGATTTTTCCTTAACTTTGTGTCGCATGCTTTATATTTGATGGGTTGATTTAGATGCATGTTTAAGGGTTGATTTTATTTGGTTTAAAAGTAGACGCTAATTAAAAAGGGTTCTTGGAAACTTGCGGAATCTAATTTAAATCGATATTACACGCGTTCTCATTAGTATACAATCTTATGGTGTATATTACATATTTTCAACTGAGATAAAACAAAGAGGTAGAAGTTAACATTTCTTTAATCTCCTAAATGTGTATCTCCTCAAAGAATAAAAGGATACCAAATTTTAAAGCAATCTGGACTAAACACAAACATAAATGTAAGATATAAGAAAATACATTAGGTTGTAGTATCTATGGAATTGCTTCATTAGATCTTCTCTCATTTTACCCTGAATGGCATCGTATCGAGCCTTTCCCACCAGAAATATGTGGTTCAAATGAAATAATGATACGATAATTACTTCACCATAATTATGTGCAGCAAGCACTAAAAAAGAGTCAATACAAACATCTATATGAAGCACGCTAAACTTAGTTTCACAATTTTCTGCATATATTGTAACAATAATTAAATATAGAATGGAAGAAAGGAATTCGATAAAAAGGGAAATAATTCCATATATAGACACTATAGTAAATATAGGGGGAAGACGGAAGCTTTTAAGAGATAACATAAATGGTGGGAAAAAAGGCACGTAGTTAATCTCAGATAGATATTAAATGTTTAAAAGTCAAAGAGAAGGTTATCAGATTAAATGTTTTAGAAATTGTATTTTGGTGCGATGCAAAGTGTCCTCACCTAAAATATGGTTAGTCTAGGGTTCTAGACATAGGAGAAACTTATTTATATATAGGGGTCAGGGTAGTTGATATGTGTCTCTCCTGCACATTGTAGTTAAACACTGGGTACGATCTATTTCAATTACATACGTGGAACCATTGACAAATAGTTCAATATTTTGCGTGTTTGCGTGCATATTTAAGGTTGAGGATAGGTGCAAAGTGTTCTGAATTTGTGATTGCACAACGTATGAATTATGAACTGTGAATTATTAAGTGATAATACACATGTGAATGTACGTGTAATGTGACGGTGATTTGTGCAATTTTTAATAGTGAATATTGGGCGACTAATGTGTGGTATATGTAGCATGAACCATAATCAGAGTGCTAATTATAAGGGTGATGTGAGTTGTGTGAGTGCGAAGCCATAAAGGTGACATATTGGTCCTTGTTGTCTGTGCATAGTTTACAGATTTGAAGTGAGTTGTTTGCTCAATTTTTATTTCGTATCTCTGATTTTTCATAAATGGTAGCTTTAAAAATTGAATGTATTTTTTTGTTTTCTAATTTGTTTTTCTTTGTAGTACTCTACTGTGACATATCATGTGTACAAACCTACGCAAATTGAAGTGTTATGCATATATATATATGCCAACATGATTTTGTGACTTGGTTTGTGTATGATTGGGGTTCGTTAATGTTTATGTGAATGAAGGAATGAGTTTGGTGATACATATGAGTTTTGAATTAAACACGTTGCCAATTTTAAAACACAACAATGTGTAGGGCATATAGTTGAGACTGGATTCCGATATTTAGTCATAAAATCCTTTATTTCTCCCAATTCAAGGGTCCTTATTTGACTTTCGCACTTACTAAGTATATCACTAATAAATGGCCAAGGTCAAGACACATTTTCTCCATTGATGTTTGACTCGAAAGGAGAGGTTACTACTTGATAAGTAATAGTGGACTCTAAATTTGTGATGGAGGGAGCATGTATTATTTTAATCGAAACTTAAAGTGTTTTTCATAAGGCACAACATGATTAAATCTTCTAATCTTTATATGAGCTTTAGTTACACTTGAGTAGAGTAAAAATAATCTTTTATATTTTTTATAAGTAATCTGCTAACATGTAATTGAATTTATTGACTTGCAATTTATTAGGAAACATATCTTGGGATGAGGAATTTGTAGATCTAAAATTCTCTCTTACATTGGAATCTGATCCTGCTTCTCCCAAAACACTTCCTCTTTATTACAAGTGCAATGAATTCATGTTTTTCATTTTCGAAATTCGTAAAATTCTTCTCCGTTAAATGCGTTATACCCAAAATATGTCTTTCAATAAACATAAGAAACGTGTTATGCATGTTTGCGCAAGCACAACAAAAATATACTGAAATGCTCACAAAAGGCCTTAGCATACAAAGAAAGACACGACATATACCTAACTAGGTCATGAACGGTATTCCACTTGCCCCTCTACACTCAAGACTACAGCTTGTTGCACAGACAGGTAGCGAACACTATGGCACGATCATCAGATGGTCAAAACTATATATGCCTACGGTTATGTGTAGGCCGTAGAACCTTACACGTCACCAAAGGTCTGCTAGCTATCCACCTTCTTGAAAAATCTCATCTCAATAATACTTATCCATAAGGCACATGCCCTATGCACGTGATGCCTTCACCAAGCATTATAAAAAGTGGTCATCACCTCCTTATTTGACAAGCAACATTTAGGTAGTAAAGCCCTGCTAAATTCTCTCTAACATCTCTCTACAACTAAGTGCACACTCCGATCACCTTCTCTGGTCACCTGATCCATCCACAACCGCGACCTCCCTCCAATCTATACTATACGGTTGTAGCCTCTTTTACACAGAACATTCATGTTATGATTTTAAAATACTTCTCTCCTCTTGTATTCCTCTAAGGCCCTCCAATCTTGTTTTATTACATAAATTTAATGAGGATCGAGCTCCATTGTTCATCTATGCTCATTTTCATGGCCGAACCACTATAAATACGATGTTATCTTTCTTTATCTCTCTATCACTCTATTTTCTATACTTTGCCCATTGTGTATAACTTTGACGACATGATATACTTTGGTCAATAAATTTTATACAATAATAGTTTGGTGTTGTCATTGAGAAACAATGTGTTCTACTAAGTTTCTCATAAATTGGGTTCATTATGCCTTATCTCATCCATAAGGTGAGATTTTAGTGGTTAGGCCCATATTTGCTTATAAACACATTAGGGGTATATTCAGCTTTTCAAATCTGTTTTCCCAAGATAATCTAAATGTTTTTGGGTAGATCCATATACCCCAATGATGTTTCCATATCTAAATATTACTAAGAAGCTTCACAAGCAACTACCTCCTAAGGACTGGGAACTAAGGATGCGCACATATTTTGTCTTCTCTACACTTTTTGGCATTTTCAGCCATGTTATGACCTATGTATTAGGAATTTTCCATTAAAATTATGTTATTTTGCACATAAGGACTTGGTGTGCCTTAGATCAACACCCTACAGACTTTTTAGTCTAATTCTCCGACGTGTAAATTCACATTTGGCAAAATTTGGGTTGAATCAGTGTTGTCTTATACCATCTACGACCTATCCATTTTGTCGTGTGACACGACGTAACCTCTAGTTGACAAGCTTAGGAAAATTCTTCTATTTTTGGCATATTTAGCATTTTTTATTAAGGAGTTGATTACTTTTAGACCAAAGATGCCACGAAACTCTTAGAAACCCCTGTAATATGATTTACGGCTTACGGGTCGGGTTAAATATCGTAAGTCTAAGTCATAAGATTGAAAACCGTTGAATTGAAGGGAAAAATTCGGCTAGGCTATTGCCTTAAGGATCAATAAATCGCCCAAAATAGGTTGGGATACTTTTACTAACTTTTCAGATATTGTTCTGTCCAAGGGCATGTACATGGTAAATTATTCACGAGATGGAATCGTCCTAGGAGAAAAAAAAGGTATTCGATCTTATCAATCGCGATGGGAGAACTCCTTGTAAAGGATAAAATCCAGACATCATAATAAATATGACGGATAAAAAATCCTTACATAATCATAATAAATTGCCAGCCACTTCCCTCGACCCAAAATAGGAAACGAAGTAAATTGAACCTGGCCCACCTCATCGCTCGAACGGACCACCACGTCGCTTGAACGACAGGTGATGTCGTGTGAACGATAGCCCAGGTCCTTCGAGCGACCCCTGGTATTTCTCTCTCCTTTTCTTCTTCTTCATGTTCGACGCCATAGCTAAACTTCACTGCAAAAAACCCCCAAAATTTCTTCTACTGTTCTACCTTTTAACCCATAATGATTCCCACTAAGTTAATATTCCAAACTCATGCTTACTGATGATTCCAGTTTGGTAGATATTGATACCCTTTTTCTCATTTTACAGTATCTAAAATTTTCCCCAAAAATCATTACACAAAGTATACAAGATTTACGAAATTCATCTCAAATAAGTTTCACTTAACATCACTTTAAAAATTCTAATATATGTGTCTTATCCTAAAAAAACTAACCTTCAACAGTAGATTTTTTATCACCATCTATCTTGACATAAAATTCTTACGAGGTCTCTCCAAATTCAAAACCTAATTTGTATCAACTCAAACCCAAAAATAATAAATTTATCACACCCGCTATGATATGAATTGATTATCATAAATTTTCAGTGAAGAAAATTAAACACTTGCCTGATGAATTTCGTAGTTAGTGAATCCTTTGATGTAGATTATGATTTGATGAAGAACACACACTTGTTCTTGATTTTGGCTCCCAAGGGTGCTTTAATTTCTCCCTTTTTCCTCCTCTACATAGATAGGTTTTCTAAAATGAGTTGTGGCTTCCACACCCTGTCGCTTTTAGGTTTTACTATGCCAATCCCATTTTTAGGGTTGTGGACTTTCTTAAAATGGCTCAAACACTCCCGCGTGCCTTGATTATGCTTAAAAATGTCCCGAGACCCATTTACCACCCCCAGGTACCCTTTTCCAACTATCTCGACCTATCCGGAATCAACCGTGCACTTAGAATTGTCATTCGAATTATTTTACTAAAATTTCTTATCTTGATCCCAATATAGTCTATACCCGACTTCTGGTTGGGATAAATTAATGTCATGTCATAATCACTCGTTATGACGTAAATAAATCATTACTATCTAATACCCCGTACTTTTATGGATATTTAAATTACATGACTAGGTGTAATTTAATCATTTGAGAATTTTTAGTGAAAGAGAATTCGAAGTGCGAGTTAAATATCAATTTGGTGAGTGACGGATTAGTATTGATGTGTGTTGTATTTACTTCCGGGAATAAGTAAATGAAGTTGGATTGTTTTATATCATGTCACAGTTGGGCAAAGCAACAAGTAATAATATTTTATTTGAAAACACGTGCGTAGTTGTGTTGGACTTATAAAGATGAATTTTTTATAAGTGACTCGGATGGGGATTTCGAGTGAACAGTTGGTCTCGAAAGGGCCTATATAGTGAGAATAGAGTACCAGGGGTAGTGTTTGGGTTTCGGGAACTTTTTGGACCAGTAGGGACTCGCAATTGTGTTTACGAGTCAATTTTTGACTTAATAAGGGGATAATCCTTATTATCTCATATTAGGGCATGAAAGAAAAAGAAAGAAAGAATAAGAAAAGGGAGAAAGAGGAGATTTTTGAACAAGTTCCGTTGAATTTCGGCACGAGATCGTCGAATTTATCCAACGAGGCAAGTGTTTAACTTGCTTTAATCATTTTAGTGTGTTTATAATCCATATTATAGTTAGTGTGAAAACTATATGATTTGGGTTGGGAGTGTTGCACAAAAATGGGTTTTTGGAAGACAATTTCATAAGAAATTGATGTGATAATAAGATTATATGAAATCTAGGCTTAAATCCATGTTAATGGTATAAATTATGGTGAGAAATTGGAAGAAATGGAAATTGTGATTCAATTAAGAAAAAGGGTTTAATTCTTAAAAGTTTGATAAATCCCATGAATTAGTTGATGTATTTGGTGTAATTAGGTGCGTAGATGTAGGATATATGGTTGGGGATGGTTAGAAACTATGGATATGGGATTGTATGTATGTTGGTCGAGTAATTATAGAAGAAGAAGCAGATTTTGCAAAAGTAGGTTTCTGAACCATTTTGAATTGATTCGCACAGGAGCGAATCGATTCGGTCAAGGCGAATCGATTCGGACCTGACAGTTTTGGAAAATTTTCTTCTTGGTTTAAAGATTTAAGGATTATTATTTTTGGAGATAAATATTGGGGTATCCTAAATAGAGTGTGAGGACCTATAGATGATTAAATGAGTGATGTGTGACCCTGGGATTAGTGGGATTAAAATTCGAGGTATAAATTTTAGGAATGTTTGGGACGAACGACATTTGAGGAATTATTCAACGGGTTCGTACATATATATTTATGCATGTAGAATATATATGCCGATTACATAAATGGGAAGAATATATATATATATATATATATATATATATATATATATATATATATATATATATATATATATATATATATGAGTAAATCCTAAGGTGCGAGTAGGATTAAAATAGAATACTAGCTAGTAGTTATAAGCTAATATTCGGGAAATTATTAATGTGATAAGTATATCATAAGTGAGTGAATACTTATGGGATTAAAATAAGTTGTATGTATACTTATGAATTAATACGAATTGGTATATTCGAGATTTACAGGCTAATGCCGGAATTGATAGGCCATATATATGTATATATATGTATATATATATATATGTATATATACATATATATGTATATATATATATATATATATATATATATATATATATATATATATATATATGTATATATGTATATATATATGTATGTGTGTGTATATGCGGGTATAGAGATAGTATATATATGATATGATTATGAATATATGTGTGTGTGAATGATATATTTAAGTGAAGCATTCTCCTCTATTGCGATCACAGGAAGTTGTGTGATGTGGATGAGCCCCCTATCTTGAGGAGTAGGTTGCGTATAGTCCCGAGGTCGTAGAGTCCATTATTTATATTGTGTGATATTTTATCAGGAGTGAGACGTGGTGGGTATGTTTCGTTCTCATTGTAGGTGAGGAACTATGACCGCTTCCCATACGTTGTGATTTGATTTTTTACCAAGTTGGTGTGAGAGTCCGACCGCTGGTACACAGGATGATATGTGAGTAATTTCCTGGAAGATGATAGCATTGAGTTATAGCTCTGGGGGACGGTTATTATACTTATATAGTGTGTGATATATAAGTGTGGACATACTTAATGTGTATAGTATATGGTGTGTATATATATATGAGATGTGAAAAGATGTATATATACAGGCTGAATAAAGAATGAATTGTAAAATAATTTATGGATTATTCAGGAGCATAAAATCCGGAATAAAATACGTGATATACGTATATAAAGATGAGAATATTATATACGAGATAAACAACACAAAAATGGGAATAGTGTAAAATAACTAGTGAAAGTTACTCATAATCAATGGATAAATCATAAGTGAGAATTATAATGCGTAGGCTCGTGCAAAAGCTTAGGATATTATATACGCGGGGTATGTAATAATGTAAGGTGATTTAGAGGTTTTGAACAAACGCTAGTTAGGCTAGGTAGCGTAACTAGCGTGTTAAAATACATGCGTTAGGCGTGCACTCTTAGATGAGAGGTGAGGGGTATCTCATGTGAGTGCAACACCAGTTTAAATATGGAGAATATCATATATTAAATATTAAAGTATGTTAAGCACTTGCTAAAAATATTTTTCAAAACTCGGGCTCTGATTCGTACCTATCTTTTCTTTTTCCTCTCCTTTGTACCCTTTTTAGGTGTCCAGACACAGGGAGGCCTGGATGAATTTTTCCTTCGAGTCAGGCGTTACTGCCGCAGTTGTGGATGTTGGTAGGAAATTGTATGGACGCTTCTATCCTTTTAATCTAGATAGGAGGTACTATTAAAATACTCAGGCATGTTGCCCAATTGTTGTCTCTTATTTTATTTTGAGCATTTTTATTTTACGCCTATTCGATATGGTTGTATAAATGTTTTATCGAGAGTTATCATCATTATTAATTCAATACAGTTGTTGTTCATATCTTTGTATGGATGGTTTTAAATTTGTGCATTTAAGTTAAAAATATTAGAAAGCTTAAAATTTGATGCCAGGCCTAGTAGGCTATTAGTAATTAAATGGTTTTCGACAGTGATGCTGAGAATGAAACCATTTGATATTCCTGTTTAATTTTATATAGGACTGATCATACGTTATTTTATTAGGCAGGGTGTCACATACTATTCACTTAGTAATTTAAATTCCATAAATATTAACCATTTACTCTCTAGATTAATATTTAAATAAATACTAATAATAATTAATTCAATTAAACTATGACACACAAGTAATTTAAAATTAGCTGAATTAATTAAATATCGAATGCACAAAAATACAAGGTTTTATAGTTAGGAGGCGGCCTATGATCGAGCGTCAGATTTCCTATGTATGGTGCTTAGGGTTCAAGAAAGGCTGGGACCAAGCTTTGGTCACAACCGGAGTTCCAACTGACTCCCCTTTGTTTCCCAGCACGAACCAGGTCCAAACCCAATGGAAGTTGGGAAACCTTTTATCGAACAACCTCCGTTTTAAGCCAGGATAGAACCAGTTGGTCCTACTACTGAAGACCCTTTTGTTGACAAAGTTACAGGTGGCTCTAATGCGATAGTGGTTACTGGTGATCAGACAACCCTAAACAAGGGGAAAGGGTCAGTTTCTTCTGAGCAGATATAGGATCTTGTTGTAGGTCTAAATCTTCTACTTTAGTTTTGTCGATTCTATTTTTTGATTTCCAAACTTGTACTTTGGCATTTTCCCCCACTATGATTTGAATGAAGAGAAGCTTTTTACAACTTAACTTGCACTCATGTTGATGCTTTATCAAATTTATTGCTTATTTTGTTGTTTGTAGCCCATTGATATAGATGATTATATTCATGTGAATTCTCCTCTGGGATAAAATCTTTGGTGCAAGAAAATAGCAGTACAAGGACCAGTCCGAGTTGTTCACCAATATGAAAGATAGCCTTCAGGAAATGGAAGAACTTGGGTCTTCTGTCTAAGAGGAGATAAATGACCTAAAGGACAAAGTTCTAAATGCTAATGAGGTAAACCAAGTGATCCATCTGACCCAGAAGGAGAACGATGACCTAAGAATGAGACTTCTCGTCTTAAGGGGAGCATCCCATCAGGGTCCTCCGTGGTGTTTAGAGGAACTTTATCATTAGTCAGAGGGACTGCTCGAGACGAGTCCCAAGCCTTACAAAGGGAAGTTGTTGAACAGAAAGTAGATATCCAACGACCATATGTAATCGCCGCCGGTCTTTAGAGGGATGTGACAAGGTTGAGGCATATGTTCAAAAGGGGTTTAAGACGAGCCTGGGTAAATGGCTATGACCAAGGTTGGACTGAAGCAACAGTGAAAATAAAGGAAGCAGAAGACGTTGCCTTTTGCCCGGGGGTGGCTTAGTGCTCTTAGAGAACTAAGGTTGCCTAAGGACTCCCCCTTGTGGTACAAATTCAGATTGATTGCCTGGCCTACGAACAAAATCCTTTCTCCAGTGATGATCGGTGGGTCCCCATTGATGCTATTCCTGCTCAACTTCTAGAACATCACTTAGAGGATGTTAGAGAAGAACTTGTGCCACACCCAGATGATGGTCGGAGAGGGCGCGTAAAAGTTTACCTTGCACACTATTATGTGCCATTGTAGCTTCTTGTATATTTAAATTTTTGTTGTACACATAACTTTTGTTTAATGAAAAATTATTGCTTACAACCTTTCAATTGGTTTTATGTTTAAGCTCATGTTGACTAAACATTTGTCTAGTTATATATTTAGTAAACCAAGAATCTGTTTGCCTCTGGCTTTATCAGTTTGAGCTCTATATCGGACTAAATGACATTTGATAGATGTTAATGGTTGTATTTAAGTACTACCACTCTGCCTGTTACGTATTTTAACATCATCCCAGTCCAATATGCCTGAGCAGTATCATTCCATTCATTTTACCTTTTAGGTCGTGTCATCACACTACCTTAGGCCTAAATTAAATGATGGCGATAATGCACCTGTCTAGTGGGAAATCCACCAGAGCAGGCTTTTTTCAACCAACAGGAGTTAGCGACCAACCAGAGTTGTTGTTTTTGCCTAAGGATCCCTTATAAGACTTTTGTTGTTGTCGGAGCAACTCATGAGGCTTCTTGTGTTTATAACAAGGTCTATAGAGTAATTCGAAGTGATCTTTGTTAACTTGCTAACCCTGTTCGTCAGGCAGTTAAATAGGCACAAAGGAATTATTATTAAAAAAGGTGAGAATTAATGAGATATAATCAGGATAAGATAAGCAACGAATGTAAATTTGAAGAATAGATGGGCCAATCTGGCCTTTTTTCATTGTGAATTATCTTATCAAGCAATAAAAAATAAAAATTTTGCTAACTTAAAAGATCTAAAAGTAGAACGTATTGAGATTGAATGTGTTCCATGCTCTTGGTATCTTCCTTCCCTCCAGTGTTTCCAGATGATATGCTCCTTGAAGATCATCTTTGATTACTCTAGATGGTCCTTCCCAGTTTGGTAATAGTTTTTCATCTGATGATTTTACATCACTGCCGAGGACTTTTCACATAACATAGCCTCGTATTGAAAACTTCCTCGAAATGACCATTTTGACTACCCTTTCACTAAATTGAAAGATAAAAATAGACTATGTGCTATTTAAGAATTCTCTTTGGCTAGTGTGTGTCCAATTTCATTCTTTTGGTAGTCGATTTTAGTGAGTTTGTCAAAATTCAAAGGGTCCCAATATTTTTCCCACTCTTTTCTTTCAAAAAAATCCAAAAACATTTTCTTCCTTTATTTTTAAAAGATCCAAAAGTATTTTCTTTCTTTCATTTTCATGGCCGACGAACGTCCCTTACGAGATAACTTTGGCCACTTACCAATTTCTCAAAGCATGTTTGAAGTTCATCCCGAGTCGAACCTCCATACCTTACTTAGTGGTTTTAACTCTCAAACACACACCATTGATACTCTTGCGTCGTCCACGCACTCATTTCATATTCCATCGCCTCCGATGACGAGTATCAATGCGTCACATGCTTCGCTATACACCCCATGATTATCATCCTTTTGTCTCTCACGGAGATACTTCTCCCGTGTATGACACATTTGACCCCGTTCCACACACTTCCTTTGAGTATTCTCCAATAGTCATGTCAATAGCGAGTTGTGTCCACCTCAACCACCACCACCACACATCACTTCACCACCGTCATCCACCTCTTCTCTCGAAAGCCTCTTGCAAAATTTCATCCTCAAGCAAGAGTAAGCCACTCAAATTCAAAATGAATCCCCCCAACGGCTTCAACAAAGATTAAATGAAATTGAGTGTGAGCGAGAGTCATACTTCACCCCAAGTCAACCCATTGTTACCCGCACGTGGAGTGATGATGTGTCGTCTTAAGCCATTGATTTTTAGTGTGACCAACCTTATCCTCCTGAGAATCGCGACGTTGAGACCATTCCAGGGTTCGGGCCTAAAGTTGACAATGGTGTTGACTTACCTTTCATTAGTGAGACTGATTTTCTCCCGTCATATTCAAATTAACCCACACTTGAGGTTCAGCTTTTCTTTCTCACCGAATCCAAAAAAATGCCCGAGTCTACATCTATTGAGCCCACTACGTGTGTTCCCGAGGAACCACTCCATCATAGGTTAGCTCCGGCTTTGAGTGCACACTCCTGTCCTGAGATTGAATTCAAGTTGGTTTCTACCTCCCCGGATATGGATCATGTTCCACCATGCATGGCTCCCTTTGAGCCCAATATTTTTAATGATTCCTCAATCTCAGCTCTTGGTGCCTCATTTGAATCACCCACCACATTACTTGGTGATAGCCTTGTCCAGAAGTTGACCACTCCATATTTAGAACCCACACTCCCTTGTGAGTATTCCTTTCCTCTTCCTACAAGTGCCCTTAACGATCCCTCTGAACCTCATGATGAGTGTGTGTCTCCCACTCTTGAGTTGGATCATCTTCCTCCACCCTTTATCCCACCCGATACACCCTTTATCCCACACGATCCACCGTTTATCCAACCCGACCCACCCATTGTTCCTTCCACCCCACCACATGGTTTGGATCTTGATTTTACACCTTTCATGTTTATATCTACATTTTTATATCCTCACCTGAAACCCCCCTCCACCATTTATGAGACTATATATAGTGTTACTCTCTACTTCTATGACACCAGGCTTGTTACCCCATGCCCGCCACGCTCTTATGGTGTTTATTTTTCCCACCGACAGCTCCCTGGCATGTCACGACTCGACCATTATCATCGTCCATTTATATAATGGTCGTGCAATTTCTATGAGCCCCACCACATCCCACTTACTAAACCATTTTTCCTTCCTCACCAACTTGAGAACCATTCTTATAGGGCCCTTGTTTCCCTCACCTTTCGGCTCAATAAGGCCCGAGACCGATACTTCTTCACCCTTACCCTAATACCCTCCCACCCTTGGTCCACCAATGCTTTGCATCATATGATGCACTTTTCAATACAGGTGCATTGACCCCTTTTAGCATTCATCCAACAAGGCTAATGCTTCAGTCTTGTTTGGGGGTGATTATCATCATCCATTTTTCAGTCGCCCGTGTTTTCATAGTTCTTATCTTTAGGGTGAGAATCGTTTGGTCTGGATGAAGATAATAAACTTAGCGCTACTGGGAGGCAGCCCGTCATTTCTTGTATGAGTCTCATCCTGTTTAGGGGTTGTGTTTCCCATCACCCTATGCTTTCCATGTTTATAGACTTGTACACATTTTTTCTCTTATCATTTATTCAGGTTTATTCTTGGCTTCATCTGTCCACTTTATTAGCGATTGATTCTGGTAATCTATTTCCTCCCTTTTGCTCGCAATTTAAAAAATCATTTACTTAACATCGAGGATGATTTTCCTTTTTGTTTGGGGGAAAATTTATCAAAATCGTACCTCTTTTGAAAAATTTTGATTTTTAAACCTGATTTTTAAAATTTCGTGCAGTTTCTTTCATCTCAATCATTGATTTGAATTTTCTATCATCTATCTTTTAAGTCTAGGAATCAAGTGAGAGAATTTATTTTCTAAATAGCTTATGTAATACATAACAAGGCATGTTGCACCATAAATTTCTAGACTCAACAAAATTTGTGCACGTATCACATCACTACGATTTAGAGTTGAAGAGTACTACAATTCTCAAGAAAACTTTAAGGATCACTAGTAGAGACTTTAGCTTGTGAGATTCATGTCTTTCATCCTTTTAGAGAGTTTTACGCAATCTTCAAGTCATAAGTTAATTCCACTTCTTTTGGGTCCGCACTTTAAATCGTTGTATGATCTCATTATTTTTCATAAAATTTTGGCTTCATCACTAAAAACAACATCACTTTCGAGTCGTAAGAAATATGTGTCTTGAAATTTGTCCCGATCACTAGGTTTTCATCCATTCACTTCATCCATCACCTTCCCATATTCTCCCCATCCATATACATACCCCACTCCATTCATTACCATCCATAATTTTTTTGAAAAAAATAGTGTTTTCAAATGTAAAATGTCTTCAGTGTTGAGAGTATAAAAAAAAGAAAAAGACAAAAATATAGCGAAATAGCAAAAATGGAAAAAAGAAAAAAGAAAAAAAGAGAAAAAAGAAAGAAAAGAAAAAAAAAGTTTGTAGTTAGTTCTTGTAAAATAAAGACATTTGTTCTTCATGTATAGAACACTCTTATCGCATCCATCATATCACCCTCAAATCATATCCTTCCCATTTCATTTCCCCCTCACCTATAAACATCCATGTTCTCCCCTACGTGTTTGGTCAAATGAAAGTCAACGTGGTGAATAACTCGACGTTCTCACTATGGCGATTAGCATTCTCTCATGAGATCATTTTTCTTTCTAAATGTTTGTTCTTTCTTATATATGTGTGAGACGTTTGAACTTTCTTATATTTACTCACCTCTTCACACAAAAGAGCGATACACTTACCCCAATCTCGTGAGTTCAATTGAGAGATTTATATCCGTGAGATTTTGAAGTTTAAGCGTTGATTCCGAAAAGGCGATCTGAGAATTTCTCTTATGATACTCGACCCATTTTGACTGATTCACACCACACAAGTTGAGTTTCAGGAAGGATGTGCCTTGAGTATTTACTTAGCTAAATATTTTTACACAATTCTAGCTTGTATTTCTCAAAATATTTCTTTCATGGTGGATTGTGCGATTATTCTACGTCTAATAAGAGATTGACTATTGTTTTGCAAATAAAGAATTTTGTGGGTATATATCATGTAAACCCTCACGAGATAAAACTTGTCCTGTAGGGCAGCCTATAGATTTAAAGGCTTGTTGCACATGCTAAGTACAATTTCAAGTGCTCGCTAAAGTGGTACACTTTTGGTTTCTTATATTTCTCCTTCTCTCTATTTTTTTTGCTCGAGGACTAGCAATATTCTATTTGGGGGTGGTGTGATAAGCACTTAAAAGTCTACACTTTATACCCCGAATAGACGTATTTTAGTTGTTAATTCTGGCCAAATTGAGTCTCATATGCTTAATTATCTAATGTGTAGGCTATATCGCCATTTGCGGAGTTCAAATGCTTACTTCAAGGGAAATGTGTGATTTATGGAGCTAATTCTCCAGTCCCGTACCTTACACGAGTCTAACATAGCCCAAACCTTCACCCGAGCCTCATGTGTGTGTTGTATTGTACTTTTACTATTTTTTTTATTTTGAGTCGTTTTTATTTTTTAGGATTTATTTTAGATTTAATTACAATTTTCAAGGATTTATTTTCTATTTTTATATTTCTTTATTTTGATTTTGATTTTTATTATTTTTTAATTTTTAATTTTTATTGTTTTTTATTTTATTTTATTTTTAAGATTGGTTTTTAGGAGTTTATTTTTAGTTTTACTAGATTTTATTTTTTAGTACTTTAGTTTTTATTTTTATTAGATTTTTAGTTTTTATTTTTATTTGTTTTATTTTATTATCTGAGTTTTATTTTATAGATTAGGAATTTAATTTTTATAGATTTTATTTTATTTATTTTTAGGATTTTAGTTGTTATTTTTCATTTTTTTTAAACGTACAACTCATTACACACATCACCAATTCCATACTCTCCCTCGCCATTCCACCCTAGACCCCCAACTCATCTTAAATACCACATGTCCCACATGCGTAATTAAAGTTCTCCAAAATACCCTCACCCAAATTTGATTTCTACGTCACCCCATGCACATGCACCCCTAGCCCATTTTCCCAATTGTGCCCCCATGCTCCATGTACCTCTTATAAATGAAGACCCAAAGCTCATTTGGGACATCATCTAGGGTTTAAGAGAGAAACACTTTTTATTTTTTAGAGTAGTTTTTATTTTAATTTTTATTTTCTTTTATTTTAGAGATTATTTTGAAATTAAATTTGTGAGATTCAAGTTGAGTGAGTTTTTCATTTATATTTTTGTTGATCACTCACTTGGAGGATTGTATGCTTCTCATTCAAGGATGGAAGTCAATTGAGTTCAAGAGATTGATTGGATTGTTCTTCTCTCTAATCTTTTATGTTAAATGCCTATTGAACGTTTGTTTATCATGTTTGATATCATGTTAGGCTAAATCCCCTTTCAAGGGTGGGGTGACCCATTATTTGATATTAATTCTAATTTAATTAATTAATTTAAATTAAATGTCTCTTTGATGATTAACTTTGCACTCTTACATTTTAATTTACGCCTCGAGGGAGGATAAATGATTTTCGAGAGAAAATCGAAATTCTAGTTATAATACCCTTTTTAATTAGATTCGAACTAGAGATAGGGGTTTCTCAAGTGTGGTATTATTCTTTTAATTTCAACTCTAAGCTTACTTTTATGATTTAAACCAATTTGATAAATCGTTCCTAGCGGGTGATTTGTTAAATGATGTTTAAATCTACTTTTCTAGAGTTGTAGGAGTGTTAAATTTAATTTTTTAAAACGTTATTATTAAAATTACATTTGCAACGAGAGTTGATTTGTGATTTTGATACTAACTTGGGATAATTAATTTGAATGAATTAATTAATTTTGATTAACTAGAATATATGGCTTCATCCTATCCCTTGTTAGTCCACACTTTTACTTCCTCACTCATTTCATATTTTAGATTTTTATTTAGTTAGATTTACTGAGTTTCTTCTCTTGCTTTTTAGTTAGTTCTTTACATTTTTGATTTAGTTTAGTCTTATTTCACCCTCGTCAAAAAATTGTTTTAATATTGAAAATGCAAAGAAGTCTAAAAAGAAATTAAATAAAAAATGAGTTACATTAGTTTTCCTCTTGTTTCACTCCTTTGATTTGGATTGATACCTCATTTACCTATATTCTAGTTTGTTATATATTTTTGTAGGTAATTGAGATTTTTTATTGAAGAGCTTTACACAACGACATACCAAAAAGCGACTCTATCAGACACCACATTTTAGGACCCCATAAGTTCTCTTTAAGTCCCTAGTACCTCTCAATTTCACTATAAACCCTAGGTCGCACTCCGAGTACCAA
Organism: Sambucus nigra; assembly: GCA_949130495.1. Lineage (NCBI taxonomy): Eukaryota > Viridiplantae > Streptophyta > Magnoliopsida > Dipsacales > Adoxaceae > Sambucus > Sambucus nigra. Next base: position 659,975,581 of record OX422213.1, on the reverse strand, counting down.
TCTAAACACCATCGGGCGCTCCTAGACCCCGATTTAACCCCAAGTGACTTCATTGTCAAAAGAAAAGCTCTTTGAATCTTCGAAGGGCTCTGAAATCCTTTTCTAACGATCTGCCACGTGTGCGAAACGGTATAACCATACGGACGAACGATCAGTTTTCCCCCGAAAATTAAACCAGAGGCCACCGGGAGCTCCCAGGCTCCATTTGACCTAAGTCAACTCTTCAGCTAGAACGAGACAGAATAAATCTCTTAAGGGCACTGAATACCTTTTCCAACGGTCCTCCTCGTGCGCAATTTTGACTTACGGTATGGACGGACGATCCATTTTACTCTGAGAGGTCACCAGGCGCTTCCGAGCACCGGTTGACCAACGCCAACTTTTTGAACCAAGCGAAACTCTTGTTAATGTCAAAATAAATCTCCTAACCTTTCCAACGGTCTACCTCATGCACAATTCTGACTTACCTCATGGACAAATGATCTGTTTTCGTCCGACGATCTCTCGTCTGCAGGACTGACATACGTTTTCGAGCCACATTTGACCCAAAGTCAACTCTCGAACTCGGGAGAGTCCCAAAGGACTCTTAAAGACCTATGAATTAACTTTCTAATGGTATGCCCCGTGCACTATTTGGATCAACAGATTACGTTCATTGACTATTTTTCCAAAAAATTTTGCATGAGACTACCAATTATCAGGTCCGGATCCCTACCTATCGAGAGTGTGTCTAGGGTCACCTGCAGAGAGGCAAGATAAAGGAAGTGTCGATCGGCAACCCCCTGGCCCTATAAAAGGAGGGCATGAACTCACTACCAAATACACCAACATCTCAGATCCATTCAAGTTTACAGTCCCATTCAAGTTTACAGTCCATCAGCATCAATGATCTCAGCAACATTCTCTCGAAATCAACGAAGTTCCTCCATGTAAAGTTCCATTCAAGCTTACAGTCCCATCCTTTTCATACCCAATTTAGTAAATCACATTCTTTCTCATCCAACATGCATCCCACATTCAAGGAAGTTCATCCAAGATTAAAGATCAAGTTTCAAAGAAGGTCCAATTGCTTCCCTCTCTCTTTAAGTTCCTAGTTTTTGCATAAATTTCATTAAATACATAATGTAGTTCCTACTTTAGTTCACACCCATTAATATCTACATCTTTATTAGTATATTGCACATACTTTTATTTTCTATAAAAAAACTAAAACAAACAAAAAGAGGGTTACGCCCATAAATTCCGAACGGGTCGCACTTTTTCAAAACTAAAAACATATTTTTCAACACACACACATATACTAAAATCCCGTTTGGATCTATGGGATAAACCCCACCCCCATGCCGCATCCGAACTACGTGGATTTTAATGCTTTTATAGGCTACCTAGGCATTTCGCATTAAAACCCGAGACTCGAGTCCAATTTTCCAACTTTCCTAAATTCCTCATTTGTATCATATTCTTGCATTAATATACATATTATGTTTGTTAGCGTTTCATCCAACACATATTTTCATTTCATAATAACATTCACTATCGCAATAAACGCACAAATCATTTTTTCTATATATATATATTATTTTGGGTACATTCCTATAGATGACCTCACTCTACCTTTCCCATGGTGTGAGTTGAACGATTTCGATCTCCATTATATATACACGTACACACACTTCACGAAGAAATAAAGGAAAACAACAACACTACCCCATGAGAGACCGAAAGGGTGGGATGGGTGCCTAACACCTTCCCATTCCATAACTTACCCCGAACCCTCTGAACTATTGGTTTCGTATGAATCAGTTTGTCTTTGATGTCGTCCTCTCGAGGCAGCGACATGTTCTTTTGTCTGTTTTGAGCAAAATAGACTGGCGACTCTATCTCCTTACATTTATCCCACACCGAAGATGGTCGAAGCATCCCCGAGCGAGACGCGAGACCTCTTCGAGTCGCCCCCTCCCCCAAGTTCGAATCGGGATGGCCATAGTGGCGACTCCGTTGGGGATTTTTTCATAAGAGGGCTAGACTCTATCTGCATGGTTGTTTTGTTTTCTTGTGTGCATATGCACCTACCTGTATGTACCATTTCTCTCCTCCATTATTTCTTGCTCATATACCTCATACTTTTATCATTACTCACTCACACACTTGTAGAAATTCTCCATGTACACTTCACATCACGTGCACCTAGGATCACCTATATCCCCATGTTGCACACACCACTTAGAAATACATGCTTAGGTGTCACTAACACACACCTCTCCATATCACGCTTGTATATATCCATGACCACTCACACTTATCACACACCACTTGTAGTCGGCTTAGGTGGTCACTCTCACATATCCATGCTTAGTGTGAATTTACTTACTTGTACATCATCCCCCTGCTTGGTGTGATGCTCATCAATAAAGATACTCTCTCCATAAGATGCTAATCAAGAATCATGCATGTTACACACTACATCACCAAAGAGCATTGTTATTAACCAAATTTTGTCCCGTAACTAGGGAGTTCCTTCGTGATGGGTGCTGGTCAAGCAAGGCGCGATTAGACTAAGAGATATGACTCTCACCTTCCATTACCCAAGTACCTTCGATGTATATCGAACGGTTCCCCCCGCATCGTATCGCTTGACCGAACTCATGACGGGAGGGATATCGCAGGGAACTCGTTCACGTACGTCGAGTATATCGAATTCGCTCTCATACATAATGTCCCCACGAGGTATATAATGAGGCAATTCACGAACACTCAGGTATATCAAATGGCTTGTCCATACGTACCGATTGCCTTCAAAAGCAAGACGTATATCGTGGAAGTCATGCCAAAGGGGGGAAAACCTTCCCATTTACCCAACAACTGCATACCCACATGTAGGTGTCAAACCTAGGGCAATCGCATTTAGTTTGTCGATTTCAACCCAAAACACTGTCGAAATGCCGGGTCGGCATGTCATCCAAATTTTTGAAATTTTTTTAAAATGGGGCCCTGATCATAAGCATGGTAACAAGTCCAACTATAATTTTTACATAGTTTTCTAACTCAATTTTTTCCAGGCTCGGGTCCCGTTCGGCATTTCTCTTTTTGCATTTAGGTAAACCTAATAAGTGAGAACCTAATAAACATAATGACAATCATGCTGAGACTTGTCTCTCATTTTTTCCATATTTCATTTCCAAAAGTGTCCAAGAATATTTTTCCTCTATTATCAAAAATACCAAAAATATTTCCCTCATTTTACCCAAAAACAAAAAAAAAACATTTTGTCCTCATCTTTTCCAAAAATGTCAAAAATATTCTTTCCTCTTTTCCAAAAATAAATCACAACTTTTCTCCTTCTCAGGTCGATCGCATACCCTTGGCCTGGCTCCCTATTGGTTTCGGTCTTTAGTCGAATCACCTCGAAGATCCATCAGTCCCTTCACTTCCTTCGAGTTCAGAATTCATCCACTTTCCATGGCGAACACAAACTAGATGCCGAATGTGCAGCCGGATTTGTTGACAGTCCTAGCCCAACTTACTGCCAAGATTGACAACCTTCAAATCGAGGTTCATGAGATGCAATTAAACCGGGTCCCTATTCTCAAAGATCCTGAGGTCCTCTTCCCTCACGCTATGGGTTCTCCTGCACCCGAGCCTATTTAGGTTCCCGAGGAATACCAGCACGCTCCACATGATCCCCCTGCTAATTGGTCGTTGCTAACCCAGCTTCCTTTGTCGAATCTTACCCAGCCAGGGGCTAACTTACCCGTGACCTTTGATTCGAATGAGGAATAATTGAATAAGGTCAAGGAGGACCTCAAGATGTTGATCAAGAAATTCGACACAGTCAGACTCTCTGGGAACTACATGGACTACACCCAAATGTTTCCATATCCTAAATTCGGGTTACTAAAAAAGTTCAAGATGCCCAACATCGAGAAATTTGACAGTAGTGGACCTCCAATTGTTCATCTCTGTAGTTATTATCGAGCCATGACTTTACTAGGGGCTCCGAGGAAATAATGGCCCAAATGTTCCAAGAGGCCTTGAAGGATAGTGCTCTTCGTTGGTTCTTATCTCTCGAAGAGTCCAGAATCCGCAGTTGGGAAGATTTTACCTGCGAGTTCATATCATAGTATAAGTACAACAAGGAGTTAGAGGTCACCCACCGTGATTTAAATTTGCTCAAGCAGAATCCTGGGGAGTCAGTCAGTAACTTCATAGCAAGGTGGAGAGAGGAAGAAGCCACCATGACCAACAGACCTTCCGAAGAGGATCAAGTTAGAATTGTGAAGAAAAACTTCTTACCCTATATCCGAGCAACGATGGGAGGATAGGCAGTACTACCCTTATTTTCAAGCCCTTCGAGAAGCAGGAGTGGAGATCGAAAACGGCCTTGCCAAAACAGAAGTTGAACCGAAGAAAGTATCTGGACAATTCGCTCCTAGAAAGTTTGAAAAGCCAGTTAGTACCGTAGTTTCAACTATCAATAACATCTCTCAACTTGACATATTATGGGCACCAGAAAGCCTCCCTAACCCAGTTCGAAAGGAATACATCGAGCTTCATACTCCTCTCTCAAAAGTTTACCAGGCTCTCTTAAGCCAAAACCTTATCAAACCATTAGACCATCGTCCATTACCAAACCTACTCCCTAAAAATTTCAAGCCAAATGCACATTATGACTTTCACCAAACTACTGACCATACCACTGACTAGTGCTTCCACCTCTGAAATGTGATCCAAGGCCTGATTGATCTGGGTGTCATCGCCCCACCAGCCAATCCTAAACCAAACACTAGTCATAATCCACTCCCAGATCATACAAATCCCATATTCCTAGAAGAAAACCAAAATTTGACCCATCTACCCAGATCATACCAAGAAAATCACCAATCATACACATATACTCTCTTAAACCTCTCCAAACATGCCCATACTTTCTCCTACACCCTACCAGCTTCACCGATCAGGCTTTATCACTCCTTACCAGAGCATGTATCATTGTTCGCACCCGTTTTGGAGGTAAATATATGTAAATGATATAAGTATTGAACCAAATCCTAGATTTTAGGTTAAAATTGTCCTCCCAGATGACCGTCGACGGTCAGAGATTCAGTGTGTTGTTATTGGAAGCTCAAAAATGGGCCCGATAGTCAGATAATTGGGTGATACCAATCGATGAAGTCAGCTTAAATGATATGGTCTAGATCACGATGGATTTATTCCAACAAATGGGAATATTTGTAGTATATCCAAGTTACTCAATGCTCTGAAACTACAAGGGAGCCTAGTCCTTTCGCTTTGACATCTCCCCGTCGGATGGGAGAACTTATACAAAGAGGCCATTGAAGTTGTGGAGTGCACTGACTTTTCATGGAAAGATGGTATCGTTGCCACCGGGTGGGGGGATGACTTTGATGATTCATAAAAGGTTAGTACGATAGTCAACATATGCGAGATGATATCATTTGAGGAGTTGCTAGGAGAAATCATCAAGGTGGATGGATAACCCAAGATCGACGAAGGAATAGGGTTTCTATTTTTCCCCTCTTCTGTGAACTATATGACAAGGTCAAGGAGGCATTACCAAAACCCAAGCCTGCTACCATCAGCAAGCGATAAAGGAAAGGGCGTTGAGAATATTCCTATGGAAGACATGACCCTTGAGAAGAGCAAGATTCTCGATTAGTTAAAGAAAAACCAATATAACATCACTCTATGGGGACTTTTTATGTCTTCCAACAACACCGAAATTCCCTGATCAAGCTACTCACAGGATCCACCGTTCCTCCCTCAACCACGCCAGAAAAAGAAATGAATTTAGTTAGAACCCTGACCTCTACTAGAATGCTCTCCGTCTCCGAAGAAGAAATCCTCAAGATTGGACCAAACCACAATTATGCACTCAACATCTCTGTCTAAGTTATGGAAAAAATATCTCACTCTCTCTTGTCGATAATGGATTAGCTCTTAATATTTGCCCATTGAGGACACTCAATTATTTAGGATTGAAAGTGAGGGACCTTGCTCCAACCTCTACCGATGTACGTGCCTACGATAATACCTGTCAAGAAGTGGTGGGATCTATAAAGCTTGCAATAGGGGTTGGCAATATAAATCCCATTATTGAATTCTAAGTCATCGATATCCCGACCTATTTCAATATGCTACTCAGACGACCATGGCTCCATTGCATCAAAGGGGTGTTCACTTCCCTTCATCAAAACTAAAGCTATTCTCCAATGGGTAGGTCATCACTATCTTGGGCGACGACGACAAAGTCAAGAATTCAAGCACCAGTAACCCAGTATTAGAGATACACCACGGGACAAATGATATGCTTCTATCGAATTTTTAGGTTAAACCACTTCTACTCCCAGTAGGGGACGATTTCAAAGATATGGTTTATCGAGAATATAACCCCCATGGAAACATCAATATAATCCAGATGTTTAAGAATATGCACTTTTTGCCCGGACTGGGGCTAGGACGACGATAATAGGATACTTAAACCCATTATGTTCAGGAAGGCATTTCCTCCCTGTGGCTTGGGCTATCAACCGTCAGAAGTAGAACTCAGAATGATCCGTCAACCTAAACTGAAGATAAGGTTAGAAAGTGCCAAAACAGTCTCGAGAGATTCCTTGAACGGAAGATTCATCAGAGAATGTAAGGATTTCCCCTTATGCAGTTTTCCTGAACCATCGTATAATCATGCGTACAAGAAGATAAAACCTGGAATAGAAACCTTTTTCCAAAACAGATACTCATGGGCCGAGCGTTCCTAACATCAAGCGCAATCACTCACTAAGAAGACCATAACCGATACCAAAAATAATGAGGAAAGTGGCTCTGAGGATTCTTTTAACTTACAAACACTGGGGATAACACATTGCATGATCCACACAAGAACTACATCGTCAAATCCATCCCGTTTGATCAAAGATGCTGATGCACCTCTCCTCAACTGACATCCTGCACCTGTGCCACCTACTGATATTCAACTTAACCCTGATGTTTAACCCATTTCCCCTTATTTTTTGTACCTCCTAACTCTGGTGTAATCAAAACCTCATTTTATAAGGTTCTCAATGTTGTTTTTCCTATCAATAAAATAAACAAAAATTTTGTGTGTCTTTTTGTGCCTTATATTAATCATCTTGATTCTAATCAAACCCTTAATATAATGATTTTGCAAACGAACAATTCTAAACTGATCTAAATAACATTAATAACAAACAACATAATCACGTTCAAGTTAATGAAGATGAAACTATTGTTATAAATCTCTGTTCTAGTATCCAACTACGCGAGATTAGGATAGGGGCTACCCTTGACGATCACGAGTGCGTACAACTCGAGGAATTACAAAAGGAATTTATGGATGTCTTCGCATTATCCTACGATAACATGCTCGACATTGACCCTGATATAGCTCAGCATGAGGTCCCCACTCTCCCATAATGCAAATCAGTCAAATAGAAACTACGAAAGCTCGGCACCGAATGGTCGCTCAAAGTTAAAGAAGAAGTGGTCAAACAGTTGAACGTGGGTTTCATTCGTGTGATCAAATATCCCACATAGCTAGCTAATATCGTACCCATGCTAAAATCTGGAGGGATGGTTCGCATGTGTGTCGACTACCGAGACTTGAACAAGTCCTCTTCAAAGGACGATCACCCACTACCCAATATCGACATGATTGTGGATATCGACAAGATGCACCCAGATCATCAAGAGAAACCCTCATTTATCACCCCTTGGGGAATCTTTTACTACACCGTCATGCCATTCAGGCTCAAACATGCAGGGGCTACCTACCAAAGGGCTCCCACAACCATTTTTCATGATCTGACACACAAGAAAGTTAAGGTCTATGTGGATGGTATGATTATCAAGTCTAAGACTAGGGAAGGTCATGTTCCCTTTCTTAGAAAGTTCTTTGAGTGACTACGACAATACCAGATGCGACTTAACCCACAAAAATGTGTCTTCAGTGTTACAAAAGGAAAACTCTTGAGATTCATGGTTTGTAAGAAAGTCATAGAAGCAGATCATGTTAAGCTGAAATCCATACTCGAGATGCCACCACCCTGGACGGAGAAGAAAATTCAGGGATTCCTTGGAAAATTACAGTATATCAGTCGGTTCATCAGCCAGCTGACTTCCATCTGTGATCCCATCATCAAACTCCTTCGAAAGGATTCAACAAAAGTTTGTAATGAAGCTTGCCAAGAAGCGTTTGACTTAATAAAGCAATACCTAACTCGACCTCCGGTACTCATACCACCGCAGCATGGTCTTCCCCTGCTCCTTTACCTAACCATAACAAATGCAGCATCTGGGGCTTTGCTAGGCCAATACCTTGAAGAAAACCGCAAAGAGAGAGTTATCTACTATGCCACTCACAAGTTGGTTGGGTACGAAGTTAACTACACATCCTTAGGTCACCCAAAAGCTACGGCACTATATGCTCGCCTTTCCCATTCGAATTGTATCCCGAATGGATCCTATCAAGTACTTGCTCAAGAAACCTTCTTTGTCCAGCCGAATGGCCTGTTGGTTGATGCTTCTAGTTAAATTTAATATTGCTTATGTTACACAGAAAGCCATAAGAGGAAGATCCATCTCTGATTACCTTACTGACTACCCTATAGAAGAGGCTGATGTCTGGATTTTTGAATTCCTAGATGAGAATATCCTTTGTACATACCAAGAAGATCTTCGATGGTAAATATTCTTTGACGGTACTACTAATAAGAAAGGTAATGGCATTGGGATCCTCCTAATTTCCCTTGATGACTCTCACACTCCCATTGCCATCAAGCTGGATTTTCCTTGCACCAACGACATGACTGAATATGAGGCATGCACGGTAGGACTCAAAGTTCCCCTCAAGAAAGGAATTCAATACCTCGATGTCTATGGGGTTCAGCCCTCATCATCGATCAAGTACTCAGAAGATGAAAAGTCAAGGATGAGAAACTCTTGCCCTTTAACGCGCACTTAGAAGAGTTAGCTTCCTAATTATGAGAAATTACCTTCCACTACCTGCCCCGAGCAAATACTAACCTAGACGATGCCCTTGCTACCTTAGCCTCTATGATCTACATGCCCAAAGGAATAACCATGGCCCCTTTTCTTATCCAAAAGCAAGATATATCAACCCATTGCTACCACATTGAGCTCATCACATAAGAATATCTCGAGATATCCAACTACTAGTAGATGATATTTGGTGCCTCCTTAAGCATGGTAGGTACCCCCAAGATTCTGACAAGAAAGGTTGAGCAACCCTCCGAAGATTAGTTGCCAAGTATATTGTCTGTGATAAAGCAATTCTCAAGAGAAACTTCGATGGAACCCATTTGCACTGCGTGGTAGGTGCTGACATTGAAGAGATGATGCTAAAAATTCACAGTGGGGAATGCGAACCCCACATGAACGGACATATGCTCGCCAAGAAAATGTAATACCCCGTACTTTTGGCTATATTTATTTTGGGATTAATTAATTAGATGCGTATTAATTGGAAATTAATCCGGGTTATAAATACTAACGAGATACGAGTTGGTATTTGATTATGTGCATACATGTTTTGATATATGTATTTGGTATTATGAAAGTTGTCGTGAGATTTATATACGGCATTTTAGAAATTTTGTTGAGACGCGTGGGACCGCCGCGTCACGGTGTAATATTTTGACTATAAAAAGTGAATTTAAAATTTATAAACCATATGGTCGTTTTGAGTGCGCCAACGCGTCCGGAAGGGTCGAGATAGTCAGAAAACACTAGTCGGGGGTGTAGTTTGGATTCCGGGGTATCTTTAGGCCATACCGGCATCATAAAGGGTATTTTGGTAATTTTACATTTTGAGGAATTAAAAGTGACGAAAATTGGGAGTTTTAATCTGATGTGGATTTAACCCACTAAGCCCACTAACCAACCCATATTAACCCTTTAAGCTACGGAGGCTATCATTAGGTTTACAACTTTCCCAAAGAAAACCCTAGCCACCTTAAGCCACCATTGGAGAAGAAGCTTGGAGAGAGGGAATTCTGCAGAAAAAATCTTCATCAAACCATCATCCAAACTCAGAGACAACCAAGGCAAGTGACTTTATTCCATTTAATTTCAGAGAATGTCTTTTCCATGTTAGAAATTGAAGAATTTTAATTGTTCTTGAAAGTTGAATGAAAACCCATGTTAATTGGATTTAGAACTTGATTATTGAGGACAAATCGCATGTAGAATTACATAGAGATGATTATTCTGGTATTTATGTATGTTGGTTGAAAAAAAAACGGATTAAATTCTGGGATTTGATGATGATATAAATCTAGGGTTCATGTTCTTGATAAAATTGGGGAAAAGTATAAAATCTTGTGATTTAATGATGTTTAGGATGCATTAATGCCTTAAAAGATGTTAGAATATGACCTTAGCATGTTTTAGTATGATTAGAGGACTTAAAACACTGTTAGAACGAACTTTGGAGAAGATTTGAGGAGTAGAAATGGATGAAAAACGTAACTAAGAGAATCTGGGACAAAACTGGCAGGTCGTTAGAAGCCCCTACCCAGGTCGTTCGAACGAGCTCGTTCGAACGAGTTTCTAACGAGTTGACCAGTCTCTTCTAACGAGGGGTAGTTTCGTTCGATATCTCGTTCGAACGAGATATCGTTAGAAGGTACAGTTCGTTCGAACGAACTGGAATCTCGTTCGAACAGTCTCGTTCGAACGAGACTTCTAACGAGTTGACAGAGGGATCTCGTTCGAACAGTCTCGTTCGAACGAGACTTCTAACGAGTTGACAGTTTGGGCCTTTTTGGACTGTTTTGATTTTTGGAGTTCCGTAAACTTGTTCGAGGATATAGATAACATTCCGAGGATGATGTAATGATAGAATTGGGACTTTTGGGTATTTATGAGAAGGAAATTAGATACGAGAGTTATATTAAATGGACGGTTTGGGTTGAGACGTGAGTGTCTACTACGACGTGAGTAAATTATGGCGCGTATGATTATAAACTGGAATAGTATAAATTATGATAATTATAAGTTAGTACGAGAATGCGATATGTACTACGATTAAACTACGTTGATTACTAAGATACGTGTTTACTTAGTATTGGTATATGAATTGTGTGTATGACATACCTACCATACTTGCTATCACGGGAGGTTTACGTTCGCTTAGGGCCCTCTAATCCTTGTGTTTCCCGGATTTAGACTGGTTACCTTGATGAACATAGGTCATAGAAAGACTTATTGGGATATTAATAAGTCCGCTGATCGTAGGAGCGTAGGTATGTGCGTGACCTATGTGATGTGACTGTGTTCGCCTCCATTGTTTGTGATGTTGTTATCTATGAACTATTCCTGAGAGATTCGGAATATGTAATCCTTACGTACGTGATGTACCGGGATGGATAGCAGAGTATGTGTGCACTACAGCTTAGTTCTCGGGGTGCTTGTATAGTATATTTATGATGTGATTAATATACACTTAATTACTGGGAACCTTCATGTTAATGTTGTGAATATAATTACGGTATTGCTTCAAGAAATATACGAGTTAACTGATAGTGATATATATATGGCATATTGAGCATCTGAGTTTACGTTAAACCCCTACTTAATTACGAGCGTTATAATGTTAATAGAACCGAGTAATATGGGTAGGACCTATGATAGTCTAGCTAGAGATGATGTCACTTAGCTAGTGGGTTGTGTCGTTATAGATGGGTACTTACGTTAGGAGTGCACAGTTAGACGAGAGGTGAGAATATCATGTGAGTGCACGTCCTAACATGTACTTTGCATTTAATGTTTTAAATGTTTTTAAAGCACTTGCAGGTTTTTAAAATATAACTCCACATTCGGGCTCTGACCCGTTTGCTTTTCAAATCTATTTTTCTTTGTAAAACCATTTTAGGTGCCCAGCCACAAGGACACCATGCATAGGATATTCATTCAGGAGACGAGCTGTAGCTGTTTGTGGAAGCTACAGGGATTTGCTTGTAGACGCCTCTATCACTTGGATTCCAGATTCATTATCTATTAGTTGTAGGGCATGTTGCACATTTCTATTAGAGTTACATTTCATTTCAGTTTCAGACTTTGGCATGTACTGTTTTAGTTTTCAGTTACTTATTTCAGTTATGGGATTGTAGTGAGGAGTTTTTCCTCCAGACTTTATTTACGTTATGTGATGTTCATTCTATTTTACTTCAGTATAGTGAATGGTGTATTTACTCTTTATTACACTTGTTGCATGTTAATCAGACTTTAATTAAAATTTGGCACTTACTTTTTAAATACTAGGTGGTTAGTAATCATAAAAATGTTTTCGACAGTGATGCTATTAACTGGACCAACTTGGCATTTTGAATTAATTTAATAAAGGAGTAGCTACCCGGTATTTAATTAGTCGGGGTGTCACAGGTGGTATCAGAGCATCAGGTTCTAGTGTCCTTTAGGATCTGACGGCTTATTATGTTTCCGCTAAGTTTCTTTGATATAGAGCCCTATATTTTAGGACTGTTGTACTCTTTTTGTGTATGCTTCGTTCTTCAGCTATCTTAAGTTTATAAACAGCGAACTTATAAACTTTGTTCTTATTTTAGATGCCTCCACGATGTGCACGACGAGTTCCCAGGGATGCAACGCCCGAACCCCAGCCCGCTCCAGTTCAGGGCATGATGAACGCCGCTGAGGTTGCAGCTATAGTAGCCCAAGCGGTAAATGACGCCATTGCCGTTGTTCAGCAGGCACCACCGCAGGCGCCGGTTGTTGCGCCAGTATAAGTTAATGCATTCCCGTCTGTTTAGGAGCGTGTACGTGACGCTTTTCAGAAAGCGCATCCGCCGGGGTTTGCAGGTAGCTCAGATGTGGTAGTCTCGAGCCAATGGAGGAAGGATATGCAGAGGAACTTAAGGATGTATGAGTGCACAGATGTTCAGAAGCAGGTGCTAGCTACTTTCAAGCTAGTTGGATCTGCGCTACAGTGGTGGGAGTCCATTACCACCATGGAGGAGAGGGATACTCTCACGATTCAGGAGTTCTGGGTGCGGTTCGACCGCAAGTACTTTCCGTCAGCTGTTCATACGGAAATGAGGAGGAGATTGATGAGTCTGAAGCAGGAAGGTAAGACTGTGGCCGAGTATGAGGCCGAGTTCACGAATCTGTTGAATATCGTTCCAGATGAGATACCAACAGAGGAGAAGAAGATTGAGAAGTTCACGGACGGGTTAAATTGGAGGATCCGTCAGCATCTGCTAGGGAACCTATCGTTGGCCACCTACTCAGATGTGGTTAACGCTGCATTGTTACACTGCCAGGACCACCGTTTTCATATGGCCGAGGGTAAGAGGTCGGGGGAGTCTAGCCATCAGGACAGGACTGGAGGACATAGTGCCAGCGGGGCACAATCTGGTCAGGGGCAGAGACAAAATGAGCAGGGCTCCCAGCAGGGGGATAATAAGAGGTTCCGGTCAGGGAACTACAGACAGGGACAGGGAGGTTTCCGTCAGGGCCATCAGGGTCCAAACGGCCATCAGGGCCAACAGGGGCAGAATGGGCAGCAGTTTCACCAGGGCCAGCAGGGCCAAGGGAGGAACGGTAACGGCCACCAGGGCCAGGGACAGCAGGGACAGAGAGGAGGGAACTTCCCAGGGAAGTGCTTTGTTTGTGGCAAGACTGGCCATAAGCGACAGGATTGTCCTGATAGGGGCAGGGCCCCACAGCAGCAGCAGCAGGGTGCTCGCCAGGAGCCACAGAGGCCTATGTTTCCCGCCGCTCTTCCCGCACCGCCACAGATGGCAGCATTGCGACCCATTCCAGCAGTCCCAGCTCAGCAGGGGCAGCTACAGTATGGACGTGTCTACAACGTCCACCAGGCTGCAGTTCCACAGGCACCGCCCGCGATTGAGGGTACGTTTTCTATCCATGGCACTATGGGTCGGGTATTATTTGATACGGGTGCTACACACTGTTTTATAGCTACACACTTCGCGAAAGCTTTAGGATTGTTAGCCACGGCAGAGAGCACAGTGACGTGTGTCGACTCACCATTGGGGAGTGGGTCACTTATTTTCTTTATATGTCGGGGAGTGGGGGTAGAGATTGGTGGTTTGGTATTACCTGCAGACATGTTAGTATTAGATATGCATGTTCACGATGTGATTATTGGGATGGATTGGCTCGTAGCTTATAGGGCCATGATTGATTACTTCAGCGGGAGCATTGTTTTTGCCATTTCGGGGCAAGAGATGTTTATAGTGGCGATGCCTCGCCCAGAGGGAGGATCGACCGCTCATCTGTATTACATTGAGGAGGATACCTCTAAGGAGGTAGTTATTCCTTTAGATTCTATCCCAGTAGTCAGGGAGTATTCGGATGTGTTTCAGGAGATACCAGGCTTACCCCCCAGTCGAGAGATAGACTTTGTTATAGATTTGCTACCGGGTACGAGACCTATAGCACGCGCACCATACCGCATGGCTCCAGCTGAGATAAGGGAGTTACGGGATCAGATAGAGCAGCTGTTAGGTCAGGGCTTTATTCGCAGGAGTACCTCACCTTGGGGCGCTCCAGTTTTGTTTGTAAAGAAGAGGGACGGTTCACTGAGATTGTGTGTGGACTACCGAGAGTTGAATAAGGTCACGATACGAAATAAGTATCCGTTGCCTCGAATCGATGACTTATTCGACCAGTTGAGAGGAGCTTCTTTCTTCTCGAAGATTGATTTGAGATCGGGATACCATCAGTTGCGTATCAGGGAGGAGGATGTCTCGAAGACTGCGTTCTTGTCGAGATATGGTTCTTACGAGTTTCGGGTTATGCCTTTCGACTTGACCAACGCTCCAGCAGTGTTTATGGACTTGATGAACAGAGTGTTCAGAGATTTCCTAGATCAGTTTGTCATTGTCTTTATTGATGATATACTGGTTTACTCCCAGACAGAGGAGGAGCACGCCGAGCATTTGAGGAAGGTTTTGCAGACACTTCGTCAGAACGAGTTGTATGCAAAATATGAGAAGTGCGGGTTTTGGCTGAAGGAAGTCCAGTTTTTGGGACACATTATTTCCGACCAGGGAATATCTGTTGATCCGGGGAAGGTATCAGCGGTGAGGGAGTGGGGACAGCCCACGACACCGACTGAGATTCGTAGCTTCTTGGGTCTAGTAGGATACTACAGGAGGTTTATTCGGGGTTTCTTAGAGATAGCAGGTCCTTTGACACATCTGACTCGTAAGGGTGTGCCATACATCTGGAGTAATGCCTGTCAGTTGGCATTCGATGAATTGAAGGACAAATTGACCTCAGCACCTGTGTTAGCATTGCCGAGACCGGGAGTTGAGTATTTGGTTTACACCGATGCGTCTTTGCAAGGACTGGGAGGTGTATTGCAGCAGGAGAGACAGGCCATAGCTTATGCTTCCCGTAAGCTTAAGCCTCATGAGAAGAATTACCCCACGCATGATTTGGAGTTGGCAGCAGTGGTATTTGCCCTACGGATTTGGAGGCACTATCTTTTGGGGGAGAAGTTCCAACTGTTCACGGACCACAAGTCCCTACAGTACCTGTTCACGCAGAAGGAATTGAATATGCGGCAGCGTAGGTGGCTTGAGTTTGTGAAGGACTACCAGTTCGACATCCAGTACCACCCGGGAAAGGCTAACGTGGTAGCAGACGCGTTGAGCCGTAGGCCAGCAGATGAGGTGGCAGAGGTGTGGAAGGCTAAGTGGAAGGAATTGGGACACCAGGATGCAGTGGCCCGATCTTTCATGTCTGCGATGACCGTTACACTGTAGATTGTCACGAAGGTAGTACGGGCACAGACTAATGACTCGTTCTGTCAGGAGCAGATAGTTCGATTACTAGTAGAGGGAGCCGAGTCCTATACCGTTAGCTCAGACAGGGGATTACGCTTCAATGGGAGATTGGTAGTTCCGGAAGGGGATGAATTGCGACACGATGTGATGGCAGAGTCGCACGGCTCACGGTTCGCGGTACATCCCGGAGGGGACAAAATGTACCAAGACATGAGACGCCAGTATTGGTGGAGCGGTATGAAGAGAGATATCGTTGAGTTTGTTTCGAAATGCGCCACTTGTCAGCTTGTAAAAGTGGATCATCAGAGACCGGCAGGATTGCTACAGCCATTGGAGGTCCCGGTGTGGATGTGGGAGAGCATATCCATGGACTTTATCACGGGGTTGCCTACGTCGCAGAGGGGTCATGACTCCGTTTGGGTAATTGTTTACAGGTTGTCCAAGGTCGCTCACTTTTTACCCGTAAGGACTGACTACACTACGGGACAGTATGCCCAGCTCTTCATTTCAGAGATTGTGAGACTTCACGGTGTGCCCCTAAATATCGTGTCTGACAGAGACAAGATATTCGTTTCGAGGTTTTGGGAGAGTTTCCAGGAGGCCATGGGCACGGAATTGCGGTTGAGTACGGCTTACCATCCGCAGACCGATGGGCAGACCGAGCGCACAAATCAGATGTTGGAGGACATGCTATGCATGTGCATTATTGACTTCGGGGGTGGATGGGAGCAGTACCTTCCACTGGTGGAGTTTGCTTACAACAACTCCAATCAGTTCACTATTGGCATGGCTCCGTTTGAGCCATTATACGGTAGGCCTTGTCGTTCCCCAGCATGTTGGTTAGAGGTGGGGGACAACAAACTGCTTGGGCCGGAAGTGATTCAGGACACTTCGGCAAGGATTGAGTTGATTCGGAGTCGCATTCGGGTAGCTCAAGACAGGCAGAAGAGTTATGCTGATGCGAAGAGGTTTTTCAGAGAGTTCCAAGTAGGGGACCAGGTTTTGCTCAGGGTATCTCCTATGAAGGGGATTATGCGTTTCGGGAAGAAAGGGAAGTTGGCACCAAGGTATGTGGGGCCGTTTCCTATTATTGAGCGGATCGGACCGGTTGCGTATAGACTTGAATTACCGGAGCATTTGCATCGGATTCACGATGTGTTCCATATTTCCTCGCTGAGGAAATACCTTAGAGATAATTTGGCTCATTCTCACATTGCTGTGGAGGACATCGATCTCCAGCCGGATAGCTCCTACGAGGAGGGGCCGATTGCTATTTTGGACCGAAGCGAGAGGAAACTGCGATCAAAGATAGTTCCGTTAGTGCGTGTTCAGTGGCGACATCACAATGTCGAGGAGTCCACATGGGAGCGCGAGGATGAGATGCGCGAACGTTATCCAGAGTTGTTTTAGCAGGTACTTTCTAGTTTCGAATTTCGGGACGAAATTCAGTTATTAGGGGGAAGTATGTAATACCCCGTACTTTTGGCTATATTTATTTTGGGATTAATTAATTAGATGCGTATTAATTGGAAATTAATCCGGGTTATAAATACTAACGAGATACGAGTTGGTATTTGATTATGTGCATACATGTTTTGATATATGTATTTGGTATTATGAAAGTTGTCGTGAGATTTATATACGGCATTTTAGAAATTTTGTTGAGACGCGTGGGACCGCCGCGTCACGGTGTAATATTTTGACTATAAAAAGTGAATTTAAAATTTATAAACCATATGGTCGTTTTGAGTGCGCCAACGCGTCCGGAAGGGTCGAGATAGTCAGAAAACACTAGCCGGGGGTGTAGTTTGGATTCCGGGGTATCTTTAGGCCATACCGGCATCATAAAGGGTATTTTGGTAATTTTACATTTTGAGGAATTAAAAGTGACGAAAATTGGGAGTTTTAATCTGATGTGGATTTAACCCACTAAGCCCACTAACCAACCCATATTAACCCTTTAAGCTACGGAGGCTATCATTAGGTTTACAACTTTCCCAAAGAAAACCCTAGCCACCTTAAGCCACCATTGGAGAAGAAGCTTGGAGAGAGGGAATTCTGCAGAAAAAATCTTCATCAAACCATCATCCAAACTCAGAGACAACCAAGGCAAGTGACTTTATTCCATTTAATTTCAGAGAATGTCTTTTCCATGTTAGAAATTGAAGAATTTCAATTGTTCTTGAAAGTTGAATGAAAACCCATGTTAATTGGATTTAGAACTTGATTATTGAGGACAAATCGCATGTAGAATTACATAGAGATGATTATTCTGGTATTTATGTATGTTGGTTGAAAAAAAAACGGATTAAATTCTGGGATTTGATGATGATATAAATCTAGGGTTCATGTTCTTGATAAAATTGGGGACAAGTATAAAATCTTGTGATTTAATGATGTTTAGGATGCATTAATGCCTTAAAAGATGTTAGAATATGACCTTAGCATGTTTTAGTATGATTAGAGGACTTAAAACACTGTTAGAACGAACTTTGGAGAAGATTTGAGGAGTAGAAATGGATGAAAAACGTAACTAAGAGAATCTGGGACAAAACTGGCAGGTCGTTAGAAGCCCCTACCCAGGTCGTTCGAACGAGCTCGTTCGAACGAGCTTCTAATGAGTTGACCAGTCTCTTCTAACGAGGGGTAGTTTCGTTCGATATCTCGTTCGAACGAGATATCGTTAGAAGGTACAGTTCGTTCGAACGAACTGGAATCTCGTTCGAACAGTCTCGTTCGAACGAGACTTCTAACGAGTTGACAGAGGGATCTCGTTCGAACAGTCTCGTTCGAACGAGACTTCTAACGAGTTGACAGTTTGGGCCTTTTTGGACTGTTTTGATTTTTGGAGTTCCGTAAACTTGTTCGAGGATATAGATAACATTCCGAGGATTATGTAATGATAGAATTGGGACTTTTGGGTATTTATGAGAAGGAAATTAGATACGAGAGTTATATTAAATGGACGGTTTGGGTTGAGACGTGAGTGTCTACTAGGACGTGAGTAAATTATGGCGCGTATGATTATAAACCGGAATAGTATAAATTACGATAATTATAAGTTAGTACGAGAATGCGATATGTACTACGATTAAACTACGTTGATTACTAAGATACGTGTTTACTTAGTATTGGTATATGAATTGTGTGTATGACATACCTACCATACTTGCTATCACGGGAGGTTTGCGTTCGCTTAGGGCCCTCTAATCCTTGTGTTGCCCGGATTTAGACTGGTTACCTTGATGAACATAGGTCATAGAAAGACTTATTGGGATATTAATAAGTCCGCTGATCGTAGGAGCGTAGGTATGTGCGTGACCTATGTGATGTGACTGTGTTCGCCTCCATTGTTTGTGATGTTGTTATCTATGAACTATTCCTGAGAGATTCGGAATATGTAATCCTTACGTACGTGATGTACCGGGATGGATAGCAGAGTATGTGTGCACTACAGCTTAGTTCTCGGGGTGCTTGTATAGTATATTTATGATGTGATTAATATACACTTAATTACTGGGAACCTTCATGTTAATGTTGTGAATATAATTACGGTATTGCTTCGAGAAATATAACGAGTTAACTGATAGTGATATATATATGGCATATTGAGCATCTGAGTTTACGTTAAACCCCTACTTAATTACGAGCGTTATAATGTTAATAGAACCGAGTAATATGGGTAGGACCTATGATAGTCTAGCTAGAGATGATGTCACTTAGCTAGTGGGTTGTGTCGTTATAGATGGGTACTTACGTTAGGAGTGCACAGTTAGACGAGAGGTGAGAATATCATGTGAGTGCACGTCCTAACATGTACTTTGCATTTAATGTTTTAAATGTTTTTAAAGCACTTGCAGGTTTTTAAAATATAACTCCACATTCGGGCTCTGACCCGTTTTCTTTTCAAATCTATTTTTCTTTGTAAAACCATTTTAGGTGCCCAGCCACAAGGACACCATGCATAGGATATTCATTCAGGAGACGAGCTGTAGCTGTTTGTGGAAGCTACAGGGATTTGCTTGTAGACGCCTCTATCACTTGGATTCCAGATTCATTATCTATCAGTTGTAGGGCATGTTGCACATTTCTATTAGAGTTACATTTCATTTCAGTTTCAGACTTTGGCATGTACTGTTTTAGTTTTCAGTTACTTATTTCAGTTATGGGATTGTAGTGAGGAGTTTTTCCTCCAGACTTTATTTACGTTATGTGATGTTCATTCTATTTTACTTCAGTATAGTGAATGGTGTATTTACTCTTTATTACACTTGTTGCATGTTAATCAGACTTTAATTAAAATTTGGCACTTACTTTTTAAATACTAGGTGGTTAGTAATCATAAAAATGTTTTCGACAGTGATGCTATTAACTGGACCAACTTGGCATTTTGAATTAATTTAATAAAGGAGTAGCTACCCGGTATTTAATTAGTCGGGGTGTCACAGAAAATCACCCTACAAGGTTACTACTGTACTACCATGGTTCAGGATTACACAGCCTACATTCGAAGATGCCTCAAATACCAGCAGTTTTCCAACCTACAACACTTGACTCTGTGGGAATTAAATAATATGACTTCTCCGGGTCTTTCTCCACATGGGGCATCGACATCATAGGGAAGGTTATTCCCATAGCCTCCAATGGACATGAATTTGTTCTGGTTGCCATTTATTACTTCACTAAATGGGTCGAAGCCGAATCATACGCAATGTTGAATGCCAAGAAAGTGGCCAAGTTCATCAATAAAAAACATCATCTGCAGATATGGGATCCCGCGCGAGATAGTATCAGACAGCAGGTTACATTTCGAGGAAAAAGTTACAGATATGGTCAATGAGTATGGGATTCAGAGACAAAAATCATCTCCATACCGACCTCAAACCAATGGAGCAGTTGAAGCATGCAATAAGAAGCTCAAAGCCATCATCAGCAAGATAACTGAGAATTGTCAAGATTGGGACGACTGGATCACCTACGTCCTCTGAGGCTACGGTACTTCAGTTCAAACCTCTATTGGGGATACCCATTATTCTCTTATCTACGGCATGGAAGCATTCCTACCCGTGGAGATGGAAATCCCTTCACTGCGCATCATGCTAGAAAGCATGGTCAACAAGGAAGACCAGCATCAAAGCCGTCTCAACGAGTTATCACCGTTGGAAAAAAGGAGGCTAAAGGCAATATATCACATACAAGGATACCATCGCCATATAGTGCGATCATTTAATAAGAGAGTCAAGGACCGCGGGCAAACCTAGAGGTGGGTGAATAGGTTTGAATTCATCGTAAAAAAGAAATATTTTCACAAAACTGCTTTCAATTTTAAAACTCTCAAAAGTTGATTTCATAAAACCTTTTCAAATGACTTGATTACTCACACAAACATGAAACTAAGTGAATCTAGTAGTGAAACCTTAATTTAACACACTTCATCAAATTGTAGGCAAATTCAAAAGATGCAAACTAGATTTATGTGATGTTTGTGATCAATTGTGTACAAACCCATACAAAATATACACAAGCAAGCATAAGACAAGGTTTATGAGGAAGCATCCCCTACCTAGGTGTAAAAAACTTGGACGCACTCCAATTCTCAATTCTACTGGATTTTTTTTTTACAAAGGACAAGAAGGTACCTCTTGCACAATCTCTTTCGTGGAGTTACCGATGACTTTTCAAAATTCTCTCGTAGTTAATGAGAATCTACCATAAGCTCCATGTTGTGAATGAATAATTCCATTATGTTCCTTGAAGTTACCCGACACTCCAAATTCTCCAATAGTTCAGATTACCTCCCATTGAATTCATGGAGTAAAAGATCAAAGCTATTCAATAGACGTATAATGAATTCACAAAGGCTAGTGTGAAGATCTAATTAAATCCACTCTCAATTCTTTCAAAAACACTTCACATTAAGCATGTATCAAAGTTTCAAACATTTTTGAAGAACAAATGAGATTTGGATTTGAAGAGAGAGAAAAGACCTCTCAACTTTTGAAAATTACTCATAGGGATATTTCAATTGAGTAAATTTAGGATCATTTAAAATAGGAGGTAAATTGGCTTTTAAATAGATATTTTTCAAAATCCAAGGTTGTCGTGTGCACGGATCAATTTTATCGTGTGCGCGATTCCATGCAGTAAGGAATCATAGCAATGGTCAACGCAAGCGCATAATTTGGTGTCGTGTGAACGCCACCGTGCGCACGAGGTCAATATAGACTCTTGCGAATTATTAAAGTTTCACTAAGTTCCAAAGGCCTTAAAATGTTTCAAAAGCAAAGAAAACTCCCAAAACGTTTTCAAATGAGTTTAAAAGTTCTTTGAGATTGTTTAAATCACTTGTTCAAATATTTTTCAAACAATCCTCACATATTTTTAAAACAAATGTAGTGCGCGTGTGTGTTTATCCATATAGAATTCTCAACAACATAAAAATAATATAGACTTCATTTGGACGCGAATATACAGCAACGAAAGTCTTTAATGAACAGGCGTGCAAGATCTTTTATTCTTCAAAGGTTCATCTATGGCTAGTCTAAGACAAATAACT
Source organism: Sambucus nigra (assembly GCA_949130495.1). Classification (NCBI taxonomy): domain Eukaryota; kingdom Viridiplantae; phylum Streptophyta; class Magnoliopsida; order Dipsacales; family Adoxaceae; genus Sambucus; species Sambucus nigra. The sequence continues at coordinate 659,953,195 of OX422213.1, read as the reverse complement.
GCCCTCACTCATAACGAATGAAGTATATATGACTTGAAAGACTCAACGACTCAAACATTTTGTCATGGGGATTTAGCCAACTAATATTTATACAAAATTATATCTTCATATCCAAAATAAAATCAACTCAATTTTTTTTCTTTTTAAAAAATAGGTTCAGTATAAGAGGTGCTCATTACAGGAACTCACAAGAGACTGGAATGTGTGGTGTGTGTGTAGATTTTTTCCTTCTTTCTCTTGCATTACTATTTTTGTTTTATTTTTTTTATCTTTATTCCCATTTTTTTGACGTTGTGATTTGCAAAACCTTTAAGCTTCTTCCATGGAAGCTATAAGAGAAGAGAAGGGATAAAGGTTAAGGATAAGGGTATTTTAGGATTTTAACACAAAAAATATTGATCAACTGTCAAAATTAGTCAATTAACGATTGTGTTAAAAATGGAGGTCATTGGTCTAATAAAAAATTGATGTTAACCCCCAAATGGTGATAACAAGTGAGTTTGTAAGTCCAAACAACCCGAGTATAAATTACTATTGTTTATGGCTTTTTGCAAATCAGACATTTACACTAATGCTTATATGACAATAAATAGTTTAGGTGTGTTAGTGTTAGTGTACTCGTATAAATTTTTGCAACTCATTTGGGATTTTTCATTTAGGCCAACTTCACGCACTGGACCTATTTTGTAAGGCAAAATAGTAAGAATTTGGCTCGAGGACACATTTGGCAATTCTCATTTGGATGAACTCCAAGCGTTGGTGATATCTTAAAATGCAAAATTGTAAGAATTCAAATTTTGTTAAAAATGCAAACGAGCTCCTAATGTTTGTGCATATGTATAATCTGGACAACAATTGTTGCAGGTTGAATGCCGAATCAAAAATGAGTATATGTTAGGACCAAGGCTATTTTACCCAAAAAATAAAATAGGAAAATTCTGGGCAAGAACTAATAAAGTCCAAGGCAAAGGGGATCCAAATTCGGGTTGATAATGTACTTTCTATGCTCAAAATTAATAGTCTGTCATTTTTATATAAATTAAGGACATGGTCAATTAACGTTCAAGATCGACACTTATTTATTATCGTAGAACCAAACTTGTTGATAATGTCTAAAAAGAAAGTTTATTATTAATTAAAATAACTTTAAACAAAATAGTGGAGTCTTAATTTGGACAGGGTGTATAAAAACTCTTTTACAACATGATTTGAGTTTCAAGTGGGACAAAAATTATTTTGGCAAATGATTTGATGATGATCTAAGTTGGCTATCATTGCCTTCACATGTGTTCTCTCATCTCTTACTTGTGCAATAGCTAGACAAAGGGTCCTAAAGTTTAAGCTAAAACTACATTAGACGGCGCAAATATAAGTAACATTGGGCTTCACTTGGGTTGACCATCTATCTATTCAGTTATTGGTTCAAATATAAAATAATAGATTTGTCAATATTAGGGGTTTGTAATTTTTTACCCCACTCGAAATTGACCCTAATTTAGTAGGGTAACATTAGTAATTTCTTAATACAATCAGCGAACGAGAATGATACTTGGATCAGGTTGGTGTAAAATACCAATAAAATAATATGAATAAAAACTTGTTTAAGTGATATTGAATAAATAACACGTAAAATATATTTATATCTTAACATATTATTGCATAAATTCTTTTAGAATCTTGATGGTATTTAATATATTTGTAGGTGGAATGTATAATAAATGAACTTTTAGTTCATGGAAGGGCTTACGAGTTGTATGACTGGTAGAAAAAGTAGCGTATCTAAGTCTCTGTGTTCTATTTTACATAAATACATTATGTAATTGGCGAACCATTTATGATAAGGGTTAAGCTCTTTTTAACTATCTCAAATTTATAGGTCACTCCCTTAAAAAAATACTTAACAAACTCACCTCATTGATTATCAACACATTACAATAAATCCCAAAAATCGGGTTCTCTCCCTTTTGGGCCATAAAATGACCAAAATAGTCTCACCCAATTTAAAAATCCAAAATTTTTAAAATCCAAAACCCACTGTTCGATTTTCATTTAAAATTAAAAACCATTGTTCGATGGTTATGTCGACAATTGACTTTTTTTTTTTTTTTTGAGCTTCGAATTTTGATTTTGGTACAGAGAGAGAGAGAGAGAGAGCTTGCTGACAAATCCATTTGGGGGAGTTGATTTGGGGTTTCATTTTAATTAATTGAATGGTTACGGTAGGTTAGGGCTTATAGCAAAATCGATTGATGTGAAGAGAGATATAGGGTGGGATGGTGGTAGGATGATAGTTGGGTGGTGTAATTTGAATGATCGGTGATGAAATGGCGGTCGAATGGTGTTATGTGATGAGAGAGAGAGAGAGAGAGAGAGAGAGAGAATGGGTTAGAGTTTGGTTTGAAATAAATGGGGTTAGGGTGTGGGATGGTAATGGCAAAGAGATAAAACAGATTTTTTTTCTTTTTATTTTTTTTAAGTTTTGACTTTTTAAATTGAGTGAGGTCATTTTTGTCATTTTGCGCTCAAGAAGGGAGGAAACCGATTTCTGGGGTTAATTGCGGCGGATTGATAAATAAGGGGGCGAGTTTGTCGGGTATATTTTTAGGGTGTGACTATAAATTCAAGATAATTGAAGGGGCTAGGTGCAATTTTTTCTTAAGATAATTAGTTTAACTGATTGGGTTACTATTAGACTAATGATTGTAGAAATTTAAATAACATGACTGGACAAATGTTATTATATCTCATAGTCATGGGGACATTCTACTTATTGAGGTCCGTTTGGTTCGGGGTGAAATACTTTTAACCGCGATAAAAAGTAAAATGATATAATATTTTTCATATATTTGAAATAAATTTTTTGTTGGGTTGATATTGTGAATAAGTGCATAGTCTATAATTATGAAACTTTAAACAAGAATAGAGATGAAATATAACTCTAAAGAGGTTAAAACGTATTTCATCATATTACTTTTCATCGTGTTGAAACATATTTTACCCCGAGCCCCTGATTGATGTTGTAGTTAGCCTACTAAACCATCTTCAAATGTCTAATTAAAATGCGTTTTAACATATTGTGGAAATTAGACACTACTAATTTATCGCTAACAATATTTGCAAGACCTTGGAATCCAATGGGTCAAGAAAATTAACAGGAATATGCCACATGTAGAAATAACACAAATAATAGTGTAAGGAAAAATACGTTCACACACAGGATAACAATATGCGTGGTTCACCATTTTGGCTACATATACAGCTCAAACTAACAAATACACATGGTGTATCTCTATTTTGGCTACATATTTTGAAATTACTCACTCCTTACTTTTTGGCTCGCACTCACAACACCATTCTGAAAATATTCATTTGTATTCTCTCTGAAATCTGAAAATATGTATTATATATTTTCTGACTCACACTTACAACATCACTCTGAAGATGCTCACTCCGTATTTTCTTTGTTGAACATTCTACCACAACTCTAGGTGGATGTTTATTTTTGTTGTTTGTTGTTAAACACATCTTGAAACTTAATTATTAATTATGCTTAGGCACTAAGTACACCAACTTGAGCACCAAGGTTACTTGGTCTCGAAGTACTTGGGCACCAAGTACTTCATTAGTATTCACTCTTTAATGCAACCTATCAAAATAGGCAAAACATGTTTTCAACTCAAATGTGGTGGCATTTTCATTTAAATTTTGGATTTTACAAGCAGCAACTCAAGTGACAACTCACTCGCGAGCAAAAAATTTGTCTTCTTTCTTTTTATAATTTTTTTAATCACATGTGTCAAATGAATTGTCGCCATAACTTTTGATATTCCACTTGTCTTAAATTTATTCGTCATTTTAAGTCAAACATTTAAAGAAAACTTTTTACTTTTCAAATTTACCCCCGTAAAAAATATTGATATATTTTAATGCAAGACATTTATTTGGATCATTGTTCTTTAACGAGTATTGTTTGAATTGATAACTTTATAATCTCACCTAATTTATATAGTAGTTTTAGAAACACAATTATTGACTTTGAATGAACGAAAACATAATAATAATAATAATAATAATAATAATAATAATAATAATAATAATAATAATAATAATAATAATAATAATAATAATAATAATAATAATAATAATAATAATAATTAATTATTATTATTATTATTATTATTATTATTATTATTATTATTATTATTATTATTATTTGGGAAGAAAGAAGTATATAAGTATTACATCAAAAATACGTTTTTCATTGCATGAATACAAACATACAAAATTTAACAATACTTTTTCCCTCAAAATGATTATATATTATGACGGGCTCACATATTTAACTATGCATTTTCCTTATTTTTTTTAATTATTTTTGTGGGCGGGACACTTGTCCGTTCAAAGAGAAAAAAAAATAATCAAACATCTAAATTTGCTCCTTTCTAAACTGATTTAATTCATTCCGAAGCAACAAAACAAATTCATTTTAATTTATAGGGTCCTTTTATACTAATACAAAATTGCAACAAAAAAAGCGTAACACAATTTACATATCATACCCTTATTCGCTCGTATTCAAATTTCACAATATTATGCTTTTAATAGAGTTCGGACACAAACAACTGAGAATGCAATATATCATTTATGTCTCACTTTTTTTTTATCGAGATAGTGTTAATAAAAGTAGTGTGTTTGTTAGTTTGTCATATCATGATATACTATTTGTTGGAAAATTGGACTTAAATGGGTATTATAAAGCTGTCCAGATTTTTCTGGACAGATTTTTGAGCAACTTTGAGCTCAAATTTAGGTGGGACCCACACTACGGAAATTGTGGGACCATATACGAACGCGTTCACCTCCGCAAGGAGATTAACGTAGTATATTCATATGTCCAATTTCAATAAGTTATGAATGATATTTATGTTCCCAAAGTGACTCACAAAGCAATGAAAGTTAATGAATTGGGTGTGTTTTTACTCTTGTCCCACATTGGAAGAGTAGTGGAATTTTGATGAGTTAATAACACCCCAAGTATGGACTAAGGCTTGGATGCCTTGGGGGTATCCCAACTCTTTGAAGGGGAGATGACCCAAGCTATGCACGGGTTGACTTTCGGTCAAAAGTCCACGCGCGCGTCCGGCCGGCCGGCCGGCTCGGTTCGGGCTCGGGCTCGGCTTATAAAAATCTCCTACATTTTTGGGCCGAATTTTATTTAACTTTCTGGGCTTTAATTATTAATTAATTACGAAATTAATTAATAAACTGTTGGCAGTTATTGCCAACAGTCAACAGTTAATTTCGTTTAACTGTTTTGGCAGTTATTTGCCAACCGTCACCTACTTTACTATAAATACAGATGCCTCCCTCCGTTTTTAAAAAAAGAAAATTTTCCCTCCTCCAGAATTGCTGCCATTTTCCTTCCTGAAATTTCCTGTCATATTCTCTTCAGAAAATTCTTTTTCTGCATAGCATCTGTTGCATTGTTGTTGAGTATGGAACACAGAATTTGAGTTCGCTGCAATTAATTATTGTCGTGCTACATAATTAATTGGAAAATCCGTTCTATCTTGGGAGACAATATTCATCAACCTCGGAGCACATTGGAGGGAATAAATTGTCTTAAGGAAACTGTTCATAACAGGGCTCGGATTTATCTTTAATTCTTTTCATTATTTCTGCAAATTCAAGTAAGTGTTTCATTTCTGTAATTCTGTTTTTTATTCTGTAATTATTTAATAATTCATAATTCTGTACAATTGTTATTTATAAATAGTAGACATAACAATCTTAAGACAATTTATTTAGTTCTACTGTTTTTAGTGTACAGAATTTTTTTTATTACAGAAATTTATTTGTTGAAAATAATTCTGTTTTGACAGAATAAAATGAATTAATTTACTGCTTTTTTGTAGAAATTAGTAAAACAGTTTTGATATAGAAATTAATTTCTATACTGTTTTTATATTCTGTTTTAGAAAATAAAATTTTATTTGTGTATTCTTGTTAAAATCTGTTTATGATATATTTTAATCTTAAATTATAATTCTGTTTTGTACGGAATTCTTTTTATTATTAAAAATTAGTGTGACACAGATTTTATAATTTAATTCTGTTTTGTACGGAATTGTTTATATTATACTTTAATTCTGAATTTTATTTGAAATTCTTTTGGAATTCATTTATTGTGAATTATATTTGGAGGAAATTGTTGCACAGAATTTTGTATTCTGTTTTGATTAATTCATTATATATGAATTTTATCATTGATAAAAATTCTGTTTTTGTAACAGAAATGGAATCACAAAGTACGAACACTACTCCTACGAAACTGTTTGTCACCAACACAAGTGTGATTGCACCCGTATCTATGCCACACGGGGAGAAACCTGAAAAGTTCATTGGGGCTGACTTTAAACGTTGGCAAGGACAAATGTACTTCTATCTCACTACCTGCCAACTGGGCAGGTTTGTATATGAAGATTGCCCCTCTATTCAAGAGGGAGATGACGCTGAAAAGGTTGCTGCTGTCGATGCTTGGAAGCACTCGGACTACCTATGCCGAAATTATATTTTGGCCTACTTGGACAAGACTTTGTACCATGTCTATTGCACTATCAAAACTTCCAAGGAATTATGGAATTCTTTGGAAAAGAAGTATAAAACTGAACAATGGCATGAAAAATTTGATAATGCAATGTTATCAAATGGTTTCAAAATTAATGAATGCGATAAATGTGTTTACTTTAAATACATTCATAATGGATATGTCATTGTATGCCTCTATGTTGATGATATGCTTATCATGGGTAGTAACTTGGAAATTGTCAAAACTACAAAACAAATGTTGAGTAGTAGATTTGACATGAAAGATATGGGAATCGCCGATGTTATATTAGGAATTAAAATTTCTAGAACATCGGATGGACTTATATGATCTCAATCTCATTACATTGAGAAAGTACTTGAAAAATTCAAGAAGTATTATATTAGTCCTACCAAGACACCTGTAGATGTAAATTTACATCTAGCAAGAAATAATGGTGAAAGCATATCTCAACTAGAATATTCTCGTACTATCGGCAGTTTAATGTATATCATGAACTGTACGCGACCGGACATAGCATACTCAATAAGTAAGCTAAGTCGATTTACGAGTAATCCAGGAAGAGATCACTGGAAAGCAATATTGAGAGTTTTGGGTTATTTAAAATATACTCAAAACTATGGATTGCATTACTCAAAATATCCAGCTGTTCTTGAAGGACATTGCGATGCAAATTGGATATCTGATACAAAAGACTCTAAGTCTACAAGTGGGTATGTGTTTACCCTCGGAGGTGCAGCCGTATCTTGGAAATCCTCAAAGCAAACGTGCATTGCTAGATCGACAATGGAATCTGAATTCATTGCACTAGACAAAGCTGGAGAAGAAGCTGAATGGCTTCGAAATTTCTTAGAGGATGTTCCAAATTGGTCTAAACCTTTGCCCGCAATATGTATACATTGCGATAGCCAATCAGCGATTGGAAGGGCACAAAATCACATGTATAACGGAAAGTCGCGACATATTCGTCGTAGACACAATACCGTTAGACAACTTCTCTCAAACGGAATTATCACAATTGACTATGTAAAGTCAAAAGATAATATATCGGATCCACTAACGAAAGGTTTAAACCGAGAGCAAGTTGAAAGATCATCGAGAGAAATGGGTCTAAAGCCTATAAATAAATAAGAATCAATATAGTGGCAACCCAACCTAGCTGACTGGAGATCCCAAGATCTAGGTTCAATGGGCAAACCGAACTACGTTGTATTCAGTAAGCACTGGAGGATATATCATCCTATCCATTCCAAATATGAGACAGTGCATATCTGCCGCGAAATTAGGATAAGTTATGCTTTTAATGACATCTATATCTTAGTACATCTAAGTGGGGTATTGCAGAATACTCTTTATGGAAGTCACCTACGTAAGTAAGAAGGGGGCCACTTCTATGAGAATAATGAAAGGCATATTCTCTAAAATACTTGCGAAACCAAGTGGTGTTCACGGCCAAAATGAACACAAACGTGAGAACCAACTGTGTTGAAGAATTGTTGTGTGAATACTGTTGTCTAGGTTTACAAAAACGGTTGACGGTTCAAGGACGTGAAGTCTACTGATTAACCAAGTAAATCCGATAGTATATCACTAAGGAAAGTTCAAGGCCACTAGGCTACTTCTCCCGATGCAATAAGTCTTCAGTTTTACTCAACTTGTGTCTGCATCTGCATCAGCATCTGTTTTGTTTTATTTATAGCGATATATCATTCATGTGGGGGATTGTTGGAAAATTGGACTTAAATGAGTATTATAAAGCTGTCCAGATTTTTCTGGACAGATTTTTGAGCAACTTTGAGCTCAAATTTAGGTGGGACCCACACTACGGAAATTGTGGGACCATATACGAACGCGTTCACCTCCGCAAGGAGATTAACGTAGTATATTCATATGTCCAATTTCAATAAGTTATGAATGATATTTATGTTCCCAAAGTGACTCACAAAGCAATGAAAGTTAATGAATTGGGTGTGTTTTTACTCTTGTCCCACATTGGAAGAGTAGTGGAATTTTGATGAGTTAATAACACCCCAAGTATGGACTAAGGCTTGGATGCTTTGGGGGTATCCCAACTCTTTGAAGGGGAGATGACCCAAGCTATGCACGGGTTGACTTTCGGTCAAAAGTCCACGCGCGCGTCCGGCCGGCCGGCCGGCTCGGTTCGGGCTCGGGCTCGGCTTATAAAAATCTCCTACATTTTTGGGCCGAATTTTATTTAACTTTCTGGGCTTTAATTATTAATTAATTACGAAATTAATTAATTAATTAATAAACTGTTGGCAGTTATTGCCAACAGTCAACAGTTAATTTCGTTTAACTGTTTTGGCAGTTATTTGCCAACCGTCACCTACTTTACTATAAATACAGATGCCTCCCTCCGTTTTTAAAAAAAGAAAATTTTCCCTCCTCCAGAATTGCTGCCATTTTCCTTCCTGAAATTTCCTGTCATATTCTCTTCAGAAAATTCTTTTTCTGCATAGCATCTGTTGCATTGTTGTTGAGTATGGAACACAGAATTTGAGTTCGCTGCAATTAATTATTGTCGTGCTACATAATTAATTGGAAAATCCGTTCTATCTTGGGAGACAATATTCATCAACTTCGGAGCACATTGGAGGGAATAAATTGTCTTAAGGAAACTGTTCATAACAGGGCTCGGATTTATCTTTAATTCTTTTCATTATTTCTGCAAATTCAAGTAAGTGTTTCATTTCTGTAATTCTGTTTTTTATTCTGTAATTATTTAATAATTCATAATTCTGTACAATTGTTATTTATAAATAGTAGACATAACAATCTTAAGACAATTTATTTAGTTCTACTGTTTTTAGTGTACAGAATTTTTTTTATTACAGAAATTTATTTGTTGGAAATAATTCTGTTTTGACAGAATAAAATGAATTAATTTACTGCTTTTTTGTAGAAATTAGTAAAACAGTTTTGATATAGAAATTAATTTCTATACTGTTTTTATATTCTGTTTTAGAAAATAAAATTTTATTTGTGTATTCTTGTTAAAATCTGTTTATGATATATTTTAATCTTAAATTATAATTCTGTTTTGTACGGAATTCTTTTTATTATTAAAAATTAGTGTGACACAGATTTTATAATTTAATTCTGTTTTGTACGGAATTGTTTATATTATACTTTAATTCTGAATTTTATTTGAAATTCTTTTGGAATTCATTTATTGTGAATTATATTTGGAGGAAATTGTTGCACAGAATTTTGTATTCTGTTTTGATTAATTCATTATATATGAATTTTATCATTGATAAAAATTCTGTTTTTGTAACAGAAATGGAATCACAAAGTACGAACACTACTCCTACGAAACTGTTTGTCACCAACACAAGTGTGATTGCACCCGTATCTATGCCACACGGGGAGAAACCTGAAAAGTTCATTGGGGCTGACTTCAAACGTTGGCAAGGACAAATGTACTTCTATCTCACTACCTGCCAACTGGGCAGGTTTGTATATGAAGATTGCCCCTCTATTCAAGAGGGAGATGACGCTGAAAAGGTTGCTGCTGTCGATGCTTGGAAGCACTCGGACTACCTATGCCGAAATTATATTTTGGCCTACTTGGACAAGACTTTGTACCATGTCTATTGCACTATCAAAACTTCCAAGGAATTATGGAATTCTTTGGAAAAGAAGTATAAAACTGAACAATGGCATGAAAAATTTGATAATGCAATGTTATCAAATGGTTTCAAAATTAATGAATGCGATAAATGTGTTTACTTTAAATACATTCATAATGGATATGTCATTGTATGCCTCTATGTTGATGATATGCTTATCATGGGTAGTAACTTGGAAATTGTCAAAACTACAAAACAAATGTTGAGTAGTAGATTTGACATGAAAGATATGGGAATCGCCGATGTTATATTAGGAATTAAAATTTCTAGAACATTGGATGGACTTATATGATCTCAATCTCATTACATTGAGAAAGTACTTGAAAAATTCAAGAAGTATTATATTAGTCCTACCAAGACACCTGTAGATGTAAATTTACATCTAGCAAGAAATAATGGTGAAAGCATATCTCAACTAGAATATTCTCGTACTATCGGCAGTTTAATGTATATCATGAACTGTACGCGACCGGACATAGCATACTCAATAAGTAAGCTAAGTCGATTTACGAGTAATCCAGGAAGAGATCACTGGAAAGCAATATTGAGAGTTTTGGGTTATTTAAAATATACTCAAAACTATGGATTGCATTACTCAAAATATCCAGCTGTTCTTGAAGGACATTGCGATGCAAATTGGATATCTGATACAAAAGACTCTAAGTCTACAAGTGGGTATGTGTTTACCCTCGGAGGTGCAGCCGTATCTTGGAAATCCTCAAAACAAACGTGCATTGCTAGATCGACAATGGAATCTGAATTCATTGCACTAGACAAAGCTGGAGAAGAAGCTGAATGGCTTCGAAATTTCTTAGAGGATGTTCCAAATTGGTCTAAACCTTTGCCCGCAATATGTATACATTGCGATAGCCAATCAGCGATTGGAAGGGCACAAAATCACATGTATAACGGAAAGTCGCGACATATTCGTCGTAGACACAATACCGTTAGACAACTTCTCTCAAACGGAATTATCACAATTGACTATGTAAAGTCAAAAGATAATATATCGGATCCACTAACGAAAGGTTTAAACCGAGAGCAAGTTGAAAGATCATCGAGAGAAATGGGTCTAAAGCCTATAAATAAATAAGAATCAATATAGTGGCAACCCAACCTAGCTGACTGGAGATCCCAAGATCTAGGTTCAATGGGCAAACCGAACTACGTTGTATTCAGTAAGCACTGGAGGATATATCATCCTATCCATTCCAAAGATGAGACAGTGCATATCTGCCGCGAAATTAGGATAAGTTATGCTTTTAATGACATCTATATCTTAGTACGTCTAAGTGGGGTATTGCAGAATACTCTTTATGGAAGTCACCTACGTAAGTAAGAAGGGGGCCACTTCTATGAGAATAATGAAAGGCATATTCTCTAAAATACTTGCGAAACCAAGTGGTGTTCACGGCCAAAATGAACACAAACGTGAGAACCAACTGTGTTGAAGAATTGTTGTGTGAATACTGTTGTCTAGGTTTACAAAAACGGTTGACGGTTCAAGGACGTGAAGTCTACTGATTAACCAAGTAAATCCGATAGTATATCACTAAGGAAAGTTCAAGGCCACTAGGCTACTTCTCCCGATGCATTAAGTCTTCAGTTTTACTCAACTTGTGTGTGCATCTGCATCAGCATCTGTTTTGTTTTATTTATAGTGATATATCATTCATGTGGGGGATTGTTGGAAAATTGGACTTAAATGAGTATTATAAAGCTGTCCAGATTTTTCTGGACAAATTTTTGAGCAACTTTGAGCTCAAATTTAGGTGGGACCCACACTACGGAAATTGTGGGACCATATACGAACGCGTTCACCTCCGCAAGGAGATTAACGTAGTATATTCATATGTCCAATTTCAATAAGTTATGAATGATATTTATGTTCCCAAAGTGACTCACAAAGCAATGAAAGTTAATGAATTGGGTGTGTTTTTACTCTTGTCCCACATTGGAAGAGTAGTGGAATTTTGATGAGTTAATAACTTCCCAAGTATGGACTAAGGCTTGGATGCCTTGGGGGTATCCCAACTCTTTGAAGGGGAGATGACCCAAGCTATGCACGGGTTGACTTTCGGTCAAAAGTCCACGCGCGCGTCCGGCCGGCCGGCCGGCTCGGTTCGGGCTCGGGCTCGGCTTATAAAAATCTCCTACATTTTTGGGCCGAATTTTATTTAACTTTCTGGGCTTTAATTATTAATTAATTACGAAATTAATTAATTAATTAATAAACTGTTGGCAGTTATTGCCAACAGTCAACAGTTAATTTCGTTTAACTGTTTTGGCAGTTATTTGCCAACCGTCACCTACTTTACTATAAATACAGATGCCTCCCTCCGTTTTTAAAAAAAGAAAATTTTCCCTCCTCCAGAATTGCTGCCATTTTCCTTCCTGAAATTTCCTGTCATATTCTCTTCAGAAAATTCTTTTTCTGCATAGCATCTGTTGCATTGTTGTTGAGTATGGAACACAGAATTTGAGTTCGCTGCAATTAATTATTGTCGTGCTACATAATTAATTGGAAAATCCGTTCTATCTTGGGAGAAAATATTCATCAACCTCGGAGCACATTGGAGGGAATAAATTGTCTTAAAGAAACTGTTCATAACAGGGCTCGGATTTATCTTTAATTCTTTTCATTATTTCTGCAAATTCAAGTAAGTGTTTCATTTCTGTAATTCTGTTTTTTATTCTGTAATTATTTAATAATTCATAATTCTTTACAATTGTTATTTATAAATAGTAGACATAACAATCTTAAGACAATTTATTTAGTTCTATTGTTTTTAGTGTACAGAATTTTTTTTATTACAGAAATTTATTTGTTGGAAATAATTCTGTTTTGACAGAATAAAATGAATTAATTTACTGCTTTTTTGTAGAAATTAGTAAAACAGTTTTGATATAGAAATTAATTTCTATACTGTTTTTATATTCTGTTTTAGAAAATAAAATTTTATTTGTGTATTCTTGTTAAAATCTGTTTATGATATATTTTAATCTTAAATTATAATTCTGTTTTGTACGGAATTCTTTTTATTATTAAAAATTAGTGTGACACAGATTTTATAATTTAATTCTGTTTTGTACGGAATTGTTTATATTATACTTTAATTCTGAATTTTATTTGAAATTCTTTTGGAATTCATTTATTGTGAATTATATTTGGAGGAAATTGTTGCACAGAATTTTGTATTCTGTTTTGATTAATTCATTATATATGAATTTTATCATTGATAAAAATTCTGTTTTTGTAACAGAAATGGAATCACAAAGTACGAACACTACTCCTACGAAACTGTTTGTCACCAACACAAGTGTGATTGCACCCGTATCAATGCCACACGGGGAGAAACCTGAAAAGTTCATTGGGGCTGACTTCAAACGTTGGCAAGGACAAATGTACTTCTATCTCACTACCTGCCAACTGGGCAGGTTTGTATATGAAGATTGCCCCTCTATTCAAGAGGGAGATGACGCTGAAAAGGTTGCTGCTGTCGATGCTTGGAAGCACTCGGACTACCTATGCCGAAATTATATTTTGGCCTACTTGGACAAGACTTTGTACCATGTCTATTGCACTATCAAAACTTCCAAGGAATTATGGAATTCTTTGGAAAAGAAGTATAAAACTGAACAATGGCATGAAAAATTTGATAATGCAATGTTATCAAATGGTTTCAAAATTAATGAATGCGATAAATGTGTTTACTTTAAATACATTCATAATGGATATGTCATTGTATGCCTCTATGTTGATGATATGCTTATCATGGGTAGTAACTTGGAAATTGTCAAAACTACAAAACAAATGTTGAGTAGTAGATTTGACATGAAAGATATGGGAATCGCCGATGTTATATTAGGAATTAAAATTTCTAGAACATTGGATGGACTTATATGATCTCAATCTCATTACATTGAGAAAGTACTTGAAAAATTCAAGAAGTATTATATTAGTCCTACCAAGACACCTGTAGATGTAAATTTACATCTAGCAAGAAATAATGGTGAAAGCATATCTCAACTAGAATATTCTCGTACTATCGGCAGTTTAATGTATATCATGAACTGTACGCGACCGGACATAGCATACTCAATAAGTAAGCTAAGTCGATTTACGAGTAATCCAGGAAGAGATCACTGGAAAGCAATATTGAGAGTTTTGGGTTATTTAAAATATACTCAAAACTATGGATTGCATTACTCAAAATATCCAGCTGTTCTTGAAGGACATTGCGATGCAAATTGGATATCTGATACAAAAGACTCTAAGTCTACAAGTGGGTATGTGTTTACCCTCGGAGGTCCAGCCGTATCTTGGAAATCCTCAAAACAAACGTGCATTGCTAGATCGACAATGGAATCTGAATTCATTGCACTAGACAAAGCTGGAGAAGAAGCTGAATGGCTTCGAAATTTCTTAGAGGATGTTCCAAATTGGTCTAAACCTTTGCCCGCAATATGTATACATTGCGATAGCCAATCAGCGATTGGAAGGGCACAAAATCACATGTATAACGGAAAGTCGCGACATATTCGTCGTAGGCACAATACCGTTAGACAACTTCTCTCAAACGGAATTATCACAATTGACTATGTAAAGTCAAAAGATAATATATCGGATCCACTAACGAAAGGTTTAAACCGAGAGCAAGTTGAAAGATCATCGAGAGAAATGGGTCTAAAGCCTATAAATAAATAAGAATCAATATAGTGGCAACCCAACCTAGCTGACTGGAGATCCCAAGATCTAGGTTCAATGGGCAAACCGAACTACGTTGTATTCAGTAAGCACTGGAGGATATATCATCCTATCCATTCCAAAGATGAGACAGTGCATATCTGCCGCGAAATTAGGATAAGTTATGCTTTTAATGACATCTATATCTTAGTACGTCTAAGTGGGGTATTACAGAATACTCTTTATGGAAGTCACCTACGTAAGTAAGAAGGGGGCCACTTCTATGAGAATAATGAAAGGCATATTCTCTAAAATACTTGCGAAACCAAGTGGTGTTCACGGCCAAAATGAACACAAACGTGAGAACCAACTGTGTTGAAGAATTGTTGTGTGAATACTGTTGTCTAGGTTTACAAAAACGGTTGACGGTTCAAGGACGTGAAGTCTACTGATTAACCAAGTAAATCCGATAGTATATCACTAAGGAAAGTTCAAGGCCACTAGGCTACTTCTCCCGATGCATTAAGTCTTCAGTTTTACTCAACTTGTGTCTGCATCTGCATCAGCATCTGTTTTGTTTTATTTATAGCGATATATCATTCATGTGGGGGATTGTTGGAAAATTGGACTTAAATGAGTATTATAAAGCTGTCCAGATTTTTCTGGACAGATTTTTGAGCAACTTTGAGCTCAAATTTAGGTGGGACCCACACTACGGAAATTATGGGACCATATACGAACGCGTTCACCTCCGCAAGGAGATTAACGTAGTATATTCATATGTCCAATTTCAATAAGTTATGAATGATATTTATGTTCCCAAAGTGACTCACAAAGCAATGAAAGTTAATGAATTGGGTGTGTTTTTACTCTTGTCCCACATTGGAAGAGTAGTGGAATTTTGATGAGTTAATAACACCCCAAGTATGGACTAAGGCTTGGATGCCTTGGGGGTATCCCAACTCTTTGAAGGGGAGATGACCCAAGCTATGCACGGGTTGACTTTCGGTCAAAAGTCCACGCGTGCGCGCGCGCGTCCATCCGGCCGGCCGGCTCGGTTCGGGCTCATGCTCGTGCTCGTGCTCGTGCTCGGGCTTATAAAAATCTCCTACATTTTTGGGCCGAATTTTATTTAACTTTCTGGGCTTTAATTATTAATTAATTACGAAATTAATTAATTAATTAATAAACTGTTGGCAGTTATTGCCAACAGTCAACAGTTAATTTCGTTTAACTGTTTTGGCAGTTATTTGTCAACCGTCACCTACTTTACTATAAATACAGATGCCTCCCTCCGTTTTTAAAAAAAGAAAATTTTCCCTCCTCCAGAATTGCTGCCATTTTCCTTCCTGAAATTTCCTGTCATATTCTCTTCAGAAAATTCTTTTTCTGCATAGCATCTGTTGCATTGTTGTTGAGTATGGAACACAGAATTTGAGTTCGCTGCAATTAATTATTGTCGTGCTACATAATTAATTGGAAAATCCATTCTATCAATATTCATCAACCTCGGAGCACATTGGAGGGAATAAATTGTCTTAAGGAAACTGTTCATAACAGGGCTCGGATTTATCTTTAATTCTTTTCATTATTTCTGCAAATTCAAGTAAGTGTTTCATTTCTGTAATTCTGTTTTTAATTCTGTAATTATTTAATAATTCATAATTCTGTACAATTGTTATTTATAAATAGTAGACATAACACTGTTCCCAAGCAGTGTACGCTAAAATAATGAGGGACATAGAATAATGATAGACGTAGTAACTACTATGAAGTGGTGTTGATGGTTAGTTTTGCTTAAGAATTCCGTGGATTCGCGTGAGAGGATATATTGGATAATTCATAAGGCAGTGGGAGAGGGTATATTGGATATATTAAATAATTCATGGGATGTATAAATTTATATTCTTTTGTTTATATTTTTCGGATGTTGCACAGTGAGAGAAGGTAGTTAGGAACGTAAAAGCTGATGTGGAGGGCTTGGACGGACGAATGTCAACCGTTCAAGGCTGGACGGACAACTGACACACCCGTCCAGCTAGCTGGGATTGCTTTTTTTTTTTTATTTAAATAAAGGCTTGGACAGATGTCATTCTCCCGTCCAATCGTGTGGCCCATTTACACATCGTCTATAAACAATATAAATTTACACATCGTTTACATTTTTTTGTTAGAATTATTTTACAGTTCTACGTAATATGATCCATAATTAGATTAATATCAAGAGTCACTTTAGCTAATGAAAGGGTACTCCAAATACCAAGAGTCAAAATGACTCTTGGCTATCTACCTTGATGGACGGTTAAGATTAAGTGACTGTTGGAGATTTGGGTCATGTTATTGCTTATAAATAAGTGACTAATTTTCATCATTCAGACACATAAAAAGATAACATAATGTAATTATAGAATAAGGGAGAGAAATCCAACGACTCAATTTTGTGTTTATTTTGGCTATAGAAGATCCAACCGTTGGAACAAGCTGGAGTTGGAGGCACCAATGACAACCTCTTCACTCGTCAATTTTAATGTTGATTTAGGTATGTTTTCAACTCTATTTTGAACACATGTGATAATTATGTAGATTAAGATCCTATACTTACATAACATTTTATATGTTTATGTATTGTATTATTGATCCATAAAAACTGTTAATTAATTTATTAAATTTAAATCTAACATTTTTCTCACCAAAAAATATATTTTTTTATATTCACTGTAAAGAAAAACAATATAAACTTGGAGTTTAAGAGAAGACGTAGTTGTTATTATGTTACTTATGACACTTTGTATTATAACTTTGAAAGCCCTGTCAAAGGATTAAGAATATCTTTTTACGTGGAATGATGCTCGGCTTCGACCATCCTCTTGATCTTAACCTCACAGGTAATGTCAATGACTGGATCACCCTAAATATTTGGGGTAAACCAAATAACGAAAGGTACAAAAGCTTTATTATTACATTGTGGTTTATTTGGAAATCAAGAAATAATTTCATATTTAAGAATATTGACGATTCCCCACAAACGATTGCCCGCTTGGCTATGAACTTCACAAATTACGTTATTGAAGCCCAAAATTCAAAGCGAGCAAAAGTTTGCGGAGAAAACATTACTAATCTAAATTTTGATCCGATTTTTAATGCAGGAAAATTCATCATACACACTGACGGTGGATTTGATCATGGGAGTGGTATGGGCGCATTTGGAGGGATGGTGAGAAATGAAGATGGCGATTGGATAGTGGGCTTCACTGGGATACTGCAAGGCACTGCCAGCCACTGTGTGCGGAACTGGAGGGGATTTTTCATGGCCTAAACCTAGCCCTCAGAAAGGAATGAAAATATGTTTGTCTGAAGAATAATTGCCTGGAAGCCATTAATCTCATCAAACATGAGGTTACCCACAACCATCATTTGGCCAACATCATCGAGGATTGCAGGACCCTTGCTAAAGACCTAAAGGCTAATATTGTTCACATTCCTAGGGTGAGCAACTTTTCGGCGGACTGTATGGCAAAAATTGCAAGGGAGATGGAGGGCTTTTACAAGGAATACGGCGAAGCTCCAGAGGAATTACTTAGGATGTTTGATAAGGAGATGGAGGAAGATGGTTTCTACTTTGTGTAGTGCATTTGTTTGTTCTTATTGTTCTTTTTTATTTCCTGTTTTCACCAAAAAAAAAATTGCTATGTACTTGGTACCAGTTTTATTTTTTATCGATTTTTAATGTATTGAAATTATATTGAGTTCGTATTTAAGTGCAAGATTTCTTTATCGTGTAAAAATATTATATTCAAACTCAACACGTTATCTTAATGTGTCGTGTCGTGTTTTTCATTAAGATAATAAATTCTTTTAAATCATTTGCAAGTTGACATATTAGCTTATAAGTCCCAACAATATATATTTTATTTATTTAAATTAATAGATCTTAACGGATCTTATCAAGTATTAACGGGTGAAGAAGGTCGTTACTAACTCGATAAGTTAACTATCGTGTCTTATCGGATTAGCACTGATATGACTTGAAATCATTTAGACCCCTTCTATTAATTTATAATTTCGTAGCAATTCGTATCGTGTTATTATATCGTATCGTATTTTGTGAGAGTTTAAGAGTAGTCAATTACTAGCATTTGAGCTGTCATTTTAGTTTTTATATTTCTTTTTGCAACTTATGATTGACTTTTGAAGTTTCCTTTACTGTGAGTCCATAAAAATACTAGTTTCCCCTGCCATTGATATATCTAAATTCACTTGTGGTTGTATTGCATGTGATGTAATGTCTACAATTGTTTTTCTACCAGATGGTATATGCATGCATACCCCCAGAGGTTTGACCGAGTGGTAAGGGGGGGACCCTTGACAGCCTAAAACCGGTTGGTCGAGGGTTCAATTCCTACCGCCCTCGATCATTCCTGATTTACATTGGTTCAGCACTGTGGGGTCGGGGAAACAAGAACCGTGAGTTTGCTAACCAGTAGTATTCACAAAGTAGCACCGGCCAGGGAAGTTCTCACGATAATAAAAATAAAAATAAAAAAATAAAAAAAGGGTATATGCACGCATTCTTATATTATTTAGCAGATTTTCTCTTTAACAGTGGTGATGCTGGTGTTAAATGATCAAGTTTTGAGGGAGGGACACTTAATTACACATTCAACTATGTAAAATCTTTGGGTGTGTTAAATAGATTTTTTTTCATGATTTTTTTTTTTTGTGTGTGTGTGTGTTTTCTCACTTTTTAATTGTGTTCGAGAAGTGATATTTTATATGGATACGTTTTCGAGTTTAAAAATGTACAAAAATCTATTGTTTTCGTTTTCCATTAAATTCCGAGCTCCCCCATAGAAAAACATTTTTCAAGCAAAAAAATAAATAAGCGATTTATTTTACTCAACTCCTTGGCAGGTAATGTTTTTTTTTTCTCTAGTCTACTAACATATTTTTTGGGAACTAAGGTCCCTCTCCCTTAATGTATATTCGATTTTTAGTAATGTATATAATAAATTTTGTACAGTATAATTACACCTATCCCTATGTTTACTTTCACCTCCCAAACTTTTATTTTTTGGACTTAACCCCCTCAACTTTGACAGCGACTTCAAATAACCCCCTAACACTAACATAATTAACTTTTTGGACAAAAAATTGATCATTTGCATGGCACGGGAAGGCATTCTCATTGTAATAGAAAATTAAAAACTCTGAAAATTAAAGCAAAAACATTTTTTAAATTAGAAAAATACTAAAAAAATCTGGAAAATCCTTGAAAACTTTTTAAAAAATATTAAAACATTTGAAAATTACGAATATATATATTTTAAAATTCTGACAATTAAATAATAACATAAAAAAAATTCAGATGATATTAAAAATATATATATATAAAGGAAAATACAAAAAACTTTTAAGATATATAAAAATTATAAATAAAATATTTATCATATTTGACAAGAAAATTATAAATTCCAAGCATTATAAGAAAATATTGAAAAATAATAAAAAGTTTATAAGTAATCTATGAAAAACTAAATAAACATTTTCAAAAGGATTCTTTGGGTTTAGGCCCCCGTTAGTCCCCCAATTAAAAATTATTGTAGGATTAACCCACATTTTTCACTTTTAGCGACACATTTTGGAAAAAAAAATTATCTCTAAAAATATCCTAAAAAATTAATAAATCATCGCTAAAATTGAAAAATGGGGTTAATCCTACAATAATTTTTAATTGGGGGTTAATCTCCAAACATTTATAACTAATGGCGGCCAAAATTCAAATAACCCCTTTTAAAATTCTGGGATAATAAAGGAACAAATCTAATAGATACAACACAATAACAATTAAATAAAGACAAAATACTTAGAGATTTTCATGGAGGTTCTTGTATCTCTTTTTCTGTCACACATTAGCAAACTCATCAAATACTTTAGTGTAATGTGAAACATGAACTAGCTTTGCGTAATACAACATACTTAGTATTAAGTGCTCCCCATATTTATAAACTTCTCTTTGTTTTGTGACGTACAAAAATAAAAATAAAAATAAAGAACTAAGTACATATTGTGATAAAATATAGATTAGCAACTACAATACAGATAACCAAGCCCAGTATTATAAGGGTGTCATTGGAAGAGTCTTGGAGGAGAATTGGGTTTGGTCCCCAGTTCGATCCTCGGTACAGTCAAAATTATGCTTGATCACCGGAAACGACGAATCGTGAATGGGGATTAATCGAAGTGGGCGCAAACTGTCCGTTATGATATACTACCAAAAAAACTACAATAGAGAGTACATAGAATTATAGACATAGTAACTAACTAATAAGTGTTGAGAGTTAGTTTTGTTTAGGAATTGGGTGATTCGCGTGAGATAATTCATAATTGGTATTATGTTATGTCACTTTGTTTTTCCAACTTTGAAGGGCCTGCTTGGCCTGGTATAGCCCCACTATTTTTTAGATGTTTCTGTCAATTATTAATCTCCCACCCCATGTGCATGGCTGCAGTTTGATTTTCTTTAGGAACATTCGTACTTTCTTTCCTTTTTCTTCGATGTATTCAATTACTAGCATTTGATCTGTCTTTTTACTCTATATTTTTTTTTTCAATTTATAATTTGATTTTTGGAATTTAGTTTAATGTGAGTGGCTAAAATACTAATTTCACCTGCCATTGATATATTTAAATTCACTTTACAGTTCTGGCTGCATTGCATGTGAATCAAGTCTATAATTGTTACCTGGTTTGCATACCAATGCTACATATTAAATCATATCATATCGTATAACATCAAATAATACTCTCTTTTAAAAAGTAAACACGTGTCCTTAATTACAAAATATTTATGGGTCTTTTTGAGTTAAGCTCCACTTTTAAATATATCATTTGATTTAATTCTCGGTTTGCTAATAATCTCTTGAACTTATCCCAACAAATGTCGTTAAGTCTAATTTTATATTATAAATAAGGGGAAAGTCAAATAAATTATTTGACTTAATCCCTTATTTTTATTCATTATTTTGAGATAACGCCTTCATACAGGAGGAAAGTCAAAGGAGGAAAGTCAAAAAAAATATCAAACAGGGAATAAAATATTAAAAATTGAAAATTTAGGGACATTTGTACTTTCTTTTCCTTTTTCTTTTATGTATTCAATTACTAGCATTTGAGCTGTCTTTTTACTTTTATATTTATTTTTGCAATTTATGATTTGACTTTTGGAGAATCGTTTAATGTGAGTGGCTAAAAATACTAATTTCCCCTCCCATTAATATATTTGAATTCACTTTACATTTATGGTTGCATTGCATGTGATGCAAGTCTATAATTGTTGTCTGGTTTGCATACTTAAGTCATCATATCATATAACACCATATAATATATGTATCTATGACATCACATTTTATTGTAGATGTATGAAACAATGGTAAGATATTCTTCTCTCAATGTAATGATTTTTAATAAATGTGAGTTACAAAAAAGATATTAAATATAGGTTTAAATAATGTGTGATCTCAAAAACACTATTCTATTTAATTTTTAGTCCACCTTATTTTAAAAAGTAACAAAAGTATAAATAGTGACATTATATACATGATTAGTTAAATTAGTTGGCACCCTAGTGTAGTGGCATGTCATCTTCGTTTTGTCATGTCCGCGTCATTGATTACGAGACACTTAGTATTTTTCGGTGATTTTATCAACAAAATGACTAGAAAATGATATTGTGCGTTGCCAAGTCTACTGTCCCATCGTTTTCTCATTTTTTATTAGTCGGACGACATAAGCCCCTTCATCTAGAGCAAAAAAAAAATCTCTAAGTAAAGTACAGTGGTTGGTTAATTACATTTCGACATTTTAATTTTGTATTTATTTTTACTCCACTACATGTACTTTTATTTTTCAGACTTAACCCCCCTCAATTTTTAAAAACACATTATTTCACCCCTGGTCATAACGTTATGTTTTTGGACAAAAAAGTGATCATTTGCATAAGTGATAGGACAAAAATACTCTCATATGCGACATACATGGTCAAATTTTCGTCCAAATATTTAACATCGTTAGTGTTTGGGGGTAAACTGACGCGTTATTATAAGTTGAGGGGGTTAAGTCTAGAAAATGAAAGTACGGGTGATGGAGTGAAATTAGAGCAAAGTTGGAAGAGTCAAAGTATAATTAACCCAACTATATTTGTTGTTATCATTATTGGGATATATAGTCTTTTAAATGTTATTTTGCGCCCTATATTTTTGGGGGACAATTAATTAGTTCCTACTAATTAAGTACATGTTGCACTTATTCCAACTTTTTTTTTATATTCCAAAAGGTTACTTGTCTTTTTTTAACAAAAAGAATTTAGGGTTTAGAATAAGAGAAGAAAGAGTGTTTGTGCGTGTTTTATAATGTGACAGACTTCTCTAATAATTCTACAATTAGCGATACCCAATCCATGTTCCTTAATTAAAATTAACGCCCATGGAACAAATAATTTATACGTTACAAGTTTCAACCAGAGGTTATCTAAATATCGAATTATATCGAAAGTAAAGTAAAAGGATAAAATTACGTCGCGTCCATAAAATTCATGAAAAAAATGAAAATGAAAAAAGAACTGAAATTCCAAGCCACATGGAAGAAAGTGGCCGAAAGAACATTCCAAACTTTAGTAGATGTCTCAATTCTGAAATAGTTACAAAGCGCTTTTACATCGACACACAAATTTGACACACTTAGTACGACACATTGATATGTCGTATTGGTATTGACTCATGTCTGAACTCCACACAACCTCACAATATTGAAATCTATATACGAATCAATACGAATGCAACATGTCAGTGTCACGTCAAATATATCAAATTTATGTGTCGAGATAGAATTATACACAGTTATAATTGTAAAGGAAGTCTACTTGGAATCTTGAAACATATAAAAACAAATGTGTAGGGTTACAATAATATTGGGCAACTTTTATTTGTATTTTATGAGCATGCATAATTTACATGTGGAAACTTTAATGAATGGATGTGAAATGCAATGAGGGGAAACAGGACCAATTGCATGGCCCGCACGTTGGTTATATTAAATTGCCAAGGTCCACTCTCTATGATGTGACCAAATTAAATTGTGTTTTTTATTTTTATTTTTGCTTTCTTTTTAATATTAGGTGGACTGATCAACTTATGTAAATTTGGAAAGTCTGGTAAGATTGCGACAATATTGGTGCATTGTTAATATGTAGGCCTCTCAGTTGGTATGATTTTTTCCTGTCAATGTTAATGGTAGACGGAAAGGCCTTGTTAAAGCCATTTGTTAGTTTAATGGCTGTTTTACAATTATTTATAGTTTAAGGGTCATTTTAAAACAATGATAATAGTTTAGGGGGTAAATATGTAATTTATTATTATTTATATTTAAAATAGCTTGTTAAATATTTCAAGTTTAAACACTTTAGTGGACTTATTTATATCCTTACAAATATTCGCTTTACGGGTAGATAATGGTATGGAACGCGCTAAGGAAAAAAACGTTTCACCTAATAATATTGACAATGACGCTTATGCTCTATTAGTTCGGATAATTGAAGAAATAAACATTAGACTAATTTCCATTCAAATAGCCTTTGTTCGGTTAAAATCCAATTAACCCCTTATATTTTATGAAAAGAAGAGGATTGCGTTTTTAGGTTTGAATAATTCACCAAAAATAGAAAGAGTAATGTTATACGTACCAAGTTTTTTTTACCAATTTTGTATTCTCATGTGCATTAAACAATTATACCTATAGTTGGATACAACATTTTAATGTACTTGTACCTACACTTGAGATACAAACTTGGTAGACAGACTTTTCATTAATCAATCATTAGTCAATAGTTAAATATTTAATGCATATTTACCATTGGCAGAGTAATGTCATAACTACATCTCTAAGGCCAACCACAATGAGAGAGGTAATTGTCTTCCTCTCACAATGGGCATCAAAAGATGCAAATTACACTCTATGAAAATGTAGACTTGATGCAAACTTACACCCTCGCTAGATATTGTGTAAATGGGCCCCGCTACGATGGGCGAGAATTAGTTTAGCGTTCAAGACTTTAGGCGCAATATTGTTTACCGTCCAGTGGATTCTTTTTATTAAAAAAAATAGAAAAATAAAACGATAGTGGATATGAGAAGCAAGGCTCAAAACAGCCTCTCGTCCTAGGTCGGCTACTCATTGCTGGGCTCAAAATAGTTTACCGCCCAATTTAGATTTACACCTTCCACTGTGAATCCGGCAATGGGTGTATGAAGTTAAAGGTATAATTCTACATTTTTCACATTTTCCTATCGCAGTTGGCTTAATGGTAGTGTAAAGTTGGTTTAGTGTGAATTACACTACGTGTAAACTTTTCGTACTCCACCATTAGTGTAAAAAGTACGTCAATACACACCACCCCATTCATTCTCTCTCTCGTACAAAATTTTAAAGCGTTAGATCTTTTATGTCATGTTTGTTTGTTAGACCATCTCGAAGGCATTGGTGCATATTTGTTCCGTTAAAATGCTCTAATGTGACTTTGCACTCCCCAAAAAGATGATTTGCTTCAAGGCTTTGTGTATAATGCACTTTCTCGCAACATTCCTCTTGTCGTGTGTCTCTCCCCCACAACAGTCAAAAAGCCGCGGTAAAGGTAAGCATATTGTTTTAAAATTTATTTAATTTTAAAAACATAATGGCATGTTTAATTATAATGTTTAAAAAAGATGAAAAATAGAATATATTCATTGATAAAAAATGTGTAAACAATATATCTTGTAGTCAACTGGAAGGATGAGGCAGTTGACTATGTTGTAATACACATTTGTCGTGGCAGTTGGTCTGCCTCGCGAACAATCAGTTTCCTCTCCTAAACTAAAATCGAAGCATTTTGCTCCAAATTTTGCTTGTTTGGAGAAAAAACAGCATAATGCTATTTTGCTCCATGCCTTGGAGATGGTCTTATAAAATTATAATTTCAAAAAGCATTTGTCAAGATCGACCAAGATCCAGATTCAATATTTAATTCTTTAAAAAATATTGATAAACAATTACAAGGGGTTCTTGATTAGGGAAAGAAGAGGGCATTTTTTAAAATGAGACTGGCGTTCATCTATTTCTTTTGTCTAATTCTCGAAGTAATGTCTAATTTTTCATCTTTGAGGGACTTAAATCTAATTATGAACATTAATGCATGGTTAAGTAAAAAGAAATCCTTCTATTTAAACCATATCAGATCCAACCAGAAATCCACTCTTTTGTCCTCAAAAATTAGACAGATTTCCCACAATGACCTAGAACAAAAGATACACATAGATGACAATTGGAAGTAAGCAACACTAATAATATAGAATTTCCTTCCAATCTGAAATAAACCCAACTTCACATTTACACTCCTAAACCTCAAGGTTAACAAAAACCCTAGCACTAATTTTAACTAAACAAAATAGAAACTCAACTAGCAATACTTGAAAGGACCAGTTACATAAGTACCTCTCTGTAAAATACAACCCCAATGAACTTTTGGAAATGTTTCCAGCATTCAACGACTCGGATGATTCTAACTTGACATATACGAACCCCACGCGATTTGAGATGGCAATTTGTGTTTTGGGTTTGGGTTTCGGGCCGACATGATAAGGTTTTTTTGGAACCGAATACGACGCAACTTTATTTTTTACTTGACACGAACACAACCTAAAAAACACAAGGCACGACTAACATGACTCATAATTTTGACACGACACGACTTGTTGTCAAAATGACCCGACACGAACACAACATATTACGTCAACATATTACGTCAATTTCGTATCGTTCCGTATCATATTTTCTTGTTGTTTAGAAAATTGTCACCCCTACACACGAACCTCTTACAACCATTCTAAAAAGTAGATGAAAATGCAATATATCTCAACGGAGTAATTCTAGGGGGACACGATTTGATTGACAGAGTGATGGGTCATTAATGCATTGATCAATGCATGGATCATTGCTATTTATAAAATTGATTCGCTAATGTATCCATATTATATTGTGTCCCTATAACAATGTAAATACTTCTAGTGCTATGAATTAGAAGTTTATGGGCTATTTTTAGTATTTTTAAGATTTTGCGGCATTTTTGTTATTTTCTTTTACTTTCTTAATTTTTTAGTATTTTTCTTTTAGTAATTGTTTGCTTGGTATTTAGGAAAAGAAGTAGCGAAGGCTTTTAAGGGCATATTTGTAATTAAAATAGTAATTTAGAGCCTAAGTTACTTTCCCCTTTTAAATACCCCTTGTAATCTTCATTTCAGGATAGCTTCCATTTTCAAATATAAGAAATTTTGTGTTTCTTTATATAGAAATCATATTTGTTTTGATTTTTGGCCATTGACGTGTAGTTTACGTCATCTAGTACATGAATTTTGTTAAGGGATCACACACTTCTAAAACACCCAAAATAGCTTGCCCTCGTCATATGGGATATATCAATCAAACTGAGGTACACCATTGTTTTCAAATTTTCCGGCCTTGAGCAAAGAGGAAAAATATGTCAGTTAAAAGTAAATATAATCGACTTCTGCATCTAGATCAAAGCCTTCCGTGATAGTATGCGAATTAGCCATCGAAGAAAGGCTTTTATTCCCATTCTAGTTCTTTAATAAAATATAGTTTTGTTGTGCTAAAAAAAATAAACACCCAAATAATATGATGCGGATTTACAAGGAAATCCCATTAAGGAAGTCATGCACACGCCTGAATATAATTTCTTCCTCCTCAACCCTAAACATACAATGGGATCTCAATGACTCTCTTCTTGCTCAACAATAAACATATTACATATTATCCGTGTCGCATAAAATCCCTCCACGCGCTATCAAAGACTTGCAGCCTTTTGGGGTTGTCCTAATTCAACTTTGCTACATCTTAATATAGGTACTTCTAAACTAGAAATCCTTAAATTGTACATATAGGATAGGTTAGTCTTACCTCATGTAGGTCAGAATCAAACACTCGTGCTCGAGCAACTCGAGAGGCCAACTACCTCATGGTTGATCAGTAGAGGGTAATTCCCGAAAACTAATATTTCAGTTACATTATGTTGCTACTACTAGTCTCTACATACAACTTTTTCCACAAATCCATCAATAGTAATTGAGATACCCTATGTAAATTGCAATCTTATGCATACATGCTAGGCTACTTTGATCTGTTATCTTTTAAAAACCATCAACAGCTCCTTTATTACACATTAAAGCATATGCAGCAATCAAATTCACCAAAAACACAAACATGTACTAACAAATCAAATTTCCATAGCTCTAAGTGTAAATGAATTTTAAATAATAGACGATAAGTTTTATGTCGACTAGACAAAGCATATTATAATACATTCCTTTTGAAAATTCTCAATTCTTTCACGACCTCAAATAAGAAGAGATGAAAAAACATGTGGAAAAAAATTCCATCACATACAAGACACTTCCCAGCACAGGGAACTGCATCTGGAAAAAAAATATACCTAAAGATGATACAAGCCCCTCCATAAATCATTCCACTATTCTGTATGACCAAATGAAAAAGCATACAAACAAACACATTTTGGTGCAACATAGAACAGAATATACCACCCTACTTACTTGGATTGCTAGAGCCCTTCTTCTTGAGTAGATTTCCAAATTTACGGAGCAAAGGGTTCTTCTTCTTCGCATGCGTCTCCTTTGATGGTGAGGTTCCCCCATTGTCAACGTTTTCGGTTGAAGTTAACCCGTTTACGTGGTCATTGCTCTCACCGTCACCACCCTCTGTTTTGGACTCTGGTTCCTCATCAAAAGATTCATTCTCGGGCTCTTTCTCGGGTGAGAAGTCTTTTTCGCCAATTTTGCAACTCTCCCACATCTTAAAATCGAATTTCGCCGAATCATCATCCTCTTCCTTCTCTTTCGGTTTCCCATTTAAATTCTCAAGTTCGGTTGTCGTTTGAACCGCCTCATCATGCAAGACACTCGTTTTTTTAGGGCTTTCATTTGCAGATTCCTTGGAACGTGGGAGCTCAATTTTGGGTTTTTCTGCATATCCATCTCCATTTTGTTCAGAGAATTCGATCACCTTTGGAAGCATATCATAATCCTTTTCACTATCGGTACGCTCGCCATTTTCCTCAACTTCCGGTTTTGAGGTCGCTTCTTCAAGCAACTTAGACAACTCCTCGATTTTCTTGAGAGAAGCAGATTCTCTAGCTTGAAGCTCCTCGTTTTCTTGAATAATACTCTGCAATTCAATTTCTTTGTCTAATAAACCATTTTCGTCGGCTCGCTTTTTGTCTTCGGCTTCTAGTAGTAACTTAGACAACTCCTCAACCTTCTTTAGAGAAACAGCCTCTCTAGTTTGAAGCTCCTCATTTTCTTGAATAACACTCTGCAATTCAGTTTCTTTGTCTAGTAAACTCTCTTTCAATTTCATGCTCTCGGCTTTTGCTTCCCCAAGAACTTCTTGTAAATAAACCACCTCAGATTCAGCTTCCTTTAGGTTACTTTCCAGCTCAGCTGCTTCTTCCTTTGTGCTACAAACACCGTCTTCGGCTTCTTTAAGCAAAATAACCAGCCTGCTTATTTCCTTTTCCATTGAAGATTTTTCTTCTTCTGATTTCTTCACACTATTCATCAAATGAAGCTCATTTTGCTCCCAATCGGCTTTAGAATTCTGGAGCTCATGCTTATGTTGTTCGATTATATTAGTGAGGGTATCAATCTCGTGTTTCGCATCATCAAGCATGTTTTCGTACTTCTCTTTTGTCGCTTCCAACATAATTTTCAGATCACCTATTTGGTTTTCATAATTTTCGTGCTCGAGTTGACTAGACAATAGCTTTTCTTTGGCTTCCCTAGCTTCTGACGAAACTTCATGCAAGGCCGAAGCTAAACTTTCCATCGCTTTCTTACTTTTCTCTTCCTCATCTCTGGAAATTTCCAACTCATTTATGAGTTTGTTTTTTTCTTCCAATAGGGTTTGAACACTAGCAGCAGCAAGTTTTTCGTTATTCATGGCCCGAGTTTTCTCCTCCTTCACAGTTCCAAGCTCAGACGTTAGTGCTTCAACTTTTTTCCCCATTTGAGATGCCTCTTCCTTAGCAATAACAAGAAAACGCTCAGATTCCTCGAGATCCCCTCTTTGCGTTCCAATTGACATTTCCAGCAACCCCACCTTCTCTTTAAGAGAAGCTATTTCAGATTCGGCATCATGCAATAAATCATTGCTTCCCTCTAGTTGTTTCATCACAGATTCCAAAGATTCCGATGCAGATCTTTCCAACCGGTTAGATTCCTCGATCCGAACCTCTATTTCTTCAACCCTATCTTTCCACTCCTCTGCTAAACTATGAGCATAAGATTCAGCCATTCTAGCAGCCTCAAGCTCGACATTAAGTTGCTCCATGGAAGCTTCGTTTTCTGCTAACTTAACCTCGGATTGTCTTGCCTTGTCAAGTTCCTGATTTAGAGTCTCTATCTCTGATTTCAGATCAAACACAAGTTGGTTGGTCTCATTAGACTCTGTTTCGAGCCTCGAATCAAGCAAGGCCTTAATTCGGACTAACTCGGATGACAACGTCTCCACTTTCTGTGCATGAGCCTCCGCAATCTTAGACGCATCGTCAGCACGGCTAAGCGCATCATTTTTAGCATTGCAAATCATGGCTAGTTCTTGTTTTAGCTTTTGGAGCTCTTGCGTGGCAGAGAGAAGAGCCGACACGTCCAACGCGTGTTGGTTTCTAACATTTTCGAGCTCTTTTTGCCACTCATCTTCTTTCTTCTGAGCTGCCTCGATGCCTGCTTGTTCCATCTCAAGGGCACGAAATTTCTCGATCTCAGAATTCTCTTCGGCTCGTTTTTGAGCCACCAAAGCTTCCCTGACTCTCTCATTTGCTTCCTCTGCTAATCTCTGGGCTTCTTGCAATTCATTTATCGATTCTGTCTTCTCTTTCTCGAGCAATGTCAATTTCTCTTTTGCCTTCTTGAGATCTTCTTGAACAATGCTCAGCTGTGCCTGTAGTTCTGATCCCTTTAAAGCCCGCGTTGGTACCGCTGGTTGTTTCTGAAAATCAAATTTAAACTACAATGCAGATCAAAACAAGTATTAGTAGTTAACAGAATTTACAACAGGAACTTTACCCCTAACCTTAATGATAGAATGGATCGAGTTTTTGTGCTCGGATTAATTTCACATATGAAGTCTCATTATTCATGTTATGGGTTTAAATCACACAAAATCAATTCCCAGAAACCATAAAACTCAAACCAAACGAGCAATTAGGGTGTTCTTGATAACCCACATTTTCCATGGAAAATGTGGAATATATCATATTTCCGCCCCTTTTGGGTGTGTTTGATGGCACACATTTGTCCTTCAATTTTTTTCCACCCACCCCTAATGTACAACTTGCTAAAGCATCGAAATTTGCATTTTCCAACTTCCATTTTCTTTTCTGCCTCCCAATGAAAAGTTTTCCAAGGAAAATATTGGTTTGCTTAGCCTAAATTAGCTCATCCTTTTCATCTTTGTGCCCAACTACAATCAAACACACAAACGATGAAATTTTAGCTCGAAAAAGATTTCCACAGAAATATAACTTGAGAAAAATTTGTTCAGAATTTTTAATCTTTTCTATTAAACATACCCTAAAGTCATCTTTTTTGGATTTTGAAGTCCATAGAATTTAACATTGATGCCAATTTTATGGATTTTAAAGAAGAATATAATCTGGACTACCCTTTCAAATATCTCATTAACTTACATAAAACAAAACCGCGTCAGAAAAACAAATTTCCAAAATTAGTGCGGAAATCGATGATTCTTACATCCGGTGGAGGAGTACTGAGCTTTGGGGAACGACGATCTAGCACGGGCTTTGAAGTAACAGATCTTGGCGACCGCTCGACTGAAACGCGTGGTTTTGGAACGGGAGATAGTGAATCAGTCTCTGATTTAGCCAATCCCCTGTTCAATCTACTAATCTTAGGAGTAGCTGGTGTTGATTTGTTGGTTGCAGTTTCAGATAAAGTAGATCTGTTCATGTTCATAAGTGTTATAATTACATAACAAAATCAAACCCTGTATAATTCAAACAATGCGAGATAAAAAGGGAAAACATATAAACATAAAATCTAATCCAAAGACGGTAACACATTGGCCACACCTAACAATCAGTTATAGACAGTGACAATTCCTAATAAAATACAGCTGAAAATAAGGTTAGTACGAGTCAAAATCAGATTCGACCCCTAAGAAGCTACCTAATGAATTAAAAGGGGATCAATATTAATATATAAGAAAATGGTCAAAAATCATGAGAATCTCCCTAATGAACTATATAGAGGTTCGAGATTAAGATTTAAGAAAATGGATTAAAAGTCCAAACCCCTGTGAACATGTGTAAGTAAACTAATTTTAACAAAGTTAATAGACCCAAAATCAATCAGAAGTTCAGATCCAACATACAAACTACAAAGCGCAAAAATCATGAGAAACTCCCTAATGAACTATATGGATCAAGATTAAGACATAAGAAAATATGTTCAAATTCAAAATTCAAACCCATGTGGCCATGCGCAAGTAAACAAATTTTAAGAAAAGTGTAAAACTCAGATCCAACCCACAAAGCTAAAAAATCATGAGAAACTCTCTAATGAACTATAGGGGATCAGTATTAAGATATAAGAAAATGGGTTCAAAGTTCAAACCCATAAATCAGAAGTTCAGATCCAACCCACAAAGCTCAATAATCATTAGAGACTCCCTATTGAACTACAGGGAATCAAGATTAAATTGTAAGAATATGAGTTCAAAGTTGAAACCCATGTGGCCGTGTGTAAGTACCAAATTTTAAGGTTGCGTTTGTTTTTCCATCTATATCTGAAATCTGAATCTGAAGTCTGAAATCTGAATGTGAGAAATATGTTTATTTTATGACTAAATTGACCTCTAAATGAATGTATTTAGCCTCTTAATCATTTAAAAAACAAACACTAATTGGTACCTCTTAAGTCTGAAATTCAGACTTAAGAGGTACAAACAAACAACCCCTAAGAAAAAAAAAAATCCTGATCCAACCCACAAAACTCAGAAATAATGATAAACTCCCTAATGAACTATAGGGATCAAGATTAAAATTTAAGAAAATGAGCTCAATGTTTAAACCCATGTGGCCATGTGTAAGTAACCAAATTATAAGAAAATTGCTGAAATCCAACATCAATAACAAGTTTGGATCCAGCCCACAATGCTCAAAGATGACAATATACTCACTAATGAGATAACAGGGATCAATATTAAGATACAAGAATTTGGTTTCCAATTGAAACCCATAAGTAACCAAAGCTTAACAAATATAAAAAACTAAGATCAATGAGAAGTTCAGATCCAACCCACAAGGAAATGGGTTCAAATTCAAACCCATATGGCCTAAGTAACCAAATTTCAAGAAACAACAATAAACATTAACATCAATCTCAAAAATCAAGACCACAACTCACAACAATCTCAAAAATGAACTATTGGGGATCAAGATTAAGTTTTTAGAAAATGGTTTCACATTCAAAACACGTATGACCAATTAGTAAGTAACCAAATTTCAAGAAAAGTGAATAAAAACCAACATCAATCAGATCTTCAGATCAAGCCCCAAATCACAACAAACTCTCCAATGAACTACAGGCGATCAAGATTAAGTTTATAGAAAATGGATTCAAACTCAAAACCCATATGTCCATTAAGTGACCAAATTTCAAATCAAAAGTTCAGATCCAACCCACAAACCAGAAAAATCAAGAAAATCTTACCAACCAAAAGGGTCAACTAAAAAACAAGAAAAATGGCAAACCCAAAAACAGATACATAAAAATGACAACTTTAGTTATCAGAATAAAAGAACAAGAAATAAAAATAAATAAATAAAACTTAGTTTTGGAAGACATGATTTTGGGTAATGGGGAACTAGATATATTGCTAACTCACAAAAAACTCCCTAATGAATTATTGGGGATCAAGATTGAGCTTTTAGAATATGGGTTCAAATTCAAAACCCATATGATCATTACCAAAATTCAAAATCAAAAGTTCAGATCCACCCCACAATCGAAAATAATCAAGAAAATCTCCCCAACCAAAAGGATCAACTAGAAAACAAGAAAAATGGGAAACCCAAAAACAGATCCATAAAAATGACAACTTTAGTATCAGAATAATAGAATCAGAGATCAAAAAAAATTAGATGTGTTGCTAACTCACAAAAAACTCCCTTATCAAGATTAAGTGTTGAGAAAATGGGCTCAAATTCAAAACCCATATGACCATTAGTAAGTAATCCAATTTATTATCCAAAGTTCAGATCCAACCCACAATCCAAAAAAATCAAGAAAATCCTCTCAACCAAAAGGATCAACTAAAGAACAAGAAAAATGGAAAACCCAGAAACAGATCCATACAAATGAATACTTTAGTGAGCAGACTAAAAGAGAAAGAGATTTAAAAAAAAAAAAGCTAACTTAGTTTTGGAAGACATGATCTTGGGTATTGGGGAACTAGATATATTGCTAACTCACAAAAAACTCCATAATGAACTATTGGGGATCAAGATTGAGTTTTTAGAAAATGGGTTCAAATTCAAAACCCATATGACCATTAGTAAGTAACCAAATTTATTATCCAAAGATCAGATCCAACCCACAAACCAAAAAAATAAAGAAAAATTCCCCAACCAAAAGGGTGAATTAGAAAACATGAAAAATGGCAAACCCAAAAACAGATCCACAAAAATGACAACTTTAGTGATCAGAATAAAAGAACAAGAGTTAAAACAAACTTACTTAGTTTTGGAAGACATGATTTTGGGTGTTGGGGAATAAGATGTGTTGCTTTGGATGAAATTTATTGAGCTGTTTCTACTGTAATGCTGACATTGTTTTGTAGAAGATAGATAGAAAATCTATAGACAGCAGCAGAGATGTAGCTAAACAAGAGAGAGTATATACAGAAAAATTAATGAAGTGGGTGTTCTTCTGTCTGTAGAGTGGCCACCGCAAAATAGTCTGTACCTGTCTCTTTCTCTCTCTTTCATAGTTCATAAATTCTCTCTCCAAATAATAATACCTTATTATGTGATGTGAATGTACCAAAGTACCCCTGAATCTTGCTGGTTTTTTGGTTACTTTCTCAGAAGCTAAGTAAGAAGACAATTCAGCTTTATGAGTGAAAAGATGAAAATGAGTCAAAAAGAAAAGACAAACATCGGATAATTGTTAGTGGAAGGATTGTCAAGTGTCTGGAAGCACGTTGAGTACGGTTCTGAGCATATGTGAAGTGATACGAGTTTTGCTGATCAATTTGTAATTAATTATGAGCACATATAAAAAAAAATTTATCATATTTTGATACATATATGTGATAAAAAACAAAGCTATATCGAGATGATAATTTTAAAATTCATACAAATATGAGTAAATCGATATAAGCTTGGTCCGAATATAATATAATAAATCATGTTATTTTCATTTAGCTCAGTTTGATCAATAATATTCATGTTTAAATTATAATTGATTATATGTTGTGTTTTCGTGTTCCTATTATATTTAATATCAATTTATACAAACAATTTTAAATTAATATCTTATACAATATATGAACGAAGTAAAACCCATTATTTAAGTCAAACAATAAATTTTGATTGACAAAAATATATTCATAATAACTTGCATAAGTAAAACCTACATATTATACTATCTCAAATATCATTTAGCTTTTTAACGAAAACATACCCCATTTAAACGTCTATACATGAACATCATAATACATGAACCTCCATTTAAACTACTATATATGAATTTCATAATTCATGAACCAACTAAATTCATATATTGCTCAAATATAAGAGAAATTATTATGGGAGAAGAAATGTAAAGATGCAATCTCGAGAGACACTTCTTCTTTTTTTTAAATCGAAAAGATTAAAATAAGAGAAAGGTTTCTAAGAAGTTGATTGAAATGAATTTTAAAGTGACAATAAATGATCCTCATTAAACTTTATTTTTTATTGTTTTAGAAGTATAATATAGATATGCATAAAAAGGGTATATTGTATAATTTTTGCACAAGGCTTTATTAATTTTTATCAATCTCAAGACCGATCCTGAGCGGGTGTAGCTGTAAGTTTAAAGAACTATTTAAATTACGGATTGTATGAATTAAATGTTTGTTTTGTAAGTGTTATTCGAGACAAAATGATTAAATCGAGGTGCGTATAAACTGGTTCAAGATTACCCTTCATACCAAAAATATTTAGTATTATCAAAATTCAAAGCACAAAACATTATACGTTAGATCTATTTATTCATACGACATGCTTGGTGTCATTTTGTGAAAGCATTAGGACTTAGTGGAGCCAGTGTCATCATACTTGAAGCCGTAAATGTATATGAATAATGTTGATATCTAGATTTATGGCTACAGTAATATTAGGAAAATTCTAAAATTTGACCCTTTTTTAAGACTTGGTTAATGTGCTAAACATATATTGTGTAATGTTTGTAAGGAATTATGTGAATACAAACACTACTCAGTGTGTGTTTGACACATGAGACGGGGCACAAAAAATGGTCACATTTTAGGGTATCTCTAGTATTACTCTTATTGTTATAATCAATTTTGGGTTATTTGGGTCAGACAATCTTTAATGCAACCTTAAAGCTTTTGTTGCTAAAAATGGAATCACTTTGTGATAATAAAATCATATTTGATGTATCGGATAAAAGAGTGAAATAAGTAAAGAGTTATTATCTCCTAACGAGGTAAAATTATCTTTAAAACTTAATTATGATAACTTAGACTACTTTAAGGCCTCGGTTAATGCGCGGGATAAGAAGGTGAGATTGGATAACAGTTATTCCATCCCATCGAGATAAAATAATTCCACCTCCTAGGAGGGATGGTTTTATCTCACATCTAGTGAGATAAAAGGCTTACTTAGGATAACTTATCTCACTTGAAATTTGATCTCATTAAACACCAAACATGTGATGGGATAACTCATCACACATGAAATCCTATCACCTCCCATATCAAACATGAGATGGATTAATATTATAATATCCCGCCTCCTTATCATCTAACATCAAATGTAGGGAAGGATAATATAATCCTTACACCCCAAAGGTTAGTTACTATAGATCACATCTTAAAGTGAGAAACTTGAGAGAGATAAAAAAGGGGGGGGGGGAGGGGGGAGGAGAAATTGAACAAATTGTAATCCTATTCTTTTTAACTTTACGGTGGATGTAAGCCTGTGAGATGAACCACATAAATTTCTCACTTTGTGAGGAAATCATACTTTCATTATGTCATAATTCTATATCTGTTGTGGTGCTCTTACTTAATTAGATTCAAGCTTTTACAATACTCTTGACATAACTACGAAAAGTTGTTTACACCCATAGATCAAGAATTAATTGCCCAACCCTTAATCAACTTCTTCATAGGTTATTGAATGGAGATGTGGTTGATCACGCCACGTGGGTTGACATGTGGCCTCCAGGTGTTGAGGGACATAGTCAGTTGAATATCAAAGAAGTTGAATATCAAAGAGGAGATAACTCAGAATATAGGAAGATCATAACATATCACGGACTATTAATTCTATTCTACCACTCATATATAAGGCCAAAGTAGAGAGACCTATATTAGTAGGAACCTAATACTTATAAATAAGAGCGACCTCACCCTATTTTGGGGTATTGAATTGTACTTTGAACACGACGACTTAGACTCTCAGCTAGCAACCATAGTACTTCAACCATCTTTTGTTCTTTCAAGTAATAAACAGTTCTCCATCCCTTCTCGTGGACATAAGCAGGACGATTTGTCGACCCACGTACATAATGTGTCATTAATTTCATGACATTCATATCCTTGGGGATAATTTATAATATTGCATTTATTGTGGGTTTGATATCCCTAACATTGTGGCATGGTCTATGGGAAAGTCAGAATTCTTACCACCTTAAAAGTCAACCCGTTAATAATATGAGTGCTCACCAAACTCGCCGCTCGCATGCCAGAAGTCGTATCCAATCTGATATACGAATTGTCAGGAGGAAACAGACTCCTTCAATGTCCCATCCACCTCTCGATGAAATTAGGCCAATGGTGCCAATGGTACCAATGCCTAGAAGATCCGGACCCAGTCGACGTCATTATACGCCATCCACAAGACGACTTATGGAGAGAACAGCGTTATGACTGGTCAGTCTTTATGAAGAATGGTTTGACGATCGTGATGTGGAAATTGTCCATCTGAGAATATAGTTAACCAGGAAATTAGAGCAATAAGACTCCAATTCTCATGGTTTGGAGCAATGCGGGCGAAGGAGGATTTGTGCCCCTAGACATAAAGAATCAAATTATGTTGGAAAAGCATCTAGATCACGATTTCCTCATGTAGTGTAATCTAACCAACGATGTGAAATTCACGTGTTAGTTCGTCGTTCTTGCAGTCTCCATCATCTATAAGTTCGGTCGGTAGATAGGGCACATTGTAGCTAATCGGACAGACTTAAGTTATATCATCGAAAAAGATTGAAATAATGACGTCTGGGACGAACTCCAAAAAGGAAATAATGAATGTTGAACCCCGATTTGGGACGAACTCCAAAGGATCTTACTAGAAAAGCATTGAGGCATGGTTTTGCCTCGCCTTTCATTTTGTAGATAGAAACGTTAGATCCACCAAAGAAGTTTTCCATCCCAAAGATCACTATATATGATAGAAAACCAAATCTCATTCATCACACTAGGCATTAACGACACACAGTGTCTCTATATAGTCAACATAATGCCCTTATATGTTGAGTTTTCCAATCTACTCTAAGGGAGATCGGTCTCAGGTGGTTTGAGCAATTAACCCCTAGATCAATTTCCTCGTTCAGAGAACTGGTCGAGCATTTTACGATCCATTTCATCACTAGTAGCAAAGTAGTTAAGGAAGTCAATTCTTTAATCATCTTCAGGATAAAGAAGGGGGAATCTCTAAAGCAGTATGCATAACTTTACTAGGAACTGTTCAATGAGATCATTACTTACAAAGAACAACTAGCCATCTCATTTTTCAAGTTTGGTCTCTCCAGATCTGACGATCTTTACCCGTCCTTGACTACGAAGTCGATGTCAACTATGGATGACCTCATGGCGTGTATTGAAAACTACTCCAAGGTAGAAAGTGAGATCCTCATTATATAAGTTACATTCAATCAAGGTTCTAAGAATTCAAACAAGAACAATTTGAAAAAACCCTCTAAGGGAGAGAATCAGCCAACTCCGGCAAATAAAAGGGGGATGAACGACACACCAATGGACGTTCTAATGCAGACCAATGAAAGAGGCTTCAAGGCAGTGGAAACCTTCTTCAATGAACTTATCTGCTAGTTAATTCCACAAATTAAGAACAATCGTACTTCAAGAGGATGACTTAAATGGTGAGTGATCCAAATGACAAGGACACCAATCTCAGGTGCACTTATCACTAGGACCACGAATATCTCACTGAAATTATAAAATGTTCAAATGTCATCTTATAAATCTTGTTCAGGTCGAGCACCTTAAGGAGTACATTGACACAACCAAGATCAAGTCCTTAGCCATCGTGAATGTAATACAGAAAGAAGATGATAATCTCCCACCATCAGTAATGGTCATAGCCATTCACAGTTATACGATCCTTCATAATGTATAGGCAAGAAACTCAGGGAATTGGTGAATATTATAGTCTACATCCAAGAGGCTTTCCTAAGTAGAGATATCCAAACCCATCATAACTAAGAGGGAGCGTCGATATATAGACGTTGACCAAATAATCATATTTATGGATGAAAACCTAGTCGACATAAATGTTTCCTACAAAGACATTCCGATTCTGACCTTAAGGATATCAAATTTTGACGTAAAAAGGACACTTTTGATCATGGAAGCTCTGTTGAGATCATGTACTTTAGTTTGATTCTCAAGATTAACTATACTATCCAGAATCTAGATTCTAAAGTGATAATGTTGATCAGTTTCAATATGAATGCAGAGACCCCGCTCTGGAAGATCAGAATCCCTATTAAAGTCGGGTCAACCAATTAATAGATATAATTTCATGTTATCCAGTTGGAGTCACCCTACAATGCCATTTTTAGCAAAGTATGACTCCATACTATGAAGGTTGTCCCCTTATCACTCCGTTAAAAACTTAAGTTTTTTAGCAATCAGTGAGTCATCGATATCAGGGGAGACTAGGCAGCAACCCTCAGTTGCGTTGTAGTAGCCATTAAGCCAAATGATATTCGATCCAAAAATAGTGAGAATGGTAACGATTCAAAGGACAGTCAACCCAAGTGGCAACCAATTAGAGTTTGGTTAGGAGTTAAGGAAACTAGACTAGCCCCCATCGAGCGAGTGATGGGGGAAAAATCACTGTTCCTATAGATTTATCCCAAATGAACAAAGCATTTTTTATCAGATTAAAATTACCTAAGGAAGAAGCAAAGAAAATCATTCATTTTATAACATCTTCATATATAAACATTACGACAGTCCAGGTATAGATTTATGTGTTGCCTGCCATTAACTACAAGTTGATCTAACCTGTCGAACGATCAAACAGAGACTGATGAATTTTATCCCCACAAAATAAGAGTTATGGAAAGAGAAGTAGAGGACCTCCTCCAAGCTAGCTCCATTAGAGAATTCCAATTTCCAAACTGGATTTCCAATACAATTATTGTAAAAAAAAAAGAGCAAAAATTGGAGGGTATGCATGGATTTCACCGACCTCAATAAGCACTATTCAAACGACAGTTTTCCACTAACCAAGATTGATCAGCTCATTGATTCAATGATCAAACACTAGGTATAAGTTTCCATCAGATACCACTGTTCAGCCCTGATCAAGAAAAGACCTCATTCGTCGCAATCTTTGGGCTTTATTGTTATAAAGTAATGCACTTGCAGCCTGAAGAAGGTCTGGGCAACTTATCAATGTTTTATGACCAAGATTTTTAAAAGGCAGATCGTACAAAAAACTAAAAATGACAAGGACGCTAAGCTCGGGTGCACTTATTACTATGACCACGAACATCTAACAAAAAACCACAAAATGTTAAAGTGTCATCTTGGAGATCTTGTTCAGGCTAATCACCTTAATGTAAGGGACATATACCAAATAGTCCCTCGAACATTTTTTAATACCCATTTAGTCCAAGCTTTTTAATCTTGCTTCAAACTTTTGCCACATATTTTGGAGAGGGAGTGCCGCTAGCACGGACCTCTAAAAATAAGAGAATATTGAGTGCTTGAGGGACTAAATGGGTTAAACTAAAGATATGTGTCCTTTTTAAAAAATATATATTTTATAATAGCGGTCCCTTAATGTAATACCCTGTATTTCTCTAGAATAAATAAAACTATTTTTTTGGTAACAAAATAAAATTCGTGAAAATTAAATTTTATCGATGAATTTAAGTAAGTAATAGTGGACAAGTAATTTGTTGTTATGTCTTATGTGCATGATTGCAATTGAAAATAATTTCATGTGTAGTGGATAATTAATATATGATACATGACTCGATTGTAAATATACTTGTGAAATAAAAATAATTAGGACGCATTCCGGAGGCTTTATGGGCTCGTTTAGGTATATTAAAGCTTTAGAAATGGTCCCGAGACATAGGTATATAAGTTGGAAAGTTTTGGGGATAGTTTAATGATGGGTTCGGGGCCATTTGGAGGTCCAAAATTGGGAAATTAGGCTTAACTCGGGATTTGACATTAATGTAAGATTAAGGACAAGATTAATACTCTCCATACTTAATCAAATACTTAACCCTAGGAGCCCCACCTCAAGAGAGAAAGGAACAGAGGCCAAAGAGGAGAAGGAACAAGAGATTCAAAGGGAATTCATCAATCACATATCCAGGCAACAAATTTCTCACTTAATTTAATGTCCAATGTGCTTCTTGATTCATCATAGTAAACCCTGTATGATTTATGAGTTTTATTATGAAATTGGTGACTAAATGGTAGGATTTAATCTTATTCATGTAAAAGAGACTAATTGGAACTTAGGTGGTTAACCCAGAAATCTATGATGATTATAATCTTGAATTAGATGATAGATGTCTTAGTAGTTTTGGATAAATTAGAAAGTTTGATTCGTATGTAGAGGTTTTTGATACATGTTAAGATCTGGAAATTTAGTGACGTTAATCCACGTTATATGCCCAAACCTGATTTGAATATAGATGAATCTACGGTAAAAATTTGGGTTAAGGGTCTTAACTAATTGGTGTAAATTTTGGGAATTGGGGAAGGAATTTTATGTTAATTTATGAAATTTATCATTCTAGGACGAGTAAATTAGTCATAGGGACCTGTTCATATTTTATTAAAAAGGAATTAACCATTAGAATGAAGCTTAGGAGAAAATTGGGAAACCCCGTATTGAAGAAACGTGATAGATCTGGGCTACTGCTGAGATCCGAATCGATTCAGTCATGAAGGCGAATTGATTTAGCCTCTAGGCATGATGAGTTGGGAACGAG
The DNA here is from genome assembly GCA_949130495.1 of Sambucus nigra. Lineage (NCBI taxonomy): Eukaryota > Viridiplantae > Streptophyta > Magnoliopsida > Dipsacales > Adoxaceae > Sambucus > Sambucus nigra. The sequence goes on along the minus strand of OX422213.1, from coordinate 659,910,610 downwards.
GATGAATCTGGGGCATTTATAAAAAAAAAAATCATACGAGTTGGTGGGACAGTGTTTGGGTCAACGAAAATTTTATTAAAAATGTAAAGTGGCACATGTATTAATTGGGAAATCACATTTAACTAGATGGTTAAATAATCTTATAAAGAGGAAGGAATTAATAATTAACTAGATTGTCGATTATTAATGGGTGGATACTTATGAGAAATTATGTGAATATCTTAGGTAATTATCTAGTGATTACCTACACATATTGTATGGGAATTATATGTATTTATATTTATTTGTGTAGACATACCAATGTTCATGGACGGTCCTATCAGTTCGGGTTACGCACGTTCGGGATCGTAGTATGCATCGGCACAGGTGGGCTAGACGTTGTGTTGGTCATTATTATAGGTACTAAACCACCTACGATAAGTAGGTGTAGATGTTTAGATCCTTTGTCATCGTTGGGTATTGGCCATGAACTGGTGCACGACGTGGGGACGACCTCACTTATGTGTGATTTGTGATGTCTGATTGGATAGAGGATTCATTCAAACTTACCGATAAAGCACAAACGAGACACCCTGGTAGATGCCTTTGAGTATCGCATATATAAAAGGACATGTATATAATTGCCCGAATTAAATGAGATCGATTAATTTGTCTAAGAACGTAAGCAGTAAATTACAGACCCATACTATGTCGTGTGCATATAATAGATGTTTACATAACCTTTACAAGTTATATGAGAGTGGAATACTTTGGGCATTGATAACATGAATGTAGACAATTACGTTTCAGTATGTTGATTATAGCTAATGCATTTGATATTAAATTATCAAAATTGACATTTATTATTTCGAGACTTGTTCGGATATGGGTAATATCACACTTAGCTGGGGGGGGGGGGGGAGATGTTAATCGCATGTAAGCGGCGATGTGGGATATATATTTTGAATCAACTGTATTTATTGCACTTTAAATTAAACAAGTTAATTCTTGCAACTCTAGGGCTCAACCAAATTATTAATATTTTCTCCCCCAAGTGCTCCTAGACAAGGATAATAGGACTGTTGACGGATCAGCCTTGCAGTCTCCTTTTGCTCATCAGATTCTCCAGATTTATTGATTCTAGTTTAGTTGCTACTCCTCTCCAGTTTATTTATTTTACTTGGGATTTCTGTATGGGCCTAAGCCCAGGATTGATTTACTTCAATTTGGTATGAGATATTTACTGTGATGTTGGATTTCTTATACACTTAGTGCTTGGTTGGATTTATCATTGTCTTGGATATTAACTTAAAGTCAATTATGATTTACCAATACATGATTTATGTGGTTTGACGTTGAGAATGGTATTAATTGACAAACAAGCCCCATCTTCGGTGTATCGAGTCTAGCCAAACTTTACGTGAGAAAATAGGGGTTGTTACAATTAGTATCAGAGCATCCAGGTTCTAGTATCCTTAGAATTTGTGTTGCGTTTATTATGTTCTGCATTGCGTCCTTTAATGTGTAGAGCATATGCTTAGGATTCTTTGTATTCTTGCGATTTATACTAATTCGAACCTTATTTGCTTTCAGATGAAAAATGGACAAAGGGGTAGACCTAGGCGATAGTCACACCCACTATAGATGACGAGGCTCAGCCGAAGCCATAACACCAGCTTCAGGCCCCACCGACCCCACAGTTGATCACTCTAGCATAGATCGCTACCATTTTAACGCAGGCGGTTTTCACTACAATGGCAGCCATGCTTCAGTACTTTCCACCGCTACAGGCTCAGAAGAATCAACCACCACCGCCACAACAGGTGGCTATACCAACCCAGGCACCGGGGCTAGTTTTGGACAGAGCTAGGGAGGCCTTCTTCAAGGGCCAACCTCCAGAGTTCTCGAGTAGTCCATATATTCTAGTGGAAAATAGGAGAAAGAAAGATATTTACGGATCGTAGAGTGTACACCAGTGCAGAAGTAGATATTATCTTCATTTCGACTTGTGGATATCACACTTTATTAGTGTGAGTCAGTTATGTCAGTTGTAGATGACTTCAAGGAGATATTTAAGGGGAAGTATTTTCCCCCGACAATGCAGTCTGAGATGGGGGAGTCGATTTATGGAGCTTTGATAGGAGGGTCGTACAGTGGCGGAGTACGAGGAGGAGTTTATCTTCCTTTTGGTGAGCGATCCCAACCTGGGTAACTAGGTTATATGAGCACACCTAGTGAGATGGCACTTTAGAGGGAATCATCCGTTGAGGGTATACTCGGAAGGATTGACATACATATGATATATGTGCGGATGTTTTAGTAAATGTACGTATATAATGGTATTAAATATTATATGCGGTTACTAATACAGTGTATGATGTACTTACTTTATATAACTTGTGTCACAGCTATATGCTATTATTTAAGAAGGAATTAATTGAGTTAATTGGTGAAATAACTTATAATTCTTGAATAATTATACTCGGGTTAGAGTAGTAAGGCAAGGGGAGGTTATGCCAGGACTAGTTGGACGGGGTAGTACAACTAGATGGGGGTTAAGGTAACCGTTAGGTGTGCACTATAGACGAGAGGTGAGGAAACTCAAGAGAGTGATCGTGATCCTAGCAAGTGTAATTAATAACTGATATTTATTGCGATAAATTACTTGCTAAATATTTTCAAAACGTTTTGTGTACTAACACTTGTTATACAACATTTTTAAAACCTTTTAGGTGTCCAGCCACAAGGACGCCAGAATTGATATTCTATTTCAGGGACGCGGAGCTACGGCATATGTGGATGCTAGCAGGAGTTTGGATTAGGCGCATCGTTCATTCATTCCTAGAGTAGGAATCATTTATCAGTTTTAGTTTTATTTAGGGATTATCGCTCAGACTTCTCAGTACAGTTTTCAGATGTATTTATTCAGGTGTTGGATGTTTGTGTTGGAGTATTTTCACTTTGGTGGCCGATGGTTCATTCGGCAAATTGTTTAAATAATTATTCAATTGATTTAAAGTCAGTTGTGTGAATGGTTTATATTTAATTCCACATGTATTAGTTTGTTTAATTAAAAAGTTAAAATTTGGCACTAGCTTTTGGAATACTAGGTGGTTAGTAAGTTTAAAAAAGTTTTCGACAGTGATTCTAAGGATGAACCAACTGGGATTTCTGCTTTAGTTTGGTATAGGACTGATCACCCAGTATTTTATTAGGCGGGGTGTCACACAATCATTTACCCGTTGACAATTTTAAAAGTGTAAATTTACCAAAATAGTCAACAGATAGTAATTCTGACTCCTTACAACCTGATGAACCCGATGTTCCTAACTGGATTAAGACAAATTAGCCTAAGAAAAACATTGTAAGAGATGTTAGAGACCTTATAAGAACTAAATCGCAATATGTTAATGTTCTATTTTTCTTCTTATGTGTTTTTAATTGAACCAAAACATGTAAAAGAAGCACTTGTAGATAAATCTTGGTTGTTAGCAATTAATGGAGAATTTAGACCCATTAGACTACACGATGTTTGGTATAGTCCCTCATCCTACTCAGAGTGACATAATCGAAATCAAGTGAATTTTTAAAAATATGTGTGATGAGTTTGGTAATGTCTTAAGAAGCAAGACTAGGTTAGTAGTACAAGGTTATTCACAAATTGATAGAATAAATATAGATGAAACCCTTTCTCATGTAGCTAGACTAGAATCTGTTAGACTTTTACTTATTGTTTTGTGCCATTTAATATTTGAACTTTATCAAATAGATGTAAGTCAACCTAAAGGTTTTCAAGATCATTTCTTTCCAAATCATGTATTTAGATTAAAGAAAGCTCTTTATGGATTAAAATAGGCCCCTCGTGACAAATATGATAGATTAATAAATTTCCTAATGGAAAATGGTTTTAACCAAGTGTAGTTAACCTAACCATGTTCATCAAACGTAATAAACATTAATTATTAATTACCCAACTTTACGTTAATTACATAGTTTTTTGTTCCACTTATCCGTAGGAGGCTAAAAAATTTGCTAACATAATGAAATCATAATTTTAAATGTCTATGATGGGGGAACTCCAATTATTTTTAGGCCATCAAGTAGCATAAAAATCGGAGCATATTTTTATTTGTCAATCCAAATATGCTACTGAATTAATTAAACTCTTTGGTTTAACTGCGGCTAATACTCCTAGAACTCCTATGAATTCCTTTATCAAATTGTAAATAGATTTATTAGGCAAAAAGATAGATGTTACCTTATACTGTACTTTGATAGGCATCTTTATTTATGTAAGTGAAAGTAGATCAAATATAATTCATAGTGTGTGTGCGCACACGCGTGTGCTACATATCAATGTGAACTGAAAGCATATCACTTACATGTCATGAAAAATGCTCTCAAAAGAATATAAAACTTCCTTACGGAAAATAACTTATTTTCGTCCATATATTGAAACTGTAAAAGTACTGGACCAAAACAGTTTTTTGAAATAACTTCCTGAAAATAAGTTAAAAAGTGTGAAATCTGGCAGATCTCGTTCGAACGAGTTATCTAACGATGTTCCAATATAGAGTTAGAAAGGTTGTCAGAAACCTCGTTCGGACGAGGTCGTTTGAACGACATTTCTAATGAGCTTCTAACGATTTTCCAATGTTACCTTGGGAAAGTTGTTAGATCCAGGTCGTTCAAACGACCTGGAGAAATATCGAACGAGATGACAGCTTTTTCACAGAGAGGGTTAAAATAAATTTCAAAAATAATTCTTTATGAAAATTGAATTTTTGTGAACTTTACTCTATGTGAAAATTTCTTGTTTATATAAAAAAATTACTCCAACACTTAAAATGATTTTGGTCATATACCTTTTAGAAGAGTGAATTTGGCGTGCGTATTGATGTCGCGTGAACTTTGGATGCAATGATCGAATCTTTACGGTTGAATGATGCTTGATGAGGAATGACCCAAAAAATTTTTGTCCAACGGAATGTAGCCAATATAACAAATGACTCGAATGGAAATTTTTCCTTACAAATCTCCCCCTTTGTCTATTCCGGGACAAAACAGAATAATAAAAAAAGAAATAAAAAGACTGAATTTGCTAAGCCAGTCGTCAAGCCGATTCTAAATCACGTCCCAAACCCCAAAAAAAAAGACAGACTCAATAACACGACTGACGATGCTGAAAAAGGGTAAGTGATGTATCCTACACACATGAAACAACATATTCGTAAAGCATGGGGAAGTAGAGAATGTAACATATATAAAACAATGTGTTAATGTGTTATGAGAGATTAAAGCATATGTTGTGAATAATAAATGAACTCCCCCTAAAATATGCATATGTTTGAATATTACGAAATTAACTCCCCCTAAGGTATGAATTCCCTCTATCAATATTTCTCCCCCTTTTTTGTTTGGAAAAGACAAAGGGATAAATGACCTGCATGTTAAAAGGTAATCGAGTGAACAATAGGCAATAAAACCAATAAGAATAACTGACAAAGGGAATAACATGATAATTGATTAGCCAAAAAGGGAAATGCCAAATATCCAATGTGCATACACTACAAAAGAAAAAAATATCCAAACCAAATAAAATAGTACAAGAAAGAAAATATTCCGCTCAGCCTCACAATTACAACGATAAAGAAGACTAAAACAAAGTAAATCAAGGAGCAGGATCATCATGAGGAGAATCACCGGGAAGGGAGATGGAACCGGATGAGCCTGCACCTCTGCGCATCTCCATGCGGTGAATGGCATCAAGGTGCTCTAACAGAAGAGAATCCCGACGTGTATGTGCTTCATCTCTCCGTGGTTGAGCCTCCTCACAGCGAGCTTGTGCCTCTCTGTCCTGCTGTATTGAAACCAAAAGCTCCTGCAACAGCGCCCTGTCTTGACGTCTATCTTCCTGAATCTTCTCAACTTGTGAACGGACGAACAAATATCCTCCGACTCTACTAGTGCGGGAGCATACGAAGAAGATGGTCGATGGGTAGTACGAGAGGGTGCGGGACGACTAGGGGCAGGGTGAGATGAAGTGGCAGATTGAGAGGAGGCGGAGGGAGTGAGTTGAGGGGTATCGGGGGGTAAATGACCACGAGACTGACTGATCGATGACATGTCAATTATTTGGTAGCGGGTGATGGGGACATTAGTGTATAGGCGGGGGCAGCCGACGGTAAGACAAAACCTGGTAATAATAGTGGCAAATGGGATGGCTTGGTGAGCGGGACTGGAAGGGAGGATCCTAACCGTCCAAATGACACTAAAGAGGAAGGCGGTGAGATCTATGGAAGCCCTAATGCTAATGGCAAACATTAGGTCCACGTGCATTTTGGTGATTTGGATTGTGTTCGCACGGGGAATAAGACACCCGCACACGATCCAATTAAGGACCATAAAATCAGGATGCAAGTGTGTGTGAAAGATTGTGACAGTGTCGGGAGGGTTAAGACTAAAGACGGTGCGTATAACGAGGGAAGGGTCAGGGTGAGCATCGGGAGACCATGGGAAGGAGGGATTATTGTCCCTGAGTAAGGAAATGAGATGAGCAATGGATTCGGGAGAGACAATAATCTTCCTACCGCGCACAAGAGAGTAAATATGATTCTCCCTATCATGCATCCCACAATAAAATTCCCGAATGAGATCGGAAAAAATAGTGTCCGTGAGTGAGAATAGGGGGTCCCACCCTAAATTAGAAATCCAAGAATGAACAGTGGTGCCGTTGAAAGATTGGAGATTGACAATTTTCTCACGCACAATAGAACAAGTGGAAAAACCTTGTGTATGATTTTGGGTGTGGGAGGTGAGTGATACCCAACGAAGCCTAAGGTCGGGGATAGATGCATTTGCATTGGACTCCTCATCGGAGGAAGAGGAACGTTCCTTGGGAGAGTCACGAATGCGACGTGGGCGACGGTTACGGGCCATTCTAAACTAGGGCAAAAACTAAAACCTACCCGAACATAATGCCAACCAAACCGCCAAACACGCCAATAAGCCAACAAATCAAACAACCAATCAGCAAGAATCCCATCCTCGAGAAAAAAATAAAATTATTTAAGAGAAATTCCATGAAATGAAAATAAATTTTAATTAAAGAAAAAAAACTGAGTATAATCATGGAATTTAACTTATACAGGGGCAACAAAATAATAATAGGAGAAAATAAAGTGACCCCAAAGTACATTTATACACAAATTTATATATGAAATTTGGGTAACAAAAGAAGAAATCGTTTTGGTTTAAAATGTGACCCAATAGCATATATATATATATATATATATATATATATATATATATATATATATATATAGATAGATAGATAGATAGATAGATAGAGAGATATAAATATATATAGAGAGAGCAATGTATACGAATACAAAAAAAATTATACCTCAAAGTGAAGAGGTAAACAGCAAACTTGGAGATCTACAGAGCAAAGAGGTGGTCGAAATGAGGGATAATGGAGGAGGTGAACTGAGGTTAAATCGTGGGGAAAATAGAGAGTGGGAGAGAGGGATAATGGGTAATGAGGTAAGGGTTAGTGGAATATGGAGTGGGAGAGATTTTTTTTAGGGGGGGGGGGGAATGAGGGAAATGGGGAACGTGGGCGGGTGGAGAGAGAATGAGGCGGCAGTTTCTTGGAAAGAGAAATTACAGATTTTAAACCCAGGTCGTTCGAACGAGTGATGTCGTTCGAACGATATCTTTCGAACAAAGTTCCAAAAACATATTGGGTATTTAGTTAAATAACTCGTTAGAAGTTCGTTCGAACGAACCATTACGAATGAAGTTCCTGAGAGGAGGTCAGAAATTTCGTTAGAAAACTCGTTTGAACGAGAATTTCTGACGAACGTCAATCTTTTTAAAGCATGAATAAAAATAAAATAGTTTTAAAAATAGCATAAGATAATGAATTGGGAATGCCAGAAAGATGCCAAAATGAGGATTTTAATAGTCCTAGCTTGTGAAGACATATCCAAACCGTGGGAGCAGAAATGTAGGGGTGTGAACAATGCGAGTAAGAGTTTTTACCCAAGACAACGTACAAGTGCGGAATGCCAAGCAATATATAAACGCAATATTCACTCACATTAGCCTTGTGTCAATAAAGAAATACTATTGGAGACTCAAACACAAATGCACCACTCATACAAGATACATGATTCTCTCGCCAATGTTGTCACAATAAGAAAGCAATGAATTGATTAAATGTGCATGCCCATTGATCTTCAACTTATATCTCCCATTAGCAACAATAGATTGAGACTATTCTTTTTTAAGAATCAATCAAGCTACATACTTTTGGCCTTGGCATTATATATCATTTTCAATGCTTCGATTTTAGGCACATATTCTAAAATGCAAGTGGAGGCTATTCACGCAAAAACTTTATATTTTTCGCAGCCCGAGTCCATTGCTAGAAACGAAAAACCAACCGGATGAATATAATTACTTTTTTTTTCAATCCGGACAATGGATGATCATGCACAATTTCGCTTGCTTATAAGAGATGTGATAAGATTGAGAAGACAACACCAAATCTCACTTTACAAGTACAATGTGAACAAGATATCAGCAAAATTTCGTGAAAGGTGTGTGCAAAAAGGCAAATATGTGAGGTAATCACAGAAATACATATCATAAAAGAGCATTTTTATGCACAATATAAACGAGGTCTGGCTTGACTACTCATCGAAAGCCACTTGGACATGAAATAGGATAGTGATCCGAACACATCGAACACAAAGACATATGGACAAAAGTCTGTGAAATCTTTTCTAACCATTCTCGTGTTCCTTGAAAATAAGAAAGACGAAAATATTTTTGAGATTTTGAATAAAATATATACAAAAGTAATCTAGTTCATAGGTATAAAAATATATAAGAGAACCAACCTAAACTAGATAGACGGTTTTGATATCAATCAATTGAGCAAACCCCAATTGATTTCCTAAAGTTTTCAAACCTAAGGGCATCTAGAGGTTTAGTAAATATATCGATCAATTGTTGATCGATAGAAACGAAGCTTAGAGAAATGATTTTCTCTTCAACCAAGTCACGAATAAAATGTTCACAGATCCTAATATGATTGGTTCTAGAGTGTTGAACGGGATTATGAGAAATATGAATGGCGCTAGTATTGTCGCAATAGATAGTCATAGTGCCTTGAGAGATACCATAATCTTTCAACATTTGTTTTATCCAAATGAGTTGAGTGCAACAACTCCCGGTGGCTATGTATTCGGCCTCCGCCATGGACAAAGAAATATAATTTTATTTCTTGCTCATCCTTGAGATAAGTGCACTTCCAAAATAGAAACAACCACCAGAAGTACTTTTCATCCATCAACATCGCCTGCCCAATCGACGTCTGAATATGCCGATAGATAATCATTTGTGTCGAAGGAATACCAAATTCCAAAAGATAGGGTCCCACTAACATATTTGATAATACATTTAATGGCAAGTAAATGAGACTCTTTTGGGGCGGCTTGATAGCGGACATAAACTCCTACACTATAGGAAATATCCGGACGACTAGCGATTAGGTAAAGTAAACTCCCTATCATACTTCTAAAAAGTGTGTGCTCTAGATCCTTTCCTTCGGTGTCCTTACTAAATTTAATCGATGAACTCATAGGAGTACGTGCATGTTTAGCGGATTAGAGTTTAAATTTCTTAACAAGGTATTTAGCATACTTAGTTTGGGATAACAATATCCCACTTTCGAGTTGACGAACTTGAAGACCTAGAAAGAAAGTAAGTTCACCTACCATACTCATCTCAAATTCATCGTGCATTTCTTTTGAAAAAATTGAGTATGTTTATCACACGTAAAACCAAATAATATGTCGTCGACATACACTTGAGCAATTAGGATAGCTTTTTCATCATGACAAATAAAAAGTGTCATATCTACTCCCCCTCTCAAAAATCCACGAGAGAGGAGATAAGAAGTGAGTCTTTCATACCAAGCACGGGGTGCTTGTTTTAAACCACATAGCGCTTTCTTTAGGAAGAAGACATGAGTAGGATGCTTTGGGTCCTCAAACCCTTTTGGTTATTCAACATAGACTTCTTCTTGAAGAATACCATTTTAAAAGGCACTTTTTACATCCATTTGATATAATTTAAATTTAAGATGACATGTTATGGCGAGTAAAAGGCGAATCGATTCTAACGTAGAAACAGGAGCAAAAGTTTCTTCAAAGTCAACACCTTCTATTTGGGTGTATCCTTGTGCAACCAATCTAGATTTATTACGAACAATGACACCATTTTCATCCATTTTATTTTTGAAAATCCATTTGGTGCCAATGACATTTGTATTAGAAGGCCTAGGGACTAATTCCCAAATATCATTTTTCTTAAATTGAAACAGTTCTTTTTGCATGGCATTAATCCAATGTTCATCTTTTAATGCTTCTTTAAAGTTTTTAGGTTCAATTTTAGAAGTATAGCATAAATAGGTAACTTTATTTTCTAATTGCACCCTAGTCTTGACACATACCTCGGGATCTCCTATAAGTTTTGAAGTGTCATGACTTTTACGCACCCAAGGAGTAGGATCCTTTTCTCAGTAATGGGAACAACCAAATCATTTTGAGACTCAATATTTTCAACATTAGACACAACATCACACTCACATGATAAATCTTCCTCATTTTCAATTGATGTGGTCGGAGCATCATATTTTATGACAACATTAATTGATTCCATGACTTTAGAGCTACTTAAGTTGAACACTCTAAAAGCTCTATTGTTTTAAGAAAATCCTAGGAAAATACCTTCATCACTCCTTGAGTCAAATTTACCTAGAAGTTCTCTATCTCTAAGTATATATCACGAACTACCAAAAACTCTAAAATAAGCTAAATTAGGTTTCTTGCCCATCCACAATTCATATGGCATTTTGTTAGTATCAGGACGCAAATAAACCCTATTTACGGTGTGACATACGATCTTAACCGCTTCGGCCCAAAACCTATGGGGCACATTTCTTCCTAGGAGCATAGATCTTGCCATTTCTTGGATCGTTCAATTTTTTCTTTCAACTATACTATTTTATTGTGGAGTTTGAACGGACGAGAATTCATGTTTAATTCATATTTCATCACAAAAGGCATTTACACCGGATTCCTTGAATTCGGTTCCATTATCACTCCTAAAGCGGTTTATGGTAACACCGTGTTGATTTTGAAGAGTTCTACACTTAACAGTAAGAAAATCAGCGGTCTCAGATTTTTCTCTTAGAAAGCCTACTATGGAAAATCATCCGCCATTACTAAGATATATCTTTTTCCTCCTATGCTCTCGGTACGAGTGGGACCCATAAGGTCCATGTGTATCAATTTTAAGACACGAGAGGTAGTTATTGAGTTTAACTTTTTATGAGGATTCTTAATTTGCTTTCCTAATTGACACGGATCGAAAATAGTGGAGGTTGGCTTTCCTAGAGATGGTAAACCGCGAACTAGCTCTTTTTTCACTAATCGATAAAGGTCTCTAAAATTAACATGGCCTAACCTTTGATGCCAAAGATCGACAGACGAGGCTTTTTCACTATTACAAACTAACGATGATTTAGGAACTATTCCATAGCAATTGTCACTAGTTCTAACACCTTGTAAAATAGATTCACCCGATTGATCATATACGGTGCACTCCGATTGACTAAACTTAACATCAAGATTTTCATCACATAATTGGCTAATACTTATCAAATTAGCCTTGAGACCATCAACATAAAAGACATTTTTAAGTTTAGGAAATCCGGAGATTTCAATAGATTCTCTACCCATGATTCAAGATTTGCTACCATTCCCAAAAGTGACTTTACCCTCTTTATAGTTTTTAAGAGTGGTAAATAGAGATTTATCACCAGTCATATGTCTCGAACAACCACTATCAAAGTACTATTATGAGGTATTTTGAGCCTTAAGTGCAACATGAGAAACAAAAGCTTTATTGGTGTGAATTTTCTTAACCCAAGATTGAGTTGTTTTCTTTCCTTTGTTGGCTCTAGTGTTATAATTGGAATTATTTCCTTGGACTTTAGAAAACCTAAGAAACTCTTCCATTAGACCTTTAGAAGTATTGACTGATACTCAACTTGGTTCCTAAGACTCGCTAAGGAGCTAAAGTGTTGTTTAGAAGATGTGAAATGAGAGTTCTTTCCAAGCATGTAGCAAAAATCTTTAATATGACCCCGTTTGTGACAATAAGTGCACACATAGGGTTGTTTTGGACTAGCTTGCCAAGGTTTCTTAGGAGACTTATTTTAGGAACATTAGATTTGGTAACAAACTTAGCTACAGGTTCGGGTTTGACTTTGGATGAATCTCCTTCTTCATATCATATACCTTTTCTTTCTTGATAACCTTTTTCCTTATATCTTAAAACAGGACCTAGAAATAGTTTTCTCATTCTTCCTAAATTATCCTCAAGTGTGACTTTAACTTCACGAGAGGACTTGAGATCTTTTTCAAGTTGAGAAATTTTAGCTTCGAGAGATTTTCTAATCTCTAAAGACTCATTAAGATATTTGTTAACACCTTCCAAGGAGATAATTAAGTCACATTTTTCTTTACCTATCAAGATAAGCTTCTCAGAAAGAGATATCTTAATTGCCTCGAGTTGACTAACTAAAGCCTCCTTCTCCTTCAGGCCTTTCAACTCTTTTTCTAAAGTTAAGACTTTAAAGGTTAATCTTTTGTTAACTTTTTGAATATGGAAGATATTCAGTGTATAGTTCAGAATAGGCGGATTGCATTTCACTTTCATCTATTTCGCTTTCATTTCCCTTTTCATCACTACTAGTAGAGTGAGTGGAAGCAACCTCAAGATTTTGCTCGGAATGGTTAACATTAAGGTCTGACTCACTTGAATTACTAGCATGGCTTGCCATAAAAGCAGTGAAATTAGACGGGGTAGAGTCATCAGAGTCTTCAGACTCATTATCACTGTCTCTTAGAGTTGCATTATAAACTACCTTTTCTTTACCTTGTCTTTTAAGTTCAGTAGGGCCCTCAAATGCTCTATGACCACGTCCCTCACACTCAAAGCATCTCTCTGAATTATCCTTTTTAAAGTTATCTTTGTTGAACTTCTTCGGATTCTAATTATTGAATTTTCTATTTTCTTTGTTTTTGTTGTTCTCAAATTTTGGTTTTTCAAATTTAGAGTTTTTCTTTTTGAATTTGAGTTTTTTAACAAATAAAGCTATATAATCAGGATCTATAGTAGACTCATTAGATTCAGACACTTCTACTTTCTTAACTTTTAAGCCAACACTTTTATCTTTACTTTTGTTATCTTTAGGAAACATATCTAGTTCATAAGTTTGAAGATCACCAACAAGTTCTTCAAGTTTCAAAGTATTTAGATTTCCTAATTAATTAAGAACGGTGGAATGAATCGCTTAGGAAGACATCTAAGAATTTTCTTAACAACACGATCTTCAGGTACTTTTTCACCCAGGTTAAAGCAAGAATTAATAATATTAGATATATGAGCATAAAACTCATCAAATGTTTCAGAATCTTTCATGGTGATCGTTTCGAATTGAGTTGTTAAGTTTTGAAGTTTTGAAGCTTTAACTATACTAGTTCCCTCATGAGTAACTTGAAGAATATTACAAGCTTCCTTTAACGTTTCGCACGTCATTATACGACATAATTCATTGGGAGACACCGCACCAAATAAGGCATTTAAACCTTTAGAGTTGAAGTTACACCATTTTAGTTCTTCCTCACACCATTGTCCTACAGGAGTCAAAATAATTTCATCATTAACAACCATAGTAGGAGGAAACCATCCTCTTTCAATAGTAACCCAAACACGTCCATCAATAAATTTAAGGGGAGATTTCATACGTGCTTTCCAATAGATGTAATTAGTTCCATCAAACAAAGGTAGTCTATTCGACGAAAAACTATCCATATAACCTCCAGGATTCATCTAAATAACTTTTAGAGACTAGCTCTGATACCAATTTTAAGTTGCAAGGTTATATGAACTAAGTTTATTTCGTGGAATACACATACATAACCCAATTAAAATTAGCTAAGAAGAGATATTTCCCAATTTTAATTTCTATATCAGATTGATAAGTTAGCAAGAACAATTTCCAATTAATGCGATGAGATTGATAACTTGATTAATTAAAATAAAATTATCCAATTTTATTCATTATATCCTAAGCATACATCTATGTGATTTAATAAAGTAAATTGCAAAAATCACAACCACAACGCGCCAATGTACGAGGAAAACCCAAATAGGAAAAACCTCAGACGGCTGGGCCTAGACAAAATCCACTACAAAATAGGTTTTACAAGAGACTCAAAAGACTTACAGACATTGACTCACTCAAGACATGCTTATGCCGTCCTTGACCTCCGAATTTGTAGTACGCAAAGCTCCAACGCATTGCTCAACACTCCTCGTGTCGCGGTATCCACCGAAGCCCAAAACCACCGTCTCCACTAAGCTTGAATGCAGAGATCCACCACAAACTTGCTTGTTGAATGTCAAGTTGATTGTAAGGGGTTTTGTTTCAAAAGTTGAAAATGGTGTTGGAGATTGATTTTACCAAAAAGAGGGAAGTTATGAAAAATGCTCTCGAGAGAATATAAAACTTTCTTATGGAAAATAACTTATTTTCGTCCATATATTGAAACTGTAAAAGTAGTGAAACAAAACAGTTTTTTGAAATAACGTCTCGAAAATAAGTTAAAAAGTTTGAAATCTGGAAGATCTCGTTCAAATGAGGTCGTTCGAATGACATGTCGTTCGAACGAGTTATCTAACGATGTTCCAGTGTAGAGTTAGAAAGGTCGTCAGAAATCTCGTTCCAACGAGGCCGTTCGAACGACATTTCTAACGAGATTCTAACGAGTTTCCAGTGTGGCCTAGGGAAAGTTGTTAAATCCAGGTCGTTCGAACGACCTGGAGAAATATCGAACGAGATGACAGATTCTTCACAGAGAGGGTTAAAATAAATTCCAAAAATAATTCTTTATGAAAATTGAATTTTTGTGAACTTTACTCTATGTGAAAATTTCTTGTTTATATTAAAAAAATTACTCCAACACTTAAAATTATTTTGGTCATATACCTTTTAGAAGAGTGAACATGACGTGCGTATTGATGTCGCGTGAACTTTGGATGCAATGCTCGAATCTTTACGGTTGAATGATGATTGATGAGGAATGACCCAAAATTGTTTTGTCCAACGGAATGTAGCCAATATAACAAATGACTCGATTGGAAATTTGTCCTTACAAAATGTTAAGTGACTATGGCCTAAATGAATCATCTGCCCTAATACTATGTGGCATTGAAAGTGATATAAACATTTTTAAGAATCATCTTTTTCATTCTTGAAAAAAATTATTAAAATGAGAGATAATTTTATTTGTTAATTAATTGAGAAAAAGAAAATTAACATTGAAAATTTTAATACTAAAGATCAATTGCCAAATCTTTTCACAAAAACCTTTCAGTAAGTATCGCTTTTAAACTCTTATCATGTTTATCGTTGTGTATGCCTACCCCATATTAAATGTTTTAGGACTATATGTTAATACATATTTTCTTATAATATCTTTTAGTACTAACATCTTTTGTAGGTTCTCCCTACCTTTTGTCCCTTTGTGACTGGGGGGGGGGGGGGTGAATTTGAGACTCCTTATTTTTTATTTGGGAAGATATTATGAAACTCTTGTTTTCGTCATATATTTTAATTCTCTTAGGACACACATTGTTAGTTGAATTATGTACACTTCCTTTTTGGACACATGTTGTTAGTTGAGTTATGTAGTCTTCTTTTTAGGAATCATGTGTATATTTGAGTTGTGTATTTGCGTGTATAAGACTTATTTTTTTTACACAATTTGGCCTGTCCCAAAATTAACGAGGGGGGGAGATTGAAAATACCCTCCTTAAGTCCCACGGGATTTTGGTTTGGCTCAATTTTATATCAATAGTCACAAATACACTCGGACCTTTGCACGTACTAAACACATTCCTAAAACGATTTTTAAACTCATTTTTTCTAATTTTAAAACCCTAAATCAAATTTTGATTAATATATTATTTATTTTTGTATTAATACACTGTATATGTATCTTATACCTAAATATTTTTTGTATTACACATATTATGATTTTATAATTCTCAGAATTTTTAAATTCATTCTCATATTTTTTATGATTTTTCTAGAATTTAATTTGCTGATTTATACATTTTAAAAGAAATAATTTAAACATTTACAACTGTTTCTTAATTATAATCTGTAAAGATCAAAACATCATCATTTTTGTGTGGTTTGTGGGTCATTTGATTTTCGATCTGGGTGAACAGGTTTGGACCAATGGGGTTACGAAGCATGGCCCACACAGTTTGATCACGAGTGAGCCTAGGGCCCATTTTTTACAACGGTTGACTATCTAGGGAAATTTTACAATTATATCGTCCATAGTGGCCTGGTTAAAGTCTCTTATTCCCTCACAGTATGTGATATCAGTCTTACCCTTTTAACCTTGTGTTGCTTTGCCCTTATACCCTTATTTGTTATGGAATTATAATCTAACCTAGGTCATTCCACAGCCTCTATAAGTAGAGGGTTTGAGTTTAAAACATCGAAAAACTTCAAAAAATAAACAAAATGCTGCCCAAATTTTTTTTGAACTCTCCATCCCTCTCTCTCTAAAAACTTGATTAGTTCATATCATTTGAAATATTTTCCTCAACCTCAATCTCTAAACACCTGAGTGTTCTTCAAATCATATTTGTGTGTTTAGGTTTGTTTGAGGGTTTGGGGAGTTTCAATACCTTCTATTTTTTGGAGTTGATGTTCTTCAAAGTATTTGAGATTTCTAGGGTTTGGTTTTTGAACCATTTTTGAAGATTTTTGGGTTTGGCTTTTTAAAGCCTTTCTATGGCTTCTGGTTTGATTCATTCAAAGTTGTTGGAGTATTTCACTCTTCTATTTTTCTTTGTCATCTTTGTGGTGTATAATATCTCATCTTATTCTTTTTACATGCAAATATCTATATATAAGCTATATACTCTGTTTTCATGTGAATCTGATTTTCCTCGTTATAAATCGTGATAACTTTTTACAAAAACATATTTTTTGAAAACCCAAACTCGAAATCCCCCTTTTTTTGCCAGATCTGACTAAACCTATTTTAATACATGTATATCTCTTAAAAGTTTAGTAGATCCTATTTTGTAAACTAAATTGTTTCAAACTACTATATTATTTATAGATAAGATTTGGTTTATATTTCTCAGATTTGTGTGGATCCTATTGTGATTCGTAAAAACTCTAGATCTAAATCTTTCTCTGCACAAACAATATTCAAACTATTCGTAAAAACTCTAGATCTACTTGTTCCACTAAGTTTCACTATACATGTTGTTTGGTATAATTTCAACAGTTGTCGGGTTGTTTAGTATTAGTCTTGGTGTACTGGGTGTATTGGTTGTACGTATACATTTACATACGGTGTTCTGTAAATTATATTCAAACTATTATTATAGTATACTTGGGGAGTGTGGTATTCGTACTAAAAGACTCGGGGTTTTTCGGTACGCATGTTTCCTCATTATCTAATTATTGTATGTAAACCTCTTCTCCTCATCTCATTTTCTTTCTAATTTAATTTCATTTTAATTTCAACATTATATTAACTAGAGCAAAATGTTTTTGTTTATGTGTGTATTCAACCATTGAAGTTTTAAAAAGTCTGTACTAAAGAGTTAAAAGAGAATTTATTAATCTTGAAACTTTAGTGTACTATATTATTTTCATCCGAGAGAGCATAAGAGGAAGAAACATGTTGTGACCAACCACCATTTTTCTTGACCAAATGTGTTCACGAGCAGGGAAAAGGTGATGGCGTAGAGAGGCATTATCTGATACAAAGGAATATTCCTTTGACACATGATTACATGCCAGCAGACTTTATATAATGTGTTGGGTAGAGTGATCATTACCTTTCATCAAAATAATACTTTATCCTACGCTCGGGACAAATTTATGCCATTCTGAATAGTTTTGTCTGCCATTAGATGATTGGTGGGGGACTAGCATGGGCGCACTAATCCAGAGAAAGGGGGAATTAAGGTCCCACAAGATTGGGACGGAAAGTATATATATATATATATATATATATATATATATATATATATATATATATATATATATATATATGCCACCATGTGGCCAAACACGTGGAACATCAAGTGAGAAACACGTGGTGGGCAATCGACCCATATAATTGAAACTCCGGAAGATAAGGTCAAATATTGGAGATGATAACAGCTAAGATAATCTAATCTAATCGACCCGTGGACATAGGCCAACCTGACGGCCGACCCATGTACATAGTCTCATGTTATAATTTTTTGCATATATACTCTTCTTGGGGCAATTCTATAAATTTTGGATAAAATGTGGGCAGATGCCCTATAATTTGGCACCTTCTGTGGGAGATTCAAAGTCCTCGTCATTGTTAAAGCCAGAAGAGCCAAAAATTCATAATGAGTACAGATTAGTCTCACCCCACTCACACAAGGAGTCGCTCTTAGTCTGCAATATGCATCGCAAGGAGGGATCACACTCCTGTACGATTGCCATCTCTTCATCGATTTTCACGGTCTAGAGGATGCTCATCTGGGAGATCTGGACCTATTCGACAATATCGTACACCGCCGATCGATCGACTAGAGGGAAGGTTGTTTCCTATCTGGATAGTATCTATGAAGAAAGGCTGAACATCCGAAGGTAGCTGACCTAGCAATCGGAGGATCATACATCATATTCTCATACACGGTACCATCGTAAAAGGGGACTACACTCCCCAAAGAATCAATATGGTAGGGCTTCCTATTAAAGAATCCCTTGTGTGGTGCATCACCACTAATGATGTGATCGCTCTCCTAGGACGAATTACATCAACCAAAGGCACCACCAACCTCATCCCATGGATTCAGTTCAAAGTAGGTGGACAACTCGTCTAGAAGTGCAGCTAAACCAAGTAAAAAATGAAGAACTAAGAGGACTTATCGAGAGGGAGTTAGAAGGAAAAATGAATTTAAACCTTAATAGGACTCCCAAAGACCTAGCCAAAAAAATCTCTTAGGCATGGTCCATCTTCGCCCTTTATCGAACTGATAGAGTCTTTTGAGCTCCCAAATAAGTTCTCCATTCCAAAATTTACGACGTATGATGGAAAGATAGATCCTGACCATCATATCAGACACTATTAGTAGACCATGAATCTTTGGAGTCATCATGATGATTTAATATTTCAGGTAATCCCATCGGCTCTAGGTGATAGCAGCCTGAAGTGGTTTGAGAAGTTTCTCCTTTAGATCAATCTCTTCCTTTAAAGAATTATCCAAGTTATACGCGGATCGGTTTATCACAAGTAGCAGAGTAATAAAGTAGGTCAATTCACTGATCTCTCTCAAGGAGAAGAAAGGAGAATCTATCAGGAGGTACGTACAGAGATACTGGGAGTTGTACAATAAAATTGAAGATTGTAAAGATCAGCTGGCGATCTCTTCTTTCAAGTTCAATTTTAAACAGTCAGACAACCTGTACCAATCATTAACAAAAAGTCGACCTCTTTAATGGACAAACTTCCTTCTCAATTGTTGGGGACTGCATATTGATCAACACCAGGATTTTCTTGGGGTTGGCCTCAATTATTCTTTAGTTGATGACAAAGCCTAAGGACAGCGCTTCCTTCACTTTAAAGACACACTTTGTCATGTTTAGCTTCATCTAATATTTATCCAGTTGGTCGAAGGTTTGCTGTAAGTGTTTAATATAGTTGGCAACCTTTTTACTTTTCATGAGCATACCGTCGACATATACTTTCACGTTCTTTCTTATCTTCTCTTTAAAAACCTTGTTCACTAGCTTCTGATAGATTGACCTAGCATTTTTATTTCCAAAATGCATGAAATTATTGCAGTAAGTTCCTCTATTGGTGATGAATAACATTCTTTCCCGATCTTCCAGCTTTATTTTGATCTCATTATACCCTTAATAAGAATCCATGAAGCTGAGTAGTTCATGTCCCGAGGTAGCATCGACTAACTGGTCAATCGTGGGCAGTGGGTAATGGTCTTTAGGGCATGCTTTGCTCAAGTCGATGAAATTAACACACATTTACCCATTTTTATTCTTATTACAAACCATCACCACATTGGAGCGTAAATCTGGCATCCTCTATGAAATTGGCTTTTGTAGTTTTTGGACTTCCTCTTGCATTGCCTTATTCTTTTCATGATAAGAAAAACTCGCCAGTTCTGTTTGGCTAGTTTGGCCCCTTTGATTATGCTCAACTCGTCACATATGAAATTTGGATCGATTCCAGGAATGTCTTCATATCTTCAGACAAATACACTTTTTCATTATTTAAGAAAATTGGCCAAATCTTTCTTAAGTTTGGGATTCAGAGATGAGCTGATTCGAATAGTCTTCTCGGGTAGCTCATCATCAAGAATAATGGATTCGACCTCTTAAACTACCAACCCCTTGATTTACTTCTCTTCGTCTCGTGGGTCTATCATTTCAATTTGGTAGGTTGTAGTCAACTTGTTATACTCTTACTAGTTAATCGAGGTGCATTTATATTCTTTGGCCTCCACTTGTTACCCTTGACTACACCAATTTCATAATGGGTAGGGAACTTCAAGCACTGGTGAACTATAGCAGATTGGCCTTGAACTTCTTCACTCCTTTGCCAAGAATGATGTTATACGCTGAGAGAATATTTTTATCCAAGATGAAGAAACACACATTTTTATTCGATATGTTAGTTAAGAACCTACTATAACCTCTAATTTAATCGTGCTTAAGGGGTACACCTTATCACCTAAGAAACCGATAATTGGCAGGTGGAATGGTGTTAACTTGTTGTCTCTAAGTCTTAGGCTCCTTAAGTAATTATAAAATATCACATTCGTTGAGCAATCATTGTCGACGAGGACTTTTGCCACCTTACTTTTGTGAACCATTATAATAACGACTAGAGGGTCATCATGTGGGTATAAGACACCAGATAAATTATCTTTGTAAAATCTAATAATAATATGATCTTTATTTACCTTACTCGAACGACTATCTATACCGCCCGCCAGGTTGATCTGCCTGATATGAGCATAAGCCTTTGCTTCGTTGAACTAGGCCTTCTTTTCAGCAAGTTTGTCTCCTCCCCTAGCATCCCCTTCGATAATAAAATAACATCCAAAGGAGATTTTCTTAACCCCATGGATAGGTTAATTGGGTTTCTTTGGTAGATCCGGGTCATCCTTCGAATTATCATCACGTCCCTTCTTCTTCTCATTTACCTTTTTATAAGGAGATTTTGATTGTCTTTTGACTTTACGCTCGTTATTTGGACCCGTTCGTCCATCTTTATCCACGTACCTGGATAATTTCCATTTTTCTAATTAAGCTTTCAATTTTATTCTTGATATTTATACATATGTCCTTAGTATGGTCATGATTTTTGTGAAACGCGCAGTCCTTTTTTTGTCTTGATATTTGTTTGGGGCTTTCAGCTTCCCAGACCACCTCAATTCTTTATTTCCTCAGATCTTCTGAGGGTGTAATGGATGCCAACAGTCAAATGGGCTTACTTATCATACCTTTATGGTTTTTTGACGTTTTTTATCCTTCTGATCTTTCTTTTCGTTATTCTTACTGGAGGTATCCTTTAGGTGACCTGACTCCTTGGTTGCCATGGCTTCCTTGGCATGCATGATTTTACATGACTTGGGTAATATTTCTGTCATCGTCTTCGATGTCTCTTTATCCAACTCCCAAAATAGCTTTCTCGGCTGTAACCCACTCATCAATGCGATTATGGCAGTTTTCTCATTATTATCCACCACATCAAGCTTATTATTTTTTAAGCGAGTAATAAACTTATGTGTGGTCTTATCGACTTTCTGCCATATTTTGAGCAAGTGGGCAACTCTCTTACTTGTCTTAGCTCCAAAATAAAAATTATGAATAAGGAGACCAACTAGCTATTTGAAACTAGAAATTTGCTCGCATTGTAGGTTGTTATACCAGATTTGGTCTGATATTGTAATTGTTCTAGAGATTAATCGGCAATATATTTCATTCAAAATTGAATAGATGTCAACAGTTGCTTGATAATGCTCTATATTTAGTATTGGATCAGTTTTACCATTGTATCTTGGCATATTGATCGATAGTTTGAATTTTTTCAGTGTTGGATAACCCATAATCGCTGGAATAAAAGGGGATTCAATCTTAGAGTCTATGTGCAGCGGTTCTTGATACTTCTCTACATTTAGTATTGGATCGATTTTCCCATCGTATCTTATTGTATTGACCGATGGTTTGAATTTTTTCGGTGTTGGATAACCCACAATCAATGGAATAAAAGGGGATCCATTCACAAAGTCTATATGCAATGGGTTCTTGGATCTAGAAATTTCTCTCAAATAGTCTTCCAAGCACTGGATAAGTCCCATCTACGGTTGATCTTTCTGTTCAGCCTTAACTGCGACCGTCTTGCCTGATCGACCTCGAATTTTAGATAAGCTCTCTTCCTAATAAGTTTGCTCATCCTGGGTCGATATCCTCATGCTCATTTTAGAGTGTCCAAGCATTGTGCTTCCCTGATAACAAACATTGTTGATTCTTCCCAATGCTCGTTGTGCTCTCTAGGGCCCATAGGCTGTTGGCCCCTAGTTTTACGTGGGGCCATATTATCAAATGATAACCCTTTTCTCAGCCTTTCCAACATACTAGGCCTTTCCTCTAAGAAGGATTATTTATCATCATACCCAGGTGATCTAAGGAAGAATGTGGCTCCGAGGTGGTATAGCCTCTCCTCTTACGATCCAGAGTGCCTGATGCACTCCTGCCATCATGTGAAGCTAGGTTCAATATCCTTGGTTTTTAGATTGTGAGCTCTATAAGTGCGCCTCTTGTCTCAGTAGGGTGTTGGAGGTAGTATTTCTCCTCTCCTTTCTAAAATTTCTCTTTCAACGCGAGTGACAGGATCCGCTCCAGAACTTACTCTATCTAGCTTGGAGCATTTGAGTTAGCTATTTAATGCTTTCCTACATTGCCTCCGGGCCCTTTTCCAGGCTTATAAAAAATCCTTGTATGTCACCCATCCCCATAGGTGTGGAAGGTGGAAGTGTTTCTGCTGTGTGATAGCTCTTTGGGTAATCTTCTATTTCGTAGAAATTCTAAGCGAATAATTGGAAAAAGGGGAAAGTGTTTTATGACTAGGGATGGTAGGAAACAACAATAGCTTGTTGATTTCCCATAGACGAGGCATGTCTATTATCATTTAAAATTGGTTTATGAATTAATTACCTTAACTAGGAAATTCCAATGATCAATAATGACAAATAAGGAAATTATAACTATAGACTTGCTAAATTGAGAGAAACAGAGTGAGATGAGAGACAAAAAAGGAAACAAGGATTTTTATGGTTCAACTCAAAATAATGTATATGTCCACAGGTGCAGTGTTGGTTATGTGTATATTACTGGGCAATAGCCACGAAAGTTTAAGAATACAAGCTCTATGAGTTCTCTCCCTATTGTTTACCAATAGTTGTCTAATATAATAATTTTGGATCCCCATATGGGGTTGAGTGTTATTTATAAATAGGTAATTATTATAAAGAGAATATTATGGGACATGTGGAGTGCCTTTATAGGTCAGGCAGTTACACCATTTACATTTTGGGGAGACAGATAAGGATATGTTTGTTACAACATGATAAAGGTGGGATAGTGAGTAACTTCCTCACGTGCACAAATAGAATAAATGTGACTGATGGTATTCCTCCATGTGCGTAATATGGCATGAGGTGGGAATTAACGGGGCAAATTAGCGTTGTTAATTAACAGCAGCGGGACATTTAATAAAATGGTTGGGACGAGCACAATATTACCTGAGCCGACCAGATTGTGTATCAAGCCGACTTCTCTTTTTTCCCTTAATGAGGACACGTGTCACCTCCCGAGAGGCCCACATGGTGATCTATATTCAAGGTATAATAGATATGTATGCCATACTTTTCATAGTTGAGATTGTGAAAATGCATGGTATAACACTCAACATCATATCATATAGGAACAAAACATTTGTGTCCCGCATTTGAAGGAGTTTTCAGTAGGCATTAGGATAGAGTTGAGTTTGATTACCTCATATCACCCATATACGGATGGACAAATGGAGCGAGTAAATCATATGTTAGAGGAAATGTTACGGATATGTATTTTGGACTTAAAAGAAAATTGGGAGTAATATTTGTCATTGATAGAGTTTGCTTACAATGACAATTATTAGTTCACAATTTGTGTGGCACTATTTGAGGCTTTGTATGGGAGGCCTTATCATTCACCCATTCATTGGTTATAGGTGGGGGGAGAATAAGCTTCTGGGATTCGAGTTTATTCAGGACAACTAAAAAAAGTGGAAATGATTAGAGAGAGGATTCAAACTACCCATAGTCAGCAGAAGAGTCATGTGTATGTGAATAAAAGGCACCTAGAGTGTGTTGCTGAAGATAATGTGCTACTAAGGGTGTTTACCATTAAGGGGAGTTATGCGATTCTATAAGAAGAGGAAGTTGGCTTCCCGTTATGTGGGACCATTTACTATTATTGACCTGATTAAACCAACTGCGTACCGTTTAGCCTTGTCAAATCACTTGCAAATGGTGCACGATTTTTTCACGTAATGATGTTTCAGAGGTTACTTAAGGATGTGTTAGCATATTGTGACACCCCGCCTAATTAATCCTGGGTGATCAGTCCTAAATTAAATTAGAACAGGTTTCTCATTTGGTTGATTCTTAGCATCACTGTCGCCTTTTTAATTACTAACCACCTAAGTGAGAAAATTAGACCGCTGCCAATTTTATCTTTCATTAACTTAAATGAAATACTCATGCGGAAACAAAATAATATGACAATCACAATTAACTGAATTCAACCATTCAAAGTTAAATAATTGACCGAATAAACCATCGATTCAAAATTCGACAGAAGTAAAGACAAGCAATAAAATCTCAACAAGTCTAACATAAGTACAGAATAAAACAGTGAGCAACATGCTCGAATAGCTGATAGGAAGTCTCTACACTAAGAATGAAAAGAACGAGGCACCTATCAAACTCCTGCAATATCCACACATGCTGCAGCAACGGATACCTAGAATGAGTCAAGCCTGGCGTCCCTGTGGCTGTACACCTAAAAGGTTTTTAATTGTTTTTATAGCAAGGGTTAGTACCCAAAATATTTAGAAAACATTTAGCCGATGATTAACTTGCATTAATAAATATATATATGCATGCTCTTCATATTTTAGTTAGTGTCTCACTCTCTTGAGAACATCCTCACCCCTTCTCTAATGTGCACTACTAACGCCTTAATTAATTTACCTAGTTATTTATCCCATGACTAGATAACTAATATAACCTCTTGCAACCACCCCACTCTAACCGAGTGTGCCATAATTATGATTTCTAAGTTATTATTAACATTAACTTAATTAATCATTTTCCTTTTTAAAATCATATAACTTTCACACCCATTATATGTATAATACACTTCACGGCTTGTTTTAATTTACCCGTATATAATTATTTACCTCATTATATACATATAGTTATATTACAACATTCATAAATATGCTGGAATAATAATTAATATTGAACATCCTCTCGAGTAATAACTCACCGGATGTAAATTCTCTAAAGTGCTATCCCACTAGGCATATTCACATAACCTAGTTACCCCAAGTCAGAATTGCTCACTAACTTGGATAATACGTAAAAATTGGAGGCGGTCATATTCCTTCCCTGAAAGTGAGATGCCCCTCACCCATATAATGGACGCTATGACTTGGGAATATACTCGCCCTACTCCTCAAGTTAGGGGATTCACCTACTACGCACAACCTCCCCCTATAGCATTAGAGTATATGTAATAATAATATCTAGCCACTGATATTAATGTACATACCATATATATATACTATCGCACACCGTATATATATATATATATATAATTAAAATAAACTATCCCGGCTATCCCGTGTACTATGTCCGTAACACAAGCATATTCAAATTATTAAGAGTTTATGGTCCAACTCTAATTATTAATTAATTCTCACATTAATTAATTAAATTACTTTCGCCCCCAACCAATATATTCGGACCTACTCTTGTGGCCCGAAATAAATAATACCCGACTCCAAATTATTTAGCCTTCATTCTAAATAAATTTAACGTCTTGGTATCGCTCAACCAATAACCCCGGACTTTCCCACTCGATCCGTATTTAATTATTTTGAAATATTATTCCCAAAATTTAACCATGGTGTGACACACATAATTTCCTTCAAATCCTAATTAATTTTCCCTCCCAATAAATTTGATTATACCCCCATGTCTATTTCTCATTTCATAAGGTATAGGAAAAGATTTAAATTTAATTTCCCTTATATATACAAACTCGCCGAACTACCAGAATTTTTTTACCTTCGATCGATGATCCCCAACCCTCGATCGATCGATCAAACAGGTCATCGTCTTCTTCGAGTTGTTTGTTTCAGCCATGGATGCAAATCTACAAACCCTAACTTCTTCTACCAACAAACTCAAGTCTTCTCATAAATAAAATACACCAAAAACCTCCTGAGAGACCCCCATAAAGTCCTCAAACGTCATTTAATTTCCGTCCTCTACTGTTTTCATAAATTGGGGAAAAAATTAGATTTAATCTTTAACCCCTTTAAACATCAAATCCTTGCCTCAAATTCGTTTCTAGTTCATTCGGATTACATCCTACTATATATATATATATATATATATATATATATATATATATATATATATATATATATATACTACTCTCAGATTACACATGAATTTCTTACACAATTTAGAAATCAGAATATTGGTTTATAAAAACCCCATGTTTATACCATTTAAATCCCAAAACGAATTTGAATTATTCACATCACATAAATATGAATCGAAAAGAAAATTAAATGCTACAGAAAGTTAACCACTTGCCTTATGATTCGTAGGGTCTGATTTGCGGTTGTGAATTCCTAAGGTTGAAGATGAATTCCTTTCTTTTTGCCTTTTTCCTTTGTCCCCCAAATTTGCCTGTAACTGCCTCTTAGGGTTTCCTTTCCCACTAAGTATTTTACAAACTCTAATCAGCCGTTCTCTTTTTCCTTATAATTATTTAATTAGGCTAATTCCAATTTTTCGCGTAATGGGCCTAGCCCAAGTGACCCAAATACCCCGTGTGGGCCCGACTATGCCTAAAAACGTCTCGTGACCCGTTTACTACCCCCGGGTACACTTTTTCTACTATCTCGTCCCATTCGGACTCAACCGTACACTCAGAATTGGCATCCGAATTAATTTATAAAAATTCTTATCTAACACCCAAATTAGTTTATACCGACTCTCGACTAAGATAAGTACATACCCCGTCATTAATACCCGAAATGATGTAAATAAATTATTACTATTCACTTAGTAAATAAATTTCCCTAAATATTAACCATTCACTCCCTGATTAATATTTAAATATATTTTTCCATACTTAATTCGATTAAAATTACGACACACAAGTAATTTTAAATTTCCGAATTAATTAAATATTAAATACACAAAAGTACGGGGTGTTACGTACTCCCCCCTTACAAAGGAATTTCGTCCCCGAAATTAGGTCGTACCTATGATGAAAAGCTCTGGATATTATTACCGCATATCATTCTCTCGCTCCCAGGTAGACTCGTCAACATTGTAGTGACCCCACTGTACTCTAACTAGTGGAACAATCTTGGATCGTAACTTCCGCTCACTACGATCGAGAATAGCCATCGATCTCTCCTCATACGAGATGTCTGGCTGTAAATCAATCTCCTCGAGTGGAATGTGCTAGAAGGTCCTCTCACTCCTTCGATATTTCTTCAGCGATGCCACATGGAACACGTCATGTATTCGCTAAAGATGCTCTGGCAATCCCCGTCGATATGCTACCGGTCCCACCCTCTCAATAATAAGGAAAGGTCCCACGTACCTCGATGATAACTTACCCTTCTTTTTGAACCTCATCACTCCTTTCATAGGGGACACCCGGACCAATACCTGATCCCCAACTTCTAACTCCACATGTCTTCGTGAGGCATCCGCATAACTCTTTTATATATCCTGAGCTATCCGAATCCGCCCTCGGATCAACTCTATCTTAGCAGACGTCTCCTGGACAATCTACGACCCCAATAGCTTGTTGTCCCCCACCTCTAACCAACAACCTGGTGAACGATAAGGTCTACCGTACAGTTCCTCGAACGGTGCCATACCAATCGTGAATTGATAAGAGTTGTTATACGCGAACTCTACCAAAGGAAGGTATTTCTCCCAACTTCCCCCAAAGTCTAAAATACATATTCTGAGCATGTCTTCCAGTATCTGATTGACTCTCTCAGTCATCCCGTCGGTCTGTGGGTGATAGGTTATACTCAAACGTAACTCTATGCCCATGGCCTCCTGAAAGATGTACCAAAAGTGGGCCACAAAAATTTTGTCTCTGTCAGACACAATATTTATCGGCACCCCGTGCAGCTTAATAATCTTCGCTATGAATAGCTGTGCATAACGCATCATCTCAAATTCCGTGCGAACCAACAGGAAGTGGGCTACCTTGGTCAACCGATCCACAATAACCCATATGGAATCGTGACCCCTCTATGATGCAGGTAACCCTGTAATGAAGTCCATTGAGATGCTCTCCCACTTCCATACGGGAATCTCTAGAGGCTATAGCATCCCTGATGGTCTCTGATGGTTAACTTTCACAAGATGACACGTGGATCATTTCGAAACAAACTTGCCTATGTCTCATTTTATTCCTGCCCACGAATACTGCCTCCTCATATCCTTGTACATTTTATCCCCGCCGGGATGTACCAAAAATCTCGACCCATGGGACTCTGTCCTAACAACGTGCCTCAACTCCTCATCCTCTAGCACAATTAACCTCCCATTAAGGCGTAGGCCTCCTTCTGAGCTAATCAAGTAACCCTTTGCTCCCTCATCTAACAACTGGCTCACTATATCTCGACAGATCTGATCCTCTGCCTGAGCCCTCACCACCCGTATAATGATCTCGGATGTGATGGATAATGCTGACATGAAGGCCCTAGCTACATCATCCTCATATCGAAGCTCTCTCCACTTCGCTTTACAGACTTCTGATATTTTCCTAGTCGGTCTCCGGCTCAATGCATCTGCTACCACATTGGCCTTATCAAGATGATATTGAATATCAAACTGGTAGTCTTTCACGAATTCTAGCCACCGCCTCATATTCAGATCCTTCTGTGTGAAGAGATACTGAAGTAACTTGTGATTCGTGAATAAAGTGAACTGCTCTCCTAGAAGATAATGTCTCCATATACTCAAAGCAAAAACAACCGTTGCTTGCTCCAGGTCGTGAGTGGGGTAATTCCTCTCGTGGGGCTTTAGCTTTCTGAACGCATAAGCTATAGCCCTTTCCTCCTGCTGAAGCACACCCCCAAGTCACTGTAGGGATGCATCAGTGTAAATCTGATACTCTAGTCCTCCCTTCGGCAAAGCGAGTATAGGTGCAGATGTCAACTTTTCCTTTAGCTCATCGAAAGCTAATTGACAATGATCGCTCCAAGTGAAAGGCACTCCTTTCTGAGTCAGATTCGTCAAAGGGCTCGTAGTCTTTGAGAATCCTTTAATGAACCGCCTGTAATACCTGGCCAATCCCAAAAAACTGCGCACCTCGGTCAGTGTCATGGGTTGTCCCCACTCCTCACTGTCGACACCTTACTCGTATCCATTGCAATATCCCGATCTGACACCACGTGGCCAAGAAACTGTACCTCCCGCAGCCAAAATCCACACTTCCTGAATTTAGCATAGAGTTGGTGATCCCGCAGTGTCTGTAGAACCATACGCAGATGCTCTGCGTGCTCCTCCTCGGTGCACGAGTAGATCAGGATGTCATCAATGAACACGATGACAAATTTATTGAGACACTCCCTGAAAACCCTGTTCATGAGGTCCATGAACACTACTGGTGCATTGGTGAGCCCGAATGAGATCACCCTAAACTCATAAGATCCATACCGCAATAGGAAAGCAATCTTCGAAACATCCTCCTCTCGGATGCGTAGCTGATGATACCCTGACCTCAAATCGATCTTGGAGAAGTAAGATTCCCCTCTCAATTGGTCAAAAAGATCATCGATCCTAGGTAACGGATACTTATTCCGTATCGTCACATTGTTCAACTCCCTGTAGTCCACGCACAACTGAAGTGAACCATCCCGCTTCTTTACAAATAACACCGGTGCACCCCATGGCGATGTACTCCGTCTAATGAAACCCTGACCCAGGAGCTGCTGAATCTGCTCTCTCAACTCACGCATCTCTGAAGTGCCATACGGTAAGGTGCTCGAGCAATCGACCTCGTCCTCAATGCTAAATCGATTATAAATTCAATTTCCCTGTTGGGTGGCAACCCTGTTATTTCCTAGAACACATCCTCAAAGTCCCTCACTACTGGGATTGAGTCCAACGTAACCACCACCTCCTATGAGGTTTCCTCCTCGATGTAATACAAGTGGGTGCGCGACCCTCCCTCCGATAGTGGCATCGCTATTAGGAATATCTCCTGTCCCGAAATGGAGAACACGATTGTCCTCTCGTAACAATCCATAGTTGCGCGATAACCTGCCAACCAATCCATACCCAAGATGACATCATACCCCTTCATATCTAACACTAAGAGGTCTGCTACTAAACTAAGTCTCCCAATTAAAATGTCCAGCCCCCGATAAATCGAGTGAATCAAAGCCCCGCTGCCCACTCGTGACTCTACACACATACGAAGACTACCCGCAGTCTCTAATAACCCGGCCAGTTTAGTAAAATTAAATTTAATGAATGAATGCGATGCTCCCGTGTCAAAAAGTATATTACCCTCATGACCATGAATGAGAAATATACCCTCAACTTCTGGTGGCGCCTGTTGTGCTGGAGGATTGGGAACATCCCAGACGTTATACACACGTGCCGTAGTGCATTTGCCTCTGTTGCTGTGGGGCGGGTGGAGCTGGTGCTGCTGGCAGCATCTGCCCCTATTACCCCTGTTTGGTACCCATCTGATGACCTCTTCCCCTCTGCGGGTACTCCCCCTTGAAGTATCCTGGCTGGTCATAGACAAAACAACATTTCTAACCATCCCCCTGGCGTTGGCCCTGACGTGGCTAGCCCTGTTGGCCTCCCCCATTATTCCCTTGGCCCTGACGGCCATAAGGAACCTGTTGCTGCTGATTTGGGCTTGGTTGCCCTTGCCTAAACCCTTTTCCTCACGGTCGGAACCCACCAGGCCTAAATTTCTTAGCCTGATTCCCTTGCTAACTGCTAGTCTGCTACTGAGTACCACTCGTGTCACCACCAGTAACTGCCTTTCCCTGGTGGCTCAGCTCCCCTACTCTCTTCGCATGGAAGCGATGATCCTGTCAATGTACGAGGGCAGCATTAACGACATCTTTATAAGTCACTAACACCGGATTCCCAATCAAATATTGCCTGATCCTCCAGGCCAATCCATCCATGAACCTCGACTTCTTTCGCTCCTCATCGCTCACCTCATTTGGCACAAAGTTTGCCAAACGGGTGAACTCTTCCTCATAATCTGCCACTGACCGGTCACCCTGCACTAACTCACTGTACTTCTTCCTCATCTCAACCTCTACCGCTGGTGGGAAGTATTTGCGATCAAACCGCACCCAGAACTCGGATATCGTCATCAAATCCCTCTCCTCAGCGCTGGTAACTGACTTCCACTACTGTAAGGCTGCCCCCGACAGACGAAAGGTAGCAAGCATATATTTCTGCAGTACACTCCAACATGCGCAAATGGCATTAAATATTCTTCTTCCAGTCACAAGCCTCTACCACATCGGTGCTACCCCGAAACTCGGGTGGGTGACCCTTCTGAAAGGTCTCCCTAACTCGCTGCCAAGACGGTGGTCCCACTGGAGCCTGAACTGCTGGTGCCACGGGAGGTGGTACCTGGGGCTGAGGAAAATGGGCTGCCATAGCCCTCATTGCTGTCTTAACTGCCTGGGCCACTAACACGACCACCTGAGTAGTGGAGATCAACTCGGGTGGGGGTAGGGGTTGGGGTGGGGGTGGCGGTACATGTGGCTCCTCACGAGCCTCCCTTAACTCATCCCTAGCCTCAACCCTCTCCGCTCTCTGCCTCTTCGGTGGCATCTGAAAATAGATTTAATTGTATAAGTACACAGTTTATACAAAAATATCTAATAGCATAAATACGATAACTTAAAAGCGGAAAATGAATCAACAGTCCTAATAATAGGGCTCTACATCAACCGAACGCTATGCCATAATAAGACGCACAGATCCTAAGGACACTAGAACCTGATGCTCTGATACCATCTGTGACACCCTGCCTAATTAACCCCGGGTGATCAGTCCTAAATTAAATTAGAACATGTTTCTCATTTGGTTCATTCTTAGCATCACTGTCACCTTTTTAATTACTAACCACCTAACTGAGAAAATTAGACTCGTTCCAATTTTAACTTACATTAACTTAAATGAAATACTCGTGTGGAAATAAAATAATATCACAATCACAATTAACTGAATTCAACCATTCACAGTTGAATAACTGACGGAATAAACCATCGGTTCAAAATCCAACAGAAGTAAAGACAAGCAATTAAATATCAACAAGTCTGACATAAGTACAGAATAAAACAGTAAGCAACATGCTCGAATAACTGATAGGAAGTCTCTACACTAAGAATGAAAAGAACGAGGCACCTATCAAACTCCTGCAATATCCACACATGCTGCAGCAACGGATCCCTAGAATGAGTCAAGCCTGGCGTCCCTGTGGCTGGACACCTAAAAGGCTTTTAAAAGTTTTTTATAGCAAGGGTTAGTACCTAAAACATTTGGAAAACATTTAGCAAATGATTAACTTGCAGTAATAAATATATATGTATGCTCTTCATATTTTAGTTAGTGCCGCACTCTTTTGAGAACATCCTCACCCCTTTTCTAATGTGCACTACTAACGCCTTAATTAATTTACCTAGTTATTTATCCCATAACTAGATAACTAATATAACCCCTTGCAACCACCCCACTCTAACCGAGTGTGCCATAATTATGATTTCTAAGTTATTATTAACATTAACTTAATTAATCATTTCCCTTTTTAAAATCATATATTTTTCACACCCATTATATGTATAATACACTTCACGGCCTGTTTTAAGTTACCCGTATATAATTATTTACCTCATTATATACGTATAATTATATTAAAACATTCACAAATATGCTGGAATAATAATTAATATTGAACATCCTCCCGAGTAATAACTCACCGGATGTAAATTCTCTAACTAGGCATATTCACATAACCTAGTTACCCCAAGTCAGAATTGATCACTAACTTGGATAATACATAAAAATTGGAGGCGGTCATATTCCTTCCCTGAAAGTGAGATGCCCCTCACCTATATAACGGACGCTATGACATGGGAATATACTCGTCCTACTCCTCCAGCTAGGGGATTCACCCACTACGCGCAACCTCCCCATATAGCACTAGAGTATATGTAGTAATAATAATATCTAGCCACTGATATTAATGCACACACCATATATATACACTATCGCACACCGTATATATAAATATAATTAAAATAAACTATCCCGACTATCCCATGTACTAAGTCCGTAACACAAGCCTATTCAAATTATTAAGAGTTTATAGCACAATTCTAATTATTAATTAATTCTCACATTAATTAATTAAATTACTTTTGGGGTCGCCCCCAACCAATATATTCATAGTTACTCTGGTGGCCCGAAATAAACAATACCCGAGTCTAAATTCTCGACTCCAAATTATTTAGCCTTCATTCTAAATAAATTTAACGTCTTGGTATCGCTCAACCAATAACCCCGGACTTGCCCACTCAATCCGTATTTAATTATTTTGAAATATTATTCCCAAAATTTAACCAAAGTGTGAAACACATAATTTCCTTCAAATCCTAATTAATTTTCCCTCCCAGTTAATTTAATTGTACCCCCATGTCTATTTCTCATTTAATAAGGTATAGGAAAAGATTTAAATTTAATTTCCCTTATATATACAAATTGGCCGAACTGCTAGAAATTTTTTACCTTCGATCGATCGATCCCCAACCCTTGATCGATCGATCGAACAGGTCATCGTCTTCTCCAAGTTGTCTGTTTCAGCCATGGACGCAAATATACAAACCCTAACTTCTTCTACCAGTAAACCCAAGTCTTCTCATAAATAAAATACACCAAAAACCTCCTCAGAGACTCCCATAAAGTCCTCAAACATTATTTAATTTCCGTCCTTTACTGTTTTCATAAATTGGGGAAAAATTAGATTTAACCTTTAACCCTTTTAAGCATCAAATCCTTGCCTCAAATTCGTTTCTAGTTCATTCGGATTACATCCTACCTGATATATATATATATATATATATATATATATATATATATATACTACTATCAGATTACACATGAATTTCTTACACAATTTAGAAATCAGAATATTGGTTTACAAAAACCCCATGTTTATACCCTTTAAATCCCAAAACGAATTTGAATTATTCACATCACGTAAATATGAATTGAAAAGCAAATTAAATGCTACAGCAAGTTAACCACTTGCCTTATGATTCGTAGGGTCTGATTTGCGATTGTGAATTCCAAAGGTTGAAGACGAATTCCTTTCTTTTTGGCTCTTTCCTTTGTCCCCCAAATTTGCCTCTAACTGCCTCTTAGGGTTTCCTCTCCCACTAAGTATTTTCCAAACTCTAATCAACCATTCTCTTTTTCCTTATAATTTTTTAATTAGGTTAATTCCCATTTTTTGCCTAATGGGCCTAGCTCAAGTGACCCAAATACCCCCGTGTGGGCCCGACTATACCTAAAAACGTCCTGTGACCCGTTTACTACCCCCGGGTACACTTTTTCGACTATCTTGGCCCATCCGAACTCAACCGTACACTCATAACTGGTATCCAAATTTATAAAAATCCTTATCTCACACCCAAATTAGTCCATACCGACTCCCGACTGAGATAAGTACATACCCCGTCATTAATACCCGAAATGACGTAAATAAATTATTACTATTCACTTAGTAAATAAATTTCCCTAAATATTAACCATTCGTTCCCCGATTAATATTTAAATATATTTTTCCATACTTAATTCAATTAAAATTACGACACACAAGTAATTTTAAATCTTTGGATTAATTAAATATTAAATACACAAAAATACGGGGTGTTACACATATCTGCACATTGATATCGGTGAGATAAAGCTTTCTCCTGACAAGAGTTATGAGGAGAAGCCAATTGCCTTTTTGGATCGAAGGGAGCAGAAACTTCGCTCCAAGGTAATTTATTTAGTGCATGTCCAATGGGGGCATCACAACGAGGATGCTTTGACATGGGAAATGGCGGATGACATGCAAGATAAGTATCTGAAACTCTTCTTGTCAGCTACGTAGCGAATTCCGATGATAGAATTCCTTTAAAAGGGAGAAGACTATAATACCCCGTATTTTTAGTATTTATTTACGAGAAGAAATTAATAAATTGGAATTAATTACTTAAGTGAATTGATAATAATAAAATACATATGTAGATGATGATTAAATTTTTATGTTATGTGATTTATTTATACCTCATATTATGTTTAATTTATGAGTCTAATATTTAAGTTGGAGTATATGCTATTACGAGTAAAATAAATATGTGCGTATTTTATTTTACATTGTGAGGTATTACCATGAGTTGTGATGTAACACTATTTAGAGCGGATTCTAAAGTGATACGGAGGCCAGGTTATGTGTTTTATTATTTTAATTTGGTCCCGGTGGATATTTATACCGTTAGGCTATGTTTTGGACTATTCTGGTAGTATTTTTGGCTCATTTGGAGGCTAAAAAATAGGCCTGGTATGAACCAACGAATTTAAGGATTAATTAGAAGTGTTAGACCCCATTATTCACATCATAGAAACAAACCCTAACAATTTTAGACTGTTGGGCGACCTTTAAGTGATTTTTTTAGAAGAGGGACAAGGATCACACGTAGAGATTCATCGATCATACTCTCAAGCAAGAAATCTCTTGTTATATCACATTTAAAATCAGTATTTTGTTTATAATACATGTTATGATTTAATTCTGGAATTTAAAACACATGTTTAAGATTTGAATATGAAGTTTAAATCATGTTTATTATTAGGTTAATTGGGATTAGTGTAATTAATTTTGATTTTGAAAGACTTAAATTTTTTAATGAAAATCTTTAAATTTGCTCGCTATGGTATATGAATATGTGATTAGAACTCGTGCTTTAGGATTTAATTTCGTGTATAAGTTAATTCCCAATGTAAATTTGATGTTTGGACTTGAATTATTAGATGTATTTAAACTTCATTAATGTAAAAATTAAACTAGGTTTAAATCTGTGAACTTTGAGGAATTAAATCTTATTTGATGTTTTAGATCTTAAATACTTATTGGGAATCATATATGATCACAAACCTATGATTAATTTGGAATATGATGATGTTTTGAGTGCTAAAGAATATATAATTGCTAACTAATGGAGGTTTTATCTCAGATTTGCATTTTTTGAGAAGAAGGAAACGCAAAATGTTAATCTCATTCGAACAATATTATTATCTCATTCAAACGAGTTCTCATTCAAACGAGTTCTCATTCGAATGAATTAGGAGGTCATTTAAATGAGGTTAGCGAACAAAGACAATTTGGGCTATAATTATTGGTTTTAGGTCAAATGGTAAATTAAATTGTGGCTAATTTTTATACACTTAATTACAGTTTAATATGAACTTTATGCTAGATTATTGCTATAAGGGGTTTTAATATAGGTTTTAAATGGAATAATCCTTAATTTGGTTAGTAATATCTGGTGTTGGGGATGGGGGCAATTTCAGGTAAACGTGTGAGGGAATCAACTTCTTATAGTTGTGTATATATATATATATATATATATATATATATATATATATATACATACCTCTAGTAGTGGGGAATCTATCGGTCGAGGTTGATTTAATGGTTAGGACCATATCTAGCACACCTGGCTATTGATGCAAGCCATTGTGTAGGTCGTTATGATTAATCATACATTCAATATGGTTACCACTTCGCAATGGGATAATGCAGATAAACACAATCCATCAAATGAAATTGGGTATGGACCCATTAATGGTGTTATTGTGTAGAGGGGGCTTGGAGGTAATCCTGAGATTAGGGATAATTCCTTAATTGGAAAAAGTGTTTGAGATTAAGCAACCGAAGCAACTCAAGCGTGGAAACTCAAGCACGGTAACTCAGCAAGGCAGCTTGGCATGGCAACTTATACTTTGGCTTGTTGTATTAGACGTATTGTATTTCTGTTTATGTTGATTGTAAGCTATAACAGTTGTAATGTTTTAACGAGATTAATAATGAGTTCATGTGAGGTCAAACGGTACTTGCGAGAGACCAGGCTTGGCAAGGCCTGGGAGAGCTTTCATGCTCTATCGAATGACCTCGTCGTGGGAACTTTAGAGGGACCTGGTTTGGAGGATTGAGAAGTGAGGCACCGTTGGGGGCTTGTCCTGTCCATCTTTGATACACCTGGTTAAACACCGAGGGACCTTGACCGTGGAACCTCGGGCAGAGCAGCCTTGAGTTCCATCGGGCGTTGAGTTGTGAACCAGGCAACCCTCTACTTAATGTCACATCTACTGTAGGTGATGTCACTAGTCGGCTAAACAATGTCATACCTGCACTTGAGTAAACCACCGTGGTATTTGGGGCTGTCAGGCAGTTGGTGAGCTACCTTTGAGAGTTTAGAAGTTATTACTAGAGAGAATATACATTCAGAGAGAGTTATTGCAAACCAAAGGGGTTTACTCACTCACCATTATTATTTATTACGAAGCTTATAATACTTGATAGAGATTCTTGAGGGTGTTTGGTGTGTTTATACCTGCCTACCGATGTGTATCTAGGGTGCTTGCTTCTCTCTCCCTCTAGCCAAGCTACTTCTAAGTTCCACTACCACTTTCTGAGTTATACATTAGAGCTTTTATGAGTTTAAACTGAGTTTATCTTCATTAAGTTTGTGTTTTCATGCCCTATCATTAATCCAAAGCTTTGGCCAATCAGCTTATCATTACCATACTCAAACAGGGGTTACGGCTTCATCTATAATATAAAGTACCCTCCTACCTTTGGCGACTCTGCTGGGGAGGTATTCTTCTAAGTAAGGAGTATAGCGCAGGATAATGCTAATTGAAGGCTCAATTTTAATGACATCCAACATAATGAAGAACAAGCTGCGAGAGAACTAGAGGCCCTAAGGTATGGGGATCCTTGAGTAGAGGTACATCCGGTTCCGGTGATGACAGCCATTCTAGGGGTGACACAAGCTTCCACGAGTGCGGGATTGGGACCCACTCAGGTCGCGCTCCTCATGATCAAATTTTATGAGCTTTTACAAACTCCGATAGCTTTAACTATGCTGGAAGGATTGGAGGCTAACGCCTTTGTAACACCAGGGTTAGCTTCAACGACCCCATCAGGGACAGGTGTTGCGGGAATTGTCCCAGCGAGTATACCCTCTGTTATGAATCCAGCATGGGGAACATCAGGAGTATCGATGACCCCAACTGTGGTGCCTGCTCCAGCTGCAACGGGCACTCATCTCGTGGTTTCGTTGGTTGTTACCCTAGTGGCATCGCCCAGGGAGTAAATGAGAAAAGAGATGCAAAAGGAGATGCTGAAGTTCATGTAGGCTTCCTCGCAATCTGCTGACGAGATAGCTTTGATTTTTAATGACTTTCGAACATTGTATCCCCAGGAATACAACGACGAGCCCTATCCAATGGACTATATTCCTCCTATTTTTGAAAAATACACGGGAAAGGGTGGGAACCCGAGGGAGCATATTAAGCGCTTTGTTGAACATTTAGGGGGCATTGTAATAATAAAAGGCTTAGGTTGATGGAGTTTTCTAAATCCTTGACCAATAAGGCATATACCTGGTATTCCCATTTGGCTCCCAATAACGTTTCTATATGGGAAGAGATGCACGTGTTATTTGTCCAGAAGTTATTTCTGGCAAAAGATGAGTTTACTTTAACTCAACTGGGTAGGGAGAAGCAACTACATGGGGAAGAAATGGTGGCCTATGCTCGAAGATTCAGAGAAAGATCCCTCGATGTGAGGGAGGAGGCCAAATAATCCAAGTTACTGCAAATTAGCGTTAAGGGGTTGCTTCCTGAGTACATCTGCCATCTTATTAATGAGATGCACGAGGGAACTTTTACGGCGTTCTTAAAAGCAGCGAGAAATATCTCTTTAGTAGTGCGACCCAATTCGGGGGCGGTACCCATGATGTTTAGGAAGTCGATGCAACCCACGGAGGGGAGGTCTCAACCCCCACACGTAGGGTACACCGAGGGGGAGATAGGGGCAAAGCACCGAATAAGGACAATAAGAGGAAGTTAGAAAGAGACAGGGAAGACCCACCACCATTACCTTGTAGTGTATAAGAAGCTGACAACTGTTATAACGCAATGGTATAAGGGGGAACGGTTTATGAGCCAAAGGACGCTCCCGCTGGGGAGCTCGATGCGACAACGATGGCAGATTCAAAGTATTGCCAGGTTTATCGGAGGATCCAGCATCCAACAGAAAGTTGCTTCACACTGAGAAGAATTATTGACAAGTACGTGAAGGCAGGGACGTTGAAAATTCCTCCACAGAATGTTAATAATAACCCACTAACAGCGCATGGGGCCAATCTCGTGGTAGCCTACGATGAAGAGGCGGAGAGAGAAGAAAGAGAAGAGTATGAATCAGCTTTGGAGACCTGTACCAAGGGAATGGATAACGTAGTTTTGGCCTACGATGAAGCAAGCGCCAAGGATGTGGAGGATGTGTGAGGAAGCAAATCCGGTCCTAGAGTACTGTGCAGTTTTAAAATCCCCGAAGTTCACCTGGTTCTTCGACCAGGTGGGGATTCTAAAAGAAAGAAGGTTGGAAATAACCCAGGCGATACTAGATATTGTGAGGAAAGACGCAGTCCCTTCATTGAAATGGAAGGGACGCATGACCAGGTTGGTAAGAAGGTTCCTGTCAGAAGTGACATTCAGCGATGCCGATAGGGTTATGAGGTTCCCTCATAACTGGCCATTATACGTGACTGCCAGTGTCAATGGAGCTAGTTTTGCGAGGACTCTCACGGATGGGGGAGCTTCCATTAATATCATAACAATTAACTCCTTTCATGCAGCCAATATTCCAGAATAAAGGTTGGTCCCCATGCCTTTGGTAATTTTGGGGTATGATAACCAATCTTCCAAATCCATTGGGTATGTTAATGTGGGGATTGTGATGGAAAATTTGAGTTCCCATATAAATTTCCAGGTGATAGAGAGTGTAACTTCCTATCATCTGCTAATAGGAAGGGTGTGGACACACAAACAAGGGCTAGTTCCTTCTACGTATCACCAGTGTGCTAAGGCGAACATCAAGGGGACAGAGGTGACCATCAGGGTTACAAAGAGGCCCTTCGCTATCGAGGAGGCTCACTTGGTGGACGCAGCGTTTTATACTGAGTTGGAAGAAGATGTCCGGGTCCTAACGAGGAGGATGAAGGGAGCGTGGGTTCCCTCGATCAGAGAACGGATGGGGCCCTTGAACGAGCAGAGTAAAGAGGTTGCGAGTAGCGGAAGGGTAATGACCGAAGAAGCTCACCAGGCGGTCCCTCGACCCCAAGGCATCTCGAAGCAGCTTAAAGATAGGATGAGGCCCAAAGTGGATCCGATGGAGCATGAGGTCCAACGACAAAGCGTGTTGAGCCAGTTCTCAGGAAAAAGAGTGGCCGAGGCGTTTAAAGATAAGAAGAGGAAAACAGTCATCGCTACCAGCAGACAGTGCAAGAAAGTCAGTATTGAAGAAGGAAAGGTGGTGTATCGATTGTAACGGTGTGAGCGGGCGGTTGAGGAAGCTGATGATGAGGTTGACCCGATATATGAATGCTTTCTAGTAGATCAACGGGGACAATTCATGGTGATAGATAATTCCAGCATACAGGAATTTGTGGAGGAAGTCACCGAACAACCAGATTACATGGCGCATCGACCAAAGCCACAGGCACAAGAGTTAGAGCAGTTAAACCTGGAAAAAGAAGGGGAGGACTCAAGGCCCATCTTCATCTCGTAGGATCTCAGTAAGGAAAAACGAGGTCCTTAGTGGAATTGATTCAGGAGTTTATAGACATCTTCGCGTGGAAGTACACAGAGATGGAAGGGATGGACGAGGAAGTGAGCTGTCACAAGTTAAACGTGATGCCTTCAGCCATTCTAGTAAAACAAGCAACGAGAACGTACAAGCCTGAACTGGATTTGAAGATCAAGGAAGAGATTCAACACTTACTAACGATAGGGTTTATCAAGATGATACAACACCCAATCTGGTTGTCCAGCATTATCCCAGTAGGAAAAAAAGATAAAAATTAAATAAAAATATGTGTGGACTTTAGAGATTTAAACAGAGCTTGCCCCAAAGACGAGTTCCCTCTACCCTGCAACGATAGCCTGATATATGCAACGGCGGGTCATGAGATGTATAGCTACATGGATGGGTATGTGGGGTACAACCAGATCAATATGGACCCCTCGGACGCAGAAAAGACAACATTCAGAACTCCGTTGGGTAACTTCATGTACACGGTGATGCCGTTTAGACTCAAGAATGCTGGGGCGACTTACCATAGAACAATGATGGCTATTTTCCATGACTTCTTTCACAAGTTTATGGAATTTTATGTGGATGACTTGGTCATCAAGTCGAGGAAGGAGGAATCTCAGCTGAGCGATTTAAGGAAAGTGTTTTTCCGTTGCAGGAAGTTTAAATTAAAGATGAATTCGCTGAAGTGAATTTTTAGGGTGACAAGTGGGAAATTCCTAGGCTTTGTGGTTGATCGACAAGGGGAGCAGATGGACCAGGACAAATAGCAGGCGATCTTGGAAATTCCATGTTCGAGAACGGCGAAGGAACTGAAGAGTTTCCTCGATAAAGTCTCCTACCTTAGGAGATTTGTGCCTGGATTAGCCGAAATAACACATCCGTTGATGCAACTGTTATGAAAGAACACGAAGTTCAAATGGGAGGCAATTCATCAGGAGTCTCTTGATGGACTAAAGAAGCTGCTTGTGTCACCACAAACCACGATTCCCCCAAGGGTAGGAATATCGTTGCAGCTGTACCTCACATCAACTACGAGGTCCGTGGGAGCTTTACTGGCACAAGAGATTGACGGGAAGGAACGGCCGGTCTACTACCTCAACAGGATCATCCATGGGCCAGAAGTCGGATATAGTAGCTTAGAAAGGCATTGTTTAGCCTTAGTGTTTGTAGCGCAAAAACTTAGACATTATATATTGTCTTTTACAATTCATATTGTAACGAGATGTGATCCCATTAAGTATTTGCTTACAAGAACTATATTGATTGGCAGGGCAGCTAAATGATTCCTTATCCTCTCTAAATATTACTTAAAGTGTGTGGTTCCTCGCGCAATTAAAAGCCAGGTGTACGCTGATCTATTGGCTATTTTCCCTTCAGGAACGTTTGAGCCTCCCAAAGAAAGCATTCCAGGATACTATTTGCAGGCCAACCATCTAGACACAATGGATGAGGAATGGACAATGCAGTTCGATGGGTCATCGACAGGAAAGAAAGAAGGAGCAGGGGTCATTCTTTCGAAAGGAATGGAGGAGATTTGCCTTTCCTACAAATTAGATTTCCCTTGCTCTAACAACGAGGCAGAATATGAAGCATTGGTGTTGGGATTTCTAGAGGCTCTTCGAAGAGGGATCCGTTTACTTTGCATTAAGGGGGATTCAAACTTGGTGGTTCAGCAAGTGAATGGAGAATACGCATTAAAACACATGAGCCTGGCACCATACAGAATGATTATTCAGAGGCTCCTTAGTCAGTTCCATCGGACCAAAATCAAGAGGCAGCCTATAATAATGAACCGTCACCCATACGCCTATGCCACCATTGCCCAGAAGATGATCATGAGGAGCGATACAACTATTATCGTGATTCAATGAAGAACAGCTCCTTCGATGGTACAGTCAATTTTATCGATGGAAGAGGATGCAGACTGGAGGGGAGAGATTAAGAGGCAACTAGAGTCCGGTAAAGGAATGATGGGGCTCAGAGAATAGGCCCAGTACTTTATAAACCAGGGAAACCTTTACTTCAGAAACGTAGGAGGATGGCTGCCAAGATGCATCAGTCCAGAAGAAGCAGGACAGAGGTTGAAGAAAATGCACGAAGAGCACTGCAAAATAACTGAGATTCCTCTTTATAGAAGAATTCAAAAGTAAGGGTATTTCTGGCCTAGCATGAAGCAGGATGCATCCGAGTTACAACGGAAGTGCAATAAATGCCAGTTATTCTTCGAGGCAGCAAAATGTCATTTCGTGGAGACTCAGCCTGATTGGAGACAACCCTATATTGACTTCATTAAAGATGAAGTTATCCCAATAGAGAAAATTGATGTGATGGGACTCCGACGAAGGGCCCTGAGGTTCTACGTTTAAGAGGGGTAGCTTTATCTAATGGGATACTTCAACAGGCCGTTGCGTTGCATCACGAAGGAAGAGGCAACCGAGGTTCTCAAATAGGTGCACGATCCAACTCATATAGGAGGGGACAAGCTATATGACCAGTTGATGACTTTGGGTTACTACTAGCCAACGATGGAGAAAGATTTCGTGGAGTTTGTTCGAAGATGCAAGGCTTGCCAGCTTTAAGAAAATATGATCCATGCCCCATCGGTGGACCTACAC
Organism: Sambucus nigra; assembly: GCA_949130495.1. Lineage (NCBI taxonomy): Eukaryota > Viridiplantae > Streptophyta > Magnoliopsida > Dipsacales > Adoxaceae > Sambucus > Sambucus nigra. The sequence continues at coordinate 659,866,531 of OX422213.1, read as the reverse complement.
TCCCTGGAAATGACTTATCATTTTCACACTTGGGCGTTCGACCTGGTAGGGGAAATAAACCATTCTTCAAGGGGGAAGATATGGATCCTAGTAGCAACAGAGTGTTTCACAAAGTGGGCTGAGGCGATACCACTGAGAAGGGCAACAGCGGGAGTAGTGAGCAACTTCATCAGAGAATATATCATTTGTTGTTTTGGGATCCCAAAGGTTATCCTTTCAGAAAATGGAACCCCTTTCATCAATTCAGAGGTAACGATGCTCACGAAAAGATACTCCATTATCCACCACACTTCGACGGTGGCATACCCAAAGGGGAACGGTCAAGCCGAAGCGACTAATAAGACTTTGGTCAATATCTTGGCTAAAACGATGAAGAATTTCTCAGGATCGTGGGATGACAAGATACCAGCCATTTTATGGGCCTATCGGACGACTAAGAGGAAGCCTACAGGGTATACTCCGTTCTCTATTATTTATGGGGTTGAGGCAATTATCCCGGTAGAGTTAGAAGTCCCCTCAGCTCGATATGCTTTGCGAAGCAGCGTGCTCCCTCAGAATAGACATGTGAAGTTGGAAGCATTAGACGAACATAGATATATTGAGATGTAACACTTTTAAATGTACACGAAACAGCTCTCCAGGGCATATGATAACTTGGTAAGACCAAGAAAATTAGTGGAGGGAGATCTTGTATTGAAGGCCGCAGTGAAACACATTAGGGGGCTTCCTCTACCTAAATTTGCAGCGAATTGGGAGGGATCTTTTATCGTAAAGGAGGCTCATGACTCAGGTTATTGCTTAATTTCAAAAATGGAAGAAGATAAACCATTCAAGATTAATAATAAGTGGTTGAAGGTTTATCACGTGTAGGCAGTTATGTTGGACCTCTGATGTAATTGGCTGTTGTTATAAATGAACAAGTTCTTTCTTATGATGAGTATGCAAGTTCTTTTTATTATACCTCAAGTATAGATGAAAGAATTATAGAACTTAGTATTTCACAATTTATGTAAACCGTGGTAACACAAAGAAATGGCATCGGAATAAGTATCTTTTTCCATTCATATACTTTGGGGCATTACAAAATTGGGAGCTATCGCCCAAGAATTACATGAGAAGAAAGGAAAAATACAAATATAAAAACTCATTGACCCAGGAGGAACCACAAATCTAGGGAGGAGAAGAAATCTCTAGGAAGGCTCGAAGGAGCTTCTAAGAAAGACCGTTGGGCATTAATGGAAACTTCCAACCTAGTCTGTGCTTGCATACGTTCGATAAAAAGTGTTTCTCGTTTTAGCTTTGCCAAACGCTGAGCTTCTCTGAGGTCCTCCACCTCCTTGTTAATGGCTCCGAGAAGGGGTGCTAGCTCGGCCAACTTAGCCTCCTCGACCCACTGATCCTCCTAATGTTTTCGCAAAAGCTCCCTCTGGCTGTCCAACCGCTGGCTCTTAAAAGTCTTCAAATGTGCGATGAGCTAGTCAAAACGGAACCCTTCATGACCCAACTCCCTCAGATAACCTAGGAATTGGTTGAGGAGGGGTCTAATAACGTTCGCAGTTGGAGTATTGGCGATTTCAGCAATAACAGTGGCCATGCCTTGAAGCCTGGAGCTCATAACTGAGATGTTCGAACGTAAGCAGTCCACCGTGAAGGTTTCAAGATGATGGCTCAAAAGTTGATCGATTGCCAAACGGTGGTTGGCAGGCATTTGGGGAGAACGTTGGAGTACCATCAGGTAGAAGGCGAGAGGAGCCAAGTCGGGTAGAGGAAGCTCGCACCCAGATTCACTTTTCATAGCAGCAGCCGTTGTGGAACCTTAATCATCTTGACTAGTTTCTTCGGAAGCGACAGGTTCACGATGGGGCGAGGCAATGGGCGAATGAACTGGTGAAGAATCCGCCCGAGCAACCTGAAAACAGTCAGAGGAAACAAGGGGTTTATATAAAAATTATAACAAGTGTTTCGTTGTTAAGTCACCGATATAGGTGGAGTTTATGAAAAATATTAACAAGTGTTTTCATTGTTAAGTCACCGTTATAGGTGGAGTTTTTGGAAAAATCTTAACAAGTTTTTTCATTGTTAAGTCACCGTTATAGGTGGAATTTATAAAAAATCTTAACAAGTGCTATCATTGTTAAGTCACCGTTATAGGTGGAGTTTATGAAGAAAATCTTAACAAGAGTTTTCATTATTAAGTCACCGTTATAGGTGGAGTTTATGAAAAATCTTAACAAGTGTTTTCATTGTTAAGTCACCGATATAGGTGGAGTTTATGAAAAATCTTAACTAGTGTTTTCATTGTTAAGTCACCGTTATAGGTGGATTTTATGGAAAAATCTTAACAAGTGTTTTCATTGTTAAGTCACCATTATAGGTGGAGTTTATGAAAAATCTTAACAAGTGCTTTCATTGTTAAGTCACCATTATAGGTGGAGTTTATGGAGAAAATCTTAATAAATGTTTTCATTGTTAAGTCACCGTTATAGGTGGAGTTTATGAAAAATCTTAACAAGTGTTTTCATTGTTAAGTCACCGATATAGGTGGAGTTTATGAAAAATCTTAACAAGTGTTTTCATTGTTAAGTCACCGTTATAGGTGGAGTTTAAGAAAAATCTTAACAAGTGCTTTCATTGTTAAGTCACCGTTATAGGTGGAGTCTATGGAGAAAATCTTAACAAGTGTTTTCATTCTTAAGTCACCGTTATAGGTGGAGTTTATTAAAAATCTTAACAAGTGCTTTCATTGTTAAGTCACCGTTATAGGTGGAGTCTATGGAGAAAATCATTGATTAAGTCACCAATATAGGTGGAGTTTGAGAAGCTGAGAAATACAGAGAAATTAGAGAAGTACCTCAGCAGCAGGAGCGAGACTAGTAGTTACCACGGGAGCCATAATGCTAAAAACTGTGGGAGGCGGATTTGTTACCTCAGCAGCTGCAACGGAGCCTTCGGCTGCAGAAGCCTCAAAGGTAGGCACACTCCCCTCACCAGCATAGGGTACTATGGCCAACATGGGCGTATCAGCAAAAGGAGATGTTGAACCTTCGAGGGATGCCCCAATGAGAGCAGCTGCACCAACCTGGGCCTGAGAATGGATAAGGCCACTCAACGCAAAGGGCGGAGAAAGACTTGGAGAAAGGTGCAAATGTAAAGATAAGTATGAGACAGAAGGAGTAACCGCAAAAGGATAAGAGACATAAATGCACCTAGCTTACCCCGTTTATGTCACTGAAGAGAGGAACTACAGTAATGGGTCTTGACAATGCAGGAGGAAGGAGAATTTTGGCTATCAGCGACGTCACTTCCACCTAAAATAGCCCAACATGTTAGAATTGATGAGTAAACCAATGGGACAAATAAAAGACGTAAGGCTTGGGAAGAAATTTACCTGCGGGGCACTCTTTTTGACCACAACAAGGGGGAGAGAGACCTCTCGCTACGAGGGTAACTCAGAGGAAGCTGGAATAGTTGCCTCAGGCTGGTCATACATCTCAGCAGCCCCCGTACCGGTATCCCTCGCCCGATGAGAAGATGAACGACGTGTATAGGTGAGACTTATTAAAGGAGAACGTGGAAGGGAGACAGTGGCTGGAGGGTTATTGCAATGTCCCCCCACGAAACGGCTCACTACGGGACTGGGAGGACTGACCCCCGCTTCTTCAACTTCCTGCACCAAAGTTATCAGGCAATAAGTAAAAGCGCTATGTCAAGAAAAGAAGAATGAGAAACAAAGAGTGCACACATACCTCAGATCCAGAGGGAGAACGAGAGGGTATAACCACCGGTGAAGGTGGCGAGGAGGCAGCAGTTGAAGGAGCTGGAGAGGAAGGCTTCTCATGAGTCTGTTTCCTCTGAGATTTGGTACCCAGCATTTTATTCCTAGAGATCGTTGCACCACCAGTTTCAGGTACCCTCGTCTTTCTTATCCTTTTTTCCGTTGGCTCCGTATGATCAACCACGATTGTGGGGAATATACCCGGAGGAGGAATAGTAACTGCACACCATTGGAATTAGCATTTATTCGTGCAACCTCAGCTTGCACCCGCCTCCTCAGCTCTTCGGCCATCTCTGGAGACATGGCAGGAGGAACGGAGGTAATTAGGAATGCCTCTAATGGAGTTTGCGTTTGACCTTGGGCCTTAGACTTCTTAGACCTGGATTTCTTGGCCTTTTTAGCAGGTGGCTGAGAAGACCCTTCTCCCGTAGCAGCTTCGGCTGTGGGGGCAGATGGTTTGGGTGTCGCAGCGGCCTTTGGTTTGGGCGTGGCAATAGGGATCATGGGGCAATATGGAGGAAGTTTCGTGGGAGGTTCTTTGGGGTTCTGGCTTAGAGGGAACTCAACCCCGAGAACGAAATTTCCCTTCAAACTTAACTCCAGGGAAGAAAATGAAAGAACTAGAGGATACACGGGATCATCCTCGATGAATTCATCAATTTGGGCCAGTTGCCTCGGCCAATACTTTGTCGCAAACAGAGAGGTCACGTCCCCTTGCCTAATGATGCTGGGGATGGTGACTCACCCAGCCAATGTGGAACTCACTCCCCATGCGGAAATTGAGGAGAATAGAGAACATGTCTCCCCAAAAGACACCTTCAGGTTAGATAACTGAAACACCGGGCGAGGAGCCCCTTGATCAGAGCCAAATTAACGGCTGCATCGGTTGGAATTATAATATTCATTGGTGTATCCCCACTCGGTGTATGAGGGCAGGTATCCTGGCGAAAACAGAAGCACAACGGCCAATGAGGGGTCTTCAGTAATGAGGTCTACGGTGGTTAGCTGAACCACTCTTACCCCATGTTTGAAAAAATTACAAGTATAGAGGAAAATATCCTCCCCATAGGGCCTCATTACAAAACTCGAAAAGTCATCAATAAAGGAGGTCAACTCCTTTCGGCTCTGCCTCTTGTGGTAAACAAATGAGCGAGGAAGCAAGATTATTTCCCCCGAGGGAGGACGGTTAGTCTTGGCTACTACAGTCGGGAAGCGCACATAAAGGAAACCCATCAGGAGAACACAATTGGCAAAATTGGCTCGGTTGTATGACCCAAAGATCACTCCATGACAAAAAGGACCCTATCAAGCCATGTGTAGAGGAACCCCAAGGCGATCGCAGCCATAGGGAGCTTGATACCTCGGGCCAAACGAAGGGATATGTTGATAAGATCCCTTCGAGGCTGGTATTTGGGTTTTCCCGTTAAAAAGAAGCGAGAAAGAATGACAAGGATATAAGCAGGAAGCTCTAGCAATGTACCTTGTCCAGGGGCATCCTCAGAGGAACTTCCTTCAGAAGGGTCCTTGAAGAAGTAGTTGATAAGGGGAGTGAATATGGATTTATTTGAAGTACCGATGCACCTTCGGTATATACGGTCCAGCTCCAAACGGTCAGCAGTTTCTTGGGCATCCAGGGCTTCATCGAAATAAGGCTCATGACCTGTTGCCTCAAGGCCTAGGAGCTCGCACACGTCCTCCAACGTTATTGTAAACTCTCCTTATGCAGCGATGAACGTGTGAGTAGTAGCATTCCAGCAAGATATAAAAACGGGAAGAGCAGTATTATTTTTGGAGAGGGTGAACTCACCAAACCACTTGGCTCGATGAAGCCCAATCTTAATGAGGGTATAAGCGTGGGAACTCTGCATATGAGAGTTCCAAGCAGCAAAGTGAGCAAAAGAACCCCCAGGACTTTCAAAATCGATGTGGGACCATGGGAAGTCCCCTCGCTCAAGACGAAATATGAGAGTCCCCTAGGGAGGTAGAAAGCCCCATTCATCAGAATTCTCATCTTCATCACCAAGCGTCATGGCATCATACTTGGTGTTAAAAATTCAACTCTTGCAAAAACCCAGCAAAGTCATCACCTTCACCAAAAATGGGGGATCGGCGGTAGAAACGCAACTGTTCTTGACGAGCAACGGTCAATGAGGCAGCAGAAGGGGCGGTGACAACGTGGGCGGTAGGAGGAGCACTAGTGGCAGGAGTGGTAGGGTTGCTTGAAAAGGAGAGGCCATTACAGACAACAGAAGTCCAAAAAGGTCTGGTAAAAGAAGAGTTGGAAATGAATAAGGAGGTGCACAACCGTAGGTGGTGGTGAAAAAGATGAGAGGATGAGGAGACTGAGTAAATAAGAGGGCAACAATGGAGGTCGCACACAGTTTCTCTCTCTAAAGGAAGCAGGGAGCTTGAAGAAGATAAAGAAGATGAAGATATAGAAGGGTTTTGAAATAAAAGAGACATTTGAAGGGTTTCAAACTCGACGGTTGGAGTTTCCCACCATCGCACGTGCAAGGGCCGCCTATAATCATTTCAAATGAACACGTGGCACATCGGGAAGGGTCTTGACAGTTAAAAAGACACCGCCACGTCATTTAATGAAATGACTCTTGGGAAAAAGAAGGGGGTTTCCTTATCCAGCAAGTTGAGTTTTGGCGCCAAATTGGTGTCAGACTTATCCAATAACTCCCAACGAAGGTAACCCCCCAACGGTTTAAAAAAGCTACGATGTCCCCTCGCCACATGTCCAAACGTTGTTTAAAGGGTGACTCAGTTACATTGGGAAGAATATCTTCTTTTTCGAACACAGCGAAGCATCACAAGGGAGAATTTTACGTACCACGAGTCCAAACGAGTATTTGAGAAGGTTAGCAAGCCTTTCAGAAGAATTTCAAATAGTAAAGCTAGAACGGTTGAGGCTCAGCATGAGGAAAAAGTGGCGATGTCCCTTCGCCCAAGCCCCAATGGCAATGGCGCTTCGGCTCAAGTACATCGGGGAGAATTTTACTTTTTCCAGGAGATTATATCGCTGCGGTTCTAACGAGGGAAATAAGGCCATAATTTTTTCCCACAGAGAAGGTTCATCGGATTGAGAAGTTTTGTGCAGATATTTCTTATTCCAATAAATCTCTCCACGAAGGGGTAAATGTAGAGGGGGCTTGAAGGTAATCCTGAGATTAGGGATAATTCCTTAATTGGCAAAAGTGTTTGAGATTAAGCAATCGAAGCAGCTCAAGCGTGGTAACTCAAGCGCGACAACTCAGCAAGGCAGCTTGGCATGGCAACTCATACTTTGGCTTGTTGTATTAGTCACATTGTATATTTGTTTATGTTGATTGTAAGCTATAACGGTTGTAATGTTGTAACGAGATTAATAATGAGTTCGTGTGAGGTCAAACGGTACTTGCGAGAGACTAGGCTTAGCAGGGCCTGGGAGAGCTTTCATGCTCTATCGAATGATCTCACCGTGGGAACTTTAGAGGGACCTGATTTGGAGGATTGAGAAGTGAGGAAATATTGGGGGCTTGTCCTACCATCTTAGATACACCTAGTAAAACACCGAGGGACCCTGACCGTGGAACCTCGGGCGGAGTAGCCTTGAGTTCCATCGGGCGTTGAGTTGTGAACCAGGCAACCCTCAACTTAATGTCACATCTACTGTAGGTAATATCACTAGCCGGCTAAACAATGTTAGACCTGCACTTGAGTAAACCACCGTGATATTTGGGGCTGTCAGGCAGTTGGTGAGCTACCTCTGCGACAACAGCCCCCTGACACACAGTGGTTAGGCAAAAGGCATGTCTTGGCATTTAATGTTTATGACGTGGAGACAACTAATGCATCAGGCATTTAATGTTGTGATATAAAGTATGAGGGATGTCTTTCATAGTCTTAAATGGTTGAGTTACCTCGGGGGTGGTGTGGGGGGCAATTTAAGGACCCCAACCACCTTCGAGGAGAGGATGATCCTTTGAGAGTTTAGAAGTTATTACTAGAGAGAATATACATTCAGAGAGAGTTATTGCAAACCAGAAGGGTTTACTCACTCACCATTGTTATTTATTACGCAAGATTTTAATACTTGACAGAGATTCTTGAGGGTGTTTGGTGTGTTTATACCTGCCTACCGAGGTGTATCCAGGGTGCTTGCTTCTCTCTCCCTCTAGCCAAGCTACTTCTAAGTTCACTACCACTTTTTGAGTTATACATGAGAGCTTTTATGAGTTTAAACTAAGTCTATCTTCATTAAGTTTGTGTTTGCATGCCCTATCATTAATCCAAAGCTTTGACCAATTAGCTTATCATTACCATACTCAAACAGGGGTTACGCCTCCATCTATAATCTAAAGTACCCTCTTACAGGTGTTATTGTGTAGTGATCTCCCCGTTATTATATTTGTGTGTTTTGCTTAAGCCCATTATGTGAGGGAATCCAACGAACTCACCGATAGAAACATGAGATGATCCTCGAAGGTGTTTCCTTCGTGTGATATATTTGAGAACTATAAAGAGTTATATTAGTCAAGCGATGGGTGTTTAATTAAACGAACCCTATGACATATTTATGTTGTGTATTTATAAGACTGTGTATGTCGTAATTGTGGGTGATAGTGAGGGGGTTGGTATTTGAGTCGTATTCTTACACGCGAAGTTATTTACATCCCTATTGTATAATGATTATTAGTTATTCGCTCAATATTTTGGAGAGGGCAACTTTTAGTATAGTTTATGCCTTGGGCTGGGACATGCTCGTAGTATTTCACTTAGGTGAGGGGTGAGGTATTTATTGCATGTGGGAGTCGACGGGGTGACATGTTTTGTAAATGATTCGTATGATTAACACTATGGATATGAAAGATATTTCTTGTAACTTAAGGGTTTCAACCTGAATTATTATAAAACTTTTTTCAAGCATTCATAAATAGGATCTGTAGGATTGAGAGGATTTAGACTTCAAGTTTTATTTGACTTCTGGCTTTCAGTTCTTTTTATTCTAGCATAGGTTCTACTCAGTTTTAATTTTAGTTTTACTTTATTTATTTATTTCAAATATTTTATGTACCTAGTGTCCTAGTTATTATTTTAGTTGAGAGTTGAAATTTATTCAACTTATTATTGTTGGATGTTTTGAGATATTATTTATTCAGAGTTGTTTTATCATTTTAGTTTACCATGTGTTGTGGACGGATTTAACTTCACTTCAGTTCTTTTTAGTTTTTATATTAATGATGAGATTGATATAAATTGATTAACACATCGTATGTCCGTCGTATTAGAATGGACAACCAGTTTATCCCAAAGAGGGTTTATTACAAGGAGGATGATACCTTCCGAATTGATAGTGCAATCTCTTTTATAGCACCTTTGACTATTGTTGGTGAAAGTACTCTACTACTATGGAATACTTCCAATCTAGGCAAACAGTGTCTTCTAACATATTGTTATGGGTATAATTTCCATAAAAAAATATATAGGACTGACCTTGGTTTGAATGAAGTCAGGTACTGTTATAGCCTAAGGTTATCTCTTGGGTATGATGTGTACCATTTCTAAGTTAGGGATGGCTTTCACCGTTTAGCTATGTGGGTGCCCAGATTATAAAAAGACACTGGAAATAATATATTAGCATATTCTAGCCTTTTATATAGTGATAACTACAAAGGTCTCTGTGAAGATTCAATGGTTAGATCTCTCAGTAGGTCGTCCCATATTTTTAATATCAAATGGTATTTCTATTCTATAACTAATCAGCTTGTTTTGTGTGCAGATCGTCATTGCAATAGAAAACCCTAAGATTTTGATGTCAATTTGTACGATCTCGAGTTATTTGGAGAAATATAATGATGATGCTGGAAACAGCACCACCCTTCAAGGTGTTAGTGAGGTCAATTCAATGTTAACAACGACAGCATGAGGGTACATACACGTATAGTAGAGGGAGGTGAGGAGAAGAGGATTCACACCGGAATATAAGTGGTTCAGCCAATTAGTCCTACGTCCACTGTGCAAGTGTATGACATGTATCGCTGTATGAGGGCTCTAACGACCATATATACAATCTCTCAAGCTTTCTCTCTCTACTGTGTATTTAGACAGAGTTTTAGCTAGGGTTGCTAATTTCGGGCTTTCAAGGTAGAGGATGACCTCTATATATAGTGCCTGGGGGTGTAGTGTACCCCCTAAGCATGCAATGAGTATGTGCATGAGGATCGAACCAGTATGAGAATAACACCTGGATGATCTCATGTAGATAATGATGACCTTAATATTCCCTCACGTGGGTGGAATGATTTAGTTATAAATGATTGTGTACACGTGTTCCCATTAATGCATATGCTGATAAGAACTTGGGCATTCGTGAATGGTCCCAATATTGGCCTGGAAGAGGATGAGGTGGTGACCTTGGTTCAGTCGGAGAGCCGAGGTAAGACATGTTGAGCTATGACGTCGGCCTGGGCTGAGGTAGTGGTGGCAGAGCAGCAACGTCAGCCAATCCCTAGCCGAGATTGATGCTGATGATGGGTAACCTCTTCATCTTCTGAGCCGAGGTTGAACCCTTGGAAGACCAGGTGGATAACCGCCCCTGGATCATGGTGACCTCACTTACCGAGGTAGCTAGCAACGTCAGTCGTGGTCAACCTTGCTTAGGACAAGATCGCTAATTGATGATCCAAGGTCCCTCTAACATCGGCCATCTCCATGGATGAGGTTGATGTATCTGAGACGAGGGGGTCCATTCAGGTCATATCAATCACCCCCAGCCCTTAGTTACATGTGAGAGCAGGTGACTATGGGGTCTACAACTCCGAGGTCCTTCTGCCTTGTGCTAATGTTCCTTTAACACTTGTCAATTGCTGAAGTGTGAGGCGTATCTGGAAAGCATGTGATGTCAGCCGTCCTTTGGGATCCTAAGGCAATGATGGGCCTTGGGACGCGTGCATTAGGTGTTGAGGTTTATACCCCCTTTCTTATCTTTCTTCTTCATTTCTACATTCCCCCGCCTGAAACTCTTTCTCTCTCTATAAGGGCTTGCTTAAGGGACTGTTGGTGGCTTTTTCTTGCAGCTCTCTCTCTTTCTTCTTCACAAATTTTCTGAGGTATCGTTTATCTCCCATTTCTCTCCTTTTATTGCATTTTTTGCCTTATTCTTCCATTTGTTGTATTTTTCGACGAGTTTAAGCATTTTCTGGTGAACCTATGAGTTTTCTGGTGAACTGTTCATTCATTGTTCTTGCTCAAAAACCCAATTTAATCCTTAGTCAAATTACTAACATTGTTTGTTTAGAAGAGTCATAAGTGTAGGGTCTGCCTCGTATGCTCAGAACCCTTTACCAACTCTTAGAGGAATTCCCCTTTCTTAGGGATAAGACCTTATATAACATTAGGCAAATAGAAAGAGCCCAAGAGGAAGCTCGTAGGGCAGAGGTGTTCCCCCTCATGCCTATTTTTCCACCACCTCTGAAGGTCATATACCCTGAACCATCTAAGCCAGTTATCCAAGTAGAGGTCCCAATTGAACCCTCTCCAATGTCTGAGTTTGAGTCATCCACCTCAGACCCTATGTCTGTTGACTCTTTTTAAGAGGCCATGGATTTCTCAAGTCGGCAAGATCAGGTCCCTGATCAAGCAGAGGTTTCCAGTCGCGTCTCGTCCCATGGCGAGTCTGGCACATCCCAGTCCTCCTCAAATGTTGAAGTTGTTAAACTGAGTGTGTCTTTTCCACCAATTATTGAAGCCATTCCCCTGTTGACTATCACGGGTGCTGAGTTCGCTCAGAGGTTCCCAAGTGGAAACCCATCGTCTGCTCAGGCCGACGTTGAACTGGATGATAACAATGGTAACGAGAGTGATGTTGATACCTCAGAGGTGGCCGAGATAGAGAGCACTATCAGTGAGGTCGACCTCTTGGCCTTCAGACACCTATATTCTATAAGCCCCTCTATAAAACTCAGGAGACCTCTGAGGGAAGAGAGAGCTTATGACGGACGTGATGGTGAGATCTGCCTGTATGAGCAGATGTTTAAGTTAGGGTTTCGTCTGCCCATTCATCCCATCAGCAGGGATATATTGGCCTACATCAACTTGGCTCCTTCCCAGTTGTCACCCAATGCCTAGAGGGTGATAATTGGTGCTATTGTCCTATGGAGGTTTATTTATCACACAGACCTTCCAGTCCAAGTCTTCACGGGGTACTATGTCCCTTCATCTGCCAGGAATCATCCGAGCTATTATCATTTTTTAGCTCGAAAGTCAAATAAAAAGATGCTGCAGATCACCCAAACCTCTAACCATAATTGGAAGCCATGCTACTTATTTGTATCGGGGACATGGGAATTTGGTCCATGTGCCCCCTCTTCCTCACTAGAGCCGAGAATACTCCTGAGATGGGGTAAGTTATAATGGTTGCCAGGGCCGACCCTGGACTAAGCCAACATAATCTTCAGAAGGTCAAAGACCTTCAGGATCAGGGGGAGCTTGGTCTCCTTGTCAAATTTGAACACCTGATGACCCCCTACTATCTCTCTGAGACTGAGCTTGGGGGGAGTCCCCTGACAGAACTTCGTAAGTGTTTTTTATTCCAACAAGTTTTACCTCTGAATTTGTGTATCTTTAATTTTCTAACTTAGACCTTTATGTTCCGCAGAGCGCCCAAAAGGAATATTTGATGAACTCTGGGATATGGCAACCCCCAATCTGACGACGCTCGTGAAGAAATCTGGTCTGAATGGACCTCTTCCCCCTCCCTCTACCTCAAGGGCCGAGGCTACCAAGAAGAGAAAACCTATCGACCCTGCCCCTAAAGATCAGAGGCAGAAGAAGAATAAGAAGGGGGACCTTGCCATCCCCATTTCTTCAGAGGATGCGCTGATTGCTCGTCTTGAGCAATTAAAGATTGGTGACAGTGTTATTGGCCAAAGTCTGAAGGCCCTTAATGCCATCGGTGATGTCATGACCGAGTCTGACAAGCGCTTTTATCGCTCACTTGATAAGCCTCTACTGGTTGAATTCTCCCTCCACCGTTCTATCCAAGTAAGACCTTTAACTCTTGCTTCTGAATTATTCAAGTGTAACATCGTCATCGAACTATATCAGATCTTAGACTGACGTCTCTACACATGTTCTAGAGGGTATTCTCACCATGCATCACTATGTCAACTGGACCTTGGGAAAACTTCCTCTGATTGAGAAGGGACAAGAGGCCGAGAAGACTGAGGCCACTTTAAATGCTGAAGTGGAATGTATGAAGGCTGCTCTGAAGAAGGCTGAGAGCGACGTGAAGGGACTGCAGAAGGATATGGATAAGCAGAGGGAAGATCATAACACTTCCCTGAAGACTCAGGCTGACTCTCTTCAGCGTAAGGTCGATGTGTCTGTCAAGGTTACCTTGGATGATGCCTCCGAGAAGATCTTGGAGGAGTACAAGGTCTTTTATGAGTTTATCAGCTTCGGATTTGAATACCTGGAGTGAGGGGTCAAGGCTACTGGCAAATGGGCTGCCATGAAGGAGAAGGAATCAGGGAGCCTTGTGTCTGCTGACTTCGTCGGCTTGAGTTTTGCAGACCCTAAATTTGCTCAGGCTCTGCAGGAGGTTGAGTAGGAGGGAGGTGCTTCCCCTACCGAGACTTCCCCCCAAGGAGACACCATGACTGAAGATGTTGGTGCCCAAGATGACGGGGTGGAGGTAACCACCCTCAGCCAGGGACATGTAGACGTGGCCACTAACCCCGAGGCTGCAAACACTTAATTCTTATGAAGCTTTAAGCAATCTTTTGTAACTCTTGATTTGTTATAACCTCTGATAAACATTGTTACTTTGTATCTTTGCATTTTTGTAACTCCTAACTTAATCTGTCAACCTCTGAGGAGGGTTTTTATTTCTTCACTTGCTGAATTGTTTATTGAATGATTTTCTTTGCCATGCAATGTATGTTCAGTTCTGAAGTCTCGGTATAATGATATCTTTGATGAGACAAATGAATGGTTTTTAAGGTCTAAGGTCACCCAAGTACGATGTTTGACCTCAGACCTTGTCACCAAATCATGATGTTATAAGGTCTGAGGTCATCACCTAAGATGTTAACCTCATAAATACTTTTCACCAACTTAATGATGTTAAGGATATGAGGTCATCCAAGTACGATGTCTGACCTCAAACCTTGTCATTAAATCATGATGTTATAAGGTCTGAGGTCATCAACTAAGATGTTATCCTCATAAATAATTTACACCAAATTAATGATGTTAAGGGTCTGAGGTCATCCAAGTATGATGTCTGACCTCAGACCTTATCACCAAATCATGATGTTATAAGGTCTAAGGTCATCAACTAAGATGTTATCCTCATAAATAATTTGTACCAAATTAATGATGTTAAGGGTCTGAGGTCATCCAAGTATGATGTCTAACCTCAGACCTTGTCACCAAATCATGATGTTATAAGGTCTGAGGTCATCACCTAAGATGTTAGCCTCATAAATAATTTTCACTAACTTAATCGTGTTATAAGGGTCCGAGGTCATCCAAGTATGATGTCTGACCTCAGACCTTGTCACCAAATCATGATGTTATAAGGTCTGAGGTCATCAACTAAGATGTTATCCTCATAAAGAATTTGCACCAAATTAATGATGTTAAGGGTATGAGGTCATCCAAGTATGATGTCTGACCTCAGACCTTGTCACCAAATCACGGTGTTATAAGGTCTGAGGTCATCACCTAAGATGTTAGCCTCATAAATAATTTTCACCAACTTAATGGTGTTATAAGGGTCTGAGGTCATTCAAGTATGATGTCTGACCTCAGACCTTGTCACCAAATCATGATGTTATAAGGTCTGAGGTCATCACTTAAGATGTTAGCCTCATAAATTCTTCCACTAGAGCACAATGAACCAAGAATTGACATGGAAACTGATCTTCTCATTAATAATCTCTTCCTAAGATGATACATTTACACACTCTCTTGCAACATCATATGTAATATTTCTTTAGATGATCAACATTCCAGGGATTGGAAAAAGGTTCCCCCTCGAGGTTTTCTAGCCTGTAGGTCTCAGGCACAACCTCCTCAATCACCTTGCAAGGGCCATGCCAATTTGGGTGAAGCTTGTTTGTCTTCTATAACGTTTTCTCCAGCACTAGGTCTCCCACAGCTATGGGTCTTAATTTTACCCTTTGATTATAGAATATTGTTGTTCTCTGCTGGTAAGCTGCTTGCCTGATTTCTACGTCTTCCCTTCTCTCTTTAATCAGGTCTAGGTCGAGTCTTCTCTCCTTTTTGTTCTTCTCAGGGTCATAGGTCTGTACCCTATGAGTAGGGAGTCCTACTTCGGTTGGTATGACGGCCTCTGAGCCATATGACGAAATAAATGGGGTTTCCCCCGTTGGTGTCCTAGCCGTCGTTCTATAGGCTCATAGCACAGCATAAACCTCTTCAATCCATCTTCCCTTAGCCTCTTCCAACCTATTCTTGATCCCGTCGAGGTTTGTTCTGTTAGTGACTTCGGTCTGACCGTTTTCCTGAGGTCGGCCAGGAGAAGAGAAAAATTACTTTATCCCAACTCTTTCGCAGTATTTTCCCAAGGAAGAGTTTTTGAACTGGGTCCCGTTTTCTGAGATGAGGGTGTTCGGGAGGCCGTGTCTGCATATGATGGTTTTCTAAATAAATTGGAAGGTTTTCTTCTCTGTAATCGTGATCATCGGCTCTGCCTTTACCCATTTGGAGAAGTAATCAATGGCAACTATCAAGAATCCGTAATTATTTGCAGCCCTTAGCAGGGGTCCTACTAGGTCGATTCCCCATACTGCGAATGGCCAAGGGGAACTGATTGACGTCATAGGCTGATGCAGTTTGTGTGGGATAGTGGATAATCTCTGACATTTGTCACACCTTTTTAGGTAAGCTGCAGCATCTTTGGCCAAGGTCGGCCACCAATATCCTTGCGTGATAATCCTCTTTGCTAAAGGTCTCCCTCCTACGTGACTGGAGCAAAAACCCTCGTGTACCTCCTGTAGGACATGGGGAACTTCCGTGGGATGAACGCATATAAGGAGAGGTAATAGGAATCCCTTCATATACAGGACATCTCCTACTATTGAGAACTCTGCAGCTCTGTACCTCAATTTTCTTCTTTCTAACTTTGATTCTGATAGCACCACCTCTCTGATATATCTGATAAGGGGATCCATCCATGAGTCCCCTAGGTTTAAATTGAGGCAAGGGTTACTGACCTCTTCTTCTTCTTCAATAGTTGCTCTAGGCAAGATCTCAACAGGGACTGTCCTTCTGATATCTATCCTTGTTGCCGAAGCTAGCCTTGCTAATGCGTCTGCATGACTGTTATTTTGATGAGGTATTCTCTTTATCTTCACCTCTTCGAAGCCTTCGAGTATCATTTTCACCTTTTTTAGTTATTTGGTCATTCTTTCGTCCTTGGCCTCATAGACCCTCAACACTTGGTTAACGACCAATCTTGAGTCACAGTGAAGGAGGAGGAGTCTTATCCTAAGGGTCCTTACCAAGGATAGTCAGGCTATAATGGCCTTGTATTTTGACTCGTTGTTTGATGCCTTGAAGTCAAACCTCAGGGCATATTCGATGTTGATACCATCCGGGGCTGAGAGTATCAGCCCCGCACCGCTTCCACCTTCGTAAGAAGACCCGTCGACAAAGAGGTTCCAGATATCTTTATCCGATGAGAAACCACCTTCTAATATGATTCCCTGTCTGAAGAGGTACCGGTCTTCCTCATTTTTGGCTACTCCATCTTTGACTCTTTTGGGCATAACCTCTTCCGGGTGTCGAAAGACGTTGCTATTTGACCCTTCTGCAGTATCTAGATTATTCTCAGCCTCGACCTCTTCCTATGTGAACTCGCGACAAAATATGCCAGTGCCTGCCCTTTGATGGCCGTCCTAGGCTGATAAGTGAGGTCATATTCCCCCAACTCGATGGCCCATATCATTAACCTACCTGACTTCTCAGGCTTGTGGAGGACCTATTTTAGTGGGAAGTCGATGAGGATGACCATGGAATGGGCTTAAAAGTAGGGCTTCATCTTCTTATAAGCATGTATCAGGGCGTTGGCTAACTTTTCCATTCGAGGATAATTCTTCTCAGACCCTTGAAGGGCCTTGCTGTTTAAGTACACATGCCTTTGGACCCCAACATCTTCCCGTACTATGGCTCCACTTATAGCTGATTTAGAAACTGCTAGATAGACATATAACTTTTCTCCTGCTACGGGTCGAGATAAGAGTAAGGGGGATCCGAGGTAGGACTTGAGTTGGTTGAAAGCCTCATCACATTTTTTATCCCACTCGAAGGCTTTTCTAAGCACCTCAACGAACGGAAGACACTTGTCCGTCGCTCTTGAAACAAATCTGTTGAGTGCAGCTACCCTTTCAGTAAGCCTCTGAATGTCCTTGATACTCTATGGTGTCTTCATGTCGAGTAAAGCCTTGATTTTCTCAGGGTTCGCCTCTATTCCTCTTTGATTGATGATGAATCCAAGAAACTTCCCTGCACCTACCCCGAAGACACACTTCGCAGGGTTGAGTTTCATTTTGTACAAGTCCATCGTGTCAAAAGTCTTTTCCAGGTCTGCCACGTGGGTGCAGGCCTTTAAGCTCTTCGTTAACATATCGTCGACATACACCTCCATAGTCTTGCCTATTTGGTCTTCGAACATCTTATTCACAAGACGTTGATATGTTGCCCTTGCATTTTTCAATTCGAAGGGCATCACCTTGTAGCAATACGTCCCTTTGTCAGTAATAAAGGCTGTCTTTTTTTAATCTTCAGCATCCATGAAGATCTGATTATATCCTGAATACGTGTGGATAAAGCTCATGAGCTCATGTCTTGCCATTGCATCTACCATCTGGTCGATCCGAGGTAAGGGATAACTGTCTTTTGGGCAAGACTTATTCAGGTCAGTAAAATCTACACACATTCTCCACTTTTCGTTGGCTTTGGGCACAATGACTGCATTTGATAGCCACTCCGAATATATCACTTCCCTAATGAATTCAGCCTCTTCTAACTTTCTGACCTCTTCCCGGATGACGTTGTACTTCTCCCTGGAGTATACTCTTCATCTCTGTTTGATGGGCCTAACATCTTTAGTCACATTCAGCTTGTGGCATATAACTTTAGGGCTGATGCCCGGCATGTCTGCGTGGCTCCAAGCGAAGACACTCTGCCTCTTCCTCAAGAAGTCCACCAGCTCTTCCTTGATTTCTGCCTTTAAGGATTTTTTGACCTGGACGGTTTTTTTCGACTCATCGTCATTGAGGACGATGGATTCTACCTGTTCCGCGGCCTCTCTTTTCTTTAACTTTATTTCATCTCTGGGGTCAAGTGTATCGATGTTATAAGTGGTAGTTGCTCTCTTATGAGCCTCTCTCTCTTCAGCTGAGTTGAAGTAGTATTCTCGTGCTATGGTCTGGTCACCCTGCACTTCCTCTACCCCATAGGGGGTCGGGAATTTTAGCATCTGGTGGACCATCGATGGCACGACTTCTAACTCCTTAAGGGCTACTCTCCCTATGATGAGGTTATAGGCCGAGAAGATAATTTCATCCATAACGAAAAAATTAATCTTCCGGGTTAACCTCTTAGGCCACTCATCGCCCATTCGCACGTCCATCTCATACATGCCCAGTGGATGGACATTTTTACCGCTGAACACCATTAACAGATGGTGATAGGGTACTAGCCTAGCTCTGCTAAGGCCCAAGCTTTTAAAGCAAGGCCAGAACATCACATTTGCTGAAATTCCTCCATTTACAAGAATTCTCTGCACCTCACATCCATGAACTCTTGTTGTGATCACCAAAGGGTCATCATGTGGAGCTAGGATGCCTTTGAAGTCGAGCTGGGAGAACCCAACTATGAGAGTGTCCATTTTTACCTTCTTTTTCTTCTGCGTAGTCTCGGAAGACATGAGGTTTACCACTTCAAGTTTGGCCACTGGTTTGGCCTCTGCCACATGAGCTTTTCTATCAGCAACCTTAGAACCACCCCCCGTAAGTCCTCCGCATATGGTGCTAATGCAAAATGAGATTATACATACCCTCTTCACTGGGGTGTTGTCATCTTTTGGTTGGAGGTCTGGATCGTCTTCGTCATCTCCGTCTGAGTCACCATCTCTTCTTGCTGTGGTATCCTCACGACACTTATCGTGTCTCTTCTTTTTGGGGTCTTCCCTTCCGCTTCTGGGAGCCTTACCATCGACATATTTCCTCAGCTTTCCTGACTTCAACATCTTCTCAATCTCATCCTTCAAGGCGAAGCACTTGTTTGTTATATATCCATGGTCTTGGTGGAATTCACACCATAAGTTCTCGTTCCTCTTATGTGGAGGAGCCTTCAACTTCTCTGGCCATCTTAGGGATCGGTCATTCTTGATCTCATTGAGGATGTGTTCACAGTTAACCGTAAGAGGGGTATAACGCACAAACTTATCATCAGCTGACATCTTCTTTCCATCCTTATTTCTTTGGAACTTTTTGCTGTTATCGCCATTCTCGTCTTCATACTTAGCTGCCATGGCCTCCTCAGCGTTCATGACCTTCCTCGCAGTTGCCAATAGTTCCGCCATGGACTTTGTAGGGTTTTCTGTAAGTTTCCACAACAACTTCCCCTTCTGAAGACCTCCTATGAGGGCGGTCATGGCAATATTCTCTTCGTAATATTCAACCTTAAGTTTTTCTTTATTAAACCTAGTGATGTAGTCTCTTAGGCTCTCATGATTGCCTTGCTTGATGTACAACAGATGGGTGGTCTTCTTTTGAGGTCTTACCCCAAAGCAGAAATTCTGAATGAACTGTTCAGCCAAGCCCTTAAAGTTCTCAATTGAATTCTTCGAAAGATATGTAAACTATATGTGCACAGCTCCCGTCAAGGTCTCGGAGAAGGCTCGACACTTCATCTCATCAGGTATTGAGTAGATGTCCATCGCTGACTGGTACATCTCAATATGATGTACAGGATTAGTGCTACCGTCATACTTAGGAGTCACTGTGGGTGGCTTGAACTTGGCTGGGGTAGGGAAGCTTACTATCTTAGCCACAAACGGAGAGCCCTCTGAGAAACCTCTTTGCAGTGGGTCCCGACTTTTGATGAGGTCTCCTATCTTGTCCTCAAGACGTTGGATGGAGTCATTCCATGGTCTTGCAACGTTGGCTTGGCCGAGGTTGTCCCCAGCCACCTCTAAGGGGTGGACCGAGGGTTCCCCAGTCACAACACAACGTTTGCTTTTGACCTCATCTTGATCTCTTCCTCGTCCCTGATAAGGCCGATGTTGCATCTCTTCCCTTTGTGAGCCGGCTGCACTCCTCGACCTTGACAACCTCTGTCTTAGGTCATTTATGGGGCCGAGCCTTTCGAAGGATGATGCTCTGCTCAGTCGATCAAAAGCTGATCCTCGCTCCTAGGCGTCTCCACCTCTTCTGCCCCCACAACCTTGGCTTCATTGGATAGGATGAACTGTATTGTTAGAAACCTTATAAGACTCCCAACAATCTTTCAGAACATCTTCTGCCTCTAGATCAACATACTTATCCTCAGGGCAAGGGTTTCCTTGCCTCCCCAGGCGCAAGCGCCTAGGGTCAGCAACGCCCCTCCTTCGCTGGGGAATAGGTTGGTCTTTCCGCGGTGCCTGGGGTGGTCCCCTGGCATCAGGATGAGGCTGAACAGCCGTCGGAGTGATCATTTTCGGTAAGACTCCAGGTGGCCTCATCATATTTTGGCCGAGCTGTGCAAATTGCTCCTGCATTTCTTGTTGCGTTGCAGCCAAAGACCTCAAGGATGTGGCCACCTCCCCCATTTTGGATTGGGGCAGTGCTTGGATGGAGCTGGGCCCCCCGCATGAGGCGATGAAGGAGGTGGTGGTAATTATGGTGCCATATATTAGCACAAAAGAGCTGGTGTAGCAAATGAGCTTAATACCTTACAGGTGGTCTTTCAATGGTGAAACAGCCCCGCGCAGGGGGGGAGGCCTGGTTCACCACAAGAGTCTTCGGTGAGGTTAAGCAACGGATGAGGAAGAGATAGCTTCTCATTCCTATGACGGTGCCAAAATGATGATGCTAGAAATATCACCAACTTTCAAGGTGTTAGTGGGCTCAATTCAATGTTAACAACGGCAGCATGAGGGTACATACACGTATAGTAGAGGGAGGTGAGGAGAAGAGGATTCACACCAAAATATAAGTGGTTCAGCCAATTAGGCCTACGTCCACTGTGCAAGTGTATGACATGTATCGCTATATGAGGGCTCTAACGGTCATAGATACAATATCTCAAGCTTTCTCTCTCCACTGTGTATTTAGACAGAGTTTTATCTAGGGTTGCTAATTTCGGGATTTCAAGGTAGAGGATAACCTCTATATATAGTGCCTGTGGGGTGTGGTGTACCCCCCAAGCATGCAATGAGTATGTGCATGAAGATCGAACCAGTATGAGAATAACACATGTCTGATCTCATGTAAATAATGATGACCTCAATATTCCCTCACGTGGGGGGAATGATTTGGTTATAACTGATTGTGTACACGTGTTCCCATCAATGCATATGCTGATAAGAACTCGGCTATCCATGAATGGTCCCAACATCGGCCTGGAAGAGGACGAGGTGGTGACCTTGGTTCAGTGGGAGAGCCGAGGTAAGACATGTTGAGCTATGGCGTCGGCCTGGGCCGAGGTCGTGGTGGCAGAGCAGTAACGTCGGCCGATCCCTAGCTGAGATTGATGCTGATGATGGGTAACCTCTTCATCTTTCGAGCCGAGGTTTGCATCCCTTGGGAGACCAAGTGGATAACCGCCCCTGGATCATGGTGACCTCACTTGCCGAGGTAGCTAGCAACGTCAGCCATGGATGACCTTGCCTAGGACGAGACCGCTAGTTGGTGATCCAAGGTCCCTCTAACATCGGCCATCTCCATGGCCGAGGTTGATGTCTCTGAGCCGAGGGGATCCATTCAGGGCATATCATATAACTTTAATCGGTCTGAGACCTTATTGGAGAGCGTCCCACATCTTATTTGGTTACGATCTCATAGTAACGCCTATCAATAATTTCACAGCAATCCAGAGGTAACGATATCCAATTACATCGTGGCTGGTAGCCCTTCTATTATGACCACCACCCATATACCGAAGGAGAATATAAGGGGTGCTTATCTTAGGGAGTCCTCTCCTATTTACATTATTTCTACTGATTGGGGTGAAGATCTAAAAGAAGAAGAATGATAATAAAGAGAAGGAGAGAAAAAAGGAGGAAGAAGGGGATTAAACATAAATAAATCCTCTTTTTGTCGATTTTGATCCTCTTTTCTCATAAAAAGAAGTCGGTGATTCTAGTTGCCTTTAGGAAGAATTCAAAGAAGAAGAAGAGGACTTCCAGCTAGACCACTTCACTTTCTCCCATCCTTCAAACAATCTCAAATAGATTACTAATCCTTTAAGATGAGCGGTGGATTTAGTGGCCGCTGGGGAAAATAAAAAAAAAACAGGGAAACCAAAAAAACAAGTTCAGCTAAGGTACAATTGTGCAAAAGAAGAGGGTAATCACCATTAAGGAGAAGGAAGCTTTCGATCGTGAGAAAGAGCGATAGAGGATAAACATATTAAAAAGAGGAGGAAAAATAGATATCCTCCCGATGTTTGTGGCCTAAGCCAATTTCCAACATCAAACCGATTCGTGGTCATCCATCCCCAACTATAAGATCACCAAAGGATGCCCCCACCATCCATACCTAGGGTACATATCTAGGATATTTTCTTCCATAATAGTAAGGAGCCTATCACCACTGACGACTTGATTCATTGTGATCTGGAGTTTATGTACTATATTGCGCAAGCGGACATGTTGAACTCTGATATAGATAAACTGAAGACTTTTCTCTTGGAAAACCTTTACAAGGAAGGCACCTGCCTCAATATGCTGGTAAGTTCTAATTTTATTTCCAAATTGTAATCTTAAATAGTTTTTCCTTTTGTCTAATTGTTGCCCCTCTTGCCACAGGCCATGCAAGTTATGCACGAGATTGTTAAACGAGCAGACCACCTCTTAATGAGTAATGACATTATTCTTGATAGTAATAATGTCTAGAAAAATGTCACGACGGAGAAAAATAAGGAGGTGATCGACTTCTAAAATAAATAAAATAAAGAGACGGTTATGAAGGATAAACTCGTTGAAAAAATTGAGTGAACTCAGCCGGAGTTCAATAAGGTCGACAATGAGTTATCCGATCAAAAAAGCCTATTGTCGGAAGACTCTACAGAGGCAACACATTAATCTAGAGAGGAAGACCTAAGCCGACCTCAACAAATCTTATGATGACTACTGTGAGGCATCTGTTTAGCATATTACTTCATAAATTGGACTACCACGAGTTTGTTGCGTACTGTTGGGTACAATCTAGGTATATTGGCTAGTCTTCAAAGGAAAACATCCACAAGGGAGTCAAGCCACTAGTGAAGCTGATCAGTTCGTCGTAGATCTAATTGCCCCTTTAAGGGGGTGGTAGGTGTGTTGGAAAACGATCATCCAATAACTCAGGGAGAGGTCACCCCTAACTTTTTTTAAACTTTTGTAGACCAGTCGATCATCTTTTTTAGGCCTCGTGTCATTTTAATGTTAAATGAAGTTGTTCATTTTTTATTGTGTTCCACTTTTGCATTTCCTCAAATAGTTAGCTTTGTTCACCTTATTATTGCAAAAGCAGTCGTTCAATTTGATAAACTCTCTTAAATCCATAATTAAATATTTAATTAACTCTGCTTAGTTAAGTCTTGACTAAATGTAAGTTGATTTGAACCTTAACTTATAATCGGGTTCAATGAGCTGACATATCTTATCTTGACCACAACCTAATAGGGCTTGACCATCTAAGTATCATGATCTATTTATTCCTAGGGCGATCGACCTACTTTTGTTTTTCCACCGTTCGGGTGGTCTTAGGCCAATCGTAGGCTCCCAGGTTGTACGATTGAAGTGGTTTTATGCCTATTATAGGTCAAACATAGGCCCCCAACTTATTATAAGTAGTAGCACTCAGTTCTTAAGTGGATTTAAACATATTATCGGTCGATTGACAAACTTGGGTTGTACCACTATTTTTAGGTGGGTTTTATATCAAACATGAGCCCCAACTTATTTTTATATTATACCACTCACTTGTTAAGTGGATTTGTGCCTATTCTAGGTCGACCAACTCGCTTGGGTTGTACCACCATTTCCTGGTGGGTTTTATGTGAAATATTGGATCCCAACTTATTTATAAGTTTTACGCTCAGTTCTTAAATGACTATATGCTTATTTTAGGCCGACTAGCCCATTTAGGTTGTATCACCATTTTCAGGTGGGTTTTATGCCAGACGTAGTCTCTCAGATTAATTCTAAGTTGTAATACTCGGTTCTTAAGTGAATTTAGGCCTATTCTAGGCTGACCAACCTACTTGCACTGTACCACCATTTTTAGATAGCTTTTATGCCAAATGTAGCCCCCCATTATATTTTTAAGTTGTACAACTCAACTCTTATGCGAGTTTATGCCAATTTTAGGTCGACTAACCCACTTGGTCTCTACCACCATTTTCAAGTGGGTTTTGTGTTGAGAGATTATACCATGGCCACATTAGTAAATGATAATTTATTATTGACATAAATAACTTAAAACATTGGCAAAATGAAAAAATAAATAATGATAAAATGCCCTATGTTTCATGGCATTCCATGACCTTGGTAATACTATGCCATCTAATTATTTAAATAGTAGGATCTATCACTTCCTAATTATGCTATCCTATAGGGATCCTGTCAGATCCATGGCAGCTTTTTGTTTCATGGCTTTTTTACTTCCTAGGTGGAACGTTATGAGAACTAGGTCATCGATTTGGAACTCGTTAAAATTGGCCTTCTTGTCATGTTGATTGGATAGTCCTTTTTGGTAAGTGACAGGTGTACGAGATCTTCCTATTTTTATTCTTCTACTAGATCTAACTCATGAGCTATTCGGTCATCATTTCTTCCGTCTTCAAAGATATCAATTCTTAACGTCGGTAGATCAAATTACAAAGGGATGAATGCTTCCATGTTGAATGCCAGAGAGTTCTCTTGGGCATTGTTCTATAAACTAAAAGGATGAATGGAAGTTTGTCCACCCATTTTACCTTCATGTTTTCCAATAAATGTCTTATCCTTGATAGCAATGTTTTGTTTGTGATCTCATTATGTCTATTTCACTATGGAAATACAATGAGGCATAATGGATTTTGACCTTGTATTCTTCACAGAAATATCTAAAGGCTTCATTGTTAAACTACGTTTCATTATCAGTGACCATAACTTTTGGGATCCCAAACCTAGTAATAATGTTTCTCCATTCGAATTGTCTGGCATCCGATTCTCTGATTTGGGTGAGTGGATTAACCTCTACCCACTCGGTGAAGTAGTTAATAGTTATTATCAGCTATTTTTGATTATCGATAGCTATAGGTGAAGGACCCACGATGTACATTCCCTTTCAAGCAAATGGCCAAGGACTCTTGAGGGGGTTAAGATCGTCGATAAACTGCTTAACGATTAGGGAGAACTCCTAAAATTTAACACATATGCGGACAAACTGAAGAGCATTTTTTTACATGAAGGGCCACCAATATCCTTGATAGATCGCCTCTTTAAGTGAGTAATCTTTCGCCTTTATGAACTTCGTAACTACCTTCATTCATCTCTTTGAGGATTTCTTCCACTTGGTCTAGATGGACACACTTGAGGAGAGGTCTACTGAACGATTATTGGTAAATCTTTCCTTTAGAATTAAGGCATAAACTTGTCGAGTGGATCTTTAATTTGTGAGACTTTATAACTTTTATCGCTAAATCCCTCTTTTTAAAAAATTACATGATCAGGCCCATCTATGACGGTGTCAGTTGGTTTTACATGATGTCTCAAACCGACTTTAGTTAATTGATGTTGATCTGATCCATATATTTTACCTCGATTGTTCTCTTTAGGTCGATATCAATGGTCGATACAAGGTTAGCTAATGCGTCGGTATGACTTTTGTTATTCCTTCGAATTTTCTCCACTGAAAATCACCTGAAGAGTTTGAGAAGACCTCTCGCTTTGTCATGATAAGTGAGCATCCTTAGATCTATGGCCTTATAGACGTCATTGAGATGATTCGTGATCAAACGAGAGTCAAAGTATACCTCCATATGATTGTCTAATATATTAATTATCCTTTTCAAACCATGTATTATGGCTTCATATTCAACGCCATCATTGGATCCTTTGAACTCGAGTCGAAATGCTTTCTCAATAAAGCACCTTTGGGTTATGACAAAATGATCACAACATCGGGTCCACACTCATTGGATACCCCATCTACGAATAACTACCATTATTTCTCATCCTTTATTATGGCTAGTGATTTTAAAATTGGATTCGACTCCCCCTCTTCCTTTTATGGTGATATAGAGAATTTAATGATGAAATCATCCATGGTTTGTCCCTTGATGGTTGTTCATGTCT
This sequence comes from Sambucus nigra, assembly GCA_949130495.1. Lineage (NCBI taxonomy): Eukaryota > Viridiplantae > Streptophyta > Magnoliopsida > Dipsacales > Adoxaceae > Sambucus > Sambucus nigra. Next base: position 659,840,210 of record OX422213.1, on the reverse strand, counting down.
CATATTTAATATCTAACTACACCAGCTCTAATGACCACATTCTCATTATGTTGGAGAGATCTGATTTCTTGAGAACTTCCATGAATGGATAAGTCATTAGGATGACTATTGTATGAGTGTCGAAGTAGTGTCACACCTTCCTAGTAGATGTCACTAATGCTAGAACCATTTTTTTGATAGGCATGTACCTTATTTCTTCCTCAAGGAGAGAATGATTGACTTAGTACATCAATAATTATTTTTCATCCAGTAGTTGTACCAATGATCTTTTAGTTATATGCTATGAGAAAGTCAAGTATATGTAGAAATCTTCTTCGGTGGTAGGAGTTGACAACAAGGGAGGGAATCCCAAGCACCGTTAAATTACTTTCAATGCCTGATCGCATCCAAACTATTATGATAGATTTCTTTAGGATTTGAAAGAAATTTTAACATTTATCTAATGATTGAGATATGAATTCATTGTTCATGACCAACATTCCAGTGAGGACCTGAATGTCTCTAATGGTGGTTGGTTTTTGGATATCTCGCAAAGTTTTGATCTTACTAGGGTTTTCTTTAATCCCCCTTTGTGTCACTAAGTAGCCCATAAATTTATCAGAGCTCACTTGAAGGCACATTCAGAGGCGTTCAACTTCATCTTATACTCTTTAGGGATATTTTAAGTCTTTGTTGGGTTCTTAAAGTAATCGACCACCTGTTTAATTTTGACGAGTATGTCATCGATGTGGACCTCCAAGTTATATCGATCTGCTTTTTAAGCATCTTGGTTACATAGTATTGATAAGTTATCCTAACATTCTTCAAGCCGAAGGGAAATACTGTATAATAATAAAGACATAAAGTCGTGATAAACAAAATTTATTTTTGATTAGGGCCCAATAATGGTATCAGATGGTATCTAGGGTAAGCATTTATATAACTCATAGCTAGTGTCCTACCGTTGAATTCATGAAATGATCAATCATGGGTACTAGAAAATAATCTTTTGAATAATGCTTATTGAGGTCGGTGAAATCAACTCATACCCTCCACTTTATACTCTTTTTCACCATAGTGTTATTAGAATTCCCGTTTGGAAATTAAACTTCTCTAATGGAGCCGGCCTAGAGGAGGTTCTCTACTTCTCCTTCCATAACTCTTATTTTCTCAGACATAAATTTCCTCATCTTCTATTTGATCAATCGAGAGGTTAGATCCTCTTGTAGTTGATGGCAGGCAACGTATGGATCTATACCTAAAAGATCGTAAGGTTTCGACGTGAATATATCGATGTTAGTTTTGAGAAAATGAACGAGTTTCTTTTCTTCTTCTTCTTTACGTAATTATGATCCGATAAAAAAGCTTTGTCCGTTTAGGATAAATCTAGAGGAATAGTGATTTGTTCCCCTATCACTCCCTCAGCAGGGCTAGTATGGTTTCCCCAAATCCTGGCCAAATTCTGTTTGGTTGCTACTTGGATTGATCGTCCTCCGAATTATCATTGTTTTGACTGTTCTTGGACCGATTCTCCTTTAACTTGATTACTACTACAAAGCGACTGAGGGTTGCTGCCTAGTCTCCCTTGATCTCGATGACCCCCTGATCACTGAGAAACTTGAGTTTTTGATGGAGAGATAAAGGGACAACCTTCAAAGTATGGAGTCATCCTTTGACCAAAATGGGATTATAGGGTAACTCCAGCTAAATAACATGGAATTTTATCTCACTATTGGTTAGTTTGACTAATATTCCAGAGCGGGGTCTCCACATTCCCATTGAAACTAATCAATAGTACCACTTTGGTATTTAGATCTTGGATAGTATAACTGTGATCTCCACAGAACTTACCGGATCAACCAGTATCCTTTTTACGTCAAAATTTACTATCCTCATGGTCAGGACCAGAGCATCCTTATGGGGAACATTTATGTCGACTAGGGTCTTTATCCGTAAACATTATTATTTAGCCAAAGTCTATGTATCATCTATCCCTCTTGGTTAGGCCAAAGTCTATGTATAAGCGCTCCCTGTTGGTTAGGATGGGTTTGGATACCTCCACTTGGGAAGGCCTATTGTATATAGACTGCAATGTTCATCATTTCCTTGATTTTTTTCCTTGTACATTGTAAAAAATAATATATAGTCGTGAGTGACTATGACCATTACTGAAGGTATGAGATTATCGTCTTCCTTCTGTATCGTATTCACTCTCGCTGAGGACTTGATCTTGGTTGTGTCAATGTACTCCTTAAGTGTAACGATACCCATTTTCTCTCATAAATGTTGGCCAGACTCGATATGTCGAAGATGGGGCTTGTTTGACAATTCATATCATTCTCAGCATGAAACCATACAAAACATGTATTGATAAATCATAATTGAGTTTAAGTTAATATCCAAGGCAACGATAAAATCCAACCAACCACTAAGTATATAAAAAATCCAACATCACAATAAATATCTCAAACCAACATGAAGTAAATAAATCTCGGGCTTATGCCCATATACAAATAGAAAGTAAAACAAACAAACAAACTGGAGCGGAGTAGCACCTAAACTAGAATTAATGAATTTGGAGAATCTAATGAGCAAAAAGAGACTGCAAGGCTGATACATCAACAGTCCTGCTATCCCTGTCTAGGAGCACCTGGGTGGATAAAACATTTATAATTTGGGTCAGCGCCCTAGAGTTGCAGGAATTAACTTACTTAATTTAAAGTGAAATAAATATAGTCGATTCAAAGTAAATATCCCCCATCACTTCTCACATGTGATTAACATCTCACCCCTCAGCTCAGTGAGATATTACCCGTATCCGAACAAGTCCCAAAACAATAAATGTCAACTGTGCTTATTTAATATCAAATACATTAGCTATAATCAACATACTAAAACGTAATCGTCTACATTCATGTTATCAATGCCCAAAGTATCCCAGTCTAATATAACTCATAAAGGTGATATAAGCATCTATTATGCACAAGATATAATATGGGTCCGTAATTTACTGCCTATGTTCTTAGACAAATTAATTAATCTCATTTAATTCGGATATATATGTCCTTTCACATATGAGACACTCGTGTCTCGTTCGTGCTTTATCAGTAAGTTCGAAGGAATCCTCTATCCAATCAGGCATCACAAATCACACATAAGTGGGGCGTTCCTTACGCAGTACACCAGTTCACATCCCATACCTAGCAGTGAGAAAGGATCCCAGCATCTACACCTACCTCTCGTAGGTGGCGCTTCAATGTAGTAACTATAATAATGACCTACACAACGTCTAGCCCACCTGTGCCGACGCGTGCTACGGTCCCGAACATGCGTAACCCCAACTGATAGGACCATCCACATTGATATGTTCACACAAATAAATATAAATACATATTATTTCCATATAATATTTGTATGTAATTGCTCTATAATTACCTAAGATATTCACATAATTTCTCATAAGTATCCACCCACTAATACTCGACCATCTAGTAAATCATTAATTCCTTCCTCTTTATAAGATTATTTAACCATCTACTTGAATGTTATTTCCCAATTAATATGTGTGCCACAATAGCATTTTTAATAAAATCATCATTGACCCAAACACTGTCCCACCAACTCGTATGGTTTTCTAAAAATTCCCCGGATTCATCCCCTATCCCAAGTCATCCTGCCCCAAATGCCGAATCGATTCGCCTCCTTGGCCGAATCGATTCGGATTTGGGCAGTAGCCTAGATCTGTCACGTTTCTTCAATACGAGATTTCTCAATTTCCTCCCAAGATTTATTTTAATGGTTAGTTACTTTTTAATAAAATATGAACAGGTCCCTATGACTAAATTACTCGTCTTAGAATGATAAATTTCATAAACTAACATCAAATTCCTTCCTCAAATCCCAAAATTTACATCAATTGGTTAAAACCCTTAAGCCAGATTTTCTACCATAAATTCATCTATATTCAAATAAGGGTTTGGCATATGATATGGATCAAAATTCACTAAATTTTCATTTCTTAACATGTGTAAAAAACCTTTACACATGAATCAAACTTTCCAATTTATCCAAAACTCTTAAGGCATCAAGATTATAATCATCCTAGATTTCTAGGTTAAGCGACTAAGTTCCAATTAGTCTCCTCTACATGCATAAGATTAAATCCTATCATTTAATCACCAATTTAATACTAAATCTTATAAATCACATGGGGTTTACTACGATGAATCAAGATTGGACATAAAATTAAGCAAGAAAATTCTTTCCTGTATATGTGATTGATGAATTCCCCTTGAATCTCTTATTCCTTCTCCTCTTTAGCCTTTGTTCTTGTCTCCCTTGAAGTGGGGCTGCTAGGGTTAGATAATTGATTAAGTTTGGGGAGTATTAGTCTTGCCTTTAATATTATATTAATGCCAAATCCCGAGTTAAGCCTAATTTCCCAATTTTGGACCTCCAAATGGGCCTGAATCCAGCATTAAACTAGCCCCAAAACTTCCCAACCTATAAATTTAGGACCCGGGACCATTTCTAAAGGTTTAAAATACCTAAACAAGCCCATAAAGCCCCCCAAAATGCGTCCTAATAATTTTTACTCCACAAGTATATTTACAATCGAGTCATGTATCATATATTAATTATCAACTACACATGAAATTATTTTCTATTGCAATCAAGCACATAAGAATTCACCGATTAAATTTAATTTCCATAGATTTTATTTTATTACCGAAAAAATAGTTTTATTTATTTTAAAAAATACGAGGTATTACATTCTTTCCCCTAATAATGGGATTTTATCATAGGAATTTATAAGAATACGTATCTATATAGAAGAGTTTATGATATTTCTTTTGCATGTCATCCTCCCTCTCCCAAGTCGGCTCGTCCTCCCTATGGTGTTCCCACTGAACCCAAACTAAAGGAACAACCTTGGATAGAAGTCAGCAAAGGTCAAGAATTGCTACGAGTCTCTCCTCACAGGTGGAGTCTAGCTGAAGCTCTATCTCGTCGATGTCGATATGCTGATAATGCACATATATGAAAGACAACGTACATCCATTGCAAGTGGTCTAGTAATCCATATTGATATGCTACAAGCCCAATCCTCTCAAGGATAGGGAATGGTCCCATATATTGAGGAGTCAACTTCCCTTTCTTCTGATACCTCATCACTCCCTTCATGGAAGACACTTTAATCGACACCTGATCCCCGATATTAAAGTCGAAGCGTCTCTAACCCGCATTTACATAGCTCTTTTATCTATTATGTGAGATTCGTATCTTGGTCCAAATTATCTCTACCTTCTCTGAGGTGTCCTGAATAAAATCTGGCCCAAGTAACTTGTTCTCCCCCACCTCCAACCAACATGAAAATGAACGGAAAGGTCACCCATAAAGCGCATCAAACGGTGCCATCCTAATCATGAACTGGTAGATGTATTTATACAGAAACTCCACCAAAGGCAAAATATTGCTCCCAACTACCCTTAAAGTCTAGTATGCACATTCGTAACATGTCCTCTAACATCAAGTTCACCCTATTCATCTACCCGTCGGTATGAGGATGATATAAGGTGTTCAATCTCAACTCTTCCCTTAAAGCCTGCTAAAAACTCCTCTAAAAATGGAACGCAAACATCCTATCCCTGTTCGACCCCATGCAATTTCATAATCTCCATGAGGAAAATTCTAGAATACTACTTTGAGCTATAATATGTTTGGACCGGTAAGAAGTGAGCCACCTTCGTCAATCTGTCGACGATCACCCAGATGGAATCGATCCCCCATTGTGATATAGGTATCCTAGTGACGAATTTCATAGAGATGCTCTCTCATTTCCACAATGGGATCTCCAAAGTTTGTAAAACACTTGCAGGACGTTGATAGTCCACCTTCACTAGTTGACACGTAGCACACTTGGACACAAAATTGAATATGTCCCTCTTCATCTCGGCCCACCAATACTGACATCGCATGTTGTGGTACATCTTATCCCCTCTGAGATGTACCATAAATCATGAATTGTGAGCCTCAAATATAACGCTCACCTTAACTCCTTATCATCTGGGACAACTAGTCTACCCTGGAATCTCAATCCGCCATCTGATCCAATAGAGAAGTGCTCTCCTCCCTTATCTAATAACTGCCTAACTCGCTCTTAGAAAAATTAATCTCCTACATGTGCCTTTACGACCCTAATAATGATCTCAGGTGTGATGGTGAGAACTGTCATAAATGCACAGGTCAAGTCATCATCCCCACGAAGTAATTTCCACTTCGCCTTCTATACTTACTGTAACTCCAACATCGGCTTACGGCTCAAAGCATTTGCTACGACATTTGCCTTCCCCAGGTGGTACTGAATGTCGAACTGGTAGTCCTTTATAAACTTTAGCCATCTCCTTTGCCTCATGATCAGCTCCCTCAATGTGAAAAAATACTGCAGGCTCTTATGGTTTGTGAATAGCTAAAACTTCTCCTCCAAAAGATAATGCCTCCACACTCACAGTGAAAAAACCACGACTAGTAACTCCAAGTTGTGGGTGGGGTAATGTCTCCAGTATCAAAACCCCTTCAAGTCCCCTCAAGGACGCATTTGTGAAGACTTTATAATTTATCCCTGTCTGAGGTAATGCCAGAACCAAAGTTGTTGTCAATTTAGTCTTCAACTCATCAAATGCCTACTGGAACGCATCATCCAATACAAACGACACTTCCTTCCTCATCAAATTCGTTAGGGGCCCGACTATCTTAGAGAAGACCTAAATGAATTAATGGTAGTACCTGGCTAATCCCAGAAAGGTGCATACCTCGGTGGGTGTAGTGGGCTACCCCCACTCCATCAATGTAGAAACCTTCCCCGTGTCCATTAATATCCCGTTATTAGACACAATGTCGCCTAATAACTGCACCTCTCCCAACCAAATGCCACATTTCTCGAACTTGGCATATATCTGGTGGTCCTGTAGTGTCTGTAAGACAACCCATAAATATTGTACGTGATCCTCCGCAGTCCGAGAATAAATCAAAATGTTATTAATATGAAGAACTGATCCAATTAGTCCCTGAATACCCGATTCATCAAGTTCATAAATACCGTCGGTGCATTGGTTATCCCAAAAGGCATAACTAAAAACTCATATGACCCATATCTCGTAAGAAATGTCATCTATGAGATCTCTTGCTCCCGGACTCTCAACTGATAATAACTCGGTCTCAAATCAATTTTAGACAAATACACATCACCCCACAGCTGGTCAAATAAATCATCAATGCGGGGTGAATGATATTTATTTCGTATAGTGACCATATTCAACTCCCCATAGTCGATACAAAGTCTTAGTGATCCATCCGTCTTCTTGACGAATAAAATTAAAGCACACCACGATGAAGTACTCCTCCTAATGAATCCCTGTCCCAATAAATGATCAATCTAAGCCCGAAGATCCCTCAACTCTAGAGGAGACATTCGATAAGGTGTATGTGCAATGGGTCTCGTGCCTGGAATCAAATCAATCACGAAGTCTATCTCTGGACTAGGTGGCAACCCTGGTATCTCCCTAAACACTACCTAATTACTGGGATAGAATTTAATGACACCATGACCTCCGAAGAAGTCGCCTCCTCGATATACTATAAGTTCATGCTCAACCTACCCCTGAGGTGAGACATCGCAACCACGTACATCTCCTGCCCCAGAATGGTAAAGATGATGGACCTCTCGTAATAGTCAATGCATGCTCTGTATGTATCTAGCCAATCCATCCCCAAGATAGCACCGTACTTATGCATATCTAGTACTAGTAAGTCTTATACAAAAATGAGTTGACCTATGTCGATCCTTATACCCCGACACACCGAACGTATGGGTGCCCCTCTACTTACAGGTGAATCTATGTGCAGTACACTATCAAAAGAAAAGTCTATCATCCTAGTCTCATGTGTAAAACCAGTGATAACAAATGAGTGAGATGCCCCCGTGTTAAATAAAATATGACCTACGTGTCCAAAGATAGGGAGCATACCCTCAACCGCCTAAGATGGCGCTGGTCCCTCTATTGGTGCAATGTAGTAAACTCGTTCGTACTGTATTGGTGGTAACTGGCCCTAAGGTAGGGCGACGGGTGCCGAAGCAGCTGGAGCAGCAACTCCTAGAGATGGTAATGGTGGGAGCTGTCCTTGTGGAACCTGATGTACGCTCTGTCATCCATGCTCCTGAGGTGCCTGATTACCCCAAGGACACCGCCTCGATGTATGTTCCCTATCTCCATAAGTGTAACAATTTCTGTGAAACGGGCGCCACTCTACTTGTCAGCTTGTTGGCCTTAACCTTGCCGACCTCGGCCCGGATGACCTCTGTGCTGTTGACCTTATTGGCCATGTCCCTGTTGCCTATGTCCCTTCTATCACTGCATGTTTCGATAATCGGGACCACTGAATTGCTCTTTGATTCCCCCATTTTATTACTTCCCAAACTTGCATTTTAATTCAAAATTGGGGGTATTTTGGTGAAAACCACAATGCTTATCTAATTCTCTCCCGCTCACACCCTCTCTCATTTATCATAAAAAATTTCTACCTCGTTCTCTCATTGGCAACCCAAAACAAACCTTACCTCAAACATCCCCACAGCTTCAACCGCCGCCCTTCCTCCATGCCAATGATTCGCTCTTCAAGCCGCTGTAAGAAAGGGGGTTTCGATTAGGTTTGATTGTTTTGATTTTCAAAATAGGATTTAAACGAAGTGGAGGCGGTCATATTCCTTCCCAGAAAGTGAGATAAGCCCCTCACCCATATACCGGACACTATGACCTCGGGATATACTCACCCTACTCCTCAAGCAAGGGGATTAACCCACATCGCGCAACCTCCCTTGATAGCACGAGAGTATAATTAAATAAATATCTAATCACTGATATTTAATAGCACACACAATATATACACATATATATATATATATACTATCACTACACCGTATATATATATATATATATATAAAATAAACCCGGCTTCACCGTGTACTCACAACCCGTAACGCTAGCCTGAAATTTCCTGAGTCTCTGTCCTGACTCAACTAAATAAATTTTCTCACTTATTAAATTATCATTGTCCCGAGGCTGTGGTCCGACTATAATTTATTTAATTCACACATTATTAATATGATATTTTTCCCGAGTATATAGCCCAACTCTAATATAAATACTTTACACATTAATTTATATAATAATTTCCCGAGTCTATGATTCGACTCTAGTTTAATTAATTTACACATTAATTAATCTATTATCTTCCCGAATCTACAGTCCAACTCTAATTTAATTAATTACACATTAATTAATTTAATACTTTCCCGAGTCTATGGTCCGACTCTAGTTTAATTAATTACACATTAATTAATTTAATAATTTCCCGAGTCTACAGTCCGACTCTAATTTAATTAATCAACACATAAATTAATCTAATACTTGGTGTTGCCCAACCATTATACCCGGACTCACTCACTTGGCCCGTAACTTAATATTTCCCGAGTCTATGTTCCGACTCTAAATTAATTTACTCTCTCAATGATTAGTTTAATACTTTACAATCAAGTTCTCATACTTAATCAAATTTTGGGTAAATACTACCTACCTTCTCTACTAATCACACTCAAGTAGATTTTATATATATTCTAGCTGTCCACTTATGTTCCAGCCACTCTTACCCATATGTAGTTTATACAATTTTAGTTATACACTAATAGTTCTCACTACTATTACGCCTGAGTATATATTGAAAATAATAATTAGGTATACCCCACCTAATCTTACTCCTATCACACATAAGTAGGTTATTCAGACGGTATATCTTTCACACACACATATACCCAGTACAACATATCCTAGTATCGGTCTTATTTCACACATTAAGGACAAATGATTCGAAATATCTCCTCGAACCTTGCTCGGAATGTCTCCTCGAGTAATGTTCGGAATGTCTCCTCGAACCTTTCCCATAATGTCTCCTCGAGTAATGTTCGGAATGTCTCCTCGAACCTTGCTCGAAATGTCTCCTCGAGTAATGTTCGAAATGTCTCCTCGAACATGGTTCGGAATGTCTCATCGAGTATAGTTCGGATTGTCTCATCGAACCTACCAATCATGTCATAAGAAAACAAACAATAGGCATTCACAACCCAAGTAATCCTATAAAACAATAGGTATTTACACAACCCAATTATTCATACTTGTACGTAATATATTTCTCTCTAATATTCGCCGTACTTGTTTGCTTTACGAATTTATTTCACTTTCGTATTAATTCGAGTATTCACATAACTCTAAGGGTCCTAGTTACCCCTTGTTAGATCAATTCAGTAGTTACCCTTGTTAACCCACTGACCTAACGAATTTAAGCTCGCTCACGCTTTTTCGTAATTATATTCTTATCATCTCGAATTAGAGTACGTCACAATCAAGTCTATGAATCTCCACTTTAACTCTCTCACAAAATTAAAGTCCAACACTAAATCATAGATCTACTACCATATCATTATTCCATCAATATATTTCATCAATGTCCCAAACACTTCCCCGATAAAATGACATTTGAGGCTTAAAAAGAAAAATCTCAAATTTTCTAGAAGATTAAATACCCTCTAGTAAAATTTCGATTTCTCCCTCTACTGAACTCCGATTGACCTGATTCCAAGTTCATTGGATAGCTAAGAGAAATACATTTCCATGCATGTATGGTTAACACTCTAATTCAAAGTAAAATTCAAATCGCACTCGTTTAAATCACATCAAATTTCTGGCAGATTACTATGTTGACAGATCAAACACCCTGTAGTAAAATGTCGATTACTCCCTCTACAGAACTCCGATTGACCTGATTCCAAGTTCATTGGATATCTAAGAGAAATAAATTTCCATGAATGTATGGTTCACACTCTAATTCGACGTAAAACTCAAATGGCATACGTTTAAATTTGTGTCAAAGATTCTAGCAGATTGACATCTTGTGTTCATCAATTAAACCCTAAGTCATTCAAGATTCATGTTCTTCATCCAAGAACTCATAAAAATTCCATGTTAATCATCAAATATATTGAAATTTCATTTTATCATTACTTAGGGGTTCATTCTACATGCAATCCTACCCGAACATGTGATCAATTCAAACATTTAATTCAAGGGTTTTCAATAGAATCAACCAATTCTTAAAACTCCCTACACATGGGTATTATAACTTGAATTTGATTTGCAATAAACACTTGACTTATGTCCAGTAGGTCTGATTTCGTGATTGTGGTTGGTGATTGATGATTTTTCTCCTTCAATCTTTCTTCCTAATGAGTTTGTGGTGAAAGTCTCCTTTGAATCCTTCCCACTTCTTCCTTTTTGCCTTGGAATTGTTTCTCTCTTCTCTTTAATGGCTATAGTCTGTTTTTCTCCCCCCCAACCCTAGACTCCAACTCTTATAACCTGACTTAGAGTTCTAAAATTCGTGGGTCTCCTCACCCTAAAATGTAAAAAGGCCGGAATGCCCTCGTATGGGCCCGGTTTAGCCCAAACATGCCCCGAGACCCAATTGCTACCCTCGGGTATTCTTTTGTGACTATCTCGACTCATTCGGATTCAACCGCGCACTCAGAATTATCATTCGATATAATTTTTTGACATTTCCAAATTTCGACCTCAAAATGCGATACACATTTAATTCGGACAATTAAACTTAAAAGTCGCCAAAATAATAAATTCTATGTACTTAAATAAATTCTCCAAATCACAATTTAAGTTTCTCCAGTTTAAATATTTTTATAACTCCCAAAATAATTAAATATTAAATACTTAAAATTATGGAGTGTTACATACTCCCCCCTTACAAAGGAATTTCGTCCTCGAAATTAAGATAAGCTTATCGTTCCGAGCTTCGAATATCACTCTCCAGTCATGTGCCTATAAGCTCGCTATATCTATCTCTCCCGCTTCTAACCACAACTTATACACATATGCATTAATTTAACCAGGGCACCCATACATCCTATACCCGTTCCTAACCGCACAAAATTATCTTAATTAACCCGGGTGCCCATACACCCTATCCCCGTACTTTACCACACAAAAGTTACCCGACTATGCTAGTCGTAACTCGTAATATAACTTCCATCCCGTAGTCATATCACTTATATATATATATATATATATATATATATATATATATATATATATATATATATATATATATATATATACTGTCCGGGGTACCCAATCCATGTACTAACGACCAAACATCTCTCCACTTCCAACGTTGCACTAAGTTTCATGCGTGGGACGTCTCACAAAGAGAAATCCAAACAAGGAACCCCCCCCGATATACTACTACCTAACATTGTCAGTCATTAAGATCCGTTAGACCCTCAGTTCATAGCACGTACCCCTAAATACTTGTCTCTTAACACAAAAGTATATATGCCTACCCTTATGCTACCAAAGACAACATAAAATACCGCGCCCTTACTATCACTAGTTCTTGCGCAAAAATAAACCCCGAGCTATCTCTCCCTGCTCGAAAATAAATTTAACGACCCTGATTCACTTCGGTAACCACCCCTACTCCCCTCGATAAAATGTGAGAATAGAAGACCTCACTTTGTGTCTATCGCACCGCACAATACAACACATATACACACATATATATAGGCTAGAACCCCTCCCAGGTGATACCTAGTATAAATCATACCCTGGTGTTGCGAACACTAAAACTTAACCCCGCTATCCATAATAGTTCAAATCCATCACTATCCAGGCGATATTTGAGAAATATTATCAACCCTATTCCCATAATTCTCGAAAGTAGTAACCCCTCGTTTAATTCGAATCTTCTCTCACTATACACCTCCACTCTCCCGTGAAGAACACCAAAGAACTCCGCTACCCCACGAAAAGCTTATCTACATACTATGGCTGCTATAGCCAGCGTACCCACTAAATTTGACTTACCCACGAACTCGAAGGGTATAATTCTTGCTCCTGATGAGCCCCTCTAGTCTCATCTACCCCTCCTGCCCTACCTGCTCTCTCTCTCTCTCCTGGGCGGAATCTGAAATGAGAGTCGAATCGTATGAGTTCACCCTCAAATCTAAATTTGGCAGAAGAACGTAGATGCGCATACGTATAAGAATACAACAATCCTATAATAGGGTTCTATATCAAATATTGCTAAGCCGAAACGTGAAAAGCTGCACAGATCCTAAGGACACTAGAACTTGATGCTCTGATACCATCTGTAACACCCCGCCTAATAAATTACAGGGTGATCAGTCCTATACCAAATTAAAACAGGAATCCCAGTTTGTTCATCCTTAGCATCACTGTCGAAAACTTTTTTAAACTTACTGTTGATGTAAAAAATTAGATTTTCTCTAATTATTTAACCACAGATAAAAATAAATAAGAAAATAAATTTTTAAAGTGGTTCTGCCTTGTAAGAATGGCCTACGTCCACTGTATTTGTTATTGCTGACCGTTTGCACAATTCTCGATAAAGGATTTACCAAGAAATTCTGAGTCCCCTGCTAATGAGGAGGTTACAATGTATTTGTAGCCTTGAGGCTGTACAAATGAAAGGACAACGCGCTATTACTCAGTAGACATGTACATCTATACTATATTAATCAGCATTTAATGTGCAATTATATCCTGGATTCTCTTGATTTGGATACGCTGTACACTTATGTAGCTCGGACCGCTTAAGCTGCTCGGACCGCCTAGGCTGCTCGACACGTTTGAGTTGCTCGACACGTTGGAGTTTCTCGGAGAGCTTGAGTTATTCGGGGACGAGCAAGAGTTGCTTGTCACACTTGAGTTGCTCGAAACTCATTAATTGCTCAGAGAGCTTGAGTTGCTCGGTGGTCTTGATTTGCTCGTCTGGAGTATTCGTATTTACTATGTAAATGGACACGTATCTTCATGTGATTGGTCCATGTCAGCAGACTAAATTTGGTCTCAATAGAAGCTCCCAATGTTTCATAGTTTGATGTTGAAGAAAAGTATGGAACATTCTGCTGCTTAGATTTTCGGTTTGTATGATTTTTAGGAAAGCATTCGTTGTATGTAGCTCCTTTTTAAATGCACAGCATCAGACCTCCTAAATATTTTGAATTTCCATAACCGCTTTATTTTTTGTGCCCCTTTTTTTCTTTTTAGCCGTCGAATACGCAAACGTCTGTCTTGGTAATCATTACTTTTTCTATTCCCGAGGTAAAGTATTTAAACGCGGCAGAAATCCTATCGTCTTTCACTTTTCAAATCTGTGTCTTTGAACTTTTCATTTTCTCTCTATCTTGTGCGTCCGTTACTTTCCTTGTTCGTTGTCAACTGGTTCACTCTTCCCCTGTAAGATCTTCTTACTTCTCTTTTATTTTGCGATCTTATTCCTTCTCTTTTATTTTGCTTTGATCATCATGGTTTATGTTGTTGAATCGCTTGACAAATTTCGTTCTAAATTTTCAATTCCTTCATGGGTCATTTTGGAGGAACTTTCTGAACCTTCTGACTATTTCTCTTTGGCTGAGGGACATTGGTTCCCCAGTCTCTTTGTGGCCGAATGTGTCTTTTCTTTTCCTCTAAATCCCCTATGTTTGGAGTTCTGTCAATATTTTGACGTGGCACCTGCAAAAATAGCTCCCAATACCTAGAGAATAGTTAATAGAGTCCATAGGTTAAACCAAATTCATGGAACCCGTTTAGGAATTCCAGAAATTATGTTTTGCTATAGATGGGTTGTTAGCGATAGTACTTTTTATTTAAAAACTAGGTTTTTAAATAGGGCTTTAGTTGTCAATCTCCCAGATGCCAACATGGATTACTTCGAGCATGGGGTTGTTATAAAAAATTGGCAACATGCTCTATTAAATGGAGATGATGTATATTAGGGTCCTAGGTGTGCCCCTTATGGCAATGGAATAGGTTGTTTTTATTTTTTGAAATATTATTTTCTTGATGTTTGACAAAATGTATCATTGACATTTAACTTTTTATGATTTGCAGTTGATAGCAAAAGAAAATCTCCAAAGGAGACATAGGTTAATTTAAAGCATTTGAAACTTATCTGGAGCTTGCACCAATCTGTTGCCGAGGAACATATTAGATCGACCTCTTATTTGTTGTAGTACAAGAGCTACACTTCATCTTTTACTGCTCGTCCAGTGGTGGTTAGTCTTGATCAAGTACCATCTGCTGATACTAGTGTAGAAGGTTCTTCTTCAGAGTTAAACATTCCTATTAGTGACATAATGGAGAAAATAAAAGTTCCTGCTTTCTTTGATAAGACTGCCTCTACTGCTGGAGAGGCAAAGAAAAGTAAGCCAAATGTCCCAGAAGAAGGGACGAGGAATATTGATGCATCCCCTCCTGCTGCTGCTGCTAAGAAGATTGTTGAGAAGCCTCCAATGGCCCCGAGCAAGGTTGTTGCTATTTCTCCTCCAAGCGAGGTTATCGTTATATCACCAACTAAGACAACATCCTTGGTTGAGAATGTTCCTGCTCCTACGAGGAGGTTAAAGAAAAGTTCTCTTGAGAGACCAGTAGAAGCTGTCTCTCAGTCTTTAAATGTTGAAGGTGGTATTCCCACCTTTGTTCCTTTAAGCTCTGTTATGAGTTCGATGAAGTCTTGGATTATCCCATAGGTCTAAGGTATTGAAGACAATCTTTCTCCTGATAGGGTCACTACCTTGGCTGCTCAACATATTGCCTCAGTAAGTATTATTAATCTAAACTTTCATTTTTCAATGTTATGTCCCTGTACTGACTTACAGTTATTTTCTTTTTCCAGCTGGTAACATGTTTCAATACTATTCTGAAGAAGGATGAGCCTATCAAGGCTTCAATCTCCTCGGGAGGTGTAGAAGAAGCTTTTACTGGATTAACCCAGTCTTTGAAGGAATCTTATCAGAAGTATGAGGAGAATAAAATTGCTTGGGAGAAGCAGGTTAAGTCTGTCGAGCAAGAGAGAGATCGAGTTGTGGAGGCCTCCAAGGATTTGGAGAAGAAATTGGGGGAGTTTGAGAAGAATAATAAAGAGCTTGAGGAGAAATTCAAGAATGCTGCAGAGCTTGAGAATAAACTCAAAGCTGCTGAAGAGGAGGTTGGTAGACTCCGTGATGTTGATCGCCAGAAGCAGGAGGTGGAGGAGAAACTAAAAACTACCGAGAAACTTCTTACTGAGAGGACTTCCTCGGAGAAGGTTAAAAGGAAGAAAGCTGTCAAAAAATCCTTCAGCGTAGGTTGAGACAAGGGTTGGAATAAATGTTTGGCTGTCATGTCCTCACAAATGGAATATGCTAGCCTTAAATACTTAAGGGATGGATGGGTAGCAACCCTACAAGAGCTGAAAGTCGCTGAAGATTCTGACCTATTTCAGCAACATAATCATGGCCCTCCTCCCTCTTCTGGAGAAGAAGAAGAGGACGAAGCTGCCTCAAAAGAATCCTCCATGGTAATTGGAGATCAGGCCCTTACTGTTCCAGTTGTTCAATAGTGCTCGGAGCAACCCCAACCAACTATTACTCCTACCGAGCAGCTACTCGTGTCCCCCGAGCAACCAACCTCTTCCTTGAAACCTCCTGAGGAAGTTATAGGAAATAAAGAGAAGGTGTAGAGTAGTTTGGGTGTTTATTTTATCACTTTATTGGATGTAGCCTCAACTTTTGTATTTTCTTTTATGATGAAATGAATATTCAAGCTTTTGGTTATTTATCTTGACTTTTTCCTCTTCTTGCTCTGTCTGCATTCTTATTAATTCTTTATATCTCTTTTCTTTACTAGTTTATGGCTATAATGGATCTCTTATCAACTCACGATACTGAACTGATGAAAAAATGCAATGACTACTTTAAGGCTGGCCATGCTGACCTAAATGAGGCTCAAATCATTGACATCCTTGGTCCAGATACTTCTGAACGAGCAATCGAAGCATATCAATATCTGAAATGCCTTCTTGATCAAGCTGTTGCCAATATGTGGCATATTATGAGACGATTGAGGACCTTCAAGGAACTGTCGAGGAACTCCAGCAACAGTACAAAGAGTCCTCCACTCTTCTGCACCAAGGGTACGAGAAGAAATATCAACAGTTAAGTGCTGAAAAAGGATATGATAAATTTATATCTGCCCACGAGAAGAAGGAGAGCATTTTAAAGCTTGAAGTTGAAGAGCATAGGCATATCGCCAAGTTGCTGGAGCAAGAGAACATCGCTCTGCAAGAGGAAATGAAATAATTAAAAACTCCTGCATCTTCCTCGGGAGCCTTGATTCTTGTCAACGACGAAGGTTTCTCCTTCTTGGAGGTCAAAAATGCCAATTTGAGAGATGAATTGGAAACCTTAAAGAGGACTGGACCCTCTACTTCTGCTCGTGGATGAGCAAGAGCTTCTCGGGGACGAGCAAGGGCTGCTCGGGTTACTGTTGAAGAAGCTAGAACGCAGGAAGCCTTGGAGAATCTATCATTCCAGTTGGTGGAAAAGAATCAGGCTTTGTCAGAGATGTCCAAGAAGATTCTGAACCTCAACGAGAAACTTTCCACACAAAGCTCTACCTTGGAGAATAAAGAACTTCTAGTGAAGAACCTCCACGAGCAACTGGAGAGGTTAACTTAACAGTTTCACAAACAGCCCAGAGAGTTTTGGATGACTGGATATAATGAAGCCCTTTATCATCTCGATGATCGAATCCAGAATTCAAATAACGAGGGTTACAAGCAAGGATGGCTGAATGCACTGGGGGTGTTAAAGTTGGAGAAGGGCCATTATCTATGGGATTACTATAACCCTAGATTGCTCGAGTTGCCCGTGCCACCTTTTAAACTTGATATGAGCTGGATTCCTGCTCGGGCAATTCCTCAGTGCTTAATCTCCAAGTATCTCGACGACTACAGTCTTCATTTTAATTTTAAGATATCTCGCCTGGAGCACTTGCTTAATCGGCCATCTGTGATGAATGTCAGGATGCTTCGAGATCTGAACTTTATAAATTCCCCTTATGCCTTAGATGATCCTCCTGCTGGAGTAGAACCTGTTTCAAAGGCAGAGGGAAAGAAATCAGTAAAATAGGATTTTTATGTAATGGTTTTTTCTTTTTTTAGCATATGTAATCCTTCTTGATTTGAATGAAAAGTTTTGGTCTTTTGTCATTTCATTTTCTTCTAAGTAATTTGCAGAATGTCTTTGCTTGTTGGTTGGTAAGTATATATATGTTTATGACATACTTATCTCATTGTAGTGATTTTTTAATACTAAGCGATAGAATAACTTACATTCCATGGTATTGCTTAATTTAAACAACCGGAGTTGATTGAAATTGACTTACCGACCAACCGGAGTTGGTGGATTTTTATTCTCGACCAACCAGAGTTGGTGGATTTTTATTCCCGAACAATCGGAGTTGGTGGATTTTATTCCCGACCAACCGGAGTTGGTGGATTTTTATTCCCGACCAACCGGAGTTGGTGGATTTTTATTCCCGACCAACCGGAGTTGGTGGATTTTTATTCCCGACCAACCGGAGTTGGTGGATTTTTTATCTGGACTTGATGCGTGATTATTCTGAACTTGATGCGTAGTGTGTAACACTAGTACTCCGAAAAATTTCAACAAAAGGAGAGAATTGGGTAAAATATCCAAAACTTTATTCATATTGAAGAAAACTGCATTACATAGGGATTTTAACTACTGATAATATTTGCGCAGATGCTATGCGTTCCATGCATTCTTAAACTCTTCTCCTTCTAAGGTTTCAATCCTATATGTCCCCGGTCGAACAACTTCTGTTACTCTGTAGGGTCCATTCCAGTTAGCTTCCAGTTTTTTGTGCTTTTGAATTACTTTCTTTAGCACATAGTCCCCTTCTTTCAAATCACACTTCTTTACTCTCTTGTTGTAGAATAGAGCTGTTCGTTGTTGGTATGCAGCATTCCTGATTGCTGCTTCTTCTCTAACTTCCTCGAGCATATCCAAGTCTAATATTCTCATCAAGTCACTGATAGGAGAATTAAAATTCAGTATTCTGTGCGTGGGCAAACCCAATTCAGCTGGTATGAAGGCTTCACTTCCAAATGCTAGCATGTATAGAGATTCTCCTGTTATTGCCTGTGGTGTTGTACGATAAGCCCACAACACAGAATGTAGCTCGTTAATCCAATTTGCCTTTGCATCGTGGAGTCGAGTCTGTTTGTCACCTCAGTTTGTCCATTGCTATGGGGATGGCCTGGTGCAGAGTGGGTTTTCAATATGTTTGACTGATGACAATACGCAGCTAACTCCTCATTGTTAAATTGGGTTCCATGATTAGTAATGAATGCATGTGGAAGACCATATATACAAATGATATTCTTCCAAATAAATTGATACACCTTGTCATATGTCATATCAATAAGAGGCTCAGCTTCCACCCACTTAGTAAAGTAATCCACCGCGACCACGAGATATTTAAATCTTCCTCTGGTCGTTGGAAGTGGCCCGACCAAGTCTATTCCCCACATGAAAAATGGCCAATGGGAAGTAATGGATGTTAACATTGCTTGGGGAGTTCTTCGGATAGAAGATAAGCGTTGACATTTATCACATTTTTTGGCATAGGCTATACAATCAGCCCTCACTGTTGGCCAATAATATCCCTGCGTCATTATTCTTTGCTAAAGCGTCCGACCTGCTACATGGGCTCCACAGGACCCTTCATGGACCTCTTCAATCAAATCTTTCACCTCGGAGGGATGCACACATCTTTGCAAACCTGTTATATTTCCTCGTTTATATAAAATACCATTAGTCAATACATAACGAGCAACTTTAAACTTCAGTTTCTTGGCGGTGAGTTTATCAGTTGGCAAAGCCCCTTCTTTAATATATACCCTGATGGAATCCATCCAAGATGGTCCTAAATCAAGGATAATAAAATTCATCATCAGATCTTCGTCTGTGCTTCGACTAGCCAAGACTTCTATTGGGATTGTTCTTTTTAGCTCAGTGCATGTTGCTGAAGCTAACCGAGCTAAGGCATCTGCTCTTTTATTCTCCAATCTAGGTATTCTAATTAACAATACTGCGATCAGGCTTGATACAATCTCCATTTATTTTGCATGATACTTGATTATTAATTCTCCTTTGGCTGCATATACCCCCAACATTTGATTTACGATCAATTGCGAGTCACTGAATACGATAACCTGATCAGCCTTCATGGTTTTTGCCAAACTAAGACCAACAATCATTTCTTCATATTCTGCTTCATTATTAAAAGCTTTAAATTGAAAGCGCAGAGCATATTCCACATCGATCTCATCTGGGATTTTTAAAATAATCCCCGCTCCACTGCCTGTAGTGCACGAAGAACCATCTACATACAAATTCCACACATGTATCTCATTATCAAACTCTTGGTCAGACAGAGTTCCTCGGTGGAATATTTGATGCTTCCATATATCCTCCTCCAGCACTTCTTGCTGCTCATCGACCATCTTCTCTTGCTCGTCTATCGACTGAGGTTGGTCGAAGTTTAAGTTTGATGATCCCATAACATCCACAGGCTGGTCGGTATTCAACTTCTGCTCTTCGGAGGTATCTGGATAGGTGAACTCTGCGATAAAATCTACCACTGCTTGCCCTTTAAGTGACGACCTAGGCTCATAAATTATATCGTATTCACCCAATTTTACAGTCCAATACATCAATCTTCCTGATTTCTCTGGTTTATGCAGAGCTTGCCTTAATGGCATGTCTGTATACACAACTATAGTATGAGCTTGGAAGTATGGCCTCATTCTTCTACTTGCTTCGATCAATGCCAGTGCTAACTTTTTCAGCCTTGGATATCTGATCTCTACTCCTCGGAAGGCCTTGCTAGTGTAATAGATTGGTTTTTTCACTTCATCCTCCACTCTTATCAGCGCCGAGCTTACTGCATTTTCTGAGACTGCCAGATACAAGTATAGTCTTTCTCCCATCACTAGCCTGGATAACAATGGAGGTGCTCCCAGGTATTTCTTCAATTCTTAAAAAGATTTCTCACATTCGTCGTTCCACTCAAAAGTCTTTCGGAGTGTTTTGAAGAATGGGAGGCATCGATCAGTTGCTCGTGACACAAATCTGTTAAGTGCTGCAAAACTCACCCTGTGAGGCTTTGTACTTCCTTCTTCGTCGTTGGGGATTGTAGCTCCAATAGAGCCTTGATCTTTTCAGGGTTCGCCTCAATTCCTCGTTGATTTACGATATATCCGAGAAGCATGCCTTCTCATACTCCGAATATTCACTTGGTGGGATTCAGCTTCATTTGATATTCCTCTAGTTGATCAAAGGTCTGGCCTAAGTCAACTAGAAGATCAGCATCTTTCTTTCTCTTTGTTAGCATATCGTCAACATAAACCTCCATGTTATGACCGATTTGCTCTGCAAACACCTTGTTCATCAACCGCTGATAGGTAGCACCTGCATTTTTAAGTCCAAAAGGCATAACATTATAACAGTAAGTTCCCCTTGGGGTAATAAATGAGGTACTCTCCCTATTTTCAGTCTTCATTTTAATCTGGTTAAAACCAGAATAAGCATCCATGAAATTTAATAGTTCGTGCCCCGAGGTAGCATCCACCAGTTAATCAATTCGGGGCAAAGGAAAATGATCCTTTGGGCATGCCCTGTTAAGGTCGGTAAAGTCTACACACATCCTCCACTTGTTATTTTTCTTCTTTACCATTACCACATTTACTAGCCAGTCAGGATATTTAACATCCTCAATGAAAGAGGCCTTTTGCATATTCTCTACTTCCTCCTGTATAGCTTGATTTTTCTTAGGACTGAACACTCTTCTTCGCTGCTTCACTGGCTTGATTTCCTTGTTCAAATTGAGCTCGTGACACAAGAAATTCGAATATATTCCTGGCATGTCTTTATGACTCCACACAAAAGTCTTCTTTCTTCGCCTTAGGAATGATATCAATTCTTGTTTTATTGATTCATCCAAGGATGCACCAATTTGAGTTGTTCGTTCTGGATACTCGTCGTCCAGAATGACATTCTCAGTAGCCTCCATAACCTGCCCTTTCATGAGTTGGGACTCGTCTCTAGGGTCTAATGTTTCAATCTCCGCATCTTCTATTTGGTAGGTAGTAGTCTTCTTTCTAAATTCCTCATGCTTTTCCTGCTCGGCAGATGAATAGTAGCATTCCCGAGCTACTTTCTGGTCGCCTTTCACAACTCCCACCCCAAAATTAGTTGGGAATTTTAGACATTGATGCACAGTAGATGGTACTGCTTCAAATTTCTTCAGACCTACTCTTCCCATGATGACGTTGTAAGCTGATTGGACATTTTTATCCACATTACAAAAAAGCGTACTCTTTCTGTTCGACAAGCAGGCCATGTACCGATAAACATATCCAACTTGATCGTCCCAAGTGGAAAAACCTTCTCACCAGTAAAACCAAGGAGGGGCCTATGATATGGCTCCAACTGGGCTAGCTTTAGATTTAAACTGTCAAAGCACGGATATAACATGATATCTTCCGAGCTACCATTATCATAGGATCATCATGAGGATATAGTAAACCTGCCAAGTCGTTCTTAGAGAAACCAATGACCAGCTTATCCTTATTCACCTTCCTCGAGCGATCATCTTTATCCAGATTTATCCGCTGAATATACGAGCAAGCCTGAGCCTCATTGAGGTAGGCTTTTCTCTCAAGAGTCATATCTCCGCCTCCTGCATCTCCACCTGTAATGACATTACATTCAAATGATCCAAAATGGATAGAAAATACCTCACGTTCTGGCTATTTTGGTCTTTTAGGGAGATCGGGATCGTCTTTGTCATCATCCGGATCCTCTTCGTGACTTCTCTTCTTATCTTCTTTTGCTCGACGAGGAGATCTAGACCTCTGTCTTGCTCAGTCGTTGCTCTTTCCATCATTTCGATAATCAACATACTTAGCCAGCTTTCCTCGTCTGATGAGTGCTTCAATTTCATTCTGAAGAGCTATGAAATTTTTGGTCGTGTGACCATGGTCTTTATGGAACTCGCAATATTTGGTCTTATTCCTCTTGTCAGGATTTGTCTTCATTTTCTCTGGCCAGTTTAGCTCCTCGCTGTTCTTGATTTCTTCCAGAACGTGGTTTATGTCTACTTTCAAAGGAGTATAATTTCCAAATTTCTTCAACAGTTACCATGCTGGCTTTGCTTTTGACTGCTTGTTACCACCATTGTTCTTATGCTCTTTCTTTTCAGTCTTATCAATCTCCACCTTGGTCTCTTTGGTATCCATATTCTTCTTCGCATCCATAGCCTCCTCGACATTCATAATCTTCGCTGCCTTTGCCATTAGTTCTGCCATGGTTCTAGGCGGATCTTTGGCTAGAGTGTAGTACAATTTATCTGGCAACAGTCCGCTCATCAGAGCAGTAATTGCTGTCTTTTCCTCGTAATCAATAGCTTCGAGCTTATCGTTATTGAAACGAGTTATATAATACCTGGTGCTCTCACCTGATTTTTGTCTAATACTTAACAAGTGTTCTACTCGTTTAACTGGTTTTGCTCCAAAATAGAAATTTCTATTAAAGAGCTCGGCCAGTTGAAAGAAAGTTGAAATCTTCCCCCGAGGAAGATTATTGTACCATATTTGAGCAGATTCGGTAAGAGTTCCGGAAAATGCCCTACATCTCATCTCATCTGGCACGGCATAGATATCGGCAACAGCTTGGTATTGTTCTATATGAAGGATAAGGTCAGTTTTTCCATCATATTTAGGAGTCACAACAGGTGCTTTGAACTTTGATGGTGTGGGAAAATCCACAATTGCCTGGATAAAAGGTGTCCCTTGGACAAAAGTTCTTTGTAGAGGATTCTCGGCCTTAGCCATTTCCCCTAGTCTATCCTTCAACCTTTGAATATAGCCTTTCCATTCATCATTTCCCTCCTCGGGCCTGTTGGTTCGAGCAACTGATCGTGTTGAATTTGCTTTCTGGGATCTTTCATTACGAGCAGTTGGTCATGATTGGGCAGAACCCTCCATTAGATCAGATGGTCATTGAAAGTTCCTCAACACAATCCTAGGAGGACTTCTATTCCTCCTAGGGCCCAAAGGATCAAAAGAAGAGACCCTGCTTAACCTCTCCAATGCACTAGTCCTTTCTGAAGAGAGAGTGATGTTTTGCTGAGTATCTGTAGCTCATACTGATGAAGTTCGACTAGGTTGATAAGAAAAATCATTAGATCTCTTAGTGCGATATGAATCGATACGTCTGGATCGAGATTCCTCTGGGAATAACGTTCGCCTAGTACGTGAAGAAGGCAAACGGGTGTTTCTTTGAACGCTTCATTGTCCTGAATGAGTAGATACTCCACTCTGGACAGTTTGTATGAGTTGTCGCATAATTTCTTGCATGGCTGTCTGGCCTTGGGCTAGATTACCCATTATACCATCCAGATCTTGAACATTTGGGGGAGCAAATGGTTTTGGGGGGTTTCCAGCATTTCGATTACTGGATTCAGGATTATCAGCCATTGGTGATGAATTGTTTTGGTGAAAAACGATAATTACAGTCGTTTTCCACAGACGGCGCCAATCTGTTGATATAAAAAATTTGATTTGCTCTAATTATTTAATCACAGATAAAAATAAATAAGACAATAAATTTTTAAAGT
Source organism: Sambucus nigra (assembly GCA_949130495.1). NCBI lineage: Eukaryota > Viridiplantae > Streptophyta > Magnoliopsida > Dipsacales > Adoxaceae > Sambucus > Sambucus nigra. Next base: position 659,815,560 of record OX422213.1, on the reverse strand, counting down.
GGTTCAACCTTTTGAGAATGCCCTACGTCCACTGTATTTGTTATTGCTGACTGTTTGCAGAATTCTCGATAAAGGATTTACCAAGAAATTTTGAGTCCCCTGCTAATGAGGAGGTTACAATGTATTTATAGCCTTGAGGTTGTACAAATGAAAGGAAAACGCACTGTTATCCAGTAGACATGTACATCTGTACTATATTAATGAGCATTTAATGCGCAATTATATCCTGGATTCTCTTGATTTGGATACGCTGTACACTTATGTAGCTCGGACCGCTTAAGCTGCTCAGACCGCCTAGGCTGCTCGACACGTTTGAGTTGCTCGGAGAGCTTGAGTTGTTCGGGGATGAGCAAGAGCTGCTTGTCACACTTGAGTTGCTCGAAACTCATTAGTTGCTCGGAGAGCTTGAGTTACCCGGTGGTCTTGATTTGCTCGTCTGGAGTATTCGTATTTACCATATAAATTGACACGTGTCTTCATGTGATTGGTCCATGTTAGCAAACTAAATTTGGTATCAACACTTACTAACCACATAGTATTTCAAAAGCTGGTGCCAAATTTTAACTTTTTAATTAAACAAACTAATACATGTGGAATTAAATATAAACCATTCACACAACTGACTTTAAATCAACTGAATAATTATTTAAATAGTTTGCCGAATGAACCATCGGCCACCAAAGTGAAAATAATCCAACACAAACATCCAACACCTGAATAAATACATCTGAAAACTGTACTGAGAAGTCTGGGAGATAATCCCTAAATAAAAATGAAACTGATAAATGATTCCTACTCTAGGAATGAATGAACGATGCGCCTAATCCAAACTCCTGCTAGCATCCACATATGCCGCAGCTCCGCGTCCCTGGAATAGAATATCAATTCTGGCATCCCTGTGGCTGGATACCTAAAAGATTTTAAAAATGTTGTATAACAAGTGTTAGTACACAAAACGTTTTGAAAACATTTAGCAAGTAATTTATCGCAATAAATATCAGTTATTGATTACACATGCTAGGGTCACGCTCACTCTCTTGAGTTTCCTCACCTCTCGTCTATCGTGCACACCTAATGGTTGCCTTATCCCCACCTAGTTGTACTACCTTGTCCAACTAGTCCTGGCATAACCTCCCCTTGCCATACTACTCTAACCCGAGTATAATTATTCAAGAATTATAAGTTATTTCACCAATTAACTCAATTAATTCCTTCTTAAATAATAGCATATAATTGTGACACAAGTTATATAAAGTAAGTACATCACACACTGTATTATTAACCGCATATAATATTTAATACCATTATATACGTAACTTTACTAAAACATCCACACATATATCATACGTATGTCCATCCTTCCTAGTATACCCTCAACGGATGATTCCCTCTAAAGTGCCATCTCACTAGGTGTACTCATATAACCTAGTTACCCAGGATGGGATCGCTCACCAACCTGGCTCAAAACATAAACGAAGTGAAGGCGGTTATATTCCTTCCCTAAAAGTGAGATAAGACCCTCACCCATATACCGGACGCTATGACCTGGGGATATACTCACCCTACTCCTCAAGCTAGGGGATTCACCCACATCGCGCAACCTCCCTTGATAGCACTAGAGTATAATTAAATAAATATCTAATCACTGATATTTAATAGCACACACAATATATACATATATATATACTATCACTACACCGTATATATATATAAAATAAACCTCGGCTTCACCGTGCACTCACAACCCGTAACACTAGCCTGAAATTTCCTGAGTCTCTGGCCTGACTCAACTAAATAAATTTTCTCACTTATTAAATTATCATTGTCCCGAGTCTGTGGTCCGACTCTAATTTATTTAATTCACACATTAATTAATATGATATTTTTCCCGAGTCTATATCCCAACTCTAATAAAAATACTTTACACATTAATTTATATAATAGTTGTCTGAGTCTATGATTCGACTCTAGTTTAATTAATTTACACATTAATTAATTTATTACCTCCCCGAGTCTACAATCCGACTCAAATTTAATTAATTACACATTAATTAATTTAATACTTTCCCGAGTCTATGGTCCAACTCTAGTTTAATTAATTACACATTAATTAATTTAATACTTTTTCGAGTTTACAGTCCGACTCTAATTTAATTAATCAACACATCGATTAATCTAATACTTGGTGTTGCCCAACCATTATACCCAGACTCGCTCATTTGGCCCATAACTTAATATTTCTTGAGTCTCTGTTCCGACTCTAAATTAATTTACTCTCTCAATGATTAGTTTAATACTTTAAAATCAAGTTCTCATACTTAATCAAAATTTAGGTAAATACTACCTACGTTCACTACTAATCACACCCAAGCAGATTTTATATATATTCTAGCTGTGCATTTATGTTTCAGCCATCTCACCCATATGTAGTTTATACAATTTTAGTTATGCACTAATAGTTCTCACTACTATTATGCCTGGTATATATTGAAAACAATAATTAGGTATACCCCACCTAATCTTACTCCTATCACACATAAGTAGGTTATTCAGATGGTATATCTTTCACACACACACATATACCTAGTATAATATATCCTAGTATCGGTCCTATTTCACACATTAAGGACAAATGATTCGGAATGTCTCCTAGAACCTTGCTCGGAATGTCTCATCGAGTAATGTTCGGAATGTCTCCTCGAGTAATGTTTGGAATGTCTCCTCGAGTAATGTTCGGAATGTCTCCTCGAACCTTTCTCGAAATGTCTCCTCGAGTAATGTTCGGAATGTCTCCTCGAACATGGTTCGGAATGTCCCCTCGAACCTGGCTCGGAATATCTCATCGAGTATAGTTCAGATTATCTCATCGAACTTACCAATCCTATCATAAGAAAACACACAACAGGCATTCACAACCCAAAATATCCTCTAAAATAGTAGGTATTTACACAACCCAATTATTCATACTTATACGTAATATATTTCTCTCTAATATTCACCGTACTTGTTTGTTTTACGAATTTATTTCACTTTCGTATTAATTCGAGTATTCACACAACACTAAGGGTCCTAGTTACCCTTTGTTATATCAATTCAGTAGTTACCCTTGTTAACCCACTGACGTACCGAATTTAAGTTTGCTCACGCTTTTTTGTAATTATATTCTTATCATCTCGAATTAGAGTACGTCACGATCAAGCCTATGAATCTCCACTTTAACTCTCTCACAAAATTAAAGTCCAACAATCAATCATAGACCTACTACCATATCATTATTCCATTAATATATTTCATCAAGGTCCCAAACCCTTCCCGATAAAATGACATTTGAGGCTTAAAAAGAAAAATCTCAAATTTTCTGGCAGATTAAATACCCTCTAATAAAATTTCGATTTCTCCCTCTACAGAACTCCGATTGACCTGATTCCAAGTTCATTGGATAACTAAAAGAAATAACTTTCCAGTCATATATGGTTAACACTCTAATTGGAATTAAAATTCAAATCGCACACGTTTAAAGTCACGTCAAAATTCTGGCAGATTACTATATTGATAGATCAAACACCCTGTAGTAAAATGTCGATTACTCCCTCTACAGAACTCCGATTGACCTGATTCTAAGTTCATTGGATATCTAAGAGAAATACGTTTCCAGGCATGTATGGCTCACACTCTAATTCGAAGTAAAACTCAAATGGGATACGTTTAAATATGTGTCAAAAATTCTGGCGGATTGAAATCTTGTGTTCATCAATTAAACCTAAGTCATTCAAGATTCATGTTCTTCATCCAAGAACTCATAAAGATTCCATGTTAATAATAAAATATATTCAAATTTAATTTTATCTTTACTTGGGGATTCATTCTATATGCAATCCTACCGAAACATGTGATCAATTCAAACATTTAATTCAAATGTTTTCAATAGAATCAACCAATTCTTAAACCTCCCTACACATGGGTATTATAACTTGAATTTGGTTTGCAATAAACACTTGCCTTATGTCCAGTAGGTTTGATTTCGTGATTGTGGTTGGTTATTGATGATCTTTCTCCTTCAATCTTTCTTCCCAATGAGTTTGTGGTGAAAGTCTCCTTTGAATCCTTCCCACTTCTTCCTTTTTGCCTTGGAATTATTTATCTCTTCTCTTTAATGGCTATAATGTGTTTTTCTTCCCCCTAAACCTAGCCTCCAACTCTTATAACCTGACTTAGAGTTCTAAAATTCGTGGGTCTCCTCACCCTAAAATGTAAGAAAGGTCAGAATGCCCTCGTATGGGCCCGGTTTAGCCCAAAAATGTCTCGAGACCCAATTGCTACCCCCGGGTATTCTTTTCTGACTATCTCGACTCATCCCGACTCAACGGCGCACTCAGAATTATCAACCGAAATACTTTTTTGACATTTCCAAATTTTGACCTCAAAATGCGACCCACATGTAATTCGGACAATTAAACTTAAAAGTCGCCAAAATAATAAATTCTATTTACTTAAATAAATTCTCCAAATCATAAATTTAAGTTTCTCCAGTTTAAATATTTTTATAACTCCCAAAATAATTAAATATTAAATACTCAAAATTACGGGGTGTTACAGATTCTCACTTTCTTCAAAGTGATGAGCAACACTAACATACATAACAACATTAATGGATTCCATTATAATTTTTATTTTGTTATTAAACACACTTTAAACACAATTATTTTGTGAATAACCAAAAAAGATAGCTTTTTCTCCACTAGTGTCAAACTTAGATAACTGTTTTGTATCATTAATAACATAACACTCACTTCAAAACACCCTAAAATATTTCCAATTGGGTTATTTTCTATACCATAGTTTGTATATGTTTGTTTAGTTTTTTTCCTTAAGTACACTCTGTTTATTATATGACATGCAATTTATGTAGCCCGAATCCAAAAGAATTTTGGTAAATTCTTAGCGTGAAGCAAGACACGAGCCATTTATTGTATGGTTTGGTTCTTTCTTTCAGCTATACCATTCTATTGAGGGGTTTTGGGTGCACTAAATTCATGATTCTACCCATTTCCTATACAATATTTTACAACTTGGATATCTTTTTCATTCTTTATCCTTAAAAGGATTCTTAAAATGTTTTAAAAAGTACTTGATTTTTCTTTCATAAACATAATGCAAATAAATCTAGTAAAGTCATATATAATAACAGGGATGTAAGGGTTACTACATATACTAGTAGTCCTAGAGGGGCCCATTAAATCCATGTGAAGTCACTCTAAAGGGTGATATTAACCTTCTTGTGTTTTTTTTTGCAATTTTACTATTTGACATGGTCCACAAGTATGATATATGATTTTAGGCAGATCAAACTGGTTGACCAAGACAAATTATCATAATTAATGTGTCCTAGTCGTTCATGCCATAAGTTTAAGCCATTTAGCCTAGTGGATAAATAATTTTTAAATTTTTTATCTTCAATGATATCATAAGAATTATTAGGTGTTCTATTTTTGTTCCATCCAGAATAACAATTTTACACTCTGATTCAGAAACATTAATAGTGTGATCTGTGCTGCAAAATTGACTTATACTTAAAAAATTAGTTTTTAATCCTTTAACTAGTAGGATCTCATTTAAGTTAGGCATCCCATCACCTCTAATTGTTCCCTTGCCTATTATTCTGGACATTTTGCCATCTCCAAAAGTGACATTTTCTCCAACAAAAGTTTATAAAGAGAAAAACTTTGATTTGTCCCAAGCCATATGTTTAGAAAAACCCGAATCAAGGTACCACTGAGAGTTTTTATGTGAAGCATGTAATGCTGATACAACAACATTACATTTCAATTGGTAACTTAATTCATATTTCCTAATCCAGATTGCCTTACTTTTTGGAAAAACCGTTTTAGAGTTGAAAGGCATTGGCTTAGGTGGTGTGGTATTCTTAACAAATTAAGCCTTAATAGGCATCCTAGGTCTAATAACTTTTCCATTTTTTCTATTTAGATTTAGTCATTTATAATATAATTTTTCTAAGTGACAAGTTTTGTAACAAAAATTTGAGTGATAAATATGCTTAACAACGTAATGAGCTTAAATCTGATTATATTTTAGAAAATGTGGAATATACATACGTATTTTTGACGTTATACAGAGTCTATAATTTAGGGAAAAAATTTATATTCCTTTAAAACTAATTCCCTCTTTATCGATAAGGGTATACTTTTGAGAATTCAAAAGTTATTTAGCCTTGATACCAGAAGTGTTGAAAGCACTCAGTTTGTTCAATATTTTTTTATCGACACTCTGATTCTTCAAAATCATTTAAGATAACTTTGTATTTTTTTCTCTAATAAAAGACTACTTTCATTTAATTTTGAAATGTTTTTCTCTAGCATCAACTTTTGAGTCTCAAAATATTCTATTTGCCTAGAAATTCATCAAAAATTAAGCATAATTAATTACGCAAAACATTAATTTTAGATAACAACCTAGCATCGTTTTTCCTAAATGTGTACACTTTTTCAAAGCAGACTCTTGAAGTTTTTAAAAGTGTAGGTTATCATCATCATATTAAGTATCAACAGATTTATTCCTAAGGGATGATTCACCATACACATTATTTTTATCATCCCAGCTAGAATTACAATCGTAAGGAGGTTTAGAAATAGTTGTAATGCCCCGACCCGAATTTATTGGTTACCCGTGGTCTACCCGGTACGAATCGATTCGTTAGGTTTTAAGTGTAATGAAACAATCTAAATAGTGTTGCTAGCCCAGTTTTATTTTAATTAACATTTCACTAGTTAACATGCGATTATAGTTTCAAGATAAACTATGTGAGGGGCCCATGGAGAGCAGCCTGAAGTCCAATTAAATAGAGCTACTAATGTAAACTTAAATAAGATATACTTACCTACAAAATGCCCTCAAATTACGAAATCCCTCCCAACCTGCCGTAACAAAGTGGTGATGTGAGCTTATGCCCAGTGGGATTTATACGAGCCATATAGAAATGAACAACAAAAAGGAATACTCACACGCTATAACCACATGCATGCGAAAAATGTATATATCTACATACGTATACCTTTGGAAAATACACATGCCAATGCATTAATCATTTTGCTTAATCTTACTTATCCAGATTAATTTACATTGTTCTATTATAAACTTCCTTTATTCATACTTAGCATTTTCACCTTGCTTAACACACCCGGTTCAACACTTAAAACTATTCCACTTCAATTTATTAAAACCATTCCTTTACCAGAATTTACTCTTTTATTCATTCCAATACTCTTTAGTATTTTCATTGAAAATTTCATTTCAACACACACAATCCCAATGTTAGAAAATGCTATTTAATCTTTGAAAAAACCTTTTTACAACACATTCCTGTGTAAAATATGAGTTTAACTATTTAGTTTGCTTAACCACCCATTTATCCACTTCCTTTATGAACATTAATAGATTTACGCATTTACTTGTCCATTTCACCTTTTCCGGAACATTTATTACATTCATTCAAGTTAAGTTTTATTAACACATTCTACCACATAACCCATTTCTTGATATGCTTCATATTTCCTTTATCTTTTCTCGAAATCTTCCAATACCGCATACTTACACGAGCTCTACACCGACGGCTATGCGCACCATATGATCTGGCCAGTGGTTTAGGGCTTTTCACCCTTGGGCTTCGGGCCCTTCTTGCTTTATCCCGGTGTCATCTGAGTGCCTTTAATATATTTTAACATTTTACAAATGTCCACATTATTTTCTAACTAATTTGTTTTTGAGTTTTTATCATTTTTTCACAAGAAAAAAATGAATCAAAAGAAATCAAAATATTATATATTTTTCAAATAGACTAAAGAAATGAAGAAATAAAATACAAAAGACACAACTCTCATATCACTACTTATAATATATAACATAAAGAACTAGAATATAATATAAATCACAAGAACAAGTGTGCAAAAAACATGCAAATATAATCACTCATAACATATGACATGTGATGAATCGTGTGCAAGCATGAGAGAATCAACAATTCTAATATTTAATGCCTCCAAATCAGATTTTCTAACCCAAATATATGATGATTTAATGCCATGGGTTTTAGGAACTATGGTGATACGGAACTTAGACTTCTTAGGAGCTCTTTTGAGATAATTTTTTTTATAAGGTCATATTTCCTACAACAATGTGTTCATGTGTAAACACGAGGAAGGCTACCCTTGGTTTGGCATATGGGAATGTCCTTAGTAGCACTTGACTCGCTAAAAAAATTTGGCCTTGTCTTTTGGAGTCGAAGAATTGGGATCATTATATATTAGACCTACCTTGTCATTTTTATTGTAGCTTAGACCTACCTTGTCATTCTAAATGAAATTTGAAACGAATTGAGTCTCTTAATTCATCTTCTAAATTCATAATTATGAACTCAAGAAAAATTTAGACTCATTAAATTTGGGGACTCCTTCATATCATCAATCATTCCTAGACGGTTATCTCTCCCCTTCAATGTATGAGATCTTCTGCTTAAATTCTCAATCAATTAATTATAATTTCTGAAGGCACCTTTTTTCAACCTAGCCTACAATTTCAAGTTTTCTATTTTCAACTTCAAAGAATCCTTATATAGCTCCCAAAATGCAACTTGAAGCTCACTACCCTCTTCATAAGTAATCTCCTCATCTTCATCCTTTTCAAAAATTTGGGGATCACATAGATGAACCTCATAAGTGTCATGCACATGATTATCTTCATCATTGAAAGATTCTTAATTTAGGCTCACATGACTAGATATGAAATCAGTGTAGTTATGCTCCACAAGATAATTAGTTTCCTCTTTCGACTCACTATTTTTGAGGATATAATTTTAATGTTTGGTTTTCTTACCTTCCTTCCATATTTAGCGGGACACTCAAAATCATGATACCCAAACCCTTAGAATTCATTAAACTTGTCCCGATCATCCACCTTCTTAGGCTTATTACTTTTAATCCTATCACGATTGTTGTTAAATTTCTTAGATTTCTTATTAAAATTCTTATCTTCTTTATGCTTAAGAAATTTAATGATTTTTTTGCAAACTTAGCAATCTCTTCAGGTTCTTACTTAAGCTCACTATCCAAATCTGACACATCCTCCTTATGAATTTTCATATCTAATATTATCTCTTTCATTTCTTCTTTATTCTTCTAAGGACACATATTCATCTTATAGTTTTGGATATAACCTACAAGTTCTTGGACTCTTATAGCATCAATACCGTTAAAAGAATCTAGTACCGTTAATTTGGCATTAAATCTTCTAGGCAACAACCGAATGGTTTTTCTCATAACTCCCAGTTTAGGGATAGGTTCACCTAGGCTAAATGCGGGGTTAATACTATTAAAAAATTTAGCATAAAATTCATCAAATGGCTCATCCTCTCCCCCTTTAATCATTTCAAATTTAGTTGTCAAATTGTGTAAGTTAAAAACCCTAACCATATCCATACCTTCATGGGTGGATTTCAAAATATCCCAAGCAACTTTTGCGCTCTCACAAGTCATAATACATCTAAACTCTTTAACCGTGACAATGCAAATATTTGCGTTTATACCCTTTGAATTAAATATCGAGGCATCGTTTTTAGCCTTTATCCAAAATGGATACACTTTTGGCAAAACCACCTTCAATATGAGGCTACCATTCATTTTCCAAGGTGTTCCATACATTGTCATCAATAAATTTTAAGAAAAATCTCAAATGGGCCACCCAACAGAGATAGTTTGAATCATAAAATAAGGGAGACTAGGTAATAGAACTACCTTCATGGTTAAAATCCCTCTCAATCCCGAAATATACAAACCGACTCATCACCACAATAACTTAGTGTAATTTCTCTGAGACAAATTTGAGACTACTAAGTACTCGTTGGGTTTTTGCGAATTCCAATTCTTAAACCAATTGATTTAAAAATGTTGTGAAAACTTTAGTCTAATTTTATCTTGCCTATGTATACATCTAGTAGATTGTGCGAGAATAAAATAAACCAATCACATAACACCGCGATGTACGAGGAAAATTCACAATAGGAAACACCTTGAACGTCTTATTTTAGTGTTTATACAATAGTGACAGACAATCTAACTCACCTACACGACTCCTTCAATCTTGGTGCGGTCTTAACTACTTGAATTTTTTTCATATCAACACCACAGGAATCCACCAATGGCTTTTCAACACATTCCTCCTGTGTCTGGGTGGCCACTGATCTTTGACTAGAGTCTGTCACCGCAATAACACGAAATTCACCGTTCAAACCAATAATAAAATGATGTAGTGTAAATGATATTTGTTCTCAAAACATGATATCTCAAACTAATACGTTATATTCAAACTTGGATCTCACAAATTAGGTTCTAAACAAGGTTAAAGAGGCTACCTAAAAAACTATTTTCGAAACCTTTACTTTTATATATTCTGTACCATTCCTTTTTTATATAGAAAATATCAAAACATTGACTACATAAAAATAGAGGCACCTCGTTTTAATGAAAAATCCAAGTCGTTTGAAAGACCGAGTCAACCTCGTACGAACGAAATAGATCATTCGAATGAGACATAATATATCATTATAATGAGGATCTAAGAACCTTATAGTGAATAAAATCTACTTAGGCATGGAGTTCTCGTTTGATTATTGTTTGAACATCATTATAATGAAAACCAATACATTGTTAGAATGAGAAACATAAACTTTAACAACACCCACTTACTCACATAATGGCTGGCCAGACACGATACGCTGAAGATGGGGCTTGGTCGTCAATTAATACCATACTCAGCATCAAACCATATAAAATAATTATTTAACCGCCATTTATGAATTTAAACCGAAGCCTTTATAAATAACCACACGCAAATAAATCCAGCATCCATAGTACGAATATATAAATGTATAAAAACCCATCATGAATAACATCTGAACTCAAATTGAAAGGAAGTAAACTTCAGGATTTTTCCCTTACAATAATGCAAAATGAAATAAACTAAATGGAAACACAACCTAAGATAGTGTCAAGGCACTGAAATCTCCTGAATGGAAGCAATGGCAAGGCTGGTGTGACCACAGTCCTGCAATCCCTACCTAGGCATACCTGGTGGGAGAAAATATTTATAATGTTGGGTTAGCGCCCTAAAGTATGCAAGAACTAACTTAGTTATTTTATGGTGAAAAAGTACAATTAATTCAAAGTGATTGTTCCCATCGTCAATTTAATGCATAAAATGTCTCACCCCTCACCTAAGAGTACTGCTACTCGAATACCCACCCATAGCTCGATATGGATCAGAATAAATATAATGGCAGTATATAAATGCATCTGGCAAAGTAATGTACTAAGACAAAGTTAAATACGTCCAAGTTACTGTTTCCCAATTTTACACTCATCATGCTACCCGTAAGGAGATAACATCTAATATCATTCGTACTACATAGTATTGGGTTTGTGTTTTAGTCAACAACATTAAACTTAGAAATTTTTTCATTTATTTCCATTAATTTCATATATGTGTTTATATATGCGAAACTAAGGCATATACCTATAGTGTTACATTCGTGCTCTATCGGGGAGTCCCTATGAGTCTCCTATTCGAAACGGACAAACAAATCACAAGAAAATGGGGTGATACCTACGTAGTTATACCATTACATGATCCATACCAGGAGGTATCACATGGATCCCATCATCAACACTTAAATCCTATAAGTGGTGCTGCCATATAGTACCTAAAATATGACTTACACCACATTTAGCCCACATGTGCCGACGAGTGCACGGGTACCAAATGCGTGTACCCGACCGATAGGACAGTCAACGAACATACGTATGTCCACACAAAATATAGTTACATATTACTATGTGTAAAGGTAATTATCCTAATAATTATGCCATAGCTCCCGAAAAGAATTATTCCATACTTATACTTATTTAATAATTAACCAACAAGTGAATTAGTAAATAATCCATCATTATCGAAATGTCATTATCCATCTAGTTACTTTAGTTATTCTCTGATAAATAGTAACACATTTCCATTTTTTTTATAAATACCACGATTGCCCAAACACGGTCCCACCAACTTATATGAACTTCTAAAGACTCCCCGGACCCAACAGCTGACCTTGTGCCTGGACCCTTCAAAATTGAACTGGTTCGAACCAGGGGCAAATTGGTTTTCTCCTGGGCGAACAACGTCCTCCTACCCAAATTTTTTCCAAGTTTGGGAATCCTATTTTCCCACTAAAATAATATTCAAAAGGCTCAACCCTTAATGTAGTTTTCAATACAGGTTCCCATATCCTTGTTTACCTTCTTGGGATTATTTATTACATGATTTGATATCCAATTCAAGTCCCAAATTATAGAATTTATATCTCAAAGTGTGTTTATGTATTTTCAGATTTTTATCCATAAGTTCTTTAATCTCTACAACATGCAAGGTTACGATTCAATAAGAAATGACACATCCAATAGTCCTTCAAAGGGCACAATCATTTAAATTCCATAAAGATCCTAAATCATGAGTTTTCTCCCTACATTTAACCCATAATTCATACCCATCCTAATTTCTGAATTTTCCTACCTTACCTTTATATTCCAAACATTTATAAACAAGATTCAATTCATCGTTTAATTACCACAAATTCTACAAATCCAGAATTCTACATGAAAATACATCATAATGATTTAAGAATCATTTTGGACAAATAAAAGTGAGCAAGAAATTTTTTGCCTTAGATCTTGGATGTCTTCTTGATTGATTCTTGGATTCCCTCTTGAATCTTCCTCCCCAATTCCTTATTGTGGGTTCTTGTCGGCTTCCTCTAAGTGGTGTGGTCTAGGGTTCTTAGATGTAACTCCGAGGGAGTTAGTTAACTCTCAATAAAGGTAATTAACTTACTAATCCCGAGTTGGGCCTTATTCCACAACTTATATATATACCCAGACCATTTCTAAAGGTTTAAAACACCTAAACAAGCCCATAAACCTCTCAAAACCTGTCCTAAATATTTTTATTCAACAAGTATATTTTTAAACTATGTCGCACACCATATATCAATTATTTAATTCACATGCAATTGTTTTCTACCAAAATTATTTATCATGCAAAGTCAATTTCACATAACATGAAGTAATAATTAATTTATTCATTTATACGTAATTATTTAAATTGCCCAATTTAATTTAATTCTCACTATTTTGTTCCAAAAATAGTTTTATTTTATTATAAAAATATGGGGTATTACATAAACTCATTCGAACGAAAACTACTATCTCGTTTGAACGAAGCTTAATTCCATTTAAGCGACTTTAAAATTAAAAAATCTTTTTTTTCAAAAAATTACCCCATAAAAAAATCGACACCCAAACTAAGAAACCCAAATATCAATATAATACACCAAATATACCTTTCTTGAAATCCCAAGGTTGAAGACGAAACTCGGTATGAATTTGCTGTCTCTTTAAATTAGTCCGCTTCATGTCATCAATGCATAGGCTTGAAGGTACAAGCTGGCACAACCCTAACCTATGACTCAAAAAATTTATTTAAACTAAATAAAGCCAATACTATAAATTATTCAATAAAAATTACAAACATTACATAATGACAACACTCGTGCTTACAAATTGAACAAATGTTCATTTTATTCATTTAATTAGCCAAAAATTATCAAATGCATTTTAATTAGATATTTTCTTATATATTCATCTAATTAGCCAAAAATTATCAAATGCATTTTAATTAGATATTTTCTTATATAATTCAAGTTCCAACCTCCAATATTATTTTAATTAATTATTGTATTCAGGCTCTTAAAACTACAAGCATTATAATATCCAATACAAATATACGAGTATGATATATAACCCTATGCATGTAAATAAGGATAAATGGACCCCAAGATAAACTCAATCCTATTAAATATTCTCCATGTATAAATATAAGATCATAAATTCATTTATTTTATATACATTGCCTCTTGAAGTCCATGGTGCATAACCTAACTCACAAACTATAAACCTTAAGAAAATAAGGCTTCCCAACGCCCTGAGTAGGCTTCATCGATCGACCCGCTAAGGAACTCATCGATTGGCCTTGGTTCCAACCCAATAAACGTGACCCACAACAACTCGATCGAGCGACCCCATTGTGACCCCTTAAACGACATAGTTTTATAAATATGTGCCTAAACATAAGTATTTTGTTTTTCTATACCATAAGTCACCATAAAAGGTTACTTCAGCCTCTAATCAATCCAAAATACATCCTAATATTGTTTTAAAGGATTACAAACGGACCCAACACCATATATTCAGTAAAAGGAACCACTTTAACATGCAACAATGTTTATTCCTCAATTATATCATGTTATAAAATTGAGTTCATATATAAGTATAATTTTAACCATTTAGATTGTAGACTCAATCAATAATTCATATTCAAAGAATATGAAACCATTATTAATCTAATTTCTTTAATCGATTATAAATTCAAACATGACATAAATAAGTAATCCAATTATCAATTAACTAGTTAAAAGTTTAGCATTAGCAATGAGATTTTGAATATCTAAGGTTCATAATCATTGCATTTAATCATTAATAAGTTATAGCAAATAAAGAAAGAAAAGCTAAGTAATTTTTAATATATTCTCGGTGTTGAATATCCATTATTGGTTCTTTCTTGATCCATTACTCCTATCCCACAATGAGGGTTTTATTTCTCTCCAATGTTATGATAATTACAAGATCTAATGATATGATTTAATCTCTAATTTCTTAGGTCCCCTATTGGAGCCCCCACGTTATCCCAAATTAAAAGATTTCAATGACATAAAACACATTATTATAATTATACACCTATTATTTATTCATTTAAACTTATGTGGTATTACATTCTTCATTGAATAATGAAATTCCTTTCCTGGAGTTCGACTCATCCCCAATTTGAAAAATCTTGAATTCATCTCTACAATTATCACTCTATATCCTCTATAGCTTGCATCAGCCGAAATTATATATTCCTCAAATTGATATGTTGATAGACCATGTAATCTCATAAGGAAATTCTAGAGACTATCTCCATTTGATCGAATCTTCTGCTTACTTTAAGTAGTCCTCCTCTCGTCCCTAACAAGGGACACCTTCGTTGATGTTTAATTAGCTTCGGACCAAGTAGCTTATTCTATCCTACCTCACATACCACATACGAAAGAATGATAAGGTCACCATTACCATGCCTCAGAGGGTTCCATGCCCAAAAGTCTTTTAATAACTGTTGTTATAAGATAACTCCACTAACGAAAAGTACTTGTACCATCTTCCTTTATTGCCTAGATAAAAAAACTTGTAACATGTTTTCCCCAAACATGATTTATTTCTTCAACCTACCCATCACTCAAAAGATGATACGACATATTCAAATGTGGATCAATACCCATGACCTACTAAAAAATCGACCCAAACGTGCTATAAGTATGCGTTTTGGGACACAAATAAGGCTATGTCCCTCTTCAATCCTACCCACCAATACCGGTGCCTCATAACTCAATACATACCATTTTCCTCTGAGATATACTCTCCATCAAAATGTCTTATGGAAACCATTACTAAATACTAAGCCATCTCTAACCAACCGTGAAAATCATGGTATCTAAAATGACCATCCCTGGCCAACGCATAACACCACCACATTATCTCTTAATTTATAAGAAAATGCTAGACTCTTGAGTTGGGTGCAAAAGTTTAAATAAGGAACCCCCAATACACTTATATCTAACCTAGTTGGTCACCTAGGTTTAATAGGTACTGAAATTATAATGCCAAGGACAACAGTCCTTCAGATCAAGACATTATTTTATTACAACTACCATTTCTAAATACCATCACTATAGCTAGTATGTATCTTAACATCCCATGAAGTCTAATCTCAATACTCCTTATCATAACAATAACCAAGGATCCCCATAAACTCCTTGATTGCGAGTGCCTGATTCCCAATACCACATATACCACCCCCAACGAAGGGTTACCCATTCTAAAAGTGATACCTCAACTCTATGGTTTTAACTATTCCACTAATGAAAAAATACCATGTGTTCACGATATCCAATTGGGGTATAAATACACCCATTTCAAATCCAACATATCATTATAACTGCTTATTTACATATGAACGTCTAAACAATCCAATAATCAATATAGTATTGTGTTATCATCACATATTATCATATATAATCTTATAAAAATACGAGGAACACTACACCAAATCTGCCGAATTGTCAAGGTCATTGACCTTGACAAATCCAACTTGTCAAGGTCAATGACCGTGACATTTCGAGGCGAGATAACTTTTTTTGTCACGGTCGTTGACCTTGACACAAAATTCGCGTTTTGTGTCACGGTCGTGTCGCGGTCAATGACCGTGATACGTTTGTCACGGTTTATAACCGTGACAAAGCCGTGACCCTTTTTAAAAAAATTGTCACGGCCATTGACCGTGACACGTCCGTGACAAAAAGTTGTTACGGACGTATCACGGTCAATGACCGTGATAATTCTGGGCAGAATTTAAAAAAAATCTGCTGGGTAGTATGGCCACTGCCACTGCCCAGCAGTATATTTGTACCTGTTTTAGCAACATTGTACCTGTTCCAAACATCATATATCCAAACAAACTAAAGATAATGCAAATATATATTCAAAATAGAAACTATTTAAGAAGAAACAACATCACATCAATTATCTCAAATCTACAAACTATTTGCATGGAAAAGAGATTTTGTACCGCGACGCTCGGGGACACCTCCTTATCCTTCCCTTCTCGTCCGAATAGCCACATAAGTATAGAGCATATGTGGCCTACCCTTAGGGCCACTCTCTGTCCCCTGAATTGAAATAAAGTAAAATTAGTATCCGCCCCTCAAATATAGATAAATATAAATCGTAATTGAAATCGAAATCGAAATTGACATATAAATATAAATACATTACCTGTAGTGTCACTCAAACAACTAACTTGAGCTCATATGGCACCTCCTTCCAACTAATGTACCCCAGGCAATCATGTCAAATATAATTCTTTTCATATCTAAACACTAAGAAATACCATAATCCTATGGAGTTATGCGTTGCAAATTCCTTCCAACCGTTGTGTAGCCAAAAATCACCAGTTGAAGTTATCAATTCCACCTTTCAATGGTTTCCCATGTTTTGCTAGAAGTTTGGAAGTGGTGGGGTATGGAAAGTGGAATTGACAACTTCAACTGGTGATGTTTGGCTACATAACGGTTGGGAGGAATTTGCAGTAGGATTATGACATTTCTTAGTGTTCGGATAGACGAAGAGATTCAGTCTCCTCTCCACAAATAGGACACCCCAAATAACTATGTACTAATCACCTATTAAAGGTAAGAAGCGTATATTCATGGATTAGTATAAACAAAACTTAGATGTAGTTGGAAATTCATGGGTTAATTCAAATACAAAAATACAAATTCATGGGTTAATTCAAATATATACACACACACACACCCACCTCCCTCCACACCCCCACTCACCACATACACACACACCACCACCCCCACTCACCACACACACACACACACACACAATAGCCCCCCACCCACCACACACACACACACACACACACACACACACACACACAGAGTAGTGACTGTCTATTTAAAATAATCTCAATGTTAATTTCATGTATTGAATTTCTACTATTGTTTTGTGCTTTTTATAAATCATATTCAATGTTAGATATGTGTTTTGTTAAGATATCTAGGTTGTTCTATAGAATTATTTTTTGTATCTTGAAGTTTAAGTTCTCAAATAATCAACCTAAAGTTGTGGTTCATAAAGTATTATCACAAATATAAACTAAGAGTGATAAAATAACTTTGAGGCATATAAATTAATTATGACAAAGTAAGATTATGCACGAGAACCTAAAATTTAAAAAAAGTGTTTTTATTTAAACCCCACTTTTCTTTCTATAACTCCTATTTTATTAAACTTTAAATATAATTAAGGGTGTATAGAAAGAAAAGTTAAATAGGAATAAAAACAACGTTTTTAAAATATGAAGGGCTCACCAATTTGATCAAATTTTTCAACAACATAGACTAAATGATATTTTATTTTTCATGCTTTTAGCAATTTCGGATGCCGTTTTAACCCTTATTGTAGTTTTTTGTTGTAATGTCATTTAAAAAAAATCATTTAGGTATGTAAATATATTGTAATAGATCTTGCCTTCCACAAAATGATATTTTATGGTAAAATTTTATTTGATGGATATAAAGTCATGTGATACCTATATGTGTTATTTTGCATCTAATAAAAACAAAAAACGTCATATATGGTTTTTTTCTCCATTAGTATAAGTATATAGCGATTATTTCACACTTAAATCACATATTAAGCCGGCCTTCATTTTTTCATGAAATTTGTAGAAAATTACTTATTTATTTTGAATGAAAATAAATTGTTATCCAATATTTTTGGATATTATTTATAATTATGAAACTCATACACAAATTAATGTTGTATCAAAATAATATTATATTTTTAACCCCCTACCCCCACCCTACCCCACCCCTTACCCCCACTCTGCCCCCACCCTACCCTCACCCTGCCCCACCCCCTACCCCCGCACACACACACGCACATATATACATACATACACACATATATATACACACAAACATATATATAAATGGAAGAGAGAGAGAGAGAGAGAGAGCAGCGTCGAGAGAGAGAGAGAGAGAGAGAGGGAGGGAACGGCGGGAGGGAAAAAAGAAGGGGGAAAGGGTTTTTGCTGCAAACATTGTCACGGTCGTGTCAAGGTCATTGACCGTGACAATTCTTTGTCACGATCGTGTCAAGGTCAATGACCGTGACACAAAACGCGTGTTTTTTGTCACGATCAATGACCTTGACAAGAGTGACCGGTTGAAAGGTGATAATTTTGTCATTTTAGTGTAGTGGAAAACTACCCGTAGCCACCAGTTCTAAAAACACTATAAATACTTGTTATTCATGTGTATTCTCATTTCACTAAGAGGAAACCATCAATATCAATCCAAATCATATGGAACCCATTTTTGTACGAGTATGCAATGACTAGCATATCTCTAACCCGAGTACACCGAGGTCATGGTCAAAACCGATTAACACACTTAGACCCATAAGTAAACATCCTTACTAACACATTTACCATGTGAAACCATAATAAGACACTGCCATAACCCACAAATATTGACCACTCGCACATTCCCATCACGAGTTCACACAACCCATGGCTATGACAGATAGGGCACTCGTATGCCTATAAATAAATCAACATAAATATAGGACATCCACACGACCCATCACTGACATAATATATTGGGGACTCACATGATCCATTATCAACTTAATAAATGGGTAACTCATAACTAATAAAAACAAGTGAGAAAAGGTAGGTTGTCGTATCCTAATCGCAACACCTAATAGGGACTTATATGCAAGACAAATAATATAAACAAGGAAACCAACATATGTACTTATAAAATACCTACTTTACCGCTGGTCCAATAACATATATAATCTCTAACATAAATACCAAGCCTCTTATTCCATATGGATCTACATGTCTCGTTGCAAAGACCATATCCCAGTGAATCTCGAGCTCCTCAAGATCATAATATTCACTCCAATATGCGCCTTCATCATAAGACAAACCATATCTAAGTTAAAAACATAAGACATAACCATGCGAACTTCACTAAGAATAGTTCCACAAATATAAGTTACCCTGGGCAAATCGACTATGCCTCTGTCACGTATAAAACTTCATCAGCAGCTTATACACATGCGACGTCTACATATGACTAATCATGCACTTCATTATATCCCCAATGAAAGGACCATGTCATTTACCACTATGTGATCTCAATATTCCATAGGTGCTCATGGGACCCATGCACCCACAAATAATATCATAAAATAGGCATACTCTAGGACTATATATCCACACAAAAAGAAATATGTATATACATATCCATAGCATTGACTCGCATATAGACCTATGTAACCGTGGGTACCCAAGCCCATTTGTTGGCATCGGGTCATAGATTTGTAAACTCCCCCATACCACATCCTAACACAAACAGCGATATAATAGCTCATCCTAGATTATCACATAACCTATACATACATAAGATCCCATTATAACATGAGTGATAGGAATCTAAAATTGACGATGAATTTATTAAGACATATAACATTTAGATACACATTAGTTCACATATGGTTTCACCTGCACCTAATGAGGTGATACACAAAAATAAAATCACTCTAAACTTATGGCTACCCATTACACGTCAGTGCTAATTCTAATGATGGTAGATTTATCGAAGTTAATTTAGCCATTATTAATTCCTCCCTGTAATATCGTAAATTGATTTTTGGTGACTATATAACTACATGGCTTTATGATATGTGCTAATATCAATATCAGTGAAATTTATTTGGAGCTCTCCTTTATGGTTTCTCTAACTATCTTATAGCCTTTTTTTGTCACTTCTTCCACAGCCTTTAGGGGTAATAGTTGTCCTTGTCACAGAAATATAATCCTCGGTCGAATCATGCTCTCCTCTTTAGCTTTTAGAACTCTATTGGTTCGTAATATTTTATACAACTGGTGCATTCACTACTTACACTAACAATGAGAGGACACCCAATTATTAGATAATCCAAACAACACAAGCATATCACTTATCATTTCAGTTTCCTCCTCCTTAGGTATACTAATAAACCAATCTTGAAATCTCCAGCTCATAATTTATAATCGGATGGAGACCCTACTCCAAGGTAAAAAACTCTCTCATCTTTATTACCCAAATGTCATACGGGTTTTACCCAATATCTAAAATTTTACTTACATTCGAGAGTAACACATATCCACCCTCTCATCATGACTAGACACACAGTTCTTCCTTAACACAACACATTTCACCCGCTTAGACGTAACAATAAACTAATTTTATTCCTCAGTGTACTCAATCATATGAAGGCATCCATGTATAAACAATCTTCATTACAATATTACAACAATGTAAGTGAAACCTAAAACTCTAGTGGGTTCCCTCTTTAATATCCAAACTTTCTTTTGTCTTCTAGTCTAAAAGGTGTGAGAGGCACATAAATTTTTTGTGCTTACAAAAATATTTGAACCGTAGTTTTCAATCCAACCATGACAACTTACTTAATTATCTGTTGGATAATATGAATGCAAATACAAAAATGGAACTTTTTTATATATATCATAGTAATGTCAACTTCAATACAATAATGTAACTTCTGAATAGATATTAGAAAGCTTCAAGGCGTGATGTCACTTTCCTAAATACAGTATTTGCCCACAAGAATAACTTCGGTATACAAACGGAAATTCGCAAATCCGTACTCAAGATACAATAAATCAACTTGCACTGCCTGCAACTTGTATATTTGAAGACAACCTTTGGATGCCGCAGCGAAGAATAGTCAATCAAGTTCTTATTCTGTTTATGTGCACAAAACAGAATAAAATAATTTATATCTCCTGAAAATTGTAAGTGAGTAATAGTAAGGGTTGAAAATTTCGGAACTGGGTAATATTTGTTATATCTGCAATTTCGTTTTAGGCAGCCTTTATTTATAGATAATGAAAGGCTTTGTCTTCAAGAGTCATGACTGTTGGATTAACAGTCTTAATCAATTCCGAAATGGTATGACTGTTAATTACCAACAGTCTTAAGTCATTTCCGAACAGGTACAATTATTACCGAATCGGTTTTGCACGGATCAACCAAAAAGTGCAAAGTACGCCACTAGCGCCTCTACAGCCCACTGCCCCGCACGCGCGCGCGCGCGAGTGTGCGTATGGTGGTTAGCACCGTATTGAGGTCTCTTGAATCGCCTCTTAAATGCTAGATGAATTAACACTTCATCTTCCATTTGTACTTATTAAGAGTACAAATTCTTAATATTTTTCCAATGTGGGACTCAAAGGTTGACCACTCCTTTTATAACTTAGTGGTGACACTTAGCTTTGTACATTTTTCAATGTGGGACACTATTCCTTTTTATATTTGGGTTAGCTTCCCACCTCTTCCACACACTTTCAATGTGGGACAAGCTCTTACACCCGAAAACTCTTACTCACTTATTTTAAAAATCACCAACATTATCTTCATAGATGCGGTCAAACCATATCCAACCATGAAAATGCAAGTGTGTTATCATTAAGAATAACCTAGATGGGTGGTGAATAGGTTATCTGAAAAGTTGCCCAATTTTAAAATTATTTTTTGAATTAAACCTAAATCTAAATCAAAATCGCACAATAACGAATCTACGAGGAAAATCCAACCTCTGGGTAAAAAACCTCGGCGTGACCTTACATCTCATTAGATTTGAAAAGAGCTTTATACACAATCCAAGAAGGAAATTCTCTCTCGTGATGTCACAAGAGATTACCTGTGGACATTGTGAGTTCCCACATGTCAATGAGAAATCCAAAAAAAACTCCATCGATTGAGTACAAAATTTCATTCTTCGTCCTTGGTCTAAATGATATTACATATAAGATTCTCAAAGATATGGTGATCTAAACTTTGAATCTAGTTTTTTTGCTTCTCTTTATGAGACATGTTCAACCAAAGTCCTTTGGGAACAATTATTTTTATCATCAATATCAAACAATATTTTACAAAATAAAATTAACAAACTCAAAATAATTGGTTCTAACATATAATTTAACTCGTATATATGATGGTGATCAAATCAGTTGAGACATCAGCCTCACTAAATATGCATCCTAAAGATAGGAGAAGGTTAGTTTAGATTAAAATAACAAAGGCAAAAGGGTATAAAGTGGTTCAATACCTCTATCGAGGCTCTTACATTCATAATTATGACGTTTCTCTTCTGTATATTCAATGTAATCGTGAATAATATAAGTACACACAGCTTTAGGATTTATCTAAGGACAATATGAAGTAATTGAGGTCTTCAACTGAGAATGGAGTCCTTCAAAAGTAACTGAATGACTCCTCCAAGTTATTTATAGTTTTTTAGGACTCACAAGACTCTAATAATGCTAAGCCACAAAAGTGTGGTACTCAGGATATAATGTTTGACCTAGATATAATCCTAACTCTTATATAAATGCTAAGTAATAAAGTTATATTCAACCATACACCCATATAACTTGAATTTTGACCTTGTAACCTTCTCCAAGTTATTCTTATATAGAAAATTGCTTGAAAAAAGTAAGAAGCGTCATTTGCACGATGAAAAGCCATGGCTGAGCTCTATCACTATAGTGGGGAGGTAGATTTTTAGTGAAAAGAGTTGCAATAAGGTAGAAGTTGTTGTTGAAAAATTAAATTCCATTAAATTCTGCAGGATAAACTATTGTGAATGAGTGGGGATTGGTAAAATATGGACTGTACTTTCTACCAACCCATTAGATTAGTCTAAGAATCTCTGTGAAGATGTTTTCATATATTCTCTAGCCTGAGGTCAAGGGTGATGAAGATATTTTGACCATACATATGCGGGACCAACCACTACTTTGGTTTAAAGGGATAATTAAAGTAGATTCTTCCTGAAAATAGACATCATTGGGAACATATAAACACTTGGGTATAGAACATAAATGATTAAGAATTACTTAGAACCCTTAAATTTTTTAGGTTGAGGGTGGACGACCTCCAAACTTGTTATGAGATGATCTTCAAGTTGCCATAATCATGAAAATTTAACGTTAAGGGAATGGAAAACTCATATTTCATTCTAGGTATTCCATAAAATACATATTTCAATCTGGGTCTTATATGCAACTGCTAAGTTGACTTAAAGTTTTGTAATTCAGTTGGACTAAGGTGACTACAAGGACTCAACATCATAATTTTTTACCCCGAGGACACGCTTGGTGGTAAATTTTGGGATCTTGAGGATAAGTTGACTCGCCACCTCAAGATAACAGGCCATGTGATAGCCCTTGGTCCCATATAGCTCATTGATCTAATTGACTGCTAGGTAGGAGTTTTTTACCACCACCATTTGTTGTGAATTTAAGTATATGGATATATTAGAACTTTTATTATGGATTCACATTTACCTCGTTATTAGAAGATATGAAGACGTAAATAATTAAACTATACCTCCTTCTAAGGTGAGGATGTGAAGTCATGCTCCACTTCCTGAGCTATTGGAGGATCTATCTACGTGTAAGACAAATTCTGGAATAATTGGGTTCATTGTTTAATTAAGATAAATATTTAGTTCTTAATTATCATCAACCGCATCGAATGTGGTATGATATTCCTCTTCTTCTTTATCTAGGTTGCTGAACACCACGTTGAAGTTTTGTGGGGGCTGAGATTATATGGCTACCATAAGTTTATATTTGACATCGAAATCTCTTTGTTCATATAGAATATTTCACCATCCTTCCTAAGGTGTTGGTTTTATGTAAGGTGCTGTTGATATATTGGTATGTCATTACATGATGGTGTGAACTTGGAAGTAAGGTTTCAAGAGTCTAGCTAATATTATGAGACATAAAGTTATCTTTTCTACTTCAAGGTACTTTCTTTAATTCCTTTAAAGGGCCCCATTGACATAGGACACGAGATATTGAACTAAAAAAATCTTATAGTATAAATTGTTAACTTATAGTGGTCGAGGATATAACCATGTAGAGGTATTATTCTTCTCCCGTTATCATCCTTGATATGAATGAATGTGAGTCAGGGTACCTTTTGAGATTTTAGAATTCTTCCTCGGCCTTGGACATCCTTTGGAAATTATTCTTTACTTTTTCAAAAATGGCCAAACACTTTTTGATGGATCTGAATACAAATTGATTTTGGGCCGACGTTGCCCCTTTTACCATTCTAGGAGACATTATTTTCACCCAATTTATGTGCTTTTATGGGTTTTATTTAATACCTCTCGTGTTTGCCAAGAATACAAAAAGATTTCCCCCAAAAAATAGAAAGGAAAATTTATTTGGGTTAGGGATCGTGTTATTGTTCCTAAGGGTAGCAAAATTTTCTCTCGAACGTTGGATGTTGTCATGTTTTTCCAAGCTTTTCACCAACGTATTATCCACATATACTCCCATGGTTGTGCTAATAGATACTTTAAACATTGCATTCACGACTATTTTGTAGGTGGCTTCAATATTTTTGAGACCAAATGGCATTAATTTATAGCACTTAGTACCATTGTCTTCGATATAAGATAAATTCTCTTCATCCCGAGGTGACATTTTGATTTGATTGTAACTAGAGTACGCATCTATGAAGAATAATTAGTCATGACCTAACACTGAGTCCAACAATGTATTTATTCCAAGCAGTAGATAATTACCTGGAGGAAAACATTAGGTTAGGAAAATAAACACACATTTCCACTTCTTATTAGGTTTAAAAAATCACAACATTTGATAGCCATTCTAGATATTTTACTTCTTAGATGAACTTGGCCTCCAATAGTTTGTCTACCTCATTAATTATTGCTTGGTTCCTCTCGGGATTAAAGTACCTCTTCTTTAGTCCTAGGGGCTTGTGACTGGGGGTCCATGATGTGGTTGTAGATCATGACTTCGTAGTTGTAACACCCCGTAATTTTTAGTTGAATTTAATTAATTTGGTAATTAATTAATTTTATTTTAAATTATGCGAGAGAAGTAATTTAATTGAATTTAGTAATAATGTGCTTATTAAATATTAATCGAGAGTGAGATAATGATTAATATTATGAATTTAATTTACTAAGTGAATAGTAAATGACGTGTGGAAATTATCACACGTAATAGCAAGTGATATTAGCGTAACTGGAATTATCTTAACTGGGAGTCGCGTGTAGACTAATTTAGGATCGAGATGGAATAATTATGTAGAGTGACTTTGATGATGATTTTGAGATCACCGATGATTCCAAAAGGGTCAAAACAGTATACCAGGGGGTGTCGATTGGGTCACGGGGCATTTTTAGGCTAAATCGGCATCGTATAGGGGCGTTTTAGTCATTTGGGAAATGAGGGTTAGGAGACCTAAGAATTTCTAATTCCTTTATCAGATGTTAGATAAGAGGGTCTAGGGTTAGAAACTCAAAATACAATGGGATATTCTTGGAGCTTTCATCTTGTTCTTGCACCACAAACCTCTTGGGAAGGAACATTGGAGGAGAAAACAATCAACCCCATCACGAAGCCATGAAATCAGACCCTACTTATAAAAGGCAAGTGTTTATATGCAACTTATTTGCAGTTATAATACCTATATGATCAGGGTTTCATCATATTTTGATTAAAGTGATAATTCTTGGAAGAAAAGAATTATTTAAACGCATGTTTTGGTAGGAATTGCATGTAGAAATATTTGATATCAGTAGAGGATAATAAATTAGAGATTTTATGTTTTTATCCACGAATTAAATCTGGATTTTTTGATGAATAATGGTGGAAGAACATAAAACCTAGGATTTTGAGGATTAGATGTTTAAATCCCTTCTTGAATGAAAATTATAAGATTTTGATGTTGTGTTTATGTTAGAAAGCATCCTAATGCATGTAGAAATGGTTAGGGACAATTGGTTTCAAATTTAGTGAAGAAATATGTAAGTTATGTGGGTGTTAATGGTGAAATACGCACTTGCGTAAGGAAGATCATGATACAACAGGTTTTCGAATCGATTCGGCCTCCTGACGAATAGATTCGGTTGCCCAGAAAACATGAGAATTTCCAATTAATGATAACTTCGCTTTTGCGTGTGTCATTGTTGAAAGTCAAGTTAGTCAAAACCTCAAATACCTACAAAATATAATACAATCTCAAGTGTAGAGGTAAGTAAGGGTATCAATCCACTTCCAAGGGAGTAAGCTAAAGACAAATTCAATTGTAATTCACTTTTTATTTTCTTTTTGTGCTTTTTCACTTTTCTAATTTTTTTAGCTTTTTCAATATTAAAACAATAGGGTGAGGTGATGATTTAAACTAATCTAAACTAAGATGAAAATGACTAACTAGAAAGTTACTAAAATGAAAAATAAAGTCTAAACTATAATAAGAGAAAAAGTGAGGTAAATAATTCTGAGAACAATCAAGGAGTGTGATTACACCACAAATTTTAGTTATTCTAATTAATTAATTTAATTAATTGAATTCTTCCAAATTAATATCAAAATTACAAACCAACTCTCGCTGCAAGTGTAATTTTAATAGTAACCTTTTAGAAAATTAAGTTTAACACTCCATAACTCTAGAAAATAGATCCACACTCCTTTTAATTAATCACCCGCTAGGATCGATCAATTAAAATTTATGTTAATCTTAGAAAATAAATTTAGAGTTGAAATTCAAGTTATAATACCCCACTTAAGAAACCCCTATCTCTAGTTCGAATCTAAAATGGGTATTATAATTATAATTTTGATTTTCTCTCGAAAATCATTTACCCTCTCGAGGCGTAAATCTAAGGGTGAGGGATCAAAATTAACATTCAAAGGGAAGTTTCAAGTAATCAAACTAATTAAACTAAAATAACATCAAATAAGAGTTTTACCTTACTCACTTGGAAGTTGATTGATACCCTTACTTACCTCCTAGAACTCCTAAATTATTGTCGGGAATTTTTTTAGGACATTGTTAGTGTGCCCATCGCGGTCGGTGCAACGTTCGTTTTGGGGGGTTGGAGGAGGATCCCCCGAGGAACAATCGCGTCGCAGTCTAGCACCCTTCTCTTCGAAAAGGGGGCTTCGACCATCATCGGTGTGGGATGAATGTGAAGAGATAGACTCGCCATCCTATTTTACTCAAAATAGGCAAAATAATATGTTGCCACTTCGAGAGAGAGGCATCAAGGATAAACTGATGCATACGAAATCAATAGATCGAAGGTCCGGGGGCTAAGTTACGAAATGGAAAGGTGTTAGGCAACCATCCCTCCCTTTTGGTCTCTTATGGAAAAATGTTCATATTTTCCTTTATCCTCGTGAAGTGTGTGCATAAGTTTATATAATGGATACTGGAATCCTTCGACCCATACCATGGAAAAGATAGGGTGAGGTCATCCATAGGTATATTCCCAAAATAGTAAAAAATGTAGAAGATAGAATATGAGCGTTCATCGCGATATTCATCGTTATTGGGAAACGATAATATATGTGGGATGAGACGCGAACAATTATGTTATGTATATATTTATGATAATTATGAAAATGAGAGATTTTGAGGATTATAAAAATAAGACAAATTGGAAAATTAGAAAATTGGACTCGAGTCTCGGATTTTAGTCCGAGATGCCACGTAGCCTATAAAGGCATCAAAGTCCACGTAGTTCAAATATAGAATAGGGGTGGGGTTTATCCCATAGATTCGAACGAAATTTTATTAGATGTGTGCGTGTAGAAAATGTATTTTTGGTTTTGAAAAAGTGTGGTGGATAATTCCGTTCGGAATTTACGAGTGTAACCCTCTTTTATTTGTTTTTTTTTAATGAAAAATAGAGTATGTGCAATATACTAATAAAAGCGTAGATGTTAATATATATGAACTAGAACAAAACTAGATTATGAATCTAAAGAAATTTATGCAGAACCAAGAGATTTAAAAGAGGAGGGGAAGGAATTGTACATTTTTTGGCCCTTGATCTTGGATCTTGGATGAACTCGTTTGAATGTTTATGGATGTTGATGAGAGAGAAGTATATTTGCCAAATTAGGTGGGAAAAGGATGGGTATTTAGGCTTGAATGGAACTTCACTGACTTCGAGAGAATGCTACTGAGATCACTGATGCTGATGGGTTTTTGCTGTCTCTTGGGAGTGAGGTCACGAACCTTATTTATAGGGTCAGGGGGTGCCGATAGGCGTACCCCAGGGGGTACCTATAGGCAAGTCACCCTTGACACTGTGCCGATAGGCAGGGTTCAGGGCCTACCAATTGACAGTCTCGTGCTTACTTTTCTGGAAAAATGACTGTAGAGCACAAACCGTTGATCCGAATCACGCATGGGGCATACCGTTAGAAAGGTATTTAAGAGGCCTTCGAGAGTCCTTTGGGTACGGGAGTTGAATTCAAAAGATGAAATACCCTGCGATCATAAATTCAAAAGATGAAGACATTAGTCAGTCAAAATGTGTTTCATTCTTCTCAAAAACCCTATCATTCATATTCTTCACTATTCCCCTCATACCTTTCATAAATGACATTTTTCACCTTTGGTAAAGTGTTCGGGCTAATGAGAAGACTATACGATGAATAACTCGACATTCTCGAGATAGTAGTTAAGGATTCGTTCATGAGATGAAATTTCTTTCATGTATCTGTCATTTTCTATAAAGTGTGTGAGACGTTCGAACTTGTTTACATTTACTCACCTCTTCACACACTAGAGAGATACACTTACCCAATTATCAGAGAGTTCGATTCAGAGAGATATATCCAGTGAGAATTGAAGTCAAAGCTTTGATTCTATAAAGGCGATCTAAGAAGTACTCTATTTATACCTAAGATTGTTTCACACTAACACACACTGAGTATTAGAAAGGATTACGCTTTTTGGTATTAAGTAATTTTATATCTTATTTTGATAGTTGAATACGGTGTTCCTTGATATCCTTTTTTGTTAGGTTGTATAGCGTTTCATCATCAAAATAAGAAACTGCATCTCAATAAAAATTTTGAATTTTATAGGTGTATTCACTGCAAACCCTCACGAGAGACCACTTGCTTGGAGCAAGTGAGCCTCATTGAATAATAGATACCAAATCGATGTTAGGAAAGAGTTTTTTTAGGTCAATTATGTGGACCTAAAATATGAATTTGATCGATTTGGAGGGTTGAGGTCAGTTTGGAGGACATAAGAAGATGATGAAGATCGATTCAGTGGGTCGAGGTCAATTCTGATGATTTAAGGAGACGAGGATGACCGATTTAGTGGGTCGAAGATGCATTATGATTAGTTCTAAGGGGATAAAGTGATCCATTTAATGGGTCGAGGTCGATTTTGAGGACCTAAAGTGGTGATAGGGATGACCGATTCTGCGGGTCGAGGTTAATTTTGAGGACTTAAAGTGATGCTGAAGATGACTGATTCAGCGAGTTGAGGTCGATTTCGAGGACCTAAAGTTGCGATGACCATTTGTAAGGGTCGAGATCAATTATGAGGAACTTAAGTTATAGTAACATATTCTGAGGGCCGAGGTCAATTTGGAGGACCTTGAGTTGTGACAACCAATTCTGAGGGCCGAGGTCAATTATGAGGATCTTAAGTTGTGGCAACCAATTTTAAGGATCGAGGTCAATTCTGAGGACCTTAAGTTATATCGACCAATTCTGAGGGCCGAAGTTGTATCGACCAATTCTGAGGGCTGAGGTCACTTCCGAGGACCTTAAGTTATAGCGATCAATTATGAGGATCGAGGTTAATTCTGAGGACATTAAGTTGTAGCTACCAATTCCGAGGGCCGGTGTCAATTTTGAGGACTTTAAGTTATAGAGACCAATTCTAAGGTATGATGTCAATTTTGAGGACATTAAGTTGTAGCGACCAATCTGAGGGTCGATGTCAATTCTGAGTACCTTGAGTTATAACGATAAATTTTGACGGGTGAGGTCAATTCTGAGGGTTGAGGTCAATTCTGAGGACCTTAAGTTATAGTGACACCTTCTGAGGGTTGAGGTCCATTCTGAGGACCTTAAGTTGTAACGACCAATTCTGAGGGACAAGGTCAATTCTAAGGACCCTAAGTTGTACGACCAATTCTGAGGGATGGTGTTAATTCTGAGGACCTTAAGTTGTGATGACCAATTCTAAGGACTGAGGTCAATTATGAGGACCTAAAGTTTTAGTGCCGGGAATTGCTCTCCCGAAGAATTTTAACTTATCTTAGGGGTGCAGGTTCACTTTGGTTTTGCTGGGGATTGTGTTGTTTTAAGACCCTATTAGGGGAAGTTTTAGTTTTAAGATTTCAGCTAGGAATTGTAGACTTGGATGTGGGTGCATGATTGGTTCCGCTGTGGAGTATGCTGAGGATAAAAGTGTAAGACTAATTGATAATCACCCAAAAGTGTCTATTTTATACCCCGAATAGATGCATTTTACTCACTCGTTTTAATTAAAATTAGCCTTATGTTCGTATTTGTTTATTTCTCAAGTCAATACACAGTTGCGGTACAAATAATGCTAAATCAGTATAATTCCGACACAATAGCGGTCAAAAGCATGCATTGAAGAAATCAAAGAGACCATGAAGTCAGAAGTTCCGTTGAACTTGCCTCGATGAGTTCCGATGTTCCAAACCCTATCCCCGGACCAAACCTAAGCCTACACCGACCCCAGACCATCACCCGAGCCTATGTGTGTTGAGTTTGTACCTTTATTATTTTTCTAGATTTTTATTTTGAGTCGTTTTATTTTGAGGATTTATTTTAGAGCTATTTAGAATTTTCTAGGATTTATTTTCTATTCTTATATTTCTTTATTGTGATTTTTATTTTTTTATTTTTTAATCTTTATTTTATTTTATTATTTTTCTTAGGATTTATTTTGAGGAATTTATTTAATTCTTTGGTTTTTAGTTTTAATTTATTTAGTTAGGATTTTTCGTTTTTATAGAGTTTAATTTATTTATTATTTCTTTTTATTTTTGAGTCTCTTAGTAATAGAGTAGAATTTTATTTTTAGATTTAGATTTTTATTTTATTTTAGTCTAGTTTAATTTTTTTGGTTGTGTTATTTTATTTAAGGGTCCAAACTGAACACACACAATACACTCACTTACACCAAATTCTCATACACCTAACAAACATACAAATAGTCTCCCTCACCCATACTCTAACCCATACACACCAAAACCATCCTCATTCTCTCTCCTCCATAACCAAATTCCCCAACACCACCAAACCTTTAACCACTCATTCTCTCCATTCCCCATGTCCAAACCGAAACCCATTTCAGCTGCCTCAAACGGAAAACCCAACCCGTGACCAGCTAACCCGATCCTACCCTCTCTGTTGCCCAACCCGCTGACTATCCTCGTCTTAATACACCTACCCGAAACTCGCAACTCAAACCTGTCAATAACCCCCACCATCGGTGACCTGCTCCGCCAGAAAACCAGAACCCTTCGTCGCCCTTCCTTACCCTTTAAAACCCGAACCCGTCTCCACCACTGCCCTGAAATTGAACCCGAAACAAAACCCACCAGATTCCATCCACTAACTTCATCCATAATCCCAAAAGTATCGGATCAAACCAATTCCAAAGATAACCCACATGTCTTTTGACTTGGTTTTTCAAATCCCACAAAATTTGCCAACAAAACAACCCAAATTCGTGAGCTATAAAAAGAAGAAGGGGCAACTCATTTGGGAGACTCTCACGCACGGAGAACACGAGAGACAAAAAAAGAAAAAGAAAAAAAGAGACTGCAGAGGGTACAAAAAAGTCTGAAAAAATCATAAAAAAATAGTTTAGGATTAGAAATTTTTTTAGGTTCAGTCTTTTATTTCAAGTTTGTAATCCAGTCAGTTTTTATGACGAGTTTGGAACGCGTGTTCATACACACAATTGACATGATGAATTATTAGGTATTGTATTTCTTTCTCTTTTCTTTAGTTTCTTGTTTGTTAATTGTGTTTGTTCTAAAATTTTAATCATGTCTGGCTAAACACCCCTTCAAGGGGTGGGATGAAACGCATAGGGAGATTTAAATTGATAAATTGCGGACTTGATTCTATGAGGTGATTGGGTACAGTCTAGGGTTGATAACCCTGAAGGATGAGGACTTGGGGGACTTCTACCCAATTTTTTGGTGGCAAAAGTCCACCGAATATTGAATATGTCCTTATCTTTGGCGGACGTGCGACGGGATCTAAACGCCTTGATGAGCGATTACATTATCTTTCATCTTTTTTTATTTCTTTTTACCATCTCCATTTCTTGAGTAGATACTTATTCTCTGTTTGGGACTGCAGGTGCCCTTCTACCCCTGAAGGATGACTCCGCGGGATACTGGGGTGACGGGCCTACATGCCGAGATGCGACGGTTGATTGCGCATGTGTTTGGGTATGTCTGGTACCTAGGGGAAAGGGTGGTGTGGAAGATTGTGGAGGAGGAGGTGGTGGTACCACCATCGATGACCCTATGTACATGAGGTGGGTGAGAGAGATGCCATACGATGCTTGGGCAACAACGATGATTAGCGAGCCCTATATTCACTACACAAATACAACGAGCTATGGTTATCTAGATTTTTTAACGAGATGGTTGATGCCCTTATATATCTATGATGTGGATAACATGCCTCCACCCGTCATGGATTTGAGAAGGGGTACTAGCATGCCAGTGGGATCGAACCACGTCACAAGTGGTGGCACGTCGTCGACAGAGGCGACAGAGGAGGCTCCAATCATTCTGGTTACTCCCCCTTCCTACAACTTTTAACCGAGTAGTGGGGAGTCATTGATCATGCTGTACCATCCTAATGCATCAGTGTCTGGATTGATAGGGCTTACTAATGAGGACCTCCAGCCTGAGGTATATCCTTTTTTTCTTTCTCTTTCTCTTATCCCGTTGATTCTTCTTTGCTTCTTTACTGGTAGATTTGTCTTTTGATGTTTCTTCTTTGCTTGTAGTATATTAGGGTACCTATCAACTGGCTGAGGGATATCAAGTACTTGATGGCATCTATGTCTGATTATAACAATAAGTCTGATCCTTCCTTATTTTTGACGTCTACCACCTCAAATGAGGGTTCAGGTTCTGGGAGTGGAGGATCCACAGCTCGTCACTGGGAAAAACTCTCCCGCTGCGAGGGTTGAGGGCTCGAGAGGGAAAGTTGAGAATTCGGGCGAAGTCACGTTAGTGTTTTTTATTTTCTTTTCTATCTGCAAATTTTACCAAGTGAATCAAAATATATATATTGTTTTTTTGGCATTTTTCTTGATTTAGTGACTTACCTATATGCGCCTTTAATTTTCTGCTGAGATTGTTTATTTTATGCAAAAACAGAGATAAGTATGGAATTGGAAGGCGAAATATATTATTATTATTATTATTATTATTATTATTATTATTATTATTATTATTATTATTATTATTATTGTAGAAAAAGGGAGTAAAAGTAATTAACTCAGGGAAAATATTTTCGAGTAAGAATTTATTTTGAGAGTGAAAAAGAAATGAGTAATTATAAAAGGAATGACCCAGGGGTAATTTTTCAAAATGAGGATTTTTTTTAAACTGTTTTTGATAAAAGAGAAAAGATGGAATTTTTTCAAAATAAGGGGTCAAGTCAAATCGTCCCTAGGCTTTGATTACACTTTCCTGCGCATCAGTTTACTCTTGTAGGGCTTAGAATTAATAGGGTTTCCATAGTTTTTGTTTTTTTGCCAAGGATTTTGAGTATAAAAGGAGGGGTATGGGATGTGCTTTCTCCACCAATACCCACATTTCTCTTCTTGCTTTTCATTTTTCATTCCCTAAATGTATTTTCCCATGTATGAAGAATTCTCCTCTTACCTTGATGGCCTGGTGTCCATGTGCCTATATAATGTGGATCATGTTGCTTTCAACCTGCATCAGGTTTCTCTATGGTGAAATCGAGCCATAGACTGGAACTTTCTAGCACCAGCGATACAATTCTGGTATCCTGAGGACCATTTCTTTCGTTTTGTCCTGGACGAGGTCTGTCCTACTTATGAAGAATTCTCGGCCATGTTAGGGGTCATTCCCAGTGTGGCAGAAGCTAAGCCTAATTTTTCTCGTTCTCCCTGAGCATTTCTGGTAGAGTTTCTCCATATTTCTCCTTCGCCATCTCATCCTTGGGTAACTGTAGGGATTATTTCTCTTCAGACGGTTATGTATTTAGTGAGCTTGAGGGGTTTTGAGGATGCTAGATTTATTGGAGCTGTCTCCTTGGCCTTACTGCGAGTCTTTTGCTCGTGAAAAGGGACTTAACGACGGATCCCCAAGTGGCTTCGATAATGACATGGATGTCTTAACGCCATAATCCTACGGCGGTGGTGCTGGATGAGACCCTAAATGGTCTAGATGTTTGGAAAGAGGGTTGCTTTTGGCAGCCTCTCCTGAGTATCCCTTGGCGTGTGTGCCTAATTTTTTTCATCCTTTATTCAGTTTTATCCCATCGGTAGAGAACTAGGTTAACTAGTTTATGGAACATGGAGCCCAATGTCCTTGTTAGTCAATGCCCCAGTGGGTGGACTTGTAGCCTAATTTTCAGCGTGGAGAGTACTGGTATGTGCGGTTGGTTGGATTTTTTTAGACTTCCTTCTATTTCCATTGGTGGCTTCTGCGCCAACTCAGGTGGGAACAAATTGATCCCACTCCTGTAACGAACTTCTTCATGATGGATAATTTGAATGAATCAGTGAGGATGATGCTAGCCTCCTTGTGGGCGCACCATCGGTCGTCTACCAGTCTGTCACAATCTGTAAGAGGGGTCTCTTATGTATCTGGGAACTACCTGAAGTGGTTGTGGAATCAGGTAGTAGAGAAAATCATGGAGGAGAAGACTGGTCAAATGTGGTTTGTTTCCTTTGACACCATGGAGGAAGGTGTTGTGGTATTATCCAGGCTTGTCAGGGCATATTGTAAGAATAATTTTTCTAATATTGTCCTTAATATAGGCCTTTTATAGTTTAGGATAGTTTGGCGTATCCTATTACAAATCACGCATTGTCAAGACAAATCGAGCTCAAACATATCCAAGTTTGAAGACTTTTTGATATCCCGTAAAGGTATAATGCAATTTAGAGTTAAAATCACAGACTTTATTTTTAGGATGCTTTATTTTTATCAAAAACGAATAGGGCTTTTTATTTTTATAAGAAAAATATTTTTTTGAATTTAAACCTTGTTTAAAAGAGATTTTAGTTTGTTCAGACGTCTTACATTTTTTGGTTGAACGAGCCTTGAATTTCGTTCAAATGAGTTCGCCGTCTCGAAATGTGAAAACACCCTATAAATACCTATTTCGTGTTCAGTTTTTTCAAGACTTTTACCAGATGCATTTCTCCATATCTTTTGTGAAAGTTGTTCTTTGTTTAATGTTTAAAAACACTTTTTAATTCACAACGTACATCCTGAAAATTGTACTTTTGAATTCATTTGAACTCTAGAAAGTTTTGTATCCTTATATACACCTTTGTGGAAAAGGCATCTCCATGGATGACTTGTGATACCTGAGGGAACTCACTGCTATAGAAAAAGGCTAAGGCTGAAGAGGGAGGAATGCGGTCTTGTAATTTCTTGCGATAATCATAGTTATTCTTCAAAGATTTACGAATATTATTTCATTATACTTGTGGCGGTTATTAAGTAGTCTATAAGTTGAATGTCTGGTAATATTTCTAAAGTTCTGAATAAAGATTTTATCCGAAAGGGGCTTTTCCTTTGTTGAATGCTTGATTTGATTTATCAATTTTATCACGTAGATGTATGTTTAAAGAAAAAGGTAAAATGAAATAAGATAAAAATTGAAACTTTTGACCACCCTTGCCATGCATATTCGTTTTTCGCATTTTTCATAAGGGTATAAGTGCCTTCCATTCTTACTATTAGTGTTAGAGAATTTTTACTGCATTCTCAAATTGGTGTCAGAGGAGGTTGCATTAAGTTATTGTGTTAGATCCTTATTTAGTGATATTTTAGGGTGGTTTTTTATTCATCTCTCTTGATTTTGTTTTTCTCTCGAAGGATCCTCATAGTTTTGACGACTTAAATTGTTTGAATTTGAAGTTTGCTAAAAAAATGAAATTCTTGAAAAAGAAGATTCTCATTTTAAATTCGCTATGTATCTTTTGCATACTGTACAAAGTCAAAGAGATTTATTTCGTGAGAAACTTATGGACATGGATCGTGATTTTAAAAATTTAGAATTGTCTAAGAAAGAGAGTGATGATAGAGTATGATTTTTAGAGAAAAAATTAGAGGACTTTAAAAATTCTAGGGTTAATGTATGTACCGTTGAGGATAGTGTTTTGATTAATGATTTTAAGGCACATGAGAAGAATTTTAGGGATAAGTTTTCTCACATTGAGGGGGAGCGAGATAACCTTTTAGGAATGATTGAACGTATGAAGGAGTTCCTAAAATTAGAGGAGTCAAATTCTTTCCTTGAGTCTGAAATTTTGAATTTAAAAGATAATTTAAAAGACTCAAGTAGTTTGAGTAGTGATGGTAACGACTCACATGTTTCTAATGCTTCCAATGTTAAAGACAAGACCATCATTCTCTATAAAAGGTCAACCAAATCCAAGGATGTTAGAAAAGATCAACCCATAGGTAACATTCCTCGCGTTTTCACATGTTCACATTGTAGTAGGAAATGTCTCCTTAGGTAGTTTTGTTATGATCTTGGAAGAGGACCAAGGAAGTTGAAGTCTAGTGTTCCTTTGGTTCCTGAATCCCGATGCATTAGGTATACATAAATTTAGGTTGGCAAATCCGTTTTAGAGGAGCTATATGGTAGACTAATTGATTCTCGAATGATTGCATATGATCATTCTCTTGCTATATCTTTTGGATAATTACTTGGATGATTTTTTTTTGTCATACTCTAGTTGTGCCTCATGAAGTACATTTTTCTGGTGTTATGACATGTGTACTTTTTGTATTACATTTTTATTTTATTGAGTCATATTGAAAAGATAAAAAAAAAGATATTATTTTGGTAAATTTTTTGAAAAATACAAAAAGATTTTCGATTTTTGTGTATTTTAATTGTACACATTTGGTGTGGCATATTGGTTTGTTTGGATCCAATTCACTCCGCAATTTCCATGTGGCTAGGAAAATTGTTTATGACTTTAGACACTTATTTTGATCTTAACCATGTTTATGGAGTTGTTTTGAACTTTATTTGCTTTACGGATTCGACTTTGTATATGCATGTTCACGCACAAGCACGAACTTGTTGGATTTTGACTTCACATGTATATTTGAGCTTAGTGAGATGTTCTCCCATCAATTTTGTCATCTACATGTTTATGTGACTATTGAGGATTTGTGCATGTAAGGACCGTTGCCCGTGAGAATTTGTCTAGTATTAAAAAAATATAATGAACACGAGAAACGGTTGCAAAAGACAGATTGACTTTGCATGAAAGCCTCCGTTGAAAAAGAGACCAAGAAACAATTAGGGCAATAATAACATAGAAAATTTCCCAAAAGGTGCCAAAATAGTTTTGTTTGATTGATCATTCGGAAGAAATCTTTTCAAAAGAAAAGAATGAAAAATGATATTGTTTATCTTTTTAGGGAGTTTGGTTGAAGTCAACGGGCTTGCATAATGAATCCTAGTATGCTTATTTTCTCATGACGTTATTGATTTGTAGAATCATCAATATTCTAGGCTTGTGTGCATTGTGCTTGTTTTGTTCATTAAATTCAACTTTATTTGTCATTTGAGGATTAATCTTAGTTTGATAAAGTTTTGTGATCAATTAGAATTTCTTGAACATATTTGAGTGTTTGGATTATAATTCATTTTTATTTACTTCACTCCCATTCATTCCATTCCACGTATTTGGACACATAAATACTATGCTAGTGTGTAAAGCTTATGTGTTTGTGTCATTTTTTGTAATCTTTATATATATATATATATATATATATTTTTGTGTGTGTGTGTGTGCAGGATTTTCTTTGGTATATTTCACATATATTATATATGGTATTGTATGTTGTATTTTTTAAAATAATTTTTTTGAGAAAATATGAAAATTTTCAAAAATAGTTGGTGTTGATGGCCGTTGAGATTATCATTAAACATGCTTGATTTATATCCTTTTGTGATTATATCGTATCTTCTACGTGGTGCTTAAATTGGTATTCGGTTATGTTTGTTTGTTTTGTACAGGAATAGGCAAAGGGGGAGATTTATAAGAACAAATTTTCTAATATTGTTTATAATAGAGGCCTTTTTATAGTTTAGGTTAGTTTGGCGTATCCCGTTATAAATCACAAACCGTCACGAATCGAACTCATGCATCTCCAAGTTTAAAGACTTCCCGACATCCCATAAAGGTATAAAGCAATTTTGAGTTTAAATTAATTCATAGACTTTATTTCTGGGATGTTTTATTTTTATAAAAAACGAATAGGGCTTTTTATTTTAAAAAGAAAAATATTTTTTAAATTTAAACCTCATTCAAATAAGATGGAGATCTCATTCAAACGAGATTATATTTTGTTCAAACGACTTGCCTTTTTCGTTCGAACAAGCCTTGAATTTCGTTCAAATGAGTCCGCCCTCTCAAAATTTGAGAACACCCTATAAATACCTATTTCATGTTCAGTTCTTGTAAGACTGTTGCCAGATTTGTTTCTACATATCTTTTAAAAAAGTTTTTTTTTATTTAATGTTCTAATTTTTTTTTTAATTCACAACGTACATCCTGAAAATCGTTCTTGTGATTTCGTTTAAACCCTAAAAAGTTTTATATCCTTATATACACCTTTATGGAGAAGGCATCTCCATGACTGACTTGTGATAACCAAGGGAACTCACTGCTGAAGACAAAGGCTAAGGCTGAAGAGGGAGGACTGCGACATTGTGATTCTTGCAAGAACCATAGTTGTTATTTATTAATTTACGAAGATTATAGCATTATACTTGTGGCATTTATCAAGTAGTCTATAAGTCAATTGTGTTGTAATATTTTTAAAGTGCTGAATATAGGTATTACCCGATAAAGTTTTTATTTCCTGGAACTTTACCTTTGTTGAATGCTTGATTTTATTTATCTATTTTATCATGTAGATGTATGTTTAGAATAATAAGATAAAATTGAATAAGTTAAAAATTGGAATTTTGACCATCCTTGCCCAACATATTTGTTTTTCGCATTTTTCGTAGTGGTATTAGTGCCTTCCATTATTACTAGTGATGTCGGAGAATTCTTACTGAGTTATCACATATCGCTCCATAGAGCGCATACGGAATGTTAACCGGGAGTGGGAGAATTGGGGACCTCTGGGGGACGAAAATGATGATTAAGCGAACCGTCGGGAATTTGAAGGCAATGTCTTATGAAGCTTTGGTGATATTTTGTGAAGCTAGGGTTATTTATGTTTTGGGGGTTTGTAATAATTTTGTTGTATCTTAGTGAGGACTAGGTTCGTTTAAAGATGGCTTAGTCAGTGGATGGGGGTGGTTTGTTTAACTCCATTCACCGATACTTCACGTAAATGTGCTGTATTACTTATTTAAAAATAAAAGTTGATTTTAATCATATTTTGTTGTGCCTCTTGACGAATTTTGCATTTGAGTAATCTATATAAATCTCTAAGGCATACATAATCCTTTTGTTCATGTAAATGATAAAATGGAATGCTGTTGTCGGAGGTTAGAAAAGAATAACATTTTGTGAAAAAGAAGGGGACCGAGCCCATATATGGCGTATGGGATGCCTACAAAATCTTCATGAGTTTCCTTTTGAAAAGAAAAGGTTTTTAAGATGATCAGGTCCCACGTAATTATGAGTAGGGGGAAATAAAGATTATTTTTTTTAGAAGAGGAGGGGGATTAAGATAGTCGTAGTTGGCCGAGGTTTTAGACTATGGCTAAAATTTCTTGAGACGATCCAGGTTGACTAAACGAGCTATCTCTTATTTTTTTATGTTTGTGAGCATAGTGGCGCCTTTTGAGATAATATTCTTCACAATGTAGGGGCTGCTCCAATTTGGCTCGAACTTCCCTCTGGGGTCCAAGACGGGTTACATGATTTCCTTGAGGGAAAGGTCTCCTTCATAGACACCGTGATCCTTGACTTTTCTATTGAATGATCGCACTCTTCGGCAACAATACCCCTGTATATAATATGATCCCTAAGTCTCTTTTCATCCAAGTGTGATGGTTCATCAAAGAGGCTCTAATTCCACTCTTCTTCGCTAACTTTGATCTTGAGCATGACATGAAAGAAATGTATTTCTAGCTCAATGTTTAGTATCGCTTCCATACTGTACACTAGAGAATAAGGGTTAGCCCCATTAGGCATTATAATTGAAGTGCGGTAGCCCCAGATGGCATAAGGGATCTGATTGACCCAATCTCTATAACTTAGTCATTTTGCTGATGATGGTTTTGAGGCTCTTGTTGGTGGATTCGATCGCACCATTGGTTTGGGGTCGGTAGGGAGAAGATTGTGTCTCTGAATCCCATACTTGTTGATTAGTTATGTGGCCTTAGTTTCAAAGTGGAGCCCATTATCTGACACTAACTCATGAGGAACTCGTATCGACAGATGATGTTCTTTTTGATAAATTTGGCCACTTTCTTGGCATTCTGCACTACGTGTGAC
Organism: Sambucus nigra; assembly: GCA_949130495.1. Taxonomy (NCBI): domain Eukaryota; kingdom Viridiplantae; phylum Streptophyta; class Magnoliopsida; order Dipsacales; family Adoxaceae; genus Sambucus; species Sambucus nigra. Next base: position 659,774,141 of record OX422213.1, on the reverse strand, counting down.
TCGGTTATAACCAATTTGGGAAGTAATCAATGGTGACCCGAATTAATTCATGACCATTTTAAACTTTAGGAGTAACCTTTCCTATGATGTCATTGCCCCAGGTGGAGAATATCCAGGGAGAGGTCATGTTATATAGTTCTCGAGGAGGCAAGTGTTGGATATTGGCAAACTGTTGGTATTTGAGGCATCTTCGAACATAGGCAGTGCAACTTTGAACCATGGTGGTCCAATAGTACCCTTGATGAATGATTTTTTTGTTAAATATGTGATCGTTCATGTGGGCCCCGCATTCCCCATTGTGGATCTTCTACATTATTTCTTTAATATCAGCCCTTATTATGAAGTATGAATGGGTTCCATCGAAGTTTCTCTTTAACAACACTTTATCGTAGGTGATGTAGTGAGCAACCAGTTTACGAAAGGCTGCACGGTCTTTCTTTTCGGCATCTTAGGGATACCTACCATGTTTGAGGAGGTGCATAGTATCATAACCCGACTATATGAGAATCTTACTCAATAACGAGTTCAAGGTGGTAGAAGTGCGTGAACATAACTTATTTTTGAACCGAGATAGAGACCATTGTTATTCCCTCAAGCATATCGATCATAGAGGCTAGGGTGGCAAGGGGGTCAATTAGGATGTTCTTTGCACAAGGAAGGTAGTGGAAGGTGACATCTTTGAACTGGGATGCCAGCTCTTCTAGGTGGTCATGGAAGGGTAAAAGCTTTTTGTCTTTGACTTTCCATTTTTTAAGGATTTGACCGATGATGAGGGTAGTGTCTCCGTAGACGTCTAGGTGTTAGATTCCTTTATTGAGGGTGATCTTGAGGCCTATAGTGCATGCTTCATACTCAGTCATGTTATTGGTGCATGGAAAATCTAATTTGATGGCAATGAGGGTGTGAGAGTCATCAGAGCCGATCAAGAATATCCCAATAACATATCCTTTATTTTTGGCTGCACCATTAAAGAACATTTGTCATCTAAGGTCCTCTTGAGAGGTGGGTAATTCAGAGACCCAAACATCGGTCCCTTCCATGGGGTAATCAACAAGGTAGTCATGGATGGATCTCCCTTTCATGGCTTTCTGCGTGACGTACACAATATCAAACTTGGCTAGTAACATCAACCAACGGTCCATTCGAGTGGACACGATGGATTTTTCTAGCCGGTATTTAATGGGATCCATTCGGGATACTAATCTGATGGGGAAGGTAAGCATGTAGTGTCGTAACTTATGTGTCACCCAGACCAATGTGACACACGCTCTCTCCAAATCAGTGTAGTTGACCTTGTACCTGGACAATTTCTGACTGGCATAATAAATGGCTCTTTCCATGCAGGATTCTTCAATGTATTGGGCTAGCAAATCCTCAACTGTAGTATCTTTTACGATCAAGTATATGAGGAGGGGGAAACCTGGTTGTAAGGCATAAACACCAGAGGTTGGGTGAGGTATCACTTGATTCGATTAAAGGTTTCTTGGTAGGCCTCATTTAAGATTTTAGTTGAATCCTTTTGGAGAAGTTTGAAAAATGTCTCGTAGATAGAAGACAGTTAACTGATGAATCGATTTATGTACTGTAATTTACCTAGTTTTCCTCGGACTTCCTTCTCCATACATGGTGTTATCATCTTAAGTATGGATTTCATCTTGGAAGGGTCTACTTCGATTCCCATCTCACTGACCATGAATCCTAAGAGTTTTCCTTTCTTGACGCTAAAAACACACTTCTGTAGATTTAGCCGCATATGGTATTACTGTAGTCATTCGAAGAACTTTTAAAGGGAGAGAATATGACCTTCCTGAGTCTTAGAATTGATGATCATGTATTCTATATAGAATTCAACCTCCTTATGAATAAGGTCATACAGGATGGTTGTGCCAGCCCTTTGGTAGGTAGCTCCAGTGTTCTTGAGTTCGAATAACACGATAGTATAGCATAAGGTTCCCTATAGGGTGATAAATGTAGTTTTTTTCCTGATGGTTAGGGTGCATCTTGATCTAGTTATATCCAACGAATCAATCGACAAACGAATTGAGGGCGTGGATGGCCTTGTTGTCCATGATCATGTCGATATTGGGCAATGGGTAGTCATCTTTTGGGGATGCTTTGTTCAAATCCTAATAGTCGACGCACATGCGAATTTTTCCTCCTGACTTCGACACGGGGATGATATTGGCGAGACATATAGGATGTTCAACTACACAAATGAAACCTATGTTCAACTGTTTAACCACTTACTCTTTGACTTTGAGTGACCATTCGGTGCAGAGTTTCCTTAGCATCTGTTTGATCGACTTGCATTCTGGTAATGTCAAGATCTCATATTGAGCTATTTTTGGGTCAATATCGGGCATGTCGTCATAGGAGTTGGAGGAGACATACACAAATTCCTTTAGTAGTTTTTTAAATTGCACACGCTCACGCTCATTAAGGGTGGCCTCTATCCTAATCTTGAGCTGATGGCTACCAGAATCGAGATTGATAACAATAATTTCATCATCATTAATTTGAATGTAGTTATGTTATTTGTTATTCTCCTTACTAAGATAAGTTAATAATTATTCATTTAAAAAATCATCATCATCAAAGGTTTGTCTAGAATCAGGATAATTAATGTAAGGCATAACAAGATACTCAAGATCCTCGTTTATTTTATTTTAGGGAAAAACAGCAATGAGAACCTCATCAACATAGGTCTCAGTTACAATGATATTAGAAAAAGGAACAACAACATTAGGTGAAGAGACTTGAATAGGGTAATCAGCAGGGTCATGTTGAATTTGAGAAGGTTAGACAAGCACGACATTTTAGTTGAGGTGAGGCATGTCAATAGAGTTGATTTGAGTGGACGAGTTTGACGGCATGTCATCTGAGCAGATTATGCAGAGACTCAGCCCCAATGTTTACAGTTATGAATGCGTCCTCGAAATCACTTTCCTCAGAATCCTCGATAACTGTCATGACTTTCTCCGTGAGAAGTTATACTTCATGTTTGTTGCCTTCGGCCTAAGAGTTAGTGTCTTGAAAGAAGATTTCTATCTCTGGTTTCATCTTTTTATCGCCATGATCATACAATGGTTTAAGTAATCCATAAAAAGGGAAGTCTTCACCCTCCTTGATAAATATTTCGGTCAAAGAGTCTCTCGAAATAGTATTTTCATCTTCTAAGCCTATTTTTGGTCTTGGTCATTGGAGTGCTTTGAGTTTCTCTGGTGAGTGTTGCTAACCTAAGACACATGGGGGAAGGCCTTATTTGGGGCTATGGGTTCAAGTATCCCTTGCTGGCGTCGCCCAAGCTCCATTCCGATCTTGAAGTTCATGTTCTTGAACATTTGAATCACATTGATGTTACCATGAGGTTGTGTTTTGGACAGACTTGGTCTTTGAAATTATCTCCTGCTGGAAGGGGAAGTGGTTCAACTCAAAAGCAAGAGAAGATCATATCATTCGTCTCATGATGGATTTCAAACATCGAGTTGCTAGTGCTGGCATTGTTTGTACTATCGTCATCCCCTAAATTGGTGATAACCTGTCCTTTAGAGAATTACTTCTGTTTTTTATGAAAAGAATAAGATACCCATCAGATGTTGTGCAGACATGGAAGACCAAGGATTAGATTGAAATATGCAAGTATGTCAATGACTTGGAACTCAATGACATGATTGATAGGGCCAGACGATATTGTGAGATTTATGGACCCCATTACTTCTCAACGGGTATCATTGTAAGCACGCACGTCGGCGAAAGTAGGAGTGAGATAATTAACTTTCAATCCTAAATAATTGGAGGTTCCGAGAGGATAAACATCAAGAGAAAATCCGTTGTCAACAAGTGAAAGTGGGACTGTCTTTCCCAATACTTCAACAGAGATATTGAGGGAATAATTCTGATTACGAACAATATTTGGTATCTATTCTTCCAGGAAAAGAGACAAGTCTGGAAGAGATCAAGGACCCAAACATGTTTACTACTTCTTTAGGAGTGGTGGAATGAACGACTATGGGTCCAATGAGGAGTTTTATCAAAGAATTCTGGTGTAACTGGAAGGACATGAAAATCTCCAATAGGGTGATATTGGCTCGGGTCTTTTTGAGATGGTCAAGGACTTTACTCTCTTTAATGGTCATTTTTAGAATGGGAAGTTCTTCGATAACTCCCTTTCCTTTATCTGTTTCAATTGCATGAGGAATCGAATCATTGTAATGTCTCCCAGACCTGGCCATGTGATTTATTATGGCGACGAAGAATAAGAACCCCGTGTATTCATCTACCTCGGGCTGAATGTATACCTTATTAATTTTCCACAAAATAAGATCAAAGGATATCACTCCACGTAGGTTGGCTACTAGACTCGCTTCTTCCTGATCGGGTTCGTAAAATGAACTATCAAAATTATCCCCCCATCTGGTGGCGGCTATGTCCTATTGCCAAGATAAATTAATACATTTAATTACCTCAACTTATTTATCGTATAAATCTTCCCACTCAACGGAGAGGTGCAGGAGTGAAGGGACCAACTGCCCTTGAAGCTTCAAAGCGGTGTATAACTCAGAAATGCTGCAGATTTCACTTGTTTGTCAAAATATGTCAGCTATAGCTTTACCACATCATTTACACTGACTTCTCGGGCATTATCTGTTTATCTGATTCCCGATCCTAGTTCCTGGATTTCATAAACAAGTCACTAAATTTTTGATAATCAATGGTCATCTCAGCACGTAGCTTCAGCCCAAGCTCTAAGAGTTGGTTCAACACAACTGGTAACTCCATTTCTTTCCCATCAAACCGGGTGCAAACAGATATACATGCCCTTGTAAGGAGTGCAAAACTTGATTGATGAAGTACATAGGGTGTAAGAGAAAATATGGGCAAACCTTGAGCGATTTGGGTAAGATTAGAGGGACGATGGGTGCTTTGTCCTGCACGATTTGAGTTGGTGGGATAAATTTTGTGTCATTTTCTAAAAAGATGGCATTTGCATGTGATGGAAATGGATTATAAGTGGTATTGGGTTTAGGATGAACTGGTTTGGAGATGATACCCCGATCAATTAGGTCTTGGATCACATTCCTAGGGTGAAAGTAGTAGTTGGTAGTTTGACCAGCGGATTAGTGGAAATCACAACGACCATTAGGATTGACGTTTTTAGGGAGTAGATTTGGTAATAGATGGGGTTCCAAGGGTTTCATGAGGTTTTGTCTTAGCAGGGCTTGTTAGACTTTAGACAGGGTAGCATGGAGATCAATGTAATCTTTTTTGGTATGATTAGGGCGACCTTCTGTTGCCCAATATGTGGCAAGTTGGGAAATGTTATTGATGGTTGAGACTGTAGCACCGGAGGGCTTCTAATACTTTTAGGGAGTGAATTTTTTGGTCACTTTCTTTGTCTCGAATTCAACTTTGGTAATGCCTTCCTCAATTTCAACACCAGCCTCTCGAAGGGCTAAAAAATGTGGGTAATACTGTCCTCCCATATATGCTCGGATATGAACCAACAAGTTCTTCTTCACGATACTAACTTGTTCCTCCTCGGAGGGTCTGTTGGTCATGGTAGATGCTTTCTCTCTTTTCCTATGAATCTACTGACTTTTTTCCTAAGGTTTTTCTTAAGAAGCTCTAGATCTCACCACGTAACCTTTAGCTCCTCAATGTACTTGTACTGAGTCATGAATTCTCGAGCGACATCCTCCTAATTACGGATCCTGGATTCCTCGAGGGATAAAAGCCACCAGACGACACTTTTTTTCGAGGTTCGCTGGAACATCTGGGCCATTATCTCTTTGGAGTCACCAAGGAGGGTTATGGATCGGTGATAGTTTCGATGGTGAATGATTGGGGGTGTGCTTCCCCCTAACTTATCGATGTTTAATATCTTGAACTTTTTTGGCAATCAGGATTTGGGATAAGGAGACATATAGGTGTATTCCATATGGTTCTCAAATATCTTGACTCGGTAAAACTTCTTTGATAGAAGTTTGAGGTCTTCCATGATATTGTTTAGTTCTTCCTTTTTGGGATCCGTGGGTACTGGCAAGTTAGCCCCTGGTTAGGCAAGGTATAAAAAATGTAGTTGAGCTAGGGGTAGCCCATTGGCAGTTGGGGCATGTGTAACATGATGATAATCTTTTGAGACCCATACAGGCTCAGGAGCGAGTGGACCCATGACACGTGGAAAGGGAAGCTCGGGTTTTTCGGGAATCAAGGCCTTATGATACTGAATTTCATGGACCTCAATTTGAACGTTGTCAATCTTGGCACTAATTTTGGCTAAGACGGTCGTCATATCGATTTGCACATTCGGTGCTTTGTCATTGTTCTCCATGAAGGGCTCATGAAGGTAAATCCCAAACTTGGATGAAGTAGCAGAAGAACCGATGAAGCTTCAGGGAGGTTTGACTAATGATCGAAGATAACAGGAAGCTAGGCCAAAATCAGGTATGCGATCAACCTAAGAGGGAAAACGGTTCAAATTTATTTTTAAAATAAGGAGGGATAATTGTTTTGGTATTTCGGAAGGTGGGAAAAAGGTTTTTTTAGTAGTTTTAAAAAGGGAGGGAAAAAGGAGAGGAATCTCAGCATGATTATTATTAAAGTTAGTATTAGGTTCTCACTTGTATTAGGTTTGCCTAAATACAAAAAAAATGCCGAACAGGACCCGAGCTCAGGAAAATAGGGTTTGAAAATATGTAAGACACGATTTTACTTGTTTCCATGCTCACGGACGGGTGCCTATTTTGATAAAAAAGTGAAATAGAGCAAAAATTTGAGCGGTATTCCGACCTAGAGTTTGGACAGAGTTTCACATGGTAATCGAAAAACTAAATATGAGTGCCCTAAGTTTGAATCCTATATGAGGTTTATGCACTTGTTGGGTTAGTGTAAGGGTTCCCCCCTTTGTCTTGACTTCCACGATGTACCTCTTGCCTACAAAGGAAATCATTCATCGGTACGTGTGGACACACCATTTAATATATCTGAGTGTAAGTGAATTGGCTCACTATATACCTCGTGAGGATAGTACATGTGAGAGATTTGATATACTCGACCTACGTGAATAAGTTCCTTGCTATATACCTCATATCGTGAGTTTGGTCAAACGCTATGATGCGAGGGCATCGTTCGATATACGTTGAAGGTACGAGGCCAGTGTAAGGTGAGAGTCATATTTCTGAAGCTAACTGCGACCACAGGACAAGCGCCCATAACAAAGTGACTCCTCAGTACGGGATAAAATTTTGGTCAATATTGCCATGCTCTTGGTAATGTAGTGTACAAAAACGAATGAGTCTTAATTAGCATATTGTGGAGAAAGAGTATTTTTTTATCATTTTTTTCATGATGAGTAAAAGGAGTAATACACTAATAAGGGAATATATATAAGTATTATAACAAGTAAATATAGCATGGAGATTTCACTACGCATGGATATATGTGAGTGAGTAAGTGACATGAGAATATATACAAGCGAGTGTGTGTGTGGTAGTGAGCCTACATATGGATCAACTACAAGTTGTGTGTGTAAGTGAACATGGAGATATATAAAAATGTGGAAAGTGTGGGTGTGTGATAGTAAAGACTAAAATTGGATATTGTAAGTGGTGTGTGAAGCATGTGAGTATAATGTAAGGCTAAGTGTAAGTGTGTGAAGTGTACATGGAGAGTATATACAAGTGTGTGAAGCATATAAGTGAGTTAAAAATGATATATACATGAGAGAGAGATATACGAAAAGGTAAATAGAGGAGAAAAGGGAACATACTAGTTGGTGCATGCGCAAACATGTAGAAAATAATAACACTCATGCAAAAATATAGTCTAGTCCTCTTAAAATGTCCCCAGCAAAGTCACCAATGTGGCCATCCCGAGAGGGGCCAGGGTCTCCGAGGAGGGCCTACCTCCTCTTTCCTTCCCTTTCCGCGTGCGTGTGGGATTGTGCCCTTTCTCGGGGAGCTCGATCGTCATCGATGTGGGGTAATATGTAGAGATAGAGTCTCCAGCCTATTTTGTACAAAACAAGCAAAAGAAATATTGTCGCCTCGAGAGAACAACATCAAGGACAATACTGATGCTTGCAAAACCAAATAGTTCAAGGGTCCGGGGACTAAGTTATGGAATGGGAAGGTGTTAGGAACCTATTCCTCCCTTTCGGTCTCTCATGTACATGTGTTAATCTTCTCTTGTTAAACTCCATGAAGTGTGTGCTCATGTGCACAATATAAATAGAGAATAGAATCAATCAACTCACATCATAAAAAAGGACGGAGTGAGTTCATCCTTAGTAGTGTTCCCAAAATAATAATTCAAAGTATAATGTAAGTGTTTTTCGATTCACATGTCATTATAGAAGAACGAATGCATGCATCGGACAAGACACAAGCAAGCATATAAAATATATTAATAATATATGATAAAAATAAGGTAACAAATGTGTATAAGGTAGGGCTCGAGTCTAGGGATTCACCCAAGATGCCTACGTAGCCCTAATGGCACTAAAGTTCACGTAGTTCAAAGATAACACAGGGTACGGTTTAACCCATAAATCCAAATGAAGGATTTCTCTTATATGTGTGTGTAGATATAAACATGCTTCAAGTGTGAATAAGTGTATTTATAATCTCTCTTTTGGAATTTATAGGTAAACCCTCTTTTTCTTATTTTTTTTAATGAAAATAAAATATGTGAAAATACTAATAATAAAGGTTTGAAATTAAATTATGTAACGTAATGAAATAAGGTGCTAAAGTAAAATTAAAGTGACTAATGCTAAATAAGAAAAATTAAAGGCAATGGTGGAGAATTAGACCTCCTTATGAAGACTTGAATTAAATCTTGATTGTAGATGCACCGATGTCAGGACGAGGTGATGGTGGTATGAGGACTTGGGTGAGAATTTACTAAAAGGATTATGAAAAGAATGGAAGGAATGTGGGAAATGGGCTTTTTAGGAGCGGAATAGCTCTGAATGCTAGAGAATGTTCTTTAAATTACTGAGAGGGATGTTAACATGTGCTTTTCAAAGTGAGCTCATGGCCTTTATTTATAGGTCCAAGGGGACTACCGATCGACAGGGTCCGTGACCTACCTATTATCATAGAAACGCAAACACACTACCAATATGCAGGTTCTTGGGGTGCCATTCGGTAGTTTGAGACATATATTTTGAAAAAATGACCGTAAAATGAGAATCGTGAGTCAGAATTATGCACGAGGTGGACCGTTGGAAAGGGTATTTAGATCCCTTTAAGAATCCATGATCCACTCCGGGGTTTGGGAATTGATCGAAGTTAAACGGGCCCGAAAGCCCCCATTGGTCACTAGACATGAAATTTTTAGAGGAAAACATATCGTTCATCCGAACCGTAAGTCCGATTCGCACACGAGATGGACTGTTGAAAAGGGCATTCAAATTCCTTCGAGATTTCATACAACTTCATTCAGTTCGAAGAGTTAACCAAGGTTAAATGGGGCTCGAAGGCACCTGGTGACCCTTGAGGGTAAAATTGGTCGTTCGTCCGTATCATCAGGCTGATTTGTGCACGGAGTGGACCATTGGAAATGGTATATAGATCCGTATGAATATTCATTCATCTTTATTCAAGATGGAGAGTTGATCGGGGTCAAATGGGGCCCGAGAGCGCCCGGTAGCCTCAAGATCAATTTTTATAGTAAAACAGACTGTTCTTCCGAACCGTAAGTCTGATTCGAACATGGGTGAACCATTAGAAATGGTATTCAGAGACCCTCAAAGATTCATTAACTTTCACTCAGATGAGGAAGTTGATCGAAGTCGAATGGGGAACGGGAGCACCCAGTGGCCTCCCTATCAGTTTTCGATACTAGGACATATGATTTGTGATGAATGAGTGAGTGCTAGGGACCTAAGGAGGTTATTTGGGTGGTCATAGGATGGGGTGTCCATAGTAGCCGGATTGATTCGGATCCTAGGGGATCAATCCGGGACGAATCGATCTAAATCTCAAGGGATTGATTCGGATCCCAGGGGATTGATCTGAATCCCAGGGAATCGATCCAGTTAGGTGAGATCAAAATTTCTATAAAAGTATGCTCGGGGAGTCCATTTGAATAAAACGAAAGCTTGGTTTAAAACAAGCTTTCCTTATGTTTTAGTAGTTATATATGAGTTTCATTACTATAGGAATAATTTTTTAGTAGTTTAGAGTTTTTCAAGATATTTATGTGGTTGTAATATGAATATTGAATGACATATTCATGGATTCAATCTAAATTCTTCTCATTTTTACTTCACCCTTGTTCAAATAAATGTTGTTAGTTTAATGCATTATCAATTATTTTTACCGCTTTCTCTCATATGTTGTTTCATGTAATTATTTAAACATGCTTTCAAGATAATTAAATTAGATGGATATTAATGAACTCACCTTGGTTACATAGTATCTTCATTATGGTATGATGGAAAATGACTTGTTTTGGTGGGTTAATTTATCCCAATTTTACACCTAGGGACCTTAATGAGCTATATTACGTATGCACCGTATTTGCTACCTTTCGTGTGTAATTTTGAGAATACTGTTGATGCCAAACTCATATTTAGACTATTTTGGAAATTTAGGGAGTGATACTCTGAATTTAAGTTATTGTTTGAATGAGTATTAATCGCATTTTAAGCGTGTCTAACCATGTAATCATTTATTGATATATTTCGAGATGAGGGTTTAATTCTCAACCTAGGTTTTTCATATTTGTTAATTAATTTAGTTTAAATATTCTCATAGATTAATTGTAGTATTAAAACTCTTCAAAATAAAAAAAACCATTTTCTTTTACACTTTCTTGTAGTTACTAAATCAATTAAGTTTGAAAAAACGTTTCGTGGATTCTAAATCATATCACGATGCCTTATTTTTTCTGAGAAAAATATACGAGGGCGTAAATATGAGTCCTACATATAATGGATATAATCATTAACTAGTTATTATTTTTCAACCGATACAATTTTAGTTTATCTTATTTTAACATATGATGTATAAGGGTATATTAGTTTGATTAAGGTTTTGATTCATCACAAGTACCATTCTCAGAATTCCATGCATGGGACATCTCACTGAAGTGAAATGCAAATAAGGAACCCCCGGATAAACTTACATTTAAACAGGGTAATCGTTAAGACACATTTTTTTAGGGTTTATTATGAAAAAGTATAGGAAGAGTTTGAAAGTCTATGTGTACTAACAACCAAACTAACAACCTACAATTATTCCGTACTACTTTTATCATCTAAATGATAAAATACATACCCATAATAATATATCAAGTAAGGTCTTATATATGTTCTTGCATAAAAGAGACATGTAATTAATTTAAGTGTGTTACATCATAAGCGCTCATATATGTTCTTGCTTAAAAGATACATATGATTAATTTAAGTGTCTTCATCATAAGGGCTCATATATGTATCAAGTGTTCCAAGTCATGGATCATACAATCACATTAATATTAAAAGTAAGCATTAGGGTTTTTTAAATTCACTAACTCTAAATATAAGTCCATATTTTACACTATCAATCTCAATCGTCAAATTTTACAAATTGGGTCCATATCTTAAATATCAATTTTTCCATATTTTGGGTTTTAGCGTTTAGGCATTAGGGCTTATAATATTCAATTTACAATTTAGGATAAATGATTTAGGATTAAACTATTAGGGTTTAGGGAGGTTTTAGTTAAAGACAGTGGTCACGTCCCTAAGCCGTGACCAATGACCATAAACATTTATTTTTTTCCACATCATCAAAATAAACATGCTCCAGAGCCATGACCATGTTAATGATGTGGAAAAAATAATTGGTCATGGTCATTTTTCATGTCCCTTGACTATCAGTCCACATCGTACACTATCAAATCTCAATCGTCAAATCCTACAAAAAAGGTCCAAATCTTAAACATCAATTTTTTCAGGTTTTGGGTTTTCGCATTTAGGCATTGAGGCTTATAGATTTCAATTTAAATTTAGGTTATATAATTTAGAATCAAATTATTAGGGTTTAGGTTTTAGGTGTTTGAGTTTAGTCATTAGGATTTATTAATTTGGGATTAATTTTTAGGGTTTAGTAAATAGGGTTTGGGGTATTTTTCACTAATTTTGAACTTGGGAAAATTTTCAAGTAACAAGGGTTTAATAATTAGAAATATGTACATATATACATACATACATACATACACATGCACATACACATACACATACACATACACATACACATACACATACACACATATACATACACACACACACACACACATGCACATACATTCATATACATACACACACTCACATTCATACACAGTACATACACATATACACACATACATAATTTATATATATAAAGAGAGAGGTTATTGAACCTATTGTATAAAGAGAGGTTACCCGTCGGAGAGAGGTAGGTTGCCTGAGAGAGGGAGATATTTCAGCTAATTTTAGGGCTTAGGGAGAGAGTGTGAGTTAGAGTGAAATGACGTTAGGGGTTTAAGGGTTTTTAATTAAAAACGATGGTCACGGACCACGACTATAATCCTCTAGCATGACTAATTCAAAATGTTCACGACCCAATGTCGTGACCTCTATCAACTGAAAATGTTAATTTGATCATGGCCATGGTCACAGTTATGGGCCGTAACCATGGTTAGAGAGAATTTTTGCGCTACAATGGTCATGACCTTACCACATAACAAAGTCGTGAGCAACCTGGTCACGGTCTTGGGCCATGACCATGTCCAGTTTATGTCACAGAGGTGAGTGGTCATGGACCTTGTCAAGAGTTTTTTTACTCTGGTCATGGTCTTGAACCGTGACCACCTGGTCACAATCTTGGGTCATGACCAGTTTTCCATGACCATTTCCAGTTTGTCATAACTCGATTCTCAAACCCACACAATAAGAATCTCTCGAGCCACCGCAGACCTCGAAACCTAGCTTAGGATTAGCACGGAAGGGCTAAACCGAACCTTATTGTTTATATTGGTATAAAACAAACTGAAGACTTTAAACATCTTATGAAACCCTATTTTTTTGCACGAAAGCAACACTTACCAGGGGTGTGCACTAAGAACTCGACACAGTTTTAAGCTACATCTTGAGGAAAATCACCGACCCAACGTCGAACTGATAACCCTACCTTGAGGGATGCGACAGAATGGGAGATAAGTAATCATGCATATACCCTTATACAAGAGATAGAGAGAGTCCCCTAGGTGTAGCGCTAGCTCACTCAGGCCCACAACACCACAGTGGCAACTCCAGCGGGGATACAATCAAGAGAACCAAACTGTTTATATAATTCCTTTCTACTATGCTTAATATTTGTCTCCCACATGACTACTTTATGTATATTTTAGAGATATTTAACGACCTTATTTTTAGGGTCCTTCATTATGTAGGTACGTCTTAGGTCTCCATATTCAGAATTACACATTTTCCCAAACATATAGGTACGCGCAAAAGACCTCACGTTAAAATAAACAACAAAGTATTTTAAAATTAAAGATAACTTTTTTGCATAATGCACTGTATAGTCTTCATTTTCATATTGTTTAAACCCTATACCCTGGAGACCCCAAAAGTGGCTAGTTGAAGTTTGTACTTTAGGAAACTCATTTTACCCAAAAGGAAATTCGTAGTTCAGAAAAGTCACTTCTCCGTAGAGAGAGGTTCGTACGTTCGATAAGTAGTTTCCCTGGATAGATTTCATACTTCTGAAAAGTTCCTTATCCAAATGGCTAGTCGCGAATGAGGGTTCTCACTCTTTTCTTCCACTCATCTAGTATAAGTAACAACTTCTCTCTTAATTCCAAGGTCTCGATGAGAAGGTACATTTGAATTTTGTTTCGTATTGGGGTATATCGAATAGGCTTTCACAACTATTCAGTACTAGGGTAAAGTGGTGTCACACGTACCTTATAGGTTTCTCGATCCAAGTATCTCGGTATATCGTGACCAATGGTAATAAAAGAAGATTCTCTAATAACTGAGTCGCATAGCCCCTTTTCACATGGAAAAATCTCTAGGAACGCACCTTATTACACAAAAAGAATAAGATACTTACGAGTCATCGTTTTGATAAAATTTCTCAAAAATTTCCAGACGGGTGGAGATTGGTCCAAATTGGCTCAAATTCAAAGCTGAATATCTTCCCTATGTATAAGTAAGATAAACAATATCAATTCGCAAGTCATCGCCAAAACCGAGGTCCCTTACATTGGATTCCCCTAACCATATTTTACTTTGATAAAGTTATAAGAGGTTACTTCTCTTTAAATGGTAAGAAGTACTAATTTCTCTTGTTGACTAAGTGCTTTTAGAGAAAACTGAGGCGTAAGCTTTATTAATGGTGATGATAAATATAGCTATCACAAATGATATAAGAAAAATCAAAATTGATCGAAATATACTCAAGATAGAGAAAATAAGCTATAAGAAAACAACAATTAATGTGGTTCACCCAACTTTGGCTATATAGCTCGAGTTTTATTTCACTTTGAGAATGGAAATCAATGATTACAAACACTCAATCTCAACAATAAAACTTCTCGTCTCAAGTGCATAAAGTATTTTAACTCTATCAAGAATCTCATAACCTATTGTCTATTTGTATTATGTACTCTCTTGTGTTACTCTTCTTGTTATGTATCTTATGTGTCTTCAGTGCAATACTGTAAAATAAACAGTATCAACCTTAACTCGTGGACTCTTGGGTGTCTCTTTACCTTTTGAGAAATTCTATTGGCAAACCATTATTTGTATATTGATGTGGAACAAACTCATTAGACATGGTTTAGAGTCTATCTTAAAACATGAAGAACATATCACTTTAATAAAAAGTGTTCTAGCTTTATCCCATGGTTTAGGCACATTGCCCCATATATAATGAAAAGTCTGCATGCCTGGGATCACGAGCGAAAGACATATTATTTTATGTCAGATAGTGCTCTCAAAGTCAACAGCTTTTACATTTCATTAATACTTTAATCGAACAAGCTGATGGATGCTTGCAACATGCTCAGTCGGGTAAGTTATTTTGCAACATACTAAATCTTACAGAGTTGTTTCACAATGTACTAAATCGTGCAAAGCTGTTTCACTTATTGTATTCTCGAAAGCAGTTTCCTCTGGGATCTTACCAACTATATTGCTCGATGGAGCATAAGAGATTCCTAGATTCTACTAGCCTTGATTTCTCATGTGTTTGACGTAACGTCCTCCACATAACATAAGTTATGTTTTCATAGGTAGTAAACATGACTTGATTCACTTGTTTTGTCTTAAAAGCTTCCTTAATCTTCGAATAAACTCCCAGTTGCCTTGGTGTTGTTATCACTCTTTTTGTGAAGTAATTTATCTTTAAGTAGGGAGTTTTACAAGTAAGCTCCTCCTATATTTCCCCCCTTTTAGAAAAATTTATTGTGTAAATAAGAAGATTCTATACGAAACACCTCATTTAGATGAACAATAAAAACACCTTAAATGGAAAAATATTCAAGTTAAAGTACCTCAAATCGAAGAAGATGATTTATATGCGTGTCATCTTGGTTCTATTTGTAAAGATACAAAGCCCTTTATTTGAAACATCTCATATATATGAACTATAGTTTGAGGCAACTGGTGCTGACTAAGTTATTTTCGAAAGAAATTTTATTTGAAGAACCTCAATTTGATTATACCCGACACACCTCATGAGAATAATTCTCAGTTCTGACACACTTCAACTTAAATCCTGTAAAAATTGCCTTGTTCAGGAGAACCTTATTTGGGAATGTTATGAACTGTAACTGAGGATTATAAACCAAAACCTTTAAAGAACCTTTATTTGATGAATATAAAATCAAAGAACCTTTTGTCGAGGAACCTCACATTAAAGAAACATGTCTGTACACATGTCAATTTAAATCCACTTGCCTTCAATTGATCTTTTGGATATATTTGGCATTAAATGATAAGATTATTCCTTCTAACATCGCCATCACTGTTTGCCACGTGTAGCCCCGTGATGAATTCTGAGACATTAGTTTATGTAACCATCATTTTCCCCCTTAACTTTCAAATAATTAAGGTTAAATGAACCGAAAAATAGTTTAAAACGACGATTTTTCTTTAGCATTTTAAATAACTATTTTTTCATTTTCCAAAACCTTCTAAATCTTTTCACCATTAAAAACTAAAATTCCAAGTAATATAGAGAGAGAAAGTGTTCTTTGCTGCTAAAAAATTCATATGTTTCTCATTCTTTAGCAATCGTCTTCCTCTACAATCATAGTTACAACATTTAATCATTTTTCTTCTAGTGATACTCTTTTCAATGCATTAATGGAGCCATCAATAAATGATGTGAAGGTTTCCAATAAAAACACAGGTGTAGCTCTAACTTCAGAAATGACACATAGAGAATTCTTATATAGCCGTTAGCATTGTGCTCTATTATTTAGGGATAAAGATGAATTCCGCAGTTTGGTCAAAGTACATTCTATGATAGTTCAAGATGTAGAACACTCTTTATTGATGGTAAAGGAACCATCCAATAACACTCAAGGTGATTATCTTTCATTTGTTGATATTTTGAGACTCGATTTATAGCGTGGGGATTTTCCCTCTTCATATGTTGATTTTGAGGGAGCATCAGGTTCCCCAGAAGAATGTGATCCCTTCTCAGCAACCTGGACAACACCCTTATGCTTGAAAATATTCTTCGCAACTTGGATTTTTTTAAGCAGTTGTGCCAAAGAGTAATTAAACTTATTCATAGAATAGATCAAGCAAAACTTTTAAAGGAATCCAATAATGATTGGAGCACAAAATTAACTTGGTTTTCCCCCTATGTATTTCAAATCCAAGTATTTCTAGTCCTCTCAAGATTTATATCACCTTAAGAACATACTCGTGTTCAGGATCATCATTTAGCATCTTAATACTAAACATCCTTGAATAGCATCCAACCTCGTGACATGATTATGATCCTTAAACATATCTCTGAGGTTCAGAATCATATCATAAGAGTTTAATATATGATGATGTTAGTGTTGTAACACGATGGTCATAGAGGCCAATATGTAGTAACGAGTCATCTGATCAGCTTTTTACCACCTCAGATAGGCTCAAAAATCCTTTTATGTGCCTCTTCGTCAGGCTTGGCAAGGCAGATTTTAGTTTAAGTAAACTTATGATCCTCAGCAGTTAGGATAATGTCTAGGTTTCTTTTCTAGTTAATGTAGTGTTAACAAGTTTTTTGTCCTTTAAGATTGAAGCCAGTGGATTGAATGAAGACCCCATTTTGAAATATGATAATCATAAACTTTAAAAATGAAATTAATTTCAAAATAAACATATGAGAATTTAACTTTGATTTAATTTTAAAGTGGAATCCCTCACTGCCAATTAAAAATAAATTCCCCTCGAAAATTATAGGTCCCTTATGAAGCGATATTTGTCATTGGAAGATTAAATCACTTGACCTTAACCTTGAACTAGACAAACTATTTTCTTTCAATTATGCACTCCAAACAGATCAGGAACCTCTATCCAACATAGTTGAATATTTGGCATATTTTGGTCCCATAATTAATGACAATGACTCCGCCGGCGAGCCTATTATTAATTTTGTCTAAGTGTATACCATTGGTTCATTCCTTGAATTATAAATAATTCGTGAGGGACTTCCCCATCAAGTGTATCTAACTTGTTCATATTCTAATTATAAGAATTATCACTTGAGAGTTTTAAGAATATTAGATGCCCTCATTAATTCCATCTGTTAGGGTACAGACAAGTTGGCGTGAAAAATAAATCACATCACATTCATAAAACATTAATGGATACCACAGGGTTTATGTTGAAATCCCCTCCCACTTAGTATCTAAAACCTTAAGCATTTTTGCAAAATGATTTATTCAATTCTTAATGCCCAAAACATTTGAATTTTCTTATATGAATTAAATTTTCGGATTTCATAATTTTAATTTTTTTGAAAAAATCATTGTTAAATTAAAATAAAACTCGGAGATCTCAATTTAATTTACACCTTTAAATTTGTTACCCGATTAAAATCAATTTAGAAAATAATAAACGAAAATTAATTTCCCCAGAAAATCGTGATTTAGGTCGGTATCTAAATAATAACCATATTGTCCACAAAATCAAGTGACCTTAATTATTCAATTAATTAGCACACGAAATCATGTAACAAAATTATAATAAAGAGACAAGCAAATAAGAAATAATCGAAGAATAAAATAAAAAGGCAAAATTTCCCTTTCCCATTATGGCAAAAAATTCTTCCTTGAGTAGAATGCATCAGACTGAGGACTCTTTGATAAATAATCATTGTTAGAGAAGAAATCATTCAAGAAGAGTCCCATAAAAACTATTGCTCAGAGTTCCCCAAAAAATTGCGAACCACCAATGCATTGTCACGATCGCATCTCTGACCCCCGTGATCGCGAGATCATCCTGCCACTATGGCGGCTGTCCCACTGCTGTAGTGATGCTGACCTCCACTATAATGGTTTGGTCAGGCCGTTATAGCGATCCTAGCTTTTTTTTCCATTGTTGTTTTCTTCTTCTTCTTTTGTTTCTTCTACGTCCACTACACAAAAAAGGTCAAATTGTCACCTTTCATCCGGTCTGCCTTGTCACGGTCATTGATCGTGATAAAAAAATACGCGTTTTTTTTATCACGGTCAATGATTGTGACAAGTAGAGTCGTCACGACCTTGTCACGTTCATTGACCGTGAAAATCTTATAATTTTGTCATGGTCAAAGACGGTGACAAGTTTTTAGAATTTTTCACGGACTTGTCACGGTCAATGACCGTGATAATTTTTTAGAATTTATCGCCTGTTTATCACGGTCTTTAATCTTGACAAAACTTGTCACGGTTAAAGACCATGACAAGACCGTGACAAGTTCGTGAAAAAAATAATTATCACCCCTAGACTTGTCATTGTCAATGACCGTGACAATTCGACAGTTTTGGTGTAGTGGTTAGCTCTTGTAACCAATGTGCAACCTACGTGGATGGACTCAAAATTTTGCTGAATCCCATGAAAAACCTCCGCACTCAAACCCACTAGAGAATATGAAAATACAAGTTACATCGTCTCGTATTCTCTCCAATATATCGATTAAAAATAATAATTACAGATCCCTTGTTATTACAACCAAATCGAATTTAGAGAAGAAAATAACTACAGATAAAACATCGTATGATCCATTCAAATAAAATGTATTCATGTGACCATGATGGAAGGGATATAAACATTAACATCCTACAAAACTATGTTAGTACATAAATACATACTTCCATGCACATATTTCTAACATGTAATTTAGGATTTAAGCTGGACAACACGGGTCTTCCTAAAATATGATCATTACTCAATGTGGCATCTGATATCAATTGATTGATATCGATATATGCAGAATGAAAATTTTTAAACCATGAATCTTCGAATGATTATGTAATAGGACGAACAAACCACAAAAGCTATGTTTGAAAACAAAACCTAGGGTTACGAATAAAATACCTTTGCGAATTCCGTTGCAATCCGATGTACAGAAAGTTATTTTTGGGTGACGAGGGACTATCTTATTTTGGTCCAATAAAAGATTACTTGTGTAATCCGAAACGCTTGAATATTTTACTATATATTCCTCCTTCCAAAGCTAGGTAGGTATGTGGGCACTTTAGAGACAAAAACTCTTGCTTTTTAGTGAGACATGCTCTCCTCTTTTGGTCTCTTCACAAAAACGTGAATAATATTTTTTTTATCTCCCTCTCTAACCCTTAATTATGAAATATACACCTTAAAACCTTAGCTTATGCCAATATCTATTAGTATAATTTATGGGCTTGGGCAAAACTGGACTTCTAGAGAGTCTGAGCCTAACTACTTGAGTATATGGACTATACTAGGAACCCAAGACAAATAATTCAATTGACTTAAAAAAAAGTTATAATCTTTTTTATTTGTATGTTAGAAATATGTGCATTTTTCAACAAAGTGAGTGTGTCTATAGGTTTATGTGAATATCAAAAGCATCTAGATGGAAACTATGAAATTAACAAAACAAATTAAATATACTATTATAATAAGGAAGGTATTTTTTTTCTTTTTACATAAAAATATATGCAGAGATAACTTACAATGAAAAAGGTTATTTTATCACTTAAAAAGTTCAACTAAATATTTAACTGTTGACTAAAAATTTCTTTAAATGAAGGAGGTTTGTGGTGAATTTATCAAGAATCCGAGGGTGTTGGTAACATTTCATAAGATACAAGGGGGGTATTTGGACTTTTAACAAACCAAAGAGTGTTTGCATGAAATATACTCTAATTACTTAATTTTTAAAAAGGTGATTATTAAAGTTACCATAAAAATAGTTGTGTTTACTCACTCCCCCCTAATTACAACATGTGCAATATGAAATAAAAGGTTAAAACATGTTTATGAGAAGGGAAAAACCTTTTTGAATATATCAAAATGCCCTTTACCATAACAAATCCACTACTAATTCATTTTTTCCCTCTAACTCAACTCCCTCCAGATTTCTAGCGACTCTCCGTCAAACCTCCGCCGCTACATCTCCGACGACTCCTCGATGACACTCTGACATTGCTTCAACAACCCTAAAGTGGCACATCTGTATTCTAACAACCCTTTTGCTATTCTCTCGCAAGTCTCTGCCAACTCTCGATCGAAAATTTTAATTTTGAAATTTCACACTGCAATATTTGTGATTATAAAAATTTTACTTGAAATTTCACATGTAATTTGTATTCTTCAAAATTCTCATTTAATCAAAATATGAACTACAAAATTTAATCTTTTTATATTTCTAACTTAAACAACCATCATAAATCTCTTTTTTATGGATTTCATCATGATTTTTTCAAATATATAAATTTCATCACAATTGTACATATATTTTGGGAAATTTTAATTTTAAAGCTTGCGTACAGATAAAGTAAGAGATGAGTCGTAAATTTGTTCGCAAATAAATCATCTTGTCTACATAAATACTTTAAGGTTGGTTTGATTGTCATAAATATCACTCAAAATCACTTGAAAAAAATAAATATTACTCAATAGTCAATACAGTTGCACATAGTCAATACAGTAGTATGCCTTAATAATTGAGAGTAGCTATTGGCACTCCAAAAAATTCTTCTAACACTCCATTTTCTAACTTAATGTCAATTATACCCTTAAATTTACGAAATTTAAATTTCTACATTTTTGTCCCCAATTAAAACAAATGTATTTGAAAAACAACTAAATTTTGTATTTTTAATAAAAAAAAATATTTTTTTATAAAAAACTGTTTTATAACTGTTTTAAAAAAAATATTTGAAAACTGCTTTGGCCAATGTAATCCCTCAAATCTGTTTTTTTAATAATTATAAAACAGTTTTAATAAAAAAAAAACAGTCTTTTATTTAAAAAAAACGGTTTTAATAAAATACAATTTTAATAAAAAAAACAGTTTTAATTAAAAAAAACAGCCTTCTACTAAGAAAAATATTTTATTAAAAATGTAAAACAGTCTTAAAACTGTATTTTATTAAACATTTTTAAAACTGTTTTTATTGAAAATGTAAAACAGTTTTAAAATTGTATTTTTGTAAAACAGTTTTAAATTGTATTTTTTTAAACTGTTTACATTTTTAAATTGTTTTTATTAAAAATGTAAGACAGTTTTAAAATTGAATTTTTTTAAAACAGTTTTAAATTGTATTTTTTTAAACTGTTTACAGTTTTAAATTGTTTTTATTAAAAATGCAAAACAGTTTTAAAACTGTATTTTATTTTAAACACTTTAAACCCTTTTAAACTGTTTTGCATTTTTAATAAAAAATAGTTTTAATAAAAACAATTTTTATTACAAATAGTTTTAATAAAATACAATTTTATTAAAAAATATATTTTTTTTGATAAAAATCTTTTTGATAAACAAAAATTAGATCATGTCCATGTTAGATTAAAAAATAAGATTTAATATATTGTCACATTTATTTGGGTCGTATTAGGTAAACAAATGAGAATCCATGTCTTATCGTCCTGTATTTTAATTAGACTGTGTTCGTTTTAGATAAAATAAAATATTGACATTTTTTTTGGTTTAAAATTCAAGAACTATTTATTACATTTTCTATTTATGGTGCCTTTCTAACATAATCTAATTATTAAAGTTTTTTTTAGTTTATTTTATATTTTTAATTTGAGTCATGTTCGTGTTACGTGAAAAAATAATATTTTATGGTATGTCGCGTTTTAACTAGGTAGTGTTCGTGTCTTTTTTCTTTTTAAAGTTAGTGGCATGTTGTATTGTTTCGTATCACTATTATTTGTGTTGCATTTGTGTTGGCCAAATAAAAATTAGATTTCATGTCGGACAACATTTTTAGTTGATCGTTAATGTGTTCGGTAAAAAAAAAATTGCGTCATATTGTTTTTATTTGGGTGGTGTTCGTTTTAAGTGGAGAATTTTTTTTTGTCACGTGTCGTGTCTCTTTTTAATTGAGCCGTGTTCTTGTTTGTTTAAAAAAATAATTTCAGGGTAAAAACGAGGTATTTGTTTTTTTTTTCAATAGTTCATTTTTTAAAATTATATAATATTTTTTACGGTCCTTGTTTTTTTTATAGTTCATTTTTTAAAATTATGTATATAATTCTTGGGGTAAAAAAGAGGTTTATATCTTTTTGTGAGTGAGAAAAATGGAAAGAATTAATCATAAGGGTATAAGAGTCCTTAACTTTTATTTCAAAACAAAATAAATTGTTAGAAGATTTTTTGAAGTGTGAATAACTATATCCTTAATAATTTTCCAACCAAACATTAGTAATGGGCGTCGTTTTCATCTTTGTCGCGGCAAATTGAATATATTTTCTTATTCGAGTTTTAGTGATCTATACTAGTTAAATAATTAGTTGGAAGCTTTTGACTGAGTTGCAAGTAACAAAATTAACTTCCTCATGTTACTACATAAATTATATTACGTCAGATATCTAATTATTATTTGGTGAGACTTTTTTTCCTTGCTTGTGTCTTACCATTATGTACCTGTGGTGGATAATGTTAGGTGTGTAGATTAGCCTACTAAAGGGATCACACTTGAAATATTTAACGAGCTTTAAATCAACTTCAAGATTTATTTAGCTAACTCAGTCAAGGATATTGATATTTTGCATTGTAATTTCTTTATTTGAGTTTAGGGGTAGTTATCGGTCGATTTGATCGGTATTTAATTTATAGTAATATTGTTCCAATTTCTTTAGTATGTTCAATTTGTATAGTTTTGGTTTTTGATTTTATAAAAATACCTATAAATACCAAATCATACAGGTCATCGATTTTTCATTAACTTTTACATTTAGTAATTCTGTGTTTTTTGAGATTTTTAGTTTCGTTTTGCTATTTTCTATTTCCAAATGCACTAACTAAACTACACATAAACTATTAAATAACACATAATATCAGTTAAAAACAACATTTGTCCAAATGGAAGATAATTAACTTAAAGTTATTATACAGATGAGAATTAATCGTTGAGATCACTTTTAATATTAACTATGATAATAATTGAGTACAATTAATGATAAGAATTAATGAATACGAAATAAATTTGGTATTTCTAGTAAATTAAATTGCTATGTTGCGATAGTAATTTCAATATTCTAATTTCAGTGCAATAATTTTGGTAAATTGGTCTTTTGAATATCCAATTAAAAACCAACCACAAAGTTTCCAATAATTTCGGTTTCGAAAATTTTGCTTTTCAATAATGAAAAGTAGTAAACCAAAAACATATTTTTTCTGACCAAAATAGTATGGCACTGTAAAAACCGTACCTTAGCCTCCCCTAATTAAGCCGAATCCAAGTCAAATAAAAAAGGGTTAATGACACTTTGACCCCTTTAAATTTTACCTATTTTCACTTCACCCCCTATACTTTTGTTTTCTAGACTTGCCCTTCAATTTTTAAAAACAAAACATCTTACCTCTTGACTATATTGGTGATGAGTTTCAAGACAAAAATTATTCATTTTCAGAAGTCGTTGGACAAAAATACCCTTATGTGCAACACACATGATTAATTTTTGTCCAAAAATATAACACCGTTAATGTTTGGGGGTAAAGTGACGCATTTTTATAACCTGAGGGGCTAAGTTACAAAATGAAAGTACAAATAGTGAAGTGAAAATAGATACAAAGTTGGACGGATCTAAGTGTAATTAATTCTAAAAAAGTGATCAAACTTGATACATTTACTAGTTTGTGTGACATTAAATTAATGTCTAATATAAGACCATATCCAGACGATTATGCAAAACACACATTTTGCTTAGTCATATTTGTACAAAGACAACCTCTATATGATTATCATAATAACAAAATTTCACATATATTGTAAAATGATTGTCACATTCAGTTTATAAATGAGGTGTCACAAGTTGAGCCCAAATAACTAGTTATGTTTTACCGCCCATGAGAGTGGGTCATATTTGGTTGATTTCATGTCATGTTTAAGTTGGTACAACTTAATCTATTAGAGTCGTGTATAATTTGTTTCGTTTTATATTGAATTAACGTATAGTTAGTTTCGTGTCATATTAAAATTTCAAAATGTTTGGAGATGGTCGAAGTCAATATTCGTCGGTTTTAGTGAACTAGATTCGCGTATAGAATATATACATGATTCAAATCACTCATCTTTATAATCTTATTTTACAGATATCATATGAGACTAATTCTTAACTTACTTTTTTCATGTTCATAATGAATTAATGCGTCCTACTATAAACTACTACGTATATTGCATAATTTAATTTGAACATATTGAATTAGGGATGGTTTTTGGTCGGTTTCCTTTGTATTTAGCGTATACCAATATCATACTAATTATTTTTGGTACCTTCTGATTTGACAGTTTCAGTTTTCGATTTTTCAAAAATCTTTTTATTAATTCCAAATTATTCGGTATTTTAATATTTTCGGTGTTTTCAGTAAATTTTTCTTTCGTTTTTTTTTGTATTTTTACTTCTTTTTTTCTTATTTTTTTTCCTAATTTTCTATTTTTTAGCTGTCTATTTTCATGTATTTTCAATTTTCAAATGCAATATATATAAATTAACACATAAACTAAATATATGCTATGTGTTACACATAAAATGTTCAATAACCTAGGTGCATACCCAAATTTCTCACATAAGAATTGAAAAGAGTTTCTCTCGAAGGCAAAACAAATGCATAAGAATGTATTCTAAACTTCAAAAACTTATAATTTCTAAAAAAAATAAAATAACACCCACCGTTAATATTAAATTTTGTGATAAATGAGTCAAACTAATGAAGAAAATTTAAAAATATAATATAAATTTGTATTTTTAACATATTAAATTAGTATTTTGGACGGTAGTTTCAGTATTTAATTTTGCTAGGGTAGTTTCGATAAATAGACTTTCAAAATGTGTAAATCAAAATCAACCACCGATTTTTTGATAATTTCGGTATGCCATAGTAAAAAATAATAAAACAAAATTATAATTTTACGAATCAAAACGATGACCAACCCTATATGGAACCATTTTGTTATTGTTGAGTTCAAACTAATGTTTAATCCCAATAAAGTTAACTTATTCTTGACTGAAGGAGTTCAATTAAAAAAAGCCAATGTTAATATCAAAGTTTTTTTCCAATTTAAGTACTACATGTTATACTCCGCTTTATAACCTGGACAGTTATTTATTTTATTTTTTTGGATTAATGAACAATTGTTTGATTCTACTACATATTATACTCCACTTTGTTGACCTGGACAGTTGTTTAGTTTATTTTTTATTTTTATTTTATTAGGTAACAATTGTTTGATCCTCATATCTAATTTTATACGGCATTTAAATGTGTGTCTTTCATTGATCTTCATATTAAGTTCAAGATTCTTGAAAGAGAATTAACTTTTGAGAGAACGTGTAATATGTGAAGATATATTTTGCAAGGATATTGAATTGACAAAACAATAATTTTAGATCGATTCAGAAATGCGATACATTTCAGTATAATTTATTGACGTGTCACACTCGTATTGGTTCACGTTTAAATTCCATTAATGTTGAACCTGAACACGAGTCAATATGAGTGTGATATTATTTAAGACAAATTGTGTCGCATATCCCATTGGTCACTATTGATACATGCAACTCATTTAACGGGGTGCGTTTCTGAATTGGCTTCCCAAGGTTACAATTTCATCAATCCCTCGTACACTCAATTATGAATTTTAAATATCTAACAAGTTGGATTTTAAATTATATACCATTTTGTGAATACATTCAATTCCAATATTTGATGTAGTTTGTTTATACACAACTCCACACATATCCAATAAAAAAATCGATGCATCCATTAAAAAAAAAACTATCGAGGTAAAATTTAGGAAATCATATGTAGACTATCGATGTACGATTCTCTTTATTTACATAAAACACTATATTAAATTAATACATTAATTAAATAAAATAATTTATTAAACTATTTTTTATTTTTTAATAAAAAATAAAATAGTTTTCTAATAAATTAAAAATTTTGTAAAATAAAAAAACTGTAATCACCCTAGTTTATATATATATATATATATATATATATATATATATATACAGTCAGGCTCTAATGCAGATGCAACTTGCGGATTTAACTTGCGGACGGATTTTTGTGTATTTTCTAAAAATAGCAAAAAAATTAAATTTCGACTTGATTTTTTTTCCTGTGGTATTTAAATATTTTAGGGGACCCATATAAAAAAATCAAGTCAAAATGAAATGTTTTACTATTTTTAAAAAAATCGGCGAGACATGCAAGTTTTAAAGAGCTTTAAAAACTCACAAATGTTTGACCGATTTTTGAAACATAGCACAACAATTCATTTTGAGCTGATTATTTTTATAGGGGTCCCCTGAAATGTTTAAATAACACAGAAAAAATCAAGTCGAAAAAAGTTTTTTTGCTATTTTTAAAAAATACGGAAAAATTCGTCCGCAAGTTAAGTTCGCATTAGAGTCGGCCTGTACATATATATAAACTGTTTTTTTGTTCTTTTTTCCATCCCAGATTTTGTTTGTTAAAAAGGGTTTTTTTGTTCACTTTTTCCTCCCACCTTTTTATTTATTATAGAAAATAATAAATTATTTTTTTGTTTCTTTTTTTTTCCGTTCCAGTTTTTAATTTATTAAAAAAATAAAAGACTATCATAAAGAGTCATGATAAGTTGTGGTTAAGGCATCTAAACAATAATTTTATGAATTTTTCAATCGTTGTTTCTAAAACTATTAAGACCATCTCCAAGTCATTTTAAAAAGGAGGAAATTGCTCTTAGATCCATCACAAACAAATTATAAACATTAAAGGAATTTTGACAAATTTTAAACACTTAGGTCTACCAATTTTCTTCTTTTAAAAGTCCACGCTAGTGGCATAACAAGTAGACATAATAGTAAATTGTCCTTAAATGTTTAAAAATTGTTACCAAAGGACTTAATTGTAAATTGCCCTTTCAAAAATTGCTCTCGCAAAATGATCTAGTTTTATCTTTGCTCCCCAAAAATGCTAACTACCGTGCGAACGCTTAAAAAATAAATAAAAATTACTAAAAAGTGTGAAAAAATCCAACTATCGCACGAACATAAATTTGTACTTTTTCCTTGGGGAGCCAAAATCACAAATTAAGGAAGCAAAAATAAAATTTTGTGTAACATCCCGTATTTTTTAGTATTTAAAATTGAATTAATTGGGTTAATTTATATTACACATGTGACGTAATTTAATGAAATAAA
This sequence comes from Sambucus nigra, assembly GCA_949130495.1. Classification (NCBI taxonomy): domain Eukaryota; kingdom Viridiplantae; phylum Streptophyta; class Magnoliopsida; order Dipsacales; family Adoxaceae; genus Sambucus; species Sambucus nigra. The sequence continues at coordinate 659,746,276 of OX422213.1, read as the reverse complement.
ATATTATGTGTGGATTGAAATATTAATCGGAGAGAAAGTGATTATTTTTTATTGAATAAAATTACTAAGTGAATAGTAGTTTAGAATTTTATCTCATAGTGAGTGACAGTGACGTGACAGTGGTACATCTTAAACGGGGGTGGTGTGTAGACTATATGAGGTCGAGATAAGAAATTAATTTAGAGTAACTCGGATGATGATTTTGAGGCCACGATTGATTCCGAAAGGGTAGAAATAGTGTACCCGGGGGTAGTATTTGGGTCTCAGGACGATTTTAGACGAAACCGACACCACGAGAGGGCTTACGATCATCCGGGAGTTTGTGGTAAAGAGAACTCCAAAAATTAAAGGAGTATATCAGCCCATGGGAGTGTAGGGCTAGGGTTATATCAATCTTGAGATAGAGGAGGCCACAAGAGAGGAAGAGAAGAGAGTTCTTGGAGGTGCAACATCTTTTCTCTCCACCAAAGTTGCCGGAATCGTGATCGGAAGGAAGGGAGAAACACTTTTGTAAGGACATTTTTGTCCATTATCAATTTATATGTCGTACGCCGTTACACCGTTGAAGAAACTCAAGATCACACCTACATCAACGGATCCGAATATCAAAGCATATTCAATATTATAGCCTCTGCAAGAATGAACTTGGTAAAATTTTGTTTTTACGTTCCTTAAAGTTCGTATTTAGTATTGGGAAATTTTTATAAAATGTTTCAAGCAAAATGAGGCTTTTAAAAGTTTTTTAATTTTCTGGGAAAACCGGACCGGTCCGCTCTCTACCCGGACCGATCCGCCTTGCTCAAGGTCCAGTAGACCCCGGATCGAATGCAAACCGATGGAGCCATATTTTAAAAGAACCGATCCGAGGTTGGACCGATCAGCCTCCAAGCCGGACCGGTCCGCCTGGGATAAATTCGGCTAGATCTGTTCGAGATTTTTTAGGCTCAAAGTTTTCTTATTTAAACCAACTTTGGGGAGTTGTTTTCCAAGACTTTTCAAGACGATTTTCAGAGTCCTAAATACTCTAAGTCTTCACCTTTTTGAGTCCCAAGACTTTTTTTTTATTCACACACAAAAATCCCAATTACTTTTGTGAATCTTTTGGAACCCTAGAACACAATTTTGTTATTGTTCAACCCTTGTGGAGAAGCCGTCTCTCTTCTTCATTGCTGACCACCTCGAGTTCCTGCGGGAGATTCCAGCCGACACTATTTCTAGCCATTGCTTTGAAGGTTTACCGAAGACACCGTGCGTTACACTTGTGGGCGATTATCAGGTTGTAAGTAAGTTAATGGTTTTGTAAATTGTTCAAAGTTCTAGAAATAAAAGGTTTTGCCCTTCGGGGATTTTTCCTTAACTTTGTGTCGCTTGATTTATTTGTTTATGGGTTGACATTTGCACTTTGGATGCATGATTATGGGCTAAATTAAAGAAGTGTGTCAAATTAGAAATTTGCAAAGTTAATCAATTATCACACGTAATTCTCACGTTCTCAACTTTCATCACACTCAACAAAAAGTCAGACATTCTACTAATAAGGCAAGTATTTATCTTGCTTGTTTTAAAGAGTTATAATACCAATGCAGTGTAGGGATCTTGATTTGATGATAATTGATGATAATCTTGTGATTTAATAAATAAAACATATGATTTGGGGTAGGACACATATGTAGAGGATACGAAATCAAAAGATATATGATAATAATTGTGAAATAAATCTGGGTAAACAATTGACTATGAATAAAGAACACCATAACCAGGGTTTGTGTAGAAAACCTTGATGAAATTTTGAGATTTCTGTATTTAATGATGTTTTAACGTAAGAGATTCGTTAGAAATGTTATACGTACTCTTATATGATGTTGGAATAAATTATATTGGAGATTGGGTATGTTGTATGAGGATTTGTGGGTTCAAAATGGTGAAAAAACGAAACTGCGGAACGAAGAAGACGACCTGTAGCATTTCAAATCGATTCGGCCTCTTCACCGAATCGATTTGGCTGCCAGATTTGCCTAATTATTCTTTATTTATGCCCAAAAATGCAAATAATCAACCGGGAAACTTTTGAGTTATTCTTAGACCATAGTGACGGACATAATGTATTTTAGTAGGCCTATGAGATAGTTAGGCTTAGCCAAAATGGAAGGCTTAAAGGCTGGAACCTATTGGGATAAACGTGAAGATTTATAAGTTCGCAAGAATGGGATGGATCATGGAGAGATAAGTGAACTTATGATTTAGACCAATAGTGTATGAGTGTATTAACTACTGATATTTATTAAGGGGTAACTAGGACCCTTCGGGTAGTGAACGATACTCGTAAAGATACAAAAATAGGTTACAATTGTAATTGTTTGTACGATGAGTATGCGAGAGATAAATACTATGTACGGACTTATATGATGGGCTGTGTGTATATCTACTGAATAATATGCATATATATGTTGTGTGAATACCTATGATTGTGATTGATTATGTATGTGAACATACCTACGCTGCCTGTTATCTGGAGGTTTTCGCACAGTGGGCAATCCCATATTGACGATTCCACTGAGGTCTGGATATGTGCCCCAGAACATGGAAGTTAGGAGGCTCACTATGTGTGTGTATTAGTGCGAACGACATGTCATTTAGGTACGTTAGGTATGTGCATATCCCAAAGGCTTAGAATTATGTTCACCTCCATTGTGTGTTGGTTGATTTTGGGTTCGAGGAGACATGTTGAACCATTAGTCCTTGATTTTGTACGAGAGGTACATGAACTTAATAGCAGAGTATGCCAGCATCACGAGGGGCCATTCCGGGGATACTGTAGTTTGATATATTATATGTGTGTTAAATATATACAAGTGCGATATATCTACTTATGTGTGATAGTAGAATTGATAGATTGTGTATATCTAAAAATATTTAATTAGAGAAACTTAATTAATTGACTCATTAATAATACGTGAATATAAATTGATTATTGAGACTATGGTAGTGTGTCGTATGGGTAATACGAGTGGTTTAGACTTAATGAGGCTTTTAGATACATTATCTAGTTAGGATGGGTAGCATAGCTAAATAGAGTAAGTTAGGCGTGCACACTAGTTGAGAGGTGAGGATCTTAAGAGAGTGTACGTGAAACTAACATGTGTATCTAATAACTGATTTAATTTGTGATTTAAACACTTGCAAAATATTTTCAAACTGTTTTTTTGGGCTCTGACCCATGTCAAAATATTGTCGAAACCTTTTAGGTGTCCAACCACAGGAACGCCAAGCTTGATGATTCTATCTAGGGATGTGTAGCGGCAGCATTTGTGGAGGCTTGCGAGAGTTTCTTTAGATGCTTCAGCTTATTCATTCTAGATAGGATTTCTCTCAGTATTTTATTTGGGCATGTTGCCCCTTAGATTATTTAATTTTTCAGTTTATTTATTAGACTGTATTCAGATTCAGATATTTATTTTAAATTGTAGTTGGATTGTTATTTTGGGAATTGATGGTTTATTCGGTCTTATTAATTTATATATCTGTCGTGTGTTTGTTCAGACTATTATTGTGTGGATGATTTGGTTTATTCAAGTTAATTTATTTTCGCATAATGTTAGTATAATAAAAGATAAAATTTAGCACCGACTTATTTTAACATAGGTGGTTAGTAATTCAAAAAAATTTCGACAATGATGCTAAGAATGGACCATATGAGATTCCTGGTTATTTTGGTAAAGGGATGATCAATCGTGATTAAAATAGTCGGGATTTCAAAGATGGTATTAAAGCATTAGGTTCTAGTGTCTATAGGATCTGTGCGACTTACTACGATTTCAGCGTAGTATTTTTTTTACATAGAGCCCTATTATTTAGACTATTGCATTTGAGATTAAGTTCTGTTGCTGTTATATTTGTATTGAATGTGAACTCATACGATTCGATCTATTTTCAGATGCCACCCAAGAGAGGACGACCAACAAGATCAACGGCTAGAGTCGATGTGAGGGAGGCTCAACAAGAGCCATAAGCACCGCAGCCACAACCACCTCAGTGGACAGTGTCAGCAACAAAGGTGGCATTCATAGTGGCACATGAAGTTACTACAACGATTACTGCCACGGGTCTCCATTTTCCTCATGTTCAGCAGCCACCGCAGCCAGTGGCACCAGTTATTCAGGCCCACTCGGGTCCGTTAGAGTGGAAGAGGGTTAGGGAGGCTTTCCAGAAGGTCCACCAACCAGAGTTTCAGGGGAGTTCAGATGTAATTGCGGCATGCCAATGGAAAAATGACATTGAATGCTAACTGCGCATGGTAGAGTGTAGCGAGGTACAGAGGTAGCTGTTAGGCACTTTTAGGCTAGTTGGAGCAGTGTTACAGTGGTAGGAGTTAGTTACCACCATTGAGTAGAGGGAATCGATGTTTATTACAGAGTTCTGGGTGCGATTTGACCGCAAATACTATCTCCAGTAGTTGAGATAGAGATGCGAAAGAGGTTCAGTGAGGTGACTCAGCGTGCGAGAAGGGGTTCAATCGTTTAGCTAATTTTGTACCAGATGAGTTGAATAATGGGGAATGGAAAAAGGTAATGTTTATGGAAGATTTAGCCTGGAGGATCATGTAGCATTTGATTGGCAACTCTGTACCGGTGACAATGCAACACTATTACATTACCAAGACCATCGCTTCCATGTGAAGGGGAGCAAGAAAAGAGGTGAGCCTAGTTAGCAGGACAAGATAGGAGGTAAAGGTGCTAGTGGAGCACCACAACAATAGCAGCAACAATCCAGTAAACTTTAAGGGCAAGATTTCCGGCACGTGGATTAGGCCAAGAGGTTTAGGTCTGGGGATATCGACCCGATGGAGGTTACAGACAGGGCCAGCAGAGTTCTCAACAACAGCATGTTCCTTCAGGCCACCAGGGCCAAGGGAACAATGGGATAGGCCAGCAGCGCCAACGCCATTAGGGCCAGCCATAGGGTAAGCACCGCCAGGACTAGAGACAAAGAGATTTTCCAAGCCGGTGCTTTATTTGTGGACATACGGGCCACAAGAGGAGAGATTGCCTACAACAGGGTAGAGTACCACAACAGTAGGGTGCCTCGTAGGAGTAGTAGACACAGAAGTCGCCTGTAATACCCGCCCTACCATAGAAGGGACAGTTGCAGTACAAACGTGCTGCTAATGTCCGAGATGCCTTCATACATCTAGCCGTACTGGCACCACCAGCAGTCGAGGGTACATTTCCTATTAATAGACTTGGGGGTAGGATTCTTTTTTATACTAGGGCATCACACTCTTTCATTGCGACTATATTTGCACGAGTTGTCGGCCTATTAGAGACGCCTAATAGTTTCCTTATGTGTGTGGATTCACCATTGGGTAGTGGTGGCTTATACACTCAATATGTAAGGGTGTGAATATCGATGTGGGTAGATTATGCTTAGCATTCAACCTTCTTATATTAGACATGGAGGGGTATGATGCAATTCTAGGTATGGATTGGTTAGCTGGATACCGGGCGATGGTGGATTATTTTGGGAGGACTATTTTGTTCTCAATCCCATGACAAGAGATGTTATTAGTGGCGATGCCTCTTCCTAAGGGAGGATCGAGCACACACTTATATTACATTGAGGAGGAGACCTCACAGGAGGTGGTTTTTTCGTTAGACTTGATTCCAGTGGTGAGGTAGTTTGAGGATGTATTTTAGGAGATACCTGGGCTACCGCCTAGCTGGGAAATTGAGTTTATTATCGACCTAGCATTGGGTACAAGGAATATAGTCCGAGCACCTTATCGCATGGCCCCATCTGAGATGCGGGAGTTGAGAGAACATTTTTAGCATCTCCTGGGGTAGGGTTTCATCAGACGAAGTACTTTATCGTGGGATGCTCCGGTGTTGTTCGTCAAGAAAAGGGATGGATCGCTTCGGTTGTGTGTTAATTATAGAGAGTTGAACAAGGTTATGATTCGATATAAGTTTCCACTGCCTCGGATAGATGATTTGTTCGACCAGCTTAGGGAAGCAGCTTATTTATCCAAGATAGATCTAAGGTCCGATTATCATCAGTTGCGTGTCAAGGAGGAAGACATGCCTAAGACTTCTTTTCTGATATGGCATGGGTCGTACGAGTTCAAGGTGATGCCATTTGGGCTCGCCAATGTGCCATGAGTATTCATAAATTTGATGAACCGGGAGTTCCTTGATTAGTTTATGATTGTGTTCATCAACGATATTCTGGTTTACTCTCGCTGTGAGGATGAGCATGTCGAGCATTTGCGGATGGTTTTACAGACACTACGAGATCACCAATTATATGCAAAATTTGAGAAAAGTGGGTTATGGCTTCGGGAGGTGCAGTTTCTGGGCCACATTGTGTCTGACAGGGGTATAGCAGTCAATTCGAGTAAGGTATCAACGATGAGGGAGTGAGAAAAACCCATGACACCGACCGAGGTTCACAGTTTTCTGGGGTTAGTCGGATACAATAGATGATTCATTTGGGGTTTCTCAAAGATTGCGGGTCCTCTGACAAATCTGACTCGCAAGGGCCACGAACACAAGATTGAAAGAAATGGGCATGACGCACGATATTGGTGATGATGGATACGTTAAATGAAGAATTCGGATTGAGGACGTCGAAATATGATCGTGCTGAGACGAGCCGACTGTAGCGGCATACGGAATATATTCTAGAATCTAGAATAAAACAGAAATACCTAGATACTACCCTGGACATTTATAGAACATATCCTTACAAATCTCCCCCTATGTCTATGTCGGTACATACATAAAAATAAAATTCGAATTATGATCCCCCAATATAAAAGAACCAAATGTCATATAATGTAGTATTTCCAGTAAACCCAAAAATAGGAAAAACTCAATGAATGACTTCAACCATCTTCAAATCTTCAAACTTTCTTTGTCCTTATCAGGGTTTGCAAAAAGATTCCTAATTTTGATACTTACACACATGAGGAAAGAAACAAGTACTCGTGATGTGCAACAATTTGAAATATAATGATAAGCAATAATGAGTATATTCAGTATGAGCAAGCATATCATTATGAAAAACCAAACTATTCACCCCCATAGTAAAAATAAATCAAGCTCCCCCATAATTCGTTCTCCCCATTTTTATGGTGTCCCCAATTAGACAAATAAGAAGAGAAAAAAAATGCAAATGGAGAATGTGACACAAAGAACCACTTTCTCTTTTTGAATTTTCAAAGTTTAGCTTGCAAAAGTAAACAACACAGAATCACACCATGGAAAGCAAATTAAGACAACCAAGTCAATGGAAGCCGAATTATAGGGGTGCGAACAAATTTTATAGGACAATAAATGCATACTAACATGACATACGTGCACGATGGAATATCAGATACTCCTAACGAATGTACTCAATCTCGTCCTTAGGTGTAAAAGAGGTGAATTTAACTGAAATTGACTTAACCAAATCGCCAACTCAAAGTCTAACATGATTTTTACATCAATAACACCCAAAACTATTTAATGCTTTTTCAAGACGTTTTTCAGAAAGTGCAAAACCGTTAACAAAATTTCCAACCAATCTCTGTCATGAATATGAATGAACATTTACAATTAACTAGGTTGGCCCAATTTTGCGGCTCTTTTAAATGACCTTGGAAAATTTTATTAGTCCCATACTTTTTAAGGTCTTTTTAAACTGAGGCATTTCTCGCAAGGATTATTACTCTTTCGCATTCCTCTTCCCATTTTTTTCACTCATCAAAATTTTATTAAATAAAGTCCTCACTGAAAATGGAATAGCATGCATCTCTTCAATTGTCAAGTTTTATTGTATTTTGTTCGTTGTATTGGTATAATTAAGATGAAAACACTGACCAACATGGGATAAGACAAGCATAATAATCAACCATATTCGTGCACGAGTGCCATAAAGGAGATAAGGAGCCAAACGTGTAGAAAGATATCACTAAACACATCGCAATGTCACCAAAATACTGTAAAGCACATAATGAAATGAAGTAGCAGATCTAGTCACTACCAAACTGTCACATGAAATATGAAGATGATGAGATGACTTTGGCCATCCTAAATGTCTAACCATAAAAGGTGCAAACAAATAACAAAAATCTTTTTGACTTTTCATTTTTTTCTTAAAAAAATGAAAATATTTTTGAACTTTTCATATATTCCCAAATAACCGGAAATCTTTTTGAATTTTTCAAATCATAAATAATAATACAATATACAAAATGATACAAATGAGACAGTCTAGTAATAGTAATCAAATGATATGAACATGAAAAATGCATCCTACTCTAGACATGGAACTACCCCTCAGTCAATAGTAAAAATTCCTAAAGACTTCCTAAGACTCTTAATCTAAGGGCCTATAAAGGCTTCATCATAATATCGGCTAACTGAAGGTCAGTAGATACAAAACTCAAGCATGCGACCTTTTCCTCTACAAGCTCACGAATAAAGTGCTCGCGTGTCCTAATGCGCTTTGTGCGTGAGTGCTGGACAGGACTGCGGGATATATGTATCGCGCTCGTGTTATCACAGAAAATTGTTATGGTATCCTGTGATATCCAATAAACTTCCAACATCTGCTTCATTCACAGAAGTTTCGTGCAATAACTCCCGACTGCTATATACTCAGCCTTAGTAGTGGACAAGGAGATGGAGTTTTGCTTCTTGCTCAACCAAGAGATAAGAGCAGAACCAAAATAGAAACACCCACCAAAAGTGATCCTACATCCATATGCATCCCCGACCTAGTTGATATCCGAATAGGTGGACAAACAGTCATTGGTATCAAAGGAATACCAAATACCAAAGGAAAGAGTTCCGCTTACGTATTTTATAATACATTTTAGAGAGAGTAAGTGTGACTCTTTAGGGGATGCCTGATATCGTGCAAAGACTCCAACACTAAAGGCGATGTCGGGACGACTAGCAGTAAGGTAGAGAAGACTACCTATCATACTCCGATACAAATTTTGCTCAACATACTTGCCTGAAGTGTCCTTACTAAGATTTATCGATGTACTCATGGGTGTACGTGCATGCTTTGCGGAGTCCAAACCAAAATTCCTCATTAGGTCTCTAGCATACTTGGACTGGGAGATGAACATAGCATCCTCTAGCTGACAAATTGGGAGACCAAGGAATAATGTAATCTCACTGTTGATACCAAAATTAATGTGCTGATGTGGACGAAGAAGATGAAGACACGTGTCAATCTACATGGCACAATAGCAGCGAGGAAGATCATTTCCCGACCAACCGTGCTTCTTTCCGAGCAACGAGAATACACCGAGAAACTCTATCACACCGAGGAACTCTATCATACCGAGGAACTCTATCATCCCGAGATACTCTAAGCACTCCGAGGAACTCTTGATCAACAAGCAACTAAGGCGGTCCGAACTGGATCTCGGCCGTATCATTAATTACCAGACGGACAACTGTTCAACTATTCATTATATTCTTGACGCACACGCTGCATTAAATGTATTACCCTTTCATATGTATATCATTTAATGTATTGGACCTTTCATGTACAGCCTAAAGGCTATAAATACCTTGTATCATCCTCAATTCAAGGGGACGGGAATTTCTTGAGAGAACTTGTAATCAAGAATTCCACAAACACTCAGCAATAACATAACAGTGGACGTAGGCTTTATTCCTAGCCGAACCACTTTAAAAATATTTGTCTTATTTATTTATCTGTGATTAAATAATTAGAGCGATCTAGTTTTTTACATCAACAGATTGGCGCCGTCTGTGGGAAACGACTGTTATTATCGTTTTTCATAAAAATCATTTGTCACCAATGGCAGATAATCCAGAATCCAGTAATCGAAATGTTGGAAATACTGGAAATCTTCCAAATCCATCTGCATCCCCAGATCTGGCTGGAATTATGACGAATCTGGCTCAAGGACAAACCGCCATGCAAGAATCTATGAGGCAACTCATTCAAACTCTTCAGGGCGCTGCACCTACCTATTCAGGGCAAAGGAGTGATCATAGGCAATCGCAATCTAGACGTACTGGGTCATATCGCAATGAGGAGTCTAATGATTCTTCTTATCAACCTGGGCGAACTTCATCGATACGGGCTACGGATACAGATCAACGTATCACTCTCTCTCCGGAGAGAACTAGTGCTTTGGAAAGGTTAAGCAGAGTGTCTCCTTTCAGTCGATTAGGACCAAGGAGGAACATGATTCCACCTAGGGCTCCATCAAGAAGTTTTCGACCACCACCAGGTTTGAGAGAAGGATCTGCGCAATCACGACCAACCACTCGTCGAGATAAATCTCAGGAAGCTACGTCAGAGCAATCAGTTGCTCGGACTAAGCGGCCCGAGGAAGGGAATGAAGCATGGAAAGGTTCCATTCAACGGTTGGAGGATAGACTGGGAGAAATGGCTAAGGCGAGGAACCCCTTACAGAGAACTTTTGTTCAAGGAACACCTTTTGTGCAAGCCATTGTGGATTTCCCTACACCGTCGAAATTCAAAGCACCCGTAGTAACTCCCAAGTACGATGGAAAGACAGATCCCGTACTTCATATAGAACAATACCAAGCTGCTGCAGATATCTACGCTGTCCCCGACGAGATGAGGTGTAGAGCATTCTCGGGAACTCTTACCGGATCTGCACAGATATGGTACAATAATCTTCCTCGGGGTAAGATTTCAACTTTTGTTCAGTTAGCCGAACTGTTTATTGGCAATTTTTGTTTTGGAGAAAAGCCGGTAAAACGAGTAGCACACTTGCTAAGTGTTAGACAAAAATCAGGTGAAAGTACTAGAGATTACATAACTCGTTTCAATAACGAAAAGTTGGAAGTCATAGATTATGGAGAAAAGACAGCAATCACTGCTCTGATGAGTGGATTGCTGCCTAACAAGCTGTACTACACTTTGGCCAAAGATCCACCTAAAAATATGTCGGAGTTGATGGCAAAGGCGGCCAAAATCATGAATGCCGATGAGGCTATGGCTGCGAAGAAGAATATGGATAAAGAAGTTAAAGTGGAGGTCGACAATTCTAAGAAGAAAGATCAGAAAGGTAATGGTGGTGACAAACATTCCAAGAATAACAGGATGAAGTTGGAAGCCCTAAAGAAGTATGATAATTATACTCCATTGAAAGTGGGTATTAATCATGTTTTGGAAGAAATCAGGAATAACGAGGAAATCAAGTGGCCAGAGAAACTGAAGACAGATCCCGACCTGAGGAATAAGGCCAAATATTGCGAGTTTCACAAAGATCATGGCCATATGACCAAAAATTGTATAGCCCTTCAGAACGAGATTGAAACACTCATCCGAAGAGGAAAATTATCAAAGTATGTAGATCGCAGGAGTGGGAGGAAGAATGATGATAGAATTAGAGAGAGATCTAGATCTCCTCGTCGTGCAGAGGAGAAAAAGAGGAGAGACCATGAAGAGGATCCAGATGATGACCCCGATCTTCCCAAGAAGCCAAGGAAACCTGAACGAGAGGTATTTTCCATACGTTTTGGGTCATTTGATTGTAATGTTATTACAGGAGGAGATGCAGGAGGAGGAGACCTTACTGCAGAAAGAAAAGCTTACCTCGGAGAGGCTCAAGCTTGTTCATACATTCAGCGAATAAACCTGGCCGAGGATGATCGTTCGAGGAAGGTAAACAAAGAGAAGCTAGTGATTGGTTTTTCAAAAAACGACCTGGCAGGTGTTCTTTACCCTCATGATGATCCTCTGGTGATCAAAATGAGGATGAAGGATGTGGTCATTTCAAGGGTGTTAGTAGACAATGGTAGTTCGGCAGACATCATGTACTATTCATGCTTTGATAGCTTGAATTTAAAATTATCTCAGTTAGAACCTTATCACAGACCCCTTTTGGGTTTTGCTGGCGAGAAAGTTTTTCCACTTGGGACGATCAAGTTGGATATACTCATTGGAACTTGGCCTGCTTGTCGAACAGAAAGAATACGCTTTTTTGTGATGGATAAGAATGTGCAGTCCGCCTACAACATCATCATGGGAAGAGTTGGATTGAAGAAGTTCGAAGCAGTTCCATCTACAGTACATCAGTGTTTGAAATTCCCAATGAATTTTGGAGTAGGAATTATGAAAGATGATCAAAAAGTAGCTCGGGAATGCTATTATTCGTCTGCCGAGCAAGAGGAACTTGAAGAATCAAAGAAAAAGACTACTACTTACCAAGTGGAGGAAGGCACAGAAATTGAAACTCTTGACCCTAGGGATGAATCTCAACTCATAAAAGGGCAGGCTGTGGAATCTACAGAAATTGTTATCCTGGACGATGAGCATCCTGAACGAATAATTCAGATAGGATCATCGTTGGATTTTTCAATAAAACAGGAGTTGATAACTTTCTTGAGAAGCAGGAAGAATACTTTTGCTTGGAGTCATGAAGACATGCCAGGAATAGATCCAAACTTCTTATGTCATGAACTCAATGTGAATAAGGAGATCAAGCCTGTGAAGCAAAGAAGAAGAGTGTTTAGTCCCGAGAAGAACCAGGCCATACAAGAGGAGGTCGAGAAACTCCAGAAAGCCCAATTCATTGAAGATGTGAAATATCCAGATTGGTTGGCGAATGTGGTGATGGTAAAGAAGAAGAACAACAAATGGAGAATGTGTGTTGATTTTACTGATCTCAACAAGGCATGTCCAAAACATCATTTTCCATTGCCCAGAATTGATCAACTAGTGGATGCTACCTCGGGACACGAACTACTCACCTTCATGGATGCTTATTCTGGCTACAACCAAATCAAAATGAAACCTGAAGACAGGGAAAGTACTTCTTTTATTACCCCAAGGGGAACTTATTGTTATAATGTTATGCCTTTTGGTTTAAAAAATGCAGGTGCAACATATCAGCGGTTGATGAACAAGGTTTTCACCGAACAAATCAGCCGTAATATGGAGGTCTATGTCGACGACATGCTCACCAAAAGCAAAAGAGCTGCAGATCATTTGGTTGACTTGAGTCAAACTTTTGATCAACTGGATAAATACCAGATGAAGCTTAACCCGACGAAATGTACCTTTGGAGTACGAGAAGGAATGTTCCTCGGATCCATCGTCAACCAACGAGGTATTGAGGCAAATCCAGAAAAGATCAAGGCTCTTTTAGGGCTGCGATCCCCGATGACGAAGAAAGAAGTGCAAAGTCTTACCGGACGAGTTGCAGCACTCAACAGATTTGTATCCCGAGCAACTGATAAATGCCTCCCATTCTTCAAAACACTACGAAAAAGTTTTGAGTGGACTGATGAATGTGAGAAAGCCTTTCAAGATTTGAAGAAGTATTTGGGAGCCCCACCATTGTTGTCTAGGCCAATAACTGGAGAGAAGCTGTACTTGTATTTGGCAGTATCAGAAAATGCAGTTAGCTCGGCGTTGATCAGATTGGAGAATGGAGTCCAGAAGCCAATTTATTACACAAGCAAGGCCTTTCGAGGTGCGGAAATCAGATACCCAAAGCTGGAAAAATTGGCACTGGCATTAATTGAAGCAAGTAGAAGAATGAGACCATACTTCTAGGCCCATACCATCATTGTGTATACCGACATGCCGTTAAGACAAGCCCTTCACAAGCCAGAAAAATCAGGAAGATTGATGTACTGGGCAATAGAGCTCGGTGAATACGATATTGTGTATGAATCCAGATCATCGTTGAAAGGGCAAGCCGTGGAAGATTTTATAGCAGAGTTCACATACCCTGATACCCCCGAGGAGCAAAAGGTGCTTGCTGACCTACCTGTGGACGATACAGGATCAACAGACACAAATCCAAACCAACCAAGGTTGGTAAAAGGACTTGTGGATGTAGAAAAATCATCATATTCAAACCCCGACCAACTCCGGTTGGTAGAGGGGCGCCAACAAATGACCGACGAGGAACGAAGGATACCCGGGGATGATGAAAGAAAACAGATGATATTTCACCGAGGAACTCTAACAGATAAGAAATTTGAAGACGAGTTACATACATGGAGATTATATGTAGATGGATCATCTTGCACGGCTGGTTGTGGAGCAGGGATTGTTTTAAACTCTCCAGATGATATTGACATGGAGTATGCCTTGAGATTCCAATTCAAAGCTTCCAATAATGAGGCTGAATATGAGGCTATGATAGCAGGTTTTCATTTGGCGAAAGTTATGGAGGCACGTCAAGTAATTGTTTTCAGTGATTCTCAATTAATTGTGAATCAAATGATGGGAATATATGCAGTGAAGGGAGAGTTAATGGTGAAGTACCATGCAAAAGTGATGGAGTTATTGAAAGAATTTGATGTTATTCAATTGATGAGGATACCGAGATTGGAGAATGCTAGAGCAGACGCATTGGCCCGACTAGCGTCAGCTACGCGCACCGAGCTGCGAAGAACAATACCAATTGAAGTACTTGAAAGTCAGAGCATAGAAGAAGATCTAACGGTGAAGATTATTACCCTTGATTTAGGACCATCTTGGATGGATCCTATCAGATCATACATTGAAGAAGGAGTACTACCGGAGGACAAACTAGCTGCCAAGAAATTGAAGTATAAAGTTGCTCGGTATGTGTTAACTAATGGTGTTTTGTATAGACGAGGAATTATGGCAGGTTTGCAGAGATGTGTGCATCCATCAGAAGTCAAAGAATTGATTGAAGAAATCCATGAAGGATCTTGTGGAGCTCATGTAGCAGGTCGGACTCTTCTGCAAAGGGTGATGACACAGGGATACTACTGGTCGACGATGAGAGCTGATTGTATAGCCTATGCTAAGAAGTGTGACAAGTGCCAACGTTTTTCTTCCATCCGAAGAACTCCACAGGCATTGTTGACACCCATAACATCACCTTGGCCATTTGCCATGTGGGGGATTGATCTGGTTGGACCACTGCCGACGACCCGAGGAAGGTTCAAGTATCTCGTCGTGGCAGTAGACTATTTTACTAAGTGGGTGGAAGCTGAACCACTAATTGATATGACGTATGAGAAGGTGTATCAGTTCATATGGAAGAATATCATTTGTCGATATGGTCTCCCCCACGCTTTCATCACAGACCATGGAACGCAATTTGATAATGAAGAATTTGCTGCCTATTGTCATCAGTCAAACGTCTTGAAGTTTCATTCAGCACCAGGCCATCCCCAAAGCAATGGACAGACTGAAGTAACGAACAGAACATTACTAAATGGGTTGAAGAAGAGGTTAAGTGAGGCTAAAGCAAATTGGATTAATGAGCTACAATCAGTTTTGTGGGCTTACCGAACAACTCCCCGAGCAGCAACAGGTGAATCACCATATATGCTAGCATTTGGAAGTGAGGCTGTAATACCTGCCGAGTTGGGCCTACCAACACACAGGGTGTTAAATTTCAATTCTCCGATCAGTGATTTAATGAGAAGGATGGATTTGGATATGCTCGAGGAAGTTAGAGAAGAGGCAGCCATTAGGAATGCTGCTTATCAACAACGAACAGCTCTGTTTTACAACAAAAGGGTAAAGAAATGTGATTTAAAGGAGGGGGATTATGTGCTAAAGAAGGTCATTCAGAAGCAGAATAAACTGGAAGCAAACTGGCATGGACCTTACCGAGTTACAGAGGTTGTTCGACCAGGAACTTACAGAATAGCAACTCTAGAAGGAGAGGAATTTAAGAACGCATGGAATGCTGAACACCTGCGCAAGTATTATCAGTGATGTCAAATGTAAAGCATTTCTTTCATTATGAATAAAACGAGGATGTTTCGCCATGTTCTTTCTGGTTGAAAATTTTTCGGGGAATACTAGTGTAATACACTACACAACAAAAGTGCTCTAAGGAGCCAACCTCCTTTGGAGGACAGCTCTACGGAGCAAAAGTGCTATAAGTAGCCAACCTCCTTTGGTTAGGAGGACAGCTCTACGGAGCAAAAGTGCTCTAAGGAGCCAACCTCCTTTGGTTAGGAGGACAGCTCTACGGAGCAAAAGTGCTATAAGTAGCCAACCTCCTTTGGTTAGGAGGACAGCTCTACGGAGCAAAAGTGCTATAAGTAGCCAACCTCCTTTGGTTAGGAGGACATGCTCTAAGGAGCCAAAAAATGCTCTAAGGAGCCAAAAGCTTTAAGGAGCCAGAAAGTGTACACCAGCATGATCAACTACGGTTGGTAAGATAAAAATATACTCTCATATTACAATTTATGTTGGTCGGGAGGTAATATTATTATAATGAGTTCTTTGAAGAACAAAATGTTCAAAAAATACACCAAGTATAGTTGGTCGGGGATAAAAACCCAATAACTGTAGTTGGTCGGCGAGGACAACTTATTGATCTTAGTTGGTCGGACGCAATTTTATAATTAAACCAAGTATAGCTGGTCGGGGATAAAAAAAACCATCAGCTGTAATTGGTCGACAAACATTATTCACCCACCTTGGTTGGTTGGAAACAGTTTGAACATTTTTACTCATTACTTTATTATTAAGTGATCGAGAAACATTGCTAATACTTGTAACTTTTTATTAAGTTGCTTATTGAACAATAATATTGTTATCTTTTTAACAGATACATAAATACATATGTACAAATATAAATGTGCTTGATAAACACAAGACTAACAAAATTGGCAAACGGAAAATGAAAATCTTTTCATTAATCTAGAATAAATTACAAATTACAAGAAGGTACTAAATTGTTACATGAATATTACTATTCTATTGGTTTTTTGCCCTGTGCTTTAGAGACAAGTTCCTCGCCGGCAGGAGGGTCTTCTAGGCAAAGAGGAGAATTGATGAAATTAACATCTCTGAGCATTCTGACGTTCATAACAGAAGGTGTATCCAAAAGATGCTCAGGACGAGATAATTCAACCTGGGAATGAAGGCTATAATCACCAAGGTATTTTGAAATTAGGCTGCGAGGAATGGAACGAGCTGGGATCCATGCCATATCCAATTTGAAAGGTGGTACAGGCAAATCTAATAATGATGGAGCATGATAGTCCCATAAAAAATTCCCTTGCTCCAACTTTAACACACCCAATGCATTTAACCATCCTTGCTTGTAACCTTCATTATTAGCATGTTCAATGCGAGCGTCCAGATGAACGAGAGCTTCATTATATCCTGCCATCCAGAATTCCCTTGGCTGTTTATGGAATTGGAAGGTTAATCTATCCAATTGTTCATGAAGGCTTTTGGCAAAGATATCCTTGTTATGCAAGGCAGATTTCGTTGATGCCAGCTGATCTTCCAGAGACAGATTTTTATTGGACATTTCAGTCAGAGCACGGTCTTTTACTTTCAACTGGAATGCTTGAGTTTCCAGAGTAGACTGAGTGCGAGCCTCTTCAACATTTTGGCTGACTCTTCCTCGCCCCCGAGAACCTCTTCCTCGTCCCCGAGCAGTTCCAGAAATGGCAGATCTTCTTAAGTCCTCCAGCTCTTGCCTCAGTTTGGCATTTTCGACCTCTAAGAACGAGAAGCCTTCATCAGTAACTGGTATTAATGCAGTAGAAGATGAAGCAGCAAATTCATATTGAGCTAATTTTTTCTGCAAATTATTATTTTCTTGTTCCAGGATCTCGACAATTTGTCTACAGGCTTCAACTTCACCTTTTAGGGTCCTCTCCCTAACGTCATACCCAGCAATGATCTTCTTGTGGCCTGTTTCTGAAGAGAGCTGCTGGTATCTATTTTCATAATCCTTATGCAACGAAGCCATTGATTCGTTGTGTTGATTTTGAAGATCCTCTAAGGAACCATGAAGCTCTTCAATCAACTCATAGTAAGCGACATTGTTGGCCACTGCTCGGTCGAGTAAAGCTTTCAAGTACTGATAAGCTTCAATAGCCTGCTCTGAAGCACCATGACCAAGGATATCAGCAATTTCCGATGTACTAAGATCTGTATGACCAGCCTTATAGTATTGATGACATTGCTGCATCAGCTCGGTATCATGAGAAGAGATCAAGTCCATTCTAGCAACAAACTAATGACAAGAAAAAGACAACAATCAACAAAAACAAGTTACCAACAACAGAGATAAGCAAAGATATATTTTATTAGATCATCAAAAAGTTACATTGTTCGATTACAAGGAAATACAGAAATGCTACCGAACAACTTCACACCTTTTCCTTGTCTCCCAAGACTTTCTCGGGAGGCTGGGACGAGGAGCTCGGTTGCTCGGTGGTAACTACAGCTTGATCGGTAGGAATCTTCTCGGGAGGAGGAGGCATGGAGGAAACGTCCTCGGTGGCAGAGGGTTGAGAGGCAGAAACTTGATCGCCCATAGCCATGGAAGACTCATCTGAAGCAGGTTCATCTTCTTCTTCTTCCACAATTGGTGGAGGAGGACCAGGGAGATGCCGTTGGAATAGCTCAGAATCGTCTTGGACTTTTAGCTCTTGTAGAGCAGCTACCCAACCATCATGGAAGTATTTCAACTCCCCATATTGGACTTGAGACGTCATTGCAGCTATCCCTCTCTCCCATCCTTTCTCCCAACCAACGCTGAAATGTTTCTTGATTGCAACTTTTCTCCTCGACTTCTCCGAGGAGAGCTTCACCTCCAATTCCTCTTTCTTAACCTTGATATCTCGCAGAGTAGATAATTCTTCTTCTGCCTTCTTCAATTTATCATCAGATTCCTGATGCTTAACCTCCAAAACTTTAACTTTCTCCTCCAAATTCTTGGAGGCTTCAGCCATCCT
Source organism: Sambucus nigra (assembly GCA_949130495.1). Lineage (NCBI taxonomy): Eukaryota > Viridiplantae > Streptophyta > Magnoliopsida > Dipsacales > Adoxaceae > Sambucus > Sambucus nigra. The sequence goes on along the minus strand of OX422213.1, from coordinate 659,727,569 downwards.
CATCTTCTCAGCCTCAGCCACAGCCAGCTTTTTCTCCCAAACAGTTTTCTCCTCGATGTACTGTTGGCGAGATTCCTTCACAGATTGGGTTAAACCCAACAAAGCATCGTCAACATCGGACGAGGAAGTGGAAGCTTTAATAACTTGATCTTTCTTCACGATGGTATTGAAGCAGTTCACCAGCTGAAAGATAAGAAAAACAATAGAGTCAACACAAATACAAGAATTCAAGAAAAAGAAAGAAAGACCAAAGGTATGAGAAATTTACTGAAGAAAGATGGCGAGCAGCTAGGGATGTCAGTGTATCCCTAGGAATTTTTTCATCAACCCCGAGAACCTCGGGTATAACTGAGCTCGTTGAAGAACTCGGAAGAATGATTTTTGAGACACTACTACCACCAGCGGGTAGAGAAGATGCAGTTCCAGCAAGATTAATTGAGGATGATTTCCTCAATCTCTTCAAAGGACGGTCAGCAGCATCAACCAAGGAAGAAGTCTTGGTCGGAGAGATGGCAATTACATCAGCAGGAGCATCTTTCTTGCTCGGGGCCACTGGGGGCTTCTCGGCAACTTTGGAGGAACCAGCATCTACTTTTTTAGTCCCCTCTGGGACATCAATTTTGCCTTTCTGGGCTCCAACAGCAGAAGAAATTTCACCAAATAGAGCAGGAGGAGCTCTTTTCTTTCCCATTCTCTGAGATAGGGGGATATGAGAATCTGAAGATGAACTTTCTGGTGTTGAAGCTGGTTCAACAGGACGAGCAGTATAAGAGGTTGTGTAACTCTTATACTGTAGTAAATATGAAGCAGATCTAATATGCTCGTCAGCAATGGTCTTATGCAAATTCCAGATAAGTTTCAAATGCTTGATATTCACTTCTGACTCTTTTGGAGTTTTTCTTTTGCTATCAACTGCGAATAAATACATGTCGAGATATCAGTCATACATTTTGTCAAACATGATGAAAGCATAATTTCATAAGTAAAATAAAATGAAAAATAAACCTATCCCATTGCCGTATGGGGGGCATCTGGGACCGTTGTATACTTCATTCCCAGATAAAGGCGCATGTTGCCAATTTTTTATGACCAACCCATGCTCAAAATAATCCCTATTTGAGTCAGGGAGATTAACTACAAGAGCCCTATTCAAATACCTAGTTTTTAAATAATAAATATTATCTAGAACAACCCATTTATAACAAAACATAATTTCAGGGATCCCAATACGAGTCCCATGAGTTAGATTTAATTTGTGCAACCCGTTAATTATTCTCCATGAATTGGGGGCTATTTTTGCAGGAACAAGGTCAAAATATTGACAAAACTCAAGACATAACGGGTTTGGTGGAAAGGAAAAACCGCATTCAGCAACAAAAAGACTGGGGAACCAATGTCCCTCAGCCAATCGAAAGTAATCTAAAGGCTCAGAAAGAACCTCTAGAGTTACCCACGAAGGAATGGAAAAATCAGAACGGAACTTCTCAACAGACTCCACAATATAAACCATATTGAATAAAAGAGATACAGAAGAAAGAAAGAAGATCTTACAGAAAGAAAGGAGATGTGTTGACAACGAACGGAAACAAGGATGAACGCACAAGAGAAGAAGAGAAGAGAAAGCTTGAATGCAGAGAATAAAAAATGTAGACGACAGTATGGTTACCAAAGAAGTTTAAATAATTTGCATTGGGAAGCGGCGAAAGAAATGATTACCAAAAAGAAACTACTAAACTTTCGGCGGCTAAAAGGACAAAATTTGCACGAATATCAAAGCGCTTATCAAAAAGGCGGAAACTGCGAAATAAGAAGGAAATTTGAATACAATGTTCCTGAAACCCGGGAAGTACATTTAATATTGCCATATACCGAGAAAGAATGTTCCATACTCTTCAAAGTTCAAAATATGAAACATTGGGGGCTTCTGTTGATACCAAAATTAATGTGCTGATGTGGACGAAGAAGATGAAGACACGTGTCAATCTACATGGCACAATAGCAGCGAGGAAGATCATTTCCCGACCAACCGTGCTTCTTTCCGAGCAACGAGAATACACCGAGAAACTCTATCACACCGAGGAACTCTATCATACCGAGGAACTCTATCATACCGAGGAACTCTATCATACCGAGGAACTCTATCATCCCGAGATACTCTAAGCACTCCGAGGAACTCTTGATCAACAAGCAACTAAGGCGGTCCGAACTGCATCTCGGCCGTATCATTAATTACCAGACGGACAACTGTTCAACTATTCATTATATTCTTGACGCACACGCTGCATTAAATGTATTACCCTTTCATATGTATATCATTTAATGTATTGGACCTTTCATGTACAACCTAAAGGCTATAAATACCTTGTATCATCCTCAATTCAAGGGGACCGGAATTTCTTGAGAGAACTTGTAATCAAGAATTCCACAAACACTCAGCAATAACATAACAGTGGACGTAGGCATTATTCCTAGCCGAACCACTTTAAAAATATTTGTCTTATTTATTTATCTGTGATTAAATAATTGGAGCGATCTAGTTTTTTACATCAACACTCACCTACCATGCTCATCTCAAACTCACTCTTCATCTCCTCCTCAAAGTGATGAGCATGCTAGGAGCACGTGGATCCGAAGACTATGTCATCCATATAGACCTGGGCAACCAAAATAGCACCGTCAACTCTCCTGATGAATAATGTCATATCAACTCCCCCTCTTTGAAAGCCACGGGCTAAAAGATAGGAAGTAAGCCTCTCGCACTAAGTACGGGGTGCTTGATTCAAACGATATAAGGATTTCCTCAGATAGTAGACGTGTTCAGGGTGCTTAGGATCTTCAAGCCCTTTTGGTTGTTCCACATAAACCTCATCCTACAGAATGCCATTCATAAAGTCACTCTTGACATCCATTTGATATAACTTGAAGTACAGATGATATATGATGGCGAGTGGTAAACGGACGGACACAAGCCTCACAACAAGAGCAAATGTCTCGTCAAAGTCAACACCCTCTATCTGTGTGTAGACTTAAGCGATCAACCTAGCCTTGTTACGGATAATAGTACCATTTTTATACATTTTACTCTTTAAAATCCACTTGGTACCAATCACGTTAGTCTCACTAGGTCGGGGGACAAGCTCCCAGACATCATTCTTTCTAAATTGAAGCAACTCATCCTGCATGGCAAATATCCAGTGTTCATCCTTGAGAGCTTCTTTATGATTCTTGGGATCAACTTTGGATGTCTAGAAGACATGGATAATAATGTTCTCTAGGTAAGCACGAGTCTTGACCCCTAGGGTGGGATCTCCCAAAATGGCAGTAAGGTCATGACTCTTGTGAACCCAAGCAGGTGTGTCCCCTAAGCCAAGAGTAGGGGCCACCCTGGGTGCGGGAGGCACAATGGGATCATCAAAAGAATGTGCGTCATCCTCACACTACTGGCTAGGGTAAACTAACGCATATGGTTCGTCATCTTCCATGGTGACATTAATTGAATCCATAACCCTAGATAATCTCATGTTAAAGATCCGGTATGCTCTACTATTCAATGAATATCCTAACAAAATTTCCTTGTAGCTCCGGGAGTTGAACTTTCCTAGTTTCTCTCTATCCTGTAGGATGTAGAATTTACTCCCAAAGACACAGAAATATGCGAGGTTGGGCTTCTTTCCAGTCCACAATTCATAAGGCGTATGAAGTGTGTGTGGATGCAAGTAAACCATCATTACCTAAAATCTATCGAATTATCACGGTCATTGACCTTGACAAGTTGGACTTGTCAACGCCAATGACCGTGATAAGTCTGGGGGTGACAACTTTTTTTCTCACGGACTTGTCACGGTCATTAACCGTGACAAGTTCATTAGACTTGTCACGGTCTTTGACCTTGATAAATTTTGTCACGATTTAGGACCGTGACAATATTAAAAGAATTATCACGGTCAATGACCGTGATGATTATGGGCAAAATTGCAAAAAAATATGTTGGGCAGTATGGCCACTGCCACTGCTCAGCAGTATATTTGTACATGTTATAGCAACATTGTACCTGTTCAAACATCATGTATCCAAATAAAATAAAGATAATACAAATATACATTAAAAACAATATGCATCACGATATAATCCAAATATAATTCGAATGTAACAACTTAAAACAATTCAATTCAAATAATATCACTACATGTCTGGGGTAATGTTAGCTCTGAGGAGGTTAGTAGGCCACACGATATACAAATTGACACACCCAGTAATATACATCGCGTCTCATTGTTCGCGCAACCAAAATGGGGAGCTCTCCTTTCCGGGTATCACATGCGTGACGAGCACCTTGGACTCGATGTCTTGAAGCGAACGTCCATGAACTAGTGCACCCTGGATGGTATTCAGGTCCCTCAACCCCCGCCCTATCCGTTGGCCACCAAATATGTCCAGTATAAACACGCTCGGCCAACCAAGTGTTGACATCGGTCGATCGAAGGGAGATAAATAAGGGATCGGATTATCAAAGTCTGCATGTGTCGGCGATGAAGCAGCGAGGTCCACCTCATCGTCATCCTGCACCTCCACCTCCACCACCTTCTCCTTCCCTTTCCCCTTACGATTTTCGCCCAGCGAATGCTTCACGAATGAGAACATATCTTGGACCGTCGCCTCCAAACGAGACAGCTTCGCATCATGCGAGGCCATCGTTCGATTTAACCCGGTGTAGCTCATCTCCAATCCGATGATCCTAGATTTGGCCACCCACAAGCTCACCCCCTTGTCCTCCCCTTGCGATCAGCGCCAAGCACTTGGTTGAGTGCGTCCGTGGACAAAGATTCCTTATCAGCATCAAACTGCGACTCATGCACTTCCTTATGCTTTGCCTGAAATGACAAAAAGCACATGATTACTTAAATAAGTAAATAAAAACATTACAACACAATTAAGAAAAACTAAACTGTCAGATTACTTACAATCGTGGATGCGACAATCGGGGACACCTCCTTATCCTTATCCTTCTTCGTCCGAATAGCCACATAAGTATTGATCCTATGTGGCATACCCCCAGGGACACTCCCCGTCCCTTGAAATAAAATAATACAAAATTAGTATCAGCTCCACAAAGTAAAATAATGCAGAATAACATATTTCTATAATTATAGGAAAATTAAATCTTACCATCATCCTATGCTCCACCTCGGCGTAAGACGTCCGGTCAGAGTAGTGCAAGTTCGTCATTTTTCACCCAATTTTCCCTCCCCGATTGGCGAGATGCCAATTCTCGCTCCCCGATCTCATTGTCAATGAAAATTTTCCATTGTGCCAATGAGATCAGCTCCTTCGGCGGGACAGATTCACGCATTAAGATAACGGACTCTCGGGTCTTTCCAAAGTACTGGCTTGATAAAAGGTGAAGACTTGATATATTAGGTCTGATAATTGTTTCCTCCAAAATCTTAAACAAAAATGTCTCCGAATTGGGCAATTTATAGAATTCGAAGAAAACAGATACGCCGAATTTCTCTTAGCTCGTCAGACCGGTTCGAAAAGGATAATTGGATCAGTTCGACGTCCAGATCGGTTCGTTTTTCTCTTACATGGATCGATCCGCTTGTTAAAACTTGGCAGAAGGTTTTCCAAAGCCGGATCAATTCATTTTTGCATAAGGCCAGATCGGTCCGGTATCCAAACATGGACAGTAAGACTTTAGCACATCGGTCCGGTTCGATTTTCTTCAGGACCGAATTGATTCGATCTCTATTTTTCTTCAACTTCTCTGTATGTGGACTCTTATGAACGAAAAAACATTACCAAGAACACACGATTGAAGAAAATGGGCATGACGCGCAATATTGGTGATGATGGATACGTGAAATGCAAAATTCGGATTGAGGACGTCGAAATATGATCGTGCTGAAATGAGCCGACTGTAGCGGTATACGACATATATTCTACAATCTAGAATAAAATAGAAATACCTAGATACTACCATAGACATTTATAGAACATGTCCTTACAACAAAATAAGCATAAGTAGGATTCATTTTGCAAACCCGTTGGTCTTTAACTAAACATCCTTAAAAGATAAACATATATAATATTTTATTTTCATCTTAATTCTGTTGAAGCTATTACTTTTGAAATATCAATCAAACTAAACTTATTGGCTTTGGGCAATTTTTCTATTTTTATCTGAAAAGTGTGCAAACCCAATTTTTAAATATTCTCATAAAATTAAATATAATTTCCTTTTAAGTGCGGAAAGAAGATGGTTCAACACAACACACACAAATGTAATTTTTTAATTTATTTTCAAATTAAAATTAAACTAAACACAAAGTGAATAAATTAAACAACAAATGGATTTTTCACTTGAACCAAATTAATTCAATCCAAGTCCTAGAAATATGCGTAACAATAATTAATTCAATTTTGCAAATTAGGCTAAACCAAATTATCAAATTAAATATGTGACTTGATTAAATTAAGTTAAATTTCACCCAATTAATTTTAGCACCAAATTAAACAAGTAGTGATTTAAATCAAAATTTTATCGTTTTACCTAAGCATACATCTAAGGTGAATTTTGCAAAAGACAAAATAAACAAACCACTACACGGTGATGTACGAGGAAAACCCACAACGAAAAAAACCTCGGACGACCCTCGCCTAACAAATTCACTAAGTATGAAATTACAAATTACAAGACAGGTGGACTTACACCACAAACTTGAGTCCGTCCAAGACTTAACTCTCCTTCTTGTAAACACCTCTGCCTAGCGAATAATCCCGGAGTCCACCGGAACCTTGGAGTCCACCAATTGAGACCAAGCAACCATCAACCACACATGGTGCCTTTCACCATGTGAGAATGCCTAAGCAAAACAAATGCTTCTTATTCTTTGAGGGATGTAAAAGCAAACCCAAACAACTCTTTAAACGGTAGAGTAGAACTCGGTGCTAAAAAAACTCCAAGCAAGATATATATATTTAAGAACTTGGAATAAACACAAACTGGTGGGTGTTTGTGTTTTGGCAGAAATTATTTCATAAAGGCTTGAAAACACAAAAATATGAAATTTTGATTTTTGAAATTTTTTTCTCAATATTTCTCTCTTAAAGTGTGTCAAACTTTATCTGAAAAAGGTTGGTTCCTGCACATATGAAATCTGGGAAAAAGTTAGTTGGAACAAAGTAGTGGGAACATGGAGAAAACTGCTAAAAAAAATTCCCCAGAAATCTCGTTCGAACGAGATTTTCGAACGACCATCTAACGATGTTCCAGTGGCAAAAATGAAAAAACTTGTTGGCAAACTCGTTCGAACAAAATTCTCGTTCGAACGACATTCTTATTCAAACGACAATTTCGAACGAAATGTCAGAAAGTCCAATTTTACATTTTAAGCCCAAAAACTTTTTATCCAAAGTTCTACAATAACTTTCTGAAAATAAAATTTGTTTAAAATGAAATTACACCCATAATAAAATTATTCCAAATCTCCCTATATATAAAAAAATGCATTTATACCTTTTGGAGACTATGAAATCAATTATCATTGACGTAGAAACATGGCACTTGAAACTTGGCACTTTGATAATCTTCGTTTTTAAATTCAGGCCGCTTCTTCTTCAACTGAAACTTCAAACGTCATAGGCTTGGAGGATACTTGCTCAATACTATCCCATGACTCAAATGTTTTTATCCGGAATTAAGCCAACGCTACATTAAGACACAATTGGAAATTTGTGTCCTTACAAATCTCCCCCTTTGGATATTCGGGGACAAAAACTAAAACAAAATCCTAAAGGACCGTCAAGCTCTACTAGACTCAAACACTTACCACCCAAAAAAAAATAAAAATAAGAAGCTTGACTCAAAGACCACTTATGATAAATAGCTTTGTCGATGAAAGTTGCCACTTAGAAAAAATTCATGCACACTTAAGCAAACATTAAACGTATAGGGAATATCAAAGAATTAGTGCAATGAAATTAAATAATCTCCCTAAATTAATTCTCCCCTTTTTATCTAACAATGACATACTTAGAAAGATATCTCCCCCCAAGATAAATCTCCCAAACTAAGATACGATAATAATAGCAATAAATACCATTTCTCCCCCTATCATTCTCCCCCTTTTTGTTCAGGAATAGACAAAGGATAAAAGAACTAATAAATTACTCATTTCTCCCCCAATTTGACTAAGTACCATTTCTCCCCCTAAGGGATATAAGAATGGGGAAGCAAGTAAACAAGATGAATCATAAGGTGATAAGAGCATGAAAGTATATGGGCAACAAAATCATAACTAATCTATACAAATATTAAAGGATACCAGCTAAGATGCAAAAAAAAACGATCCCAATTTGATACATAAGATACTAAGCATGTGATATCAAGAAAAATATGCAACAAGATAGATACCAATTATGAATTAGAAGCATAGATGGACTAGAAATCAAGGCAAAGACTAAAAAGAATTACCATATATATGGACATAATGAATATCACTAATGCACACGCACATATATATAGGTATAGACACCACACATCACAAAATACATTAAGATTTTCACACTCGTATGGAAAAATGTGTCCAAATACATGTGGTAAACAGAAGTGTAGGGGTGTTAAAAAGTGACAATTAAATTTCGACCCAATCACTTAAAACATGTTCACATTTTTCTCATTTGATTGCAAAGCTTTATCACATTTAGATATTGCCTCATGTGACAATATAAATTAAACTCAATGAACAAACATACACAATGCACTCACGCCTAAAATTTTGATGATTCTATAAACCAATAGAGTCATGACAATAAAAGCGTAACTAGGGTTCAAAGTCATTGTGCAAACCCGTTAATATATCCAACTAAACTCCTCATAATTTACTTTTTCTTTTCTTTTGAACATATTCACTAAACAATTTCGGTCTTGGCAAATCTTCTTCTTAATGCCACATTTTTAAGGCCTAAAATTCAATGGTGGATTTTCACGCAAAGTAATTTTGTCTTTCGCAACCCGATTCCATTGATAAACAACTACTCTGGATAACCATATTTTTCTATTATTTTTAAATCCGAAAAACGGTTATTACATGGACAAAAACTCCATAGTCATAGCAAAATGTAGATGACTAAATTAATGGGAGAACATCTCACTTAGCTCAAATATACACGTGAAGTTATAATTTCAAGTGAGCTCGTGCATGTGTGAATTGAGGCATATAAAAATAGAATCCATTAAATAACACAAAATCCAACTACTCCATGTAAGCATGGCAAAGAACATTTTAATGATTACAATCTTAGCCAAAAGTTCTAGCCACATGGAAGCAAAAAAGAAGGGATTGAAATACAAGTATATGCCACATAAAGTGCGTCAAACTAAAATACACACAAAACAAATCTTTTTGAGTTTTTGAAATTTTAACTAAACACAAATATTTACTTAAAAAAAATATTAGTATTTTTCATTGAGTTTAAAGAACTCATAAGATAAAACACAAATGATAAACTAAAATCTTTTTGTATTTTTCATTTAATGCAAACTAAAATAAATATAATACAAAAGATAAACAAGTCATAATTTCTAGCATGAGATATGAAATAAAGCAATGACTAGAAAATGACTAAACATTCATACAACTAGCAATGATATATGATATAAAGCATAAAAAGCTAGAATATGCAAACAACTAACACATTCAACCTATAGATTTAGCAAGGGAGGTGTCATGTGAAAGTAAATGAGAATAAAAAATTCTATCTTCTAAAGCTACCAAGTCAGATCTCCTAACCCAAGCTAGTGACGAATAACGATTTCAGGGTATAGGAATCTTGGCTACCTCAATTGCCTTATGTTGGGATTTTCTAGGACCTCGTTTAATATCAAAGCAAAACTTCCTAAGATGACCTTTTCAACCACAATGAGAATAAGTAAAAACGCGTCGAGAGGTGGTACGTATGGATTAATCTCTAAAGGTTTTCCTAGGTGATTCTCTTAAAACATTGGTTTCGGCTTTATGTCTTGATTCATTACAAGTATCGAAGCCTAAACCACATGTGTCATTTTTAATTTGACAGTTCCTAATATTTTATCTAATTTCTCTGAACGACACTCCAAATCAAATTTGACTTTACTAGAGTCTTTTAATTTATTTTCTAAATCTAAAATGTGAGACTCTAATCAAACATTGCGCTCTTCAAACGCGAGAAGCTTCTTTTTCAAGGATTCCCTTAAGACCTTAAGGCCATCTCTCTCGCCTTCTACATACTCAAGCTTCTCTCGAAGAGCTCTCTCTCGTGTCCTAAGGTCATTAACCAACGCACTCTCATCAAAGACCTTGGCACTCTCTCTTAAACTAGCTTTTAACTTCAAATTTGCTCTTTTTAATTTAATGGATTTTTCATATAATTCTCTAAATGCAAATTGAAGTTCACTCTAATCAACCTCTTCATCACTTTCAATCTCTCTCTCTTCTCCACTCTCACTACCATCATCTTTTTTAGCTTCACAAATAAAGGCCTCGGAAGTGTCATGATTTGAGATGTCATCATCGAACAATTTCTCTCCAGCACTAACATGACAAGCCATGAACGCGGTAAAGTTGCGTTCAATGGGGGATTCGGGTCCCTCTTCCTTTTCACTTTCATCACTAAGGGTGGCATTATAGGAAATTGGTTGTTTTCCTTCTCTCCTTAGTTTAGTGGGGAACTCTCTCGCCCTATGGCCATAACCCTCATAACCATAGCACTTATTTGACTCGTCCCTATTTAAATTTTCATTAAAAGTTTTAGGGATCTTTTCGGCTTTGCCATGCTTAGATTTTTCAAATTTCTTAAAATTATTTTTAAATTTATCTTTGTTAAATTTAAGAAATTTACAAAGCTTCCTGGCAAACATAGCCATATCTTCCGAGTCACTATCACTATCTTCATCCACAACTTGTTTTTCCCCCTTACGAGCTTTCAAAGCAATGCCCTTGTTAATTGTCTTTTCATTTATGGATGGGAACATATCTAGCTCATAGGTTTGCAAATTACCTACTAATTCCTCAAGTTTGGTAGAGTGCAAGGTGGGTAAAGAATTTAAAACGGTCACCTTAGGGATAATTCTATTGAGTAGGGACCTAAGAATTTTCTTTACAACTCAGTCGTCGGGAATTTTCTCTCCTAAATTAAATGAAAAATTTACTATATCGGAGAGTCTAGCATAAAACTCATCGAATGTTTCTTTTTCATCTATTTTGATGGTTTCAAATTGAGTGGTGAGGTTTTGGAGTTTAGAAGCTTTTACTACACTTGTTCCCTCGTGAGTGAGTTGTAGGATATCCCAAGCTTCCAAAGTGGTTTCACATGTCATGATACATCGAAATTCATCCAGCCTGACCGCGCTAAACAAGACATTAATCCTTCGGAATTAAAAGTAGCATATTTTAGTTCGTTCTCGCTCCAATGCTCAACGGGTTTGGGGACACGCTCATTCTCTATTAAACTAGTAGGTGGGGACCACCTATGAACTACGAATAACCAAACCCTCACATCTATAGCCTTAAGTGTCGAACGCATACGTGCTTTCCAATATGCGTAATTAGAACCATCGAAAATAGGAAATTTAGAAATTGGAGAAAAATCCATTTTTTACCAAAAATATTATTAAAGTCCTGAACGCAATAAATTAGCGCTCCGGCTCTGATACCAATCTAAAAAGTGTGCAAGTACCCCCAATTTTTAAATATTCTTATAAAATTAAATATAATTTCCTTTTAAGTGCGAAAAGAAGATGGTTCAACACAAACCAAGCAACCATCAATTGAGATTGTATATATTTAAGAATCTCGGAGTCCACCGGAACCTTGGAGTCCACCAATTGAGACCAAGCAACCATCAACCACACATGGTGCCTTTCACCATGTGATAATGCCTCAGTAAAATAAAATCTTCTTCTTCTTTGAGGGATGTAGAAGCAAACCCAAATAACTCTTCAAATGGTAGAGTAGAACCCGGTGTTAAACAAACTCCAAGCAAGATATATATATTTAAGAACTTGAAATAAACACAAACTGATGGGTGTATGTGTTTTGGTAGAAATTAATTTATGAAGGCTTGAAAACAGAAAAACATGAACTTTTGATTTTTGAAATTCTTTCTCAATATTTCTCTCTCAAAATGTGTCAAAAAATATCTGAAAAAGCTTGGTTCTCGAACATATGAAATCTGGGAAAAAGTTAGTGAGGAGATGGAGAAAACTGCCAAAAACAATTCCCACCAGAAATCTCAATCGAACGACTATCTAATGATGTTCCACTGGCCAAAATGGGAAAACTCGTTCCAATGAAATTATCGTTCGAACGACATTCTCGTTCGAACGACAATTTCGAACGAATTGTCAGAAAGTCCAATTTTACATTTTAAACCCAAAAACTTTTTATCCAAAGTTCTACAATAACTTTCTGAAAATAAAATTTGTTTGAAATGAAATTAAACCCATAATAAAATTATTCCAAGTCTCCCTATATATATAAAAATGCATTCATACCTTTTGGAGACTATGGAATCAATTGTCGTTGACGTAGAAACATGGCACTTGAAACTTGGCACTTTGATAATCTTCGCCTCTAAATTCAGGCCGCTACGTCTTCAACTGAAACTTCAAACGTCATAGGCTTGGAGGATACTTCTCAATACTATCCCATGACTCAAATGTTTTTGTCCGGAATTGAGCCAACATTACATTAAGACTCAATTGAAAGTTTGTGCCGTTACATTATTTCCATTAATCTTTTTATTAGACTCTTGCTAGTAGTGGCTTCCCCGCAAAGGTGATTGCTCCTTTCATAGCCCCTTTCTGTTCACCCTCATATATTTTTTTAGTACCATTCAAACATACTAACGAGTAACGGTTCTTACATAAACAATTCCCCCATAGTCATGAAATATATAAATGACAAGATTGATGGAAGAAAATCTTACAAAGCTTAAATATACATTCGAAGTTAAAATCCAAAGAGCTCGTGCATGTGTGCGTAGAGGCATATACAAAGTTGAATCCATAAACCAAATCAAGTTCAAAACAACTCTATGCAAGCATGATTAAGAACAATTTAAGCATTTACAATCATAACCAAATGTCCTCGTCACATAAAAATCATGGAATGGATTGGATTCAAATACACCAATATGCCACACCGAATGTATAAAACTAAATAAATAAAAATAGAAAATCTTTGTGAATTTTATATAAAAAAAATTCAAAAGAGAATGCCAACTTTTGAAAACAAAAACTAACTCAAAAAACATTCAAAGTCTTTTTGTATTCTTCAATATGACTCAATAAAAGAAAATTCAAAATATAAAAGATACAAACAACATACAATTAGCAAGAATATACATCATGAAGCACAAAGTGGTGTATGTAAACATGCTAACACAATCAACCATTATATATAGCATGGGAAGTATAATGTGAAAGAAAAAGAGAATCAATAAGTCTAATATGCGAAGCCTCCAAATCCAATTTTCTAACCGATGTAGGTGTAATGTGACGCTCTTGAGTTTTGGAAACCTTTGTGACTTCATTCCCAGATTTCATCGAACCATCCTTAAGATCAAAGAAAAGCCTCCTAAGGTGACCTTTCCTATTGCAATGAGTGCAAGTGTAAACAGGACGAGGGATGTTACCTATGAGTTGACCTTTCTAAACGTTCGTAGTCAAATCTCTCAAACGCGTGGTCTTGGATTGGTTAGCGGAAGCATTATAATCATCAAAACCAACTCCACACTTTCCATCTTTGATATGGACGGTTCCTAACATCTTATACAACTTATTCGACCTAAACTCCAAATAAAATTTGACTCTACTCAAATCTATTAATCTCTCCTCTAATTCAACTATCCTCAAATAGAGTAAATGTCTGGACACATAAGACTCAAGAAGATCTTTCTTTGTAGCATCCACCAAACCTCGAAGAAGACTATCTGTCTCACCTTTAACATACTCTAGCTTCTCTTCCTCTCATGTGCCATAATATCCTCATTCAAAACACTATCATTATTCTCCACAACACATTCCTTCAAATTAGCTTCCAACTTCAATCTAGCCTTCTTCACTTTTAACATTTCCACACATAACTCACAGAGGGCAACTTAGAGTTCATTCTCCCCCTCTTCCTCTTATTCTTCATCATCCTCACTCTCATCTCCACTCTCTCGACAATCACTCACTTAGGATCCATAAACTACGGTGTCATAAGTGTCATGCGAAGAAATATCTTCATGGGAATATTTCTCATCAAAGCTCACATAACTAGCTATGAACGTTGTGAAGTTTCACTCAATGGGAGAATTGGATACCTCTTCCATATCACTATCAATAAGGGTGGCATTATATGCTATAAGTTTTTTGCCCTTTTTTCTTATATTAGTGGGGAACTTAGCTACCTAATGACCATAACCTCATAACCATAACATCTCTTTGACTCATCTCTCTTGAAACTATTATTCAGGTTCTTAGGGAAGTGATCGACCTTATTGTGCATATTTTGCTAAAACCTTTTTACATCTTTCGATTGCTTAAGGAATTTGAGAAATTTCTTGAATTTCTTTGCCAATATGGTCATATCCTCAGACTCGATGTTATACTTATCATTCGAAACAAGTGTTTCCTCCTTTCGAGCTTTCAAAGGAGTGCCCTTTTTTTCTTCTTCTCAGTCTTGGATGTAAACATGTCAAGTTTATAAGTTTTAAGTCACCTACAAGCTTTTAAAGTTTCATAGCATCTAAAGTACCCAAAGAATTCAAAATGGTCAATTTTGAATTAAATCATTCAGGCAACGATCTTAAGATTTTCTTGATTACTAAGTCACCAGGTATCTTCTCTCCCAAATTAAAAGACACTACACCAAAATGGTAAAATTGTCACCTTTTTAGTGGCTAGGCTTGTCACGGTCAATGACCGTGACACAAAAATACGTGTTTTTTATCACGGTTATTGACCGTGATAAGTCCGTAACAAAGACATGTCACGATCAATGACCATGACAACCTTGTCACGGTCAATGACCTTGACATGTCCGTGATAATTCTATCAGTAAAAAAAACCTCCCCTTTCTTTTTTTCCCACCGAATTCGTTCCCTCCATTTCTCTCTCTCTCTCTCTCTCTCTCTCTCATCACTTTGGTATGTTTTCACTCTATTTCTCCCCCATTTATGTATATGTGCATGTGTGTATATATGTGTGTAAATGTGCGTGTGTGTGTGGGGGGGGGGGGGGGGGGAGGCAGCAGGGGTGGGGGGAGGGGAGGGCGGTATGTGAGTGTGTGTGTGTGTGTATGTATATATGCGTGTGTGCGTATATGTGCATGTGTATATATGTGGACGTGTGCGTGTGGTGGGGAGGGGCAGCGGGGGGAGGGGTGAGGAGGGCAGGGGGTGTATATGTGCGTGTGTGTGCTTTTTAATTAAATTTTTATTCGTTTATTAGATATTGCCCCTCATATTATAGTGACCCTTGTAAAAGAATTGATTGATTTAATATTGATTGGTTGTTAATTTTTTTTGTAAATTAATAATTAGTGCCCCTTTCATATGCAAGTAGGATTGCCCTCACTGTAAATTAGTAAATTAATAATTGTATACATTAATTGTTAGTTTAATTGATTAAAAGAATTAATTGAGTAGACGAATTAGAAGGAGTACGGGATACACATTTGTTGTTGCCATTGCGGTTGGATTATAGTGAATCGATATTGGGTTGTTTAATTTTAAAAGTGACATGACCACTGGATTATTATCCATATGAGGGTGGGATTTTTTAACATTTTTAGAAAATTACTTTATGTAACGAACAATATATATATAGTATGATAATTAAATGAAACATACTTGAAATTACATATAGTGCGCATAGATACTAGCCTTCTAGTTCTTATGCGTACGCATTCAATAGCCCTTAGACCCGTTCGAGAGTCATTACCCCTGTAATGAGATCTCTCGAATTGTCCCGTTTGGACATTTTGGGCTGCATAATTTTTGTATAATAATATTCTTAGTGGCTTAAAGTTGATACTTTTGGATGAAGTTCTGCAGTCGTATCCTAATGTTCTCTGGGTACATATTAGATTGACAAGTGTGACTGTTATTTCAATTGATCAATTGAAATAATACTCACACTTGCCAATCTACGTCGTGTACTTGGAGAACTACGGAGATATGCTGCCGAATTTTTCTCAAATCGTAACAATGTGCATGAGCTATTAAGTATATTACAGAAATATGCGGTCTCTAATGGGATAGGACCACTCACCCTTTAGAGGATGTCATTTCAAGCAAAGCTTAAGAAAGTGCATGAGTCGCAGTCTGATGCCGATAAAGCATCTTTATCCATAGATGCACTCAGCCAAGTGCTTGGCGCTGATCGCAAGG
Organism: Sambucus nigra; assembly: GCA_949130495.1. Taxonomy (NCBI): domain Eukaryota; kingdom Viridiplantae; phylum Streptophyta; class Magnoliopsida; order Dipsacales; family Adoxaceae; genus Sambucus; species Sambucus nigra. The sequence goes on along the minus strand of OX422213.1, from coordinate 659,711,153 downwards.
GGAGGAAAAGAGGGGTGAGCTCGTGAGTGGCCAAATCTAGGATCATCGGATTGGAGATAAGCGACACCGAGTTGGCTCGAACGGTGGACTCGCATGACCCAAAGTTGTCCCATTTGGAGGCAACGGTCCAAGATATGTTATCATTCATGAAGCGTTCATTGGGCAGAAATCGTAAGGGGGAAGGGAAGGAGAAGGTGGTGGAGGAGGATGTGCAGGATGACGAGGTGTAGGATGACGAGGATGTGGACCTCGCTGCTTCATCGTCGACACGTGCAGACTTTGATGATCCACTCCCCTATTTGGATCCCTTCAACCGATCGGTGTCGACACTTGGTTGGCCGAGTGTTTTTATACTAGAACTGGACATATTTGATGGCCAGCGGATAGGACGGGGGTTGAGGGACCCGAATATCGTTCAGGCTATGCCAGTTCATGGACGCTTGCTTCAAGACACCAAGTCCAAGGTGCTCGTCACGCTTGTGATACCCGTGAATGAGAACTCCCCCTTGTGGTTGTGCGAACAATGCAACACTATGTATATTGGTGGGTGTGTCAATTCGTATATCGTGTGGCCTACTCACCTCCTCAGAGCTAACCTTACTCCAGACATGTAGTGACATTATTTGAATTGAATTGTTGTAAGTTGTTATATTTGAATTATATTTTGATTATATCGTTATGCATATTGTTTTGAATGTATATTTGCATTCTCTCTATTTTATTTGGATATATGATATTTGAATAGGTATAATGTTGCTATAACAGATACAAATATACTGCTGGGCAGTGGCAGTGGCCATACTGCCCAACAGTTTTTTTTTAAATTCTGCCCAAAATTGTCACGGTCATTGAGCGTGATAATTTTTTAAAGAGTGTCACGAGTTTGTCACGGTTTATGATTGTGACAAAACTTATCAAGGTCATAGACCATGACATGAGCGTGATAATTCTAATGAACTTGTCACGGTCATTGACCGTTACACTTCCGTGACAATAAACGTTGTCACCCCCAGAATTGTCACGGTCATTGACATTGACAAGTCCAACTTGTCAAGGTCAATGACCGTTAAAATTTGGAAGATTTCGTGTAGTGAGACGAGTTAACTATGTCGGACATTCTACCATAGAACTCATCAAAGGACTCACTCTTCAACATCCTAATGGTTTCAAACAAAGTGGCGAGGTTATGGTGTTTGGAAGCCTTAACAACACTAATTCCTTTATGGGTGAGTTGGAGTATATCCCAAGCCTCTTTTGACATCTTATAAGTTATAATACGACAAAACTCCTCCAGGTGAGTGTAAGAGCAAATTTTTTGATATTGCTCATAATATAGGCCTTGTGTTGTTTTAGGCAAGTTTGATGCATCCTGTTACAAACTGTCACATACAATCACGGCAAACCGACATCAACATTCAATACTTTATGACATTCCATAAAGGTATTAAGCAATTTATCGTTTAAATTAATTCATAGACTTTATCTATGGAATCTTTATTTTTGTTAAAAATGAACAAGGGTTTTTATTTTTTTTCTGAAAAAAATAATTTTTCTATATACCTTATTCAAACTAGAGATCTGTCTCATTCTAACAAAAAAGAAATTTCATTTGAAGTCTCATTTAAAGTTTAGTTCGATTGTCTATCAAACGAGGGTTTATTATTTTAAGTCATTTGAACTTCGTTCAAATGAGATAACTTATTCATTTGAACGAGATCTTATTTTGTTCAAACGAATTGTTATTCTCATTCTAACGATCCTCAAAATTCGTTCAAACGAATTACAAGACTTGAAATTTTTGAACGCCCTATAAATACCCGTTTCATGTTCACATTTTGTAAGACTTTTGTCAGATCCGTTTTTGCATATATTTTGCAAAAGTTCTTCTTTGTTTAGTGTTCTAAAACACTTTTAATTCACAACGTACATCCTGAGATAGTTTTTATGAATTCGTTTAAACCTTAGAAAGTTTCTTGTATTTTACATACACCTTTATGGAGAATTCATCTCCATAGATGACCATTGTAATTCTCAAGGGAACTCACTGCTGAAGACAAAGGATGACCGGTGAATACCGAGCGTGAAAGGCCGTGTGTGAACTTCTCCTCACCGAGTAGTATTCTTTGAAGATTCTACGAAGACACTGCACATTATATTTGTGGCTGGTATCAAGTAGTCTGTAAGTCAATAGTCTTGTAGATTTTTAAAGTGTTGAATAAAAGGTTTTACCCGAAAGGGAGTTTTTCCTTAATTTGCCTTGTTTGTCTGCATGCTTTAAAATTATCTGTGTTATCACCTAGATTATTATATTAGAATAAAAAGATAAAATTTGTAATTATGTGTGATTGGATATTTAATCATATAATTAGTCCATTAAGATCACAAGCACTCTCTCAAATTGGCATCAGACATTCAATTGTTATTTACCTCTTTCAAGTGGTATCAGAGCGGGTTGCACTAACTTACTGTGTAGATTCTTATTTAGTGCTAGTTTAGGGTGGTTGGTTATATATTTCTATTGTGTTGATTTATTACTTTTTTCCTCGATGGATTCCCCTAGTTTTGACGACTTAAATCGTTTGAATTTGATGTTTGCTAAAATAATTAAATTCTTAAAAATGAAAATTTTTGTTTTAAACCTGCTATGGAATTTTTGTAAACTGTTAAAACCAAGGTTCTAAAAAACGCGGGGCGTGACCAAGGCGTGGAGGCCAAGCCTTAAGCCTTAGAAGCCTAGGCGGGCCTTGGCGTAAAAAGGCGTGAAAAGGTGTTTAGGCATTTTTTAATATATTTTAATAGTTTTTGACTATGACAAGGCTATTTAAAATACTAAATTGGTAAATACCTTAAAAATATGTCTAAATATTTGTAAATTAAAATACTTTTTTTTTTAAATACAAAAAAAAAAACAAAAAAATTTCATCTTTTCACGCCTTACTTCTAAAAAACTCGCGTTTTTTCACGCCTTACCCCCCCAAAACGCACGTTTTTTCACGCCTTGCCCCAAAAAACGTTGACCATCATTGACCAAGCCTTGATCCACGCCTAGGGCCAAAACTTGGCGTATCTAAAAAGCCTCGCGCCTAGGCGCGCCTTGGCGCCGCCTAGGCGCGTTTTTTAGAACACTGGTTAAAACTCAAAGAGATTTCTTCCATGAAAAGCTTATGGACATGGGTAGTGATTTTAAAATTTTATAATTGTCCAAGAAAGAGAGTGATGATAGAGTCCGACTTTTAGAGAAAGAATTGGAGGACTTTAAAATTTATAGGGTTTCTTTTTGTGCCATTTAGGATAATGATAATTTAAGTCATGATTATAAAGCACATGAGAAGACTCTTAGGGATAAGTTCGCTAGCATTAAGGGGGGCGGTATAACCTTCTAGGAATGATTGAAAATTTAAAGAATGAGTTTCTAAAGTTGGAAGAGTCTAATTATTTGCTTGAGTTTAAAATTTTAAGTTAAAAGATAATTTAAAAGACTCTTGTAGTGTTTGTAGTAATGGTACTGGCTCCCATAATTCTAATGCTTTTGATGTTAAAGCCAAGATCATTGTTTGTTATATAGGTTCAACCGCATCCAAGGATGTTAGAAAAGGTCAACCCATAGATAACATTCCTCATGTTTACACATGTTCGCATTGTGATAGGAAAGGCCACCATAGGGCATTTTATTATGATCTTGGAAGAGGTTCTAGAAAGTTTAAGTCTAGTATACCCCTGGTTCCCGAATCCTGGCGCGTTAAGTATCAATATATTTGGGTTAGGAAATCGTTTTTAGAGGCGCTAGATGTTAGACTAGTTGATTCTCGCTTGCTTGCACAAGACTCGTCACATGTTATGTCTTATGGATGATTTCTTGCAAAAAAAATTTTGGTATGTGCTTCATGATATATATTTGCTAGTGTTACGACATGTGTATCCTTTGTATTGTATTTTTCTTTTATTGAGTTATATTTGGAAAATACAAAAAGATTTTATTTTGATAATTTTTTTTTTAAAATACAAAACCAATTTTTTTTTTGTATTTTAGTTTTATACATTTGGTGTGGCATATTGGTGCGTTTGAATCCAATTCACTCCACAATTTCCATGTATCTAGGACATTTTTTTATGACTATAGATACTTAGATTGATCTTAACCCTGTTTGTTGAGTTGTTTCGAACTTGATTTGCTCTACGGATTCGACTTTGTATATGCCTGGGCACACACATGCATGAGCTTTTTGAACGTTTACTTCACATATATATTTGAGATTTGTGAGATGTTCTCCCATCAATTTAGTCATTTACAAGTTTATGTGGCTATGGGAGATTTGTGCATATAAGAACCATTACCCGTGAGATATTTGATTTAGTATTAAAAAAATATGAGTGTAATGGAAAAGGACTGCAAAAGACATGTTGACTTTGCGTGAAAGCCACCATTAAAAAGAACCCAAGAAAAAATCAAGGCAATAAAAATAAAAAAAAATGCCAAAAGGGGGCTAACATATTTTAGTTTGTTTAATCAGTCAAAATAAATCACTTCAAAGGAAAAGAAATGAAAATAAAATAATAGAAAAATTATATATGTTTATCTTTTGAGGGAGTTTAGTTTAAGATCAACTGGTTTGTACAATGAATCCTAGCATGCTTATTTTATCATGACGCTATTGATTTGTAGAATCATCAATATTCTAGGCTTGTGTGCATTGTGCTTGTTTTGTTCATTAAGTTCAACTTTATTTATCACTTGAGGCTAAAGCTTAGTTTGATAACATTTTGCGGTCAATTAAAAATTCTTGAACATATTTGAGTGTTTGGATCATAATTCACTCGTATCTTGTTCACGCCTATCCATTCCATACCACATGTTTAGACACATCGCTACTATGCTAGTGTGTAAAGCTTATGTGTTTGTTTCATATTTTTTGGTCGTTTATACCTATATATATATATGTGTGTGTGTGTGTGTGTGTGTGTGTGTGTGTTGTATTTTCTATGGTATATTTGCCTATATTATATATGGTATCATGTTGAATTTGTAAAATTTACATTTTCTAAAAAATAATAAAAAATTTCAAAAATAGTTGATTGTGTTTGGCTTTGAGATTATCATTACACATGCTTGATTTATATCTTTTCGTGATGATATCTTATCTTCTAAGTGATGTTTCATATTTCATGATTATGTTTTACTCTTTTGTCTATTACGGATAAAAGGGGGGAGAACAAATTATGGGGGAGTTTTTATGTTTGTTTCAAACTCAAGGCGTCACAGGGTATATGTTTTTGTCTCATGTGTGTAGGTGCTTAAAGATAAATTCAAGACACACCAGATGAAGATAATTTTTGTGGAAGGGAAGAAGAAGAAGAAGTGGTAGTAGTTTGAAGACAAAGAGACTTATGCCATTCTGATCTAGGGTTAGGAAGGGTGTTATCTTTCTTTTGTAATCTATATAGTTTTGTTAATATAATTTGGATTTTGAATAGGTTTGTTTGTTTTTGTACCGGAATAGCCAAAGGGAGAGATTTGTAAAAGAAAAATTACTGACATTGCTCATAGTATAGGCCTTGTATTGTTTTAGGCTAGTTTGGCGTATCTCGTTACAAACCGTCACGTATCATTACAGAAAATCGACACCAACACTCGAGACTTCCCGACATTCCATAAAGTTATAAATCAATATAGCGTTTAAATTAATTCACAGACTTTATTTTTAGGATGTCTAATTTTATAAAAATTTAAAAGGGGTTTTTTATTTAAAAAAAGAAAAATATTTGTTACTTTAAACCTCGTTCAAATGAGATCTGTATCTCATTCGAACAAAAAAGGAATTTCGTTCGAAGTCTCGTTTAAAGTTTACTTTGATCGAAAACCTAACGAGGGCCTACTGTTTTAAGTCGTTTGAAGGTCATTTGGACTTCGTTCAGACGAGATAACTTGTTTGTTCGAACGAGATCTTATTTCGTTCAAATGAATTTCTATTCTCATTCGAACAAGCCTCGAAATTCTTTCGAACGATTCACCACGTCAAAATTTGTGAACGCCTTATAAATACCCATTTCGTGTTCATATTTCGTAAGGCTTTTTTTGGATCCGTTTCTGCATATATTTTGCAAAAGTTCTTCTTTGTTTAGTGTTCTAAAACACTTTTAATTCCCAACATACATCCAGAAAATAGCTTTGTGAATTCGCTTAAACCTTAGAAAGTTTCTTATATCCTACATACACCTTTTTGGAGAAGGCATCTCCATAGCTGACCATTGTGATTCTCGAGGGAACTCAGTGCTGAAGGTAAAGGCTGATCGGTGGATACCGAGTGTGGAAGGCTGTGTGTGGACTCCGCCTCACCGAGTAGTATCTTTGGAGATTCTACGAAGACACTTTACATTATACTTATGGCTGGTATTAAGTAGTCTGTAAGTCGATAGTTTTGTAGATTTCTGAAGTGCTGAATAAAAGATTTTACCCGACAGGTGTTTTTTACTTAATTTGCCTCGTTTGTCTTCATGCTTTAAAATTATCTGTGTTATCACCTAGATTCTTATCTTAGGATAAAAAGATAAATTTTAAAATTATGTATAATTGTGCATTTAATTATATAAATACTCCATTAAGATCGCAAGCGCACTCTCAAATTGGTATGAGAGCTTTCAGTTGTTATTTACCTCTTTCAGTGAGAGAACAAAATAGAGCATCAAAACCTTGAGAATTAAAATTTTATGACCTATGCTCAACCTCACTCCATGATTCTATGGGTTTTAAATGAATCGCTTCATCTTTTCTAGTGACAGGTGGATATCACCCTTTAATAACTCTCAATCAAACCCTCTCATCTATAGCCTTAATTTTTGATTTCATATGCATTTTCCAGTATGCGTAGTTTAACCCATCAAAAGCACCAAAATTCATGCCTAACACACAGGATCAAAAAATAATAATTTAGAACAACCCGCTCGGATACCAGTTTGAGAAATCTATGCATGCTTAAGGAAGGATGCTCCGAATGAACAAAAAAGTCTATTTTTTAATTTTTCAATTTTAAAGATTAAAACTTCAAACAAATTAAACTTTGCACCAATTAAAACTGTTTAGTTGTGAAAAACTAATTTAACCAATTTTATCTTTTTAACTTCAAATATGTATGTAGGTGATAAGCAGATAAAATAAGTAAAACATCTACAACATGCTGATGTACGAGGAAAACCCACAATGGGAAAAAACTCGAACGACCCAGCCAAACAATTCACTATGATACGGAATTACAAAAGTTAGCAAATGACTTACTCAATGACTTGATTTCCACAAGACTTGACGCATCTGCATTCTTCAACCGCTTCTCTATAATGCAACACAGGAGTCCACCCACACCAGCTACCATAACGCACGAGTTCACGCACGTCTTGGTATCCACCAACTTGGCTCAATAACTGTCTACAAATTGGAACATGAAATCCACTATTTTTTCACTACAATACTACAAACACGGAGTCCACTGCATGTAAATAGCAAGTACAGATTCCACCGCATGATACACGTTCTCAAAAGATGTGGAGAAGCAAACATTGGTGGTCAAGCTAAAGATCTCAAATCATTTGAATATGAAGAACTTGTATATTTAAACTCAAAGGGTGAAACTAGGAGTTTGAAACTTTGGTAAATAGGTAGAAAATTAATTTTCATCAAGAGTTCTTTAAAAATCTAATCCCAACACGACTTAAATAGAGAAAACACGAATATAGAGGTGACGAACTCATTCGACCGAAAATGCATAGCTCATTCGAATGAGAATGAGTTTTTGTTCCAACGATAATAAAGTTCGTTTAAATGAGAACCCTTTTTCATTCTAACGAACTTCCAACGAGATGAGCACTGCTTAACAGAGACCCCCCCCCCCCCCCCCCGTTTGATGTTCATCGGATGTAGGTGCCAATGACTTTCCAATGTCGTTCTAACGAGTTCAAATTTCATTCTAACAAAATTTTCATTTCGTTCTAATGAGATTTAATTCTCGTTCTAATGAGATAAAAATTAATTTAAAAATAGTTCCAATCGATTTTGTTCAAAAATAAACACCCTTAAAAAATATCCAAGGACCATATTCAAAATGCATTCATACTTGCGAGATCCTTGGTAAACATGAAGACAAACTTGTCACGACAAACATAACACGGTTTATATCCAATCTTTGAAGCTTGGCCACTACATCTTCATCATACACGTCATAGAATTAAGGGATTGACAACACAAAGCCTAATTTATGACTCAAATATTTTGTCCAAAATTACACTTATTACAAATAAATTGACTTGATTGGATATTTTTCTTTACAACTACATTCAAGAGTTCCATTGGTAATGATCTTTCGGTTAATTGACATGATCTTCAGGATTCATTAATATCTCTTTAAGATTAGTGTTCTTCCCTATCCCATTCACCCAACATGTGCTTCTCACGTGGCTTTCCACATGTTCGACCACGTGACGTCAATTCGATCGTACACCCCTCAGGTGTATTTGCACAGTTTTTGCAGTTCAAACGTTGGATCATCATCTCACCCACAATATAGTTGATTTTTTTTATGATTATTTTTGTAAATGATCTTCTCACTATGAACACACCCCTCTTTCTAAGAGCGACCGAGACCGAGTGGCACTACTCTTACTCAACTATCAATGCATTAAGGAGAAGTTCAACGTAAGTCCTAAATGTAAGGCTTTCTCTCTTATCTTGCCTAGGGGGTTGGCTTCCTGGTTATAAATCAAGAGAATCAAGAAGCTAAAAAAGGGAGGACTCTAGTACTTACTATACCAAGTTTGGTTGATTATTTTATTTTTTTACTATTATTAAAAATTGGTATTTTATTTATTTATTTTAACTTACCCACTGGTAGGAAGGGGAGGGGGGAGCGGGATCGAACGCACGACCCCTTGGAAGGAGGGGTCGGAGGGTAACCATTGGGGCAAGCCCCTTTGGTTAATTGGTATGTTTATTGAGGTATGTAGTATATATAAGAATTATTTTGAGTTTTTTTTCCATTTTTCTGACCAATTTTGCAATCGACCCCCATTTTTTTAAATATTTTCAACACACACCCATTCTATTAACTCTCCATCCAAACCGTTAGTTAAGAGTTATATTTAATAGTTTTCAATTTGAGTTTTACCCCACTCAATAACTAGTTCAGCATAAATCCTCACTTTAAAAAAAATATATGCAATACAGCCCCAAATTTTTTATAATTGGAAAAACTTAGTGGGAATGTAATAAAAAAATCAAAAAACATTGAAAAGGTCCAAAAATTAAGAATTTGTAATAAAATTCAAAAAAGATAAAAAAAATTCCTAGGAGCATCTACTAAAAAATCAAAATTGTATAATATCAGAGAAGAAATATATATGTCAGTATAAAACCAAAAACGAAAAAGAAAACTTTCAATAATTTGATAGTTAAATCGAAGAATTTTCAGAAAAGCCTAATTGGCATATATCAAAATAATCAAAACAGTGTGGTTTTGAAAAAAAAAATAACAAATATTTTATGAATTATGAAATTTTTCAAAAATTTTTGGAATTGGAATTAATATAAAAAATTTCCAATATTTTCTTCTTATATGTTGTTTGGGATTTTTCTGCAAATATTCTTTTTATATTTTTCATATTTTTCTTATTTGAAATTATACTATTTAACTTTTAATAGATGCCTATTAGGACTTTTTAAAATTACTTATTTTTTGAACTTTTTTTTTTTATTTTTTAATATATGTATATTAAATTTTTTTAAACCAAAATAATTTATCGAGAGTATTAAGGGACATATTGCAAATTTTAAAAAGTGGTGGTCTATTCCAAAATTGATCGTAAAAGGGTGGGTGGGTGGGTTGGGGTGGGGGACTCAAAATGGTGAACATTAATTAGTGTTGACTAACTATTTGGATGGAGAGTTAACATAATGAGGATATATAGAAAAATTTCAAAAAAGTGAGGGTCTATTGAAAACTAGTCATAAAAGTGAGGAACAAACTCAATATGACCCTATATATAATTAGTACCGTAAGAATTTAATTTTTTAACTTATTGGAATAACAATCTAAAGTCCTATGTCTCCCTATGTTCTAGTATTAAAAGTCGAATACGATTCATACATACAACTTATTGATCTTCTCGTATGCAAGTTTAATGAAAGGTGTGTTGGATGATTTTAATATTAATGGGTATTAATGGTTAGAGAAAATGAAAGGTTAAAACCATTAATTAGTTAGAATAAGAAAAGACAAAGGGAAGTGGGAAAACCAAAGTCCCACATTGGAAAAGTGTGAAAAAGTTAGTGGGTTAATAAATGCTCTTGTGTCATAAGAGATTACTTGTGTGCATTGAAGTGTATGCTACTAGTGTACACCTTAGGTCCAAGGATGGTGCTTTGCACCATCCTCACACGCGCGTGTGGACGTTTAGGGCGCTTTAGAGGCTCACTTTGCACTTTGCATCGTCGTGAGGAGTAGTAGGAGCCTTTGATTTTTGACAACGCCAAAAGATCATTCGGTCCAGATTAAATCTGCCAAAAGATCAAACGGTCCAGATTAAATCCATAATAAATGACACATAATTATGGCGCAAGTGGATCTGAGCCCGAGTGGGGGCAAATAACACCTTAAGGACAGTAGTTTATTACGCCTCAAATCCAATCATCTGTTCATATTTTCTGCATAATTAAAAATTCTTCAACAATCTTAAGGTGTTATTTCATGGAGGCAGAAAAGAATATGAATATGTTTCTGAATCCCAATGTGCATTTGAACCGCTTTGATGGAACAAATTTCACTCGCTGGAAAGGAAAATTATTCTTCCTTCTCACAGTTTTGAAAATTGCATATGTTCTGGATCCTAAACTAGAAGCAATTCCGGAACCAAAAGAAGACGATAATGAAACTGTCAAAGAACAACGAAAGAAACGTGAAGAAGACGAATTGGTGTGTCGTGGTCATATTCTGAATACACTGTCTGATCGATTATATGATCTTTACAACTCTATGCAGTCTTCGCGGGAAATTTGGAATGCTCTTGAATATAAATACAAAACAGAGAAAGAAGGTACGAATAAATTCTTAATTCTGAAATATTTCGAATTCAAAATAAGTGTTAACCAAACTACTTTAGACCAAGTACATGAGTTGCAAATCCTTGTCACAAAGCTTCATGAATTAAAGGTGGAAATTTCTGAATCGTTTCAAGTTGGTGCAATTATTGCAAAATTACCACCAAGTTGGAATGATTGTCGTAAGAAACTCCTACATAAGAAAGATGATATAAGTTTGGAGGAATTACAGAAACATTTAAGAATTGAAGAAGAAACCAGATCCCATGATCAAACAAATGTTTCTCATAATTCCACCAAAGTTAACTTTGTTGAAGGAAAGAAATATCATAATAACTTCAAACCTAATGGTAAGAAGTTCAAGAAAAATAATTCCAATAAGAAACAGTCCAATGGGGCATGTTTCAATTGTGGCAAAAATGGCCACTATGCCCGTGATTGCAGAAACAAGAAACGAAAGATAGATGCTACTGAATCCAATAATACAAACAATGCAAATATGGTGGAAAATAAGATCGAGGATCTTGTAGCAATGGTATCGGACATGCAAATTGGTATGATTAACGAACTAAACATGGCGGCAATAACGAAGTCTTCTGACTGGTGTCTCGATTCTGGGGCTACCATACATGTCTGCAATGATAAATCATTATACTCCGCATATGAAAAAGCAGAGGACAGTCAAGAGGTTCTAATGGGGAATCATAATTCTACCAAAGTTCTGGAAAAAGGAAACGTTGAACTACAATTCACATCTGGAAAGAAGTTGACGTTGACAAATGCTCTGCATGTACCAGAAATTAAAAAATCTAGTGTCTGCAAGTTTGAGTTGTAAAAGCGGCATTAAAGCCGTCTTTGAGTCTGATAAGTTAATTCTGTCTAAGAATGGGGCATTTGTTGGGAAAGGATATGCTTGTGATGAAATGTTCAAACTCAGTATTTTGATTAATAATATGAATAATTCTGCTTATATTGTTGAGTCTTTTGATGTTTGGCATGCTAGATTAGCGCATTTAAATTTTAGATCATTGAAATACATGTCTAAACATAAATTAATAACTTGTGATAGTACTTCTCATGAAAAATGTGAAATCTGTATTCAAGCAAAATTAACAAAAAGACCTTTTCCTAAAATCGAACGAAGTGCTGAATTATTAAAATTAGTTCATTCTGATAAATGTGAATATAATGCTATTTTAACTAGAGGCGAAAAAAGATACTTTATTATATTCATTGATGATTGTTCAAAATTCACATATGTATATTTGATAAGACATAAGGATGAAGCTTTTTCAATGTTTAAACGTTTTAAAGCAGAAGTTGAAAATCAAAAGGAAAAGAAAATTAAAATTCTACGTAGTGATAGAGGGGGAGGGTATTTTCCAAATGAATTTGATTCATTTTGTGAAGAACATGGAATAATACATCAAAGAACTGCCCCTTATACTCCCCAACAAAATGGTTTGGCTGAAAGAAAGAATATGACTCTTACTAATATGATCAATTATATGTTGATTAATTCAAACTTACCAAACAATTTGTGGGGTGAAGCTTTACTCACCGCTTATCATTTACACAACGGAATTCTATCAATGAAAACACATGTTTCTCCATACGAGGTATGAAAGAATCGAAAACCAAATCTGGACTACCTAAGGGTCTGGGGTTGTTTGGCTTTCTATAGAATTCATGATCCGAAAAGTTCAAAGTTGGGTGCAAGAGGAATTAAATGTGTTTTCATAGGATACGCGAAAAATTCTAAGGCATATAGGTTGTTGGACTTAAATTCTAATGTTGTAATTGAATCGAGGGATGTTGAATTTATTGAAAATAAATTTTATAAAGATTCATGTGTCGAATTAGATGCCAATCCTGATACATCCACTAGGTTGATTCCTAGACCATCAATTAATAATAAAAGGAATGAACCCGAAACAGAAATAGAACCTAGAAGAAGTCAGCGTGCTAGAAAAGAAAAATCTTTTGGCCCTGATTTTGTTTCATCTCAAGCCTTAGCCTTTTTGGTTGAAGGAGATAGAGATAATAATATCAATAAAATGCCTATTTTCCTTAACGTAGAAGAAGATCCTAAAACCTTTAACGAAGTAATGACTTCTAGAGATGCTTCTTTTTGGAAAGAAGCTATTAATGATGAGATGGATTCAATTCTATCAAATCAGACATGGGTTTTAGTGGACTTGCCACAAGGATCACAACCTATTAGTAGTAAATGGGTATGTAGAATAAAATACAATACCGATGGTTCTATTCAAACCTTTAAGGCTAGATTGGTAGCAAGAGGTTTTAAACAAAGAAAAGGGATTGACTATTTCGATACTTATGCACCTGTTGCTAGAATTACATCCATACGTGTTTTAATGGCAATTGCATATATTTATAATCTGTTTGTGCATCAAATGGATGTTAAAACGGCATTTTTGAATGGTGACCTAGATGAAGAGGTATATATGGAACAACCCGAAGGGTATGTTTTGTCCGAAAATGAACATAAAGTTTGTAAATTAATTAAGTCACTTTATGGGTTGAAACAAGCACCAAAGCAGTGGCATGAAAAGTTTGATACGATCATTATTTCTGATGGTTTCAGACATAACAACGCTGATAAGTGCATTTATTCTAAATTCACCAATGACTATGGTGTAATTATTTGTCTATATGTTGATGACTTATTAATTTTTGGTACAAACATGAGAGGTGTATATGAAACTAAGAAGTATCTTAGTTCACAATTTAAGATGAAAGATCTTAATGAAGTGGATACCATCTTGGGTATTAAAGTTAAGAAACATAGTGGGGGTTATGCATTATGTCAATCTCATTACATTGACAAAGTTATTCACAAATTTAATCACTTGAAAATAAAAGAAGCAAATACCCCATATGATTCTAGTATAAAATTATTAGAAAATTCTGGCAGAGCAGTTGCACAATTTGAATATGCTAGTGCAATTGGAAGTTTAATGTATGCGATGCATTATACAAGGCCAGATATTGCATTTGCAGTAGGTAAAATGTCAAGATACACTAATAATCCAAGTGTGGATCATTGGAAAACAATTGGGAGGATTTTTGGTTATCTAAAGAAGACCAAAGAATTAGGTCTATTTTATTATGACTTTCCAGTAGTTCTTGAAGGATACTTTGATGCTAGTTGGATAACTAGTGCAAGTGATAATAAATCCACATCTGGATGGATATTCGCCTTAGCGGGTGGGGAGGTATCTTGGGCATCCAAGAAACAAACTTGCATTACATATTCAACAATGGAATCTGAGTTTATAGCACTGGCAGCAGCCGAAAAAGAAGCAGAGTGGCTAAGAAATTTATTATTGGACATAAAGTTATGGCCAAAACCAATACCATCTCTTTCTTTATATTGTGATAGTGAAGCTACATTGTCTAGAGCGTATAACAAAGTATATATTGGAAAATCTAGACACATAAGTTTAAGACATGAATATGTCAAACAATTAATAACTCATGGAGTTATTAATATTATATATGTTCGAACAAATAAGAATCTAGCTGACCCTCTTACCAAAGGACTTTCTAGAGATTTGGTAAAGGACACATCTAGTGGAATGGGACTAAAACCATTTTTTCAATAGTCACCGGTAATGGTAACCCAACATTGTAATAGCATTACCACTATTCCAAAGTTTAATGGGTAATAACAAGTTACTGATAAGTGATTGGTTTTTGCACTGAAATTTATTCAATTTCATGTCCCTTCTAGGATGTTCAGTGCATATTGCTACGTCAAGAGGATGAGTTTAACTCTTAATGAAGTTCGTTGTCTAAAGTAGCAAGGACGTGCAAGAGAACTTCACCTATATGAATATAGTCGCACCTTTTAGTTCAAATCTGGAGCGTTCAAAATATAGTTATATATTCAAAGACCGTGATTAAATGGCCTTTGGATGTGGTGTCTGTTCATGAACAGACACCACAAGAGGCTATATATAGAAGGCAAAATCCTGTCATAATTAATTTCGAAAATTCTCTTTCTCTATTATTTCTTCTTACCAATTTCATAGAGTGTTCTGGGGTATTCTTCAAGTTTGCTACTTGAATAAACCCGTGGATTTGTTGTATCTTGGAGGTAATTTGTCTAGACCCGTTAGCAAACTCTTTACGAGTGGGGGCAAATAACACCTTAAGGATAGTAGTTTATTACGCTTCAAATCCAATCATCTGTTCATATTTTCTGCATAATTAAAAATTCTTCAACAAGGTGAGCACAAGGGTGGACCTACATGGTCTCGAGGGTGGGAGACTGCCCGACCTAAGTTTCGGGATTTATCCGGTGTATATGGTAAAAAAAATTGGATGTAAGTGTCATTTTCTGAAGTGAAAGGCATTGAGTTCTTGATGTTTTAAAAGCTAAGAAGCGAAAAAGTAATATTCAATAACGAAACTAAAACACTCATGCTTATTCCAAAAAAGAAAACTCTAACTCTTCATAATTCCCACTTTCATTAACCAAAGCAGCCATCCTTTCCTCTCTTTACCAAGTCCCATCTCTCTCAAGTTCCCATATCTGGCTCTCTCTGCAGACACCAGCATGGCAACCCCTACCACCCGGTAGTTTGTCCTAGAAAATATTGATTTGTTGGTTGGTTAAAAATATTGATTTGTTGGTTTGTTACGTTGTTAAAAATGTTGCTTTTTTTGTGCTCATTGTTTATTATTTTTAATTGTTGTCATATAATTATTGAAATATATTTTTAAACTCAGGGC
The DNA here is from genome assembly GCA_949130495.1 of Sambucus nigra. Classification (NCBI taxonomy): domain Eukaryota; kingdom Viridiplantae; phylum Streptophyta; class Magnoliopsida; order Dipsacales; family Adoxaceae; genus Sambucus; species Sambucus nigra. The sequence continues at coordinate 659,695,315 of OX422213.1, read as the reverse complement.
AATTACATTGAAGTACTATTCTAAAAAATTCGCTTAGGCTTGAGGCTTGGGAGAAACGTCATGCCTTACGTTTTTTACTCCTTATTTTTGGTAAAACCCTTACAATGCATTTTTTTCTAAAAACAACAATGTTTTAGTCAACTGATATCTCCTTTTAAAAATTTTTTTTACAAACCGGACCATTATCTCATTTAAAATAATCAAATAGTATTTTGAATTTGCATATATTCGGACATATTTTTATGTTATGTACAATTTTAGTATTTTAATAGCCTTGTCATGGTTAAAAAATATTAAAATATATTAAGAAGCCCTAAACGCCTTTTTACGCCTAAGCTTCTAAGACTTAAGGCTTAGCCTCCATGTCTCGATCACACCCCGCGTTTTTTAGAACCTTGCATTGAAGTAATTTAATTACTATTTCAGATTTAACATAATATTATGTTGAGATATTTAAAAAAATTCTCCAACAAAGTAGGAGCCTAAATTAATATTAACCTCGTGATTTTTAAAATTAAAAAATAAAAAATCTAAAAAAAAATCATCATTGGCTCCTGCCCCCAAACCGAGACCTTTGTCAAACTTTTTGCACTCCCTAACAAAAAATCCTGAATCCGCTCTTAGAGCATCCACAATGCGAAAGCCAACTTTACAAATCTGAAAAGGTGGATTTGCCTTTCATGGGAGATGGTTTGTACACTGATGATAGGTAAAAGTTTAAACCTATTTTGTCTTAATAATTCCTACGAACTATAACTTCTTACGCCCTAATGTAGTGTATAGGAACCCAAATATACGTTAAAAGTGTTGTTACGAACTTCATTTGTTCGTATCAATTGTTATGAACAAATAAAGTTTATAGGAACACTTACACAATTTGTAACCATTCTCTAAACTTGAAGAATGCTTATAAATTTGTATTTATAATTTATTCATTTTCACCCACCACTACAAACTTTAAATTCTATAAAATTACTAAATCTCTTATTTTCTTCTTCGAGATGGTAACGCTCTTAGGTGAGCACCAAAAAAAAAAGTTTATTGAAAAGTAGGGGTGGCAAATTGGGTCAGTGGGTCGTGTTTTGGCCCGACACGACACGACACGGTTTTTTCGGACACGAACACGACACGACAACCATAATTTCTTAAATTTTAGGCCTAAAAAACACGATAACACGACACGACACAACTCATAATTAAGACACGACACGACACGACTTCGTGTCAAAAAAACACGACACGAACACGACACGAACACGAAATATCGTGTCAATTTCGGATCAATTTCGTGTCGTTTCGTGTCGTTTTTTCGTGTCGTTTCTAAAATTGTCACTCCTATTAAAAAGTCATAATGTACTTTTGTTCATCACGTTTCCAAAACTTATACAAAAATATAAAACTTACAATCCTTACATAAAATACATAAAGTATGTGCACATTTATAGCTCCCAAAGGACAATCCTTACACACAAAGTACGGTTGAATTTAGACAAAACCGCAATCAACGGTCGTGAAACGTAAAAACCAACTTAAGAAGTTTGAAACATTCCAAAGTAAATAGTAAGAAAACTCAACAGATAGATTTTTAAAACTGTCAAAATAAAGTGATAAAGCTAAATCTCAAGGAAAATATATGTGCTCAAATACACATTGCTTATGAACTCACTGTTTATCCAGTTTTTTTGGAAAGTTAAAAACAATTTGTGATTGAAACGTAGGCGTTTGATTTGAATTTGATTTAAAACGATGGGCTAGTTTATAATAAAATGGAGTATTTTTTAAATCTCAAATTGTGCCACATATCGATATATGAAACCCTATATTTTTATTACTCTCATCTATGTATCTCCCGTATTTATCTATTTCTCCCTTTTCATTTATATCTTTCATTTTATATCAAACGACTATATCCCCTTCATATCTTATAATTTAGATTAATTGTAGGTCGTCTTAGAAGTTCAACTCATTTTTGTTACTCACTGACGTGTCATGTCTGGATTTGTTCGTATTTTAAATGATACTCAATGGATTCAAAATAGAAGTGACGATTCGGGCTAATGGGTCGTGTTTGAGCTTGACTCGACACGAAACGACTTTATTTTACCTGACACGAATAAGACACGACACGATGCCGTGTTTTTTCCTAACACGAGTACGACCTGACTTGACACGACACGACACAAATAACATTATATATCAATTTCGTGCTAATTGACACGATTCAACACGATAACTCGCTTATTTTTTATATATATATAATAGTCATTTTTGTAATTTTATGTTGCATGATTACCATGACAAGGCTATTAAAATACTAAATTTGATTATCAAGGGATGGTAATCGGGCCAAATCGGATTTCTTAATCTTGTTGTAATTGGGCAAAAAGGGTCAATTTCTTGTCAAACCTACGGCACAAACACGACACGATCCACTATTGGTGCTGATTAGCCCGATACGAACACAATAGACCGTGTTAATTTCATACCAATTTCATGTTGAGTCGTGTCGTGTCGAAAATTGTCACTCCTAATCTTAAACATGAACTAATGTAGATACGACACGTCAGTGAGTTTCACGAAATGAGTCAGAATCCTGAATTTGACGTAGAATTAATCTTTAATTGATGTTGATTATTTTTTTAATTAATTTTATTTATATCTTTTTAACTCCCTTCGTTTAAAACTATTCATGCATCCGATCGAATACTAAATAATTAGAAAATTGAAACATTAAGTTTAAAATTTTTACACCTCCAACATACATTACACCCACACATGGAATCAAAAAGACTTTTTTTTGGGTATAGCTATAGACACTCCTAAAATTCTGTAGAAGCTCCAAAAAATTTTTAATTGACAATAATATCCTTTGTCCTTTACTCTAACCATTTCACTTCTTCCTACCATTTCAATAGGGAGAGCAGAGACTCCAAACCCCATTTAATAATTAAATACAATTTAAACAAATAATTCTTTTAACTTTAAATAACAATTATTAGCAAGTTAACAACTTAATCCTTAATTAATTTATACCTTAGTATTTACTTATTTTTTTTATTAAATATGAACACGATCAAGTTAAAACGCGACACGACACAGCATTACACAAAATCTTATTTTTTTATCTAACAAGAACACAATTCAAATAAAAGTGACACGACACGAAATTTTATTTTTTTATTTAACACGAACAAGAAATATTTTTTGAACCTAACATGAACACAATCCAAGTAAAAAAGACACGAGATGACACAAAGTATTATTTAACTTTATTTACAAAAATAGAAACACATCCGAATTAAAATTCAACATAATACGACATCTTTTTTTTTTACTAAACACAAAAATGCCAAGTAAAAACGACACCACATGATTTTTTTTTTAAACACAAATGTTAATTTTTTTTAACAAAAACAAACACATTTTTTTCACCAAACACAAACACGATCGAAATAAAACATAAACACCACATCGGATTGTGTTTGTGTTTGTTAAAAAAAATCAAATAAAATCATGTTGTGTCGCTTTAAGTTGATCATTTTGGTTAAAAAAAATTACTTCGTATTATCGAACCACATACAATGATAATAGATATATCAATTGCTCAAAAAAGAATACAATCATCAATAAGCAAACAAAGAACATAAACATAAATAATAATGAAAAAACAATACCCGCCGTTACAAGATTTTTTTTTCCAAACACAAATAATGAAACGATTTTTTTTACTTGAAAATTGGATACAACACGAAATTTTTTTTTAACATAACACGAACACAAACGAAATAAAAAAAGACACGTATTGTGTGAGATTTTAATTTGGTCGTGTTTTTTTAAAAAAAAAAAAGATTTCACGACATGACCAAATTAAAATCTTGGTTTACTTCGATCGTGTTTGTGTTTGGTAAAAAAATCATGTTTGTATTTGGTAAAAAAAATTATTATTTGTTTGCTTAATGATGATTGTATTCTTTTTTGAGCAATTGATATATCTATTATCATTGTATGTGGTTCGAAAATACGAAGTCAGTCTACAAAAATTATTATTTGTGCTTGAAAAAAAAAATCATATTGTGTCGTTTTTACTTGGCCATATTTGTGTTTCGTAAAAAAAAAAGATGTCGTATTGTGTTGAATTTTAATTAGGTCGTGTTTCTATTTTTGCAAATAAATTAAAATAATATTTTGTGTCATCTCGTGTCTCTTTTATTTGGATTGTGTTCATGTTTGGTTCAAAAAATATTTCGTGTTCGTGTTAGATAAAAAAATTAAATTTCTTGTCGTGTCACTTTTATTTGAATTGTGTTCTTGTTAGATAAACAAATAAGATTTCGTATAATACTGTGTTGTATCGTATTTTAACTGTATCGTGTTCATATTTGATAAAAAAAAAAGTAAATACTAAAGTATAAATTAAATAAGGATTAAGTTGTTAACTTACTAATAATTGTTATTTAAAGTTAAATAAAATTATTTGCTTAAATTGTATTTAATTATTAAATGGGGTTGGAGGGTCTCTAGCTCTCTCTCTTGAAATGGTAAGAAGGGAAATGGTTAGAGTAAAGGATAAAGGATATTATTGTCAATTAAATGTTTTTTGGAGCTTTTACAGAATTAAATGTTTTTTGGAGCTTTTACAGAATTTAGGATATTATTGTCAATTAAAGGATAAAGGATATTATTGTCAATTAAATTAATATTTGTGTTTAAAAAAAAAATCATGTGGTGTCGTTTTTACTTGGCATTTTTGTGTTTAGTAAAAAAAAAAAGATGTCGTATTATGTTGAATTTTAATTCGGATGTGTTTCTATTTTTGTAAATAAAGTTAAATAATATTTTGTGTCATCTCATGTCTTTTTTACTTGGATTGTGTTCATGTTAGGTTCAAAAAATATTTCTTGTTCGTGTTAAATAAAAAAATAAAATTTCGTGTCGTGTCACTTTTATTTGAATTGTGTTCTTGTTAGATAAAAAAATAAGATTTTGTGTAATGCTGTGTCGTGTCGCGTTTTAACTTGATCATGTTCATATTTAATAAAAAAAATAAGTAAATACTAAGGTATAAATTAATTAAGGATTAAGTTGTTAACTTGCTAATAATTGTTATTTAAAGTTAAAAAGAATTATTTGTTTAAATTGTATTTAATTATTAAATGGGGTTTGGAGAGTCTCTGCTCTCCCTATTGAAATGGTAGGAAGAAGTGAAATGATTAGAGTAAAGGACAAAGAATATTATTGTCAATTAAAAAAAATTTGGAACTTCTACAGAATTTTAGGAGTGTCTATAGCTATACCCCTTTTTTTTATCTTGTTTTATTTTGATCATAATATCATAGAGAGTGGACCCCTTGAAATTTAATAAGCGTAACGAACGTGCGGGCCATGCTCATGCATTTGGCCCTCGTACAACTCATTGAATTGACATTCATTCATGTTTCCGCATGTAAATTATGAATACCCTGCCAGTTCATAAATATACTAATAAAAATCTCCCACAAGTGTTGTAACTTGTAACATTGCATTGCACATTTGTTTTTATATAGTTCAATTATTACTATTTCAGACCTCTACTGTATAGTTTGGAATGTTTGTCTGCCACACTTCCTTCTATGTGGCTTGGAATGTTACTTTTTTTTTTCGCAGTTTTATGGACTCATAGGAAAAGTTTTGTTTACTTTTTCCACAAGATAATTCTGTATTTCTATTTCGTTCGAGGTGAAATATATTTTAACGTGATGAAAAATAATATGATGAAATACATTTTGATCTATTTAGAGTTAAAAAAAATCTATTTTTGTTTAAAATTTTTAAATTATAGAGTATGCACTTATTCACAATATCAAATCAATAAAAAATTAATTTTAAATATGTGAAAAAGCATTTCACAATTTTACTTTTTTCTGTGTTCAAAAGCATTTCACCCACTTGTACCTTATGCAATATCTCTTAGGGATGGCCACAATGTGAGTTTTCGACGGATTTCAAAAAATGCAAATCGTTCGAAACCGAAACCTGTTTTATTAATAAAACCCGAACGATCCTGACCAGCTTATTAAATTAATAATTTAATGAACTTGTAATATTACATATTTAAAATAATGCATAAGTAAACCACCGTTATTACAAACTTATAATGGAAAAAATATAATTTAAAATATACTTGTGTAAAGGTATTCACCTCATTAGCGGATGAATCATTATGGTGCCCGACCCATAATTTTGGATTACAGAGGCCGTAGTCCTTTCTTAGAGTTTAATAGTATAAAAAATACATATAAATTTAAATATAATAAACCCAAACCAAAATTTTGCGAACCAAAATGGTGTGTTACAGTTTTATCGTACCGTAACCACCCTTAATTGGAAGCAAAGAGCGAAGTAAAATTGGTTAAAAGCTAGGGACTCAAATACTAAATATTTTCATTCAGTTGTTAGTCATAAAAAGCTTAAAAATTGTATTACGGACATTTATAATGATAAAAATGAATGGATTACTTCTAAATCTGGTGTTGAAATAGAATTCTATCATTTTATAAAAAATTTGTTCAATTCTAATAATCTTAATATGGAGAATATCACTTATATATGACCATTGCCTCCTTAGTTAACTGATGATGATTTAAATTTATTAAATAAGCCTATTGCAAACTCTGAAATTAAAGATATTATTTGGCCTGAGGCCTAGAGGTCTTACTATGGAATTTTATTGAGATCGTTGGGATGTAGTGGGATCTTCTATTGTTAAACTGCTTCAAAATCTTCTTTATTCATTTTTTTTTGCTTAAAGATCTAAATGAAATTTATCTTATATGTATCCCTAAAACTAATAATCAAATTTAAACTCCTCAATTTTGACCTGTTAGTCTTTGTATGTCAGTTATAAAATTATTTATATTGCCATGCTTAATAGAATTAGCATTTTATTTATCAAAAAATATTTCTCCATTTCAAAATGCTTTCGTTCCAATTAGACATATTTAAAATAACATTTTAATTACTCATTAAATGATTCACACTATGAGCTTCAATGTCTAAAAGTATTAGTTTTTCTCTTAAACTTAATCTCTTTAAAGCTTATGATAAATTAGAATAATATTTCATTAAATGGATGTTGCAACAACTTAGATTCTCGAATTATTGGACTACTCGTATTATGCCTTGTGTTACTACTAGAACCTTTTCAACTATAATTAATGGTCATTCGGGTTCCTTTTTTAACCTAGGGGCACACGACAAGGTGATTCCAGTCATCATATCTATTTTTATTTTTTTTTAACATATCATGAGATGTCTCGTCCAGTTTGTATGCATTTCAATTAATTTTTATTTACAGTTCGTGACTTTTGCTACCAGTATCAAAAATTTAATTGGGACCAAATTCAATTCTTTTTCAAAACTGTTTTATTTCAGTAAAACCCTTATACCAAGAACCATGATTATCCCCTTATCAATTCATTCTTGACTTAGATATGTTCACTTGTTCTCTCACTAAAGCTAATATGGATAAAATCATAACAGCTTCTAAAGCATCGAAGTTTGGTCCTCATATTCCTATTATGGATTTGATGACGATTGTATTATCTTCTTAAAATGATCGATTCGGAATGTAAATAATTTGAAACAACTGCTTAATAAATTTTGCCCTCTTTTGGGCCAAAGTTTATAAACCGATAGGTTTGCCATCTAAATTTCTAATAAATTAGATTCCATTAATAAATATCGGATTAATGAGGCTCTTAATATTCCTTACTTTCTTATTAATGAAAAATATCTAGGTGTGACTCTTACTAATGGGAGAATGACAAAAATTATTTTCCAAGACACTGTTATTAAATTAGATAAGAGAATTAACCTTTGGTAAATTACTGTTCTAAAAAACGCGTATAGGCTTGAGGCGTTGAAGAAACGTCCCGTTTTAAGATTTTTACGCCTTATTCTTGGTAAAACCCTTAAGGCGCACTTTTTTCTAAAAATAACAATGATTTAGTGAGACGATATCGTCTTTTAAAGATTTTTTTTACAAACCGGACCATTATCATCTAAAATAATCAAATAGTATTTTAATTTGCATATATTCAAACATATTTGTATGATATGTACAATTTTAATATTTTAATATCATTGTTATGGTTAAAAAATATTAAAATATATGAAGAAGACCTAAAGGCCTTTTCACGCATTTTTACGCCTAAGACCCGCCTAGGGTTCTAAGGCTTAAGGCGTGACCTCCACGCCTCAATCACGCTCGGCATTTTATAGAACCTTGGTATAAACAATACTTATCATATTCTAGTAGGTTACTTCTTATAAATTATGTTCCACCTTCTCTTCCTATATATAGTATGTCGTATGTTCAATTGCCTAAAACTCTTCTTGATGAATTCTCCCTAAAAATTAAATGACTTTTTTGGAGGGCAAGTCCTACTTTTAAGAAAAAAATCTATTATTCAATGGAGTTTAATTTCTAGGCCTTAATATATGGGGGGATTAGGAATTAAAAATATGCATACTCTCAATTAGACTTTTATTTTAAAATTAGGTTGGTTTTTGATTACTCAATGTAACTCTCTTCACGCAACTGTTATGAATCACAAATATTACCATAATAATACTTTTTTGCAATCACTACTTAAAAATAGAAACTCGTGGGCTTGGCAAAATATTTTAAAAGGAATATTACTTCTTAAACAAGGATTACAATGGTCTTTACATGAAGGAAATATTATATTTCGGATGGATAATTGGATGTCTAATTATTCCTTACAGTCTATTCTATAGATTGATACTTATGATGATTCCATCATGGTTTCTCAATTTATGAGACATAAAACCAATTATTGTAATATTTTCAATAGTGATAAATGTTCTTTATTTTCAATAGTGATAAATGTTTTGTGTGCCAAACATATTTTCAATAGTGATAAATGTTCTTTATGCCATCAACTTGATTCTAATAGGCACTTCCTAAATCAATGCCAAACTTTTACCAATATACTGGAAGCAACTGGACTTAATTTTTCAATGAATTCACACTTTCTACTTGCTCTTTCTAATAAGAATACTATAGAGTCTATTTCTAAGTACTTTGCAATTACAACAAACCTATTTACTTGTTGGCGTATTTGGAATCTTCGTGATAATGCAATTTTTAACAATTGCCCGGTTCAATTATCAGTCCTATAATTAGAGAAGATATTTATAACTACAATACCTTTGTTAAGGAGAATTACTCTCATGATCTTAAGAATTTTAAGATTGATATTAATTGGCTACCTTCCAATAAGACTACTCTTAAACTTAACACGGACGGATCTTGTAACACCACTAATCTATCGGCGGGAATCGGAGGGGTGCTTAGAGACGATAAGAGGACTTTTATATGGGATTTTATCAAAAATATTGGCTTTAATACTACTTCTATAGCTAAAATTTGGACAATAAAAGAGGGATTACATCTTGCTAATCTTAAAGGTATTCGAAATATTCGCATTATAATGGTATGTCTATTTTCAGCCATTTTTGTGGGGACCAATGTTCGAGCCATCATATCCTAGAGTTGCTAAATTTGCATAATTATAAGGTTTGTTCACTTATTCACGATTTCAAACCAACAAAATTAAATTTAAATGTATGAAAAAATATTTCACTATTTTTCTTTTCACCTTGGTTAAAAGTATTTCACCCCAAACCAAACGGACCCTAAAGAGAAAATCTCTTATATCATATGAACATACACTATGTATCATCTTGTAAACAACAATGGGATCATTTTGATAAAATCCAGTTTGATAATGTGATATTTGACTTAACCCCAATTTTTTTAAATAATTATTCATCACACAAATTTCATGAAAAGACTATTGATTTCGATGGGGAAGAATGTCGATTTTTATTCAATATGTGTAGGTTGTCAGAAAATATGTGTCTATAGTAATTGATTTGCATGAAATAGACATTGGATTGCATGAAACTGCGATGATCTCTAATTATTTACAAAAATAGGAATTCAGCCAAATATCACATTATCAAGTTGATATTTTATCAATATAACCCAAAACAATTCTAGACTCGCATCACATGCAGAGCAACCCCAATTGTTAGGTGAATTTAGATAAATCAATGGCACAAACACTAGTATAAACCGAACTCCAAAAGTCAAATAATAAATTCTTAGGCTCTGTTTGATAAAACGTCAATGTGATAATATCTTGATAATATAATATTGACTTTACCTCTAATTTGAAAATAATTAGATAAAACACCACTTTCAAGTAAACCGCCACCTATTTTTTGGATTTTGACACATATTTCATGCAACTCAATACCTATTTGATGTAAAACAACACCTTTTTTTTATGCAAATCATGAAACTGTTGTTATGGCTAATTAATTCAAAATTTTGGGACAAGTCAAATATCATATTATCACACTGAGATTTTGTAAAAGAACATAAATAAATTTATACACACGCATATACATTGTACATACCTTTCGTGCGAACCTATTTTATTAAACAATAATAAATTTAGTTGATTTTTTGTTGGGTATTTACACCACCACCACCACCCCGGAAAAAAAAAATTAAGGTGATTGCATGAAATGTGTAAAGAGCTCAAATGCTAGTAATTGAGTACAAATGCAGCTACAAAATAAAACTGCGGCCATGCACATGGGAGTGGGATAAATAATTGACAGAAACTTTGAAAAAAAAAAGTGGGACCATACCAGTACAAGAAATGCAAGCCACTAGAGTTGGCCTAAACAACAGTAGCAGGAGGCCTCATGCTAATGTGGGTAAAAGGGCATTCTTTTCCTTTGACAGACCTTCAAACTTGGAAGAACAAAGTGGAATATCCCATTTATGAAATTATCCATTCCATCCTCTCAAATTCCCATAATATATCAAGACTCACTACTGTGTCTATGTCTCTGTCCCCACTATTTTATTTGGAGTAATTTTAGACTGATTTAGAATATCGACTCATTTTGTACGATAAATTATTATATAGTGTCGTGTTTGCATTAATTTGAATTTTGAATGATATTTAATAGATCCTGAATACAAACCAATGTAAATACGACAAATTAGTGTATCACAAAAACTGAATCGAAATCTTGAGTTGGCGTAACATTCCTTTTCTTATTTTTACTGTACACAGACAAGTGACACGAGCGCAATTACAACTAGTAATGCTATACGCATCAAAATCAAAAATTTTAATTAAAATTGTATCCCAAGTGTATTAAATAATTTTACATTCCTTGGTGTATAACATTTAAGTACATCTGGTAAAAAAAATCTTGGTAGGCAGAGATTTTTTTCCTTTTATTAATGGCTTAGATAATGTCCTACATGGTTTCTCTTCGACATAACTCCTGCACGAGACGGTTGTCTCAAAATATTATATAAAAAATAGGGGTTAAGACTATGGATTTATTCGACTTTGCTCCCGAATTATAATGTCAAATCAGACCTAATCCCCTGTATTGCAGGCAAAGTCAAAAAATTATGAAAATGAGGGGTTAAATCAAATTAAACATTTAAATTTCAGGGTTAAGTCAAAATGACCCTAAATCCCTTGAATTGTAGCCTTTTTTTTTTCTAAAAAACTGATAAAGACAACTCGATAATATTGTTTACAATAGATTAGAATGGAAAAGGAGAATTCATGTGGCCGACCTCATATGATGGAATTAAGGCAAGGATGATAATGACGAGGAAGCACCTTTTGACGTTTTATAGAATTGGGGGTGATTTGTAAAACCGCTATAATTCAAGGACTTACTATAATTTACACTAAAAATTATCCTTTATGGCTTTATGTAATTATTTGTTAAAATGTTACAACTTCAAATTTATTTACATAGCGCTGTTGGAATTTTAAGGGAAAAATTTGCAATTTTTTACAAATATATTTTTCATTTTAATATTAGTAACAAAATTGATATTTAAAATATATGTAAAAGAATTACTAACTACAACACCATAGAAGCAGTTGCGGGTAGGTCAAATAACCATGAGATTGACAATGACAAGTCTCTTTTTATTGTGTAGTACCAAGTTGGGCCTCTGTTTATTCCATCCTAGGTCCACTGTAGCTATATTTTTTAGCCTGCACTTGGATTGGACCTCTTGTATTGTATAGGTACAATGCACAACTGAGTGGCCATTTTAAGTGCTCTCAAACAAGTAAATTTGGGAGCAAAATACTCTAGCAAATGCTTGTTCGCATAACAAACCAATTATCAAGGGAGGATCACACGCGATAATTGGAATGTCGCAACAAATCTGTGAATTACGACATAGTCACCAAAGACCTCCTTCCATGTGACTACAATACCTATTTTTCACACAATGTTTACGAAAACTATAATTCCAATCTTCTTTAAGCATTATGATTAAAGTTGCCATTATGTTTTTGAAATCGAAACAACTTCAAAAAAAAATATACTAATCTTGCATCGACATTCCAACTGTCGCGGGCTGTGTGCAGACGAAATGTCACTGGAAAGTTAAATATGCTCAATGCCTCGGAGCAAATCGACGTTTTGGGGAAGCGTGGAGAACAATGCTCCAATGCTATGGAGATAGTCTAATACACCCATTTTTCGGCATTAGATTTAAACTGTCGCCCGTACAACTTGAAAAGGTAGTTGAAATGTCGCCTTATGCCCGGACCATAAGTACACATCATCTTGATTTCAACTCGTTTGCTTTTAACGAGTCTTTTATTTTATAATATTAACACTTGGAGTTGGTATAAAAAAAGGAAATACTCAACGGGTCCTCAAATCATAAGAGTACAACATATCAATGCATTTTGAAGTGTATATGCTATTGGTCTGAAAGAAAGATTAATAGCAACAGACAACATAACTATTTATATTCAATACTATTGTTATTCTAAATGTCTGAGTAATTTATACTTCATTAGTTATCATCATAAGAAACAAGAAAATTGGTAGTGCATCCACATGCCTCACGGTCCTCAACTCCACAACAATCATAGAACTTTGCAGCATATGGAGGATCATCAGGTCCCAACTCATAGTACCTTTTATTAACATCACATATGCAAAAAAATCAATAATCATAACTTTATCCTTTAAACCATAAACCCCACAAAAAATAGGGTAAATTATGTGCAAAACATCACATGTAGAATTTTTCATGTTGTTCCAGAACAATGATGAATTTCCCATCATTCCATACAGCAGCAAAATTTAAACGATTTTAATATAATTAAAGTTAATGTTGATCCAAATTCAGGACAATGCTGCCACAAATTTGTAACCTATAATTTCAGCAGAAATAATTGGTTTGTCCTTAAAGCTATTTCACTTTGTGACAAACAGAAAATGTTGAAGTTCCTGCCTTACAGAAACAAAAGGGAAGCCAATAATGCACAATAAGTCAAAAGGGAACGTATGTTTTTCATCCTCTCCTGTACTAAAGCTAGACTTTATCCTCCGTGCTTGTTTTGTTCAAGTTTTAGTGATTTCCAGGAATTTACATCGGTAAATTCACATATACAATTTTAGCATATGAGACTGCACTGCATATATTAAATTACCAATTTAGGATTCCAGAAACGACAAAAGCTCGAACCAAACAAGCCCTTAGAATAATGTATATACCCCTGTTAATCCAGGAATTCATTGGTCAAACTTAAAGGCTACAAAATATTTCAAAGTTTTCCATTGAGAGATGAACCAGTGGGTGTGATGGTCAATTTGTAAGGTTCATTGTGATGTAAAATATCTCACCCAAACATAAAAAGCGATGCAGCTTGTATTAGTAGTTTAGGAAGAAACTTTCAATCGAACCCCTTTGGTCCACTACACCAAAACAAGCCATTACTAACACAATTTTACCATTACTAAAAATATTAGTAGCATAATTTTTTCATTAGAAAAAAAGCGTGAAGCACGAAGTTAGTAACGGTAAAATTCTGTTACTAATAGTAACGGTAAAATTGAGAATTAGTAACGAAAAATCTTGTTACAAATAATAACGGTAAAGTTCTGTTACTAATAGTAACGGTAAAATTTAAAATCAGTAATGGTAAAATTTTGTTACTAATAGTAACGGTAAATTTCAAATTTTGTGACGGTAAGGTCCGTTAGTAATATTAATACATATTTAACAAATATATATTTTTCAAGATCCAATATCCTTAATTTAAAAAAATTCAATTATTCTTACAATACTAAATAAATCCTATGAACATATACGAAAATAGTCCACATAAACAACGACATTATATTCAACATTTACATTTTATATTAGCATACACTCTTTATTTACAAAAGAAACTTAAACCAAGTAAGTGAAACATCGTAATACAATCACCCCGAAAGTTACATTATTTTCATAAATGCATCCAATATAACATTCTAATACAATCATCACAAAATGAGATGTTTTTATATAATAACTAATCAAATGAAATATAAAAAAGAAGTCTCTTGTTTTTTACTATCAACTTTCGTTCTATTACCATCGCAATCAACGCCACAACCCCCAACGCTGGAAACTTGATGAGAATCCAAAAATGACATTCTGTCAAACAAAATAAAATTATCATATCAGTTATAATATCAAAGTTTAGTCATACAAAATTAACAAAAAATTATCCACCAGCAAAATTAATTGCACAAACACTGTAAAAAAAAATTGCACAACACTCTAATGCTAGTTTACATCTAATATATCAAGAATACGAAAGTTCAGTAGCGGGTGCATCTGATATATCAAGAATAAGAACGACTAGTATTATTGTCATTTAACAGAAATAAAGCGCTTTTGAACTTCGTAATGTCTTCCTCGTGATATCTGATAGGGTTATTTGTATTTTAGTGTTAGGGGAATTCTTCTTAATGCACTTTGGGGTTCAAAATTTGCATTATTTTACACATTGAGGCCTATTTTCACTTTGTGTGACACTAGGATTTTTTTCCACTTATTTTTCCAAAAAGGTGGTGTGAAAAATGATGGGAAAAAATACAAGCGTGATGTGAAAACGACATGAACACAGTACCTGAAAATGTGAGTTGTTGAGGCATCGAGCAATCTGGCGTAATAGAGGGACCATGCATCGTTGAAACTCTGCAGCCTGGGTAGCTTCCATAACTTCCTCCAACTCACCCGGGAACATCACCTCTTTAGAACTATTAGTCATAGGCCAATACTTCAACAAACCTCAAATCATTGTGTCCGACGGCTTTACGTCTTTCTACACAAATTGGGTGATGCAATACAACAATTGCTGATGATACATCGATACGCATTTGGGTCTGTGAAGGGGAATCAATGCATGAACAAGGAACAACTTGTGCTCTTCCTTTAAAGGCAAGGAAAGCCCATTGATTATACTGCCCAAGATCTCAAGAAACTCCGCAATCCCATGTGCTTCTTCGTCTCGAAAATAAAACCGTGGTGCTTCTCCGTCTCGAAAATAAAACCGTGGTGCTTCTCCGTCGTGCTTCTCCGTTTTGCATTAGACTAACATCAAAGAATCAAGTCAGCATTAAAGTGAGAGGTTTAATACACAATGGAGTGTATCCAAAACCCATGTGACAACACACATATAAATAAATGGTAAATTAAAGTGACTACGTATTTAATTACGCCCACACCAAATCCTTCCAACAACCTTCCCATAAACAAAAACGAGGAATCCTATACAAAAGAAGCATATAGGTAAATGATAAATTAAAGTTAGAGTTTTAATACACAATGAAGTGTATCGAAAATAAGACAACCAAGTAGACTTAATAGGAACTGAATTTCTTGTGTTGTACCACATTACATGTTACACGGTAATGCAAACAGAACATTACGAACCCATCCAATGAAATTAACAATGATCACTCATTTTGCCAAATGAAATGACGAGCCATCCAATTATATTGGGAATAGAAGTAATCATCAATGACTGAAATTCGGCATAAGAAGCATTCAAAATTTCAGTCTTATAGCAATTACCAGTTAGGAATGCAAAGGCCACAATATAAATACGTAGAAGGATAATATCAGTAGAGCAGCCAGAATCATCGTACCCCTTTTCGCTCGATGTATTCTGCAATCTGACCACTAGATATTGCACCAACCGTGGCACCCAAATTCACTAAAGAACCAAAAACAGAGAACTGCAAAAAAAATATGTTAACAAGCAAATGAAACAAAACCTACATATAAACTTATACACACGTATGTTTTTCGGGTCAACTTACATGTAGTGTAAGATTAAGATGTCATAAACATTTTAATAACTTAATTTTTCTTCTTGAAAAACTTCTTATCGGAATAATTCTCTGCCAAAGTTATATATATTAACTAGAGAAGACGGAACTACACAACTTGAGGGTATAATTCTCATTATAAATTAGCCTCAAAGAGATGTGAAACTAATCTTTATCAATCCAAATATTCATAAATATTAACTATGATTATCAAAAGTCAAATTAATTGAAGATTTAGAAGTTTCCTTTTCTAAGTTCAGGATTCAAAGGTTCCTCACCATGGTCATATTTTAAAGGATTTTTTTACTTTACCCCAAGATAATGCATTATTTGGAGATACCTCTACATGTTTAATAATTAGACTTATGCTCAGGCATGCATAAGTGGGGAGGTAAGCGTGCTTTAAAGCTTTCTCTACATGCTCAGGCCTTATTGTATAGATTGGTATCACAGGATCTGGATTAAATTCCTATAAACAGCATCAGATTAATGTAAGGGCAATGTGTCTAGTATACCTGCAAAATGACTAAAAATGCAAGATGGCAAGACTTTACTATAAAAATATACCTGCAAAATATCTTCTCTATCCCTAGGTCTTTGGCATGTAACTTTTAGGAGATTGGTAATTTGCTTCTCATTCAATCGTTTTGTATATCCCTGTCCCTCAACAATCTTGCAAGCCTAGAAAACCACTAGCATTAAGTAAAAATTAAAAAATATATAAAGAGAAACAAAATGTAACTGAGTCCAATCTAATGAAAAAATAAAAATTCAAGGAAGTTAGAACAGATATAATTATTACACTAGTTCTCTTGTGGGTTGAGATGTTAATCCTGAAACTCGATACTTTCTTCGTACATTGCCCCTGTGTGTTACTTCAACTTTCACTCCTCTTAGAGCCTATTTTATCTAGAAGACATTTTAAAGTTGCAATTCTAGTTTTAATTAACATAACAAGAATATTTATCCTATCAAACCACCAAAAGAAAATCGGTTCCCTTTAACCCACAAAAAATCATATTTATAATGGAACATGGCTTCACAACAGAAAAATAATATACAACTATTATACTTCAGTGACCAGATACATACTACATGTCCTATCAAAAATAAATAATGAAAACCACTGAATAATACCTCATAAGTTATGTGTGTTGTCTTAAAAAAGGTGGCAGTTTCAACTGTGAACCCAAAATACAGTTCAGGCGAACCCAAAACCAAAGAAAGATGACACAATTCCAAAGACTAGAGGTTCCACATCAAACAACAAGAATAGTTTGATTTTTAATGTTGGTCAAGTGGCTAACACTAGCTTGGAAGATGAAAAATAAGATGCAAGAAGGCGAGAAACTCGTCCCACATTAAATCATTTCACAGAAACATTCTCTTTCTAAATTAAGCCGTGGAAAATGACTGATTCCTTAAATGGTTATGCTGATCTAATTTATGTAGATGTTTGTGATACATTATGGCAAATTAGCTTATGCGCAATTCATACAAGGTATTCAAAATGTTTTTTTGGTACAATTATAAAATGTGTACTAATGATTTTTTTTATTTTTCCTTTGGTACGCAAATAAAATGATGTTGGAGCGTCTTTTATGCGCGCTTTATGTATTTATTTTTGTTTCTTGACGGTAAAAAAAATGCAATCCAAACATTAAAATTCAATTATAAACATGGTCGAAATAAATATTTAAAATACAAGAGAACTCACTTTTGTGTCACTCTCCAAAGCAGCCTTTGCTGAGCTCATGCCACTACCATATCTTCACGCAGAAAAGATGACAATATTATAATTATGTGATCCCAAGTTTTAGAGATGTTAATTAGAACATAGTTGATTAAACAATGAAAATTACCCTAGTATGATCCTTTCAGAAGCAATGTAGGTTAGAAAAATAAAAGCACCACCTGCGAGAAAACATACAAGCTCTATCATTTTTTCTCTCTTTAGAAAGTCCAGAGATAGAAAAGAAAATCAGATCGAAAGAGGATCGTACCTGGATTCATGATTGGAATGAAATGCTGGAGTAAAGAAACAAAGGAAGAGCTCGATGCAGAGATGGATGGAAGATATCCATATCTTGATGTCTCCAAGAGCGGTTTCATAACCTGCAACATGAACACTTCTATCATTAAGATGGAAAAACAACACCGTTAACATACACACATTCAAGGGTCGGGCGATTTTAGAAGGACGAGGAGTACTTCAGAATTGAGGCCTCCATACAAATCAATAAAAAATTGTTAAAAATCATTGAATAAACTGTTAAAAATTTTGTTCTGCTGGTTTTTGGAAAAACATCATATTAAGCGGTACAGATTTAAGCAACTTCTTTAAAAATCTGAGAGTACTTTTTTTTAAAGTTTTTAAACTTTAATGATATCCTAAACATTGTCGAAAATTGAAGGCCCAATGCACCTCCATACACACACACACACAGAGACCAACAAAAGTATACCTCTGGTCCATTTGCAAGTGAGTGCACAAGGATGTCAATGGTACAAAATCTTGTTTCACATATTCAACAACTTCCTGCCAGACATACGTAATGAATTAACATTTTCCCGTGCCTTTCCACATCTACATGGCTAGTCTGATATATTTGAGTTCTACAAGTACTATCATGAAGCTCATTGGCCATGGATAGTATAAAAGTCAGACTGACAGTTAAGGATGTTGTTTAGGACTCTCATCGGATTCCATTATACGATTAAAATGGAAGTAGCAAAATTTCTAAATTCATTCATCATTAGAGGAGATACAAAGATCAAAACTACAGGAAACATCGATACAAATAACTACGAAATCATAAGATTAAGCTCTTAGGCAACTCACGCACGTTTGGTCAGTAGAGTACTTGCTGCTATTTGGCTTAGGTAGTTCTAGTGACCACTCATGAATGTGTAGTTTTATATATATATATATATATATATATATATGCACATTAACTCTTGTGGAATCAGTAATCAAACATTGTATCAAATGTCATCCTACATTATAATTATACCCACCGCCTCAAACATCATACATACTTCAATAATTATTTTATTTTAAGTTATGATATCTTGGGGTATCCATGCCTGACTAAAATATGTTTAGGCCTCCAATCCGAACACGCCACTATCTATAGGAGGTGGTCCTAAGAGGTTTTGAACTTTTGGCCTCCATGTTGTGAGGTAAGAACAAAAAACATAAAACAAACAGTGACAACCTTCTTTGCACCTCCCTGGAAATCAACCACAATGAATAAAAAACAAAAAAATTAAATTGAATGATTTGTTGAAATTATAATGAGAACCTGCACGTCATGCACGTTTGTCCTTTTCATCTTTGTCCTTATCAAAAGAAAACTCTTGTGGACTCAACGAAAACTCGGCTCCAGCCTCGCCCCATGGGATCTCCTCTGGCCATAATCGCCACCATTAAAGAGGAGTGATATGGAACTGCAATAAGCGGGGCAAATTTTAATGAAGACATTCTTATCGGTTCAATAAACTCAAAAGTTAGAGTAGTTTAGGCTTGGAATTTTTACAAACACGTAGTATGCAAAAGTTACTATATCCACGATTCACGTATACAATAAACCTAAAGCAAGGCACATATAAAGTTAGTAAAAAATCCATGATTCACATTTAGAATAAACCTAAAGCAAGGCACATATTGGGCTAGTGCACTTTAGAACATATGGTTCTAACACATTAGAATCAATCAAGTAGGTGTTAATTAAAAAGAAAAAAATAGAGGTCTTGAAAAAAACAGAGATTGAATATGTACATGAACAAAAAAACATAAAAATTACTACGATACATTTGTTTTGGCAAGGAGATGAGTATCTCGGTTTATTTTTTCATCATCTTCTGTTGTAATATGTAGCTTTGCTTTTTCCGTAGTTTCTTCAGAAAGAGAGATTAGGGTTACCTGTTGTTGACCGGCAGAATTATTTTGTGAACTAATTGAAGAAGAAGAAGAAGAAGAAGAAGAAGAAGAAGAAGGTTAACCTAGTTGAAGAAGAAAGAATAGGGTTGCAGTGTAAATTTTGTGAGGATTGAGAAGAAGAATGGCGGGAGGGGTGTGAAATTAGGTCTTTCTTTGGGAGGGAAAAGTGGGGGGGGGGGGGGGGGGGGGGAACGTTTACTGGCTTCTTTTTTTTGGAAAAGTGCTAAAATAATTTATTCACCATTTAACTTTTTTTTTAATTTGCAAACTCAAATTAGTAACACTTAAACTAAATTAGTAACGGAAACTTATTGTTAGAATTAGTAATAGTAACATACCTAGTAATGAAAAATTGGTCTGTTACTAAAAGCTTGTTTTGGTGTAGTGGTCATGTTTTTAAGTAGAGTTGTTCTATTATTTTGAACATTATTAGTAAATGGCAAATCTAAAAAATTAGGACACGACACGGTGGGGACACGACATCAAATCAATATTTTTTTATAATTATGTTTATACATAATAAAAAATTATGAAATATCACATTAATACTAATCTCATAGTAAGAACAACATTTAATATATAAGCATTAAGAGTAATAAATCCATTTTATACATTAAACATCACAATAATACTAAATCCCATACTAATCACAATCAAAATGCAAAGAAACTTATATAAACCATACATAACATTAGTCTTAAATTCATACTAAACATCAAACTTCAATCCATACTAGTAACAACCAAAACGCATAAAGTCCGTACTAGTAACAACCAAAATCCATACTAGCAGCAGTGATATTGTTCCCTGGCCTAGTTCCCCACTTTCCATTCTTAAAAAACAGAATTTGTATAAACAATTCTAAGTCTGTAAACAGAATTTAGATAAACAAACAGAGATGATATAAAATTTATATAAACAGAGAATATAAACAGAGATTAAACAGAGAAACAGAATGTTAAAAACGGAGATTAAACAGATGAGAAAAAGAAAAGAAAAGAAAAAGAGAAAAAAAAGTCATAACAGAGGAAAAAAAATAAAAGTTGCTCGGTTTTTAAGTAAACAGAATTTATATAAACAAAGAGAGATTAAATAGAATTTATATACACGGAGAATATAAACAGAGATTAAACAAAGACAAACAGATAGTATTAAACAGAGATTAAACAGATGAGAAAAAAAAAAGAAAAAAAAAGGTGTTAACAGAAGAAAAAAATAAAAATAAAAACCGCTCAGTTTTTTTTTTTAGTAACAAAAGAACAAGTAATATGCTATTTCTGGTGTGGCACCAAAAGAAGAAGTAATATGTTTGGTAGCAAAAGCAGAAGTAATGGTGTGGTAACAAAAGCAGAAGTGCAAAAATGAAAAAAAAATTTACCTAGAGAGATCAGAGTGAAGAAGACTTCCACTGGTCAGTTTTGTTTTTTAGTTTGACACGTGGCATGTCGGACACATGCCCAAGCCGTGTCCTAAGCGTGTCTGTGTCCTTAAGAGTGTCCGACACTTGTACGGGGCCTTCGGGGAAGTGTCCGTGCTTTATAGGTAAATATAAAATATTTCACAGCCTTGCAAAGGCCCCATGTGACTACTATGGTTTCATCCCATAACTCCCTCAATCTCAAATAAAACAATTATTGACAACTTATACATACTTGTCACCAGAATGATGGACCTAAAGTCTCAATTTCAAAGAACTCACTATTCTGGAATCAAGAAGATATGTTTTACTAGTTCACACATTAACCACTCCATTATTGATATTTTCTGTGGGAAACTACTTTAACAATCTCTCTAAACAATTCTGAAGTGTTGCCATAGTGAATCCTCTCATACAGGGTCATTTTTCAGACCCAACTCTAACCACATTATAGTCACTATCGATATACTACCCAGGAATACACAAATCAAATAACTCCGCAATGTCCACCCAAAAGATCTCCTCTCCCTATAACGATCTCGTTCATACACATCCAATAACCACTCATTATCCCATATTAAGGCTTAATACATACTAAAGCTATAACTGCCCAATAAAACATCCAATACCTCTGCTAGTTTAGCATTCCACGCAGTCAAAATAGCCCACATACCAACCACCGATGGCAAACAAACCCATCCTTAAACATAGATTTCCAGATGCGCCTCATGAACCTCCTATGTACCTCTTTTCTCTTGTTCTTTGGAAGAATTATTATGGCTGGATTCTTTGCCTAATGTGTATCTTTAATAACACGAGCCTATAGACAATGATATATGGATTACTATAGTGGATGCTAAATGCACTAGATCTGAAAGATTGGCTCTACGGGAAAGTTTGAAATGTGTAGCAAATACTTGTGATGGCCCTAGGTGATTTCAATACGATGGATGCTCTTTAAAGAAAGAATTGGGGGTAACAAATGACGGACTTTAATCACTCTTGCTCTGAATGTAGTTTGTTAGATGTGGGCTATACTAGTAATAAGTCTACATGGACAGAATCATTTGGGGGACAGAGAACTGATGTATTTTGGGGGGATTTCGACTGAATCTATATTACACTACTGTGAGTCATCTGAACAGACTCGAATCTGACCACTCTCCCCTCCTAATTTCTATCAGCACAATTCTAGATGGGATAAAAGTCCCTCGTATATTTCAGAATATAGGGACTTCTCATGATAAAGTTGAAGTTGAAGTTGATGTTGAATAAAGATTGTTGAGTCCTCTTAATGGTAGGTTATGTGCTAAACTGAAGAGAATCAAGATTCTGCTTGAGCAATGGAATAAAGACACTTTTACAAATTCTTTCCAAAATATATATATGATGCAGAGGACTTGGTTCTTACTTAGTAAGAAGAAACTCTTTCACGAAGATACATAATTGCACAAGAGTAACTCCACTTTGCTAAACATACTTTTAATAAGAATCTCAAATAAGAAGAAAAGGAACTGTGGAGACAGATCAAAAATGACGTGGATCAATCCCTCCACCCCAATAAAGCGTCCATCTTTTCATTTTGTATAAATCAAGGATACACTCGATCAATGATCAAGATTCTTGTTCACCAACATTGAACTTGGTTCGTTAATTATGTTCAAAAATGGAAAGTGGACCCTTAATTTGGAATAGCCCAAAAAGGAATAGTGGACTTTTAATTAGGAACGGATGGAGTATTATTAATGTAAAAAGAAGAAGGTTCATTATGCATAGAATCCAGAATAGTATAGGAGATTAGGTTGATAGTCCTAGTGACATATCTGAAGCAGCTTTAGAGTATTTCCAAAATCAACTGGGAATTATTTCCCACTGTGGGTAGGGAGAAATTCTTAATTACAGACCTAAGTTGATTAATGAAGCTGAGAATGATGTATTAATTGCAATGCCTGGAGATGAGGAGATTTGAGAGACTATATTTTTCATAGATACAACCAGTGAAGCAGGCCTGATGGCTTGACAGGTCAACCCTATAAGCAATGCTGGGAGATAACTGCAATGATATTACAGCTGCTATTAAAGCATGTTTTAATTGTTCCCCATGCCTAGGCTAGATCAGTTACATGCACTTTGATTGCTCTTATCCCTAAAGTGAATAATCCTTCCTACCTCTTTCAATGATGAAGGTACACAAACGACCCTTCAGCTGACTTTATCCATACATTAGTGGTTCCCCACCCCCGACCCTCATACCACAGGCCGAATCTCTAGAGGATTCTAGCTGGTTTCGTATGAGACTATTCTTCACACGTCGTACGGCTAAGGGTCGTTTATGTACCGTCATCATTGATGGACGGACGTGTCATAAATTGGCCCTCCCCACAGAGCCCATTTCCAGACCATGCCGTATCGCTTAGCTCGGCAGTAGTCGGTCTATTGCTCCAAGCCGGAAGTGTCATGTTTTTTTTCCATCGGTGCTTACGCGGATGAGGTTTCGTGCAAAATTTTTGAGATGAGGGTGTGTCATTTGCTCCTCGATTTTCCTTGGCATAATCATTGGAGCATGCACAAAGGGCGTGCCAACACCTATACTTTTCAGTATTAATGGCAGCAGTTTCAGTTACGACCGATGTGTGAGATATGCCCTGCTTGGCCCTCCGTTCTCATCATTTCCCATGAGGACTTGACCACTGAGGCCTCATATGTCGATCTCTACTCATCAGCCCCATCAGTCCTCCAGAGAGACAAATATTCCCACGGTGATTCAGCAGGACCTGTTGGACCCATATTCCAACGTCTACACCCCACCAGATGAGCTACCACCGCTTTGCGACATACAGCATGCCATTGATTTTGTATCGGGAGCTTACCTCTTCGATTTACCACACTAACGCATGACCCCCACGGAGCACTGAGAGTTACGGTACCAAGTTATAGACTTGTGTAACCATCCTTACTTTGGTATCCCCAAATAAGGACGAGAGTTGGCACATGTGTGTGGACAGTCGTGCCTTTAACAAAATCACCGTTAAGTATCGTTTTCCCATTCCCAAGTTCGAGGACATGTTAGACCACTTTCATGGGCCCGAGTCTTTTCTAAATTGGACTTGAAGAGAGGTAATCACCAGATCAGGATGTGACTCAGAGGTGAGTGAAAGACCCCCTTCAAGATGAAGGACGGGTTATATGAGTGGGCAGTGATGCCATTGAATTGTCTAATGCTCTGTTCATGTTTATGGGAATTATAACTCAGGTTCTCCGTTCGTTTACGGGCAAGTTTGTGGTAATGCATTTTTACTACATCCTCATCTACAGCCAATCAGAGGAGGAGCATTTAGATCCCATCTCCCAAGCCCTAACCGTTCTTCGGGTTGAGCGCTTCTACCTCCACATGAAGAAATGTGCATTCGTGGTTCCTTCGACTAAATTTCAAGCATATGTCATATCAAGTGAGGGAGTCTGCATGGATACCTCCAAGGTACAGGCAATAGTCGATTAGCCTACACCTACCTCTGCATCCCAAGTCTGCAGTTTCCACAACCTCGCAGCATTTATGAGCATTTTATTACGAAGTTCAGCACGGTTAGGGCTCTCATTACAGACTTATTGTCCATCTCGTCAGGCATAGAGTTTCGGTGGATGGATAAGGCATACAACGCCTTCTGTCCCATCAGAGAATTAATGAACTCCGCCCATATTCTTACACTCTTAGATTTCACCTAGTTATTCAAGCTATCTTTCAATGCATACAAGACTGGCATATGTGCGATCCTCAGCTAGAATGGTAAATTAATCGTGTTTTTTGCCTGAAGTTGATAAGGGCACCCCTGAACTACTTTACCTACGACCTCGACTTTTATGCCGCGGTTAAGACGATTAAGTTTTGGCAAGCCTACCTCCATCATATGGGGTTTGTTATCAAGTCCGATCCTGAGGTTCTCCATTATCTTCACAACCAACATTGGGCAGCGATCAACATGCTAAGTGGACAGCCTATTTACAACGGTCCACCTTCCAGCTCCATTCTAAACCTGAGAAAGAGAACTAGGTTATTGATGCCCTTAGTCGATAGACACATGTCTTGGTCACCCTACGCAATCAGGTATTTTATTTTGATGAGGTTCTACTCGACGGATGTCCAATTTGGCACCACATATGCCGCTTGTCAGCAAAACAACGGCGTTTCTGGTGACTACTTGCTTAAAGACGGATTTTTATTTTGAGGCACCGCTTTGTTTATTTCGACTTCCTCCTTACGAGAGAAGATTATTGGAGAGATCCATTCCAGGGGTTGCACAGTCACCTGGGACAGACTTGCACTCACTCCACACTATGTAGTCAATTTTACTAGCCTACTATAAGACGGGACACCAACGCCTACATCAATCGATGTTAAACATATGAGATGGCCAAGGGCAAACACTCTAATGTTGGCCTATACTCGCCCCTATCAATCCTGGATCGGCCATAGCAGGATGTTTCCATGGATTTCATTGTCAGAATCCCTCACACTGTGCACGGGCATGTTCCATCTTAGTCATGGTGGATCGCTTCTCAAAGATCGCCCAATTAATCTCGTGCACTAGGACATCTGATGCCTGCATAGTCATCGCTCAGGCTGAGTTTGCGTTCAGTAAAGCGAACAACCGCTCTACTGGCCTCTCTCACCATCCCAGTGGATCTCGCCGAGCTCCCACCTATTGTTCAGTCAACCACTCAGTAACTGAGTTCATTGCCTGATCGACAGCTATACAGTCTGATGTTCGCGCTCGCCTGCAGCGGGTCTACTCTTTTTATAAAGATCATACATGAGCACCGTCATTTCGTGGCCTATCAACCTGGGGACCTTGTAATGATTTACCTACACAAAGTACGCCGTTAAGGGAAAGGTCATAAGTTACAGCTACACCATTTTGGTCCCTTCCTAATCATTCGTAGTTGTGGGGACAACGCGTACAAGGTTGACTTATCTGCTGAGATTGGGATGCACTGCACATTCAATGTTTTGGATCAATCGCCATTTGGGGGTACGCATCATACCCCGATCCTATTACCCCTTGCTGAGAGCCATCATGTCTGTTCACATGTGGACCACGTCGAGGGTGTCCTCGCATCAAAGGACATTTCATCCCTGTCCGGCAATTATACCCGTTACTTATTTCGTTGGCATGACTATCCCGAGGCGGCGGACTCCTAGATCACATAGTCCACCCTCCAGCGCGTCAACCCGGATTTCTTTCACAAATATACGGAGTACATGACGAGTTCTCGTATGAGGGAGAGTGATGCATGAGCATAATAATGGCGGGTTATTTTGATCATTTGGTTATGTTGTCCTTTTTAGGTCCTTTCTAGTCATTTACCTATTTTGGCTAAGCTCTCCCTTTAAATAGGGATTTAGTCCACTCTTTTGTACTCACTCCTTACTTTGACATTGCGAATAGAGAGAGAATAACATTTCTTTTTATTATATTATTGTTATGTAGTTAGTATTAAATTGCATATACTCATTAAATTATACATCAACCCCAATCTCTCCTAGTCTTTATATTATCGCATATGTCTCTATGTGTTATACAACTTTTCTATACTCCTATTGTATCCTCAATTGTTTCTCATCTCAGCTATCTTGATGATGCCATTATGCTCACACATGTCTCTAAAGAATTTGGTTAGGTTCATCAAATGATAAGAAGAGACCTCTGAGCATATGATTAACAAGGAAAAGAGTTGTATCTTGGTATCTGGCAATGTATCTTACCACAAATTGATAAAATTATTGACACAACAGGTCTTGGATGTCCTTCGTATATGGGAGGGGAGAGAAAAAAGAGGGAAGGCACAATCACCATTGGTTAAAATGGAGCAAGATTTATTATCCTCGTAAAGAAGGGGGTTTGGGGGCATTGAGAAGTTTGAAGATAAGGTCAGTGCTCTTCGTTGTAAGCTATGGGTGGGGTTTTAGAGAAGGGAATACTCTCTGGGCTAAATATCTTACATGAAAGTATTCTAGATTACAGCATCTAGCACTGTACTGTGTTGAAACCTGCTGTAAAGACTTCTCATATATGGAAAAGAATGATCAAAGTGACAAATGATGTTGGGAAAGATTTATGGTGGTGTACTGGTACTAGGGACATCAAATTCTGATTGGAACCTTAGATAGCTACTGGTAGACTTGACATAAATAGAAACTGTGATGGCTGTGTGGTGGATAGATGGAACACTTAAAAATTAAAGAGCGTGGTGAATATGGATGATCTTAAGCACAATTTGGAGGATGTCCAATTTAATCATGAAAGTGGAGATAAACTTGTCTTGAAGGCTTATAAGGGTCAATTTTGCACTGAAATTAGTTAGAAACTGTCTAGAAAGATGAAGGCCAATTCATATCATTTGTAACAAGGCAGGGCTTCGAAATGCTGCTGCTATTATAATAGCGAAATTGAAACTGTCTAGCATCTATTCTCTAGTAGCAAATTTGCAGTTGAACTGCGGGATCACTTTTATAGACTAGGTGGAGTACAATATACAGCCGTAATTCTCCACCTTCAATAAATTGTGGCTCAAGGAAAGCTAAAACAGAGTAAGTTTGAAGGGGTGAATTACGGTTGGTTAGAGGATAGTACAGGTGCTATTTGAGGTTAAAAGCATATTTGTTCAATTCAAAAGGCACAGGTTCTCGCAACAGCTGAAGCACAATTAACTAAGGATCTCAACTCACAGAAACCTCACATTCAAAACATTTAAGTGTTAAGGTTGAAATGATTTAGACCTAAAGTGGGGTTGTGTAAACTCGATTGTGAGGTGGGTTGGGGGGGGGGGGGGGGGGGGGTCTCATTAGAAATGATAATGGCTAATTTGTGAGAGATTTTTTTTCCTGAATTCTATGGGACTTAATCCAACTTGCAGACCGAATCTCTTGCTATGTTAAATGGTATTCAGCTGGCAAAAAAACACAGAATTTTGTATTTACAAGTGAGGTCAGATAGAACACACCATTCACAAGATCAAGATGGAGCTGTGCAACATTTCTCATCAACTATGCTTCTAATCTTTCCCTTATTGATCATGGTACGAAATAATTATTCATAGACAAATTAATTAAAATGATCTCTAATGCAATTGTTTACAATCGTCGATCCAAAATGTCATTATTTTGTCGGATTCATTGTTGTATTAGAAAAAAATCCACTATATCAATACTTATTTGCAGGTTGAATATGAAAACTGTCTAAGATACCCTCTACACCTAAATGATTATCCTAATAATCAAATTTTTTATTGAGAGCATTATTGTCTCAATGTGTACCCTATATGTGGTGTCACAAAATCCACTCAAAGGGGGTGCCAAACCATCACGATGAGAGTATAAAAATAAATAAGAAAGAGACAAAGATTTATATGGTCGAACCACTAATGGCCTACGTCCACGGGACTTCAACAGTATTTCACTATAATCAATGAAAGAATTTACATGAGAGTATTTTTGTAGCCTCAGAGCCTACCCTTTACAATGAAGGGTGTCCCCTTTATATATAGAGTTAGGGATTACAATTGGATAAGTCATATACTCGTAAAGTTTGAGTTACATTAAAATAGTGTTTTTATTTTATCAAGGAGTCTAATCGTCCTTATCTTGCTAGAATGGATATGGGTCGCTATCTTGATTGGTCCACTTGCCATGTGTCATGCTACTATTGGAGGTGTATATCCCCCCCACCCCCACCCCCCACCACAATAACAATCGATGATTTTATTGGAGAGCAATTTCGTCTCAATGTGTATGCATTTTGTACCAACCTTGTTTTCTTTCAATTCACAATTATGTTTTTCTCAAATATGATTAATGTTTTGACTTTCAATTCGCCAAGTCGTAACTAAACAAGTTTAAGTTTTTATACTGATCATTGAATACATCAAAATTAGTATTTTCTTGGCAAACTTTTGTGATAGTTAAATGTATCTTTATAATTAGCACTGAATACAACAAAATTAGTGTTTTTTTATGGGTGGCGCTAAGAGCTCCCCACGATTTGCTCCAAAACACCACAAGACAATTTTAACTCTAAATTACCACACAAATTCATTATTTACACAATTATACCACCATAAGGGTACCCATTACTTAAAGTTTAAAATTTTCATTTTTCCCCTTTCCCTCCTCTCTAAACACAAAAACCTCTCAACTTCTAACATCTAAACATCAGCAATCAAGCTCTCAACTTCAAAGACCAACAAATCATCATCAACACCCATTAAATCAGATTGGTTCTCAACATCATTAACATCATTCACAAAAAAAGAAAAAATAGGATTTTTCCATATTTGATAATGTTTAAAACCTGGTTAACAATGAACATAAAACCCTAATAATGTTTTAAACACTAATTAAGTTTCAAACGTTCTTATTAATGAAAAGCGAATCATTAAAACCAAGTTGGAATTGTTGGTTTGATATCCATGATATGCGAATTTTCGTCTTTTATATTTCATTTTCTAGGGTTCAATTCGTTACCTCTGTCCTGAGTAAACATAGTAAATTTCGGAGCATTTATAACTAATAAAGAACAATGACTCGGGGTAAACATCTCGAATGCTTTCTAAAAATAACAATGCTTTAGTGAAACGATATCGCCCTTTAAAGAATGTTTTTACAAACCGGGCCATTGACATATTTTTATGATATGTACAATTTTACTATTTTAATAGTCTTGTTATGGTTAAAATTTATTAAGAAGGCCTGAACGCCTTTTCACGCCTAAGGCCCGCATTTTTTATTAAGAAGGCCTGAAGGCCTGAACGCCTAGGCTTCTAAGTCTTAAGGCTTGACCTCCACGACTCGATCACGCGCTGCATTTTTTAGAACCTCGGTTTTTCATTCAACAATAAATCACATTTATGTCTCTTGAAGTCGAGCCACATCACCTGGATAACAGGCTACTGCTGGAGACTTAAATTGGAGAGTCTCGCCCATTGTTATCGGTGATGTGCCTTCCAACTAGACAAAGGGATAACTACAAATCCAAACATAATCCACTCCCAATAAATAAATCAAATAAACATAAATGGAATAGAAAGCTAATAACACAAGTCTAAACAGATATCCATTGAGCTAGCTATACAAGAAAGAAACCAGTATATAGAGCAGTGACTAGCAAATATCAAAGACCATAGATAAGTAGAAGAAGCACTAAAATCTCACTATATCAAACACCATTTAAAATGATGATGAGATGCCTAATCTAAGGGTATCGGTTCCACGAATTGTCCTCGCGGTTGTTCCTGAAAGAACAACATCCAATGGAGTAGACAATGATAAGGAAGACAAGGAAGATGACGTTCACAACGGCCAACTTTTTTCAATCACTCTTGATGTTGTCAAGTATCCCTGCCTTGCACGACTGGCAGTTGAAGCAGAGGACGCTCGGCTCATTACCCCACAAATTGCAGTCGGGGTTGGTTCGAAGTTGAGCCGATCGTTCTAGTCCAATTGATAGATCTCACGTATTAATTTCGACTACGTGAGATCTACCAACTGGACTAGAACGGCCGACTCAACTTCGAACAACCACGACTGCAATTTGTGGGGTAATGAGTCGAGCGTCCTCTGCTTCAACTGTCAGTCGTGCAAGGCGGGGCTACTCGACAACATCAAGAGTGACTGGAAAAAGATGGCCGTTGTGAACGTCAACTTCCTTGTCTTCCTTATCATTGTCTACTCCATTGGATGTTATGCTTTCAGGAAGAACCGCGAGGACAATTCGTGGAACCGATACCCTTAGATTAGGCATCTCATCATCATTTTAAATGGTGCTTGATATAGTGAGATTTTAGTGCTTCTTCTACTTATCTATGGTCTTTGATATTTTTACTAGTCACTGCTTTATATACTGGTTTCTTTCTTGAATAGCTAGCTCAATGGATCTCTGTTTAGACTTGTGTTATTAGATTTTTATTCCATTTATGTTTATTTGATTTATTTATTGGGAGTGGATTATGTTTGGATTTGTAGCTATCCCTTTGTCTAGTTGGCAGGCACATCACCGATAACAATGGGAGAGACTCTCCAATTTAAGTCTCCAGCAGTAGCCTTCTATCCAGGTGATGTGGCTCGACTTCAAGAGACATAAATGTGATTTATTGTTGAATGAAAAACCGAGGTTCTAAAAAACGCGGGGAGTGATCGAGGCGTGGAGGCCTAGCCTTAAGCCTTAGAAACCTAGGCGAGCCTTAGGCGTAAAAAGGCCTGAAAAAACGTTCAGGCCTTCCTAATATATTTTAATATTTTTTAACCATAACAAGACTATTAAAATAGTAAAATTGTACATATCATAAAAATATGTCAATGGTCCGATTTGTAAAAAAATTCTTTAAAGGACGATATCGTTTCACTAAAGCATTGTTATTTTTAGAAAAAATTACCGCAAACATAATATTTAAGCTATTTTCATTAGTTTTAGGGTTGCCATACCCATTGTTAACACCTCCATTAGTTGTTACAACTTCAATATGGTAATCTCAATGGCTGAAAACCCTAACTAGTATGTTATTTCAATAATTAATATGGTAATTTTTTGGTGAAGATTACATAGGGTTCGAACGGGAAGTTTATATAGGGTTTTGAGTGAGAGAATGGTTAAGAGAAAGTTGAGAAAATGCTTTGAGAGAATGGTTGAGAGAAAATTAAAAAAATATGCATACCATGTGGTGGCGCTTAGCAAAAAAATATAAAAATTTCGTGGTATTATGAAGTAGTAAATGGGATTCTCTTAGCGCCACATGTTTTTAATAAGCTTAAATAAACCAATGTATCTACAGTCTTATCTAAGTTTCATTTTGAGCATTGGATACATCAAAATTAATATTTTCATAAAAAGTTTGACTAAACTAACATGACTCGACTCAACCCGTAGTCAAGTCATAAAAAAAAATCAGTTGTTTAGACACGAACCCGATAACACCGGATCACGATAAAAAAAATGACACCAACATAACTAATAAGTTGCATATTAAGCAATGGATACATCAAAATTAATATTTTCATAAAAGGTTTGAATAAACCAACATGACTCGACACGACCATTGCCTGATGTAAAAAATGCCACATTTTTAGGCACGAACCCTATAACACCCGATCACGACAAAAAAAAATAAAACCACCACGACTTGACGCGACCCGTTCATGTGATAGTTAAATAAGGGTGTCTTTGGAACCTCAATTCAATCCCACAGAGTATTATTGGGTTCGTGTCTAACAAGTAACATTTACATAGAATTAATAATAATAATAATAATAATAATAATAATAATAATAATAATAATAATAATAATAATAATAATAATAATAATAATAATAATAATAATAATAATAATAATGGGTTAACTTTTCTTATCGTCGTGACGGCGACAAACGAAGAAAGAAGGATGAAAACGGCAAGAAGTTGAGTTGTTTGAGGATGGGATAAATGTTTCTTTGCACATTTTGCATACCTATGCCTTTACCTTTTCTTCTTTCAATTTTTGTCTTTCATCTTCTGCCTTCTCCATTTTTTCCTCCGTGTTTTGAATATTTACTTTTCTTTTTGGCCTAAAAAATATTTAGGAACACTAGCATGAAGCGTGGCCGAATTTATGCAAACTATATTATTTTTGCTATAGTAGTCTTTTTCATACAATATATTTTATGAATGAAAGAAGATTGGGGTTTCGCAAATTCATTGTTGGCAAACCAATTCGGAATCGCAAATTGAAATGACATGACTATTAGAATAATAAAACTGAAAACATAAACGTTATTGGTAAATTCGAGCTTTATACACCTATTGTTAGTAACATTACGTAACATTCGAGTTTTATACGTATTTTTTCACTTGAAATATTTTTCCATGTCACCCTAAGAATACAATTTAAACAAAAACCGCTCAAGTCCATATATATCATATGGTACCTACACATATACAGTAGGTTGTAAAAACCCTTCCTGCTAAGCAAAAGACTAACCCATCAAACCCTTCATCAGATTGTCTTTTTTGGCGATGATACATCAAAAGATTTCTACTGATAAATAATCTTGTCATTCTCGTACGTATAAGGAAAAGAACTGGTAAGTATCTTCTACCTCAGATGATGCTCATCTCATCAAACATAAAAAAAAACACCTCATCTCAAATAGCAAAAACCAAACAAATATATCCGAGATATCTCATCAAATCAAAATCAAAACCAAAACCAAAACCAAAAACCCACCTCATCTCATCTCAAATACCAAAGCCCACATCAAAATAAAAGCTTACCTCTCACCGGCAGCGGCAGCAGCAGCAGCAGCAGAAGCAGGATTTCAATGTGGAGAGGCAAGATTCTAGTTTGAATGCGATCGTTTCAGTAGAACCCACAAACCTCCCTACCTCGTTGGCCTCCGTAATGACCTAGAAATCGATCACTCCCTGGGGGAGTCAGCATTTAGATTTGGGTTGCTGGGTGTAAAAAAGAATACAAAAGAGAGAGAATCAAGGAGACGGTAGATAAGAGAGAGAGAATCAAAGAGACTATAAATAAGAGAGGAAGAGTACAAATGGATGAATAAGAGATGAGAAGAATTAAATAGATTGACAATCGAGGAGACTGAATTGATAAGACTCATAACACTCGATAGACTCTTGAGTGGGACTTAAAATTGGGACTCTCGCTTACGGACGTATTGTCATTAGTTGATCCTTTATAAATGTGGGCTCGTGCCAGCAGCAGTAACCAATCGCGACACGCCATGTCAGCGAGTCGCGATTTTGAGTCTCAATTTTGAGTCGTCCTAGCTTACTCTTGAGAAGAGAGATGGTCAGCTTATCTCAAGACGCAATAGAAAATGAAGAGGTGGGGTATCATTTAATGAGAGAGAGAAAAGAAGATATCTCAAATGAGAAATTCTATATATTCCGCCTGTTGTACACCCACCACCGCATTGCCTTTCTTTTTTTTCTTTTTCTTTTTTTTTTTTAAGTTTCTTACTGTTTTGTTTTTAACTTTTAATATGAAAACAGTTTTTTATATTAAAAAAAATAGTTTTTATATTAAACAGTTTTTTTATATTAAAAAAACAGTTTTTTCAATTAATATAAAAAAAAAATTAAAATCAAACAGATTTTTAAATTAAAATCAAACAGTTTTCTTATAAAAATTAAAATTAAAAAATATTTTTTCATAATATCGCGATTAATTAGTGGCGCTGGTAAAAATATCGAGATTGATTAGTGTCGCTAGCGCGAACCCACATTCCCGGACTCATATCATTTGTTGAATGCGGGTCCGCGCCCGCGGCACTAATTAATAGCGATATTTTATTTAAAAAATATCTCGATTAATAAGTGTTACTGACACGGACCCACATTCCCAGACCCACATCATTTGTTGAATGTGGGTGCGCGCCAACATCACTAATTAATCGCGATATTTTATTTAAAAAATATCACGATTAATTAGTATTGTTGGCGTGGATCCACATTCCCAGAGCCACATCATTTGTTAAATTTGGGTCCTCACAAGCGGCACTAATTAATCCCGAGAATGTGACTCCGCGCCAGCGACACTAAATAATCGCAATATTTTATTTAAAAAATATTGCGATTAATTAGTGTCGCTGGCGTTGACACACATTCTCGTACCCACATCATTTGTTGAATGTGGGTTCGCGCCAGTTACACTAATCAATCGTGAATCTAAGACATCAAAATAAACAGTTTATTTTTATTAAAATGAAAAAAATATTTTTTAAATGTTGTTTTTAATTAAAAAACTGTTTTATAGATTTTTTTTATTTGGAAAAAAATATTTTTTTTATTTTAATTAAAAGATATTTAATTTTAATAAAAAAACTGTTTAATTTTAATATAAAAAACTTTTTTTTTCATATTAATAGGAAAACTGTTTTTTTTTTATTATAAAAAATCGTTTTTGTACCAACAAAAGAATAAAAAACATAAAAAAAAAGAGGCAAAATGCAGTCGCCACGCGGTTCATAGGTGGTACGCCTAGAATTGCTCATCTCAAATACGTAAAATGCGGGAGAAGCCACATTTAGGACTTAAGAGGATATTTAATACATAATATGCCACATGTCATCGTCATAGGATTTGGGTATATAATTTTTATATAGTTATATAGATTTACACTTTGGCCCACTAGTTCTACATATTTTTCTCATCGAGACACGCTAATTTTTGTATTTACTCGTTAGAGTCCGTTTTCACCGTTAACAATGGCGATTTGTTTCAAAAACACGTTGCTAAAGGTGAAAACGGATCCCAATGAGTAAATATGAAAACTAGTGTATCTCATGAGAAAATATGAAGAACTAGTGGATCTCAAAGTGTAATTGTCCCTAATAATTAAGGGTTCGTTTGATTTCAAAAGTGGTTAAATGACCTAGATGGTAAATTTCGATATGACAAAAATTTTCGTGTCAAATTCCGTAACTTTTTTATAGTATTAATTTTTTAGATGATAAAAGTGAAACGTTTGATTGAATTAATGGCAAAAGTGACAAATGTAAATAAATTGATATATAAAAAATAGTTTTTAACCCCCAAAAAAGTTCTTAAACATAAAATAGTTATTAAAAAATAGTTTCTAAAAAAATAATTTATAACTAAAAAAATTCTTTAACAACAAAAACACTTTATAACAAGGAAAAAAAATAGTTTTTTTCAAGAAAAACACCTTATATCAAAAAACAACTTTTTTTTAAAGTAGTTTGAAAAAAAAATTAGTTTTGACAAATGTGGGTGCAAAACCATGGAGATCTAATTTTCGATAATCCAAGCAAGCCCAACATGCTGCTCAAGCCAAATTCAACATCGCATGGATAAAAGGGCTACTCTCTTTCTTTATTCAAATGGACTCTGTAGTTTCGTTTGCTCCCGCAAGTACTTCCAACTCAACCACAAAAATAAGATTGAGATTTCAAAAAAGAAAGCCGAAATTATTTAAAGAATGAGATTCACACTCACCAATCTCGAACAAACCACTTATTGGAGAGCGAGGAGAGTTTTTGTACAACTCAACTACTATTTATTAATATAAATAAGACCCTTACTCCGGTGCAATGGAGCATATAATTATGAACCTCCGACAAATTAATAAAAATTGAAGAATCCTCCGTGGATGTAGACAGTTATCGAACCACGTAAATATAGTGTGTTGTGGCCATTTCTTACTGCCTTATTTCCCTTGCTCTTTAGAATTACTAATTATGATTTATTGCACTCACAAATTGGCATCGTTTGTAGGAACGATTCTATTTTTTGAAAAGCACCTTAGAACCAAAGAGTGATCACAATGTCTCAGCACCCACACACCTGTTGGTGACCTACGAGCGGATTTGTCCCTACCCAGAGTCAGATTGAGGTTCATCAAGACACAAATCTCATATTTCGCCCAGAGGAGTAGCTTTCTGAGCAAAGCAATTAGTAGTCTAGATCAACATAAATATCACGACTGGTCGACGCTTGTGACAAATGACTCCACCAGCAAGAAGAAGCAACTTGACTCCAAATGGAAGAGAATGCACGTGTCCAACGACGACTGGAGAATATGAAGAAAGAACTCCATGAGGGAAATCGAAAGCACCGTGGTCAAATACCCAATCCTCAAGTGAGCAAAACTCGCAGTCGAGGAAGGAGTACTAGCGACGAGAAGGATCATTCAGATCACGGGAGTTTTCTTGCAAGACGAAACCAGGATGACTTATGTAACAAACAATATGAAGCTTTATCCGAAAAGATATGGATTAACACCCAACTCATCATGGGGAGAGATCCATAAAAGAGCTAGTAAGAAGGTCCCTCATTACACAGATGAGTCCACCTTTTCACGGGCAATTGAGGAGGAGGAGCCTCCAAGGAAGTTCATAGCCCCAAGGTTTAAGATATACGATGGAAATATTGACCCCATAGATCGGCCTCCCGATTTGCATGAATGACTTGTTTTACTCCGAAAGACCACCGGGCGCTCTCGAGCCCTGTTTGACCCTGATCAACTCTCCAAACCAAGTGAAGCTAATGAAATCTTGAAGGGCTCTGAATTACCTTTCCAACGGTCCATGTTTTGTGCGAATTAGCCTCACGAATCCCACGAATGACCCATTTTCCTATGAAAACCTCCAGTCCAGAGACCATCGGGAGCTTCCGAGCCCCATTTGACTATGGTTAACTTCCGAACTCGATAGTGGCTCATGGATTCTTGAAGGGCTTTGAATTTCCTTTCCAACGGTCCCATATATATGTGATTCAGACTTACGTTTTATATTTATGCCTATTTTTTCGAAAAAGTCTGTTCCGGACTGCCTATAGGCACCCCAGACCCTATGCCTATCAACAGGGTGTACTTTCCTTGCTTGGCAAGGCTGACACTGGGCCAATAAGCATGCCTGGGGCCAAGCCGATCGACACCCCCTTCCCAACCCTAAAAGGCACTATATAACGAGCTCATAACCTCACCCATGAAGAAAGGTCATTTTCAGTAATCAATAAATATTCTCTCAAAATAAGAGCTTCTCTTTACAGTAAAATCTATGTTCCACATTCCCCACCTCACTTTCTTAACACACTTAGTCACCCACCTCACCCTATCATATGAACTTCATACCATTAAAAAAACTATCCTATATATAATCTAAAGTCAGTAACAAAGATCTACAAGGAGGTCCATCTCTCACCCTTTTTCTAGTTTATTCATTTAGTATTATTATTCACTTTATTCTCATTTTGTGATATCTTCTAGTTTTGTTTCATTATCTCTCATCAAATAATATTTATCTTTTACTATTAGTATTACGCGTAACTAGTTTTCATAAAAGCCCAAAATAGATTAAAAAAAAAGGGTTTATTCATAAATTCCAAAAGTAAGACATCCTTATTTTCTCACACTTGAACACATTTTCCTTCAAAAGCACACAAAGAGGAGTCCTACATTTAGATTTATGGGTTGAACCCCACCCCTATGCTATTTTCGAACTACGTGAACTTTAGGCTACGTAGACGTCTTGGGTCAATCCCGAGATTCGAGTCCTCCATTTTCATTTTATGTCTTGTTATATATATTTTGTGAGTCTTGAACTCCTACATATTTGTATCTTGTCTGATATGCACATTAGCTTTTCCATAGCTATTCGTGATTCAGCGAACACTTATATCATATGTTTATTATTATTTTTAGGTACACTCCTACAGATGAGTCCTCTCCGTCCATGATGTGAGTTTGATAATTCCATTCTCCTATTATTTATATTATACAAATGTACACACACATATCATATACGAAAAAGTAGAAGAACAACATAGCCCATGAGAGACCAAAAAGGCAGGATGAGTTCCTAACACCTTCCTATTTCGTAAGTTAGTCCCCTTATTTTCGAATCACCTGGTTTCATATGCATCAGTATGACCTTGATGTCATTCTCTCGAGGCGACAACATTCTTTTTCCTGTTTTGAGCAAAATAGGATGGCGACTCCATCCCTTCGTGTTATCCCCGTTTAACGACGACCAATTTTATATCTGAGGCAGGTCGCGAAGACGTCGACACGAGTGGATTAAAGAGGATCTCCATATCCTCTAATCACCCACATGAGCATAGCAAAATAGGGGGGGAGAGGTAGTGGGGGACCCTTTTCTACCTTCTCCCCTCATCCTGACTTCAGGTCCGGGACCGCACCGGAGGAATCCAACCTGGATGGGCCCAGAGATATCATAAATGAATATGATAACGAATTGATCAAGGAAATTCCTAAAGATTCTATGCATAAGATCCATAAAGGATGCGGGGGCATTGGTTAATCCAAAAGAGATTACAGTAAATTTGAAATGTCCATAAAGCGTTTGAAAAGTAGGCTTTGGAATGCCTTCTTCTCTTACTCATAATTGATGGTAACCAGATCATAAGTCTATCTTAAAAAAGACTCTTGCACCTATAAGTTGATTGAATAAATCTCCAATTCTTGGTAGAGGATATTTAATCTTAATTGGCTGTGAATTCAACTTACGATAATCTATGCATAATCTAAAGCTTCCATCACTCTTTCTCATAAATAACACAGGTGCTCCCCAAGGACATAAACTAAGGCGAATAAAACCTTTTTTTAGTAGATTATATAATTGGGTACAAAGTTTGTGAATTTCTAAAGGAGCTATTCTATATGGAGGTATTGAGATAGGATAAGTGTTTGGGTGGAGATTGATGGTAAATTTAATTTCTCCGGAATGGTCTATACCTGGAAATTCTTATGGGAAAACATCCACAAATTGTCCCAAAATTCTAAGAATTAAGGAAGAAGAGAAATTTGGATTTGGGATGTTAAAGGTTCGGAATGACCAGTTCCTTGGAACATAAAAGAGTGATTATCTTGGCCTCGAAAATATATTCTCTTTGAATGGCAATTGATATAATCATGATGTCTTGACAATACATCCATTTCGATAATGATATCGAATTTGCGTATATATATGATTATTAGGTTCACAACCTAGCTTAATTTTACAATTATCATATCCTTGGGTAGGTGTATTAATTTCACATGTAGGTAATTCTATTTTAAAGGGAGTATTTATAGATATAGGAACAATTTGTAAAACTTTAGCTAGTTTAAGGCTAACGAATGAATGAGTTAAACCAAAACAAATAAAATACGAAGGGGGAAACATGAAATAGTATTGTATCTTTTATCACGTTGTAGTAATTTCGTATATGCAGTATGGATAATTATTTCCACGATTGGGACCGATTGAAGTTTTCTGATGGTGTTAGGCCAACGATGGATTTGGAAAGGAAGGGTTTCTCGAATTCTCGAGGGATTATTTGGTTGATGTCGAATTACAGGGGATTCAATTTAGGGCACTAGGGCATATATTTCCTACTTCCGGGCATTCATGACAACGAATTAAGGGGTAGGTGGTACTAAGGCGAATTTTAGGAGTAAACTTGCCCACTTAAATTGGGATAAGGTTGGGGTTGAGGTCAAGTTAAAGTTATAACAATGTGATTATTCCTATTAATAAGGTGAGGAGAATGCACATATCCTCCTTGTGGGGAATTTTATTCGATTATTGAAGCGTCTTCGATGAGTTGAGAGAAGTCACAGATTTACAAAGGGGTAACAAAAATTTTGATCCTTGCGTGTAATCCTCTTTCAAACTGTTTACACTTCTTTATCTCAGATTTATAACGGAATAATTCAGTAAACTTGGCTTCATACTGAACCACAAATAGATTGGTTTGTTGTAACCTCAAGAAATCCACGGTCAATCGATCTCTTTCGATCTCAAAAAATTACTTTTTGAAGAAGATCTCTTCAAATTTTTCCTAGGTCAGAGTGGCTACATTACGATTTTAGCCCACAGCTTGCCACCAATAATCGACTTCACCTTCAAATATGGAATGCCAAGGTTACTCGAAGATTTTCAATGATTCCTACCCCCATTGAATATTTTAGTAATCTGATGCATCCACTTTTCAGTTCCACTAGCACCTGGTTTTCCAAGAAATTGGGGGGGGGCCCTTGTCTCAAAAATTCCTTGAGAGCATTCATTCGACGTGTTTCGTCCGAAATTTCTTCTGGAACTAAGTGTGGGACTTGCTGTTGTTGAGCTAGAGATGCCAATTCTTGAAGGCATTTTATGATTCCTTCAGCGTGGATCTTCTCAGTTTGAGTTCTAATAGAAGGAGTTCGAGTGCTAACAATCCTAGAGCATAATATAATAGTTGCATGACAAAATGTGTAAGAACAAATCTAAAAAGGCATATAGAAACAACTTTAGGTATATTATTCAGGAGAGTTAAAGTAGTGTTTTACAATACAACCTACATATTCTAGCTTCACATAAAGTCTAAAGTCAGTCATCCTCCTAATTAGTAATCTGGACACAATATGTACAACTGCTTTATTCATTATTTTACAATTAGGATGGGATAGTCTTTGAATTTTCCTAATTCGGGGCTATTGTATCAATATCGGACGGATCAGTGTCAGGAGTAACGTCAAAATCAGGTTCGGAGGGATCATCATCGGTAGAGTCAATGGAAGATTCTGAGGAAATATTGATAAGTTCTCCATTTGAAGTAGTTTCGGGGTGAAGTGTAGGAGGAGATTAAGTATCGACGCAGGAAATATTGATGGCTTCTTGTAATATAATTGGGTCGTTAACATAGTCACGCATCTTTCGCATTACTTGAGCTTCCCCAGAACACGACATTGATATAATTAATCCAGCCTTCATCTACCACTACATCAAAACTGCCGAATTATCAAGGTCAATGACTATGACAAGTATGGGGTGATAAATTTTGTTGTCACGGTCAAAGACCGTGATAAGTTCATTAGACTTGCCATGTTCATATCACGATCATTAACCGTGATAAATCTGGGAAGAATTAAAAAATTATTACTGCTCAGCAGTATATTTGTACCTGTTATAGCGAAATTGTACCTGTTCAAACAACATATATCCAAATAAAATATAAAGAATGAACCAAATCATTGCATATATAATTCTATATCCAAATAATATAGAAATACAATCCATATCCAAATCAAAATGTTACAAATCAAAACAATACAAATATAATCCAAGTGTCCAAATAAAATAGATACAAATAATGTCAATGCATGGAGTCAGCAGTAGGTCAGAGGAGGAAGGAAGGCCAAATGATATATGCATTGAAACACCCCTCAATATGCATCACACCGCATTGTTCGCGCAACCACAATACGGAGTTCTCATTTTTGGGCAGCACATGCGTGATGAGCACCTTGGCCTCAATGTCTTTAAGGAAACGTCCATGAACTGGCCTAACCGGGAGGGTTCTCGTGTACTTTAACCCCTCTTTATCGGGTGGCCATCATATATGTCCAGTAATAACATGCTCGATCAACCGATTGTTAACATAGGCCGCTCGACGGGAGTCAAGATGGGAACTGGATCATATAGCTATGAGTTCGCGCGTATCGACAATGAAGCAGGGACGTCTATGTCCACGTCCTCGTCCTGGTTCACCTCCACCATCTTCTCCTTCCCCTTGCCCTTGCCCAACTTATGCTTTATGAATGGATACATATCTAAGACCATCGCCTCCAACCTTGATAACTTTTTATCATGCGTGTCCACCTGACGAGCCAACCCGACGTTGTTCGTCTCCATCTCGATGATCCTAGACTTACCCACTCGCGATCTCACCCCTTATTCCTCCTTTTGCGATCAGTGCCGAGCACTTGGCTGAGTGTGTCCGTAGCCAAAGATGCCTTGTCGGCATCAGATTGCGACTCATGCAATTCCTTAAGATTTATCTAAAACGACAAAAGCACGCGATTAGTTAATTAAGTAAATAAAAAATTATAACGCAATTAAAAAAAATAACATTTATAACTTACAATTGTGTCCGCGACGCTCAGGGACACCGCCTTGTCCTTGCCCTTATTCGTCTGGATTACCACATAGGCATCGAGCCTATGTGGCCTACCCCCAGGGCCACTCCCCGTCTCCTGAAATAAAATAATACAAGATTAGTAAGTAATGCAAAATAAAATAATGTAGAATAACATAAAATTATAATTATAGAAAAATAAAAAATTTACCATCCTGTCCTCCACCTCGGCGTAAGACGTCCGCCCGGAGTAGTACACGTTTGACTTTTTCGCTCGAGTTTCCCTCCTCGATTGGCGAGATGCCAATTGTCTCTCTTCGATCTCATTGTCGATAAAATTTTCCATTGTGCCAATACGATCGGCTCCTTCGTCGGGAAGGTATCACGCAGTCTGAGAATGGAGTCCCGGGTCTTTTCAAAGTATTGAGCCTACAAATTGTTCTTCCATATCTTATGTTGTTTTCTCAATTCTCCAACATATAATCGCGGAGTTGTGGGGGCAGGCCGAATTGTTGTTATCAATCAAGTAGAAAACAAAAGAAAGTAAGTATTAGTTGCTAATAAATATAAATTGAAATTGAAATTGAAATATAAATATAAATACATTACCTGTAGTGCCGTACAAATAGCCAACTTGAGCTCATTTAGCACATCTCTCCAACTAGTGTACCCCGGGCCAATAATCGTCTTCACCAACTCGAGGGATTTAGCCAATAATCCCATCTTATTCTCAATGGTTGATCCCAATTTTCCCCATTTTGGGAGCCTAGAGGCCAAGGAGCTATGACACCCCGCCTAATAAAATACCGGGTG
Organism: Sambucus nigra; assembly: GCA_949130495.1. Lineage (NCBI taxonomy): Eukaryota > Viridiplantae > Streptophyta > Magnoliopsida > Dipsacales > Adoxaceae > Sambucus > Sambucus nigra. The sequence goes on along the minus strand of OX422213.1, from coordinate 659,651,490 downwards.
ATAAATCCTATACCAAATTAAAATAGGAGTATCATATGGTTCATTCTCAGCATCACTGTCGAAAACCAATTTAATTACTAATAACCTATTAGGCTGACGTTTATTTTTTTTAATCTTTTTAACCAAACCAACCACAACAGTTTATATACACAAAAACTGAAATGAAATGAAATAACCGAACACTCGGTAACATAACACAACCAAATCGAATGTTGCACCAAAAAGGCGGCAAAAGAATAAATGAATACAATTGGGCTATCGGCCCGAGTGTTACTACAATTCTTCCTATCTAGACCATTAGAATAGAAACGTAAAAAAAAACCTGCATGCATCCACAGCTGCTGCAGCGAACGTCTGACTCGAAAGAATCATCATCCAGGCGTCCCTGTGTCTGGACACCTAATATATATACATATATAGCAAGCGAGGGGAAAATAGAGAAACGCGTCAGAGCCCGAGTTTTGAAAATATTTTAGCAAGTGCTTAAATGCCATATTTTAAAATATGCACTCTCTCATATTTAAATTGGTATCGCACTCTCATGAGATACACATCTACTAATAGTGCACACCTATCGCATACCTTTTAAACAACCCAACTAACATGTTTCACCCATCTACTAAAATCCTCATAAACCCGAGTACTAAGAGCTAAACTTCTCCCCATTCCTAACATTACACTACATTTCGTGCGTGGGGTGTCTCATAAAGAGAAATCCAAACAAGGAACCCCCCGATACACTACTACCTGACAATGTTGATCGTCGAGATCCATTAGGCCCCCAGCACATCACGTATACTATAAAAACTCGTATACATATAGTTCTTACTCGAATCTATCATTCATATTCATATAAATCCGGATATAAATCTACCGGAAGGAGAATCTCTTATTCATTCTTTTCACCTTACCCAAGTTTACTTTATATGATATTTCATCTTCATATACAAGCAATATACTATACGCAAATTACCAAATTACTGAAATTCACTATTCACTGAAATTCCTCAAATTACCAAATTACACCCATTTATGTAATTTAAATATCCATAAAAGTGCGGGATATTACATTCTCTCCCCCTTACAACGGAATTTCGTCCTTGAAATTCGGATGCGATCGGTACTAACAACCTAGGATCGCTAATCACACTACATCCTAGTGCACAAAAGTCGAAAGGTACTAACCCAAATGGTACCCTACCATACACACACTCATGGTAACCACCCATCTCAAGGATTACACTCCAGAGCACTAGCTTAACAACAAGCTTAACGAAACCTCTATATGCTAACACACTACCTCAGTCGTAAGGTTGACTCCAACAACGACGCATCACATTTAGTGCTTTTATAACTGAATATAAAGAAAACGAGCCTATAATCGCCGCTCTAACTTATTGATTCCCTCGTAGATCCGCTACTAGGAGTCCACTCATCTACATCAGGACATCTAATTTCCCTCAAGAAGTAAATTACACTAATGCTTGACTACTCCCGTCAGTCTCGTCGCTTAGTTTGGGCGTGCTACCTCTTATTGAACCTATACAACTGGATTATTGCGTGCCTCCTATGACATTCCATCCAACAAACTCCAATCTCATTTATAAATTCCCCAAAGCATATTCTTCAGCTTTATATAATACGCCTCTTCTAATTCTGGCGGTATATAAAATCAACTTACCAAGGTGCGTATACACCCTAAAATCCGTGCCTATCAGCACCACTACTGCAAGCGTCACAGATGTAACACTCTCTCTAAAAATGGGCCTCACTTTATGGGCCTGGTGCTAACACCTGGGTATTCTCAATAATCTTCTCAAGATTCAATTCTTCCTATACATGGAAATCAATAATTCTCAAAGTTAATGCACCAATCTTCTTGTGGTTAACCCACTACAATCTTCCTAAAACCGCGCCACATGCCTCACTGGCCTTACTTCATAGTTTGCTGCCCTAATATCAATGTGTTTCCTACACACGTAAAATGATAACTATCCTAACAATGTCCCTAGTGCCCAAGACCTCTCTCAAATTCTGACATTCGCTCTGTTTCATGCGTGGGACGTCTCGCAAAGCAAAATCCAAATAAGGAACCCTCATTTTACACTACTCCCTCGCATCGTCGATCATCGAGATATAACGTACCAAGACACACCATCGGGACGTTTTAAATCCCACCTCGCTAACCTACTAACGTACGTCTACCACTATGTCCTTCCATCTTGGCGAGATGGAAAGTCTAACTAATCGGGGTGCCTACTCCATACGAAAGTGTTACGAACATCATACCCAAAACATATTTCCTTTAAATTTGCTTTCTATTCAAGTCCTAGGTATAAGTCTCAATCCCATTTCCTTTAACTTGTCTCACCCACCTACTTGAGGTAAGAGAAACATTTCCAGTGCTTTTTCACAGCACATCTACTTTTTATTAGCCTTTAATCGTTACATGACCCTCGGTTAATATATCATCAAAACCAACATCCTTACATCCTATAACATCTCTCCACTCCCAACGTCGTTAAGGTTCGTGCGTGGAGTGTCTCGCAAGCAAAATCCAAATAAGAAACCCCTACGATACACTACTGCTTAACTTTGTCGGTCGTGGAGGTCCGTTATCTTCAACTATGCAATCGGGATAATCCTATCCCATCTATCAACAAAATGTGGCCTAAAATCCTACTTCTTTTAAGGAGCCATACCACAAGCGCTTGTACTAACACTAAGTCCTTTACGCGAATAACAACGATCTTAAACTCACAGCTTAACAATAAATCATAAATACCTTAAATCATACTTATAAGGTCGCCACATATTAAAATCGAGAAAATGAAACATCTACTCATCAAGGTTCCATCTAAACATATAATAACGGCGAGCTCAACCTGTATCCAGGTGAGATATCGCAATAACAACCCATTACATCCTGGAACCACGAATATGATAGTCTTGCCATCATTAGCTTGCTATCTCTCCGATAATACAATTACATTACTCCTATAACAGTACCATACTCGTATAACACGTACAAAAATAGCAGTGCAAACCAAATATAAGCTCAAAATGCCAACACCCATTTTTCACAGCGAATGAAGAAAATAGAGCCTCTCTACCGCGGATAAACATATAGACATACACTATATAATGTTACCGATACTACCAGTAAACTCGAATAATAAAATACTGTGACTCAATCTTGCCACACGAAATATACCTCCTCCATCCGATGTGAAACTCATAACAACATTCTTACCAATTACCCTGGATACTCCAAATGGTTCCCATACACAATACACTTGACTTAATTGAACCAAAACTACTTTAATCAATGCCCCATCTCAGCACAATATTCTTGTCCTTTAACTCCTACCGGGCAAGATCAAAACGTGTGGTTCTACGCATCACATTACAAGCATTCTCCATCTCTGGTCACCCTGACCATGTTAAGATTATTAGTATCTTAGACTCTATAGCCTTGATCCTGGCAATCACCCTCGTAGTTCCCTTAGCTCCTCCGACTAAAAGGAAACATAGTACGAGCCTCAACTGCCTTATTTCAATTAATCCCTGCGCGAATGTCCACCCGTGGGGTTCCACGAACACAAATTCTCCATAAGTGTTAGCAATACTTACTAGTGAGCCTATCATTACTCTGAATTACTCTCTCTCATTGTACCTACCTTAATTCGGTACAAAGTTCACTTATCCATATAACTTTTTATTCACTGTCGGCCTCTAACCGATCCTCATATCAATAATTTAGAAACTGCATTCTCTTCATTCCTGATAAACCAAAGGAATTTGCAGTTAAAATCATTCATAAGATCCCTCTATTAGAAAAACATCTTGCTCCCCCCATAATGGTGACTACCGTTCCCACCATTTCAACATTGCTCCATGAGTTAAAAAAATTCCCCAAATTTTCACATCTGGGTATTTATATACCCTGCTCTAAGCTAAAGCTTCTGAGCCTTCGCCTTCCACTGAATAAAGCTACACTACCTCCGCATGACTTAACTTTAACGTACGGTCCTTATCAAAGACCCTTTCAAACTTTTTCCCCATTTACTTCACTGGGTAATTCAAATTATCACCACTCTCTATACTATAGGGGTACGTAAATAAATATAACTACTATATTCTAGTAGTCGTTGCAGAAATGCATAAAAATGCTACAAAGGGAGTGACCTAGACTGCGATCCTCCTCCCCGACTTCAACTTATAGCTCCAACTAAGCCCCACCACCTGTTGCCCTTGAAATGGCCTTATGTGGTCGCCCTTCATCGATCAGCACACGAATCTCGTACGAGCACGAAAAAGATTTACTATAATCTTATATAATGGCAGGAGAACTAAATCTCACAAGAGGAATCAATAAGCTTAATCGTAAGTCTCTATATCAAATTAAAAGCGTAGTACGTCCGCACAGATTCCTTAAGGCACTAGAACCTGATGCTCTGATACCATCTGTGACACCCCGCCTAATAAAATACCGAGTGATCAATCCTATACCAAATTAAAACAAGAGTCTCATATGGTTCATTGTCAGCATCACTGTCGAAAACCAATTTAATTACTAATAACCTATTATGCTGGCGTCAAATTTTTTTAACTAATCTTTTTAACCAAACCAACCACAACAGTTTATATACACAAAAACTGAACTGAAATGAAATAACTGAACACTCGGTAACATAATATAACCAAATCGAATGCTGCACCAAAAAGGCGGTAAAAGAATAAATGAATACAATTGGGTTATCAGCTCACAAGAATAAAAGCGTCTAAAAATAAACCTTCATGCATCCACAGCTGCTGGAGTGAACGTCTGACTCGAAAGAATCATCATCCAGGCGTCCCTGTGTTTGGAAACCTAATATATATACATATATAGCAAGAGAGGGGAAAATATAGAAACGGGTCAGAGTCCGAGTTTTGAAAATATTTTAGCAAGTGCTTAAATGCCATATTTTAAAATATACAATCTCTCATATTTAAATTGGTATCGCGCTCTCATGAGATACACCTCACCCCTCTACTAATAGTGCATACCTATCGCATACCTTTTAAACAACATAGTTAAGCTACCCCGCCTAACTAATCTGTTTCACCCATCTACTAAAATCCTCATAAACCCGAGTACTAAGAGCTAAACTTCTCCCAATTCCTAACATTGCGCTATGTTTCCTACGTGTCGTATCTCGCGAAGCGAAATCCAAACAAGGAACCCCCCCGATACACTACTACCTGACAATATTGATCGTCGAGATCCATTAGGCCCTCATCACATCACGCATATTATAAAAACTCGTATATATATATATATATATATATAGTTCTCACTAGAACCTATGATTCATAATCATATAAATCCGGATATAAATCTACCGGAAGGAGAATCTTTTATTCATTCTTTTCACCTTACACAAGTTTACTTTATATGATATCTCATCTTCATGTACAAGCAATATACTATATTCAACAAGTATAATTATACATATTACAATCATAAGTATAATAACCATGACACCGAGCTATAACTTAAGGATGCAGTCTCATAGTGCATATCTGCATCCGGGTTTACTCAATCGACCACGGTACCAAGCCAGACTCACTTATGGGCATGGTAAAAAAATACACAACGGTGGAGGCGATCATATTCCCTCCTAAAAGTGGAATAATATTATGGCACTCATATGCGGTACAATATGACCTGGGGATATACTCCCCCTGCTCCTCAAGCCAAGGGATTCACCCACATCGCGCAACCTCCCTGGATCGCACTAGAAAAAATATATAATTTAGTTGTCCATCCCTATGCTCGGGGAAGCCTGTGGAACCAGCCTCTAAAGTACAAATATATTAATCACACACATATATATTTATTTCCGTACCGTATCATACATATACTTTAATAACTCCCGCATATATGATATATATCACTTCTCAATATTTTATGGCTATAATTGCCGAACTCTGATAGCGATAGATAATAACCCGAATGTTCTCATTCGTAATAGTATATAAGTATTCGCACACTTACAATACTAAACTTATAAGTATATTCTTACTTAATATATAACTTGCACTTTAATCAATTTTAAGAATTTCCATATAATCCCGAATATACCAATTCGTAATAATCAAATAAGTATACTATCGACTTATCTTAATTCCATAGGTATCGCATCACCTATAATAATAGTCTTCAATAGACGTACCGAATAATCGCATAATTCTCTCGAGCCCGTATCCTAAATTCCATCCTAATCGCATCCTAGTATTTAATCAATTACAATCGGTCCCTATTTATTCTAACCATATAAATATATCTACATATGCTTGCCGAATACTTCCCGTGAATGTTATTCATACATTCATTAAATCCATATCCCGGATTGTACACCAAATTAACCTGAGGTTCCCTCTTTCGATACAAGGTTTACTCACCGTCAATACCGTTATCTAGGAGTCCTAATATCACTTCTAGAATCCCCTAAAATAATCTCCAAACAATTTTATCCTTAATTCTCCCAATATTAGGTTTGATTTCTAGCTAACGATTTCAATCTCGGACAGCCTTCCGTAGAAAAATCATTATAAATTAAAAAACAATCAGAAAAATAAGCGGTCGGTGCCCAAACGACCTTATCAAAAAGATCTACAAATTTCATTTCCGAATGGATTCTCTTCCTAGCCGAATCGATTCGAAAAGGACGTTGATTTACTATTCATCATCTTCTCCATCTCTAAATCAAACCAACACCCAATCAATCCAAGATTTATGATTTTTCATTTCACCATCCAACAATATAATCATCTACACATCTTTTTTTTAACCAACACAACATTAATATCATGGTACTCATCAAAAAACTCAATAATCTAACCCTAACTCCATTAAATTCATTTCTCACAAAAACTACACCATTTTCATCCATTCAAGCTTAGATTTCTTATGGGGCAATTACTACATCAATTTCTACGAGCTCATTTCACAAAAACCCATTTTTATTAAAGAATACCAACCCAAAATCATAATTTTCATTACCAACTATGATATGAGATACACACAAATGAATAAAGCAAGTAAACACTTGCATCGTGGATAAAATTCGACGACCTCGAGTCGAATCCCGAGGAGTTTGGCCCGCAATCCCCTTTTCTCTCTTCCTTTCTCCTATTTCCTCTTTTCTCTCGTTTTATTTTCTTTCTCTATCTCTCTCTCTCTCTCTCTCTCTCTCTCTCTTATGCCTTTATAAGAGAGAATAAGGGTTTATTCCCTATAAACCCAAAAATGACTCGTTTACTTAATTGCGAGTCCCTACTAGTCCAAAAATCTCCGAAACTCAAATATTATCCCCAGGTACTCTATTCTGACTATCTCGGCTATTTCGAAACCAACCGTACACTCTAAATCTCCATTCGAGTTACTTAACTAAAATTCACTATTTAAACCCAACACATTTCAATACACATTTTTTATAACGTAAAATAATTCCTGTCGCTTTACCCAGTTGCGACATGATACAAAAACATTCCGACTCATTTACTCAGTCCTCTAAGTAAATGTAACACGCGTCGGTAAGCATCTAATGCTTATTAATCCAGAATTCACTACTCACTGAAATTCCTCAAATTACCAAATTACACCCGTTTATGTAATTTAAATATTCATAAAAGTATGGGGTATTAAAGGAGCCCTTTTCGCCTCCGCTGCCGCTAAGCCCTGAAGAAGACATGTTCTGTAAAAATTGTTGTTATTAGTACAAATCCAAATGAATTATAAGAATACAAAGCACTAACCATATTATAACAAAACACTGGCAACTTTGAATTAATACACTAAACTGATCAAGTACTAATGAATTAAAAGCATTAAACTGATGCCCGATGATAATAAAACACTTGAATAATACACCCACTAGACATGGGATTTGAATTAATGCTTAAGAATTAAATTTAAATATTATATGCAGTAAACTAATCAAGTACAAATGAATTAAAAGCATTAAACTGATGTCTGATAATTGGAATACTTATTACAAATCTAAAATTTATTTCAAATTTGGGTTATCATAAAAAATGGATTGATATTCAGTAGGAGAAACTAAGTCATCCACACTACTTTTTATACATTTTGTTGCATGTAGGACGATTGACCACGGCTCGTTGTTGATATACTCTGAGTAAAACACTTGTTTAACCTTTTGAAAAGAATAAACAAATGGCTCATCGCTCACGTGTTCGTTGCTCTTCAATTTGGACAAGTCAACCATGATCAAATTGGTGTCAGGATCAATTTTACAAGCATTTTATCCTCAACTATTATCCAATCACAGTAGAATACAACCTCTTTGAAGCTTACATAGTCCAATTCAAATATATTTCGAATTACACCATAGTAAGTCATTTCAGCTTCAGTGATGTTTTTATCTTTCACGCTAGCTCGAAAGAAAGTAAGAGCCTCGCATAAAATACTCGAGTTCTTGTAAGGACATTTTTATCCATTATCAATTTATATGTCGTATACTGCTACACCATCGAAGAAGATCAAGATCACATTCACATCAAGAGGGATCCGAATAATCAAGGTTCTTCAACAAACAGTCTCTGCAAGGTTAACTTCGGTGAGGTTATGTTTTAGAGTACCCTAATAATGCACTTAGAGTATTGGGATTATTTTTCATAAAATATTTTTTAAGTGTTGGAGCGGAGCTTTAATAGTTTTTATTAATTTTTTTTAATTCATACTATCTAAAGATTTTGTTCTCGGGCACCTTTCTGTAGAAAAATCATAACTCATTCATAAAAAATCAGAAAAATACGAAACTAGCTGCCACGCATTTGTATTGAAATTATATAAAATAATGGCCTTGTTTGATAGGTCATTCAAACGAGATAGGATCTCGTTCTAACAAGATAAGCATCTAGTTCAAACGACATTGTATGTCGTTCGAACGAGAAGAGTTTTTTTTTACACGTCATCGCCTTCATTTTTAGTATTTAAAGGGTGTCAGACTTCTGATTTCGTGTGGAGAAACACTGCTTTTAAACAGAATACTATTTTGAGTGTTTTACTTTATTCTATAACATTAAAAGAGTTCAATCTCTTATTTTACAATTCATAAAATCCCAATATCTTTTTGCGTGAATTGTTTTGGAATCCAAGAACATAACTTTGCTATTATTCATACTTTGTGAGGAGATCTCTACAACCGAAAGGCTGCGTGCTATTGTGGAGGGAGTCTCTATAAATATTTTTGACTACGTGTCATAGGGAGTGCTTGCGGGTATTCCTGGGTTGATCAGACTGTGTCTCCTTGTGGTATAGCTGCGCGTGAACCACTGCAGATTTCTAGCTGACACTTTGAAGGTTTGACGAAGGCATCGTGCATTACACTTAAGGGAAGTTGTATGTAAGTCAATGGTCTTGTAAATTTTTCAAAGTTCTAAAAATAAAAGGGTTTGTCCATGTGGGGGATTTTTCCTGTTATTTGGTTTCCTTTACATGCTTATTACTTTTTGATTTCATATTACTTAGATGCATGTGTTAGGACTGAATTAAAACTTGAGTTTCATTAAAACTGCTTTGGTTGACACACAATTAAAATTGGTTTTATTTGAGAAGTAGCATTTATTCCGCTGTAGGACTCTCAGTTTTGTACATTTGTACTTTCTTCGTACACCCTTGCATCGAATACGTAACCATTCAATCGATACTTTTTGTATTCTTGTGCCATGAACAAGGGTCCAGTGACTAGACGAGCAAGTCTTGATGTTGCATCACCCGTCTTTAAGTGCTGAGAATATAGATAAATTAATTAGGTTAGTTGTAAAGTTTTATTGTAATGTAACATTTAATAATAGCCATTTTCATTATAATTACCTCGTGTGACAACCACAGCCTAAATTCGTTGTCTGATTGTGCCATTATTCTTCATCTTTTATTGTTCTCACAGGCTTCATATTTTCTGCATAAAATTTAATGTGACAAACATATTACAAAATTCATCATGTATAAAATAATCTAAAATAATGTAAAACTTAAAATAATTTAAACTTACTTTTTCCATTCTACGACATCTTCATGTGTGTTAAATAGATAACGAGCTGCTTGTTTATGTTGTAAACTCGTTAATTTAACTCGTTTTCTCATCACATGACCACCCTCATCGATTAACTCATAAATGTCATCAACGCTGGTGGAGTCAGGCATATATTCCCAAGTATAGATTGATGACTCCACGGTGATGTATTCCTCTGCAATTGATCCTGCAGTGTATCGTGTATTCTTGACGTAATCTTTGAAAACTTTCATCAATCTTGTAAATGGATACATCCATCGATATCTAACTGGACCGCAAAGAAGTGCTTCGTCGCATAGGTGTACCAACAAGTGAACACTTATGTCAAAGAATGATGGGGGAAAGTACTTCTCCAACACACAAATCGTTTCGATAACCGCCACTTTTGCGGACACTATGTGTTCTCGATTGACTACCTTCTCACATAAAAGTGATAAGCAGATACTAATTTGCATAATCGCCCTCCGTAAATCCTTGTGCTTGGAGAAACAGTGCTTAAGCAATAGAGGAACCAATTGCATGATCACATGCCAATCGTGGGACTTAGACTTATGTAAATCATGGGTAGCATAATTCACAATCCTTTGCAAGTTGGACGAAAAATTAGATTGAACCTTAAAATTATATATTATGTCTAAAAGCACCTTCCTTTCCTGACTCATCAAAGTAAACGCACCTGGGGGAATTATTATCATTCCCCTACTGTCTTCTTTCAACCATAGTTGTGGCTTAAGTTTCAACGAGTTAAGGTCTTTTCGTTCATTTTCTCCACCATTCGAATGACTCCCCCCAAGGCATGTTCCCACAATATGTTAAGTGATGTTCTTCTCTACGTGCATCATATCCAATGCATGGCGCACTGGGTTATTCTTCCAATAAGGCAAGTCAAATAAAATTGACTTCCTAGACCATGCCTTTCTTGTCAAAGTTTCATTCCCAGTGGGGTCTTTTATGCTTGGCATTCTTAAATTTAGGATTCTTACCTAGCATATTAGGGCCACAATCAGAAGATTTACTTTTAAATTTTGAACCTGAAAGTTCTCTCGGTGGTAGCCTATGTTCAACCCCGCCCAACAAAAACTTGGTACCTTTCTCAAATCTGAAACTATGAGCCGGGGGGGGGGGGGGGGGGGATAAAAACCTCCTATGGCAATGGTATACATTTTTTGAGCTAGTGGGAAGACGAAGAGATTCAACCTACTCTCCACAAATAGGACACCCCAAATAACTATGTACTACATAATCGGATAATGTCCCATAACTTGGAAAATCATGAATTTCCCACATCAACATAGCTTTCAGCGTAAACTCTTCTTTTCTAAAAGAGTCAAATTCTTGCACACCCTCTTCCTAAAACTCATTTAATTCTTCTACCAAAGGAGACAGGTAGACATCGATGTTATCACTTGGTGCCTTTAGCCCAGGTATTAACAAAGACAACATTGAAAGTTCAGGTTTCATACACTGTGAAGGAGGGAGGTTGAGTGGGGGATAGAATCACTGGACATACACTCTAATTTGTGCTTAAATTTCCAAATGGATTGAAACCATCTATTGATATTTCCAAACGAATGTTACGCTGTTCTCGCGCAAAATCGGGATATGCGTAACTTGTCCTCCTCCAAGCTATAGAATCAATAGGATGACGCATGAGATTATCCCCTACTTCTTCCCTAACATTCCAGGTCATTGCCTCCACTATCCATGGTACTGTGAAAAAATGATTTAATCTAGGCCCAACGGGAAAATATTTCAACATTTTTTTATGCACTTTTGATCTTGTGTCTTCCTTGCCAATAGATTGGACATATCTAGGTTCATCGCATACCGGACACCGATCGAGATTTTCATACTCCTTTCGATATAGTATGCAGTCATACACACAAGCAAGAATCGATTTATACTTCATTCTAAAACCTTTCATACTATTCTTCATAACAGGAAAACTATTTGGAAGCGTATTCTCCTTGGGTAGCAAGCCCTTCACCCAATTCAGAATTCATGTCGCGCTATTTCTAGACAAATCGTATTGGGTCTTCACATTATGCAAACCAGCCATGAAATGTAAATTTGTTTGATCTTTCTCATAGCTAGAGTATAACGGTTAGGTCTCCTTAAATTTTAAAATTTGGTAGTCATCGCCAAGGTTTATCCTAATATCTTCATGAGCACCTGAACATTGTACATCATCAATGACCTCATTCTCTTCCACGTTATGAACTCTATACACGTCATCAACTAAATCCTCTAACATATTATGATCTATATTGTCCTCTTGTACATCTATCATATTTGTTGAAGGTTGTTGCGAAGGTTGCTCGGGGATAAAAGGAACTTTTGATTCCCGTGAAAACTCCAAAATCAATAACTATCTTGCATACCCCATCTTAAAAAATGTAGTTCAACTGTTTTCCACTCAAACACCTTACCATTCTGACACCTAGCACATGGATACGGAAACTCTTCATCATTATGACATCTCTATACGTATTTCACAAATTCATTAGCACCTCTGCGAAACACATCCCCTAATTTATTTGTCTCACCCATCCACTCTTTGTATTTAGGATATCCCATCACAACTACTCCAAACAGTCACCTATTATATGTAAGAAGCGTATATTCATGGACCAGTATAAACAAAACTGTGAACATTTAGTTCCCATTAGTATAAATAATCACCTATTACTTGTTGTATAAAATTTATAGCATGTTTCATTTAATTATGTCTTATTTATATTCAATTTTTAAATTTTAAATTCAATTTATAATATTAATTCCTATTTACTTCATCTCCTCTAAAGGGTGAGTGTTCCTATCCCATTCAAGACCACATATTTCAATAATATACTTAACAGCTCATGCACATTGTTCCAATTTGAGGATTTTTGGCATCTTTAATATTACCTTGGTCGGTAGAGGCTTTTTGGGCCAGCTCATTGGGATTAGGTAGACCCCTCTTCAACCTCGTGAATTGAGGTTCATTATATTTGGTTTCTTTAACATTGAGGAGTGGAGGCCTTTTCTCAGTAACCCGAGGCCACTTGTCGGCACCAATGCTCTTCTTGGCAGCATTGGGGGAAGCAACCAACAAATTTGAAAATTTTCTCTTCACTATTTTAACAAAAGGGGAGGTCGAGACAGTTGTAAGGTCCAAGGATTCAATAGAGTATGAAGTTCCTCCTCGTGCAAACTCTTTCTCTACTACAAGGTATTCGGTAGCAGAGGATGTGGAAACAGGTTCCTCATCTAAAAGAATGAGAATTTGAGGCAAGGTGACACTGGGGTGAGCAACAAAAGAGGTAATCGAGCTCTTATAATCTAGAAGGATAGAAGCTGGTCTGGTGTGTTCCTCACCAAACTTTTGTTGGATAGCCCACGGGTATTTGAGGTCGTTGATATTGATGTCTCCCTCTTTGGGAAATTCTTCTTAATTTCATCTGCACAAGAACAACACAAGAAAGTAAGTTGGTATTTCATCAAATAGTTAATATACAGAAAAAATGGAAATGAAATCAAAATGTTTTTTAACCTATGCCATGTCTTGCCTGGGAGCATGTGGGTCCAATGTATCTCTCCCCCTTAGGAAGGGGATCATACTGCCAGTTCTTTACAGCCACCCCATGGTCCAAGTAGTTCTTATTTGTATCAAGACGATTAAGAACGAATTCCCTATTGGCCTGCCTAGTTTTTAAACAGTAAGTGTTGTCACCAGTGGTACCCCACTTATAATAAAACATCAACTCATGAATCCTAATTCGACTTTCATAAATCTCATTGAGCCTATTTACCCCATTGATTACTCTCCAAGTATTGAGGGCTATCCTAGTTGGAACAACATTGGAGTATTGATAGAAATGAAAAAAAGCTGGTTTTGGGGAAAGGTTATGCCACACTCAGCTATAAAAAGAGTTGGGATCCAATGTCCCTCTTCTAAAGACATAACATCAACGGTACCATATACAACCTCTATACTCACCCAATTTATTATTTTCCTAGTTACCCAAAATTCATCCAAAGAATGTACGTCTACATCATACACCACCATGGTTAGAAGAACAAAATTCAAAAAGAGGAGAAGAAGGGAAAGAAAACTTACAGGATTGGGAAGAACGACAAAGAGTTTGAGCAAAAATAAGAGAGAAGTTGAGAAGCAAAGGAGTAAGGTTTTAGGTAAGGAGAAATGGAGGGAAAATAATCATCCTTTTATAGGTTACCTCGAAATTAGAAATGAAATTATTAAACTGAACAAATGATTGAACTGTTGGTGACTGTAAGAGTCCCTAAAGGCAAAAAGACTAGCGTACCCTTTGGCGGTTTACTAAAGTTCAAACTATTTACAAAAATAACATTATCAGATATACCGGTGAAATTTTTTACAAGTCCAGGAGATTGGATGTCGACCAACACACACCGAGAAAGATTCTAAAACCAATACTCCATACTTTCGATCAATCATCAAATATAGAGGATCAGGGGCTTTTGTTTTATTTAAAAATTATTTATCTACGTGGACCAATGAGAAATGGATACCTTTCCTCCTATGTGGCTACTCTCATAATACTTACTTTCTTGGTCGGCTCTAAAAACACTTGGTCGGCCAACATGCTAACCAACCTTAAGAATACGAACCATCAAGAATAGTAAAAGTCATTCGGGCGAAAACGTCAACAGCCTTTGTACATGTACTTATGAATATCAATAGTCTTATTTATTGTATACGGATATAAATGATTGAATATGTAAAGGTATTCCATCTCTTGGATTCTTAACTGCTATAAATATATGGTTTCCTCCAGCTCAAGGGGATGATTCGATCAGGCACAAACATACTCATCCCTGAGCTATCGTAACCACCAGAAATACTAAAAACAATGGACGTAGGCTTTTCTCAAAGTTGAACCACTTTAAAAACCTCTTTGCTGTGTGTATGTCTTGTTTGATTATCTTTATTTTATCTCTGATTATAAATTTGGACACACTCCATTTTTAGACATTAACACTGCCTTACCTTATACCATTTTGACCGGAAAAATTTAGTAAAAATATTGGGAAAAAAATTAGAAATTTTTTATTGGTCATGCATCCTTACGCGATTAGTCAAGGTTTTTTGTTAAAAAGTTCATCTTCAACCTCTCGACGGTTGACCTAGGGTTTGGAAAAACTTTTACCTTGAATAACTTCTATTTTTCTAAACCATTTGAGATGATTCCAGAACCAATCCAACCTATTTTTTCACAAGGAATACTAGTTTATAAGTTTCATAGATTGAGGTTGTGTATTCATCGAGTTTCTAACACCATGTGTTTATAAAAAAATTGACCAAAGATTCATGTCTTTACTGGATATGGTAATGCGTTTTAAGCTTATGTCTGAGTTTCTGTTATCCCAAGGAAGAGTTTGAATTTGGTTTGAAAGATTGAGGTACTCTGGATATGGAGAATTTTGAATTTTCATTTTCTGCAACCAAAAAACACTTTTGAGAAATTGGGGTTCAAAGTTTATAAGTTTTCGAAAATAGCAACTGCGCTTGAGCTCCTGGGCTCAAAATAAACTTATTCCTCACTTTGAAACTTGTTTAGAGTTAAAGAATAAAATTTCATCATTAAAGCTGAAGCATTAATGGTGTTTTTGAACATTCTTCCAACACGCACTGTTCTACAGGTAAGAACTTGGTGTTTTTGATTGGTATGAACATAATAATAGTGCAAAAAATGATTGGAATTGAAAAAATAGAAATTTATACATAAAAAGACAGTCTACCAGTTTGGAGGGAGAATTTCAAACTGGTAGACAGGGTAAAGAGGTGAGTTTTGTTACTAATGATCGTGGGGGTTTTATAATAGAAGTTAGAAGGAGTTTATTAGTGAAAATGGGAGACGGTTTCTCCTTAAGATTAAGAAGATAGGATTGTGAGGAGCTTAAATTCGCATGGTTACATGGTGTAGCCATGTGATTTTGTCTTCTTCTACCTAGATAGAGGCTAAATTAGCACGGGAAAAGTGTAATATCAAGGTTTTGATATTGGTCATTGGAAAAAAAAATAATATTTATTTGGTAGTAAATATTGATTTTTTTTATGTTTGGAGGGGATTTGTGTAAACTTATGAATGTTTAAGGGTTAGGGTTCCAATTTCTAATTAATTGAAGTGTAGGGGATCAAATGGATAAAAATCTTGGGTCTAGAGGTTAAATTATACCTTTTGTAAAAGTTTAGGGGTATTTTGATCATTTTATAATTTTAGGGGGTACTTGGATAATTACACAAAGTTATAGGGTTAGTAATGTAGTTTCAACTTTATTGGGGATGTTTTTGGATTTGAGTACTTTTTAAGGGAGATAAAGGGAAATTTATGTATTCATTGATTCAATTAGCTTGGTTGAAGTGTACGGGTGTTGCAATCTACCTACCTAAAAAAAAATCCATCCTCGAGTTTTACCTTTAAAAAGCTTAAGGTATTGTTCTCTCATTGCTTGTTCTGGTTCCCATGTGGCTTCTTGCTGAATTTTGATGTTTCCAAAGTATTTTTACTAAGGGAATTTATTTTTTTCTAAGGACTTTCACTTGACGATCTAAAATCTGAATAGGCAGTTCTTCAAACTCATTATTAGATGAAACCAAGATTTCATGCCATGTAATGACATGTGTTGGATCTGAAATATATTTACATAACTGGGATACCTGGAACACATTATGAATATTGGATAATTCTGTGGGTAATTCTAATTGATAGGCCACCAAGCCAATACGTTTAACAATAATGAAGGGTTTAATACATCTTGGTGCTAGTTCCCTTTCTTCCTGAAATGTAAGATTCCTTTTCGAGCAGAAACTTTATACACAATTAGAAATTTGAAATTATAGTGGCTTTTGGCGAATGTCTGCATAGCTCTTTTGTCGATCTTGGGCGGTCTTCAGATTTTCTTTGATTTGTTGTATCTTCTTGGCAGTTTTTTGGATTATTTTGGGGCCAAATTGCTTGCTATTTTCTGAATTGGCCCAATATACCGGTGATCGACATGGTCTTTCATACAAGGCTTCAAATGGGGAGGCTTTGATACTTGACTGCTAACTGTTGTTATATGAAAACTCAATTAGCGATAAGTGTTCACTCCAATTGCTGGGCATGTCTAAAACACAAGCTCGTAACATACGTTCCAAGGTTTAAATCCTGCGCTGAGACTATCCATAGTACCCATTGCAGCTTGAAGTGCTTGCCAAAATCTTCCTACAAAACGAGAATCTCTATGTAATACTATGGATTGAAGGATTCCATTTAATCAGACAATTTCTCGGCTGTTAAACGAAAATGTAATTAACCCTTTAATTAATATTTAATTTCTCCTATTTAAGTATTATTTAATTATAATTATTATTAATGTATATTTTAGTTTAATATAATATATTGATTTTCATGATTCTAAACAAATATTTATTGAGTGTTATGAAAATGTTTCTTAATTTACAATATATATAGATCTATTATTATATTTTTACATGCACAGGTAAAACCAAAAGAAAAATGGGCAGGTTGTTAATTTGTAAAGTTTTTTTATACTCCATATATATTACATGCTGATTCCTTTTTTTATAAAAAACTATATAATATACAATATATATATATATATATATATATATATATATATATATATATATATATATATATATATATATATATATATATATATATATATACTCTTATACAAATTCAAACTCCCTTTAAAATGCCTTAGGTCCCGTGTTGGTATATTTCATTTCAAATATATATATGTTGAACTGTTTTGCCTTAACCATTATGGACGGATTTTTTTATCTACAAACCTTTATATATATATATATATTCTCCTAATATACATTCAAGAGAGCAACCTAAGTTGACATTCAGCTCTTCACATTTGAAATAACAACAAAGTTTATATTTTGGTATTATGAAAGAGAGAGAACAAAGAACTCAAGAAATTATATTTTGCTAAAATATTCAAAGGCACGTATTAACAAATACTAGCGCAACAAGAAATATTTTTGAAGAAAATCTTCTACTTCAACTTGAGATATAAGAGCCAAAATTAATATCAGATTCATGTCTTCTCATTATGAAATAAACTCAGATTGAAATTGTATTTTAAAGAGTTTCATTATTCAACCTTGTACAACCAACTTAGAATTATTTTGAAGCTTTGTTGAAGCTTCCAATTGTAACGATACTAGTTCCTACCCGCAAGTGGATTGCGATTTAGCAGTGCTTAGTCCTACCTGCAAGTGGATCGCGGTTGTAAACGTTGATTTGATTCTACCCACAAGTGGATCACGGTAGTGAAGCGTAAGGAGATGGACACTCTTGGTGCGTGGATGTAGGTCGAAATTTGGTTGAACCAAGTTAAATATCGGTGTCATTTACTTTCTACGCTTTATTTGCTTATTTGGTTCTGGCTTCTTGCTTTTTTATTTTCAGCAATCTTGTAAATAAATTAATTCTCAAATTTGGTAAAATATTTTTAAAGTTAAGATAATTATTTTGAAGTAAATAATTAGTTCCAGAATATTAATTAATATTAAATACAAAAATTGATTATATATTTATTGGTGCTATAATCTGTAAATTTAACTTGTTCATTAATTGGTGTTATATATTTGTTATTCTCTGTTTTAATATTAATCATAAATTTGATTAAGTGTATTAAAATTACATATTTGTTGAAATTTAATTTGGCGCTAAAAACTTATAAAATCCCAATTCACCCCCATCTTCGATATTTTCTGGGCAACAATCGATATCAGAGTAAGGGCTCTAATTTAATTCTTATATAACAATTTTAAGAGTTAAAATATCATGGATAAATTTTCATTTACTTCCCTAGGTGAAGGTCAATTTATATATAAACCTCTGTTATTTTTTTAAAATGATTAAAATTATTGGAAAAATAGAGTGAAATATTTTATTGATTCTTATGATTATGAAATTTGGAGATTAATTATAAATGAGTCACACATTTCTAAAATGAAAATAAATTTAGTGATTTAACTATTAAGAAAATTCAATTGAATGCTAAAGATGTGAATATTTTACATTGTTCATTAAATATTAATGTGTATAACAAAATTTGTTGTTGTGAATATACAAAAGATATTTGGGACAGAGTATAAGCTGTCTATGATATGGGTACAAATGAGTACGAAGAAGTGAAGAATCTAAATGAGAATGAATCTCTTGATGAATATTCAAGCCAAGATGACGATACTACATACTTTTGTTTAATGGATAAGGAAGATGGGGTACACTCTAACCTTGAATCCTCTAGTGATAGTGATGATCATAATGAGGAATTTTAATATATTTTTAATGAATTATGTGATAGTTTTAATGAACTTAAAAATAAATATGTTAAAATTTAAAAGTCTCATTCATTAGTTTCAACAAAATTTGATTTGTACTTAAATGAAATTAATGAATTGAAATTATAAAATCATTCTCTAAGAAAAGAAGTTGAAATTTTGAAAATATAAAATACTAGTAGCATAACTCTTGCAAAACTTGAATTTAAAAATTCAGAATTGAAAAAGAAACTTGATGCATTATTGCCAATCTTGTTAATTTTTTTTAAATGGTAGAAATAATTTAGACAAGTTATTAGGAGACCAAAATGGACTTTTGACAAAGATGAAATTGGTTATGATAACTAGAATGAGAAAAAGAATTATTCAAAGTTAATATAAAATAATGCCTCATCGAGTAACTTCAAACCCCTAGACACATATTGTGGTAGACACACACATTTTTCAAATTTCTGTCCATACAAATTTGAAATGAAAAAATTAGCTTAGGTTTCTAAATGAACTATGATATATACTAACCCACATGGACCCAACACGCTTTGGGTACCAAAAGAATTTTTTTTCAAAGTTATGTAGGTTACATGATGAGATGGGATGTGGATTTTCAAGGCATATGAATTAGTATTTGAAGCAAAATTGAAATTTGAAGTATCATTGATTAATGTCGAAAATGCCACACTTGGAAACAACTTCATGGAAATATCATTGGTATTGGTAAGGTGGTAAAGAACACCTTTCTTGAATTTCAAATATCCTATATTTATTGATGATTTGAAATATGATATTTATTCCATTATGTTTTATAGCCTTAATATTATGCTTAGAGTATTTTGATTAAAGTACATTAAGGATGATAATTTGATGTTGATGATTAAGTCTTCACATGTTACTTTGTATATTTATGACTTTGGTGATTCTATGATGTAAGGCATACGGTTGATTTTGATGATAAAGTCTTGAGATGAAAATTCATATATTTTTATCTTTTATGTTGGATTTAGATGTATATATGTTTTTGATAACATTAAATTGATTCTTGATATTCTTGAATATTGATTCAAAATGAAAATATTATTTATAAATATGCTAGTATGTAATCAATTAATTATATATGTTAATATTGAGATATGCATTCATTGATAATATGAACTTATTGATTTTTATGATTTAGCCATATGGCATTATATATGATTAGATCGATTATTTGAATTTTAATGACATTCATGAAGAATTTTATTTTTGAAAGAAAGTAACATGTAATACCCCGTATTTTTATACTTTCTAAATTTGGGGATTTATCAAATTTAATTTGAGTTATTAATTTAATATAAATTCAGAAATTAATTAGTTTTAATTACTAACGTGACGAGAGTTAGTAATCATTGTAAACTTGTTGAATATTACTAATGAGTAAAGTAATATAATATTGGTACTATTAAATGTCACGAGTGAATAAAATGACAATTTTGGAAATTTGAGTCGGAACGCGTCCGTGTCGCGTCGGGACTAAATATTGATTAATAAAAGTGAATAAATTATAAGTTGCTCGTATGGTCATTTTGAGTGCGCTAAAGTGTTCGGAAGGGTTGAGATAGTCAAAATAATGTACCCGGGGGTTTATTTTGGGTCTCGAGGCGTTTTTAGGCTTAAGTTGCACCCTGGGAGGGCATTTTGGACATTTTGTATTTTTGGGTAATTAAACCCACGAAATTTATTAGGCTATATCAGCCATTTGGAATAGTCCCTTAGGGTTAGCAGACTCAAAAGCTTAGAACGACCATTAGAGAGGAAGGTAGGAAGCTCTCCAAGCAATCCTAGGCCAAAAAGTCATCCGATTGCATCGCCACCACCACCAACATGTAGATCGCTCGACGGGGAACACAACCATACCAAATTCACCCACAAATCAGAACTCTGAAAATCCCAGGCAAGCATTTATCTTGCTTATTTTCGTTAATGCATCGTTCATGTTAGTCTAGGGTGATTAGGATGAGTTTGGTAGAAGAAAACCCATGTTGGAGATGGGAAAATCGCATGTAGTAATGATATGAATGATAATCTGGAAACCCCCTTCACATGTAGAGGTTTAACTACGGATTTATGATGAATTAGAAGTAGAAATTCTGGAAAAAGACTGATTAGAACAAAGTTAAAGAAATTTCTAGGGTTCTTGAGATTAATATGAGTTTTGACCTATAAATCCATGGTTATTGATGAAAATTCGCATGCTTTACGTAGAAGATGTATAATATGCGTTTATACTGTTTGTAGTACAAATTTTTGAGAGTTTGGGTGTGAAAAATCTGGATTTTATTGAGGTTGGACATTGTTCTAAAAAATCCACCTAGGCTCCGCCTAGGCACACCTAGGCTTAAGGCTTGGGAGAAACGCCCTGCCTTAAGTTTTTTATGCCTTGTTCTTGGTAAATCCTCAAGATGCACTTTTTTCTAAAGACAACAATGCTTTAATGAAGTTATATCGCCTTTTAAATAACTTTTTACTAATCGGACCATTATCTCATCCAAAATAATCAAATACTATTTGAATTTGCATATATTCAGACATATTTTTATGATATGTACAATTTTAGTATTTTAATAGGCTTGTTATGGTTAAGAAATCTTAAAATATATTAAGAAGGCCTAAATGCCTGTTCACGCCTTCTTACGCCTAAGGCCCGCCTAGGTTTCCAAGGCTTAAGGCTTGACCTCCACGCCTCGATCACGCCCCGCGTTTTTTAGAACCTTGGATTATGAAACCTGTAACTGTTAAACTGCAGAATTCACCATACCTGTTTGATCGATCGATCGACCCCTCCTGGCAGACTCATGTTTCTCTTTTAAATAGTTGAATTCAAATTTAATTGAGTAATAATCTTTGGTCATCCTCATTAAAATATTTTGGGAGATAAAGAAGACCAGTAGGAATTATTAATAATTATGAGACCTTTAGTATAAGACGAGATGCACATTTTTGGGATATTTACATATAAGGGATGATGGAATTATGTATTATAGGGAGAGACGCGTAAGATAGTTACGTTGGAAAATAGAAGAGTACCTACTAAATTATACACTTGAGAGGATAGAGTCCTTGAGCGTTACGTAGTAAGTTGGTATAATCCCTCAAATTAAAGTTAGAGACGAACCGTCATACGTGATAACTAATAATGTGAAAATAAGGATAAATGTTATAATTATGGGTTATGAGATGAACCTAAATTTGATATAGTATAAGTAGTATATTTATATGACTGTGTTTATGCATATACTATATACATGTGAAAATCATGCCCGCGCTACTTGCTATCCCTGAGGTTACCGCTCTGGGACAGTCTTATCTCGATGGGACCTTTATGGGGGATATTAACTTGTACCCAAGAAGATAGTAATCCTAGGTACAAGCTATCGAATCGATAGTCACGGTCCTAAGAGACGCGAGGGTATGTGCTGACCTCTTGGACTTGAAAACTATGCTTCGCCTCAATATTGTTTTTGTATGTATTAATACAGTTCGAGAGTGATTCCGAACTTGTATTTCCCTTAGTATGAGTGATACGGGGATTGGATAGCAGAGTATGCCCACACCATAATTTTTATGTGGGGTGCTGTTAGAATATATATATTATACGAGTATTTAATATATATATATATGAATTTCTAAAATTTGGAACTTCCTATTGTGTTTATGGTAAGTAAGAAATGAATAATGACTTCAATCTGGAAATACTTGTTTTGAAAAGTATAATATGACACTGAGAAACTTTATTAGCGATTAAGGTTTAAATGAGAACTTTGTTGTCAAATGAAATTACCCTCTTAAACAGTTGAATTGTTCAGTTTAAATCTTGCGAGTAACCTAAGATAAGATAAGTTAAACCGTTGGAAAGGTTAGTGCGATAGGTGTGCACATTAGAAGAGAGGTGAGAATTTCTCAAGGGAGTGTCGCACTAATATGTTGTTGCATTGGCCTGTAAACATTTTAAATACTTACTAAACAAATTTTAAATCATTTTTTTACAATCGGGCTCTGACCCGTTTCCATTTTCTCTTCTCTCTTGTATATATATGTATATATCACAGGTGCCCAGCCACAGGAGCGTCTTGCATAGGATCCTTTGGAAGGAACGCGCTGCAGCTTAGATGGGAGTTGCAGGCCTCTTGCTTAGACGACCTCATTTCTTGATTCCACTTCTATCACTATTTATTCAGTTGGGCATATGTTGCCCTTTCCATTATTCAGTTATTTAGCGGACATTGTGATTCATTTATTTCCAGTATTTTACTCCTTGGGATTTATTATTGTCAGGATGTTTTCATTTAAGTATTAAATGTTGGATTCAATTAGTTGAATGTTTGATTATTTGGATTGTATGTTCCAGGATAGTTGTGGTGTGACTATTTAATTGTGAATTATGCAAGTTTTAAATGTTAGTTTATAAAATGAAATTTGGAAAGTATTGTCTAAAATGGTTTTGACACTTAGCTTAATTAATTAGGGTGTTTAAATTGGAAAAGCTATTTTTCGACAGTGATGCTAAGAATGAACCAACTGTTCACCTTGATTTTAATTTAATAAAGGAGTGATTGCCCGGTATTTAATTAGGCGGGGTGTCACAGGTGGTATCAGACCATCAGGTTCTAGTGTCCTTAGGATCTGTACGACTTATTTCGCTTTCAGCTTAGCATTTTTGCTATAGAGCCCTATTTTAGAATTGTTGCATTCTTGCTTTTACATTTACGTCTTAAGCTATTTAAGATTTTATAATAATTGTAGACTAATAAATTTCTTCACGTTTCAGATGCCTCTGAGACGTGCCCCAAAGGATAGGCATGCCCAAGCCGAGCAGCCAGTAGCTCCGACTCAGGGAACGATGAATGCTAATGAGGTAGCCGCTATTGTTGCTCACGCGGTGAATGCCTCATTAGCGGTAATACAGTAGGCTCCACCCCAGATTCAGGCAGTGGCGCCAGTACTTGCACAGCTTCCATCAGCATGGGAGCGGGTTAGGGATGCCTTTCAGAAGGCGCATCCCCCTGAGTTCTCGGGTAGTTCAGATATCATCATCGTCAGCCAATGGAAGAAATATATCCAGAGGCATCTGCATGTATGAGTGCACGGACGTGCAAAAACAGTTGTTGGCTTCCTTCAAGTTAGTGGGGGACACTTTACAGTGGTGGGAATCCACCACCACCTTGGAGGAGAGGGATACTATTTCGATTCAGATATTCTAGGAGCGGTTTGACCGCAAGTACTTTCCACCCACTGTGCAGACTGAGATGAGGCGGAAATTATTGAACTTGAAGTAGGAAAATTCTACTGTTGCTGAGTATGAGGAGGAGTTCACGAGACTTCTCACCATAGTGCCAGATGAGTCACCTACTGAGGGTAAGAAGATAATGTTGTTTGTGAACGGGTTAACTTGGAGGACCGTCAGCATCTTATAGGGAATTTGTCTCTGAGTACCTTCACAGATGTACTCAATACCGCCTTACTACACTGCCAGGATCACCGCTTCCATCTACAGGGAAGAAAGCGAGCAAGAGAGTCCGGCCAGCAGGGCAGGACACGGGGTAGTGGCGCTAGTGGAGCACCGACATCCCAGGGACAGACTCGTCAGCATGAGTAGAGTTCCCATCAGGGGGACCCTGCCAAGCGCTTTCGATCAGGTGATTCTAGGCAAGGATTTGGGGGTTATAAGCAGGGTAAGCAGGGCCAGTCTAATCAGCAGGGCTAGCAAGGCCAACACCGACAGCAGCAGGGTCAGCAGCAGGGCCAACATCGTTTTCATCAGGGCCAATAGGGCCAGTGGAGGGGTGGTAACGGCCAGCAGGGTCAGAGGGGAGGTAACTTCAGAGGCTGATGTTTTGTGTACGACAAGTATGGCCATAAGCGCCAGGATTGCCCAGAGGGTGATAGGGCCCCACATCAGTAGGGTGCCCGTAATGAGCCACAGAGGCCACTCTTTCCAGCCGCCCTCCCAGCACCTGCCCTACCAGCCATTCCAGCCGCTCTAGTGCAGCAGGGGTAGTTACAGTACGGATGTGTCTATAATGTCCACCAGGCAGCAGCTCCGCAGGCACCACCCGCGATTGAGGGTATGTTTCCTATCCATGGTACTATGGGTCGAGTTTTGTTCGATACTATGGCGACGCAATGCTTTATAGCTACTCATTTTGCGAAGGCCTTAGGGTTATTAGCCACGGTAGAGAGAACTGTGACGTGTGTAGACTCACCACTGGGAAATGGTTCACTTATTTTATTTATATGCCGGGGTGTGGGGATAGAGATTGGTAGCTTGGTATTACCAGTAGACATGCTAGTCTTAGATATGCATGAGCATAATGTTATTATCGGTATGGATTGGCTCGCAGCTTACAGAGCCATGATAGATTGTTTTGGTGGGAGTTTTGTCTTTGCCATTCCGGGGCAAGAGATGTTTGTAGTGGCGATGCCTCTCCCAGAGGGAGGCTCGACCGCTCATTTGTATTACATAGAGGAGGGTACCTTCAAGGAGGTTGTGATTCCCTTAGACTCGATCCCAGTTATTCGTGAGTATTCCGATGTATTTCAGGAGATACCAGTCCTACCCCCCAGTCGAGAGATAGACTTTGTCATAGATTTATTACCGGATACTAGACCTATAGCACGCGCTCCATACCGTATGCATCCGGCGGAGATGCGAGAGTTACGAGATCAGATAGAGCAGCTGTTAGGTCAGGGCTTCATTCGCAGGAGTACCTCACCTTGGGGCACTCCAGTCTTATTTGTGAAAAAGAGGGATAGTTCACTGAGGATATGTATGGACTACCGGGAGCTGAACAAGGTCACGATACGGAACAAGTATCCGTTGCCTCGAATCGATGATCTGTTCGACCAACTGAGGGGAGAAACTTTCTTTTCGAAGATAGATCTGAGGTTAGGGTATCATCAATTACGTATTAGGGAGCAAGATGTTTCAAAGACTGCCTTCTTAACGAGATATGGGTCCTATGAGTTCAGAGTGATGCCATTTGGCCTCACAAATGCTCCAGCCGTGTTCATGGACTTAATGAACCGAGTGTTCAGAAAGTTCTTGGATCAATTTGTCATCGTCTTCATAGATGATATTTTAATATATTCACACTCCGAGGAGGAGCATGCCGAGCACTTGAGGCAGGTTCTTCAGACTCTACGAGAGCATCTGATGTATGCTAATTATGAGAAATGCGGGTTCTAGTTACGAGAAGTACAATTCTTGGGGAATGTTGTTTCTGAGCAGGGGATAGCAGTCGACCCGAGTAAAGTGTCATCGGTGAGGGAGTGGGGACAGCCCACGACACCGACGGAAGTGCGTAGTTTCTTGGGATTAGCGGGATACTACAGGAGATTCATTCGGGGGTTCTCCAAAATAGCGGGGAAATTGACGAACCTGACTCACAAAGGGGTTCCATATGTTTGGGATGATGCTTGCTAATTGACTTTCGACGAGCTGAAAGACAAGATTACTTCAGCACCGATCCTTGCTTTACCTAAATCGGGCGTGGAGTACCTGGTTTACACCGATGCCTCGTTACGGGGACTTGGGGGAGTACTTAAATAGGAGGAGAAGGCTATAGCTTTTGGCCCCCGCAAGCTTAAGCCACACGATAAGAATTATCCCACCCATGACCTAGAGTTAGCAGCGGTCGTTTTCGCATTGAGGATTTGGAGGCACTATTTATTGGGAGAGAAATTCCGCTTGTTCACAGACCACAAGTCACTACAGTACCTGTTCACTCAGCGAGAGCTGAATATGCATCAGCGCAGGCGGTTAGAGATTGTGAAGGACTATCAGTTCGATATACAGTACCATTCGGGGAAGGCCAAAGTAGTTGCTGATGCATTGAGCCGCAGGCCGGTGGACGATATAGCGGACACCTGGAAAACAAAGTGGAAAGAGTTGGGTCACCAGGATGTAGTATCCCGTTCCTTCATATCTTTCATGACAGTGACACCCGAGATTATTACGAGGGTGATACAGGCACAGACCGCAGACTTGTTTTTCCAGGAGCAGATTATACGACTTTTAGCCGAGGGTGCTGAGTCTTATTCTGTTAGTTCTAATGGGGGTTTGAGGTTTAATGGGAGATTGGTGGTTCCATAAGGAGCAGACTTACGTCATGCCGTGATGACCCAGTCCCACGGGTCCCGATTTGTAGTACATCCTGGGGGAGATAAGATGTACCAGGATATGAGGCGGCAATACTGGTGGAGTGGGATGAAAAAGGATATTGCTGAGTTCGTGTCCAAGTGTTCTACCTGCCAACTGGTAAAGGTGGACCATAAGAAACCGTCAGGGTTTCTTCAGCCATTGGAAATATCCACGTGGAAGTGGGAGAGTATTTCCATAGATTTTATTACGAGTTTGCCTACATCACAGCAGGGCTACGACTCCATCTAGGTGATTGTGGACAGTTTGACCAAGGTGGCTCATTTTCTGCCAATGCGGACAGATTATACCCTGGGTCAATATGCTCAGTTGTTCATTGCTGAGATTGTCAGATTACATGGGGTGCCCCTTAATATTGTGTCAGATAGAGACAAGATTTTCGTGTCGCATTTCTGGGAAAGCTTTCAGGAGGCTATGGGTACTGAGTTGAGGTTGAGTTCAGCTTATCACCCACAGACAGATGGACAGACAGAGCGTACTAATAAGATGTTGGAGGATATGCTACGCATGTGTGTTCTTGATTTTGGAGGAGGTTGGGAGCCACATCTTCCACTGGTAGAGTTCGCTTATAATAACTCTTATCATTTCACGATTGGCATGGCTCCATTCTAGGCTTTGTATGGCAGGCCTTGTCGTTCCCTAACTTGTTGGCTAGAGGTGGGGGATAACAAGTTGCTAGGACCAGAGGTGATTCAGGAAACCTTCTCAAGGATTGAGATGATCAGGAGTCGCATTAGGGTAGCCCAGGACCGACAGAAAAGCTACGCCGATGCAAAACGGTTCTTCCGAGAGTTTAACGTGGAGGACCAAGTGTTACTCCGTGTATCCCCTATGAAAGGAGTGATGAGGTTAGGGAAGAAAGGGAAATTGGCCCGAGGTACGTGGGACCATTTCCCATTATCGAGAGGATTGAGCCGGTAGCATACAGGTTGGGACTGGCAGAGCATTTACATCGCATCCATGATGTATTCCACATCTTGTCGTTGAGATGATACCTTCGGGATGATATAGCCCATATTCACATCGCAATAGATGAGATAGACTTACAGCCTAACAACTCTTACGAGGAGAGACTAATGGCTATCCTAGACCATAGGGAGAGGAGATTGAGGTCGAAGGTAGTTCCACTTGTACGGGTCTAGTGGGAGCATTATAATGTGGAGGAATCCACTTGAGAGCGCGAGGCAGATATGCACAATATATACCCAGATTTATTCTTACCAGGCATGCCTTATTTTTCGAATTTCAGGACGAAATTCCGTTATTAGGGGGGAAGTATGTAATACCTCGTATTTTAATACTTTCTAAATTTGGGGATTTATCAAATTTAATTTGAGTTATTAATTTAATATAAATTCGAAAATTAATTATTTTTAATTACTAACATGACGAGAGTTAGTAATCATTGGAAACTTGTTGAATATTACTAATGAGTAAAGTAATATAATATTGGTACTATAAAATGTCACGAGTGAATAAAATGACAATTTTAGAAATTTGAGTCGGAACGCGTTCGTGTCGCGTCGGGACTAAATATTGATTAATAAAATTGAATAAATTATAAATCGCTCGTATGGTCATTGTGAGTGCGCCAAAATGTTCGGAAGGGTCGTGATAGTCAAAATAATGTACCCGGGGGTTTAGTTTGGGTCTCAGAGCATTTTTAGGCTTAATTAGCACCCCGGGAGGGCATTTTGGACATTTTACATTTCTGGGTAATTAAACCCACGAAATTTAATAGGCTATATCAGCCATTTGGAATAGTCCCTTAGGTTTAGAAGACTCAAAATCTTAGAACGTCATTAGAGAGGAAGGTAGGAATCTCTCCAAGCAATCCTAGGCCAAAAAGTCATCCGATTGCACCGCCACCACCACCAACACGTAGATCGCTTGACGGGGAACACAACTATACCAAATTCACCCACAAATCAGAACTCTAAAAATCCCAGGCAAGTATTTATCTTGCTTATTTTCGTTAATGCATCGTTCATGTTAGTCTAGGGTGATTAGGATGAGTTTGGTAGAAGAAAACCCATATTGGAGATAGGAAAATCGCATGTAGTAATGATATGAATGATAATATGGAAACCCCCTTCACATGTAGAGGTTTAACTACGGATTTATGATGAATTAGAAGTAGAAATTCTGGAAAAATACTGATTAGAACAAAGTTAAATAAATTTCTAGGGTTCTTGAGATTGATATGACTTTTGGCCTATAAATCCATGGTTATTGATGAAAATTCGCATGCTTTACATAGAAGATGTATAATATGGGTTTATACTGTTTGTAGTACAAATTTTTGTGAGATTGGGTGTGAAAAATCTGGATTTGATTGAGGTTGGATTATGAAACCCGTAACTGTTAAACTGCAGAATTCGCCATACCTGTTGTCGATCGATCGAGCCCCTGCCATCGATCGGTCGACCCCTCCTGGAAGACTCACGTTTCCCTTTTAAATAGTAGAATTCAAATTTAATTGAGTAATAATCTTTGGTCATCCTTTTTAAAATATTTTGGGAGATAAAGAAGACCAGTAGGACTTATTAATAATTATGAGACCTTTAATATAAGACGAGATGTACATTTTTGGGATATTTACATATAAGGGATGATGGAATTATGTGTTATAGGGAGAGACGCGTAATATAGTTACGTTGGAAAATAGAAGAGTACCTACTAAATTATACACTTGGGAGGATAGAGTGCTTGAGCGTTACGTAGTAAGTTGGTATAATCCCTCAAATTAAAGTTAGAGAGGAACCGTTATACGTGATAACTAATAATGTGAAAATAAGGATAAATGTTATAATTATGGGTTATGAGATGAACCTAAATTTGATATAGTATAAGTAGTATATTTATATGACTGTGTTTATGCATATACTATATACGTGTGAAAATCAATCCCGCGCTACTTGCTATCCCTGAGGTTATCGCGCTGGGAAAGTCTTATCTCGATGGGAACTATATGGGGGATATTGACTTGTACCCAAGAAGATAGGAATCCTAGGTACGGGCTATCGAATCGATAGTCATGGTCCTAAGAGACGCGAGGGTATTTGCTGACCTCTTGGACTTGAAAACTATGGTTCGCCTCAATATTGTTTGTGTATGTATTAATACCGTTCGAGAGTGATTCTGAACTTGTATTTCCCTTAGTACGAGTGATACGGGGATTGGATAACAGAGTATGCCCGCACCATAATTTTTATGTGGGGTGCTGTTAGAATATATATATTATACGAGTATTTAATATATATATGAATTTCTGAAATTTGGAACTTCCTATTGTGTTTATGGTAAGTAAGAAATGAATAATGACTTCAGTATGGAAATACTTGTTTTGAAAAGTATAATATGACACTGAGAAACTTTATTAGCGATTAAGGTTTAAATGAGAACTTTGTTGTCAAATGAAATTACCCTCTTAAACAGTTGAATTGTTCAGTTTAAATCTTACGAGTAACCTAAGATAAGATAAGTTAAACCGTTGGGAAGGTTAGTGCGATAGGTGTGCACATTAGAAGAGAGGTGAGAATTTCTCAAGGGAGTGCCGCACTAATATGTTGTTGCATTGGCTTGTAAACATTTTAAATACTTGCTAAACAAATTTTAAATCATTTTTTTTACAATCGGTCTCTGACCCGTTTCCATTTTCTCTTCTCTCTTGTATATATATGTATATATCACAGGTGCCCAGCCACAGGGGCGTCTTGCATAGGAGCCTTTGGAAGGAACGCGCTGCAGCTTAGGTGGGAGTTGCAGGCCTCTTACTTAGACGACCTCATTTCTTGATTCCACTTCTATCACTATTTATTCAGTTGGGCATATGTCGCTCTTTCCATTATTCAGTTATTTAGCGGACATTGTGATTCATTTATTTCCAGTATTTTACTCCCTGGGATTTATTATTGTCAGGATGTTTTCATTTAAGTATTAAATGTTGGATTCAATTAGTTGAATGTTTGATTATTTGGATTGTATGTTCCAGAATAGTTGTGGTGTGACTATTTAATTGTGAATTATGCAAGTTTTAAATGTTAGTTTATAAAATGAAATTTGGAAAGTATTGTCTAAAATGGTTTTGACACTTAGCTTAATTAATTAGGGTGTTTAAATTGGAAAAGTTATTTTTCGACAGTGATGCTAAGAATGAACCAACTGTTCACCTTGATTTTAATTTAATAAAGGAGTGATGGCCCGGTATTTAATTAAGCGGGGTGTCACATAACATTTGTGATATTTGTGCTTATGATTATTAAAATTAAAATCACTTGTAAATATATTAATATTTATTGAAAATGATTTTATGGAAGTAAATATTGCAAGTATTTTATCTCATGAAAAAGATGCACTTTATTTGTCATATGCATATATGCCTCCATTGGTATCCCCTAGGAGGAGATAAATGCTTATTGAAATTGATTTTTAGAAAAATGCTTGATCATGAACTTTGATGCATTATTATGGATACTGCAATATGTTTGATAATTCTGAGAATTTTAAGCTCTTATCTAGAAAATAGTAAAAGCATGAAGAAAATGTAAATTTCTTTTCACTATATATACCACTATCTTTTAACTCATGTTGTCTACTTCATTCAAATTATTTGAAAACATTTAGTTGCGAAACATTCACCATTATGTGCTTGAAATTATTGATTTTATCATTTTGGTGCCTTGTGTGTTATTTGATTATATTCATGTCCATCCGAAGATTCAAATACATGTTGTGAAAAAATTTGTGATGAATTTCAAAATATATTTTTATACCTCTTATGATATATGGATGAATCCCTTGCACAAATTATTTTGTTATATGGAGAGCTTTGCTTATTACCCCTAACATTTGGACTTTACAAAAAATATCTTTGATAATGTCAAAAGGGGGATAAATATGTGTGATTCACTGATTGTGCTAAATTTATTCATTTTTACGGATCAATGTGAATCATTATTTGTCATCATTAAAAAGGGGGATAATGTTAAATAGAAATGTAATTGTGACTCCAACTTTATCACTAACTAGCTCAACAGGTAATATAAATATCTTAGCATGATAACTTACATGAACAAGGCGAGAGGCCTCCTCCAATGATTAAAGTCAGCCTCAGTTGACTAGCTTCCAAATAATGACAACACCCATGCAGAATCTCTTTCTACTCTGGCTTTCGCCATAGAACCGACTTGAAAAGAATAATATAAGTGGAGTATATAGACTGACCAGGAGTTGAAGATGCAGAGAAGGTTTTATGCATCCTCCAGGTGGAATTAAATCCATCCTTGATGAATCCCATCATCTCTTACTTAAAAATTGATGAGCTACTTGCCGATGTCAAGTAAGCACGCTTGAAAATCATGTCGGTGAGGTTCTGCCTCAACTCCAATGGAAAGCTATATCGATAATCATTCATCGGCCCATTACTAAAGTGCATCCACCCAGACTAGGTGGAAGGAGTTTTGAGCGAGATGCACGAAGGCATCTGCAGAGCATGTACATGTGAAAGATCACTTTCCTATAGGGTTATCTTTAAGGGATACTAGTGGCCATTCATGGAGATGGACTCTAGAAGGTTTGCCAAAAAGTTCCCCAAATGTTAAATGTTCTCACCAATTATCAATCAGACTATGGGAGATTTGAACCCCCTCACAAGTCCATGGCCTTTCATCCAATGCGGCATGTACATAGTGTGGTCGCTACCTATCGCACTAGGGAATCGAAGGCACCTGATAACGGCGATCGACTACTTCACAAAATGGGTTAAGGCCGAACCACTCACCCACATCAGAGAGCTAAATGCCAAAAGGTTCATTTGGAGGAACCTTGTCACCAGGAATGGCAGACAAAGAGCACTCATCACAAAAAATGGAACACGGTATGATAATGATTCTTTTCACAAATTCTGTGCAGAGTACAGAATCAAGATCCACTATGTATCCGTAGTCTCCACCCAGTGCAATGGGCAAGAAGATATAACCAACAAGACCCTCCTGTCAGGAATCAAGCGTCGATTAGAGAATTCCAAAGGGTGATGTGTTGAAGAGCTCCCATATGTAATTTGGGTATATATAACGACCCCTAGGAAACCAATAGGTAAGACTCCTACCCCTTAGCCTATGGTATAGAGGCATTCATACTTTTAGATATCAGATTTCCAACACTCAGGTCAAAGGCATTTAAGGACAACAATAATGATGATCGAATATCCCAGGAGTTAGATATGGTTGAGGAATGAAGGGAGCAAGCTCTGATACACTTGGTTATTTATCAACAAGAATTGGCGAGATAACATGATAATAAGATCAAGGTCAGATAATTCTAGGTCAGTGATTTCTTCCTTAGAAAGCTACTACTCGCTGCAAAAAATCCATCAGATAGGAAGCATGCATCCTACTAGCAGGGACCTTATCCCTCATAGCTTGGAAAGGAGGTAGGAGGGTCATATCATTTGGAAGAGTTAGATGGGAAGGTAGTTTTAAGGTCATGGAATTCCAAGCACCTTTAAAAGTTTTATCATTAGGTAGAGAGTTAAAAAATTTCCCCTTTTTCCTAATGTATCCAGAATAAAACGATATGCGAGTGATTTTGAAATTATTCCAATTCATGATTAAGTTTATCAATATTTAGAAACCCACTTTTATAATGGCACACTCTGAGGCAGATCGGTCAAAAATCCACAAGGACTGGTATGGTCTAAAGTAGATAGGCCTAAAAGAGGCAGAATAGCCGCATAAGAATTACATGGTCCAACTCAAATGTGATATTGGTCTTCAACTTAAGGCATTAAAACCTACATATATAGTGGTACGATCTGAGGTAAATAGGTCAAAGCCCACTCAAGGAATGGTGTGATCTAGAGTAGATCGTGTAACACACCGTGTTTTAATTAATTTGGAGAAAAGTAAAATCTTGGAGTTACTGGCCTTTAAGAATTTAACTTGGTTTTATTAGTAAATTTTTCAATCGGAAATTAATTCGGGTCTTTTATAAAAAGGTTAAAAGGAATTTTATCATTTAACTGGGAGGTGAATTTTTAAGAATATTTGTCAGATTAAAAAAAAGTCGGATTTTAAAATATTGCATTTTTGGATGTGGGGTCGTTCAAGCAACAACGTACGTCAATTGAACGACGTAGCATCTCCGTTTCGAATGACAGCGTACGTCATTCGAACGACAGAGGCGGTGGATGAATTTGAATCCTAATTGTTTCCGACTCTTAAAACCTTTATATACCAAACTGATACGGGGTTGGGACTTTGAAAATCACTTTTCTCTCAAACTTTCTCTAGTAAGGTTCTCAAAACATATTTTTCTCATCTTCAACCCCTAGCCCCAACTTTTAACAAGTTTTGAAGATTCAATTGGTGTTTTCTCAAGAGGAGTTCAACGTTCTATTCAGATTTTGATCAAATTAATCACGGGCATGAGTACTTTATTCTTTTCCTTTAGTATTATGCGTTTTAAGTGTTGTCTAAACACTTAATCATGTGTTTTTGATTAAAAGCGATTAGTAACCTAAGAAGAGAAAGTGGAAATTAAATCTCGGGGCTGTTTTTATGAAATCTTTTAATATGAATAATATTTATAACCCGTGGGTACGTAGGATTCATGAGTGGATTTTGGGTTTTGTTAGTGTAGGTTGCATGTAGAAAAACCTTGGTTTTAAATTAGATGAATTTGGGGGCGTATAACTCACGTAATTTCTATAAAGATGATGGAATCTTGGTGTAAATAATTTAAAATAATTAAATGAGATTAATTGGGTGTTTATGACGTTGTATAAATTAAATTAAGATTTAATTAAATTGGACTAGTAGGCGTAGTTTTCTGCGTTGACTGATTATGCTTGTTTACTTGACATGTTGGTATTATTAAATATCCATTATGACGACGGGTTGTTGGGTATTTTTGTTCTGCCTATATTTTAGGATGCCTTCTAGGTATGGGACTAGTGGGTAGGCCTTTTGATGATTTACGTCTTCTAGGTATGGGACTAGTGAGGGTAGATTATTATGACTTTATTATGTCGGGGGTGGGCTGATTTTGTTACTTTATCGTAGTTACGCTAGCCTAGGCATGAGACTAGGTCAAGGTTTATGTCATAAATTCATTCTATACATAGGGTAAGATGTATTGATAACTTGGGGACACTTAGGTATGGGACTAAGAGGTATTTTAAGGATCTCACATCGATTAAAAGGGTGGTGTAATTTTATAAATGGTGAAATTGAGAAAATTGTGATTTAATGCCTAAGATGGAAACACGTATTAAAATTGGTGGCGACATAATGTGTCAAGGACAGACAGTTTAACCGGGTCATCTTGGGCGATTTATGTCATGTCGTGTGTTGGAACCTTTTCATATTGCGGGGGAATCGACAATTTAAATGGATTTCGACTGGCTATTGACAAGGGAAAGTGTGACACTTTGGTGGAAATTACCATCAGGGGCGGGAGGACCGCCATAATAAAAAGTGAGAATAATAATGAAATTGGGTTAATTTAATTAAATTAACATCGTGAGACTTGGAAATTTAAAATCATATTGGTGTACCTTTTTAAATGGGGATCTCTTCGGGTATTTAGTGATTTATATTAATCTCGTTTAATTATCTCGTTTAATTAAAATATTCTATTGTGATATTTATTTCGTATAATGCTACTGTCTGGATTCGAGGATCCTATTTGAGGGGAGTAGTGTGTATTCATGCTTGGGGCTCTGACCTCGTGCGTTGACTAACTTTTTCTGCATAGGATTATCGGAGTTATCATTTTGGGAGGTGCAGCTGGATTTTATTCGTTTTATTGCTTTGTTTAGTTAGACTTTTCTTTTCAGTCGTATATAATTATGAGACTTCATTTGGGTTTTTATTGGGTCATTCGGTTCCAAAGTTGTTAGAAGTTTTCAGTTGGTTTATTCACAGATCTTTATTATTCAGATTTTACTAAATCATTATTATAGATTGGATTTATTCGTAGTTTCAGCATATGATGGATCTTTATCATTCATTTGTTATTATCAGTTGGGATTGATTCAATTATATATCTTATGGACTGATTTATTTATGTCTCATATCTGTATCATACTAAGAATGGTATTTATTTAGTTCGCCCCGGCATAGTTCGACGGCGGTGGCTGGCAACCCGTTTATCGGAATGCACGGGGTGTGACAGATCGGACTAGAAGAGGAAGGAAATCCACATAAGAATTACATGGTACAACTCAAATATGAGATTGGTCGCCTATTTATCGCATTAAAAACCCACTTGAATAGTGGTACGATTTGAGGTAGATTGGTCAAAACCCATAAGGAGTGGTATGAACTAAGAAAGACTAGTTAAAAACCAATGTGAAAAACTGCATCGTATAACTAAGGCAATAATTGGTTAGTTGTGCTGGGCACCAAAGACTTGGTTAAAAAATATAACGACCTAAAATAGCTCGGTCCATACAATGGCAAGAGCCAATTTAGAAATATTATGATCTAAGGCATATTGACCTTTTACAATTTTAAAACTAGCTTGAATCAAGCACCTTCGGTTAACCTTTATAGACATTGTGCCTTAACCAAGTAACAAAGACCGACCAGGTTCAGTCATAAACGAACTATTTGTTTATCTTTTAATAAGGAAAGGACCTTAGAGGATCAAATAACACAGAGAGAGAAAATGAACATTATCTAACAAACTTGGATAACGTGGTAGTAAGGCTACATTACTTACACAATAGGAGGATAATGGGAAATAAAGCATATAAATTTTTTCATTCATAATTCAAAAATGGCATGGGCCAACAAAATGACCACTAAGGGTCAAAAAGAAAAAGAAAATGCAAAAAAAAAATATAAGTTAAGTCTGGTCGGCCTCTGTGTGATGATCGGTATATTCGGTACCTTGAGCAGGGAGAGTACGGATAATCCTTAAGAACAAGGGCAGGAGGATTGATAAAGGACTGAGCCGAGTGTCCACAAGGAGATCGACTAAAGGATTTCCACTGGGGGGATATTCGAAATAGGTTGGGTCTCCTTTACCAGCGTTGACCTGTTGGAGGCATAACACAAAGCCTTTGTTGAAGGAAACCGACTAATAATAGTCTATCTTGGACGACCACCTCATAACCCTTATCACAGGACTTCGACAAATCTCCCTCCCGATGTGACAACCTGCTTATTCTAATGCCGGGTGGACAATCTTCTACTAAAATAAAACAGGAATCTCTATATGGTTCATTCTCATCATCACTAAGGCAAGTACAATATAATATATCTAATAAGAACAAACCATACAATCAAATAAATGAATAAGTCATTATGCATAAATATGTAATAAGAGTGAACCGAATAAACAATCGGTTAACAAATAAAACATCCATAGTATAGAACTGAATAATAAAACTGAGTACTGAAATTTAAATGTCAGACAGTTATATAAAAGCCTATTCATCTACGAGTTACTCACCCAAAACTGAAACTGAAATGACTAATCATATCTTGATAAAATAAGTTGAGGCGTTTAAGCAATGATGTAGCATCCACAATCACTGTAACGGTAAGAATGTATTAGGGGTGGAAGCAGTATGTGTTTTTACCGTACCATACTGTTTTGGTTCAAAAAAAATGGTTATGGTTTCATATATTAAAATACCAGAAATCGGTCTTACCGAAACCGAAATTACCGCAAAAAAGTTGGTTGGTTTTGGTTTTAATATTTAAAAAACCGATTTACCGAAATTATCGTACCGAATTTATCGAAACCAGAAAAAACCATACCGTACCGAATTTATTGAAACCAGAAAAAAACGTATCGAAATTACCGCACCGTATCGAATTTACCAAAATTATCGTACCGAATTTATCGAAACAAAAAAAAATGGTTTTGGTTTTGGTTTTAATATTTAAAAAAGTTTGTTGTTTTTGTTTTTGGTTTTTTGGGGCTTTTAATGATGTTTACTGAAACCAGAAAAAACCGAAACCAGAAACCAGAAAAAATCAGAATTTACCGAAACCAGAAAAAATCAAAATTACCGAAAAAACCGGAATACCAGTCAGTTTGGTTTTGGTATTGATTTTGGTGTACCGGGTGGTAAACTGGTACGATTTGGTTTTACCATCCAGAGTTTGGTTTTGGTATTGGTATTTACTATTTACCTACCAAATTGGTTTTGGTATTGGTATTTACTATTTACCTACCAAACTGTACCGCTTACACCCCTAGAATGGATCTATCCCTACGGTCCCGGTTGTCGTTGCTGCACACATGGGGTATAAAAAAAATAAGGGAAAATAAAAGCCTATAGGTAAAAGCCCAAAAAGTAAAAAATATTTTTTCGAGTAGATAACTGTAGTGTATTACTTTCATAATTAACCGATCGCACTCACATGAGACAAACCTCACAACTCAACTATAGTGTGCAACTAACGTGTTCATTTATCATATTAAATTACTCAGTTTAACTAGGACATATAACTGCCATCCAAGTCCAAACCCCACTAATACTCTCTACTGGCTAGGTATAACTATCTTCACCAAGTGTATGCACATAAACAATATTGTAGTGACACACTTGCTATAAATAATTATTCACATCATAACCATTGTATAGCTACGCTCGTGCTATAAGTATATACATCCACTATATCATATAAACAAACATATATCACTCGTTATATATGTATATCATATCTCTAGATCTCAGATCTCACAGATACATCCCTTATGTGCTATTCGGCTCCAGGCATCACACATCACACTGAGACATCGGGTCAAATATCACCACCGATCCCAAACATAAACACATATAATGGAGGCGGTCATAGACATACGATCGGGGGTCACAACCATACCACATCATGCCTAATCGGTCTTGAAATCAACACCTGTCCTCACACACGGATAGTGGCCATACAAATTTTTTATGAACTGTGGAATTAATCCAATACCTGCTCGTCAACTCTAGGATGGACCACCCACTACGTGCAACCTTATACAATAGCACCGTTGAGTAGGTATGTTTAAATAAAATAAGAAGCATGCGCGCGCGCGCGCAAACACATACACACACGCATGCATATATATATATACTAGCAGAATGCCCGTGCCTGAAGGCACGACGAAAATTTCAAAATACATAACATGCCGTGACAATTTACAATTTATCAAAGCTTTCATAAAACAAAATTAAAGGAGGTAAAAGATAAAAATGGACAAAAGATACTACACAACAAAATAGACATTGACACAACAATTACCTTTACATGACATATCGTGACAATGGCACGGTTTTAGGGAGATTGGGTTTTTATTCTAACACGACAACTCAATCGATGGATATGAGATATATCATGAAACCACACCACACTCTACTTATTACATATCTTTTAAAGTAGATTTCTAGGTGTCCTTAACTTGATTTAATGGTGGTCTTTAAAAAAACCTTTTCCAAAAAAATCAACATTACATACACTACATCAAATTTGATAGCCCACAATAATATTTAGGGTAGTTGTTAATTTCTGCTTCTTTGCCAATTTTTACTTCTTTGTCAGCTGCTTCTATCATCCTGGCATAAATTTCTTATCATATTCAAACTTCATATTAACTCAACCAAATTATATCTGGATTAATAAGTACCATTAAAGATTAAAAAAGGTACCACTGAACCATGTGCGCCATGGAGTGAGCAATATTTTAGGGACATCCGTATGCACAATTTTTTTAAAATTTTCTCTTTCTTGTCATATGTAGCACCGCATATGCGCAATGTTTTCTTTAATTTCAATTTGCTCTGAACTTTGCTACGGTGAGATTCCTTATATACGTGTTAAAACAGAGCAACCAAAACCTCAATGGAATATGGTAATCAAATGCCATTATTCAACTTGCTGTAATCAAAACCACCAAAACTTTCTTAACATATATAGATATAATACAAATTGTAATCAAATGCCATTATGCAACTTCTTCTCAACCGCAATCAAAAGAAAAAGTACTGAACCTATTATAAACTAACACAACAAAATTGCCATTGTCATTGTGCAAAACTAGTTAGCAACTAAAATCTACTCAACTTGATCTTAGTATTGTTCACTAACAAAAATTTCATTATGCAGAAGTGGTTGTTATCTAAAAATAAGTGCAACAAACATAATTATATACATGTAGCAAATAACCAACTTTATTGATCAAATAAACAATATACAGGGGAAGAACATAAAAAATAAATCTTACAACTTTATATGATTTTTTTTTAAAATATACCACGATAGAAACCTAAAAAAGATCCAAATAAACGAAAAAAAAATATTTTTAAAACCTAACTCTCCCATTTCAACATGAAAACCCCAAAAAATTATGTTTTTAAATTTCTAAAGACCGAATCCCGGGTTTTGACCCTGATTTAATCTGAACCCACCTTTCTCCCTCACATGTCCTACACTACACAAACACCTATCTAAACC
This sequence comes from Sambucus nigra, assembly GCA_949130495.1. Taxonomy (NCBI): domain Eukaryota; kingdom Viridiplantae; phylum Streptophyta; class Magnoliopsida; order Dipsacales; family Adoxaceae; genus Sambucus; species Sambucus nigra. The sequence continues at coordinate 659,610,417 of OX422213.1, read as the reverse complement.
CATTTCAACATTTAACATAAATGGAAGAAATTCAAAATAAAAAATAAAAATTTGCAATACAAATAAAGGAAAGAATATAGATACATTCTTTCCAGGAGTGAACTTGAAGAGATAAGTGTCATTTCTTCATTTTCACTTCCCGCTACGAAAAATATAATCATAAAACCTTTTGACTTTAAACCATTGAAGTTGATAAGATCCCCTGTTGTCGAGTAAGAAATCGAATTCATTGAAAGTGTCTCCCAAAAATACAATATATAGAGAGGATTCAACTTCAAATAAGTTGGGAAAAAGGACTTGGGCAAAAAATGAAATTATCTACACTTGTACAAAAAGAAACATTGAAATCAAATCTCAAAACCTGAATCATTACCGCTACTTAAACCGAGACCCACCTACAGATGCTACACACACCTACAATAGATCACACTCCTTTACCCAAATAAAATAATTTGAAGCGTTAACATAATGTGCTTTCATTTAAGAACGCCTTATCCATATCCAGGGGCAAAAATGAAAATGAGTGATAATATTGAAGCGGAGAAATCTCACCAAAGTCCCCTTCTCCCAGACTATAAAGAAGATTCGTCAAGGAGACAACATTGGTCTTCACCAAAAAGTTAAAAAAATGCTCTCAACGTAGAGACATGGTGGTGACACGATGGAGAAGAATGATGGATTTTCTACGTCCACCAACCGGAGCTGAAGATACTGGCCCGATCTAGAGTAGGATGTGGCCAGATGGTTAGAATCGTTAAACACTGATTTAAAAACCAGAGTGTTGAAAAATAAATAAGAGAGAGAAATATATACCTTTCTTCACACTTCAAGCCTTTGAGTTTTGGTATCATTCTTCATCTGGATATTGCGAAAGCTTCTTGCTCTTTTGGGGAAGCTAGATATCGCCGCTGACCCAAGGAACTCACGCACTTATTTTTGGTTTAAGTCATTTGAATAAACTTTTCAAGATCATTCAAACAAAGTTTAAAGGTAGTTCGAACAAGCATTCAAACGAGATGTGGTATGTCATTCAAACATGCTTTAAATGGACTTCTGAGGAGAGTTTTATGCTTGTCAAAGAAATATTGTTCGATGGCCGTTCAAATGAATTAGGTACTGTTACTTGAATGAGTTAAATTTCATTCAAACAAGATTATTGTTTTCATTTAAATGAACCTACTATTTTCATTCGAACGAGTTTTCGCCACCTCAAAAATCATGTTCTCTATTAATAGGCTTTTTAGAAACCTTTTTGTGCAAGTTTTTTGGTAAAAATTTATTTCCTATCAAAATCCAAATGCCTCCAAACCCTGGTTTCCACCTAAGTTTAGGATCCAAGAATCCCACATAAATATGTCTTTTTGAGATATTATTTGTGTTTCACCATAGATTCTTGCTCTTCATACTGTGAGAATTTTCAGCCATGGAGATCGTGTTTTGTATTATGTGGTGACTAGACCAGTTTCGTGATAAGTAAGATCGGTGGGATATCGAAATGTGGGAAGCACTTGCATTGTGTGGCCATTGGAAGGCATCCAATGGTGACTGCGAAGAAGGTTACAAGGAACTAGGAAATGCGTTAAGTCTTGAAGGCATTAAGTCTCTGAGCAAGTCTAAGTCGTTCTTGTAAAACTTCCTATATCATAGTAGATTTGTGTGGTTGGGCCATCCAAGTTTTTTTCGTTATGGGATTTCCTCTTACATCGCCCCGTTGTGATTTACTATTTTATTTTTGTTTATTCTCACCTAAATGCATGATTAGGTCAAAACTAAGTTTGGTAAATTGTTGAACATGACACTGAATTTAATTGGTGCGTATATAAATTTGAAAAATATTTTTTTTTTGTTTCTGATAATCCGTATAACCCTAGGGCACAATGTCACTTTCAGGCATGACTTAGTAGGTGGTGAAACGTTTTTCGGCACTGCACAACATATGATGACAAGTTTGTATACTATTTCTTTATAAACATACTACATGTTTCTTGCGCTGGATGGGGAGAATGGGTTTATGTTGATTACATTGTAATCAATTAAGAGAATAATTAATTGATAAAACTAATGAGTTAATTTAAGGTATTGTGATATTTGAGGTCGTGAAGGAGGTCAGTTAACTAAAATGAAATATAATGAGACAAAAGACGATATAAATGGGATAAGAAAGAGATAAATGGTTAATGCTTCTTTAAATTTGAAATTAATAAGGCCGCTTAGCTAGAATAAATATTAAATATGAAACGATCACAACGGCGCGATGTAAGAGGAAATCTCATAGCAGAAAAAACTCAGATGGCCCAACCACACAAATCTACTATGATATAGGAAGTTATACAAGAATGACTTAGACTTGCTCAGAGACTTAACGCCTTCAAGACTTGACGCATTTCCTCATTCCTTGTAACCTTGTTCGCAGTCACCACTTGATGCCTTTCAATGGCCACACAATGTAAGTGCTTCCCATATTTCGATATCCCACCGATCTTACTTATCATGGAACTGGTCTACTCACCGCATAATACGAAACATGATCTCCATCGCTGAAAATTCTCATAGTATGAAGAGCAAGAATCTACGGTGAAACAAAAAGAAGATATAAAAAATACATATTTATGTGGGATTCTTGGATCCTAAACTTGGGTGGAAACCAGGGTTTGGAGGCATTTGAATTTTGATATCACCTATCTTTTAAGCTTGTTTCGTTCAATTCATTTTGTCCTATGATGTTTCAAGTGTGATAAAGGCATTCCACTCATTGAGGGGGATCGCATTTCTTGTTGGAATCCTATCTTTTAAAACTTTTACACATTTTTATCTAAGACATTGAAATAAATTATATGTGTAGGAAGGTAGTGAGACTGGGGTCTATGAATAACTGGAAAGGGTGAGGCGTGACCCACTCCAATGGACACTGTCTGCAAGTCTTCAAGGTCTCCTGTGCAACTTCTGAAGAAAACTTCTCCTTCTGGTAACAATGGAACTCAAGCTTCAACTCACTCCCTGCAAGAAGATGAACTTTCACAGCAAAAATAGTAATTTTCTCAAGGGAAACACCTGAGAGTGATGGCTGTCAGTGGGGAGTGAAGGAACAAAGCACTCAGCACTATGAGAATGAGCAGGGAGAGAATACTAGGTAGGTCTGGTGATATTTTAGCAGAGTAACAGTGCAATTTTTCATATCCATCTTTTGACCTTGCCCCGAGGTCTATTTATACATGGGCGTAAGGGGTGAGCTGGCGATTTTGGACGCCAAAATTGAGAGAGTTGGTGGGGAACAATGTCTGAAATGTACCATTTGTCCCTACCTACAGGCAGCCTGCCTGTCCCCTCTGCAGGCGCCACCTGGCACCGACCAAAACTCAAAAAGCACATATGTCCCCTAATGGAGACAAAATAGCAGATTTGGTAGTTATCTTTTGAAACGGTAACTTGTGGTACAATTTTGCAAATCTTTGAGAGAGAGGACCTTAAGGCCTCACTCCCTCTAAAAAGTGTTATTTTTCTTGAGAGAGACCTCGAGGACCCCCTCTTCTGGAAAAGTCATTTTTCTTGTAAAGAGTTTATTTCTCGTGCGTAGCCTCGAGTGGCTTCTGGGTCTTCCTACTAGTATTCTCTCAATCCTATAGTGCTAAGTGGTTGAGCTTGCTCAACATACCTTGTCCCTCAGCCGCCAAGCCAAAACTCCCAGGAGGTCCCGACGCGCCTGTTCGAGCCCTGCTTGCTCGACTAGGCAACCTGTGCAAGAAAGTAAAGTGTTAGTGCTGTTGTCCATTTAGAGCATGCTGTTTCATGATGGAAACTCCTGTAGCAGCACTTCTCGAATAACGTTTCTGTAGTACGATTGCAGTGGCGCTGCCGCTTGAAGTGGCGTTGACGCGTGAGGCGGCGCCGACCCTTGTCCCGGCACCGATGCTCGAAATGGCGCCGACCCTTGTTGCGGCGCCGACGCTCGAAGTGGCGCTGACACTTGAGGTAGCGCTGATGCTTGAGCCGGCGCTGACAGGTGAGGCTGCGCCGACCCTTGTTGCGGCGCCGACGCTCGAAATGGCGCCGACGCTCGAAGTGGCGCCGACGCTTGAAGTGGCGCTGACGCGTGAGGCTGCGCCGACCCTTGTCCCGGCGCCGATGCTCAAAATGGCGCCGACCCTTGTTGCGGCGCCGACACTTGAAATGGCGCCGACGCTTGAAGTGGCGCCGACGCTCGAAGTGGCGCCGACGCTTAAAGTGGCGCTGATGCGTGAGGCTGCGCCGACCCTTATCCCGGCGCCGATGCTCGAAATGGCGTCGACCCTTGTTGCAGTGCCGACGCTCGGAGTGGCGCCGACGCTCGAAGTGGCGCCGACGCTTGAAGTGGCGCTGATGCGTGAGGCTGCGCCGACCCTTGTCCCGGCGCCGATGCTCGAAATGGCGCCGACCCTTGTTGCGGTGCCGACGCTCGGAGTGGCGCCGACGCTCGAAGTGGCGCTGACGCCTGAGGTAGCGCTGAGGCTTGAATTGGCGCTGACATGTGAGGCTGCGCCGACCCTTGTCCCGGCGCCGATGCTCGAAGTGGCGCTGACGCCTGAGGTAGCGCTGGTGCTTGAACCGGTGCTGACAGGTGAGGCGGCGCCGACCCTTGTTGCGGCGCCGACGCTCGAAGTGGCGCCGACGCTCGAAATGGTTCAGGTAGCGCTGATGCTTGAACCGGTGCTGACATGTGAGGCGGCGCCAACCCTTGTCGGGGCGCCGACGCTTGAAGTGGCGCTGACGCCCGAAGTGGCGCGGACGCCTGAGGTAGCGCTGACCCTTGCGGTGGCGTAGGGACTCGCCGCGGCGCTGACACTTGCGGTGGCTTTTGGACTTCTGGGTGGCCTCGCGGGTACCTCTCGGATGTTATTTAAAAAAAGCATATTTATTTTATTTTGCTTTTTTTTTCTGTTTATAACACCCTTCTACATTAGCCCCTCGTGCAAAGATTTTTTGATTGGGTAGACTAAAAAAACTTTGTACGCTATAAATCTGGTTTCAACGATTATATATATATTTATATATATATATATTTTCTGAGGGATCCTAGGATCATTAAATTCTGTGGCCCTTTATCCAAGGTATTTAATTTTTGAGAACCCACGCGTCAGTGTGGGAACTGTCATCTCATTATTTGGAAAAAAAGATCATCAACTTTTTGCCTTCCTGCACGTTTTTCCATTTTGGTGAAAAAAACATAAGCCCCTTATCTTGGGGTCCTTCATCTTCTTCAACCAAAACTTAAGCATCTTTGGGTTTGTAGTGAGAGAAACTGAGAGAGGGATATTTTGTTTTTAAAACCCCATAGCCATCCATCTCCTTTTTTTTGCTCTAAACTTCCCAACTATCATACCCTCTCATCCATGGATCCTAAACCCACGAAGGTTTCTCCAAATGCAAACAACCCTAAAGTACCCAAAGCTCTAAACTCCATGTCTTCTCCAATGTCTATTTCAACCATTTCTATGGCTGATGGTGATATCGCCGGCGACCCTTGGCCGCGGGTACCTCTCGGCGTCAATGTGCCGTCCATCGTTTCTGAGTTGGGAAATTTTGAGGCGAGGCCTCTCGTGTATCCCTCGCCCCCTCCCTTGGCACCTTCGCCATTTCGTTTGAGTTCCCCCATAATAAAGGGTGTCTTGGACGCTACTCTGCTGCCGGCGAGGGTTCTCGCGAACGACGAGGCAGTTCTCCGAGGGTCTCGTCCCCTCTCGCCCACAGGTCTTGGATCCCCGGGTGTCTCGCCTCATCTGGGCAGGGGAGAGGATTTATGTGTCGAGGAGGCATTTTTTCGAGGGTCTCATCTCCTCTCGCCAACAGACCCTAGGTCTCAGGGTGTCTCGTTTCTTTCCAAGCTTCGCGACAGCACGCCGTTCCAGCACAACATGTCCTCGAGCCGAGACCTCTCGTGCTCGGGGTCCTCATTTCAGAGTTCTTTGCCCCCGGATATTCCCTCTACGGGTCTCTCGCCAATTTCAAGTCCTCGCGACTTTGACGGTTTCGGACGAGACATGTCCCGCCCCGTTCTGGACCTCTCGCACTCGGGGTCCGCGCGCCCTTGTCGTGGAGGTTCCTTATCTGCCGGTTTTACGTGCGAGGGTCTCTCGCCCGCGATGAATTTTTGTGGGAGTTCCTCGCGTGATGCTGTATCTTCTATGGGTATCTCGCGCGTCCCGTCGTTGGTGTCTGGGGGTGTCTCGACCTTGAGCGTCTCGGCGCCCGTGAGTTTTTCTGAAATTTATCCAATTGGTGTGGATAAGGGTATCTCGGATTTTTCTGGCGTCGTCAGTGGTTCCTCGCGCGTTGAGCTAGGCGCGGGGAGTCCTTTGTCTGTTGGAGATGAGTTCGGAAGAAGGGGGGTCTCGACGAGTTTTAGTGCTGACGCTCGCATTTCTCCTTCGGGTGCCTCGATGCCTTTGCTTGATTCTGAAATGGGTATTTCAGCTTGTGGCCACTCAAGAATTGGTCTCGCGTCCACGGGTCTCTCATTTGTGGAAGGGGGTGTTTCTACCTTTTGTCACCTCAGGGATTCCGTGACCCAGGGCGTCTCGACGACTATTGGTGTTACGGGGGGCATGCCATTGCCCAGGGGCTCTTCTTATGATTATGATGGGGTTTCTGCCTCCACCTCTTTTTTTACGAGAGGGGACCCCGGGGGTCTCTCGCTCGGAGTCTCCACTGGTGTGAGTTCTTTTCTTGAGCCGCTGGCTCTGGGTGGTTCATCAGCTACGCCAACTTCCTCTCAGGCATGGAAGGATTATATGCACATTCGTCAAGGGCGGGACTTTGGTATTTATCGCCGTGCTCCCTTTTTTGGTCCTGCTGACAGTTTCATGACTTCACTTTCCGACTTTGGGGAAAAAATTTTGGGTGCTGTTCTCGATCGGTCTCATGTGGGGTTACCTGAGTCTGCTGATCTTCCTACTATTTCTCCGGATTCAATTCTCCGAATCCGAGTTGACCGAGGCGACTTTCCCTATTCCAACGTTGAGGTTAAAACCCCCGGAGGACCCACAGAGGAGTGGGCCAGTTGGGTTGACTATGTTCTGAGCGTTCCTGATTACGTGGCTATTCTCAGGGAGGTGGGGCTCTTCACCACCGTCAGCAGTCTGAAGTCCTGCACCCTCTTTAAACACGGTACTTCGCTCAATCTCTTATTGTCCCGGTGGAGTATGGAGTCTCACACCTTTGTCACGGGCTGGGGGGAATTTACTGTTACTCTAGAAGATATATGTGAGTTGTACGCCCTTCCTTTCTTTGGGAAACAGGTCTTTACTGATGACTGCGAGGACTCCCTAGAGCAGGAGTTGGTGGGGTAGTTACGGTCATCTCTCGGGGAGTGCTCGAGATATGTGGCCATAAATGTAACGGGCCATTCCAAGCATTCCTTTGCCAAATGGCAAAGATATTGGTTCAGAGACTTTGAGCAATTGCCAAAGGGGGAGACTTCTCGTGCAGCGCCCAGATCCCAGGATGGTCCTAAGCTTCGCTCTCCCGCGCATTTAGCCGCTTTTCTCGTTACGTTCCTGACTCGGTTCCTTCTTCCGGGTAAGCCTGAAGATTGTCCTCGGGAACTTCTTTTTAGATTGGCTGTGCGATTGTCTCGCGGTAGACCAGTGCCCCTAGCTGCCCTGACCTTGGGTTCTCTTTTCACGTGGATAGACCGAGCACACATAGACGTAGAGAGGTCCTGCGGTCGGTATGACGTTGCTAATCATGTCAACGGCCCTCTCTTGATGGCCTTTTTGTTTGAGCATTTCCCCCACTTTACTTCAGGGGCTCACGCTTGTCATAGCGACGCTGCGAGGCTTCTTCGGTGGCATAAGAAAACTCCCAAGCAGTCTTTGGGAATATTGATTGACGACATCAAGGAGTTTCAGTTTCGGCCTTATACCAAGCGCCCTGGGGGTACTTTCAGCTGGCTTTCTTTCCCTGGTGATGGCGGAACCTTCTATTGTCCTTCCGCAGTGGGGTCAGTTTCCACGTGTCCTCATATTAACGTGGTGACGATGCTCTTACCATGTCACCTTCCTTCTTGGACCGAGTTAGGTCCCCGTGCTGAATTTTATCATTCCGAGAGGGTAAGACGGCAGTTTGGTTATGATCAGGGAGTTCACACCCCTCCTCTTCCTACCTACGGCAGTCATTCTGAGGCATTCTCCGAGGCGTGTGCGAGTTTTACTCTTCAGGGGTTATTCCGCAGAGTCAGCGGTTTGGGCGGTCTCTATGTGCCTCCCAGCGATTATCACCCTTCATTTACTTCATCCTGGTTCCTTCTTTGGCAACAGCAGGTTCGTCTTATTCGAGAATGTGTAGTTGGCCCTCCACATGAGACCAACCCCACTAAATATACCAGAGCTCAATTTTTGGTCAGGCGGACGCAGAAAGATCCTTGGTTTCTCAGCACCACTTCTACGCCACCCTTGGAGCAGGCCATCCCTATTTTAGTGAAACCTCTCATTGACGAGTCACTTCTGCCTCTGTCGACTGATCTTCCCCCTGCGAAGTCTAAAATCCAACCGAAAAGCAAAGGGAAGGCGGGCACCTCTACTACCAGCAAAAGGAAACACCCTGACGCCGATGTCTCCAATTTTATTCCTGCTACTACTGCTTCTCCTCCTTCTTCTCCCGTGAGGACCCGGGCTGCGAAGAAAAAGAAAGGAGGTGGCGCCGGCATAGCTGCTTCATTTACGGTGGACCAAGGTTACTCCTCACCGAGCCTTACTTCCCAGGAGACGCGGGTCGCGTCCATTCCTATTGCAGAAGGTACTATATCACAACCTCCTTTACTTAGTGGAACCAGTTCTCGCGGAGTCCCTTCATCTCCCTCCCTTTCATTGGAAGAGGAACTAGTTGATTATGGAAGCACCCCTTCCTATGACGACCACAGTTCTTCTTCGGGTGATATGGGCGGCCTGGGTTTCCATAGCGAAAGCACTACTGACACTTATGCTTTGTTATCAGTCTCCAGAGAGTCTTCTAGCGATGATGAGGCCTCCCGTTCTCCTGGGGGGGTCAGCCCCACCCATCTCCCTTATAGCCAGACTACGCGCCCCATTACTGTAAGCGTTCTCCCTTCACTTGTCTATATTTTTTTTCTTTTTTTGCATGTGATTTTCTTTCTTCCCTTCATCATATATATGTATATATTTTCATTTAAAGTATTCTGTTATATTTGTGCAGGCCACTTCCATCGAGGCAGGTGGTTCTCCTCTTCCCCCACTACGACCGACGCCCTTTCAGCGGGAGAGGAACTCCATGCTCATTTCCTCCCGGGGCCTGTTTAGAGAGGTTTGCTGTTTCCTTAGTTCATTTAACATCTGTTGTAATTTATTCGTCTTCTAACTGCCTTTTGGTTGCGTATACTGTCATTTCCTCGCAGCTTTCGTCCGTGCATTTTACCGTCACTCGGACCACCCCTGTGGCTTCCCCTTCTCCTCAGGTATGCCTCGTTATTTTCAAAACTTTCATTGCGTCATTTCCTTTTGTATTCCTTCTTTTTATTTACCCATTTATCATGCGTAGAGAGCTGTGTCTTCGGGCGTTGCCACATCGTCCTCTCTTGTCTCGGCGGTGGGTACTTCTGCAGCTGAGCCCCTGGAGGCCTCTTCATCTGAGGTAGTACTTATTTATTATTTTTTTTTTGAATATTTGTTTCCTCTCCGCAGGAGTCTTAATGGCTCTTGGACTTTCTTCTCAGGAAGGGGCTCCTCCCTTAGCTGGCGTTATCGCCCCGAGTTTATCCTCTTCGGGGAGGATTTCCATCCCTAGGGTCCGCGTATCTATGGACGGCAGACCTTTGGTTCAGGCGATTTCTCGGGGCCCCATATTTACCGTGGCCTCAACCAGTGAGCCCACACTTCAGGTCAGTCTTTCCTGTCAAAGGAATGGGATCTCCTTTTCCTCGAACATGCAATAAACAACATATTTTCATTCCTTGCAGGCTATCAGTACAGCCCCTACTGCGCCGACCGTCCTTTTTCGTGCTTCCCCCTTGGATGGGGTTCAGGTATTCTTTTATTTTCTTAGTTCTATTTTCTTATCTGTCCAGCCTGCATATATCGTAGCCCTCTTTTACTTTGTCGCAGTTATCTTTGGGAGCTGTTTCGAGTGCGGCTCCTGCTACTGCCATTTCAGCAGCCCCTATACACAAGCTGGTTTGTCCTGTTGTTGCGCCTCCTTAGGTAGCTATCTCTACGGTGCCCGAGGTTGAGGTAGCTTCTTCGGAAGTATTGGTCACTGAAGCAACCCCTGCCGGAGCATCGATCAGTGTTGTTGTTCCTGCGGGAGCCCCTGCTCCTACCTCTATTAGCATTACGGAGGGCGTTGTTCAGGTACCGTGTATAAGAGTATTGCTTTCCTCTTTCTTGCGTATATTGTGCAAGCATTCTCATTTCACCCTTGTCTCATTGTTTCCAGGTGCACGAGAGTACTCGGATAACTGTGGAGTCTGGCGGTGGGGCAACTATGAGAGGGGTATTAGACTGGCATACCCTCTCTTTCTGTTATTCTCCTCGTTTTCTTCTTGCGTATACTGTGCAAGCGTTCTCACTTCACCCTTGTCTCATTGTTTCCAGGTGCATGAGGATACTCCGATGACTGTGGAGTCTGGCAGCGGGGCAGCTGTGAGAGAGGTATTAGACTGGCATACCCCCCTCTTTTTATTATTCCCCTTTTTTCTTCTTGCATATACTGTGCAAGCATTCTTATAACACCCTTGTCTCATTATTTCCAGGCGTATGAGGATACTCCGGTGACTGTGGAGTCTGGCAGTGGGGCAACTGTGAGAGAGGTATTAAACTGGCATACCTCCTCTTTTTACTATCCCCTCTTTTCTTCTTGCGTATACTGTGCAAGCATTCCCATTTCACCCTTGTCTCATTGTTTCTAGGTGCATGAGAGTACTCCGATGACTGTGGAGACTGGTAGTGGGGCAACTATGAGAGAGGTATTAAACTGGCATACCCCCTCTATTTACTATCCCCGTTTTCTTCTTGCGTGTACTGTGCAAGCGTTCTCATTTCACCCTTGTCTCATCGTTTCCAGGTGTATGAGGATACTCCGATGACTGTGGAGTCTGGCAGCGGGGCAGCTGTGAGAGAGGTATTAGACTGGCATACCCCCCTCTGTTTACTATTCCCCTTTTTTCTTCTTGCGTATACTGTGCAAGCATTCCTATAACACCCTTGTCTCATTGTTTCCAGGTGTATGAGGATACTCCGGTGGCTGTGGAGACTGGTAGTGGGGCAACTGCAGAGGGAGATCACAGTTCTGAGCTCACTCCCTTAGTCGGTGATACTGATTCTGGTGGGGAGTCTTCTTTTCTTCCTTCTGAGGCGGGGTCTCGCCACTCCGAGGGCGATGATGAAACAGAGGACGCTGCGACTATTTCTAGTAGGCTATGGCGTGAGGAGTTACCAGGCCGCTTCAGGGTACATGAGCGTCAGCTCTTGGATCTCATCTTGGAGCACCACCCCGAGACGTTCACTTCTCAGAGTATACTCCAGGTTGACAGTCTTACGGCCTTCAACCTGAGGGCTTTTGCCAGCCATGTTCATGAGTTTTTGGCTACCTCCCCTGCTAAGCTGACTAGCTCTTCTATCTTGCTTTTCTTGGATGCTCTCCGTGACTTACAGCAGTTCTATCATTTTCGTTTGGATTGGCTTGACGCAGGGGTTCGCCCCTTTCTGAGTGTTCCTTTCCGAAAGATAGTGAGGTTTCACACTTCCCGGCAGTCCAGGGTTGAGCAACGACATGCTGAGGCTACGAGGATCCGGAATCAGATAGCCCTACTGCAGGTGAAGCTTGCCAGACTTGAGTCTGGCGATGAGGAGGATGATGCTAAATTCGTCAGGTTGGAGGAAGAGTTTCTGCGGGAGGCTGGTCCGTCATATGCTGGCGCCATTGCGCGCGATGATTTATTTTTTGTGGTTTCTAGCCGATAGGCTACCTCTTGCTTTGTAGTGCTCAGAATTCTATGTGTACATCATTTATCATTCCTGTATGAGACACTTTGTTTCTTCTGCACTTTCTTTTTTTCTTTTGTTCTCCCTCTGTGCTGTGGGTGTTTGTTTTGCATGACTTTCTCTAATTTCTGTGAGCCTTTAGTCTACTGGTGGCTACCCCATATACTGCGGGGTATTTGCATTGATATGGAAAGCTTGTGTATTATCATATTGTACACATTTTTTTTTTTAAAATGAACCTCTTGTAGCTGTGAGGTGTTGGCATGTGACTTTCTTGGGTTGCCCCTCCTGTCTGTGGGGGTATTCCTACATATTACTGCTTATAGTCGTAGAGGCTGGGTTGGGGAGGAGGGTGACCACCGCCCCTTTCCAGAAGCCTGATTTTATTATAAAACTGTATTAATTTATGTCTGGGGGATTTTGCTCACTATGCTTTCTCTTAGGATGGACTTACCTCCCAAGTGTAGTGGGCAAAGTTCCTGATCTTTTTTTTTTGTACTCTCTTCTAATTTAGTAGGGAGTGTATATGTGTGTATAAATGAGCAAGCAAAGCAAATGTCAAAAGTGTTGCTATTTCATTTCTTTACCTTTGTGTGCTGTTTACAGTGTAGTATTGCTCTAAAAAAAAATTTACACAAAAAAACTTCTCTGGCATAGGAGCAATCCTTGACATCCATTACAGACATGCAAAACACAAACAAAATTTGTTAGTTGTTACTAAGCATAGTACCTCTTCAGCCACTTGCAGTTGATGGACTGGAGGCAATCACTCTCCGGTTCTGATATCTGGCAGTAGCCCGACTTCCCCACTCCTCTAACAACAAAAGGGCCTTCCCAGTTAGGTTTGAATTTTGACGCCGATATGCTACGGAGATGGTGAGTTGATGCTCGCAAGACTAGATCTCCCACCTGGAATTCCCTAGGCTTAACCAAATTTTCGTAGGCCCTGGACAGCTGCTGAGTGTAGACTTTGAAATTCTCTTTCGCCTTGTCTCTGTGCTCATCCAGCGCCTCCAACTGCACATGCCTTGGGTCTGGAATGAGCCCATTGCTAAGAGAAATTCTGGTTGAAGGTACAGCCAGTTCCATCGGTAGGACAAATTCGGTCCCATATACTAGAGAGAAGGGAGTGAAACCTGTTGGCTTTCTTTTCGAAGTACGGTAGGCCCATAACACCATAGGCAGCTTCTCATCCCATGCTCCCGGCATGTCTTCTAGCATTTTCTTCAAGATATTTATCAGGGTCTTATTAGTAGCTTCTGCTTGGCCATTACCCTTGGGGTAGGATATGGTTGAGCTATTATACACAATCTTATACCTGTCCGTGAGGAGGGCCATCTCTTTGCATACAAATTGTTTCCCATTATCCGTTAGGATCACCTTGGGTATACCAAACCTACATATGATATATTCCTTTATAAACTGGGTTACCACTTGGGCAGTGACTCTCCTTAAAGGAATGGCCTCCGCCCACTTGGTGTATAATTCTGTAGCCACAATGATAAAAGCCTTGCCATGAGATGCTGGGGAGATCTTACCCACCAGGTCGAACGCCCATGTGTGGAAGGGATAGGGGCTGCCAAGCTTTGTAGGCTGACGAAGGGAGCGTGCACCATGTTTCCATGCACCTGGCATGCTCTACACTTTTTCACATATCCAATGGAGTCAGCCTCCATGGTCGGCCAGTAGTACCCCAGCGTCATCAGTTGATCATACAGCTTGGCGCCTCCCATGTGGGAGGGCTCATGAGCTTATTTCAATACCTTTTCCACTTCCTCTTTGGCTACGCACCTTAGGGCTTTCTCATTGTACCCTTTCCTATACAACTCTCCTTTGACCAAGTAGAAACGTGCTACCCTTTTTCTAAGGTAAATTTCATCCGCTCTCTCGGCGGGCAACTCCCCATCTTTTAGATATGCTAGGTACGGCTGTCTCCAATCTTCGAAGGCTTCCACGAAGTTAGCCTCCGTCGGCTGGTCAAAATTAGATTGGCACTTTAAACAACTTTGTTGCAAGCGGGCTGCTTCTACGCTCATGGAGGGCCAAAAATACCCACTTCGCTGCAGTCGTCTGTAAAGGGGGATATCCGTATCTCCACAGTGCCTCTGGTGCATTTCTATTAGCCTCTCCTTAGCTTCTTGCTCCCCTACGCACCGCGCCAGAGACCCTCCAGGACTCTTGAAGTAGAGAGTTCCCTGCAGCAGGTGATAGTTGGCTAACTCTAATATTTTCATTGTCCCTTCCCTGGTTTCAAGTTGCTTCTCTACCAGACGCCTCCAATCTTCCGGCTCATTACTTGGGAATAAGGACTTCACGGTAGTGGGTACCATTCTCCGCCTCACCGTGATGGTTGCTTCTGACTCCTCCATGTCCAACTTTTGGGCAATGGTGGCGAGTACGTCAGGGTGCCTGTTCATCGTTCGCGCCTGCCTTTCCACGGTTACTTCCAAGAATTGCCCCAGAAGTCGTTGGATGATGTGTCTGTACGACGCTAAGTTGGCATGTTTAAGGGAAAACTCTCCATTGACCTGCCTTACGACCAGATTGGAGTCTCCTCGGATACACAGTACCCTGATCTCTCTTCTGAGTGCTTCCAACATTCCTAGAATGAGGGCTTCATACTCAGCCTCATTATTTGAGCATTTAAAATCTAACTTGAAAGAGAGGGTAATCTTCTCCTTCCCATCTGACAGTATGACACCAGCCCCACCTATTCCCTGCGCACTGGAACCATCAAACTCCATAAACCACTTCTTCACCTCCTCCGCCATGCAGGCTTGGAAACTTTCTCCTGGTAGTTCCTCACTAGGTGGTTCGAAAACCCCACTCGGGAAGTGGGCCAGCAAATCGGCCACTGCCTGGCTCTTAATGGCCTTAGGCACTACGCATTTTAGATCATATTCTGATAAGATCAAAAACCACCTTGCTGCTCGTCCCACGAGTATAGTCCGCGCGAGGAGGTACTTGATGGGATCACACTTGGTGACTATATGAACGGTGAAGGCTAGAAGGTAGTGTCTCAGCTTTTGTGCTACAAATACCAGCGCCAGACAGTGCCTCTCGACGCTGGTGTATCTCGATTCTGTTCCGGATATTACTCTTGACAGGTAGTAGACCGGCTTTTCCACTCCTTCCTTCTCTTGCGCCAATAGGGCCCCTATCGACCTTTCTGTAGAAGTGAGGTAGAGCAGCAGCGGAGATCCAGCTTCGGGGGGAATCATTGTGGACGGAGAGGCTAGGATTTCTTTAATCTTCTCGAACGCACTCTTTTGCCTCTCTCCCCAAACCCACTTGGCTTTTTCTTTTAGTAGAGGTGCGAATGGGTGAGTTACCTCTGCCAACGCAGGTATAAACCTCCGCAGGTAGGACACCTTTCCCAGGAAGCTCTTAAGTTGTCTCTGACTCTTGGGCGGTGGCATCATCATAATGGCTTTCATCTTCTCTGCATCCACCTGCACTCCTTGTCTATTTACCACAAAACCTAAGAATTTCCCTGCAGTAACCCCAAAGGCACACTTTGAGGGGTTCATTCTCATCTTATACCGCCGACACCTCTCGAATACTCTCCTGAGATCCTGAATGTGTTTGTTTTCTTTCTTAGATTTCACCACCAGATCATCCACATAGAATTCTAGTATATCATGAAATAAGTCATGAAAAATTGCCATCATGGTCCGCTGGTATGTGGCCCCAGCGTTCTTCAATCCGAAGGGCATGACTGTATAGTGAAAGTTCCCTAACGGTGTGCGGAAGGCAGTCTTCTCTGCGTCCGCGGGGTCCATTTTAATCTGGTTATAGCCAACATACCCGTCCATGAAGCTATACATCTCGTGTCCCGCGGTGGAGTCCACTAAGCTGTCTATGCTGGGTAGTGGGAATTCATCCTTAGGACACGCCCTGTTCAAGTCGCGAAAGTCTACACAGATTCTGATTTGGGTCTTGTCTTTCTTTGCCACCGGCACTATGCTGGACAACCATATGGGGTGCTGAATAGGTTTGATGAACCCTGCCGCTAACAACTTCTCCACCTCAGCCTTTATTTTCAAATCAAGGTCTGCTTTGTATGTGCGTGTGGCTTGCCTTACCGAAAGGGCGTTGGGAAGGATGTTCAATCTATGAGAGCTCACTTCCGCGTCTATCCCTGGCATCTCCGTGTACTTCCAAGCGAATACATCAGTGAACTCCCTAAGCAGCTCAATGAGCTCTTCCTTCTGCTTCGGTTCCAGGCACTTGGAAATTAGAATGGGTCTACTCTCGCCCTCTTCCAACCCCAACTTGATTTCTTCCAATTCCTGTAGCTGCTCTCTGGGTCCATCTTGCATGCACTCCGGCGCCTCTTCTGGTTCTTCAACATGCTCAACGATATGGGATTCATCAACAATAAAACATTCGGGCGTCGGGTCGATGCTCTCGTCCCAGAACATCGCCCGCGCAGACCGTTATAAACGGTAGATGACTTTCCCATTGGGCAAAACTACTTTCTTGCAAGTTCGAGGAGGTCTAGCTACCTCCTCTATCTTCCTCTTGCCTTTTGCCATGTGGGGAATTATCCTCTCCCCTAGGCGATCATGCACGGATTTTTTCTGCGAGACCCTTCCTTCAGCTACCTTAACGCCTGCCAGCTTTCTTGTAGAGACCTTTCTTTCCTCGTCCAATTCAGTGTAAAAGGCAGCATCTACCAGGTGGGCCTCCTCAACGGCGAAGGGTCTCTGCGTGGCCTTGATCACTATCTCTGTACCTCTAATATTTGCCTTCGCGCACTGATGGTAGGTGGAAGGCACTATGCCATGAGTGTGCATCCATACCCTTCCAATGAGTAATTGGTAGCTGGTGTCAGCATTAATAACGTGAAATTTGATGTGGGAAGTGAAATTTCCCAGCTTAATTCCCACATTCACATATCCGATTGACTGCATTCCGGCGTTGTCGAATCCGGAAATTACTAGCGGTACCGGAACCACCTTCTCCTGGTCAATTCCCGTTTCATACAACGTACTTATGGGCATAATGTTAATGGATGCTCCTCCATCCATCAACGCCCTAGGAAACGAGACTCCATTAATTATGGCTGTGACGTATAACGGGCGATTGTGGAAGTAGGGCACTGCCCTATCCGCTTCTGAAAACACCACTTCAGAGGTATACTTCTTAATCATCCTTTCCATTGGCCCCTGCCAATTTAGCGAAGGGTCTCCATGCTGCTGCACCGCCTCCAAGACTTTCCTCGTGATGGACACCCTTGTGTCGTACTTCACCCCTATCTGGTCAAAAAACCACTTGAACTTGGGGCTCCTTGCTATGGCCTCGCACTCAGAATCTAAGTCTACCTCGTACGTCTGGGCACTGCAAACATACTCCGCTTCAGAGGTCCCTCCCTCGTCTAGAGCGAGGATGACGTCTACCTCGCCTTCTGAGAGACCGACCTCCTCAGCTTCCCCGCTCCCACTTTCATACTCCGGAGTGAAGAACCACTCCTCTTGCTTTCTTTCCCGCTGAAATCTGCTTAGTGACAGATTTTCTAACTCCTCACATAACTGCTCGCCATCCTCCCGCTTCGCGAGACTTTTCGTAGCTTCTTCGTCATAGGCAACTACCATGTTGGCAGTTCCAAAATGATGCGTAGGGAGGGGGTTCTCATTAACGTCCGCGGGGGGTATCTGCAAGGTACCGCTGGCCATCTGCTCACTGATGATCCTTCTCAAGTAGTAACAATCCTTGGTAGAGTGCTGCACTCGTTGGTGCAATTCACAGTACTTCGGATTGGCCTTGTCAGCTGCAGTGGGGGTCTCTCCTTTTAGGTTGGGAGGTCCTGCTACGCCTTCTCGCACCAAGGTGCGGTAACAATCCATGGCCTCCGCTATGCTGCACGGTAGTGGCGGCGGGACATCCTCCCCAAACTTTCTCTTGTTGCCGGGACTGTCAGTCCTGGCCCCGGGACCTCCCCTCTTCCCTTTGTTACTTCCGTCCACATAGTTAACCGCCTGCCTTCTCGTGACTTGAAACCTTCCGGGGGCCGGTGGAACTTGCGTCCTCCATCCCGGGGCTCTCGGTTTGATTATCATAGCTATGTTGCTGGCGGCCTGGGTGAATTCTCTGAAAGTTCCATCTCTAGTTTCGTTGATCAAGTGCAGCTTGTACTCTTCCAAGAGTCCTTCCACACATATTTGCAGCAACCTGGCCTCCGCCACGTCCTCGTGAACATCTAAGGCCCTCTCGCGAAATCGCTTGATGTAGTGCATCAATTCCTCTCCTGGCTTCTGGACCTCCTGCGCCAGGTGCCTCAGTGTAAATTCATCCTCCGCTACAAAAAACTTCTGGAGGAACTGCCTGTGCATCTCTTCCCAACTAGGGACGCTGTTAGGCGCCAAGTGGGAATACCATGTATAAGCTTTCCCAGTGAGAGTTTTAGAGAACTCCCTCAATATCAGGTTCTTGTCGCCAGCGTGTACTCCCAGGTACTCGACGAACCTCTTCACGTGTTCTCGAGGGTTCTCCCCCCTACCACCAAACTTGATAAATTTTGTTGGAACATACCCCTCAGGGTATGGCTTCTCACTCACTTCCTGTGGGTAGGGGTCTTGTAACTCCTCGTATAGGTAGGAACCCTCTCTTTGAGAGGAGGAGAGGAGTTTCCTCACTTCCTTCATAGTAACAGTCTTGGAGGGTGATTCCTCTAAACATGTGCTTTTAGGAACTGGAGAACTTGTTGGCGCCAGGACCTGCTCCGGCGCCGCCTTCCGAGACGGAACCGTCTCTGCCGGAATCGTAATAGGAGTGGCCACCCCTCCGGAAGGGGCAGCGGCAGGTGTCACACAACCTTGACCCAAATTTGATAGATCCACGTTGTTTTGCTTTAAAAAGTCAAAAAACATTGCCATAAGGTTCATACCTGCCATTGGAGCCGCTGCCGGCGAACTCGTCTGACCTCCCTGAGGCGCTGGCGCCTTGGCTCCGATCACCACCACTTCTTCCTGAGTAGTCTGGTCACTGTGAGCTCCATTACCAGATGGAATGTCCTCAAAAACCAACTGCTTAGAGACATTGAAACCTTCTTTGTCCATGGAAATGAGGATACCTCCCCAGCGGAGTCGCCAAATGTAGGAGGGTAGTGAGACTGGGGTCTATGAATAACTGGAAAGGGTGAGGCGTGACCCACTCCAATGGACACTGTCTGCAAGTCTTCAAGGTCTCCTGTGCAACTTCTGAAGAAAACTTCTCCTTCTGGTAACAATGGAACTCAAGCTTCAACTCACTCCCTGCAAGAAGATGAACTTTCACAGCAAAAATAGTAATTTTCTCAAGGGAAACACCTGAGAGTGATGGTTGTCAGTGGGGAGTGAAGGAACAAAGCACTCAGCACTATGAGAATGAGCAGGGAGAGAATACTAGGTAGGTCTGGTGATATTTTAGCAGAGTAACAGTGCAATTTTTCATATCCATCTTTTGACCTTGCCCCGAGGTCTATTTATACATGGGCGTAAGGGGTGAGCTGGCGATTTTGGGCGCCAAAATTGAGAGAGTTGGTGGGGAACAATGTCTGAAATGTACCATTTATCCCTACCTGCAGGCAGCCTACCTGTCCCCTCTGCAGGCGCCACCTGGCACCGACCAAAACTCAAAAAGCACATATGTCCCCTAATGGAGACAAAATAGCAGAATTGGTAGTTATCTTTTGAAACGGTAACTTGTGGTACAATTTTGCAAATCTTTGAGAGAGAGGACCTTAAGGCCTCACTCCCTCTAAAAAGTGTTATTTTTCTTGAGAGAGACCTTGAGGACCCCCTCTTCTGGAAAAGTCATTTTTCTTGTAAAGAGTTTATTTCTCGTGCGTAGCCTCGAGTGGCTTCTGGGTCTTCCTACTAGTATTCTCTCAATCCTATAGTGCTAAGTGGTTGAGCTTGCTCAACATACCTTGTCCCTCAGCCGCCAAGCCAAAACTCCCAGGAGGTCCCGACGCGCCTGTTCGAGCCCTGCTTGCTCGACTAGGCAACCTGTGCAAGAAAGTAAAGTGTTAGTGCTGTTGTCCATTTAGAGCCTGCTGTTTCATGATGGAAACTCCTGTAGCAGCACTTCTCGAATAACGTTTCTATAGTACGATTGCAGTGGCGCTGCCGCTTGAAGTGGCGTTGACGCGTGAGGCGGCGCCGACCCTTGTCCCGGCGCCGATGCTCGAAATGGCGCCGACCCTTGTTGCGGCGCCGACACTCGAAGTGGCGCCGACGCTCGAAGTGGCGCTGACACTTGAGGTAGCGCTGATGCTTGAGCCGGCACTGACAAGTGAGGCTGCGCCGACCCTTGTTGCGGCGCCGACGCTCGAAATGGCGCCGACGCTCGAAGTGGCGCTGACGCGTGAGGCTGCGCCGACCCTTGTCCCGGCGCCGATGCTCGAAATGGCGCCGACCCTTGTTACGGCACCGACGCTTGAAATGGCGCCGACGCTCGAAGTGGCGCCGACGCTTGAAGTGGCGCCGACGCTCGAAGTGGCGCCGACGCTTGAAGTGGCGCTGATGCGTGAGGCTGCGCCGACCCTTATCCCGGCGCCGATGCTCGAAATGGCACCGACCCTTGTTGCGGTGCCGACGCTCGGAGTGGCGCCGACGCTCGAAGTGGCGCTGACGCCTGAGGCTGCGCCGACCCTTGTCCCGGCGCCGATGCTTGAAATGGCGCCGACCCTTGTTGCGGCGCCGACGCTCGAAATGGCGCCGACGCTCGAAGTGGCGCCGACGCTTGAAGTGGCGCTGATGCGTGAGGCTGCGCCGACCCTTGTCCCGGCGCCGATGCTCGAAATGGCGCCGACCCTTGTTGCGGTGCCGACGCTCGGAGTGGCGCCGACGCTCGAAGTGGCGCTGACGCCTGAGGTAGCGCTGAGGCTTGAATTGGCGCTGACATGTGAGGCTGCACCGACCCTTGTCCCGGCGCCGATGCTCGAAGTGGCGTTGACGCCTGAGGTAGCGCTGGTGCTTGAACCGGTGCTGACAGGTGAGGCGGCGCCGACCCTTGTTGCGGCGCCGACGCTCGAAGTGGCGCCGACGCTCGAAATGGTTCAGGTAGCGCTGATGCTTGAACCGGTGCTGACATGTGAGGCGGCGCCAACCCTTGTCGGGGCGCCGACGCTTGAAGTGGCGCTGACGCCCGAAGTGGCGCGGACGCCTGAGGTAGCGCTGACCCTTTCGGTGGCGTAGGGACTCGCCGCGGCGCTGACACTTGCGGTGGCTTTTGGACTTCTGGGTGGCCTCGCGGGTACCTCTCGGATGTTATTTAAAAAAAAGCATATTTATTTTATTTTGCTTTTTTTTTTCTGTTTATAACACCCTTCTACAATATGTAGATTCATTCTCCACATCTTCAATGGATCGCACAGATTGCTTATAACCACAACCTTCCTACCAATTGGAAATTTAGATGCTCCTTACTAAGCTAATCGATCTAAAACCCCTCACATCAATAGCACCACCCATCTTAGGAACCAAAATGATGAAAGTCACGCTAAGATTCCCCTAAAACTGATATTAGGATGACAATAGGGCGGGTTGGGGTTAGTAAAGCCACTCCATCCTGTTAGATATTTTAATACCTATAACCTCCCCATTACCCATTTAGTTCAGGTTGAATATTCCCCGTACCCAATTATAATGGGAATCAGACTCCCCATAGGGTACTGTTTGCAAAATAATTTGTTACATAATCTATCATGCAAAAGAATCTAATATACATCAAATCAATAACCTTGCACAATTTTTTATTCGTCCAACCATTGTATATATATGTATTATTTTACAAATATTATATTTATATAGAAATTAAAATGCATACATAAATACAGTTATATATATATATATATATATATATATATATATATATATATATATATATATATATATATATATATATATATATATATATATATTATGTGTGTGTGTTGATCGGTCATCGAGGAAGGGAACTGTGGGCCGAAACCCAAAGGCACAGTGAGAGAGAGAGAGACGAGATTAAGAGAAGGAGATTTCAAGGCATATGTGGAGCCGTGAGATGAGTTGGGCCCTCATGAGGCGTTAAAAGGAGAGGCGGGCCAGGATGTGAGGCAAAAGTTAAGGTAGGAGAAGAAGTATCCGTTAGGAGGGGAGTTTAACTTTTGTTCTTAGGGTTTTCTTAGTGAGAGAAATGGGAGATGAGAGTGAGTGGGGGTGGGAATATGCTACCTCCTCATCTCAGAAATACTCTTATAAACTATCTAAGTCGGGTCTCCAATCCCCCCCTCCTTCATGCATATAGACCTTTATAAAGTCGCCTTATAGTATCCTAATCTCAATCTTTCCTGTAGGCCCGTTTTTCTTTCGAATGTGTTTTAAGGATTTCAAAAACAACTTTCTTTTTTAAAAACTTCTTTTCCAAATTTTATACGCACCAATTATGTGAACCAATTTTAGTTAAGTCCAATTTTATCTTGTTTAATACTAAACATGTATCTAGGTGATTAAAGCAAGTAATATAAATAAGTTCACAAAAGTGACGAAGGAAATACGAGGAAATCACTAAGGGAAAAAATCTCGGACGATCCAAGCCAGACAATCACTATGATGTGGTATTACAAGGTACAAATAATAGACTTACTCAACGACTCGATCCCCCACAAGTCTTGACGCTCCTCTGATCCTTCAACTACTCCTCTATAGTGCCCATGCAGAAGTCCTTCTATGATACATGTCCACAGCACACGCGTGTAACACCCCGCCCAATTAAATACCGGGTGGCCAGTCCCATACCAAATTAAAACAGAATATACAGTTGGCTCATTCTTAGCATCACTGTCAAAAACATTTACAACTCACCCAATACCCAATTAAGCTGGTGTTAAAAACTTTCCAAATTTAAATTTCAACAAAACCATTTTTAGTTTAAGAATAACACTACACATTTTATTCTACAAAACTGGTAACACAATAAATAACACAAAAGAATTTAAATGCAATTGGAATAAACATTCCCAAATAATATAAATCCTTTACAATAATCCCAACAATATCAAATGTATTAAAATGACACGAATACCATAGTATTTGACCCCGATAGAAGAAGATAACTGAATCCTTTGGGCGACATGCCCTACTAAGAACTCTGTGAATCAAATGAAGATAAACGTCTAAGCAATACTCCATAAATCCATAGTCTGTCATAATCCGCTAAGGTTGGCGTCCCTGTTGTTGGACACCTGATATAGAAGATACAATAGAAAAGAAAATATGCAAGGAAACGGGTCAGAGCCCGAATGTGTAGATGATTTTTAAAACAGCAAGTATTTAACAAGTGCAATAAATCTTTTATTATGTAAATGTTAGACCCAACTCTCACTTGCCATTCTCACCTCTCAACTAGAGTGCACACTTAACGTTTCCTATTAACCTCCTAGTTAATGGTTCCTCTTTTCTAGTCTCCATATTATAATTCCATCCCAATATCATAATCCCCGTATGTCCCATACCATACGTCACATTATTGTTCATTTACATTTCTCATCGTTTCTCATTAACATGAATAATTTCTCATTTAATATGAATTAAGTTTTTCAATAAACATTCATTAACTTAATTCAATTATCTTTCTTTATTCACCGTTATCTACAATTATCACCGTAGATAGATTTAACCAGAATAAATATCCATTCATTAATTTAATACATTATATATATATATAATACGGCACCCTGAGTCACAGCTGCGGTGCAATGCATTACTCTGCTATCATGTCCCAATATCGCTGGTCGCCGAAAAGGGGACAAAAGGTTCGGTGAGGATACCTCGAACCATTAACAACAACACAATCATTGGAGGCGAACATAGTTCTCATACCCATGGGTCACGCACATACCTACGTACCCATAGTCAGTGGATTTATCAACTCCCCGATAAGTCTTTCATAGACCTATGTTCTCGAGCGACAAATCAAAGATCCCATGGATTCATCAGGATATGACTGCCCTCACGCGCAAACCTTCCACCGATAACAAGTAAGCTAGGTATGTCATACACATAAATCATCAATCAATCAAATAGGTATTATCATACCTATAATATAATATCAATAAGGTAATTATCACTACCCTAAGATATTTCCCATACGTAGCAATATATCTCTTTTAAATTCCACGTATTAAAATATCATAACTTTACTTCATAATTTAATTATCCTCGCATCCTATAACATCTCTCCACTCCCGACGTCGTTAAGGTTCATGCACGGAGCGTCTCGCAAAGCGAAATCCAAACAAGGAACCCCTCCAATACACTACTACTTAACTTTGTCGATCGAGGAGGTTCGTAAACTTCAAATATGCGATCGGGACAACCTCATACCTTCTTTCAACCAAATGTGTTCTAAACTTCCATCTCTATCCAGGAGACATACCAATACGCTCTTGTATTACACTCAGCCCTTGCGAAATCAATAATGAGCTTAAACTCAGTCCTTGATGTTTAAATTGTAACCCTAAGGCTACCTAGGTGTTATATTAAATCTCCCCTATTTGAACTATCCTTAATCCTCATACAAACAGATTAGAATCCAACACATGAATCTAGCAACCGAAATCTCTTTAACTTTAATTATCATAATTCTAATCAATTAAATCCCAATCAAATTAATTCAAATCTTAACTAGGGCTCACTGATCTTCTCTAAGTCCCATAATATCCAATTAATAATCACCTAAGATCTACAAAAGTTTTGGGATAAGAACCAACATTAAAAAGAAGCAACATCATGAATTCTCATATTTTAAATACTCAGAAAAATCAGGTCCAAAAATTATTCAAATCATCAATCCGACTTCAGATTTGGATTCTACACGAAAAATTGAGTCAGGTATATGTTTTGAGTTTTTCTTAAATCTCATCCAAATGCACTCGAAAAGGAGATCTAAACATTCCAAATTGGCTCTTCTCATTCCACTCGTTTTTGCCTATTTTTCCAGAAAATTATCAACATACTATCTTCAAGAACACAAAATGATTTTCAGAATTTCTTCCACAGATTGATGAATATTTCTTCGATTACTAACTACCTACAAAATCAGTTTAATTCCTATATATTTCATACTTCCAGAAATCCATTACTACTCCATTTTTATCTTCCAAACATGAAAAATCATCTCTTTTCATAATTATTCTAACATGGAAAATATACGAACTTAAGTTGCAAATATCAAACACTTTCCTTTAATGAAGATCTGATCCTTTGGGGTTGAATAACATAGGTGGTTCTCCATTTTTCCGGCCACTTTCGGTGGTTGTTGGTGGTGGTGACATTTGGTCTTTAGTTCTCCTCCTTCCCAAGCAAACTTCTTTTTCTTTCCAAGCACTCTTACACTCTCTCTAGGAAGATGGCTTCTCTAATTTGTGAAGAGGAGATGAATAACCCCCATACACTTAATCTACCAATACTTATAATAGTTCCAAATCCGAAATCACTATTCATCTCCCTTGTAAAAATAACCAAAATGCCCTTTTGGGTTGTCTTTTCATTTCCAAATGACCCGAGACTCAAAATTAACATCCAAATAGACTTTTCTGACTATTTCAACCCTTCCGGACGCAACGACGCAGTCGAAATGACTATAAGGTCGATGGAAAATAAATTTCCTTTTTAATTTTATAAATTAGTCCCGACACGTCCCATACCGCGTCTGACTAAAAAATCCAAATTACCGAAATTATTTCACACCGTCATATCAATGACATCACATTCATATATTACCTAAATATCTTTAAATAATATTCAGAATCATCCATTTTAATATCCATAATTCGGATAAAACCCAAATGAACTAATTTATAATAAGATCCAATTAATCCATTAATTTAAAATATAACCCATTTTCAAAGTCATTTAAAATTACGGGGTATTACAACGCGTCCATGAATGCCTCGGTGTCCATCGATACAACTTGACAATGTCTACGATGTTGAACACGAACACCTTATCTTCTTCACCGCAAATTCCAATGTTCAAAGTGATGAAAAAAAACCCAATAGTGCAAACTAAGATCTCTATAGCACAAGAGTATGAAATATCGGATCTTTTAAACTCTAAGGATGTTTTTAGACTTTAAAAATCTAAGAAAACTTATGCATAAAACGTACTGTTTGTAAACTATTTTCTGGTTCTGCAACTTACGAAATTCTGAGTGAAACACGCCTTAAATAGAAAACTTGAGTCGGCACGTCGTTCGAACGAGATGAGGATATCGTTCGAATGAAATAGCCATGCCATTTGAACAATAAAGCCATGTTGTTTGAACGACCTCCATGTGTCGTTTGAACGACTATGAATGTCGTTTGATCCTTTTAAACACAAGGAAAGGATTTACACGACTCTAAACTATCCTTATCTCAGAATAAACGAAGTTAAGATGTTTTAAAACACTTTTTCAATTTTAAAAACATTTATCAATAAAGTAACATCCTAAAAATATTTTTCGAGTCCCATAAGTATTACACATTCATACCTTAGAGATCGAAATGCAATGAAGGCGTGAAACGTGCACCAAATTAATCTCGGCATAATAAATCTTTGAAGCTTGGATGAAACTTCTTCAATAAACTTTATGTCATAGACTCTGTGGGATCGTGATAATAAAAAATCTATTTATGAATCAAACATAATGTTTTGTTTCGGGAATAAGTCAAATACATACAATGTACTCAATTGAAATTTTTATCCTTATAAATCTCCCCCTTCGACTATTCCGGGACAAAACTCAAATAGTGAAATGCCTTAGCTTGGCCGTCAAGCCGTATGCCACCTAAATCCCATCCCAAAAAACCCTAAATTAAAAATTACACGACAAGACTAGTAAATGTTGGTGCTATAAACATAAGCTATATGAATGTGATGTAGTATTGAAATCGTGACTCGCGAAAAAATACTTACACACATGAAACAGACAAATACCCAGTGAAGTATGGAGGAACAAATGATAGAAAAATACCAATATGTAAAAACAAACCATTTGTTAAACATGTGAGAAAATTATTTTGATACCAATTTCAGAACAACATTAAAATTAGGATATCAATTTGTACAGACTAATTATTACCAATATATAAGCATTAAAGCATATGGTATTAATTTGTAATGCAATAAAAACTATGTGCTCATAAACTCTCCCCCTACATAACATACATCTCTTCCCCTTTTTTGTCTCGAATGAATAATAAGTTAAAAAGATAAAAAAAAATATCAAATATCTAGAACAAAATAATGAATAGAGCATATCTAGATAAACATAAACTGCTAGCTAAAAATATTCACAATCCACAAAATCGCAGCTAGTAAATAGTCACATAAAAGAAATCATCAAAATCAGTAATGATGTGACTAAACGAATAATTCAAAATCACCATACATTGCATAAACTGCCCAAAAGTACTAAAACTGTATGAAAATCATCATATAAATGAAATAGGTATGAAACTGGAATTATTCTAAAAAACTTCCCAGAGGTCGCTCGAACGACAATGGTAGGTCGTTTGAATGACTTTTCATGTCGATTGAACCATGCATCAAGCGACGTTAGAAACACCAAACCCGTAAGATCTCATGTGAACTCCCCTTCTCGTGACCCATCGCGCGATCATCTCGCGACCTAAACCTGACATTTTTCACCATCTCACTTGAACCTCGCGAGATTAGAACTTTAAGTGATATGGACTTGTCGCTCGAACGAGGTCCAGACGTCATTTGAACGACATCAAAATTTCTCAATTCCAGTTCTAAAAATGATGAAGTTTTTCCCAGCGATTTTTTTTTGTGAAAACAGTAACTGGAAATACCAAACAATAGCAAAACAGACTCAAAACAGAAAAAAATAAAACAAACAAAATAATGTGAGTTTCATGCTAACATAATATCAATGTGCTCAAACATGGATATGGAGTGAATGTGTGTGAACTACAACAAATGACTCATAACTTCGACGCATTGAAACGTTCAAGAATCTTTAATTGATAGATAAATGTCATCAAACTAGTTTTAGCCATATGTGACAATTAATATATTGAGCTAAATGAACTAAACAATTAACATGCACACAAGTTCGAAATATTGACGATTCTACAAACAATAGCGTCGTGATACGATTTTCAACATGAGGAATCAAGGTGCGAACCCATTTATATATCCATCCAAACTCCATCACATATAATAATATTTTTCTTTTCTTTTGGAATGAACATAAACTAAACTAATTGGCCCATTTTGGCATATGATTCTTTTTATAGCCAAATTTTTTTCTCGAGATCTTTTAAATGGTAGTTTTTACGATGAGTTAATTGTACTCACGCAGCTCTTTCCCGTGGATACTCATCATTTTTTGTATATGCAATATTAATCCTCATGGTAAACGATTCTTACATGCACACCTCCTCCTAAGTCTTATTACGCATAGATGACAAAATTGAGATAAGAACGTCACACCAACTCAAATATGCATGAGATATCAAACATTCATATAAACTCGTGCATGTGTGCATAGATGACATAAATACAAAGTTGAATTCAAATGCATATCAATTTCAAAACAACCCCATTAAGACAATGGTTAAGATCATTCAACACATCAACAATTATGACCAAACGTCCTAGCCACATGAATAATGTAATGATAAGGGTCCAAGTACACCAATATGCCATATCAAATATGAAAAACTCACGACACAAAAATAAAATGAATTTTTTTTTTGTGTTTTTCTAAAAAATTTTGACCCCAAAATAAAATCTTTTAGTATTTTTCACAAAAATCTTTACAACCAAAAATCTTTATATATTTTTCTTTTTTTTTTTTTTATCAAAGAGAAAATCTTTTTTCATTTTTCAATTAAGACTCAATAAATAAGAAAAATATAATACAAAAGATACACATGTCATAACACTAGCAAGATATTAATCATGATGCAAAGACTAGCGTATGACAAATATGGCAACACAATCATCCTTTAGATTTAGCATGGGAGGAATTAAGTGCAACAAAATAAGAACCATGAAGTTTAATTCTTAAAGCCTCTAAGTCTGATTTCTTAACCCAAGTAGGTTTGAAATGAAGCATGAGGGTTTTGGGAACCGAAACGACTTTATTCCTAAACTTCCTAGGAGCATTCCTAAGGTCATAGAAAAAATATCTAATGTTACCTTTCCTAACGCAACGAGTGCAAGTATAAACATGGTGGGAATGATTAACAAAATGTCGACCTCTCCTAACGTTCCTAGTGGGCTCTCTCACACGATTGGAATTGGCTTTGGGAATGGAAACAACACTATCATCGTAGCCTATACCAAACCTATCTCCCTTGATTTGGATGGTGCCTAACATTCTATCTAACTTCTCTGACCTATCCTCCAAATCAAACTTTACCTTACTGTATTCGTTTAATCTATCCTTTAACTCACTAATCCTAGACTCAAGCAAATGCCTAGACTCCTTAAACTCTAGAATCTCTTTCTTTAAAGCCTATATCAAAACACAAAGACTATCTCTCTATTTCTCAACGTATTATAGTTTCTCCCCAAGATTCTTCTCCCGTGCCCTAATTTCCTTAATTAAAACATCATTATTTTCTATGGCACGCTCATTCAACTTAGCTTGCAAATTCAAGTTTTCCTTTTTCACCTTTACTGCTTCCACATAAAAATCATTAAAGGCAACATGCAACTCTCCTGCATCAATCTCCTCATCTTCACTAGCTTCACCCTCATTTACTTAGGATTCACACTCAATGGTCTCGAAAGTGTCATGAACATGAGAATCTTCATGGGAAGATTTATTGTTGTCTCTCACATGACATGCCATGAACGCTATAAAGTTGCGCTCAATGGGGGAACTCTCTCCCTCTTTCGATTCACTGTCACTTAAGGTGCATTATATGTTATCAGTTTCTTGCCCACCTTCTTAAATCTAGTGGGACATTCAACAACCTTGTGACCATAACCCTCACACCTAAAACACCTATCTGACTCATTCCTCTTAAATTTCTCATTTTTATCCTTAGGGGAAGGATCGACCTTATTATTCTTGGATTTATCAAGTCGTTTGGCATCTTTCGATTGCTTTTGAAACTTAAGAAACTTTTTGAACTTCTTTACCAATAAGGCCACATCCTCAAAATCAGAATCAGAATCGTCATTCAAAACTTTAGTTTCCTCCTTTTGGGCTTTCAAAGCAATGCCCTTATCTTTCTTTGGCACTTGCTTGGAGGTAAACGTATCGCGTCCATAGGTTTGTAAGTCACCTATAATCTCTACAAGTTTCATCGATTCAAGCATACCCAAGAAGTTTAAACGGT
This sequence comes from Sambucus nigra, assembly GCA_949130495.1. NCBI lineage: Eukaryota > Viridiplantae > Streptophyta > Magnoliopsida > Dipsacales > Adoxaceae > Sambucus > Sambucus nigra. The sequence continues at coordinate 659,580,117 of OX422213.1, read as the reverse complement.
CACTTTTGCATTAAATATACTCGACAACGACCTTAAAGTTTTCTTTATGACTCGGTTTTCGGGTATTTTCTCTCCCAAATTAAAGATGAGTTGATAATATTTGACAATTATTGTAGAACTAATCAAATGACTCAATCTCTAACATCTTAATTGTCTTAAACTGTGTATTAGGTTTTGAAGTTTAGATACCTTAACCGTGATCATGCCCTTATGAGTAAATTCCAGAATATCCCAAGCCTCTTTATAAGTTTCACACATCATGATTATATTATACTCATCCAGTGTGACATTTGAGGAAATAACGTGAAGAACTTTCGTGTTGTAAAGTGCAAGCCTATGTTCGACTTCTGTCCGTGACTCAACGGGTTTTAAAGTAGTGGCCTCACCCTCTCGTTGTAACAACCCGTGGTCTTGGAGACGATGATTTATTTATTTTGGGAGAAATAAATTTATTTTATTCGGAGATTAATTAAATTGGCAATTGAGATCAAAATTTATAGTTGTTAGAAAGTGCTTCGAATGGCGATTCTGAGGGTGTAGTTGTGTCCGGAAGGGTCGAGAAAGTCGAAATGACTGTACTTGGGGTCTATTTAGGTTCCGAAATAATTTAGGACCGTTTGACTCGAATTAAAGTTACCAAGTCATTTAAAGTGTGTATTATCATTTAAAGATGTGTATATTGGGAGATAAGGCTTAAAAGCCTACGAGAGATTTATTTCTCCAAAGAGAGAAAGAGAAATAGAAAGAAAGAAAGAAAGAGAGAAAAAGAAAGAAGAAGAGAAGGAAGGAGAAAAGAGAGAGAAAGTGGAGATTTCCGGCCAATACGCGATCTCAAGGCGGATTCAGACCCTACGAACCCGAGACAAGTGATTAAACTTGCTAAATAATTGTTGTGTACCATTTATTGCATGATTTGTGGATGAAATCTTTGGGTTTTAGGTTTAAATTATCAAAACCTAACTTTTGGGTATAATCTTAGATTTGATATGTAAATCTTTGATTTGAGGATAGAAATTAGTTTATATAGTTTATAGGACGATTATTGATGTTATATATGTGATTGGGTTGAAGAGAAAATGATAAAAATGAATTTTGGGATGTTCGGCTTACTAAAAAGTAGCCATTTTTGAGAGTTCTGAAGGGCCGAATCGATTCGGCCTCCTACCGAATCGATTCAGAAATATGCAGGTGCCCAGGTCTGAGTGACCGAATCGATTCGGACCCCAGCCGAATCGATTCGGTCTGAGACAGAGTCCCAGGTTTGATGACCCGAATCGATTCGCCTTTCTGGCCGAATCGATTCGCTGTGACGAATCGATTCGGAATTAGCCCGAATCGATTCGGAAACAGGGCTTTTGGGGGAATGTTTTTCTAGGGAGAATTTCATTCCGTTTTGTTCGATGTTATCAATTGGGAACCTCTATAGGAGTTATTTGGAGTATGTTTTGGAGATTTTTAGGGAGTTTCCCTTATAAGAAATTATTTGAGTCATATTGACTAAATTTGAGTAATACCGATTAGATATTTTGGTATATTCTAAGTGGGGAAGCCCACCTTAATTGGAGATTCTATTTGGAGATGATAATTATACTTATATGAAAGAAAACGAATAATTTAGAGATATTGGATCTTAGGATCAAATCCTAAATGGGATTACTTTAAAGGTTCATAAAATGACTTGAACCCTATTATGGATGGAGAATAATAAATGCTAATTGATGTGCATACGTATATAGAAGTATCCTTAATGATGATTGATTTGGGAGATGTCTCACACGATGAGAAATGCTAATTGAAGCGACATGTGAGCTTCAAGTGAGAAATAGTATAGTGTATACTAAGTGGGTAAGATGTGTGAGAATTGACGATTAGTATCTCGAGAGAGAGAATATACTAAACAATGATATTAATTTTGGTTGCGCCTAAGGGCGTATAATAAATATGAAAATGATGTGACAAGTATACCTTATATGATGGTATATCTTTATATGATGTGATGATGTATGTATACCTTATATAATGGTATATATATATATATATATATAGTGAAGCATACCCCCTCCTTGCTATCATTGTGAAGTTGCGTGCGTTGAGGGTGAGCATCCTGGCTTAAAGAGCAGGGTGTTGATATTCCCCAGGTCATAGTCGTCCATTATGATTATTATGCGATATATATATATATATATATATATATATATATATATATATATATATATATATATATATATATATATATATGTATGTATATGCATTCTTTTGGGGGTGAGAAGTTGGGGGTATGTGACGTTCTCACCTGCCGATTAGAAGCTATGACCGCTTCCCGAACGTTGTGTGCGTGAGTTAATCACGAGGTGGGTGCCGTTGAACCCCACCAGGTGGCCCCAATTTGCTACGTGGATGGGAAACTAGAAGATGATAGCATGTGAGCCTGCGTCCTCGAGTTATAGCTCAGTTGGATGGTTATTGTTTATTATGTTGTACTTGGGTATCAAGGGCATAATGGACCTCAAGGACTAACATTGCCAGGACTAGTGTATCGGGGGGTTCCTTATTTGGATTTCGCTTCGGCGAGACGTCCCACGCACGAACCGTAGTGTAATGTTGGAAATTGGGGAGAAGTTAGTCCTAAATGCTCATATTTATATATATATCACCTATCCCGACAATCGACAGTGCCAGGAGTAGTGTAACGGGGGGGGGGGGGGGGTTCCTTGTTTGGATTTTGCTTCGGTGAGACGTCCCACGCATGAAATGCCGTGTACTATTTAGAATTGGGAATATTAATTAATTAATATGGAATAATAACTTGGGTTACATGCATCATGCATTGAGGGCATAATGAATCTCGAGGATCAGTACTGCCAGGAGTAGTGTAACGGGTGGGGTTTCTTGTTTGGATTTCGCCTCGACGAGACGTCCCACGCATGAAATGCAGTGCCGTATTGAGAATCGGGAGAAGTTTTGTCCTTAACTCTTGATGCTAATAACTCATATAATTAACTATATATATATATGATTACATGCCAATTGAGGGCATAACTAGAATATATGAAATTCGAGTAAAAGAGAATGTTGATGTATTTGATGATGTTTTGTGAGGATGATTATGAAACTTTATATGTTCAACAAATGAACAAATATAAAGAGAACTATAACATTAAATATAAAGTAATGTTTTAGATGGAATCTACATAAGTGTAGATTTCGAGATAAGTTAGATAATCTTAAACGAATATTTATTTTGGGATTTAGTTAGATTTATTTGCCTAAATAGATTTGAGGGCATTCTTTTGGAGATCATGTGCATACGCTCAGTTGCACGCTTTAGTTGAGAGGCGAGTTGGATTTCAAAGAAGAGTTCGATTCCACCTTAATCATGTAATAATGCATTTATAATTATTATGCATTTTAATACACTTGCTATAAAATGTTTTTCAACTCGGGCTCTGACCCGTTTATATTTTCTCCCTACATGTATATATTGTATTACTTTAGGTGTTCCTCCGCAAGGACGCCATTGATGTTCATCCATCCAGTATTTTTATGGGTTGTGGCAGTAGCGGACTGTTGCGGCACTTTTTCTTAGTCGATTCCTATCTATTGTACATCTAGATTAAGATTCAGTTTGTATATCAGGTTTATACTCTAGTGTTGTAGATTAACACTTTTATATTTTATTTCTCAGATTATTGTATTGTTTGTGACCCGACAACTTATTCGGGTATTTCATTATAGATTTTGTTGTACATTGTATTGTACTCTTCATATTGTTGGAGTTTGCACTTATCACTCATCATAGTTAGATGTGTATTGTTGGTTATGGTTGCATAATTGGTTTTATTGTTGTTGTTAAATAAAAAGTTTAAAATTTTTGACAATCCACTTTTAATGATTTCGGGTAGCTAGCCTTATATTATTTAGTTGTGTCAGTTGATGTTGAGACTGTGCCATCTGAGATACTTGATTTAATATAGTATAGGGCTTGCCACCCATTATTATTTTGAGCGGGTTGTCACACTCGTGTATGGTGTCCAGTTATTTTCGACCGCTAATAACACACGCTCACCAATTGATTTCAAACCACTTCTCATTCGCATTTTCCAATAAGCATAGTTTGTGCCATAAAAAATAGGAGCTCTAAAACTTTCATAATTTCAAAAATTCATCCTTAAAAACACGAGGGATCGACACACACAAAAAATATTTCTAGCTATAATACCAATTTATAGGCCCCCTTTTCTTTCGAATGTGTTTTAAGGATGTCAAAAACAACTTTCTTTTTGAAAAACTTATTTTCCAAATTTTATACGGACCAAGTATGTGAACGAATTTAGTTAAGCCCAATTTTATCTTGTTTAATCCTAACCATGCATCTAGGTGATTAAAACAAGTAAAATAAATAAGTTTACAAAAGCGACGCCGGATGTATGAGGAAATCACTAAGGGAAAAAACCTCAAACGGCTTAAGCCAAACAATCACTATGATGCGGTATTACAAGGTACAAATGATAGACATACTCAATGACTCTATCCCATAGAAGTCTTGACGCTTCACTCTGATCCTTCAACCACTCCTCCATAGTGACCACTCAGAAGTCCTTCTACGATACCTATTCACAGCATACGCGTCCACGAATAACTCGGTGTCCACCGATACAGCTTGACAACGTCTACGATGTTGAACAAGAACTCCTTCGCTTATTCACCATAAAACCCAAACGTTCAAAGTGATGAACAAAACCCCAATAGTTCATACAAAGATCTCTATAAAATAAGAGTGTGAAAGCTTAGATCTTTTAAACTCTAAGGATGCTTTTAGACTTTGAAACCTTAGAAAACTTATGCAGAAAATGTAGTTTTTGTAAATTGTTTTTCTGGTTCTCCAACATACGAAATTCTAAGTGAAACACGCCTTAAATAGAAAACTTGAGGTGGCACGTCGTTCGAGCGAGATGAGGCTGTCGTTCGAACGAAATAGTCATATCATTTGAACGACAAAGCCATGTCGTTTGAACAACTGTGAATGTCGTTTGATCCTTCTAAACACAAAGGAAGGATTTACACAGCTCTAAACCATCCTTATCTCAGAATAAAAGAAGTTAAAACATTTTAAACACTTTTATCATTTTAAAAATATTTATTAATAAAATAACATCTGAAAAATATTTTTTGAGTCCCATAAACATTACGCGTTCATACCTAAGAGATCGAAATTCAATGAAGACGTGAAACGTGAACCAAATTAATCTCAGCATAATAATTTGTAAGGACACAAATTTAGTTTTGGCTCAATTCCGTACAAAAACGTTTGAGTCATAGGATAGAGTATATTGATCATCTTCCAAGCCTATGACGTGTTTGTTGAAGACGTAGCGGACAAGTTTATAAAGCTTCATTAAAATGTCGTGGTTTATGTGCCTCGTTTCAACGTCATCAACAATGGTTCCATGCTCCCAAGGTATGAATGCATTACATATATATATATGAGCTTGGAAGATGTTTATATTGGGTGTTAGGTTTTTAAAAACTGCGTTTTGGTTTCAGAATGTTTTCTATTAAAACTTATATATAAAGTATATAAAAGTTTCTGGGCTTAAAAAGAATTTTTGAACTTTCAGTGAGTTCGTTCGAAGTGTCGTTCGAACGAGATTGTCGTTCGAACCACAAGTCATTCGAACGAGATTGCCAACGACTTCCCATTATGGCATACTGGAACTTCGTTAGAAGACTCGTTCGAATGAGAATGTCGTTCGAACGAAATATCGTTCGAACGAAATGTCGTTCGAACGAGATTTGGCGGGAACTATTTTTGGCAGTTTTTAAGCAGTTTTCTGCCACTTCCCCACTTGTTTCTTAATTTATTTTTCTCAGACTTTATTATGTGCGGGAAACCATTTTTAGAAGAGATCTTTTTCATATCCTTCTAACTCTTTGAGAGTGTTTAGAGAGAAAAATCATAAAGGGAAAAATATCACGTTTTGAGTGTTAATTTTCAAAGAGAAAATCATTTACCACTCTAGTTTTCACCCATTGTTTTATTTATCCAAGTTCATATATATACATGTTGCTTGGAGTTTGGCACCGGGTTTATCTCTACACCGAATTGAAGAGAGTGTTTGGGTTTGCTTCTAAATCCCACAAAGAAGAAGTTGTTTATGTTGATTTACCCACTTGGAGAAAGGCTCCTAGTTCGGGTGACAGTGACCATATAAAGTCCGATCGGTGGATTCCGAAACCGCGGTGGAGATCCAAGGTTATCCGCTAGGAAGAGGTGTCTACAAGAAAAAGCGTCGGGGCTTGAGAGGGATTGAGTCGGGTGATGTAAGTCTTTTGTCTTGTATTTGTAAAACCGTATCTAGTGGATTTGTGGCTAGGGCCGTCCGAGATTGTTTCCCGTATGAGGGTTTTTTCTCGTACATCGCGGCGTAGTGTGATTGATTTATTTTTATCTTGCATAATAACTTAGAACTCATGCTTAGAATAATTCAAGATAAAAATGGTTTTAATTGTCACACTTAATTTAATTGGGTGCTAATTAAATTTGGGTAATTGTTTATTTAATTCAAGTCTATTGTTAAAACTGATTTGGCCTAATTTGGATATGCTAATAAATATGACTTAGGCAAATTCTAGGGCTTGGATTAACTAACTTGGTTTAAGTGAAATTTAAATGAGTTTGTGTTTTAATTAATTTTCACTTGGGTTTAATTTTAATTTGAAATAGAAATTAAAATTTGGTGTTTGTTTGTGTTGTGAACCATCTCATCGCTTCCGCATCATTTTTCATAAAAAGGAAATAATATTATTTTCTTTGAGTATATTGAAAATCGGGGACTTCAAATTGGTATCAGAGCCAAAAACGATAATTTACTTTGTTAAGATCTTTTAAATATTTTTGGCTAAAATGGAATTTTTCCCATTTTCAAAATTTCCTATTTTCGATGGTTCTAATTACACGTACTGGAAAGCGCGTATGAATTTGGCACTTAAATCTATCGACGAGAGGGTTTGGATATCTGTAGTTAACGGGTGATCTCCACCAACTCATTTAATTGAAAATGAACGTGTTCCCAAACCGGCCGATAGATGGACTGAGAATGAGTTTAAACTTTCAAATTTTAATTCCCGTGGTTTGAATGCCTTGTTTAGCGCTGTCACACCGGATGAATTCTGACGCATTATGACGTGTGAGACCGCTAAAGAAGCTTGGGAAATTTCACAACTAACTCATGAAGGTACAAGTGTCGTTAAAGCTTCGAAATTTCAAAACCTCACCACTCAATTTGAAACTATCAAAATGAACGATAATGAAACTTTTGATGAATTTTATGCTAGACTTTCTGATATTGTCAATTCATCTTTTAACTTGGGAGAGTAAATACCCGACAACCGAGTTGTAAAGAAAATTTTAAGGTCCCTTCCCGATAGATTTATTCCAAAAGTGACTGTTTTAAATTCTTTACCAATTTTAGCTTCTACGAAATTAGAAGAGCTTGTAGGTGATTTACAAACCTATGAACTAGACATGTTTTCCTCTAAAAATGAAAATAAAATTGAAAAGGGCATTGCTTTAAAAGCCCGAAAAGAGGTCAAACAAGTAGTAGAGAGCGAGAGTGATAGTGACTCGGAAGACATGGCTTTGTTTGCTCGTAAATTTAGAAAATTTCTTAAATTTAACAAAGATAAATTCAAAAATGACTTTAAGAAATTTGAAACTCCTAAGTATGACAAAGCCGAGAAGACCCCTAAACCTATTAATGAAAATTTAATCAGGGACGAGTCAAATAGGTGTTTTGGTTGTGAGGGTTATGACCATAGGGCTTCTGAGTGCCCCACTAAACTAAGGAAAGAGGGTAAACGACCCATTTCATATAATGCGACCCTTAGTGATAGTGATAAGGAAGAGGGACCCGATTCCCCCACTAAGCCAAATTTTGTGGCTTTTATGGATAGTCATGTGAGCGCCGAAAGTGAATCTTCTCATGAAGACACTCAAACTCATGCCACTTCTGAGGTCAATGTTTTTGATTCCCTTGTTTTTTATGATAGTGAGAGTGGAGAAGAAAGAGAGAGTGAAAATGAAGAAGAGGTTAATGTGAGTGAACTTCAAAATGCTTTTCAAGAACTTTATAAAGAACCTATTAAATTGAAAAGAGCTATTTTGAAGTTAGAAGCTAGTTTAAGAGAGAGTGTCAAGGTCGTTGATGATAGTATGTTGGTTGAAGACCTTAGGACACGAGAGAAAGCTCTTCTAAAGAAGCTTGAATATATAAAAGGCGAGAGAGATAGCCTTAGGGTTTTAATGGAATCTTTGAAAAAGGATCTTCTTGCTTTTGAAGAGCGAAATATTTTATTAGAGTCTAACATTTTAGAATTGCAAAATAAATTAAAAGACTCTAGTAATGTCAAATTTGATTTGGAGTGTCGTTCGAAAAAATTAGATAAAATCTTAGGAACCGTCCAAATTAAAAATGACATGTGTGGTTTAGGCTTAAATACTTGTAATGAATCTACTCATGAAGCCAAAACCAACGTTTTAGGAGAATCTACTAGGAAAGCTTTTAGCGATCACTCCGTAGGTAAATCTTTTCGACATGTTTTTACTTGTACACATTGTGGTCGAAAAGGTCATCTTAGGAAATTTTGTTTTTATCTTAAACGAATTCTTAGAAAATCCCAACGTAAAGCAACCAATGCATTTAAATTCCTACACCCTAAGATAGTTATTCTTCATTAATTTGGGTTATGAAATCCGACTTGGTTGCCTTGCAAAATAGGGTGTTTGATTCTCATTTACTTTCACATGCTTCCTCACTTGCTAAATCTAAAGGATGAATGTGTTAGTGTTTGCATACTTTAGCGTTTGTACTTCATGCTATATTCACATGCTAAATGTATGCTTGTTTAATCATTTTCTAGTTTATGTTCCATGCTTAATCACATGCTAGAATAATGATTTTTTTTTTGTCTTTTGTATTTTATTTCTTCATTTTGTTTGCATTAAATGAAAAAATACAAAAAGATTTTTGTTTATCATTTGTGTTTTATTTGTTTCATTTAAGCTTAATGAAAAATACAAATGATTTTTGTTTATTCTTTTGAGTATATATTTTTATTTTGGTTAAAAATGTCAAAAACTCAAAAAGATTTTATTATGTGTGTATTTTGGTTTGACACACTTTAAGTGGCATATACTTGTGTTATAATCCCATCTTTTACGCTCTCATGTGGCTAGAACTTTTGGTTTAGATTATCAATCCTTATTATGTTCTTTACCATGCTTACATGGAGTAATTGGATTTTGTGTTGATTAAATGGATTCTATTTTTATATGCCTCTATTCACACATGCACGAGATCATTTAAAATTTTAAATGTCACATGTTATATTTGAGCCTTGTGAGGTGTTCTCTTTCCAATCTTGTCATCTACATATTTGTGACTTAGGAGGACTAGTGCATGTCAAAATTCGTTGCACGTGAGATTTGTGTGAAAAATGAAAACATGATAAATATAAATGTGCACGGGGAAGGGCTCCGAAAGGACTTAGTGATCCTTTGCGATTGTAAGCCACCGTTTTGAATGGACCCAAAAGAAATACGTGGTCCAAAGGCCTAAAAACAGAATATATGGCATTAAAAAGAAAAATAATTGCCAAGGCCTATGTTTGATTGATATAGTCATTCAAAATTAATATATATATATATATATATATATATATATATGCTTATTGAGGGAGATTGGATGGTATATCAACGGTTTGCACAATGTCCGTTTATCCTAGTTGCGTATCTCATGTCATGACTCTATTAATTTGTAGAATCATCAATATGCTAGGCTTGTATGCATTGTGTATGTTTGTTCATTGAGTTCAATATATATTGTCACATGAGGTTATATTCAAATGTGATGAAGTTTGCAATCAAATGAGAACTCCGTGAACATGTTTTTAAGTGACTGGGTCTAAATCTAATCGTTACTACTTCACACCCCAACACTTCCGTTTCCATATGACACATTTTTGCCATACGAGTGTGAAAGACTCCTATTATATTTTGTGTGTGTCATTTGTGTGTTTATATCTATATATGTGTACTTACGTCTATTAGTTATATCTTATGTATACATATTTGATATTTTTGTTTAATCTTTGCTTTGATTTATAATCCATATATGCTTTAATTCATACTTGGTATCCATCTTATTGCATTCGTTGTTGATGTCCTATACTTAATAATATATATATATATATATATATATATATATATATATATATATATATATATATATATATATATATATATCATATTGATATCATTTTGTTGGATTAGTTATAATTTTTCTTGCCCATATACATTACTGTTATAATTTTGCTTCTTTAAGCCTTTATCTATTCCTGAACAAAAAGGGGGAGAATGATAGGGGGAGAAATGTTATCTAATCCTATTATTATCGTATCTTAGTTTAAGGGAGATTTATCTTGGGGGTGACGTCTTTATAAGTTGATCATACTTGATAAAGGGAGAGAATTACTTTAGGGGGAGTAGTTAAATTTACTTGCATTAACTATTTTAATATTCCCTATGCGTGTAATGTGTTTGCCTAAGTGTGCAGGAATTATTTTATAAAGCGGCAACTTTCAATGGAAAAGATTGTTGATCCTTTGGGTTGTTTGAGTCAAGCATTGTATTTTTATTTTGGGTGGGACTTTCTATTAGTCTAGAAGAGCTTGATGGCCCTTTAGGATTTTTGTATGGTTTTTGTCCGGAAATAGCCAAAGGGGGAGATTTGTGAGGACACAAATTTCCAATTGAGTCCTTTGTAGTTTTGGCTCAATTCCAGACAAAAATGTTTGAGTCATAGGATAGAGTATATTGATCATCTTCCAAGCCTATGACATGTTTGTTGAAGACGTAGCGGCCAAGTGTATAAAGCTTCATCAAAATGTCGTGGTTTATGTGCCTCGTTTCAAAGTCATCAATAGTGGTTCCATGCTCCCAAGGTATGAATGAATTACATATATATATATATATATATATATATATATATATATATATATATATATATATATAGGAGCTTGGAACATGTTTATATTAGGTGTTAGGTTTTTAAAAACTGCGTTTTGGTTTCAGAATGTTTTCTATTAAAACTTATACATAAAGTGTATAAAAGTTTATGGGCTTAAAAAGAATTTTTGAACTTTCTGTGAGTTCGTTCGAAGTGTCGTTCGAATGAGATTGTCGTTCGAACCACAAGTCGTTCGAACGAGATTGCCAACGACTTCCCATTATGGCATACTGGAACTTCGTTCGAAATGTTGTTCGAACGAGATGGTCGTTCTAACGAGATTTCCAACGAGTTTCTAACGAGTTCATACTGGAACTTCGTTAGAAGACTCGTTCAAACGAGAATGTTGTTCGAACGAGATTTGGCGGGAACTGTTTTTGGCAGTTTTTAAGCAGTTTTCTCCCACTTCCCCACTTGTTTCTTAACTGATTTTTCTCAGACTTTATTATGTGCGGGAAACCATTTTTAGAAGAGATTTTTTCATATCCTTCTAACTCTTTGAGAGTGTTTAGAGAGCAAAATCATAAAGAGAAATAGATCAAGTTTTGAGTGTTAATTTTCAAAGAGAAAATCATTTACCACTATAGTTTTCACCCATTGTTTTATTTATCCAAGTTCATATATATACATCTTGCTTGGAGTTTGGCACCGGGTTTATCTCTACACCGAATTGAAGAGAGTGTTTGGGTTTGCTTCTAAATCCCACAAAGAAGAAGTTGTTTATGTTGATTTATCCACTTGGAGAAAGGCTCCAAGTTCGGGTGACGGTGACCATATAAAGTCCGATCGGTGGATTCCGAGACCGCGGTGGAGCTCCAAGGTTATCCGCTAGGAAGATGTGTCTACAAGAAAAAGTGTCGGGGCTTGAGAGGGATCGAGTCGGGTGATGTAAGTCTTTTGTCTTGGATTTGTAAAATCGTATCAAGTGGATTTGTGGCTAGGGTCGTCCGAGGTTGTTTCCCGTATGAGGGTTTTTTCTCGTACATCGCGGCGTAGTGTGATTGATTTAGTTTTATCTTTCATAATAACTTAGAACTCATGCTTAGGATAATTCAAGATAAAAATAGTTTTAATTGTCACACTTAATTTAATTGGGTGATTAAATTTGGGTAATTATTTATTTAATTCAAGTCTATTGTTAAAACTGATTTGGCCTAATTTGGATATGCTAATACATATGACTTAGGCAAATTCTAGGACTTGGATTAACTAACTTGGTTTAAGTGAAATTTAAATGAGTTTGTGTTTTATTAATTTTCACTTGGGTTTAATTTTAATTTGAAATAGATATTCAAATTTGGTGTTTGTTTGTGTTGTGAACCATCTCATCGCTTTCGCATCGTTTTTCATAAAAAGGAAATAATAATATTTTCTTTGAGTATATTTAATAACGGGGACTTCATAAATCTTTGAAGCTTGGTCACAACTTCTTCAATAAACTTTATGTCATAAACTATGTGAGATCGTGGCAATAAAAAATCTATCTATTACATTGTTTCGATAATAAGTCAAATACATACAATGGACTCAATTGGCAAATTTGTCCTTACATCTCTAAAGTACTCTTCATTATTATTACTGATGTGAAACTATCACGAAGGAGTAACACTTTTCAATAAAATAATACTTTTTAGTGAGTCAACTTGATTGTGTTAAGAAAGGTGATACAATTCATTAAAAATGCCCATTTCTAGTTTTTTAGCACTCAAAACTAGTTTATTGACCCATTCGATCTCTTATATGTACAAAAATTATATCAGATTAAAATTGTATAAAAAAATAATCAATTAGTTTATTTATGTTGGGTAGATATATTTTATTTTTCCTTTTGGAGTAAAAACATTAGTAAACTATAAATTTTAACTATTTATTATATAAAGAGGAAGGTGAGATATTTCATTCCATAGGTAAGTCAAGTACGCACTTTTTGGAAAAGTATTTTTTCTCATTCTTTGACTAATCCCAACTTCCGTATACCTATATATGTACCTCCATGTGTTTCGTTGGAAACCAAAATCCATAATATATGTTGTGCATATCATAATCTTGTTACTATTTTATCATTCATGTCCCTTGGTGATATCCATACAAAACCCATTATCATTTTTCGGTGTCTCATTCTCAATTGATAGCGAACTCGGGGGGAGGTGGATTCGCCAGAACCAGAACCTATAATATTCATTCGTTCGTTCATGCCCTATGGGCTATGGTTCTGGTGAACCAACTCAACCTAACTTCGCTATCAATCGAGCCATCTTGTCCAGAATGGACACAACTATATCACATTCCTGGTCTCATATAAAAGTATAATATATATCACGAGTCCATAATATTTTGACATATTCTTCAGCTGTTATGGTTTATTCTTTAACTCTTTCTTGATTTTGTAAGATTTGACATTATATAATCATGTATATAAAATAATGTAATCTTTGTTTATTCAAAATTCAAGTAAGGAAATACTAGAAACCAAAGCAGAAAAATTAGTATAAAACTGACAACGCTTGGTCGTATGTCCATGATCTCTATGGAACTCGCAATATTTGGACTTATCCCTCTTATCGGGGGTTGTACTCATTTTCTCCGGCCATTTTATCTCCTCGCTGTTCTTAATATCCTCCAGAATATGATTTATATCTACCTTTAAGGGAGTATAATTCCCATACTTCCTCAACTGCTCTAGCGTCTCTTTGCCTTACGACTGCTTGCTGCCCCCATTGTGCTTTTGATCTTTCCTCTCAGATTTACCTTCAGTTTTAGTTTCCGCCTTTGTGTCAGCGTTCTTCTTTGAAGCCATGTCTTCTTCGACGTTTATGATCTTAGCTGCTTTTGTCATCAGTTCCGCCATGGATTTAGGGGGATCCTTGGCGAAAGTATAATATAACTTATTAGGTAACAGACCACTCATCAAAGTTGTAATTGTTGTCTTCTTCTCGTAGTCAATTACCTCAAGTTTCTCGTTATTAAAATGAGTGATGTAACCTTTGGTGCTTTCCCAAGCTTTCTGCCTTTCACTCAACAAATGTGCTACTCTCTTAACTGCCTTCGCACCAAAATAGAATTTTCCTATAAAGAGCTTTTCCAGTTGATGGAAGGTACCAATTTCCCCTAAGGAAGATTATTGTACCATATTTGATCTGACATGGTGATAGTTCCTGAGAATGCCCTACATCTCATCTCATCCGGAACTGCATAAATATCAGCAGCATCTTGGTACTGCTCAATATGGAGAACGGGATTAATTTTTCCATCATACTTTGGCTCCACTACAGGGGCTTTAAATTTCGACGGTGTGGGAAAATCCATAATTGCCTGTACAAAAGGTGATCCCTTGACAAAAGTTCTTTGGAGAGGGTTCCTAGCCTTAGCCATTTCCCCTAACTTGTCTTCCAACCTTTTAATGGAGGCCTTCCACGCGTCGTTTCTAGCCTCGGACCTATTTCCCCGAGCAACAGATCGCGCTGAATTCTCCTCTTGGGATATTTCATTTCGAGTTGCTGGCCGTGATTGGGCAGAATCTTCCCTTAGATCATTTGGTCATTGAGAATCCTTGACGCTATCCTAGGGGGGTTTCTATTCCTCCTAGGGCCCAAACAGTCAAAGGGAGAGACTCTACTCAACCTCTCCAGAGCGCTTATTCATTCTGGGCCTAAAGTGACATTTTATTGAGAATCCATATCTCGTATAGAAGAGGTCCGACCAGGCTGATATGTGGGATCATTGGAACTCTCAGTATGATGAGATCCAGTACGTCTAACTGAGAAACATCTAGGAATAGCATACGTCTGGTTCTTAAAGATGGAAACTGGGTGTTTCTCTGAACGCTTCGTTGACATGACTGGGCAGGCGTCCCGTTCTGAACAGTTTGAATGAGTTGACGCATGGTCTCTTGCATAACTGTTTGCCCTTGGGCAAAATTGGCCATTATGCCAGTGATATCTTGGATAGTTAGGGGAGTAAACGAATTGGGAGGAACACGATCATTGTTCCTGTTACTGGATTCTGGGATCTCAGCCATGTATGATGAATACTTTAGTGAAGAATTCTACATATAGTCATTCCTACAAACGGCGCCAATCTGTTGATGTAAAAAACTAGATTTGTTCTAATTAATTAATCACAGATAAATATGAAATTAGAAATAAGACAAAGGATTTTTAAAGTGGTTCAACCTTATGAAAATGACATACGTCCACTATTTTGTATTGTTGGGTGTTTTGCCTTAATCTCAATGACAATCGCAAATGATCAATTCTCAATCGCCCCATTATGGAGGGGATTACAATGAATTTATAGCCCTTGGATTGTCCATATGAATAGACAATACGCCGTTATTTAATAGATGTATACATCTGTACATAATAAGAGTGTTCATTGAATGCGATGTTCATTGAATCCGTAATTATTGTTTAATCTTCCTGGCTAGATGCTCTGCACTTTGGGTAGCTCGGTACGCTAAGTAGCTCGGAGCGCTGAGTAGCTCAGTACGCTATGTTGCTCGTACAGTTGAGTTTTTCGGTGAATATATATTTTTTGCCTCGTAGGACTACAGGTGTTGTCATATAATTGGTCTACGTCATCTGACTAATTTTTATATTAACATTTCCTGACATTCACACACTTTACACTAAAATACTCAAGAAAAGCGTTAGACTAGAGAAGCTTGTCAAAGACCTTTCTAAGAAATTAGAGTCCTTAAACCAAATAGTTAAACAAAATGCTGAAAAGTATACGTCTCAAAGTTTAACTCATGATGAGGAAATAAAGGCTTTTGAACAAAGAGTGAAAGACTTGACTGAATCCAATAATGTTTTAGAAAAGAAGTATAAAGGATCGTTATTAGAATTGGAACAAACAAAAGAAAAGGCCTCAACAGTCTTCAAAAAAATTTCAAAATTTGAAAGTAATTCTAATTATTTTAAGGATTGTGTTGCTGATAGTAAGACCAATTATGACGACAGGTTTGTAATAGGCTTTTACGCTAAAAATATCAAGCAAACTAAACCTTTTGAAACCATAAAGTTTGTTACTGGTGAGAAAAGACCTATGGAAATTTGTCCAGACTTTCAATCTTTGAAAAATGATTTTGATAAAAATCAGCAGCAATTAAACATTAGTGAGACAAGTACCTCTAAGCATAATGTTCAACTTAAAGCCAAGTATGTTTGTCCTCCCATTAGAAAGAGTGAGACCTCATTTCAAACTGTTCCCTCTAAAAATAATGCCAAAAGTCATAATTTAGGGAAACCTATGTTCAACAACTTTCCTAAAGACTTAACTGCTACGAGCAATCTTTATTTCTCATACTGTGATGTGTACGAACATTCTTTAGATGGTTGCTATTCTAAATGCCTATACCAAACTACCTATCCATCCTTTACCTATCAGAATTTTAACTATTCTAAGAGAAGCTGTAACAATTATGTCCTTCCTAAACCACTAAACAGAAACTTTAACTATCGAAAGAGAAAGACAAGATCTAATACTAAAAGACAATCGATAATAAATAATCTTAGAGTCTTTTCTCGACCAAATGCTTAAAATGTTCATAACAACAATAAAATTGGGCAAAATTTGTTTAGACAAAAATCTAATGCTCGCAAGCTTTATCAAATACGAGCTAATAAGCGTAAATTGAAAACCAGAGCAATTTGGTTAAGAAAGGATGACCTAGTACCCCGAATGACATGTAACATAGTGATCTATGATTTGAAAGCTGAACACACCACGTCTGGATGGTACTTAGACTCTGGATGTTCCAAGAATATGACCGAGGATGAATATAAGCTCTTAAACAAAACTAACTTCTCCGGAGGCAAAGTCTTATTTGGATATGGAGTTTCAGCCCAGATCGTTGGCAAAGGAACACTCCATGAAGAAGGATTACATGTTCTTGAAGATGTTTTATTAGTAGAAGGTCTTAAGGCTAATCTACTAAGTATTTCACAATTTTGTGACTCCAATCACACTGTCACCTTTTCGAAGAACAATTGTAAAATTTTAAATGAAAATAATGAGTGCATCATTACAGGACTCCGTACTCCAGATAATTGTTACACAGTCAATCCAAGTACTGGGGTCTGTAATATTGCCAGAATGGATGACAATAAATTATGGTTTAACAGAATGGGTCACATAAATTATGACACCTTAGTTAATTGTCCTCTCAGGAAATTGTTAGAGGTATTCCTAAAATAAAACCTGTTTCTAACATAGTATGTGGTCCTTGTCAAGAAGGAAAAATAGTTAAGGCATCTCATAAAAGGGTTAAAGGCATTCTATCCTCTAAACCTTTAGGACTCATCCATATGGACCTAATGGGTCCTTCTCGCACTATTAGTCTTTGTGGCAATAGTTACATTCTAGTTATGGTTGATGATTACACGATATTTACTTGGGTTGATTTTCTAAAGAATAAGTCTGAAACCTTTAGAGCGTTTTTGAAAATCTTACTTCGTATAAAAAATGAAAATGATTCCCAAGTAGATAGAATCTGTAGTGATAGAGGAGGTGAATTCATAGATTCAAGTGTCATTGAATATTGTTACTATAATGGTTACAAACACGAGTTCAGTGCTCCCAAGACACCCAAAAAAAATGGGACAGCCGAGCGAAAAAATAGAATAATTCAGGAAATGGCAAGAGTTTCAATACACGCCAAAGATTTACTCAAATACTTTGGGGTTAAATCAGTTCGTACTGCATATCACATTATCAATAGAGTCTACCTTAGGAAGAATTCTAAACAGACCCCCTATAAACTTTGGTATGGCAAGAAATGAAATCTTAAATATCTTAGGACATTTGGTAGTACATGTTATATTTGTAAAGACATAGAACATTTATTTAAGTTTAAAATAAGAGGAGATAAAGCTATATTTTTAGGTTATTCACCTGATAATTGAGCCTACCGAATTTATAACTTGCGTACTAAGACCATGATAGAATCCATTAATGTGATTGTAAATGACACTTATGTAGAAAGTAAAACTACTAGACCAGCTATTGTGGTTGAGTCTGAAAGCCTTTTAAATTATGACTCTCCTGAAATAACTGAGCTTTTACCAATTGAGACCCCTGAAGCGCCTAACTGGGTTTTCAAAGACCATCCTTTAGATAACGTTGTTGGTAACCCCATAGAACCTGTTCGTACAAGATCTCAACTTCGCAACATTGCTCATTTTGCATGTTTTGTGTCTCTTCTTCAGCCCAAAAATGTAAATGAAGCCTTAAATTACCCCTTGTGGATTAGTGCAATGCAAGAGGAACTTCTTCAATTTGTCATTCATGATGTTTGGTATCTTGTACCCAGGCTTGAAAATAAAAGGGTTATTGCAACACGTTAGATTTTTTAAAACAAGACTAATGAGTCTGGGATGATCATTAGGAATAAATCTAGACTAGTTTCCCAGGGATACTCTCATATTGAAGGAATAGATTTCGGGGAAACATTTTCTCCTGTCACTTGCCTCACACTTTACCAAATGGATGCAAAGTCTGTCTTCCTTAACTAAGGAGACCTAGGTAAAACAACCCAAAGGTTTTATTGACCCTCATCATCCGAATCATGTTTATCATCTTAAGAAAGCTCTTTATGGGTTAAAACAAGCTCTTAGAGCTTGGTATGAGGATCTATCCACCTTTCTGTCAGATAATGGATTTAGGAGAGGAGGAAATGACCAAACCTTATTTGTCAAACATTTGGACAACAACATTACTATTGCTTAAGTATATGTTGACGATATCATTTTTGGATCCACCTCCCCTTCAGAAGCCAAGTCTTTCTCAAACATTATGCACAAAGAATTCCAAATGTCGCTTATGGGGGAGTTGCAATTTTTCTTAAGTCTTCAAGTTAAATAAAATTCAGAAGGTTTATTTGTTTCGCAATCTAAATATGTATTAGAAATTGTAAAAAAGTTTGGCCTAGATACAGCTATAGAAGCTAGAACGCCTATGAGTACCTCTGTCAAACTCTCCAAATATGAAAGTGGTAAATCCATTAATTCTACCTTATTGTAGTATAATAGGAAATTTACTCTACCTAATTGCCTCGCGCCCTGATATCTTGTACACTGTTTATGTATGCGCCCGTTATCAAAACAATCCTAAAGAGAGCCATTTATTGTGTGTAAAGAGAATAATTAAATACATAAATGGCACTCACAATTTAGGGTTGTGGTACACTAATGACATATCGAGCACAATATTAGGATACACTGACGCTGATTAGGCTGCGTGTGTCGACGATAGTAAAAATACTTCAGGCGCATGTTACTACATTAGTAACAACTTGGTTGGTTGGAACAACAAAAAATATAACTGCACTTCGTTATCCACTGCAGAATCTGAATGTATCGCAACTAGAAGTTGTTGTGCCCAATTATTATGGCTGCAACTAATGCTGAGAGATTACGGTATAAATGAAAAAATACTACATCTCTATTGCTATAACCAAAGTGCGATCAACATCTCTAATAATCCAGTTCAACATTCTCGCACTAAACATATTAAAATTCGATATCACTTCATAGGAGAATTAGTTGAATAAAAAGAACTAGAGATTAATTACTTGCCTATTGATCTACAATTGGATGACATGTTTATAAAACCTTTGGATTTTAAGCGTTTTGAATCTTTACGCAAATCAATTGGCATGGTTTTGGCTGAATGATTCTTTTGCTTAATTTGTATAATTGCTCGATTTTCACATGCTTATAATCAATCTCTGAGGATGTAAGGCATGAATGTTAGAATAATGACAAAGAACACCTCCTATATCTGTTTTATGTGGGAGATTCGTGTGAATTCTCATTATTTATTCAATTTACTGCTTATCTACCTGTTTATAACTCTCATATTTGATTCTTGTCGCCCTTTGTCCATTTGAGACAAAATGGGGGAGAAATTTGAGTCCACTTAGACACCCTTATACATTCTCATCTAATGAACTTGATCTTAGGTGTCTAATTGCAGATTTTAGTACCTCTTTATTCCATCAATATTTTGATAGGTTAATGGTTTGTACATAGTTGAGTTATGTAATTTTTTCCATTTCTAGGAGATTGGGTAGATAGATTTTTTTTTTGTATAGGAATATGATTTCCTTATTTCTTTTTGTATTCTTATGAGTCCTTGTTGAATCAAAGGAGATTTTGTTTCATATTTACAAGGGAGGAGATTGAAGCACCCTATATCTTTGACTCATTTGAGTTTGGATTATATAGGAACTCATCTATTTTGAAAATAGTGACAAAATTATGTCTATCCCTAGATAAATCAAAAAGCCTCAGAACTTTCAAAGATTCATTGATATTCCTCTACAAGTTCATGAAGGTATAACACAAACTCCACACACTAGGACTGCATACATATAGTGTCTTATTCATGTGTTGACCTTGTGTGAATTAAATCCCTTTAAAATGATTTTTAAATAATTTTTGGGATTTATTTAATATTTTCTAAGATTTTTTTTACTTTTTTGGAAATTAAAATTGGAACTTAATAAAGGTTTAGGGTTGATTTGTAAATATTTCTTATGCCTTAAAACTGTCTTGGGTAGAAACCAAAAGCGGCATAAATATTTGTGGGTGAAACTGGAATTTTTTGGAAACCAAAAACACGGGTATGAGAGTCAATCTTGATCCTACACGTGTTGCACAAACAACGGTTCGATTTGTGTTTCTTATCACTCACATACCCGTGACTTATTCTGGACCCTTGGATCGACTTAATCTACGGTCTGCATATGATTGGAATCAATCCAAGTGATCTGATTTTAACCAATTAGAGTTAGCTATTACACCGCTACTTGTGAACCCTTAGATTTGCATCGATTTAAATTCCATTAATCTCAGCCTTGGTTTATGCCATCGTTCCCGATCCTTCGATTACTAGTATTAATAGATGCCTTAGGTGAGGCAATTAGAGACTTTTGTGATTTCCCCGTTTGAGAGAAGAATGAGATAAGAGAGAGAAAGACTAGAGAGAGAAATGGAAACCCTAATCCAAACTTCGTCAAACCCTAAACAAGAAATACTTTTGTGAGAGTTTAAACCTGAGTGTTTAGATCATGTTTTGAGAAGTTTTCCTCTGTTTTTCTTGATCATCCTACCAACTTAGTCACGTTGGTAGAGTTTTCAGTTTCTCTACATAGAAACTTGAGATCTCATCTCTGTGATACAAATCACATAGATAGTTTACTATCTTGCTTTCTTATTTCGAGAAATCTTGTTTGGTGGTTATTTTAAAACTGTTTTTATGTTTTCAAACCCTAATCCAACAATTTTCATTCTGATTTCATTTTACTCAAACTATTAGACTTGGATCTAGTTTTGAGATCTTGATTGGGGATTGCACTTTCAATCTTTAATATTTTCAAAATCAGAAATTGTTAGGATCTTGGATATTTCACAATAAGATTCCCTCTTGATCTGCGATTATTTTGAAAGGTTTAAAGTCTGGTTTAGTTTTGACTAAACTGATTTTGGAATATCTTGCATATCTAGTGATTCTGTAATTTGTAAAAACATTCGGTCTGTATTAAGTGTGAGTGTGTTGCATGCATATGTTAGAGAGCACATCACCACTACACTTTCACTCCACCACACTTAAAGTGTTGGTTGTATGATATTGAACTTGTTTAAGTCGACGTAAAGATGGAATCGAGTAAAGTTACAAAGCTGGAGAGAACATCAGCAACAACAACCTTCAGACAAGTCAGATCTAATCCAGAGGAGTTGGTAACGATTCTGAACTTAGTTTGGGTATGTTTGTGTAGTTTAATTGTTAAATAGCTTATAATTTGTTACTCTGATTTTAGTGGATTTTTGTCTTGTGACGTAGATATCATTGTGGATGTTTTCCCAATTGGGTTGGGTTTTACCACGTTAAAAATTTACTTGTGCACTTCCTCATACTCTCATCACCTTCTTCTAAGCTAAGCTGATTTAATAGTTTAAGCTTTGTTTTTCAAAACTGGTTCATTCTAGATCTGAAATAACTCGTTCAAAATATTTTGATAATCATTTTAAACACATCTTGTGTTAAGTTTGTTTTGAATTAAGATTTTCTTCAACAAACCGTTCGGAGCCATTTTAACAGCTTAATCCATGTATTAAACGTCTTAAGTGGCATTTTTCTTCGGTCAATAACCTTTACAAGGGAATTCAAGTGTCTTCTCACAAACGACACCAAATTGTTAGGGGGTATCAATCCTGCAATAATGTAAAATTTTAGCTTAGCTCCAAATATCGGTGCAATATTAAAAATAGACAAACAAATGTATGTCGTTTAGCAGGTTGACATGCATACGTCCACGGGGAAGGAATATTAAATTTTTTAGCTTTCAAAATAATGGGAAATGAGAAGACTTATAGTGCTAGGGTTACTAGAAGAGAATATAAGCTGCGGATACAATGAAGTGTAATTTGATGCATTAGAACAATACGATCATGCCTATTTACAGATTCAAGAGTCTTAGAGTTTTAGACCTTCCTCATAGTAATCGACCGTTGTTTTTGGTCTTATTGTTAAGATAGTAGAACTGTATTGAAACCTTATTCATCCGTATTCGTTGTCATCTTCCTTGATTTACTTTTAGCCACTCTGCGATCTTCAGACAACCTAATTGCTATAGTTCTTCAAATTCCACGTGTCATGTCTGACTCATAGTCCCTTCAATCTTCATCTTTGTCCAAGATTATAATAACTTTTTTTTTTCTATTTACAAAATTATATTTTTTGTTAAAATAATATTTTAATTTCTATTTATCATTTTTTAAGATCAATTAAAAATAAATATCAATTTAATATTACTAGGTGTGCACACGTGCGTTGCACGTGCGATCGAATTCGAGTATTCAATTTAATCATTAAAAGTAGGGAACAAGGCTTTATAAGAACAACTATCCATCACAACCTCATAGATCCTTACCAGTCTTATCTTTTATTGGTAAAGACGTTAAAATTATTATAAGGAAATTAAATTCATGTGCACTGGAATAGAAATACATTTTGAACGTGATTTTAGTCCAAAACATAAGTAGGGAGTAAGTTTTAAAAAACACACAACGTAGAAGAGGAACAAAATGCAGAATTTTAAAGCGGGTGAAAGGTGTAGGTGAATGAAAATATCATTTTTTTTTTTGCTTTTGACGTTTATTACACTTGATTATTTCAACAATTTCTTCAACTTTTTGTGTGGCATTGTAAAAATAAATAAATAAAAGGAAGATAAAGAAAAAAGCGTTATTTTAGGTGCGTTCATGATAAAGTAATTAAGATTTAACACTAATGAACCAATTTATTAGAATCTCATGAACATTGAATATAGTTACCAATATTTACATTACAACTCCTATTTACAATTTCACATATGCCACATTCTCACCAGACTATTTTAGAAGGCCAATAACTAAATTCAACCCCGAATAAAATGGCTGTTAAATGACCTCATTAAGCATATGAAAATATTCTCGAGTTCGGGAAAATTTGAGTATAACACCGCACGACAAAGCCTGTATGGTCCTAAAAGATAGAAGAAAGTTTATGAATGCATAAAATAAAAAAATAATACATTTGGTCCAACTTTTACACATTCAACAATAAAGAACACAAACTCTATAAGAAAATTGTTGCATTCTTAGTAAGCATGGGTGGATAATTTTTGCCTCAAAATTATTTTCATAATCTATTGTTTACCTACACATTTTTATTGAACTCAGATGTTGCTAACATGCATATAAGTTTTGGTGCTAACTTGCGTATAAAGCTTAGTCTTAGGAGTTATTACATGATATTATAATAACTCACTCTCACATCGAATACATTTTCATCATACACAATATATTGACATTTTCCACTGAATTAATATATTTTTTTAAATCATATTTTAGGTTCGAATACTAATTGTGAATTGTAATATTTTATTATATTATTTCTAAATTTTTTCAATAGAGTTGCATTATCTATGAGACTCTATTTTTCAGTAGTTATATTTTGATGATTAGTTCATTGTGGTGGTGAAAATTCTAATGGGTTTGTTTCCATGGTAATTTCAAGTGCGAGTTTAATTGTTTTGTTAGGTAGTTATATCTTATAAAACTACTTTTAATGTGGTTACAGTTGAAAGCTTTCAACTTGAAAGGTTTTGCTAATTTAGGAGTATACTTTGTGGTGAGTGATACCTCATTATCAATTGAGATTAGTGCTTAGTAGAGCTAGATGGAGTTTGAAGCTGTAAATGTTTAAGGTTGCGAGGATAAGTTTTGTATCTTGTATATCCCATACATTGTGGAATGCAACAAATGAAGAGATAATTCAATTCCAGACCCGTATCTCAAACATTTTGCTTCCTTTACGTACGCACATTTTTGTGCATACATACATACATACAATTATGCTATTTGAGCACCAAATTATTATGATAGGAAATAATTTTTTAGGTTATGTTATCCCTAATTTTTATGCCAATGCTAAACAGGTATTGCTTTGTACACTTGTGCCAGCTAGATGAATGCTTGTACCATAGTCCGGATGGTAGCACAGTTGTTGACTTTTGTCTTTACGCTTGTACTTTAACTACGAATCGTGTAATCTTAAAGGGGAAGAATAATCTAATAGACATAATATTGAGGCTGACGACAACAGATTCTTTATGCCATAACGGACAATTAAATCTGAAATTATAAAAGATAGGAAAAATTCATTAAAACGTTCAATTTACTTCTTTTAAATAATCTAACATAAACACATATAATCCTAATAAAATAGTTACTAGATTTTTTAGTAAGGAAATACCACGTGAAATAAGAAAGAAAGATATTTCAACAAAAATAAACTACCGATCTGCCAAGTAAGAGGAGAACCCATAAGGAAGCAAGGAAGACGAATAAATTCAGACTTTAATACCCTCTTATGGTGACAAATATTTCCTTATTAAATTCAGCTTTATCCTCTCAAATCATAATGAAATATGAATGGCATCTAATGCTACCATTAAGAAAAAAAAATGAACTTGTGAGTAATCACCCATTCTTTATTGGGTCAATATATTAAACACCTTAGAGGCATTATTAATAATTGTAATCGTAATTTACATCACCAACTAAATTTAAAGAACATAACCACACACAAATGATCACATAATATATGACATAGTTTATGCATGTATTTATAGACACAGTGATCTGAAAGATTCACATATCAAAACATTAATTCCACTGAGGTTCATATTTCAAAACAACAAAACCTAATTAAAACTCAAAAAAATATTTGGACATAGATAAGAAAAATACCTAATGTAGTGTAGAGAAATATAAAGAGATAGATACGGAGGCAAAACAATGGCAGAAGGCTGGTTAAAGTAGTTGAAGGAGTGGAATAGACAAATCTCATTAAATTCACATCGAAGAAGACATTGATGGGGAAGAATAAGGGATTCATGTCTTCCATGTCCAAAGATTTGTAGGGAAAGGTAGAGGGTAAGAAGATGAAGGGGGTGGGAGTATGAGAAAGAATATAAAATGTGTAGTGAGTGGTTAGAGTCTTTAAGGGAGGGATATGCAGAGATGGAATAAGCAATTTAGAGGGGGTTATGGGCGGTGGCAATAATGGAATTAGTAGGACAAGTAGTGTTAAAAAGGTCAAATGCATGCTTCTTAATATTTCTACGCTTTGATAGTAGTAGAGATTTATAATAATAGAAATGAGATGACAAAATTTATCATGACAAATAATTGAAATGTGCATCAATTTATGATAAGGTCTACACAAGTCATCATTTTGAACCAAATGCCCATGTTATAATCCCGAAGTGATTTTTGACACCACAACCCTAAAAAAATGCCAAAACAATTAAAAGAATTCAACGTGAGAGTTTTTTTGTTGGCATGCTTAATACCAATTAATTAGCTTGTGGACTAACAACGTGTGGTTGGTAACCGTTGTGCACGTTCACATGACTATTTTGTTAAGATCATATCATATTTGAATAAAGATACACTTCTGGAATCATCCCTACCGATTGCATTACCAACATAATCCTGGCCGCTGATTTACTTTCCAAAATAATGCATCATCTCTCTTTTCCACAACAGTACATTAGAAGTTTATACATACATAATTGTACAATTTTTTTTTAAAAAGATTTAATTTTTATCAATATAAAAAATTAGTTCTTTTTTAAAAAAAAATTGTACAGTTACTTAAAAAAATTAGAAGTTGTTTTAAAAAAAATAAACCTATTTTTTGGTTATTTTTTCCTGTTTTTCCTCCGAGATATTTTTCCCCCCAATATTTTGTATATAAAAAAATGTTTTTAGGTTATTTTTTTTATCCTAATTATTCTCTATTAATTTTTTTTTCCTTTGTAGTCACGTTTTTTCGTATATAAAAAAGATGACACACTGACGTGGCATGTCGCAATTGGTTAGTGTCTTATGGATGTGGGTCCGCGCCAGCGACAATCGTGACACGCTATGTCAGCGTAGCGTGTCGCGGTCGACGCATATTCTCTTATTTTTAAAGGTCCGCGCCAACGCTCCTCCCCCCTCGTAGTATTCTCTTATGTGGTGTCGCGTCTTAATTATGTCGTGTGTTATAAAAAAAACGTATCGTGCCTTACGTAACATAATTTAATTGACATTAGATATGACATAGAACTAATTTTAACAAAAAAAAAAATTTACTACCTAA
This sequence comes from Sambucus nigra, assembly GCA_949130495.1. Taxonomy (NCBI): domain Eukaryota; kingdom Viridiplantae; phylum Streptophyta; class Magnoliopsida; order Dipsacales; family Adoxaceae; genus Sambucus; species Sambucus nigra. Next base: position 659,553,355 of record OX422213.1, on the reverse strand, counting down.
AAAAAGATGTGTTAATTATAAGAAAAAAACATAAAATAATAAAACTAATTTTATATCTGGAACATTTTCACAGACAATAAGATCTACTGTATTAATATTACACAGATAATAAAATTTACTGTGTTCACCGAAAAATAACATTTACTGTAGTAAACATAATTTTTTATTTATAAAAAAAATATATGTTTTAATTTTAATTAAAAAAATTATTTAATTTGATGTCTTAGATTCGCTATTGATTAGTGCTGACGGTGCGAATTTACATTCTCGGACTAACATCATTTATTGAATGTGGGTCCGCGCTATCGACAGTAATCAATCGCGAATCTAAGATATCAAATTAAATAGATTATTTTTTTATTTATTAAAATTGATTTTATATAAGAAAAACTCGTATCGTGTCTTATCTAACACAATTTAAATGACATTAGATAGGACATAAAACTGATTTTATCAAAAAAAAAAAAAAAATACCCCAAAAAAGTGCTAAAGTTGATTATAACAAAAAAAAATTATGTTCGTGTTATTTTAATTTAGTCATGTTCGTGTTCCTTTTTTTTATAAGAACACTTTTTTATATAAAAAATACAGATTTAAAAGAAACACATTAGATATGACATAAAACTGATTTTATAAATAAAAATACCCAAAAAAAAGTGTTAAAGTTGATTATAACAAAAAAAAAATTATGTTCGTGTTATTTTATTTTAGTCATGTTCGTGTTCCTTTTTTTATATAAACACTTTTATATATATAAAATACAGATTTAAAACAAACACATTAGACAAGACATAAAACTGATTTATAAAAAAATACCAAAAAAAGGTGTTAAAGCTGATTTTAACAAAAAAAAAAAAATTATGTTCGTGTTATTTTAATTTAGCCATGTTCGTGTTTTTTTTTATAAAAACATTTTTTTATATAAAAATTACAGATTTAAAGCAAACAGCTTTTTAATAAAAACTGATTTTATTAAAAAAAAACTATCTAGAAAAAGATATAAAACTGATTTTGAAAAAAAACAGAAAAATTATTACCCAAAAGTAATTTTAACAATTGTTGTAGAATTGTGTGGATATGGGAATGGAGCATTCGGTTTGATTTGGGTAAAGAGAGTTTGGTAACTCTAGATTAAGATTCCCCCTGTACATCGTTGTCGGTTTTAACTCTCACGTGGCGCGTTGCCGACAAACACCCACTAACGTTTTATTTGCTTTCAAACCATTTATAACACTTTTTAAACTAAACTAATATACTGTAACTGTATCTATCGGTTCATATCCAAAACAGTACCCATATGACACCAACAGTCTCAAACTTTCCATATTTTCACTTTTTCTCTTTCTTTTCAACTCTCTCCAGCCAAACTCTGTCTCTTGGTTTCATTATCACAAATGTGAATCATGTGTATATATAGAGTGCCTGATAGGTTACCTGTCCGTATAATTTGGGAATGTTCTTGGGTTTGATTTAACTCTGAAGTTATCTTATTCCTGTTGGTACACTTTATCTATTGTGGTTAAAAAAATCACATCAAAGAGTTTTTATGGAGAACTCGAAAAATAAAATCATAAATTAATTTTAAGTCTACTACTCAAAATTAAATTATTACCTCATATGATTATCGCAAATATGAACCTCATGCGTGAATTCCAAATAAATACTGCACAATAAAAATAAACAATATTACCTCAATTGTTTATAAATTCGTCGTAAACGATTCTTGGGTTGAGTCGCGGACTAGGTCGCTCTATTTAAGACGTTTCGCGGCTCTACCCTCTTTGTGCAGGTAGTCTACAGTCACGCCGTCCCCAGGATAAAACAAGCCCAGAATCACATCTGTATCATATAACCATGCACTGTGGTTATATGTCTTCTAACACCCATTCCAAATTGATTGCTCAATATCCGAAATTTCAGTTTGGGGGAACAAACTGTTCTAAAAAAATTTAAGGGAATAAATATTTTCATGAAGAAAATATTTTCAGTCTTAGAAAGAGAGAAGAAGTGATTTTCAAAACATCAGATTTTTTTTTCTTTTTCAAAACCACACTTCAGAGCTTGTTTTGTTCTTGTTCTCTCTGCATATTCCTTTGGCCGGATGAGCCAATCTCCTTATAAAATAAATGCAGCCAAGGGGTCCTCAAGTGGGAGAATTATTTTCCTCATTTTTAGCCGAAAGTTGAGACAATTATGGCTAGTGGGAATATAAAAAATTGAGTAGTGGGCACATATGGGAGTGAAAATCGGAGGGCCAAAGATTTGGGTAAAAAAGAGGCTAACTTTCTTTTTCAAAGTTTACACCTGTCAAAAGTTCCAACAATCCCTTACTTGTAAATTTTGAAAAATTATTGAGCAATAATAATTAATAGAATTGTGCATAAGTAAAGGTGTCTTTCGACTTGAACCTTTACGTAGTAAAGATGATTTAGATTATACTAGAGTAACTTGTAGTTTTGAACTCTATCTCTGACAACATCCCACACACAACCCTACTTGGGTGTAGTCCTCAAGCCAGCACGTTACGGCCATGTGCTTATATCCCAGTATGTGAACGCTCTAGGGAATTTGCCCAAAGTTACCATCATAAGCGGCCACACTTCCACATTCACATAGGTGAGTCTATCAAGGATAATCCTGTAGTTAGTTACCTCACTCAAAATAGAGCTATAGATCATCATTAAGAGTTATAATTAACTCAACCTTAACTCGCTTCAGGATATCATGCTCCATAGGGATGGACTCGGAGTAAAACCCCGTAAATAATAATTATCATGATTCAACCCATATCACCGTGACTTGTTATTACCCTTTGAACCTATTTCTTGGGATCTCCACTCTATAGGTTGGGTTACCACCAAAAATGATTCAATATTAACGGGATTTAGTCCAATCGCTTTCTAGGTGTTAAACACCTTCTCCCGCACTAGTCCTTTCGTCAAAGGATAAGTCAGGTTCTATTCTCATCAGTCCGAACATAATCCACACACACAACTCATTAGTTTTAAGATCTCAAACTATGTTGTGCTTACGACATATTTGTCGTTCTTTCCGTTATGATAACGGTTCTAAAATTTTACAATAGCCATGGTTCTATTGTTGTGGATAAAATGACTGTGTCAATCTCTACCATAAATGATATCTTATAATAGGTCTTTTAACCTTTCATTTACTCACTAGCCATAGCTAATGGTATCACCATATACTCCATCATTAATTATGCCAATAATTAATATTTTTGGGAGTTCCAAAAAAATAGCAACATAATATGTGTTAAACACATATCCATTATTGATTCAGAATCAATTATAGGTTCGTGATTTTATCAAAACACATAGCCTTTATCAATAGCATAAGAATGCACTTTTTAATTATAAACCTTCATAGTACTCCCATAAAAAATTATTCCAAGTCAACTGTATTTAGTAGCTCAATTGAGACTACTTAAGATGTTCGCATATTCATCTTTTCTTATCACTATATATAGTGTTCTTATACTTGGATCATGTGGAGTACAAGATGGTTCATAATAAGCATATATCTAATAAATATATATTCTTGTATTTCAATGTACTCGATCAATTAATTGATCCATTTAGCCTTGTAATATTAACAAGTACTATTCTTGTTTCATTAAAACTCCTTATGCTAACACTTTGACTTAGCATGAATTTGGTTTTCTAGGCAACAAAATATTATAACCAAATATTAGCTAATCATTCTTGCATAATAAATAATAGTGCATTCATATTTCAACATGCTTAGTGATAAGCACGATTCATAATATTCTCAATTCATTCTCATTTGATAATTTATCAAAATATCATACCATTTATTGGTGCCTTCCATATTAATTTTTTTAACTTCAAGTTGGTCCATGTAAGTTGCATTACATAGGTCACCATTCGATAAACAATATTATATATATTTAGTTTTTAACTCAACATCATATATAATATCAATGGCATTCAAATTAAATGAAGCTTCTTCATTTTCATGAGAATAATTTAACATGCATCATGTATAACTAAGTTATATCGATGAATTTCGACTATTAAACAAAGCTCATATTCATAAATGATAATGGTCTCAATATTCTTCAAATGGTGTGTCTACACCTTATTATCTTGAAGTTATAAGATAAGTCAATTATAAACTAATTTCTAGTTCATTCCAAGGAATTCAATCAATCATTTATGATATAACTTCTCTAAGGATTTTTCGAATCCTTTTCAATAACATAAGCAAGCTTTTATTTTTAACTCACAACTCAAAAATAAGAGTTATCTTGAACACCAAAGTTTCAGATTCTATTAAATGTTCTTTAATAATAGTTTAGAGGTACTCCCTTGAGTGCCCCCACTATTCTCTAAGTATAGCATTGAGATGCAACATGTAATGTGCCCCCACTATATCTTCAATTCATAAAATGGAATCTAAACTTATAGAGTTTCAACATTAAATAAGAATTAATCTTATTTCTTAAAATAATACATGATTAATGCTTTCAGGTATAGCCGAATCAAAACAATATAAGTTCATTCGTTCGAGTCATAATTTCAGATTTTCAAAGGTCCGAGTCACATATAGATTATACAATCTATTTCATAAAAAAATATAATATATAATTTTTCACAATGTATACAATAATACTCGAACTAGAGTTTAAACCTCTATTCCAAATCAAAGCATAAGGTCAAAATAATTTTATCCAACTAAATTATTTCTACATACGTATGAAGCACACCAAATTGATTCCAACATTGCAGAATAAAATTTTTTCTATACATTTTCCAACTCATATAAATGAATAAATACAAAGAATTATTCATATAAAATTCTAGTGGTTGCGCTTCAAACTCAAATATTGCATAAGTCCTTATACAATTTCTTTGAAATTCATCTTCCATAAATTTGAGTCCAAATTTTTCTAAGTACTTCATAAATCCTTGAAAAAGAAATTTATAAAGGCTTCAAAATATTTTGAATCTGTTGGGAACACGACATGATGCATTTTTCTAAGAAAATGTTGTCCAAAATCTTTGTTCAAACCGAAAAACTTCAAGTTTGAAATTTAACCACGACCAAACCGCTTATTGAAAATTTATAAAATTTTCCAGAATTCATTCTTTATGATTCTAGTCTTATCCAAAATTGGAATCACTCAAACATATTAAGTACAAGTGAAGATAAACTTATTTTACTACAAGCTGTCCAAAAAATTCAGCATTGCGCATCGCATTTGTAAAAATCATCATAAAAGATATACAACTCTTTCTTCAGAAATTTCGAAGCCCAAAATTTATAATCTCAACATACTATATGCATGCCAAAATTCACAAAATTTCAGTCTATATATGATCAAAAAACGGAGATGATATTCCAACAAAATTCATAACAAAAATTTATGTTTTTTTTTTCATCATTGATCACTTTAGTGTGGTTGAAAAACATCAACTACACTTTCACATAAACACTTCAAAAAATATTTGAACAAATTTCTTTTGTAGTAAACATAGCGCAAGGAGCAAATGTTTATTAATTACCCTTCGAATCCATATAACAAATGTTCATTTGTTTCCATATATCAAATTTTTATTTGATTCCATATAACAAATTTTCATTGGTTATCAATTATCAAATTTCAATTTGATTTCACATAACAAATTTTAATTTGTTTTCTTAACCACAAGTGACTTATAATGAATTGTCCAAAAACAGTATACAATTCCATTTCCAACAATAACATCTTATGTGAAATAATATTTCACATTCATGACTAAAAAATAGGATCGACCTATTTAAAAGTTTTCCATGAAGGGGTTCATTTTTGTTCAAATTCTAATTTCTCATGACATTATTGATCGATTCCGAATTGACCAAAAATACTGAAATTTATATATCTACTTCACAAAATATAATATTATGGAAGTTCGGAGGCTAAACAGTCATTTCTAGAGGTAAAATGTCAAAATTATAATTTCTAAACATAGAAACTTAGTTGGCCTTTTTTCATTTCGGCATCATAAAAATAATCATATATGTCCATAAAATTTATTTTTTCCGTCTCCATGGTAGACATGAATCGTCTTAAAATTGTTGGTACACTTTATCTATTGTGATTAAAAAATCACACCAAAGAGTTTTTATGGAGAACTCGAAAAATAAAATCATAAATTAATTTTAAGTCTACTGCTCAAAATTAAATTATTACCTCATATGATTATCGCAAATATGAACCTCATGCGTGAATTTCAAATAAATACTGCACAATAAAAATAAACAATATTACCTTAATTGTTTATAAATTCGTCGTAGACGATTCTTGGGTTGAGTCGCGGACTAGGTCGCTCTCTTTAAGACGTTTTGCGGCTCTACCCTCTTTTTGCAGGTAGTCTACAGTCACGCCGTCCCCAGGATAAAACAAGCCCAGAATCACATCTGTATCATATAACCATGCACTGTGGTTATATGTCTTCTAACACTCATTCCAAATTGATTGCTCAATATCCGAAATTTCAGTTTGGGGGAACAAACTATTCTAAAAAAATTTAAGGGAATAAATATTTTCATGAAGAAAATATTTTCAGTCTTAGGAAGAGAGAAGAAGTGATTTTCAAAACATCAGATTTTTTTTTCTTTTCAAAACCACACTTTAGAGCTTGTTTTGTTCTTGTTCTCTCTGCATATTCCTTTGGCCGGATGAGCCAATCTCCTTATAAAATAAATGCAGCCAAGGGGTCCTCAAGTGGGAGAATTATTTTCCTCATTTTTAGCCGAAAGTTGAGACAATTATGGCTAGTGGGAATATAAAAAATTGAGTAGTGGGCACATGTGGGAGTGAAAACCGGAGGGCCAAAGATTTGGGTCAAAAAGAGGCTAACTTTCTTTTTCAAAGTTTACACCTGTCAAAAGTTCCAACAATTCCTGAAAAGGGTTCTCAGATTTAGCATAAAAGTATGTTTTTTTGTTAAGCTTTTCAACTTATGTTTATGGGTGTATGTGATTTTGTACATGTACTTTTTATTATGTGTGTGTGTGTGTGTGTTGCATTATTGGATATGAAAATTCTCAGCAAGTTTGAATTTTTTTAGTGTGAAGTTTCGTTTCTTTTTTTGCGTTTAGTAATTCTCGAGAAGGATATAAAAATGAGAACTTGAATGAAATTTTATAAGATATAGCACAGATGTTTTTCCCCTTCAACTTCCTTGCCTTTTTTTCCCCAGATCCAAACTTGGAATTAAGTAAATGTGTAAACTAATTGAGATTAGGAGAGGAATTTGATTTGAAGCTGATGTCTAGAATATGATAAATTATGGGTTTTAATTGTGTTCAAATGACTTGTTTTTTGCTTTAATTGTTTTGTGTGTAGGATATTAGTCTATTATATGGGAGGAGATGAACTGATCTATGTTTGGATCTAGGAAGTTGTACAGGAGAAGTTATTCCAAAAGGCATAACAAATTGTAGTATATTTTATTTTCTTCTTTCCTTAGGCCCCGTTTGACAATCCAATTCCAATGGTTGGAATTGGAATTGGAAGGCCAATTTCAATTCCGTGAAATTAAGATTGACCTTCCAATTCCATTTCCATGTCTCGGAATTGGGTTGCCAAATGGACCCTTAGGATGTGTTATGGAATTTGAATACATTCTTCAAAATTTGAACTGAAAATAAGCATGGAATTGGGGTTACCGAACACACCCTTAATGGTTTCCTTTTCTTTCTCAAATACAAATGCAGCATTAAATAACTCATGGTTGTCTTTATTTTTATTTTTATTTTTTTTATGTTCCAATACTATTTCAAGTTATGCAAAATTTTCCACATATATTTGATTATTATCTTACTTTACCAGCAGACATAGATGGCGACGATTGGGGATATAGGTCTTGCTGCAGGTCTCAATCTTTTGGGGGCTCTGGTTTTCCTCTTAGCATTTGCCTACTAAGGCTACAACCATTTAATGATAGAGTATATTTTCCGAAATGGTATCTCAAGGGTTTAAGAAATAGCCCAACACAGTCCGGGGGGTTTGTTGGCAAGTTTGTCAATTTGGATATAAGGTCATATCTGATGTTTTTGAAGTGGATGCCAGATGCACTCAAAATGCCAGAACTTGAACTTATTGACCATGCGGGATTGGATTCTGCTGTTTATCTATGGATTTACTTGTTGGGGTATATGCTATTATAAATTTTTCAATACTTGTTCACTCACATTGTTGAATCGAATCAATCAAATTTTACTAATTTTGCATACTGGTTTATGCAGACTCAAAATATTTCTCCCAATAATGTTCCTTGTATGGGCTGTACTGGTACCAGTTCACCTGACGAATGACTTTTTAGAGAAAGGCCATACAACGTACAGTGGTATCGATAAGCTCTCTGTTTCAAACATTCCTCAAAAATCGAACAGGTTAGCTCGACTCAATATTTTATGCATTGCTTTTCTATTACATCTTCTTTCGTTGCCTACCTTCATATGCAATATAATTTTGTTTAGGTGATTTATTTATTTGAATATATGTATTGAATAATGTTGGCCTTGATAAGAGCCTCATGAAGCGTAAATCAAGAGTTTAATTTCCTATGGAGAATGAGTACACCCTTGTGGGCCACCTTTAATAGTTTGTCCCCACTCTTCTACACGTATCCTCAGAGGGGATTAATCACTTTAGAGGCCTTGATACTCCGAGTTATAAATTTATTGAATATTTGTGTCAAGACAGAACATTTTGTTAGGCGTGGGTGGGGTACAACTAAAAAACCACGTATTTAAGAGTTACACTGATAAACACAACCCGTTAAGTCTAGGAAATATGGTTATTAACTTAAGAGCCAGCACTTAGAGTTATATGTCTACTAGTATTTTTGACTAATTTTGCCTCTATATTGTATTTATCTATAAATTATATCATACATTGTTGTAGACATTTCTGTCCACTAAGAATATGAGGCTTCTGTTCCTGATTCACTGATTGAAGAGGAGATTGGTTCCAATTGTCTAACCATATCCGCTTGTTTGAAGTTGTTTCAGTTAGGCTGGAACCATCCTATTTCCAGGACTGGCAAAGGGTTTTCCGTCATATACATTTATAGCAGAATTAAAAATCAAAGGTGTCAGTACGTCCAACTAGGAAACTAATAAAGGTGTTAGTACGTCATATACATTTATAACTGTCATCTTTTATCATATAGGGTTAAGTGCAATAAATCCCCTTGAACTGTGCAAGTTTTGCAAGAGCCTTATTTTGTAATACAAAAAACCCTCTCCATTTTGTTGCAAAGACCCCCTATGTGTTGTTGAAAGATTGCCAACATTTGCAAAAAAATGCATATGGTTAAGGGGGTTTGATGCATTAATAATGTTTCAGGGGGATTTCTTGAAAAAATGGCACAGTTCAGGTTCAGGGGGCTTTTTGGCTTTTTGGCCTTTTGCCTATGATATATATGTATATAAGAATTTCCTGTGTTAGCTATTGCGTACATAATTAAAATCATTTAGAGGGAACTGTAAGATAAAGTGGAGAATGGGGAATTAAAATTATAGCATTGGGCAAGTATCATCGTAATTGTAAGCATCAATTCTAGGATTGTTTTGGACAAATATAAGGATTCGAATTAACATTATTTCTTTGTTTAGCTTCACTAATATAATAATATCTAGTTTGTTTGATGATTATTGTTCTTCCGAGTGTTGCAGATTTTGGACTCATATAGTGATGTGCTATACCTTTACATTTTGGGGGTGCTATGTGTTACTAAAAGAGTATGCGACAATTGCCTCAATGCGATTGCACTTTCTTGCATCAGAAAAGCGCCGTCCTGATCAATTTACAGTAAGCTTTTCTTTCTCTCAGTAAAGTTATAGATTAAGAAGCGTATAATATTTTAATTATATTGACTTTTATTGTAGTTTAATTTTGAATCAGATTTATGTTTTCTCAGTTGGCAATTAATTTTCATTATTGGGATGCATGTTGTATGTGATATCTAGCAGTTTGTATTTTTGAATATTATAAGACAACTGGAAATTAATAAATTTCTAGATGCATCTGCTGCCGATTTAACGTTAGACAATTTGAGCCTTCAGTAAGTATTAGGTAATAAACAATATTTGAACCTAATTTGATTATTCACAGGCTCTTGTGAAGAACGTGCCACCAGACCCTGACGAATCAGTTAGCGAGCTTATTGAGCACTTTTTCTTGGTCAATCATCTTGATCACTATCTTTTGAATCAGGTTTGACTGAGCTCTCCATATATATACACGTGCGCGTGTGTGTGAGGTTTGACTGCGCTCTCCATATATATATTTGTGTGTGTGTGATGCACAGTATGCTTATTGTGCCAAAAAAGTCGTAAATAGACCAGAAAGATTACGTTCTTTGTTCTCTTGCTGCCATTATTAATTTATGTAAATTTGGTTATTTTATGTTTTGCTTTTATTTTCTGATGGCGTTTTCTTATGGTTCATTTTCCGTCTGGTGTTTTGGAACTACTTCTCAGTTTTTTATTTTTTATTTTTGAATTTAATGGCGGAGGGAAGCAAATTGTGGCTGTCCAGAGGCAATCACAGTAATATAAATTATGTTATCAAACGAAATGGTTCTTTATTAAAAGTAAATTTTACTTTTGAGGATTGTCAGTTTCAATTATTTCATTTCTCAAACGTGGCTTTCTGAACTGCAGCATATTATTTTTAAAACTATACAGTTTACATCTTTTGTTCAAGTATAGAAGATTGTGGTCGTTTGCAGTGCAACCAAACTTGCAAAATTGGTCAAGGAAAATAAATGTAATATACATATTTGATTGAACAAAATGGTTCTTGAAAAAATAAAATAGTACTTTTGAGTATCGTTAGTTTCAGTTATTTTATTTGTCATGTTACTTTCAAAACTATAAATTGTACATCTTTGTTTTAATTATAGAAGGTTTTATGCAGGGTGTTTACAATGCAAACAGACTTGCAAAATTGGTCAAAGAAAAGAAAAGCAAGCAGAATTTGCTGGACTACTACCAATTGAAATATACTAGAAATCCGGCAAGACGTCCCACGAAGAAGGTATTGTTGATGGCCCTATTCTTTATACGTTTTACACGTAGCCAGTTTCATACTACTGACACTTTTTGATTTGGCAGACTGGTTGGCTCGGACTCTTTGGAGATAGAGTGGATGCTATTGAGTATCAAACATCTGAAATAGAGAGATTATCAAAAGAAGTAATTATTAATCTTTGTATTTTCTTCTGTTCAACTGGTTCTTTTAAGACTGGTTGGTTTGCAATTTTATTTATTTATTACTTACTTACCATAGAACGAAGAACATTAATGTGATACATTTTTCGATTGATTATGTAATATATAATGTGGCTAAAATATAGCTTTCTTTGATAGTTAAACAGGATGCAGAAGGTATAAGTTGTTGAAATATAGCCTCCTTAGGCAGTTTATTAATTATGAATAGTAATTCCTCTCCGATTGCCTTCACATTATCAGTTATAATGTGCAAGATTCGGCTTTTATTAGAAAAAAATATAACAATAATAGGGGAAAATACAAGAAGGCCCCTAATGTCCGATTGTAAATACCCCTTTGCAAATAACACCTTAAAACTATGAAAAAATCGCTAATATATTCGAACTAGCATGATGTCAATTTAGGGTTTTGCAATTGACCATAATAACAATGATACCGCCACCGCTGATACAATAACAGACTCTAATTATGATGTTTCCAACAACTCATGTAAAACATTTTAGAGTTGGTTTTGTGCAGTCGCAGAAGTTGTGCGTTTGGTCAGTTGACTTTGTTTTTTAACGTAAAAATCATTCACAATCTGTTCCTTGTCTACTTTTTATTTCATCATTAATTTCCTCGTGGATCATATTTAATCTTACTTTGTACGGATCATTTGATCTTCAGATAGCTGAAGAACGAGAGAATGTTGCAAACAATCCCAAGTCTATCATGCCCGCAACATTTGTTTCCTTTAAAACTCGATGCGGTGCTGCTATTTGTGCCCAAACACAGCAAACCAGAGATCCAACAATGTGGTTAACAGAGTGGGCCCCAGAGCCACGTGACATATATTGGCAAAACCTGGCGATTCCTTATGTTTCACTTTCAGTCAGGAAGCTTATAATTGGTGTCGCTTTCTTTTTCCTCACATTCTTTTTTATGATCCCAATTGCCACTGTACAATTGCTTGCCAACATTGAGGGTATAGAGAGAGAAGTGCCTTTTCTTAAGGTTATAATTGAAATGTAAGTTTATCTCAGCCATAAAATATAAATCCACATTTTCGTCATTGAAGCAAATGTCTTAAGACTTTTCAATGATGTCCTATAACTTGTTTTATACATTAACTGTTATAATAGTGTACCTGATTCTATTATGCAGAAAGTTTATAAGTCATTCATCCAAGGGTTTTTACCTAGTATTGCCCTGAAGATTTTCCTCATATTTCTGCCGTCGATATTGATGCTGATGTCGAAAGTTGAAGGCCTTTTGAGCATATCAGCTCTAGAGAGGAGATCCGCATCTCGACACTACCTCTTCAACATTGTGAATGTATTCCTTAGGAGCATAATTACTGGAGCTGCATTTGAACAGCTACATACTTTTCTTAACCAGTCGCCAAGCAAGTATGTTCTTCTAACACGAACCTCTATTTCTACCCTTGTTTTGTTTTCTCTCTTCCATCTTTTGCCAATGTAAAAGTTATTTTTTCATATTCTCACATACCTCACCCCATACTTGTACGGGTTGTTTGTGCATTGTTTGTGCAATTTTCTAAGCTTATAATTAATAGAGTGGCAATTAATGAATCAGCAATAATTTTTCTTTTTTATTTGTATTTTCTTACCTTTATTTTCCTTATTGAACTAGATGTCAATCAATTCTTTGATTTGTAGTAGTCGTTTCTAATTGGGATTTTCTAGCTAATATCAATAGGGTGGTGCTAAAGCCACCCCTGATTTTTTTCACCGGTGCCACCTACGAAAAGAGCCACATAAGTTGTCAAAAATTATCCTTACCACCCAAAAGTGAGCCATTTAAACCATTTTTTTCATTCATATTCATTTCCTCTCCCATCTTCTTTTTCTACACTCTTCTTTCTTTCTCTCAAACTTAAAAAACCCTAACCCTAACCCTAACCCTAACTTTACCACCACCACCTAACCCCCCACCCCGCCACCCCCTCTACAAACCGTGCCTCTACTGCCCCCCTCGCCTTTTCTAATTTTCAATAAATGGTTTAATGTTAATGTTAGTAAGTAAAAAAAGATGAAAGAAATAAGAAGTGTAAGTATGTTTCAACCATTAAAACCATGAAGGGGTGTTCTTTTTTTTTTTTTTTTTAAAGCGTAACTGTAACTTCGGCACCCAATTGCTGAGTCGGTATTCTAATGCCAAAATTTATATGTGGTCGGTAATAAATTTTTGCTATTATTGTGGTGCCAATGAGTTTTTCGGTATTGTGGTGCCGAAATTTATGTCTCCTTTCGGTATTAGAATACCGAACCAAAATTTTCAGACCAGTCCTCTTCCATTCGGTGTTACAATGCCGAAAAAGTCATCGTTTTCTGTTCTGTAACACCAAAGAAGCTGGGAACGACGTTTTTAACGTTAATTCCGAGTCATTTGGTAACACTGAAACAGTTGGGACCGACTTTTTTTAACGTTCTTTTTTATGCATTTAATATTTTAAAGGTTATATAGGCCCCGTTTGGTTGTCCCAAAATTGTAAATTGGATCATTAATAAATTGATCCATTTACAAATTGACCCATTAATTGTGTTTGATTTCATTAATGAAAGGATTCATTAATTGTCCCATTTTAGCTCATGTGCAAAATCTGAAATTGGATAATTTCACAAAAAAGTTGAAATGAATCCATTTGAAATAGGAGTCACATAAAGTGCATGTCCCATCTCCCTCCTCCTCTCCCTCTCTCTTTCCCTCTCCCTCTCTCTCTTGATTTGTTTTTATCTTTTTTTCATAGAACCTTAATATCAATTTCAAATTACCAAACATTGTGTAAAATTGGATTTAACTCATTTCAAATTCACTCATTTACAATTCAATAATTCACAATGAACTAATTTACATAATCAAACAATTTGCGCAACCAAACTGGGCCATAGAGATTAGGAACTTGGTATTATACCTCTATGAATCTTTTTTCAGTTCCTTTCTTGAAACAACGGGTTCATCCACATATTTTTGTTGCTTGATTCTTGGTGCTCCATTGTCTATATAAAAACTTCTTGCAAACGCCAGTCATTTCAATGGAGTTCTGTGGTGGGTCTGGAAGAGTTTCAATGGAGGTTTAGGGTTAGGATGAGGGTGGTGGTGGTGGTGAAGTTAAAGTGAGGGTTTGAAATATTTTGGGTCAAAACTATATTTTAGATTCTTTTACGATCTAAAAGTTAGGGTGTGAAATATTGTGGGTTTGACTTCTATTTTTTAGAACTTTAGAAAAATGGTTAAATTTTGTAGGTGCCATAAGCCATATTTTTTTGTAAGTGGTGCCGGTGAAAAAAGCTAGGGGTGCCTTCAGCACCACCCATATCAAAAAGGGTCTATGGCCAACTTTTGTCATTGTTCCTTCATATATTTCTAATATAATATTAAACTGATTTCAATCAAATCTTTTTCCTTTTTCCTTTTTTTTTCCTTCTCTTTTGTTCCCATGTATTCTGTGGATGGATGGGTCATTATGTCATTGCGCTGTTTACTGTTAATAATATGAAGTCCATGTTTCCAATTTTAAAATAATGGATGAATAGGAGCAGTTTGGGCCGGGATTGGAATAATCACACCATTTAAAGTTGGAACAATCTTTAGCAATTTTGACATCTTTGAGGTTGAATTTATCCAAAATCGGGGAGAATGATGCCAGGAGCAAAGGATAGTTAGTTAATTAATTACTGTTTATATTTTATTTTAGTCAACTTGTTTTACTTTGGTAACTAGTATATTACTTCATTTTGGTTGAAAGCATACTATATTCAGTATATAATTAGTGTCAGAATTTTGCAGGATTCCGGAAATTATTGGTGTGGCAATCCCAATGAAGGCAACGTTCTTCATAACTTATATTATGGTTGATGGATGGGCTGGTAGTGCGGGGGAAATTTTAAGGTTGAAACCGCTGATTATTTACCACTTGAAGAATTTTTTCTTGGTTAAGACTGAAAAGGATAGAGAGGAGGCAATGGATCCCGGAAGTCTTGGTTTCAATACTGGCGAGCCGCAAATACAATTTTATTTTCTACTAGGCCTTGTATATGCGGTGGTCACTCCACTTTTACTCCCTTTTATACAGATTTTCTTTTCTCTGGCTTATGTTGTATTCCGTCATCAGGTAATCAATTTTTTTTCTATTTTTTTATTTTTATAATTATTTTAAATAAACTACCCTCCCACTTATTTAACAGTATTGATGATGTCGTGTATATTTTTTTCCGGTTGAAATTCCAATTTTGGAAGTGAGGCATGTTTACTGGATTATATGTAGCCTTCAACATTATGTTGCTTCTAAATTTTCATTTATTTCACCAAATGAATCTTTTGAGGAACTTTTTTTTTTTAATTTTCAAGGCCACCTTGACTTGACTTCGAATTGTACTTGTTAGTTTCACTTTCGCATTTAACTTGAGACACTCTTTCCAAGACTATACCATCACCACCTCTAGTTTCCACTATCTTTATTTTCCCATTTATGCTCGTCCATCCGTCCTATTAGTAGCATTTTAGGAAATGTGGGTAAATACGTGATCTTTGATAGGCCTTCTGTTCAAAAGTGCTCATTTTTTGTTTATGATCATTGTTGTATATGCAGATCATAAAAATAGGCCTTCTGTTCAAAACCCAGTGCTGGTGCACCTCTTGCACTCTTAAGGCAACCCTTCATCTTTTTTAAGGGTTAGAAAATAATTTGCAAAATAACCCCCCCAACATTATCCATGCCGTATTTCGAAGTCAAATTGGTGATTAAATTAACCAATATTTAACAAAGTATTGGATACTTATCGTACTATATTTAATCCGTATCGTTATCCAATACTCCATTCAAGCGACTTTTGAAGTACGATTGTTTCTTAGCAACTGATACGATGGTAGCTTTTGGTTGTTTTGAGTTAGCTTTCTCTACAAGAGTTTACGGTAGCTTTTGGTTGGGTGAATTAGCTTCCTTTATAAGATTTCATGTTACTACTATATGCAGGTTATAAATGTGTACAACCAAGAGTATGAAAGCGATGCAGCATTTTGGCCCGACGTACATGGACGTGTAATATCTCACAGCTCCTTCTGATGGGACTTTTGAGTACAAAACATGCTGCTCAGTCAACACCGTTTCTCATTGCACTACCCATACTGACCATTTGGTTTCATAGATACCGCAAAGGCCGATATGAACCTGCATTTGTCAAATACCCATTACAGGTCAGTACCAATTATCGATGTACTCAAGTCAAAATTAACGAATTTTTCTTTATTAGCACATTAGTAGATGCATAAATGTGGGTGGAACCTTTGTGAAAAAAAATTGGTGGTAATTATCTCAAATGCCTATGGGATTATTATTACAATTTAGAGATTGACTGTCGTGAAAGTTAGAAAGAGCTAAACATTCGATTAGATGTGGTTCCATGACAAAATAAGTAGTATTTTATTTCCTTTAATTTGCATGCAGAAGACTTTTGATTCATTTTTTAACATATCCGTTATATTTGTAATGAACATATTGGAAATTAATTTAGATCATGCTATGATTTTGCACAAATAAATGCTCGTGTGTTTTTAAAGTTGAAATGAAAGTGTCTTTTATTAGACGTTTATCACCCAATGTATGTTATAAGTAGCAATAGATTACAATAATGTCATTTATTGAAATTTTTATTCACTCATTCAGCACGCGACGAACTAATCAAGTAAATATGTAATATAAAATTATATTCATAAGTTGTCTGTGGTGGATTTCAGGAAGCAATGATGAAAGATACTCTGGAACGTGCGAGGGAAGCAAATTTGAATATGAAAGGCTTCCTTCAGAGTGCTTATCTCCATTCGGTATTTAAAGGCGGTGATGATGATGATGATGAAGACGACGTAGGGAGTGAAACTTGGGAGAAGGAGAGTGTTTTGGTCCCCACAAAAAGGCAATCGCGAAGAAATACACCAGCTCCCAGCAAAATCAGTGGTTCATCCTCGCCACCACCATCTTTCCCCGAGGTTGTGAAGCAAAATCCGTAGGCTTAAATATTTTTACACCATTGCATGGTTGGAGCACTAGAGGAGAATACTGTAAAGGAAAGAGATATTTGGAGTTTGCACTTAATATTTAACAAAGTTGTTTTGAGTTTGCACTCCTTATATGGTTTTTGGTGACATCTAAGGTGGTATTTCGCAAAATTTATACAGTCCCCTTATTTGCTACACTAGTGGGTTATTTGCAGTTGAAAATATATATTAGGGTCTTTCTTGCATATTAAATTAAATTTGTAGCCTTCAGTTTTAGATTGTAAGGCAGTCTGTTGTGTGTAACAAAAATAGAATGACAGAGGCTGCCTACATGCTATGCGTGTGTATAACTTAGGGCTGATTTGTACATAAAATTATGATGAGTTACTATTTATTATCTTGATTTATGTACATCCACTTTCATGTTTACTTGATTCAGAAAATGAAACATTTAGCTACTGACCATTGTTAATTTTCTGAATATCAGTTCTTTAAAGTTTGTCACTGATTGAAACATTGTTCCTTGGCCATTTGTAACACCCCGTGATTTTTGGATCGTAAATAACTCTTTATAAATCAAAAATCGAAAAAAATATTTTTATTGGATTTGATTATTTTTAATATTTAATTTTTTTTTATTTTGATATATAAGAAATGAGGTTTTAATCGGATTTGAAATCGGGAACCAAAATGAATTTTTTGCAATTTTTATTCTCTGTCTTTGCCCCGGGGGAACAGATTTGCCATGGGGAGAATCGATTTGCCCCTAGGGGGACAAATTCGCCCCTGGACATAGTTGACGAATTTGCTTATTTTTAGTCAGTTTCAAACTCTTTTAATTTTCTGTATTAAAAAGACTCGGGTTTACATTTTTTAAACATTTTTAACTCATCTCAAAAAGCAGTAGCCTCCTAAATTATTCTCTCCTCTCCTCTACAAAACCTAAACTCCATTTAAATCAACTTTCAACTCAAGTTTTGAAGATCTAAACCAAGTTTTCTCAAGAACATCCAATGACATGTCTTTGTTATTTTTTCGGGAGGAACGCAACCATCCAATCAGATTCTTCAAATGACTTCTTACAGGCATGAATACTTATATTGTTCCCCTTTAGTATTATGCGTTTTAAATGTTGCCTAAATATTAATAATCGTTGTTTTCTTAAAATAAATTAGAGATATTAATTCGGAAAAGTGAAATTAAAGTTGGGATTATTTTTTTTTAAATCTCTAATACGAATTAAAGAAACTCTCGCATACTTAGACTAGAGTTTGGGATTTCGCTAGAATATATGGACGTTTGCAAGTTAAAATAAATCATTTAAATTTTATAATTTGGATTCGATGAGTAAAATCATGTTATTTATGTGTATCTTGAAGATTAGAAAATTATTGTTGTATGCCCCGAAATATGCGTGTGTATGAAAATTTTATAAGTTGTTGAAAACCGGAATTGTTTAAATAAAATTAAAATTAAACGGACGGTATCATTTTTAGACTTTTAATACATTTTTTGTTGCTAAGTTTCCACACTTAGCCACCGAAAATGTTCTAGAGTCTAGTAAACTGATAAGTTTGTACTAAAGTATAAAATTGAAAATTTATAATGTGTTGAAATAAAAAAAAAATATTTCAGATCCTCAATCAAAATTGACCAATGCTAGGGGTCCGGTTTTTGGTTGTTGAATCCAGTCCTGCGCTCAGTTTGAAATTTATTAATTTCAGTAATGTATACAATGATCTTTGTTTCTGCACTCTTGATCTTTGGGTTTCACATTGAATTTGCACGATATTTTCTCTAATGACTCAATTGGCGCCATTAATTGAATCTGTAACAACAAGCTAAAAGGTTCTGTCTGTCTTATTTAGTGATAATACTCCCTTTCGAAGACTTGGTAACTAGATTCTCTCTTTATTTGATTTAATCTAACCTTTTTTTTAATGTTATAGAAAATGTATGAAAAAGTAAGGTCCCCCCTGTTAGTGGTTTTGTGAAATTGTTTAATCACAAAACTCGCTAGTATGTGTATACTTTAAGGTTAAACCATTCCAAAGCCCTTTGTAAATATCATGAATACTTGTAGTACTTACTTTGGAATATAGCTACCATGCAGGAAACGTGCTATACATACACAATGCCAGAGTATTAAAATTTTCATATTCTTAGTTGCTTTCTTGACCTATTAAAAAACATGCTGGAAATTTAGTACTTTATGTAAGTCTCGTGGACAATGAAATGGATTTTAAAGGTGCATTAATAATTGAAGAAATTTTCAAATAGAAGTAATAACATTCTCATTACTTGATTCTCGGATTTACAATAGATCGATTTATATACGCATATCTCATAACAACTTTGTACACGTGGCATTACATAATTGGATATTTTCTAACAAAATGCCTAACTGATTTAACTATCTAACGAACACTTAGTTTACTGGTGAAGGACTATTTTTAGGAAGAACTTTTTCAGCTAGTTGTTCATTGAAAGAGGCATGGTGAAGGACTATTTTTAGGAAGAAATTTTTCTCGGACATAGTGATAAATTACTTCAATGTGCTTTGTTCTACCATGAAAAACAGGGTTAGATATTAAAGCAGTAGGTGAGAAGTTGTCACAACACACTATAGGAGAGGGTTGACGTTGAATATGAAGATCATGAAGACGCATACCAAGCCAAGTGAGTTCAGAGGTAACTTGGGCTAGAGCCCTATACTTAGCCTTTGTAGAAGATTTGGCAATTGTAGCCTTTTTCTTTGCAGACCAAAAAAATCAGATTTGAACTAAGAAAACACAATAACCTGTTGTTGATCTTTGATCTTTAGCATCACCCACCCAATCTGAATCAGCATAAGTAGTGAGAACAAATGAAATGCGATTGAAGGTAAGACCATGATCAGTATTCCCGTTGAGATACCTCAACATTCTTTTGACATTGCAAAAGTCACTGATTGTTGGATTTTGCTTATGATGACATGCTCGATTAACTGTGAAGGCCAAATCTGGTCTGGTAATTGTTAAGTATTGCAGAGCCTCTTTAAATAGCCATTACAAAACATGGGGCCCTAGTCTCTTGACAAAATAAATCTAGTAATATTATTTTAAAGAAATATCTCTTGACAAAATAAAAAATTTAATCTCCGCTCTCTTATGCTCGCCCCCCCCCCTCTCTCAATTCTCATCTCTCTCCCCTTTTGAGAAAGCTCAGTGTCATGCTAAAATGGGCTTGCCTTCTGCCTTAGGTGGAGCACGACCATCGGCCAACATGACCTCTCTTGAAACTTCTCATCAACCGTTTCCCATACCACTGCTCCATCAGTGATGATTACAATGTGTTTCTTTTTCTTCGTATAATCCACCATCTTAAGCCCGCAACTGCCATATTCCTAACTCTTGATATTTTTTGAGGCGGGGATTTTGAATTTGTCATCTTTGACGGAGTTACTTGTGTTGCGAATATAGTCTTCGTCCTTGAGAGCGGATTGTACTACTTATTGGAGTATAGAGATTCATCGGAGATTCAACTCGACATGATAACTTATTTGTAACGCTTGAAAATAACGACCAATATTTTGTTTCATTCTCTCATTCAACCTTGTCCTGGTACGCACCATAAAAAATTACTATATTATTGACATTACACCTTGCCGTAAACTTGTTACATGAGCAAACACATCTTTCTTTTTAAAGTGGGATAGGAATGCCATTTGTATGTTTTGCTTCCACTGGGCCATGATCAACCGGCCCCACTGCTTGCAGTCCCACATAAATTCATCCCACCTTACAAGAGCATTCCCTTGTAGTCTAGCTGCAACCAACTTCACACACTTGGCCTCGGTGGTGTTCTCCTAATCGAACACTTTCTCCATGGTGTTGAGCTAATCAACGATTTCATCTAGATTCCTATTGCTATTGAACATGGAGACATAAATACAAATATCCCTACAAGGAGACTTCTCTAGGAGGTATAGCGTGATGCCAATGTTACCCTTTCATCACTAGTCGATGTCTCCGAACCCTCTAGGATCTTTCTGCCCTTACGTTCTTCCATCAGGACTCCTTCCTCTTTCGAATCCCCAACCATGTACACCTAACGTTTCCCCCCCAAATATGGCCTCTGCCCCGTGCTAATCGCTCGAGAGCCTAAATCCCGCATGTTCTCATTTTGGACAATCAAGCACCATGTGGCCAATTAACTTTGCAAGCACAACACCTCCTCTCATTAATCGGGACAATGGAAAAATCGGTTTTGTGTTTCCCGTTCTTATAATTTGATGTTATCATTAGCAGGCATGGCGTAGTCATCAGCTCTGAATGGGTTCATGTCAATTTCAGAGTTTATTTTAATACATTACTAATTATCATTTTTAGACTGTAATACAAATTAATCTGTTTATTGGACTTTAATACATTTTCGTCGCTAAATGTCACCAAATATCACTTTTTGTGGTGAAATTTTCACATTTAGCGACCTAAAATGTATTAAAGTCTAATAAACTCGTCAGTTTGTATTAAAGTCTAAAATAGAAAATTAATAATGTATTAAAATCAAAAAAACATTTCAGATTCTCAATCCAAATTGACCAATGTAGGGGACCTGTTTTTGGTTGTTGAATCCAGTCCCGCGCTCATTTATATTGGTCCTGATCCATTCTCGCTCTCATTTTGAATGTTAGTAATTTCAGCAATTTCTTTAATGATCCTTGTTTCTGCACTCTTGATCTTTGGGTTTCAGTCTCTTCTTCTTTTAATTGCAGGAGAGGAGATGATGGGGAAGACTTTGCAAGCTCTCTCTTTCTTGAGCTATTTGAAGGTTCATCGAAAGTCTCCTGGGCTATTTTTGATACTATGTCCTCTCAGTGTGACTGATGGTTGGGTATCTGAGGCAGCCGATTTCGCAACGAAGTTAAGGGTGCTTGGTTATGTTGGAGATAAGGAGCATCGATGCAACTTGCGCAGGAAAATGTATGAGCATGTAAACGTATCTGATGGGAAAACTTTGCCTTTTGATGTGTTATTGACTACGTATGAAATAGTATTGATGGATAAGAATTTTCTCTCTCGAATTCCTTGTCATTATGCTGTTATTGACGAAGCACAAAGACTAAAAAATCCCTCGAGTGCTTCGTATAATGTCCTTAGAGACTGCTTTGTCATTCCCAGGCGGTTATTGCTGACTGGCACACCGATTCAGAACAACATTACAGAACTTTGGGCTTTGATGAGTTTTTGTATGCCTTCAATCTTTGGGATATTGGTGCAATTCCTTTCTACGTTTAAAGAAGCTGGAGATCCTTCGTCAGGTCATGATGCAGCAAAGGTTAAGGAACAATTTAAAATATTAAAATATATTTTGGGAGGATTCATGCTTCGGAGAACAAAATCTAAGCTTATCGAATCAGTAACTCTTGTGCTGCCACGTCTTACTGAGATCATCGTGATTGCACCTCCGCCCTGCAGAAAAAGGTTTACATGTCAATTTTAAGGAAGGAGCTCCCTAGGCTTCTAGCACTCGCTTCTGGAGCTTCTAATCATCAGTAACTGCAGAAAATTGTAATACAACTACGAAAAGCATGTAGTCATCCGTATCTTTTCCCTGGTATCGAGCTTGAACCATATGAAGAGGGTGTCCCCTCTTTTTCTAGGTTTATCCCCTAACCACAGCCTCTCAGGTGGGACAAGATCATGGGCATACTACACATTTATCTGAAATTCCTCCTCAACCAGATCTTCTACCTTTCTGCCATTGGTGGCGAGTACAGTGTGTTTCTTCTTGTTCAGGCAATTCGACATCCTAAGCCCGCAATAGCCACATTCATAACACTTAAAAGTTATCTTTTGTGGGGTAGTTCCATCCGTCATCATTGCCTGAGTTTCTTCTTCCATGGCTCCTCCTCCGATGTTTGATTCTAGGCTACCTCATATTTACCCCTTGCAATAGCAACCATCTTTTATTCCGTGACCGCATTCAACGTTGCCCGTGAATGAATACTGCAAATAAAATTCATCTGTCTATTCTTTGACTGAATTTTAACCTTGCACCCGAGCAAACAAAACTCACTCATAAGAATGGGTTAGGAATTCCATGCGTAGGTGCTGCTTCATCACAGGCTATAATATGACTGTCCTGATCTCGCAATCCTGCAGAAATTCGTCCCACTATACAATAGCATACCCTGTAGTTTAGTTGAGGCCAACTTTTCACACATGCCTCAGTGATGTTCTTGTGGTCGAACACTTTCTCTGTAGTGTTAATCCGATCAACAAAGTGTCTGAATGCATATTGCCATAAAAACTGTGGATGTTAATCCAGATATCCCCATGAAGAGACTTCTCTGAGGTTAAGGTGACGCCTATGTTACCCCTCTGTCACTACACGCCGCCTATTGGACCCTCCTCAATGTCCACACCCTTTCCTTCCTCGACTTGGATGTCCTATTCTCTCGGAAACCCTGACCATGTCTACCCCAGGGTACTCTCCTGGGGTCCTTGATTCCCATACATTCTCCAATTTGACGAGCGTGCACAATGCCTATTGTTCTTTGCAACCATAACACCTTTGTTAACTTGGACAAAATAAGACTTACTGTCCCTATAGGTTGGTGGTGTCATAGAGGGAATTGCGTAGTCTTTGGCCATGAATGGGTTGACCTTAAATTTGTGGCCTTCATCGTAAACAACTAATGCTACGGGTTCAATTGGCAGAGGGTGAACCACAACGATCCTAGATGGCTGGTGGGGTTCAAGCATGGTCTACTTCCCCTTATTTTCTGGCCTCGTATGTCTATTGGCCTTTCAAGTCCACAAAGGAATCCGGGATGGAATTTTGGTATTCAAATATAAGCCTCATTGTAGCAAGCGGATGGCCCAAACGCATTCCAGAACTCCCTCCCGTCATCAGCACAGTTTGCGCTCGCAACTACAGGTTTTGTTCCTGCTGGTCGCGGCTTTATAGATTTGTTCCGTGGACGTGACAAAATGATGACCCAATACATGAAAAGGCCAACAAAATGAGCCAAAGCTAATCTGATATGTCGTAGACTTTTTAAATAAATTATATATGCTCATCTCTAAACTAGTTAATCTCAATGTTGTGTTTGATTATCTATGTTCTGCAGGCTATTGATCTTGAGTTTTACTTAGAATTTGTGTGATGTCTTCATGAATGACTCCCTTGGCACCATTAATTGAGTCATCAATAGTAGCTCTGTTCTACTTGTTTGGCTTGTTTACTGATACCCCTTTTCGAGACATGGTTAGAGGAATAATAATTGGATTCTTTTTTCTATATAATTTAGCAGCTTCAGAAAGAAAGTTAAGATTCGTAGAGAAATTTCTGGAGGGTTCATAGTGGGAGAGCTCGGTTGACAGGAAGTTCCACTTTCCACTCTGCCACATTCACTGAAACTTTGATGGTTGATTTCATTAGATTTCTACGAGACCTCAAAATAGGGGATTTCTCTTAAAATAAATTCCCGCTGGTCTGAAAACTAGGAGAAATGGGGTTATTTAACGAAAAAGAATTCGGCAGGAATTTAACTTCTGCAGACTCGAGGAGTATATTGACTGGTCCAATTAACCTTTGAATTGGTGGCGGGTCCAATACATACATTTTGAATTGCAATAGATGTGTATACAAATTTAAACTAATCTTTATTTTTATCTTATGGCTATTGTGACTGCATTCAAGGGCACTGGGGAAGACCGCATGTGAGGGCACTATGATCTTATTGATACAGATTGCGACCAACTTGTGTCTTAAACCTAAATTATAGGCATGTTCTCGTAGTAACAAACTGGTAATATTGTTCAGAATCTGTAGAAAGAACAAACCATAAATAAACTCTGTTTTTTATTCATAAATAAAGTAACGCTTGGAAGAGAGACAATGTCCTTATAATTACATCTACCCTTCTCAAACCTATGACTCAATTTTTAGAATTGCATGTTAGAGTTTTCTTTTGATTTTATTTTGACTAACCGATTTATATTATGTTAATGCCTCGAAGGGTATGCAAAGCTTTGGAACCACTCCGCACACTTACAGTTAGTGAAATTTGCCCCCCTGTTAGTATATTTGCGATATATTTTGTTCACGGTAATTTTTTTTTTGGTTCGGATTCAGGTTTTAACATTATTTTTAACATATAAAGTTTTTGGTAATGTTCCATAACAATTATAAATGAGTTACAGAAGTGCTTATATTGTTGACCCAACCTTATTTCTATTTATATCATTCCTATGCAAATAGATTATCCTAATTATGCAAATTTGATGCTGATACGGGCTTAATTGTGTGCTCATATAACTGTAATTTGAAAGCCATCAGGGTTAGGTTTCCAATTTCCACTACACATCAATTTGTCTATTAGAACTGAAGGAGGAAACATTAGAGTTACATGTATTGCCCTTTCAGTCCCTACAATGAACCAATAAATATATGTTAAAAAACATTAAATTTTAATTCTAATTGTTTACCAATGTTTTTTACTGAAATATTCCTAGTGTTGATCATGGCTTATTTGTTTGATTTGTCATTTCCTATATAGTAATTTGGTGTTTCTGTGATAGGATAAAATTCGATGTTCATATGTCCGCAAAATAAGAAGTAGGCATTCATCAATACAAGAGATGAAGTTCAAATCTGTAGAAAGAACAAACCATAGAAAGACATTAGTTGCTTCGTACAGGTTGGTGTTTAATAAACATGTTAGATGAATTCTTATGTTTTCAGGTTTGACAACATATATAAAGAATATCAGCAAGTGGAATACTACTCTGATAGGTTGGTAGTTTTTTCTCTTTGTTTTCTTATATGGCTTTCTTCTGTGTTAACTATTACCTAGTAACATCTCATATGCTAAATGATTCTTCATGTTCTTTTAGGCTTCGTGGCATATTTCTGTGAATAGGTAACACCTACACAAGACTATCAAATCTACTGGTCAAATGTGAAACTGATATTCAGACCTGTATTAAGGTGAGATTAAATTTGAAAATGGGCATGTAATATTTGTATCCATTTCAGCTAGTGATTTTCAAAATTTTCTTTTTACTTTTTTTGTTTGATTTTTTTGGGTGGGGGAGTGGAGTGGGGGGAGTGGGGGTGTATTCTGATGCTGTTTGCTTTTAGGTTCCCATATGTTATTTTCTATAAACTAATGGAAATCAGGGGGCTCGACATGTTAACGATGAGTCACATACAATCAGTAAACGAAATTATGTATGGGACACTTTAGGACTAGACTGACTCATAAAGAGAACCAATTATTTTGAAATATATATCCTTATATATATGCTTGGTTAATGCTTAGCATGGGATGTTAAACAGCATCAGAATACGCGTGTTTTATCAATAAAGATTTCAAAGTGTATTAGTTTAGGCATAGAAGAGGGTGTATCAGTAAGATTTTTCTCCTCTATTTCTTATCAGTTTTCTTATCAGATTTCATAGTGATTTGAACTCGCTGGTCTTTCATGGCATACTAGGTATCCTTGTTCGTAGTTGTACATCTGATCATCTTTCTATTTGCATTTGTAGGGACTTCTATATGTAGATAAGTCTGGATTAAATTCTAAACTCGAAAATTAGAAATGTACTAAAGTACATGAAAAATATTTTTTCTTTCAAATTCTATGTTTTTAGCATTTTTTTCATTGTGGAGTCACGTAAAAGTTCATTTTTCCCCAATTTCATTTTTTATCT
This sequence comes from Sambucus nigra, assembly GCA_949130495.1. Lineage (NCBI taxonomy): Eukaryota > Viridiplantae > Streptophyta > Magnoliopsida > Dipsacales > Adoxaceae > Sambucus > Sambucus nigra. Next base: position 659,526,388 of record OX422213.1, on the reverse strand, counting down.
CTTCCAGTTGTAATAATGGTAACTGTTTATGGTATCTGCACTAACATCTATTGTACTTTCACTATTCGTTGGAATTTAGTCTTGTCCAAATTGGCAAGGATCAATCTAAAGCCCTGGAGCCAGAATACTTAATCAAGGGCCGTTAACTGAAAACCCCGATCTGCAGAAAATGATTGTCCATTTTCAATGGAAGTTCAATACTTTATCGAATTTACCAAGCATCCCAAATTTTGCCAATTAATAAAATTATTGAAAAGTTATTACCAAATCAAATAACCAAAAAGAGAAAATGAATAGTTTACCAGGAAAAGTTTTTCCTGATTTCTCCTGAGTTGTCGGTAAGAACACCAATCTGACTCATCTTCACCATGGACATAGCAAAGTCCATTAAGAAGTTGGTTCCTCCAAAAGTTACCTCAATTCATACTTATGCTTTGGTTTCACTATCATCGAGGAGAGCCATGTCGGATTGAAATAAGCCTCATCTTTCACTCACTAAAGTGTAATAATTGGTGTCGAACATGTTGGAGCTTCCAGGATCCATCTCAACAATTGAGGTGTTATCTGTTGGCTTGCATTGTACCTTTAACTGAGCAATATAGTTTGAGTCCATCATTGGGACAATGTCATTTTTAGCCGTGAAATTGTACATTCGGTTTGTGAAGGAAGTGCAGAGAGATCCCTATGGTGTATGCTCCTGTGAAAGAAATGCAATTCAAGTTAAGATTTTTGGATGATTTTTTATTTTTTATGTTTAAAATTCTAGATTTGCAAGAGTTTTATGTAATAAGAAACTACCCTTTCAAAAAATAGTTGTCACATAAAATGTGTAATTACAATGTAAAAGTAGTTTCCAATTATTTTATAACAAAACATTGACAAAAATATTTTACGAGGAAGATAAGCCAAAGATTTTACCTATTAGGTAGTGAATAGCGAGTATAAGACATCATCAATACTTGTTATCAGTTTCTATTTCAAGACCAGGTACATTCATTAATTCAATACCCTTTAGTCTATATTATCACATCAATTTCAGACAAAATCAAATCACATAGCCTATCCAAGTCACCATTATTTGTAAGAATGTACTTAACAATAATAATAGATTTTTTTTTTTAAAAAGTAAACAATACCAATACGTTCTAACTTTTTCTATCTCAAGTATCAAAGACAAGATAAGTTCTTTTCTATCTAAAACAAGTGATTTCATTAATGCCTGAGTTCATACAAGTAAATAAGGAGAGACAACGTGTCTCTATCCCATAACAATACAATTCTGAAAGGAGGGGGAACAAAACCACAAAAATAAAACCAAGAAATTACATGGGTAAATCAGTCGAGTGAATTACAGTGAGTACATTAAATAAAATTTTCACCATTTTCATTGAAAGAAATGGAAAACTAAAAATGTTCCATCTTTTATTTATTTTGAGATTTAGTACCTTCTTCCCAATTCTAGTGAATTAATATCCACAAAATATGAAACTTAAAATGGGAACACAGAAGGAATGATAGTGGCAGAATCAAGATGAAAATGAAGATGGATTGGGAAAAAATAGAGTAAAGGAAATGAATTGTAATAAGTTCCCTCGTATAGTGTATGCTTAGGAATTCCCTCAACACATCCAGGCATTCAGAGACATGAGTTCTAGATCCAAAGCTTTCCATCGTTCCTCAGGTGTGTCCATAGAATGGATTTTGTTTCAAAACTTGATACTATTTGAATTATTTTCAAAATCTCCATCCTAAAAATACGGCAGGTTATGCCAGTAGTTTGAAACAAATTATTGATTTGAGGTATTCCCGCAAAAATGCACCGAGTGAACAATACCAGTAAATGAAGTTTACAGAAGTATACTTACTACCTGTCATGGTCAATCATACCCTTCCATTGACATACAAAAAATCGTACCCAAATGAAAATCCTTGTAAGCGCAAACAGAAAGATGAATACATATACAGCCATGGATTAAAATATGCAATAATAGGACTAATCGACTTAGATAGTCAATCAAAAACTGCCAAGAACGTCAATGCCTAAGGAAGAATGGGTCCATAATACTCACGTACAAATTTTCAGTTGTTAAACACTTGCTGTGACTACATTTCCTCCCTCCTTAATGAATATTATATTCAAGGGCATATGATAAATTCACTCTCCCATGGCTGTTGAGAAACCAGAACAACCAGAAACTCTAAATTTATACTAACAAAATACATAACATGCCATGATTTTAAATGAGTTAGTCCTCTCATGAGTCATTACACTCCTAAAGTGTGTCACATCAACATTCATCTACTGACTGTAATGGAGATAACCATGTAGAATCAATATGTGACCCATAGTTGGCATCTCAAGGCCTCCAATTTTCTTTGGTGTATAGAATCTAACATAACAGAACCTAAAAGCATCAGAATCCTTACCTGCTTAACATTTACAAATTTAATCCACTTTTAATACGGGTCTGAGTTGAATTTTCACATTTGACTAGTAGATCTATTAGTTCTTGTGTATGCATTTTTCCTTCCCAAAAATGTCACGTGGCCTACCGGAACAGATATAATACATTCAACATAAAAGATATCACTGAGAGTTGTATTCCGTGCGAACAATATTCATGAATGTTTTCGAAACTGAACACATAATAATGTGTCATGCGCATTATCATTAACTCGGAAGAAAGCAACTGATGTCATTCTTTGGTTCGTATATCATTCTACAGATTCCAAACTCCATCTCTTGTATTGTTGAATGCCTTTATTATGTTGGGGATATACGAACTTTTGATTTCTACAATAAAATAACAATTTTTTTTAGAGGAAATACCAAAATAAAATGAATAATCCATGATTAACATAAGGAATATTGCAGTGAACAACAGAGGCAGATCACAGTTATGATACATCTTTTTTTGTTTTTTTAGGGGTAAAACGGTAAAACATGTAAACTTATTTCTTCCCTCGTTCAGTTCTAACAAACAAATTGATCTTTAGTGGAAGTTAATAACTCGCGCACGAAGGCCCTCCAAATTACTGCAACATGAGCACACAATAAGCCCGTAACAATATCACAATGCAAAACTAGTAAAATAAATAGAAAATGTTGAATAAGGTTGGGTCAACAATATAAACCCAATTGTACCTGTTATGGACCATTACTAAAAACAGTATATGTGAAAAAAAAGTTGAGAAAACAAAATCGGAAACATAAAATTCTGTATTGTAATTAAACAATATTGCAAATCCACTATCAATGGGCCCAAATTTCACTAATCTCAAGTCTCCAGAGTGGTACAAATGCCTTGCATTCATTAGTGGCATTATCATAAAAGAAATACCTTAGCTAAAAGAACAGAAAATAAAGTAATATAATCTATGAAATTGAGGAAAATAATTCTTATTTCTTGAGAAGGGTAGATGTAATAAGCAAGGAAGTTGTTTATTTAATCTCTCTTCCCAGTGTAAGTTTATTTATTGATAAAAACGCATATTAGGCCTTTCTTTTTTATATCAAAGGAAAATGAAATCCATTCAGTTTTAAGAGATCTAGTTGCATTCAATCTGTATCAATTAGCTCATATCACAGTTTTTTAGCTTTTTCACTGGGAGGGGGGAGCGACGGGGAAAAGGCCCCCAAGGTAGTTATTTCAAATTATATCAATTAGGCTAATTACAATCCATAATTGAAAGACATAAATCATAAACTAGGGACTATAAGAAAGTCTGAAGTAGTGTAAATCATGGGCACCTTGTAATATATTGTTCTTAATTTCTTCTTGAAGGTTGTTATGAGCCCAGAAATTTGGGTCTGGCTATGGGAGTAAGCATAGGTTATGGGACACTTGGTTGGATTGGGAGAGAAAGTCTATATAATGTCTCAATTCATAAATAATTTGTAAATTATTGTAAAAACTTTATGTGATATATTCCTCTAACACCTTTGAATCACTTCCAAGTTATGATGGACAATGAGACATAATCCAGTGAGGCATTCACTTTAGCTACATATTGGCCCCAGTGCCAAATTAGCTGAGAAAGAAGGAAGAAAATGACCTTGTTGATTTCTACATATCGATAGAAATTCAAAAGACTAAGATGGAAACCATGAATTTGAATGTATTTACTTAAATAATACAGTGAACTATAATGAACAAGTTGACTCTTACTAAAAAATAAAAATATTGTGCCCAGTGAACTACACGAAATCAAAAGAGAATGCATACAATGAAAATAGTCGTTATTGCAAGAATCTGAAAATGAAAATGAAACTATGAATCTTAAATCGTTTTCTGAACCTTCTGACTTCGATAGCAAAGAGGATCTGCTTAGTATTCCTCTAATCAAGGCTAAAAAAAAGGGTATGACTAAGAATGCCAAACATAACTTCTAGCTGGAGACAGGATCACTATATATCTTGTTGAAGCTTCTATTGTAGATTCAATTGACGACGATAATGTAGTCATTGACGAAGGCATTGCCCAAATTCTACATGAAACCCAAGATCAAGAGTCTGCAGAAATAGAGACCATCAAACACATCGCTGAAATTTATTAAAAAAATGTCTACAACATTTTAGATTATCTTTGAGTTCAGTGTATATTCCTTTTTCTTATAGTGGGTCATCATCATGGTTCCCCACATTGTTACTTTTAGACTGTAATGGGGCAGGTCATCTTAGATTATCTCAGAATTCTGTTTCGAACTATTGTTTGGGTTGCTAGCCTAGGAGGTGGGATCACTACTTTTTTCTCTAAATAAATAAATTTATCTCTTTAAGAGCTTTAACTTACAATGATTTGATCTAACTTATAGAGGAGTGTCATACTTGCAACACTAATCGATGATCTCTAGCTGTGTCTGTAGCATACACACACAAACAAAATAAAATAAAAGAGAGAGACAGGCTCACACTGAATCTGGAACCCACAAGCCCTCTTCCACGAGATCTGTGGCAACGGTTGAAGGAAGGGCATAAGATCTCACCACCCCAACGTTAGTTTGTATTCCGTTAAGGATTCTTTGGGCATTTAATGCCAATTGATGTGTGAAGCAAGAAAAGATGTGAAGCAGCCTATGCCTGAACGACAACCCTACCATCCACTGAAGTCGTTATAATTGAAGGGATTTTCTTACTAACATAAATCACCATGCGCACACCATGAGCTATTCTTCTTTTGTCCTGATTAATGAGAAGAGGTTATAGTTACAAAGGAAATTGGCCATATGTCACGAGATTGTCCAAACTGAGAATGTGAGGGATTCAAGGTCTGTGGGTAAGTAAGTTCGGCAAAGGACAACTTTTTAAGGACAAAGCTTGGCAGCCATGGCCGCAGGTCCAAAGAAATGAAGACACCCTAGTGAAGGTAGGCGAGAGTACGGAGATCGAGAAGGGAGCGTAGATGGTGAGTAGGGATGGAGAGGCTAACATAGGCCTCATGCTTCACATCCTATAGGAGTCGCTTATTGGGGAGGATATCCTGAGTGGCATTCTCAATGTTCATCACCAATATGAATTCTGACAGCTTTGCCAATATAAATTCTGATAACCCGCCGCAAAGGTATCCAAACTATTTAACCAATTACACAAGAGATTCACTCATTATTTACATGACATACTGTGTATGGCAATGAAGCTTAGGATGTGAAAATGTATGTCTCTTAATCTACTAATGCCATAGAAGAAAAGAAAGCTGCACCCTCTGAGTTTCAGTGTTACCAAAAATCCCAATAGGAAGATTATGAATGCATACAGAACTTCGAGTTAGAACGAAACTCCCCTGTGTTCAAGACTATCAATGATGTAAAATGCAACAGAATTAATCAGTTACACAAATGCATTCTCAAATTACTAAGAAAATGCATGACATACTTCTTACAACAATAACAAGACATAATTTTGGTTTGCAATAAATATAATTTCAATCGACATGAGTATTTCAGATGTAACAACCTAGCTAGACCACAAAGCAACTAATTAAGGAGGAATATTTAAAATTCACACAACAATAACATGTATGTAATTTAAAATTTATATTCTAATGGACTAGGACATACCCATGAGTGAAATACCAACAATAGTCAAGATTTTATCTACTTTTGTTCACATTGCATAAACCATTCATCACCCATTATTTCAGAGGTCAAGTATTCATGTGGGCACTAACAAGTTCTTCCAAATGGCCCCTACTTAATCCTGGATTATATTTATCCAAACAAACCTTGAAAAAAAGACAATAAGAACAAAGATAAACTTCTATTTTCTATTCTTCATATTTTGAATGATTATCTTGAATGGAAAGCTCAAATTAATTGCATAAAAACCTCTTCCCCTCCTCCTTTCTCCGGGCTTGGGATCGACAATACAAAATAAACTTTTGCATTAGATGAGTTAAAAAGGGTTCTCCATTCCAAATTAAGAGTCCCTATCTTTTTTTCTTGTTATTGTATAAATTAAGAATTCACTTAATCAATGGTCAAGATCAAAAATTGTTCATCAATATGAAATTTGGTTCTTCGATTATGTCTCAAAAAGGAACGTGGACTATTAATTTTGGAAGTCTTAAAATGGAATGTATACCTCTTAATTTAGGTCTGCCATAAATGTGTGGTTATGACTGGATACTATATTCTAGAGTATGATTTGATCCTTATGGACATGGATGGATTCGAGGTGATCCTTGGTATGGATTGGCTGTCATGTTTCGATGCTGTCATCGAAGGCCATCGACACAGTGTCTTAGTGTCATTTCCAGACAGGTCTCTCCATTGCTTTATCAAAGGTCAAGGCGTCGATTACCTTTACAAGTTTTCTATTGTGCACGAGCAAAAAAAAAGTATTTTGGTTGGTTAAGCATCTCGGTGGCTCAGGATGACCCGAATGGTATGGTTCTAGACTAACCTGTGGTGCGGGAGTTTATCGATGTGTTTTTGAATGATCTCCCTAGATTACCACCCCATCGATAGGTGGATTTCTCTTTAGAGGTGCATCAAGGCGCCTCACATATCTCCGTTCCACTACCAAACTAGCTCTGATAGAATTGCAGGAGTTAAGGGTCCAGTTAAAATAGTTGACCAACAAGGGCTTTATTTGCCCCAGTGTATCTCTGTGGGGAGCCCCTATCCTCTTTGCGAAGAAAAAGGACAACATCTTGAGACTCTGTATTGATTATAGACAGTTGAACATGGTGATGGTAAAGAATAAGTACCCCATGCCTTACATTGACAATTTATTCGACCAGTTGCATGGGGTGGGAAAATTTTTGAAGATTGACCTTCGGTCCAGGTACCATCAGTTGCACGTAAGAGAATGGTATTCCTAAGATGGTGTTCTGAATGCGGTATGGGCACTACGAGTTCCTAGTGATGCCCTTCGAGTTAACCAATGCCCCAAAAACATTTATAGACTTGATGAACCGTATTTATCGTCCCTACCTAGACCGGTTTGTGGTGATCTTCATGGATGACATATTAGTTTATTCGGCGTAAGATATAGACCACTGGGAGAACCTTCGCACGAAATTACAAGTGCTTAGGGAGAATAAACTGTACGCTAAATTCAGTAAGTGCTAATTATGGATGGAGGAGGCCAAATTCCTTGGCCATGTCGTTTTCGATGAGGGCATTTCCATTGATCCTTCCAAGGCAGGCCATTCTGAGTTGGAATCATCCGAGGATAGTCGCAGAAGTGTATAGCTTATTGGGCTTGGCCAGTTACTACTGTAGGATGTGCATTTTGAGTGGTTATCATCATGTTGACTCGGAAGGATGTGCACTTTGAGTGGTCCAAGGATCGTGAGTCATCCTTTCAAGTCTTGAAAGTTAGGTTGACTTTATTCCCGTTCTTATCCTCCTAGAGCAAGGTAAATGTTGATGTAAAAAATTAGATCATATCTAATTATTCAATCACAGATAAATAAATGAGACAAAGAATTTTTAAAGTGGTTCAGCCTTATAAGAATGGCCTACGTCCACTGTTATGGTATTGCTGATTGTATGGAATTCTTGATTACAAGTTATCTCAAGAAATTCCAGTCCCTTTACAATGAGGATTGTACAATGTATTTATAGCCCTGAGGCTGTAATGTGAAAGGGTAATACATTAAATGATGTACATATGAAAGGGTGATACATTCAATGCTCCTTAAGCGTATGCGTCTGAATGATAAGGATTTAATGAACAGTCAAACTGTTGGTTATCCCGCTATTAATGCTTTGTTCGAGGTGCAGCTCGGACCGCCTGAGTTGCTCGGACCGCCTAAGCTTCTCGGTACTCAAGAGTTCCTCGGAGAGTTCTTGTTCCTCGGAGCGTATGAGTTCCTCGGGGAATCAGTGCTCCTCGTTGTAGTATGGTTCCTCGAAACATGTGAGTTCCTCGGAAATGCTTGTTGTTGCCACGTAGATTGCCACGTGTCTTCACTTTATTGAGCCATGTCAGCAGATTAAATTTGGTATCAACAGAAGCCCCCAATGTTTCATAGTTCGAACTTTGAGGAGTGTGGAATATTCTTTCTCGGAATATGGCAGTTTTAAATGGTCATTCTGAAATTTAGGAGTCTTTTGTATTTATTTCTCCTTCCAAATTTGTAGAATCAGGCTTTTTTGAATTTTTATAACCGCCTCGATCTCCGTGTACTTTTTGTCCTTCTAGCCTCCGGTAGCGTAATCGTTTCTTTTTGTAATCATTACTTTTTCCTTTTCCCAAGGCAAGGTATTTAAGCGTCACAAATAATCCCATCGTCTTCTACCTTTTCAAATTTGTATTTTCGAGTTTTCCATTATCTCACTCTCTTGTGCATTCATCCTTTTCATCGTTCGTTGTCAACAGGTCCACTCTTTTTCTGTAAGATCTTCTTCCTTCTTCTTCATTTCTTTTATTCATCATGGTTTACCCTGTTGAATCTCTTGATAAGTTTCGTTCTGCTTTTTCTATTCCCTCCTGGGTTCAACTAGAAGAGCTTTCTGAGCCTTCTGACTATTTCCGTTTGGCTGAGGGACATTGGTTACCCAGTCTCTTTGTTGCTGAGTGTGGATTTTCTTTTCCACCCAATCCCTTATGTCTGGAATTTTGTCAATATTTTGACGTTGTTCCTGCAAGAATAGCCCCCAATACATGGAGAATAGTTAATGGGGTGCATAGGTTAAATCAAATTCATGGAACTCGTATAGGAATTCCAGAAATCATGTTTTGCTATAGATGGGCAGTTGGTGATAACACCTTTTATTTAAAAACTAGATTTTTAAATAGGGCTTTAGTGGTCAATCTCCCGGATGCCAATAGGGACTATTTTGAGCACGGAGTTGTTATAAAAAAATGACAACATGCTCCTTTATCTGGAGATGAAATTTATCAGGGTCCCAGATGCCCTCCCTATGGCAATGGGATAGGTTATTTTTATTTCATTTTATTTATTTTGAAATCATGCTTCTTCTGTGTTTGAAAAAATGTGCCACTGATATTTCAATGTTTATTTATTTGCAGTTGATAGCAAAAGAAAGTGTCCAAAAGAAGGAGACGTGAATATAAGGCACTTAAAACTTATCTGGAGTTTGTATCAGAGTGTTGTTGACGAGCACATTAGGTCAGCCTCGTATCTGCTGCAGTACAAGAGCTACACCACTTCTTTCACTGCTCGTCCGATGATAAGTGACGCAGAGCCAGTACCAGCTTCTACCAGTTCTTCGACTGAATCACACATTCCTTTAAGTGAAAGGATGAAGAAGAGAAGACCTCCCACTCTTTTTGAGAAAACTGCCTCTGGTGCTGGAGAGGCAAAAAGAAGTAAGATTGATGTCCCAGGGGAGGGGACAAAGAAAACTGATGGACCTTCCTCGGCTGCCCCTATTGTGAAGATTGTCGAGAAGCCCCCAGTGGCTCCGAGCAAGTCTGCTACTCCAGGAGAGGTGATTGCAATATCACCGACCAAGAGTTCCTCCTTGGTTGAATCTATTCCTGCTCCCCCGAGGAAGCTGAAGAAGAGATCCTCGGTCAATTTGGCTGACACCATCTCTCAGCCCCCGACTAGTGGAGTTCCCACTTTCGTTTTCCCGAGCTCTGCCATGAGCTCGGTGAAGACTTGGATCATTCCCGAGATCCCAGGTATCGAAGAAAACCTTTCTCGGGATATGGTTACCTCTTTGGCAGCTCGCCACATTGCTTCAGTAAGTCCTTTTACTTTGAACTTTTCATCTTTCCCTTATTATACCTGTCTCTGACTTGCTTTCATTTTCTTTTCACAGTTGGTGAGTTGCTTCAATACAATTTTGAAGAAGGATGAAGCTATCAAAGCTTCAAGCTCCTCGTCTGGTGTAGAGGAAGCTTTAATGGGCATGAGGCAGTCTTTGGAAGAGTCTCGCCAAATATATGCTGATGATAAGGCAACTTGGGAGAAGAAGCTTGCCTCCACCGAGCAGGAGAAGGCTCGAGTTGTTGAAGTCTCCCAGGAGTTGGAGAAGAGAATAAAAGACTTGGAAGGGAAAAATAAAGAGCTTGACAAGAAGCTCAGAAATGCTGGAGAGCTTGAGAATAAGCTCAAGGTTGATGAGGAAGAATTGGGTCAGCTTCGGGAGGTAAATCGGCAGAAGGAGGAGGTTGAAAATAAATTGAAGATTGCTGAAAACTTTCTGTCCGAGAAGCTTTCCTCGGAGAAGTTGAAGAGAAAAGTGGTTGTGAAGAAGTCTTTCAGCACTGGCTGGGACAAGGGGTGGAACAAGGGCTTGGCTGCCATGATGTCACAAGTAAAATATGGCAGCCTCAAGTAGTTCAGGGATGGATGGGTCGCTGCTCTGCAGGAGATGAAAGTGGATGAAAATTCTGAACTTTTTCAGCGACACATCCCTGGTCCCCCTCCAACTCCTGAAGAAGAAGAAGAGGACGAAGCTGCCTCCGAAGAGTCTTCTATGGTGATGGGAGATCATCCCCCAGCCATCCAGCCTGCTACCGAGGAACTTCAGCAGTTCGCTACTTCCTCCGAGCAACCTCCAGCACTTCCCCAGCTACTATCTGTTCCTTCCGAGCAACCTACTTCCTCGTCCCAGCCTCCCGAGAAGGTTTCGGGAAACAAGGAAAAGGTGTAGAGTTGTTCGGATTTCTCTTTATATTTTTCTTTTGTCAAATGTAACCATGAACATGTAACTCTGAACCTTGATATAATAAAACTTGAACTTTTGTTTTTTCATACTGTTGTCTCTTCTTCATGCTTAGTTGGTACTTTTATTGATTACTGCTTCTTCTTTCTCTACTAGTTTCTGTCCAGGATGGAATTACTATCTGCTCATGATACCAAACTTTTGAGGCAATGCAATGATTATTTTAAGGCTGGTCACACAGATCTGAGTGCAGCACAAATTGTCGACATCCTTGGCCAAGATGCTTCGAAATAGGAGGTTGAGGCCTACCAATACTTGAAGACCCTGCTTGATCATGCAGTGGCTAATAATGTGGCTTATTATGACATGATCGAGGATCTCCAAGGCACTTTTGAAGACCTTCAGCAGTAATACAAAGAATCCACTGCCCTTTTGCATGAGGGGTATGAGAAGAAGTATCAACAACTCAATGATGACAAGGGGTACGAGAAGCGTTTTCCTGGCTACGAGGTGAGGGAGAGAACTCTCAGGGGTGAGGTCGAGGAGTGCAGACAAATAGCTGAACTATTAGAGCAAGAAAATAACAACCTGCAAAAAGAGTTGTCTCAGTTGAAGTCTGCAGGTTCTTCTTCAATCGCCTTGGTCCCAGTGAATGATGAGGGATTCTCGTTCTTGGAGGTCGAGAACGCAAAATTAAGGGACGAATTGGAGACCTTGAAGAGAGCTGGTCCTTCTACATCTTCTCGTGGACGAGCAAGATCTCCTCGGGGACGAGCAAGAGCATCTCGAATTCCTGTCGAGGAACAGAGGACTCAATCTTCCTTAGAGAACCAAGCCTTCCAATTAATGGAAAAGAACCAGGCGTTGGCTGAAATGTCAAAGAAGATCAGGGACCTGGAAGAGCAGCTTTCAGCGCAGAAATCAGTCTTGGAGAATAAGGAGCTATTCATAAAAAATCTCCACGAGCAGTTGGAGAGACTGACATATCAATTCCACAAACAGCCCAGGGAGTTTTGGATGGCTGGGTACAACGAGGCTCTTTACCACTTGGACGATCGTATCCAGAATGCCAATAACGAGGGCTACAAGCAAGGCTGGTTGAATGCCTTAGGTGTGCTGCAACTTGAACAGGGTCATTACCTGTGGGATTACCATGACCCTGGACTGCTCGACCTGCCCGTGCCACCATTCAAACTTGATATGAGCTGGATCCCTGCTCGGGCCATTCCTCGATGCTTAATTTCAAAGTATCTCGGCGACTATAATCTCCATTCAAGTGTTGAGATATATCGTCCCGAGCACCTTCTAGATCGACCATCCGTGATGAATATCAGGATGTTAAAAGATTTGAACTTCATAAACTCTCCTCTTGCTTTAAATGATCGGCCTGCTAGCAAGGAACCTGTTTCAAAAGCGGAGGGGAAAAGACCAATAGAATAGGAATATCGATGTAATAAATTTGTATGCATTTCATTATCAATGTAATCTGTTTTTGGATTTAATGAAAGACTTTTATTTTTGTTCGCAATCTTAATTGCTATTGTCTTGTAAAATACTTTACATTTGTGCATGTATGTCTATTAAAAAGATAACAATATTCTGTTGTTTTGTGTTGTTTGTCGATCAACTTATTGTCGACTAGCTTGAATTTGTGGTAGTCATTAAAAAATTACTAAGTTATTCCTCGACCAACTTACTAAGTTGTTTCTCGACCAGCTTACTAATAATTTTAAAAAGTCACGAGTATCAATAGTTTTGCTTGATCATTTTCTCGTATTCATAAAATGTTTCCGACCAACCAAGGTCGGTAAATTTCCTTCTCGACCAACTACAGCTAGTGGGTTTTTATCCCCGACCAGCCATAGTTAGTGTATTTTTCCTCTACGAGGAGCTTTTAGTTGGCATTTTCAAGAATATATTTACTTCCTAACCAGCATAAGTTGGTATTTTTAGGAATATTTTTATTTCCCGAGAAACATATAGTTTTATTTCCCGTAGGAATACAAGTTTTACTTCCCGGAGGAATACAAGTAGCTTTACTTCCCGAAGGAATACAGGTAGCTTTACTTCCCGGAGGAATATATGTAGCTTTACTTCCCGGAGGAATACAGGTAGCTTTACTTCCCGGAGGAATAGAGGTAGCTTTACTTCCCGGAGGAATACAAGTAGCTTTACTTTCCGGAGGAATACAGGTAGCTTTACTTCCTGGAGGAATATAGGTAGCTTTACTTCCTGGAGGAATATAAGTTTTACTTCCCAGAGGAATACATTTGTTTCTCGACCAACCTTAGCTGGCGTTTTCGAGAAAAATTTTGAGTAGCCCGAGTTTTGCCGAATTTCGCCGAGTTTCACCGAGTAGTGTGTAGCACTAGTATTCCCCAAAAAATTTTCAATAAAAGGAGAAAATACACATCACTGATAATACTTGCGCAGGTGCTCTGCGTTCCATGCATTCTTAAACTCCTCCCCTTCTAAAGTTGCTATTCGGTAAGTTCCTGGTCGAACAACTTCTGTAACTCGATATGGCCCATGCCAGTTTGCCTCCAGTTTGTTGTGCTTTTGAATTACTTTCTTCAGCACATAGTCTCCTTCTTTCAGGTCACACTTCTTCACCCTCTTATTATAGAATAGAGCTGTTCGTTGTTGGTATGCAGCATTTTTGATGGCTTCTTCTTCTCTAACTTCCTCGAGTATGTCTAAATCCAATCTTCTCATTAAGTCGCTGACAGGGGAATTGAAATTCAGTACCCTGTGTGTTGGGAGGCCCAACTCGGCAGGTATAACAACTTCACTTCCAAATGCTAGCATATATGGAGATTCTCCAGTTGCTACTCGGGGAGTAGTTCGGTAAGCCCACAGTACTGATTGTAACTCGTTGATCCAATTTTCTTTCGCATTGTCCAGTCTTTTCTTCAAACCATTCAGCAGTGTTCTGTTTGTCACTTCAGTTTGTCCATTGCTTTGAGGATGTCCTGGTGCTGAGTGGATCTTCAACACATTTGATTGATGACAATAGGCAGCGAACTCCTCGTTATCAAATTGTGTTCCATGGTCTGTGATGAAAGCATGAGGAAGACCATATTGATAAATGATGTTCTTCCAAATAAATTGGTACACCTTCTCGTACGTCATATCAATGAGAGGCTCAGCTTCCACCCATTTAGTAAAATAATCCACTGCGATGACGAGGTATTTGAACCTTCCTCTAGTCATTGGTAGTGGTCCAAACAAATCTATTCCCCACATGGAAAATGGCCAAGGGGAAGTGATGGGTGTCAACAATGCTTGTGGAGTTCTTCGGATGGAGGAAAATCGCTGGCACTTATCACATTTCTTGGCATAGGCTACATAATCAGCCCTCATCGTCGGCCAGTAATATCCCTTCGTCATCATCCTTTGCAAAAGCGTCCGACCTGTGGAGTGGAAAACCGAGCGTCCGTGTAATACGCTAGTCGTTGTTATCGGCTTCCAACCTCAATACAAAAAAAATCTAAACTTTTAACTACACTTTTATGGAGTATAGTAGTAAGTCTGGGTATCGAATCCACAGGGAATGTTTTATAGAATTTAATTGATTTATTACTTCTAAAATAAAAATGAAAAAGATGATGATTGGGAAAATTTCTATTAAAAAATTACTTAAGAAAAACAAACTGAAAAGTGCAAAAGAAATTAGATCTGACAAATGGGAGAAAATAGGGTAGGGTACAATCGCTCAATCCTTAACAAATTACCCTTTAGAATACTAGAATTATAAATCAAAATTCTTGATTAAATCCAGTCCTTATCATCACTAAGCATTACATATATGAGGGTCAAGCCCGCATCATATGAAATCAAAGATCAATATAAAGCGATGAACGACAAATTATACATACAAAGCATTCTTAAACATCCCAAGTACCTAGGGCAAGAGAGATTAAAAGATATGACAATGCATATATGATTTTCATTCACGATTCAACCAATATTTTCATTTATTTTCTAATTTTCCATACAAATAATTTGTATTAGGATTGAGTTCATGTACCCCAACCCTTGGGAATTTAGCTAAACATGATTTGATTAAAGAACAAATTCATACACAAAATTATGGATCTACAAAACATGGTAAATAATTTGCAAGTAATAAAATAAGAGAATGGAAAGAGTTTACTTGAATTCAGCAACAAGGAATTGAGATTCAGAATACAAACTAGGGTTCATACAACTCTTGAAGGAATAGAAAATTTGCTCTCAAAATCTAACCCTAAAATTCAATCTAGCACTTCTAACCTACTCCTAACCTAGCCTCTCTCTAGCAACTCCCCTTCAAATGATGTAGGTCATGGGCTTTTATAGCACAAAATCTCGAAATTGACAGCCAATAGTGCTTGTGGAACAAGTTTTCCAAGAGTTGCACTGCATTAAATGCATAATTAATGACAGAAATCCGCACATCCAGACTCTTCATTATCGCGCAACTTCAAAACATCGTAACTTCTTCACCGTAGCTCGAATTGAGGTGCCGTTTTTTCCAGTGTTGTTGTAATTTAGAGCTCTTCAACTTTCTAGTTGGCCCCACCTCCGAACTAAGGCTGAAAAATTACGAAAATGCCCTTCAACTCTCCATTTCTAGGTTTCTTTCACTGTTTTGCGTTCTCATTCGCACTAACTTGCATGAAATACCTATAAAACACATGAGAAATACAAAAAACAAGAAATACTTGCCAAAAAGGGTTAGTAGCATAAATAAGAGACAAATCCAAGCTAAATACACTGCACGGGATCATAAAAATACCGCAATTAAGGGGATAAATATGAAGAATATGCACCTAATCAACCTGCTACATGGGCTCCACAGGACCCTTCATGGATCTCTTCAATCAAGTCTTTCACCTCGGAGGGATGTACACATCTTTGTAAACCTGCCATAATTCCTCATCTATATAAAATACCGTTAGTTAATACATACCGAGCAGCTTTAAACTTCAATTTCTTGGCTGCGAGCTTGTCAATTGGCAATTCTCCCTCCTCAATATATGCCCTGATGGGATCCATCCAAGATGGTCCTAAATCAAAGGTAATAAAGTTCATCGCCAAATCTTCATCTATACTCCGACCAGCTAAAACTTCAATTGGGATTGTTCTTCGTAGCTCGGTACGAGTAGCTGATGCTAATCGATCTAGGGCATCTGCTCTTGCATTCTCCATTCTTGGTATTCTGACTAGCTGAATAGCAGCAAATTATGATACCAACTCCATCACCTTTGCATGGTACTTGATCATTAATTCTCCTTTGGCTGCATATATTCCCAACATTTGATTTACGATTAATTGAGAATCACTGAAGACAATAATCTGCTGCGCCTCCATAATTTTTGCCAAATTAAGACCTGCAATCATAGCCTCATACTCAGCCTCATTATTGGAAGCTTTGAATTGGAAACATAGGGCGTATTCCATGTCGACCTCGTACGGAGTGCTCAAAAATATCCCTGCCCCACTGCCTGTTGTGTAGGATGAGCCATCTACATATAGCCTCCATATAGGTAACTCGTCTTCAAACTTCTGATCTGACAGAGTTCCTCGGTGAAATATTTGTTGCTTCCTTTCATCTTCCCTTGATACTTCTCGCTCTTCGTCGACCATCTTTTCTTGCCCTTTTACCAACCGGAGTTGGTCTGAGCTCGAATTTGATGATCCTATAACATCCACTTTTCCTTTTACCAACAGGAGTTGGTCTGAGCTTGTGTTTGTTGATCCTGTAACATCCACAGGTTGATCAGCGAGCAACTTTTTCTCCTCGGGGGTATCAGGATAGGTGAACTCTGCTATAAAATTCGCTACAGCTTGCCTTTTAAGCGATGATCTGGGTTCATAGACTATATCGTATTCACCGAGCTCTATTGCCCAGTACATCAATCTCCCTGATTTTTCTGGTTTATGAAGGGCTTGCCTCAACGGCATATCAGTATATACGACTATAGTATGAGCCTGGAAGTATAGACTCATTATCTTACTCGCCTCAATTAGTGCCAGTGCTAACTTTTCCAGCCTTAGATATCTGATCTCTGCTCCTCGGAAGGCCTTACTTGTGTAATAGATTGGTTTTTGTACTCCATTCTTCACTCTTATCAATGCCTAGCTAACTGCATTCTCCGATACTGCTAGATACAAGTACAATTTTTCTCCCATCACTGGCCTGGATAACAATGGAGGTGCTCCCAAGTATTTCTTCAAGTCTTGAAAAGCCTTGTCACATTCATCATTCCACTCAAAAGTCTTTCGGAGTCTCTTGAAGAATGGGAGACATCGATCAGTTGCTCGCGATACAAATCTGTTGAGTGATGCTACTCGTCCTGTAAGACTTTGCACCTCTTTTTTCGTCGTCGGAGATCGCAGCCCTAATAGAGCTTTGATCTTTTCAGGATTTGCTTCAATGCCTCGTTGGTTGATAATGTAACCGAGAAACATGCCTTCTCGTACTCCAAATATGCACTTCGTCGGGTTCAGCTTCATTTGATATTTATCTAGTTGATCAAAAGTCTGACTTAAGTCAACTAGATGATCGACAGCTTTCTTACTCTTTGTCAGCATATCGTCAACATAGACTTCTATATTGCAACTGATTTGTTCAGCAAAGACTTTGTTCATCAGCGGTTGATATGTTGCACCTGCATTTTTCAAACCAAAAGGCATAAAATTATAACAATAACCCTTAGGGGTAATGAAAGAAGTACTCTCCCTGTCTTCAGGTTTCATTTTAATCTGATTGTAACCAGAAAAAGCATCCATAAAGCTCAGCAGCTCGTGTCCCGAGGTAGCATCCACCAGTTGATCAACTCGGGGCAATGGAAAGTGATCCTTTGGGCATGCTTTGTTGAGGTCAGTGAAGTCTACACACATACATCCTCCACTTGTTGTTCTTCTTTTTCACCATCACCACATTTGCTAACCAGTCTGGATATTTAACATCTTGAATAAAGCAGGCTTTCTGGAGCTTCTCGACTTCTTCCTGTATAGCTTGATTCTTCTCGGGGCTGAACACTCTTCTTCTCTGCTTCACTGGCTTGATTTCCTTATTCACATTGAGTTCGTGACATAAGAAATTTGGATCTATTCCGGGCATATCCTCATGACTCCACGCAAAAGTTTGCTTTCTGCTTCTAAGGAAAGTTATCAGTTCCTGTTTTAGTGAGGCTTCCAATGACGAACCTACTTGAGTAATCCGTTCAGGATGCTCGTCGTCCAGAATGATGTTTTCAGTAGCTTCCACCACTTGACCCTTCACGAGTTGCGACTCATTTATAGGATCCAATGTTTCAATTTCTGCCCCTTCTTCCACTTGATAAGTAGTAGTCTTTTTCCTTGATTCCTCCAGTTCTTGTTGCTCGGCGGATGAATAATAGCATTCCCGAGCTACTTTCTGGTCACCCTTCACAACTCCTACTCCAAAATTTGTTGGAAATTTTAGGCATTGATGTACTGTATATGGTACAACCTCGAACTTCTTCAATCCTACTCTTCCCATGATGATATTGTATGATGATTGAACATTCTTATCCATCACGAAGAAACGTATTCTTTCTATTCGATAAGCAGGCCACGTGCCAATGAATATATCCAACTTGATCCTCCCAAGTGGAAATACTTTCTCTCCAGCAAAACCGAGGAGGGGTCTATGATAAGGCTCCAGTTGAGATAGCTTTAGATTTAAACTATCGAAGCACGAGTAGAACATGATGTCTTCCGAGCTACCATTGTCGACCAATACTCTTGAAATCATTACCTCCTTCATTCTCATCTTGATCACCAATGGGTCATCATGAGGATATAGAACACCTGCAAGGTCATTCTTTGAGAAACCAATGACCAACTTCTCTTTGTTCACCTTTCTCGGGCGATCCTCCTCAGTTAGATTTATTCGTTGAATGTACGAGCAAGCTTGAGCCTCACAGAGGTAAGATTTTCTCTTGGAAGTAAGGTCTCCTCCTCCTGCATCTCCACCTGTTATAACATTACAGTCAAATGACCCAAAGCATATTGAAAATACCTCTCGTTCTGGCTGCCTTGGTCTCTTGG
Source organism: Sambucus nigra (assembly GCA_949130495.1). Lineage (NCBI taxonomy): Eukaryota > Viridiplantae > Streptophyta > Magnoliopsida > Dipsacales > Adoxaceae > Sambucus > Sambucus nigra. Next base: position 659,507,236 of record OX422213.1, on the reverse strand, counting down.
GAAGATCGGGGTCTTCTTCGGGATCAACTTCATGGTTTCTTTTCTTGTTTTCCTCTACTCGATGAGGAGATCTAGACCTCTCTCTAGTTCGGTCGTTGTTTCTTCTTTCGCTTCCACGATCAACGTACTTTGCCAGCTTTCCTTGTCTGATGAGTGTTTCAATCTCATTCTGAAGAGCTACGCAATTTTTGGTCATATGGCCATGATCTTTATGAAACTCGCAATACTTTGCCTTAATCCTCTTGTCAGGGTCTGCCTTTATTTTCTCTGGCCAGTTTAATTCCTTGCTCTTGATTTCTTCTAGAACATGGTTGATATCCTTCTTCAAAGGAGTATAATTATCAAATTTCTTCATTGCATCCCATACCGACCTTGTTCTTGAATGTTTGTCATTACCATTGTTCTTATGCTCTTTCTTCTTAGCTTTATCACCTTCCACCTTGGTTTCTTTGGCATCCATGTTCTTCTTCGCAGCCATTGCTTCCTCGGCATTCATAATCTTGGACGCTTTTCCCATCAGATCCGACATGGTTCTAGGAGGATCTTTGGCCAAAGTATAGTACAACTTTTTAGGCAGTAGTCCACTCATCAAGGCGGTAATCGATGTCTTCTCCTCGTAATAAATGACTTCAAGTTTCTCGTTATTAAAACGAGTTATATAATCTCTGGTACTCTCACCAGCCTTTTGTCTAACACTTAACAAATGCGCTACTCGTTTAACCGGCTTTGCCCCAAAACAGAAATTCCCAATGAATAACTCAGCCAGTTGAAGAAAAGTTGAAATCTTACCCCGAGGAAGATTATTATACCATATTTGAGCAGATTCGGTAAGAGTTCCCGAGAATGCTTTGCATCTCATCTCATCTGGAATAACATAGATGTCGGCTGCAGCTTGGTATTGTTCTATATGAAGGACGGGGTAAGTCTTTCCATCATATTTGGGGGTCGCAGCAGGTGCTTTGAATTTTGATGGTGTTGGAAAATCTACAATGGCCTGGACAAAAGGTGTTCCTCAAACAAAGGTTTGTTGTAGAGGGTTCTTAGCTTTAACCATTTCCCTTAATCTATCCTCCAGCCTTTGAATAGAGCCCTTCCATGCATCATTTCCTTCCTCGGGCCTATTGGTTCGAGCAGCTGATCGCGTTGAGGTGGCTTCCTGGGATTTATCTTAACGAGCAACTGGTCGCGACTGGGCAGATCCTTCCCTTAAGTTTGATGGACGTCGAAAACTCCTCGATGGGGCTCTAGGAGGACTTTTGCTCCTCCTAGGACCTAATCGATCGAAAGGAGATACTCTGCTTAATCTTTCTAGCGCATTGGTCCTTTCTGGGGAGAGAGTGATACGTTGTTCAGTATCTATGGCTCGCACTGACGAAGTTCGTCCAGGTTGATAAGAAAAATATTCAGACTCCTCAGTGCGATATGAATTGGTACGCCTAGTACGTGAAGAAGATACACTAGTATTTCTTTGAATACTTCGTGGTCTTGAATGGGTTGGTGCACCGCCATGGAGGGTTTGTATGAGTTGACGCATAGTTTCTTGCATGACGGTCTGGCCCTGAGCCAGATTTATAATTATTCCAGCCAGATCTGGAATATTTGGCAGAGCAGATGGATTTAAAGGGCTTCCAGCGTTTCGATTGCTAGATTCTCGAATGTCAGCCATTTGTGATGGATTGTTTTTAATGAAAAATGATATTACCAGTCGTTCCCACAGACGGCGCCAATCTGTTGATGTAAAAAATTATATCATATCTAATTATTCAATCACAGATAAATAAATGAGATAAATAATTTTTAAAGTGGTTCAGCCTTATAAGAATGGCCTACGTCCACTGTTATGGTATTGTTGATTGTATGGAATTCTCGATTACAAGTTATCTCAAGAAATTCCAGTCCCTTTACAATGAGGATTGTACAATGTATTTATAGCCCTGAGGCTGTAATGTGAACGGGTAATACATTAAATGATGTACATATGAAAGGGTGATACATTCAATGCTCCTTAAGTGTATGCGTCTGAATGATAAGCATTTAATGAACAGTCAAACTGTTGGTTATCCTGCTATTAATGCCTTGTTCGAGGTGCAGCTCGGACCACCTAAGCTTCTCGGTACTCAAGAGTTCCTCTGAGAGTTCTTGTTCCTCGGAGCGTATGAGTTCCTCGGGGAATCAGTGCTCCTCGTTGTAGTATGGTTCCTCAGAACATGTGAGTTCCTCGGAAATGCTTATTGTTGCCACGTAGATTGCCACATGTCTTCACTTTATTGAGCCATGTCAGCAGATTAAATTTGGTATCAACAATAAAGGTTAAGCAGTGTATTGTGATGCTTCGGGTTCAGGTCTCGAAGCAATATTGAAGCATAACGGTAAAGTAGTCGCTTTTGCATCCCTCCAGTTGAAGGTGCATGAGATGAACTACCCCACCCATGATCTGGAGTTAGCCTCCGTGGTGTTTGAACTTAAGAGTTGGAGGTATTATTTGTACGGGAAATGGTTCGAGGTGTTTTTTGATCATAAGAGCCTTTTGTACATCTTCACACAACATGATCTTAATATCCACCAGAGAAGGTGGGTTGAATTAATGGAGGACTATGACTTCTCATTAGAGTATCATCTCAACAGGGTCAATATGGTGGCTGATGCTCTTAGACAAAAGTCTAGATTCACCCTTATAGAGATGAGATGCTATCGGGTGAAAATGTTCGAGGAATTGGAGAAGTTTGATTTGCACGTACATCGGGGTTATGATAAAGCACAACTTTGGGGTGTGGCGGCTAGGAAACTAATTCCGTAGAAAGTTTTAGATGACCAGTCATGTGATCCCGAGTTTGTCCAGCATCACGATCGAATTCAGAGTAGGGAAGATTTTGACACTCTTACCGTGGATAAGGATGGTGGGGTGAAACACAAGGGTTGGTTGATTATCCCCATTATCGAGGAGATTTATGACGGGGTAATGGAAGATGCCCATCACTCGCGCTTCGATGTACATCCCAGAGCCACCAAGATGTATAAGGACCTGTGCAGGGATTTCTGGTGGTCTGACATGAAGAGATATGTGGCAACGTATGTAGCCAAATTCTACACTTGTCAGAAGGTAAATGTTGAGCATAAGTAGCCAGCCGGCTATTTCAACCATTGCCCAAAGCAAAATGGAAGTGGGAGCATATCACGATAGATTTTGTCATGACATTACCACGGTCCGAGTGTGGTCATAATGTGGTTTGGGTTATAGTGGATCAACTCATGAAATTTTCACACTTCTTGATGATCAAGGTTTCGAACAGTTGGCGAGATTATGTGCCAGATAAATAGTCAGGCTTCAGGGTGTCCAACTCTCGATCGTCTCAAACAGGGATCCTCGGTCTGTGTCTCGATTTTAGAAGAAGTTTCAACAAGAGTTGGGTACTAAGCTGAATATGAGTGCGTCACACCATTCTAAGATAGACGAATAGTCAGAGAGAACCATCCAAATTATGGAGGAAATTCTAAGAGCTTGTGCGCTCGACTTTCAGGCAGTTGGGCGGAGAATATGCATCTGGCAAAGTTTGCCTACAACAATAGTTATCAAGCGACCGTCGAGATGGCCCCCTTTAAGGCCCTTTATAGGAGGCCATGCCACTCTCCAATTTGTTTGGCCGAGGTGGGTGATAAGCATCTCACTAATTCATAATTGATTCAAGAGATAACGGAGAATGTTTGGGTAATTTTTCAGAGAATCATGACGGCGTATAGATGGAGAAAGAATTACACTAATAATCGTCGGGTACACCTGGAGTTTTGGGTAGGTGATCATGTGATGATGAAGGTTAAAGCAAGAACCAGTAGTCAACATTTTCGGTAGAAAGGGAAACTGGTCCTACGGTATATCGATTCCTTTGAGATCCTGGAGAAAATTGGGGATGTTTCGTACCATTTGGCGCTACCTCCACAGTTGTCCCAAGTGCATAATGTGTTCCATGTTGAATAAGTATCTTTATGACCCCCGTCATGTCATCGATTGGAGTTAGAGGAAGATGTTACAATTCCCATGCGACCTATATCTATTCTGGATAGTGAGGACTAGGTCCTGCGCAACAAGGTCATCTCCTTAGTAAAGGTTTTCTAGGAGTTTCAGGGTGTTGAAGCCGCTACCTGGGAACGCAAGTCTGAGATGCGAGAGAAGTATCTGAATCTCTTTCCCTAGTTCGTTGTTCTTATTTTTGGGATAAGATCTCTTAAGGTGGGGAGAATGTAATACCCGTGCCCTCAATTTTATCTCCTACCTTGTATAAGTTGTATTTACGAATGAATATTGGGATTTAATCATCATCGTAGCCTTCGCTCAAGTCAAAATTGAAGTTTTTGTAATTCAAATTTAATTCTAAAAAATCAGAGTTCATTCGAAATAAGGGCATTCTCGTTCGAACGAGGTTGGAATGAGACTTCTCATGTTTTAAGTTTAATCCTTTTCTCTCACGTGCTGATATCTCTTTAGAACACCTCATTGGTAATGTCGTTCGAACGAGGGAGCTGTCTCGTTCGAACGAGGCTTAATGTCATTTGAATGATCGCATTAGATATTTAAAAATTCAAGATTCTCATGTGTGCTGTCACGTTTGAGGCCATTGGATTGAAGTGTCTACATCTAGTGAGCCCAGATGATCAAAATGTGTTTGGTGTGTGTTAGCTTGGGTTTTAAATGATATTTATGGGTTGGGGTTATGAGAAGAGATGGATCCCCCACTATTTTCAATCAGTGCATTCTCTCTCTCTCTCTCTCTAAGTTTGAAGAGTTCATATTCTTCCCCAAGCTTTACCCACTATATCCACCCCTTGCCACCACCTTAATACACCATTTCCAAGCATTTTTTTACCATCTCCAAGCTTTTATGAAGGAAGAAAGTGGGTAAAGCTAAGCTTATAGGAGGGATTTTTGGAGCTATTTGAAGAGCTCTTGGAGTCTTAGAGCTAGGAACTTCCATATCTATTTTTTCTCTTGGTCTCCTCTTCAAACTTGAGGTAAGGTTTTCTTCTTCCAAACCTTTAAGATTTTTTAGCTATAAAAAGTGTGTAGGATGAATGCTAGATAAGATTTAATGCCTAAAATGAAGATATTTGATGAAAATATTGTAATCTTGCCAAAATGGAGTTTTTAACAAGACAAAACCCTAGAAGGGTCTATTTACGAATATATGGAATTTTACTTTAAAAATGGAAGAAAGCATGTGAAATATACAAACCCATGACTATTATTTGTGTAAGTGCATTTTTAGGAATTTTTAGGCTTGAAATCCTGTTTCACACATGTAGTAAGATATATAATGATATTTTAGACTTATTGAATCATGCTAAAATGGGTTTTATAAGAATGATTAAATGTAGAAAAGCAGCCCTAATATGTGTTAAACATTGTTAAAATGAATAAAATGGTATTTGGGGTCACATATGATAATAGGGCAAAGTTATGGACATTTGGTAAAAAATGGTCTTGAAGGTTTAAATGCATTTTATGTGGAAAAACATAAAATGATAACATGATTTTTTTACATAAAATCATAGAAGGACTGTTTTGTAAGAGAAAGGTTGAGTTCTAGTGCCAAAATGAAATTAAACGTGTTTTTCACAAATTTGTGATAAAAAGGGAAAAATGGTGATTTTGGAAAAAATGAGGGTCCTAGTGGTTGGACTTCCTCCTTAGACATTATCGGTTAGTTTTCGATGAGAATGGATAAAAGGATAAATGGCAAGTTGACAAAGTGACAAAGTGAACGAATGGTTAAAACCGTAGAATGAGAAAACCGGTAAAATGATGGAATAATGTTGACATTAGTTAAAATATTAAAACGCATTAAATTGGACTCAGATGAATTCAGGATAATTAAGGAGGCCCTGGAGCCCCGGGGCGAAAGACCTAAAATCACTCGACGGATCATACGGTTGTATAGCCGGTGGTGTGGATTTTAAGAAATGAAAAATGAAAGGTAATTATATTGGTTGTACTTGTAATTTAAGTAAAGCCACCTAATGAAATGAGACTAAAGGATAAAATATGATTAATTGTCTCTAGACCCAGTAAAGGTGATGAGATCGGTTAAGTATGCATGTGAGCATATCGCTCGGATGCATTGCATAGTAGTTACATTAATACTAGCTAATTGTTAAACGTTTTCGAAAGTGATTAAAATACACGTTATATATGTATAGTATTTTATAGAAAATGTATAGCTCAGTATTATTCACCCTGTTGAGCGTTTGCTCACCCCTGCTTTTTATGATAAAAACCCCACCCCTAACCCAGGTACATTACGTAGGGACGCCGAAAAGGATGCTAGTAAGGCCCCATAGGGCAACCAACGTCGTTAGAAGCTCTCTAATTGATTTGAAATTACATTTTGAATTATTGGTAATCTGGTGTTTTAACCTTTTATTCGGGCCTTTGGACACGGTTTGTAATAATAAGGGGATGAATTTGTTTTACTTCCTATTAAATTAGCACTATGGACTAAATTGCGTTTTTTAAAATAAACCTTGTAAATTGACTAATTAGTTAAAGTGATCACTTATTTTCTCAAGTTAAAGCCGACAAACTTAGTCCTTAATTAATGGAGAAACTAAAGGATTTTATTAAATAAAGTAAAAATGGACTTTCCCCCAACCCCTTTAAATACTTGACTAGGTGCGGGTTGACCCAACGTTAACCTAATCCGGGTTGGGTCACTACACCTATCAACTCCTCTAGAAAGACATCAGAAAATTCTCTAACCTCTAGAATATCTTCAATTTTAAGTGTCTCTTTACTAGTATTAATAATATAGGATAAAAATACCCTGTACAACCTTACTCAATAGCTTCCTGCTCTTAATTGTTGATATGTGACAATTAGGAATAACATTCCTTTCTCCTATAAACCAAAATTCGGACTCACTTGAAAGATGAAATGTAATTTCTTTTAGAAAATAGTCAATAGAATAATGATGTAATGGAAGATGAAATGTAATGCCTTTGTATATTCAAGCATTCACACCCGTACATAATGAATGTGATGGTTGATAATCTTAACCACGTGTGGAGGGACCTTTGGCTGTTTCCCAAGTTATAACTATTTATCTACTTTGATGATCTGTATTCTTTATGTTGGTTAGCCTGCTTGTCAAGCAACTATCTTCTGGGCTGATTAAGTGGCTACCGACTGAGACTGTTGCCACGTAAAGAGACAAGTGTCCGTTTTTTATTGGTCCACGTAGATGGATAATTTTTGGTATAAAAAAAAACCCCCAATACTCTATTCTTGATAATTTTATTGAAAGGATGGAGTATGAATCCTTCAAAGTTGGTCGGTGGAAGCCGACTTGTAGGACTTGTGAAAATTTTCTATGCCTTGATCATGTTATGGCAGTTTTGTGAATAATTTGAAAGTTAACGAACCGCCAAAGGGTATATTGGTATTTTCCAATTTTAGGAGTTGTGCAGCCGTCAGAACATCAATCGTCGATACAAGTAATCATTACTTGCACTATTTTCTAGGTAAGCTATAAGAGACGAGAGTTTTGCCATTTTTTGCACCACAACTTTTCAAGCTTTTGAACTCTCTTTCTTGTCCAAGCTTTCCGTCTTTGAGCTTTCCTTTTTATTTTACCCTTGCTTCGGCCAAAAATTTCTCTATAATCTTTCTTCTTCCCTTTCTTTTTGATTTATGTCTTTGCTGTAATCATGGTTTAAATTTTTCATGGGGGCTCTTTAGATGAATTTAAGTGGGAAAAAATATCCCTGATTGGGTAGATTTAGAAATGCCTGTACCACCATTTGAGGTTTTATCATTACCAGAGGGTCATTGAATTCCCTCATTGTTCATGGCTAAATGTGGTATTACCTTCCCCCCAATCGTTTCTTTCTGGAGTTCAATCAATATTTTGATGTCGCCCCTACTAAAGTAGCCCCCAATACATAGAAAATAATGAATGGAATTCATATGCTTAACCAAATATACAGAACCCACATTGTTATCCCTGAGTTGATGTTTTGCTATACTTGGGTTACTAATATCAACACTTATTACTTGAAAACTAGGTTTGTAAATAGAGCCTTAGTAGTTAATTTACCAGATTCCAACAAAGACTATTTTTGTTATGGGGTAATAGAAAAGAATTGGCAATATGTTCCTCTTTAAAGATGAGAATTGTATGATGGGCCCAGGTGCCCTCAAGGAGGGCATGACATAGGTTATTGATTTTGAATATTGTATTTCTCTTTTTTACTAACCATGTGTTTGATAATAAGATTTCTAATGTTTCTTATCCTTCTTTGTATGGTTGAGAGCAAGAAAAAGTTTCTTAAAGAAGGGGATGTTAATATTCAAGAGCTGAAGTTTATGTGGAGCATCCATCAATGGATTAGTGAGGAGCACCCTAGAGCAGCTTCTTACCTGTTATAATACATGAGTTTTGTTACTTCATTTTTTGCTGGGCCAACTATTGCAGCACCTTCAATTCCCATAAATTTCGAAAAGGAACCATTTCAAGCTTCTTTGGTTGAGGAGTCTGTAGGGGTAGAAAAGGATTTTAATACCACACCCTCTTTAGAATCTTTAGACATTTCTATTGTTCCAACCACCCCGCTTGATGATGATGAAGGATCCGAACAATCTTCCATAAGCCCGTTGAGTATGCCTTAAAGACAATTAGTGAAGCTATCCCTTATGTCGAGCTGCCTTCTGACATTAATGTTCAAGATAAGGAGAAGGTTTAACTCCTTTGTTTTTCCTTTTGCTCTTCTGCCTTGTGATATGATCGTTATTCTGTAAGTCCTCTTGGGTTATAAATGAAAACGTTTCCTTTTCACTAAACGTGTTACATTTACCATGCTTATGCCTTCTTTCTTGGTTGTATTATCTTTATGAAGTCACACACCTTGTGTTAAACTTGCTAAGGAATCTTACTTGTGTTCTCACATTTGTAATTTTTAGTTTGATGCTAGGAAAAAGGCTATAGTTTCTACTGAATATGACCTGCTCAAGTGGAGTAAAAATCTTCTGAAAGCTAACCATGTTCCTTTATCTGAAGAAGATTTATTTGGATTGCTTGGTCCTGATGTGTTCGACCAAGTTAAGGAATCATACATTCATATTCATTTCTTGCTGGATAGGGAAGTAAAAAATAATGTTGCATATTATGAGATGATTGATGATTTGTAAGAAGACCATAAATTTTCCTTGGCTTCCCTTTATACAGACTATCAAGCCAAGCACAAACTATCAAGTGAAGATACTGGTTTTGATAAGAAACTTGAAGGGTATGCCTTCATATACAAAAAAGAAGTTCTTGTTTAATCGAGAAGTAAATGAAGCTCGAGAGGTAGCCAAACTGCTTAAGAGGAAAATAATCGACTCAAAAATGAGTTTGATAGTCTGAAGAAATCACCCACCAGTGGTGTTAATAAATATGCTTTTTTCTTGGAAACTAATAATGCCAGGTTAGTAGAAGAACTTGAAGCACTGTAGAAAACCTAACCTGGGAAAACTTCCAGGAAAATGAGGGCTATCTGATCAACTATGGATGAGGAAAGAACTAAAAAAACTCTAGTCGACCAAGAAGCCTAACTAAAAGTAAAGAGTCAGGCCATTGCCATATGGAAGCTAAGGACAAAGCTATCGTCGATTAATCCATCTAGTTAAAACTCAAAAGGGATGTCCTGAAGAAACTTCAACATCAGGTCAAAAGGCTAAGCTTTAATTTCACAAGCAACCCAGGGAGGTTTGGATGGAAGGCTATAATGAGGTCCTTAGTCATGTGGATGATCATCTCGCCCAGAGTCATCGTGAAGGTTATATATAAGGATGGACCAACTTGATTACTTTACTGAAGTATGACCAAAACAATGAGCTATGGTATTATAATGAACCCGATTTACTAGATTGTGACAAGCCTCCATTTAAGTTAGACATATCATAGATCCCTCCTGATGCCATTCCTCAGTGTTTAATTACAAAATACCTGGGAGATTATGGTCTTCACGATGTGCACGAAGTAATTCATCCTCATCATCTGATCAATAAGCCCAGCAGTAGTAATAGGCAAAAGCTAAGGGATTTTAACTACATCAATTCCCCCTTTACCTTGGATGACCCTCCTACTGGGATGGACAAAGTACAACAAATGTTTTATGAAATGACCAAAGCACAAGGGAAACGTCCAGATGAATAATTCTCCAGTGTTTTATACTTATTTGATCTCGAATTTAATACCGTTAGTATAAAAATATATTTGTTTTATGTTGTCAACTTATGATTAGTTAATCAATTAGTCGACTAAGTTATTATTTAATAATGAATTATTACACTGTGATTGTAGGACCATATATTTTACCAATGCAGTTAGATGAAACTATAAATAATTTTGTTGATCCAAGTTTAACATTAGTTATCAATGGAAACTAAGTGTATAAGGAATATGTGTGTGTATTCCTATATTTAGGAATGTATACATGTCTTCCTGCATTTAACTTAGTCAGGTAAAACTTGTCTTTAACTGGTTGAGTTGTATATAAAGTTTTACAGACTTCTTGTTCTTGACCTGTCAAAGACGAAGTCATACATGAAGTAAGTTACTAATGGAGACTAAGTGTGTTAGGAGTGTATGTGTATATTCCTGTATTTAACTTGGTCGGGTAAGATTTTTTGTTTGTGACTTGTTAATACAAAGTCATACATGAAGTAATAACATAATCGGACAAGACATGACGGTGCATTAAGCTGTTGGTGCATCTCGAATTTCATAAGTTCAACCTAATTAAGTATGTGTTGTTGATTGGTAAGGGATGAAGACTAAGATCCATTGTTACTTTGTTGTTTAGGGGGGATGTATATCATCGTACTCTGAAAAAATTCGCAAAAATGAGGGTAACTAAAATCAAGATGTTTTATTGAACTTAAACGATAGTTGTGTTGAACATAAAGTAAAAGTGAATACAATATGCTAATGCCTTTATTTACTAATTATATTTGTGAAGGTGCTCGGCTTTCCAAGGGCTCTTGAATTCCTCCCCATTAAGTGTATTTAGACGAAATGTCCCCGGTCGGATTACCGCTGAAATATGATATGTGCCATGCCAATTGGCTTCAATATTGTTACCCTTCTGTATAAATTTCTTGAGGATATAGTCTCCTTCTTTAAAATTGGTTGGATTGACCCTTTTGTTGTAAAAGCGTGCAGTCCTTTATTGATATGCAAAATTTCTGAGGGATACATCTTCTCGTACTTCTTCCACCATGTCCAAGTCCAGTCTTCCTATCAAGTCATTTTTGGGAGAATCAAAATTCAGCGCTCTATGAATTGGTAAGCCTATCTCAGTTGACACCATGGCTTCTGACCCAAACGCTAGCATATAAGGTGTTTCTACAGTTGCTGTCCTCGACGTCGTTCTATAAGACCAAAGAATAGCGTGAAATTCATTAATCTAGTTACCCTTAGCAGCATCAAGTCTCTTCTTCAATCCATTAAACAAGATTATGTTTGTTACCTATGTCTGGCCATTGCTTCGTGGGTAACCTGGTGCAGAGTGGATTTTTTGGATCTTGGACTGAACACAGTATGCTTCAAATTCATCATTATCGAACTGGGTTCCATGGTCAGTCATGAAGGCATAAGACATGCAATACGTACATATGATGTTCTTCCAGATGAATTGATATACCATTTCATAAGGCATCTCTATTAATGGCTCTTCTTCCACCCATTTTATAAAATAATCAACAACTACCACAAGGTATTTGAACCTGCCTTTGATGGTCAGCAGTGGGCTGACCAAAGTAATACCCCAAATGGCGAATGACCAAGGAGAAGTAATGGTGCTAAAGCAGCGCCAGGTGGTTTGTGAATTGCAGCAAACCTATAGCAGTTATCATATTTTCTCGTGAAGGTCCTATAATTTTCCCTCATAGTTGGCCTGCAATATCCCCGTGTGTTGATTCTTTAGAGTAGTGACCAACCATATGAATGAGATACACAAGAACCTTCATGCACCTCCTTGATTAAATCATCAACTTCCAATGGATGGACATAGCGCATTGAGGAAACAAAGAACCCCCTTTTATATAAGACTCCTTTCTGCAACACATAGCTGGTTGCTTTGTACCATAGCCTTTTTGCATTTTTGGATTAGTTGGTAGGGTTCCTTTTTTGATGTAAGCTCTGATTGGATCCATCCAGGAAGGTCTCAAATCTACAATAATAAAACTGATTATTAGATCCTCGTCTATGCTCCTATTTGCTAGGATATCGATTAGAATGCTTCTCCTAAGTTTTGTTCTTGTTACTAAAGCCAGCCAAGCAAGAGTGTCAGCTCCGGCATTGGCTATCCTTGGTATCCTAATTATTTGTATGCCTAGAAATTTGGAAATGACTTCCACTGCCTTGGTTAAATATCTAGTCATCAAATCTCCCTTGAATCGATATACATGAAGCACTTGGTTGATGATCAACTGGGAATCACTATGGGCCACCACTTGCTCAACACCTAATGAATGGGCTAATTCTAGTCGGTCTATCAAAGCCTTGTACTCAGCTTCATTATTTGATGCCTTGAACTGAAACCTAAGGGAATATTCAACATCAATATTGTCATGAGTATTAAGTAAGACACCTGCTTCACTACTAGTTGTACACGAAGATCCATCCACATATAAGTTCCATAACAAAATATCACTGCTAAAGCTTTCTGCAGATAGAACTTCATGGTGGAATATATTTTTACTTTCTTCTGCATACTTCTGAGCCATCGCTTGAGTGCTGGATGATTGAGGTTGGTCGGCTATAATTTTGGCTTGCTTTTGAGTTGAGCTCTCTCCCGAAAAAGTCTACTCGGCAGTCAAGTTTTGCCAATCGGTAACCATTGGATAGGTGAACTCTGCTATAAAATCCGCCAAAGCTTGCCCTTTTAATGACGATCTTGTCTTGTAAATAATATCATATTCTCCCAGCTCTACTACCCAATACATCAACCTGCCTGACTTTTTAGGTTTGTGGAGTGCTTGCCGAAGAGGGAGATCTGTATAAACTACTATGGTGTGTGAAAATATGCCTTCATACGCATTGAGCCTTTAATGAGTGCTAAGGCCAGATTTTTTGAGCATGGATACCTGATTTCGGATCCCCTAAATGCTTTGCTGGTGTAGAAAATAGTTTCTAGATCCCATTCTCTAGCCGAACTAATGCCGAGCTAACTACGGATTCAGAAACAGCTAAATACAAGTATAACTTTTCTCCTAAGATTGGTCGGAACAACAATGGTGGAGATCCCAAATATTTCTTCAATTCTTAAATTTTTTCTTCACACTCTGTGTTCCACTCAAATATCTTTCTAAGCACCTTAAAGAATGGTACACACCTATCTGTTACTTGAAAAAAAATCGATTTAAAGCAACTACTCTACTAGTAAGTTTTGAACATCTTTTTTGCAGATTGGCGGTTGCATCTCTACCAGAGCTTTGATTTTGGCAGGATTAACTTCAATTCCTCTTTGGTTTACTATAAAGTTGAGGAACATTCCTTCTCACACACCGAATACGCACTTGGTCGGATTTAAGTTCATTTGATGCTTTTTAACTAGTCAAAAGTCTGACTGAGGTCCTTGATATGATCTAAAGCTTTGTTGCTTTTAATCAGCATATCATCTACACACACCTCCATATTTTTTCCCCATCCATTCTTTAAACACCTTATTAACCAACCTTTGGTACGTCGCTCCAACTTTTTTAAGACCGAGGGTCATTATATTGTAGAAATAAATACCTCGGTTGGTAATGAAAGAGGTGCTTTCTCTATCCTCAGGTTTCATTTTGATTTGGTTATAGCCGAAATAAACATCCATTAAACTCAACAACTCATGTCCAGCTATGGCATCTACTAACTGATCAATCTTGGGCAAAGGAAAATGTTCATTTGGGCAAGATTTATTAATATTAGTAAAGTCTATACACATTCGCCACTTATTATTTTTCTTTTTCACCATCACAACATTTTCCAACCAAGATGGATTTTTGATATCTTTGATGAATTGTGCTTCTTGCATCTTTTCAACCTCCTCCTGAATGGCCTGGTTCTTCTCAGGCCTGAACACCTTACGCATTAGCTTGAATGACATGGCATCCTTATTAATTTTGAGTTCATGATAGAGGAAATTGGGATCAATCCCTGGCATATCCTCGTGACTCCAAGTGAACACAAATCTTCGTTCTCTTAAGAACACAATCAATTATTGTATAAGGAGTGAATCCAATGTAGAGACGATCTGGGTGGTTCTCTCTTGTTTGTTATCATCCAAGATTATGCTTTCGGTGGCTTTTATAATATGTCCTTTGATTAGCTCTGTTTCATCTCGGGGATCTAGAGTATTAATTTCTGATTCACTGTTGGGTTCCGTAGTGTCTACTTGGTAAGTGGTGGTCTTTTTCTTCAAATCAACCAAATCTTCTTGCTCGGTTGAAGAGTAATAGCATTTTCTGGCCACTTTTTGATAACATTTCATGACACCTAACCCTAAAGTGAGTAGGGAACTTCAAACATTGATAGATTATGGATGATACAACTTCAAACTTTTGTAGTCCTACCATGCCGAAGATCACATTATAAGCAGACTGAATATTTTTATCCATAAAAAAGAAGCGTATCTTTTCGGTGCGACTTGCTGGACAAGTGACGAATAACACTTCCAACTTGACTGTTCCTAGGGGATAAACTTTTTCCCCTAAAAAACCTATTAAGGGTTTGTGGTATGGTTTCAATTGACTAAGCTTCATTCCTAAGCTCTGAAAATAGGGGTAGAACATGATATCAACTAGACTTCCATTATCTATCATAACCCTGGCGATAGTGGCTTCTTGGATTCTAAACTTGACGACCAATGAATCATTAGGAGGATACAGTACTCTAGATAGATCATTTTTGGGACAGATGATAACGAGTTTGTCTTTGTTGACTTTCCTAGGCCGATCATCATCATTTAGATTGATTTATTATATATAGGAGCAGGCTTGTGCTTTATTCAGGTAGGCATTCCTTTCTATAATTTGATCTCCCCCTCCTGCATCTCTACCTATAATGACATGGCAATCAAAAGTACCAAAATGTACCATGGATACTTCAAGTTCTAGTTATTTGGGCTTCTTTAGTAGGTCGGGATTATCTTTATAACTATCTTCATGGCTTCACTTCCTCTCATCACTAGGTTTGCAGGAGAATTTGGCCTTCCTTCTATCTTTTGGTTTTCACGCCGATAAATAGATTTACTCAGATTTCCTTGGTGAATGAGGGATTCAACTTCGTTATTTAAAGCAATACAATTATCGATCGTGTGGCCATGATCCTTATGGAACTCATAATATTTAAATTTATGCCTTCTATTGGATGTCGCCCTCAGCTTCTCGGGCTATCTCAAATCTTTATTGTGCTTAATTTCCCCCAGGATATGGTGAATACTGACACTCAATGGAGTATATGCTCCATAATTTCTGGGCGTATCACCTTTCCTCTATTTCTTCTTTTTCTTCTCAGGCTTAGGGGCAGGACTTTGCTTTGCAGCCATGCTTCCTTGGCATTCATGATTTTTCTCGCCTTAGCCATTAACTCAGTCATGGCCTAAGCATAGTATAACTGCTCTGTAAGTAATCCATTCATTAAAGCGGTGATGACTGTTTTCTCTTCATAATCAACCACTTCTAATTTCTAGTTGCTATAATGAGTGATGTATTCTCTGGTGGGTTCTCTTGCTCGTTGCCTGACACTTAGGAGGTGGGCTACTTTCTTAACTGGCTTGGCCCTGAAATATAAGTTATTGATAAATAGCTCAACAATTTGATTGAAGTTGGAAATTTGTCCTCGGGGCAAGTTATTGTCCAATATTTAGGGTGAACCAGTAATGGTGCTTGAGAAAGATATGCATCTCATTTCATCAGGAACATAATATATGTTAGCTGCAGCCTAATACTGCTCAATGTGCAAGAGTGGGTAAATTTTACCATCATATTTGGGGGAACCACTAGGGTTTTAAACTTGGATGGAGTTGGAAAATTAATAATTGCCTGTATGAAGGGAGACACCTTGACAAAATTTTACTGCAATGGATTTTTTGCATTAGCCATTTCTCCCAGCCGATCTTCTAATCGCTCGATTGATCATTTCCATGAAAGGTTGCCTGCATTGGATTTATTCGAAGCAGCTCGCCACCCCGATCATGTTTTTATCCTGAGCTCTCTTCCAGAGAAGTCTTCTTGATATGCATAGTTCATTGGATGCTTAATCTACATCTGACTGATGCTTCACGACATTTGGTTGGATGCTCATTAGTTCTGGATAACTTTATGGGATAATTTCTGCCTACTCGAGGTCCCAAATGATCAAAAGGCGAAGCTTTGATCAACCTTTCCAAAACACTTAGCCTTTAGAAAGAAAGAGAATGGACGTTATAGAATTGTGTTGATTTGAATGAGAGCTTACTCTTGAATGGGAAGACCTATCGGGTGAAGACCTGGAAAACTATGTCAGCTTTACCTAGGTGGCAGAGGTGGAATTTTTCTCCTCATAGATGGTGTCGTATTTTAGCTGGAGAGATCTAGATAACTGTCATTTAATGATTGAGCTAATTTCTTCATGGTTTCCTTCATGGCATCTTGACCCCTAGCAATACTGGCAAGAATTCCATTTAAGTCTGCTGCTGTAGGCGGAGAAGATGGGATGTTAATGTTGCCTTCATTTTTGGTACTACTCTTAGGTTAATTCATTTCCCTTAAACAAAGACGTACAAAATAGAGAACGGTAATAGACACATGTTCCCACAAATGGCGCTAATTTGTTGATGTAAAAAAATGGACTAGATCCAATTTTCTAATCATAGATAAAACACAATATGCAATGAAATAAACACACAAGAGACAAAAAGCTTTTAAAGTAGTTCGGCTGTGAAGGAAAGCCTACGTCCATTGTTATTGTATTGATTTGAGTGATTATCGAAAGCTATGTTCTCTTGCTACAAGAAGAATAACATATAATTCATTCTATCTTGCCTTTTATGAAAGGAATACAATGTATTTATAGTGACCCGAATATCAAGAGTTGGAATGCCTTTATATATTCAAGCATTTAGACCCGTACATAATGAATGTGATGGTTGATAGTTTTGATCACGTGAGGAGGGACCCTTGGCCATTTCCCAAATGATGACTACTTATCTACTTTGATGATCTGCATTCTTCATGTTGGTCGACCTGCCTGGCGAGCACCTATCTTCTGGGCCGATTAAGTGGCTTCTGACTGAGACTATTACCATGTAAGGAGATAAGTGTCCATTTCTGATTGGTCCACATATATGGATAATTTTTTATATCAACAGTCCTTAAGATCATATGGATCTTTATTTGCAATATACAGTTTACCTGTAAAAACTTTCAGTGTAACATGGGCATCTTGTAATGTCATTGTAAACACTTACCCTCTAGCCTTCGATCCACTTGCTTGTCCTATACCTCTTCCTCTAGTTGTACTACCTTGAGATGATCCTTTATTAGTCCCCCACACTATTAATTAAAACTGTTCTTCCTAACATAAGACACTTCTTTTTTAAATGATCCTTCTGATGACACTTAAAACATTATACATTCAGTAACTTTGAGAAATTTCTCTTTATATGACCTGATGTCCCACAAAAGAAATAAGCATTTGGATTTCCTTGTGTTAAAACTCATTAACCTCTTCCATTACTAGCTTCACCCCTTTGTAAATTACTTCACATACCCCCACCAAGCTGAAATTTATACACTCCAAGCCTTGGATATTCTGTATCACTACCCTTTTGATAATTCATATCGAATCTACTGTTCTTTGCACCTTGTTCTCATTTCCTTCTTGCTTCATTCACATACTTTACTATCATGGATTTATTCAGAAAGGATGAATAATTAATAATCTCTAAAGTCGATAATTATGATTTCTTAACCAACTATAGTCTATCATGGAATCGACTACACATGGTTTTCTCATTCTGTATAAATCTCTAAGAAAACGTAGATAAGGCTGTAAGTTTATCTTCATATTCTTTGACTGTCATCTTTCATTGATTCAACATAAAATCTTCTTTCTCCATATGTTTTCGATACATTGGAGGAAAATACTTATCTTATAAAGCTTTAACAAAACCATCGCATGAGATCACATTCTCTCCTCCTGGAGTAATCAACAAATGTTTGGTGGCATCCTACAAATACTTTGCTTCTGCTTTTAGCATATACGTTGCTAAGGTCACTTATTGATTTTCAAGCATTCTTATTATCCTAGAAATAAGTTCAATCTCTTTCACCCATATTTATGCCGCAGTAGGATCAATTGCTCATTCAAACGATGGCGGATTTATCTTAATTAATTTCTCATGTGAAGTATTCCTCTCTTATCGGTGTATCATCTCCTCAAGCCTAGCTAATGCTCGTGCCTCCAGTCGCCTAGCATGTTTTTCTTCCATATGACCCATAAACCTTGCTTGTTACTCTTCCAAGATGGTGCCAAATATGGTTCCGCCAAGTAGCTGTGTAGATATCAACAGATTAGAAACTCAAATGTGCAACAATGGTGAAATCACAGCAATATAAAGGAATCAAAAGGTGAGGCAAAGAAGATAAAGACATTAATACAAGTGGTTCAACCTATTTAGGCCTACTCTACTGTGCAGTTGAGTGTATGTTTACTATCAAACTATTCTCTAATGGCTTTGGATTACAATGCACTCAACTTTCTCTCTCTATACTGCAATTTCAACAGAGTTTTGCTAGGGTTTTTAATTAAGGATCCTTCTCAAGGGAGAAGGGGACAAGTATATATAGTTTTAATGTGGTACAGTGTGCACCCCATAAATGCATCAGGCATGTGTAGTTTGCATTAAACAATGAGTAATGGCCACCTGTCACCTCTGCAAGTAGATCATGATGATAAAATATTCCCCCCACATTCACATGTGATACAGTTGTAACTGCCTATCCACGTGAGATGATGATGTTGAAGCTTTTCCTTGCACTTGGTAGATAGTTCGTTTAGCAGGGTCGATTCGGTATGAGACTCACAGGGTCTTATTCAAACATAATCTGGAGAGTGTGGTCTTAATTGAGCAGATGTCAGGCCGAGATGGGGTATTGACTGTCAGGTGAACTAGACTAAACATTAAGAAGGAGTTCTTGATTGGTAGAAGGTCACGGCCTCAAATTATGGATGAAGCAGGGACAGTTGAGTGTGGAATCCCTATGGTACCAAATACGAGTTGTTCCCTGACGAGGCTACACTTAGGTATATTAATCAACCCTAGACTATAGTCTCCACTATTAGGAGGAGGCTGAGGGGTAAGAGTGTTTGAAAATGAGAAGTTTGATTTGATGCTCTGACTGATGGATGAGTAGTCCTTGTAATGTCATATCTGAGTTGATAATGGTCATTGGAGTGACACATGGCAGTTGATTGGTGGGTTGCCAGCTTGGTTGGACACCTGTTTGCATTGGGTAGCGTCTGCTACAAGCACAAACAAGGGCTGAAGTGCTTAGGGTTTAGCGCCCAAATGATGATTCTCTTTCGGAAGCATGCATATTTGCTTGGTTTAAAACCAATATTTTACCCTTTTCTCTTTCTTTCTTGCAAATATGTTCCCGCTTAGTCTTTTCTGTGCAAATCTCCATTAATTTTTCTTGCTTCTCTCTCGATTCTCAATGTTTGGTCATTTTCCTAAGATACTTCTTCTTCCAAGATCTTTCTCTCATCTAGGTAAATCTTTTCTACAAATATCCTTTTCAATTTCATTTGGATTAATGTGGGTTTCATAGATTTTAATTACTTGGCAACTGGACTATTTTTTGATTGGTTTGTTTGGCGGTGCTTTATGGTATTGGAGGTTTTTATGTTGTAAGTGGTGTTTATACTTAACATTAGGTGGTTTTCAGGCCTTGATGTTAGAGTTTTAGGTTTTTCTATACATCTCCAATCACCATCTGCGATAATGATCATCCACCTCTTCATGTTCTTTTTCTAATTGGAATTCCCCTTTTTATCTTGTAATCAACTTGGTCAATCCAAACATTTGTTTGAATGTTAAGGCCCTTATATAAATTAGCCGAGGAATTCCCAGCCCTTAGGGAGAGGTGTTTCAATAGAATTAGAAGAAGCTGAGGCCTCTTCCCAGGTCTATTCCTCTCAGAATGCTGAGTCTTCTAACCAATCAGAGTCTTCACTACAAGTCAACTCCAATCCTAATGAATTAAAGGTAGGGGTTGCGTTTCCACCCCTGTCATGGCAGTCCCGTTATCAGTAATTTCGGGTTAATAGTTTGCCCAAAGTGTTCCAGGTAACATCCCAATTGAAAGACGAGACGAAGATGATAATACAACAAAGGATACACTCAACACTTCTTAGGCTAAATCTTTTGTTAGTATAGTGACAGAGTTGGATCTTCTATACTGAGACATCTCTATGGCACTGGGCTCCCTATCAATATGAGGGTACCCTCTGAGGATAAAAGAGCCTTTCATAGCCAAGAGGGTGAGATCCGTGTCTATGAGTATATGTGTTAGGTCGACTTTAGGCTACCTATGCATCCAATAGTACAAGTTATTCTAGAAAGCTTAGGTCTCGGCCTTGATCAGTTTTTCCCCAATGCCTGGAGGGTTATTCTTGGTTTCGTTTATATCTGGAAGTTGGTTCATTGTACCGACCTTCCAGTTAGTGTCTTCAGGGGATGTTATATAGCCTCGTCCCCAAAAACTCAGCCCGACTACTATCATCTCGTAGATAGGAAACCCACAAAGAAAGTCCTACTCATGACTCAGACTTCTAACCATAATCGGAAGTCTTACTACTTTTTTATATCTAGGTCTTAGGAGTTCGTCCCTGATGATTCCTATAGTGATTTTAAGACTAGAGTTCCCCATCGATGGGCAAAGGCCTCAATATCGTCCAAATTAGATCCGAGCTTGAGCATTGATGCCACCAAAGATGTGGATAAAGTTAGGAAACAGGGCAAGGAAGGGGGCCTTATAAAATTTGAGTAATTTATGATCCCCTACTTCCTTAGGAAGACAAGTTTGGGGGTTGACCCCCTAACTGAACTATGTAAGTATTTTTCTTCTTAATTATTCTTATCACATGAGAAGACAATAGTTGAAGAGGGAAAACACTAAGGTCATTAACAAGTTGAATACTGACCATGCAAATGCATTGAAGGCGCAGACTGACAAATAGGCAACTCGGGAGAAGGAGAATAAAAAGGATGTCGTTGATAAGTCATTGGAAGAAACCAAGAAGGCGGTCGTTGATGAGTTCAAATTGTCAATGGAGTTCTTGGGGTACAGTATGCAGTACCTTGAGAGGGGAGCTCGAACAACCTGCTGTTGGATGACCCTCAAGTTCCCTGACTTCTCACACTTGACCCAAGACCTTGAAGCCTTTGAGATCTATGACCCTTTAGTCCTTACTTCCTTAAACGAGGTCGAGAGAGCAGCACAACCTGAGTCGACCACCCAAACAGTAGCAGATTCCGACGACAATGAGCCCATTGGGGACGAGGGTGGTTTGACCTAAGTCCAGAATAAAGACAATGACGAGGTTGAAAAAGATGATACAGTTAATGGGTTAGCTCTAGTGGAGGCCGAGGACAACCATGTTGCTTGAATCCTTTCTTTCTATTAAGGGGCCCCTGATGCCCTTTATCTTATGTAGCGCTTAAACAATTATGATTTTTGGTTTTTTGGATTCTGATGATTTAACCTTATGTCTGTATCCTCATTAAACACCTTTTTGTTGGAAGAATTTGGTTAGGTCTCTGAATGACAAATGCATGCATTATTTGTTTATGTCATCTCCTTTTGATATGTTATGTTTTCTTGTCTTGAGTCTCCACTATTTATTTGTTAAACAAAAGCTACTGATGTTTAACAAGTAACCATAATGAAATGTTTTTTTTAATCTGACATCACCAAGTTAATAATGTTATTCTCAAATCTCATCTCATCCTTGGAAGCGATAAATATAACCAAGTAAATGATTTTTAAAATTTGATCCACCCAATTAATGGTGTTTAATTATAAATCTCCTCTCGTTGTTTTGAGAGTGTATGAACAAGTTATGCCTCCTCCTACACCGTTGTCTCGATCGAGAGAGTTTTTCACCAAGTTAATGATGTTGAGGTAAACCATAATTAAATAATTTTTGAATATGAATTCACCATATTATGGTGTTTAATCATATGTTCCCTCTCGTCATTTTGAGAGTGTACAGACGAGCGATTTCTCGTCCTACACTGTTGTCTCGAACAAGAGAGTTTTTCACCAAGTTAATGATGTTAAGGTAAACCATAATTAAAATAATTTTGAATTTGAATTCACTAAATTATTGTGTTTAATCACAAGTCCCCCCTCATCGTTTTGACAGTGTATGGACGAGTGATGCCTCGTCCTGCACTGTTGTCTCGGTCGAGAAAGTTTCACCAAGTTAACGATGTTGACGTAAACCATAATTAAATGACTTTTGAATTTTAATTCACCAAATTATGGTATTACAAGTTCCTTCTCATCATTTTGAGAGTGTATGGATGAGTGATGCCTCGTCCTACACCGTCGTCTCGATCGAGAGATTTTTTACCAAGTTAATGATGTTGTCACACTGCTCCCCTCTCTCGGTGTTATTGATAATCTATGGATGAGGTCATCCCTCTCTGAATTATGTCAACGAGAGTGAGTTATTGATACGTTACCACATTAGTGATGTTCTATGGCTTTGTACGACTTGTAACATACAATTTGACTAATTCATACAATAAGAATAAGAGATAACACTTATAATTTTTCATTCATTACTTTTTTCTTGTACGATGATACAATAATAAAATAAAAGTTTTATAATGTCCTATTGGTAATATTTATTTAAATGATCAACATTCTAAGGGTTGAAGAACGACTCTCCCTCCAAATTCTCAAGCCGATACGTGCTAGGAACTACTTCTTCTATAACCCTGTTAGGGGTATGTGATTGGGCATAAATATTCTATATTTGTTCCCCTAATTTCGGTACATTGGTAATCCTGAGCGATGCAATTGATTTGGATTTAACTCACATTGATGCTACTAACCTTCGTTGGAAAGTATTTCGTGTTTAGTGTTTCTCTTATGTGTTTTACAGGTTAATGATGCAAGAGATACAAAAGACAAATCAAAATAATGAAAGAAAGGCAAGTTTAAGGGCATTTTTGTAATTCTGTAGTTGGATACCAGAGGAGGTTTCAACTGGAAAGTTGAAGAGCTCGGAATAATGAGAATATTGGAAGAAACGACACCCAAATCCGAGCTACGGTGAAGGAGTTATGATCATTCAAAGTTGAAGAAAAATCTAAGAGGAGAAGATGAAAACATGAAGAAATTTTCTAAGTGTTGAAAAGAGGAGAAAATGTCACCCAAACCAGCCGATATTCGTGAACCTAGCTTGAATCGGTTTGGGGGTCGAATCGGTTCGCATGTACCCCAAACCGGTTCGGGGGTCCTGATGGGAAAAATTGTTCTTTTACTCTGAGTGGTCGAGCGGGATTCTGTGGGTTACAACTCATTCTTGATGTATTATGGTCCGAAGTTAGCCTCTAAAAGGCAGAGTTCTGGAGAGTTTTAAGACACATATACTTAGACCTAGAGATAGTGCAAGTAGGCTAGATTGTTAGAGAGAATTACATAGAATTGTTGATAGTTTTGTAGAGAGAAAAGAAGTATAAGACTACATAATATAGCTAGAACTATTTTGTATCAAGACTGATTCATTTTCGGGTTTGTTTTCAAGTTCTAATTCAAGTTCCATTCTTCTTATTATTGTTCTTGCATGATTAATACTCTTATTTGATTTAGATAAATTTCTAAGTTTATAACACTTATTTACATGTTTCAAAATATTTTCACCTTGAGTTCTTTCACATGCAACATAATTATTCTTTACATCATTCAATTTAACATGTCCGGCTAGATTTATAATGGCCAGGATGCATGAACTCGACCTAATGTGTTAGTTGTATGTGTATGAAATTAATCCTCTTAATTTAATAATGTATTACAACCGTATTGCGTAGTAACACAACCATTGTAGAACTTTGGATCTCGTTTGCTTTCGGGTAATCGGGATGCTTTAGAATGCAATGCGAGTGTTACTATCGCGCGTTACCGCTTTACTCGTCCTCTGATTTCGTATGATGCAGGATTGAACCTCATATACGTAATACTTGGGAGTACTAAATTTTGGGACTAATTAATCATTTAAATTTACGATTATTTTTATACCTACAACACTCTAGGGTCGAGGGACTGCATTCCCGTCCTGTTTTTCCTCACCATATAATCCGAGTTTCAGTTTAATCATCATCAGTAATTTAGGTAAATTGGAGTAATTGTGTACCATTCATACCGTAGTTCATTACCTAATTGTTTCATAATTGCATATAGTTGTAGCTACTCCACTAATTATATCATCTTTTCCTTTCCTTTAGAGTCAGAATTAGGATTCACTCGCCTATCCACGCCACCCTATTTCCCTGTGGATTCGATACCCAGAATCGTCGCTATACTCCATAAAAGTGTAGTTAAAGTTTAGGTTTTTGTATTGTGGTTGAAAGCCAATAACAACGATTAGCGTATTATACGAACGCTCGGTTTTCACACACTAGTTAAAATGGTTCCGTTTCCAGGGAAGTAGGTAGACTTAGGATTAGACCAAGTCAATCTCAAAATCTGACCAAAATAAAAAAAAAATATTCACAATCATCGCTCACAAATCTGTTAATGCAAAATTCTGAACTCACTTCAACTCCCCGTAATACTCCAAGCCATATTCATGAAAACACGATAGATGAGTACTACCGGATAACCAGTACACTCCAAATGCTCCACTGTTCTGGGTTCCAAATCCTACACCGTCACACCCATTCACAAATAGCACTCAGTTCTCCCTCTTAGGGCACACTTCAGAGAATGCTCCGAGGATACCAAGTGAGGACATAAGCTATGAGCGAGAGAGAAATGTCATAAAACAGTAGTGTAGCCGCCGGTGCGGAAGAGGTCACGTACCGCCCTTTGAGAGAACTCTTATATCCCGAGTGAACTGTCACTCCGAGATGAATTTTACTCCCGTATAATGTAGGGCAGTTTTGATTTAGGAATGGGATGATCCAGATACTTCCCACTTACCACGGAATGGATTCAGAAAAACCATATGCCCACATCATGGAATTTGAGTAGGCGTGCGAGACCCTCAGCGATCAAACTTGCACAAAAGATGTACTCCGCCTCAAACGTTTCCCATTCTCTTTAAAGGATAAGGCTAAGGCTTGGCTATGGCCTTTACCTCCAAATTCGATTTCATCCTGGAATGAGTTGCAATCCAAATTTCTCAAGAAATTCTTTCCTCCACATCGAACGAACTCCATCAAGGCTTAAATTCAAAATTTTCGACAATTAGAAAATGAGTCGTTCAATCGATGTTACGAGCATTTCAATGAGTGGATTTGATAAACTGCAAATCATTTCCTTCATCCATAATGGGCTGAACATTAATTCCAAACAACTAGTTGAAACCATGTGCAATGGTCTATTTGCCAAATTAGATGCCAAGGATGCTGAGTTTCACCTGAGGTATGTCGCCGAGACTACCCAATCATGGGACACATCTGACCCTAGTGCTCAAAATCGAACTCACCAAGCAACCACCACTCCATCGGCATCCAGCCTGTTCCATGTGGAAAGGAATGTTATGACGGATAGCCGAATCGATTTGCTTGAGAAAGGAGTGCGAGAAATACTTAAAGTATGTGGAAGATAATTAACTAAATCCATCCCAAACCCCGTCGAAATGGTGTGTACGATTTGTGAAGCGGGTCATTGAACTGAGGAATGCCCGATGATACCCGCCTACAAAGTTATTCTTCAAGAGCAAGTTAGTGGTATAGGAGGATTCAAGGGTAATTTCAGTGCACCGCACGGGAATTCTTACAACCCTTCTTGGAAAAACCATCCTGGTTTTAGCTATGGGCAACAACATGCTGCGATGAATCCTAATTCACATGCTACCCCTCCTCCGTCACAACACTTTCAACAAGCTCCACACATGCAAGGACATGTGAAAGCACAACCACCTCAAGGACCATATATCACTCCACCGCGGAGAAATCTCGAGGACACGATGAACCAATTTATCAATACCCAAAATGCAGCCAATGCTCGATATGATCGTATGATAGGCAACATAAATGCAAATATCTCAAAACTGCAGTCATCAGTGAGTGTCCATGAGAAGGGCAAGTTTCCTGCCCAGGGCCAAAGACCTCCCCAAGATCAAACTAGTGTCGGCTCCACCTCGACAAAACATCGGGAGCAATGTCAAGCTGTGACCACTCTTCGTAGTGGGAGAGTTGTTGAGTTATCGCCTGCCCCACACGACGCAACCAAAGATAAGGAGATTTTGCCTGGCATGAAAGAGTCCAAAGATGTCCCCTTGAATGAGAGTGATAAAAAGGACACTAGTGATCCCGAGGTGGTAGTGAAACCACCCACTGCGGCACCGTTTTCTCAAAGGTTGGTTCCTTCCCACAAAGGTAGCCCCCATGATGAAGTGCTAGATGTACTTAAGGAAGTAAAGCTAAATTTACCTATCCTCGAGGACATTAAGCAAATTCCATCTTATGCGAAAGTCATCAAGGACTTGTTAACAGTAAAGAGGAAGATGAAGGTAAAGAAAAATGTCTTTTTAGCACAGAACGTGAGCTCCATACTTCTTAATGATCTCCCTCCCAAATTTAAAGATTCTTATGCACCCACCATTTCCTGTATCATTGGAGAAAATAAAATTGAAAAAGCCTTACTTGACTTGGGATCTAGTGTCAATATCCTCCCTTACGCCATATATAGGAAACTTGATCTAGGCAACCTGAAGCCCACAAAGATCACTCTCCAATTAGCGGATCGAACCGTGAAGATCCCAAGAGGTATAGTTGAGGATGTGATCGTCCAAGTGGACACTTTCTACTTCCCGGTAGACTTTGTCATTTGGGACACGAAGCCTTCCTTCACCTCGAGCAGTCATGTTCCCATTATTCTAGGTCTCCCATTCTTAGTTACGGCTAATGCTATTATCAATACTCGAAATGGGCAAATGCAACTCACTTTTGGGAACATGACTTTGGAAACTAACATCTTCCATATAGCCCAACATACGGGGGAAGAAGATGATCTTCACGTGGTGAGCCTAATCGACGAGATTGTAGAGGAGTATTTTGAGGAAAACTATTGTGGAGAAGCTCTAGGGTCTTGTTTAGTTTTGAGCCACGAGAGTGAGGGAATGTACGCTGAATTCGAGAGCGAAGTTGAGGAGTTGAGAGATTTATTTGATAAAAGAGCGCCGAACGAGGACGCGAGAGATGTAAGTTGGGTTTCACGATTCGAGGAATTACCGCTAAGGGAGTCTTGGTTCCCTCCAGTGACAAATTTTTGACCCTCGAATTGAAGAAACTACCCTCCCATATTAAATATGCATATCTAGGAGAGGATGAGACATTTCCTGTTGTTGTCTCCTCTAGCCTAGACGAAGATCAGGAGGGTAAACTGTTAAAGATTTTGAGGAAGCACCAAAGTGCTTTCGGTTGGTGTATAGCCAATTTAAAAGGGATAAGTTCTTTGATTTGCACCCACAAGATTCACCTCGAGGAGGATGTCAAGCCCTCGAGAGAGATGAAAATAAGGCTAAACCCCATTATGAAAGAAGTGGTGAGGGCCGAAATCATTAAATTATTAGATGCCGAGATTATCTATCCAATATCGGATAGCAAGTGGGTGAGACCTACTCAAGTTGTCCCGAAGAAGTCGGGCATGAATATGATTGAGAATGCTAAGGGAGAACTAGTCCCCCAACAAACCACCACCGGGTGGCGCGTTTGCATTGATTACCGGAAGCTCAATGCGGGGACTAGGAAAGACCACTTCCCTTTGCCATTTATTGATCAGATGCTTGAGAGAGTTGTGGGCCACCATTACTATTGCTTCCTTGATGGTTATTCCTGATATAACCAAATTGAGGTAGATGTACTTGACCAGGAGAAAACGACTTTCACTTGCCCTTTTGGTACGTTTGCCTACAAACGTATGCCTTTCGACTTCTGTAATGCACCCGCAACCTTTCAAAGGTGCATGTTGAGTCTATTTAGTGACATGGTTGAAAGAGGACTCGAAGTGTTCATTGATGATTTTAGCATTTTTGGCACCTCTGTCGATTTTTGTTTGACAAAACTGGAAAAAGTACTAGCCTGGTGTGTGGAAAAGAACTTAGTGCTAAATTGGGAGAAATGTCATTTTATGGTCACTGAGGGAATATTTCTCGGCCACATAGTTTTATCCAAGGGGATAGAAGTTGATAGAGCTAAGATAGATGTCACAGCCGATCTGCCACCACCAAAATCACTCAAAGATGTGCGCTCCTTCTTAGGGCACGCGGGGTTTTATCTAAGGTTCATTAAAGACTTTAGCGCCATCACTAGACCCTTAAGCAACCTACTCATGAAGGACATCCCATTTGAGTGGACAGAAGCATTCCATAGCGCTTTTGAAAAAATGAAAACCATGCTTGCGTCCACTCCCATCATGCAAGTTCCAGATTGGTCCTTACCATTCGAACTTATATGTGATGCTAGCGATTATGCGATAGGGGCTGTTTTAGGCCAAAGAAAAGATAAGCAGGCTCATGTCATCTACTATGCTAGCCGGACTCTTACCGGGTCGTAACTCAACTACTCCACCACGGAGAAGGAGTTGCTAGCGGTAGTCTTTGCTCTTGACAAATTTCGATCCTACATTCTCGGTTCTCCTATCACGTGCTTCACTGACTATGCAGCATTGAAATATCTACTTCCGAAGAAAGACACAAAGTCGTGCCTCATAAGGTGGATCCTACTCCTACAAGAGTTTAATCTCTCCATTAAAGATAAGCAAGGAGTAGAAAACGTCGTGGCTGACCACTTATCACGGCTTTCGTCCGACGTACCTAGTGATCCCATACCCATAGATGAATACTTCCCGGATGAGCAACTATTTGCTACCTCTTCTTTGCCCTGGTTTGCGGATATCGTGAACTATCTTGTCACGAGAGCCGTCCCTCCTGATTGGACACCACAAGATAAGAAGAGGTTTATTACTTGGTCGCGCATGTTTTTCTATAATAATCCTTTCATGTTTAAATATTGCGCAGACCAAATCATTCGACGTTGTGTACCGGATGACGAGATCCCCAAAGTCATCCAATTTTGTCATTCAGAAGCTTGTGGAGGCCACTTTTCAATGAAAAAGACGGCCGCTAAGATTCTCCAATACGGCCTCTATTGGCTCACAATCTTTCGGGATGTGAACAATTATTGCAAATCTTGCGATAGGTGCCAAAGGATGGGAGCGATCACCCGACGAGACATGATGCCTTTAACCCCGATACTCATTATTGAGATTTTCTACTGCTGGGGTATTGACTTCATGGTCCCTTTTCCCCCATCTTTCGATTTCCTATACATCCTAGTCGCGGTAGATTATGTTTCTAAATGGGTAGAAGCCATAGCTACTCGGACCAATGACAGTAAGGTGGTGATTAGGTTCCTGTAGGAACACATACTTTCCCGCTTTGGTGCTTTGAAAGCAATAATCAGTGATAATGGCACGCACTTTTGCAACAGGCCATTTGAGAAGCTCATGAGAAAGTATGGTATTGTTCACAAA
Organism: Sambucus nigra; assembly: GCA_949130495.1. Classification (NCBI taxonomy): domain Eukaryota; kingdom Viridiplantae; phylum Streptophyta; class Magnoliopsida; order Dipsacales; family Adoxaceae; genus Sambucus; species Sambucus nigra. The sequence goes on along the minus strand of OX422213.1, from coordinate 659,477,463 downwards.
GTTGGAACAACCTATCACCCCCAAACGAACGGGAAGGATGAATTAGCGAATCGGGAAATCAAGAACATTCTCAAGAAGACTGTCAATCCCACCCAGAAAGATTGGTCACTTAGATTGAACGATTCATTATGGGCCTATCGTACCGCATACAAAAACTCACTCGGCATGTCCCCATTTCGCTTTGTGTATGGTAAACCTTGCCATCTTCCCGTGGAATTAGAGCACAAGGAATTTTAGGTGATTAAGAAGTTGAACTATGAAATGGATAAAGCCGGTGAAGTTCGCAAGCTTCAACTAAATGAGTTAGAAGAGATACGCAATGATGCGTATGAGAACACAAAAATCTCCAAAGAAAGGATGAAACTCGATCACGATAACATAATTCTATGAAAAGAGTTTCTTCCCGGACAAAAAGTACTTCTCTATAACTCTCAACTTCATATATTCTCGGGCAAGTTGCAGTCACGATGGAGTGGCCCATTCGTTGTAAAGAATGTTTTCCCTCACGGAGCTGTGTAACTAGACGATTCAAAAGGGGGAAATACGTTCAAAGTTAATGGACAATGCCTAAATCCATATCTAGAGGCGTGCGTGGAAGAAGTCGACACCGTTTGGTTGTCGGACCCCGTTTACGGGGTCGAGTGCGCTTAAATAAAGAGGGCGTCGCACCCCCGATACGTATGGGGTGAATTCTTGTATATAGTAGTCATGTGTGAGTTAGGGTAGTTTTGAGTCCGGAGCACAGTTTACGAGAGAGACTGAGTTAGCACACTTATCATGTGAATTTTCACGTAGTTCGAGAGCTTGGTTAGGACAATTTTAGGGCACCCGAGGGTCTAGAACATTTTTTAGGGCAATAGGCACGAGAGGGGATAGGTGAGACCACTGAGATTTTGAGAGAAGAGATGACCAAAAATTTCTGGCATCCCGATTCGGGGGGCGAATCGGTTCTGGGTACCCGCGAATCGGTTCGAGGATCCTGGCAGATTCTCCCCCCCTTGTTTTCCAAATTCATCCTCTTCCCTCCCTTCTTCCCTCCATTCATTCCCTAAGAAATTTTCCCCTCCAAAACCTTCCCCCCTTCCACTTTCACTTCAAATTCATTCCTTCCCTCCTCTCCTTCCAAATACATTTCCCTTTCCCACCAAAAATCCTTCCCACACACCTATAAATTCACCACCACCCCTCATCCATTCTCAAACCAAAATTCATTCTCCCACTCCTCCATCCCATATCTTTCCTTCTCTATTTATCTCTTTCTCTCACCATGTCGCGTCCCCACCAAGCCAATTTTCGGCCTAAGAAGTATGATGCCACCACCGTCATTAATGACGAGGGTAAGGGGGTGTTTTGCAGCATCCAAGAACGCCATTGGGCCAAGCAATAATTCCCTTCTACGTGCCTAATCCACATCGAGCGTTTTATTACTTGGGAGCAACTTCCCGGCGACGTCACCGCCTTATTGCTTGTGGAGCCATCCACCAAACCACCAATGACTCGGTGGTCCGGTTACGTCATGCCAACTTCCTATAGCACTTTCTCAACCCCGAGAGCACTATTAATTTAGCCCAGATCTTCTACGCCGATATCATCAATGCTTCATATGACGAGTGGGGAAAAACTGTGCTCCCTTACGCTCGCCTCATTACGGAGCTCTTGATCGATGCTGGGGTAGAAGACCCGGGGCAGCAAGTCCACCTCCCCCACCCAATTGGTTCTACTTCCACCACTCAGAGTGAACACCAAATGCGTATCGCCCACCCCGACTGTCCCATACTCGATGAGTATGCGTGGGACGAAGGACATGATGATCCCATGATGGATGTCGAAGAGGAAGGAGAGGAAGAAGAGGAATATGAGGATGATGAGGTTGATTCCGATTTCGAGCCCCTGGGGGAAATTTTTGATAGGCGCCTTTCGATGGTGGAATCCCACCTTGAAGGGTTCATCACCCAATACAATCAAGATCAAGACGCCTATCAAAGGTATCAAGAGGCTTATAGGAGAGATACAAGTATGATGCACCAGCTTCAAGCCCACCTCTATGAGCTCAACTTCGGTGGTCCCCCACCATCTTTCTTCTATGATCCTTATGATCCGCGTGCACTCGGGACCTCAAATCAGCCTCCCTATCATAGCCCCTGACTGTTTTTGTGTGGTTGTTACTGTTTTGTTGTTGTAGGTGGTTCACAATCACTGTATGCTTTCAGTCTCTTATGTAACACATGCTTCCCCTTTGTTATAATACAATAATGCATTTTGTGTTTTAATTTGTTGGTTTTATTTTTCCGCACTTTTAATTCTCTTTGAGTTAGATTTTTTCCCTTTTCCTTGAAGACAATGCAAAAATCTAAGTTAGGGGGGTCACAAGTGCGATTTTCTAAAACTTCACAAATTTTCTAAAAAGCCCAAGTAAAATTTTGAAAAATCCAAAAATATTTTTTTCAAAATAAATAAAAATTGAAATTCAATTTTTTTCAAAAATATCATTAAAAGTCGGTTTTAAGTCTCAAGTTGTAAAATTCAAAATGCACAAAGCCGAAATCAACCAAAGATGGAAATTGCGCGAAATTTGACGACTTACCGAATAAATGTGGAGATTAGCAACCCCGGTGAGGTTTGAGCCTTTCATTTTTTGTGAAATTTCTAAAAATCAATCCGAGTTATTTGTTAACTCAAAGTTCTTTTCAGCATCTAATAAGTAATCGAGGATCTCAAATCTTTCATTTTGATCGGTTATAGAAAATGTGTGTGATGTTGACTTGAAAAATGTGCCAAATTGATCTCTAGACTTAATTCATCTTGAAACGCATATTGTAACGCAATTAGTATTTTGGATAATGAAGTAGGCCCTCGTTTGTCACCCAAAAATATTGGCCATAAAAAGTAGTGAAAAATTATCCCTTTTTGTAACCCAAATTGAGCCGAATAAATTTTGCCTTTCGTTTGACAAACCGAAAAACCCCAATGATCCCGGAATTGTGAAAAGGGATAATCCCAGAATTTAAATCTGGAAAAGTGCATAAAAAGTCGAAAGAAAAAAATTGTTATGCTCAACAAAAACAGCAAGAAAAGAAAAGATTGAAAATAGAAAAGAAAAAAAAATGAGCAAAAGCCCGGAAACGCACTAACAGACATCATAAGAACACTTTCCAATTCCAATTTTTCCGTACCACTCTCATATTACCCAATACACCTTTAGCCCGAAAAAGTCCTAACCAAGTTCAAAATTGCGAAATTGGTTACCGCGTGGAGAGCTAAGATACAAAAAGATAATATAAGAGATTAAATGATGTGAACTAGAGGTGATATTTCCATTTTCTACTGACCGTATTCCAATGATGAGATCTATTCACCATATATTTCCTTCTTTCAAATTGTGTGCGTGACTTTACGTCCATTATATTTACTCTTTATAAATCACGCACACCAAGAGAATAACCACATCCCGAGTAATTCGTTTTTAAGAGCATCCCATGAGCATTTGAATCAAAACGATTTTTTGGAAAGTAACGTAATGATCAATCGATGGAAGTTAGCGATTCGATTTTTGGCTTAGCGCGCGCACACACACACACTATAATTTGAGACTCTTAAATATGAATTAATGAAGACTATTTTCCAGAAAAGTTTGAATTATACAATTTTTCCATATTTTGAATTTTTCTTGAGTCTTGTGGGTATATTCACTGCAAACCCTCACGAGACAACACTCGTCCTACTAGGGTTACCTAGGGGTTTAAAGGGTTGTTGCATATGCTAAATGAAATCTCTAGCCCGCGAAAAAGGTATTCTATCACCATAATATGTTTAGATGAGTTGTAATCTCTTTTCTTTCTCTTTTACACTACTCGGGACGCTCAAAGTTCTAAGTTAGGGGGATTTGATTGGGCATAAATATTGTATATTTATTCCCCTAATTTCGGTACATTGGTAAGCCCAAGTGATGAAATTGATTTGTATTTAACTCAAATTGATGCTACTAACCTTCGTTGGCAAATATTATGTGTTTCGTGTTTCTCCTATGTGTTTTACAGGTCAATGATGCGAGAGATACAAAAGAGAAATCAAAATAATGAAAAAAAGTCTAGGAAGGCAAGTTCAAGGGAATTTTCGTAATTCTATAGCCGAATACTAGAGGAGGTATCAACTGTAAAGTTGAAGAGCTCAGAATAATGGGAATATTGGAAGAAACGAGACCCAAATCCGAGCTACGGTGAAGGAGTTATGATCATTCAAAGTTGAAGAAAAATCCAAGAAGAGAAGATGAAAACATGAAGAAATTTTCTAAGTGTTGAAAAGAGGAGAAAATGTCACTCAAACCAGCAGATATCCGTGAACCCAGCTTGAACTGATTCGGGGGTCAAACCGGTTCGCATGTACCCCGAACAGATTTGGGGGTCCTGATGGGCAAAATTGTTCTTTTATTCTGAGTGGTCGAGCGGGATTCTGTGGGTTACAACTCATTCTTGATGTATTATGGTCCGAAGTTAGCCTCTAAAAGGCAGAGTTCTGGAGAGTTTTAAGACACATATACTTAGACCTAGAGAGAGTGCAAGTAGGCTAGATTGTTAGAGAGAATTCCATAGAATTGTTGATAGTTTTGTAGAGAGAAAAGAAGTAGAAGACTACATAATATAGCTGGAACTATTTTGTATCAAGACTGATTCATTTTCGGGTTTGTTTTCAAGTTCTAATTCAAGTTCCATTCTTCTTATTATTGTTCTTGCATGATTAATACTCTTATTTGATTTAGATAAATTTCTAAGTTTATAACACTTATTCACGTGTTTCAAAATAGTTTCACCTTGAGTTCTTTCACATGCAACATAATTATTGTTTACATCGTTCAGTTTAACATGTACGGCTAGATTTATAACGGTCGGGATGCATGAACTTGACCTAATGTGTTAGTTGTATGTGTATGAAATTAATCCTTTGAATTTAATAATGTATTACAACTGTATTGCGTAGTAACACAACCATTGTAGACCTTTGGGTCTCATTTTCTTTCGGGTAACTGGGATGATTTAGAATTCAATGCGAGTGTTACTATCGCATGTTACTGCTTTATTCGTCCTCTGATTTCGTATGATGCGGGATTGAACCTCATATACGTAATACTTGGGAGTACTAAAGTTTGGGACTAATTAATCATTTAAATTTACGATTAGTTTTATACCTACAACACTCTAGGGTCGAGGGACTGCATTCCCGTCCTATTTTTCCTCACCATATAATCCAAGTTTCAGTTTAATCATCATTAGTAATTTAGGTAAATTGGAGTAATTGTGTACCATTCATACTGTAGTTCATTACCTAATTGTTTCACAATTGCATATAGTTGTAGCTACACCACTAATTATATCATCTTTTCCTTTCCTTTAGAGTCACAATTAGGATTCACTCGCCTATCCACGTCACCCTATTTCCCTGTGGATTCGATACCCAAACTCGTCGCTATACTTAGGGGTGTTCGCGGTCCGATCCGGTTCGGTTTTAAGGTTTTTTTTGGACCGGACCGACTTGGTCGGTCCTCTAAAAAAATGGACCGAGACTGGGCCGATAATGTCGATTAATCGACTCTAGTCGGTTCGATTTTTTATAGGGTAGGTCCGGTCTAACCCGTCGGTCCTCACATTAATGAATTACATCATTTATAATAATAAAAATATACCCGAATCTATTTTTTCCAAATATTAAAAACTAAAAAATATCGAAATTTACAATTAAAACAAAACTAGTATTGGATTAAACTATAATTTAAACTAATCAATATTGAAATAAATATTTTCACTATTTGTTTATCTTATATATATACATATGTATCTAAAAATATATTATTTTATATATAGTCGATCCGGATCGGCCCTAACAAGGTTTTTGAATCTGTAAACCGTGGACCCGATTGACTAGGTCGGTCCTCCAAAAAAATAAATCGAGGCCGGACCGATTAAGAAAAAAGACCAAAAAAAAGTAGTCGGTTCGGCTCGATTCGGTTCGGTCCGTTGGTCCAGTCGGTTTTTTGAACACCCCTAGCTATACTCCATAAAAGTGTAGTTAAAGTTTAGGTTTTTGTATTGTGGTTGAAAGCCAATAACAACGATTAGCGTATTACACGGACGCTCGGTTTTCACACACCAGTCAGCATGCCAGTTTGGATAAAGCTTATTCATCTTTTTCCGCACTTTCTTCAAAACCAAGTCTCTAACGACTAATGGCCTATCCTTCACCCTTTTAATATAGAATTTTGTAGTCCTCTACTGATAGGTAGCCTGCAGATTTCTACATCCTCTCTTCTCTTTTCAATAAGGTCTAGGATTAACGTTCGTTCATTAGCGTTCTCTTATAGATCGTACATTTGAACTCTTTTACTTGGTAGGGAAATCTTTGTAGGTATCACTTCCTCTGAGCGGTAAGCAAGCATGAAAGGGGTTTCTCCTGTCGAAGTTCTCTCTATCGTCCTGTAGGCCCACAGGACAACATAAACTTCTTTAGTCCAAAGACCCTTGGATTTTTCAAATTTCTTCTTGATCCTGTCCAATATGGTTTTGTTTGTCACCTCCATTTGTCCATTTTTCCTGAGGTCGGTCTGGAGCTGAACAAAACTGCTTAATACCGACCCTCTTATAATAGGCCTCCAAATATGAGTTTTTGAACTATTTTCCATTATCCGAGATCAGGGTGTGGGGTAGATCATATCTACAAATAATATCCCTTCAAATGAATTTAAAGGTCTTCATCTCCGTGATGGTTATCATGGTCTCTGTCTCAACCCATTTAGAGAATTAATCGATTGCCACAATAAGGTACATGTAATTACCTGTTGCCCTGAACAAGGATCATACAAAGTCAATCCCCCAAATAACAAACGACCAAGGGGAGGTAATAGAGGTTAAGGGTTGATGCGATATCTTGGAATATCTTTTGTGGTGTTTATACCTATATATGATCGTGTGTTATTGGTATATTTGCACACACACACACACACACACACACACACACACACACACACACATATATATATATATATATATATATATATATATATAGGAGAAGACTCACCTAAATCATGCTAAATACCTCATCTATACATCACACCTAGATGTAGGCCCTAATTTTTTTTCCTTTTGAAATTAACCTTTCAATAAACCCATGTTCAAAAAATTAGGTCAAAATACATTACGTAACTTTTTTTAAAAAAATGGTCAAAATACTTTATTTATAAGGGCCGCGACAACAGTTTTTTGTGAATTTTTTAAAAATAACGACAAAACGTATTTTGACTATTTTTTTGAATGTGGGTTGATAGGAAGATTAATTTCAAGAGAAAAATAAAATTTTTGAAAAAAAGATTTCTTAGGGCTTAGAATAAAGTGTGATGTATGATGTATACATCATGATGTCAGTGAGCCTTCATCTCTCTCTCTCTCTCTCTCTCTCTATATATATATATATATATATATATATATATATATATATATATATATATATATATATTGTTTTTAATTTTTTCATCTTCATTCAATCCATGTTTAGTATTTATTTCATCTATAATCCCAATTGGCATGTTATATGATCATATTGGTATCTCTCTTGTTGCTTGTTTACATTGATATCTTATTCTCCACTTTATATATTCAAATTGGTAGCATTTTATGCATCAAATTTGGTATCATCTCATCATTGTTTGGATTATTTGTGCTCTTGTTGGCAAGTCGTTTATCATCGTGTGTTTCACTTCAAATCATTGCATGATATCCCTATTATATTCATATGTGAATTTATATTTTTATATTCAAGATTCATTTGAAATGTATGTTTAAAGTGTGCAAGTTTAACAATGATGAGACAAAGTTTCACAAAAGAATAACCACTCAAGCTTGTGTCAATAAAGCATATGTACTTTTTCTGTTTGGGGTTGGGATTGAGTCATAGTGAGCTTGATGGCCCACTAGGGTTTTTGTTTTTATGTTTTGTATTGGAATAGATAACGGACGAGATTGGTAAGGAAAAATTTCCAATAGAGTCAATTTGTATGTTTTGGCTTTATTTTGTGTTTGTGAAAAAACATTTATGTCATAGATTAGGATGTGTTTCAGTTTGTGCTTCAAGTCTATGATGTGCGATTGAAGGCAGTAGAGGCCTAGCTAAAGCGACAACAAGTACACATTGGGTTTTGGACTAAGCTTCATCTTCAACATCTGAGGGATCTTGAAGCGATATGAATATGAGTTTATGTTTGATCCCTGAATTCGTTTGGGTATTGTTTTCAAAATACTGTTTGAGGAGTTTTCGTAAAAAGAATTTTAGAAGAAAAAGTTTCTTTTTGGTTTAAGGAATTCTAATAAACTTTTCAAGATCGTTCAAATGTAGTTTCAAAGGTAGTTCAAACAAACGTTCAAACGAGATGTGGTATGTTGTTAGAACAAGCTTTAAACGGACTTCTAAGGATTTTTTTTATGCTTGTCAAAGAAATATCGTTCAAAGTCCGTTCAAACCAATTAGGTACTATTGTCCGAACAAGTTTAACTTTCATTCAAAAAAGATTGTTGTTTTCGTTCAAATGAACCTACTATTTTCATTAGAACGAGTTTTTGCCACCTAAAAAATCGTATTCTTTATAAATAGGTGTTCTAGAAACCTTTTTGTGCGAATTTTTTGGCAAAAATTTATTTCCTATCAAAATCCCAAAGCCTCAAAACCCTAGTTTCCACCCAAGTTTAGGATCCAAGAATCCCACATAAATATCTCGTTTTGAGATATCATTTGTTTTGCACCATCGATTCTTGCTCATCATACTGTGAGCATTTTCAGTGGTGGAGATCGTGTTTCATATTATTCAGTGACTGGACCAGTTCCGTGATAAGTAAGATCGATGGGATACCGAGATGTGGAAAGCACCTGCATTGTGTTTCCATTGGAAGGCATCCAGTGGTGACTTCAAAGAAGGTTACAAGGTATGAGGAAGTGTGTCAAGGCTTGAAGGCGTCAAGTTTGTGAGCAAGTCTAAGTCGTTATTGTAAAACTTCCAATATCGTAGTAGACTTGTGTGGTTGGGTCGTTCAAGATTTTTTTCGTTACGGGATTTACTCGTACATCGCCCTGTTGTGATTAACTATTTTATTTTTGCTTATTCTCACCTAAATGCATGATTAGGTCAAGACTAAGTTTGGTAAATTTTTTAACACAATAATTAATTAAATTGGTACGTATATAAAATTTGAAAAATAATAATTGTTGTTTTTTATTATAATCCGTATAACCCTATGGCGCAGTATGACTTTCAGGCATTACCTAGTAGGTGGTGAAAGATTTTTCGGCACTGCACAACATACGGTGACAAGTTTATATATCATTTCTTTATACACATAACACATGTTGCATGAGATGGATGGGGAGAATAGGTGCATATTGATTACATTTTAATCAATTAAGAGGATAATTAATTGAATACACTGATGAGTTAATTAAAAGTATTATGATATTCGCGGCTATAACCCGTATGTTTCTTATAAATAAATAATGAAATATTAGTTGGGGAATAAATAAATAATTTTGAAAATTGGACCTAAATAAATATTTTCATTCGAACATGTTAAGTGGAAATTTGTTGTTTAGTATACTTGGACGTGTTCATTTTTTTATGTGCATGAATATGATCTCTGCATATAAGAAAAGAAAAGACATAATTTATGTGCGACACAAATTAAAAGTAATTATTATTGGCATATATAATTCGAAACACATTTCGAGACTCATATGGGTTCGTTTAGATGATTTTAGCCTTTAAAAATGGTAATGGGTTAATAATATATAAGTTGGGGAAGTTTTGGGCCAATTAGATAATGAATTCGGGCTCTTTTGGGGGTCCAAAAGTTGGAAAGCAACTAATTAGAGTTTAAGTGGGAGTAAACCACTCCCCCACTAACGTTCCACAAAACTAAAAGTTGTAGTTAGGGGAGGAATTGGGAGAAACACCAAAGAAAGGTGAAAAAGGCTAGAACAAAGGGAGAAATAAAGAAAGATTCAAGGGACATCTACTCTACCATTTTAAGGAAAGAATTTCTTGCATAACTTATGTTCTACAATTTATTTCTTGATGCATATAATTATCTCATTTAAATTTATGGGAATTAGGTATAAGAAGGTTGATTTGATGATGAACCACATATGTAGAAGAATGAATTACATGGAGGAATAGTTCCATAAATTAGGTATCAAAAATTTGATTTTGATGTTAAATTTCCTTAACTTATGATGGCTATTTGGGGATAAAGTAAATAATTAATATAGAGGATGTTGTCTTAATTAAAGTACTGATATCATGCTGTAAATCCCTAATTAAATAACCCTTATTACGGAAATTAAGTGACGTTGGAAATTGGAAGAAAGTTTCATTATTACCAACCCCAACTTTTAAATCTCACTGGCCCCGAATACATATATGTTGGATGGATTTTTAGGCGTATTCATACCTATTTCTGGGTTCTTGGTTATCGTACTGAGTTTTAGAAATCATCTGGGGAAGCAGGTAGGGAGAAATGGGAAAGGGGGAAAATGACATTAGGTCGTTCAAATGAGGTGAGACTTCGTTCGAACGACATGTTACGTTACGCGAAAGAAGTCCACTTTCGTTTGAGAGACGTGGCTTATTCTTTGACTTCTTTATTCATTTGGCCTTAGTCTGATTTTCCTAAGTTTAAAACTGCGAATTCTAACCAGTTTAGTAACATGATAAATTCAATAAGGAACAATATGTAAATAGGGGTAAGGGAATTTATGGTGGGTTAATAAATGAAAGGAGTAATGGTATTCCCATGTCTTGATTATTAATAATTACAATTAACTGGACGGTTAAGTAATTATTTTTCTGAAATGGAATTAATAATTTATTATATGGTAAATTATTAATTAAGGAAATATTGTGGAACTTTGGTTGTATTTTATGGTAATTATAGAGTAATTACCTTTACATATTATATGGGAATAATAATATGTACTATATTATATTTGTGCGTTGACCAACCAGTGGACCGTCCTATCACCTCGGGGGGTTCGCTTGTCTGGCCGCGTACCACATGTCGGCACAGGTGGGCTTGGCGATGTGTAGGCCATATAGGTACTACATGGCACTGACCGTTCCTATATCATTGCTGGGTATGGGCCATGTACAGCTGTCCTGCATAGGGATCGTCCCCAATTTGTGTGTGGTTGTGTTATTCTCTTAGGATAAGGGATTCCTCCAGACTTGCCAATAGAGCACGAATTAGATACCAATGGTAGATTCCCTTGTGTGTCATATATATGGATGGACATATATTATTAGTTCCCCGGATATTATGGAAATAAAATTAGTTGTCTAAGGATGTGGACACTAAATATTATTCTTGACCTTATAATGCATAATAGATGTTTATGCCTTATACTTAATACTGATGAGACCGAAATTAATGTAAGTTGACAATTTAAATGAAGGGATACATTTATTTAATTAATTATTGATATAATCATTTTATAATTGAGACGATGTCACTAATTATTATTTAGGACGTATTAGGGTGCGAATAATATCACACTCAGGTGAGGGGAAAGGTGTTATACACATGTGAGTTACGAAAGGGGGTATTTATTGTGCATTGACTATATTATTGTAATGATATATTATTCAAGTTAATTCTTTCACACCTCGGGCTCTGACCCAAATTTAAATGTCCCTCCCCCCCCTCCCCCCCAAGGTGCTCATAAACAGGGATAGAGGGATAGTTCATAGTAGTCTTGCATCCTTTCTTGCTCTCCGTTTTCAACTCAGTTGGTTCTTGCATATGTGATTCTCAGCTTTCGTTATTTATTCATTTGGAACATTGTAAGGGCATAAGCCCGAACCTTTTTACTTTATGTTGGTCAAAATTTATGTTACTCTAGTTGGATATTCATATTATTATTGATGGTTTGGATCTATTTACTCATTATAGATGTGTTTGTGGCTTTTCAAACTTGGGCCTTAAATTATAAATTATTTATATTCGTAAATGGTGCTAAGAATGGTATTAATAGACAATGAAGCCATATATTCGACATATCATACCTGGCCAGCCTTTACGTGAGAAAACAGGGGTTGTTACAGAGGCCGTGAAGGAGGTCGATTAACTAGAATGAATTATAATGAGACAAAATATGATATAAATGAGACAAAAGATGATATAAATGAGATAAGAAAGAGGTCAGTGATGAATGCTTCTTTAACTGTGATATTAATAAGGTCTCTTGGCTGGAATAAAGTTTAATTACGAAGTGATGTGATTCATTCAAAGTGAAATGATGAAATTAATAGAATATGAAATTGAAAAGTGAATAAAACGCTTGTAATGATATTTATAAGTTCAACATTATGGATTGATTTTGTGTCTGTTGGTAAACCGGTAGTTATTGAGATCTTCCTTTGTAAATAGATGATAAGAAGCTTTTTGCGTACGTCATTGTCTTCAAATGACACTCTCAAAATTTCCTTGAGTACCTACAAAATTTGTCTAAAAATAACTCGTATTGCGGTAAGTACGGGTATCAATCCAACTTTCAAGGTGAAACAATTAATGTGAAAACGTACAATTCAATTTTTTATTAATTTTATTTTTATTTTTTTTAAAATAATTTCAAGGGAAACATTAACTAATTAAATGCTAAAATTATAAAATGACTAAAGAATGAAAAGAATGTGCAACCGAGTGTGAAATATGTGAGAAAGTCAAGAGATGGGATTACACTGCATTTTTAATTATTTTAATTTCTCAATTTATTAATTTAAAATATTTTGAGATAATATTACATCGATAATCTCTCATTAAAATTATAAATTTAATAAAATCTTTTTCAGAAAATTAATTTAAAAATGTCACACAATGAAAAACTAAGAATCATACTATTTTCAGAAAATTATCCGCTAGGATCAGTTTAACGAAAACAATATCAATCCTCAAATTTCAATACCAAATTAATATTTAATTATCGAAAAAACCTATCTCTAGTTCGATTCCAACATTCCAACATTAATTTGTTCAATTAATTTACTAACTCTCGTTACATAAATTAATTGTTGACAGTTAAAATTAATTTACGTAGAAATATAAAATTAATGAAACTAATTAATTAAATTAACATCATTCGCAGTGCATCTCACCCCTTGAATGTGATGTTTAGCCAAACATTCTTATGTTAGAATAAACAACATTTAATAAAATATCAAAAGATGATATAAATGTGAATAGAGAAATAGAATACAATACGCAAGTCTCCTTGTCGAATCGCGTTCATGAAATGCGTCTCAATCTTCTCACTAATCCAGCACTTGATTACACCAAAAAGAATAAAAAATAAACCTAAAAATTTATTCTAAAACTAAAGTAAATTTTTAATATTTTTCTGAATTTTTTTTATGACCCTACAAAATATATACCCTCTTTCTCTCTCTATGCGTAGCCCTTTCATTCTGTATCTCAGAGTTCCCTCCTTCCTCTGTCTTTTAAAGTCCTCGATGCTTTGTTTGGATTATTGGATGAGAGATTTAAGGGATTTGGAGATTGGGTTGGAGATGGCATGGGATAAGATTCAGATTTTAGTGGGATTGGGTTTGGGGGTTTTGCGGTTTTAAAAGGTCTCGGCTGGAGCAATAAGGTTGGCGGATGAGGCTTTCGGGTTTGGAAGGAAATCGGTTTTGGATTGGGTCCTCGTGGTTTGGGTTTGAGGGTCGGGTTTCGAAGTTGGGCAGAACCCGTGTTGGGTTCGGTTTGGCGAGTTGGGGCAGAAGGAATGGGTATCTGGGTAAGCAGGTCGTGAAGGGTAGTGGGTGTGCCGAGGTGGATCTGGGTTTCTTCCGGAGGTGGCCGACGGCAGGGGGTGGACGCTAGTGACAGAGGGTTTGTTTTGAATGGTGGCCGCCAGCGCAGGTGGTGGGGTGACGGTGAGGGTGGTTGAGATGGGAGAGAGAGTGGAGGTTATTAGTGTGGTAGAGTTGTGTGTGTGTTAATAGAGGGAAGAGTAGGAGATGGGTTCTTGGTTTGAAAATGGAGGTGAGAGAAAGAGGGTTGGGTGGTTGAAGAAGATGGGTTAGGGTGTGTTAGTGTGTATGAGGGTGTAAGTTAAGTGGTGAGGGTGAGTGTATGAGATAAAACTTAACATCCTAAAAAAAAACTCAAATAATAAAAGAATTAAAAACTAAAAATCTAAAAATCAAATAAAAATAAAACTTAAGATCGAAAAAAAATCTAAAAAAACTAAAAAAACTAACATCTCAAACTAAACTAAAATAAAACTCTATTAAACCTAAAAAATATAATCCTAATAAAAAAAAACTAATATATATATATATAATGAAATATAATAAAACTAAAAAATTAAATTCCTAAAAATTAATCATAATAACAATAAAATAAAATAAAGATTAAAAATTCAAAACTAATAAAAAAAATGAAAATAAAAATACACTAATAAAAATAAAATATCCAAATAAATTCTAAAAATCCTAAATAAATCCTAAAAATAAAACGACTCAAAATAAAAATCTAAGAAAATCTAAAACGGTACAAACTCAACACACACAGGCTTGGGTGATGGACTAGGCTCGGTCTAGGCTCAGGTTAGGATTACGGGACTGGTTCGGGACATCGAAACTCTTCTGGGCAAGCTCGATGAGGACTCTGACTTCGCGGTCTCTTTAATTTCTTCGTTTCATGCTTTTAATCGCTTCTGCATCGCAATTGAGTGAATTTAGCATCATTTAACACCGCGACTGCATATTGACCTGCAAAATAATAAAATACGACATAAGGCCAATTTTAATTAACACGAGAGGCTAAAATGCATCTATTCGGGGTATAAAATAGACATTTTTGGGTACTTATCAATAGATGTTATTAATATTAATGAGTAAATATCATTCGTCTTTTAAGCTTATTTCTTTTAATTCATTTTGGTCTTTGATGTTTCAAGTGTGAGAAAGTCATTCCACTCACTGAGGGGGATCACATGTTTTGTTGGAACCCTATCTTTTAAAAATTTTACATATTGTTATCCAAAACATTGAAATAAATTATATGTAGATTCTTTCTCCACGTTTTCAATGGATCACCCAGATTGCTCATAACCACAACCTTCTTACCAATTGGAATTTTAGATGCTCCTTACTAAGTTAATTGATCTAAAACCCCTCACATACATAACACCTCCCATCTTAGGAACCAAAATGATGAAAGTTACGTTGTGATTCCCCTAAAACTGGCATTACCATCCCCGTTAGATATTTTAATACCCATAGACGCCCCATTCCCCCTTTATTTCTGGTCGAAGATTCTCCATACCTGATTATAATGGGACCATGGGGCACCACTTGCAAAATAATTTGTTATCCAATCTATTAAGCATATTATACATCAAATCAATAACCTCGCACAATTTTTTATTCATCTAACCATTGTGTGTGTGTGTGCGTATATATATATATATATATATATATATATATATATATATATATATATATATATATATATATATATATATATATATATGTACATACATACGTACGTATGTACATATGTACAGATATATACATACATACATATACATACATACATACACATATATACATATGTATGTATATATATGTATATACATATGTGTGTGTATATATATATATATATTATGTGTGTGTGTTAATCGGTCATCGGGTAAGGGAATTGTGGGTCGGAACCTAAAGACTCAGTGAGAAAGAGAGAGAGATGAGAGTAAGAAAGAGAGATGTCAAGGCAGATATGGAGCCATGAGATCAGTTGGGCCCTCGTGAGCCGTTAGAAGGATAGGAGGAAGGTCAGAGACGAAGCTTGAATGCAGGGAAACAGTGTAGGTTGAAGAAGAAGTATTCGTTAGGAGGGGAGTTTAACTTTTGTTCTTTGGGTTTTCTTAGTGAGAGAAATGGGAGATGAGAGTGAATGGGGTGGGAATGTGCTGCCTCCTCCTCTCAGAAAGACTTTTAAAAACCATCTAAGGTGGGTCTCCAATACTCCCCCTCCTCCAAACCTTCATGTATAGACCTTTATAAAACCTCTAACCTCACTCTCTCCGAAGAAATTTTCATTATTATTATTGAGGTGGCACTATCATAAATGAGTAACACTTTTCAATAATCAACTTGATTATGAAAATCCATGTGATACAATTGATTCAAAATGTTCATTATAGTTTATTAGCACTCGGAACTAGTATTCGAAATCAAAGCAACACAATTCAATTATAACACGACTACCTAAATTGTCACCCCTTATTGCCACGTCCACTCTCTCCTATATGTACAAAAAATGTGTCAGATTAAAATTATTTTAAAAAATAATCAATTACGGTGTGTTTGATTACAAAGTTGGAAAATTGTTGAAAAATAGTTTATTTCGATGAGAAGTTGGAAAATGAGTGAGAAAATATATGAGGTTTTTGTCTTACTTTTTCTATTTTCCATGGAAAGCAATTCGTTAGTTGGTGGATAAGAAATATTATTCACTAAAAATGAGGTTTTGGATGGATCACTTGGTATGTTCATGAACGTTATTCCTATATAACTTGTTTGCAACCACGGTACTATAAAGGCAAAACATGAGTTAAATAACTATTTTCATGTCAATCAATAATACCCTTAATTTATTTTTGTTAGGTAAATATATTTTGTCTTACCTTTTGGAGTCAACAACTTTGGTAAAATCACAAATTTTAACTTTTAAATATAAGATGATGGTGAGACCTGTCAAAAAACACGATAAACCGTTAACACAGCACGACGCGACACAGAATTATAAGTTAATGAGTTCACCTTTATTGGGTTTGGGTCATTAACGGGTTAACATGGTAGACCTATTAACACTAACGGTCCGGGTTTGGAAATTTACTTGTACCCCTTAACGCTAATGGGTAATGATAAGAATAACTATTAAAATCCATTATTTTTAAATTAATGAAGACAAACGAGTAATATAAGGTCACCCAATCCGTTACCCGTTTCGACCCAAACTGATTTATTAATATTAACGGCTGCTAACGATCCGAGTCGTATACTCATTTAGGCCTGTCAATGGGTCGGGTCTGGACCCGGACCCGACCCGAACCCGGTCAGTATAATAGGGTCTGAGCATATTTTTTTGGCCCGAGACCTGAAGACCCGAATACCCGAAGACCCGTTTATTAAACGGGTAGGGTATGGATCTTATACAAGACCCGGACCCGAAGACCCGACCCGAATTGTACATTATTATTTTGTATATATATACATATATACTATAAATTTATATATATTTATAAATATATCTTATCAATATAACATGTAAGTATTATATATAAAAATATATATTTATGTATCGAATAAATATAAGTAATATATGTTTTATTTATACTAATAATATTCTAGAATACATTACAAAATATTTTTATGTAAGATTAAATAATAAAGAAAGGGGATAAAATAAAATAAATATAAAATAAATGTACATATTTGACCAGACCCGGACCCGAACCAGAGACCCGAAGACCCGAACGGATCCGGGTCTGGATCCAATATTGTAGACCCGATGAAGACCCGGACCCGAACCCGAATCCGATGAAGACCCGATTACACGGATCTGGATCTCCCTAAACCCGACCCATCTTCGACCCGTTGACAGGCCTATACCCATTAATATTAACAGATCGTGTTTAGGTATTGATATTAGAGCCGTTAATCTTTAACTGGTCGTGCATGAGTTAAAAGATGTTTTGATATGTTAATCCTTTAACTCGATCCGTCCTCGACACGACCCGTAGGGCGAGATATTTCATTCCATAGGTAACTCAAGTGAGCACTTTGTGTAGAAGTAATTTGTGTCATTCTTTGACTAATGTCAACTCTCTCTCTCACCAACTTTGGTATACCTATATATGTACCTCAACGTGTTTTCTTTATAAACCATTATGTGTGATAATCGAATATTTATTGTGCAAACCATTATGCGTATGGCATGTTTCAAGAATCAAGGAATTCTATTCATTCGTTTCCATACGCATAATTACAGTTTTGATTCTTGAAGATGCCATACACATACGGGTTATGCTTCAGGCAAATGGACATGCCAACATCACATTCTATGCTATAGCTATTCTTGAAGATGCCCAGAGGAGAGATACGCTATTCTTTACAGAAAGAAGATAGATTTAAGATTTAAGACCAGGTTTTTGTGTTTTCTTCTAACTTACTCTCTTCTTCCCAAATTAAGGCTACGTTTGTTTTTTCATTTGAATCTGAAATATTAAGGTTGCGTTTGTTTTTCTATTTGAATCTGAAATCTTAAGACTGAATCTAAAGTCTAAAATTTGAATCTGAAAAATATGTTTGTTTTTATGTCTGAATGTACCTCTGAATTAATGTATTTAGACTCATTCAGACTTCAGATTCAGACTTCAGATGTAATTCTACCTCTTAACCATTAAGAGCCAAATATAGCCGTTAGCCTCTTAATCATTTAAAAAAATAAACACTTTTTGGTACCTCTTAAGTATGAATGGTTCAGATTCAGACTTAAGAGGTAAAAATAAACAACACCTAAGACTCAATCTGAAGTCTGAAATTTGAATATGAAAAATATATTTGTTTTTATGTCTGAATATACCCCTGAATGAATGTATTTAGACTGATTCAACTTCAAATTCAGACTTCAGATGTAACTTTACCTCTTAACCGTTAAGAGCCAAATATAGCCGTTAACCTCTTAATCATTTAAAAAACAAATACTTTTTGGTACCTCTTAAGTCTGAATGGTTCAGATTCAGACTTAAGAGGTAAAAACAAACAGGACCTAAGAGTCATACTTAAAAGTTTTTCATTGATTAAAAAGTTTTGATCTTGACCATTGATTAAAAGTATCCTTAATTTACACAACAAAAAGAAAGATAGGGACTCTTAATTTGGGACAGAGAACCTTTTTTAACTCCGCCAATGCAAAAGTTTGTTTCGTATTGCCGGTCCCAAGCCCGAATAAAGGAGGATGGGAAGAGGCTTGTTATACAATTCATTTTAACTCTCTATTCAAGGTAATCATTCAATATATGAAGAAGAGACAAATAAAACTTTATATTTGTTACCAAATATGGGTATTTTGTGCCTGAAATTCGGTCGAAGAATAACTTTTCACATCACAAAATTATAAATTTTGGCTTTTGTTATTTTTTTTTAGTTCAAAATAATCGAGGATTGATTAGGGAACATTTGAGGAAACTTATTAGCACCCATGCGAAGCCTGGATCGCCGAGCGAATTGGCGATGAACGGTTTAAGCTATATCATAGTCCTTTAAAATATAAAAATTTAGATTGCATACATGTTATTATTGTGGAAATTTGAAAATTCCTCCTCAATTAGTTTATATAGGGGTTCACTAGGTTGTTACAGCTGAAATATGTAATATATACATATACTGCTTAGAGTGTATTAACATGTGCTAGATACCTATCATCTTTGATCATAGTAATATTGTCGATACAATGCTAGATGTTACTTTTCTTTTACTAAGTCTTTTTTAATGTTACATTGCAGTTGTAACAATTTTTCTTTTACTTTATAAGATTTTTATTTTATCTTGTAGAGTCGTATATGTACCAATCAAAGTTTCGGTATGCGATCGAAATCTTTTTTTGGGGGAACTTTCTGAAACTCTGTGGGATAATTTTTTTAAGAACTTACATTTAATAGATTAATTGATATACATATGCACATCCTAAGCCTCATTTCTAGTTAATAATTTCACCATTTAGTATAGCAGAAACACAAAATATATGGGTGAAGATGTAAAAGGCATTCAAGACTTCTCGTCTTGACATTAGATTTAATATCGCATCAATATTTTTTTTTTTTTTTGCCAAAGAGGGACGGTACCCCCACCCATTTTATTTATACCATAAAGGAGAAAAAGCCTCTCCGAAGCTTACAAACCCAAGCACAAAATAATTCTAGAGGATGGGTCCATTACTCTAGAATGAGAGAATAGAAACTTGTGGATTTATAAACTATCCCCATTACAAGGAAAGAATACTTACAACAAAAAATATAGGGGATTGATCCCCAGTACAATGAGAGAGCTTAAGAATGTATAAATTTAGGGATTTATCTCATCCCCATTACATTTTCTTTATGATTGTTCTAATATTTGGAAGATTTTGTCTATCCATATTGAGATGACCTTTAGCCAATGTTGGAAGAGAATTGAAACTCCAGAAATAATCATCCATTTGAGATACTGAGGCTCTTGAAGCTAAATAATCATCTACTTCATTGTTTTCCCTCCAAGTATGGATGATTTTAAAATTCGTTGGATAAGTGATATTATCAAATATATCTTGAGACGTCCAAGGAGGTTTTGCTATCTTTAAAACAATGTCAACTAACGTTTTACAATCAGATTCAATGCAAACATTAGAAATATTTAAGGAAGAAAGCAATTTAATCCCTTCATGAAGGGCCATAGCCTCAGCATTAAAGGATGATTGAATACCTATTGATTTAGAAAAGGCAGCAATAAATTTACCTTGAGAATCCCTAATGACACCACCAATGCCACTTGAGCCCGGATTATTTTTAGAAGCACCATCAATGTTAAGTTTAAAAGTGCCAATTTGAGGTTCGCTCCAAATACACTTAATAAAGATAATCTTCTTTGGGAAAATATTGATATTAAAAGTTTTGGCAATAAAATCATCTTTAGGTGGAATTTTATAGTAAAACTTTCAATATTCTAAAATATTCGAAGACAAGAGGATAACATTTTTAATAATGTTATTTGCAAAAGTTTGACAATTTTCAAAAAGGTTTTTATTCCTAGCTTTCCATATTTCCCAGAAGATCACTTTAGGGATTACCTTAAAGAGAAAAGTTTTATAGTCCCTTTTAGGACATTGTAGCCACCAAGAGAAAAGGATAGACCTGCAAGATGAAAATTCAAGGGACAAACCAAACATAGATGCAAAGAAATTCCACACCTCAGAAGCAATAGGACATTCAATAAGGACATGGTGAGGGCTATCCTCAGCATTCTTGCAAA
Organism: Sambucus nigra; assembly: GCA_949130495.1. Classification (NCBI taxonomy): domain Eukaryota; kingdom Viridiplantae; phylum Streptophyta; class Magnoliopsida; order Dipsacales; family Adoxaceae; genus Sambucus; species Sambucus nigra. The sequence continues at coordinate 659,456,366 of OX422213.1, read as the reverse complement.
ATCTACAAATAGATGCTAGTCTCACACCAACTTTTTGGATCTCTGACTCAAAAGGGACAAAATTATTTAATATCTTCCAGCTATAGTTCGATAATTTCATGGGTCATTCTTTTATCCAATTTATTTTCCAAGATATAGATAAAGGCCTACTTTGTCTACAAATATTGTATGCAGATTTAATGGAAAACTCACCATTAATAGAGGCCATCCATATATCTTTATCTTCATTAATGTATGAGTCAGATAAGTCTTTAATGGAAGCTATCCTTTTCATAGAAGAAGATACTTGATTTAATCTAAGGCCATTTTTATATTTATTTCTAATAAAGCTAGACCAAATGCCATTTTCAAATTTATATTTCCAATATAATTTCATGCTAGAAGCAGAAACAATATCTTCAATTTTCCTAAAGTTAAGACCTCCCTCATCAAATGGGTAACATAGGTCATTCCATTTGATCCATTGAAAAGGCTTCTCCTTTGAGGTGCCACCCCAATAGAATTTACTAAATATGCTATGTAATCTTTTAATAATGATTTTAGGAGGGTTTAAAACAGCAATAGAATAAACAGGAATAGATTGTAGCACAAATCTAATAAGGGTAGCTCTACCAGCTTGAGATATTAATTTAATATAACTAGATGGGCAGTTGTGATACGTGGTTGATGTTAAATTTTAAGGTACTACCGATATTGACTTCACTGCACACACAATGGAAGTATAATATTAAAAGCAACTTCAGTCTCTCAAACTCTCTTCATATGTATTCTGAATTACAAGAAAAGAAGAGTCTCTTTAAATAGGCATTACGAAACATGGGGCCCAATTCTCTTGATAAAATTAATTTAGTGATTTTGTTTTGAAAGAAATATCTCTAGTGATTAGTTACCTAAAATAAGGATAAATTTCGTTAGCAAAAAAATTATCAGTCCAATAAACTGATAAATTTGTATTAAAGTCTAAAATTGAAAATTAATAATGTATTAAAATAAAATAAAATCATTTAAGATCCTCAATCAAAATTGACCAATGCTAGGTGTTCAATTTTTTGTTGCTGAATCCAGTTCCGTGCTTATTTATATTTATCGTGACCCAATCTCGCGCTCATTTTGAAATTTTTTAATTTCAGTAGCATATACAATGATCTTTGTTTTTTCACTCTTGGTCTTTGGGTTTCACATTGAATTTTCACGATGTTTTTGTTAATGACTCCATTGGCACTATTAATTGAATCTGCAACAACAAGTTTAAGAAGCTAAAAGGCTATGTTTGTCTTATTTAGTCATAATACTCCCTTCTGAAGACTTGGTAAGGGAAATACTAACTAGTTTCTCTTTTTATTTGATTTAATCTAACCAATTTCTTTAATGTTATAGCAAATGTTTGAAACAATACGGTCCCCCATGTGAGTGGTTTTGTGATATTATTTAATCACAATAAAAAAATTAGTTGGGTTTCTATTTTATCTACTTTTTTATCACACATTATTTTTAGTAATTGTCCATACCAGTTGCAAATGAGATTTACTTAAGCAGACTATAACTATTCTGAACTGTTACATATGGCACTTTGGAAGAAAATTAACATCCAAATTTTATGAAGGGGACTCTAATCCATTTCAGTAATAATTTGCACTCACTTTTCTTTACACTATTACTTGTCTAACATTTCAAAGCCCCTTGTAAGTGTCATGAATACTTCTTGTACTTACTTTGGAATACATCTACTGTGTAGGAAACATGCTATACATACACAATGCTAGAATATTAAAAATTTCATTTTCTTAGTTACTTTCTTGACCGATTAATAAATGTGATGGACATTTAGTATTTTATGTAAGTCTTGTGGAAAATGAAATAGATTTTAAATGTGAATTAACAATTGAAGAGATTTTGAAGCATAAGTAACAACATTCTCATTACTTGATTCTTGGATATACAATAGATCGATTTATTTATATACACATATCTCATAACAACTTTGTACACGTGGCATTACATAATTCGATCTCTTCTAACTAAATACCTAATGGATTTAACTATCTAACGAACACTTAGTTGGCCGCTAACACCTACCTAACTTGTGCATCAATTTTAGGCTTCTGAATCGGATCGAAATCTCTGTCATTCCCCCTCAAGTGAATCGGGGAAGTGGTCACCATGAGCTTAGGTGTAAAATATTGAAAACGAGTAGGAGATAAGGATTTTTGTAAAAATATCATCTATTTGGTCAGTGGAAGAGACATGGTGAATGACTATTTTTAGTAAGAACTTGTGCTCGGACATAATGATAAACTACTTCAATGTGCATTGTTCTAGCATTAAAATAGGGTCAGATGTTAAAGCATTAGTTGAGAGGTTGTCACACCACACAATAGGAGAGGGTTAAGTTTGAATATGAAGATCATGAAGAAGCATACGAAGCCAAGTGAGTTCAGCTATAACTTGGGCTAGAGCCCTATACTTAGCCTCTGTAGAAGATTCGAAAATTATAGCCTTTTTCTTTACAGACCAAAAAATTAGATTTGAACCAAGTAATACACAATTGCCCGATGTTGATCTTCTATCTTGAGCATCACAAACCCAATCCGAATCAATATAAGGAGTGAGAACAAATGAACTGAGATTGAAGGTAAGACCATGATTAATATTACCTTTGAGATTCCTCAATATTATTTTGACATTGCAAAAGTCACTGATTTTTGGATTTTGCATATGTTGACATGCTCAAATAACTGAGAAGGCTAAATCTGTTCTAGTAATTGTTAAGTATTGCAGATCTCTCACTAAGCTACTATATAGGAAAGGTGGATCAAAAGGGATTGAACTCTGCGACGAGATTGAAGGCTTAGTAGGTAATGGAGAGGAGTAAGATTCGCATTTTGTCGTAAACTAATTCCTCCTCAATTCATTTATATATAATGTATAGATATACTGCTTAGTTTGTATTAACATCTGTTGGAAACCTATAATCTTTGGTCTCGGTAATATTATCGATGCAATGTTAGATGTTACTTTTCTTTTACTTTATAAGCCTTTTTTTAATCTTGCATTGCAGTTGTAACATTTTTGTTTATTTTCTAAGCCTTCTTTTCCTCCTGCAGAGTCATATGTCTACTAATCAAAGTTTCGGTATATGATTAGAATATTCTTTTAAGGGTATTTCGAAAACTCTGTAGGATAATTTTTTTTTTGACTTCTTACCTTTAATGGATTACTTGACATACATATGCACATATTAAGCCTCATTGCCAGTTAATAATTTCGCCATTTTGTACAGCAAAAAATGGAAAAATGTAGGTGAAGATGTAAAAGGCATTCAAGACTTATCGTCTTGACATTGGATTTAATATCCCAACAATATCACAAGATGGTTGATGTTAAAGTTTTAAGGTACTACCAATATTGACGTACACTACACACACAATGGAAGCAAAATAGCAAAATAAACTTCAATCTCTAAAGTTAAATCTTATCTCTCAAAATCTTTTCATATGTATTATGAATTACAAGAAAAGAATAACCTCTTTAAATGGCCATTATGAAACATGGTGACCAATTCTGTTGACAAAATAAATCTAGTAATTTTATTTTAAAGAAATATCTTTAGTGATTAGTTATCTAAAATAAGGATAAATTAAAGCAAAATTAATCTCCGCTCTCTTTTGCTCAGCCCCCCTCCCTCCCTCTCAGTTATCGTCACTCTCCCATTTTGAGAAAGATTAGCGTCATGCTTAAATAGGATCGCCTTCTGCCTTAAGTGGAGCACAAACATGGGCCAACATCATATCTCTCAAAACTTTGCATCAACTGTTTTCCCTACCGTTGTTCCATCGGTGATGATTACAATGCATTTTTTTTTCCGGATAATCCACCATATTATGCCCACAACGACCATACTCATAACTCTTTATATTTTTGGAGTTGGGGATATTAAATTTGTCACCTTTGACAGAGTTACTTGTGTTATGAATATAGTCTTTGATATGACTAAAATGAACCCTCGTCTCTTAGGACGACGGGCATCACATCTCACGACCGAGTCGTCACAAGAGCCTCACATATCATTGGTGGGGTCATCCAGATAAGGTCGACCTGAGTAGGGTCGAACATGGCTTAATCATTGGTAGGGTCATCCAAATAAGGGTCAACCTCAGTAGGGTCGGCCATGGCTTAATCATTGACAGGGTCGTCCAGATAAGGGCCTCCACAGTAGGGTCAACCATGGATTAATCATTGGCAGGGTCATCCAGATAAGGGTCGACCTCTGTAGGGTCGGCCACAGCTTAATCATTGGCAGTGTCATCCAGATAAGGGTCGTCCTCAGTAGGGTCGGTCACGGTTTAATCATTGGCGGGGTCATCTAGATAAGGGTCGATCTCAATATGGTCGGCCATGGATTAATCATTGTTAAGGTTATCTAGATAAGGGTCATCCTCTGTAGGGTCGACCATGGCTTAATCATTGGAAGGTTCATCTAGATAAGGGTCAGCCATGGCTTAATCATTGGTAGGGTTGTTCAGATAAGGGTCGACCACGGCTTAATTAACCTCGACCTGATCACTACAGCTGAGACTACCTTTGACCTATCAACGCAAGATCATCAGTCTGTTATTGGCAACCTCAGACATCATGGAAGCAACCTCGACCATCATGCAGTGAGCTTGATACCTCAGACTAAGGGTCGAAATAGAAGACGTCAGCCTCGGACACAACCTCATAGCTCTCATACAGCAGCTCAGCCTCAGCCTTATATATCATCACATTGTACCTCGGACTTAGCCTTTTCCAACATCAAGGTCGTTTAAGCCTCGATCGAGACTAGGGTGACAAAGACCAAGGAGGGATCCCATCAGGGGACTGACTCATCAACTCGACCTCGGAACTCTCTAGCATCAACGTCATCTTAGCCTCAGCCAGTACCAAGATGATAGACTCTAGCTCGAGACCCCCAGATGACATCTACCGTATGAGCAGTATAAGATCCAAACATGGCATATCCCACGTGGACAAACCGTTATGACCAAATCTTCTTGGCACGTGAAGGAATATTTCATCACCATCCTCTACATGTGACACTTACAGGTGGCTTCACTAGATCGCCTAGATCATCCTACACATGCTCATTACATGCCTGGTGGTACACTACACCCCTCATGCACTATATATACTTATCTTCTCCTACCTTATAGAGGGTCCTCAATTACAAACCCTAGCCAAACTCTGGTGCATTTATAGTAAAGAGAGAAAGTGGAGCGATTGTATTGCTAAGGACATTAGACCCCTCTTTTAATAGTGATACTTACACTCACTTGAACAGTAGACGTAGGAAATTTCCGAACTACTTATATTGGTGTGTTTTTCCTCTTCTCCTCATCTCCTTCTACATATATTTGTTGTTGTTTGCTTCCATTGTTGTGCCTATTTGAACTCTACTTCCTCTTTATCTGGTGGTATTGTTTACAACATCATCATTTTGGTACCGTCTGTGGGAACATAAATAGTCATCTGCTTCCTATCTTAGCTTACTCTTCACCAGATTCTCTGGTGGTGGTTCAACCCCACTGTTGCTGGGTTTGAACTACCCTTAAAAGAGCTCCTGTCGAGTTTTTAAGTTCTCTTTTGTTTACAGCTCATCCACAATTAGGGTTAGACTATGACATCAGAATACCTGCCTCCTATTGGCTGACCTAGCACCAGCAACGCCCCTCCTCAGTTAGAGATGGCGGCAGCACCGAAGTCATTGGTAGCCAGCCAGCAGGCTATGCAAGAGCAACTGGGGGCCTTTAGCCAAAACATCATCACAAGACCAGTCAGAGAAGCATCAAAATTTATCACTCTGGTCGCATTAGCTCAATGCGAAGAGTCCAGGGGACGACATCAGGCACCACTAAAGGAGATCTCGTCAACGACGGAGAGACATTGTTGACCCCAGGCATTTACGCTTGGGGAGGCAAGGTCAACCCTGCACAAAGGGCCGATATGATGATTTAGAGGCTGAGGAAGATGCTCCGGTAGATTATTGGGAGCCCTATGAGATCTCAAGAAAAATTATGCAGCTAGTGCGAGCAATCCAAGATGGTCGGCCTTTGATAGATTGAGTCGAAGGTCAGCCTTTGAAAGGCTCGACCCAGGGTGTGACATACGAGATAAATTATGTAGATCAAGAAGTGTATCACGTTCTACAATGGAAGGTCAGCCAAACCTTGGCTAAGGCGATGGTCAGAGGGAGGTCAGCAGCCGACATAGCCCAGCGATGAGGGAACCCTCAGTTAGGCCTACGGAAGTAACTGGTGATAACCTCGGCCAGGCTGACATTATAGCAGTAGATAGACCCTGGAACGTCTCAAGAGGTTAGAAGATAAGATATGAGACATCCTAGGAAGCCAAGACCCTTTGTAAAGGGGCTACTCTGAAGGCTCACCTTTCAAAGCTAAGATAGTTGGTTTCCCAACACCTGAAAAGTTCAAATTGCCAATGATAACCCCAAAGTATGATGGGAGTACCAACCTAGTCCACTATATGGAAATGTATCAGTCTACTGCCGATATTTACTCTGTCTCAGATGAGATGAGGTGTCGTGACTTTTCTAGCAATTTGATAGTAGCAACTTATATGTGGTTTACTTCTCTCTCGAAGGGCTCCATTAATAACTTTAAGCAGCTCACAGATAGGTTCATTCACAACTTCTGTTTTGGGGTAGGACCTCAAAAGAAGACCACTCACCTACTGTACGTCAAGTAGGGAATGAATGAGATCCTAAGAGACTACATTGCAAGGTTTAACAAGGAGAATATAGAAGTGGAATATTATGAAGAGAGTATCGCTATGACAACATTAATGGGAGGGCTATAAAAAGGGAAGTTGATTTGAAAGCTTGTCAAAGACCCTTCGAAGTCTATGGCCGAGCTACTAGCTATGGCAAGAAAGGTCATGAATTCCGAGGAAGCTATGGCTTCCAAAGAAGAGGCTGAAGCTGGTGAAAGCAAGTCTCATAAAGGCAACGATAAGGACGGGAAGAAGAAGTCAACTGATAATAAATTTATCGACTCCACTCCACTCATAGTAAGTCCTGATATAATTTTAAATGAGATTAAAGAAGATAGAGACTTGAGATGGCCTGAGAAGATGAGAGCTCCTCTATATAAGAGGGACCAGAGTAAATGGTGTGAGTTTCATGAAGACCATAATCATATAACTGATAAATGCTTTGCCCTCAAGGACGAGATTGAGAAGCTCCTAAAAAAGGGAAAGCTTAAAACGTGTGTTGACAAAAGTGTCGATAATAATGATTCTAAGAAAAAGTACAGCCAGGCGAGACGACATGTCCAAACAAACACAAATAACGAAGAATCCGACGATTATGAAGAAGTCGACTCCGACCTCCCACCATAATATGTTGCTCCAAAGGGTCGACTGGATTAAAAGTTCATCAAAAGTTAACCAAAAACTCTTCATCCACAAAGCCGACCCACTGCTATCTCAGACTGGGGTGAGTGTTCTCTATCAAGTGAGTTTTCATGTAGTCGCTACCTCATATATCTCGACTATCTTTCTTATAACAAAAGGTAAATGAAAATTTTCATATGTTCTCTCTTATATTCTTCTCATATGAAATGTTCAGTTGCATGTTTTAACTCGTCTTAAACTATAAAACATCATCATTTTGATGAGAATCCCTCTCGGTAAAAATATAGTATATGGACGAGATGACCCTCATCCATACACTCTCAAAACGACGAGAGGGGACGTGGAAGAACACCTTTATTTGGTGGATTCAATTTCAAAAATCATTTTATGCTCCTCTTGATGAAAAGATAGTATATGGATGAAGGTCGTCTCGTCCATACACTCTCAAAATGATGAGGGGGACGTGGTCTAACACCATAATTCGATAAACCTAAATTTGAAAAATCATTTTGTTATACTCTTCTCGGACAAAGACAAGACGAGTAGAGATAAATATGAGAGTTAACATCATTAACTTGGTGATCTTATATCTGAAACATCATTAACTTGGTAACATGAAAGTTAACATCATTAGCTTGGTGATCTCATATCTGAAACATCATTAACTTGGTGACATGAGAGTTAACATCATTAACTTAGTGGCCTCATATCTGAGACAAACATCATTAACTTGGTGATCTCATATCTAAAACATCATTAACTTTGTGAAATGGAAGTTAACATCATTAATGTGGTGGCCTCATATCTTGAAACATCATTAAATTGGTGATCTCATACTTTAAAAACCATTGGATTGGTTAGAGACAAACATCATTCATATGCCCAAGTATACCCTTGTCCAAGCTTGGGACCCCTCGGCCAAGGACAACCTTGACAAATCATCAGACAGAGAGATATTATGACTCGGCCTGGGGGTCGACGCAGGAAGCCTCAGCCTCGTTCATAATAGTACATTCGATGATCTCATTTCCAACAACTATCCTATAAGAAGACCGACTCATCATCTCGGCCTGGACCAACACAACCTCATCCGGCTAAAGGACTATCTTATTATCTCGGTCTCATCCCAGAAGGAACCCCTCGGCTAAGTTTGACCAACAGCAATACCATCAATTTCTACAAAGTACATAGAAGGAATTAAGCATCAGAGGTCTTATGACCCAAGCACACTCGGCCTCATCCACCACATGAAATAACGTCTCATCAACTTCTTGGCCCAAAGATACTTTATCCCTCAGCCTTTTATTTACATTGAAGACTAAGGGCTAGGGGTAATTGATATGACCAAAATGTACCCTCGTCTCTTAGGATGACAGGCATCACATCTCACGGCCAAGTCATCACAAGAGCCTCACATATCATTGGTGGGGTCATCCAGATAAGGGTCGACCTCACTAGGATCGGAAATGGATTAATCATTGGCAGGGCCGTCCAGAGAAGGGTTAACCTTAGTAGGGTCGGCCATGTCTTAATCATTGGCAGGGTCGTCCAGATATGGGCGACCTCAGTAGGGTCGGCCATGGCTTAATCATTGGCAGGGTCATCGAGATAAGGGTCGACCTTAGTAGAGTCGGCTACTGCTTAATCATTGGCGGGGTCATCCAGATAAGGGTCGACCTCAGTAGGGCCGGCAATATCTTAATCATTGTCAGAGTCATCCAGAAAAGGGTCGACCTCAGAGGGTCGGCCATGGCTTAATCATTGGCAGGGTCATCTAGATAAGGGTCGGACTCAGTAGGGTCGTCCACGGCTTAATCATTGGCAGGGCCATCCAGATAAGGGTCGGCCTCAGTAGAGTCAACCATGGCTTAATCATTGGCAGGTTCATCTAGATAAGGGTCGACCTCAATAGGGTCGGCCATGGCTTAATCATTGGTAGGGTCATCTAGATAAGGATCGACCTTAATAGGGTCGGCCACAACTTAATCAACCTCGGCCTAATCATTACACTCGAGAATACCTTTGCACCTATTATCATAAGATCATCAATATGTTATTGGAAACCTCAGACATTATGGTAGAAACCTCGACCATCATATAGTGAACTTGATACCTCGACCTAAGGGTCGAAACAAAAGACGTCGGCCTGACCATAACCTCATAGCTCTTATACAGCAGCTCAGCCTCGACCACAACCTCATATCTCTCATACAGTAGCTCAGCTGTGGCCATAACCTCATAGCTCTTATACAGTAGCTCAGCCTTGGCCTCAGCCTTATAGATCATAACATTGTGCCTCGTCCTTCGTCAGCATCAAGGTCGTCTCAGCCTCAGCCAAGACTAGGATGACAGAGACCAAGGAGGACTCCCATCAGGGGACTAACGGATCAACTCGACCTCAGCCCTCTCCAGCATCAACGTCATCTCTGCCTCAACCGGGACCAGGATGATAGACTCTAGGCCGACACTACTCAGATGACATCTACCGTATGAGAAGTATAAGATCCCAACATGGCATATCCCATATAGACAAACCGTTATGACCAAATCTTGTTTGCACGTGAGGGAATATTTCATCACCATCCTCTACATATGACAGTGACAGGTGGCTTCACTAGATTGGCTAGATCATCCTACACATGCTCATTGCATGCCTGGAGTACACTACACCCCCAGGCACTATATATACTTGTCTTCTTCTACCTTATAGAGGGTCCTTAATTACAAACCCTAGTCAAACTCTGGTGTATTTACAGTAAAGAGAGAAAGAGGAGTGATTGTATTGCTAAGGCCACTAGAGCCCTCTTCTGATATTGATACTTACACTCACTTGCATAGTGGACATAGGCAATTTCCGAACCTCTTATATTGGTGCATTTCTCCTCTTCTTTTCATCTCCTTTTACATATCTGTGTTGTTATTTGCTGTAATTGTTATGCTTATTTGAGCTCTATTACCTCTTTATCTGGTGGTGCTATTTATAATATCACCAGTCTTCGTCCTTGAGAGCGTATTCCACTGATTATTGGAGTATAGAGATTCATCGGAGATTCAACTCGACATGATAACTCATTTGTAATTCTTGAAAATAACGACGAATATTTTGTTTCATTCGCTCATTCAACCCTGTCCCGGTACGTACCATACAAAATTTCTATATTATTAGCATTGAACCTTGCCATAAAATTTTCACATGAGAAAACCCATATTTCTTGTTAAAATGGGATAGGAATGCCATTTGCATATTTTGCTTCATGAGGGTCATAATCGACCATCCCCACTGCTCACGGTCCCACATAAATTCATCCCACATTATAAGAGCTTTCCCTAGTTTCAATCATATTCACAAAATTGTCCTTGGTAATGTTCTCCTAGTCGAACACTTTCTCCATGGTGTTGAGCTAGTCAACGAAGTCAACCAGATTCATATTGCTATTGAACATGGGGACATAAATACAAATATCCCCATGAGGAGCCTTCTCTAGGATGCATAACATGATGCCAATGTTACCCCTTCCATCACTAGTCGCCGCCTCCGGACCCTTTACGATCTCCCCGTCCTTGCCTTCTTCAATTAGGACTTCCTCCTCTTTTCAAAACCCCAGCCATGGACACCTAACGTTGTCCCCCCAAAGATGGCCTCCTCCCCGTGCTAATTGCACGGGAGCCTAAATCTCGTATGTTCTCATTTTGGACAATCAAGCACCATGTGAACGATTATCTTTGCAACTATAACAACCCCTCTCATTAATCGGGACAAAAGAAAAATCGGTGTTGTGTTTACCATTCCTATAATTTGATGTTATCATTGCCAGGAATGGCAGAGTCATCAGCTCACAATGGCTTCACCTCAATTTTAGAGTTTTTTTTACGTTAATACATTGCTAATTTTCATTTTTAGACTTTAATATAAAGTAATTTGTTTATTAGACTTTAATAATTTTTTCCTTGCTAAAATTCCACATTTAGCCACCAAAAAGGCACTAGAGTCTAGTAAACTCATAAGTTTGTACTAAAGTATAAAATTGAAAATTTTTAATGTGTTGAAATAAAAAAAAACATTTCAGATCCTCAATCAAAATTGACCAACGCTAGGGGTATGGTTTTTGGTTGTTGAATCCAGTCCTGCGCTCAGTTTGAAATTTGTTACTTTCAGTAACGTATACAATGATCTCTATTTTTGCACTCTTGATCTTTGGGTTTCACATTGAATTTGCATGATATTTCCGCTAATGACTCAATTGGCACCATTAATTGAATCTGCAATAGCAAGTTCAGCAAGCTAAAAGGTTTTGTTTGTCTTATTTAGTGATAATACTCCCTTTCGAAGGCTTGCTAACTAGATTCTCTTTTTATTTGATTTAATCTAACCGATTTTTTTTAATGTTATAGAAACTGTATGAAAAACTAAGGTCACCCCTGTTAGTGGTTTTCTGAAATTGTTTAATCACAAAAAATAAAATAAAAATTAGTTGGGTTTTAGTTTTTTCAACTTTTTGTTCACGCATTATTTTTAGTAATCGTGGATACCAGTTGCAAATGGGATTTAGTTAAGCATACTATAACTATTCTGAACTGTTACATATAGCATTTTAAATGAAAATTAACATATAAATTTTGTAAAGGGGACTCTAATCCATTTTAGTAATAGTTTGAACTGTCACTTTACTTTCCACTATTACGTGTCTAACACGATTGATAATTAACTAGTATGTGTATACTTTAAGGTTAAACCATTCCAAATCCCTTTGTAAATATCATAAATACTTATAGTACTTACTTTGGAATATAGATACCATGCAGGAAACGTGTTATACACACACAATGCCAGAATATTAAAAATTTCATATGCTTAGTTGCTTTCTTAACCTATTAAGAAACATACTGGAAATTTATTACTTTATGTAAGTCTCTTGGATGATGAAATAGATTTTAAATGTGAATTAATAATTGAAGAAATTTTCAAATAGAAGTAATAACATTCTTATTACTTGATTTTCGGATTTACAATAGATCGATTTATATATACATATCTCATAACAACTTTGTACACGTGGCAATACATAATTGGATCAACGAACACTTAGTTAACTGCTAACAACTAACTAACTTGTTCATAAATCGCAGACTTTTGGGTCGGATCTGAATCTCTGTCAGCCCCCAAGTGAATGGGGGAAGTGGTCACTATGAACTTGGGTGTCAAATATTGGAAACGAGTACACTGTAAGGCTTTTGTAAAAATATTAGCTAGTTGGTCAGTGGAAGAGGCATGATGAATGACTATTTTTAGCAAGAACTTGTTCTCGGACATAGTTATAAACTACTTAAATGTGATTTGTTCTACCATGAAAAATAGGGTTAGATGTTAAATCAATAGCTCAGAAGTTGTCACACCACACTATAGGAGAGGTTTGACTTTGAATATGAAGATCATGAAGACGCATACGAAGCCAAGTGAGTTCAGTTGTAACTTGGGCTAGATCCCTATGCTTAGTCTTTGTAGATGATCTGGAAATTGTAGCCTTTTTCTTTGCAGACCAAAAAAATTAGATTTGAACAAAGAAAACACAATAGCCCGTTGTTGATCTTATATCTTTAGCATCACCCACCCAATCCGAATCAGAATAAGTAGTGAGAACAAATGAAATGCAATTGAAGGTAACACCATGATCATTATTCCCTTTGAGATACCTCAACATTCTTTTGACATTGCAAAAGCCACTGACTGTTGGATTTTGCATATGTTGACATGCTCGATTAACTAAAAAGTCGAAATCTAGTCTGGTAATTGTTAAGTATTGCATAGCCTCTTTATATAGCCATTACGAAACATGGGTCCCTAGTCTATTGACAAAATAAATCTAGTATTTGTATTTTAAAGAAATATCTCTTGGCAAAATAAAAAATTTAATCTCCGCTCTCTTATGCTCACCCCCCCTTCTTCCTCTCAATTCTCATCTCTCTCCCCTTTTGAGAAAGCTCAGTGTCATGCTAAAATGGTCTTGCCTTTTGTCTTAGGTGGAGCTCGAACATCGGCCAACATGACCTCTCTTGAAACTTCTTGTGAACCGTTTCCCCTACCACTGTTCCATCAGTGAAGATTACAATGCGTTTCTTTTTCTTCGTACAATACACCATCTTATGCCCGCAACCGCCATATTCCTAACTCTTGATATTTTCTGAGGCGGGGATGTTGAATTTTTCATCTTTAACGGAGTTACTTGTGTCGCGAATATAGTCTTCATCCTTGAGAGCGTATTGTACTACTTATTGGAGTATAGAGATTCAACGAAGATTCAACTCGACATGATAACTCATTTGCAACGCTTGAAAATAACGACCAATATTTTCTTTCGTTCTCTCATTTAACCTAGTCCTGGTACACGCCATTAAAAATTTCCATATTATTGACATTACACCTTACCGTAAACTTGTTACACATGCAAACACATCTTTCTTTTTAAAGCGGGATAATAATTCCATTTGTATGTTTTGCTTCCTCTGGGCCATGATCAACTGGCCCCACTGCTCGCAGCTCCACATAAATTCATCCCACCTTAAAAGAGCATTCCCTTGTAGTCTAGCTGCAACTAACATCACACACTTACCTCAGTGGTGTTCTCCTAATCGAACACTTTCCCATGGTGTTGATATAATCAACGATTTCATCTAGATTCATACTGCTACTGAACATGGAGACATAAATACAAATATACCTATGAGGATACTTCTTTAGGAGACATGAAATGATGCTAATGTTACCCTTTCATCACTAGTCGCTGCCTCCGGAACCCTCTAAGATCTCCCCGCCCTTGTATTTTTCCATCAGGACTCCCTCTTGTTTCGAAACCTGAACCATTGCCACCTAACGTTTTCAACCAAAATATGGCCTCTGCCCCATGCTAATCGCTCGAGAGTCTAAATCCCGCATGTTCTCGTTTTGGACAATCAAGCACCATGTGGCCAATTAACTTTGTAACCACAACACCTCCTCACATTAATCAGGACAATAGAAGAATCGGTTTTTTGTTTCCCGTTCTTATAATTTGATGTTATCATTAGCAGGCATGGCATAGTCATCAACTCTAAATGGGTTCACATCAATTTTAGAGTTTATTCTAATAGATTACTGTGGCCATCCTTGATCCTTGCCCGCGGCCGGGTGCGTGGAGGAAGGATCCTCGGGTCCTGTGCGTCCCTTCCGAGACTTCGGTCGGCGTCGTTTGAGATGTGGTGTAAAAATGTAGAGAGATTTAGAGTCGCCAGTCTATTTTACTTAAAACAGATAAAAGAAAAAAAAGGGAAGCCATCCCGAAGATGGCATCCAAAGACATACTAGTGCATGCGAAACCAAAATGATTCGAGAAGGGTTCGGAGGCTTAGTTACGAAATGGGAAGGTGTTAGGCACCCATTCCACCCTTTCGGTCTCTCATGGATATTTGCTATTTTCCATTATTTTTCCCCATGATATGTGTGCATGTGTATATATATAGTGGAGATAGGAATCCTCTACTTGTATCATGGAAGAGATAAAGCGTGTCATCCATAGGAAGGTTTAAGAATAATATTAGAAAATAAGATTTATGCGATTACCCTTACGTTGATCGTTATAATGGAACGATAACGCATATGGAGTAATACGTCACTAAGAACAAGTATATAGAATATAAGAAAATTGGATTTAGAGAAAATAGAAAATGAGAGAAAAGTGAGAAAAAGGACTCGAGTCTCAGGTTTTACCCCGAGACGCCTACGTAGCCTATAAAGGCATCAAAGTCCACGTAGTTCGCATACAAAATGAGGGGTAGGGTTTATCCCATAAATCCAAATGGGGGATCGCTTATTTGTGAGTATGTGTGTGTGTGTAGGAAAAAGTGTTTTAGTTGTGAGAAAATTGTGAGAAAAGTATGAGAATCCCTATTTGGAATTTATGAGCAAACCCTCTTTTTCTTATTTTTTGGGTTTAATTTATATGAAAATAAGATATGTTCAATAATTCTAAATAAAAAATTATATTAGGATATGTGAAATGAGATAATAAAAATTCTAAGTAATAAAACAAGTTATTGAAAATTTAAGAGGATTTGAAGAGAAAAGTGAGAAAGATGGACCTTCTTGGAGACCTTGAGCTTGATCTTAAATGTTGGAGAGCAGCCCTTGAACTTGGATGATGATGGAGAGTAGCTAATTCACCAAGTTTGATGAAAAGGATGATGAAAAGTGGAAGTGAAAAAAGGATTTGGATGTTAAAATCGCGCTGCCTTCGAGAGAGGTTTTTGGGATTCAATGAGAGCGATTTTTATTAGATCTGGGGTCCTCTTACAAATGAGGTGAAGGCCTCCTTTTATAGGCCCATGTAACTGCTGATCGGCATAGACCTGGTCCTGCCTATCGGCACCTGTCGATAGGCAGGGTCTAGAACCTGCCATTTGGCAGTGTGTTTCAGGATTTTTCGGAAATCGGCCGCCAAGGGCAAACCATTGGTCAAAATCATGCACGGGAAGATCGTTAGAAAGGTAATTCAGATACCTTAGAAAGTCCTTTGGACCGCTCCCGGGTTTAGGAGTTGACTTTGGGTCAAATATGGCTCCGAAGTGTTTGTCGGTCCATTGGACGGGGAATCGTTCGAACGCAAACGGATCATTCGTCCGCATGGTAAGTCTGAATCATGAACGGTTCGAATTGTTGGAAAGGTTAGGAGATTTACTTCTATATTCCAAAGAGTTTGACCCTATTTGGAGAGTTGACTTTGGTCAATCGGGCCCTGGAAGCATTCAGTGACCTCTTGGAGTAAAACGGATCGTTCGTCCGCATGGCAAGTCGAAATCGCACACGGGACGGACCATTGGAAAGAGGATTCCATGCCCTTTGAAGATTCATTTAGTCTCGATCAAGCTGAAGAGTTGACTTATGTCTAACAGAGCTCGGGAGCTCCCGGTGGCCTCCGGATCAAGTTTTGGACGCAAATGGATCGTTTATTCGCATGCTAAGTCGGAATCGTGCACGGGACGGTCCATTGGAAAGGGGATTCAGTGCCCTTTGAAGATTCATTTAGCCTCAATCGAGCTGAAGAGTTTGACTTTTTGGTCAAACAAACCTTTAGAGTGCCCGATGGCTTCTAGGTCAGTACTCGGGGTATAACTTGGGTTTGTAGTGATGAAGGGGGATACTAGGTACCTAAGGAGAGTTAGGGGGTAACAGGATGGGGTGTCTATAGAGCCCCTCAATGGGTGAGTTTGGAACAAATGATGACCGTTGAATTGACACCACGTGATGCTTTTGAGGAAGTATGACCGCTTTAGAGGGTCGAGGCCGATTCTGAGGACCTAAGGGGTATATTGAAGATGATCAAAGGTTTAGGTCAATTTTGAGAACTAGGAGTGGTGCTGGGGGATGGCCAATTTTCGTGGGTCAAAGCCAAATCTGCGGGCCTGAGTGATGAGGGTGATCGATTCTGCGGGTCAAAGACAATTCTGTGGGCTTAGGGTGAAGATCTAATAACCGAGGTCAATTATGACCTAAGAGTGGTGACGATCGAGGAACGAGGTCAATTTTAACCTAACTCAAGTTATGATCCAAGACTGAGGTCAATTCTGACCTAAGAGTAGTGACGATCGAGGACCGAGGTCAATTCTGACCTAACTCAGGTGACGATCCAAGATCGAGGTCAATTCTGACCTAAGAGTGGTGACGATCGAGGATTGAGGTCAATTCTGACCTAACTCAGGTGACGATCCAAGACCGAGGTCAATTCTGACCTAAGAGTGGTGACGACCAAGGATAGAGGTCAATTCTGACCTAACTCAGGTGACCATCCAAGACCGAGGTCAATTCTGACCTAAGAGTGGTGACGACCGAGGACCGAGGTCAATTCTGACCTAACTCAGGTGACGATCCAAGACCGAGGTCAATTCTGACCTAAGAGTTGTGACGATCGAGGACCGAGGTCAATTCTGACCTAACTCAGGTGACGATCCAAGACCGAGGTCAATTGTGACCTAAGAGTGGTGACGATCGAGGACCGAGGTCAATTCTGACCTAACTCAGGTGACGATCCAAGATCGAGGTTAATTCTGACCTAAGAGTGGTGACGACCGAGGATCGAGGTCAATTCTGACCTAACTCAGGTGACGATCCAAGACCGAGGTCAATTCTGACCTAAGAGTGGATAAAGATTGGATTTTGGTTCTGCTAGAGAAAGTGACTTATGATTTTGATCTGAGCTGGGGAGCTGATAGCCGGGGAAGCCTTTGTTTCTTTAGGAAGCCTCACAGGGGGGAACAACCTATTTTGGTATTGTAAGAGAACTCCGCTGGGGAAGTGATCAGGCGATCTTTAGAGATCCTCCGGAGCTTTGCCGGGAGGAGGTTCACTTGGTTTTTGAGGAATCCATTGGGAAAGAGGGGTTCCACTTGAGGGAATGCAAAATTTTCCTGGTGAAAATGTTCTAAATCTTTTCTGAGATTTTTAGAAATTTTTTGAGGATTTTTTGGTGCTTTTTGGTATTTTCTGGGAATTTCTGTACGAAATATAAGGGGGAGTGCCGGTTGGCATGGTATGAGGGGTGCTATTCGGCAGTGGCATAGACTTTTGGACTACCACGGGAAGGTAAGAAGTCAGTGCCGATCGGTATGGTAGGGGGAAGTGTCGATCGACATGGCGCTTGGCATCCTATATAAAGGGGGCGAATCCCTTCATTTTTTCACAACTTCTTTGCTTTCTCTCTTTCTTCGATTTCTCTGAAAATCGTCTTAGCATTTCGATCTTCAAGAAATGGCTGGTTTTCTGAGCACTGCAGTCCACAGGGAGTGATTGACCATTGATGACTGGGCGAATGTGGATTGGAGGGCCAGGGCGCCTCTTGCTTTGGGGAGTGAGAAATCTTTTGATGCGTTTGAGCCTGTTGCGGATGAGCGGACCTTACTGCGGGAGCCATCGCGTCACCGCACTTCGAGAGTGATTCCCGACGGTTATGTAAGTAACCCGACCTTTGTCATTCCTTTCTTTTTTTTATGATTTTTCTTTCTTTCTTGACCTCTGATGACATTTTTTCCTTTTTTCCAGTCTGATATTTCCTTCAAGAACATGCGCGCCCGCGGGACGACGGGGCTCAGGGATGTCTGGGAGCATCTCCCACCTGTGATGCATTGGGTGGTATCATCAACGGGTTTTGGGAGGTTGGCATTTGCACTGGATGAGACGCCTCGTTCGACAGTGGTCCTGTGCGCTTTGGGAGAGAGGTGGTGGGATACTACCCACACCTTCCATTTCAGCTTCGGGGAGATGACTGTGACTCCCATAGACGTGCAGCAGCTGTTGGGGCTGGACTGTGATGGAGAGAAGATAGAGGTGGATCGCTTTTTGCGGGTGAGATCAGGAGCAGTACATGCGGAACTTGGTGATTTAGGGAGGATAGTTTTCGGGGATTCTATTCGGCTGTCCCTGCTGAAGGATGTTTTGTTGGGCAGGGAGATTGATGTGGAGGATGGGTTGTAGGTGAGGCAGATGGCCCAGTTATTTATTTTTCCGGTGTTGGGAGGTTTCATGGTGGCGTCGAGCGGCGATGTCGTCCATTTGTGGTTATTATCGTACTTGAGGATGTTTTCGAACATCCTTTTCTATGACTGGGGGAGTCTGACTTTGGATACCCTTTACTCTTCACTGAATGCATTCAGCCGGTTCTGCCAGCAGACCTTTACTGGAGCCACGTACCTTCTTGAGGTATTCTTTAGTTTGCGCATTTATTTTCATGAATTGACATTTTCCTTTCATGCATTCGCATTTTCCTTATGCGTCTCTTTTTGTTTGCGAATTCAGACGTGGTTCTATGAGGTGATTGGGTGCAATACCCCGTTGATCGCGCTGAAGGACGAAGGGATCTCTCTCCCTGGAGGCGGTGCGTTAGGTATTAAATGACCTGACCAGTGGTAAGGTAAGACTCTTTCCATTCTAATCTTGGTTTTTTCACCTTCTGATCATATATTGATCTATGCTTGTTTGGATATTTTCAGGTGACCTTTTATCCTGGGGGACAACCATTCAGGATACGGGGGTGATCGGGTTGAACGCGCAGATGAGGCATTTGCTGGCGCATGAGTTTGGCCATTCTTGGTATCTCGGGGAGAGGGTGGCTCGTCATATTGCTAAGGAGGAGGTGGTGGTGCCACCCGCACAGCCCCCTACATCTATGAGGCGGGAGAGACTGCTGTCGGAGGATGAGAGGATCGCAGCGATGATCGATGATTCCTACTTATTGTACACTGATACGGCTGTGCTGTATGACTATATGGACTTTGTGACGAGCTGGTTAATGGCACCCAGTATATATGATGCCCTGCATTTCCTTCCTACGAGTTCGAGTCGGGTGGTGGGATCTTCCCACGGTTGTGGTGGTCCGACGGCATCTGTCGCGATGGCGACTTCAGAGGTTCCTTTTGTGCGGTTACATACCCCTTCGTACAACATTTGGCGGGAGGATGGAGGGATGGTGCCTATGTTGCACTGTCCTCATGTGATGGATCCGGAGGAGTTGGGTTTGACAGAGGAGGTCTTCCGACCTGCGGTATACCTTTTTGTTCCTCTCTTTCTTTCTTTTCTGTTTTGGTCATCTTTGCTTTGATACTGATTTTGCCTTTCCTTGCAGTAAGTCTGGGTGTCGACCACTTGGCTAAGGGACATCAGAGACTGGATATCTTCGGCGACTGCCCATATCCGGGATGGGGTTCCTGTTCCTTCTTAATTGGTGCCATTTGCTTCGTCCGGAGAGGACTTTGGCTCGGGTAGTGGTGGTGAATCATCTCGCTGTAGGGGAAAGAGAGCACGCCGCAGGGGTGGAAGCTCTTAGGGAGGAGGGTAGGTGTGAGAGAGAGAGAGAATGTGGGTTCGGGCTGAGTCCCGTTGTTTTTTCTTTTTCTTTTTATTTCCTGCAAAATTTATGTAACACAGAAGACAAATAGATTCAATGCAATGGAGTTTTTTATTATCTCTTATTATTGATTAATGAATGCACATGCGCTTTTTACTTTGTTGCTGATACCGTAAAAAGGAATATTTTGGGAAATTTTTTGAAGGAAAGTTTTTTAATTAAAAGGGGAAATTTTATAAGGAGAAAAAAGGATTTTGAAATTCTGTTGAGAATATCAATTTATTTTTATTGAGTTTTCTGATTTAACAAAAGAGGAAAAGAGGGAAATTTCTAAAAATGGGGGGTTGTCGATCGGCAAGCACCCTGACCTGCCTATCGGCAGTTCAGTCCAGTCCCATCAATTCAAATATTTTATTGGTACCCTCTTCAGCCTTTGGTACCTTGTGGGGTAGGATTCCCTCCGATTTCTGCAGGGATTATGTCCCTTGTGAGGGTTCTCAAGTATAAAAAGGGGTAAGGGTGGAGTGTTTTCATCACACCTTTGCATTCTTACTTACTTGTCCACTATCCCTTAGCCTTGCAAGATGGCTCTCCCTGGTAGAAATGAGTTTGCTAACTACCTCGAAGCCTTGGAATCAATGTGCTCTTATGATGTCGACTACGATGCTTTTAACATGCGTCGAGTCTCCTTGTGGCGCAATCGACCTATTGAGTGGAACATGCTGATGGCGGCGGTACAATTCTGGTACCCCGAAGACCATGTATTCCGCTTTGGGTTTGATGAAGTTTATCCTACCTACGAGGAATTTTCTGTTATGATGGGTATAAATCCCAGTATTGCTGCGGCTTTACCCAAATTTTCTCGTTCTCCCAGGGATTTGTTGGACGGGCTTCTTCATATTTCACCTTTGGTGGCCAGATCATTAGTTGTTGGAGGAATGATCTCCCTCCTGGAGGTGGTGCAGTCCGTTCATTTACGGGACGTAGGTGATGATGGCTATACTAGAGCCATTGTTCTGGGCCTGGTTTTGAAATTGCTGCTGGTGATTGGGGAACTAATAGTGGACCCGCAACTTGCAGCCATTACTTCGTGGATGTCATACTATTGTAATCCTGCAGCGGTGATACTGGCGGAGACCCTGAATGGCTTGAATGCCTGGAGAGAAGGTCATTTGGACTTTTTGAGGGCTATCCCCGTGATGCTGTTCATGTGGTTATCTAAAAGACTCCGCTTGGTGGTCCCTCTATAATATCCTTTGTCGGCTATACACAACTTCTTTTTGCGTTACTTCATCATCGTTGGCCTGTATGTTGAGAGCTGGGAGAATTAGCTTGTGGAGTATGGGTCTACGAGTCTCCGCTGGTCAGTGCCTTGGTGGGGACAGTTACAGCCTATTCTGGAGCTAGGAGAGTACTCATATGTGCGGTTGGTTAGTCTCAGACATACCTCTTTTTATTTCCCTTGGCGGCTTCTACGCCAATTTGGCTGGGCACAGGTCGTGCCACCTCGGACACTAAATTTTTTTCCGCTAGAAGATTTGACTGAGCGCCTGCGTCTGTTGCTTGGATCTCTGTGGGAAGATCGGCATCCGTCGACCCGTCCCTCTCAGTTTGTCGAGGGAGTTTGGCATGTTCCTAAAGATTATATGAAGTAATAATGGAGGAAAGTAGTCAGCAAGATGTTGGCAGTGGAGACTGGATAAAGGTGGTTTGTTTTATCTAACACCATGGAAGGGGGTGTTGTGGTATTTTCAAAGATGGTTTAGGCTCATCGGTCCATGGAGAGTTTACGACACTCTATTCAGGTAGGGTACACTTGGGGACCTCAGGATGTAGATGACGAGGGTGCAGGCTCCTCTGGTAGCTGTGGGTAGGACTCTTGGAGAGTTTATTTGTGTAATACGGAATAGATGTGGGGATTTTATTTGTCTTTTTATGATAGTAAGGGGAAGGGAGTTATCCGTTCCTTTTCTTATGTAATCCGTACTGTAATTTCTTATTAATGAAATAAGCAAGTTTCTGATCAGCCAGCTGTGCCTTTTAATGAATTTTACATTTCTGAACTATCTATACCGATCACTAAGGCATATATAATCCTTTTGTTCAAGTATTTGTTTGAGAGAACTGCCGTTCTCGGAGATAAGAAAAGAATTGTATTTTGTGAAAAAGAAGGGGTCATGATCTTGTAAGATGTGTGAGCTGCCTACGTACCTCTGGGGTTTTAAAAAGTTTTTTATCTGTTTGAAAATAGTTTTTGCAGAGGATCAGGCCCACGTAGTTCTGGGTAGAGGAAATGAAGAAAGTTTTTTTAGAATAGAAGGGGGTGAGAAGAGTCGTAGCGCGCCGATATTCCAGACTAGGGGTAGAATTTCTTGAGATGGTCCAGGTTGATTGGACGAGCCATCTCTTCCCCATCTAGGTCAGTGAGCATGGAGGCACCGTCGGATAAGATTTTCTTTACAATGTAAGGGCCGCTCCAATTGGGCTTGCATTTCCCTCTGGGGTCCCAGATGGGTTCTATTATCTCCTTGAGGGCTAAATCCCCCTCTCGGACACCACGGTCCTTGACTCTCTTATTGAATGATAGCGCTATTCAGCGATGATACCCCTGTATGTGGTAAAGAGCTTTCAATCTCCTTTCATCTAGGAGTGTCACCTCATCGAGACGACTTTGGCACTAGTCTTCTTCGTTAATTTTGCTTTCGAGCATGACGCGTAGCGAGGGTATTTCCAGCTCCACAAGTAGTACTGCTTCCATGTCGTAGACCAGAGAGTAAGGGGTAGCCCCAGTAGAGGCTCGGATTGAGATTTAATAGCCCTAGAGGGCGTACGAGATCCGGTCGGCCCAATTCCTACAGCTTCCGGTCATCTTGCTGATGATGGCTTTGAGGTTTTTGTTGGCTGCTTTGACTGCACCATTGGTCTGAGGTCGGTAGGGAAAATATTTGTGTCTCTGAATCCTGTACTCGTTGACTACTTCAATGACTTCTACTTCGAAGTGCAACCCGTTATCGGACACTAGCTCATGCAGGACCCCATATCGGCAGATGAAATTTTTCTTGAGGAATTTAGCCACTTTCTTGGCATTCAATACTGCGTATGACTTAGCTTCGACCCATTTAGTGAAGTAATCAATGGAAACTAGGTTGAACTCATGCCCATTTGAAGCCCTTGGTGTAACCTTCCCTATGATATCGATACCCTAGGTGGACAATGACCAGGGAGAGGTCATGTTGTATAATTCTTGTGGAGGCAGGTGTTGAAGATAGCAGAACTGTTGGCATTTGAGTCATCTTCGGACATAGGCGGTGCAATCCTGGGCCATGGTGGTCCAGTAGTAGTCCTATCGGATGATGTTCTTGGCAATCATGTGTCCGTTCATGTGGTGCTCTCATTCCCCGCTGTGGATTTTCTGCATTATTTTCTCAATCTCAGCCCCTGCGATACGGTGTAGATGACTTCCATCGAAGTTTCTCTTGAGTAGAGCTTGATGACAAATGATGTACCGAGCGGCCAGTCTTCGAAGGGTTATTCGATCTTTCTTGTTGGAACCCTCGGGGTACCTACCATGTTTGAGGAGGCACCAGATATCATAGTATCAGTAATCGTCTAGTTCGGGATCTTCAGTGGAGACAAGCTCAGTATGGTAGCAGTGGGTTGGTTTGTCTTACTTTTGAACTAGGAAGGGGGTCATTATTATTCCTTCGGGCATGTCGACCATGGAGGTCAAGGTAGCGAGAGCATTGACTAGGTTATTCTTTGCTCGAGGTAAGTAATGGAAGGTGATATCTCGGAATCAGGAGGCTAAATCTTCTAAGTGGGCATGGAAGGGTTGGAGCTTTTCGTCCTTGACTTTCCACTTTCGGAGCACTTGACCGATGATAAGGGCAGAATCCCAGTAGACATCAAGGTATTGAATACCTTTCTTGAGAGCAACTTTGAGGCCTACCTTGCATGCCTCATATTCCTTCATGTTGTTAGTGCAAGGGAAATCCAATTTGATGGAAATAGGAGTGTGGGAGTCATTTGGGGCAATCAAAAGTATCCCAATGCTGTATCCCTTTTTATTGGCAGCTCCGTCAAAGAACATTTTCCATCTAAGGTGGTCTTGAGCGGTGCATAGGATATTTTCATCTGGGAATTCAGAGATCCAGACATCTTCTTCTTCTACGGGGGTAATCAACCAGGTAGTCAGAGATGGCTCTTCCTTTAACAGATTTCTGTGTGATGTACATAATATCGAACTCGATTATGAGCATCAACCATTGGTCATTCGACTGGATAAGGCGAGTTTCTCAAGCAGGTATTTGATGGGATCCATTCGGGATACAAGTTTGATGGGGAAAGCGAGCATGTAGTGTCGCAACTTTTGGGTGACCCTGATAAGCGTGACATACGCCTCTTCCAAAGCAGTGTAGTTGACCTCGTACCCAGACGATTTGTGACTGGAATAATATATGGCTCTTTCTTTACGGGCGTCCTAAAGGTATTGGGCTAGAAAAGCCCCAGCTGCAGTGTCGGTTATGGTTAGGTATAGGAGCAAAGGGAGACCTGGCCGTGGTGGCATGAGCACTGGAGGTTGGGTAAGATATTGTTTGATTCGATCAAAAGCTTCTTGGCAGGCCTCATTCCAAACCTTAGTTGAATCCTTTCGGAGGAGCTTAAAGATTGGTTCGCAGATGGAGGTTAACTGGGTGATGAAATGGCTGATATATTACAATTTCCCAAGAAAACCTCAGACATCTTTCTCTGTTCGGGGCGGTGGCATCTCAAGTATGGCCTTAAGCTTTGCAGGATCTGCTTCTATCCCCTTCTCATTGACCATGAATCCCAAGAGTTTTCCCTTTGTAATGCCGAAGACACATTTATGTGGATTGAGTCTCATCTGATACCGTCATAGTCATTCGAAGAACTTCCGGAGAGCGGGAATATGACCTTTTCTAGTTTTGGACTTGATAATCATATCATCCACATAAAACTCGACTTCTTTGTGAATCAGATCGTGCAGGATGATTGTGGCATCCCTTTGGTAGGTAGCCCCAGCATTCTTGAGACCAAATGGCATAACGGTGTAGCAAAAGGTTCCCCATGGGGTGATGAATTCAATTTTTTCTTGGTGGTCTGGGTGCATCTTGATTTGGTTGTATCCGACAAACCCGTCGATGAATGAATTGAGAGCATGACTGGCTGTGTTGTCCATGATCATGTCGATATTGGATAGCGGATAATCATCCTTCGGAGACGCTTTGTTTAAATCTCGGTAGTCCACACACATTCGAACCTTCCCTCTTGATTTAGGCACACGTACTATGTTGGCTAGCCATGTGGGATATTCGATCACACGAATGAAGCCCACATTTAACTGTTTGACCACCTCTTCTTTAACCTTGAGCGACTATTCGGTGCAGAGCTTTCTTAATTTTTATTTGACCGGCTTGTAATCTGAGAGAGTGGAGATCTCGTGCTGAGCTATTTCAGGATCAATGCCGGGCATACCATCATAGGACCATGCCAAGACATCCACAAATTCCTTTAGCAATTTTTCGAGTTGTGCGCCCTCATGCTCGTCAAGGGTGGCCCTTATCCTAATCTCGTGCAATTATCTACTAGAATCGAGATTAATAACAACAGTCTCTTCTTCATTAACATGAACGCGGTTATGTTATTTATTATTAAGCTTATTTAGATCAGTTAAGAATTGTTCATTTGCAAAATGATCATCATCAAAAGTTTGATTAGAATCCAAGCAGTTAATGTAAGGCACAATAAGATACTCAAAATCTTCGTTTATTTCATTGATAGGAAAAACAGCATTGAGAACCTTATCAAAAGAGGTCTCGATTACATTTAAACAAGGATATACAATAAAAGAAAAAATAGGGTAAACATTGGGGTTAGGGGAGATTTCAAGAGGTAGCACTAGCGTAGCATGCCAGTTGAGGAGGGGTGTATCAGCAGCTTTAATCAGATGGGATGGATCCATTGATTAGTGCCTGAAGGAACCATGTAGAGTGACAGCCTCAATGTCTGTAAGTTGAAGGAATCTTCAGAATCACTTTCCTCAGTCTCTTCAGTATCTTTGATGAGCGATTGTACGCGAAGTTGGAAACTTTCAGCCCATGGGTAGCTATCTTGGAAAAAGATCTCCATTCCAAGCTTCATCTTCTTGTCTGTGTGGTCATACCATGGTTCTGGAAAAGCGAAAAAGGGGAAGTCTTCGCCTTCTTTGATGAATTGTCCATTCAAGGAGTCTCCTGGGATAGTTTAGATGCAGTCTAATCTTCTCTTTGGTCGAGATTGGTTGATCATTCTGAGCTATTGTTCTGATGGTTGATACCCCAAGCCACAAGGAGGGAAAGCTTTCTTCAGTTCGATGGGCTCAAGTATCCCTTGCTGCCTTTTCCCTAGCTCCAGTCCGGGCATAAAATTCATGTTTCTGAACATCTGAATCACATTGACATTGCCATGAGGGTCATATTCGGGACAAACCCTTTCTTTGAAGCCATCCCTTGCCGGGAGTAGGAGTGATTTAACTCGGAATCCTGATAGGAGCATATAATTTAACCCGTGCTGTATCTCAAGGATTGGACTGCTGGTGCTTGCACTCTCGACATTCTCGTCATTGACCAAAATGGTGATGACTCTCCCGTCGGTGAAGAACTTCAATTTCTGATGGAGTGAGGAAGACACACCATTGATACTGTGGAGCCAGGGTCGTCCAAGAAACTAGTTGAAATAAGCTGGGATGTCTATGCCTTGGAATTCAACGACAGGGTTTATAGGGCCAGCCCCTATTGCAAGTTTTATGTATCCCATCACCTCCCGACAGGTATTATCGTAGGCACGTACAGCGGTGGAGGTTGGAGAGAGGTCGCTTTATTTTAGGCCTAAACACTTGAAGGTTCTTAGTGGGCAGACATTCAAGGCGGATCCATTATCGATAAGAGAGAGTGGCACAACCTTCCCCATAACTTCGACGGAGATGTTGAGTGCATGATTGTGATTTGGCCCAATTCTGGGGATTTCTTCTTCAGAAAATGATAGCATTCGAGTAGAGGTCAAGGATCCGACCAGATTTACTTCTTCTTCTGGTGTGGTAGAAGGAGGAACTGTGGGTCCCGGGAGTAGCTTGATTAAAGCATTTTTGTGCAGCTGTGAAGACATGAAAGTTCCTCATAGAGTGATGTTAGCTTGAGTTTTCTTCAGTTGATGGAGGATTTTGCTCTCCTCGATGGTCATCTCTGGCATAGGAAGGTTTTCAACGCCCTTTCCCTTGTCATTTGATGGTAGTGAGCTTGGAACCTGGTAATATCTCCCTGATCTGGTCATGTGATTTACTGAAGAAGGGAAAAACATGAATCTCGTTTCCTCGTCAATCTCAGGTTGTTCTGTCACCCTATTTATTTTTTCAAGGAGCTCTTCAAATGATATCATCCCACATATGTCAGCTACTGGGCCAGTTCTTCCTAAAGCTTGTTCTTCACTCGAATCTTTGAATTCTTCCTCCCATTCGGTGTCAATAATTATGTCTTTCCATGTAAATTCAATGCATTCCACAACTTCAACGGCTTCTTCATACAAGTCTTCCCATTATGAGGGGATGTGTGGTTGAAGGGACCAAGTGCCCTTGTATCTTCAAAATGTCAAGTAACCCAGTGATACTGCAAATGCTGTTGGTTTGCCCTAATAATTCTGCCATAATCTGGAGAACATCATCTAAGCTAACTTCGTCGATTGGTACCACCCACTTGTTTGAATCTCGGGCCCATATTCGTGCTTCCAAGAATAGTTTACTGAATCTCTGGCAATCAATGACCATCTGTGAGGGCAATTTCAGCTCGAACTCTAAGAGTTGGTTTAACACCTCTGACAATTCCATACTTCCAATTTTAGAATGGGTACAGACATCGATGCATGCTCTGGTAAGGAGTGATAGTGCCTGATCAACGAGGCTAGTAGGGTGTAGGAGGAAATATGGGCGAATTTGAAGAGGTTTAGGAGAGTATATGGGTGTGATTTGAGTTGAGGGATCAAAATCTGAGTTTTCTTCCAAGAATATGGCATTGACATGATTTGGGAGTGGATTGTGAGTAGTGTTTGGCTTAGGATTGGCTGGTGTGGCGATGGTACCCCGATTAATGAGATATTGGATTGTATTTCAGAGGTGAAAGCATTGGTCGGTGGTATGGCCAGCAGTTTGGTGAAAGGCGCAATGAGCATCGGCCTTGATGTTTCTTGAGAGTGGATTTGGCAATGAACGGGGATCCAAGGGTTTGATGAGGTTTCGGCTTAACAGGGCTTGGTAATCTTTGGAGAGGGGAGCATGGAGCTCAGTGTATTCCCTTTGGATTGGGGCAGGGTGGCTTTCTGGTGCCCACGATGTGGTTGGTTGAGAGATTTTATTGACGGTTGAGACTGTAGCATTGGCAGGCTTGTCATACATTCTAGGGGTGAACTGTTCGGACACCTTCTTCGATTCAATCTCTGTTTTAACAAGACTTTCCTCGATTTCTACTCCCGCCTCCCGGAGAGCTCGAAAGTGGGGATAATATTTTCCTCCCATCGTCGCTCGGACATGGGGCAAGAAGTTCTTCTTCACTATGTTGACCTGCTCTTTCTCAGATGGACGATTGGTCATGGTAGCTATTTGCTCCCTCCACCGGGTTATGAAGTTACTGACTGATTCCCCAAGGTTTTGTTTGAGCAGCTCTAAATCACGATGGGTGACCTCAAGCTCTTCGTTGTATTTGTACTACAACATGAATTCTCGAGCTACATCCTCCCAGCTACGGATTCTGGATTCCTCAAGGGATAAAAACCATTGGAGGGCACTATCCTTCAAAGTTTGCTGAAACAATTAGGCCATCACTTCTTCAGAAGCCCCTAATAGAGTCATGGAATGATGATAACTACGAAGATGAACAATCGGAGGTCCACTCCCTTTGAACTTCTCGATATTTGGCATCTTGAACTTCTCGGGTAACCTCGCTTTAGGATAAGGAGACATGTGGGTGTAGTCCATGTAATTCCCAGAGATCCTGACTTGGTCGAAATTCTTGGTGAGTATCTTGAGATCCTCTTTGACTTTATTGAACTCCTCCTCTTTTGGATCAACGACCATAGGCAGGTTAGCCACAGGCTGGGTAATATTTGGCATCGGAAGATTGGCAAGCGGCGGCCCATTGATAGGAGGGGCACGTGGAACGTGCTGATATTCTTCGGGAACCCAGATAGGCTCGAGTGGACCCATAGCACGGGGGAATAGGGCCTAGAGATCTTAAGGAATAGGAAACTAGTTTCGTTGCATCTCTCGCACCTCAGTTTGGAGGTTGTCAATCTTGGACATGAGATGAGCTAGGACTGCGGTCAGATCCGGCTGTATGACTGGTACTTGATCTGTATTCTCCATGGAAAGTGGATGAATTACGAACTCGGAAGAAGTAGTAGAGGAGCAGATGAAACTCTGGGATGATTTGACTGAAGACCGAAGGCAATAGGGAGCCAGGCCAAGGGCTTGCGATCAACCTGAGAAGGCGTAGAATGGGATTTATTTTTGAGAAAAAAAGAAGAAACAATTTTTGGATTTTTGATAAAGATGGGAGAAATGTTTTTGGATTTTCGATAAGGAAGGGAGAAATGTTTTTGGATTTTTGATAAAGAAAGGAGAAATGTTTTTGGAGATGGAACTCAACATGATTATTACAATTATTATGTTCTCACTTGTATTTAATTCTCCTAAATGCAATACCGTACGAGACCCGAGCCTAGAAAAGTGGGATTTTTAATATATGTGAAGCTACGGATGGACTTGTAACCAGGCTCACGACAGGGTCCCATTCTAAAAATGTGCAAAAATTTAGGCAGCAGGCCGACCCAGAATTTCGGCAAAGTTTTGGATTAAAACCGGCAATCTAAAGTGCGTGTCCTAGGTTCGACACCTATATGCGGGTATGGAGTTGGTTGGGTGAATCGGAATGGGTTCCCCCCTTTGGCGTGACTTCCATGATATACGTCTTGCTATTACGGGCAATCGATACGTATGGACAAGCCATTTGATATACTTGAGTGTAAGTGAATTGCCTCACTATATACCTCGTGGGGACAGTACGTGTGAGAGAGAATTTAATATACTCAACGTACGCGAATGAATTCCCTTCGATATACCTCCCGTCATGACTTCGGTCAAGAGGTACGATGCGGGGGAACCGTTCGATATACGTCAAAGGTACTTGGCCAATGGAAGGTGAGAATCATATCGCTTAGGCTAACTGCGCTCTGCCGGACCAGCGCCCATCACAAAGTGACCCTCCAGTTACAAGGTAAAATTTGGTCAATATCAATGCTCTTTGGTGATGTCGTGTGAATCATGCATGATACTCTTATTAGTATCTTATAATGAGAATGCTTTTCTTGATTATGCCAAACAGGGAGCAAAGTACAAGTACCAAAGGTACCCCAAGTATGGATGGGTGATGCGTGCAACATGTGGATATATGTGATCCTAGGTGCACTGGTGTGAAGTGTACATGTAGATTTTTTTATAAGTGTGTGAACAAAAACATAAGCATGGGATATACATGGAAAAGGGGAACATGCAGATATAGGGGAAAAATAAACAAATATAACATCCATGTAAATAGATTCAAGCCCTCAAAATAAACATATCCCCAGCAGAGTTGCCACTGTGGCCATCCCCGATCCTCGCTCGCGGGCGGGCGCGTGGAGGAAGGATCCTCGGGTCCTGCGCTTCCCTCTCGGGAGCACTTCGGCCAGCGTCGTTTGAGATGTGGTGTAAAAATATAGAGAGATTCAGAGTCGCCAGTCTATTTTACTCAAAACATATCAAAGAAAAAAAGGGGAAGCCATCCCAAAGGATGGCATCCAAAGACATACTGGTGCATGCGAAACCAAAATGATTCGAGAAGGGTTCAGAGGCTTAGTTACGAAATGTGAAGGTGTTAGGCACCCATTCCACCCTTTCGGTCTCTCATGGATATTTGCTATTTTCCTTTATTTTTTCCCGTGATATGTGTGCATGTGTATATATATAGTGGAGATAGGAATCCTCGACTTGTATCATGGAAGAGATAAAGCATGTCATCCATAGGAAGGTATAAGAAAAATATTAGAAAATAAGATTTACGCGATTACCCTTACGTTGATAGTTATAATGGAACGATAACGTATATGGAGTAATACGTCACTAAGAATAAGTATATATAATTTAAGGAAATTGGATTTAGAGAAGATAGAAAATGAGAGAAAAAGTGAGAAAAAAGACTCGAGTCTTGGGTTTTACCCTGAGACGCCTACGTAGCCTATAAAGGCATCAAAGTCCACGTAGATTGCATACAAAATGAGGGGTGGGGTTTATCCCATAAATCCAAATGGAGGATCTCTTATTTATGAGTGTGTGTGTGTGTGTGTGTGTGTGTGTAGGAAAAAGTGTTTTAGTTGTGAGAAAAGTGTGAGAAAAGTATGAGAATCCCTATTTGGAATTTATGAGCAAACCCTCTTTTTCTTGTTTTTTGGGTTTTATTTATACGAAAATAAGAGATGTGAAATAATACTAAATAAAAAAGTATATTAGGATATGTGAAATGAGATAATACAAATGCTAAGTAATAAAACAAGTTATTGCAAATTTAAGAGGATTTGAAGAGAAAGTTGAGAAAGATGGACCCTCTTGGAGACCTTGAGCTTGATCTTGAATGTTGGAGAGCAGCCCTTGCACTTGGATGATGATGGAGAGTATCTAATTCACCAAGTTTGATGAAAAGGATGATGAAAAGTGGAAGTAAAAAAAGGATTTGGATGTTGAAATCGCACTGCCTTCGAGAGAGGTTTTTGGGATTCGCTGAGAGCAATTTTTATCAGATATGGGGTCCTCTTGCAAATGAGGTGAAGGCCTCCTTTTATAGGCCCAGGTAACTTCCGATCGACATAGACCTGGTCCTGCCTATCGGCACCTAGCGATAGGCAGGGCCTGGAACTTGCCATTTAACAGTGTGTTTCAGGATTTTTTGGAAAATCGGCCGACGAGGGAAAACCGTTGGTCAGAATCGAGCACGGGGTAGACCGTTGGAAAGGTGGTTCAAATACCTTCGAAAGTCCTTTGGATCTCTCCCGGGTTCAGGAGTTGACTTTGGGTCAAATATGGCTCGGAAGCATTTGTCGGTCCATTGGATGGGGAATCATTCGGACGCAAATGGATCGTTCGTCCGCATGGTAAGTCCAAATCATGCACGGGGAGGACCGTTGGAAAGGTTAGGAGATGTAATTTGACATTCCAAAGAGTTTAACCCAGTTTGGAGAGTTGACTTTGGTCAACCGGGACCTAGAAGCATTCAGTGACCTCTTGTAGTCAAACGGATCATTCGTCCGCATGGTTAGTTGGAATCGCGCACGGGACGGACCATTGGAAAGGGGATTTAGTGCCCTTCGAAGATTAATTTAGCCTCGATCGAGATGAAGAGTTGAATTAGGTCAAACAGAGCCTGAGAGAGCCCGGTGGCCTTCGGATCAAGTTTTGGACGCAAATGGATTGTTCGTCCGCATGGTAAGTCGAAATCGTACTTGAGATGGACCATTAGAAAAGGGATTCAGTGCCCTTCGAAGATTCATTCAGCCTTGATCGAGCTAAAGAGCTTGACGTTTTGGTCAAACGGAGCCTGGGAGTGCCCGATGGCTTCTAGGTCAGTACTCGTGGTATGACCTGGGTTTGTAGTGATGAAGGGAGGTACTAGGGACCTAAGGAGAGTTAGGGTGTAACAGAATGGGGTGTCTACAAGTACTAATTATCATTTTTAGATTGTAATACAAATAAATTTTTTATTAGACTTTAATACATTTTCATCGCTAAATGTCATCAACGATCACTTTTAGTGGTGAAATTTTCACATTTAGCGACCTAATATGTATTAAAGTCTAATAAACTCATAAGTTTGTATAAAATATAAAATCAAAAATTAGTAATGTATTAAAGTCAAAAAACATTTCAGATCCTCAATCAAAATTGGCCAATGTAGGGGACCAATTTTTGGTTGTTGAATCCAGTTCCGTGCTCATTTATATTGGTCCTGATCCGATCCCACTCTCATTTTGAAATTTAGTAATTTTATTAATGTTTTTAATAATCCTTGTTTCTGCACTCTTGATCTTTGGGTTTCACTCTCTTCTTCTTTTAATTCCAATAGAGGAGATAGGGTTGGGGAAGACTTTGCAATCTCTCTCTTTCTTGAGCTATTTAAAGGTTCATCGAAAGTCTCCTGGGCCATTTTTGATACTATGTCCTCTCAGTGTGACTGATGGTTGGGTATTTGAGGCAGCCAATTTTGCCCAAAGGAGAGATACGCTATTCTTTACAGGAAGAAGATAGATTTAAGATTCAACACCAGGTTTTTTTGTTTTCTTCTAACTTACTCTCTTCTTCCCAAATTAAGAGTCATACTTATCTTTTTGAGACTTCAAAAATTAATAGCCCACTTTCCGTTTTGAGACGTAATCGAAGAACCAAATTTTACATTGATTAAAAAGTTTTGATCTTGACCATTGATTAAAAGTATCCTTAATTTACACAACAAAAAGAAAGATAGTGACTCTTAATTTGGGACGGAGAACCTTTTTTAACTCCGCCAATGCAAAAGTTTGTTTTGTACTGCCAGTCCCAAGCCCGGATAAAGGACGAGGGGAAGACGCTTGTTATACAATTAATTTGAACTCTCCATTCAAGGTAATCATTCAATATATGAAGAAGAGACAAATAAAACTCTATATTTGATACCAAATATGAGTCTTTTGTGCCGGAAATTCTGGGCGAGTAACAACTCTTCACATCATAGAATTATAAATTTTGCCTTTTATTATTTTTGTTTGGTTAAAAATAATCTAGGATCGAATAGGGAACTTTCAAAAGAATTAGTGATGTACAGTTTAAGTCATGTGAGGATTGGAGCAGATAAAATCATAACTATTGTTGGCATATCACTCATGGCTATGTCATAGTCCTTTAGAATCTAAAAATTCAGATTGCATACATGTTATTGTTATGGAAATTTGAAAATTCCTCCTTAATTATTTTATATATGGATTCACTAGGTTGTTAGAGATGAAATATGTAATGTATACATATACTGCTTAGTTTGTATTATCATGTTCTAGAAACCTATCATCTTTGATCTTAGTCGATACAATGTTAGATGTTACTTTTCTTTTACTTCCTAAGACTTTTCTTTTGTGTTGTGTAGTCGTATATGTATCAATCAAAGTTTCGGTTTGCTATCAGAATCTTCTTTTTGGTGTCTTTCTGAAACTCTGTGGGATAAATCTTTTCCAGTTCTTACTTTTAATGAACTAATTGACATACATATGCACATCCTAAGCCTCATTGCCAGGTAATAATTTCGCTATTTAGTACAGCATAGACACCTTTGAAATGGTAAGAAGTATGTCATGTATGAGTTGAGTAATAATATTTTTTTAATTCCTCAATAATTAAAAGTAGAGTTTCATACATTCCTCTCTTTGTAACTCCAGTAGTGTAAGGACATTTTTCTCAAGTCCGATATGTTAAATTTGTGTATGTCATACACCGCTATATTTGGCACGTCACTTCACGATATCACATGATGTCTTCTATTCAAATTCTAGGAATCAAGCATTTAACATCTCCATCAAGTGTCCCACATCTGCCTTAACAACTTCACGTTCCACGATTTTATAGATTTTATGTAAGTGGTTCGCTAGAGAAGTCAAAACAATGAAAGAAAGACAAGATAGGAAAGTTTAAGTAAACTTTGGTAATTTTATAGCCATAGTATAGAGGTCTGGTCAACTATAAATTTGAAGATATCTATGCCGTGAAGATACTGGAAGAAACGACACCTCAATCCGAGATACGGTGAAGGAGTTATGACCTTTTGAAGATGGAGAAAATCCCATAGAAGAATGATGAATTCTTTTAATCCCAAACTAGCGAGGTACCGTGAACGACATAGTGAACTATTTTGTGGGGGAACCGATTTGGGGTACATTTGAACCGGTTCAGGGTACACACACAGTAAAAGTCCCACCGACTCAAAACTCTTTTGGTTTTCCTATAAAAGCCAACTTCAGGGAATTTATTTTTTAAGACTTGGAGAGATGTTTTTGAGAGTTCTATTAGCTTAAGTCTTCATATTTTTGAGTCCCAAAAACTCATGTTTTGATTCACACATCATTCCCATATTTTTGTGAATCCTTTTGGAACCCAAGAACACTACTTTGCTTTTGTTCATCTTTGTGGGGAGATCTATGCAATCGAGGGCTGCGTGTTATTACTGAGGGAGTCTCTACGAAGTTTTATGGTTGTGTGCCATTGAGGAGTGCTACGGTTCTTCCTTTGCTAATTGTATTGTGGTTAATGTGGATTCATTGCGTGTGGATTCATTGGTGACGACACCGACCGATGCCTACGGGTATTCGCGTGTCACTGTATTTCATTGTAATCCATGTAAGTTGCGATTTACTTATTATAATGAAATAAAAGGTTTTTCCCTTCGGGGATTTTTCTTGAGTATTTGTGTGTCAGCATCTTTTTGTGTTGCATGCTATATCTTATTTATGATTAGACACACGTACACACGTAGTTGCATGTTTAGGGGCATAATTAATTTGGTTTAAACTTGCGAATTAATTTAAATCGGTGTCACACACCGCATCATACTTTTTTAAGTAGTTATGCTGTGAACATGGAGAGAAAATTCAGCTTTTGAGACCCCACAGTATTGTTTTTAATTATATATATATTAAATAGAGTTTTTTTTTTTGTGAACCAGGGTGTTTTAATATCTGAAGGATATGTTTGTCAACAATAGATTATTTTTAAATTGCAAGTCGATGCTCTCCGATTAGGGGGTTACCTCTAACTTGTAAGTTTTTTTGTGGGTTATGTCTACTATAATATTATTAATAGGACTCGATGGAGACTAGGTGCATAATGTTTCAACATTTTTCTGGAATTTGAAGGGAAGCATAATGATTCTCAGGCTTTGAGAAATATACAGAGATCGTAATTGTTTGGCCATCCACTAGACAAACATGTTGGGTTTAGGTAACTTCGTATTATTTTTTTTTTCGTCTTTGATGAAATAAATTAATCTTAAGAAAGGTATTAGAGGCGAAGGATTCTTTGGTAACATGAAATTCTGGTGAACTATTTTGGCTTTCATGTTCCATTGGCACGTGTTTCTGGGATCTATATGATAATTATAAATTAATTGGAAGCATATGATGGAGAACCAATTTAACAGTCCAACAATATATTTACTTGTCACATCACAAAAGGAAGCTAAAACTGGAAAAATATAGGTGAAGATGTAAAGGGCATTCAAAACTTCTCCTCTTGACATTAGATTTAATATCATCTGTG
The DNA here is from genome assembly GCA_949130495.1 of Sambucus nigra. Classification (NCBI taxonomy): domain Eukaryota; kingdom Viridiplantae; phylum Streptophyta; class Magnoliopsida; order Dipsacales; family Adoxaceae; genus Sambucus; species Sambucus nigra. Next base: position 659,419,682 of record OX422213.1, on the reverse strand, counting down.
ATACACGGTTGATGTTAAAATTTTAAGGTACTACTAATATTGACGTACACTACATATACAATGGAAGTACAATAGTAAAAGAAACTTGGTTCTCTAAAAATATCTTCATATGTATTCTGAATTACAAGAGAAAATATCCTTTTTAAATAGGCATTATAGAACATGGGGCCCAACTCTCTTGACAAAATAAATCTTGTGATATATATAATAATGCTCCTGGGCAGACTAGTCCGCATTTTAAGAATGCGGACGGAACATGTGTCACCTAACGGTGCGCCTAGAAATTATTGCCTAAATTATAGGCACACTCTCTCTCTTTTCTGGGCTCACCGCCAGGTGACACATGTCTGATCCGCATTCTTAAAATGAGGACAAGTATATATATATATATATATATTGAAAGAATTATCTATAGTGATTATTTACCTAAAATAAGGACAAATTACAAAAACAAAAAATTTAATCTCCCCCCTATTGCCCCCCTCCCCCCCCCCCCCCCCCCCCCCCCCCGCATCCCTTACGCACTTTCACAGTTCTCATCCCCTTATGAGAAAGCTTAGTGTCATGCTTAAATGGGATAACCTTCTATTTTAGGTGGAACACAAACATGGGCCAACATCACCTCTCTCGAAACTTCTCAACCGTTTCCCCTACCTCTGTTCCATCTGTGATGATTACAATTTGTTTATTTTTCTACGCACACTATCTTATGCCCAAAAATTCCATACTCATGACTTTTGATATTTTCTGAGGTTGGGATGTTGAATTTGTCATTTTTGATGGAGTTACTTGTGTCGCGAAGATAGTCTTCATCCTTGAGCACGTATTCCACTGCTTATTGGAGTATAGAGATTCATCGGAGATTCAACCCGATATGATAACTCATTTGTAATGCTTGAAAATGGCGACCAATATTTTCTTTTCACCCGAGAAAACACATATTTCTTGTAAAAATAGTGTAGGAATGCCATTTATATGTTTTGCTTTGGTTAGGCCATGACCGACCAACCCCACTGCTCACAGTCCCACATAAATTCATCCCACTTTTCAAGAGCATCCCCTTGTAGTATAGTTGCAACCAACTTCACACCCTTGGCCTTGGTGATGTTCTCCTAAAAGAACACTTTCTCCATGATGTTGAGCTAATCAACGAAGTCAACCCGATTCATATTGCTATTGAACATGGCGACATCAGTACAATTATCTCCCTAAGAAGCCTTCTCTAGGACGCATATCATGATGCCAATGTTACCCCTTCCATCACTACTCGCCGCCTCTGTACCCTCTACAATCTCCCCGCCCTTTCCTTATTCCATCAGGGCTCCCTCCTCTTTTCGAAACCCCAACAATGGCCAGCTAACGTTGTCCCCCCCAAAGATGGCCTCTGCCCAGTGCTAATCGCTCGAGAGCCTAAATCCCACATGTTCTCATTTTGGACAATCAATCACCACGTGTCCAATTATCTTTGCAACCATAACACCACCTCTCATTAATCGAGACAAAAGAAGAGGCGGTGTGGTATTTCCCGTTCCTATAATTTGATGTTACCATTGGCGGGATGGCATAGTCATCAGCTCTGAATGGGTTCACCTCAATTTCAGAGTTTTTTTTTTACTTTAATACATTACTAATTATAATTTTTAGACTTTAATACAAATTAAATTGTTTATTAGACTTTAATCCATTTCTCGTCTCTAAATGTCACCAAAGATCACTTTTAGTGGCAAAATTTCCACATTTAGCCACCAAAAATGTACTAGAGTCTAGTAAACTCATAAGTTTATTATAAAATATAAAATCGAAAATTTATAATGTATTAAAGTAAAAAAAAGCATTTCAGATCCTCAATCAAAATTGACAAATGCTAGGGGTCTGGTTTTTGGTTGTTGAATCCAGTCCCGCGCTCATTTATATTGGTCCTTACCCAATCCCACACTCATTTTGAAATTTGTTAATTTCAGTACAATATACAATGATCTCTAATTCTTCACTCTTGATCTTTGGATTTCACATAGAATTCGCACCATATTTTTTGCTAATGACACAAGTGGCACCATTAATTGAATTCGCAACAGCATGTTCAGCAAGCTAAAAGTTTATGTTTATCTTATTTAGCAGTAATACTCCTTTTTAAAGACTTGGTTAAGGAAATACTAGCTAGATTCTCTTTTCTTTGATTTAATCTAACCGATTTTCTTAATGCTATAGGAGATGTATGAAAAACTAGGGCCCCCCTTGTTAGTGGTTTCGTGATATTGTTTAATCACAAAAAAAAATATAGTTTGGTTTTAATTTTTTCAACTTTTTGATCACACATTGTTTTTAGTAATTGTCCATACCAATTGAAAATGAGATATAGTTAAGCATACTATAACTATTAGGAAGTGTTACATATGGCATTTTGAAAGAAAATTAACATATAAATTTTGTAAAGGAGACTCTAATCCATTTTAGTAATAGTTTGAACTGTCACTTTACTTTCCACTATTACTTGTCTAACACGATTGATAATTAACTAGTATATGTATACTTTATGGTTAAACCATTCCAAAGCCCTTTGTAAATATCATGAATACTTGTACTACTTACTTTGGAATACAGCTACCATGCAGGAAACGTGCTATACATACACAATGCCAGAATATTAAAAATTTCATATGCTTAGTTTCTTTCTTGACCTATTAAGAAACATACTGGATATTTAGTACTTTATGTAAGTCTCGTGGACAATGAAATAGATTTTAAAGGTGCATTAATAATTGAAGAAATCTTCTAATAAAAGTAATAACATTTTCATAACTTGATTCTTGAATTTACAATAGATTGATTTATATACGCATATCTCATAACAACTTTGTACATGTGGCATTTCATAATTGGATCTCTTCTAACTAAATGCCTAACTGATTTGACTATCTAACGCAAACTTAGCTGAATATTAACACCTAACTTGTGCAACGATCATAGGTAACGCACCTAACTTGTGCAACGATCGTAGGTAATGCACCTACCACCTAGCTGACTAGTCGTAGGTGCATTATCTATGATTGTTGCATAAGTTAGGTGTTAGCAATCAACTAAGTGTTCGTTAGATAGTCAAATCAGTTATTCAACCGAGCTAAGTGAATCTCTATCATCCCCCCTCAAGTGAATCGAGGAAGTGGTCACCATGAGCTTGGGTGTCAAATATTAGAAACAAGTAGGAGATAAGTCTTTGTAAAAATATCAACTAGTTCGTCAGTAGAAGAGACATGGTGAATGACTATTTTTAGAAATAACTTGTTCTCGGACATAGTGATAAACTACTTCAACGTGCTTTGTTCTAGCATGAAAAACAAGGTTAGATATTAAAGCAATAACTGAGAGGTTGCCACACAACACTATAGGAGAGGGTTGACTTTGAATATGAAGATCATGAATAAACATACGAAACCAAGTGACTTAAGCTGTAACTTGGGCTAGAGCCTTATACTCAGCCTCTGTAGAAGTTTTGTCAATGGGAGCCTTTGCCTTTACAGACCAAAAAAATCATATTTCAACCGAGAAACATAATTGTCCGTTATTTATCTTCTATCTTGAGCATCATCAACTCAATACGAATCAACATAAGTAGTGAAAATAATTGAAGTAATATTGAAGGTAAGACCGTGATCAGTATTCCCTTTGAGATACCTCAACATTATTTTGACATTGCAAAAGTCACTAATTGTTGGATTTTGCATATGTTGACCTGCTCGATTAAATGAGAAGGCTAAATTTGGTCTGGTAATTATTAAGTATTACAGAGCTCTCACTAAGCTTCTGTATAGGGAAGTTTGATCAAAAGGGATTGAACTCTGTGACGAGACTGAAGGCTTAGGAGGTTGTGGAGAGGAGTAAGGTTTGCAATTTGTCATAAACTAATTCCTCCTCAATTAGTTTATATATGGGTTCACTAGGTTGTTACAGCTGAAGTATGTAATGTATAGATATACTGCTTAGTTTTTATTAACATGTGTTGGAAATCTATAATCTTTGGTCTTGATAATATTGTCAATGAAATGTTAGATGTTCCTTCTCTTTTATTTTCTAAGCCATTTTTTAATCCTACATTGCAGTTGTAACATTTTTCGTTTACTTTCAAAGCCTTTTTTTTATCTTGCAGAGTCGTATGTCTACCAATCAAAGTTCTTGTATATGATCGAAATCTTCTTTTTGGGGTTTTTATGAAATTCTGCGGGATAATTTTTTTCCAGTTCGTACTTTTAATGGATTAAATGACATACATATGCACATCCTAAGCCTCATTGCTAGTTAATAATTTTTCCATTTTGCACAGCAAAAACGGGAAAAATATAGGTTAACATGTAAATGGAATTTAAGACTTCTCGTCTTGAAATTATATTTAATATCAAAACAATATAACTAGAGGGTTGATGCTAAAATTTTAAGGTACTACCAATATTTACGTACACTACACACACAATGGAAGCACAGTATCAAAAGAAACTTCAATCCTAAAGCTGAATCTAATCTCTCAAAATCTCTTCATATGTATTATGAATTACAAGAGATGAATAGCCTCTTTAAATGGCCATTACGAAATATGGTGCCCAAGTCTGTTGACAAAATAAATCTAGTAATTTTATATTAAAGAAATATCTCTAGTGATTAGTTACCTAAAATAAGGATAAATTTTAAAAATAAAAAATTTAATCTTCACTCTCTTATGCTCATCGCTCCCCTCTCCATTCTCATCATTCTCCCCTTTTGAGAAAGCTCAGTGTCATGCTTAAATGGATTCGCCTTCTGTCTTAGGTGGAACATGAACATCGACCAACATCACCTCACTCAAAATTTCTCGTCAACTGTTTCCCCTATCATTGTTCCATCGGTTATGATTACAACGCGTTTCGTTTTCTTCAGATAATCCACCCTCTTATGCCCGCAATTTCCATACTCATAACTCCTAATATTTTCTGAGGTGGGGATGTTGAATTTGTTATCTTTGAAGGAGTTACTCGTGTCTCAAATATAGTCTTCGTCCTTGAGAGCGTATTCCACTTCTTATTGGAGTATAGAGATTCATCGGAGATTCAACTGGACATGACAACTCATTTGTAATGCTTGAAAATAATGACCAATATTTTGTTTTGTTCTCTCATTCAACCTTGTCCCGGTACGTACCATATAAAATTTCTATATTATTGGCATTAAACCTTGTCGTAAACGTTTCACATGAGCAAACACATCTTCTTTTTGTTAAAATGGGATATGAATGCCATTTTCATGTTATCCAATATTACAAGAGCTTTCCCTAGTTGCAACCATCTATACACAATTGGCCTTGGTAATGTTCTCCTAGTCGAACACTTTCTCCATGGTGTTGAGCTAATCAACGAAGTCAACCAAATTCATATTGCTATTGAACATGGGAACATAAATACAAATAACCCCACGAGGATCCTTCTCTAGGAGGCATATCATGATGCCAATGTTACCCCTTCCATCACTAGTCGCCACCTCCAAACCGTCTACGATCTCCCCTCCCTTTCCTTCTTCTATTAGGACTCCCTCCTCTTTTCGAAACCCCAACCATTGACACCTAAAGTTGTCCCCCCAAAGATGGCCTTTACCCTGTGCTAATCGCGCGAGAGCCTAAATCTCGTATCTTATCATTTTGGACAATCAATCGCCATGTGGATAATTATCTTTGCAACTATGACACTCCTTCTCATTAATCAGGACAAAAGAAGAATCAATGTTGTGTTTACCATTCCTATAATTTGATGTTATCATTGGCAGGAATGGCAGAGTCATCAGCTCTGAATGGGTTCACCTCAATTTCATATTTTTTTTACTTTAATACATTACTAATTATCATTTTTAGACTTTAATGCAAAGTAATTTATTTCTTAGACTTAAATACATTTTTCGTCACTAAATTTCCACATTTAGCCACCAAAAATGTATTAGAGTCTAGTAAACTGATAAGTTTATACTAATGTATAAAATCAAAAATTTATAATGTGTTGAAGTAAAAAAAAAATTTCAGATCCCCAATCAAAACTGACCAATGCTAGGGGTCCGATTTTTGGTTGTTGCATCCAGTCCTGCGCTCATTTATATTTGTCCTGATCCTGTCTAGCGCTCAGTTTGAAATTTGTTAATTTCAGTAACGTATACAATGATCTCTGTTTCTGCACTCTTGATCTTTGGGTTTCACATAGAATTTGGACGATATTTTCGCTAATGACTCAATTGGAATCGTTAATTGAATCCGTAACAGCGGGTTCAACAAGCTAAGAGGTTCTGTTTGTCTTATTTAGTGATAATACTCCCTTTTGAAGACTTGGTTAAGGAAATACTAACTAGATTCTCGTTTTATTTGATTTTATCTAACCGATTTCTTTAATGTTATAGAAAATGTATGAAAAACTAAGGCCCCCTGTTAGTGGTTTTGTGATACTATTTTATCACAATGCATTTTTTTTAAGTTGGATTTCAGTTTTTCAACTTTTTGTTGACACATTTTTTGAGTAATGGTCCATACCAATTGCAAATGAGATTTACTTAAGCATACTATAACTATTCTGAACTGTTACGTATGGAATTTTGAAAGAAAATTAACATGTAAATTTTGTAAAGGGGACTCTAATCCATTTCAGTAATAGTTTGCATTGTAACTTTACTTTCCACTATTACTTGTCTAACATGATTTCTAATTAAGTAGTATGTGAATACTTTAAGGTTGAACCATTCCAAAGCCCTTTATGAGTGTCATGAATACTTCTAGTACTTACTTTGGAATATATGTACTGTTTTATTTGCTTTCTTCACCTATTAACAAATGTGTTGGAAATTTAATACTTTATGTAAGCCTCGTGGACAATAAAATAGATTTTAAAGCTGCATTAATAATTGAAGAGATTTTGAAATAGAAGTAACATTCTCATTACTTGATTCTCGGATTTAAAATAGATCGATGAATATACACATATCTCTTAATAACTTTGTACACATGGGATTACATAATGGTATCTCTTCTAACTAAATGCCTTACTGATTTAACTATCTAACTAACACTATGCCGACTATTAAATATCCGAGGTAACAAATAACTAAATTGTGCATCAATCATAAATAAGCATACGAAGCCAAGTGAGTTCAGCTGTAATTTGGACTATAACCCTATAGTCATCCTCTGAAGAAGATTTGGCAATTGTAGCCTTTTTCTTTGCAGACCAAAAAATCAGATTTGCACCAAAAATACACAATAGCCCATTGTTGACCTTCTATCTTGAGCACCACCAATCCAATCCGAATCAGCATTAGCAGTGAGAATAATTGAATTGGGATTGAAGGTAAGACCATTATCAATATTCCCTTTGACATACCTCAACATTCTCTTGACATTAGAAAAATCACTGGTTGTTGGATTTTGCATATGTTGACATGCTCAATTAACTGAGCAGGCTAAATCTGGTCTGGTAATTGTTAAGTACTGCAGAGTTCCCACTAAGCTTCTATACAGGGAGGTTTAATCAACATGTATTGTACTCTATGACGTGACTGAAGGCTTAGTAGGTAATGGAGAGGAGTAAGGTTTGCACTTTCTCATACCACCCTTAACAAGAATATCTAGAGCATACGATTGTTGAGAAAGTGAATACCGGTTGAGGTTTTGGCAACATTTCCCAATTTTTTCATGGAAAAGGTGGTGTGCATGTGGAAGATAAGATTTTGAATATGAGATGAAACATTTCTAGTTATAAGAATGTCATCAACATAGACAATCATAATGGTTGGATTTGAAACCAGCTAAGAGTAAATATGATGAGAAAGTGGAGTACCATGCTCTGGGAGCTTGCTGTGGACCATAAAGTGCATTTGGAGATAGCTAACATAGTTTGGTGTAGAAGAGTCAACAATCCCTGGAGGTTGATCTAGAAAAGCTTCATCTAGTTTTCCATGTAGTATAGAATTGGGTATGTCCATTTGTTTGATGCACCAGTTATAATGTAGAGCCAAACAAAGAATGATTCTGATAGTGGGTTGTTTAGCAATAGAACTAAAAGTTTCTTATAGTGCACTCCTTTTTGTTATATATAGTGTTTGGCTACCAACCTAACTTTATACTTGGTAATTATTCCATAAGAGTTCCTTTTAATGCAAAATAGCCATTTACATTCTATGGAATGATTTCTTGGTGGTAAGGGAATAAGGGTCCAAGTTTTCTGAGCACGAATAGCTTGAAACTCATCTTTCATGGCTTGTAACTAGCATTACAAAAAAATTATTTTTTGAGACGCCTAAAATTTGAGTCTTTAAAACTCAATTTTTATTAGTTTTTAAGACAACTAATTTTCCCGGCTCTAAAGGTGATACTAAAAAAATTGCGTATTTGTAGTTGTCTCAAAAGGTATGCCTTATGAGACAGCTAAAACTAATTTGGATTCCCCCTTATCAATTTTCACTCCTGCTTCTTTCTAATATCCTAAGAAAACAAAAGGAAAAAGGAAAAAAAACCAAAACCAAAACCAAAACCAAAACCCCTGTCATTTCTTCTTCTTCACCCAAACTAATGCCCTCAGACGCATGCCCACAGTCGCATGCCCTCGTCACCCTAGATCTCGTCTCCCTATCCCTAGCCCTAGTCCTAGCCATCGCCTAACTAGTTTTTCTCAGTTAGTGTTGAAATTTTGTTCATAGTTTTGTAATATTATAATTTTTTATTTGGATTTATATTTTAGGTAATTTATGATGCTAGTTTTTGCGATTTACATCTGAAATGAAAGTAGTAGTGCAGTAATTTTGTCCTATAGTGATTTTAGTAGGTATGATATAATTGGTGGAAGTGCTTACCCTTACACTAATAGTGGCAAAATAAGCTCCAAATGATGAAACAACCCATATTGTCTTAGTCATTTAAATATACGATCCATTTTTAAAAGCTATGAGTCAAATATGTCGCCCATATTTGAAAACTATGAGTCAACTATGGGGCTCATATTTGAAAGCTATGAATCAAATATCGAGACCATTTTCAAATGCTACGAGTCAAATATAAATCCCATTTTTAAAAGTTATGGTAAAAGTAAAATATAAGTTTTTTTTACATATACTTGGAATTAAAATACTTATTTGGGTAGAAAAAATGGGTTTCCCAGCCCATATTTAGTCCGTCCATATTTGGCCCAAACATTATTTAGCCCAACCCATATTTGGCACACCCAAATTAGGTCCAACGCACAGTTTTGCCACTACTGTCTACACCCACACTTGGGAGGATGTAACATTGTAACACTGACTTGATGGGCGTACTTTGTGAGGTTTGTTTCTGAGATACATAAAACATACAGGCTTTACTTTTTAAGCATAATTAATTGTTAATTTGGGCTGAATACTTGAATGCGCTCTGGTAAAGGATAAAACTTAGTATTAAACTATCTATTTATCATCGTAGCACACACCGGACGAATTCTCTAAATTGTTAAATGTAAGTCATCCACCAATTACTTAAAAAATGATAACATTCATTTGGGATATTCATGAATTACTATAGTAGTGGTTTATATTGTTTACCTGTTAGGTTGTTTATAGTTTAAGCCCATTGATAACATCTTCTTTCTTGTTTTGAAGAACAATGCCTTGATCAAATAGATAGAGAATTGAGAACCCTAAATATTGTGTGTTGTTGACTCAGTTTAGTGTAATACGCTTTCGCGTGTTTACATCAAATGGTATCAATGCGACATTAAATATGGTCGTAATAGTAGTAGTAGGTTTAGGAGCTATATTTTTCACTTTTCGTTTGTAAATAATAAATTTGTATGAATGTAGTTCAAGTTTGGTAACTATCTTTCTACTCTCTTCCATTTATTCCTCATTTGAAAATCCTTGAAAAAGGTTGCTGATAAAATGCTTTAGATACATAATAATTTCTGCTCTTTTACATAATTTGTCTCCGCTATTTTAATATACTTATTTTAACTTCTCGAGAAATACATAGTAATTAAAAATAACAAATGACATCTTGGACTATACCTTGCAAAGGTATGTATTGAAAAAAAAGTGAGTTAGTTACACTTTAAAAAAAATCGTGTGAACAAAGTGAGCGCCTACCTCAAGGCTAGAGATGGGGTTGATCTAATTGACTTTCCATCTCCTTTGAAATATGATTTTGATTATAATAAATTGTGGCTTCTTTACGTTTTTTACTTTTGTAGATACCAGATACTTTGTTATTGACCATGAACTCCTCTCATGATCAATATATTGATTATTTGGTTACTTTATTTCTATATACTTTGAAAAATTCTTCTAAAAGTCACGTGTGGTCTTTTATGTGCATTAGAATTGTCGTTGATGGATTCCTCAATTTTAATTATAAGTCCGTTATGTGCATTGAAATTTTTGTTGCTGAAATTTTCACTTATAAGGTCTTCCAACAATATATTGTAGTAGCTTGATTTTAGTTATACCAGGAGATGCTTTGTATGGAATATCAAATTAACTTCCAATGAATGATTACTTTCTTGATGCATACAATCTGTATTAGCGCACATGTCTATAGTCATCCCAGACCCCTTGCCTATCGGCAGGGTGTACTTTCCCTGGCCAGCAAAGTAGGGGCTATGCCAATAGGTGGACCAGGAGTCATGCCGATCGGCACCCCCTGAAACCCTAGTTGTTTACTATTTAAGGAGGTCATTACCTCACCTCTAGAGGCCCTCTTTCTGAAATCAGGACATTCCCCTCGTAATCAGTGCGCTTAAATTCCATTTTTGCATACATCCCTTCCATTTACTTACATAATTCTCCGCCATTTTCCACCCTACCTTTCATCCTTACATCACCATCATCTAACCATACCAAAATCAACCTCCTACCATTACAAATTAGAATTAAAAGTTCTCTAGAAGGTCTACCCTTAATCATTTACATCTCACTTGATTAGTATTTCTTATTTACTTTTCTTTCCATTTTTGTATATATCTTTATTTCATTCTCTCACATAAAAAATTAATCTCATTTTTACTATTTAGTACACATAAATGTTATTTTGATATAAAATAAAAAAGTCAAAAAGTGGGTTTTCTTATAAACCCTAAATTGAGATTTCCTTATTTTTCACACTTTCTACACTTGTGCACGATTTCTAGAAAGAAAATTAAAGGAAGTTTTAAACTAGGATTTATAGGTTAAACCCCACCCTCGTGTGTTATCAAACTACGAAGACTATGATGCCATTTGGGATATGGAGGCATCGTGGGACAATCCTGGGATTCGAGTTCTATTTTCTCATTTTATGAATTCTTGTACTTATTGGTATTTGTGAGCCCACAAACTCCTACATATATATGCTCTGCTCGACATAGACATTCACTTCTTTATAGTGACTCGTGATTCAACGGATACTCACATTATATTTACTTTAATGTCATTTCTTCTATATTGTCCTTAGGATGATTCCTCTACGTCTTTCCCATGATGTGAGTCAAATGATTTCTTTCTCTCGTTATTTGCACCGCACGCATGTACATATGTATCACACTTTGGAGAAAATGATGATATCATCATATCCCATGAGGGATTGAAAGGGAGAAATGGGTGCCTAATACCTTCCCATTCCGTAACTTAGTCCCCAAACTTTTAATTCATTTGGTTTTGTATGCAGTAGTGTGTCTTTGATGTCATTATCTCGAGACGAGTACATTTTTTTTGTATGTTTTGAGCAAAATAGGTTGGCGACTCCATTTCTTCGTATTTATCCCCTTTTGACGACGATCGATTTATATCAGAGGCAACCTATGAAGATATCAGCGTGAGTGGCGAAAAGAGGACTCCTATATCCTCAAATTACCCGTAAGCACGAGAGAGAGGGATTTCTTCGATTTTTGCTCTCGTCCTAATTTTTGGGTCGGCTCACGTCAGAGGAATCTGACTTGGATATGCAAAGATGATCTAACTTATTTCATTATTTCTCCTCTCTACCCATACCATATTTACCTCTTCTCTCTTTTCTCTCTTCTTTCTTTTTCATATCTTAATCTCTTATAAATATAATCTAGGATTTGGTTACTTCATAATTCAAAAGTTACCATTTTCAATTATGACTTGATCATTTCCTTTAGAAGGATGGTTAATCTCTGGAGATTTTTAGATCATATTTCATGTGATTGGATGTAACCGAATCAATGTACCATGGTGCTGATGAAGACTATAAGTAAGTTGCATAAGTTTAATAGGATCTTGTATTTCTTTTTTGATGATTTTGAGATGAAATTTGATAAGAAGTATCAAGTTAATACCAACGTTTTATTGAAGGGTTATTTTTGTTGTTTTAGATATGAAAAACTATGGGATTGGTAGAATAGTTTCCATATTGTTATTTGTGTTGTCATTTTGAGATGAAGTTAGGTTAAAAGTTTCCTCCTATACCACCTATTCGATTTTCCCCATACCCAAAATTTCTTCCACCTCCTCTAAAGTTTCCGTGAAACTAATATTTGCCTTCTATGTTATATTATTAAAACTCACTGTTTCCACCATTAGAGGTGCATGGATAGTAAGTTTGACTTTTTCATAGTGAAGGTTAAGTTTGACTTTTATCATGGTCATTTTGTTTATTTTCTTATGGCCTTCAACATGAATCGCTTCTAGGCATAACATGGAGGAGAATTCATCCATTGTCATTAGAGATGATCTAGTTCTTATTCAGGTTTTGAAAGAAACTAACTTCGTCGATAATCCATTTATGGTTTGTCAAATCAGATCTCCATCTGCTATAGTAGATCCTACCAAAGTTGAATGGTCGAATAAGCATTGTATTTGTGCAAGATAGTCTTCTATTATCAATCCTTTCTTATTTACACCTTGCACTTATTTTTCAATTGATAAATGTGAGATCTTAAAAGATAGGTAAATCATTTTCCCAGCAGTTCCCAAATCTCCTTGCTTCTAGTGAAAACTAGAGTTGAGATGTAAATTTCATAAGTAAAGGTTGTTGTTTTACAACTATGAATGTGATCATCGATCTTTTCCGATCATGAGAAATTCGGGTTTTGTACTTATTAATTTTTTGAATTGAGAATTATTTCGGTGGAATTGTTGTAGAAACTGTAATATATCCAAGTAATCCATTTACACGCATTATATTCTAGAACTGACTATTCAATGTGATGTAGTTTGATGAATCGAGTTTCAATGTGACCAAAGAATTTAAATGTGAAAGGAGAAGGAGAAGAGATAATTCTAGATTTGTAGGTTTGACTTTTTTGAATGTGTGTGGATGATGACGATATATTTTTCGTCAGTGAAGATGAATCAAGCTTTCTTGTTGAAGCTTTAATGTTGTGATACTATGAAGAGATTTTGAAACATAAGTAATAACATTCTCATTACTTGATTCTCAGATTTACAATAAATTGATTTATATACACATATATCATAATAACTTTGTACATGTGGAATTACATAATTGGATATTTTTTAACTAAATGCCTAATTGATTTAACTATCTAACTAAAATTTAGCTGACTTCTAATTATCTGAACTAACACATAACTAAGTTGTGCATTAATTGTAGGCTTCTAAATCTAATTTGAATCTTTGATAATAATAACTTAATGAGAAGAGGAACATGTGCATTTTTTTTTTGTAGAAGAGCTTTGGGAGTAAGTCAAATTTTAAGCCTCACTATGGGAATCTAGTTTATTAGCATTTAAATGGTTGTATGGACAGGTACAATGTTATCCATATGTGGGGGCTTATTTATTGAAGCCCAATAATGCAGCCAACCAACCTAGTATACATAGTGGACTTCATGGCCCCTAATCAAATATTAATTTAGACTTGTGTATTTAACATGTGCTTGAATGCATTGGGGTAGACTCAAAACGGTTACCAATAATTTCAAAGGTTATATTCAGGGACACTTATGAGTTATCTACAAGCTGGTTGAGTTACTTGTGAAATTCAATCACTTATTTTTGCAACTACAAAATGTAAACCCTGACCTGAGGAAAAGGGATGTAAATTCGATCAATCGAGAGACACTAGTAAGAACAATAACCTCTTTATGGTTATAGGCAAGTTGTCGAACTACGTACATCTGTTATTGTGTGTGAGGTTATTTGTTTTCTCCATGGTATTGATTTTTAGATCTTTATTGTTATAATTCTTGAACTCACAATTGGCGTCATCTATGGGAAATGATTCTTTTTTTACAAAAGAAATTATCGAAAGAAATCCCGCAATGTTTCACCACAACAGCAATGTCCCCCAAGTTGGTGATGTGCAGGATAACCTAGTACCACCTAGAGTCAGGTCTGAGATTCGCCAGTCACCAAATCTCAGGTTTTCCAAGAGAGGCAACCTTCTAAAGAAAGGCAGGGACCACCTAGGTCTACTCAGATCTCTAGGCTGATCGACGCCTACAAGGTCAAAATTCGAGAATAGGAGGAGGCAAAGAAAATGCTCGCTTACAAAGGCGACTTGAAAGAATAGAGAGGGATATCTATAGAGATACCAGAAAGCGTCGCGATAGTTCTTCTAGTCCTCAGGCGAGCAATACTCACAGGAGAGGAAGGATATCTAGGCACAACTAAGATATATTAGAACGCGGAAGGTCAGAGCATGATCAATCAAAGCGTGGCCAATCAGAGAGGCACCATAGAACTAATGATTATCAGGATGATGACATTAGAATTTTGGTCCGTAGAGAGATGGACCAGCATCCAACCCATCGAGAGGCCATCTCTACTAGGGAGCTAGCTAGAAGCGCTCTCAATACCCAGATGAAATCCCCTTTCTCAAATAATATTGAATAATACGAACCCCCAAAGACGTTCATCGTTCCCAGATTTAAGATCTATGATGGAAAGACGTATCCCATAGACCATGTTCAGCTGTACAGGCAGGCAATGACACTGTGGAGCCATAACTACGCCTTGATGTGTCGAAACATCCCTTCTAGCCTACATGATGTAGTGCAGAAGTGGTTCAAAAAGCTGTCCCACAGGTCAGTCAAAAGCTTCAAGGCCCTAGTAGAGGCTTTCACTACTCGCTTCATAACCAACAGTTCACACCCTAAGAGGAGGGATTCACTACTCATGATGAAGAAAAAGCCACAAGAAAGCCTTCGTGATTATGGCAAGAGGTATTGGGAGGTCTTCAATGAAGTAAAGGACTGCTCGGAGTAGGTTGTTATTGGATCCTTCAATATTACCACATCTTTGCTGCACCAGTCACTCATAAAAAAAGAGTCTAACACCATCAACGACCTCATGGTGCATATTAAAAAATATGTTAAGGTTGAGCAAACGCAAGTAAAAGAAGAGACAAGAGTGACACTCTAAAGAAAAGGAATAAGAATGGGGGAAACGACTCTAAAAATGGAAGCAAGGCCAATCCTTCAAAGGCGTTCCACGCTGTTAACACAATATTTAAAGAACCAATCTATAAGATCTTGAGCAAGATCAAGGATAAGTCATTCATCAAGTGGCCGAAGAAAATGGGTGGTGACCCGATGAAGAGGAATAATGCGCTGAAATGAGCATTCCATAAGGAAGGAGGCCACACAAGAAAGAATTACACAGCACTGAAGTCACATGTAAAAGAGTTGGCCAAGGCTAAAAACTTCGAATTACGAATAAGAATCAAACAATATCCTTGATGACAATATCGGACAGGAGTGCACAGTAATTCATGGAGCGTCTAACCTGAAGTAGATCCAAGGGAACACTATTCGAATGGAACTAAATAAGGTCACTGCCATCATGGAAGCATTCCAAATTGACCCTATAAAAAGCCAAGATGGTAAGTGTCTATGACCAGAGGATGTCGACTACACCAAACACATCTTCATCACAGAGGAAGACCTGATTGGAGTGAGGACTCCTCACCACGATACGCTTATGATTACTCTCAGAATCGTGAACTGGGACGTCAATAAGTTGTTGGTAGATTAAGGAAGCTCATCAGAGGTAATGTACCTAGATCTATTTCATAATTCGAAGCTCAACTTAGCCGACCTCAAGGAGGACACTGTTCCATTAGTCGACTTTGCGGGGAAAGTTACGATGCCATTATGAAAGATAGTTTTGCCGATTAGTGCAGGAAATATCTCAAAGTTAATTGAATTCTTGGTGGTGGACATAGAGACTCCATATCACGCCTTTTAGGTTGAAGCTGGTTGTAAGCTATGAAGGCCTACCTTCTATTGACCACTAGAAATTATAGTGTGTCACCAACCGGTGCGTAGTCAAGATTTGTGGCGAACAAGCCACTATAAGGAAGTGTTTCATCGCAGCCATTCGCCCTCGAAAGGAGAAGAAAAAGGAGCCAAAGGACACTCCAGAGGAAGACAAAGATGGGGTTACACCCTCTAAATAGCAACTAAGGTACGGCCGACCAGGGGTGGAGGATACCAGGATCCATCCCACTGATAGGGTCGTTGAAATCCTGAAGGGGGATAGTGTTGATAATAACTTGTTTAATAAAAAATTTATGGTCGGGACTGCACTCGCCGATCACAAAAATAAAGAGTTAATAACCTTCTTGAGAAGTGCTATGAAAGTTTTCTCCTAGTAACCGTATGATTTTACTGGAACTAATCCCGGTGTAGCCTTCCATCGTTTTCATATTGACCTGACCTTCAAGACGATTACTCAAAAGGTACACCGAACAGCCCCCGAAAAGGCTAAAGCGGTGGAGAACGAAGTTGGGAAAATTTTGGATGCAGGATCCATTAGGGAGGTTCAGTTCCAAAAATGGTTATCCAACCCAGTGGTGATAAAAAAAGCAACGACAGTTGGAGGGTCTATATTGATTTCATAAACCTCAATAGGACCTTCCCTAAAGATAGTTTTCCACTACTTAAGATTGATCAGTTGGTTGATGCCACGATAGCTCACAAGAGGATGAGTTTTATGGATGCCTATTCAGGGTACCATCAAATTCCATTATTCACCCCCGACAAAGACAAAACATCCTCCATAACTCCGATCGGTCTATACTGTTACAAGGTAATGTCGTTCGACCTGAAAAATGCAGGCATACCCCAAGAGAAACGGTCAAGGGGAAGCTTCTAATAAAATAACCCTCGAGGGCCTACAGAAGAGGCTAGAAAGAGCAAAGGGTAACTAGGCAGACGATCTCCTCCATGTTCTATGGGCCTATCATACTACTCCTAGGAGACTAACTGGGGAAACACCCTTTTCACTCACCTATGTAATGGAAGCTATTATCCTAGTTGAAGTAGGTCTCCCTACTATGAGAGCCAACTTGGTCGACCAAAGGCTAAAAGGCGATGCCTTGCGTACTGAACTTGACTTAGTAGATGATCAAAGAGAGCATGCCATGATCAAACTGGTTTCATTCCAGCAGCAATTGGCAAGGCAGTATAACAAAAGATTTCATCTGAGGGAATTTTGGGTAGGGGATTACGTCCTAAGTAAAGTCCTCGGCACTAATGCAAGACCGTCAGATGGAAAACTGGGACCAAATTGAGAAGGTTCTTTTAAAGTAATCAGGGAAGAACTTCAATAAGCATATCACTTGGAAACCCTGGAGGGTAGGGAGAAACCAAGAGCATGGAATGCAGTCAATCTCAAGAAGTTCTACTTTTAGTCTTCTTAATCTCTTGCAGCACATTTAGTTTACGCAAATTCTCATTTCAAACTTTTGTTGCTCTCAAGTTATTATTAATTGAATAAATGCCCATTGGCTCTCATATTTTGCTTTGGCATAATAATTCTCTCCACTTTATGTTATGTTGAAAATGTGATTTCAATAATATATGCTTTGATACCACTTGATGGTGCGAAAGCCTCCAAAATTTAAAAATTCCAAAATTATGAGATGGTTCAATTAAATTACAAACTAAAATTTCTTTTCAAATTTTGACAATTATAAAATTAAAATTTTAAACTAAAAGTGAAATTAAACTACACGAACATATTTAATTATCACTTAAACAAAATTAATTCAAGTTCTAAGTAAGGCTAAACAAGCCAAACATGAATAAAGACAAATTAATTTACGCCGACTTGAATTAATTACATAAAACTGACCCAAAATTAAACTAGAATAAAATTAAACTATAATTGTGATTTAAACCAATTTTATCTTGATTAATCCTAGCATGTACCTAAGTGATATTTTTGCAAGATAAAGTAAATCACAAACACACTACACCGCGATGTACAAGGAAAATCCAATTGGAAAAAACCTCGGACGACCCTACCTACAAGTCCACTAAGTACGGTATTTTTACAAAAGAGACGACAAGAGAAACTTACAACAATGACTTGACTCTCTCCAAGCCTTGATGCTTCTTCTCTCTTAAACCTTTGCCTAGTTGACAACCACGGACTCCACTACAGTCTCGAAATCCACCGATGGGCCTCGATCACCGTCAATCCACACACAGAGCCTTTCACCGTATGAGCATGCCGCAACAAACTCTCCTTTTTGGGGTATAGAAGGAACCCAAACACTCTCGAATGTGTAGATATTAAAACCTGGTGCCAAAAACTCTCCAAGCAAGTATATATATAATGGAACTTGGATTTAAACTAAAAGATGGTGGATGTTAACATGAGTTTTTGAAGAAATTAATCCATTAAAATCATGAACACAAAATGGAACTTTTTTTCTTAAGAATGTAACTCTATTTTTTCTCTTGGAGGGAATGAAAAAGTTGTGAGAATTTTTTTCCCACACTTAGATAATAAGGAAAAATAAGTGGGAAAACTAGTCAGCGAGTGGGAAAAATCTAGCAAAAATTGTCACTATCGTTCGAACGACATTTCAAAGTCATTCGAACGACCTTGTTCAAACCAGATGACATACGAGGTTTCTAACGATAATTCAGAAATGATTTTCATAAACAATTTCATTCGAACCAAACTTCTAACGAGAAAATAGAGAATTAGAGTGTAGTCTCGTTGTCGTTCGAACGACCTGGGCATCTCATTTGAACGAGATCCCAGTTTAATTCTAACAAGATCTCAGAAACTTAATTTTTCTCCAAAAATTTTTTAAAAACCATTTTCAACTTAATTTTATAAAAACTTATCACCCAGTAAAAAAAGTCTCTCTCTTTCTCCCTCTCTCTCTCTCTCTCTCTCTCGAGAGAGAGAGAGACTAAAATCCAAATGTTGATGATGTGAAACTTGACACGAAACCGGCAAGGATATATTCTTCAATTTTTGGCTACTACGTCTTCAACATACACTTGTCATAGGCTTGAAAGGATACAACATGAACATCTATCCTATTACTCAAATTGTTTTGTTCGAAATTAATCCAATACAACAAATTGACTCAATTGAAAATTTTCCCTTACAAATCTCCTCCTTTGGCTATTTCAGAACAAAACCAAACTAAAAATTCTAAGGGCCGTCAAGCACATCTAAACACAATCCCACCCCAAAAAAATAAAAATACAGACGCTTGACTCGACACCTAGAATTTGCTTTGCCACTTTAAGAGTCCCCCTAAAGATGAAATTTTGCACACTTAAACAAACCATCAAACGCATAGGGAATATATAACAATATAAAGTTCCCATAATTAATTATCCCCCTTTATCTAACAATGATCTACTTAATAAAGACGTCTCCCCCAAGATAAATCTCCCAAAATTTCAAAGGATTAGATACCATTTCTCCCCCTTTTTGTTCAGGAATAGACAAAGATTAAGAAAAAATCTTATTTCTCCCCCAATTAAAGAAAATACTATTTCCCCCCCTCAAGTCTACATAAAGGATATGATTTAAGAAAAAATAAGTTAAGCATGCCTTACCCAATAGGCTTTCCACACTCGTATGGCAAAAATGTGTCTAAATACATGTGGTAAACGGAAGTGAAGGAGTGTGAACTAGAGACTAAAGGAATATCGACCTACTCATTAAAACATGTTGACGGAGTTCTTATTTGATTCAAAACTTTATCACACATATATATAGCCTCATATGACAATATAAATTTAACTCAATGAACAGATATATACAATGCACACAAGCCTATAATTTTGATGATTCTACAAACCAATAGAGTCATGACAAGAATAGCATAACTAGGATATAAAGCCATTGTGCAAACCCATTGATACATAGAACCAAACTTCCTCATTAATATTCTCTTTCTCCTTCTTTTTTAACATGTCAACTAAACTAAACAGGCCTTGGCTAATTTTTTTAGAATGTCAATTTTTTTAAAGGCCAAATTTCAATGGTGGATTTTCACGCAAAGGAATTCTGTCTTTTGCAGCTCGATTCCATTCATAATAACTACACCGGAAAAGAACATTTTTCTAATTTTTACATCCAAAACGATCCTTACATGCACAAATCTTCCATAGTCATAGAAATAAGTAGGTGACTAAATTGATAGGAGAACATCTCACGTAGCTCAAATATACATGTGAAGTTAAAATTTCAAAGAGCTCGTGCATTTGTGAATCAAGGCATATAAAAATAAAATCCATTAAGCAACAAAAAATCCAACTACTCCATGTAAGCATGACAAAGAACACTTTAAGGATTGAAAATCGTAACCAAAAGTTCTAGACACATGAAAATAAAAAGGGATAGGATTCAAGCACAAGTATATACCACATAAAGTTGTCAAACTAAAATACACGCACAAAAAAATCTTTTTGAGTATTTCAAATTTTTTTAACCAAACATAAAAAAAATTCAACTCAAAAGAAAAAAAAATCTATTTATATTTTTCAATAACACTAAACAAGAATAAAAAAAATACAAAAAATAAACATGTCATAATTCTAGCTACACATATATGATGAAGTAAGGACTGGAAAATAACAAACAAACATACAACTAATAAGAATCTATCATGAAGAACAAAAACCAGTGTACGTAAACAAAGCTAACACATTCAACCTTTAGATGTAGCAAGGTAGGTATCACGTGCAAGCAAATGAGAATAAAAAATCCTATCTTGTAAAGCCGTCAAGTCTGATTTCCTAGCCCAAACTAGTGAAACGTGATGCTCTCGGGATTTGGGAACCTTGGTGACTCTACCCTTAGATTTCTTAGGATCCTTGTTTACATTAAAACAAAGATTTCTTAGATTACCTTTTCGACCACAACGTGAACAAGTAAAGACCTGGAGAAAATTAGTACCTAAGGATTGACCTTTCAAATTATTCCTAGAAGATTCTCTCAAAATAGTGGCTTTGGCTTTATTAACGAAAGTATTTTGTGTATCGAAGCCAATACCACCCATGTCATTTTTTATTTAGACTGTTCGTAGAATTTTATCTAATTTTTCAAACCTACACTCAAAATCAAATTTGACCCAATTTGAGTCTCTCACTTTCTCTTCTAACTCTAAAATTCTAGACTCAAGTATACGCTTACTCTTTTCAAATTTAAGAAGCTCTTTCTTCACAACTTCCATTAAAGCTTTAAGTCTATCTCTCCCACCTTCTACGTACTCAAGCTTCTCATGAAGAGCTTTTTCACGTATCCTAAGGTCTTCCACTAAAGCACCCTCATTATTAACCTTGGCACGCTCTTTTTAACAAGCTTCTGACTTTAAATTAGCCATTTTTATTTTAATTGATTCCTTATATAGTTCACAAAAGGCTACGTGAAGTTCACTCACATCAACCTCATCTTCACTTTCACTCTCTCTTTCTTCTCCACTCTCTATACCATCAAAATTTTGGGATTCACAAATCTCGGCCTTAGAAGTGTCATGTCTTAAGATGTCATCGTTGGACGATTTCTCAGTATCACTTACATGACTTGCCATGATCATGGTAAGGTTGCGCTCAATGAGGGAATCGAGTCGCTCTTCCTTATCACTATCATCACTAAGGGTGGTATTTTATGAAATTGGTTGTTTGCCTCCTTAGTTTAGTGGGACAGTCTCTTTCCCTATGACCATAACCCTTACAACCATAACATCTATTTGATTCATCCCTATTAAGATCTTCATTAAGTTTTATAGGGATTGTTTTGACTTTGTCATACTTAAATTTATCAAATTTCTTAAAATCCTTTTTAAGATTATCTTTATTAAACTTAAGAAATTTTCTACACTTCCTAGCAAACATAGCCATCTCCTCAAAATCGATGCCATTCTTATAATCCAAAACTTTTTTTTCCTCCTTTCGCGCTTTCAAAGTGATGCCCTTATCTTTCTTATTTTCATCCTTGGAGGTAAACATGTCAAGTTCATAGGTTTGTAAATTACCTACGAGCTCTTCAAGTTTCGTAGAGGCTAAAGTAGGTAAAGAATTTAAAATGGTCACTTTTGGAATGAACCTATCGGGTAAGGATCTTAAAATTTTCTTTACTACACGTTTGTCGGGTATCTTTTCTCCAAAGTTAAAAGATGAATTAACAATGTCGAAAAGTCTAGCATAAAATTCATCAAAAGTCTCACTTTCTGACAATTTATTGGTCTCAAATTGAGTGGTGAGGTTTTGGAGTTTTGAAACTTTTACGACACTAGTTCCCTCATGGGTGAGTTGTAAATTATCCCAAGCCTCTTTCGCAATTTCACATGTCATGATACATCAAAAATCATCTGGTGTGACCGCACTAAAATGAGAATTTAAATTGCGGGAATTAAAATTCGCTAATTTGAGTTCATTCTCACTCCATCTCTCTACAGGTTTAGGTACATGCTCATTTTCAACTGGGCACGTTGGTGGACACCACCCGATAACTACCGATTGCCAAACCTTCTAATCTAAGGACTTAAGTGCCGATTTCATTTGTGCTTTCCAATACGCGTAATTTGAACCATAAAAAATTAGAAATTTTAAAAAAGGTGAAATTTCCATTTTTAAAACAAGCGCAAAAAGGACCTAAACGCAATAACTTAGCTCTCCTAGCTTTGATACCAATCTGAAAATGTGATTTCACTAATTCTATGCTCTGATACCACTTGATGGTGCGGAAGCCCCCAAATTTTAATAATTCCTTCAATTAAAGTCCAAACTAAAATTTCTTTTCAAATTTTAACAATTATAAAATTCAAATTTTTATTTCTTCAAAATTAAAATGATATAAACTAAAAGTGAAATTAAACTACACAAACATTTTTAATTATCACTTAAACAAAATTAATTCAAGTTCTAAGTTATGATAAATAAACCAAATATGAATAAATCCAAATTAATTTATGCCAAATTGAATTAATTACACCAAACTTACCAAAGATTAAACTTTTTTTTAAATTTTATTATTATTATTTTTTTAAACTAGAACCAAATTAAACTATAATTGTGATTTAAACCAATTTTATCTTGATTAATCCTAACATGCATCTAAGTGATATTTTTGTAGGATAAAGTAAATCACAAACACATTATGCCACGATGTACTAGGAAAACCCAAATGGAAAAACCTCGGACGACCATACCTACAAGTCCACTACGTACGGTATTTTTACAAAAGACACGACACGAGAAACTTACAACAACGACTTGACTCCGTCCAAGCCTTAATACTCCTTCGCTCTTAAACCTCCACCTAATCAACAACCATGGACTCCACCGCAGTTTTGAAATCCACAGATGGGGCTCGTTCACCGTCAATCCACACACGGTGCCTTTCAATGTATGAGCACGCCGTAATAAACATAAACTCTCCTTTTTGTAGAGATGAAAACCTTGTGCCAAAAACTCTCCAAACAAGTATATATATATAAAGGAACTTGGATTTAAACTAAAACATGGTGGGTGTAAACATATGTGTTTTTGAATAAATTAATCCATTAAAATCATGAACATAAAATGGAACTTTTTCTCTTAAGAATGTAACTCTCTTTTTTCTCTTGGAGGGAATGAAAAAGTTAGGAGAAAAAGTGTTTCCCCCACTGAGATAATAAGGAAAAATAAGTGGTTAAAGTAGTGGGCGAGTGGAAAAAATCTGGCAAAAACTAACAAAAACTGCCACTGTCATTCAAACGAAATTTTAAAGTCGTTCGAACCACCCCATTCAAATGAGATGACAAACGAGGTTTCTAATGAGAATTCAGAAAAGATTTTCATTGGAAATTTCATTCGAACCAAACTTCTAACAAGAAAATAGAGAATTATCGTTAGTAATGTCGTTCGAACGACCTGGGCATCTCATTCGAATAGGATCCCGATTTCGTTCGAACGAGATCTCAGAAACTTAATTTTTCTCCAAAAAAAAATTCAACTTAATTTTATAAAAGGTATGAATGCATTTTAGTATTGACTCAATTTTAAGTATTGGCTTAATTTGGCTAGGTCTTCAACATACACTTGTCATAGGCTTGAAAGGATACAACATGAGCATCTATCCTATGACTCGAATTATTTTGTCCGAAATTAAGCCAATACTAAAATTTGAGTCAATTGGATATTTGCACTTACATATGTATCTCAGTATTGTGCATCATTTCCAAATGATAGCTCCATTTCCTCAACTCCAAGTAAAATCACCCTTAGTTACAGTCGGTTGCTCAGCTTATTTCAACCAAGGAACATCCTCGTGCCGAACGAAAATCCTTCAGATTACAATAAGTTATTCAACTTATTCTCAATCAAGGAATATCCTTATACCAAGAAGGGTTCATAGTAATTGCAATAAGCTATTAAGTTTATTTCAATTGTTGTAACTCTCAGGTCTTTGTCATAAACAAACACGACAGATCATCAGCATTTAAATGGTTTTAGGTACAGGTACAATGTTATCCATCCATCTAGGGTTTCAACCACTCTTGGAAAACCTTTGTCGAGCTTCTTTATTAGTTCTTATTTGACCATGAGAGACTATTCAAGTCTGAGCGTATGGGTTTTTTGCTTGATCGGCTTGGAGTTTGGATATGTAGGCATACGGTGGACATCGATTTGAGGATCAATTCTCGGCATGTCAGTGTAGGACTGGGCAAAGAAGTCGATATATTCTTTGAGAAGTTAAATGAGTTTGAGTTTTTATTGATCATCCAAAGAAGAAACCATCTTTATATCTTTCATCTCATTTGGAGACCCTATATTAACCATTCTCATTTCATCAATAGGTTGTGCACTATTGGTTGGTTTGTTATTAAGATCTTTTAGGTGGCCTTATAGCTCTTTATTTTATAAATTAGATTCATTACTTTGATTTGCACATTCATCATGAATAGGTTGTGCGCGATTGGTTTGTTTAATTTGCATGATTTACTTCACTAATCCCGTGTCACTCTTACATAAAACAGTTTTAAGAGGGGCTTTTGTCATTTATTAAGCAACCATTCCCTAAAACCTCAAAGAACCATTATTATCAAATATCAATACTAATAAATAGTTTTATAGAGTAGTTTATAACTAATAGACAATGCACATTGCAATAGATCTTCTGAATAATTCAAACCTAAGGCTATGCATTTTTTAAGGATTTTTTTGACATGCCACCCCACATTTTATATCGAAATTTATGTTTACACCTCACATTTTAAATCCTTTGTGTCTGCACACCACCGTTAGTGAAATATGTTAATTGCGTTCAAAATTTTCAAAAAGGACCATCTACCCATGTTTTAATCCAAAACAATATAAAAGTTTTAAAATAATTAAAATTATACAATAAATCATTAAAAAATATTTAGAAAAATAGTTAAAACTTTTGGAAGTTAGAGAAATATTTTTAAATCAAAAAAATAAATATGAATTACAAAAACATATAAACAGAATATTAAAATCCAAAAATAATAGAAAATTTATTTTAAGAACAAAAAGCTTATAAAAAATCGGAGGAAAACTTAAAGATATATATATTTAAAATAAAAAAAAACATGAAAATAAATGTAAGTTACAAAAAACGTTTAAAAATATATAAAAATCTGTAAATAATAGAAAAACATTTTAATTTACAAAGAACTTATAGAAAACGGGAAAAATTTATAAAAATATTTTTAAATCTGAAAATCATGAAAATAAATATAAATTATGAAAACATAGGTCTTGCCTACCTGTTTCAATTGTCTACCATTTGATTAGATTTTTGAATAAAGTATGTTCACCGACTTGTTGTAGGATCACACCCAGTCCCACATCACATGTACATTCTAATCGATTTCCCAATGTAATCAACAGTCTACTTTTAGATTTATTAGCCAAAAAGTGCACTTAGGTAACAAGGATATGCAATTTGTCTAGTTCATTGGCATTATTTTGTTTAGATAAATCACGTATTAAACACTTCAACGGTAAGTTTCAAAAGAAAAGCGCTTCACTTATATTTTGTCAAATTAATCTAAACACAATATAAAATCATAACAAATAAAATTATGTATAAAAAATCCCCAAATTTCAAGTGCTAGTGAAATCTTACATACTAAACAGGTTTTTTTTTACTTACGACCCCACGTTTTATATCAAAATATTTTTCGTAAGTTTTTTCCTTTTTATAATTTTTTTTGTAATCTAATTTTTTTTCTATTATTTACAAATTTCTAATTATTTTTTTAAATGTTTTTCTATAAATTACATTTATTTTCATGATTTTTAGATTTTAAAAATAAATTTAAAAGTTTTCCCCTAATTTCTTTATAAGTTTTTTGTTATTTAAAATACGTTTTTTATTATTTTCAAATTTTAAAATACTATTTAAATGTTTTTGTAATTTATATTTATTTTCTTGATTTTCAGATTTAAAAATATTTTCCCTAATTTCCAAATGTTTAATTTATTTTCCTACAACCTTTGGATTTCTAAATATTTTTTAAATATTTATTATATAATTTTTATTATTTTATTATTTTATAACTTTATATTATTTTTTTATTAAAACATGGGTAGGATGGTCTTGTTTGAAAATTTTGAGGGCACTAGTGGATTTCGGTAACAGTGGGGAGCAAATACAAAGGATTTAAAATATGGGGTGCAAACACAAATTTCGATATAAAATGTGGGGTGGCAAGTTAAAAAAACCCTTTTTTTTAATAAATAAGCAAGGTATATTAAATGACACCGCCTAAGGGGGAGGAACCCATATGTTGATACCAAATTTAGTTTGCTGACGTGGACCGTTCACCTAAAGACACGTGTCATCCTACAAACACTTTCAACGAACAACATACTGTCACCAAGCTACTCAAGCGCCCCGAGCAACTCAATCATACCGAGCAGCTTAGGCTCCCCGAGGAACTTAAGGCCCCGAGCAACTCAAGGGTGCCGAGCAGCTTAGGCGGTCCGAGCTACTTAGCGTACATAGCACTCAAATCAGAATAATAAAAAAGACGACTGCGCAATAAATGCTCACTATTATCGTACAGATGTATATGTATGCTAGATAACAGCGCATTTTCCTTTCACATGTGCAGCCTCAACGCTATAAATACATTGTAACCTCCTAATTAGAGGGGGACCCAGAATCTCTTGGTAAACCTATTATCGAGAATTCCAGATAAATAGTCAGCAATACAAAAACAGTGGACGTAGGCCATTTCCTTAAGGCTAAACCACTTTAAAAATCTATTGTCTTATATTTATTTATTCATATTTATCTGTGATTAAAATAATTAGATCAAATCTAGTTTTTTACATCAACAGATTGGCGCCGTCTGTGGGAAACGACTGTAATTAGTATTTTTTACCAAAACAATTCATCATCAATAGCTGATAATCCAGAACCCAGTAATTGAAACGTTGGGATCCCTACAAATCCATCCACTCCACCAAATTTGTGAGATCTGGCTGGTATAATGGCTAATTTGGCCCAAGGACAGACGACCACGCAAGAAACCATGCGACAACTTATACAAAATGTTCAAGGCGGAGTGTCGGCTCAATCAGGACAAAGAAAAATACTCGTTTACCCTCTTCGCGAACTAGGCAAACATTTTTCCCAGAGGAATCTTGATCCAGACGCACTGACTCATATCGTACTGAGAGATATAATGATCCTTCTTATCAGCCTGGTCGGACTTCCTCAGTACGAGCTACAGACACTCAACAAAACATCACTTTATCTCTAGAAAGAACAAGTTCTGTTGAAAGGTTAAGTAGAGTATCTCCTTTTGATCGTTTGGGCCCTAGGAATAATAGAATTCCCCCTAGGATTGTGTCGAGGAACTCTCAACGACCATCTGATTTAAGGGAAGGCTCTGCCCAATCACGACCAACTGCTCGTGATGAGAGATCCCAAGAGGTAAATTTAAAGCGATCAGTTGCTCGAACCAATAGGCCCGAAGGAGGAAACGATGCATGGAAGGGCTTTATTCAGAGGTTGAAATACAGATTAGGGGAAATGGCTAAAGCCAATAATCCTCTACAAAGAACTTTTGTCCAAGGGCCACCATTTGTACAGGCAATTTTGGATTTTCCCACACCATCAAAATTCAAAGCTCCTATGGTGACACCTAAATATGATGGAAAAACTGACCATGTCCTTCATATAGAACAATACCAAGCTGCTGCCGATATCTATGCAGTTCCAGATGATATGAGATGCAGGGCATTTTCAGGAACTCTTTCCGGATCTGCTCAGATATGGTATAACAACCTTCCTCGGGGGAAAATTGCGACTTTCTTTCAATTAGCAGAATTCTTTATTGGGAACTTCTGTTTTGGAGCGAAGCTAGTCAAACGAATAGCACACTTGCTGAGTGTTAGATAAAAGACAGGTGAAAGCACCAGGGACTATATTACTCGTTTCAATAACGAGAAACCGAAGGTAATTGATTACGAGGAGAAAACAACAATTACTGCTCTGAAGAGTGGACTGTTACCAGATAAATTGTACTACACTTTAGCCAAGGATCCGCTTAGGACCATGGCTGAACTGATGGCAAAAGCAGCCAAAATCATGAATGCCGAGGAGGTCATGGCTGTGAAGAAGAATGAAGATACTATAGAAACCAAGGTCGAGGCTGACAAGACTGAGAAGAAAGATCAGAAGAATAATGGTGGCAACAGACAATCGAAAGCAAAGAAGGCACTGGAACAGTTGAAGAAATTTGGAAATTATGCTCCTTTGAAGGTAGATATAAACCACATTCTGGAAGTGATCAAGAATAGTGAGGAGCTAAACTGGCCAGAAAAAATGAAGGCAGATCCTGACAAGAGGAATAAGTCCAAATATTGCGAGTTCTATAAAGACCATGGTCACACCACCAAGCATTGCATAGCTCTCCAGAATAAAATTGAAGCACTCATCAGGCGGGGAAAATGGACCAAGTATGTTGATCACCAAAATGGTGAAAAGACCAATGACCAAAGAAGGCAAAGATCTAAATCTCCTCGTCGAGCAAGAGAAGACACGAAGAAGATCCAGAAGATGACCAAGATGACCCTAATCTCCCCAAAAGACAAAGGCAACCAGAACGTGAGGTATTTTCAATCCATTTTGGATCATTTGAATGTAATGTTATTACAGGTGGAGATGCAGGAGGTGGGGACATGACTGCAGAGAGGAAAACTTACCTCAATGAGGCTCAAGCTTGCTCGTACATTCAACGAATAAATCTGGCTGAAGATGATCGCCCCAGGAAGGTGAATTAAGAAAAAATGGTCATTGGTTTCTCTAAGAACGACCTGGCTGGTGTGCTATATCCTCATGATGACTGATTAATGATCAAGATGAGAATGAAAGAAGTGGTGATTTCACGAGTACTGATAGATAATGGTAGCTCGGCAGATATCATGTTCTATCCATGCTTTGACAGTTTGAATCTGAAGCTATCCCAGTTGGAGCCATATCATAGGCCCCTCCTTGGTTTTACTAGTGAGAAGGTTTTTCCACTTGGGACGATCAAGTTGGATATGCTTATTGGTACATGGCCTGCTTGTCGAACAGAAAGAGTACGCTTTTTTGTAATGGATAAAAATGTCCAATCATCTTACAATATCATCATGGGAAGGGTAAGTCTGAAGAAGTTCGTGGTGGTACCATCTACTGTACATCAATGTTTAAAATTCCCAACTAATTTTGGACTGGGAGTTGTGAAAGGTGACCAGAAAGTAGCTCGGGAATGCTACTATTCATCTGCCGAACAGGAAGAGCGTGAAGATTCCAAGAAGAAGACTATTACTTATCAGGTGGATGAAATAGAAGATGCAGAGATTAAAATGCTAGACCCTAGAGACGAGTCTCAACTCGTGAAGGGACAAGTCATGGAGGCTACTGAAAATATCATTCTGGACGACGAGCATCCAGAACGAACAACTCAAATTGGTGCATCACTGGAGGTATCGATAAAACAGGAATTGATAGCATTTCTAAGACGTAGAAAGCAGACTTTTTCATGGAGTCATAAAGACATGCCGGGAATAGACCCAAGTTTCCTATGTCACGAGCTCAACGTGAACAAGGAAATCAAGCCAGTGAAGCAGCGAATAAGAGTGTTCAGTCCTGAGAAGAACCAAGATATACAGGAAGAAGTGGAGAAACTACAAAAGGCCTCTTTTACTGAGGATGTCAAATATCCTGATTGGCTAGCAAATGTGGTAATGGTGAAGAAGAAAAACAACAAGTGGAGGATGTGTGTGTACTTCACTGATCTTAATAAAGCCTGCCCAAAGGATCATTTTCCTTTGCCCCAAATCGATCAGTTGGTGGATACTACCTCGGGACATGAATTGTTGAGTTTCATGGATGCTTATTCTGGTTACAACCAGATTAAAGTGAAGCCAGAAGACAGGAGAGTACCTCTTTTATCACCCCAAGGGAAACTTATTGCTATATTGTTATGCTTTTTGGACTTAAAAATACAGGTGCAACATATCAGCGACTGATGAATAAGGTGTTTACAGAGCAAATCAGTCACAACATGGAGGTTTATGTTGACGATATGCTGACGAAGAGCAAGAAAGATGTTGATAATATATTTGACCTAGGTCAGACCTTTGATCAACTAGAGAAATATCAAATGAAGTTGAATCCCACCATATGCACATTCAGTGTACGAGAAGGTATGTTTCTCGGATATATTGTTAACCAACGAGGTATCGAGGTGAACCCTGAAAAGAGCAAGGCCCTATTAGAGCTGCGATCTCTAACTACGAAGAAGGAAGTGCAAATTCTCACGGGACGAGTTGCAGCACTTAATATATTTATATCACTAGCAACGGACAGATGTCTCCCATTCTTCAAAACACTTCGAAAAACTTTTGAGTGGAATGATGAATGCGAGGAGGCTTTTCATGAGTTGAAGAAGTATCTGGGGACACCTCCACTATTATCTAGACTAGTGATGGAAGAAGACTATACTTGTACCTAGCAGTTTCAGAAAATGCAGTGAGCTCGGCATTGATAAGAGTGGAGGACGGAGTACAAAAACCAGTCTATTACACTAACAAAGCTTTTCGAGGAGCAGAAATTAGATATCCAAGGCTGGAAAAATTGTCATTAGCACTGATTGAAGCAAGCAGAATAATGAGACCATACTTCCAAGCCCATACTATTGTGGTGTACATCGACATTCCATTAAGGAAAGATTTGTATAAGCCGGAGAAATCAGGAAGATTGATGTATTGGACAGTGGAACTCGGTGAATATGATATAATTTATGAGCCTAAATCGTCGCTCAAAGGGCAGGCAGTAGCAGACTTTATCGCAGAGTTTACTCAAGAAAATTCCTTTGAAGAACAGGAGTTGAATACAAACCAACCTGTGGATGTTACAGGATCATCAAAATTAAACCTCGACCAACTTACGTAAGTAGGCAAGCAGCAAGAAATGCCGGTCGAGCAAGAGAAGATAATTGACGACCAGCAAGAAGTACTGGAGGAGGACCAAAGGAAGTACTAGATATTCCACCGAGGAACTCTCTCCGATCAAAAATTTGATGATAAGGTACCTATATGGAATTTGTATGTGGATGGATCTTCGTGCACTACAAGCAGTGGAACAGGGATTGTTTTGAATAGTCCGGATGAGATTGAGGTGGAGTATGCTCTGTGCTTTCAATTTAAAGCTTCTAATAATGAGGCCGAATATGAAGCAATGATCGTGGGTCTAAGCCTGGCCAAAACCATGAAGGCAGAGCAAGTCGTTGTGTTCAGTGATTCGCAGTTAATCGTAAACCAAATTTCGGGGGTGTATGCAGCAAAAGGAGAATTAATGGTCAAGTATCATGCCAAAGCGATGGAGGTTGTATCAAGTTTTACCACAGTTCGGTTGATTAGAATACCGAGATTGGATAATACAAGAGCAGATGCCCTAGCTCGGTTAGCATCAGCCACATGCATCGAGCTACAAAGAATAATCCCAATAGAAATCCTGTCTGGTCAAAGAATAGATGAAGATCTGATAATAAAATTCATTGCCCTTGATTTGGGACCATCCTAGATGGACCCCATCATGGCCTATATTGAAGAGGGGGCTTTACCAACTGATAAACTCGCAGCCAAGAAACTAAAGTTTAAAGCTGCTCGTTATGTATTGACCAGTAGCATTTTGTACAGACGGGGAGTTATAGCAAGGCTACAAAGATGTGTCCATCCCTCTGAAGTGAAATATTTGATCGAAGAGGTTCATGAAGGGTCTTGTGGAGCCCATGTAGCTAGTCGGATGCTCTTGAAAAGAATAACCACGCAGGGGTACTACTGGCCGAAGATGAGAGCTGATTACGTAGCTTATGCTAAGAAGTGCGACAAATGCCAATGCTTCTCGTCCATACGAAGAACTCCCCAGGTATTGTTAACACCTATAACATCCCCTTGGCCATTTTCCATATGGGGGATAGACTTGGTCGGGCCACTCCTAACGACCAGGGGAAGATTCAAATACCTTGTGGTTGCTATGGATTATTTTACAAAATGGGTGGAAGCTGAGCCTCTTATTGATACGATATACGACAAAGTCTATCAATTCATTTGGAAAGACATTATTTGAAGATATGGTCTCCCACATGCATTTATTACTGACCATGGAACCCAGTTTGACAACGATGAGTTTTATGCATATTGTCATCAATCCAATATACAGAAAACCCACTCTGCACCATGCCATCCTCAGAGCAATGGGAAAACTGAGGTGATAAACAGAACGCTATTGAATGGATTGAAGAAACAACTAGATAATGCAAATGAAAATTGGATTAATGAGCTACATTTTGTGTTGTGGGCTTATCGCACCACACCACGAACAACAACGGGAGAGTCACCATACATGCTGGCATTTGGGAGTGAGGCTGTCATACCTGCTGAATTGGGTCTACCTATGCATAGAGTACTTAATTTCAATTCTCCTGTCAGCGACTTGATGAGAAGATTAGACCTAGATATGCTCGAAGAAGTTAGGGAAGAAGCAAGAATCAGGAATGCAGCATATCAACAACGAACAACTTGGTTCTATAACAAAAGAGTGAAGAAGTGTGATTTGAAGGAATGGGATTATGTGCTGAAGAAAGTGATTCAAAAGCACAACAAACTGGAAGCCAACTAGCACGGACCCTACAGAGTAACAGAAGTTGATCGTCCAGGGACATACAAGATTGAAATCTTGGAAGGAGAAGAATTCAAGAATGCAGAGCATATGCGTAGATATTATCAGTAATTGTAATTGATATGTAATGCAGTTTCTTCAGTATGAATAAAGTGATGTTTCACCCAGTTTCTTTCTTTGTTGAAATTTTTTCAGAATATTAGTGCTACACACTACACATCAAATTTAGAGCAATTACCACCAACTCCGGTTGGTCAAAAACTAATTACCGCCAACTCGGGTCGGGAATCAATTACCACCAACTCCGGTTGGCCCGATTGGTCGAGAATAAATTACCACCAACTCCGATTGGTCGGGAACTAATTACCACCAACTTCGGTTGGTCGAAAACTAATTAGCACTAACTTCGATTGGTCGGGAATCAATTACCACCAACTACGGTTGGTCAAAAACTAAGTACCACAAACTCCGGTTGGTCAGAAACTAATGACCACCAAGTCAGATTGGTCGGGAATCAATCACCACCAACTCCGATTGGTTGGAAACTAATTACCACCAACTCCAGTTGGTTGGAAACTAATTACCACCAACTCCGGTTGGTCGGGAATCAATTATCACCAACTCCAGTTGGTCGGTAAATCAATTTCCATCGACTCCAATTGGTCGATAAACCAATTACAATCAACTCCGGTTGATTAAACTAAGAAGGAACATGGGACGCAAATTATTTCATTGCTTAGGCCCAAAGAGGACAAGTTCTATTATCCAAAAATAAAATAGAATGTACATATAAAAATGTACATATATTCGCAAACAAACAAACAAGGATGTTCTACAAATTACTTAGAAGAAAATAAAATGGCAAAAGACTAAATTTTTTTCATTCAAATCAAGTAGAATTACACATGCTGTGAAAAATACACTTCATTACATAAAAAATCCTATTCTATTGGTTTTTTCCCTTCTGCCTTTGAAACAGGTTCTACTCCAGCAGGAGGATCATCTAAGGCATAAGGAGAATTTATAAAATTTACATCTCTTAGCATTCTAACATTCATTACAGAGGGACGATCAAGAAAATGCTCTGGACGAGATATATCAAAGTTTGCATGAAGATTGTAGTCGCCGAGATATTTGGAGATTAAGCATTGAGGAATTGCCCAAGCAGGAATCCAACTGATGTCAAGATTAAAAGGAGGCACAGGTAAATCGAGTACACCAGGGTCATAATAATCCCATAAGTAGTGGCCCTGCTCCAATTTTAGCACACACAGTGCATTCAACCACCCTTGCTTGTACCCCTCGTTATTTGACTGCTGGATCCGATCATCAAGATGGTAAAGGTCTTCATTATACCCAGCCATCCAAAATTCTCTAGGTTATTTATGGAATTGATAAGTTAACCTCTCCAGTTGCTCGTGGAGATTCTTCACCACGATTTCCTTATTTTCCAAGGCAGAATTCTGAGTAGTGAGTTGTTCGCTAAAGTTCAGAATCTTCTTAGATAATTCTGCTAAGGCTTGGTTCTTCGCCATCAGCTGAACTACCTGATTATCCAAAGCCGATTGGGTTCTTTCTTCTTCAATGGACATCCGACCAGCCCTTGCTCGTCCACGAGCAGAAGATCTTGCTCGTCCACGAGTAGATGTGGAGGGTCCATCTCTTTTTAAAGTTTCCAACTCATCCCGTAAGTTGGCATTTTCTACCTCTAAGAAAGAAAAACCTTCATCATTAATAGGGGCCAAGGTTCCCGAGGAAGATGCAACAGACTTGAGTTATTTTATCTTTTCTTGCAAAGCAATGTTTTACTGCTCCAACAACTTAGAAATGTGCCTGTGCTCTTCAACTTCAAGCTTCATAACACTTTTCTTCTTCTCATGAGCAGAGATGAATTTATCATACCCTTTGTTAGCACTCAATTGCTAATATTTCTTTTCTCATCCTTGATGCAGAAGAGTGGAGGATTCTTTATACTACTGCTAGATTTCCTCGATAATTCCTTGGAGGTCTTCAATCATCTTATAGTAAGCCATATTATTGGAAACAATGCGATTGAGCAAGCACTTTAAATATTGATAAGCTTGAACTGCTCATTCAGAAGCATCTGAACCAAGGATGTCAATTATTTGGGCCTCATTTAGATCAGCATGACCAGCTTTAAAATAGTCGTTGCATTTCTTCATTAATTCTGTGTCATAAGTTGATAAGAGCTCCATCCTGGCCATAAACTAGCAAAGAGAAGAAATAAAAAGAATCAATAATGATGCAGATAGAGCAAGTAAAGGAAGAAATCCAAGACGAACAACCAAAGTTCGAAATTTTATTCATCACAAGAAAGTATACATCGTTCCAAGTTACGTTCAAGAAAATAAAAAACCCGAATAACTCTACACCTTCTCCTTATTTCCTATGATTTCCTCAGAAGGTTTGGATGAAGGAGTTGGTTGCTCGGAAGGCAGGGGAAGCTGCTCGGTAGAAGTGCTACCTAGTTAGAGCTGCTCAAAAGACTGAACAACAGGAACAACAGGGACTTGATCTTCACCCATCATGGAAGATTCATCTGAAGTAGCCTCATCTTCTTCTTCTTCTCTAGGAGAGGGAGGAGGGCCATGAGTGTATTACTGGAATAACTCAGAATCCTCAGCAACCTTCAACTCCTTTAACGCTGCCACCTATCCATCTCTAAAATATTTGATGTTGGCATATCCCATTTGGGAAGTCATGACAGCCAAGCCCTTATTCCATCCCTTATCCCAACCAGCGCTGAAAGATTTTTTAACTGCCTTTTTCTTTTTTGCCTTCTCCGAGGAGGTCCTTTCCCTAAGGAGCTCTTCGGCTACCTTCAACTTCTCCTTCACCTCCTTTTTCTGTCGTTCAATATCTTGAAGTTTAACAACTTCATCTTCAGCAAGCTTGAGCTTAGCCTCAAGCTCCTTGTTGCTCTGTTCAAAATCCTTGTTACTCTGCTCAAACTCCTTCAATTTCTTCTCCAATTCCTTGGAGGCATTCATAGCGTGATTTCTCTCTAGCTCAACGGACTTGAATTTCTTCTCCCAAGTAACTTTATCTTCCTCGTACTTTGTAGAAGTTGTGGATCCCCGGATTTTAAAATATTATTTCCTTACATATATATATATATATATATATATATCAAGATGCGGAAGCGTAAAGAAATGTGATGGTTCACAAACAAACGAATTACCAAGTTTTAATTTTCTTAAATAAATTCAAATCAAACCCAGTGAAAATTAATTAAACACAAGAAAATATTAAATTTCACTTAAACCAATTAATTCAAGTCCTAGAATTTGCCTAAGTCATAATTATCAATATTCCAAAGTTAGGCCAAACCAATTTTAGCAAATGACTTGAATTAAATAAACAATTATCCAAATTTAATTAGCACCCAATTAAATTAAGTGTGACAATTAAAACCATTTTTATCTTGAATTACCCTAAGCATGAGTTCTAATTCATTATGCAAGATGAAAAATAAATCAATCACACTATGCCGAGATGTACGAGGAAAAACCCACAACGGGAAACAACCTCGGACGGCCCTAGCCACAAATCCACTAAGTACGGAATTTACAAATACAAGACAGAAAGGCTTACAGCACACGACTCGATCCCTCTCAAGCCTCGACACTTATTCTTGTAGAAACCACTTCCTAGTGGATAACCTTGGAGCTCCACCGCGGTCTCGAAATCCACCGATCGGACTTTATATGGTCACCGTCACCCGAGCAAGGATCCTTTCTCCAAGTGGGTAATGTCGCAACAAAACACTTCTTCTTTCTTTATGGGATGTAGAAGAAAACCCGAAACTTCTCTTTGAACGGAAGAGATGAACTCGGTGCCAAACTCCAAGCAAGATATATGAATATGGGAACTTGGAAGAAACAAATTTGGGTGTAAACTAGAGTGGTGTATATTTTTCTCTTTGATGAAAACACACTCAAAACATGTTCTTTTTCCCTCTTTGATTTTACTCTCAAAACACTCTCTAGGAGTTAGTAGGGTATGCAAAAGATTATCAATCAAAAGTGATTCCCGCACATAATAAAGTCTGAGAAAAGTTGGTTAAGAAACAAGTGGGGAAGTGGGAGAAAAACTGCTTAAAACTACCAAAAACTGTTCCCGCCTGGCATCTTGTTCGAACGACATTTCGTTCGAACGAACTCTCGTTCGAACGAGTCTTCTAACGAAGTTCCAATATGAACTCGTTGGAAATCTCGTTCGAACGACATTTCGAACGAAGTTCCAGTATGCCTTAATGGGAAGCCGTTGGCAATCTCGTTCGAACGACATCTGGTTCGAACGACATATCGAAAGAACTTCTAGAAAGTTTGGAAAAATTCGATTTTAGCCCAAAAAACATTATAAACTTGTTTTAAAGTTTTAATTAATTCTCTCTAAAAATAAAACACAGTTTTAATTAAACCTAACACCCAATAAACAAGCTCCAAGCTCCTATATATATATGATTGCATTCATACCTTGGGAGCATTGAACTATAGTTGATGACGTATAAACGAGGCACGAAACCGGCATGATTATGAAGCTTTATACTCTTTACCGCTACGTCTTCAACAAACTCTTCATAGGCTTGAGAATATTACAATTAAATACAATCCTATGAATAAATGTTTTTGTCCGGAATTGAGCCAAAACTATATATGGACTAAATTGGAAATTTGTGTCCTTACAAATCTCCCCCTTTGGCTATTCCAGGACAAAAACCAAACAAAAATCCTAAAGGGCCGTCAAGCTCACTAGACTCAAAACATAACCCACCCAAACTTGACTCAACCCAAGGATCAAACGCTTTGCCATTGAAAGATACCGCTTTAGAAGAATTCCTGCACACTTAAGAAAACACATCAAATGCATAGGCAAACACATCAAATTAATTCTCCCCTTTATCAAAAAGATCAACCCAAGAAGTTAGCTACTCCCCCTAAGTTAAATCTCCTAAACTTAGATAAGATACCATTTCTCCCCCTATCATTCTCCCCCTTTTTGTTCAGGAATAAGCAAAGGATAAAGAACAAATATAAAAGCATGTTGAAGCTTAAAGTGATAAGACATGAAAGCATATGGGCAACAAAAGCATAACTAATCCAAGATAGATACCAAAACTAAAGTATAAGCATAGAAGAACTAGAAAGCAAGGCAAAGGCTAAACATAATACCATATATATATATATAAGCATTATTGACATATATATATATATATATAGATATAAACACACACATGACACAAAATACAATAAGTTTGCACACTCGTATGGCAAAAATGTGTCATATGGAAACGAAAGTGTTGGGGTGTGAACTAGTAACAATTAAATTTAGACCCAATCACTTAAAAACACGTTCACGGAGTTCTCATTTGATTGAAAATGTTATCACATTTAAATATAACCTCATGTGACAATATAGATTGAACTCAATGAACAAGCATACACAATGCATACAAGCCTAGCATATTGATGATTCTACAAACCAATAGAGTCATGACGTGAGATATGAAACTATGATAAACGGACATTATGCAAACCGTTGATATACCATTCAATCTCCCTCAATAAGCATTTATGATAAATTTGAATGAATATATCAATCAAACATAGGCCTTGGCAAATTGTTTTTCATTTTAATGCCATATTTTCTGTTTTTAGGCCTTTGGACCACGTATTTATTTTAGGTCCATTCAAAACGTGGCTTACAATCGCAAAGGATCACTTAGTCCTTTCGGATCCCTTCCCCGTGTACATTTATATTTATCATGTTTTCATTTTTCACACAAATCCCACGTGCAACGGATTTTGACATGCACTTGTCATCCTAAGTCACACATATGTAAATGACAAGATTGGAAGGAGAACACCTCACATATCTCAAATATACATATGGAGTTAAAATTTCAAAAGAGCTCGTGCATGTGTGAATAGAGGCATATAAAAATAGAATCCGTTTAAAACAACACAAAATCCGACTACTCCATGTAAGCATGGTAAAGAACATAATAAGGATTGATAATCTACACCAAAAGTTCTAGCCACATGAAAGCGTAAAATATGGGATTCAAACACAAGTGTATGCCACATAAAGTGTGTCAAACTAAACTACACACAAAATAAAATCTTTTTGAGTTTTTAAAATTTTTAACAAAAAAAAAATTCTATACCCAAAAGACAAACAAAAATCATTTGAATTTTTCATTAAGCTTAAATTACCAATAGATAAAATCCAAATGATAAACAAAAATATTTTTGTATTTTTCATTTAATGCAAACAAAATGAAGGAAATATAATACAAAAGATAAACAAAAATCATAATTCTAGCATGTGATAAGCATGGAGCATAGACTAAAAATTATTAAACAAGCATACATTTAGCATGTGAATATAGCATGAAGTACAAAAGCTAAAGTATGCATGCACTAACACATTCATCCTTTAGATTTAGCATGGGAGGAAGCATGTGAAAGTAAATGAGAATAAAAAACCCCATTTTGCAAGGCAACCAAGTCGGATTTCCTAACCCAAATTAATGAAGAATAACTATCTTGGGGTGTAGGAATTTTAAATACAATGGTGGCTTTACGTTGGGATTTTCTAGGAATTCGTTTAAGATCAAAACAAAATTTCTTAAGATGACCTTTTCGACCACAATGAGTACAAGTAAAAACATGTTGAAAAGATTTACCTAAGGACTGATCTCTAAATGTTTTCCTAGTAGATTATCCTAAAACATTGGTTTTGGCGTTATGAGTAAATTCATTACAAGTATTGAAGCCTAAACCACAAGTGTCATTTTTAATTTGGACCGTTCCTAATATTTTATCTAATTTTTCCGAACTACACTCCAAATCAAATTTGACATGACTAGAGTCTTTTAATTTATTTTGCAATTCTAAAATGTTAGACTCTAATAAAACATTTCGCTCTTCAAAAGCAAGAAGCTCCTTTTTCAAGGATTCCATTAAACCCCTAAGTCTATCTATCTCGCCTTATATATATTCAAGCTTCTCTAGAAGAGCTTTCTCTCATGTCCTAAGGTCTTCAACCAACGTACTATTATCAACGACCTTGACACGTTCTTTCAAACTAGCTTCTAACTTCAAATTAGTTCTTTTCAATTTAATAGATTCTTTATATAATTCTTGAAAAGAATTTTGAAGTTCACTCACATTAACCTCTTCTTCATTTTCACTCTCTCTTTCTTCTCCACTCTCACTATCATAAAAAATAAGAGAATCATAAACAATGACCTTGGAAGTGTCATGTGTTAAAGTTTCATCAATCGATGAGTTCTCATTATCACTCACATGACTAGCCATAAAAGCCACAAAATTAGGCTTAGTGGCCCCCAGCTACTCAAGCTCCCCGAGAAACTCAATCATACCGAGCAGCTTAAGCGCCCTGAGGAACTTAAAGCCCAAAGCAACTCACGAGCAGCTTAGGCGGTCCGAGCAGCTTAAGCGGTCCGAGCTACTTAGCGTACAGAGCACTCAAATCAGAATAATAAAAAAGATGACTGCGCATTAAATGCTCATTTATTATCGTACAAATGTATATGTATGCTAGATAACAGCGCATTGTCCTTTCACACGTGCAGCCTCAAGGCTATAAATACATTGTAACCTCCTCATTAGAGGGGGACCCGACATCTCTTGGTAAACCTATTATCGATAATTCCAGATAAACAATCAACAATACAAAAGTAGTGGATGTAGGCCATTTCCCTAAGGCTGAGCCACATTAAAAATCTATTGTCTTATATTTATTTATTCATATTTGTCTGTGATTAAAATAATTAGATCAAATCTAGTTTTTTACATCAACACCATATACAAGAGATATACAAAGGTCCATTATGAGTAAAAAAATGGGGATAAGGAAACTAAAACCCTCCAAACCTCCCCCCTACACAAATGTATACCAAGGAGACCAACAATCACTTCATCATCCCAAAGTCACACAAAAGATCTAACAATCACTCGAGCATAGAATTTGACTCCTCCTTGAACTACATATGAAAAAATCTTAAAATAATATATAGAAATCTTTCTAGATGAATATTTTCTCTCTCAAAGCACCTTTTTTTCCTCTCAGTCCATATCCTTCACAAGATAGATAAATGAGCCATTCCACGCAAAACATACCTCCCTCTCCCCTGTCCTATAATCCCGAGCTTCCATCTCATCTCTCAATGACTCAGCACACGTATTTCACCTTAACGATGGAATATATTATCTCTCGCAATCCCCTTATGACCCAAGAATGTAATAATAGATGATTGGCCATTTCGTTCGCATTCTTACACATCCAAAACCTACTAGCCAAACGCCTACCTATATTCATTAGTCCATTCGGGATCATGATTGCCTATCTCACTAAAGTAAAAATGAAAAAAATTCACTTTAGTTGGGGCTCACGTATGCCAAATACTTTCCAATGGAAGTCAATCCCTCATTTCCCGACTAACTCCTCATAATAAGATCGGACCCTGAATACCCCTTTCTGATTTTCCTTCCATCACATGCAATCATTACCCCTGAGGTAAACCCCTCCCACTCATCCAATCAAATATCTCCCCTAACTCTCAATCCATGAGTCTCCTTCTTAACCTAGGATTCCACCCTGTCATGTCACTATCCCTCCAAATGTGTTCTCCACTGATCCTTCCCTCTCAATTTCTATGAGAAATAATCCTGGAAACATATCTTCTAAAGATCTCTCTTCCCCCCAAATGTCTCTAAAAAATCTTACACTCTCCCCATTCCATGTATTAGAGCATTCACCCCTCCTACCCCTTATCATAATTATCTTCCACTAACTCACATTGATATGCAATTCGAAAATGCCTCAAAACACATAAAAATAAACTTGAGGCTCCTCACTTATGCCTTCTCCACTCCATAAAAAATAATAGTGTCATCAACAAATAACAAAGATGACACACTCTACACATTGGGCCTCCAGGATCCCCCACTCCAAAACTTCTTAACCTACTTGCCTCCATTACCTTCACCGAGAATCTACTCAAACCTCCATCACAAAAAAAAAAAAAAAAGATGAGAGTGGATTGGCCTGCGTAGCTCGTGTGAACTAGAAAATGTCTCTCTGGTGATGCATTCACCAACACCGAAGACTTAACAGTGGTAATGCAACTCTCCATCCATAAATACCACTGTTTCCAAACTCAATTCTCCCAATAAAATCAAACAAAAAATGCCAATTTACATGGTCATAAGCCTTCTCGATGTCAAGTTTGCACATAAGACCCGACACCCCACTTTTCATCCTCGCCTCCAGACATTCATTTTCATCCAAAGTTGTATCCAAGATTGGCCTCCATCCTGAAAAGAATTATGAGCGTCAGATATAATGGGATCTAAAACCCTCCTGAGTTTGACTGATAACACCTTAGCCAATAACTTATAAATACTTCCTACCAAAATAATTGATCGAAAATATCTTACATCCACCAACCCTTCTTTCTTTGGGATCAAAGCAATAAAGGAAGCATTCAAGATTTTTTGGAATATACCATTCTCATGAAACTCCCAAAAAAGGATAATACATCATTTCGAACCACATGCCAACATTATTGGAAGAAGGCCATTAAAAAACCCTCTGGTATGAGTGCATTATCCCCTTCAAAGAATTCAATGCCATAACCACTTCCTCCTTTGAAAAAGGTCTCTCCAAATCATCATTACTTTCCCTCTAAATAACCCCAAACTCCATCCGATCTAGCGTAGATCTCCACTCCTCATCTTTAGTGAACTGAACTTCAAAGAAATCGTTAACCACTATTATAATTTCAACATCTTTTGTGTACTCCACCCCATCCACCACAACCTTACCTATATGATTGAATCTATAGTGGATGTTGGTTAGATAATGGGAAAAAATGTTCTTCCTATCTCCTTTATTCAGCCATAGTGATCGAGATTTTTGTCTCCAATAGATCTCCTCCAGAATCATTTTACGCCTCAATTCCCCCTTTATCTCCTCCTCGACATTATTCACAAGAAAACAAA
This sequence comes from Sambucus nigra, assembly GCA_949130495.1. Classification (NCBI taxonomy): domain Eukaryota; kingdom Viridiplantae; phylum Streptophyta; class Magnoliopsida; order Dipsacales; family Adoxaceae; genus Sambucus; species Sambucus nigra. Next base: position 659,376,256 of record OX422213.1, on the reverse strand, counting down.
CCATCCACCTCCTCAGCATCGAACCCATTAATCTCTTCAAGACCTATTAGAATAAATATCCTCATGTTCTCAAACTCCATGTATTCCACTTTTCTAAGCCCTCCTTGCGGAAAAAGGGTTTCTTTTGCAATATGAAGCACGTGATTCCTTCCACGTGATAACCATCCCACCATAACTTCACTTTATCTATAAAGCTCTCCTCTTTCAACCACATATTCTCGAATATAAACGATGTCCTCCCCCTTATCAGTAGTCCACACTCCAAAATAATAGGGATATGGTCATAAATGACTCTAGGTAAACCTGATTGCACCACTCCTAGAAAGTTCTCCCAATCTATCGATACCAAAAAATGATCTAACCGAGACCTAAAAAGTGGATCCCTATTATTGGACCATGTAAAAGGGCCTTCTAACAATGGCATATGAAGCAACTCCATGTCATCAATGAAATCCAAAAACTCCCTCATTAATCTAGTCAATATCCACCCCTAATATGCTCCCCCGTAAAACAAACCACATTAAAAAAATGCCTATACACCAAAGGAACCCCTTAACTCCCCCCATCCCTTCTAACTCTCCCCACAACTCCCATGTTCCCCCATCTTCCACCGACATGTACAGCCCCAAAAATATCCACATAAACTTGTCTTAGGCACCCCTAAACAAAAAAGATAGCGAGTGAATCCCCACTAAACCACTAGCTCCATAACACTTTTATCCCACAAAATATGACCCCCCCCCCCCCCCATACTGACAATGCACTATAAGAGTTGAGAGTATGCCACTCCACCCAATGACCCCCCAAACAATTTGGGCCACCACTTTACTCATCTTACTAATTTTGGTCTCATGCTAATTGTTCGTCAGTTTGAATATATGTAATAACACAACCTCACATCATTTGTAAATAGTGCATAGATTCTTAATTTTGAGGATTTGAATGTGAATACAATTATTTCTTTGATTTTTATAGGTGCGATCCAATTTTTTGGGTCTAGATCTTCATAAATTGGGCAATCGTTTTGTGTACATGGTTGAGAACATATTCTGGAGAAATTCTCCTCTAGGAGATATCCTAGATTGTGATATCCCATGATATACTTATAAGTTTTTATTGTACCGGTAAATTTGACCAGTAAATTATTTATAATCTGGCAGAGAATCAAATAAGTTAAGTTTGAGATCAATAATAATTAAGATGTTGGTGAAAATTAATTAGCAAAAAATTGAATTTTATCAAATGGGTATTGTATGCTTTACGTAAGGAATCACATTATGCTCTATCTAACTTTTCAAACAAAGACCTCATTATTCGAGTAGGTCTGAGATATTTAAATAAGAGGCACTTATAATTATTTAGTGGATCCAATTAAAATTAAAATTACATAAAAATATATTATAGGAAGTAACATGAGATTTACATACTTCCATTTGTAAGTTGACTTAATTATTAGCCAATTATTAGCCCAAGCACAAGCGACTCAATTCAAGAGGCAAACCAAAGATGGAAAACAAATGATATATATATATATATCAATAAGTTTTCAGCATTGGTTCTATTTTTTGTAATACCCCATATTTTCTTGTAAAATAAAAAATTAATTTCGGAAATTAGATCTAATTAAATTTTTATGTAAAAATTTCACAAGTGAATTTTGTTATTTAGTTATATTTGTGTGTGACTAATTTTTATGTGCATGATAATGGCATTTGCATATAATGAAGAAAAATACAAAATTAATATGCGACACAAAATAAAATTACCTATTATTGACATAAATAATTTGAAACACATTTAGGGACACATATGGGCTCCTTTAGATGATTTAGGCCTTTAAAAATAGACTCGAGTCAATAGTATATAGGTTGGGAAAGTTTTGGGCTAATTGGATTATGAATTTAGGTTCATTTGGGGATCCAAAAGTTGGGTTTTAGGCCCAACTCGGGATTAGCCAGTTAATTAGTGTTTCAGTGGGTGGCTGGGGGGGGGGGGGGGGGGGTAAATCACTCCCCCACTATCATTCCACAAAACCTAAAGAAATAGTTAAAGGGAGAGAATAGGAGAAGGGACAAAAGAGGAGAAAAAGGGCAAGAACAAAAGGGAAACCAAGGAAGAAATCAGAGGCCATCTCTTCTACGAATTTTAAGGCAAGAGTTCTCTTACCTAATTGGTGTTTTTAAAATATTTCTCAATCCATCATATTTTGTTCCCTTTAAATTTCTGGGATTAGGTTAAGTATGTTTAACTTGATGATGACCAATGTATGTAGAGGACTGATTTATTTATAGAAATTGTCCCAAAATTTAGGTATCAAAAATTTGTATGTTGATGTTAGATTTCCTTAAGCTTTTGATAGTTAGTTTGGGGTTTAATTGAGTAATCAATGTAGAGATTCATATTGTGAATTAATGGGCTGAAATTTTGATGTATATTCCCTAGTAAATACCTCTTATCATGAAACGATACTGATTGAAAATTGGATACTATGAATCATTAAAATCTGGAAAATTTAGTAACTTTGTTGGGACTATATATGTACTGGTAAACATGAGATTTTCTGGGCTCGTATGCTAAGTCTGGGCTTAAAATCTTACCTGGGAAGATCTTAGATGGAAAAGAAGGGAGGGGAAGAAGACGAAACGCCGTGCAAACGAAGCCCCCAATCGTTCGAGTGACATGATGTAACTTCTGGCTTGCTTCTCCTTTTTACACTTGGGGCGTGTGATTTAAGGGTTTCATACAGAAATGGGTTGTTGACTTGGCTGAAATGGGTTGGCCTGGTTTGTGTACTAATATCAGTTTAATTATTAAGTAAGAGGAACAGAGAAATTTAAAGAGGAAAACTTTAATTAAATAAATAAGAATGATGTGCCCATATTTGATTTAGAATAATTACAAATAACTAGGGGTTAAGTAATTATTTTATGAATGGAATTAATAATTTATTAGATGATAAATTATTAATAATTGGAAAAATATTGTGGACATTGGTTGGACTTTTATTGTAATTATAGAGTAATTACCTTTAAGTATTATATATGATAATAATATGTACTATATGTATTTGTGTGGACATACCAGTGGACCATTCGATCGGTTTGGGGGTTCGTGCGTTCGGACCGTGTACCACACGTCGGCACAGGTGGGCTTGATGATGTGTAGGTCACATAGGTACTTCGTAGAGGCGTCAGCTACGATAGGTAGATGTTGACGTTGACCCTTCCAGTGTCACTGCTGGGTATGGGTCGTGTACATGTATCCGACATAGGACCGCCCTTAATTTATGTTTGTTTGTGTTGTCTGCTTAGGATAGGAGATTCCTCCGGACATGCCGATAGAGCATGAATTAGACACCAATAGTAGATGCCCTTGTGTGATAAATATATGGAATGACATATATTAATAATTATCCGGACTTTAACATAATAAATTTGATTGTCTAAGAATGTGGATAATAATTATTATTCTTGACCCTATAATGCATAATAGATGTTTATGCCTTATATATGATACTTATGAAATTGGGATAATTGGGAGTTGGCAATTAAATGTAGGGATTACATTTAAATAATTAATTACCGATATATCCATTTTATAAATTTGAGGTGATGTCACAATTCATTATTTGGGACATATTGGGGGGACGAATAATATCACACTTAGATGAGGGGAGAGGTGTTGTACACATGTGAGTGACGAAGGGGGAATATTTATTGTGCATTGAACATATTATTGCATCATAAATTAATTAAGTTAATTCTTGCACACCACGGGATCTGACCTAAATATAAATGTTTTTCCCACCAAGTGCTCCTAGACAGGGATAACTGGATTGTGCTATAGAAGTCTTGTTGAGAGTGAGACAACGAAATAAATGAAACTTCTCAAATAAATCCAATTTTAATTGTGTGTCAATCAAACCAGTTTTAATAAAACCCAAATTTTAATTCATTCCTAACACGTGCATCTAAGTGATATAAAATCATAAAGCAATAACCATGCAAAGGAAACCAATATCAGGAAAATTTCTCGAAGGGCAAAACTTTTATTCCGCTAAAATTTTAAATCACAACATACATGGTTATAATGAAATAGATTTTGACACACGAATACCCGTAAGTGTTGATCGGTGTTGTCAGCAATGGATCCACACGCAGCAAACCCACAAGAACCGCAGTCCTATCTTCAGCCCAAGAATACGGTAATACTCCCTAATGACGCGTAATCAGTGAACCTAGTACCTCCCACAAGTAGTACCTATTATCAGCAGTAGAGAACCTCTCTACAAGAGTAAGATCAACAAGATCTTATTTTGGGTTCCAAAACAATTCATTAAAGGATTGAGATGTTTTGTCAATTGTAAAACAAGGATTAAACCTTTAAAAGTGAGAAGACAAAATTTTATGCATAAGCAAATTCGTATGAACAGAAAATCACAGGTCCTCTTATGAAAAACGGAGTTGGAGAGTCCTATTTATGAAAGACTTAAGGCGGTAGGTCGTTTAAGCAAGACAACATGCCGTTTGAATGACAGGTACACTTCGCGCAACACACTTTCGTTTGAACAACATACGGTGTCATTCGAACGAGATTGTTAAAATAATTCTTTTTTCATTTATTTTTTCCTCATTAAATGCACCGCCGTAAAAACTCCTAAAAATATATTTTTTATGAAAAACATCTAATTCTTTGCTCCAACACTTAGAAAATATTTTATGAAAAATAATCCCAATACTCTAAGTGAAATGATAAGGTACTTAAACACCCCAAAATTAATCTTGCGGAGACTCCTTTGATGAAGAACATTAATATTCGGATCCGTATTGATGCTTGAATGATCTTGAATAATTTTTTGACGGTCCTAGCAGTATACAACATACTAAATTGTGACAGACATTTATAAAAACATGTCCTTACAAATATCCTCCTATGTCTATGTTGGTACAAAATAAAAATAATATGAATTATCAAATAAAATGCCTATACAAATCTAATACCCTCCCATGAACCCAAAAGTGAAAAGGTACTCGGAATGCATGTCTTCAATAATTTCTTCAAAAATCTTCAAAACTTTAAGCTTTTCTCATCAAGGTGTGCAACATAATGATCTTCAATCTTCGTACCTACACACATGAGACTAAGAAAATACCTTTGTGACGCATCGAGTTTGAAATGATATAAGAATAAATCAATCAATATAATCGAATCTCCCATATAATGTAAAACTCCCCATAATTCGTTCTCCCTTTTTTATTTGATCGAAATATACATGGAAATGAATAAACAAAATAAGCATGGAGTTGTCACGAGAAACAACACAAATATGGATCAAACTATGTGCATGCATAGGAATTACTCAAAAGACCCATAAACTATTTTTGAATTTTTAAATTTTTCAATCAAAATTCAAAACTAATTTGACAAAAATCACACACCATGAAATTACTCTAAGATAACCAGATCGGGGATATGGAATGAATGAGAGTGAACAAATTCAGTAGGAATATCATTGCAATCTCATAACATATGTGCACGACAAATTTTTATACTCCTAACGAATGAACTCAAACTCGTCCTTAGGTGTCATATAGTGTTTAATTTAAATGACATCGACCCAATTCATCAACATATCAAAGTCAAAAGTGATTCTCACACCAATAGCGTCCAAAACTATGTAATGCTTTTTCAAGATACTGTCAGGATGTGCAAACCTGTTTATTTATTTCCAACCAAACTCCCTCATAAATAATAAATATTTATTTTCTTGAGGTGGTCTAAACTAAATGGCCCAGATTTTGGCGTATTTATCTTTTTATTGCCTTTCAATTTTTGGACTCTTTTAAACGGTGGCTACCACGACGAGTCAATTTTACACTCTCGCAGCCCTTTCCCGTGAATCACTCATCATATTTTTTTGCATTTAAATTCTCATGGTAAACGGTTATTACGTACACTACTTCCATTGTTAAGTTTTATCGCATTTGATTCGTTTTAAAGACAGAATTGAGATGATAACACTCCAACTAATATGTGATAAACAACTACAATAGTCAAACAAATTCGTGCACGTGTGTATTAAAGGCAATTATGAGTCAAACATGTAGGTAGTAATCACAGATTGCATCTTAATGACTTCACACATTATAAAACACAAAATGAGATGATGACGCATATCAAAACACTATTAACTGTCACATGGATATGGAATGAAGTTTTGACTTGGTCATCCTAAATGTGCATTCATATACGGTGTAAAAAAAAAACTCGTTTTGGATTTTTCAATTTTAAAAAAAATAAAAATCTTTTTGTATTTTTCCAAAAAATTTCTAAAAAAATGAAAATCTTTTTCTTTTTTCGAAAAATGTATTGAGAATGGAAAATTATAAATACATTCATGATAATATTAGCAATAGGAAAAAATATCATCGTGAACATCATCCTATGCTAGTAAGTTGTAAATCACACAAATAATCATCAATCTAAGCTGGTGTGATTAAACGAGAAATGCAGTATTTAACAATTAAGTATAAAAACCAAGAATGACCGCATAAAAACTGTCAGAAGCAATCCAGCAGTACAAAAATCATAAGCATATGAACCCAGGGTACTGAAAAAGATAAATGTTTAACACAATACATGTCGTTCAAACGAAACCCAATGTTGCTGGAATGATAATTCTTATCGTTCAAACTATAGCTTCTCACGACATGAAATCTTGCTCGAACGAGAAAACAAAACTTTCACAATTTTGCCCAGAATATTAAACATTGTTGTCTAGTAAAAAATTCCCAGAAAAGGATGCCTAAAAGGTGCTGACAGATTCAAAACAATAGTTAAAACTAAGAAAAGCAATGTAAACTACAACAAAGTGAGTCATAACACTAGTAAGAATATATCATGAAGCACAACTAGCGTATGACAGATATCCAACACGATAAACCAAACGATCTCAATGGGGTGAATCACGTGCAAGCATACGAGAGTCATGAACAACTAGTCCATAAGCCTCTAAATCCCATTTCCTAACCAAAATTGATGTGTAACGAGGTATGGGGTTTTGGGAATCGAATTTACTTTTCTATTAAACTTCCTAGGTCCATTTAGAAGTTTGTAGCAGAAATGCCTAAGAAGACCTTTTCGACCACAATGAGTACAGGTGTATATATGGTAGTAAACGTTACCTAAAGGTGTATTTCTCATAATATTCATACGTGGTTCTATCCTAACGAACCTAGGTGCCTCTCTCTTAACATCCCTAGGAGGCTCTCTCACACGTGTGGGAATGGGTGCAACCTTTTAATCAAAACCAATCCCACCCCTATCCTTTTTTATTTTGGAAGTGCTTAAAATCTTATCAAGCTTTTCAGACCTAAACTCCAAATCAAATTTCACCTTACTTGAATCTTTCAATTTATCCTCAAGTTCACCTATCCTAGATTCAAGTAAGCGCTTAGAATGCTCAAACTCAAGAATCTCCTTTTTCATAGCCTCCATCACCCCTCGAAGACTATTTCTCTCTCCCTCGACGTACTCAAGATTTTCTCTCAAAATTTTCTCACGTGCCCTAAGATCTTCAACTAAAACATCATTATTTTTTAAGGAACACTCTTTCAATTGAGCTTTCAATTTCAAATTTTCTTTTTTTGTTTTCAAAGATTCTGCATAAAGTTCATTGAAAGAAGTTTGCAAGTCATGCTCATCTACAATTCCATCCTCACTCTCATCACCCTCATTATCATCACTAATCACACGAGTGGGAAGATCTCGCCTAAAAGCATAATAAACTTCTTCTTATGAATCACTCTCACTAATGGTAGAAACATGAGATGTCGGTTTATTCAATTTCTTCCTTAAATTTGTTGGACACTCATCTATCGTGTGACCAACACCCTCACAACTCAAACACCTCTCAGAATATTTTTCAATGGAAGATTTAAAACAAAGGTTCATGTGAGTTTTCCAATTAGACTTTTCAAAGAGTTCACATAGAAAATCATCAAGACCACCAAAATCCATGTTTAAGAAAATCTGGATCAAACGCAATAACTTAGTACAGTAGGCTCTAATACCAATTTGATTATGTAAGTAGTCAAATTGTATTAGGGAAAAACTTTAAAAATTAGGATCACTCGATAACTTAAAGAAACTTGCTCTGATACCAATTTGAGAGTGTAGAAACGGAATAAATGCAACTTCTCAAATGAATCCAATTCAAATTATGTGCCAATCAAACCAGTTTTAATGAAATCTAAATTTTAATTCAGTCCTAACACATGCATCTAAGTGATATAAAATCATAAAGCAATAAGCATGCAAAGTAAACTAATATCAGAAAAAATCTCTGAAGGTTAAACCTTTTATTCCACTATAATTGTAAATCACAACTTATATGGTTATAATAAAATAAATTTTGACACACGAATACCCGCAGGTGTCGGTTGGTGTCATCAGCAATGGATTCACACGCAGCAAACCCAGAAGAATCGCGGTCCTATCTTCAGCCCAGGAATACCGCAACCTTTCCTAATGATGCGCAGTCAGTCAGCCCAGTTTCTCCCGCAAGTGGCACCTATTGTCAGCAATAGAGAACCTCTCCACAAGAGTAAGATAAACAAGATCGTATTTTGGGTTCCAAAACAATTCACTAAGGGCTCGTTTGGTTTGAGGTTTGGAAAGGGAATGGGAATCCATAATTCTAGGAATTCTAAGTTCTTAGAATCTTAAATTTCTTTCCATTATTTGGTTTAAGCAGGAATTCTTTTTTCCAGGCATATGAGATTATTTTTGCAAATTAGGAATACATATGATTTAACTAAAATACTATTCTACTTGATTTGAGTGTGTGTTTGAGTGTGTGTAAGTGTATGTGTGTGTGAGAGAGAGAGAGAAAGAGAGAGTGTGTGTGTGTGTGTGATAGTGTGTGTATGTGTATATGTGTGAGAAAGAGTGTTTATGTGTGTAAGATAAGATAGATAAAGTGTGTGTGAATGAGAGAGAAAGAGAGTGTGTGTGTGTGTGAGAGAGCGTGTGTGTATGTGTGAGAGAGTGTATGTGTGTGTGTGTGTGTGTGTGAGAGAGAGAGAGAGTACGTGTGAGTTTATGTGAGATGGTATTTTAGCCTCACCACAAAAGTAAGATAATATGTCCGGGAATATAGGATTACCCCCATTTTAGAGGGAAAATGAGAATTCTAATTTCATGGGAATTCTAAATTTCAGGAATTCTAAGTTCCCCCTTAAATATCCAACCAAACATTGTAATTCTAAATGAGGGGAGTTCTAAATTCCAGGAATCCTAAATTCCCTTCCCAAACCTCTAACCAAACGAGCCTTAAATGATTGGGATGTTTTATGAATTGTAAAACAAGGATTAAACCTTTAGAAGTGAGAAGACAAAAGTTTCAACATAAGCAGTTTCGTATGAATAGAAAATCACAAGTCTTCTTGTGAAAAATGGAGTTGAAGAGTCCTATTTATAAAAGACTTAAGGAGGTGGGCCGTTCAAGCGAGAAAACATGTCATTTGAATGAGATACACTATTGTTTGAACGACTGGTACACTTCGCGCGACACACTGATGTTTAAACGATATACGGTGTCGTTCGAACGAGATTGTTAAAATAATTCTTTTTTCATTTAACTTTTCCTTGTTAAATACACAGCTTCAAAAACTCCTAAAAATATATTTTTGATGAAAAACATTTAATTCTCTTCTCTAACACTTAGAAAATATTTTATGAAAAATAATCCCAATAATCTAAGTAATATGCTAAGGTACTTAAACACAACCTTGCCAAAATTAATCTCGCGGAGACTCCTTTGATATTCCTAACTAACATGATTGATAATTAACTAGTATGTGGATAGTTTAAGGTTAAGCCATTCCAAAACCCTCTGTAAGTGTCAAGAATACTTGTACTCAGTGGCGGATCCAGAATTTTTGTTCAAAGGGAGTCCAACTTTCTAGTGCTCCGGGGGTTTATTCAAGTTTAATTCGAGTTTTAAACAAGTAAAATATTACCCCTAACAAAGAAATTAAAAAAAAAACTAACAACAAATTGACTTAATAGTTAACAACAAATGATTATATGTTAGCCATGAAACACAATCATTTTCTTTTTCCTTTTTATATTCCAAACTTCAGGAAAACCATCCATTGTAATCTAAATTAAAGAGCATGAATCATATAAAACCGCTATAGTTTAGAGGGATTTATTGTATTACCGTAAAAATTAACCTTTATGGCTAAATATACTTATTTGCTAAAGTTTCGAATTTATTTGCATCGCGCTGTTTGAATTTTAGGCAAACAATGTGCAATTTTTCGACAAATATTTTTTCAATTGTAAAATGAGCTTTTAAGTGATCCCCCTTTGATGGTAAACATTTAGAACAATTAGTCCAACCATATAACATGTTTAGTGAGAACCCAACGATATTTTACTGAACATATTGGCCCCTTTAAAATTGAATATCTCTTAAACTATAAGTCGATTTGAAACAAAACTTATATATCTGGAAAGCTCTCGACGAGATATATCTAAAGAGATATATGAAGGATATTTAATTTTGAAGTTTGAAATTTCCAACAAAGTCACCTTTACATCATCGGGTACTTGCCCGAGTCACTAGGGTGTCTCCGGAGTTCACAGGGGTGTCATCCGAGTTCACCAGAGCATCACTGGAGTTCACGGGGTGTCACCGGTGACATGAAGTAGGTTAAAATAGAGAGATAAAGAATTAATAGTGAGTTAGTTATGATAGAGGGTATTTTGGTTTACTCTGAAATATGAGGGTATTCTCACTAAACAGATTTTAATCTTGAGTTTTTTGTTCCAAAGGTTTGGAATTAAGGAGATATGTAAGTGCCTCTTGTAATATTTGTAACAAAATGGATATTTTAAAATACAAATTTTATAAGTAAAAGAACTACTAACTACCGCAACAACGCCATAAAAGGAGTTTGAGTAGGTCCTTTAACCATGAGACTGACAATGACAAGTCTGTTTTTATTTTGTGTAGTGAAACCAAGATCTCTGGTCTGCATATAAATGAAGCCCAGTCTTGTAAATTTTTAATTGGGGCCTTTGTTCAAGCAAGGTCCACTACATCTCTATTTTTAGCCTACATGTGAAATTGAACCTCTTGTGTAGCTATAGTACACATTTGAGAGACCATTTTACAAGCGTGTTCAACTCTTTAACGTTTGCCTGGCCTAGGTTATGATTTTGGCTCTACAAAGCATGGACCAAACTTTATAACTAAACTAATAAAGAACTCCCAAACAAAGCAAATGTTTTTTTGCATGACAAACTAATTGTGGGGGGAGGGTTATGCGTAACAGTTGGAATATCACCTGACACCTCCTTCCAGGCGACTACAATGCCTATTTTTACATATTTTTACGCATTTTTTAATAATCTGAATCTTTTCTAGAAATATTATAAATGAACATGCCATTATATTTTTTTAAATCAAAACATTTTTCTATAATAATAATAATAATAATAATAATAATAATAATAATAATAATAATAATAATAATAATAATAATAATAATGATAATACACTTGTCGCAACATTTCAACTGCCATAGGGTGAGACGCACGTGGAAAGAGAAATGTCACGGGAAGGTCAAATATGCCCAATGCCTTGGATCAAATCAAAATTTTTTTTTTTGGGGGGGGGGGGGGGGGAGAAAAGTGGCACCGGAGCATTTCGGCATGACATTCAAATTCACGTTTTCAAACTTGAAAAGACACTTGAAATGTTGCCTGATGCCCGGGCCATATGTACACATCAGCTTGATTTCAACTTGTTTGCATTTTAACAAAAGTCACTTTCTATTATTTTATAATACCAACAATTGGGGTTGGTATAAAATAAGGGAATCTTAAGAGTAGACCATATCAATGCCTTAGTCCCCGTTTGGTTGTCCCAAAATTGTAAATTGGCTCATTAATAAATTGATTCATTTACATATTGACCCATTAATTGTGTTTGGTTTCATTATAATTGATTTATTAATTGTCCCATTTTAACTCGTGTAAAATCTAAAATTGGATCATTTCACAAAAAACGTGAAATGCATCCATTTGAAATAGGAGTCACATAAAGTGCATTCTCCTCTCTCTCTTTTCCCTCCCTTACCCACCCCCCCTCCCCCTCTCTTAATTAATTTTTATCTTTTTTTTTCTCATAGAACCTTAACATCAATTTCAGATTACCATGCAGTACGTAAAAATGGATTTAAACTCATTTCAAATCCACTCATTTACAATTCACTAATTCACAATGAACCAATTTACATAATCAAATAATTTACGCAACCAAACAGGGCCTTAGTGTATAGGATACTGGTCTAAAAGCCTAATAGTACACAGAACAATTTTTTTTTATATTCAATACTAGTGTTATTCTAAATGCTTGACAAACAAGAGTAATTTACACTTCATCAGTTGTCATCATAAGAAGCATGAAAATTGGTAGTGCATCTAGATGCCTCAAGGTCCTCAGTTCCACAACAATCATAGAACTTTGCAGCATATGGAGGATCATCTGGTCCTAACTCATAGTACCTTTTGTTAACATCACACATGCAAAAAAAATCAATAACCTTAACTTTATCCTTTACCCAAAATATGGTAAATTATGTGCAAAACATCACATGTAGAATTTTACATGTTGTTCCAGAACAATGATAAATTTTCCATCATTCCGTACAGTAGAAAAATTGAAGGGATTTTAATATAATCTACAAATAGTTTATGTTGATCAAATTCAGGACAATGCTGCCATAAATTTGTAACCTATAGTTTCAATAGTAATAATTGGTTGGTCCTTAAAGCTATTTCTCTTTGTGACAAATAGAAAATGCTAAAGTTCCTGCCTTACAGAGTTACAAGGGAAGCTAATAATGCACAATAAGCCAAAACGGAATGCTTGTTTTTCGTCCTCTCCTGTACTAAAGCTAGACTTTATCATCAGTGCTTGTTTTGTTCGAGTTTTAATTATTTTTCAAAATTTAAATTGGTAAATTCACATGTACAATTTTAGCATATGAGACTGCATATGTTAAATTACCAATTCACAATTCTAGAAACGACAAAAGCTCGAACCAAACAAGAACTTGGAATAAAGTATACAACAGTTATCCCTGTTATTGATTAACATCCTCTAAAGACATAAATTCACATTTGCACGAATAAATACATAAATTCATTGGTCAAACACAAAGGCTATAATATATTTCCAAGTGTTCCATTGAGAGATTAACAAGTGGCTGTGATGGTCAATTTGTAAGGTTCACTGTGATGTAAAATATCTCCCCCAAATTAAAAACGTGCTGCAGCCTCTATTAGTAGTTTAGGAAGACACTTTCAACTGAACTCCTTTGGTCATATGTTTTTAAGTAGAGTTGTTCTTTTATTTTCAACATTATTAGTAAAACTACATATTGTTATGTTTATATGAAACATCATGCATCTTATCTATATCCTAAATTTAAATAAACTTGTCAAATAAAAAAAATTGCTAGTGAGACGAACATGACTATTAGATACAAACCTTTTGAAATTAATTAATGATTTGTCTTTCGCATAATCTAGTTCTACCAAACAAAGTTTGACTTTACCTTTGCTAAAGAATCAAAAAGACATACAGATGTCCCAAGAACTTATCATCCAACCTCCCTCCCCACCCCACCCCCACCTTTATTTTGTTTATCTCATTGTTGAAGCAGCAAACTTGAAAACATGTCAAGTAATGTGTGAATTGTTTTTCAATAATAAGAAACAAAACATTTTCAGTAAAGAGAACACTACACGGGGTTAGGGGAATAGACGCCCACCTACAAGTTTATTAAAAAAAAGTGAAGAACGGGCAGTAACCGAAATACAATTAGAAATTCAACAAAAAGAGCAGAGTCGTAGTATGGTTTCCCACCATATATGTAACCATGTATGAGCCCAATTTCCCCCACATCATAGGCGCTAATTCCAAATATCCTCATATTTCTTTTCAACTAAACCTCCTACTCCCACATCATGGCCAAAATGAAGTGAACAGCAGATGTAAGAATAAAGGTTCCACATTTTCAACTTTTTATTTGTGTGCGCGGGGTGGGGGGGGGGGGGGGTGGGGGGATGGGGGGAGGAGGAGGAGGAGGGGATAGAGAGAGTACACCAAGCACTCACTCTCTTTTACAATCAACTCACAAGTACTTGAACTTTAAAGGGAATGCTCGTCTCCTAATCGTATTATAAGGCTAAAAAAAGGGTTGAAGGAGAATCACACAGTGACTCGAAGAAGGATTTGCAAAGAAAACAAAAATCTTGTGTTAATGTTTTTGTTTATAAGGACTAGGTTGACACCATTGATTGAAGAAAGAAAATAAACAGTTTTCTCTAATTCTCCGTCATTCAAATTTCTTCTAAAGAAAAGATTTCAATAACACCTACGAGAAAGACATAGAGTATGAAATGGTTCGTTCCCAAACCAAGAATATTCCTATAACCTAATAGAGTTACCCCATACCAACACCATTTTTACGTGCCCAAGGAAAGGAGATAAAACCCAAGAAATATATTTCTATAAATTTAGATGGCCCTTCATTACACCTTTAAATCCTATACTTTGGACCTTAAATTTACTTCTAATAACCAAGAACCAAAGGGAGCCTTTTGTTCAAAAGGAAACCTCCACAATTTACAACCAATAACACCTATGAAAAAGATAAGTACACATCTATACATGACCAAGGAAAGAAGATATAACCTAGGAAATATAATTCTATGAATTTTAAGAAGATTCCATCATTACACCTGGAAGTTCTGTACTTTCAAGAAATCTCCACAACCATTTATCTATGAGGCCTTGGTTCTTCATTGCCTTCAATATAATTCCCTAGTTAGCTGATTTTCATACCTTAACCATTAGCATCTCAAAGGAAATTGCGCATTAATCAACAGAATCTTAACCTCTCAACGGAATTTTGAAGGTGGGCGTGAAATAAATTGATACATTACTCAAAACAACCTAAACCAATGTTAATCTTCTAGCTAGTATCTTCAAGACTATCTATTAATAAAAACCAAAACTCCAAAAAAAAATGGTTCCCTTCCAAAATATAAGGCCTATATAATTCAATGGCCACTCCTCTTAACCATCATATCCATAACTCCTACATATATTAATACTCACAAGCACACTCTTTGCATATTCACCTCAATGCCCCAGATTCTACCAAAAAACTCTATTTTCCTATTTAAATTCACATGCTTAGATTCATTACTTGAGACAAAATTTATATCATCCACAATCGCAAAGTGAGAAATCACAACTTTCTCATGTCTATAAAAACCCTCACTTCTTGCGCATATGCCCAATCCAAAAATCTACTCAACACATCTTTAACTACAGTATACAAAGAAAGGAGATTATATCATGTACTACATTTACTCCATACATTCATAAAAACCTTTTTGTTTCAACACAAAATCCAAACCCCCCCAGTCCAAAAGATCACATCCCTTTTAAAGCCTCACCCTTTCTTTTATTTGATTTATACTACTATACTGCCTCGTTTGCTATTATCACCATTCAGCAAATATCTATGTAGCACGGACACGGATACACCGACACGAAAAATCCAAAAAATTAGGACACGACACTGCAGGGACACGACATCAAATAAATATTTTTTATAATTATTTTTATATATAAAAAAATATGAAATATCACATTAATACTAATCCCATATTAAGAACAACATTAAACATATAAGCATTAAGAGTACTGAATCCATTCTAAATATTGAACATCACAATAATACTAAATCCCATAATAATAACAATCCAAATGCAAAGAAACATATATAAACCATACATAACATTAGTCTTAAATCCATACTAAACATCAAACTTCAATCCATACTAGTAACAACCAAAATGCATAAAATATATACTAGCATACGAGCAACAGTGCTATTGTTCCCTGAACTAGTAACCCCACTTTCCATTCCTCAAAAACAGAATTTGTATAAACATTTCTAAGTCTGTAAGGAGAATTTATATAAACAAACAGAGATTAAATAAAATTCATATAAACTGAGACAAACAGAATGTTAAAAATAGAGATTAAACAGATGAGAAAAAGAAAGGAAAAAAAAAGAGAAAAAAGTCTTAGCAGAGGGAAAAAAAAAAAAAGTTGCTCAGTTTTTGAGTAAACAAAATTTATATAAACAAACAGAGATTAAATCGAATTTACATACACAGAGAATATAAACAGAGATTAAACAAAGACAAACAGATAATATTAAACAGAGATTAAATAGATGAGAAAAAGAAGGAAAAAAAGAGAGAAAAAAAGTCTTAAGAGAGGAAAAAAATAAAAATAAAAACTGCTCAGTTTTTTTTTTCGAGTAACAAAAGCAAAAGTAATATGTTATTTATGGTGTGGTAGAAAAAGATGAAATATTATGTTTGGAAGCAAAAGAAAAGGCAAAAGCAAAAGTAATGGTGTGGTAGCCAAAGCAGAAGTGCAACAATGAAAGAAAAACTCCTGGCAGAGATATGAGTGAAGAAGACTTATGCTGGTCAGTTTTGTTTTTTAGTTTGACACATGGCATGTCGAACACGTGCCCAAGCCATGTCCAAAGCATGTTAGTGTCCTTTGAGTGTCCGACACTCGTAAGGGGCCTTAGGAGGTGATTTCAATACCGTGGATGCTCTTTAAAGAAAGAATTGGTGAATGTAGATTTTTAGATGCGGGCTATACTAGTAATAAGTCTACATGGATAGATAAATCATATAGGGGCCATAGAATTGATATATTTGGTGGTGGGGGGGGGAGGATTATGACTGGGTGTATTTCACACTACTGTGAGTCATCTTAACAAACTCGAATCTGACCACTCTCCCCTCCTAATTTCTATCAGCACAATTCTAGATGGGATAAAAGTCCCTTGTATATTTCAGAATATATGGGCTGCTCATCACAAAGTTGAAGTTGTTGTTCAACAAAGGTTTGCTTAGTCCTCTTAATGGTGGGTTATGTGCTAAATTCAAGAGAATCAAGGTTCCACTTAAGCAATGGAATAAAGACACTTGTATATGATGCAGACGACTTGGTTCTTGGTAAGAAAAAACTCTTTCATGAAGATACATAATTGCACAAAGAACAACTCCACTTTGCTGAACCTACTTTTAACAAGAATCTCAGACAAGAAGAAAAGGAATAGTGGAAATAGATCTAAAACTAAGTGGATTAAAGAGGGGGATAGGAACACAAAATTTTTACATACTACTCTCTCCGTCCCAAATTAAGAGTCCATGTTTTTATTTTGTATAGATTAAGGATACACTCAATTAAAGATCAAGTTTAACTCTTGGTCACCAACGTGGAACTTGGTTAATTAATTATGTTCAAAAATGGAAAGTTGACCCTTAATTTGGGACTGCGTAAAAAAGAAAAATGGACTCTTAATTTGGGACAGAGGGAGTATTACTAATGTAAAAAGAAGAATGTTCATTATTCATAAAATCCAGAATAGTATAGAAAATTAGGTTGATAGTCCTAGTGACATATCTGAAGCAACTTTAGAGTATTTCCAAAATCAATTGGGAATTATTTCCCGTGTGGGAAGGGAGAAATTCTTAATTATAGACCTAAGTTGATTAATGAAGCTGAGAATGATGTATTAATTGCAATGCCTGGAGATGAGGAGATTACAGAGACTATGCTTAGCATTGATACAACTAGTGCATCAGGCCTGATAGCTTCACAGGTCAATTCTACAAGCAATGCTGGGAGATAATTGTAATGATGTTACAGCTGCAATTAAAGCATGTTTCAATAGTTCCCCCATGCCTAGTCTAGATCAGTTACATGCACTTTAGTTGCTTTTATCCCTGAAGTGAATAATCTTACCTCTTTCAATGATGATGGTACATAAACGACCCTTTAGCTGACTTTATTCATACATTAGTGGTCCCCATCGGCCCTCATACAACAAGTTGAATCTCTAGAGGATTCCAACTGGCTTCACACAAGCGTATTCTTCACATGTTGCACGGGTAAGGATCATTTGTATACCGTCATCATTGATGGAGAGGCGAGTGAAAATATAATTTCTCAAGATATGGTTGATAAATTGGTCATCCCCACAGTGCCCACTTCCAGACCATGCCGTATCAGTTGGCTTGGCTGTAGTGGGTCTTTTGCTCCAAGCCCGTAGTGTTGCGTTTCTTTTTCTAGCAATGCTTACGCGGATGAGGTTCTATGCAAAATTATTGAGATGAGAGTGTGTCATTTTGTCCTTGGTTGTCCTTGGCAGTATGATCATTCGAGCATGCATGATAGGCGTGCCAACACCTATACTTTTCAGCATTAGGGGCAGCAGTTTCAGTTATGGTCGATGCTTGAAATATGCCCCGCTCGGCCCTCTGCTTTCATCATTTTCCATGAGGACTTGACAACTAAGACCTCATATGTCGGTCTCTGTTACGCGCTCATCATCCCCATTCATACTACAGAGACATATGTTCCCTCCGTGATTCAGGACCTTTTGGAATCATTTGCCGACGTTTACACCCCACTAGACGAGCTACCACCATTTCACGACATATAAAATGCCATTGATTTTATGTCGGGAGCTTCCCTCCCCAATTTACCACATTACCGCATGTCCCCCATGGAGCATGATGAGTTACATCGCTAGACTTGTGTCACTTGAGCCTTATTTGAGAGAGCATGACTCTATGTGTCATCCCAACTTTGGTCGCCCTAAAAAAAGGACATGAGTTAGCACATGTATGTGGATAGTCGCGCCATCAATAATATCACCGTCGAGTATCTTTTCCCATTGTCAGGATTGAGGACTAGACCAATTGTATGACCCAAGTATTTTATAAATTGGGCTCGAAGAGCGTCTATCACCGGATCAGGATGTGACCCGGAGATGAGTGAAAAAACACCTTCAAAATGAAGGGTGGTTTATATGAGTGGACAGTGATGCCCTTTGGGTTGTCTAATATTACCTCCACATTTATGCTAGTTACAACTTATATTCTCTGCCTATTCATAGATAAGTTTTTGGTGGTTTACTTTGATGACATTCTCATCTACAGCGTGACAGAGGAGGAGCATTTAGATCACGTCGCCCAAATCCTAGTCTTTTTTTGGGCTGAGCGCTTCTACCTCAACCTGAAGAATAACACATTCATAGTCCCTTCGGTTACATTTTTGGGATATGTCGTATCAGGCGAGGGGGTCCGCGTGGATACCTCCAAGGTATAGGTAATAGTTGATTACCCTATACCTACCTTTGCATCCCAGGTCCGTAGTTTCCAAGCCTCCTAGATTTTACCGTTGTTTTATTGTGGGGTTTAGCACGGTTATGGCCTCCATTATAGACTTAATGTCTATTTCGTACAGCATAGAGTTTCGATGGACGGATAAGGTGAACAATGTCTTCCATCCCATCAAAGAGTTAATGACCTCCGCCCCTATTCTTGCACTATTAGATTTCCCCCAGTTATTCGAGCTAATTTGCGATGCTTGCAAGACCGACATATGTGAGATCCTGAGCCATAATTGGAAACTTGTCACATTTTTTAGCCAGAATTTGACAGGGGCATCCCTGAATTACTTACCTACGACCTCAATTTTTATATCGTGGTTAAGGAAGTTAAGTTTTGGTAAGTGGATGGCCTATCTACATTGGTACACCTTCCATCTCCATTATAAATCTGGGAAGGAGAACCGGGTTACCGATCAATCGACGGGCACAGGCCTTGGTCATCTTAAGCAGTCAGGTGTTTTGTTTTGATTGAGGTTCGGGCTCTCTAACTGACGGATATCCAGTTTGGCCCCACTTACGCCACTTATCAGCAAAACACGATGCTTCGGGTAACTACTTGCTTCAGGATGGATTTTTATTTCAAAGCACCACCCTGCATATTCCCTCTTCCTCCATACGGGAGAAGAATATTGCATAGATCCATTCCAGGGGGTTATCCGATAACATGGGACATGCCCATACTCACTCCGTGCTAGTCGATTTTACTGTCCTACTATGAGGCGGAACACCAGACGGCCAAGGCCAACACTCTAATGCTGGCCTATATGCGACCCTACCGATCCCGAATCATTCATTGCATGATGTTTCCATGGATTTCATTATTGGGCACCCTCTCACTACGCGTGAGCATGATTCCATCTTTGTCGTGGTGAACCTCTTCTCAAAGATGGTCCACTTGATCACGTGTGCCAGGACATCTGATGCCTCCCATGTGTCCATTCTTTATTTTGAGGACGTCGTTTATCTTCATAGGGTTCCTCGCAACATCACCTCGTACAAGGACGTCCGCTTGACATGTCACTTCTGGAACACTCTGGGATTGCTCTATTGCTCCTTACAATTTTCCACCGCCTTTCATTCCCAGATAGATGACCAAACAAAGGATGTTAACTAGAGAGTGGGTGACCTCCTTCGGTGCCTTGCCTCAGAGACTCTGAGGTGTTGGGATATAGTCATCCCTCATGATGATTTTGCATTCAATAATGCGGTCAATCGCTCTTTCGGCCTCCTTCCATTTCAGATAGTATTGTATACCTCACCCACCATCCTATTGGATCTGTCCGAGCTCCCTCCTACTATCCTAGTCAGCCCATCAGTAGCTTCGTTCACTGCTTGATTGACAACTATACAGTCTGATGTTCACGCTCACCTGCAGCGTGTCTACTCCTCTTATAAAGAATATGCAGACGAGAATCGTCGTTTCATGGTCTATCAATTGGGGGACCTTGTCATGATTTACCTACACAAAGCACATAGTCAGGGGAGCATAAGTTACAACTGCACTGTTTTGATCCCTTCAAAATCATTCGTAGTTGTGGGGACAACGCGTACGAGGTTGACTTACCTGCTGAGTTTAAGATGCACTGCACATTCAATGTTATGGATCTATCGCCATTTAGGGATACATATCTTTCCCCGATCCCGTTACTCGTAGTTGAGGTCCATCATGTCTGTTCTCATGTGGACCACATCGAGGGTGTCCTCGCATCAAAGGACATTTCATCTTCTTTCAATAATTATACATATTACTTAGATAGTTGGCATGGTTGTCCCAAGGCGGAGGACTCCTGGGGTGACGGCACAAATTTCTTTTGCCAATATATAGAGTTCATCGCGAGTTCTCATGGGAGGGAGAGTGATGTAGGAGCATAGTAGTTGTGGGTTATTTTGGTCAATTGATTATATTATCCTTTTTAGGTCCTTTTAAGTCATTTAGCTTGACTAGAAATCTAACTCTCCCTTTAAATAGGGCTTTAATCCCCTCTTTTGTAGTCACACCTTACTTTGAGAATGCAAATATATAGAGAGAATTCCATTTCTTTTCATTATTTTGTTGTTTTTATGTAGTTAGTATTAAATCGATGATGCTCATTAAATTACACATCAGACCCAATCCCTCCTAGTTTCTTTATTATCGCATACGGGTCAATGTGTTATACAACCTTTCTATACTCCTATTGTATCCCCAATGGTTTCTCATCTCATCTTTGTTGATGATGTCATTATGTTCACACCAGTCTCTAAAGAATCTGGTTAGGTTCATTAAATGTTATGAAAAGACCGTTGAGCATGTGATTAATAAGGAAACGAGTTGTATCTTGGGCTCTAGAAATATAGCTTACCATAAATTGATAAAATTATTGAGATAACAGCTCTTGGATGTCCTTTGTATATGGGAGGGAAGACACAAAACCTATTAGAGGAATTAACTGCTAAGACTAGAAGGAAGTTAAGAGGGTTGGATAGGTAAGCCTCACATATCCTAGAGGAAGAATCATTTAGATCAAATATGTTTACAATCCATATTTATCCATATGATTGTTGCTATGAAACCCCTCAAGCAAGTAATTTCCAATATTGAGGCCATCTTTGCTAATTTTTTGTGGGGAGAGAAAAAATAGGGACGACAAAAACACCATTAGTTAAAGTGAAACAAGCTTTGTTATCCTTCTAAAAAAGGGGGTTTGATTTTGGCATTGAGAATTTTGAACGTAATATCAATGGTCTTAGTTGTAACTAAGCTATGGGTGGATTTTTAGAAAAGGGAATATTCTCTGGGCTAAATATCTTACAGGAAAGTATTCTAGATTATAGCATCTAGCACTGTACTGTGTTGAAACTTGATGCCATGATTTCTCATACATGGAAAATAATGATTCGAGTGAGAAATGATGTGGAGAAATATTTATGGTACTGTATCGGTACTGGGGACATCAAATTCTGGTTGGAACCATGGATAACTACTTGTAGGCTTGACATAAACAGAAACTGCAACATTGAAGGTTGTGATAAAAATTATTAGCTGGTGGATAGATGGTACACTTAAAAAATTGAAGAGTGGTGAATATGGCTAATATTAAGCACATTTTGAAGGATGTCCAATTCAATTATGAAAGTGGAGATAATCTTGTCTAGAAGACTTTAAATAAGGGTCAATTTTGAACTAAAATTAGTTAAAAAATGTCTAAAAAGATGAAGGGCAGTTCATATCATATGTAACAAGGCAGGGCTTCGAAATGCTAATGCTATTATAATAGTGAAATAGAAATTGTCCAACATCTATTCTCTAGTAGCAAATTTGCACTCGAACTGTGGGATCACGTTTATAGACTTGGTGGAGTAGAATATACAACCGTAATTCTCCACTCCAATTTAATGAATTGTGGCTCAAGGAAAGATAAAACAGAGTAAGTTTGAGGGGGTGAATTAAGGTTCGTTAGAGGATAGTAGAGGTGCTATTTGAGGTTAAAAGTATGTCTGCTAAATTCAACAAGGCATAGGTTCTATCAATAGCTAAAGCACAATTAACTAAGGACCTCAACTCACAAAAACCTCACATTCAAAACATTTAAGAATTAAGGTTGCAATGATTTAGACCTAAAATGGGGTTGTGTAAACTCGATTGTGATGGGGGTGGTTTCATTAGAAATGATAATAGTGAATTTGTGAGAGGTTTTTCTAAATTCTATGGGACTGGATCCAACTTGCAGGCTGAATCTCTTGCTATGTTAAATGGTATTCAGTTGGCAAGAAAACACAAAATTGTGTATTTACAACTGAGGTCAGATAGAACCCACAATTGGCAAGATCTAGATGCAGCTGTGCAACATTTCTCGTGAAATTAGGCATGTATATAGAGTAGTAAACTCAGTCAGCATTTCGTTTTGGCTTTATTTATTAGTTTAATTATGTTCCTCATTATGAACTCTATACTACAAGAATGCATTATTCCTCATTTTATACTACAAAAGGTTTTGAATATTAAGGAAAGACAAATGAGAACTATGCTTCTAATCTTCCCCTTATTCATCGCGGTACGAAAAAATTCTTTATAGACAAATGAATTAAAAATGATTTCTAATGCAATCATTTACAATGAATCATCGATCCAATGTGTTATTATTTTGTCCGATTCATTGTTGTATTAGAAAACAATCCACTGTAACATTACTTATTTGCAGGTTGAACAAGAAAACTGTCTAAGAGACCCTCTACTACACGTAAATGAATACCCTAACAATCCATGATTTTATTGGAGAGCATTTTCATCTCAATGTGTATGTATTTTGTACCAACCTTACTTTCTTCCAATTCACATTTATCTTCTTCTCAAATAGGAGTTATGTTTAGAATATCAATTCGCTAAATCATAATTAAACAAGTTTTTATATCGATCATTGAATACATCAAAAATTAGTATTAGTGTTTTTTTAATAAGCTTAAATAAACCAATAGAGAATTTGTCCAAAGGTCATGTTCCACCCTATATCTAGATTTGTAGGCCAATGGTTTTCATATTTATAAATATAGTCCATATAGTACAATAACATTTATTTGTGTGGTCGCTTTAGAGATAAGAGTATACAATATAGGTAAATTGTTATTTGTTTAGTTAAAAAGATATTTATACCCTTACTCATACCCATTTAAAACTCATTTACTCTCTTTTTAAAAATAAACACATAACCCACCCTCACCCTACCCCACACACCCACACACCGGAATCCTCATTGGAAAGTCTGCTGAAATCGCCGAAATCCTCATCGGGGACCATCGGAGTCCTCATCCAACTATTTCTCTCTCCCCCATTTCTCTCTCTTTGAATATTTTTTTTATCCGTGCCAACAA
This sequence comes from Sambucus nigra, assembly GCA_949130495.1. NCBI lineage: Eukaryota > Viridiplantae > Streptophyta > Magnoliopsida > Dipsacales > Adoxaceae > Sambucus > Sambucus nigra. The sequence continues at coordinate 659,352,047 of OX422213.1, read as the reverse complement.
CACCATTCTCAAAGAGCTGGAGAATAATGTTTTCGCAGGAAAAAATAGAGTTTTCGCTCGAAAAATGGAGATTTTAGTGAAATAGGAAATTTATTATTTTCTTTATCAAAAAATATCGAATATGGGCATTGTTTGATAGATCTCGACCAGTAGATTTCAAATATATAAATTTTGTAAATTTTCGATTTGTAGATTTGAAGTTAATACTTTAAAAGATTTGATGAGTTTTTTTGTATGAAATGTTAGTTATATGGGTAATTTAAATAGTCTTTTTAGGAAACGGACTTATAAAATTGTGTGGGCATCCTATTTTTATATACTTTTGAAGTGGATTGAACCTTTCAAATATAATTAGTTTTTGGAATATCAAATGACATGACTGAACAATACCCGTTGTCAGGTCATAAAAAATGTTACATCTTTAGACACGAATCCAATAATATCATATCACAATAAAAAAAATGATACCAACACGACTCGACACCACTCGTTTCCTGTTATAGTAAAATAAGGGTGTGTTTGGAACTTCAATTCCAACCCATGGAATTAGTAATAATAATAATAATAATAATAATAATAATAATAATAATAATAATAATAATAATAATAATAATAATAATAATGGGTTACCTTTTTTGATCGACGACGACAAACGAAGAAAGAAGGTGAAAATGGCTAGAAGTTGAGTCGTTTGAGGATGGGATAAATGTTTCTTTGCACCTTTTGCATACCTTTGTCTTTCCCTTTTCTTCTTTCAGTTTTTTCTTCCATTTTCTACCTTCTTCATTTTTAATATAATTAATGGTAAAAGAATCCGATGTAGACAAATTGATATATAAAAAAGTAAATTCTAATCCAAATTTTGTTTAACATAAAATAGTTTCTAATAAGATAATTTTAACAATAAAACAACTTATAACTAAAAAAAATTGTTCATAAAAAATAGTTTTTAGTAATAAAAATGATTCATAACGAGAAAAAAGGGTTTTTTTTCCAGAAAAACACCTTGTATAAAAAAACAATTTTTACAAGTAGTTTAGAAAAAGTGCATATACCAAATAGTCCCTCGAACATTTTTTAATACACATTTAGTCCAAGGCTTATTATTTGTTCCAAAAAGTCGCTCAACATGCCGTTAGTGCGGACTTTCAAAATAAGAGAATATTGCTTAAATGAGTGTTTGAGGAACTTTTTGGAACAAAATAAATTCTCTTATTTTTAAAGTCCGCAGTAGCGGCATGTTGAGCGAATTTTTGGAACAAATAAAAATCCCTGGACTAAATGTGTATTAAAAAGTATTTGAGGGACTTTTTGGAACAAAATAAAAAGGCTTGGACTAAATGTGTACTAAAAAATGTTTGAGGAACTTTTTGGTATTTGAACCTTTAAAAAAACAGTTTTGAAGAATGTGGGTGCAAAATTACGGAGGCCCAATTTTCAGTAGTGCAAGCCGGCCCAACACGCTGCCCAAGTCAAATTCAACATTGCGTGGATAAATATGAGCATATATCACGTAGATAATTGAAGACTCATTTGGTTACCTGAATTCTCGGAGGAGATAAACAAGAATCACTAGCGAACCAATAAAGAGCTAAGAAAGTTTTTATAGAGGGCAACTATTTTTTATTAATATATATAAGACCCTCACTCCGAGGCAATGGGGCATGTAATTCTGAACCTCTAATGAATTAATAAAAATTGAGAAACCCTCCATGGATGTAGGCGATTGTCGAACAACGTAAATACTGTGTGATTAGTTATTTCTTACTGCCTTATTTACCTTGCTCTTTAGAATTATTAATTGTGATTTCTTGCACTCACAATTAGCGTCGTCCGTGGGAGAGATTCTCTTTTCTAAAAAGAAACTTGGAACCAAAAAGTGAACACAATGTATCATCACCCATATAATGCACCCCCTGTTGGTAACCTATGAGCTGATTTGTCCCTCCTTACTTAGAGTCAAATGTGAGGCTCATCGAGACAAAAATCCCAGATTTGCCTAGAGGAGCAGCTTTCTGTGCAAAGAAATGAGCTTCTTAGATTAACACATATCTCACGACTAATTAACACTTATGAGGAACGACTCCACCAGTAAGCTGAGGCAACACTCCTCCAAATGGAAAATAATGTACGTCTTCAGCGATGACTGGGGAAAATGGAGAAAGAACGATGTGAGGTAAATCGCAAGCTCCGTGGCCGTACACCGAGTCCTTAGGCAAGAGAAACTCGAAGCTGGGGAAGGAGTACTGATCACTTACAGAATTGTTCAGAGCACGAGATGTAACACCCCGCCCGCTCGGGGAGAGCGAACGGAGCGCTACTATCGATAAAAATATACTACATCCACAAATAACAAGGTATAGAGCATCTAAAAATCCCATAATACAATAAAAGAGAACTACGAATCCCAAATCTCTTCAAAATACAAATACAACAATTCTCTTGAATAAATACAACAACTAAAATGAAACTCCAATGCTCTATACATCAAAATAAATAAATACAAGTCTTCTCTTTTGTATTAAAATCTTTCCCAAAATAATCCTCGCTAAAAATCAATCTCCATAGCACCCCAAAATCCGCGCTAGCCTGCCACTAAAAGAAAATATGGGGAAGTACGCAATACGACACGAAAGATGCTCAACAAATATTAGCGGTGAATAAAACGTAACAATACGAATACAAATATTCAAATCAAATGCGAAACTCATAAGCAATTATATCAATATAATTTCTCAACAACACATTAACCGGGTCACCAAGCCTCACCACCGTACCGCGCCTATGCATTTTTCTAGCATATCCGGAAAAAGGAATATTGGCAGGTGCCCAACCTCCGTGCCATATTAAAATCTTCATGACAACATGCTCAACACAATAATAATACCACGTGAAACATAATAAATTCCAACAAAAATCTCCAGATTCCAATGAATTTAGCAATTCAAATATGAGTCAATAATCACAAGAAAACAACGAGAATAATACTCGCAAGATTAAGGAGCATATTGTGTAAAACCCCATACCTCAAAATCATCACATAATTCAGCCTCAAAATCTAATCACACCATCACGTTCTTCTCGTGAAAATAATCAAATCTTGTTCCAGCCCAAACTCGAGAAACCACTAAATAAACCTTCTAATCTAAGGTTGAAATCTTGAATAAGTTTGGGGCTATGGTTTGTATATGAAAGGGGGTAATTTTGGAGAGGTCTTTTGGTTAAAAAGTTTGAAAAAAAGTGATTTGAAAAGCCAAGCCACGAATTTGTTGATATATAAATGATTAAGTGTTTGATTAAGAAAAGAGTTCTAATCAGATATAAACACTAAAAATTTTATTCCGGGCGATCGGACCGTTGGAATTGCTTGAAATTTTAGTATGTTGTAGCGAACGGCGAGACAGGACTGCTGACAAAAATTCAGCTTGATCGGACGGTCGAATTTCTAAAAATATTATTTTTACCAGAGAGTTTTATGTTCCGAGGACTCTTAGAGAGTTTTATATTTTGAGGACTCTTCTAAATAATAAAAATTCAATTAAAGCTCCATTTTAATTCCGATTTCGAAACCGTTTGAAATTCTCACCCTTAAAAATAATAACCAACATATTTGAGCAATAAAAATAATTTTATCTCAAAATTTATTTTTCCTCTTAATTTCGAAAATACCCCAAAAATTACGCGGGTTGTTACACGAGAGTTTTTTGGAAAAATGGGATCAGGATGAAGAACATCGCAAGCAAGATATACGAAGCTTGGTCCAAAGAGAGATGGATCAACACCGATCTTATCATGGGGCATGATCCATAAAAGAGCTATTAAGAAGGGCCCTAATTATAAAGATGCAATCCCCATTTTTAAAGGGTAATTGAGGAGGAGGAGAAGGAGCCTCCAAAGAAGTTCACATCCCCAAGGTTTAAGATATACGATGGGAACATCGACCCCATAGATTATATTCGCCAGTATAGGCAAGCGATGACTCCATGGAACCACAACGATGCTCTTACGTGCCGAATATTCCCATTTGACCTAGGAGATGTCACCCAAAAGTGGTTCGAGAGGCTACCCCACAGGTTTGTTAAAAGCTTCAAGTCTCTTGCAGAAGCATTCATAACTCCCTTTATAACCAGTAGCTCGCATCCGAAGATGATGGAATCTCTCCTCACCATGATGAAGAAGCCACATGAGACATTATAGGAATATGCCAAACATTATTAGGAAACCTTCAACATAGTGGAAGATTACTCTGAGAAGGTGGTCGTAGAATCATTCAAGATTGGTTGGTCCCCTAACTCCATATTTCACTAGTCTTTCACCAAGAAGGAAGAAAAAACTATCGACGATCTTATGTCGCATATTGGGAAGTACGCCAAAGTGGAAGACGTGGTTAACCTCAGCCAAGGGGAAACTCGTCACGCAAAGGTGACAAAAAAATGATAAGGAAATTACCCCAAAGAAGGGGAATAAAAAGGAGAACAAAGGAGCTAAGAACGATAACAAGGCAGCCTCATCAGAGCCATTAAAACAGTTTTCAAGGAACCAATTTGAAAAATCCCGGGCAAGATCAAGGATCAACAATTCCTCAAGTGGTCGAATAAGATGGGAGGTGATCCGCAAAGGAGGAACAATGCCCTCAGGTGTGCCTACCACAGGGAGAACGGATATAAGGTAGACAAATACAAGGCCCTAAAATCCCATCCAGAGGAGTTAGCTCAGGTAGGTCATTCGAATGAGTATATTAAAAAAAAAGTTGATCAAGTCGCTACCAATGGTGAGCCAAAACCAGATAATGTGATGGATGACGAAGTAAGGCACGAGTTTGCCATTATTCATGGGGCATCAAATCCCAGGTAGATGTAGGGAAACACAGTTCGGATGGAACTCAAAAAGGTTATGGCGATAATGGAGGCCTTCCAGATTAATCTCGCTAAAAGCTAAGCTATCAAACGAAGATAACTAAAAAATGTATACTACATTAAGAACATAGTCTTCATCGAAGACGATTTGATCGAGGTAAGGACCCCACACCATGATACCCTAGTATTCACTCTCAGGATTTCAAACTAAGATGTGGATAAAATACTAGTGGATCACGATATCTCTTCAGAGGTAATGTACCTAGAGATTTTTCGCAAGATCAAACTAAAGATGACAAATTTGAAAGAAACGATCGTCCCACTAGTCGGATTTATTAGAAAGATGACCATGCCATTAGGAAATGTAGTTTTGTCAGGCAACATCTCTAAACTCAATGAGTTTTTAATGGTGTACATTGACTCGCCTTACTACGCCATCCTCGGGAGAGGGTGGTTGACGGTAGTGCCCTCAACCTGCCATAAAATAGTCAAGTGTACCATAGACAGGGCCAATCAGGTCATTGCTCAAAAATGTTACATTATTGCCTTCAGGCCTAAGCAAGAAAAGAAGAAAGAAAAGGAAGTCATCCTCGAAACATCTCGGGACGGATCCATTCTATCCAAATAACATCTAAAGTAGGGCAGACCAGGGGTAGAAGAGACAAGATTTAACCCCGTTAACATAGTCGTTGAAAGACTAGAGGAACTATCTTTTAATGAGAACCAACCAGAGAGAAAATTCATAATCGTCACAACACTGATCGACGAAGAAAGGAAGAAACTAATCGCTTTTCTACAACAAGACATAGACATATTCGCATGAGAGTCGTATGATATGCTCGGGTTCGATCTAGGAATCACTTTCCACCAACTTCATGTTGGCCCAGCAGTTCCGCCGATCACACACATTGCACCAAAAATGCAAATCTAAAATCAGGCATGGTTTAGAACCGTGCCAGATTTTGGCACGGTTTATTCCCAATCTAGCACGATTTAAAACAGTGCTAAAATCTGACACGGTTTAAAATCGTGCCAAAATTTGTTATTACAAAAAATATTGAAACTAATTTCAATTTTCATTTTAGATCCAACATCCTCTTGCCCCGCTCTTTCTCTACCAAATCCCTTTTTCTCTCCTTAGGTTCACTGCGTTGTCCTCTCTTTGATATTAATCTACCGATAAACACCTTCTCTATCCCCCTCTTCTTCAAACATAAACTCAGCAAATCCCTCTCAGTAAATCGCCCATCCCCCCCTCATCTACGTACCAGGTAAACTCTCTCCACCATCTCTTCCTCGTTCCAGTAACAAATGAGGGTTTCTCACTTTTTTTTAATTTTTTTATATGTAGGTCAAATTTTGTAGACTAATCCCTCTCTTCCTTGTTCTAGGTCAAATTTTATAGATGAACTAGGGTTTCTCATTTATTTCCTTTCAAGTTTTTCATGTTTAGCTCAAATTTTGTAGACAACCCTACATATTTATTGCAAACTAGGGTTTATTACTTATTTATTTTTTAATTTTCCATGTAATATTGTTGTTGCTTTGGTTATAATGAAATCAATTCTTTTAGCTTGTTGATAAGATCATGTGATATGGGTTTTCAATAGGGTTGGATTTTCTTATTATGTTGGTTATATGGGAGATTGGTGATTGTGGTAAATTGTCTTCATGTGAAATTCACTTTTTTCGATTTTATACATATACTAGCATGCAACCCCGCACGATGCGCGGGCGGTATGTTGCATGTATAATTTATATGTAGAATTTGAGTAATGTGTTTGATTTGTGAATTAATTAAAAATAATTGTTTATCAAATGGAAAATTTACTTAATAGAATTTTAATAAACTCATGCAATATATTCTTTTACAACCATTCACGAAAGGTAAACCCTCTTTTGGATTTGCGATAAACAAAAAAAATGAAAAAGAAATATACCGTAGAATGTACATTATTGCCCTTTATCTTGAAGTGATGAGTAATCACTTTATCATATGATTTTGGATGCAGTTATGGTTGAACTTTTTGTTTTTATAGATTGTTACTTAAAAAGGTTAATTTTCTATTTATGCAGGTATTTGCGCCTTATGAGCGTCGAGGTTTAACAAAAGGGTATTTGCTCCCTATAAAAAAAAACAGGCATGCCTACCAGTAAGATCACTCTTCTCGGTAGTTTGTAATTTTCTTATGAACTTAGTCGAAGCACTTTATGCATTGCATATTTGAAATAAGTCTATTTGACGTTTCAATTTGCGCATTAGGCGTGATCATCATAACATTTTGCACGTCTTTTACCAAGCATGATTTGTACTTTTTATTGAGTATTTTTTATATTATAAATGCCAATGACGCTTCTCTTAATGTCATATCCATTGTCTACATAGTTTTCCAATTCTACATCTTCTTACTAATTGAAGTGTTTATGCTATTTTAGGGTTTCCATACTTATGTTGGCTCCGATGGGGAAAGGCATACTCCTGATTGGTACAAGGAACAGGGGATAAAGGTATTAATATTATTATAATTGTTATCATCATCAATATTATATATCTTGAGTTCATTTCAGCATGGTACCTACAAATGCTTCATTTAATGTGTAAAATCAGTTCCATTTGTTAAGAATTTGTGGTTGACTATGTGAGCATGAATGTTAGCATAAGATCCATGGAATTCAATTTTTAAAAGGTTTTTCCAAAATTGGGAGTTGGGGGCGGATAAAAAAATTTGTAATCATACAACCTTGAACAAAAATCAATCCTAAAGTAGAACCTCAAAATAAATAAGTACTTTGTGATGCATGTTGTTATACAACATTCATATGATTGTAAGAATCTCAAAAGAGATAAGTAAATGTCTGTATAATGCTCTAATAATGGTGTTACACACACACACACACACACACACACACACTAGACACATATAAGTACATCCCAGTATAATGTTGTTATAATGTTATTGATCCTAAAACAAAACCTCAAACAGAATAATACATGTGTGTATAATTCTATTATACACGCACACACTAGAATCGATGTCTCTTGTGCACGTAGACACATTTTCATTCATAGTTCCGCACACACAAAGGTAACTCGTCTTCTCTTTGCCAGCAAAAACATTGACGAAAATATAATGAATCTAAACTATGTTTATATAGTTTAATGCTCTCACAAATATGCATATGTCCTATCTACTCATATATTACATTAGTATGCACATGTCTTCAATTTAGTACAATTTAGTGGCTTCAGTAGCCCTTGGATTTGATCAAGTTGAAATTGGTGGACTTTTTTTATCTTATAACTTTGTATTAAGAAAGTTCTAAGCATTTAGTTCTTGTATCTACCCACCTTTTTTCTCATATTACTTTTAGAGTTCTTATATGATGAATTATATATAAATTGGTACATTCTATTAACAGTCGGGATATTTTATATTCCATTTGTCATACAATGAAATTTAAAAGGGGATCTTTCTATTAAGTCCTATTTACATAAGACATTTTCTAATAGGTCCTATCATAATATTTTTTCCTAATAAGTCCTATTTATACATATAGTGAATATTCACTGTATGTTTATAAATAGGACTTATTAAATCAATAATCTTTTTTCACGAGACCTGTTGGAGAAAAAAAAGATAGTAGGACCTATTGAACTACATACATACTAAACGGGACTAATTAGTAAAAAATCCAATTTAAAATCATTACTGAATTGGGGGTGTATAGATTCTCTGGGAGTTGATTGTATGACATCTGAAATATAAAATCATCATTAGGATTTTTCTCATATAACTACACATTTAGTTTTTGTATCTGCTAGGATTTTTCCCATATAACTTTTAAATGCTTGTTATTTTATGGTCTTGTGTGTTGAGAAAAGATAAATTCCTCACAAGACCAGCAAACATCTCAATTATATTGAAACCTAATATAAACTCTATCATCTATAGTCAAACTCCCAAAGAATCTATCCAACATTTAAGAAAGAAACAATACAGTCAGAACATCTAAAGATCCTCGAAGAATGTGATAAGAGTGGATATCAAAACATTGGGTGTAGCAGCAAATTAATCATATCCCCTCGAAGACTTGAGTCACCGGTTTCAAATTTATGTAAATATATATCCATAAATCCCCAAATATGTCATTCTGAATATGTTTACAAATCTGATTGGGGGGGAGAATCACACTAAACATCATTTGGGTAGTTAAGACCCATGATATCACGACAACTAGTCACATATCCACCAATTCTAGGCGTGGCATTTTCCAAATTTATACAAAATGAAAAAATGCAATAGGGTTTCCCACTTTTAACCCATAAAGCTGCCAACGAAATTGCAAAATACATTCGGTTATATAAATAAGAAAATCACAACATTTATTCTTCTTTATATAAAGATCTAGAAAAGATAAAGATTTGAAAATGATGACGGTGTAACCCCGAGATTACACTAGCATCATATAGAGATCAAGTAATAAAGAAATGAAATTAAGCTGCATTATTACCACCATTTTATATAACCACCATATTGTACAATATCTGTTACCATTCGGTGAGCCAAAAAAGGCTCCAGAATCGATTGGAAAACTGAAAAAGGTACTAAATATGGGCAAAGAACAAGAGGGATACGAAAGTTAAGAAATGTTATCATAAGTCTATCCGATTGCCAAGAGATGTCAATGAGGGATCTGGTCAAGGCAAAACTACTGGACACAGACCCATATTAGCCTCGACCAAAGTCGGAGATCGATTTTGAATTAAAATTTCTATCCTCAACGGTTACCATGGATGGAGATAGATGTTCGAGGCTGGGTAAAGGTCCTAGGTATGTGAAGGTATTCCATTTGTAATCCGACATAACCACATTTAGAATGGGTGTAAATTAAATATTTAAATTTTCACCACACCCCCTCACGTGTATCTAGAAATCATCATCGATGTCAAATATGAAATTTATAGTTAAATTCATCAATTGCCCAACACTGAGCATAATGAAACGGGCGTCATTGAGCCAATGGTGATAGAATAGTCCCCTTAGTTAATCTGGTGATCATCTTTCCAACATCTATCGATCATTTTAAGGTATTTGAGTGACAAAAGTCAAGTCTACTCTTAAAACAAGCAAAAATAAGTTACAAATTTATAAATCTAATAACCCTATACTGTGTTTTTAATCCGCTAATTCAAGCATTCAAGAGGACACAATAACTGCAAAAACTAAAAAAATGCACAAAATGTCCGTTCTAAAGTAACTACATCAGAAACAGGCCATGTACATTTTGTCATTCTTTTTCTTTATAGTAGATTCAGGGATTATGTTATGATTTATGTATTTATCAATTCCTATTATCTTTATTTCTAATTTTATGTAGTTTGCAGGCAAAGAATTAAGATTCTTGCCTTTGTTGTAATGCTAATTGCACATATGGTGCAGCAGATGTATAAGCTATTATCTCCATAAGGGATGAAGGTTACACAGTTAACACCATCAAGAATCATGCTCATTTCTTGCACCAGGACTTTTAATTGTTCAAAAGCAAATGATAGACTTGGCTCCACCCCCCTTGTACCACTTTAAGTCTGCCATTAATTAGATTTGATTTTTAAAATGAAATTATAATAGTGTCGTTACAAAGTTCTCTACAATATTTTTATTGGATCAGCTTCGATGCATTTGTTATGTTGTATATCACTTTGGGTGCTAAAGTTCAAGGCGATATCACATTCGTTGCCATTTTTACTTTTTAAGACACTTCTATGGCTTTTGTATAATCAATCTTGGCACATCAAATATATAAAAAAGAATGTGTCTAAATATAAATGTCAATTTAAACGTTTGAGTATATGCCAATATGTTGATGTCTTGGGCGTTACAATACGGAATTTATTTTCTACAAGATGGGCTTAAGAGGATAATTGAGTCGTACGCACACTTGAAGGATGAAATTCAACGTAAAAAGGATGAGCCATCAAAATCTTCTATATATATAAGAGGTGAAAGGGATATATATATTCATTTCCTTTTCTAATTACCACATTCTTTTACATATAACTGTCGCAAAATCCACAATGGTATATATATCCCTTAATTTAAATGATTCCCATCAGAATGTAACCATTTTTATTGCCATATGCTTCTTGTGGCAATTTAATCAACTAGTATAGGGGTCAGTCACTATCATTACCTTATAGGTTAGGTTCTTGGTTGGAAAGTAGTCGTGTTGATCGCAATATAGTTACAAAAGAAAATGGATAACAATAAAATTTAGATGTTTGCCACCGACAAAAACTAAAAAAGTATAGCTGTTAAAACCTAATTGAACAATAAAGAAAACACACAAATAGGAAAATCCGTTAAAGTACTTCCTCTAAATGACAAGCTCGTAGGTTTTCATGCATGCTTTGAGAGAGAAATGCAAACAAATAGGTCTTCAAGTCTGCAGCTCCTTCGATGGTTTTTATCAATTATTCTCCACTGATTTTTAATCGTCTTTTTTCTCCTATGGGAGCTCATTCTTCTCTGTTTTTTTTGCTTCAAAGAACTCACCTTCTCCTTTCTTCTTCTTCTTCTTCTTCTTCTTCTTCTTCTTCTTCTTCTTCTTCTTCTTCTTCTTCTTCTTCTTAACCTGCTTAGCAAAATACTTATCTGTGAACTTTTCCACATTCAAGCCCGATATATCAACCTTGGTCGAAGTGGTAATCACGTATAACTCTAAATTTTTGTTAATATGATTATCTTTCAAGTGTTAGGTTACACCTAAAGGACTTTTTCTTTCAAGGAAAGCGATGCTTATATAGCAATATAATAGTTGCAGCTATCAAATGGAACAGTTGTGCATAAGCTATGAAGGGGTATAAACTCTAGTAAACAAATAAAGAAACCTCAATATGAGAAACTACATTTTAATGAAACCATTGCATTAAATAAAAAATATTGTTTTCAGACCTGAAAGAATCCATCATGCAAGATATCTCCTCTCATCCTTGATAACCAATCTATCAATGTCTCTATATCGCTAAGTTACTGGAAAGTGAGCATTATAATTGAGAGCGTACCAAGTTTCATCAATGTCTCCACGCCGTTAGAAGGTGAAACCCTAAAATAACCCCCAAACGGCCCCATAAGAGGTACGAACACCTTACACGGGACCAATGTAAATCGTAAGAACTGACCGCATAGTCACGTGACTCTTGATTTGAGAATACGACGCTAAATTTGAAAATATCTAGACTTTGGCTTAAAAACATGTCGTTAGGTGGTGAAAACCAAAACCAGCCCCCAAGCGGTCCTGTAAGTGGCACTAACACCTCACACGAGACCAATGTAACTCGTAGGAACTGAAAGAGTAATCACGGAACTCTCGATTTGAGAATACGACAATAATTTGAAATTATATAGACTTAGGATTAAAACATGTTGTTCGAGGGTGAAAACCCAAAATAACCCCCAAACGACCTCATAAGAGGCACGAACACCTCGTACGGGACCACTATCACTTGTAGGAACTGAACGCATAGTCACGGGACTCCCGATTTGAGATTATGACAATAATTTGAAAATATCTATATCATGCTTAAAACATGTCATTAGGTTTGATAATTTTTTAAAATTACTTGATTAGTGATATCATCTATTTTTTGTGTGTTATTTTTTTGCAAGATAATATTTTATTGTTTGCTTTTATCCACGTATAACGCAAGAAAAAGTCAATGGTTTACAACAAGGAAATTCTTTACTTAATGTCGTCAATATTCAAGATTCTATTTTTTATGTGTTTGGTCGTGATGGGTTTTCTAATTTTATTGTTAACTTTTATGGTCGTTCGGTGTTTTATAATTTTATGGTTATATTTTATGTACGTGCGGACTTTACATTACGCAGATTTTATATTAACAAGTTTTAGAATGTCTAGAAAACACAGGAATTTTTGCCCAATTTTTTTTGGTTTGTGAACTATTGACTTGTAATATTTTGAAGTTTGTATGTACATTAGTTTATCAACAACGTGGGAGATTCGTAATTTGTGAATTTTCTTTTTTTTTTTGCAAAAAATAAATATTTTTCCTACTAGATTTGGATTTTGTTAATTTTCCTGATTTACTTTCAAATAATTTTTTTTTATTAATTGAAAAATCTAGCACGGTTTAAAACCGTTGCCAAAAATGTGCCAGAAAATGGAAATCTGGCATGATTTAAAATAGTGCCAAAAGTATGTCAGATTCAATATCTAGCATGATTTAAAAATGTGCCAAATTCAAAATCTGGTATGGTTTAAAAGTGTGCCAGAAGCGTGCCAAATTGGGCAATCTGACATTGTTTTAAATCATGCCAAAAAATCTGGCACCCATGATTTTGGCACGATTTTAAACCGTGTTAGATTGGGTTTGGCAAAGTTTTAAATAGTGCCAGATTTTTATTTTTTGTGTAGTTATAGGAGGCTCATTGTACAGCCCCAGAAAAGGCCAAGGCAGTGGAAAAGGAGGTAGTAAAACGTCTAGAGGAAAGGTCCATCCGAGAAGTACAATTTCGGAAATAGCTCTCAAACCCGGTGGTGGTATGAAAGAGAAATGACATCTGGGGAATATGCGTGGACTTCATTAACCTTAATAAGGCCTTCCCCAAGGACAACTTACCTCTGCTGAAGATAGATCAGTCAGTCAATGCTACAACAGCCCATGAGCGGATGAGCTTTCTAGATGCCTACTCATGGTACAACAAGAGTCCACTGTACGTCCATGACCAAGATAAGACTTCATTCATCACTCCCTTGGGGTTATACTGTTACAAGGTCATGCCTTTTGTCCTAAAAAATGTCAGGTCCACGTACCAAAGATTGGTCACCAAGATGTTCAAAAAAAAGTTAGGAGGAAGGATGGAAGTGTTCATTGACGATATGCTTGTCAAAAGTAGGCACAAAGACCATCATCTACATGACTTAGTGGAGATATTTGGAATAATAAAACAATACCAAATAAGGCTCAACTCAAGAAAATGCTCCTTTGGTTTCCAATTCGAAAAGTTCCTCAGTTATTTGGTTAGAAAAAGAGGGATTGAGGCAAACCCTGACTAAATTATCGTGATTAACAACGTTCACCCTCCAGAGATACTACGTGAGATTCTGAGGCTAACTAGGATGCTAGAAGCCTAAAATAGTTTCATTTCCAAGTCATTCAAGCGATGTTAACCATTTTTTCAATTATTAAAAAGGGATAAAGGCCTCATTTGGAACGAAGAATTCTAAGTCCCTTGAAGAAATAAAATCCTATTTGAGCAAACCTACTGTCTTGGTAATCCAAGACTAGGGAGACCAATTTACCTCTACCTAGTAGTTTTAAGTCATGCGATCATTTCAACCTTGGTTTGTGAAAAGGAAGGATAATAGTTACTCATTTACTATGTCAGCAAGATGCTCCTGGATGCCGAACAACTCTACCTCCCACTGGAGAAAGTGGCCTACTCTTTGATCATTATCTTGAACATTAAAACACTACTTTGAGGCACATTCAATCACAATCATCACATCCTTCCCCCTCAAAGTTTTTTCCATAAGGCTGACTTATCTTGACGTATGTCCAAATAGTTAATCAAACTCGAGAGGTTTGATATACCCTATCAACCGAGAACAGCGATCAAGGGACATCTATTGGATGATTTTATAGTAGAGTTAGTGGGACAAGAAGCACCCAGAGATTAATAGTTTTTTATCAACATAAATGTCATGATATTGATCAATCTAGGAAGTTGATACTATATATGGATAGCGCCTTAAACTCTAAAAGGGATGGAGTAAGGATTATGCTCATTACATTGAAGAATTCCATGATCGATCAAGGAATCAGGTTGGGTTTTGATGTATCCAACAACAAAGCTGAGTGCGAAGCCATCATAACTAGACTATGTTAGGCTCATTTCTTAGGGACAAGTCACCTTGATGTATATTGCGATTCTAAGATAGTGTCCAACAAAGTTACTAGATATTTCAATGCCAATGATGAAAGGATGGCAGCATACCTACAGGTGGCTCATGATTTTATCTTAAAATTCAGGGAAGTTCACATTCAACAGTTCCCCTTCGAGCATAATAGACACGTCAATGCCTTAGCACCCTAAGTTCAACAGTGGACTCCAATCTAAAAAGAATAATTGAAATAGAATTCCTCGACAAACCCAGTATTATGAATAATATGGTCTTCGATCACATTCTCACCATAGAGAAAGGTCCAAGATAGATGGATCCAATAATTGCCTATATGTAAAATGGTATCTTACCGATCGACAAAAAGAAAGCCCATCAAGTCAAGGTAAAAGCTTCATGGTTTTATCTAGTACCTGAAGGAAAACTTTACAAAAGGCCATTCATAGGCCCTTACCTCCAATTCATGCACCCAAGAGACATCGACTAAGTTATCCAAGAACCAAACTATAGGATTTATAGGGGCCACATGGGAGAAAGGTCTCTTGTTTTTCAAGAAACTAGAGAAGGGTATTGGTGGCCATATATGCAAAAAGACCCAAGATCTTACATCAATAAGTGTAACTCGTAGGAACTGACCCCGCAGTCGCGGGTCTCCTGGTTTGAGAATATGACAATAACTTGCATATTTCTTGACTTAGGCTTAAAAACATGGCGTTAGAGGGTGAAAACACGAAACAACCCTCGAACGGCCCCGTGGGTGGCACCAACACCTCCTATGGGACCAATGTAACTCGTAGGAACTGTTCCCGTAGCCGCGGGCCTTCCGGTTTGAAAATACAACGGTAATTTGCATATTTCTAGACTTAGGCTTAAAAACATGATGTTAGAGGGTGAAAACTCGAAGCATCCCCCGAACGGCCCCATGGGGGGGCACCAACCCTCCCACGGGACCAATGTAACTCGTAAGACCTGACCCCACAGCCGCGGGTCTCCCAATTTGAGAGTATGACGATAATTTGCATATTTCTAGACTTAGGCTTAAAAACATGACGTTAGAGGGTGAAAAGTCAAAACAACCCCCAACGGCCCCGTGGGTGGCACCAACACCTCCCACGGGACCAATTTAACTCGTAGCAACTGACCCCACAGTCGTGGGTCTCCCGGTTTGAGAGTACGATATTAATTCGCATATTTTTAGACTTAAGCAAAACATGGTGTTAGAGGGTGAAAACTCGAAACAGCCCCCGAACGGCCCCGTGGGTGGCACCAACACCTCCTATGGGACCAATGTAACTCATAAAAACTGACCCCCCAGCCGCGGGTCTCTCGGTTTGAGAATACGATGGTAATTTTCATATTTCTAGACTTAGGCTTGAAAACATGACGTTAGAGGGTGAAAAATCGAAATAGCCCCCTAATGGCCCCGTGGGTGGCACCAACACCTCCCACGGGACCAATATAACTCGTAGGAACTGACCCCACAGTCGCGGGTCTCTCGGTTTGAGAGTACGTCGGTAATTTGCATATTTATAGACTTAAGCAAAATATGGTGTTAGAGGGTGAAAACTCAAAACAACCCCCGAATGGCGCCGTGGGTGGCACCAACACCTCCCACGGGACCCATGTTAGTATTAGGAACTGACCATGCAGCCGCGGGTCTCTCGGTTTGAGAATACAATGATAATTTGCATCTTTCTTGACTTAGGCTTAAAAATAAGGCGTTAGAGGGTGAAAAGTCAAAACAACCCCCAACGGCCCCGTGGGTGGCACCAACACCTCCCACGGGACCAATTTAACTCGTAGCAACTGACCCCACAGCCGCGGGTCTCCCGGTTTGAGAGTACGATATTAATTCGCATATTTTTAGACTAAAGCAAAACATGGTGTTAGAGGATGAAAACTCGAAACAGCCCCCGAACGGCCCCGTGGGTGGCACCAACACCTCCTATGGGACCAATGTAACTCATAAAAACTGACCCCCCAGCCGCGGGTCTCTCGGCTCCGTTGGTGGCACATGTAACCTGTATGAACTGACCCCGCAGCCACGGGTATCCCAGTTTGAGAGTACGACGATAATTTGAATATTTCTCGACTTAAGCAAAACATGGCGTTAAAGGGTGAAAACCCTAAACAGACCTCGAAAGGCCCCGTGGGTGGCACCAACACCAACCACGGGACCAATGTAACTCGTAGAAACTGACCCCGCAGCCGCGGGTCTCCCGATTTGAGAATACGATGATAATTTGAATATTTCTTGACTTAGGCTTAAAAACATGGCATCAGAGGGTGAAAACCCGAAACAACCCCCAAACGGCCCCGTGGATGGCACCAAAAAATCCCACGGGACCAATGTAACTCGTAGGAACAGAACCCGCAGCCACGGGTCTCCCGGTTTGAGCGTACGATGGTAATTTGCATATTTCTAGACTTAAGCAAAACATGGCGTATAAGGGTGAAAACTCGAAACAGACCTCGAAAGGCCCCGTGGGTGGCACCAACACCTCCCACGGGACCAATGTAACTCGTAGGAACTAACCCCGCAGCCGCATGTTTCCCGGTTTGCGAATACGATGATAATACATATATTTCTTGACTTAGGCTTAAAAACATGGCGTTAGAGGATGAAAACTCGAAACAACCCCCGAACGGCCCCGTGGGTGGCACCAACACCTCCCACGGGACCAATGTAACTCGTAGGAAGTGAACCCATAGCCGTGGGTCTCCGAGTTTGAGAGTACAATGGTAATTTGCATATTTATAAACTTAGGCTTAAAGACATGACGTTAGAGGGTGAAAACTCGAAACAACCCCCGAACGGCCCCATGGGTGGTACCAACACCTCCCACGAGACCAATTTAACTCGTAGCAACTGACCCCGCAATCGCGGGTCTCCCGGTTTGAGAGTACGACGGTAATTTGCATATTTATAGACTTAGGCTTAAAAACATGACGTTAGAGGGTGAAAAGTCGAAACAGCCCCCGAACGGCCCCGTGGGTGGCACCAACACCTCCCATGGGACCAATGTAACTCGTAGGAACTGACCCCGCAGCCACGGGGCTCCCGGTTTGAGAGTATGATGGTAATTTGCATATTTCTAGACTTAGGCTTTAAAACATGACGTTAGAGGGTGAAAACTCGAAACAGCCCGCGAACGACCCCGTGGGTGGCACCAACACCTCCCATGGGACCAATGTAACACGTAGAAACTGACCCCGCAATCACGGGTCGCTCAGTTTGAGAGCGCGACGGTAATTTGCATATTTCTAGACTTAGGATTAAAAATGTGATGGGAGAGGGTGAAAAGTCGAAACACCCTCGAACGGCCCCGTGGGTGGTACCAACACCTCCCACGGGACCAATATAACTCGTAGGAATTGACCCAGCAGTCGCGGGTATCCCGGTTTGAGAGTACGAAAGTAATTTATATATTTCTAGACTTAAGCAAAACCTGGCGTTAGAGGGTAAAAACTCGAAACAGCCCCCGAACGGCCCCGTGGGTGGCACAAACACCTCCCACGGGACCAATGTAACTCGTAGGAACTGGCCCCGCAGTCGCGGGTCTCCCTGTTTGAGAATACGACGATAATTTGGTTATTTCTTGACTTAGGCTTAAAAACATGGCGTTAGAGGGTGAAAACGCAAAACAACCCCCAAACGGTCCCGTGGGTGGCACCAACAACTCCCGCGGGACCAATGTAACTCGTAGGAACTGACCTCGCAGCCGTGGGTCTCCCGGTTTGATAATACAATGGTAATTTGCATATTTCTAGACTTATGCTTAAAAACAGGACGTCAGGGGGTGAAAACTCGAAACAACCCCTGAACGATCCCGTGGGTGGCACCAACACCTCCCACAGGACCAATGTAACTCGTAGGAACTGACCCCACAGAGAGTACGACGGTAATTTGTAGATTTCTAGACTTAGGCTTAAAAACATGACGTTAGAGGGTGAAAAGTGGAAACAACCTCGAACGGCCCCGTGGGTGGCACCAGCACCTCCCACGGGACCAATGTAACTTGTAGGGCACTAACCCCGCAGTCGCGGGTCTCTCGGTTCGAGAGTACAACAGTAATTTACATATTTTTATACTTAAGCAAAACATGGCGTTAGAGGGTGAAAACTCAAAACATCCCCCAAACGGCCCCGTGGGTGGCACCAACATCTCCCATGGGACCAATGTAATTCATAGAAACTGACCCCCCAGCCGCGGCTCTCCCGGTTTGAGAGTACGAAGGTAATTTGCATATTTCTAGACTTAGGCTTAAAAACATGACGTTAGAGGGTGAAAACTCGAAACAGCCCCCGAACGGCCCCGTGGGTGGCACCAACACCTTCCACCGGACCAATGTAACTCGTAGGAATTGACCCCGCAGTCGCGGGTCTCCCGATTTGAGAGTACGATGATAGTTTGCATATTTTTAGACTTAGGCTTAAAAACATGACGTTAGAGGGTGAAAACTCAAAACAGCGCCCGAACGGCTCCATGGGTGGCACCAACACCTCCCACGGGACCAATGTAACTCGTAGGAACTAACCCCGCCGCCACGGGTCCCACGGTTTTAGAGTACGACGGTAATTTTTATATTTCTACACTTAAGTAAAACATGGCGTTACAGGGTGAAAACTCGAAACAGACCTCGAACGACCCCGTGGGTGGTACCAACACCTCCCACGGGACCAATGTAATTCGTAAGAACTAACCCCGTAGCCGCGGGTCTCCCGGTTTGAGAATGCGATGATAATTTGCATATTTCTTGACTTAGGCTTAAAAATATGGGGTTACGGGTGAAAACTCGAAACAACCCCCGAACGGCCCCGTGGGTGCCACCAACACCTCCCACGGGACCAGTATAACTCGTAGGAACTGGACCCACAATCGCGGGTCTTCGAGTTTGAGAGGGTGAAAACTCAAAACAGCCAACGAACGGCCCCGTGGGTGGCACCAACACCTCCAACGGGACTAATGTAACTCTTAGGAACTGACCCCGCAGCCGCGGGTCTCCCGGTTTGACATTATGATGATAATTTGAATATTTCTTGACTTAGGTGTAAAAACATGGCGTTAGAGGGTAAAAACTTGAAACAACCCCCGAATGGCCCCGTGGGTGGCACCAACACCTCCCACGGGACCAATGTAACTCGTAGGAACTGACCCCGAAGTCGCGGGTCTCCCTGTTTGAGAATACGACGATAATTTGCATATTTCTAGACTTAAGCTTAAAAACATGACGTCAGAGGGTGAAAAATCGAAACAACCCCTGAACGATCCCGTGGGTGGCACCAACACCTCCCACAGGACCAATGTAACTCGTAGGAACTGACCCCGCAGAGAGTACGACGGTAATTTGCAGATTTCTAGACTTAGGCTTAAAAACATGACGTTAGAGGGTGAAAAGTGGAAACAGCCTCGAACGGCCCCGTGGGTGGCACCAACACCTCCCACGGGACCCATGTAACTCGTAGGAACTAAACCCGCAGTCGCGGGTCTCCCGGTTTGAGAGTACGACAGTAATTTACATATTTTTATACTTAAGCAAAACATGGCGTTAGAGGGTGAAAACTCAAAACATCCCCCAAACGTCCCCGTGGGTGGCACCAACACCTCCCATGGGACCAATGTAATTCATAGAAACTGACCCCCCCAGCTGCGGCTCTCCCAGTTCGAGAGTACGAAGGTAATTTGCACATTTCTAGACTTAGGCTTAAAAACATGACGTTAGAGGGTGAAAACTCGAAACAGCCCCCGAACGGCCCCGTGGGTGGCACCAACACCTTCCACCGGACCAATGTAACTCGTAGGAATTGACCCCGCAATCGCGGGTCTCCCGATTTGAGAGTACGATGATAGTTTGCATATTTTTAGACTTAGGTTTAAAAACATGACGTTAGAGGGTGAAAACTCAAAACAGCCCCCGAACGGCTCCATGGGTGGCTCCAACACCTCCCACGGGACCAATGTAACTCGTAGGAACTAACCCCGCAGCCACGGGTCTCACGGTTTTAGAGTACGATGGTAATTTTTATATTTCTACACTTAAGTAAAACATGGCGTTACAGGGTGAAAACTCGAAACAGACCTCGAACGGCCCCGTGGGTGGCACCAACACCTCCCACGGGACCAATGTAATTCGTAAGAACTGACCCCGCAGCCGCGGGTCTCCCGGTTTGAGAATGTGATGATAATTTGCATATTTCTTGACTTAGGCTTAAAAATATGGGGTTAGAGGGTGAAAACTCGAAACAACCCCCGAACGGCCCCGTGAGTGCCACCAACACCTCCCAAGGGACCAGTATAACTCGTAGGAACTGGACCCACAGTTGCGGGTCTTCGAGTATGAGAGGGTGAAAACTCGAAACAGCTAACGAACGGCCCCGTGGGTGTCACCAACACCTCCCACGGGACTAATGTAACTCTTAGGAACTGACCCCGCAGCCGCGAGTCTCCCGGTTTGACATTATGATGATAATTTGAATATTTCTTGACTTAGGTGTAAAAACATGGCGTTAGAGGGTAAAAACTCGAAACAACCCCCGAACGGCCCCGTGGGTGGCACCAACACCTCCCACGGGACCAATGTAACTCATAGGAACTGACCTCGCAGTCGTGGGTCTCCCGGTTTGATAATACAACGGTAATTTGCATATTTCTAGACTTATGCTTAAAAACATGACGTCAGAGGGTGAAAACTCGAAACAACCCTCGAACGGCCCCGAGAGTGGTGCCAACAGCTCCCACAGGACTAATGTAACTCGTAAGAACTGACCCCGCTGTCGCGGGTCCCCCGATTTGAGAATATGACGGTAATTTGCATATTTCTAGACTTAGGATTAAAAACATGACGTTAGAGGGTGAAAACTCGAAACAGCCCCCGAATGGCCCCGTGGGTGGCACGAACATCTCCCATGGGACCAATGTAACTCGTAGTACTTGACCCCACAACCGCGGGTCTCTTGGTTTGAGAGTACGACGGTAATTTGCATATTTCTAGACTTAGGCTTAAAAACATGATGTTAGAGGGTGAAAAGTCGAAATAACCCTCGAACGGCCCCGTGGGTGGCACCAACACTTCCCACGGGACCAATATAACTCGTAGGAACTGACCCAACAGTCGTGGGTCTCCCGGTTTGATAGTACGATGGTAATTTTTATATTTTTAGACTTAAGTAAAACATGGCGTTAGAGGGTAAAAGATCGAAACAACCCCCCTAACGGCCCCATGGGTCGCGTCAACACCTCCCATAGGACCAATGTAACTCGTAGGAACTGACCCCGCAGCCGCAGGTCTCCCGGTTTGAGAATACAACGATAATTTGGATATTCCTTAACTGAGGCTTAAAAACATGGCATTAGAGGGGGAAAACGTAAAATAACCCCCGAACGGTCACATGGGTGGCACCAACACCTCCCACGGGACCAATGTAACTCGTAGGAATTGACCCCGTAGCCGTGGGTCTCTCGGTTTGAGAGTAGGACGGTAATTTGCATATTTTTAGACTTAGGCTTAGAGGGTGAAAACACAAAACAGGCCCTGAACGGCCCCGTGGGTGGCACCAACACCTCCCACGGGACCAATGTAACTCGTAGGAACTGACCCCGTAGAGAGTACGACGATAATTTGCATATTTCTAGACTTAGGCTTAAAAACATGACGTTAGAGGGTGAAAAGTCGAAACAGCCCCCGAACGGCCCCGTGGGTGGCACCAACACCTCCCACGGGACTAATGTAACTCGTAGGAACTGACCCCGCAGTCGCGGGTCTCCCGGTTTGAGAGTACGATGATAATTTGCATATTTCTTAACTATGTCTTAAAAACATGGCGTTAGAGGGAGAAAACTCAAAACAACCCCTGAACGGCCCCGTGGGTGGCACCAACACCTCCCACGGGACCAATGTAACTCATAGGAACTGAACCCCTAGCCGCGGGTCTCCGGGTTTGAGAGTACGACGGTAATTTGCATATTTCCAGACTTTGGCTTAAAAACCTGACGTTAGAGGGTGAAAAGTCAAAACAGCCCCCGAACAGCCCCGTGGGGGGCACCAACACCTCCCACGGGGCCAATGTAAGTCGTAGGAACTGACCCCGCTGTCGCGAGTCTCCCGATTTGAGAGTACGACAGTAATTTGCATATTTCTAGACTTAAGTAAAAACACGGCGTTAGAGGGTGAAAACTAAAAAAAAACCCCGAACGGCACCATGGGTGGCACCAACACCTCCCACGGGACCCATGTTACTCATAGGAACTGACCTCGCAGCCGCGGGTCTCCCGGTTTGAGAATACGACAATAATTTGCATATTTCTTGACTTAGGCTTAAAGACATGGCGTTAGAGGGTGAAAACTTGAAACAACCCCCGAACGGCCCCGTGAGTGGTACCAACAGATCCCACGGGAGCAATGTTACTCGTACGAACTGACCCCGTAGCCGTAGGTCTCCCGGTTTGAGAATACGATGATAATTTGGATATTTCTAGACTTCGCCTTAAAAACATGGCTTTAGAGGGTGAAAACTCAAAACAACCCTCGAACGGTCCTGTGGGTGGCACCAACACCTCCCACGGGACCAATGTAACTCGTAGGAACTGACCCTTCAGCCGGGGGTGTCCCGGTTTGAGAATACGACGGTAATTTGCATATTTATAGACTTAGTCTTAAAAACATGAATTTAGTGGGTGAAAACTCGAAACAGCCCCTGAACGGCCCGTGGGTGGCACCAACACCTCGCACGGGACCAATGTAACTAGTAGGAACTGACCCCGCAGTGAGTACGATGGTAATTTGCATATTTCTAGACTTAGTCTTAAGAACATGACGTTAGAGGGTGAAATGTCAAAACATCCCCCGAACGTCCCCGTGGGTGGCACCACTACCTCCCACGGTACCAATATAACTCGTAGGAATTGACCCCGCAGCCGCGGGTCTCCCAGTTTGAGAGTACGATGGTAATTTACATATTTCTATACATAAGCAAAATATGGCGTTAGAGGGTTAAAACTCGAAACAACCCCCAAACGACCCCGTGGGTGGCATCAACACCTCCCATGGGACCAATATAACTCAAAGAAACTGACCCCACTGCTGCGGATCTCCCAGTTTGAGAATACGACGGTAATTTTCATATTTCTAGACTTAGGCTTAAAAACATAACAATAGAGGGTGAAAACTCGAAATAGCCCTGAACGGCCCCGTGGGTGGCACCAACACCCCCCACGGGATCATTGTAACTCGTCGGAACTGACCCCGCAGCTACGGGTCTCCCGGTTTGAGAGTACGTTGGTAATTTGCATATTTTTAGACTTAGGCTTAAAAACATGACGTTAGAGTGTGAAAAGTCGAAACAGCCCCCGAACGGCCCCGTGGGTGGCACCAACACCTCCCATGGGACCAATGTAACTCGTAGGAACTGACCCCGTATCCGCGGGGCTCCCTGTTTGAGAGTACGATGGTAATTTGCATATTTCTAGACTTAGGATTAAAAACATGACGTTAGAGGGTGAAAACTCAAAACAGCCCCCGAACGGCCCCGTGGGTGGCGTCAACACCTCCCACGGGACCAATGTAACTCCTAGGAATTGACCCCACAGCCACGGGTCTCTCGGTTTTAGAGTACGACGGTAATTTGTATATTTCAAGACTTAAGTAAAACATGGCGTTAAAGGATGAAAAGTCGAAACAGCCCTCGAACGGCCCCGTGGGTGGCACCAACACCTCCCACGGGACCAATGTAACTCGTAGGAACTGAACCCACAGCCGCGGGTCTCCGTGTTTGAGAATACGACAGTAATTTGCTTATTTCTACACTTTGGCTTAAAAACCTGATGTTAGAGGGTGAAAAGTCAAAATAGCCCCCGAACGGCCCCATGGGTGGCACCAACACCTCCCACGGGGCCAATGAAACTCGTAGGAACTGACCCTGCTGTCGCGAGTCTCCCAATTTGAGAGTACGACGATAATTTGCATATTTCTAGACTTAAGCAAAAACACGACATTAGCGGGTGAAAACTCGAAAAAACCCCCGAACGGCACCGTGGGTGGCACCAACTCCTCCCACGGGACCCATGTAACTCTTAGGAACTGACCCCGCAGCCGTGGGTCTCTCGGTTTGAGAATACGACGATAATTTACATATTTCTTGACTTAGGCTTAAAGACATGGCGTTAGAGGGTGAAAACTCGAAACAACCCCCGAACGGCCCCGTGAGTGGTACCAACAGCTCCCACGGTAACAATGTAACTCGTAAGAATTGAACCCGTAGCCGCAGGTCTCCCGGTTTCAGAATACGATGATAATTTGGAATTTTCTTGACTTAGGCTTAAAAACATGGCTCTAGAGGTTGAAAACTCAAAACAACCCCCGAACGGTCCCGTGGGTGGCACCAACACCTCCCATAGGAACTGACCCCGCGGCCGTGGGTCTCCCGGTTTGAGAATACGACGGTAATTTGCATATTTCTAGACTTAGGCTTAAAACATGACTTTAGTGGGTGAAAACTCAAAACAGCCCCTGAACCGCCCCGTGGGTGGCACCAACACCTCCCACCGGACCAATGTAACTCGTAGGAACTGACCCCGCCGAGAGTACGTCGGTAATTTGCATATTTCTAGACTTAGACTTAAGAACATGACGTTAGAGGGTGAAAAGTCGAAATAGCCCCCGAACGGCCCCGTGGGTGGCACCACTACCTCCCACGGTACCAACGTAACACGGAAATATTGACCCCGCAGCCGCGGGTCTCCCGGTTTGAGAGTACGGCGGTAATTTACATATTTCGATACTTAAGAAAAATATGGTGTTAGTGGGTTAAAACTCAAAAAAAAACCCCAAACGACCCCGTGGGTGGCATCAACACCTCCCATGGGACCAATGTAACTCAAAGAAACTGACCCCGCTGCCGCGGATCTCCCGGTTTGAGAATACGACGGTAATTTGCATATTTCTCGACTTAGGCTTAAAAACATGTCAATAGAGGGTGAAAACTCGAAATAGCCAAGAACGGCCCCGTGGGTGGCACCAACACCCCCCACGGGTTCAATGTAACTCGTAGGAACTGACCCCGCAGCTGCGGGTCTCCCGGTTTGAGAATACGACGGTAATTTGCATATTTCTAGACTTAGGCTTAAAAACATGACGTTAGAGGGTGAAAAGTCGAAACAGCCCCCGAACGGCCCCGTGGGTGGAACCAACACCTCCCATGGGACCAATGTAACTCGTAGGAACTGACCCCGCAGCCGCGGGGCTCCCGGTTTGAGAGTACGATGGTAATTTTCATATTTCTAGACTTAGGCTTAAAAACATGACGTTAGAGGGTGAAAACTCGAAACAGCCCCCGAACGGCCCCGTGGGTGACACCAACACCTCCCACGGGACCAATCTAACTCGTAGGAATTGACCCCGCAGTCGCGGGTCTCCCAATTTGAGAGTACCACGATAATTTGCATATTTTTAGACTTAGGCTTAAAAACATGACGTTAGAGGGTGAAAAGTCGAAACATCCCCCGAACGGCTCCATGGGTGGCATCAACACCTCCCACAGGACCAATGTAACTCGTAGGAACTGACGCCACAGCCACGGGTCTCTGGGTTTTAGAGTACGACGGTAATTTGTATATTTCTAGACTTAATCAAAACATGGCGTTAAAGGGTGAAAACTCGAAACAGACCTCGAACGGCCCCGTGGGTGGCACCAACACCTCCCACGAGACCAAGGTAACTCGTAGGAACTGAACCCACAGTCGCGGGTCTCCGAGTTTGAGAGTACGATGGTAATTTGCATATTTCTAGACTTTGGCTTAAAAACCTGACGTTAGAGGGTGAAAAGTCAAAACAGCCCCCGAACGGCCCCATGGTTGGTACCAACACCTCCCACGGGACAATGTAACTCTTAGTAACTGACCCCGCAGCCGCGGGTCTCCCGGTTTGAGAATATGACGATAGTTTGCATATTTCTTGACTTAGGCATAAAAACATGGTGTTAAATGGTGGAAACTAGAAACAACCCTCAAACGGCCCCGTGAGTGGTACGAACAGCTCCCACGAAACCAATGTAACTCGTAGGAACAAATCCCGCAGCCGCGGGTCTCCCGGTTTGAGAGTACGACGGTAATTTGCATATTTCTAGACTTAGGCTTAAAAACATGATGTTAGAGGGTGAAAACTCGAAACAACCCCCGAATGGCCCCATGGGTGGCACCAACACCTCCCACGGGACCAATGAAACTCGTAGGAACTGACCTCGCAGTCGTGAGTCTCTCGGTTTGAGAGTACGACAGTAATTTTCAAATTTCTAGACTTAAGTAAAACATGGCGTTAGAGGGTGAAAAGTCGAAACTGCCATCGAACGGCATTGTGGGTAGCACCAACACCTCCCACGAGACCCATGTAACTGTTAGGAACTGACCCCGCAGCCGCGGGTCTCCCGGTTTGAGAATACCACGATAATTTGCATATTTCTTGACTTAGGATTAAAAAGATGGCGTTAGAGGGTGAAAACTCGAAACAACCCGCAAACAGCCCCGTGAGTGGTACCAACAGTTCCCACGAGACCAATGTAACTCGTAGGAACTGACCCCGCAGCTGCAGGTCTCCCGATTTGAGAATACGACGATAATTTGGATATTTCTTGACTTAGGCTTAAAAACATGGCGTTAGAGGGTGAAAACTCGAAATAGCCCCGGAACGGCCCCGTGGGTTGCACCAACACCTCCCACGGAACCAATGTAACTCGTAGGAACTGATCTCGCAGAGAGTTGGACGGTAATTTGCATAATTCTAGACTTAGGCTTAAAAACATGACGTTAGAGGATGAAAAGTCGAAACAACCCCCGAACGGCCCCGTGGGTGGCACCAACACCTCCCATGGGACCCATGTAATTCGTAAGAACTGACCCCGCAGCCGCGGGTCTCCCGGTTTGAGAATGCGATGATAATTTGCATATTTCTTGACTTAGGCTTAAAAATATGGGGTTAGAGGGTGAAAACTGGAAACAACCCCCGAACGGCCCCGTGGGTGCCACCAACACCTCCCACGGGACCAGTATAATTCGTAGGAACTGGACCCACAGCCGCGGGTGTTCGAGTTTGAGAGGGTGAAAACTCAAAACAGCCAACGAACGGCCCCGTGGGTGGCACCAACACCTCCCACGGGACTAATGTAACTCTTAGGAACTGACCCCGCAGTCGCGGGTCTCCCGGTTTGACATTGTGATGATAATTTGAATATTTCTTGACTTAGGTGTAAAAACATGGCGTTATAGGGTAAAAACTCGAAACAACCCCCGAACGGCCCCGTGGGTGGCACCAACAACTCCCACGGGACCAATGTAACTCTTTGGAACTGACCCCGAAGTCGCGGGTCTCCCTGTTTGAGAATACGACGATAATTTGGATATTTCTTGACTTAGGCTTAAAAACATGGCGTTAGAGGGTGAAAACACAAAACAACCCCCAAACGGTCCCGTGGGTGGCACCAACACCTCCCACGGGACCAATGTAACTCGTAGGAACTGACCTCGCAGCCGTGGGTCTCCCGGTTTGATAATACAACGGTAATTTGCATATTTCTAGACTTATGCTTAAAAACATGACGTCAGAGGGTGAAAACTCGAAACAGCCCCCGAATGGCCCCGTGGGTGGCACCAACACCTCCCACGGGACCAATGTAACTCGTAGTACTTGACCCCACAATCGCGGGTCTCTTGGTTTGAGAGTACGACGGTAATTTGCATATTTCTAGACTTAGGCTTAAAAACATGATGTTAGAGGGTGAAAAGTCAAAATAACCCTCGAACGGCCCCGTGGGTGGCACCAACACTTCCCACGGGACCAATATAACTTGTAGGAACTGACCCAACAGTCGCAGGACTCCCGGTTTGATAGTACGATGGTAATTTTTATATTTCTAGACATAAGTAAAACATGGCGTTAGAGGGTAAAAGATCGAAACAACCCCCCGAACGGACCCATGGGTCACGCCAACACCTCCCACAAGACGAATGTAACTCGTAGGAACTGACCCCGCAGCCGCAGGTCTCCCGGTTTGAGAATACAACGATAATTTGGATATTCCTTAACTGAGGCTTAAAAACATGGCGTTAGAGGGGGAAAACGCAAAACAACCCCCGAACGGTCACATGGGTGGCACCAACACCTCCCACGGGACCAATGTAACTCGTAGGAATTGACCCCGCAGCCGTGGGTCTCTCGGTTTGAGAATAGGACGCTAATTTGCATAATTTTAGACTTAGGCTTAGAGGGTGAAAACACAAAACAGGCCCTGAACGGCCCCGTGGATGGCACCAACACCTCCCACGGGACCAATGTAACTCGTAGGAACTGACCCCGCAGAGAGTACGAAGATAATTTGCATATTTCTAGACTTAGGCTTAAAAACATGACGTTAGAGGGTGAAAAGTCAAAACAGCCCCCGAACGGCCCCGTGGGTGGCACCAACACCTCCCACGGGACCAATGTAACTCGTAGGAACTGACCCCGCAGTCGCGGGTCTCCCGGTTTGAGAGTACGATGATAATTTGTATATTTCTTAACTATGTCTTAAAAACATGGCGTTAGTGGGAGAAAACTCAAAAATACCCCAAAACGGCCCCGTGGGTGGCACCAACACCTCCCACGGGACAATGTAACTCATAGGAACTGAACCCACAGTCGCGGGTCTCCGGGTTTGAGAGTACGACGGTAATTTGCATATTTCTAGACTTTGGCTTAAAAACCTGACGTTAGAGTGTGAAAAGTCAAAACAGCCCCCGAACAGCCCCGTGGGGGGCACCAACACCTCCCACGGTGCCAATGTAAGTCGTAGGAACTGACCCCGCTGTCGCGAGTCTCCCGATTTGAGAGTACGACGGTAATTTGCATATTTCTAGACTTAAGTAAAAACACGGCGTTAGAGGGTGAAAACTCAAAAAAAAACCCCGAACGGCACCCTGGGTGGCACCAACACCTCCCACGGGACCCATGTTACTCATAGGAACTGACCTCGCAGCCGCGGGTCTCCCGGTTTGAGAATACGACGATAATTTGCATATTTCTTGACTTAGGCTTAAAGACATGGCGTTAGAGGGTGAAAACTTGAAACAACCCCCGAACGGCCCCGTGAGTGGTACCAACAGATCCCACGGGAGCAATGTTACTCGTACGAACTGACCCCACATCCGCAGGTCTCCCGGTTTGAGAATACGATGATAATTTGGATATCTCTTGACTTCGGCTTAAAAACATGGCTTTAGAGGGTGAAAACTCAAAACAACCCTCGAACGGTCCTGTGGGTGGCACCAACACCTCCCACGGGACAAATGTAACTCGTAGGAACTGACCCTTCAGCCGGGGGTGTCCCGGTTTGAGAATACGATGGTAATTTGCTTATTTCTAGACTTAGGCTTAAAAACATGACTTTAGTGGGTGAAAACTCGAAACAGCCCCTGAACGGCCCGTGGGTGGCACCAACACCTCCCACGGGACCAATGTAACTCGTAGGAACTGACCCCGCAGAGAGTACGATGGTAATTTGCATATTTCTAGACTTAGTCTTAAGAAGATGACGTTATAGGGTGAAATGTCAAAACATCCTCTGAACGACCCCGTGGGTGGCACCACTACCTCCCACGGTACCAGTGTAACTCGTAGGAATTGACCCCGCAGTCGCGGGTCTCCCAGTTTGAGAGTACGACGGTAATTTTCAAATTTCTAGACTTAAGCAAAACATGGGATTAGAGGGTGAAAAGTCGAAACAGCCACCGAACGGCATTGTGGGTGGCACCAACACCTCCCACGAGACCCATGTAACTGTTAGGAACTGACCCCGCAGCCGCGGGTCTCCTATTTGAGAATACCACGATAATTTGCATATTTCTTGACTTAGGATTAAAAAGATGGCGTTAGAGGGTGAAAACTCGAAACAACCCGCAAACGGCCCCGTGAGTGGTACCAACAGTTCCCACGAGACCAATGTAACTCGTAGGAACTGACCCCGCAGCTGCAGGTCTCCCGATTTGAGAATACGACGATAATTTGGATATTTCTTGACTTAGGCTTAAAAACATGGCGTTAGAGGGTGAAAACTCGAAATAGCCCCGGAACGGCCCCGTGGGTGGCACCAACACCTCCCACGGACCCAATGTAACTCGTAGGAACTGATCCCGCAGAGAGTTCGACGGTAATTTGCATATTTCTAGACTTAGGCTTAAAAACATGACGTTTGAGGATGAAAAGTCGAAACAACCCCCGAACAGCCCCGTGGGTGGCACCAACACTCCCACGGGACCAATGTAACTCGTAGGAATTGACCCCGCAACTGCGGGTCTCCCGGTTTGAGAGTACGACGATAATTTACATATTTATATACTTAAGCAAAACTTGGCATTAGAGGGTGAAAAATCAAAACAGCCCCCAAACAGCCCGTAGGTGGCACCAACACCTCCCATGAGACCAATGGAACTCATAGAATTTGAACCTGCAGCCGCGGTTCTCCTGGTTTCAGAAAACGACGGTAATTTGCATATTTCTAGACTTAGGCTTGAAAATATGACGATAGAGGGTGAAACTCGAAATAGCCCCAGAACGACCCCGTGGGTGGCACCAACACCTCTCACGGGACAAATGTAACTCGTAGGAACTGACCCCGCAGCCGTGGGTCTCCCGGTTCGAGAGTACGATGGTTATTTGCATATTTCTAGACTTAGGCTTAAAAACATGACGTTAGAGGGTGAAAAGTCAAAACAGCCCCCGAACGGCCCCGTGGTTGGCACCAACACCTCCCACGGGACCAATGTAACTCTTAGTAACTGACCCCACAGCCGCGGGTCTCCGAGTTTGAGAGTACGATGGTAATTTGCATATTTCTAGACTTTGGTTTAAAAACCTGACGTTAGAGGGTGAAAAGTCAAAACAACCCCCGAACGACCCCGTGGTTGGCACCAACACCTCCCACGGGACCAATGTAACTCTTAGTAACTGACCCCTCAGCCGCGGGTCTCCCGGTTTGAGAATACGACGATAATTTGCATATTTCTTGACTTGGGCATAAAAACATGGTGTTAAAGGGTGGAAACTCGAAACAACCCTCGAATGGCCCCGTGAGTGGTACGAACAGCTCCCATGGAACCAATGTAACTCGTAAGAATTGACCCCGCAGCCGCGGGTCTCCCAGTTTGAGAATACGACGGTAATTTGCATATTTCTAGACTTAGTCTTAAAAACATGATGTTAGAGGGGGAAAACTCAAAACAGCCTCCGAACGGCCTCGTGGGTGGCACCAACACCTCCCACGGGATCAATGTAACTCGTAGGAACTGACCCCTCTGCCGCGGGTCTCTCGATTTGAGAGTATGACGGGAATTTGCAAATTTCTAGACTTAGGCTTAAAAACATGACGTTAGAGGGTGAAAAGTCGTAACAACCCTCGAACGGCCGTATGGGTGGAACTAACACCTCCCATGGGACCAATATAACTCATTGGAACTGATCCAGCATCCGCGGGTCTCCCAGTTTGAGAGTACGACGGTAATTTTTATATTTCTAGACTTATGCAAAACATGGCGTTAGAGGGAAAAAACTCGAAACAACTCCCTAACGGCCCCGTAATTGGCACCAACACCTCCCACGGGACCAATGTAACTCGTAAGAACTGACTCCGCAGCCGCGGGTCTTCTGGTTTGAGAATACAACGATAATTTGGATATTTATTGACTTTGGCTTAAAAACATGGTGTTAGAGGGTGAAAACGCAAAACAACCCCCGAACGGTCCATTGGGTGGCACCAACACCTCCCACGGGACGAATGTTACTCGTTGGAACTGACCCCGCACCCATGGGTCTCCCGGTTCAAGAATACGATGGTAATTTGCATATTTCTAGACTTAGGCTTTAAAACATGACGTTAGAGGGTGAAAAGTCGAAACAACTCCTGAACGGCCCCGTGGGTGGCAAGAACACCTCCCACAGGACCAATGTGATTCCTAGGAACTGACCCCGCAGAGAGTACGATGGTAATTTGCATATTTCTAGACTTAGCATTAAAAACATGACGTTAAAGGGTGAAAAGTCGAAATAGCCCCCGAACGGCCCCGTGGGTCGCACCAACACCTCCCACGGGACCAATGTAACTCGTAGGAACTGAACCCGTAGCCACGCATCTCCCGATTTGAGAGTATGATTGTAATTTACATATTTTTATAGTTAAGCAAAACATGGCGTTAGAGGGTCAAAACTCGAAACATCCCCCAAACGACCCCGTGGGTGGCATCAACACCTCCCAAAGGACCAATATAACTCATAGAAACTGAACCCGCAGCTGCGGGTCTCCCGGTTTGAGAATACGACGGTAATTTGCATATTTCTAGACTTAGGCCTAAAAACATGACGTTAGAGAGTGAAAACTCGAAATAGCCCCTGAACGGCCCCATGGGTGTCACAACACCTCCCATGGGACCAATGTAACTCGTAGGAACAAACCCCGGAGCCCCGGGTCTCCCGGTTTGAGAGTACGACGGTAATTAGCATATTTCTAGACTTAGGCTTAAAAACATGACGTTAGAGGGTGAAAACTCGAAACAACCCCCGAACGGCCACATGGGTGGCACCAACACCTCCCACGGGACCAATGAAACTCATAGGAACTAACCTCGCAGTCGCGAGTCTCTCGGTTTGAGAGTACGACGGTAATTTTCAAATTTCTAGACTTAAGCAAAACATGGCGTTAGAGGGTGAAAATTCGAAACAGCCACCGAACGGCATTGTGGGTGGCACCAACACCTCCCACGAGACCCATGTAACTGTTAGGAACTGACCCCGCAGCCGCGGGTCTCCCGATTTGAGAATACCACGATAATTTGCATATTTCTTGACTTAAGATTAAAAACATGGCGTTAGAGGGTGAAATCTCGAAACAATCCGCAAACGGACCCGTGAGTGGTACCAAAAGCTCCCACGAGACCAATGTAACTCGTAAGAACTGACCCCGCAGCGGGAGGTCTCCCGATTTGAGAATACGACGATAATTTGGATATTTTTTGACTTAGGCTTAAAAACATGGCGTTAGATGTTAAAAACTCAAAACAACCCTCGAACAGTCTTGTGGGTCGCGCCAACACCTCCCACGGGACCAATGGAACCCGTAGCAACTGACCCCACAACCGTGGGTCTCTCGGTTTGAGAATACGATGGTAATTTGCATATTCCTAGACGTAGGCTTAAAAACATGACGTTAGAGGGTGAAAACTCGAAATAGCCCCTGAACGGCCCTGTGGGTGGCACAAACACCTCCCACAGAACCAATGTAGCTCGTAGGAACTGATCCCGCAGAGAGTTCGACGGTAATTTGCATATTTATAGACTTAGGCTTAAAAACATGATGTTAGAGGATGATAAGTCGAAACAACCCCCGAACGGCCCCGTGGGTGGCACCAACACTCCCACTATACCAATGTAACTCATAGGAATTGACCCCGCAGCCGGGTGTCTCCCGGTTTGAGAGTACGACGATAATTTACATATTTATATACTTAAGCAAAACATGGCATTAGAGGGTGAAAAATCGAAACAGCCCCCAAACAGCCCCGTAGGTGGCACCAACACCTCCCATGGGACCAATGGACTCATAGAAACTGACCCTGCAGGCGCGGGTCTCCCGGTTTGAGAAAATGACGGTAATTGGCATATTTCTAGACTTAGGCTTAAAAACATGACGATAGAGGGTGAAAACTGGAAATAGCCCCAGAACGGCCCTGTGGGTGGCACCAACACCTCCCACGGGACAAATGTAACTCGTAGGAACTGACCCCGCAGCCGTGGGTCTCCCGGTTCGAGAGTACGACGGTAATTTGCATATTTTTAGACTTAGGCTTAAAAACATGACGTTAGAGGGTGAAAAGTCAAAAGATCCCCCGAACGGCCCCGTGGTTGGCACCAACACCTCCCACGGGACCAATGTAACTCTTAGTAACTGACCCCACAGCCGCGGGTCTCCGAGTTTGAGAGTACGATGGTAATTTGCATATTTCTAAACTTTTGCTTAAAAACCTGACATTAGAGGGTGAAAAGTCAAAACAACCCCTGAACGGCCCCGTGGTTGGCACCAACACCTCCCACGGGACCAATGTAACTATTAGTAACTGACCCCGCAGCCGGGGGTCTCCCGGTTTGAGAATACGACGATAATTTGCATATGTCTTGACTTAGGCATAAAAACATGGTGTTAAAGGGTGGAAACTCGAAACAACCCTCGAACGGCCCCGTGAGTGGTACGAACAGCTCCCATGGAACCAATGTAACTCGTAAGAACTGACCCCGCAACCGCGGGTCTCCCAGTTTGAGAATACGATGGTAATTTTCATATTTCTAGACTTAGTCTTAAAAACATGACGTTAGAGGGTGAAAACACAAAACAGCCTCCGAACGGCCCCGTGGCTGGCACCAACACGTCCCACGGGACCACTGTAACTCGTAGGAACTGACCCCGCAGCCGCGGGTCTCTCGGTTTGAGAGTATGACGGTAATTTGCAAATTTCTAGACTTAGGCTTAAAAACATGACGTTAGAGGGTGAAAAGTCGAAACAACCCTCGAACGGCCGTATGGGTGGAACTAACACCTCCCATGGGAGCAATACAACTCATCGGAACTGATCCAGCATCTGCGGGTCTCCCGGTTTGAGAGTACGACAGTAATTTTTATATTTCAAGACTTAAGCAAAACATGGCGTTAGAGGGTAAAAACTTGAAACAACTCCCGAACGACCCCGTAATTGGCACCAACACCTCCCACAGGACCAATGTAACTCGTAAGAACTGACTCCGCAGCCGCGGGTCTCCTGGTTTGAGAATACAACGATAATTTTGATATTTCTTGACTTAGGCTTAAAAACATGGCGTTAGATGGTGAAAACGCAAAACAAACCCCGAACGGTCCATTGGGTGGCACCAACACCTCCCACGGGACCAATGTAACTCGATGGAACTGACCCTGCACCCGTGGGTCTCCCGGTTCGAGAATACGATGGTAATTTACATATTTCTAGACTTAGGCTTTAAAACATGACGTTAGAGGGTGAAAAGTCAAAACATCTCCTGAACGGCCCCGTGGGTGGTACCAACAATCCCACAAGACCAATGTGATTCCTAGGAACTGACCCCGTAGAGAGTACGATGGTAATTTTCATATTTCTAGACTTAGGATTAAAAACATGATGTTAGAGGGTGAAAAGTTGAAATAGCCCCCGAAGGCCCCGTGGGTGGCACCAACACCTCCCACGGGACCAATGTAACTCGTAGGAACTGACCCCGCAGTCGCGCGTCTCCCGATTTGAGAGTATGACAGTAATTTACATATTTTTATACTTAAGCAAAACATGGCATTAGAGGGTCAAAACTCGAAACATCCCCCAAACGACACCGTGGGTGGCATCAACACCTCCCAAAGGACCAATGTAACTCATCGAAACTGACCCCGCAGCTGCGGGTCTCCCGGTTTGAGAATACAACGGTAATTTGCTTATTTCTTGACTTAGGCCTAAAAACATGACGTTAGAGAGTGAAAACTCGAAATAGCCCCAGAACGGCCCCATGGGTGGCACAACACCTCCCATGGGACCAATGTAACTCGTAGGAACAAACCCCGCAGCCGCGGGTCTCCCGGTTTGAGAGTACGACAGTAATTTACATATTTTTATACTTAAGCAAAACATGGCGTTAGAGGGTGAAAACTCAAAACATCCCCCAAACGGCTCCATGGGTGGCACAAACACCTCCCACGGGACCAATGAAACTCGTAGGAACTGACCTCGCAGTCGTGAGTCTCTCGGTTTGAGAGTACGACGGTAATTTTCAAATTTTTAGACTTAAGCAAAACATGGCGTTAGAGGGTGAAAATTCGAAACAGCCACCGAACGGCATTGTGGGTGGCACCAACACCTCCAACGAGACCCATGTAACTGTTAGGAACTGACCCCGCAGTCGCGGGTCTCCCGGTTTGAGAATACCACGATAATTTGCATATTTCTTGACTTAAGATTAAAAACATAGAGGGTGAAATCTCGAAACAACCCGCAAACGGACCCGTGAGTGGTACCAAAAGTTCCCACGAGACCAATGTAACTCGTAAGAACTGACCCCGCAGCTGGAGGTCTCCCGATTTGAGAATACGACGATAATTTGGATATGTCTTGACTTAGGCTTAAAAACATGGCGTTAGATGTTAAAAACTCAAAACAACCCTCGAACAGTCTTGTGGGTCGCGCCAACACCTCCCACGGGACCAATGTAACCCGTAGCAACTGACCCCACAACCGTGGGTCTCTCGGTTTGAAAATACGATGGTAATTTGCATATTCCTAGACGTAGGCTTAAAAACATGACGTTAGAGGGTGAAAACTCGAAATAGCCCCTGAACGGCCCTGTGGGTGGCACCAACACCTCCCACGGAACCAATGTAGCTCGTAGGAACTGATCCCGCAGAGAGTTCGACGGTAATTTGCATATTTCTAGACTTAGGCTTAAAAACATGACGTTAGAGGATGATAACTCGAAACAACCACCGAACGGCCCCGTGGGTGGCACCAACACTCCCACGGGACCAATGTAACTCGTAGGAATTGACCCCGCAGCCGGGGGTCTCCCGGTTTGAGAGTACGACAATAATTTACATATTTATATACTTAAGCAAAACATGGCATTAGAGGGTGAAAAATTGAAACAACCCCAAACAGCCCCGTAGGTGGCACCAACACCTCCCATGGGACCAATGGAATAGAAACTGACCCTGCAGGCGCGGGTCTCCCGGTTTGAGAAAACGACGATAATTGGCATATTTCTAGACTTAGGCTTAAAAACATGACGATAGAGGGTGAAAACTGGAAAGAGCCCCAGAACGGCCCTGTGGGTGGCACCAACACCTCCCACGGGACAAATGTAACTCGTAGGAACTGACCCCGCAGCCGTGGGTCTCCCGGTTCGAGAGTACGACGATAATTTGCATATTTCTAGACTTAGGCTTAAAAACATGACGTTAGAGGGTGAAAAGTCAAAACAGCGCCCGAACGGCCCCGTGGTTGGCACCAACACCTCCCACGGGACCAATGTAACTCTTAGTAACGGACCCCACAGCCGCGGGTCTCCGAGTTTGAGAGTACGATGGTAATTTGCATATTTCTAGACTTTTGCTTAAAAACGTGACGTTAGAGGGTGAAAAGTCAAAACAACCCCTGAACGGCCCCGTGGTTGGCACCAACACCTCCCACGGGACCAATGTAACTATTAGTAACTAACCCCGCAGCCGGGGATCTCCCGGTTTGAGAATACGACAATAATTTGCATATTTCTTGACTTAGGCATAAAAACATGGTGTTAAAAGGTGGAAACTCGAAACAACCCTCGAACGGCCCCGTGAGTGGTACGAACAACTCCCATGGAACCAATGTAACTCGTAAGAACTGACCCCGCAACCGCGGGTCTCCCAGTTTGAGAATACGACGGTAATTTGCATATTTCTAGACTTAGTCTTAAAAACATGACGTTAGAGGGTAAAAACTCAAAACAGCCTCCGGACGGCCCCGTGGGTGGCACCAACACGTCCCACGGGACCAATGTAACTCATAGGAACTGACCCCGCAGCCGCGGGTCTCTCGGTTTGAGAGTATGACGGTAATTTGCAAATTTCTAGACTTAGGCTTAAAAACATGACGTTAGAGGCTGAAAAGTCGAAACAACCCTCGAACGGTCGTATGGGTGGAACTAACACCTCCCATGGGAGCAATACAACTCATAGGAACTGATCCAGCATCCGCGGGTCTCCCGGTTTTAGAGTAAGACGGTAATTTTTATATTTCTGGACTTAAGCAAAACATGGCGTTAGAGGGTAAAAACTCGAAACAACTCCCGAACGACCCCGTAATTGGCCCCAACACCTCCCACAGGACCAATGGAACTCGTAAGAACTGATTCCGCAGCCGCGGGTCTCCTGGTTTGAGAATACAACAATAATTTTGATATTTCTTGACTTATGCTTAAAAACATGGCGTTAGAGGGTGAAAACGCAAAACAAACCCCGAACGGTCCATTGGGTGGCACCAACACCTCCCACGGGACCAATGTAACTCGTTGGAACTGACCCCACACCCGTGGGTCTCCCGGTTCGAGAATACGATGGTAATTTGCATATTTCTAGACCTAGGCTTTAAAACATGACGTTAGAGGGTGAAAAGTCAAAACAGCTCCTGAACGGCCCCGTGGGTGGTACCAACAATCCCACAGGACCAATGTGATTCCTAGGAACTGACCCCGTATAGAGTACGACGGTAATTTGCATATTTCTAGACTTAGGATTAAAAACATGACGTTAGAGGGTGAAAAGTCAAAATAGCCCCCGAAGGCCCCGGGGGTGGCACCAACACCTCCCACGGGACCAATGTAACTCGTAGGAACTGACCCCGCAGCCGCGCGTCTCCCGATTTGAGAGTATGACAGTAATTTACATATTTTTATACATAAGCAAAACATGGCATTAGAGGGTCAAAACTCGAAACATCCCCCAAACGACCCCGTGGGTGGCATCAACACCTCCCAAAGGACCAATGTAACTCATCGAAACTGACCCCGCAGCTGCGGGTCTCCCGGTTTGAGAATACAACAGTAATTTGCTTATTTCTTGACTTAGGCCTAAAAACATGACGTTAGAGAGTGAAAACTCGAAATAGCCCCTGAACGGCCCCATGGGTGGCACAACACCTCCCATGGGACCAATGTAACTCGTAGGAACAAACCCCGCAGCCGCGGGTCTCCCGATTTGAGAGTACGACGGTAATTTGCATATTTCTAGACTTAGGCTTAAAAACATGACATTAGAGGGTGAAAACTCGAAACAGCCCCCGAACGGCCCCATGGGTGGCACCAACACCTCCCACGGGACCAATGAAACTCGTAGGAACTGACCTCGCAGTCGTGAGTCTCTCGGTTTGAGAGTACGACGGTAATTTTCAAATTTTTAGACTTAAGCAAAACATGGGTTTAGAGGGTGAAAAGTCGAAACAGCCACCGAACGGCATTGTGGGTGGCACCAACACCTCCCACGAGACCCATGTAACTGTTAGGAACTGACCCCGCAGCCGCGGGTCTCCCGATTTGAGAATACCACGATAATTTTCATATTTCTTGACTTAGGATTAAAAACATGGCATTAGAGGGTGAAAACTCGAAACAACCCGCAAACGGCCCAGTGAGTGGTACCAACAGTTCCCACGAGACCAATGTAACTCGTAGGAACTGACCCCGCAGCTGCAGGTCTCCCGATTTGAGAATACGATGATAATTTGGATATTTCTTGACTTAGGCTTAAAAACATGGCGCTAGAGGTTAAAAACACAAAACAACCCTGAACAGTCCCGTGGGTCGCGCCAACACCTCCCACGGGACCAATGTAACCCGTAGCAACCGACCCCACAACCGTGGGTCTCTCGGTTTGAGAATACGATGGCAATTTTCATATTCCTAGACGTAGGCTTCAAAACATGACGTTAGAGGGTGAAAACTCAAAACAGCCCCCGAACGGCCCCATGGGTGGCACCAACACCTCCCACGGGATCAATGAAACTCGTAGGAACTGACCTCGCAGTCGCGAGTCTCTCGATTTGAGAGTACGATGGTAATTTTCAAATTTCTAGACTTAAGCAAAACATGGCGTTAGAGGGTGAAAAGTCGAAACAGCCACCGAACGGCATTGTGGGTGGCACCAACACCTCCCACGAGACCCATGTAACTGTTAGGAACTGACCCCGCAGTCGCGGGTCTCCCGGTTTGAGAATACCACGATAATTTGCATATTTCTTGACTTAGGATTAAAAACAAGGCGTTAGAGGGTGACAGCTCGAAACAACCCGCAAACAGCCCCGTGAGTGGTACCAACAGTTCCCACGAAACCAATGTAACTCGTAGGAACTGACTCCGCAGCTGCAGGTCTCCCGGTTTGAGAAAATGACGGTAATTGGCATATTTCTAGACTTAGGCTTAAAAACATGAAGATAGAGGGTGAAAACTTGAAACAGCCCCAGAACGGCCACGTGGGTGGCACCAACACATCCCACGGGACCAATGTAACTCTTAGGAACTGACCCCGCAGCCGCGGGTCTCTCGGTTTGTGAATACGATGGTAATTTGCATATTCCTAGACGTAGGCTTAAAAATATGATGTTAGAGGGTGAAAACTCGAAATAGCACCTGAACGGCCCCGTGGGTGGCACCAACACCTCCCACGGAACCAATGTAACTCGTAGGAACAAATCCCACAGAGAGTTCGACGGTAATTTGCATATTTCTAGACTTAGGCTTAAAAACATGACGTTAGAGGATTAAAAGTCGAAACAACCCCCGAACGGCCCCGTGGGTGGCACCAACACTCCCACGGGACCAATGTAACTCGTAGGAATAGACCCCGCAGCCGCGGGTCTCCCGGTTTGAGAGTACGACAATAATTTACATATTTATACACTTAAGCAAAACATGGCATTAGAGGGTGAAAAATCGAAACAGCCCCCAAACAGCCCGTAGGTGGCACCAACACCTCCCATGGGACCAATGGAACTCATAGAAACTGGCCCTGCAGACGCGGGTCTCCCGGTTTGAGAAAACGACGGTAATTGGCATATTTCTAGACTTAGGCTTAAAAACATGACGATAGAGGGTGAAAACTCGAAATAGGCCCAAAACGGCCCCGTGGGTGGCACCAACACCTCCCACGGGACAAATGTAACTCGTAGAAACTGACCCCGCAACCGTGGGTCTCCCGGTTCGAGAGTACGGTGGTAATTTACATATTTCTAGACTTAGGCTTAAAAACATGACGTTAGGGGGTGAAAAGTCGAAATAGCCTCCCGAACGGCCCCGTGTGTGGCACCAACACCTCCTACGGGACCAACATAACTCGTAGGAATTGACCCCGCAGTCGCGGGTCTCCCGATTTGAGAGTACGACGATAATTTTCATATTTTTAGACTTAAGATTAAAAACATGACGTTAGAGGGTGAAAAGTCGACACAGCCCCCGAACGGCTCCATGGGTGGCACTAACACCTCCCACGGGACCAATATAACTCGTAGGAACTGACCCCACATCCACGGGTCTCCCGGTTTGAGAGTATGACAGTAATTTGTATATGTCTAGACTTAAGGAAAACATGACGTTAAAGGGTGAAAACTCATAACAGACCTCGAACTGCACCGTGGGTGGCACCAACACCTCCCATGGGACCAATGTAACTCGTAGGAACTTATCCCACAGCTGCAGGACTCCCGGTTCGAGAATACGAGAATAATTTGCATATTTCTTGACTTAGGCTTAAAAACATGGCGTTAGAGGATGAAAACTCGAAACAACCCCCAAACGGACCCTGGGTGGCACCAACACCTCCCACGGGACCAATGTAACTCGTAGGAACTGACCCCGTAGCTGCGGGTCTCTGGGTTTGAGAATACGATGATAATTTGGATATTTCATGACTTTAGCTTAAAAATATGGCGTTAGATGGTGAAAACTCAAAACAACCCCCGAACGGTCCCGTGGGTGGCACCAACACCTCCCACGGTACCAATGTAACTTGTAGGAACTGACCCCGCAGCCGCGGGTCTCCCGGTTTGAGAATACGACAGTAATTTGCATATTTCAAGACTTAGGCTTAAAAACATGGCATTAGAGGGTGAAAAGTAAAAACAACCCCCAAACAGCCCCGTGGGTGGCACCAACACCTCCCACGGGACCAATATAACTCGTAGGAACTGACTCCGCAGCCGCGGGTCTCCCGGTTTAAGAGTACGCCGGTAATTTGCATATTTTTAGACTTAAACAAAACATGGCATTAGAGGGTGAAAACTCAAAACAGCCCCCAAACGGCCCCGTGGGTGGCACCAACACCTCCCACGGGACCAATGTAACTCTTAGGAACTGACCTCGCAGCCGCGGGTCTACTGGTTTGACAATACGCCGATAATTTTTATATTTCTTGACTTGGGCGTAAAAACATGGCGTTAGAGGATGAAAGCTCGAAACAACCCCCGAACGGCCCCGTGAGTGGTACCAACAGCTCCCATGGGACCAACGTACCTATTAGGAACTGACCCCGCAGCCGCGAGTCTCTCGATTTGAGAATATAATGGTAATTTTCATATTTCTAAACTTAGGCTTAAAAACATGATCTTAGAGGGGGAAAACTCAAAATAGCCCCCGAACGGCCCCGTGGGCAG
This sequence comes from Sambucus nigra, assembly GCA_949130495.1. NCBI lineage: Eukaryota > Viridiplantae > Streptophyta > Magnoliopsida > Dipsacales > Adoxaceae > Sambucus > Sambucus nigra. The sequence goes on along the minus strand of OX422213.1, from coordinate 659,309,033 downwards.
CAACAACACCTCCCACGGGACCAATGTAACTCGTAGGAACTGACCCCGCAGCCGCGGGTCTCTCGATTTGAGAGTATGATGGTAATTTTCATATATTTAGACTTAGGCTTAAAAACATGATGTCAAAGGGTGAAAAGTCGAAACAACCCCCGAACGGCCCCATGGGTGGCATCAACACCTCCCACGGGACGACCAATATAACTCGTAGGAAATGACCCCACAGCCGTAGGTCTCCCGATTTGAGAGTAAGACGATAATTTTCATATTTCTAGACTTAAGCAAAACATGGCATTAGAGGGAGAAAACTCGAATCAACCCCCGAACGGCCTCTGGGTGGCACCAACACCTCCCACGGGACCAATGTAACTCGTAGGAACTAACCCCGTAGCTGCGGGTCTCTGGGTTTGAGAATACGACGATAATTTGGATATTTCATGACTTTAGCTTAAAAATATGGCGTTAGACGGTGAAAACTCAAAACAACCCCCGAACGGTCCCGTGGGTGGCACCAACACCTCCCACGGTACCAATGTAACTTGTAGGAACTGACCCCGCAGCCGTGGGTCTCCCGATTTTAGAATACGACAGTAATTTGCATATTTCAAGACTTAGGCTTAAAAACATGGCGTTAGAGGGTGAAAAGTAAAAACAACCCCCAAACAGCCCCGTGGGTGGCACCAACACCTCCCACGGGACCAATATAACTCGTAGGAACTGACCCCGCAGCCGCGGGTCTCCCGGTTTAAGAGTACGCCGGTAATTTGCATATTTTTAGACTTAAACAAAACATGGCATTAGAGGGTGAAAACTCAAAACAGCCCCCAAACGGCCCCGTGGGTGGCACCAACACCTCCCACGGGACCAATGTAACTCTTAGGAACTGACCTCGCAGCCGCGGGTCTACTGGTTTGACAATACGACGATAATTTATATATTTCTTGACTTGGGATTAAAAACATGGCGTTAGAGGGTGAAAGCTCGAAACAACCCCCGAACGGCCCCGTGAGTGGTACCTACAGCTCCCATGGGTCCAACGTACCTATTAGGAACTGACCTCGCAGCCGTGGGTCTCCCAATTTGAGAATATAATGGTAATTTTCATATTTCTAAACTTAGGCTTAAAACATGACGTTAGAGGGGGAAAACTCAAAAAAAGCCCCCGAACGGCCCCGTGGGCGGCACCAACACCTCCCACGGGACCAATGTAACTCGTAGGAACTGACCCCGCAGCCGCGGGTCTCTCGATTTGAGAGTATGATGGCAATTTTTATATATTTAGACTTAGGCTTAAAAACATGACGTCAAAGGGTGAAAAGTCGAAACAACACCCGAACGGCCCCATGGGTGGCATCAACACCTCCCACGGGACGACCAATATAACTCGTAGGAAATGACCCCACAGCCGCAGGTCTCCCGATTTGAGAGTAAGACGATAATTTTCAAATTTCTAAACTTAAGCAAAACATGGCGTTAGAGGGAGAAAACTCGAATCAACTCCCGAACGGCCCCTAGGTGGCACCAACACCTCCCACGGGACCAATGTAACTCGTACGAACTGACCCCATAGCTGCGGGTCTCTGGGTTTGAGAATTCGACGATAATTTTGATATTTCATGACTTTAGCTTAAAAATATGGCATTAGACGGTGAAAACTCAAAACAACCCCCGAACGGTCCCGTGGGTGGCACCAACACCTCCCACGGTACCAATGTAACTTGTAGGAACTGACCCCGCAGCCGTGGGTCTCTCGGTTTGAGAATACGATAGTAATTTGCATAATTCTAGACTTAGGCTTAAAAACATGACGTTAGAGGCTGAAAACTCGAAACATCCCCTGAACGGCCCCGTCGGTGGCGCCAACACCTCCCACGGGACCAATGTAACTCGTAGGAACTGACCCCGTAGGGAGTACGACGGTAATTTGCATATTTCTAGACTTAGGCTTAAAAGCATGACGTTAGAGGGTGAAAAGTCGAAATAGCCCCCGAACGGCCACGTGAGTGGCACCAACACCTACCACGGGATGAATGTAACTCGTAGGTACTGACCCCGCCGCCGCGGGCCTCCCGATTTGAGAGTACAACGGTAGTTTACATATTTCTACACTTAAGCAAAATATGGTGTTAGAGGGTGAAAACTCGAAACAGCTCCCGAACGGCCCTGTGGGTGGCACCAACACCTCCCATGGGACCATTGTAACTCTTAGTAACTGACCCCGCAGCCGCGGGTCTCCCGGTTTGAGAATACGACGATAATTTGCATATTTCTTAACTTAGGCTTAAAAACATGGTGTTAGAGGGTGGAAACTCGAAACAACCCTCGAACGGCCCCGTGAGTGGTACCAACAGCTCCCACGAAACCAATGTAACTCGTAAGAACTGACCCCGTAGCCGCGGGTCTACCAGTTTGAGAATACGACGATAATTTGCATATTTCTAGACTTAGGCTTAAAAACTTGACGTTAGAGGGTGACAACTAAGAACAGCTTCCGAACGGCCCCGTGGTTGGCACCAACACCTCCCACGGGACCAATGTAACTCGTAGGAACTGACCCAGCATCCGCGGGTCTCCCATTTTGAGAGTACGACGGTAATTTTTATATTTCTAGACTTAGGCTTAAAAACATGGCGTTAGAGGGTAAAAACTCGAAACAACCCCCGAACGGCCCCGTGGGTGGAACCAACACCTCCCAGGGGACCAATATAACTTGTAAGAACTGACTCCACAGCCGCGGGTCTCCCAATTTGAGAATACAACGATAATTTGGATATTTCTTGACTTAGGTTGAAAAACATGGCGTTAGAGGGTGAAAACGCAAAACAACCCCCGAAGGGTCCATTAGGTGGCACCAACACCTCCCACGGGACCAATGTAACTCGTAGGAACTGACCTGGCAGCCGCAGGTCTCCCGATTTGAGAATACAACGATAATTTACATATTTCTAGACTTAGGATAATTTACATATTTCTAGACTTAGGCTTAAAAACATGACGTTAGAGGCTGAAAACTCGAAACATCCCCTGAACGTCCCCTTGGGTGGCACCAACACCTCCCACGGGACCAATGTGATTCCAAGGAACTGACCCCGTAGAGAGTACGACAATAATTTGCATATTTCTAGACTTAGGCTTAAAAACATGACGCTAGAGGGTGAAAAGTCGAAACATCCCCCGAACGGTCCCGTGAGTGGCCCTAACACCTCCCATGGGACCAATGTAACTCGTAGGAACTGACCCCGCAGCCGCGCGTCTCCAGATTTGAGAGTACGGCGGTAATTTACATATTTTTATACTTAAGCAAAACATGGCGTTAGAGGGTCAAAACTCGAAACATCCCCCAAACGGCCCCGTGGGTGGCATCAACACCTCCCATAGGACCAATGTAACTCATAGAAAATGACCTCGCATCCGCGGGTATCCCGGTTTAAGAATACGACAGTAATTTGCATACTTCTAGACTTAGGCTTAAAAACATGACGTTAGAGAGTGAAAACTTGAAATATCCCCTGAACGGCCCCGTGGGTAGTACAACACCTCCTATGGAACCAATGTAACTTATAGGAACTGACCCTGCAGCTGCGGGTCCCAAGGTTTGAGAGTACAACATTAATTTGCATAATCCTAGACTTAGGCTTAAAAATATGATGTTAGAGGGTGAAAAGTCGAAACAACCCCCAAACGGCCCCGTGGGTGACACAACACCTCCCATGGGACTAATTTAACTCGCAGGAACAAACCCCGCAGCCGCGGGTCTCCCGGCTTGAGAGTACGACGGTAATTTTTATATTTCTAGACTTAGGCTTAAAAACATGACGTTAGAGGGTTAAAACTCGAAACAGCCCCCGAACGGCCCCATGGGTGGCACCAACACCTCCCACTGGACCAATAAAACTCGTAGGAACTGACCTCGGAGTCACAGGTCTCTCGGTTTGAGAGTACGACGGTAATTTACAAATTTCTAGACATAAAAAAAACATGGCGTTAGAGGGTGAAAAGTCGAAACAGCCACCGAACGGCATTGTGGGTGGCACCAACACCTCCCACGGGACCCATGTAACTCTTAGGAACTGACCCCGCAGCCGCGGATCTCCCAGTTTGATAATACCATGATAATTTGCATATTTCTTGACTTAGGATTAAAAGCATGGCGTTAGAGGGTGAAAACTCGAAACAACTTGCAAACGGCCCCGGGAGTGGTACCAACAGTTCCCACGGGACCCATGTAACTCGTAGGAACTGACCCCACAGCTGCAGGTCTCCCGGTTTGAGAACACGACGATAATTTGGATATTTCTAGACTTACGCTTAAAAACATGGCGTTAGAGGTTGAAAATTCAAAACAATCCTCGAACAGTCCCGTGAGTCGTGCAAACACCTCCCACGGGACCAATGTAACTCGTAGCAACTAACCCCCCAACCGTGGGTCTCTCAGTTTGAGAATACGATGGTAATTCGCATATTCCTAGACTTTGGCTTAAAAACATGACGTTAGAGGTTGAAAACTCGAAACATCCCCTGAACGGCCCCGTGGGTGGCACCAACACCTCCCACGGAACCAATGTAACTCGTAGGAACTGATCCCGCAGAGAGTTCGACGGTAATTTGCATATTTCTAGACTAAGGCTTAAAAACATGATGTTAGAGGGTGAAAAGTCAAAACAACCCCCGAACGGCCCCGTGGGTGGCACCAACACTCCCACGGGACCAATGTAACTAGTAGGAATTGACCCCGTAGCCGCGGGTCTCCCGGTTTGAGAGTACGACAATAATTTACATATTTATATACTTAAGCAAAACATGGCGTTAGAGGGTGAAAAATCAAAACATCCCCAAAACAGCCCCGTAGGTGGCACCAACACCTCCCATAGGACCAATGGAACTCATAGAAACTGACCCTGCAGCCGCGGGTCTCCCTGTTTGAGAAAATGATGGGAATTTGCATATTTCTAGACTTAGGCTTAAAAACATGACGATAGAGGGTGAAAACTCGAAATAGCCCCAGAACGGCCCCGTGGGTGGCACCAACACCTCCTACGGGACCAATCTAACTCGTAGGAACTGACGCCGCAACCGCAGGTCTCCCGGTTTGAGAGTACAAGGGTAATTTGCATATTTCTAAACTTGGGCTTAAAAACATGATGTTAAAGGGTGAAAAGTCGAAAATGCCCCCGAACGGCACCGTGGGTGGCACCAATACCTCCCATGGGACCAATGTAACTCGTAGGAACTGACCTCGCAACCGCGGGTCTCCCGGTTTCAGAGTATGACGGTAATTTGCATATTTCTAGACTTAGGCTTAAAAACGTGACGTTAGAGGGTGAAAACTCAAAACAGCCGCCGAACGGCCCCGTGGGTGGCACCAACACCTCCCACGGGACCAATGTAACTCGTAGGAATTGACCCCGCAGTCACGAGTCTCCCGATTTGAGAGTACGATGATAATTTTCATATTTTTAGACTTAGGATTAAAAACATGACGTTAGAGGGTGAAAAGTCGAAATAGCCCCCGAACGGCTCCATGGGTGGCACTAACACCTCCCACGGGACCAATATAACTCATAAGAACTGACCCTACAGCCACTTGTCTCCCGGTTTGAGAGTACGACAGTAATTTGTATATTTCTAAACTTAAGCAAAACATGGCGTTAAAGGGTGAAAACTCGAAACAGACCTCGAAATGCTTCGTGGGTGGCACCAACACCTCCCACGGGACCAATGTAACTCGTAGGAACTGATCCCGCAGCCGCGGGACTCCCGGTTTGAGAATACGAGAATAATTTGCATATTTCTTGACTTAGGCTTAAAAATATGGCGTTAGAGGATGAAAACTCGAAATAACCCCCAAACGGTCCCGTGGGTGGCACCAACACCTCCCACGGGACAAATGTAACTCGTAGGAACTGACCCCGCAGTCGTGGGTCTCCTAGTTTGAGAGTACGAAGGTAATTTGCATATTTCTAGACTTAAGCGAAATATGGCGTTAGAGGGTGAAAACTCGAAATAGCCCCCGAATGGCGCCGTGGGTGGCACCAACACCTCCCACGGGACCCATGTAACTCTTAGGAATTGACCCCGCAGCCGCACGTCTCCCGGTTTGAGAATACGATGATAATTTGCATATTTCTTGACTTAGACTTAACAACATGGCGTTAGAAGGTGAAAACTCGAAACAACCCCCGAACGGCCCCGTAAGTGGTACAAACAACTCCTACGAGACTAATGTAACTCGTAGGAACTGACCCCACAGCCGCAGGTCTCTCGGCTTGAGAATACGATGATAATTTACATATTTCCAGACTTAGGCTTAAAAACATGTCGTTAGAGGGTGTAAACTCGAAATAGCCCCCGAACGGCCCGGTGGGTGGCAGCAACAGCTCCCACGGGACCAATGTAACTCATAGGAACTTACCCCGCAGCCGCGGGTCTCTCGGTTTAACAATACGACGATAATTTGTATATTTCTTGACTTAGGCTTAAATACATGGCGTTAGAGGGTGAAATCTCGAAACAAACTCCGAAAGGCCCCGTGAGTGGTACCAACAGCTCTCACGGGACTAATGTAACTCATAGGAATAGATCTCGCAGCCGCGGGTCTCCCGGTTTGAGAATACGATGGTAATTTCCGTAATTCTAAACTTAGGCTTAAAAACATGACGTTAGAGGGGGCAAACTCGAAACAGCCCCCTAACGGCCACGTGGGTGGCATCAACACCTCCCACGGGACCAATGTAACTTGTAGGAACTGACCCCCCAGACGCGGGTCTCTCGGTTTGAGAGTACGATTGTAATTTGAATATTTCTAGACTTAGGCTTAAAAACTTGACGTCAGAGGGTGAAAAGTCGAAACAACCCCCGAACGGCCCCTTGGGTGGCACCAACACCTCCCACGGGACCAATATAACTCGTAGGAACTGACGCCGCAGCCGCGGGTCTCCCGGTTTGAGAGTATGACGGTAATTTTCATATTTCTAGACTTAAGCAAAACATGGCGTTAGAGGGAGAAAACTCGAAACAAGCCCCGAACGACCCCTGGGTGGCAACAACACCTCCCACGGGACCAATGTAACTCGTAGGAACTGAACCCGGAGCCGAGGGTCTCTCGATTTGAGAATACGACAATAATTTGGATATTTCTTGACTTTGGCTTAAAAACATGGCGTTAGAGGGTGAAAACTCAAAAAAAACCCGAACGGTCCCGTGGGTGGCACCAACACCTCCCACGGTACTAATGTAACTTGTAGGAACTGACCCCGCAGCCGTGGGTCTCCCGGTTTGAGAATACGATGGTAATTTTCATATTATTAGACTTAGGCTTAAAAACATGACGTTAGAGGGTGAAAACTCGAAACAGCCCCCGAATGGACCCGTGGGTCATACCAACACCTCCCACGAGACCAATGTAACTCGTAGGTGCTGACCCCAGAGAGAGTACGACGATAATTTGCATATTTCTAGACTTAGGCTTAAAAACATGAAGTTAGAGGGTGAAAAGTCTAAACAGCTCCCGAAGGGCCCCGTGGGTGGCACAAACACCTCCCACGAGACCTATGTAACTCGTAGTACTTGACCCCACAACCGCGGGTCTCTCGGTTTGAGAGTACGACGGTAATTTACATATTTTTATACTTAAGCAAAACATGGTGTTAGAGGGTCAAAACTCGAAACATCCCCCAAACGGCTCCATGGGTGGCACCAACACATCCCACGGGACCAATGTAACGCATAGAAAATGACCCCGTAGCCGCGGGTCTCCCGGTTTGAGAGTACGACGGTAATTTTCAAATTTATTGATTTAAGCAAAACATGGAATTAGAGGGAGAAAACTCTAAAGAAGCCCCGAACGGCCCCTGGGTGGCACCAACACCTCCCACGGTACCAATGTAACTTGTAGGAACTGACACTGGAGCCGTGGGTCTCCCGGTTTGAGAGTACGACAGTAATTTACATATTTCTACACTTAACCAAACATGGCGTTAGAGGGCGAAAACTCGAAACAGCTCCTAAACGGCCCCGTGGGTGGCACCAACACCTCTCATGGGACCAATGTAACTCATAGAAACTGTCCCCGTAGCGGCGGGTCTCCCGATTTGAGAATACGACGATATTTGCATATTTCTAGACTTAGGCTTAAAAACATGACGTTAGAGGGTGAAAACTCAAAATAGCCCCAGAATGGCCCCGTGGGTGGCACCAACACCTCCCACGGGACCAATGTAACTCGTAGGAACTAACCCCGCAGCCGCGGGTCTCCCGGTTTGAGAGTACCACGCTAATTTTCATATTTCTAAACTTAGGCTTAAAAACATGACGTTAGAGGGTGAAAAATCGAAACAACCCCCGAACGTCCCCGTGGGTAGCACCAACACCTCCAACGGGACCAATGTAACTTGTAGGAATTGACCCCGCAGTCGCGGATCTCCCATTTTGAGAGTACGATGATAATTTCATATTTTTAGACTTAGGATTAAAAACATGACGTTAGAGGGTGAAAAGTTGAAACAGCCCCCGAACGGCTCCATGGGTGGCCCCAACACCTCCCACGGGACCAAAGTAACTCGTAGGAATAGACCCCGTAGCCACGGGTCTCCAGATTTGAGAGTACGATGGTAATTTGTATATTTCTTGACTCAAGCAAAACATGGCGTTAAAGGGTGAAAACTCGAAACAGACCTCGAACGGCCCTGTGGGTGGCCCCAACACCTCCCACGGAACTAATGTAACTCATAGGAACTGAGCCCGCAGTCACGGATCTCCCAGTTTGAGAATACGGTGATAATTTGCATATTTCCTGACTTAGGCTTAAAAACATGGCGTAAGAGGGTGAAATCTCAAAACAGACCCCGAACGGGGCCGTGGGTGGCACCAACACATCCCACGGGACCCATGTAACTCTTAGGAACTGACCCCGCAGCCGCGGGTCTCCCGATTTGAGAATATGATGATAATTTCCATATTTCTTAACTTAGGCTTAAAAACATGGCGTTAGAGGGTGAAAACTCAAAACAACCCCCGAACGGCCCCATGACTGGCACCAAAAGCTCCCCCGGGACCAATGTAACTCGTAGGAACTGACCCCGCAGCCGCAGGTCTCCCAATTTGAGAATACGACGGTAATTTGCATGTTTCTAGACTTAGGCTTAAAAACATGATGTTAGAGGGTGAAAACTCGAAATAGCCCCCAAACGGCCCCGTGGGTGGCACCAACACCTCCCACGGAACCAATGTCACTCGTAGAAAATGACCCCGTAGCCGCGGGTCTCCCGGTTTGAGAGTACAATGGTAATTTTCATATTTATAGACTTAAGCAAAACATGGAATTAGAGGGAGAAAACTCTAAACAAGCCCCGAACGGCCCCTGGGTGGTACCAACACCTCCCACGGGACCAATGTAACTCGTAGGAACTGAACCCGCTGCTGCGGGTCTCTCGGTTTGAGAATACGATGATAATTTGGATATTTCTTGACTTTGGCTTAAAAACATGACGTTAGAGGGTGAAAACTCAAAACAACCCCCGAACGGTCCCGTGGGTGGCACCAACACCTCCCACGGTACCAATGTAACTTGTAGGACCTGACACCAGAGCCGGGGGTCTCCCGGTTTGAGAGTACGACGGTAATTTACATATTTCTACACTTAACCACACATGGCGTTAGAGGGTGAAAACTCGAAACAGCTCCTAAACGGCCCCGTGGGTGGCACCAGCACCTCTCATGGGACCAATGTAACTCATAGAAACTGTCCCCGCAGCCGCGGGTCTCCCGATTTGAGAATACGACGATATTTGCATATTTCTAGACTTAGGCTTAAAAACATGACGATAGAGGGTGAAAACTCAAAATAGCCCCAGAATGGCCCCGTGGGTGGCACCAACACCTCCCACGGGACAAATGTAACTCGTAGGAACTAACCCCGCAGCCGCGGGTCTCCCAGTTTGAGAGTACCACGCTAATTTTCATATTTCTAAACTTAGGCTTAAAAACATGACGTTAGAGGGTGAAAAATCGAAACAACCCCCGAACGTCCCCGTGGGTAGCACCAACACCTCCAACGGGACCAATGTAACTTGTAGGAATTGACCCCGCAGTCGCGGATCTCCCGTTTTGAGAGTACGATGATAATTTCATATTTTTAGACTTAGGATTAAAAACATGACGTTAGAGGGTGAAAAGTTGAAACAGCCCCCGAACGGCTCCATGGGTGGCCCCAACACCTCCCACGGGACCAAAGTAACTCGTAGGAACAGACCCCGTAGCCACGGGTCTCCAGATTTGAGAGTACGACGGTAATTTGTATATTTTTGGACTCAAGCAAAACATGGCCTTAAAGGGTGAAAACTCGAAACAGACCTCGAACGGCCCTGTGGGTGGCCCCAACACCTCCCACGGGACCAATGTAACTCATAGGAACTGAGCCCGCAGTCACGGGTCTCCCGGTTTGAGAATACGGTGATAATTTGCATATTTCCTGACTTAGGCTTAAAAACATGGCGTAAGAGGGTGAAATCTCAAAACAGACCCCGAACGGGGCCGTGGTGGCACCAACACATCCCACGGGACCCATGTAACTCTTAGGAACTGACCCCGCAGCCGCGGGTCTCCCGGTTTGAGAATATGATGATAATTTCCATATTTCTTAACTTAGGCTTAAAAACATGGCGTTAGAGGGTGAAAACTCAAAACAACCCCCGAACGGCCCCATGACTGGCACCAAAAGCTCCCCTGGGACCAATGTAACTCGTAGGAACTGACCCCGCAGCCGCAGGTCTCCCAATTTGAGAATACGACGGTAATTTGCATGTTTATAGACTTAGGCTTAAAAACATGATGTTAGAGGGTGAAAACTCGAAATAGCCCCCGAACGGCCCCGTGGGTGGCACCAACACCTCCCACGGGACCAATGTAACTCGTAGGAACTGACCCCGCAGCCGCGGGTCTCTCGGTTTGAGAGTACAATGGTAATTTTCATATTTCTAGACTTAAGCAAAACATGGCGTTAGAGGGTGAAAACTCGAAACATCCCCCGAACGGCTCCATGGGTGGCACCAACACATCCCACGGGACCAATGTAACGCATAGAAAATGACCTCGTAGCCGCGGGTCTCCCGGTTTGAGAGTACGACGGTAATTTTCATATTTATAGACTTAAGCAAAACATGGAATTAGAGGGAGAAAACTCTAAACAAGCCCCGAACGGCTCCTGGGTGGCACCAACACCTCCCACGGGACCAATGTAACTCGTAGGAACTGAACCCGCTGCTGCGGGTCTCTCGGTTTGAGAGTACGATGATAATTTGGATATTTCTTGACTTTGGTTTAAAAACATGGCGTTAGAGAATGAAAACTCAAAACATCCCCCCGAACGGCCCCGTGGGTGGCACCAACACCTCCCACGGGACAAATGTAACTCGTAGGAACTGACCCCGCAGCCGCAGGTCTCCCAATTTGAGAATACGACGGTAATTTGCATGTTTCTAGACTTAGGCTTAAAAACATGATGTTAGAGGGTGAAAACTTGAAATAGCCCCCGAACGGCCCCGTGGGTGGCACCAACACCTCCCACGGGACCAATGTAACTCGTAGGAACTGACCCCGCAGCCGCGGGTCTCTCGGTTTTAGAGTACGACAGTAATTTTCATATTTCTAGACTTAAGCAAAATATGGCGTTAGAGGGTGAAAACTCGAAACATCCCCCGAACGGCTCCATGGGTGGTACCAACACATCCCACGGGACCAATGTAACGCATAGAAAATGACCCCGTAGCCGCGGGTCTCCCGGTTTGAGAGTACGACGGTAATTTTCATATTTATAGACTTAAGCAAAGCATGGAATTAGAGGGAGAAAACTCTAAACAAGCCCCGAACGGCTCCTGGGTGGCACCAACACCTCCCACGGGACCAATGTAACTCGTAGGAACTGAACCCGCTGCTGCGGGTCTCTCGGTTTGAGAGTACGATGATAATTTGGAGATTTCTTGACTTTGGCTTAAAAACATGGCGTTAGAGAATGAAAACTCAAAACATCCCCCGAACGGCCCTGTGGGTGGCAGCAACACCTCCCACGGGACAAATGTAACTTTTAGGAACTGACCTCACAGCCACGGGTTTACTGGTTTGACAATACAACGATAATTTGTATATTTCTTGACTTGGGCTTAAAAACATGGCGTTAGAGGGTGAAAGCTCGAAACAACCCCCGAACGACCCCTGGGTGGCACCAACACCTCCCACGGAACCAATGTAACTCGTAGGAAGTGACCCCATAGCCGCGGGTCTCTCGGTTTGAGAATACGGTGATAATTTGGATATTTTATGACTTTGGCTTAAAAACATGGCATTAAAGGGTGAAAACTCAAAACAACCCCTGAACGGTCCCGTGGGTGGCACCAACACCTCCCAGGGTACCAATGTAACTTGTAGGAACTGACCCCGCAGCCGTGGGTCTCCCGGTTTGAGAATACGACAGTAATTTGCATATTTCTAGACTTAGGTTTAAAAACATGACGTTAGAGGGTGAAAACTCGAAACATCCCCTGAACGGCCACGTGGGTGGCAACAACACCTCCCATGGGACCAATGTAACTCGTAGGAACTGACCCCGCAGAGAGTACGACGGTAATTTACATATTTCTAGACTTACGCTTAAAAATATGACGTTAGAGGGTGAAAACTCGAAACAGCCCCCGAACGGCCCCGTGGGTGGCACCAACACCTCCCACGGGACCAATGTAACTCGTAGGTACTGACCCCGCAGTCTCGGGTCTCCCAATTTGAGGGTACGATGGTAATTTACATATTTCTACACTGAAGCAAAACATGGCGTTAGAGGGTGAAAACTCGAAATAACCCCCAAACGGCCCCGTGGGTGGCACCAACACCTCTCATGGGACCAATGTAACTCATAGAAACTGACCCCGCAGCCGCGGGTCTTCCGATTTCAGAATACGATGTTAATTTGCATATTTCTAGACTTAGGCTTAAAAACATGACGATAGAGGGTGAAAACTCGAAATAGCCCCAGAACGGCCCCGTGGGTGGCACCAACACCTCCCACGGGACTAATGTAACTCGTAGGAACTGACCCCGCAGCCGCGGGTCTCTCGGTTTGAGAGTACGATGGTAATTTTCCTATTTCTAGACTTGGTCTTAAAAACATGACGTCAGAGGGTGAAAAGTCGAAACAACCCCCGAACGGCCCCATGGGTGGCACCGACACCTCCCACGGGACCAATTTAACTCGTAGGAACTGACCCCACAGCCGTAAGTTCCCCGGTTTGAGAGTAAGACGGTAATTTTCATATTTCTAGACTTAAGCAAAACATGGCGTTAGAGGGAGAAAACTCGAAACAACCCCCGAACGGCCCCTGGGTGGCACCAACACTTCCCACGGGACCAATGTAACTCGTAGGAACTGACCCCGCAGAGAGTACGATGGTAATTTGCATATTTCTAGACTTAGGCTTAAAAACATGACGATAGAGGGTGAAAAGTCAAAACAGCCCCCGAACGGCCCCATGGGTGGCACCAACACCTCCCACGGGACCAATGTAACTCTTAGGAACTGACCCCGCAGTCTCGGGTCTCCCGATTTGAGGGTACGATGGTAATTTACATATTTCTCCACTTAAGCAAAACATGGCGTTAGAGGGTGAAAACTCGAAATAACCCCCAAACGGCCCCGTGGGTGGCACCAACACCTCTCATGGGACCAATGTAACTCATAGAAACTGACCCCGCAGCCGCGGGTCTTCCGATTTCAGAATACGATGTTAATTTGCATATTTATAGACTTAGGCTTAAAAACATGACGATAGAGGGTGAAAACTCGAAATAGCCCCAGAACGGCCCCGTGGGTGGCACCAACACCTCCCACGGGACTAATGTAACTCGTAGGAACTGACCCCGCAGCCGCGGGTCTCTCGGTTTGAGAGTACGATGGTAATTTTCCTATTTCTATACTTGGTCTTAAAAACATGACGTCAGAGGGTGAAAAGTCGAAACAACCCCCGAACGGCCCCATGGGTGGCACCGACACCTCCCACGGGACCAATTTAACTCGTAGGAACTGACCCCACAGCCATAAGTTCCCCGGTTTGAGAGTAAGACGGTAATTTTCATATTTCTAGACTTAAGCAAAACATGGCGTTAGAGGGAGAAAACTCGAAACAACCCCCGAACGGCCCCTGGGTGGCACCAAAACCTCCCACGGGACCAATGTAACTCGTAGGAACTGACCCCGCAGAGAGTACGACGGTAATTTGCATATTTCTAGACTTAGGCTTAAAAACATGACGTTAGAGGGTGAAAAGTCAAAACAGCCCCCGAACGGCCCCATGGGTGGCACCAACACCTCCCACGGGACCAATGTAACTCTTAGGAACTGACCCCGCAGTCTCGGGTCTCCCGATTTGAGGGTACGATGGTAATTTACATATTTCTACACTGAAGCAAAACATGGCGTTAGAGGGTGAAAACTCGAAATAACCCCCAAACGGCCCCGTGGGTGGCACCAACACCTCTCATGGGACCAATGTAACTCATAGAAACTGACCCCGCAGCCGCGGGTCTTCCGATTTCAGAATACGATGTTAATTTGCATATTTCTAGACTTAGGCTTAAAAACATGACGATAGAGGGTGAAAACTCGAAATAGCCCCAGAACGGCCCCGTGGGTGGCACCAACACCTCCCACGGGACTAATGTAACTCGTAGGAACTGACCCCGCAGCCGCGGGTCTCTCGGTTTGAGAGTACGATGGTAATTTTCCTATTTCTAGACTTGGTCTTAAAAACATGACGTCAGAGGGTGAAAAGTCGAAACAACCCCCGAACGGCCCCATGGGTGGCACCGACACCTCCCACGGGACCAATTTAACTCGTAGGAACTGACCCCACAGCCGTAAGTTCCCCGGTTTGAGAGTAAGACGGTAATTTTCATATTTCTAGACTTAAGCAAAACATGGCGTTAGAGGGAGAAAACTCGAAACAACCCCCGAACGGCCCCTGGGTGGCACCAACACCTCCCACGGGACCAATGTAACTCGTAGGAACTGACCCCGCAGAGAGTACGACGGTAATTTGCATCTTTCTAGACTTAGGCTTAAAAACATGACGTTAGAGGGTGAAAAGTCAAAACAGCCCCCGAACGGCCCCATGGGTGGCACCAACACCTCCCACGGGACCAATGTAACTCTTAGGAACTGACCCCGCAGCCGCGGTTCTCCCAGTTTAACAATACGACGATAGTTTATATATTTCTTGACTTAGGCTTAAATACATGGCGTCAGAGGGTGAAAGCTCGAAACAACCCCCGAACGGCCCCGTGAGTGGTACCAACAGCTCCCATGGGACTAATGTAACTCATAGGAACTAACCCCGCAGCCGCGGATCTCCTGGTTTGAGAATACGATGGTAATTTCCATTATTCTAAACTTAGGCTTAAAAACATGACGTTAGAGGTGGGATACTCGAAACAGCCCCTTAACGGCCCCGTGGGTGGCATCAACACCTCCCACGGGACCATTGTAACTCGTAGGAACTGACCCCACAGACGCGGGTCTCTCGGTTTGAGAGTACGATTGTAATTTGAATATTTCTAGACTTAGGCTTAAAAACTTGACGTCAGAGGGTGAAAAGTCGAAACAACCCCCGAACGGCCCCATGGGTGGCACCAACACCTCCCATGGGACCAATATAACTCGTAGGAACTGACGACGCAACTGCGGGTCTCCCGGTTTGAGAGTACGACGGTAATTTTCATATTTCTAGACTTAAGCAAAACATGGCGTTAGAGGGAGAAAACTCGAAACAAGCCCCGAACAACCCCTGGGTGGCACCAACACCTCCCACGGGACCAATGTAACTTGTAGGAACTGAACCAGCAATCGCGGGTCTCTCGATTTGAGAATACGACGATAATTTGGATATTTCTTGACTTTGGCATAAAAACATGGCGTTAGAGCGTGAAAACTCAAAACAACCCCCGAACGGTCCCGTGGGTGGCACCAACACCTCCCACGGTACCAACGTAACTTGTAGGAACTAACCCCGCAGCCGTAGGTCTCCCGGTTTGAGAGTACGACGGTAATTTGCATATTATTGGACTTAGGCTTAAAAACATGACGTTAGAGGATGAAAACTCGAAACAGCCCCCGAACGGACCCGAGGGTGGTACCAACACCTCCCACGAGACCAATGTAACTCGTAGGTGCTGACCCCACAGAGAGTACGACGATAATTTGCATATTTCTAGACTTAGGCTTAAAAACATGACGTTAGAGGGTGAAAAGTCGAAATGGCTCCCGAATGGCCCCGTGGTTGGCACAAACACCTCCCAGGGGACCAATGTAACTCGTAGTACTTGACCCCACAACCGCGGGTCTCTCGGTTTGAGAGTACGACGGTAATTTACATATTTTTATACTTAAGCAAAACATGGTGTTAGAGGGTCAAAACTCGAAACATCCCACGAACGGCTCCATGGGTGGCACCAACACATCCCACGGGACCAATGTAACTCATAGAAAATGACCCCGTAGCTGCGGGTCTCCCGGTTTGAGAGTACGACGATAATTTTCATATTTCTAGACTTAAGCAAAACATGGAATTAGAGGGAGAAAACTCTAATAAAGCCCCGAACGTCCTCTGGGTGGCACCAACACCTCCCACGGGACCAATGTAACTCGTAGGAACTGAACCCGCTGCTGCGGGTCTCTCGGTTTGAGAATTCGATGATAATTTGGATTTTTCTTGACTTTGGCTTAAAAACATGGCGTTAGAGGGTGAAAACTCAAAACAACCCCCGAACGGTCCCGTGGGTGGCACAACACCTCCCACGGTACCAATGTAACGTGTAGGAACTGACACCGCAGCCGTGGGTCTCCCGGTTTGAGAGTACGACGGTAATTTACATATTTCTACACTTAAGCAAAACATGGCGTTAGAGGGTGAAAACTCGAAACAGCTCCTAAACGGCCCCGTGGGTGGCACCAACACCTCTCATGGGACCAATGTAACTCATAGAAACTGACCCCGCAGCCGCGGGTCTCCCGATTTGAGAATACGACGATATTTGCATATTTCTAGACATAGGCTTAAAAACATGACGATAGAGGGTGAAAACTCAAAATAGCCCCAGAATGGCCCCATGGGTGGCACCAACACCTCCCACGGGACCAATGTAACTCGTAGGAACTAACCCCGCAACCGCGGGTCTCCCGGTTTAAGAGTACCACGCTAATTTTCATATTTCTAAACTTAGGCTTAAAAACATGACGTTAGAGGGTGAAAAATCGAAACAACCCCCGAACGGCCCCGTGGGTAGCACCAACACCTCCAACGGGACCAATGTAACTCGTAGTAATTGACCCCGCAGTCACGGGTCTCCCGTTTTGAGAGTACGATGATAATTTCATATTTTTAGACTTAGGATTAAAAACATGACGTTAGAGGGTGAAAAGTTGAAATAGCCCCCGAATGGCTCCATGGGTGGCTCCAACACCTCCCACGGGACCAATGTATCTCGTAGGAACAGACCCCGTAGCCACGGGTCTCCCGATTTGAGAGTACGACGGTAATTTGTATATTTCTCGACTTAACAAAAACATAGCGTTAAAGGGTGAAAATTCGAAACAGACCTCGAACGACCCTGTGGGTGGCCCCAACACCTCCCACGGGACCAATGTAACTCGTAGGAACTGACCCCGCAGCCGCGGGTCTCCCGATTTGAGAGTACGATGGTAATTTTCATATTTCCTGACTTAGGCTTAAAAACACCGCATAAGAGGGTGAAAGCTCAAAACAGACCCCGAACGGGGCCGTGGGTGGCACCAACACATCCCACGGGACCCATGTAACTCTTAGGAACTGACCCCGCAGCCGCGGGTCTCCCGGTTTGAGAATATGATGATAATTTCCATATTTCTTAGCTTGGGGTTAAAAACATGGCGTTAGAGGGTGAAAACATAAAACAACCCCTGAACGGCTCCATGACCGGCACCAACAGCTCCCACGGGACCAATGTAACTCGTAGGAACTGACCCCGCATCCGCAGGTCTCCCAATTTGAGAATACGACAGTAATTTGCATGTTTCTAGACTTAGGCTTAAAAACATGATGTTAGAGGGTGAAAACTTGAAATAGCCCCCGAACGGCCCCGTGGGTGGCACCAACACCTCCCACGGGACCAATGTAACTCGTAGGAACTGACCCCGCAGCCGCGGGTCTCTCGGGTTGAGAGTACAATGGTAATTTGAATATTTCAAGACTTAGGCTTAAAAACATGGCGTTAGAGGGTGAAAAGTAAAAACAACCCCCAAATGGCCCCGTGGGTGGCACCAACACCTCCCACGGGACCAATATAACTCGTAGGAACTGACCCCGCAGCCGCGGGTCTACCGGTTTGAGAGTACGCCGGTAATTTGCATATTTTTAGACTTAAACAAAACATGGCGTTAGAGAATGAAAACTCAAAACAGCCCCCGAACGGCCTCGTGAGTGGCACCGACACCTCCCATGGGACCAATGTAACTCTTAGGAACTGACCTCGCAGCCACGGGTCTACTGGTTTGACAATACGACGATAATTTGTATATTTCTTGACTTGGGCTTAAAAATATGGCGTTAGAGGGTGAAAGTTCGAAACAACCCCCGAACGGTCTCGTGGGTGGCACCAACACCTCCCACGGTACCAATGTAACTTGTAGGAACTGACCCCGCAGCCGTGGGTCTCCCGGTTTGAGAATATGACAGTAATATGCATATTTCTAGACTTAGGTTTTAAAACATGATGTTAGAGGGTGAAAACTCGAAACATCCCCTGAATGGCCACGTGGGTGGCAGCAACACCTCCCATGGGACCAATGTAACTCGTAGGAACTAGCCCCGTAGAGAGTACGATGGTAATTTACATATTTCTAGACTAATGATTAAAAATATGACGTTAGAGGGTGAAAAGTCGAAACAGCCCCCGAACGGCCCCGTGGGTGGCACCAACACCTCCCACGGGACCAATGTAACTCGTAGGTACTGACCCCGCAGTCGCGGGTCTCCCGATTTGAGAGTACGACGGTAATTTACATATTTCTACACTTAAGCAAAACATGGCGTTAGAGGGTGAAAACTCGAAACAACCCCCAAACGGCCCCGTGGGTGGCACCAACACCTCTCATGGGACCAATGTAACTCATAAAAATTGACCCCGCAGCCGCGGGTCTTCCGATTTGAGAATACGACGATAATTTGCATATTTCTAGAGTTAGGCTTAAAAACTTGACGATAGAGGGTGAAAACTCGAAATAGCCCCAGAACGGCCCCGTGGGTGGCACCAACACCTCCCACGGGACTAATGTAACTCGTAGGAACTGACCCCGCAGCCGTGGGTCTCTCGGTTTGAGAGTACGATGGTAATTTTCCTATTTCTAGACTTGGTCTTAAAAACATGACGTCAGAGTGTGAAAAGTCGAAACAACCCCCGAACGGCCCCATGGGTGGCACCAACACCTCCCACGGGACCAATTTAACTCGTAGGAACTGACCTCACAGCCGCAAGTTTCTCGGTTTGAGAGTAAGACGGTAATTTTCATATTTCTAGACTTAATCAAAACATGGCGTTAGAGGGAGAAAACTCGAAACAACCCCCGAACGGCCCCTGGGTGGCACCAACACCTCCCACGGGACCAATGTAACTCGTAGGAACTGACCCCGTAGCCGCGGATCTGTCGGTTTGAGAATACGATGATAATTTGGATATTTCATGACTTTGGCTTAAAAACATGACGTTAGAGGGTGAAAACTCAAAACAACCCCCGAATGGTCCCGTGGGTGGCACCAACACCTCCCACGGTACCAATGTAACTTGTAGGAACTCACCCCGAAGCCGTGGGTTTCCCGATTTGAGAATACAACAGTAATTTGCATATTTCTAGACTTAGGCTTAAAAACATGATGTTAGAGGGTGAAAACTCGAAACATCCCCTGAACGGCCCCGTGGGTGGCACCAACACCTCCCACGGGACCAATGTAACTCGTAGGAACTGACCCCGCAGAGAGTACGACGGTAATTTTCATATTTCTAGACTTAGACTTAAAAACATGACGTTAGAGGGTGAAAAGTCAAAACAGCCCCCGAACGGCCCCGTGGGTGGCACCAACACCTCCCACGGGACCAATGTAACTCGTAGGTACTGACCCCGCAGTCGCGGGCCTCCCGGTTTGAGAGTACGACGGTAGTTTACATATTTCTACACTTAAGCAAAACATGGCGTTAGAGACTGAAAACTCGAAACAATCCCCAAACGGCCCCGTGGGTGGCACCAACACCTCCCATGGGACCAATGTAACTCATAGAAACTGACACCGCAGCCACGGGTCTCCTAGTTTGAGAATACAATGGTAATTTTCATATTTCTTGACTTAGGCTTAAAAACATGGCGTTAGAGGGTGAAAGCTCGAAAGTACCCCCGAACGGCCCCGTGAGTGGTACCACCAGCTCCCATGGGACCAACGTAACTATTAGGAACTGACCCCGCAGCCGCGGGTCTCCCGATTTGAGAATACGATGGTAATTTTCATATTTCTAAACTTAGGCTTAAAAACATGAAGTTAGAGGGGGAAAACTCAAAATAGCCCCCGAACGCCCCCGTGGGTGGCACCAACACCTCCCACGGGACTAATGTAACTCGTAGGAACTGACCCCGCAGCCGCGGGTCTCTCGGTTTGAGAGTACAATGTTAATTTTCATATTTCTAGACTTAGGCTGAAGAACATGACGTCAGAGGGTGAAAAGTCAAAACAACCCCCGAACGGCCCCATGGGTGGCAACAACACCTCCCACGGGACCAATATAACTCGTAGGAACTGACCCCACAGTCGCAGGTCTCCCGGTTTGAGAGTACGACGGTAATTTTCATATTTCTAGACTTAAGCAAAACATGGCGTTAGAGGGAGAAAACTCGAAACAACCCCCGAACGGCCCCTGGGACCAATGTAACTCGTAGGAACTGACCCAGAATCCGCGGGTCTATCGATTCTAGAGTACGATGATAATTTGTATATTTCTAGACGTAGGCTTAAAAACATGACGTTAGAGGGTGAAAATTAGAAACAACCCCCGAACGGCCCCATGGGTGGCACCAGCACCTCCAACGGGACCAATTTAACTCGTAGGAATTGATCCCGCAGCCACGGGTCTCCCGGTTTGAGACTACGACGGTAATTTTCTTATTTCCAAACTTAGGCTTAAAAACATGACGTTAGACGGTGAAAACTCGAAACAGCCCCCGAACGGCCCCGTGGGTGGCACCAACGCCTCCCACGGGACCAATGTAACTCGTAGGTACTGACCTTGCAGCCGCGGGCCTCCCGGTTTGAGAGTATGACGGTAGTTTACATATTTCTACACTTAAGCAAAACATGGCGTTAGAGGCTGAAAACTCGAAACAGCCCCCAAACGGCCCCGTGGGTGGAACCAACACCTCCCATGGGACCAATGTAACTCATAGAAACTGACACCGCAGCCACGGGTCTCCCAGTTTTAGAATACGATGGTAATATTCATATTTCTAGACTTAGGCTTAAAAACATGACGTTAGAGGGTGAAAACTCGAAACAACCCCCGAACGGCCCTGTAGGTGGCACCAACACCTCCCACGGGACCAATGTAACTCGTAGGAACTGACCCCGCAGTCGCGGGTCTCCCGGTTTGAGAGTATGACGATAATTTGCATATTTCAAGACTTAGGATTAAAAACATGACGTTAGAGGGTGAAAACTCGGAACAACACCCGAACGGCCCCGTGGGTGGCACCAACACCTCCCACGGGACCAATGTAACTCGTAGGAAATGACCCCGCAGAGAGTACGACGGTAATTTATATATTTCTAGACTTAGGCTTAAAAACATGATGTTAGAGGGTGAAAACTCAAAATAGCCACCGAACGGAACCGGGGGTGGAGCCAACACCTCCCACGGGACCAATGTAACTCGTAGGAACTGATCCCGCAGCCCCGGGTCTCCCGGTTTGAGAGTACGAAGGTAATTTGTATATTTCTCTACTTAAGCAAAACATGGCGTTAAAGAGTGAAAACTCGAAACAGACCTCGAACGACCTCGTGGGTGGCCCCAACACCACCCACGTGACCAATGTAACTCGTAGGAACTGACCCCGCAGCCGCGGGTCTCCCAGTTTGAGAATACGATGATAATTTGCATATTTCTTGACTTAGGCTTAAAAACATGACGTTAGAGGGTGAAAACTAAGAACAGCTTCCGAACGGCCCCGTGGTTGGCGCGAACACCTCCCACGGGACCAATGTAACTCGTAGGAACTGACCCCGCAGCCGTCGGTCTCCCGGTTTGAGAATATGACGATAATTTGCATATTTCTTGACTTAGGCTTAAAAATATGGCGTTTGAGGGAGAAAAGTCAAAACAACCCCCGAACGGCCCCGTTGGTGGCACCAACACCTCCCACGGGACCAATGTAACTCGTAGGAACTGACCCCGCAGCCGCGGGTCTCCCTATTCTAGAATACGATGGAAATTTATATATTTGTAGACTTAGGCTTAAAATCATGACGTTAGAGGGTGAAAAGTCAAAATAGCCCCCGAACGGCCCCGTGGGTGGCACCAACACCTCCCACGGGACCAATGTAACTCATAGGAACTGACCCCATAGCCGCGGGTCTCTCGGTTTGAGAATACGATGGTAATTTGCATATTTCTAGACTTCGGCTTAAAAACATGACGTTAGAGGGTGAAAACTCGAAACAACCCCCAGACGACCCCGTGCGTGGCACTAACACCTCCCACGGGACCAATGTAACTCGTAGGAACTGACCCGCAGCGATGGGTCTCTCGGTTTGAGAGTACGACGGTAATTTGCATATTTCAAGACTTAGGCTTAAAAACATGGCGTTAGAGGTAGAAAAGTAAAAACAACCCCCAAACGGCCCCGTGGGTGGCACCAAAACCTCCCATGGGACTAATATAACTCATAGGAACTTACTCGGCTGACGCGGGTCTCCCGGTTTAAGAGTATGATGGTGATTTGCATATTTTTAGACCTAAACAAAACATGGCGTTAGAGAATGAAAACTCCAAACCACCCCCGAACGGCCCCGTGGGTGGCACCAACACCTCCCACGGGACCAATGTAACTCTTAGGAACTGACCCCGCAGCCGCGGGTCTCCCGGCTTGACAATACGACGATAATTTGTATATGTCTTGACTTAGGCTTAAAAACATGGCGTTAGAGGGTGAAAGCTCAAAACAACCCCGAACGGCCCCGTGAGTGGTACCAACAGCTCCCATTGGACCAACGTAACTATTTGGAACTGACCCCGCAGCCGCGGGTCTCCCAATTTGAGAAGCGATGGTAATTTTCATATTTCTAAACTTAGTCTTAAAAACATGACGTTAGAGGGGGAAAACTCGAAACAGCCCCAAAACGGCCCCGTGGGTGGCACCAACACCTCCTACGGTACTAATGTAACTTATAGGAACTGACCTCGCAGCCGTGGGTCTCCCGGTTTGAGAATACGACAGTAATTTGCATATTTCTAGACTTAGGTTTAAAAACATGATGTTAGAGGGTGAAAACTCGAAACATCCCCTGAACGGCCACGTGGGTGGCAGCAACACCTCCCATGGGACCAATGTAACTCGTAGGAACTGGCCTCGCAGAGAGTACGACGGTAATTTACATATTTCTAGACTTAGGCTTAAAAATATGACGTTAGAGGGTGAAAAGTCGAAACAGCCCCCGAACGGCCCCGTGGGTGGCACCAACACCTCCCACGGGACCAATGTAACTCATAGGTACTGACCCTGCAGTCGCGGGTCTCCCGATTTGAGAGTACGACGGTAATTTACATATTTCTACACTTAAGCAAAAATGGCATTAGAGGGTGAAAACTCGAAACAACCCCCAAACGGCCCCGTGGGTGGCACCAACACCTCTCATGGGACCAATGTAACTAATAAAAATTGACCCCGCAGCCGCGGGTCTTCCGATTTGAGAATACGATGATAATTTGCATATTTCTATACTTAGGCTTAAAAACATGACGATAGAGGGTGAAAACTCGAAATAGCCCCAGAACGGCCCCGTGGGTGGCACCAACACCTCCCACGGGACTAATGTAACTCGTAGGAACTGACCCCGCAGCCGTGGGTCTCTCGGTTTGAGAGTACAATGGTAATTTTCCTATTTCAAGACTTGGTCTTAAAAACATGACGTCAGAGGGTGAAAAGTCAAAACAACCCCCGAACGGCCCCATGGGTGGCACCAACACCTCCCACAGCACCAATTTAACTCGTAGGAACTGACCCCACAGCCGCAAGTTTCCCGGTTTGAGAGTAAGACCTTAATTTTCATATTTCTCGACTTAAGCAAAATATGGCTTTAGAGGGAGAAAACTCGAAACAACCCCCGAACGGCCCCTGGGTGGCACCAACACCTCCCACGGGACCAATGTAACTCTTAGGAACTGACCCCGTAGCCGCGGATCTCTCGGTTTGAGAATACAACAATAATTTGGATATTCCATGACTTTGGCTTAAAAACATGGCGTTAGAGGGTGAAAACTCAAAACAACCCCCGAATGGTCCCGTGGGTGGCTCCAACACCTCCCACGGTACCAATGTAACTTGTAGGAGCTGACTCCGCAGCCGTGGGTTTCCCGATTTGAGAATACGACAGTAATTTGCATATTTCTAGACTTAGGCTTAAAAACATGACGTTAGAGGGTGAAAACTCGAAACATCCCCTGAACGGCCCCATGGGTGGCACCAACACCTCCCACGGGACCAATGTAACTCGTAGGAACTGACCCCGCAGAGAGTACGACGATAATTTGCATATTTCTAGACTTAGACTTAAAAACATGACGTTAGAGGGTGAAAAGTCAAAACAGCCCCCGAACGGCCCCGTGGGTGGCACCAACACCTCCCACGGGACCAATGTAACTCGTAGGTACTGACCCCGCAGCCGTGGGCCTCCCGGTTTGAGAGTACGACGGTAGTTTACATATTTCTACACTTAAGCAAAACATGGCGTTAGAGACTGAAAACTCGAAACAATCCCCAAACGGCCCCGTGGGTGGCACCAACACCTCCCATGGGACCAATGTAACTCATAGAAACTGACACCGCAGCCACGGGTCTCCCAGTTTGAGAATACAACGGTAATTTTCATATTTCTTGACTTAGGCTTAAAAACATGGCGTTAGAGGGTGAAAGCTCGAAAGTACCCCCGAACGGCCCCATGAGTGGTACCACCAGCTCCCATGGGAGCAACGTAACTATTAGGAACTGACCCCGCAGCCGCGAGTCTCCCGATTTGAAAATACGATGGTAATTTTCATATTTCTAAACTTAGGCTTAAAAACATGACGTTAGAGGGGGAAAACTCAAAATAGCCCCCGAACGCCCCCGTGGGTGGCACCAACACCTCCCACGGGACTAATGTAACTCGTAGGAACTGACCCCGTAGCCGCGGGTATCTCGGTTTGAGAGTACGATGTTAATTTTCATATTTCTAGACTTAGGCTGAAGAACATGACGCCAGAGGGTGAAAAGTCGAAAAAAACCTCCGAACGGCCCCATGGGTGGCACCAACACCTCCCGCGGGACCAATATAACTCGTAGGAACTGACCCCACAGTCGCAAGTCTCCCGGTTTGAGAGTACGACGGTAATTTTCATATTTCTAGACTTAAGCAAAACATGGCATTAGAGGGAGAAAACTTGAAACAACCCCCGAACGGCCCCTGGGTGGCACCAACACCTCCCACGGGACCAATGTAACTCGTAGGAACTGACCCAGAATCCGCGGGTCTCTCGATTCTAGAGTACGATGATAATTTGTATATTTCTAGACGTAGGCTGAAAAACATGACGTTAGAGGGTGAAAATTAGTAACAACCCCCGAACGGCCCCATAGGTGGCACCAACACCTCCAACGGGACCAATGTAACTCGTAGGAATTGATCCCGCAGCCACGGGTCTCCCGGTTTGAGAGTACGACGGTAATTTGCATATTTTCGAACTTAGGCTTAAAAACATGACGTTAGAGGGTGAAAACTCGAAACAGCCCCCGAACGGCCTCGTGGGTGGAACCAACGCCTCCCACGGGACCAATGTAACTCGTAGGAACTGACCCCGCAGAGTGTACGACGATAATTTGCATATTTCTAGACTTAGACTTAAAAACATGACGTTAGAGGGTGAAAAGTCAAAACAGCCCCCGAACGGCCCCGTGGGTGGCACCAACACCTCCCACGGGACCAATGTAACTCGTAGGTACTGACCTCGCAGCCGCGGGCCTCCCGGTTTGAGAGTACGACGGTAGTTTACATATTTCTACACTTAAAAAAAATATGGCGTTAGAGGCTGAAAACTCGAAAAAGCCCCCAAACGTCCCCGTGGGTGGAACCAACACCTCCCATGGGACCAATGTAACTCATAGAAACTGACACCGCAGCCACGGGTCTCCCAGTTTTAGAATACGATGGTAATATTCATATTTCTAGACTTAGGCTTAAAAACATGACGTTAGAGGGTGAAAACTCGAAACAACCCCCGAACGGCCCTGTAGGTAGCACCAACAACTCCCACGGGGCCAATGTAACTCGTAGGAACTGACCCCGCAGTCACGGGTCTCTCGGCATGAGAATATGACGGTAATTTCCATATTTCAAGACTTAGGATTAAAAACATGACGTTAGAGGGTGAAAACTCGAAACAGCCCCCGAACGGCCCCGTGGGTGGCACCAACGCCTCCCACGGGACCAATGTAACTCGTAGGTACTGACCTCGCAGCCGCGGGCCTCCCGGTTTGAGAGTACGACGGTAGTTTACATATTTCTACACTTAAGCAAAATATGGCGTTAGAGGCTGAAAACTCGAAAAAGCCCCCAAACGGCCCCGTGGGTGGAACCAACACCTCCCATGGGACCAATGTAACTCATAGAAACTGACACCGCAGCCACGGGTCTCCCAGTTTTAGAATACGATGGTAATATTCATATTTCTAGACTTAGGCTTAAAAACATGACGTTAGAGGGTGAAAATTCGAAACAACCCCCGACCGGCCCTGTAGGTAGCACCAACAACTCCCACGGGGCCAATGTAACTCGTAGGAACTGACCCCGCAGTCGCGGGTCTCCCGGCTTGAGAATATGATGGTAATTTGCATATTTCAAGACTTAGGATTAAAAACACGACGTTAGAGGGTGAAAACTCGAAACAGCCCCCGAACGGCCCCGTGGGTGGCACCAACACCTCCCACGGGACCAATGTAACTCGTAGGAAATGACCCGGCAGAGAGTACGACGGTAATTTATATATTTCTAGACTTATGCTTAAAAACATGACATTAGAGGGTGAAAACTCAAAATAGCCACCGAACGGCCCCGGGGGTGGAGCCAACACCTCCCACGGGACCAATGTAACTCGTAGGAACTGACCCCGCAGCCACGGGTCTCTCGGTTTGAGAGTATGAAGGTAATTTGTATATTTCTCTACTTAAGCAGAACATGGCGTTAAAGTGTGAAAACTCAAAACAGACCTCGAACGACCTCGTGGGTGGCGCCAACACCACCCACGGGACCAATGTAACTCGTAGGAACTGACCCCGCAGCCGCGGGTCTCCCAGTTTGAGAATACGATGATAATTTGCATATTTCTTGACTTAGGCTTAAAAACATGACGTTAGAGGGTGAAAACTAAGAACAGCTTCCGAACGGCCCCGTGGTTGGCACCAACACCTCCCACGGGACCAATGTAACTCGTAGGAACTGACCCCGCAGCCGCGGATCTCTCGATTTGAGACTATGACGGTAATTTGCATATTTCTAGACTTAGGCTCAGAAACATGGCGTTAGAGGGTGAAAACTCAAAATAACCCCCGAACGACCCCGTGAGTGCTACCAACAACTCCCACGGGAGCAATGTAACTAGTAGGAACAGACCCCGCAGCCGCGGGTCTCCCAGTTTGAGAATACAATGGTAATTTGCATATTTCTAGACTTAGGCTTAAAAACATAACGTTAGAGGGTGAAAACTCGAAACAGCCCCCGGACGGCCCCATGGGTGGCATCAACACCTCCCACAGGACCAATGTAACTCGTAGGAACTGACCCGCAGCGGTGGGTCTCTCGGTTTGAGAGTACGAGGGTAATTTGCATATTTCAAGTCTTAGGTTTAAAAACATGGCGTTAGAGGTAGAAAAGTAAAAACAACCCCCAAACGGCCCCGTGGGTGGCACAAAAACCTCCCACGGGACCAATATAACTCATAGGAACTTACTCGGCTGACGCGGGTCTCCCGGTTTAAGAGTATGACGGTAATTTGCATATTTTTAGACCTAAACAAAACATGGCGTTAGAGAATGAAAACTCGAAACAGCTCCCGAACGGCCCCGTGGGTGGCACCAACACCTCCCACGGGACCAATGTAACTCTTAGGAACTGACCCCGCAGCCGCGGGTCTCCCGGCTTGACAATACGACGATAATTTGTATATTTCTTGACTTAGGCTTCAAAACATGGCATTAGAGGGTGAAAGCTCGAAACAACCCCGAACGGCCCCATGAGTGGTACCACCAGCACCCATTGGACCAACGTAACTATTAGGAACTGACCCCGCAGCCGCGGGTCTCCCGATTTGAGAATACGATGGTAATTTTCATATTTCTAAACTTAGTCTTAAAAACATGACATTAGAGGGGGAAAACTCAAAACAGCTCCAAAACGGCCCCGTGGGTGGCACCAACACCTCCCACGGGACTAATGTAACTCGTAGGAACTGACCCCGCAGCCTCGGGTCTCTCGGTTTGAGAGTACGATGGTAATTTTCATATTTCTAGACTTAGGCATAAAAACATGACGTCAGAGGGTGAAAAGTCGAAACAACCCCCGAATGGCCCCATGGGTGGCATTAACGCCTCTCACGGGACCAATATAACTCGTAGAAACTGACCCCACAGCCGCAGGTCTCCCGGTCTGAGAGTACGACGGTAATTTTCATATTTCTAAACTTAAGCAAAACATGGCGTTAGAGGGAGAAAACTCCAAACAACCCCCGAACGGCCCCTGGGTGGCACCAACACCTCCCACGGGACCAATGTAACTCGGAGGAACTGACCCGGCATCCGCGGGTCTCTCGATTCTAGAGTACGATGGTAATTTGCATATTTCTAGACGTAGGCTTAAAACATGACGTTAGAGGGTGAAAATTAAAAACAACCCCCGAACGGCCCCATGGGTGGCACCAACACCTCCAATGGGACCAATGTAACTCGTAGGAACTCACCCCGCAGCCGCGGGTCTCTCGGTTTGAGAGTACGACGGTAATTTGCATATTTCTAAAATTAGGCTTAAAAACATGACGTTAGAGGGTGAAAACTCGAAACATCCCCCGAACGGCCCCGTGGGTGGCACCAACACCTCCCACGGGACCAATGTAACTCGTAAGTATGGACCCCGTAGCCACGGTCCTCCCGGTTTGAGAGTATGACGGTAGTTTACATATTTCTACACTTAAGAAAAACATGGCGATAGAGGCTAAAAACTCGAAATACCACCAAAACGGCCCCGTGGGTGGCACCAACACCTCCCAGGGGACCAATGTAACTCATAGAAACTGACACCGCAACCACGGGTCTCCCAGTTTAAGAATACGACGGTAATTTTTGTATTTCTAGACTTAGGCTTAAAAACGTGATGTTAGAGGGTGAAAACTCGAAACAACCCCCGAACGGCCCCGTGGGTGGGACCAACACCTCCCACGGGACCAATGTAACTCGTAGGAACTGACCCGGAATCCGCGGGTCTCTTGATTCTAGAGTACGATGGTAATTTACATATTTCTAGAAGTAGGATTAAAAACATGACGTTAGAGGGTGAAAATTAGAAACAACCCCCGAACGACCCCATGGGTGGCACCAACACCTCCAACGGGACCAATATAACTCGTAGGAACTGACCCCGCGGCCGCGGGTCTCCCGATTTGAGAGTACGATGGTAATTTTCATATTTCTAGACTTAAGCAAAACATTGCGTTCGAGGGAGAAAACTCGAAACAACACCCGAATGGCCCCAGGGTGGTACCAACACCTCCCACGGGACCAATGTAACTCGTAGGAACTGACCCCGCAGCCGTGGGTCTCTCGGTTTGAGAATACGACGATAATTTGGATATTTCTTGACTTTGGCTTAAAAACATGGCGTTTGAGGGTTAAAACTCAAAACAACCACTGAACGGTCCCGTGGGTGGCACCAACACCTCCCATGGGACCAATGTAACTTGTAGGAACTGACCCCACAGCCGTGGGTCTCCCGGTTTGAGAATACGACGGTAATTTGCATATTTTTAGACTTAGGCTTAAAAACATGACGTTAGAGGGTGAAGACTCGAAACATCCCCTGAACGGTGCCGTGGATGGCACCAACACCTCCCACGGGACCAATGTAACTCGTAGGAACTGACCCCGTAGAGAGTACGACGGGAATTTGTATATTTCTAGACTTAGGCTTAAAAACACGGCATTAGAGGGTGAAAAGTCGAAACAACCCCCGAACGACCCCGTGGGTGGCACCAACACCTCCCACGGGATCAATGTAACTCGTAGGAACTAACCCTGCAGCTGCGGGTCTCCCGGTTTGAGAGTACGACGGTAATTTACATATTTCTATACGTAAGCAAAATATGGCGTTAGAGGGTGAAAACACGAAATAGCCCCCAAACGGTCCCGTGGGTGGCACCAACACCTCTCATGGGACCAATGTAACTCATAAAAACTGACACCACAGCCCCGGGTCTCCCGGTTTGAGAATACGACGATAATTTGCATATTTCTAGACTTAGGCTTAAAAACATGACGATAAAGGGTGAAAACTCGAAACAGACCTCGATCGGCCCCGTGGGTGGCACCAACACCCCCCACGGGACCAATGTAACTCGTAGGAACTGACCCCGCTGCCGCGGGTCTCCCAGTTTGAGAATACGATGGTAATTTTCATATTTATGGACGTAGGCCTAAAAACATGACGTTAGAGGGTGAAAAGTCAAAATAGCCCCCGAATGGCCCCGTGGGTGGCACCAACACCTCCCACGGGGCCAATCTAACTCGTAGGAACGGAACCCGCAGTCGCGAGTCTCCCGGTTTCAGAGTACGATGGTAATTTGCATATTTCTAAACTTAAGCAAAACATGGCGTTAGAGGTGAAAACTCGAAACAACCTCCGACCAGCGCCATGGGTGGCACCAACACCTCCCACGGGACCCATGTAACTCTTAGGAACTGATCCCGCAGCCGTGGGTCTCCCGGTTTGAGAATACGAAGTTAATTTGCATATTTCCTAACTTAGGCTTAAAAACATGGCGTTAGAGGGTTAAAACTCGAAACAACCCCCGAACGGCCCCGTGAGTGGTACCAACAGCTCCCACGGGACCAATGTAACTCGTAGGAGCTGACTCCTCATCCGCGGGTCTCCCTATTTGAGAATGCGACAATAATTTGCATATTTCTAGACTTAGGGTTAAAAGCATGACGTTAGAGGGTGAAAACTCAAAACATCCCCGAACGGCCACGTGGGTGGCACCAACACCTCCCACGAGAACAATATGATGCATAGGAACTGACCCCGTAGTCGTGGTCCTCTCGGTTTGAGAGTACAACGGTAATTTGCATATTTCAAGACTTAGGCTTAAAAACATGGCCTTAGAGGGTGAAAAGTAAAAACAAGCCCCAAACGGCCCCGTGGGTGGCACCAACACCTCCCATGGGACCAATGTAACTCGTAGAAACTGACACCGCAACCACGGGTCTCCCAGTTTGAGAATACGATGGCAATTTTCATATTTCTAGACTTAGGCTTAAAAACGTGACGCTAGAGGGTGAAAACTCGAAACAACCCCCGAACGGCCCCGTGGGTGGCACCAACACCTCCCACGGGACCAATGTAACTCATAGGAACTGACCCGGCATCCACGTGTCTCTCGATTCTAGAGTACGATGGTAATTTATTTATTTCTAGAAGTAGGCTAAAAAAATGACGTTAGAGGGTGAAAATTAGAAACAACCCCCGAACGTCCCCATGGGTGGCACCAACACCTCCAACGGGACCAATACAACTCGTAGGAACTGACCCCGCGGCCGCGGGTCTCCCGGTTTGAGAGTACGATGGTAATTTTCATATTTCTAGACTTAAGCAAAAGATTACGTTAGAGGGACAAAAACTCGAAACAACAACCGAACGGCCCCTGGGTGGTACCAACACCTCCCACGGGACCAATGTAACTCGTAGGAACTGACCCCGCAGCCGCGGGTCTCTCGGTTTGAGAATACGACGATAATTTGGATATTTCTTAACTTTGGCTTAAAAACATGGCGTTAGAGGGTTAAAACTCAAAACAACCCCCGAACGGTCCCGTGGGTGGCACCAACACCTCCCACGGGACCAATGTAACTTGTAGGAACTGACCCCATAGTCGTGGGTCTCCCGGTTTGAGAATACAACGGTAATTTGCATATTTTTAGACTTAGGCTTAAAAACATGACGTTAGAGGGTGAAAACTCGAAATATCCCCTGAACAGTCCCGTGGATGACACCAACACCTGCCACGGGACCAATGTAACTCGTAGAAACTGACCCCGTAGAGAGTACGACGGTAATTTGCATATTTCTAGACTTAGTCTAAAAAACACGACGTTAGAGGGTGAAAAGTCGAAACAACCCCCGAACGACCCCGTGGGTGGTACCAACACCTCCCACGGGACCAATGTAACTCGTAGGAACTAACCCTGCAGCTGCGGGTCTCCTGGTTTGAGAGTACGATGGTAATTTACATATTTTTATACTTAAGCAAAACATGGCGTTAGAGGGTGAAAACACAAAACAGCCCCAAAATGGCCCCATGGGTGGCACCAACACCTCTCATGGGACTAATGTAACTCATAAAAACTGACCCCGTAGCTGCGAGTCTCCCGGTTTGAGAATATGACGATAATTTGCATATTTCTAGATTTAGGCTTAAAAACATGACGATAAAGGGTGAAAACTCTAAACAGACCTCGATCGGCCCCGTGGGTGGCACCAACACCTCCCACGGGACAAATGTAACTCGTAGGAACTGACCCCTCTGCCGCGGGTCTCCCAGTTTGAGAATACGATGGTAATTTGCATATTTATGGACTTAGGCTTAAAAACATGACGTTAGAGGGTGAAAAGTCAAAATAGCCACCGAACGGCCCCGTGGGTGGCACCAACACCTCCCACGGGACCAATGTAACTCGTAGGAACTGAACCCGCAGTCGCGAGTCTCTCGGTTTGAGAGTACGATGGTAATTTGCATATTTCTAGACTTAAGTAAAACATGGCGTTAGAGGTGAAAACTCGAAACAGCCTCCGAACGGCGCCATGGGTGGTACCAACGCCTCCCACGGGACCCATGTAACTCTTAGGAACTGACCCCGTAGCCGTGGGTCTCACGGTTTGAGAATATGAAGTTAATTTCCATATTTCCTCACTTAGGCTTAAAAACATGGCGTTGGGTGAAAACTCGAAACAACCCCCGAACGGCCCCGTGAGTGGTACCAACAGCTCCCACGGGACCAATATAACTCTTAGGAACTGACCCCGCATCCGCGGGTCTCCCAGTTGGAGAATACGACGATAATTTGCATATTTCTAGACTTAGGCTTAAAAAATGACGTTAGAGGGTGAAAACTCGAAACAGCCCCCGAACGGCCCCGTGGGTGGCACCAACACCTCCCACGAGACCAATGTGATGCATAGGAACTGACCCCGCAGCCGTGGGCCTCTCGGTTTGAGAGTACGACGGTAATTTGCATATTTCAAGACTTAGGCTTAAAAACTTGGCCTTAGAAGGTGAAAAGTAAAAACAACACCCAAACGGCCCCGTGGGTGGCACTAACACCTCCCACAGCACCAATATAACTCGTAGGAATTGACCCCGCAGCCACGGGTCTCCCGGTTTGAGAGTAAGATGGTAATTTCGATATTTCTAGACTTAAGCAAAACATGGCGTTAAAGAGTGAAAACTCAAAACAGCCCCCCAAACGGCCCCGTGGGTGGCACCAACACCTCCCATGGGACCAATGTAACTCTTAGGAACTGACCCCGCAGCCGCGGGTCTCTCGGTTTCAGAATATGACGGTAATTTCTATATTTCTAGACTTAGGCTTAAAAACATGACGTTAGAGGGTGAAAACTCGAAACTTCCTCCGAACGGCCCCGTGGGTGGCACCAACGCCTCACACGGGACCAATGTAACTCGTAGGAACTGACCCCACAGTGAGTACGACGGTAATTTACATATTTCTAGACACTTAAAAACATGACGTTAGAGGGTGAAAAGTCGAAACAGCCCCCGAACGGCCCCGTGGGTGGCACCAACACCTCCCATGGGACCAATGCAACTCATAGGAACTGACCCTGTAGCCGCGGGTCTCTCGGTTTGAGAGTACGACGATAATTTACATATTTCTACACTTAAGAAAAACATGGCGTTAGGGGGTAAAAACTCGAAATAGCCACCAAACGGCCTTGTGGGTGGCACCAACACCTCTCATGGGAACAATGTAACTCATAGAAACTGACCCCGTAGCCGCGGGTCTCCCGGTTTGAGAATACAACGATAATTTGCATATTTCTAGACTTAGGCTTAAAAACATGACGATAGAGGGTGAAAACTCGAAATAGCCCCAGAACGGCCACGTGGATGGCACCAACACCTCAAACGGGACCAATGTAACTCGTAGGAACTGACCCCGCAGTCGCGGGTCTCTCGGTTTGCGAATACGACGATAATTTGGATATTTCTTGACTTAGGCTTAAAAAAATGGCGTTAGAGGGTGAAAACTCAAAACAACCCCCGAACGGTCCTGTGGGTGGCACCAACACCTCCCACGGGACCAATGTAACTTGTAGGAACTGACCCCTCAGTCATGGGTCTCCCGATTTGAGAATACAACTGTAATTTGCATGTTTCTAGACTTAAGCTTAAAAACATGACGTTAGAGGGAAAAAAACTCGAAACAACCCCTGAACGGCCCTGTCGGTGGCACCAACACCTCCCACGGGACCAATGTAACTCGTAGGAACTGACCCCGCAGAGAGTACGACGGTAATTTGCATATTTCTATACTTAGGCTTAAAAACATGACGTTAGAGGGTGAAAAGTCAAAACAGCTCCCGAACGGCCCCGTGGGTGGCACCAACACCTCCCTCGGGACCAATATAACTCGTAGGAATTTACCCCGCAGCCGTGGGTCTCTCGATTTTAGAGTACGACGGTAATTTACATATTTCTACACTTAAGCAAAACTTGGCATTAGAGAATGAAAACTCGAAACATCCACCAAACGGCACTGTGGGAGGCACCAAAACCTATAATGGGACCAATGTAACTCATAGAAACTGACCCCGCAGCCGTGGGTCTCCCGGTTTGAGAATACGATGGTTATTTGCATATTTCTAGACTTAGGCTTAAAAACATGATGATAGAGGGTGAAAACTCGAAATAGCCACAGAACGGCCACGTGGGTGGCACCAACACCTCAAACGGGACCAATGTAACTCGTAGGAATTTACCCCGCCACCGCGGGTCTCTTAGTTTGAGAATACGACGATAATTCGGATATTTCTTGACTTAGGCTTAATAAATTGGCGTTAGAGGGTGAAAACTCACAACAACCCCCGAACGGTCTCGTTGGTGGCACCAACACCTCCCACGGGACCAATGTAACTTGTAGGAACTGACTCCTCATCTGTGGGTCTCCCGGTTTGAAAATACGACAGTAATTTGCATATTTCTAGACTTAGGCTTAAAACCATGACGTTAGAAGGAAAAAAAAATCGAAACAACCCCTAAACGGCCCCGTGGGTGGCACCAACACCTCCCACGGGACCAATGTAACTCGTAGGAACTGATCCCACAGAGAGTACGACGGTAATTTGCATATTTTTAGACTTAGGCTTAAAAACATGACGTTAGAGGGTTAAAAGTCAAACAGCCCCCGAACGGCCCCGTGGGTGGCACCAACACCTCCCACGGGACCAATGTAACTCGTAGGAACTGACCATGCAGCCGCGAGTCTCCCGGTTTGAGAGTACGATGGTAATTTACATATTTTTACACTTAAGCAAAACATGGCGTTAGAGGGTGAAAACTCGAAACAACCACCAAACGGCCCTATGGGTGGCACCAACACCTCTCATGGGACCAATGTAACTCATAGAAACTGACCCCGCAGCCGCGGGTCTCTCAGTTTGAGAATACGACGATAATTCAGATATTTCTTGACTTAGGTTTAAAAAAATGGCGTTAGAGGGTGAAAACTCAATACAACCCCCGAACGGTCCCGTGGGTGGCACTAACACCTCCCACGGGACCAATGTAACTTGTAGGAACTGACCCCTCAGCCGTGGGTCTCCCGGTTAGAGAATACGACGGTAATTTGCATATTTCTAGACTTAGGCTTAAAAACATGACGTTAGAAGAAAAAAAACTCGAAAAAACCCCTAAACGGCCTCGTGGGTGGCACCAACACCTCCCACGGGACCAATGTAACTCGTAGGAACTGAACCCGCAAAGAGTACGACGGTAATTTGCATATTTCTAGACTTAGACTTAAAAACATGACGTTAGAGGGTGAAAACTCGAAACAACACCCGAACGGCTCCGTGGGTGGCACCAACACCTCCCACGGGACCAATGTAACTCGTAGGAACTGACCCGGCATCCGCGGGTCTATCGGTTTTAGAGTACGATGGTAATTTGCTATTTTTAGACTTAGGCTTAAAAACATGACGTTAGAGGGTGAAAATTAGAAACAACCCCCGAACGGCCCCATGGGTGGCACCAACACCTCCAACGGGACCAATATAACTCAAAGGAACTGACACCGCAGCCACGGGACTCCCGGTTTGAGAGTACGACGATAATTTTCATATTTTTAGACTTAAGCAAAACATTGCATTAGAGGGAGAAAACTCAAAACAACCCCTGAACGGCCCCTGGGTGGTACCAACACCTCCCACGGGACCAATGTAACTCGTAGGAACTGACCCCGCAGCCGCGGGTCTCTCGGTTTGAGAATACGACGATAATTTGGATATTTCTTGACTTTGGCTTAAAAACATGGCGTTAGAGGGTTAAAACTCAAAACAACCCCCGAACAGTCCCGTGGGTGGCACCAACACCTCCCACGGGACCCATGTAACTTGTAGGAACTGACCCCGCAGCCGTGGGTCTCCCGGTTTGAGAATACGACGGTAATTTGCATATTTTTAGACCTAGGCTTAAAAACATGATGTTAGAGGGTGAAAACTCGAAACATCCCCTGAACGGTCCCGTGGATGGCACCAACACCTCCCACGGGACCAATGTAACTCGTAGGAACTGACCCCGTAGAGAGTACGACGGTAATTTGCATATTTCTAGACTTAGGCTTAAAAACATAACGTTAGAGGGTGAAAAGTCGAAACCACCCCCAAACGGCCCCATGGGTGGCACCAACACCTCCCACGGGACTAATGTAACTCATAGGAACTAACCCTGCAGCTGCGGGTCTTCCGGTTTGAGAGTACGATGGTAATTTACATATTTCTATACTTAAGCAAAACATGGCGTTAGAGGGTAAAAACACGAAACAACCCCCGAACGGTCCCGTGGGTGGCACCAACACCTCCCACGGGACCAATGTAACTTGTAGGAACACACCCCCTCCGCCGTGGGTCTCCCGGTTTTAGAATACGACGGTAATTTGCATATTTCTGGACTTAGGATTAAAAACATGACGTTAGAGGGAAAAAAACTCGAAACAACCCCTGAACGGCCCCGTGGGTGGCACCAACACCTCCAACGAGACCAATGTAACTTGTAGGAACTGACCCCACAGAGAGTACGATGGTAATTTGCATATTTCTAGACTTAGGCATAAAAACATGACATTAGAGGTTGAAAAGTCGACACATCCCCCGAACGTCCCCCCTGGGTGGCACCAACACCTCCCACGGGACCAATGTAACTCGTAGGAACTGACCCCACAGAGAGTACGACGGTAATTTTCATATTTCTAGACTTAGACTTAAAAACATGACGTTAGTGGGTGAAAAGTCGAAATAGCCCCCGAACGGCCCCTGGGTGGCACCAACACCTCCCACGGGACCAATGTAACTCGTAGGAACGGACCCGGCAGCCGCGGGTCTCCCGGTTTGAGAGTACGATGGTAATTTACATATTTTTTCACTTAAGCAAAACATGGCGTTAGAGGGTGAAAACTCGAAACAGCCCCCAAAACGGCCCTGTGGGTGGCACCAACACCTCTCATGGGACCAATGTAACTCATAGAAACTGACCCCACAGCCGCGGGTCTCCAGGTTTGAGAATACAATGGTAATTTGCATATTTCTAGACTTAGGCTTAAAAACATGAAGATTGAGGGTGAAAACTCGAAATAGCCCCAGAACGGCCACGTGGGTGGCACCAACACCTCAAACGGGACCAATGTAACTCGTAGGAACTGAACCCGTAGCCGCGGGTCTCTCGGTTTGAGAATACGATGATAATTTGGATATTTCTTGACTTACGCTTAAAAAAATGGCGTTAGAGGGTGAAAACTCAAAACAACCCCCGAACGGTCCCGTGGGTGGCACCAACACCTCCCACGGGACCAATGTAACTTGTAGGAACTGACCCCTTAGTCGTGGGTCTCCCAGTTAGGGAATACGATGGTAATTTGCATATTTCTAGACTTAGGCTTAAAAACATGACGTTAGAGGGAAAAAAAACTCGAGAAAACCCCTGAACGGCCCTGTGGGTGGCACCAACACCTCCCACGGGTCCAATGTAACTCGTAGGAACTAACCCCGCAGAGAGTACGACGGTAATTTGCATATTTCTAGACTTAGGCTTAAAAACATGACGTTAGAGGGTGAAAACTCGAAATAGACACCGAACGGCCCCATGGGTGGCACCAACACCTCCCACGGGACCAATGTAACTCGTAGGAACTGACCCGGCTTCCGTGGGTCTCTCGGTTTTAGAGTACGATGGTATTTTGCATATTTCTAGACTTAGGCTTAAAAACATGACGTTAGAGGGTGAAAATTAGAAACAATCCCCGAACGGCCCCATGGGTGGCACCAACACCTCCAACGGGACCAATATAACTCGTAGGAACTGACCCCGCAGTCGCGGGACTCCCGGTTTAAGAGTACGGCGGTAATTTTCATATTTATAGACATAAGCAAAACGTTGCGTTAGAAAGAGAAAACTCGAAACAACCCCCGAACGGCCCCTGGGTGGTACCAACACCTCCCACGGGACCAATGTAACTCGTAGGAACGGACCCCGCAGCCGCGGGTCTCTCAGTTTGAGAAAACGACGATAATTTGGATATTTCTTGACTCTGGCTTAGAAACATGGCGTTAGAGGGTTAAAACTCAAAATAACCCCCGAACGGTCCCGTGGGTGGCACCAACACCTCCCACGGGACCAATGTAGCTTGTAGGAACTAACCCCGCAGCCGTGGGTCTCCCGATTTGAGAATACGATGGTAATTTGCTTATTTTTAGACTTAGGCTTAAAAACATGACGTTAGAGGATGAAAACTCGAAACATCCCCTGAACGGTCCCGTGGATGGCACCAACACCTCCCACGGGACCAATGTAACTCGTAGGAACTGACCCCGCAGAGAGTACGACGGTAATTTTCATATTTCTAGACTTTGGCTTAAAAACATGACGTTAGAGGGTGATACTCGAAACAGCACCCGAACGGATCCGTGGGTGGCACCAACACCTCCCACGGGACCAATGAAACACGTAGGAACTGACCCGGCATACGCTGGTCTCTCAGTTTTAGAGTACGACGGAAATTTACATATTTCTATACTTAAGCAAAACATGGCATTAGAGGGTGAAAACACAAAACAACCCCCAAACGGCCCCGTGGGTGGCACCAACACTTCTCATGGGACCAATGTAACTCATAGAAACTGACCCTGCATCTATGGGTCTCCCGCTTTGAGAATACAACGATAATTTGCATATTTCTTGACTTAGGCTTTAAAACACGACAATAAAGGGTGAGAACTCGAAACAGACCTCGATCGGCCCCGTGGGTGGCACCAACACCTCCCACGGGACCAATGTAACTCGTAGGAACTGAACCCGCTGCCGTGAGTCTCCCGGTTTGAGAATACGATGGTATTTTGCATATTTCTAGACTTAGGCTTAAAAACACGATGTTAGAGGGTGAAAAGTCAAAATAGCCCCCGAATGGCCCCGTGGGTGGCACTAACACCTCCCACGGGACCAATGTAACTCGTAGGAACTGAACCCGCAGTCGCGGGTCTCCCGGTTTGAGAGTACGATGGTAATTTGCATATTTCTAAACTTGAGCAAAACATGGCGTTAGAGGGTGAAAACTCGAAACAGCCTCCGAACGGCGCCATGGGTGGCATCAACACCTCCCACGGGACCCATGTAACTTTTAGTATCTAACCCCGCAGCCGCGGGTCTCTCGGTTTGAGAGTACGATGATAATTTTCATATTTGAAAATTTAGGCTTAAAAACATGGCCTTAGAGGGTGAAAATTAAAAACAACCCCCAAACGGCCCTGTGGGTGGCACCAACACCTCCCACAGGACCAATATAACTCGTAGGAACTGACCCCGTAGCCGCGGGTCTCCCGGTTTGAGAGTACGATGGTAATTTGCATATTTATTGACTTAGGCTAAAAAACATGACGTTAGAGGGTGAAAAGTCGAAACAGCCCCCGAAGGGCCCCTTGGGTGGCACCAACACCTCCCACGGGACCAATGTGTAATACCCCGTATTTTTATAGCTGTTAAATTATGGGATTTATTAAATTTAATTGAGATAAATTAATTTAATTTTAATCCGGAATGTTGCTTTAAATATTTACTAGTGTGACTAGAGTTAGTAATTATTGGAAATTTGTTATTTGTTGCATATTAGTGGATGAGTATAGTAATATATAAGATTTATTTTTATAATATTGTCACGTGAGAATAAAATGACAATTGTGGAAATTTAAGTCGGGACGCGCTTGTGTCGTGTCGGGACTAAATGTGAATTAATAAAAGTGAATATTTTATAAGTCGTTCGTATGGTCATTTTGAGTGCGCCAACGCGTCCGGAAGGGTCGAGATAGTCAGAAAAGTGTACCCGGGGGTTTAGTTTGGGTCTCGGGGCGTTTTTAGGCCTAATTGGTACCCCGGGAGGGCGTTTTGGACATTTCACCTTTTTGGGTAATTAAACCCACGAAAATTAGAAGAGTTATATCAGATACGTAGGTCACCTTCTAGGGTTAGAAACTCTAAACACAAATGACGGCCATTGGAGAGGAAGAGGAGAAGCTCTCCAAGGAGTTCTAGGCCAAGAACACCTCCGATTGCACCGCCGTCACCACCAACGCGTAGATCGCGAGACGGGGAACGAAACCACACCAATTTTGGCACCAAACCAGATTTCTAAAAATTCCAGGCAAGTGTTTATCTTGCTTATTTCGTTGATGCATCTTTCATATTGGTTTAGGAATGATTAGGATGAATTGTATGGAAGAAAAACCCAATTTGAGATAGGAAATTGCATGTAGTGATGACTTAAATGATATTTTGGAAACCCTTTGTCATGTAAAGGATTAAGAGTTTGATTAAGAAAAGAGTTCTAATTAGATACAAACACTA
Source organism: Sambucus nigra (assembly GCA_949130495.1). NCBI lineage: Eukaryota > Viridiplantae > Streptophyta > Magnoliopsida > Dipsacales > Adoxaceae > Sambucus > Sambucus nigra. Next base: position 659,267,291 of record OX422213.1, on the reverse strand, counting down.
AAAAATTTATTTCGGATGATCGGACCATTGGAATCGCTTGAAATTTTAGTATGTTGTAGCGAACGGCGAGACAGGACTGCTGACAAAAATTCAGCTTGATCGAACGGTCGGATTTCTAAAAATATTATTTTTATTAGAGAGTTTTATGTTTTGAGGACTCTTAGAGAGTTTTATATTTTGAGGACTCTTAGAGAGTTTTATATTTTGAGGACTCTTCTAAATAATAAAAAAATAAAATTCAATTAAAACTCCATTTTAATTCCGATTTCGAAACCATTTGAAATTCTCATCTTTGAAAATAAAAATTCAAAATCCTTTAATGTAAGGCAAAATCTATATTTTTAGGATATCTTACATGAGGGACAATGTAAGTATATGTTAAAGAGAGAGAGACACGTGAGAGAGTTATTTTGGGACAAATGTGTATACCTACTGAATTTTATACTTGGGGGTTGGGAGGATAGAATCCGTGAGCGTGATGTAGTAAGTGGAAAAGTTCCTCAAATTAAAATAAGATGTGAATGGTTATACGTGATAACTATATAATGTGAAATAAATGCGAATGACGAAATTATGGGAATTGAGAATTTACCCATTTTTGATATGGTAATATTAGTATAGTTATATGTTTGTGTATGCATATACTATCTATGTGTGAAAATCATGCCCACGCTACTTGCTATCCCTGAGGTTTCCGCGCTGGGACAGTCTTATCTCGATGGGACCTTTATGGGGGATATTGACTTGTACCCTAGAAGATAGATATCCTTGGTACAGGCTATTGGAATGATAGTTCAGACGGTCCTAAGAGATGCGGGTATGTGCTTTCCTCTTAGAGACTTGGAATCTATGCTTCGCCTCATTTTGTTTGTGTATAGATATCCTTGGTACAGGCTATCGCAGTGATAGTTCAGACGGTCCTAAGGGACTTGGAATCTATACTTCGTCTCAATATTGTTTGAGTATGTGTTAATACAATTCGAGAGTGATTCCGAATTTGTATTCCCCTTAATGTGAGTGATATGGGGTTTGGATAGTAGAGTATGCCCGCACCATAGTTATTATGTGGGGTGCTATTTTGATATATATATTTTCGAGTAGTTAATATATATATATGAAATTATGAAATCTGGAACTGCCTACTGTGATTTGATATGTAGGACATGGTTGATGACTCAAATTGTAAATACTTGTTTTGAGAAAGTATAATATGAAATTGGAAAGCTTTATTGATTAATAAAGTCAAAATGAGATCTTCGGTTACAAATTGAAATATTCTTTTCAAACAATTGAATCGTGAAATTTGAATCTTACGAGTAATTTAAGATAAGTTAAATCATTGGGAAGATTAGTGCGATAAATGATAAGACAAACCGTTGGGAAGGTTAGTGCGATAGGTGTGCACATTAGAAGAGAGGTGAGAATTCCTCAAGAGATTGACGCACTAATATGTTGTTGCATTGGCCTGTATCAATTTAAATACTTGCTAAACAAATTTTAAATCATATACACTATCGGGCTCTGACCCGTTTTTCTCTCTCTCTCTCTCTCTCTCTCTCTCTCTCTCTCTCTCTTGTATATATATTTATGTATTACAGGTGCCCAGCCACAGGGGCATCTTGCTTAGGAGCTCTTGGAAGGAACGCGCTGCAACTTAGGTGGAAGTTGCAGGACTCTTGATTAGACGACTTCGTTCATTCGGATTCACTCTTAGTACTTTCATCTAGTTGGGCATGTGTAGCTCTTTCCATTATTCCGTTGTTATTGGACATTTGTATTTTAGTTATTTCCAGTATTGTTACTATGGGATTTATTCAATTTGGATGTGCGACTTTAGATTTCGTATGTTGACATTCAATTGACGAATGTATTAAATTAATTGGATTATGTTGCAGAATTTAATGTGGTGTGATTCTTACTTATTGAATGTTGTTAATAAAATAAATGATTTTTCTTTAAATAAAATTTGGAAAGTATGTATGAACATGGTTTTGACACTTAGCTTAATTAATTAGGGTGTTAAATTGGAAAATTTTATTTTTCGACAGTGATGCTAAGAATGGACCAACTGTTCACCTTGATTTAATTTAATAAAGGAGTGATCGCCCGGTATTTAATTAGGCGGGGTGTCACAGGTGGTATCAGAGCATCAGGTTCTAGTGTCCTTAGGATCTGTACGACTTATTATGCTTTCAGCGATGCTTCATTTGTTATAGATCCCTATGTTTAGGATTGTCGATTCCTTTGACGAGATTTCGTTCTCCTGCTATAATGTGTATACACTAGTGAATTATAGTTTCGTTCGGATGTGTGCGTGTGCCGAGCGATGACGGATGTCAGAAGAGGACCGTTAAGCGTACATCAGGAGGCAGGGCTCAGTTGAGATTATGAAATATATCCGAGGATGATGACCGTAGTCGAGGTCACCTCCATTATGGCATGAGAAGCCAAGACTAGAAAGGCGACTAAGGTGCAGCAATGATTTTCAAATGCTGTTATAGTCAAATGAGATGCGAGGGTAAACTTACCCAATGTATTACAAAAATGTGTAGAGACTATCAATGGGAAATTTTAGAAACGCAAAAAATTGTATGTGTCTTTACCAAAGGCGGTAAAGTATCCAAAGGATTAAATATAGGACGGAGTGTGGCAAACCGAAAGTGAAAATTTAGAGAAAATTTTCTTGGCTTTCGGGACGAAGTTATAATGGTTAGAGACAACCACCAATTTTAGAAATGGAATGCTATACCTATAGGAGAACCTTAGGTACAGTGCTGACCGTATGTTACTTCCTTAACTGTTCAGGATTAGAAGCAAATGTGGTTCTGAACTCATTGAGAGAGGGCATGTCAGGGTTCCATTCGTGAATATGAATCTTAACCGTTAGCGAATTTTGTATCGAAAGATGTAGATAGAAGTGGGGGAAACGACTCCAAGTGGGAGACCAACTCGTAATAATAATTGATAATACTCGAGGAGGTAATTCTGATGGATGGTTGATTCATAGGTTGACAATGTTGTATTTTGTCAATAAAGATGATAATGCTCCTTGTGTGGGAAGCTTAAAGAAATCGAAGAATTTAGTCGAGAATAAGACTGAATACAATGGTGGTGATATAGCACCAAAAAGAGATGTGGATATACATCAGGGGACCCATTTAAATGATTCGGATAATGGAATTCTTACCAAGTGATGGTAAATTCAGTAAGTGCTATTATAGATAGTAACATGATATTTATGGCCTAAAAAGTTAAAGAAACAATCGGAATGGTTAACAGGAATCGAGTTTACTAAAGTCCGAGAGGAGGACAAATCCTAACCTCGTTAGTAGGACAGGTGGTAAGTGGATTATGTACTGAGGTATTTTGTGCGGAGTGAGATCGCTCACGATAATATGTTCCAAAGTGAGTATAAGGACAAGAATATGGTGCCTAGTAAAAGGCAACGATTAAAATAATTTTGTTATGGTTTGGGCAGACGTGTTACGTCCGAAAACCATTTGCGCAGTCAAGACGATTGACAAGGTAGAAGTGTAAGTTGTATCCTCAGAGGACGAGGCGTGTTTATGTGACACGAGAGAGTCACTATATTTTGTTCATTGCTAGATTAGCATGTGAGACGAGCTTAATGCATATAATTATAAATGTTACCATTATGTGAATATATTTCCCTAGTGTAGCGGGATTCTTCTTTAGTGCTATCCGCGGAGGATGAATGAGTATATCAACAGTGTTTTATACTTTATTGAGGTTACTCGTTGTAGTGATGCGATACACGAGTATGATATTATCTTGTTTAAAACATTCCAGAAATGGTTAGTACGATAGTGGGCATTTATTGCAAGGCTATCGGAGTGGTTGCATTAGTTCAACATGTTTTATGTTTGTTTTGGCGAGGATTTACCTGTGAGAAGGTTGGACTCGCACTTATATTATCTATCCTAGAGACTTCGGAGGAGATAGTGGGCTCGAGATATTCGATGCCAAAGTATGTATAAACTTTGCCAATATGATTCCGTATGTATCGGGATTTACCGTTGAGCGAAAAGATTTGACACAGTATTATGTTTGGCACTCCGGACTTAGTGATAGGAAGAGTGCAGTATTATATTTATCCTTAAGAGACGTGGGAGTTAAGAGTTATACCCCTAATGTTAGAAAAAGGAATTTCGAGAATTCCGATTGTATGTATTCGAGGTTTATGGAATTCTATTACCACCAACCTATGCTGAACGATAGTGAAATTTGGTGAAACGTTCTTTGTTAAGCATAATTACGGGAGATATTGTAACTTTTATGTCAAGGGACGAAATAAAGGGGTATATACTATGGACGGAGAACCTAACGGATTTTGATAACCGACAATGCTAGGTAGTAGTGTATCGGGGGGGGGGGGGTTCCTTGTTTGGATTTCGCTTTGCGAGACATCCCACGCATGAAACTTAGCGTAAGGTTGGAAATAGGGAGACGTTTGGTCACTATTCCATGGGTTCGGTACCCTGGTCGAAATGGGATCAAGTAATTATGTATGTAAGTTGGAAGTTAAATTTTGTTTTAAGGTCATTGGAGCCGATTTTTTGTGGTAGGAAAGCATTAAAAGTTATCCCCACGAGTTGAGGGGTGGAACGATGATAAGGAGAATTTAAGAATTTTGATTTCTAGGGTGATTGAGAGTACCCATATGTCATAACCGCGTATAGAACACAAGGTGAATAAAGAGTTGGAATGATTTTTAGCATGGATTATCTCGAAAGAACTTTATATTATACAAAAGAGATGACCTGTAATCATTTTGATGAATAGAGCGTTAGTGATTTATTTTGGTTGTTGTTCCTATTTGGGAAAATTTTTGTACTTATCTGATTGAGGTTGAGAATTATTATTCTTCTTTTATTGTCATGGAATTGAATGCCCTATACCTTCTATTCCGTTGAATTTAGTTAGTCCTACAGATGAGTAGCACGCCATTCGCTCTCCCAGGGCGGTCGGAGTGTTGCAAAAATGTGGGCATCTTGGTTAACTACAGTTAAAATAGTCTGAGTCGAAGGGACGTGGTAATAGACGTGTGAAATATATGTTTGTGGGACTAGTATAACGAAGTGGAAGTGATAGAGTGGATTAAACGTCACATGAGGGGCGATAATCCATACATAAGTGTGCAATTAGAATAGCACGCCCTAACTTGATTGGAAGGATGTGGGAAGCCATTCAAGAATTGGTATTCCTTGAATATAGTAGAATTTAATTGTTATGAAGCACACCCGGAGCGGAGTTGTTATTAGTCAAGTGTGAGAGCGACTCACACATATAAAGAGTAATGATGTTAGTATAGTATAAGAGATCCAGAAGTGCGCTTCGTGGAGAGAAGAGCACGGATGGAACTTTCGGCATACTACAAGGAAGGAAGGGGAGTATTACGTGTCACTTAATGTGAGACATTTCAAGTGAAGAATCGATGTTTAGCGAGATGTAGTGAGTAGTCTCTACATGAACTGCCCATAGGTAAGGTTTGGTTGAAAGAGGAGAATCAACCAAATAATTTTGTGTTATCGAAAATTCCTGAAATTGGAAGAGGTTGGTAAAGTCGGTAAAGTTCTTGGATGGGTTGCCATCCTCAAAACAAGATCAAGGGTTTATCCCAAACATGTGAATTAAGTCTCCGAGAAGGAAGTGATTGATATTCCTTTGGGCTGGCTTACAATATTAACTAGTATGCCCCAGACTTCCTTTGAAAGGAAGGATCGCGCCAGTGCATGGTCCGGCACAGTATAAATTTCTAAATCAGGATGAGATTGGTGAATCCCACCTTAGAAATGGGATTTCAGGAACCATCGGGGATGAGATTTCATTTCGAGTAGGATGTATCACCCTTAGCCAAAGAATGGGCGCACGGTGATTAAAGATTTGTGGAGCCACGTGAAGGAAATTTTGGAATCTTGATACGATGATTTCAAGAATGCTCTGTAGAAGCACTCGTACCTGTTTGTCGCGTACAAGGTACTTATTAAGGTTTTGTTATGGAAGAACCTTGACTATTCTCCTTCCGTATGTTTATAGGAGAGTAGGTAATCAAAATTTTGGATCGGTCGAGAAAACATCCGATAAATATGGTAGAATTCCACGACTGTTTTAGGTGAGCAAGAGTGATCAAATGTTCGTAATATTTTCTCAGAATGTGAGTTTTGTATATGAATAAATCCGAGTATTTGTCATGTAGTGAGGTGCGGCCTCCTAATGTTGGTGAGATAATGAAATTATAACGTATAGGCGTGACCTATGCGAATATTGTAAGGTGGGAGCACAATGTGAAGTGTCTCCAATGAGAATGTAAAACAATGTTGCTGTGAGGAAAAAACTATAGTGATTGAGAGCCGTACTATGTAGATAGTTTGCGTACTGACAAGGATATCCAGAATTGTGCTACCTGGTAGGCCTTATTTTCCGAATTTCGGGACGAAATTCAGTTATTAGGGGGGAAGTATGTAATACCCCGTATTTTTATAGCTTTTAAATTATGGGATTTATTAAATTTAATTGAGATAAATTAATTTAATTTTAATCCGGAATGTTGCTTTAAATTTTTACTAGCGTGACTAGAGTTAGTAATTATTGGAAATTTGTTATTTGTTGCATACTAGTGGATGAGTATAGTAATATATAAGATTTATTTTTATAATATTGTCACGTGAGAATAAAATGACAATTGTGGAAATTTAAGTCGGGACGCGCTTGTGTCGTGTCGGGACTAAATGTGAATTAATAAAAGTGAATATTTTATAAGTCGTTCGTATGGTCGTTTTGAGTGCGCCAACGCGTCCGGAAGGGTCGAGATAGTCAGAAAAGTGTACCCGGGGATTTAGTTTGGGTCTCGGGGCGTTTTTAGGCCTAATTGGTACCCCGGGAGGGCGTTTTGGACATTTCACCTTTTTGGGTAATTAAACCCACGAAAATTAGAAGAGTTATACCAGATACCTAGGTCACCTTCTAGGGTTAGAAACTCTAAACACAAATGACGGCCATTGGAGAGGAAGAGGAGAAGCTCTCCAAGGAGTTTTATATTTTGAGGACTCTTCTAAATAATAAAAAAATAAAATTCAATTAAAACTCCATTTTAATTCCGATTTCGAAACCATTTGAAATTCTCATCTTTGAAAATAAAAATTCAAAATCCTTTAATGTAAGGCGAAATCTATATTTTTGGGATATCTTACATGAGGGACAATGTAAGTATATGTTAAAGAGAGAGAGACACGTAAGAGAGTTATTTTGGGACAAATGTGTATACCTACTGAATTTTATACTTGGGGGTTGGGAGGATAGAATCCGTGAGCGTGATGTAGTAAGTGGAAAAGTTCCTCAAATTAAAATAAGATGTGAATGGTTATACGTGATAACTATATAATGCGAAATAAATGCGAATGACGAAATTATGGGAATTGAGAATTTACCCATTTTTGATATGGTAATATTAGTATAGTTATATGTTTGTGTATGCATATACTATCTATGTGTGAAAATCATGCCCACGCTACTTGCTATCCCTGAGGTTTCCACGCTGGGACAGTCTTATCTCGATGGGAACTTTATGGGGGATATTGACTTGTACCTTAGAAGATAGATATCTTTGGTACAGGCTATCGGAATGATAGTTCAGACGGTCCTAAGAGATGCGGGTATGTGCTTTCCTCTTAGAGACTTGGAATCTATGCTTCGCCTCATTTTGTTTGTGTATAGATATCCTTGGTACAGGCTATCGCAGTGATAGTTCAGACGGTCCTAAGGGACTTGGAATCTATACTTCGTCTCAATATTGTTTGAGTATGTGTTAATACAATTCGAGAGTGATTCCGAATTTGTATTCCCCTTAATGTGAGTGATATGGGGTTTGGATAGTAGAGTATGCCCGCACCATAGTTATTATGTGGGGTGCTATTTTGATATATATATTTTCGAGTAGTTAATATATATATATGAAATTATAAAATCTGGAACTGCCTACTGTGATTTGATATGTAGGACATGGTTGATGACTCAAATTGTAAATACTTGTTTTGAGAAAGTATAATATGAAATTGGAAAGCTTTATTGATTAATAAAGTCAAAATGAGATCTTCGGTTACAAATTGAAATATTCTTTTCAAACAATTGAATCGTGAAATTTGAATCTTACGAGTAATTTAAGATAAGTTAAATCATTGGGAAGATTAGTGCGATAAATGATAAGACAAACCGTTGGGAAGGTTAGTGCGATAGGTGTGCACATTAGAAGAGAGGTGAGAATTCCTCAAGAGAGTGACGCACTAATATGTTGTTGCATTGGCCTGTATCAATTTAAATACTTGCTAAACAAATTTTAAATCATATACACTATCGGGCTCTGACCCGTTTCTCTCTCTCTCTCTCTCTCTCTCTCTCTCTCTCTCTCTCTCTCTCTCTCTCTCTCTCTCTTGTATATATATGTATGTATTACAGGTGCCCAGCCACAAGGGCATCTTGCTTAGGAGCTCTTGGAAGGAACGCGCTGCAACTTAGGTGGAAGTTGCAGGACTCTTGATTAGACGACTTTGTTCATTCGGATCCACTCTTAGTACTTTTATCTAGTTGGGCATGTGTAGCTCTTTCCATTATTCCGTTGTTATTGGACATTTGTATTTCAGTTATTTCCAGTATTGTTACTATGGGATTTATTCAGTTTGGATGTGCGACTTTAGATTTCGTATGTTGACATTCGATTGACGAATGTATTAAATTAATGGGATTATGTTGCAGAATTTAATGTGGTGTGATTCTTACTTATTGAATGTTGTTAATAAAATAAATGATTTTTCTTTAAATAAAATTTGGAAAGTATGTATGAACATGGTTTTGACACTTAGATTAATTAATTAGGGTGTTAAATTGGAAAAATTTATTTTTCGACAGTGATGCTAAGAATGGACCAACTGTTCACCTTGATTTAATTTAATAAAGGAGTGATCGCCCGGTATTTAATTAGGCGGGGTGTCACACAATGTAACTCGTAGGAATTGACCCCGCAGTCGCGGGTCTCCCGATTTGAGAGTACGATGGTAATTTTCATATTTCTAGACATAGGCTTAAAAACATGACGTTAGAGGGTGAAAAGTCGTAACAGCCCCCAAACGGCCGCGTGGGTGGCACCAACACCTCCCACGGGACCAATATAACTCGTAGGAACTGACCCCGTAGCCGTGGGTCTCTCGGTTTTAGAGTACGATGGTAATTTACATATTTCTACACTTAAGCAAAACATGGCGTTAGAGGGTGAAAACTCGAAACAGCCACCAAACGGCACTGTGGGTGGCACCAACACCTATCATGGGACCAATGTAACTCATAGAAACTGACCCCGCAGCCGCGGGTCTTTCGGTTTCAGAATACGACGGTAATTTCCATATTTATAGACTTAGCCTTAAAAACATGACGTTAGAGGGTGAAAACTTGAAACAACCCCCGAACGGCCCCGTAAGTGGTACCAACAGCTCCCACGGGACCAATGTAAGTCGTAGGAACTGACCCCGCAGCCGCGGGTGTAAGGACATTTTTGTCCATTAACAATTTATATGTCGTACGCCGTTACACCGTTGAAGAAAATTCAAGTTTCATACATTCATCAACGGATCCGAATATCAAAAGAAGAAGAGGAATCAAAGTCTGACAGAACCGGACCGGTCCACCTGGAATAAAAGAACCGATCCGGTCAACCGGACCAGTCCGCCTAAGACCCGGACCGATCCGACTGCTGAAGGCCAGTATACCCCGGACCGTAAGCGAACCGATGAAGCCTGGAAAAGAACCGATCCGATCATCAACAGACCGATCCGCCTCTGAATAAAAGAACCGATCCGATCAATTGAACCGATTCGCCTCAGACCCGGACCGGTCCGCCTAGGATAAACTTAAACAGATCGTGTTCAGATTTTTAAGGCCCGAGACTTCTTATTTAATCCCACTACAGGAAGTGGTTTTTTAAGACTTATACACATGATTTTCAGAGTATAGAAAGCCCTAAGTCTTCACCTATTGAGCATCTAGACTCTAGGTATTTGATTCACACAAATTGCCAATCCTTTGTGAATCACTTTGCAACCCAGGAACGCACTTTTTCTGTTCACACCCTTGTGGAGAAGACCGTTCTTCTTCTCCATTGCAGCCCTACTGGAAAGGGATAGTTCCAGCCGCCGACTACAGAATCCGACACCTGAGGGTAATTCTTAGTCACTTGTATTTTCATTGTAATCCGAAATTGTACAGCCAACAATATTATAATGAAAATAAATGGTTTTGCCCCTTTGGGGGATTTTTCCTCACAAGCATGTGTTTGAATGTTCTTGCTTAGTTCATCATCTTATTTAATCACATATTGTTGCATGTTTAGGGTTTGTTTGGGTTAAAAGGTGTTTAATATATAATTTGCTCAGTTGAACGCAAGCACATACGTTCTCAAATTGGCATCAGAGTAGGTTACACTAATCTATCGCGTATTCCTATTTTTTGCAAAATTTTTCTAAGATATCAATTTTCTGAAAAAATTGATTTTTGAAAAAAGTGTGTTCAAATGGAGAAGTTATATAATAAAATGCCTATTTTTGACAGGACAAATTATGCTTATTGGAAAGCCCGAATGAGGTCGGCTTTAAAAGTCATTGATGAACGTGTCTGGATCTTAGTTGAAAGAGGGTGGACTCCTCCCTCCGTGACTGTTGATAATGTGATCAACTTCAAACCTGACACTTCTTGGACTGATGAAGAATTTAAATGGTCATCTTTTAATTCTAAGGGTCTAAGTGCTATTTCTAGGTCTGTCACACCTGATGAGTTCAAACGCATAATGACGTGCACCACGTCAAAAGAGGCATGGGATGTTTTACAACTCACCCATGAAGGAACTAATGCTGTGAAAGAATCTAAGTTGCAAAATTTGACAACTCAATTTGAAACCATCACCATGCATGAATCTGAATGCTTTGATGAATTTTATGCTAGACTTTCTGACATTGTGAATACTAGCTTTAATCTTGGTGAACATATTCCTAATGCTAGAGTTGTTAACAAGATTCTTCGTTCTTTACCTAAGCATTTTATCCCTAAAGTCACTGTGCTAAATTCTATGGGTAATTGAAATACGCTAAAATTGGAAGAACTTGTAGGATATCTGCAAACTTATGAAATTGATATGTTCCCTAAAACTGCTAAATCTAAAGATAAGGGAATTGCACTTAAAGCCCAAGAGAGAAGGAGTGAGGGGTCGGCTAGAAAAAGGGTAGAGTCGTCTAGAAAGAGAGAGACTGACACGTCAGATTCTAAGTGTGATTTTGACCTAGATGATTTGGCTCTTTTTGCAAAAAAATTCAAGAGGATTCTCAAATTTAAGAAAAATGGCAATTTTAAAGATAAAAAGAAATTTGAGAAAAATAAGTTTGAAAAGAAAAATGAAAAAGACTCCAAAAATCCTCCTAAGAAAGAAAGTGAGAGATGTTTTGAGTGCGATGGTAGGGGTCATAGAGCATTTGAGTGTGCCAATTGTCTGAATAGAGAGAAAGGGAAAGTTGTCCTTAATGCTACCCTTAGTGACGACAGTGAGGTCGAGACGATGGATTCAGGAGATGAGTCACCGCATGAGTGTAACTTCACCGCATTCATGGCCAGTCAAGTGAGCACTCCTGGTTCTCTTCACGACGATGAAGATGATGCTTCACAGGGACACCTCGACAGTGAGATCGATGTGAGTGAGGGGGAGGATGACTCAAGTGAGAGCGAGAGTGATATTCGACGCGCCTACGCTGAGTTATATTCTGAGCCATTTAAAACTAAAAAACGTAACAAAGTGCTAGTTCTTAAGATCACCGGCTTAGAGGAAGATTTAAGAAAGGCGAGAGAAAGAGAGTCCTCCACCGTTACCGCCCTGAGAGAGAGAGAATCTGCCTGTGTCGAGAAAGAGAGGTTGTTTAGAGAAAGAGAGAGTGTTTTAGAGAAAGAGAGAGGGGACTTGACTAAACAAGTGGCTAGTCTTACGAGTCAACTCCATTCCTCCGTGGAGACTCGGAAGAAACTTGAAGCCCTTGTTGCCCAGCTGACTCATGATCTTGAGAAAGCACGGGAAGTCAAGGTACAAATCGAGCACAGATCTGGGAAGATGGGAAAGATGATCCTCGGCCCCGCTTTAGGTTTTCGTGATCGGCAAGGAATTGGATATGATGGTGCCTCTACGTCCCAAATTTCACCTGGACCAGTTCCTGAGTTTACTACAACTCCTTATGGTCACCGTCAAAAACCTCGAAGGAAAGTTCGACCAAGAAAAGCAAACCAAGGTCCGCCTTTGACTGTGCTCTTTTGTACTTATTGCAAAAGAAAAAGCCACCTTAGGGAGTCTTGCTATAGCATGGGTCGGACACGACGTACTATTGCTCCACCACGTCATACTGATGAGTTTTCTAGTCCGAGAGAGCGAGTTGAGTTCTTAGCTGCCACGACCCAGAATTTAATGGAAGAATTCCGACGGATGTCTTTGCCGTTAGTGAATGCTTCTCACATTACAGCTAAAACCAACAACAACAAAGGCAAACAAAAGGTCATCCCGACTTGGGTACCTAAGAAAGACAAAAAAGGCTTTTGTTGTTCATGTTGCTCTCAAAGCACATAATACCTCATAGTGGTATTTTGATAGTGGGTGCTCTAGACACATGATAGGTGATGCCTCATTTTTTACGACTCTTGAGGAATATCAGGATGGAAGAGTCACCTTTGGAGATGGGAGCAAGTCTAGCATTATAGGACGTGGTACTGTCGAGTTACCTGGATTTCCTAAGCTAGAAAATGTTTTTTACGTCAAAGGTTTGAAAGCAAACCTTCTCAGCATTAGCCAGCTGTGCGACACTGACTTTGCAGTAAGGTTTGACCGCGACGCGTGTAAAGTCTATAATCAAGCCGGTAAACTTTTGATGCAAGGGGTGAGGACCGAGGATAATTGCTATGGTACTGAGCCCACGTCCTCACTTGTCTGTAACAGCGCCACGATCACTCCTATGGATCTGTGGCATCAACGTCTAGGTCATGTGAACGTTAGAGATCTAAATCGCTTAGCTAAAAAGGACCTAGTACGTGGCTTACCATCTCTTGGAAAGTCAACTTCGACCATTTGTGGGCCGTGTCAGTTGGGAAAACAAATTCGTAGTCCTCATAGGAAGTTGCATTCCATTACCATTTCTCGTGTTCTTGAGTTGTTTCACATGGATCTTATGGGTCCCACTCGTACTGAGAGTCTAGGTTGTAAGAGATACATCCTCGTGATGGTATATGATTTCTCCAGGTACTCCATTGTAGGTTTTCTGAGAGAGAAATCCGATGCTGTAGAATTTTTAACGACCAAGTGCCGTGTCGTGCAAAATCAACACTGTGTCACTATTAATAGGATGCGTAGTGACAATGGCACTGAATTCACAGAAGCAAAGGTAGACCTTTACTGTGATATCCTAGGGATCAAACATGAGTTTTCTGTTGTGATAACTCCTCAGCAAAATGGTATTGTTGAGAGAAAGAATAGAACGATCCAAGAGATGGCTAGATCTATGCTTCTAGGTCGTAAAGTTTCAGGAGATTTTGGGCAGAGGCAGTGTCTACTGCATGTCACACAGTGAATAGGGTTTATTTGTGTCCACACACACTTCAGACTCCTTATGAGTTGTGGACTGGCAAGAAGCCCAACCTGGCATATTTCCGTGTTTTTGGGAGTAAATGCTACATCCTACGGGATAGAGAGCAATTAGGAAAGTTTGACTCCCGGAGCGACGAGGGAATATTCACTACACCAAATCTTCCCATTTGTCAAGTTCATTGACCTTGACAAATCCAACTTGTCAAGGTCAATGACCGTGACATTTTGAGGCGAGATAACTTTTTTTGCCACGGTCGTGTCACGGTCGTGTCGCGGTCAATGACTGTGACACGTTTGTCACGATTTATAATCATGACAAAGCCGTGACCCTTTTTAAAAAAAAATTCACGGCCATTGACCGTGACACGTCCGTGACAACCTTTATCACGGACGTGTCACGGTCAATGACTGTGACAATTCTGGGCAGAATTTAAAAAAAATCTACTGGGTAGTATGGCCACTGCCACTGCCCAGCAGTATATTTGTACCTATTATAGCAACGTTGTACCTGTTCCAAACATCATATATCCGAACAAACTAAAGATAATTCAAATATATATTCAAATAAGAAACTATTTAAGAAGAAACAACATCAACATCAATTATCTCAAATCTACAAATTATTTGCATGGAAAAGAGATTTTGTACCGCGACGCTCGGGAACACCTCCTTATCCTTCCCTTCTCGTTCGAATAGCCACATAAGTATAGGGCATATGTGGCCTACCCTTAGGTCCACTCCCTGTCCCCTGAATTGAAATAAAGTAAAATTAGTATCCGCCCCTCAAATATAGATGAAATCGAAATCGAAATTGACATATAAATATAAATACATTACCTGTAGTGTCACTCAAACAGCTAACTTGAGCTCATATGGCACCTCCTTCCAACTAATGTACCACGGGAAATCGTGTCAAATATAATTCTCTTCATATCTAAACACTAAGAAATACCATAATCCTATGGAGTTATGCGTTGCAAATTCCTTCCAACCGTTGTGTAGCCAAAAATTAGCAGTTGAAGTTGTCAATTCCACCTTTCAATGGTCTCCCATGTTTTGCTAGAAGTTCCAAGTGGTGGGGTATGGAAAGTGGAATTGACAACTTCAACTGGTGATGTTTGGCTACATAACGGTTGGGAGGAATTTGCAGAGCATCTCTCCATAGGATTATGGCATTTCTTAGTGTTCGGATAGACGAAGAGATTCAGTCTCCTCTCCACAAATAGGACACCTCAAATAGCTATGTACTAATCACCTATTAAAGGTAAGAAGCGTATATTCATGGATTAGTATAAACAAAACTTAGATGTAGTTGGAATATTTATGTATTAATCTCCTCTCCACACACGCACACTACACAAGAGTGAAAATGATAAAGTGAAGATCAAGTAAAAGCATTAAAAATGGATGTTTCGGTACAAATTGAAATATTTATTACAAATTGAAAAATTGTTTCAAATTCGGGTTATCATAAAAAATGGATTGATATTCGGTAGGAGAAGCCAAGTCATCCACACTACTATTTAGACGCCTTGGCGCGTGTTGGACAATTGACCACGGCTCGTTGTTGATATACTCCGAGTAAAACACTTGCTTAACCTTTTGAAATGCACAAACAAATGGCTCATCGCTCACGTGGTCGTTTCTCTTCAACTTGGACAAGTCAACCATGATCAAATTGGTGACAGGATCAACTTTACAAGCATTTTTATCCTCAACTCTTACCCATTCACAGTAAAATACAACCTCTTTGAAGCTTATATAATCCAATTCAAATATATTTTGGATTACACCATAGTAAGTCATTTCAGCTTCAACGAGGTTTTTATCTTTTGCGCTCGCTCGAAAGAAAGTAAGAGCCTTGTATGAAATTCTCGAGTTTTGTACATTTGTACTTTCCTCGTACACTTTAGTGCCGAAAATATAACCGTTCAATCGGTACTTTTTGTACTCTTGTGCCACGAACAAGGGTCCAATGGCTAGACGAGCAAGCCTTGATGTCGCATCACCCATCTTTAGGAGCTGAGAATATAGACAAATTAATTATATTAGTGGTAAAATTTGAGTGTAATGTAACGTTATATAACGACTGTTTTCATTATAATTACCTCTTGTGTCAACCATAGCCTAAATTCGTTGTCTAATTGTACCATTGTTTTTCGTCTTTTATCGTTCTCACATGCTTCATATTTACTGCATATTACAAAATTAATCATGTATAAAATAGTCTAAAATAATGTTAAACATTATAATATTCGAAACTTACTTTTTCCATTCTTCGACATATTCATGTGTGTCAAATAGATAAAGAGCTACTTGTTCATGTTGCAAACTCGTTAATTTCACTCGTTTTCCAATCACATTACCACCATCATCGAGGAATTCATCAGTGTCATCAACGCTGGTCGAGTCAGGCATATATTCCCTAGTATATATTTATGACTCCACGGTGATGTATTCCTCTGCAATTGATCCTGCAATATATCGCGTATTCTTGACGTAATCTTTATAAACTTTCATCAATCTTTCAAACGGATACATCCACCGATATATAACTGGACCACAAAGAAGTGCCTCGTCGCATAGGTGTACCAACAAGTGAACACTTATGTCAAAGAATGCTGAGGGAAAGTACTTCTCCAATACACAAATCGCTTCGTTCACAGCCAATTTCGCGGCCACTATGTGTTCTCGATTCACTACCTTCTCACATAAGAGGGATAAGTTAATACTAATTTGCATAATAGCCCTACGCAAATCCTTGTGCTTGGAGAAACAGTGCTTAAACAATAGAGGAACCAATTGCATGATCACATGCCAATCGTGGGACTTACACTTATGTAAATCATGAGTAACATAATTCACAATCCTTTGCAAGTTGGATGAAAAAGTAGATGGGCCCTTCAAATTATATATTGTGTCTAGAAGCACCTTCCTTTCCTCACTCGTCAAAGTAAACGCACCAGGGGGAATTATTGTCCTTCCCCTACTATCTTCTTTCAACCATAGTTGTTGCTTAAGTTTTAACGTTTTAAGGTCTTTTCGTGCATTTTCTCCATCCTTCAAATGACTCCCCCCAAGGCAAGTACCCACAATATGTTCAGCGAAGTTCTTCTCTGCATGCATCACATCCAATACATGGCGCACCGGGTTTTTCTTCCAATAAGGCAAGTCAAATAAAATTGACCTCCGAGACCATGCCTTTCTTATCTCAGTTTCATTCCCAGTTGGGGTCTTCTTATGCTTGACATTCTTAAATTTGGGATTCTTACCTGGCATATTTGGGCCACATTCAGAAGATTTACTTTCAATTTCTGAACCCAAAAGTTGTCTCGGTGGTAGCCTATGTTCAACTCCGCCCAATAAAAAATTGGAACCTTTCTCAAATCTGAAACTATGAGCTGGAGGTAAAAACCTCCTGTGGCAATGGTATACATTTTTTAAGCTAGAGGATAGACGAAGAGATTTAGTCTCCTCTCCACAAATAGGACACCCCAAATAACCATGTACTACACATCCGGATAATGTCCCATGAGCTGGAAAATCATGAATTTCCCACATCAACATAGCTTTCAGCGTAAACTCTTATTTTCTAAAATAGTCAAATGATTGTACACCGTCTTCCCACAACTCATTTAATTCTTCTACCAAAGGAGCCAGGTAGATATCAATGTCATCACTTGGTGCCTTTGGCCCAGGTATCAATAAAGCCATCATCGAAAATTCAGGTCTCATACACTGTGAAGGAGGGAGGTTGAGTGGGGCTAGGATCACTGGCCATGCACTCTGATTGGTGCTTAGATTTCCAAATAGATTGAAACCATTTGTTGATATAGCCAAACGAATGTTGCGTTGTTCTCGAGAAAAATCGGAATACTCAAAATTCATCCTCCGCCAGGCAGTAGAATCAATAGGATGACGCATGATATTACCCCCTACTTCTGCCCTAGCATGCTAAGTCATTGCCTCTGCAATCCATGGTACTGTGAAAAATCGCTTTAATCTAGGCCCAACGGGAAAATATTTCAATACTTTTTGAGGCACTTTTGAGCTTGTGCCTTCCTTACTAGTAGATTGGACATATCTAGGTTCAACGCATACCGGACAACGATCGATATTTTCATACTCCTTTCGGTATAGTATGCAGTCATACACACAAGCATGAATCGATTTATACTTCATTCCCAAACCTTTCAAACTGTTCTTCATAACAGGATAGATATTTGGAAGTGTATTCACCTTGGGTAATAAGCCCTTCACCCATTTCAGAATTCCCATCACGCTATTGCCAGACAAACCGTACTGCGTCTTCAAACTGTGCAAACCAACCATGGCATGTAAAGTTGTTTGATCTTTCTCACAGCCGGAGTATAACGGTTGGGTTGCCTTAAATTTTAAACTTTGGTAGTCATCGTCAAGTTTTATCATGTTATCTTCACGAGCACTTGAATCTTCTACATCATCAGTAACCTCATTCTCTTCAGCTTCATAAACTCCGTACGCATCATCAACTAAATCCTCTAACATATTATGATCTACGTCGTCCCCTTCTACATCTATTCTACTTGTTGAAGGTTGTTGTGAAGGTTGGTCGGGGACAAAAAGAACTTTCAATTCACCGTGAAAACTCCAAAATTGATAACTATCTTGCATACCCGATCTTAACAAATGTAGTTCAACTGTTTTCCACTCAAACACCTTACCATTCTTACACCTAGCACACGGACACGGAAACTCTTCATCATTACGACATCTCTTTGCATATTTCACGAATTCGTTAGCACCTCTGCGAAACACATCCCCCATTCTATTAGTCTCACCCATTTATTCTTTGTATTTCGGATATCCCATCACAGCTACCACAACTAAACACCTATTAAAGGTAAACAAAACTTAGATTTATAGTATGTTTTATTTAATTATCCCATCATTTAATTATCCTATTAAAGGGTAAATGGTCCTATCCCATTCAAGACTGCATTTTTCTGTAATATACTTAACAGCTCATGCACATTGTTACGATTTGAAAAAAATTCGACAGCATATCCCCTTAGTTCTCCAAGTACACGACGTAGATTGGCAGGTGTGAGTGTTATTTCAATTGGTCAATTGAAATAACAGTCACACTTGTCAATCTAGTATGTACCCAAAGAACATTAAGATACGACTGCAGAACTTCCTCCAAAAGTAACAACTTTAAGCCAATAAGAATATTATACAGAAATTATACAGTCTCAAACTGTCCAAACGGGACAATTC
Organism: Sambucus nigra; assembly: GCA_949130495.1. NCBI lineage: Eukaryota > Viridiplantae > Streptophyta > Magnoliopsida > Dipsacales > Adoxaceae > Sambucus > Sambucus nigra. The sequence goes on along the minus strand of OX422213.1, from coordinate 659,248,360 downwards.
GAGAGATCTCATTACAGGGGTAATGACTCTCGAACGGGTCTAAGGGCTATTGAATGCGTACGCATAAGAACTATAATGCTAGTATCTATGCGCACTATATTTAATTTCAAGTATGTTTCATATAATGGGTTAATTCAAATACAAAAATAAATTCATGGGTTAAGTTCTAAAATAATCAACCTAAAGTTGTGGTTCATAAAGTATTATCACAAATATAAACTAAGAGTGATAAAATAACTTTGAGGCATATAAATTAATTGTGACAAAGTAAGATTATGCACCAGAACCTAAAATTTAAAAAAAGTGTTTTTATTTAAACCCCACTTTTCTTTCTATAACTCCTATTTTATTAAACTTTAAATATAATTAAGGGTGTATATAAAGAAAATTTAAATAGGAATAAAAACAACATTTTTAAAATATGAAGGGCTCACCAATTTGATCAAATTTTTCAACAACATCGACTAATTGATCTTTATTATAAGGCAATTACTACAAATTTACGCGCATCGCCCGAATTTAAAAAGTAATTTAATGACTAAAGTAATACTTTTTTTAACTTTAGTTATTCACCACAAATCTTAAAAAATATTTTATTTTTCATGCTTTTTTAACTTCGGATGCTTTTACCAACTTCGGATGACAATTACTACAAATTTACATTTTTGGATATTATTTTAAAATATTATTTACATTTTTGGATATTATTTTTGGAAATTTATAGAAAATTACTTATTTATTTATATTTTTAACCCCTACCCCCACCCTGCCCCACCCCCTACCCCCCACCCTGCCCCCACCCCTACCCCCACCCTGCCCCACCCCCCACACATGCACACACACATGCACATATATACACACATACACACATATATATACACACAAACATATATATAAATGGAAGAGAGAGAGAGCGAGAGAATTAAACCTGAAAGTAGAGAGAGAGAGAGTGAGAGCATCGTCGAGAGAGAGAGGGAGGGGGAAGGAATGGCGCGGGAGGGAAAAAAGAAGGGGGAAAGGGTTTTTGCTGCTAACATTGTCACGGTCGTGTCACGGTCATTGACCTTGACAATTATTTAAAGAATTGTCACGGTTAATGACCGTGACAAGTCTGTGACAAGTAAATTTGTCACGGCCTTATCACGGTCATTGACCGTGACAATTCCTTGTCACGGTCGTGTCAAGGTCAATGACCGTGACACAAAACGCGTGTTTTTTATCACGGTTAATGATCTTGACAAGGCTGGCCGGCTGAAAGGTGACAATTTGCCCATTTTGGTGTAGTGATTTCTAGGATATTCATCAAATAGCAGAGCGTACCGGGTTTTTAACCTGAAGAGCTCTAAGGTTATGGAATCAATAAACGTCACCGTGCAAGATGACGAACCTTCGATGGTTATTGATCCTAACCTTCAGTGTGAGGATGAGAATTGTTCTGACAATGATTTACCTGTTCCTCTCTTACACTCTGTGGACCCTACTCCTGCGCTAGGGGACACACCTGCTTGTGTTCGCAAGAGTCATGACCCTTCTGCCATTGTTGGTGATCACACTCTAGGGGTCAAGACTCGTGCTCAACTAGAGAACTTTGTTAGCCATCTTTGCTACACGTCCAAAGTCGAGCCCAAGAATCATAAAGAAGCACTCAAGGATGAACATTGGATATCTGCTATACAGGATGAGTTGCTTCAGTTTAAAAAGAATAATGTCTGGTAACTTGTCCCCCGGCCTAGTGAGACTAATGTGATAGGTACCCGGTGGATTTTTAAGAACAAAATGGATGAAAATGGTACCATAATCAGAAATAAGGCTAGGTTGGTCGCTCAAGGCTACACACAGATAGAGGGTGTAGACTTTGGGGAGACATTTGATCCTGTTGCGAGGCTTGAGTCCGTCCGTATTCTGCTCGCCATCGCATGTCATCTGCGCTTCAAGGTATATCAGATGGATGTCAAGAGTGCCTTTCTGAATGGAATTCTACAGGAGGAGGTTTATGTGGAATAACCAAAAGGGTTTGAAGACCCTCAGTACCCAGTGCACGTCTACTATCTCAGGAAAGCCTTGTATGGTTTGAAGCAAGCACCCCGTGCTTGGTACGAGAGGCTTACTTCCTATCTCTTAGCTCGTGGCTTCAAGAGAGGGGGAGTAGATATGACGTTGTTCGTCAGGAGAGATGACGGTGCTATTTTGGTTGCCCAGTTCTATGTGGACGACATAGTATTTGGATCCACATGCTCCCAGCATGCTCAGCACTTTGAGGAGGAGACGAAAAGTGAGTTTGAGATGAGCATGGTTGGTGAGCTTACATTCTTCCTTGGTCTCCAGGTTCGTCAGCTAGAGGATGGGATGTTCATCTCCCAATCCAAGTATGCTAGAGACCTAGTGAAGAAATTTGGTTTAGACTCCGCTAAGCGTGCACGTACACCTATGAGTACCACTACCAAGCTTAGTAAGGACACTTTAGGCAAGGATGTAGAGCAAACCTTATATCGGAGTATGATAGGTAGTCTTCTCTACTTTACTGCCATTCGTCCCGACATCGCCTTTAGTGTTGGAGTCTGTGCGTGATATCAGGCGTCCCCTAAAGAGTCACACTTACTTGCTCTAAAACGTATTATTAAATACGTAAGTGGGACTCTCTCATACGATATTTGGTATTCCTTTGATACCGATGACCGTTTGTCCGCCTATTCAGATGTCGATTGGGCTGGGGATGTAGATGGTTGTAGGAGAACTTCTGGTGGGTGTTTCTATTTTGGTTCTGCTCTTGTCTCCTGGCTGAGCAAGAAGCAAAATTCCATCTCTTTGTCCACTGCGAAGGCTGAGTACATAGCCGCCGCGAGTTGTTGCACACAACTCTTGTGGATGAAGCAAATGCTGGAGAATTATGGGATTTCACAGGACACCATGACCATTTCTTGTGACAACACGAGCGCGATACACATATCCCGCAATCCAGTTCAGCATTCGCGCACCAAGCACATCAGGATACGTGAGCACTTTATACGACAGCTAGTTGAGGAGAAAGTCGTATCCCTGAGTTTAGTTCCCACCGACTGTCAGTTAGCCGACATTTTCACGAAACCTTTAGATGCCCTTAGATTTGAGAGTCTTAGGAAGTCTTTGGGGATTTGCACAGTTGACTGAGGGGTTGGTCTATGTCTAGAATAAGATGCTTCTTCATGTTCATATCATATGCTTCCTATTGCTAGTCTGTTTTGTATGTACCATTGCTTGTTGTACAGCTTTTATTTATTCTTTTTGCTGTTTATATTTCTTTTGAAAAAATACAAAACGATTTTCCTTTAAGAAAAATTTTAAGAAAAGCCCAAAAAGATTTTATTTTGATAAAATTTTTGAAAAATCCAAAAAGATTTATGTTTTTGCTTCTTATATGGATGAGCATTTAAGATAGCCAAGTCACAACTTCATTCCATTTATCCATGTGACTGTTTGATAGAGATTTGAGAGGCTACATCATTTCATCTATGTGCTTTACATTGGTTGGAGTCTTTGAGATGTAATTAGTGATATCTTCCTACATGTTTGACTCCTATATCCTTTATTGCACACATGCACGGCTATATTTGATTATTGCACTTGTCTATCTCATATTGGCTTGAGTGTTTCCATCTCAATTCTGTCTATACAATGTACAATATGCGATAAAACTTGATAAGATTGGAATGCATGTAAAAACCGTTTTGGTGAGATTGTGTGTTTTTGTATAACGGGGAGGGGCTGCGAAAGGTAATCATCTATCTTTTGCGCAAAAGCCACCGTTGAAAAGGACCTAAAAATGGAGGAATTTTAATATCCGAGGTCCAAAGAGGTTAAAAGTGAAGCACCTTATACCTTTGACTTACTTAAGTCTATACTGTATAAGTGTTCAACTAGTTTGGAAATAGTGACAAAATTGGTTGTCCATCCTAGAATCCAAAGAACCTCAGAATCACTCTCTCTAATCCTCTTCAATGATCCAAGAAGGTATAAATTGAATCACACTACACACATTAGAAGTGCATACATGTGTATATATTGCTTAAAATTGATTGTGTGATTAATTCCCCTTAAAATGTGGTTTTAATTATTTTTTTTGGGAATTTATAAACATTTTTTAAATAAATATTTTCATTAATAAAATGTGATTATATAATTTGTGGGGTAAATTTGCTATTTTGTAAACTTCATTTTTCAATGGAATGTTTGTTTGGGTAGAATGTAAATGCGCTAGAGACTTCAGGGTGCTGCCTGTAATTACTTTGGACGCTCGTTTGTGAGCCACTCATATGTCAACACTTGTCATCCTCCTGATGTATATGTTTGTGTTTGTTATGTGAGAGGGTTGGCTGGTGGATTGTTGATCGTTGGATCAAAGCTTATCGATGGTCTGCATGTGTTTTAAACCTATCCTTGTGCCATCCTATGAACCAATCACAATCGACTTTACCACCGCTATTTTATAACCCTTAGATCAAGTCAATCTTAGGATGATTTAATCTCAGCCCTTGATTCCCTTCGCATCTCCAGAACCTTCCTCCACCCCTATACAAACCCCCCACTTCTCAGACTTTCAAGACTTTTGGGCATTCGTCATTTCTGAGAGAAAAAAAATAGAGAGAAGAGAGAAGTGAGAGAGAAGAGAGAAAAGAAAAGAGAGAAGAGAGAGAAAGGAAAACTGTGTTAGCCAAAACCAAACTCTAACCCTAAACACTTCATTTTCTGAATCAAACCTTCGTATACACACAACCCCAAACACAACCTTGAGTGTTTGAGAGAGAGTGGTTTGTTCATATTGAAGCTGTAACCTCTTTGTCTATGATCTTGTTTACAACTTAAACATTCGTGTGAAGATCTGCATTTCTCTTTCATAGAAACTATAGATCTACACTCTGCATGTTACATTTCACTATATCTGCATATTTCTTTCTTGATTTAAGAAAATATTTACTGATTTAGTTTTTAAAATGTTTTATGGTTTCTATTCTTACGAAACTTAAACCTTGACCTAGTTGGATTCACACTTGGAGATTTTCAGTCTCAAAAATATTTTGAAAAACAGAGATTGATTAAGATCTTGACCGATTTAGAAGCGAGATATCCGTGGAATCTGGGATACATTTAAAGGTCAAAAAGGTTTCAAGTTCTGTGAGAAAGAAAGAAAAGAAAATCACAACATATAGTCTTTATATGTAATTTTCTAGGACTGTCTGTAAAACTAAGTGTGTGTGAGTTCATGCATGTTGATAGGAATCACTTCACAAACACTTAACACACTACTACACTGGAAGTGTTGTGAATAAGATAAAAGATTATTGAGTCGACATAAGGAAGCTAAAGCAAAGGAAGTTATCAAACTGGAAGAACATCATCAACAATCAGATCTATGAGAAGTTAGAAGGACACCAAGTGGGGCATATTCCTAAACTTAGAATAGGTTGATTTGTGTGCATGTATGTTGTATTGTTTGTAACTATTATTTGTTATTAGTGGATTTTTGCTTTTGTGACTTAGAAGTCACCGTGGATGTTTCCTCTGTTGGGAGAGGTTTTACCACGTTAAAAACTGTGTGTTCTGATTGTCTTCATCTACTCATCTCATTTTATAGTGTGCTGAATTTTTGAAACTGTCTTAGTTTTAAAAACTGATTACAAAGTCTTGATTACTCTCGTACATAAGTTTTTTATAAACACATCTTGTTGTTTATTATTTTTATTTTCAAAAGAAAAGGGTTTCTTCAACAAACATCTCGGAGATGCTTATATAGTTTAATCTTGTATTAAACGACATTAGCAACGTTTTTCAATTGGTATCAGAGCCCTGTTAAGTTTTATTTCAAAAAGATCTTGTGTTTCTGAAATCGTTTTCTGAAAAACTTAACTATGGACGAGAAGAATGAAAAGTTTGGTAATCTGTCCAGACCTCCACTCTTTGATGGAAACAACTTTGCTTACTGGAAAGTAAGAATGGTTGCCTTCATCCAAGGGACTTTAGGAGATGATGTCTGGGACATTATTGAAAATGGATATACTTATCCTACTAAACCAGCCATTGAAGGAAGTGATGAGAGGGTAAAGAAAATCTTAAGTGAGTTTACCTAAGAAGAGAAAACTATTTCTCAAAATAACAATAAAGGCAAGAATGCCATTTTTATGTCTATTAATGAGTATGAGTTCAAGAGAATCTCATCTTGTGCCACTTCTAAGGAAGCGTGGGACACATTAATCACTGGCCATGAAAGAGACTCAAGAGTTAAAGCTGCTAAAACTCAAATGCATATCCAACAGTATAACTCTTTGATCATGTCTGATTCTGAGTCTTTTGATGATTTTTACATGAACTTAACTGATATAGTCACTAAGTTGCATGCTAATGGTATTCCTTATGATAGGAATGAGATTGTTTCTAAAATCCTAAGATCATTACCACAAAAGTTTAACAGCAAGAGGTATGCTATTGAGGAAATGAGTGATCAAAAACTTACCCCTGAGTTACTCAGTAGCAAACTTAGGACTGTGGAAATGGAATTAGACTTTAAGAAACAATTAAATCATTCACAAAGAAAACAGCCCAACTCTAACTTGAGTTTTGCCTCCAAGATATCTAAACTTGAGTATAATTTGATCAACTCTGACTCTGATGAGGAGTGTGATATAGACAAACTAGATAATCAGATTACCTTAATGTCTAAACAATTTAAGAAAATTGTTAAATTTAGAAACAAACAGGCAACTAAACAAGGCAAGCCTAATTATCATACTCTGTCTAATCCCAAACCTCATGAGAGAGGTCTTGATAAACATCCCAAGGACAACAACTCCAGACCCACTAGAGACCTTAAAACGATTGAATGTTTTAGATGTGGGAAACTAGGTCACATTGCTCAAGATTGCAGAGTTAATCTGAATAAAGCCAACACACACAATAGAGCCAATGTCTGTAAAACGTGGGATGATTCAAGTGACTCTGATGAAGAGGAACTTGAGGCATCAAATGTACTTGACCCTTGCATGTCCTTTTATGCTAAGATCATTTACAATGATGGTATGCCTGTGTGTGATAATGATGCTCCTACTCCTGCTTGTGTGAATACTGCTTTGACTGGCCTAGATGCTTTATTATCTGAAAATGTTGCTAATTATAGTTCCGTGTGTGTGAGTCAAAGTGATCTCGATAACGACGATGTAAATGGGTGCGTGAGTACTAAAACTGAATTGTTAGGGGTCACCACACACACTTCACTTTGCGACTCAGACACAGATGACCTCCCTGATATCCATACTTTGTATGCTAAAACTCTTAAAAAAGGCACTAGATTGGAGAAGACTGTTAGAGACCTGACTAAGAAATTAGATGATCTAAGTCTTATTGTGAAGCTGAATGCCGAAGAGTGCACTAACCAGTGTCTGTCTCATCAATCTGAAATTGAAACTTTTGATCAAAAATTAAAAGATTTGACTAAAACTAATGAAACCCTGGAAATGAAATATAAGGGAACATTATTAGAACTGGAGGAAGCAAAAACAAAGACAGCTACTATTTTCAAAAAAAATTCTAAGTTTGAAAACAATTCAAATTGTTTTACTGACTTTGTTGTTGACTCCAAGACCAATTCTGATGATAGAACCGGTATTGGATTTTTCCCTAAGAACAAACCACAAACTACAAATCTTGAACCTATTAAGTTTGTGTCTGGGGGCAAAAGACCAATTGATACATGTCCAGATTTTCATTTTATTAAAAAGGAATTTGATCAAAAGAAACAATAGAAAGACATTGGAGAGTCTAGTGATTCTAAGGCTGACACTACACTTAAGACTAAATACGTCTGTCCTTTGATCAGAAAGGCTGAATCTACCTTCAAAACCATCCCTCCTAGGAATAGGACTTCTGAACAGAATGCTGTTAAACCCATCTTTAGAAGTTTTCCTAAGGAAGTTCATCCCTCAAGCAATCAATATTGCTCCTACTATGACATATATGGTCATTCCTTTGAAGGTTGTTATGATAGGCGTCTAAACACCCCTGTGTACAACTCTTCTGTCTACAAGAACTTTAACTACTCTAGGCAAAATCGTAACCATTATGTCCTTCCTAGACAACCTGACAAAAACTCTAACTACAAAAATAGAAAGACCAAAACTAAGAGTTCATTTAAGAGAAAGGCTCCCAAAAACTTTCCTAAACCAAAAGCTCAAATTTTCCACAATAATCAGTTTGTTGCCCCAAATGTTTTTCGACAAAAAGCTGTTTCTCGAAAGTTTTATCAAATGAGGGCAAACATGCGCAAAATTAAAACTAGAGCTATTTGGGTTAGAAAAGATGATCTTTTACCCCAAATGAAGTGTAACATTGTCATCACTGCTTTAAAAGCTGAACACACTTCATCTGGATGGTATTTAGATTCAGGATGCTCCAAACATATGACAGGAGATGAAACCAAACTTTTAAACAAAACTAGATTTGCTGGTGGCAAAGTAGTTTTTGGTGATGGAGTTTCATCCCAGATCATAGGTAAAGGAACCTTAAAAGAAGAAGGAATGCCTGTTCTGGAAAATGTTCTATTAGTTAAAGGCCTTAAAGCCAACCTCCTAAGTATATCACAATTTTGCGACTCTGACCATACAGTTACCTTTTCAAAGAATAATTGTAAAATTCTAGATGATAAAGGTAAATGCATTATTACCGGATTTAGAACACCTGACAATTGTTATACTGTCAAGACTGGTTCTGAAACCTGTAACATTGTCATAATGGATGACAATGAAATCTGGCATAATCGTATGGGTCACCTAAGTTATGATATCCTTAGTAGATTGTCTAGTCAAGAGATTGTTAGAGGAATTCCTAAAATTAAACCTATTTCCAGTGTTGTCTGTGGTCATTTCCAGGAAGGAAAAATAGTTAAGACTTCTCATAGAAAAGTTAAAGACATTCTCACCACTAGATCTCATCCATATGGACCTTATTGGTCCCTCCAGAACTGTTAGTCTTTGTGGACATAGTTATATCCTTGTCATGGTTGATGATTTCACACGATTCACTTGGGTTGCCTTCTTGAAACAAAAATCTGACACGTTTCAGAAGTTTTTGAAAATTTTACTAAGAATTGAAAATGAGAAGGACACACAAGTCAATCGCATTCGTAGCGATAGAGGGGGAGAGTTCATATACACAGGAATAGTTGAATATTGTGACTATAATGGTTACAAACACGAATTCAGTGCCCCTAATACTCCTCAGCAGAATGGTATTGCTGAAAGGAAAAACCGAACTCTTCAAGAGATGGCACGTGTCATGTTACATGCCAAATCTCTACCTAAATACTTTTGGGTAGAATCTATTAGAACTGCATGTCATATCACTAATAGGGTCTATCTAAGGAAAAACTCTAAACAAACTCCTTATGAGTTGTGGTACGGTAAGAAGCCTAATACGAAATATCTAAGAACTTTCGGAAGTCAGTGTTATGTCTGTAAAGATAGAGAACATCTGTCTAAATTCGAGACTCGTGGTGATAAAGCCATCTTCTTAGGATACTCCCCAAACAGTCGTGCTTATCGTATATACAATCTGCGTACTAAGGCCCTTATGGAATCGATAAATGTAATTATAAGCGACACTATTGTCGAAAATAAGATATCTGAATCACCTATTGTGGTTGAATCTGAAAATGATTTCAAAACTGATTCACCAGAAATAGATGACTCATTACCTATTGAGAGCCCAGAAGTACCTGGCTGGGTCTCTAAAGATCATCCCATTGACAACGTGGTCGGTAATCCTAATGAGCCAGTTCGTACTAGATCCCAGTTAAGAAATTATGCTAATTATGCATGTTTCGTTTCCCTTGTGGAACCGAAAAATGCTAATGAAGCATTGAATGACACACACTGGATTTCTGCAATGCAGGAAGAACTTTTACAATTTGTCATTCACGATGTCTGGTATCTTGTACCGCGACCTCAAAACAAAAATGTTATTGGGACACGTTGGATTTTTAAGAACAAATCTGATGAAAATGGGGTAATCCTTAGAAACAAAGCTAGACTAGTTGCTCAAGGTTACTCACAAATAGAAGGAATAGATTTTAGCGATACTTTTGCCCCTGTCACTCGTCTTGAATCTGTTCGACTTCTTTTCGCCATAGCATGTCACTTAAAATTTACACTTTATCAAATGGATGTCAAGTCTGCCTTCCTCAATGGAATTATGTCCGAAGAAACGTATGTAGAACAACCCAAAGGGTTCATTGACCCTAAATACCCTGACCATGTATTTCGTCTAAAAAAGGCTTTGTATGGCTTAAAACAAGCTCCTCGAGCTTGGTATGAACGCCTTTCCAAATTTTTGTTGGATAAGGGTCTTAAGAGAGGAGGAAATGACCAGACTCTGTTTGTCAAACATTTTGACAAAAACATTATTATAACCCAAGTCTATGTAGATGACATCATTTTTGGGTCTACTTCAACATCTGAAGTTAAATCTTTTTCTGCAATTATGCATAAGGAGTTTCACATGTCCCTTATGGGGGAACTACAACTTTTCTTAGGATTTCAAGTGAAACATAATTCTGATGGTCTATTTGTCTCTCAAACCAAATATGCCTTAGATATTGTTAAGAAATTTGGTTTAGATAATGCTAAAGTTGCCAAAACGCCTATGAGTACTACTGTTAAATTATGTAAAGATGAAACTGGAAAGTCAGTTGATTCCACACTTTATCGTAGTATGATTGGTAGCCTACTCTATCTAACTGCCTCATGACCGGACATAATGTATGATGTATGTCTGTGTGCTCATTACCAGAATAACCCTAAAGAGAGCCATTTATCGTGTGTAAAACGTATAATAAACTACATAAAAGGCACTCTCAATCTTGGACTTAGGTACACTAATGATACCTGTAGCACCATCATAGGGTATACTGATGCTGATTGGGCTGGGGTGTACTGATGATAGTAAAAGTACATCAAGTGCCTGTTATTATGTCGGCAATAATTTAGTAGGTTGGAGTAGCAAAAAATAGAATTGCACATCTTTATCTACGGCTGAGTCCGAATATATAGCTGCAGGAAGTTGCTGTTCTCAATTGTTATGGATAAAACAAATGTTAAGCGATTATGGGATTAAAGAAGATCAATTACAATTGTATTGTGACAATCAAAGCGCCATTAACATATCTAAAAACCCGGTTCAACACTCGCGAACTAAGCATATTAAAATAAGACATCATTTTATATGCGAACTTGTTGAAACTAAGGAATTAGAAATCCATTACCTGCCTACTGATCTGCAACTTGCAGATATGTTCACTAAACATTTAGACTATAACCAATTTCTGTATTTGCGAAATTCTATAGGTATGGTATGCGCTGATTAAAACTCTTAAGACCTTAATTTTTACCCTTTGTCCATTTGAGACAAAATGGGGGAGAAATTTGAGTTTTACGAGTTCAATGTTTTGTTCACATTTCATCTAAACTGCTTGATCTTAGTGTGCATATTTGCAGGAATCTCTTCTACTGATTGTCTACCATTTCTAGTGTACAAATTTGTAAATAGTTGAGTAATGTAATTTTTGACTTTCTAGGAAATGGGCAGATAGTATCATTTGTATAGGACTAGGTTTTATTTTTTTTGGTTCCCTACGAGTTTTAAGCTAACTAAAAGGAGATTTTGTCTCATATTTCCAAAGGGGGAGATTGAAGCACCTTATACCTTTGACTTACTTAAGTCTATACTGTATAAGTGTTCAACTAGTTTGAAAATAGTGACAAAATTGGTTGTCCATCCTAGAATCCAAAGAACCTCAGAATCACTCTCTCTAATCCTCTTCAATGATCCAAGAAGGTATAAATTGAATCACACTACACACATTAGAAGTGCATACATGTGTATATATTTCTTAAAATTGATTGTGTGATTAATTCCCTTTAAAATGTGGTTTTAATTATTTTTTTTGGGAATTTTTAAACATTTTTTAAATAAATGTTTTCATTAATAAAATGTGATTATATAATTTGTGGGGTAAATTTGCTATTTTGTAAACTTCATTTTTCAATGGAATGTTTGTTTGGGTAGAATGTAAATGCGCTAGAGACTTCAGGGTGCTGACTATAATTACTTTGGACGCGCGTTTGTGAGCCAATCATATGTCAACACTTGTCATCCTCCTGATGTATATGTTTGTGTTTGTTATGTGAGAGGGTTGGCTGGTGGATTGCTGATCGTTGGATCAAAGCTTATTGATGGTCTGCATGTGTTTTAAACCTATCCTTGTGCCATCCTATGAACCAATCACAATCGACTTTACCACCGCTGTTTTATAACCCTTAGATCAAGTCAATATTAGGATGACTTAATCTCAGCCCTTGATTCCCTTCGCATCTCCAGAACCTTCCTCAACCCCTATATAAACCCCCCACTTCTCAGACTTTCAAGACTTTTGGGCATTCGTCATTTCTGAGAGAAAAAAAATAGAGAGAAGAGAGAGGTGAGAGAGAAGAGAGAAAAGAAAAGAGAGAAGAGAGAGAAAGGAAAACTGTGTTAGCCAAAACCAAACCCTAACCCTAAACACTTCATTTTATGAATCAAACCTTCGTATACACACAACCCCAAACACAACCTTGAGTGTTTGAGAGAGAGTGGTTTGTTCATATTGAAGGTGTAACCTCTTTGTCTATGATCTTGTTTACAACTTAAACATTCGTGTGAAGATCTGCATTTCTCTTTTATAGAAACTATAGATCTACACTCTGCATGTTACATTTCACTATATCTGCATATTACTTTCTTGATTTAAGAAAATCTTTACTAATTTAGTTTTTAAAATGTTTTATGGTTTCTATTCTTACGAAACTTAAACCTTGACCTAGTTGGATTCACACTTGGAGATTTTCAATCTCAAAAATATTTTGAAAAACAGAGATTGATTATGATCTTGACCGATTTAGAAGCGAGATATCCGTGGAATCTGGGATACATTTAAAGGTAAAAAAGGTTTCAAGTTCCGTGAGAAAGAAAGAAAAGAAAATCACAGCATATAGTCTTTATATGTAATTTTCTAGGACTGTCTGTAAAACTAAGTGTGTGTGAGTTCATATATGTCGATAGGAATCACTTCACAAACACTTAACACACTACTACACTGGAAGTTTTTGAATAAGATCAAAGATTATTAAGTCGACATAAGGAAGCTAAAGCAAAGGAAGTTATCAAACTGGAAGAACAACATCAACAATCAGATCTGTGAGAAGTTAGAAGGACACCAAGTGGGGTATATTCCTAAACTTAGAATAGGTTGATTTGTGTGCATGTATGTTGTATTATTTGTAACTATTATTTGTTATTAGTGGATTTTTGCTTTTATGACTTAGAAGTCACCGTGGATGTTTCCTCTGTTGGGAGAGGTTTTACCACGTTAAAAACTGTGTGTTCTGATTGTCTTCATCTACTCATCTCATTTTATAGTGTGCTGAATTTTTGAAACTGTCTTAGTTTTAAAAACTGATTACAAAGTCTTGATTACTCTCGTACATAAGTTTTTTTGTAAACACATCTTGTTGTTTATAATTTTTATTTTCAAAAGAAAAGGGTTTCTTCAACAAACATCTCGGAGTTTCTTATATCGTTTAATCTTGTATTAAACGACATTAGCAACGTTTTTCAAAAAGAGCCCAAAAAAATTTAAAGGGAATAAAAAGCACTTCATGCCAAATATGGGTCACTTAGGTTTCACCATCAATTCTCCAAAGTTTGAGAATTTAGAATGCCTCTATTCAAAATTATATTTGAGGGAGTTTGGTTCGAGTATTTTTAAACGGGTTTGCACTTCCTTGAAAGTCCTGAAAAAGCATAAAATCATTTTGGATGTTATTGGTGTGAAAATCACTTTGAGATTTGATTTGTTGATTTGATTGAGTCAATATCTTATATTGTCATTCTTTTACACCAAAGGACGCATTTGAGTTCATTCTCTAGGACTATCCAATATTCATCATGCACATATGTCATGTTTGTATGCATTGATTTTCGTATTGAATTTGATCGCACCACTTCATTTACGCTATCATCGTCTTGGTTGCTTTTGTGTTCATTCATGGTGTGATTTTATACTAGTGACACCTCCACTTGCTTATTTGATTTATTTCTCTCATTTGTCTATTTTGGGACATCATAAAAAGGGGGAGAAAGAATTATCTTATTATAGGGGAGATTTGAAAGTTTGAGTTTGCTCATAAATTGGTATATATGTTTATCTCATTTCAAACTCGATATGTCACTTGGTATTTTGCTTTGTCTCATGTGTGTAGGTACTACATGGATTATCATTGGATTGCACACCCTGATGAGAAAAGTGTTGAGATTCCTGAAGAATTGAAGAGCAAACGCTGTAGTCTTATTCAATTGTATCTTTCCAATTTTGGGTTCATGGAAGGGTAGATTTGTATAGGAATTTTGATAGTTATTTTGATAATTGGGATGTTCGTTTTTATGTATGTACCGGAATAGACATAGGTGGAGATTTGTAAGGACATTTTTGTCCATTAACAATTTATATGTCGTACGCCGTTACACCGTTGAAGAAAATTCAAGTTTCATACATTCATCAAAAGATCCGAATATCAGAAGAAGAAGAGGAATCAAAGTCTGATAGAACCGGACCGGTCCTCCTGGAATAAAAGAACCGATCCGGTAAACTGGACCGGTTAGCCTAAGACCCGGACCGATCCGACTGCTGAAGGCCAGTATACCCCGGACCGCAAGCAAATCGATGAAGCCTGGAAAAGAACAGATCCGATCATCAACGGACCGATCCGCCTCAGAATAAAATAACCGATCCGGTCAATCGGACTGATCCACCTCAGACCTGGATCGATCCGCCTGGGATAAACTTAAACAGATCGTGTTCAGATCGTGTTCAGATTTTTAAGGCCCGAGACTTCTTATTTAATCCCACTACGGGAAGTGGGTTTTTAAGACTTATACACACGATTTTCAGACTACAGAAAGCCCTAAGTCTTCACCTATTGAGCATCTAGACACTAGGTATTTGATTCACACAAATTGCCAATCCTTTGTGAATCACTTTGCAACCCAGGAACGCACGTTTGCTGTTCACACCCTTGTGGAGAAGACCGTTATTCTTCTCCATTGCAGCCCTACTGGAAAGGGATAGTTCCAGCCGCCAACTATAGAATCCGACACCTGAGGGTAATTCTTAGTCACTTGTATTTTCATTGTAATCCGAAATTGTACAGCCTACAATATTATAATGAAAATAAATGGTTTTTCCCCTTTGGGGGATTTTTCCTCACAAGCATGTGTTTGAATGTTCTTGCTTAGTTCATCATCTTATTCAATCACATATTGTTGCATGTTTAGGGTTTGTTTTGGTTAAAAGGTGTTTAATATATAATTTGCTCAGTCGAATGCAAGCACATACGTTCTTCGCGGGTCTCTCAGTTTGAGAGTACGATAGTAATTTGCATATTTCAAGACATAGGCTTAAAAACATGGCGGTAGAGGGTGAAAAGTAAAAACAACCCCCAAACGGCCCCGTGGGTGGCACCAACACCTCCCGCTGGACCAATATAACTCGTAGGAATTGACCCCGCAGACGGGGGTCTCCCGGTTTGAGAGTACGACGGTTAATTGCATATTTCTAGACTTAAGCAAAATATGGCGTTAAAGGGTGAAAACTAAAAACAGCCCACGAACGGCCCCGTGGGTGGCACCAACACCACCCAAGGGACCAATGTAACTCTTAGGATTGACCTTGCAGCCGAGGGTCTCCCGGTTTGACAATACGATGATAATTTGAATATTTCTTGACTTAGGCTTAAAAACATGGCGTTTGAGGGTGAAAGCTCGAAACAGCCTCCGAACGGCCCCGTGAGTGGTACCAACAGCTCCCACGGGACCAATGTAACTCGTGGGAACTGACCCCACAGCCGCAAGTCTCCCGGTTTGAGAATACGGCGGTAATTTCTAAATTTTTAGACCAAGGCTTAAAAACATGACGTTAGAGGGTGAAAAGTCGAAACAGCCCCCGAACGGCCCCGTGGGTGGCACCAACACCTCCCACGGGACCAATGTAACTCGTAGGTAATGACCTCGCAGCCGCGGGACTCCCGGTTTGAGAGTACGACGGTAATTTACATATTTCTACACTTAAGTAAAACATGGCGTTAGAGGCTGAAAACTCGAAAAAACCCCCAAACAGCCCCGTGGGTGGCACCAACACCTCCCATGGGACCAATGTAACTCATACAAAGTGACACCGCAGTTGCAGGTCTCCCAGTTTGAGAATACGACGGTAATTTTCATATTTCTAGACCTAGGCTTAAAAACGTGACGTTAGAGGGTGAAAACTCAAAATACCCACTGAAAGGCCCCGGGGGTGGGACCAACACCTCCCACGGGACCAAAGTAACTCGTAGGAACTGACCCCGCAGCCGCGGGTCTACCGGTTTGAGATTACAACAGTAATTTGCATATTTCTAGACTTAGGCTTAACAACATGACGTTAGAGGGTGAAAACTCGAAATAGCCCCCGAACGGCCCCGTGGATGGCACCAACACCTCCCACGGGACCAATCTAACTCGTAGGAATTGACCCCGCAGTCGAGAGTCTCCCGATTTGAGAGTACGACGATAATTTGCATATTTTTAGACTTTGGATTAAAAACATGACGTTAGAGGGTGAAAAATCGAAAAAAACCCCTGAACGGCCCCATGAGTGGTACCAATAGCTCCCACCGGACCAATGTAACTTGTAGGAACTGACCCCGCAGCCGCGGGTCTCTCGGTTTGAGAGTATGATGATAATTTGCATATTTCTAGACTTTGGCTTAAAAACATGACGTTAAAGGGTGAAAACTTGAAACAGCCCCCGAACGGCCCCGTGGGTGGCACCAACACCTCCCACGGGACCAATATAACTCGTAGGAAATGACCCGCAGCGGTGGGTCTCTCGGTTTGAGAGTACGATGATAATTTTCATATTTTAAGACTTAGGCTTAAAAATATGGCGTTAGAGGGTGAAAAGTAAAAACAACCCCCAAATGGCCCCGTGGGTGGCACCAACACCTCCCACGGTACCAATATAACTCATAGGAACTGACCCGACAGCCGCGGGTCTCCCGATTTAAGAGTACGTCGGTAATTTGCATATTTTTAGACCTAAACAAAACAAGGCATTAGAGGGTGAAAACTCAAAACAGCCCCAGAACGGCCCCGTGGGTGGCACCAACACCTCCCACGGGACCAATGTAACTCTTAGGAACTGACCCCGCAGCCGCGGGTCTCCCGACTTGACAATACAACGATAATTTGTATATTTCTTGACAGAGGCTTAAAAACATGGCGTTAGAGGGTGAAAGCGCGAAACAACCCCCGAACGGCCTCGTGAGTGGCACCAACACCTCCCACGAGACCAATGTAACTCGTCGGAACTGACCCGACATCTGTGGGTCTCTCAGTTTTAGAGTACGATGGTAATTTGCATATTTTTGGACGTAGGCTTAAAAACATGACGTTAGAGGGTGAAAATTAGAAACAACCCCCGAACGACCCCATGGGTGGCACCAACACCTCCAACGGGACCAATATAACTCGTAGGAACTGACCCCGCAGCCGCGGGACTCCCGGTTTGAGATTAAGCTGGTAATTTTCATATTTCTAGACTTAAGCAAAACATTGCGTTAGAGGGAGAAACCTCGAAACAACCCCCGAACGGCCCTTGGGTGGTACCAACACCTCCCACGGGACCAATGCAACTCGTAGGAACTGACCCCGTAGCCGCCGGTCTCTCGGTTTGAGAATACGATGATAATTTGGATATTTCTTGACTTTATCTTAAAAACATGGCGTTAGAGGGTTAAAACTCGAAACAACCCCCGAACGATCCCGTGGTTGGCACCAACACCTCCCACGGGACCAATGTAACTTGTAGGAACTCACCCCGCAGCCGTGGGTCTCCCGGTTTGAGAATACGATGGTAATTTGCATACTTATAGACTTAGGCTTAAAAATATGACGTTAGAGGGTGAAAACTCGAAACATCCCCTGAACGGTCACGTGGATGGCACCAACACCTCCCATGGGACCAATGTAACTCGTAGGAACTGACCCCGTAGAGAGTACGACGGCAATTTTCATATTTCTATACTAAAGCAAAACATGGCGTTAGAGGGTGAAAACACGAAATAGCCCCCAAATGGCCCCGTGGGTGGCACCAACACCTCTCATGGGACCATGTAACTCATAGAAACTGACCCCGTAGCCGCGGGTCTCCCGGTTTTAGAACAAGACGATAATTTGCATAATCTAGACTTAGGCTTAAAAATATGACGATAAAGGGTGAAAACTCGAAACAGACGTCGATCAGCCCCGTGGGTGGCACCAACACCTCCCATGAGACCAATGTAACTCGTAGGAACTGAACACGCTGCCGCGGGTCTCCCGGTTTGAGAATACGACGGTAATTTGCATATTTCTGGACTTAGGCCTAAAAACATGACGATAGAGGGTGAAAACTCGAAATTGCCCCAGAACGACCCCGTGGGTGGCACCAACACCTCCCACGGGACCAATGTAACTCATAGGAACTGAACCCGTAGCCGCGGGTCTCCCGGTTTGAGAATATAATGGTAATTTCATAATTTCTAGACCTAGGCATAAAAACATGATGTTAGAGGGTGAAAACTCAAAACATCCCACGAACGGCCCCGTGGGTGGCACTAACACCTCCCACGGGACCAATGTAACTCTTAGGAACTGACCCCGTAGCCGCGGGTCTCCCGATTTGACAATACGATGCTAATTTGAATATTACTTGACTTAGGCTTAAAAACATGGCGTTAGAGGGTGAAAGCTCGAAACAGCCTCCGAACGACCCCGTGAATGATACCAACAGCTCCCACGGGACCAATGTAACTCATTGGAACTGACCCCACAGAGAGTACGATGGTAATTTGCATATTTATAGACTTAGGCTTAAAAACATGACGTTAGTGGGTGAAAAGTTGAAACAGCCCCCGAACGGCCCCGTGGGTGGCACCAACACCTCCCACGGGACCAATGTAACTCGTAGGAACTGACCCCACAGAGAGTACGATGGTAATTTGCATATTTATAGACTTAGGCTTAAAAACATGACGTTAGTGGGTGAAAAGTTGAAACAGCCCCCGAACGGCCCCGTGGGTGGCACCAACACCTCCAACGGGATCAATGTAACTCGTAGGAATTGACCCCTCCGCCACGGGTCTCCCGGTTTGAGAGTACGATGGTAATTTACATATTTCTACACTGAAGAAAAATATAGAGTTAGAGGGTGAAAACTCGAAATAGCCACAAAACGGCCCCGTGGGTGGCACAAACACCTCCCACGGGACCAATGTAACTCTTAGGAACTGTCCCCGTAGCCGCGGGTCTCCCGGTTTGACAATACGATGATAATTTGAATATTTCTTGACTTAGGCTTAAAAACATGGCGTTAGAGGGTCAAACCTCGAAACAGCCTCCGAACGGCCCCGTGCGTGGTACCAACAGCTCCCACGGGACAAATGTAACTCTAGGAACTGACCCCGCAGCCGCGGGTCTCTCGGTTTGAGAATACGACGGTAATTTCCAAATTTCAAGACCTAAGTTTAAAAACATGAGGTTAGAGGGTGAAAACTCGAAATAACCCCCGAATGGCCCCGTGGGTGGCACCAACACCTCCCACGGGACCAATGTAACTCGTAGGAACTGACCCAACAGAGAGTACGACGGTAATTTGCATATTTCTAGACTTAGGCTTAAAAACATGACGTTAGTGGGTGAAAAGTCGAAACAGCCCCCGAACGGCCCTGTGGGTGGCACCAACACCTCCCACGGGACCAATGTAACTCGTAGGAACTGACCCCGCAGCCGCCTGTCTCCCGGTTTGAGAGTACGACCGTAACTTATATACTTTTATACTTAAGCAAAACATGGCGTTAGAGGGTGAAAACTCGAAACAACACCAAAACGGCCCCGTGGGTGGCACCAACACCTCTCATGGGACCAATGTAACTCATAGAAACTGACCTCACAGCCGTCGGTCTCCGGATTTGAGAATACGACGTTAATTTGCATATTTCTAGACTTAGGCTTAAAAACATGACGATAGAGGGTGAAAACTGGAAATAGCACCTGAACGACCCCGTGGGTGGCACCAACACCTCCCACGGGACCAATGTAACTCGTAGGAACTGACCCCGCAGCCGCGGGTCTTCCGGTTTGAGAGTACCACGATAATTTTCATATTGATAGACTTAGGCTTAAAAACATGATGTTAGAGGGTGAAAAGTCGAAACAACCCCCGAGCGACCCCGTGGGTGGCACCAACACCTCCCACGGGACTAATGTAACTCGTAGGAATTGACCCCCCAGTCGCGGGCTCCCGATTTGAGAGTACGATGACTATTTGTATATTTTAAGACTTAGGATTAAAAACATGACGTTAGAGGGTGAAAAATCAAAACAGCCCCCGAACGGCTCCATGGGTGGCACCAACACCTCCCACGGGACCAATGTAACTCGTAGGAACTGACCCCACTGTGGCGGGTCTCCTGGTTTGAGAGTATGATGGTAATTTGCATATTTTTATACTTAAGCAAAATATGGAGTTGGAGGGTGAAAACTCGAAATAGCCCCCGAACGGTGCCGTGGGTGGCACCAACACCTCCCACGGGACCCATGTAACTCTAAGGAACTGACCCCGCAGCTGCGGGTCTCTGGGTTTGAGAATATGACGATAATTTGCATATTTCTTGACTTAGGCTTAAAAACATGGCGTTAGAGGGTGAAAACTCAAAACAACCCCGGAACGGCCCCGTGAGTGCTACCAACAGCTCCTACGGGACCAATGTAACTAGTAGGAACTTACCCCGCAGCCGCCGGTCTCCCAGTTTGAGAATACGTCGTTAATTTGCATATTTCTAGACTTAGGCTTAAAAACATGACGTTAGTGGGTGAAAAGTCGAAACAGCCCCCGAACGGCCCCGTGGGTGGCACCAATACCTCCCACGGGACTAATGTAACTCGTAGGAACTGACCCCGGAGCCGCCGGTCTCCCGATTTGAGAGTACGATGGTAATTTATATATTTTTATACTTAAGCTTAAAAGCATGGCGTTAGAGGATGAAAACTCGAAACAACACCAAAACGGCCCCGTGGGTGGCACCAATACCTCTCTGGGACCAATGTAACTCATAGAAACTAACCTCGCAGCCGCCGGTCTCCGGATTTGAGAATACGACGTTAACTTGCATATTTCTATACTTAGGCTTAAAAACATGACGATAGAGGGTGAAAACTGGAAATAGCACCTGAACGACCCCGTGGGTGGCACCAACACCTCCCACGGGACCAATGTAACTCGTAGGAACTGACCCCACAGCCTCGGGTCTCCCGGTTTGAGAGTACCACGGTAATTTGCATATTTATAGACTTAGGCTTAAAAACATGACGTTAGAGGGTGAAAAGTCGAAACAACCCTCGAACGAACCCGTGGGTGGAACCAACACCTCCCACGGGACTAATGTAACTCGTAGGAATTGACCCCCTAGTCGCGGGCTCCCGATTTGAGAGTACGATTATTATTTGCATATTTTTAGACTTAGAATTAAAAACATGACGTTAGAGGGTGAAAAGTCGAAACAGCCCCCGAAAGGCTCCATGGGTGGCACCAACACCTCCCACGGGACCAATGTAACTCGTAGGAACTGACCCCACAGTGGCGGGTCTCCTAGTTTGAGAGTATGATGGTAATTTGCATATTTTTAGACTTAAGCAAAATATGGAGTTGGAGGGTGAAAACTCGAAATAGCCCCCGAACGGTGCTGTGGGTGGCACCAACACCTCCCACGGGACCCATGTAACTCTGAGCAACTGACCCCGCAGCTGCGGGTCTCTTGGTTTGAGAATACGATGATAATTTGCATATTTCTTGACTTAGGCTTAAAAACATGGCGTTAGAGGGTGAAAACTCGAAACAACCCCGGAACGGCCCCGTGAGTGCAACCAACAGCTCCCACGGGACCAATGTAACTCGTAGGAACTTACCCCGCAGCCGCGGGTCTCCCAGTTTGAGAATACGTCGTTAATTTGCATATTTCTAGACTTAGGCTTAAAATATGACGTTAGAGGGTGAAACTCGAAACAGCCCCCGAACGGCCCCGTGGGTGGCACCAATACCTCCCACGGGACTAATGTAACTCATAGGAACTGACCCCACAGTCGCAGGTCTCTCGGTTTGAGAGTACGACAGTAATTTGCATATTTCAAGACTTAGGCAAAAAAACATGGCGTTAGAGGGTGAAAAGTAAAAACAACCCCCAAACGCCCCGTGGGTGGCACCAACACCTCCCTCGGGACCAATATAACTCGTAGGAATTGAACCCGCAGACGGGGGTCTCCCGGTTTAAGAGTACGATGGTAAATTGCATATTTATAGACTTAAGCAAAATATGGCGTTAGAGGGTGAAAACTCAAAACAGCCCACGAACGGCCCCGTGGGTGGCACCAACACCTCCCACGGGACCAATGTAACTCTTAGGAACTGACCCCGCAGCCTCGGGTCTCCCGAGTTAAGAATACGACGGTAATTTGCATATTTCTAGACTTAGGCTTAAAAGCAAGGCGTTAGAGAGTGAAACTCGAAACAACCCCGGAACGGCCCCGTGAGTGCTACCAACAGCTCCCACGGGACCAATGTAACTCGTAGGAACTTACCCCGCAGCCGCGGGTCTCCCAATTTGAGAATACGATGATTATTTTCATATTTCTTGACTTAGGCTTAAAAACATGGCGTTAGAGGGTGAAAACTCGAAACAACCCCCGAACGGTCCCGTGGCTTTCACCAACACCTCCCACGGGACCAATGTAACTCGTAGGAATTGACCCCGCAGCCGCGGGTCTCCCAGTTTGAGAATACGACGGTAATTTGCATATTTCTAGACTTAGGCTTAAAAACATGACATTACAGGGTGAAAAATCGAAACATCCCCCGAACGGCCCCGTGGGTGGCACCAACACCTCCCACGGGACTAATGTAACTCTTAGGAACTGACCCCGCAGCCGCGGGTCTCTCGGTTTGAGAGTACGATGGTAATATTCATAATTCAATATTTAGGCTTAAAAACATGGCGTTAGAGGGTGAAAAGTGAAAACAACCCCCAAATGGCCCGGTGGGTGGCACAAACACCTCCCACGGGACCAATATGACTTGTAGGAACTGACCGCGTAGCCGCGGGTCTCCCGGTTTTAGAGTACGACGGTAATTTACATATTTCTATACTTAAGCAAAATATGGCGTTAGAGGGTGAAAACTCGAAACAGCCCCCAAACGGCCCTGTGGGTGGCACCAACACCTCTCATGGGACGAATGTAACTCATAGAAACTGACCCCGCAGCCGCGGATCTCCCGAGTTAAGAATACGACGGTAATTTGCATATTTCTAGACTTAGGCTTAAAAACATGACGATAGAGGGTGAAAACTCAAAATAGCCCCAGAACGGCCACGTGGGTGGCACCAACACCTCAAACGGGACCAATGTAACTCGTAGGAACTGACCCCGCAGCCGCGGGTTTCTGGGTTTGATAATACGACGATAATTTGGATATTTATTGACTTAGGCTTAAAAACAAGGCATTAGAGGGTGAAAACTGAAAATAACCCCCGAACGGTCCCGTGGGTTGCACCAACACCTCCCACGGGACCAATGTAACTTGTAGGAACTGACCCCGCAGCCGTGGGTCTCCTGGTTTGAGAATACGACTGTAATTTGCATATTTCTAGATTTAGGCTTGAAAACATGACGTTAGAGGGTGAAAACACGAAACAGCCCCCAAACGGCCCTGTGGGTGGCACCAACACCTCCCACGGGACCAATGTAACTCGTAGGAACTGACCCCGGAGAGAGTACGGCGGTAATTTGCATATTTCTAGACTTAGGCTTAAAAACATGATGTTAGAGGGTGAAAAGCCGAAACAGCCCCCGAACGGCCCCGTGGGTGGCACCAACACCTCCCACGGGACCAATGTAACTCGTAGGAACTGACCCCACAGAGAGTACGATGGTAATTTGGATATTTATAGACTTAGGCTTAAAAACATGATGTTAGTGGGTGAAAAGTTGAAACAGCCCCCGAACGGCCCCGTGGGTGGCACCAACACCTCCCACGGGACCAATGTAACTCGTAGGAACTGACCCCGCAGCCGCGGGTCTCCCAATTTGAGAGTACGATGGTAATTTACATATTTCTATACTTAAGCAAAACATGGCGTTAGAGGGTTAAAACTCGAAATAGCCCAAAAGGGCCCCGTGGGTGGCGCCAACACCTCCCTCGGGACCAATGTAACTCTTAGGAACTGTCCCCGTAGCCGCGGGTCTTCCGATTTGACAATACGATGATAATTTGAATATTTCTTGACTTAGGCTTAAAAACATGGCGTTAGAGGGTCAAAGCTCGAAACAGCCTCCGAACGGCCCCGTACGTGGTACCAACAGCTCCCACGGGACCAATGTAACTCGTAGGAACTGACCCCGCAGCCGCGGGTCTCTCGGTTTGAGAATACGACAGTAATTTCCAAATTTCTAGACCTAGGTTTAAAAACACGAGGTTAGAGGGTGAAAACTCAAAACAGCCCCCGAATGGTACCGTGGGTGGCACCAACACCTCCCACGGGACCAATGTAACTCGTAGGAACTAACCCAACAGAGAGTACGACGGTAATTTGCATATTTCAATACTTAGGCTTAAAAACATGACGTTAGTGGGTGAAATGTCGAAACAGCCCCCGAACGGTCCCGTGGGTGGCACCAACACCTCCCACGGGACCAATATAGCTTCTAGGAACTGACCCCGCAGTCGCGGGTCTCCCAGTTTGAGAGTACGACGGTAATTTACATATTTTTATACTTAAGCAAAACATGGCGTTAGAGGGTGAAAACTCGAAACAGCCCCAAAACGGCCCCGTGGGTAGCACCAACACCTCCCACGGGACCAATGTAACTCTTAGGGACTGACCCCGTAGTCGCGGGTCTCCCGGTTTGACAATACGATGATAATTTGAATATTTCTTGACTTAGGCTTAAAAACATGGCGCTATAGGGTGAAAGCTCGAAACAGCCTCCGAACAGCCCCGTGTGTGGTACCAACAGCTCCCACGGGACCAATGTAACTGGTAGGAACTGACCCCGCAGCCGCGAGTCTCCCGGTTTGAGAATACGACGGTAATTTGCATATTTCTAGACTTAGGCTTAAAAACATGACGATAGAGGGTGAAAACTCAAAATAGCCCCTGAACGACCCCGTGGGTGACACCAACACCTCCCACGGGACCAATGTAACTCGTAGGAACTAACCCAACAGAGAGTACGACGATAATTTGCATATTTCTAGACTTAGGCTTAAAAACATGACGTTAGTGGGTGAAAAGTCGAAACAGCCCCCGAACGGTCCTGTGGGTGGCACCAACACCTCCCACGGGACCAATGTAGCTTCTAGGAACTGACCCCACAGCCGCGGGTCTCCTGGTTTGAGAGTATGATGGTAATTTGCATATTTTTAGACTTAAGCAAAATATGGCGTTAGAGGGTGAAAACTCGAAACAGCCCCCGAACGGTGCCGTGGGTGGCACCAACACCTCCCACGGGACCCATGTAACTCTAAGGAACTGACCCCGCAGCTGCGGGTCTCTTGGTTTGAGAATACGGCGATAATTTGCATATTTCTTGACTTAGGCTTAAAAACATGGCGTTAGAGGGTGAAAACTCGAAACAACCCCGGAACGGCCCCGTGACTGCAACCAACAGCTCCCACGGGACAAATGTAACTCGTAGGAACTTACCCCGCAGCCGCGGGTCTCCCAGTTTGAGAATACGTCGTTAATTTGCATATTTCTAGACTTAGGCTTAAAATATGACGTTAGAGGGTGAAACTCGAAACAGCCCCCGAACGGCCCCGTGGGTGGCACCAATACCTCCCACGGGACTAATGTAACTCGTGGGAACTGACCCCACAGTCGCAGGTCTCTCGGTTTGAGAGTACGACAGTAATTTGCATATTTCAAGACTTAGGCAAAAAAACATGGCGTTAGAGGGTGAAAACTAAAAACAACCCCCAAACGCCCCGTGAGTGGCACCAACACCTCCCTCGGGACCAATATAACTCGAAGGAATTGACCCCGCAGACGGGGGTCTCCCGGTTTAAGAGTACGATGGTAAATTGCATATTTCTAGACTTAAGCAAAATATGGCGTTAGAGGGTGAAGACTCAAAACAGCCCACGAACGGCCCCGTGGGTGGCACCAACACCTCCCACGGGACCAATGTAACTCTTAGGAACTGACCCTGCAGCCTCGGGTCTCCTGGTTTGACAATACGATGATAATTTGAATATTTCTTGACTTAGGCTTAAAAACATGGCGTTAGAGGGTGAAAGCTCGAAACAGCCCCCGAACGGCCCCGTGAGTGGTACCAATAGCTCCCACGGGACCAATGTAACTCGTACGAACTGCCCCCGCAGCCGCAAGTCTCCCGGTTTGAGAATACGACCGCAATTTCCAAATTTCTAGACCTAGGCTTAAAAACATGACGTTAGAGGGTGAAAACTCAAAACAGCCCCCGAACGGCCTCGTGGGTGGCACCAACACCTCCCACGGGACCAATGTAACTCGTAGGAACTGACCTCGTAGCCACGGGTCTCCCAGTTTGAGAGAATGACGATAATTTACATATTTCTATACTTAAGCAAAACATGGCGTTAGAGGTTGAAACTCGAAACAGCCCCCAAATGGACCCGTGGGTGACACCAACACCTCTCATGGGACCAATGTAACTTGTACAAACTGACCCCGCAGGCGCGGGTCTCTCGGTTTCAGAATCCGACGGTAATTTGCATATTTCTAGACTTAGGCTTAAAAACATGACGATAGAGGGTGAAAATTGAAATAGCCCCAGAATGGCCACGTGGGTGGCACCAACACCTCAAACGGGACCAATGTAACTCGTAGGAACTGACCCCGCAGCCGCGGGTCTCTCGGTTTGAGAATACGATGATAATTTGGATATTTCTTGACTTAGGCTTAAAAACATGGCCTTTGAGGGTGAAAACTCAAAACAACCCCCGAACGGTCCCGTGGGTTGCACTAACACCTCCCACGGGACCAATGTAACTTGTAGGAACTGACTCCGCAGCCGTGGGTCTCCCGGTTTGAGAATACGACGGTAATTTGCATATTTCTAGACTTAGGCTTAAAAACATGATGTTAAAGGGTGAAAACTCAAAACAGCCCCTGAACGGCCCCGTGGGTGGTACCAACACCTCCCACGGGACCAATGTAACTCTTAGGAACTGACCCCGCAGAGAGTACGATGGTAATTTGCATATTTCTAGACTTAGGCTTAAATATATGA
This sequence comes from Sambucus nigra, assembly GCA_949130495.1. Taxonomy (NCBI): domain Eukaryota; kingdom Viridiplantae; phylum Streptophyta; class Magnoliopsida; order Dipsacales; family Adoxaceae; genus Sambucus; species Sambucus nigra. Next base: position 659,220,907 of record OX422213.1, on the reverse strand, counting down.
CGTTAGAGGGTGAAAAGTCAAAACAGCCCCCGAACAGCCCCGTGGGTGGCACCAACACCTCCCACGGGACCAATGTAACTCGTAAGAACTGACCCTGCAGCCGTGGATCTCCCAGTTTGAGAGTACGAAGATAATTTGCATATTTTTAGATTTAGGCTTAAAAACATGATGTTAGAGGGTGAAAAATCGAAACAGTCCCCGAACGGCTCCATGGGTGGCAACCACACCTCCCACGGGACAAATGTAACTCTTAGGAACTGACCCCACAGCCACGGGTCTCCCGATTTGAGAGTAAGACGGTAATTTTCATATTTCAGGACTTAAGCAAAACATGGCGTTAAAGGGTGAAAACTCGAAATAGACCACGAACGGCCCCGTGGGTGGCACCAACACCTCCCATGGGACCAATGTATCTCGAACGAACTGACCCCGCAGCCGCAGGTCTCCCGGTTTGAGAATACGATGATAATTTGCATATATCTAGACTTAGGCTTAAAAACATGGCGTTAGAGGGTGAAAACACAAAATAACCCTCGACCGGCCCCGTGGGTGGCACCAAAACCTCCCACGGGACCAATGTAACTCGTAGGAACTGATCCCCGTAATCTCGGGTCTCCCAGTTTGAGTGTACGACGATAATTTGCATAAGAAAAACGTGGCATTAGAGGGTGAAAACTCGAAATAGCCCACGAACGGCGCCGTGGGTGGCACCAACACCTCCCACGGGACCCATGTAACTCTTAGGAACTGACCCCGCAGTCGCGGGTCTCCCGGTTTGAGAATACGACGATAATTTGCATATTTCTTAACTTAAGTAAAATAAGGCGTTAGAAGGTAAAAACTAGAAACAACCCCCAAACGGCCCCGTGGGTGTCACCAACACCTCCCATGGGACCAATGTAACTCATAGAAACTGACACCGCAGCCTTGGGTCTCCCGATTTAAGAATACGACGGTAATTTGCATATTTCAAGACTTAGGCTTAAAAACATGACGTTAGAGGGTGAAAACTCAAAATAGCCATCGAACGGCCCCGGGGGTGGCACCAACACCTCCCACGGGACCAATGTAACTCGTAGGACCTGACACCGCAGCCCCGGGTCTCTCGGTTTGAGAGTACGACAATAATTTGAATATTTCTAGACTTAGGCTTAAAAACATGACGTTAGAGGGTGAAAAGTCGAAACAATCCCCAAATGGCCCCGTGACAGACACCAACACCTCCCACAGGACCAATATAACTCTTAGGAACTGACCCCGCAGCCACGGGACCCATGTAACTCTTTGTATATTTCTTGACTTAGGCTTAAAAACATGGCGTTAGAGGATGAAAGCTCAAAAGAACACCCGAGCGGCCCTGTGGGTGGCACCAACACCTCCCATGGGACCAATGTAACTCATAGAAACTAACCCCGCAGCCGCGGCACCCTCGATTTGAGAATATGATGATAATTTTCATATTTCTAGACCTAGGCTTAAAAATATGACGTTAGAGGGAGAAAACTCGAAATAGCCCCTGAACGGCTCCATGGGTGGCACCAACACCTCCCACGGGACCAATGTTACTCGTAGGAACTGACCCCGCAGCCGCGGGTCTCCCGATTTGAGAATACAACGATAATTTGAATATTTCTTCACTTAGGCTTAAAAGCATGGCGTTAGAGGGTGAAAACTCCAAACAACCCCCGAACGGTCCTGTGGGTGGTACCAACACCTCCTACGGGAGAAATCTTACTCGTAGGAACTGACCCCGCAGCCCTGGGTCTCCCGGTTTGAGAATACGACGGTAATTTGTATATTTCTAGACTTAGGCTTAAAAACATGACGTTAGAGGGTGAAAGCTCGAAACAGACCCTGAAAGGCCCCGTGGGTGGCACCAACATCTCCCACGGGATCAATGTTACTCGTAGGAACTGACCCCATAGAGAGTACGACGGTAATTTGCATATTTCGAGACTTAGGATTAAAAACATTATTTTAGAGGGTGAAAAGTCGAAACAGCCGCTGAACGGCCCCGTGGATGGCACCAGCACGTCCCACGGGACCGATGTAACTCGTAGGAACTTACCCCGCAGCCGCGGGTCTCCCGGTTTGAGAGTATGATGGTAATTTACATATTTCTATACTTAAGTAATACAAGGCGTTAGAGGGTGAAAACTAGAAACTGGCCCCAAACGGCCTCGTGGGTGGCACCAACACCTCCCATGGGACCAATGTAACTCATAGAAACTGACACCGCAGCCTTGGGTCTCCCGGTTTGAGAATACGACAGTAATTTGCATATTTCTAGACTTAGGCTTAAAAACACGACGTTAGAGGGTGAAAACTCAAAATATCCACCGGACGGCCCCAGGAGTGGCACCAACACCTGCCGCGGGACCAATGTAACTCGTAGGAATTGACCCCGCAGTCTCAGGTCTCCCGATTTGAGAGTACGATGATAATTTTCATTTGTTTGGATTTAGACTTAAAAACAAGACGTTAGAGGGTGAAAAGTCGAAATAGTCCCCGAACGGCTCCATGGATGGCACCAACACCTCCCACGGGACCAATTTAACTCATAGGAACTGACCCCACAACCACGTGTCTCCCGGTTTGAGAGTACGACGGAAATTTCCATTTTTCTAGACTTAAGCAAAACATGACGTTAGAGGGTGAAAACTCAAAACAGTCCTCGAACGGCCACGTGGGTGGCACCAACACCTCCCACGGGACCAATGTAACTCGTAGGAACTGACCCCGCAATCGCGGGTCTCCCAGTTTGAGAGAACGATGGTAATTTGCATATTTCTAGACTTAAGCAAAACATGGCGTTAGATGGTGAAACCTCGAAACAGCCCCCGAACGGCGCCGTGGGTGGCACCAACACCACCCATGGGACCCATGTAACTCTTAGGAACTGACCCCGCAGCCACGGGTCTTTCGGTTTCAGAATAGGACGATAATTGGCGAATTTCTTGACTTAGGCTTAAAAACATGGCGTTAGAGGGTGAAAAGTGGAAACAACTCCCGAATGACCCGGTGAGTGGTACCAACAGCTCCCACGAGACCAATGTAACTAGTTGGGACTGACCCCGCAGCCGCGGGTCTCCCGATTTGAGATTACGATGATCATTTGCATATTTTTAGATTTAGGCTTAAAAACATGACGTTAGAGGGTGAAAAATCAAAACAGTCCCCGAACAGCTCCATGGGTGGCAACAACACCTCCCACGGGACCAATATAACTCATAGGAACTGACCCCACAGCCACAGGTCTCCCGGTTTGAGAGTACGATGGTGATTTTCATATTTATAGACTTAAGAAAAATATGGCGTTAAAGGGTGAAAACTCGAAATAGACCTCGAACGGCCCCGTGGGTGGCACCAACACCTCCCATGGGACCAATATAACTCGAACGAACTGACCCCGCAGCCGCAGGTCTCTCAGTTTGAGAATACGATGATAATTTTCATATTTCTAGACTTAGGCTTAAAAACATGGCGTTAGAGGGTGAAAACTCGAAACAACCCTCGATCGGCCCCGTGGGTGGCACCAACACCTCCCAAGGGACCAATGTAACTCGTAGGAACTGACCCCGCAGCTGCGGGTCTCCCGGTTGAGAGTACAACGGTAATTTTCATATTTCTAGACTTCAGCTTAAAAACATTATGTTAGTGGGTGAAAACTCGAAACAGACCCCGAACGGCCACGTGAGTGGCACCAAAATTTCCCACGGGACCAATGTAACTCGTAGGAACTGATCCCCGCAATCGCAGGTCTCCCAGTTTGAGATTACGACAGTAATTTGCATATTTCTAAACTTAAGAAAAACATGGCGTTAGAGGGTGACAACTCGAAATAGCCCCCAACTGCGCCGTGGGTGGCACCAACACCACCCACGGGACCCATGTAACTCTTAGGAACTGACCCTACAGCCGCGGGACTCCCGGTTTGAGAATATGACGATAGTTTGCATATTTCTTGACTAAGGCTTAAAAACATGGCGTTACAGGGTGAAAACTCGAAACCACCCCCGAACGGCCCCGTGAGTGGTACCAACAGCTGCCACAGGACCACTGTAACTCGTAGGAACTGTCCTCGCAGCCGCGAGTCCCCCAGTTTGAGAGTACGACGGCAATTTGCATATTTCTAGACTTAGGCTTAAAACCATGTCGTTAGAGAGTGAAATGTCAAAACAGCCCCCGAACGGCCCCGTGGGTGGCTCCAACATCTCCCACGGAACCAATGTAACTCGTAGGAACTGATCTCGCAGTCGTGGGTCTCCCGATTTGAGAGTACGATGGTAATTTTAATATTTCTAGACATAAGAAAAATATGGCATTAGAGGGTTAAAACTCGAAATAGCCCCCGAACGGCATCGTGGGTGGCACCAACACCTCCCACAGGACCCATCTAACTCTTAGGAACAGACCCCGCAGCCGCGGGACTCCCGGTTTGAGAATACTATGATAATTTTTGAATTTATTGGCTTAGGCTTAAAAACATGGCGTCAGAGGTTGAAAACTCGAAACAACCCCCGAACGGCCCTGTGAGTGGTACCAACAGCTCCCACGGGACCAATTTAACTCGTAGGAACTGACCCCCGAGTCGCGGATCTCTCGGTTTGAGAATACGATGGTAATTTGCATATTTCTAGACTTAGGCTTTAAACACATGACGTTAGAGGGTTAAAAGTAAAAAAAAAAACGAACGACCCCGTGGGTTGCACCAACACCTCCCACGGGACCAATATAAATCTTAGGAACTGACCCCGCAGCTGCGGGTCTCCCGATTTAAGAGTAAGACGGTAATTTTCATATTTCTAGACTTAAGAAAAATATGGCGTTCGAGGGAGAAAACTTGAAACAACCCCCGAACGACCCCGTGGGTGGCACCAACACCTCCCATGGGACAAATGTAACTCGTAGGAACTGACCCCGTAGCCGCGGGTCTCCCGGTTTGAGAATAGGATGATAATTTGGATATTTCTTGACTTAGGCTTAAAAACATGGTGTTAGAGGGTGAAAACTCAAAACAACCCCCGAACGGTCCCGTGGGTGGCACCAACACCTCCTACGAGACCAATATAACTCTTAGGAACTGACCCCGCAACCGCGGGCCTACCGGTTTGAGAATACGATGATATTTTGTATATTTCTTGACTTAGGCTTAAAAATATGGCGGTAGAGGATGAAAGCTCGAAACAACACCCGAACGGCCCCGTGAGTGGTACCAACAGCTTCCACAGAGCCAATGTAACTCGTAGCAACTGACCCCGCAGCCGCAGGTCTCTCAGTTTGAGAATACGACGGTAATTTGCATATTTCTAGACTTAGGATTAAAAACATGACATTATAGGGTGAAAACTCGAAACAGCCCCCGAACGGCCCCGTGGGTGGCACCAACACCTCCCACGGGACCAATGTAACTCTAGGAACTGACCCCGCAGCCGCGGATCTCTCGGTTTGAGAGTACGATGGTAATTCGCATATTTACAGACTTAGGCTTAAAAACATGGCGTTAGAGGGTGAAAAGTCAAAACAATCCCCGAACGGCCCCGTGGCAGGCACCAACACCTCCCACGGGACCAATATAACTCTTAGGAACTAACCCCACAGCCGCGGGTCTACCGATTTGAGAATACGATGATAATTTGTATATTTCTTCACTTAGCCTTAAAAACATGGCGTTACAGGATAAAAGCTCGAAAAAACACCAGAACGGCCCCGTGGGTGGCACCAACACCTCCTATGGGACCAATGTAACTCATAGAAACTGACCCTGCAGCCGCGGGTCTCCCGATTTGAGAATACGATGGTAATTTGCATATTTCTAGACTTAGGCTTAAAAACATGACGTTAGAGGGTGAAAACTCAAAATAGCCCCCGAACGGCTCCATGGGTGGCACCAACACCTCCCACGGGACCAATGTAACTCGTAGGAACAGACCCCGCAGCCGCAGGTCTCCCGGTTTGAGAATACGATGATAATTTGAATATTTCTTGACTTAGGCTCAAAATCATGGCGTTAGAGGGTGAAAACTCCAAACAACCCCCGAACGGTCCCGTGGGTGGAACCAACACCTCCCACGGGACCAATGTTACTCGTAGGAATTGACCCCGCAGCCGTGGGTCTCCCGGTTTGAGAATACGATGGTAATTTATATATTTCTAGACTTAGGCTTAAAAACATGACATTAGAGGGTGAAAGCTCGAAACAGCACCTGAAAGGACCCGGGGGTGGCACCAACACGTCTCACGGGACCAATGTAACTCGTAGGCACTGACCCCGCAGCCCTGGGTCTCCCGATTTAAGAGTACAACGATAATTTGAATATTTCTAGACTTAGGCTTAAAAATATGACGTTAGAGGGTGAAAACTTGAAACAGCCTCCGAACGGCCCCGTGGGTGGCATCAACACCTGCCACGGGACCAATGTAACTCATAGGAACTGACCCCACCGCCACGTGTATCCCGATTTGAGAGTACGACGGTAATTTCCATATTTCTAGACTTAAGCAAAAATGACGTTAAAGGGTGAAAACTCAAAACAGACCTCGAACGGCCCCGTGGGTGGCACCAACACCTCCCACGGGACCAATGTAACTCGTAGGAACTGACCCCGCAGCCGCAGGTCTACCGATTTGAGAGTATGACGATAATTTGCATATTTCAAGACTTTGGCTTAAAAACCTGACGTTAGAGGGTGAAAAGTCAAAATAGCCCCCGAACGGCCCCGTGGGTGGCACCAACACCTCCCACGGGACCAATGTAACTCGAAGGAACTGACCCCGCAGTCGCGAGTATCCTGGTTTGAGAGTACGACGGTAATTTGAATATTTCTAGACTTAGGCTTAAAAACATGACGTTAGAGGGTGAAAACTCGAAACAGCCCCCGCACGGCCCCGTGGGTGGCACCAACACCTGCCACGCTACCAATGTAACTCGAAGGAACTGACCTCGCAGTCGCGGGTCTCTCGATTTGAGAGTACGACGGTAATTTGAATATTTCTAGACTTAGGCTTAAAAACATGACGTTAGAGGGTGAAAACTCGAAACAGCCCCCGCACGGCCCCGTGAGTGGCACCAACACCTGCCACGGGACCAATGTAACTCGCAGGAATTGACCCCACAGTTGCAGGTCTCCCGATTGGAGAGTACGATGATAATTTGCATATGTTTGGATTTAGGCTTAAAAACAAGACGTTAGAGGGTGAAAAGTCGAAATAGTCCCCGAATGGCTCCATGGATGGCACCAACACCTCCCACGGGACCAATGTAACTCGTGGGACCAATGATAATTTGCATATTTCTTAATTTAGGCTTAAAAACATGGCGTTAGCGGGTGGAAACTCGAAACAACCCCCGATCGGCCCCGTGGATGGCACCAACACCTCCCATGAGACCAATATATCTCGTAGGAACTGACCCCGCAATCGCGGGTCTCCCGGTTGAGAGTACGATGGTAATTTGCATATTTCTAGAGTTAGGCTTAAAAACATGACGATAAAGGGTGAAAACTCGAAACAGTGCCCGAACGGCCTCGTGGGTGGCACCAACACCTCCCACGGGACTAATGTAACTCGTTGGAACTGACCCCGCAATCGCGGGTCTCCCAATTTGAGAGAACGACAGTAATTTCCATATTTCTAGACTTAAGTAAAACATGGCGTTAGAGTGTGAAAACTCGAAACAGGCCCCGAACGGCGCCGTGGGTGGCACCAACACCTCCCACAGGACCCATGTAACTCTTAGGAACTGACCCCGCCGCTGCGGGTATCCCGGTTTGAGAATACGATGATAATTGGTGAATTTCTTGACTTAGGCTTAAAAACATGGCGTTAGAGGGTGAAAAATCGAAACAACTGTCGAACGGCCCCGTGAGTGGTACCAATAGCTCCCACGGGACCAATGTAACTCGTAGGAACTGACCCCGCAGCCGCGGTTCTCCCGGTTTGAAAATAAATACAAGTATAATTTCCATATTTTTAGACTTAGGCTTAAAAACATGACGTTAGAGGGTGAAAACTCGAAACAGCACCATAACGGCCCCGTGGGTGGCACCAACACCTCCCACGGGACCAATGTAACTCTTAGGAAATGACCCCGCAGAGAGTACGACGAGAATTTGCATATTTCTAGACTTAGGCTTAAAAACATGACATTAGAGGGTGAAAAGTCGAAAAAGCCCCCGAACGGCCCCGTGGGTGGCACCAACACGTCCCACGGGACCAGTGTAACTCGTAGGACTTGACCTCGCAGTCGCGGGTCTCCCGATTTGAGAGTACGACGATAATTTGCATATTTTTAGATTTAGGCTTAAAAACAGGTCGTTAGAGGGTGAAAAATCGAAACAGTCCCCAAACGGCTCCATGGGTGGCAACAACACCTCCCATGGGACCAATGTAACTCATAAGAACTCTTAGGAAATGAAGAAATAGACCTCGAATGGCCCCGTGGGTGGCACCAACACCTCCCACGGGACCCATGTAACTCTTAGGAACTGACCCCGCAGCCGCGGGTCTCCCGGTTTGAGAATACGATGATAATTGGTGAATTTCTTGACTTAGGCTTAAAAACATGGCGTTAGAGGGTGAAAACTCGAAACAACTCCCGAACGGCCCCGTGGGTGGTACCACGAGCTCCCACGGGACCAATGTAACTCGTAGGATTTGACCCCGAAGCCACGGGTCTCCCGGTTTGAGAATACGACGATAATTTCCATATTTTTAGACTTAGGCTTAAAAACATGACGTTAGGGGGTGAAAACTCGAAACAGCCCCAAAACGGCCCCGTGGGTGGCACCAACACCTCCCACGGGACCAATGTAACTCGTAGGAAATGACCCCGCAGAGAGTACGATGATAATTTACATATTTCTAGACTTAGTCTTAAAAACATGACGTTAGAGGGTGAAAAGTCGAAACAGCCCCCGAACGGCTCCGTGGGTGGCACCAACACCTCTCACGGGACCGATGTAACTCGTAGGAAGTGTCCCTGCAACCGCGGGTCTCCCAGTTTGAGAATACGGCGGTAATTTTCATGTTTTTAGACTTAGGCTTAAAAATGTGACGTTAGAGGGTGAAAACTCGAAACAGCCCCCGAACGGCCCCGTGGGTGGCACAACACCTCCCACGGGACCAGTGTAACTCGTAGGAATTGACCCCGCAGTCGCGGGTCTCCCGATTTGAGAGTACGATGATAATTTGCATATTTTTAGATTTAGGCTTAAAAACATGACGTTAGAGGGTGAAAAATCGAAACAGTCCCCGAAAGGCTTCGTGGGAGGCAACACCACCTCCCATGGGACCAATGTAACTCATTGGAACTGACCCCACAGCCACAGGTCTCCCGGTTTGAGAGTACAATGGTAATTTCCATATTTCTAGACTTAAGCAAAACATGGCGTTAAAGGGTGAAAACTTGAAATAGACCTCGAACGGCCCCGTGGGTGGCAACAACACCTCCCATGGGACCAATGTAACTCGAACAAACTGACCCCGCAGCCGCAGGTCTCCCGGTTTGAGAATACGATGATAATTTTCATATTTCTAGACTTAGGCTTAAAAACATGGCGTTAGAGGGTGAAAACTCGAAACAACCCTCGACCGGCCCCGTGGGTGCCACCAACACCTCCCAAAGGACCAATGTAACTCGTAGGAACTGCCCCCGCCGCCGCGGGTCTCTCGGTTGAGAGTACAACGGTAATTTGCATATTTCTAGACTTCGGCTTAAAAACATGACGTTAGTGGGTGAAAAATCGAAACAGACCCTGAACGGCCCCGTGGGTAGCACCCAAACCTCCCACGGGACCAATGTAACTCGTAGGAACTGATCCCTGCAATCACGGGTCTCCTAGTTTGAAAGTACGACGGTAATTTGTATATTTCTAGATTTAAGAAAAATATGGCGTTAGAGGGTGAAAACTCAACACAGCCACCGAACGGCGCCGTGGGTGGCACCAACACCTCCCACGGGACCCATGTAACTCTTAGGAACTGACCCCGCATCTGCGGGTCTCCCGATTTGAGAATACGATGATAATTTGCATATTTCTTGACTTAGGCTGAAAAATATGGCGTTACAGGGTGAAAACTCGAAACAATCCCCGAACAGCCCCGTGATTGGTACCAATAGCTCCCACGGGACCACTGTAACTCGTAGGAACTATCCTCATAGCCGCGGGTCTCCCGATTTGAGAGTACGATGATAATTTGCATATTTCTAGACTTAGGATTAAAAACATGTCATTAGAGAGTGAAAAGTCGAAACAGTCCCCGAACGGCCCCGTGGGTGGCACCAACACCTCCCACGGGACCAATGTAACTCGTAGGAACTGACCTTGCAGTCGCGGGTCTCCCGGTTTGAGAGTACTACGTTAATTTGCATATTTCTAGACTTAAGCAAAACATGGCGTTAGAGGGTGAAAATTCGAAATACCTCCCGATTGGCGCCGTGGGTGGCACCAACACCTCCTACAGGACCCATCTAACTCTTAGGAACAGACCCCGCACCCGCTGGACTCCCGGTTTGAGAATACGACGATAATTTTTGAATTTCTTGACTTAGGCTTAACAACATGGCGTTAGAGGGTGAAAACTCGAAACAACCCCCGAACGGCCCCGTGAGTGGTACCAACTGCTCCCACGGGTCCAATGTAACTCGTAGGAACTGACCCCACCGCCGCGGATCTCCCAGTTTGAGAATACGATGGTAATTTTCATATTTATAGACTTAGGCCTAAAAACATGACGTTAGAGGTTTGAAACTCGAAACAGCCCCCGAACGTCCCCGTGGGTGGCACCAACACCTCCCACGGGACCAATGTCACTCGTAGAAACTGGCCCCAAAGCCGCGGGTCTCCCGATTTGAGAGTACGACGGTAATTTATATATTTTTCTATACTTAGGTAGAACAAGGTGTTAGAGGGTGAAAAATCGAAACAACCCCAAAGCGGCCCCGTGGATTGTACCAACACCTCCCATGGGACCAATGTAACTTATAGAAACTGACACCGCAGCCGCGGGTCTCCCATTTTGAGAATATGGTGGTAATTTTCATGTTTCTAGACTTAGGCTTAAAAATGTGACGTTAGAGGGTGAAAAATCAAAATAGCCACCGAACGTCCCTGAGGGTGGAACCAACACCTCCCACGGGACCAATATAACTCGTAGGAACTGACCCCGCAGTCGTTGGTCTCCCGGTTTGAGAGTACGACGATAATTTTCATATTTCTAGACTTAGGATTAAAAACATGACGTTAGAAGGTGAAAACTCGAAATAGTCCCCCAACGGCCCCGTGGGTGGCACCAACACCTGCCATGGGACCAGTGTAACTCGTTGGAATTGACCCCGCAGTCGCGGGTCTCCCAATTTTAGAGTACGACGATAATTTGCATATTTTTAGATTTAGGCTTAAAAACATGACGTTAGTGGGTGAAAAATCGAAACAGTCCCCGAACGGCTCCATGGGTGGCAACAACACCGCCCACGGGACCAATGTAACTCATAGGAACTGACCCCACAGCCACGGGTCTCCCGGTTTGAGAGTACGACGGTAATTTTCATATTTCTAGACTTAAGCAAAACATGGCGTTAAAGGGTGAAAACTCGAAATAGACCTCGAATGGCCCCGTGGGTGGCACCAACACCTCCCATGGGACCAATGTAACTCGAACGAACTGACCCCGCAGCCGCAGGTCTCCCGGTTTGAGAATATGATGATAATTTGTATATTTCTAGACTTACACTTAAAAACATGGCGTTAGAGGGTGAAAACTCGAAACAACCCTCGACCGGCCCCGTGGGTGGCACCAACACCTCCCACGGGACCAATGTAACTCGTAGGAACTGACCCCGTCGCCGCGGGTCTCCCGGTTAAGCGTACGACGGTAATTTGCATATTTCTAGACTTCTTCTTAAAAACATGACGTTAGTGGGTGAAAACTCGAAACAGATCCCGAACGGCCCCGTGGGTGGCACCAAAACCTCCCACGGGACCAATGTAACTCGTAGGAACTGATCCCCGCAATTGCGGGTCTCCCAGTTTGAGAGTAGGACGGTAATTTGTATATTTCTAGACTTAAGAAAAACGTGGTGTAAGAGGGTGAAAACTCAACACAGCCCCCGAACGGTGCCGTGGGCGGCACCAACACCTCCCACGGTACCCATGTAACTCTTAGGAACTGACCCTGCAGCCGCGGTTCTCCCGATTTGAGAATACGACGATAACTTGCATATTTCTTGACTTAGGCTTAAAAACATGGCGTTAGAGGATGAAAGCTCGAAGGAACACCCGATCGGCCCCGTGGGTGGCACCAATAGCTCCTATGGGACCAATGTAACTCGTAGAAACAGACCCCGCAGCCGCGGATCTCCCGATTTGAGAATACGATGGTAATTTGCATATTTCTTGACTTAAGCTTAAAAATAAGACGTTAGAGGGTGAAAACTCGAAATAGCCCCCGAACGGCTCCATGGGTGGCACCAACACCTCCCACGGGACCAATGTAACTCGTAGGAACTGACCCCGCAGTCGCGGGTGTCCCGGTTTGAGAATACGATGATAATTTGAATATTTCTTGACTTAGGCTCAAAAGCATGGCATTAGAGGGTGAAAACTCCAAACAACCCCCGAACGGTCCCGTGGGTGGCACCAACACCTCCCACGGGACCAATGTTACACGTAGGAACTGACCCCGCAGCCGTGGGCTCCCGGTTTGAGAATACGACTGTAATTTGTATATTTCTAGACTTAGGCTTAAAAACATGACGTTAGAGGGTGAAAGCTCGAAACAGCCCCTGAAAGGCCCCGGGGGTGGCACCAACACCTCCCACGGGACCAATGTAACTCGTAGGAACTGACCCCGTAGTCCCGGGTCTCCCGATTTGAGAGTACGACGGTAATTTGAATATTTTTAGACTTAGGCTTAAAAACTTGACGTTAGAGGGTGAAAACTTAAAACAGCCCCCGAACGGCCCCGTGGGTGGCACCAACACTTGCCACGGGACCAATGTAACTCATAGGAACTGACCCCACAGCCACGTGTCTCCCGATTTGAGAGTACGACGGTAATTTCCATATTTCTAGACTTAAGCAAAACATGACGTTAGCGGGTGAAAACTCAAAACAGACCTCGAACGGCCCTATGGGTGGCACCAACACCTCCCACGGGACCAATGTAACTCGAAGGAACTGACCCCGCAACCGCAGGTCTCCCGGTTTGAGAGTATGACGGTAATTTGCATATTCCTAGACTTTGGCTTAAAAACCTGACGTTACAGGGTTAAAAGTCAAAACAACCCCCGAACGGCCCCGTGGGTGGCACCAACACCTGCCACGGGACCAATGTAACTCGTAGGAATTGACCCCGCAGTTGGAGGTCTCCCGATTTGAGAGTACGATGATAATTTGCATATGTTTTGATTTAGGCTTAAAAACAAGACGTTAGAGGGTGAAAAGTCAAAATAGTCCCCGAACGGCTCCATGGATGGCACCAACACCTCCCACGGGGCCAATGTAACTCATGGGACCAATGTAACTCATGGGACCAATGATAATTTGCATATTTCTTAATTTAGGCTTAAAAACATGGCGTTAGAGGGTGAAAACTCGAAACATCCCCCGACCAACCCCGTGGATGGCACCAACACCTCCCACGGGACCCATGTAACTCTTTGGAACTGACCCCGCAGCCGCGGGTCTCCCGGTTTGAGAATACGATGATAATTGGTGAATTTCTTGACTTAGGCTTAAAAACATGGCGTTAGAGGGTGAAAACTCGAAACAACTCCCGAACAGCCCCGTGGGTGGTACCAAAGCTCCCACGGGACCAATGCAACTCGTAGGATTTGACCCCGCGGCCACGGGTCTCCCGATTTGAGAATACGACGATAATTTCCATATTTTTAGACTTAGGCTTAAAAACATGACGTTAGGGGGTGAAAACTCGAAACAGCCCCAAAACGGCCCCGTGGGTGGCACCAACACCTCCTACGAGACCAATGTAACTCGTAGGAAATGACCCCGCAGAGAGTACGGCGATAATTTACATATTTCTAGACTTAGTCTTAAAAACATGACGTTAAAGGGTGAAAATTCGAAACAGCCCCCGAACGGCCCTGTGGGTGGCACCAACACCTCCCACGGGACCGATGTAACTCGTAGGAAGTGTCCCTGCAACCGCGGGTCTCCCGATTTGAGAGTACGATGGTAATTTACATATTTCTATACTTAAGTAAAACAAGGCGTTAGAGGGTGAAAACTCGAAACAGCCCCAAAACGGCCCCGTGGGTGGCACCAACACCTCTCATGGGACCAATGTAACTTATAGAAACTGACACCGCAGCCGTGGGTCTCCCAGTTTGAGAATACGGCGGTAATTTTCATGTTTTTAGACTTAGGCTTAAAAATGTGACGTCTGAGGGTGAAAACTCGAAACAGCCCCCGAACGGCCCCGTGGGTGGCACAACACCTCCCACGGGACCAGTGTAACTCGTAGGAATTGACCCCGCAGTCGCGAGTCTCCCGATTTGAGAGTACGACGATAATTTTCATATTTTTAGATTTAGGCTAAAAAACATGACGTTAGAGGGTGAAAAATCGAAACAGTCCCCGAATGGCTCCGTGGGAGGCAACAACACCTCCCATGGGACCAATGTAACTCATAGGAACTGACCCCACAGCCACGGGTCTCCCGGTTTGAGAGTACGACGGTAATTTCCATATTTCTAGACTTAAGCAAAACATGGCGTTAAAGAGAGAAAACTTGAAATAGACGTCGAACGGCCCCGTGGGTGGCACCAACACCTCCCATGGGACCAATTTAACTCGAACGAACTGACCCCGCAGCCACAGGTCTCCCGGTTTGAGAATACGATGATAATTTGCATATTTCTAGACTTAGGCTTAAAAACATGGCGTTAGAGGGTGAAAACTCGAAACAACCCTCGACCGGCCCCGTGGGTGGCACCAACACCTCCCACGGGACCCATGTAACTCGTAGGAACTGACCCCGCCACCGCGGGTCTCTCGGTTGAGAGTACGATGGTAATTTGCATATTTCTAGAGTTCGGCTTAAAAACATGACCTTAGTGGGTGAAAAGTCGAAACAGACCCCGAACGGCCCCGTGGGTGGCACCAAAACCTCCCACGTGACCAATGTAACTCGTAGGAACTGATACCCGCAATCGCGGGTCTCCCAGTTTGAGAGTACGATGGTAATTTGTATATTTCTAAACTTAAGAAAAACATGGCGTTAGAGGGTGAAAACTCAACACAGCCACCAAACGGTGCCGTGGGTGGCACCAACACCTCCCACGGGACCCATGTAACTCTTAGGAACTGACCCCGCAGCCGCGGGTCTCTCGATTTGAGAATACGGTGATAATTTGCATATTTCTTGACTTAGGCTTAAAAACATGGCGTTATGGAGTGAAAACTCGAAACAACCCCCGAACGGCCCCGTGAGTGGTACCAACAGCTCCTACGGGACCACTGTAACTCGTAGGAACTGTCCTCGCAGCCGCGGGTCTCCCGGTTTGAGAGTACGATGAAAATTTGCATATTTCTAGACTTAGGCTTAAAAACATGCCGTTAGAGAGTGAAAAGTCGAAACAGCCCCCGAACGGCCCCGTGGGTGGCACCAACACCTCCCACGGGTCCAATGTAACTCGTAGGAACTATCCCCGCTGCCGCGGATCTCCCGGTTTGAGAATACGATGGTAATTTATATATTTCTAGACGTAGGCTTAAAAACATGAGGTTAGGGGGTGAAAACTCGAAACAGCCCCCGAACGTCCCCGTCGGTGGCCCCAACACCTCCCACGGGACCAACGTAACTCGTAGAAACTGACCCCGCAGCCGTTGGTCTCCCGATTTGAGAGTACGACGATAATTTGCATATTTCTAGACTTAGGATTAAAAACATGACGTTAGAGGGTGAAAACTCGAAACAGCCCCCGAACGGCCCCGTAGGTGGCACCAACACCTGCCACGGGTGCAGTGTAACTCGTAGGAATTGACCCCGCTGTCGTGGGCTCCTGATTTGAGAGTACGACGATAATTTGCATATTTTTAGATTTAGGCTTAAAAACATGACGTTATTGGGTGAAAAATCGAAACAGTCCCCGAAAGGCTCCATGGGTGGAAACAATACCTCCCACGGGACCAATGTAACTCATAGGAACTGACCCCATAGCCACGGGTCTCCCGGTTTGAGAGTACGATGGCAATTTCCATATTTCTAGACTTAAGCAAAACATGGCGTTAAAGGGTGAAAACTTGAAATAGACCTCGAACGGCCCCGTGGGTGGCACCAACACCTCCCATGGGACCAATGTAACTCGAACAAACTGACCCCACAGCCGCAGCTCTCCCAGTTTGAGAATACGATGATAATTTGCATATTTCTAGACTTAGGCTTAAAAACATGGCGTTAGAGGGTGAAAACTCGAAACAGCCCCCGAGCATCCCCGTGGGTGGCACCAACACCTCCCACGGACCAATGTAAACTCGTTGAAACTGTCCTCGCAGCCGCGGGTGTCTCGGTTTAAGAGTACGATGGTAATTTGCATATTTTTAGACTTAGGCTTTAAACACATGACGTTAGAGGGTTAAAAGTAAAAAAAAACCCGAATGGATTCGTGGGTTGCCCCAACTCCTCCCACGGGACCAATATAACTCGTATGAACTGACCCCGCAGCTGCGGGTCTCCCGGTTTGAGAGTACGACGATAATTTTCATATTTTTAGACTTAAGAAAAGCATGGCGTTCGAGGGAGAAAACTTGAAACAAACCCCGAACGGCCACGTGGGTGGCACCAACACCTCCCATAGGACCAAGGTTATGCGTAGGAACTGACCCCGCAGCCGCGGATCTCCCGGTTTGAGAATAGGATGATAATTTGGATATTGCTTGACTTAGGCTTAAAAACATGGCGTTAGAGGGTGAAAACTCAAAATATCCCCCGAACGGTCCCGTGGGTGGCACCAACACCTCCCACGAGACCAATGTAATTCGTACGAACTGACCCCGCAGTCGTGGGTCTTCGATTTTAGAATACGATGATAATTTGCATATTTATAGACTTAGGCTAAAAAACACGACATTAGAGGGTGAAAACTCGAAACAGCCCCTGAACGTCCCCGTGGGTGACAACAACACCTCCCACGGGACCAATGTAACGTGTAGGAATTAACCCCGCAGAGATTACGACGGTAATTTCCATATTTCTAGACTTAGGCTTAAAAACATGACGTTAGAGGGTGAAAAGTCGAAACAGCCTCCGAACGGCCCAATGGGTGGCACCAACACCTCCCACGAGACCAATGTAACTCGAAGGAATTGACCCCGCAGTCGCGGATCTCCCGGTTAGAGAGTACGATGGTAATTTTCATATTTCTTGACTTAAGTAAAACATGGCGTTAGAGGGTGAAAACTCGAAATAGCCCCCGAACGGCCCCGTGGGTGGCACCAACACCTCCCACGGGACTAATATAACTCTTAGGAACTGACCCCGCACCCGCGGGTCTCCCGGTTTGAGAATACGACGATAATTTGTATATTTCTTGACTTAGGCTTAAAAACATGGCGTTAGAGGATGAAAGCTCGAAACAACACCCGAACGGCCCCGTGAGTGGTACCGACAGCTTCCATAGGACCAATGTAACTCGTAGGAACTGACCCCGCAGCCGCGGGTCTCTCGGTTTGAGAATACGACGGTAATTTGCATATTTCTAGACTTAGTCTTAAAAATATGACTTTCTAGAGAGAAAACTCGAAACAGCCCCCGAACGGCCCCGTGGGTGGCACCAACACCTCCCACGGGACCAATGTAACTCGTAGGAATTGATCCCGTAGTCGCGGGTCTCCCGATTTTAGAGTACGATGATAATTTGCATATGTTTAGATTTAGGCTTAAAAACAAGACGTTAGAGAGTGAAAAGTCGAAATTGACCCCGAACGGCTCCATGGATGGCACCAACACCTCCCACGGGACCAATGTAACTCATAAGAACTGACCCCACAGCCATGTGTCTCCCGATTTGAGAGTACGACGGTAATTTCCATATTTCTAGACTTAGGCTTATAAACATGGCATTAGAGGATGAAAGCTGGACAGAACACTCGAACGGCCCCGTGGGTGGCACCAACACCACCCGTCGGACCAATGTAACTCATAGAAACTGAACCCGCAGCCGCGGGTCTCCCGGTTTGAGAATACGATGGTAATTTGCATATTTTTAGACTTGGGCTTAAAAACATGACGTTAGAGGGTGAAAACTCGAAACAGCACCCGAACGACCCCGTGGCTGGCACCAACACCTCCCACGGGACCAATGTCACTCGTAGGAACTGACCCCGCAGCCTCGGGTCTCTCGGTTTGAGAGTACGATGACAATTTGCATATTTCTAGACTTAGGGTTAAAAACATCACGTTAGATGGGGAAAAGTCGAAACAAGCCCCGAACGGCCCCGTGGGTGGCACCAAAACCTCCCACGGAACCAATATAACTCTTAGAAACTGACCCCGCAGTCGCGGGTCTCCCGATTTGATAGTACAACGGTAATTTTCATATTTCTAGACTTATGTAAAACATGGCGTTAGAGGGAGAAAACTGGAAACAACCCCCGAACGGCCCCATGGGTGGCACCAACACCTCCTACGGGACCAATGTAACTCGTAGGAACTGACACCGCAGCCGCAGTTCTCCCGGTTTAAGAGTACGATGATAATTTGGATATTCCTTGACTTAGGCTTAAAAACATGACGTTAGAGGGTGAAAACTCAAAACAGCCCCCGAACGGCCCCGTGGGTAGCACCAACACCTGCCAGGGGACCAATGTAACTCGTATGAATTGACCCCGCAGTCACGGGTCCTCCGATTTGAGAGTACGACAATAATTTGCATATTTTTAAACGTAGGCTTAAAAACATGATGTTAGAGGATGAAAAGTCGAAACAGCCCCTGAACGGCTCCATGGGTGGCACCAACACCTCCCACGGGACCAAAGTAACTCGTAGGAACAGACCCCGCAGCCACGGGTCTCCCGGTTTGAGTCTACGACAGTAATTTGCAAATTTCTAGACTTAAGCAAAACATGGCGTTAAAGGGTGAAAACTCGAAACAGACCTCGAACGGCCCTGTGGGTGGCACTAACACCTCCCACGGGACCAATGTAACTCGTAGGAACTGACCCCGCAGCCGCGGGTCTCCTGGTTTGAGAATACGATGATAATTTGCATATTTCTTGACTTAGGCTTAAAAACATGTTGCTAGAGGGTGAAAACTCGAAACAACCCCCGAACGGCCCCGTGGGTGGCACCAACACTTCCCACGGGACCAATGTAACTCGTAGAAATTGACCCCGCAGCCGCGGGTCTCCCGGTTTGAGAGTACGACGGTATTCTGCATATTTCTAAACTTAGGCTTAAAAACATGCCATTAGAGGGGGAAAACTCGAAACAGCCCCCGAATGGCCCCGTGGGTGGCACCAACACCTTCGACGGGACCAATATAACTCGTAGGAATTGACCTCGCAATAGCGGGTCTCCCGGTTTGAGAGTACGACGGTAATTTGCATATTTCTAGACTTAAGCAAAATATGGCGTTAGAGGGTGAAAACTTGAAACAGCCCCCGAACGGCGCCGTGGGTAGCACCAACACCTCCCACGGGACCCATGTAACACTTAGGAACTGACCCCGCAGCCACGGGTCTCCCGGTTTGAGAATACACAATAATTTGCATATTTCTTGACTTAGGCTTAAAAGCATGGCGTTAGATGGTGAAAACTCGAAACAACCCCCGAACGGCCTATGTGAGTGGTGCCAACAGCTCCCACGGGACCAATGTAACTTGTAGGAACTGACCTCGCAGCCGCGGGTCTCTCGGTTTGAGAATACGATGGTAATTTGTATATTTCTAGACTTAGGCTTAAAAACATGATGTTAAAGGGTGAAAAGTCAAAACAGCCCCCGAACGGCCCCGTGGGTGGCGCTGACACCTCCCACGGGACCAATGTAACTCGATGGAACTGACCTCGTAGTCCCGGGTCTCCCAGTTTGAGAGTACAATGGTAATTTGTATATATATAGAATTAAGCAAAACATGGCGTTAGAGGGTGAAAACTCGAAACATCCATCGAACGGCGCCGAGGGTGGAACCACCACCTCCCACGGGAACCATGTAAGTCTTGGGAACAGACCCCGCAGCCGTAGGTCTCCCGGTTTGAGAATAGGACGATAATTTGCTTATTTCTTGACTTAGGATTAAAAACATGGCGTTAGAGTGTGAAAACTCGAAATAACCCCTGAACGGCCCCTTGGGTGGCACCAACACCTCCCACAGGACCAATGTAACTCGTACGAACTGACCCCGCAGCCGCAGGTCTCCCAGTTTGAGAGTACAACGGTAATTTGCATATTTTTAGACTTAGGCTTAAAACCATGCCGTTAGAGGGGGAAAACTCGAAACAGCCCCCGAATGGCCCCGTGGGTGGCACCAACACCTCCCACGGGACCAATGTAACTCTTAGGAACTGACCCCGCAGAGAGTCCGACGGAAATTTGCATATTTCTAGACTTAGGCTTAAATATATAACGTTAGAGGGTGAAAAGTCAAAACAGCCCCCGAACGGCCCCGTGGGTGGCACCACCACCTCCCACGTGACCAATGTAACTCGTAGGAATTGACTCCGCAACCGCGGGTCTCTCGGTTTGAGAGTACGACGGTAATTTGTATATTTCTATACTTAAGCAAAACATGGCGTTAGAGGGTGAAAACTCGAAATAGCCCCCGAACGGCGCCGTGGGTGGCACCATCACCTCCCACGGAACCCATGTAAATGTTAGGAACTGACCCCGTAACCGCGGGTCTCCCAGTATGAGAATACACAATAATTTGCATATTTCTTGACTTAGGCTTAAAAACATGACTTTAGAGGGTGAAAACTCGAAACAACCTTCGAACGGCCTATGTGATTGGTGCCAACAGCTCCCACGGGACCAATGTAACTTGTAGGAACTGACATCACAGCTGCAGGTCTCCCGGTTTGAGAATACGACGGTAATTTGCATATTTCTAGATTTAGGCTTAAAAACATGATGTTAGAGGGTGAAAACTCAAAACAGCCCCCGAACGGCCCCGTGGGTGGCACCAACACCTCCCACGGGACCAATGTAACTCGTAGGAACTGACCCCGCAGTCGCAGGTCTCCCGGTTTGGGAGTACGATGGTAAGTTTCATATTTCTAGACTTAACCAAAACATGGTGTTACAATGTGAAAACTTAAAAGACCCCGAACGGTACCGTGGCTGGCATCAACACCTCCCAATGGACCCATGTAACTCTTAGAAATGGACCCCACAACCACGGGTCTCCCGGTTTGAGAATATGACGATAATATGCATATTTCTTGACTTGGCTTAAAAACATGGCGTTAAAGGGTGAAAACTCGAAACAGACCTTGAACATCCCCGTGGATGGCACCAACACCTTCCACGTGACCAATGTAACTCGAAGGAACTGACCCCGCAGTCGCGGGTCTCTAAGTTTTTAGAATACAATGATAATTTGCATATTTCTTGACTTAGGCTTAAAACCAAGGCATTAAAGGGTGAAAACTCGAAACAGACCTCGAACGGCCCCGTCGCTGGCACCAACACCCTCCACGTGACCAATGTAACTCGAAGGAACTGACCCCGCAGTCGCGGGTCTCTCAGTTTGAGAATACAATGATAATTTGCATATTTCTTGACTTAGGCTTAAAAACTTGATGTTAGAGGGTGAAAACTCGAAACAACCCCCGACCGGCCCCGTGGGTGTAATCAACACCTCCCACGGGACCAATGTAACTCGTAGGAACTGACCGTGCAGTCGCTGGTCTCCCGGTTTGAGAGTACGGTGGTAATTTGCATATTTCTAGACTTAGTCTTTAAAACATGATGTTAGAGGGTGAAAACTCGAAATAGCCCCCGAACGGCCCCGTGGGTGGCACCAACACTACCCATGGGAACAATGTAACTGGTAGGAACTGGACCCGCAATCGCGGGTCTCCCGGTTTGAGAGTACGACTGTAATTTGCATATTTCTAGACATAAGCAAAACATGGCATTAGAGGGTGAAAAGTCGAAACAGCTCCCGAACGGCGCAGTGGGTGGCACGAACACCACCCACGGGACCAATGTAACTCGAAGGAACTGAACCCGCAGTTGTGGGTCTGCCGGTTTGAGAATACAATGATAATTTTCATATTTCTTGACTTAGGCTTAAAAATATGGCGTTAGAGGGTCAAATCTCAAAAGAACCCCCGACCAGCCCCGTGGGTGGCACCAACACCTCCCACGGGACTAATGTAACTCGTAGGAACTGACCCCGTAGTCGCGGGTCTCCCGGTTTGAGAGTACGACGGTAAGTTGCATATTTCTAGACCTAAGCAAAACATGGTGTTAGAGGGTGAAAACTCGAAACAACCCCCAAACGGCGCCGTGGGTTGCACCAACACCTCCCACGGGACCCATATAACTCTTAAGAACTGACCCCACAGCCGCGGGTCTCCCAGTTTGTGAGTATGACGATAATTTGCATTTATCTTGACTTAGGATTAAAAACTTGGCGTTAGAGGGTAAAAACTATAAACAACCCCCTAACGACCCCGTGAGTGGTACGAACAGCTCCCACGAGACCAATGTAACTAGTATGAACTGACCCCGCAGCCGCGGGTCTCTCGGTTTGAGAGTACGACGGTAATTTGCATATTTCGAGACTTTGGTTTAAAAACACGATGTTAGAGGGCGAAAATTCAAAACAGCCACTGAACGACCCTGTGGGTGGCACTAACACCTCCCACGTGACCAATATAACTCGTAGGAACTGACCCCGCAGCCGCGGGTCTACCGATTTGAGAGTACGCCGGTAATTTGCATATTTTTAGACTTAAACAAAACATGGCGTTAGAGAATGAAAACTCAAAACAGCCCCCGAACGGCCTCGTGAGTGGCACCGACACCTCCCACGGGACCAATGTAACTCTTAGGAACTGACCTCGCAGCCACGGGTCTACTGGTTTGACAATACGACGATAATTTGTATATTTCTTGACTTGGGCTTAAAAACATGGCGTTAGAGGGTGAAAGTTCGAAACAACCCCCGAACGGCCCCGTGGGTGGCACCAACACATCCCACGTGACCAATGTAACTCTTAGGAACTGACCCCGCAGCCGCGGGTCTCTCGGTTTGAGAGTACGATGGTAATTTCCATATTTCTAGACTTAGGCTTAAAAACATGATGTTAGAGGGTGAAAAGTCAAAACAACCCCTGAACGGCCCCGTGGGTGGTACCAACACCTCCTACGTTACTAATATAACTCGCAGGAACTGACCCCGCAGCCGCGGGTCTCTTGGTTTGAGAGTACGACGATAATTTTCATATTTCTAGATTTAGAATTAAAAATATGGCGT
The DNA here is from genome assembly GCA_949130495.1 of Sambucus nigra. Taxonomy (NCBI): domain Eukaryota; kingdom Viridiplantae; phylum Streptophyta; class Magnoliopsida; order Dipsacales; family Adoxaceae; genus Sambucus; species Sambucus nigra. Next base: position 659,197,463 of record OX422213.1, on the reverse strand, counting down.
TAGAGGGTGAAAACTCGAAATAACCCCCGAACGGTCATGTGAGTGGTACCAACAGCTCCAACGGGACCAATGTAACTCATAGGAACTGACCCCAAAGCCGTGGGTCTCCCGGTTTGAGAATACAACGATAATTTGCATATTTCTAGACTTAGGCTTAAAAACATGACGTTAGAGGGTGAAAACTCGAAACAGCCCTTGAACAGCCCCGTGGGTGGCACCAACACCTCCCACGGGACCAATGTAACTTGTAGGAACTGACCCCGCAGCCGCGGGTATCTCGATTTGAGAGTACGACGGTAATTTGCATATTTCTAGACTTAGGCTTAAAAACATGAAGTTAAAGGGGGAAAAGTCGAAACAACCACCGAACGGCCCCGTGGGTGGCACCAACACCTCCCACGGGACCAATGTAACTCGTAGGAACAGACCCCGTAGCCGCGTGTCTCCCGATTTGAGAGTATGACATTAATTTTCATATTTCTAGACTTAAGAAAAACATGACGTTAGAGGGTGAAAACTCGAAACAACCCCCGAACGGCCTCGTCGGTGGCACCAACACCTCCCACGGGACCAATGTAACTCGTAGGAACTGACCCCGTAGCCGCGGGTCTCCCGGTTTTAGAATACGACAATAATTTTAATATTTCTTGACTTAGGCTTAAAAACATGGCGTTAGAGGGTGAAAACTCAAAACAACCCTCGAGCGGGCCCGTGGGTGGCCCCAACACCTCCCACGGGACCAATTTAACTCGTAGGAACTGACCACGCAGCCGTCGGTCTCCCAGTTTGAGAATACGAAGGTAATTTGCATATTGCTAGACTTACGCTTAAAAACATGACGTTAGAGGGTGAAAACTCGAAACAGCTCCCGAACGGTGCCGTGGGTGGCACCAACACCTCCTACGGGACCCATGTAACTCTTTGGAAGAGACCCACAATCGCGGGTCTCCCGGTTTGAGAGTACGAAGGTAATTTGCATATTTCTAGACTTAGGCTTAAAAACATGACGTTAGAGGGTGAAAAGTCGAGACAACCCCCGAACGGCCACGTGAGTGGTACCAACAGCTCCCACGGGACCATTGTAACTCATAGGAACTGACCCCATAGCCGCGGGTCTCCCGGTTTGAGAATACGATGGTAATTTGCATATTTCTAGACATAAGCTTAAAAACATGACGTTAGAGGGTGAAAACTCGAAACAGCCCCCGAACGGCCCCGTGGGTGGCATCAATACCTCCCACGGGACCAATGTAACTCGTAAAAACTGACCCCGCAGCCACGGGTCTCTCAGTTTGAGTGTACGATGATAATTTGCATACTTCTAGACTTAGGCTTAAAAACATGACGTTAGAGGGTGAAAAGTCGAAACAACCTCTGCACCTGCCCGCGGGTGGCACCAACACCTCCCACGGGACCAATATAACTCGTAGGAACTGACCCTGCAGCCGTGGGTCTCTCGATTTGAGAGTACGATGGTAATTTTCATATTTCTAGACTTAAGAAAAATATGGCGTTAGAGGGAGAAAACTCGAAACAACCCCCGAACGGCCCCGTGGGTAGCACCAACACCTCCTAGGGGACCAATGTAACTCGTAGGAACTGCCCCGCAGGCGCGGGTCTAATGATTTGAGAATACGATGATAATTTGGATATTTCTTGACCTAGGCTTAAAAACATGGCGTTAGAGGGTGAAAACTCAAAACAACTCCCGAACGGTCCCGTGGGTGGCACCAACACCCCCCACGGGACCAGTGTAACTCGTAGGAACTGACCCCGCAGTCGTGGGTCTCCCGATTTGAGAATACGATGGTTATTTACATATTTTTAAACTTAGGCTTAAAAACATGATGTTAGAGGGTGAAAACTCGAAACAGCCCGTGAACGGCCACGTGGGTGGCACCAACACCTCCCACGGGACCAATGTAACTCGTAGGAACTGACCCCCCAGCCGCTGGTCTCCCGGTTTGAGAGTACGGCGTTAATTTATATATTTTATACTTAAGCAAAACATGGTGTTAGAGGGTGAAAACTCGAAATAGCCCCCAAACGGCCCCGTGGGTGGCACCAACACCTCCCATGTGACCAATGTAACTCGTAGGAACTGACCCCGCAGCTGCGGGTCTCCCACTTTGAGAGTACGAAGGTAATTTGCATATTTCTAGACTTAGGCTTAAAAACATGACGTTAGAGGGTGAAAAGTCGAAACCGCCCTCGAACGGCCCCGTGGGTGGCACCAACACCTCCCATGGGACCAATGTAACTCGTAGGAATAGACCCCGCAGCCACGGGTCTCCTGGTTTGAGAATACGATGTTAATTTGTATATTTCTAGACTTAGGCTTAAAAACATGACGTTAGAGGGTGAAAACTCGAAACAGCTACTGAATGGCCCCGTGGGTGCCATCAACACCTTCCACGGGACCAATGTAACTTGTAGGAACTGACCCCGTAGAGAGTACGATGGTAATTTTCATATTTCTAGACTTAGGCTTTAAAACATGACGTTAGAGGGTGAAAAGTCAAAACAACCCCCGAACGGCCCCGTGGGTGGCACCAACACCTCCCACGGGACCAACGTAACTCGTAGGAAATGACCCCGCAGCCGCGGGTCTCCCGATTTGAGAGTACGATGGTATTTTGCATATTTCAAGAATTACGCTTAAAAACATGATGTTAGAAGGTGAAAACTCGAAACAGCCCCCGAACGGCACCGTGGGTGGAACCAACACCTCCCACGGGACCCATATAACTCTTAGAAACTGACCCCACAGATGCAGGTCTCCCTGTTTTTAGAATACGATGATAATTTGCATTTATCTTGACTTAGGCTTAAAAACATGGCGTTAGAGGGTGAAAACTCGAAACAATCCCGGAACGGCCCCGTGAGTGGTACCATCAGCTCCCACGGGACCAATGTAACTAGTAGGAACTGACCCCGCAGCCGCGGGGCTCCCTATTTGAGAGTACGACAATAATTTGCAAATTTTGAGACTTAGGCTTCAAAACATGACGTTAGAGGGTGAAAAGTCAAAACAACCCCTGAACGGCCCCGTGGGTGGCACCAACACCTCCCACGCGACCAATGTAACTCGTAGGAACTGACCCCGCAGTCGCGGGTCTCCCGGTTTGAGAGTACGACGGTAATTTGCATATTTTTAGATTTAAGCAAAGCATGGCGTTAGAGGGTGAAAACTCGAAACAGCTCCTGAACGGCCCCGTGGGTGGCACCAACACCTCCCACGGGACCAACGTAACTCGTAGGAAATGACCCCGCAGCCGCGGGTCTCCCGATTTGAGAGTACGATGGTATTTTGCATATTTCAAGAATTACGCTTAAAAACATGATGTTAGAAGGTGAAAACTCGAAACAGCCCCCGAACGGCACCGTGGGTGGAACCAACACCTCCCACGGGACCCATATAACTCTTAGAAACTGACCCCACAGATGCAGGTCTCCCTGTTTTTAGAATACGATGATAATTTGCATTTATCTTGACTTAGGCTTAAAAACATGGCGTTAGAGGGTGAAAACTCGAAACAATCCCGGAACGGCCCCGTGAGTGGTACCATCAGCTCCCACGGGACCAATGTAACTAGTAGGAACTGACCCCGCAGCCGCGGGGCTCCCTATTTGAGAGTACGACAATAATTTGCAAATTTTGAGACTTAGGCTTCAAAACATGACGTTAGAGGGTGAAAAGTCAAAACAACCCCTGAACGGCCCCGTGGGTGGCACCAACACCTCCCACGCGACCAATGTAACTCGTAGGAACTGACCCCGCAGTCGCGGGTCTCCCGGTTTGAGAGTACGACGGTAATTTGCATATTTTTAGATTTAAGCAAAGCATGGCGTTAGAGGGTGAAAACTCGAAACAGCTCCTGAACGGTGCCGTGGGTGGCACCAACACCTCCCACGGGACCCATGTAACTCTTAGGAACAAACCCGCAGCCGCGGGTCTCCCGATTTGAGAGTACGACTGTAATTTGCATATTTTTAGACTTAGGCTTAAAAACAAGATGTTAGTGGGTGAAAAGTCGAGACAATCCCCGAACGGCCCCGTGGGTGGAACCAACACATCCCGTGGGACCAATGTAACTCGTAGGAACTGATCCCGCAGTCGCGGGTCTCCCGGTTTGAGAATACGACATTAATTTGTATATTTCCATACTTAGGCTTAAAAACATGATGTTAGAGGCTGAAAACTCAAAACAGCCCCGTGGGTGGCACCAACACCTCCCACGGGACCAATGTAACTCGTAGGAACTGACCCCACAGCGCGGGTCTCTCGGTTTTAGAGTACGACGGTAATTTTAATATTTCTAGACTTAGGTTTAAAAACATAATATTAGAGGGTGAAAAGTCGAAACAACCCCCGAACGGCCCCGTGGGTGGCACCAACACCTCCCACGGGACCAATATAACTCGTAGGAACTGACCCAGCAGTCGTGGGTCTCCCGGTTTGAGAGTACGACGGTAATTTTCATATTTCTAGACTTAGGCTTAAAAAAATGGCGTTAGAGGGTGAAAACTCGAAACAACCCCCGAACGGCCCCGTGAGTGGTACCAACAGCTCCCATGGGACCAATGTAACACATAGGAACTGACCCCACAGCCGCGGGTCTCCCGATATGATAATACGATGGTAATTTGCATATTTCTAGACTTAGGCTTAAAAACACGATGTTCGAGGGTGAAAACTCGAAACAACCCCTGAACGGCCCCGTGGGTGGAACCAACACCTCCCACGGGACCAATGTAACTCGTAGGAACTGACCCCGCAGCCGCGGGTCTCTCGATTTGAGAGTACGACGGTAATTTGCATATTTCTAAACTTAGGCTTAAAAACATGAGGTTAAAGGGGGGAAAGTCGAAACAACCACCGAACGGCCCCGTGGGTGGCACCAACACCTCCCACGGGACCAATATAACTCGTAGGAACTGACCCAGCACCCGCGGGTCTCCCGATTTGAGAGTACGATGCCAATTTTCATATTTCTAAACTTAAGAAAAACATGGCGTTAGAGGGAGAAAACTCGAAACAACTCCCGAACGGCCTCGTGGGTGGCACCAACACCTCCCACGGGACCAATGTAACTCGTAGGAACTGACCCCACAGCCGCGGGTCTTTCGGTTTGAGAGTACGACGGTAATTTACATATTTCTAGAATATGGTTTAAAAACATAACGTTAGAGGGTGAAAACTCGAAAAAACCTCGGAACGTCCCCGTGGGTGGCACCAACACCTCCCACGGGGACCAATATAACTCGTAGGAACTGACCCCGCAGCCGTGGGTCTCCCGATTTGAGAGTACGACGTTAATTTTCATATTTCTAGACTTAGGCTTAAAAAAATAGCGTTAGAGGGTGCAAACTCGAAACAACCCCCGAACGGCCCCGTTAGTGGTACCAACAGCTCTCACGGGACCAATGTAACTCATAGGAACTGACCCCACATCCGCAGGTCTCCCGGTATGAGAATACGACTGTAATTTGCATATTTCTAGACTTAGACTTAAAAACATGACGTTAAAGAGTGAAAAGTCAAAACAACCCCTGAACGGGCCCGTGGGTGGCACCAACGCCTCCCACGGGACCAATATAACTCGTAGGAACTAACCCCGCAGCCAAGGGTCTCCCAGTTTGAGAGTACGACTGTAATTTTTATATTTCTAGACTTAAGAAAAACATAGTGTTAGAGGGACAAAACTCGAAACAACCTCCGAACGGCCTCGTGGGTGGCACCAATAACTCCCACGGAATCAATTTAACTCAGAGGAACTGACCCCGTACCCGCGAGTCTCCCGATTTGAGAATACGATGATAATTTGGATATTTCTTGACTTAGGCTCAGAAACATGGTCTTAGAGGGTGAAAATTCAAAACAACCCCCGAACGGTTCCGTGGGTGGCAGCAACACCTCCCACGGGACCCATGTAACTCTTAGGAAGAGACCCGCAGTCGCGGGTCTCCCGATTTGAGAGTACGATGATAATTTGCATATTTCTATACTTAGGCCTAAAAACATGACCTTAGAGGTTGAAAAGTCAAGACAACCTATGAACGGCACCGTGGGTGGCACCAACACGTCCTGTGGGACCAATGTAACTCGTACGAACTGATCCCGTAGCTGCGGCTCTTTCGATTTGATAATACGACGGTAATTTGTATATTTCTAGACTTAGGCTTAAAAACATGACGTTTGAGGGTGAAAACTCAAAACAGCCCCCGAACAGCCCCGTGGGTGGCACCAACAACTCCCACGGGACCAATGTAACTCGTAGGAACTGACCCCGCAGCCGCAGGTCTCTCGGTTTGAGAGTACGATGGTAATTTGCATATTTCTAGACTTAGGCTTAAAAACATGATGTTAAAGGGTGAAAAGTCAAAACAACCCCTGAACGGGCCCGTGGGTGGCACCAACGCCTCCCACGGGACCAACATAACTCGTAGGAACTGACCCCGCAGCCAAGGGTCTCCCGGTTTGAGAGTACGACGGTAATTTTTATATTTCTAGACTTGAGAAAAACATGGCGTTAGAGGGACAAAACTCGAAAGAACCCCCAAAGGGCCTCGTGGGTGGCACCAATAACTCCCACGGAATCAATTTAACTCGGAGGAACTGAACCCGTAGCCGCGGGTCTCCCGATTTGAGAATACGATGATAATTTGGATATTTCTTGACTTAGGCTTAAAAACATGGCGTTAGAGGGTGAAAATTTAAAACAACCCCCGAACGGTTCCGTGGGTGGCACCAACACCTCCCACGGATCCAATGTAACTCGTAGGAATTGACCCCGTAGCTGTGGGTCTCCCGGTTTGAGAATTCGACAGTAATTTACATATTTCTAAACTTAGGCTTAAAAAACATGACGTTAGAGGGTGAAAACTCGAAACAGCCCCCGAACGACGTCATGGGTGGCACCAACACCTCCCACGGGGAACATGTAACTCGTAGGAACTGACCCCGCAGCCGCGGGTCTCTCAATTTGAGAGTACGACGGTAATTTGCATATTTCTAGACTTAGGCTTAAAAACATGACGTTAAAGGGGGAAAAGTCGAAACAACCAATGAACGGCCCCGTGGGGGGCACCAACACCTCCCACAGTACCAATGTAACTCGTAAGAACAGACCCCGTATCTGCGGGTCTCCCGGTTTGAGAGTACGACATTAATTTTCATATTTCTAGACTTAAGAAAAACATGACGTTCGAGAAAGAAAACTCGAAACAACCCCCGAACGGCCTCGTGGGTGGCACCAACACCTCCCACGGGACCAATGTAACTCGTAGGAACTGACCCCGTATCCGCGGGTCTCCCGATTTGAGAATACGACAATAATTTGGATATTTCTTGACTTAGTCTTAAAAACATGGCGTTAGAGGGTGAAAACTCAAAACAACCCCCAAACGGGCCCGTGGGTGGCCCCAACACCTCCCACGGGACCAATTTAACTCGTAGGAACCGACCCCGCAGCTGTCGGTCTCCCGGTTTGAGAATACGAAGGTAATTTTCGTATTTCTAGACTTACGCTTGAAAACATGACGTTAGAGGGTGAAAGCTCGAAATAGCCCCCGAACGGCGCCGTGGGTGGCACCAACACCTCCCACGGGACCCATGTAACTCTTTGGAAGAGACCCACAGTCACGGGTCTCCCGGTTTGAGAGTACGACGATAATTCGCATATTTCTATACTTAGGCTTAAAAACATGACGTTAAAGGGTGAAAAGTCAAAACAACCCCTGAACGGGCCCATGGGTGGCACCAACGCCTCCCACGGGACCAATATAACTCGTAGGAACTGACCCCGCAGCCAAGGGTCTCCCGGTTTGAGAGTACGACGGTAATTTTTATATTTCTAGACTTGAGAAAAACATGGCGTTAGAGGGACAAAACTGGAAAGAACCCCCAAACGGCCTCGTGGGTGGCACCAATAACTCCCACGGAATAAATTTAACTCGGAGGAACTGAACCCGTAGCCGCGGGTCTCCCGATTTGAGAATACGATGATAATTTGGATATTTCTTGACTTAGGCTTAAAAACATGGCGTTAGAGGGTGAAAATTCAAAACAACCCCCGAACGGTTCCGTGGGTGGCACCAACACCTCCCACGGGACCAATGTAACTCGTAGGAACTGACCCCGTAGCTGTGGGTCTCCCGATTTGAGAATTCGACGGTAATTTACATATTTCTAGACTTAGGCTTAAAAAGCATGACGTTAGAGGGTGAAAACTCGAAATATCCCCCGAACGGCGTCATGGGTGGCACCAACACCTCCCACGGGGAATATGTAACTCGTAGGAACTGACCCCGCAGCCGCGGGTCTCTCAATTTGAGAGTACGATGGTAATTTGCATATTTCTAGACTTAGGCTTAAAAACATGACGTTAAAGGGGGAAAAGTCGAAACAACCAATGAACGGCCTTGTGGGGGGCACCAACACCTCCCACAGTACCAATGTAACTCGTAGGAACAGACCACGTAGCCGCGGGTCTCCCGGTTTGAGAGTACGACATTAATTTTCATATTTCTAGACTTAAGAAAAACATGACGTTAGAGAACGAAAACTCGAAACAACCCCCGAACGGCCTCGTGGGTGGCACCAACACCTCCCACGGGACCAATGTAACTCGTAGGAACTGACCCCGTATCCGCGGGTCTCCCGATTTGAGAATACGACAATAATTTGGATATTTCTTGACTTAGTCTTGAAAACATGGCGTTAGAGGGTGAAAACTCAAAATAACCCCCGAACGGGCCCGTGGGTGGCCCCAACACCTCCCACGGGACCAATTTAACTCGTAGGAACCGACCCCGCAGCTGTCGGTCTCCCGGTTTGAGAATACGACTTAAAAACATGACGTTAGAGGGTGAAAACTCGAAATAGCCCCCGAACGGCGCCGTGGGTGGCACCAACACCTCCCACGGGACCCATGTAACTCTTTGGAAGAGACCCACAGTCACGGGTCTCCCGGTTTGAGAGTACGACGGTAATTTGCATATTTCTAGACTTAGGCTTAAAAACATGACGTTAGAGGGTGAAAAGTCGAGACAACCCCCGAACGGCCACGTGAGTGGTACCAACAGCTCCCACGGGACCAATGTAACTCATAGGAACTGACCCCATAGCCGCGGGTCTCCAGATTTGAGAATACGACGGTAATTTGCATATTTCTAGAATTAAGCTTAAAAACATGACGTTAGAGGGTGAAAACTCGAAACAACCCCCGAACGGCCCCGTGGGTGGCATCAATACCTCCCACGGGACCAATGTAACTAGTAAAAACTGACCCCGCAGCCGCGGGTCTCTCGGTTTGAGAGTACGACGATAATTTGCATATTTCTAGACTTAGGCTTAAAAACATGACGTTAGAGGGTGAAAAGTCGAAACAACCTTTGCACCTGCCCACGGGTGGCACCAACACCTCCCACGGGACCAAAATAACTCGTAGGAACTGACCCCGCAGCCGCGGGTCTCTCGGTTTGAGAGTACGACAGTAATTTTCATATTTCTAGACTTAAGAAAAACATGGCGTTAGAGGGACAAAACTCGAAACAACCCCCGAACGGCCCCGTGGGTGGCACCAACACCTCCCAGGGGACCAATATAACTCGTAGGAACTGACCCCGCAGGCGGGGGTCTAATGATTTGAGAATACGATGATAATTTGGATATTTCTTGACGTAGGCTTAAAAACATGGCGTTAGAGGGTGAAAACTCGAAACAACTCCCGAACGGTCCCGTGGGTGGCACCAACACCCCCCACGGGACCAGTGTAGCTCGTAGGAACTGACCCCGCAACCGTGGGTCTCCCGATTTGAGAATACGATGGTTATTTACATATTTCTAAACTTAGGCTTAAAAACATGATGTTAGAGGGTGAAAACTCGAAACAGCCCGTGAACGGCCCCGTGGGTGGCACCAACACCTCCCACGGGACCAATGTAACTTGTAGGAATTGACCCCGCAACCGCGGGTCTCCCGGTTTGAGAGTACAACCTTAATTTACATATTTTTGTAATTTAGCAAAACATGGCGTTAGAGGGTGAAAAGTCGAAACAACCCCCAAACGGCCCCGTGGGTGGCACCAATACCTCCCATGTGACCAATGTAACTCGTAGGAACTGACCCCGCAGCCACGGGTCTCCTGGTTTGAGAATACGATGATAATTTTCATATTTCTAGACTTAGTCTTAAAAACATGACGTTAGAGGGTGAAAACACGAAACAGCTCCTGAACGGCCCCATGGGTGCCATCAACACCTTCCACGGGACCAATGTAACTTGTAGGAACTGACCCCGCAGAGAGTACGATGGTAATTTGCATAATTCTTAACTTAGGCTTAAAAACATGACGTTAGAGGGTGAAAAGTCAAAACAACCCCTGAACAGCCCCGTAGGTGGCACCAACACCTCCCACGGGACCCATATAACTCTTAGGAATTGACCCCACAGCTGCAGGTCTCCTAGTTTTTAGAATACGATGATAATTTGCATTAATCTTGACTTAGGCTTAAAAATATGGCGTTAGAGGGTGAAAACTCAAAATAACCCCGGAACGGCCCCGTGAGTGGTACCAACAGCTCCCACGGGACCAATGTAACTAGTAGGAACTGACCCCGCAGCCGCGGGTCTCTTGATTTGAGAGTACGACAATAATTTGCATATTTCGAGACTTAGGCTTAAAAACATGACGTTAGAGGGTGAAAAGTCAAAACGACCCCTGAACGGCCCCGTGGGTGGCACCAACACCTACCACGCAACCAATGTAACTCGTAGGAACTGACCCCGCAGTCGCGGGTCTCCCGGTTTGAGAGTACAACGGTAATTTGCATATTTTTAGACTTAAGCAAAGCATGGCGTTAGAGGGTGAAAACTCAAAACAGCCCCTGAACGGTGCCGTGGGTGGCACCAACACCTCCCACGGGACCCATGTAACTCTTAGGAACAGGCCCGCAGCCGCGGGTCTACCGATTTGAGAGTACGATGGTAATTTGCATATTTTTAGACTTAGGCTTATAAACATGATGTTAGAGGGTGAAGAGTCGAGATAACTCCCGAACGGCCCCGTGGGTGGCACCAACACATCCCGTGGGACCAATGTAACTCGTAGGAACTGATCCCGCAGTCGCGGGTCTCCCGGTTTGAGAGTATGGCGGTAATTTGCATATTTCTAGACTTAGGTTTAAAAACATAACGTTAGAGGGTGAAAAGTCAAAACAACCACTGAACGGACCCGTGGGTGGCACCAATACCTCCTACGGGACCAATATAACTCGTAGGAACTGACCCCGTAGTCGTGGGTCTCCCGGTTTGAGAGTACGATGGTAATTTTCATATTTCTAGACTTAGGCTTAAAAAACGCGTTAAGGGATGAAAACTCGAAACAACCCCCGAACGGCCCCGTGAGTAGTACCAACAGCTCTCATGGGACCAATGTAACTCATAGGAACTGACCCCACAGCCGCGGGTCTCCCAGTTTGAGAATACGATGGTAATTTGCATATTTCTAGACTTAGGCTTAAAAACATGATGTTCGAGGGTGAAAACTCGAAACAACCCCTGAACGGCCCCGTGGGTGGAATCAACACCTCCCACGGAACCAATGTAATTCGTAGGAACTAACCCCGCAGCCGCGGGTCTCTCGATTTGAGAGTACGACGGTAATTTGCATATTTCTAAACTTAGGCTTAAACACATGACGTTAAAGGGGAAAAAGTCAAAACAACCACCGAACGGCCCCGTGGGTGGGACCAACACCTCCCACGGGACCAATGTAACTCGTAGGAACTGACCCCGCAACCGCGGGTCTCCCGATTTGAGAGTACGACGCCAATTTTCATATTTCTAAACTTAAGAAAAACATGGCATTAGAGGGAGAAAACTTGAAACAACTCCCGAACGGCCTCGTGGGTGGCACCAACACCTCCCACGGGACCAATGTAACTCGTAGGAACTGACCCCACAGCCGCGGGTCTCTCGATTTGAGAGTACGACTGTAATATGCATATTTCTAGAATTAGGTTTAAAAACATAACGTTAGAGGGTGAAAAGTAGAAGCAACCCCGGAACGGCCCCGTGGGTGGCACCAACACCTCCCACGGGACCAATATAACTCGTAGGAACTGACCCCGCAGCCGTGGATCTCCTGGTTTGAGAGTATGACGGTAATTTTCATATTTCTAGACTTAGGCTTAAAAAAATGGCGTTAGAGGGTGAAAACTCGAAACAACCCCCGAACGGCCCCGTTAGTGGTACCAACAGCTCCCACGGGACCAATGTAACTCATAGGAACTGACCCCACAGCCGCAGGTCTCCCGGTCTGAGAATACGACGATAATTTGCATATTTCTAGACTTAGGCTTAAAAACATGATGTTCGAGGGTGAAAACTCGAAACAACCCATGAACGGTCTCATGGGTGGCACCAACACCTCCCATGGGACCCATGTAACTCTTAGGAAGAGACCCGCAGTCGCGGGTCTCCCGATTTGAGAGTACGATGATAATTTGCATATTTCTAGACTTAGGCCTAAAAACATGACCTTAGAGGTTGAAAAGTCGAGACAACCCCCGAACGGCCCCGTGGGTGGTACCAACACGTCCTGTGGGACCAATGTAACTCGTAGGAACTGATCCCGTAGCCGCGGGTTTACCGATTTGAGAATACGACGGTAATTTTTATATTTCTAGACTTAGGCTTAAAAACATGACGTTTGAGGGTGAAAACTCAAAACAGCCCCCGAATGGCCCTGTGGGTGGCACCAACACCTCCCACGGGACCAATGTAACTCTTAGGAACTGACCCCGCAGCCGCGGGTATCTCGGTTTGAGAATTCGACGGTAATTTTTATATTTCTAGACTTAGGCCTAAAAACATGAAGTTAGAGGGTGAAAAGTCGAGACAACCCCCGAACATCCCCGTGGGTGGCACCAACACGTCCCATGACCCCAATGTAACTCATAGGAATTGATCCCGCAATCGCGGGCCTCTCGGTTTGAGAATTCGATCGTAATTTTTATATTTCCAGACTTAGGCTTAAAAACATGACGTTAGAGGGTGAAAACTCGGAACAGCCCCCGAATGGCCCCGTGGGTGGCACCAACACCTCCCACGGGACCAATGTAACTCGTAGGAACTGACCCCGCAACCGCAGGTCTCCCGGTTTGAGAGTACGATGGTAATTTGCATATTTCTAGACTTAGGCTTAAAAACAAGACGTTAGAGGGTGAAATGTCGAAACAACCCCCGAACGGCCCCGTGGGTGGCATCAACACCTCCCAAGGGACCAATATAACTCGTAGGAACTGACCCCGTAGCCACGGGTCTCCCAGTTTAAGAGGACGACGGTAATTTTCATATTTCAAAACTTAAGAAAAACATGGCGTTTGAGGGAGAAAACTCGAAACAACCCCCGAAGGGCACCAACACCACCCACGGGACCATTGTAACTCATAGGAACTGACCCCGCAGCCGCGGGTCTCCCAGTTTGAGAGTACGATGGTAATTTGCATATTTCTAGACTTAGGATTAAAAACATGATGTTAGAGGGTGAAAACTCGAAACAGCCCCCAACGGCACCGTGGGTGGCACCAACACCTCCCACGGGAGCCATATAACTCTTAGGAACTGACCCCACAGCCGCAGGTCTTCCAGTTTGAGAATAAAATGATAATTTGAATTTATCTTGACTTAGGCTTAAAAACATGGCATTAGAGGATGAAAACTAGAACCAACCCCCGAACGGCACCGTGAGTGGTACCAATAGTTCCCACGGTACCAATGTAACTAGTAGGAACTGACCCCGCAGCCGAGGGTCTCCCGGTTTGAGAGTACGACGGTAATTTACATATTTCGAGACTTAGGCTTAAAAACGTGACGTTAGAGGGTGAAAAATCCAAACAGCCCCTGAACGGCTCCGTGGGTGGCACCAACGCCTCCCACGCGACAAATGTAACTCGTAGGAACTGACCCCGCCGTCGCGGGTCTCGCGGTTTGAAAGTACGATGGTAATTTGCATTTTTTTAGACTTAGGCTTAAAAGCATGGCGTTAGAGGGTGAAAACTCGAAACAGTCCCTGAACGGCGTCGTGGGTGGCACCAACACCTCCCACGGGACCCATGTAACTCTTAGGAACAGACCCGCAACCGCGGGTCTCCCGATTTGAGAGTACGACGGTAATTTTCATATTTCTAGACATAGGCTTAAAAACATGACATTAGAGGGTGAAAAGTCGAGACAACCCCCGAACGGCCCTGTGGGTGGCACCAACACGTCCCGTGGGACCAATGTAACTCGTAGGAGCTGATCCCGCAGTCGCGGGTCTCCCGGTTTGAGAATACGACGTTAATTTGTATATTTCTAGACTTACGCTTAAAAACATGATGTTAGAGGGTGAAAACTCAAAACAGCTCCGTGGGTGACACCAACAACTCCCACGGGACCAATGTAACTCGTAGGAATTGACCCCACAGCCGCGGATCTCTCGGTTTGAGAGTACGACGGTAATTTGCATATTTATAGACTTAGGTTTAAAAACATAACGTGAGAGGGTGAAAAGTCGAAATTACCCCCGAACGGCCCCGTGGGTGGCACCAACACCTCCCACGGGACAAATATAACTCGTAGGACCTGACCCTGCAGCCGCGGGTCTCCTGGTTTGAGAGTACGACGGTAATTTTCATATTTCAAGACTTAGGCTTAAAAATATGTCATTAGAGGGTGAAAACTCGAAACAACCCCCGAACAGCCCCGTGAGTGGTACCAACAGCTCCCACGGGACCAATGTAACTCATAGGAACTGACCCCACAGCCGCGGGTCTTTCGATTTGAGAGTACGATGGTAATTTGCATATTTCTTGACTTAGGCTTAAAAACATGACGTTAAAGGGGGAAAATTCAAAACAACCACCGAACGGCCCTGTGGGTGGCACCAACACTTCCCACGGGACCAATATAACTCGTAGGAACTGACACCGCAGCCGTGGTTCTCCCGGTTTGAGAGTATGACGGTAATTTTCAAATTTCTAAACTTCAGAAAAACGTGGCGTTAGAGGGAGAAAACTCGAAACAACCCCCGAACGGCCTCCTGGGTGGCACCAACACCTCCCACGGGACCAATGTAACTCGTAGGAACTGAAACCGTAGCCGTGGGTCTCCCGGTTTGAGAATACGATGATAATTTGGATATTTCTTGACTTAGGCTTAAAAACATGGCGTTAGAGGGTGAAAACTCAAAGCAACCCCCGAACGGTCCCGTGGGTAGCCCCAACAACTCCCACGTGACCAATTTAACTCGTAGGAACTGACCCCGCAGCCGTGGGTCTCCCGATTTGAGAATACGATGATGATTTGCATATCTCTAGACTTAGGCTTAAAAACATGATGTTTGTGGGTGAAAACTCAAAACAGCCCCCGAACGGCACCGTGGGTGGCACCAACAACTCCCACGGGGCCCATGTAACTCTTTGGAAGAGACCCGCAATTGCGGGTCTCCCGATTTGAGAGTACAATGATAATTTGCATATTTCTCGACTTAAGCTTAAAAACATGACCCTAGAGGTTGAAAAGTCGAGACAACCCCCGAACAGCCCCGTGGGTGGCACCAACAGGTCCTGCGGGACCAATGTAACTCGTAAGAACTGATCCCGCAGCCACGGGTATCCCGATTCTAGAATACGATGGCAATTTCGATATTTCTAGGCTTAGGCCTTAAAACATGGCGTTTGAGGGAGAAAACTCGAAACAACCCCCGAACGGCCCCGTGGATGGCACCAACACCTCCCACGGGACCAATGTAACTCGTAGGAACTGACCCCACAACCGCGGGTCTCCCGGTTCTAGAATATGATGGCAATTTGTATATTTCTAGACTTAGGCTTAAAATCATGACGTTAGAGGGTGAAATCTCGAAACAGCCCCCAAACGGCCCCGTGGGTGGCACCAACACCTCCCACGGGACATATGTAACTCATAGGAATTGACCCCGTAGCCGTGGTCTCTCGGTTTGAGAGTACGATAGTAATTTCCATATTTCTAGACATAGGCTCAAAAACATGATGTTAAAGGGTGAAAAGTCAAAACAACCCCAGAACGGGCCCGTGGGTGGCACCAACACTTCCCACGGGACCAATGTAACTCGTAGGAACTGACACCGCAGTCGTGGGTCTCCCGGTTTGAGAGTACGACGGTAATTTTCAAATTTCTAAACTTCAGAAAAACGTGGCGTTAGAGGGAGAAAACTCGAAACAACCCTCGAACGGCCTCCTGGGTGGCACCAACACCTCCCACGGGACCAATGTAACTAGTAGGAACTGAACCCGTAGCCGCGGGTCTCCCGGTTTGAGAATACGACGATAATTTGGATATTTCTTGACTTAAGCTTAAAAACATGGCGTTAGAGGGTGAAAACTCAAAGCAACCCCCGAGCGATCCCGTGGGTAGCCCCAACAACTCCCACGGGACCAATTTAACTCGTAGGAACTGACCCCGCAGCCGTGGGTCTCCCGATTTGAGAATATGATGATAATTTGCATATTTCTAGACTTAGGCTTAAAAACATGATGTTTGTGGGTGAAAACTCAAAACAGCCCCCGAACGGCACGGTGGGTGGCACCAACAACTCCCACGGGACCCATGTAACTCTTTGGAAGTGACCCGCAATCGCGGGTCTCCCGATTTGAGAGTACAATGATAATTTGCATATTTCTCGACTTAAGCTTAAAAACATGACCTTAGAGGTTGAAAAGTCGAGACAACCCCCGAACAGCCCCGTGGGTGGCACCAACACGTCCTGTGGGACCAGTGTAACTCGTAAGAACTGATCCCGCAGCCGCGGGTATCCCGATTCTAGAATACGACGGCAATTTGGATATTTCTAGACTTTGGCTTAAAAACATGACGTTAGAGGGTGAAAACTCGAAACAGCCCCCGAACGGCCCCATGTGTGGCACCAACACCTCCCACGGGACCAATGTAACTCGTAGGAACTGACCCCGCAGCCGTGGGTCTCTTGGTATGAGAGTACGACGATAATTTGCATATTTCTAGATTTAGGCTTAAAACATGACGTCAAAGGGTGAAAAGTCAAAACAACCCCTGAACGGGCCCGTGGGTGGCACCAACACCTCCCACAGGACAATTATAACTCGTAGGAACTGACCCCGTAGCCGCGGGTCTCTCGGTTTGAGAGTACATTGGTAATTTTTGATATTTCTAGACTTAAGAAAAACATGGCATTAGAGCGACAAAACTCGAAACAACCCCCGAACGGCCTTGTGGGTGGCACCAACAACTCCCACTAAACAAATTTAACACGTAGGAACTGACCCCGTAGCCGCGGGTCTCCCGATTTGAGAATATGACGATAATTTGGATATTTCTTGACTTAGGCTTAAAAACATGGCGTTAGAGGGTGAAAACTCAAAACAACCCCCGAACGGTCCCGTGAGTGGCAACAACACCTCCCATGGGAACAATGTAACTCGTAGGAACAGACCCCGCAGTCGTGGGTCTCCCGGTTTAAGAATACGATGATAATTTATATATTTCTAGACTTAGGCTTAAAAACATGACGTTAGAGGGTGAAAACTTGAAACAGCCCCCGAACGGCGTCGTGTGTGGCACCAACACCTCCCACGGGACACATGTAACTCTTAGGAACAGACTCGCAGCCGCGGGTCTCCCGGTTTGAGAGTACGATGGTAATTTGCATATTTCTTGACTTAGGCTTAAAAACATGAAGTTAGAGGGTGAAAAGTTGAGACAACCCCTGAACGGCCCCGTGGGTGGCACCAACACGTCCCGTGGGACCAATGTAACTCGTAGGAACTGATCCCGCAGCCGTGGGCCTCTCGATTTGAGAATACGATGGTAATTTGTATATTTCCAGACTTAGGCTTAAAAACATGCCGTTAGAGGGTGAAAACTCGGAACAGCCCCCGAATGGCCCCTTGGGTGGCACCAACACCTCCCACGGGACACATGTAACTCTTAGGAACAGACCCGCAGTCGCGGGTCTCCCAGTTTGAGAGTATGATGGTAATTTGCATATTTCTTGACTTAGGCTTAAAAACATGAACTTAGAGGGTGAAAAGTTGAGACAACCCCTGAACGGCCCCGTGGGTGGCACCAACACGTCCCGTGGGATTAATGTAACTCGTAGGAACTGATCCCGCAGCCGTGGGCCTCTCGGTTTGAGAATACGATGGTAATTTGTATATTTCCAGACTTAGGCATAACAACATGACGTTAGTGGGTGAAAACTCAAAACATCCCCCGAACGGCCCCGTGGGTGGAACCAACACCTCCCATGGGACCAATATAACTCGTAGGAACTGACCCAGCAGCCCCGGGTCTCCCGGTTTAAGAGGACGAAGATAATTTTCATATTTCTAGGCTTACGCCTTAAAACATGGCGTTTGAGGGAGAAAACTCGAAACAACCCCCGAACGGCCCCGTGGATGGCACCAACACCTCCCACGGGACCAATGTAACTCGTAGGAACTGACCCCGCAGCCGCGGGTCTCCCGATTCTAGAATATGACGGCAATTTGTATATTTCTAGACTTAGGCTTAAAATCATGACGTTAGAGGGTGAAATCTCGAAACAGCCCCCGAACGGTCCCGTGGGTGGCACCAACACCTCCCACGGGACATATCTAACTCATAGGAATTGACCCCGTAGCCGCGGGTCTCTCGGTTTGAGAGTACGATAGCAATTTCCATATTTCTAGACTTAGGCTCAAAAACATGATGTTAAAGGGTGAAAAGTCAAAACAACCCCGGAACGGGCCCGTGGGTGGCACCAACATCTCCCATGGGACCAATATAACTCGTAGGAACTGACCCCGCAGCCGCGGGTCTCTCGGTTTGAGAGTACGATGGTAATTTTCATATTTCTAGACTTGAGAAAAACATGGCATTAGAGGGACAAAACTCGAAACAAACCCCGAACGTCCTCGTGGGTGGCACTAACAACTCCTACGATACAAATTTAGCTGATAGGAACTCACCCTGTAGCCGCAGGTCTCCCGATTTGAGAATATGACGATAATTTGGATATTTCTTGACTTAGGCTTAAAAACATGGCGTTAGAGCGTGAAAACTCAAAACAGCCCCCGAACGGTCCTGTGGGTGGCAACAACACCTACCACGGAACCAATGTGACTCGTAGGAACTGACCCCGCAGCCGTGGGTATCCCGGTTTGAGAATATGATGGTAATTTGCATATTTCTAGACTTAGGCTTAAAAACATGACATTAGAGGGTGAAAACTCGAAACAGCCCCTGAACGGCGTCGTGTGTGGCACTAACACCTCCCACAGGACACTTGTAAATCTTAGGAACAGACTCGGAGCCGCGGGTCTCCCGATTTGAGAGTACGACGGTAATTTGCATATTTCTTGACTTAGGCTTAAAAACATGGCGTTAGAGGGTGAAAAGTTGAGATAACCCCCGAACGGCCCTGTGGGTGGCACCAACACGTCCCGTGGGACCAATGTAACTAGTAGGAACAGATCTCGCAGCCGCAGGCCTCATAGTTTGAGAATAAGATGGTAATTTGTATATTTCCGGACTTAGGCTTAAAAACATGTCGTTAGAGGGTGAAAACTAGGAACAGCCCCTGAACGGCCCCGTGGGTGGCACCAACACCTCCCACGGGACAAATGTAACTCATAGGAATTGACCCCACAGCTGCGGGTCTCTCGGTTTGAGAGTACGACGATAATTTACATATTTCTAGACATAGGTTTAAAAACATAACGTGAGAGGGTGAAAAGTCGAAATAATCCCCGAACGGTCCCGTGGGTGGCACCAACACTTCCCACGGGACCAATATAACTCATAGGAACTGACCCTGCAGCCGTGGGTCTCTCGGTTTTAGAGTACGATGGTAATTTTCATATTTCTAGACTTAGGCTTAAAAATATGGCATTAGAGGGTGAAAACTCGAAACAACCCCCGAAGGGCCCCGTGAGTGGTACCAACAACTCCCACGGGACCAATGTAACTCATAGGAACTGACCCCACAGCCGCGGGTCTCCAGGTTTGAGAATACGACGGTAATTTGCATATTTCTACACTTAACCTTAAAAACATGATGTTCGAGGGTGAAAACTCGAAACAGCCCCTGAACGGCTCCGTGGGTGGCACCAACCCCTCCCACGGGACCAATGTAACTCGTAGGAACCGACCCCACAGCCGCGGGTCTCTCGATTTGAGAGTACGACGGTAATTTGCATATTTCTAGACTTAGGGTTCAAAACATGACGTTAAAGAGGGAAAAGTCAAAACAACCACCGAACGGCCCCGTGTGTGGCACCAACACCTCCCACGGGACCAATGTAACTCGTAGGAACTGCCACCGCAGTCGTGGGTCTCCCGGTTTGAGAGTACGACGTTAATTTTCAAATTTTTAATCTTAAGAAAAACGTGGCGTTAGAGGGAGAAAACTCGAAACAACCCCCGAACGGCCTCGTTGGTGGCACCAAGACCTCCCACGGGACCAATGTAACTCGTAGGAACTGACCCCGTAGCCGCGGGTCTCCCGGTTTGAGAATACAACGATAATTTGGATATTTCTTGACTTAGGCTTAAAAACATGGCGTTAGAGGGTGAAAACTCAAAGGAACCCCCGAACGGTCCTGTGGGTGGCCCAACAACTCCCACGGGACCAATTTAACTCGTAGGAACTAACCCCGCAGCCGTGGGTCTCCCGATTTGAGAATACGACGGTAATTTGCATATTTCTAGACTTCTGCTTAAAAACATGACGTTAGTGGGTGAAAACTCGAAACAGACCCCGAACGGCCCCGTGGGTGGCACCAAAACCTCCCACGGGACCAATGTAACTCGTAGGAACTGATCCCCTCAATCGCGGGTCTCCCAGTTTGAGAGTAGGACGGTAATTTGTATATTTCTAGACTTAAGAAAAACGTGGTGTAAGAGGGTGAAAACTCAACACAGCCCCCGAACGGCGCCGCGGGTGGCACCAACAACTCCCACGGGACCCATGTAACTCTTTGGAAGAGACCCGTAGTCGCGGGTCTCCCGATTTGAGAGTACAATGATAATTTGCATATTTCTAGACTTAAGCTTAAAAACATGACCTTAGAGGTTGAAAAGTCAAGACAACCCCCAAACGGCCCCGTGGGTTGCACCAACACGTCATGTGAGACCAATGTAACTCGTAGGAACTGATCCCGTAGCCGCAGGTCTCCCGCTTCTTGAATACGATGAGAATTTGTATATTTCTAGACTTAGGCTTAAAAACATGACGTTAGAGGGTGAAAACTCGAAACAGCCCCCGAACGGCCCCGTGGGTGGCACCAACACCTCCCAAGGGACCAATGTAACTCGTAGGAACTGACCTCGCAGCCGCGGGTCTCTCGGTATGAGAGTACGACGGTAATTTGCATATTACTAGACTTAGGCTTAAAAACATGACATTAAAGGGTGAAAAGTTAAAACAACCCCTGAACGGGCCCGTGGGTGGCACCAACACCTCCCACGGGACCAACATAACTCGTAGGAACTGACCCCGCAGCCGCGGGTCTCTCGGTTTGAGAGTACGATGGTAATTTTAATATTTTTAGACTTAAGAAAAACATGGCATTAAAGCGACAAAACTCGAAACAACCCCCGAACGGCCTCGTGGGTGGCACCAACAACTCCCACGGTACAAATTTAACTCGTAGGAACTTACCCCGTAGCCTCGGGTCTCTCGATTAGAGAATATGATGATAATTTGGATATTTCTTGACTTAGGCTTAAAAACATGGCGTTAGAGGGTGAAAACTCAAAAAAAAAACCCAAACGGTCCCCTGGGTGGCAACAACACCTCCCACGGGACTAATATAACTCGTAGGAACTGACCCCGCAGCCGTGGGTCTCCAGGTTTGAGAATACGACGGTAATTTGTATATTTTTAGACTTAGGCTTAAAAACATGATGTTAGAGGGTGAAAACTCGAAACAGCCCCCGAACGATGTCGTGTGTGGCACCAACACCTCCCACGGGACACATGTAACTCTTAGGAACAGACCCGCAGCCGAGGGTCTCCCGGTTTGAGAGTACGACGGTAATTTGCATATTTCTTGACTTAGGCTTAAAAACCTGAAGTTAGAGGGTGAAAAGTTGAGACAACCCCCGAACGGCCCCGTGGGTGGCACCAACACGTCCCGTGGGACCAATATAACTCGTAGGAACTGATCCCGCAGCCGCGGGCCTCTCGGTTTGAGAATGTGATGGTAATTTTCATATTTCCAGACTTAGGCTTACAAACATGCCGTTAGAGGGTGAAAACTCGGAACAGCCCCCGAACGGCCCTGTGGGTGGCACCAATACCTCCCACGGTACCAATGTAACTCGTAGGAACTGACCCCGTAGCCGTGGGTGTCCCGGTTTGAGAATACGACGGTAATTTGCATATTTCTAGACTTAGGCATAAAAACATGACGTTAGTGGGTGAAAACGCAAAACAGACCCCGAACGGCGCCGTGGGTGGCACCAACACCTCCCACGGGACCCATGTAACTCTTAGGAACTAACCCCGCAGCCGCCGGTCTCCCGGTTTGAGAATATGACGATAATTTGCATATTTCTTGACTTAGGCTTAAAAATATGGCGTTTGAGGGAGAAAAGTCAAAACAACCCCCGAACGGCCCCGCTGGTGGCACCAACACCTCCCACGGGACCAATGTAACTCGTAGGAACTGACCCCGCAGCCGCGGGTCTCCCTATTCTAGAATATGATGGAAATTTATATATTTATAGACTTAGGCTTAAAATCATGACGTTAGAGGGTGAAAAGTCAAAATAGCCCCCGAACGGCCCCGTGGGTGGCACCAACACCTCCCACGGGACCAATGTAACTCATAGGAACTGACCCCATAGCCGCGGGTCTCTCGGTTTGAGAATACGATGGTAATTTGCATATTTCTAGACTTCGGCTTAAAAACATGACGTTAGAGGGTGAAAACTCGAAACAACCCCCAAACGGCCCCGTGGCTAGCACCAACACGTCCCACGGGACCAATGTAACTCGTAGGAACTGACCTGGCAGCCTCGGGTCTCTAGATTTGAGAGTATGATGATAATTTTCATATCTCTAGACTTAGGCTTAAAAACATGACGTTAGAGGGTGAAAAGTCAAAACAAGACCCGAACGGCCCCGTGGGTGGCACCAACACCTCCCACGGGACCAATATAACTTGTAGGAACTGACCCCGCAGCCGCGGGTCTCTCATTTTGAGAGTACGATGGTAATTTTCATATTTATAGATTTAAGAAAAACATGGTATTAGAGGGACAAAACTCGAAACAACCCCTTAACGGCCTCGTGGGTGGCACCAACAACTCCTACGGTACAAATTTAACTCATAGTAACTGACCCCGTAGCCGGGGGTCTCCCGATTTAAGAATATGACGATAATTTTGATATTTCTTTACTTAGGCTTAAAAACATGGCGTTAGAGGGTGAAAACTCAAAACAACCCCCGAACGGTCCCGTGGGTGGCAACAACACCTCCCACGAGACCAATGTAACTCATAGTAACTCACCCCGCAGCCGTGGGTCTCCCAGTTTGAGAATACGACGGTAATTTGCATATTTCGATACTTAGGCTTAAAAACAAGACGTTAGAGGGTGAAAACTCGAAAAAGCCCCCGAACGGCATCGTGTGTGGCACTAACACCTTCCACGGGACACATGTAAATCTTAGGAACATACCCGGAGCCGCGGGTCTCCCGGTTTGAGAGTACGACGGTAATTTGCATATTTCTTGACTTAGGCTTAAAAAATGATGTTAGAGGGTGAAAAGTTGAGACAACCCCCCAACGGCCCCGTGGGTGGCACCAACACGTCCCGTGGGACCAATGTAACTCGTAGGAACTGATCCCGCAGCCGTGGGCCTCATGGTTTGAGAATACGATAGTAATTTGTATATTTCCAGACTTAGGCTTAAAAACATGCCGTTAGAGGGTGAAAGCTCGAAACAGCCCCCGAACAGCCCCGTGGGTGGCACCAACACCTCCCACGGGACCAATGTAACTCGTAGCAATTGACTCCACAACCGCGGGTCTCTCAGTTTGAGATTATGATGGTAATTTGCATATTTCTAGACTTAGGTTTAAAAACATAACGTGACAGGGTGAAAAGTCGAAATAATCCCAGAACAGCCCCGTGGGTGGCACTAACACCTCCCACGGGACCAATATAACTCGTAGGAACTGACCCTGCAGCCGTGGGTCTCCCGGTTTGAGAGTACGATGGTAATTTTCATATTTCTAGACTTAGGCTTAAAAATATGGCATTAGAGGGTGAAAACTCGAAACAACCCCCGAACAGCCCCGTGAGTGGTACCAACAGTTCCCACGGGACCAATGTAACTCATAGGAACTGACCCCACAGCCGCGGGTCTCCAGGTCTGAGAATATGACGGTAACTTGCATATTTCTTGACTTAAGCTTAAAAACATGATGTTTGAGGGTGAAAACTCGAAACAGCCCCTGAACGGCCCCGTGGGTGGCACCAACACCTCCCACGGGACCAATGTAACTCGTAGGAACTGACCCCGCAACCGCGGGTCTCTCGATTTGAGAGTACGACGGTAATTTGCCTATTTCTAGACTTAGGCTTAAAAACATGACGTTAAAGGGGGAAAAGTCGAAACAACCACCGAACAGCCCCGTGGGTGGCACCAACACCTCCCACGAGACCAGTGTATCTCGTAGGAACTGACACCGCAGTCGTGGTTCTCCCAGTTTGAGAGTACGACGTTAATTTTCAAATTTCTAAACTTAAGAAAAACGTGGAGTTAGAGGGAGAAAACTTGAAACAACCCCCGAACGGCCTCGTGGGTGGCACTAACACCTCCCACGGGACCAATGTAACTCGTAGAAACTGACCACGTAGCCACGGGTCTCCCGGTTTGAAAATAAGACGATAATTTGGATATTTCTTGACTTAAGCTTAAAAACTTGGCGTTAGAGGGTGAAAACTCAAAGCAGCCCCCGAACGGTCCCGTGGGTGGCCCAACAACTCCCACGGGACCAATTTAACTCGTAGGAACTGACCCCGCAACCGTGGGTCTCCCGATTTGAGAATACGACGGTAATTTTCATATTTCTAGACTTAGGCTTAAAAAATATGATGTTAGTGGGTGAAAACTCAAAACAGCCCCCGAACGTGGGTGGTACCAACACCTCCCACGGGACCCATGTAACTCTTAGGAAGAGACCCACAATCGCGGGTCTCCCGATTTGAGAGTACAACGATAATTTGCATATTTCAAGACTTAAGCTTAAAAACATGACCTTAGAGGTTGAAAAGTCGAGACAACCCCCGAACGGCCCCGTGGGTGGCACAACACGTCCTGCGGGACCAATGTAACTCGTAGGAAGTGATCCCACAGCCGAGGGTCTGCCGATTCTAGAATACGATGGCAATTTGTATATTTCTAGACTTAGGCTTAAAAACATGACGTTAGAGGGTGAAAACTCGTAACAGCCCCCGAACGGCCCCGTGGGTGGCACCAAAACCTCCCACGGGACTAATGTAACTCGTAGGAACTGACCCCGCAGCCGCGGGTCTCTCGGTATGAGAGTACGATGGTAATTTGCATATTTCTAGACTTAGGCTTAAAAACATGACGTTAAATGGTGAAAAGTCAAAACAACCCCTGAACGGGCCCGTGGGTGGCACCAACACCTCCCACGGGACCAATAGAACTAGTAGGAACTGACCCCGCAGCCGCGGGTCTCTCGGTTTGAGAGTACGATGGTAATTTTCATATTTTTAGACTTAAGAAAAACATGCCATTAGAGCGACAAAACTCGAAACAACCCCCGAACGGCCTCGTGGG
Source organism: Sambucus nigra (assembly GCA_949130495.1). Lineage (NCBI taxonomy): Eukaryota > Viridiplantae > Streptophyta > Magnoliopsida > Dipsacales > Adoxaceae > Sambucus > Sambucus nigra. The sequence goes on along the minus strand of OX422213.1, from coordinate 659,171,597 downwards.
TGGCACCAACAACTCCCACGGTACAAATTTAACTCGTAGGAACTGACCCCATAGACGCGGGTCTCCCGATTTGAGAATATGACGATAATTTGGATATTTCTTTACTTAGGCTTAAAAACATGGCGTTACAGGGTGAACACTCAAAACAACCCTCTAACGGTCCCGTGGGTGGCAACAACACCTCCCACGGGACCAATGTAACTTATAGGAACTGACCCAGCAGCCGTGAGTCTCCTGGTTTGAGAATACGACGGTAATTTGCATATTTCTAGACTTAGGCTTAAAAACATGACGTTAGAGGGTGAAAACTCGAAACAGCCCCCGAACGGCGTCGTGTGTGGCACCAACAACTCCCACGGGACACATGTAACTCTTAGGTACAGACCCGCAGTCGCGGGTCTCCCGATTTGAGAGTACAACGGTAATTTGTATATTTCTTGACTTAGGCTTAAAAACATGAAGTTAGAGGGTGAAAAGTTGAGACAACCCCCGAACGGCCCCGTGGGTGGCACCAACACGTCCCGTGGGACCAATATAACTCGTAGGAACTGATCCCGCATCCGCGGGCCTCTTGGTTTGAGAATACGATGGTAATTTGTATATTTCCATACTTAGGCTTATAAACATGCCATTAGAGGGTGAAAACTCATAACAGCCCCCGAACGGCACCGTGGGTGGCACCAACACCTCCCACTGGACCAATGTAACTCGTAGGAACTGACCCCGCAGCCGTGGGACTCCCGGTTTTGAGAATACGACGGTAATTTTCATATTTTTAGACTTAGGCATAAAAACATGACGTTAGTGGGTGAAAACTCAAAACAGCTCCCGAACGGCCCCGTGGGTGGCACCAACACCTCCCACGGGACCAATATAACTCGTAGGAACTGACCCAGCAGCCCCGGGTCTCCCGGTTTAAGAGGACGAAGATAATTTATATATTTCTAGACTTAGGCTTAAAAACATGGTGTTTGAGGGAGAAAACTCGAAACAACCCCCGAACGACCCCGTGGGTGGCACCAACACCTGCCACGGGACCAATGTAACTCGTAGGAACTGACCCCGCAGCCGTGCGTCTCCCGGTTCTAGAATACGATGGAAATTTGTATATTTCTACACTTAGGCTTAAAATCACGACGTTAGAGGGTGAAAACTCGAAATAGCCCCCGAACGGCCCCGTGGGTGGCACCAACACCTCCCACGGGACCAATGTAACTCGTAGGAACTGACCCCATAGCCGCAGGTCTTTCGGTTTGAGAATACGATGGTAATTTGCATATTTTTAGACTTAGTCTTAAAAACATGACGTTAGAGGGTGAAAACTCGAAACAACCCCCGAACGGCCCCGTGGCTGGCACCAACACCTCCCACGGGACCAATGTAACTCGTAGGAACTGACCCCGCACCCTCGGGTCTCTCGATTTGAGAGTATGATGATAATTTTCATATTTCTATACTTAGGCTTAAAAACATGACGTTAGAGGGTAAAAAGTCGAAACAAGGCCCGGACGGCCCCGTGGGGGGCACCAACACCTCCCATGGGATGAATATAACTCGTAGGAACTGACCCCGCAACTGCGGGTCTCCCGATTTGAGAGTACGACGGTAATTTTCATATTTCTAGACTTAAGTAATACACTGCGTTAGAGGGAGAAAATTCAAAACAACCCCCGAACGACCCCATGGGTGGCACCAACACTTCCTACGGGACCAATGTAACTCGTAGGAACTGACCCCGCAGCCGCGGGTCTCCCGGTTTGAGAATACGATGAGAATTTGGATATTTCTTGACTTAGACTTAAAAATAGGGCGTTAGAGTGTGAAAACTCAAAATAACCCCCGAACGGTCCTGTGGGTGGCACCATCACCTCCCACGGGACCAATGTAACTCGTAGGAACTGACCACGCAGCTGCGGGTCTCCCGATTTGAGAATACGACGGTAATTTACATATTTCTAGACTTAGGCTTCAAAACCTGACGTTAGAGGGTGAAAACACAAAACTGCCCCTAAACGGCCCCGTGGGTGACACCAACACCTCCCACGGGACCAATGTAAATCATAGGAACTGACCCCGCAGAGAGTACGATGGTAATTTGCATATTTCTAGACTTAGGCTTAAAAACATGATGTTAGAGGGTGAAAAGTCGAAACCGCCCCCGAACGGCCCCGTGGGTGGCACCAACACCTCCCACAGGACCAATGTAACTAGTAGGAACTGACCGCGCAGCCGCGGGTCTCCCGGTTTGAAAGTACGATTGTAATTTACATATTTATATACGTTAGTAAAACATGGCATTAGATGGTGATAACTCGAAACAACCCCCAAACGGACCCGTGGGTGCCACCAAACGGTAATTTATATATTTCTAGACTTACGCTTAAAAACATGACGTTAGAGGATGAAAACTCGAAATAGCCCCCAAACGGCCCCGTGGGTGGCACCAACACCTCCCACGAGACCAATGTAACTCGTAGGAACTGACCCCGCAGCCGCGGGTCTCCCGATTTGAGAGTACGATGGTAATTTTCATATTTCTAAACTTTGGCTTAAAAATAAGACGTTAGATTGTGAAAAGTCAAAAAAGCCCCGAACGGCCCCGTGGGCGGCACCAAAACCTCCCATGGGACCAATGTAACTCGTAGGATTAGACCCAGCAGCCGTGGGTCCCCCGGTTTGAGAATACGATGATAATTTGCATATTTCTTGACTTAGGCTTAAAAACATGGTGTTAGAGGGTGGAAACTCAAAGCAACCCGCAAACGGCCCAGTGGGTGGTACCAATACCTACCACGGGACCAATGTAACTCATAGGATTTGACCCCACTGCCGCGGGTCTCCCGGTTTGAGAATACGATGGTAATTTGCATATTTCTATAGTTACGCTTAAAAACATGACGCTAGAGGGTGAAAAGTCGAAACAGCCCCCGAACGGCCCCGCCGGTGGCACCAACACCTCCCGCGGGGCAATTGTAAGTCATAGGAACAGACCCTTCATCCGCGGGTCTCCCAGTTTGAGAGTGCGATGGTAATTAACATATCTCTATACTTAAGCAAAACATGGCGTTAGAGGGTGAAAACTCGAAACAGCCCCCAAACGGCCCCATGGGTGGCACCAACACCTCCCATGGGACCAATGTAACTCATAGAAACTGACCCCGCAGCCGCGGGTCTCCCAGTTTGCGAATACAATGGTGATTTTCATATTTTTAGACTTAGGCTTAAAAACATGACGTTAGAGGGTGAAAACTCGAAACAGCCCCCGAACGGCCCCGTGGGTGGCACCAACACCTCCCACGGGACCAATGTAACTTGTAGGAATTGATCCCGCAGTCGCGGGTCTCCCGATTTGAGAGTACGATGATAATTTGCATATTTTTAGACGTAGGCTTAAAAACATGGCGTTAGAGGGTGAAAAGTCGAAACAGCCCTCGAACGGCCCCGTGGGTGGCACCAACACTCCCATGGGACCAATGTAACTCGTAGAAACTGACCCCACAGCCGCGGGTTTCTCGATTTGAGAGTACGATGGTAGTTTGCATATTTATAGACTTAGTCTTAAAAACATGACATTAGAGGGTGAAAAGTCGAAACAGCCCCCGAACGGCCCCGTGAGTGGCACCAACACCTCCAATGGAAACCAATGTAACTCTTAGGAATAGACCCCGCAGCCACCGGTGTCCTGGTTTGAGAATACGATGATAATTTGCATATTTCTAGACTTAGGCTTATAAACATGACGTTAGAGGGTGAAAACTCGAAACAGCCCCTGAACGGCCCCGTGGGTTGCATCAACACCTACCACGGGACCAATGTAACTCGTAGGAACTGACCCCGTAGAGAGTACGATGGTAATTTGCATATTTCTAGACTTAGGCTTAAAAATATGACGTTAGAGGGTGAAAAGTCGAAACAGCCCCCGAACGGCCTCGTGGGTGGCACCAACACCTCCCACAGGACCAATGTAACTCGTAGGAACTGACCCCGCAGCTGCGGGTCTCTCGGTTTGAGAGTACGATGGTAATTTTGCATATTTCTAAACTTAGGCATAAAAACATTACGTTAGAGGGTGAGAAGTCAAAATAGCCCGCGAACGGCCCCGTGGGTGGCACCAACACCTCCCACGGGACCAATGTAACTCGTAGGAGCTAACCCCATAGTCGTGGGTCTCTCGGTTTGAGAATACGATGATAATTTGCATATTTCTAGACTTAGGCTTAAAAACATGACGTTAGAGGGTGAAAACTCGAAACAGCACCCGAACGACCCCGTGGCTGGCACCAACAACTCCCACGGGACCAATGTCACTCGTAGGAACTGACCCCGCAGCCTCGGGTCTCTCGGTTTGAGAGTACGATGTTAATTTGCATATTTTTAGACTTAGGCTTAAAAACATGACGTTAGATGGGGAAAAGTCGAAACAAGCCCCGAACGGCCCCGTGGGTGGCACCAACACCTCCCACGGGACCAATATAACTCGTAGAAACTGACCCCGCAGTCGCGGGTCTCCCGATTTGATAGTACGACGATAATTTTCATATTTCTAGACTTATGTAAAACATGGCGTTAGAGGGAGAAAACTCGAAATAACCCCCGAACGGCCCCGTGGGTGGCACCAACACCTCCTACGAGACCAATGTAACTCGTAAGAACTCACCCCGCAGCCGCGGTTCTCCCGGTTTGAAAATACGATGATAATTTGGATATTTCTTGACTTAGGCTTAAAAATATGGCGTTAGAGGGTGAAAACTCAAATAGCCCCCGAACGGTCCCGTGGGTGGCACCAACACCTCCAACGGGACCAATGTAACTCATAGGAACTGACCACGCAGTCGCGGGCTCCCAATTTGAGAATATGATGGTAATTTACATATTTTTAGACTTAATCTTAAAAACATGACGTTAGAGGGATAAATGTCGAAACAGCCCCCGAACGGCCCCGTGGGTGGCTCCAACACCTCCTACGGGACCAATGTAACTCGTAGGAACTGACCCCGCAGCCACGGGTGTCCTGGTTTGAGAATACGATGATAATTTGCATATTTCTAGACTTAGGCTTATAAACATGACGTTAGAGGGTGAAAACTTGAAACAGCCCCTGAACGGCCCCGTGGGTGGCATCAACACCTACCACGGGACCAATGTAACTCGTAGGAACTGACCCGGCAGAGAGTACGATGGTAATTTGCATATTTCTAGAGTTAGGCTTAGAAACATGACGTTAGAGGGTGAAAAGTCGAAATGGCCCCGGAACGGCCCAGTGGGTGGCACCAACACCTCCCACGGGACCAATGTAACTCGTAAGAACTGACCCCGCAGTCGCGGGTCTCCCAATTTGAGAGTACGATTGTAATTTGCATATTTCTAGACTTAGGCTTAAAAACATGGCGTTAGGGGGTGAAAACTCGAAACAGCCCCCGAACGGCCCCGTGGCTGGCACCAACACCTCTCACGGGACCAATGTAACTCATAGGAACTGACCCCGCCGCCTCGAATCTCTCAATTTGTGAGTATGATGATAATTTGCATATTTCTAGACTTAGGCTTAAAAACATGACGTTAGAGGGAGAAAAGTCGAAACAAGCCCCGAACGGCCACGTGGGTGGCACCAACACCTCCCACGGGACCAATATAACTCGTAGGAACTGACCCCGCAGTCGCGGGTCTCCCGATTTGAGAGTACGACGATAATTTTCATATTTCTAGACTTAAGTAAAACATGGCGTTAGACGGAGAAAACTCGAAACAACCCTCGAACGGCCCCATAGGTGGCACCAACACCTCCTACGGGAACAACGTAACTCGTAGGAACTGACCCCGCAGCCGCAGTTCTCCCTGGCTGAGAATACGATGATAATTTGGATATTTCTTGACTTAGGCTTAAAACTATGGCGTTAGAGGGTGAAAACTCAATATAACCCCCGAACGGTCCTCTGGGTGGCACCAACACCTCCCATGGGACCAATGTAACTCGTAGGAACTGACCACGCAGCCGCGGGTCTCCCGATTTGAGAATACGACAGTAATTTATATTTCTAGACTTAGGCTTCAAAACCTGACGTTAGAGGGTGAAAACACAAAACAGCCCCTGAACGGCCCCGTGGGTGACACCAACACCTCCCACGGGACCAATGTAACTCGTAGGAACTGACCCCGCAGAGAGTACGATGGTAATTTGCATATTTATAGATTTAGGCTTAAAAGCATGACGTTAGAGGGTGAAAAGTCGAAACATCCCCGTGAGTGGCACCAACACCTCCCACGGGACCAATGTAACTAGTAGGAACTGACCCCGTAGCCGCAGTCTCCCGATTTGAGAGTACGATGTTAATTTACATATTTATATACTTAAGTAAAACATGGCATTAGATGGTGATAACTCGAAACAGCCCCCAAACGGCCCCGTGGGTGCCACCAAACCGCAATTTGCATATTTTTAGACTTAGGCTTAAAAACATGATGTTTGAGGATGAAAACTCGAAATAGCCCCCGAATGGCCCCGTGGGTGGCACCAACACCTCCCACGAGGCCAATGTAACTCGTAGTAACTGACCCCGCAGTCGCGGGTCTCCCGGTTTGAGAGTACGATGGTAACTTTCATATTTCTAAACTTTGGCTTAGAAACAAGACGTTAGAGGGCGAAAAGTCGAAAAAGCCACCGAACGGCCCCATGGGTGGCACCAAAACCTCCCATGGAACCAATGTAACTCGTAGGAACAGACCCAGCAGCCGCGGGTCTCCCGGTTTGAGAATACGATGATAATTTGCATATTTCTTGACTTAGACTTAAAAACATGGCGTTAGAGGGTGGAAACTCGAAGCAACCCCCGAACGGCCCAGTGGGTGGTACCAACTCCTCCCACGGGACCAATATAACTCATAGGAACTGACCCCACTGCCGCGGGTCTCCTGGTTTGAGAATACGACGCTAATTTGCATATTTCTAGAGTTAGGCTTAAAAACATGACGTTAGAGGGTGAAAACTCGAAACAACCCCTGAACGGCCCCGTGGGTGGCACCAACACCTCCCACGGGACAAATGTAAGTCGTAGGAACTGACCCTAGAGCCGCGGGTCTCTCGGTTTGAAATTACGACGGTAATTAACATATCTCTATACTTAAGCAAAACATGGCGTTAGAGGGTGAAAACTCGAAACAGCCCCCGAACGGTCCCGTGGGTGGCACCATCACCTCCCACGGAACCAGCGTAACTCGTAGGAACTGACCCCACAGTCATGGGTCTCCCGATTTGAGAATACGACAATAATTTACATATTTCTAGACTTAGGATTAAAAATAAGATGTTAGAGGGTGAAAACTCAAAACATCCACTGAACGGCCCCGTGGGTCGCCCCAACACCTCCCACGGGACCAATGTAACTCGTAGGAACTGACCCAGCAGAGAGTACGACGGTAATTTGTATATTTCTAGACTTAGAATTTAGAACATGACCTTAGAGGGTGAAAAGTCGAAACAGCCCCCGAACGACCCCGTGGGTGGTACCAACACCTCCCACGGGACCATTGTAACTCGTAGGAACTGACCCCACAGCCGCGGGTCTCCCAGTTTGAGAGTACGATGGTAATTTTCATATTTCTATACGTAAGCAAAACATGGCGTTAGAGGGTGAAAACACAAAACAGCCCCCAAACGGCCCCGTGGGTGGCACCAACACCTCCCATGGGACCAATGTAACTGGTAGGAACTGACCCCGCAGCTGCGGGTCTCCCGATTTGAGAGTACGATGGTCATTTGCATATTTATAGACATAGGCTTAAAAACATGACGTTAGATGGTGAAAAGTAGAAACAACCCCCGAGCGGCCCCATGGGTGGCACCAACACCTCCCATGGAACAAATGTTACTCGTAGGAACTAACCCCGCAGCCATGGATCTTCTGGTTAGAGAGTACGATGCTAATTTGCATATTTCTATACTTAGGCTTAAAAATATGACGTTAGATGGTGAAAAGTCAAAACAGCCCCCGAAAGGCCCCGTGGGTGGCACCAACACCTCCCACGGGACCAATGTAACTCGTAAGAACTGACCCCGCCGTCGAGGGTCTCCCGGCTTGAGAGTACGAAGGTAATTATCATATTTCTAAACTTAGGCTTAAAAACATGACGTTAGAGGTTGAAAACTCGAAATAACCCCCGAACGGCCCCGTGGCTAGCACCAACACGTCCCACGGGACCAATGTAACTCGTAGGAACTGACCCCGCAGCCTCGGGTCTCTCGATTTGAGAGTATGATGATAATTTTCATATTTCTAGACTTAGGCTTAAAAACATGACGTTAGAGGGTGAAAAGTCGAAACAGGCCCCGAACGGCCCCGTGTGTGGCACCAACACCTCCCACGGGACCAATATAACTCGTAGGAACTGACCCCGCTGCCGCGGGTCTCTCGGTTTGAGAGTACGATGGTAATTTTCATATTTCTAGCCTTAAGAAAAACATGGCATTAGAGGGACAAAACTCGAAACAACCCCTGAACGGCCTCGTGGGTGGCACCAACAACTCCTATGGTACAAATTTAACTCATAGGAACTGACTCCGTAGCCGCGGGTCTCCCGATTTGAGAATATGACGATAATTTGGATATTTCTTTACTTAGCCTTAAAAACATGGCGTTAGAGGGTGAAAACTCAAAACAACCCCCGAACGGTCCCGTGGGTGGCAACAACACCTCGCACGGGACCAATATAACTCGTAGGAACTGACCCCGCAGCCGTGGGTCTCCCGGTTTGAGAATACGACGGTAATTTAGATATTTCTAGACTTAGGCTTAAAAACATGACGTTAGAGGGTGAGGACTCGAATTATCCCCCGAACGGCATCGTGTGTGGTAGTAACACCTCCCACGGGACACATGTAAATCTTAGGAACAGACCCGGAGCCGCGGGTCTCCCGGTTTGAGAGTACGACGGTAATTTGCATATTTCTTGACTTAGCCTTAAAAACATGATGTTAGAGGGTGAAAAGTTAAGACAACCCCCGAATGACCCCGTGGGTGGCACCAACACATCCCGTGGGACCAAAGTAACTCATAGGAACTGATCCCGCAGCCGCGGGCCTCATGGTTTGAGAATACGATGGTAATTTGTATATTTCCAGACTTAGGCTTAAAAACATGCCGTTAGAGCGTGAAAACTCGGAACAGCCCCCGAACGGCCCCGTGGGTGGCACCAACAACTCCCACGGGACCAATGTAACTCGTAGGAATTGACCCCACAGTCGCGGGTCTCTCGGTTTGAGATTATGATGGTAATTTGCATATTTCTAGACTTAGGTTTAAAAACATAACGTGAGAGGGTGAAAAGTCGAAATAATCCCCGAACGGCCCCATGGGTGGCACCAACACCTCCCACGGGACCAATATAACTCGTAGGAACTGACTCTGGAGCCGTGGATCTCCCGGTTTGAGTGTACGATGGTAATTTTCATATTTCTAGACTTAGGCTTAAAAATATGGCATTACAGGGTGAAAATTCGAAATAGCCCCGGAAAGGCCCCGTGAGTGGTACCAATAGCTCCCACGGGACCAATGTAACTCATAGGAACTGACCCCACAGCCGCGGGTCTCCAGGTTTGAGAATACGACGGTAATTTGCATATTTCTAGACTTAAGCTTAAAAACATAATGTTCGAGGGTGAAAACTCGAAACAGCCCCTGAACGGCCCCTTGGGTGGCACCAACACCTCCCACGGGACCAATGTAACTCGTAGGAACTGACCCCGCAGCCGCGGGTCTCTCGATTTGAGAGTACGACGGTAATTTGCATATTTCTAGACTTAGGCTTAAAAACATGACGTTAAAGGGGGAAAAGTCGAAACAACCACCGAACGGCCCCGTGGGTGGCACCAACACCTCCCAAGGGACCAATGTAACTCGTAGGAACTGACACCGCAGTCGTGGGTCTCCCGGTTTGAGAGTACGTTGTTAATTTTCAAATTTCTAAACTTAAGAAATACGTGGCGTTGGAGGGAGAAAACTAGAAACAACCCCCGAATGGCCTCGTGGGTGGCACCAACACCTCCCACGGGACAAATGTAACTCGTAGGAACTGACCCCGTAGCCGCGGGTCTCCCGGTTTGAGAATACCATGATAATTTGGATATTTCTTGACTTAGGCTAAAAAACTTGGCGTTAGAGGGTGAAAACTCAAAGAAACCCCCGAACGGTCCCATGGGTGGCCAAACAACTCCCACGGGACCAATTTAACTCGTAGGAACTGACCCCGCAGCCGTGGGTCTCCCGATTTGAGAATACGATGGTAATTTTCATATTTCTAGACTTAGGCTTAAAAATATGATGTTAGTGGGTGAAAACTCAAAACAGCCCCCGAACGGCACCGTGGGTCACACCAACACCTCCCACGGGACCCATGTAACTCTTAGGAAGAGACCCGCAGTCGTGGGTCTCCCGATTTGAGAGTACAACGATAATTTGCATATTTCAAGGCTTAAGCTTAAAAACATGACCTTAGCGGTTGAAAAGTTGAGACAACCCCCGAACGGCCCCGTGGGTGGCACCAACACGTCCTGCGGGACCAATATAACTCATAGGAACTGATCCCGCAGCCGCGGGTCTCCTGGTTTGAGAATACGACGGTAATTTGCATATTTCTAGACTTAAGCTTAAAAACATGACGTTAGAGGGTGAAAACTCGAAACAGCCCCCGAACGGCCCCGTGGGTGGCACCAAAACCTCCCACGGGACCAATGTAACTCGTAGGAACTGACCCCGCAGCCGCGGGTCCCTCGATATGAGAGTACGACGGTAATTTGCATATTTCTAGACTTAGGCTTAAAAACATGACGTTAAAGGGTGAAAAGTCAAAACAAAGCCTGAACGGGCCCGTGAGTGGCACCAACACCTCCCACGGGACCAATATAACTCGTAGGAACTGACCCCGCAGCCGCGGGTCTCTCGGTTTGAGAGTACGATGGTAATTTTCATATTTCTAGACTTAAGAAAAACATGGTATTAAAGCGAAAAAACTCGAAACAACCCCCGAACGGCCTCGTGGGTGGCACCAACAACTCCCCCGGTACAAATTTAACTCGTAGGAACAGACCCCGTAGCCGCGGGTCTCCCGATTTGAGAATATGACGATAATTTGGATATTTCTTGACTTAGGCTTAAAAACATGGCGTTAGAGGGTGAAAACTCAAAACAACCGCCGAACGGTCCTGTGGGTGGCAACAACACCTCCCATGGGACCAATGTAACTCGTAGGGACTGACCCCGCAGTCGTGGGTCTCCCGGTTTGAGAATACGATGGTAATTTGCATATTTCTAGACTTAAGCTTAAAAACATGATGTTAGAGGGTGAAAACTCGAAACAGCCCCCGAACGGCGTCGTGTGTGGCACCAACACCTCCCACGGGACACATGTAACTCTTAGGAACAGACCCGCAGCCGCGGGTCTCCTGGTTTGAGAGTACGACTATAATTTGCATATTTTTTGACTTAGGCTTAAAAATATGAAGTTAGAGGGTGAAAAGTTAAGACAACCCCCGAACGGCCGCGTGGGTGGCACCAACACGTCCCGTGGGACCAATATAACTCGTAGGAACTGATCCCGCAGCCGCGGGCCTCTCGGTTTGAGAATACGATGGTAATTTGCATATTATTAGACTTAGGCATAAAAACATGACGTTAGTGGGTGAAAACTAAAAACAGCCCCCGAACGGCCCCGTGGGTGGCACGAACACCTCCCACGGGACCAATATAACTCGTAGAAACTGACCCCGCAGCCCCGGGTCTCCCGATTTTAGAGGACGAAGATAATTTGCATATTTCTAGACTTAGGCTTAAAAACATGGCGTTAGAGGAGAACACTCAAAACAACCCCCGAACGGCCCCGTGGGTGGCACCAACACCTCCCACGGGACCAATGTAACTCGTAGGAACTGACCCCGCAGCCGCGGGTCTCCCAGTTCTAGAATACGATGGAAATTTGTATATTTCTGGACTTAGGCTTAAAATCATAACGTTAGAGGGTGAAAAGTCGAAATAGCCCCCGAACGGCCTCGTGGGTGGAACCAACACCTCCCACGGGACCAATGTAACTCGTAGGAACTGACCCCATAGCCGCGGGTCTCTCGGTTTGAGAATACGATGGTAATTTGCATATTTCTAGACTTAGGCTTAAAAACATGACGTTAGAGGGTGAAAACTCGAAACAACCCCCGAACGGCCCCGTGGCTGGCACTAACACCTCCCACGGGACCAATGTAACTCGTAGGAACTGACCCCGCAGCCTCGGGTCTCTCGATTTGAGAGTATGATGATAATTTTCATATTTATAGACTTAGGCATAAAAACATGACGTTAGAGGGTGAAAAGTCGAAACAAGCCTCGAACGGCCCCGTGGGTGGCACCAACACCTCCCACGGGACCAATATAACTCATAGGAACTGACCCCGCAGCTGCGGGTCTCCCAATTTGAGATTACGACGGTAATTTTCATATTTCTAGACTTAAGTAATACATTGCGTTAGAGTGAGAAAATTCGAAACAACCCCCGAACGGCCCCATTGGTGGCACCAACACTTCCTACGGGACCAATGTAACTCGTAGGAACTGACCCCGCAGCCACGGGTCTCCCAGTTTGAGAGTACAACGGTAATTTGCATATTTATAGACTTTGGCCTAAAAACATGACGTTAGAGGGTGAAAAGTCGAAACATCCCCCGAACGTCCCTTTGGGTGGCACCAACACCTCCCACGGGACCAATGTAACTCGTAAGAACCGACCCCGCAGCCGCGGGTCTCCCGATTTGAGAATACGACGGTAATTTACATATTTCTAAACTTTGGCTTCAAAACCTGACGTTAGAGGGTGAAAACACAAAACTGCCCCTGAACGGCCCCATGGGTGACACCAACACCTCCCACGGGACCAATGTAACTCGTAGGAACTGACCCCGCGGAGAGTACGATGGTAATTTGCATATTTCTAGACTTAGGCTTAAAAACATGACGTTAGAGGGTGAAAAGTCGAAACAACCCCCGAACGGCCCCGTGGGTGGCACCAACACCTCCCACGGGACCAATGTAACTAGTAGGAACTGACCCCGCAGCCGCGGGTCTCCCGATTTGAGAGTAGGACGGTAATTTACATATTTATATACTTTAGTAAAACATGGCATTAGATGGTGATAACTCGAAACAGCCCCCAAACGGACCCGTGGGGGCCACCAAACGGTAATTTGCATATTTCTAGACTTACGCTTAAAAACATGATGTTAGAGGATGAAAACTCGAAATAGCCCCCGAACGGCCTCGTGGGTGGCACCAACACCTCCCACGAGACCAATGTAACTCGTAGGAACTGCCCCCCGCAGCCGCGGGTCTCCCGATTTGAGAGTACGATGGTAATTTTCATATTTCTAAACTTTGGCTTAAAAATAAGACGTTAGAGGGTGAAAAGTCAAAAAAGCCCCGAACGGCCCCGTGGGTGGCACCAAAACCTCCCATGGGACCAATGTAACTCATAGGAATAGACCCAGCAGCCGCGGGTCTCCCAGTTTGAGAATACGATGATAAATTTCATATTTCTTGACTTAGGCTCAAAAATATGGCGTTAGAGGGTGGAAACTCGAAGCAACCCCCGAACGGCCCAGTGGGTGGTACTAACACCTCCCACGGGACCAATGTAAGTCGTAGGAACATACCCTTCAGCCGTGGGTCTCCCAGTTTGAGAGTGCGACGATAATTAAAATATCTTTATACTTAAGCAAAACATGGCGTTAGAGGGTGAAAACTCAAAACAACCCCCAAACGGTCCCGTGGGTGGCACCAACACCTCCCATGGGACCAATGTAACTCATAGAAACTGACCCCGCAGCCGCGGGTCTCCCAGTTTGAGAATTCAATGGTGATTTTCATATTTTTATACTGAGGCTTAAAAACATGACGTTAGAGGGTGAAAACTCGAAACTGCCCCCGAACGGCCCCGTGGGTGGCACCAACACCTCCCACGGGACCAATGTAACTCATAGGAATTTACCCCGCAGTCGCGGGTCTCTCGATTTGAGAGTACGATGATAATTTGCATATTTTTAGACGTTGGCTTAAAAACATGACGTTAGAGGGTGAAAAGTCTAAACAGCCCTCGAACGGCCCCGTGGGTGGCACCAACACTCCCATGGGACCAATGTAACTCATAGAAACTGACCCCAAAATCGCGGGTCTCCCGGTTTTAGAATACGACGGTAATTTGAATATTTCTAGACTTAGGCTTAAAAACATGACGTTAGAGGGTGAAAACTCGAAATAGCCCCCAAACGGCCCCGTGGGTGGCACTAACACCCCCCACGGGACCAATGTAACTCGTAGGAACAGACCCCACAGCCACGGGTCTCCCGGTTTGAGAGTACGACGGTAATTTACATATTTCTATACTTAAGCAAAACATGACGTTAGAGGGTGAAACCTCAAAACAGCCCCCAAACGGCCCCGTGGGTGATACCAACACCTCCCATATGACCAAAGTTACTCGTAGGAACTAACCGCGCAGCCGCGGGTTTCTCGATTAGAGAGTACGATGGTAGTTTGCATATTTATAGACTTAGTCTTAAAAACATGACATTAGAGGGTGAAAAGTCGAAACAGCCCCCGAACGGCCCCGTGGGTGGCACCAACACCTCCAATGGAAACCAATGTAACTCTTAGGAATAGACCCCGCAGCCACGGGTCTCCTGGTTTGAGAATACGATGATAATTATTATATTTCTAGACTTCGGCTTATAAACATGATGTTAGAGGGTGAAAACTCGAAACAGCCCCTAAACGGCCCCGTGGGTGGCATCAACACCTACCACGGAACCAATGTAACTCGTAGGAACTGACCCCGCAGAGAGTACGATGGTAATTTGCATATTTCTAGACATAGGCTTAAAAATATGACGTTAGAGGGTGAAAAGTCGAAACAGCCCCCGAACGACCTCGTGGGTGGCACCAACACCTCCCACGGGACTAATGTAACTCGTAGGAACTGACCCCGCAGCCGCGGGTCTCCCGGTTTGAGAGTACGACGGTAATTTTGCATATTTCTAGACTTAGGCATAAAAACATTACGTTAGAGGGTGAAAAGTCGATATAGCCCACGAACGGCCCCGTGGGTGGTACCAACACCTCCCACGGGACCAATGTAACTCGTAGGAGCAGACCCCATAGCCGCGGGTCTCTCGGTTTGAGAATACGACGATAATTTGCATATTTCTAGACTTAGGCTTAAAAACATGATGTTAGAGGGTGAAAACTCGAAACAACACCCGAACGACCCCGTGGCTGGAACCAACACCTCCCACGGGTCCAATGTCACTCGTAGGAACTGACCCCGCAGCCTCGGGTCTCTCGGTTTGAGAGTACGATGATAATTTGCATATTTCTAGACATAGGCTTAAAAACATGACGTTAGATGGGGAAAAGTCGAAACAAGCCCCGAACGGCCCCGTGGGTGGCACCAACACCTCCCACGGGACCAATATAACTCGTAGAAACTGACCCCGCAGTTGCGGGTCTCGCGATTTGATAGTACGACGGTAATTTTCATATTTATAGACTTATGTAAAACATGGCGTTAGAGGGAGGAAACTGGAAACAACCCACGAACGGTCCCGTGGGTGGCACCAACACCTCCTACGGGACCAATGTAACTCGTAGGAACTGACCCCGCAGCCGCGGTTCTCCCGGTTTGAGAATACGATGATAATTTGGATATTTCTTGACTTAGGTTTAAAAATATGACGTTAGAGGGTGAAAACTCAAAATAGCCCCCGAACGGTCCCGTGGGTGGCACCAATACCTCCCACGGGACCAATGTAACTCCTAGGAACTGACCACGCAGCCGCGGGCTCGCGATTTGAGATATTGATGGAAATTAACATATTTTTAGACTTAATCTTAAAAACATGACGTTAGAGGGATAAAAGTCGAAACAACCCCGGAACGGCCCCGTGGGTGGCACCAACACCTCCCACGGGACCAATGTAACTCGTAAGAACTGACCCCGCAGCCGCGGGTCTCCCAATTTGAGAGTACAATGGTAATTTGCATATTTCTAGACTTAGGCTTAGAAACATGACGTTAGAGGATGAAAAGTCGAAATAGCCCCGGAACGGTCCCATGCGTGGAACCAACACCTCCCACGGGACCAATGTAACTCGTAAGAACTGACCCCGCAGTCGCGGGTCTCCCAATTTGAGAGTACGATGGTAATTTGCATATTTCTTGACTTAGGCTTAAAAACATGACGTTAGAGGGTGAAAACTCGAAACAACCCCCGAACGGCCCCGTGGCTAGCACCAACACCTCTCACGGGACCAATGTAACTCGTAGGAACTGACCCCGCCGCCTCGGGTCTCTCGATTTGAGAGTATGATGATAATTTTCATATTTCTAGACTTAGTCTTAAAAACATGACGTTAGAGGGTGAAAAGTCGAAACAAGCCCTAAACGGCCACGTGGGTGGCACCAACACCTCCCACGGGACCAATATAACTCGTAGGAACTGACCCCGCAGCCGCGGGTCTCCCGATTTGAGAGTACGCTGATAATTTTCATATTTCTAGACTTAAGTAAAACATGGCGTTAGAGGGAGAAAACTCGAAACAACCCACGAACGGCCCCATAGATGGCACCAACACCTCCTACGGGACCAATGTAACTCGTAGGAACTGATCCCGCAGCCGCGGTTCTCCCTGTTTGAGAATACAATGATAATTTGGATATTTCTTGACTTAGGCTTAAAAATATGGCGTTAGAGGGTGAAAACTCAATATAACCCCCGAACGGTCCTGTGGGTGGCACCAACACCTCCCACGGGACCAATGTAACTCGTAGGAACTGACCACGCAGCCGCGGGTCTCCCGATTTGAGAATACGGCAGTAATTTACATATTTCTAGACTTAGGCTTCAAAACCTGATGCTAGAGGGTGAAAACACAAAACAGCCCCTGAACGGCCCCGTGGGTGACACCAACACCTCCCACGGGACCAATGTAACTCGTAGGAACTGACCCCGCAGAGAGTACGATGGTAATTTGCATATTTCTAGATTTAGGCTTAAAATCATGACGTTAGAGGGTGACAAGTCGAAATAGCCCCCGAACGGCCTCGTGAGTGGCACCAATACCTCCCACGGGACCAATGTAACTAGTAGGAACTGACCCCGCAGCCGCAGTCTCCCGGTTTGAGAGTACGATGGTAATTTACATATTTATATACTTAAGTAAAACATGGCATTAGATGGTGATAACTCGAAACAGCCCCCAAACGGCCCCGTGGGTGCCACCAAACGGTAATTTGCATATTTCTAGACTTAGGCTTAAAAACATGACGTTAGAGGATGAAAACTCGAAATAACCCCCGAACGGCCCCATGGGTGGCACCAACACCTCCCACGAGACCAATGTAACTCGTAGGAACTGACCCCGCAGTCGCTGGTCTCTCGGTTTGAGAGTACGATGGTAACTTTCATATTTCTAAACTTTGGCTTAAAAACAAGACGTTAGCGGGTGAAAAGTCGAAAAATCCCCCGAACGGCCCCATGGGTGGCACCAAAACCTCCCATGGGACCAATGTAACTCGTAGGATTAGACCCAGCAGCCGCGGGTCTCCCGGTTTGAGAATACGATGATAATTTGCATATTTCTTGACTTAGGCTTAAAAACATGGCGTTAGAGGGTGGAAACTCGAATCAACCCCCGAACGGCCCAGTGGGTGGTACCAACACCTCCCACGGGACCAATGTAACTCATAGGAACTGACCCCTATGTCGCGGGTCTCCTAATTTGAGAATACGATGGTAATTCGCATATTTCTATAGTTACACTTAAAAACATGACGTTAGAGCGTGAAAAGTCGAAATAGCCCCCGAACGGCCCCGTCGGTGGCACCAACACCTCCCGCGGGACAAATGTAAGTCGTAGGAACAGACCCTTCAGCCGTGGGTCTCCCAGTTTGAGAGTGCGACGGTAATTAAAATATCTCTATACTTAAGCAAAACATGGCGTTAGAGGGTGAAAACTCGAAACAACCCCCAAACGGTCCCGTGGGTGGCACCAACACGTCCCATGGGACCAATATGACTCATAGAAACTGACCCCGCAGCCGCAGGTCTCCCAGTTTGATAATACAATGGTGATTTTCATATTTTTAGACTTAGGCTTAAAAACATGACGTTAGAGGGTGAAAACTCGAAACATCCCCCGAACGGCCCCATGGGTGGCACCAACACCTCCCACGGGACCAATGTAACTCGTAGGAATTGACCCCGCAGTCGCGGGTCTCTCGATTTGAGAGTACGATAATAATTTGCATATTTTTAGACGTAGGCTTAAAAACATGACGTTAGAGGGCGAAAAGTCTAAACAGCCCTCGAACGGCCCCGTGGGTGGCACCAACACTTCCATGGGACCAATGTAACTCGTAGAAACTGACCCCACATTCGCGGGTCTCCCGGTTTTAGAAAATGACGATAATTTGCATATTTCTAGACTTAGGCTTAAAAACATGACGTTAGAGGGTGAAAACTCGAAATAGCCCCCCAACGGCCCCGTGGGTGGCACCAACACCTCCCACGGGACCAATGTAACTCGTAGGAACAGACCCGACAGCCGCGGGTCTCCCGGTTTGAGAGTACGAAGGTAATTTACATATTTCTATACTTAAGCAAAACATGACGTTAGAGGGTGAAACCTCAAAACGGCCCCGTGGGTGGCACCAACACCTCCCATGTGACCAATGTTACTCGTAGGAACTTACCCCGCAGCCGCGGGTTTCTCGATTTGAGAGTACGATGGTAGTTTGCATATTTATAGACTTAGTCTTAAAAACATGACATTAGAGGGTGAAAAGTCGAAACATCCCCCGAACGGCCCCGTGGGTGGCACCAACACCTCCAATGGAAACCAATGTAATGCTTAGGAATAGACCCCGCAGCCACGGGTCTCCTGGTTTGAGAATACGATGATAATTTGTATATTTCTATACTTCGGCTTATAAACATGACGTTAGAGGGTGAAAACTCGAAATAGCCCCTGAACGGTCCCGTGGGTGGCATCAACACCTACCACGGGACCAATGTAACTCGTAAGAACTGACCCCGCAGAGAGTACGATGGTAATTTTCATATTTCTAGACTTAGACTTAAATATATGACGTTAGAGGGTGAAAAGTCGAAACAACCCCCGAACGGCCTCGTGTGTGGCACCAACACCTCCCACGGGACCAACGTAACTCGTAGGAACTGACCCCGCAGCCGCGGGTCTCCCGGTTTGAGAGTACGATGGTAATTTTTCATATTTCTAGACTTAGGCATAAAAACATTACGTTAGAGGGTGAAAAGTTGATAAAGCGCCCGAACGGCCCCGTGGGTGGCACCAACACCTCCCACGGGACCAATGTAACTCGTAGGAGCTGACCCCATAGCCGCGGGCCTCTCGGTTTGAGAATACGACGATAATTTTCATATTTCTAGACTTAGGCTTAAAAACATGACGTTAGAGGGTGAAAACTCGAAACAGCACCCGAACGACCCCGTGGCTGGCACCAACACCTCCCACGGGACCAAGGTCACTCGTAGGAACTGACCCCGCAGCCTCGGGTCTCTCGGTTTGAGAGTACGATGATAATTTGCATATTTCTAGACTTAGGCTTAAAAACATGACGTTAGATGGGGAAAAGTCGAAACAAGCCCCGAACGGCCCCGTGGGTGGCACCAACACCTCCCACGGGACACTTATAACTCGTAGAAACTGACCCCGCAGTCGCGGGTCTCCCGATTTGTTAGTACGACGGTAATTTTCATATTTCTAGACTTATGTAAAACGTAGCGTTAGAGGGAGAAAACTGGAAACAACCCCCGAACGGCCCCGTGGGTGGCACCAACACCTCCTACGGGACCAATGTAACTCGTAGGAACTGACCCCGCAGCCGCGGTTCTCCCGGTTTGAGAATACGATGATAATTTGTATATTTCTTGACTTAGGCTTAAAAATATGGCATTAGATGGTGAAAACTCAAAATAACCCCCGAACGGTCCCGTGGGTGGCACCAACACCTCCCACAGGACCAATGTAACTCGTAGGAACTGACCACACAGCCGCGGGCTCCCGATTTGAGAATATGATGGTAATTTACATATTTTTAGACTTAATCTTAAAAACATGACGTTAGAGGGATAAAAGTCGAAACAACCCCGGAACGGCCCCATGGGTGGCACCAACACCTCCCACGGGACCAATGTAACTCGTAAGAACTGACCCCGCAGCCGCGAGTCTCCCAATTTGAGAGTACGATGGTAATTTGCATATTTCTAGACTTAGGCTTAGAAACATGACGTTAGAGGGTGAAAATTTGAAATTGCCCCGGAACGGCCCCGTGCGTGGCACCAACACCTCCCACGGGACCAATGTAACTCGTAAGAACTGACCCCGCATTCGCGGGTCTCCCAATTTGAGAGTACGATGGTAATTTCCATATTTCTAGACTTAGGCTTGAAAACATTACGTTAGAGGGTGAAAACTCGAAACAACCCCGAACGGCCCCGTGGCTGGCACCAACACCTCTCACGGGACCAATGTAACTCGTAGGAACTGACCCCGCCGCCTCGGGTCTCTCGATCTGAGAGAATGATGATAATTTTCATATTTCTAGACTTAGGCTTAAAAACATGACGTTAGAGGGTGAAAAGTCAAAACAAGCTCTGAACGGCCACGTGGGTGGCACCAACACCTCCCACGGGACCAATATAACTCGTAGGAACTGATCCCGCAGTCGCTGGTCTCCAGATTTGAGAGTACGATGATAATTTTCAAAATTTCTAGACTTAAGTAAAACATGGCGTTAGAGGGAGAAAACTCGAAACAACCCCCGAACGGCCCCATGGATGGCACCAACACCTCCTACGGGACCAATGTAACTCGTAGGAACTGAGCCCGCAGCCGCGGTTCTCCCTGTTTGAGAATACGCTGATAATTTGGATATTTCTTGACTTAGACTTAAAAATATGGCGTTAGAGGGTGAAAACTCAATATAACCCCCGAACGGTCCTGTGGGTGGCACCAACACCTCCCACGGGACCAATGTAACTCGTAAGAACTGACCACACAGCCGCGGGTCTCTCGATTTGGGAATACGACAGTAATTTACATATTTCTAGACTTAGGCTTAAAAACTTGATGATAGAGGGTGAAAACACAAAACAGCCCCTGAACGGCCCCGTGGGTGACACCAACACCTCCCACGGGACCAATGTAACTCGTAAGAACTGACCCCGCAGTCGCGGGTCTCCCAATATGAGAGTACGATGGTAATTTCCGTATTTCTAGACTTAGGCTTAAAAACATGACGTTAGAGGGTGAAAACTCGAAACAACCCCGAACGGCCCCGTGGCTGGCACCAACACCTCTCACGGGACCAATGTAACTCGTAGGAACTGACCCCGCCGCCTCGGGTCTCTCGATCTGAGAGAATGATGATAATTTTCATATTTCTAGACTTAGGCTTAAAAACATGACGTTAGAGGGTGAAAAGTCGAAACAAGCCCTGAACGGCCACGTGGGTTGCACCAACACCTCCCACGGGACCAATATAACTCATAGGAACTGACCCCGCAGCCGCGAGTCTCCCGATTTGAGAGTACGATGATAATTTTCAAATTTCTAGACTTAAGTTAAACATGGCGCTAGAGGGAGAAAACTCGAAACAACCCCCGAACGGCCCCATGGATGGCACCAACACCTCCTACGGTACCAATGTAACTCGTTGGATTTGACCCCGCAGCCGCGGTTCTCCCTGTTTGAGAATACGCTGATAATTTGGATATTTCTTGACTTAGGCTTAAAAATATGGCGTTAGAGGGTGAAAACTCAATATAACCCCCGAACGGTCCTGTGGGTGGCACCAACACCTCCCACGGGACCAATGTAACTCGTAGGAACTGACCCCGCAGCTGCGGGTCTCCCGATTTGAGATTACGACAGTAATTTACATATTTCTAGACTTAGGCTTCAAAACCTGATGTTAGAGGGTGAAAACACAAAACAGCCCCTGAACAGCCCCGTGGGTGACACCAACACCTCCCACGGGACCAATGTAACTCGTAGGAACTGACCACGCAGTCGCGGGTCTCTCGATTTGAGAATACGACAGTAATTTACATATTTCTAGACTTAGGCTTCAAAACCTGATGTTAGAGGGTGAAAACACAAAACAGCCCCTGAACGGCCCCGTGGGTGACACCAACACCTCCCACGGGACCAATGTAACTCGTAGGAACTGACCCCGCAGAGAGTACGATGGTAATTTGCATATTTCTAGTTTTAGGCTTAAAAGCATGACGTTAGAGGGTGAAAAGTCGAAACAGCCCCCGAACGGCCCCGTGAGTGGCACCAACACCTCCCACGGGACCAATGTAACTAGTAGGAACTAACCCCGCAGCCGCAGTCTCCCGGTTTGAGAGTACGATGGTAATTTCCATATTTATATACTTAAGTAAAACATGGAATTAGATGGTGATAACTCGAAACAGCCCCCAAACGGCCCCGTGGGTGCCACCAAACGGCAATTTGCATATTTCTAGACTTAGGCTTAAAAACATGACGTTAGAGGATGAAAACTCGAAATAGCCCCCGAACGGCCCTGTGGGTGGCACCAACACCTCCCACGAGACCAATGTAACTCGTAGGAACTGACCCCGCAGTCGCGGGTCTCCCGGTTTGAGAGTACGATGGTAAATTTCATATTTCTAAACTTTGGCTTAAAAACAAGACGTTAGAGGGTGAAAAGTCGAAAAATCCCCCGAACGGCCCCGTGGGTGGCACCAAGACCTCCCATGGGACCAATGTAACTCGTAGGAACAGACCCAGAAGCCGCGGGTCTCCCGGTTTGAGAATACGATGATAATTTGCATATTTCTTGACTTAGACTTAAAAACATGTTGGAAACTCGAAGCAACCCCCAAACGGCCCAGTGGGTGGTACCAACTCCTCCCACGGGACCAATGTAACTCATAGGAATTAACCCCACTACCGCGGGTCTCCCGGTTTGAGAATACGACGCTAATTTGCATATTTCTAGAGTTAGGCTTAAAAACATGACGTTAGAGGGTGAAAACTCGAAACAACCCCCGAACGACCCCGTGGGTGGCACCAACATCTCCCACGAGAAATTATAAGTCGTAGGAACTGACCCTGCAGCCACAGGTCTCCCGGTTTGAGATTACGACGGTAATTAACATATCTCTATACTTAATCAAAACATGACGTTAGAGGGTGAAAAGTCAAAACAACCCCCGAACGGCCCCATGGGTGGCACCAACACCTCCCATGGAACAAATGTAACTCGTAGGAACTGACCCCACAGCCACGGGTCTCCTCGTTTGAGAGTACGTTGGTAATTTGCATATTTCTATACTTAGGATTAAAAATATGACGTTAAACGGTGAAAAGTCAAAACAGCCCCCGAATGGCCCCGTGGGTGGCACCAGCACCTCCCACGGGACCAATCTAACTTGTAGGAACTGACCCCACAGTCGAGGGTCTCTCGGCTTGAGAGTACGACGATAATTTTCATATTTCTAGACTTAGGCTTTAAAACATGATGTTAGAGGGTCAAAAGTCGAAACAACCCCCGAACGGCCCCGTGGGTGACACCAACACCTCCCACGGGACCAATATAACTCATAGGAACTGACCCCGCAGCTGCGGGTCTCCCGGTTTGAGGGTACGGAGGTAATTTTCATATTTCTAAACTTAAGTAAAACATGGCGTTAGAGGGAGAAAACTCGAAACAACCCCCGAACGGCCCCGTGGGTGGCACCAACACCTCTTACGGGACCAATATAACTCGTAGGAACTGACCCCGCAGCCGCGGGTCTCCTGATTTGACAATATGATGATAATTTGGATATTTCTTGACTTAGGCTTAAAAAGATGGCGTTAGAGGGTGAAAACTCAAAATAACCACCGAACGGTCCCGTGGGTGGCACCAACACCTCCCACGGGACCAATGTAACTCGTAGGAACTGACCCCGCAGCCGTGGGTCTCCCGATTTGAGAATACGACAGTAATTTACATATTTTTAGACTTAGGCTTCAAAACATGACGTTAGATGGTGAAAACTCAAAACAGCCCCTGAACGGCCCCGTAGGTGGCACCAACACCTCCCACGGGACCAATGTAACTCATAGGAATTGACCCCGCAGAGGGTACGATGGTAATTTTCATATTTCTAGACTTAGGCTTAAAAATATGACGTTCGAGGGTAAAAAGTCGAAACACCCCCCGAACGGCCCCCTGGGTGGCACCAACACCTCCCACGGGAACAATGTAACTCGTAGGAACTGACCCCGCAGCCGCGGGTCTCCCAGTTTGAGAGTACAACGGTAATTTGCATATTTATAGACTTTGGCCTAAAAACATGACGTTAGAGGGTGAAAAGTCGAAACATCCCCCGAACGTCCCTTTGGGTGGCACCAACACCTCCCACGGGACCAATGTAACTCGTAAGAACCGACCCCGCAGTCGCGGGTCTCCCTATTTGAGAATACGATGATAATTTGCATATTTCTTGACTTAGGCTTAAAAACATAGTGTTAGAGGGTGAAAACTCGAAACAACCCCCGAACGGCCCAGTGGCTGGGACCAATGTAACTCGTAGGAACTCACCTCGCAGCCGCGGGTCTCCCGGTTTGAGAGTACGACGGTAATTAACATATTTCTATACTTAAGTAAAACATGGCGTTAGAGGGTGAAAACTCAAAACAGCTCCCAAACGGCCTCGTGGGTGGCACCAACACCTCCACTGGGACCAATGTTACTCAAAGAAACTGACCCCGCAGCCGCGGGTCTCCCGGTTTGAGAATACGATAGTGATTTGCATTTTTTTAGACTTAGGCTTAAAAATATGACGTTAGAGGGTGAAAACTCGAAATATCCCCTGAACGGCAGCGTGGGTGGCACCAACACCTCCCACGGGACCAATGTAACTCGTAAGAACGGTAATTTGCATATTTCTAGACTTAGGCTTAAAACATGACGGTAGAGGGTGAAAACTCGAAATAGCCCCCGAACGTTCCCGTGGGTGGCACCAACACCTCCCACGTGACCTATGTAACTCGTAGGAACTGTCCCCACAGTCGCGGGTCTCCCGGTTTGAGAATACAACGGTAATTTGCATATTTCTAGACTTAGAGGGTGATTAGTCGAATCATCCGCCGAACGTCTCCGTGGGTGGCACCAACACCTCCCATAGGACCAATGTAACTCGTAGGAACTGAACCCGCAGTTGCGGGTGTCCCGGTTTGAGAATACGATCATAATTTCCATATTTCTAGACTTAGGCTTAGAAAGATGACGTTAGAGGGTGAAAACTCGAAACAGCCCCTGAACAGCCCCGTGGTTAGCATCAACACCTCCCACGGGACTAATCTAACTCGTAGGAACTGAACCGCAGAGAGTACGACCGTAATTTTCATATTTCTAGACTTAGGCTTAAAAACATGACGTTAGAGGGTGAAAACTCGAAACAGCCCCCGAACGGCCCCGTGGGTGGCACCAACACCTCCCACGGGACCAATGTAACTCGAAGGAACTGACCCCGCAGCCGCGGGTCTCCCGGATTGAGAATACGACGGTAATTTGCATATTTCTAGACTTAGGCTTAAAAACATGACGTTAGAGGGTGAAAACTCGAAATAGCCCCCGAACGTTCCCGTGGATGGCTCCAACACCTCCCACGGGACCTATGTAACTCGTAGGAACTGACCCCACAGTCGCGGATCTCCCGATTTGAGAATACGACGGTAATTTGAATATTTCTAGACTTAGGCTTAAAAACATGGCGTTAGAGGGTGAAAACTCGAAACAGCCCCCGAACGGCCCCGTGGGTGGCACCAACACCACCCATTGGACCAATGTAACTAGTAGGAACTGACCCCGCACCCGTGGGTCTCCCGATTTGAGAATACGACGGTAATTTGTATATTTCTAGACTTAAGCCTAAAAACATGACGTTAGAGGGTGAAAAGTCGAAAGAGCCCCCAAACGGCCCCGTGGGTGGTAGCAGCACCTCCCACGAGACCAATGTAACTCGTAAGAACTGACCTTGCAGTCGCGGGTCTCCCGATTTGAGAGTACGACGGTAATTTGCATATTTCTAGACTTAGGCCTAAAAACATGGCGTTTGAGGGTGAAAAGTCGAAGCATCCCCCGAACGTCTCCGTGGGTGGCACCAACACCTCCCATAGGACCAATGTAACTCGTAGGAACTGACCCCGCAGTTGCAGGTGTCCCGCTTTGAGAATACGATCATAATTTGCATGTTTCTAGACTTAGGCTTAAAAACATGACGTTAGATGGGGAAAAGTCGAAACAGCCCCTTAACAGCCCCGTCGGTAGCATCAACACCTCCCACGGGACCAATGTAACTCGTAAGAACTGAACCGCAGAGAGTACGACGGTAATTTTCATATATCTAGACTTAGGCTTAAAAACATGACGTTAGAGTGTGAAAAGTCGAAACATCCCCCGAATGGCCCCGTGGGTGGCACCAACACCTCCCACGGGACCAATGTAACTCGTAGGAACAGACCCCGCAGCTGCGGGTCTCCCAATTTGAGAGTACGACGGTAATTTGCATATTTCTGGACTTAGGCCTAAATACATGACGTTAGAGGGTGAAAAGTCGAAGCCTCCCTCGAACGTCTCTGTGGGTGGTACCAACACCTCCCATAGGACCAATGTAACTCGTAGGAACTAACCCCGCAGTCGCGGGTGTCCCGATTTGAGAATACGATCAAAATTTGTATATTTCTAGACTTCGGCTTAAAAACATGACGTTAGAGGGTGAAAACTCGAAACAACCCCTGAACAGCCCCGTGGGTAGCATCAACACCTCCCACAGGACCCATGTAACTCGTAGGAACTGAACCGCAGAGAGTACGATGGTAATTTTCATAACTCTAGACTTAGGCTTAAAAACATGACGTTAGAGGGTGAAAAGTCGAAACATCCCCCGAACGGCCCCGTGGGTGGCACCAACACCTCCCACGGGACCAATGTAACTCGAAGGAACTGACCCCGCAGCCGCGGGTCTCCCGGATTAAGAATACGACGGTAATTAGTACATTTCTAGACGTAGGCTTAAAAACATGACGTTAGAGGGTGAAAACTCGAAATAGCCCCCGAACAATCCCGTGGATGGCTTTAACACCTCCCACGGGACCTATGTAACTCGTAGGAACTGACCCCACAGTCTCGGATCACCCGATTTTAGAATACGACGGTAATTTGCATATTTCTAGACTTAGGATTAAAAACATGACGTTAGAGGGTGAAAACTCGAAACAGCCCCTGAACGGCCCCGTGACTGGCACCAACACCGCCCACGGGACCAATGTAACTCATAGGAACTGACCCCACAGAGAGTACGACTGTAATTTGCATATTTCTAGACTTAGGCTTAAAAACATGACGTTAGAGGGTGAAAACTCGAAACAGCCCCCGAACGGCCCTGTGACTGGCACCAAAACCTCCCACGGGACCAATGTAACTCGTAGGAATAGACCCCGCAGCCACGGGTCTCCCGGTTTGAGTGTACGACGATAATTTTCATATTTCTAGATTTAAGCAAAACATGGCGTTAAAGGGTGAAAACTCGAAACAGACCTCGAACGGCCCTGTAGGTGGCACTAACACCTCCCATGGGACCAATGTAACTCGTAGGAACTGACTCTGCAGCCGCAGATCTCCTGGTTTGAGAATACGATGATAATTTGCATATTTCTTGACTTAGGCTTAAAAACATGGTGTTAGAGGGTGCAATGTCGAAACCACTCCCGAACGGCCCAAGGGGTGGCACCAACACCTCCCACGGGACAAATGTAACTCATAAGAACTGATCCCACAGCCGCGGGTCTCCCGGCTTGAGAATACGATGGTAATTTGCATATTTCTAGACTTAGGCTTAAAAACACGACGTTAGAGGGTGAAAACTCGAAACAGCCCCCGAACGGCCCCGTGGGTAGCAGCAACACCTCCCACGGGACCAAAGTAACTCGTAGGAATTCACCTTGCAGTCGCGGGTCTCCCGATTAGAGAGTACGATGGTAATTTGTATATTTCTGGACTTAGGCTTAAAACAATGACGTTAGAGGGAGAAAACTCGAAATAACCCCCAAAAGGCCCCATGGGAGGCACCAACACCTCCCACGGGACCAATGTAACTCGTAGGAACTGACCCCGCATCCGCGGATCTCCCGGTTCGAGAATACGATGATAATTTGGATATTTCTTGACTTAGACTTAAAAACATGGCGTTAGAGAGTGAAAACTCAAAACTACTCCCGAACGGTCCCGTGGGTGGCACCAACACCTCCCACGGGACCAATGTAACTCGTAGGAACTGACCCCGCGGCCGTGGGTTTCCCGATTTGAGAATACGATGGTAATTTGTTTATTTCTAGACCTAGGCTTAAAAACATGACGTTAAAGGGTGAAAACTCGAAACAGCCCCTGAACGGCCCCGTGGGTGGCACCAACACCTCCCACGGGACCAATGTAACTCGTAGGAACTGACCCCGCAGAGAGTACGACGGTAATTTGCGAATTTCTAGACTTAGGCTTTAAAACATGACGGTAGAGGGTGAAAACTCGAAATAGCCGTCGAACGTTCCCGTGGGTGGCACCAACACCTCCCACGTGACCTATGTAAATCATAGGAACTGTCCCCACAGTCGCGGGTCTCCCGATTTGAGAATACAACGGTAATTTGCATATTTCTATACTTAGGCTTAGAAACATGATGTTAGAGGGTGAAAACTCGAAATAACCCCCGAACGCCCCCGTGACTAGCACCAACACCTCCCACGGGACCAATGTAACTCGTAGGAACTGACCCCGCAGCCACCGGTCTCCCGGTTTGAGAGTACGATGGTAATTTGCATATTTCTAGACTTAGGCTTAAAAATATGGCGTTAGAGGATGAAAACTTAAAACCGCCCTCAAACGGCCCCTTGTGTGGCACCAACACCTCCCATGGGACCAATGTAACTCGTCGGAACAGACCCCGCAGCCGCGGGTCTCCCGGTTTGAGAATACGATGATAATTTGCATATTTCTTCACTTAGGCTTAAAAACATAGCGTTAGAGGGTGAAAACTCAAAACAACCCCCGAACGGCCCAGTGGCTGGCACCAACACCTCCCACGGGACCAATGTAACTCATAAGAACTGACCCCACAGCCGCGGGTCTCCCGGTTTGAGAATACGACGGTAATTTGCATATTTCTACACTTAGGCTTAAAAACATGATGTTAGAAGGTGAAAAGTCGAGACATCCCCCTAACGGCCCCTTGGGTGGCACCAATACCTCCCACGGGACCAATGTAACTCGTAGGAACTGACCCCGCAGCCGCGGGTCTCCCGGTTTGAGAGTACGATGGTAATTAACATATTTCTATACTTAAGAAAAACTTGGCGTTAGATGGTGAAAACTCAAAACAGCCCCCAAACGGCCCCGTGGGTGGCACCAACACCTCCCCTGGGACCAATGTAACTCATAGAAACTGACCCCGTAGCCGCGGGTCTCCTGGTTTGAGAATACGATAGTGATTTGCATATTTTTAGACTTAGGCTTAAAAATATGACGTTAGAGGGTGAAAACTCGAAATAGCCCCTGAACGGCCCCGTGGGTGGCGCCAACACCTCCCACGGGACCAATGTAAATTGTAGGAACTGACCCCGCAGCCGCGGGTCTCCCGATTTGAGAGTACGATGGTAATTTTGATATTTCTAGACATAGGCCTAAAAACATGACGTTAGAGGGTGAAAAGTCGAACCATCCGCTGAACGTCTCCGTGGGTGGCACCAACACCTCCCATAGGACCAATGTAACTCGTAGGAACTGACCCCGCAGTCGCGGGTGTCCCGATTTGAGAATACGATCATAATTTCCATATTTCTAGACTTGGGCTTAAAAACATGACGTTAGAGGGTGAAAACTCGAAACAACCCCTGAACAGCCCCGTGGGTAACATCAAGACCTCCCACGGGACCAATGTAACTCGTAGGAACTGAACCACAGAGAGTACGAAGGTAATTTTCATATTTCTAGACATAGGCTTAAAAACATGACGTTAGAGGGTGAAAGTCGAAACATCCCCCGAACGGCCCCGTGGGTGGCACCAACACCTCCCACGGGACCAATGTAACTCGTAGGAACTGACCCCACAGCCACGGGTCGCCAGGATTGAGAATACGACGGTAATTTGCATATTTCTAGACTTAGGCTTAAAAACATGACGTTAGAGGGTGAAAACTCAAAATAGCCCCCGAACGTTCCCGTGGATGGCTCCAACACCTCACACGGGGCCTATGTAACTCGTAGGAACTGACCCCACAGTCGCGGATCTCCAGATTTGAGAATAAGATGGTAATTTGCATATTTCTAGACTTAGGCTTAAAAATATGACGTTAGAGGGTGAAAAGTCGAAACAGCCCCCGAACGGCCCCGTGACTGGCACCAACACCTCCCACGATACCAATGTAACTCGTAGGAACTGACCCCACAGAGAGTACGATGATAATTTGCATATTTCTAGACTTAGGCTTAAAAATATGACGTTAGAGGGTGAAAAGTCGAAACAACCACCAAACGGCCCCGTGGGTTGCACCAACACCTCCCACGAGACCAATATAACTCGTAGGAACTGACCCCGCAGCCGCGGGTCTCCTAGTGTGAGAGTACGATTGTAATTTTCATATTTCTAGACTTAAGTAAAACTTGGCGTTAGAGGGAGAAAACTCGAAACAACCTCCGAACGGCCTCGTGGGAGGCACCAACACCTCCCACTGGACCAATGTAACTCGTAGGAACTGACCCCGCAGTCGCGGGTTTCACGGTTTGAGAATCCGATGATAATTTGGATATTTCTTGACTTAGGCTTAAAAACATGGCGTTAGAGGGTTAAAACTCAAAACAACCCTCGAACGGTTCCATGGGTTGCACCAACAGCACCCATGGGATCAATGTAACTCGTAGGAACTGAGCCCGCAGCCGTGGGTCTCTCGATTTGAGAATACGACGGTAATTTCTATATTTTTAGATTTAGGCTTAAAAACATGACGTTAGAGGGTGAAAAGTCGAAAGAGCCCCCAAACGGCCCCGTGGGTGGCACCAACACCTCCCATGGGACCAATGTAACTCGTAGGAACAGACCCCGCAGCCGCAGGTCTCCCGGTTTGAGAATACGATGATAATTTGCATATTTCTCCACTTAGGCTTAAAAACATAGCGTTAGAGGGTGAAAACTCAAAACAGCCCCCGAACGGACCAGTGGCTGGCACCAACACGTCCCACGGGACCAATGTAACTCATAAGAACTGACCCCACAGCCGCGGGTCTCCCGGTTTGAGAATACGACGGTAATTTGCATATTTCTACACTTAGGCTTAAAAACATGATGTTAGAGGGTTAAAAGTCGAAACATCCCCCTAACGGCCCCGTGGGTGGTACCAACACCTCCCACGGGACCAATGTAACTCGTAGGAACTGACCCCGTAGTCGCGAGTCTCCTGGTTTGAGAGTACGATGGTAATTAACATATTTCTATACTTAAGAAAAACTTGGCGTTGGACGGTGAAAACTCAAAACAGCCCCCAAACGGCCCCGTGGGTGGCACTAACACCTCCCCTGGGACCAATGTAACTCATAGAAACTGACCCCGTAGCCGGGGGTCTCCCGGTTTGAGAATACGATAGTGATTTGAGTATTTTTAGACTTAGGCTTAAAAATATGACGTTAGAGGGTGAAAACTCGAAATAGCCCCTGAACGGCCCCGTGGGTGGCGCCAACACCTCCCACGGGACCAATGTAAATCGTAGGAACTGACCCCGCAGCCGCGGGTCTCCCGATTTGAGAGTACGATGGTAATTTTGATATTTCTAGACATAGGCCTAAAAACATGACGTTAGAGGGTGAAAAGTCGAACCATCCGCTGAACGTCTCCGTGGGTGGCACTAACACCTCCCATAGGACCAATGTAACTCGTAGGAACTGACCCCGCAGTTGCGGGTGTCCCGATTTGAGAATACGATCATAATTTGCATATTTCTAGACTTAGGCTTAAAAACATGACGTTAGAGGGTGAAAACTCGAAACAGCCCCTAAACAGCCCCGTGGGTAGCATCAACACCTCCCACGGGACCAATGTAACTCGTAGGAACTGAACCGCAGAGAGTACGACGGTAATTTTCATATTTCCAGACTTAGGCTTAAAAACATGACGTTAGAGGGTGAAAAGTCGAAACATCCCCCGAACTGCCCCGTGGGTGGCACCTACACCTCCCACGGGACCAATGTAACTCGTAGGAACTGACCCCGCAGCCGCGGGTCTCCCGATATGAGAGTACGATGGTAATTTGCATATTTCTAGACTTAAGCCTAAAAACATGATGTTAGAGGGTGAAAAGTCGAAGCATCCCCTGAACGTCTCTATGGGTGGCACCAACACCTCCCATAGGACCAATGTAACTCGTAGGAACTGACCACGCAGTCGCGGGTGTCCCGATTTGAGAATACAATCATAATTTTCATATTTCTAGACTTAGGCTTAAAAACATGACGTTAGAGGGTGAAAGCTCGAAACAGCCCCTGAACAGCCCCGTGGGTAGCATCAACACCTCCCACGGGACCCATGTAACTGGTAGGAACTGAACCGTAGAGTACGAAGGTAATTTTCATATTTCAAGACTAAGGCTTAAAAACATGACGTTAGAGGGTGAAAAGTTGAAACATCCCCCGAACGGCCCCGTGGGTGGCACCAACACCTCCCACGGGACCAATGTAACTCGTAGGAACTGACCCCACAGTCTCAGATCTCCTGATTTGAGAATATGACGGTAATTTGCAAATTTCTAGACTTAGTCTTAAAAACATGACGTTAGAGGGTGAAAACTCGAAACAGCCCCCGAACGGCCCCGTGACTAGCACCAACACCTCCCACGGGACCAATGTAACTCGTCGGAACTGTCCCCGCAAAGAGTACGATGGTAATTTTAATATTTCTAGACTTAGGCTTAAAAACATGACGTTAGAGGGTGAAAACTAGAAACAGCCCCCGAACGGCCCCTTGACTGGCACCAACACCTCCCACGGGACCAATGTAACTCCTAGGAACTGACCCCGCAGAGAGTACGACGGTAATTTGCATATTTCTAGACTTATGCTTAAAAACATGATGTTAGAGGGTGAAAACTTGAAACAGACCCTGAACAGCCCCGTGGGTATCATCAACACCTCCCACGGGACCAATGTAACTCGTAGGAACTGAACCGCAGAGAGTACAACGGTAAGTTTCATATTTCTAGACTTAGGCTTAAAAATATGACGTTAGTGGGTGAAAAGTAGAAACATCCCCCGAACGGCCCCGTGGGTGGCACCAACACCTCCCACGGGACCAATGTAACTCGTAGGAACTGACCCCACAGCCGCGGGTCTCCCGGATTGAGAATACGACGGTAATTTGCATATTTCTAAACTTAGGCTTAAAAACATGACGTTAGAGGGTGAAAACTCGAAATAGCCCCCGAACGTTCCCGTGGATGGCTCCAACACCTCCCACGGGACCTATGTAACTCGTAGGAACTGACCCCACAGTCGCGGATCTCCCGATTTGAGAATACCACGGTAATTTTCATATTTCTAGACTTAGGCTTAAAAACATGACGTTAGAGGGTGAAAACTCGAAACAGCCCCCAAACGGCCCCGTGACTGGCACTAACACCTCCCACGGGACCAATGTAACTCGTAGGAACTGACCCCACAGGCGCCGGTCTCCCGGTTTGAGAGTACGATGGTAATTTACATATTTCTAGACTTAGCCTTCAAAACATGACGTTAGAGGGTGAAAAGTTGAAACAACCACCGAACGGCCCCGTGGGTGGCACCAACACCTCCCACGGGACCAATATAACTCGTAGGAACTGACCCCGCGGCCGCGCGTCTCCCAGTGTGAGAGTACGATGGTAATTTTCATATTTCTAGACTTAAGTAAAGCTTGGCGTTAGAGGGAGAAAACTCGAAACAACCCCCGAACGGCCCCGTGGGAGGCACCAACACCTCCCACTGGACCAATGTAACTCGTAGGAACTGACCCCGCAGCCGCGGGTCTCACGGTTTGAGAATACGAGGATAATTTGGATATTTCTTGACTTAGGCTTAAAAACATGGCGTTAGAGGGTGAAAACTCAAAACAACCCCCGAACGGTCCCGTGGGTGGCACCAACACCACCCGTGGGACCAATGTAACTCGTTGGAACTGACCCCCCAGCCGCGGGTCTCCTGATTTGAGAATACGATGGTAATTTGTATATTTCTAGACTTGGGCTTAAAAACATGACGTTAGAGGGTGAAATGTCGAAACAGCCCTGAACGGCCACGTGGGTGGCACCAATACCTCCCACGGGGCCAATGTAACTCGTAGGAACTGACCCCGCAGCCGTGGGTCTCCCGGTTTGAGAGTACGGCGGTAATTAACATATTTCTATTCTTAAGCAACACATGGTGTTAGAGGGCGAAAACTCGAAACAGCCCCCAAACGGCCCCGTGGGTGGCACCAACACCTCCCATGGGACCAATGTAACTCATAGAAACTGACCCCGCAGCCGCGGGTCTCCCGGTTTGAGAATACGATAGTGATTTGCAAATTTTTAGACTTAGGCTTAAAAACATGACGTTAGAGGGTGAAAACTCGAAATAGCCCCCGAACGGCCCCATGGGTGGCATCAACACCTCCCACAGCACCAATGTAACTCGTAGGAACAGAACCCCCAACGGCGGGTCTCTCGGTTTGAGAGTACGATGGAAATTTGCATATTTATTGACTTAGGCCAAAAAACATGACGTTAGAGGGTGAAAAGTCGAAACATCCCCCGAACTTCCCCGTGGGTGGCACCAACACCTCCCATTGGACCAATGTAAATCGTAGGAACTGACCCCGAAGTCGCGGGTATCCCGATTTGAGAATACGGTCATAATTTGCATATTTCTAGACTTAGGATTAAAAACCTGACGTTCAACCCCTGAACAGCCCCGTGGGTGGCATCAACACCTCCCACGTGACCAATGTAACACGTAGGAACTGACCCCTCAGAGAGTACGACGGTAATTTTCATATTTCTAGACTTAGACTCTAAAACATGACGTTAGAGGGTGAAAAGTCTAAACATCCCCCGAACGGCCCCGTGGGTGGCACCAACACCTCCCATGGGACCAATGTAACTCGTAGGAACTGACCCCGCAGCCGCGGGTCTCCTGGATTGAGAATACGACGGTAATTTGCATATTTCTAGACTTAGGCTTAACAACATGACGGTAGAGGGTGAAAACTCGAAATAGCCCGCGAACATTCCCGTGGGTGGCACCAGCACCTCCCACGTGACCTATGTAACTCGTAGGAACTGTCCCCACAGTCGCGGGTCTCTCGGTTTGAGAATAGAATGGTAATTTGCATATTTCTAGACTTAGGATTAAAAACATGACGTTAGAGGGTGAAAACTCGAAACAGCCCCCGAACATCCCCGTGACTGGCACCAACACCTCCCACGGGACCAATGTAACTCGTAGGAACTGAACCCGCAACCGCGGGTCTCCCGGTTTGAGAGTACGATGGTAATTTGCATATTTCTATACTTAGGCTTAAAAACATGACGTTAGAGGGTGAAAACTCGAAACAGCCCCCAAACGTCCCCGTGACTGGCACCAACACCTCCCACGGGACCAATGTAACTCGTAGGAACTGACCCCGCAGCCGCGGGTCTCACGGTTTGAGAGTACGACGGTAATTTACATATTTCTATACTTAAGAAAAACATGGTGTTAGAGGGTAAAAACTCAAAACCGACCCCAAACGGCCCCCTGGGTGGCACCAACACCTCCCATGGGACCAATGTAACTCATAAAAACAAACCCCACAACCGTGGGTCTCACTGTTTGAGAATACGACGGTAATTTGCATATTTCTAGACTTTGGCTTAAAAACATGACGTTGGAGGGTGAAAACTCGAAATAGCCCCCGAACGGCCCCGTGGGTGGCACCAACACCTGCCACGAGACCAATGTAACTTGTAGGAACTAACCCCACAGCCGCGGGACTCCCGATTTGAGAGTATGACCGTAATTTTCATATTTCTAGACTTTGGCTTAAAAACATGACGTTAGAGGGTGAAAAGTCGAAACAACCCCCGAACGGCTCCGTGGGTGGCACCAACACCTCCCACGGGACCAATGTAACTCGTAGGAACTGACCCCACAGTCGCGGGTCTCCCGATTTGAGAATACGATGATAATTTTTTCATATTTCAAGACTTAGGCTTAAAAACATGACGTTCGAGGGTGAAAACTCGAAACAGCCACCAAACGTCCCCGTGACTGGCACCAACACCTCCCACGGGACCAATGTTACTCGTAGGAACTGACGCCGCAGCCGCGGGTCTCTCGGTTTTAGAGTACGATGGTAATTTACATATTTCTATACTAAAGAAAAACATGGTGTTAGAGGGTAAAAACTCAAAACCGACCCCAAACGGCCCCGTGGGTGGCACCAACACCTCCTATGGGGCCAATGTAACTCATAGAAACAAACCCCACAACCGTGGGTCTCCCTGTTTGAGAATACGACGGTAATTTGCATATTTCTAGACTTATGCTTAAAAACATGACGTTGGAGGGTGAAAATTCGAAATAGCCCCCGAACGGCCCGTGGGTGGCACCAACACCTGCCACGAGACCAATGTAACTCGTAGGAACTAACCCCACAGCCGCGGGACTCCCGATTTGAGAGCATGACAGTAATTTTCATATTTCTAGACTTTGGCTTAAAAACATGACGTTAGAGGGTGAAAAGTCGAAACAACCCCCGAACGGCTCCTTGGGTGGCACCAACACCTCCCACAGGACCAATGTAACTCGTAAGAACTGACCCAACAGTCGCGGGTCTCCCGATTTGAGAATACGATGATAATTTTTTCATATTTCTAGACTTAAGCAAAACATGGCATTAAAGAGTGAAGACTCGAAACAGACCTCGAATGGCCCCGTGGGTGGCACTAACACCTCCCATGGGACCAATGTAACTCGTAGGAAATGACCCCACAGCCGTGGGTCTCCCAATTTGAGAGTATGACGGTAATTTTTATATTTCTGGACATTCGCTTAAAAACATGACGTTAGAGGGTGAAAAGTCAAAACAGCCCCCGAATGGCCCCGTGGGTGGCACCAACACATCCCACGAGACCAATGTAACTCGTAGGAATAGACCCCGTAGCCACGGGTCTCCCGGTTTGAGTGTACGACGGTAATTTTCATATTTCTAGACTTAAGCAAAACATGGCGTTAAAGGGTGAAAACTCAAAACAGACCTCGAACGGCCCCGTAGGTGGCACTAAGACCTCCCACGGGACCAATGTAACTCGTAGGAATCGACTCCGCAGTCGCGGGTCTACGGGTTTGAGAATACGATGATAATTTGCATATTTCTTGACTTAGGCTTAAAAACATGGCGTTAGATTGTGAAAAGTCGAAACCACTCCCGAACGGCCCAGTGGGGTGGCACCAACACCTCCCACGAGACCAATGTTACTCATAAGAACTGATCCCACAGCCGCGGGTCTCCCGGTTTGAGAATACGACGGTAATTTGCATATTTCTAAACTTAGGCTTAAAACCACGACGTTAGAGGGTGAAAACTCGAAACAGCCCCCGAACAGCCCCGTGGGTAGCACCAACACCTCCCACGGGACCAAAGTAACTCATAGGAATTCACCCCGCAGTCGCGGGTCTCCCGATTAGAGAGTATGATGTTAATTTGCATATTTCTGGACTTAGGCTTAAAACAATGACGTTAGAGGGAGAAAACTCGAAATAACCCCCGAAAGGACCCGTGGGAGACACCAACACCTCCCACGGGACCAATGTAACTCGTAGGAACTGACCCAGCATCCGCGGGTCTCCCGGTTCGAGAATACGACTATAATTTGGATATTTCTTGACTTAGGCTTAAAAACATGGCGTTAGAGGGTGAAAACTCAAAACTACTCCCGAAAGGTCCCGTGGGTGGCACCAACACCTCCCACGGGACCAATGTAACTCGTAAGAACTGACCCCGCAGCCGTGGGTTTCCCGATTTGAGAATACGATGGTAATTTACATATTTTTAGACTTAGGCTTAAAAACATGACGTTAGAGGGTGAAAACTCGAAACAGCCCTTGAACGGCCCCGTGGGTGGCACCAACACCTCCCACGGGACCAATGTAACTCGTAGGAACTGATCCCGCAGAGAGTACGACGGTAATTTGTGAATTTCTAGACTTAGGCTTTAAAACATGACGTTAGAGGGTGAAAAGTTGAAACAACCCCCGAACGGCGCCGTGGGTGGCACCAACACCTCCCACGGGACCAATGTAACTCGTAGGAACTGACCCCACATCCGCGGGTCTCCCGGTTTGAGAGTACGGCAGTAATTTACATATTTCTATACTTAAGAAAAACATGGCGTTAGAGGTTGAAAACTCGAAACCGTGGGTCTCGCGGTTTGGGAATACGACGGTAATTTGCATATTTCTAGACTTTGGCTTAAAAACATGATGTTGGAGTGTGAAAACTCGAAATAGCCCCCGAACGGCCCTGTGGGTGGCACCAACACCTGCCACGAGACCAATGTAACTCATAGTAACTAACCCCACAGCCGCGGGACTCTCGATTTGAGAGTATGACGGTAATTTTCATATTTCTAGACTTTGGCGTAAAAACATGACGTTAGAGGGTGAAAAGTCGAAACAGCCCCCGAACGGCTCTGTGGGTGGCACCAACACCTCCCACGGGACCAATGTAACTTGTAGGAACTGACCCCACAGCTAGGGTCTCCCGGTTTGAGAATACGACGATAATTTTTATATTTCTAGACTTAAGCAAAACATGGCATTAAAGGGTGAAAACTCGAAACAGACCTTGAATGGCCTCGTGGGTGGCACTAACACCTCCCATGGGACCAATTTAACTCGTAGGAACTGATCCCACGGCCGCGGGTCTCCCGATTTGAGAGTATGGCGGTAATTTTCATATTTCTAGACTTTGGCTTGAAAACATGACGTTAGAGGGTGAAAAGTCAAAACAGCCTCCGAATGGCACCGTGGGTGGCACCAACACCTCCCACGGGACCAATGTAACTCGTAGGAACAGACCCCGCAGCCACGGGTCTCCCGGTTTGAGTGTACGACGGTAATTTACATATTTCTAGACTTAAGAAAAACATTGCGTTAAAGGCTGAAAACTCAAAACAGACCTCGAACGGTCCCGTGGGTGGCACTAACACCTCCCACGGGACCAATGTAACTCGTAGGAACTGACTCCGCAGCCGCGGGTCTCCTGGTTTAAGAATATGATGATAATTTGCATATTTCTTGACTTAGGCTTAAAAACATGGCGTTAGAGGGTGAAAAATTGAAACAACTCCCGAACGGCCCAGGGGGTGGCACCAACACCTCCCACGGGACCAATGTAACTCATAAGAACTGATCCCACAGCCGCGGTTCTCCCAGTTTGAGAATACGACGGTAATTTTCATATTTCTTGACTTAGGCTTAATAACATGACGTTAGAGCGTGAAAACTCGAAACAGCCCCCGAACGGCCCCGTGGGTAGCACCAACACCTCCCACGGGACCAAAGTAACTCGTAGGTATTCACTCCACAGTCTCGGGTCTCCCGATTAGAGAGTACGATGGAAATTTGTATATTTTTAGACTTAGGCTTAAAAACATGACGTTAGAGGATGAAAAGTCGAAATAGCCCCCAAACGGCTCCGTGGGTGGCACCAACACCTTCCACGGGACCAATGTAACTCGTAGGAACAGACCCCGCAGCCACGGGTCTCCCGATTTGAGAGTACGACGATAATTTGCATATTTTTGGACTTAGGCTTAAAAATATGACGTTAGAGGGTGAGAAGTCGAAAGAGCCCTCGAATGGCACCATGGGTGGCACCAACACCTCCCACGGGACCATGTAACTCGTATGAACTCACCCCGCAGCCACAGGTCTCCTAGTTTGAGATTACGACGGTAATTTTCATATTTCTAGACTTAAGCAAAATATGGCGTTAATGGTAGAAAACTCGAAACAGACCTCGAACGGCCTCTTGGGTGGCACCAACTCCTCCCACGGGACCAATGTAACTCGTAGGAACTGACCCCGCAGCCGCGAGTCTCCCGGTTTGAGAGTAGGACGATAATTTGCATATTTTTAGACTTAGGCTTAAAAACATGACGTTAGAGGGTGAAAAGTCAAAAACAGCCCCCGAACGGCTCCGTGGGTGGCATCAACACCTCCCACGGGACCAATGTAACTCGTAGGAACTGACCCCGCAACCACAGATCTCCTGATTTGAGAGTACGACGGTAATTTTCATATTTCTAGACTTAAGAAAAACATCGCATTAAAGGGTGAAAACTCGAAATAGACCTCGAAAGGCCCCGTGGGTGGCACCAACACCTCTCACGGGACCAATGTAATTCGTAGGAACTAACCCTGCAACCGTTGGTCTTCCGGTTTGAGAATACAATAATAATTTGCATATTTATTGACTTAAGCTTAAAAACATGGCTTTAGTGGGTGAAAACTCAAAACCGCCCCCGAATGGCCCCGTGGGTGGCACCAACACCTCCCCCGGGACCAATGTAACTCGTAGGAACAGACCCCGTAATTACGGGTCTCTCAGTTTCAGAGTACGATGGTAATTTGCATATTTCTAGACTTTAGCAAAACATGGCGTTAGAGGGTGAAAACTCGAAACAGCCTCCAAACGGCCGCGTGGGTGGCAGCAACACCTCCTACGGAACCAATGTAACTCATAGGAACTGACACCACAGCCGCGGGTCTCCCAGTTTGAGAATACGTCAGTAATTTGCATAGTTCTAGACTTAGGCTTAAAAACATGACGTTAGAGGGTGAAAACTTAAAACAGTCCCCGAACGGCCTCGTGGGTGGCACCAACACCTCCCACGGGACCAATGTAACTCGTAGGAATTGACCCCGCAATCGTGGGTCTGCGGATTTGAGAGTACGACCACAATTTGCATGTTTTTTGACTTAGGCTTAAAAACATGACGTTAGACGGTGAAAAGTCGAAACAGCCCCCGAACGACTCCGTGGATGGCACCAACACCTCCCACGGGACCAATGTAACTCGTAGGAACTGACCTCGCAGCCACGGGTCTCCCGGTTTGAGAGTACGACCGTAATTTGCATATTTCTAGACATAAGCAAAACATGGCGTTAAAGGGTGAAAACTCGAAACAGACCTCGAAAGACCCCGAGGGTGGCACCAACACCTCCCATGGGACCAATGTAACTCATAGAAATAAACCTCGCAACCGTGGGTCTCCCGGTTTGGGAATACGACAGTTATTTTCATATTTCTAGACTTAGGCTAAAAAACATGGCTTTAGTGGGTGAAAACTCAAAACAGCCCCCGAACGGCCCCGTGGGTGGCACCAACACCTCCCACGGGACCAATGTAAACTCGTAGTAATTGACCCCGCAGTCGCGGGTCTCCCGAATTGAGAGTACGATGATAATTTACATATTTACAGACTTTGGCTTAAAAACATGACGTTAGAGGGTGAAAAGTCAAAACAGTCCCCGAACGGTTCCGTGGGTGGCACCAA
Source organism: Sambucus nigra (assembly GCA_949130495.1). Lineage (NCBI taxonomy): Eukaryota > Viridiplantae > Streptophyta > Magnoliopsida > Dipsacales > Adoxaceae > Sambucus > Sambucus nigra. Next base: position 659,129,857 of record OX422213.1, on the reverse strand, counting down.
CACCTCCCACGGGACCAATGTAACTCGTAGGAACTAACCCCACAGCCGCGCGTCTCCCGGTTTGAGAATACGACGGTAATTTTCATATTTCTAGACTTAAGCAAAACATGGCATTAAAGGGTGAAAACTAGAAACAGACCTCGAATGGCCCCATGGGTGGCACTAACACCTCCCATGGGACCAATGTAACTCGTAGGAACTGACCCCACAGCCGCGGGTCTCCCGATTTGAGAGTATGACGGTAATTTTCATATTTCTAGACTTTGGCTTAAAAACATGACGTTAGAGGGTGAAAAGTCGAAACAGCCCCGGAACGGATCCGTGGGTGGCACCAACTCCTTCCATGGGACCAATGTAACTCGTAGGAACAGACCCCGCAGCCACGGGTCTCCCGGTTTGAGAGTACGATGATAATTTGCATATTTTTACACTTAGTCTTAAAAATATGACGTTAGAGGGTGAGAAGTCTAAAGAGACCCCGAACGGCACCATGGGTGGCACCAACACCTCCCACCGGACTAATGTAACTCGTAGGAACTGACCCCGCAGCCATAGGTCTCCCAGTTTGAGATTACGATGGTAATTTACATATTTCTAGACTTAAGCAAAACATGGCGTTAATGGGGGAAAACTCGAAACAGACTTCGAACGGCCTTGTGGGTGGCACCAACACCTCCCACGGGACCAATGTAACTCGTAGGAACTCACCCCGCAGCCGCGAGTCTCCCGGTTTGAGAATACTACGATAATTTGCATATTTCTAGACTTGGGCTTAAAAACATGACGTTAGAGGGTGAAAAGTCGAAACAGCCCCCGAACGGTCCATGGGTGGCACCAACACCTCCCACGGGACCAATGTAACTCGTAGAAATTGATCTCGCAGCCGCGGGTCTCCCGATTTGAGAGTACGATGATAATTTACATATTTCTAGACTTTGTCTTAAAAACATGACGTTAGTGGGTGAAAAGTCAAAACAGACCCCGAACGGTTCCGTGGGTGTCACCAACACCACCCACGGGACCAATGTAACTCGTAGGAACTAACCCCACAGCCGCGGGTCTCCCGATTTGAGAATACGACGGTAATTTTTATATTTCTAGACTTAAGCAAAACATGGCATTAAAGGGTGAAAACTCGAAACAGACCTTGAACGGCCCCGTGGGTGGAACTAACACCTCCCATGGGACCAATGTAACTCGTAGGAACTGACCCCACAGTCGCGGATCTCCCGATTTGAGAGTATGACGGTAATTTTAATATTTCTAGACTTTGTCTTAAAAAGATGACGTTTGAGGGTGAAAAGTCGAAACAGCCCCCGAACGGCCCCGTGGGTGGCACCAACACCTCCCACGGGACTAATGTAACTCGTAGGAACAGACCTCGTAGCCACGGGTCGCCCGGTTTGAGTGTACGATGGTAATTTGCTTATTTCTAGACTTAAGCAAAACATGGCGTTAAAGGGTGAAAACTCGAAACAGACCTCGAACGGCCCCGTGGGTGGCACTAACACCTCCCACGGGACCAATGTAACTCGTAGGAACTGACCCCGCAGCCGCGGGTCTCTGGATTTGAGAATCCAATGATAATTTGCATATTTCTTGACTTAGGCTTAAAAACATGGCGTTAGAGGGTGAAAACTCGAAACAACCACCGAACGGCCCAGGGGGTGGCACCAACACCTCCCACGGGACCAATGTAACTCATAAGAACTGATCCCACAGCCACGAGTCTCCCGGTTTGATAATACGACTGTAATTTGCATATTTCAAGACTTAGGCTTAAAAACATGACGTTAGAGGGTGAAAATTCGAAACAACCCCCAAACGGCTCCGTGGGTGGCACCAACACCTCCCACGGGACCAATGTAACTCGTAGGAACTGACCCTGCAGCCACGGGTCTCCCAGTTTGAGATTACAATGGTAATTTACATATTTCTAGCCTTAAGCAAAACATCGCGTTAAAGGGGGAAAACTCAAAACAGACCTCGAACGGCCCCGTGGGTGGCACCAACACCTCCCACGGGACCAATGTAACTCGTAGGAACTGACCCCGCAGTCGCGGGTCTACCGGTTTGTGAATACGACGATAATTTGCATATTTCATGACTTAGGCTTAAAAACATGGCGTTAGAGGGTGGAAACTCGAAACAACCCCCGAACGGCCCCGTGGGTGGCACCAACACCTCCAACGGGACCAAAGTAACCCGTAGTAATTGACCCCGCAGTTGCGGGTCTCCCGAATTGAGAGTAGCACGATAATTTGCATATTTTTAGACTTAGGCTTTAAAACATGACGTTAGAGGATGAAAAGTCAAAACAGCCCCCGAACGGCTCCGTGGGTGGCACCAACACCTCCCACGGGACCAATGTAACTCGTAGGAACTGACCCCACAGCCGCGGGTCTCCCGGTTTGAGAATACGACGGTAATTTGCATATTTTTAGACATAATCTTAAAAACATGATGTTCGAGGGTGAAAACTCGAAACAGCCCCTGAACGGCCCCGTGGGTGGCACCAACACCTCCCACGGGACCAATGTAACTCGTAGGAACTGACCCCAAAGCCGCGGGTCTCCCGGTTTGAGAATACGACGGTAATTTTCATATTTCTAGACTTAAGCAAAACATGGCATTAAAGGGTGAAAACTCGAAACAGACCTCGAACGGCCCCGTGGGTGGCACTAACACCTCCCATGGGACCAATGTAACTCGTAGGAACTGACCCCGCAGTCGCGGGTCTCCCAATTTGAGAGTATGACGGTAATTTTCATATTACTAGACTTTGGCTTAAAAACATGACGTTAGAGGGTGAAAAGTCAAAACAGCTCCCGAACGGCCCCGTGGGTGGCACCAACACCTCCCACGGGACCAATGTAACTCGTAGGAACAGACCCCGAAGCCACGGGTCTCCCGGTTTGAGTGTACGACGGTAATTTGCATATTTCTAGACTTAACCAAAAATTGGCGTTAAAGGGTGAAAACTCGAAACAGACCTCGAACGACCCCGTGGGTGGCATTAACACCTCCCACGGGACTAATGCAACTCGTAGGAACTGACCCCGCAGCCGCGGTTCTCCTGGTTTGAAAATACGATGATAATTTGCATATTTCTTGACTTAGGCTTAAAAACATGGCGCTAGAGTGTGAAAACTCGAAACAACCCCCTAACGGCTCAAGGGGTGGCACCAACACCTCCCACGGGACCAATGTAACTCATAGGAACTGATCCCACAGCCACGGGTCTCCTGGTTTGAGAATACGACGATAATTTGCGTATTTCTAGACTTAGGCTTAAAAACATGACGTTAGAGGGTGAAAACTAGAAACAGCCCCCGAACGGCCCCGTGGGTAGCACCAACACCTCCCACGGGACCAAAGTAACTCGTAGGAATTCACCCCGCAGTCGCGGGTCTCCCGATTAGAGAGTACGATGGTAATTGGCATATTTTTTGACTTAGGCTTAAAAACATGACGTTAGAGGGTGAAAAGTCGAAACAGCCCCCGAACGGCTCCGTGGGTGGCACCAACACCTCCCACGGGACCAATGTAACTGCTAGGAACAGACCCCGTAGCCACGGGTCTCCCGGTTTGAGAGTACGATGATAATTTGTAAATTTTCATACTAAGGCTTAAAAATATGACATTAGAGGGTGAGAAGTCGAAAGAGCCCCCGAACGGCACGATGGGTGGCACCAACACCTCCCACAGGACCAATATAACTCGTAGGAACTGACCCCGCAGCCGCGGTTCTCCCAGTTTGAGATTACGATGGTAATTTACATATTTCTAGACTTAAGCAAAACATGGCGTTAAAGGGGGAAAACTCAAAACAGACCTCGAACGGCCCTGTGGGTGGCACCAACACCTCCCACGGGACCAATGTAACTCGTAGGAACTGACCCCGCAGCCGCGGGTCTCCCGATTTGAGAATACGACGATAATTTGCATATTTCTTGACTTAGGCTTAAAAACATGGCGTTAGAGGATGAAAACTCGAAAAAAACCCTGAACGGCCCCGTGGGTGGCACCAACACCTCCCACGGGACCAATGTAACTCATAGTAATTGACCCCGCAGTCGCGGGTCTCCCGATTTGAGAGTAGAACGATAATTTTCATATTTTTAGACTTCGGCTTAAAAACATGACGTTAGAGGGTGAAAAGTCAAAACAGCCCCCGAATGGCACCGTGGGTGGCACCAACACCTCCCACGGGACTAATGTAACTCGTAGGAACAGACCCCGCAGCCACGAGTCTCCCGGTTTGAGTGTACGACGGTAATTTGCATATTTCTAGACTTAAGAAAAACATGGCATTAAAGGGTGAAAACTCGAAACAGACCTCGCAAGGCCCCGTGGGTGGCACCAACACCTCCCACGGGACCAATGTAACTCGTAGGAACTGACCCCGCAACCACAGGTCTCTCGATTTGAGAGTACGACGGTAATTTGCATATTTCTAGACTTAAGAAAAACATGGCATTAAAGGGTGAAAACTCAAAACAGACCTCGCAAGGCCCCGTGGGTGGCACCAACACCTCCCACGGGACCAATGTAACTCGTAGGAACGAACCCCGCAGCCGCGGGTCTCCCGGTTTGAGAATACGATGATAATTTGCATATTTGTTGACTTATGCTTAAAAACATGGCGTTAGAGGGTGAATACTCGAAACAACCCCCTAACGGCTCAAGGGGTGGCACCAACACCTCCCACGGGACCAATGTAACTCATAGGAACTGATCCCATAGCCACGGGTCTCCTGGTTTGAGAATACGACGATAATTTGTATATTTCTAGACTTTAGCAAACCATCGCGTTAGTGGGTGAAAACTCGAAACAGCCTCCGGACGGTCCCGTGGGTGGCACCAACACCTCCTACGGGACCAATGTAACTCATAGGAACTGACCCCACAACCGCGGGTCTCCCGGTTTGAGAATACGACGGTAATTTCCATATTTCTAGACTTAGGCTTAAAAACATGACATTAGAGGGTGAAAACTTGAAACAGCCCCCGAACGGCCTCGTGGGTGGCACCAACACCTCCCACGAAACCAATGTAACTCGTAGGAGATTTGAGAGTACGAACATAATTTGCATATTTTTTCACTTAGGCTTAAAAACATGACGTTAGAGGGTGAAAAGTTGAAACAGCCCACGAACGGCTCCGTGAATGGCACCAACACCTCCCACGGGACCAATGTAACTCGTAGAAACTAACCTCGCAGCCACGGGTCTCCTGGTTTGGGAGTACGACGGTAATTTGCATATTTCTAGACTTAAGCAAAACATGGCGTTAAAAGGTGAAAACTCGAAACAGACCTCGAACGGCCCCGTGGGTGGCACCAACACCTCCCACATGACCAATGTAACTCGTAGGAACGGACCCCGCAGTCGCGGATCTCCCGGTTTGAGAATATGATGATAATTTGCATATTTCTTGACTTAGACTTAAAAACATGGTGTTAGAGGGCGAAAACTCGAAACAACCCCCGAATGGCCCCATGGGTGGCACCAACACCTCCCACAGGACCAATGTAACTCGTAGGAACTAACCCCGCAGCTGCGGGTCTCCAGGTTTGAGAGTACGACGGTAATTTTCATATTTCTAGAATTAGGCTTAAAAACATGACGTTACAGGGTTAAAAGTCAAAGCAACCCCCGAACGGCCCCGTGGGTGGCACCAACGCCTCCCACGGGACCAATATAACTCGTAGAACCTGACCTCGCAGTCGCGGGTCTCCCGGTTTGAGAGTACGACGGTAATTTTCATATTTCTAGAGTTAAGCAAAACATGGCGTTAGAGGGAGAAAAATCAAAACAACCCCCGAACGGCCCCGTGGGTGGCACCAACACCTCCCACGGGACCAATGTAACCCGTAGCAACTGACCCCATAGCCGCGGGTCTCCCAGTTTAAGAGTACGACGGTAATTTTCATATGTCTAGACTTAGGCTTAAATACATGACGTTAGAGGGTGAAAAGTCAAAACGGCCGTCGAACGGCCCCGTGGGTGGCAACAACACCTCCCACGGGACCAATGTAACTCGTAGGAACTAACCCCGTGGCCTCGGGTCTCCCGATTTTAGAGTACGACGGTAATTTATATATTTCTACACTTAGGCTTAAAAACATGACGTTAGAGGGTGAAAAGTCAAAACAGCCCCCCGAACGACCCCGTGGGTGGCACCAAGACCTCCCACGGGACCAATGTAACTCGTAGGAATAGACCCCGCAGTCGCGGGTCTCTCGGTTTCAGAGTACCATGGTAATTTTTATATTTCTAAACTTTAGTAAAACAAGGCGTTAGAGGGTGAAAACTCGAACTGCCCCCGAACGACGCCCTAGGTGGCACCAACACCTCCCACGGGACCAATGTAACTCTTAAAAACTGACCCCGCAGTCGCGGGACTCCCGGTTTGAGAATACGACGATAATTTGCATATTTCTTGACTTAGGCTTAAATACATGGCGTTAGAGGGTTAAAACTTGAAACAACACCCGAACGGCCCCGTGAGTGCTACCAACATCTCCCACGGGACCAATGTAACTCATAGGAACTGACCCCACAACCGTGGGTCTCACGGTTTGAAATACGACGGTAATTTGCATATTTATAGACATGGGATTAAAAACATGACGTTAGAGGGTGAAAAATCGAAATAGCCCCTGAACGGCCCCGTGGGAGGCACCAACACCTTCCACGGGACCAATGTAACTCATAGGAACTGACCCCGCAACCGTGGGTCTCTCGGTTTGAGAGTACGACAGTAATTTTCATATTTCTAGACTTAGGCTTAAAAACATGACGTTATAGGGTGAAAACTCGTAACAACCCCCAAACGGCCCCGTAGGTGGCACCAACACCTCCCACGAGAAAAATGTAACTCGTAGGAACTGTCCCCGCAGCCACGAGTCTCTCGGTTTGAGAGTACGATGGTAATTTTCATATTTCTAGACTTAAGAAAAATATGGCGTTAGAGGGAGAAAACTCGAAACAACCCCCGAACGGCCTCGTGGGTGGCACCAACACCTCCCATGGGACCAATGTAACTCGAAGGAACTGACCCCGTAGCCGCGGGTCTCCAGGTTTGAGAATACAATGACAATTTAAATATTTCTTGACTTAGGCTTTAAAACATGGCGTTAGAGGATGAAAACTCGAAACATCCGTCGAACGTCCCCGTGGGTGGCATCAACACCTCCCACGGGACCAATGTAACTCGTAGGAACTGACCCCGTAGCCGCGGGTCTCTCGATTTGAGAGTACGACGGTAATTTACGTATTTCTAGACTTAGGCTTAAAAACATGACCTTAGAGGCTTTAAATTCAAGACAGCCCCCGAACGACCCCGTGGGTGGTACCAACACCTCCCACGGGACCAATGTAACACGTAGGAACTGACCCTGTAGTCGTGGGTCTCCCGATTTGAGAGTACGATGGTAATTTTCATATTTCTAGACTTAAGCAAAACATGGCGTTAGAGGGTGAAAACTCGAAACAGCCCCTGAACGGCCCCGTGGGTGGCACCAACACCTCCCACAGGACCAATGTAACTCTTAGGAACTGATCCCGCATCCGCGGGTCTCCCAGTTTGAGAATACGACGATAATTTTCATATTTCTTGACTTAGGCTTAAAAACATGGCGTTAAAGGGTGAAAACTCGAAACAACCCCCGAACGACCCCGTGAGTGGTACCAACAGCTCCCACATGACCAATGTAACTCGTTGGAACTGACCCCATAGTCGTGGGTCTCTCGATTCGAGAATACGACGGTAATTTGCATATTTCTAGACTTAGGCTTTAAAACATGATGTTAGAGGGTGAAAACTCGAAACAGCCCCTGAACGGCCCCGTGGGTGGCACCAACACCTCCCACGGGACCAATGTAACTCGTAGGAACTGACCTCGCATAGAGTACGACGGTAATTTGTATATTTCTAGAATTGGGCTTAAAAACATGATGTTAGAGGGTGAAAAGTCAAAATAGCCCACGAACGGCCCATGGGTGGCACCAACACCTCCCACGGGACTAATGTAACTCGAAGGAACTAACCCCGCAGCCGCGGGTCTCCCGATTTGAGAGTACGACGATAATTTACATATTTTTATACTTAAGCAAAACATGGCGTTAGAGGGTGAAAACTCAAAACAGCCCCCGAACGGCCCCGTGGGTGGCACCAACACCTCCCGCGGGACCAATGTAACTCGTAGGAACTAACCCCACAGCCGCGGGTCTCAAAACAACGGTAATTTGCATATTTTTACTTGGTTACTGATAATTTTAACTCATATATGCAATTTTCAGCTTGATTAATTTTTTTGTAAAACTATTTGGTTACTGATATTTTTTTTGTATCCTATCATTTGTAGGATTTTTGCACGCGGAACAAACGAAGGATGCAATGTTCTACAACATGAAGATTGTTTATATGTTGTGGACATCCAGGATTTTTTTTTTTGTTACAGTCGTGCGGGCTTTTATTGTTTAGTTTTATGGCCGTGCGGGCTTTTATAATTTGATTGTTGAATTTTATGGCCGTGCGGGCTTTATAATAAGTAGGTTTTACATTTAGAGGTTTTAGAATGTCAAGAAAATAGAGGAAACTCTGCCCAATTTTTTTTTGGTCTGTGAATTATTAAGAAGCTTAATATTTATAAGTTTGTATATATATTTGTTTATTAACAACGTTCTCGATTCGCAGTTTGTGATTGGACCCCCAATTTTAGGTGCACTCACAGGACCCCCAATTTCAGGATTGGACAAAAAAAATACATTTTTTTTTAAAATTATAGTTAAATATGGTCATGGACTTTGTCCATGACCATTTTTATTTTTTTCGTCACGCATAAAAATGGTCGCGGACTTGGGTCGCGGCCATTTTTTTAATATTTTTGGTCACGGTTATGGGTCACGGCCAAAGTCCGCGACCATTTTTTTCCTTTTTTTCTTCACGGTCGTGGGTCACAGACTTGGACCGCGACCATTTTTTTTATTTTTTTTGGTCACGGTTGTGGGTCGCGGACTTTGTCTGTGACCAATTTTTCACGGTTGTGGGTCACAGATTGGGGCCGCGACCAATTTTTATTTTTATTTATTTGTCACGGTCGTGGGTCGCGGACTTTGGCCGCGACCAATTTGTCACGGTTGTGGGTCACGGATGAGGGCCGTGACCATTTCTTTTTTATTTTTTTTGTCACGGTCGTGGGTCACGGACTTTGACTGCGACCAATTTGTCACGGTTGTGGGTCACGGATGAGGGCCGTGACCCGTCACGGCATGGGTCACGGCCCAAGTCCGCGACCATCTGTCGTGACCCCCTCTCGGCCGTGACCATTTTTTGGTCATGGACTTGGGCCGCGACCCACGAAAATGGTCACGCCCGAAATGGTCACGGCCCAAGTCCGTGACCCACAATTTTGGTTAGGGATTTTGGCCATGACCAATCACCAGTTTTGGTGTAGTGATGCTTCACCAACCAGCCAGTGACTTGAAGTCACTAACTAGTCTGTGGTCGTTCGCCTAGTGGGGGTTGGATATTGTAGGGCCACTCCCAACAGAACCAGGAAATCGCCAATAAAACTGATCGGCAGATATTAGTTCACAAAGTGGATTAAAGCAGAGCCACTATGTCACAACCTATCCCCTTTAGGAATTAACTAAATAGATCATAAACCACATTTATTATTTTTTTTAATACACATTAAAACAACTTCAAGGTTAAAATGCGGAATACTAAAAATCCAATCGTTTTAAGGAGACATAATTTAAAAAAAACTCCCATACAATTTAACTTAATTACAACTAGTACAATGTATAAAACAAAAGTGACAAGACGTTGCTAGTATACACCCAACATCCTAGACCTGGCAGCGGCAGCTTCAAAACTTAAACATGTAAATATATAAAACCATGAGTTCAAAAACTCAGCGAATGTACTACATTTCTATATAGTAAAAGTACTATATTAACATATCAACATATCAATATATACATCTTTGTGCCAAATTAGTCCATATACATATCTGGTGTTAATAAACCTCACATCTCATGCCCGTGGGCAATAATCATATCCATTGGTTCTAATAACCCAACATCTCTTGAATTGCATAGCAACTCAAGATATCTTGACTTTTATAAAGCCATAACATCTCAACATCTCTTGACTTTTAATAAGCCATAAAATCTCAACATCTCTTGACTTTTAATAAGCCATATCATGTCAACATAATACATACAAGTCATATCCATAATCAACTCAGTAAGTACACTCACCTTGGCAATTTATCAAGCTTTTCCTTTTCCTTTGTCCGACACATATTCAACCGGTTCTTCTTCCCTTCCTATCATTTTTACAATATTAGTATCATCATAATAATATTAACAATTCAAGGAATAACTTAAGCATAACTCAATTCATAAACATCATATGATTCCATTCAAATCAATCATAAATGAAGTTATATCTAAATTCATGTTAAGATATTTAACATATCCAAATCATAGTCCAGACATACTTTAATTTCTTCTTGGTAATCCAATACTTATCGTATTAGGTTTTTAATACAAAAGATGTCACATCTGAACGACTTGATCATCAAATCAAAGAAGGAGGAGTCCCATCTGAACGACTTAAGGAAGGTATTTTCTCGGTGCAGGAGGTACAAGCTAAGGATGAACCCATTAAAGTGTGTCTTCGGAGTAACAAGTGGTAAGTTCTTAGGCTTCGTGGTTAACCGACAAGGGGTACAGATGGACCAGGATAAACAGCGGGCAATCTTGGATATGCCATGTCCAAAAACGGCGAAGGAGCTGAAAAGCTTTCTCGGTAAAGTCTCCTACCTCAGGATATTTGTGCATGGATTGGCCGAAATAACACACCCACTGATGCAGCTGCTGCGAAGGAACACGAAGTTCAGGTGGGAAGAGGTTCACCAGAAGTCCCTGATTGGGTTGAAGAAGCTGCTCGTATCACCACAAATCATGGTTCCTCCCCAGGCGGGAGCTCAGTTACAGCTATACCTCACATCCACCACGAGGTCCGTTGGAGCTCTGCTAGCACAAGAAGTAGACGGGCAAGAACGGCCGGTTTACTACCTCAACAGAATTATACATGGGCCAGAAATTAGATATACTAGCTTAGAAAGGAATTGTTTAGCCCTGGTCTTTGTAGCACAAAAACTTAGGCACTATATGCTGTCTTTTACCATTCATATTGTAACTACCCAATTAGGTATTTGCTCGCAAAGACTATATTGATTGGTAGGGAAGCTAGATGGTTCCTCATTCTCTTTGAATATGACTTAAAATGCGTGGTCCCTCGCACAATCAAAAGCCAGACGTATGCTGACTTATTGGCTATCTTCCCTTCAGGAACCTTTGAGCCACCTAGGGAAGACATTCCAGGAGATTATCTACGGGCCAATTACCTGGATGCAACTAGGGAGGAATGGACGATGCAATTCGACGGATCTTTGGCAGAAAAGAAGGGAGGAGCAGGGGTTGTTCTTTCAAAAGGGATGGAAGAGATTTGCCTTTCCTACAAACTAGATTTCCCTTGCTCTAATAACGAAGCAGAGTACGAGGCGTTGGTAATAGGGCTTCTAGAGGCTCTTCGGAGGGGAATCCGTTCACTCAGCATTAAGGGTGACTCGAACTTGGTAATTCAGCAGGTAAACGGAGAATATGCGTTGAAACACATGGGCCTGATGCCCTATAGAACAATTATTCAAAGGCTCCTCAACCAGTTCCATCGGACCAAGATCAGGAGACATCCCAGAACGATGAACCGCCATCCCGACGCCTATGCCACTATTTCCCAGAAGATGATAATGAAAACCAATGAGACTACAGTTGTGATCCAACGAAGAACAGCCCCTTCGGTAGTACAGTGAATACTACCAATGGAGGAAGAAGTGGGTTGGAGAAGGGATATTAAGAAACAACTGGAGTCTGGTGAGGGGGCGATAGGGCTAAGGGAGTTGGCCCAATATTTTACGTGCCAGGGAAATATCTATTTCAGAAATACAGGAGGATGGTTGTCAAGATGCGTCAGCCCAGAGGAGGCTGAGAAAATATTGAGGAAAACGCATGAGGAGCACTGCGAAACGACTGAGATACCTTTATATAGGAGAATTCAAAGGGAGGGGTATTTCTGGCCTAGAATGAAGCAAGATGCGGCAGAGCTACAACGGAAATGCAACAAGTGTCAGCTATTCTTCGAAGCAGCTCAATGCCATTTTATTGAAGCTCAAACGGACTGGAGGTAGCCCTACATCGACTTCATTCGGGGGGGTTATCCCAACGGAGAAAATAGATGCAATGGGTCTGAGACAAAGGGCTCCCACGTTCTACGTCCAGGAAGGGAAGCTTTATCGAAAGGGGTACTTTAACAGGCCCTTGCGATGTGTCACGAAAGAAGAAGCAGTGGAGGTCCTCAAACAAGCGCACGATCCAGCACATATAGGAGGAGCCAAGTTGTATGATTAGTTGATAACATTGGGGTATTATTGGCCAACAATGGAAAAAGACTCTGCAGAGTTTGTTCGAAAATGCAAGGCTTTCCAACTTCATGGGAATATGATCCATGCCCCATCGGCAGACTTGCACTCTCTATCAACGCCCTATCCATTTCATACTTGGGCGTTCGACCTAGTAGGGGCAATCCACCCCTCTTCGAGAGGCAAGATATGGATACTGGTAGCAACAGAATGTTTCACAAAATGGGCAGAGCCAATACCACTCAAACGGGCAACGGCTGGAGTGGTGAGCAACTTCATCAGAGAATACATCATTTGCCGTTTTGGGATCCCAAAAGTAATTCTCTCGGATAATGGGGCCCCTTCGTCAATTCTGAAGTAACAATGCTCACGGACAAGTACTCCATTGTTCATCACACTTCAACGGTGGCTTACCCAAAGGGAAATGGCCAGGCCGAAGTAACTAACAAAACCCTGATTAATATTTTGGCCAAAATGATGGAAGACTTTTCGGGGGCATGGGATGACAAGATACCAGCCGTCTTGTGGGCCTATCGAACAACCAAGCGAAAACCCACGGGATACACGTCGTTCTCTCTTGTTTATGGCGCTGAGGCAATCCTCCTTGTAGAATTGGAAGTTCCCTCTGCTCGTTACGCCTTGAGAAGTAGCATACTCCCTCATAGTAGACATGTACAGCTGGAAGCGTTGCATGAGCACAGAGATAACTCGATGCAACACTTTCAAATATATACGAAACAACTCTTCAGGGAATATGACAACTTGGTAAGACCAAGGAAGTTCATGGAAGGAGACCTCGTATTGAAAGCGGAAGTGAAGCACATCAGGGGACTTCCTCTACCAAAGTTCGCAGCCAACTGGGAGGGACCTTTCGTTGTGAAGGAAGCTCATGACTCAGGTTATTGCTTAATTTCGAAGATAGAAGACGACAAGCCATTCAAGATTAACAATAAGTGGCTGAAGGTTTATCATGTGTAAACAACCAAGTTTGAACTAATGTTACGACTAGCTATCGTTATAAATATACAAGTTTTCGGTGACATTTTTATGCATAATGGAAGAATTGTAGAAATACAAAACTCTATAGCATACAACAACAATCACAACATACGAAGGGATTGAAAAGTATATGTTCTTCATTCATAAACAATAGAGCATTACAAAATTCCTTTTGGGAGCTATTGCCCAAGAATTACATAGATAAAAGCAGTAAAGGATCTGTCTACAAGAAGTAACTAGTCTAAAAGAAAAGATAAATCTGAGGAAGAGAAAAAATCTCCAGGCAGGCCCGAAGAAACTGCTGTGAAAGACCGTTGGGTGTTAATAGAAACCTCCAGCCTCGTTTGCACTTATGTACGTTCGATCAGGAGTCTCTCACGCTTCAGTTTGGCCAGGCACAAATATTCTTCGGCATCCTTCACCTCTTGATCCACTGCTTCCAAAAGAGGTGCCAATGCGACCAACCTAGCTTCCTCAGCTTGCTGGTCCTCCTGATGCTTTCGTAACACTTCCCTCTGGCCGATCAGTTGCTAGTTCTTCAAGGTCTTTAGATACGTTATAAGCCAGTCAAAACGTAAACCATCACATCCCAACTCCTTCAGAAAACCCATAAATTGGTTAAGAAGGGATCTGGTAACACTTGCAGTGGGGGTGCTGGAAATTTCAGCAACAACGATCGCCATGCCTTGCTGTCTGTGACTCATCACATGAATATTGGAGCGCAGGCAATCTGGTGTGAAGGTCTCGGGGTGGCGATTCACCAGTTGCTCGATCACCAAGCGATGGTTGACAGGCATTAGAGGAGACTGCCGAAGCACCATTAGGCAAAACTCATGAGGAGCCAGGTCGGGAAGAGGCACTTCGCACCCAGATTCGCTCTCGGCTGCAGCACGAGTCGTAGAATCTTGATCATCATGAATAGAATTTTCCGAAACATCGGGTTCTCGGAAGGGAGAGCCTACAGGTGAGAGAACTGGGGGCAAATTTTCCCGAGCAACCTGAAAAGAAGTAGCCCACATGATGAAATTATGACAAAAAAAACTTAACAAGTGTTTTCGTTGTTAAGTCACCGTTATAAGGTGGAGTTTATGAAAAACTTAACAAGTGTTTTCGTTGTTAAGTCACCGTTACAAGGTGGAGTTTATGAAAAACTTAACAAGTGTTTTCATTGTTAAGTCACCGTTATAAGGTGGAGTTTATGAAAAACTTAACAAGTGTTTTCGTTGTTAAGTCACCGTTACAAGGTGGAGTTTATGGAAAACTTAACAAGTGTTTTCGTTGTTAAGTCACCGTTACAAGGTGGAGTTTATGGAAAACTTAACAAGTGTTTTCGTTGTTAAGTCACCGTTATAAGGTGGGGCTTATGAAAAAAAAACTTAACAAGTGTTTTCGTTGTTAAGTCACCGTTATAAGGTGAAGCTTATGGAAAACTTAACAAGTGCTTTCGTTGTTAAGTCACCGTTATAAGTCGGAGTTTATGAAAAAAAACTTAGCAAGTGTTTCCATTGTTAAGTCATCGTTATAAGGTAAAGTTTAAGAACAATCTTATGAAAAATCATAAGATGGAGATTACGAAAAATCCTAACAAAAGTTAGCAAGAAAAATATACCTCAGTCACAACGGGGGCATATGAGGCAGCCACAGGGACAGGAACCGTTGGGGGAGAGATTACTGCCGGAGAAGCCATAACGGGGTCCCTGGATGCAGAAGCCTCCACGCTTGGCAAAACTCTTGGCAAAACTCTATCACCCGTATAGGGCACAAGGGCCAGCATACGAGGTTCATCATGCGAAGATACTGAGCCCTCAAACAAAGCCACATCAGGAGGGGGCGTAAACGCACCAACCTGGTCCCTCACTGCAGGAGTTGGTGCAAGATCAGGAGAAAACTGTGCACAAAGCCAAGTGTTAGAAAAGAAGAATGGGCACAGAAAATATGACGAAATACTCCTGAGTGTTACTTACCTCAGTTATGATACCAAAAAGAGGAATGGCAGTCAGAGGTCTCATCAGCGTTATCGGAAGAAGAATGCTTGCCAAAAACGAAGATGTTTCAACCTGGGGTACCTGAAATATATCAGAATTCAGCAAGCCAAATAAGCAAGAAGTGGGACCGAAAAGACTACAACAAATATACTATAGAGGAAATTATACCTCGGGCTCACTCCCCAGAACAAGAACAACGGGGAGAGGAACCTCAGGTGAGGCCTGTAAATCAGCAGGGGCCTGTAGATCAGAAGGGGCCGAGGGTGTTATCTCGGATTGTGTTATTTCAGGTGGTGTTACCCCTTCAGGCGAGGAATCACCTCCCCCAACGACCTCCCTCACACGTTGACTGCCAGCACGTCGAGAATAGGTAAGCCCTGTCATGGGAGAACGGGGAGGAGTCACATCGGTATGAGGTGAACCAAAGAGTCCCCCCACAAAAGGGCTTACGGGAGGGCTAGAGGGGTCTGGTCTTTCTATTTCAACTTCCTGCACCACAGTTGTCAAAAAAAAGAAGAGAAGGAAAATTTTGTAATAAGTAAAGACAGTCCTCCTTAAGCAAAAGGGAAATAATAACTAAATCAGGCATACATACCTCTGATTCAGAAGGAGAGCGAGAAGGCACGACCACGGGTGAAGAAGGATGAGTAACAGCAACAGATGGGGCAGGAGTGGAATGCACCTCAGGATTCCGTTTCCTCTAGGACTTGGTGCCCAGAGTCTTCTTCCTTGATCCTGCTGCGCCAGTACTGCCCCCTTCAGGAACCCTGGAGCCCTTCCTCTTTCTGGCCGTTGGCTCTGAAGGATCCACCACCACCGTGGGGAAAGCAATGGAGGAAGGGACAACGACTGCATACCGTTGATACTCGGCATTTATTCGGTCTAGTTTTGCTTGGGCCTCCCTCCTTACACGCTCAGCCATCTCAGCAGGCATGGGAGGTGGAACGGAGGCTATGGGAAGAGCCTCCACGGGAGTTTGAGGCTTCTGGGACTTCGGCTTGGATGACCCACTCTTGGACATTTTTGCCCTCTTGGCAGGTGGTGGAGAAGCCCCCTCGTGGGTAGTAGCTGCAGTAGAGGGGGCATCCTTCTTTGGAACAGCAGGAGTCCTCGGCCTTGGCGTGGCAACTGGTACTATGGGGAAAAGTGGGGGAATCTCCGTAGGAGATGCTTTGTGGGTTGAACTTAGGGGGAATTCTATCCCAAGCACAGAGTTGCCTTTTAGCCCCAACTCCAGGGCAAAAAATGAAGAAACGGGCGGATACACCGGCTCTCCCTCAACGAACTTAGCAATTTCAGCTATTTGTTTCGGCCAATACTTCGTGGCAAACAAAGGGGTCACATCCCCATGTCTAGTAATACTGGGAATGGTGACACGCCTAGCCATTGTTGAACATATACCCCACGCAGCAGTTGAAGAAAACAAGGAGCATGTCTCGCCAAAGGATACCTTGGGGTTTGACGACTGAAACACCGGACGTGGCACCCCCTGGTCAAACTCAAACTGACGGCTGCATCGGTTGGGATTATAATGCTCGCTCGTGTATCCCCACTCGGTGTAGGAGGGCAGATATCCAGGAGAAAGTAGAAGAACCACGGCAAGCGAGGGATCCTCAATGTCGGGGGAAGGGTCCTGTATCACTCTGGCATCATGATGAAAGAATTCACAAGTGTGATAAAAGGCCTCTTCCTGATAGGGCCTCATAACGAAATTCTCGAAACGGTCAATCACAAAAATCAACTCCTTTCGGCTTTGTCTCTTATGATAAGTGAAAGACCGAGGAGGCAATATTGCTTCACCCGAAGGAGGACTGTTGGGCTTGGCCGCTACGGCAGGAAAACAAAAGTAGAGAAAGCTGGTCAGAAGAACGCTGTTGGCAAAATTGGCCAAGTTATAACAACCAATAGAGCGTTCCATGTCAAATAAATCCCTATCCAACCAGGTGTACAGGGATCCCAAGGCAATTGCAGCCAGGGGAAGCTTTATTCCTCGAGCTAAGAGAAGGGACAGGTTAATAAGGTCTCTTCGGGGCTGGTCGTTGGGTTTTCCCGTTAAAAGGAAACGGGACAGAATTACAAGAATGTAAGCGGGAAGCTCCAACGGCGTACCTTGACCAGGGGCAGTTGATGAAGAACTGCCTTCACTAGAACTCTTGAAGAAATAATTGATCAAGGGAGAAAAAATGGCTTTATTGGAATAACCGATGCAGCTTCGGCATATGCGATCCAACTCCAAATGATCTGCAGTCTCTCGAGCGTCAAGAGCCTCATCGGTGTAAGGCTCATGGCCTGTTGCATCGAGGCCCAGGAGCTCGTACACGTCCTCCAGAGTTATAGTAAACTCACCCCAGGAAGAAATGAACGTATGAGTATCCACGTTCCAGCGAGAGACCAGGACAGGCAGGGCAGCGTTGTTCTTTGATAGAGTAAACTCACCAAACCATCTAGCCCGTTGAAGGCCGATCTTAGCAAGGACATCAACATAAGAACTCTACATGTGAGAGTTCCAGGCAGTAAAGTGCGCGGGGGATCGCCCGGGTGCTTCGAAATCAATATGGGACAATGGGAAGTCCCCTCGCTCCAAGCAAAATCTGAGAGTTCCTTCTGGGGGCAGAAATCCCCACTTAGACACTTCTTCGTCCTCATCACCTAACAAGAGGGCGTCAAACTTGGAGGAAAAACAGACAGCCTTACAATCAACAGCAAATCCATCACCCTCCCCAAAAATGGGAGAGCGGCAGTAAAATCTCAGCTGCTCCTGGCGAGCAGCACCCAGGGCGGAGGCAGCAGTGGTGGTGGCAGACGGAACACTGGTGGCAGAAACGGTGGGGTTGCTTGAAGACGCCATGACAAATAATGAAGCTGTAACAGAGAAAGCTTCGAGAGAAAAAGGGATTGAGAGAAAGAATGGAGACGGACGATCACAAGTGGTGGTATAGCAGACGAAGAATAAAAGCTCTTGCAACAATGGAGTCTCTTTCTCTCTTTCTAAAAAAGAAACGACAGTCTGATGAAGAAGATAATAACGAAGTAAGGGAAAAACAAAGGATAAGGTTCAAAGTATTTTGAATATGGCTGTTGAAAATTTCGAGTTTGGCGTTTAGATTTCCCCACCCTCGCACGTGCACGGCCACCTGTAATCATTTCACATGAACACGTGGCACTTCGGGAAGCGCTTTGACAGTTGAAAAGACAGCACCACGTCATTAATGAAATGACGCATAGAGAACAGGAAGCGTTACCTTCTTCAACAAGCTTGAGTTTTTGGCGCCAATTTTTGTCAGACTTATCTAACAAAGCCCCAACGAAGAAGATGTCCCAACTGTTTCGCATAAAGGGAAAAGGCCTGAATCTTTTTTTTTTACACAAAGAAAAATCCATCAATTTGAGTCATTTTCATGCAGACATTTCTTGTCCCAACAAATTTCTCCACGAGGGGGCAAATGTAGAGGGGGCTTGAAGGTAATCTCGAGATTAGGAACAAATTCCCAATTAGCAATAGTGTTCGAGATTAAGCAACCGAGGCAGCTCAAGCGCGGCAACTCAGCGAGGCAGCTTGGCGTGACAGCTCATATTTTAGCTTGTTGTATTAGTCATATCGTATTTTCATTATTAATGACTGTAAGCTTTAATGGTTTTAATGACGTAACGATAATAACAAAAGAGTTTGTATGAGGTCAAACGGTACTCGCGAGAGACCAGGCTTGGCAGGGCCTGGGAGAGCTTTCATGCTCTATCGAATGGCCTCACTATGGGAACTTTAGAGGGACCTGGTTTGGAGGACTGAGAAGTAAGTCACCGTTGGGGCTTGTCCTGACCATCTTAGATACACCTGGTAAAACACCGATGGACCCTGACCGTGGAACCTCAAGCGGAGCAGCTTGGAGTTCCATCGGGCATTGAGTCATGAACCAAGTAGCCCTCCACTTAATGTCACATCTGCTATAAGTGATGTCACTAGCCAGCTAAACAACGTCAGACCTGCACTTGAGTAAACCACCGTGGTATTTGGGGCTGTCAGGCAGTTGGTGAGCCACCTCTGCGACAACAGCCCCCTGACACACAGTGGTTAGGCAAAAGGCATGTCTTGGCATTTAATGTTTATGACGTGGAGACAACTAGTGCATCAGGCATTTAATGTTGTGACATAAAGTATGAGGGATGTCTTTCATGGTCTTTAATGACTGAGTTGCCTCGGGGGTGGCGTGGGGGGATATTTAAGGACCCCAACCACCTCTGAGGAGAGGATGATCCTTTTTGAGAGTTGAAAAGAGTTATTGCAAACCAGAGAGTTCACTCACTCACCATTGTCATTTATTACGAAGCTTTTAATACTTAACAGAGATTCCTGAGGGTGTTTTGTGTGTTTCTACCTGCCCACCAAGGTGTATCTAGGGTGCTTACTTCTCTCTCCCTCTAGCTAAGCCACTTCTAAAGTTCATTATTATTTCCTGAGTTATACACGAGAGACTCTGTGAGTTTAAGCTGAGTTTACCTTCATTTGGATGTTTATATGTTCTGTCATTGATCCTAAGCTTTGACCAACTGACTTATCAGTACCATATTCAATAGGGGTTACGCCTCCATATATATAATCTAAAGTACCCTCCTACACATTTTAAGTTTTCTAGAGCAATATTTGGCCATTTCTTCATAACATAGTAAATCTGCCATATAAGCTCTTCTAGTATAGAGTCAATTTCGAAGAATTTTTATACTTTTTATACATCATAATTTTCTATGATTTTACATAAATTTTCCACAAACATATGTAATAATATAAAGTTAAAGTTTCATAATTTTTTGAGTTCATTTACGATACCAAATGGCACACCAAACTGAAGTTATGTAAGCACAAACCCTAAGGACAACAACTATGTATCAACTTCAAACCATCACCAAGGTATAACCACAAGGAGTTAAATTATAATTTTCGGATATGATTTGCATATATGAGTGTATTTTAATCTTCAACTAGAATTACTCAATTCGAGTAAGTATACAAAAAGATATAAAAGTTTGAATAGACACGGTTTCCAATCGAAGCAATATAAGGGTTTACACCTTCAACTTTCTTTAAACTTGCATCTACCCATACATATGCATAAAGGCATGAAGGTTTGAAAAAAATTGATGATTTCTATCATTTCAATCAGTAACACAAAAAAATATAACAAGATTCATGGATAAAATCACCTGAGGAACTTTTATGTAATTTTCTATTGATTTTTCTCAATTTTTCTCCTCACTTTCTTCTTCCCAAACTTCACGATCCTCTTTCCTCAAGCTCCACTCTCTCATGGATGAATTTGCTGAAGGAGGAGATTATTTCAAGGGTCTAACGTCAGCCAAACAAGCCTCTTCTTCCAACCAATCAAAATATAACACATGTTGTGCTAATAAGACAAACTATTACTTAATGGATGGACATATTTGCCCTTGTTTCGTAATTTCGATATATATACTTGCTCGAACCACCATTTAACACGCCACTCATTGTGTTACAAACCTAATTAATATATATACAATAATTAGATTTTACCTAAAGTCAATTGTTATATTATAAGAGTTAAAACTAGCCTCCAATATGAGCATTCCTACTGAAAACTTCAAAATTTTATGTTTATAACCAATTCGATATTTCATTATTTTTTAAGGTAGAATTAGATTAAATATAATAACCTAACATCATATATATTAATAAAACATTATCCATATTACATAAGGTAAGTATGATTCAAACATAATTAAACATAATTATATCTGGGTTGTCACAACTCTCTCCCCGTTAGGAAATTTCGTCCCCAAAATTGACATACCTTGCTTATTCGAGTAAAAAAAATACAGATGATGAATTTTCATGATATCTTCACTCTACCATGTAGCTTCTTCCATGGAATGCCTTATCCACACAACTTTCACAAGTGGGATTACTTTGGATCTCAATATTTATTCCATCCTATCCACAATAGAGTCATAGCAAATATCCTTCCAGGAGCCCTAGAACCACTAGCCTGTCCTTTACCTCATCCTCTCCATATGCCTCTAGGCGATTAACCTCAACTATCAGTAGTTGTTTGAGTCCCTCCTATTAGCATAAGACAGTTCTTTTTGGTATGGCTAATTTGATGACACTAATAACACTCTACTCCTTTAACTTTGGACAATCTGGACTGATATGCCCCTCACCTTCGCAAAAATAGCATGTAATAGTCTTAAGATGCCCATTCGCATTCTCCTGTTGTCTATTCTATTGGCCCATCTATCCTGCACCCCTAAAACTTCTTGGTGTCCTATGCTGAACATAATTTCCAGTCCCTCTACCGCACTGAAATCTTTGACTCTCCTGTTTTGAGTATTCTATATTACCTTCCTTTTGCTGAGATGGATCAAATATACTCCTATTTCCCCTTTGTTACCTATTCTTTATTGCATCATTAACATCTGCTTCAACCATTATAACTTTATTGACTAAAGAAGTATAATCTACCATTTCAAGTGCAGTGAGTCTGGACTTGATAACCAAATTCAATCCATCCTGAAATCTTATGCATTTTTCCTCTTCATAATGTAATAAACATAATGAAAATTGAGACAAAGATATAAATTTAGTTTCATACTCCCTGATCGACATATTCCACTGAGTCAATGATAAAAATTCTATCTCTTTTTGCTTTCAATACATGCGAGGAAAATACTTTTCATATAAGACTGTAATAAAGGAGTCCCAAGTAATTACCTCACCTCTCCCCAGAGTAAGAAATAAATGTTTGGAAGACTCCCACGAATATTTATCTTCTCCCTTTAACATGAAAGTAGCCAAAATTACCTTCTGCGTACCAGGTACATTCATCACCCCGAAGATAGTTTCTGTGTCTCTAACCTAAGCCTTAACTTCTAAAGGATCTACAGAACCAGAGAATGCTGGGTGGTTCAATATCATAGAACTCTCGTACAGAGTATTCTTCTCCTCTCGTTGTATTGCCCTTTTTGATCTAGTTAAATTTTTCTCCTCCAAGTACTTGGTTTGTTGTTCGACTATTTGCATCATAAACATGTTTTGTTGTTCTGCCATTAAAGTCATGGCATGAACCATTCTCTGCATATCTGTAAGTTGTTCAGGTTCCCCCTTTACATTATTTGGATTTTGTTGGTTTACCTCAGTTCTAATTGGTGTATTTGAAGCCTCCTCCTTCACCATCTCATGAACATTTGAATGCGGACCTTTCCAAGGTTTTTGCGATGATAATGGAATCAAATGCCATTTCATTTTAGTGGCCTACCACCAAAGTAATGGCCAAGAATAGGCTTCTAATAAAACGATGCTCGACGGTTTGAAAAATATATTTGAGAAGGAAAAGAGATATTGGGTGGATGAGCTTCCCCATAATCTATGGGAATATTATACTACACCTAGGAGGCCTACTGGGGAAACTCCATGCGCTTTAACGTATGGTGGAGACTCTGATCCCCCCGACAGTTGTTCTGCTAACTATGAGATCCACCATTG
Source organism: Sambucus nigra (assembly GCA_949130495.1). Lineage (NCBI taxonomy): Eukaryota > Viridiplantae > Streptophyta > Magnoliopsida > Dipsacales > Adoxaceae > Sambucus > Sambucus nigra. The sequence goes on along the minus strand of OX422213.1, from coordinate 659,106,864 downwards.
CCTAGAAATATTTGAACAATGAATATATGAGAATTAAACTTGACCTAGCAGAAAAACGAAGGGAACATGCCATGATAAAATTGGCTTCCTCAATAATAGTTAGCAAAGAAATTCGACAAGGGTGCCAATCTGAGAAAATTTCATGTTGGCGATTATGTCCTCAGAAAAGTCCTCGGCAATTCTAAAAAACCTTCAGACGTTAAGTTGGGACCTAAATGGGAAGGACCGTTCAAGGTGATTAAAGACGATCTGCAGGGAACCTATCATTTGGAAAAAATGGAGGGTATGGAGATAACAAGCCCTTGGAAATTTAACAAATATCAATAAGTTTTACGTTTGAGTTCACACTTGCTTAAGTTTAAGTTATTTCTAGCATAATTAATTTTTGCATATTTTTTTCAGAACATATGATGCTCGCGATTTGATCTAGCATTTTTTAATAAAATCCCAAGTGGTTCAGTTAGTTTCTTAATATTGTTCCAAAATGGCAGGCTTGCATTTTAAATTAACGATCATACCATCAATCGGCATTACTTTGAGCTTAATTACAATTATGAATTGGTTCATTACAATTAAACTAAGGTTTCTAGGTCTCCGTCATGAAAAATGCAAAGACCTCGTGAATTGCCCAAACAAACAAAAGACCTATGGGGGATCACTAGGAAGTGAATGAACCAGACATTTATCGGATAAAATCCTGAATGGGTGGATAGTCGTAAAACTAGATGCATTTTTTCCATAGTATGTTCTAGGCCTAAGGTAGTGTGACGACAAAACCAAAAAGGTAAGACAAGACATTAAAATACATGCGTGGTATAACGGAATGGAAAAATGCAAAAGGATGATATTTTTATAAAAAAGTTATAAGTTACAAAAATATCATTTACAATAACAAAAGTACAAAAAGATATAATAGTTATGATCAATTTTGGTCGGAACTCATCACCACTATCATGGGAAGACAAATAGTTCTTGATCAATTGAAGATGAATATAATCTAAAGGAACCCAACTCTCTTCAATGCCAAAGGGTGGATGCCAATAAGCCAGACAATAAACTTGGTATATATACAAAGATTAGAGTCCTTAAGAACCTTCAACATCATTAATGTATTCAACCAACCATGATTATAAGCTACTTTCTTTGCCTTATACAACCTGACGGGGGAATCCACCCACCTTCCCTTATAAACAGCAGATAACGCTGTTTGAGGACCCATCCTGAAAAGATAACGGAGTTTAACAATGTCGTGACTAAGACCCATCACCATAACATGAGATCAATAGTAGATGTCCTCCACCTCAACATGTTTCTTCTTAAGGGAATCATTTTCAGCCTGAATGAGGGTCCCATTATCTCCAACATCCTTTAGGGTGGACTGGTCTTTGCAGGCACCGGTTATATTTTTCAGAGCCTTGTGAACATTAACAAATGTGCGACGAGCTTGAGAACTTGCATCCCAACCAAGGATGATGTCAAGGTTACCAGTAAAAGAAGGAATGTCGTCGGTAATATTAATGTACAACTAAAATTAAGAGCAAAGGGGGAATATTCAGCAATAATTCAACAAGTAATCAAAATTTAGAAAATTCTTTCATTAATAGTCAAAATAGGCAAATCCCTTACAAACAGAGGCCAAGGGAAAAATATAAGAGCATATAAGTTAATCATTCCTAACTAAGTTTCTTTACTCTTCACCATCTCTCGGGTCTCTAGGGCCTTCCCCTTGGTTGCTGCAGTAGAAATATGGTTGGCTATAGCATCTATGGTAGCCTCCTCATCATCTTTTGATGAACAACCAAGGTTATGCTCTCTAAAAAGTTCAGATTCAGTAGGGACATTCGCCCTTACAAAAATAATGTCCAAGCCTTTCTTGAAGCTAAATTTTCTGATGTAGGCTAATTGATGTTTGGCGTCCTTAAAGGCTTCAATATAGATTTTATTACAATTGGCCTCCTTATCTAAGAAAATATCTTCACACTCTTTCCTCAAACGACCATGTTTGGCCACAAGCTAGTCATTGACGACCTTCATCTTGTCAAGATCACTCTTTAGTGTGCGCTTCGCATTAATGGTGGACTTATTCTCCTCGTCATAAACCCTCTTAGCAGTAACGAAGACTTAAATCATTATTTATTTTGGATTGATATGAGTGGCTCTACATGATAGAGATAAAATCAGCCATAAAGAGTAAACTGGTAAATAAGAAGCATATTGAGAATACAAAAGAGGAATCCAATACCTTCATTGAAGAACAAAGAGAATTTTTGGCTTACCAAAGATAACGCCTGAGCAACGTGGGATGAAAGATGGCCATAGGACCGTTGTTTAATTTTCTCACGATCAGAGGCATGCACTACCCCTTCAGCAAACCATAGTCCAATGAAGGGTTCTTAGCCATCGACATCACCTGCGAACTCCTCGAAGAAGTGGGTGAATTACCCTTCTTCAAAGGTTGTAAAGGCATGAAAGAAGATTCCTTATCCTTCTTACCTCTATCTCGGACTGACAAGTCCAATTCAGTGTTCAAAAGAGCCCTCTTACTCAGTCTTTTTAAAGGACTTGGTCTTGGGGGAGGAGGGTTTGACGTGTTTATCATCAATCAACAATATTCTTCTTTTCGGAGCCATTGAATCTTCTTCCTCAGCAATCATAGACTCAGCGTTTAAGGATTCAAAGGAGGAGGAGGTGGAAGCTTCCTCATATAACATCCCCTTTTTTTAGTATTTATTATTTAATTAATTCGGGTAATTTTAAATTACAAGTGTGTTGTAATTTAATTGAATTAATTATTAGGTGTTGACTAAAATATTAATTGGGAGAGTTAATGGTTAATATTTATGAAATATAATTACTAAGTGAATAATAGGTTATTAATTTTACATCCTAGCTAGTGATAGTGACATGGAGATATTTTATCTCAATAGGGAGTTAGTATAGACTAGTTGGGGTCGATATAGGACTTTATTGTAGAGTGACTCATATGGAGATTTCGAGGTCATGGTTGATTCTGGATGGGTCAAGATAGTCGAAATAGTGTACCCAGGGGAAGTAATTGGGTCTTGGGGCCTTTTTAGACATAATTGGGCCCACACGAGGGTGTTCGGGTCATTTGGGCTTGTCCCATTACCCTAATTACGGGATTAAGAGTTTTAAACCTAACTGTTGGAGTTAGAGGCAGCCATAACTCAACTAGAAAACCCTACAAATCGAGAGAAGGGAGAAGGAATAAAAAATAGAGGGCTTTAGAGACCAAATTCAAAGGGGATTCGGGCGTGCTTTGTCAGATTCATCATCTTCTATGCGGAATCAAACCCTACAAATCCTATAAGGCAAGTAATTAGACTTGCTTTCGATTTAAATAATGGAATTTCATGTCCATATTATAGTATGTGTTGATAAATTAATTTTGGGAGGGTGACACATGCGAAATTTGGGTTTTGGGGGATTTAACCATTGAAGGTTAAATTGAATTTTAATTAATGTGATAATACTATCATATGATGTTAGAATATGGTTTACAATTGAAACCTAGTAGCAATTGTTGTTGTATTCGGAGTGTTAAATCGAAATGAATTTATGATTTAAGAAATTTTGAGAAAAACTTAATTCTTGAACCCTAAAAGTTTTAATGAAAATCAGTGATGATTTATGATATATAATTGTGTTAGAACCTATTTATAGATGTAATAAACATGGGATAGCAATTGGATTGAAGTTTGGGTTGAATCCATAGAGGTTCGAGGGTTAAAAATGGAGAAAAATAATTTTCGAAGATGAGGACTCGTTCAGGTATCGATAGATCGACATAACATCAATTCGTCAGAAACTCATTCAAACGAGTTGAGGTTGTCATTCAAACGATATTAGTATATCATTCGGAAAAGGTTAATATCTCATTCAAACGACCCTGGGTTTTGGACATGGAGATAGATGTTTTCGTTACGAACGCGTGGCCACCAGATTCATATTTTTTTATTTTTTTAAATTAGTTATGAATTTTCTACAAAAGGGTGTCCGATATCGAAATCTTTAGTCATAAATCAAATCAGAGGATGGATGCCCGGTATTATTTTACATAGGGATTATATGTGGATTTATATGAGCCTGCGTGGGAAAAAGGAGGAACCTAAATAATGAATGGAGTGAAATAAATTCATAAATATTTAATCATAGGCCAATTGGGTGAGTTCGGGTGTATTACCAAGTGAAGCTACTTTAAATTATTTAATGGATGTGAAAATAAATTAAATAAGAGTCGGGGATATAGACTCGGGTATTACGAGCTAGTGCTACATGAGTTAGACTCGGGTTAGCCAGATGTTATATTATATATATATACACGGATAGTGTGATAGTATATATGTACTTGTGTGCTTTATAAATACCGGTATTAGATATTTATGTGAATACATACCCCTCTAGTGCTATCATAGGAGGTTGCGCGATGTGAAGGGAATCTCCTGGCTAGTGAATGAAGGGAGAATATAGTCCCTGAGTCATAGCGTCTCGTATTTATTTGTGTGTTCTTTTCTAGGTGAGACATTTTAGGTATGATTCAATCTCACTCTCGGGGAACTATGACCACCTCCACTACGCTTACGATTTTATTCCCTAATTCAGTGTGATTTAACTGTCTGATGGTATCTAGGTTGAGTACACCTGGGGTGATAACATTTTAGAAAAAGCATCCAGTGAGTTATTACTCTGGAATGGATGGTTATTATACGCGAAATGTGTGTGAGTGTGTAGTATATTAGTATGTATATAATGGGAAGATATTTATATACGAGTTTAATACATAAAGTGTGATTATATTTCAAATGGGAAGCCACGTTACGCTAGTAAACACTCAGTTAAGCCGAGGCAGCAAGAGTCCAGTAGAAGCTGAGTTAACAACCATGGATTCGAAGATATCTGGGAATGCATTCCCAAAATAGTGCAACTAGATGATAACGAGATGATCAGTAATATCTCGTCTATACAGAAAATTCACGAGGCTATAGGCGACATGAATAAAGATGGGGTAGAAGGTCCAGATGGATTCAACGGTATTTTTTTATTGTTTGCTGAGATATTATAAAATATGATCTACACAAGGCTATAGGATCATTTTTTGTTGGAGAAGAATTACTAGTTAGTTGTACATCAACGAACGTGGTATTAATCCCAAAAATTGACAATCCTAAATCTTGTGGAGATCTTCGGCCTATCAGTCTTTGTAACTTTTCGTCTAAAATTATTTCAAAAATTTTTGCGAAACGAATTGGGCAAATATTACCCAATATTATATCTCCAGCTCAATCAGGTTTTATCAAAGGTCGCTAAATATTAGAAAAACATTCTTTTAGCTCAAGAGATGATGTCATCATTTAAAAATAAGTGAGGGGATCAAACCTTATCATTAAGATGGATATGTCGAAAGCGTATGATAGAATATCATGGTTATTCATCATCAAAACTCTTAGGAGTTTTTTCTTCTCAGAAACAGTGATTGGCTTAATTTGGAGATTGATCTCAAATTATTGGTACTCGATAGTCGTTAACTGGAAGGCATGTGGATTCTTTAAATCAAAAAATGGGGTGAGATAAGGAGACCCTCTATCACTGGCATTATTCGTGTTAGCCTCAGAAGTTCTAAATCGTGGAATCCAAAAAATGATGGAAAGTGGAAAAATGACTCATTTTGCTCTAACTAGGGGTTGCCCAATTATCTCTTGTCTTTCTTTTGCAGATGACACCCTTATCTTTGCAAATGGTGATAGTCGATCCCTAAAGCATCTCATGGAATTTTTGAAAGAGTATGAAAAGCACCCGGGTCAAGTGGTAAATTGTAACAAAACATCATTCTATCTGCCGATAAATGAATCACATGGCACCAAAAAAATAGTTGAAAATGTCACATGTTTTCAATACAAAAATCTTCCAATCATTTATTTGTTGATCCCCTTATTTGCAGGTACGAAAAAGAAATCATACTTCACTAATTTTATTGACAAGCTAGTTGAGAAGCTTAATTACTGGAATCATCAAAGTATATCTCAAGACGGGAGGAATACTCTTATCAAATCAGTGGCAGAATCTATGCATCTCCATCTTCTGGCAGAAATTAATACTCCGGTAAATGTTCTCAATCACTTTAATAGATTTCTAGCACGGTTTTTATGGGGTAAATAGGAAGGCAGGACGGAATTCCAATGGGTGAACTGGAAGGACATTTGCACCACAAAATAAGAAGGAGGCCTGAATCTCAGATCCATGACTGATCTTGCTCTTGCTTATGCTCATATTTTGTGGTGGAAATTTTTTAATTCCAACTCTTTATGATCCCGATTCATGCATGCCAAATACAAAAAATTGGAAGCTCAAAATTTTAGAGGAACTATTTCTGCATCTTCTCATGTATGGAAGAGAATCCAAAATAATTGGGAGGAATTTTTTGATAATTTTAAAATTGATTCCGGAAAATGGATTTTGTCAAAGAAAGGAGAATTTTCAATTAAATCAACTTAGCACTTGGTGAGAGATAAGGGTTGTATTCAGCGATCCTTTTCTCTAATTTGAAATAAGAGGATTTCCCAAAAAAATTCAGTTTTCATGTGGCGGCTCCTCCATAAAAGAATTGCAATTGACGAGAACATCAAAAGAATCCATATTCCTCTTGCCTCGAAATGTAGATGTTGTATAGAGGTCTGTGAAGAAGACAAAGACCATCTTTTCCGGGGTAGTCCTATTGCACAAAATATTTGGCATCGGTTCTACAATATTATTGGTCTAAAGTTTAGCTCTTCAAACTTTAGCGGTAATCTAATGAATTGGTGGATTAATTATAAAGGTGACAAGATTAGAGGAATTCTATGTCGGATTATACCAGCCTACATTTGTTGGCATTTATGGTGTGTGAGAATCAAAAGCATGTATGAGGGTGTCCCAATGAAAGAATCTTCGATACTTATTCTAATTTTTGGGGAGATTAAAATGGCGTTTAGGAATTTTCCTATTCTAGGAATAAAATCTAGATTTTATTTGGGGATTATAGAGGCTCTGTCACTTATAGGAGCTCACATTGATCCTTATCCGATGTAAGCCACTGGTAGGGGGATTTTCCCCACCATTATCTCTAATAAAATCTATATTGATTTTTAAAAAAGTGTGAATGTTATATAAATAATCGAAGTTAAAATGATGAAATAAGTTAATGAGTGGATAACTTACAAATCAATGTATAAAATTCTCGGGTTAGAGTAGCGTGTTAGAAAGAAGTGTAACAAGTCTAGTTAGGTGGGATAGCATAACTAGTTGAGTTAGAAGGTAAGCGATAGGTGTGCACATTAGATGAGGGGTTAGTTATTTATCAAGAGAGTGAGACACCATCTTAAATATGGAAAGTGTTCATGCATATTTAATCATTTCATTTTAATTGCTTGATAAATATTTTCAAAATATTTTACTTGAGCTCTGAACCGTGTCAAAAATATTTTCCAAAATATTTTAGGTGTTCAACCATATGGACACCATGCTTGAGGATTACGTCCAGGGATGAGTAGATGCATCTCGTGTGGAAGTTGCAGGCCTTTTCTATAGACACCTCAGCCATTTATTCCTAGTGTAGGGCCTTTATTTCAGTATTCTTTTGGGCATGTCTCCCTCCGATTTAGTATTCAATATATTTATTAGACTTCATGTATCCAGTTTATTATTTCAGTTTATTATTGAACCGATAGTTGATTCGGTCTTCTTTATTCATATAATTTATCTGTATTGGATTCAATTATCAGTTTGTGTGGATGGTTTAATTGTTATTTATTTTTGCATGTTGTTAATTAATGTAAGATAAAATTTTGCACCAGTCTATTTAATTACTAGGTGGTTATTAATTTTAAAAATTCTTTCGATAGTGATGCTAACAATGAGTCATATGAGACCAACGTTTTATTTTAGTAAAGAGCTGGCCACTTGGTATTTTAATAGGTGGGGTGTCACAGATGGTATCAGAGCATCAGGTTCTATTGTCTATAGGATATGTGCGGCTTACTATGATTTCAGCGTAACGTTTCTTTGGGATAGAACCCTATTATAGGACTATTGTAGTACTCTACGTATGCGACTTACATTCTCCTGCTAATAAGTACAATTGATGCTATTCATATACGAGTTTGATTGGGCTTCGTACACTAAACGATTTTGGATGACCAGTGAGGGACATTAGAAGAACTGTAGGGGGAGAGGCTCAGCAGAAGCCCTTGAATATTCTGGAAACGGTGATCGTGATAGAAGTCATCATGGTTATTGTTCGGGCATATGGTGTTGGGATAATAACTAGAGAAAAGTAGTTTTCCTAAGCATCGTCGTAGAAAGCGGTGGTGAAAATTCATACTCGCCCAGTGTAGTCAGTAAAAGGGGGGGGTCGGAGTAAATCTTCTGAAGAGCCATCAGTAAGGATTCAGGGAAGAGATGGAGTATGATGGGTCAATTGAAGGAGATAATCCAAAGGCAATTGTGTAGGGTGGAGTGAAGTGGTACCCAAGATTATATTTCGGGTGAAATTTTGGCTCATAGGAGTGGCTTTGTAGTCATAGGAGTCGGCCACCACAACCATGGAGAGATGCCATGAATAATGAGGAATTTGGGGTGAGGTTTGACCAGAAATTCTCTTACCAAATGTTTAAAAAGATAGGAAAAGGAGATTTCAATACTTGTTTCACAAGGGATGTACAATGGTCGGCCATGAAGAGAAATTGATGTATTTAGCGAACTTCGTACCCGATGAGGTGGATACGAAGAATAAAAAAGGTCCTTAAATTAATAATAGACTCATGCGTAGAATATACAAGCATGGATGGGGAAATTCGGCTAGAACGACTGGAATCATTATCATCAATCTTGTACATTTACAAATTGATATCAACGGTTTCGAGAGAAGGGAGCCAAGAGAGTTGGAGAACCTAATCGAAGGGCAAGAATGGATTTAACGGTGCTAGTAAGGTACCACAGGAGGGGATACCCAGTAGAGGACCCATTTTAATGATTGATATCTATATAATTCCTACTAGGTGACGGTGGATTCAGTCAGGGCCATCAAGGCCAACGATGAGTCCTATAGGGACAGTGAAGTCAAAGGGACAACGGAGGTAATAATCAGGGTCAAGACTAATAGGTCCGAGAGAAGGACAACCCCCACATAGACAGTGGGTCCAGAGAAAGGGGAATAACATAGAGATGTGTATTATGTGTAAAGAGCAGGAGGACATGTGTGGATCATGTCCGCAGAAGCTTAAGGGACAGGAGCGGGATGCCCAACAGGGACAACAGCTATAAGAGTTTTTGGTTCGGTTTGGAGGAGAGTGTTATGTCCGGGAACCATTTGAATTCCCAGTGCTATTGGCAATTGAAAATGTGAGTTTTATTCCAAGGTGAATAGGGTCTGTTTTGTGTTACACAAATGAGTCACAGTAGTTCGTTAGCATTAAATTCGCGTGTAAAACGAGTTTAGTCAAATATCATTTGTAGTACTATGGTTATATATATTTACCATTGAGTACTGGGGCTCTCTTTAGTTCCATCTGCAGGGGAGCGGGTGTGGACCCTGAGATGATATATTTATGAGGTTACCTCATTTTGAGTGGTGATCTGTGATGTATGATTTTATCCAGGGTACGGACTGGTCAGCGATGGTTAAACGATGGTGGGTGGTTATAGCAAGACTATCATGTTTGCTTTTTCGGGACAGGATGTATATTTTTTGCGATGTCTCATTTGAAAGAGTTTCGATCTCACGGTGATATTTTTATGAAGTGGACTTCAGAGAGTACAATTGTTTAGTTATATTGGATCCCGGTATATAGGGACTTTTACTGATGTGATTCAGGGTATATCGGGTCTTCCGTTGAGCGGAGAGATTTATCTCATTATTAACATAGCACTGAGGACTCTGTGATAGTGGGAGCATAATATTATATGACTCCTTTAGAGACACATGAGTCGATTATTAGACTTATGCATATAGGGACAAGGTTTTTGGGTGTCCCGGTTATATGCTTTGGACCTACGAAAATGGATGACCGACAATACTAGGGGATAGTACATTGGGGAAAGCTTTCTTGAGCTTTGTTATGGGATGTTACATGCATAAATCTTAATGAGCGTCAGGAGTGGAAAGACGTTGTTGGATGCTAGGACATGTGTTTAAATGTTAATTATTGAAAATGTGGAAAAAACACTTTGAGATGAGAGCTATTACGAAATAGGGCCAGGGGAGCTCGGTAATGCTGCGAAGGAAGCACTGCAAAAACTTTTGCCCCACAAGTTAATAGATGGGGGCAATATTGAGAAGAATTAAGTTATAATTTATGAGGTAATCAAGGATAATCAGATGATACAACTATGCCAAGAGTGCAGGACTGAGATTGAGATAAGTATGTTGCATACGAGACGTTAGTGATAATTATGCTTTGATGCATGGGCTATTGGGTGTATGGTAACCTTGGTTAGTTTGATTTTCAGAATCGTCCAAGATAAAGGAAGGTGAAAATAAATGTGTTAATGTATGACTGTGGGGCAGTTAGGAAGATATGTGGAAAGGTATGATGGGCTGAAATCCGTTTGAAAAAGGAGCCAGTTAGACTATACGCATATCAAGGAGAACTATCATAACTGTGGGAAGATGAAAGGCCAAGGCACATGTAAAAAGATATCCGTGGACAAGGGAGGACTCCATAATTTTGAAAAGGTGGAGAAGAATTTCACTTATTCAAATGCCTAGAGTGGGTTATGCCCAAATAAGATGTTTATTACAACACGCCAAAAAAGTGCCTAATGAAATGAAAAGATTTGGGAGCAAATTCAAAGGCAATGATTTTTGGTATATTTGAAAAAAAGAGGAGTAAGATGTTCCATGAGATGTGAAACGTTGAGAATGGGGATTGGTTTTGAATGAGACATTGTGAAGTTGTCTCTAGGTTACACCATCTAGGGACGAAAAAAGGTTGATCCAAGGTTATTAACCAGATTTTTTTTAATTTTGATGGTCCCAGTGACGGGATAAATGCGAAGATTTTTAACATTTATATTTGGGTTATCTAAAATCATGAAGACGTCAGGGTTTCCTTTGGATTGTGGAATGGGATGACCAAAATGGAACAATTGTTATTTTGGGATAGATTATACTATTGAGCAGTATGTCCAACATTTCAATTGAAAGAAGAAGTGAGTCGGATAAAGGTGCCGTCCAATATTGTTGTGAATTAGGATGAGACCTTCAGTCCCACCTCTATTAGGGAGTGTTAGGAGGTGATGGGGATGAAGTTACATTTTGAGCTAGACTTGTCACCCATAAGTCGATGGGTAGAAGAGAAGAGACTAGATTTTAGGATAAATCGAGAAATACATATTTCGGATTCGTGGATAATTAGGAGTGTTAATTACCTTTGGTAAAGCTACACGTGATAAATTGTAGCCGTTTATTATCTACGCGATGCCTTCTGAGGCTTCATATAGAAATTTTGTCACCCATGTTTCGTTTGGTTAAGAATGGGGAATAACAAGCTTCTCAGACTCGAGATGATTTATGGTTCATCGACAAGGATTGAGTTAATCTACATCAGTTTCGTTCAGTTCAGGAACGTAGAGAGAGTTACGTCACCATGAATCGAAGTTTTGAAGTCTGACATGAGTGGTCAGAAATTATTGCGAGTATTTACCTCTGAAAGGGGAGGTCATGAGGTTCGACAAGAAAGGGAAGTTAGCGTCGAGGTATGTGGGACCCTTTCTAATCATTGAAAGGGTGGGACCAGATGCGTATAGGCTGGGCCTACACGAGCATTTGCAACGGATTCACGTTGAGTTTCACGTGTCATCGCTGAAGAAGTACTAGAGGAGTGAGAGGGCCTTTTGGCACTTTCCGTTAGAGGAGATCAATTTACAACCAGATATCTCTTTTGAGGAGAGACTAGTGGCGATACTTGATTGTAGTGAGCGTAAGCGGCGATCTATGGTGGTACCTTTGGTTCGAGTTCGATGGGGGAACCACAACGTTGACGAGTTAACGTGGGAGAGGAAAGAGGATCTACGAGACTAGTATCCAGAGTTATTCACCACAGGCACATCCTAATTTCGAGGACATAATTCCTTTGTAAGGAGGAAAGTATGTAACACCCCGTATTTTTGAGTATTTATTATTTAATTAATTCAGGTATTTTTAAATTACAAGTGTGTCATAATTTAATTGAATTAATTCTTAGGTGTTGACTAAAATAAATAATCGGGAGAGTTAATGGTTAATATTTATAAAATATAATTACTAAGTGAATAGTAAGTTATTAATTTTACATCCTAGTGAGTGATAGTGACATGGAGGTATTTTATCTCAATCGGGAGTCTGTATAGACTATTTGGGATCAATATAGGACTTTTTCGTAGAGTGATTTTGAGGTCGCAATTGATTTCGAATGGGTCGAGATAGTCGTAATAGTGTACTCGGGAGTAGTAATTGGGTCCCGGGGCCTTTTCAAATATAACTGGGTCCACACGGAGGTATTCGGGTCATTTGGGCTTGGCCTATTAGCCTAATTACGGGATTAAGAGTTTTAAACCTATGAGTGCGTTTGATTGCAAAGTTGGAAAATGAATTGATTTCAATGGAAAACTATTTTCCATAATTATTTTCCATGGAAAACTATTTTAGTGGTTGTTTGATTACTTTTATTTTCCTACTAGAAAATTAAGTATTTTTCAACTTTTGTTATTTGATTAGCATTATTTTCCAACTAGAAAATAAGAATCTTATGACAACTATATATATGTAAAAGTTTTTTTTAAACTATCAAATTTAAATAATAATAATAATAATAATAATAATAATAATAAATAAATATCATTCAACTTTCAGCATTTGGAACCCAAGAAACATGTCATTGTAATAATAAAAATATAAACTCCAATATTAAAATTCTTAAACGTTCACGCATAACCAACAAAAACTAGAATGTCTAAAAAACTACAAATAATTAACCCAACAAAATAAAGAAGACTTAAAACTATTAAAATACGATGTCAATTTGTCGACTCCTATCCAAGCTTGTTAACAATCCAAGCACGTGCAAACTCGTCATCATCTAAGTCAATGAATATTCGACCCAATTCTTTCTCTTGCTTGAAAACTTTCATGAGTTGCATTATATCAGTTTTCTCTATGTGCATGGCCTTGAGCTTGTCCAAAATAACTTTCCAATTGACGTGAGTTTGCGTTGCTTGCTTTTCAAATGCAACAGCTTGCATTTCTAAAGAAACTGCAATTTTTTTTAATCAGTAATAACAGATAAGGCAGCAGGAGCATCGTCCACAGGTTGCCAACGTCTACGTCGAACTTTTGAGTTTGTTCCTTGCGAGGTTCGTTTGGACGTGATTGAAGGACTTGCCTCAGTGGTAACATTCTCATCTGCCTCATTTTCATTGTCTAAGTTCACCTCAATATTTTCATTAGCATCATTTGCATTCATTGGGGGAAAGTCATTTCCTGATACGGCTCGATCACTTGTTGAAATGTCATCACCAAAAATAATACCAAAATCTTGGTAGTGAAGGCACACCTTCCCCTTTAACTTCGCTGCATCGGGTTTATCCAAAATAAAAAATATATAAAATTAATAAATAACCAAATTTCATTAAAATAAAAAATATAAATGAATAAATAATTATGAAAGCTAATAAAAAAATTTGTTTCTACCTTAATGTGCTCTTCCCAAACATCAGGATCTGTCGTGATTCATCAAGTATTGGCATCCCACCCAAAACCATAACAGGGCTTTAGATAAGGGAGTTAGAGGCAGCCATAACTCAACTAGAAAACCCTAGAAATTGAGAGAAGGGAGAAGGAAGAAGGAAGAAAAAAAATGGGCTTTAGAGACCAAATTCAAAGGGGATTAGGGTTTGCTTTGTCAGATTCATCATCTTCTATGTGGAATCAGACCCTACTAATCCTATAAGGCAAGTAATTAAACTTGCTTTCGATTTAAATAGCTGAATTACATGTTCATATTATAGTATGTGTTGATGAATTCATTTTGGCAAGGGGATGTAACACCTCGTACTTTTGGGGGATAATTAAATTCCATAATTCGGTGTAAATTTTAATTTTGAGGAATTTCTCAAAATAGTAATTTTTGGAATTTTCAAGGATAAGATGATTTTCTATGGGTGTTATGTTTACTTTTCGGATTAAGTAAATATGTCAGAGTATTTTAATTATACGTCGTAGTTGGGTAAAGCGAGAGAGGATAATATTTTTATTGAGAATGCCACATTAAGTTGTGTGGGGTTAAATTAGTGGGTTGCGATCAAGTACCTCGGATGGAGATTTCGAGTGTGCGGTTGGTCTCGAAATGGCTGAGATAGTCAGAATAAAGTATCTGGGGGTAATGTTTAGGCTCCGGGAACTTTGAAACGATTAGGGACTCGCAATTGAGTAAACGAGTATTTTTTGGGTTTTAAAAGGTATAAACCCTTTTTCTCCCTATATAAGGAGCAACAATCTGAATGTATTTCACTAAGTAATACTCAATATTCTTCATACAAATAAATATCAACCCTTATCACGCTAGTTAATATTTATTTTAATCCGAATTGATTTCAAATTTTAATTTAATTAATCCCCATATAAAAATTATGGGGTGTTACAACACCTAGGTTTTTTAGAACATAAACTCAAGTTACCTCACTTTGAAACTTGTCTAAAGTCAAGGAAGTTGATTCCATCATTGAATCCCAAGCTTCAATGGAGTTTTCTGATTTTGAGCTTGTAGGGGGGGATGAATATAATCCCCACATTAGAGGGAGCTTCCCTAAACAACATAAGAGACTCAAGAGAAGGAACCAACGAGGCAACTCAACGATGTGGCTCAGTGAGCAAGATCAGTTTATTTCATTCTTACTTAGTCATGCTGTAACTTTTATTTATATTAACTATGAGCCATAACGATTATAATGATGTAACGATTATAACTATTCAGTGTGAGGTCAAACGGTACTCGCGAGAATGACCTTTCCATGGTAACTTCAGAGGGACTTGGTTTGGAGGATTGAGAAGTGAGGCACCGTTGGGGCTTGTCCTGATCATCTTAGATACACCTGGTAAAACACCGAGAGACCCTTCACTGAGGAAACTTGTGCGGAGCAGCCTAGGGTCCTTTCGTATGTTAAGTTTTGAACCAAATAGCCCTCTACCAATGTCACGTCTTCTTTAAGTGATGTCGCTAGCCAACTAAACACTGTAAAATCAGTACTCGATTAAACCACTGTGGTGTTAGGACTGTCAGAAGGTTTGGTGATCCACCTCTATGGTGACAGTCCTCTGACACATAGTGGCTGTGCAAAAAGTATGTCTTGGCATTTAATGTTTATGACGTAGAGCTGACTAGTCCATCAGCCATTTAATATTTGTGATGTAAATTATGGGGGGACGTTTATTCATAGCTCTAAGGGACTAAAGCATATCGGGAGTGGTGCTGGAGCTATTTGTGGGCCTCAACCACCTCTCAGAAGGGGGATTTTTTCTAGAGATCATTTTTTAGATAGAGAATATACCAGAGAGAAGTTATTGCAAAACCCAAGCTCTTACTCACCCACCAATGTCATTTATTGTGAAGATTTCAATAGCTGACTAGAGATCTTTCAGGGGTTATTGGTGTGTTTGGATGCCTGCCAAGGTGTATCTAGGGTTCTTACTTTTCTTTCCCTTTTACTTCTGAGTTTCCTTCATTATCGTTTGAGTAATACACAAGTGTCTTGTGAGTTCAATCTAAGTGTTGATCAAATATTATATTGTTTGTTGACTTGTGTTCGTTGAAGAGTTCTTGGGTTATCATTAATCACCATACCTAATGGGTTACACCTCAACTAGTATCACCATACTCCTAGGTTACAAGGGGACCACCCTCTTACATTTGGTGACTCTGCTGGGGAGGTATTATCCTAGAAGTATGGCGCAAGATAATGTTAACCGTATCATTTATTTTGACGCCATTCAACGTAATGAAAAACAAGCTACGAGGGAGCTTGACGCCGCTAGGGATGGGGTCTCTCGAGTTGAGGTGCCTCCAGTTTAAATGGCAACAGGCGTCCCAGGGGTGACATAATATTCCACTAGTGCTGGGATGGGACAAGAAGAGATGGCCCTTCTCATGGGTAAGTTCTTCGAGTTTCGACAGACTCCTGCTGCCACAATGATTATGGGTGGATTTGAACCCAATTCTTTCATAACACCAATGGAGGATTTGATAGACCCGTCAAGCTCAAATCCAATAGGGACTGGTCCTAACAACACAATATCCACTCATGTACCAATGGTAGTATCTCAGGCGTAACAGGTATTCCACCTGTGGTGGGTAAACCAGGTGCAATGTGTATTCCACTGGTAATCCATCAACCTATTATTATAACAAGCGAGAAAGCATCGGCGTCCACCTTGGAAGAAATGAGGAAAGGGATGCAGAAGGAATAGAACAATGAGCCTTACCCAAAGGAGTACATTCCTCCCATCTTCGACAAATACACAGGAAAGGGGGGAAACTGAATGAGTATATCAAACGCTTCATCAAACATCTGGGGATCACTACAACAACAAGAAGCTTATGTTGAAGGAGTTTTCCAAATCCCTAACCAATAAAACCTACACCTGGTACTCCCACTTGGCAACTAAGAGTGTCTCAACATGGGAGGAAATGCATTTGCTATTTGTCTAAAAGTGCTTTTTATAGAAAGACGAGTTCAAATTGACCCAGCTAGGTAAAGAGAAGCAACAGTCGGGAGAGGACGTTGCATCATATGTTTGAAGGTTTAGGGAAAGGTCTCTCGATGTGAGGAAAAAGCCAGGGCGTCCAAACTGCTGAAGCTTTGTACTGAAGGTTTTCTCCCAGAGTACATCTGCCATCTCACCAACGAAACGCGTAAAGGAAATTTCTTAACTTTTTAAAAGGTGGAAAGAAATATATCATTGGTCATTCGGACAAATCCCATTGTGGAACTTGCGATGTTTAGGCAATCGATACAACCCGTTGTGACACAGGGCCATCTCCCACCGGTAGGGTACACCGATGGTGGAAAAGGATCCAAGTAACCAAAGAAGAACAACAAAAGAAAGTTTAGCAGGGATAGAGAGGACCCACCACCACTACCTTACACCGTTGAAGAAGCCATTAGTTGTTACAATGCCATGGCCCAAGAAGGAACGGTGTATGAACCTAAGGGAATTCTGACCGTGGAAGCAGATGCATCAACAAGAACTGATCCTAAATACTGTCTGATCCATCAAAAGGTGGGTCTCCTAACAGAAATCTATTTCACGCTAAGGAAAATCATCAACAAGCATATGAAGACGGGGAATTTACAGATCCCACGAGAAAATGTGAATGAAAATCCCTTGCTAGTACATGGGGAAAAGTTGGTGGTCTCTTATGATGAGGAGTCTGAATGGGAAGCGAGGCAACTAGAGATCCAACGAGAATAATTTGAATATGCCTTGGAGTACTATACCAAGGGAATGGCCAACGTGGTGATAGATTACGATGAGGCTAGTGCGAGGGATGTGGAAGACGTGTACGACTTGGAAGGGGAAGAGTTGGACCAAGGGTTGGGGTACTAGGAAGTTTCGCAGTCAGCCAAGTTCTCAAGATTATTTAACCAAGTGGGGATGCCGAAGGAGAGATCATTAGAGATAACGCAAGCGATCATGTACATCGCGCGAAATAACAATGTACCATCGCTAAGGTGGAAGGGACCCATGGCCAGGTCGGTGAGGAAGTTTTTGTCTGAGGTAACCTTTAATGACA
Source organism: Sambucus nigra (assembly GCA_949130495.1). Lineage (NCBI taxonomy): Eukaryota > Viridiplantae > Streptophyta > Magnoliopsida > Dipsacales > Adoxaceae > Sambucus > Sambucus nigra. The sequence goes on along the minus strand of OX422213.1, from coordinate 659,089,042 downwards.
CTGATAGGGCTGTGAGATTCCCACATAACAGGACCCTGTACGTAACTGCTAGTATTAATAGGGTGAGTTTTGCAAGGGCCTTGATGGATGAGGGAGCATCGATAAACATCATAACTATCAGTTCTTTCCAAATAGCCAACATCCCGGAGGAAAGATTAATACCAATGCCTCTGGTAATTTCTGACTACAATAACCAATCATCCAAGTTAATTGGATATGTTAACGTTGGGATTGTTATGGGGAATCTTACTTCGCATACCAAATTCCACGTGAGTAAAGGCACTACTTCATACCACCTTCTGATCAGAAGGGTATGTATGCATAATCATGGGTTATTCCCTTTGACATATCAGCAGTGCATAAAGGCAAATGTAAAAGGGACTAAAATCATTATACGTGCAACGAAGAAACCTTTTGCCATCGAGAAGATCACTTGGTTGATGTAGACTTCTACACAAAGTTAGAACAAGATGTCACGGTCTTAACGAGAATAATAAAGGGGGCAAGAGTTCAATTAATCAAAGAATGGATGGGGGCCCATAAATGTTCAGAACTGAGAAGGGGCAAGAGTAAATTAAGTGACTAAGGAAATTCACCTTGATGATCCTAAGACATAGAACCTCTCAAAATAACTCAGAGATAGAAGAAGGCCTAGGATGGACCCGATGGAGCACGATACACAACGGTAGAGTGTGTTGAGAAGATTTTTGGGGAGCAAGTTGGCACAGGCTTCGAAAGAAAGGAAGAGGAAGGCAGTTGTGATGAAAATTAGGCAATGCAAAAAGAAAATCACAGAGGATGGAATAGTGATTTACCTCCTCTGAAGTTGTGAGAGGGAAGTCGAAAAATATGACCTGGAGGCTGGCGAGGAGGCTGATCTAGTATATGAATGTTTCTTGGTAGACCAATATGGGCAATGCATGGTCATTGACAACTCTAACATACAAGAGTTTGTAAAAGATGTGGAAGAGGAACCAGAATATATGAAAGACCGGTTGAAGCCATAAATGCAAGAGCTAGAACAACTAGACCTAGCAGATGAAGGAGAAGACCCAAGGCCCATCTTTATTTTGAAAGATCTGATAGAGGAGAAAAGAGAATCCCTAGTTAAGCTAATTTGGGAGTATAGGGACATTTTTACATGGAAATAAACAGAAATATAAGGGATAAATGAAGAAGTAAGTTTCCACAAACTTAACATTATGCCTTCAGCCACACCAGTGAAGTAAGTCACAAGAACTTACAAACCGGAGATGGATTTGAAGATCAAAGAGAAGGTGGAATGAATACTGGTGGAAGGGTTCATCGAACCAATACAAGACCCACTTTGGCTATCAAGCATCGCCCCAGTGGGGAAGAAGGACAAGAGTCAGATAAGGATCTATGTGGATTTCGTAGATTTGAATAGGGCCTGCTCGAAGGATGAGTTCTCGCTGTCCTCTATCGTTTGCTTGATCGATGCAACTGCTGGTCATGATATGTATAGTTTTATAGATGGGTACATGGGATATAACCAGACCAAGATGGATTTGGATGACGTATAAAAAAATGGCGTTCAGGACCTCATTGGGTAACTTCATGTACAAAGTAATACCCTTTGGATTAAAGGATGATGATAACCATTTTCCATGACTTCTTTCATAATTTTTTAGAATTTTACGTGGATAATTTGGTCAATAAATCGAAGAAGGAATATTCCTATCTAGACGACTTGAGAAGGGTATTCATTCGATGCAGGAAATACAAACTTAGGATGAACCCTCTGAAGTGTGCTTTAAGTGGAAAGTTACTTGGTTTTATGGTAGATCAGCAGGGAGTGCATATGGACCAAGACAAGAAATGAGCAATCTTTGAAATCCCATGTCCAAGAACGACGAAGGAGCTCAAGAGCTTCCTCGATAAAATCTCCTACCCTAGGAGATTTGACTAGGACTAGCCAAAATCACTCATCCCCTGATGGAATTGCTATGAAGGGGCACGAAATTCAAATGGGAGGAATCTCACCAGGAGTCTTTAATCACGTTAAAGAAGCTGCTCACTTCTTCATAAATGATGATTCCTCGAAGAGTAGGGATACCGTTGCGGCTCTACCTCACGTCCACTACAAGGTTAATCAGATCCCTCTTAGTGCAAGAAGTTGGTGGACAAGAAAGGCCAGTCTATTAACTGAGTAGGATCACATATGGACCAGAGGCAAGGTATAGTAGCATAGAAAGATATTGTTTGTCCTTCGTATTTGTAGCATAAAAACTTAGACATTACATGCTATATTTCATAATTTACATTGTGACATTAAATTTTTGTTGGTAAGAAACATTATGATTGGAAGATAAACTAGGTTATTCCTCATCCTTTCAGAGTTTGATTTAAAATGTGTGGTCCCCCGTGTGATCAAGAGTCAAGTCTATGCGGACCTATTGGCAATTTTCCCATCCGGGGCATTTGAGATACGACGAGAGAGCATTCCAGGGGATGACTTGCAGGAAAATTTTCTGGATGTAAACCTTGATGAATGGACAATGCAGTTCGATGGTTCTTCGAATGAAAAGAAAGGAGGGGCAAGGGTTATCTTTTCTAAAGAGAAGGAATAATTTTGCCTTTTTTACAAATTGGATTTCCTTTGCTCCAACAATAAAGCAGAGTATCAAGCATTGGTACAATGGTTTTTAGAGGCCCTCCAAAGGGGAATTCACTCGCTATTCATTAAAGGCGATTCTAATTTAGTGGTCCAATAAGTTAATGGGGAATATGCGTTTAAGTATCTCATCTTGTCCCCCTACAGGGCAATCATCCAATGGTTGATCAACCAGTTCCATCGGGTCAAGATAAGAAGGAATCCCTGAATGATGAATAGTCATGATGACACCTATGCCACCATTGACTAGAAATTAGGTATGAAGATGAACACAACTACTGTGTTGATCTAATGGAGAATAACCCCATCGGTTGTGCAATTAATCCTACCCATGGAAGATGATTCGAATTTTAGGGATAAGATCAAGAGGAAGTTGGAATTTGAAGAAGGCAAGATGGAATTGAAGGAGCTAGCATAATACTTTAACAATCATAGAAACCTCTACTTCAAGAACATGGGAGGATGGTTGTCAAGATGTATCGGTCCAGGAGAAGCAGAACAGAGATTATATAAGACACATGATGAACACTGCAAAATAATAGAGATCCCTCTTTGCAGAATAATTCAGAGGGAGGGATACTTCTGGACAATAATAAAGCAGGATGCAACGAAGTTGTAACGAAGGTGTGATAAATTCCAACTTTTCTTTCAGGCAAATGAATGCCACTTTATTGAAACTCAAGAACATTGGAGGCGTCCTTACATAAATTTATCAAAGACGGAGTTGTTTCTCTTGAGAAAATGGATGCGATGGGACTCAAGCGAAGAGCCCCAAGGTTTTATGTCCAAGATGATCAGCTCTATCAGAGAGGGTACTTCAACAGACCATTAAGATGCATTACCAGGGAGGAGGCAACGAAGTTCTGAAACAAGCTTATGATCCAACTCACATTAGAGGAACAAAGCTATATGACTAATTGGTGACCTTGGGTTATTATTGGCCAACTATAGAGAAAGATTCTGCAAAGTTTGTACAAAAATGCAAGGCATGCTAGCTATATGGAAATATGATATATGCCCCTTCGAGGGACTTACACTCTTTGGCCACTCCTTACCCATTCCACACTTGGGTGTTTGACCTAGTAGGGGCGATACACCCATCTTCGACGGGGAAGATTTGGATACTAGTGGACATAAATTTTTTTTACAAAGTGGGATGAGGAGATAACACTTAAGAGAGCAACTGCAGGTGTGGTGGATAACTTTATTAGTGAGTACATTATTTGTAGTTTTGAGACACCAAAGGTTATTCTATCTTATAATGGGACCCCGTTTGTCAACAAAAAAATAACAATGATTACAGACAGATACTCCATTATCCATCATACCTCAATGGTGACATATCCTAAGGGAAACGGTCAAGCCGAAGCAACTAACAAGACCTTGGTTAACATTTTGGCCAAAATGATGGAAGACTTCCTAGGATAGTGGGGTGATAAGATCTCAACGGTCTTATTGTCCTATCAAATAACCAAGAGGAAGCCTTTAGATTATACATCATTCTCACTTATGTTTGGGGCTAAAGTAATTCTGCCGGTAGAACTAGAAGTCCCCTCTGCCCGATATGCCCTGCGAAGCAGCATGCTCCCTTAGAGTAGGCATGTACAGTTGGAAGCGCTAGATGAGCATAGAGATAACACGATGCAACATTTCCAAATGTACACGAACCAACTCTCAAGAGAATATAACAATTAGTGAGGCCCAAGAAATTTTTTGAAGGGGATTTAGTCTTGAAGGCAGTGGTGACGCACATTCGGGGGCTCCAAATTCCTAAATTCACTTCGTGAATTAGGAGGGACCTTTCATTATAAAGGAGGCTCACAATTCAGGTTACTTCCTAATTTATACAATGGAGGAGGATAAACCCTTCGGGATTAACAACAAATGGTTGAAAGTTTATCATTTGTAGGCTAGTAACTTCAGTTAGAAATTGTTTGTTTTCGTTATGGTGCAATTTGTTGTATGAGTTATTTATTTTGTAATGGGATGAAAAGAAGGAGTTCGTTCGTAAATTATAAAGGTTTGAACTTTGCAATAAATAGAGATATTGCAACGAAACAACACATGGTGATAAAACACTATATCTTTTTCATTAATATGACTTGTAATAATTACAAAAAAATTGGGAGATAACGCCTAAGGTTTACGTATGAATAAAATGTAAGTGAGTTATCAGCCCAAGATGAACCATAAATCTGAGGAAGAAAATAAATCTCGGGTAAGATTGAATAAGCTGCAAGGAATGTTTGTTGACCAGGGCCTCACGTGTCTGCATTGCTTTGAGCAAAGTCACTTTGGCAGCCTTGACCCTGAGTTCAACAGCCTACATCAAGGGCACCAACTCCAGCTATTTGGCCTCCTCAGCCCATTGGTCCTCCACCTACTTTTAGAATATTTCTCTCATTGGTCAGTTGGGTGGACTTCAGAATATTTAAGTATTCAATAAGCTAAGAAAACTAGAAGCCATCCCTACCTAGCTCCCTAAAGTTTCCCAACTATTTATTTATAATAGGCCTTAATAAAGCTGAAGTGGGAATATTAATGATCTCAACCATTATAGTCGCCATACCCTAAAGCCTATAGCCCATCAGGACAGTGTTTAAATGAAGGCAGTCTGGGGTAAAAGCCTTTAGGCGATGGGTGGCCAATCGCTCGATAATAGTTTGATTGCAGGCAAAAAAACTAGGGGATTGTCTAAGGAGATACAAGCAAAAGGCATGAGGGGACACATCACGAAGTGTCACTTTGAGGCCGAATTCACTGTCAGCTATAATATTTATCGGTGAACCTTGGTTATTGTGACTTGACTCATCTTGGAAAATTGGTTCCTGATGGGGCGAAGCGACAAGCGAAGGGCTTCGTTGGGGTTGGTCTTCAAAAGGAACGGGCTCTCTTGCAACCTTAAAAGGATAAAGAGATATGAGTTCTAACAAAAAAATCTTAACAAGTGATTTTCATTATTAAGTCACTGTTACTGGTGGAGTTTGACGAAAAATCTTAACATGTGGCTTTTATTATTGAGTTATCGTTACTGGGGGAGTTTGATAAAAATCTTAACAAGTGGTCTGATTATTAAGTCACCGTTACTGGTGAAGTTTGATGAAAAATTATAACAAGTGGCTTTCATTGTTAAGTCACTGTTACTGGATAAGTTTGATAAATATATTAACAAGTGGTTTTCATTTTTAAGTCACTGTTACTGGTGGAGTTTGATGAAAATCTTAACAAGCAACTTTCATTGTTAAGTCACTATTACTGGTGGAGTTTGATAAAAATCTTAATAGGAAGTTTTCATTGTTAAGTCACCGTTACCGGTGGAGTTTGACAAAAATATTAACAAGCGGCTTTCATTGTTAAGTCATCGTTACTGGTGGAGTTTGATAAAAATCTTAACAAGTGGATTTCAGTGTTAAGTCACCATTACTGGTGGAGTTTGATAAAAATCTTAACAAGTGGTTTTTATTGTTAAGTCTCCATTATTGGTGGAGTTTGATGAAAAACCTTAACAAGTGGTTTTCATTATTAAGTCACCAATAAAATAGTCATAATGATAACACTTATGCAAAATAAGGGGAGAAATCAACATCTACCACTTGAGCAATTACCAAAGGAGCAACGATAGGAATGGCAGCCTAGCCCTCCCTCGGTCTCTTAAACAAAACTTCTAATAGAGGAACATCAACACGAGCCGAAACATCATGTCCTGCAAAGGGCACAAGGGATAAAGTGGGAGTTGTCCCCACCGAAGTATCCCCCATTAAAGAAGTACCCACAGACGATATTGTAATTGGCAAGGGATCAGGCCCTGTAGAGGCAGAAGGAATACCAAAGCTAGATGCACCAGTTGCATCTACAGAAACTCGTGCAATCACAGGGTGGAACGTGGGATTCAAAGATGGAAAAGGGTGTAGACATAAACTTGAGTGTTAAAGTTAAGAAATATCTTAGGGAAAATGGGCAAGGCAAATATTTTGCTTACCCTAGTGACATTGACAAAAGGGGTAAGCCCAGAGACTAACCTTAACAAAGGAAGTTGCAGAAAAGCGTCAATGAGGTAGGAGACTAATGAGGATCCAACTTCAACCTGAAATATACCATGTTACTTAGAGGCTATGTCAACAAAAGAAACAAATGGATGGGAGGTCTAAAAGTCATTACCTCAGGAATACTTGGCAAAATTGGAATGATGTCAAGAGGAACGATGAATAAAGGAGATAACTCAGAAGAAGCTAAGTTAGTCCCCTATGGTTGAGAGGAAACTCCCCCTCTGCATGACAGGAGGGAGAACGACGGGAATAGGTGATCCCGATCATGGGATAATAGGATAAGAGGAAGCAATCACGGGCTGATCGAATCTTCCTCCCACGAACGGACTCACTAGAGGCAATTCCCCCTTTCCAGTAACCTCCTAACAAAGATAAATAAATTGGAATAAGAGTTACATATACTTTCATTAATCTATAAATGGAGAAGTGTTTGAAAATTTACCTCTTGCTCTGGAGAGGAGTGTGATGAGCTGATTGCAGGCAAGGCAGGAGGAGAATAGTCGCCACAAGAACTTTCGATGGGGCAAGACTCAACCTGGGGACTATCAGCAGCAACAGTTATAGATGGAGAGGGAAAGGCCTCAGACTGTAATTCATAAGCCCGTTTCCTCTGAATATTAGTACCCAGAGCTTTGTTTCGAGTGACAAAATCACCAACATTGGGGGGGGCTCTGGAACTTTTTCTGCATCTTGACACCCCCTCCGTTGGATCCACGATAATGGTAGATAAAGCACCAGCAGGAGGAGCAGAGGGAGTGGCATCTTGAAATGCCTGTTGCACCCTCTGCAGGCATGCTAGGTGGAACGAAGGAAATTAGGAATGCCTCTAGAGGGTCTTAGGAATTAGGTTAGGACTTAGACTTGGAGGAAGTCCCACTCTTGGAAATTTTGGATTTCTTGGAGGGAGGTTTTGAAGGCCCCTCTCCAGAAGCACCTCGATAATTTGTTTATATATGGACACTTTTTTTTAGCCTGGGGATGACAGTGGGGACCATTGGGCAGTAGGGAGGCAGATCACTTGGAGGATCCTTTAGAGTTTTGCTCAGAGGGAACATTACCCCAAGATTATAATTACCTTTAAGCCCCAGTTCCAAGGTAGGAAAATAAATAATTCGGGGATACACCGGAGGACCCTGAACGAACTCAGCAATCTTGGCATGTTGCATCGACCAATACTTAGTCACAAATACACATACCCTTTTCTCGTAATATTGGGAATAGTGACTGGCCCATCCAGCACTGAGCTGGCCCCCTAAGCAGCACTAGAAGTTCAGAGAGAACAACTAGGCGAGGGGCCCTTTGGTTAAAGCCAAATTGACGACTGCATCGATTGGGGTTGTAGTGCTCCGAAGCATATCCCCACTCGATTTAAGAGGGTAAAAACCCTAGAGAAAATAGAAGGACCACGTCCAGAGAAGATTTCCATCAATAAGGTCCAAAGTAGTTGGTTGGACCATTATATCTTCATGTTCAAAAAACTTTCCGAGTGTGGACAAAGATTTCTTCACCGTAAGGCCTCATGACATAGCTGTCAGGTTTGTCAATACCAGGAAGTATCTCCTTGCGGCTCTGCTTCTTATGGTGAAGGTATAAACGATGGGGTAGGATGGTCTCCCCACAAGGAGGAAAAATGGTACTGGATGATATGGAAGGGAAACGGACGTAAAGGAAGCCCGTTAGAAGTATAATATTGGAAAAATTGGCTAGATTATAAAGGTTAAGGGACCATTCCATGTCTAGATGAGTCTTGTCCAGTCAGATATAGAGGGAGCCTAACTTCATAACTGCTAGAGGAAGCTTGATACCTCTGGCCACACGAATTTATATACTGATAAAGTCCCTCCTAGGTCGGTCATTTGGTTGGCCATGCATCACGAAGCGAGAAAGAATAATAAGGATATAAGCTGGCAACTCAAGAGATGTACCTTGTACTTTGGAAATAGTAGAGGAACCATCCTTTTAGAAGGATCTTTGCAGAAGTAATTGATGAGAGGAGTGAAGGTGGATTTGTTGGATAACCCAGTGCATCTTCGGCATATTCGATCTAACTAAACATTCAGCAGATTCTTCATGTTCAGGGCCCCATCAGAATAAGGCACATTGCCCATAGGCTCAAGCTCCAGAAGTTCACAAACATACTCGAAGGTAATAGTAAACTCACCCCATGCAGCTATAAACGTGTGAGTGGTAACTTTCCAGTGAGAGACCAAGACTTGCAGGGAAACATTATGTTTGGAAAGAGTGAACTCCCCAAACCATTCGGCGCAATAAAACCCGACCTTAGAAAGGGCTATGACGTGGGAACTTTACATGTGGGTGTTCTAAGTGGCAAAATGGGCTAGAGAACCTCCAAGTTCTTGAAATTTAATCTGTGAGCAAGGGAAGTTACCTCGATCAAGACAAAAATATAGAGTACCCTCTGGGGGGGGGGGGGGGGAAACCTCATTCGGTTGAGTCTTCATCTTCATCACCTAGGAGTAAGGGGCCACACTTGGTGGTGAAAGTGTAAGTTTTGCAGAGGTCTAAAAAATCATCATCCTTACCAAAAATGGAGGAATGATGATAAAAAAGCAGTTGTTCTTGGCGAGCTACCACCAAATCGATCGCCCCCTTAGGGGAAACAGTAGCAGCACTAATGATAGGGGCAATTGGAGAACTTGAAGAGGCCATTATATATAGTGGTGAGGGAAGAAAGATTCTCGAAAAGAGAAAAGAGGCTGAACATGGTGAAACATAGTCACCGGAGGTGGCAAAGAGGGTAAGAAATGAGAATAAAATAGGGAAAAACTTGGTAACAACGGCATTTTTTCCTTTTCTCTCTCTAAAAAGCTCTCTGAATTCAAGAAGACAAAGGAAGCGTAAATGAGGAAAATGCAAAAGTGTTGGATAATAGCCGTTTGAATTTTCAAGTTGGCATTTAGGAATCCCACCGAAGCATGTGTCAGGCCACCTATAATCATTTCAATTGGGCACGTGGCACTATGGGGAACATTCTGAGAACTGAAAAGATAAACTCATGTCATCAATTAAGTGACATTTAGGAGAGAGAGGGTTTTCTTTCAAAAAAAGTTATGATTTTGGCGCCAGAATTTGTCAGGCATAGCTTAAACCCTAGGAGGCCAAATGATAATATAGCAAATTGGAGGGGGAACGACAGAAATCATTTCATTTCAAAATCACAACAGAGAAGCTACTACCACAGTTCAAAAAGCTACGATGTCCCCTCTTTATAAGTCCAGACAAGGTTTAACTTTAACTTAGGTACATCGGTGAGAATTTTACTTTTCGAACAATATAAAACAGTGTTGGCCAAACTACAAGAATCTCAGGGAGAATCGACTTACAAGAATAATTCAAATGATAACAAGGCCGCCTTTTAAGTAGCCCAAACGCAATTAACTTTGACCTACAATCAATGAGAAGAATGCTAATCACTAAGGGGCAGCCCCAACGAGGCAGTACCTTCAACTTGGGAGAATTTTCGAAAGAGAATCCAACTCCGAGTCATTAGAACGGACACGATATCCAAAAATTAAGGATGTCCCCCGGCCATAATCCCAGAGCATGAAGAGCTTTGGTTCAGGTACATCGGGGAGAATTGTACTTTTTGATACCAGATATAATAGCAGAAGTTGCAACGAATACACCAATGGACAAAAATTTCAAACCAACAAAATAGGGTATATCAGATTGAGAAGTATTTCGTGCAAACATTTTTTATTCTCCACAACAAATCTATACACCAAGGGGAAAATGTAGGGGGGCCTGAAGCTAATCCCCAAACTAGAGGGAGCTTCCCTAAATATCATAAGAGACTCAAGAGAAGGAACCAATGAGGCAACTCACCAATGCGGCTCAGTGAGCAAGCTCAGTTTATTTTCGTTCTTACTTAGTCATGCTGTAACTTTTATTTATATTGACTATGATCCATAATGATTGTAAAGATGTAGCGATTATAACTATTCAGATTGAGGTCAAATGGTACTCATGAGAGACCAGGCCTGGTAGGACCTGGGAGAGCTTTCATGCTCTATCGAATGACCTTTTCGTGGGAACTTCAGTGGGACTTGATTTGGAGGATTTATAAGTGAAGCACCGTTGGGGCTTATCCTGACCATCTTAGATACATCTAGTAAAACACTGAGAGACCTTTCACCATGGATACTTGTGAGGATCAGCCTTATGCCCTTTCGTATGTTGAGTTTTGAACCAAATAGCCATCTACCTAATGTCACATCTACTTTAGGTGATGTCACTAGCCAGCTAAGCACTGTCTAATCGATACTCGAGTAAACCACTGTAGTATTGGGGCTGTCAGAGGGTTTGGTGAGCCACCTCTGTGGTGACAGTCCTCTAACACGCAGTGGTTTGGCAAAAGGAATGTCTTGGCATTGAATGTTTATGATGTAGAGTTGACTAGTCCATCAGGCCCTTAATGTTTGTGAAGTAAAGTATGGGGGGACGTCTGTTCATAGCTGTAAGGGCCTAAGGCATCTCGGGAGTGGTGTGGGGGATATTTATGGGCCTCAAACACCTCTGAGAGGGGGGATTCTTTTTCTAGAGATCATTTGTTAGAGAGATAATATACCAGAGAGAAGTTATTGCAAAACCAGAGCTCTTACTCACCCACCATTATAATTTATTGTGAAGCTTTTAATAGCTAACTAGAGATCTTTCAGGGGTTGTTAGCATGTTTGTCCGTCTGCTAAGGTGTATCTAGGGTGCTTACTTCTCTCTTCCTTTGACTGAGTTACTTCTGAGTTTCCAACATTATCATTTGAGTTATACACGATTGTCTTGTGAGTTCAGTCTGAGTGTTGATAAAAGATTATATTATGTGTTAACTTATGTTCCTTGAAGAGTTCTTGGGTTATCATTCATCATCATACCAATAGGGGTTACACCTCAACTAGTATTACCATACTCATAGGCTATAAGGGTACCACCCTCTTAGAGAGGTATTTTAGTGATTTAACGCTTTCACACATTAACGTTCATGTATAAACACATAATTCAACTCTATGTAAGTAAATAAATAGAACTAAATTCAAGAAACAAACATTCATATACATAAAATTATAGAAAAGCATAAAATCTCCAAATTTTACTTTAGAATAGCTCTCAGTTAAAGTGAGTTTTTACAAAGGTGAAGGGTGCCTTTTATAAGGTTTGTGGGGAGAATTTTATTGGTGGGTTTGGATGTGAATTCCAGTTTGGTTTGCAAAAGTTTCACCATGGTACAAGTGTCTTGTAATTGGGTACTATGGGTACTCCACATGGTACAGGCCATGTTGGCAGTCCAGCTGGACTCACATCAACAAGGGAGAAAGTATAAATAAGTTTGGGTTAGGTTAGTGGGTGATTTTTATTTAGAGTTTAGGGCTTTAAAGTTACTTTGTAGACGTTTACGGGCTTAAGTGAAATTTCTCAAATTTAATGGATTGGTTTATAATATTCGTATAAAACACAAGTCATTTGGTCAAACTTTGAGTGAAAGTTGGGTTTTAATTCATATAAGAGAGTGTAGTTTAACATGAACCTACTTTTAGGGGTATTTCAATAATTTGGCAAAAGTCTAGGGTTTTGGGGGAATTATTGAATTTTAGAGGGACTAAAGGTCTATTTAGGGTTTGTTGTTTCAAACTAACGGTCATAAACAAACCCATGTAAAATACAGTCAAAATACAAAAGGTCTAGATAAAATTGATACCTATGACACGATTGTAATTTTGTTACAAATATGATTGTAAATTTACTATAATGTATTTGTATCGTTTACACACCAACTTAACTTGTTAAAGACTTCCTTCATGTGTCGCATTAACAATGATCGTGTTGCATAAAATAAACCCATTCACTGCACTTACAATTTAATGGCTACTCGCACATACGGAGTACCACAAATATTTATTAGAGAACCTCTCTTAAGGACCCCGACTCATAGGGGTATTTATATGCTCCCCTTAGGTTTTGCAAGTGATTTTGTGCGGGATCTAGTGCTATTTTGCCTCAATAAGAATATGTATTATTGTTTAAGATAGCATGTATTATAGTCTAATATGACAAAATATATTGTAATACAACATAAATATTTTTCATACGAAAAGAAAGAAAATCTAATATAACAAAATAAATTTTAGTATAACGATGACCTATATAACATATGGAGAGCACGAAAATATTAAATTAGTTTTTAAGGGTCGCACACCATGTTGTAGAACATCAAGGGCAACACATTGAAACTATTGAAATTTAGGGGCTTAAAACTAAAGAAAAATTGGTCCCCAAATAGAAATAAATCTTATACATATTATTAGTTTAATTTCTTTTAAAAATAAACTTTGATGATGACACCCATATGTTAGATCATATCAGTTTAAAAGAATTAGAACTTTGGATCCTTATATCTGAACATATCAAATCCATCTAATGGAATTCATGATTATAATAAATATCAAAACTGTGGAAAATAAAATGCTCCAGATTATTATCCTTCATTTAAAATTTGGAATTCACTTAACCCTTAATTCTCCTAAGCAAGATGTCACAATATATAATTGTTAATTATGTAGTACCGGTGTACAAAATAAATTACAATAAAAGTTCAATTTTTTTTGGAACTTTTACATATAAGTCCTACTTAACAAAAATCATAAAAAAGTCACAATGACTAAATTTTTGAATTTTTTTTCACAACTTTACCCTCTTGAAATCAACCATATGTACCTTTTTTAGAGAAGCTACGCAAGTAATTACACTTTTTTTTTTATTTTAATCTTCAAATAATCATAACTTTTGATTTATAAATTAATTTTTGACAAAATAACTATTTTTAAAGTCTCCTCACTGAGATCTATCAAGTAATATCAATCAAGATCCATGAAGCCCAAAGAAATAAAAAAAATTACGCAGATACTAAAATTTACGGTGTTCACCGAAAAATAAAATAGTTTTATATCTGAGACATTTTTACATACAATAAGCATTTATTGTAATGATGTGTACACAAACAGTAAAATTTAGTGTGTTCGCCGAAAAATGAAATAATTTTATAACAATATTTGCTATCCGCCTAAAACAAATAAAAAAATACCATCTACATTTTTTTTAATATTTTTTTCTTGAAGATGGATCTTGTTTTATATGGCTCGATTAGCATCTTTCAAAAATATAAATTTTGAAATTGTATATCAAAAGTTATAGTTCTTTAAAGATTGAAAAAAAAAATAACTACCATTTTTAAATTGGAGGGAATATAGGTATAAGAATATATATATATATATATATATATATATATATATAAAATTAAAACTTAAAAAATAAGATTAAATTAATTATGGACTAGTCAACAAAACTTAATTAAGAAAAACACTTAAAATAAGACTTTGGTCTAATAATCTTTTTTTTCGGGTGTAAAGATCATAAGACTATTCAAACAAGAGGACCAATTACATCAGCCACCCTCATGAACCAACGTGTACAGATTTGCAACCCTCTCGGTTCTAATTCTAATTGTTAACCTTTCACAATAAATAGGAGGAAGGGTGAGAGGTTAGAATTGAACTAGCTTCCCTTAATTTTGGGTGGCTCCCATTGAACAAAACATATATAAATTGACGGGTCTGTCCTATTTTGTTGGAGGGTCTTCCATACCATACATTGGAGAAGAGGAAAATGGAGTCTTTTGGTTTCTTGCATTTGCTTCTCTTCTTCCTTGTTGTTGGATTGGCCTCTTCAACCTACATTTCATGTAATTCATATTCTTCTTATCAACTTACATTATTATATATATATATATATGAGAGAGAGAGAGAGAGAGAGAGAGAGAGAGAGAGAGACTCCTGAAAATATACATAATATATGTGTACATCAATTTTTTTTAAATTGTAAAAGAAAAAAATTGAGTTGATTGTTTTTGTATAGTATTTAAACATTTTGGGGAACACCTCAAAAAAATTGTGCTCAAAATAATTATTTTTTTATTTTAAAAAAATCGGTCAAAAGAAGTATGTTTTTAAGCAGCTTAAAAATTGACATATTTTAATGTTTAAACACCACACAAAAAAAATCAACTCAAAAATATTTATTTTACTATTTTTAAAAAAATCGTCCACACACAAGAAAGTATATGGAAAGCCCATTAAATGCAAATCCTAATGAGTTTACTAAAAAAAAGTACCTCAAAACAATGCGTCGTTTTTGGGTAAAATGATTAGAAAATCCCACATTTCACCTTAAACTGAGGTCATTTTTAGGCAGTCAATTAATAAATTTATTAATTTTTGTTAATAATTTTTTGGTAGTCTAGGGGAGGCTATTTCTCCTAAGTTTATTAATAAATTTTTGTTCATTAAAAAAAAGGTCATTTTTAGGTAGTCTATTAGTAAATATGTTGATTGGTTACGCACGTGATCGAATCATATGCGTTTTGTATATTTATCTTTCACGTATTTATGCAAATGTGCAGATGATATATTTGGATCTCCTGGGCAGTTAACAGCCAATAGCCAACCTCAGGGAAAATCAGGATTAGTTCTCTTGTCCTTTTCAATAAAATGTTGGATCAATAATAAAATTTGAAATTATATATCATGCATGTTTTTCATTATTAGGAGCAAAGAAAAGAAAATGTAAGGACATTTTGTCCATTATCATTTGTTATGTCATACGCCGTTACACCATTGAAGATATTCAAGGTTCATATCGTCATCAACGGATCCGAATATCAATAAAGAGGAGGATTTAAAATTCTGACAGGCCGGACCGGTCCGCCCAGAGAAAACGAATCGATTCGACCCCGGACTGGTCCGCCCCTATATCGGACCAATCCGCCTTGTTGAAAATCCAGTAGACCCTGGAACAGTAACGAACCGATAAAGCCAAAATAAAAACGAACCGATCCGCCTCCTCGGACCGATCCGCCTCAGACCCGGACCGGTCCGCCTGCGATAATTTCGAACAGATCGCGTTCAGATTTTTTAGGCTAAAAGTTTCTTTTATAAACCCACTACGGGGAGTTTGTTTTCAAGACTTCTTCACACGATTTTCAAAGTTCAAAAAACTCAAAGTCTTCATCTTTGTGAGTTATCAAACTCATGTTTTGATTCACACATATTTCCAAATCTTTTGTGAATTGTTTTGAAACCCTAGAACACAAACTCTGTTTTGTTCACACCCTTGTGGAGAAGACCGTTCTTCTTCTTTATTGCTGCCCCCCTGAAAAGGGAAACTTCCAGTCGCAGACTACAGATCCGACGTCTGCGGGTAATTCTGTGTCACCCCTGTATTTCATTGTAAGCCGTGTAAATTGTACTTTACAAAATTATAGTGAAATAAATGGTTTTGCCCCTTTGGGGGATTTTTCCTCATTTGTGTGAGTTTGAATGTTCTTGCATGCTTTACATCTTATTTAATCACACATAGATGCATGTTTAGGATTTAATTGGGTTAAACTGTGTTTAATTGGATAATTTCTTAATTTCAATGCACGCGCATCTCTTTCAAATTGGTATCAGAGCAGGTTACGCTAATCTATCGTGTATTCCTAAGTTTCCGCAAAAATTTTCTAAGATATCAATTTTCTGAAAATTTGATTTTTGAAAAAGTGTGTGTTCAATGGAGAAATCATATAATAAAATGCCAGTTTTTGACGGACCTAACTATACATATTGGAAAGCCCGCATGAGATCTGCTTTAAAGGCCATAGATGAACGTGTATGGATTTTAGTTGAAAGAGGGTGGACACCTCCCTCTGTCACTGTTGAAAATGTGACCAGTTTAAAACCTGTCAATTCTTGGACTGAAGAAGAATTTAAATGGTCATCTTTTAACTCTAAGGGTTTAAGTGCTATTTCTAGATCCATCACTCCTGATGAGTTCCGACGTATCATGACGTGCACCACGTCAAAAATGCATGGGATGTTTTGCAACTCACCCATGAAGGAACTAATGCTGTGAAAGAGTTTAAATTGCAAAATTTGACAACTCAATTTGAAACCATCACCATGCATGAGACTGAATGTTTTGATGATTTTTATGCTAGGTTTACTGACATTATTAATACTAGCTTTAATCTTGGTGAACATATTCCTAATGCTAAAGTTGTTAAAAAAATTCTTCGTTCTCTGCCTAAGCTTTTTATCCCTAAAGTCACTGTGCTAAATTCTATGGGTAATTTAAATACGCTAAAATTGGAAGAACTTGTAGGAGATTTGCAAACATATGAAATTGATATGTTCCCTAAAACTGCTAGGTCTAAAGATAAGGGAATTGCACTTAATGCCAAAGAGAAAAAGAGTGAGGGGTCGGCTAGAAAGAGGGCGGAGTCATCTAAAAAGAGAGAGACTGACACGTCAGATTCTGATTGTGATTTTGACTTAGATGATTTGGCTCTTTTTGCAAAAAAATTCAAGAGGATTCTCAAAATTAAGAAAAATGGCAATTTTAAAGATAAAAAGAAATTTGAGAAAAATAAGGTTGAAAAGAAAAATGAAAAAGATTTTAAAGATCATCCTAAGAAAGATAGTGAGAGGTGCTTTGAGTGCGAAGGTAGGGGTCATAGAGCCTTTGAGTGTGCCACTCGTCTGAATAGAGAGAAAGGGAAAGTTGTCCTTAATGCTACTCTTAGAGACGACAGTGAGGTCGAGACGGTGGATTCAGAAGATGAGTCACCGCATGAGTGTAACTTAACCTCATTCATGGCCAGTCATGTGATCACTCCTAGTCCTCCTCATGACGATGAGGATGATGCTTCACTGGGACACCTCGACAGTGAGAGCGATGTGAGTGAGGGGGAGGATGACACAAGTGAGAGCGAGAGTGATATTCAACGTGCCTACGCTGAGTTATATTCTGAGTCTCTTAAAACTAAAAAGCGTAACAGAGCGTTAGTTCTTAAGATCACCGTCTTAAAGGAAGAGTTAAGAAAAGTGAGAGAGAGAGAGAGAGTCCTCCACCTGCTCCGCCCTGAGAGAGAGAGAATCTGCCTGTGTTGAGAAAGAGAGTTTGTTTAGAGAGAGAGAGAGTAATTTTGAGAAAGAGAGAGGGGACTTGACTAAACAGGTGGCTAGTATTACGAGTGAGCTCCATTCCTCCATGGAGACTCGGAAGAAACTTGAAGCCCTTGTTGCCCAGCTGACTCATGATCTTGAGAAAGCACAGGAAGTCAAGGTATAAATCGAGGACAGATTTGGGGAAATGGGAAAGATGCTCCTCGACCCCGCTTTAGGTTTTGGTGATAAGTAGGGAATTGGTAATGATGGTGCCTCTACCTCCCAAATTGCACCTGGACCAGTTCCTGAGTTTACTACGACTCCTTATGGACATCGTCAAAATCCTCGAAGGAGAGTTCGATCAAGAAAAGCAAACCAAGGTCTGCCTTTGAATGTGTTCTTTTGTACCTATTGCAAAAGAAAAGGCCACCTCAGGGAATTTTGCTATAGCATGGGTCGGGCACGACGTACTACAGCTCCACGTCAGCATAGTGATGATTTTTCCAGTCTGAGAGAGCAAGTTGAGTTTTTAGCCGCCACGTCTCAGAGTTTGATGGAGGAGTTCCGACGGATGTCTTTGCCGTCAGTGAATGATTCTCACATTCCAGCTAAAACCAACAACAACAAAGGCAAACAAAATGTAAGGCCCTAAATGTTATTAGGAAGGTTAATTATTTGATTAAGTATGAGTTATATGTTATAAGTTGATGAGGGGTGTTAAACACGTTAATTATTATATTTGGGGGATGCATAGTCATGTGACATATGTGTTGGTTGCATTAGATGTTAATCAAGCTTATGATCGGGGATAACTTGTTTAGATCATATGATTAGTTATGTGGTTAAATGCATCATGAAAATATGTTTCTAATTCATCATTATGTTTATAAAAATTAAACCAAGGTGTTGGTCCGAAATTGGCATTGTTAGGTCGCCAAATGTGAAAGTTTTGAGATTTTCGGTAAATTGCTACCCTTCTGTTCGGGCCCAAAATAGGCATACTAGTTTTATGATTTGTGGAAAATAAAAAATATCAAAGTTGTAGATATATGATCTAAGTTTATAACACAACAAACGGTGTGTAAAACAGAGGTCCAAGTAAGGAGTAATGCTGAAATTACGAAACAAGGGCAAATATGTCTATTCATTAAATGGTATTTTGTCTTACTAGTGGAACACATGGATTGTTTTGATTGGACAAAGGGGAGGTGCCTTATGCCGACTTAAAGAGCTTAAAAATACCCCTTGTTATTCATTTTCATCAGAATTTCAAGTGGGGTTGAGAGTTACTTGGAACAAAGCAAGGTTATGATGAATTAGTGAAGGATTAAGGCAGATTATCGAGAGATAAACAAGCTTATGTATCCAAAGGTGCTTAGGTAAGATTTAGCTTATAAATTTCATTATTTACATGATATAGGGTGTTTTATATGATATTAAAGATCATATTTAGGGATGATATAATACGTGTTGTTACGTGTAGGTGGGTATGTGTAGGTTGTATATATGAAGTATGTTGAATTCATACAACTAAGGGTGTAATCATCATGTTAATCAAATTGGTGTATTTTTGTGAATACTCAATGGAATAGATTGATTCTAGTTGTATATGAAACTAAACTTATACATACAAGTCATATACGAAAATTATGTAAAAATACCAAGAAATGAATCTTGGGTGATAGTTTGAAGTTTGGGTATGAAATCTGCCCCAAAAATATAAGTGCGCACACCAGGTGTTCGATGTTTTGCTTGACTTAGTAAATGAAGTCTAAAAATTATGCAACATCAATTTTATATTATTCAATATGTTTAATATATGTTTCCATGATTTATAACCGAGTAGGACATTATATATGCTTGAAAAATGTTAAGTTATGCTTTGGTGGTCTACTCAGACCTAGATGTGTTAAAAGTGGCATAAATCATTGAATACTTATTGGAATCAAGAAATTACAATTGGAAATATTAGAGAACATATATGGGTATGATATACTTGATGGGGAGAATAAAATACCTTCTGGTTTGTCTTGGGGGTTGTGTTTAAGTTGAAGTTTTGTTGTTGTTTTTCTCCAGAAATTATTTGGAAAATGTTGTAATAAAACAGGCATAACTTTGTCTAGAGAATTCATAATTTAATTCCGTAAATTGCGTTAGAACCCTAATGAATAAGGTGTTATAGAAATGTGAAGTATCATATTCAATTAGTTTTCATTTATGTTAGATTGACCAACTGATGTGATGTCTAACTGAGTTTAATGTGATTTGGTGTATTCAAATACTAATGATGTTGAATTGTTAGGTGGGGAAGCGACTAACACTACCATACCAAGGAAATAGTTTTGGTATTAATCTTAGTACCAAATTAAAGGTGAGTGACCTATCCTATGAAATATAGATGATTATATGTTCATATGGTAATGTGTAGTAAAACTCATGTGTTAAGATGCTTATGGGAGTGATGTTGTATTTATGAAACATATGCATATGATTAAGAATGTTATGTGATGTTATATAATGTTATGGACTGAGGTGGGTCCTTTATCTAATGTTAAGGACTGTGGTGGGTCCTACGGGATGTGGCGGTCCGGTTAACTCAACTTAAAGGTTTGTTGTACTCCGGCCTAATTATGGGATGTGGTATCCCCATTAACTGGGAGTTAATTGGACTGGCGGGTCCAGGCTTGCGAGAGTTACACAATTCCTGTTGGGTTATGACATAAGAAAATAAAAATTGTTATTCAAATTGGTTATATATATGTGATTTATGTGTGGAATATGATCATTCACTAAGCTTGTGTTGCTTACACTCCTATAATGTTATGTTTCAGGTATGCCTATCGTTGGAGTTCACTGCCAAGTTAGGACATTGAATGGGAGAGTGGAGGATAAATAACGTGAGTTTTATATCAACAAACTTTTTTGGTAAATGTTAAACAAAGGAACTTATGTAAGTAAATTTGTTTGTTACTTTTAAGTTGTGCATAAAGGTAGCTATGTTTTCATCCAAACATGCCTTTGAAAAAAAAAAAAACTTGTGTTATTTTTCAAAAGATTTCAAGTACCATATTGTCTAATGGGGATTTATCTCTAAATAAAAGGTTGATTTTAAGTTAATTAAGTTGGGGCGCGACACAAAAGGTCACCACTTCTTGGGTACCTAAGAAAGATAAAAAGGCCTTTGTTGTTCATGTTTCTCTCAAAGCACTTAATACCTCACAGTGGTATTTTGACAGTGGGTGCTCCAGACATATGACAGATGATGCCTCATTTTTTACATCTCTTGAGGATTATCAGGATGGCAGAGTCACCTTTGGAGGTGGGAGCAAGTCTAGCATTGTAGGACGAGGTACTGTAGAGTTACCAGGATTTGCTATGCTAGAGAATGTGTTGTACGTTAAAAGTTTGAAAGTAAACCTTCTCAGCATTAGCCAGCTGTGCGACACTGACTTTGTAGTAAAGTTTTACCTGGACGCGTGTAATGTCTACAATCAAGCTGGTAAACTTTAAATGCAAGGGGTGAGGACCGAGGATAATTGTTATGGGGCTGTTCCTACTTTCTCACTTCTCTGCAACAGCGCCACGATCACTCCTATGGATTTGTGGCACCAACGTCTAGGTCACGTGAACGTTAGAGATTTGACTCGTTTAGTCAAAAAGGACCTAGTACGTGGCTTACCATCTCTTGGAAAGTTAACTTCCACGGTTTATGGACCCTGTCATTTGGGAAAGAAAATTTGGAGCCCTCATAGGAAGTTGCATTCCATTACCACCTCCCGAGTACTTGAGCTTATTCACATGGATCTTATGGGTCCTACTCGTACTGAGAGTTTGGGTGGTAAAAGGTATATCCTCATGATTGTAGACGATTCTCCAGATACTCCATGGTAGGTTTTTTGAGGGAGAAATCCGATGCTGTAGAGTTTTTAATGACCAAGTGTCGTGTCCTGCAAAATCAACACGGAGTCACTATTAACAGGATACGTAATGACAACGGCACTGAATTTAAGGAAGCAAAAGTAGATTCTTATTGTGATAGCCTTGGGATCAAACATGAGTTTTCTGCTGTGAAGATTCCTCAGCAAAATGGGATTGTTGAGAGAAAAAATAGAACGATTCAGGAGATGTCTAGATCTATGCTTCTAGGTCGTAATGTTTCTAGGAGATTTTAGGTAGAGGCAGTGTCTACTGCATGCCACACGGTGAATAGGGTTTACTTGCGTCCACACACACTTAAGACGCCTTATGAATTGTGGACTGGCAAGAAACCCAACCTGGCATATTTTCATGTTTTTGGGAGTATATGCTACATCCTACGGGATAGAGAGACATTAGGAAAGATTGACTCCCGAAGTGACGAGGGAATATTTCTAGGATATTAATCGAATAGCAGAGCGTACCGGGTCTTTAACCTGAAGAGATCTAAGGCTATGGAATCAATAAACGTCACCGTGCAAGATGACGAACCTCCGACGCTTATTGATCCTAACCTTCAGTGTGAGGATGAGGACGTGTCTGACAGTGATCCACTTGTCCCTCACCCACACTCTGTGGTCCCCTCTCCTGTGTTAGGGGACACACCCGCCTGGGTTCGTAAGAGTCATGACCCGGCTGTCATTGTTGGCGATCCCACTCTAAGGGTCAAGACTCGTGCTCAGCTAGAGAACGTTGTTAGCCATCTTTGCTACACGTCTAAAGTCGAGCCCAAGAATAATAAAGAAGCATTCAAGGATGAACACTGGATATCTGCTATGCAGGATGAGTTGCTTCAGTTTAAAAAGAATAATGTCTGGGAACTTGTCCCCCGACCTAGTGAGACTAATGTGATAGGTACCTGGTGGATTTTTAAGAATAAAATGGATGAAAATGGTACCATAATCAGAAACAAAGCTAGGTTGGTCGCTCAAGGCTACACACAGATAGAGGGTGTAGACTTTGGGGAGACATTTGCTCCTGTTACGAGGCTTGAGTCCGTCCATCTACTACTCGCCATCGCATGTCATCTGCACTTCAAGTTATATCAGACGGATGTCAAGAGTACTTTTTTGAATGACATTCTACAGGAGGAGGTTTTTTTGGAACAACCAAAAGGATTTGAAGACCCTAAGAACCCTGAATACGTTTATTATCTGAGGAAAGCCTTATATGGTTTGAAGCAAGCACCCCATGCTTGGTACGAAAGGCTTACTTCCTATCTCTTAGCCCGTGGCTTCAAGAGAGGGGGAGTTGATATGACGTTGTTTGTCAGGAGAAATGACGGTGCTATTTTGGTTGCCCTGGTCTATGTGGATGACATAGTCTTTGGATCCACATGCTCACCACTTTGAGGAGAAAATGAAAAGTGAGTTTGAGATGAGCATGGTTGGTGAGCTTACTTTCTTCCTTGGTCTCCAGGTTCGTCAGCTAGAGGATGGGATGTTCATCTCCCAATCCAAGTATGCTAGAGACCTCGTGAAGAAATTTGGTTTAGACTTCGCTAAGCATGCACGTACACCTATGAGTACCACTACCAAGCTTAGTAAGGACACTTCAGGCAAGGACGTAGAGCAAACCTTATATCGAAGTATGATAGGTAGTCTTCTCTACTCGACTGCCAGTCGTCCTGACATAGCCTTTAGTGTTGGAGTGTGTGCGTGATATCAAGCGTTCCCAAAAGAGTCACATTTACTTGCTCTAAAATGTATTATTAAATACGTGAGTGGGACTCTTTCATACGGTATTTGGTATTCCTTTGATACTGATGACCGTTTGTCCGCCTATTCAGATGCCGATTGGGCCAGGGATGCAGATGGATGTAGGAGCACTTCTGGTGGGTATTTCTATTTTGGTTCTGCTCTTGTCTCTTGGTTGAGCAAGAAGCAAAACTCTATCTCTGTCCACTGCAGAGGCTGAGTATATAGCTTCCGGGAGTTGTTGCACGCAACTCTTGTGGATGAAGCAAATGTTGGAGGATTATGGGATTTCACAGGACACCATGATCATTTCCTGTGATAACACAAGCGCGATTCACATATCCCGTAATCCCGTCCAACATTTGCGCACAAAGCACATCAGGATACGTGAGCACTTTATACGTCAGTTAGTTGAGGAGAAGGTTGTATCCCTGAGTTTCGTTTCTACCGACCATCAGTTAGCCGATATTTTTACGAAACCTTTAGATGCCCTTAGATTTGAAAGTCTTAGAAAGTCTTTGGGGATTTGCACAGTTGACTGAGGGGTTGGTTCGTGTCTAGCATAGGTTGCATTGTCTTTATCCTATCATCTGATGCCTATTGCTAGCTTGTATCATTAGTTTGTTGTCTTTTTGCTTTTTACATTTCTTTTTAGAAAAAAATTTAAGAAAAGCTCAAAAAGATTTTATTTTGATAAAATTTTTGAAAAATACAAAAAGACTTTTGTTTTGCACCTTTTATGGATGAGCATTTAAAGATAGCGAAGTCACAACTTCACTTCATATATTCATGTGACTGTTTGATAGAGATTTGAGACGCTACATCATTTCATCCATGTGCTTTACATTAATTGGAGTCTTTGAGATGTGATTAGTGATATCTTTTTACATGTTTGACTCCTATCTCCTTTATTTCACACATGCACGGCTTTATTTGATTATTGTAATTGTCTATCACATGTTGACTTGAGTGTTTCCATCTCAATTCTGTCTATACAACTAACAATATGCGATAAAACTTGACAAGATTGGATTGCATGTAAAAAATCATTATTCTTGTGAGACTGAGTGGTTGTTTAAGAACGGGGAGGGGCTACGAAAGGTTATTATCACTTCTTTGCACAAAAGCCACCGTTCAAATGGACCTAAAAAATGGAGGAATTTTATTATCCGAGGTCCAAAGAGGTTAAAAGAGCCCGAAAAAATTTAAAGGCAATAAAAAGAAATTCATGCCAAATATGGGCCATTTAGGTTTCACCATCAATTCTCCAAAGTTTGAGAATTTAGAAAGCCTCTATTCAAAATAAAAATTTGAGGGAGTTTGGTTGAAGAAAATAAACGGTTTGCACTTCCTTGAAAGTCCTGAAAAAAGCATGAAATAGTTTTGGACGTTATTGGTGTGGAAATCACTTTGTGCTTTGATTTGTTGATTTGATTGAGTCAATGTCTCATATTAACACCTTTTTACACTAAAGGAAGACTTTGAGTTCATTAGTAAGGAGTATCCGATATTCATCATGCACATATGTCATGTTTGTATGCATTGATTTTCCTATCGAATTTTGCTCACACCCATTCATTTATGCTATCACCGACATGGTTGTTTTGTGTTCATTCATGGTGTGATTTAGTCCTTGTGACACCCCGCACTCTACTTGTTTGATCTATTCTTCTCCTTTTTCTATTTGGTACA
Source organism: Sambucus nigra (assembly GCA_949130495.1). Classification (NCBI taxonomy): domain Eukaryota; kingdom Viridiplantae; phylum Streptophyta; class Magnoliopsida; order Dipsacales; family Adoxaceae; genus Sambucus; species Sambucus nigra. The sequence continues at coordinate 659,064,006 of OX422213.1, read as the reverse complement.
TCATAAAAAAGGGGGAGAAAGAATTATCACATTATATGGGGGAGTTTTGAAGTGTTGAGTTTTTTATCACAAATCGAAATACCTGTTTATCTCATTTCAAACTCGATACGTCACTTGGTATTTTTCTTTATCTCATGTGTGTAGGTACCATCTGATGATCTCTGAATTGCACACCCTGATGAGAAAAGCGTTGTGATTCTTGAAGATTTGAAGAGCAAATGATGAAGTGTTATTCATTTGTATCTTTCCAGTTTTGGGTTCATGGAAGGGTAGATTTGTATAGGCATTGTGTTATTTGATAATTCGGATTTTTGTTTTTATGTATGTATCGGCATAGACATAGGGGAAGATTTGTAAGGACATTTTGTCCATTATCATTTGTTATGTCATACGCCGTTACACCATTGAAGATATTCAAGGTTTATATCGTCATCAACGGATCCGAATATCAAAGAAGAGGAGGATTAAAATTCTGACAGGCCGGACCGGTCCGCCCAGAGAAAACGAACCGATCAGACCCCGGACCGGTCCGCCCCTGTATCGAACTGATCCACCTTGCTGAAAATCCAGTAGACCCTGGACCGGTAGCGAACCGATAAAGCCAAAATAAAAATGAACCGATCCGCCTCCTCGGACCGATCCACCTCAGACCCGGACCGGTCCGCCTGGGATAATTTCGAACAGATCGTGTTCAGATTTTTTAGGCTAAAAGTTTCTTTTATAAACCCACTACGGGAAGTTTGTTTTCAAGACTTCTTCACACGATTTTCAGAGTTCAAAAAACTCAAAGTCTTCATCTTTGTGAGTTATCGAACTCATGTTTTGATTCACACATATTTCCAAATCTTTTGTGAATCGTTTTGAAATCGTAGAACACAAACTCTGTTTTGTTCACACCCTTGTGGAGAAGACCGTTCTTCTTCTTCATTGCTGCCCTCCTGAAAAGGGAAACTTCCAGCCTCCAACTACAGATCCGACTCCTGCGGGTAATACTGTGTCACCCTTGTATTTCATTGTAATCCGTGTAAATTGTACTTTACAAAATTATAGTGAAATAAATGGTTTTGCCCCTTTGGGGGATTTTTCCTCATTTGTGTGAGTTTGAATGTTCTTGCATGCTTTACATCTTATTCAATCACACCTAGATGCATGTTTAGGATTTAATTGGGTTAAACTGTGTTTAATTGTATAATTTCTTAATTTCAATGCACGCGCATTTCTTTCAGAAAATCCTTTATCACCTGAGTCTAACACTGTAACAACCCGTCCTTTTGGATACCATTAAATTCCATAATTAGATATAAATTGGAATTTGGAGAATTTTCCTAAATAGTAATTTTTGGGATTTTCGAGGATTAAATGACTTTCGATGGGTGCTGTAATTATTTTTGGGACTATATAGGTCGAAATATTTTAATTATATGTCGTTGTTGAGTAAAGCGACACGAGGTAAGATTTTTAATTGGAAAACCCGCATTTATTTATTTTGGGTTGGAATAGTGATTTGCGGTCAAGTACCTCGGATGAGAATTTCGACTGCGCCGTGAGTCTCAGAATGTCCGAGATAGTAGGAAAAGAGTGTCCGATTGTCGAAAATGAGTTTCGGATAATTTTAGAGGTAAAAGTAACTCGTAATTGGGTAAACGAGTCGTTTTTGGGTTTTAAGGGTTAAAACCCATTTTCTTCCTATTTAAAGAGGGAGAAGGGAAGAGAATAGAGAGAAAAAAGAAAGAAAGGAAAGTAGAGAGAGAGAGGAGGAGAGAAAAGAGGAGAGATATGGAGATTCGGGCCAAACTCCGCCGGATTCGACTCGAGGTCGTCGGATTTTATCCACGAGGCAAGTGTTTACTTGCTTTATTTATCTTTTGCATAAATATCTCATACCGTAGTTTGGTATAAACAAACCCTAATGGTTTTGGGGTGGGTTATCGTGGATAAAACGGGTTTTTGGGAGTTAAAACAATTAAACCCCAATAATATTTCGATTTATGGAACTTAGGTTTTAACCTAAATTAATTGGTGGTTTTGGGTTCTAGGATGTTTAGAACTCTTAATATATGTGTATTTGTAGTTGGTTGAGGTTGTAGGACGTTGGGTGAGGCGACAAAATCTTGGGAGAAGCTTTAATGGCCGAAATCGTCTCGGAGAAGACGATGAATAGTAACACGTCACTTTAGGGGGCCTTTTTGGCCAGGAAAAGAATTGATTTAGCTTTCAGCCAAAACACAAAAGTTGTAGATCTTTTCGATACGGTCGTGTGGGCGCTGGACGCGTATTTTTCTGAATTTTCTACGATTTGATATGATTTTTACAAGATGACAGCTCCGGGTTGAAATCATCAACTCGGAAATCAAATCGGGAATTGGAAAATTTACGGCTAGAATTAATGTCGTAGATGTTCGGGATAATTTTTGGGGTAGTTTAGAAACCCCGAAAATGAATTTGGGTTGTTGGTTAAGGGAATTGAGGAATTAAAGTTTTGAGGACCTAGTGTGACCGGTCGACCGCGCCCTAAGGCCGGTCGACCGCGTCGAGAAAGGGCCTACTGCTTTGTTTTGTAGGCTTATTTACAACCCGCGGTCGACCGGGGTCTAAGACCGGTCGACCGGTGCCCTGTTTTCAGCCCAAGATTTTGGAGATTAGGATTATTTCTCCTTTTTGAGTTTAATGTTTAAGGCCCTTCCAAATTAGAAATTATGGAGGGTTATGTCTTAAAGGACTTGAGGAATTGGGAATTTATATATGTGTATATTCACTTAGAGTGAATTGGTATAATTGGAGATATCCAAGTGAATCCATAGATGGGATTTTGATATATATTACTTATTAAAGTAAGAAAATAGTTTGGGTTTAGTATCATGCATATATGAATGCATGATTATGATTCTTTGAGAGAATCTTTGGGATTATTGGTCATCGATAGATGGTTTGGCAAATATAGCCATTTTTATATATTCAGGTAGGAATATATGGTATATATATATACTATGTGATTATGTATATATATGATGTGATATAAATGATTTTGAAAATATAAAAATGAATATTTTCAAAATGGGAAAAAGATAAATGATTTTCATAATTGATATATTATGGTTACACACCTCCCTAAATCGCTATCATAAGGGAAGTTGCGCGCGTTGTGGTGAAGCCTTCCTGGCTATTCAGCAGGTTGGATATAGTCCCTAGGCCATATGGGCATTTGTATTTCTGCGCTGGTTAGGGGATTCTGGGTGTGGTCCTGACTTTCCCGCAGACAATATGGCCGCTTCCCGTCGTTGGTAGGTTCCCAGGTTGTCTTGTATAGATAGGCCCCGGAAGATGATAGCCATTTAGGGGCACGTCCAGTGGGGAAACCCGGAGGGGTGGTCTTAGATTTATTAAAGCAATTCATGATAATGGATTGGCTTTAATTTACATTTCCTGAGTATAAAAAGGGAAATGGGATAAAGGTTTGGCTTCGGTAACACTCCCGGATGGAAGAAGGGATGTGGAAGCATGATTTGACCAAAGCATTTTCATGATAATGGAAATGGCTTTAGGTACATTTCCTGAGTATAAAAAGGGAAATGGGATGACATATAAAGGAAAAGCATTTTTATGATAATAAAACTGGCTTTTAAAAAGTATACGATTTGGTAAAGCAATTCATGATAATGAATTGGCTTTCATATTTACATTTCCTGAGTATAAAAAGGGAAATGGGAAGTTTTTAGAAAATGAAAAGTATTAATAAATACTTGTATATAAATCCTCAGTCCGGGAGATAGATCCGGATGTATATTGTAATATGAATATGTATATATGGATGAATCGAGTACCGAGGGTCTAATGGATCCCGACGATCGACCTTGCCGCATAGTAGTGTATCGGGGGGGTTCCTTGTTTGGATTTCGCTTCGCGAGACACCCCACGCACGAATATGGCAGTGTGTTGAGACTGGGGTGAAGTTTAATCCTTAGTGCTCTTATATTATTAATTCTTATGGTATATATATTATTATATATCTTTCTGCACTTAGGGACTGGCGGATCTCGACTATCGACCGTGCCGCATAGTAGTGTATCGGGGGGGTTCCTTGTTTGGATTTCGCTTTGCGAAACACCCCACGCACGAACATGGCATGGCGTTGAGACTGGGGTGAAGCTTATCCCTTAGTACATTACTTGGACTATCTAGGGTAGATAGTGGTGGGGTGATAGACTAGTTTAGCAGGGTAGCTTGACTAGAATGTTCTAGATAGATGCGCTAGGAGTGCACTATTAGCGGAGAGGTGAGGGGTATCTCATGGGAGTGCGATACCAAACTTAAATATGAGATAAAACCTTTTTTAAAATAATAAGGCATTTATGCACTTGCAAAATATTTTCAAAAACTCGGGCTCTGACCCGTTTATCTACTTTTCCTTTCTTGCTATATTATATATATACATAGGTGTCCAGACACAGGGACGCCTGGATGAAAATTCCTTCGAGTCAGACGTCAGCTGCAGCAGCTGTGGATGCGTGCAGGTTTTTGATAGCCGCTTCCATCCTTGTACTCTAGATAGGAGATACTGTATAAACATTCGAGCCAATGGCTCAATTGCATTTATTTATTCTTTCAGTACAGCATTCGATATGGTTGTATATTTGAACCGAGTGTTCGGTTATTTTAATTTATTTCAGTTTCATTTACGCATTAACTTGTGGATGTTTTATTTTAATCGTAAAAAGAGTAGTTAAGTAAAAGTTTTTAACGCTCGCCTAATAGGATATTAGTAATTAAATGGATTTTCGACAGTGATGCTAAGGATGATCCATATGTGACTCCTGTTTTAATTTGATATAGGAGTGATCGCCCGGTATCCCATTAGGCGGGTTGTTACAAACACCACCAAAATTCTTTTATTGGGAGAGGTTTATGGACCTAAGCATTAGGACTTGTTTTGGATATCCTAACATTTAAACATTTATTTTTTAAATACATTTACACTTTTTTACCCCAGAAAAAGTGGGGTAAATGCCGAAATTTTTTGAGTGACCTCGTGTTAATTTCTTTTTTTTTAAGTTTTTTTTCTGTCAAAGTAAAAACTCGTCCTTTATCTGATTTTGGAATTTTCTATCCAAAATCGAAGAATGAGACACGTGGAAATAAATATTTTGTTCACATAAATTATGTAGTTATATTAGCATTTAATTTTTTTTTTTTAAATGGAGAAATTTTTTCTAACCTTTTTAAGAAGCAAATTTATTTATTATAATATGCACTCAAGATTACCTAAGATATTTTGTTTTACTAAATAATGTTACCAGACCACTTAATCTTTATTATGTTCCCTTATCTGTCACGATCTAATCAATAAACCTTTTTTAGCACCCTTGAATTCATACGTTTTGTATCTCAATTTTTTTTTAACAAGAAAAATATTTTATTAATAGATGGAGAAAGAGCCTCTCCAAAGGCACTTACAATCGCTAGAGCAAGGATCTTGCAAAAAAGAAACGACAAACTAACACACACAAAAATATAAATAGAACTATAAAATAAGTTGTTTGAAAGTAATTAAAAAAATTAATCTATAGAAGCATCAAAGAAACCTTTGTTTTGATTTTATATTGCGCAGTGTATATATATTGTTACAGAGAGAGGGGTGATGTGAAAAGTGGTAGAAGCATCAAATAGCCCACCTTGGTGCACTTCTCAATTAAGCATGTTGGAGCCATTGATAATCTAAGAAATGTATTCCATTATCATATCCGCTTTACAGCCGTTTGGTTCGGAGTGAAATATTTTTTGTCGGGAAGACAAATAAAATAGTGAAATATTTTTTCACATAATTAAAATTAATTTTTGTTGGGCTGATGTTGTAAATAAGTGTACAATATATAATTATGAAATTTTAAACATGAATAGATAAGAAAATTTAACTTTAAATAGGTGAAAATATATTTCATCATATTATGATGAGGCGAGATCAAATGATTAAATGAAAATTATTTAGCACTTCGTCATACCAAATAAATAGGAGGAATATGTTAAACTCATCCCTATAAATAATAGAATGGCCGAGAGTTTTTCTTGGAGATATTATAGGATTGTTGCTTATGTTTTAGTTTCATTTATTAAGACAATACCTTGTTAATGTGCAATTGTGACATTGAGTAGCAACAATTAGACGAGTTTACAAAACCCATTAAGTGCAAATCTAAACGACTGAGTTTACAAATAAAGTATCATAAAACGACAGGTCGTTTTCGGGTGAAATGATAAGCAATTTTCTCTTTCCATCCTAAAATGGTGTCGTTTTGAAATAGTTTGTTAGAAAATATGTTGATTCGGTCCACACGTGATCGAATCATATGTAAATTGAATTTTTAATTTTGGGTATTTATGTAAATCTGCAGGCTCGAGAGGCCCAAGAGGCCGTAACCCTCGTCAGGGAAAAAACAGGTTTAGACCTCTTCTCCTTTTCTAAAATTAAATGTAGTACTATTATAGCACTTTAAATTATATATCATGCATATTATACCAATATATAAAAAAATTCAATTATTTGGGTTCGACAAATATATCATGCATGTTTTTCGTTATTAAAAGCAAATTAAGAAGAAACCCTATCCGAATAAAGTTTTTTTGCTTAAAAAAAAGAAAAAAAAAACTTTTAGGCCAGCATAACTCTTTTGTTGGGAGGCCTTTTTGAAATTTCTGGGACCTAAAGCAATATTAGTTTTTGGATATCATAACATTTATTATATACATCTAAATATACACATCGCCATCAGCTTGAGAACAACAATCAAAGGCTTTGGTTTTGGGACTACTGATCATCTTTAGATGATTTATTTCTATTCTCTATCGACTTAAAAGTTAAGTTTTTATGTATCTGTTTTAATCTTGTAATAAATACCAAAAACACCAATGAATTATATGGTCATTGAAATTTTGAAAATAAAATTATCAACTAGTCTCGTTTACTAAGTATGTAATTAAATGGGTCATGCGGATTTTTTTTTACTCCAACACATCCTATTAAAAATAATTTTATTCCTCAAGTCCAATTAGAAACTAGGTAGTAAATATATTCACCTATTAAGGAAATTTTATTTTGACATAACCAATGATTTTTTTTATAGAAACATGGCGTATTTATCAAGCTTAAAAGATCAGTAATCAATAGAGATTCTCAAGTTATATAAAAAAAAGTAATCGTTAGGGTCAACTAATTGTATATGTTTATGGAAAGTTTATGAGATAATTATTATGATCATTAGTTTTCAACCTCGTGCCATGCGCGAGCGCTTTGTAGTCCTCATCGTATAACTTTTTTTATAGTCATAGTTGAAAACATATATAAAAACAAAATATAGTAATGTAACACAAAAAGTGAAGGCACAAGAAAAGTAATTTAAGGCCTTATGTGATGCATGCCATCTTCCAATTTTTATTTATAATGCCTTTTACATTGATTGTACTAAAATCCTAAACATATATACACAATAGCACAAACATAAAATCATACTCAAACTTACTACATTAGCGAAATTATAAAATCATATGACAAATCCAAATCACTATCCAAACCAAGAGAGATTAAGTGAAATTATAATCTTAATATTTCATTCCAAATTAAGAATGTATCATTCACAATTGTGTACAGTCATTGGAACATTACAGATAAAATGATAAAAAAAAAATTATGAGAGAGGTAGAGATAGAGAAGCGAAATAAAAACCTTTTCACTTTGGGATTGAGAAAACCGAGTAACAAAAATTACGTTTGGAACTTCTCCTCGTTGTTGCAAATCCCATTATTACAAAACTCAAATAAGGTTTGAAACTTCTTCCCACAGCTGCAAAACCCGTCAACGCAAAACACGCCTTTTTTTAGATGGAAATCCGGGTGAGCGGGGGATACATTTTGAAGTCATATCTAAGGTAATAAGCTTGAGAGTGGGTTTATTTTAAATTTGGCTACATTTTGATGCGACGTGGGAGAAGTAAAATTGGAGACACCATTTTTATATTAATAGATTTGATTATTTAATGTCGATATAAAATTATGACTTGAGACTGCTTAAAAATATAACTTATTTCGATGACTGTTTTTAAATAAAAAAGTTTAACATGTGAATATGGTCATGTTAATAGATATGTGGGGTTCCTTAATAATTGGTATCATTAAAGTTTCTTAAAAAAGTTTAAACAATCTATTGAATGAATTTACAAATGAAGATTGAGTGAATTTATTCTCTTTCACTTGATAAAATATTTTTCCTTTGGTTTTCGTCATTCCAACAGTTTTCTTTTTCATTTGTTCTTAATATTTGAAATAAATAAAATCTTTCATTAAAGATTAAAAAAAAGGTACAAAGCTAAGGGGACAATTTGTCCGACAACAGAGAATAACGAAACCACATGCAGACTAAAGAAAAACACGAGAATTATAGAACCAAATCAATCCAATTCCATAAATAAAAAATCTAATCATGATGATTTATTTCTATTATTTTATATAAGCCAAAAATAAGCTACAGCAATGGTACTAAAAATTGTTTATAAATCCCATACGTCTGTAACAAAAGTCTTGTCTTCTTTGAGCTTTATCAAGAACAATGAAGGAATTTGTTAATACCACATGCACATGTATATATTTTAATGTAACTTACTAAGTCCTCATTTGGAATTGTGTTGAGTAGAATATGAATAACAACTTCAAAATTATATATAGGGAGAATATCACAAGTGGACCTAAAAAGCGAACTTTTTAATGGACCTCAACAAAAAACACCTAACAACCCATTAATTTTAATTCATATGTTGTAATTGGTCTGCGGTAACGGAAACGGGCACGGACACGCGTGTCGATCGTATATTTCTTTTACCCCCTAACCCAAACTCCACTATGGAAGACCACTAGTTAAAAAAAATTAAGTTGTTGGCGCGAACCAATTACACTATAGAAATTAAAATTAATGGGTTGTTAAGTGTATTTTGTTAAGGTTCATTAAAAAGTCCACTTTTAAAGTTCACTTGTGATCATTTCCATATATATATATATATATATATATATATATATATATATATATATATATAGAGAGAGAGAGAGAGAGAGAGAGAGAGAGACGCTCACCCACATCATGATGTAATACATCACATCATCCATCGCACCTACTTCTAAGCCCTAAGAAAAAAATCCAAATTTTTCATTTTGTTCTTAAAATTAACCTATTAATCAATCCATATTCAAAATATTAGTTCAAAATATATTTTGTAGCTATTTTTAAAAAATTCATAAAAAAACTGTTGGCGCAGACCCTTATAAAAAACGTATTTTGACCAGTTTTTTTGTTAATTTTAAAAAATAGCTACAAAATGTATTTTGACCCAATTTTTCGAACATGGGTTTATTGGAAGGTTAATTTCACGTGAAAAATAAAAAATTTAAATAAAAAGTTTTTAAAGGCCTACAACTAAGTGTGATGTATTGATGATGTATAGAGTATGATGTAGGTGAGATTTCTCATATATATATAGTACTGCTCCTTTACGGACCAGTCCACATTTTAATAGTGGGGACGGGGCGGTGAGCCTAGAAAAAAGAGTGCCTATAATCTAGCCGATAATTTTAGGCTCAACGTCTGGTGACATATGTCCGGTCTCCACATTTAAAGTGTGAGAAAGTCCGCACAAGGGCATTATATATATATATATATATGAAAATTTGTTACGTTGATAAGGTAGACCTTGATATTTGTCTGTGTCCTTCAAAGATAACAAAGAAAAAGTAAGAGCATAGTACACAGAGAACACATTGTGATTGCATTTCGATCAAAAATTTAAAATCTTAATATGAGACTGGATAGGGACTTTTGAGAATCTTTGTCGAATTCAATAACCTTTTATGTTTCATATTTTGTAGTTTGCTCCATGGACTTTAAGAACAAAAATTACGTAACCATTACTGTCAATGTAAAGGTCCAAATTACGAACCTGAACCATGTTGCACGGCCTTTAAACAATTAGCTTGCCCTTTTGCGGACCAAGTAAATGACGTGAAAAGCCAATGCGCCCTCTCCTTGTTCAACTACATAAACCTATACGGAAAATACCCGTCGGGATTGTTTTCTAGTTTGTGCCGCGAAGGCAAATAAGGCCTTGATTGTAACGAGGTTTTGAAATTAATAGCCTAAAATTAAACTAGAAAAAATGGGTCCCTCGCAAAAAGAACCCAATCAGCGATGTTGATGCTCACGTCTGGCTTCCTGATTTTACTATTCAACTTGTTCTGAAGAATAATTCATTTTTAATGGAAAAATTATATCACCTGTATTGTTTTTATTCGATTGATTTTGTATTGTGTATATATCTATATAATAAGTTTCAAAACGTATGTATGCCATAAGCTTAGCTTATGATGTCATAAGATAAGTTTTCTTTGCACTTCCTTATCATTTAAAATTTTAGATTCCCCCTCTTTTCTTTCTCACTAATTTATTTTCCCTTTTTCACTTTAATTCAAACATAAGGTTATTTTGGTAAACATAACACAAAATCCGCACCTTCTCGATTTAAATTTGGGGAAGTTGTATCTAACAGTGAAAGAGAGAGATACATTACATTATATCACCCTCACACTACATCTGACAAAACCCACCGCCCCACCCATTACATTCTGGCACCCACCTTGAGCGCTTCCCCCATATCCCATTTCTCAGTTACACAGCCTTTCCCCATATTCTCTCTCTTGATGTTTTCTACAACTCTTTCTTCATCCATATCTCTATCACACTTGCTTCCTCTTACACTCACCATTCTCTCACGCCACCCGTAGAACGTCTCTCCCTGCAACCGGCATTGGAAGGAAAAAAATGGATCATTATATGGTATATTTTTGTCCTACTTCGTTTAATTTCCCTCATATTATTCTAACTTTTGGTTTCATCGATTTGGTTGTATTGGGCGTAAGGTTTGAACTTGGTGATTTTTTCAGTCATTATACTCCATCTCTAATTAGGTTTGTGCTACATATTTGAGTTTAAATATGAGTTTAGCTCGCACTTTCCTTACTGACTCCATTTTTCTCTTTTGGCTTTCGACCGGGCTTCATCCCCAAACCACTGATAAATACCATTTGGTTTAATTAATACTAACCCATATAACTGAGTTTAGTTTTTAGATTCTCTTATTTTGAGTTCCTTGATTTTCAAGGATCTAAAATTTAAATTTGCAAAGCTTTGATTATTTTTAATCAAAGTGAGTTAAATGTCCAAGTGAGTTAAATTTTGTTTACATTTATTTCAATGAATGATTTTATTTCTATGAATGATAATAAAAATTATGTTGTCTGCGTGATTTGTTAAATTAAGGATGGTCATTGAAGACTCAAAAATATTAATAATTTCCTCCATATGGTTTCTTAAACAATCGCTTGCATAGTTCTTGTTTCTATATGATTTAGTTCAATTTTTGGTTGTTTAGTTTGTATGTTTATATGTTCTATGATATCGGGGTGATTTTTAAAGATCCTCAAAATCCATCTATGTATAGATTTAGTAAAAACACAATTAAGAAACAAGTGTTGAAAATATTCATTATGAATTCTACCAAACACACATCTGGAGATCAATGTAATGCTTTAGTTTGAATGGTGTCTTGGACAACCAGATTAATTTTCATCAACTTTGACAAAGTGAGAGACACTCTAAGATGAATTCAATTCTTCTCAAGAGTGCTAAAATGAGTATTAGAGACTCTCTTGATCGTTACATCTTTAAAAGCATCTTTAAAAGATAGAACTCTAATACCCCACACTTTTATGGATATTTAAATTACATAAATGGGTGTAATTTGCAGATTTGAGGAATTTCAGTGAATGATAATTTTTTGAAATTTAGAGTGTAAGATCTTTTTCGATGTGTGTTACATTTACTTTTAGGACAAAGTAAATAAGTCGAATTATTTTAATTACATGTCGCAGTTGGGTAAAGCGATGAAGGATAATATTTTAATTGGAAAATCCGTGTTGAGATGTGTTGGGTTTAATTAGTGAATTGTAGTTAAGTGACTCAAATGGAGATTTCGAGTGCGCGATTGGTTTCAAAATGGCTGAGATAGTCAGAATAGAGTATCCGGGGGTAATGTTTAGGTTCTAGGGTTTTTTGGACCAATAAGGATTCTCAATTGAGTAAACGAGTCATTTTTGGGTTTATAAGGGATAAACCCTTATTTCTCTCTATATAAGGCACGATATATGGAAATAAAAGAGTGAAAAGAGTCACGAGAAGAAAGGAATGAAGAGACGGAGAAGAAAAAGAGATTCCGGCCAAACTCCGCGGGATTCGACTCGAGGTCGTCGGATTTTATCCACGAGGCAAGTGTTTACTTACTTATTTAATTTAGTGTGTTTATTTCTTATATTATAGTTGGCATGTAAAACTATGAATATTTTTGGGTTGGGTTTTCGTGAATTAAAACGGATTTTTCGAAAGATTAACGAGTAAACCCCGGTTAATATCCAATTCGAGAAATTAGGAATTAATTGAAACAAATTGTTGGATATGGGTTCTAGGATGATTAGAACCCTTTTTATGTGTGTATATGTTTTTTTTTAGGTTGGAGGATGATAGTAGAGGATATAAAAGCTTGGGGGAAGCTTTAATGGCCGAAACAGGGGCCGGAGAAGAAGCTGCATTGTTTGGTCGATTGATCGATGGCCAAGGGTCGATCGATCGACCCTACAGAAATATTGACAGTTTCGTCTAGTGTTGTTTAAATGTGATAAATTCCAAATTTAATTGTTTTTGGCTTATTTATTTAAGGAAATAAATATCTAATTAGGGGAAATTGTTCCTAGCCATTTAAGGGAGTTAATTGGGGTTAGGAAGTTGCTAAATGATTTGGCACTTAATGTGTAGTTTTTGAGGAAAAATAAATTGTGGAGTTAGATGTTTGGGGTTCCTAAAAATAGAGTGGGGACCTCTAAATTATTATTTGAGTGAAGCGTATACTTTGGATTCGTGGAAAGTAGAATCCATGACTTATTTAATTAGGGGTGTTTGGGACGAGTAACACTCGGGGTAGTATTTCAGCGGGGGATTTCATATATATTATGCGTGTCAAAAAACAAATATTGATATACCCCCTATATGTTCGAGTAAATCTTAGTATGTGAGTAGGATGGAAATAAATTATAGAAACTAGAGATATTGAGTGGTTGTTCGGTGTCGGTTGACGACTATTATTAGGTAATGCGATACCTATGGGACTAAAACAAGTTGAGAATATACTTATTTAATTATTCTTAATTGGTATATTCGGGACTATATATATAAATCCTTAAAAGTGATTAAGGTGAGAGTTATATATTAAGTAAGAGAATACTTATTTGATTAGTATTTTAAGTGTGTGAATACTTAGATACTAATACGAATGGGAACATTCGGGGTTTTTTGCTATTGCTATGAGATTTTGACAATTATAGCCTTATGTATTGAGAAGTGATATAGATTATATATACGACGTTGTTATAGCATATATAATATGATACGGAAATATATATATATCTATGTGTGATTGGTATATTTGTACTTTAGAGGCTGGTTCCATAGGCTTTCCTTTGACATAGGGTTGGACGGCCAGATTATATATTTTTCTCTAGTGCGATCCAGGGAGGTTGCGTGATGTGGGTGAATCCCCTGTCTTGAGGAGCGGGGAGAGTATATCCCTAGGTCATATCGTCCTTCGTTCAAGTGCGATGTGTGTACTACACTTGCAGGGGGAACATGACCGCCTCCAGCGTTGTGTATTTTTACCATGAACATGAGTAAGTCTGGCTTCGTACCATGGTAGAGTGAGTAAACCCGGATTTGGATAGGCACCATGAGATTGCATCCTCGAGTTATAGCTCAGTGGGATGGTTATTATACTTATGATTGTGATAGGTATAATTATACTTGTTGCGTATAGTGTACAACTTGTTGCGCATTATCTTATGTAAAGAGAAAAAGGAATAAGCTTGTATTCTCATTCCGGGATATTATATCTGGATTTAAATTGTGATTAGTATATTAAAGTGAGAACTATATATATTTATATATGATTTTATATATATACACACGTTATGCTCTCAGGGCTTAATGAATCATGACAATCAACATTGCCAGGTAGTAGTGTATCGGGGTGGTTCCTTATTTGGATTTTGCTTCGCGAGACACCCCACACACGAAACATAGCACACTGTTAGGAATGGGGAGAAGTTTAGTCCTGAGTACTTGGGTTCCCAAGGACTTTTAGTAGCATGGGTGACCAGATTGTTTAGGCAGGGTAGCTTAACTAGGTTGTCTAAAAGGTATACGATAGGTGCGCACTATTAGAAGAGGGGTGAGGGATATCTCATGAGAGTGCAATACCAATTTAAATATGAGATATTTCATATTTTTAAAATATGGCATTTATGCACTTGCTAAATATTTTCTAAATCGGGCTCTGACTCGTTTCTCTATTTTCCTCACTTGCTATATATGTATATATATTAGATGTCCAGACACATGGACATTTGGATGATGATTTCTTCGAGTCAGACATTTGCTGTAGCAGCTGTGGATGCATGGAGGTTTATTTTAGACGCTTCTATCCTTGAGATCTAGATAGGAGGTATTATAGAAACATTCGGGACGATAGCCTAGTTGTATTCATTTATTCTTTTACCACCTTTTTGTGTGGCGTTCGATTTGGTTATAATATGTTAAAGTGAGTGTTCGGTTATTTTTATTTCATTTCAATTTTGTATATATAAATTGTATGTTTGTTCCACTTGATTGATTTGATTAAAAAGATTAGTTAAATAAAAATTTGACGCCAGCCTAATAAGTTATTAGTAATTAATTTGGTTTTTGATAGTGATGCTGAGAATGAACCATATGAGACTCCTATTTTAATTTGGTATAGGATTGATCACCCGGTATTTTATTAGGCGGGGTGTCACAGATGGTATCAAAGCATCAGGTTCTAGTATTCAAAGGAATCTATGCGGACGTACTACGCTTTCAGCTTTGCTCTTGATTTGATTTAGAGACCTATGATTAGGATTGTTGATTCCTCCTATGAGATTTTGTTCTCCTGCCGTTATATAAGATTATACTAAATCTTTTGTGCCCTCGTTAGAGATTCTTGTGTTGATCGATGAAGGGCGACCAGGGAAGGCCGTGATGAGGGCATAAGGAGGTGGGGCTCAGTTGGAGTTGTGAGCTGAAGTTGGAGACCAGGACCACAGTAGAGGTCGCTCTCCTTATGGAATTTGTCGAGGGTTGATACAACGACTACTAAAGTATAGTAGTTAGAATTATCCAAGTACCGCTATAGTATGGAGAGTGGTGCTGATTTGAATTACCCAGTGAAGTAAATTGGAAAAAAGTTCAAAAGGGTCTTTGATAAGGACCATATGTTGAAGTTAGGTCATAGGAAGTAAGTGTAGCATTACTGAGTGGAAGTAGAAGGCTCAGAAGCTTTGGCTTAGAGTAGGGTATGGAAATACCCATATGTGAAAATTCGAGGAAAATTTTTCACTCGTGGGAGTAATATTGAAATGGTGGGAACGGTAGTCACCATGTTTGAGGGAGTAGGATGTTTTGCTCATAGAGGGATCTTACGGATGGATATAACCGTTAGTTCCTTTGATTTATAAGGAATAAAGAGAATGCAATTCCTGAATTTTTCACATGAGGGTCGGTTAGAGGCCGACAGTGAATAAAAAGTTATGGAGAAGTGAACTTTGTGCCGAATTAAGGTAGGTACAATGAAGAGAGAGTCCTTCAGTGGAATCATAGTCTCACTAGTAAGTGTTGCTAACACTTATGGAGAATTTGTGTTTATGGAACCCCATTGGTGGACATCCACTCGAGGAAATTCATTGAAACAGGGTTGTTAAGGCTGGTAGTGGAGTTTCCTTTTGACGAAGAAGTTAAGGGGACTATGAGGATAATTGTTAGGATGAGGCTATTATTGTCCAAGATACTGATAACCTTAACATGGTCAGGGTGGCCAGTGAGGGGGAATCTGGTGAGGTGGAGTGTAGAACCATATGGTTAGTCCTTGCTCGGTAGGAGTAAAAGGACAAGAGTGGAGTGCTTAGATGGAGCATTTATTAAAGTATCTTTTGGTTCAGTTAAGACAAGTGTGTTATGTCTGGGAACCAATTGGATCTGTCAGAGAGATTGGCGAAGTTATTGTTGTGAGTTTCACCTCAGATGAAGGAGGTATATTTTGTGTGGCTAGATAGGGTCGCAGTATTTTTGTTCACCCTATATTCGTGTGTGTGATTCAAGCTTCGTGGTGGTATCGATAACACTATATAGTGTTTGTCTATGTGTCTTTCGCTGTAAAGGAGTTCTATTTTCTTTCATTCGCTGTAAAAGTAAGTGTTGATATTTTGAATTTATATCTTGTTTGTACTGCTCGTTTTATGTGTGTTATACAAGTATAGTACTATTGTAAATGTAATGTATTTGTGGATTATCGGAGCGATAGCATGCTGATGATTGCAAGACTATCGTATCCGTGGTTCTAAGGTGGAACAGGTTTTTATTGCGATATCTCATTTGGATACAAGTTGAGCTCGCCTTTAATATATGTTTAGATGGAACTTCGATGAGTAGATGTTACACTATCATGACTTTGGTGCATGGGGACCTTATAGATATGGTCTAAGGTATGCTGTATTTATTATTTTTACATGTTTAACACTGACATACCTCCATAACCAACAAAGTTAAGTAGTATCATATCGGAGGGTTTCCTTGTTTGGATTTTGCTTGTGAGACACTCCACGCATGAACCTTAACGATGTTGGTAGCGGAGAGATGTTATTGTATGCTAGGATATCGGTTTTGGTGAAATCAGCCGAGAATTATGTGATGATTAAGGGCTGATAACAAGTAGATGAGTGGTGGAAAAGCACTGGAGATGTTTCACTCGCTGCAAGTATGTGGGTGAGGCAATCAAAAAGAAATTGATTTGAGGCTTATAGCCAGACCTTCAATAGAAGGCAAATTCAGAGGAAGTATGTTTTGGTTACGATGTTCGTAAAAATTTTGCAGAGAGTAACATGGAAGGACATAGTAGTAGAAGTACATTAATAGGTTAGCGAGGTAGGATTTAGAACGTACCGATGGTTTTCCTTAAGCCGTTATATCTCGATGACCAACGATGCGAGGAAGTAGTGTAACGGGAGGGTTCCTTGTCTAGATTTTGCTTTGTGAGACGTCACACCCATGAAACCGAGCGAATGTCGAAAGTCGGGAGAGTTCTTGGGCACTAGGGACATGTTTAGTATAGTATTCATTTTATGTGTGTAGGAAACACGTCAATTTTAGGGTTGTTAGGAAGTAAGGCCAGTAGGACTAGTGGTGCTGACATAGGAATATTGTTGTGAGTTAACCACAAGAAGATTGGTGGGTTAACCATGAGAAGGATTGAATTTCCAGGTATAGGAAGAATTGAATTTCTAATTATTCGGGTTAGGAAAATCCAGGTGTTAGTACCAGGCCGAGGGAATGAGGCCCACTTTTAGAGAGGGTCTTACATGTCGGACATTTACAATGGTTGTGCAGAGAGGCACATATTAAAAGGTGTATGGGCACCTTGGTGAGTTGATTTTATATACCGCCAGAAATATAAGGGGCGTAGTATATAAAACTGAAGATTATGTTGTGAGGCAGTTATAAGTGAGATTGAAGTTTGTTGAATGGAACGTCGTAGGAGGCACGCGATGATCCAATTATATAGCTGCAATAAGGAGTAGCGCACTTGGGATGGAAAATAGACAGGAGCAGACAAGTGCCAGTATTATTTCATTTTCGAAGAAAATTCAACGTCGTGAGGTAGATGAATGGACGCTTAAAGTAGTAGCTTTCCGATGGGATCGAGACGGTTAAGCTGGGATTATAGACTCATTTTCTTTATATACGGTCTTAGAAACACTAGGTGTGATGTGTAATTTTTAGAGTTGACCTTATGAACAAGGTAGTATCTTAGCATATAGATATATAGTTAAACTTTTTGTTAAGCGAGTGCGTTAGAGTATAAGCGTTGAGATAGGTGGGTACCATTTGGGTTAGTACCATTCGACTTTTGTGCACTAGGATGCAGTGTGATTAGCGATCCTAGATTGGTACTACCGGTCGTATCCAAATTTTGGGGAGGAAATTCTATTGTAAGGGGGGAGAATGTAATACCCCGCACTTTTATGGATATTTAAATTACATAAATGCGTGTAATTTGGAGATTTGAGGAATTTTAGTGAATAATAATTTTTGGAAATTTCGAGTGTTAGATTTTTTTGATGTGTGTTACATTTACTTTTGGGACTAAGTAAATAAGTCGAATTATTTTAATTACATGTCGTAGTTGGGTAAAGCGACGAAGGATAATATTTTAATTGGAAAACCCGTGTTGAGATGTGTTCGGTTTAATTAGTGAATTGTATTTAAGTGACTCGGGCGGAGATTTCGAGTGCATGGTTGGTTTCGAAATGGGCGAGATAGTTAGAATAGAGTATCCAGGGGTAATGTTTAGGTTCCAGGGATTTTTGGACTAATAGGGATTCGCAATTGAGTAAACGATACATTTTTGGGTTTATAAGGGATAAATACTTATTTCTCTCTATATAAGGCACGATAGAGGGAAAGATAAGAGAGAAAAGAGAGAGGAGAACAAAGGAAGGAAGAGAGGGAGAAGAAAAGGAGATTTCGGCCAAACTCCGCGGGATTCGACTCGGGGTCGTCTTGATTTTATCCACGAGGCAAGTGTTAACTTGCTTATTTAATTTAGTGTGTTTATTTCTCATATCATAGTTGGTGTGTAAAACTATAAAGATTTTTGGGTTGGGTTTTCGTGAATCAAAACGGGTTTTTCGAAAGATTGACGAGTAAACCCTGGATAATATCCAATTCGAGAAACTTAGGAATTAATTAAAATAAATTGTTGGATATGGGTTCTAGGATGATTAGAACCCTTTTGTGTGTGTATATATGATGTTTTTTGAGGTTGGAGGATGATAGGAGAGGGGATAAAAGCCTGGGGGAAGCTTTAATGGCCGAAACAGGGGCCGGACAAGAAGCTTCCCTGTTCGGTCGATCGATCGATGGCCAAGGGTCGATCGATCGACCCTACAGAAATTTTGACAGTTTCGGCTAGTGTTTTTAAATGGGATAAATTCCAAATTTAATTGTTTCTTTCTTATTTATTTGAGGAAATAAATATCTAATTAGGGGAAATTGTTCCAAGACATTTAAGGGAGTTAATTGGGGTTAGGAAGGTGCCAAATGGTGTGGCACTTAATGTGTAGTTTTTGAGGAAAAATAAATTGTGGAGTTAGATGTTTGGGGTTCCTAAAAATAGAGTGGGGACCTCTAAATTATTATTTGAGTTAATCGTATACTTTGGGTTTGTGGAAAGTAGAATCCATGACTTATTTAATTAGGGGTGTTCGGGACGAGTAACACTCGGGGTAGTATTTCGGTTGGGGATATCATATATATTATGCGTGTCAAAAACAATTGTTGATATATCACCTATATGTTCTAGTAAATCCTAGGATGTGAGTAGGATGGAAATAATGGTTAGAGGCTAGAGATATTGAGCGGCTATCCGCTGTCAGTTGACGACTATTATTAGGTAATGCAACACCTATGGGACTAAAACAAGTTGAGAATATACTTATTTAATTATTCTGAATTGGTATATTCGGGACTATATATATAAATCCTTAAAAGGGATTAAGGTGCGAGTTATATATTAAGTAAGAGAATACTTATTTGATTAGTATTTTAAGTGTGTGAATACTTAGATACTATTACGAATGGGAACATTCGGGGTTTATGGCTATCGCTATGAGCGTTTGGCAATTATAACCTTATGTATTGAGAAGTGATATAGATTATATATACGAAGTTGTTATAGCATATATAATATGATACGGAAATACACACACACACACACACACACACACACACACACACACACACACACACACACACACATATATATATATATATATATATATATATATATATATATATATATATATATTTGTGTGTGATTGGTATATTTTTACTTTAGAGGCTGGTTCCATAGGCTTTCCGTTGGCATATGGTTGGACAGCCAGATTATATATTTTTCTCTAGTGCGATCGAGGGAGGTTGCGCGATGTGGGTGAATCCCCTGGCTTGAGGAGCAGGGAGAGTATATCCCCAGGTCATATCGTCCCGCTTTCAAGTGCGATGTGTGTACTCCACTTGTAGGGGGAACATGACCGCCTCCACCATTGTGTATTTTTACCATGACCATGAGTAAGTCTGGCTTGGTACCATGGTGGAGTGAGTAAACCTGGATTTGGATTGGCACTATGATACTGCATCCTCGAGTTATATCTCGGTGGGATGGTTATTATACTTATGATTATGATAGGTATAATTATACTTGTTGCGTATAGTATATTGCTTGTGTATGAAGATGAGATATCATATAGCGTTATCTTGTGTAAAGAGAAAAAGGAATAAGACTGTATTCTCATTCCAGGAGATTATATCCGGATTTAAATTATGATTAGGATATTAAAGTGAGAACTATATATATTTATATAAGAGTTTATATATATACGTTATGTGCTGAGGGCTTAATGAATCCCGACGATCAACGTTGCCAGGTAGTAGTGTATCTGGGGGGTTCCTTATTTGGATTTCACTTCGCGAGACACCCCACGCATGAAACATAGCGCAGTGTTGGGAATGGGGAGAAGTTTAGTCTTGAGTACTTGGGTTCCCGACGACTTTTAGTAGTATGGGTGAAAAGATTTTTTTAGGTAGGGTAGCTTAACTAGGTTGTCTCAAAGGTGTGCGCACTCTTAGAAGAGGGGTGAGGAATATCTCATGAGAGTGCGATATCAATTTAAATATGAGAGATTTAATATTTTTAAAATATGATATTTATGCACTTGCTAAATATTTTCAAACTCGGTCTCTGACTCGTTTCTCTATTTTCCTCTCTTGCTATGTATCTATATATATTAGGTGTCCAGACACAGGGACGCCTAGATGGTGATTACTTCGAGTTAAATGTTTGCTGCAGCAGCTGTGGATGCATGCAGGTTTATTTTAGATTCTTCTATCCTTGAGATCTACATAGGAGGTATTGTAGAAACATTCGGCCCGATAGCCCAATTAGATTCAATTGTTCTTTTATCGCCTTTTTGTGTGGCATTCGATTTGGTTGTAATATGTTAAACAGAGTGTTCGATTATTTTTATTTCATTTCAGTTTTGTATAATTAAACTTTGTGTTTGTTACACTTGATTGATTTGATTAAAAATATTAGTTAAATAAAATTTTGACGCCAGCCTAATAGGTTATTGGAAATTTATTTGATTTTCGACAGTGATGTTGAGAATGAACCATATGAGACTCCTATTTTAATTTGGTATAGGATTGATCACCCGATATTTTATTAGGCGGGGTGTCACAAGAACACCTGTCTAACTAGATGTCCAGATTAAGACGTCACATTGCTCCTCCAAAGGCAATGGAGTTTGCATAATTCTAGCAGATAAAAGAGAAATTTTGAGGAGAAATCAAGAGAGATGTTCCATTTTCTTTATTAAATATCCAATGTGCTCCCTTTAAATAAGAGTTCACATATTATGGTTTGTATTTGTTGATTTATATTTTTTGCATTTACTATCCATGCCATATATAATCCTGATGAAGGTAAAGCCGCTGAACTAAAATGTAATTATCGTTTCTTTTCAGTTAATCGTTGATATTGCAATTGATCACTATGTTCTATAAATATTATGAATAAAAAAGGTAACTTTCGACAGTTCATTCTTTGGAAGCTACAAGAAGCCACTTGCATTCAACAGTTCACTCTATAAATGTTGTGAGTTTGTTCGATTTTGGGGCCATTTAGTTGGGATCTCTGATGTTTACTATTACATGTTTCTACATATGCTATTTGACGTTTTCGCATATTTCCCTTGCTTATAGTTTCATTCCAGATCATCAAAATATTATCATTCCTATAGTTTGACCATTTTCAATGTTATGTTCAATTGTTATTAATAAGATCAATAAGTGTTAATGATACCCGATTCTTAAATGGTTCTCTGTTTCTTCTTTAAATATGGTTATGCTTCATGTTAGTACACAGTCATGAAAAATTTCATTGCAAGCAGTTAACTATATTCCCTTGTTATACATTAGTATATTTCAATTGAATAAGGTATTGACCTTACAGTTAGTTATGTTTGTGTAAGTTATAGCTTTTGTAAAACACTTAAAGCTTCATACTCCATTTACCTTTATTATGGACTATGTACGTATTATTTTACCTCTGTTATGGACCATATACGTAGTATTTTAAAATGCGCATTTGCATGCATTTTTGGTTTCATTTTTTTATAATCATACGTACAGATTTAGGATTGTCTATGTAGTTTCTTATATCTATTGTTACATTGTATTCTTTACATTACATTTATTTTAGATTATTTCCATCATAATGTTTTTTTATTAGATTGATTGTAGCTTATTTTCACAATGAACAAAATAGGATGGATGATTGTATAATTTTTACAATGAGTATACTTGATAATACATTTTATCGGATGATTTAAAAACAATTAAAGAGTAATCAAACGGATTTACAAAAGGATTGTGCAATAATACACTATTGCATTCATGATGATCATTAGAATGCTTAAATTTATGGTTACCAACTTATTTCCAAAAGGATTATGTCAAAAAATATCATGTGGGTGAACTTGGAATGCAAGTTTAGCAATAAACATACAAGATACCATGTTGTCGCTAAGGTTTTGATTTGTTTTCTTCTATACTAATTTCACGTGGGCAGGCTCAGTTGGATGTTCCAAACTAAATAATTTTTTGATTTATTTATATATGGAAAGTGGTGATTAATCTTAAACCTTTTACATTGACTATGTTCATCCTTACCAGTTCTTTATCTATTGCTGGTGGTTTTTTAAATCTAATCATCTACCGTACTTTCCTTTAATGGTATTCTATTTTCTTTGACATGAGTTATATAGGTGAGAATGGGTTTTTTCGGAGGATTTAAATGGGTTTAGCAATCAACCTTCCAATTATGAGGCTTTGTGTTTCTTCGTATGTTGGATATAAATTGATTTTATATTTTTCAGGCACTTTGATGGATTCAAATAAGACATTTACTTCTCTAATCATTAACTTCTCTTCTTTATTAATTCTGAACCAATAGATGAGTATGTGCTTCACTATTTAGTAGAATGGTTAGTCATTCAAAGATATGAGTATGTGTATAGATACTTTATTCCTGTAAAGTTTGATGTTTATACAATTTAGTGGAAAACTAAGATAGCAACAGGTAAGGTATGCCAGGAACAAAATAAGCATTACCATAGGTGTATCCATACAAGCCTACACTTTTTATTATTAAATGAGACCCTTATTATCAGAGGTCAATTTATGAACTGAGTGTGCTAAATTGACTTTAAAGCTGGAATTAACATTTTATTTCTTTCTTATTTTTTTCTTTCAATATTTAACTAATTTGAAGGAAACTGTTTCAGTTACTTTTTATATTATTTTTTCATTCTCAGATAAGTATTAGAACTAGAATATATCTTCACTTGGTCAGTTTGGCACATTATTGTGTTTCCCCATGAAAATTTTAGATTTTTATAGTAGATTTAATGATAGAAAAAGATGATTTAATCACATGCTCGTAGAGGACAAAAATATGAGATGAGGTAGTTAAATTCAAAATTCAGGATGATGTTAATCTTGAATTGGGTGATAGAATTTATGCCTTAGGAATATCGGGTAAAATTAGCAATCTTGATAAATGTGTGGAAGATTAGTATTCATGTTTAGAATCTGAATATTTTGATATTTGAATCATTGCATATGATTAGAATCTTATGGGATTTAGAAGTGAGAAATATGATTTTTGTAGATGTATTAATGGGCCAAAATTAGGGGATTTTGGGGATTAAAGTTGATGTCAAGTTACGTAAATAATTAGTCTAAGATGACGAAAGAAACCCTAAAGACCTGTTTTGATATTTATATAAGGTTGTAAACCATTACAACCAAGTTTATGGTTGAATTTGTAAATCACATATTGAGAAAAAGTAGCATATCTGGGCTTTTGCCCAGATCCGAATCGATGCAGCTCCTTGGGCGAATCGATTCGGCCTCTGGGACAGGTTGAGGTGGGACCGAGATTGGATTCGGGGTATTTTTAGAAACCCATACGAGTTGGTAAGACGGTGTTTGGACGAACGGAGAATTTATTAAAAATGTTTTCTTAATACAAATACTATATGGGAAATTTCATTTAACTAGATGATTAAATCCAAATGTCAGAATTTTAATTCCAATTTGTAATTTTTCTTGGGGGGTAATTATAGAGTTAATTACCTATACATGTTGTGTGATATAAGTATGTATTCATATTTTTGTGTAGACATACCTATGTTCGTGGACCATCTTGTTGGTTGGGGTCACACGTGTTCGGGACCGGAGCACACGTCGGCACAAGTGGGCTAGGCATTATGTAGGTCATTATTATATGTACTACGTAGTGCCACTTACAAGAGGTAAGTGTAGATGCTGACATCCTTGTAATAACCCGCACTTTTACGAGAAATTAAATTCAACAATCAAGTGTAATTTGGAAATTTAAGAGTTTTCATGAATAGTAATTTTTGGAGTTTTCAAGGATTAAATCGTTTTTGATGTGTATTATATTTACTTTTGGGATTAAGTAAATGAGTCGGAGTATTTTATTATATGCCGCCGTTGGGTAAAGCGATAAAGGACAATATTTTAATGGGAGAACCCGCATTTTGTAGTGTTGGGTTAATATGATGATTTCGGTCAAGTACCTCGAATGGAAATTTCGATTACGCGGTTGGTCTCGGAATGGCCGAGATAGTCAGAATAGAGTATCCGGGGGAATTAATTAAGTCTCGGGAATTTTTTGACCCATTTGGACTCGTAATTGAGTAAATGAGTCATTTTTGGGTTTTAAAAGGGGTAAACCCTTTTTCTCCCTATATAAAGAGGGAAAGGGGGAGAGAAGAGAAAGAAAAGACAGAAAAGAGAGAGGAAGGAAGAAAAAGGAGAGGAAAGGGAGATTTCGGCCAACATCCGCGGGATTCGACTCGGGATCGTCGGATTTTATCCTCCAGGCAAGTGTTTACTTGCTTTATTTGATTTTGAGCATAAATCTCATATCATAGTTGGTAAATATATGATTTTGGGTTAGAACCCTTAAAATAAAATTGGGAAAATTTGGATACAAGTTTACATATTGATGAAATGTAAACTCTTAATGATTTCTAGTATTAAAACCATGTTAATGGAGTAATAAATGGAATTGAAATAGGATAAATGCCAAAATTAGGGTTTTATGACTTTAGGGTTTAAACCTAAGAGAAGTGGTTTAATACCACAAAATTATGGAAGAATTAGCTGAAAATCAGTGTTAGGATGTTAATAGGGTTGTTGGTTGAGATTAGAAACCATTAAAATAGAGTTTGGGTTGATATTTGGGTATTTTGGAGATTGAAAAATCGCCCAAACAGTGCCCCGTGAACAGGACGAATCGATTCGAGTCTAGGCCGAATCGATTCGCCTAAGGGGATCTGTAATGCTGCATTGGGCCGAATCGATTCGGATTTAGACCGAATCGATTCTCCATTAAGGACCTGCTTGCAAAACACTTTTCGAATCGATTCGGATTGGGGGCCTAATCGATTCTCCCACCCGAATCGATTCGCAATTAGGACGAATCGATTCGCTTTGGTCAGAATTCCTAGTTTTCTTCCCTTAAGACTATGGGGAGTTAAATTACAATTTGGGGAGTTTTATATGGGGAATCCTGGTTATGATATTGGGACTCCTAAATGATGGTTTTAAGGGTAAGTAAGCCTTTAGATGAAAGAGAAGGCCTTGGATTGATGTAAGGCATAATCCGGGGAATGGACATAGTAAAAGTTCGGGAAAGAATAATCCTTGGGATATTTCAGTGGGCATTAGGCCTATAAAATTGTGCGTGTGGGAAAATATAATTATATCGATATTGGTTAAGTAAATCCTACGATATTATTAGGATGAAATTGAGAACATATATTTATTCACTTAGTGTGAATTGGTATAATTGGAGATGTCCCATAAATCTTTAGATGGGAATAAGGCATTTATTATTTACCAAAGTGAGGGAATACTTTGTGATTATTGGTCATCAATATGTGTGATTGACAATTATGGCCGTTTATATATATATATGTGTGTGTGTGTGTGTGTGTGTGTGTGTGTGTGTGTGTGTGTGTGTGTGTGTGAAGCATACCCCCTCGAATGCTATTATTGGGAAGTTGCGCGATGGGGGTGAGCACCCTGGCTCGAGGAGCAGGGTGTGGATATTCCCCAGGTCATAGTCGTCCATTGTGTTATTATGTGATTTACATATTTTTGGGATGAGACGTGGTGGGTATGTTTCGTCTCATTGCCAATTAGGAACTATGACCGCTTCCCAGGCGTTGTGATATTTTTTACCACGAAGTAGGTGTCGTTTAGTCCTACCGGTGGTACCCAGTATGCTACGTGACTCGGGCACTGGAAGATGATAGCATTAAGAGACTGCATCATCGAGTGATAACTCGGTGGGATGGTTATTATACTGGTGTATAGTATATTACTTGTGTATGAGAACAAGGTAATATATTTCTATGACAGTAAAGAGATAAAAATGAAAAAATGATAAATTCTCAGTCCGGGAGATCATATCCGGATGTGCATTATAAAAAAGAAAATAAAGTAAACCTCAGTCCGGGAGATATTATCCGGATGTATATTGTATGATGTATATGAAAATGAGTATAAAATGTATATTATTATCTAAGTATATTTATATATTCTTTTTGTACTAAGGGCCTAATGGATCTCAACCATTGACCCTACCAAGTAGTAGTGTATCGGGGGGGGGGGTTCCTTGTTTGGATTTCGCTTCGCGAGACACCCCATGCACGAACTTAGCGCAGTGTTGAGAATGGAGAGAAGTTTAGCCCTTATTACTCGGTTGTTGGGGTTTCTAGCAGTCGGGTGAATTAGATTAGGCGGGGTAGCTTAACTAGGATGTTTTAGACGAGTGCGATAGGCGTGCACTATTCGAAGAGGGGTGAGGGGTATCTCATGGGAGTACGATACCAATTTAAATATGAGACAAACTTATTTTTAAAAATAAAGCATTTATGCAGTTGCAAATATTTTTCACAACTCGGGCTCTGACCCGTTTATCTACTTTTCCTCTCTTTTGCCATATCTATATATATATTATAGGTGTCCAGACACAGGGATGCCTGGATGGCACTTCTTTCGAGTCATACGTCTTCTGTAGTAGCTGTGGATGCATGCAGGTTCTCGATAGACGCTTCAACCCTTGTACTCTAGATAGGAGGTACTGTATAAGCATTCGGGCTAATAACCCAACTGCATTTATTTACTCTTTTCCCGCCTTTTTGTGCGGATTCGATTTGGTTGTATTATATTTGAACCGAGTATTCGGTTATTTTATCTCTTTCCTGTTTCATTATATAAACTATGTGGATGTTTTAATTGTGTAGTTGTTTAAAAAGATTAGCTAAGTTAAATTTTGACGCCAGCCTAATAGGTTATTAGTAATTAAATTGGTTTTTGACAGTGATGCTGAGAATGATCCAAATCCAACTCCTGTTTTAATTTAATATAGGAGTGATCGCCCGGTATTTTATTAGGCGGGTTGTCACAATCCTTTGTCACAACTGGTTATGGGTCGTGAACTTGTGTACTGCGTAGAGATCGCCCCACTTGTGTGTGTTTTGTGATGTATGATTGGATAAGGGATTTTTTTGCACTTACCGATAGAGCACGAATGAGACATTACTGGTAGATGCCATTGAGTTTCGCATATATGGAAGGACATATATATGAACATATAAATTAAATGAGATTGATCTATCTATCAAAGAATGTAGACAATAAATTACAGACCTCGTATTATGTAGTGTGCATAATAGATGTTTATGTCACTTTTATGAGTAACATGATTGGGATACTTTGCAAAATGGTATCATGAATGTAAATGAATGCAAAGTGGAATCATGAATTAGTTGTAAATCAGTTTTAGGATGTTATTTGGGTTGTTGGGTGAGACTAGAAACCATAAAAATGGAGTTTGGGTTGTTATTAGGTATTTTGGAGATTGAAAAATCGCCCAAACTGTAGCCCTCGAACTGGCCGAATCGATTCGGGTACAGGCCGAATCGATTCGCCTAAAGGGAATTGGGTTTCTACAGTGGGCCAAATCGATTTGGGTACAGACCGAATCGATTCGCCATTTAAGATCTGTTTGCAGAATACTTTCCAAATCGATTAGGATTGGGGACCAAATCGATTCGCCGACCCGAATCGATTCGCTAAAAGGGACGAATAGATTCGCCTAGGTCAGAATTGCCAGTTTTCTCCCTTTATGAGTATGGGGAGTTAAATTACCATTTGGGATTTTTATGGGGGTTCCTAGTTATGATATTGGGACTCCGAAATAATAGTTTTGAGGGTAAATAAACCTCTAGTTGAATGATAAGGCCTCTAATTGGTGTAGGGCATGATCCGGAGGAAAATCCCTAGGATATTTTCAGTGGGCATTTAGGTCCCTATAATTATTCGTATAGAAAGCATAGTTATATCGACTTTGTTAGGCAAAATCTTACGAGTTGATTAGAATGAATTGGGACTATATAAATATATGTTTTCACTTAGTGTGGAGTATTAGAATTGGAGATATCCAATGAATCCTTAGATGGTATTAAAGTAAATATTTACTTATTAAAGTAAGAAAATACTTTGGGTTTAGTATCATGCATATATAAATGCTTGATTATGATTCTTTAAGAGAATCTTTGGGATTATTGATCATCGTTAGATGGATTGGCCGATATGGATATTTGTATATATTCGAGGAGGAATATATGGTATATGTATACTTTATGATTCAAGTATATATATAATTTGAGATAAATGATTTTGAAAATAAAATTTGAATGTTTTCAAAATGGAAAAAGAAATGATTTTCATAATTAATGATTTATAGTCAACACCCTCTCTAAATGACATCATAAGGGAAGTTCGCGCGTGAGGTGAAGCCCCCTGACTAGCGAATGGAGGGTGGACGTAGTCCTAGGCCATATGAGCATTTATGTTATGTTTTCTGCGATGGTAAGGTAACTTGGGGTGTGGTTATGACTAGCTCGCAGGCATATGGCCGCTTCCCGACGTATTACGTATAGGTGCCCAGGTGTCACAATTGATAGGCACTGGAAGATGATGGTCATTTAGGGGCGCGCCGTACGGGCGGTCCTAGAACGCGTTATATATGTTAAAGAAATTTATGATAATAAATTGGCTTTAAATACATTTCCTGGATGGAAGAAGGGAAATGGGATAAATGTTTTGGCTTCGGTAACACCTCCCGGATGGAAGAAGGGAAGTGGAAGCATATGATATGGTAAAAGCATTTTTATGATAATAAAAAATGGCTTTTAAATACATTTCCTGGATATAGGAAGGGAAATGGGATGTTTTGAAAAGGAAAAGCGTTTTTATGATAATAAAACTGGCTTTCAAAAAATATATGATATGTTTAAACAATTCATGATAATGAATATGTTTTTATATATACATTTCATGGATATAGGAAGGGAAATGGAAAGTTTTGAGATAGTAATGAGAATAAATTCTCATTCTGGGAGATAGATCCGGATGTATATTGTAGTATGAATATATATATATGGATGAATCGAAAACCGAGGGTCTAATGGATCCCGACGATCGACCTTGCCGCATAGTAGTGTATCGAGGGGGTTCCTTGTTTGGATTTCGCTTTGCGAGACACCCCACTCATGAATATGGCATTGTGTTGAGACTGGGGAGAAGTTTAATCCTTAGTGCTCTTATATTGATATTTGTTATATGATATAAATATATATAGATATATATTCTCTACTGAGGGACTGGAGAATCTCGATGATCGACCTTGCCGCGTAGTAGTGTATCGGGGGGTTCCTATTTTGGATTTCGCTCTGCGAGACACCCCACGCACGAACATTGCTTAGTGTTGAGACTGGGGAGAAGTTTAGCCCTTAGTACATTACTTGAACTATCTAGGGTTGATAGTAGTTGGGTGTTAGACTAGTTTAGCAGGGTAGCTTGACTAGGATGTTTAGAGGGATGCGTTAGGAGTGCACTATTAGAGGAGAGGTGAGGGGTATCTCATGGGAGTGAGATACCAATTTAAATATGAGACAAAACATATGTTTTAAAATAAATCATTTATGCACTTGCTCAATAGTTTCACAACTCGGGCTCTGACCCGTTTATCTACTTTTCCCTTTCTTGTTATATATACATATTATATAGGTGTCCAGACAAAGGGACGCCTGGATGGCACATCTTTCGCGTCAGACGTCAGCTGCAGCAGCTGTGGATGCATGCAGGTTCTCGATAGACACTTCTACCTTTGTACTCTAGATAGGAGGTACTGTATAAGTATTCGGGCCAATGGTCCAATTGTATTTATTTATTCTTTTTGCACGGCATTCGATATGGTTGTATACTTTGACCGAGTGTTCGGTTATTTTATTTTATTTCAGTTTCATTTACGCATAAACTGTGTGGATGTTTTAACTTTGTAATTGTTATAAAGAATAGTAAAGTAAAAAAAATTGACACCGGCCTAATAGGTTATTAGTAATTAAATGGATTTTCGACAGCGATGCTAAGAATGATCCATATGAGACTCCTGTTTTAATTTAATATAGGAGTGATCGCCCGGTATTTTATTAGGCGGGGTGCCACAAATTCAATCAAATAAATTAAATAAGATTAATCTATTTGTCTACAAATGTAGAAGATAAATTACAGACCCCATACTATGTAGTGTGAATAATAGTGTGACACCTCGCCTATTCTAATCCTAGGTGATCAGTCCATTATTAAATTAAACAGGAATCATTAACGATTTAATTTTCAGCATCATTGTAGAAATTCAATTAATTTACTAATACCCAAATGGCCCGGTGTCAAAATTTTAATTCTTGTTATTAGAATGAAAATAAATATTTAACATTCACCATTCCAAATAAAAACATACTAAATACTAGAACATCTGAATAAATAATAATAATAATAATAATAATAATAATAATAATAATAATAATAATAATAATAATAATAATAATAATAATAATAATAATAATAATAATAATAATAATAATAATAATAATAATAATAATAATAATAATAATAATAATAATGGGAATAAACACTCCAGATGGAAATCCAAATACAATCATCCATAAATAAACCAACTCCGATACTGGAAATAAAATGGAAGTACAATGTCCGTGTAATAATCACCAACTAGGAATGGGCGACATGCCCGACTGATATAGATAAAAGGATAAATTAGAAATGATAAATATGGAGGCGTCTACTACCAAGATCATGCAACTTCCACAGCAACTGCAGCATGTCAAATGAAGGAACTCCTAAGTTTGACATCCATGTGGTTAGGCACCTAAAATGTTTTTATAAAAATGGATTTGGAACGGGTCAGAGCCCAAGTAAAACAGTTTGAAAATATTTTAGCAAGTATTTAAAATGCAGTAAAGAGTACATATTATCTACATGTTAGCTCCGCGTGCTCTCACTTGAGATCCTTACCCCTCAACTATTGAGCAGGGCTAACGTACTCTTCTAACCCACCTAGTTACGCTACCCCGACTAACTAATTTGTCTTTAATCCCTTCCCGTTTAATAAGATAATGTGCCCACCCATACTTACCATAGAATATGATACTGCATTTCTAATTCTTTTTATTTATTAATAGTCACAAGTTAATGAAAAAGTTCTCATACACTTAGAGTAATTCAGATATCACTATCGATATTATCTACTAATACACCCGTAGTAGAATCAATCACACGTATATATATATATATATTTATATCACTTTTATAATATATATGTATACGACATCGCTAGGTGGAGACCTGCGATGCGGGCATACTCTTCTATCAAGTCCTGGTACATCACGTACTAAGTAAGGACAACGTTCGGATATCACCCTCGAACCATAAATTAAATCACACATATTGGAGGCGAACATAGTTCTAAGTCTTTGGGATACACACATACCTAATGCACCTAAATGACCGGTCACACCCTTATTCACACAAGTGGTGCTCAATCCCTAAATTCTATGTTCTGAGATACAAGTCAATATCCCCCTAATGGGCTCATCAGAATAAGACTGTCCACGATGCAAAACCTCCTGTGATAGCAAGTAGCCTAGGTATGTTTACACATAATAAATCAAACAATATGTATTCACACCACATATATATACATATATATTCAGTATAGGTATTCACTTAACCTTTAATATATGTCTCATACGTCGTATGTTTAACTCTCGAATATCCTACTTATTATTAAATCATGATTATAATTCTCATTGTATATTCCCGAGTATCTCCCACTACCCGAAGTGTGCTAATTATTCTTTGAAGTATTTTAGTAGGTAATTCACTCATATCCTACTAGTCTAAGTCATAAATTCTCTCGATTTCCTGTGACATCGTATCATTCTCTGAATTAGGTTTTATTATCCAATTAAACCTAACTAATTTTAGCCTTAAATACCCTCATGTGACTAAGTCTCAATTCCCAATATTAGCCTACTGGTAATTAAATTATGTCTCATTACATTTTTAAATCCTTTCGAAAGTTAACCCGATCGTTCCCCGTGAATTCTAAACAAAAGGGGGAAAATAGTCAAAATCTAGGAAATCGAATCGATTCGGCCTTAGTACGAATCAATTCGCCTTTCGAATCGATTCGGCTTAGGAGCCGAATCGATACGCCTATACAAGTCTCGTCTTCTCCATTTTAACCGTTACAGGATTTACCATTTTTATCATTCCAAACACCCATTACACAATCCTAAACTCCCAATCAAACATACTAAATATCATACTAACATACATAAATGATTTCTAACATGATTGAATCAACAAATCATCAAGGAACACCTTTAAATCGAATTAATTTCAACATTAAGCCCCAAAAACCCTAAATTATCATTTTGTTCAAGAATATCAAAAAGGTCAGATTTCTTAACATGTTTACCATACTAATTCATCAGATTGGTTCTACATGCATAGGAGATTAATCTAATATGATTCCTACCGAACATATTTTTAATCTTCAAATTTTACACCAATGTTCATATATTCATGATAATAATCATCCTACATTAATATGGATGTTATATATGCTCAAGATTAGAAAGATTAATACTTACCTCTATATGTAGGTCTAATTTTTTGCAGAATGGCAGTAGGGTGGCGTTCCCCTCCTTCCGATCTACCCAGCGGTGGTGGTAGTGGTGCAAGAATGGTGGGTTAAGCCTTGGAACTCTTCTTCCTCCTCTAGTTGCATCTCTTTGCTTTTGTAACTTTTAACCCTAGATAACTTAACCAACCAGCTGATATACAGTTAGGAATTTTGTAGGTCTTTTTACTCCACAAATCTAAAAGACCGAAATACCATCCCGGGGGGCCAGTTTGGCCTAAAAATGGCCTGGGACCTAAACTAAACCCCCGAGTATACTTTTCTAACTATTCTACATGGGGTGTTCGCGGTCCGATCCAATTTTGAGGTATTTTTGGGATCGGACCATATTAATCATTCCTAGAAAAATATAGACCGAACTGAAATAATCGGTCTCGATCCTATTCAATTTTCTGGCGGTTTGGGTTTCGTCTTGATTCTATTCGATCCATTTCTTAAGCTGTTACACACCAATCAATGGCTAATCTGTTACTGTTGGAAAATCAGCAGCAGTAGCAGATTAACATCAGCATATAACAATAGTAGCATATTAACACCAACATACAACATCAGCATATTCAGCAGCAGGCAGCATATAACAACATAGTGCATACAGCAGCATAGTGTAATATACAGCAGCATAGTGTAATATACAATAGCATAGTGTAAAATCTACAGCAGCATACAAATAGTGTAAGAGCTTGAAAACTTGAATTTAATAAAAAGATGGACAAAAAAGGAAATAAAGATGAAAAATGAAAATTCAGCAGCTATCCTAGACTCCAATACATCTGGATTTGTTTGCTACCAAAACTGACATTTGTCATGTGGAAATGAAAATTCAGTTCAAAATGAATTTGTCATCTGGAAAGATTATCAATTGGCAAGCTTTCAATAAACCACAAACAACAACTTGATAATCGAAGATGACAGAAATTGAAAGAAAAAAATAAAGAGAACCTTTGTTTATTATCCCATCGGTGGATGATTTCAAATTGAAACGACAATGAACATAGAGAGAACCTCTGATTTTTTATTTTTTTATATTTAAGATTGTGGACTCTATCATCATTGTGTGTGTTATTGAAACCCTATATTTTAGAATGATTACAATCTCGAAATTTTAAAGTTCAAATTTATATACATAATCAACATCGCGAGGAGTGGGAGGTGATTGAGAGGATTAATCTAAATAGAGGAGTCTAAAGACTGTCTGTGTCCTTACTCCTTACTAGGCGATAAAATTACTAACTGTGAGACCGAGGGGAAAATTCTGAAACCTGATACTCTGAATTTAAGTGATAAGATATTAAGCTCACCTCCTAAACTTCATCAGGGTCTAATGTTATTGCTGGAAATTCACGATGAAACTCTAACATTTCAAAGTCACCTGGTGTCACACCTAAGAAACATGTTTCAAATATAGGTCATTATGTTGGTACTGAGACTGTTGATGCCGTATCTAACTATCCATCAAGAAATAAAAAAAACACTTTTGTGAAATGTGTCGGGTTAGATGGAACAAATGTCATGGGCGATGCTAAACTGTGGTGAAATAAGATCAAACAAACATCAAGTGACCCTTAATTTTCCACCTATTTGTAGATGACTCGAAATGCAGGAATAATTAAAGAGGTTTTTTGTAAACAATACTTCTCGGATAGATCTCTTTATCGGGACTCAGGAGTTACGTCAAGGAAAAATGATTGTCAAAGAATATCCCAAGAAATTCCATCTAATTATGCACGAGGGTAAAGCTTAAGAAAATTACATAGCAGAAAATTGAGAAAAACCTAGACGGACTACAGTTATTATTCTAGATAGAGAAAAGTTTTTGGACCATTGCTTCTTTCATCCAAGTAGGGCCAACAATATTTTTTACTTTCATTTCAAACATAATGTTGTATACATAGTTGCAAAATGAAGCAAAGCAACCGAAAAAGAAAACACAACAGAACTCTATGTTTGTGATCAAGCACACTGTGTAAGTTTCGCTGCATATATGACCATGATTTGGAATGCGTATAAATTTGACCAGAAGAAAAAGGTTATACAAACACAAACTTTATCAGATTCATTACTAATATAAACACAAACAAACATACATAATATGTATGTAACATAACATAAATAGATACAACATACATTGATTTGAATCGAAGAAGTAGACACTCAAATATACCTTTTCAAAATACACTATAAAATAGGAAAATCTTCACAAACATGATCCTATAACTGTTAATTGCCTTTAAATATACATACATGCATATATGTGGATAAACATGACAAACCAAGCCCGTATAAGCATTGGATTCAATTTGTAACCCTCTTACACTACATATATGCCAAATAATATGTACCCCAATACCGAATCATAAACCCACAGGGTTTTTTATAATATTTAAGAAATATACTTTACAAACCAATAAGAACAAATTAAAAACTAACATAGATGCAAACTGAATCAGAGCAACCAAAAAATAAACACAACAGATGTGTGTGTTTGTGTTCAAGCATAAATGAACAAAATGTGTGTGTATATGACCACAAACTTTTGACTTTAATCAACGACCACAGACTTTTGAATTTATACAACTTTTGTATTTCACACAGGTTGTGATGAAAAAAGTGGATGGAATTCGTGGCCATAGGACTTAGAAAGTGATTCCATAGTTGATTGCAGTGGAGCCATCACAAGAAAATTATCCCAAAGAATTAACCCTATGAATAAGAAACAAAACATTGCATTTTTCTTGCATCAAAGTAACTATGTAGCAAGATAATATAATACTCCATGATTCACATATTCGGTAACCATGCAACAAATTGAATGCATCAACAAAATAATAGGCATAACTGGAAGTGGTACATAAATAAATAATCTAGATAAATTAATCAAGCAGCCGATATGTAAAATTATATAAATAACCAAGCATCTGATAGGTTAATTTATAAAATTTTAAACAAGAATAAATTACCTAGAAATTAAAGAATACGTAGATAAATGACTAACTTTCCCAAAATCAATCACGCTAGTGGGTAAAGAGATATAGCCACGAATATCCAGGATGTTCCTTTCCTCCTTAAAATTTTATGAACCCTCAAAACTGCAAAGTTAAGTACCAACAAGCATATGATAACATTTAATAAATACGCACATCTACAAAGATTGATGAGCTGACATAAAACCATAAACGAATTATCAACGTTGCCTTTGTTGATAAAATTAAAAGTTTATAGAAGATGTTGATATGATACTCATAAGAATTTGATAAGTTTATTTTACAAGATCACCATTTGAAGAGATGCCAAACTCCATCTTGTTTTGGGGGATAACTATAAGAAGAGGTTGATCCTCACCACGATCAATTTCCTCATCATAATGATCATGCATATGTAAAATAGGATTTTGTTAGGAAGAGAGGAGGCAAGCCCTTGTTTTAATACAGTAAAATGGCAGTGAAGAATGAATTGTACATAAATTACAAACAAATACATTATTACAAGACTAACCCTTTGATGAAGGATGAATCTTTGAATCTTCAAATTATATTCTTAATTCAAAAATAAATTAAATTTTAAGTAAGATAGTTAAAAGAAAACATCTAAAATAATAAACCATTAAACTGAGTTAAATTTCTATAGATATCAGCTATTGCTTACATTCAACTGATCAGAAATATCATGTTGAAACTGATCTTCTACAAATTCTTTCTTCGCTGAAGGTTCACCTTTTGAATGCTCCAGTGGTTTATTTAGCAGACGCGTTTATGTATAGCATTAACACCCATATTGGCTAATGTTTGAAACAAATATCCCAAACAACATCCACCGCCAATGGCAATGACAGCGTCCATCGCTAATATGACAGAACTGAATTCGAATGTTCACTGGAAATTTTATAGTTAACTGATATGGTCTAACAAATAAGAGTTAATATGTTAACAGTAACTGATATGGTCTAACATAAAATAGCTAATATGCTGCAAATTTATTAACTGATATGGTCTAATAAATAAATTAACCGGTATGTTGCAAACAATTATCCTATTTGTACAAGTTCACGTGGTTTAACAAAGAATATCTAATATGTTGAAAACATATTAACTGATATGGTCCAACAATGGCTGTCAACATTTGGCTTGGCTTAGCTTTCTTCCACATTATAGTTTCATATTCACATGGTTTGGTATAATTGTCACTTGCACACCAATATACAAAGTCTAATAGAGAACAAACGGACCCACACCAACTTAACTACAACCAAAATTTGAATAAATAAATAAGGTCTTATTACAAGAAAGAAAAACTCTTGACCACTACTATAATCCACCTCCTGATG
Source organism: Sambucus nigra (assembly GCA_949130495.1). NCBI lineage: Eukaryota > Viridiplantae > Streptophyta > Magnoliopsida > Dipsacales > Adoxaceae > Sambucus > Sambucus nigra. The sequence goes on along the minus strand of OX422213.1, from coordinate 659,026,197 downwards.
CCACCCAAATATTCTCCAAATAAAATTTCCCTCCCTCACACTATCCCCTAGAAGATTAATAGCAGGTGGTTTCTCAAGGATCACATGTAATACAAATAGTTATCAGAATAGTTGTCTGAATACTGTTTTTAACATCACTCTAAAAATATCCTCTTTAAATCATTCAAAATTTTAACCTAGCAGGTGGTTTGAATAGTTGGATAATATGTAATAGAAATAGTTGTATCATATGTAACACAAACTGATATCAAGATTAATTTAATAGCCTCCAACTCAAACAAATTGACACTGACTTTGATACTACTTATTTTCATTGAGAAAAAAATAAATAGCCATTGATACAACTCAAGCATTTGGAAGTATTTTACCCACAAAAACAAAACAAATAGAATATATACTACAAAATAACTGAATGAATGAAATCCTAGGTGTTAAATGGGTGCTTATCCAGGGTGAGATTCTTGCCTAAATAAAATTTATCTCTGAAGTTCAGAGTCTGAACACATCCCATTCGCCATCAGAATTATGAATAGCAGTAATCTGACGTTTACACTCCAGAGCCAAGTTCATAGCTCTATCACTGACTTCCTCGGCAATCTCAATCTTTAACTCCTCCAACAAAAGCACACAACACCTCCTTAAAATAATGACCCCCGCTTCCTTATCCAAGATTGAGTTTTTTTAGGATATGGGGGAGTTAGGGTTTGTAAAGAAGTCTTAGTGTGTGTGTGTGTGTGTGTGTGTGTGTGTGAGAGAGAGAGAGAGAGAGAGAGAGAGAGAAAGAGAGAGGGAGGGAGTTAAAAAAATGTGAGGACTAATTTTTTAGGTTTTTTTATATTTTACCAACTGTACTCAATTTTGGCACACTTTTAAATAGTGCCAAAATTTGGCACTGTTTTAAAGTGTGCCAGATTGTCTTTAAATTGTGCCAAAATTTGGCACAGTTTTAAACTGTGGCAAATTTTTAATATCAGGGTGTGCCAAATTGATTTTTTGGGTGTAGTGTTTGATTAAAGTGCATATTATATGTAAAGGGCATAAGCCCAAATATCTTTACATTATGTTGGTTGAGATTTTGTCATACTAGTTGGATTTATTATTTAATTTGTGATGGTTCGGATCTATTTAATTATTATGGATATATTTATGACATTTCGAATGTGGGACTTTTAAAATAATTATTTATATTTACATTTGTGCCAAGTATGGTATTAATTGACAAGCAATCCCTATCTTCGGCGTACCGTGCCTAGACAGCCTTTATGTGAGAAAATAGGTGTTGTTACAACCACAATATGAGACGATAATGAGGGGAGTGAATCAACCAAATCAGAAGCCAATGAATCATTTTCTGATGGAATGATGCCAAGGACAAACTATTCCACCAATCTGTTGATGAACACCCATAATGTTAAGATTGAGCATGTGGGATTTGTATATAGGGATGAGAGAACTGTGCCACATAAAGAAAATCATAATACTATGTGATCCAGTGCATTTTATACATGAATGAGTGAGAGGGAAAGAGAGAAATTTAAGGATAGAGATATGTGAAGACCTTTGACAGCTTTTTTTGCATGTTTTAAAAATAATCATGGAGTGGGGGTTCTTTGTGTTTCTTGTTTATCAATGTTCTTAAGCAACACCTTTTCATGTTCCCTACTTTCATTATTCTATGTTGATCAAAATTTATTTCCATTGTAATAGAAATTAATTCGATACTTTTTATGTGAGAGTGACATTTTAACTACTTTTTTATTTCATTAAGTAGAATATATTGTTAACTATATTTTAGTTTATAACTGATTGTTATTTTTTGAGGAGACATGATAAAATATAAATGGAGATGTTTGGACTCACTCACAAATTAGTGAACTATTTAGTATAAGAAATCACAGTTTTTCAAATGGGTCTTTTTTCAAATAGGTTTTGATAACAATCAAAATTTAAAAATTATTATAACTTTATAAATATGAATTTGAAAGTTATTCTAACATCTTTTTTTATAATTCTTAATTTTAATGGAAACTCGAACAAATATTGAAATGATAGAGTGATACTTGTTAAAGTGTGCATTTGTAACTGATTATCATGTTGTTTTGTAACATTTTCTTATAACTCATATTATAATGGCATTTGTTTCACTTGAATATTTGACTACATTTCAAGTTCAAATTTTAAGTTATTTTATTATTTATATATATATATTTTAAAAGGAAATGGCACATGTTATCAACTTTAAATTAGTACAGTAAAAATTTGTACAAGAGTATCTGTGCATACTAATTTTTTTATGCTTGAATCTTGTCATTTCAATATTTAGAGAGTTATTAGGACATATTTCAAATATTACGACTTATTATATGAGCCATCTAACTTAAAATAAAACAAGATTCCAAATTTGAAATGAAACAAGAATGTTGTCTTCGGTTAAAATTTGAGTCATATATCTTATAGTCCTAATTTATATATTGCAAGTACATTATATGTAACAACCCCTATTTTCTCATGTAAAGGTTGGCCAGACACGAAACACCGAAGATGGGGATTATTTGTCAATTAATAACATTCTCAGCATCAAACCATGTAAAATATTTATTTTCAACCGCATTGAAATTAAAAACCGAATCTAAATTAATAACCAATATAAGTATAAGTCCAACATCCACATGATATCAATAAAAATACAACATCAACATAAGTATCTCAAACTGGCTAAAATAATATAGACTTCGGGCTTATGCACATACAATAATTCCAAAAGTAAAATACTAAAATAAAGAAACCACCTAATCTAGAATCAACAATCTGAACTCCGATAAGTAAAATGAGACTGGAAGGATGATCTCTCCAAAGTCCTACTATCCCTGTCTAAGAACTCCTGGAGGGGGGGGGGGGATTTATAATTTTGGGTCAGTGCCCTAGAGGTGCAAGAATTAACTTACTGCATTTAAAGTGCAAAGATATAGTTAATTCAAAGTTAGTATCCCCAATCATCACTCACATACGTTAAGTACCTCACCCCATAATTAAGTGCAGTACTACACGTACAACTACCCAAGCCCAAGATAATAACTGATGATTGTGCCAATTTAATATAAGATGTATCTAGCATAACTAACAAACTGAAATGTAACCATCTACATTCATTTTACCACCTCCGCAAGTATCCTATTCATATTACTCGTAAAAAAATTACATAAGCATCTATTTGTAACACCCCGTAATTTTAAAAAAATTTATATTGGGATTAATTAAATTAAAATGGGAAATTAATTCGGGTTAGAATAAATATTAATTAGAGAGACTAGGGTTAATATATATTTATATTGAATATTACTTGCTAAATGAGTAATAAATTAATAAGAAAGTATTATGATTGTGGTGAGTGAGAAATACAACAGTTACAGTAAATTTAGTCAGGATGCGCGTGTCAGTCGTGTCAAAACTTGAATTTGTGGGATAAAATGTAATTTAAATATGGGTCATTCAAATGGTCATTTTGAGTGCGCCAATGTATCCGAAAGGGTCTAAATAGATAGAAAAGTGTACTCGGGGGTTTAGTTTGGGTCCCGGACATTTTTAGGCCAAACCAGCACCCCGGGAGGGTATTTCGATCTTTTAGATTCGTGGAGTAAAAAGTCCTAAGAATTTTCCAAGTGTATATCAGCTGGTAGGTTAAGGTTTCTAGGGTTAAAAGTTACAAAAGCAAAGAGAGGAAACTAGAGGAGGAATAAGAAGCGTTCCTAGGCTTAACCCACCATTCTTACACCACCACCACCCCCGTTGAGTAGATCGGAAGGAGAGGAACGCCACCCTACCACCATTCTAAGGATATTCAGACTTACATATGGAGGGAAGTATTTATCTTGCTAATCTTGAACATATATAAAATCCATGTTAGTGTAGGATGATTATTATCATGAATATATAAAAATTGGTGTAAATGTGGATGATTAAAATTATGTTCTTAGGCAGGTTTAATGTTAGATTTAATCCCCTATGCATGTAGAACGAATCTGATGAATTAGTATGGTAAACATGTGAAGAAATCTGGGTACTTGTTGATGTTCTTGGAAAAAATGATAATCTAGGGTTTTGGGGGCTTAATGTTGAAATTAATTTGATTTAAAAGTGTTCTTTGATGATTTGATGATTCAATCACGTTAGAAATCCTTTATTTATGTTAGTATGATGTTTAGTATGATTGGCTGGGAGTTTGGGATTATGTAATGGAGGTTTGGAGTGATGAAAAAGGTAAATCCCGTAACTGTTAAATTGAAAAGGACTAGACCTATACAAGCGAATCGATTCGGCTTCTTGGCCGAATCGGATCAGAAGGAGAATTGATTCACACCAAGGCCGAATCAATTCGATTTCCTAGATTTTGAATGTTTCCCCCTTTTTATGTAGAATTCATGGGGAATGATCGGGTTAACTTTTGAAGGGATTTTTAAAATGTAATGAGAGATACTTTAACTACCACTAGGCTAATGTTAGGCATTGAGACTTAGTTACAAGAGGGGATTTAGGGCTAAAACTAATTAGGTTTAATAGGATAATAAAACCTAATTTGGAGAATGATACGGTGTCACGGGAAATCGAGAAAATTTAAGACTTGGAACAGTAGGATATGAGTGAATTACCTACTCAAATACTTCAAAGAATAATTAGCACACTTCGGGCGGTGGGGGATACTCAGGAATATACTATGAGAATTATAATCATGATTTAATAATACTTAGGATATTCAGGAGTTAAATACACTACGTATGAGACATATATTATATGTTAAGTTAATACTTATACTGAATATATTTGTATATATAAGTCGTGTGAGTACCTATTGTTTCATTTATTAAGTGGAAACATACCTAGGCTACTTGCTATCATGGGAGGTTTTGCGTCGTGGACAGTCCTATTCTGATGATCCCATTAGGAGGATATTGACTTGTACCTCAAAAATAGAATTTAGGGATTGAGCACCACTTGTGTGAATAAGGGCATGACCGGTCATTTGGGTGTTAGGTATGTGTGTAGCCCAAAGGATTAGAACTATGTTCGCCTCCAATATATGTGGTTTGATTTATCGTTCGAGGGTGATATACGAACCGATGTCCTTACTTAGTACTTGATGTACCAGGACTTGATAGAAGAGTATGCTCGTGTCACAGGTCTCCACCTAAGGATGTCGTATACGTATTTATTATAAGAGTGATATAAATATGTATACATGTGATTTATTCTACTACGGGTGTATTAGTAGATAAGATAGATAGTGATATCTAAATTACTCTAAGTGTATGAGAACTTTTTCATAAACTTGTGACTCTTAATAAATAAAAAGAATTGAAATGTAGTATCTTATTGTATGGGGAGTACAGGTGGGCACATAATCTTATTAAGCATGAAGAGATTCAAGCCAAATTAGTTAGGTGAGGTAGCGTAACTAGGTGGGTTAGAAGAGTACATTAGGCGTGCACAATAGTTAATGGGTGAGGATCTCAATTGAGAGAACAAGAAGCTAACATGTATATAATGTGTACTCTTTACTGCATTTTAAATACTTGCTAAAATGTTTTCAAATTGTTTTACTTGGGCTCTGACCCGTTTCAAATCTATTTTTTAAAAATATTTTAGGTGCCCAACCACAGGGATGCCAAACTTAGGAGTTCTTTCATGTCACGTGTTGCAGCTTCTATGAAGGTTGCAGGATCTTGTTAGTATACGCCTCCACATTTATCAGTTCCTATTTATCCTTTTATCTATCTCAGTCAGGCGTGTCGCCCATTCCTAGTTGGTGATTATTACAGGTACATTGTACTTCCATTTTATTTCTAGTAATGGATTTGGTTTATTTATGGATAATTATAGCTGGATTTCATCTAGAGTGTTTATTCCAGTCATTATTATTTATTCAGATGTTCTAGTGTTTATTATGTTGTTATTTGTAATGGTCAATGTGAAATATTTATTTTCATATCAATAACAAGAATTAAAATTTTGACACCGGGCTATAGGGGTATTAGTAAATTAATTAGATTTCGATAGTGATGCTATGAATGAAACCATTAATGATTCTTATTTAATTTAATAATGGACTGATCACCTAGGATTAGAATAGGCGGGGTGTCACAGATGGTATCCGAGTATCAGGTTCTAGTCTCCTTAGGATCTTTGCAGAATATTGCGTTTCAGCGTAGCATTCTTTAATATTGAGACCTATTATAGGATTGATGTATTCTTCTACGTATGCCCTAGTATAGTTGATACGAACCATATGCGAGTTCGAATGGGTTTCATACACCGAACGATATAGGGCGGCCGACGAGGTCCGTTAGAGGACTGCAGGAGGATAGGCTCAGCAGAAGCCATAAAGTATCCTTGGAACGGTGGTCGCGATGGGAGTCACCATGATTATTGTTCACGCAGATGATGATAGGATAATCACTAGGTTCCCCAAGCACCATCATAGAGAACGGTGGTACAAATTTTAACTCAGCTTGCATACTCGGTAAAGGGGGAAGTCAGAGGATCTCTTTCGGAGAGCCATTTGTAAGGATTTGGGTAAAAAAGGAAGTGTGATGAGCCAACGAAAGGAGATAACCCAAGGGCAATGGCGTATGGTGGAGTGCAGTAGCTTTAAATTTTGGCTCGTAGGAGTAGTGCTTCCATGATGGGAGATAGTCACAACATACAAAGAAGTAAATAAGGAATTAATCAAAAAAATTTAGGAGCAGTTTAACCACAAGTTCTTTCATATATTGTTCACACAGGGATGCGAAGAAAGTGTCTGGACTTATTATAGGAGAGGTGAACAGGAGTTGATTTTAATGAAGAATTTATTTATTTAAGTGAAATTAGTACCCGAAAAGGTAGGTAATGGAGAGGAAGGTTCTTAAATGTGATGATGGACTCAAGAGTAGGACTTACTAGTATTTATGGGAAATTAGTCTTGGACGATTTATGCACATGGCATCAATGACGTACTTTTATAATGTTTATATCAACACTTCCATAAGAAGGGAGATAAGAGGGTTGAAGAATCTAGCCACAGAGAAGGACTGGAGTAAAACTGTGTTAGTGATGCATCACAAGAATGTGCACCCAATAGGGGACAAATTTAAATAAATGAGATCAATGGAAGTCCTACCAAGCAATGGTGGATTCAATTAGGGCCGTCAAGACCAACATCGAGTTCCATGATGCTAGCAAAGACAAAGGGACAATGGGGGTAGCAATTGGGGCCAAGACTACCAAGGATCCAAAGGGACAATGGGGGTAGAAATTGGGGCCAAGACTACTAGGTCTGAGAGAAGAAGACCTGACATGGACAGTGGGGCCAGAGACAAGGGGATGGTTGATAAAGGTGTCCCATATGTGGAGAGTAGGGCCACCTGTAATGAACTTATCTGCAGTGAGTAAGTGAGACCAGTTAGAATGCTAAGGTAGATGAGAATGATGTCAGTAGGGCACAAAAGCAATAGGAGCAAGATTTTCAGCAAGAGAATTGGGCTAAGATATGTAGGCCCAGAGGTTACCAATCGTAGAAATGGTGGGTCCAGGTAGAACCAACAGGATCAATAGTAGTAATAGCATCCCATTCCTCAAGTCCACTAGGGCTAAGGAAAGGGCAAGAGAGGCCAACAGAGCCAGGGCCATAGGTAGAAGAGTTCCTCTGGCAGTCACTACGATTGTGGAGAGACGGGCCACAAAAAGAAGGATTTCCACAAAGCGAGGCAGGGGTCAACTATAGGATAGGATCCTAAATATATAACCATTTCAATAGATCATGGGTCAGTTCCAGCATAAGGGTTATGCTCAGGGACCCGTTGACCAGGCGAGGTAAGTGACAAATGCAAATGGATTTTTATTTTATCCTTATGAGCATAAGGTAGGCTTTGGGTGACACAGGTTCATCATAATATGACATGTAACACTATTATTCTAGTGTGAGTTCGGTTTAGTGGGTGCATTGGCGGTATCAGCCTTATTATGAATGTATCTACCGTTAGGTAGCACGACTTTTGATGGCGCTTACGGGGAGGAGCGAGTGTGGACACCAAGAGGATTTTTATATTATGTAGAAGTTTTTGTTCCTTTTGAGGGTTATGAGAGAAGAGCATATTATTATTACCTTGTATAGTGACTGGATATTGAGGGTTTGAGTGGTAGTGTATGGTGTGATAAGGCTATCGTGATTTTTATTCCAGGGTGAGTTATATTGTTTTTGTGAGGCATCACCTGAAATAGGGTTGGGCCTATATATATATATATATATATATATATATGTAAATGATATTGTATTCGTAGACTTTTGTGAGTATGTTGTCTAGCTATATTTGATCCCGATGCGTAGGTAATTTTTACTAATGTGACTCATGGTGCTATGTGTTCTTTATCGGGCGGAGAGATATAGCTCATTATTCATATAGCGCTGAAGACATATGATAGTAAGAGAAGCGTGTTGTATGTCATCTTAGTGATATGAGAGTGGACGTGTAGACTTTTTATGTCGGACGACGAGAAGTGAGGGGTACATATTGTGTGCTAAGGGTTTAATAGATCTCGACGACCGAGCGGTTCCTTGTTTGGATTTCATTTTGCGAGACATCCCACTCATGAAACATAGCGAACGTCGGGAGTTGGGAAATATTTGGCCTTCAGGACACATGTTTAATACCTTAGTTTTTATACGTGTGCGTAGTTATAACTAAGAAACGATAGTTATATTACGATTTAAGGAAAGTAGAGCCATATGATGTTGATGTGATAATGATTAAGTTGTAATTAGTAGGATGGTTGAGTGTACCCTTATTGTATAGTCGTGTCTAGTATCCAGAAATGCATGGGGCATATGGTGTATGGGAGCCCTCATTAGTTGAGATTTTTAGTGTCATTCACAAGGAGAAGATGTGGAAACGTCTGAAATAAACGTAGATGAATGAGTAAATTAGAGGCAAAACTAAAATGAGATAATGAGAATGAAGTTGCATTGTGATCAAGGCGTGTCACCGAAAATTGAAGAGTAGAAGTAAAGGGGTAATTATAGTGTTGAAAAGTACAAGGAATTTAGTTTTTAGATTTTCGAGGATAATCAGGAACTACTCTGAGCAGATGAGTAAAATGACGAGAGTTGCGTCATAACCAACTGTAGATGTAAAAGTCTGACGTGAATAGTCGGCTATGATTGCAGATATCTCCCATGAAGGGAGTATATGATTTAAAAAGAGGTAAGTTGGAACCTAGGGAGGAGGGGACCTTTACCAGGATAGTGAATGGTATAGCCGTTAGAATATCGACCCAATTGCATTGGAATATTATCGAAAGAAGGGAAACTGGCTTCGCAGGAACCAAGAGGAAATGTAAAGGGAAATGAAGGAGCATTTTGGATTAAATCTATTAGGTCGGATTGATCACGATGTATATTATTGAGTTTATGGGAGGTTGGGATCAATATCTTCCACTGGTGGAGTTTGCAAATAATAACTCCTATCAGTTTATGATTGGCATGACACCATTTGAGGCATTATATGGTAGACCTTGTTGTTCGCATGCTTGTTGGTTGGAGGTGGGGTATAACAAGCTACTCGAACCAGAGTTGATTCAGGATACTATGATTAATATTGAGTTGACTTGGAGTCTTGTACGGATAACTCTAGATAGACAGAAGAGTTATGTCGATGCCAAGCTATTATTCCGGGAGTTTAATGTGGGGGACCAGGTGTTACTACGTGTATCTCCCACAAAGGGAAAAATGAGGTTCGAGAAGAAAGTAAATTTGGTGCCAAGTTACGTAGGGTTGTTCCTTATCATTGAGTGAATTGGACCAGTTGCATATAGGCTCGGGTTTCCAGAGAACTTGCATCGGATTCATGATGTATGTTACATTTCTTCGTTGAGGAGATATCATCGAGACAAGTAAGCTCACACTCATATTGCTTTGGAGGAGATTGATTTGCAGCCCAATATTTCATAAGAAGATAGGCCAATGTCTATCCTCGACCATAGTGAGAGGAGATTGAGGTCAAAGGTAGTTCCACTTGTACGTGTTCAGTCGGGGCATCGTAATAACGACGAGTCTACTTGGGAGTGCGAGGATGAGATACGGTAAAAATATCCAGGGTTATTTTTACCAGGTACTCTTTCCTTTTTCCAAATTTCGGGATGAAATTCCGTTATTAGGGGGAAAGTATGTAACACCGCGTAATTTTAATAATTTTTATATTTGGATTAATTAAATTAAAATATGAAATTAATCCGGGTTAGAATAAATATTAATTAGCTGGACAAGGGTTAATATTTATTTATATTGAATATTACTTGGTGAATGAGTAATAAATTAATAAGAAAGTATTATGATTGTCGTGAGTGAGAAGTACGACAGTTACGGTAAGTTTAGTCGGAACACGGTTGTCAGTCGTGTCGGGACTTGAATTTGTGGGATAAAATATAATTTAAATACGGGTCATCCAAATGGTCATTTCGAGTGCGTCAATGTGTGATATAAAAAAATATTGATGTCTCTATTGTATTTTTGTGTCGTCGTTATTGCAACTTCTTTTCCATCAAAATTCCCTTGAAATTACAAACAAACTCAAAATATGTATAGGGGTAAGTAAGGGAGTATCAATCCATTTCTAAGGATGAAACACAAAATTGGTTAGGACATATATATAGATTCATTTTCATTTTATTATATTTTCTATTTTTTCTTTTTATATTTTTTATGGATTTTTTAAGGGATTAATAGTTAACTAACTATACTAATTTTTAAAGTACAAACTAAGATGTAAAAGCTAATAAAAAAAATTAGGTACACAAAATTGTGCTACAAAGTAAACCAACTAAATTGGACTCATGAGGGATTCAAAATACATCCCATGAATGGGATATTAGCCCTCAATAATAATCATCCAAAAATAAAAATAAAATTAAACAAAAAAAAGCATGTGAGGATTAAACTAAAAGTAATCAAGTGGAGGAGATCGAAACCATTTAAGCCTTGAATTAGAATGGAATATTAAATTACATCAACAATCTCTCAATTACAATCACTCACTAATATATTTATTGAATCTAAAATAAAAACTACAACATAAAAATAAAAAAGGATAATGGATGAATTCATAATGGACAATTAAGTAAATAAAAGAGATTTGCTAAAAATTCAAATCCTAATATTATAAAATTGTAGATTAGAACTCATCCAAAGAAATAAATTCTAGATCATTACTTTATATTGAGATAATTGCTAAAAATGCAAAATCTCAACATAAAGGAATGGATTAGAATTTACCTCCCATAAGGGATGAAGTCAACTACATCAATCTATTTTGAAATAATGATTAAAAATACAAAAATTCATTATATAGGGGTGGGGTTGAATTTATCCTAGAGATAAATTTCACTACACACCTCTATATTGAGATATTTTCTAAAAATGCAAATACTCAACATAGAGGGATGGGGAGAATTTTATCACACAAAGCTTAAAAACTAATTTGGAGATCTTTTGAAAATGGCTCTCAAGTCTTCAATTTATATGGTGCACATGGAGACTAGGGGTAATTTGGGTAAGGATAAAATGTGGGTGAGCATGGGGTGTGGGTGTGTGAGGGAATAAAAATCAAAAATTTTAAAAGGGGTTGGGGTATTTAGGTAAAATGGTTAAATGGGGTTACTAAGACATGTGGTAAATGGGTTTTGTTTTTTCTATTTGGGATTTGGCTTTAGCAGGAGATAAATCGTGGCTTTGAACAAAGGGTTGAAATGAGTTTTGGTTTTGGTTTGGGGTCTCGAGTAGAAGTGGTTATGGCTGTGGCTCCAGGTTTGTAATCGGGTTTCGGAAATGGGGGAGGTCACGATAGGGTATGGTTTCGGCCGAAGTTTCAGACGGGTTTTAGGTCAGAGCGCCGGTGAGGGTCACGGGTTAAGGTGTGTCCGGTTAGCCAAAGGTGGTGGTCGCGGGTTGCATGGCAGCGGGGCTTCGCGGGTTTGGATTGTAGCTTGGGTTTGGGAGGACGGGTCGCCACCGGGGGTTACCGGGTTTGTGGCAACGGTTAGCTCGCCGGAGTTAGGTGGGTAAAGGGAGGTAATGGGGCTGGGTTGACAGGGGTTAAGAAGTGGGTCAAGGTTTTGGGTTATGGTGGTTTTGGTGAGAGGAGAGAGAGTGAAAAGGGTGTAGGGAAGAAGATGATCTAGGGGTGGTTAGTGTGTAAGTGAGGTGCATGGGAAATATGGTGTGGCTTAGGGATTTGTTTTAGGTGTAGGATAGTGTTAAGGTGTGAGTGTGATTTGTGTGTATGTTAGGTGTGTGGAATTGGGTGTGAGTGAGTTGTAGGATAAGTTAGTGTGTGTGTGTTTAATTTGGACCCTAAAAACAAATAACACTAAAAAATAAAATTAATAACACTAAAAATATAAGAATAAAATCCTACTCTAAAAATAAAATAAAGACTCAAACAAAAAAATGAAACTAAAAAGAAATAAAAATCTATTAAAACTAAAACTAAAATCCTAAAATAAAAGTAAAAATAAATGAATTCCTACAAAACTAATACTAATAAAATAAGATTAAAAGCTAAAAACTAATAAAAATAAAAATACACTAATTAAAAATAAATTAGAAAAATAGAAAATAAAACCTAAAAAATTCTAAATAAATCTAAAATAAATCCAAAAAATAAAATGACTCAAACTAATAATCTAAGAAAAATAAAAAGGCACAAAATAAACACACACGGGCTTCGGGGAAGGTTTAGGGACAAGTTTAGGCTCGGGCGAGGTTACGGGGCAAGGTAATTAGGTCCATTTGACTGCAAATTGCCTCGAAATAATGTTTTTGACACAGTAACTGCAATCAAGCCTGCACATTGAACATTTACGCGCATAAGACCATTATTGTCGAGAATTAACAACTAAAATACGTCTATTCGGGGTATAAAATGTACACTTTTGGGTGTATATCAATTATGTATATAAATTTGAACTTTAAAATGTCGAGATTGTAATCACTCTAAAATATAGGGTTTCAATAACACACATAATGATGATAGAGTCCACAATCTTAAATATAAAAAAATATAAAATCAGAGGTTCTCTATATGTTCATTGTCGTTTCAATTTGAAATCATCCACATATGGGCTAAATAAACAGAGGTTCTCTTTATTTTTTTCTTTCAATTTCTGTCATCTTCGATTAGCAAGTTTTTGTTTGTGGTTTATTGAAAGCTTGTCAATTGATAAGCTTTCCAGATGACAAATTCATTTTGAACTGAATTTTCATTTCCACATGACAAATGTCAGTTTTGGTAGCAAACAAATTTAGATGTATTGGAGTCTAGGATAGCTGCTGAATTTTCATTTTTCATTTTTCATCTTTATTTCCTTTTTTGTCCATCTTTTTATGAAATTCAAGTTTTCAAGCTCTTACACTATTTGTATGCTGCTTGAGATTTTACACTATGTTATTGTATATTACACTATGTTGCTGTATATTACAGTATGCTGTTGTATGCACTATGTTGTTGTATGTTGCCTGCTGCTGAATATGCTGATGTTGAATGTTGGTGTTAATATGATACTGTTGTTGTATGCTGATGTTAATCTACTACTGCCGTTGATTTTTCAACAGTAATAGATTAGCCATCGATTGGTGCGTAATAGCTTAACAAATGGATCGAATATAATCGAAACGAAACCTGAACTGCCTGAAAATTGAATAGGACCGAAATCGATTATTTCAGCTCGGTTTATACTTTTCTAGGATCGATTAATATGGTCCAGTCCCAAAAATACCTCAAAATCGGATAGATCCGGACCGCGAACACCCCTATAGAATGTCATATTTGAAAGAGTGAATTTTCAATTGTTCCATATATTAGTTAACTTCTAAGGAAGATGGATAATCAAGACAAATATATTAATTAATTCAACACTTCAAGCAATAGACAAAATCTTCCCTTTCTATCCATCTAATGTAGACTTTGCCTTATCAGCAATGCCTTGAAGATGAAATCTTCAAGGTTTTCCCCTGAAAATAGGAAATCATAGATACGTAAAAGGATATCTCCTTTCTTTAATCCCAATCATAGAACAAATATCTTCCTTCCTATTAATAGTACCCTTACCAAAATAAATGCTTCACTTATCTTTATTAACATGTCGACCTGAATTAACAACATAAGTGAAGAGAAACTATACCTAGTAAATGAATCCAAACCCAAGCGGAAAAAGGAAACATAATAACATGGAACTTAACACCATCTGAGGGATCAATACCTGAATGATTTCTGATAATTTCTCCCACAACAGTTTCTAAGCTTGTCATGGCCATTTTGATATATATATATTTATTATGTGTTAACTTCCTGATGCAAAATTGATGGTGGGCTATTAATAATATTCACATTTTGTTTTACTGGCAGGAAGCAATGAAACAGATATATCAGAGAGCTCTGAAAGCAACAAATGATTTTGGTTATCAGAAAGAGAGCCCGAGTAAGACTTTCTCAAAGTAATATCTTTATGTAAATGAATTTTTTAACTTCTATGCATATGCATAAGTATCGTGTCATTTTCTTAGTTAGAAACTTCAGTGGGAACGTAGTGCCACTACCTCCACCACTATTAGCTTTTTAGTACAAAGAGTCAGCGACGTAAATCTTCAAATGAAGAAGCGTTATTGTTACACTACACAACTATTAACTACACAACAACAACAACAACAACAACAACAACAACAACAACAACAACAACAACAACAACAACAACAACAACAGCAACAACAAATAAAGAAATGAAATGGGTTTCTTTCTCTCTCTATTCTTAATTCTCAATATTCAGGGATGATTACAAATGAGGGCCCAGGGGCCTATTTATAGGAGAGATTAGCTTTCTAATCAAGCTAATACCCAATATGACTAAAAAAGGCAACTAATAACTAAAAATGTCATATTAGTCCCAAACATACTTGGAAACTAATTAGACACTAAAAATAAAAGGAAATTATAATTAAACCCTAAACTAAAAATGCAAAATAAAAGATAGTAGTCTCCCATAGGCACAACCTCCTGTCAGAGGGTGAAAATCTAAACCAGTGCCCAAACGGCCCCATAAGAGGCACTAACACCTCGCACGGGACCAATGTAACTCGTAGGAACTGACTGCATAGTCTTGGGATTCCCAATTTTAGAATATGACGATAACTTGAAAATATCTATATTACACTTAAAACTATCCATTAAAGGGTGAAAACCCAAACAAGTCCCCCAACGACCTCGTAAGAGGCATTGACACTTCCCACGAGACCAATGTAACTTGTAGGAACTTATCGCATAGTCACGAGTATCCCGGTTTGAGAATATGACGATAATTTGAAAATATCTAGATTAGGCTTAAAAATAAGCCGTTAAAATGGTGAAAACCCAAAGTTGTTTTGAATGGCCCCATAAGAGGCATGAACACCTCGCAGGGGACCAATGCAACTTGTAGGAACTGGATGCGTACTCACGAGTCTCTTGGTTTGTGACTATGACAATAATTTGAAAATATCTAGATTACACTTAAAAACAAGTCGTTAGAGGGTTAAAACCTAACCCAACCCTCAAACGGCCCCGTAAGAGTCACTAACACCTCGTAGGGGACCAATGTAACTTGTAGGAACTGGCCACATAGCTACAGGTATCCTGATTTGAGAATATGACTATAACTTGAAAACATCTAGATTAAGTTTAAAAATAAGCCGCTAAAAGGGTGAAAACCCAAACCAGCCCCCAAAAGGCCCCGTACGAAGCATGAACACCTAGCACGGTACCAATGTAAATTATAGGAACTCACCGCATACTCACGGGTCTCCCGATTTGAGAATATGATGATAAGTTGAAAATATTTAGATTATGCTTAAAAACATGCCGTTAGAGGGTGAAAACTGAAACTAGTGCCCAAATGGCCCCTTAAGAGGCACTAATACCTCACATTAGACTAATGTAACTTGTAAGAGCTGACCGCGTAGTCACAAGACTTTCGGTTTGAGAATATAATAACAATTTTAATTCTTATATACAGTTCTTTAGCTTGAATGAGATCTTTTTTTTAATTACTTGATTACTAATATCATCTCTTTTTTGTATTCTATCTTTTTGCAGGATAGCATTTCATTGTTATCTTTTATCCACGTGGAACACACGAAGAAGTCAATGGTTTACAACAAGGGGATTATTTATATAATGTCATTAATATTCAGGATTCTATTTTTTGTGTTATGTCCATACCGACTTTTGTAGTTTTTTTATTAAACTTTTATGTTCGTGCTGACTTTTGTAATTTTATTTGCATATTTTATGGCCGTGCAGGCTTTACATTACACAGGTTTTGTATTAGTAGGTTTTAAAATGTCTAGAAAATAGAGGAAACTCTGCCCAATTTTTTTTGGTCTGTGAAATATTAAGATTTGTAATATTTTGAAGTTTATATGTACATTATTAGTTCATTAACAACGTGTGTGATTCACAATTTGTGAAATTTCTTGTTTTCAATTTTTTTTTCTCTTAATGAAAAATTTGGCATTGTGCCAAAAGTGTATCAAATTTTGGCACGGTTTTGAAATGTGCCAAAAGTGTACCAAAGTGTACTCAATCTAACACAGTTATAAAGTGTGCCAGAAATATCAAATTATGATATTGTTTTAAAGTGTTCCAGAAGTGTTCCTGTTTGGCTAAATTTGGCACACTTTTAAACCGTGCCAGAAAAAAATGGCCATTTTGGAACACCCGATTCTGGAATAGTTCAAAACTGTGCCAGATTTGATCTGGCACAGTTTTAAACTGTGTCAGATTGTTGTTTGCAGTGTAGTGAGTTTCGAAAATGTTTAACAATATAGTTGGTATTAATGCGACTACTATGCAATGCAATGGGGCAATGTGCTCACACATACACTTAACCAATTTCATACGTCTCAGAAACCTAAGAAATGTAACATGCACTTTATTTTTTGGCGGGTTTTAAAATTTCTAAAGAGGTTATTTTTTAGAAATGTTTTAAATTTTTTGAAGAATCTTGTTTGGAAAATTCGTCGCCACGTTTGAACGAGCTGCCCATGTCATTTGAAAGAAACTATCTAGGACATTATAATGAGATTGGTTTATCTTTGAATAAATCAATTTTGTCCTCGTTCGATGACTCATTTGATGCCTATTTGAACGAAAATAGGCATGTCATTCGAATGACCAATGAGAATTTTTTTAATTAGTTCTAATCCAAATCTTTCATGCTTTTCCTATCATAACAAACCTTCTTATAAATAGGATGTATATGATTAGAGTTTTTAAGAATTATTTTTGACATCTAATTCTCTTTGTGATCAAACACATCTATAATCATTCCAAGTCCATAAGAAGATTTCTAACACAAAAACCTTCATGGAGATAAATCTCTATTGTTGAATGGTGGAATCAAGGTTTCACGACTGAAGAAAAAAAGGTTGATCGATGGATATTGAGGGAAGATCGCTACCTCAAGAAGGATCTAGATCGAGTCATTGTCTATAGAACAATTGAAGACTTTGCACGTCAAACTTAGTTAGTCTAAGTTATTTGTAAGTCAATTATCTATCAATCATTTTATAGTGTTGAATAAAGTTTTTTCTCTTTTTAGGATTTTTCTCCTCATCTCTACGTGTTTGTTCGCATGTTGGTTTGTTTCTTTAAAATTGAAACACAAGTCATATGCACACAATTTAATCGAGGTTAAATTTGATAAAAAAATGGATTTTTACATGAAACCTAAGGTAAAAATAAATCCATTGAATCACTAGCATTCTCAAATCGGTATCAGAGTTGGTTGCACTAATTTACTGCGTGATCATTTTTACAAAAGAAATTATTTATATCAATTTTTTTCAAAATTGTTGATCTTCAAAAATTTGGATTTAATGGATAATTTGTATAATAGGATGCCTATTTTTATAGTTCAAACCATGCCTACTGGAAAGCAAGAATGAGGTTCACTTTAAAATCTAAAGATGAACGTGTTTGGCTTGTATGTGAAAGAGGTTGGACACCACCCACAGTTACTGTTGATAATGTCATAAATCGAAAACCCGTGTTTGCATGGTAAGAGGACGGTTTTAAATGGAGAAATTTAACTCGCGCAGTATGAGTGCCTAATCTGGAGCTATCATCTGTGACGAGTTCTGCCGCATTAGGACGTGCACCAAGTTAAAGAAGCTTGGGATATGCTCCAGCTCCCTCATGAGGGAACCAATGCAATAAAATCTTCTAAGCTACATATCTCACCACACAACTAAAACAGTATCTATGCTTGAGTATGAATCTTTTGATGAGCTTTACACAAATTTGTCTGATATAGTAAATTCGAGTTTCAATTTAGGTGAGAAAATCCCTAAGACATGTGTTGTTAAGAAAATTTTGAGATCTATTCTGGCCCGCTTTATTCCTAAGGTTACTGTGCTAAATTTGTTAGGGATACTAGATACTCTTAGGTTAGAAGAAGTCGTAGGAGAGGTTTAAACGTATGACATATATATGTTTCCCCAAAAAGTAAAACCTCAGGAAATAGGAATTCTGCAAAAGGGTAAATATCTCTTACACCACTTGTAAGAGTGGAAGGCTCTAATACCACTTTGAGAATGCAAAAATAAATGTGATCGGCAAGGATAGTCATAAACAAAAATCTATATTTGTATTTTTAATAATTTTGTTCCCAAGCATAGAAAACCAATTTTTAAAAATTATAATATTTGATCAAATTAGTTATGAAGGTAAATATGTGTTCTAAATAAAATGATTAGGTTATGCATCCATAGAACACAAAGATTGAGGAAAAATCCCCTGTTGGCAAAACTTTTTTATTCAGCACTTTATAAATAATAGAAGACAGTCGAATTACAAACTAATTTAAACCAACCACAAGCATAACGCTCTAGTCTTAGCAAATCTCTAAAGATTACTACTTGTCTCTAAGCAGTCCACAAGCGACATATTCACTCTCAGTATCCGTCGATCCAACCTTAGCCTTCTTCTTAAGTAGTGATCCCTACGGGATCACAAGTCATCCATAGAGGTTTCTCTCCATAAGGATACTAAACTATCTAGGGTTTAAACCGATTCACAAAAACTATATGGGGATGTATGTTGGGAATCAAAAATGTTTTAATAACGCAAAACACTGAAAACTTTTTTAACAGATATTCAGAAAGTGTTCCTTCAAAATCCCTAGGAAAAATAAACGTGAAACAGGTAATTAAAAGGTGAACATAAATTTCTTGGTGATGGTCCGTTCAAACTAAAATAAGGCTTGGTCAAACGTGAATAGCAGTTTGTTTGAACGAAACAGGAGCTCATTCAAACAAAAAGGTTATTTCGTTTGAACAGGATTAAAACGACCTTAAAATGATGACAAACAATATGCCCTCATTACATGCTTGTTAGATAAATATATCAATTGACCTTCAAACGACTTAGCCATCTCGTTCGAATGAGAATGCCTTCGCGCCTGAATGAGGCAAGCAAACTTGAAAATTAATTTTAAAATAAATTATCTCAATTTTTAAAACAAAAAAATCTTGTTTCAGTTTTTAGAAAATAAAACACCCCAAAATAAATATAATGAATAAATTAAAATTCCTAAAATTATTTATACCTTTATGGGATGTAGTGGAGTCCTCAACTTGGAGATGTTGGTGTTCGATTCGACGAGTCACTGAGTCAATTTGTAATTGGATGTGCCAGATATGTAAAAGTGTAAATAAAACAAATAAAAAACTACGCTAAAATATTTGTGATTACAAATACCCCCCTTTAGCAATTCCAGTACAAAGACTAATCAAAACTCAAATTACAAAAAAAATCCCCATTTAGACAAAAAATGTAATACCTTTCCTAACCCCTAGAAATGGAATGGCATAGAAAAATAAGCTTTTGTCTTCAATCTCCACTTGTTCTTATCTTTGAAACTTTAACTTCATTCGGTGTAATATGATCTTCTGTAAGTACCTACACACATGAAATAAAAAAACTACCTCATGATGCATCGAGTTTGAAATAGTAAACAAAAAATCATAAAACACAATATGCGATCTCCCCCATAAATTAAAATCATCATCAATTTTCTCCCGTAATTTATTCTCCCCGTTTCATTTTGTTCAAAATAGACAAGGAGTAGAAACTAATCATGAAATATAAAGAGCATCACTGAAAATTATAAAATATCATAACAAAAACAAATTAATGACAAACTTGCAATGATAATCTAAAAGGCTCCACAACCACTTTTTAAAAAATTTAATTTTTTCAAGTATAAATTCGAACAAATACAATACACTATGGAGAAACACAAAAATACTCGAACTATGAAACGGAATGTACTTGTGTGAACATATCCCTTAGTTTAATCAACGTAGACAAACATAACACATGTGCACGAAGGAATGATACACCACTAATGAAGGATCTGAATGTCTACCTTAGGTATAAAAATGGTTAACTCATGCAAAATCGACTTAACCTATTCAACTAATCAAGATCGTAATTGATTTTCACACCAATGACACCCAAAACTATGTAATGTCTTTTGACATTTTTATAGTACGTGCAGACCCATTGATCTTCGACTAAACTCCCTCAAAATCTCACATATTGCAATTGTACTCTCAATTATTTTATAAAAATTAATGCTCATTTGTAGCGAAGCATCAATGTTCAAGAAATTTTCTTGGCACTTGTGTTTTATGTGCCTTTAAACTTTTTGGATTTTTCTTTACAAATGGTGGTTTTTTACGCAAAGTCAACCTGCCTTTCATTACCCGATTCCATTGCTTAATATATAACGGTTCTACAGAAATAATTTTTTAAATTCGAAAAATGGTTCTTACATTCACAACTTTTATTATCTCATTTTTCATATTTGGTTTATTTTGAAGGCAAAATTGAGATGAAAATACTATGGTCGACATGTGACAGGTAAGTGCAATACTAAAATAAGCCCGTGCTCGTGTGCATTAAAGAAGAGAAGGAGTCAAACATATAGCAATTTGTCATCAAATCACAACTTAATGACTCCACATGTTATAAAGCACATAAATGAAATGATGTCACATCTTCAAACACTACAAAATAGCCACGTGGATATGGAATGAATGGGTGACTCGGACATTTTTAATGTTCATCCACATATGGTATCAGAGAAAATACAAAACTCTTTTCGGATTTTTCAAATTTATCAAAATATATTCTTTTTGCCTTTTTCACTTTTTCTTAAAAAGAAGCCGAAAATCTTTTTCTATTTTTCAAAAAATTTCAAGAAAAACAATATTCTTTTTGGATTTTTTTAAAAAATATATCAAAATGAAAAGCATGAAAATTAGCTAATGCTAAAAAACAAGACTAAACCTCAATCATTTGGCCCGGGGGAGATCTCCAAAGTATATGACATCCTATGAAAAACCTCCATTAAATTTTTGTGAAGTTTCAACCAAATACTCAACTTGCTCTCGAAAAATCTCAAAATCTCTCATGTGATGCATGGGAGATTGCAAAGTAACATGTGTGGGAGTGTGTGGGAGTGTGTGCGAGAACTCATGTAGGAGAAAATCATGGAACATACCAATAATGGAGTCTCCCTAACTTAAAACAATACTCTTTAAGGTGACCTCTTTGTTTGAAATGGGAACAAACATACATGGGCTTGCGTCCACATCTCTCAAAACGTTTAGGATGAGCTCTCCCTGGTGGGTCCGGTCAAGGGCCATATGGATCTAACAAAAATTCAAGAATTGGCTCGGGTGCAACATGGGAAGGGGATTCTCCTTCATAACCTATCCCTTTCCTCTCGTCATTACCTAAAGCAGGACCGAGGATCATCTTTCCTACCTTCTTAGATGTGTCCTTTAAAGTAACCTTGACATCCCGAGCACGTTCAAGATCTCTCACAAGTTAGTATACATGGGCTTCAAGTTTCTCACGAGTCTCTAATGAAGATTGAAGATATCTCGTAAGACTAGACATAGTGTTGGTCGAATCGATCTTTTTTTGACCCAAAACGGTCAACTGCTCACATAAAGAAACCTTCACCTTCTCAAATTGACTCATCAATGCCTCACACACAATCAAAACTTTAACCTCGCTTTCTAAATCTAAAACCTTAAGAGACAAATCCTTATTAATATTATTTTGTCTTCAACATCTCAGTTTAAAAATCACTAAACGCTTTTTGGAGACCACCTTTTTCCTCACTCAAAATGCCATCCTCACACTCAATATCTCCTGAATGCATCGAAATATCATCGGGGCATTCACATTTAGATATGTTCTCATCGGCATGGGACAAACTCGAAGTGCTAACATGACTAGCCATGAACGCAACACACAGTTCATATGGTGATTCTCACCTTGGATCAACCGACTCGATGTCACTAGTGCTAAGAGTCACTTTATGAGCAAATTTATTTCCCTTTCTCTTAATCCTAGTGACGTTCTCATGTGCCTTGTGCCCTTTACCCTCACATTCAAAACACCATTATCTTCATATTTCTCTCCCCCACTCGTTCCCTCATTCTTATTTTTATTTTTCTCAAAAATCTTTTTTTTGGAAGAATTTTCTTTGGAAAATTTGAGAAACTTTTTTAAAAAATTCGCAAAAAGGGCCAAGTCATCAAAATCGAGATCAACCTAAGATTCAAACTCACAAACTCTCTCTCTCTTTTTTCTTAGTTTGACTATTTAAAGATATCCATACTTCCTCAGGTCTAATGGCTTTAGGGAACATATTTATCTCATACGTTTGAAGATCTCCTACAAGTTCTTCTAACCTAAGAGTGTCTAGGATCCCCAAAGAGTTAAACATGGTGACCTTAGGAATAAAGAGGGCAAGAGTGACGTCAAAATATTTTTCATATCTCTTATCTCCAGAATTTTCTCACCCAAATTAAAAATTGAATTCACAATGTCAAATAAATGAGCATAAAACTAATCGAGAGACTCGGACTCTAGCATAATGATGGTCTCAAATTGGGTAGTCAAATTTTGAAGCTTTGACACTTTTACAGCGTTGGTACCCTCTGAGTGAACTTAAGGGTATCCCATGCTTCCTTAGACATAGTTCGCATCATGATGGGACAGAACTTGTCAGGGGCGACGGCTCTAGAAATATCCCTAAGTCCATGAGAGTAAAAATTACTCCACTTAAATTCCTCATCAGTCCAGGAAGACAACGATTTAGGGCCAACAACATTAGCAGCAGTGATATAGGGAGGAATCCACTCTGTTTCACAAACTAACCAGACTCTTTCATCTATGGATTTTAAGATCAACCTCATCCTAGCCCTCCAGTAAGCATAATTGGTACCATCAAAGATGAGCAATCGATTATACAAATTTGAAGGCCCCCCGATTTTTAATGTCTTACTTTAAGAAATATTATTTCTTTAAAATTATATTTCCTTTTCTTGTTTACTATGCGGAAGTGTAAAAGGTGATGGTTCAACTTAAATACCAAATTTTATTTTCTATTTCAAATTCAAATTAAACCCAAGTGAAAATTAATTAAACACACGCAAATATTAATTTCACTTAAACCAATTAATTAATCTGAGTCCTAGAATTTGCCTAAGTCATATTTATCAATATTACCAAATTAGGCCAAACCAGTTTTAATCAATAGACTTGAATTAAATGAACTTTACCCAATATTTAATTATGCAGTGTGATAATTAAAACCAATTTTATCTTGAATTAGCCTAAGCTTGAGTTCTAAGTTATTATGCAAGATAAAAGTAAATCAATCACACTACGCCGCGATGTACGAGGAAAAACCCACAACGAGAAACAACCTCGGACGGCCCTAGCCACAAATCCACTAGATACGGAATTTACATATACAAGACATAAAGGCTTACATCACACGACTCGATCCCTCTCAAGCCCCGACGCTTCTTCTTGTAAATACCTCTTCCTAGCAGATAACCGTGGAGCTCCACCGCGGTCTCGGAGTCCACCGATCGGACTTTGTATGGTCTACATCACCCGAACAAGGAGACTTTCTCCAAGTGAGTAATGCCTCAACAAACAGCTTCTTCTTTCTTGGATGGATGTAGAAGCAAACCCAAAACTTCTCTTTGAACGGAAGAGATAAACCCGGTGCCAAACTCCAAGCAAGATATATGAATATGAGAACTTGGAAGAAACTAATTTGGGTGTAAACAAGAGTGGTGTATATTGTTCTCTTTGATGAAAAACTCACTCAAAACATGATCTTTTTCCCTCTTTGATTTGACTCTCAAAACACTCTCTAGGAGTTAGTAGTATATGAAAAAGATAGTTTAGAAAAATGGTTTCCCGCACATTGATATTCAGCAAAAAGTAGTGGGGTAAAACCAAGTGGGAAAGTGGGCAAAACTTCTTAAAAACTGTCAAAAACCTGTTCCGCCAAATCTCGTTCGAACGACATTTTGTTCGAACGACATTATTGTTCGAACGAGTCTTCTAACGAAGTTCCAGTATGAACTCGTTAGAAGCTCGTTAGAACAACCATCTCGTTCGAACGACATTTCAAACGAAGTTCCAGTATGCCATAATGGGAAGTCGTTGGCAATCTCGTTCGAACGACTTGTGGTTCGAACGAGAATCTCGTTCGAACGACACTTCGAACGAACTCACAGAATGTTCAAAAATTCTTTTTAAGCCCAGAAACATTTATATACTTTATATATAAGTTTTAATATAAACCATTCTGAAAACAAAACGCAGTTTTGAAAACCTAACACCCAATAAACAAGTTCCAAGCTCATATATATATATATATATATATGATTGCATTCATACCTTGGGAGCATGGAACTATGGTTGATGACGTATAAACGAGGCACGAAACCGGCATGATGATGAAGCTTTATACTCTTTTTCGCTACGTCTTCAAACAAACTTTTCATAGGCTTGAGAATATTACAATTAAATACAATCCTCTGTATAAATGTTTTTGTCCGGAATTGAGCCAAAATTATATATGGACTCAATTGGAAATTTGTGTCCTTACAAAATTCTCCATTAAAATTCGACTTTTCAAAGATCAATAATTTTTCCAAAAAAAAATTAATATGAAAGAAAACAATTTGCGAAAAAAGGATCACATAGTATTTTTTGTAACTGGGTCTCATACCTCACACCACTTGTAAGAGTGGAAGGCTCTATACCACTTTAAGAATGGGAAAATAAATGTGTTCGCTAAGGATGGTCACAAATAAATATCTTTTTTTGTATTTTTAAAATTTTGTTCCCAAGCAAACAAAACCAATTTTAAACAAATTTTGGTCTTGGATAAAAATAGTTATGAAGGCAAATATGTGTTCTAAATATAATGATTAAGTTATGCGTCCACAAAACACAAAAATTCAGAAAAAATCCCTTATGGGTAAAACCTTTTTATTCAATACTTTAAATATAATATAACACAATCGACTTTCAAACAAATTGATACAAGCCACAATTGAAGAAGGTTTTTATAAGTCGAACACAAATTTAGAGGATAAGGTTTGTTCGAATGAAAATGAGGCTCGTTCGAACGATAATAGTAGTTCGTTTGAACGAAACATGAGCTTGTTTGAATGAAAAGGATATCTCATTTGAACAAGCTTCAACTGACCTTCAACGATGCCAAAAACTACTCCCTTGATATAAGCTTGTTAGATAAAGATATCGAACTACCCTCTAACAATAAAGACATCTTGTTCCAAAGAGAATGCCTTCGCATTTGTACGAGATAGGCAAACTTTGAAAAATAATTTTAAAATAAAAAACCTCAATTTTTAATTCTTTTCTTCAGATTTAATAAAAATAAAAGATACCAAAATAAATTAAAATTCCTCAAAGCTTTATACCTTTATGGGATGCGACGGAGTCTTGAACTTGGAGATGTTGGCATTCGGTTTGACGAGTCAGTGAGTCAGATAGTAATGGGATACGCCAAATATGCCAAAGTGCAAGTAAAACAGATAAAAAGCCTACACTAAAATATTTTCACTTACAAATTGCATTGAAAACTCATACTAGGAAAAAAAGAAAAAAAAAGTTCGTAATTCTGAGTCTGAGTTTGACTTTGATTTGGATGACTTAGCCCTTTTTGCGAAAAAATTCAAAAAAAAATCTTAAATATCTTCAAATGAAAATACTTTTACGAAAATGAAAAATGGGAATGAGGTAAAGGGTGGTTGTGAGAAAAGTGAAGAGATAAGATGCTAAGAGTGTGAGGGCAAGGGACAAAGGCACATGAGTGTCCCACTATGATTAAGAGACAAGGCAAGAAAGTTGCACATAAGGCCATTCTTAGCGGTAGAGATACCGAGTCGATGGAGTTAGGGGGTGAATCACCACATGAAAGTAATTTTAATGTGTTCATGTCAAGTCACGTTATCACTTCTAGTTTGTCCCACGCCGATGAGGACATGTCTAAACGTGAAATTCTCGACAATATTTTTAAACATTCTGCAGAAAGTGATAGTAAGGAAAGAAATTTGAGAGAGGGAGAAGGTGGACTTCAAAAAGGTTTAAGTGATCATTGCACCGAGACTTTAAAAATAAAAAATAAAGATTAATAAAGATTCGTCTCTTAGGGTGTTCGATTTGGAGAATGAGATGAAAGTCTTAAAAGAGTGTGAGGCATTAATGAGTCCACTCTAAAAGGTGAAAGTTTTTTTTGTGTGTAAGCAGTTGATTACTATCGGTAGGGAGATAATCGATTTGATCAACATTGTGGATAGTCTTATTAAAGATCTTCAATATTCATTGGAAACTCGTGAGAAACTTAAAGCCTGTGTATCCCAAATCGAGAGGAATCTTAAACGTGATCGGGACGTCAAGGTCACTTTAGAGCGTACATTTACGAAGGATGGAAAGATGTTCCTCAATCCTACATTAGGTAATGCTAATAGAAAAGGAATTGGATATGATGGTTCCTCCACTTCCCATGTCGTACCCGATGGTCTTCGAGTTTGTAATGGATCCATATGGCCCTCGTCCTAAATCACCTAGGAGACATAACCCACCAAAGAGAGATCATCCTAGAAATTTTGAGAGAGTTGGACCCAAGACCTTTTATATGCATTACCATTGCAAACAAAGATGTCACCTTAAAGAGTTTTATTTTATTCTAGGTAGAGTTTCTCACTTGCATCTTCCCCAGTATGTTCCCACGTGAGCTTCTACACATGGTCCTGCATGCACTCCCATACGTTTTACTCCACATGCTCCCACACATCACCATAGATATTTTGAGAGTGAATTCATAATATATGAGATATTTTGAGGGAGTCAAAGTCGAAGATCAATGGTCTTGCATAATGGACTTTCTTGACAAATATTAAATAGTTTGACGCTATTGGTGTGAGAATCATTTAGGTTCATGGCATGTTGATTAAGATGCATAGATTTAATAAGAGTTCACAACTTTTATATCTAAGTTATACTTTGAGTTCTTTCTTTATAAGTGTCTCATGTCTTCCTGCATGCTTGTTATGAATCTTTATGTTAATTTCCATATGGAAAATATTCACATAACTTCATTTCGCTTCCTCGATTTGGATAATTTAGTGTTATTTCATAGTGTGTTGTATTTTTAAATTTTATGCTATATACTTAAAAAACTAAAAAACTTCAAAAATAGTTGGTTGAAAAGTTGCCTTTTGAGATTATCATTACTTGTGTGTTTTCAATTATTCTTGTGTTGATATCTTTCTTCTTTATTTGATGCTTATATTTCATAACTAGGTTCCACTCCTTTGTCTATTGAGGACAAAAAAAGAGGGAGGTAAAATTGAGGGGGATAGTTTTATTTTTTCTGTTAGAACTCGTATGCGTCATGGTATTTTGTTTGTCTCATATGTCTTGGACGTTCTATCGAGATGATGATCTCTTAGACCCAAACAAGATGAAAACAAAGCTAGCCAGGTGGAAGATCCATTCCATTTGAGGACTTGCACAAAAATTACTTTCTATTTCTTGATTTAGGATGGTAGTTATTACTTTAGTCTTTTGGATACAATTTGGCTTCGATTTGTTTTTTGTATCGGAATACCCAAATGGGTATATTCATAAGAGAGGGATTTATAATTGTTCATTTTTATTTTTATATTTTGGCTTATCCCGTTACACATACACTGCATGAACATGACTTCTTTGGATTAAATGATAAATTTGAAGACATTTGGAGGATTGAAGAATTGTACGTCTTAGCAACCTAAGAAGAAGTTATGATTTCATTTGGTAAAATGTAACTTTGTCTTTTCAAGGGTTTTAGAATTTTAAAGATTTTTTCAAAAATATTTTAAATTTTGTAAAGAAAATTTGTTTAAAAAATTTGCCGCCTCATTAGAACGAGCTACCATGTCATTCGAACAAGACTAGATAGGTCATTTAAACGAGATTCGTTTATCTTCGAATGAACCATTTTTTTCCTTCCTCTGAAATCTCGTTCAATGACTTGTTTGATACCTATTCGAACGAAAAAAGAATGTCGTTCAAATGAGGTACCCCTTCATTCAAATGGTCAAGCAAGAATTTTTTCTTTAATTAGTTCTAATCCAAATATTTCATGCTTTTCCTTTTATAATAAACCTTATTATAAATAGGATGCACGTGATTAAACTTCTCAAGAGCTCTTTTTATTATCTAATTCTATTTGTGATCAAACACCTCTATAATCATTCCAAACCCCTCAGAGTCATAAAGATCACTTTACCAAGTTAAGAAGAAATCTTCTAGGAAAAAAACCTTTGCGAAGAGAAAAATACACTACTAAATTATGGAATCATGGTTTCACTACTGAAGAAAAAAAAGGTTGATCGGTGGATACTGAGGATAGACTGCTACCTATGGATTACTCTGGATCAAATCGTATTCTATAAAATATTTGAAGACTTTGTGTGTCAAACTTAGTTAGTCTAAGTTATTTGGAAGTCAACTATCGATGAGTCATTCTGTAGTGCTGAAAAAAGGTCTTTGCCCTTTGTAGGAATTTTTCCTCATCTCTACTTGTTTGTGTGCGTACTTGATTTATTGCTTTATTATTGAAACACAAGTCATATGCAAACATAATTTAATCAAAGATAAAATTTGGTAAAAATTGGATTTGTATGTGCGAAATGAAGATACAAATCAATCCATTGAACCACTAGCATTCTCAACATCTGTCTGTAACTCGGTACACAAACTTGTTAAGGGTTGCTACTCTTCCAGTTAGCCTTTGTATGTCCTTTTTATTTGTAGGAGGTCGCATATTTATCAGTGCTTGAATTTTTTCTAGATTTGTATCAATGCCTCTCTAATTTACTATAAATCTAAGGAACATTCCTTCCTACATGCTGAGCATACACTTGGTCGAGTTGAGATTTATTTGGTTCTTTTCTACCTGGTCGAACATCTAACCGATCTTTGATGTGGTTGTCGACTTTATTTCTCTTGGTGAGCATTTCATCAACATACAACTCCATATTTTTGTTGATATGCTCTTCGAAAACCTTGTTCACGAACCTTTGGCATGTTTCTCGAGCCTTTTTGTACCCAAAAGGCACAGTAATAGGTACCTCGACTAGTGAGGAATTACGTTTTCTCCTAGTCCTCCGATTTCATCTTAATTTGGTTGTACCCTGAATATGCATCGATGAAACTAAGTAATTCATGCCCAATAGTGGTATCGTTCAGCTAATCGATCCTTATTAAGAGAAATGATCTTTTGGACTAGCCTTGTTGAGATCCGTGAAATCAACACACATGCACCACTTGTTGTTCTTCTTCCTAGCCATAAACACATTGGATAACCAATCATGTAGTTTTTTATATTAAATGAAACTTCCTTTTCGAAGCATTTCCACTTCTTCCTGGATGGACATAATCTTCTCGGGGTTGAAAACACGTCATTTCTGTTTGATTGGCTTGGCATCCTTGATAATATTTAGTTTGTGCAATATGAACGTTGGGTCAATCCCTGGCATATTCGTGGCTCCAAGTTATAGAATTCTCCCATTGTTTGAGTGAGTTTACTTACTCTTCCTTGAGGGATATATCCATGGATGAGCCGACCTATATTTTCCTATATAGGCGCTCGTACTCAATGACTAAAGTCTCCATTGTCTTTACATATTATCCTCTGACCAGTTCAGGGACAAGTTCTTTGGCTAGAGAGTAATATGGTTTCTCAGGGAGTAAACTTCTCATCAATTCAGTGATCATTGTCTTTTCCTCATAGTCCACATCTTCTAGTTTTTTCACTGTTAAGGCGAGTGATATATCCGCACGTAGTTTCTCCTAATCATTGGATAACACTTAACAAATGAGATACTCTATGATTCATTTTTCTTAAAATCATAAGTTACTGATGAACAGATCGGTGAGCTATTGAAAGCTAGAGATCTATACACAAGGCATGTTGTTATACTGAATCTCTATTTAACCAGTAATGATGCAAGAAATTGACCTGCAACACATCTCGTCTAGGACCGAGTATATATCGACAACTTGATATTGTTCCACATAAAGCAGATAATCAATTTTTCCACTATATTTAGGAGTTACTATAGGTGCCTTGAACTTGGCAGGTGTGAAGAACTTAATAATTACTAGGATGAAATGTGGTCCCTTCATAAAACTCCTATGTAAGGGATTTTTAGATTTGGATCTCTCTCCTAAACGATCATCCAATCGCTGGATTGAACCTTTACAGGGATACTCGTCTGGATCAGTTTTGATTGAAACAGTCTTATCTACTCGGTTGTGGGTTTGTATTAAGCTCTCTTCATAGGAAGTCGGCTTGGTATACACAAATCCTAACACGCTTATTTCTTCTCTATGATTATAACGCTTAGCAGCTCGAGGCCTTAAACGATCCAAGGACAAACCCCTACTTAGCCTATTTAGGTAACTGGTCCTCTATCGAGAGAGCGAATGCCCATTATAGTGATCAGTAGATTGAATTGATGAGGTCGTGCCAAGGCAGTAAGATCTATCATTGGTTGATGTAGAGTACCTAGATATACTCCTTTCCTATCTAGGTTACCTTTCCTCGTAGGGTGTTAAAGGTAACATTTCTCCTCTAATGGTTAGACCAATTACGGGCCTAGTTTGGAGCATCTAAGTGGCATGTCTCACCGTCTCTTGCATTGCCTATTGACCCTTAGCTATGTTCATTGGAATTACTAGAAGATCCCTTATACCAAGAGTGGAAAATGGATTGAAGGCATTGTCGTCGGCGTGACTACACTATGGATTGTCCAGCATTTTTCAGTGTTTGCTGGTAAATGACTGAAAAAAATACTACTTGCTAGGAAATGGGTAGGAAATAAGCAATGGCTTGTCATTTCCTTTAGACAACGCCAATATATTGGTGGGTAAATTTGTTTTGCTGATTTGGATTAATTTGGCTTAGTTAAACCAATAATTATAACCACAGATAAATTAAAAAAGAAGTAAGCTAGAGAGAGATAAGAGACAAATTGAGGGATTCAGGTCAATGAGGTGCCTATATCAACTGGTACAATGTCACTATGTATTAGGGTTTAGTACATGCCTCTAAGGAACTCTCCAGGGTTTAGATAAACTAATTTTAGTTTCCCTTAGCTAAGACATGTCTTGAGATATCTATAGTAGTTGAAAGACGAAGAGATGAATACCTTTATACTTTAGGTATTTACATCTTTATATTATAATTATCAGCTAGATATTCTTCACGTGCTTGTGCATGGTGACTGTTAATAACCTCACGTGTGTCTGTTCACATTACTGATTGTTCACATTCTTAGGGCGGTCATCAAGAGTGCCAACCAGTGATATAATGGTGTCAACCATGTTTGTTCGCTATTTTTGGCCCACTGAGTATGATGAAAAGTGTCACCTTTTTATAAGTACACGTGGCGATGTTATTTCAGGTTACAATATTGGGTTAAATAAGTTTACTATCTCCCTTATTTAGAAGAATGTCTAATTATATTGTTAATCCTTGAACTCTATTCCAATTACAATAATTTACTCTTAAGATAAAGGCCAGTGAGTGAAAGTTGAATACATTTTTGAAAATTTATAATCATTATTGAAAAATGTAATTTTCAATTCAATATGTGAGAATTATCTTTTGATTATTTTTTATTTGACATCCTTATGCCACCAGTTAAAATTAATCCCATCGAGCATCCTAGTTCTCTTATGAAGTGAGATTTCTCATTTGCAGATTAAATCATCCCACCTTGAACTAGACGTATTTAGTATCTTTTAATTATGCTACTTGGATAGTCCCGAAAACCTCTGTCCAGCATACTTGAATAGCCAATGTCTTTTGGTTCCACAATTAATGAATAGGACTCCGTTAGGGAAATATAATTAATTATGTTTAAGTGTATACCATCCGTTCATTTCTCAAATTCGAATCCAATCGTGTTGAACTTACCCATGGGGGGGGGGGGGGGAGGGGGTCAAACTCACTCCCATTCAAAGTCTAGGAATTATCACTTAAGAGTTTTAAAAGTAATGGATGTCGTGATCAATTTCATCCATTAGGCACCATACAAAGCTTACATGAGGAATTGTTCACATCAAATTCTTAAATCACTGATGAAGATCGTGTGGCTTATGTTAAAAGTCATATCCTACTTAATATCTTAAACTTGAGGGTATTTTGCGAACCTATTAATTCAATTCTAAATGCCCCAATTAAATACTTGATAATTCCCAATTTATTGTCGCTTTACGATTTATAACTTAGGCTTCTTCAGCTTTTAACTCATTGCAATATAACTATAACGCCCTGATCCAAATATATGAGTTATCCGTAGTCAATATGGTTCGACCCGATCGTTAGGTGTGAAGTGCAATGGAACAATCCTATATAATGTTGCTAGTCCAGTTTTATTTTAATTAGCGTTTCACCTTTTTAGCATGCGATAACAGTTTCAAGATAAACTACGTGGAGGACCCAAGGGGAGTACCTCGAAGTCCAAGTAAACAAAGCTACTAATGCAAAGATAAATAAAGTGCTTACCTGTAAAATGCCCTCAAATTACGAAATCGCTCCCAACCTGCCATAACAAAGTGGGGTTATGAGCCTATGCCCAGTGGGAATACATAAGCAATATAGAAACAAATGTCATGAAGGATATTCACACGCTACAACCACATGCATGTGAATATATACATGTAACTTCAAATATATTCATGTAAACCTTAAAAAATACATATTCCAGTGCATTAATCATTTTACTTCCGAAATCTTACTTGTCCATATTAATTTACCTTCATCTTGTAAAACACTTCCTTTACTCGTACTTAGCATTTCTCACTTTTTGTAACACACCCGATCCAACACTTAAAATAATTACTTGATTTATCTGAAACCTTCCTTTATTGGAATTACCCTTTTTAATTTAATTCAATATGCTTAGTATTTTTGTTGAAACTCACCCTTTTAACACATGTAAGCATCGTGTTAGAAAAATACTTATTTGTCCTTTTAAAACCTTTTTCAATACATACTTGTGCAATTTATGGGTTTAACCACGAGGTTGCTTACTCACCCATTTACCCACTTACTTTACCATTTTTACTTTATCTTATGGACATTAATAGATTTACGCATTTACTTGTCCATTTCACATATACCGGAACATTTACCACATTCATTCAAGTTGGGTTGTATGAACACACTCTACCGCACAATCCATTTTCTTTGCATGTTCCATATTTTCTTTATCTTTTCTCGAAATCCTCCTACACCGCATACTTCCACGGGCTCCACACCATTGGCTATGCACATCATATTCCCTATCCAGTGGTTTAGGGCTTTTCACCTAAGGGCTTCGGGGCCTTCCTTCTTTACCCTGATGTCATCCGAGCTCCCTTTTATGTGTTTAACATTTTATAATGTCCACATTATTCCGTTTTCCTTTTATTCGGCCGAAGTCAAAACCTGAGACTTTACCGTCCCAACTTGTGTTACACTTTGGCAATTCACCATTTCATGTCCTTTATACTTTAGCCTTGATTTTTATTCCAAAAATTATATTGTTTAGGACCATTCTGTTTAACACCCTTTCTAACATTTTATTTAATAAATGGTTCCACTTTAAGTAGAATTATCATTTTACCCATTTATTTCTAAAATCAGCTTTTTACTCCATTTTCACGAGTGTTAATTCCTAAAATACCATTAAGTCATTTATATTATTATCTTAAGTGTTATAACCTTTTAACACCCTTTTACACTTGGATTAACATTTTCTTTAATTGGAAACACTTTTATATCCTCAATCCCTCTTTGATTCCATAAATTTTAATCCTTTTAACCTTACTAAGTTGCACTCTACTTTTCGAATTTTCCCATTGACACTTAGTGAATACTTTTATCAAAACCTTTCAAAACACACAATTCTTTACTCCTTTATTCAATAAATCAATTCACATTTAAGACTGCTTTTATAAGAAAATTGCCATTTTTTTATTTAATATGTAGTCTTTTAACCTCATTCTCAACATATCATTTAGTCCCAATTACACCCACTATGAAAGCTAAAATCCCAACCTTTCTTATTTCATGTTTAAGCCCAACAAAACTTATCTAAAGTTGTTTATATACTTAATACAAAAATTCTACAAGTTTATATATATGAAATCATGGGTTTTAAACCCAAAAATCCTATTAAGTGATTTAAACACATATTTCACCAAAGCAAGTCATTATTTTCAAACATTTCATTTCATAAAATGTTTAATACCAATATTTCTAGAATTGCCCATTTTCATAAAAATACCATCTTTCAATATTCTAAAACCTTGAAACATTTACTTATTCTTTAATTTCAACAAAATATCATTTTCCAACAAAATCACATCATTTGTAAACATTTTATTTCATAAAATGGTTTTTCATTAACATTTCTACAAAATAAACTATTTCCACAAAACACACACTTTTGCTCTTTCAAAATCTTGAAATAATTATCCATTCTTTTTTTTTTAACAAAAACAACATCTTTCAACATTTTTATTCCATAAAAATATTTGTTGTCTATTACACAATAATTCTACCATTCAACTAATTACACCCTGCTCAAATAGTCTAAACACAAGACTACAAATGAAAAATAACATTTTTACACGAAGAGTAAGGTTTAACCACCTCTAATGGCTATAATGGTGGTGTTGGTGTAGGAGGGGCAACCCCCGCCTTCAAAGGTGGCCTCAAGGGGTTACTACATGCATCCTCCAAAGATCTAAAGCAAGATCCACTTCAACTCCATTAAAACCCACCTTCTTCTTCTCTAAAATCCTCCCAATACTCTTCCCAAAATTCGTAGCTCTTACTTGTCCATGGTGGAAATGGGTCTAATAGGTTCAAATGTGGGGAAACGCGTCATAAAAATGGTGGTTTGTGGTGGAGGAGTGGTAGTTTGGTGGTTGCAGGTAGTGGAAGACCATCCACCTCTCTTATTCTCTCTCTCACTCTCTCTCCTTTTTCCATTTCTCCCAACACACAAATAACCTTAAACAGGCCAAAAAAAACTTATAAAGACTCCCTGAAGCCTAAAAATCCCATTTTACCTTTCCTGGGACGATCTGGGCTCAACAACACACAAAATCAACGCTCCAAAATGTGACAACACACAAAGGCAGTCAGATCTAAAATCTTGACCAACGTCGTTTGAAAGACTTACCTACATCATTTTAATGACACAAGCCATGTCATCGCTTCCCATTTTCATGCGACCTTTCGCGCGACCTGCTACTGTAATCCAATAACATGTCATTAAAAGCCCTTATTTTAATGACCCTTTTAACGACATCTCGCGACCTTTGTACTGTTGTTTGAATGACATCTTGTGTCGTTTGAAAGACCTTATTTCTTTTTCTTTTTCTTTTTTCCAACTTTTCACCCATAATTCCTCGATAATTATAAATAACTCCTCCTTAATTATACTCAACAGATAATTTAATTAATTTACCGGGCGGGATATTACAAACTTCCCTCATTGGGGAATTTTGTCCCAAGTTTCATTAATCCTCAAACTCTTAGGTCCGCAAACTTCCACCCAAAGTCCTAGGAATCCTCCAAGATAATTCTTCAAGTCCTTAGCAATAAAGTCGCCAAATTCTTAATAAAAAATATGCTCTAATGTTCACCATCTCGTCAACCATGCCACTAAGTAGTTTACCCGAAGTCTCCATTCACCCTATGATCAAATATAAGCCATTCCTAGCACTAACTATGCTAGTATCTAAGTCACACCAGTGCCTTTATGGGCAAACATTTTTAAACGATCAAGTTAACTCGAAGAAAATCATGATACAGCCATACGTCGTATATATCACCAATAATAAATTTTTAGCTTCGACTACACATCCTATGTCCCACCAATCTCCAGATTATCCTAACTCTATAAGTTGCACGAATTTGTCGATAACCATACCATGTCATGCTTTCACTCCAAGAATGAATAAGCCATCAAATCATTATTGTATACCCAATCTACACCTTTCGTTGCTTGATGAACCTAATTTACCTTATGTATCTCATCCTTGAGTACTCACGAAGTCTAAATCTAATCCACTTATTGTGATGAAGCAACATAATATGCTAGGTTTTTCCTCGATTTACCACACTATACCATATCCTCAATCCATCATCCCGCTCATCAAAACTCGAGCCACTGATTGTCCAGCTGGCCAGTCGAGAGTCCACTAGTCTAAAGGAAGTTCGACACCATGAAAAAATCGAGCGATCGAAATCATACCCACCTGCACATAAAATTTTATGCAATAGTAAGGATACCTCACACGGACGCACCTAGTTTCTAAGCTGCATTGACCAGAACCCTTCCACCACACTCCCAGGCCCAACCGCACCATACCATAGAATAGTACCAATCTAAGTCACCACATAGGTGAGAATACCGATTCCTAATTACCAAAGCCGAAAGGAATAAACTTGATTCAGAGGGACTAGGAGCCGTTCCAAGTGATTCCACCAATAGGCATCCGATTCTGACTTATAGAAGAGAACCTATACCTTATACTAGAAGTCACACCATTCATTCGCAAGACCCTCACCGAGCACTACTTCTGGACATTTGCCCTAACCTGGGTCACTAACTGTGACGAATTGAATATCAACCATTTATTCTCATAATACTAGTGCAACATACAAATCGGTAGTCCTTGAGGAAGTCAATGCTCGACTTCCTAATGAGGAAGAAAGGACATACCTTTTACACCCTTGGCATAAACGAATCATTCTTATTAATGGATACCACACGCTTCATCGACATCGACCTTATCCAATAACTAATGATG
The DNA here is from genome assembly GCA_949130495.1 of Sambucus nigra. Lineage (NCBI taxonomy): Eukaryota > Viridiplantae > Streptophyta > Magnoliopsida > Dipsacales > Adoxaceae > Sambucus > Sambucus nigra. Next base: position 658,988,860 of record OX422213.1, on the reverse strand, counting down.
AAGTCACTAACCTATCACACCTAGGTTATTGCCCGCTTAACATATCACGATTGAGATCCTAAACTCTTGCATTCATTACTTAGTCAAGCAAGGCTCTCACCCAACCGTGCCCTTTAACCACAAGGTTGCTGCCAATTTACCTTATCATTTCCATCCACACGGGTTGATGACCATACCCGCTATCATTAGTACCCTAAGGGCAATTAATATCACATTGGCTACATTCGCTAACCCGTACTTACTTGACAAGACGTGCCAATAAATAATCCTTGTATTGCTAAGGCTATTCTAGCATACACTATCGACACCCCGATATGATAATCATGTTTCAATGGTACCCCACCTTAACTTCCATTTCAAACCTCCACATGGTGTCATCACTCTAAGCCTCTAATACATTTCTTAGTACCTCTCACAACCGAGTAGTACCGCACCCATACTAGTCATTCCATGACATACGAGCATCATTCTTATATAGACACGACTACCTCACTAACTCAGGATTTACACCACCCCTCCGTGCCATTTAGAAAGCCATACTCGATACATACACCACATGACTTTCACCCCAGGATCATCACCTATCCCTCAACAAAATTCTTGCTAGAATGCTAAAGCTCCTTTTCACCAGACTTAATTAGTCTCCTAAGAACACCAAACACATTTCATGTAAAGTCTTAAAACACGACAAGGTTGCATCATCTGTGGTTTTATCATCATAGGTGCACCCTATAAACCTTTCAATACTCACATTGATATCTCTTAGTGCATGTGATGACACTAATCTACAAGCTTCTAGCCGTAGTGCACCTCAATCCTCAAACACCTCAAGATATCACAACCTTCGGTATGTATCCTTAATGATGCCATACACAGCTTGTCCTATGTGCACTTCAACGTGCCTATGAACTATTCACCCAGTAGTATTTCCTCACACCTAGCCATTACCTCGGTGGCTAAAACGAGTTTCAACACTTAGATATAAATCGTATTTAATGCCTAGTTTATGCTTGCCATATGGGTGCCCATTGTAGCTCAGAATTATTCCTTTATCTCTAAATGTGTTGGATTTATTTGTTATTTGTATGGATATTAACCTTAATCCTCTTTAATAAATAATTATGGATTATCTTGTTTTAGAAACTATCTATATCTTTAACTATTATAAACGTGATATCTCTAATTATAGCAACATTATCATATTGTTGTTGAATAGTGTTTTAGATAAATTATTGAATCTGGTTTCTTGTATGCATTTGATTATATTAATATTTGAAGATTATTTTGCAATCAGAATTATCTACTGGTAAACTTTTTTTTTATTATTTTAAAATTCCATATGGATCTTGAGCGTAAGGAAGGCAACATTTCCCTAGCCCCGCAAATTTTTGTGCATCATCGCGTGTGTCTCTAGTAATCAGTTACATATGGAAACTCATTGGCAGGACCGACAAACCCATCTTTATCATATATACTACTCCTTACCAGTTGATGTTGCATCGTTGTATACCTTTATTTTCCTTTTCTTTATTTTTTTCTTTATTTCAATTAGCTATCCGTAGCAGATCATGATTGTAATAAATAAAGTGCCCTGTCACTATACTTAGTTCGTGTTGGATGTAATAAAAATATTTACTATTATACATATATGTGTTAAACTATTTTTAAGTTATCGAAATTACTATGTGCTACGGAAAGGTTGGGATGTGACACTCCAGCTATTCATGTGGTTCTAATTCCTCATCTATCTCCAAAATTTCTTTGTTCCTCTAATTATCATACTAATTTTTAACACTTGAACTAGTGTTTTATTTTCACAACTAACTTACGTTTGTTGTTTTATTATATCATTAACTTAATTCGATTACTTAAGAGATCCTAACCCATAAGTTAATGTTGTTAAATAAATTTCCAATCATAATAATTATAATTCCTTACTTAACTAAAAGAACTCCTTATACACCTTGAACTCTTTACTTTATTATTTATCAAATAGTCATGTAGTAATGTTAAATTCATAACTTAACATGAGATTTAAAGTTTCCAACATAAACTGAATTTGGCTTACTACCGTATTCATTATTAAATTCTCACAATAATTAAATTCAATGAATTGAGCCCTCTTTGAATAATTACATTGATTATTCTACACTAATTCAACACTAACCTCAATATATGATAAATTAATCCAATCAAATGTCACTAGTGCACAAAATTAACGTGCTCAATTTTTAATATATCACTAACTAATTATGCACAAAAACAATATGCTCTATTTTTAACAGCTCACTAACTAATTATTAATAATTCAGGTTATTTCATTCTTCCCTTTTTAGAAAATTTCGTCCTTGAATTTCTTACCCATGATCTTTGACCATTCCACTAGTCACCTCTAGATCACAAACCCTAAAAAATTCTTATCAATAATGATGTCCACCTAATTATCATAAATTTTAATACTTTTCATCTCCTAAATACTAACCTTGGACATTATTATCTAATTTTACACAATCACAAGTGTCCATTTATTCTCTTATTCTCTTAAACCTTGAATGGAGTCATAATGCATGAACTTCCTCTTGTCCCAAGACCGAAAGTAACTCAAGAAACTCATATAATACCTTATCCGCCTTAAGTCTAACACATAGGGATCACCAACAACACGTAAAACTATACAATTTGTTCCTAATTCCATGCTTATAACGTATCCCAATTGTTAACGAGATTTATCTAATCCTTCATTCTCAAGGCATTCACCCAATTTAGCACCTCACTTACTCCTGAATTGTACGATTACTAGAGCATTACAGCTTACATTCTAAGACCACTTCATTCCTAAACCTTACCGTAGGTCCTAAGACTTATATTCCATGCAAATATTGATACACACAACCATGTAAGCATGTGATTCTACCTAATAATGCTATCACTTATGGGTGTTGCCGCTAATAACGTATCCCAATTGTTAACGAGATTTATCTAATCCTTCATTCTCAAGGCATTCACCCAATTTAGCACCTCACTTACTCCTGAATTGTACGATTACTAGAGCATCACAGCTTACATTCTAAGACCACTTCATTCCTAAACCTTACCGTAGGTCCTAAGACTTATATTCCATGCAAATATTGATACACACAACCATGTAAGCATGTGATTCTACCTAATAATGCTATCACTTATGGGTGTTGCCGCTAATATTCTTCGTCTTGGGCAAGTGTACCTTACTATAGATGCCATTGTCGGTATGCCAAACACATCATGCCTTACAAACTCAAAATAATACCTCCTCATTCTGATGATATTATAGTGTTAGGATGTTAAAATTTATGCACGACACATCGATTAAATCCAGGCAACCTCATGATCCCAAATGATTAAGGTACTGATGGTACTACGAGAACAATCTAAGTTTGTGTCACTATGCAAACTCTTTATCTATGAATTACTGATGAAGATGGTGAGGATATTCAAGCCCTCAGTTTGACAATGGCCCATGAGCGCTAGTGCCGAATAATGCAGTCGGTTGTTGAGAGACAACGACCACCACAAGCCCTTGATGTCATCATTGATGAGCTATTACTGACTTACAGATGACGTAGTTTCATCCCTTCAATAGTGATCCCATATTTCCCCATAAATGTAGACTCCCCTAAAATTCAATGCATTATAAATGCATTAACGAATCTAATACTTAACTTGATCTTAAGGAATCTTCACCTAAAAAATGTGCCATCTTTGAGGAAGATGGGTTTTCGAGGAACTTTTTAGTGTTTGGTCTTCACCTTAGAAGATAATGAACCTCATGTTGAATAATTTAAATGTTGAAACCTACTGTAACTGACTAGTTACCTTGAGTCTCCTTTCAAGAACTTACCAATGATATCCTTGGTTTCTAGAATCGATCGTTATGTGAGCTTCTACTCATTTTATAGTAATGAAATTTATGTTTAGGTCTCTTAGCACAAAAGGTATTTAAAACAAGGGACAATACCTATCTCAATCATATCGTAACTATTACATTGCCTTTATGACAAATGTAGGTGCCTGATTAGATCTCTTCGTGGTCATCAACAGTGGGGTCACTATGAGTTTCACTTTTTAATGAACTTATTTCAATTTCCAAAGCTAAATGTCACAAACCTTTCTTTAATGTCTTACTACTAAGAACCTCAACATGTTTCATAATTTCAAATAATTCAAAACGATCGGCTATACTTATATATGATTCTAAGGATAACACTTACTAGACCACACACAATAATATATAAGGATACCAATACAGTGACTAAATCCCATTATGTAGTTGTTAAACACATATGCCTCTAAGGACGTCATAATATTTAACTCAAACATCACAGTCGCATGCGTGTACAAATTGGAGTCACTACTCACCTTATAAAGTTAAAACTTAATGGTCAAAAGAACAAATCCCAAACTAGAGACTACATGTAACTCCAAATAGTAACTTGAACCTAAATTATGATACGAAGTTATAACACCCACACTAGGAACTTTTGGGTTACCTGTTAGGCAACCCGGTTCGGTCTGACTGCGTTAAGTATGAAGTGATATGAACCAACCTAAATAATTATTCTAGTTCATATAAATTTATTTAAATTACCAATTAAGCATGAAATTCTATTTCGAGACATGTAAATGTGATAATGATAATTGTGGAACCCATTAGACAGTGTCCTAATGTTTTTTTGTGAAATGCACTGGAAAGAGCACAAATAAAAAACCACTCCAATCTCTAGAAAACTCAAAATATAATTTATAGAAAAAGTTAATACAAGGGTGGACCCTGAAGCTTTATATATAGACTTCCTACAACTTTTGGGGGAAGTATCCTAATTAAACTAGGAGACTTCCCACTATCTAGATAAACTTGAAAATAAACAACGAAAACATATTTACTAGTAAACTTAAATAGTAAACAAGATATATAGATGTTTGCTGAAATTTGAAAATAAATATGAAAAAGGATCCCTATGAAGGGGACCCAGGGTTGCGGCATGCCACCCCCGCTATTTAAGGCTCATCCTGAGCACTAAAGCGGTATGTTGTCCATCCTTAGTGGAATATGGGAGCGTTTCGTAAGAACCTCTGCATGCTTCAATGGTTATTTTTATTTCTTCCTAGCATTCTGAAACCAATATCAGCTTTGTTTTCTTTGTTGGGTAGTCTAATTCTCTAAACCCGAACAATCCACAGTCATAGAACTTGAAATGAACTCTTGAAGTAGTAGTAACCGAAGCGGTGGTAGGTGGTGCAGTCTATGTCACATGTGTCTGGGTATCTGATCGCCTCTTATCATAGTATTTAGTGCCTTGAAGTAATTCTCCACCTTATATGCATATTTAATAGCTTATCTTAAAGAAGTAATTTGACGCAACCCCATTTATGTCTAATATTTAAGCTGGAGTCCTTGAATGTAACGCCCAATTTTTTGTTTCATATTCTCCTTCATCCTAGCCTGATTTCACATTAACTAAAACTACTCTAGATACTTCTTTACTTGTTTGTAACCCTACTTGATACCTTTAACACATTCAAATAGTTTTCTTTCATAAGTTTGGGGGATGAAGGAATCCACCATCCCATTTTTAAGTACTCTTAGGAAGTAATCGGGTCCAAGTCAGTCATGGCTCTATTGTATACCAATTGATTCCACCACATTAATACATAAACCTCTAACTTCACATCCACGTACTTAATACATTTGTAAATCCGGTACTCCTTTAAATTAAAAAATATTCCATGCATTTTAACTAATCCATAAACACATAAGAATCTATATTTGCATCGAACATACTCACGTCTACCTGAACATCAATATTTTTACCTTTGACAAACAACCTAATCAAAGTATTGATTATGTCATCTATGAATACTCCACCTCGTAAAACATTTTTGGGGTCCTCATAATGGCTCGTCTTGGCTCCTTAGGGTTTCCGTGAGGCTGCCTAATGTGGTTATCTAGGAGGATTATTTGGGCCCGTGTGACGATTTCTTTCTCTTATTGTCTTGAATGTTAAATTAGTATTCATATACCCTTTATTTCACCACCCATGACGCATTCTTTAAGTGAAACATAAAGAGTTTTACCACCATACCTCACACCATGGTGTAAACTGTCACGATAATTTTTCATTTGTGAGATCGGTCTCTCATCGACATATAACGAGCGACAGGTGAGTATAATGGCATCCTCTTCATTGGTTTCCTCCCATTCCATCCTCAATTTCAATGGACCAGGATGAGTTTCTTAGACCCATTTTGACACATCATTCTTGGACTCTTTATACCCCCATGATGCCGATTGTGGGGTTGAATGAATAAAAATTTCTTTTTCGGCATTTGTCAAATTTTGAGGGGGCAATGCCCCATTAAGGATCACCTCCTTCTTTGCTTGCAATGGTTATTTACCCAAGGCCCTATTCACCCTGGCTTGTTTTGAAGTTTCCATCTTCTCATCAAACAAATCAATGAATTCCTTTGTGTCATCTTGAAAACCAATATGAGCTATTTGAATTTATTACTGTTCCAAATATGTTCAGGTCGCTTGAAAATAAAAAATAAAAAAAAACTCCAATGGACCCATGGTGCTGGGTTGCACCCTCGACAAGTCGGGCAACCCTTAACATGGAACATGAGGGGCGGCGACTGTGCCGCCTCGCTTGTCACTGCTAAGCTGTCACCTTCGTGGGGGCTCCACTAGGTGCGAAGTGGCCAATAGGGCCCTCTCTTACTTTAATCCATCCACCCTGATGGTCAAGACTTCGCTATGATGGTTGGGGTTATCCACGGCACTTCCAATGTTGGACACAAGCCCTCCTAATTTGATCCTTTTGACTTTTTCCTTTATGTGACTCGATTGTTGCTGGATACTTTGGGCTTGATCCATCATGTTAGATAACATCTATTGAATGATTTCTAAGACAAATTCTTTAGTCTTGGATCATTTCATTATTTTTTGAGGTATCATGGCATTGAGGTTTATACTCACGGGTAAAATACACACGCGGGGATCGATTCTCGAGGGCAAAATGAGCTCAGATACCAATTTAATATGAAACACAATGGAAGAACACATATAAGAAATCACTCCAGTATCTAAAAAACTCAAAATATCATTAATAGCAAAAGTGAATAAGGTAGAGCATAGGGCTTTATTTATAGATTTCTTATAACTTCTAGGCAAGTATTCCAGTTAAACTAGGAGACTACACACTACCTTGATAAAGATGGAAATAAACAACTAAAATATGTTTACTAAAAGACTTAAATAATAAAAACAAATGTGTGCTAGAATTAAAAATAAACAACAAATGAAAAGAAAAAGGGATCCCCATGAGGGGGAACCACTGCTGCGGCATGCCATCTTTAAGTAAGAAGAGCTACTAGAGTAATAAGTAAGGATTATTTACCTGCAAAAGCCTCCCAGAAGATGAAATCTCAGCTAATTTGTCAAACAAATGGAAAGAGTTCTATTCAATGCCTAATAGGCATTCCCCAATAAAATGCGGTACATAAACAAACGACAAAAAGACTGGATTTAACACCATGACCAATATAATTATGTAGGTAATTACTATACAATATATGCATTAACCATGTCTTATTCCCCAAACATTATTTTTTAATTTGGTCAGCGTTTCGCATAATCAAGGCCCAGATAGGAGTGAAAATTCTTATGTTTTCGTATACTTCCAACAAAAAATCCCTACTAATTAACTAAATATGGTTCAAAATGCTATCCAGACACATGCCAATACCAAACTTCCTCCGCCTATACTGATCTTTATTAAATCCAAATTTCTTTAGAAATTTCCATTTTATTTCAAAAATGTCTATAAATCCATTAACTCAAATGGTTAATATGAAAAATCCTACTTTTAGACTAACTTTAAATCATCCGATTTTATTTCAAAAGTATTAATTTATACTTAAATTAAGGCCACCATGGAAGTTCATGAAAAATCAGGAAATATTCGTGGAAGTCCAACAAAATCGGAGAGGCCGCTAATTATTCATTCTAGTTTGGATATACCTCATGTTGACCCACATGTTCAGCAGGTACAAGTGTCTATTGACCACCCTGAGGCGAAACCGAATATACATGTTCAACAGGTTTACAAAATTCAGTCAACGACCAAGTTTGTTCAACCTCATTCTCTACATATTCCGACCGAGAAAATTACGATAGAGATATATAATAAGGAAAAATCACCTTCTCCAACTTTATCAGAAAAGATGGGTATGGGAAAATATCAAATGGAAAAAAATTCAATTGGTGACAATAGTCAACATACTCCAATTCATATGATAAAAAATAATCAGGATTATTTTTCGAAGAATACTTCTGATAATGTCGAGTCTAATTCTTATGAGGATATGTTTCCTCTAGAGGATATTCCAAAATTGTCAGATCAAATAAAGAATGCCTTGCAAGAAGAGGATGACCCTGAAATTAATTTATTTGTAAAGTTACCAACTTATGCTTTAGGAATGTCTTCAAATTCAACCAAATCTCGTGCTTATATTGAAGATTCAGATGTGACAAAATGTGGAAAATTTCAAATGTTCAATGCTCAAGTTCACAACTCTTTTGACATATTGGGAAATATTGAAGACTCAACACATTCCAATCAATTTGGGGTGAATATAAAAAAGGGAGGAGAAAAAGCGGATTCATTCCCGGCCTTAACTAAAGAGGAAAAAACATTTATTAAATATAATTTGAGGCCTTGTTCTTATCATTCAAGATTTCGTAAATTTTCGTAATTGTTTTTATTTTCTTTAGCATTTGTAAGATCCTTAGGAGAGGCTTTCTCTCCTACATTTTAATAAAAGAATGTTTAATTTAAAAACACACACACACGTGTTTTTTAAAAATAACATTTTAACACATGCAATCGATGTTTGAAAATATTTATACACACATAAACGTATCAAATCTTAGGACATTGCCCACACATCCAATTATTAACTCTTTATATTTTTATCCTTTGGAACACATCAAATTACTCACACGTGTCCATGTTACACCTAGGTTATACCCCGTTATGGGATTACTTACCCACCCAATAGTTATCTTCCTTCAATTTATTTAATGATTTGGATCCGTCGATTTCCTTCATTACATATTTATCCATGCTTGTGGGCCATGTCATTTAAAACCCGAAATACAAATTTTGTGATCATTTATTCAACAATTATCCTTTTTTTCAAGAAACTTACCTAATTTTTTCATTTTCATAAATTTACTTTTTATTATGGAGTTCATCAAATCCCATTTACATTTACGAGCTTGCACCATATTCCATAAATGCCGCAGACATTGCTTTATTGTTTTGGTTATAAGTCAAAGTCATGACCAAGAGCTCTTATTAAATTTCTCTCGATTACTCCTTTGTGAAAAATATTTCACTTTTCATTGAGTCACTGATTTTAACAAAATACCTGACTTAGGCCATAATTACAAAATTATTCGACTTACGTCGTATTTTAACAAAACAACTGGATTACGCTATATTTATTACATTAATAAACACAATTTTCAAGTTCCTTTTTACTCTTTAAGATTTTATAATCGGCCAACAGCCAAACCACGCAAAACACTTTGTTCGTAATTTATATTTTTATTCCCTTTATGTACTTAAATATACATTTTTTTTTTGTTGAACCTTTCTAGAGCTAAATTCAATTAAACAACTTTTAACGTTTCATTTCTTATTTTCTAAAAATGAAGGTTTCTATGTAATTTCTTTTACAAAATTAAAATTCAAAACTATTTACATATTAGGAACTAATTCCCCAAGCCATAAGTTTATGGCAGTTTTCGTAATTTTAACAAATCAATGGTTATATTGTAACATTTAAAATTTCAAGGTTCAATTTTAATTTATAATAAGTTTGGGTTATTTTTTGGTTTTCCAATTGTTCGGGGGTTGTTTTTTAAATATTTCCCAAAATACATTTACAACGTCAAATATTACATTCCAAGCTAGGTTCCAAACTATAATATTATGAATTTTGGAGTTAAGAAACAATTTTTGTAAAGTTTATGAGATAAAAACAAAATTTAAAATACCATTTAACTCCAAATAATAATTTAACCAAAGTCTAGGCTTTAAAGAATATTTCATAATACTCTTTATAACATAAGCCTTAATATAATATTTCCATTTTGACATAAAATAATATGCATTTTAGCCCAATGTATGTTTCTCAATACTCCAAGTATGTTTAACCCAAATTATCTTTTCATGTGAAATGCACTCTCAAAATTTACCACATGCACATACACAGACACAAGTATGTATTTATCCCATTCAATAAATTCCTATATGCAAAATAAATAAGATAACCCCTTATCTAAAATTATTTTTGCATTAAGTACACTTTCTCAAGCTAATAACTATGTTATATTTAGAATTGGTCCTATTTAACCTTATACGATCAAGAAAAACATTTCTAAAATTAAAGTGAATTTAGTATGATTAAATCTACTAATAACAATCAAATATTAAACATATGACCAGGCTTTTTTTTAAATGGAAACCTGGACCCAATAAATACAAACTTAACAGTAACGGGTCTTCAAATTTAACCTTTTTTCAGTTATGGGACAGGTAGAGTTATCCGTAACACTCATTTTCAGCTCATGTGGAATTTTTCTAAAGACATTGGGATTTCAAGTAATAATTAGGTGAAATGTGGGCTATAAGATATGGATTAAAGCTTGCTAGATTAAAAGGGTTGCGTTGTATTCATATTGAAAAGGATATGTGTTGTAGGGGCCATTTGTCCAGCCTGCACCTATATAGGAGATTCTCAATAAATTCCTTGAACTGATTCAAAGTTTTGACTAGGGTTGTTCACGGTCCGATTCGATTTAGTTTTGAGGGTTTTTTTTTACCGAACCAACTTGGTCGGTCCTCTAAAAAAATGGATCGGGACCGGATTGATAATGTCGGTTAACCGACCTTAGTCGGTTTGTTTTTTTATAGGGTCGGTTCGGTCTAACCCATCGGTCCTCACATTAAAGAATTACATTATTTATAATAATAAAAATATACCCGGGTCTATTTTTTCCACACATTAAAAACGAAAAAATATCAAAATTTGCAGTTAAAACAAACCTATTATTGGATTAAACTATAATTTAAACTAATCAAATATTAAAATATATATTTTCACTATTAATTTATCTTTTATATATATCATTGTTCTAAAAAAATTCGCTTAGTCTCCACCTAGGCACGCCTAGGCTTGAGGCTTGGGAAAAACGTCCCGCCTTACGATTTTTACGCCTTATTATTGGTAAAGCCCTTAAGGCGCACTTTTTTCTAAAAACAACAATGCTTTAGTGAAACGACATCACTTTATACAACTGAAATCTTGGGTTTAGATGTTTGCTTTAGTTCTACTCCAAATACAATCTACAAGACTCTTTATTTTTTTCTATTTTTTGTAATGGGGATGGATGCTAGGTACACAAAGCTGAATCTTGTATGTTTACATTAAAGTAGTTTATTATAATGTTTTGGCTTGGTACAGAAAAATGTCTTCCTTATTTGATATATTCTTTCTTTTCGTTTGAGAATCTCTATAGATATGTTGTGTTCCTACATATACAGGGTTCAACTCACACCAATGTAAATTAAGACATGATTCAATAATCTTTTGGTAATGCATATTCCAAGAAACTGGCCATTAGAACATACAAAATAATACATTATTTGGATATTTAAAAGTAGTCACTTGGTTTGCTAACATGATGTCGAATTTCAAAAAATATAGATTTTAGTTTAAATTTTACAATCGTGATAAAGATGACAATACACCTCTTGATATCCAATAGATTTGATTCTTCACATGCATATTTAATAACAATTCTAAGATGCACTCTTTTATTTTATTAAACTATGTATCACACAAAAGTTAATGAAGGGTATAAAACTTTTATTAATTTACACAGGCGTAAGTTATAACCACTAAAAACTAACATCACTATGAGAAATAATATTATTTTCAAATTTAAAAATTTTGAAATTTAAATGAATTAATAATTTGAGTCTAGTCATTAGAAATTGTTGGTACCTTAGTATTCTTACATGTTTAATGCACAATACTATTTTGCAGACTAAATCTACTACATAATAACAATTCAATAGACTGCAATAGACACAGTTGTGTGTGTAAAACTTATTGCCCCGTTGTAATATTAGCTTATCATGTCTAATGCAAGAATTAGTACAGTATAATACTACAAAATATCATCACTCCTTTGATTGAGACAAGGAATTAGTTATGTAAAAAACATTATGACTTTGCTCCCTCGTAGATATTTTATTATTGAATTAGGATATGGTTAAAATCAAGGTTCTAAAAAATGCGGAGCACGATCGAGGCGTGGAGGCCAAACCTTAAGCCTTAGAAGCTTAAGCGGGCCTTAGGCGTAAAAAGGCGTTTAGGCCTTCTTAATATATTTTAATATTTTTTAACCATAACAAGGCTATCAAAATACTAAAATTGTACATATCATAAAAATATGTCTGAATATATGCAAATTAAAATACTATTTGATAATTTTGGATGAGATAATGGTCCGATTAGTAAAAAAAATCTTTAAAAGGTGATATCGTTTCACTAAAGCATTGTTGTTTTTAAAAAAAAAGTGCGCCTTAAGGGTTTTACCAAGAATAAGGTGTAAAAAACTTAAGGTGGGGCATTTCTCTCAAGCCTTAAGCCTAGGCGGGTTTTTTAGAACAGTGGTTAAAATATTAAAAAGGAATGTCCAACGGTGCCTTAATGCATTTCAACCTAGGCCATGGGTTGGAATGTATACGTTTTTTTTTTACATATAGTTTTTGTAATGAATACGTCAAATTTTAACGATTCTTTAAAAAAAACACTTATAAAAATGGAATGTATTGAATTGTGAGATTTTCAATTTTAAATGTAAACTTGTATATATTATAACTTACACAAAGAGGGTGAGGGACGAAAAAATATCATTTCAAAGTGAAAAAAATTATTTCCTTTGGAATGGATTGCAAAGCACCACCCCCAAAAAAAGCTTTATCAAATTCTTCTCATCTATTGATAAGTATATTTTGACACTTAAAATTTTAATCAAGTGCACAAAGCTCCAACTTAATTACACAGTCATACAGAGGCAGATGTCGACTAGACTTACTTCCATATATTGAGAGTTTATATATATATATATATATATATAAGGAGTGGGTGAGTGTGATGTCAAGAGTCATTTAAGTATTTATTTATCCAAAATTTCTGTTGGAAATCTCATTAACGTTTCTTTAAAAATGGAACATATTTAATTACACCACATGTATGATTTCTTGATTATTTTGGTTTGCATTATTACATGCTAATATTGCTAAGGTTTATACTACCTAGATTATATAGTACACACCAAAATTGTCATTAAAATGTTTAAAGTTCAACCACGTTTGAATAGTCTTTATATCAATCAACACCTCCTCAAGTTCCTTTTGGCTAGATATGGGTGATAAATTGTGGTTTTGGATTGAATTGAATTTTGGCATAGCACGAGAAAATCTATAAAATCATAAATATGACACGACATGACATGACATGCATTTTTTATCTTTACATGAACAAGGTCCGTTTAAAACATAATACTATTAATCCAATTTATAACAAGCACAAAAATATGGGTAAATACACAAAAATAAGATATGATACAAAAAAATAAAACTATTCAAAATTTTGACACGAGAATAGATGTGTTGTGTGGGTTATAAATTGTGTTTTTTGATTGTGTTTTAATTTGGGCACAACACAACAAACCTACTAAAATACAAAAATGATATTACATGTCAAGTCAAGTATTTTTTTACATTTGCATGAGGACAACCTATGTAAAATAGGAAATCGATATCCCAATTCATAATCACGCAAACATAAAAGTTTTGACACGAATAATTAACACGGCTAACACGATTTAAAGTTTTGACACAAACATAGATATATTGTATCAATTTCATGTTATCCATGTAGCAAGTTTAATCATTCCTTATGTTAAATACGTTTCTTTTTTTTGCCTTTAATATCCTTTAACTTTATATTGCCTTAAATTGCAAATAAAAAGAAAATGCCGTGGAAACATAATAAAACTCGTGTAGCATGATATCTCAAAATACCCCCAATTTTCTGCTACCAAAACATCATACATCCCCTTACTTTGTGTTTTTCATTATTATAGATAAATTACCAACACTTAATTCTTTTAGAGAGAGAAAGAGAGACCACAACAAAATAGATAATTGGTGGCAAAAAAATTCGTCACCAAAGACAACTGGTGACGAAAAAAAAATTTGTCAAACGTCTGTCACGAAAGGCCCGTCGCTAAAGGTTTTGGTGACGAAATACAAATTTCGTCACCAAATAGTGCTCATTTTGGTGACGAAATATGCTTTGTCACGTAATAACAGGCTTTTAGTGACAATTATTTGTAGCCAAATATCTTATTTTTTGTCACCAAAAGGTCAATTTTGTCACCTAATGTATATGATAATATGCAAAATGATTACGATTTGGTGACAAAATTAATATACTTAGGGGACAAAATATTTTTGTCACGAAATGAATTTTTTTGTCAAAAAATTATAAATTTAAAACTCATATTTTTTTGCATTACCCATATAGTTATTCAATCAAATAAATATTAATTATAGAATCAACTTTTTTTAACTATAAAAATCAACTAAATTTCATCAACATTATATAAGTAATCAACTACCATCATATACATACTCAAAATTAAGGTTCAAAAGTTTACATAATTGATACGAAAGCATTTATACAAATATCTCAAAATCATTTGTGAATTACAAAGTAGCCTACATCGTTTGTTACAATACATCAACTACAAAGTAGCCTCCAAAAAACAATTCATAAGGCATTAGTTTCTAACTTTATATTTCCTACGGTAGTAGTTTCTAATCATTACAAAGTAGCCTCCAAAAAACAATTCCCAACAAGTTTGCCAAATTCTCCTTGCAACTTCATCATCCCAAAAATAATTTCCAAAAAAACGTACTCACAATGTCCCAATCTGCAATTTAAAAAGTTCCAAGGCATTAGTTTCTAACTTTACAAGTCTATTAACAATTGATAAATAGAATAACATCAACTAAAAAATAACACATTGAGCTAAACACCAAAAAATTATGAAATTCAATTTTATTTTTAATACTTTAAAAAAATTCAACAGAGTTTCCTTTGTTTATAGACTATAACCACCCTGTTAAATTAAAAAATAAAGAAACCCAACAACAATCAACCAAAATACCCCTTCCGTGGATTCAAAAGATAAGGTAATAGCATCGCCAATATTTTAAAAAAAATCGGCAGAGTTCCATTTGTTTATAGACTAAAACCACCCTGTTAAATTAAAAAATTAAAAAAAAAAAGCCCAACGACAATCCAGCAAAATAAGGTAATAGCATCGCCAACATTTTAAAAAAAATCGGCAAAATTTTCTTTGTTTATAGACTAAAACCACCCTATTAAATTAAAAAATAAAAAAGTCAAGAAATCCAATGACAATCCACCAAAATATCCCTTCCACCGATTTAGCAAATAAGGTAATAGCATCACCAATAAAGATATTAAATAACTCAAAGGATGTGAATCCAACAATGTAATTTCGATAAATTCAACATTTAAATTATTAAAACTTACCATATAGTAAATGTGGGAGGAAGGGAACCTGATGCTTTTAAAGCATCACACAACTTGTCGAATCCAAATTGACGAGCCTCTAAGCGTTCCAGGCGCTCATCACGAGCCTGTAGTTGCTCCTTTAACTCATGATTCTCTCTCTGAGCTTCCCTAAGGGCCTCCTCCAACTCTGCGTCTCGTCGTGATGTTTTTGATATGGTAGCTTTCGGACCATGCCCAAGACCTATGATATATCCCGATTTAGTTCCAAGTACTCGATCAGCTATCTCATTGGGAGTCAAAGGTTCACTACCCACGGAAGTAGGCTCAGCTTGCAACTGTTTCATCTTAATCTGTAAAACAAATTAGTATATATCATTTCATAAAATCGAAGTTATGGTATTTGTCTAATATATGTTATATTCTTACATATAGTTCCTCAGCTTCGGGAGAAGACCATTTTTCATTAGTGCAGTGGGTTTTCTTGTAGAGCTCAATTCGATCTAGCTCCTCATTCGCCGCATCATTCTTCATAATCTTTAAAGACAATCATTATTATCAATATTTGTGAAAGGATCAACTTTAGAAAAAACAAATATATAAAAATATACAACAAGTGATAACGAGTTGCTACAAATGCCCTTGACCCTTGATTGTGTTTGATAGTTTGCATTGCTCGATTATTCTTATTGACGTCACATTGATGCTTCAATAATAGTTTATGGATAATGAGTATGCTATGTGTCAATTAAAAGAACGGAATTGTTATATTTTATAAATTTATTATACCTGATGCTCAGAGTTAGAGAAGAAATCACAAAGAGCATTCCAATTTTCTTGGGTCATGCTTTTTGGCTTATCACGTCGTGCCTCTTCGATTGATTTGTGCTTTTTGAACCTTAGTCGATGTCTATATCTTGTAACCCTGCTTAGACTCATCAAAAAAATTTCGACACTGTTTCTAACATACTCGTCCTCTATTTCAATGTCAAATTTGGACTGAAAATTCATAATTTATAAAAATTAGTATATAAAATAAATCAATTACTCAAGCACGTTTAATAACATAGTAGTTTTTACTTACATCGAGTCGTTTGAAAGCTTCTTCTTTGTCATTTTCAGACATGTCCTTCCATTTCGCAGGAACCGGGATGAGATTTCGTGCAATAATTCCCAACTCACTTGATAGTTTAGAAGATTGCACCACATTTGTCAGCCTTCCCTTGTCCCTTGCAATTTCAATAGTCAACTTCTTTCCATCCGACCTAGTCAACTTCTCAAGTCCCTTTCCTTTAGTTAGACCACGCATCTTTTTTATCGTGGTGGAAGCTGCAATTAAAGGATATATTAGTTCATCGAATACAACATATAATGAGGTGAGGCATTATAAAAACCATGATGTGAACACTAATTGTCTAATTCAACATCGAATACAACAGATAACCCTCTTTGGGTTGTTTTTACTCTTTTTTTGCCATTCTTAACCCTATTAAGTTACACTTGACTTGCAAATAACAAATCTGACCATTTTCTCTTAGTTCTACGATCATGGAAAAACAAATATAAGGCCATTCCGAAGCTTGTTCTTTAGAAACTTAACATCCCATCGATGCCTTGACAGCCTTACCAAGGTCACTGATAGACCTGCGTGTATTGGGACTACTTCTTCTAGGCCTGAGGCAACTACATACAGTAAGAATATTGACCATGCATTTGAGGCCCCTTTCAACTGGTTTAGAGTTAACACTGACTCTTCTTTTGAATCCACTTAAAAGACTCGTGTCCCTTTCAGCAGGTTTATGCATTTGAGGTCCCTCAAATTTAATGCTCCAATTGCTGCACAAACCAGACCTAGGTTGGCTAGAGTATGCATCAAAATTGAACTAAAATGGAAACGGAAACAGAAATAAAAGATAGAAAATATTGTTAAATTAGAAAAATAGAGTCAGATATAGAGACAGTTTTGCCGCTGCCCTGTTATTACTCTCTTTTCAAGTAGTCACAAACTTGTAATATAACATAAACATAAACAAGAGATTGGAACTTTTTGTTATTACTTCATATTCTTTAGAACTGATGATCTGAGTATTTCTTATGCTTCGACATTGATGAAAATTTTTGTTAGCCTTCTTGACAAAGTATCAATAAACACAAATCTGCCATTCTTTCTTCTAAAAAGTATAATCCTAGAAACAAACATAGACTGAGATAAGCGTTTGATATTAAGATGAGCAAATAACATGAGAAGTACTTAGGACTACTCTTATAAATGGCAGAGTTACTAAGGACACTTGGTAATTCCATCACTATCCTCAATAAAGACTTAATCTGGCAACGAGTTATCTTGCTGCAGCGAAATCGTTGCGCTCATTATCTTTTGGTCCTTATGCCCCTTCCCTCAACTCCAATCTTTTCAACTGGGAAACATAAATAAGCTCAATTAACAGTGGATGTGCAACAAGGCCCATTGATAACATATTTAAATTTCACAAAGCCATCTGCAAAGACTTGGAGTATTTGGATGTTGAGTCTGGAAAACTAAACTACTGTAGTGAGACTTTCCTTAGTAAGTTTAGTGGTAGATTTCGTTCGTTATAGGGCTTGTATAGAATTCATAGTAACGTCGAGGATGATATAGTGTTCCCTTCACTGGAATCAAGAGAAACTCTTCATAATGTTAGTCACTCTTACACCTTAGACGACAAGCAGGAAGAAAAACTATTTGAGGATATTTCATCAACACTTGCTGAGCTTTTAGAACGTCATGAAAAATTGAACAACTCTAGTCTGACTGGATATTCGACTATATGCAACTTTTATTCTTCTGATCGTAATGATATGAGAAAATACAATGAGCTAATAACGATTTAGAAACCATTTATGTAAGAGTGAGAAAATACAATGAGCCAACTTTCCTCCAAGTATATGGGGAGATCACTTCACAGCATATTCTCTAGATAATTCGGTAACAAAATATTTCAACTGTTTTTCATTATGCATATAGTTTCAATTCATCTTATCTTTCAGAATATCTAGAGGAAGGTATTTATTTGGATCAGAGAACACAAAATAAAACAGAACCAAAGCAAAGGTGTTCAAATGTGTCACCATTAGTGTCACCACTTTCATTTCCTAATTGTATTCACTTTATATATATATCCAAGCTCCATTTTTTAATCAACCAAATCATTATAGATTTTTCAAAACAACCAGTAGGCTTATTAAAATGCTGTGAATTATCGAATATTTTTGTAAGTAGACTCTCCACATTCAATTTGAGAGAATGCTAAAACAAGCAGTGATATTCATGGAAGCATGAGGATCAGATTGCTAGTTGATTGGTTGTGACATCCCAAGCAGAGTTCGACTGTCAGCTGTGCACATTACCACACCTATCTAGAGAGAGTGAATTAACATCAGTCCATGTAAGGACCTGAAGAAGATTTCACTTTTGTACCCTCAAATTAGTAAAATCTATCAAAAGAGTATGGCAATTGACAACCACTTCAATTCAAACAGCGTCGTGGCGATGCTTGAGCTGCTAATAATATGTGGTGATGGCTTATAAACTAAAGATTGGTCCTGAGGCGATGAATTATACACAATTGTGTTATCATCAATGCATTCCCATGCTACTTGGTCTTTCGCTAATTGCTCCCTTTTGTTTAAAGGCCTTAATCTTACTGTTATAACTATAAACATAAATAGACGAGCTGATTGCTCCCTTTTTGTTTAAAGGCCTTAATCACAGCAACTTGTAATATAACATAAACATAAACATATCAGTTTAGTTGAAAATAACTGAAAAAACCATTATGGATGATTTGTTTTTCATTCAATATGGAGGTAGATCTTAATTGAAGGCTTCACATACCAGTGCTATTAGCAGGGGTATCCATTGGCAACGGGTTTGAAGGTAAAGCTATTATCTGTTTTGAAGCCATTGATGGAAAGGGATTTGAAGCCATTGATGGAAAGGGATTTGAAGAGATCGGCGGAGTTTGATTGAAAGTCACTGGTGGTGGTGTGCTATCACTCGCTTGTTGAACCAGTCTACTATCAACTCTCAGCCGCTTACGTCCAGGAGCCATACTGCCAACCAATATATATTTCAAGTTAAGATACATAATAATATGCCTTAATCTTGGTACAATACTAATACAGAATTACACATTAATAAATTTAAATAAATGAATTTAACTTAGAAAGAGTACAAAATTACTCAATATCACAACATAACTTAAATAACATGAAAGTCTGGGAACAAAGGCAGAAAAACTCAACACCATTTCACCACATCACTAAATTCAATAACATGAAAATCTGGGAACAAAAGCACAAAAATTCAACTCCATTTCACCACATTTCTAAATTTAATAGCATGAAAGTCTAGGAACAAAAGTACAAAAATTCAATCTATGTCACTATAATCATCATCATCCACGAGATCTTCATCATCACAATATTCAACCAATGTTGCGTCTTCCTCGTCGCTATCATCATGAATGAAATTGATTTCATCAAAAGTTAAGTCGTTTACATTAACATCAACGTCAACATTATCCGCATCAACATCATTCCGATGCAATGGCCCGATATCAACTTCAACAACTCGAAAAACGTCAGATGGCTCGTTCTCCTGGTAGACGGTGTCGTTCTTTCAAATACAATTTACAATGTACATTTAATCATTGATATGTTTTGACAATTATTCTTGTTTATAATTGAATAATTTGAATACATGCAACATCGACTATGGCGACGACGACTAGGCACTATGTCACCCAAAATGTAACGATGTTCGTCCCTCCCAAATCCAATTTTTAAGCAAAATGAGTCGAACTTTAGTTGGAAAATAGATTTACCTATTTTGGCCTATTGGATGGATTTCGTCAAAAAATGGGTCCCAAATCCTCACGCAGATGGTCTAACGTGTTGTAAAATGATTCCTAAGATAGTTGAACTCATTGTATGTCATCTCCATCCTCAGTCTATTAACGAAATAACTCTTCCTAAATAAATAAATAAAATGGAACCAACAGCTTGTTTGTTGCTTATAGGCCAAAACCATTTGAACAAAGTATAGTAAAATAAGACATTGCAAATAGATTTAGAACAAAGTTTTTTTCAAATTTAAACTAGTTTGACCCACATCCTATTTAAAAGCATGAAAATTACATATACGTATATATACACACACAATCTTGCTATGTTGCTATGTTGTTACAATTGTGTGTTTTGGCTCTTCATTTCTTGACCCTTTGGTGTTATGTGTATATTAGATTTACGAGATCAAATAAAATTTAATAACTCTTTTTTCACACATTTGTTATTGAGTGTTTGTTTTTAATATAGATATGATGAAAATGTTTGAATCTGCATAAACATTCTTAGGAGACATGTAGTGTGGTTTATTAGTTTGATTGGTAACCTGGTCAAGAGTGCAACTGGGGAAAACTTAATTATATGGACATATTTAGGTAGGATCCATAACGTTGGTTATGTTTTCTTGTTATAAATCAAAACATTGAGATGTTGTTTGGAGGGTGTATTTGGGGCTCACTAATTTCTGTATACTTGTCAGCTTAAACAATTGCACTTTTTTTTCATGTTAGTGCAGCATCTTTGAGGTTTGAATCTTGCCTAAATATGAATGGGCGAGCAAACCCACTTTGTGATAGAATTTGGGATCCTCATATTTCGGGATTATGCATTTGCCTTTAATTCTAGTTCTGTAAATGCTAAGTTGTATAGGGTTTGGAAAAAATAGTGGTGCGGGGGACCCTACATATCCCTTAGCCTAATCTCCCAAACATAACAAATACGAAGATGAAAAAGCATCTGCACAAAACAACTAATCTCCACTAAGTAGCATCATTGAGTACCAGAACATATACTGCATATACATATATATACACACACAATCAGGCATTGCCACAAAAAGATGAAGAAACATACCTATCTTCTAAAAATCACTCACCCAATACCGTAGAACCAACAAATCAGAACTAAACAAAAATCACAAGAACAGTTTTTAAAAATACCGGATGTCGACGACGACGTTACTCAATCTGTGGTTGTCGGCGACGGCGTTACTCAACCTTCTTTTCAGGTAATTAGCCTTGAAGCAAGCTTGCCTTAGCTTCTTTGCTCTCTCTGTTAACTCCAACTGTGGCACCTTCTCCAACATCTCTTTACTCCCTTCTAACCACTTGACCTCATTCATTAATCCCAACTCCTGATATTACAATTAAAAAGTATATATAATTATACCAAGAAGAAATATATTAAAGGAAATAAAACAAAATAACTTCAAAAGGATATATATAAACATTTCAGTGCACATCAGGTCAAAATAATTTTGTTTGGTATTTTTAAAAAATGGATCAATATTTGACAGTTTTTAACCAGTTAAGTTTTGACATTTCTTAAGCACTTCAGTAAACTGATTAGAAAGTGTCAAATATTGATCCATTTTTTTAAAATACAAAAAAACTTTCATTGTGACCTAATTTTTTCAAAAGTACCCTGATATGTTTGGACCCCCCCCCCCCCCCCCCTTCCCCCCTAAAAAAAATAAAAAAAATATCCCGTATAGGGAGAGGGGGGTGGTAAGGGCTATATGTGAGCCCCCCCCCCCCCCCCCCACCACCCTATATATATATATATGGCAGAGTCGAGGGGCACGTGTATAATAGATAATTGTTTTCCGTGTCAATTTTGGCTACATATATAGTGAATACACGTATCTTAACATTGTGAATGGGGCACGTGTATACTAGACAATTGTTTTCCGTGGCTATTTTGGCTACATGGATAATGAATACACATACCTTAACATTGTCCATGAGAAACTCCAAACTCTTAATCTTTCTGCGTGGCCACCTTAGAATTTTGAGTTCTCTGCATCTTTTCCTCAACACGTCTAACCCTACATTTAACTCCTCAGCCGCTTTAACTATTGGAACATGAAAATATTTTTGAATCTCGTCCAACTTTAATGGAATCGACTTCGATCGATAACATCGACGGTCACGATTCTTGTATGAGTTTGCAATGACCCGCTCTTTGGTGTCTATTGTACTTGAACCTTCACCTTGTACAACTCCAAAGTTGCATTTATAATCAAAATTAACAATTGGAATTTCATTTTTTACGACTTTAAAGTTGGGCCCATGATCCAAATTTTGGGCTCTAATAAGGTACTTGTGGTGTTTAGTATCAATAATCCCAACTTCATGAAATTGTGGCAAATTAACATTCACATCCCACAGAGGCATTAAAACATCACTCTCAATATTTGTAAAATTACTGAATTCTAAGCCGGGCATGTGATTTGTCGATTGTAACATTAAGTTCTTGTCAAAATTAAAGTGATCACCTTTCGAAGAAAACAAGTATGGATCATACTCAAGTGTTGGATATTGATCTATATACCTGCATTGGAATTATATGAAAAAAGTAAGTAAACATATAAAGCTGGTCAGAATTCACCTTGACTGTTTTCTTCAAAGATAGCCAATTTTCCAGCATAGAAAGTTGATCCATAAAATGCATTCTAAGATTATTTCAAGTGAGAATTAAGGAATATATAAAGGGTTAAATTAGATATAGTGGGCTGGATTATTGGAGTTATGAAACTTGACATAATATGGTGTTTATAAGTGAAGTGAATTATTAGGAGTAAAAATAGGGGCTGTATCTCCTCTTATTACGTGAACATTGATGACACACCCCTTCCTTACATCATCTTATTTGGGATGTCAACACCCTTTGTAATCTTAGCCATTTGTCAATGGTTGGATTAAGGTTCCTATCCGATGAATTAGTACCATGGCCGAGACAACAGTGAAAGGAGAACTTGAATGACAATGATACTAATAGCATTTTGTTTTGTGAGATCAAATGTAAGAATATGCGTATATACATTTGATTTCTATACTCGCTGTTTTTTCAGTATCTTAAAGTGAAATCTCATTTTTTCCATTATATATGCCGAGGAGTAAATTCATTGGATAAAATGGCCTTCACGCACGAATAGCAGAGGCATTCCCATGAATGGGTCAGTGTGCGTAAAACTTATTATCCCAGGGTAATATTAGCTTATCATGTCTAATGCAAGAATTAGTACAGTATAATAGTGCAAAATATCATCACTCCTTTGATTGAGACAAGGAATTAGATGTGTATGCCAAAGTTCAAACTCTGCTATTCATCCCCTTCACGCATGAATAGCAGAGGCATTCCCATGAATGGGTCAGTGTGGTGATGCCAAATGACAAATCAAAGTGTTTGAACTTTTATGTTTAGCATAAGAACAGAGTAACTGACCGAAAGCATAACCACATCAAAACACATATATTGAAAATAAAATACTACTACAGAAGAGAGAAAAAAAGCCTTACCTGTTGTTTTGATCACCTTTTGCAACCAGAAGAGAGATCCGTTTTGGTATCATCGTAGCAGTAGGTAGTCGGAAAAAAACCTTGAGTCTTTCTCTCTCATCTTTTCGGGTTTGTTTAACAAGTTTATATAGAAGATCTTTGGAAAGGAAGCGTTGGAAGTATTAAAACTAGGAGAGAAAGGGACGTTCCTTTCATCTCCTCATCTTTTATTGACATCTTTCTTTATTTTTTTCGAAATTATAATACCTTCTTTATTAAGTTAAAGGAAAGAAATTTTTTTATAACAAAATATAAGGACAATTGCTAATAAAAAAACTAATCAAATTACAAAAATTTACGAATTTTTTTTTAGGTAAGTTGTTTTCTCTCATCACTTATTTTTAATTTCGAGTTATATAATTTTGAGTAAACTATTCCATTAGTCCTTCACCTTTTCATTTATCTCAATTTCGTTCCTGTCCTTTTTTTTCAATTTAACCCTCAACCTTTTATTTTGTATCAATTTACTCCCTTTGTTAACTATTTTAGATACATTTGAATATTTTATCCATCTTTATTGATAAATAATAAAATGGGTGTTATAAAATTTGTAAAATAAACTATTTATTATTATTATTTGGGAATAAAAAACAGTTTTTATCAAAGAATAATAACAAAAAAATTTGGTTTAATTTTTTTTATCCCAGTTGTTTTTAATTTTTTAATACAAAAACAGTGACAATCCCTAAAGATTTTTTCTTTTATTTCCATTTTTTCTACAAAAAATTGATTTTTAGATATTTTTAATAACAAAATTATAAACATTTCCAAAATATTCTTTTCATTAAAGCAAAAAAAAACGGTAAAAATAATGAAAAAACATATGAGAATAAATATTTTTACCGTTTTTTCTTTGCTTTAATTAGAAAAATTGTAAATGAAGAAACAAAATGTCTTGGGAGTGTTTAGCATTTTTCAATTAAAAATATCTAAAAACGAGTTTTTAATTGAAAATTTGGAAATAAAAGAAAAAGAATTTTGCGATTGTAACCAATTTCTGTAAAAAAAAGGTTTTTAAAAAATAGGACTTTTTTTTCAATAAAAAAGGAGATAATTTTTTTTCCAAATTTTACAACGCTCATTTGATCTTATTAATAATGAAAATGGAACAAGAATGGCAAAAAAATCCGAAAGTGAATATTTGTACTGTTTTTCTTTCCTTTAACAAAAAAAATATTTTTAAAATTTTAATGTTTTCTATTAAAAATATCTAAAAAACAAATTTTTTTAATTGAAAAGCTGGAAATAAAAGAAGAAAAAAGGTTTTGGGATTGTCACCGATTTTTCCGTTAAAAAATTAAAAACAATTGGAAGAAAATAAGAATAAAAACAGTTTTTTATTATTATTCTCGGATAAAAACCAATTTTTTTCCCCAAATAATAATAATAAAATAGTCTATTTTTCAAATTTTATAACACCTATTTTGTTATTTTTCAGTAAAGAGGGATAAAATAGTAATATGTATCCAAAATAGTTAATAGAAAAACTAAATTGAGACAATGAACGGTTGAGGACGGAATTAAAACAAAAAAAACCTTGAGTCTTTCTTTTTGGGTTTGTTTAACAAGTTTATATAGGTTTTTATATTAAGGGGAAGTGGAAGTGAAACCGAATAGAAGATCTTTGGAAAGGTAAAAGTCGATTTTATAGTCTAAGGAAGAGGAATGGATTAAGTCTTAAAACTGGGAGAGAGAGAGAGAGAGAGAGAGGGACGCTCCCTTCATCTCCTCATCTCTTAGTATTTAGTCCTATTTATAATGATTTATTTGTCATTACTCCCATGTTTTTATTTTTTTAGTTATTGGTCATATATGGGACAAGTGTCATTGTCTACAAAAAGAAGAATGGGTAGTTACAGGGAAGTTATAAGCAGTTTTGGATAGTTATGGGACTTTTTACAATTTTAAAAACACATGGGAGTGGAGTTTAAATACATCTTTGTAGATGGGACAAAAGCAAAAAAACCTACATCTTTTATTGACATCTTTCTTTCTTTTTTTCGAAATTATAATACCTTTTTATTAAGTTAAAGGAAACAAATTTTTCTATAAACAAATATAAGGAAAAAAACTCTCCTAGTGGCTCTCACAATTGCTAATAAAAAAAACTAATCAAATTACAAAAATTTACGAATTTTTTTTTGGTAAGTTATTTTCTCTCATCGCTTATTTTTAATTTCGAGTTATATAGTTTTGAGTAAACTATTCCATTAGTCCTCAACCTTTTCATTTATCTCAATTTCATTCATGTCCTTTTATTTTTTCAATTTAACCCTCAACCTTTTATTTTGTGTCAATTTACTCCCTTTGTCAACTATTTTGGATACATTTGAATATTCTACCCATCTTTATTGATAAATAATAAAATGGGTGTTATAAAATTTGAAAAATAAACTATTTATTATTATTATTTGCGAGTAAAAAACAGTTCTTATCAAAGAATAATAATAAAAAATTTGGTTTAATTTTTTTTATCCCAGTTGTTTTTAAGTATTTAACAGAAAAAACAATGACAATCCCAAATGATTTTTTCTTTTATTTCCAGTTTTTCTACAAAAAATTGATTTTTAGATATTTTTAATAGAAAAATGATAAACATTTCCAAAATATTTTTTCTATTAAAGCAAAGAAAAAACGGTAAAAATATTTATTCTCATATATTTTTTCAAATTCGTATCTCAGTGAATATTTTTACCGTTTTTTCTTTGCTTTAATTAGAAAAACTGTAAATGAAGAAACAAAATGTTTTCCGAATGTTTAGCGTTTTTCAATTAAAAATATCTAAAAACGAGTTTTTAATTGAAAAATTGGAAATCAAAGAAAAACAATTTTGGGATTGTAACCATTTTTTGTGAAAAAAGGTTTTAAAAAATAGGACTCTTTTTTCAATAAAAAAAGGAGATATTTTTTTCTCAAATTTTACAACGCTCATTTGATTTTATTAATAATGAAAATGAAACAAGAATGTAAAAAAATCCGAAAGTAAATATTTGTATCGTTTTTCTTTGCTTTAATCTTTGCTTTAATAGAAAATTTATCTTTGAAATTTTAACGTTTTCTATTAAAAATATCTAAAAAACAATTTCTTTTATTGAAAAAGTGGAAATAAAAGAAGAAAAAAGGTTTTGGGATTATCACCGATTTTTCAGTTAAAAAATTAAAAACAATTGGAAGAAAATAAGAATAAAAACAGTTTTTTATTATTATTGTCGGATAAAAAACTATTTTATCCCCAAATAATAATAATAATAAAATAGTCTATTTTTCAAATTTTATAACACCAATTTTGTTATTTTTCAGTAAAGTGGGATAAAATAGTAATATGTATCCAAAATAGTTAATAGAAAACCTAAATTGAGACAATGAACGGCTCAGGACGAAATTGAAATAAAAAAAAAAAAGTGACAAAAAATTTCGACTTCTCCGTTGGTGGATGGGGAGTTGGTGGATCATATCATCCTCCATTATGACTATCGATTTAGAGGTGTTTTCTTTTTGCTTTATTAAGTATGCAATGGGTGATGCCAAGTTTTGTAGCGGGGCAACAAGAGATTTGGAGGGGTGACCGAGTGTGGAAGTCCGAGCCTGATACTTGTTGGAATGTGGCCCATATTGGCCTTAGGTGGTCAGTGTGGAGAATAGCAGATGCATTGAAGTCTAGGAGTTGTTGATTCGAAAGACACATAACGCTACGTTTTTCTTGTTATATTAATGGTGTAAAGTGAATCCCTCGTTTTTTTTTCTATTGTAGATTCCATTAGACGATTTACAGCTTGGGAACTGGTTTTCGGAGTTCCCTCCGTTATGTCTGTTACTTTGTTAGGGTTGCCCCGTTTCTGGTTAGCAACTCTTTTTGTATACAGTTTCACACCTAGACGTTTTTTTATTATTGTATTGCGTATATATATATATATATATATACACTAGCGTATTGCCAGTGCCTGAACGAATGAAGAAAATTCTCCAACGTACGTAATCGCAAAACGGCAAAAAAAATTCGAAGTATATAATTACAAAATGATAAATTTCATTCCCCGAAATGTATGTTTAAAAAAATTGGCCATAATATCATTTATTTATAAGATTATCCACCGTATTTAATAAATAATAAATAGTCGAACAAAAAATACTACAATGATAAAAGAAGGTTTACAACATGTGGAGGTGTCAAGTTTGAGATACTAATGCATATGTGAACACTTCTCAACACACAAAGCAAATAGATGTTAACAAATAAAATTTTGTATTGAAAAAAAGTACCAAGTTGTTGCATTTGTACACACTTCTAAACAAACTAATGCATATGTACCATGCATAGAGTTCTAAAGTGTCAAGTAGTGTACAATAAAATGTTGCTCAAGTTTCATTCATAATACAAATATTTTATAAAATTTGGGAAAAATTTCCTTTGTTTATATGACAATCCACCATGTTTAGAAAATACAAAATATCACAACAATAATAATAATCGTCCATCTCGGACCTCGCATATATCACCAACTATTTAACTAAGAAAATATCATGTTTCACAATAGACAATTCAAAATTTTGAAAAAAATTATTGTTGATGTAAAAAATTAGATTGCTTCTAATTATTTAATCACAGATAAATATAAATGAGACAAAGAATTTTAAAGTGGTTCAGCCTTATAAGAATGGCCTACGTCCACTGTTTCTGTTATTGCCAAGTGTTTTGGAATTCTCGATATGTAGTTCTATCAAGAAATTCCGATCCCCTTGAATGAAGGTGATACAATGTATTTATAGCCCTTGGGTTGTACATGTGAAAGGGTAAACAATTAATACCCTTTAAGAGTATACGTCTGTATGATTAGCATTCAATGAATAGTTGAACTGTTGAGTTTCTGACAATTAATGTTGTGGCCGAGATGCAGTTCGGACCGCCTTAGTTGCTCGTCGTTCAAGAGTTCCTCGGAGTGTTTGTGTTCCTCGGAGTGTTGGTGTTCCTCGGAGTGAATATGACTTGGTCGGGGAAATAGACTTCCTCGTTGCTATTGTGCCACGTAGATCGACACGTGTCTTCTTATTATTCGTCTATATCAGCATACTAATTTTGGTATCAACAGAAGCCCCCAATGTTTCATATTTCGAACTTTGAGGAGTATGGAACATTCCTTCTCGGTATATGGCAATATTAAATGACCTTCCTGGTTTTTAGGAGCATTTTCTTCGTATTTGAATGTCCTTCCAAATTCGCAGAATCCGCTTTTTTGAATTTTTATAAGAGCTTCGATCTTCGCGCACTTTTTATCTTTTTAGCCGCCGGTAGCGTAATAGTTTCTATTTTGTAATCATTTATTTCGCCGTTTCCCAAGGCAAAGTATTTAAGCTTCATAGGCAATCCCATCGTCTTCTACCTTTTCCAATTTCTGCTTTCGAGTTTTCCACAGTCTTTCTCTCTCTTGTGCGTTCGTCCTTTTCTTCGTTCGTTGTCAACAGATCTCCCTTTTTCCTGTAAGATCTTCTTCCTTCTTCTTCATTTATTTTTATTCACCATGGTTTATGTTATCGAATCTCTTGAGAAATTCCGTTCTGACTTTTCTATTCCATCTTGGGTAACTTTGGAGAATCTTTCTGAGCCTTTAGATTATTTTCGTTTGGCTGAGGGACACTGGTTCCCCAGCCTCTTTATTGCTGAATGTGGATTTTCTTTTCCACCAAACCCTTTGTGCTTAGAGTTCTGTCAGTATTTCGATGTTGTCCCTGCAAAAATAGCCCCCAACACATGGAGGATAGTTAATGGGGTGTATAGGTTAAATCAAACTCATGGAACCCGTATAGGAATTCCTGAGATTATGTATTGTTATAGATGGGCTGTTCTAGATAATATTTTTTATTTAAAAACTAGATTTTTAAATAGGGCCTTAGTAGTCAACCTCCCTGATGCCAATAGGGATTATTTTGAACATGGGGTAATTATAAAAAATTGGCAACATGCCCCTTTGACTGGAGATGAAGTATATTAAGGTCCCAGATGCCCTCCATATGGCAATGGGGTAGGTTATTTTCATCTTATTTTATTTCTGAAATTATGATTTCATTATATTTGTATAAATGCGTGACTGATATTTCACTATGTATTTGTTTGCAGTTGACAGTAAGAGAAAAACTCCAAAAGAAGCTGATATTAACATCAAACATTTGAAACTTATCTGGAATTTGCATCGAAAGGTTGCAGACGAGCACATCAGGTCTGCTTCATATTTGTTGCAGTATAGGATTTATACAACATCCTTTACTGCTCGTCCTGTGGTCAGCACCAGTGAACCAGCATCAATTCCTGAGGACTCTTCTCCAGAATCTCACATTCCTCTAAGTCAGAAAATGGGCAAAAGAAGAGTTCCTGCTCTCTTTGAGGAGACTACCTCTGCTGGAGATGGGAAAAGAAACAAGATTGATGTCCCAAAGGGGACAAAGAAAGCAGATGATGCCCCTTCTGTTGCTCCTCAGAAGGCTGCCGAGAAGCCCCCAGTGGCTCCGAGCAAGAAAAATGCTTCTGTGGAAGTGGTCACCATCTCCCCCACCAAAAGTTCTTTGGTTGAAACTGCTGAAATGCCACCGAGGAGACTGAAAAAATCCTCCTCGGTCAATTTGGCTGAAAACATTTCCCAGCTCCAAGTTAGTGGAGCTGGTGTTCCAACTATCATTCCCCCGAGCTCTGCAATGAGCTCGGTAAAGACTTGGACTATTTCTGAAGTCCAAGGAATCGAGGAGAGTATGTCTATGGATATGCTTACATCCCTGGCTACTCGTCACATTGCTTCAGTAAGTTTCTCATATTCTGAATTTTCTTTCTTTCCATCAATACAAGTATCTCTGTGCTGACTTATTATTATCTCCTTTTTTCAGCTGGTGAGTTGCTTCAATACC
Organism: Sambucus nigra; assembly: GCA_949130495.1. Taxonomy (NCBI): domain Eukaryota; kingdom Viridiplantae; phylum Streptophyta; class Magnoliopsida; order Dipsacales; family Adoxaceae; genus Sambucus; species Sambucus nigra. Next base: position 658,957,802 of record OX422213.1, on the reverse strand, counting down.
ATTGTGAAGAAAGATGAAGCGATCAAGGCTTCTAGTTCCTCGTCTGGAGTGGAGGATGCTTTGTTTGGGTTAACCAAATCTTTGAAGGATTCTCGTCAAAAGTATGACGAGGATAGGGTTGAATGGGAGAAGAAGTTGACTGCAGTTGAAGCAGAAAAGGTGCAGTTGGAAAATAAAGTGAAAGACTTGGAGGAGGAGAAAAAGAAGTACGCCGAGAAGCTCACGAACTTTGGGGAGCTTGAAAATAAGTTGAAATTGGCTGAGCAAGAGCTAACCCTTCTGCGAGAAGTAAATCGCCAGAAGGAGGAGGTAGATGGTAAGTTGAAGGCCACCGAGGATCTTCTATCCGAGAAGCTCTCCTCGGAGAAAATAAAAAGAAAAATGGAAATAAAGAAGTCCTTCAACACAGGTTGGGACAAAGGGTGGAACAAGGGGGTAGCAGCCATGATGACTCAGGTGCAGTATGGGAGTTTGAAATACTTCCGAGATGGTTGGGTGGCTGCCCTGCAAGAGTTGAAGGTTAATGAGGACTCAGAACTGTTTCAACAACATCTCCCTGGTCCTCCCCCAGCTATTGAAGATGAAGAAGAGGATGAAGCTGCCTCCGAAGAATCTTCAATGGTAGTGGGTGATCTCATCCTTACCCAGCCTACTGACGAGGAGCTTTCATCTCTGCCTGCTCCTCCTGAACAAGTTCCAGCTCCAGCCGACCAACTCGTTATTCCCACCGAGCAACCGAGCTCCTCATCCCAGCCTCCCGAGAAAGTCTTGGGAGACAAGGAAAAGGTGTGAAGTTATTCGGTATTCTATTTTTATTTTTCTTCTTTTTCAAGTGTAACCAAGATCTTTGTAACTCTGCACTATGATCTAATAAAATTTGAGTTCTTTTCTTCCATATGATTGTCTCTTTTCTCTTCTGTACTCTGTCTTGATCTTCTTTTTTATGATTACTTTTTCTTTCTCTGCTAGTTTCTGTCCAGGATGGATATGCTATCTGCTAATGATACAAAGCTGATGAAGCAATGCCATGAATATTATAATGCTGGTCACACAAACCTGAGTGCATCAGAGGTTGCCGACATCCTTGGTCAAGATGCTTCAGAGCAGGCAATCGAAGCTTATCAGTATCTGAAATGCTTACTTGATCGAGATGTGGCCAATAATGTGGCTTACTATGAAATGATTGAAGACTTGCAAGGTACTCTCGATGAACTTCAGCATCAGTATAAAGAGTCTTCGGCTCTTTTGCATGAAGGATATGAGAAGAAAATTAAACAACTTAGTGTTGAAACAGGCTATAACAAGATGCTTGCTGGCTATGAAGTGAGAGAGAGAACATTAAAAGAAGATGCCGAAGGGCATAGGTAAATCGCTGAGCTATTGGAGCAGGAAAACAATAATCTGCAAAAAGAACTAGCTCAGCTGAGGTCTGCTGCTTCATCTTCCACTGCCTTGGTACCGGTCACCGATGATTGATTCTCATTTTTAGAAGTGGAAAATGCCAAGTTGCGAGAAAAGTTGGAGACTTTGAGAAGAGCTGGGCCTTCTACTGCTACTCGGGGACGAGGAAGAGGTTCTCGCGAACGAGGAAGAGCTACTCAGAATGTTGTCGAGGAACCAAGTTCTCGACCTTCTCGGGGAGGATCAAGAGCTCTTAGTCGTACTGTTGAAGAAGCTCGTACTCGATCAACGTTGGAAAATCAAGCATTCTAATTAATGGCTAAGAACCAAGCCTTGTCTGACATGTCAAAGAAAATTAGAGAACTGGAACAACAACTCTCCTCAAAGACATCAGCGTTGGCGACTAATGAACTTTTCATCCACAGTCTTAACGAGAAGATTGCAAGGTTGACCTTTCAATTTAATAAACAGCCCAGGGAGTTTTGGATGGCTGGATACAACGAAGCTCTATTCCATTTAGATGATCGTATCCAGAATGCCAATAATGAGGGCTACAAGCAAGGTTGGCTGAATGCCTTGGGCGTGCTGAAGCTCGAACAAGGACACTACCTGTGGGACTATTATGATCCTGGTGTACTAGACTTGCCTGTGCCACCTTATAAATTGGACATGGAATGGATCCCGGCTCGTGCCATTCCTCGGAGCTTAATTGCAAAATACCTCGGTGACTACAATCTTCATTCTCAGATCGAGGTATCTCGTCCCGAGCATCTACTGGACACACCTTCAGTAATGAACGTCAGAATGCTTCGAGATATTAACTTCATTAATTCTCTCCTTTGCCTGGAAGATCCTCCTGCTAGCGAGGAGCCTATATCGAAAGCTAAAGGAAAAAGGCCAATAGAATAGGAAATTCTGATGTAATAATTAGTACACAATTTAATATCAATATAATAAACTTGTGTAATTCATTTTGACTTTAATGAAAGAATTTCATTTTTGTTTGCAAATTTGTATTGCTCTTGTATTTGTCAAACACTTTATATTTGTGCTTGCATAACAATATTGTGTGGTTCATCGACCAACTTAGTAATAAAAAATTACAAGTATTAGTAATATTGCTCGATCACTTAATAATAAAGTAATGAGTATAAAAATGTTTAAAAATTCTTCCAACCAACCAAGGTTGTTAAATTGTGCTCGTCGACCAATTATAGTTAATGGATTTTTATCCCCGACCAGCTATACTTGGTACTGTTTAAAATATTTTCTCCTCATCGACCAACTACAGTTAGTGGATTTTTATCTCCGACCAACCATACTTGATTCAGTTTGGAATATTTTGTTCTGCGAGGAACTTTTATGTAATAAACTTACCTCCCGACCAACATAAGTTGGCATTTGAGAGCATATCTTGTTTCCAAACCAAACATGTTGGCATTTTTAGGAATGTTGATGTTATTCTCGCCCTTTTACCAACCGGAGTTGGTCTGAGTTCGAACTATCATGTCCACTTGCCCTTTTACCAAAATTGGTCTGAGCCAGTGTCAGCCTCCTAACCAAAGGAGTATGGTTTGTTCTTGCCCTTTTACCAACCGGAGTTGGTCTGAGTTCGAACTATCGTGTTCTTTCCCTTTTACCAATCGGAATTGGTCTGAGTTAGAACTATCATGTCCACTCGCCTTTTTACCAACCGGAGTTGGTCTGATCCAGTGTACGCCTCCTAACCAAAGGAGTATGGTTTGTTCTCGCCCTTTTACCAACCGGAGTTGGTCTGAGTTCGAACTATTGTGTTCTCGCCCTTTTACCAATCGGAGTTGGTATGAGCTTGAACTATCGTGTTGTTTTTACTGTCGAGCAGCGTAGTGTTACACACTAGTATTCCCCGAAAAACTTTCAATAAAAAGAAAAAAGATGGCGAAATATCGTCGTTTTATTCATATTGATGGAACTGCTTTACATTTTACATCACTGATAATACTTGCGTAGGTGTTCAGCATTCCATGCATTCTTAAATTCCTCTCCTTCTAGAGTTGCTATTCGATAAGTTCCTGGTCGGACAACTGCTGTAACTCGGTAAGGTCCATGCCAGTTTGCTTCCAACTTATTGTGCTTCTGAATGACCTTCTTTAGCACGTAATCTCCTTCTTTTAAGTCGCATTTTTTTCACCCTCTTGTTGTAGAACAGGGTTGTTCGTTGTTGATAAGCAGCATTCCTAATGGCTGCCTCTTCTCTAACTTCCTCGAGCATGTCCAAATTTAATCTCCTCATCAAGTCGCTGACTGGGGAATTGAAATTCAGCACTCTGTGTGTTGGAAGACCCAACTCGGCAGGTATTACGGCCTCACTTCCAAATGCCAGCATATATGGTGATTCTCCAGTTGCTGCTCGGGGAGTTGTTCGGTAAGCCCACAATACTGACTATAGCTCGTTAATCCAATTAGCTTTAGCCTCACTTAGCCTCTTCTTCAAACCATTTAGTAATGTTCTGTTCGTCACTTCAGTCTGTCCATTGCTTTGAGAATGGCCTGGTGCTGAATGAACCTTCAAAATGTTTGACTGATGGCAATAGACGGCAAACTCCTCGTTATCAAATTCATCAGCGACAAACTCCAACTATTGTCATCTATTATCATCAGTCAAACATTTTGAAGATTCATTCAGCACCAGGCCATCCTCAAAGCAATGGGAAGACTGAAGTGACGAACAGAACATTACTAAATGGTTTGAAGAAGAGGCTAAGTGAGGCTAAAGCTAACTGGATTAATGAGCTACAGTCAGTATTGTGGGCTTATCGAACAACCCCCCGAGCAGTAACTGGAGAATCACCATATATGCTAGCATTTGGAAGTGAGGCCGTAATACCTGCCGAGTTGGGTCTTCCAACACACAGAGTGCTGAATTTCAATTCCCCAGTCAACGACTTGATGAGGAGATTAGATTTGGACATGCTCGAGGAAGTTAGAGAAGAGGCAGCCATTAGAAATGCTGCTTATCAACAACGAACAACCCTATTCTACAACAAGAGGGTGAAAAAATGCGACTTAAAAGAAGGAGATTACGTGCTAAAGAAGGTCATTCAGAAGCACAATAAGTTGGAAGAAAACTGGCATGGACCTTACCGAGTTACAGAAGTTGTTCGACCAGGAACTTACCGAATAGCGACTCTAGAAGGAGAAGAATTTAAGAATGCATGGAATGCTGAACACCTACGCAAGTATTATCAATGATGTAAAATGTAAAGCAGTACCATCAATATGAATAAAACGATGATATTTCACAATCTTCTCTCCTTTTATTGAAAGTTTTTTGCGGAATACTAGTGTTTAACACTACGCTGCTCGGCACACAACGCTGCTCAGCAGTAAAAAGAAGACGATGGTTCGAACCCAGACCAACTCCGACTGGTAAAAGGGCGAGAACACCCCATACTCCTTTGGTTAGGAGGCGTACATTAGCTCAGACCAACTCCGGTTGGTAAAAGAGTTAGTGGACATGATAGTTCGAACTCAGACCAACTCCGGTTGGTAAAAGAGCGAGAACACGATAGTTCGAACCCAGACCAACTCCGGTTGGTAAAAGGGCGAGAACACGCCATACTCCTTTGGTTAGGAGGCGTACATTAGCTCAGACCAACTCCGATTGGTAAAAGAGTTACTGGACATGATAAGTCGAACTCAGACCAACTCCGGTTGGTAAAAGGGCGAGAACAACATCAACATTCCTAAAAATGCCAACGTGTTTGGTTAGGAAACAAGATATGCTCTCAAATGCCAACTTATGTTGGTCGGGAGGTAAGTTTATTACATAAAAGTTCCTCGAAGAACAAAATATTCCAAACTGAATCAAGTATGGTTGATCGGAGATAAAAATCCACCAACTGTAGTTGGTCGACGAGGAGAAAATATTTTAAACAGTACCAAGTATAGCTGGTCGGGGATAAAAACCCATTAACTATAATTGGTCGACGAGCACAATTTAACAACCAAGAAATTTTAAACATTTTTATACTCATTACTTTATTATTAAGTGATCGAGCAACATTACTAATACTTGTAATTTTTTATTACGAAGTTGGTCGATGAACCACACAATATTGTTATGCAAGCACAAATATAAAGTGTTTGACAAATACAAGAGCAATGCAAATTTGCAAACAAAAATGAAATTCTTTCATTAAAGTCAAAATAAATTACACAAGTTTATTACATTGATATTAAATTGTGTACTAATTATTACATCAGAATTTCCTATTCTATTGGCCTTTTTCCTCCAGCTTTCGATATAGGCTCCTTGCCAGCAGGAGGATCTTCCAGGCAAAGGGGAGAATTAATGAAGTTAATATCTCGAAGCATTCTGACGTTCATTACTAAAGGTGTGTCCAGTAGATGCTCGAGACGAGATACCTCGATCTGAGAATGAAGATTGTAGTCACCAAGGTATTTTGTAATTAAGCTCCGAGGAATGGCACGAGCTGGGATCCATTCCATGTCCAATTTATAAGGTGGCACAGGCAAGTCTAGTACCCCAGGATCATAATAGTCCCACAGGTAGTGTCCTTGTTCGAGCTTCAGCACGCCCAAGGCATTCAGCCAACCTTGCTTGTAGCCCTCATTATTGGCATTCTGGATACGATCATCTAAATGGAATAGAGCTTAGTTGTATCCAGCCATCCAGAACTCCCTGGGCTATTTATTAAATTGAAAGGTCAACCTTGCAATCTTCTCGTTAAGACTCTGGATGAAAAGTTCATTAGTCTTCGATACTGATTCCTTTGAAGAGATTTGTTGTTCCAGTTTTCTAATTTTCTTTGACATGTCAGACAAAGCTTGGTTCTTAGCCATTAATTGGAATGCTTGATTTTCCAATGTTGATCGAGTACGAGCTTCTTCAACAGTATGACTAAGAGCTCTTGATCCTCCCCGAGCAGGTCGAGAACTTGGTTCCTCGACAACATTCTGAGCAGCTCTTCCTCGTCCACGAGAACCTCTTCCTCGTCCCCGAGTAGCAGTAGAAGGCCCAGCTCTTCTCAAAGTCTCCAACTCTTCTCCCAACTTGTCATTTTCCACTTCTAAAAATGAGAATCCGTCATCGGTGATCGGTACCAAGGCAGTGGAAGATGAAGCAGCAGACCTCAGCTGAGCTAATTCTTTTTGCAGATTATTATTTTCCTGCTCCAATAGCTCAGCGATTTGCCTATGCCCTTCGGCATCTGCTTTCAATGTTCTCTCTCTCACTTCATAGCCAGCAAGCGTCTTGTTGTAGCCTGTTTCAACACTAAGTTGTTTAATTTTCGTCTCATATCCTTCGTGCAAAAGAGCTGAAGACTCTTTATACTGATGCTGAAGTTCATCGAGAGTACCTTGCAAGTCTTCAATCATCTCGTAGTAAGCCACATTATTGGCCACAGCTCGATCAAGTAAGCATTTCAGGTACTGATAAGCTTCGATTGCCTGCTCTGAAGCATCCTGACCAAGGATGTCGGCAACTTCTGATACACTCAGTTCTGTGTGACCAGCATTATAATATTCATGACATTGCTTCATCAGCTTGGTATCATTAGCAGATAGCAGATCCATCCTGGCCAGAAACTAGCAGAGAAAGAAAAAGTAATCATAAAAAAGAAGATCAAGACACATAAGAGAAAAGAGACAATCATATGGAAGAAAAGAACTCAAATTTTATTAGATCATAGTGCAGAGTTACAAAGATCTTGGTTACATTTGAAAAAGAAGAAAAATAGAAAGAGAATACCGAACAACTTCACACCTTTTCCTTGTCTCCCAAAACTTTCTCGAGAGGCTGGTATGAGGATCTCGGTTTCTCGGTGGGAACAACGAGTTGGTCGGCTGGAGCTGGAACTTGTTCAGGAGGAGCAGGCGGAGATGAAAGCTCCTCGTCAACAGGTTGGGTAAGGATGAGATCACCCACTACCATTGAAGATTCTTCGGAGGCAGCTTCATCCTCTTCTTCATCTTCAATAGCTGGGGGAGGACCAGGGAGATGTTGTTGAAACAGTTCTGAGTCCTCATTAACCTTCAACTCTTGCAGGGCAGCCACCCAACCAACTCATAAGTATTTCAAACTCCCATATTGCACCTGAGTCATCATGGCTGCTACCTCCTTGTTCCACCCTTTGTCCCAACCTGTGTTGAAGGACTTCTTTATTGCCATTTTTCTTTTTATTTTCTCCGAGTAGAGCTTCTCGGATAGAAGATCCCCGGTGGCCTTCAACTTAGCATCTACCTCCTCCTTCTGGCGATTTACTTCTCGCAGAAGGGTTAGTTCTTCCTCATCCAATTTCAACTTATTTTCAAGCTCCCCAAAGTTCGTGAGCTTCTCGACGTACTTCTTTTTCTCCTCCTCCAAGTCTTTCACTTTATTTTCCAACTGTACCTTTTCTGCTTCAACGGCAGTCAACTTCTTCTCCCATTCAACCCTATCCTCGTCATACTTTTGACGAGAATCCTTCAAAGATTTGGTTAACCCAAACAAAGCATCCTCCACTCCAGACGAGGAACTAGAAGCCTTAATAGCTTCATCTTTCTTCACAATGGTGTTGAAGCAACTCACCAACTGAAAAAAGGAGATAACAATAAGTCAGCACAGAGATACATGTATTGATGGAAAAAAAGAAAATTCAGAATATGAGAAACTTACTGAAGCAATGTGACGAGTAGCCAGGGATGTAAGCATATCCCTAGACATACTCTCCTCGATTCCTTGGACTTCAGGAATAGTCCAAGTCTTTACCGAGCTCATTGCAGAGCTCGGGGGAATGATAGTTGAACACCAGCTCCACTAACTTGGAGCTGGGGGATGGTTTCAGTCAAAGTGACCGAGGAAGATTTCTTCAGTCTCCTCGGTGGCATTTCAGCAGTTTCAACCAAAGAACTTTTGGTGGGGGAGATGGTGACCACTTCCACAGAAGCACTTTTCTTGCTCGGAGCCACGGGGGGTTTCTCGGCAGCCTTCTGAGGAGCAACAGAAGGGGCAGCATCTACTTTCTTTGTCCCCTTTGGGACATCAATCTTGTTTCTTTTCCCATCTCCAGCAGAGGTAGTCTCCTCAAAGAGAGCAGGAACTCTTCTTTTGCCCATTTTCTGACTTAGAGGAATATGATATTCTGGAGAAGAGTCCTCAGGAATTGATGCTGGTTCACTGGTGCTGACCACAGGACGAGCAGTAAAGGATGTTGTATAACTCCTATACTGCAACAAATATGAAGCAGACCTGATATGATCGTCTGTAATTCTTCGATGAAAATTCCAGATATGTTTCAAATGTTTAATATATACTTCTGATTCTTTTGGAGTTTTTCTCTTACTGTCAACTGCAAACAAATACATAGTGAAATATCAATCATACATTTTATCAAATATAATGAAATCATAATTTCAGAAATAAAATAAGATGAAAATAACCTATCCCATTGCCATATGGAGGGCATTTGGGACCTTCATATACTTCGTCTCCAACCAAAGGGGCATGTTGCCAATTTTTGATAACTACCCCATGTTCAAAATAATCCCTATTAGCATCAGGGAGATTGACTACTAAAGCCCTATTTAAAAAACTAGTTTTTAAATAATAAACATTGTCTAGAACAGCCCATCTATAACAGTACATAATCTCATGAACTCCTATACGAGTTCCATGAGTTAGATTTAACCTATGCACCCCATTAACTATTCTCCATGTGTTGGGGGCTATTTTTGCAGGAACAAGATCGAAATAATGACAGAATTCTAAACACAAGGGGTTTGGTGGAAAAGAAAATCCACATTCAGCAATAAAAAGGCCGGGGAACCAATGTCCCTCAGCCAAACGAAAATAATTTGAAGGCTCAGAAAGATCCTCCAAAGTTACCCAAGATGGAATAGAGAAATAAGAACGGAATTTCTCAAGAGATTCAATAATATAAACCATGGTGAATAAAAGAAATGAAGAAGAAGGAAGAAGATCTTACAGGAAAAAGGGAGATATGTTGACAACGAACGAAAACAAGGATGAACGCACAAGAGAAAGAAAGACTATGGAAAACTCGAAAGCAGAAATTGGAAAAGGTAGAGGACGGTGATATTGTCTATGAAGTTTAAATACTTTGCCTTGGGAAACGACGAAAGAAATGATTACAAAAAGGAAACTATTACGCTACCGGCGGCTAAAAGGACAAAAAGTACACGAAGATCGAAGCGCTTATAAAATGCAAAAAGGCGGATTCTGCGAATTTGGAAGGAAATTCAAATACGGAGAAATGTTCCTAAAAACCAGGAAGATCATTTAATATTGCCATATACCGAGAAAGAATGTTCCATACTCCTCAAAGTTCGAAATATAAAACATTGGGGGCTTCTGTTGATACCAAAATTAGTATGCTGATATAGACGAATCACAAGAAGACACGTGTCGATCTACGTGGCACAATAGCAACGAGGAAGTCTATTTCCCCGACCAAGTCAGACTCACTCCGAGCAATATCTATACTCTGAGGAACTTCAGCTCTCCGAGGAACTCCAATGCTCCGAGGAACTCCAGCTCTCCGAGGAACTCTTGAACGACGAGCAACTAAGGCGGTTCGAGCTGCATCTCGACCACAGCATTGATTGCCAGATAATCAACAGTTCAACTATTCATTGAATGCTTATCATCTTGACACACACGCTTGAAAAGCATTAAATGAATTACCCTTTCATATGTATATCATTTAATGTATCACCCTTTCAGATTATAGCCTCAAGGCTATAAATATATTGTATGACCCTCATTCAAGAGGGACCGGAATTTCTTGATAGTACTTGTAATCGAGAATTCCCAAACATTCAGCAATAACATAACAGTGGACGTAGGCCATTCATATAAGGCTGAACCACTTTAAAATATTTTGTCTCATTTATTTATCTGTGATTGAATAATTAGAGTAATCTAATTTTTTACATCAACAATCAGCGAGCAACTTTTGTTCCTCGGGGGTATCAGGATATGTAAATTCTGCTATAAAGTGTGCTACAGCCTGCCCTTTTAATGATGATCTAGGTTCATACACAATATCATATTCACCGAGCTCTATTGCCCAGTACATTAGTCTCCCTGATTTTTTTGGCTTATGAAGGGCTTGTCTCAATGGCATGTCGGTATACACAACAATGGTATGGGCCTGGAAATATGGACTCATTCTTCTACTTGCCTCAATTAATGCCAATGCCAATTTTCCAGCTTTGGGTACCTGATCTCTGCACCTCGGAAAGCCTTACTTGTGTAATAAATTGGCTTCTAGACTCCGCTCTCCATTCTGATCAATGCCGAGCTGACTGCATTCTCCGATACTGCCAGGTACAAGTACAACTTTTCTCCCATTACTGGCCTGGACAACAGTGGAGGTGTTCCCAAATATTTCTTCAAGTCTTGAAAGGCCTTCTCACATTCATCATTACACTCAAAAGTTTTTCGAAGTGTTTTGAAGAATGGGAGGCATCTATCAGTTGCTCGGGATACAAATCTGTTGAGCGCTGCAACTCATCCTGTAAGATTCTGTACCTCTTTCTTCGTCGTTGGAGATCGCAACCCTAAAAGAGCTTTGATCTTTTCTGAATTCGCCTCAATGCCTCGCTGGTTGACGATGTACCTGAGGAACATTCCTTCTCGTACTCCAAAGGTGCACTTCGTCGGGTTGAGCTTCATTTGGTATTTATCCAGTTGATCAAATGTCTGACCTAAGTCAACTAGATGATCAGCAGCTTTCTTGCTTTTTGTCAGCATATCGTCGACATAGACCTCCATATTGCAACTGATTTGTTCGACAAAAACCTTATTCATCAGCCGCTGGTATGTCGCTCCCGCATTTTTTAAACCAAAAGGCATAACATTATAATAATAAGTTCCCCTAGGGGTAATAAAAGAAGTACTTTTCCTGTCTTCAGGTTTCATTTTGATCTGGTTGTAGCCAGAGTAAGCATCCATGAAGCTGAGCAGCTCGTGTCCCGAGGTAGCATCCACCAGTTGATCAATTCTGGGTAATGGAAAGTGATCCTTTGGGCATGCCTTGTTGAGATCGGTGAAATCAACACACATTCTCCATTTATTATTTTTCTTCTTTACCATCACCACATTTGCTAACATGTCTGGATATTTCACATCTTCAATGAATTGGGCTTTCTGGAGCTTCTCGACCTCCTCTTGTATGGCTTGATTCTTCTCGGGACTAAACACTCTTCTTCTCTGCTTTACAGGCTTGATCTCCTTATTCGCATTGAGCTCATGACAAAAGAAGTTGGGATCTATTCCTGGCATGTCTTCATGACTCCATGCAAAATTTTTCTTTCTGTTTCTCAAGAAAGTTATTAACTCCTGTTTTATTGAAGCATCCAACGTCGAACCTATCTGGGTTATTCGTTCAGGGTGCTCGTCGTCCAGAATAAAATTTTTTGTAGATTCCACCACCTGTCCTTTTACAAGTTGGGATTCATCTCTGGGATCCAGTGTTTTAATTTTTGTACCTTCATCCACCTGGTAGGTAGTAGTCTTTTTCCTTGACTCTTCAAGCTCCTCTTGCTCGGCAGACGAATAATAGCATTCCCGAGCTACTTTCTGATCACCTTTCACAACTCCTACTCCAAAACTTGTAGGGAATTTTAAACACTGATGTACTGTAGATGGAACTACTTCGAACTTCTTCAAACCAACTCTTCCCATGATTGATGTTGTAAGCTGATTGCACATTTTTATCCATCACGAAGAAGCGTATTCTTTCTGTTCGACAAGCAGGCCAAGTTCCAATGAATATATCCAACTTGATCGTCCCAAGTGGAAAAACCTTCTCGCCAGCAAAAGCCAGGAGAGGTCTGTGATAAGGCTCCAATTGAGATAACTTTAAATTTAAACTGTCAAAGCATGAGTAGAACATGATGTCTGCCGAACTACCATTATCTACCAGAACCCTTGAAATCACTACTTCTTTCATCCTCATTTTGATCACCAAAGGGTCGTCGTGAGGGTAAAGAACACCTGCAAGGTCATTTTTTGAAAAACCGATGACCAGCTTCTCTTTGTTTACCTTCCTCGGGCGATCCTCTTCAGCCAAATTTATCCGTTGAATGTATGAGCAAGCCTGAGCCTCACCGAGGTAATCTTTTCTTTCTGCAGTAAGATATCCTCCTCCTGCATCTCCTCCTGTAATGACATTACAATCAAATGACCCAAAGCGTATTGAAAATACCTCTCGTTCTGGATGCCTTGGTTTCTTGGGAAGATCGGGGTCATCATCTGGATCATCTTCATGGTTTCTCTTCTTTTTCTCCTCTGCTCGACGAGGAGATCTAGACCTTTCTCTAGTTCGGTCATTATTTCTTCTTTCGCCTCTCCGATCAACATACTTTGCCAGCTTCCCTCTTCGGATGAGTGTTTCAATCTCGTTCTGAAGAGCTATGCAATTTTTGGTCATATGGCCGTGATCCTTATGGAACTCGCAATATTTCTCCCTATTCCACATGTCAGGGTCTGACCTTAGTTTCTTTGGCCACTTTACTTCCTCGTTATTCTTTATTTCTTCCAAGACATGATTAATACCCATTTTCAAAGGAGTATAATTATCGAATTTCTTCAGGACTTCCCATGACGATTTATTATTCTTGGAATACTTGTCACCGCCATTCCCTTATGCTCTTTATTCTTAGATTTGTCGTCTTCCACCTTGATTTCTTTATCCATATTCTTCTTCGCAACCATAGCCTCCTCGGCATTCATGATTTTGGACACTTTTGCCATCAACTCTGACATAGTTGTAGGTGGATCTTTGGCCAAAGTGTAATACAACTTATTAGGCAACAACCCACTCATCAAGGCGGTGATTGTTGTCTTTTCTTCATAATCTATGACTTCCAGCTTCTCGTTATTGAAACGAGTTATGTAATCTCTAGTACTCTCACCAGATTTTTGTCTAACACTTAACAAGTGTGCTACTCTTTTTATTGGCTTTGCTCCAAAACAGAAATTGCCGATGAACAACTCGGCCAACTGAAAGAAAGTTGAAATCTTACCCCGAGGAAGATTGTTGTACCATATCTGGGCAGATCCAGTAAGAGTTCCTGAGAATGCTCTACATCTCATCTCGTCGGGGACAGCATAGATGTCGACGGCAGCTTGATATTGCTCTATATGAAGAACATGATCTGTCTTTCCATTATATTTGGGGGTCACCACAGGTGCTTTAAACTTTGATGGAGTAGGAAAACCCACAATGGCCTGGACAAAAGGTGTCCCTTGAACAAAAGTTCGTTGTAAGGGATTCTTTGCCTTAGCCATTTCTCCCAATATATCCTCCAACCGCTGAATGGAACCCTTCCACGCATCATTTCCTTCCTCGGGCTTGTTAGTTCGGGTAATTGATTTCTCTGATGTGGCCTCCTGAGATCTATCTTGACGAGCAACTGGTCGTGATTGTGCTGATCCTTCTCTTAGATCTGATGGTTGTCGAAAACTCCTCAACATGGTATTAGGTGGACTCCTATTCCTCCTAGGGCCTAATCGACTGAAAGGAGACACCCTACTCAGTCTTTCCAAGGCACTGGGTCTCTCTGGAGAGAGAGTGATACGTTGATCAGTATCTGTAGCCCTTATTGACGAAGTTCGCCCAGGTTGATAAGAGAAATCATCAGATTCCTCATTACGATATGACTCAGTACGCCTGGATAGTGAAGAAAGTAAATAGGTTTGCCTCTGACCACTTCGCTGTCCCAAACGTGCAGGTGCACCGCCATGAAGGGTCTGTATGAGTTACCGCATTGTTTCTTGCATGGCGGTTTGTCCTTGAGCCAGATTCGTCATAATCCCAGCCAGATCTGGAGGTTTAGAGGGATTTGGAGGATTTCCAGCATTTCCAGCGTTTCGATTGCTGGATTCCAGATTATTTGCCATTGATGATGAATGATTTTTGGTGAAAAATGATAACAACAGTCGTTCCCACAGACGGCGCCAATCTGTTGATGTAAAAAATTAGATTGCTTCTAATTATTTAATCATAGATAAATATAAATGAGACAAATAATTTTAAAATGGTTCAGCCTTATAAGAATGGCCTACGTCCATTGTTTCTGTTATTGCCAAGTGTTTTGGAATTTTTGATATGTAGTTCTATCAAGAAATTCCGGTCCCCTTGAATGAGGGTGATACAATGTATTTATAGCTCTTGGGTTGTACATGTGAAAGGGTAAACAATTAATGCCCTGTAAGAGTATACGTCTGTATGATTAGCATTCAATGAATAGTTGAACTGTTGAGTTTCTGGCAATTAATGTTATGGCCGAGATGCAGTTCAGACCGCCTTAGTTGCTCGTCGTTCAAGAGTTCCTCGGAGTGAGTATGACTTGGTCGGGGAAATAAACTTCCTCGTTGCTATTGTGCCACGTAGATCGACACGTGTCTTCTTATTATTCGTCTATATCAGCATACTAATTTTGGTATCAACAATTATATTTACACCCGGTCATTGATTTAATATCGCATCTTTTAGGTAGGGAAATTTCTTTGAGATTGTTTGCAGTGCTAAGATTGTGTATGTTTTGGCAGAGCCAATTCCAGCTGCTTGTTCAAACCAAGAAATTACAATCTGCATTTGGTTGTGGTATTGTCTTTACCTCTGCTCCGCCTTCAAATCCAAAAAACGTAAAAACTAATAATTCAATAAAAGAATTATATCCAAATCTAGACTTAGTTACAAACAAAGAGCATTAATTTGGCCTTTGCCATAGGGTATAATTATAAATACTATGGTAAGATTATAAATATACTGACCTCGCCATTATGCATTTAAAAGCTCGCTTTTTCTTTTTTCTTTTTTCTATGAAACATCTATACAAATGCACGCTTTTGGCCCCTTGAGATATACAAATTTGAAGGTCTACAAAATTAGTTAAATATGAGTTTAAATTGGAAAAGGTACATCCCCCAAATTTCAACCTTCTATATGGTAGAATAAAAGTATATTCTCCGCCTTTAAATTGGAGAAGCTCGCTTGTTTGCATTTGTTTATGTCAAAACCACAACCCCTTGTATTATTGGACCTACACGCATGTTTTTTTAAGCCATGAGTTACTTGCATTTTTGTCTTAGTAAATACCTGCTTGCAATTGTTGCAAGCCAAGACTTGGTTGTAAATTCTTAAAAAAAAAGTTGCCTTCATTTCAGTTATTGAAAGCCTTCCATCCCTTTTTAAAGCCTAATCAACTTTGGACCTGCTTCCTTTATGAATGCAAAGAGCTGCTCACTTTTTTATAGCATACACCTGCTACAATTTGCAAACACACACCACCTGCTTCCTTTTTTTGTTAATAGGAAATGAGATGTAATTATGAAATGCAGTGAAATAGAATCACACTCCAAATTTAAGATTTAATTATTCTTATAATGAACAATCTAGTTTTCAATTATGTTTGACCATAGTAAGGATAATGAAAACAATTTTGTTAAATAAAGTATGATTATATATTAAAAATCTTCTCAAAAACAGATCTTAAAAAAGTGTTCGATGATGTCAAAATTTTGAAATGCCTAATTTTTAGTATTGCCTTGGAGTTCGATGATGGATATTCTAAAAAACATAGCTAAAAAGATCTTTTGTTTAGGGAGCTAAAAAAGAGCCAAAAAAGTCTCAAAACTTGACAAAAAATAAAGAATACAAATTAAACGTCTCAATTTAAACACCCTTTAGAACCTATGGCTATATACACTCAAAAAATATCTTCACCGGATGACCGCATGAGCCCCTTATCACTGTTGTATGTTCAATTGAGTATTTTCTCAAACACGTCATGGACACCACACCCCAAATTAATCACAAATAAGCATTCCATAAAAAATGACGAAACCAAAAATATATAAATAGAAACAAATGAAAATGAAAAAAATTGACTGGGGAAGAAGAAGATCTCACACATGTGTGTGTGTAAGAGAGAGAGATTACCTCGCAAATCGAATAGCCTGTGTTCGTGTACCTGTAACTTGAAACCCCCAAATGTCTATCTTCAAAATCGAAAAGCGTGTGTTCGTGTACCTGATTTAGAAAAGCATAAAAATACAATTTTAATCACCAAATCAATAACTACAATAATTTAGTAGGCAAACCTAAAAAGGAAAAGAATAAAAAAATAAAATAAAAACTTACGCAACTGACAGGGATTGCAACGTCAATCTACTACCTATATTGGCTTTGGATGAGAAAAACCTGTCAGGAGAATGTTCAGCCCCCAGTACCAGCGCCGCAACATTAGATCCAAAAATGTCATCTCGCAAATGCAATATCAGATCCAAAAATGCCATATCAGATCCGCGTAGATGCAATATCAAATCCAAAAATGCCAGAACCGGTCAGGAGATGGGGTTGTTCAACCACCCTTGTTAGTCGGCGACCATATGGAAAGCATAACAAACCTCGACGATGACAAACAGACCACTCTTGCTGGTCGGACGAAGTGAAAACCTCAGCGACCAGTGTGCATAGATGAGGAACAAGCAAACTGCATTAAACATTTGTTAACCAAACTCATAAAATATTTTTACAAATATGTTTTAAATATCAACATATATAAAATTATTGAGACAGAGAGAAAAAAATCAAACCATCACTGAGTTCAACTGTAATCCCCACCATTTGATGGTGTTGTTTTGAGGCGGAGAGAAGCATTTGAGGCAAGAGACCGGTGTCTGCCACTACATCGGAAGGCACTCCCAACTCCTCTCAAGGGCTTGTATAAGCTCCATCCACAACATTCCTTCGCGTCAAAAGTAGTTGTATCCAGGTTCTCCTCATTTTACTCTAGTGTTATCGTGTTGTGTTTTATACTTGTCGTGTTCATGCCATAAAGACCCCTCAAAAACATGAATTGGCACCCCTTATTATTTAACAAAAGATAGAATAGTTTTCCATAAATTATTGTAAGTTACCATAAAAGACTGAGTAAACTAATGCTATATGATATTGAACAAGAGAAGGATATGACAATGAACCTCCTCCTGCATATATAACAACTTTGCCTTCTTTTGTTGATAGTCAGGTCGATAACAATCAGTAGTGTTGCACCGACCTCCAAATTTCTCGCTAATTTAGTTTGAGACGTAAAATGCAAAGGAAGGAGCACCTGAGTCACCAACTCTGCCTCCCCCAACCATGGATTCAGCAACATGAACAACATCACCGCACCCCCTAACTTCTTTCGAAATCTTCTCTGAGCACCCCTCAAGAGTTTTGATGGATTTTGGACCACCGATCTACAAAATTCAACCAATAGCTATTTAGGCAACTTCAGAATGTATGTAAATTCGTAAACATACTTTGATGGGGCGCACACTGAATTAGTTTCAAAAAATTATTGCCCTAAAAAATTTAAAGCATTCATTAAGAAGTAATATTAAGGAAACCGAGGGTAGATAAATTAAGGAAATTAACCAATGGAGTAAAGCATTCGTTAGAATTTTTTCGAAGAACAATCGAGAACCTCCTTGAGTTCTCTTAATCAAAACCTGGAGATTAGCTAAGAAATAATATTGACCGCTCACATACACAAACTACACACAATAGGAAATAAACCAATTTCAATAGTACACAAACTACACAACTGGAAATAAACCAACTTCAATAGTACAAAAATAACACACAACATATTAGTATACAAAAACAACACAAAAACAAACAACGCTCAGCAACGACATCGGTGATACATTCAGCTGTAACCTTCTCTCCATTTTTCAAGGTGTAATTTTTCACTTGGTACTGCACCTTCCCTGAGCCTTTGCACAAGGTACATTATAGTGCCTACCATCTGTAGCAGCTCCGACAGTTTCTCTAACATAGGACCTTTTTCCCCAGCTCCAAGGAAAATAAGTCCCAAAAGTAGCAATAACAAAGATAGCAGAATAAGAGAGCTTAGAGATGAACTCGGGGATGCTAGAGCCACGGGGGCGGAACCAGCAATGTCGTATGCAAGGGTGAATGGAGATAGAAACAACTTTATCAGGAATTCAAGGATGTCTATCAACTACTGCACATAATGCCGACTAAATAGCTTGTATCGCAGCTCTGTGAATTACTTTATGTTTCTGATTAGCCGGTCTGTTCCCTTCGCCATTGCAGCCCAACTGAAGGAGAATGTCTAGAGTTTGGATAAACTCCCTTCCCTTGGGGTTTGGTGTTTGTTTCTGAACTATGGATTGTAGAACTATGGTGATCTGGCTGGAACCTGAAACAAAGGAAAAAAAAATTAAAAAAGGGATGAAAGAAGAAGAAAAACCTAAATCCTCAAAGAAAACTATTAAACTTAGTAACCTTTATTTAAACTATTCATTTAAAACTTGAGATTCAAATGATATAACTCCATTGAATATATAGAAGAAGATCGAAAAACAGAAATTTATTAATAGATACAAACCTCAAGGCACAGATAGATTTCAAAATTTCAATTAATGTATTTCTATAACAGCATCCATTTTACCTCTTATCTCACAAAAAATAATCATGCAACCTAATTTCACAATAAACAAACAATAATCAATAAACAAAATATAAGCTAAATAAGGCAAAAAGAAACAAACAATAAACAACAAATTAGTATACCAAGAGTTGTTGATTCATTCATTGAGAATATAAATCATTCACTGGGTTATTGATTTACAACGCATGATTAACAGGTCATATGACATGATAATAAGTTGAACCATTCACTGGGTTTGAATCCCACGACACTCAGCAGCACTTGCATAGTTATACTACCCGAATCAGTGTTGGTTGCTAAAAGGTTAAGAAACCGGTGACTTATTAAAAGCTAAGACATCATGTACTGATTAAAATTAAGGATGCAACATTAAGTAAAATATAATTAATGCTAAATTGATTATTTCTAGAACCAAACATGATAAGCCAAAAACCAGGCTTGTATGTATCCTGTAATGTTACTTTTGGGACTTGTTTGCATTAACAAATTTAGTAACTAAATAAGGCTTGTATGTTATGAAGCACGGATGCAGGCGATTGAGTGCGGGTGTGACGATTCGAAATTTTTTGAAACAATCAGGTGCGGGTGCGGCAAGAAAAATAAATTAATATAATATATAAATTATTATTCTTTATTATATATATATCAATTTTTAGAGTTAGAAAACATGCACCATAATAAAATCAACAACTAAATATGAACAATAATTAAATTATAATTGAAAAGTAAACTAGCAGGAGCATCAACTAAGTACCAGAAGAAAAACATCATATGATTCATGTACCAATTGTTTAGTAGAAGGATTTACAAATCAAAACACCATATATGCATCGTCAACTTCTTAGGTGAATCATAACAAAAAGATAGTTTTACAATAACAAAAAATACCCCCCCCCCCCCCCCACCCTTTAACACCATTTCAATGGCCATATAACTCAACTGAAGTTTTTTATTTTGTTTTGAAAACAGGCACTAAACTTTTACACAACTTAGTTTTTATTAAAAAACGAATCCAGAAACGAATCCTTGCCGAATCCAAAACGAATAGGAAAAAAAATATTTTTTTCCCCACCGATTCTTCTTGGGTGCGAATCGGGGCCGCACCCGCACCTCAGAAGAATCGGATTCGGACTCGAGGCTATTTTTGAAGAATCAGTGCTTCATAGCTTGTATGTATATCTAACATAGGACCTTTTTCCCCAGCTCCAATGCAAATATTACGCATCCTCAAAAATCAGGCTTGTATGTATCCTGTAATGTTTACGCATCCTGTAATGTTACTTAACAAATTTACTAACTAAATAATCTCGTATATTTTCAAAATACTACGAAAAATCACGATATATTAGATGAACATAGAATGACATATCCATTTTGACCTCTTGACATTTTGTTTATTAACTCTTTGAATGAACATAGAATGACATATCCGTTTTTAAAGGATGCATAAACAGTTCATGCTAGATAACGATTCCTCGACATTATTAATCCTATCACTACAAAATAAACAACAAACATGAGAATTTTCATAAGTAAATTATGATTGCATAACTTTACAATTGTCATCATACCCATGTTGACCACTAATATCGTGTCTTTCTTTGAAAGTATCCAGGGCCTGCATTCAAAATTTCAAAATTTCAGTTTGACGCTTTAATCTACATCATCACTGTAAAATTCTGCGATTTGAAAATAATAACCTCAAACAAAAATTTTATCAAACACTTATTGGGTCAATATTGAAATGTAAGCCGGATAAACATGTAAAAACAAAAGAATGGAAGTAAACCCATAAGAAAAGTCTAATGTATATGTTTCTGGTAATGTTTGGAAAAAGTGAATAGAATTGACAAATATGTATCATAAAAATGTAAAGTAATTTTACAAACCATCAACATACCTAATCCATAAGAAAATCAATTCATTTACGTGATCACTATTGGTTATATGTCTTCATAACCAAATAAATATTTAAACCAAAAACAAAAATCAATATCAAATTCAGCAAAATCCGAAACCACCTATAACTCCACCCTCAAAGACCTTGAAAATTAGAAAAATAGCTCGAGCAAATTAACATGAAAAAAAGAGAGGTATATCTGAGAGGTAGATAGGTCAGATACGGGGTATCTGCATTATAAAAACACAAAATTCATAAGTCAAAATATGCCTCAAAATAACTAATTCAAACCCCACCCACCAAAATATTGAATCTGAACAAAAAATAATTCAAATCAGAATAAAAAATGTCTCAAAAAACTATTATCTAGTTTAGAAGCCTAAAATACCTCAATAATATCCAAAACCCTAAAATCAAACCCATATTCCAAAAACTATAAAAGCCAAAAGCATGTTGCGAAATAATCTGCAAAAAAAGGGAAAGAGTAAGAGAAAGGATCGGAGGTTAGAGGTGAGAAGGTGAGAGGAAATGGGAGTGAGATGAGATGGTTTGTGAGGGCGAGAGATGATCGGAGGTTAGAGGTGAGCAGTTGAGAAGGTTTGTGAGGGTGATAGTTGTTCGGATGTGAGCAGGTGAGAGAAAATTGAAGTGAGGTGAGAGGGTTTGAAATAAAGTGAAATGGTTTAGTTCTCTTTGGGCGGGCTATGGAAATCGTTTGGGCGGGATATTAAATTTAGGGAGTGAATCATAGCCCGTGATTTAGCAAGGGAAGATGTGACCAAATCCTAGCCCTTATTGTGCTTTTATATTTTGTAAATTCAAAAACTATGCTATCTTATTATATGGATATATACTAGCGTACGTCCGTGCCTGAAGGCATGACGAAAATTTTCCAAATTACATAATCGCAAAATGGTAAAAAAATTCAAAGTAGGTAATCGCAAAGCGTTAAAAATTTCCAAACGGCAAAAATTTCGTTCCCCAACGATGTAGTGTAATTTAAAAAAAACATTCAAAAGTATATGTTGTTGATAAGACATACGTCATATTTATTCCAACAACAATGAAGGCACGATGCAAATTTTTTAAAAAAATTGGCAATGTTTCCTTTGTTTATGAGACATACCACCAAGTTTAAGAAAAAAAAAACTAACTATACTATTATTAACGGTAGAACTAATTGAGTTACATGTCGTATTTATTTCGTAATAGATAATAATTTTTGAAATAACCTATGGTACAAATCTTTTGATTTAAAAAATCGGGGATAATTTCTTTTGTATATGAGACACTCCATTTTGAAAAGTATAAAGTTGTGTATAATGTAAATAATAAATGTTTTATATAATAAACATAATTTAAATAGCTTTAATCTTCTTTACATAATAAACATAATTTATAAGTAGCTACTTCAATTTATTTGCCAAAAAATATTACTTTATTAGCTTTGATCTTCTTTTTATTACATTATAATGAAGATACACTAAAGGTTCTTAAGAAAGCATAACATATGGACCATTCAATTCAAGAAGAAATGATATCGATTACAAATACCATATTTTAAACTGAAAAGGTTGTGTTTTGCTTAACTTGGGTATTGTTCTTCTTTTCCAAATTTCCCATTGCAAGACCAACATTTGGTAAATAATTTGATATGTCAATAAGGTCTAATCTTTGATATACCATATTTAAAATTGAAAAGGTTGTATTGATATGCCAAAAATTTTATATTACACATTGTAAACAAATTAAAAAATTTGGACAGCATTTCCTCTGTTTATAGGACTATCCACCCTATTTAACGAAAAAAATACACCACCAACAAAACTAAACTAAACTATAAAGAAATTCAAAATCTAAACTATAAAGAAACTTTGTGGAACAATTTATACGCAGATATCTTGGAGAAGCCTGATGGAGATCTCTTCCCTAACATAATGGTGAAATTGGGGGTGGTACGTGGAGTACCAAAAGAAAGCGCCCTTGAGAAATGGTTTTGTGCATTTAAATCCCTCAACGGACTCGCAAATAAGATCAAACTTGCACTCTCCACATTCACTTTCCAACTCATAGGGCTTGTGAACTAATCATAAAAACCTCCATTATACCTGAAAAAATAGACAAAAGAGTCAAAAAAATTCAACTTGCAAATTAGATTAAGTGGACAATGCATCTGACCATAGGACAATCACGTTTTAATACATTGTATAATACTTGTCTAATTAAAATTTTAATACCTGGTATAATACCTGTTTAATGTCAGGTATTATACCAGGTATTAATCCTTATCTCACCTAAGACCTGCTGCTACCCAAGCCATAACCCGTACCCTGCTGCTAATATGTGCTCACACATATATGCTTATACAAAATATAACCAAATAAGTACCTGCAAAACAAAAATAAACATGAAGTATAAACATGTATCAATTGGCTAAAACAATATGGGAGTTGTGTCCTCACTGTATTATTAGCTATGAAAAGGCCCATAAATCGCATACCCATAAACATATAAACCATAGTAACCATAACACAACATACATGTAAACTATCACTCGCAATCAAAGGGTCATATACTAATTTCTCTGAGAAAGAAAGGTTGCCTCACAATTACTGGCAGTGGCTACTCCTTGGACAATTGGGGAGGATTTCAACAATGTTCTCTTATAAGGTGAAAAGGAAGGTAGGAGCATGATCAATTGCACCATTCTTAATGACTTTCAAGACTAAATTAACTGTGTTGGCTTGTTAGATTTTAGTTTCTCAACCTCAAGATACGCTTGGTTCAATAAAATAGATGGTCTAAGCAGAATTTGGCTTCGTCTAGATAAAGTGATAATGAACCCTTAATGGAAACCATGTTTTCTCCTGATAAAGTGGAGAATCTTAATAGAACAGCTTCAGATCACTGGGTTCCACATCAAGAGAACCAAACTCTTTTAGAATCGAAGTACAGGAGTTTCAATACCTCTAACATAAGCAACATTATTAAGAGGTTAGTGGTCAAAACTAAATATAAGCTCGTGGAAGAGAACACATCGAAGTACAGGAACTTCAATACCTCGATCACAGCCCAATGTTTAGAAGGAGAATACGTATCACTTGAAAACCAATTCCCTGTTAAAAATAAACAGAAACAAAAATTGTCAGGACAAAGTTATACCACACATTATAACATGTATTTATCGAAACTTGAAAGGAGAAACACAATAAGAAAATAAAGAGAAATACATTCGTTTCATTCATCAGTACCTCCTGGGAAACTCTTCCGAAAAAGGGTCAAGGAAACGTAGTACTCCTATTTAACCACTTCTCAATCCAGTGATGGTGAGAAAGGTGCTAGCACGCCATATGAGAAATGTGCGAGCAGTCTGCGTATGTTATCAACATTGCACATCTGTGTATGTTGTCAACATGATCAGTAAAATGACAGTAAAAATCAATATATAATTATGTGATTGTAATCACAAAACAATTATATGAACATGATCCTTAAATTTAATTATCTGGAAAACAATACACAGTTAAAAGTTGTGTGTAGGGAAACTTATCAAACCGTAAGTTCCTAAATCTGAAAACTAATTAAACTATTAGTTCACAATGAATAACATACCTGGAGTTTTTGTATTCCAAGAAAATACACCTTCTTTGAGCGTCAGTTTCTATGATTTGAGCTCCACAATTTCATTCTGGTGAATGTGATGGCGAATTCCCAAACCGTAGTGCGATTCATCCATCTCTTCGAGCGATAAAAAACCTGCACATTTTCACTTCAAAAGTCACTATAATACAATACCAACCTATAAATTGTGTTTCCAGATACTAAAACAACTACAACACAATTGATTTCTTAATACGCACTGAAAAGTAAATGAAGCATAGTAATTACATGTGTGGAGCATTTTGGGATTCATCTTATAAAACCATTATTACCTCCTTGATTCGGAGTTGATATGGCCGCCTTCAACTTTTGCAAAATTGTGCACTTCCTATAATGATATATTAAAGATTAAGAAGACATGAACTCCCTTTTTCTAGGTTTCCTTACTTTTGTTATATAATGATAGCATATAAAAAACAAATCATAGGTAAGGATGTATTAGGAGGTTTCATACATCATCCGATGCTAAAGTCAAAATCTCCATGAAATTGGAATTTAAAACACTGACAATTAACCTATATTTCCTAATTTCAAATTGGATCAGCATAAAGCATTACATATTCAACCATAATCTTATAAATGCGAACAACCTTAAATCGAGATAAAAGGGGAAAAATAATTCATCCCAAAAAATTGAACAACTAATCTTCTAAACAAATTAAACATTAAGAAAGAACTAATTCACTGCAAATAAGTTATACCTTTAATATGACATGCAACCAACTGTGCACATGAGAAAACCATTTAGTACTAATTATACATTCAAGTATGTGCTATCAAACTCGCAGTTCAGATTCATTGTTCAATACCTTAGTGTGTTCAGCAAAATCTTGCTGCTCACATTGGTGATTTAGTTGACTTCAATCGGTAACAGTTTATGCTTCCAAGTTCCATTGGCCTTCTCTCATGTCAATCAAGTGCGTGAAAACATCAAATGCCAAAAAAAAACATAATAACATGATATGTGGGCAGCAAGATATGTGAGCTAAAATAGCATATTAAGAACTGAACTCTTACCTTTCCTGTAATAGCGTGGGCAGCTTTTGCTCTTGCTTAAGAAATTTCATCTTTTCTCTTAATCGATCAAAGGTCACGAACCTATCAAGTTACAAAAGTTATCGACACCACTTCTTGAGTACTCTCTCCATTTCCAAGCTGCAGCAGCAGTAGCTCTGTTTTCTCTCTCTTTTGCCTCCTCCTCTGTACTTTGGTAATCTTTACCATTGACCCAAAGGTTGTTCCAGTATGATTCAGTTGTCTATTTTCCCATCGAGATCTGGCCATTCTGAAAACATCCATTGATCCCATAATAAATACATGCCTGAACAATTAAAAACTCATGTTTAATTCTCAAATAGTGTTTCAAGAAAATAAAATGTGAAAAGTAGAATATGTAATAGAATACTTAGAATAAGAAATATCACAAACATTAATCCCCGCTTCTTGCTGAGCAAAACCAAAAGCGGTACAATACTGTGGTTGTTTGGAACCAAAAGCGGTACAAACCCCTCCAAGATGTCTCTTTCATCGAGGAGGGGTTTCAAGATAAACAGAGATGGAAGTCGCGTTCAATTCAAAAAATCATAACAAAAAATCGTATTACAAAATAACGGCAAATCAAGAGTAGGAAAAAAAATCAATTGAGAGTTGATAATTCAAAATATAACTTTAGTTAGTAATACAATCCAAAATATGTAAATACACTCATTAGATACAACAACTCAACTGCATGAGCTTTTAAATCGTAAAATAAGATCCAAATCAAATGAAGATAAAGTAGGAAAAAATAGAACTTGAAAGTTTTCATAGTCCGAACCCTTTCTGTCAGCTTACTGCCATCAGAACCAAGATCATTTATAATAAAAGGTAAATATAATATTTCACATGTGTGTGTAAGAAAAAAAAATCGAACCATCAAAACTTCATAAATTGCACCATCATAAATCAAAAATCGCACCCATTTGATAAGGAGCGATTTTGTGTGTACCCAAAGCAAAATCTATTTAATGAGACCTAATTAACGCAAATCAAAAGACCTATTTAATGCAAATCAAAAGACTTAATTAAAGAAAATCAAAATGCCTAATTGAAGGAGAGGGTACCCAAGGCAAACAGAGATTCAAAGATGATATACCTGTCAAGTTTGAATGAAGCTTCTTCATTCAGGTTGAGGTGTTGGCGTTCCATATTAATTTTTGGTAACCAAGATCTAACGGATCTCTTTCCCAAATAAGCACCAACAAATAAGCATAAAAACCAATAAGCATAATAAGTTTCGGATCTGTGTCGCAAATAATTTCTAGTAAATATGTACACGGTTCTTGAATGTGGGTCTAAGCGTGCGTGTGTGCGCGAGTGCGTGTGTGCGTGTGTGCGCGCGCGCGCGTGTGTGTAAGAGAGAGATCACCTGTAGCCGAGGGGGGAGGATGAGGGCGGCAATAAGGGGATGAGGGAAGAAACGTGAGAGCATCTTGAGAGAAGAAGAGGGAGAGAGAGTGTGACAAATGAGAAGACGGCTAGGGTTACTCCAAATGAGTGTAAGGGAGATTAAGGGGAAAAGGATCACAACCCTTCATTTGCGAGTGATGTGGCAAAATGCAGACCCTTTGATTACTTTGATAAGAGGAGATAAGATGTTACTATTCATAACACAACATACATGCACCTGAAGCTGGATGATTCAGACAGTGGCCATTTAGGACCGTCTTCAAACCCTTTGAATGTGCCCAAGATGGTATTTTAAATTTCAAAGTAAAAATTTGGTGTGCCTCTTGCTGCATACACACACATTATCAATGTATGATATAAAATCCTAAAAACATGTATAGGGTTTGGGACCATCCCATCCAAGTCGTGTCGTACGTGTGTGTCCATGTCCCTGGAGTGTCATACGTGTGTCCATGTCACTGTGATAACTACAGATTTGGACTAAACCAATTGACCGACACTGTTCAGGACGCAATAGCACGGAAGCAACAATTCCAAATATGAACAGGACCATATGTACATCTAGGTTACCATATTTTCGAGCCTCGACTCCCCAGACAACACAATATCCTGAAAACATAAAGCCCAAACATTCAAATGGTATCCGATAACTGTAATAATAAAATTCAAATACTCTCTCAAACCGGTATGAGATACCGGTATTAATGGGAGGACTGCCAAAACAGGATGACAAAGATAGTATGAGATACCGATAGTAATGTCGTGATGATTTTATGGTCAAACTCATTGTTCGTGAGTTTGTGGTCAAACAAATTAGTACCTAAAAAATCAGGTAGTTCTTCTAAATGACACATTACTACCTAAAAAATATCATACAACCCCAAACAACCTACGAACACATTAGTACCTAAAAAAACACAACGTAATAACAACCCATGCAGTAGATATCCGTTCAACAAATGGGATATATGATATTTACTCAGTTGTACAACAAAGATATTTGCTCAGTGATTCAAACTAACAGTGATTCAAACTAATGTGAATGTGAATGTGATTCAAACTAATGCAATTCAAACTAATTGATTCAAACTAACATAATTCAATATACAACACATCAATCATAAGAAATCATAAAGTCGTTAATATGAAAATAAAATATATAAGCTTAACAAAATAGGAAATTTCCATCTCAATAGATAACAAATTAATTTCATTCCGGCATGCATGTATCTTACGGTACAATCGTGAAAACTCAATGCATATTGTGTGTTTGTTTCTATATAAGTACACTATTTCAAAAAATTACTGCTTATAAACTTTTTATATTAATGTTCTTGTACCTACGACACCGATGACATAAAGTAGTGCATAAATGTAAACATCTTTAACCTTAGATCAGATCAAGAAGGTAACGCAAAGTTTTCCTTACTTACATGATCTTCAACTTGAACACGACATGCGAGTACACTTTGTTTGAGGGCATTCATGCCTTGATCGGATCACTGTAGCAGAAAATTTAAACTTGCTTGAGACCATTCTTCAAGTACGACTCTAACTATAGTACAATTAGAATCAAAACATCCAATAACTTAATTGTAGTTTCACTAAATTAAAATTAGCCATTCAATTGAAGAGAACTAACGAAAAAATAATAACGGTTTCATTCAGGTCTCAAATACAAAAAAATGAATGGCATATGCAAAAGTATCAAGCATTAGAAATCATTTCTTGACTAATATGATTTTGTACAAAATCAAAGGACAAATTAGCGAGACTTTGAATCAAAAGAATGACTAACATGTGAAAAAATGAGTAATGATTGAATAGTGTCAAAACGTTACCAAGATGAATTAATGTCCAGTAATGTGCACCCGTACAAACAAGCAAACACCTACACATTATCAAAAGAGCAAAAAACAAAGTTAAATCGAGATAGAGCAACCAATAAGTTAATACATCAAGTACTGTGTAAACTATAACTCTAGGGAGATTTAACTGAGCTCAATAGGTAAAAATTGAAGAAAAAGTCTTACCTGAACCAAATCCAGCAATGAAAAAACTTTCCCAGTGTTCAGCGCTGTTTCCGGCGCTGTTCAAAACAGACATTAGAACCATCCATGAGACTTTTTTTAATCACAGGGCATGAGTAAAGTGAACTTTAAAAGTAGCACCATACATTTATTTTATTGAGTTTTCTTTGAGAATTTTTAAAGGTGACTCAAACAGGGGAAAATTGTAACAACCCGCCTAATGGGATACCGGGCGATCACTCCTATATCAAATTAAAACAGGAGTCACATATGGATCATCCTTAGCATCACTGTCGAAAATCGATTTAATTACTAATATCCTATTAGGAGAGCGTTAAAAACTTTTACTTAACTACTCTTTTTACGATTAAAATAAAACATCCACAAGTTAACGCGTAAATGAAACTGAAATAAATTAAAATAACCGAACACTCAGTTCAAATTATACAACCATATCGAATGCTGTACTGAAAGAATAAATAAATGCAATTGAGCCATTGGCTCGAATGTTTATACAGTATCTCCTATCTAGAGTACAACGATGGAAGCGGCTATCAAAAACCTGCACGCATCCACAGCTGACGTCTGACTCGAAAGAAGTGCCATCCAGGCATCCCTGTGTCTGGACACCTATATATATATATATATATATAGAAAGAAAGGAAAAGTAGATAAACGGGTCAGAGCCCGAGTTTTGAAAATATTTTGCAAGTGCATAAATGCCTTATTATTTTGAAAAAGGTTTTATCTCATATTTAAGTTTGGTATCGCACTCCCATGAGATACCCCTCACCTCTCCGCTAATAGTGCACTCCTAGTGCATCCCTCTAAACATCCTAGTCAAGCTACCCTGCTAGACTAGTCTATCACCCAACCACTATCAACCCTAGATAGTCCAAGTAATGTACGAGGGCTAAACTTCACCCCAGTCTCAGCGCTATGCCATGTTCGTGCGTGGGGTGTCTCACAAAGCGAAATCCAAACAAGGAACCCCCCGATACGCTACTACGCGGCACGATCGATGGTCGAGATCCGCCAGTCCCTCAGTACATAAATATATATATATATATATATATATATATATATATATATATCCTAAGCATTTATAATATTAGAGAACTAAGGATTAAACTTTTCCCTAGTCTCAACACATTGCCATATTCGTGCGTGGGGTGTCTCGCAAAGCGAAATCCAAACAAGGAACCCCCCCGATACACTACTATGCGACAAGGTCGATCGTCGTGATCCATTAGACCCTCGGTACTCGATTCATCCATATATATATAATCATATTTTACCATAACCATCCGGATCTATCTCCCGGACTGAGGATTCATATATCAAGTATTTATCAATACCTTTTTTTTTCTCAAAATTTCCCATTTCCCTTTTTATACTCAGGAAATGTAAATATAAAAGCCAATTCATTATCATGAATTGCTTTAACAAATCATATACCTTTTAAAAGCCAATTTTATTATCATAAAAATGTTTTTCCTTTATATGTCACCCCATTTCCCTTTTTATACTCAGGAAATGTACCCAAAGCCATTTCCATTATCATGAAAATGCTTTGATCAAATCATGCTTCCACATCCCTTCTTCCATCCGGGAGTGTTACCGAAGCCAAACCTTTATCCCATTTCCCTTTTTATACTCAGGAAATGTAAATTAAAGCCAATCCATTATCATGAATTGCTTTAATAAATCTAAGACTGCCCCTCCGGGTTTCCCCACTGGGCGCGCCCCTAAATGGCTATCATCTTCCAGGGCCTATCTATACAAGACAACCTGGGAACCTACCAACGACGGGAAGCGGCCATATTGCCTGCGGGAAAGTCAGGACCACACCCAGAATCCCCTAACCAGCGCAGAAAAATAAATAACCGCCCATATGGCCTAGGGACTATATCCAACCTGCTCAATAGCCAAGAAGGCTTCACCACAACGCGCGCAACTTCCCTTATGATAGCGATTTAGGGAGGTGTGTAACCATAATTTATCAATTATGAAAATCATTTATCTTTTTCCCATTTTGAAAATATTCATCTATATATTTTCACAATCATTTAGATCATATCATATATATACATAATCACGTAGTATATATATATATATATATATATATATATATATACACCATATATTCTTACCTGAATATATAAAAATGGCTATATTTGCCAAACCATCTATCGATGACCAATAATCCCAAAGATTCTCTCAAAGAATCATAATCATGCAATCATATGTGCATGATACTAAATCCAAAATATTTTCTTACTTTAACAAGTAATATATACTAAAATCCCATCTATGGATTCATTTGAATATCTCCAATTATGCTAATTCACTCTAAGTGAATATACACATATATATACTCCCAATTCCTCAAGTCCTTTATGACATAACCCTCCATAATCTCTAATTTGGAAGGCCCTTAAACATTAAACTCAAAAATGAGCAATAATCCTAATCTCCAAAATCTTGGGCTGAAAACAGGGCACCAGTCGACGGGTACTACACCCCCGGTCGATTGCGGGTTGTAAATAAGCCTACGAAACAAAGCAGTAAGCCCTTTCTCCTTGACGCAATCGACCGGCCTTAGGGGTGCGGTCGACCGGTCACACCAGGTCTCCCAAATTATTTTTCCTCAAAGCCTTTTATCCAACAACCCAAATTCATTTTTGTGGTTTCTAAAGTACCCAAAAAATTATCCCAAACATCTACGCAATTAATCCTAGCCGTAATTTTTTCAATTCCCGATTTGATTTCCGAGTTGATGATTTCAACCCGGAGCTGCCATCTTGTAAAAATCATATCAAATCGTAGAAATGTCAGAAAAATACGCGGTCAGCGCCTGCGCGACCGTATCGAAAAGATCTACAACTTTCGTGTTTTGGATGAAATCTAAATCAATTCTTTTCCTGCCCAAAAAGGCCCCCTAAAGTGACGGGTTACTATTTATCGTCTTCTCCGAGACGATTTCGGCCATTAAAGCTTCTCTCAAGCTTTTGTCCCCTCACCCAACGTTCTACAACCTCAACCAACTACAAATACACATATATTAAGGGTTCTAAACATCCTAGAACCCAAAACCACCAATTAATTTAGATTAAAACCTAAGTTCCACAAATTGAAATATTATTTCGGGTTTAATTGTTTTAACTCCCAAAAACCCGTTTTATCCACGATAACCCACCCCAAAACCATTAGGGTTTGTTTATACCAAACTACGGTATGAGATATTTATGCAAAAAGATAAATAAAGCAAGTAAACACTTGGCTCGTGGATAAAATCCGACGACCTCGAGTCGAATCCGGCGGAGTTTGGCCCGAATCTCCATTTCTCCTCCTCTTTCTCCTTCCTCTCTCTCTTCTCTCTCTTTTCTTTCTTTCTTTCTCTTTTATTTCCCCTCTCTCCCTCTTTATATAGGAAGAAAAGGGTTTTAACCCTTAAAACCCAAGAACGACTCGTTTACCCAATTACGAGTTACTTTTACCTCTAAAATTATCCGAAACTCATTTTCGACAATCGGACACTCTTTTCCGACTATCTCGGACATTTCGAGACTCACGGCGCAGTCGAAATTCCCATCCGAGGTACTTGACCGCAAATCACTATTCCAACCCAAAATAAATAAATGCGGGTTTTCCAATTAAAAATCTTACCTCGTGTCGCTTTACTCAATGACGACATATAATTAAAATATTTCGACCTATATAGTCCCAAAAATAATTACAGCACCCATCGAAAATCATTCAATCCTCGAAAATCCCAAAAATTACTATTTAGGAAAATTCCTCAAATTCCAATTTATATCCAATTATGGAATTTAATGGTCTCCAAAAGGGCAGGTTGTTACAAAAATGAGATCATAGTTGTTAACAATGATATGATTTGATAGTACGAAATTGGAATGTTGAAAAAATACCCAAATAAATATTACATCATCAATAATGAATGTAGAAATTAAAGACCTCCATAAAATCACATTGGGATATCAACACATCAACAATAATGAAAAACCCTCGAATGCCCTAAGAAAGTAATAAAAAATGCAAAGTAATCTAACAATACCCAAAGTAATAAACCCTAACTTTAAAGATAAACCTTTGAAAATGCAAATCTAATGGGTATGTATATACCCAAATCTAATGATAAAAAAATGCAAATCTAACAATACCCAAAATGCATCGTGACAATACCCAAATCTAACAATACCCAAATGCAAAGTAATCCATCGTAACTTTAAAGATAAACCAAAACGGGTATGAATCTACCCAAAATCCAAACCTTGGAAATTCCAAAACAAACACAATGATAAACCATTGGACGATACAAAGATGCCAGAGATGGAGAGCTTTGTGGACAGCAGGCGAGTGAGAGAGAGAATGAGGGCGACGGGTGTGAGATATCGAGAAGGAGAGAGGGGATTGTGGGGGTAAAGTTGTACTGTGTTACCAAATTACCCTCATTTTTAAATTAAAGTGTAATTTTGATGAGTAAAAAAGGGGAGAAACCAAATATTTGAGGGGTAGATTTGTAAAAAAGGAAGAGATGTGATCTCAACCATTAAAATATGTAAGGAGGTGGCATCAATCAGCACCGTTAAAAATGTGTATATTTTCAAAAACCAAGCTACTTTATTTTATATATATATATATGTGTGTGTGTGTGTGTGAGGCTAGTTGATCACCTTGAAAATAAATAATCATTTTTCATTTAGATAAACACAAATTCTTATGTAGATAAGGGTTTGTAGTTTTATATTATGTATTGTTAGTACTAAATTTTATAAAAGAGTTGGTCCCCTATAGGAATATTAGAGTAAGTGAAGGGCCTTTTGATCTTTTAATACTTTACTAGTTGAAATAGGATTACTTTTAGCATAAATAGGAGATGAAGTAAAGAGATGATTCATTCTTTGTCTTTCTAATATAATTTTCAAATTTGTGCTTGGGTTTTGCCTCTTCTTTGAATCCCTTTTTGGGTGTTTGCATCAAATTCCTAGCAGAGCTTGGCAACCATCTTGTGTGGGTGTGAGGGGGTGTGGGTGTTTACCCTCCCGTTTCTCCCACTATTAATGGCTCCCATGAAGGATACACAAGCTACTGATGGAGAAGCGGGTGATATCCATTGAAGTTGCCTTGAGTCTTGCCAACCTCAAATGTCCAGCCAACCAACCAGGTATTCCGATGGAGGATCCATCACTCAGACCCTACCTGCAGTCCCATCTTTGAACTCGAAACCCCACAAAGTAAACATATTGCTGCCCAAACCAACAAAACCCATCAAACTGAAGCGAAAGGGAACGCAATGCCCAAGGCTGCGATAAAGAACATTAAGAAGAAGAGACGAGTAAAAGCCCCTAATTAGCAGTCTAATTCAGTCCTAGTGTTACGATCAAGGAGAGAGAACAAGAACACGATGGAATCAAAGAAGAAATGAGTTCAATCGACCTCCCCCACTGCATATTCGGCTCCGGCTGACCTCCATGCAGTACTGCGATCTGCTATAGCGTTCGAACGACTTGGTGATGGTGTATGGGAGATGGATTTAGGGTTTCACAACCCTAGGTTATTTTTTACCCTGGTGGTCAGGAACCTTGAGAAAATCCGTGACGGAAATTACTGACCGTGAGCAGGCCTCCTGTGGGTGTGATCTAGTACGTTGCAGATATGGAGCTGCTATAGACCCTCATGAGATTTTGTTAACAATAAAAGGATTCTGGGTCGATTCTCATTCTCCTCAATGGACTTGTGTTGAAGTTATCAATGACATCTAAGATCACAAATAACCGAAGGCTCGCTATGACCCATTTGAACAGGTGGGTAATTATGTTTTGGGCTGAGGATACATGAGACTGCCCCAATTATAGCCGGGAAGAATTTGTCAACTAGTGCAGGGCTCCATATTTGTCTTGTGTCGTGAAGAAAAAAAAGCAGTTTCACAAGTCTCTGGTATTGATAATTAGTAGTGAGCCTAATGATTTTGAGGTACAAATTTTACAAGTCTACCACTCAAATTTAGTTTAGTTGGGCCACAAAAATTTAAAGATATTCAACGCAGCCCGATGAAAGTAGGATGCTCAAGAATTTTCCAGCTTGTTTGTGCGCCCCGTTCTTCTGCAAAAGTTTTCCTTTGAGTTTATGTAGACAGAGGTTTATAGTTTTGTTTTATATATTGTTAGTGTTAATTGTAATAAAAGAAGTTTATTCCTCTTTAGGAAATATTAGAATAGTGAAGGGCCTTTTGGTTTTTAATATTTTCCTAGTTAAAATAGGATTTTACTTTTTAGTATAAATAGGAGATGATTCAGTATTTTTTTTTCTGATACAATGTTCAGATTTCTGATTATCTTTTGTCTCCTCTTTGGATCCAATTTTTAGTGTTTATATCATATTCACTCAATTGCAAGCTCTTCAATTGGAGAGTTGTCCATATACGACTCTAGGTTTGATAGTTTGTTATTCCAAATGCGACTCTAGGTTTAATTGAATACAAACAAAATCAAATATATCATCCATCAATTCCAAAAGAGCAACAATTGTAAAATCTCTAATATTACCCACTGGTTCAATGATTTAAAGGGAGAGTGCATAATCGAACCTGTCGAGATTCAAGATTTGAGACTGCCATTGCTCCTACGTATGGGAGACTTTCAATCACTGTATCTGCCAAATCTGTAATGAAAGTGGGCTCACATCCTAAGCCAGGAAAATGACCACATTTCTCTATACCAGATTTTAAAGCCAATTCCTTGTACTCAACGTCTATTTCCTCTAATGTTTCAATATGTTCACTGACGAAGCTGAGTCAAGTGGCAAAACACAATCTTAATTTTAACAAAGTAAATGTAACTCTCAAGGCACAAATTTACAAGTCAAAATATTTAACATTTCACTAACAGGGTAGAGACAGAATATATAAAGCATGATTTCAAATTAGAATTACTTGCCAATATTAAGACCTGATTGGGACAACTAGCAGACTTTTAACTCCTTTCTTCCCATGTTCAACGAGTGTCTCATCCGTATAGGGTTTTAACGATTCCACAGGTCCAACTCTACTCTGCATAAGGACTAGCAGAGTCACCATGAAGCTCACATAACATGCATTATAACGTATCTGAGAATCACTTCAAAATTCTCAGTATAAAGATAAAACATTTCATACAATCTTGGTAAGATCATCTTTGTTACTGGAGAATATTTATAATTGAATTATAATAATTGTGCCAAAGTAACACCAAGAACTCTGAAGCATAACTAAAAAATGCCATAACATCCCCCCCAAACCACTGCCAAGCACTGATGAACGCCATAGTGAAACCTCTGGGTTTTTCTCTCCCTTCTCTTCCTCTCTCTCTCTCCCTCTTTACCCACCATTCTCTTCTTTCTCTTCTTCATTTCTGTAGGTTCCCTTTTATCAGTCCACTTATTTTTATCTTGGAACCTGGACTCTGGTTTAGTGATAGAGGGTAAAATCTTCTCCATTTTGAATTAAAAAAAAACACAATTCCATGGCTCCTTGTTTATGAATTAAAGAATGTAGCAAGTTAAGATGTTATTCTGTTTCTATTGAATTTAACTCAGGCCATCAGATCAGTTCTGGTCTGAAAGAGGCAGCAAACAAAATGTCTCTTTTCAGAAAACTGAAGTCTAAAGATGCTTTGATATGGTTAGAAAATGCACTGAACAAGAGACAGTGTTCGGAAGGAAAGATTTTCCTCTAAGCTATTTGAAAAAAAATCAACTTGAGTTATGACTACAAATGACTTATTTTTTAAGAGGGAAGAAGAAAAATGAGTTGAATCGTAATCTAATTGGTTTTATGGACTATTTTTCTATTCATTAGAATTCTATACATAGACAAAACTTCCATGCCTTCCAGCTGCTTTACCGGCTACGTTGATTTCACGTTTCTGTGAATAATATACGCGAATCGTTTCTGAATTTTAACTAGAATCCCCTTTTTCTCTGGTTCCATCTCACATCAATAAACCCGACCCCTACCCCTTATAGGTAATTTTAGACAAGTTTCTTTTGAAGCGGATGGAAGGAATGATTGGGTTTGGTCAATTTGGCATAAAAGACTGATCAAGTTCTTGGACTTCCATTCTACGGTGTTTCTCAGAGCATGTGGGCAGAGTAGATCAAGAGTGACCAGAGGGTGGAGAACCGAAAATATGCTGATGTCTTTAAACTAAGAAGACGATGAATAACACCTTTGGCCCTGCTACTTCTAAACAATATGTATTGGCTATTGTATGTGTTGGGAGAATCGGCTTTTTTGATTCCTGGGAAGCGATTGTAGAGAAACCTCCTTTTTTCATTTCATTCCAAAATCATATTATTTCCCTCTTGTGTCATAGAGCTATTTTTCTGGACAACAAGAAAGAAAAAGAGTTATTTTATATCAACAATTCATAATGTTGGAGAATGGAGTCACTATTTGATGTAAATCTAAGAATGCAGAAGCGTTATTATTACAACTACACATCAACCACTAACTACACAACACCACCGCAAAAAAATAAATAAATAAAATAAAATAACAAATAAACTAAGAAAATGGATTTCTTTCTCTCTCTATATTCTCTTTATCAATATTCAAGTTGTGATTACAAATGAAGATCAAGGGCCTATTTATAGGAGAAGTTTGCTTGCTAGCCAAGATAATACCCAAAAAGACAAAAAAGGACAATTAATAACTAAAAATGACTAACTAGCACCAAACATGCTTGAAGACCAATTAAAAACTAAAAATAAAAGAAAATGACAATATTACCCTAAATTAAAAATAGAAAATAAAATATAATCTTCTCCCGAGAGCACAATCACGCGCCACGTGTCTCTACGGATCACCATACACATCATTCTTCCCGTCTTCGAAAAAGCTCGTCCTCGAGCTTGGAGGATGACTCATCAATGCCACATGATATGAACCAAGAAAAGCTTCGGATCTCAATCAAACTCAATCAAAAGTGGGCAGCCCAACCGGAATTAGTCCCATGTGTATGAATCTCATCAATAATGGGTCTAATAAACCCAAATCCCGACGATGTCCCCATACGAAATCCGAGCAACCAAAAACTGACGACCATATCTGCCTTCTAGACACCCCAAGTACACGGTTGCTACTTGGTGTGATGGAATCTTGAACCTGACCGGACAAGAGCTCCAGCGACCGTACCTTTGCGAGTACGATGTCCAAACATGCGGACTGAAGACGACGACATTCCCCCAAGCCGGACCCAAAAATGGGAAATAGTCGGAAATGGGCCCCAAATGGGATGTATTTTTCATCAAGGTCAGATGTTGTGTCACAAATAGGCCCTAAGACCAATTTTGACCGGATTTAAGGTGAAATAGGGGGTAAGGGATTGAATTGGAGGAAGAAAGCCCATTTTTGCTGGGTTTGATTGTGGTTGGGCATATATGAGTGGGGGAAAGAGGGAAAATAGGGGTGGAAGGGTGCTAAAGTTTTGGTCATAGGGAGTTTTGGATGGATCTTGATGGTTCTTGGTTCTTATTTAGGGTTAGGGTTTAGTTTGGGAGTTTGGGGTTTAGTTTGGGAGTTGTGGAAATAGGAGGGAGGGAAGAGGGGTTGCTAGGGTTTGGGGGAAGGTAAGAGACGATTTTTCATTTGGCGAGGTGGTGGTAGGAGGTGGAGGTGGAGGGAGTTGATGGTGGAGGATGGAGGAGGCTAAAAGGGTTGGTATCCCCCCTTTTAGCAGTGATGGAATTTAGGATTCCCATCCGCCCTATTCTCATTTGGACATTTATCAATCTACCGATTGAAGGGTTGCACGAGTTGGAATCACAACTCGATACCCACTTCACGCACCATGACGAACCCCAAGATAAACGCAACTCTGATACTAATTTGATGTGAATTTAAGAATGCGGAAGCGTTATTATTACAACTACACTACACAACAACACCAATAAATAAATAAAACTAAATTAAGAAAAAGGGTTTCTTTCTCTCTATATATTCTCTTTATCAATGTTAAAGTTGTGATTCCAAATGAGGACCAAGGGCCTATTTATAAGAGAGGTTAGCTTGCTAGCCAAGATAATACCCAAAAAGGCAAAAAAGGACAATTAATAATTAAAAATAACTAATTAACCCCAAATATGCTTGGAGACCAATGAAAGACTAAAAATAAAGGAAAATGATAATATTACCCTAAACTAAAAATAGAAAATAAAAGATAGTCTTCTCCCGGGGCACAACCCCGCGCCCACGTGTCTCTACG
Organism: Sambucus nigra; assembly: GCA_949130495.1. Lineage (NCBI taxonomy): Eukaryota > Viridiplantae > Streptophyta > Magnoliopsida > Dipsacales > Adoxaceae > Sambucus > Sambucus nigra. The sequence goes on along the minus strand of OX422213.1, from coordinate 658,918,617 downwards.
GATCACCATACACAACATTATTTCTCCAGAAGATTAGGAATCTGAAACTGTCATAAACAAATCAAAGATTGCATTAGCAGGTAAATGAATTGCAATTGAGGGACTACCGTTTGAAGCATGGAACACAGAGATGTTTATGAAAGTTGGAAATCTATGTGGTGGCTTCTCCTAAGCCAATAAAAAGAATCCAGACATCAGTTTTGTTTTTCTTCTCTTAAGAAAAATCTGAGCCTCAATATTAGCAATGGGAGGAGCGCATCTAAAGAAGATTCTTTGATATTTAAAGATTACTCTCAACAAGATCGGAGGACAAAATTTCAAATTTCCCAAAAACATACAACTAGGCCAGATGGTTTTAAGCCTCATAAAACATCTCGCACCAAGTCCAATAACCCAAAAGAAATTAGCTATCTGAAATACAAGCTATGTGCCTAAAAAGGGGTGTGGCGTGCGTGATAACTGTAAATCCCAAGAATCTTGCAACCTTTGTTCAGTAAAGTGTTTCATTGTGTTTCTTTTCCTAAAGGGGTATCTTGCAATCTTTTTTCAGTATAGAGTGATCATCAAAATGATAGGATGAACGTTTTACAAAATGGGGTGTTCTAAGAAGACCTCACGAGTCTTAAATTTTTGTTGCCAAGACTAAATCTTTCACCGGTGCATATAATATATATATATATATATATATATATATATATATATATATATATATATATATATATATATATATATATATATATATATATATATATATATATATAGGGACTATGGAGAGGTTCACAAGTGAACCTTAAAGATGAACTTTTTAATGAACCTTAACAAAATAACACCTAACAACTCATTAATTTTAATTTTTATGTTGTAATTGGTCCGCGCCAGCGGCAACGAACACGCGTGTCGATCGATCCCCAACCCCCTCACCCGCCCCCAAGCCCCCCACCCCAACCAGCAACGACCACCACCACCACCATGGCAGCCCTTATAACAGCAGGGCTGCCATGGGGGTGGGGGTGGGGGGGGCAGTTGGGGTGGTTGGGGATCGATCGACACACGTGTCCGTTGTCGCTGGCGCGAGCCAATTACAACATAGGAATTAAAATTAATTGATTATTAAGTATTTTTTGTTAAGGTTCATTAAAAAGTTCATCTTTTAGGTTCACTTGTGAACCTCTCCCTATATATATATATATATATGTATAGGCTCATTTAGCAGAAACCAGAAAATGTCTGCTCAAAATGGCTTAAGAGAGAGGGGGGGGGGGGATAACTTAAAAATTAGGGTTAAATACAATGAGGTGAGGGTTCAATATAGAACATCTAGGTATAGTTTCGCTAATCAATGAAGATAATCCGTTGGAATGTAAAGCGATTGGGGTCCAAAGAGGGAAGAATTATGTGGGGAGAAATGTTGTCTTAGAAGGTATTTTATTGTGGTGCGATTTCCATCAGGATGAAAAAAAGCGGGGGTGAGGGGTAACTAGGGGTGTGAGGTACTTTGATGGAATCATTAGGGAGATGTGTCTTAGGGGTATAGAATTAAACAACACCAAATACATGTTGTCTAGAACGAGGGTGAGCTTCGTCATGTTATAGACTGTATAGATATCTCTTCTCGGTGGGTTGGGAGGAGTTGTTTCCATGTGTTAGGCAGTTAGGCTATCTATATATCTCCAGGCTGTTAGGCAAGGGGCTCTGATTTGACTCTAGTTAAATTTGTATCTGATCATTGTCCAATCGCCCTAGTTGACACTACCCAGAGAAATGGGGTCTGAGTCCATTCATCTCCGAGAATACGTGGTTAAATCATAAAAATTTTAATGGTGTGTTTACAAAGTGGAGGGAGGAGATCTTTGAGCAGTGGGAGGATTACAAGTTCATGATAAATTTGGAGCATGTGAAGCAGGGTTAAGAAATGAAGCAAAAGTCCTTGGTCATTTAAGGATGGAGAAGAGGGGGCATTTACAACAAAATTGAGATATTGGATGATAACGAATATGTGGAGGGATTAGATATTTACTTGAGGAGGGAGAGAAGTTTCTTGAAAATTAAACTGGAGTTGTTATATAGAAACCTCTTGGAATAAAAAATTGAAGGTTAGAGGAATTAGATAATGGAATAACAACACTATAGTTGTTCATCGGATTGCTAGTGGGAAAAAATCTAACAAAATCTTGAATATGTTTAAAATGATAGCAGGGCTAGAAGGCAAATCTCAAATTGTCAATGAAAGGTAAGTTTTTTAACGAATTGGTATAATGTGGAGCATAGTGAGGCGATGGGGCTGGATGCCCTAAATTAGCTCTCCATTAGTGGTTAAAAGTTGGGTGGCTTGAAAGACCACTCGGCGAAGAGGAAACGCTAAAATACATATTTGAATCTGAGGGGGGCAAAGCATTAGGGTCGGACGATTTAGAGGGGGTAATTAATGCCACTCTCATTTGCCTTATTCCCCAAAAGGCTTTTTCTATCTGCTTAAAGGATTACCTATTAGTCTTGTAACTTTACTCTACATAATTTTGGCTCTCTCTTAAAATTAAGGAGGTTTGGAGGGATACGATTGACCATTCTCAAGTAGCTCTCATTAAGGATAGACAAATCTTGAATTTGTCTCTCATAGCTATCAAGGTGGTAGAGGATTGTAGAGGAAAAATAGGGAAGAGGTGGATTTTAAGATTGATATCAAAACAGATTATGACCATGTTAATTGGTCATTTCTTGATCACATTTTAGCTAAAAAGGGTTTTGGCGATCAGTGGAGGTGTATTCATGGATGACTGCACGGAGGTCCGCTATCCCCTATCCTCTTTATCATTGTTTTGGAAACATTGAGTAGACCAGTTGATAATGCGTGAAATAATCATTTGATTAAAGGTTGGAGATTGGTAGGGATAAGGTGAGGGTTTCCATGTTGCAATTTGCAGATAACAATTTTTTTCTTATCGAGAAGGAAAAGAGCATTGCCATCTTGAGGGATATCTTAATCTGTTTAGCATCTATTAGGGACTGAAAATCAACGTCCAAAAGTGTGATGGTGGCCATTAACATGGATAAAACAACACTTTGTGATCAAGTTAGATGTGTGGGGTGTGATATGGGGTCCTAGCAATTTAATTAATTGGGACTACCCGTGGGGGGAAATTCCAAGGTTTGTTTTTTGGGGATTCAGAGGTTGAGACTGTCTAGTAGGGTGGAAGGTTGTTTCAATAGGTGCTTGTGCAAGGGTGGGAATCTCATTTTAATTCAATTCGTCTTAGATAATATTCCCATCTACTTTATGTGTGTTTTTAAAATACATGTACAAGTTGCTACTAAAATTAAAAAACTCATAACGAATTTTTTGAATGGGTTTTGGGTAAAGGGAAAAAGGCCATCTTGTTAACTAAGAAGCGGGGAGTTGGGATTGGGTAAGCTTTTAAATAAAGAAAATTTTCTTTATTAAGGAAATTTTTGTGGAGATTCCCTCTTCAACAAGAAACGTTTCGGTGCTTTATCATTAAGAGCAAGTATGGATTTCACAGAAAATGGGTGCGATTGAAAGGAGGAAAGAGGCATTTATAAATGTTCGTAGAAATTTATTTTTCAAAATTTGGATCTCTTCCTTTAAAATTAGATTAAGGGAAGATCATTGGTTTGGGTATTTTCCCTTCTAACATTCTCTTTCCAAGACTTTATCGCTTGTCTCTTAATCACGACGCTTCTATTAAGTGACTTATTGGTCTTCTTCTCATATCTATTCTTCGAATCTCTCTTTTAGTAGGAATTTCAACGTCTGATAGTTCGAAAATTTTGTTGTAATCCTTGCTCTTATGGAAGGGTTTATTTTTATCTCAGGGTTCTTCATTTAAAAGAGTTTGGCTTCATAATTCTTTAGGAGAATTCTTGCAAATTTTTCTTTGATGTTCTTGTGCATTCTCCTTTAATACCATATATCGAACCATACAAGAAGCTTTTGAGAGTTGACATACCCTCAAAAGTACAAGTCTTTGCATGGTTATGCCAAAGGTAGAGTGAACATTTGTGATTTTATTACAAAGGAATAGGCATAAAAACATGCTCTCTCCCTCTTTTTGCATTGTCTAAAGATAGTCACGAGTTTACTACCCATTGCAATTTTGTTAGATTTTGTTTGAAGAGATTATTTCATATTTTGGGGACAGGAAGTGATCTACCCTATAAATGGTACGAATTTGTTGAGATGGGTTGGTGTTTCTGATGCGAGAGGAAGAAAACATCTAATCGTATTATTAGGTTTGGCCTAGTTAAAGATAAATTCGAGTATTTGAGCCTTTGATGATAAAGAGAGCTCGAAAGAAGAGGTGTAGGAAAGGATTGAATTTTTCGTAACACTTTGGGCTTCACATCCAAGCACTTCTAGATACGTGGATGGATTTTACTTCTTAATTGTTGAATGGGTCTGGATTTACGGTGGACGTTCATTGAAGATCAGAATTTTGGTTGTCAAACTCTTGTTCGGACATGGGCCCTTCGGGCATGGCTATCAAGGCCCCTCGAGAAAACAGTATGTTGCTTTGGGCACTTTTATGGACGTGCGCGATTTTTACCAAGTTTGCTTGACTATTTAAAATGTTGCCATTTTTTTGGCGAGGGGCGACAATTTCTTTTCATGTTTCTCTCTTCTTTTCTTAGTAGTGTAATTTTTCTTTCCTTTGTGTGGGTGGACTGCTGGCCCTCTATGTGTTATTCAGTGGTTTTTTTATCAATAATGATACTTTGTTTCTGATTTAAAAAAATAAGATATCTCCATCCAGGTTTCATACCCATACTCGAATACGAATATGGAATACGGATACGCGGATACAACTTATTCAAAGAAAGTAGTGTACGGATACACCGATGCAAACAAGTAATGTTCATATCTCATACCACGAATCCATTAATTAAAACAGGGACATAAGCTAACTCAAAGCCTCTGCCCACCAGAATAAACAAAAAATGAGAGATAGGTGGCGTAACCCACTGAAACTCTAAGGAAAAAACCTTTGGCGTGTCGTTCCTTAAAACACAATCTTAGATGATACGACCCATGCAGAGCTCGATACACATCATTATCCTCACTAGAGATGCTATCAAACTCCAAGCCATAAAGGATTCCACTCGTCCTCCTCGTATCCAATTCCATATAAAACTATCTAACTGCCTCGCTTACGTGACTCTCCTCGGTACGCCTGCTCCAAAACCACACTTTTTCTGAGTGAATGAACTTATGATGAGAATTAGCTACTTTATAAAACAATAAAATAATATAATGATCTCCTATCCCCTTCCTCTAGCCATAGTGAATGCAACTTTTGCCTCCATCTTATCTCCTCCAACAACAACTTCCTCCCTACCTCCCCTTTCCTCTCCTGCCCCCTTTCCTATCTAACCCAACTCATCCTTACTCCTTTATCACCTTCAACCTTTTAAAGGTGCAAAGCCTGACACTGCCAAAGAAGCCATTATTCCATCTCTAAGATCCTGTTTTCTTAAGGAGAGTTTCTTAGCAAGCGCGTACCCCGCACATCCACAATCTCATATCCATTTCACCATTAGTTTTCACTCTGTCTGCCAAATCTCGCTTCTTCAGCTAAATTTTCTCCAATCTTAAAGGAATATGCCCCCACATCACCCCACCACACTCTAATGAGATCAATAAGTGATTTATCAACAAGTTGTCAACAATTGAATGATTGAAATGTTACATGAATCGTCATATATGGACGCGTTTTTTGCTTTCATGTTGTTTATTGGGTATATTTTCTTATATGTCTCAACATAACTATGTATAATCATATTTTATACCACATATTTCAAATTTTAGATCATAAAATAATTTTATTATTACAAATATTAATATACAATCAAGCAAACAAAAATTGTAGGTTTGGTCAACGCGATTAGGGGGCGCCTCGCCTTGTCTGAGGAGACGTTGGTGCCTTTCAACATTGAATCATAGAACTCATTTTTTACTCCGTTGGACATGGGTATTGATATTGAAACTAACTTTTAATCAATGATATTAATTTCTTTAACAATCCTAAAAGATATAAAGTCTAAAACAAATGAAAAGTTGTCCAAGAGATGTCGAATTTCATAATTCCACGTTATTCCCATATCCTATGCCTTTCAACGCCTAAATTTCAGTTGATATTAATGAAGAATTATTTTTTTTCAGGACAAAAACATATGAGCATGAAATAAGGCCCGTGTACAAGTACCTGATAAGCTAGAGTATATGGATTATTTAACTTCCTCTTTTCTAACTCTTCCATAATCAAATCAACACATTCCTCCATCTCAGCCTGTATGGATCACCAACTTCCTCCACATAAGCAAGTGGCACTCCATGAGCGCTAAAAAATATCATCACCTGTAAAGCTTATTCTCAATTAAACATTTAAACTTATATTGAAATTTAAAAAATGGGACACTCAGAGAGAAAATTTTGAAGCATTCCCAGAGATACGTAACTGATAAAGACTTCTAAGGAAACATATAAGGGGGAAATGTCAACCAATTTATCAAAAAAGTGTCCAGGCACAAAGCCAGGATGAGTTCTAAAGAGGGACACTTTTAATACTTAGAAGTGTTTTTTGCTTTTTCTACACAAAACATCAAGAGTATACTTTTGGCGTAATATTCATAAATAAAAGATTGCTAACATTAAGACAAGATAGATATGTTGCAGACTGAAAAATATTTCGTGCAATTAATATTGAATTCCTAAACCAAAAAACATAATATTACATACGAAAAAATATTTTGCTATTATATATAATAAAACAGTATAACATTCATAAATATTACACCAAAAAGTGCAGAGCAACATTCATACATGTGATATATATGTATAAATGAAATTAGTAGATGCTATATATATATATATATATATATATCAAATACAAATTCCTACGTATATTTTTTCATATATTTCTATCCTATCGTAGTACAGTGTACTTTCTATGTGCTACTAGGCAAATTGTTTCTAATCGGCGATTTTTTCACTTGGTCTGCTTTTTTATCAGCTTATCCCCTAGGCAAGGCGCCTACCTCACACCTAACACCGTCTAGGCCGCTTTTTAGAAAAATTAATCTTTTTTATTCAATTTTTTATATATGCAATGAGTCTGGATAAATTTTTTCATCTGATTTTCATTTTGTTTGACTCGATCTAGTTTGAAAGAGGGTGGTGATGAGAAAAGGTAAAGATGATGGTGGAAGGTTGTGGTGACAGATGATGCTAGTGTTGGCGACAGAGGTGATAGAGGAGGGTTTGATGTTGGAAGTTAGTGTTTCTTTTTTAAATTAGGTGGTGGTAAGTAGGTAAGGATGACGATGGTGGTAATGGCGGTGATGGTGATGGTGATGGTGAGAAGAGAAGGTTCAGTTTTTTTTATGAGCATATTCTAACCTGAATGGGCCAGTACTCGCTAGGCTTGGGCTCCATGGCATTGACTCGCCTCTTGTTTTAGGGAAAAAATTGCATCTTTACTAACATGTATAGCTTTTTGTACAACGGTGAGTGCTTGACCCATCATTTGGTACAAGAGTGGGATCATGGGTTCGAGTCGCAGAAGTGACAATCTATTCAACCAAGGAGAATGATGCAGGAGCATATTCTAACCTATATGGGCCGAGGATCTCTGGCCTGGGCTCCATGGGCACACATTCACCTCTTGTTTAAGGGAATAAAGTTGTGTTTTTACTAACAATTATAAATATTTGTACAATTATAAGCGCTTGACCCATTATAAATGACTCACTTGTTGTTGGGTGCCTAAAAGCAGACTTCCTGATGGACCTTTATAAGTTCCTTTGTTGATGAGTGTTGCATGAGCATATTGTAACTCTAATGGGTCAAGACTTGCTAGGCTTGGCCTCCATGGGGAAGAATCACCTCTTGCTTAAGGAAATAAAGTTTCATCATTACTAACAACTACAACTTTTGGTACAACTACAAGTGTTTGACTCATCAATTTGTATCAAAGAGGGGTCATGAGTTCGAGTCGTAAGAATGACAATGCCAGAGCATATTGATGGGCTAAGGTTCACCGGGCTTGGGCTCCATGGGGAATAGACTCACCTTATTTTTAAGAAATTAAAGTTGCATCTCTACTAACAGTTATAACTTTTGGTACAATTATAAGCGCTTGACCGATCAAAAACAAAACTTTGTTATTGTTGGGTCTTCAAAAGCACACCTCTTGAAGGATTTTTATAAGTTTTTTTGTTGATAAGTGGTGAAATTCCCTTTGTTAATTGGTGCTAAACACCTCTTGATGGGCCAATTTGTGGACCTATTGTTGATGGATGATGAAATACATCTTGTTGTTTGGTGTTTAAAAGTACACCTATTGGTCGCATTTGTTGATGGGCGTAGATGACATCCAATTGTAATTGGCTCAATAAATTTGGTGCTCCATTTTTTAGTTTGCGCTATCTTTGACATTTTTTGTTACAAGTTGAATATGCTTGTTCAACATGCTCCAACTTGGGGGGGGGGGGGGGGGGAGGGGGAGTGTTATAGAATATAGTGTTTACTATTATTATTGAGTGTTTATGCCGTGAGGTCCTTAATGTATAGTTTGAGGGTAGTGATGTCATTTGTTATATGATGTAAACCCTACTCCAATTCTATAACTATGAGATTATGTGACCCTAGAATAATCTCTCACTCTTGGTTTCTCTATTGTGTTTATCTCCATTTCTTCTCTCTATTACCATCTTAAATTCTAAATATTTTTTTACTTTTTTTCTGTTTTAACTATTAATTTGTTTTAAATGGAATTTACTATGGGTTTAATAAAAAAGTATAAGAGATTGGTATTTTATTCATTTATGAAAAATTACTTGACGTGTGCAAGACACATGCTCAATTTCTGTTAATATTCGCGGACACCAACCTTATTTTAAATAGAAGTGTCAGAGAGGGCGTACTCTATATATAAAACCTCAGGCTCCCATGGATAAGCACAAATCTTAGAAGGAAATTAGTCAAAATGGCAATTGAGCTTTAAACTAATTTGGGTAGAATATTCAGTTAGGTTTTAAGATCAAATGCATGTTCAAGGTATAAATTAGAACAAGAAACAGTGATCCATCATAAGCCTGGGTAACCTTCATGTGTTTTGCAGCATCTAATGTAACTATATATGCATTTAAAAAGAACTATTTGGAATAGCAAATAATCACAAGGAAGATGATATAATTTTATAAAAGAATGTAATAATTTTATAAAAGAATGTAATACCTTCTCGGGAAAGGCGAAGCAGGACAACTCCTTTTGGATCAAATCTGCCATGGCTTTTATATATCCCTCACGCTGGTACCAAGAAGGTATCACAGTGTGTTGCATGTTAACCAGATACTCATCCTCCCTAGGAATTCATTTAAACATATTGCAACATATATTAGTTTCTTTCTGGGTAGTACTTAAAAATATGAAATTAACATTATGTAGTTCATTCATCACCGGAATATACTCCAATAAAGGGAGGCTTGAACCGCTAGTAGAAATCGAGAATTGTGGATAATGAGGAAGCACAACAAGCTTTGCAATTACGTCTTTTTTTATCTACAAAGATGAACAGTCAGAAGGAAATTGCATAAAACAAATAGTAAATTCAAGGAGGAGACACAAAGTAGCATAAATATACAAAAAAATAAATAGCTTTGGGGGAAAGAGTCCTACTTCATACTTTTTCCACGGCTCCAATCCATCTTTTTTCTCTGTAATCAGTCCTGTTGGTATAAAGGTTTTTCTGAATATACTTCGTTAAACTGACTGAGTTTTTCGGGGCTTATAGTTTTTCTTCAATCAACCCTTATTTACATCTCTACCCCCTTTTTAATTAAAGAAGAGATTTAACATTTTTTTTTGTAACAGAAGAGTTGTTGACTCTGTCAAGTGTAAACCGGTTATCAACATCAAAAAAATGTCTATTCTCCCTCAAGGATTTCTTCAGATAATGACTGTTGGGGAAGTCATTTTATAGATGGAAAACTAATGCAATTTAAACAAGCGTTTATAGGAAATCAAAGAACTGAAACAGTGACCTATAAGCATAAACAGAGTAACTCTTGTAAACTACCTAACGATCAATGTTCAATGGGTTTGTATGGGGGACGTGGCTTATATAATCGAGGGTAATTTTTGTCTCAATGACATTGAACCAAGTTCCACATGTTGGTTAACCAACCTAAATAAGACCTACAACTAAAACAAAAACACTAGGGATAGGGTGCTAATAACTCTTGGATTTTAGGACTATATGTCCCCGGCCCCTAAAATAAAATCAATATGTTATATCTACATAACAATGAAATCAACACCGTGTAAAAGTTAAAATCAAGTTCCTTTCTCAATGCTTCAGCCTGAAGAAACAAAATAATAGCCAACGAAAGGATATTGACATACATAAGTCCGTGAAAAGAAAAAGGAAAAAAAACATATTCAGAAGGGAAAAATCAAAATGTAAAGTGCCTTCTACTAAAATACAGACACTAGCCAATGAAAGGAAATTGACATACATAAAGCCCGTGAAAAGAAAAAAGAAAAATTCAAAAGGGGTAATATCAAAATGTAAAATGTCTTCTACTAAAATACAAACGACGCCACATGATTTTGGCAAAATCATTAATCTATAATCAGATTAGCCACTCCTCTTCTTCTTCGCCTTCATACACTATCATTCCTTTCATTTCACGAGGCACAAAATATGTCCAAAAGTAAACATCTACAAAGACACTAACTTGACGAAGGGAGTAATTTCATTGGTCGAAACAAACTGAATTTACCCTCATCTTTGGTTATTAAAATCTTTATTGAATTTTGATTAGCCAAAATCCACTGAACTTAAAACTAAACTTGACGAAAAATGAATGCACCAAAGAATGACAAAGATCTGGAATTTTTTTTTTGCATAAATAAGTTACCTTTAACAATTCATACCTATGCATCAGTTATCTGTCGAAGAGGAGAACCGCCACCAATTGAAGTGTATCCTTCCTTGCTCTTAGGCACTCTGGCAGCAGATATGAATTGTGCCAGAGGCTTTTAAAGAAAACGTAATAATCTTGGCAGCCGAATGATATCCTGTACCATTTCGAAAAGCAGGGCATCGACATAGAAAACAACACTGTAAGGATGTATATCTCAACAAAAGTTTAGAAAGAAAGAAAAAAACACTGATTCTGTCTTGACATAGAGTATGAACTGCAAATAACATACTGAAACATACTGAAGAGACTGATATGATAAAAGCATTCTCACAATATATGCCACAAAGAAAATAAGAGAGCATATCATTTCCCAAAATAAATGAACTTGTGTTGACGATGTGGTATTTGATCTACTAAGGGTAATGGGTAAAAGAAGAATCATCCATACTGTAGGTATCATATTAATCTGGACTCATCAGGATCGAATGGAGGGAACCTTGGGATTGACTAAGGGGAATTCAAGTCAAGTGTATGCATAGGCACAAGACCCAGAGCACAAGATCCACAAAAGGCTTGCCCCTTTCAAACCGCTTATATATAACTAACTAAAACAAATAATTAATTATTTAATAACTAATCCTAATCCTAATCCTAATCCTAATCCTAATCCTACTAATACTATGGAAATAAATACGTAAATAATACAACAAAATATTAATGGCGGTGGGCCCCAATTATGTGCCTACATCATTCCCGCCATCTTTGAAAGAGCTTGTCATCGAGCTCGACTATGGTGGCGTCCATGCCAGCAAAATAAATATTTTGAATAATTTATGTGCTTCAAAGTCAGCTCAAAATATCTTCTGATTTTAGTAACCAAATTAATTCAGCACATACCAATTAAATATTCAGAGTAACTCTAAAATCTTCCACCTTGCTCCTTGAATTAATTTTATTTGTAGACTTGGGGTGACATAAACTACACGTCGAAAGGCTCCTAAAAATATCTAACACACACTTTTAGAGAGAGAAATACTCTTTTCTATTTCAAAATTGAAGTCTACATCAAATGAGGCTTACATGGGGTATATAAAGGAGAGGACTCGCTTAGGCTCTCAGATAAGGCCCTAATTACAAAAATTTCATTTCTACTCCGTACCTCCAAATACTAAAGTAAAACAAAGGAAAATACAATAAAAAAAGAAAAGAAAACTAACAAAAGAAAATAAAATGCAATAAAATCCTAAAATGGGGTCTATTTCCATCACTGGGACCTTGAAAAGTAATTCAACCATCAAACTTTTCTATAATATACTCCTATATGTGTTGTACCGTATCTTTACATGGGGCTGATATATACCAAGTCTTACTTTAGTCTATGGTGTACCATGTATCATAAGGGGATGAGATTGTTGAATCTAAAATTGGGTGGAAAACCCACATCCTTAATTCCCTACCTTTGTCTCATACTTTATCAAAAAATAATCCTCAAAACATGGAGCTCATTTTTCATTCGGTTTTTACTCCACCTTTTGCTCCATGTCTTCTCCTTTTGACTACCTCAAACATGTATATAAGGGGAGGCATGAAGGATGGTATCAACACACCAAATGTGAGAGAAACATTGAAGAGTAAGAAGAAGAAGAGAATTAGAGTGAGAAAGAGAGTTCATTTGGATTTTTGAGTGTACACATTTGTGTAGAAAAATAAACATTGTATTTTTTATTTGGAGTGTATTTGTGAAAGTCCCTTTTTTTAACTCATTGCAATAGTGAATTGATCCGAGTGTCAGTGGACGTAGCCAAATTAGTGAACCACTTAAAACATTGTGTCTTCTCCTCTGTGTGTGTCTTTCTACTCATTATACTTTTATTGTGAGTGTGCGATATTAGTATTTGGGATCACAGTCAATATCATTTGTTGACACGTTTCCGCACAATAAATTGCTATCAGAGCCAAGGTCCTCCGATCTAGGCATTTGAAATTTTTTCGTGGAAAAATTACCATACATATAGTACTATTCACCCGATACTATTCATATGGTTACTATTCACAGGCCGAAAACATTTCTAAATTTGGAATTTTTTCATCTACATTTTTTTTATGACTTTGATCGTTTGAAAAATGGCAACCGCAAAATTTGACGTAGAAAAATTTGATGGGCAAAGAAACTTCAGTATGTGGCTATGTGAAGTTACAGATGTCTTAGTCCAACAAGAGCTGGAGATTGCTCTTGGAGATATACTAAAAGACATGAAGTAAGATGACTGGAAAAGAATCAACCGCAAGGCTTGTGGTCATATTAAAAAATATCCTTATATGCGCGAGATCGTGGCATAGAAATTATGGAAACAACTGGAGGACAAGTACATGATAAAGAGCATTGAAAATTGACTCTATTTGAAGAAGAAACTCTTCCGGTTTCAGTACGCAAAAGGTATTTCTATGTCTGAGCATTTGGGCAAGTTTAACAAGATTATTGCTGATTTGCAAAATTTAGATGTTGAAATTAACGATAAGGATAAAGCACTTTTAGTGTTAAATTCTCTTACCAGATTCATAAGAACATCTCATCACCACGCTATTGTATGGAAAGGAGGAAATAAAATATGTTGACGTCTCAAATACCTTAGTGAATAATGAGGTTCGTAAAAAGGATAAGGAGATTTACAGAGACTCAACATCTGAAGCACTAACAGTTCGTGGAAGAACAAATGATAGAAGGAATGGTAGCCGTGGAAGATCTCGATCTAAATCGAGAGTTGGAGCATCAAATTCGGGTAGGAGAATTCCTGCCAAAGATGAGTGTGCCTGCTTTTATCACTAGAAAGTAGAAGAAAGATTGTTTTAAGTTAAAAAAGGACACAGAGAACCCCACTGCAAACTTTGTAGCCAGTGACAATGAAGATTCTGAATATTCTTTGTCTATTTCACCATTTGGATCCAGTTCTCAAGAATGGATTTTAGACTCTGGGTTGTTCCTATCATATGTGTCCCAACAGGGAATGGTTTTCTAGCTTTAAGGAGCTAGAAGATGGAGTTGTTTTGATGGGAAATGATCATGCATGTCAAACAAAAGGGATAGGAAAAATCCTATTGAAGTTGCATAGTGGAATAGTCAAAGTGTTGGAAGACGTTCGGTATATACCGGGCTTGAAGAAAAATCTTATCTCACTTGGCGCTTTGGAAGCTAAGGGTTATGATCACACTGAAAAGCAATAGTCTGAAGGTCTCACATGGAGCCCTAGTTGTGATGAAGGGTACAAAGAAGTGTAACTTGTATTTTCTCCTTGGAAATACAGTTATAGGAGCGGTAGCCATCTCAGAAAGTTCAGCGGAGGCTGTATCTGATGCTACCAAATTATGGCATGTGCGGTGCGCTTGGGACATTTAGGAGAGAAGACTTTACAGGGATTAGTGAAGCAAGGCCTATTGAAAGGTGCCAAGACATGCAAGCTTGTATTTTATAAACATTGTGTTCTGGGCAAGCAGACGAGAGTAAAGTTTGGCACAGCAGTACATCGTACGAAGGGGACTCTTGATTATGTTCACACAGATGTTTGGGGACCTACCAAAGTTTCATCTTTGGAAGATAAGAATTATTTTTTGTCTTTTGTGAATGACTTCTTCGGGTGTACACCATGTGACATAAGGATTAAGTTTGAAGATTTACTTGAAGTAGAAGAAGATGATAGAGACCCAGACTGGAAGAAAAATTCGAAGACTAAGGTTAGACAATGGAGGGGAGTAAAAGCCAGATTAATTCTTGCAAGTATGCCAGGACGAAGGGATAGTGCGACACTTCACAGTCAGAGACAGACCGCTATAAAATGGGGTGGCCGAATGTATGAATTGCACTTTGTTGGAAAAGGTGCGATGCGTGTTGTCCAATGCTGGTTTAGGCAAGGCATTTTGGGCTGAAGATGTTACATATGCATGTCACCTCATTAATAGGTTTCCTGCAGTTGCGAATGAGGGTAAATCGCCCATGGAGGTATGGTCGGGGAAACCTGCTACAAATTATGATTATTTACGTCTTTTTAGCTCCCCTGCATATTTCCATGTTAGAGAAAGCAAGTTGGATTCTAGAGCTAAGAAAACCATATTCCTAAACTTTAGTAATGGAGTGAAGGGGTATAGACTTTGGTGCCCCAAAACGAAAAAGATCATAGATAGAAAGGATGTTACATTCGATGCATCTTCAATGTTGAAGAGTTTTCCCAGGGAGAGCAAAACCAAAGAAGTTTCGCAACAGGTGGAGCTTGAGTCTCCAATTGTTCCATCCAGGCTTGTCACAAATTCAAATGATGATGAGACAAGTAGAAATAAGAAATAGACTAGAAAAGGAAACCTGGATGGCTTACTACTGACATGGTGGCATATGCACTACCCATAGTTGAAGATAATATCCCATCTACTTACAGAGAAGCAGAAAGAAGCTCAAAAATGTAGATTGGAAGAAGGTGATGGACGAGAAGATGCAGTATCTTCATACAAACCAGACTTGGGAGGTAGTCCAACTTCCAAAAAAGAAGAAAGCCATTGGGTTCAAATGGGTATACGCCAAGAAGGAAGGCTCCTCAAAGAAAGATAGTGTGAGATTCAAGGCCCGATTGGTGGAGAAACGTTATGCGCAGAAGGAAGGAATCGATTATAATGAGGTATTTTCCCCAGTTGTGAAACACGATTCCATTTGTATTTTGCTAGCAGTGGTTTCACAGTTTGATCTCAAGTTGGCACAACTTGACGTGAAAACTGCATTCTTACATGGAGATTTGAAGGAGGAAATTTATATGACTCAGCCAGAAGGATACAAGATTGCTAGTAAAGAGAATTGGGCTTGCAAACTGAGAAAGTCTCTATATGAGTTGAAGCAAAGTCCAAGACAGTAGTACAAGCGATTTGATTGATTTATGTTTGGGCAACAGTACACAAGGAGTCACTATGATCATTTTGTATATTTTCGTAAACTTCATGATAGATATTTTATTTATTTGCTCTTATACGTTGGTGATATGTTGATTGCTTCTAAGAGAAAGGTGGAGATCGAAAAATTAAAAATTCAGTTAGGTCGTGAATTGGAGATGAAGGATCTTGGCGAGGCGAGGAAAATACTTGGCATGGAGATTGGCAGAGATCGTTCTAGAGGCATTGTTTGTTTATCATAAAAAATAGTATTTGAAGAAGGTATTACAACGTTTTGGTATGGATTCTAAAACAAAACCTGTAAGTACTCTGTTGGCCCCTCACTTCAAGCTAAGTTCCATGGAATCTCCACAGACAGATGAGGAACATTTATAGATGGCTCATGTTCCCTATGATAATGCATTCGGAAGTTTCATGTATGCAATGGTGTGTACGAGGTTCGATATTTCACAAGCTATTAGTATGGTGAGCAGGTAAATGCATGATCCAAGAAAAATGCACTGGCAAGCTGTGAAATGGATTTTACGGTACATCCATAGTACTGTTCATGTTGGTTTAAAATTTGAGAAGGATTCACGTGCTCGTCATCATGTGTTTGGATATGTGGATTCAAATTACGTCGGTGATTTGGATAAACGTCGGTCCACCATTGGTTATATGTTTACACTTGCTGGAGGACCGGTCTGTTGGAGGTCTACGCTACAGTCTATGGTTGCTTTGTCTACTATAGAGGCAGAGTACATGGCAGCAACAGAGGCTGTTAAGGAGGATATTTGGCTTCATGGGTTAATTACAAACTTGAGAATCGTTCAGGATCACGTGGATGTCTTTTGTGATAGTCAGAGTGCCATCCACTTAGCGAAGAACTAAGTTCATCATTCACGGATAAAGCATATCGACATTCGTTTCCACTTCGTTAGGGAAATTTTAGATGGGGGGACTATTCTCCTCAAGAAGATTGGAACTGCGGATAATCCCGCAGATATGCTAACGAAGGTTGTTATTGGGATCAAGTTTGAACACTATTTAAACTTGATCAATATATTTCGGATTTAAACACCTTCGGGTGTATGGCGCTTTCGAGCGTATTTGGAGGCAACTCAAATCGTTCACTTATTTGGACAGTATGGGGTCAATTTTTAGATATTTTGCCAGGGTGGAGATTGTTACTATTTTGATGCTTGTTGAAGAGGTCAGATTCTTGTTGGCAAAAAAATTCATATTTGCCAAAGGTGGAGATTGTTGAATCTGAAAGTGGGTGGAAAACCCACATCCTTAATTCCCTACCTTTGTCTCATACTTTATCAGAAAAGAATCCTCAAAATATGGAGCTCATTTTTCATCCGATTTTTACTCCACCTTTTTCTCCATGTCTTCTCCTTTTGTCTATCTCAAAAATGTATATAAGGGGAGGCATGGAGGATGGTATCAACGCACCAAATG
Organism: Sambucus nigra; assembly: GCA_949130495.1. Taxonomy (NCBI): domain Eukaryota; kingdom Viridiplantae; phylum Streptophyta; class Magnoliopsida; order Dipsacales; family Adoxaceae; genus Sambucus; species Sambucus nigra. The sequence goes on along the minus strand of OX422213.1, from coordinate 658,901,307 downwards.
TGAGAGAAACATTGAAGAGTAAGAAGAAGAAGAGAATTATAGTGAGAAAGAGAGTTCATTTGGAGTGTATTTGTGAGAGTCCCTTTTGTAACTTATTTTCAATAGTGAATTGATCCGAGTGTCAGTGGACGTAGTCAAATTGGTGAACCACTTAAGCATTGTGTCTTCTCCTCTCTGTGTGTGTCTTTCTACTCATTATACTTTTATTATGAGTGTGCCATATTATTATTTGGGATCACAGTCAATATGATTTGTTGACACGTTTCCGCACAACAGAGATGCACCATACCATACATCTTTTATGATTAATATTCAAAGTAACCTTCAGTCCCCCAGCCTTCCAAAATAACTTCAGGCCCAGTTATGATGTGATTCACCAAATTTTCACATTGGCTGAGAAGCACTTGATTAATTTTCTCGTAGTTACGAGTTATAACCCAACATAACCCTTCTATTCTTTTTTCAGACACTAACTTCTTCACGATTGTCCACAGCGTTTAACACTTCCGAATTATTCACAACTCCTTGCTCATCTGATACAACCCAAGCAATGTGACATACATTTTTCCGCGAAGTTCTTGGTCAGCCGTGGCATCTCTTTGTTCTGCCATAAAGACTCGTTGCTGATTCAAATCGTCTGCACCCTTCACCCTCTGCCCTAGCATCTCGATGATCACCATCATAGAGATCGCGATCACCACCTCACTGGCATCCATAGAGATCGCGATCATCACCTTGCTCTGTGTTTTCTTCAATAAGGATTCTTACTCATTCATCTAACATTGCTCACTAGCGCTCATCGCGCTGGTTCTGCATTGTGTCCTCGCCTTGTTCTGCTACAGAAACTTCTCCTTAATTGCAAAATATACTCCAAGTAAAATCGTCCTTCGCAAGCCCATTGTGGATTTGATCTGTTTTTCATTGCATCTAGCATCTTGTTAGTTGTATTTGCCTTAATGATCATGAAATCACCTATCGTTCCTTATGCAAACTGCTCGGCCATATATCTTCTGCTAAAAAATCATTATCCTTGTAGGGGTACCTCCAGCCAGGACTTCCTTTGCGGTGACCTCTTCTTCCTCAGTTGCGATTGTCTTTTCGATCATTGAGACGACAACTGAACAGGTTATAGGAATCTTTCTATAGGTGGTGATGGTTCTTTTTTAAAGGGGCTAGAGGTGATGTTGAGTTGCTATCACTAGTGGTAATTTCTAGTACATCCTGGTGATAGGCTCGGCGGGGCTATAATTGCAGTTTACGTGATGTATCAAAGGGAGTATAGGAAGTTGTTGCGCTTGATTTGGGGCTCGTCGTCGTGGTCCACAGTTACATTGTTGGCAATGAATGTGCCGATAAAAATCATGACCATAGCCATGATACTTTGATGACCGTATGATTTATCACAAGAATGATTCGTAAACTGTTGCAGATGGATTTCTTGTTCAACCGATTCGTATTCTGATTTGTCGCCAAATTCGTTATCTAACAATCGCAAGTAATGACTGAATTCGGACAAAGTCATACCCATATGGCCATGGCTATGGTTAGGTCGCTCTTGTCTACAGTGTCGGTGGACCAATGGTCAGAAGATATATAGTCGTATTCGACGACTGATTATAGTTGTCTTTCTCCTCAGACGAGTCTTACGATTAGTATTAAGTTTGTTGGTATCGAAATTAGGACATTCCACGATGAGATTTAGTGCCATACCGAGAATTTATCTTGAGCGGTGAAGGCATCTTTCACATGCCCAATGGTGACAATCGACGTTGAGACTGAGCGGCATGCAGGGGAATTTGTCTTCAGAGATGAAGGCATCTGTTCACGTGCCCAATGATTGATCTCACTTCAACCAATCTCTGGAGTTTTCCCTTATTCGAACAGGTAAGGAAATAGGCGTCGGCGCAAGTCATAGTTGTCATCAAGGTTTTAAAAGGCGATTTAAGCCGCGCCTCGAGGCGAGGCACCGAAGAGGCATCCTGAGGCTTACGCCTCTGCTATGTATGTTTTCTGAGGCTTCCGCCTTGAGGCTATGCGCCTCGAGGCTCTTGAGGCATACGCCTCTTATTTTTTGTCCTGAGCAAGTGTTCAAACAACTTAAAAGAAGAAAAAAAAACGTGCGTTTTCAATCAAAACCCCTCGTCGGTCTTTGTTTCACAAAACCGAAGGGAGAAAACCTAAAAATCCTTGCCGATTTTCCCTCAAAGACTACCGTTTGTCTTTGTTTCACAAAACCGAAGGAAAAAAACCTTGATTTTTGCTCGTTTTTGATTTTCTGACCTCCGGTCACCTCTTTTACAGCAAACAGGAGGTAAATACCTTATATTTTCTGTGCCGATTTGTTTTTGTCATATTTTTTGTGCTATATATATAAAGATATACATATATAAGGAATTTATGTTATCTCTCTCTCTCTCTCTCTCTCTCTATATATATATATATATATAGTTTGAGGCTTACGCATCGGACCGCCTCGAGGCTTACGTCTCGCCTCACCTCGCCTCACAAAGGAAAAACTCCTCAACTACGCCTTGCGCCTTTTAAAACCTTGATAGGTTCTAAAAGGCACGAGGTGTGGTCAAGGCGTAGAGGTCAAGCCTCAAGCATTAGGAGCCTAGGCGTAAAAAGGCGTTTTTCATTTTTTTATTATTTTAATTATTCTAAGGCTAATAATATAATAAAATAATAAATACCCTGAATTTTGAAAATATATCCTTATGTTTGGTAGCCATCTTTCTCATATTCATGCTCCATAATCAATATATAAAATGTATTTTGATTGTTTGGACGAGATATTGGTCCAATTTGTAAAAAAAAGTCTTTAAATGGTGATATCATTTCACTAAGGCATCTTTGTTTTAAAAAAAGTGCACCTTAAGCCTTTTACCAAGAATAAGGTGTAATAAGGTGTAGGCAATGCATTTCTCTCAAGCCTCAAGCCTAGGCGTGCCTTTTAGAACACAGATGCGTATGATGATGGAATAAGCAATAAAGAATTGGAAACACCAACAAAGGCATACTTTGAGGTAAAAGGCCCTTTAAATATTTAAATAAGTTCATACTCCTAACTCTATTCTAATTAAGAATCCTATACTTACTAGAAATACTAGAAGTCTAAATAAAGAAATTCTAATAACAATCTAATTAGTAGTCTTAGCAAAAAATAAATAAATAAAATAACTAAATAATAACTAATTTTAATCCTATGAATATATACATAAATAATACGATAAATAAATAATACGGTGGGCCCCAATTATGCGCAGTCATCACTGCCATTTTCGAGTCCCCCACACCGCCTTCTTATGTTCAACTAGAGTTTAAATAACTTCTTTCTTTCGAAATCTGGAGGTCAAGAGTTCAAATCCTCTTGCAGCCCCTTCCCCTAGTGTGTCCAAGTATGTGCAAATTGGAGGGTCTGAGCACCCTTAGCATTAATCAGGTTCTTAAATGGCCTGGATGCCCTAAGATATCAAAATTTTCTCTGTAAATACTTACTTTACACGCATTGAATCTCAATAAAAAATTTTGATTGGACATATCAATCATGTCACTTGCAACAGTTTTCCAGTTTGCTACTATCATTTTAATGTTATTTTGTCCTGTATTTTGTTTTTCAGCTAACCTAGTATTAGCATGCGGCACTTATGGATATGCCACAATATATGGCTTGTGTTGCCATAACCTCACTTCCACCTAGACACCAATAGACTTAGCATCTTTGTGTACCTTAAGCCTTTAGTATTTAGGGATCTGTTACAAGATAGCACAATGCTCAACCAATGTCTTTTTCCTTTACTTTCTTTTATAAGGTTGGAAAGTTCAGGAAATATCAACAAAACTTAAATTCAGGTCATCAACTTTTTTGCATGAAAGAGACATCTCACTCCAGCACACCAAAAGATAACATTCAATAAGGAAAAGACCTGGTTTGTTAAAAAAAATAAGGAAAAGACCTGAGGGCCTTCATCACACAGTAGATAGAGCGCTACATGGAGCAAAGTGGTGCACATAATTGATGCAATAGATCCAAAAAACATTTATAATGAAATTATAAAAGAGTATAAGAAAGAAACCTTAGTCTCCATGCTATCAAAGAAGATCAATCAGCCGTCATACAAGAAATACCATAAATATGCTCTAAAACAGAAGAAAGAGCATTTAACCGGGTCAGCAAAAAGGTTGAACAAAAATGGCTGCACGTCGTCAAGTGTCTCTGGACCTCCAAGGTTCAGCAACAAAACTCCTATCTTTTCATCACCAGTAAAAGGTGAAGTGGAGGTGTCTTGAGTTTCAGAAGTCAATAATGCCCTCAAAGGGACTACACACTTGTTAAATGGTTGCTTTAAGAGTAAAGATTGTTTTCCGGACGATCCCAATGAATATTTGTGAGCTACAGAAGTTTTTGATGAGTTAAGATTAACAAAAGCCTACATTTGGACCCCAAAGCAATGGGATATAATTTGATAAGAGCGCATTGCACTCGGCAATATCCCATAGGAGAATCTGATAGGAAACCAAAAAGTCCTGTGAGAGAAGAAATCATACAAGTATATCAAACTGCTATTTATTTTCTTTTTTTTATTTTGGGGGGTTATGAGGGGTGGTATCGTGGAACTGAAATGACTCGCAATGTCCTATATCCCAGAATTTTACCAAACCATATATATGTTAGACGACTATGGTGAAAAACACAAGATGATGCTTATACACCGACATTACACATTGTGGCATATTTTTCTTGAATCAAGCTGGGAACATTCAGTGCAAAGGTAGAGTGGGGCGAAATCACAATGATGACCTTTCAACTAGATTTCCCAAAATATCATTAAACTTGCACACATTGGATGTCTTTTTTCTATTACTTTTTTACAATCATGGTGATTCTTCCATTTCAATGAATTTTTTCACGGTAAAATATGAAGCAAAGACACTTCGTTGGAGGCGACGTACCCGTGTCAGACACTCTCGCAAACACAACACCCGTACGACACTCCTCCGACACGCCACGTGGCGTGTCGAACATATTTGTCATCTAAAAAAAGTCAGACACTTTTGTGACACTCCGCAAACACTCCTAGGGAACTTAGGGGAGTGATGATGAAGTTTTTGATTTAGCCGGAGATGGCGATAAATGAGGAGCATCAAAGCACTTACTTAGCCCATTGATATTATTAATATTTTTTTAGAATGGATTATTTTTTTATGTTGATTGTTACTTGTTACTTTGCTGGCAATGGAGTTAGTTGTGATACAAGACTTTATGCGGATATATAACTATTGACATATGGTTTAAATGTTTTTATAACATAATTGACCATGTTATCTTAGATAATGAGATAATTAGTTTGACTACTATTTTTTTAGTGCAAATAGATCGGAGTATACATGGAATATTATTAAAAAAATATTTATGTGTATTCGTGTCCCCCGCGTGTCGTGTCCAATTTTTTTTAAATTTGTTGTGTCGGCGTGTCTAATGTCGTGTCGGACACGACACCCGTGTCCGTATTCATGCTTCATAGACGGTAAAAAATAATGCTTCACAGAATTGCAAGCTGGATAAAAACTAGCAAGTTTTTTGGGTATATCATTAACCAAAAGGGAGGAGAACCTAAAAGAGGAGGATACTATCATGGAGGTGGTGAAATTCTTGAAGGGTCTTTGTAGTAAGGTGGATATGTGATGTTTTGGGGATGAGGACTTGTATTGGGTGCCCATTAATGAAAGGAGTGGAGAGGGGCTAGAGAGACTTTTTTAGGAACAAGAAATAAAAGTGGATCTTTTTCAGTGTGGAGTGCGAAAGGAACCAGAACCCAAAGATTTTCCCATAATTGCGTTGCAGGATGAGTGGGATTTATTAAGGAAGATGTCTTTAAGACTATGTCAGAGTAAGAGTGGAGTGGTTAAATGAAAATATAAATGTGAGATATATTTGCTTAATTACAAAAAAGTTGTTTTCCTTTCAATTAAAAGATTTTTGATTTATTAGTCTTGAAGCAGTTTTGTGTAAGTTGTTGACCAATGTTGTATCCTTTAAGTTTGCATCCTTTAAGTTTGCAGGAAATTTTGGGTAGCCCATGGAATCTTAAGTTTGTGGGAGAGAAACGAGCAAAATATTGAGTAAACTGAAAATGATGATTGAGGTTCTTGAAGAGGATTGTTAATGAAGTATTATCCGCACATTTTTTATGCTTTACGAATATGTATTTCATTCCCTTAGGGTAATAATTTTTGTACATGGTTACCCCTCTTTTGGGGGATTTTGTGAATAAAATTTATTTCATAAAAATAAACGGGAAAATAGAAATAAAAATAAAGTTTCTTTGAAAATCATTATAAAAAATATGTAAGGAGGAAGTGCAAGTGTTGAATGGCTTGAGTTGAGTCCCATATGTGAGCAAAGGAAAGATTTTCTTATCGAGAACCAAGGTTCTAAAAAGCACGAGGCACAAGGTGGGCGAGGGAAAGGTGCCTAGGCGTCGCCTAGGGTTTTTGCATGTTATTTTTATACAAACCATGTATACTTTGAAAGTCAAGTTACTGACAGTTAATATTGATTTAATTCAAACATTACTAACATCTCTTTTAAGTTCTCATACATAAATAAAAGGCATTTACAATCAAAGTTCATTACGATATATATAATAAACTAATCAATCACAACAATTCATAAGTATCATATTATATCCAAATGGATTTACACATGAACATTGGTAACAATACTTTAAGGCTTACATTTTTACCATTACCAACATTTCTTTGAAGTCCCATACATAAACAAAAGATTGCTAATTTTTTTTATTTTTATTTTTGGCAAACAGCTAACTATTGTATAAGAAAAAAGATAGAGAGAAAAAGCCTTTCCCTGGTGGCATATACAACAGGGGGAAAATGATGATAAAAGAATATCAAAGAACAATACAAAGAGAATAAAAGTGCATCAAGAAATACATCAAGAAAATCTATAATTGGGCTATTCCAAAAATCATGGCTAAGAAGTCTATTTATATCCACAGGGGATCTGTCCACCAATGAAGATTGGAGTAATGAATTCTCAAATTTGTCATCTTATCTGCCACTTGGTTTCCTTTTCTATAAATGTGAGAAGCTTTAAACTTCATATGATGACTGAGTTGCCACTTGCATTTATTCCAAGCAATGAGGAGTTGCCAAGGAGGATGGAAAGAGGAAAAATAGAAGCACATCAAAAGACTTGAAGAAAAAAATTCAAGCCAAATGTTGAACCACCCTTTGCGATAAGCAAAATCAACAGCAAGAATAGCAGCTTGAAGCTCAGCATAAAAAAGCATTCTTGATACCAAGAGACCAGCAGAAGCAACCAATGAATTCACCACTGGAATTTCTAAAAACTCCACCACAAGCAGCCATACCAGGAGAACCATGAGCCATACCATAAGTGTTAATTTTGATCATACCAATGGGAGGAGGATGCCACATAACCAATCTGATATTAGGAGCCTTCCTCAAATGAATAGGAATACCAAGCAGGCTGTAAATATTGGAGTCTTTGGATACCATGACATATCCAGGGAAAGCTTAACTAGCTCTATATGTACAAACTTTGATATTCTGAATAATTTTATTCATAGAGGGCGGGATATCTTCAAATCTCAAATAGCTTCAAGCCTTCCATATGTTCATTAGAGTGCAAAGAAAGGTCAATCTCCAAACATTCTAGAGTTGAGGACTAAGATTGGAGTAACGAAAGGCTGCCCAATAATCCTCAACTTCATCAGAATCGTCAGAATCAAGAAAAGGAATTAAGAAAGAAACAACTACCCACTTCCAAATGGCTTTAGCAAAGTCACATCTAAATAACAGGTGAAAAATAGATTCACAACATGGAATTTGACACAGAAGGCAAGCAGAAACTACTGGAATACCACATTTTTTAAGATTATCATCAGTAGGCAGCTTGTTATGAAGAAACTTCCATGCCAAAAAGGAAAGTTTGGGGGGAAAGAAACCGGACCATATGAGATTAAATTTAGAGTTCACCTGAAGATGATTCCTACTAAACTCATATCCCTCCTTAAAAGAGAAAGATCCAGTTGGAGAAGGCTCCCAAATAAACTTATCCTCAATATCAGAACAAGGCTTATTAGATTGATTGATCATATCCACAATCAAAGGAATATGATTTTTAAAAGATTGAGGGACAGCCCAAGCATCCTTATTTATAATATCACTGACTTTAAGATCATTCTTAGAAAGGTGATGTTCTGCATAATGTTGGAGATAGAAGAACTGAGTCAAGTGTCATTCCAAAGTGACTGATCTCCCATTACCAATGATCCACCTACGATGGTTTATAATAGAACCCAGAGAGTTTTTTATGCTAGACCAAATAGATGAGGAAATATAGAGTTGGAAAGAGTAAGTCGAGATTTTGTATCTAGATCTCATAAAAAGATGAAAAGGAGAGCTTCCATTAATTATAGACCAAAAGAAGGAGCCAACAGCAGCAGCATTCATATCAGCAAGATTTTTTAGCACAAAACCTCCTTCAGTATGGGGAGAACATATCTTTTTCCAACTGATAGTAACCAACTTCTTTGAAGAAGCATCACCAGACCAAATAAAGTTCTTGGCCCAGCCAGTGAGATCTTTGATAAGAGAAAAAGGTCATTTATAGACTTTAAAGGAATGCATAAGCATGTTTTGGAACACATACTGGATTAATTGGGACCTTCCAGCAGCAGTTAAGAGCTTAACTTTCAAAGAAGAAAGTTTAGCCTTAGTTCTGTCAGCTATGGATTTCAAATGAATTCTTCTAGGCCTGCCTTTGAAGATAGGCACCCCAAGATAAGAAAAGGGAGCAACCTTAGTTAAAACCAAGGATAGCAGCAATAAACTCCTTTATGTTCAAAGCATATTTACCTAAGAATAAAGTACTCTTACCTTTGTTAATATGTTGACCTAAGACATCAGCATAGGATTTTAATAATGAAAGCAGATTCTGGATGGATCTTTTGTCAGCTCTACAGAAAATAATGAGGTCATCAGCATAAAGAGAATGGGAGAGAACTGGGTATCCAGGAGGAGTATGTATATGCAGGCTTGACCTTGCCCTCAAAGATGAGCTTCTGAATACCTCTATTAAGAACTTATTCATCAATACAAAAGAGTAAGGGAGACAAGGGGTCTCGTTGTCTTACCCCTCTAGAAGCAAGAGAAATATCCATTGGGACTACCATTGATGAGAATAGAGAGATTGGCAAACTTAAGAAGAGCATCTACCCAATTGACAAACTTAGAACAAAAGAAAAATCTATGAAGAACAGCAAGGATGAATTTTCATTTGATGGTATCAAAGGCATTGGAAATATCAACTTTAAGACGTGTTTCCTCCAAAGGACTTATTATCAAGCAGATTGAAACCCTCAGAGACTAAACCAATGCTATCATCAATATCCCTCCTTTTAATGAAAGCAACTTGATTAGGAGCAATGATTTTTTAGGCTATACCTCTAAGTCTGCCAGCAATGATTTTAGGGATGATTTTAAAAATGAAGTTTGCCATGGCAATGGGTATGAATTGAGCTAGATCACTTGCACACTCAACATTAGGTATCAAAGTAACAGAAGGGAGAATCCAACCATGGATAAAGAAATGCTTGACATAGCCAATCACATCTTTGATGATGATATCCCACTTTTTGTGATAAAATGAACCATTGAATTCATCAGGACCAGTAGCACTAGAGCCACTCATATTGAAAACAGTTGACTTGATTTCACCGTCAGAGGGAATGGAAGTGAGCATACTGTTGTCTTCATCAGAAATGAGGTGGGGAATTCAATCAGTAAGAGAATGGGGGTCAATAAAGTCAGGGTTTGGATCATTATAAAGGTTCTGATAGAAGGAAATCACATGAGAGGCAATATCATAAGGATTATCCAAAACTCTAGCACCATCAGTCAATCTATAAATTTTGGAAATAGAATTTATGACTTTAACATAGTTGAAAAAGAAGTTGGTACACTTATCACCATGATTGAACCAATCCACATTAGCTTTTTCCTTCCAATACTCAAACTACATATTAAGAGCCATCTTCATATTCACTTTAGTTTCAATCTCAGCTTTGAGGGTGTCATTAGAAACATCTCCATTAGCTAGACCATCCTGGATGATTTTGAGGGAATTTTGGGCAGCTTTAACATTTTCAAAAAACATTCCCAAAGATATTGGTGTTCCGGTCCTTCAGGCATTTTCGTAACTCCTTGAGCTTACTGATGGCAATATACATATAACAGCCAGAGAATTGACAATTAAACCAGCAGGTGGCCAAAATGTCCTTGAAAAAATAATCGATGTATTTCACACAAAAAAATGCTCCTATAATCATTGTATAGATACATAGAAACATTCATGCATATGATATATATAATAATGCTCTTGTGAGGATTAGTCCGCATTTTAAGAATGCGGACCGGACATGTGTCACCTAACGGTGCGCCTAGAAATTATCGCCTAAATTATAGGCACACTCTCTCTCTTTTCTGGGCTCACCGCCAGGAGACACATATTCGGTCCGCACTCTTAAAATGCGGACTAGTCCGTAAAAGAGCAGGACTGTATATATATATATATATATATATATATATATATATATATATATATATATATATATATATATATAATTTAATATATATTTCTATGCAACTTTTTTGGTACTATAATACTATGTACGTTTGATGCATAATGTAAAACGGGGCAAATTTTTTTCACCTGGTCCACTTTCTTGCCGCCTATCCCTTAGGCAAGGAGCCTACCCCATGCCTCATGCCTAGACAGGTCCAAGACGCGCCATTTAGAACACTGTCTGGAACATATTATTTTTATTGATAAAGTAGAAGGTGCAACTTACTGGACCAGCAGCCCAAAGAAAGTACAAAGAAATTACAAGGAGACAAGAAAAAAACAAAAATCAACCTATGGCTATAACTGCAATAAGACCATCAGCCTCTTCTAACGTCCATCAGTGTCACCAAGTTCTGGCCAGCTCTTGACAGAATAATAGAATCACGATTTAACGCTAATTTCCAGCTCAACTGCAATAGAAACTGAGGTGCATTATAAAAAGATTCATTAAAGATGCTCAAAAGGAAGACAAAAATGTTATTCTCTCCCAAAGTCATTCTTTGACATACTTCATTCCATCAAAATTTATGTTGTTCATCTCATTCCGTAAAGCCCAAAACATGGCCAACACTACATATTTCTAGAGACATATGGCTTTCGAGCTTTCCCCAATCCCCACAAACAACCATAGCATCAAATTAGCACCATTTTTCAATAAGGCTCTGAGAACAATCGGCACTTTTAAAACATTGCTCCACAGAAAATAAAAAAAACAGGAACCATAACTGCAAACTGCAAAAATCAATATTAGCAGCTCCATAAAATGCTCATATTAGCAGATCCTTCCACTATTCCGAGAGAGGAAAATATGAGAATTGCAAAACATTTGCATGACAATAATCACTGTGAAGCCAAGAATTTGATTCTAGTCCATGCCTCCCTTTATAGATTCTATTCCACACGACTCCTAGGGATCCTATTGTAATTTGTCACTTATTTTTTTTTTGTCATTATTTCCTAGTAGTATAATGGGTAGTCCCTTAGGAATATTCAGAAAAGCTTAGTAATAGTCTCGGGCCAAATAAGCAATCTCTCCTTTTGTACCGAACAAACATCATGACTTGTTGAGAATGAGAGAAAGAACCCCTAATTTGTAATACCCCGTACTTTTGGCTATATTTATTTTTGGGATTAATTAATTAAATGCGTATTAATTGGAAATTAATCCGGGTTAAAAATACTAACGAGATGCGAGTTGGTATTTGATTATGTGCATACATGTTTTATATGAATATTGGATTATGAAATTTGTCGTGAGATTAATATACGGCAATTTGAGAATTTTGTTGAGACGCGTGTGACCGTCGCGTCATGGTATATTATTTTAATTATAAAAGTGATTTTTATTTATATTATCCGTATGGTCATTTTGAGTGCGCCAACGCGTCCGGAAGGGTCGAGATAGTCAGAAAACACTAGCTGGGGGTGTAGTTTGGATTCCGGGGTATTTTTAGGCCATACCGGCATCATAAAGGCTGTTTTGGTAATTGTATATTTTGAGGAATTAATAATGACGAAAATTGGGAGTTTTAAATCTGATGTGGATTTAACCCACTAAACCCACTAACCAACCCATATTAACCCATTAAGCTACGGAGGCTATCATTAGGTTTACAACTTTACCAAAGAAAAGCCCTAGCCACCATAAACCACCATTGGAGAAGAAGCTTGGAGAGAGAAGAAATTCTGCAGAAAAGCTTCATTAAACCTACACCAAACCCAGAGACAATCAAGGCAAGTGTTTTAATTAGATTTAAATTCGTAGAATGTTCCTTCCATGTTAGAATATTGAAGAATATCAATTGTTCTTGAAAGATAATGAAAACCCATGTATTTTGAAGCTTAGAACTTGAAATCTTGAGGAGAATTGCATGTAGAATGATAGGTAGATGAGTATTCCCATAATATTTGTGATTGGAAGAAATTAAAACGGATTTATATTGGGTTAATTCATGATTCAAAAATTTAGGGTTCATGTTCTTGAAAAATTGGGAAAAAGTGTAGAGATTTGTAAATTTGGTTGATGTTAGGATGGATTAATCCTTCAAAACGTGTTAGGATGTGATTATAATATGTTTAGGATTGTTTAGAGACCTTAAAACGATTGTTGGGACTTAGTTTAGAAGAGATTTTAGGAGTAAGAATGGTGAAAAAACGAGATTAGACAAATCTAGGACGAATCTGGTAGGTCGTTAGAAGCCCCTGCCCAGGTCGTTCGAACGAACTCATTCGAACGAGCTTCTAACGAATTGACCAGTCGTTCTAAAGAAAGGGAGCCTCGTTCGATAACTTCGTTCGAACGAGATCTCGTTAGAAGGTACAGTTCGTTCGAACGAACTGGATCTCGTTCGAACAACCTCGTTCGAACGAGACTTCTAACGAGTTGACAGAGGAATCTCGTTTGAACAGTCTCGTTCGAACGAGACTTCTAACGAGTTGACAGTTTGGGCCTTTTTGGACTGTTTTGATTTTTGGAGTCCCGTAAACTTGTTCGAGGATATAGATAACATTCCGATGATGATGTAATGATAAAATTGGGACTTTTGGGTATTTATGAGAAGGAAATTATATACGAGAGTTATATTAAATGGACGGTTTGGGTTGAGACGTGAGTGTCTACTACGACGAGAGAATAAATTATGGCGCGTATGATTATAAACCGGAATAGTATAAATTGTGATAATTATAAGTTGGTACGAGAATGAGAATAGTACTACGATTAAACTACGGGATTACTAAGATGTGTGTTTACTTAGTATTGGTATATGAATTGTGTGTATGACATACCTACCATACTTGCTATCACGGGAGGTTTGCGTTCGCTTAGGGCCCTCTAATCCTTGTGTTGCCCGGATTTAGACTGGTTACCTTGATGAACATAGGTCATAGAAAGACTTATTGGGATATTAATAAGTCCGCTGATCGTAGGAGCGTAGGTATGTGCGTGACCTATGTGATGTGACTGTGTTCGCCTCCATTATTTGTGATGTTGTTATCTGTGAACTATTCCTGAGAGATTCGGAATATGTGATCCTTATGTACGTGATGTACCGGGATGGATAGCAGAGTATGTGTGCACCGCAGCTTAGTTCTCGGGGTGCTTGTATTGTATATTTATGATGTGAATAATATACACTTAATTAATGGGAACCTTCATGTTATTGTTGTGAATATAATTACGGTACTGTTTCGAGAAATATAACGAGTTAACTGATAGTTATATATATTGCATATTGAGCATCTGAGTTTACGTTAAACCCCTACTTAATTACGAGCGTTATTATGTTAATAGAACCGAGTAATAAGGGTAGGACCTATGACAGTCTAGCTAGATATGATGGCACTTAGCTAGTGGTTTGTGTCGTTATAGATGGGTACTAACGTTAGGAGTGCACAGTTAGACGAGAGGTGAGAATATCATGTGAGCGCATCCGCCAGAGTTTGCAGGTAGCTCAGATGTGGTAGTCTCGAGCCAGTGGAGGAAGGATATGCAGAGGCACTTAAGGATGTATGAGTGCACGGACGTTCAGAAGCAGGTGCTAGCTACGTTCAAGCTAGTTGGATCTGCGCTACAGTGGTGGGAGTCTATTACCACCATGGAGGAGAGGGATACTCTCACTATTCAGGACTTCTGGGTGCGGTTTGATCGCAAGTACTTTCCGTCGGTTGTTCACACGGAAATGAGGAGGAAATTGATGAGTCTGAAGCAGGAAGGTAAGACTGTGGCCGAGTATGAGGCCGAGTTCACGAATCTGTTGAATATCGTTCCAGATGAGATACCAACAGAGAAGAAGAAGATTGAGAAGTTCACCGACGGGTTGACTTGGCGGATTCATCAGCATCTGCTAGGGAACTTATCATTGGCCACCTATTCTGATGTGGTTAACGCTGCATTGTTACACTGCCAGGACCACCGTTTTCATATGGCCGAGGGTAAGAGGTCGGGGGAGTCTAGCCATCAGGGTAGGACTGGAGGACATGGTGCCAGCGGGTCACAATCTGGTCAGGGGAAGAGACAGAATGAGCAGGGCTCCCAGCAGGGGGATAATAAGAGGTTCCGGTCAGGGAACTACAGACAGGGACAAGGAGGTTTCTGTCAGGGCCATCAGGGTCCAAACGGCCATCAGGGCCAACAGGGACAGAATGGGCAGCAGTTTCACCAGGGCCAGCAGGGCCAAGGGAGGAACGGTAACGGCCACCAGGGCCGGGGACAGCAGGGGCAGAGAGGAGGGAACTTCCCAGGGAAGTGCTTTGTTTGTGGCAAGACTGGCCATAAGAGACAGGATTGTCCTGATAGGGGCAGGGCCCCACAGCAACAGCAGCAGGGTGCTCGCTAGGAGCCACAGAGGCCTATGTTTCCCGCCGCTCTTCCCACACTGCCACAGATGGCAGCATTGCCACCCATTCCAGCAGTCCCAGCTCAGCAGGGGCAGCTACAGTATGGACGTGTCTACAACGTCCACCAGGCTGCAGTTCCACAGGCACCGCCCGCGATTGAGGGTACGTTTCCTATCCATGGCACTATGGGTCGGGTATTATTTGATACGGGTGCTACACACTATTTTATAGATACACACTTCGCGAAAGCTTTAGGATTGTTAGCTACGGCAGAGAGCACAGTGACGTGTGTCGACTCACCATTGGGGAGTGGGTCACTTATTTTCTTTATATGCCGGGGAGTGGGGGTAGAGATTGGTGGTTTGGTATTACCTGCAGACATGTTAGTATTAGATATGCATGTTCACGATGTAATTATCGTTATGGATTGGCTCGTAGCTTATAGGGCCATGATTGATTGCTTCAGCGGGAGCATTGTTTTTGCCATTCCGGGGCAAGAGATGTTTATAGTGGCGATGCCTCGCCCAGAGGGAGGATCGACCGCTCATCTGTATTACATTGAGGAGGATACCTCTAAGGAGGTAGTGATTCCTTTAGATTCTATCCCAGTAGTCAGGGAGTATTCGGATGTGTTTCAGGAGATACCAGGCTTACCCCCCAGTCGAGAGATAGACTTTGTTATAGATTTGCTATCGGGTACGAGACCTATAGCACGCGCACCGTACCGTATGGCTCCAGCTGAGATGAGGGAGTTACGGGATCAGATAGAGAAACTGTTAGGTCAGGGCTTTATTCATAGGAGTACCTCACCTTGGGTCGCTCCAGTTCTGTTTGTGAAGAAGAGGGACGGTTCACTGAGATTGTGTGTGGACTACCGAGAGTTGAATAAAGTCACGATACGGAATAAGTATCCGTTGCCTCGAATCAATGACTTATTCGACCAGTTGAGAGGAGCTTATTTCTTCTCGAAGATTGATTTGAGATCGGGATACCATCAGTTGCGTATCAGGGAGGAGGATGTCTCGAAGACTGCGTTCTTGTCGAGATATGGTTCTTACGAGTTTTGGGTTATGCCTTTCGGTTTGACTAACGCTCCAGCAGTGTTTATGGACTTGATGAACAGAGTGTTCAGGGATTTCCTAGACCAGTTTGTCATTGTCTTCATTGATGATATTCTGGTTTACTCCCATACAGAGGAGGAGCACGCCGAGCATTTGAGGCAGGTTTTGCAGACACTTCGTCAGAACGAGTTGTATGCAAAATATGAGAAGTGCGGGTTTTGGCTGAAGGAAGTCCAGTTTTTGGGACACATTATTTCCGACCAGGGAATATCTGTTGATCCGAGGAAGGTATCAGCGGTGAGGGAGTGGGAACAGCCCACGACACCAACGGAGATTCGTAGTTTCTTGGGTCTAGCAGGATACTACATGAGGTTTATTCGGGGTTTCTCGGAGATAGCAGGTCCTTTGACACATCTGACTCGTAAGGGTGTGCCCTACATCTGGAGTGATGCCTGTCAGTTGGCATTCGATGAATTGAAGGACAAATTGACCTCAGCACCTGTGTTAGCATTGCCAAGACCGGGATTTGAGTATTTGGTTTACACCGATGCGTCTTTGCAAGGGCTTGGAGGTGTATTGCAGCAGGAGAGACAGGCCATAGCTTATGCTTCCCGTAAGCTTAAGCCTCATGAGAATAATTACCCCACGCAGGATTTGGAGTTGGCGGCAGTGGTATTTGCCCTACGGATTCGGAGGCACTATCTTTTGGGGGAGAAGTTCCAACTGTTCACGGACCACAAGTCCCTACAATATCTGTTCACGCAGAAGGAATCGAATATGCGGCAGCGTAGGTGGCTTGAGTTTGTGAAGGACTACCAGTTCGACATCCAGTACCACCCGGGAAAGGCTAACGTGGTAGCAGACGCGTTAAGTCGTAGGCCAGTAGATGAGGTGGCAGAGGTGTGGATGGCTAAGTGGAAGGAATTAGGACACCAGGATGCAGTTGCCCGATCTTTCATGTCTGTGATGACCGTTACACCGTAGATTGTCACGAAGGTAGTACGGGCACAGGCTAATGACTCGTTCTATCAGGAGCAGATAGTTCGATTACTAGCAGAGGGAGCCGAGTCCTATACCGTTAGCTCAGACGGGGGATTACGCTTCAATGGGAGATTGGTAGTTCCGGAAGGGGAGGAATTGCGACACGATGTGATAGAAGAGTCGCACGGCTCACGGTTCGTGGTACATCCCAGAGGGGACAAAATGTACCAAGACATGAGACGTCAGTATTGGTGGAGCGGTATGAAGAGAGATATCGCTGAGTTTGTTTCGAAATGCGCCACTTGTCAGCTTGTAAAAGTGGATCATCAGAGACCGGCAGGATTACTACAGCCGTTGGAGGTCCCGGTGTGGATGTGGGAGAGCATATCCATGGACTTTATCACGGGGCTGCCTACGTCGCAGAGGGGTCACGACTCCGTTTGGGTAATTGTGGACAGGTTGTCCAAGGTCGCTCACTTTTTACCCGTAAGGACTGACTACACTACGGGATAGTATGCCCAGGTCTTCATTTCAGAGATTGTGAAACTTCACGGTGTGCCCCTAAATATCGTGTCTGACAGAGACAAGATATTTGTTTCGAGGTTTTGGGAGAGTTTCCAGGAGGCCATGGGCACGGAATTGCGGTTGAGTACGGCTTACCATCCGCAGACTGATGGGCAGACTGAGCGCACAAATCAGATGTTGGAGGACATGCTACGCATGTGCATTATTGACTTTGGGGGTGGATGGGAGCAGTACCTTCCACTGGTGGAGTTTGCTTACAACAACTCCTATCAGTTCACTATTGGCATGGCTCCGTTTGAGGCATTGTACGGTAGGCCTTGTCGTTCCCCAGCATGTTGGTTAGAGGTGGGGGACAACAAACTACTTGGGCCGGAAGTGATTCAGGATACTTCGGAAAGGATTGAGTTGATTCGGAGTCGCATTCGGGTAGCTCAAGACAGGCAGAAGAGTTATGCTGATGCGAAGAGATTTTTCAGAGAATTCCAAGTGGGGGACCAGGTTTTGCTCAGGGTATCTCCTATGAAGGGGATTATGCGTTTTGGAAAGAAAGGGAAGTTGGCACCAAGGTATGTGGGGCAGTTTCCTATTATTGAGCGGATCGGACCGGTTGCGTATAGACTTGGACTACCGGAACATTTGCATCGGATTCACGATGTGTTCCATATTTCCTCGCTGAGGAAATACCTTAGAGATAATCTGGATCATTCTCACATTGCTGTGGAGGACATCGATCTCAAGCCGGATAGCTCCTACGAGGAGGGGCCGATTCCTATTTTGGATCGAAGCGAGAGGAAACTGCGGTCAAAGATAGTTCCGTTAGTGCGTGTTCAGTGGCGACATCACAATGTCGAGGAATCCACATGGGAGCGCGAGGATGAGATGCGCGAACGTTATCCAGAGTTATTTTTAGCAGGTACTTTCTAGTTTCGAATTTCGGGACGAAATTCAGTTATTAGGGGGGAAGTATGTAATACCCCGTACTTTTGGCTATATTTACTTTTGGGATTAATTAATTAAATGCGTATTAATTGGAAATTAATCCGGGTTAAAAATACTAACGAGATGCGCGTTGGTATTTGATTATGTGCATACATGTTTTATATGAATATTGGATTATGAAATTTGTCGTGAGATTAATATACGATAATTTGAGAATTTTGTTGAGACGCGTGTGACCGTCGCGTCATGGTATATTATTTTAATTATAAAAGTGATTTTTATTTCTATTATCCATATGGTCGTTTTGAGTGCGCCAACGCGTCCGGAAGGGTCGAGATGGTCAGAAAACACTAGCTGGGGGTGTAGTTTGGATTCCGGGGTATTTTTAGGCCATACCGGCATCATAAAGGGTGTTTTGGTAATTTTATATTTTGAGGAATTAATAATGACGAAAATTGGGAGTTTTAAATCTGATGTGGATTTAACCCACTAAACCCACTAACCAATCCATATTAACCCATTAAGCTACGGAGGCTATCATTAGGTTTACAACTTTCCCAAAGAAAAACCCTAGCCACCATAAACCACCATTGGAGAAGAAGCTTGGAGAGAGAAGAAATTCTGCAGAAAAGCTTCATTAAACCTACACCAAACCCAGAGACAATCAAGGAAAGTGTTTTAATTAGATTTAAATTCGTAGAATGTTCCTTCCATGTTAGAAAATTGAAGAATATCAATTGTTCTTGAAAGATAATGAAAACCCATGTATTTTGAAGCTTAGAACTTGAAATCTTGAGGAGAATTGCATGTAGAATGATAGGTAGATGAGTATTCCCATAATATTTGTGATTGGAAGAAATTAAAACGGATTTATATTGGGTTAATTCATGATTCAAAAAGTTAGGGTTCATGTTCTTGAAAAATTGGGAAAAAGTGTAGAGATTTGTAAATTTGGTTGATGTTAGGATGGATTAATCCTTCAAAACGTGTTAGGATGTGATTATAATATGTTTAGGATTGTTTAGAGACCTTAAAACGATTGTTGGGACTTAGTTTAGAAGAGATTTGAGGAGTAAGAATGGTGAAAAAATGAGATTAGACAAATCTAGGACGAATTTGGTAGGTCGTTAGAAGCCCCTGCCCAGGTCGTTCGAACGAACTCGTTCGAACGAGCTTTTAACGAATTGACCAGTCGTTCTAACGAAAGGGAGCCTCATTCGATAACTTCGTTCGAACGAGATCTCGTTAGAAGGTACAGTTCGTTCGAACGAACTGGATCTCGTTCGAACAACCTCGTTCGAACGAGACTTCTAACGAGTTGACAGAGGAATCTCGTTCGAACAGTCTCGTTCGAACGAGACTTCTAACGAGTTGACAGTTTGGGCCTTTTTGGACTGTTTTGATTTTTGGAGTCCCGTAAACTTGTTCGAGGATATAGATAACATTCCGATGATGATGTAATGATAGAATTGGGACTTTTGGGTATTTATGAGAAGGAAATTATATACGAGAGTTATATTAAATGGACGGTTTGGGTTGAGACGTGAGTGTCTACTACGACGAGAGAATAAATTATGGCGCGTATGATTATAAACCGGAATAGTATAAATTGTGATAATTATAAGTTGGTACGAGAATGAGAATAGTACTACGATTAAACTACGGGATTACTAAGATGTGTGTTTACTTAGTATTGGTATATGAATTGTGTGTATGACATACCTACCATACTTGCTATTACGGGAGGTTTGCGTTCGCTTAGGGCCCTCTAATCCTTGTGTTGCCTGGATTTAGACTGGTTACCTTGATGAACATAGGTCATAGAAAGACTTATTGGGATATTAATAAGTCCGCTGATCGTAGGAGCGTAGGTATGTGCGTGACCTATGTGATGTGACTGTGTTCGCCTCCATTATTTGTGATGTTGTTATCTGTGAACTATTCCTGAGAGATTCGGAATACGTAATCCTTATGTACGTGATGTACCGGGATGGATAGCAGAGTATGTGTGCACCGCAGCTTAGTTCTCGGGGTGCTTGTATTGTATATTTATGATGTGAATAATATACACTTAATTAATGGGAACCTTCATGTTATTGTTGTGAATATAATTACGGTACTGTTTCGAGAAATATAACGAGTTAACTGATAGTTATATATATTGCATATTGAGCATCTGAGTTTACGTTAAACCCCTACTTAATTACGAGCGTTATTATGTTAATAGAACCGAGTAA
Source organism: Sambucus nigra (assembly GCA_949130495.1). Lineage (NCBI taxonomy): Eukaryota > Viridiplantae > Streptophyta > Magnoliopsida > Dipsacales > Adoxaceae > Sambucus > Sambucus nigra. The sequence goes on along the minus strand of OX422213.1, from coordinate 658,880,554 downwards.
TAAGGGTAGGACCTATGACATTCTAACTAGATATGATGGCACTTAGCTAGTGGTTTGTGTCGTTATAGATGGGTACTAACGTTAGGAGTGCACAGTTAGACGAGAGGTGAGAATATCATGTGAGTGCACGTCCTAACATGTACTTTGCATTTAATGTTCTAAATGTTTTTAAAGCACTTGCAGGTTTTTAAAATATAACTCCACATTCGGGCTCTGACCCGTTTGCTTTTCAAATCTATTTTTTTTGTAAAACCATTTTAGGTGCCCAGCCACAAGGACACCATGCATAGGATACTCATTCAGGTGACGAGCTGTAGCTGTTTGTGGAAGCTACAGGGATTTGCTTGTAGACGCTTCTATCACTTGGATTCCAGATTCATCATCTATCAGTTGTAGGGCATGTTGCCCATTTCTATTAGAGTCACATTTCCATTACAGTTTTCAGACTTTGGCATGTACTGTTTTAGTTTTCGGTTTACTTATTTCCGTTGTGGGATTGTAGTGAGGAGTTTTTCCTCCATACTTTATTTACGTTATGCGATGGTCATTCTATTTACTTCATTATGGTGAATGGTGTTATTAATCTTTATTACACTTGTTGCATGTTAATCAGACTTTAATTAAAATTTGGCACTTACTTTTTAAATACTAGGTGGTTAGTAATCATTAAAATGTTTTCGACAGTGATGCTATTAACTGGACCAACTTGGCATTTTGAATTAATTTAATAAAGGAGTAGCTACCCGGTATTTAATTAGTCGGGGTATCACATAATTTTCCTTTTAGTTTTTGATGGTGGTGACGTAGTTTAACGCTTCCACACATTTAAATCAAAGTTATCATCGCTGCGTCGATTCTTTATAAGTAATTGTCGTAGTTGTTTGAGCTAGGGGTAAGGCTAAGAGCCATTGTCGAACCACTCCCACAAACACAACCCCCACCGACAGCAGTCTAGTGGCCACTATAGTTACACCACGGTTCAGTTGACACGTGGAACCATCAATGCTCCTGTCCTCCTCGCCCCCTTTCAGTGACCATGGTCAGTCAAAGATAATATCCCTACGGCTCCGCCCCATAACAACCCTTACCCCCGGCCCAATCAATTTGTAGCACACCACGATCCCAAACCCTCTAAACTAAATCACCCCTCTAAAAACTCCATATCTTATGCCATCCCACCATTGCTGCCCCGGACGAGGATCATCACATTCGGTGAGGCCCACTCGAACCAGGAATCCCCTCCGTCATGCCCCTTTGGTACTATTGCAGCCACCGGAACCAGGAATCCCCTCCTCCATACCCCTTTGGTACTATTGTAGCCACCGGAACCAGGAATCCCCTCCGCCATACCCCTGCAGTACTATCACAGCCTAGTGAGCCTTCAGGGGATCAAATCGATGCCTAGGGTAAGGAATAAAGGTCATTTGGTGTGGATCAAACCACTGTAAAGCTAACCCACCCAACCCGCACTCCCCTTGTGTCTAGCCTACAACCTGACCCAACTAGCCTCCTATCACCTGAATTCCCCTCCTATGGTCCAGAAATCTTAAGCAACCAAAATCCCTAATTACAAATTCCTGCCTTTTTAACTAAATTACAAACTCCTCCCCTCAAGTTTCAGCGCCCCTAACGTTTTTAGCCGCGTTTAAAAAAATTAAAATTGCCCCTCTAGCATCCCTAGATTATTTCATGCTTCCCATTAGCCCCCATATTCCGGATTTGGACAAAGAATAAGACAGCTTGGCCACATAAAGCTAATCAAGGAGTAATATATCGAGGCTGCAAACTAGTATAACTATAAGCAAACCCTTCAAAAATTGACCAAAAGGTTGAACAATTGGAGAACAAGTTCTATAACTCTAAGCAAACCTTTGAAAAATTGACCAAAAGGTTGAACAAGTTCTAATCGTTAAATGAGGCACTTGGTCATCGCACCGACCCAAAAAGTGTTGTTTAAATATCGCAGAGTGTGATGGGAAGGCTCTCAATTGGATGTTAGAGTACGAGGTTGTTGAGCTTGATTGTTGACTGCATCAGGCCAAACTACATGTGATCATCGCTAATGTCGTTAGTCGTTTTCCCTTGCATGAGCATAGCCGTTCCGTGTGGCCCTAACCATTGTTGCCTATGAAGACTGCTGCAATACTTGTTTCACTGAATCACATGGCATAATTCATTTGTTGTTACTGAGAGCCTTCATATGGCATCACAATTCAATATTTTCGAAAGGAGTTCTTCTCTATTCTTTATTATTAGTTTGGGGCTGCTGAGGAGCCTTCATATGGCATGACAATCCAATACCCTACGAATGATTTCTTCTCTATTCTTTATGAACACAGTTGGATTACTCATTCCAAGTTTGAAGATAATCATGTCTTTGAACTTGGAACTTTATTTCCATCTTTGACGAAGGCATGATTGTGTTCAATATTGGAAAATTCTCTGAATTTTTTGTTGAGATTAGGTGGTGACTAACATTAAATTCCTTAGTACAAAGTCCTTCTGTTTCAATGGATTCTTCTCAATCTTTGGGTAAATAATAGATTTTTTTTATGTTCTTCTCATATGGTTGCATCGCATTATTCAGATTTGTTTGATCATGAGTTTGCGGATCCTATTTAAGCGAGTTATGTGTAGTGTCCCAGGGACCTGACTAAAATTTGTCATTTATTTTATTATCTTTATTTGCTTTGCTGATGGAATAATGGAAATTCACTATGAAATATTCTCATTAGCTTAAAATTAGTCTTGTATTAAATTCTATTAGGTTATTTAGTGGACAAGTGCACCCAGTCACCTATGAATATCCATGTATATCTCCTTTTGTATCCAACTAATATTAAGATCACCGAATGAGAACAAGAGAGAGAAAATATGTTTTTCCTTTTATTTGGTGGTGGTGGTGGTGTGCTTTTAAGTTCAAAGCTTTCGCCCATTTACATATAAGGAGGCTAAGGCTTGAAAGAAGGATTTGCTAATGAACTCACCTGTACCCAAAGTCCATTTCCTCCTGTCTTTATTCTTATTCTTAGACCATGTGAACATTTTCTACAAGTCCCATCAAAGATAGGGATTTCATCAAACTTCTTGTCATCTAGGTTTTTTCTAAAGGCCAGATTTTAAGAAGACATAAAAGAGATTGGGGGAGGCAGGAGCATAATGGTAGTGGTCTCTTTATTATTATCCTTATATTTTCTTTTAATAGGAGTATGTTTATGACTGAGTTGCCTCTTGCTTATAAAGAGGCCTCTGATTCCCTCTTGTAACTAATGACATTAGTTTTGAGAATAATATAGACCCTACTTTTATCGTGTGTGTTCTGTAAGAGAGTTCACTCGCATTAATTGTTATCAAAGTGAGGTCTCTAGGTATATAATGGGTAATGATGATTGGGGATACGTTTGGTATAATCCGAGAGAAAAGCGTGGAGAATCGATTAAGGAGGTGCCACGAGCCCTCTACCATAGGAGAAAACATTGTACACTAGTCAGGCCGAGCAATATAGGTTGATAACCACAAAACCACCCATTATCCGCTAAAAACAAAAGTTGTCCTGGTCACTATATTATGTCGGCAGGTTAAAAATGGGATTAACGGCCCATTATGGCGGTTCATTTGCAGGTCACTAACGGTTTATCCACAGGTCATATGGGAGAGAAATCGAACCACTCCAAAACAGGTCTCAATCAGACCAGAGCCCTTTTTGACCCGCCCATATCCACTCATCTGTCGGATCTAACACTTGCACACCAACCTTAGGGGTTCTACCCCTTTTGCCTAGAGTCTCACTCTCTTCTACCCCATAAATTTGACGCAATTTTGCGCGCATACTGAATAAAGTGATTCATGCACGCCCAAGATCCAAGATGAAGAACGATTCAAAGACGTAACAAGAGAAATACAGTCTAAACATAAAGTAATAAGAAAGTAAAGAGAAATCATATACACCAACAATCACAAGAGATGTGTGTGGTTCGCTAATTTGGTTGCGTCAACGAATGACGATGGCTTCCTTTCAATAAGGGTTACACCTCTCTAAGTCTCAGAAACCTCTCAATGTGAATACAAGAGCAAGAACAATAAATGGTGATTAATGGTTGCTCTAACTTAGAATTTAAAGTCCTAAAAAGTTCCATTTATACAAGGGAGAACCAATGTGATTAAAGTCCAAAGTAACCCTCACTTAAAGCCCAAATCACGAAATTCCAAGCCCGTTCACGTCACCCATCCTTTCGTTGGTCGCGAGTTTCCAACACAAAAATCACAAACAAACAAAAAACTATAGCCACTGACGCACCCCGTGAACTTCTTGCTTGTTGCAACGAATCCCCATATTCTCAGATTGCACGTAATATGCGTGTTCAAAAAACCGATTGGACCGAACCAAATCAAACCGACTATTTTTTTTTATTTAATTTCTTAATCGGTTCGGGCCATGGTTTATTGGCTAAAACACCCCCACCACCCCATCGCCTACGATCACTTTCGGCATACGGACAGAAACATAGGGCTCATAAACATGTTTATTGTATTCATAAACATGTCCCCTCCTAATTTAGGGTGGTCTAACCACTTAAAATGTTGTACCTGTTGGAAATGGGTTTGGAAAACAGCCTAAACATGCATCTTTACCCTTATTTTATTATGGGATCCACATTCTGATTTGGTCCGGACCACGCACAAATACGCTCTCCTACGTGAAGAGTATAATGTAGTATATTTTTTATCCAAAATCATTAAATAATGAATGAAAAATTTGAACTCAAAGTGACCCATTTGAAAGCTACTTAGTGTATTATAGTAAGTGTGGAGCATTTGTCCCATATAGGAAAAATTAAAAATTTTGGTCGAGTTAATAAAATAAAAAATGTGCAGTAAAGCTTGTATGCCTTTGGAGTATCCCAATTCTTTGAAGGGAGATGGTATATACTATGCATGTGTTGGGTGTGGGAGTTTACCCCACGCACGCGTATCGTCCACCCGTTCATCCATCTGCCCGGCTCGGCCCAGTCTGGCTCGGGATTAGGCTTGTAAAAATTCCCTTTCTTTTGGACCAATTTTAATTGAGTTTCTCGATCGATTTTAACCCATTCTTTTAACTCGTTTGGCCTTCTGTTTAACCGAACAGTTGCAACCATTTCTAACTACCGTTTCTAACTGTTCTATCTAAAAATTCAACTAAAAAACCTATAAATTGAGCAGTCCTGTTCAATTCCAACGTATAAAAAAAAATCTTCCCCATTCTTCCTTTGCATTCCATGAAGAGAAAAAATCTGAGGACGAGAAAAAATCTCCAGGAAGGCCCGAAGAAGCTGTTGTGAAAGACCGTTGGGCATTAATAGAAACCTCCAGCCTCGTTTGCACTTGTGTACATTCGATCAGGAGTCTCTCGCGCTTCAGTTTGACCAGGCACAAAGCTTCTTCAGCATCCTTTACCTCTTGATCCACTTCTTCCAAAAGGGGTGCCAATGCGACCAACCTAGCTTCCTCAGTTTGCTGGTCCTCCTGGTGCTTTCGTAACACTTCCCTCTAGCCGATCAGTTGCTGGTTCTTCAAAGTCTTCAGATACGTTATAAGCCAGTCAAAATGGAAACCATCACGCCCCAACTCCCTCAGAAAACCCAGAAATTGGTTAAGAAGGGATCTGGTAACACTTGCAGTAGGGGTACTGGCAATTTCAGCAACAACAATCGCCATGCCTTGAAGTCTGTGACTCATCACGTGAATATTGGAGCGTAGGCAATCTGGTGTGAAGGTCTCAGGGTGGCGATTCACCAGTTGTTCGATCACCAAGCAGTGGTTGACAGGTATTTGAGGAGACTGTCGAAGGACCATTAGGCAGAATGCGTGAGGAGCCAGGTCAGGAAGAGGCAGTTCGCACCCAGACTCGCTCTCGGCTGCAGCACCAGTCGTGGAACCTTGATCATCATGACCAGAGTTTTCTGAAACATCAGGTTCTCAGAAGGGTGAGCCTACAGGCGAAAGAACTGGGGGAGAATTTTCCCGAGCAACCTGAAAAGAGATAGCGCACATGATGAACTTATGAAAAAATCATAAGGTGGAGTTTATGAAAAATCTTAACAAGCGTTTTCTTTGTTAAGTCACCGTTATAAGGTGGAGTTTATGAAAAATCTTAACAAGCGTTTTCGTTGTTAAGTAACCGTTATAAGGTGGAGTTTATGAAAAATCTTAACAAGCGTTTTCGTTGTTAAGTCACCGTTATAAGGTGGAGTTTATGAAAAATCTTAACAAGGCTTTTCGTTGTTAAGTCACCGTTATAAGGTGGAGTTTATGGAAAAAACTTAACAAGTGTTTTCGTTGTTAAGTCACCGTTATAAGGTGGAGTTTATGGAAAAAACTTAACAAGTGTTTTCATTGTTAAGTCATCGTTATAAGGTAGAGTTTATGAAAAATCTTAACAAGTATTTTCGTTGTTAAGTCACCGTTATAAGGTGGAGTTTATGGAAAAAACTTAACAAGTGTTTTAATTGTTAAGTCACCGTTATAAGGTGGAGTTTATGGAAAAACTTAACAAGTGTTTTCATTGTTAAGTCATCGTTATAAGGTGAAGTTTAAGAAAAATCTTATGAAAAATCATAAGATGGATATTATGGAAAATCTTAACAAAAGTTAACAAAAATACCTCAGTCACAACGGGAGCATATGGGGCAGCCGCAGGGACAGGAACCGTTGGGGGCGAGATTATTACCCCAGAAGCCGTAACGGGTCCCTGGACGCAGAAGCCTCCACGCTTTGCAAAACTCTATCACCTGTATAAGGCACCAGGGCCAGCATACTGGGTTCATCAGGCGAAGACACTGAGCTCCCAAACAAAGGCACAACACGATGGGGTGTAAACACACCACTATGTTGGCTACAAGCACCAACCTGGGCCCTGACTACAGGAGTTGGTGTAAGATTAGGAGAAAACTGTGGCACAAAGGCAAGTGTTAGAAAAGAAGAATGGGCACAGAAAATATGAAGAAATATCTCTACGTGTTACTTACCTCAGTTATGGCGCTAAAGAGAGGAATGGCAGTCAGGGGTCTCATCAGCGTCATCGGAAGAAGAACGCTTGCCAACAACGAGGATATTTCAACCTGGGGTACCCAAAACATATCAAAATTCAGCAAGCCAAATAAGAAAAGAGTGGGACCGCAAAGACTGCAACATATAAATTATAGAGGAAATCATACCTCGGGCTCACTCTCCTCAACAAGAACAATGGGGAGAGGAACCTCAGGTGAGGCCTGTAAATCAGAGGGGACCGAGGGTGTTATCTCGGATTGTGTTATTTCGGGTTGTGTTACCACTTCAGGCGAGGAATCACCTCCCACAATGACTTCCCTTACACGTTGACTGCCTGCACAGCGAGAATAGGTAAGCCTCGTTATGGGCGAACGGGGAGGAGTCACATCGGTATGAGATGCACCGAAGCGTCCCCCCACAAAAGAGCTCACGGGAGGACTAGAGGGGTCTGGTCTTTCTATTTCAACTCCCTGCACCATAGTTTTCAAAAAAAAGAAAAATATATATATAAGTAAAGACAGTCGTCCTTAAGGAAAAGGAGATAATAACTAAATCAGGCATACATACCTCCGATTCAGAAGGAGAACGAGAAGACACGACCACGGGTGAAGAAGGAGGAGTAACATCAACAGAAGGGGCAGGAGTGGAATGCACCTCAAGAGTTTGGTGCACCTCAGAAGTTCGTTTCTTCTGGGACTTGGTGCCCAGAGTCTTCTTCCTTTGATCCTGCTGCACCAGTACTGACCCATTGAGGAACCCTGGAGCTCTTTATCCTCCTAGCCATTCGCTCTACAGGATCAACCACCACCGTGGGGAAAGAAACAAAAGAAGGAACAATGACTGCATACCGTTGATACTCGGCATTTATTCGGTCTATTTCTGCTTGGGCCTCCCTCCTTACACGTGCAGCCATCTCAGCAGGCATGGGAGGTGGAATGGAGGCTATGGGAAGAGCTGCCACGGGAGTTTGGGGCTTCTGGGACTTCGATTTCGATTTTGATGTCCCACACTTGGCCGTTTTTGACTTCTTGGCAGGTGGTTGAGAAGCCCCCTTGTTGGTAGTAGCTGCAGTAGAGGGGGCAGCCTTCTTTGGAGCAACAGGAGTCCTGGATTTTGGCGTTGCAACTGGGACCATGGGACAAAATGGGGGAAAATCGGTAGGAGGTGCTTTGGGGGTTGAACTCAGAGGGAATTATATCCCAAGTACAGAGTTTCCTTTTAGCCCCAACTCCAGGGCAGAAAATGAAGAAACGGGAGGATACACCGGATCTCCCTCAACGAACTCAGCAATTTCAGCTAGTTATTTCGGCCAGTACTTGGTGGAAAACAAAGGGGTCACATCCCCATGCCTAGTAATACTGGGAATAGTGACACGCCCAGCCATTGTTGAACATATCCCCCACGCAGAGGTCGAATAAAACAGGGAACAAGCCTCGCCAAAGAAGACCTTGGGGTTTGACGATTGAAACACTGGACGTGGCGCCCCCTGGTCAAACCCAAACTGGCGGCTACATCAATTGGGATTATAATGCTCGCTCGTATATCCCCACTCGGTGTAGGAGGGCAGATATCCTGGAGAAAATAGAAGGACCACGGTAAGCAAGGGATCCTCAATATCGGGAGAAGGGTCCTGTATCACTCTGGCTTTATGATGAAAAAAGTCACAAGTGTGAAAGAAGGCATCCTCCTGATAAGGCCTCATGACGAAGTTCTCGAAACGGTCAATCACAGAAATTAGTTCCTTTCGTCTTTGTCTCTTGTGATAAATGAAAGACCGTGGAGGCAGAATTGTTTCCCTCGAAGGAGGACTGTTGGTCTTGGCCGCTATGGAAGGAAAGCGGAAGTAAAGGAAGCTGGTCAGAAGAACGCTGTTGGCAAAATTAGCCAAGTTATAACGGCCAAGAGAGCGTTCCATGTCAAACAAAGTCCTATCTAGCCAGGTGTAGAGGGATCCCAAGGCAATTGCAGCCAGTGGGAGTTTTATGCTCGAGCCAAGCGAAGGGGCAGGTTGATAAGGTCCCTTCGGGGATGGTCATTGGGTTTTCCCATCAAAAGGAAACGGGAAATAATCACAATAATGTAGGCGGGAAGTTCCAACGGCGTACCTTGACCAGGGGCAGTTGATGAAGAGTTGCCTTCACCAGAACTTTTGAAGAAATAATTGATCAAGGGAGAAAAAGTAGCTTTGTTGGAAGAACCGATGCAGCTTCGGCATATGCGATCCAACTCCAAACGATCTGCAGTCTCTTGAGCATCAAGAGCCTCATCGGTGTAAGGCTCATGGCCTGTTGCATTGAGGCCCAGGAGCTCGCACACGTCCTCCAGAGTTATAGTGAACTCGCCCCACGCAGCGATGAACGTGTGAGTAGTCACGTTCCATCGAGAGACCAAGATAGGAAGGGCAACATTATTCTTTGAGAGAGTGAACTCACCAAACCATTTGGCCCGTTGTAGCCCAATCTTGGTGAGGACATCAGCATAGGAACTCTGCATGTGGGAGTTCCAGGCAGTAAAGTGGGAGTGGGATCCCCCGGGTGCTTCGAAATCAATGTGGGACCATGGAAAGTCCCCTCGCTCCAAGCGAAATCGGAGAGTTCCTTCTAGGGGCAGAAAGCCCCACTTAGAAAATTCTTCGTCCTCATCACCCAACAGTAGGGCGTCAAACTTAGAAGAAAAACAGACAGTCTTACAGGCAACAGCAAAGTCATCATCCTCCCCAAAAATGGGAGAGCGACGATAAAACCGCAGCTGTTCCTGGTGGGCAGCACCCAGGGCAGAGGCAGCAGTGGTGGTGGCAGACGGAACACTGGTGGCAGACACGGTGGGGTTGCTTGAAGATGCCATGGCAAATAATGACACCGTAACAGAGAAAGCTTCGAGAAAAAAGGGATTGGGAGCGAGAATGGAGAAACACGATCACAAGTGGTGGTATAGAAGGTGAAGAATGAAGCTCTTGCAATAATGGAGTTTTTTCTCTCTCTCTCTCTAAAAAAGAAATGCCAGTCTGAAGAAGATAGTAACAGAGTAAGAAAAAACAAAGGAGAAGGTTCAAAGTGTTTTGAATATGGCTGTTTGAAAATTTCGGGGTCGTCGTTTCAGTCTCCCACCATCACACGTGCAAGGCCGCCTAAAATCATTTCCAATGAACACGTGGCACCTTGGTAAGTGCTTTGACAGTTGAGAGGACTGCGCCATATCATTAATGAAGTGACATCTGGGGAACACTAATCGTTGCCTTCCTATACAAGCTTGAGTTTTGGCGCCAACAAAATTTCTTGTCAGACTTATCTAATAAAGCCCCCAACGAAGAAGATGTCCCAACGGTTCTGCATAAAGGAAAAATGCCTGAATCTTTTCACAACAAATAAAGGTCCATCGGTTTGAGAAGTTTTCGTGAAGGCATTTCTTGTCCCCACAACCAATCCCTACACGAGGGGGCAAATGTAGGGGGGGATTGAAGGTAATCCTGAGATTAGGGATAATTCCCTAATTAGCAACAGTGTTTGAGGATTAACGCAATAACAATCAACTCAATCATGGCATCCTGGTGAGGCAGCTTAGCGTGGCAACTCAAGCGTGGCAGCTTGGTGAGACAGCTTAGCGTGGCAACTCAAGTGTGGCAGCTTGGTGAGGCAGCTTAGCGTGGAAACTCAAGCGTGGCAACTCATACTTTAGCTTGTTGTGTTAGTCATATTGTATATTTGGTTACATTTACTGTAAGCTATAACGGTTGTAATGATGTAATGAGAATAATAAAGAGTTTTAGTGTGAAGTCAAACGGTACTTGCGAGAGACCAGGCTTGGCAGGGCCTGGGAGAGCTGTCATGCTCTATCGAATGACCTCATCGTGGGAACTTTAGAGGGACTTGGTTTGGAGGATTGAGAAGTAAGGCACCGTTGGGGCTTGTCCTGACCATATTAGATACACCTGGTAAAACACCGAAGGACCCTGACCGTGGAACCTCAAGCGGAGCAGCTTGGAGTTCCATCGGGCGTTGAGTTATGAACCAAGTAGCCCTCTACTTAATGTCACATCTACTGTAGGTGACGTCACTAGCCAGCTATATAATGTCAGACCTGCACTTGAGTAAACCACCGTGGTATTTGGGGCTGTCAGGCAGTTGGTGAGCCACCTCTGCGACAAAAGCCCCTGACACACTGTGGTTAGGCAAAAGGCATGTCTTGGCATTTAATGTTTATGACGTGGAGACAAATAGTGCATCAGGCATTTAATGTTGTGACATAAAGTATGAGGGATGTATTTTCATAATCTTTAATGACTGAGTTGCCTCGGGGGTGGTGTGGGGGGCTATTTAAGGACCCCAACCACCTCTGAGGAGGGATGATCCTTTTGAGAGTTGAAAAGAGTTATTAAAAAACCAGAGAAGTCTTACTCACCCACCATTGTCATTTATTACTAAGATTTTAATACCTGACAGGGATCCTTGAGGGTATTTTGGTGTGATCTTACCTGCCTACCAAGGTGTATCTGGGGTGCTTACTTATCTCTCCCTCTAGCTAAGCCACTTCTAAAGTTCATTATTATTCCCCGAGTTATACACGAGAGGCTTTGTGAGTTTAAACCGGGTATAACTTCATTGTGCCTATATCTGTGTGTCCTGTCATTAATCTGGTGGTCTTGGGCAAATTAACTTGTCATTTCCATACTCAATAGGGGTGACGCCTCCATATATATATAATCTAAAGTACCCTCTTACAGTCGCGATGTACGAGGAAAAACCCACAACGGGAAACAACCTCAAACGGCCCTAGCCTCAAATCCACTAAGTACGGAATTTACAATTACAAGACAAAAGACTTACATCACACGACTCGATCCCTCTTAAGTCTCGACGCTCCTTCTTGCAAACACCTTCACTTAGCGAATAACCACGAAGCTCCACCGCGGTCTCGGAATCCACCAATCGAACTTTATGTGGTCACCGTCACTCGAACTAGGAGCCTTTCTTCAAGTGGGTAAATCAAGAAAACCTCTTATTCTTTGTGGGATTTAGAAGCGAACCCAAACTTCTCTTCTTTAATGGTGTAGAGAAGAACGGTGCCAAAACTCCAAGCAAGATGTATATATATATAAGAACTTGGATAAACACAACTATGGGTGTAAACAAGAGTGATAAATGATTTTCTCCTTGAAAATTAACACTAAAAAACAATGAACTTTTCCCTCAACAATTTTGCTCTCAAAAACACTCTCTTGAGGTTGGTAGGATATGAAAAGTTACATTAAAAAAATAATTTCCCTCACATAATAAAGTCTGAGAAAAATTAGTTAATAAACAAGTGGGGAAGTGGGAGAAAACTTCTTAAAACTGCAAAAAAAAAACTGTTCCCACCAAATCTCGTTCGAACGAGTCTTCTAACGAAGTTCTAGTATGAACTCGTTAGAAGTTCGTTAGAAATCTCGTTAGAACGACCATCTCGTTCCAACGACATTTTGAACGAAGTTCCAGTATGCTATAAGGGGAAGTCGTTGGCAATCTCGTTCGAACGACTTGTGGTTCAAACGACAATCTCGTTCGAACGACACTTCGAACGAACTCACAGAATGTTCAAAAATTCTTTTTAAGCCCAGAAACTTTTATATTCTTTATATATAAGTTTTAACAGAAAACATTATGAAAACAAAACACAGTTTTAAAAACCTAACACCCAATATAAACCGTTCCAAGATCCTATATATATATATATATATATATATATATATATATGTGATGCATTCATACCTTGTGAGTATGGAACTACTATTGATGAAGTAAAAATGAGGCACTTAAACTCGACATTTTGATGAAGCTTTATTCACTTGGCCGCTACGTCTTCAACAAACACGTCACAGGCTTGAAAGATGATCAATATACTCTATCCTACAACTCAAACGTTTTTGTCCGGAATTGAACCAAAATAACAAAAGGACTCAATTGGAAATTTGCGTCCTTACAGTTTTGCTTCGAAGGGCATACTTAAAAGTCGTGCCTAGTGAAAAATTATAACATTTTTGTACCTAATTATTATTTTGCACATTTGATGTCACAAATGGTACAAAACTATATTTTTGGAAAGACTACGAGGATAAATAACCTAATAGTTTGAACTACCATAAAATAGGTCATCTTAAAAAAATTATAAAGTTTTGCTTCGAAGGTTGGTAGCTAATTTTTGTCCTAGCAGATTGGAAGTACCAAAATGGTCTAAAAATATCTTTTATGGGGAACTATGGAGGATAATGACCTAAAGGTTTGAACTACCCGGAAATAGGTCATCTTAATAAAATCACAAGTTTTGCTTCAAATGGCGTATCTAAAAGTCGCGCCTAATGAAAAGTTACAAAATTTTGGTACGTAGTTATTTTTCTTACAAATTTGAAATTCCAAATGGTCCAAAATTGTGTTCTTGAGGGAACTCGGGGGGTAAGAACCTAATAGTTTGAACTATTGAGATATAGGCGGTCTTGAAAAAATTCACAAGTTTTGCATCGAAAGACATACCTAAAAGCTACGCATAGTCATCATTTTTGTACCTAACTGTTGTTATTAAGCATTAGAAGTCCCCCAATCATCTAAAACATCTTTTAGGGGGGAGTACAGAGGACAAGAACCTAAAGGTTTGAATGACCGGGGAACGGTCGTCATAAAAAAACTCGTGAGTTATTTTTTGAAGAGCAGACCTAGAAGTTGCGCCTAGTGGTAAATTATAATATTTTGGTACTAAATTGTTGTACTGGAGCATTTGAAGTCCTAAATGTCCAAAAATTCCATGTAAGGGGAACTATGGAGGTAAAAAATCAGACAATTTGAATTACCAGAAAATGCGTCATCTTAAAAAATTCACTAGTTTTACTTCGAAAGGCATACATCAAATTCGCCCCTACTGGAAAATTATAACATTTTGGTCCATAATTGTTGTCTTGATGCATTAAAATCCCCAAAATGGTCGAAAAATATCTTGTAAGGTAACTACGAAGGGCAAGAACCTAATAGTTTGAACTATGAGGAAATAGGTTGTTTTTAAAAAATTCACTACTTTTTCTTCGATGCGTGTACCTAGAATTCATGATTAGTGAAAAATTATAATATTTTCTTACCTAATGGTTGTCTTGATGCTTTGTAATCCCCTAAATGGTCTAAAAATATCTTGAGGGGGAATACGAAGGGAAACAACCTAATAGTTAAGACAATTGGGAAACAGGACGTCTTGAAAAAATTCACAAGGTTTTCTTTGAATGGAGTACTTAAAAGTCACGCCTAGTGCTAAAATATAATATTTTGGTACCTAATTGTTGCCTCTGTATTGGAAGTCCCAAAATGGTCCAAAACTATCATGTAGGGGGGACAACGGTGAGCAAAAACTAAAAGTTTTAACTACCAAGAAATAGGTCATTTTCAAAAAATTGACGAGTTTTTATTTAATGGTGGCACCTCAAATTCGCACCTAGAGATAAATTATAATACTTTGGTACCTAATTGTTGTACTAACACATTTGAATCCCAAAATGGTTTGAAAGTTTCTTTTAAGAGGACTACGAAGGATAAGAACCTAACAGTTTGAACTATCAAGAATATTTTGTCTTTAAAAATTAACGAGTTTTGCTTCGAAGGTCATACCTAGATGTCATGCCTAGTAGAAAATTATGACATTTTGGTACCCAATTATTATCTTCATGAATTGTAAGTCCCAAAATATTCCAAATATATCTTATAGGGCGGACTACGGAGGACAAGAACCTAAAGGTTTGAATTACCAGGAAATAGGTCATGTTAAAAAAATTCACGAGTTTTACTTCGAAGGGCGTACCTAGTAGTTGCGACTAGTGAAAAATTATAAAATTTTGGTACGTAATTATTGTCTTGTCGCATTTGAAGTCTGAAATGGTCCAAAATTATATTATTAGGGGCACTACAAAAGGCAAGAACCTAATATTTTGAACTATCAGGATATATGTCATCTTAAAAATTATCAAGTTTTGTTTCGAAGGACATAACTAGATGTCGTGCCTATTAGAAAATTATAACATTTTGGTATGTAATTTCTGTCTTGGCGCATTGCAAGTCCCAAAATGGTCCAATTTTATGTTTTAGGGGAACAACAGAGAAGAAGAACATAAAGGTTTGAATAATCGAGAAATTGACGATCTTCAAATAAACAAGAGTTTTACTTCAAAGAGCATAGTAGAAGTCATGCCTAGTGGAAAACTATTACATTTTGGTACCTAAATGTTGTACTGACACATTTGAAATCCCAAATGGTAAAAAACTATCTTGTTAGGAGGAATACTAGGGTAAGATTCTCATAGTTCGAACTATCAAGAAATAGGTCGTTTTAAAAAAATCATGAATTTTGTTTTAAAGGGTTTTCCTCAAAGTCACGCGTAATGGTAAATTACAACATTTTTATGCATAATTATTTTCTTGATGCATTGGAAGTCCTAAAATGGTCGAAAAATATCTTTCAAGGGGAACTATAGAGGATAAGATCTAAAGGTTTGAACCACCAGGAAATAGGTCGTTTTTTAAAAAACTCACAATTATTCTTCGAATGGTGTTCCTAGAAGTCGCGCCGTGGTCCAAAAATATCTTGTAAGGAGGACTACAGAGGACTAAAACCTAATAGTTTGAACTATCGAAAAATAGGTTGTCTTTAAAAAATTCACGAGTTTTTATTCGAATGGCATACCTAAAAGTCACGCATCGTGCTAAATTTTAATGTTTTGGTACTTAATTATTCTTTTGATGCGTTAAAAGTTCTTAAATGATCCAAAAATATCTTGTTTGGGGGAGTACGGAGGACACAAAATTAAAGGTTTGAATTACTAGGAGATGGGTAATCTTTAAAAAACTAACGAGTTTTTCTTCGAAGGGAGTACCTCGAAGTCGCGCCTACAGGTAAATTATAATATTTTGGTATAAAATTGATATCCTGATGCATTTGATATCCCAAATGGTCAAAATAAATCTTTTTCGGTAGTTAAAACTTTTAGGCTCTTATCCTCCGTAGTCCTACCGACAAGATACTTTTGGACCATTTTGGGATTCCAGTAAGTCAGGACAATAATTATGTACAAGAATATTATAATTTACCACTACTTATGATTTCAGGTAGGCCATCCGAAGAAAAGTCGTGAATTTTTATAAGATGACATATTTCTCGACAGTTCAAAGTGTTAGGTTCGTGTCGTCCGTATTCCCACCAAAAAAATATTTTTGGACCATTGTGGGGCTTCTAAAGCTTCAGGATAACCATTAGGTTAGAAAATATTATAATTTTCACCAAGCACGAATTTTAGGTACGCACATCATAAAAAAATCAAGATTTTTTTTTAAAAATGACCTATTTCATAATAGTTCAAACTATTAGGTTTGTTCCCCTCGTAGTCCCCTAACAATATATGTTTTGACGATTTGGGGGATTACAATGCACTAAGACAACAATTAGGAACCAAAATGTTATAATTTTCCACTAGGCGTGACTTTTAGGAATTCCCTTCAAAACAAAACTTGTGAATTTTTTAAGATGACCAATATCTCGATAGTTCAAACTGTTAGGTTATTTTCCTCCATAGTCCCCCTTACAATATATTTTTGTACTATCTCGGACTTCAAATGCATTAGTACAAAAATTAAGTACTAAAGTATTATGATTTATCACAAAGCCTGACTTCTAGGTATGCCTTTCGAAGTATAACTCTTGAGTTTTTTTAAGACGACTTATTTCCCGATAATTCAGACCTTTAGGTTCTTATCATTTGTAGTTCCCCCAGAAGACATTTTTGGTCCATTTTGGGACTTCAAATGCATCGGGACAATAATTATATACTAAAATGTTATAATTTTTCACTCTGCGTGACTTTTGGGTACGCTCTTCGAAGCAAAATTTGTGAATTCTTTAAAGACAACCTATTTCTTGGTAGTTCAAACAATTATATTCTCGCCCTCTCTATTCCCCCAACAAGATAGTTTTAGACCATTTTGGATTTCAAATGTTTCAGGAAAATAACTAGTTATCGAAATGTTATAATTTTTCACTATGCGCAACTTTTAGCTAGGCCCTACGAAGCAAAACTCATGATTTTTTTTACGATGTTTAATTTTTTTAGTAGTACAAATTATTAGGTTCTTGACTTCGTATCCCTTTAAAAGATATTTTTGGATCATTTTGGGACATCGAACGCATCAGGACAACAATTAGGTACAAAAATATTATGATTTTCTGATAGGCATGACATCTAGGTACCCCCTTTGAAGCAAACTTGATAATTGTTTAAAGATGACCTATTTCCTGATAATTCGAACTATAGGTTCTTGCCCTTTGTAGTTCCCTAAATAATATAGTTTTGGGACATTTTGCACTTGAATTGCATCAGGAAAATAATTAGGTACCAAAATGTTATAATTACCCACGAGATGTGAATTTTAGGTACGTCCTTCGAAGCAAAACTTGTGAATTTTTTGAATATGACTATTTCCCTGTAGTTCAAGCCTTTAGGTTCTTATCCTCCGTATCCCCTCTACAAGATATTTTTGGACAATTTTATGACTTCTAATGCATTAGAACAATAATTATGTATAAAATTGTTGTAATTTACCACTAGGTGTGACTTTTAGGTATGCCATTTGAAGCAAAACTCGTGAATTCTTTAAGATGGCCTATTTCTCAATAGTAAAACTACTAGGTTCTTTCCCACCGTATTATCCCCAATAAGATATTTTTAGACCATTTTGGGACCATTAGCTAAGAAAATGTTATAATTTTTTAACAAACACAAATTCTAGGTACGCCCATCAAAGAAAAACTCATTATTTTATTTCAAATGGCCAATTTCTCAATAGTTCAAACTATTAGGTTATTTCCCTCCATAATACCCCTAAAAGATATGTTTTGACAATTTTGGGGATTAAAATTCATCGATACAACAATTAGGTACCAAAGCGTTATAATATTCCATTAGATGCGACTTCTAGGAATGCCCCTCAAAGCAAAACTCGTGAATTTTTTAAGATGACCTATTTCTCGGTAGGTCAAATTGTTAGGTTCTTGTCCTCCATAGACTCCCTACATGATATTTTTGTACTATCCTGGACTTCAAATGTGTTAGTACAACAATTAAGTACCAAAATATTCTAATTGACCACTGGCGCAACTTCTAGGTATGCCTTTCGAAGAATAACTCATGAGTTTTTTTAGGACGACCTATTTCCTGGTAGTTCAAAACTTTAGGTTCTTGTTATCCATGGTCCCACCTATTAAAATATTTTTGGACCATTTTGAGACTTCCAATGCATATGGACAATAATTATGCACAAATATGTTATAGTTTAGCACTACACTCAACTTTTAGTCACGCCATTTGAAGCAAAATTAGTGAATTTTTTAAAGACGACCTATTTTTGGTATTCCCCCTACAATATGTTATTAGACCATTTTAGGGCTTCAAAAGTGTTAGGACTACCACTAGGTAATAAAATGTTATAATTTTCCACTAGACACGAATTTTAGGTACGCCCATCGAAGAAAAACTCATGATTTTTTTTAAAATGACCTATTTCTTGATAGTTCAAACTATTAGGTTCTTGCCCTCCGCATCCCCCCTATAAGATATGTTTGGGACATTTTTGGGCTTCCAATACATCAGGAAAACAATTAGGGACCAAAATGTTATAATTTTCCACTAGATACGACTTTTAGGTATGTCATTCGAAGCAAAACTTATTAAATTTTTGAAGACCTCCAATTTCCCGATAGTTAAAACGGTTAGGTTCTTATCTTCCATAATCCCACCTAAAAGTTACTTTGGGACCATTTGGGACTTCAAATGTGTCAGGAAAACGATTAGGTACCAAAATCTTATAATTTATCGCTTAGCATGACTTTTAGGTATGCCCCTAGAAAAACTCGTTACTTTTTTTAAGACAGACTATTTCCCGATAGTTCAAACCTTACGGTTCTTGTCCTTAGTAGTCCCCCCTAAAAGATATTTTTGGACCATTTTTCAACTTCCAATGTGACAAAACAACAATTATGTACGAAAATGTTATAACTTACCACTACTCGTGACTTTTAAGTATGCCTTTCGAAGCAAAACTCGAGAATTTTTTGAAGATGACCTATATCTCCAAACTATTAGGTTCTTACCCTATGTATTCCCATAACAAGATAGTTTTGGACCATTTTGGATTTCAAATGTGTCATTACAATAATTAGGTACCAAAATATTATAATTTTTTACTATGAGCGACTTCTAGGTATGCATTTCAAAGTAAAACTCGTGATTTTTTTTAAGAGGGGTTATTTTCTGGTAGTTCAAACTATTAGGTTCTTGCCCTACATATCCTCCCTAAAAGATATTTTTGGGTCATTTTAGGACTTCTATTGCATCAGGACAATTATTAGGTACTAACTTGTTATAATTTTCTATAAGCACGACATCTAGGTATGCCCTTCGAAACAAAACTTGATAATTTGTTTAAAGAGGACCTATATCACGATAGTTCAAATTGTTAGGTTATTACCCTTTGTAATCCCCCAAACAATATAGTTTTGGACCGTTTGGAACTTCAATTGCATCAAGACAACAATTATATACTAAAATGTTATAATTTTCCATAAGGAACGACTTCTAGGTATGCCCTTCCAAGCAAAACTCGTGAATGTTTTAAAGATGACCTATTTTCAATTGCTCAACATTTAGGTTATTGTCCTCTATAGTGCCCCCTACAAGATATTTTTGAATAATTTTAGGACTTCCAATGCATCAGGATGATAATTAGGTACATAAATTTTTTAATTTATAGTTTTCCATTAGGTTTAACTTCTAGGTATGCCCTTCCAAGCAAAATGCGTGAATTTTTTTAATAGGAGCTATTTTTCGATTGTTCAAATTATTAGGTTCTTGTCCTCCGTACTCCCCTTATAAGATATTTTTGGACCATTTAGGATGTCAAATGTGCCAGGACAATAATTAAGTACCACGATATTCTAATTTACCACTAGGCGTAACTTCTAGATACACCATCTCATGAATTTATTTTAAGACGACTAATTTCCTGGTAGTTCAAACTATCAGTTTATTGACCTCTGTTGTCCCCGTACAAGATAATTTTAGACCATTTTGGGACTCCGAATGCATCAACTCAATAATTAGAAACAAAAATGTTATAATTTTCAACTACGCTCGACTTTTAGGTACGCCCTTTGTAGCAAAACTCATAAATTATTTGAAGACACCATATTTCTCGGTAGGTCAACCTATTTATTTCTTATCGTTCGTAGTCCCCGTACAAGATATTTTCTTACTCCGAATGCATCAGGGCAATAATAAGAAACAAGAATGTTATAGTTTTACACTACGGGCGACTTTTAGATATCCCGTTCAAAGCAAAACTTTGGAATATTTTAAAGATGGCCTATTTTCTGATAGGTAACTATCAGTTTATTGCCCACCATAGTTTTCTTGTATAAGGTATTTTTAGACCAGTTTGGGACTCAAAATGCATCAGGGAAACAATTATAAATAAAACTGTTACTTGTTTACATTACGAGCAACATTTAGGTATCCTTCCGAAGCAAAACTCATGAATTGTTGTAAGACGACCTATTTCCCTATAGGATAAACTATAAGTTTCTTACCCTTTGTAGTCCATCGTAAAAGATATTTTTGTAACATTTTAGGACTCCCAATATGTGAGGGCAATAATTAAGAACACTTATTCTATAGTTTTGCACTATGCACAACTTCTAGGAATCCACTCTGAAGTAAAACTCGTGATATTTTCGCAGATGACCTATTTCTCAATAGTTTAAGCAATTAGTTTCTTGGCCTCCGTTGTCCCCCGTACAAGATATTTTTGGGCCATTTTGGGATTCTGAATGCGTCAGATCAATAAATAGAAATAATTTTTTTTATAGTTTTACACTACGTGTGACTTCTAGGTACGCCCTTAAAAAAAACTCATGAATTGTTTAAAGATGTCCTATTTCTTGATAGTTTAAACTATCAGTTTCTTTCCCTTCTTATTTCACCGTACAAGATATTTTTGGACAATTTTGGAACTCCTAATGCATAAAGGTAACAATTAAAACATAGATTTTATAGTTCTACACTACGTGCGACTTGTAGGTATCCCCTTCGAAGCAAAACTCGTGAATTTTTCGAAGACAACTTATTCCCCGATAGGTCAAGATATCAGTTTCTTGTCATATTTAGTCTAGTGTACAAGATATTTATGAAACATTTTGGGACTCTCAATGGTAAGGGAAACATCAAGAAAAAAAGTATTATCGTTTTACACTTTGCACGACTTCTAGATATGTCATCCGAACAAAACTCATGAATTTTTTGAAGACGACCTATTTCTCAGTAGTTCAGACTATTAGTTTCCTGGCCTTTATTGGCCCCCTTACAAGACATTTTTCGACCATTATCGAACTCCGAATGCATCAGAAAAATAATTAAAACACTATTTTTATAGTTTTCCATTGCGCGCGATTTCTAGGTGCGCCCTTCGAATCAAAATTCGTGATTTTTTTAAGATGGCCTATTTAGAGGTAGTTTAAACGAGAAATTTATCACCCTCTTTATTCCCCCGTACAAGATAATTTTGGATCATTTTGGGACTCTGAATGCATCAACGCAACAATAAGAAAAAATGTTATAATTTCCCACTACGCTCGACTTCTAGGTATGCCCTTTGAAACAAAACTTGTGAACTTTTTGAAGACAACCTATTTCTTGATAAGTGAAACTATTAGTTTCTTGCCCTCTGTAGTCCCCCCACAAGATATTTTTGGACCATTTTTGGACTCCGAATGCATCCGGGCAAGAATTATAAACAAAAATGTTATATTTTTACACAACGAGTCCCCTTCGAAGCAAAACTCGTGAATGTTTTAAGGATAACCTATTTCCCGATTAGTAAAACTATTAATTTTTTGCCCTCCGTAGTTTTCTCGTGTAAGATATTTTTGGACCATTTTGGGACTTTGAATTCATCAGGGAAAAATTAAAAATAAAAATGTTATAGTTTTACATTACACGCGACTTCTACGTATCCCTTTCGAAGTAAAACTTATGAATTTTTTTACGACAACCTATATCCCGGGAGTTTAAATTGTCAGTTGCTTGCCCTCTGTAGTCCACCGTACATGATATTTTTGGACTATTTTCGTACTTAGAATGCGTCAGGGGAACAATTAAAAATAAAAATATTATATTTTAACACTACAGACAACTTCTAGGTGACCCCTCCTAAGCAAAACTCAT
Organism: Sambucus nigra; assembly: GCA_949130495.1. Classification (NCBI taxonomy): domain Eukaryota; kingdom Viridiplantae; phylum Streptophyta; class Magnoliopsida; order Dipsacales; family Adoxaceae; genus Sambucus; species Sambucus nigra. The sequence continues at coordinate 658,858,254 of OX422213.1, read as the reverse complement.
GAATTCTTATAAGACAACTTATTTTTAGGTATATTAAACTATGAGTTTCTTGCCCTTCATAGTCCACCGTAAAAGATATTTTTGGAACATTTTGGAACTCCCACTACATAAGGGCAATAATTATAAACACACACTATGATCGACTTCTAGGTATACCCTCTGAAGAAAAACTCATGATATTTTTGAAGATGGCCTATTTCCTCGTAGTTCTAACTATGATTTTCTTGGCCTCTGTTGTCCCTTGTACAAGATATTTTGGGGCCATTTTTGAACTCCGAATGCGTTAGGGAAATAATTAGACATAATTTTTTTATAGTTTTACAATACTCAAAACTACCAGGTACGCTCTTCGAAGCAAACTCTTGAATTATCAAAAGACGACCTATTTTGCCAGTATTTCAAACTCTAAGTTTCTTGCCCTTCATACTCCACCATACACGATATCTTTGGACCATTTTGGGACTCCAAATGGATAAGGGTAATATTAGAAATAAAAATGTTATATTTTTACCCTCTGACAGAGGCATGTAGGCATTATCCAAAAATATCTGAAGGGTGTCCCTTATAAGACCATTTCTACCAAGCTCCCTAATAATGATAAATACTTGGGTAAGATGACCTAAAAGATTTTATGGCACCGCAACACTATCTCCAAGACACCTCTCAAGTAGGTCACCCCTGTATTGGTGAGGTCCCTACTCGATGAATCCATCTATTCGAAACAACTTGAGCCTCAACCTGCCAATCCCAATTGAAAGGGAAAGGCAAAAGCTCCTACTGCTTCTAAAAGGAAGAATCATGATGTTGATATATCGAATTTCATACTAGTTACCGATGCTCTACCTACTGATGTTCCTACTACTACTGCTGCCCTTGATTCCCCTCCTTCATCGGTAAGAAATAAGGTGAGAAAGAAAAAGAAAAAGGCTAGTTCTGAGGTCATTGCTCCCTCTTCTGCACCAGACAGGGGTCTAATACTAATGATCTTGGGGTAGAGGAGACATACCAGACTGTACGGGAGCAGGGCTATGAGGACTTGGGTTTATCTTCTGACGAGCCTCCTGCCACTTCCATTCCTGTTGGTAAAGGTATCATAGCGGTCTCCTCTTTACTTAGTGAAACTGTCTTTCAAGGGGTTTCACTTGCTGGTTCCCCTTTTAATTCATTTGAAGAGGAACTAGTTAATTATAGAAGTACTCCTTCCTATGATGATGACAATTCTTCTTCAAATGACATGAGTGACATTAAACCCTCATGGCGAACATGGTCTTGACACTTTTACTTTCTTGCTAGTTTCTGGAGAGTCCTCTAGCAAGAACATCATGATATATTCTCCTTCTACTAATAGTCCTACCACTGGGCATCTCTCGTATGGTAAGGGTGCATGCACAACTACTTTAAGTCATTTCCTTTAATTTCCTTTGTGTTTCTGCTTAATTCATTTATGTCCTTGTGGTATTTACAGGTTTCTTCTATTGTGGCGAGTGATCCTTTGCCTCCACCTCTTGCTCGAGCGCCATTTCCCAGGGAGAGGAATTCTGTGGTGGTCTCTTATTTTGGTCAGGCTAGAGAGGTTTGTTAAATTGTTACTTCCTCTTTATTGAAATATTACTTTCTTCCTTTTCCCTTTTCTATTAATCTTTCGCTGACGTAGATTGTTCTTTTTTTGCCTTTGGATCTATCTTTTGTGTTCCCTACGACTGCGAGGGCCTATTCTATATCCTCTCATTTCATCTAGGTAATTCCCAAGTCTCATGAGTCCTTACTTAACATGTCATATTTTTAAACATATTTTGATATCTTTCTCTTTGTGTGTTTACAGAGGACCGTTCCTCCCGGACATGCTTCCCCACCTCCTACCTCTATTGCGGTGAGGGGTTCCTCTGTCTGGCTTCCAAAGGTATGTGGACTTATTACTTCTGCCATATTCCTCTGTTCACTATCATTTTTATGTATAATTGATCCTTGTGTCATATGTGTTGTCTTTTTCTTTCTTCCTTACAGGGCTTGTCCCCATGTGGCCCTTCCTATACTGGAGGAACGGTGCTGCTTACTAGAGTTACTGTTCCGGGTTTGTCACCCTTCGAGAGGATTCTTATCTCTCGAGTTTATGTACCTATGGATAATAGGCCTCATGTCCATCCTCTGTCATCCCAATCGATCTTTACTATCGCTTCTAGTGAGCCCGTTTCACAGGCTATCACTTCTTCTCAGGTACTGCACATTCTTGTTAGGATCGACTTTTTCTTCATCCGAGTTTGTCTCTAACAATCTTGTGACAATCAGGCCACTACCACTTCTCCGGCTATACCACCACTCATTTTTCATCCTTCTTCCCTAGAGGGGATTCAGGTACACATGTTTTGGAATCTTTTATTTCTTAACTCAATTTTACTTTACCATCGTGATTTTATTCTTATGTCTTGCCACCACTTGTTCGTGTTTCAGTCTGCCAATATTACTGCTTCTCTAGCTGCATCTCCGATAGCCCCTATGGCTGTGGAGGCCCCTCCTGCTAGTGGTTCTGGTGGAGGCATTATTATTGAACCTTCCTCGGTACTTATTTTAACTTGACTTTGCTGCCTCTCTATATATTTTCTTCACTATATAAGTAACTTGCTAACACTTACAAAAAAAATTTATTCGCAGGTTAGTTCGAGTGAGGCTTCTTCGTCTATGGTGCCTGCATTGAGTGCTGTAGAGGAGACTTTCCACGCATCACCCATAGAACCTCCCTTAGATTTTTCGATGGTGACCACATAGGTACCATGTATTTCTGATATAAGAGTAACTATTATTGTGCTCCTCCTTGCTTGTACATATTCTAATATTTCTTGCCCTCAGGCTAGCATAGCTGAAGTCCCCTTATCTGAGGAGCCTATTCTAAGTTCTGTGGGAATGACTTCTCAGGTATTCTAGTTTTGCACACTTGTTTGTTATACTTGTGAGTTTTTCTTTTCTTACTGCATGAACATTTTACAAATTTTTCTAACATATCTGTAGCCGTGGTCCCTTTTCTGCGAGACCTATATTTGGGTTCTTAGTTTGTCACTGTACCGTCTCCTATGCTTGTGGAGACTTTGGTCAACATCTCGGAGGAGACTGCTCCGGTATATGTGACACGCTATTTTTTATTGACTTGGGTTGTTTGTGCAAGAGTTTATTGACACTTCCCCGCCTTGTTATCTTGCAGGTCAGTGTTGCATCTTCTCTTGCCGTCGTATGATCTTTAGCTGGTGTCTTAGACAATACTTCCTAGGTAAACACTTGATCTACTTAGGCCTTTTGAACTTTCTTTTTCTGTGCAAGTGCTTGTCGACACTTACCTGTTTCCCTATTTTTAGGTTAACGCTGTAGCTATTACAATATCTATGGAACATCCAGGGGAGGTCTCTATGAGAGAGGTATTATACTGTCATACCCTCCTCTCCTTTTTATTTCCCATTTTCTTCTTATTTGTACTGTGCAAGTAGGCTCACCCTCACACCCATTTTTCCCTATTTTTAGGTTAGTGGGGCGGTTGTCCCTAATTCTGCGAGACATATTACCAGTGTTGTACTACGCACTCCCCAAGTATTAAACTGTCATACCTAGTTTACTTTTAGCTCTATGCTTCATGCCTTTTCATTTATTTTTTAACAAAAAGCATTGATATCAAAGTTTCCTCTCCTCTGTTAGGCTGGCATTTAGGGTCATGTGGTGCCTCATCGATTTGGCAATAGCATACTTACCCCTTTGGGCTTTGAGGTAAGTCTTGCAATCCTTGTTCAATCTTGAGTGTAGCTACTCTACCTTCTTTCTTCGTAACTTACATTTTTCATTTCTCGCTTTATTTGCAGGATCCAGTTAGTGAGCCCACTAAGGTAGTTGATGAGGAAGAGCAAAGTTCTGAGGCTTCTTTGCTTAGATGGTGATGCTGGCTCTGGAGAGGATTCCTCTCTTCCTCTTTCTGAGCTCGCATCCTAAAATAAAGGCTATGACGATATCAAGGTAGAGGCTCTAGGGGATTTTATGAGTGATTTATGGCGCTCAGAGCTGCCTTCGAGATTCTGAACTCACGAGCGGGAGGTATTGGGCATGGTCCTGGAGCACCATCCTGAGACGTTTATATCCTAGAGCGTGCTCAACATCGACAGCCTAACGATTTTTAACCTGAGGGACCTTACCAGTAACCTTCATGTCTTCCTGTCCACTCCGCCTGCTGATATACGAGTACCAGGACTACACTGTTTCTCCAAGCTCTTCATGATCCCCACTGCTTCTATCATTTCAAGCTGGATTGGCTTTACATTGCAGTATGTCATTTTCTTAGCGTCCTATTTAAGAAGATGATGAGACTCCATTCATCTAGGAAGTCCAAGTTCAGTAGCGTCAGGCTGATGCTCCTCAGATTAGAGGTTAGATTCAGTCACTCCAGGCCAAGATGAGCAAGCTTGAGGCTGGTGATGCTGAGGATGAGGCCAGGCTAGAGGAGAAGTTGATTGAGGAGGTAGGTCCTTCTTACGTAGACATACGCCCACGGTAGGACTTGTTTTTATTTTGTCTAGTTGATAACTTATGCTACTATGAAGGATTTGTTTTGTATATTTTTTCTATACTGAGAAGATTGATCATTTATTAATGAAAGACCCCTTTTTTGCTTCCATGAATGTTTTTCTTTATTCTTTGTTGGTATCTCTACTTCGGCATCTGTTTACTATGACTTGTTCTAATTTTTTGTGAGCACTTTCTCTATTTGAGTTACCCCGTATACTGTGGGGTACTTGCATAAATCTGGGCAAGCTATACTTTTTAGTGTGGCTTCGTATGACTGTGGAGTAATATTTTTTATGCACATTCATTATTTCAGGGAATAGCGGGGAGAGGGGGTTAGACTTTCTCCTTCTCAAAAATTTTGAATATAATTTCATAAATGAAAATAAGGAAATTGACTATTTTCTAAAAATAATTGCCCCTAGTCTACGGGGGCCTTGTTCCAAATTTCTCTTAGGAACCTTTTTCTAAAAAAAAATAACATTTTTAGAGTGTGTGTGGGGGTGTGGGGGGTAGACCCCCTTCTCCACAATTTCTGAGAACTGGTTAAGTAAAGTTTTTCTTGAGAACATAAATTAGAACTTGTTCTCTAAGCTATAAATCTGTTATGAGACAATAACAAATAATGCATATTTTTTTTATTATCGGTACTATGAGGACAACCTCCTGCTAGTCTAGTGGGGAAAAAATTATCTGTTATGTTTGTAAGGACTTTCCTCAATATACTTTTCCCTTAGGATGGATGTACCCCCAAGTATAATGAGAGAAGTTCCTTTTGTCATGGACCCTCTTCTAATCTAGTAGAGAGTATTATTATTATTTTTACTTTTTTTAGAGATAAGAAAAAAAGTTATTCTTGTGCACCCACCTCATGTAGCAGGTAAATAAACATTGTGGGTCATCATGTAATGATAAAAAATAGTTGATATTAATTTCTTTCATATTGTATGCTGTTTACAAAGATTTTCTCCACTAACTTTACAAAAAGAAACTTTTCTTGTATTAGAGCAGGACACTCAGACTTTTCAAAAGAAATGAACCTTAACAAAAAAACTAGGCATAGTACTTTTTTAGCCACTTATGGTTAATAGATTGAAGATAGTCACTCTCTTGGGCTGTGATATCTGGAAGTACCCTGACTTTCCCACCCCTCTCACCACCAAGGGGCCCTCCCATTTGGGTTTAAACTTTGATGCTGACCTGGTGCAGAAATGATGGGTGGACGCACGTAGGAGCAAGTCCCCTACTTGAAATTCCCCAGGCTTGACCAAGTTCTCATAAGCCTTGGACAGCTGCTTGGTGTAGACCTTGAAGTTTTCCTTGGCCTTATCTCTATGCTCGTCTAGTGCCTCCAGTTTCACATGTCAAGGGTCTAGTATGAGGCCGTTACTTGGAGCAACGCTAGCTGAGGGCACTACTAATTACACCGGCAGGATAGCTGTAACACCCCGTAATTTTGAGGATCTAGTATTTAATTATTTTTGGGAGAAATAAAAATATTTAAATTGGAGAAACTTAAATTTATGATTTGGAGAATTCATTTGAGTGGGAAGAATTATTTATATTTGGCGACTTTAAGTTTAATTGTTCGAATTAATGTGTCGCATTTTTGACGTTGAAATTTGGAAATGTTATAAAGTATTTCGGATGACAATTCTGAGTGCACGATTGAGTTCGGATGGGTCGAGATAGTCAGAAAAGAGTACTCAGGGGTAGTAACCGGGTCTCGAGGCATTTTTGGGCATAACCGGGCCCACACGGGGGATTTGGGCCATTTTAATTAGGCCCATGTGACCAAAAACGGTATTAGGGATTTTAAACTCAATTGGGAGAGTGTTGGGCGACAGTTAACAAAGTTCTAAACCTAGGGTTTGAGAGAGACACAAAGGAAACAAATCAAGAGCAAATTGGAGACCTTTTTGGAGATAAATTGAGGGACAAATTGGGTGTTCTTCATCAACACTTTCTCTCTACACCAACGGATCAGACTCTACGAACAATTAGAGGCAAGTGGTTAACTGGTGTGATTCTTAAATTGATGATAATCAATTCATATTATGGGAGATGTAAATCAAAATTCGTTTTTAGGTAGGCTATTGCATGAAATGGATTTTTATGAAATTTAATCGGTTGAGTGATTTGACAGTCCAATTGATATTATAGAACTATTTAGTTTTGATTTACATTAGAACCATAACAGAACACCAGTGTTAGAGATGAATTTTTTTGGGATTGTGGGATCACATTTGTGAATGATAATTGGGATTTTACCATAAGAATTTGTGTTCTTGAGTGGGTGAAGATTTCTAAAAATCAATGATGCTTAAAGGTTTAAATGATGATTAGAGTTCGTAATAGATGTAAAAAGATGATAAATATGATGGATTGAGATTGGGATTGGAGAAAAGAAAGCTTGGATTTTCGTTAATGGTTGAACAGTAACTCGGAGAAAAAGTAGACATGTTTGATCGATGGAAGGGATCGATCGATCGATGGTCCCAGATTTTTGGCAAGTTGGCTAGTTTAATATATAAAGGGAAATTAAATTAAGATTTATTCCCCTACTTTTTAATTAGTGATAAATGCATATGTAGCACATATTCCTTAGGAATTATAAGGGGATATAATTGGGTTTATGAGGGTAATGATTGGATGTCTCCAGGGATGAATTTGATTAATGAATTTTAGTATTAATTTCGGACCAAGGAAAATGTTTAGGAATCGTAGTTGAGTGACACTACATTATTAAATGAGTTGAGGTGTAATAAATAAATTAGGAGGCGGAATATAAAGTCGGGTATTAGTGATGGTACGGGCCAAGTGAGCGAGTCCGGGTATAGTGGTGGAGCGACACCAAGTATTAAATTAATTAATGTGTGAATTAAATTAAATTAGAGTCGGACCATAGACTCGGGAAGATGATAAATTAATAAATGAGAAAATTAATTATATTGACTCGGGCCAGAGACTCGAAAAATTTCAGGCTAGTGTTATGGGTTTTTGAGTACACGGTAAAGCTGGGGTTTATATTATATATATACGGTTTAGTTATAGTATATATATGTGTGTATATATTGCGTGTGCTATTAAATATCAGTGACTACATATTTGTTTGATTTATATACTCTAGTGCTATGATGTGGGTGAATCCCCTAGCTTGAGGAGTAAGGTGAGTATATCCCCAGGTCATAGCATTCGGTATATGGGTGAGGGACTTATCTCACTTTCAGGGAAGGAATATGACCGCCTCCACTACGTTTATATTTTGGGCCAGGTTGGTGAGCGATTTTCAACTTAGATAACTAGGTTATGTGAGAACACCTAGTGAGATGGCACTTTAGAGGGAATCATCCGGTGAGGGTATACTCAGAGGGATGGATATACATATGAATTATGTATGGATGTTTTAGTAAAGGTACGTATATAATGAGATGGAATATTATATGCGGGTCATAATACAATGTGTAATGTACTTACTTTATATCACTCGTGTCACGGTTATATGATATTATTTAAAAGGAATTAATTAAGTTAATATTTGAGATAACTTATAACCCATGAATTATAATACTCGGTTTAGAGTAGTATGGCAAGGGGAGATTATACTAGGACTAGTTGGACGGGGTAGTACAACTAGGTGGCGTTATGGTAACCGTTAGGTGTGCACATTAGTGGAGGGCTGAGTATGTCCTCAAGAGAGTGCGACACTAACTTAAATATGAAGCGCATTCATGCATTTTTATTACTGCAGTTAATACACTTGCTAAATATGTTCCAAATATTTTGGGTTCTAACCCTTGCTATACAACTATTTTCAAAGTCTTTTAAGTGTCCAACCACAGGGACACCAGGATTGATATTCTATTCCAGGGACACGGAGCTTCGGCATATGTGGATGCTAGCAGGAGCTTGGATTAAACGCATCGTTCATTCTTTCCTAGAGTAGGAATCATCTATCAGTTTCAGTTTACTTAGGGCATGACACCCATGCTTTTCAGTTGTAGTTTTCAGATTTATTTATTCTATTATTGGTTGATTATTGTTGGACTATTTACTTTGGTAGCGGATGGTTTATTCGGCAAGTAAATAAATTATGTATTCGGTTAATTTGTTTCACTTGTGGTGAATGGTTTATACTTATTTCCGCATGTTTTTGTCTTGTTTAATTAAAGAGTTAAAATTTTACACGGGCATTTTGGAATACTATGTGGTTAGTATGTTTTAAAAGGTTTTTCGACAGTAATGCTAAGAATGAACCAACTGGGATTCCTATTTTAGTTTAGTATAGGACTGATCACCCGGTATTTTGTTAGGAGGGGTGTCACAATAGCTTTGGTCCCATATACTAGCGAGAACGAAGTATACCCTGTTGGTTTCCTTTTCGAAGTAGGGTAGGCCCGTAGCACTGTGGGCAGATTCTCATCCCATGCTCCTGGCATATCCTCAAGTAGGTTTTTTAATATGTTGATCAAAGTCTTATTTGTGTCCTCTGCTTATCCATTTCCCTTTGAGTAGGAAATAGTTGAGCTGTTGTGCACGATCTTGTATTTGTCAGTGAGGAGTGCCTTCTCCTTGCATACAAATTACTTCCAATTGTCTGTGAGGATCACCTTGGGTATACCAAACTTGCATATGATATACTCATTTATAAATTGGGTTACCACTTGGGCAGTTACTCTCCTTATGGGGATTGCTCCTGCTCACTTGGTGTACATTCTATAGCAACAATAATAAAGGCTTTTCTATGAGAGGTCGGGCTAATCTTTCCCACTAGATCAAATGCCCATATGTGGAAGGGGTAGGGTGCTGCTAAGCTTTGCAGACTGACTGAAGGGTCATGCACCATATTGCCATGTACTTGGCATGCTCTGCATTTTTTCACATAACCAATGGAGTCATCTTCCATAAATGACCAGTAGTAACCCAACATCATCAATTATTCGAATAGTTTAGCACCCCCCATATGGGAGGGTTCATGAGCTTCCCTTAGCAATCTGTTTACATCCTATTTATCTATGCACTTCAATGCTTTGTCATTATAACCTTTTCGGTAGAGTTCCCCTCCACTAGATAGAAACTGGTCACTCCCTTTTTGATATAAATCTCATCTGCTCGCTTGGCTGGCAACTCAGCATCCTTCAAATATGCTATGTAAGGTTTCCTCCAATCCTCAAATGCTTTTACGAAGTTAGCTTCAGTTGGCAGGTCAAATTGGGTTTGGAAGTTTAGATAACCCTGCTGTAGAAGAGCAGCCTCCATGCTTATGGTGGGCCAATAGTAGTCCCCTCGCTGCAACCGATGATAAAGAGGGATGTCTGTATCCCCACAATGCTTATCAAGCATCACTACTAACCTCTCTTTAGCTTCTTCTTCTCCTACACACCTTGATAAGAACCCCCGGGGCTTTTATAATAAAATGTTCCTTGCAATAGGTGGTAGTTGGCCAGTTCTAACATCTTTATCCTTCTTTCTCTGGTTTCTACTTGCTTCACCACTAGGTATCTCTAATCTTATGGTTCATCCCTTAGAAATAACGACTTCAATGTGGCAAGTACTGTCCTCTGTCGTACTGTGATAGTCGTTTCCAGTTCATCCATGTCCAACTTCTAAGCTATCGTATCTAGCGTGTTTGGGTGCCTATTCATCATTCGTGCATGTCTCTTAATGGTTATTTTCAATAATGGGCTCAGTATTCTATGGATGATGGATCTACACGGTTTTAGGCTGGTGTGCTTGAGGGCTAACTCTCCATTTAACTTATTTTACTACCAAGTTAGAGTCCCCTCGTATACATAGCACTCTGACACCTTTTCACAACGCCTCCAACAATCCCACAATGAGGGCTTCTTACTCAGCCTCGTTGTTTGAACACTTGAAATCCAGCTTGAAGGAGAGATTGATCTTCTCCTTACTATTTGAGATGATAATACCTTCACCCCTATTCTTTATGCGCAAGAACCATCAAATTCTATCTTCCACTCCTCCACCTCTTTTGTTAAATATGGTTGGAAATTTTCTCCAGTATGCTCTTCACTAGGAGGCTCGAAATTTTGGTTGGGGAAGTGGGATAATAGTTTTTCCACTGCCTGACTCCTGATGGATTTTGTCACCACGCACTTCAAATTGTACTATGATAGAATTAATAACCATTTTGCTGCTCGCCCTACCAAGACCATCCATGCTGAGAGATACTTAAAAGGGTCACACTTGGTGACAATGTGAACGATAAAGGCTAACAAGTAGTGTCTCAAATTTAGGACTACAAAGACCAAGGCAAGACAATTCCTCTTAACATTGGTATATTTAGATTCTGTGCTTGAGATCACTCTTGATAAATAATACACCAGCCTCTCTATACCTTCCTTCTATTGAGCGAGCAGTGCTCCTATAGACCTCTCTGTTGAGGTAAGGTAGAGAAGCAGAGGTGCTCCAGCTTCTGGTGGTATCATCGTAGATGGGGATGCTAATATTTTTTTGATTTTCTCAAAGGCCTTCTTCTACTCTTCTCCCCAGATCCACTTAATTTTTTTTGTTCATCAAGGGGGCAAACGGGTGGGTCAGCTCTGCTAGAGCTGGTATAAATCTTCTTAGGTAAGTATATATATATATAATGAATTAAATGAATGTATATAGTGGTTAAATCTATCTACGGTGATAATTGTAGATAACGGTGAATAGAGAAAGAGAATGGAATTAAGTTAAGGAATGTTTATTCTTATAGAATTGAAAAGCTTAATTCATATTGATGAGAAACGATTCATGTTAATGAGAAACGCATATGAATAATTATATGACGTATGGTATGGGACATACGGGGTTATGATATGGGATGAAATCATATTATGGAAACTAGTGAAGAGGAGCCATTAACTAGGAGGTTAATAGGAGATGTTAAGTGTGCACTCTAGATGAGAGGTGAGAGTTGGATACTAACATGTACGTAATAAATGCTTTATTGCACTTGTTAAATACTTGCTGTTTTCAAAAATCATTTTCACATCGGGCTCTAACCCATTTCCTTGCATATTTTCTTTTCTATTGTACCTTCTATATCAGGTGTCCAGCAGTAGGGACGCCAACCTTAGTGGATTAGCTATGGAGTATTGCTTAGACGTCTATCTTCATTTGATTGACATTATTCTCTTAGATAGGGCATGTCGCCCAAAGGAATTAAGTTATCTCTTCTATATGAGTCAAATACTCTTGTAGTCGTGTCTTTTTAATACATTTATCTATTGTTGGGATTACTGTATTGGATTATTATGTGGGAATGTTTATTCCAATTGCAGTTAAATTCTTTTATGTTATCTGTTCGGTTATCAGTGTTGTAGAATAATATGTTTAGTGTTATTCGTAAACTAAAAATGGATTTTTTTGAAATTAAAATTTGGAAAGTTTTTTTTTACACCAGCTTAATTGGGTATTGGGTGATTAGTAAATGTTTTCGACAGTGATGCTAAGAATGATCCAACTGTATATTCTATTTTAATTTGGGATGGGACTGGCCACCCGGTATTTAATTAGGCGGGGTGATACATGTGGTATCAGAGCATAAGGTTCTAGTGTCCTTTAGGATCTGTACGGCTTATTGTGTTTTCAGTTTAGCGTTCTTTGATATAGAGCCCTATGAGTAGGATTATTACTTTTCTATTTACGCTTACGATCTTCAGCTATTTTAATATATCAAATACTGATGTGTACTCTCGTTTCAGATGCCTCCTCGACGTGCACCTTAGCCCTCCCCAGCTCAGGGTACGATGACTGCGGTCGAAGTTGCTGCAATTATCGCTCAGGCAGTTAATGCAGCTCTAGCTGCTGTTCAGTAGGCTCCAGCACAGGCACCAGTTGTGCTACCTGTGCAAGGGCAAGTGTTTCCTACTGCATGGGAACGAGCGAGGGATGCTTTTCAAAAGGCACACCCACCTCAGTTTCAAGGAGGATCTGATGTTGTTTTATTGCTAGGCAATGGAAGAAAGATATCCGAAGGAACTTGAGAATGCTCGAATGCACTGAGGTTCAACGTCAAATACTAGCCACATTCAAGCTAGTAGGGGCATCTTTGCAAGGGTGGGAAGCTACGACCACTATGGGGGAGAGAGACATAATGACTATCCAAGACTTTTGGATACGTTTTTATGGGAAGTACTTTCCTTCCGCCATCCAGACAGAGATGAGGCGAAAACTACTTGATTTGAAGCAGGGAGAGAAGACGGTGGCGGAATACGAGGAAGAATTTACGCGATTAACTAATTTGGTACCAGCAGAGGTACCCACTGAGGAGAGGAGAATTCTAATTTGGTACATGCTCATGGTGTCAAGCGGGGGTTTGGGTCAAGCCTGCAAGGCAAGAGTAATGGGGCAGTTCTAGTGGAACTCAGCCAGGACAGAGTCATCAGCACAGGGTGAGTAGGGTTCCCAGAAAGGGGATTATGCTAAGCATTTATGATCTGGAGATTCTCGATTTGAGGATAGAGGTAATGGGCAAGGACAACAGGGTCATCAGGGACAGAGATAGGCTCAGCAGGGCCAAGGGAAATGAGGTAATGGCCAGCAGGGACGGGACCAACAGGGGCAAAGTGGTGGAAAGTTTGCAGGAAAATGTTTCGTGTGCGGCAAGTATGGCCATAAATGACAAGATTGTCCTGATAAAGACAAATTCCCTCAGCAACAAAATGCTCGACAGGAGCCACAGACACCAGTGTTTCCACCAGCTGCTCTTCCAGCTCCAGTACTAGCACTACCTCCCATTCCAGCAGCTCTCGTGCAACAGGGTCAGTACGGGCGTGTATATGACATCCATCAGGCAGTAATTCAACAACCACCACCCGCGAATGAGGGTATGTTTTCTATCTGAGGCATTATGAGGCGTATACTGATTTTTGTAGCGATTAATATTGTGTGGGCAAAAGGGTTGCTAAACTTAGCCTATAGCACTATTGTTACATAGACTCACCGAGGGGTGTGGGACACCTATATTCTGCATGTTATCACGTGGGTTTGATTTTTATCCTGGGATTACTTACTTTGGGCATGTCCGAACATGATGTGACTATCGGCATGGATTTACTTGTGGTATATGAGAGCGTATATACTACTATTAGCCAACATCTTGTCTTTAATAAGAGAGTTGATGAGTAGACTTTTTAATTACGATCAATAAAACCTATAGAGAGGTTATATACTATTGACTAAGGACCTGAGGAGTTTCGATGACTGACTACTTTATGTAGTAGTGTATCAGGGGGGTTCCTTGTTTGGATTTCGCTTGCGAGACACCCCACGTATGAAACTAATAACCGATGGGAGACGAAATAAGTTAGGTCTTTAGGATATGAGTTTATGATCTTTTCGATAGATCCGATTATTATGCGTGTAACTATATCCATTTTTTTAATGAAAGAGGTATGATAGGGTGTATGGGCGCCCTGGATGGTTGGATTGTAGTAGTTTTCATAATTGTGAAATTGTAAGTAGTTGTGACTTCAGGATTTATTTGTTTAACACGTGAGGATCATTTTTCCCAAAGTTTGTCACGAGGACGGTATAGGGAAGATTGGACAAAGTTTAAATTCGATTATGTTGGAACTATATGGTGAGACTTAGTGTAACATCGATAGGGATTTTCGTTAACGTACTGTATGGACAGTACGACCTAGTTTACTTGTGATGTGAGATTTATACTTAGAGTTGACCTTATCAGTATGGTTTATTATTCTGAACTTCGGGACGAAATTCTGTTATAAGGGAGAGAATATGTAATACCCCGTGATTTTAATGACTTTTAAAATGGGTTATATTTTAAATTAATGGATTAATTGGATTTTATTATTAATTAATTCATTTGGGTTTTATTCGAATTGTGGATATTAAAATGGATGATTCTGAATATTAATTAAAGATATTTAGGTAATAAATGAATATGATGCTATTGATATTGCTGTGAGTTGTTAATTCAGTAATTTGAATTTTTAGTCGGACGCGGTATGGGACGTGACGGGACTAATTTGTTAAATTAAAAAGGAAACATATTTTTACATCAACCTTATAGTTGTTTCGAGTGCGTCGTTGCATCCGAAAGGGTTGAAAGAGTCAGAAAAGTCTATTTGGATGTTGGTTTTGAGTCTCGGGTCTTTTGGAAATGAAAAGACAATTTAAAAGGGCATTTTGGTCATTGTTACAAGGGGGATGTATAGTGATTTCGGATTTTGTCTTATTATAAGTATTTGGAGATTAGTTGAATGTGGGTTAATTCATCTCTTCTACACAAAATTGAAAGGTCAGCTTCTTAGAGAGAGTTAAAGGTTGCTTGGGAAGAGAAAAGCTTACTTGGAAAGGAGAAGAACCAAAGACCGAAGGTCACCACCACCAACCACCACCGGAGGTTGACCGGAGAAGGGAGAACCACCTGTGATACACCACCCCAAAGGATCAGACCTTCATTAGAGGCAAGTGTTTGATATTTGCAATCTAATTTTGTATATTGTCCATGTTAGAATAGTTGTAAAAGGAGATGATTTTTCTTGTTTGGAAGATAAAGATGGAGTTGTAATGGATTTTTGGAAATATGAACATAAATAGGAATCAAACTCATGTGATAGGTAGTTAGTAATCCACGAAATAATCATAAATCTGTTGAAGAAATTTTGATTACCATTGATGTGTTCTTGAAGATATTATGTTGACAATTTTCTGGAAAATGAGGATGGAAACATGCTTTTAATTCAATTTCTTGATGATTCTAGGATGTTTAGATCATTAGAAATCATTTATATATGTTGATATATCATGTATTAAGGATTATAAGTCATTTGGATTGTTAATATGAAGGTTTGAATGATAAAAAATGATGAAACCCGTAGTAAAAGAAATGCAGAAAAACTGGGCTGATACCTGGGCGATCGATCGATCGACCCCTGCCTTTGATCGATCGACCTCCCCAGAATTCCTAAAGTTTTTTCTTTTTAATGTTGATTCTTATCCCAAACCTTTTGTACATCATTGGTGATTATAAATTGGATATTATGGGACTTAGAAAAGATCAGTAGGCCCTATATAAGAATCAAATTGATTAGAATGACGATAATTATATTGAAAGGTATTTCGGTTGCTAGATTCATTTGTTGGATTATAATTGGTATGCATGAGTATCAAGGATAGGTCCTGTAGTGGTGATTGAATATAACACCTGGGTAGCCTTAAGTTTACAAGAGGGTTTAATTCTAAGTGATAGAAGATGTGTTTATAAGAGATTTGAAACTATCGATTTTAACCCAAATTAAAGGGAGAGTTTAATTCGTAGTAATTCAGGAGATATGATGATATGGACCAATAGGATATTAGTGATTTCTTATTGAATATACTACTGAGGAAAACCTATTTGAACCTTGAGTAATGAGTGAGGCTCGGGGATAATTGAATTAAAGAAGTAAAGTCATAATATTTTAATAATAGGATTTGAGAGATATAATGCTACGTATGGGAACTATCTTAGAGTAATGTGAGTACCTTGTTGATATTATATTATAGGTATGATAATGCCTATTTGATTGACTGATGATTTATGTGTATGACATACCTAGCTTACTTGCTATTGACGGGAGGTTTGCGCGTGAGGGCAGTCATATCCAAATGAATCCATGGGATCTTTGATTTGTCGCTCAAGAACATAGGTCTATGAAAGACTTATCAGGGAGTTGATAAGTTCGTTGACTGTGGGTACGTAGGTATGTGCGTGACCCATGGATACGAGAACTATGTTCGCCTCCAATTTGTATGTTGTTGTTTGTGGTTCCAGAAATCCTTACCGAACCCTTTGTCCCCTAATCGGCGACCAGCGATATTGGGACATGATAGCAGAGTAATGCATTGCACCGCAGCTGTGACTCGGGGTGCCGTATTATATATGTATATATATATATATATATATATATATATAATGAATTAAATGAATGTAGATAGTGGTTAAATCTATCTACTGTGATAATTGTAGATAACGGTGAATAGAAAAAGAGAATGGAATTAAGTTAATGAAAGTTTATTCTTATAGAATTGAAAATCTTAATTCATATTAATGAGAAATGATTCATGTTAATGAGAAACGTATATGAATAATTATATGACGTATGGTATGGGACATACGGGGTTATGATATGGGATGAAATCATATTATGGAAACTAGTGAAGAGGAGCCATTAACTAGGAGGTTAATATGAGATGTTAAGTGTGCACTCTAGATGAGAGGTGAGAGTTGGATACTAACATGTACGTAATAAATGCTTTATTGCACTTGTTAAATACTTGCTGTTTTCAAAAATCATTTTCACATCGGGCTCTAACCCATTTCCTTGCATATTTTCTTTTCTATTGTACCTTCTATATCAGGTGTCCAGCAGTAGGGACGCCAACCTTAGTGGATTAGCTATGGAGTATTGCTTAGACGTCTATCTTCATTTGATTGACATTATTCTCTTAGATAGGGCATGTCTCCCAAAGGAATTAAGTTATCTCTTCTATATGAGTCAAATACTCTTGTAGTCGTGTCTTTTTAATACATTTATCTATTGTTGGGATTACTGTATTGGATTATTATGTGGGAATGTTTATTCCAATTGCAGTTAAATTCTTTTATGTTATCTGTTCGGTTATCAGTGTTGTAGAATAATATGTTTAGTGTTATTCGTAAACTAAAAATGGATTTTGTTGAAATTAAAATTTGGAAAGTTTTTTTTTACACCAGCTTAATTGGGTATTGGGTGATTAGTAAATGTTTTTGACAGCGATGCTAAGAATGAGCCAACTGTATATTCTGTTTTAATTTGGTGTGGGACTGGCCACCTGGTATTTAATTAGGCAGGGTGTTACAGTGAGGTTGTGAAAATATGGCGCTTGCCTATTTACTTCAGAGAAGACCACCTCAAAAGTGTATCTTTTAATCAGCCGTCCAATGGGTCCTTACCAGTTTAGTAAGGGGTCCTCGCATTGTTTCACTGAATCCAAAATCTTTCTCGTGATGACGACTCGAGTGTCATGCATTACTCTTATCTAATCAAAGAACCATATGAACTTCATGATTCTTGCTATGTCCTCACACTCGGAGTCCCAGTTTACCTCATAAGTTTGAGCACTGCAGACATATTCTGCCTCAAATGTTCCTCTTCATCTAGAGCAAGGATGGCATATGTTTTGCCTTTTTGGGGGGTTCACTTGCTCAACCCCCTCACATTCAGCCTCTTCTTAATCAGGACTGAAGAACCATTCCTCATGCATCCTCTCATTCTCAACTCTCTTTCCTTTATTAAGAACCAGACCTTCCAGCTCTGTGCACATCTTCTCGCTATCTTCCCATTCCTTCAGATCTCGAGTTGCTGCTTCATTATATGTTGCCAGCATATTAACAGTTCCATAGTGATGTTATGGAAGTGGGTTCTCATTGACATCTATAGGAGGTATCTGCAAAGTACCACGGGCCATCTGCTTGCCAATGATATTCAGTAGGTAGTAACAGTCTTTGGTAGCGTACTGCACTTCCTGATGCAACATGCAGTATTTGTCATTAACCTTATTTGCTATTATTGGGACTTCCCCATTTTAATGAGGGGGACTTGCTATCCCCTCTCGTACTAAAGTATGACTACAGTCCATTGCTTCTTCCACGCTACGAGGCAGCAGTAGTGGGACATCATCTCTAAACCTCCTCTTATTAGCTAGGCTGCTGCCTTTGAACTTGGGCCCCCCTTCTTGCCCTTTGAACCTACATAATTGATCGCTTACCTCCTAGAGACTTGAAATATTCCTGAGGTCAAAGTCACTTGTAACCTCCAATTTGAGGGTCCAGGCTTGATTATCATGGCTATGTTATTGGCAGTCCAGGTGAACTCTTTAAAAGTCCCATCTCTGATCTCATTGATCAAATGGATATTGTATTCTTCCAAGAGTCCCTCGACACATATTTATAGCACTTTGCCTCAGCTATATCTTCATGGACATATAGTGCCCTCTTGTGGAAACATTTGATATATTGCATCAGCTTTTCACCTGGCTTCAGCACTTCCTGAGCCAGGTGTCTCAATGTGAACTCGTCTTCTACCACGAAAAGTTTCTGAAGGAACTGCCAGTGCATTTCCTCCAAGTTGGGATGCTGTTGGACGCCAGGTGGGAGTACCACGTGTACGCCTTCCCCGTGAGGGTCTTGGAGAACTCCTGTAATTTTAAATTCTTGCCATTCCCATGCACTCTTAGGTACTCCACAATTTTTTTCACGTGCTCTCTTGGGTTTTCTCCTTTTCCATTGAATTTGATGAATTTTAGTGGAACATACCCCGGTGGGTATGGTTTCTAATTAACACTTTCTAGATAGGGATTCTGCAATTCCTCAAACAGATAAGAAGTTTCCCTTTGAGAAGAAAATAACTTCTTCACTTCTTTTATGGTAACATCCTTGGAGGGAGACTCTTTCGAACTTGGATTCTTTATTGCTAGTGAACTCAACGGTATTGTTGCTTTCTTCGGCACCACTTTTATGATAGAGCCACCCCTACTATTGTTGTTGCTGCAACAGTTACCCCTCTAGAGGGGGCTGCTGCTAATATTGCACAGCTCTGGCTCAAACTTGCCCAATCCACATTATTTTATTTAAAAAACTCAAAAATCATACCCATTAAATTCACACTTATCAATGGAGAAACTGCTGCTGCACCAGTTTGTCCTTTTTGAGGAGAAAGTGCTCTAGCTCCTGTCACCGCGACATCTTCTTATGTGGTCTGATTACTCTGAACTCCATTATCGGCCAGAGTATCTTAAAAAATCAGCTGCTTAGAAATATTATTGTAATACCCCGTATTTTTGACTATATTTATTTTGGGATTTATTAATTAAATGCGTATTAATTGGAAATTAATCCGGGTTATAAATACTAATGTGATACGAGTTAGTATTTGATTATGTGCATATATGATTATATATGAACTTGGTATTATAAAATTTATCGTGAGATTTATATACGACAATTTGGAAATTTTGTTGAGACACGTGGGACCGCCGCATCACGGTATATTATTTTGATATTAAAAGTGAATTTAAAATCTATAATTCATATGGTCGTTTTGAGTGCGCCAACACGTCCGGAAGGGTCGAGATAGTTAGAAAACACTAGCCGGGGGTATAGTTCGGGTCCCGGGGTATTTTTAGGCCATACCGGTAACTTAAAGGGTATTTTAGTAATTTGGTATTTTTGGGTAATTAAAAGTGACGAAAATTGAGAGTTGTAATCTGATAAGGAATTGACCCAACCAACCCTTTATTAACCCCATAAGCTACGTAGGTTATCATTTAGTCTTCCAACTCTCCCAAAGAAAACCCTAGCCACCATAGCCATCTTTGGAACAAGAAAGCTTAGAGAGGAAGGGAAAGAGGAGGAATTCTGCAGAAAATCTGCAGAAAGAGATTACAAATCCAACACCAGATTCAGAAACAATCAAGGCAAGTGATTTATTCCATTTAAATTTCAGAGAATGCTTCTTCCATGTTAGATTATTCATAAATTTTGTATGTTCTTGGAAGATAATGAAAAACCCATAAGATTGGAGTTATTAGTTTAAATTTTGGGATATAGGTTGCATGTAGAATGTTACTGGAAGATTATATTAAGAGAATTATCGACTTTGGTTATACCAAAAACGGATTTAAGATGAAGTTTATGAATGTTCTTGAGATAAAATCTGGAAACTAGGTTTTTGATGAAGTTTGACCCATATGTAGCCTTTAGATGTTGAATTAGTGGTTTGTGGACGTTAGTAATATTGTAGGATTGTTATATGACATTACTATAACGTTATATTTGAGAATCATACGTTAGAAATAAGTTTTGGGACGTTTTCAGATCTGCAGAACGAAGCAGTCCGTAGCCATACCTGTTCGATCGATCGATCGACATTCATCAGTCGATCGATCGACTAGATCGATCGATCGATATTCATAGGTCGATCGATCGACCTTCCCAGAATGAGTAAAATTTTCCTTAATTTGATTTTAATGGCGGAAACCCTCGGAGAATATGTTTGGAGAACTTATGAATACCCTCACCCTTAAGGAAGACCAGTAGGTGTGATTATTATAGTGGACTTTAATTAGAATGCAATCCGGGGAATTATTCTAGGTTATTGAAATTCGTTAGAGAGGTAACGTTTGGGTTAATAGTGCAAAATTGTGTAATTCGATGAAATAAGGTTTAGAGCAGAAGTAAAGACCTTAGGAATAAAGATGTTATATTTGGGAATAATCGGAACCTAATAATCTATTATAGATAGGTTTTAAGGATAAGGGACTACGGCGTGAGACGTGTCGGCAATTTAACTTTATATTAACGGGAGACTTGAAAAATATAAGTTTGGAAATGGTATAATGATGTAGAGTATTACAATTATACTACGGTGATTACTAAGATGCGTGTATACTTAGTATTAATATAGTATTTGTGTGTATGACATACCTACCATACTTGCTATCACGGGAGGTTTGCGTTCGCTTAGGACCCTCTAATCCTTGTGTGCCTACGGGGGGGATTTAGACTGGTACCTTGATGAACATAGGTCATAGAAGGACTTATTGTGATATTAATAAGTCTGCATGATCATGGGAGCGTAGGTATGTGCGTGACCCATGTGATGGTGATTGTGTTCGCCTCCACTATTTGTGATTTGTGTTAGCTGAACAATTCGTGAGAGATTCGGAATATGTGATCCTTATGTACGTGATGTACCGGGATGGATAGTAGAGTATGTGTGCACCATAGCTTAGATTGCGGGGTTCTTGTATCGTATATTTATGATGTGAATAATATACATTAAAAATATGGAAATCCTCATGTTAATATTGTAAAAATATTACGGTATTGTTTCGAGTTATATAATGAGTTAGCTGATAGTTATATCAATGGCATATTTAGTAACTGAGTTTACATTAAACCTCTATTTAATTACGAGCGTTGTTATGTTAAATGAACCGAGTAATGGGTAGAACCTTTGGTAGTCTAGCTAGTTACGTTGTCACTTAGCTAGTGGAAAGGGTACTTATAGATGGGTACTTACGTTAGGAGTGCACAGTTAGTCGAGAGGTGAGAATTTAATGTGAGTGCACGTCCTAACATGTACTTTGCATTTAATGTTTTAAATGTTTTTAAAGCACTTGCAGGTTTTTAAAATGATTTCCACTTTCGGGCTCTGACCCATTTGCTTTCAAAAATATTTTCTTGTAAAACCATTTTAGGTGCCCAGCCACAAGGACACCAAGCATAGGATTCTCATTCAGAAGACGAGCTGTAGCTGTTTGTGGAAGCTACAGGGACTTGATTTTAGACGCCTCTCTCATTTGGATTCCAGTCTCAGCATCTATCAGTTGTAGGGCATGTTGCCCAATTCTATTAGACATTTTTACATTTCAGTTTTCAGACTCTAGCATGTATTGCTCAGTATTCAGTTTTAGTTATTTATTTCAGTTTACTTATCGGTTGTGGGATTTGTATTGAGGAGTTTTTCCTCCAGAGTTTCTTTACATTTTGTGATGGTTATTCATTTTACTTCAGTATGGTGAATGGTGTTATTTAGTTATTCATTACTCTTGTTGCATGTTAATCAGATTTAATAAAATTTGGCACTTACTTTTTAAATACTAGGTGGTTAGTAATAATAAAACGTTTTCGACAGTGATGCTATTAACTGAGCCAACTTGGCATTTTGAATTAATTTTATAAAGGAGTAGCTACCCGGTGTTTAATGAGTCGGGGTGTCACAGGTGGTATCAGAGAATCAGGTTATAGTGTCCTTTAGGATCTGTACGGCTATTATGTTTCCGCTACGTTTTCTTTGATATAGAGCCCTATATTTTAGGACTGTTGTACTCTTTTTGTGTATGCTTCGTTCTTCAGCTATATTAAGTTTATAACCGTGAACTTATAAACTTTGTTCTTATTTCAGATGCCTCCACGACGTGCACGACGAGTTCCCAGGAATGCAATGCCCGAACCCCAGCCCGCTCCAGTTCAGGGCATGTTGAACGCCACTGAGGTTGCAGCTATAGTAGCTCAAGCGGTGAATGCCGCGATTGCCGTTATTCAGCAGGCACCGCCTCAGGCGCCGGTTGCCGCGCCAGCACAGGTTAATGCATTCCCGTCTGCTTGGGAGCGTGTACGAGACGCTTTTCAGAAAGCGCACCCGCCAGAGTTTGCAGGTAGCTCAGACGTGGTAGTCTCGAGCCAATGGAGGAAGGACATACAGAGGCATTTGAGGATGCATGAGTGCTCTGATGTTCAGAAGCAGGTGCTAGCTACTTTCAAGCTAGTTGGATCTGCGCTGCAGTGGTGGGAGTCCATTACCACCGCGGAGGAGAGGGATACCCTCACCATTCAGGAGTTCTGGGTGCGGTTCGACCGCAAGTACTTTCCGTCCGCAGTTCATACAGAGATGAGGAGGAAGCTGATGAGTTTGAAGCAGGAGGGCAAGACAGTGGCCGAGTATGAGGCCGAGTTCACTAACCTGTTGAATATCGTTCCAGACGAGATTCCAACAGAGAAAAAGAAGATAGAGAAGTTCACCGATGGGTTGAATTGGAGGATCCTTCAGCATCTGCTAGGGAACCTATCGTTGGCCACGTATTCTGATGTGGTTAACGCTGCATTATTGCACTGCCAGGACCACCGTTTTCATATGGCCGAGGGCAAGCGGTCAGGGGAGTCTAGCCATCAGGGCAGGACTGGAGGACATGGTGCCAGCGGGGCACAAACCGGTCAGGGGCAGAGACAGACTGAGCAGGGTACCCAGCAGGGGGATAATAAGAGGTTCCGGTCAGGGAACTACAGGCAGGGACAGGGAGGTTTCCGTCAGGGCCATCAGAGTCCAAACGGTCAGCAGGGCCAACAGGGGCAGAATGGGCAGCAGTTTCACCAGGGCCAGCAGGGCCAAGGGAGGAACGGTAACAGCCATCAGGGCCGGGGACAGCAGGGTCAGAGAGGAGGGAACTTTTCGGGGAAGTGCTCTATTTGTGGCAAGACTGGCCATAAGAAGCAGGATTGTCCTGATAGGGGCAGGGCCCCACAGCAGCAGCAGGGTGCTCGCCAGGAGCCACAGAGACCCATGTTTCCCGCCGCTCTTCCCGCACCGACACAGATGGCAGCATTGCCACCCATTCCAGCAGTCCCAGCTCAGCAGGGGCAGCTACAGTATGGACGTGTCTACAACGTTCACCAGGCTGCAGTTCCACGGGCACCGCCCGCGATCGAGGGTACGTTTCCTATCCATGGCACTATGGGCCGGGTGTTATTTGATACGGGTGCTACACACTGTTTTATTACTACACACTTCGCGAAAGCTTTAGGATTGTTAGCTACGGCAGAGAGCACAGTGACGTGTGTCGACTCACCATTAGGGAGTGGGTCACTTATTTTCTTTATATGCCGGGGAGTGGGGGTAGAGGTTGGTGGTTTGGTATTGCCTGCAGACATGTTAGTGTTAGACATGCATGTTCACGATGTGATCATCGGTATGGATTGGCTCGTAGCATATAGGGCCATGATTGATTGCTTCAGCGGGAGCATTGTTTTTGCCATTCCGGGGCAAGAGATGTTTGTAGTGGCGATGCCTCGCCCAGAGGGAGGATCGACCGCTCATCTGTATTACATAGAGGAGGATACCTATAAGGAGGTTGTTGTTCCTTTAGATTCGATCCCGGTTGTCAGGGAGTATTCGGATGTGTTTCAGGAGATACCAGGCTTACCACCCAGTCGAGAGATAGACTTCGTTATAGATTTGCTACCGGGTACGAGACCTATAGCACGTGCACCGTACCGTATGGCTCCAGCTGAGATGCGAGAGCTACGGGATCAGATAGAGCAGCTGTTAGGGCAGGGCTTTATTCGTAGGAGTACCTCACCTTGGGGCGCTCCAGTTTTGTTTGTTAAGAAAAGGGACGGTTCACTGAGATTGTGCGTGGACTACCGAGAGTTGAATAAGGTCACGATACGGAATAAGTATCCGTTGCCTCGAATCGATGACTTATTCGACCAGTTGAGAGGAGATTCTTTCTTCTCGAAGATTGACTTGAGGTCGGGATACCATCAGTTGCGTATCAGGGAGGAGGATGTCTCGAAGACTGCGTTCTTGTCGAGATATGGTTCTTATGAGTTTCGGGTTATGCCTTTCGGCTTGACCAACGCTCCAGCAGTGTTTATGGACTTGATGAACAGGGTGTTCAGAGATTTCCTCGATCAGTTTGTCATTGTCTTCATTGATGACATTCTGGTCTACTCTCAGACAGAGGAGGAGCACGCCGAGCATTTGAGGCAGGTTTTGCAGACACTTCGTCAGAACGAGCTGTATGCAAAATATGAGAAGTGCGGGTTTTGGCTGAAGGAGGTCCAGTTCTTGGGTCACATTATTTCCGACCAGGGAATATCTGTCGATCCGGGGAAGGTGTCAGCGGTGAGGGAGTGGGGACAGCCCACGACACCAACAGAGATTCGTAGTTTCTTGGGCTTAGCAGGATACTACAGGAGGTTTATTCGGGGTTTCTCGGAGATAGCAGGTCCTTTGACACATCTTACTCGTAAGGGTGTGCCATATATCTGGAGTGATGCCTGTCAGTTGGCATTCGACGAATTGAAGGACAAATTGACCTCAGCACCTGTGTTAGCATTGCCGAGACCAGACGTTGAGTATTTGGTTTACACCGATGCGTCTTTGCAAGGGCTTGGAGGTGTTTTGCAGCAGGAGAGACAGGCCATAGCTTATGCTTCCCGTAAGCTTAAGCCTCATGAGAAAAATTACCCCACACATGATTTGGAGTTGGCAGCAGTGGTATTTGCCTTACGGATTTGGAGGCACTATCTTTTGGGGGAGAAGTTTCAGCTGTTCACAGACCACAAGTCCCTACAGTATCTGTTCACGCAGAAAGAGTTGAACATGCGGCAGCGTAGGTGGCTTGAGTTTGTGAAGGACTACCAGTTCGACATCCAGTACGACCCGGGTAAGGCTAACGTGGTAGCAGACGCGTTGAGCCGCAGGCCAGCAGATGAGGTGGCAGAGGTGTGGAAGGCTAAGTGGAAGGAATTGGGACACCAGGATGCAGTGGCCCGATCTTTCATGTTTGTGATGACCGTTACACCGCAGATTATCATGAAGGTAGTACGGGCACAGGCCGATGACTCGTTCTGTCAGGAGCAGATAGTTCGATTACTAGCAGAGGGAGCCGAGTCCTATACCGTTAGCTCAGACGGGGGATTGCGCTTCAATGGGAGGTTGGTAGTTCCGGAAGGGGAAGAATTGCGGCACGATGTTATGGCTGAGTCGCACGGCTCACGGTTCGCGGTACATCCCGAAGGGGACAAAATGTACCAAGACATGAGACGGCAATATTGGTGGAGCGGTATGAAGAAAGATATCGCTGAGTTTGTCTCGAAATGCACCACTTGTCAGCTTGTAAAAGTGGACCATCAGAGACCAGCAGGATTGCTACAGCCGTTGGAGGTTCCGGTGTGGATGTGGGAAAGCATATCCATGGATTTTGTCACGGGGTTGCCTACGTCGCAGAGGGGTCACGACTCCGTTTGGGTAATTGTGGACAGGTTGTCCAAGGTCGCTCACTTCTTACCCGTAAGGACTGATTACACTACGGGACAGTATGACCAGCTCTTCATTTCAGAGATTGTGAGACTTCACGGTGTGCCCCTGAATATCGTGTCTGACAGAGACAAGATATTTGTTTCGCGGTTTTGGGAGAGTTTCCAGGAGGCCATGGGCACGGAATTGCGGTTGAGTACGGCTTATCATCCGCAGACTGATGGGCAGACAGAGCGCACCAATCAGATGTTGGAGGACATGCTACGCATGTGCATTATTGACTTCGGGGGTGGATGGGAGCAGTACCTTCCACTGGTGGAGTTTGCTTACAACAACTCCTATCAGTTCGCGATTGGCATGGCTTCGTTTGAGGCATTGTACGGCAGGCCTTGTCGTTCCCCAGCATGTTGGTTGGAGGTGGGGGACAACAAATTACTTGGGCCAGAAGTGATCCAGGATACTTCGGCAAGGATTGAGTTAGTTCGGAGTCGCATTCGGGTAGCTCAAGACAGGCAGAAGAGTTATGCTGATGCGAAGAGATTTTTCAGGGAGTTCCAAGTGGGGGACCAGGTTTTGCTCAAGGTATCTCCTATGAAGGGGATTATGCGATTCGGAAAGAAGGGGAAATTGGCACCGAGGTATGTGGGGCCGTTTCCTATTATTGAGAGGATCGGACCGGTTGCGTATAGACTTGGACTACCGGAGCACTTGCATCGGATTCACGACGTGTTCCATATTTCCTCGCTGAGGAAATACCTTAGAGATAATTTGGCTCATTCTCACATTGCTATGGAGGACATCGATCTCCAGCCTGATAGCTCCTACGAGGAGGGGCCAATTTCTATTTTGGACCGAAGCGAGAGGAAACTGCGGTCAAAGATAGTTTCGTTAGTGCGTGTTCAGTGGCGACATCACAATGTCGAGGAGTCCACATGGGAGCGCGAGGATGAGATGCGCGAACGTTATCCAGAGCTATTTTTTAGCAGGTACTTTCTAGTTTCGAATTTCGGGACGAAATTCAGTTATTAGGGGGGAAGTATGTAATACCCCGTATTTTTGACTATATTTATTTTGGGATTTATTAATTAAATGCGTATTAATTGGAAATTAATCCGGGTTATAAATACTAATGTGATACGAGTTAGTATTTGATTATGTGCATATATGATTATATATGAACTTGGTATTATAAAATTTGTTGTGAGATTTATATACGGCAATTTGGAAATTTTGTTGAGACGCGTGGGACCGCCGCGTCACGGTATATTATTTTGATATTCAAAGTGAATTTATAATCTATAATTCGTATGGTCGTTTTGAGTGCGCCAACACGTCCGGAAGGGTCGAGATAGTCAGAAAACACTAGCCGGGGGTATAGTTCGGGTCCCGGGGTATTTTTAGGCCATACCGGTAACTTAAAGGGTATTTTAGTAATTTGGTATTTTTGGGTAATTAAAAGTGACGAAAATTGAGAGTTGTAATCTGATAAGGAATTGACCCAACCAACCCTTTATTAACCCCATAAGCTACGTAGGTTATCATTTAGTCTTCCAACTCTCCCAAAGAAAACCCTAGCCACCATAGCCATCTTTGGAACAAGAAAGCTTAGAGAGGAAGGGAAAGAGGAGGAATTTTGCAGAAAATCTGCAGAAAGAGATTACAAATCCAACACCAGATTCAGAAACAATCAAGGCAAGTGATTTATTCCATTTAAATTTCAGAGAATGCTTCTTCCATGTTAGATTATTCATAAATTTTGTATGTTCTTGGAAGATAATGAAAAACCCATAAGATTGGAGTTATTAGTTTAAATTTTGGGATATAGGTTGCATGTAGAATGTTACTGGAAGATTATATTAAGAGAATTATCGACTTTGGTTATACCAAAAACGGATTTAAGATGAAGTTTATGAATGTTCTTGAGATAAAATCTGGAAACTAGGTTTTTGATGAAGTTTGACCCATATGTAGCCTTTAGATGTTGAATTAGTGGTTTGTGGATGTTAGTAATATTGTAGGATTGTTATATGACATTACTATAACGTTATATTTGAGAATCATACGTTAGAAATAAGTTTTGGGACGTTTTCAGATCTGCAGAACGAAGCAGTCCGTAGCCATACCTGTTCGATCGATCGATCGACATTCATCAGTCGATCGATCGACTAGATCAATCGATCGATATTCATAGGTCGATCGATCGACCTTCCCAGAATGAGTAAAATTTTTCTTAATTTGATTTTAATGGCGGAAACCCTCGGAGAATATGTTTGGAGAACTTATGAATACCCTCACCCTTAAGGAAGACCAGTAGGTGTGATTATTATAGTGGACTTTAATTAGAATGCAATCCGGGGAATTATTCTAGGTTATTGAAATTCATTAGAGAGGTAACGTTTGGGTTAATAGTGCAAAATTGTGTAATTCGATGAAATAAGGTTTAGAGCAGAAGTAAAGACCTTAGGAATAAAGATGTTATATTTGGGAATAATCGGAACCTAATAATCTATTATAGATAGGTTTTAAGGATAAGGGACTACGGCGTGAGACGTGTCGGCAATTTAACTTTATATTAACGGGAGACTTGAAAAATATAAGTTTGGAAATGGTATAATGATGTAGAGTATTACAATTATACTACGGTGATTACTAAGATGCGTGTATACTTAGTATTGATATAGTATTTGTGTGTATGACATATCTACCATACTTGCTATCACGGGAGGTTTGCGTTCGCTTAGGACCCTCTAATCCTTGTGTGCCTACGGGGGGGATTTAGACTGGTACCTTGATGAACATAGGTCATAGAAGGACTTATTGTGATATTAATAAGTCTGCATGATCATGGGAGCGTAGGTATGTGCGTGACCCATGTGATGGTGACTGTGTTCGCCTCCACTATTTGTGATTTGTGTTAGCTGAACTATTCCTGAGAGATTCGGAATATGTGATCCTTATGTACGTGATGTACCGGGATGGATAGCAGAGTATGTGTGCACCATAGCTTAGATTGCGGGGTGCTTGTATCGTATATTTATGATGTGAATAATATACATTAAAAATATGGAAATCCTCATGTTAATATTGTAAAAATATTACGGTATTGTTTCGAGTTATATAATGAGTTAGCTGATAGTTATATCAATGGCATATTTAGTAACTGAGTTTACATTAAACCTCTATTTAATTACGAGCGTTGTTATGTTAAATGAACCGAGTAATGGGTAGAACCTTTGGTAGTCTAGCTAGTTACGTTGTCACTTAGCTAGTGGAAAGGGTACTTATAGATGGGTACTTACGTTAGGAGTGCACAGTTAGTCGAGAGGTGAGAATTTAATGTGAGTGCACGTCCTAACATGTACTTTGCATTTAATGTTTTAAATGTTTTTAAAGCACTTGCAGGTTTTTAAAATGATTTCCACTTTCGGGCTCTGACCCATTTGCTTTCAAAAATATTTTCTTGTAAAACCATTTTAGGTGCCCAGCCACAAGGACACCAAGCATAGGATTCTCATTCAGAAGACGAGCTGTAGCTGTTTGTGGAAGCTACAGGGACTTGCTTTTAGATGCCTCTGTCATTTGGATTCCAGTCTCAGCATCTATCAGTTGTAGGGCATGTTGCCCAATTCTATTAGACATTTTTACATTTCAGTTTTCAGACTCTAGCATGTATTGCTCAGTATTCAGTTTTAGTTATTTATTTCAGTTTACTTATCGGTTGTGGGATTTGTATTGAGGAGTTTTTCCTCCAGAGTTTCTTTACATTTTGTGATGGTTATTCGTTTTACTTCAGTATGGTGAATGGTGTTATTTAGTTATTCATTACTCTTGTTGCATGTTAATCAGATTTAATAAAATTTGGCACTTACTTTTTAAATACTAGGTGGTTAGTAATAATAAAACGTTTTCGACAGTGATGCTATTAACTGAGCCAACTTGGCATTTTGAATTAATTTTATAAAGGAGTAGCTACCCGGTGTTTAATGAGTCGGGGTGTCACAATTATGACCTTCTTTGTTCATGGTAATGAGGATACCTCCCAGCATAATATCCAAATATAGGAGGGTAGTGTGATTGGGGCCTGATAAGAAACTGGAATGGGCGAGGCGTGACCCACTCTAATGGAATCTGTCTCCAAGGTATTCAAAGTCTCAAGAGCAGTTCCTGGTAAAACCTTCCGCATCTAATAAAAAAGGAATCAAAACTAGAACCTCTTTCATCAAGAAGATAAACTTCATAAGCAATAATAGTAACTTGAAGAGAAAAATCTCTTAAGAATGATGGCTGTAAAGGTGGGAGTGAAGAAACAAGCACTCAAGATTTAAAGAGAGAGCATGGAGAGAATACTAGGTGGTCTAGTGTGATTTTGATAGAGTAACAGTATGACTTGAGGTTCTGATGTCTGATTTGATCTCATCAATGGTCCTATTTATAGGTGAATACTAAGGATGGTTTGGGACTTTAGGGTGTCAAAAAGAGAGGGAAACTTATAGGGACAATGTCTTCAATGGAACTTTTATACCTACTAGGTCTCCAACCATTTGTTCCCTTTGACAGATGACAACTGGTATAAACCAAAGTCAAAAAGAAAATATGTCTCCTAATGGTGACAAAATATCTAATATGGTAAATATCATTTCAAACGGTAACTTGTTATACAAACTTTGTAAACTTGAGAGTGGGCTCGAAGGCCACCATCTCTGAAATTATTTTGTAAAAAGTTACTTTCTTGTGAGCAGTCCCTTGGCTACTCACTTCAGTTATAACTAAGTGTGAGTTGTGTAAGGACTTTAGTGGATCCTAGGGTTTCTCTACTAGTGTTCTCTCTATCTTAAAGTGCCAAGTGCTTGAGCTTACTCAACAAACCTTATCTCTTAACTATCGAGCCAAAACTCCTTGGAGATCCCAACTAGCCTCTTTGAGCCCTGCTTGCTCAACCAGGCTACCTGTATAATAAATTAAATATTAGTGCTTTGTCATTTTCTGAGTAACAAGCCTTGGGGATGAGGCCACTCAAGGGGGACCTCCTCGCCCTTCCTCTATTTCTATGGTATGTGACTTGGGGAAGAGGGGGGGTGCTCATGATGAGTCCCCTGGCCCTGGCCTTGGACTTTTTTGTGGCCTCAAACTTACTTGGAGGGGTTTCTCATGGTGAGACCCCTCATCCTGGCCTCTTTTCTATGGTCTCAAACTTATTTGGAGGGATTGCTCGTGGTGAGCCTCCTCATCCTTGCCTCTTCTCTGTGGATTGAGTCTTGGGATGAGGGGTTGCTATTGGTGAGCCCCCCTTATCCTTAGTCTTTATCTTTAGCCTTACTATCCTTTGGAAGGATTGTTAGTGATGACCCCCCCTTCGTTCTTGTCTTTTTTTGCAATTTTAATCTTGGGACGAAGGATTGCTCGTGGTGAGTCCCCTTGTACAAGTATCACATTTGGTCATGGGGCTCAATCAAGATAGACCCCATTGCTCTAAACTTTTCTTTGGACATTTGAGTAGAGGCAACCCCTCCATGTGGGCTTGCTCGTCTTGGGCTTATTTTTTGGTAATAGATGAACACCCCTCTACAATGCCCAATTGATCCATGTAATTATGTAATCATGAATAAACATTTTTTTTCAATTTAAATTTTACCCATTTAAATTTAAATCTCTTCAATTTAATTTATTCCTAAATTTAATTCAAAATTATTAAATTAATTTCCATCATAATATTTTATTCCGAAAACTTGGGGTATTATACCCGACTTCTAGGTATCCCCTCCGATGCAGAACTAATGAATTTTTTAAAGATGACCTATTTTTTGGTAGTTCAAACTATCAGTTTCCTGACCTCCATGTTTCCCTGTAAAAGATATTTTTGTACCATTTTTGGACTCCAAATGTGTCAGAAAATAATTATAAATAAAACATTTATATTTTTACACCACGCATGACTTATAGGCATGCTCTTTGAAGCAAAACTCGTGAATTGTTTAAGGATGGCCCATTTTCTGGTTGTTCAAACTATTAGTTTCTTTCCCTCCCTAGTCCCCCGTAAAAGAAATTTTTGTACCATTTTGGGACTTTTAATGGGCCATGAAAAGAATTGGAAACCAAAATATTATAGTTTTACACTACAGGAGACTTCTAGGCATCCCCTTTGAAGTAAAACTCGTGAATGTTTTGAAGATGACCTATTTCTTGGTTGTTTAAACTATCAGTTTGTTGCCCTATGTAGTTTTCCCGTATAAGACAATTAGAAATAAAATTGTTACAGTTTTACATTATGCGCGACTTCTAGGTATATTCCTCCGAAGCAAAGCATGTGAATTTTTGGACGACGAACTATTTTCTTGTAGTTGAAACTATCAATTTCTTGCCCTCTATAGTCCACCCTGCAAGATAGGTTTGGACCATTTTGGGACTCTAAATGAGTAAGGTCAATAATTGGAGACAAAAATGTTATAGTTTTACACTAAGCACGACTTTATGTATCCCTTAAACAACAAAAATCATGAGTTTTTTTTAAGATGATATATTTCTCGATTGGTCAAACTACCAGTTTCTTGCCCTCCGTAGTCCACCGTACAAGATATTTTTGGAGTCCAAATCCACCAGGGCAATAATTAAAAACAAAATTTTTATAGTTTTATTCTACGCGAGACTTATAAGTACGACCTTCGAAGCAAAACTCATGAGTTTTTTTAAGACGACAAATTTCTCAGTAGGTCAAACTATCATTTTCTTGCCTTTCATAGCTCCCCACACAAGATATTTTTGGACCTTATTAGGAATCTAAACGCATTAGGGAAATAATTAGATATAATTTTTTTATAGTTTTACACTATGCGGGACTTTGAGGTATGCCATTCGAAGCAAAACTCATGAATTATTTAAAGACGACCAATTTCCTCGTATATTATCATCTTATTTCCCTCCGTAGTCCCCCGTACAAGATATTTTTGGACCATTTTTGGACTTTGAATGCATTAGGTAACAATTATAAAACGAAATATTATAGTTTTACACTATAATCTATTTATATTTATCCCCTCTGAAGAAAAACTTGTGAATTGTTTGACGACAACCTATTTCTGGGTAGGTCAAACTATCAATTTTTTGCCTTTCGTAGTCCCCCTTACAAGATATTTTTGGACCATTTTTGGACTCCCAATGCATTAAGGAAACAATTATAAACCAAAATTTTATAGTTTTACACTATTAGGGATTATTAGGTATCCCCTCTAAAGAAAAAATCGTGAATGTTATTAAGACGACCTATTTCTCGAAAGTCCAGGCTATCAATTTATCGAACTTCGTTGTTCCCAGTTTGGAACATGTTGGGACCTCGAATACATCAGGTAAATAATTAGGAATAAAATTGTTATAGTTTTACACTACTCGCGACTTCTAGGTCTTTCCTCTAAAGAAAAACTCATGAATTATTTGATGACAATCTTTTTCCCGGTAGTTCAAACTCTCAGTTTCTTTCCCTCCATAGTCCACCGTACAAAATATTTTTGGACTATTTTAGGAGTCCGAATGCATTAGGGAAATAATTGATTTTTTTATTGTTTTACACTATGCACGACTTCTAGGTACGCCCTTCGAAATAAAACTCATGATTTTTTAAAGACGACCTACTTCCTGCTAGTTCAAACTATTACTCTCTTACCCATCGTAAATGATATGTTTGGACCATTTATGGACTCTGAATGCATCAGGGCAACAATTAGAAATTATAAACCAAAATTTTATATTTTTAAGCTATGCGCGACTTTTAGGTATCCCTCCAAAGCAAAACTCGTGAATTTTTTTTATAATGACCTATTTCCCCTAAGTTAAAACTGTTAGTTTCTTGTCCTCTCTAGTCCTTCGTATAAGATATTTTTGGAAAATTTTGATACTCTGAATTCATTAGGGAAAAAATTAGAAACAATATTATATTTTAACACTATGCACAACTTATAGGTATGCCCTCTGAAGAAAACTCATGAATTGTTGTAAGATGACTTATTTCTAGGTAGGTCAAACTATGAGTTTCTTGCCCTTCGTAGTCCACCGTACAGTATATTTCCCAATACATCAGGGAAATAATTAGAAACACGAGTGTTATAGTTTTACATTATGCGTGACTTTTAGGTATCCCCTCCAAAGAAAAACTCGTGATATTTTTTAAAACGACGAATTTCTCGGTAGTTTAAAATATCCGTTTATGGCCTCCATTTTCCCTCGTACAATATATTTTTGGGCTTTTTGGGGACTTTGGATGCATCAAGGCAACGATTATAAGAAATTTTTAATAGTTTTACATATGCACAACTTCTAGGTATGCCCTTCGAAGCAAAACTCATGAATTGTGTAAAGACGACTATTTACAAGTACTTCAAACTATTAGTTTCTCGCCCTCCGTAATCCACCGTACAAGATATTTTGGACATTTTGGGACTTTAATTGTATCAGGGTGACAATTATAAACAAAAAAAATTATATTTTTACACTATATTCGATTTCTAGGTATCCCCTTCGAAGCAAAACTCGTGAATGTTTTGAAGACGACCTATTTCGCGATAGGTCAACCTATCAGTTTCTTACCATTTGTAGTCCATCGTGGAAGATATTTTTGGACAATTTAGAACTCTAAATGCATAAGGGTAACATATAGAAACAAAATTATTGTATTTTTACACTATGTGTGACTTCTAGGTATCCCATCCGAAACAAAACTCGTGAATTTTTTAAAGACGACCTATTTCTCAGTAGTTCAAATTATAAGTTTCTTGGCCTCCTTGTCCCCCTTAAAAGATATTTTTAGACCATTCTGAGACCCCCGAGTGCATCAGGGCAATAATTAAAAACATAAATTTTATTGTTTTATACTACGCTCAACTTCTAGGTATGCTATTCGAAGCAAAATTCATGATTTTTTAAGACGTCCTATTTTTAGGTAGTTCAAACTATAAGTTTATTGCCGTCATTAGTCCCCCGTACAAGGTAATTTATTACCATTTTGGACTCTGAATGCATCAGTGCAACAATTAGAAACAAAAAATTTAAAATTTTCCACTATGCTCGACTTCTAAATACAGACTTCGAAGCTAAACTAGTGAATTTATCAAAGACAACCTATTTTCTGATAGGTTAAAATATAATTTTCTTGCCCCCTGTAGTCCCCCATACAAGATATCTTTGGACCATTTTCGGACCCCTTATGTGTCAAGACAATAATTAGAAACCAAATGCTATAGTTTTATACTACGATGGACTTCTATATACCCCATTCGAAGCAAAACTTATGAATATTTTGAAGAAGATCTACTTTCTGGTAGGTCAAACTATCAGTTTCTTGCCATTCATAGTTTTCCCGCATAAGAAATTTTTGGACCATTTTGAGACTCCTAATGCATCATGTAAATGATTAAAAAAAATGTTATTGTTGCGCTAATTCTAGGTATCCCATCCGAAGCAAAACTGGTGAATTTTTTACAACAACCTATTTTTCGGGGGTTCAAACTATAAGTTTCTTGCCCTTTGTAGTCCACTGTACAAGTTATTTTTGGACCATGGTACTCCGAATGCATCATGGTAAAAATTAAAAATAAAACTTTATATTTTAACACTACCCACAACTTCTAAGTATCCTCTCTAAAGAAAAACACATGACTTGTTGTAAGACGACCTATTTCCCGATAGATCAAACTATGAGTTTTGCTCTTCTTAGTCCACCATATAAATATTTTTGGAACATTTTGGGGCTCCTAATATGTCAGGGTAGTAATTATAAATAAACATGTTATAGTTTTACATTATGCATGACTTATAAGTATCCCCTCCGAAGCAAAACTTGTGATATTTTTAAAGACGATTTATTTTTCGGTTTTTCAAACTATCATTTTATTGACCTCTATTGTCCCCCATACAAGATATTTTTGGGATGTTTTGGGATTCCGAATGAACTAGTGAAATAAGTGGAAACAAATTTTTTATAATTTTATAATAAACATGACTTCTTGGTATCCCCTCCGAAGAAAAACTCGTAAATTATTTGACGACGACCTCTTTATTGGTAGTTCAAACTATCAATTTTTTACCCTTTATAGTCCACCATACAAGATATTTTTTTACTATTCTGGGACTCCGAACGAATCAAGGAAACAATTAGAAACAAAAATGTTATAGTTTTACACAATTCGCAACTTGAAAGTACACCCTATGAAGCAAAACTCATGGATGTTTTTATGACGACATATATGCCGATAGGTCAAACTATCAATTTCTTTCCCTATGTAGTCAACCATACAAGATTTTTTTGAACCATTTTGGAACCCCCAATGCATAAGGGCAACATCTGAAAAGAAAAATATTTTCGTTTTACACTATGCGTGACTTCTAGGTATCCCATCCAAGACAAAACTCGTGAAATTTTTGAAGACGACCTATTTCCTAGTAGTTCAGACTATCAGTTTCTTGCCTTCCGTAGTCCACATTACAATATATTTTTCGACCATTTTCGGACTCCCAATGCATCAAGGCAACAATTATAAACAAAATATTATAATTTTACACTATAAGGAACTATTAGGTATCCTCTCTAAAGAAAAACTCGTGAATGTTTTAAATTTTAAAGTCTACCTATTTCCTCATAGTTCAGACTATCAGTTTCTCGAACTCTGTTATTCCCCATACAAAGTATCTTTAGACCATGTTGGGATTCTGAATGCATCAGGTAAAAAATTAGAAATAAAAATGTTTATGGTTTTACACTACATGCGACTTCTAGGTCTTCCCTCAGAAATAAAACTCACGAATTATTTGATGATGATCTATTTCCCTGTAGTTCAAACTCCCAATTTCTTACCCTCCGTAGTCCATTGTACAATATATTTTTGGACCATATTATGACTCCGAATCTGTCAAGGCAAAAACTACAAAAATGTTATAGTTTTACACTAGACACGACTTTTAAGTATCCCCTTTGAAGCAAAACTTGCAATTTTATTGATAACGGCACATTTCTTGATAGGTCATTTCTTGCCCTATGTAGTCCATCGTAAAAGATATTTTTAGACCATTTTAGGACTTCGAATGCATCAGGGTAATAATTACAAAGAAAATTTTTAAATTTTTACACTATGCGCGAAGTATCCCCTCCTAAGCAAATCTTGTTAACTTTTGAAGATGACCAATTTCTCGGTAGTTCAAACTATCAATTTTTTTTACCTCCGTTACCTCCCGTGTTAGATAGTTTTGGACCATTTTAGGAATACAAATGAGTCAAGAAAATAACTAAAAACATAAATTTTTATTTTTACACTACGCGCGACTTCTAGGTATCCCCTCCAAAGCAAAACTTGTGAGTTTTTGGAAGACCACTTGTATCTTGGTAGTTCAAACTATCAGTTTCTTGGCGTCCGTTGTCCCTCGTACATGATATTTTTAGACCATTTTGGACTCTAAATGTGTCAAAGCAATAAGTAGAAACCAAAATTTTATATTTTTATATTACGCGCGACTTCTAGATACGCCCTTCGAAGCAAAACTTATGAATTGCTTAAAGACAATCTATTTTTTGGTACTTCAAACTATCAGTTTCTTGCCCTCTGTAGTCCCCCATACACGATATTTTGGATCATTTTGGGACTCTGAATGCATCAAGAAAACAATTATAAATAAAAATATTATATTTTTACATACTGTACATCTTGTAGGTATCCCCTCTGAAGCAAAACTCGTGAATGTTTTTAAGACGACCTATTTATCGGTAGGTCAGACTATCATTTTCTTATTGTCCATAGTCCACCATGCAATATATTTTTGGATCCGTTTGGGACTCCGAATGTGCTAGGTTAATAATTATAAACAAAAATGTTATAGTTTTACATATGTGTAACTTCTATATATCCCCTCCTATGCAAAATAGTGAATTTTTTGAAGACGACCTATTTCCCAGTAGTTCAAACTATTATTTTCTTGATCTCCGTTGTCACCCGTACCAGATATGTTTTGATCATTTTAGGACTCCGAATGAGTAAGGGAAATAATTAGAATATTTTTTTTATAGTTTTACACTAAGCACGACTTCTAGGTATCCCCTCTGAAGCAAAACTTGTGAATTGTTTGAAGACAACCTATTTCGTGATAGTTTAAACTATCAGTTTCTTAGCCTTTGTTGTTCCCCGTACTAGATATTTTTGGACCATTTTTGGACGCCAAATCTGTTAGAGAAATAATTAGAAACAAAAATTTATATTTTTACATAACGTGCAAATTCTAGGTACGCCATTCGAAGCAAAAGTTGTAAATTATTGAAAGATGACCTATTTCCAGTAGTTAAAACTATGAGTTTCTTGCCCTCGGTAGTCCCCCTATAAGATTTTTTTTGACCATTTTGTGACTCTGGATGCATGAGGGAAACAATTAGGAAAAAGAAATTATAGTTTTACACAATGATCGAATTCTAGGTTTCTGCTCTCACGCAAAACTAGTGAATATTTTGATGACGACCTATTTTCCTGTAGGTCAATTTTTTAGTTTCTTATCCTTCGTAGTCAACCATACAAGATATTTTTAGACAATTTGGGAACTCTCAATGCATCAGGGAAACAACTAGAAACAAAAGCTTTACAATTTTACAGTTTTACATTACAAGGAACTTCTAATTGCGCCCTTTGAAGAAATACTCACGAATTTTTTTTAACGACAATCTATTTTCTTGTAGTTCAAACTATTAGTTTCTTGCCCTGCGTAGTCCCCCATACAAGATATTTTTGGACTGTTTTTGGATTTCTTATGAATCAGGGAAATATTTAGGTACCAAGATGTTATAGTTGTGTACTATGCGCGACCTTCCCTCCGAAGCAGAACTCATGAGTTTTTTTATGCTGACCTATTTTTTGGTGGGTCAAACTATTAGTTTCTTGCCTCCCTTAAATGATTATACAAGATATTTTTGGACTAACTCCCAATGCATCAAGGCAAAAATTATTTAAAAAAATGTTATATTTTTACACTATGCGCGACTTCTAGGTACCCCCTCTGAAGCAAAACTCGTAAATGTTTTGATGACGACCTATTTACCAATAGTTTAGACTATCAGTTTCTCGGTCTCCATTGTCCCCCCCATAAAAGATATTTTGGACCATTTTGGGACTCCGAATGCATCAAGGCAAAAATTAGAACTAAATTTTATTGTTTTACACTACGCATGTCTTCTAGGTATCTTTTTTAAAGAAAAACTCATGAATTATTTGATGACAACCTATTTACCGGTAGTTCAAACTTTGAGTTTCTTTCTCTCCGTTGTCCACCGTAAAAGATATTTTTGGACCATTTTAGGACTCTGAATACATCAGGGCAACACGTATAATTTTTTTTTATACTTTTACACTATGCCCGACTTCTAAGTATCCCCTCCGAAGCAAAACTCGAGAATTTTTTATGACAATTATTGTGCCGTGACACCCAATTTGTTGGGGGCACCCTTCAGTCAACCATGACCCTAGATATAATCAAGGTAAAATGCTGATAATGGAAAGCACAATAAATATGTATACAAGATAGACAATACCAAGATATACGTGGTTCTCTAACTTGGCAACATCCACCAAGAGGCCCGATTCCAATATATTTAAAGAAATTACTAGTACAATAGATAGTATACAAGGATAAATCACATACAATCTACAATCCTACCTAAATAACGAATAGCCTTGTACACCCACTCTCAACCCAAGTGAACGTTCTAAACCAAGAACCCTATCTTTATCTTACCCTCAACTGTTTCCCAAGTGTTTTCCATATACCCAATCCGGTGTATCCCGCTCCCATGTGAACCGATGAGAAGTCCCCCCCACATTATATTTTTTGCACACCTGCCATAAATGAAAAGATCATACTCTCACACCCATATAGTTCTTCTACCTTTATGAAATACCGGGAAAATCCCTCATCTCTCACACCAAAACCCTGACCTTTAGAAGAAGACTCTCTCTAGCTCTGTTTGCGTTGGTGTTGATGTTGGTGTTTTCGAACCATGGCTAAAACCCTCATTAAATAAGGAGAAAAATGAATAGAACCCCACATATGAATAGCAAACCACGTATGAACAGTACCCCACGTATGAACTGTAAATCGGTATGAATATTACCCCCGAATATGAACAGTAATCCTCATATAAACAGTAATTTGCATATGAATAGTACTCCAGCTGTAGGGGGATCTTAAAGATAAACTTATAATTAGAGGATAATCCCTCTTAATTAGAAGAAGCCACAAAGCCAAGTGAGCTAACTTGAGCAAAGAATAAAGAAAGCAAGTAAGCTATTTAAAGCAGTCGAAGGGGGGCAACGAGGAAGCTTCCCATGAGAGTTATTCATGGAAACTTTGTGTTTTCGTTTGAACTTAAGATATGTATTTGTAAAACATACTGTAATTACCTCAAGAAGTTCTACTTTTAGATCTTCTTATTTATCAGTTAGTTAGTTTAAGCTTCTAGTTAGTTTAAGAAAAGTTTTATTTTTTATTTTCAAAACTTGTGATTGCTCATTAGACAACACTTAATGAATAAAGTTCGGTTGGCCCCTTTATTCTTATCTTTTTGCATTAGTTGCACAACTTATCTTGATTACATCTCATTTGCACCTTTGTCCAATGATAATTCCTTCGTGCATACTTAAATACCCAACAAATAAGGTTACCAGTAGTTACGATAAGTCAATTACTATAACCCTCAAGTCTTTGTCACAAACACAAGAGGCCTCATAAGTTGCTCTGACAATAACAAAAGCCTACAGGGGATCCTTAGGCAACAAAAATAACTCTGGTTGGTTGAAAACTCCTGCTGGTTGAAAAAAACCTACTCAGGCCGATTGCCCACTAGCCAGGTGCATTCTCACCATCATCTCACTTAGGCCTAAGGAAGTGTGACGACACAACCTAAAAGGTAAAGTGGATAAAATGATATTGCTAAGGCATATTGGACTGGGAGAATGTTCTAACACATAAAAAGCAGGGGACTAATACTTAGATATCATTTAGTTGCCCAAAAAGAGCCCAAAATGATTTAAACCAAGTAAAAGCTCATCGGAGGCCTAAGAGTGGTCAACCAGTATTGTTTCGATTGAAAAAAATACCAGGTAACCAACATACAGACGAGATTAACACATGTTTAGTCACCACCTGCTCAAAACATAAGAAAAGATCAAATAAGTTCTTTATTAAAATATAAGGTTATAATTACATCAGAGATAAAAATTATATATACGAGGTCCTAAGGTGGCCCAGGGTGACTAGCAAGATACTCTGCTACA
The DNA here is from genome assembly GCA_949130495.1 of Sambucus nigra. NCBI lineage: Eukaryota > Viridiplantae > Streptophyta > Magnoliopsida > Dipsacales > Adoxaceae > Sambucus > Sambucus nigra. The sequence continues at coordinate 658,816,829 of OX422213.1, read as the reverse complement.
ATCGCTCTCTAACCATCATCTGGCTTTGGGGAGAAATCTTCTACATCTTCATCAAGGTCATGATTCAAAAGTGTGAAGGAATGGCATCAGCCGGAATACACCCATCGTCTTTCTAGAAGGGGTTAAGGCGATAGGGAGGGCACTCGATTTGGTGTTCATATCACAATTTGGATTCCTTTGGGGTTTTTACCTCCCTAAGGCCGCTTAGCCACCCTCAAGCAAAGGAAACACTTTCTGCCTCATTGAGCTTCACTGGGGCATTTGCCCAACTAGCATTATAACCTTCTCCTCAAACTTCTCGGGGTCCCATCTTGAACACATACCTCAGCTTCTTGACATTATCTTTGAGCACAGTCATAAAAGACTTTAAGCTAGCAACCTCCTTCCTTAACGCATCATTGATGGACTGGAGGAATTCACCCACTTGGTCGACCTCAGTCCTCTTTAGAAGTTAGGCCCTCAAGGATTTTACTTCCTGTTACATGGAGGCGCTTATCTTCTCTATTTCCTAAAGATAATATTTTAGTTTGGCAATCACCTTAGTCCGACTCTTGTACTACTCATTCCTTGCTCTTAGGGACTTGCAGATTTTTACAAAGGCTTTGCGAGCCTTTAAGTTGATGTTGGGTCAAAAAATTCTCCCCAGTTGAGAGTCGGGAGAAATATAGCGATCTAAATCATCAGACTACAAATGGTACACACCAGACCCAAGGCAATAATATTAGCACATGGAAATTCAGGTAAACACATGTAAAAAAGAGGAAAATTCACTCCCATATAGCATAAAAAGGTGGTCATAGGATAATACATTAAGTTCTCAAAAATATTTGCAGACTGATAAGGCAAGGATTGTACAAGGAAAAGGTAAAATCTTAGTCTACAAGCCTTAGTCCTTCACCTGATCTCCATCAGCAATGGCTTTCCCTTATCAACCATCTGCTACTCTTAGTCAGCACCAACACTTTCGTCGACCTCGGGAGGAACAATTTCCACATTACCAGCAGCATGGTCGCCATCTTATTCCTTTTCATTATAAGGGTCGGGACTAGGAGAATGAAAATTAAAAAGCTCAGAGTCTGCAGGAGTTCCAGTAGCCTTCAAACCTTGGACCCATCCCTTCTTAAAGGAGACCTTACACTCATAGGTCAGTTGGCGCTCTGCATCCTCATAGGCTTTGTAAAAGTCCTCGCGAAAGCTATCATCGTTCACTTGGGGAAGCTCACCTTCCATCTTAGCAACCTTGTCAGATAAGGCCTTATTAGCCTCCTTCAGCTTGGTCTTCTCAGCTACCACCACCTTCTAAGTAGCCCCAAGAGCGTCATAGGCCTTGGACATTTCACTCTTCTCATGCTCTCACTTTTGGCGAGTTTCGATAAAGGGTTTCTTCTCAGCTTCCAGAGTATCCTTTATTTCTTTCTCCCTCATGGAGCTATCATCTTAGGTGTCCAAAAGAGTGGTAAAATCAGATAGCATCTACACACAAGAGAAAGAAACAAAAAACCATAACAAAAATAGGGAGAACAAAGGAAAATAAACAGCGAAATAGACTTACTAGAGCCATCCCTTGTGCAGTCTTAAGGGTGAGTTGGGATGATCACGGCCTTGAAGAACACTTGTGAGAAGTAGAGAGCATTGACCTTTTCAAAAGGTTAGGGGTACACTCTCCCCCTCAAGACTAGAGAAAAGAGGCACCCCGGAGGACTACAAAACCAACCTCCTCTTAGCTTCCACTCTCTCATCTTCTCTCCTCTCTCTCTCTCTCTCTCTCCTCTTCCTCTCTTTTCTTTTATTTCTCTTTATCTTTCTCCTTCCCCTTATCATAATGTCTAGAGCCACTGCCCTTAGGGGAATTAGTTGTAGATCTCTGCAAAGACGGGATCCTATCAGGCAAGACTGTATGGTCATCATCTTCGGGGAGCCATAATTTTCGCCTCTTGACTAGAGGGGCCATGTCCTTGTCCACTTCTTCTTCTTCTTCTTCTTCTTATTCTTCTTCTTCTTCTTCTTCTTCTTCTTCTTCTTCTTCTTCTTCTTCTTCTTCTTCTTCTTCTTCTTCTTCTTCTTCTTCTTCTTCTTCTAACCCTACCTCTATTCTTCCCCCACTTCACTTTCTTCCTCTCTTTTATAGATTTCCTTTTTAATAATGACTGGCTCAGAAGGACCTACCTCTAGAGCTTCCAAAGATGGGATCCTATCAACTGGGCGAGTAATAAAGCTAGTTCATGTGTTCTTGTATTCTAAAAGAAAGTCCACCAGCCTTGGATGTTCACCGTATGCCAACCTTTCTCTAATACTCCAAGCCTTTACATGCTCGTCAGCATCAATCTCACCAATATCAGGTTCCTAATTTTTGGCACGAGATGCAAAAATAAAGAAGAAAACTATTAGCTAAAGGAACTGGGGTAAATAAAAGAAATCAGTAGGAAGAAAAAAATGATTTATCTCGGCCTCTCCGTAATAAAAAATCATAGGGCCTCATTATCTCTCCCCCTCAAGAGTTGGAGGGCGCTGCCAGTTCCTAACAATGAACCCATGTTACCAGTAATATTTATAGGAGTCCGAAATATTTACCACCCATAAGGACACAAGTCTCCAATTGAGTCTTAATGTAGTATTTGATCAATTCTGGACAAAAACATTTTAAGTCATAGGATATAGTTCATGTGCATGCATCCAAGCCTATGAAAAGTTTGAGTTGAAGATGTTGCGACCTATTTATCAAGAGAATATCATTGCCGGTTTACATGTGCCTCGTTTCATGTCATCAACTTAGTTTCAATATCTCCTAAGGTATGAATGCATTATATATATATATATATATATATATATATAAGAGCTTGGAACATTTTTTAATGGTTGTAATTTTATTTAAAATGAATTTTATTTTAAGAAATTTATTTTAGAACTTTTAAATAAAATGTTTGGGGCTTAAAGTTGAAAAAATGGACTTCTGGGACTTTGTTCGATCTTGTCGTTTGAACGAGAATTTCGTTCGAACGATTTTGCCAACGACTTTTCCCAATTGGCCTCTGGAACTTCGTTAAAGGGTCGTTCGAACGAGACTTTGTTCGAACGAAAATCTAGTTTGAACGAGATTTCCAGCGGGAAAATCCTTTGGCAGTTTTCTCCACTAATACATTCGTTTGTTTCAACTAACTTTTCCAGAACTAATATGTGTGGAAACCAACTTTTTTAAAGTAACTTTTTCATCTTCTAAAATCTCTAAAATAGAGTTTTGAGAGCTTAATTCCACCACGAAAAATTTCAGTTACTGTGTGTTTGTTTGTCAAGAAAATCATTCTTAAACACTTTTGTTTACACACATATTAGTTTATTACAAGTACCACATATATATAAATTTTCTTGGAGTTTTTTGGCACCATTGTTTCATCTCTAACACAAGAAGGAGAAGTTTGGATTTTACTTCTATTTACCATGAAAGAAGAAGTTTGGTTTTGACTGCGGTATTCTCATACGGTGAAAGGCACCGTGTGTAGTTGACGGGTTCCTAAAGCTTCATTGGTGGATTCCAAGGTTCCGGTAGATTTTGGGATTGTTGACTAAGTAGAGGATGGTAAAAGAATACGCAGCAGGGGCTTGAAGGGAGTCGAGTCGAGTTGAGTAAGTCATTTGTCTTGTACTTGTAAAATTCTGTACTTAGTGGACTTAAGGCTAGGGCCGTCCAAGTTTTTTTTTCCCGTTGTGGGTTTTTTCTCGTACATCGCGGCGTACTGGTTGTGAATTTATTTTATCTTGCAAAATTTACCTAGAATGTGTGCTTAGGGCAAAAAGATAAAATATGGTTTAATTCACAATCTTTTTTAAATTGGTGCTTGGTTAACTATTTGGGTAAGTTTATTTGAAGTTAATTTAATTCAAGTTAGCACTAAATCGATTGGATAATTTTCTTGCCTAAATGATCTTAACTTGATAATTAAATAAATGTGGTTTGAGTGAATTTAATGTGTGTGTGTGTGTGTATTTACTTTAATTCATTTAGCTAAGTTTAATTTTAATTTTCTTTGGAAATTAAAATTTGTGTTTAATTTAATTTTTCATCATTTTAAGAAAAGAAAATCAAATCAATTTTTAAAATTAAATTGTTGTGTTGAACCATATTTATTCTGCATTTAAAAATAAAATTAATGTGAAAGGTTTTAAAATTGGGGGTCCTACGTTTCGAACAAGTGGTATCAGAGCATGAGCGCTAATTTGTTGCGTTAAGGTCCTTTTATATATTTTTGGTTAAAAATGGAATTTTACCCATTTTCAAAATTTCCCATTTTTAATGATTCTAATTACGCGTATTGGAAAGCCCGGATGAAATCAACACTAAAATCTATCGACGAGAGGTATTGGTTGTTAGTTGTTAACGGGTGGTCGCCACCTACATATTTGGTAGAAAATGAGCGTGTTACCAAACCCACAGATAGGTGGATTGAGAATGAATTTAAACTTGAAAATTTTAATTCCCAAGATTTAAATGCCTTGTTTAGTGCAGTCACAGTGGACGAATTCTGACGCATTATGACGTGTGAAACCACTAATGAACTTTGAGATATTTTATTACTCACTCACGAGGGAACTAGTGTCATAAAAGCTTCTAAACTACAAAACTTCACCACTCAATTTGAAACCATCAAAATGAATTAAAAAGAAACATTTGATAAATTTTATGCTAGACTTTCCGATATAGTTAATTAATCTTTTAATTTGGGAGAGAAAATACGCGACGACCGAGTAGTAAAGAAAAATTTAAGGTCCCTACACGATAGATTTATTCCTAAGGTGATCCTGTTAAATTATTTACCCACTTTAGCCTCTACGAAATTAGAAGAGCTCGTAGGTGATTTACAAACCTATGAACTAGACATGTTTCCCTCCAAAACATAAAAGAAAATAGATAAGGGCGTTGCTTTAAAAGACCAAAAGGAGGAAAAACAAGTAGTAGAGAGTGAAAGTGATAGTGACTCGGAAGATATGGCTATGTTTGCTAGGAAGTTTCATAAATTTCTTAAATTTAACAAAGATAAATTTAAAAATGATTTTAAGAAATTTGAAAAATCTAAGCATGAAAAAGCCGAAAAGATCCCTAAAAGTTTTAATGAAAATATTAATAGGGACGAGTCAAATAGGTGTTTTGGTTGTGACGGGTATGGACATAGGGCTTTTGAGTGCCCCACTAAACTAAGGAGAGAGGGTAAGCAACCTATTTCATATAATTCCACCCTTAGTGATAGTGATAAGGAAGAGGGACCCAATTCCCCCACTGAGCGCAACTTTGTCGCGTTCATGGCAAGTCATGTGAGCACCGATAATGAATCTTCCCATGAAGATATACAAATACATGACACTTTTGAGGTCAAAGTTTATGATTACCTTATTTTTAATGGTTGTGAGAGTGAAGAAGAGAGAGAGAGTAAAAAAATGAAGAAGAGGTTGATGTGAGTGAACTTAAAATTGCTTTTCAAGAATTGTATGAAGAATCTATTAAATTAAAAAGAGCAAATTTGAAGTGAGAAGCTAGTTTAAGAGAGCGCGTGTTGGTTGAAGACCTTAGAACACGTGAGAGAGATCTTCGAGAGAATCTTGAGTATGTATAAGGAGAGAGAGACAACCTTAGAGCTTTGATGGAATTCTTGAAAAAGGAGCTTCTCGAGTTTGAAGAGAAAAATGTTTTGTTAGAGTCTAGAATTTTAAAATTAGAAGAACAATTGAAAGATTCTAGTAAAGTAAAATTTTATTTGGAGTGTCGTTCGGAGAAATTAGATAAAATATTAAAAACGGTCCAAATTAAAAATGACACTTGTGGTTTAGGTTTCAATACTTGTAATGAATCAACTCATAAAGCCAAAACCAATGTTTTAGGAGAATCATCTAGGAACAATGTTATAGATCATTCCTTAGGTAAATATTTTCACCGAGTCTTTAGGTGTTCACATTGTGGTCGAAAAGGTCATCTTATGAAGTTTTGTTTTGATCTTAAACGAGGTCCTAAAAAATCCCACCACAAGGCAACCGAGGTAGCCAAGATTCCTATATCCCGAGATTGTCATTCATCATTAGTTTGGATTAGGAGATCCGACTTGATAGCTTTATTAGATATGATTTTTTATTCTCATTTACTTTCACACGATACCTCCCTTGCTAAATCCAAAGGTTGGATGTCTTATTTGTTTGCATACTCTAGCTTTTTGTGCTTCATATTATATATCATTGCTATGGGTATCCATGTGTAGTCATTTTCTAGTTATTGCTTAATTTCATATCTCATGCTAGAAATTATGACTTGTTTATCTTGTGTATTATATTTATTTTGTTTGCATTAAATGAAAAATACAAAAAGATTTTTGTTTTATCATTTTTGTTTTACCTTTGAGTAATTTAGGCTTAATGAAAAATACAAATGATTTTTGTTTGTCTTTTGAGTAAATATTTTTTTTAAAAAAAATTCAAAAAACTCAAAAAGATTTTTATTGTGTGTATTTTAGTTTGACACTTATGTGGCATATACTTGTGTTTGAATCCCTTCCTTTTCGCTCCCATGTGTCTAGAACTTTTGGTTAAGATTGTCAATCCTTAAAATTTTCATTACCATGCTTACATGGAGTAGTTGGATTTTGTGTTTCTTAATGGATTCTATTTTTATATGCCTCAATTCACGCATACACGAGCTCACTTGAAATTTTAACTTCACATGTATATTTGAGATTTGTGAGGTGTTCTCCTACCAATCTAGTCATCTACATATTTTTTACCTAGGAGGAAATGTGCATGTTAAATCCGTTGCATGTGAGATTTATGTGATATAAAAATCATTATATAAATGTCCACGGCAAAAGTCTCCGAAAAGAAATTTATCCTTTGCGAGTAAGCCACGGTTTGCTTGAACTTAAAAGAAATACGTTGTCCAAAGGCCTAAAAGAGTAATGGAATTAAAAGAAAATATTTAGCCAATGCCTATATTTTTTAGTTTGATATATTTATTCAAAAATATATATGCTTATTTTGAGGGAGTTTGGATGGTATATCAACGGTTTGCACAATGTCCATTTATTCTAGTTGCGTGTTCAAATGTTATGACTCGATTGGTTTGTAGAATCTTCAAAATTCTAGGCTTATGTGCATTGTGTATGTTTGTTCATTGAGTTCAATTTATATTGTCACAAGAGGCTATATCTAAATGTGATAAAATTTTGCAATCAAATGAGAACTCCATGAAGGTGTTTCAAGTGATTGTGTCTAAATTTAATTGTTACTAGTTCACACCCCTACACTTCCGTTTACCACTTGTATTTGGACACATTTTTGCCATACGAGTGTGAAAAGCTTAATGTATTTTGTGTCATGTGAGGTGTTTATACCTATGTATATGTGCGTGTTCGTTAGTGATATTCTATATGTACTCATATACGTGGTATTCCTTTTACTCTTTGCCTTGCTTGCTAGTCCATGTATGCTTCTATTTCATAATTGGTATCTATCTTGTTGCATATTTTAGTCTTTACCATACTTGGTACTTTATGTATGGATTTGTTTTGTTATTTTTGCCCATATGCTTTCATGCTCTTATCACCTTATGCTTCATCTTGTTTAATTAGTTCTTTTATCCGTTGTCTATTCCTGAACAAAAAGGGGAAGAATGATATGGGAGAAATGGCATCTAATCCTATTGTAATCATATCTTAGTTTGGGTGATTTAACTTAGGGGGAGACGTCTTTGTAAGTAGGTCATTTATTTGATAAAGGGGAGAATTAATTTAGGGGGAGTATTTATTTTATATGCATTTAGTATTCTTGATATTCCCTATGCGTTTGATAGTTTTCTTAAGTGTGTAGGAATTCTTCTAAGTGGCAAATTTCATTGGCAAAGATATTTATCCTTGAGTTTGAGTCAAGCATTGTATTGGGATGTTGTTTGAGTCTAGTAGAGCTTGACGTCCCATTAGGATTTTATTTTGGTTTTTGTCCCGGAATAGCCAAAGGGGGAGATTTGTAAGGACACAAGTCTCCGATTGATTCTTAATGTAGTATTGGCTCAATTTTGGAAAAAACATTTTAAGTCATAAGATATAGTCCATGTGTATCGATCCAAGCCAATGATAAGTTTGAGTTGAAGACCTGTGCCCTATTTATCAAGAGAACGTCATTGTCGGTTTACATGTGCCTCATTTCACGTCATCAACTTAGTTCCAATTTCTCCTAAGGTATGAATGCATTACATATATATATAGGAGCTTGGAACTTTTTTAATGGGTGTAATTTTATTTAAAATGAATTTTATTTTTAGATAGTTATTTTATAACTTTTAAATAAAATGTTTTGGGATTAAAATTGAAAAAATGATCTTCTGGAACATCGTTTGATCTTGTCGTTCAAACGAGAATTTCGTTCGAACGAGTTTGCCAACGATTTTCCCAATTGGCATCTGGAACTTTGTTAGAAGGGTCCTTCGAACGAGACTTCGTTCGAACGAGATTTTCGGTGGGAAAATCCTTTGGCAGTTTTCTCCACAATCCCACTCTTTGTTCCCACTAACTTTTCCAGAACTAATATGTGCGGGAACCAAAATTTTCAAAGTAACCTTTTCATCGTCTTCAATTTTTAAGAGAGGGTTTTGAGAGCTTAATTTCACCATAAAAAAAGTTCAGTTTTTGAGTGTTTGTTTTTCAAGAAAATCATTCTTAAACACTTTTGTTTACACCCATATTAATTTATTCCAAGTACCACATATGTATACATTTGCTTGGAGTTTTTTTGGAACCACCGGTTCATCTCTACCACAAGAAGGAGAAGTTTGGATTTGGCTTCTATTTCCCATAAAAGCAGAAGTTTGATTTTGGCTGCGACATTCTCATACGGTGAAATGCACCGTGTGTGATTGACGGGTTCCTAAAGCTTCATTGGTGGATTCCAAGGTTTCGGTGGATTCTGGGATTATCGACTAAGCAGAGGTTGATACAAGAAGACGTATCAGGGGCTTGAAGGGGGTCGAGTCGAGTTGAGTAAGTTATTTGTCTTGTATTTGTAAAAGTCCGTACTTAGTGAACTTAAGGCTAGGGCCGTCCTATTTTTTTTTTCCCGTTTTGGGTTTTTCCTCGTACATCGCAGTGTAGTAGTTGTGAATTTATTTTATCTTGCAAAAATGACCTAAAACGCATTCTTAGGGTAAAAATATAAAATATGTTTTAATTCACAATCTTGTTTGAATTGGTACTTGGTTAATTATTTGGGTAAGTTTATTTTAAGTTAATTTAATTCAAGTTGGCACTAAATCAATTGAATAATTTTCTTGCCTAAATCGTTTTAACTTGATAATTAAATTAATGTGGTTTGAGTGAATTTAATGTGTGTGTGTTTACTTTAATTCACTTAATTAAGTTTAATTTTAATTTTGTTTTTGGAAATTAAAATTTGTGTTTAATTTTAATTTTTCATCCTTTTAAGAAAAGAAAATCAAATAAATTTGGAAATTAAATTGTTGCGTTGAACCATATTTATTCCGCATTTAAAAGGGAAATTAATGTGAAAGGTTTTAAAATTGGGGGTCCTACGTTTCCAACACCACCCTCACTCAGCTTTTCTGGTTTTCAAATACAATAGACCTTCTTTGGTCCGCGACCACACGTAGGAGTAGCATATCTCATTAAGACCTAGTTTTGTTGCATAGAGTGTATTTATTCTGTGGACTCCATTTACTATCTTCCAAACATTTGGGGCACATTGGGTAGGCACAATTTCAAAATATCTAAAAAATCTACGAAAACTTGTTTGGGTGGAATGTTAAACCCCATTTGAGTTACCACAAGGGTGTGAATCCAGTGGCCCCCATCAACGTCACGAACATTCTGAGGAATGAGGCATAGTCAATGATCACCCACTCAGGGATATTATACTGGTGCCTTAATTCATCTATTGACTTATTATTTAACATATCCATGATTACTTAAGCAAGAAGAAGAAACACTGGCTACAGTAACAAGCCAATACAAAGAAAAAGAACTGAAAAGGCAAAGACTTGAACTTACAGGTAGTAACGAAGCTTTGGGAAAGCACAAAAGAAGAAGGACCTTGACTTTTAAAGTAGGAAATAAGAAGAGAATCCTAGGGGCAAAGTATGCATAGGAACGACCAGAATCAGTGAACAAACTGTTGAGTGTATACACCAACTGATCGCCAGATCTTCTAGTTATAAGTCTTGTCTTCCCAGGAGGATTTTGGAACTTCAATCTCTTTTAGGGACAAGCGTACCCCTCTTACAAATCTTATAATTACAAATATGCCATGCCGATTTTTGATAATATTTCAGGCCTCGGGCCTTCGACTCAGTTGAAATCTATTGGCCTATAGCTATTAGCCCAAAGATTTCAGGGTCAATTGTGGGAGCCCATTTTTTATAAGTCCATGAGAGTAGCTGAACCAGTCCTTATAAATTAAACACTTAGCCCGACCCAAATCACGACTCAATTCCCGCTTGTCATGCTGGTGACCCGGGTTCGATCCCCGACAACAGCGCCATTTGATAACTTGGATTTTCTGTGTTTGTCGTTGTTTGAAGCCAAGTTAGTCAAAATTTCTTTCAATACCTACAACAAATATAATGAACTAAAGTGCAGAGGTAAGCAAGGGTGCCAATCCACATCAAGGGGGTAAAGTTAGAGACAAATTCAATTGTATCTCAATTTTTATTTTCTTTTTGGGATTTTTGCTTTTTCTATTTTTTTAGCTTTTTCAATATTAAAATAATTTTGGGTGAGATGAAGTGAAATACCACTAACTAAATCAAAGGTCTGAACAAGTAACTAAAAAGTGACTAAAAAAATTGAACAAAGTCTAACACTGAAATAAGAGAATAAGTGAGGTAAATAATAGTGAGAGCAATCAGGGAGTGGGACTACACTACAAATTCTAGATATTCTAATTAATTAATTTAATTATTTGAATTCTCCCAAATTAATATCAAAATTACAAATCAACTCTAGTTTCAAGGGTAATTTTAATAGTAACCTTTTGTAAAATTAATTTTAACACTCCACAACTAGAAAATAGATCTACACTCCTTTTAATTAATCACCCGTTAGGATTGATTCATCAAAATTTATGTAAATCTTAGAAAATGAAAATAAAGTTGAAATTCAAGGAATAATACCACAGTTAAGAAACACGTATCTCTAGTTCGAATCTAAAATGGGTGTTATAACTAGAATAATAATTTTCTCTCGAAAATCATTTACCCTCTCTCGAGGCGTAAATTTAAGGGCGAGGGATCAAAATTAACATTCAAAGGAAATTTTCAATTAATCAAACTAATTAAATTAAAATAATATCAAATAAGGGTTCACCCCTCCCCTTGAAAGGGGATTTAGCCTAACATGATATTAAACATGATAATCAAATAAAATAGGCAATTAAAATAAAAGTAGAGAAGAGAACAATCAAACTAATTCTCTTTGAGTGAAATTGAACTCCAATCCTTGAACTTGCAATTTACATCCCTCCAATTTGTGTGATCAAACCAAAATGACATCAACAATTACACTCAAAAATGGATTCTCACTAATTTATTTTTCTCACTAATCTAAAAAAAAGTACAATAAAATAAATTCTAACCTAAAAAAAACTAAACAAAAAAATGGTGTTTCTCTCTCTAAAATTGATATGATAAAAAGCCTCTATTAAAAATGGTCTTCTTCAAAATTGGGTAAATAGGATAGGGGTATGAATGTGGTTATGGTATAGGAGGGTATTTTAGGTGACACACACAAGTGCATGTGTGTTGTGAGGTGTGAGGATGTCTTGGGTGAGGGAATAAAAACCTGATTTGTTAAAAGGGATTAGGGGTATTTATGGAAAAATGGTTAAAAGGGGACATTAGTTTAAACATGTGTGTGTGTGTGGGGGGGGGGGGATTTTTTGTATTTGGCATCTTGGTTTGTTTTGGCAGGTGGAAATCGGATAAGATGAGGATATGGAAAATGGGTCTTTGGGTTGAGATGGAGAATGGGTTCGCTGGGGAGGAGATGGGTTTGAGCCGCGGGCAGAGGGACATACGGGTTCTCGAGTATGGCTGAAAGGAGGGACCGGGTATGATGTTGGGTTGAGCAAGGGTGGAACATCGGAGCTTCGTCATCGGCAGGACGAAAGGTCGTCGGCGGGGCATTTTCGAGTTTGGTTGGGAGCCACCACCTGCTGGTGGTGGCAGGTGGTAGAAGGGATGGCGAAAATGGGGTTTGAAATGATGAGATATGTGGGTTTGTTATGTGGTGGTGAGTTGCGTGTTTTAATGGAGGTTAGTTATGGTGGTGATTGGGGTGGATTTGTGCTGTTGGTTTGGTTTGGAGGTATAAGGTGGGTTTAATGGTGGAAAGAGAGAGGATAGAGAAGGACGTGTTGGGTGGAGGTTGAAGATGGTGGAAAGGGTGATAGTGTGGGTGAGGGTTGAAAAGTGCGACTGTATGATAATTGATTAAATTCAATTCGCAAGTTTCCAAGTAAACCTTATTTTATTAGAGTCTATTAATTCAGCCCCTAAACATGCATCTAAACATCATAAGAAATTCAACCCATGTATAAAAAATTAAGACGACCGATATAGGAAAAAAATCCTTTCGGGTAAAAACCTTTTATAACACTTTGAAGAATTCACAAGACTTTTGACTTACATACAACCTGATAATCGCTCACAAGTGTGTAATGCACAGTGCCTTCAACAAACCTTCAAAGATACGAGAGACAGCGAAATACCCTCCAGGCGTCGGTTCGTTTTTTTCGGCTCGTCCACACGTAGAATGACTACGCTCGGTATCCACCGATCAAATATGGAGATACCTTCTCCACAGAGGTTGAACAAAAGCAAAGTTGTTCTTAAACACCAAACAATTCACTAAAGCATATGGGAGTTTTGTGAATTGAAAACCAAAAAGGGAATTAGACCCCAAAGGAAGAAGTCAAAAGGATTCTGCACTTTCGCAGGTTTCTGCGTTTCAAAATGCTGGGACTTCTTAATGAAAACGTTACCATTTAATGAGTATTTATACAAAAATTCACCGCCTAAAAAAATGTGCTCATTTGAACGAGAAACAGATGTCGCTCGAACGAAGGATGCATGTCATTCAAACAACATAGCGCTACTTCCATTCTCATTCGAACGAGATGCTGATCTCGCGTGAACGACCTGGGCATCAAAATCGAGGTCCGCTTCAAAACTTAGAAAAGATACTCATTATCAATATTTGATGAAAAAGTCTGCTCCAACGCTTAGAAAATATTTTGTAAAAATCTCCCAAAATCTCTAAGTGAAAAGTAAAGGTATTTAAAACACAACCTTACCAAAGTAAACTTCGCGGAGTCTTGAATGATGAAGAACTTGCGTAAATCGAATCCGTCTTTGATGTAGATGTCTCTTGAATGCTCTTCGACGGTGTAGCGATATATGACATAATAAATTGATAACGGACTTATAAAAATATGTCGTTGCAAATCTCCCCCTATGTCTATGCCGGTACATACATAAAAAATCCAAATTATCAAAAACCAAAATGCCTATACAAATCTACCTGCAAGACCTCAAAACTGTTCTTCAATCATCTTAGTCAAATCTCAAAGCTTTCCTCATCAGGGTGTGCCACATCATGATATTCAATCTTTGTACCTACACACATGAGAAAAAACAAAACCTTCCTGACGCATCAAGTTTGAAATGATATGAGAATAAAGCATTAATAATCAAATCTCCCCCATAATGCAAAAACTCCCCCATAACATGATAATTCTTTCTCCCCCTTTTTATGATGTCCCCAAATAGACAAATAAGAAGAAACAATCAAAACATGGAGTGTCACGATAAAAATGCATAGAAAATATGAATCAATCAACGCGCATGCAAAGGAGTATCTCACAAAATCTCACAAACTATTTTTGGATTTTTCAACTTTTGCAAAAAACAAAAGAAATACAATATCTAAAACATAATACAAAACTCACACCTTGGATTTAACCTCAAATAACCAAGTCATGGAAATGGAATGAATGGGTGTCAACACATTCGATAGGTAAATCAACTCAATCAAGCATATGTGCACGATGCATATGTGTACACCTAATGAATGAACATCAAAATTATCCTTATCTGTAAAAATTTGTTGAATATAGATGATATTGTCTTTTGCAAATCAACAAATCAAAGTCAAATGATTTCCACACCAATAACGTCCAAAACTATGTAGCGCTTTTTCAAGACTTTCAAGGACGTGCAAACCCGTTATAAAATCTCCAACCAAACTCCCTCGTATATATTTTCTTTTCGAGATGAATAAACTAAATTCTCAAACTTTGGAGAATTGGTGCAAAACCTAAATGGCCCATAATTTGCATGAATTTATTTTTATTGCCTTTAAATTTTTTTCGGTTCTTTTAAACCTCTTTGGACCTCGGATAATAAAATTCCTCAATTTTCTAGGTCCAGATTTAAACGGTGGCTTAGTATTCGCAAAGGCTAAATGAACCTTTCGCAGCCCTTCCCCGTTTTCAAACAAAACACACAAACTCACAAAACGGTTTTTATATGCACAATTTCCTTATCAATTTTTTTTAACGCTTAGTTCGTTTTAAGGACAGGATTGAAGTGAAAACACCCAACCAACATTTGATAACACAAGCACAATAATCAAACAAATTCGTGCATGTGTGCAATAAAGGAAACATGAGTCAAACATGTAGGAACTAACACTTAATTACATCTTAATGACTCTAAACATTATAAAGCACAAGGATGAATTGACCTATTGTCTCAAAACACTATCAAATAGTCACATGAATTCGGTCATCCAAAGTGTTCATCCATGAACAAAAAACAAAAATCTTTTTGGATTTTTTCAAAATTTTATCAAAATAAAATATTTTTATATTTTTCAAAATATTTCCAAAAATAAAGAATCTATACAAAAAGTACATGTCACAACACTAGCAAAAGTATATCAAAAAGCATAACTAGCATATGACAAACATGCAAACATAATCATCTACATGATATGGCGAGAGAAGAATCATATGCAAGGAAATGAGAATCAACTATTTTAAAATCTAGTTTATCCAAAAGTGATTTCCTAACCCAAACGGATGTAACATGTCGACACGGGGTTTTGGGAACCAACAAAATACTAGACTTCGAATTCCTAGGACCTCTTACAAGATCAAAACAAAATCTCCTAAGGTGACCTTTTCTACCACAATATGAACATGTGTAAACGGGTGGAAGGAAACCTAAAGTGTGATCTTTTCTAACATCCTTTGAATTAGTTGACCTTCTAAAACAAATAATGGTTTTGGCTTTAGCATTAGAAGCATCAGAACACGATGAGCCATTACCAATACTATCAAACCAACTTGTGTCTGTCAAATCATTTTTTAACTTCAAAATTTTTTACTCAAGAAAAGAATTAGACTCTTCTAAAGACACGGATTTCTTTTTCAAATTTTCAATTAAACTTAACAGTTTATCACGCTCCCCCTCAATTAAAACAAACTTATCCCTAAGAGTCTTTTCACGTGCCGTAAAATCATCGATTAATTTTTTATCCTCGACGGCACAAACGGGAACCCTAGAATTTTTTAAGTCCTTTAATTCCTCCTCTAAAACTAGGACTTTCTCATCACTCTTCTTTTTGGAAATTTTTAAAGAATCAAAATTAATACACAAATTACCAAAGTGCGCACGACAAATATCACTTTGAGTTTGAAACGCTTGCAAATATTCAATCTTACTTTTAAAGAGAGAATTCTCTTTTTTCAAAACTTTAATTCTTTTGCAAAGTTTCAAATTCAAATTTTTTAAATTTTCAGCATGGTCGTGAACTTTTTCAAAAATAGGCTCCTCATTCAATAAGTGTTCCATTGGAAAAATTGCGATTTTTCACAAAACTGATTTAAAAAAAATTCAATATCACACGATTTTGCAAAAAATAGGATCACATGATAGATTAGCGTAACCTGCTCTGATACCAATTTGAAAAGTGAGTGTGTGATAATTGATTAAATTCAATTCGCAAGTTTCTAAGTAAACCTTATTTAATTAGGGTTTATTAATTCAGCCCCTAAACATGCATCTAAACATCATAAGAAATTCAACCCATGCATGAAAAATTAAGACGACCGATATAGGAAAAAAACCCTTTCGGGTAAAAACCTTTTATAACACTTTGAAGAATTCACAAGACTTTTGACTTACATACAACCTGATAATCGCCGACAAGTGTATAATGCACAGTGCCTTCAGCAAACCTTCAAAGATACGAGAGACAGCGAAATACCCTCCAGACGTCGGTTCATCGTCTTCGGCTCGTCCACACGTAGAATGACTACGCTCGGTATCCACCGATCAAATATGGAGATCCCTTATCCACATAGGTTGAACAAAAGCAAAGTTTTTCTTAAACACCAAACAATTCACTAAAGCATATGGGAGTTTTGTGAATTGAAAACGAAAAAGGGAATTAAACCCCAAAGGAAGAAGTCAAAAGGATTCTTCACTTTCGCAGGTTTCTGTCTTTCAAAACGCTGAGACTTCTTAATGAAAACATTACCGTTTAATGAGTATTTATACAAAAATTCACCGCCTCGCAAAACGTGCTCGTTCGAACGAGAAGCAGAAGTCGCTCGAACGAATGATGCATGTCGTTCAAACGACATTGCGCGACTTCCATTCTCGTTCGAACGAGATGCTGATCTCGCGCGAACGGCCTGGGCTTCAAAATCGAGGTTCACTTCAAAACTTAAAAAAAATACTCATTCTCAATATTTGACGAAAAAGTCCGCTCCAACACTTAGAAAATATTTTGTGAAAATCTCCCAAAAGCTCTAAGTGAAAAGTAAAGGTATTCAAAACATAACCTTACCAAAGTAAACTTCGCGGAGTCTTGAATGATGAAGAACTTGAGTAAATCAGATCCGTCTTTAATGTAGATGTCTCTTGAATGCTCTTCGACGGTGTAGCGGTATATGACATAATAAATTGATAACGAACTTATAAAAATATGTCCTTACAAGGGTATATGGAGTTAGGGTGTGGGTGAGGGGGTGTTTGTGTGAGTGAGGTGTATGGGAGTAGAATGAGGTGGGGATGAGTGAGTTGTAGGATAAGTTAGTGTGTGTGTTTAATTTGGACTCGAAAAAATAACACTAACTAACTAAAAAAATAAAAAATTAATAAAATTAAAAATCTAAAAATAAACATCCTGCTCTAAAAATAATATAAATATTCAATTAAAAAATAAGAATAAAAAGAAATAAAAATAAAAATCTATTAAACTAAAACTAAAATCCTAAAAAGTAAAATATAATAAAACTAAAAATAAATGAATTCCTAAAAAAAACTAATCCTAATAAAATAAGACTAAAAACTAATAAAAATCAAAATCAAAATAAAATCACACTAATTAAAATTAAATAGAAAAATAAAAAATAAACGTAGAAAAGTCTAAATAAATCTAAACTAAGCCCTAAAAATAAAACGAACTCAAAATAAAAAAAAAAATACAAAAAGGGCACAAACTAAACACACACGGGCTTTGGGGGTAGGTTTAGGGATAGGTTTAGACTCGGGTGAGGTTACAGGGCAAGGTAATTAGATCCATTTGATGGGAATTTGAACTCCGCAAATGATAATCAAGCCTGCAAATTAAACATTTACGCGTATAAGATCCAAATTGTCGAGAATTAACAACTAATATACGTCTATTTGGGGGTATAAAATATATACTTTTGGGTGCTTATCACCGATTTTTGATAATATTTCAGGCCTCAGGCCTTCGACTCAGTTGAAATCTATTGGCCCAAAGCTATTAGCCCAAATATTTCAGAGTCAACTGTGGGAGCCCATTTTTTACATGTCCATGAGAGTAGCAGACCCAGTTCTGATAAATTAAACACTTGGGCCGACCTAAATCATGATTCAATTGCCACATGAGTAGCTTTGTAGAATAATAACACTTATGGATATGGTCAAATCAGGTATCAAAAATCTCGGATGAGATATTCAAGTACCTCATGGAAAATCCTCACGCTACTTTGAGTTCCTTAAACAACTCAAACTCTGTAACAACATATATATAAATTGTACACCCTGACCCGTGGCAAAGAGATTAAAACTTGAGACTTTGAGAGACACTTAATAAGAACAAGTAACCTCTTCGTGGACATAGGCAAGTTTCCCAACCACATACATCGTTATTGTGTGTGTGATTCCAATTATTTTTAGTCATTTGTGATTATTTTCGTAAAATCTTTTATTGTGACATTTTCTACACTCACACCCAATATCTCATTTCTAGCGTAGGTTTTGTCTTTTATTTTATATATGTTATTAATTAGGGTTAAATCTATTTTTAACTTATAAATTCCACTTGTCTCATATGGTATTATAATAACACCTCTAAATAAACCCAAAATACGACGCTTGTGCTCCCAAAACTCAGCACAAAGGGTTAACCAACCCTGGGGCGCAATTCATTATGCTAAAAGCACCACTCTAGGCATATATACCACCTAAATCCCGACCAAATAATATTAATTCAAAATATAAAAATAACTCGTAACGTTATTATTAAATTATGAGTCGTTCACATATAAATTAATTTCCTAAATTATATTAATTATAGTATGCCATTTAAATGTCAACTTAATTCATACAATTATCGTGCACACACAACTACCATTGCACGTGAGTAGTAACAATCCAAATTAAGTAATAAATATTATTTATATAAAAATACGGGGTATTCAATTTTTCTACCACATATGGGTGTTGCAAGCCAACCCATCAAGCAGAAGTCAAGAAATTCAAATTTAGAGAAAGTGAAGGTGGTGGTGGATGAAGGTGATAATCTACTTCAAGCCAACTAAATCAAAGTGGAATAATTGCCAAACAATATCTCCAATACTGTGTTTGTAAAATCCACATATTCTAATATCAGGGTTGTTCAAGTCCAAATATTATAGACTACATATTATTACAATTTCAATATAATTCCTATCATTTGAGAGAAATATGAAGCAATTTAAAACTTTTCCAGCTATAAAAGATACTGATGATTATAATATGAATAATCATCAATAATAATGTCCAATATACATAAACCTCTAATAATCCAATAATATATAAAAGTTGGAAAATATATCCTAAGTACACATGTGGAGTCCCAATCGACTCATAAATCCAAAAGTTGTCTCATATGAAATAAAAGACGAAAAGGAAACTGCATTGTTCACCAAATTAAATCTCAAAAATCCAAACTGCGCTCAAAGATCCAATCATCTCATGAAATATCAAACCTAACTTGAGATGTTGGTCAACGCAATGGGTCATGCCCCCTTCAATAATACTGAGTAACATAACCTACCCAAAAGTACCAAATGAAATAAATACCACAATTGAATCTTTTATATAACAATAGCATTTGAACTTGGAATCTTTACCAGTTATTTCCAGATATTATAACATAATTAACTATTTGAATAAAAATAGCTTTTATCAATATTTCATAATATAGATAAGTATTAAAACCTACCCAAATACTAAACAGGGTTTAAAAAAATAAGCATATGATATAGAATCATTCTTAAGTCTCTACACATGAATCAATCTCAATAACATCTATTTATAAAGGTGGGTCTCAACAATTTCTGATTTATCAAGCAATACAACTATCACATAATCTTCAACTCAAAATATCATTTAAAACCTTTTGTTTACTTTCCACTTGCACATTCTATTAATTACATCATTTTATTTTTATTCAATTACAACACTTCATATTACATTTATATTCCAACCAACGGGCCATATAAATTGCCAAAGTTGAGCACAAATTAACTCATTTAATCTCATTGATGTCATCTTTATCATATTAACTCCATTCTAATTTGCGCTCCGATCTCACGCATATGTACACAACATACCCACATTAAATTTATTACTATAAAAATTATAATACATATACCTCTGTTACGACCTTGAACATCATGTAATATACTATGATTACCATACCACGAATAACTATAACCACGTACTAAATATACAACCGTATCAATCTCATAACATAGCCATCTGGTGTCACTCATGAATACACATATACTTGTAAAACAAGTCCATATATATTGTTTCTATCCCGATATTGTGTATATCGCGACCATATGATATATCTATAGCCAGTTGCACTAGATTTTCACTAATAGTAACACATAACCTTCAAAGTATTCAGCCAGAATATGCCATGCACGTGCGATATTTCCATTGATATCTGACACTATACTTAGTACCTACAGAGATGCCCAACATAGTTTTCTACAAAAATTAAACATACTAAACTCCCAACTTCCAAACTTCCTACTCTCCATATCCTGGATTTCTCATGAATGAAATCCAAACAAGGACCCCACTCCCACCCCCAATACACTTTTAACTAGTTTAGGTGGTCATCGAGACTCTGTAATAGTAATATATAGCCTACAGCTACTACGTACCAACACACGACTTACACCTCCTAAACTTCAAACTCCTGTCCTTCTCTAGAATCCATGAGTGGAGTGTTTCATAAATGATATACAAACAAGGAACCCGATAAATTTTGGTCTAGATTGAGCAGTTATCGAGATCAAACATTTACTAATCCTCAATCACATACTATACAAAAACCATAATATATTCACTTCATTCGTATTCTCCTCATTCATTTCCAAACCACTCACCACATCCCTTTAACATCATTCATAAATAAATTATTCTCATAAGACACATATTTTAATAATCGTTTACCCATCACTCATAATCGAAATAATAAAATTATATACAAGTCTTATCAATCCTGAACTCATATTTATCCTTCTCCAGACTCCGCGCATGAGACGTCTCGTAAATGAAATCTAAATAAGTAACCCTTAAATACACATATATCTAAATTTAGGCAGTTGTCATGAGAGAATAAACACTAAACCTAACCCTCTATATCCACCACCATAACTCCATTCAATTCAATACACGTCACTCATATGAAACCCATATATCACTCTATGATTACAAAGCCACCTCATTACATGGACCAACTATAGAAAATTTAAACAAAATCCCAATAATATGAATCACTCCTAAATCCTATACTTATCACAGCCATACGTTATCCTCAACATTGTTCATCCTAAGAATACTTATTGATAGCGACTTCTACATTAAAATTTCAAGTTAACACTTTATACCAATATAAGTATCCACTAGTTTTTTATTCTTAAACCCATGTGTGAATTTTTTTATTATTGATTTAAAAATGATTGTTTGATTTATTTTGAAATAAGAATCAAGTTTTTGAAGTCCCAATGGAATAGGAACTGGATCCCAAAAAGGAGAGGGGTATACAAGAAGGTGGAAACCCTTAAGAGATGACTTATTACGAAGGGTTTAATCAGAAAGAAGAGATCGAATGTGAGGAAACTTTTTTCTCTTCAACCATGATTAATTCAATTTAGATTATCTTATCCATTATTGCCCATCTCGATTACGAGACTCAGAACATGGATGTCAAGACTGTGTTCTTGAACGATAGCCTTGACGAGCACAATTATATAGTGAAACACACAGGATTCACAGCAAAAGGCCAAGAAAGAAATGTGTGCAATATTAAGATATCCATTTATGAACTTAAGCAAGTGTCAAGGCCTTTGAACATCTGATTTGATCTGGCAATCAAATCGTTTAGTTTTGATCGATGTTTGGATGAAACTTGTGTGTATAAAAAGTACGATGAAAGTGTGGTGGTATGTCTACTACTATACGTAGATGATATTCTCTTAATCAAGAGAGATGTCGGTGTATTTTCTTGTCTATTCAGTTAAATATGAATGACTTAGGAGAAGACAGTCACATCGTTGGGATCAATATATTATGATATAAAAAATGGGATCTTGGGTTTATCCTAAGCTACTTATATTGACACAGTTCTCACAAGGTTTAGCATGCAAGATTATAAAAAATGGTTTCTCCATTTCAGGTATATAATTTCCTTATCTAAGGATCAATATCTAAAAATGTCTGATCAGATAGAGAGGATGAGGAATGTACCTTTTATTTGAGTAGTGAGGAGCCTCATATATGCCATGGTCCATATTAGACTGGATATCTATTATGCTGTTGGCATGGTCAACATATTCTATCCTAATCCAAGTTAGGAGTAGTGGAGAAAGACATTCTCAGGGAATAGGACTAGGTGTTAGTTTACTCAGCAGAGAGTCTAGTGCTCGTTGGTTACATTGACTCTAATTTTTATTTGGATAAAGATTCCAAAAAATATACCTCGTTATATGTGTTTACCCTAGGAGATGAATCCATAAGTTGGAGAGGTATTAATTAATCATGTATTTTTTATTCAACTATGAAAGGTAAGTACGTTGTCGCTTTGGAGGTAGCAAAAGAGATTATTTATCTCCAAAACATTCTAAATGACTTGGGTGTTTTTCCTTTAGTACAAACAATTATTAAACTTTATTATGACAACATCCGTTCGGTTTTAAATTAAAGAAAACCAAGGAATCATTAGAGGGCAAAGCACATTGAGCGCAAGCATCACCTAATACGGAAGATCGTGTAAAAGGGTGATGACATCGTGACCATGATTATAACTGAGCACAACCTGGATGATTCTTTTACAAAACCCTTACCAGCTAGGACTTTCAACAGTCATGTGAAAATAATGGTATTTAAATGCATGGCTAAATATCTTTAAGACTAAGTGGGAGATTGCTGGAGCTTTATTCTTAAAACCATGTGTGAAACATTTTATTACTGATTAATAAAAGATTATTTTATTCATTTTGAAATGAGAATCAAGTTTGTAATATTGCTCTATATTTGTTTATATAGATTATTTCGTATATATGTCGATCAATAGAGTTTAGTAGGAATTCAAGTGACTCAGCTACGAGTTCTTCAGGAGGAGATTGGAATTTTGGTTCTATCACTATTGAAAGTTTTATAACCTAGATAGGGAGTTGATATACTCTTATAATGAATGCGATACAATCCTAGCAATTATCTCAAAGTTTAGTAAATTTTATGATGTTTTGAGAACTTGTGAAATCGTTCAATAGAGGATCCGCTAGCTATATGACTACCTGAGTCATTTGGTGTAACTCATTGATGTTTCCACCTCTACATCCACCACTATTATGCCCACATCCTCTATGTGTAGACATTCTAAAGAGGGGATGATAGCTTAGAATGGGTAGAATACAAATAACTATTAGGAAAAAATGAAACGTAAGTGACCTCTCCGACACACACGTAAGCTATACTCTGATACTAAGTTGTGATGACCCTATTCCGGGTCAATGTAAAAAAACTATTATACTTTGATTCCACTCAGAAAATACTCTTTTTTAAATAAAATCTTCCTTTTACATTTTTGTGTCATAAAATTCAACTAATTTAATTAGTGAAATGATATCCATCTTATGAAGTTTATAACACCACTTGAAATAAAAGAGCTTCATGGAATAAAAAATAACTAAAGAAAGCCTACCTCATACTGTATTATTATAACCAAATTTAAAATACTCAAATAAAATCCACATGATAAAAAACATTGTTTGAGATTAAGTTACACGTTCAAAATGAATAGTAAATAGATCACAACTAACGCTTACATCCCTCCTCG
Organism: Sambucus nigra; assembly: GCA_949130495.1. NCBI lineage: Eukaryota > Viridiplantae > Streptophyta > Magnoliopsida > Dipsacales > Adoxaceae > Sambucus > Sambucus nigra. Next base: position 658,793,133 of record OX422213.1, on the reverse strand, counting down.
TATCTCATAATTTCCTTTACTTTATCTTTCCTTAAAGTAGCTGGAGGGTGGGGTTGGAAAATGGTGGGTTATAGGCGTGCACCCACTAGGAGAAATACTAGTAGAGTAATAGGTACAAAGGAATATCAATATACATAAAGTATATTTTAGCAATTATGAAATCATCCTTCATTTGGTTAAGTGTTCCCATGTAAATGCAACATGATATTTAATTGATGTTTATACTATGTAACACGGGCAATGAGCCCACTCACATTTAATAATTATTTTAATACTAGGCGTATCCCATTAATTTAACCATTAACGTAATTTCACATCTTTCAAGTTATTTCATAAACTTACCTTTACATCAATGAGATTTGTGTTCACAGTCATATTTTCACTTGATTAATCGGGTACCAATCCATGAGTTTTATACGGCCTTTCACTGACTCCAGTCATGCTGAGTGGCACCCTAGGGCTTCAGGTCGTCCTTAAATTTTTTTAATAATCTCCGAGTGTCCTTTACTTTTTACATCTTTGTAATCATTTTTTCTTTATTTCTTTCTTTCTTATTCACTTTTAAGCCTTTGTCATTGTTACCGACCAATGAGGCCAAATGCACGGGATGAGACTAGTACCAACACGTAATTTTCCATGTTTCATACTTTATCAAAAATTCGTTTTCATTTTACCTTAAAAAAGTAACTCATCTTTGGAAACAACTTTATTTACCAATTCTTGTGAAACTTAACCTTAGAGTTCAAAATACCCATTTATACACTTATTTATTTTTTTCATTATTTACGCACACTTTCAAACTTGAATTTTATACACTTTGACAAAAATGCTTCTTTTCATATTTACTTTAAAAATTATAAGTTCTCACCGCACAATATCCAACTTTTTTGACTAGAGTCAAAACAAAAGGACTCTAGTAAAAATAGTTGGATTTTCTGTGCTGAAAAGTCATATATTGTAAAGTAAAGATGAAAAGAAGCATTTTTTTGCAAAGTGTATAAAATGCAAGTTTGCAATTGTGTGTGAATAGTGAAAAAGCCATTCAAGTGTATAAATGGGTAATTTGAATTTAAAGGTAAGTTGCACTAGAATTGGTAAATAAATTTATTATGAAAGATGAAATTCTGAGTTAAAGGTAAAATGAAAACGAACTTTTGATAATGTGTGAATCTTGGGAAATTATGTGTTAGGACTAGTCTCATCTTGGGTATTTAGCCTCATCAGACAGTAAAAAGGAAAAAGGATTAAAAGAGGATAATAAAGAAAGAAAGGAAAAATAATTTAAAAGATATAACAACTAAAACACACTCAGAGGATCGAGAAATTTAAGGAGGTCTCGAAACCTTAGGGCGAGGCTTAATATTTAGACTCAAAATCACTGACATATAGCATATTCTTGCAAGGTGGGAGTTAGTGAAAGGTTGTAAAACACTCATGGATTGGCACCCCGATTAATCAAGTGAAAATATGATTGTGAGTATGACACTGATTAATATAAAGGCAAGTTTATGTAACAACTTGAAAGATGTGAAATTACGTTAATGGATAAATTAATAGGATACGAGTAGTGATAAAATAATGATTAAGTGTGAGTGGTCTCATCCCCTAGGTTACATAGTTTAAATGTCAATTACATGTTTCATGAGAATGCATATCCAAATGAAGGATGATTTAATAATTTCTGAAATATAATTTATATTTACAGATATTTGTGTAACAACCTGAGGTCTTGGAGGTGACGATTTATTTATTTTGGGAGGAATAAATATTATTTTAATTGGAGATGAATTAAATTGGCATTTGAGGTCAAAATTTGAAGTTGTTAGAAAGTGTGTCAAATGGAGATTCTGAGGGTGTAGTTGTGTCCGGAAGGGTCGAGAAAGTCGAAATGACTGTACTTGGGGTCTATTTGGCTTTCAAAATAATTTAGGACCGTTTGACTCGAATTAAAGTCACTGATTCATTTAAAGTGTGTATTATCATTTAAAGTGTGTATATTAGGAGTTAGGGCTTAAAATCCTACGGGAGATTATCTCTCCAAAGATAGAAAGAGAAAAATATAGAAAGAAAGAGAGAAGAAGAAAAAAGAAGAGAAAGAAGGAGAAAGAGAGAGACAAAGTGGAGATTTCTGGAAAATACGCGATCTCAAGGAGGATTCAGACCCTACGAACCCGAGGCAAGTGATTAAACTTGCTAAATAATTATTGTGTACCATTTATTGCATTATTTGTGGATGAAAATTATGGGTTTTAGGTTTAGTTTAACAAAACCTAACTTTTGGGTATAATCTTAGATTTGATATGTAGATCTTTGATTTAAGGATAGAAATTAGTTTATATGTATTCTAGGATGAATATTAATGATATATTTGTGATTGGGTTGAAGAGAAATGAAGAGAAGATGATTAAAATGAATTTTGGGATTTTTGGCTTACTAAAAAGTATCCATTTTCGAGGTTTCTGAAGTGCCGAATCGATTCGGCCTCCTACCGAATCGATTCGGAAATTTGCAGGTGCCCAGGTCTGAGTGACCGAATCGATTCGGACCCCAGCCAAATTGATTCAGCCTGAGATAGAGTCCCAGGTCTAATGACCCAAATCGATTCGCCTTCCTTGCTGAATCGATTCGCTGGGCCGAATCGATTCGGAAACAGGGCTTTTGAGGGAATATTTTTCTAGGGAGAATTTCATTCCATTTTGTTCGAGGTTATAGATTGGGAACCTCTATAGGAATTATTTGGAGTATGTTTTGGAGACTTTTAGAGAGTTTCCCTTATAAGGAATTATTGGAGTCATATAGACTTAAATTGAGGAATACCGATTAGAGATGTTGGTATATTCTAAGTGTGGAAGCCCACTTTGATTTGGAGATAATAATGATATTCCTATGAAAGAATGAGAATAACTTAGAGATACCGGATCTTAGAATCCAATCCCAAATGGGATAACTTTAAAGGTTCATAAAATGAATTGAACCCTATTATGGATGGAGAAAGAGAAATGCTAATTGAAGTGCATTAGGATAAAGAATATCCTTAACTTAAATAGAATTGAGAGACAATTCATAATTAGAAGCGACATGTGAGCTTCAAGCGAGAAATAGTATAGTGTATACTAAGTGGTGAAGATGTGTGAGAGTTGACAATTAGTATATCTTGAGGGAAATATACTAAACAATGATGTTAATCAAATTGCGCCTATGGGCGTATAATAAATATGAAACAATGTGGAAGGTATACCTTATATGATGGTATATATATATATATAGTGAAGCATACCCCCTCCTTGCTATCATTGGAAAGTTGCGTGCGATGAGGGTGAGCATCCTGGCTTAAAGAGTAGGGTGTGGATATTCCCCAGGTCATAGTCGTCCATTGTGATTATTATTATGCGATATATATATATATATATATATGAATTCTTTTAGGGGGTGAGAATTCGGGGGTATGTGACGTTCTCGCTTGCCGGTTAGGAGCTATGACCGCTTCCCGGGACGTTGTGTGCGTGAGTTGATCACGAGGTGGGTGTCGTTGAACCCCACCAGGTGGCCCCAGTTTGCTACGTGTATGGGTTGGTGGAAGATGATAGCATGTGATCTGCGTCCTCGAGTTATAGCTCGGTTGGATGGTTATTATTGTTTATTGTGCCTGTACTTGGGTATCAAGGGTATAATGGACCTCAACGACCTACATTGCCAGGATTAGTGTATCGGGGGGGTTCCTTATTTGGATTTCGCTTAGGCGAGATGTCCCACGCACGAACCGCAGTGTAATATTGGAAATTGGGGATAAGTTAGTCCTTAATGCTCATACTTATATATATATCACCTATCCCGACAATCGACAGTGCCAGGAGTAGTGTAATGGGTGGGTGGGGGGTGGGGGGGTTCCTTGTTTGGATTTCGCTTCGGCGAGACGTCCCACGCATGAAATGCCGTGTACTGTTGAGAATTGGGAATATTAATTAATTAAAATTGGATAATAACTTGGGTTACATGCATCATGCATTGAGGGCATATTGAACCTCGAGGATCGATACGGTCAGGAGTAGTGTAACGGGGGGGTTCCTTGTTTGGATTTCGCTTCGGTGAGACGTCCCACGCACAAAACGCAGTGCCGTGTTGAGAATCGGGAGGAGGTTAGTCCTTAACTCTTGATGCCAATAACTCATATATAATTATATATTGTATTCATTCCAAATGAGGGCATAACTAGAATATATGAAATTCTAGTAAATGAGAATGTTGATGTATTGTGATGATCTGGTTGATTATGCAACCTTATATGTTCAATAAATGAACAAATATAATGAGAACTATGACACATTAAATGTAAATAAATGTTTTAAATGGGAATGTAGATAAGTGTAGATTTCGAGATAAGTAGATACCTTAATCTAATATTTATTTTGGAATCTAGTTAGATTTATTTGACTAATTAGATTTGGGCATACATTTGGAGATCACGTGCATACGTTTAGTCGCGCGCTCTAGTTGAGAGGTGAGTTGGATTTTACAGAAGAGTTCGATTCCACCTTAATCATGTAATAATGCATTTATAATTATTATGCATTTTAATACACTTGCTATAAAATGTTTTTCAACTCGGGCTCTGACCCGTTTATATCTTCTCCCTCCATGTATATATTGTATTACTTTAGGTGTTCCTCCACATGGATGCCATTGATGTTCATCCTTCGAGAGTTTTTGTGGAGCTGTGGCAGTAGTGGACTGTTGCGGCACTTTGTCTTAGACAATTCCTATCTTTGTATATCTAGATTATGATTCAGCTTGTATATTGGGTTGGTACTCCAGTGTTGTAGATATCACTTTGATATTTCATTTCGCAGATTATTGTGTTGTTTGTGACCCGACAGCTTATTCGGGTATTTTTATTTGTACATTGTATTGTACACTTTCATATTATTAGAGTTTGCACGTATCACTCACTTTAGTTAGATGTATATTGTGGGTTATGGTTGCATTATTGGTTTTGTTGTTGTTGTTAAATAAAAGTTTTAAATTTTTGACAATTCGCTTTTAATGATTTCGGGTAGATAGCCTTATATTATTTAGTATTGTCAGTTGATGTTGAGGCTGTCCCATCTGAGATACCTAATCTAATGTAGTATAGGACTTGCCACCCATTATTATTTGGAGCGGGTTGTCAGAATTTGTTTGTACTATAATTATGCAAGTATTTCTCCTACTGGTAACGCGCTCATAAACTGTCACCCCCCCCCCCCATACGTACTTTTAGAAAAGATAAAGGCAAGGATGGATTTATGCGCTAGTAAAGCTTTGTTTACTATTCATTTTGAACGTGTAACTTAATCTCAAACAATGGTTTTTATCATGTGGAATTTATTTGAGTATTTTAAATTTGTCTATAATAAGACAAGATGATGTCGAATTTCTTAATTATTATTTGTTCCATGAAGTTCTTCTATTTTAAGTGGTCTTATTATAAACTTCATAACCTGGACAACATTTCATTAATTAAATTAAATGACTTTTACGACACAAAAATGTTAAAGCATTATTTTATTTAAAAAGAGGATGTTCTTTAATGGAATCAAAGTATAATCAATTTTCCGCATTGACCCCCGTAATAGGGGCATCAAATACATAAAGTGTGGAATGACAAAAATGCCCTTGAAGTTGCATCTTGAGATGCAACTTTCTTGAGATGCAACAAATTCCTCCGTTAATAATTCAAATACCTAAAAGGTCAAATAAAACTTGCAAAGTGTGGCCATATGGGATTTTTTTACACGAGTTTGCACCAAAAGATAGATTTAGCATGTGTGTAGATCAAGGAGGGAAGTCGTATTTCTTCCACTCATGCAATCTTCACGAGTTTCTGTGGACATAAATCTACCTTCATCAAAAGGGGGTGAGAATATAGAAATATTGGGGTCATCGTCCTATTTTACTCAATACAGGAAAAATATGTAGCCATCCACTAAGAAACAACATCAAAGATAAATTAATGCATATGAAAGAAAATAGATCACGGGTTCAGGGACTAAGTTACGGAATGGAAAGGTGTTAGGCACCCATTCCGTCCTTTCGATCTCTGATGGGCTATGATAATGTTATCCTTTTTTTCTAAAATGTAATATATGTATGATGTGTGTGGAATTAAATAAATGAGAAAAGAAATCATCATACTCTCTCCATAAAAAATACGAAGATGTGTCACTCTGAGGAGAAAAGTAAAAAGAAAGAAGATAATCTAAAAGGTGGCCGCAATGTGAGCAGCGCATCAGATCATAATCCATCGCAAAGAATGGATTATGCATGTCTGATGGGGCCGCTAAAAATAAAGAGGAAAGGCTACACTATATGCAATACACCGGATTATAATTCATTATTAGGAAATGGATATGCATGTCTGACGGGATTGCTAAAAGGAAAGAGAATAAAAAATATGAAAATGTAATGTTATATGAGCAATGTTCGGACCATGATTCACTATGAGGAAGTGAATATGCATGTTTGACGGGGTTAATAAGAATATATAAACTATTATGTGCATCATCATCATCATCATCATCATCATCATCATCATCATCATCATCCTTGCCTTAATCCCATCATACGGGGTCGGCCACATGGATTCTCATTTTCCATTCTAATCTATTATATACATTATTATCATTCAAGTTTAATTCCTTAAGGTCTTTTCGAATAATTTCCTCCCACGATAGCTTAAGGCGGTCACTTTTCTTTTACCCTCTATTTCTAACAATTTTCCTCTTCTTATAGGGGCATCTACTTGTCTACACAACACATGACCGTACCACCTAAGTCTAGTTCTCTTAATTTATCGCTAATGGGAGTTACTCCTAACTTTTACCTCATGTATTGGTTTTTAATTCTGTCCTTTCTAGTAATTCCTATCATCCACTGGAGCATCATCATCTCACTAACATGGAGACTTTGTTCATGTTTTTCTTTAACAGCCAACATTCCGCTCCATACAGGATCACTGGTCTAACAATTGTTCTATAAAATTTTCCTTTTAATTTATTAGTTATCCTCTTATCGCCTAGCACCCCACTCGCTTGTCTCCATTTCATCCAGGTAGTTGATATTCTACTCATAACATCCTCATCAATATCCCCATTACTTTGTAACATTGAACCTAGATAATGAAATTTATTATTTTGGTTTATCATTTTTTCTTCAATCTTTAACATTTTGTTACTCGATGCCTCATTATTAAATTTACATTCCATAAATTATGTTTTATTTTTACTAATTCTTAGACCCTTAGATTCTAAGGATTTTCTCCAAGTATCTACTCTCATCGCTAAGCTTTCCTTTGTAGTGTTTACTAAAACTATATCCTCCGCAAACAACATACACCATGGGAGATCATCTTTTATGCCTTTAGTAATCTCATTCAAGACTATGACAAATAAATAAGGACTTAATGTCGATCCTTGATGTAAACCCACTTTAATAGTAAATTCATTAGTTTCTCCGCATATAGTCCTTACTCTAGTCTTTATGTTATCATACATATCTTCTATAACTTTAATATAACGCATATGGATTGTTTTCCTCCTTAAATACCACCAAATTATATCCATAGGTACACTTTCATAAGAAAATAGGACTCGAATCTCGAGGAAGACTCGAGATGCCTACATAGCTAAAAATGACTACAAAGTCCACATAGATTGATAACATGCAAGGGTGGTATTAATCCATGAACCCAAAACTAGAATTTCCTTTAGCTTGTTATAAAATGTATATAGGTGTAGAAAGTGTGAAAATAAGGGGAGAAAACTTTATTTTGGGGTTTAAGAATTAAACCCTCTTTTTGGCATTTTTTAGATTTATTAAACTATATTTTGTCCATATAATTAATAGAAAGAGATTATTTTGTGTGATAAAGTGAGAAGAAAGAAACAATATGCTAAGAATAAAGAAAATATGACAAATAACACTAATTAAATTATCTTTCAATGGATAGAAGTGAACCTTCTACGAAACTTTACTATTAATTTTTTTAGGTGAAGTAGGCTGCCTTTTATGGTGGTGGAGTAGTGGTGAACTGGTGGCAAAATGGGCAAAAAAAGGTTAGGCAAAAATGATGTAAGGAAAGGTGGAGAGAATGTTTGTAATTTTTTTTTGGAAAAGATAACGCACTGGTTTCGAGGTAGAGGCTCTTTAGATCTTGAAAAAGGGATCTTTAGGAATGAGGTCATGACCTTCTTAAATAGTAAAATCTAAGGTTAGGGGGTCTGCTAATTCACATAGTCTCTGGCCTGCTTATTGGCATGCCCCTAGATTATTAGCGAAGTAAAGTACCCTTATGCCGATAGGCATAAGGTCTGGGTGCCTATAGGGAGTCCAAAAGGGACATTTTTAGAAATATGAGAATAAAATGCATACCATATGTCCTAATCGTGCACGATTGAATGGTTTGAAAGGGTATTCAGAGTCCTATATAAATCTATCGATCCAATCTTATTTTTGAGAGTTGAACAAAGTCAAATGAGGCTCAAAAGCGCCCGGTGGTAGGATGGGGTTCTTGGTGTAAAAAAGGCAAGTACGCACGAAATGTAAGTTTGATTTGTGAATGGTATGGACTGTTAGAGAGATTATTTAGACACCTATGAAAATATATTGAGCTACTCTCGATTTCTATAGATGACCATAGTTAAAAAAGATCGAAAGGTACGGGTGACCTCTTGGTTACGGTGGCAAGCACATGTGAATTGTAAGGTTGATTCGTGCGTGATATGGATTATTGCAAATGGTATTCAGAGCCCTATTAAAGTACAATGATCTACTCTTAAGTTTGAGAGTTGATCGAAGTCAAACAGAGATCGAAATCACCCTATAGCCTCTAGGCCATGGTTTGGTATAGGAACTGGGCTTTAAGGGTAAAAAGAAGAGTGTTAGGGACCTATGGATTTATTTGAAGGGTACTGGGATGTATTATCTACATAGCCTTTCGACGGGCCTAAATAGTAAAAGGGACCTAATTTTGTGAGCCTAGGTAAATTTTACAGACTTAAAAAGTGACAACAACCTAATTCAAAGGGTTGAGGCTGATTCTGTGGGCCTAGGTCAATTATGCAAACCTAAAGAGTGATAACAACCAAATTCAGAGGGTCAAGGCTGATTCTATTACCTAGGTCAATTCTACGAACCTAAAGAGTGATAGAGACCTAATTATGAGGGTCGAAGTTAATTTTGTGGGACTAAATAGATTCTGCAAACCTAAAGAGTGATAGATACCAAATTCAGAGGGTCGACACCAATTCTATGAGACCATGTTAATTTTATGGACTAAAGAGGGATAAAAACCTAAGTCAGAGGATCAAGGCCCATTCTGCGAGTCTAAGTCAATTTTGTGAACCTAAAGAGTGATTGCGACCTAATTCAGATGGTCAAGGCCGATTCTGTAGGCCTAGGTCAATTCTACAGACCAAAGGACTGACAATAACCTAATTCAGAGTGTCGAGGCCAATTCCACACGCATAACTCAATTTCGTGGACCTAAATAGTGATAGTGAACTAATTCTAACGATTGAGGCCAATTATGCAGCCCGGGTCAATTATGTGGACTTAAAGAGTGATAATGACCTAATTTATAGGGTCAAGGCTAATTTAACAGACCTAAAGCCAATTATGCGAGCCTAGTTTAATTATGCGGATATAAAGAGATAAAAGAGTTAATAAATGAAAACTGATGATCAGTATTTATAATGGGCAGTGCATTTTCTATTTTGATCCATTAGGGAGTATGCGAGTACAAACCTTTTAAAAAGTTAATGGTTTTGAAAAAAGAGCAAGTTTTTTAGATTTTGGAGTTTCGTGACCTTTTGGAGATTTTAGGATTTTTTGTAATTTGCTAGGAATTCAGATTTTTTTGGGAATTTGTGTAATAAATTTTAGGGGGCCTGTCGATAGGCAGAGGTAGGGGTGTTCCTACTGACACAAGACACAAACTCTTGGGCATCTCAGGGAAGGTGAATAGTAACTACTGATAGGCATACCCCTTGGTCCCTTATAAAAGGGGTCATTTTCTTCATTTCTCACATCTCGAAACAAGTGACTTTCTTCTGTTTCTCTCTAGCAATCAGTTTTAAATTTCTTTTCTTCGAAAGAACTTGGAAGTTATGGCTAGTGACCCTTTGATGGGCACCGATGATTGGACCGACCTAGAGTGGTGTGATATTGAAGCATTGGTACTTGAGAGCGAGAATACTTACGATAGCTTCAAAACTATGCTAGACGATATGATCTTACTGTGAGAACTTAGGAACCATCATTATGTGAGGGTGAAGAACCCGAATGGTTATGTGAGTGATTGTCTCTTTTATTTAGAGTTTTTATTTATCCTTTTGGTTTTTCTAGGATTTTTGAAGATTTTTTTCTTGTGCGCAGGTGGACGTTTCTTCGCCAGTTATTTTTTCTCATGGTTTGACAAAGATAAGGAAGGTATGGGAGAGGCCCCTTGAAGCAGTGTGGTTTATGGTATAAGCTGTTGGAATTAGTCCTCTAGCAGGGACTCTAAATGAGATGCCGCTCTCTTCGGCGGAGTTGTGCGCTTTGGGAGAAAGATGTTGAGATACCACCCATACGTTTCACTTGGGAGTGAGGGAGATGACAGTTACTCCCACGCATGTTCATTAATTGACCGAGTTGGAGTGTGACGGTCAATTGATTATTGTGGACTAGACTTTGTGCATTTTTAGGTCATGATTCAATCTTCCCTAAGGGATATTAGGCAAATTGATTCATGGGAGTTAGTAAGGATATCGGTATTGAAGGACGCCTTGATGGACAGGAAGATTGATGTGACTGATGGGAACCAGATAAGGAAGGCTACATATTTATTAATTTTTCTTTTGGTGGGAATTTGTGGTGGAGACAAGTGGTGACATCATCCATTTATGTTGTATGACTCAGAGAGATTTACACTGGCATCTCTTTATGCTTCTTTGGATGCCTTTAGTCGATGTCACCGATTGAATTTTACAGGGCCCGTGTACCTTCTAAAGGTAACCTTTATATGCAACATTCTTTTTTTCCTCATTTTCTTCTTTTTTTTTCATCTTATGTTGCTTTCTACATATGTGGTTTTATGAGGTGATTCAGTACAATATCGGGTTGATGTCCTTGAATGCATGTGAGGCAAGGGACTTCCCAAGGATATATTGATGAAGCAAGTCAAAGGAGTTTCTGGCTTTAAAGGATGAAAGGGCGATGTTGAATGCCTTGACGAGTGATTAGGTTAGGCTCTGGTTTCGTCCTTTTTTGAATTTTATGTATTTTTTTCATTGTTTTTAGATTTTTAATGACTGTCTTTTATTTGGGGATAGGTGAGGTTCTATCCTTGGCATCTAGATATGGGGTCTTCAAGGGTTACGGGCGTTCATACTTGGATACGGAGGATTTTGGTGCACGAGTTTGGGTATGTCTAGTACCTAGGAGAAAGGGTGGTCAGGCAGGTCATGAAGGGTGAAGTGGAGGGTGGTTTTATTTGGCAGGCTTTTGGAAAGTCTGGACTATATCCCAATAAATTTTGATCTTTTTTATTTTCTCTTTCTCTTTTATTTTTGAATAATGTAAACTCAATGAAGAATATATATACAAGATGCATTTTTAAATTTCTTGATTTATCTTGAATTAAATGACCTAGTCTATATGCACTTTAATTTTCCACAGGGGTTGATTCATTAAAAAGGTTAGAAAGAACCCTTTTTTATAATATGTATAATTTTTAGAAATTAGTATCAAGGAAGGAATACTCTGGAAAACCTTTGTAAACAGTTTTTTTTATAAATAAGGATTTATTGGAAAGATGGACAAAAACGAAAAGGTAGAAAAATTCCCAAAATATGGGTCACCAATCAGCGTATCCCTTGGCCTGCCTATCGACATGCCAACAAGGTATAAATTACTTTTTCAGCCATTATTGTCCTCCTTCTTCCCATGTGTGTACTTTAAAATAGTTGCTATAATAATAGGGCGGTCCTTTTGTCTTTTTTCCTCCTTTGAGATGGCGATTGCCATAATGGAAGCTTTAACAGCTTACATCGACGGGTATGAAGCTATGTACATGTATAACATCAACTATAAGGTTTTTAACTTGCATTTATTCACCTTATGGTGTACCTGCTCCATTGATCGAACTCTTTTGGAAACAACATTGTGGTTTTGGTATCCTAAGGACCATATATTTTGCTTTGGTTTAGACGAACTATGTCCCACCTACGAGGACTTTTGTACAATGTTAGGCATCAACCCTAGTGTTGTTGCGACTGTGCGAAACATGTCTTATTCTCATCGAGTGTCTCTAGTTGAGTGTCTTCATATCTCTACTTCGGTTTCCTAACCGTTGCTGCATAGGGGAAGTATCACCCTTCTGATGGTGTTGAGTTCAGTGTGTCAAAGATACTATACCAGAAACGGTTTTGTTGGTGTTGTGGCTTTGGGATTGGCTGTGAAACTGATTTTGGTAACTGGTGACATGATGGCGGACCCTCAGGTGGCCATGATTTTGATGTGGATGTATCATCATTGTAATCCATCTTCCACCATACTGGCGGAGACAAGTGGTTATGGAGGATGATTATTATGAAGTTTTATGTTGAGGAGGCTGGTCAAAGGTGACTTATGATGTTTGACGCTCTAAAGGAGGTCCTTGTCATTTCATCAAACTGATGAAGTCATATGATCACATGGAGTAAATACATAAGTGTAGTCGGGACAGGGATTCTTAGGGTCCTTCGAGGATAAATAATGATGATGAGGCAGATACGTCTAGAAGTTGAAGTAGTTTTATAGGGATATAGGGCCAAGTTTGGAAATAGGTGCGCTTATGTGTAGGTAGGTTAGGTTATGGGGTTGGTAAGGTGTTTTTATTTTTTCTTATCACTGATATATCATGTAATTGCCGGGTTTTATAATAAAATAATGAAATGGTGTTTTTGAGAGATTTTATTTTGTCTTTGAAATCTCGTTTTGTTTGATTTATCTCTTCTGATGCTAAGGCATACATAATCCTTTTATTCCTTAAAAAATGAGAGACAGACTAGTATTCCCTGTGGGAGAATACAAAAATGTTTTATAAAAGGGAAAGGACCATGCATACAGTGGTTTTTATGAGCTACCTACATACCTCTGTGGGTTTCGAAAATTATTTTTTAAGTTTTTCATTGAAAAGGCATTTTTGAAAGGACAGGTTCCACGAATTTCTGAGAAGAGTGGATACTTTTTTTTAAGAATAGAAGGGAGGTGAGAATAGGTTTTGCATGACGATAGTTGGACTATGGGTAGAATTTCTTAAGATGATCCAAATTGATTGGACACACCATCTCTTCTCCATCAAGTTTTGAGAGCAAAGTGACGCCACCTGACATAATCTTTTTCATGATGTAGTGCCCACTTCATTTATATTTGAATTTTCCTCTTAGATCCCAGATAGATTCTATAATTTCACTGAGGGTGGGATCTTCTTCTTGCACACTACGGTCTTTGACTTTTTTATTGAATGATTGCGCAATACGGAGGTGGTACCCTTGTATATGATATAATGCCTTTAATCTTCTTTCATCTAAGAGTGAAATTTTATCGTAGAAACTTTCCTGCCAATCAACCTCACTAACCTAACTTCCTATCATGATCCTTAAAGAGGTTATTTCAAGTTCGACAGGTAAGACAACCTCCATGTCGTATACTAAGGAGTAGGGGTAGCCCTAGTGGGTGTTTTAATAGAGGTGCGATAGCCCTAGAGAGCATATAAGATCCGATCTTCCCAATCTCTATAACTTTTGGTCATTTTGTTGATTATGGACTCGAGGCTTTTATTGGTAGCTTTGACAACCCCATTGGTTTACGGTCGGTAGGAGGAAGACTTGTGAGTTTGAATTCCATAATCATCGACTAACTCAGTGAATTCATCTTTAAAGAAAATTCCATTATGTGATACCAACTTATGGGGAACTTGGTAATAACTGATAATGTTCTTCCTGATTAATTTGTCCGTATTCTTCACATTCAAAATCATGTCTGATTGAACTTTAACCCATTTGGTGACATAATAACTGTAGACCGGAATGAACTCATGCCCATTTGATGCTTTGGGAGTGACTTTCCCGATGATGTCAATTACCCAAGTGGAGAAAGTCTAAGGCAAAGTCACGTTGTACAACTCTAAAGGAGATAAGTGCAGTATATTAGCAAATTACTGGCATTTGATACATCTTCTTACATAAGCAGCGTAGTCTTTGACTATAGTGGTCCACTAATAACCCTGAAGGATGATTTTCTTGGCAATGATATGACCGTTCATATGAGGACCATATTCCCTGATGTTGATTTTTTGCATCACGTCTTTGACCACAGGCCCTGCTATGCAATGTAAATAGGTTCCATTGACAAATATCTTGAAGATTGCCTCATCATAAATGATGTATTGTGTAGCAATCCTGCGAAGGGTCATGCAATCTTTCTTGTTAGCATCCTGAGGATATTTACCATGATTGAGGAGGCGTCAAACGTCATAATACCATAATCCAACTATGTCTAGCTCTTCTTCTATTGCAAGGTAGATGTAGTAGCAGTGCGTGGGTGAATAATGCCTTTGGACTAGAAAGGGATATATTTTTATTCCTTAAGGCATTTGACTAAAGAGGCTAAGGATGTAAATGCATCAGTTAGGCTGTTTCTTGAGCGAGGAAGGTAGTAGAAGGTGATATCTTTAATTTGGGAGGCTATCTTTTCAAGATGGAAGGGAAGGAGTTTCTTGTCTTTAACTTTCCACTTTTTGAAGATTTACCCTACGATAAGAGTTGAATCTCTATAGACATCGATGCACCTGATTCCTTTCTCGAGGGCAATACTGATACTTACGGTACATGCTTCATACCATGTCATGTTTTGGTAAGCAAAATCCAACTTGATGGCCGCATGAGTGTGAGAATAGTTGGGAGCGATCAGGATTATACTAATATCATATTAATTTTTGTTAGTAGCCCCATAAAAAAACATTTACCAACAATCTCTTCATGATAATCATAAAGAATGTCTTCATCCGAGAACTTGAAAATTTATACCTAAGCTCCCCCATGGGATTGTGGGCAATGTAGTAAAAAATGGCACTTTATTTTATGGAATTTTATGTAACATATGCGATGTTAAATTTATCTAATAATATCAACCATCGAACCATCCGACTGGACAAGCAAGGCTTTTCCAACAGGTATTTCATCGGGTCCATTCAAGACACCTACTTGATGGGTAACACAAGCATGTATTATCGGAGCTTTCGTGTGACCCAGACTAAAGTAACACCCGCCTTCTTTAACGTAGTGTAGTTCACTTGATACCCTACTAGATTTCTACTAATGGTTCTTTATTTGATTGATTCTTTGATGTATTGGGCTAGCATAGCCTCAGCTGCAGTGTTTGTGACAATGAGGTATAGAAGGAGGGGAAGGCCTTACTGCGGAGGCATGAGAACCAAATAATGGGTAAGGTATGCTTGATCTGGTTTAATTCTTCTTGACATGCTTCATCCAATACTTTGGTTGAATCTTTCCAAAGAAATTCGAAGATGGGCTCGCAAATGGAGGTCAGTTGGTTGATGAACTGATTAATGTATTAGAATTTGCTAGAAAGCCAAAAAATTCTTTTTCTATCCGAGGTGGTGTCATTTCGGGAATCAATCTTAGTTTGGTAGGATTTTCTTCAATCCACTCCTCACAGACCATGAAATTGAGGACTTTATCCTTTGCGATGCCGAAAATGCATTTTTGTGAATTGATATGCATTTAATACTGCTTTAGTCACTCAAGTAATTTTCTGAAGGTATGAACGTGACCTTCTCGAGTTTTGGACTTGATGATTACATCATCAATATGAATTTGACATGTTTATGGATAAGATAATATAAAATTGTCTTAGATGCCCTCTAGTAGGCAGCTCCCGCATTTTTGAGACCAAAGGGCATGATTGTGTAGCAAAAGGTTCCCATGGGGTGATAAAAATAGCCTTCTCTTGATGGTAAGGATGCATTTTGATTTATTTATGCCTAGTAAAACCTTCGACGAATGACTTGATGGCATGATTGGCAGTGTTTTTTAATAGTTGTCTCGATATTGGGCAGAGGATAATCATCGTTTTGGGATGCTTTGTTTAAATCCCGATAGTCGATGCACATGCAGACTTTTCCTCCTAATTTCGGCACAAGGACAATGTTCATGAGCCATGTGGGTTATTCGACCATGCATATGCATCCTACATTGAACTACTTTACCACTTCATCTTTTACCTTGAGATACCACTCCTCCCTAAGACTTCTGAACATCTGCTTTATAGGGTTTCTTTTAGAAAGGCAGGAATGTCATACTACATGATCTCTAGATCGAGGTCTGGCAGGTCATTGTATGACCATGAGAAGACATCTAGGAATATTTTCAAAAGTTCTTCTAATTACGATCGCTCATGCTCGTCGAGGGTGGACCCTATCCTAATCTCACGACGATTACTACTAGAACCAAAATTTTGATAATAATAGTCTCATCATCATTAATTTGAATGCGATTATGTTGTTTAATTTTTATCCTTATTAAGATCATTCAAGAATGGTCCATTTATTACATCAACTTCATCAATTTTCTGATTGGAATCAATGAAATTAATATAAGGCACAATAAGACAATCAAAATCACCATTCATTTCATAAAAAACATATTTTAGAAAGGCAACGGTGAGAACCGAATCAAAGGAGATCTCGTTTATAATCATAAGAATGATATAAGGAAAGGGGATAGAATCAAGTTCATCTTGTGGGGAGTGAACAACAAGGTTTAGTTCGTTCTGAGATGGGTTGACACGAATACTACCAGTTGAGGAGTGGTTTTTTAATAGGGATGATTTTAGTAGACGAATCGAATGGCTCAGACTTAGTGCGATCATGCGAAGATCCATCCCTAGTGTACGGAGATCCAATGGCTTGTCGTTGTCACTTTGCTCAAAATTTTTATTACTTTTTGTGTCTTTGATGGTCAGAGGTTTTAACTCATGCCTCTATTCTCTAGGCCAGGGGACTGCGTGTCCAAAGAAAATTTCCAATCTTAGCTTCATTTTCTTCTCCTTAAGATTGTACATTGGCTCGGGAAACCCATAAAAGTGGAATAATTGCTAGGTAAGCCCATTAGCTAGTGATCATTGGTACCCGATACCACAAGAGGTAAAGTCTTATTTCAGAACTATATGCTCAATAATCCCTTGCCGATAACGACCTAGTCCTATTTCGGGAATGAAGTGAATATTCTTAAACATCTGTATCACATTGGCATTGTCGTGTGAACTGCATTCCATTCATAATCAACCTTTGACATTATCCTTGGACGGGATGGGAAGTTAATCAATCTTGAAGCCCGAGGAACATGTCATTTGCCGCATGCTAGATTTTTAAAATAGGGTTACTCTTCTCGACACTGTAAGAGTTGTTGTCATCCCCGAGGATAATGAAGACCTAATCGTTGGTAAAGAATTTTAACTTTTGATGGAGGGTGGAAGATACACCCTGGGTACTACAAAGTCATGGATGAACTAGGAATAAGATGAAACAGGCTATAATATCGATGGCTTAAAACTCAATTTGGGGGAATATTGGACCAACCCCTAGCATGAGTTTTATTGAACCCATAACCGTTTATCGGGTATTGTCATAGGCGCGTATGGCGGCAGAAGTGGGAGTGAGATCATTGACTTTTATCCCCTGATAGTTATGAGTTGTCAATGGATAGATAATTATAATAGACTCGTTATCGATGAGTTCTAATGGAACCGTTTTCCCCATGATTTAGATTGAGATATTGAGAGCATAGTTATGGTTAGGACTGGTCTTTGGGATTTCCTTCTTAGAAAAGAGGATAAGCCTCGTTATGGTCCGAGATATAACCATGTGATGGCTTCTTCGGGGGTTATAGTAGGAGGAACCGTGGGTAGTGTGAGGAGTTTAATCAGACCATTTCTATGCAATTGGGAGGATATGAAAATCCCCCACAAAGTGAAGTTGTCTTGGGTTTCCTTTAGTTGCTCAAGGATTGTATTTTCCTTGATTGAAATTTTTGGTATTGGGATTTCTTCAGCACCTTCATTTCCTTTATCTATACCTATTGATGAGAGGATTAGGTCTTTATAGTGTCGCCCATACCGAGTCATGTGATATATGGATGCACGAAAGAATTGAAATCATGTGTCCTCACCCACCTCAGGCATAAAAACATTAATCATTTCCCCGACTCACTTGGAGTTCCAAAATAGTCCACAAATATCTGGTACGAGGAACAATGATGGTTAAGAAACTAATTATTTAAACTATCGTGAAATGGGTCGTCTTCAAAAACTCATAATTTTTTCGTATGAGAGGATACCTAGAAGTCGTGCATAGTATAAAACTATAACATGTTTGATTCTAGTTGTTACCCTAATGAATTTGGAGTTCCAAATGATCCAAAATATTTTATATGGTGGACTACGAATGGTAAGAAATATATAGTTTGACCTAGCAGGAAATAGGCCGTCTTAAAAACATTCACGAGTTTTTCTTTAGAGGGGATACCTAGAAGTTGCGCATTGTGTAAAAATATAACATTTTTGTTTCTAATTGTTTCCCTAATGCATTCAAAGTCCCAAATTGGTCTAAAAATATCTTGTATGGGGAATACGGGGGGCATGAAGTTAATAATTTGAATAGCCTAAAAATAGATCGTCTTTAAACAATTCATGAGTTTTGCTTCGAAAGGCATACCTAAAAGTTAAGTATAGTGAAAAAATATAAATTTTTGTTTCTAATTATTGCCCTGGCATATTTGGAGTCCCAAAATGGTCCAAACATATCTTTTATGGGGGCAACGGAGGCAAAAAATGATAGTTTGAACTAACGAGAAATATGTCGTATTAAAAAAATCATATTTTGCTTCGGAGGGGATACTTAGAAGTCGTGCATAGTGTAAAAATATAAATTTCTGTTCTAATTATTTCCCTGACTCATTCGGAGTCCCAAAATATCTGGTATAGGGGACAACGAGGTTAAGAATCTGATCGTTTAAGGTCATCTTAAAAAAATCATGATTTTTGCTAAGGAGCAGATACCTCGAAGTCACGCATTGCATAAATATATAACGCTTTTGTTTCTAATTGTTACCCTGATGCATTCGGAGTCCTAAAATAGTCCAAAAATGTCTTGTATGGTGGAATATAGAGGATAAGTAACTCATAGTTTGACTTATCGAGAGATATGTCGTTGTGAAGTTTGGCTTGAATTTTGTGTGGCAACTGTTCATAATCGGAGTACTATTCATATGAGGGTACTGTTCATATGAGGATTACTGTTCATACGAGAGTACTGATCATACACGGATTATTTTTTATACGCGGGGATAATGTTCATACACAGTTTATTATTTATACATGGGGTATTGTTCACTTTTTCTCCTAATTATAGAGGGTTTTATGCATGGTACAAAAACACCAACACCAACGTAAATAGAGCCATAGAGTCTTCTTCTAAAGGTGAGGTTTTTAGGGTGCGAGGTGAGGGATTTTCCCTCCCACCCATGGGTATTTCTTAAAGGTGGAAGTAGGATATGGGTGTGAGAATATGAGTGATTCAAGTATTAGGTGTGCTTAAAATGTAATGTGTAGGGGATTTCTCATTAGTTTACATGGGAGCGGGGTACACTGGATTGGGTACATTAGAAACAATTGGGAAACACTTTAGAATAAGAGATTTAGAGGGTTCTTGTCTTAGAACTTGGATTCCTTGGGTGGAAATTGGGTGTACAATGGCTATCTAGAATTTAGGTAGGAGCGTAGATTGTATGTGATTTATCCTTATATATTCTCTATTATACTTGTAATTTCTTCAAATATAGTGGAATCAGGCCTCTCCATGGATGTAGCTAAGTTAGTGAATGACCTATATTCTGGAATTGTTTCTCTTATTTACATCTTTATTATGGTTGCCATTATTACCATTTTATCTTGATTATATCTCGGGTCATTGTTGACTGGAGGGTACCCTCAACGAATTGGGCTTTGGGGCACAATAAAATGTATTAGAGCTCTTGGTGTGCATAAAGTGTTTGTCAAAAAATTCAGAATAAGATTTTTGTGTCAAATCACAAATGCTTGTAGTTCTTGGGTGTTTTCATTCAATCATGGCAAGGGATATTGCTTCACAAGTTTAGGTGGAGTGATTTGATGGTAATGGGTGTTTCGATGTTGGTGATTAGAGCGGAGGTGATTCTTATTCAACCTGGGTTATGTACTAGGGTTGATGGAAGAATATAAGTTGGAGAAAGATGGAGGGTATGATTGCTTGCCTGAAATTCAATTGCAAAGTTCATGATTCCTAGAATGAAAATGGAAATGGTGTGATAGCCGCAGGCAAGGTCTATTATTTACGATTTGATTTTCACTTGAAAGACAATTAATTATTGGGGATGTTGTCATAGAAAGTATACATCCATGGACAATGAGTATTACTATGTGTGGGGGGAAAATGAGTCATTTCTCAGTTTAGTATTTGAAATAAGGATGGTGGTGGCGTCGGTAACTTCTCAAAACGGTTAGCGATATATGTTAGACTTTTAGGGATGTTCTCAAAATCTTTAAAAATGATGAATTACAATGAGAAAGGTTCTTGATTAAAGGTGGAGTTCATAAATCACACAGTGTTGAATGGATTTTGTATGATTGGTTGATCATTTGGATTGATCTCGATGGAATATTTTTAGAAACAAAGTGCATAAATGAGGAAGGCCTTCCAAATTCTATCTTTTACAATCGATGATCAGTGTGTATATTCTGGAAAATGACGGTGAGAGGAATCATTCTAGCAAAGGGGTGATGTCAAGGTCCCTCTTCGAAGTTGATGCATACATTTGACTGGTTGCAGCTATATTTTGGCATTGACCCATGCGCGCAACTTCAAAAGATGTCCAAGAAGAGCTGTTGAAAATTTCAAGGTGCAAAGGGTATATTTGCAAGAAGAGAGGTATACTCCAAGGGAAATTTTCATGGATTATTTAGATCTTTGAAGAGGCATTTAACAGTATACACATATATGTAGCTTGTAAAATAAAGCTCAATGATTATTTTTTGGTGGCGTGGTAAAGAGGGAAATTCGGATGGGGGGATTCTCAGTAGGTGGAGTTTCAATTGTGTTTGTAGTATTTCTCTCTAAGGTGAAGATTTTTGAAGTCTGGCTTGAATTTTGTGCTGGTACTGTTTATACCCGGTGTAAGAGGGGAGTCCTCTTGATGCTGAGGTGTTTTAATACAATGGAGGCGTAACCTCTATTAAATGGTAATAAGTTAGTTAAAAGATGCTATCAATAATTATGGGATGAACTTAAGTAAAATGAAACTAAACCCTTAATATTAAACTCACAAAACACTCGTGTAACTTAATGATAAGCAATAGATGAACCTTTGAAGCAACTTAGTTAGAGGGAGAGAAAAGCAAGCACTTTTAGATACACCTTAGGCAGACAACTCCAACAGTAAGTTCTAATAAACACATGTCATAGCTCAGTAAATGCTTGGTTCTTATTGGAAAATTTTGGACAAAGTGTATTAATGGTAGGTGAATAATTGCTCTGGTTTTACAGTAACTCTTTCTCTCTCTCTCTCTCTCGTGATCTAAAAAATCACCACGGTAATGAAAATCAACCTCTTCTCTCATGAAGTGGTAATGTGTCTATATAGTTTGTCCTCACTCAAGTAGTTCAAGGCTTAATAAATGCGAAAGATTGTTCCTCATACATTTATGTCACAAGAACTTAATGCAAAGATATTCTATCATGTCCCTATGTCATTAGCAATAAATGCCAACAAATAGATGTTTGGTGACCAACTACGTGTCAGGCGTCTTTCACAACCGTGACAATCCACTAAACTACTGACAACCCCCAAACCACCACGATTCACTCAAGTTTGGATTGGAAAATAGGTAGATCACGTGTGACATTACTTAAGAGAAATGTTACTTTTAGTAAGACTATTTGGTACTAAACCCAATTGGTGAAAAGATTCATGGTTTCTCGCACGATGTTCTCTCAGTATACGCTCCCTCAGTTTTTTACTTGGTGTGTCTAAAGTGGTTAAGTCATGCATTAACATTGACATTCTTCTCAATCCTTCAAACTAGTTCCCTCGTGGGTTCCCTCGGTGAGGTGGTTCTATAGATCATGAAAGCTCTCCTAAGACCTTTCAGACTTGGTCCTTCGTGGATACCGATTAACCTCACCCACATATTACAGAAACATGTCAAACAATTACAATATGTTTTAAAAATACATAACTTAATTTCAAAATAAAACAAAGCTTTCACGAACAACTCTCATAAAATGCTTCCTGGCTGCCCCCCTAATTTCTTGAAATATCTTACTTGGTTTCATCATTCTTTACTTGAGCTAGATCATTTGTGTTAAGGCCTTCTTCTAATTATGGGGGGTTATCTCTAATTATAAGTTTATCTTTAGGCTCCCCTTATATTTCTCCCTTTGTGTAGAGATTTGTTTCGCGGACAAGAAATATATGCGCAAAACATCTCAAACTAATAAACCTCTATTTTGTCAAACCTTATCCTATATGCCCAAAATTAAAGTGACCCGAGTGTTGATGTAAAAAATTAGATTGCTTCTAATTATTTAATCACAGATAAATTTAAATAAGACAAAGAATTTTAAAGTGGTTCAGCCTTATAAGAATGGCCTACGTCCACTATTTCTATTATTGCTGAATGTTTGGGAATTCTCGATTATAGGTTTTATCAAGAAATTCTGGTCCCCTTTGAATGAGGATGATACAATGTATTTATAGCCCTTAGGTTGTACATGTGAAAGGGTAAATAATTAATGACCCTTAAGCGTATACGTCTGTATGATAAGCATTCAATGAATAGTCGATCTGTTGATTATCTGGCAATTAATGCTATGGTCGAGATGTAGCTCGGACCACCTTAGTTGCTCGTTGTTCAGGAGTTCCTCGGAGCAATGAAGTTCCTCGGAGCAATGGAGTTCCTCGGAGTATTCCTGTTACTCGGAGTGTCTGAGTTGATCGGGGAGGCAGAGTTCCTCATTGCTAAAGTGATTGTAGAAATGTTTGTATGTGCCACGTAAACTGACACATGTCCTCCTGTGATTCATCCATGTCAGCATGTCAATTTTGGTATCAACAGAAGCCCCCAATGTTTCATAGTTCAAAATTTGAGGAGTATGGAACATTCTTTCTCGAAATATGGAAATTTTAAATGATCTTCCTGATTTTTAGGAGCGTTTCTTTCGTATTTATTTTTCCTTCCAAATTCGCTGAATTAGCCTTTTTTGAATTTTTATAACTGCTTCGATCTTTGCACACTTTTTGTCCTTTTAGCCGCCAGTAGAGTAATCGTTTATTTTTGTAATCATTCCCTTCACCGTTTTTCGAGGCAAAGTATTTAAGCGTCGCAGACAAATCCCATCGTCTTGTACTTTTTCAAATTTCTGTTTTCGAGTTTTCCATCGTCTATCTCTCTCTTGTGCGTTCATCTTTTCTATCGTTCGTTGTCAACAGATCCCCCTTCTTTCTGTAATATCTTCTTCCTTCTTCTTAATTTCTTTTATTCATCATGGTTTATCTTATTGAATCTCTTGAAAAATTCCGTTATGATTTTTCTATCCCTTCTTGGGTAACTCTGGAGGAACTTTCTGAGCCTTCATATTATTTTCGCTTGGCTGAGGGACATTGGTTCCCCAGCCTCTTTATTGCTGAGTGTGGATTTTCTTTTCCACCAAATTCCTTATGTTTAGAATTTTGTCAATACTTTGATGTTGTTCCTGCAAAAATAGCCCCCAACACATGGAGAATAGTTAATGGGGTGCATAAGTTAAATCAAACTCATGGAACTCGTATAGGAATTCTTGAGATTATGTTTTGTTATAGATGGGCAGTTCTGGATAGTACCTTTTACTTAAAAACTAGATTTTTGAATAGGGCTTTAGTAGTCAATCTCCCAGATGCCAATAGGGATTATTTCGAACATGGGCTTGTTATTAAAAATTGGCAACATGCCCCTTTAGTTGGAGATGAACTATACCAGGGTCCCAGATGCCCTCCCTATGGCAATGAGATAGGTTATTTTTATTTTATTTTATTTCTGAAATTATGCTTTCATTATGTTTGATAAAATGTGTGACTGATATTTCAATGTGTATTTATTTGCATTTGATAGTAAGAGAAAAGCTCCGAAGGAAACAAAAGTTAACATAAAACACTTGAAACTTATCTGGAGCTTGCATCAGAAAGTTGCAGACGAGCACATTAGGTCTGCTTCATACTTGCTGTAGTATAAGAGCTATACATCCTCTTTTACTGCTCGCCCTGTGATAAAAAATACCGAACCAGTGCCAGTTCTTGAAGACTCTTCTCCTGAATCTCACATTCCCCTAAGTCAGAAGATGGGTAAAATAAGAGTTCCTGCTATCTTCGAGACATCTGCCTCTGCTGGAGAGGCAAAAATAAATAAGTCTGATGTCCCAGAGGGGACAAAGAAAATAGATGCTGCTCCCACTGTTGCAACCAAGAAGGCTGCCGAAAAGCCCCCAGTGGCTCCGAGCAAGAATGATGCTCCCAAGGAAGTGATTACCATTTCCCCGACCAAGAGTTATTCCTTGGTTGAAGTTGTTCCTGTGCCCCCGAGGAGGCTGAAGAAAAGCTCCTTGGTCAATTTGACTGAAACCATCTCCCAGCTCCCAGTTAGTGGTGCTGGTGTTTCTACTATTGTTCCCTCGAGCTCTTCTATAAACTCGGTGAAGACTTGGATCATCCCCGAGATCCAAGGACTTGAAGAAAATGTTCCTCGGGATATGCTCACCTCTTTGACTACTCGCCATATTTCTTCGGTAATTTTCTCTTATTCTGAACTTTCCTTCTTTCATATATCTATGTACTGACTTTTAATATTTTACTTTTTCCAGTTGGTGAGTTGTTTGAACACAATTGTGAAGAAAGATGAAGCAATCAAGGCTTCCAGCTCCTCATCTGGTGTGGAGGAAGCTTTAGTGGGTTTGACCTAATCCTTGAAGGATTCCCGTCAGAAATATAACAAGGACAAAGCTGATTGGGAGAAGAAACTGGCGTTGATCGAGGAGGAGAAGGCCCAGATTACTGAAGTCTCCAAGGGGTTGGAGAGCAAAGTGAAAAATTTAGAAGAGAAGAATAAAGATCTTGACGAGAAGCTCAAGAATTTTGGTGAGCTTGAGAACAAGCTCAAAATTGCTGAGGAGGAACTAACCCTTCTTCGCAAGGTAAATCGTCAGAAGGAGGAGGTGGAAGGCAAATTGAAGGCCACCGAGGAACTTCTATCCGAGAAGCTCTCCTCGAAGAAAATGAAAAGAAAATTGGTTGTGAAGAAGTCCTTCAGCACTGGCTGGGACAAGGGATGGAATAAGGGGGTGGCAGCAATGATGTCACAGGTAGAGTATGGCAGTCTTAAGTACTTCAGAGATGGCTAGGTTGCTGCTCTACGAGAAGTGAAGGTTGATGAGGGTTCTGAACTATTTCAACAACATATTCCTGGTCCCCCTCCAACTCTTGAGGATGATGAAGAGGACGAAGCTACCTCCGAGGAGTCCTCCATGGTTGTGGGTGATCAAGCCCTTGCCCCACAAGCTATCCAGCCAATCAACGAGGAGCTTCCACCTCTGCCTGCTCCATCTGAGAAACCTCCTGCACCTGCCGAACAACTTTTTATTTCTGCCGAGCAACCTAGCTCCTCATCCCAGCCTCCCGAGAAAGTTTTGGGAGACAAGGAAAAGGTGTGAAGTTGTTCGGTATTTATTTTATTTTCTTTTGACATATGTACTCTGAACTTTGTACTCTTTTTCTATGATGTAATAAAATTTGCCTTTTTTGATCACCTATGTTGTTGATATTCTGTCTGCACTCTTATTAACTCTTGCCTTCTCCTCTTTATTAGTTTATGGCCAGAATGGAATTGCTATCTGCTCATGACACAACTCTGCTGAGACAATGCAATGAATATTTTAAAGCTGGTCACACTGATTTGGATAAGTCACAAATTGTAGACATCCTTGGCCAAAATGCTTCAGATAAGGCAATTAAGGCTTATCAATACCTGAAGTGTCTTCTTGATCGTGCCATAGCCAATAATGTGGCTTAAGGGTATGAAAAGAATCTTCGGCTCTTTTGCATTAAGGGTATGAAAAGAAATATCAACAACTCAATGCTGACAAGGGCCATGACAAGAAGCTTGCTGCTTACGAATTGAGAGATAGAACTTTGAGAACAGAGGTCGAGGAGCATAGGCAAATAGCTGAACTGTTAGAGCAAGAGAATAATAATTTGCAAAATGAACTAGCTCAGTTGAAGTCTTCCGCCTCCTCCTCAAATTCCTTGGTCCCTGTGACTGACGAGGGATTTTATTTCTTGGAAGTTGAAAACGCCAAATTATGAGAAGAATTGGAGACTTTAAGAAGAGCTGATCCTTCTACTCCTGCTCGGGGACGAGGAAGTGGTTCTCGTAGATGAGCAAGAGCTGCTCTGAGTGATGTCGAGGAACAAGGTATTCCACCTACTCGGGGATGACCAAGAGTTCTTCGACCTACTATTGAAGAAGCTCGTACTCAAGCAGTGTTGGAAAACCAAGCATTCCAGTTGATGGAAAAAAATCAAGCCTTGCCTGAAATGTCCAAGAAAATCCAGAGTCTAGAGGAGCAAGTTGCTGCGCTGAAGTCTGCTTTGGAGAATAAAGAGATTTTTGCCAAAAGCCTTCACGAGCAATTAGAGAGATTAACTTATCAATTCCATAAACAACCTCTTGAATTCTGGATGGCAGGATACAACGAAGCCCTTTGCCACTTGGATGCTCGTATTGAGAACGCTAACAATGAAGGATATAAACAAGGGTGGTTGAACGCTCTGGGTGTACTGAAATTGGAGCAAGGTCACTATTTATGGAACTACCATGACCCTGGGCTGCTCGATCTACTAGTTCCACCCTTCAAGATTGACATGAGCTAGATCCTTGCTCAGGCCATTCCTCGGTGCCTGATTTCAAAGTATCTCGGTGATTATAATCTCCATTCAAATGCAGAGTTATCTCGTCCCGAGCACCTACTAGATAGACCATCTGTAATGAATATCAGAATGCTGCAAGACCTTAATTTCATCAATTCTCCCCTTTCCTTGGACGATCCTTCTGCTGGCGAGGAACCTATTTCAAAAGCACAAGGAAAGAAACCAATAGAATAGGGCTCTTGATGTAATGGTTATTTATACATTTCATAATCAATGTAATTTATTTTTAGATTTAATGAAATGCATTTTGTTTGCAAATGTTGATTGTCATTGTCTTATAGTTATAAAACATTTTTCATTTGCGTATGTATATCTGTTAAAAAAGATAACAATATAATATATCTTGTCGACCAACTGCAGTTGATTCAAACTTGTTGTCAACTACCTTAAATTTGTAATAATCATTTGGTTGACCCAAAAATAATGATGTTTTGCTTCTCGACCAATTAAAAGTCACAAGTAATAAAAATTTAACTTGGTCTTTACAATATTCGTAAAATGTTTCCGACCAACAAGGGTTGGCATCTTTTGATTCTCAACCAATATAACTTGGTGAATTTTCTTTCTCGACCAACTTTGGAATTTTTTGAGAAATATTTTCTTCTTCCTAACCAACCTTAGTTGTCATTTTTAGGAATATTTTTCCTCCTAACCAAACCGAGTTGGCATTTTTAGGAGTATGGTTTCCTAACCAACCGAGTTGGCATTTTTAGGAATGTTATTCCCTAACCAAATCGAGTTGGCATTTTTAGGGGTATTTTTGCCTCTTAACCAAACCGAGTTGACATTTTTAGGAGTATGGTTTCCTAACCAACCGAAGTTGGCATTTTTAGGAATGTCTTTCCCTAACCAAACCGAGTTGTCATTTTTAGGGGTATTTTTGCCTCCTAACCAAACTGAGTTGGAATTTTTAGGAGTATGGTTTCCTAACCAACCGAAGTTGGCATTTTTAGGAATGTCTTTCCCTAACCAAACCGAGTTGGAATTTTTAGGGGTATTTTTTATGTTGCTGAGCAGTGTTTTTGATGTTGCTGAGCAGTGTAGTGTGTAGCACTAGTATTCCCCGAAAAACTTTCAATAAAAGGAAAGAGGCTGGAAAAATATCATCATTTTATTCATACTGATGGAACTGCATTACATTTTACATCACTGATAGTACTTTTGTAGGTGTTCAGCATTCCATGCATTCTTAAACTCTTATCCTTATAAAGTTGCTATTCGGTAAGTTCCTGGTCGAACAACTTCTGTAACTCGGTATGGTCCATGCCAGTTTGCCTCCAACTTATTGTGCTTCTAAATGACCTTCTTTAGTACGTAATCTCCTTCTTTTAGGTCACACTTCTTCACCCTCTTATTGTAGAACAGAGTTGTTCGTTGTTGGTAAGCGGCATTCCTAATGGCTGCTTCTTCTATAACTTCCTCGAGCATGTCCAAATCCAATCTTCTCATCAAGTCACTGACTGGGGAGTTGAAATTCAGTACTCTGTGTGTTGGGAGACCCAACTCGGCAGGTATTATAGCCTCACTTCAGAATGCCAGCATATATAGGGATTCTCCAGTTGCTGCTCGGGGAGTAGTACGATAAGCCCACAATACTGACTGTATCTCATTAATCTAATTTTCTTTAGCCTCACTTAGCCTTTTCTTCAAACCATTTAGCAATGTCCTGTTCATCACTTCAGTCTGTCCATTACTCTGGGGATGACCTGGTGCTGAATGGAGCTTCAAAATGTTGGACTGATGGCAATAGGCATCAAATTCCTTATTATCAAATTGCGTTCCATGGTCGGTGATAAATTCATGAGGAAGACCATATCTGCAAATGATATTTTTCCAAACAAATTGGTATACCTTCTCGTAAGTCATGTCGACGAGAGGCTCTGCTTCTACCCACTTAGTAAAATAATCCACTGTGACGACGAGGTATTTAAACCTTCCCCTGGTCGTTGGTAGTGGCCTGACCAAATCTATCCCCCACATGGAAAATGGCCAAGGGGAAGTGATAGGTGTTAACAATGCTTGTGGAGTTCTTCGGATAGAGGAAAAACGCTGGCACTTATCACATTTCTTAGCATAGGCTTTACAATCAGCCCTCATCGTTCGCCAGTAGTATCCCTGTGTCATTATCCTCTGTAAAAGAGTACGACCTGCTACATGAGCTCCATAGGACCCTTCATGGATCTTTTCAATCAATTCTTTTACCTCGTAGAGATGTAAACATATTTACAAACAGGCCATAATTCCTCGTCTGTACAAAACGCCATTAGTTAATACATACCGAGCAGCTTTAAACTTTAATTTCTTGGCCGCGAGTTTATCCGTTGGTAACTCTCCTTCATCGATATACACCTTTATGGGATCCATCCAAGATGGTCCTAAGTCAAGGGTGATAAAATTCATCATCATGTCTTCATCTGTGCTTCGACTAGTTAACACTTCAATTGGTACTATTCTTCGCAACTCGGTATGAGTAGCTGATGCTAATCGGGCCAGGGCGTCTGCTCTTGCATTCTCCATTCTCGG
The DNA here is from genome assembly GCA_949130495.1 of Sambucus nigra. NCBI lineage: Eukaryota > Viridiplantae > Streptophyta > Magnoliopsida > Dipsacales > Adoxaceae > Sambucus > Sambucus nigra. The sequence goes on along the minus strand of OX422213.1, from coordinate 658,763,482 downwards.
TATTCTAATCAACTGAATGGCAATAAATTCTGATACTAACTCCATCACCTTTGCATGATACTTGATCATTAATTCTCATTTGGCTTCATATGTTCCCAACATTTGATTCACAATTAATTGTGAATCACTGAATACAATAACTTGTTGCGCCTCCATAGTTTTTGCCAAATTAAGTCCTGCTATCATGGCCTCATACTCAGCCTCATTGTTGGAAGATTTGAATTGGAATCGTTGCGCATACTCCATATCGACTTCGTCCGGGTTATTCAAAATAATTCCTGCCCCACAGCCTGTAGTACAAGATGAGCCATCTACATACAACCTCCATATAGGCAACTCGTCTTATAATCTCTGATCTGACAGAGTTCCTCGGTGAAATATTTGTTGCTTTTTTTCATCATCCCCTGATTCTTCTTGTTTTTCGTCGACCATCTCTTCTTGCCCTTTTACCAACCTAAGTTGGTCTGAGCTCGAATTTGATGATCCTGTCACATCCACTTGCCCTCTTACCAAACTAAGTTGGTCTGATCCAGTGTTTTTTTTATCCTGTAACATCCACAGGTTGATCGGCGAGCTGCTTTTGCTCCTCGGGGATATCAGGATAGGTGAATTCTGCTATGAAATCTGCTATTGCTTGCCCTTTAAGCAATGATCTGGGTTCATAAATTATATCATATTCACCGAGCTCTATTGCCCAGTAGATCAATCTTCCTGATTTTTCTGGTTTATGAAGGGCTTGTCTCAATGGCATGTCGGTATATACGACTATGGTATGGGCCTGAAAATATGGCCTCATTCTCCTGCTTGCCTCAATTAGCGCCAGTGCCAATTTTTCCAGCTTTGGATACCTGATCTCTGCTCCTCGGAAGGCCTTACTTGTGTAATAAATTGGCTTTTGCACTCTATCCTCCACTCTGATCAATGCCGAGCTAACTGCATTCTCTGATATTGCCAGATACAAGTACAATTTTTCTCCCATCACTGGCCTGGACAATAGAGGAGGTGCTCCCAGATACTTCTTCAAGTCTTGAAAGGCCTTCTCACATTCATCATTCCACTCAAAAGTTTTTCAGAGTGTTTTGAAGAATGGGAGGCATCTATCAGTTGCTCGGGATACAAATCTGTTGAGCGCCGCTACTCGTCCTGTAAGACTTTGCACTTCTTTCTTCGTCGTTGGAGATCGTAGCCCTAATAAAGCTTTAATCTTTTCTGGATTTGCTTCAATGCTTCGCTGATTGACGATGTACCCGAGGAACATTCCTTCTCGTACTCCAAATATGCACTTCGTCGGGTTCAGCTTCATTTGGTATTTATCCAGTTGATCAAAGGTCTGACCTAAGTCAACTAGATGATCGGCAGCTTTCTTACTTTTTGTTAACATATCTTCGACCTAGACCTCCATATTGCAACTGATTTGTTCGGCAAAGACCTTGTTCATCAGCCGCTGATATGTCGCACCTGCATTTTCCAAACCAAAAGGCATAACATTATAACAATAAGTTCCCCTAGGGGTAATAAAAGAAGTACTTTCCCTGTCTTCAGGTTTCATTTTGATCTGATTGTAATGAGAATAAGCATCCATGAAGCTGAGTAGCTCGTGTCCCGAGGTAGCATCCACCAGTTGATCAATTCAGGGCAGTGGAAAGTGATCCTTTGGACATGCTTTGTTGAGGTCGGTGAAATCAACACACATCCTCCATTTGTTGTGTTTCTTCTTTACCATCACCACATTTGCTAACCAGTCTGGGTATTTAATATCTTCAATGAATCGAGCTTTCTGGATCTTCTCGACCTCCTCTTGTATAGCTTGATTCTTCTCGAGACTAAATACTCTTCTTCTCTGCTTTACAGGCTTGATCTCTTTATTCACGTTGAGCTCATGACATAGGAAGTTTGGATCTATTCCAGGCATATCTTCATGACTCCATGCAAAAGTTTTCTTTCTACTTTTTAGGAAAGTTATCAACTCCTGTTTTATTGATGCATCCAACGACGAACCTATTTGAGTTGTTCGTTCAGGGTGCTCGTCATCCAGAATGACATTTTCTGTAGCTTCCACCACCTGTCCTTTTACAAGTTGAGATTCATCTCTAGGATCCAATGTTTCAATTTATGTGCCTTCATCCACTTGGTAGGTAGTAGTCTTTTTCCTCGACTCTTCCAGTTCCTCTTGTTCGGCAGATGAATAATAGCATTCCCGGGCTACTTTTTGATCACCTTTCCCAACTCCTACTCCAAAATTTGTTGGGAATTTTAAGCACTGATGTACTGTAGATGGAACTGCTTCAAACTTCTTTAATCCTACCCTTACCATGATGATGTTATAGGCTGACTGAACATTCTTATCCATCACAAAGAAGCGTATTCTTTATGTTCGACAAGCAGGCCATGTACCAATGAATATATCCAACTTGATTGTCCCAAGTGGAAAAACGTTCTCGCCACCAAAACAAGGAGAGGTCTGTGATAAGGCTCCAATTGAGACAATTTTAAGTTTAAACTGTCGAAGCATGAGTAGAACATGATGTCTACCGAGCTACCATTATCTACCAGAACTCTTGAAATCATTACTTCTTTCATCCTCATTTTGATTACCAAAGGGTCATCGTGAGGGTATAAGACACCTGCGAGGTCATTTTTTGAAAAACCAATGACCAGCTTCTCTTTGTTTACCTTTCTCGGGCAATCTTGCTCAGCCAAATTTATCCATTGAATATATGAACAAGCTTGAACCTCACAGAGGTAAGCTTTTCTTTCTGCAGTAAGATCTCCTCCTCCTGCGTCTCCACCTGTAAGAACATTACAATCAAATGTTCCAAAACGTATTGAAAATACCTCGCGTTCTGGTTGCCTTGGTCTTTTGGGAAGATCGGGGTCATCTTTTGTATCATATTTATGATCTCTTTTCTTGCTCCCCTCTTCCCGACGAGGAGATCTAGACCTTTCTCTTGTTCGGCCGTCATTTCTTCTTTCATTTCTTCGATCAACATAGTTTGCCAATTTTCCTCGTCTGATGAGTGTTTCTATCTCGTTCTGAGGAGCTATGAAATTTTTAGTCATATGGCCATGATCTTTGTGAAACTATCAATATTTTTCCTTATTCCTCCTGTCAGGGTCTGCCTTCATCTTCTTTGGCCATTTTAACTCCTCGTTATTCTTGATTTCTTCCAAGACGTGGTTGATACCCATCTTCAAAGGAGTATAATTATCAAACTTCTTCAAGACTTCCCATGACGACCTATTTTTGGATTGTTTGTCACCACCATTTCCCTTATGTTCTTTCTTCTTAGCTTTGTCGACTTCCACCTTGGTTTCTTTATCCATATTCTTCTTCGCAGCCATAGCCTCCTCGGCATTCATGATTTTGGCTGCTTTTGCCATCAACTCTGACATGGTTGTGGGTGATCTTTATCCAAAGTGTAATACAACTTATTGGGAAATAGCCCACTCATTAAGGCGGTGATCGCTCTCTTCTCTTCATAATCTATGACTTCTAGTTTCTCGTTATTAAAACGAGTTATGTAGTCTCTAGTACTCTCACCAGCTTTTTGTCTATCACTTAACAAATGAGCTACTTGTTTTACTAGCTTTGCTCCAAAATAGAAATTCCCAATAAATAACTCGTCCAGTTGAAAGAAAGTTGAAATCTTACCCCGAGGAAGATTGTTGTACCATATCTGGGCAGATCCAGTAAGAGTTCCTAAGAATGCTTTACATATCATCTCGTCGGGGACAGCATAGATGTCGACGGTAGCTTGATATTGCTCTATGTGAAGAACAGGATCTGTCTTTCCATCATATTTTGGGGTCACAAAAGGTGCTTTGAACTTTGATGGTGTGGGAAAATCCACAATGGCCTGGACAAAAGGTGTCCCTTGAACAAAGGTTCGTTGTAAGGGATTCTTTGCTTTAGCCATTTCTCCCAACCTATCTTCCAGTCTCTGAATAGAGCCTTTCCATGCGTCATTTCCTTCCTCGGGCTTATTAGTTAGAGCAATTGATCGAGCTGATGTGGCTTCCTGAGATTTATCTTGACGAGCAGCTGGTCGTGATTGTGCTGATCCTTCTCTTAGATCTGATGGTTGTCGAAAACTCCTCGACATGGCCTTAGGTGGACTTTTATTCTTCCTGGGGCCTAATCGACTGAAGGGAGATACCCTACTTAATCTTTCCAGCGCACTGGTTCTCTCTAGAGAGAGAGTGATACGTTGTTCAGTATCTGTGGCCCGTATTGACGAGGTTCACCCAGGTTGATAAGAGAAATCATCAGATTCCTCATTATGATATGAAGCAGTACGCCTGGATCGTGAAGAAAGTAAATGGGTTTTCCTTTGACCACTTCGTTGTCCTGAGTGGGCAGGCGCACCGCCATGAAGGGTTTGTACGAGTTGCCGCATGGTTTCTTGCATGGCGGTCTGGCCCTGGGCCAGATTTGTCATTATTCCAGCCAAATCTGGAAGGTGCAGATGGATTTGGAGGGTTTCCAGCATTTCGATTGCTTGATTCAGGATTATCGGCCATTGATGATTGGTGAAAAATGATAACAACAGTCGTTTCCCATAGACGGCGCCAATCTGTTGATGTAAAAAATTAGATTTCTTCTAATTATTTAATCACAGATAAATTTAAATAAGACAAAGAATTTTAAAGTGGTTCAGCCTTATAAGAATGTCCTACATCCACTGTTTTTGTTATTACTGAATGTTTGGGAATTCTCGATTATAGGTTTTATCAAGAAATTCCGATCCCCTTTGAATGAGGATGATACAATGTATTTATAGCCCTTAGGCTATACATGTGAAAGGGTAAATAATTAATGACCCTTAAGCGTTTACGTCTGTATGATTAGCATTCAATGAATAGTTGATCTGTTGATTATCTTGCAATTAATGCTATGGTCGAGATGAAGCTCAAACGGACTTAGTTGCTCGTTGTTCAGGAGTTCCTCGGAGCAATGAAGTTCCTCGGAGCAATGGAGTTCCTCGGAGTATTCCTGTTACTCGGAGTGTCTGAGTTGATCGGGGAGGTAGAGTTCCTCGTTGCTAAAGTGATTGTAGAAATGTTTGTATGTGCCACGTAAACTGACACGTGTCCTCCTGTGATTCATCCATGTCAGCATGTCAATTTTGGTATCAACACCGAGTAAACTACTTTTTTGTCCCAAATCATGCACACATATACCCTCTATACTTATACATTGTAGTCCCCTCGGGTACTTTAAGGCCTATAATTATGCTCGATAACCAGACAACCTCCATTTTATATGCTGACATGTTATTTGAGGTATTATTGAGTGTTTATAGGTATTACCATGCTTAGTGTGAAGTTTGGTGGCATTCCAGTAAAGTTTCGTAGCAAATTGGCACGTTCAGGGGCAATTTAGTAAACTCACACTTCAGAATTTTTGCCCAAAGTCTTCAAAGAAGTTGAAGCCCTGGGGGCATGCTTTGTGTGGTTGTGAATAGTGTGCGAATCAGAATCGAAATGAAGATTGTGCGACCATTGATCGGAGAGGAAACTATTCACTTAGTAAATTCATTTTATAATATTAATCATTCTCTCTCGATTAATAATAAATATTCACATAATTAATTAATTCAATAAAATTACTTCATAGTGTAATTTAACATAAAACTAATTAATTAAATTTCGAATACACAGAAGTACGGGGTGTTACAATATATATAATCATTATATATGATTCATGAGAAGGAAGAAGAAGAAGAAGAAGAAGAAGAAGAAGAAGAAGAAGAAGAAGAATACCCAGGAAAGTCATACCTCTTTGTGGGTTTATTTTGTAAGAGAAAGGTTTTGTTTATTTTCTCCTATTCATGGGTATATGTTTGTAGGATAAAGTTTGGTTAACAAAACCCGATTGGCCCTTTTTTATACAACGAAGGAGGGAGGCCAACACTTGGGGTGGTTTAAGTTTTTTTTTTTTTTTAATCTAATAGGACAAGAAGGGTATAAGGGGCGGTTAGTTTTTAGGATATTTTGTTAAAAATTTTTTCTATTTCTCCCCCAAGAAGTTTAAGTTTAGAATTTTATATTTTATACCCCTTACGTTAATGTTTTTAAATTTAACAACAAAAAAATTGGATCTTTTTATTTTAATGCAAATTGGCATATTAAAATTTACTTTAAATATAGAAAATATCTCACACGTATATAATTTATATATAAAAATATCTACTCGGTAATTGATTTGGTTAAAAATTATTATTTTCTTTGTCGACATAGTTTTAATAAAATAAAAATCACATTTAGAAAAATAAATAGTTCAATTTAAATTTTTTATGACAAAATAAAATTTTGGGTGTTACATGAATGAGCGTGCTATCCGGCGGTGATGACCCCCTGTATCTGATATAGACCTTTGAGTCTCTTTTCTTCTAAGAGTGAGAGTCCGTCATAGTGGCTCTGATGTCGGTCTTCTATATTGACCATACTTTCAAGATGGACACGTAGATAAAAAAAACTTCTAGTTCAACGGGAAGCACTGTCTCCTAGCCATATACCAGAGAGTAAGGGGAGGCCCAAATGGACATCTTGATAGAGTTGTAGTAGCCGCAGAGGGAGTATGGGATCTAGTCGGCCCAGTCTACAACTTTTGGTCATCTTGTTGATGATGGTTTGAGGCTTTTGATGGCGGCTTCGACAGCGCTATTGGTTTGGGGTAGGTAAGGAGAAGACTTTTGTCTCTGAATCCCATACTCGTCGACCAATTATGTGACCTCGGCTTCGAAGTGGAGTCCTGTGACACCCCGCCTAATTCAATACCGGGTGATCAGTCCTTTATTCAATTTAAAACGAAGTGTTCAGTTGGTTCATTCTTAGCATCACTGTCGAAATACATTTAACATTAACAATCACCTAATAAATAATTGAGCTAGTGTAAAAACATTTTCCATTTTGAGTTATACCCAAAGAACCCATTAATAAATTATAAGTATTAAGACATAAACTATTTACCATTCACACGAATATAATAAATCCTCGATATAACTCAACTGCTGAAATAAATAAGACTGGATAAAATATTCTAGTTGAAAGTCTCAAATCAATAAACCATAATCATACTCAATCCAAATGAAAATAACTACAAAAGTAAAATGAGTACAATCTCTCTGATAAAGTAAAACTGAGGATGGGCAACACATGCCCTAAATGAAATCTCTTAATGGAACTAAAAGAAATCATAAAGGCGTCTAAATGCAAGGACTTGCAACTCCCACAACCGCTGCAGCTCGCTAAACAATCCAAGCGTCTAAGTCTGGTAATCCTGTTGCTGGGCACCTGATATAATACATATATACAAAAGATATGAGAAAATCAAGAGACGGGTCAGAGCCCGAGTTGTAAAAATATTTGTTTTAGCAAGTATTTAAAACTGCAATAAAGCAAGTAGTATGTGTATGTTAGTTTTCGAACTCTCACATTAGATTCTCACATTTCCACTATTGTGCATACCTAACGTACATCAACTCCAACTTAGTTATCTATAATACCCTCAACTAGGTCATAGACTTATACTTCTAATTATATCTCGTAGGAGTATCCCGTATCTCCCATAAGTACGTTATTAAAATAGTTTATCCAAGATAACCACATTTCATATTCAGCGTTCTAATAATTAATCTTTTACCCAATAAAATTATTTTATTTATCAACATTACCATATCTACTAATTTCACACAGTAGACTTAATTCAAAAGTGTGTATATATATATATATATATATATATATATATATATCCCGCACCCTTAGGTTATGACCTCTTAGCGCAATGCATACTCTGCTATCATGTCCTGGTGCATCACTCACTTCATGAAGGACTGCTGGTTCAATCTCTCACAAACCATAAAAATTAAAATCACAAATTTTAGAGGTGAACATACTCCCCAGCCAAATGGGTCACGCACATATCTACGCTCCCAGTCAACCGTCGAAACTATCCTACATCTGAGATAGCACATAACCAAGTTCATATGCTATGGGTACAAGTCAAATATCCTCCCAATGGGCAACACCAGATAAGACTGTCCACTGTGCGAAAACCTCCTCCTGATAGCAAGCAATGTAGGTATGCTATACACACAAAAATAATCATATAATAGGCATTCCCACATCCTATTAAAATCAAGGTATTTACCCAACCCAAACATATATTTTCCATACGTAGTATTCACTAATTACTTCTTACAATATAATTATTTCGATTATTCTCTCTCTCGAAATTTCCAAGGTTAACTCATCGTTCCAAGTATTTAAAGTATTATTTTATGAATACTTCCTAACAATTATGCACTATGCTAAATTCAACAAATAACAATTTTCCTCACTCAAAATAACTGTGTAACTCGAATTGAGCTGAAATAAGATTTTCCAAATTTTTGGTACTGGCGTTTGAACCAGGTGTGATGTCATTTGAGTTCCATCTCATGAGAACCAGTCTCATTTGAACCAGGCTCAATCTCGTTCGAACGAGATTGAGCAGTTCCCTTCCCCAAACAGACCTGCTACATTTTTCGCCATTAATAATTATGTTTTCGCCAGATTTTCAACTCTAAAACCTCTAAATTTCAACCCAAACATCAATCAATCAATTCCAATCATCTTCCTAACATCGATATATGATTTCTAACAATATAACATCATTAAATCATCATTAATCATCAATCAAATTCGAAATCCCCAATTTAATTATCAAGAACCCTAGTTCTCAAATATATATGCATAACTCTAAATTAAAACCCCGATTTATTCAGAATATTGTCATAAATTTGTGGACATAATCCTATCCACATGAGGGAATCAAACTCTTATCAAGTCAGTCCTAATTTATAATTAATTCTCCCAAATTTTTACCAATATTCATCTTCATATTAATGGGGTAATTACCTAGTCTAACATGAAGACAAAAATTGCTAAAAAAAGCAAGCAATAAACACTTGCCTTGAATTGACGGTCTGATTCGCTGATGAAATTGATACAGACTAGTTCATCGTCTTTCGATCTATGCTTTGGTGGGATTTTTGGTGTGAGTTCTTGAGTTTTGCACCAAGAACACTTATGGACTCTCTCCTTCTTCCTCTGTGGTTATCTCTCTCTCGTAAGTTTAGCAACTAACAGATTCCCTCTCACCCACGTACACTCCATTCTATTTTTCTAATTTTCTTCCATATTATTTTCCCAAAAATCTAAAAGACAAAAATACCCCTACAGGGTGCCGGTTAGGCCTAAAAATATTCCGGAGTCCAAATAAAATACGCGGGTAGAGTTTTCTGACTATCTCAGACCTTCCGAACTCAATGGCGCACTCGAAATGACCATACGAGTTACTTAAAATAAATTATATTTTATTCCATTCAATTAGTCCCGACACGACTCACGCCCGCGTCCTGGCTTAATATACCAAACTGTCGTATTTTCCACTCTCGACAATTTATAAAATTTCATAATTCTATATTACGCATTCACCTAGTAATATTGAATAATTTTCATCAATAAGTATTAACCTTGGCACGCTAGTCAATATTTATTTTAATCTGGATTAATTAACAATTAATTTCTCATATTTTAATTTAATTAATCCAACAATAATAATTAATCCCATATTATTTAACATCACAAAAATACGGGGTGCTACATACTTCCCTCCTAATAACAGAATTTCATCCCGAAATTCAAAAATTAAAGCATACCTAGTAAGAATAAGTCTCGATATTTCTCGCGTATATCCTCCTCTCGCCCCAAGTATATTCCTCTAGATTATGATGCTCCCACTAGACCCGCACAAGTGGAACTACCTTTGATCTCAATCTCCTCTCGCTACGGTCTAGGATATCCAAAGGCCTCTCCTCATAAAAACTGGCAGGCTGTGAATCAATCTCCTCTATCGCAATGTGAGTGTGAGCCAACTCATCTCAAAAATACCGCCTGAACGACGAAATGTGGAACACATCATGCATACGATGCAAGTACTCATGCAACCCAAGTTTGTATGTCACCAATCCGATCCTCTCGATAATGGTAAATGGTCCTACATATCTCGGAGCTAATTTCCCCTTCTTCCCGAACCTCATTACTCCTTTCATTGGAGACACTCACAATAATACTTGGTCCCCAACTCTAAACTCCCTGAAGAACTGCTTTGCATTGGTGTAGTTTCTCTGCCTGTCCTGGGCTACATGTATGTGACTCCGTATCACCTCAATCCTGGCGGACATATCTTGGATCACCTATGGTTCGAGTAGCTTGTTGTACCCTACCTCCAACCAACAAGTAGGAGAATGACAAGGTTTACCATACAACGCCTCAAATGGGTCCATGACAATTATAAACTGATAGTAGTTATTGTACGCGAACTCCACCGGTGGAAGGTACTGCTCCCAACCCCCTCCAAAATCAAGGACACACAAGCGCAACATATCCTCCAGCATTTGATTAGTATGCTCAGTCTTCCCATCAGTCAGCGGGTGATAAGACGTACTCAATTGCAACTCAGTACCCATAGCCTCCTGAAAGCTCTCCCAGAAGCATGACACAAATATTTTGTCCCTATCGGACACGATATCCATGGGCACCCCATGTAACCTCACTATCTCGGCAATAAATAACTAGGCATACTGTCCCATCATGTAATCCATCCTGACTAGAAGGAAATGGGCTACCTTATTCAGTCGGTCCATAATAACCCATATCAAATCGTTACCTCTCAGAGAGGCAGGCAACCTTGTAATGAAATACATGGAAATGCTCTCCCATTTCATATAGGGATCTCTAGTGGCTGAAGCAACCCTGGTGGTCTCTGATGGTCCACCTTAACCAGCTTACAGGTGGTACATCTAGAGACAAACTCTGCAATGTCTCTCTTCATCCCACTCCATCAGTATTGTCGCCTTATATCCTGTTACATCTTATCCCCTTCGGGATATATCACAAATCGGGACCCATGCGACCCTGACATCACTGCATACCATAGGTCCTCCCCCTCTGGGACAACCAGTCTCCTATTGAAGCACAAGCCTCCCTCAGAAATCACTGAATAAGACTCGACTCCACCAGCTAAGAGTTGTCTAATCTTTTCCTGATAAGACGGATCTGCTACCTGGGCCTGAACCACCCTTATCACTATCTGTGGTGTGATAGTCATAGCCGACATCAATGATCTGGCAACTGCATCCTGATGTCCCAATTCCTTCCATTTCTCCTTCCATACCTCAGCTGTCTCATCTATTGTCCTACGGCTCAACACATTGACAATCCGTAAACAGGCAAAACAGCATCACCAACAGGTAATGTCTCCAAATCCGAAGCGCAAACATGATTACTGCCAGCTCTAAGTCATGTGTGGGGTAATTCTTATCATGAGGCTTAAGCTTTTAAGAAGCATAAGCTATAGCCTGCTCCTCATGCTGTAATACTCCCCCAAACCCTTGTAAGGATCATCAGTATATACAAAGTACTCCACACCCGCTCTGGGAAGTGCTAGTACGGGTGTTGAAGTCAACTTATCCTTCAGCTCATCGAATGCCAACTGACACGCATCATCCCAACTAAACGACATAACCTTACGATTCAGATTTGTCATTGGACCCATTATCTTTGAAAATCCCCGAATAAATCGTCGGTAATAATCGGCTAAACCGCAAAAATTTCATACATCCGTCGGTGTCGTGGGCTATCCCCACTCCCTCACCGCTGACACTTTGCTAGGATCCACAGATATCCCCCTATCAGATACAATGATTCCTAAAAATTATACTTCCTACTGTCGGAATTCATATTTCTTGAATTTGGTGTACAGCTCATGCTCCCGTAAGGTCTGCAGAACCCTATGTAAGTGCTCGACATGCTCCTCCTCGGTACGGGAATAAATCAGGATGTCTTCTATGAAGACAATGACAAACTGATCTAAGAACTCTCTGAAAACTCTATTCATCGAGTCCATAAATATTATTGGGGCATTGGTTATTACAAATGGCATAACCCGAAACTCATACGACCCACACCTCATCAGAAAATCAGTCTTCGACTCACCCTACTCCATGATGCGTAGATGATGATACTTGTATCTCAAGTCTATATTTGAGAAGTAGGTTGCTCCCCTCATCTAGTCAAATAAGTCATCGATGTGAGGAAACGGATATTTATTCTGTATCGTGACTTTATTAGGCTCCCGATAAACAACACAAAGTCGTAAGGATCCATCCCTCTTCTTCACAAACAGAACTAAGTACCGTAGGGCAAGGTACTCCTACGGATGAAACCCTGTCCCAAAAACTACTCTATCTGGTCTCATAACTCCCTCATATCTATTGGAGCTATTTGGTAAGGTGCACGTGCTCGAGGATGGGTGCCCGGTGTCAAGTCTATCACAAACTTAATCTCCCTGCTCAGCGGCAATGCTAGTATGTCCTGAAACACATCAACGTACTCGCAAACAACTAGAATCGAACTAAGTGGAATCGCCACTACCGTAGAAGTCTCCTCCTCTATGTAATACAAATGTGGGGACGAACCTCCCTCGGGGTGAGGCATCTCCACTATGAACATCTCTTGGCCCGGAATAGCGAACACAATACTCCTACTGAAGCAATCAATCATGGCCCTATAAGATACTAGACAATCCATGCCAATAATGGCGGTATACTCAGACGTAACTAAGACTAGCATATCTGCAGGTAAAATCATACTCCAAATCTCTATACCTACTCCCGGGCATATAAAGAGAATCAACGACCCACTACCCAATGGTGAATCTACATGTATCACTGTACTCTCTGTCGTGCCTAACAACCCTATGGCCTGTGCAAAATTAGTGGCTATGAAGGAGTGCGATGCCCCAGTGTTAAATAAAATACACCCCATTGTACCATGGATAGGAAACGCACCCTTAACTACGGGTGGCTCCTGTGGAGCAGGAGCCTGGTGGACATTATAAACACGTCCATACGGTAACTATACCTGCTGAATTGGGGGTGCGAGTAAAGCTGGGACTGGTGCTGCTGCGGGTAAGGCGGTGGAAAAAATGGGTCTGTGGGGATCCTGGTGAGCACCCTGATGCTGGGGAAACTTTCCATTATCGGGGCAATCCTGTTTCTTATGGCTAGTCTCGCCACAAGAAAAACATCTGCCACTAAAGTTACCTCCACTCTACCCGTGCTAGCCTCGGCCCTACTGAACGTTGCCACCTCTACTTTGGACTTGGTAACCCTGTCGCTGTCCCTGCTGCTATCCCTGATGGACTTTCCTGAAGCCTCCCTGATCATGCCTAAATCCACTCGCTCTAAACCTCTTAGAAGAATCCCTCAGCTGGGAATCCTGCTCACCTTGCCTCTGCTGCTGCTGAGCTACCGGTGCCCCGCCGACACTACCCCGACTTGTCTTGCCCTGCTGGAAAGGCTCACCTGCTTGCTTATTCCCCTTGGCATGGAAAGAATGTCCCCGACAATGTAGCAAGGTAGCATTAAGTACGTTTGTATAGGACTATAAAGACAGATTACCCAGAATATGCTGACGGATCCTCCAGGTTAGGCCATCCATGAACATCTGTATTTTCTTGTCTTCAGTAGGCACCTGATTAGGTACCAGATTAACCAATCTGGTGAATCCCTCCTCATATTCCGTGACTGTCTTCCACTCCTAAGTGAGGTCTAATAATTTATGCCTCATCTCGGCATGAACGGCTGAGGGAAAATACTTGCGATCGAACCTCACCCATAAACTTTGAATCGTCATACTATCCCTCTCCTCTAAAGTGGTAGTGGACTCCCACCACTGTAAGTCTGTCCCTATTAGCTTGAAGGTAGCCAGTAATTGTCTCTGAATATCTATGCACTCAAACATGCGAAGATGTCTTCGGATGTCTTTTTTCCATTCGCTCGCGATAACAACGTCAGAACTACCCGAGCACTCTAGGGGGTGTGCCTTATGAATGGAATCCCTAACTCTCTCCCATGCAGTGGAAAATTGAATTGGGACAGGAACCATAGCCTAAACCATGGGTGGGGCCTATTTCACCACCGCTAAAGCTGTATTCATCGCCTGAGCAACTATAACGTCAACCTCGGCTGCGTTAATTATTCCTTGAGCCTGAGCTGCTAGCTGCTCTGGTTGGGCATTTTTGTCTCGTGGTGCACGTCAAGGAGGCATCTGAGATAAGAAATAATTCTATTAATCCGTAGTTATTATTAAATCTCAAATAGCTGAAGACGTAATTGCATAAATAAGAGTACAACAATCCTAAAGATAGGGCTCTCTATTAAAGGATGCTAAGCTGAAAGCATAATAAGCCGTACCTAAAGGACTTTGATACCACCTATGACATAATGCCCAATTAAATATCGGGTGATCAGTCCTTTATTCAATTTAAAACAAAGTGTTAAGTTGGTTCATTCTTAGCATCACCGTCGAAATACATTTAACATTAATAATCACATAATAAATAATTGAGCTAGTGTCAAAACTCTTTCCATTTTGAGTTATACCCAAAGAACCCATCAATAAATTCTTAGTATTAAGACGTCAACTATTTACCATTCATAAGAATATAATAAATATTGGATATAACTCAACTGCTGAAATAAATAAGACTGGATAAAACATTCCAGTTCAAAGTCTCAAATTAATAAACCATAATAATACTCAATCAAACTGAAAAGAACTACAAAAGTAAACTGAGTACAATCTCTCTGATAAAGTAAAACCGAGGATGGGCAACACATGCCCTAAATGAAATGTCTGAATGGAACAGAAAGAAATGATAGAGGCGTCTAAATGCAAGGACCTGCAACTCCCACAATCGCCGCAGCTCGCTAAACAATCCAAGCGTCTAAGTCTGGTAACCCTGTGGCTGGGCACCTGATATAATACATATATATAGAAAAATATAGGATAATAGCGAGAGACGGGTCAGAGCCCGAGTTGTAAATTTTTTTGTTTTAGCAAGTATTTAAAATTGCAATAAAGAAAGTATTATGTTCATGTTAGTTTTCGAACTCTCACATACGATTCTCAACTCTCCACTATTGTGCACACCTAACGTACATCTACTCCAAGTTAGTTATCTATAATACTGTCAACTAGGTCAAAGACTTATACTTCTAATTATATCTCATGGGAGTATCCCGTATCACCCATACAATATGTTATTAAACTAGTTTATCCAAGATAACCACATTTCATCTTCACGTGGGTGAGAGGGAGTCTGTGAGTTTCTAAACCTACGAGAGAGAGAGAGAGAGAGAGAGAGAGAGAGAGAACCACAGAGGAATAAGTAGAGAGTCCATAGGTGTTATTGGTGAAAAACTCAAGAACTCACACCACAAATCCCACAAAAGCGTATATCGAAAGATGAGGAACAAGTCTGTACAAATTTCATCAGCGAATTCGATCGTCAATTCGAGGCAAGTGTTTACTGCTTGCTTTCTTTTGCAATATTTGTGTTCATGTTAGACTAGGTAATTACCCCATTAATATGAAGATGAATATTGGTGAAAATTTGGGAGAATTAATCATAAATTAGGACTGACTTGATAAGAGTTTGATTCCCTCATGTAGATTGGATTATGTCCAAGAATTTATGATAATATTCTAAATAAATCTGGGTTTTAATTTAGAGTGCATAACAAATTGAGAACTTGGGTTCTTGATAATTAAATTGGGCAGTTCGAATTTGATTGATGATTGGTGATGATTTAATGATGTTATAGTGTTTGAAATCATATATAGATGTTAGGAAGATGATTAGAATTGATTGATTTATTGATGTTTGGGTTTAAATTTAGAGGTTTTAGAGTTCAAAATCTTATGAAAATGTAGTTATTAACGGTGGAAAACGTAGCAGGTCTGTTTGGGGAAAGGAATTGTTCAATCTCATTCAAACGAGATTGATCCTGGTTCTAAAGAGACTATTTCTCGTGAGATGTCGTTCAAACGACATCACACCTGGTTCGAACGACAAGTCCAAAAATCTGGAAAATCATATTTCAGCTTAATTCGAGTTGCACAGTTATTTTGAGTGAGGAAAATTGCAATTTGTCGAATTGAGCATAGTGCATAATTGTCAGGAAGTATTCGTAAAATAATACTTTAAATACTTGGAACGGTGAGTTAACCTTAGAAATTTCGAGAGAGAGAGAATAATCAAAATAATTATATTGTAAGTAGTAATGAGTGAATACTATGTATGGAAAATATATGTTTCGGTTGGATGAATACCTTGATTTTAATAGGATGTGGGGATACCTATTATATGGTTATTTTTGTGTGTATAACATACATACATTGCTTGCTATCAGGAGGAGATTTTCGCGTAGTGGATTGTCTTATCCTGTGTTGCCCATTGGGGGGATATTTGACTTGTAACCAGAGCATATGAACTTGGTTACGTGCTATCTCTGATGTAGGATAGCTTAGACGGTTGAATGGGAGCATAGATATGTGCGTGACCCATTTGGCTGGGGAGTATGCTCACCTCTAATTTTTGTGATTTGAATTTTTATGGTTAGTGAGAGATTGAACCAACAGTCCTTCATGAAGTGAGTGATGCACCAGGACATGATAGCAGAGTATGCATTGCGCCAAGAGGTCTTAACCTAAGGGTGCGGGATGTATATATATATATATGTACTTGTGAATTAAGTCTACTATGTGAAATTAGTATATATGGTAATGTTGATAAATAAAATAATTTTAGTGGGTAAAAGATTAATTATTAGAACACTGAAGATGAAATGTGGTTATCTTGGATAAACAATTTTAATAACGTATTGTATGGGCGATACAGGATACTCCCATGAGATATAATTAGAAGTGTAAGTCTATGACCTAGTTGAGGGTATTATAGATAACTAAGTTGGAGTAGATGTACGTTAGGCGTGCACAATAGTGGAGAGTTGAGAGTCTCATGTGAGAGTTCCGAAACTAACATGCATATAATACTTGCTTTATTATAGTTTTAAATACTTGCTAAAACAAATTTTTTTACAACTCGAACTCTGAACCGTCTCTTGCTATTATCCTATCTTTTGCCTTATATATGTATCATATCAGGTGCCCATCCACATGGTTACTAGACTTAGACGCCTGGATTGTTTAGCGAGATGCACCGGTTGTGGGAGTTGTAGGTCCTTGCATTTAGACGCCTCTATCATTTCTTTCAGTTCCATTTAGGGCATGTGTCGCCCATCCTTAGTTTTACTTTATCAGAGAGAATGTACTCAGTTTACTTTTGAAGTACTTTTTAGTTGGATTGAGTATTATTTTGGTTTATTGATTTGAGACTTTGAAGTGGGATGTTATATCCAGTCTTATTTATTTCAGCAGTTGAGTTATATCCAATATTTATTATATTCATGTGAATGGTAAATGGTTGACGTCTTAATACTTATAATTTATTAATGGGTTCTTTGGGTATAACTCAAAATGGAAAATGTTTTGACACTAGCTCAATTATTTATTATGTGATTATTAATAATAAATGTATTTCGATAGTGATGCTAAGAATGAACCAACCGAAAAATTTGTTTTAAATTGAATAAATGACTGATCACCCGGTATTTAATTGGGCGGGGTGTCACAAGTCCATTGTTTGATACCAACTCGTAGGGAACCCCGTATCAGAAAATGATATTATTTCTCATAACCTTAGCCACTTTTTTTACATTTAGCACTGCGTATGACTGGGCTTTGACCCATTTCGTGAAGTAGTCAATGTTGACATGGATGAACTCGTGCCCGTTGGAAGCTTTAGAAGTGACCTTCTGATTGGCAGGGTTTTGTCGGGGCACGAGAGTAACCTACAGACCGGTCGTTTTGAATTCAGCTCA
The DNA here is from genome assembly GCA_949130495.1 of Sambucus nigra. Classification (NCBI taxonomy): domain Eukaryota; kingdom Viridiplantae; phylum Streptophyta; class Magnoliopsida; order Dipsacales; family Adoxaceae; genus Sambucus; species Sambucus nigra. The sequence goes on along the minus strand of OX422213.1, from coordinate 658,745,648 downwards.
CCTAAACTATACAAAAAACTAAACTTATGACTACACTCAACGGGTGAGTATAGCGGCCAAGTTCGGGTATCGAAAATCCAAAAAGACGAGTTGCTAGAATTTATAAGGTCTAATATTCCGAAATAAAAGGGAAAAAGACGATTTACAAACTAAAAAGGGAAAGATTAATCTAGGCGAGTATATTGAAACTAGATTAACAAAGCGAGTAAAACTATAGGTTGCGTCGAATATCCCTCCCCCGGGTTAATTTGTATAAAATTGATACATGGGTCGACGAGTTATTTAGAATGCGTCTCGTTTTGACAGTTAATTGTACCAAGGGTTGTCACGCTCCTAAATCCGCATAAAAGCCTAATAAGATTTTGGCGTCAACAAATACTCCGGAAATTGCACACGCAAGGTCATAAGCATGGAACATACATGATATGCCCCGTCAGATATCCTAGGTGCAATAACTAGAATAACACACCTGAAATAGACCCGTAAACACCACCACCAAAGCAAAGCAACGCGTCAACCCGAGTGAGCTCCATTCAAACACAACCTAATTTAATTTAGCTATAACGCATATTAAAAACGCGGTAAATAAACACGATAAACCTACACTAGAAAGCAAGGAAATAAAGCATGTGAATCTAATTATAAAAGCATGTAAATTAACTATAAAGCAAGAATGAATGAAATACAAGCTATATTAAATGGAGAGGATAATGAATAGTGCAACTTACAACCCAATTGGGTGTTAAGCCAAGAAGAATCAAAGAAGAACTCTCCAAAACCCTTAAACCCTAAGATAAATCTCTCTAAAATCTATTTTAAAACTTAATTTATGATATTTACAACAAAAATCCTATTTATAGTAAGTGGAATAAAAGAAAAGAAGAAAGAAAAGAAAAGGGAAAAGGGAAACAAATATCTGGTATACGCGGTCGACCGGTCGCAGGGGCGTGGTCGACCGCGCCTTCTTGTAAAAGCATACTGTATCCTTCCCACGACAAAACTTAAAACCGCGGTCGACCGGGCTTGAACCACGGTCGACCGATACTCTATTTTCTGCAATCCTTTGGTCCATGAAGAGGGGGTAAGGGCGCACACGAAAATGGCCATAACTTCTTCGTTCGAACTCCAAACGACACACCGTTTGCGGCCGCGCGATGCTAACTCAATAAACTATGAATCCCTAGAATTTCTAAGAGCTGGAGAAGAAATGTGAATTGACTAAAATGCCCTTGAAGTAGCGTTCGACAACGAAACTTCTCCAAAATGCAACGGATCCTCACTTTTAGCGTTCCAATACTTACAAAAGCACAATTAACCCCTGAAAAACATGTATATATCCAAATCCAAGGTTGCCTGGTTCATGAGCATAAATATAGGCATTGAGGATCGTAAAAGTGCTATAATGCTTAAAGATAACGGGCGGAAATATGCAATATTTGATACGAATCACACCCCCTAACTTAAACATTGCTAGTCCCTAGTAATGAAACAAACAAAACCAGACCACTGAGGGAAGTACAAGACGTATATATGCATCGAAGTACAAATGCCACTTTCGTAGGGAGAACAATTGCATTTAGAATATGCAATAAATCGTTAAACCCTTAGCTTACCCTAATGGACGAGTGTCATCTCGTGAGGGTTTTCAGGGATGATACCCACAAACATCACATGGTTTCCTCAAAATATGCCCAACCCAACATGCGAAAAGCCCAAAAAAAGTGAAAAAGATTTCATACGCATTATTAGCACATTAAAAGAATTCAAACAAAAGTCCAAATCATTAACATTATAGAATGCACCTCATAGAATTGAAACCTTAAAATGTGGGAGGGGAGCGAGCACATGCAAAGTGTGATTTGGCAAAAACTTAAATAAACCGGATACTAAATTAACGCAAGCATATATTCAATCCTCACGGGAATTACACTCATCAAGCGAATTCACTCGAAACAGGGAGGTAACATGCGGGCACAAAGAGTAAGTGTAAATGAAAACTAGGACACACACATGTCACAAATGAAGAACGCTATATATGAAATTAAAAATGCAATCTCAATGAAAGGATACCACACATTAAAAGAGGCGAAATGCATTTTCATAGATTAGCAAAACTATTTAAACCTTTAAATTACATCTACTTAAGATCACATAGGACTTGTATAAGGTTGTAATGTAGGTTAGGCTAGGGTACGGAATGAAGGATATGTATGTACGGGTTCAAAGTGTTCGGGATGAAAACTCGGGATAATGGGACGATGCGGGCAATATCAAAATTAGAAAAAAAGTTCCAAAAGGCATTAGATATATCATCGAAGAGAGTAATCAAAGCTTATTGAACTATATATACAACATTTATAACTTTCTCTTTCTTTCTTTTTCTTCTTTTTCTTCTTTTTCTCATTTTTCTATTTTGTTTCTTTTTTCTTTTTGCTTTCTCTTTTTGTCTCTTTTTCACATCTCTCTTTTCTTTACTTTTCTCACTCTCATATGCCTAAATTACAACCAACATCACAACATCAACATTCAATCCCAAGTAACATTCCAAACAAAGGTATGGAAAGTGTATGTATGGGCTAAAACTCCAATTTAGAATTGGTTATGGGATTTGGGTTATAAAACGAAAGGCTAATGTTTAGGCTCAAAGGGGTTGACGAGGGGAAACATATAAGGTGAGGTCAAGGTCAATATGGGTGATATAACAAAGATGGCCTATGATCATTTCAGAAATTTTACGCAATTCTCGAGTCAAAAAAATATATTAAAATCATGCTTAAGTAATACATTTCAAGAATGAACTCACTTAATGAACAGTCAAATGAAAGAATAGAGATATTACCGACGAATTCAACGTTTTCAAAGAGGAAAGAATAGTGTATAACACTCACAAATGACGAAAAATACATAGCTTACTCGGTGTAAGTATATACAATGCAATAAAAGATTACCGAGTTATAAAATCTTAAACCAAATCAATATAGCAATAAAATTGCATGTGCTCATGGGATTAAAGTTTAATTAATGAAGTTATTCATAATATCAATAATCGAGACTAAAGTCTAATAACTTCTAAAATTATGAACATGCATCATTGGGTTGTCAATTGGATGGGCAATTATTGAAATTTATCATCGGAAACAAAGGCAAAATGCCCAAAAAAGGAGAAAAAAGAAAGAAAATCTATTTGAAGATTTTGAATTTTTCTAAGAAAAGCATACTAAGTAACTAACATGTTAGCAAAAACATGGACTAAATAAAGAAATGGATAGAATATCCCACACCCCCTAACTTAAAACTTGACATTGTCCTCAATATGAATTAAGAACCAAGTTAAAGAGAGGAAAAGAGCAATATTACCCAAAATTGGAGCGATCCCCATAAGAACAAGTCCAAAGAATCTACAAAACAAGTTAGTACCGAGCATAGCAAAAAAAAAATAACAAAAAGTTAACTAATTACACTAGGCTAAATTAAAAAGGAAAGAAAAATAAATAAAGAAAGAATAAAAAGCAAACTATATACAACCTACTATTTAGGCTTCACACTAACTATACACTAGAAGTCTAAATAGCTGATGGTCCACCGTGAAAATGATTTGACTTTGAAGGATAACCGATGTACCCTCACATACAAGCATGCCTTTAGAAAAAAATGAATTCCGTCAATTAAAAGTTTTGGAGGGACGATGGGGGGTTTGGATTAGACGGGTGACAAAAACATGTGGGGACTGAGAAAAGCTGAAAATCCTCCCAAGGATTTAGCAGGCGGAATGGGCGATGGCGCACACAAAGGCACATATGCGATCGTGGAAGGAAACTCGAGCAAGTACTCCTCATCGGCGAAAAGGTTTAAAACATTAAAGTTTGAAACCGAATCATCGGGTACTTGTGACGGTGTGATAACAGAGAATGAAAATGGGGAGGAAAGAAATTCAAACTCATGAGATGAATCATAATCGCATGAAGATTGAGTTTCAAAGGAAATAATATCATTTTCAATGAAATGTTCTTCTTTGGGGGCCAAAGAAGAAATCATTTCATTGCAAATAGATATTACGTCATTTTCATCATCACTTTAAATATCTATTATGCAATGGGCAAAGTCTAGAATGGTTTGTTCCAAAGTAGGCACAAAGTCCTCATTTGGTTCAAAATATTCTTCAACTTCAAAAGTCTCGGAAGTAAAATCGTCGTCGGATTCGAATAATAAATCCAAGTCTTGCTCCAAACAACGATTTTCTTCCTGATAATGATTTTCAATTTTCTCATTCTCAAGCATACGCAAGCCCTCACCGAATGTCATAGGTCAAGATGAGGATCCTTGAAAATGGGAACTTTGAAAATTACCATCGGACTTAAACGAAAACTCATTATTATAGGAATTTTGAAAACTATTGCAATTAGTTTCAAAATTCCTATTATAAGGAGGTAAAGGCCCAAAATCATTATCATCATCATCGAAATTCCAATAACCCAAGTTTTGACTTTCGTTATACTCGCCCAAAGTCATGTTTGAATTTGTAATACTTTGGGATTCTAAGCATTCAGCGAAAGTCATAGGTTTGCAAGAATTTTGAGAATTATAACAATGATTATCGAAAAAATTGGAATAAGACATGCTTACCCCAAAAATGGCTCGAAGTGGCGAATTCCACAAAATAGGTGCGTGCAGAATGAATTCAAGCGTTTCTAAGTGCTCAAATGTGGAAGTCCTGTAAAAATATTAGCAAATAATACAAATAGAAAGAAAATACTATGAAATACTAAATCAAATAAAGTCTAAAACAAACTCATCCCCGACAACGACGCCATTTGATAGGCAGGGTTTTGCCACGGCACGAGAGTCGCCTACGCACCGGTCGTTTTGAATTTGGCTCACCTGAACTATACAAAAACCTAAACTTATGACTACACTCAACGGGTGAGTATAGCGGCCAAGTCCGGGTATCGAAAATCCACAGATACAAGTTGCTAGAATTTATAAGGTCTAATATTCTAAAATAAAAGGGAAAAAGGTGATTTACAAACTAAAAAGGAAAAGATACATAAAGGGAAATATTAATCTAGGCGATTGTATTGAAACTAGATTAATAAAACGAGTAAAACTATAGGTTGCATCGAATATCCCTCACCCGGGATAATTTATATAAAATGGATACATGGGTTGACGAGTTATTTAGAATGCGTCTCGTTTCGACAGTTAATTGATCCAAGGGTTGTCACACCCCTAAATCCGCATAAAAGTCTAATAAGATTTCGGCGTCAATAAATACCCCGGGAATTATGCACGCAAGGTCGTAAGCACGGGACATAAATATATGTCTCATTAAATCTCCTAGGTGCAATAGCTAGGACAACGCACCCGAAATAGACCCGTAAACACCATCAGCAAAGCAAAGCAACGCGTCAATGCGAGTGAGTTCCATTCAAACACAACCTAATTTAATTTAGCTAGAAAGCATATTAAAAACATGGTAAATAAATGTGATAAACCTACACTAGAAAGCAAGGAAATAAAGCATGTAAACCTAATTATAAAAGCATGTAAATTAACTACAAAGCAAGAATTAATGAAATGCAAGCTATATTAAATGGAGAGGACGATGAATAGTGCAACTTACAACCCAATTGGGTGTCAAACCAGGAAGAATCAAAGAAGAACTCTCCAAAACCCTCAAACCCTAAGCTAAATCTCTCTAAAATCTATTCTAAAAGTTAATTTATGATATTTACAACAAAAATCCTATTTATAATAAGTGAAATAAAAGAAAAGAGGAATGAAAAGAAAAGGGAAACAAATATCTGGTATACGCGGTCGACCGGTCGCAGGGGCACGGTCGACCGCGCCTTCTTGTAAAAGCATACTGTCTCCTTCCCATGGCAAAACTTGAAACCATGGTCGACTGGACCTTGAAGAGCGCTCAACCGGTACTCTGTTTTCTACAATCCTTTGGTCCATGAAGTGGGGGAAAGGGAGCAAACGTAAATGGCCATAACTTCTTCGTCCGAACTCTAAACGATGCACCATTTGTGGCTACGCGGCGCTAACTCTACGAACTACGTATCCGTGGAATTTCCAAGAGCTGGAGAAGAAAATTTAATTAACTAAAATTCCCTTAAAGTATCATCCAATAATGGAACTTCTTCGAAATGCAGCGGACCCTCACTTTTAGCGTTGTAATACCTACAAAAGCATAATTAACCCCTACAAAACATGTATATATCCAAATCCAAGGTTGTTTGGTTAATGAGCATAAATATAGGCATTAAGGACCATAAAAGTTCTTGAATGCATAAAGATAATGGGCGGAAATATGCAATATTGGATACGAATCACCTTCCCTATGATATTTATGCCCCGAGTGGTGAAAGTCCAGGGAGTGGTCATGTTGCACAATTACCTAGGAGGCAAGTGTTGGAAGTTGGCGAACTGTTGGAATTTAACGTATATTCAAACAAGCAGTGTAGTTTTGAACCATAGTAGTCTAATTATACCTTGACAAAAGATTTTATTGGCAAAAATGTGACCGTTCATGTGTGTGTGTGGGGGGGGGGGGGGGCACATTCCTCATTATGGATTTTTTTCATCATTCCTTCAATATCAACCCTGATATGCAATGCAAATGGGTTTCATTAAAGTTTCTTTTAAAGAGTGCTCTATCGCATATGATTTTCAGGGCAACCAGTTTGCGAAGGGCCGCATGATCTTTCTTATCTGCATCTCGGGCATACCTACCATATTTGAGAATGCCCCAAATATCATAGTACCATAAACTGACCATGTCAGGTGCTTCTTCGATGACGAGCTCAATGTGGTAATAATAAGTGGGTTTAGCTTGTTTCTAAATAAGAAAAAGGACCATTATTATTCCCTCAGGAATGTCAACCATATGAGCCAAGGTTGCAAGGGGGTCGGCTAAACTCTTCTTAGACCAAGGAGGTGATGGTGACATCTTTAAAATGGGGGGGGGGGGGGGGGAAGCTCTTCTTGGTGGGCGTGGAAGGGTAAAAGATTTTCGTCTTTGGCTTTCCATTTCTTGAGAATTTATTTGACAATGAGGGCAGAGTACCTATGGACATCTAGGTGCTTGATGGATTTCTCGTGGGTGATCTTGAGGTCTACGAGGCATGCCTCGTATTCATTTATGTTATTGGTGCAAGGGAAGTCTAGATTTATGGAAATGGGGGTGTGGGAGTCATAGAGGGAGATCAAAAATTTCCTAATACCGGAGATGAAGAACATTTACATCCGATACCTTCTAAGAGGTGTAAAGAATGTCTTTGTCTGGGAATTCAGAGACCCAAACATTAGTTCCTTCTATAGGGTAATCGGCAAGGTAGTCGAAGATGGTCCTCCCTTTCATGGATTTTTGTGTGACATAAATAATGTCAAACTCGGCTAGCAACATCAACTAACGGTTCATTCATCTTGACAAAACAAGTTTCTCTACCAGGTATTTGATGGGATCCATTCCGGATACTAGTTCGATGGGAAAAGCTAGCAGGCAGTGTTGTATTTTCTACGTGACAGACCAGGGTGACACATGCCTTCTCCAAGGTAATGTAGTTGGATTCGTACCCAGGTAGTTATCTGCTAGCGTAGTAGATGGATCTTTCTTGACAAGATTCTCTAATGTGTTGGGATAGTAAAGTCTCTTCTAAGGTATCAATGACGATCAAGTACAGGAAGCGGGGAAGACCTGGCTACAGAGGCATGAGTACCAGAGGTCGGGTGAGGTATCGCTTGATTTGGTAAAAACCTTATTGGAATGCCTCATTCCAAACTTTGGTTGAATCCTTCCAAAGAAGTTTGATAATGGGTTCATAGATAAAAGTCAGTTTGTTGATGAACCGACTGATGTATTATAGTTTGCCCCAAAATCCTCGGACTTCCTTCTTCGTCTGAGGTGGTGGAATCTCGAGTAATGCTTTTAGTTTGATAGGGTTCGCTTCAATTCCTTTCTCACAGACCATGAATCCCAAGGATTTCCCGTTAGTGATGTCGAATATGCACTTTTGTGGGTTAAGCCGAATCTGATATTATCACTTTCGCTCAAAGAACTTTCGAAGGGAGGGAATGTGACCTTTTTGAGTCTTGGACCTAATGATCATATAGTCAACATAAACCTAGAGATCTTTGTGAATAACTTCATGCAGGATGGTTGTGGTAGCCCTTTAGTAGGTAGCCCGGACATTTTTTAGCTCGAATGGCATGACGGTGTAGAAGAAAATTCACGGGGGTGATGAAGCTAATTTTCTCTTGATGGTCATGGTGTATCTTGATCTGGTTATAACCGAAAAATCCATTAACAAATGACTTAAGGACATGTTTGGATGTGTTGTCCACGATTATGTCGATGTTTGGCAGAGGATAATCGTCCTTTGGAGATGCTTTGCTCACATCTCGATAGTCAACGCACATGCATACTTTTCCTCTCAACCTCGGTACGGGGACGATATTTGTAAGCCATATAGGGTATTCAACTACGCGAATGAAACCCATATTCATTGTTTTAACTACCTTTTCTTTGACCTTAATGGATGATTTCAGTCGGAGTTTCCTCAATTTTTTCTTGACTAGTTTGAATTCGAGAATATCGGGATCTCATACTGAGCTATTTTTGGGTCAATGGCAGGCATGTCATCATAGGACCACGTGAAGACATTTATGAATTCTTTCAGACTCTCTTCAAATTTCACATGCTCATGCTCGTTAAGGGTGGAACCTATCCCAATCTCACGTTGATGCCTACAAGAACCAAGATTAATAAAAATAGTCTCATCATCATTAGTTTAATGCGGTTATGTTATTTTTTTTTTCCATATTGAGATCAGTTAAGAATTGTCCATTGACAAAATCACCAACATCAAGAGTTTGATTAGAATCAATGCAATTAATGTAAAGCACAAAAATATACTAAAAATCATCATTTATTTTATTTTCAGGGAAAACATCGTTGATAACCTCATTAAAAGAGTTATCGGTTATATTTACATCAGGAAAAAGAAACAAGTGCATAGATTTCTTGGATAGGATAAACAACAGGGTTTGGCTGACTTGAGCACGCTGGACTAGGATGGCATGCCGGTTTAGGAGAGGTACATCAGCAGTTGTGATTTAAGCGGACGGGTCTGATGGTGCATCATTATAGTGGATCATGCAGAGACTCATCCTTAGTGTTTATAGGTTAAAGGATTCCTTAGAGTCGCTATCCTCAGAGTTCTCGGTGATTGCTATGGTTTTGTCAATCAAATTTTGTACCTCATGCTTCCATTATTTACCCCAAGTAGGGAAGGCTTCCCCTTAAATTCACCGTTCAAGATTTCAAAGTCATCACCCCAATCGGTGGCAATGATGTCTCCCTGCCAAGAGTAATCAATGCATTTGACAGCCACTACAACTTCATCATACAGGTCTTCCCACTCAACAGGGAAATGAAAAAACTAAGGGACCAGTTGTCCTGAAGATTTAAGGTGGTGAACAACTCAGAGATGTTCCAGATTATCTTGTTTGGTGAAATTTATTGACCATGATTAACACAACATCATCTAGATTGACCACCCACTCATCTGATTCATGTGCCCACTTTCGAGCATCCATAAATAGGACACTGAATCTCAATTAGTCGATTGACATTTCTACGGGCAATTTAAGTCCAAATTTTTAGATTTATTCTAGCACAGTAGGTAGTTCCATGTCTCCACCCTCTGATTGGATGCGAACGACAGTATAGGCTCTCATAAGGAGTGATAGAGCTTGATCAGCAAGGCATGTAGGGTAAATGAGATAGGATAGGCAAACCTTGAAAGGCTTGGGTGAGATTAAGGGGGTGATGGGAACTTTGATAGGCATAATCTGGGTAGAAGGGTCAAACTCAGAGTTACTTTACAAGAAGATGGAATTTATTCCGGTTCTGTAAGGACATAATTTTATAAATGTCTGGGGTAGAATCTAGAAATTTTTTATTTGTCCTAGATCACAGTATGTATGTCTAATACCGTTACATTCGGCACGTCAACACGATCATCCACGAAGGCCTTGATCTGAATCCATGCATCCACCATCTTCATAGTTCATCATGCTTCATTCGACGTGCTGCTCAACCGTTCCCACTACTCCACTTTGCATAATTGGTAAAATGGTTTATTGGAGTTGTTAATATTTGCATAAATATTTGGGAATTTTTTAGAAAATATTTTTTGAAGTCTGATTTGATTTTAACACAACAACATAAAATTTTCTAAGTGTAGAAACGGACTTTTCTTGGTCGTCGAGCTCGTTCCAACGACATCGCTCTGTCATTCGAGCGACATGAGCATATTTCGCGATCTCGTTCGAGCGACACATGCAATTCGTTCGAGTGGCATGTCTATGTCGTTCGAGCGACACCGTCGCCTCGATTTTTGTATAAATATTTGTGTCCATTCTGCACATTTTTTAAGTCTTTTTCCTACAGGATTTCTGCATTTTACAGCCCAAAAAACGTACTTCATGTTTTTAAGGTTTTATGCCTTTTTGATTCACAAAACCATTCCCATATATGTGTGTAAATCTTTAAACCTTCAAAGGATCGTTTTTTACTAATCTGGAGTAACTTGTGGAGAAGCCGACTCTTTTCCATTGCTGCCCATATGGAGTTCTTACAAAAGATTCCAACCGACGAAATAGGAACCGACACCTGAGGGTATTTTGTATGTCACTCTTGTTTTCAGTGTAATCCTTGTAAAACGTTCTTTACAAATTATAGTGAAAATAATAGGTTTTGCCCAGTTGGGGGATTTTTCCTCACTTGTGTATTTTGTTTTTGATTGAATATTCTTACATGATCATATTGTCTTCATTCACACGTAGATGCATGTTTTAGAATTTAATTAAAAAATTGAGTTTAATTAAATAATTTATTTGTTTGAACAAAAGCGCACTCTCAAATTGGCATCAGAGCATATTACACAATTATACCGTGTAATTTTCCGCAAATTTTTTCTAAAGATATCAATTTTCTGAAAAATTGATTTTTGAAAAAGGGTGTGTTCTAAATGGAGAAATTATATAATAAAATGCCAGTTTTTGATGGGACAAATTATGCTTATTGGAAAGACCGCATGAAATCTGCTCTAAAAGCCATAGATGAAAGAGTTTGGATTTTGGTTGAAAGACTGTGGACACCTCCCTCCATCGCTATTGACAACGTAACTAATTTAAAATCTATGACTGCATGGACCGAAGATAAATTTAAATGATCATCCTTTAACTCTAAGGGTCTTAATGCTATTTCTGGATTCGTCACACTTGACGAGTTCTGGCGGATAATGACGTGTATCAGGTCAAAAGAGTTATGGGATGTTTTATAGCTTACCTATGAAGGAACTAATGCCGTGAAAGAATCAAAATTGCAAAACTTAACAACTCAATTTGAAACTATCACCATGCTTGATTCTGAATGTTTTGATGAATTATATCCTAGATTATCTGATATTGTAAACACTAGCTTTAATCTTGGCGAACACATTCCTAATGATAGACTTGTTAAAAAGATTCTAAGATCATTACCTAAGCGTTTTATTCCCAAAGTCACTATGCTAAATTATATGGGTAATTTAAAAACTCTTAAATTAGAGGAATTGGTTGGAGACTTACAAACCTTTGAAATCGACATGTTTCCTAAGTCTGTTAAACAAAAAGATAAGGGAATTGCACTTAATGCCCAGGATAGAAAGAGTGAGGGGTCGAAAAGAATGAAAGTAGAATCATCTAAAAAAAAGGGAGAAAGAAACGTCAGATTCCGAGTGTGACCTTGATTTAGATGATTTGGCCTTGTTTGTAAAACATTTCAAGAAAATTCTCAATTTCAAGAAAAATGCAAATTTCAAAGATAAAACGAATTTTGAGAAAAATAAGTTTGAAAAGAAAATTGAAAAAGATTTTAAATGCCATCTTAAGAAAGACAGTGATAGATGTTATGAGTGTGACGATAAGGGTCATAGAGCTTTTGAGTGTGCTACTAGGCTGAACAGACTTGCCAAAGAAAATGGCAAAGTTGTCCTTAATGCTACCCCTAGTGACGATAGTGAGGTCGAGTCGGTGGACTCTGGAGACGATTCATCACATGAGTGTAACTTCACCACATTTATGACTAGTCATGTGAGTACCTCTAGTTCTCCTCACGACGATGAGGGTGCTACTTCACAGGGACACCTGAACAGTGAGAACGAAGTGAGTGAGGGGGAGGATGCTGTAAGTGAGAGCGATAGTGATCTTTAACGCGCTTATGCTGAGTTATATACTGAGTCTTTTAAAACCAAAAAGCGTAATAAAGTGTTAGTTATTAGGATCACCGCTTTAGAGGAAGATTTAGGAGAAGCGAGAGAGAGAGAGAGAGAGAGAGAGAGAGAGAGAGAGTCCTCCACCTGCACTACCTTGAGAGAGAGAGAGAGTCTGCTTGTGTTGGGAGAGAAAGTCAGTTTACAGAAAGAGAGGGACTAATTGGAGAGAAAGAGGGAGTTGTTTTGAGAAAGAGAAAGGGGAATTGACAAATCAAGTGGCTAGTCTTACGAGTAATCTCCATTCCTTCCTGGAGATTCAGAAGAAACTTGAAGCCCTTGTAGCCCGGCTTACTCATGATCTTGAGAGAGCACGATAAGTCAAGGTTCAAATCGAGGACATATATGGAAAGATGGGAAAGATGCTCCTCGGTATCGCTTTAGGTTTTGGTGATAGGAAGGAAATAGGTTTTGATGGTGCCTCCATGTCCCAAATTGCACCTGGACCAGTTCCTAAGTTTACTACTACTCCATATGGCCATCGTCAAAAACCTAGAAGGAGAGTTCGACCAAGAAAAGCAAATTAAGGTTCGCCTAAGACTCTGTTCTTTTGTACGTACTGCAAGAGAAAATGCCACCTGAGAGAGTTTTGCTATAGTTTGGTTCGAACTTCACGTACTTATGATCCACCACATCGTACTGATGATTTTACTAGCCTGAGAGAGCGTGTTGAGTTTTTAGCCGCCACATCACAGAGTTTGATGGAAGAATTCCGACGGATGTCTTTGTCATCAGTGAATACTTCCCACATTCCAGTAAAACCAACAACAATAAGGGTAAACAAAAGGTTACCACTTCTTGGGTACCTAAGAAAGATTAAAAGGCCCTTGTTGTTCATGTCGCTCGCAAAGCACTTAATACCTCACAGTGGTATTTTGATAGTGGGTGATCCAGACATATGACATGTGATGTCTCAGTTTTTACCTACCTTGAGGATCATAAGGAAGGTAAAGTTACCTTTGGAGACGGGAGAAAGTCTAGCATCGTAGGATGAGGTACAATAGAGTTACCAAGATTTCCTAAGCTGGAGAATGTTTTGTACATCAAAGGTTTAAAAGTTAACCTTCTCAGCATTAGCCAGTTCTGCGACGCTGACTTTACCGTAAAGTTTGACCGGGATGCGTGTAATGTCTATAATCAAGCCGGTAAACTTTTGGTGCAAGGGGTGAGGACAAAGGATAATTGTTATGGGGTTGTGCCCAAGTCCTCACTTGTCTGCAACAGTGCTATGATCACTCTTATGGATCTGTGACACCAACGTCTAGGTCACATGAAATTTAGAGATTTGACACGTTTACCTAAAAAGGACCTATTACGCGGCTTATTAACACTTGAAAAGCCAACTTCCACAATTTGTGGACCCTGTGAGTTGGGAAAGCAAATTCGTAGTCCCCATAGGAAGTTGCATTCCATTACCACCTCCCGTGTACTTGAGTTGATTCACATGGACCTTATGAGTCCTACTTATATTGAGAGTCTGGGTGGTAAGAGGTATATCCTTGTGATGGTGTATGATATCTCCAGATATTTGATTGTAAGTTTTTTGAGAGAGAAATACGATGCTGTAGGGTTTTTAATGACCAAGTGTTGTGTCCTGTAAAACCAAAACAGAGTCACTATTAACAGAATACGTAGTGACAACGACACGGAATTTACAGAAGAAAAGGTAAATCTTTACTGTGATAGCCTTGGAATTAAACACAAATTTTAGGCCATAAGGACTCCTCAGCAAAATGGGATTATTGAGAGGAAGAATCAGATGATTCATAAAATGGCTAGATCTATGCGTTTGGGTCGTAAGGTTGCTAGGAGATTTGGGCAGAGGCGGTGTCTACCGCGTGCCACACGGTGAATAGGGGTTACCTACGTCCACACACTCTTAAGACGCCTTATGAATTATGGACTGGAAAGAAACCCAACCTTGCATATTTTTGTGTCCTTAGGATTAAATGCTACATCCTACGGGATAGAGAGAAATTAGGAAAGTTTGACTCCTCGAGCGACGAGGGAATATTGATTGGATATTCATCAAACAATAGTGCATACAGGGTTTTTAACCTGAATAGCTCTAAGGTTATGAAGTAAATAAACATCACCGTGCAAGATGACGAACCTCCGGCATTTGTTGATCCTAGCCTTCAGTGTGAGGATGAGGACTTTTCTGACAGCGATTTACTTGTCCCTCACCCACACCTTGTGAACCCTACTCCTGTGTTAGGGGAAACACCTACTGGGTTCGCAAGAGTTATGACCTTGCCACCCTAGGTGATCCTACTTTAAGGGTTAAGACTCGTGATCATCTAGAGTACGTTGTTAGTCATTTTTACTACACATCCACAGTCTAGCCCAAGAATCACAAAGAAGCATTCAAGTATGAACACTGGATATCGGCTATGCAGGATAAGTTACTTCAGTTTAAAAAGAACAATATCTGGGATCTTGTCCCCCGACCTAGTGAGAGGAATGTGATCGGTACTAAGTGGATTTTCAAGAATAAAATGGATGAAAATGGTACCATAATCAGAAACAAGTCTAGGTTGGTCTATTAAGGCTACACGCTGATAGAGAGAGTAGACTTTGGGGAGACATTTGCTCCTGTTGTGAAGCTTGATTCCGTTCACTTACTACTCACTATCGCATGTCATATGCTCTTCAAGTTATATCAGATGGATGTCAAGAGTGCCTTTCGAAATGGCATTCTACAGGAGGAGGTTTATGTGGAACAACCAAAAGGGTTTGAAGACCCTAAGCACCCTGAGCACGTCTACTATCTGAAGAAAACCTTGTATGGTTTGAAACAAGCACCCCATGCTTGGTGCGAGAGGCTTACTTTCTATCTCTTAGCCCATGGCTTTAAGAGAGGGGGAGTTAATATGACGTTATTCGTTAGGAGAGATGACGATGCTATTTTGGTTGCCCATGCCTATGTGGATGACATAGTCTTTGGATTCACGTGCCCCCAACATGCTCACCACTTTGAGGAGGATATGAAAAGTGAGTTTGAGATGAGCATGGTAGGTGAGCTTACTTTCTTATTTGGTCTTCAGGTTCGTCAACTAGAGGATGGGATGTTCACCTCCTAATCTAAGAATGCTAGAGAGCTAGTGAAGATATTTGGTTTAGACTCCGCTAAGCATGCACGTATACCTATGAGTACCACTACCAAGATTAATAAGGACACTTTAGGAAAGGACGTCTAGTAAACCTTATGTCAGAGTATGATAGGTAGTCTTCTCTACTTGAGTTCTAGTTGTACTGACATAGCCTTTAGTGTTGGAGTCTGTGCCCGATATCAGGCGTCCCCTAAAGAGTCACACTTACTCTCTCTTAAACTTATTATCAAATACGTGAGTGGGACTCTCTCCTATGGAATTTGGTATTCCCTTGATAACACTGACCGTTTGTCCGTATACTCGGATATTGACTGGGCTGGGGATGCAAAACTATGTAAGAGCACTTCTGGTGGGTGTTTCTACTTTGGTTCTGTTCTTGTCTCCTGGATGAGCAAGAAAAAAAACTCTATCTCTTTGTCCACTGTGGAGGTTGAGTACATCACCGCCGGGAGTTGTTGCACGCAACTCTTGTATATGAAGTAAATGTTAAAAGATTATGGGATTTCACAGGACACCAAGACCATCTCTTGTGATAATATGAGCGTGATACACATATCTCGTAATCCGGCACAACATTTGCACACAAAGCACATCAGGATACGCAAGCACTTTATACGTCAATTAGTTGAGGAGAAAGTCGTATCCCTGAGTTTTGTACCCACTCAACTTCAATTAGCCGATATTTTCATGAAACCTTTAGATTCCCTTAGATTCAAGAGTCTTAGGAAGTCTTTAGGGATTTGCACAGTTGACTGAGGGATGGTTCATGTCTAGGATAGGATGCATTGACTTGTTCATAATATATGATTCCTATTTCTAGTTTGTATCATTTGTACTATTATTTTTTTTGCAGTTTATATTTATTTTCGAAAAATCCAAAAAGATTTTCTTTTTATAAAATTTGAGAAAAGCACAAAAAGATTTTTGTATTTTGTTTATACCTATTATGGATGAGCATTTAAGATAACTGATTCACAACTTTCATTTTCATTTTTCACGTGACTATTAGATAGTGATTTGAGACTCTACATCATTTCATCCATGTGATTTACATTGTTTGGAGTCTTTGAGATGTGATTAGTGATATATTTCTAGATGTTTGTCTCCTTGTCTCCTTTATTACACACATTCACGACCTTATTTGATTATTTTACCTGTTTATCACATATTGGCTTAAGTGTTTCCATCTCAATTGTGTCTATACAACGAACCATATGTGATAAAACTTGACAAGATTGGAATACATGTAAAAATCGTTTGGTGAGATTGTGTGGTATTTTAAAATGGGTAAGAGATGCGAAAGGTTCTCATTTGGACTTTGCGATATCTAAGCCACCGTTAAATCAGACCTATTTTAATTATCCGGGGTCCAAAGAGGTTAAAAGAGCCTGGAAAATTTAAAGGCGATAAAAAGTAATACATGCCGAATATGGGCCATTAGGTTTCTCCATCAATTCTTTAAAGTTTGAGAATTTAGATCACCTCTAAACAAAATATAAATCTGAGGGAGTTTGGTTGGAGAATTTAAATGGGTTTTCACTTCCTTGAAAGTCCTAAAAAAGCATTTAATAGTTTTGGACGTTATTGGTGTGGAAATCACTTTGAACTTTGATTTGTTGATTTGATTTAGTCAATTTCTTATAATTCCAATTTTTTACACCTAAGGAAGATGTTGAGTTCATTCGTTTGGATTATCCGATATTCATCATGCAACTTTGTTATGTTTGTATGAATTGATTTTCCTATTGAATTTGCTCATACCCATACATTTCCGCAATCATCGACTTGGTTGTTTTTGTGTTTGTTCATGGTGTGATTTTTTGTTGTATATTTTGTGTGAAAATTTTTGAAACATTCAAAAATAGTATGTTTATTATCTTGTGACATTATCCATTTGCATTTATTTGTGCTTGTCATATCTGTCTATTTGGGGACATAATAAAAAGGGGGAGAATGAATTATGGGGGAGAATTGGTTGGTTGATTTATCAATGATTTTTCTTAAGCTTAATTAATCTTTGATTTTTGCATATCATTATATTTCAAACTGTTGCGTGTCACGGGTATCTGCTTTATCTCACGTGTGTAGGTAGAAAATTGATGATTATTGGATTACACACCCTGATGAGAAAAACATTGAGATTTGATGAAGATGTTGAAGTTTGATTGACGACATGTCAGTTAGAATTCTCAGTTTGAGAGTCTAATGGGGATATTATCTTGTATGTGATTTGTTTTATGGAGATTGCATAATTCGGAATTTTTATGTATGTATAGGCATAAACATAGGGGGAGATTTGTAAGGACATAATTTTATAAATGTACGGGGTAGAATCTAGGAATTTTCTATTTGTCCTAGATCACAATATGTATGTCTGATACCGCTACATTCGGCACGTCAACACAATCATCCACGATGGCCTTGATCCGAATCCATTCATCCACCATCTTCACACGTGCATTATTGATGCGGCGAAAAAAGTGTGTTCGTGTGAGGACACAATCGTCGTGTGTTTCGCCGCCGCGATACAAAAAACCTAAGCTACTACTACACTTAATAAGGCAAGTACAGCGGTAAGTCGGGTATCGTAAGAAATCCACAGGGAGTGATTAAATTTTAGACTTTAATTGTTTTAAAACTTCTGAAAATAAAAGGGTGTAAAAGAAATAAATGAAAAGGTGAATGGGTGGTTGTCGTGACAAAAGAAAAGAGAAGTTAATGCTAAAATAAAGGAAAGCGAGGATTGGGATCGCATCGAACCAAACGGATCGAAACAACTAATAATCAAGATTTCGGCTCGAAAGCAATTTAATCGAGCATTTACAATTAAGCATAAACATCACACAAGAAGGAATTCAACCCAAAGTTGCGAGATAAAACATTTAACTGAAAATGGTCACACGCGGATTAAATTCAGATTGTCGCTATAAACTCTAACGTTGCGTGACAAAGTAAGATAAATGCTTAGCAATCCAACTTTGATATGCGCGGTTTCAATTAAACGCAATTTTACACGAAACCCTAAATTTCGAGGTCCGAACCCGAAAATGGCGGAAATGCAATCCCGACCCTATTTATCTAGGGACGCATAATGAATTAAACTAATTTAAACTAATTAACTAAGAAAGAAATAAATTAAAGCAAGAAAACCTAATTAGAAAGCATGGAAATTATCAAGAAAGCAAGGAAAGAATGAAATACAACTAGATTAAAGGAGAGGGAAGATGAATAGTCAATCTTACAACCAATTAGTGTGTCAATCCAAGAGAGGAAGAAGAAGAACCAAGCAAAACCCCTCCAACCCTAACTAAAACTAACCTAAAAATCGTATATGGGTTGTCTCTAATTACAAAACCAAAATTTGGCTTATATAGTAAGTTGGATTAAAAGAAAAGAAGAAAGAAAAGAAAAGAAAATATCTGCAGAAAAACAGGGGATCGATCGATCGACCCATTTGGTCGATTGATCGATCAAGGGAAAATATCGACAATCCTGAAAGGTCGATCGATCGACCCTTATGGTTGATCGATCGATCAAGCAGGGAAGAATGCATCAGTAGCCCCTGCTTCTTTTCTTCCTCTTCTCCTTCTCCTCTTTTGCTTCCTTGGTTTTCCTCCGCTGAAATCGTCGTAACTTCTTCGTTATGTATCGAAATCGCGCACCGTTCGCGGCCACGCGAAGCCAGAGAGGAGGGCTACAACTTCCGTGAGATGTCGGGATAGGTACCCAAGCTGTGAAAAGACTAAAATGCCCTTGAACGTGCGATTGCGTATGGAACTCGAGCGGAATGTATCCGAACTTCATACTAAGCATCCAAATACCTACAAAAGCTCAATTAACCCCTGCAAAACATGTTAACATAGAAATCCGAGGTTGTCTGGTTAACGAGCATAAATATAGGGATTAAGATACCCGAGGGGGCTAATAACGCGTATGTTAACGGGTGAAATACGTAATATTTGCGTCGCATCAATTATGCTTCATGTGATGTGCTGCTCAACTGTTCCCACTACTCCACTTCGCGTAATTGGTAAAATTGTTTATTGGAGTTGTTAATATTTGCATAAAGATTTGGGAATTTTTTAGAAACTATTTTTTAAAGTCTGATTTGTTTTTAACACAACAACAGAAAATTTTCTAAGTGTAGAAGCGGACTTTTTTTAGTCATCGAGCTCGTTCCAATGACATCGCTCTGTCGTTCGAGCGACATGAGCACGTCGCGCTATCTCGTTCGAGCAACACGTGTACTTTGTTCAAGCTACATGTCTATGTCGTTTGAGCGACGGCTCCGCCTCAATTTTTGTATAAATATCTGTGTCCATTATGCACGTTTCAAGTCTTTTTCGTACACGATTTCTGCGTTTTACAACCTAGAAAACAGACTTGAAGTTTTTAAGGTTTTATGCCTTCTTGATTCACAAAACCATTCCCATGTGAATCTTTAATCCTTGAAAGGATATTTTTTTACTCATTTGGAGTAACTTGTGGAGAAGCTGACTCTTTTCCATTGCTGCCCATCTGAAGTTCTTGACGACATCGGAATCGACACCTGAGGGTATTTCGTATGTCACTCTTGGTTTCAGTATAATCCGTGTAAACCGTTCTTAACAAATTATAGTTAAAATTAAGGCTGTGTTTTGGTCGGATCGGATCGAAAAATTCTTCTTCGAAAATAAAATAACTATTCCGATTTCCGATCCAGTTTTTTCGGAAAATTAAAAAAAAATCGAATTCGGAAAATCGAAAAAAATTGGAAATTCACAAAATATATTAAAAATCCAGGAATTTCCTAAATTCCAAAATTTTTAAAAAATAAATTATGGATTTTTGATTACTCGAAATTCTCATTTTAAAGAAACAAAGAAAATGGCTTAACCCAACATGTAAATACATGAGGATTTGACTCATTGTTTCATTTGTGTAGAAGTTAGGAGGATGTTCTCCTTTTATAGAGCATATTTTGGAGTCCTCTCCCTCTCTCAACCGATGTGGGATATGGGAAACTTTCAAAAAATAGAAAAAGAAATCGGAAAAATCAAAAATCGAAAAATCATTCCGAAAAAAATCGGAAATAATTTGGAAAAAATTCAAAAAATTCGGATCGGCATAGTTTCGAAAAAATCAGATCGAAAAAATCAGAAAATCAAAAATTCAGAACTATTTTCGATTTTCGATCTGATTTTTTTTCAGAAAATACGAAATCGAAAAATCATAAATCGAAAAACTAAAATTTCATTCCAAACTTAGAAAAAATCGGTTCGAAAATCGGCAAAATCAAAAAGTTCAGAAAAAAACACAACCCTAGTGAAAATAAAAGGTTTTGCCCCTTTGGGGGATTTTTACTTTCTTGTGTGTTTTGTTTGTGATTGAATGTTCTTGCATGATCATATTGTCTTCATTCACACCTAGATGCATGTTTTAGGATTTAATTGAAAAATCGAGTTTAATTAAATAATTTCTTTGTTTGAACAAAAGCGTACTCTCAGGTTCCATGTGTTGGGAGAGGGTTGTGAGTGGTGTTTGACTCGGTATTGGCTAGCGGGGTGATGATACCCGTTCTATCAGACCTTGGATCACGTTTTTTAGGTGAAAGCATTGGTCGGTGGTATGGTATGCGACTTGGTGAATGTAACAGTGGACATCATGCTTGACATTTTTAGTGAGTGAGTTTGGTAATGGCTGGGGTTCGAATAGTTTGATGAGATTTTGGGTTAGCATGGCCTGGTATATCTTCGACGAGGGAGAATCGAGCTCAGTGTACTCTTTTTTGACAAGGCTGGGGAGACTTTCTAGTGCCCAAGAAGTAGAAGGTTGTGATATGTTATTGATGGTGGATATTAAGGTATTGGTGGGCTTTTCATACTTCCGTGGTGTAAACTGTCAGGCCAACTTCTTCGATTTACACTCTACTTTGGCAACACTTTCTTCAATTTCCACATTCGCCTCTCTAAGGGCTCGAAAGTGTGGGTTGTCTATCCTCTCATAGATGCTCAGATATGAGTGAGGAAATTCTTTTTCATAATGCTCACTTCTTCTTCTTCTGAGGGCCTATTAGTCATAGTGGCGGCTTTCTCTCTCCACCTTCAAATGAAGCTACTGACTGTTTTCCTGAGATTTTTCTGAAGAAGCTCTAAATCTTTGCGTGTTACTTCTAGCTCTTCATTGCATTTGTACTGATGCATGAATTCCTGGGCCACATCTTCCCAACTACAAATTCTGTATTCTTTAAAAGATAAAGACCATTATAGAGAACTTTATTTCAAGATTGGTTGAAACATCTCGGTCATTATCTCCTTTGAGTCACCGATAAGGGTCATGGATTAGTGGTAGCTACGTAGGTGCATAATTGTTGGCCCGCTACCCCTGAACTTCTCGATGTCTGACATCTCGATCTTTTCTGCTAATCTGGGATAAGGAGACATGTGGATGTAGTCCATATAGTTTCGGAGATCTTGACTTGTCAAACTTTTTTACAGTGGATTGAGGTCATCTTTGACCTTTTTCAGTTCCTCTTCTTTAGGATCCACGGGTACTAGAAAATTTGCCTTTGGCTGAGCAAGGTTTGGAATCGGGAGTTAAGCAAGTGGCAGCCCGTTTGCAGGTGGGGCAAGAGAAACACGTTGGTATTATTTTGGGATCCAAACAGTCTTGGGGATAGGTGTACCTATATCATAAGGAAAGAGGATCTCAGGTTCATGAGCTTCCAAAATTTGGGCTCGTTGTCACTTCATCTCTTGGACATCAGTTTGAAGGTTGTCAGCCTTGGTGCTGATTCGGCTAGGAAGGACATCATATCGACCGAACATTCGGTTCTTGATCGGTGTAGGTGGATCTTAAATTAAATTTAATTAAAAAAAGAAGCAGCAGAGCTTCAGGATGGTTTGATGAAAGACTGAAGCCAATAGGAAGACAAGCCAAAGTCGGGATGCGATCAATCTGAGAGGGAAAATGATTTGTTTTTTTTGGAAGGAAGAGGGATAATTTTTGGTATTTTTGAGAAGGGAAAAAATGTTTTTGGTATTTTTGTTTTTTGAAAAGGAGGGAAAAAGGAGAAATCTCAGCAAGGTTATTATTATTATTAGGTTATCACTTGTATTATGCTTTCCAAAATGCAATAAAAATGTCGGACAGGACCCAAGCCTGGGAAAATAGAGTTCAAGATATAAGCACGATTTGACATGTTTCTAGGTTCACTGACAGGGTCCTATTTATAAAAAAGGAGAAATAATGTGAAAAATCGGGCAGTACGACGACCCAAAGTTTTGGCAGAGTTTTGCATGATAACTGGCAAACTAGTTATGAGTGCCATAAGGTTGACACCTATATGAGGCTTATTCACATGGTGGGTTAGTGAAAGGGTTCCCCCTTTGGCATACTTCCACAATATATCTCTTTCCTATAAGGGAAATCATTCATCGGTATGTGTCGACAATCCATTTGATATGCATGAGTGTACGTGAATTGCCTAATGATATACCTTGTGGGGACAATATGTGTAAGAGCGAATTCAATAAACTCAATGTACGTGAATGAGTTCCTTGATATATATACCTCCCGTCATGAGTTCGATCAAGTGGTACGATGCAGGGGGGGCATTCGTGTTACCTACGCCAGTCATTTTTTTCGGATCCCACCGTTATGAAAAAATCTAAACTTTTACCACATTCTTTAGGGGAGTATAACAGCTAGTTCGGATATCGAATCCAAGGGGAAAGAGTGCTAGACATTAATTGATTTATTACTTCTCAATAAGTGAGTAAAAGATGAAAGTTATAAAAAAAAAGATAAATCTAAGCATGTATTTAAACTAATATTAACAAAACTAGTAAAAACTATAGATTGTAAATAATATCCCTAACCTTGGGTTAATAAGTATAAATGGTTACACGGGAAGACAAGTTTATGAAAATTAAATATCATCTTCACAATTAATTAAATCTAGAGTTGTCACCCCGTCAATAATCATAAAAGCTTAACATGATTTTGGTATCAACAAATATCCCCATATTTTCATGAGCAACGTCATAAATACGGGGCATACATGATATACACCGTTAAATCTCCTAGGCATATAATCCGGAACAACCTAACCCATTTAAACTCATAAAACCCATCACAAAAGCAAAGCAACCCATTAATCCAAGGTGATTTTAATTATCTCAACCTAAACTAAGTTAGCTACAAAGCATTGTAAATGACACAAATTAAATAAAAGAAAGTAAATAAAGCAATAAATAAATGAAGACAACTAATTAAAAAAGCAAGAAATGGAAAAAGAAAGCTTTAATTAAGGAATAAAAGGTCAATAGTAGCTTACACATCAAGGAAATGGAAAAACCTAAGAGAGAGAAGGAGAAGCTCTCAAAATACTCTCAAACCCTAACAAACTACTAAAAACTAGATAAAAACCAAATCCAAATAAATAAAAACAACTTATAAATATATAGTAAGTTGGTAAATAAGAAAAATGGAAAAAGAAAGAAAGGGGAACAACCGCCTAATATTTGATGGGCCCGATCGACCGGGGGTTTCGAGTCAAGCCCACTGCCTTCCTTCATAGACATAAAATGACAAGACGATCGAACGGGGTCCAAGGGACGATCGATCGGGGAAATATTTTCTGGGGCAAATGGTTCATAAAAAGGGAAGAACATGCATTACGAAAATGGCTCTAACTTCATCATCCGGACTCGAAACGACGTATCATTTACATCCACGAGAAACTAACTTAATGAATACGGTTCCATGGAGATCCACTGGTCGGGACTTGAAGTATGAAAAGTCTAAAATGCCCATAAAGTTGTATCATATGCCAGAACTTCCTCAAATTGCAACCACTTTTCCCCATTAAGCGTTCCAATACCTACAAAAGCTCACATAAACCATGCACAATATATATATATATATAATCAAGATTATGTAATATATGAGCATAAAAGTAGGATATAACAGAGACAAAAGTGCTAGAATGCATAAGGATAATGGGTGATAATATGCAATATTTGTGACATATCATACCCCCTAACTTAGACATTTCTAATCCCTAGTGCTGAAAAAAAACAAAACCAAACCCACAACTAGTGATACAAAACCTATATAATCATAAAATATAGAAATGCCACTTTCACGGGCGAACGATTGCATTTAGCATATGCAATAAGCCGTTAAACTCCTAGGTTACCCTAGTGGACAAGTGTTGTCTCACGAGGGTTTTCAGGGATGAAACCCACAAACATCAAGTTTCCTCAAAAGGTATGCCCAAAAAAAATGTGACAAGCCCAATAATAACCGAAAGGATTTCAACGTATTATTAGCATAGTGAATGAATTCACCCAAAAGTACTTAGTCATTAACATTATAGAATGAACATCATCGAATTGAAACCTTAAGCATGGGAGGAAAAAGGAACACATGCAAAGTATAATTTGGCAAAACTTTTATAAACCGAATAAGCACTAAAGCGTGTATATATAAATCCTCACCAGTATATACACACATTAAATGAATAACTATGAAAAGAGGTGTAACACACACATGACATGTGGGCATAAAGAGTAAATGTAAATGGAAACTAGGTCCCACAAATGTCATCCATTGAAGAACGCTATATATAAAATGAAAAATATTGCAATCTCAATGAAAGGATATCATCAGTAAATGAGGTGAGGTGCATTTTCATAGATTATCACAATTATTTAAACTTTTTAATTACATTCACCTTAGGATAACATAGGACTTTTATGGGTTATAATGTAAGTTTAGGATTAAGGTTATGAAATGAAGAGAATATGTACGTATTCAAAGGTGTTTGGGGAAGAAAAACTTGGTGTAATGGAAAATCATGGGCGATTTCAAAATTGAAATATGATTTCCATAACAACATTGGATATAACATTGAAAAGTGACAAAGATTATTAAACGCTATGTAGAAAATGGAAATATATTTCTCTTTCTTTTGTTTTCTTATTTTTCTCTTCTTTTTCTTTTGTTTTTCACTTGTTTTTCTTTTATTTCACACTCTCACATGATTAATTGCAACCACATAACAAGAAGATCATTCAATCCCAAGTATCGTTCCAAATAAAGGTATATAATGTAATATGTATGGTTTTTTGGGTTTTGAAATGACAAGCTATATTTAGGCTCAAAGGGGATGACGAGGGGAAACATATAAGGTGAGGTCAAGGACAATGTGGGTGATATAACAAAGAAGGACTATGATCCTTTCCTAAAGTTTATGCAATACTCGAGTCAAAACAACTTTGAAAATCATGCTCAACTAACACATTTCAAAATATGAACTCAATTAATGAACGATCAATGAAAGAATAGTGAGATTACTGAGGACTTTTACTTTTTCAAGGAGGAAAAATGAATCTATAAACGCTTACAAATTAAGAAAATCCCAAACCTCACTTTGTGTAAGTATATACAATGCCACAAAACATTACCGAGTTATAAACGTCTTAAACTATATCAATAAAACAAGAAGAGCACATGTGCTCATGGGTTTAAATTTTAATTCATGAAGTTCTTCATAATATCAATGATTCGATGACTAAAGTCTAATAACTTTTAAAATCAAGAACATGCATCATTGAATTATCTATTGAATTGGTCATCTATTGAAATTTATCATTGGAAATAAAGGCAAAAGGCCTAAAAAATACGAAAAAAGAAAGAAAATATTTTTGAATTTTTTTAATTTTTTAAAACAAAAGCATGCGTGGGAAGAACATATAATCCAATAATGGACTAAGAAAAACAATGGATAGAATATCCCACACACCCTAACTAAAACCTTGCATTATCCTCAATGTGAACCAAGAACCAAGTTAAAGAGGGGTAAAGAGTTATATAACCCAAAATGGACAGATCTCCGAAAAGTGCAAGTCAAATTTTCTACAAAATATGCTAGCGCCAAGCATGATAAAAAAGAAGAACTAAAACTTTAAATAATTACACTAGACATTAAGTAAAAAGAAAACAACAACCTAATATGTGCAATCTACAATTTAAACTAACTAATTATACACTAGAAGTTGAAAGTTTAGAGGGTCCACCCAAAATACAATTTGATTTTGAGGGAAAATTAATGTACCCACATTTGAGTGCATACCTTCCGTAAAATAAGAATTTAATTAAACAACGGAAGGTATGTGTAAGGTGAAAGAAATGAACCATCACCAATTAAACAAATTTGGGGGATGACAGGGGGTTTGGATTGAATGGGTGAAGAATACACATGCTATCCAAAAAATGGAATTTAATTCCAAATATTTTGCAATTGGAGTGGGAGGTGGCGCACATTGAGGCAAGATTGCATTTATGGAAAGTGACTCAAGCAAGTAATAGGTGAAAGGGTTGAAATTTTTAAAATTTTGAACCGATTCATGGGATACTTGTAACAGTTTGATATTGTAAAATAAATATAGGGCGGAAATAAATTTAATCTCGAGAGATGACTCATCATCGCTTGAAGATTGAATTCCAAAGGAGAAAGATTCACTTTCAATGAAATGTTCTTCTAAAATTGTTTGAGGTGAAAAATACTGCGACACCACGCTTAT
The DNA here is from genome assembly GCA_949130495.1 of Sambucus nigra. Classification (NCBI taxonomy): domain Eukaryota; kingdom Viridiplantae; phylum Streptophyta; class Magnoliopsida; order Dipsacales; family Adoxaceae; genus Sambucus; species Sambucus nigra. Next base: position 658,718,645 of record OX422213.1, on the reverse strand, counting down.
TAAAATAAGAGGTGGCCAGTCCGATATTGTAATAAATACAAGAATCATAGATGGTCCATTCTTAGCATCACTATCGTGATAATAATAGTATGAGATAACCACCAATTATTTTAGAAAATGGATGCCAAATAATTTTTCAAGTTTGATAAAAACAATTTCGACAATCCATTTTGAAAAGAAGGTGGACAAAAAGAAGACAGATAACAGTTTAACAGCCATACATCCCAATAATAATCGAATAAGTTGTCGGTTAAAAGACTGATACAAACAGGTTACATCAATTATTATAGTTAAATACAAACAATATACACAATTAAAAACTTGGGCAACACACTCGAATGTACAGCTGATCATATCTAGATTATACAAAAGAGTGATGCGTCCATCACAAAAGTTCTATAACATCCTCAAAAATGCTATAGCGCGTGGACACTAGGAAGGAAGGATCAAGACGGGCGTCCTTACAGTGGAGCACCTCGGCATAAATAAGAACCACACGAGACAGAGAAATATAAACGGGTCAGGGCCCGATTTGATATCATATACGTGTGAATAAAATTCATGACAGTTATAAGTACTAAACGTCATAAACAAAGCTAATTCGCTCTTCAATATAAGAATTATCCTCACCTCTCATCTAAATGCATACCCTAGAGACAAACTAGATCATATAAGTTAAACTACTCATTTAATTAAGAGAAATAGTTCCATTCCATTAACATGCTAAATTTATCAAATTCGTAAAGGATAATTTCACGAGTTCATTTACCATTTAGAAATTTTATGCCATATAGTTGATTTATAATGCATTACTCATCTATGAAATGCCACCTTTGTGAGAATAGTTACAATCAACATATAACGATTCTAAGACCATCCTTCCGGGAGTTACCCCATTGGATGCGCCCCTAAATAGCTCTCATCTTCTAGGGCCTATAACCAAAACCACCTGGGAATCCTAAATCGCGTCGTGTGGGAAGATACCATATACCTTCGATAGTGAGTCATAACCATACCCTAAATTACCTCACTTCGAATAAAACAACAACACAATGTAACCACCGGTCCTATGGCCGAGGATTATATTCACCCTGCATGCACTAGCTAGGGGACTTCACCTCATTCGTGTAACTTCCCTTATGATAGCATTAATAGAGGTATGTATGTGCAAGTCATAATTAAAAAGATATGACAATTAAAAGTACATTTTATTACATTCGGAATCATGTGTGTCTAACAACATAAGTTACCAAGTTTAATTACCCCCATACTAACCTCCGAGAATTCACAACAACAGTAAAGGCTAACAAGTGAAATTTTCCTCATACTAGTCTCTAAAAGTCCCAAATCAATACCACCTAACTTTCCGTTAGTACTAGGCTAGCTTGCTAGATGAGAACTATACTAACTTCTATTAAAGAGCCCCTAAATAAGCTCAATTATCCTCTTTCAAATCTATGGTGTTAATCCCCAAAATTTAAGACTATAGTACTCTATTTTACTTCATAAGAGAAGGTTCCTAAGCCTCAAACCTAAAAGAAATGGGCTAAAAACTAAGTTAGAAAAATATCCTAAAACAACAGGATTCTGAATCGATTCGCCTAGGGACGAATCGATTCGCCCTTGAAAGAGAATCGATTTGTCCCAAAAGCAAATCGAGTCGGTTGAGGAAACCAACATTCTGTCTCATGCCGAATCAATTCGGCCTGAACCCGAATCGATTCGGTTACCTAAACATGTATCCTCCATTTTTTGTGGATCGATTCGCTAGGGAGGGCGAATCGATTCGCCCTGGTCAATTTTCCCAGTTGGGGGCTACGGGTTATATGAACCCTGGATACCCCAAACCCAAATTTCTTTCATCTAGCCAACATTATCAATCAATAATCCCTCCAAATAAATCCTACATAACCACTAACTAATAACCAACACAAATCACATCTACATAAATGTTTAAGGGTTTCAAACCCCAAAAATCATCAAAACCCATAAATTGTTTATATCTCCAAAAACACAACTATCAATACAAATTATCCACACTAAATCATACATAATTGCAAGTTAAAAACTTGCCTTGAGTTTGTAGTCTCAGATTCTCTTTGTAGCAACGGTTTCTAAGATCCACTCAACAAATCTCCTCTTTCTCTCCTTTTTCTCCCAAGCTCTCTCTTCTCTCTACTCTCTCAAGGTTTAGGAACACATAAATGAGAAATAAATGTTCTTGGAAGACTTAAATTCCCAATTACACTAAGTACAATTTTAAATGCTACTACATAATTAAAATGACTCGTAACCACATAATTAAGTTATAACATGTCAAAAGCACTCGGAACCCAAAAATACAACTTGGTACTTATTTTGACTATCTCAACCATTTCCGGACTAACCGCACCCTCTAAATTGGCATTCGGGATAACATAGTTTATTTTATGTTCCAATGTCATGTTAATTTATTAATAATGATCCAATTAGAATATAAGTCATAACTATCTCTTAAATCACAACGTCGCAATGAAACATAATATGATGCTATTTATACTCACTCAACAGTAAATATGCAAAACTCACTAAATATTATCTCTTAAATCACTTAAAGTAATATTTACTTTCACTTCCTTTATTTTATATAATTAACCCACAAGGAAAATTAATATAAAAATAATTAATCATAAATAAGGGGTATTACATACTCCCCCCCTTACAAGGAAATTTTTCCCTCAAAATTCAAGCATACCTTGTAAAAAGAGGTGTGGGTACTTCTCTCTAATATCGTCCTCTCGTTCCCACGTTGATTCTTCGGCATTGTTGTGTCCCCATTGGACTCGAATCAATGGTACCACTCTCGACCTTAGCCTACACTCTCCATGATCTAAGATAGCAACTAGTTGTTCCTCATATGGAATATCGGGTTGCAACTCGATATCATCCAAAGGAATGTGCCAATGTGCTCCTTCGCACCTGTTATACTTCTTCAAGGATGAGACATGAAACACATCATGAATCAGTTGTAGGCTTTCCGACAAAGCAAGTCGATAAGCTATGGGGCCTACCTTTGTAATAACGGGAAAATGGCCTATATAGCGCGGTGCAAGCTTGTCTTTCTTCTCGAATCGCATTATACCTTTCATCGGGGATACCCGCACTAAAACATAATCCCCCCTTCCAATTATACATGCCCTCTATTTGCATTGGCATAACTCTTTTGACGGTATTGCGCAATTCGAATGCGGTTTCAGATAAGCTCAATCTTCGAAGAGGTATCTTGGATCATTTCAGGTCCAAGGAGCTTATTGTCTCCTACTTACAACTAACAAGTAGGTGAACTACACGGTCGGCCATACAATGCTTCATAAGGGGCCATACCTATTATGAATTGGTACGAATTATTATAAGAAAATTTGACCAATGGAAGGTATTGCTCCCATCCTCCTCCAAAGTTAAGAACGCACATTCAAAGCATGTATTCCAACATTTGGTTTACTTTCTTCGTTTGTCCATCCGTTTGTGGGTGGTACGAATTATTATCACATTGTTTGTTTTTATGAGTTTTTTCATTTTGGGTAAAAAGATTACTGTTTTAGCACTATTTTGCTGCTGTCAACCCCTTACTGGAATTTTTTTCTGGAAATTTTTTCGCTGGGCAAAAATATAAGATATTTATGGGAATCTGGGAAAGTTTGGTTTGTCGCGGGAAGTCGTTCAAATGACATATCCATGTCGCGAGAAGACTCATTCGAGCGACGTCCTCATTTCATTTGAGCGACGTCCCTGGCTCGTTTGAGCGATAGTCTTGGAATTTTGCTTCTTTTTATTTGCAGTCCTCTGGCTAAAATTGGTATTATTTTGGTACTGCTGGAAGCTTTCTGGACTAATTGATTTATATGCCGATTCTATTGTCTCAAAATTGATATGTTGCATATGATTCCGTTTATCACACCTGATTAGATTTCTATATTCTTTGTGTGATTCATTTGTTTACTAGCTACTGATTTGTCATTACTTGATTATATTTAGCTGGTTATTTCATGATTATCTAGCGATTTGTAATTGGTATATCTTCATGCTATACACTTGTTGATTGTTTTATCTTTTCACCGGATTGTCTATTCAAGACAAAAAGGGGGAGAGATGTATGTAATGTAGGGGGAGATTTGTTGGCCATATTTGATTACACGTATTACAAATTGGTATCATATTATTGCTCAATTGTTTAACAAATGATTTTTTAGAGTTTATTCATATTGGTATCTATTGTAACATTGGTATCATTTGGAAATATAAATTTATTTCATTTGTTCCTCCATGCTTCAATGGGTATTTGTTTATCTGTTTCATGTGTGTAGGTATGCTTTAGCGATTCGAGATTTCAAAGTCTACATCACATTCAGACAGTCCATGCTTGCCAGTGCTACATATACTAGTCTGTGTTCTGTAATTTTTGGCTTTGGATTTATGGGATGGGATTTATGCATCATACGGCTTGACGACCCGACTTAGGCATTTCACTGGTTTAGTTTTGTGCTGGAATAGTCAAGGGGGGAGATTTCTAAGGACATAAATTTCCAATTGAGTCCCTCTATTGTTTTGACTTAATTTCGTGAACAAAACTGTGTTTGTAATATGTCATAAGGAGATTTTATTGTGTCAGGATCCCTCTTGGTCTATGACGTATTAAAGAAATTGAAGACTTTATGGCAAAGCTTCAAAGAATTAATCATGTCGAAGTTTAATTGGTGCAAGTTTATTCATCTTCAAGTTAATGGCATTCTGAGTCCACACAGGTGTGAATGCGTATAATTAATGTTGCTCGGAATTGTATTTATAAAAGATAAGGATGTAATTTTATAAGAAAAATATATTAAAATGTTTTACACTTCGTTTTATTCTGATAAGCTCGAAAAAGAGTTTGACTTAATTTGGTCTCTTTTGAAGAAATGTTTTAAAGAAAAGGTTAAACTGACATGCACGTCGTTCAAATAACAGAAGAGATCGTTCGAACGAGATGGCTATGTCAAGCGAATGACTGGTCAATCTCGTTTGAGCGACACATTTTTTTAGGCAACACTTAATTCCTATTTAAAGCGTGTTTTCGTCAGAATTTTGTAGGTGTGCAATCTGGAAAACTATTTACGATCCAAAAACTTGTTTGCACATGTTTTTATAAGGTTTCAAAGCTTAAACACATCCGTAGAAGTTTGTAAAGATTCGAGTTATCATTACTATTTGTTCATGTGATCTTGCGACACCAAGAAGGTTTATTCAATACTTGAACATCTGGGTTTTGCGATGAAGAAAAGAGAAGGATGTGACACCCCGACTAATTAAATACCGGGTAGCTACTCCTTTATAAAATTAATTCAAAATGCCAAGTTAGCTCAGTTAATAGCATCACTGTCGAAAACATTTTATTATTTCTAACCACCTAGTATTTAAAAAGCAAGTTGCCAAATTTTAATAAATCTGATTAACATGCAACAAGAGTAATGAATAACTAAATAACACCATTCACCATGCTGAAGTAAAACGAATAACCATCACCAAAATGTAAATAAACTCTGGAGGAAAAACTCCTCAATACAAATCCCACAACTGATAAGTAAACTGAAGTAAATAACTAAAAACTGAATACTGAGCAATACATGCTAGAGTCTGAAAACTGGAATGTAAAAGATGTCTAATAGAATTTGGGCAACATGCCCTACAACTGATAGATAGTGACTCTGGAATCCGTAAGATAGAAGCGTCTACATGCAATTCCCTGTAGCTTCCACAAACAGCTACAGCTCGCCACCTGAATGAGAATCCTATGCTTAGTGTCCTTGTGGCTGGGCACCTAAAATGGTTTTACAAGAAAAATAGATTTGAAAAGCAAACGGGTCAGAGCCCGAATGTGGAGTTATTTTAAAAACCTGCAAGTGCTTTAAAAACATTTAAGACAGTAAATGCAAAGTACATGTTAGGACGTACACTCACATAATATACTCACCTCTCGTCTATCTGTGCACTCCTAACGTAAGTACCCATCTATAACGACATAACCCACTAGCTAAGTGACATAATAACTAGCTAGACTATCATAGGACCTACCGTTGCTACTTGGTTCTATTAACATATAACGCTCGTAAGTAAGTAAGGGTTTAATGTAAACTCAAGTGTACAATATGCCATATATAATACTACTAGCTAACCCATTATGTTTCTCAAAATAATATCGTGATATGTATTCACTACATTAACATGCAAGTTCCCATTAAGTTAAGTGTATATTATTCACATCATAACTATACAATATAAGCACCCCGAGAACTAAGCTGCGGTGCACACATACTCTGCTATCCATCCCGGTACATCACGTACATAAGGATCACATATTCCGAATCTCTCAGGAATAGTTCTCAGATAACAACATCACAAATAATAGAGGCGAACACAGTCACCATCACATGGGTCACGCACATACCTACGCTCCCACGATCAGCGGACTTATTAATATCACAATAAGTCTTTCAATGACCTATGTTCATCGAGGTAACCAATCTATATCCGGGCAACACAAGGATAAGAAGGCCCTAAGCGCACGTAAACCTCTCGTGATAGCAAGTATGGTAGGTATGTCATACACATTAAATTATATGTTAAGCATTCACACATCTTAGATATCACCATATTAATAAGGTATACTCTACATCATAATACCATTATTCCAAACTTATATATTTCAAGTCTCCCGTTAATATAAAGTTAAATTGCCGACACGTCTCACGCCGTAGTCCCTTATCCTTAAAACCTATTTATAATAGAATATTAGGTTCCGATTATTCCCAAATATAACATCTTTATTCCAAAGGTCTTTACTTCTGCTCCAAACCTTATTTCATCAAATTACACAAATTTACACGATTAACCCAAACGTTATCTCACTTATCGAATTTCAATAATCTAGAATAATTCCTCGAATTGCATTCTAATTAAAGTCCACTATAATAATCACGCCTACTGGTCTTCTTTAAGGGTGAGGGTATTCATAAAGTCTCTAAACATATTCTCCGAGGGTTACTACCATTAAAATCAAATTAAGGAAAACTTCACTCATTCTGGGAAGGTCGATCGATCGACCTATGAATATCGATCGACTGATGAATGTCGATCGATCGATCGAACAGGTATGGCTACAGACTGCTTCGATTTGCAGGTTTGAAAACATCCCAAAACTTATTCTTTTAGCATGATTCTCTAATATAACGTTATAGTAATGTCACATAACCATCCTACGATATTACTAACGTCCACAAATCAATATTTCAACAACTAAAGGCTACTTATGGATCCATCTTCATCAAAAACCTAGTTTTTCCAATTTATCTCAAGAACATTCATAATGTTCATCTTAAATCCGTTTTTGGTATAACAAAAGTCAGTAATTCTCTTAATATAATCCTCCAGTAACATTCTACATGCAACCTATATCCCAAAATTTAAACTAATAACTCCAATCTTATGGGTTTTTCATTATCTTTCAAGAACACACAAACTTTTTGAATAATCTAACATGGAAGGAGCATTCTCCGAAATTTAAATGGAATAAATCACTTGCCTTGATTGTTTCTGAATCTAGTGTTGAATTTGTAATCTCTTTCTGCAGATTTTCTGCAGAATTCCTCCTCTTTCCCTTCCTCTCTAAGCTTTCTTCTTCCAAAGATGGCTATGGTGGCTAGGGTTTTCTTTGGGAGAGTTGGAAGACTAAATGATAACCTACGTAGCTTATGGGGTTAATAAAGGTTGGTTGGGTCAATTCCTTATCATATTACAACTCTCAATTTTCGTCACTTATAATTACCCAAAATACCAAATTACTAAAATACCCTCTATGGTGCCGGAATGGCCTAAAAATACCCCGGGACCCAAACTATACCCCGGGCTAGTGTTTTCTGACTATCTCGACCCTTCCGGACGCGTTGGCGCACTCAAAATGACCATACGGATTATAGATTTTAAATTCACTTTTAATATCAAAATATTATACCGTGACGCGGCGGTCCCACGCGTCTCAACAAAATTCCCAAATTGCCGTATATAAATCTCACGACAAATTTTATAATACCAAATTCATATATAATCATATATGCACATAATCAAATACTAACTCGTATCACATTAGTATTTATAACCCGGATTAATTTCCAATTAATACGCATTTAATTAATTAATCCCAAAAATAAATATAGCCAAAAGTACGGGGTATTACAAAGGACTTCTTGTTCGACATCGTAGACGTATCAAAGCCATTCGGTAGACACCGAGACATACGTGGACGCATGTGTTGTGGAAAGGTATTGTGGAAGAAGGACTTTCTGCGTGGGCACTGTGAGAGGAGTGGTTGAAGATCAGAAGAGAGTCAAGACCCGTGGAGATAGAGTCGTTGAGTGAGTCTTTTGTCTATTCGTTGTAATTCTACATTCATAGTGATTGTCTGGCTTCGGCCGTCCGAGGTTTTTTCTCATCTTGTGTTTTTCGTCGTACATTATGCGTTGTGAGTATTATTTACTTTACTTTACTTTCTTTAATCACTAGATGCATGTTTAGGATTAATCAAAGATAAAATTGGTTTAAAGTAAAAATTGGTTTTTAACAACTTGGTTTGGTGCTAATTAAAAGTTGGATAATTTTTGCTGAAGATTGGTTTGATTTGAAACACACTCGTGTAGGGCTACTCTTCAAAGATAATGGGTGCTGATAAGCCATATTGACTGCGCATCAGAAGCTGGCACCCATCACGAAGTGACCCCCCAGTATGGGATAAAATTTTGGTCAATATTGCCATGCTCTGGTGATATCATGTACAAAATGCACGAGTCTTGATTAATATTTCATAAAGAGATTTTATTTTTTTTATTTTCATGCTAAGTATAGGGAGTATTAACACTATTAGGGAAAATATACAAGTATCATGAAAAGTAAAGCTAGCGGTATGCATGAAGACTATACTAAGGATGGTGATAGAGAAGCATGTGAATATATACAAGTGAGTGAGGTATATGTGCAAAGTAAGAGAATGACATGGGAATAGTGTGAATGATCATGTGAATATATACAAGTGCAGGTGCGTGTTAGTGATCCTAAGCATAGAACAACGACAAATGGTGTGTGAGATGTGTAAGTGAGCATGGATATGTATACGAGCATGTGAAGTGAGGACGTTTTCTAGTGAAACTAAGCATGGATAATCTATATGCGGTGTGCTAACTTTTCTTTTTCAGTGTAGAGCATGCAAGTTCAATAGGATCCCACCAGTTAAAATTTTCGCTATTAGAAGGCATTGGATACCTGTTCTAAGGAAAATTCCACTCTCAAAACCCAAATTGGAAACCAGTGCAAGGATATTAAGGATCCGGGTAATAAAATAAAGGATGAGGTCGTCGACAAAAACGAAGGCAGTGGAAGAGGCTAAGAAAACTCAAAATGAGTTCATCCAGGTGGACATCGAACTGTCCAATATGAAGAATTCTCACCAGTGTACCACTTTGGATAAGCTCATCCTCCAAAGGATGATGAATTAGATGGAGAAAAAGAAAAAAATCATTTGATGATGGTTACGAAAAGACCGTCCAGGAGCTCGCCTCCCAATTGGACTATTATGAGTATGTCATTTTTAATAAACATTGGGTAGCAGGTTTTCAAAGGGGTAACGTCGGCGAATGAGATCTTGCCTATGTGTGCAACTATGTCATTGGAGATGTTGATGTTGAAGACTATTGAGTCAGCTACTCCAAATGTTCTGCTATATGCTTCCGTCAATAACAATCCCCTAAAAGAAGACTCTTAATTTTTTTTGCTTAAATTAAAAGGTTGTTTATACGATGTCCAAGTTGGACTATAGATGTTGTTATTGGGAGTATTTTTTATTTTTTAAATAGAGGGATAGTCCTACAAACAAAGGAGGCTCTGTCCAAAATTTCTAAAATATTTATACGGTGTTGTAAAAATAACTTTAGGACTTAAATTTGTACGATTAGTATTGTTGGGTAACGATTTTTTTCCATTTTGCAATTACGTAGTTTGTAAATTCTTTTCGTTTTCGATTAGCTACTTTAGAAATTTTCGTTGTGCCTTTAGGCACGGGCATACACTAGTATATATATATACACACATGTAGGTAATGCTTCTGAGTCCTCCAATCTCTAATTCCTAATTTCTTAGATTTTTGAATTTCTTTTAATTCAATGAACACACGTGTTTCCATTTAGACTTCCTACCAAGTTCAAAAATATGTAACCTCCAAAAAAAAAATAACCAAGCACGTTCATTTTTTAAAATTTCTTATTTTCCCATTCTTTAACACATGATTCAAACCTCTAACACTCTCCTCTCACCTTTTTTATACACCTTGCAAATACCTTCCCTCTCTTTCACCATCTCTCTCCCTTAATCACCTACAACCTCGATTTTGTCCTTCATATCGGACTATTCTGATGTCAATCAGACCCGTGAATCTATGAGTAGGTAATGATTTTTCTAAGGACGATTTTTTTTTTGGTATTGCTTTATTTGGATTTATTTTCTTTTCTCCCAGATTTCAATTAAAACTTTCCATTTATGGTTTTGCTCATATTATGTGTCGTTAGTGTGTCTCTATATTTTTGTTGTGTGTTAGATGGTTGCAGAATGTGAGAATGCGTTTTGCTCAATGTTGAGTGTGCGTGAGTGAATTTATCTGTATAATCAAGTAAATTTATCTGACAATTTTGTAGTGTGTGCAACGTTGGTGTGTTTTTATCATGTGGGATGGATGCAATATATGAGCGTGATACATATGTTTCTTTTGCCATATAACATACAGGTTGATGGTTTAGATTTGAGGTATGAAGATGTATAGGATATAGGTTTGAACAAATACCCTAGCGAGATCCCTCCAAAACCTGAATCTTTTTTTTGGGAGATTTTTTACTTTTCTTTTTTTCCCATCGAACTAACCCGCCCCCTCTCAACAACCACCAAAACACACGTGTTTCAATTAAAAAAAACCTTCAGTTAACACTCATAGACCCATGTTCTTTCAGTTAAAAAGAAGAGATGAGTTTTGTAAATTTAGTATCTATTGTAATATGTATTCTGGAAATAAAACAATAAATATTTTATTTATAATTTTAGTCCTTATAATCTAAAGAAAAAACCACCCATGAATCGATCACATTCGTCCACTTAAAATTAACGCCCATACCTATTTTGCATTATTCACATGAATCCCATCTCTAAAAAACATCAACGGCTAAAACTCACCATCCTCACCCAATCATAACACCACCACATTCCCGATACTAGTCTACGTCTCTGTCTTTGGTGTGCATAAAAGATGTCCAGTAAAAAAAATATTTCGTAAACATATTGGTCAGTTGTTCTTTTTATTATGCATTGTGATTGTCTGGATGTCGTGTCGTGTACGTATAGGAATATACTTCCCATGCATATTATGTTATGTTATAATAGATAGGCCTGTAAACGGATCGGATTCGGACCAAATCAAGCAAATCCAAATCCATATTCGTTTATGTTAAACGGATTCGGATCCGATCCGTTTATTAATCGGATCGGATCAGACAAATCCAAATCCTTATCCGTTTATATTAAACTTGATTTGCAACATTTTTATTTTAAACTCTTATTTCATAAATTTATTTTGCAAATGTGCTAAAAAACAGATAATGAAATAAAAAACTATTATAATAAATATTTAAAATATATACTTAAAATATTATTAAATACAATATATATTAATTTATATATATATATATATTAAAAATATTAATCGGATCGGAGTATATGAATCCAAATCCGCTCCATTTAATAAATGGGTAATCGAATTTTAGGCATGATCCATATCCGCTTAAATGGATCGGATTTGGATTCGGATAAAATCTGATCCATTGACACGCCTAATAATAGATATATAACAACTCTATCATACATCTGTTATAACATAACATATATATGTTATATATATATACTAGTGTATGCCCGTGCCTGAAGGCACAACGAAAATTTCTAAAGTACGTAATCGGAAAACGAAAAAAATTTCCAAACTACGTAATTGAAAAATGGAAAAAAAAATCGTTCCCCAACAATACTAATCATACAAATTTAAGTCCTAAAGTTATTTTTACGACACCGTGTAAATATTTTAGAAATTTTGGACAGAGTCTCCTTTGTTTGTAGGACTATCCCCCTGTTTAAAAAATAAAAAATACTCCCAACAACAACTTTTATAGTTCAACTTGGGGCATCATATAAACAACCTCTTAGTTTAAGCAAAAAAAATTAAGAGTCTTATTTTGGGGGATTGTTATTGAAGGAAACATGTAGCAGAACATTTGGAGTAGCTGACTTAATAGTCTTCAACATCAACATCTTCAATGACATAGTTGCACACATATGAAAAGAAAAAAGTTTAAATCAATATTTTTAAAAACAAAGCATCAAGAATATTGTTAACATGGTGTATATGAGTCGCCATCTTGTTCGTGTGTGTGTGTGTGACTCCAAGTTCAACAAATTATGGAGGCATTACCCTAAAGGACTCCAAGTCCAAGTTCGATGAAACATTAGAACTCGTTGCATCGGCCCTAACGGACGTACTCTTTTCATTGTTTTGGGGATATTCCTGTTCAGGCAAAGCAATGAATAAACATACCTTCTTTTTATTAAAAACAAAGAAACCCAAAATTTCAGCATATACTATTTTTTTTTCAAACCCCCAAAACATAAGATGTAACTGAGAATAGGGTTACCTGAGATCGCATGTACATGTAAGAATCCGGTGTAGAAGAAGATCCCTAAAAAGAAAAAGAATATAAACATTCAAGTTGTAATGTGTTATAAAAATAGTGTACAATTCAAGCACTAAAATCCAAATGATACACAATGCAAACACGATGTATAGTACACAATTCAAATCAGAAATCAACGCATGAGAGTAAAATTCCTTAATAACAATAACTGAAGAGAAAATAATAAATGAACCTGATTTTGACCACATGAATGAAGAGAAAATAATAATAAATGCATATCGAGAGAGGGTTTCTTCATGGCCTAATTGCGATGAATGTTTTATATCAAAATCATTTGAGAATCACCAAAAGTTCACCAAAAATGTTGAGCATCACCAAAAAAGTTCACCATAGTTTTATATCAGTTGAGCATCACCAAAAGTCACCAAAAATGTGTAACAAAAGTCATGTCTATGACACTACAAACCCATGCCTAATAACAAAAGTTGAAATTGAATATCAATCGACCATTTTCAAGAACACATGCCACTTAATTTATGGCCAAATAACTAAATCGGTAAACAAATATAAACAAAGACTACCTTTCAGATGAAGCTAGTGGTGAAGGAGGAGCATTGAGTTGAGGCGGGAGAGAGGATCTCGGAGGGTGAGGGCATAGTCGTGGTTTTGTAGTGGGGAAGGGAGGCACAGAGAGGTGGGGGGGGGGTGGAAATGAGGGATGCGTGAAGTACATGTAAATAGTCTTTGAAATTTACTGCCATAATTCATATTCCCCAGAAAATAATCTATCTCAAATGGATTTAAAATGTGGAAAAACAATAGATATTTCATAAATGGCAATTAAGGGTGTTGACTTTGAGTCAAATAATAGAATACAATTTACAAAAAGAAAGAGAAAGATACATAGATCTACAATAAAGTACGTTAAGAGTGTTATAAGGAGACAAATCATACCATGTAAATTTAAATTTGGTCATTGTTTCCTTGATTCCTCACGTGGTCTTTATGAGTTCAATGCTTGCATTTTCAATGGTTCAAATGTCAATGATAATTCTATTATTAAATCAATATACTATGCAAATCAACTTGCACTATAAATGTAAGAATTCAAGTAGACCATAAATAATTATCACGTGGTCTTATTATGAAAAATAAGCAAAGAAATAAATTATGACATAATCAAACATTATAGAAAACAAAAGTCAATGGCACATAATGTAAGATGACTGATTAAAAAAATCAATTCGTTAAGACTTGACAAATGCTAGTCTCTTTATACACATAAAAAACATGAAAAAAGCTTTAGAACAACATTTCAGCAACATTTCAGCAACATCATTTCACATTTCTGCTACAAATTTTGGTACTTAAAACATAATGAAAATACACATCCATCATTTCAGCAACAGCATTTCAGCATTTTAGTCCAAAAAACATAAAAAAAAAATTAGATTTAGTAATTTAAAGAGTTTGATAGAGAGATGATATAGCTTACCTTATGCATTTTTTGTTTTGGAGAAATAAGATTACATATTGTTGAAGTTGGATCAAACTTCAAAATATTTCTAATGGACACAGTAATGTTTACCTCAGGTCGATAACCCCCTCAAGTGCTGATGACAACCTCTTTTCTTGTACCTGAGCATAACACGCACATAACGATCATTGAAAAGAAAATAATTGAATTCCCACAGTTCATGAAATTGTATATAACATCAGATCAGTTATTAAAATTGTTAATCAGACCCTTATAGTTCATGTAACATAATCCATCAGTTATTTACGATGCATTTCAGTAGCTCAAATCAGTTATTCAAAAGATGATCAGTTAATGGGACCATCAGATCTTCATCTTGAACATAATTCACATAAACATATCAGACCCTCAAAACATAATTCAGTTATACAGATCAGTTAATCATATGCACCCTCACTTAAGAGTCACATAATTCAGTTATACAGAAAAGTTAAGCCAATATAATTCCATACCATGAAAATAAGATAAGGAATGTTGTGGATCAATATGGTACAATTTTGATCGTAAACATACTCATAAAGATGCCAACAATACATTGGGTGAGCTTTTTAGGAACACTTTAATACAATCTATGTATACACATACCTAAAAGGCTAAAATGATTGCATAAGTGAACTTAATGTACAACTGATAGAAAATCACCAAAAGTATTTGAAGAAACTCTTACTGGGTTAGTTTTGTTTGCTATTAAGTATACACTAAAGCATTCAAAGGAGAGGTAACAGATGCTGCACATGTTTCTGCAATATGCACATTAGTTGCATTAATTCAGAGGTGTTCAGGAGACTTCAAGAGGTTTTGGGTCACCACATTTGACCTGAATATTCTGAAACTGATTTCTTGTTTGGTTCATCCTCAGTTGGCTCGATTAATGAACAATTTTTGGCCGCATTTTCAGCAACAACTAATGTGCATAATGTGCATTTTTAGCAGCAACTAATGTGAATTTTCAGCAGCAATGTGCATTTTCAGTAGCAACTAATGTCCCCCATCTCCCAAACTGACTGCGATCTAGTAAACACAAATATAAGTTTGTAGATATATAAGTTTATTCAATTTCCAAATTAATACTATAGTAAACACAAACATAAGTTTGCAGAAATGAGAAGTACCATCCATTGCATGGAATATTCCCTCAAAGTCAGATTTTTGAAATGGCAACAATAGATTCAAAGCTTCCTTCCTTTGTTCAGTTGTAAATGTCATTATCATCTTCCTCACAGTCTTTATCCTCGCATCAGAAGCAAAGAACTGAAAGACCCCAATGATGAACAGTTAAAGTGCTCTTATAATCCGATGCATCCAATAGAACATAATATTGACTAAAGGAAATACAAAATATATCACTTAGAGTCTCGATCTTAATTTAGAAAATATATCACTTAAGAGTCCGGGTCTTAAATTAGAAAATAATACAGAATATAACCTTGTTTCAAACACAAATATAAGTTTGCAGAAAAAATAGCTTTGTTTCAAATTAGAAAATAATAGGTTGAAAAAGTAGAGGAGATGCGAAAAAGAGATAAATTAGGTAAAAATCAGACCTTTACGGTTGAAAAAGAAGAGGAGATCCTTATCTTTACCCCTGAACTTCAAAACCAAGTTCAACAGAAGAAAACCGAGTTCAGATCTTGGAGGATATCTCATTGAAGCAAACCGAGTTCAGATCTCTTTACCCCAGAACTGCCAAACCTAAAACAATTCAGTAATAATGAAAACTCACTTCAATGAAAATTCTCTTCAATTCAAGCATCAAACTCACTTGATGTAGGCCATATCACTCTCTTGCATCCGAGCCGGTCGCTATCCATCATTTGGTCCCAAACCCAAATCCATGATTCCTATTCCTTCAACAAAAAAAGAGGTAAGTATATCATTACCAAATACCGACAACTTCAGAGCGCTATGCTAATTTTTAAGATAAAAATCAATAGCATTTCGCCATCTCGAAAGTCGAACCCCATAAGAGTGTATGTGTAACTAATTCGACATTCCCCAACATCTGAAGAAAACACACACACATTAGAATGCACCCAAAATTGAACAGACATCGTATACATATTTAACCCATATTAAACTTGTCTCTGCTTGCAACACCTAAATTGACCTTTATTACATTGAAAGCATCATGTATCTGGGAAGTGACAGTATATTACATTATAATAGTACATATGTTTATAGATTGATATGTGTTTTAGGTAGGTGTCAACACGCATATCAAGAACATGGGCATTAATTATATAATATACTATATAAACATAAAAATGTGTACACATAAAGTCTAATAATAGCCAATGAGATGTACATATTACCTCTAAAACATGTACCAAAGTTCATATGAGATCATATCTCATATGCCTTTCGTTTTATATCCCAGGAACTGCAATAATAACAAACAAAAATAGTAGTGTTAGGATGAAAACCCACATCTAATTAACCGAATAAACTTGCACTTTATCCATATCCTAAGGATTAAGCCAACCCATGAATAGAAAATCTAAAATAGAAATCTCCATATCCGATGTTCATTTTCATCATTCCAATGGAATAAAGTGGTTTGTGAGCTAAGAATTAGCGGTGTAATACCTAGTAGAAAGAAAGAAAGAAATTCTACAATCACAAAATGAAAAAAAGAATTTGAACTTAAATAATAAGAAAAAACAATCAAGATCAAAATAATAGAAACCCGATTCAAAAACCAAAAAGAAAAGGAAGAGGCGAAACATTTTGCCCTATAACTCAGCAAACAAATATACCTTACTTTGTACAGAAAAAACAGAGAGGGAGTAGAAGATACCTAACGTTGCAAACCAAATAAACGTAAGATATAATCCCCAAATTAGTAGCTACAAAAAAGGGAAGAGTAGGAAAAAGATCTTAACGTATATCTTAACATTATTTTCTTGTAATTCCTCATTCTTATAAGACATTACCTGCCCGCCTTCCATTCAGAGGACCCAACTAAGATCAAGGCGTGCATAGCTAAAATGTGGAAGTGGCGAAAGTATTCCACTGCTCACCTTCCGTTTAATGGACCCAACTCAGACCCAATATAAAAGATGATCAAACTTGAAGTTTAACATGGTGTATACCTTAACATATCTTTGAAGTTTTAAGTCTTAAAAAAACCTTACGATTCCTATAGAAAAATATAATCAGATCTGAACGTTGATACCTAATATGTCTTGAACAATAAAAATAAACATAATGCCTAAAATTTGAATAAACTATGCTTTTAACAAACATATTACCTTTTTCATCTCAAACTAAGCTTGTATTGAACCGATCTAAGCCAAGATATGACATGATGATCCATTTCCCCCGGCTGCAATTTCCAGAGCCTGTCAAATTAGAGAGATGCTTTTTTTGTCAAATTAGATATGCTTTTCTTGAAAATATCAAGACTTACTTGGCAAAAAAGAAATATTAGAATAATAAATTAATAACAAAAAAATTAGATTACAAGCAATGTATCTACAAACTAATGAAAATAAATTTTAAGATGCAAACCCTAAGTAAGAAAAACTCATACCACTCAACTGAGATACAAACTGAGTATTTTGATGCTACAAATCGAAACTTTTAAAAACCCCAAAAGTTTACAGATCTATGATTTTCTGGCATGTGTGCGTGGCAGTGAGAGGGAGAGGGAGAGGCAGAGGCAGACGATGGAGGCAGGTGTGATTATGCGTGTGTGATTATGCATGTGTAAAGACTACCTGAAGGTGGCAAGGGAGGGCAGCGACTGCTAGGGCTTAGGGTTTGTGTTGAAAGGGAAAGAACTGAAATGAATGAGAGCGAGAGTAAGGGATACAGGGGTGGGGAGGGTTTGGTTTAGGTCAGTGGGACGGAGACAGAGGGTTTAGGTCAATGGGACGGCGGCGGAAGAGGGTGAAGCGTCTAGGGTTTTTTCGGGGAGGGTTTGGTTTGAAAGGGGGTTTGGTCTGAAAGGGGGAAGAAAAATGAGAAGAAGAGGAGAATGAGGGGACGAAGGGTTTGTGCAAAATGGGGCACGCGTTTTGTGTCAAAGTTGCCACGTCACAATTGTCAAGCTGTGACATGGCACAATATCAGACCCTTAGATTGTTCCCAAAAAATTCATCACAACCGTTAATTTGGTGGCACTATTCAAACACCCCTCTCCCATATTATATAGATTACAAGATATGTTATACATAGCATTCAATGAAATATTTTAGTTTATATATATATGTATATATATATAACCGAGCATGACTTACTGTTTGTATTTGTTCCCATGTCTAAATTTATCGAGCACCATAAGAAAAATCATGACATAGAGTCTTATGATGGGTTTATAAGAAAAACACTATGCAAAAATAGACATCATTACAGTTATGTTTTGTTCCTTATTTTTCTGTTAGGAGCCAGTCATGGAAGGAGCTTACTAAAAGTGTTGTATATTCTGTATCAGAGATCACACTATGAAGGCACTACAAGTGTAGTACTGAAATGAAAAGTTAATAAATACTCACGTAGACAAGTCAATGTAGAAAGGAGATGGAGATGACATGTGATGAGTAGTCACAGATAGGTAAAACTTCAGGCCACCAAAAGGGTGAGACAACTATTTAAGTTGGTTAGTTTACATGACTTGTGCATTTATGTTTTGTTGGATGACCAATGTGACATGATAGGTATGTATTATATGTTTTTGCATGAAAAAATGGACAACTTTGCCCTCACTTGCTGATCAGTGATCAACGTCATATTGAGAATGACTAATATTAGATATTGATTTAGCTTTATATATTTATTAGTATTTATTAAGGTTATAGTAAAAGAGATATTTATTGGGGTTTCATTTCATACTATACTAGCATGGAGATCGGGTGATATGCGATGTAATTATAGAAGACGATAAATCTATAAAAGGAAGGAAAACTGACATCGCCAATATTTTTCCATATAAATTAAACTTAAATTGATTTCTTGATTATGCAATATTTATAGTCTAACAAAAATTAAATTTTAATTTTCATTAAATTTACTTTCTCAAACTTGTCATGTGGGTATCCTATCGGAGTGTGGAACAATCCCAGCCACTCAAAAAAGATTTACTCAATATAAAAAGAAAAGTGAAAACAAATTTTTCTTTATATAATCTATCTACCAATTTTGAAACATAATTAATAACTTACATGCAATTACAGATTGTATAAAAAACACTAAATAATAGAGATATCGTAACCGTACCTAGAAATAACCAAAAAGTTAGTAAGAAAATATAAGATAAGTAAATAAAATTAATGCACGACAAAAAATGATAGTAATATAAATACTACTGAAAAGTAAATTACTCATTTATTTTTTGGGGGTTTTTACCAATTAATCCCGTTTACTAAATATGTAGTTCAATAGGTCCTAACATTTATTTTTTGCTCCATCAGGTCCCATGAAATAAGATTTTTGTTCCAATAGGTCCTATTTATAAACATACAGTGAATATTCACTGTATGTACAAATAGGACCTATTGGAACAAAAATTTTGTGATAGGACCTATTAGGAAATATTCCTTTCAAACAGGACTTAATAGGAAGATCCCCTATTTTTTTTAACAGAATCAACAATAGCTTTCTTGACAAATAATGTATTATACAATTAATTATTTATAACGTCTAGTTTAATATAAAAAGATTATAAGAATTTATTAATGATAGGAATGACAAACACCCGTATTTTTTTCCCATACAACTAATGCATATTCTGATTATATATTTTTTTCACGTACATTATAATTTTCATTTAAAATTTTACATTATCTCTATGGGATGACTTTTATTAGAGGGTGTATAATTTTAAAAGGAAAAGTATAATTCATATTTTTTAGGGGCATTTACCAAATAGTCCCTCGAAAATTTTTTAATACATGTTTAGTCCAAGCCTTTTTATTTGTTCCAAAAAGTCTCCCAACATGCCTCTAGCGCGGACTTTAAAAATAAGAGAATAGTGCTTAAATGGCTATTTGAGGGACTTCTTGGAACAAAATAAAAAGGCTTGGACTAAATGTGCATTAAAAAATATTTGAGGGACTTTCTGGTATTTGGTCCTATTTTTTAGTGTATGAAAATTATTTTTGATTAGCTATAGGTTTTGTACTAATAATGTTTTAATTATAGAAAACGCGATGCACACTCCCGTGCATCGCACGGGTCACCACTAGTATATATATATATATATATATATATATGTGTGTGTGTGTGTGTGTGTGTGTGTGTGTGTGTGTGTGTGTGTGTGCGTGCGTGCGCTTGCAGTCCCAATCTCGTGGGACCTTAATTCCCTCTTTCTCTAGATTAGTGCACCCATGCTGGTCCCTCACCAACCATCTAATGGTAGACAAAACTATTCAAAATGGCATAAATTTATCCCAAGCATAGGATAAAGTATTACTTTGATGAAAAGTAACGATCACTCTACCCAACACATTATATAAAGTCTGCTGGCATGTAATCATGTGTTAAAGGAATATTCATTTTTATCAGATAATGTCTTTCTCCGTCATCACCATTTCCCTGCTCGTGAACACATTTGATCAAGAGAACTGGTGGTTGGTCGCAACATGTTTCTTCTGCTTATGCTCTCTTGGATGAAAATAATATAATACACTAAAGTTTCAAGATTAATAAAATTGTCTTTTAACTCTTTGGTAAAACTTTTTAAACTTCGATCGTTGAATACACACATACACAAAAATGTTTTGTTCTAGTTAGTGTGATGTTGAAATTAAAATGAATTTAAATTAGAAAGAAAATGAGACGAGGAAAAGAGGTTTAACATACAATAAGTAGATAATGAGGAAACAGGCTTACTAGAAAAACCCGAGTCGTTTAGTACCAAGCCCCCCACCCCCATGTATACTATAACAACAGTTTGAATATAAATTACAGAACACAATATGTCAATGAATACATACAACCAATACACCCAGTACACTAAGGATGATACTAAACAACCTGACAACTATTGAAATTATACCAAACAACATGGATAGTGAAGCTTAGTGGAACAAAAAAACATAGCTTCACACTCAAGATAATATTATCAGCGGAGGTGCACATGAAATACGTTTTAATAAGTTTTTGGTTTTAACAAGAGGATTAAAGTTCAAACCCAAAGAATAGATAAAAATAATCTTTGCTTTAGGTCTTAAGTTTAAACCGTGTGAAAACCTCAAAGAGAGTTTTATGTAGAGAAAGATTCAGATCTATATTTTTTACGAATCACAACAGGATCCACACAAATCCGAGAAATATAAACCAAATTTTATTTATAAAGAGTATAGTAGTTCGAAACAATTTAGTCTATAAAAGAGGATATACTAAACTTGCAAGAGATATACATGTATTAAAATAGGTTTAGTCAGATCAGGCTGAAAAAAGGGGATTTCGAGTTTGGGTTTTCAAAAACTATGTTTTCATAAGAACGTTATCACGGTTTATAATGAGCAGAATCAGATTCACATGCAAACAAAGTATATAGCTTATATATAGATATTTGCATGTAAAAAGAATAAGATGAGATATTATACCCCACGAAGATGACAAAGTAAAATAGAAGAGTGAAATACTCCAACAACTTTGAATGAATCAAACCAGAAGGCCATATAAAGGCTTTCAAATGCCAAACCTATAAATCTTGGAAAATGGTTCAAAAACCAAACCCAAGAAATCACAAATACTTTGAATAACATCAACTCTATAAAATAGAAGGTATCAAAACTGCCAAAACCCTCAAATAAACCTAAACACGCAAATGTGATTTGAAGAACACTCAAGTGTTTAGAGATTGAGGTTGAGGAAAATATTTTAGAGCATATGAACTTATCAAGTTTCGAGAGAGAGAGAGAGAGTTCAAAAAAATTTGGGCACCATTTTCTTTCTTTTTTGAAGTTTTTCGATGTTTTAAATCCAAGATCTCTATTTATAAAGGTTGGGGAATGACCTAGGTTAGATTATATTTCCGCAACAAATAAAGGTCTAAGGGTAAAGAAGCACAAGGTTAAAACGGTAAGATTGATATTACATAAAATGGAGTATTATGAGGGAATATGAGACTTTAACTAGACCACTATGGAGGATATAGTTGTAAAAGTTCCTTCGACAACCAACCGTTGTAAAAAATGGGCCCTGAGCTCACCCGTTATCAAACCGCGTGGGCCACACCTCGTAACCCCATTGGTCCAAACCAGTTCACCTAGATTGAAACTCGAACGACCCACAAACAACACAAAAATGATGCCGTTTTGATCTTTACATATTTTAATTAAGAAACAATTATAAATGTTTAAATTGTTTCTTTTAAATGTATAAATCAGCAAATTAAATTCCAGACAAATCATAAAAAAATACGAGAATGAATTTAAAATTTTGAAAATTATAATATCATAAAATGTGTAATATAAAACATATTTAGGTATAAAATACATATATAGTGTATTAATACAAAAATAAATAATATATTAATCAAAATTTGATTTAGGGTTTTAAAATTAGAAAAAATAAATTTAAAAATTGTTTTAGGAATGTGTTTACGTGCAAAGGTCCGAGTGCATTTGTGACTATTGTTATAAAATTGAGCCAAACCAAAATCGTGTGGGACTTAAAGAGGGTATTTTCAATCTCCCCCTTTGGCGAATTTTGGGACAAACAAAATTGTGACTAAAATGAATAAGTTTCACACACGCAAATATACAACTCAAATATACACATGATTCCTTAAAATAAGAGTAGATAACTCAAGTAATAACACGTGTACATAATTCAACTAACCACATGTGTCCTAAGAGAATCAAAATATACGACGAAAACAAGAGTCTCATAATATCTCCCTAACTAAAGAATAAGGAGTCTCAAACTCTCCACCCCCCCCCCCCCCCCCCCCTCCCCCCTTGTCACAAAGGGATAAAGGGTAGGAAGAACCTAAAAAAGATGTTAGTACCACAAGATATTATGATAAAATATGTACTAACAAATAATGCTAACACAATTAATATGGGGTAGGCACACACAACAATAAACATTCTAAGAGTTTAAAAGAGATAGTTACCAAAAGTTTTTTTTAAGAGATTTGGCAATATATCTTTAGTATTAAAGTATTCAATGTTAATTTTATTTTTATCAATTAATTCACAAATAAATTATCTCTCATTTTAATATTTTTTCGAGAATGAAAAAGATGATTCATAAAAATGCTTATGCCACTTTCATTATAATATATTATTAGAGCAGATGATTCATTTAGGCCATAGTCACTTAACGTTTGTTTCATCCCCAAAAGCCGAGTACAACAATTGTCTACTACAATGTATTCATCTCTTCTGATGAAAGCAAGATACAATTTTTTGTTTTCAGAGAACCAGAAAACTAGATTACATCCTAAGTAAAAACAGGCACCCGAGGTGCTTTTACTATCATCGACACAACCTATCTAGTCTGTGTCCATATACTCGATTATCTTAATTCGTATAAAAGGTATACATGATAGCGTAGTTCGTTATTTGACTTATGTATTTTATAATAAGTTTTACAACATATAAGTAATATTCTTTTAGTTCACATTGATACGTAGCGCACGCGCGCACACACACACTATGCTTTATATCTGGTCTACTTGCACTTACGTAAATAAAGATGTCTATCATACTACAATATAAGGTAACATATATCTTTTTTTCGAATAAATTTTATTACAATTTGATAGAGGAACTCATAGGATTCCTAGCAATATTAGTCGTAGTTAAACCAAAGCGTTTAGTTCATTCAGTATCATATTTGGATTGACAAATAAAAATATGGTTAGGTTTTTATGCTACTTGACGACTTGAGAAGAATTGGAGTTCCCCCATCATAGACATTTAAAATTATGATTTCATTATGTTAGCAAATTTTTTAGCCTCCAACGGATAAGTGGAACAAAAAACTATGTAGTTAAGGAAACTTGGGTAATTAATAATTAATTTTTATTAGGTTTGATAAACATGGTAGGTTAACTACACTTGGTTAAAACCATTTTCCATTAGGAAATTTATTGATCTATCATACCAGTCACAAAGGGCCTATTTGAAACCATAAAGTTATTTCTTTAATCTAAATACATGATTTGGAAAGAAAGGATCTTGAAAACCTTTAGGTTGTTTTACATATATTTGATAAAGTTTAAATTTTAAATGGCAAAAAATTACAAGTAAGAGTCTAACAGATTCTAGTCTAGCTACAGGAGGAAGGGCTTCATCTATATTTATGCCATCAATTTGTGAATAACCTTGTACTACTAACCCATCCTTGCTTCTTAAGACATTACCAAACTCATCACACTTATTTTTAAAATTCATTTGGTTTCGATTATCTTACTCTGAGTAGGATGAGGGACTATACCAAACATCGTGTATTCTAATCTGTCTAAATTCTTCATTCACTGCTAACAACCAAGATTCACCTACAAATGCTTATTTTTACATGTTTTGGCTAAATTAAAGACACATAAGAACAAAAATAGAGCATTAAAAAATTGTGATTTAGTTCTTATAAGGTCCCTAACATCTCTTATGATGTTTTTCTTAGGGTATTTTGTCTTAATTCGATTTGGAACATCGGGTTCATAAGGTTGTAAGGAGTCAGAATTACTATTTGTTGACTATTTTGGTAAATCTTCACTTTAGAATAGTCAATGGGTAAAGGATTCTCACTTTCTTCCAAGTCATGAGCAACATTATCATACATAACAACATTAATGGATTCCATTATAGTTTTTATTTATTGATTAAACACACGTTAAGCACAATTATTTTGTGAATAACCTAAAAAGATAGCTTTTTCTCCACTAGTGTCAAACTTAAAGAACTGTTTTGTATCATTAAAAACATAACACTCACTTCAAAACATTGGGTTATGTACTATACCATAGTTTGTATGATTTTTTTTACTTTCTTTTCGTAAGTTCACTTTGTTTATTTTATGACATGCGATTTATGTAGCCTCGATCCAAAAGTATTTTGGTAAATTCTTAGCATGAAGCAAGACACGAGCCATTTATTGTATGGTTTGGTTCTTTCTTTCAGGTATGCTATTTTATTGAGGGATTTTGGGTGCACTAAATTCATATTTCTACCCATTTCCTATACAATATTTTACAACACCGGGGTATTTAAATCCTCCACCCTATCACTTCGATTCCTAGTTACTTGGATGTTCTTTTTATTCTAAATCCTTTAAAGTATTCTTAAAGTGTTTTGAAAAGTATATGATTATTCTTTCATAAATGCAATGCAAGTAAATCTAGTAAAGTCATATATAATGATAGGGATGTAAGAGTTACCACATATACTAGTAGTCCTAGAGGGACCCATTAAATCCATGTGAAGTAACTCTAAAGGGTGAGAAATTATAACATCTTTAACATTCTTTTTTTTACTATTTGACACGGTCCACAAATATGATATATGATTTTAGGTATTTTAGGTAGACCAAGAAAAAGTTCTTAACTAGTTAACCAAGACAAATTATCATAATTAATATGTGCTAGTCGTTCATACCATAAGTTTAAGTCAATTATCCTAGTGGATAAACAATTTTAAAATTCTTTATCTTGAATGATATCATAAGAATTAGCAGGTGTTCAATTTTTGTTCCATCTCGACTAACAATTTTACACTTTGATTTAGAAACATCAATAGTGTGATCGGTATCACAAAATTGACTTATACTTAATAAATTGGCTTTTAAGTCCTTTAACTAGTAGGACCTCATCTAAGTTAGGAAGCCCATCGCCTCTAATTGTTCCCTTGCCTATGATTCTAGATATTTTGACATCTCCAAAAGTGATATTTTCTCCAACAAAAGTTTATAAAGAGAAAAACTTTGATTTATCCCAAGTCATACGTCTAGAACAACATGAATTAAGGTACCACTGAGAATTTTTATATGATGCATTTAATGCTGATACAACAAGATTATATTTCAGTTGGTAACTTAATTCATCTTTCCTAATCCAGATTGCCTTAGTTTTGGGAAAAATTATTTTAGAGTTGAAAGGCATTGGCTTAGGTGGTGTGGGGTTCTTAACAAATTAAGCCTTAATAGGCATCCTAGGTCTACGAACTTTTTCTATTTTTCTTTAGTCAATTATAATATAATTTTCCTAAGTGACAAGTTTTGTAACAAAAATTTCAGTGATAAATCTGCTTAGCAGCGTAATGAGCTTGGTTCTAATTCTATTTTTGAAAATGTGGAATAGACATAAGTATTTTTGACGTTCTAGAGAGTCCACAATGGAGGGAAAACATTTATTTTCCTTTAAAACTAATTCCATCTTTATCAATAGGGGTATACTTTTGAGAATTCAAAAGTTATTTAACCTTGATACTAGAAGTGTTGAAAGCACTCAGTTTGTTCAATATTTTTTTATTGACATTCTAATTCTTTAAAATCATTTTAGATAACTTTCTATTTTTTTCTCTAATTAAAGACTACGTTCATTTAATTTTGAAATGCTTTTCTCTAGCATCAAGTTTTCAGTCTCAAAATATTCTATTTGCCTAGACTAAAAGTGTATTTGATTATTCAAAACATTAGTTTTAGATAACAACCTAACATTGATTTTTCCTAAATGTGTACACTTTTTCAAAACAGACTCGTAAAGTTTCTTAAAGTGTAGGTTATCATCATCACATTAACTATCAACATATTTAGTCTAGGTGAACACAATGCTGCAATGTATGAAGAAAACCAACAACGGGAAAAGAATCTGACATCGTAGCCTAGGGTTTATACAATAGTGAAAGATAGTCTCACTTATCGACTTGATGCCTTCAAGCCTGATACAGTCTTTTCTATTTGAACCTCTTTTCACAGTAATGTCGCAAGAATCGACCAATGTCTTCACAACGCAATCCTCATTCGTCCACCGATCTTTGACTATAATTTGTCACCCTAATCATGCGGAATCCAACATGCCAGCCAATACTCGAATGAAGTAGAGTAAATAATCTTGATTCTCAAAACATAAGATATCAAACTAACATATTGTATTAAAATCTAGATCTCTCAAACTAGGGTGTAAATGGGGTTAAAGAAGATTTTTTCTCTCAAAAAAATATTTTCGAAACGCTTGCTTTTAAATAAACTGTACCAATTCTTGTTTATATATAAAAAACTGAAAAAATGCAGAGGCAAAAAAATTGAGGCACATCATTCGAATGAAAAATCCAACTCGTTCGAACGAAAATAGGTCATTCGAATGAGACACCAAATCTCGCTAGAATGGGGAACAAATAACCTTTTAGTGAATATAATCTGCTTAGGGATAAAGGTCTCGTTCGATGATGTTTGGAACCTCATTAGAACGAAAACCAGTACCTCGTTCAAATGAGATTTCTCATTTGGATGGAACTTCTTTTCATTTAAAGGACTTTTAAACTAAAAAATCATTTTTGAGAATTTGCCTAATTAAAAAATAACACCCAAAACTAAGAAACCCAGAGATCAAGATAATAAATCGAATATACCTTTCTTGAGATGCCAATGCTAAAGACGAGAATTGACATAAATTTGATGTCTCTTTAACTCGAGCCACCGCATATCTTCATTGTATGGGATTGAAGGTACAAACTAAAACAACCTTAAATTATGACTCAAACGGTTTTGTGTAAACAAAATAAAGTTAATATTACATATTATTCGATAAACATTACTAACATTACATTATGACAAAATTTGTTCTTAAAAATATCCACATTTGGTTATTTGAGGATGAAATCAAAAGTAAAAAACAAGGCCGACAAACTCTAATGCTCTGTCCCTAAACCCCTAGAGGAAAAAGACATAAACAAGACTTGACCGAGTCTCTTGAGTATATTTGATCTTGTGAAAATTTTCCACAACAAATCCTAAACATAAACACTTAATAAACCTTTCAAATGCTAATAGAATATGAAATATATACCAATGTTAAGCCAGAATTCCCCGCATATGACCCCATTAATATATACCTTTCATGAGTGTTATCTTATATGTTTCTTTTTCTTTTCTTTTCCAAAGGATCTTACCAACGGTGGCCTTCTATGAAAATGCTATTTACTCCCTTCATAACTTTTTTCATTGTAGACTCTAATTTTTTTCTTAAGAGAATTATCACCACAATAGTTATTACATCCTCAAACCCCCCATATATATATATATACATACATATATATATATATATATATATATATGTGTGTGTGTGTGTGTGTGTGTGTGTGTGTGTTTGATAAGACTGATAGGAGAACATCCCACTAATTTCATGAAACATAAGAAGTTAAAATCTAAAAGATCTCGTAAAAGTGTGCGTGGATGTATATACAAAGACGAATCCATTAAGCAAAGTCATATGAGAGTAACTCCGTGACATGGAATGATTAAGAAACAATCCAGAGAATTTTAAGACACACTTTAATGTTCTAGAAACATGGAATGAAAGGGATTAAAACACACCACTATTCCATACAAAATATGTAAAATTACCACATAGCGAAACCAAAAATATTGTTTAGTTTTATAATTTTTTTACCAGAAAAAAATGAATCAAAAGAAAACAAAATCTTTTTATATTTTTCAAATAGACTAAAGAAATGAAGAAACAAAATACAAAATACACAATCGTCATAGCACTAGTTCTAATATATAACATAAAGAACAAGAATATAATATAAAGCACAAGAACAAGTGTGCAAAAAATGTGCAAATAAAATCTCTCATAAGATATTACATGTGATGAATCGTGTGAAAGCATGGGATAATCAACAATTTTAATATTTAATGCCTGAAAATCATATTTTCTAACCCAAATATATGATGATTTAGTGCCATGAGTTTTAGGAATTATGGTGACATGGGACTTAGACTTCCTAGGAACACTTTTAAGATAATTTTTTATAAGGTGATATTTAATACCACAATGTGTTCACGTGTAAGAACGAGGAAGGCGACCCTTAGGTCTCTATATGGGAATGTCCTTAATAGCACCTGAATCTCTAAAAAAAATTGGTCTTGTCTTTTGGAGCCGAAGAATTGGGATCATTGTAGATTAAACCTACCTTGTCATTTTTATTGTAGCCTAGACCTACCTTGTCATTCCAAATCAAATTTGACATGACTTGAGTCTCTTACTTCATCTTCTAACTTCATAATTCCAGAATCAAGAAAAAATTTAGACTCTTTAAAATTTGGGGACTCTTTCATGTCATCAATCATTCCTAGAAGGTTATCGCCCTCCTCAATGTATGCGAGCTTCTCCTTAAATTCTCAATAAATTATTCATTATTTCTTGAGGTACCTTTTTTCAACCTAGCGTATAATTTCAAGTTTTCCATTTTAAACTTCAGAGACTCCTTATATAGCTCCCAAAATGCATATTGAAGCTCACTACCCTCCTCATAAATAATCTCCTCATCTTAATCCTCTTCAAAAATTTGGGAATTACAAGACCGATCCTCAGAATTTCATGCACATGACTATCTTCATCATCGAAAGATTCTTCATTTTGGATCACATGAATACCTATGAAATCGGTGTAGTTACGCTCCCCGAGATAATTAATTTCCTCTTCCGACTCACTATCACTAAGGATAGTATTTTAATCTTTGGTTTTCTTACCTTCCTTCCTTATTTAGTGCTGCACTCAAAATCATGATGCCCAAACCCTTTGAATTCATAAAACTTGTCCCGATCATCCACCTTCTTTGGGTTATTACTTTTATTCCTATCACGATTGTTGTTAAATTTATTATATTTCTTATTAAAATTCTTATCTTCTTAATGCTTAAGAAATTTAACGAATTTTTTTACAAATCTAGCAATCTCTTCAGGTTCTTACTTAAGCTCACTATCCAAATCTAACACATCTTCCTTATATATTTTCATGGCTAAGATTTTCTCTGTATTTTCTTATTTATTTTTCTAAGGACACATGTTCATCTTATAGTTCTGGATATCACCTACAAGTTCTTGGACTCTTATAGCATCAATTTCGCTAAAGGAATCTAGTATCGTGAATTTGGCATTAAATCTTCTAGGCAACGACCTAATGAGTTTTCTCATAACTCCCAGTTCAGGGATAGTTTCACCTAGGATAAATGCGGGGTTAACAATATTAAAAAATTAGCATAAAATTCATCAAATGGTTTATGCTCTCCCCGTTTAATCAATTCAAATTTAGTTGTCAAATTTTGTAAGTTAGAAACCTTAACCATGTCCATACCTTCATGAGTGGATTTCAAAATATCCTAAGCATCCTTCGCGCTCTCACAAGTCATAATACATCTAAACTCTTTCACTGCGGCAAAAAAAAAAATTGCGTTTATACCCTTTGAATTAAATGTCGAGTCATATTTTTCAGCTTTTGTTCAAAATGAAAATACTTGTGGCAAAACAACCTTCAGTATGAGGATACCATTCGTTTTCCAAGGTGTTCCATATGTTCTCATCAATAGATTTTAGGAACAATCTCATATGGGCCTCCTAACAGAGATAATTTGTATCGTGAAATAAGGGAGACTAGGTAATAGAACTACCTTCATGGTTAAAATCCCTCTCAAACCCTAAACATGCAAACTGACTCATCACCACAATAACTTAGTGTAATTGCTCTAAGATAAATTTGAGACTACTAAGTGTGCGTAGGGTTATAGAAAATTCCAATTCTTAAACCAATTGATTTATAAATGTTATGAAACCTTTAGTCTAATTTTATCTTTCGTAAGTATACGCCTAGGTGATAATGAAAGAATAAAATAAACCAATCACATAAAACTGCAATGTACGAGGGAAACCCATAATGGGAAACACCTCAGACATCTTATCTTAGTGTTTATACAATAGTGACAGACAGTCTAACTCACCTACTCGACACCTTCAATTTTGGTGGAGTCTTAACTGCTTGAATTTTTTTTATATCAACTCCATAAGAATCCACCAATGGCTTCACAACACAGTCCTCCTATGTCTTGGTGGCCACCGATCTTTGACTAGAATCTGTCACCGCAGTCACACAGAATTCACCATGCCAACCAATAATCGAACGATATAGAGTAAATAATCTTGATTCTCAAAGCACAATATCTCAAACTAATACATAATATTAAAACTTGGATATCACAAATTAGGCTGTAAATAGGGTTAAAGAGGCTTTTATTTTCTACCTAAAAAACTATTTTCAAAACCCTTGTTTTATATATACTGTACCATCCCTTGTTTATGTAGAAATCCCAAATCATTGGCTACATAAAAATTGAGGCACCTCGTTTTGATGAAAAATCCAACTCGTTTGAAAGATCGAGTCAACCTCGTACGAATGAAATAGGTCGTTCGAATAAGATACAAGATATCATTATAATGAGGATCTAAGAACCTTCTAGTGAATACAATATTCTTAGGAATGAAGTTCTCTTTCGATTATCGTTTGAACATCATTGGAGTGAAAACTAATACATTATTATAATGTGAAACATAATCTTTAACAACCCCGACTTTATCACGTAATGGTTGGCTAGAAACACGATACGTTGAAGATGGGGCTTGGTTGTCAAATAATATCATACTCATCATCAAACCATATAAAATAATTATATAACCGCCATATATGAATTTAAACCTAAGCCTTTATAAAAACCACAAGCAAGTAAATCCAACATCCATAGTATGAATATATAAATGTATAAAAACCCATCATGAATGACATCTGAACTCAAACCGAAAGGAAATAAACTTCAGGCTTATGCCCTTATAATAATCCAGAATGAAATAAACTAAATGGAAAGAGAACCTAAGATAGAGTCAAGGAGATGAAATCTCCTAAATGTAAGCAACTGCAACGTTGGTGTCACCATAGTCCCGCTATCCCTGCCTAGGCACACCTGGGGGAGAAAAGCATTTATAATTTTGGGTCAGCGCCCTAAAGTGTGCTAGAATTAACTTACTTATTTTATGGTGTTAAAGTATAATTAATTCAAAGTGAGTGTTCCCATCATCACTCTAATGCATAAAATGTCTCACCCCTCACCTAAGAGTAGTGCTACTCGATTGCCCACCCATAGCCCTATATGGATACAAAATAAATATAATGAGAGTATATAAATGCATCTAGCAAAGTGAGATTCTAAGAAAAAGTTAAATACGTCCAAGTTACTATTTCCCAATAATATACTCATCATACTTACCGTAAAAAGATAAAAGCTAATATCATTCGTACTACATAGTATTGGGTCTGTGTTTTAGTTCACAACATTAGACTTAGAAATTTTTTCATTTATTTCCATTAATTTCGTATATATGTTTATATATGTGAAATTAAGGCATCTACATATAGAGTCCCTTTCGTTCTCTATCGAGGAGTCCGTATGAGTCTCCTATCCGAAACGGACAAACAAATCATAAGAAAATGGGAAAATAACTACGCAGTCACACCATGCCACATCCCATACCAAGAGGTGTCACTTGGATCCCAACATCAACACTTAACTCCTATAAGTGGTGTTGCCATGTAGTACCTAAAATACACCATGTTTAGCCACCTGTGCCGACGAGTGCTATGGTTCCAAATGCACATACCCCGATCGATAGGATAGTCCACGAATATAGGTATATCCACATAAAATTTTAGTTACATATTATCATGAGCAAAGGTAATTATCCTAATAATTATACCATATCTTCCCAAAAGAATTATACCATACTCATTCTTATTTAATAATTAACCAACATGTGAATTATTAAATAATCCTTCATTATCAAAATTTCATTAACTCTCTAGTTACTTTAGTCATTCTCTGATAAATAGTAACACGTTTCCATTTTTAATAAATTATATGATTGCCCAAACACGGTCCCACCAACTTGTATGAACTTCTAAAGATCCCTCGAACCTAAAGGAAGACCCCGTTCCTGGACCCCCAAAAATCGAACCAGTTCGGACCAAAGGTGAATCGGTTTGCACCTGGGTAAACAGCCCCGTTCGGCCCATATTTTTTCCAAGTTCGAGAATCTTAGTTTGCTACCAAAGTAATATTCAAAAGGCTCAATCCTTATTGTAGTTTTCAATCCCACTTCCCATAACCATTTTTTTACCCTCTTGGGATTATTTATTACATGATTTGATATTCAATTCAAGTCCCAAAGTATAGAATTTATGTCTCAAACTGTGTTTATGTATTTTTAGATTTTTATCCTTAAGTTCTTTAATCTCTACAACATGCAAGGTTACAATTCAATAAAAAATTTAGATCCTTAACACATATAATAGTCCTCTAAAGGGGATAATCATATAAATTCCATAAAGATCCTAAATCATGAGTTTTCCCTCGACATTTAACCCACAATTCATACCCATCCTAATTTCTGAATTTTCCTACCTTACCTTTAGATTCCAGACATTTATAAACAAGATTCAATTCATCGTTTAATTACCAAATATTCTTCAAATCCAGAACTCTACATGGAAATACATCACAATTATTTAAGAAGTATTTTGGACAAATAAAAGTGAGTTTGAAAATTTTGGCCTTAGATCTTAGATGTCTTCTAGGTTGATTCTTGGATTCCCTTTTGAATTTTCCTCCCCAATTCGTTATTGTGGGTTCTTGTTTGCTTCCTATAAGTGGTGTGGTATAGGGTTCTTAGATGTAACTCCGAGAGAGTTATTTAACTCATAATAAAGGTAATTAACTTACTAATCCCGACTTGTGCCTTATTCCACAACTTTGGACCCCCAAATCAGTCTAAATACCTATTCACTTAACCCTATATATATATCCGGTCCATTTCTAAAGGTTTAAAACACCTAAACAAGCCCATAA
The DNA here is from genome assembly GCA_949130495.1 of Sambucus nigra. Lineage (NCBI taxonomy): Eukaryota > Viridiplantae > Streptophyta > Magnoliopsida > Dipsacales > Adoxaceae > Sambucus > Sambucus nigra. Next base: position 658,684,482 of record OX422213.1, on the reverse strand, counting down.
ACATCCCGAAATGCATCCCAAATATTTTATTCAACAAATATATTTTTAAACTATGTCGCACACCATATATCAATTATTTAATTCACATGCAATTATTTCCTACTAAAATTATTTATCATGCAAAGTCAATTTCACATAGCAGGAAATAATAATTAATTTATTCATTCATACTTCATTATTTAAATTAACCGATTTAATTTAATTCCCACAATCTTTATTTTGTTCCCAAAATGGTTTTATTTTATTATAAAAAATGGGGTATTGCATAAACTCATTCGAACGAAAACTACTATCTTGTTTGAACGAATATTAATTTCATTTAAATGACTTTAAATTAAAAAACATTTTCTAATACACTTTTTTTCCAAAAATTGCCTCATCAAAAAATCAACACCCAAACTAAGAAACCCAAATATCGACATAATAAACCAAATATACCTTTCTTCAAATCCCAATGTTGAAGATGAAACTCGACATGAATCTGATGTCTCTTTAACTCCAGCCGCTTCATGTCTTCAATGCATAGGCTTGAAGGTATAAGTTGGCACAACCTTAACCTATGACTCAATTTTTTTTTCCAAACTAAATAAAGTCAATATTATAAATTATTCAATACACATTACAAACATTACATAATGACGACACTTGTGCTTACAAATTGAACAAATGTTCATTTATTCATTTAATTAGCCAAAAATTATCAAATACATTTTAATTATATATTTTCTTATATAATTCAAATTCTTCCAAGTCCCAATATTATTTTAATTAATTAATGTATTCAGGCTCTTAAAATTACAAGCCTTACAATATCCAATACATCTATACGAGTACGATATATCACCTTAGCCGTTTAAATAAGGATAAATGCACCCCAAGATAAACTCAATCCCATTTAATATCCTCATTGTATAAATAAAATGTCATACGCTCATTTATTTTATATACATGGCCTCTTGAAGTCCATGATGCATATAACCTAACTTACAAACTATAAACCTCAAGAAAATAAGGCTTCTCGACCCCTTGAGCAGGCTTGATCGATCGACCCACTAAGGGACTCATCGAACAACCTTAGTTCTAACCCAATTTATTGACACACAACAGCTCGATCGAACGACCCCCTAAATGACATAGTTTTATAAATATTTGCCTAAACTGAAGTATTTTATTTTTCTCTACCGTAGGTCACCATAGAAGGTTATCCCAACCTCTAATCAATCCATAATACATCCTAATAGTGTTTTAAAGGATTACAAATGGACCCAAGACCATATATTCAGTAAAAGGAACCGATATAACATGCAACAATGATTATTATTTAATTATATCATGTTATTAAATTGAGTTCATATGTAACTATGATTTTAACCATTTAGATTCTAGACTCAATGAATAATTCATATTTATAGAATGTGAAACCATTATTAATATAATTTCTCTAATCGATTACAAATTCAAACATGATATAAATAAGTAATCCAATTATCCATTAACTAGTTAAAAGTTTAGATTGAGTAATGAGATTCTGAATATTCAACGTTCGTAATCATTGCATTTAATCATTAAAAAGTTGTAGCAAATAAATAAAGAAAATCTAGGTAATTCTTTCATATATTCTCGGTGTTAAATCTCCATTATTGGTGATTTCTTGATCCATTCCTCTGTAATACCCCGTATTTTTATGCTATATTAATTTGGGGATTTATTAAATTTAATGTGAGTGAATTATTTAATAAAAATCCGGAAATTAATTATGTTATAATTATTAACGTGACGAGAGTTAGTAATTATATGAAATTTGTTGAATATTACTAATGAGCAAAGTAATATATTATATTGGTTATATTGAATGTCATGAGTGAGTTAAATGACAACTTCGCAAACTTAGGTCGGGACGTGTCCGTGTCGCGTCGGGACTAAATTTTTATAAATAAAAAGTGAATAATTTATAAGTTGCTCGTATGGTCATTTTGAGTGGGCCAACATGTCCGGAAGGGTCAAGATAGTCAGAAAAGTGTACCCGGGGGTGTAGTTTGGGTCTCGGGGCGTTTTTAGGCCTAATTAGTAACCCGGGAGGGCATTTTGGTCATTTTACATTTTTGGGTAATTAAACCCACGAAAATTAGAAGGGCTATATCTGATATTGAGGTTGTCACCTAGGGTTAGAATACCCAAAACCTAGAATGACCATTATAGAAGAGAAGAGAGAGCTCTCAAGCAATTCCAAGGCTCAAAACTCAACCGTTTGCACCGCCGTCACCGCCAACGCGTAGATCGCGAAATGGGGAACGCAACCACACCAAAATCAGCCACAATCCAGACTTCTGAAAACCCCAGGCAAGTGTTTATCTTGCTTATTTCGTTGGTGCAATTTTCATATTAGTTTAGGAATGATTAGGGAGGAATGATATGGAAGAAACCCCAAATTGTGACAGGAATTTGCATGTAGTAAAGACTTAAACCTTATTCTGGAAACCTTTTGTGATGTAGAAGAATAATGCACCAAATTTTGGTGTAAATAAGAAAGAAATTCTGGGATAAAACATATTAGAATCATGATTTAGAGATTTTTAGGGTTCTTGAGTTTTAAATGAATTTCGGTATGATTAATCCATGTTATTTAGTGACGTAAATTGACATGCTTTACGTAGAATGTTTATCATATCATGTTAGGATGTTAGTGGTAGAATTTTTGGGACGTTTGGGATTAGAAAATATGGACTTGGATGAAGATAGATGGTAGAACCCGTAACTGCAATTCTGCAGAAATCAAGATACCTGCTTGATCGATCGATCGAGCCTAGAGCTTCGATCAATGGAAGGCTCGATCGATCGAGCCCCAAACCTCGATCGATCGACCCCTCTTGGCAGAATCTTATTTCCCTTTGTTAAATGAGTTAAATTTAATTTATCGTGAAATAATTCTTGGACCTTCTTAATAAAATGTTTTGGGAAATATGGAAGACCAGTAGGGCATATGAATCATCTTGGGACTCTTAATATGAGACGAGAATTGCACTTGTGGGATTGTTACTTTATGATTGATGAATTTATGAAGTTACGGGAGAGTTGCGTAAGAGAATTACGTTGGAACATAAAAAGGATGCCTACTGAATTTTATACTTGGGAGGATAGAGTCCACGAGTGTCACGTAATGAGTTGGAGAAACCCTTCGAGTTAAGGTTAGTAACGAACCCTTATAAGAAATACTTAATGTGAAAAAAACATTAAGGATCAATATCGTAATCATGGGTGATGAGAGAAACCTATATTGATATGATAATAAGTGGTATATTTATATGGTTGTGTATGCATATATTATATACGTGTGGAAAACCATACCCGCGCTACTTGCTATCCCTGCGATTACCGCTCTGGGACAGTCTTATCTCGATGGGACCTTTATGGGGGATATTGACTTGTACCATAGGAGATAGATATCCTTTGTACATGCTATCGGAATGATAGTTCAGACGGTCCTAAGAGACGTGAGGGTATGTACTGACCTCTTAGAGACTTGGAATCTATGCTTCGCCTCAATCTTGTTTGTATATATGTTGATACAGTTCGAGAGTGATTCCGAACTTGTATTTCCCTTAGTGTGAGCAATACGGGGATTGGATAGCAGAGTATGCCTGCACCATAGATTGTATGTTGGTGCTGTTAGAATGTATATATTATACGAGTGCTTAATATATATATATATATATATATATATATGAAATTTGGGAAATTTAAACTGTTACTGTGATATGGTAAGTGAGGAATGATTCTGGACTATAAATCGGAAATACTTGTTTGAAAAGTATAATATGACACTGGGAAACTTTATAAATCAATGAAACAAAAACGAGAGTTGTGTTACAAATTGGAAATATCCTTTTTAAACAATTATATTGTTCGATTTTGAAATCTTATGAGTAATTTAAGATAAGCCAAATTGTTAGGAAGGTTAGTGATAAAATGATAAGATAAACCGTCAGGAAGGTTAGTGCGATAGGTGTGCACATTAGAAGAGAGGTGAGGATTTCTCAAGAGAGTGTCACACTAATATGTTGTTGCATTGGCCTGTATCAATTTAAATACTTGCTAAACGAATTTTAAATCATACACACTATCGGGCTCTGACCCGTTTCTTTTCTCTCTCTATCTTGTATATATATGTATGTATTACAGGTGCCCAGCCACAGGGCGTCTTGCTTAGGATCCCTCGGAAGGAACGCGCTGCAGCTTAGGTGGGAGTTGCAGGTCTCTTGAGTAGACGACTTCGTTCATTCGGATCCACTCTTAGTACTTTCATTTAGTTGGGCATGTGTAGCTCTTTCCATTATTCCGTTGTTATCGTACATTTGTATTTCAGTTATTTCCAGTACTGTTACTATGGGATATATTTCAGTTTGGATGTGTGACTTCAGATTTCGTATGTTGACATTCGATTGACGAATGTTTTAAATTAATTGGATTATGTTGCAGAATTTAATGTGGTGTGATTCATACTTATTGAATGTTGTTAATAAAATAAATAATTTTTTCTTTAAATAAAATTTGGAAAGTTATGTATAAAAATGGTTTTGACACTTAGCTTAATTAATTAGGGTGTTAAATTGGAAAATTTATTTTTCGACAGTGATGCTAAGAATGAACCAACTGTTCACCTTGATTTAATTTAATAAAGGAGTGATCGCCCGGTATTTAATTAGGCAGGGTGTCACAGGTGGTATTAGAGCATCAGGTTCTAGTGTCCATAGGATCTGTACGGCTTATTTCGCTTTCCGCTTAACGTTTTTGCTATATCGCCCTATTTTTAGGATTGTTGTACTCTTGCTTTTACGTTTAAGTCTTCAGCTATTTGAGATTTGATAATAACTGTAGACTAATAAACTTTTTCACGTTTCAGATGCCTCTGAGACGTGCTCCGAAGGATAGGCATGCCCAGGCCGAGCAACCAGCAGCTCCGGCACAAGGCACTATGAATGCAAATGAAGTAGCCGCCATTGTTGCTCAGGCGGTGAATACCGCGCTAGCGGTGGTTCAGCAGGCCACACCCCAGGTTCAGGCAGTGGCGCCAGTACCAGCACAGCTCCCATCTGCATGGGAGAGGGTTCGGGATGCTTTTCAGAAAGCACATCCCCCTGAGTTCTCTGGTAGCTCAGATATCGTCACAGTCAGCCAACGGAAGAAAGACATCCAGCGGCATCTCCATATGTATGAGTGCACTGACGTGCAAAAGCAGTTATTGGGTGGGCGCCACTTTGCAGTGGTGGGAGTCCACTACCACTTTGGAGGAGAGGGACACGATCCCTATTCAGTCATTTTGGGAGCGGTTTGATCGCAAGTATTTTCCACCCGCCGTGCAGACTGAGATGAGGCGGATATTACTGAATCTGAAGCAAGAGAATTCCACCGTAGCAGAGTATGAGGAGGAGTTCACGAGACTTCTCACCATCGTGCCAGATGAGGCACCCACTGAGAGCAAGTGGATTATATTGTTTGTCGACGGGTTAGCTTGGAGGATCCGTCAGCACCTTATTGGGAATTTGTCCCTGAGTACTTTCACTGATGTACTCAATTCTACGTTGCTACATTGCCAGGATCACCGCTTCCATCTTCAGGGAAGCAAGAGAGCAGGAGAGTCCCGCCAGCAGGGCAGGACCGGGGGTAATAGTGCCAGTGGGGCACCATCTCATGGACAGACTCGTCAGCACGAGCAGAGTTCCCATCAGGGGGACCCTGCTAAGCGATTCTGTTTAGGTGATTCTAGGCAGGGATTTGGGGGTTATAGGTAAGGCCAGTAGGGCCAGCCTAATCAGTAGGGCCAGCAAGGCCAATACCGACAACAGGGTCAGCAGCAGGGACAGCAGGGCCAACAGCGTGCTAATCAGGGCCAACAGGGCCAGTGGCGGGGAGGTAACGGCTAGCAGGGCCGTAGTCAGGAGGGATAGAGGGGAGGTAACTTCATAGGCCGATGTTTTGGGTGCGGTAAACATGCCCACAGACGTCAGGATTATCCGGAGGGTGATAGGGCCCCACAGCAGCAGGGAGCCCGTAATGAGCCACAGAGGCCACTTTTTCCACCTGCCCTCCCAGCTCCAGCCTAGGTGCCAGCCCTACCAGCCGTTCCAGCAGCTCCAGTAGAACAGGGGCAGTTATAGTATGGACGTGTATATAGCATCCACCAGGCAGCATCTCCACAGGCACCACCCGGGATTGAGGGTATGTTTCCTATCCATGGTATTATGGGTCGAGTTTTGTTTGATACGGGGGCAACACATTGTTTTATAGCTACGCGTTTTGCGAAGGCCTTAGGGTTGTTAGCCACAGCAAAGAGCACAGTGACGTGTGTAGACTCACCACTGGGGAGTGGGTCCCTTATTTTCTTTATATGCCAGGGAGTGGGGATAGAGATTGGTTGCTTGGTATTACCTGCAGACATGTTAGTTTTAGACATGCATGAGCATGATGTGATTATTGGTATGGATTGGCTCGCGGCTTATAGAGACATGATTGATTGCTTCGGTGGGAGCATTATTTTTTCCATTTCGGGGAAAGAGATGTTTGTAGTGGCGATGCCTCGCCCAGAGGGAGGTTCGACCGCTCATTTGTAATACATAGAGGAGGATACCTCTAAGGAGGTTGTGATTCCCTTAGATTCGATCCCAGTTGTCAGGGAGTATTCCGATGTGTTGCAGGAGATACCAGGCCTACCCCCCAGTCGAGAGATAGACTTCGTCATAGATTTATTGCCAGATACGAGACCTATAGCACGCGCACCGTACCGTATGGCTTCGGCAGAGATGCGAGAGCTACGAGATCAGATTGAGTAGCTGTTAGGTTAGGGCTTCATTCGTAGGAGTACCTAACCTTGGGGCACTCCAGTCTTGTTTGTGAAGAAGAGAGATGGTTCACTGAGATTGTTTGTGGGCTACCGGGAGCTGAACAAGGTCACGATACGGAATAAGTATCCGTTACCTCGAATCGATGATCTTTTCGACCAGTTGAGGGGAGAAACTTTCTTTTCGAAGATAGATCTGAGGTCGGGGTGCCATCGGTTGCGTATTAGAGAGAAGGATGTTTCAAAGACTGCCTTCTTGACGAGATATGGGTCCTATGAGTTCAGGGTGATGTCGTTCGGACTCACAAATGCTCCAGCCATTTTCATAGACTTGATGAACCGAGTATTCATAAAGTTCTTGGATCAGTTTGTCATCGTCTTCATAGATGACATCTTGATATATTCACACTCCGAGGAGGAGAATGCCGAGCACTTGAGGCAGGTTCTTCAGACTCTACGAGAGCATCAGTTGTATGCTAAGTACGAGAAGTGAGGATTCTAGTTGCAAGAGGTACAGTTCTTGGGGCATGTTGTTTCTGAACAGGGGATAGCAGTTGACCCGAGTAAAGTGTCAGCGGTGAGGGAGTGGGGACAGCCCACGACACCGATGGAAGTGCGTAGTTTTTTGGGGTTAGCTGGTTACTACAGGAGATTTATTCGGGGATTCTCCAAAATAGCGGGTCCACTGACAAATCTGACTCGCAAGGGGGTAACATATGTTTGGGATGATGCTTGTCAGTTGGATTTCGACGAGCTAAAAGACAAGCTTACTTCAGCACCAGTCCTTGCGTTACCGAAGCCGGGTGTGGAGTACCTGGTTTACACCGATGCGTCCTTACGGGGACTTGGGGGAGTACTTCAGCAGGAGGAGAAGGCTATAGCTTTTGCCTCCCGCAAGCTTAAGCGGCATGAGAAGAATTACCCCACCCACGACCTGGAGTTAGCAGCGGTCGTCTTTGCATTGAGGATATGGAGGCACTATTTTTTGGGGGAGAAATTCCATTTGTTCACAGACCACAAGTCATTGCAGTACCTATTCACTCAACGAGAGCTGAATATGCGTCAACGCAGATGGCTAGAGTTTGTGAAGGACTACCAGTTCGATATACAGTATCATCCGGGAAAGGCCAACGTAGTTACTGATGCGTTGAGTCGTAGACCGGTAGACGAGGTAGCGGACGTCTGGAAAGAAAAGTGGAAGGAGTTGGGTCACCAGGACGCAGTAGCCCGTTCTTTCATATCCGTTATGTTAGTCACACCCGAGATTGTTATAAGGGTGATACAGGCACAGACCACAGACCCATTTTTCCAGGAGCAGATTGTACGACTTTTAGCCGAGGGTGATGAGTCATATTCTGTTAGTTCTGATGGAGGTTTGCGGTTTAATGGGAGATTGGTAGTTCCAGAAGGGGCGGAATTACGTCATGCAGTGATGACCCAATCTCGCGGGTACCGATTTGCGATGCATCCTGGAGGGGATAAGATGTACCAGGATATGAGGAGACAATACTGGTGGAGTGGGATGAAGAAGGACATTGCTGAGTTTGTGTCCAAGTGTTCTACCTGCCAGCTGGTGAAGGTGGACCATCAGAAACCTTCAGGGTTGCTTCAGCCATTGGAAGTACCCGCATGGAAGTGGGAGAGTATTTCCATGGATTTTATTACAGGGTTGCCTACATCACAGCGGGGCCACGACTCTATCTGGGTGATTGTAGATCGTCTGACTAAGGTGGATCATTTTCTATCGGTGTGGACAGACTATACCACGGGTCAGTATGCTCCGTTGTTTATTGCTGAGATCGTGAGATTACACGGGGTGCCCCTGAATATTGTGTCAGATAGAGACAAGATTTTTGTGTCACATTTTTGGGAAAGCTTTCAGGAGGCTATGGGTACTGATTTGAGGTTGAGTTAAGCTTATCACCCACAGACAGATGGATAGACAGAGCATACTAATCAGATGTTAGAGGATATGCTACGCATGTGTGTTCTTGATTTTGGAGGAGGTTGGGAGCCACACCTTCCACTGGTAGGGTTTGCTTATAATAACTCGTATCAGTTCACGATTGGCATGGCTCCATTTGAGGCTTTGTATAGCAGGCCTTGTCGTTCCCCAGCTTGTTGGCTTGAAGTGAGGGATAACAAGTTGCTAGGACCAGAGGTGATTCAGGAGACCTCCACGAGGATTGAGATGATCAGGAGTCGCGTTCGAGTAGCCCAGGACAGGCAGAAGAGCTACGTCGATGCGAAACGGTTCTTCCGCGAGTTTAGTGTGGGGGACCAAGTGTTATTGAGTGTATCTCCTATGAAGGGAGTGATGAGGTTCGGGAAGAAGGGGGAATTGGCTCCGAGGTACGTGGGACCATTTCCCATAATCGAGAGGATTGGGCCGATTGCATACAGGTTGGGACTGCCAGAGCATTTACATCGCATCCATGATGTATTCCACATCTCGTCGTTGAGACGATATCTTCGGGATGATATGGCCCATACTCTCATTGCGATAGATGAGATAGACTTACAGCCTGATAGCTCTTATGAGGAGAGACCAGTGGCTATCCTAGACTTTAGCGAGAGGAGATTGAGGTCGAAGATAGTTCCACTTGTGCGGGTCCAGTGGGAGCACCATAATGTGGAGGAATCCACTTGGGAGCGCGAGGCAGATATGCGCGAGAGATATCCGGATTTGTTTGTACCAGGTATGCCTTATCTTTCGAATTTCGGGATGAAATTCCGTTATTAGGGGGGAAGTATGTAATACCCCGTATTTTTATGCTATATTAATTTGTGGATTTATTACATTTAATGTGAGTGAATTATTTAATAAAAATCCAGAAATTAATTATGTTATAATTATTAACGTGACGAGAGTTAGTAATTATATGAAATTTTTTGAATATTACTAATGAGCAAAGTAATATATTATATTGGTTATATTGAATGTCATGAGTGAGTTAAAGGACAACTTCGGAAACTTAAGTCGGGACGTGCCCGTGTCACGTCGGGACTAAATTTTGATAAATAAAAAGTGAATATTTTATAAGTTGCCTGTATGGTCATTTTGAGTGCACAAACGCGTCTGAAAGGGTCGAGATAGTCAGAAAAGTGTACCCGGGGTGTAGTTTGGGTCTCGGGGCGTTTTTAGGCCTAATTAGTAACCCGGGAGGGCATTTTGGTCATTTTACATTTTTGGGTAATTAAACCCACGAAAATTAGAAGGGCTATATCTGATATTGAGGTTGTCACCAAGGGTTAGAATACCCAAAACCTAGAACGGCCATTGGAGAAGAGAGGAGAGAGCTCTCAAGCAATTACAAGGCTCAAAACTCAACCGTTTGCACCGCCGTCACCGCCAACGCGTAGATCGCGAAACGGGGAACGCAACCACACCAAAATCAGCCGCAATCCAGACTTCTGAAATCCCCAGGCAAGTGTTTATCTTGCTTATTTCATTGGTGTAATTTTCATATTAGTTTAGGAATGATTAGGGAGGAATGATATGGAAGAAAACCCAAATTGTGATAGGAATTTGCATGTAGTAAAGACTTAAACCTTATTCTGGAAGCCTTTTGTGATGTAGAAGAATAATCCACTAAATTTTGGTGTAAATAAGAAAGAAATTCTGGGATAAAACAGATTAGAATCATGATTTAGAGATTTTTAGGGTTCTTGAGTTTTAAATGAATTTCGGTATGATTAATCCATGTTTAGTGACGTAAATTGACATGCTTTATGTAGAATGTGTATCATATCATGTTAGGATGTTAGTGGTAGAATTTTGGGACGCTTGGGATTGGAAAATATGGACTTGGATGAAGATAGATGGTAGAACCCGTAACTGCAATTCTGCAGAAATCAAGATCCCTGCTTGATCGATCGATCGAGCCTAGAGCTTCGATCGATGGAAGGCTCGATCGATCGAGCCCCAAACCTCGATCGATCGACCCCTCCTGGCAGACTCCTATTTCCCTTTGTTAAATGAGTTAAATTCAATTTATCGTGAAATAATTCTTGGACCTTCTTAATAAAATGTTTTGGGAAATATGGAAGACCAGTAGGGAATATGAATCGTCTTGGGACTCTTAATATGAGACGAGAATTATACTGGTGGGATTGTTACTTTATGATTGATGAATTTATGAACTTACGGGAGAGTTGTGTAAGAGAATTACGTTGGAACATAAAAAGGATGCCTACTGAATTTTATAGTTGGGAGGATAGAGCCCACGAGTGTCACGTAATGAGTTGGAGAAACCCTTCGAGTTAAGGTTAGTGACGAACACTTATAAGAAATACTTAATGTGAAAAAAAAATAAGGATAAATATCGTAATCATGGGTGATGAGAGAAACCTATATTGATATGATAATAAGTGGTATATTTATATGGTTGTGTATGCATATATTATATACGTGTGGAAAACCATACCTGCGCTACTTGCTATCCCTGAGGTTACCGCGCTGGGACAGTCATATCTCGATGGGACCTTTATGGGGGATATTGACTTGTACCCTAGGAGATAGATATCCTTTGTACAGGCTATCGGAATGATAGTTCAGACGGTCCTAAGAGACGTGAGGGTATGTACTGACCTCTTAGAGACTTGGAATCTATGCTTCGCCTCAATCTTGTTTGTATATATGTTGATACAGTTCGAGAGTGATTCCGAACTTGTATTTCCCTTAGTGTGAGCAATACGTGGATTGGATAGCAGAGTATGCCTGCACCATAGATTGTATGTTGGTGCTGTTAGAATGTATATATTAAACGAGTGCTTAATATATATATATATGAGATTTGGGAAATTTAAACTGTTACTGTGATATGGTAAGTGAGGAATGATTCTGGACTATAAATCGGAAATACTTGTTTGAAAAGTATAATATGACATTGGGAAACTTTATAAATCAATGAAACAAAAACGAGAGTTGTGTTACAAATTGGAAATATCCTTTTTAAACAATTATATTGTTCGATTTTGAAATCTTATGAGTAATTTAAGATAAGCCAAATTGTTGGGAAGGTTAGTGATAAAATGATAGGATAAACCGTTGGGAAGGTTAGTGCGATAGGTGTGCACATTAGAACAGAGGTGAGGATTTCTCATGACAGTGTCGCACTAATATGTTGTTGCATTGGCATGTATCAATTTAAATACTTGCTAAACGAATTTTAAATCATACACACTATCGGGCTCTGACCCGTTTCTTTTCTCTCTCTCTCTTGTATATATATGTATGTATTACAGGTGCCCAGCCACAGGGGGGTCTTGCTTAGGATCCCTTGGAAGGAACGCGCTGCAGCTTAGGTGGGAGTTGCAGGTCTCTTGATTAGACGACTTCGTTCATTCGGATCCACTCTTAGTACTTTCATTTAGTTGGGCATGTGTATCTCTTTCCATTATTCCGTTGTTATCGGACATTTTTATTTCAGTTATTTCCAGTACTGTTACTATGGGATTTATTTCAGTTTGGATGTGTGACTTCAGATTTCGTATGTTGACATTCGATTGACGAATGTTTTAAATTAATTGGATTATGTTGCAGAATTTAATGTGGTGTGATTCATACTTATTGAATGTTGTTAATAAAATAAATAATTTTTTCTTTAAATAAAATTTGGAAAGTTATGTATAAAAATGGTTTTGACACTTAGCTTAATTAATTAGGGTGTTAAATTGGAAAACTTATTTTTCGACAGTGATGCTAAGAATGAACCAACTGTTCACCTTGATTTAATTTAATAAAGGAGTGATCGCCCGGTATTTAATTAGGCGGGGTGTCACATCCTCCTATTCCACAATGAGGGCTTTAATTCTCTCTAATGTTATGATAATTACAAGAGCTAATGATATGATTTAATCTCTAATTTCTTAGGTCCCCTATTAGACGAAATTGGAGCCCCCAAGTTATCTCAAATTAAAAGATTTCAATGACATAAAACATATTATTAGAATTATACGCCTATTATTTATTCATTTGAAATTATGTTCTATTACATTCTTCCTTGAATAATGAAATTTCTTCCCTGGAGTTCGACTCACTCCCAATTGGAAAAATGTTGAATTCATCTCTACAATATCTTTTTATATCCTCTATAGCTATTATCAGCCGAAATTATATATTTCTCAAATTGATATGTTGATAGACCATGTAATCTTATAAGGAAATTCGAGAGACTATCTCCATTTGATCGAATCTTCTGCTTACTTTAAGTAGTCCTCCTACCATACCTAATAAGGGCCACCTTTGTTGACGTTTAATTAACTACGGACCAAGTGGCTTATTATATCATACCTCGCATCCCATATATGAAAGAATGAAAAGATCGCCATTACCATGCTTGAAAGGGTTCCTTATAACTCAATAGTAAGATAACTCATGTTTTCCCCAAACATGATTCATTTGTTCAACCTACCCATCACTCTAAGGTTATACGATGTAGTCAATTATGGATCAATACCCATGACCTACTGAAAAATTAACCCAAAACTGTTATAAATATGCGCTATGGGACACAAATAAGGTTATGTTCCTCTTCAATCCTACCCACCAGTACTGGTTCCTTATAACTCAATACATACCATTTTCCTCTGAGTCATACTCTCCATCAAAATGTCTTATGGAAACCATTACTAAATACGAAGCCATCTCTAACCAACTGTGAAAACCAAGGTATCTAAAATGACCGTCCCTGGCCAATGCATAACACCACCACATCATCTCTTAATTTCTAAGAAAAAATAGGACTCTAGAGTTGGGTGCAAAAGTTAAAGTAAGGAACCCACTATACCCTTATATCTAACTTAGTTGGTCATCGAGGTCTAATAAGTACTGGAATTATAACATCAAGGACAATAGCCCTTCAGATTAAAACATTATTTTATAACAACTACCATTTTCAAATACCATCACTATAGCTAGTATGTATCTTGACATCCCATGAAGTCTAATCTCAATACTCCTTATCATAACAATAATCAAGGATCCTCATAATCTCCTCGATTGCGAGTGCCTGATTCCCAATACCACATATACCACCCTCAGCGAGGGGTTCACCCATTCCAAAAGTGATACCTCACCTCTATGGTTCTAACTATTCCACTAATGAAAAAAATATCATGTGTTCACGATATCCAACGGGGTATAAATACGCCCATTTCAAGTCCAACATATCATTATAACTATTTATTTACATATGAACATCTAAACAATCCAATAATCAATATAGTATTGTGTTATGATAACATATTATAATATATAATCTTATAAAAATATGAGGAAAACTCTCCGTAGCCACCCAGTTCTAAAAATAACCCATTTGATCCTACTATAAATACTTATTATCATTCGTATTCTCATTTCATTAAGAGCTAACCATAACTATCAATCCAAATCATATGGAACTCATTTTTGTACAACTATGCAATAACTAACATATCTCTAACTCGAGTACACCTAACTCGTGGTCAAAATCGATTAACTCACTTAAGACCCATAAGTAAACATCATTACTAACACATTCACAATGTAAAACCATAGTAAGGCACTGCCATAAGTCACAAATATTGCCCACTCGCACATTCCCATCACGAGTTCACACAACCCATGGCTATGACAAATAGGGCACTCGTATGCTTATAAATAAATCAACCAAAATATACGACATGCACATGACCCATCGTGGACATTATTAACTTAATGAATGGGTAACTCATAACTAATAAAAACAATTGAGAAAAGGTAGGTTATAATATCCTAATCGCAACACCTAATAGGAACTTATATGTGAGACAAATAATATAAACAAGGAAACCCACATATGTACTTATAAAATACCTATTTGACTGTTGGTCCAATAACATATATAATCTCTAACATACATACCAAGCCTTTTATTCCATTTGGACCGACATGTCTAATCGCAAAGATCATATCCCAGTGAATCTCGATCTCCTCAAAACCATCATATTCATTCCAATATACGCCTTCATCATAAGATAAAACATATCTAAGTTAATAACATAAGACATAACCATGCGAACTTCACTAAGAATAATTCCACAAATATAAGTAACCTTGGGCAAATCGAGTATGCCCCTATCACGTATAAAACTTCATCATCAGCTTATACACACGCGACGCCTACATATGACTAATCATGCGCTTTATTATATCCCCAATGAAAGTACTATGTCATTTACAAATATGTTATCTCAATATTCCATATGTGCTCATGTACCGATGCACCCACAAATAATATCGTAAAATAGGCATACTCTAGGACTATATATCCAACAATAGCTACACAAAAAATCTATGTATATATGTATCCATAGCATTGACTTGCGTATAGACAAATGTAACTGTAGGCACCCAAACCCATCTATTGGCATCGGGTCATAGATTTGTAAACTTCCTCACATCCTAACATAAACCGTGATATAATATATATTCCTAGATTATCACATACCTATACATACATAAAATACAATTATAACACGAGTGAATAGGAATCTAAAATTGACGATGAATTTATTAAGGCATATAATATTTAGATACATAGTAGTTCACACATGGTTTCACCAACTCCTAATGAGGTGATACATAGAAACAAAATTAATCTGAACTTATGGCTACTCATTACACGTCAGTGCTAATTTTAATGATGGTAGATTTATCGAAGACAATCTAACCATTATTAATTCTTCCTTGTAATATCCTAAATTGATTTTAGGTGACTATATAACTACATTGCTTTATGATATATGCTAGTATCAATATATGTGAAATTTATTTGGAGCTCTCCTTTATGGTTCCTATAACTATCTTATAGCCTTTTTTGTCACTTATTCCATAGCCTCTAGGGGTAATAGTTGTCCAAGTCACATAAATATAATCCTCGATCGAATCATGCTCTCCTCTTTAGATTTTGAAGCTCTATTGGTTCGTAATATTTTACACAACTGGTGCATTCACTACTCATAGTAACTAATATGCCTACAGTGTACCCTTGTACTTAGGGTCATTAACATCGGCCTGTCTTACAGTCAAGTTGACAGGAGGCTTATAACATCCATCGGGGAAGGTCATATTTTGCAAGGTCGGCTCTTCATTAACCAACCTCGGCTAGGTAGCAGCCGAGGTCAAGAGCACCTTATGGGGGCAGGTTATTTCCAACATCTTACTCTTCTTGAGTCGATGTTACATCTTACCTCGTTCCCAACCTCAGCCAGTCTTCCTGGATGTGGTCATCGTGGTTATTGATAAGACAAAGTAACACTATCGAACTTTAATAACCTCGTACTTGGCCAGACTGAGGTTGCAACAGTTAATAGAACAAGTCCGAGCACATGCAAGCACATGGAAGGCTTGGAACACGTGATCAAATCAGTTATAACCGAATCATTCCGCTCATGTGGGGGAATATTTTAGTCATCATTACCTACATGAGATCAGCCAGGTGTCGATAAGATACTGGTTTGATCCTCATACACATGCTCATTGCATGCTTGGGGGGTATATTACACCCCCAAGCACTATATATAGAGGTCTTCCTCTACCTTGCAAAGGGATCCATAATTGTAACCCTAGTTGAAACTCTGCTAGAATACACAATAGAGAGAGAGATAAAGTGAGAGATTATATCACGGGTAATTAGTGCTATTATTATAGTGAAATTACCCACACTCACAGTGGATGTAGGCCAGATTGGCTTAACTACTTATATACTAGTGTGCCTCCCCTTCTGCTCACCTCCCTCTCCTGGATATTTACTCTTGTGCTGCCATTATTATTGTTAGCTTGAGATTATCAACACTTCACACTGGTGGTGCTGTTTACAACATCATCATTTTGGCATCGTTTGTGGGAATGAGAGGATTCATCTCTCACTCCTTTTTCTGCTTGACCTCATTGGAGACTTTGGTGGTGAACCAAATCTCTTCCTTCGCGTGGAGCTATCTCACCCTTTAAAGGGATTTTTATAGGTATCAAACTTTTCTAAGTGTTTTCATTTGCAAGATCTCTAGTTTTTTCCATAGAACCAGATTTACCACCTCCAATATCTGGTGTTGGAGGACCCAGTTCCATCCAGGCACCACCCGAGTCTAAGATGGCTGAGGTGGCACCAGCCTTGAAGTCCTTAGCTGTAACTCAGCAAGTGATGCAGGAGTAATTTGCCCAGTTTAGCCAGAACATAATAATGAGACCACCTGGGGTCTCACCGTAAATGATTACTCCGACAACTGCTCAGCCACAACATGAGGCTAAGGGACCACCTCAGACACCGCCAAAGGACCAACCTACTCCTCAGCGAAGGAGGGATGTTAATGGCATTAGGCGTCTACGCCTGAGGAGGTAAGGAAACCCTTGCCATGAGGATAGATATGATGACATTGAGGCAGAGAATGCTCCGGCAGACTTTTGGGAGCCGTATGAGGACTCAAACAACACTTTATGTCCCATGCAGCAAAGTCGATGTCAGTGTGAAAGACGAGATGGTGATGTACGACAAAGAGGATCATCTTTTGATCGCGTAAGTAGAGGGTCAAACTTTTAAAGGCTTGACCCAGTTAATGATCTGAGGGAGAGGATATCCAGGTTAAGAAGCATAGCCGGTTCACAAAGAGAAGGTGGAGATCATCGGCCTCATCATGGCCTACTCCCACATGGCCGAGATTATGGTCGGAGGGAGGTCAATAGCCGACGTTGTGTAGCAGCTGAGGAACACTCAGTCCACCCTTTGGAGGTGGCTGGGGATAACCTTGGCCAAGCTGACGTTGCTAAGACCTAGAACGATTCTATTCAAATGCTGGAAGAGAAGATATGGTATCTAATAAAAAATCGAGACCCACTACAAAAGAGTACTCAGAGGGCTCACCATTTGTGGAAAGGATTGTCAATCTCCCAACCCCTACCAAATTTAAACCTTCGGTGGTGTCTCCCAAGTA
This sequence comes from Sambucus nigra, assembly GCA_949130495.1. Classification (NCBI taxonomy): domain Eukaryota; kingdom Viridiplantae; phylum Streptophyta; class Magnoliopsida; order Dipsacales; family Adoxaceae; genus Sambucus; species Sambucus nigra. Next base: position 658,666,697 of record OX422213.1, on the reverse strand, counting down.
CGATGGAAGTACCAACCCAGCCCATCATATTGAAATGTATCAATCTACAACAGACATTTATCCAATCTCTAATGAGACGAGGTGCTAAGCCTTCTCAAGCACTCTAACTGGGGCTGCACATATCTGGTTCACTTCTCTTCCTAAAAATTCAGTTGAGAGTTTTAAAGGTTTGGCCGAGCGGTTTATACATAACTTTTGTTTTGGGGTAAGACGACTCACTTACTTTATATAAACAAGGGAAGAATGAAAGCCTCAGAGACTACATCATGAGGTTCAAAAAGGAAAAGCTTGAGGTAGAAGATTATGAAGAGAGTATAGCCATGACAACCCTTATTGGAGGACTTCAAATGGGAAAGCTACTCTGGAAGCTTGCTGAAGACCCTCCTGTAATACCCCGTATTTTTATGCTATCTAAATTTGGGGATTTATTAAATTTAATGTGAATTATAAATTTAATATAAATTCGGAAATTAATTATTTTAATAATTACTAACGTGACGAGAGTTAGTAATCATTGGAAACTTGTTGAATATTACTAATGAGTAAAGTAATATAATATTAGTTCTATGAAATGTCACGAGTGAATAAAATGACAATTTTGGAAATTTAAGTCGGGACGCGCCTGTGTCGTGTCGGGACTAAATATTGATTAATAAAAGTTAATAAATTATAAGTCATTCATATGGTCATTTTGAGTGCGTCAAAGTGTCCAAAAGGGTCGAAATAGTCAGAAAAGTGTACCCGGGAGTTTAGTTTGGGTCTCGAGGCATTTTTGGGCCTATTTAGTACCCCGGGAGGGTATTTTGGACATTTTACATTTTTGGGTAATTAAACCCACGAAATGTATTAGGTTATATCAGCCATTTGGAATGGTCTCTAAGGGTTAGTAGACTCAAAAACTTAGAACGTCCATTAGAGAGGAAGGTAGAAAGCTTTCCAAGCAATCCAAGGTAAAAAATTCATCCGGTTGCACCGCCACCACCGCCGACGCGTAGATCGTGCGATGAGGAACACCACCACACCAAATTCGTCCACAAATCATAACTCTAAAATTTTAGGAAAGTATTTATCTTGCTTAATTTCGTTAGAGCATCACTCATGTTAGTCTAGGGATGATTAGGATGACTTTCATAGAAGAAAACCCATGTTGGAGATAGGAAAATTGCATGTAGTAATGATATGAATGATAATCTGGAAATCCCCTTCATATGTAGAGGTTTAACCACGGATTTGTGACGAATTAGAAGTGGAAATTCGGGAAAAAGACTGATTAGAACAAAGTTAAAGAAAGTTCTAGGGTTCATGAGATTTATGTAAGTTTTAGCCCATTAATCCATGGATATTGATGAAAATTCGCATGCTTTATGTAGGAGATGTTTAATTTGGGTTTATAATGTTTTTAGTACGAATTTCTGGGAGTTTGGGTGTTAAAAATCTGAATTTGGTTGAGGTTAGACGATAGAACCCGTAACTGTTAATCTGCAGAATTCGCCATACATGTTTGATCGATCGATCGAACCAGGAGTGTCGATCGATCGACCCTTCCTGGAAGACTCATGTTTCTCCTTTAAATAGTGAATTCAATTTAAATGAGTAATAATCTTTGGACATCTTTATTAAAATATTTTGGATGATAAATAAGACCAGTAGGACTTATAAAAAATATGAAACCTTTAATGTAAGACGAGATTTACATTCTTATGGAGATGTTCACATATAAGGGACGATGGAATTATATATTAAAGGGAGAGACGCGTAAGGTAGTTACGTTGGAAAAATAGATGAGTACCTACTGAATTTTACACTTAGGAGAATAGAATCCATGAGTGTTACGTAGTAAGTTGGAATAATCCCTCGAATTAAAGTAAGTGACGAACCGTTATACGTGATAACTAAATAATGAGAAATAAGGATAAATATCATAATTATGGGTTATGAGATGTACCTAATTTTGATGTGGTAATAGTATAATATTTATATGTTTGTGTTTATGCATATACTATATACGTGTGAAAACCATGCCCGTGTTACTTGCTATCCCTGAGGTTACCGTGCTGGGACAGTCTTATCTCGATGGGACCTTTATGGGGGATATTGACTCATACCCTAGAAGATAGAGATCCTTTGGTACAGGCTAATCGGATCGATAGTCAGACAGCCTAAGAGACGTGGGGGCATGTGCTGACCTCTTAGAGACCGGGACTCTATTCTTCGCCTCAATGTTGTTTGTGTTTGTGTTAATACAGTTCGAGAGTGATTCCGAACTTATATTTCCCTTAGTACGAGAGATACGGGGAATGGATAGCAGAGTATGCTCGCACCATAATTTTTTATGTGGGGTGCTGTTAGAATATATATTATATGAGTATTTAATATATATATATTTAAATTCAGAAATTGAGAACTACCTCCTGTGTTTATAGTAAGTAAGATATGAATAATAATTTCAAATTGGAAATACTTGTTTGAAAAGTATGATATGATACTGGAAAACTTTATTAGCAAATAAAGGTTGAATGGGAACTTTGTTATTAAATGAAATCTACCTTTTAAACAGTTGAATTCGTCAGTTTAAATCTTACGAGTAACCTAACATAAGATAAGTTAAACCGTTGGGAAGGTTAGTGCGATAGGCGTGCACATTAGAAGAGAGGTGAGAATTTCTCAAGGGAGTGTCGCACTAATATGTTGTTGCATTGGCCAGTAAACATTTTAAATACTTGCTAAATAAATTTTAAATCGTTTTTACAATCGGGCTCTGACCCGTTTCCACTTTCTTTTCTCTCTTGTATATATATGTATGTATTACAGGTGCCCAGCCACAGGGGCGTCTTGCATAGGATCCTTTGGAAGGAACGCGCTGCAGCTTAGGTGGGAGTTGCAGGCCTCTTGCTTAGACGACCTCACTTCTTGATTCTTCTAGCATTATTTATTCCAGTTGGGCATGTGTCGCCCTTTCCTTTATTCAGTTGTTTTATTGGATATTGTAATCCATTTATTTCCAGTATTTTCACTTGGGGATTTTTATTGTCAGGATGTTTTTCATTTAAGTATTAAATGTTGGATTCAATTAATTGAATGTTTGGTTATTCGGATTTATATATTCCAGGAGAATTGTTGTGTGATTCTTTAATGATGAATGATGTAAAGTTTTTAAATGTTGGTTTATATAAATAAAATTTGGAAACTAATGTCTAAAAATGGTTTTGACACTTAGCTTAATTATTTAGGGTGTTTAAATTGGTAAAGTTATTTTTACGACAGTGATGCTAAGAATGAACCAACCGTCACCTTGATTTTAATTTAATAAAGGACTAATCACCCGGTATTTAATTAGGCGGGGTGTCACACCTCCTAAGTCTATGGTCGAGCTGTTAGCAACATCTTGAAAGGTTATGAAAGCAGAAGAAGTAATGGTTATGAAGTATGAGGATGAGAATGGAAGTAGCAGTGTGAAATTTCAAAAGAAAAAGGATGAAAAAAAGAGGATTGCAGACGATAAGTTTCCAAACTATACTCCTTTAACTGTGAGCTACGAACATATCCTTGATGAAATAAAGAATTATAGGTCCCTGAGATGGCCGAAGAAGATGAATGCCCCTCCACATAAGAGAAACAAAAGGTTATAGTACGAGTTTCATCAACATCACGACCATCTAACTGACAAGTATTTTGCCCTGAAGGACGAGATTGAAAAAATGTTAAAGTCTAGAAAGCTCAGAAAGTATGTGGATGGTAGAGCTTCTAAGGGGGGAAGAGAGTACCCTAAAAAGAAAAGAAATGATAATTGATGGGAAGATGCCCCTGCCAGAAGAGCTGATGACTCAGATGATGATGATGACCCTGACCTCCCACCAAAAGACAATAATGTCCAAGTGAAGAGGGTCGGTGTGAACACTATCTGTGGAGGATTGGCTGGGGTTGGCTCAGAGGTAGCTGATCGCAAGGCTCACAAGGCAGAGGTCAAAGCAGTGACTAAGGACGAGGTTGTGAAATTAGCTTCTACAGAGGTTAAACATGAGAAGAGAAAGAAGGTAGATATAAACACCCCCGTAGTTGGTTTCTCACGACTTGATTCCAAGGGTATCTTAGCTCCCCACGATGACCCTCTAGTCATCACCACAAGGGTGCATGGGTGTGAAGTTCAGAGGATCCTTATTAATGGGGGTAGTTCTATAGACGTTATATTTTGTCCCTATTTTAAGAGCTTGGGCCTCAAAAGAGCTAGGCTCGCCCCTTATTATCTTCCCTTGATTGGCTTCAGCGGTGAAAAATTTCATCCATTGGGCATGTACGAAATGGATGTGAGAATGGGAGATGAATGGACTAAGAGGTTGAAAAGAAAAGTCAATTTCTTTGTGATGGATGAAAATGTCTTCTCAGCCTATAACCTCATCATGGGATGAGTAACCCTCAAGGAATTTGAGACCGTACCTTTAACGGTGCACCAGATGCTAAAATTTCTGACTCCATATGGAGTAGGGGAAGTTCAAGGTGACCAAACATCAGCACACGAATGCTACTTCAACTCTATAGAAGAGAGAGAGGCTTATAAGAGGATAATAACCACTTATAACATTAACACCCTTGATCCTAGAGAGGAAACAAAGCTCAAAAAGGGAAAGGCCATGGAGGAGGTAGAATCTATCGTCCTCAATGAGGACGAATCGAAAAAACCATCCAAATCATCAAAGCCCTAAACCCTGAGGTGAAGGAGGAGCTGGTGAAGATGTTAAGGAAGAGATAGAGTATCTTTTCCTGGAGTCATGTAGACATGACAGGTATTGACCCTGAGATTATGTGCCATAAACTCAATGTTGCAGAGGATGCCAAACCCATCAAGCAGAGAAGAAGGGTATATTCAAGAGAAAATTATGAAGTCATCAGATATGAGGTTCGAAAGCTAGAAGAGGATGAGTTTATCAAAGAAGTCATATACCCTGAGTGGCTATCTAATGCTTTCATAATGCCTAAAGCTAATAGGAAATGGAGGATATGTGTAGACTTCAACTATTTAAACAAATCTTGCCTAAAAGACAGTTTTACCTTACCTCGTATAAATCATAAGGTGTATGACACAGTAAGATATGAGCTCATGAGCTTTATGGATGCATATTCGGGGTATAATCAGATATTCATGGACTCGACAGACTCAAAGAAGATAACCTTCATTACAGACAAGGGGACCTATTGCTACAAGGTCATGCCGTTCGGCCTGAAGAATGCAGGGGCTATTTACCAACATCTTGTAAATAAGAAATTCTAAGATCAGATAAGCAAATCCATGGAAATATATGTGGATGACATGCTAACGAAGAGTTTAAAGGCCAACACTCATGTGGTCGATCTTGAAAGAACATTTTACACCATGGAAAAATACATAATGAAGCTAAACCCATCCAAGTGTGTCTTTAGGGTAGGAATAGGAAAGTTCTTGGGCTTCTTCGTCAATTAAAGGGGAATAAAGTCTAACCCCGATAAGATCAAAGCTTTGCTCGAAATAAAGACACCCAAAATCATCAAAGACGTTTAGAGGCTAACCGGAAGAGTTGTTTCACTTAACAGATTCGTCTCAAGAGCTACAGATAAATGTCTTCATTTTTTCAAAGTTCTTAGAAAGGCCTTCAAATGGAATAAGGAATGTGACAAATCTTTCAAAGAGATCAAGTCCTACCTAGGATCCCCTCTACTCCTATCTCAGCTAATTCAGATAGAGAAGCTGTACGTATATTTAGATGTCTCAGAGTCAGCCACCAATGCTATAATAATAAGAGAAGAGGATGAAGTGCAGATACCAGTGTACTTCGATAGCAAGGCACTCCAAGGGTCTGAGCAGAAATACCCTCGGATTGAAAAGTTAGCATATGCTTTGGTACATGCTACTAGAAAAATGAAGACATACTTCCAAGCCCAATCCATGGTCGTACTCACTGATTCCCCACTCAGACAATTCTTCCATAAGCCTGAGAAGTCAGTAAGTCTAATGACATGGGTAATTGATTTGGGGGAATACGACATTGTTTATGAACCCGGGTTAGCCATAAAGGGACAAGTACTCGCAGATTTTATGGCTGAGTTTACCTGGGATGAGACCAAAGTTGAGAAGAATCAAGAGGCTGTAGATGAGCCAATGGAGAGAAACGTCAGTCGGAAATCAAACGAGATCGAGATAAGCACTGTCAGACAAAGAACATTTGAGAAAGAAGAATAGAGATACCTCTTCAAATAAGGGAACCTATTATTGGGAAACTTCTCTTCAAATGTAACCATTTGTAACCTCTTCGTTGATGGGTCATCTTGTGAAAGAGAAAGTGGAGCAGGGTTGATATTGTCAGCACTAGATGGTATAGATATTGAATATGCGCTAAGGTTTAACTTTAAAGCTTCCAAAAATGAGTCAGAGTATGAGGCATTGATAGCAGGTCTCTCTTTGGCAAAAGTCCTCAGTGTCAGGTAGCTCTCAGTCTATAGTGACTCAAGATTGGTCATGAACCAAATCCTTGGGGTATATGAAGCCAAAGATGAAAGGATGGTCAGATATCTAAAGAGGGTGAGATTGATGCTATAAATCTTCAAGGAGGTAAAAATTAAGAGGATACCTCGGCTGGATAACAGCCGAGATGATGCACTCGTGAGGTTGGCCTCAGCAACAAGAACATACATAAGGAGAAGATTTCCAGTTGAGATTCTGCTCAGGCCGACCATTGAAGAGGAAGAGGTTGATAGACCTTGTTTAAACTTGAGTTTGGGAGCCTAGTGGATGGACCCTCTTATAAGATACATCAAACAGGGAGAGCTCCCAAAGTCAAAATTAGAAAGGAGAAAGTTGAGGTTCATAGCTACTAAATTCTCTATTATAGGAGACATCCTGTACAAGAAGGGATTCCTACTCCCTCTCCTCATATGTGTACACCCTACAGAGGTCCCACACGTCTTGCACGATTTGCATAAGGGATCTTGTTCAAGTCACATAGGAGGGAGTCCATTGGCTAAGATGATAATCACTCAGGGGTATTGGTGGTCGACCTTGACCAAAGATGCAGTTGCGTATGTGAAGAAGTGTGATAAGTGTCAGAGGTTCTCCACCATCCCTCAATGACCACTTAACGACATATTACGTATGATGTTGTAATTGTTCTTATCCTTTTGTAATACATGTATCAGTTTATACAGATGATGTTAATCAAAAGATAGCAATGTTGTGCTGATACTTTTGTTACAATGTATATGCCTTTTAGCATCATCAATTTGGTGAAATATGAGGTAAAACATCCTTCACTTGGTGACCTCGGACCTTAAACATCATTAATTTGGTGAAATGTGAGGTGAAACATCATTAACTTGGTGACCTAAAACCTTTAAAAATCATTAATTTGGTGAAATATGAGGTGAAACATCATTAACTTGGTTACCTCAAACCTTTAAACATCATTAATTTGGTGAAATATGAGGTGAAAACCATATTTTGGTGACCTCAGACTCTTAACCTCATCTATTCGGTGAATAAAGAGGTGAAACACCATTAACTTGTTAACCTTAGACCTTTAACATCATTAATTTGGTGAAATACGAGGTAAAACGCCATTAACTTAGTGACCTTAGACCTTTAACATCATCAATTTGGTGAAATATGAGGTAAAACATCATATTTTTGGTGACCTCAGAACTTTAAACATCATTAATTTGGTGAAATATGAGGTGGAACATCATTAACTTGGTGACCTCAGACCTATAAACATCATTAATTTGGCAAAATATGAGGTGAAACATCATTAACTTGGTGACCTCAGACTTTTAAGCATCATTATTTGGTGAATTATGAGGTGAAACACCATAATTTGGTGACCTCAGACCCTTAACATCATTAATTTGGTGAATTATATATCTCTTGTTACTTTCTTGGACTCCCATTATTCAAATTTGGTGATATGGTGGATGAATGAGACATTATAGACATGAAGTAGCAAAGCAATATGTAAAGGAAAGCAACAAATAAAGGAAATGGAATTGCATTAATTAAAACCAAAAAATATTACGTCATCCAAAGAGAAGAGATTACAGTTCATCAAATAAAAGGGGTTATACAAAAGCTTCACAAAAATTCAGGCATGTAAAGGAGACGCTCAGACACTCAGACTTCAGCCGACCCACAAGTAATAAGGTTGTTTGGCTCTCGGACTTGATTGGTAACCTCAACCTCTTCACCCTGATGTCCAGCATCACCGGTCTCAGTCACCTCAAGCTGGATCATCTCGGCTGGGCCACCCTCCTCAACTTCCTGCAAGGCCTTAGCAAGTCGAGCATTTGCAAAGTCGAGTCCAATAAAGTCCTCGGCCGATAAACTTCCAGAACTTTCTTACTTCATGGTAGCCCAAAGGCTGGTTGCCTTGATTCCCCTCTCTAGGTATTCAAGGATGAAGCTAACAAATTCATAAGAGGTTTGATACTCCTTGATGATTATCTCTGAAGCATCCTCAATAGCAGCCTTAACTGTAGCATTAACTTTGGACTTAAGGCTAACAGCCTTTGCCTTCAGAGCCTTGGCATAATCAATTATCATTTGGGAGATCTCGTCACACTTCTCCTTCAGACTTTTATTTAAACCTTTAATTTTCTTATTCAGACCCTCCTCAAGATTTTTAGCGTCCCTGCCCTTCTGGATCAGAGGCAGCCTTGTCAGAGTATAATCAGCCAAACGATGAAGATAAAGATCACTCTATAAAAAAAGAATCAGACAAATTAGCAACAATGAATGGCTAAGAGCAGACGTAACACTTGAGAAAAAGTAGTAAATAAATATCTGAACTGCCCTATGAACTGCAAACTCTATCAGTAGAGGGACATCCATCGAATGAAGAAAGTTCTTGTCATCCTCGGTTATAACGTGACCAAGGGCATTAGAAGCCCGCACACTGTTGCCAATGAGGCTGTCACCAATTTTCAACTGAGAAATCCGAGAAGATAGAGCATTGCCTGAGGAGATAGGTATACCATGCTCAGTATTTTGAGCTTTATTGGGCCTTGTATGGGAAGGGTCTGTAGGTGCACTCCTCTTATTTGATGTCTCATTAGGATCTTTTCCCTTTTTTGGGAGGCAAAGGGTGGCACAGTCTTGCCACCATGTTTCTCTAGTAGTTTCATGATGCTGGGAGGAGACATATTCTAGAGGTCTTCAGAAACTCCTGCTGGTCTCTCCATAAAAATAAAACATCAGAGTCAGAAGATCAGACATATGAATTCTATGGGACCAGACTTGGTGTAAAATATTTTGTTCTAAAGTACTTATGAAGCTCGGCCAAAGGGCCGCTCCCAAGACCCGTCTAAGATAAATAGTAGGGGGTCATCAGATTCTCGTACTTGACTAGGTTACCATCTTCTCCCTGGATACAAAGATCCTCAACATCCTTATGATTATCTTGGCTCAATCCAGGGTCAGTTTTGGCTGATAAAGAGACCTTATCCCACCTCAAGGGAGTCCTTGGAACATATATTCCACAAGCCTCATTAGGACCAAACTCCCAAGACCCTGAGGCAAAGAAGACCTGAGGTTTCCAATTATGGTTAGAGGTCTGAGTCACCAAGAATATCTTCTTCTCAGATTTCCTGGCTACGAAGTGATAGTAGCCAGGGTGATTTTTAGCATATGAGGGGATGTAACAAGCTAAAATACCCTAACCGAAAGGTCGGTATGATGAACCACCTTCTAGAGTATGATGGACCCAACCAAGACCCTTTAGGCATTGATGGAAAGCTGAGAAGGAGCGAGGTTAATAAAAGAAAGAACAACTCAGATAGTGGGGTGAATTGGGAGACAAAAGCCGAGTTTAAACATTTGCTCGTAGACGTAGAGCTCTCCCTCTCAGCTGCCGAAGGCCCTCTCTTCCTTCAGAGGTTTCCTTAAGGTAACGAATGAAGGAATATAATATATATGTCTGAAAACAAGAAGGTCGTATTCAGTGACACATGTCTGAGGACCATCAACCTTGGAAGTGTCAAGTTAACTCCCTTCATGGTCATTATTTTCATCAATAGTCTGAGTCTGATGCTCAGATGGGGAACCATCACGAAACCTCTGAGCAAACTCAGCACCGATAGTAGCCGACAGAGGAATGGCATTAATAGGAGGGGGAATTGCCACACTGGGCCCTAAGATTTTAACGGAGGAAGACCTACGAGAGGTTCTATCCTCTTGATGGGATAAAGAATGGTTAAAAACCTCTACTTCCTCTGAGAAAACATTTCCCTTGGAGGAGCAATTTATAGCCTCTTCAAAAGAGTCGATGGACTCTGCTGCCTCAGAGGTATACATAGGGTCTGAGGATGATGACTCAGACATTGGTACAGGAACCTCAGAAACCTCTGCAGGCTCAACACGCTCAGGGTATATAACCTTCAAGGATCGAGGAAATATTGGTCTGAGGGGAAAAGCCTCAGCCATATTAGCCTCCTCTTTTGCTAACTCTATCTACCTAATCTTTTCAAAGGTCTTCTCATGCAGAGATGGGAACTCTTCTATAAGTTGGTATAAGGGTCTGAGAATATGGAAGATGACACTACACTTGAGAGTTCGAACTAAAAGGGACAAACATGCAAATAACTTGTACAACTTGAACAAAATATCAAACAAGGAATCTAAGGTGGGTTATCCCCAAGAACTCCCTAAGCTAGTTCATCGGAGAAGGTGATCGGAAGGTGATCGAAAAATTTAAAAAGGGGAGGTTTATGTATGACACAACCTCGGAGTGAATCGATATGGATCTAATTCTACCTAACCACTGCAATCTTAACCCTACAACCATTAAATAGTGGAAGAAATCCTCGCCGAAAAAAGACGTAAGTCACCGAAAAACTAAAGTTGTAAAAGTAATGACCAAAAATGGAAATAGAAAGGTCAAAAGCAATACGTGACTGGTCGTGAGGGAGGGAGGAAGAGATTAAGAAGCAAAGAAAACCTTGAATCGCATCACAACAATTGAGAGCTGGAGAGAAAATTACAGTGGCAGTAAACTATAGGCGAGAAAGCTAAAGGAAGAAGAAAGAGAAAATGAGGAAAGAAAAGGGTTTTTAAACCTTTTCAATGATGGGGCGCAATTTCCAACACCCTCATCATTACCCTAGGGAACTCAAAGGGTGCCGCCAAAAGTGTCATATCTTGGAAAAAAATGCTAGCCACTTCAGTAAATGACATGTGTCAAAGGCACCACTCCAAACCCCAAGATATTAAAATGTCCCTTCATTGAAATTACACTCATACCCCTCAGTCATTTACTCACGTAGATGACTAAGGTCTAGGGGGTGATTGATATGCCCAAAGTGTACCCTCGTACTCAGGGTCAATAACCTCGGCCTGTCTTATAGCCGAGTCATCATTATCTACATGAGATCAGCCAGGTGTCGACAAGATACTGGTTCGATCCTCATACACATGCTCATTGCATGCTTGGGGGGTATATTACACCCCCCAAGCACTATATATATAGGTCTTCCTCCACCTTGCAAAGGGATCCATAATTGTAACCCTAGCTAAAACTCTGCTAGAATACACAGTAGAGAGAGAGAAAGTGAGAGATTGTATTACGGGAAGTCAGTGCCATTATTATAGTGAAATTGCTCACACACTCACAATGGATGTAGGCCAAATTGGCTGAACCACTTATATACTAGTGTGCCTCCCCTTCTCTTCACCTCCGTCTCCTAGATATTTACTCTTGTGCTGCCATTATTATTACTAGCTTGATCTTATGAACACTTCACACTGGTGGTGGTGTTTACAGCATCATCACTAACAGTGAGAAGGAAAACTTTTGCAAGACACCCAATTATTAGATACTTAATCCAAACAACACAAGCAACACTTATCATAAACCAATCTTGAAATCTCCAGCTCATAATCTATAATCGACTGGTGACCCTACTCCAAGGTAAAAAACTCTCTCATCTTTGTTACCCAAATGTCATACGGGTTTTACCCAATATCTAAAATTTTACTTACATTAGAGAGTAACACAAATCCACCCTCTCGTCATGCCTAGTCACACAAATCTTCCTAAACACAACACATTTTACCCGCTTAGATGTAACAATAAACTAATTTTATTCTTGAGTGTACTCAATCATATGAAGGCATTCATATATAAATAATATTTATTACAATAGTGCCACAATGTAAGTGGAACCTAAAACTCTAGTGGGTCCTTCTTTAATATCCAAACCCTCTTTTGTCTTCAAGTCGATAAGGCACGAGGAACATAAATTTTTTGTGCTTACAAAAATATTTGAACCGTAGTTTTTAATCCAACAATGACAACTTACTTAATTATCTCCATCGATGCGGTCAACCCATATTTAACCATGAAAATGCAAGTGTGTTATCATTAAGAATAACCTAGATGGGTGATAATTAGGTTATCTAAAAAAATTTCCCAATTTTAAAATTATTTTTTGAATTAAACCTAAATCTAAGTCATTTTGAAATTTGCAATTATATATAGATGAATTTGAAAACATACAAGCACAATCAAATAATGTAAAATGAAAGACAATCAAAGAAAATCGCACAATAACGAATCTATGAGGATAACCCAACCCATGGGTAAAAATCCTCGATGTGACCTTGCAGTTTTTTTAGTTTTGAAAAGAAATTTTTACACAACCCAAGAAGGAAATTTTCTCTCGTGATCTCACATGAGATTACCTATGGCCATTGTGACTTCCCTTATGTCAACTGAAATTCAACTAAAACTGCATCGATTAAGTACAAAATTTCATTCTTCGTCCTTGGTCTAAATGATATTACATATAAGATTCTCAAAGATATAGTGATCTAATTCTGAATCTAGTTTTTTTTGCTTCTCTTCATGAGACATGTTCAACCAAAGTCCTTTGGGAATAATTATTTTTTTGTCATTAATATCAAACAATATCTTACAAAATAAAATTAAAAATATCACAATAAATGGTTCCAACATATAATTTAACTTATATATATGATGACGATCAAATCAGTTGAGACCTTAGCCTTACTAAATATGCGTCCTAAAGATAAGAGAAGGTGAGTTTAGATTAAAATAACAAAGGCAGAAGGGTATAAAGTGGTTAAGTACCTCTATCGAGGCTCTTGCATCCGTAATTATGACGTTTCTCTTCTGTATATTAAATGTAATGTTGAATAATATAAGTGCACACAACCTTAGGATTTAGCGAAGGATAGTAAGAAGTAATTAATGTCTTCAAATGTGAATGGAGTCCTTTTAAAAGTAACTGAATAACTCCTCCTATTTATTTGTAGCTTTTTAGGACTCACAAGACTGTAATAATGCTAAGTCACAAAAGTGTGGTACTCGGGGTACAATGTTTGACCAAGATATCATCCTAACTCTTATATAAATGCTAGTTACTAAAGTTATATTCAACCATACACCCATATAACTTGAATTTTGACCCTTATAACCTTCCCCGTGTTATTCTTATATAGAAAATTGCTTGAAAGAAATAAGAAGTGTCATTTGCACGATGGAAAGCCATGGATGAGCTCTTTCACTACAGTGGGGAGGTAAATTATTGGTTAAATGAGTTGAAATAAGGTAGAAGTTGTTGTTGAAAAATTAAATTTTGTTAAATTATGTCAGATAAAGTATTGTGAGTGAGTGGGGATTGGTAAAATATGGACTGTACTTTGTACCAACCCATCAGATTAGTCTAAGAAGCTCTGTGTAGATGTTTTCATCTATTCCAGAGCATGAGGTTGAGGGTGATGAAGATATTTTGATCATACATATGAGGAACCAATCACTACTTTGGTCTAAAAGGATAATTGAAGTAGATTCTTCCTGAAAATAGACATCATTGGGAACATAGTAGAACATAAATGACTAAGAATTACTTATAACTTTTAAAAAATTTAGGTTAAGGGTCGAGGACCTTCAAACTTGTTATGAGATAATCTTCAAGTTCTCATAATTATGAAAATTTAATGTTAAGGGAATGGAAAACTCATATTTCATTTTGGGTATTCCATAAAATATGTATTTTAATCTGGGTCTTATATGCAGCTACTAAGTTGACTTAAATTTTTGTAATTCATTCAGTTGGACCAAGGTGACTATAAGGACTTATCGGTCGATATAATTTAACAAGTCGACCCATGTGAAATGGTCAACATCATAATATTTTACCCCGAGGACACGCTTGGTGATAAATTTTAGGATCTTGAGGATAAATTGATTGGCCATCTCAAGATAACAGGTCATGTGATAGCCCTTGGACCCATATAGATAATTGATCTAATTGACTACTAGGTAGGAGTTTTTGACCACCACTATTTGTTGTGAATTTAAGTATATGGATATATTAGAACTTTTATTATGGATGGCCCAAATAGCTCATTGATCTAATTGGATGCTAGGTATGAGTTTTTTACTACCACCATTTGTTATGAATTTAAGTATATAGATATAATAGAACTTTTATAATGAATTCACATTTTACCTCGATATTAGAAGAATTGAAGACGTATAAATAATGAAATTGTACCTCCTTCTAAAGGCGAGGATGTGAAGTCATGCTCCACTTCCTGAGCTATTGGAGGATCTATCTACGTGTAAGATAATTCTGGAATAATTGAGTCCATCGTTTGATTAAGATAAATATTTAGTTCTTAACTATCATCAACCGCGTTGAATGTGGTATGATATTCCTCTTCTTCTTTATCGAGGTTGCTGAACTCCACGATGAAGTTTTGTAGGGGCTTAGATTTTATGGCTTCCATAAGTTTATATTTGACATCGAACTCTTTTTTTTTCATATATACTATTTCACCATCCTTCCTAAGGTGTTGGTTTTATGTAAGGTTTTGTTGATATATTGGTATGTCATTACACGATGGTGTGAACTTGGAAGTAAGGTCTCAGGAGTCTAGCTAATATTATGAGATATAAAGTTATATTTTCTACCTCAAGGTACTTTCTTTCATTCCTCTAAAGAGCTTCATTAACATAATACACGAGATATTGAACTAAAAACATCTTCTAGTATAAATTATGAACTTATAGTGGTCGAGGATATAACCATGTAAAGCTATTATTATTCTCCCGTTATTATCCTTGAGATGAATGAATGTGAGTCAGGGTACCTTTTGAGATTTTATAATTCTTCCTCGACCTTAGACTTCCTTTGGTAAGTATTATTTACGATTGAAAATGGACGAACACTTTTTGATGAATCTGAACACAAATCAATTTAAAGCTGACGTTCTTCCTGCTTAACATTAAACCTCTTTTACCATTATAGGAGACATTATTTCCATCGAAATTGTGATATTTTATGGGTTTGATTTAATACCTCCCGTGTTTGCCAAAAATACCAAAAGATTTCCCCTAAAAAATAAAATGGAAAATTTCTTTGGTTTAAGGATCTTGTTGTTGTTACTAAGGGTAGGAAAATTTTGTCTCAGATGTAGGATGTTGTCACGTTCATCCAAGCTTTTCACTAACATATTATCCACATATACTCCCATGATTGTCCTAATTGATAGTTTAAATATTTCATTCACGACTATTTAGTAGGTGGCTTCAGTATTTTTGAGACCAAATGGCATTAATTTATAACAATTAATACCACTACCTTCGATATAAGATAGATTCTCTTCATCCCGAGGTGACATTTTTATTTGATTATAAACAAAGTATGCATCTATGAAGAATAATAGGCCATGACCTAACATTGAGTCCAAATATGTATTTATTCCAAACAGTAGATAATAATCCTTGAGAAAAATATTAGGTTAGCAAAATAAACACACATTGCCACTTCTTATTAGGTTTAAAAAAATCTTAAAATCTAATAACCATTCTAGATATTTTACTTCTTAGATGAACTTGGCCTCTAATATTTTGTCTACCTCATTAACTATTGCTTGGTTCCTCTCATGAGTAAAGTACCTCTTTTTTAGCCCCACGGGCTTGTGACTGGGGGTCCATGATATGGTTGTAGATCATGACTAAGTGGTCTACCCCCATCATGTTTGAGTGGAACTATGTTAGTACATCTTTGTTTTCTTATAGATAATTGATTAACTTCTCCATAAAAGGGAATTTGAAGTTATCCTCGATTTGAATTGCCTTTTCTAGGTAATCCTGGTCAATGCATATATTGATGAGCTCCTTAACGGGTTCTACTAATTAATCTTTACATTCATCACGCGAGTCAAGGATGTTTACATTGAGCGAGTCTAGATCTTGGATACCATTGGGTGTTAATTCTTTTGCCTCTAACCTCGAGGTTAATGTTGAGGTATGTGAATCACTAGGGACGTTTCTAAGTTGGATCCCCGAGACTTCTGTAAGACTGTTTGTTATACATAATGTAGACCAAGATGTCTTTATTAGCCTTTTTATTCATTGGATGGAGGTGTGGTGGCATCATTAGTTCTCATGGGGCTACCTGTGTACCACATACTATGGAGGGGTTAGGGAATATTATTATCATCGTTCTTCTTATTATGTAAGCATCATATTTTTTTAGAATGGTCCTGCTTGTATGACATTGTAAATTAAGGTTAGGTAATCTACTAGAAGTTGTCCCGATGCCACGGTATTGCATGGTAAGGTGATATAGATAATCGTTGAGTCTATTATATATTAAATGATACAAGCGAAGTTATAATTGTTATTAGTATAAACATATTTCTAGATAAACACTCATGAAAATGATGTTCATCGATCTCCCTGTATCGATGTGAACACTATGCATCTTGGCATTCCCTATGACTAATGTGAACAAGAGAGGGCCATTGAGTGTTAGGAGACCCTAACAAGGTCGGTTTCTAAAAATATCATTATGGGCACCTCTATTTTTACTATTTGTTTGTATAAGAGTATATTATACTAATGTACCCCACGATATTTGAATTGCCTTATTCCATTTTAAAAAAACATGTTGAGTCTAGTCTAGTAGGTCTCTAGAAAGCATCATTAAACTCATATCTGATCATTCATGTCTGAAGCACACTATATATATGACTTACATGAGTCAAATATATAGGAGCTAAACTAGTTTTGAAATAGAGACAAAATTTGTGTCATCCTTATTCTTACCCTAAGCCTCATTACCTCTTCAAGATTAAAAAATGTCTACAACAACAAGGAGATGGTCCTACAAGTAGAAAACCAACACATAACACTCTAGGATTGCATATTTTAAGCTGCATTTTTCACATGTTAGGTGTGTGTTAACAATTGGATTAAAATGATTTCATACAATTTTTATTAATTTTAGGAATTTTTTAAACATTTAAAAACCCTTTTAAAAATAATTTTAGGGTTTTTTAAAATGTTTGGGGCTGATTTTTTATATTCAAAAGATCCTAAAATATGGGTTGGGTAGAAAAAGAAAAGGAAAGAGAATATTGGGGAAGTAAATGAGATTTTATAAACATAAAAACACGCATTTGTGAGTTAATCTAATCCTTACACATGTTGTTCTTTGGACGGTTAGATCTGTGTTTTCTCAAAGACACATTCTTTAGTTTCAATCTCGAACGTTCGATCAATCCTTATAAATGGTTTGTATGTGTTTAAGCTGGATCTAAACACCATCAGTATGAACCAATTGGATCTCAAATAATGGTGGTGCATTTTGAGCCTTTGGATTGATAATGCAAACAGTCAATCTCATCACAACCGTTAATTTTCTTCGAGCTTCCAGACCCTTCTATTCTCCATATAAATAACACCCTTCGCCCCTTCAATTACAATATTTGGAAACCTTGGGGATTGAGAGGAAAAAAGAGATAGAGAGAGGAGAGAAAAAAATAAAACTCAAGAGAAATTACGAAATCCAAACAAAGCTCTGTCCATTTTGTCTCAGAAAATACCTTTTAGAGTTTTAGGGTTTCTGGTTTGTAGAGTTATCCATCCTCTTTAGTTTTAATCTCTTTTCTAACACTATCACTTCAAAATTAGAACTCATTTCTAAATATTGAAGCTTGTAGATCTAATTTCTAAGTGATACAGTCACATAGGTGTTAGATCTAATTTCTTTATTAGGAAATCATACTCTCTTGTTGGATTCACTGTGTATATGTTTTATTTTCGTTTAAATCCAACACTCTCTTATTTCTATTTTATAAAATTGATTTGAGGGTTTCATGGTTCAGATATAATTTTTTCATTTTGAAAAACGTGTAGATAAATAAAGATTCGAAGAATCTAATTTTTAAAGGTTCTGCAGAACAAAGATCTAAAAATCAGTCGTTTCAAAAGGAAACCTAATTTCAGTAATGTAAAATCCTTCATTTCATTCTTAGAAGAATCTTGTAATTTGTAGGATAATTGTTTGTATAAGCATGTGTGTGTTCATGCATGTGTTTAGGCACTACACACATAAACACCTTCACATAACAACATTGAAATTGTGTGTTGGTTGAGAGATTTCAACTTTTGAGTCCACGTAAAGAAGGAGTTTTATGAGACAAGCTGTTGAACGACGAGAAACCAAATTAGAGCCTCAACAGTTGGAGTTACCTAACGGAGCTAGTATAACTTCTTAACTTAGATTTAGGCATGTATTGTGTGTTTAAGTTCCGTTGCTTGCTTGTACCATAAATATTATTCTAGTGGATTTTTTTTAGGTGTAGAGACCTCCGTGGATGTTTCCCCGTTTGGGTGGGGGTTTACCATGTTAAAATACTTGTGTACTGTGCATGTTTTCTAATTCTATCATCCCTACTGTTCTACTATTGTTCTAACTAAAATTAGTTTTGGTTTTCAAAACTTTTTCACTAATATCTGAAATAACTCATTCATAACTTTTTCTAAACACATCTTGGGTTAATTAGTTTGTTTTCTAAAAGAGTTTCTTTAAGAAATAATTTCGGAACCTACTAGACTGTTTTAACTTGTGTTAAACAACTTAGTTAGGTATTTTCATTTGGTATCAGAGCCTGGTATTTGTCTTTTACAAAATCTTTTAGATCTTATATTTTTGAAACTATTTTTCAAAACAAACCTATGGACTAGAAATTTGAGAGATTAGGGACTAATTTTCCTTGCTGGAAAGTAAGGATGATAGAATTCATCTAAGGGACCTTTAGAGATGAAGCCTGGGTTGATATTGAAAATGGATATATACGTCCTACTAAACCTGCATCAAAATGTAGTAATGAAATAGTTGAGAAACTCCTCAGTGAGTTCACAAAGGAAGAAAAATTGGCCTCCTATAATAACAATAAAGGAAAGAATGTTATTTTTATGTCTATCAATGAAGATGAATTTAAGAGAATATCTATTTGTTCAACCTCTAAGAAACCTGGGACACGCTGGTCATTACCGATGAAGGTGACACAGATGTTAATACTGCCAATACCCAAATGCTTATGCAACAGTATTACACACTCATCATGACTGAGACTGAGACTTTCGATGACTTTTACATTAGGTTGATTGATACTATTACCAAACTACATGTTAATGGCATTATGTATGATAGGAAAGAGATTGTATCTAAAGTTCTAAGATCACTTCCACCAAAATTTGATAATAAAAGATATCCAATTGAGGAGATGGATGACCCAAATATCACTCCAGAACTCCTCAGTAGAAAACTCAGAACAGTGGAAATGGAATTAGAGTTTAAGGAACAAATCTCTAATGGTTAAAAGAAACATTCCAGTCCCAATCATGTTTTCCAGTCTAAAGTGACCAAACTTGCGTTTACTGTTCCCAACATTGAGTTAGATTCTGATGAGGAATGTAACATAAAAAATTTGGATGATCGAATTACCTTGATGTCTAAACAATTTAAGAAAATTCTAAAATTAAAAATTAATGTTGTTCTAAACAAGGCAAGCCTGCTTATTCAAAATTTTCTAATATAAGGCCTCATGAGAAAAGGCATGACAAACACCAGACTGAGAAAAATAATAGACCTAGAAATGATCTTAAGAATGTTGAATGCTTTAGATGTGGAACATTAGGTCACATGCCCAACAAGTGTAGAGTCAAACTTGGTAACAAAAATGATAAGGTTAATCTATGTAGGACCTGGGATAATTCAAGTGACTCACATAATGATGAGCCTGAATCATATAATGTGTCTGACCCTTGTATGTCATTTTTTGCCAAGATTTTATATACTGATGATAAGCCTATGACTCATGCTGAACCTGATGATAGGATGTCTAATCCTGTTTTGTTGCATGATGTTCTGATTACTGGTTTATCTGCTTTGTGCTTAAAGTTTGCTAATGGTACTGATACTATTAATAGTTCATCTACAGGGTGTTTAATTCAAAGGGAACGTTTGAATGACGAACTGAATGTGCGCGTGAGCCCTAAAAATGAAACGTTAGGGGGCAATCCACACACTACACTTAGTGACTCCGATAATGATGGCCTCCCAGAATTCAGACACTCTATACCAAAACTCTTAGGAAAAGCACTAAGCTTGAAAAAACTATCAAGGACCTTATTGAGAAAATAGAAGCCCTAAGTCTTATGGTAAAACTGAGTGCTGAGGTATACACCACTCAATGCCTGGATCATGAAAATAAAACTAGGTCTTTTTTTATTAAATCAAAGAACTTGAAGAGTCAAATGAGATTTTGAAAAATAAATACAAAGCTACTTTACTGGAATTGGAACAATCTAAAGTAAAAGTTTCACCAATCTTCAAAACAATTTCTAAATTTAAAAATAATGGTTATTGTTTTGAAGATTGTGTAGCGTCAAGTAAAACCAATTCTGATGATAAAACTGGCATATGATTTGAACAAAAACCCAAGGCACCTAACAAACAATTTCCAGATGTGAAATTTGTGCCTTGAGGAATAAGACCTAATGACATATGTCCAGATTTTCAAGCATCAAAAAATGACTTTGACAATAAATAGAAATAACAAGACATTGTTATGGGAAATAGTTGTAAGTATAATGTTGATCCTATGGCTAAGTATGTCTGCCCCCTATAAGGCAGGGAGACCCTTT
The DNA here is from genome assembly GCA_949130495.1 of Sambucus nigra. Taxonomy (NCBI): domain Eukaryota; kingdom Viridiplantae; phylum Streptophyta; class Magnoliopsida; order Dipsacales; family Adoxaceae; genus Sambucus; species Sambucus nigra. The sequence goes on along the minus strand of OX422213.1, from coordinate 658,645,716 downwards.
GTTTCAACCTGCTGCAGTTAGACATAAGGCTAAAGTCCAACAATTGGATAAGATAATTTTTAAAGATTTTCAAAATATTAACAAACCATCTAATAGTTTATACTGTTCTTACTGCGACATTTATGGACACTTCCTTGAATAAGGTTTTTAAAAACGTCTGTATAAACCTGTGTTTAATTCACCTGTCTATAAAAACTTTAACTACTCTAGACAAAATAGAAATAACTACGTCGTTCCTAGGCAACCTGCTAAGAACTCTAATTATTGTCATAGGAAGAAGCGATCTAATACTAAGAGAAAGTCCAAAAGGAAGAGTCCTAGATACATGACTAGACCAAATGTTCAAAGATTTGACAAAATTCAAGTAAAGGCGCACAGATATTTTGAAGAAAAATATAACGCTAGAAAATTTTATAAAATTCGAGCATATTTGCGCAAATATATTAAAACAAGAGAAATTTGGGTTAGTAAAGATGATCTAATACCCCAAATGAAGTGTAACATTGTGATTAGAGATTTAAAAGTTGAACACACTTCTTCTAGATGGTATTTAGACTCGGGTTGACCGGGGACGATGCTAAACTAATCAACATAATTGACTTCTTAGGAGGGAAAGTTTTGTTTGGAGATGGAGTATCATCTCAGATAATATGTAAGGGAATATTCCAAGAAAAGGGACTACCTATTCTCGAAGACGTCCTCTTAGTAAAAGGTCTTAAAGCTAACTTGCTAAGTAAATTACAATTTTACGGGCCCAACCGCACAGTTACCTTCTCAAAAACAAACTGTAAAATTTTAAATGATAATGGAGACTGCATCATTACAGGTCTCAGAACTCCTGATAACTATTACACGGTAAATCCAGGGACTGAGAGTTATAATATAGCTAGGATGGAATGATAAGCACCCAAAATAGAGACGTTTATTACCGCTTTTCTATCAAATGGCGACGTTGTCGGGGAAATAATAAAGACGCATTTCTTAGTTATCAAATGGCGTTGTTGCCAATCTTTGGAGCTTCAATCACTTGCGGGGATTACCTATTTGTGATTCATTTGTATTGCACTTTTTATTTTATTTTACCATTTTTTCATTTTTTTAGAAGGCTTGTATTAGGACTTTATTGCTTGGCTTGTATTGCGGTGCATAGAGACACCTTATTATTTCGCATTTAAAATTGTAATAATCGAAGAAAGCTTGATAGGGAAACCAGACAAGGTAGAGAGAGGGTGTCAAAGACAAGGATTTAGAAACCTCTCTACCTTGGATCGATAGGACTCCCGGGGCCGACTGAGATAAGCGTAATCTCCCCCAATCGACTCAAACTTTTTGGCACCCCACGGCGTAAAAACTATGGGTGGTACATCTCTTGAACACTCGCGCCTCTCATGTTAGCGAGTCAATTATTGTGTGTGCTTGTGTGCACTTATTTGATTTTATTCTCGCATTTATTTTAAATGTGTGTGATGAATTAATCAATTAAGACCTGCACCCGGTCATTCACAAGAAGGGATTTCATCACCCGACTCACTCGCCTACCAATTGTGTGCTACCCTAGCCATCATTAAATTTAAAATCAATCAACTAGGTGGCCTACTAGGAGACCATTTTTGCAAAGGCGATCACTACGATAAATTTCATGATTTTTTATCGCCCGCGGACTTAATTAAAATTTGACTACCCTTTCACTAAATTTTGAAGATAAAAATTAGCAATGTGCACGTTAGGATTTATCCTTGCCTTGTGTGAATGTCCAATTCAATTTTTCGGTAGATGATTTTAGATAGTTCGTCCAATTCAAAGAGTCCACCTATTTTTCCCGCTCTTTTCTTCCAAAAAAAATCCAAAAACATTTTCTGGTAATATCTTTCTAACCTTATGCTCTCAATTTTAAAAATCATTTACTTAACATCGAGGACGACGTTCCTTTTTGTTTGGGGGTGGGGAATTTTATCAAAATCATACCTCTTTTGAATTTTTTTGAGTTTTAAACCTGATTTTTAAAATTTCATGCAGTTTCTTTCATCTCACTCATTGATGTGAGTTTTCTATCATCCATCCTTTAAAATCTAGGAATCAAGCTAGAGGATATTTTTTCTAAATTTCTTATGTAATACATATTAAGGCATTTTGCAGTGTGAACTTCTAGACTCAACAAAATTTGCGCACTTATCATGTCACTGCGGTTTAGAGTTGAAGAGTGATACAATTTCTCAAAAAAAGCTTAAGGATCACTAGTAGAGACTTTAGCTTGTGAGATTTGTATCTTTCACCGTTTCAAAGAGTTTTACACAATCTCTGAGTGATAAGTTGATTCAACTTCTTTTGGGTTCGCACTTAAATTGTTGTATGATCTCATTATTCTTCACTAAATTTTTGGCTTGATCACTGAGAACAACATCACTTTCGAGTTGTAAGAAACGTGTGTCTTGAAATTTATCCCGATCACTAGGTTTTCACCACACTTTCACCCATACAACAACCAATTTCCATTTATCATACACCCATACACCTTCCATTTTCCATATCATCACCATATACCACATTTCCCATTTCCATATCCACTTCCATTTTCCACCCAAAGAAAAGAGGGTTGAAAGTAAAAGGAGAAGATCCGTCAAAGAGAGTGTTTGCATTTTTAGCGAATATCTCTCCCAAAGTCGATTCAGATGGAGAAAAATTAAATACAAGTTTATGTTGGGGTTATTTATAGTTTTAACAGATTTATCTCAGACATTGATGCATATTTGGAAAAGAAAAAAAAAGTAAAAAAGGAGAAGATCTGTCATAGAGAGTGTTTGCATGTTTAGCAAATATCTCTCCCAAAGTCAATTCAGATAGAAAAAAATTAAATGCAATTCTATGTTGGGGTTGTTTGTATTTTTAGCAAATTTATCTCATACATTAATGAGTATTTGGAAAAGAAGAAAAAGAGAAAGTTGCAGTCAAGAAATAAAGACATTTGTTCATTAAAGTGTAACACACTCTTCCCACACATCCATCACTCATCATTCATATCATCCATCCATTCCTTACCTCATCATATCCTTCTCATCTCATTTCCCCCTCACCCATATACATCCATATTTTTCGTAGGTGTTCGGGCAAATGATAGTCAACGTGGTGAATAACTCGACGTTCTTACTATAGTGATTATTATTCTTTCATGAGATCAATTTTCTTTCAAAATGTATGTTCTTTCTTATGTGTGTGTGAGGCGTTTGAACTTGCTTACATTTACTCACCTCCTCACACACGAGCGATACACCGACCCTAGTCTCGAGAGTTCGTTTGAGGGAGTTATATCGAGTGAGATTTTGAAGTTGAAGCATTGATTCCAAAAAAGCAAATTAGGAATTACTCTTGTGATACTCGACCCATTTTGACTGATGCACACACACACGCTAAGTTCTAGGAAGGATGTGCCTTGAGTATTCACATAACTAAACTTTTTACACAGTCTAGCTTGTATTTACCAAAATATTTCTCATGTGATGAATTGTGCAATTATTCTACGTCTAATAACAGATTGAGTGCCTTTCAATAAGTCATTTTAAATAAAAAACTTTGTGGGTATATTCCCTGCAAACCCCCACGAGACACAACTCGTCCTGTAAGGCAACCTATATGTTTAAAGGCTTGTTGCATATGCTAAGTCAAATCGCAAGTGTCTGCGAAAGTGGTACACTTTTGGTTCCTTATCTTTCTCTTTCTCTCTATCTTATTGCTCGAGGACTAGCAACGCTCTGTTTGGGGGTGGTGTGATAATCACCCAAAGGTGTACATTTTATACCCTGAATAGACGCATTTTAATTGCTAATTCTCGGAAATTTGGGTCTTATGCACATAAATGTTCAATGTGCAGGTTTAATTGCAGTTGCGGTGTCAAAAGTTATATTTCGAGGCAATTTGCAGTTAAAATGGAACTAATTCCCCAGTCACGTACCAAACCCTAGCCTAAACCTAGACCAAACCATTACCCCAAGCCTGTGTGTGTTTAGTTTGTGCCTTTTTATATTTTCTTAGAATTTTAGTTAGAGTCGTTTTTATTTTTAGAGTTTATTTTAGATTTATTTAGAATTTCTAGGTTTTATTTTCTATTTTATTTTTATTAGTGTATTTTTATTTTATTTTTATTTTTATTAGTTTTTAGTTTTTATTAGGAATAATTTTTTTTAGTTTTATTAGATTATTTTTTTTAGGACTTTAGTTTTCATTTCTATTAGATTTTTAGGTTTTATTTTTTTATTATATTATTTTGGTTTTTATATAGCTTAGGATTTTATTTTATTTTTTAAATTTAAATATTTTTATTTTTATTGTTTTTAGTTTATTTTATTTTTAAGTTAAATTTTTTTTATTTTTATTAATTTTATTTTAATTATTTAGGGTCACAAATTAAACACACACACAACTAACACCTCTCCCTCATTCTACTCCCATACACCTCATTCACACAAACACTCCCTCACCCACACCCTAACTCCATATACCCTCACACACACCATCACCCCTTCCATTATCTTCAACCTCCACCCAACAACTCATTCTCTCTCCTCTTTTTTTCCACCATTAAACCCACCTTATACATCCTAACCAATCCAACACCACAAATCCACCTCAACCACCACCATAACCAACCTCTTTCCACCTTTAAAACCCAACTCTCTCTCACCTCTAATCTCCATACCCCCATGGTAGCCATGGCCGACCATCTCGCCAGACATAAACATCCACCACCTGCCTTATACCTCCAACCCAAGCGCCCCTAACCCAGTCTATAACCCAACGATACCCCATGGTTCAGCAAACCCGTAACCACCCTTGCCATACCCGAACAACCCGAGACCTCAACCATGGATCTCCGATCCCCTCTACCGACCCCGCTCCGGCCAGAAACCTCCGTCGCAAACGCAGTTGGCCTAACCTTTAACCCGAGCCGACCCCATTCTTGAACCTACCTAAACCAAACCGGCGCCCATATTCGATTCATCCTTAACCCCCATTTTAAAAACCCATTTCCCATATCCCTTAGCCAAACACGTTTTTCTCATCAGCATGTTAACAAAACAAGCAAAAAGGCAAATAAAATAAATGCCTACATGTTTTAAAATCCACTTAACCCTTTTTCCACAAATACCCCCAAACCCTTTTAACCAAATCTGATTTGTTTATATCCTCTCTCCCCACTTCCCACATGCACTCTTTTCATTTACCTTATACCCCCTCACCCAAATACCTTCCATATCCCATAAATCTTAATTCTTACTATATTACCCCTAGCTCCATGTGCACTATTTAAATAAACCTTAGTTCTTACTACATTACCCCTAGCTTCAAATTGGAGGATTGGAGTCAATTAAATTCAAGAGATTGGTTTGATTATTCTTCTCTCTGCTCTTTTATATTTTTTTTTGACGACCCTAAACCTCCACATCAACGAGCCCTTTGGACTCCCTCATGTTTTCTAAACAGGGAGGACACTGCGCATGACCCACCTCACACACGAGTACCACTTTAAATACTGGCATACCCAGGTGAGGAATCGAACCCACGACCATGCGCCTAACCACACAGCCCCGAGTAAGCCACTAACCGGTGGGACGAACCAGGGTGGTAACTCTTTTATATTAAATGCCTATTGATTATTTGTTCATAATATTTAATATCATGTTAGGCTAAATCCCCTTTCAAGGGGTGGGGTGAACCCTTATTTGTTGTTATTTTTATTTAATTAGTTTGATTAATTGAAAATTCCCTTTGAATGTTAATTTTTATCCCTCGCCCTTAAATTTACACCTCGAGAGAGGGTAAATGATTTTTGAGAGGAAATCGAAATTCTAGTTATAATATCCATTTTAGATTTGAACTACAGATAGGGGTTTCTTAAGTGTGGTATTATTTCTTGAATTTCAACTTTATTTTCATTTTCTAAGATTTACATAACTTTTGATGAATCGATCCTAGCGGGTGATGAATTAAAATGAGCGTAGATCTATTTTCTAGAGCTGTGGGGGGTTAAACTTCATTTTCTAAAAGATTACTCTTAAAATTACACTTGCAATGAGAATTGATTTTTAATTTTGATATTAATTTGGTAGAATTCAAATAATTAAATTAATTAATTAGAATAGCTAGAAATTGTGGTGTAGTCCCACTCCTTGATTGCTCTCACATTTATTTACCTCACTTTGTCTATTATTTTAGTGTTAGACTTGTTAATATTTTTAGTCACTTTTTAGTTTGTTCTTTACATCTTTGATTTAGTTAGTGTTATTTCATATCCTCACCCAAATTGTTTTGATATTGAAAAAGCTTAAAAAAAAGTAAAAATTCCAAAAAGAAAATAAAAGTGAATTACAATTGTTTTCCCCTCGCTTTACCCCCTTGATGTGGATTGATACCCTTACTTACCTCTACACTTTAGTTTGATATTATTTTGTAGGTAATCGAGATTTTGATTAACTTAGCTTGCAACAACGACAACTACATCAAAAAATCAAGTTATCATGGAAGATAATGAAATCTGGCACAATAGGTTGGGTCATATAAATTACGAAAGCCTTGGAAAATTAAGCTCCCAAGAAATAGTTAGAGATTTTCCCAAAATAAAATCTATTTCAAACGTTGTTTGTGGGCCTTGTCAAGAAGGAAAGATAGTTAAAGCTGCTCACAAGAAAGTTAAAGAAATCTTAACAATAAAACCTCTAGAGTTTATCCACATGGATCTTATAAGTCCCTATAGAACTTTAAGCCTTTGTTTTAACAGTTATATTCTAGTCATTGTGGAGGATTTCGCTCATTTTGCTTGGGTTGCTTTCTTAAAGCAAAAATCTGACACCTTTCGTGAATTTTTTAAAATCCTTTTATGCATTGAAAATTAAAAGGATACCCAAGTAAATTGAATTCGTAGCGATAGAGGAGGTGAATTTAAAGACTTAGGTGTAACAGAATATTGTGACTATAATGGTTACAAACATGAATTAAGTGCTCCTAAAATGCCACAATAAAATGGTATAGTCGAGCGTAAGAATTGCACAATCCAACAGATGACTAGGGTAATGATACATGAAAAGAACTTGCCAACATACTTTTGGGTTGAGGCAGTTCAGACAGCATGTCACATAATAAATAGGGTTTATGTTTGGAAAAATACCAAACAGACTCCATATAAACTCTAGTATAGAAAAAGGCCCAACTTAAAATATTTTTGAACATTTGGGAGTATATGCTATGTTTGCGAAGATAGAGAACACTTGTCAAAATTTGAAACCCGTGGCAACAAAGCTATATTTTTGGGTTTCTCCCTTAATAGTATGTCTTATCGTGTTTATAATATGCGTACCAAAAGTCTATGAAATCTATAAACGTGATTGTTAGTGACACTAATGTTGAGAGCAATAAACAAGAGCCAACAATAGTGGATAAGTATAAAAATGTTTTAAATTTTGACTCTCCAGATATAGCTGATTCTTTACCTACTGAGACCCCAGAGTACCTAACTGGGTTTCTAAAGATCATCACTTAGATAAAATAGTTGGTAACCCAAAGATCCTTTATAGTACAAATAGGGAACCCCTACCGCGGAAACCCTTCTACATACGACTACAAGTTGCATCCCCTTATTACAGGCCGCATCCCTAAAGACATGCCACACACCTTATGATAGGCTGCACCCCTTATGACAGGTCGTACCCCCTTTTTACAGGTCGCGGCCTTTACACATGCATGGCTACGATAGCTGTCCATTTTCTAGAAGGATTCCCTACTTGACAGACTTATCCATATATCACGTGACTTGAGCACGATACACACCTTTATACCTCCTATAAATAGAGGCACTCACCTCATTATTAGAGGGGGGGATAGAGAACTCATAGGCGTATCCCTGCCCAACTTTACTGTATCTCTCTAGAAGCATCGAACTTGGGGGATGACCCCCTACCGCAGCAGCACCGGTCGTCCTTCAGGCCACACCCAGGGGTCCTGCTTAGCTACTATCATGTATTCTCTTCCCCTAATTATATTGTACACCATTAATGGAATTATAAACTTGTACAAAAACATATGTATAATGAGAGTAGGGCTCCAAAGTGGACATAGGCCTATCTTAGAGGTCGAACCACTATATATCCTGTATTTATTCTTATTTGTTATCTTTCCATACCTATTTTACACTTTACACTTGACTTGCTGATATGAGGTCTACCTATGTACGCTTTCTCACATCAGCAATCTGGCGGCGTCTGTGGGAAACGAGATGTTTCAATTTTATTTCTCTATGTTTTGACTTCTAAAACACTGTAGTTTATTTGTGGGGATCCTTTGGATCATCATCTCACGAGTAAATTCTAGTTATCAAGCTCTGTTTTATATTTACACCCTTAAATGGGTACTTCACATGATCATATCTGTTCTTGGGTCTCCGTTATATGACCTTAGATCTATTTTACACCCTCGTGATATCATTTCATCTAGATAGTGCTAAAAAGAGTGATGGTCTTTAGCCCCAAAAAGGTGAATGGTTGGGAAAGGATTGTAGTAATCCCATATTTGTTATTCTTGACCTATGATCTAGGGTTTATCATTGAAACTGTGTCGTTTTGTGCACCGTGAGGTTGTCATATCATTAACAAACCCTAGTAGGTACACTCTCTATGTGTTAGGAGAGAGAAACTCAGTCTGAACTTAAGAGTTTTGGGATTGCTCCCATTGCTACCTAGCAGGGGATGCGACCGGGCAGATAAAATGCCTTATGGCCATGGCCTCTACTAGCGCGGCTGCATTACATAAGCTTCAAAACATCAGGGAACGGACTCAGATGGACTCCAGCTCAACCTTAGTGCATGTCATACAAAGGGCGCGGCAGTGCACCTATGTGCCTTACTGGCCGCGGCCGCGGCCGTAATACCATGTGGCAGTGCAAACACTGCATCCCCATTTCCTCCTCGGTTACTCCAATATTTTTGAGATTACTCACTTCTGTTAGTTTTGTCTCATATTATATAAACTTTGTAAATACTAACAAAAGCAGAAAATGGAAGGAGAATCCAGTCAGAGCACAGAAGTCAAGGATGAGATTGTGCAGCTGTATAATCACCTCTATAACAATCATGCTTCCCTCCAGACCCAGGTTAACTATTTGACTCAAAGGGTCATCATGCTAGAGGCCGCGGCCTCACCCAACATAGGGTCGCACCTAGAATCATCGTTGTCATAACTCCAGAATCACCACCCGAGGAAGTGCACCAGCTAAGAGCACTGGCCGCAGAAGGCAGGGACGCGGTCAGGGTCCTAAAAGGGAGAATGGAGAAGGTAGAGAAGAAATCTGAGGCCTTCACTCCATTGGCCATCCTGATTGATGATATCTTTGTGTTCATCAAAGAGGACAAGCTGTTGAGGTGGCCAGAAAAGCTGAGAGCTCCACCCCACAAGAGGAATAAAGCTTCTTGGTGCAGATTCCATCAGGACCATAGCCATGACACTTAGCAATTCTATGCTCTGAAGGATGAAATTGAAAGGCTGATTGGGAAAGGGATGCTGCAGAGGTTCCTCAGAGATTCTTAGAGGATGCAACATAGGCTGATGGGCTATACCTTCCTTATCTTCATGATTTAGTTTATATCTCATTTTGTCGATGTTCATAATGAATAGTGTCTTTTAATTCATTCTGACTTTCTACGCCCATGCTTATGAGAATTAATGAATATAATACTCTAATCTCTCAATTCCAATAAATGATATCTTATGAAAGACTTCTTGTCTTAAACAAATTTTATATGGAAACATCGAATTATATTGGGAATGATCATATCTAAATAGGCCATTAACACCCGTCGACGTGCCTAACCATATGAAAGCAAATGATAACTTGAAATCGCAAAAGAAATTATTGAGGGCGGCAGTGGAATTAACTACTAATGTTGAATATGGGGACTACACATCATCATACAATGATTACATTCTTGGAAACATCTGACACGATGTGTCATTAGCAGCAAGGGCTTCCAATGCCCGTTCTTAGCTTTCGAGATGTGTCATTACCTTGGGGAGGTTGCTACCCCGATAAACATCATTCACTTGGTGATATGAGACTAAAACATCATTAACTTAGTGATCTCATGTTAGCTTGGGGAAGCTTCATAATACCTATCCCGAGAAGGCCTGAAAATAACCCACTGGGACCAAAGACTTAATTATATATGGACAACTCTATTATAGCCTAGGAAGGCTTTTTAAATATCCAAATAATCTTGGTGAAGCTTTATAATACCTAGCCCCGGTAGGGCCTGATAATAACCCAATCAAAGCGACTAAAGGAGGTTGTGTTGCTGTGACAACAAAGCATGCTAAAGCTACAGAAAGATGCAAAAAGGTGTTGCGGTCCTATCTACACAGTTGCAACCCCTTTGCATCAAATATATATAACCTATCGTAGCCCTATACAAGATGGGATTCAAGCACTCAAAGGTATCGCGACCTTGCTCATTAAGAACAGACTTTCAAACGTGGAAGGGAACAGGTCACGGCCTATATGTAAAAAAAAGTTTTAAAAGGAACCGCAGCCTTGATCATAAACCATAGCCCACACATTGAATAGCGTTCTTGTCAAAAAGAAACACAGTCTAAGCAATAAAAAATGAACAAATAATGCATTCATTCAAGTATTGAAGCAAGAAAAGCAGAAGAAAATTCAAAAGCTACTAGAAAAGAAGGCAAAAATAATACACATTGGAGGTGGCCGCAACCTTGATGAATATCAGTTAAAATTACAGACAAAAGGGTCGCAGCCACTACAAAGAGTTACAAAAAATTACAAAGGGATGCAGCCCTACGAATGAGTAGTTCAAATTTTTTTTGGAGAATACTGGCCACAGGTTCATGAGGCCACATCATCGTTGACATCCCCCTCATCACATTCCACAGCTGTTTGGGTCTCTTCCTCCGTGGCCTCAGCCTCAGCCTCAGCCTCTGCCCTCAACCTGGCTTTCTCCTTGACCGCTACCTTGAGCTTAGCTATGCATTGCTGATGATCAACATCACCAAGTCCCCAGGAAAGAACCTTCTCTTGAGTCTCAGGGAAGTTCTTTATGATTTTGTGCCTGAGCTCTTGGTAACCGTAGAGGTAGACCCTATTATTTATGAGGTAAAAATCTCTAGATCCCTTGAAAGACTCCACAGTGCTGTCGATGGCCAGTTGAAGGGATTCACCATGATCTACCGCCATTTTCTTCATTACCGCGGCATGGGCTTCAGCATCATAGGCAACCTTGGTCTCCAACTCCTCATACCTTTTTTGAAGGAGTCTTAGCTTGTTATTGGAAGACTCACTATTAATTCATTTTTTCCCTCTAACTCAACTCCGTCCAGAGTTCTAACGACTCCCCATAAAACCTCCGTCGCTACTGGGTCCGTAAACGGATCGAATTCAGACCGAATTAGGCAAGTTCAAATCCATATCCGTTTATGTTAAACGATGTTGAATCCGATCAGATCCGATTATCCGACAGATTATTTTTTATTTATTTTGATAATAATTTTCATTAATAAATAAATAATGATATGTCAAAATATATACTTTTGACCATTTTATTTGCAAAAATGTAATTTTCAACTCTTAGGAGACGTGTGTGTGTGTGTGTGTCTTTTTCCTTTTATATGAGAGATTTTTTTATATAATATTATAAATATTATAATATATACTTAAAATGTTATTAAATACAATATATATTAATTAAAAAATATTATATATATATATATATATATATATATATATATATATATTAAAAATACAAGTACAAGTAGTGAAGTAAAAATAAATACAAAGTTGGACGGATCAAAGTGTAATTAATTCTAAAAAAAGTGATGAAACTTGAAACATTTATTAGTTTGCGACACATTAAATTAACGTCTTATATAAGACCATATCTAGACGATTATGCAAGACACACATTTTGCTTAGTCATATTTGTACAAAGACAACCTCTAAATGATTATCATATTAACAAAATTTCACATTTATTGTAAAATGATTGCCATATCCAGTTTATAAATGAGATGTCACAAGTTGAGCCGAAATAACTAGTTATGTTTTATCGCCATGAGAGTGGGTCATATTTGGTTGATTTCATGTCATGTTTAAGTTGGTACAACTTAACCTATTAAAGTCATGTATAATTTGTTTCTTTTTATATTGAATTAACTATAGTTAGTTTCATGTCATATTAAAATTTCAAAAATGTTTGGAGATGGTCGAAGTCAATATTCGTCTGTTTTAGTGAACTTGATTCATGGATAATATATATACATGATTCAAATCACTCAGCTTTATAATCTTATATTACGGATATCATATGAGACTAATTCTTAACTTACTTTTTTTCATGTTCATAATGAATAAATGCGTCCTACTATAAACCACCACATGTATTGCATAATTTAATTAGAACATATTGAATTAGGGATGATTTTTGGTCGGTTTCCTCTGTATTTAGTGTGTACCAATATCATACTAATTATTTTTCGTACGTTCTATTTTGACAGTTTTAGTTTTTGATTTTTCAGAAATCTTTTTATTAATTCCAAATTGTTCGGTATTTTAATATTTTTGGTGTTTTCAATAAATTATTCTTTCGGTAATTTTTGTTTTTTTGTATATTTAGTTTTTTTTCTTATTTTTGCTAATTTTTTATTTTTTTGTTGTCTATTTTCATGTATTTTCAATTTTCAAATGCAATATATATATATTAACACATAAACTGGTTGATTTCATTTCATGTACACATAAAATGTTCAATAACCTAGGTGCATACCCAAATTTCTCACATTAGAATTGAAAGGGTTTTTCTCAAAGACAACAAATGCATAAGCATGTATTCTAAACTTCAAAAACTTATACTTTCTAAAAAGAAAAATAATAACCACTTTTAATATTAAATTTGGTGATAAATGAGTCAAACTAATGAATTTTTTTTTAAAAAATAATATAAATTTGTATATTTAACATTTTAAATTATTATTTTGGACGGTAATTTCAGTATTTAATTTTGCTAGGGTAGTTTCGATAAATCGGCTTTCAAAATGTGTAAATCATAATCAACCACCGATTTTTTGATAATTTTGGTATGTGATAGTAAAAAATAATAAAACAAAATCATAATTTTACGAATCAAAACGTTAACCAACCCTATATGGAACCATTTTGTTGTTGTTGAGTTCAAACTAATGTTCAATCCCAATAAAGTTCAGTTATTCTTTACTAAAGGATTTTAATTGAAAAAAAGTCAATGTTAATATCTAAGGTTTTTCCAATGAAAGTACTATATGTTTTTTTTAAAGCCCTGAACCTCCACACGAACGAACCCTTTTGACTCCCTCGTGTTTTCTAAACAGGGGGTGCAAGTGCTAGAGCCACCCTAACACACACACCAATTTAAATCTGGCACCTGAGGGGGAATCGAACCCAGACACCTTACAGCATACCCGCACGGCTCAGAGCCCGCCCTTACCTTCAGGGCAGGTATCCGTTGGGAGGGATCGAACTCACGACCTATGGTCTAGAGCAAAACCCTCATTACCACTAGACCAAGCCAGGGTGTATTTAAGTACTGCATGTTATACTCCGCTTTATAACCTGGATAGTTGTTTTTTTATTTTTTTTATTTTTTTGATTACTGAACAATTGTTTGATTCTACTGCATATTATACTCCGCTTTGTTGACCTCGACAGTTGTTTATTTTATTTTTATTTTTTTTATTAGGGAACAATTGTTTAATCCTCGTATCTAATTTTATACGGCATTTAAATGAGTGTCTTTCGTTGATCTTCATATTACGTTTAAGATTCTTAAAAGAGAATTAACTTTTGAGAGAAGGTGTAATATGTGAAGATATATTTTGTAAGGATATTGAATTGACAAAATAATAATTTTAGATCGATATTGAATTGACAAAACAAACAATAATTTAGGAAATCATATGTAGACTATCGATGTACGATTTTTTTTATTTACATAAAGAGTTTATTAAATTAATACATTAGTTAAAAAAAATAATTTATTAAACTATTTTTTATTTTTTAATAAAAAATAAAATAGTTTTCTAATAAATTAAAAATTTTGTAAAATAAAAAAACTGTATTTGTTCTCGTTATCACTAGGTATATGGAAACATCGAATTATATTGGGAATGATCATATCTAAATAGGCCATTAACACCCGTCGACGTGCCTAACCATATGAAAGCAAATGATAACTTGAAATCGCAAAAGAAATTATTGAGGGCGGCAGTGGAATTAACTACTAATGTTGAATATGGGGACTACACATCATCATACAATGATTACATTCTTGGAAACATCTGACACGATGTGTCATTAGCAGCAAGGGCTTCCAATGCCCGTTCTTAGCTTTCGAGATGTGTCATTACCTTGGGGAGGTTGCTACCCCGATAAACATCATTCACTTGGTGATATGAGACTAAAACATCATTAACTTAGTGATCTCATGTTAGCTTGGGGAAGCTTCATAATACCTATCCCGAGAAGGCCTGAAAATAACCCACTGGGACCAAAGACTTAATTATATATGGACAACTCTATTATAGCCTAGGAAGGCTTTTTAAATATCCAAATAATCTTGGTGAAGCTTTATAATACCTAGCCCCGGTAGGGCCTGATAATAACCCAATCAAAGCGACTAAAGGAGGTTGTGTTGCTGTGACAACAAAGCATGCTAAAGCTACAGAAAGATGCAAAAAGGTGTTGCGGTCCTATCTACACAGTTGCAACCCCTTTGCATCAAATATATATAACCTATCGTAGCCCTATACAAGATGGGATTCAAGCACTCAAAGGTATCGCGACCTTGCTCATTAAGAACAGACTTTCAAACGTGGAAGGGAACAGGTCACGGCCTATATGTAAAAAAAAGTTTTAAAAGGAACCGCAGCCTTGATCATAAACCATAGCCCACACATTGAATAGCGTTCTTGTCAAAAAGAAACACAGTCTAAGCAATAAAAAATGAACAAATAATGCATTCATTCAAGTATTGAAGCAAGAAAAGCAGAAGAAAATTCAAAAGCTACTAGAAAAGAAGGCAAAAATAATACACATTGGAGGTGGCCGCAACCACTACAAAGAGTTACAAAAAATTACAAAGGGATGCAGCCCTACGAATGAGTAGTTCAAATTTTTTTTGGAGAATACCGGCCACAGGTTCATGAGGCCACATCATCGTTGACATCCCCCTCATCACATTCCACAGCTGTTTGGGTCTCTTCCTCCGTGGCCTCAGCCTCAGCCTCAGCCTCTGCCCTCAACCTGGCTTTCTCCTTGACCGCTACCTTGAGCTTAGCTATGCATTGCTGATGATCAACATCACCAAGTCCCCAGGAAAGAACCTTCTCTTGAGTCTCAGGGAAGTTCTTTATGATTTTGTGCCTGAGCTCTTGGTAACCGTAGAGGTAGGCCCTATTATTTATGAGGTAAAGATCTCTAGATCCCTTGAACGACTCCACAGTGCTGTCGATGGCCAGTTGAAGGGATTCACCATGATCTACCGCCATTTTCTTCATTACCGCGGCATGGGCTTCAGCATCATAGGCAACCTTGGTCTCCAACTCCTCATACCTTTTTTGAAGGAGTCTTAGCTTGTATTGGAAGACTCACTATTAATTCATTTTTTCCCTCTAACTCAACTCCGTCCAAAGTTCTAACGACTCCCCATAAAACCTCCGTCGCTACTGGGTCCGTAAACGGATCGAATTCAGACCGAATTAGGCAAGTTCAAATCCATATCCGTTTATGTTAAACGATGTTGAATCCGATCAGATCCGATTATCCGACAGATTATTTTTTATTTATTTTGATAATAATTTTCATTAATAAATAAATAATGATATGTCAAAATATATACTTTTGACCATTTTATTTGCAAAAATGTAATTTTCAACTCTTAGGAGACGTGTGTGTGTGTGTGTGTCTTTTTCCTTTTATATGAGAGATTTTTTTATATAATATTATAAATATTATAATATATACTTAAAATGTTATTAAATACAATATATATTAATTAAAAAATATTATATATATATATATATATATATATATATATATATATATATATATTAAAAATACAAGTACAAGTAGTGAAGTAAAAATAAATACAAAGTTGGACGGATCAAAGTGTAATTAATTCTAAAAAAAGTGATCAAACTTGAAACATTTATTAGTTTGCGACACATTAAATTAACGTCTTATATAAGACCATATCTAGACGATTATGCAAGACACACATTTTGCTTAGTCATATTTGTACAAAGACAACCTCTAAATGATTATCATATTAACAAAATTTCACATTTATTGTAAAATGATTGCCATATCCAGTTTATAAATGAGATGTCACAAGTTGAGCCGAAATAACTAGTTATGTTTTAT
Organism: Sambucus nigra; assembly: GCA_949130495.1. Classification (NCBI taxonomy): domain Eukaryota; kingdom Viridiplantae; phylum Streptophyta; class Magnoliopsida; order Dipsacales; family Adoxaceae; genus Sambucus; species Sambucus nigra. Next base: position 658,629,275 of record OX422213.1, on the reverse strand, counting down.
CGCCATGAGAGTGGGTCATATTTGGTTGATTTCATGTCATGTTTAAGTTGGTACAACTTAACCTATTAAAGTCATGTATAATTTGTTTCTTTTTATATTGAATTAACTATAGTTAGTTTCATGTCATATTAAAATTTCAAAAATGTTTGGAGATGGTCGAAGTCAATATTCGTCTGTTTTAGTGAACTTGATTCATGGATAATATATATACATGATTCAAATCACTCAGCTTTATAATCTTATATTACGGATATCATATGAGACTAATTCTTAACTTACTTTTTTTCATGTTCATAATGAATAAATGCGTCCTACTATAAACCACCACATGTATTGCATAATTTAATTAGAACATATTGAATTAGGGATGATTTTTGGTCGGTTTCCTCTGTATTTAGTGTGTACCAATATCATACTAATTATTTTTCGTACGTTCTATTTTGACAGTTTTAGTTTTTGATTTTTCAGAAATCTTTTTATTAATTCCAAATTGTTCGGTATTTTAATATTTTTGGTGTTTTCAATAAATTATTCTTTCGGTAATTTTTGTTTTTTTGTATATTTAGTTTTTTTTCTTATTTTTGCTAATTTTTTATTTTTTTGTTGTCTATTTTCATGTATTTTCAATTTTCAAATGCAATATATATATATTAACACATAAACTGGTTGATTTCATTTCATGTACACATAAAATGTTCAATAACCTAGGTGCATACCCAAATTTCTCACATTAGAATTGAAAGGGTTTTTCTCAAAGACAACAAATGCATAAGCATGTATTCTAAACTTCAAAAACTTATACTTTCTAAAAAGAAAAATAATAACCACTTTTAATATTAAATTTGGTGATAAATGAGTCAAACTAATGAATTTTTTTTAAAAAAATAATATAAATTTGTATATTTAACATTTTAAATTATTATTTTGGACGGTAATTTCAGTATTTAATTTTGCTAGGGTAGTTTCGATAAATCGGCTTTCAAAATGTGTAAATCATAATCAACCACCGATTTTTTGATAATTTTGGTATGTGATAGTAAAAAATAATAAAACAAAATCATAATTTTACGAATCAAAACGTTAACCAACCCTATATGGAACCATTTTGTTGTTGTTGAGTTCAAACTAATGTTCAATCCCAATAAAGTTCAGTTATTCTTTACTAAAGGATTTTAATTGAAAAAAAGTCAATGTTAATATCTAAGGTTTTTCCAATGAAAGTACTATATGTTTTTTTTAAAGCCCTGAACCTCCACACGAACGAACCCTTTTGACTCCCTCGTGTTTTCTAAACAGGGGGTGCAAGTGCTAGAGCCACCCTAACACACACACCAATTTAAATCTGGCACCTGAGGGGGAATCGAACCCAGACACCTTACAGCATACCCGCACGGCTCAGAGCCCGCCCTTACCTTCAGGGCAGGTATCCGTTGGGAGGGATCGAACTCACGACCTATGGTCTAGAGCAAAACCCTCATTACCACTAGACCAAGCCAGGGTGTATTTAAGTACTGCATGTTATACTCCGCTTTATAACCTGGATAGTTGTTTTTTTATTTTTTTTATTTTTTTGATTACTGAACAATTGTTTGATTCTACTGCATATTATACTCCGCTTTGTTGACCTCGACAGTTGTTTATTTTATTTTTATTTTTTTTATTAGGGAACAATTGTTTAATCCTCGTATCTAATTTTATACGGCATTTAAATGAGTGTCTTTCGTTGATCTTCATATTACGTTTAAGATTCTTAAAAGAGAATTAACTTTTGAGAGAAGGTGTAATATGTGAAGATATATTTTGTAAGGATATTGAATTGACAAAATAATAATTTTAGATCGATATTGAATTGACAAAACAAACAATAATTTAGGAAATCATATGTAGACTATCGATGTACGATTTTTTTTATTTACATAAAGAGTTTATTAAATTAATACATTAGTTAAAAAAAATAATTTATTAAACTATTTTTTATTTTTTAATAAAAAATAAAATAGTTTTCTAATAAATTAAAAATTTTGTAAAATAAAAAAACTGTATTTGTTCTCGTTATCACCCTAGTTTATATATATATATATATATACATAGATTGACCTCCCGGTTTGCATGAATGACTTGTTTTACTCCGAAAGGCCATCGGGCGCTCTCGAGCCCCGTTTGACCCCGATCAACTCTCCAAACCAAGTGAAGCTAATGAAATCTCAAAGGGCTTTGATTTCCCTTTCCAACGGTCCATGTCGTGTGCGAATCAGCCTCACGAATCCCACGAATGACCCATTTTCCTATGAAAACCCCAGTCCAGCGACCATCGGGAGCTTCCGAGCCCCATTGGCTCTGGTTAACTTTCGAACCCGAGAGTGACTCATGGATTCTTGAAGGGCTATGAATTTCCTTTCCAACGGTCTCATATATGTGCGATTCAGACTTACGTTTTATATTTATGCCTGTTTTTCCGAAAAAGTCTGTTTCGGACTACCTATAGGCACCCCAGACCCTATGCCTATCAACAGGGTGTATTTTCCTTGCTTGGCAAGGCTGACACTGTGCTAATAAGCATGCCAGGGTCCAAGCCGATCGACACGCCCTTCCCAACCCTAAAAGGCACTATATAAAGGGCTCATAACCTCACCCCTGAAGAGAGGTCATTTTCAGTAATCAACAAATATTCTTTCAAAATGAGAGCTTCTCTTTACAGTAAAATCTATTTTCTACATTCCCCCACCTCACTTTCTTACCACACTTAGTCACCCACCTCACCCTATCATATGAACTTCATACCATTAAAAAAACTATCCTACATATAATCTAAAGTCAGTAATAAAGATCTATAAGGAGGTCCATCTCTCACCCTTTTTCTAGTTTATTCATTTAAGTATTATTATTCACTTTATTCTCATTTTGTGATATCTTCTAGCTTTGTTTCATTATCTCACATCAAATAATCTTTATTTTTTACTATTAGTATTACACGTAACTAGTTTTCATAAAATCCCCAAAAAGACAAAAAAGGGATTTATTCATAAATTCCAAAAGTAAGACATCCTTATTTTCTCACACTTGAACAGATTTTCCTTCAAAATCACACAAAGAGGAGTCCTACATTTAAATTTATGGGTTGAACCCCACCCCTATACTATTTTCGAACTACATGAACTTTAGGCTACGTAGGCGTCATGGGCCAATCCCGCGATTCGAGTCCTCCCTTTTCATTTTATGTCTTTGACATTATATTATATCTATTTTGTGAGTCTTGAACTCCTACATATTTGTGTCTCGTCTGATATGCACATTAGCTTTTCCATATCTATTCGTGATTCAGCGAACACTTATATCATATGTTTATTATTATTTTTGGGTACACTCCTACGGATGAGTTCTCTCCGTCCATTCCATGACGTGAGTTGGATAATTCCATTCTCCTATTATTTATATTATAAACATGTACACACACATATCATGGAGAAAAAGTAGAAGAACAACGTAGCCCATGAGAGATCGAAAAGGAGGAATGAGTGCCTAACACCTTCCTATTTTGTAAGTTAGTCCCCTGATTTTCGAATCACTTGGTTTCATATGCATCAGTATGACCTTGATGTCATTCTCTCGAGGCAACGACATTCTTTTTCCTTTTTTGAGCAAAATAGGATGGCGACTCCATCCCTTTATGTTATCCCCATTTGACGACGACCAATTTTATATCTAAGGCAGGTCGCGAAGACGCCGACACGAGTGGAGGAAAGAGGATCTCCATATTCTCTAATAACCCACATGAGCAAAGCAAAATAGGGGGGAGAGGGAGTGGGGGACCCTTTTCTACCTTCTCCCATCATCCTGACTTCAGGGCCAGGCCCGCACCGGAGGAATCCAACCTGGATGGGCACAAAGATATCATAAATGAATATCTTTTAGAACACTGATAAAACCCAAACCATCCTGACCAGCTTATTAAATTTAGTAATTTAATGAACTTATAATATTTCATATTTAAAATAACGCATAAGTAAACCACAATTATTACAAACTTATAATGGAGAAAATATAGTTTAAAATATATTTATCTAAAGGTATTCACCTCATTTGCGGATGAATCATTATGGTGCCCGGCCTATAATTCTGAATTAGAGGGGCCATAATCCTTTCTTAGAGTTTAATAGTACAAAAAATACATATAAATTTAAATATAATAAACCAAAACGAAAATTTTGCGGACCAATACGGTACAGTACAGTTTTATTGTACCGTAACCACCCCTAATTGGAAGCAAAGAGCGAAGAAAAATTGGCTAAAAGCTAGGGAGTCAAATACTAAATATTTGCATTCAGTTATTAGTCATAGAAATCTTAAAAATCATATTTTGTCCATTTGTAATGATAAAAATGAATGGATTACTTCTAAATCTGATGTTGAAATGAATTTTCTATCCTTTTATAAAAAAAATATCCAATTCTACTAAGCTTAATATAGAGGATATCACTTATGACCATTGCTTCCTCGATTAACTAATTATGATTCAAATCTATTAAATAAGGCTATTACAAACTCTGGGATTAAAGATATTATTTAACATATGCCTTATCACAAGTCTCCTAGGCCTAGAGGTCTTACTATGGAATTTTATCGGGATCATTAGGATGTGGTGGGATCTTGTATTATTAATTTACTTCAATATTTTCTCTATTTGGCTTTTTTTTTGCTTAAGGAGCTAAATAAAATTTATCTTATATTTATCCCTAAAACTAATAATCAAATTAAAGCTTCTCAATTTCGACCTGTTAGCCTTTGTAATGTCAATTATAAAATTATTTATATTGTCATGCTCAATAGAATTAGCAGTTAATTTATCAAAAAATATTTCTCCATTTCAAAATGCTTTCGTTCCGGGTAGACATATTTTAGATAACATTTTAATCACTAATTAAATGATTCGCACTATGAGAGCTTCAATATCTAAAAGTAGTAGTTTTTTTCTCATAAACTTGATCTCTTTAAGGCTTATGATAAATTATAATGGTATTTCATTAAATGGATGTTGCAACAACTTAAATTCCCGAATTATTGGACTACTCGGCGGGGATCGGAGGGGTGCTTAGAGACGACGAGGGGACTTTTATATGGGATTTTACTAAAAATATTGGCTTTAATACTACTTCTATAGCTAAAATTTGGACAACAAAAGAGGGGTTACATCTTGCTAATCTTAAAGGTATTCGAAATATTCACGTTGAAACGGATTCTATGTCTACTTTCAGCCATTTTTGTAGGGCTCAATGTCCGAGCCATCATATCCTAGAGTTGCTAAAGTTTCATAATTATAAGGTGTTCACTTATTCACGATTTCAATCCAACAAAATTAAATTTAAATGTGTGAAAAAATATTTCACTCTTTTTCTTTTCACCGTATTTAAAAGTATTTCACCCCAAACCAAACGGACCCTAAAGAAAAAATCTCTTATATCATATAAACATACACTATATATCATCTTGTAAACAACAATGGGATCATTTTGATAAAATCCATTTTGATAATGTGATATTTGACTTAACCCCAATTTTTTTAAATAATTATTCATCACACAAATTTCATGAAAAGACTATTGATTTCGATGGGGAAGAATGTCAATTTTTATTCAATATGTGTAGGTTGTCAGAAAATATGTGTCTATAGTAATTGATTTGCATGAAATGGACATCAGATTGCATGAAATTGCGATGATCTCTAATTATTTGCAAAAATAGGAATTCAGTCAAATATCACATTATCAAGTTGATATTTTATCAATATAACCCAAAACAATTCTAGACTTTCATCACATGCAGAGCAACCCAAATTGTTAAGTGAATTTAGATAAATCAATGGCACAAACACTAGTATAAACCGAACTCCAAAAGTCAAATCATAAATTCTTAGGCTCTGTTCGATAAAACGTCAATGTGATAATATCTTGATAATATAATATTGACATTACCTCTAATTTGAACATAATTAGATAAAACACCACTTTCAAGTAAACCGCCACCTATTTTTTGGATTTTGACACATATTTCATGCAACTCAATACCTATTTGATGTAAAACAACACCTTTTTTTATGCAAATCATGAAACTGTTCTTATGGCTAATTAATTCAAAATTTTGGGACAAGTCAAATATCATATTATCACACTAAGATTTTGTAAAAGAACATAAATAAATTTATACACACGCATATACATTGTACACACCTTTCGTGCGAACCTATTTTATTAAAAAATAATAAATTTAGTTGATTTTTTGTTGGGTATTTACACCACCACTCCGGAAAAAAAAATTAAGGTGATTGCATGAAATGTGTAAAGAGCTCAAATGCTAGTAATTGAGTGCAAATGCAGCTACAAAATAAAACTGCAGCCATGCACATGGGAGTGAGATAAATAATTGACAGAAACTTTAAAAAAAAGTGGGACCATACCAGTACAAGAAATGCAAGCCACCAGAGTTGGCCTAAACAACAGTAGCAGGAGGCCTCATGCTAATATGGTGGACCCATAAAAGAAAGAGATATGAGTAAAAGGACATTATTTTCCTTTGACAGACCTTCAAACTTGGAAGAACAAAGTGGAATATCCCATTTATGAAATTATCCATTCCATCCTCTCAAATTCCCATAATATATCAAGACTCACTACTGCGTCTATGTCTCTGTCCCCACTATTTTATTTGGAGTAATTTTAGACTGATTTAGAATATCGACTCATTTTGTACGATAAATTATTATATAGTGTCATGTTTGAATTAATTTGAATTTTGAATGATACTTAGTAGATCTTGAACACAAACCAATGTAAATATGACAAATTAGTGTATCGCAAAAACTGAATTGAAATCTTGAGTTGGCTTAACATTCCTTTTCTTATTTTTACTGTACACAGACACGGATCTCATGAGCGCATTTACAACTAGTAATGCTATACGCATCAAAATCAAATTTTTTAATTAAAATTGTATCCCAAGTGTATTAAATAATTTTACATTCCTTGGTGTATAACTTTTAAGTACATTTGGTAAAAAAAATCTTGGTAGGCAGAGATTTTTTCCTTTTATTAATGGTTTAGATAATGTCCTACATGGTTTCTCTTCGACATAACCCCTGAACGAGAGGGTTGTATCAAAATATTGTATGAAAAATAGGAGTTAAGACTACGAATTTATTTGACTTTGCTCCCGAATTATAATGTCAAATCAGACCTAATCCCCCGTATTGCAGGCAAAGTCAAAAAATTATGAAAATGAGGGGTTAAATCAAATTAGGCATTTAAATTTCAGGGTTAAGTCAAAATGACCCTAAATCCCTTGAATTGTATCCTTTTTTTTCTTCTAAAAAACCGATAAATACAACTCGATAATATTGTTTATAATAGATTAGAATGGAAAGGGAGAATCCATGTGGCTGACCTCATATGATGGAATTAAGGCAAGGATGATAATGATGAGGAAGCACTTTTTGAGGTTTTATAGAATTGGGGGTGATTTGTAAAATCGCTATAATTCAAGGAAGACTTACTATAATTTACACTAAAAATTATCCTTTATGACTATGTAATTATTTATTAAAATGTTACAACTTCAAATTTATTTACATAGCGCTGTTGGAATTTTAAGCCAAAAATATGCAATTTTTTACAAATATATTTTCCATTGTAATATTAGTAACAAAATTGATATTTAAAATATATGTAAAAGAATTACTAACTACAGCACCATAGAAGCAGTTGCGGGTAGGTCCAATAACCATGAGATTGACAATGACAAGTCTCTTTTTATTATGTAGTACCAAGTGCTATGCTCAGTATTATCTGTTTTAAAGTTGGGCCTCTGTTTATTCCATCCTAGGTCCACTATAGCTGTATTTTTTAGCCTGCACTTGGTCCTCTTGTATCGTATAGGTATAGTGCACAACTAAGTGACCATTTTAGGATCGTCTCTGAGGCATGTAGGTGATTATAGACTTTCTATACATGGAACAAAATACAAGTGCTCTCAAACAAATAAATTTGGGAGCAAAATACTCTATCAAATGCTTATTCGCATAACAAACCAATTATCGAGGGAGGATCACATGCGATAATTGGAATGCCAGGGCAAATCTATGTATTACGACAATCACCTAAGACCTCCTTCCAGGTGACTACAATACCTATTTTTCACACAATGTTTATGAAAACTATAATTTCAATATTCTTTAAGCATTATGATTAAACTTGCCATTATGTTTTTGAAATCGAAACAACTTCAAAAAAAATATACTAATCTTGCATCGACATTCCAACTGTCGCGGACTGTGTGCAGATGAAATGTCACTGGAAAGTTAAATATGCTCAATGCCTCGGAGCAAATCGACGTTTTGGGGAAGCGTGGAGAACAATGCTCCAATGCTATGGAGATAGTCTAAGACACCCATTTTTCGGCATTAGATTTAAACTGTCGCCTGTACAACTTGAAAAGGTAGTTTCAATGTCGCCTTATCCCCGGACCATAAGTACACATCATCTTGATTTCAACTCGTTTTCTTTTAACGAGTGTTTTATTTTATAATATCAACACTTGGAGTTGGTATAAAAAAAAGGAAATCATCAACGGGTCCTCAAATCATAAGGGTACAACATATCAATGCATTTTGAAGTGTATATGCTATTGATCTGAAAGATTAATAGCAACAGAAAACATAACTATTTATATTCAATACTATTGTTATTCTAAATGTCTGAAAAACAATAGTAATTTATACATCATTAGTTATCATCATAAGAAACATGAAAATTGGTAGTGCATCCACATGCCTTAGGGTCCTCAGCTCCACAACAATCATAGAACTTTGCAGCATATGGAGGATCATTTGTTCCAACTCACAGTACCTTTTATTAACATCACATATGCAAAAAACATCAATAATCATAACTTTATCCTTTAAACCATAAACCCCACAAAAAATAGGGTAAATTATGTGAAAAACATCACATGTAGAATTTTACATGTTGTTCCAGAACAATGATGAATTTCCCATCATTCCATACAGCAGCAAAATTTAAACGATTTTAATATAATTAAAGTTAATGTTGATCCAAATTCAGGACAATGCTGTCACAAATTTGTAACCTATAATTTCATGAGAAATAATTGGTTTGTCCTTAAAGCTATTTCACTTTGTGACAAACAGAAAATGTTGAAGTTCCTGCCTTACAGAAACAAAAAGGAAGCCAATAATGCACAATAAGCCAAAAGGGAACGCATGTTTTTCATCATCTCCTGTACTAAAGATAGACTTTATCCTCCGTGCTTGTTTTGTTCAAGTTTTAGTGATTTCCAAGAATTTACATCGGTAAATTCACATATACAATTTTAGCATATGAGAATGCACTACATATATTAAATTACCAATTCAGGATTCCAGAAATGACAAAAGCTCGAACCAAACAAGCACTTAGAATAATGTATATACCCCTGTTAATCCAGGAATTCATTGGTCAAACTTGAAGGCTACAAAATATTTCAAAGTTTTCCATTGAGAGATGAACAAGTGGCTGTGATGGTCAATTTGTAAGGTTCAATGTGATGTAAAATATCTCGCCCAAACATAAAACGCGATGCAACTTGTATTAGTAGTTTAGGAAGAAACTTTCAACTGAACCCCTTTGGTCCACTACACCAAAACAAGCCATTAGTAACACAATTTACCATTACTAAAAATATTAGTAACATAATTTTTTCGTTAGAAAAAAGGCGTGGAGCACAAAGCTAGTAACGGTAAAATTCTGTTACTAATAGTAATACTAAAATTGAGAATTACTAACGGAAAATTCTGTTACTAATAGTAACGGTAAAATTTAGAATTAATAACGGTAAAATTATGTTACTAATAGTAACGGTAAAACAGAATAACGGTAAAGTTCTGTTACTAATAGTAACAGTAAAATTCAAAATTAGTAATGGTAAAATTATGTTACTAATAGTAACTGTAAATTTCAAATTTTGTGACGGTAAAGGTCCGTTAGTAATATTAATACATATTTAAAAAATATATATTTTTCTAGATCCAATATCCTTAATTTAAAAAAATTCAATTATTCTTACAAAACTAAATAAATCCTATGAACATATATGAAAATAGTCCACATAAACAACAACATTATATTCAACATTTACATTTTATATTGGCATACACTCTTTATTTAAAAAAGAAACTTAAACCAAATATGTGAAACATCGTAATACAATCACCCCGAAAGTTACATTATTTTCATAAATGCATCCAATATAACATTCTAATACAATCATCACAAAATGAGATGCTTTTATATAATAACTAATCAAATAAAATCTAAAAAAGAAGTCTCTTTTTTTTTACTATCAACTACCGTTCTATTACCATCGCAATCAACGCCACAACTCACAACACTGGAAACTTGATGAGGATCCAAAAATGACATTCTGTCAAACAAAATAAAATTATCATATCAGTTATAATATCAAAGTTTAGTCATAAAAAATTAACAAAAAATTATCCACCGGCAAAATTAATTGCACAAACACTGTAAAAAAATTGCACAACACTCTAATGCTAGTTTACATCTAATATATAAATAATACAAAAGTTCAGTAGGAGTAGCAGATGCATCTGATATATCAAGAATAAGAACGACTGGTATTATTGTCATTTAACAGAAATAAAGCGCTTTTGAACTTCGTAATGGCTTCCTCGTGATATCTGATAGGGTTATTTGTATTTTAGTGTTCGGGGAGTTCTTCTTAATGCACTTTGGGGTTCAAAATTTGCATTCTTTTACACATTGAGGCCTATTTTCACTTTGTGTGACACTAGGATTTTTTGCCACTTATTTTTCCAAAAACGTGGTGTGTAAAATGATGGGAAAAAATACAAGCGTGATGGGAAAACGACATGAACACAGTACCTGAAAATGTGAGTTGTTAAGGCATCAAGCAATCTGATGAAATAGAGGGACCATGCATCGTTGAAACTCTGCAGCCTGGGTAGCTTCCATAACTTCCTCCAACTCACCAAGGAACATCACCTCTTTAGAACTATTAGTCATAGGCCAATACTTCAACAAACCTCAAATCATTTTGTCCGACAGCTTTACATCTTTCTACACAAATTGGGTGATGCAATACAACAATTGCTAATGATACATCGACACGCATTTGGGTCTGTGAAGGGGAATGAATGCACGAACAAGGAACAGCTTTTCTCTTCCTTTAAAGGCAAGGAAAACCCATTGATTATACTGACCAAGATCTCAAGAAACTCCGCAATCCCATGTGCTTCTTCGTCTCAAAAATAAAACCATGGTGCTTCTCCGTCGTGCTTCTCCGATTTGCATTAGACTAACATCAAAGAAACATGAAAATTGGTAGTGCATCCACATGCCTCAGGGTCCTCAGCTCCACAACAATCATAGAACTTTGAAGCATATGGAGGATCATCTGGTCCAACTCATAGTACCTTTTATTAACATCACATATGAAAAAAACATCAATAATCATAACTTTATCCTTTAAACCATAAACCCCACAAAAAATAGGGTAAATTATGTGCAAAACATCACATGTAGAATTTTACATGCTGTTCCAGAACAATGATGAATTTCCCATCATTCCATACCGCAGCAAAATTTAAACGATTTTAATATAATTAAAGTTAATGTTTATCCAAATTCAGGAAAATGTTGCCACAAATTTGTAACCTATAATTTCAGCAGAAATAATTGGTTTGTACTTAAAGCTATTTCACTTTGTGACAAACAGAAAATGCTAAAGTTTCTGCCTTACAGAAACAAAAGGAAAGCCAATAATGCACAATAAGCCAAAAGGAAACGCATGTTTTTCATCCTCTCCTGTACTAAAGATAGACTTTATCCTCCGTGCTTGTTATGTTCAAGTTTTAGTGATTTCCAGGAATTTACAACGGTAAATTCACATATACAAATTTAGCATATGAGACTGCACTGCATATATTAAATTACCAATTCAGGATTCCAGAAACGACAAAAGCTCGAACCAAACAAGCACTTAGAATAATGTATATACCCCTGTTAATCCAGGAATTCAATGGTCAAAATTGAAGGCTACAAAATATTTCAAAGTTTTCCATTGAGAGATGAACAAGTGGCTGTGATGGTCAATTTTTAAGGTTCTGTGTGATGTAAAATATCTCGCCCAAACATAAAACGCGATGCAGCTTGTATTAGTAGTTTAGGAAGAAACTTTCAACTGAACCCCTTTGGTTATGTTTTAAAGTAGAGTTGTTCTATTATTTTGAACATTATTAGTAAATGGCAAATCTAAAAAAATAGGACACGACACGGCGGGGACACGGCATCAAATCAATATTTTTTTATAATTATGTTTATACATAATAAAAAATTATGAAATATCACATTAATACTAATCTCATACTAAGAACAACATTAAATATATAAGCATTAAGAGTAATAATCCATTCCATACATTAAACATCACAATAATACTAAATCCCATACTAATCACAATCAAAATGCAAATAAACTTATATAAAGCATACATAACATTAGTCTTAAATTCATACTAAACATCAAACTTCAATCCATACTAGTAACAACCAAAATGCATAAAGTCCGTACTATTAACAACCAAAATCCATACTAGCAGCAGTGCTATTGTTCCCTAGCCTAGTTCCCCACTTTCCATTCCTAAAAAACAGAATTTATATAAACAACTCTAAGTCTATAAACAGAATTTAGATAAACAAACATAGATTATATAAAATTTATATAAACAGAGAAACAGAATGTTAAAAACGGAGATTAAACAGATGAGAAAAAAAGAGAAAAAAATTCTTAACAGAGGAAAAAAAATAAAAGTTGCTCGATTTTTAAGTAAACAGAATTTATATAAACAAACAAAGATTAAATAGAATTTATATACACGGAGAATATAAACAGAGATTAAACAAAGACAAACAGATAGTATTAAACATAGATTAAACAGATGAGAAAAAAAAAAAGCTGTTAACAAAAGAAAAAAATAAAAATAAAAACTGCTCAGTTTTTTTTTGTGTAACAAAAGCACAAGTAATATGCTATTTCTGGTGTGGCAGTAAAAGAAGAAGTAATATGTTTGGTAGCAAAAGCAGAAGTAATGGTGTGGTAACAAAAGCAGAAGTGCAAAAATGAAAAAAAAAATTACCGAGAGAGATCAGAGTGAAGAAGACTTCCACTGGTCAGTTTTGTTTTTTAATTTGACACGTGGCGTGTCGGACACATGCCCAAGACGTGTCCTAAGCGTGTCTGTGTCCTTAGAGTGTCCGACACTTGTACGGGGCCTTCGGGGAAGTGTCCGTGCTTTATCGGCAAATATAAAATAGTTCACAGCCTTGCAAAGGCCCCATGTGACTACTATGGTTTCATCTCATAACTCCCTCAGTCTCAAATAAAACAATTATTGACAACTTATACATACTTGTCACCAGAATGATGGACCTAAAGGTTCAATTTCAAAGAACTCACTACTCTGGAATCAAGAAATGTTTTATTAGTTCACACATTAACTACTCCATTATTGATATTTTCTGTGGGAAACTACTTTAACAATCTCTCTAAACAATTATGAAGTGTTGCCATAGTGAATCCTCTCATACAAGGTCATTTTTCAGACCCAACTTTAACCACATTATAGTCACTATCAATATACTACCCAGGAATACACAAATCAAATAACTCCGCAATCTCCACCCAAAAGATCTCCTCTCCCTATAACGATCTGGTTCATACACTTCCAATAACCACTCATTATCCCCTATTAAGGCTTAATACATACTAAAGCTATAACTTCCCAATAAAACATCCAATACCTTTTCTAGTTTAGCATTCCACGTAATCAAAATAGCCCACATACCAACCACCGATGGCAAACAAACCCATCCTTAAACATAGATTTCCAAATGCGCCTCATGAACCTCCTATGTACCTCTTTTCTCTTATTCTTTGGAAGAATTATTATGTCTGGATTCTTTGCCTAATGTGTATCTTTAATAACACGAGCCTATAGACAATGATATATGGATTACTATAGTGGATGCTAAATGCACTAGATCTGAAAGATTGGCTCTACGGGAAAGTTTGAAATGTGTAGCAAATACTTTTGATGGCCCTAGGTGATTTCAATATGGTGGCTGTTCTTTAAAGAAAGAATTGGGGGTAACAAATAACGGACTTTAATCACTCTTGCTCTAAATGTAGTTTGTTAGATGTGGTCTATACTAGTAATAAGTCTACATGGACAGAATCATTTAGGGGGCAGAGAATTGATATATTTTGGGGGGATTTCGATTGAATCTATATAACACTACTGTGAGTCATCTGAACAGACTCGAATCTGACCACTCTCCCCTCCTAATTTATATCAGCACAATTCTAGATGGGATAAAAGTCCCTCGTATATTTCAGAATATATGGACTTCTCATGATAAAGTTGAAGTTGAACGTAATGTTGAATAAAGATTGTTAGAGTCCTCTCAATGGTAGGTTATGTTCTAAACTGAAGAGAATTAAGATTCTTCTTGAGCAATGGAATAAAGACACTTTTACAAATTCTTTCCAAAATATATATATGATGGAGAGGACTTGGTTCTTAGTAAGAAGAAACTCTTTCATGAAGATACATAATTGCACAAGAGTAACTCCACTTTGCTAAACCTATTTTTAATAAGAATCTCAAACAAGAAGAAAAGGAACTGTGGAGACAGATCTAAAATGAAGTGGATCAATCCCTCCGCCCCAATAAAGCATCCATCTTTTCATTTTCTATAGATCAAGGATACACTCGATCAATGATTAAGATTCTTATTCACCAACATTGAACTTGGTTCGTTAATTATGTTCAAAAATGGAAAGTGGACCCTTAATTTGGGATAGTCGGAATAGTGGACTTTTAATTAGGAACGGATGGAGTATTACTAATGTAAAAAGAAGAAGGTTCATTATGCATAGATAGGAGATTAGGTTGATAGTCCTAGTGACTTATCTGAAGTAGCTTTAGAGTAATTCCAAAATCAACTGGGAATTATTTCCCACTGTGCGTAGGGAGAAATTCTTAATTACAGACCTAAGTTGATTAATGAAGATGAGAATAATGTATTAATTGCAATGCCTGGAGATGAGGAGATGAGGAGATTTAAGATAATATATTTTTCATAGATACAACCAGTGAAGCAGGCCTGATGGCTTAACAGGTCAACCCTACAAGCAATGTTGGGAGTTAACTTCAATGATATTACAGTTGCTATTAAAGCATGTTTTAATTGTTACCCATGCCTAGGCTAGATCAGTTATATGCACTTTGATTGCTCTTATCCCTAAAGTGAATAATCCTTCCTACCTCTTTCAATGATGACGGTACACAAACGACCATTCAGCTGACTTTATCCATACATTAGTGGTTCCCCACCCCCCGGCCCTTATACCACAGGCCGAATCTCTAGAGGATTCTAGCTGGTTTCGTACGAGACTATTCTTTACACGTCGCATGGCTAAGGGTCGTTTGTGTACCGTCATCATTGATGGAGGGATGTGTCATAAATTGGCCCTTCCCACAGATCCCACTTCCAGACCATGCCGTATCGCTTAGCTCGGCAGTAGCCGGTCTATTGCACCAAGCCAGAAGTGTCGTGTTTTTTTTTCCATCGGTGCTGAAGCGGATAAGGTTTCATGCAAAATTGTTGAGATGAGGGTGTGTCATTTGCTCCTCAATTTTCCTTGACATAATCATTGGAGCATGCACAATGGGCATGCCAACACCTATACTTTTTAGCATTAATTGCAGCTGTTTCAGTTACGGTCGATGTGTGAGATCTGCCCCGCTTGGCCCTCCGTTCTCATCATTTCCCATGACGACTTGACCACTGGGGCCTCATATGTCGATCTCTACTCATCAGCCTCATTAGTACTCCAGAGATAGATGTTCCCTCGGTGATTCAGGACCTATTGGACTCGTATTCCAATGTCTACACCCCACCAGACGAGATACCACCTCTTTGCGACATATAGCATGCCATTGATTTTGTATCGGGAGCTTCCCTCTCCAATTTACCACACTAACGCATAACCCCCACGGAGCACTATGAGTTATGGTACCAAGTTATAGACTTGTGTAACCATCCTTGCTTTTGTATCCCCAAAGAAGGATGAGATTTGGCACATGTATGTGGACAGTAGTGCCTTTAACAAAATCACCGTTAAGTATTGTTTTCCCATTCCTAGGTTCGAGGACATGTTAGACCACTTGAATGGGCCCGAGTCTTTTCTAAATTGGACTTAAAGAGAGGTAATCACCAGATCAGGATGTGACTCGGAGGTGAGTGAAAGACCCCCTTCAAGATGAAGGACGGGTTATATGAATGGATAGTGATGCCTTTGAATTGTCTAATGCTCTGTCCCCATTTATGGGAATTAAAACTCCGATTCTCCGTTCGTTTATGGGCAAGTTTGTGGTATTGCATTTTTATTACATCCTCATCCACAGCCAATCAAAGGAAGATCATTTAGATCCCATTTCCCAAGCCCTAACCGTTCTTCGGGTTGAGCGCTTCTACCTCCACATGAAGAAATGCGCATTCGTGGTTCCTTCGGCTAAATTTTCAGCATATGTCGTATCAAGTGAGGGTGTCCGCATGGATACCTCCAAGGTACAGGCAATAGTCGATTATCCTACACCTACCTATGCATCCCAGGTCCGCAGTTTCCACAACCTCGCAGCATTTATTAGTGTTTTATTATGGAGTTCAGCACGGTTAGGGCTCTCATTACAGACTTACTGTCCATCTCGTCAAGCATAGAGTTTCGATGGATGGATAAGGCGGACAACGCCTTCTGTCCCATCAGAGAATTGATGAACTCCGTCCATATTCTTACACTCTTAGATTTCACTTAGTTATTCAATATATCTTTCAATGCTTACAAGACTGGCATATGTGCGATCTTCAGCTAGAATGGGAAATTAATCGTGTTTTTTGCCTGAAGTTGACAAGGGCACCCCTGAATTACTTTACCTATGACCTTGACTTTTATGCCGTGGTTAAGACAGTTAAGTTTTGTCAAACCTACCTCCATCATATGGAGTTTGTAATCGAGTCCGATCCTGAGGCTCTCCATTATCTTCACAACCATCATTGGGCAGCGATCGACATGCTAAGTGGACAGCCTATTTACAATGGTACACCTTCCATCTCCATTCTAAACCTGGGAAAGAGAACTAGGTTATTGATGCCCTCAGTCGATAGACACATGACTCATGTAAAAACCGAGCATCCGTGTAATACGCTAATCGTTGTTATTGGTTTCCAACGTCAATACAAAAACCTAAACTTTAACTACACTTTTATGGAGTATAGCGGCGAGTATGGGTATCGAATCCACAGGGAAATAGGGTACCGTAAACAGACGAGTGAATCATAAATCTGACTTCAAAGAAAAGGAAAAGATAATATGATTGGTGGGATAACTACAACTATTTACAACTTTGAAACAATTGATTACTGAACTAAATTACTAATGATGATTAAATTGAAACTTGGATTATATGGTGAAGAAAAACATGATGGAAATGCAGTCCCTCGACCTTAGTGTATTGTAGGTATGAAACTAATCATAAATTTGAATGATTGATTGATTAAGCCCACATCATACGAAATCAGAAGATGAGTAAAGCGGTAACGCGCGATAGTAACATTCGCATTGCATCCTAAAGCATCCCGGTTACTCGAAAGCAACCGAGGTCCAAAGGTCTACAACGGTTGTGTTACTATGCAATATGGACATAATACATCATTAAATTCAGAGGATTAATTTTATACACATACAACTAACACATTAGGACGAGTTCATGCATCCCGCCTCTTTTAAATCTAGCCGGACATGTTGAACTTAACAATGCAAAGATTAATTATGTTGCATGTGAAAGAATTCATGGTGAAACTTCTTTGAAACATGTAAACAAGAGTTATAAATTCAGAAATATATCTAAATTAAGTAAGAGTATTAATCATGCAAGAACAATCATAAGAATAATGAAACTTGAATTAGAACTTGAAACAAACCCGGAAATGAATCGGTCTTGATAAAAAATAATTCTAGCTTTTTTTATGTAGTCTTCTACTTCTTTTCTCTCTACAAAAACTCTCTAAAATTCTATGGAAATTATCTCCTAACTATCTAAATGAGAAGATATGTATAAGAGGAACTGAACTCTTCAAAACTCTCCAGAAATGCCCTTTTAAGAGCCTCACTTCGGACTGCATTACACCAAGAATGAGTTGTAACCCACACAATCTCGTTGGACCACTCAGATAAATGAACAATTTCTGCCATCAGGGGACGCGAAACGGTTCGGGGTACATGCGAATCGGTTCTCCCCCCAAACCAGTTCAAGCTGGGTTCGAGAAAATTCGCTGGTTTAGGGTGCCAATCTTTGGTTTTTAACACTTAGAAAATTTTACATGTTTTTGTCTTCTCTTCTTGGATTTTTCATCAACTTCAAATAATCATAACTCCTTCACCATAATTCGGATTTGGGTGCCGTTTCTTCCGGTACTCTTGTTGTTCCGAGGTCTTTAACTTTCCAGTTGACTCCACTCCAGGAATCAGGCTGCAAAATTACAAAAATGCCCTTGAACTTGCCTTCCTAGCCTTTCTTTCACTGTTTTGATTTCTCTTTTGTATCTTTTGCATCATTAACCTCTTAAAACACATCGGAGAGACACGAAACACGAAATACTTGCATACGAAGGTAGTACCAACAATATGAGTTAAATCCATATCAATTTCATCGCTCGGGCCCATAAATGTCCCGAAATTAAGGGAATAAATATACAATATTTATGCCTAATCAAATCCCCCTAACTTAGAACTTTGCGCATCCCCAGCAATGTAAAAGATGAAGAAAAGAGGTTACAAATCTTCCAAACATATTATTGGGATAGAATACCTTTTTTGCGGGCGAGCGATTGCATTTAGTGTATACAACAAGCCTTTAAATCCCTAGGTTACCCTAGTAGGACGAGTTTTGTCTCGTGAGGGTTTGCAGTGAATATATCCACAAAATTCGACTCAAAGAAACTTCAAAATATGTAAAAATTGTATAGTTCAAGCTTTTCCGGAAAAAAATCATCACTAATTCATATTTAAGAGTCTCACATTATAGTGTGTGTGTGATAAGCCAAAAATCGAACCGCTAACTTCCACCGATTGATCATTACATTAATTTCCAAAAATTCGATTTGATTTCAAAATCACACGGAATGCTCTCATAAACAAATCACTCGGAATGTGGTTATTCTCTCGGTGTGCGTGATTTACAAAGAGTAAATATAATGGACGCAAAGTCATGCACACAATTTAAAAGAAGGAGATATATGGTGAATGGATCTCATCATTGGAATACGGTCAGTAGGAAACGGAAATATCGCCTCTTATACATACGTTTTATCTCTTTTATTATTGTTTTGTGTTTTAGCTCTCCATGCAGTAACGAGTTTCGCAATTCTTGACTAGGTTAGGACTTTTACGGGTTGAAGGTGTATTGGGTGATATTGGAAAAGGTTAAGAATTTCGGAATTGGAAAACATTGCTATGATGTCCATTTGTGCCTTTTCGGGCTTTTTCTCATTTTCTTCGTATTCACACTTTTCTTTTCTTGCTTTTGTTGTGCATTTCCATTCTTTTTCTGGTCCTTTTTGTTGCACTTGTTTGGACTTAAATTCTGACTTTTTTCATTTTTCACAATTCCGGGCTTTTTGGATTTTTCGAGTTGTCAAACAAAAGGGAAGACTTTTATTTGGCTCAAAATGGGTTACAAAAGGGATGATTTTTCACAATTTTTTTTATGGCCAATATTTCTGGGTGACAAACGATGGCCTACTTCGTTGTCCAAAATATTAATTGCGTTGCCATATGCATTTCAAGATGAATTTAATTTAGAGATTTTTCTGCACGTTTTTCAAGGCAATAGTATACACACTTCTCAAAACCAATCAAAATGAAAGACTTGAGATACTTGACAACTTATTAGGCGCTGAAAAGAACTTTGAGTTAACAAATAACTCGGATTGATTTATGAATTTCACAAAAATGACAAGCTCAACTCTCACCGGGTTTGTTAATCTCCACACTTATTCGTTAAGTCGTCAAATTTCGAGAAATTTCCATCATTGGTTGATTTCGGCTTTGTGTATTGTGTATTTTTACAACTTGAGACTTTAAATCGAATTTTTATGATATTTTCGAAAAAAATTGAATTTAAATTTTTATTTATTTTGCAAAAATATTTTTGGATTTTCAAGAATTTTATTTGGGCATTTTTAGAAAATTTGTGAAGTTTTAAAAAATCGCACTTGTGACCCCCCTAACTTAGACCTTTGCATTGTTCTCAAGCAACAAGGACTAAAATCTAAATCAATGAGAATTAAAGGTGTGGAAAAATAAAACAACAAATTAACATAAAATGCATTATTGTATTATAACAACTAAGAAGCATGTGTTACATAAGAGACTAAGAAGCATACAATGATTGTGAACAACCTACAGCAACACAACACAACACAAAACAGCACAAACAACAACACAAGAACAGTCACGGGCTATGATGGGGAGGCTTATTTGAGGTCCTGGGTGCATGCGGATCATAAGGGTCATAGAAGAAAGATGGTGGGGGACCACCGAAGTTGATCTCATAGAGGTGTGCTTGTAGCTGGTGCATCATACTCGTATCTCTCCTATAGGCCGCTTGATCCCTTTGATAGGTGGCTTGATCTTGATTGTATTGGGTGATGAACCCGTCAAGACGGGATTCCACCACCCAAAGGCGCGTATCAAAGTTTTCTCCCGGAGGTTCGAAATCAGAATCATCTTCATCATCTTCATATTCCTCTTCTTCTTCTTCTTCGACATCCATCATTGGGTCATCATATCCTTCCTCCCCCGCATCCTCATCGAGTATGGGACGGTCGGGGTGAGCAACGCGCATTTGGCACTCACTCCGAGTGGTGGAAGTAGCACCAATTGGGCGGGGGAGTCGGATATGATGCCCCGAGTCTTCCACCCCAGCATCGATCAAGAGCTCCATAATGAGGCGAGCGTAAGGGAGCGCAGTTTTTCCCCACTCGTCGTATGCAGCGCTGACGATATCGGCATAGAATAGTTGGGCTAAATTAATTGTGCTTTCGGGGTCGAGAAAGTGATGTAGGAAGTTGGCGTGGCGTAACCGAACCACCGAGTCATTGGTGGTTTGGTGGATTTCTCCGCAAGCAATTAGGTACGTGAATCGCACCGTATCTGATAGCTTTCCTACGGGAAAAGAATCCCTCACCCATTCCTCCCCGGGTGCCATTCGAGTAATGCAATCTTCTTTGGTGTGGGGGCACCCTTTGTAGGATATTGGAAAGGCACGGGTAGGACAACCCCTTTGGCACACATTTTTTGCGCAAGGATGTTAGCCGAGAAAGGAATTTGGAGGCCGTCAAGGTAAGCCTCGTGTAGTGTGGAGGACTTTCGGACGAGTGTTGCATAGAAGGGGTGGATGGAGGTTTCAAACACATGATTGCTCGTAGGAGCAAGAAAAGAGCACCACCCCCGGCGATCGAATAGTACGGTGACGTCGCCCGGAAGTTGTTCCCAAGTAACAAAATGCTCAATGTGGATTGGGCGCGTCGCAGAGAAGTATTGCTCGATCCAGTGGCGCTCTTGGATGCTTCGAAACACCCCCTTACCCTCGTCATCGAGTACGGTGGTGGCATTATATTTCTTTGGGCATAAATTGGTTTGGCGGGGACCCGTCATAATGAGAGAAAGAGATAAGTAGAGAGAGATATTTGGTGTGGAGGAGAGGAATAGTGATTTTTTGGTGTGGGAATGGAGGTGGGTTGGGGGGTGAATTTATAGGTCTGAGAGAAGGATTTTTAGTGGGAAAGGGAAATGGATTTGGAAGGAGAGGGATGAATTTGTAGTTAAAGTGGAAGGGGGGGGGAACGTTTTGGAGGGGTTAATTTCGTATGAAATAAATGGAGGGAAGAAGAGAGGGAAGGGGATGAATTTGGAAAATAAGGGGGAATAATCTGTCAGGGGACCCGAACCGGTTCGGGGTATACGCGAACCGATTCGGCCCCCCGAACCAGTTCGACCTGGGTTCGGGGAAATGTGCTGCTAGAAAAATTTTCGTTCTCTCTTTTCTCAAAATTTCAGTGTTCTCTCCTATCCTCTCTCGTGCCCAATGCCCCAAAAGATGTACTAAACCTTCGGGTGCTCAAAACTCGCCTCGATCAAGCTCTCAACTACGTGCAAACACACCCGAAAAATGAGCTAACTCGGTCTCTCTCGTAAACCGAGTTTCGGACTCAAAACTATCCTAACTCACACACGACTACTATATACACGAATTCACCCCATGCGCGTCGGGGGTGCGACGACCTCTCTCATTAAGCTCACTCGACCCCGTAAACGGGGTCCGAAAACCAAACGGCGTCGACTTCTTCCACACACGCCTCTCCATATGGCTTTAGGAGTTGTACATTAACTTTGAACATATTTCCCCCTTTTGAATCATCCAGTTCAACAGCTCCATAGGGGAAAACATTTCTTACAATGAATGGGCCACTCCACCGTGATCGCAACTTACCCGGGAATAGATGAAGTCGAGAGTTATAGAGGAGACCTTTTTGTCCGAGAATAAACTCTTTTTTTCAAATGATGTTATCGTGAGCGAGTTTCATCCTTTCCTTAGAAATTTGGCATTCTCATACGCATCATTGCGTTTCTCTTCTAACTCATGCAATTGAAGATTGCAGGCTTCACCGACTTTATCCATTTCATAGTTCAGCTTTTTAATTGCCCAAAACGCTTTGTTCTCTAATTCCACGGGAAGATGTCAAGGTTTACCATACACAAAGCGGAATGGGGACATGTCGAGTGGGTTTTTTTACGCGGTACAATAGGCCCATAGTGAATCGTTCAATCTAAGTGACCAATCTTTCCGAGTGGGATTGATGGTCTTTTCGAGAATGTTCTTGATTTCCCGATT
This sequence comes from Sambucus nigra, assembly GCA_949130495.1. Taxonomy (NCBI): domain Eukaryota; kingdom Viridiplantae; phylum Streptophyta; class Magnoliopsida; order Dipsacales; family Adoxaceae; genus Sambucus; species Sambucus nigra. Next base: position 658,606,175 of record OX422213.1, on the reverse strand, counting down.
CACTAATTCAGCATGCCCATTCATTTGGGGATGATAGGTCATTCCAACCTTGTGAACGACACCATACTTTCTCATGAGCTTCTCGAATGGCCTGTTGCAAAAGTGCGTGCTATTATTACTGATTATTGATTTTGGAGCACCAAAAAGGGAAAGTATGTGTTCCTGCATGAACCTAATCACCACCTTACTGTCATTGGTTCTGGTAGCTATGGCTTCTACCCATTTAGAAACATAATCTACCATGACTAGGATGTATAGGAAACCAAAAAATAGGGGAAAAGGGGGCATGAAGTCAATACCCTAGCAGTCAAAAATCTCAATAATGAGTATCGGGGTTAAAGGCATCATGTCTCGTCGGGTGATTGCACCCATCCTTTGGCACCTATCACAAGATTTGCAGCAATTGTTCACATCCCGGAAGATTGTGGGCCAATAGAGGCCGCATTGAAGAATCTTAGCAGCCATTTTTTTCTTCGAAAAGTGGCCTCCACAAGCTTCTTAATGACAGAATTGAATGACTTTGGGGATCTCGTCATCCGGTACACAACGTCGGATGATTTGGTCGAAGCAATACTTAAACAGGAAGGGATCATCATAAAAGAACATGCGCGACCAAGTAGTAAACCTCTTCTTATCTTGCGGTGTCCAATTGAGAGGGACGACTCCCGTGACAAGATAGCTCACGATATTCGCAAACCAGGGCAAAGAAGAGGCAGCAAAAAGTTTCTCATCCGGAAAGTATTCATCTATGGGTATGGGCTCACTATGTACGTCGGACGAAAGCCGTGATAATGGTTGACCACGACATTTTCTACTCCTTTATTATCTTTAATGGAGAGATTAAACTCTTGTAGGAGTAGGATCCACCTTATGAGGTGCGACTTTGCATCTTTCTTCGCAAGTAGGTATTTTTCTACTACGGAAGGAGATACCTACACCTCTTGGCACCATACTCACAAGAAATAATCTGAATAATTGCACGGAAACTTCGATCCATAAAAGTTACTAATCCCATACTTCGTCATTCCACTACTAGTCTCTTCATACTAGTAGGGGAAATCGGTCCCTCACGGACATGAAAGCTTTTGCTATAGACATTCCATACCTTACCAACCTCTCCGTCGATTTCTTACACGACGCACCTAACCCATCGCATTTCTTTAGCGAAAGGGGATATTCAATCGATAGTCCCTCACGAGCTCCAACTTCTTTCTCGTGAAATGACCAAATTCCTGCCTAGGAAGGAGTGCCTCTATTCCTTAAGGCAAATATTACCCCTACGAACTCTATATCAAGTGGGGGATAGTACTTATCATAGGATTCAAATCTGCGAGACGCATAAACAAAGGGTTCATGCGTTAGCATTAATACTTCCCGTTCCTGGCAAAGACTCGTTCATTGAATTCACTCTCGAATTTAATAACACGAGTGTAGGAGAAATAGTCAACTCATACTTTTACTCCTCAAAAGATAGGTTACCAACGTAATGTTATATCTAAGGAAGGCCCCTCCATCTATGGACTAACATTCCGAATCACTCAAGCTCCCAAACTTCCTCGTTCTATGGACCAAATCCCACTTAGAGTTAACCCACAAACCTATTTTGGTCAACTCCACACCGCCTCCCTAAAATCATGCTACATGCCTTAAGGGCCTTACATCCAAAAAATCCTAATATCAATCTATATATCCTAATCGAGTCGTATAATCAATCCTAACTATATCCCTAGTGTCTAAGACCTTTCCCAACTCCCGACATTAGCTTGGTTTCATGCATGGGACGTCTCATCGAGGCGAAATCCAAACAAGGAACCCTCTCGTTACACTACTACCTCACATCGTCGGTCGTCGAGAAGTAACGGTCGAAGACACATGATCGGGATCTCTAAAATCCTAACTCTAAGTCTTACCACAACAACAGAAAAATGAAAATTTTAACTGATCGAGCGCTTACTTTCTGTAAGGCACTACAAACAATTCATCCCCAAATACATATATACATCTTTATAGATGGCCTTCTCATTAAGGCATAAACATAAGTCTCTATTCGACTTTTATATCTTAGTCTTCCCCACATCTATCAAAGGAAAAACTATCATGGTGCTCATATATCGCACATCAACTTATCCCTTAATCACTCATTTACGTGATTCTAGGCTAAACCTTTCCAACTCAGCATCTCAACCAACAGAAAAGTAAAGAAAGAAAAGAAAAGAATATGCGAATCTCTCCACTCCCAACGCGTTAAGGTTCATGCATGGAGCGTCTCGCAAAGATAAATCCAAATAAGGAACCCCTCCACACAATCCCTTTAACTAGTCGGTTGTGGAGATCAGGCAACATCATACACAAGCAAAGCAAACAAAGCAAGCAAGCAATCAGAAACAAATAAAGTAAGATAAATAAATAAAATAAAAATGAAAACTAACTACACACCGTAAACCATCTCTATAAAGTCTCAATCCTATATCTAGGTGAGATATTATAGAACAACTAGCTCTTCTCTAGAACTAGAAAATAGGATAGCCTCGCAATTTATTCACTTGCTATCTCCCCAACCAATCCGAGAACATCCCTACTCGTATATTACATATAATACAAGTAGCACATACCACACATATCATCACTCGCCCCATAACGAGTGAAATAAAATATAAAACTTCCCTATCATGGAAGCTATGTAGATACACTACCACAAGCTCAATATACACACTCGAATCTAGGGTAAATACAATACCATTTTATCTTATCGTAAGGAACACTCCACCCTCCTCTATGGTGGAACTTCCCGCCAACATATTAGCCAGTTCCTTTGGCCATTACCAATGGTTCCTGGACACATCATTCTAGTCTTAACCGAACCAAACTACTTTCATCTCTAACTACCCTGGCGATCACTCGCGTATTCCCTTAACTTCTCTAGTAAAGAGAAAATCCTACCAGCTTCCTCTACCTTAGTTCAATGAGCCTCCCCCGGGTGGATGTCCACCGCTGGGGCCTCACGAACACTACTTATCCAAAAGTGTTAGCAACACTTACTTGTGAGCCTATCATTTCCATTGAAAGGTTCTCTCACTTCCTTGTACCGACCTTATTTCAATGCACAGTTCCCTTAACCGTAACACCCCGTCATCCTCAGACCTATCCTCGCTTGAATACTTGAGAATCTGCTTTCTCGTCATCCTGACATCCCAAAGAAACTCACTTTTACAAGTATCTAACGGGTTTCTCTATGGGCAAAACCTCTCGTTCCACCAAAATGAGGCTACTACCGTATCCGCCACTTAACTCTCGCTCCACTAGGTGAAAGATTTTCCTCCAATTTTCGTACCTAGGCACTTCTATGCCCCATTCTATGCCAGACTCTCAGGCCTCATATTCTCACCAAGTGAGATTTCACTTCTCCGACCCGTCCGAACTCCAACATGTAGTCCTCATCAATGACTTCTCAATCTATAAATTGACATCGCTTGGAATACCAAGCGTAATACCACTTTTGCTGGCAGCGGCACATGGAAAATCATCTCTACTATACTTAGGAGTCATAGTAGCAATAGGAGAGATGGCTACAAAAAAGGGGGACCTCTAACGCGGCCCACATCCCTAACTACAGCTTACAGCTCTTAGAAATCCCGTCTCGCGACGCCTTCACGACAACCTCCCTTGATGCCCATCATCTGACGACTTACTAGTCTCACACGATAGCGTAAAAGATTTTCGGGGTTCTCATAGCATAACAGAAGAACAAGACCTCATAAAATAAAATCAATGATCTTAACCTTAAGGCTCTATGTCAAATCAGAAGTAACGTTGAAAGTGAAATACATCCGCACAGATTCCTAAGGACTCTAGAACCTAATGCTCTGATACCATCTGTGACAACCCGCCAACTAAAATAATAGGTGGCCAGCCCAATACTCTAATAATCACAGGAATCAAAGATGGTCCATTCTCAGTATCACTGTCGATTAAAATAATAATACGAGATAACCACCAATCATTTTAGAAAACGGATATTCAATAAAAGAAAATTTTATAAATAAAAGGAAACACTAAGACAATCCCATTTGCGAAAACGGTGGATATCAAAAATCGATAATGAAGAATGATAAATATCATGAAAATCACCGAATAAGTTGTCGGTGCACAGACTACTACAAATAGTTACACCGAGTATTACATTTTAATATTTACAATATAGTAAATGAGTGCAACGCTTGGGCAACACGCCCGAATAAATAAAGTGAACCTAACTAAAGTACAATGGAAAGAAGCGTCTATTACCAATAACCTACAACATCCGAAATATGTTGTAGCTCCATGACAACCGGAATGGAAATGTAAACATGGGTGTCCATGCGGTAGAACACCTGTAATGGCAATAATATGTGCAGAAACAAAGAAATATAGATACGGGTCAGGGCCAGATTTGATATGATTCCCATGTGAATAAAATGCATGATAGTTAAGTACGTAATTCTCTCTCAGTTAACAATAATATTTCTCACCTCTCAATCTAGCAGCAACCTAGCGCAATATCAATGATGATATTCTAATTAAATAAAGAACAGAAGACTAACTTCTCTCCAGTCTCAACACTATGCCCTTATTCGTGCGTGGGGTGTCTCGCAAAGCGAAATCCAAACAAGGAACCCCCCCCCCCCCCGATACACTACTACTACGCAAGGCTGATCGTCGAGATACATTAGACTCTGTCCTAATTAATCTAAGTACTAAAGGATAACTTCTCCCCAGTCACAACACTATGCCCTTATTCGTGCGTGGGGTGTCTCACAAAGCGAAATCCAAACAAGGAACCCCCCTGATACACTATTACTAGGCAAGGCTGATCGTCGAGATACATTAGACCCTTAGCACCATATTATGTATATATATATGTGAGAGGTCTCATCTACTGCTACTCAAGGATACATAATTATATTCATTCATCAAAACATAATTCCCATTTCTTTTTTAGGAATATATAAATGGTACAACATTTTATTAAATGTTTACCAATCAAATTCTTCGTATACTAATTCATTTCATGAATTCGTTCCTTATTAGGAAATATAATCATAGTCTTATGCTCTTTGTGGCATTTCATCTCAATTATACACTTTGTAAAATATCTTCCTTATCAGGAATATAATCATCATCATATCCTCTTTGTGGCATTTTCATTGTTCTCTTTATGGCACTTCATCATGCTCTTTATGGCATTTCATTGTGATCTATATGGCACCCATATACATCAAGTCCAACTTGATTTAGAATAGTTATAATTACATATATATATATATAATAATTCTAAGACTGCCCGTCTGGGTTTTCCCACTCTGCGCGCCCCTAAATGGCTATTTTATTCCAGGACCTATTATTTAGACCACCTGGGATCCTACAAAACGTCGGGAAGCGGCCATGTGCCTGTGGGATAGTCAAGACCACACCCGGAATCTCCTACCCATCGCAGAAAAATATACAATCACAAGCGCTCACATGGCCTAAGGATTATATCCACCCTGCATTAATTTGTCAAGGGGCATCACCACAACGCGTGAACTTCCCTTAAGATAGCGATTTAGAGAGGTGTGTATCCATCCATTAACATTTATGAAAACCATTACTTTTTCCTTTTAAAAACATCCAATTTTACATTCTCAAAATCATTTGTACTTATTTATTTGTACCACATTTCATGATATACATTTCTTATTCTTAGAGTCATATTTTATTAATGCCCTAAGACCCGAAGTGCCATTATTCTCAACTAGTCTCCAAAGGTTTATAAAATTTCATAAACCATCAAAGTGAATCTCCCTCAAGGATTATCTCCCAAAAGTCTCATTATGAACATTTTATCTCCAATTTACCTCTAGGTTAATCTCCTAGATTATTCGGTTATCAACCTACGCAAACTAGCCCTCGGGTAAGCCTAAACATCCCATTGAATCCTAGGGAATTAGTCTACCCAAAACCACCCTCTAGGACTCCCCATTACTTCCCAAAGGAAGGTCCCTAAACCTTGGACCTAAAAAGAAAAAGGGCTAAAAATCAAACTAGGAAAATCTCACAAAAATAGGGCAACCGAATCGATTCGCCCTAGGGCCGAATCGATTCGCCCCTGGTTGCCAATCGATTCGCCCAAAGCCGAATCAATTCGGTGAGTAAAACTGGCATTCTGCCTTAGCCAAATCGATTCATTCCCATACCGAATCGATTCGATTTCCCAGACCTGTAACCTTCCCCGTATCCAAATCGATTCGCCCTTAGGCCGAATCGATTCGGTCCTGAAATGTTGCCCAAGTTGGGTTACGGGTTGTGTGAACCCTAAAATCCCAAAACCTCAAATCTCTGATTTTATCCAACATCAACAACATCTAATTCTCCCAAATCATTTCTACACCATTAATAACTAATAATTTATCCTCAAATCAAATTAAAACTAAGATTTAAGGGTTTAATCATTAAAATCAACAAATACCCATTTATGGGTTAAATCTCCAAAACCTAACTATACATGAAATTTATCACATTAAATCACATCTAGCAAGTAAGAAACTTTCCTCAAGGTTCGTAGTCTCGAATTCTCTTCCGGTAGCAACGGATTCCGGCCTCAAATCTTCCATTTTCTCTCTTTTCTCCCATTTCTCCCAACTCTCTCTTCTCTCTCTCTCTCCTTTGGCTTTTCTCACAAATGTAGAAAGAAAAAGGGGTGGGAGACTTAAACGGGTCTTAAAACATAAATGCCCTCTTTTAATTGCTAGTACACCATTAAAATGACTCGTATCCACTTAATTGAATCATAACGCACTAAAAGTGCCCGAAACTCCAAAATACAACTTGGCACTTATTTCGACTGTCTCGACTATTCTAAAAACAACCGTACCCTCTATTTTGGCATTCGGGAAAATGTGAACAAATTTTATGTTCCAATTTTATTTTATTTCATTTATTATACCCAAATTGAATATGAGTCATAACCGTCGTTTTACATATAACGACGCAATAATACACAATATAATGCTATTTACCTTCTCATACGGTAAATAGACAAAACATAGTAAATATTATCCCTTAATATCATGGGAAATAGACAAAACATAGTATATACACAATAGCACAAACATAAAATCATACTCAAACTTACTACATTAGTTAAATTATAAAATCATATGACAAATCCAAATCACTATCCAAACCAAGAGAGATTAAGTGAAATTCTAATCTTAATATTTTATTCCAAATTAAGAATGTATCATTCACAATTGTGTACGGTCATTGAAAAATTACAGATAAAATGATAAAAAAAAATTGTAAGAGAGGTAGAGATAGAGAAGCGAAATAAAAACCTTTTCACATTGGGATTTAGCAAACCGAGTAACAAAAATTACGTTTGGAACTTCTCCTCGTTGTTGCAAACCCCGTTATTCCAAAACTCAAATAAGGTTTGGAACTTCTTCCCACAACTGCAAAACCCGTAATCGCAAAACACACCTATTTTTTTTATGGAAATCCGGGTGAGCGGGGGATACATTTTGAAGTCATATCTAAGGTAATAAGCGTGAGAGCGTGTTTGTTTTAAATTTCGCTACATTTTGATGCAATGTGGCAGAAGTAAAATTGGAGACACCATTTTTATATATATATATATTAGATTGTTTAATGTCGATATAAAATTATGACTTGAGACTGCTTAAAATATAACTTATTTCGATGACTTTTTTTAAATAAAAAAGTTTAACATGTGAATATGGTCATGTTAATCGATATGCGGGGTTCCTTAATAATTGGTATCATTAAAGTTTCTTAAAAATATTTTATATAAATTGGATATAAACTTTTTCTAGGCCGCGTAGGGTTGATGTATTAAACAAAATATTAAATGAATGTACAAATTAAGATCGAGTGAATTTATTCTCTTTCACTCAATAAAATATTTTTCCTCTGGTTTTCGTCATTCCAACAGTATTCTTTTTCATTTGTTCGGGGGACAATTGGTCCGACAACAGAGAATAACGGAACCACATGTAGACTAAAGAAAAACACGAGAATTACATAACCAAATCAATCCAATTGAATAAATAAAAAATCTAATCATGATGATTTATTTCTATCATTATATATAAGCCAAAACAGCTACAACAATGGTACTAAAAATTGTTTATAAATCCCATACGTCTGTAACAAAAGTCTTGTCTTCTTTGAGCTTTATCAAGAACAATGAAGGAATTTGATAATACCACATGCACATGTATATATTTTAATGTATCTTACTAAGTCCTCATTTGGAATTGTTTTGAGTAGAATATGAATAACAACTTCAAAATTATATATATATATAGGGATAAGATCACGAGTGGACCTAAAAAGTGGACTTTTTAATGGATCTCAACCAAAAACACCTAACAGCCCACTAATTTTAATTCCTATGTTGTAATTGGTCCGCAGCAATGGACACGGACACGCGTGTCGATCGAATATTTCTTTTGCCCCCCCTTCCCAACCGAAACTCCACTATGGCAGACCACTAGTTAAAAAAAATTAAGTTGCTGGCGCGAACCAATTACACTATAGGAATTAAAATTAATGGGTGGTTAAGTGTTTTTTGTTAAGGTCCATTAAAAAGTCCTCTTTTAAAGTGAAATTGTTATCATTTCCCTATATATATATATATATATATATATATATATATATATATATATATATATATATATATATATATATATATATATACATATATATATATATATATATATATATATAGAGAGAGAGAGAGAGACGCTCACCCACATTATGATGTATACATCACATCATACATCGCACCTACTTCTAAGCCCTAAGAAAAAAAATCCAATTTTTTTATTTTGTTCCTAAAATTAACCTATTAATCAACCCATATTCAAAAAAATAGTTTAAAATATATTTTGTAGCTATTTTTAAAAAAATCATAAAAAACTGTTGGCGCAGACCCTTATAAAGAACGTATTTTGACCAATTTTTTTGTGAATTTTAAAAAATAGCTACAAAATGTATTTTAATCCAATTTTTTGAATATGGGTTTATTGGAAGGTTAATTTCATGAGAAAAATAAAAAAATTGAATAAAAAGCTTTTTAAAGGCCTATAACTAGGTGTGATGTATTGATAATGTATAGAGTATGATGTAGGTAAGAATTCTCATATATATATATATATATAGTACTGCTCCTTTACGGAATAGTCCATATTTTAACAGTGGGGACGGGGGCGGTGAGCCCAGAAAAGAGAGTGCCTATAATCTAGCCAATAATTTTAGGCTCATCGTCAGGTGACACATGTTCGGTCTGCACATTTAAAGTGTGAGAAAGTTCGCACATGGGCCTTATATATTTATATATATATATATATTCAAATTTGTTAGTTGATAAGTTAGAATTTGATATTTGTTTGTGTCCTTGAAAGATCACAAAGAAAAAGTAGGAGCATAGTACACAGAGAGCACATTGTGATTGCATTTTGATCAAAAATTTTAAATCTTAATATGAGACTGTATAGGGACTTTTGAGAATCTTTGTCGAATTCAATAACCTTTTATGTTGCATATTTTGCAGGTTTCTCCGTAGACTTTAAGAACCAAAATTACGCAACCATTACTAGTCAATGTAAAGGTCCAAATTACGATCCCGAACCATGTTGCACAGCCTTTAAGTAATTAGCTTGCCCTTTTTCCGACCAAGTAATGACATGAAAAGTCAATGCGTCGGCTCCTTGTTCAACTACATAAACCTATTCGAAAAATACCCATCGAGATTGTTTTCTAGTTTGTGCCACGAAGGCAAAGAAGGCCTTGATTGTAACGAGGTTTTGAAATTAACAGCCTAAAATTAAACTAGCAGAAATGGGTCCCTCGCAAAAAGCACCCAATCATCGATGTTGATGCTCACGCCTGGCTTCCTGATTTTACTATTCAACTTATTTTGAAGAATAATTCATTTTTAACGGAAAATTATATCACATGTATTGTTTGTTTGTTTATTTGATTGATTTTGTATTGTGTATATATCTATATAATAAGTTACAAAACGTATGTATGTCATAAGCGTAGCTTATGATGTCACAAGATAAGTTTTCTTTGCACTTCCTTATCATTGAAAATTTTAGATTCCCCCTCTTTTCTTTCTCACTAATTAATTTCCCTTTTTCACTTTAATTCAAACATAAGGTTATTTTGGTAAACCTAACACAAAATCCGCACCATCTCAGTTTAAATTTGGGGAAGTTGTATCTAACGGTGAAAGAGAGACACACATTACATTATAGCACCCTCACACTACATGTGACAAAACCCACCGCCCCACCCGTTACATTCTGGCACCCACCTTGAGCGCTTCCCCCATATACCATTTCTCAGTTACACAGCCTTTCCCATATTCTCTCCCTTAATGTTTTCTACAACTCTTTCTTCATTTTTATCTCTATCACAGTTGCTTCCTCTTACACTCAGCTATTCCCTCACACCACCCGCAGAACGTCTCTCCCTGCAATCGGCATTGGAAGGAAAAAAATGGATCATGATATGGTATATTTTTGTCCTACTTCGTTTAATTTCCCTCATATCATTCTAACTCTTGGTTTCATCGATTTGGTTGTATTGGGTGTAAGGTTTGAACTTGGTGATTTTTGCAGTCATTATACTCCATCTCTAATCAGGTTTGTGAGGTTTGTGCTCCATATTTGAGTTTAAATATGAGTTTAGCTCGCACTTTCCTTGCTGACTCCATTTTTCTCTTTTGGCTTCCGACCGGGCTTATTTAATTAAGGGTGTTCGGGACGAGTAACACTCGGGGTAGTATTTTGGTGGGGGATTTCATATATATTATGCGTGTCAAAAAACAAATATTCATATACCCCCTATATGTTCGAGTAAATCCTAGGATGTGAGTAGGATGGAAATAAATGATAGAGGCTAGAGATATTGAGAGGCTATCCGGTGTCAGTTGATGACTATTATTAGGTAATGCGATACCTATGGGACTAAAACAAGTTGAGAATATACTTATTTAATTATTCTGAATTGGTATAATCGGGATTATATATATAAATCCTTAAAAGTGATTAAGGTGCGAGTTATATATTATGTAAGAGAATACTTATTTGATTAGTATTTTAATTGTGCGAATATATAGATATTAATACGAATGGGAACATTCAGGGTTTTTGGCTATCGCTATGAGAGTTTGGCAATTATAGCCTTATGTATTAAGAAGTGATATAGATTATATATATGATGTTGTTATAGCATATATAATATGATACGAAAATACATATATATCTGTGTGTGATTAGTATATTTGTACTTTAGAGGCTGGTTCCATAGGCTTTCCTTTGGCGTAGGGTTGGACAGACAGATTATATATTTTTCTCTAGTGCGATTCAGGGAGATTGTGCGATGTGGGTGAATCCCCTTGCTTGAGGAGCAGGGAGAGTATATCCCTAGGTCATATCATCCTGCGTTCAAGTGCGATGTGTGTACTCCACTTGCAGGGGGAACATGATCGCCTCCACCGTTGTGTATTTTTACTATGAACATGAGTAAGTCTGGCTTCGTACCGTGGTAGGGTGAGTAAACTCGGATTTGGATAGGCACTATGAGACTATATCCTCGAGTTATAACTCAGTGGGATGGTTATTATACTTATGATGGTGATAGGTATAATTATACTTGAAAAAGACGTTACTAATGCCGTTTAATACAAGATTAAACTGTATAAGCAACTCCGAGTTGTTTGTTGAAGAAACCCTTTTCTTTTGAAAATAAAATAGATAAACAACAAGTTGTGTTTACAAAAACTTATGTTCGAGAATAACCAAGACTTTGTAATCAGTTTTAAAACTAAGAAAGTTTCAAAATATCAGCACATTATAGAATGAGATGAGGAGATGAAGATAATCAGAACACACTATTTTTAACGTGGCAAAACCTCTCTTAATAGAGGAAACATCCACGGTGACTTCTAAGTCATGAAAGTAAAAAAATCCACTAAAAACAAATAGCAGTTACAAATAATACAACATACGTGCACACAACTCAGCCTTTTCTAAGTTTAGGAATATACCCCACTTGGTGTCCTTCTAACTTCTTTGTAGATCTGATTGTGGATGATGTTCTTCCAGTTTGATAACTTCCACTTTGCTTTAGCTTTCTTTGCGTCGACTCAATAATCTTTGATCTTATTCTCAACACTTTCAGTGTGGTAGTGTGTCAAGTGTTTGTGATGTGATTTCTATCCACATGCATGAACTCACACACACTTAGTTTGTACAGACACTCCTAGAAAATTACATATAAAGACTATATGCTGTGATTTTCTTTTCCTTCTTTCTTAGAAAACTTGAAACCTTTTGACCTTTTAATCTATCCCAGATTCCACGGATATCTTGCTTCAAAATCAGCAAGCTCTTAATCAATCTCAGTTTTGAAAAGATTTTCGATATTGAAAACCTCCAAGTGAGAATCCAACTAGGTCAAGGTTTAGTTTCACAGGAACAAGAAATAGAAAACATTTACAGATTTAAATCAACAAAGATTTTCACAAAATGAGAAACAAATATGCAGATCTAGTGATATATAACATGCAATAGTGTAGATCTAAGATTTCTATGAAAAAAGAAATACAGATCTCACCAAAATGTCTAAGTTGGTAACAAGATCAAAGATCACGAGGTAACAGCTAAAAACTATCAAACCAGTAACACCACTCTCTCTCAAACACTCAAGGTTGTGTTTGGGGTTTTGAAATTACGAAGGTTTGAGTATGGTTTGAAGTTGTTTAGGGTTAGGGTTTCTCTAACTCATTTTCCCTTTCTCTCTCTTCTTTCTTTTCTCTCTTCTCTCTCACTTCTCTCTTCTCTTTTTTTTTCTCTCAATTTAGACGACTGCCAAAAGTCTTAAAAGGCTGAGAATGGGAGGGTTTAAATAGGAGCCAAGGAAGGTTCTGGATCGAAGATAGCAATCAATGGTTGAGATTCAGTCTTCCTATTTTGACTTTGATCCAAGGGTGTTAAGATAGCGGTGGTTAAAACGAAGATGATTGGTCCACAGTGATAACACACGGATAGTCTTTAAACACATGCAGGTCGTTGATAACGTTTGATCTAACGATCCACAATTCACCAGGCTGCTCTCTCACAAAACAAACACAAAAGAGATAACAGGAGCTTGACAAGTGTTGGCATGTTATTGGCTGGCAAACGCGCGTCCAAACTAATTACAGGCAAACCCTAATGTCTCTAGCGCATTGAAATTCTACCCAATTAAACATTCTAATGAAAAACTAATTTTCCATAATAACATTTTAACCCCACAAATTTTATAAACAAACTTTTATTAAAGAAAACATTATTTTAAAAATGTTTAAAAATTCCCAAAAAATTATTAAAACAACATTTTAAGGGGAATTTAACACACAATCAATATGAGCAATATATACACATGTATGCACTTCTAATGTGTGTAGTGTGATTCAATTTATACCTTTTTGGATCATAGAAGAGGATTAGAGAGTGAATAAGTCTGAGGTTCTTTGGATTCTAGGTTAGACAACTAATTTTGTCACTATTTCCAAACTAGATGAACACTTATACAATATAGACTTAAGTAAGTCAAAGGTATAAGGTGCTTCAATCTCCCCCTTTGGAAATATGAGACAAAATCTCCTTTGAGTTAGCTTAAACTCTTAGGGAACCAAAAAAAATAAAACCTAGTCCTATGCAAAAGATACTATCTACCCATTTCCTAGAAAGTCAAAAATTACATAACTCAACTATTTACAAATTTGTACACTAGAGAAAAATGGTAGATAAACAGTAGAAGAGGTTCCTGCAAATATGCACTAAGATCAAGCAGTTTAGATGTAATGTGAATAAAATATTGAACCCGTAAGACTCAAATTTCTCCCCTATTTTGTCTCAAATGGACAAAGGGTAAAAAATTACGGTCTTAAGAGATTAATCAGCACATACCATACCTATAGAATTACGCAAATACAGAAATCTGTTATAGTCTAGAGGTTTAGTGAACATGTCTGCAAGTTGCAAATTAGTAGGTAGGTAATGGATTTCTAACTCCTTAGTCTCAACAAGTTCGCGTATAAAGTGATGTCTTATTTTAATATACTTAGTTCGCGAGTGTTGAACTGGGTTTTTAGATATGTTAATGGCGCTTTGATTGTCACAATACAATTGTAACTGATCTTCTTTAATCCCATAGTCGCTTAATATTTGTTTTATCCATAACAATTGAGCACAGCAACTTCCTGCTGCTATATATTCGGACTCAGCCGTAGATAAAGATGTGCAATTATGTTTTTTTCTACTCCAACCTACTAAATTATTCTCGACATAATAACAGGCACTTGATGTACTCTTACTGTCATCGGTACAACCGGCCCAATCAGCATCAGTATACCCTATGATGGTGTTGCAGGTATCATTAGTGTACCTAAGTCCAAGATTAAGAGTGCCTTTTATGTACTTTATTATACGTTTTACACAAGATAAATGGCTCTCTTTAGGGTTATTCTGGTAACGTGCACACAGACATACAGCATACATTATATCTGGTCGTGAGGCAGTTAGATAGAGTAGACTACCAATCATACTACGATAAAGTGTGGAATCAACTCACTTTCCATTTTCATCTTTACATAATTTAACAGTAGTACTCATTGGCGTTTTGGCAACTTTAGCATTATCTAAACCAAATTTCTTAACAAGGTCTAAGGCATACTTAGTTTGAGAGACAAATAATCCATCAGAATTCTGTTTTACTTGCAATCCTAAGAAAAGTTGTAGCTCCCCCATAAGGGACATGTGAAACTCCTTATGCATAATAGCAGAAAAGGATTTAACTTCAGATGTTGAAGTAGACCCAAAGATGATGTCGTCAACATAGACTTGGGCTATAATAATGTTTTTGTCAAAATGTTTGACAAAGAGGGTCTTGTCATTTCCTCCTTTCGTGAAACCATTATCCAACAAAAAGTTGGAAAGGCGTTCATACCAAGCTCTAGGAGCTTGTTTTAAGCCATACAAAGCCTTTTTTAGACGAAATACATGGTCTAGGTATTTTAGGTCAATGAACCCTTTGGGTTGTTCTACATACGTTTCTTCGGACAAAATTCCATTGAGGAAGGCAGACTTGACATCCATTTGATAAAGTGTAAATTTTAAGTGACACGCTATGGCGAAAAGAAGTCGAACAGATTCAAGACGAGTGACTGGGGCAAAAGTCTCGCTAAAATCTATCCCTTCTATTTGAGAGTAACCTTGAGCAACAAGTCTAGCTTTGTTTCTAAGGATTACCCCATTTTCGTCAGATTTGTTCTTAAAGATCCAACGTGTGCCAATAACATTTTTGTTTTGAGGGCGCGGTACAAGATACCAGACATCGTGAATGACAAATTGTAAAAGTTCTTCCTGCATAGTAGAAATCCAGTGTACGTCATTCAATGCTTCATTAACATTTTTCGGTTCCACAAGGGAGACGAAACATGCATAATTAGCATAATTTCTTAACTGGGATCTAGTACTGACTTGCTCATTAGGATTACCGACCACGTTGTTAATGGGATGATCTTTAGAGACCCAGCCAGGTACTTCTGGACTCTCAATAGGTAATGAGTCATCTATTTCTGGTGAATCATTTTTGAAATCATTTTCAGATTCAACCACAATAGGTGATTCAGATATCTTATTTTCGACAATAGTGTCGCTTACAATTACATTTATCGACTCCATAAGGGTCTTAGTACGCAAATTTTATATACGATATGCACGACTGTTTGGAGAGTAACCTAAAAATATGGCTTTATCTCCACGCGTCTCGAATTTGGACAAATTTTCTCTGTCTTTACAGACGTAACACCGACTTCCAAAAGTTCTTAGGTATTTCAGATTAGGCTTCTTACCGTACCACAACTCATAAGAGGTTTGTTTAGTTTTATTCCTAAGGTAAACCCAATTAATGATATGACATGCAGTTATAATAGATTCTACCCAGAAGTACTTAGGTAGAGATTTGTCATGCAACATGACACGCTCCATCTCTTGAAGAGTTCGGTTTTTCCTTTCGGCAACACCGTTCTGCTGAGGATTCTTAGGGGCACTGAATTCGTGTTTGTAACCGTTATAGTCATAATATTCAACTATTCTCGTGTCTATGAACTCTCCCCCTCTATCGCTACGAATGCAATTGACTTGTGTGTCCTTCTCATTTTCAATTCTTAGTAAAATTTTCAAAAATGTCTGAAACGTGTCAGATTTATGTTTCAAGAAGGCAACCCAAGTGAATCGTGTAAAATCATCAACCATGACTAGGATATAACTATGTCCACAAAGACTAACAGTTCTAGAGGGACCAATAAGTTCCATGTGGATGAGATCTAGAGGTCTAGAGGTGAGAATGTCTTTAACTTTTTTATGCGAAGTCTTAACTATTTTTCCTTCCTGGCAATGACCACAAACAACAGTGGAAATAGGTTTAATTTTAGGAATTCCTCTAACTATCTCTTGACTAGACAATATACCAAGGATATCATAACTTAGGTGGCCCATACGATTATGCCAGATTTCATTGTCATCCATTATGACAATGTTACAGGTTTCAGAACTAGTCTTGACAGTATAGCAGTTGTCAGGTGTTCTAAATCCGGTAATGATGCATTCACCTTTATCATTTAGAATTTCGCCATTGTTCTTTGAAAAGGTAACTGTATGGTCTGAGTCACAAAATTGTGATATACTTAGGAGGTTGGCTTTAAGGCCTTTAACTAAAAGTACATTTTCCAGTACAGGCATTCCCTCTTCTTTTAGGGTTCCTTTACCTATGATCAGGGACGAAACTCCATCGCCAAAAACTACTTTACCTCCAGCAAATCTGGTTTTGTATAAGAGTTTGGTTTCATCTCCTGTCATATGTTTGGAGCATCCTGAATCTAAATACCAACCAGATGAAGTGTGTTCAGCTTTTAAGGCAGTGATGACAATGTTACACTTCATTTGGGGTAAAATATCATCTTTTCTAACCCAAATAGCTCTACTTTTAATTTTGCGCAAGTTTGCTCTCATTTGATAAAATTTTCGAGAAGCAGCTTTTTGTCGAAAAACATTTGGCGCAACAAACTGATTTTTGTGGGAAAATTGAGCTTTTGGTTTAGGAAAGTTTCTGGGAGCCTTTCTCTTAAATGAACTCTTAGTTTTGGTCTTTCTATTCCTGTAGTTAGAGTTCTTGTCAGGTTGTCTTGGAAGGACATAATGGTTACGATTTTGCCTAGAATAGTTAAAGTTCTTGTAAATAGGAGTGTTGTACACAAGGGTGTTTAGATGCCTAGCATAACAACCTTCAAAGGAATGACCATAAACGTCACAGTAGGAGCAATATTGATTGCTTGAGGGGTGTAGTTCCTTAGGAAAACTTCTAAAGATGGGTTTAACAGGATTTTGTTGAGAAGTCTTATTCCTAGGAGGTATGGTTTTAAAGGTAGAATCAGCCTTTCTGATCAAAGGACAGACGTATTTAGTCTCAAGTGTACTGTTAGCCTTAGAGTTACTAGACTCTCCAATTTCTTTCTGTTGTTGCTTTTGATCATATTCCTTTTTAATAAAATGAAAATCTGGACATGTTTCGATTGGTCTTTTGCCCGCAGACACTAACTTAATAGGTTCAAGATTTTTAGTTTGTGATTTATTCTTAGGGCAGAATCCAATACCGGTTATATCATCAGAATTGGTCTTAGAGTCAACAACAAAGTCAGTGAAACAATTTGAATTGTTTTCAAAATTAGAAAAAATTTTGAAAACTGTTGCTGTCTTTGTTTTTGCTTCCTCCAGTTCTAATAATGTTCCCTTGTATTTCATTTCTAGGGTTTCATTAGTTTTGGTCAACTCTTTTAATTTTTGATCAAAAGTTTCAATTTCAGATTGATGATTCATACACTGGTTAGTGTACTCTTCGGCATTCAGCTTCACAATAAGACTTAGATCATCTAATTTCTTAGTCAGGTCTCTAGCAGTCTTCTCCAGTCTAGTGCCTTTTTTAAGGGTTTTAGCATACAAAGTATGAATATCAGGGAGGTCATTTGTGTCTGAGTCGCTAAGTGAAGTGTGTTCAGTGACCCCTAACGATTCAGTTTTAGTACTCACGCACCCATTTACATCGTCGTTATCGATATCTCTTTGACTCACACACACGGAACTAGAGCTAGCAACATTTTCAGATAACAAGGCATCTAGGCCAGTCAAAGCAGTATTCACAAAAGCAGGAGTAGAGGTATCATTATCACACACAGGCATATCATCATTGTAAATGATCTTAACAAAAAAAGACATGCAAGGGTCAAATACATTTGATGACTCAAGTTCCTCTTCATCAGAGTCACTTGAATCTTCCCAAGTTTTACAGACATTGGCTTTATTGTGTGTGTTGGTTTTATTCAGATTAACTCTGCAATCGTGAGCAATGTGACCTAGTTTCCCACATCTAAAACATTCAATCTTTTTAAGGTCTCTGTTAGGTCTGAAGTTGTTGTCTTTAGGATAATTGTCATGACCTCTCTCATGAGGTTTGGGATTAGACACAGTTCGATAATTAGGCTTGCCTTGTTTAGATGCCTCTTTGTTTCTAAATTTAACAATTTTCTTAAATTGTTTGGACATTAAGGCAATCTGATTATCTAGTTTGTCTATATCACACTCCTAATCAGAGTCACAGTTGGTCAAATTAGTCTCATGTTTAGATATCTTAGAAGAAAAACTCAAGTTAGAGTTGGGCTATTTTCTTTGAGACTGATTTAATTGTTTCTTTAAGTCTAATTCCATTTTCACAGTCCTAAGTTTTCTACTGAGTAACTCAGGGGTGAGGTTTTGATCACTCATCTCCTCAATAACATACCTCTTATTGTTAAACTTTTGTGGTAATGATCTTAGGATTTTAGAAACAATCTCATTCCTATCATATTTATACCATTAGCATGCAACTTAGTAACTATATCAGTCAGGTTCATATAAAAGTCATCAAAAGACTCAGATTCAGACATAATCAAAGAGTTGTACTGCTGGGTAAGCATTTGAGTTTTAGCAGCTTTAACTCTTGAGTCTCCTTCATGGGCAGTGATTAATGTGTCCCAAGCTTCCTTGGAAGTGGCACAAGATGAGATTCTCTTGAACTCATACTCATTATTTGACATAAAGATGGCATTCTTTCCTTTATTGTTATTACGAGAAAGTGTTTTCTCATCTTGGGTAAACTCACTTAAGATTTTCTTTACCCTCTGATCACTTCCTTCAGTGGCTGGTTTAGTAGGATAAGTATATCGATTTTCAATAATGTCCCAGACATCATCTCCTAAAGTCCCTTGGATGAAGGCAACCATTCTTACTTTCCAGTAAGCAAAGTTGTTTCCATCAAAGAGTGGAGGTCTGGAAAGATTACCAAACCTTTCATTCTTCTCGTCCATAGTTAAGATTTTCAAAAAACGATTTCAGAAACACAAGATCCTTTTTGAAATAAAAGTTTACAGGGCTCTGATACCAATTGAAAAAGACGTTACTAATGTCGTTTAATATAAGATTAAACTGTATAAGCAACTCTGAGTTGTTTGTTGAAGAAACCCTTTTCTTTTGAAAATAAAATAGATAAACAACAAGTTGTGTTTACAAAAACTTATGTTCGAGAATAACCAAGACTTTGTAATCAGTTTTAAAACTAAGAAAGTTTTAAAATATCAGCACACTATAGAATGAGATGAGGAGATGAAGATAATCAGAACACACTATTTTTAACGTGGTAAAACCTCTCCCAGTAGAGGAAACATCCACGGTGACTTCTAAGTCACGAAAGTAAAAAAATCCACTAAAAACAAATAGCAGTTACAAACAATACAACATACATGCACACAACTCAGCCTATTCTAAGTTTAGGAATATACCCCACTTGGTGTCCTTCTAACTTCTTTGTAGATCTGATTGTGGATGATGTTCTTCCAGTTTGATAACTTCCACTTTGCTTTAGCTTTCTTTGCGTCGACTCAATAATCTTTGATCTTATTCTCAACACTTTCAGTGTGGTAGTGTGTCAAGTGTTTGTGATGTGATTTCTATCCACATGCATGAACTCACACACACTTAGTTTGTACAGACACTCCTAGAAAATTACATATAAAGACTATAGGCCGTGATTTTCTTTTCCTTCTTTCTTAGAAAACTTGAAACCTTTTGACCTTTTAATCTATCCCAGATTCCACGGATATCTTGCTTCAAAATTGATAAAAAGACTTTTCTACATCCCCGGCAACGGCGCCATTTGATAGAAAGAACTTTTACGTGTATTTCTTGTCGTTGCTTGAAAAGTCCTTCTAATCAAAACCTTGAATTACCTACAAATTATAACAAAACTAGTGTAGAGGTAAGTAAGGGTATCAATCCACTTTCTAGGGAGTAAGCTAGAGACAAATTCAATTGTAATTCACTATTTATTTTCTTTTTGTTCTTTTTCACTTTTCTAATTTTTTTTTAGCTTTTTCAATATTAAAACAATAGGGTGAGGTGAGATCTAAACTAAACTAAACTAAATGAAAATAACTAACTAGAAATTTACTAAAATGAAAAATAAAGTCTAACACTAAAATAAAAGATAAAGTGAGGAAAATAATTGTGAGAACAATCAAGGAGTGGGATTACACCACAAATTTTAGCTATTCTAATTAATTAATTTAATTATTTGAATTCTCCCAAATTAATATCAAAATTACAAATCAACTCTCGTTGCAAGTGTAATTAGAATAGTAATCTTTTAGAAAGTTAAGTTTAACACCCCACAACTCTATAAAATTAGATCTACACTCCTTTTAATTAATCACCCGCTAGGATCGATCAATTAGAATTTATGTCAATCTTAGAAATTAAATTTAGAGTTGAAATTCAAATGATAATACCCCACTTAAGAAACCCCTATCTCTAGTTCGAATCTAAAATGGGTATTATCACTAGAATTTTGATTTTCTCTCGAAAATCATTTACCCTCTCTCGAGGCGTAAATCTAAGGGTGAGGGATCAAAATTAACATTCAAAGGGATATTTCAATTAAGCAAACTAATTAAACTAAAATAATATCAAATAAGGGTTTCACCCCACCCCTTGAAAGGGGTTTTTGCCTAACATGGTATAAAATATGACAAATTAATATTCAAAGGCATAAAATAATAAAAGAAGGGAAGAGAACAATCAAACCAAATCTCTTTGATTATGTTGAACTCCAATCCTTGAAATTGAAGCATACACCTCTTAATTGATCTTCCAAATGATATGAAATCAACTATCCACTCAATTAATTCTCTAACAATATTTAATCTCACAAATATCTAAAAATAAAAAATGAAAAACTATTTACAAAAATTTATTTTCTAAACTAACTATCTCTCTCTAGAATTTTCTCTCTACAAAGCTTCTTTTTTTCTTCAAATGGCCTTGAGGTCTTCTTTTATATGCAATTGGAGCTAAGGGGTTAAATTGGTAAAATAAGGAGGTGCACATGAGGGGTGTGAGGTCATGTGGGTGAGGGTGGTGAGAATAAAATCTGATATGGTTTGTGGGTATAATGGGTATTGGGGTTAAAAAGGTAGTTGGGGGGTATAATAGGGAAAAGGGGTAAAGTGGGTTAATTAAGCACATGGGGTAATTGTTTGGTGTTGGTTTGGTATTTGGAAAATGGTAGGTCACGTGTTTGAGAATGGAAGAAAATGGGTTTGGGTTCTAGAGTTGAATTGGATGGGTTTTGCAAATGGGTTTTCGGGTGGTGAGTTTCTATACCCTGGTCTCGGGTTAATAAGGTACCGCCGGAGGGAGGTCGCGGGGGTCGGGTCAAGGGCTGATGGCGGTCGGTTGGGATCGGGGATTGGGACGAGAGGGAGAGAGAGAGGGCGGAGTTGGAATCGTGAAGAGAGGAAGAGAGTAGGGTCGCATTTTTCAGGCGCCCGAGGCTTGGGCGACAGCGGAATGCTCCGGGTTGGTGGCAGCGGCCTGAGGTGGTCCTGTCTCGCCGGCGCAGGTGGTATAAGGTGGGTGCCACCGGGTTAGGTAAATGAGAAGGAGGGATACTGGTTTGTGGGTATGTGAGAGTGGGAGAGAGAGGTTAATGGTGTAGTGTTAATGGAGGTTGAGTGATGAGAGAGAAAGTGTGTGTGGGTTTGTTGGAGAAGATGAGTGAGGGGTGATAGGGTGTAGTGAAGGTGTATGGGGTTAGTGTGTGGGAGAGAGGAGTTTATGTGTGTGTTTAATTAGTACCTCACTAAAATAATAAAAAGACTCAACTAATAAAATAAAAATTAAAAAAATAAAATCTACTAAAACAAAAAGAACTAAATATATCAATTTTTAACACTTTAAATAAAAAGATATAAAATTAAAAATTAAAAACCTATTAAACTTAAAAACAAAAGTCCTAAAAAATAAAATCTAATAAAACTAAAAAAATAAATGAAATCCTAAAAATTAAAATCTTAATAAAAATAAAACTAATAACTAATAAAAATAAAGATAAAATAAAAATATACAAATAAAATCTAAAAATCCTAAATAAATCCTAAAAATAAAAAAAAACTCAAACTGAAAATCGAAAAAATAATAAAAGGGCAGAACTAAAACACACACAGGCTTGGGGTAAGTTTGGGCTAGGTTTAGGCTCGGGTTAGGGCTCAGGTTAGGGTACGAGAGAGGTATTTAGCTCCGTAAAATGCACAATTGACTTGAAATACGCGTTTGAACACCGCAACGTACATTAGACCTACATAATAAACAATTGAGCGCATAAGACCAATATTGTCGAGAATTAGCAACTAAAATACATCTATTTGGGGCATAAATTGTACAGTTTTGGGTGCTTATCACACCACCCCCAAACAGAGCGTTGCTAGTCCTCGAGCAATAAGATAGAGAGAAAGAGAAAGATAAGAAACCAAAAGTGTACCACTTTCGCGGGCACTTGCGATTGCACTTAGCATGTGCAACAAGCCTTTAAACCTATAGGTTGCCCTACAGGACGAGTTGTGTCTCGTGAGGGTTTGCAGGAAATATACCCACAAAATTCTTATTTGAAAAGATTTATTAAAAAGCAGTCAATCTCTTATTAGACGTAGAATAATCGCACAATCCATCATATGAGAAATATTTTCAGAAATACAAGCTAGAAGTGCATAAAAATTTAAGCTAAGTAAATACTCAAGGCACATCCTTCCTAGAACTCAACGTGTGTGGTGTGAATCAGTCAAAACGAGTCGAGTATCACAAGAGTAATTCCTAGATTGCCTTGTCGGAATCAACGCTTCAACTTCAAATCTCACTAGATATATCACTCTCAAACGAACTCTCGAGATATGGGTCAGTGTATCGCTCTTGTGTGTGAGGAGGTGAGTAAATGTAAGCAAGTTCAAACGTCTCACACACATATAAGAAAGAACGAACAATTTGAAAGAAAAGTGATCTCATGAAAGAATGCTAATCACTATAGTGAGAACGTCGAGTTATTCACCACGTTGACTTTCATTTGCCCGAACACCTAGGGGAAATATGGATGTATATGGGTGAGGGTAAATGAAATGGGAAGGGTATGATATGAAGGATAAAATGGATGGTGATAGTGATATGAAGGATGATGAATGATGGATATGTGATGGGTAAAAGATGGATGTGAAATGGATGCGAAAGAAGAGTGTATACACTTTAGGAACAAATGTCTTTATTACTAATTACAAACTCTCTTTTTCTTTTCTTTTCTCTCTTTTTTTTCTTTTTTTTTCTTTTTCTTTTCTTTTCTCTTTTTTCTATTTTTTTTTTCTTTTCTTTTCTTTTGCTATTTTTTTTTTCTTTTTTTTTCCTCTCACTTTTCAAACTAACACTGAAGACATTTACATTTGAAATCACACTCTTTTATTTGAAAATGATGATGTATGATATAAATGTGGTGGGAAATGTATGATGTGGGAAAATATGTAGGAAGGGTAGGATATGGTAATGTAATTGGTGAAGTGAATGGGAATATAATGGGTGAACTGAATGGAAATGTGATATGGGGGAAAAGTGGTAGGTGTATGGATGGAAACCTAGTGATCGGGACAAATTTCAAGACACGCGTTTCTTACAACTCGAAAGTGATGTCATTCTCAGTGATCAAGCCAAAAAATGAAGAATAATGAGATCATACAACAATTTAAAGTGCGGACCCAAACGAAGTTGAATCAACTTATGACTCGGAGATTGCGTAAGATACTCAAAAAGGGTGAAAGGCACAAATCTCACAAGCTAAAGTCTCTACTAGTGATCCTTAAGGTTCTCTTTAGAATTGTAGTACTCTTCAACTCTAAACGTAATGACGTGATAAGTGCGCAAATTTTTGTTGAGTCTAGAAATTCATGGTGCAAAATGCCTTGTTATGTATTACATAAGCTATTTAGAAAAAATATTCTCTAGCTTGATTCCTAGACTTTAAAAGATGGATGATTGAAAATTCACATCAATGAGTGAGATGAAAGAAACTGCACGAAATTTTAAAAATCAGGTTCAACAATCAAAAATTTTCAAAAGAGGTACGATTTTGATAAAATTCCCCACCCCCAAACAAAAAGGAACATCGTCCTCAATGTTAGATAAAATGATTTTTAAAATTGAGAGCATAAGGTAGGAAAGAGATTACCAGAATGAACCGCTAATGAAGTGGACATGTGAAGCCAAGAATAAACCTGAATAAATGATAAGAAAAAAAATGTGTACAAGTCTATAAGCATGGTAAAACATAGGGTGATGTGAAACACCACCCCCAAACAGGATGAGACTAGTACAAGAAACACGGGCTACCTCCCGGTAGCGCTAAGTTTAACGTCTTCAGCCAGACCGATGGAATCTTACCCTAAAGATAAGATCGATGAAAGCGCAGGGCGGCAGAAGAATGGGTGATGAAAATCACCCCCAAACAAGACTGAAGCATCAGTCTTGCTGGAAACAGGCTAAAGTGGTCAATGCACCTGTATGGCAAAGTGCATCACACGATGCAAAGCATCGGTGGACCATGGGCGGGTGGGAAAAAGGGTAAAGGTGAAGAGGCATCGGTCTCGAGCCTTGTTGAGCGTAAAGATGAGGGCAACTAGGGTCCTATAAGCATAGTGCTCTAATTGGTGAGGGAGGCGAAATGGTGTCGAAATTGTAATGGGATATGCCTCATAAAAATCACACGACCGTTCTATGAATGGGAGATGATAATGGTCGCGCCGTGACACGCCAGGGAGCTGTTGCGAAAAATCAACACCACAAGAGAGTGGCGTGCATGGAGGAACAAGCTCGGTGTCACGGAAGTGGAGAGTATCACCATAACTCTCGTGGAAGGTGGATGGTTTTAGGTTAGGATCTAAAACTGTAGATGGAAACTGGAAATGTGCAAAATCAAGATCCAAACCAGGTGGTGGGGTAGAAGATATAATGGGTGGGTCGGGTGGAATAAACGGTGGAAGAAGATGATCCAACTCAAGCGTGGGAGACACACACTCATTGGGAGGAGTAAAGGAATACTCACAAGGGAGTGTGGTTTCTAAAGATGGAGTTGTCAACTTCTCCACAAGAGTAGCATCGGTAAATGGGGTGGGTGGGTAAAACGAGGCACCAAGATCGGAGATAGAGGAATCGATAGAAATATCGGGCTCAACGGGAGCCATGCATGGTGGGAAATCATCCAGAATCGAATAGTTAGGAACTATCACGGATTCTATCTCGGGAAAATGGTGAGCACTCGTAGCCGGAGCTAACCTAGGACAAATTGGTTCCTCGGGAACACAAGGGTGAAGCTCGATAGGTGTAGACTCGGGAATTTTTTTGGATTCGACGGGAAAATAAGTGGGAACCAGAACCGCAAGGTGAGGTTCATATGGATATAGTGAGAATTGATCAGGCTCAGTAATGAAAGGTAAGTCAACACAAATGTCGACTTGGGACCCGAACCATGGAATGGTCTCAACTTCAAGATTCTCGGGGTGGTAGGTTTGGTCACACTCAAATTCTGTGTCACAAGGGGACACATCATCGTCACACTCGGTGGCAACGATGGGTGGGGTCATGGGAATATCCGACTCTCGCGCCCACACCAATTCATTTAACCTTTGTTCAAGCCTTTGGAGAGCTTGAGTTTGAATTGCTTGCTCTTGCTCAAGTATGAACTTTTGCAAGAGGGTTTCGAGAGTGGATGTGGATGAAGGTGTTGGTGGAATGATGGGTGGTGGTGGTGGGTGAGGTGGACACAACGCGCTATAATCAGGACTATATGGAGAATACTCAAATGAAGTGTGTGGGGTGGGGCCAAGTTCATCATACACGAAAGGATTGCTCTCGTGATGGACAGATGGTTGATACTCATAGGGTGCGTAGTGAGGAAACTGATCGTGACTGGGTGCACAAGGTTGCCATGACGACTGGTGGAACGTGTGCGGATCCACAACATCGGGTTGGGATACGTATTGCGTGGAAGGGTGATCAGGCCTCCACGAATAGCTGGGGTACTCACACAACTCGGGATTGGTTATATAGGGAGAATAGGCCGAGGTGGGTTCCGGGACAGTGTCATATGGATATACATGTTCCATGGTGGGTTTGTATGGATATGAAGAGTATGGGCGCTCATGGGACATGTGATCGGCATAAGAACAGTGGGTGCACAACAAGGGAGGAGGCACAGTGACACTTGACACCGAGGGTGATGGAATAGGTGGTACGTGCATAGATGGGTCAAGAGTACCAACGGTACTCGTGAGAGAGGTGAAATCATGAAGAATATCATAAAGAGATCGGTCGGGATTACTCTCACACGTGTCAATGGAAAATGACCAAAGTAGTCCCGTAAAGGACGTTCTTCGGCCATGTGGAGAGAAATATATTTTATTGATTTTTTGAAATTTTTCTAAAAAGGAAAGAAATAAAATATTTTTGGATTTTTTCCTAAAAAGGAAAGAAAGAAAATATTTTTGAATTTTTCTAAAAAATAAAGGAAGAAAAATATTTTTGGATTTTTTTTTTTTTTTTTTGAAGAAAAGGTGGGGAAAAAATATGGACTCTTGAATTTGCACGAACCAACTAAAACCGACTACCGAAAATGGAATTGGACACACACACAAGTCAAGAAAAATTCCTAACTAGCACATAGCTAATTTTTATCTTTAGATTTAGCGAAAGGGTAGTCCAATTTTAATTAAGTCCGTGGGCGATTAAAAATTCACCGAAATCTCTTTGTGATCGCCTTTGCAAAATTTTCTCCTAGTGGGCTGCCTAGTTGATTGATTTTAAATTTAGTGATGGCTAGGGTAGCACACAATGATAAGCGAGTGAGTCGGGTGATGAAATCCCTTCTCGTGAGTGACCGGGTGTAGGTCTTAGTCAATTAATTCATCACACCATTCGAAAATAAATGCGAGAATAAAATCACATAAGAGCACACAAATCACACACAATAAATGACTCGCTAACAGGAGAGGCACGAGGGTGTAAGAAATATACCTCCCACGGTTTTTACGCCGTGGGGTGCCGAAAATGTTGAGTCGACCGGGGGGAGAATACGCCAATCTCAGTCGTCCCCGGGAGTCCTACCGACCCAAGGTAGAGAGGCTTCTAAATCCTCGCCTTTGGACGCCCTCTCTCTACCTTGTCCGATTTCCCTATCACGCTTGGCTTCAATTATTACAAATTTAAATGAAAATTTAATGGTGTCTCAATGCACCTCAATACAAGCCAAGATAATAAGAAAGTCCTAATACAATCCTTCTAATAAAATGCAAAAATGCTACTAAAATGAAAAAAAAAGTTCAATACAAGTGAATTACAAAATGGAATCCGCTCCGAGCTTCACAATCCCAAGAACGGCAACGGCGCCATTTGATAAAAAGAAAAATTACTTCTCTTGTAGATTTTGTCGTTGTTGCAACTTCTCTATCCATCAAAATTTCCCTTGAACCTACAAATTATAACAAAACTAGTGTAGAGGTAAGTAAGGGTATCAATCCATTTTCTAGGGAGTAAGCTAGAGACAAATTCAATTGTAATTCACTATTTATTTTCTTTTTGTTCTTTTTCACTTTTCTAATTTTTTTTTAGCTTTTTCAATATTAAAACAATAGGGTGAGGTGAGATCTAAACTAAACTAAACTAAATGAAAATAACTAACTAGAAATTTACTAAAATGAAAAATAAAGTCTAACACTAAAATAAAAGATAAAGTGAGGAAAATAATTGTGAGAACAATCAAGGAGTGGGATTACACCACAAATTTTAGCTATTCTAATTAATTAATTTAATTATTTGAATTCTCCCAAATTAATATCAAAATTACAAATCAACTCTCGTTGCAAGTGTAATTAGAATAGTAATCTTTTAGAAAGTTAAGTTTAACACCCCACAACTCTATAAAATTAGATCTACACTCCTTGTAATTAATCACCCGCTAGGATCGATCAATTAGAATTTATGTCAATCTTAGAAATTAAATTTAGAGTTGAAATTCAAATGATAATACCCCACTTAAGAAACCCATATCTCTAGTTCGAATCTAAAATGGTTATTATCACTAGAATTTTGATTTTCTCTCGAAAATCATTTACCCTCTCTCGAGGCGTAAATCTAAGGGTGAGGGATCAAAATTAACATTCAAAGGGATATTTAAATTAAGCAAACTAATTAAACTAAAATAATATCAAATAAGGGTTTCACCCCACCCCTTGAAAGGGGTTTTAGCCTAACATGGTATAAAATATGACAAATTAATATTCAAAGGCATAAAATAATAAAAGAAGGGAAGAGAACAATCAAACCAAATCTCTTTGATTATGTTGAACTCCAATCCTTGAAATTGAAGCATACACCTCTTAATTGATCTTCCAAATGATATGAAATCAACTATCCACTCAATTAATTCTCTAACAATATTTAATCTCACAAATATCTAAAAATAAAAAATGAAAAACTATTTACAAAAATTTATTTTCTAAACTAACTATCTCTCTCTAGAATTTTCTCTCTACAAAGCTTCTTTTTTTCTTCAAATGGCCTTGAGGTCTTCTTTTATATGCAATTGGAGCTAAGGGGTTAAATTGGTAAAAATAAGGATGTGCACATGAGGGGTGTGAGGTCATGTGGGTGAGGGTGGTGAGAATAAAATCTGATATGGTTTGAGGGTATAATGGGTATTGGGGTTAAAAAGGTAGTTGGGGGGTATAATAGGGAAAAGGGGTAAAGTGGGTTAATTAAGCACATGGGGTAATTGTTTGGTGTTGGTTTGGTATTTGGAAAATGGCAGGTCACGTGTTTGAGAATGGAAGAAAATGGGTTTGGGTTCTAGAGTTGAATTGGATGGGTTTTGCAAATGGGTTTTCGAGTGGTGAGTTTCTATACCCTGGTCTCAAGTTAATAAGGTACCGCCGGAGGGAGGTCGCGGGGGTCGGGTCAAGGGCTGATGGCGGTCGGTTGGGATCGGGGATTGGGACGAGAGGGAGAGAGAGAGGGCGGAGTTGGAATCGCGAAGAGAGGAAGAGAGTATGGTCGCAGTTTTCAGGCGCCCGAGGCTTGGGCGACGGCGGAATGCTCCGGGTTGGTGGCAGCGGCCTGAGGTGGTCCTGTCTCGCCGGCGCAGGTGGTATAAGGTGGGTGCCACCGGGTTAGGTAGATGAGAAGGAGGGATACTGGTTTGTGGGTATGTGAGAGTGGGAGAGAGAGGTTAATGGTGTAGTGTTAATGGAGGTTGAGTGATGAGAGAGAAAGTGTGTGTGGGTTTGTTGGAGAAGATGAGTGAGGGGTGATAGGGTGTTGTGAAGGTGTATGGGGTTAGTGTGTGGGAGAGAGGAGTTTATGTGTGTGTTTAATTAGTACCTCACTAAAATAATAAAAAGACTCAACTAATAAAATAAAAATTAAAAAAATAAAATCTACTAAAACAAAAAGAACTAAATATATCAATTTTTAACACTTTAAATAAAAAGATATAAAATTAAAAATTAAAAACCTATTAAACTTAAAAACAAAAGTTCTAAAAAATAAAATCTAATAAAACTAAAAAAATAAATGAAATCCTAAAAATTAAAATCTTAATGAAAATAAAACTAATAACTAATAAAAATAAAGATAAAATAAAAATATACAAATAAAATCTAAAAATCCTTAATAAATAAAAAATAAATCCTAAAAATAAAAAAAAAAACCTCAAACTGAAAATCTAAAAAATAATAAAAGGGCACAACTAAAACACACACAGGCTTGGGGTAAGTTTGGGCTAGGTTTAGGCTCGGGTTAGGGCTCAGGTTAGGGTACGAGAGAGGTATTTAGCTCCGTAAAATGCACAATTGCCTTGAAATACGCGTTTGAACACCGCAACATACATTAGACCTGCATAATAAACAATTAAGCGCATAAGACCAATATTGTCGAGAATTAGCAACTAAAATACATCTATTTGGGGCATAAATTGTACAGTTTTGGGTGCTTATCAAAAATCAGTCAAGCTCTTAATCAATCTCAGTTTTGAAATGAATTTTCGATATTGAAAACCTCCAAGTGAGAATCCAACTAGGTCAAGGTTTAGTTTCACAGGAAAAGAAATAGAAAACATTTACAGAATTAAATCAACAAAGATTTTCACAAAACGAGAAACAAATATGCAGATCTAGTGATATATAACATGCAATAGTG
The DNA here is from genome assembly GCA_949130495.1 of Sambucus nigra. Taxonomy (NCBI): domain Eukaryota; kingdom Viridiplantae; phylum Streptophyta; class Magnoliopsida; order Dipsacales; family Adoxaceae; genus Sambucus; species Sambucus nigra. The sequence continues at coordinate 658,575,435 of OX422213.1, read as the reverse complement.
TAGATCAAAGATTTCTATGAAAAAAGAAATACAGATCTCACCAAAATGTCTAAGTTGGTAACAAGATCAAAGATCACGAGGTTATAGCTACAAACTATCAAACCAGTAACACCACTCTCTCTCAAACACTCAAGGTTGTGTTTGGGGTTTTGAAATTACGAAGGTTTGAGTATGGTTTGAAGTTGTTTAGGGTTAGGGTTTCTCTAACTCATTTTCCCTTTCTCTCTCTTCTTTCTTTTCTCTCTTCTCTCTCACTTCTCTCTTCTCTTTTTTTTCTCTCAATTTAGACGACTGCCAAAAGTCTTAAAAGGCTGAGAATGGGAGGGTTTAAATAGGAGCCAAGGAAGGTTCTGGATCGAAGATAGCAATCAATGGTTGAGATTTAGTCTTCCTATTTTGACTTTGATCCAAGGGTCTTAAGATAGCGGTGGTTAAAACGAAGATGATTGGTCCACAGTGATAACACACGGATAGTCTTTAAACACATGCAGGTCGTTGATAACGTTTGATCTAACGATCCACAATTCACTAGGCTGCTCTCTCACAAAACAAACACAAAAGAGATAACAGGAGCTTGACAAGTGTTGGCATGTTATTGGCTGGCAAACGCGCGTCCAAACTAATTACAGGCAACACCCTAATGTCTCTGGCGCATTGAAATTCTACCCAATTAAACATTCTAATGAAAAACTAAGTTTCCATAATAACATTTTAACCCCACAAATTTTATAAACAAACTTTTATTAAAGAAAACATTATTTTAAAAATGTTTAAAAATTCCCAAAAAATTATTAAAACAACATTTTAAGGGGAATTTAACACACAATCAATATGAGCAATATATACACATGTATGCACTTCTAATGTGTGTAGTGTGATTCAATTTATACCTTTTTGGATAATTTAAGAGGATTAGAGAGTGAATAAGTCTGAGGTTCTTTGGATTCTAGGTTAGACAACTAATTTTGTCACTATTTCCAAACTAGATGAACACTTATACAATATAGACTTAAGTAAGTCAAAGGTATAAGGTGCTTCAATACTGGCTGCGTATAGTATATTGCTTGTATATGAAGACGAGATATCATATAGAGTTATCTTGTGTAAAGAGAAAAAGGAATAAGGTGGTATTCTCATCCCGGGAGATTATATCCGGATTTAAATTATGATTAGTATATTAAAGTGAGAACTATATATATATATATATATATATATATATATATATATATATACGTTTTGTGCTTAGGCCAGGTAATAGTGTATCGGGGGGGTTCCTTGTTTGGATTTTGCTTCGCGAGACACCCCACGCAAGAAACATAGCGCAGTGTTGGGAATGGGGAGAAGTTTAGTCCTGAGTACTTGGGTTCCCAAGGACTTTTAGTAGTATGGGTGACCAGATTGTTTAGGAAGGGTAGCTTAACTAGGTTTTCTAAAAGGTATGCGATATGTGCGCACTATTAGAAGAGGGGTGAGGGATATCTCATGAGAGTGTGATACCAATTTCAATATGAGAGATTTCATATTTTTAAAATATGGCATTTATACACTTGCTAAATATTTTCAAAATCGGGCTCTGAACCGTTTCTCTATTTTCCTCTCTTTCTATATATGTGTATGTATTAGGTGTCCACACACAAGGACGTCTGGATGATGATTCCTTCGAGTCAGACGTTTGCTGCAGCAGCTGTGGATACATGCATGTTAATTTTAGACGCTTCTATCCTTGAGATATAGATAGAAGGTATTGTAGAAACATTCTTGCCGATAGCCTAATTGTATTCATTTATTCTTTTACCGCCTTTTTGTGTGGCATTCGATTTGGTTATAATATGTTAAATCGAGTGTTCGGTTATTTTTATTTCATTTCAGTTTTGTGTATATAAATTGTTGTTTGTTCCACTTGATTGATTTGATTAAAAAGATTAGTTAAATAAAATTTTAATGCCAGCCTAATAAGTTATTAGTAATTAATTTGGTTTTCGACAATGATGCTGAGAATGAACCAAATGAGACTCCTATTTTAATTTGGTATAGGATTGATCACCCGGTATTTTATTAGGCGGGGTGTCACATATGGTATTAGAGCATCAAGTTCTAGTGTCCTTAGGAATCTGTGCGGACATACTACGCTTTCAGCGTTGCTCTTGATTTGATATAGAGCCCTATGATTAGGATTGTTGATTCCTCCTGTGAGATTTCGTTCTCCTTCCATTATATAAGATTATACTAAATCTTTTGTGCCATCGTTAGAGATTCGTGTGTTAATCGATGAAGGGCGACCAGGGAAGGCCGTGATGAGGGCCGCAGGAGGTGGGGCTTAGTTAGAGATGTTAGCTGAAGTTGGAGACCAGGACCATAGTAGAGGTCACTCTCCTTATGTCATTTGTCGAGGGTTGCTACAACGACTACTAAAGTATAGTAGTTAGAATTATCCAAGTACCGCTATAGTATCGAGAGTGGTGCTGATTTGAATTACCCAGTGAAGTAAATTGGGAAAAAGTTTAAAAGGGTCTTTGATAAGGATCATATGTTGAAGTTAATTCACGGGAAGTAAGTGTAGCATTACTCAGTGGAAGTAGAAGGCTCAGAAGCTTTGGCTTAGAGCAGGGTATGGAAATACCCATATGTGAAAATTCGAGGAAAATTTTTCACTCGTGGGAGCAATATTGAAATGGTGGGAACGGTAGTCACTATGTTTAAGGGAGAAAGATGTTTTTCTCATAGAGGGATCTTACGGATAGATATAACTATTAGTTCCTTTGATTTATCAGGAATAAAGAGAATGCTGTTCCTGAATTTTTCAAATAAGGATCGATTAGAGTCCGATAGTGAATAAAGAGTTATGGAGAAGTGAACTTTATGCCGAATTAAGTTAGGTACAATGAAGAAAGAGTCCTTCAGTGGAATCATAGGCTAACTAGTGTGACATCCCGCCTAATTAAATACCGGGCGATCACTCCTTTATTAAATTAAATCAAGATGAACAGTTGGTTCATTGTTAGCATCACTGTCGAAAAAATAAATTTTCCAATTTAACACCCTAATTAATTAAGCTAAGTGTCAAAATCATTTTCATACATACTTTCCAAATTTTATTTAAAGAAAAATCATTTATTTTATTAACAACATTCAATAAGTAAGAATCACACCACATTAAATTCTGCAACATAATCCAATTAATTTAAAACATTCGTCAATCGAATGTCAACATACGAAATCTAAAGTCACACATCCAAACTGAATAAATCCCATAGTAACAATACTGGAAATAACTGAAATACAAATGTCCAATAACAATGGAATAATGGAAAGATCTACACAAGCCCAACTAAATGAAAGTACTAAGAGTGGATCCGAATGAACGAAGTCGTCTAATCAAGAGACCTGCAACTCCCACCTAAGTTGCAGCGCGTTCCTTCCAAGAGATCCTAAGCAAGACGCCCCTGTGGATGGGCACCTGTAATACATACATATATATACAAGAGAGAGAGAGAAAAAGAAACGGGTCAGAGACCGATAGTGTGTATGATTTAAAATTCGTTTAGCAAGTATTTAAATTGATACAGGCCAATGCAACAACATATTAGTACGACACTCTCTTGAGAAATTCTCACCTCTCTTCTAATGTGCACACCTATCGTACTAACCTTCCCAACGGTTTATCCTATCATTTTATCACACTAACCTTCCCAACAATTTAGCTTATCTCAAATTACTCATAATATTTCAAAACCGAACAATATTATTGTTTAAAAAGATACTTCCAATTAGTAGCACAACTCTTGTTTTATCTTCATTAATTTATAAAGTTTCCCAGTGTCATATTATACTTTTCAAACAAGTATTTTCGATTTATAGTCCAGAATTATTTCTCACTTACCATATCACAGCAACAGTTTAAATTTCCCAAATTTCATATATATATATTAAGCACTCGTATAATATATACATTCTAACAGCACCAACATACAACTATGGTGCAGGCATACTCTGCTATCCAATCCCCGTATCGCTCACACTAAGGGATATACAAGTTCGGAATCACTCTCGAACTGTATCAACATATATACACAAACAAGATTGAGGCGAAGCATAGATTCCAAGTCTCTAAGAGGTCAGTACATACCCTCACGTCTCTTAGGACCATCTGAACTATCATTCCGATAGCCTGTACCAAGGATATCTATCTCCTAGGATACGACTCAGTATCCCTCATAAAGCAACACAGGATAAGATCGTCCCAGCGCGGTAACCTCAGGGATAGCAAGTAGCGCGGGCATGGTTTTCACACGTACATAATATATGCATACACAATCATATAAATATACCCCCTTGTTATCGTATCAGTATAGGTTTCTCTCATCACCCATAATTACAATATTTATCCTTAATTTTCCCATTAAGTATTTCGTATAAGGGTTCGTCTCTAACCTTAACTGGAAGGGCTTTTCCCATTTACTACGTGACACTCGTGGGCTCTAACTTCCCAAGTATAAAATTCAGTAAGTATTCTCTTAAGGTTCCAACGTAACTCTCTTACGCACCACTCCTTTTAATAGATAAATTCATCGACCCTTAAGTAATTATCTCAAAATGCAAATCCTCGTCTCACATTAAAAGTCCCCAATATTTATTCATATAACATACTAGTCCTCCCTATCTCCCAAAACATTCTATTAAGGATGTCCAAGAATTATTTCAAGATAAATTAAGTTTAACTCATTTAACAAGGGAAATAGGAGTCTGCCAGGAGGGGTCGATCGATCGAGGTTTGGGGCCCGATCGATCGAGCCTTTGATCGATCTAAGCTCCAGGCTCGATCGATCGATCAAGCAGGTATTGCGATTTCTGCAGAATTGCAGATACGGGTTCTAACACCTATTCTCATCCAATTTCAAGTTTTACATCCCCAAACGTCCAAAATCTTGTACTACTAACATCCTAACATGATATGATACACATCCTACGTAAAGCATGTCAATTTACGTCACTAAACATGGATTAATCATACCGAAACTCATTTAAAACTCAAGAACCCTAAAAATCTCTAAATCATGGTTCTAATCTGTTTTACCCCAGAATTTCTTTCTTAATTAAACCAAAATTTCGTGGATTATTCTCCTACATCACAAAAGATTTCCAGAATAAGGTTTAAGTCTTTACTACATGCAAATTCCTATCACAATTTGGGTTTTCTTCCATATATTTCATCCCTAATCATTCCTAAACTAATATGGAAATTGCACCAACGAAATAAGCAAGATAAACACTTGCCTGGGATTTTTAGAAGTCTGGATTGCGACTGATTTTGGTGTGGTTGCGTTCCCCGTCTCGCGATCAACGTGTTGGTGGTGGCGGCGGTGCAAACCGTTGCGTTTTGAGTCTTGGAATTGCTTGAGAGCTCTCTCCTCTCTTCTCCAATGGCCGTTCTAGGTTTTGGGTATTCTAACCCTAGGTGACAACCTCAATATCAGATATAGCCCCTCTAATTTTCGTGGGTTTAATTACCCAAAAATGTGAAATGACCAAAATGCCCTCCCGGGTTACTAATTAGGCCTAAAAATGCCCCGAGACCCAAACTACACCCCCGGGTACACTTTTCTGACTATCTCGACCCTTCCGGACGCGTTGGCACACTCAAAACAACCATACGGGAAACTTATGAAATATTCACTTTTTATTTATCAAAATTTAGTCCCGACGCGACACGAGCACGTCCCGACTTAAATTTCTGAAATTGTCATTTAACTCACTCATGACATTCAATATAACCAATATAATATATTACTTTGCTCATTAGTAATATTCAACAAATTTCCCATAATTACTAACTCTCGTCACGTTAAGAATTATAACATAATTAATTTCTAGATTTTTATTAAATAATTCACTCACATTAAATTTAATAAATCCCCAAATTAATATAGCATAAAAATACGGGGTATTACATACTCCCCCCCTAATAACGGAATTTCGTCCCGAAATTCGAAAAATAAGGCATACCTGGTAAAAATAACTCTGGATATCTCTCGCGCATATCTGCCTCGCGCTCCCAAGTGGATTCCTCCCCATTATGATGCTCCCACTGGACCCGCACAAGTGGAACTATCTTCGACCTCAATCTCCTCTCACTATAGTCTAGGATAGCCACCAGTCTCTCCTCGTAAGAGCTATCAAGTTGTAAGTCGATCTCATCTATCACAATGTGAGTATGGGCCACATCATCCCGAAGATATCGTCTCAATGACGAGATATGGAATACATCGTGGATGCGATGTAAATGCTCTGGCAGTCCCAACCTGTATGCAACCGGCCCAATCCTCTCGATGATGGGAAATGGTCCCACGTACCTCGGAGCCAACTTCCCCTTCTTCCCGAACCTCATCACTCCCTTCATAGGAGATACACGCAATAACACTTAGTCCCCCACACTAAACTCTTGGAAGAACCGTTTCGAATCGGCGTAGCTCTTCTGCCTGTCCTGGGCTACCCGAATGCGACTCATGATCATCTCAATCCTCGCGGAGGTCTCCTGAATCACCTCTGGTCCTAGCAACTTGTTATCCCCCACTTCGAGCCAACAAGCTGGGGAACGACAAGGCCTGCCATACAAAGCCTCAAATGGAGCCATGCCAATCGTGAACTGATACGAGTTATTATAAGAAAACTCTACCAGTGGAAGGTGTGGCTCCCAACCTCCTCCAAAATCAAGAACACACATGCATAGAATATCCTCCAACACCTGATTAGTACGCTCTGTCTGTCCATCTGTCTATGGGTGATAAGCTGAACTCAACCTCAACTCAGTACCCATAGCCCCCTGAAAGCTCTCCTAAAAATGTGACACGAAAATCTTGTCTCTATCTGACACAATATTCAGGGGCACCCCGTGTAATCTGACGATCTCAGCAATGAACAACTGAGCATACTGACCCGTGGTATAATCTGTCCGCACCGGTAAAAAATGAGCCACTTTGGTCAGACGGTCTACAATCACCCAGATAGAGTCGTGGCCCCGCTGTGATGTAGGCAACCCTGTAATAAATTCCATGGAAATGCTCTCCCACTTCCACGCGGGCACTTCCAAAGGTTGAAGCAATCCTGACGGTTTCTGATGGTCCACCTTCACCAGCTGGCAGGTAGAACACTTGGACACGAACTCAGCAATGTCCTTCTCCATCCCACTCCACCAGTATTATCTCCAAATATCCTGGTACATCTTATCCCCTCCAGGATGCACCGCAAATCAGGACCCGTGAGATTGGGTCATCACTGCATGACGTAATTTCGCCCCTTCTGGAACCACCAATCTCCCATTAAACCGCAAACCTCCATCAGAACTAATAGAATAGGACTCAGCACCCTCGGCTAAAAGTCGTACAATCTGCTCCTGGCAAAATGGGTCTGTGGTCTGTGCCTGTATCACCCTCATAACAATCTCGGATGTGACTGACATAACGGATATGAAAGAACGGGATACTGCGTCTTGGTGACCCAACTCCTTCCACTTTGCCTTCCAGACGTCTTCTACCTCGTCTACCGGTCTACGACTCAACGCATCAGCAACTACGTTGGCCTTTCCCGGATGATACTGTATATCGAACTGGTAGTCCTTCACAAACTCTAGCCATCTGCGCTGACGCATATTTAGCTCTCGCTGAGCGAATAGGTACTGCAATGACTTGTGGTCTGTGAACAAACGGAATTTCTCCCCCAATAAATAGTGCCTTCATATCCTCAATGCAAAGACGACCGCTGCTAACTCCAGGTCGTGGGTGGGGTAATTTTTCTCATGCGACTTAAGCTTGCAGGAGGCAAAAGCTATAGCCTTCTCCTCCTGCTGAAGTACTCCCCCAAGTCCCCGTAAGGACACATCGGTGTAAACCAAGTACTCCACACCCGGCTTGGGTAACATAAGGACTGGTGCTGAAGTAAGCTTGTCTTTCAGCTCGTCGAAAGCCAACTGACAAGCATCATCCCAAACATATGGTACCCCCTTGCGAGTCAAATTTGTCAGTGGACCCGCTATTTTGGAGAATCCTCGAATAAATCTCCTGTAGTAACCAGCTAACCCCAAGAAACTACGCACTTCCTTCGGTGTCGTGGGTTATCCCCACTCCCTCACCGCTGACACTTTACTCGGGTCAACTTCTATCCCCTGCTCAGAAACAACATGACCCAAGAATTGTACCTCTCGCTACTAGAATCCGCACTTCTCGTACTTAGCATACAACTGATGCTCTCGTAGATTCTGAAGAACCTGCCTCAAGTGCTCGGCATGCTCCTCCTCGGAGTGTGAATATATCAAGATGTCATCTATGAAGACGATGACAAACTGATCCAAGAACTCTCTGAATACTCGGTTCATCAAGTCCATGAAAACGGCTGGAACATTTGTGAGTCTGAATGGCATCACCCTAAACTCATAGGACCCATATCTCGTCAAGAAGGAAGTCTTTGAAACATCCTTCTCTCTAATACGCAACTGATGGTACCCCGACCTCAGATCTATCTTCAAAAAGAAAGTTGCTCCCCTCAACTGGTCGAACAGATCATCGATTCGAGGCAACGGATACTTATTCCGTATCGTGACCTTGTTCAGCTCCCGATAGTCCACACACAATCTCAGTGAACCATCTCTCTTCTTCACAAACAAGACTGGAGCGCCCCAAGGTGAGGTACTCCTACGAATGAAGCCCTGACCTAACAGCTGCTCTATTTGATCTCGTAGCTCTCGCATCTCTACCAGAGCCATATGGTACGGTGGGCATGCTATAGGTCTCGTATCTGGCAATAAATCTATGACAAATTCTATCTCTCGACTAGGGGTAGGCCTGGTATCTCCTGAAACACATCGGAATACTCCCTGACAACTGGGATTGACTCTAAGGGAATCACGACCTCCTTAGAGGTATCCTCCTCTATGTAATACAAATGAGCGGTCGAACCTCCCTCTGGGCGAGGCATCGCCACTACAAACATCTCTTGCCCCGGAATGGCAAAAACAATGCTCCCATTGAAGCAATCAATCATGGCTCTATAAGCTGCGAGCCAATCCATACCTATAATCACATCGTGCTCGTGCATGTCTAAGACTAACATGTCTGCAGGTAATACCAAACTACCGATCTCTACCCCCACTCCCCAGTATATAAAGAAAATAAGGGACCCACTCCCTAGTGGTGAGTCTACACACGTCACGATGCTCTCTGTTGTGGCTAACAACCCTAAGACCTTCGCAAAATGCGTAGCTATAAAACAATGTGTTTCTCCCGTATCAAACAAAACTCGACCCATAGTACCATGGATAGGAAACATACCCTCAATCGTGGGTGGTGCCTGTGGAGCTGCTGCCTGGTCGACGTTATATACACGTCCATACTGTAACTGCCCCTATTGCACTGGAGCTGATGGAACGGCTGGTAGGGCTGGCACCTGGGCTGGAGCTGGGAAGGCAGGTGGAAAAAGTGGCCTCTGAGGCTCATTACGGGCACCCGACTGCTGTGGGGCCCTATCACCCTCCGGACAATCCTAACGTCTATGGCCATGTTTATCGCACCCAAAACATCGGCCTCTGAAGTTTCCTCCCCTCTGTCCCTGCTGACCACGGCCCTGCTGGCCGTTACCTCCCCGCCATTGGCCCTGTTGGCCCTGATTAGCACGTTGTTGGCCCTGCTGGCCCTGTTGCTGACCTTGCTGTCGGTGTTGGCCTTGCTGGCCCTGCTAATTAGGCTGGCCCTACTAGCCCTGCGTATAACCCCCAAATCCCTGCCTGGAATCTCTTAAACGGAATCGCTTAGCAGGGTCCCCCTGATGGGAACTCTGCTCGTGCTGACGAGTTTGTCCATGAGATGGTGCCTCACTGGCACTATTACCCCCGGTCCTGCCCTGCTGGATGGACTCTCCTGCTCTCTTGCTTCCCTGAAGATGGAAGCGGTGATCCTGGCAATGTAGCAATGCGGCATTGATTACATCAATGAAAGTACTCAGGGATAAATTCCCAATAAGGTGCTGACGGATCCTCCAATCTAACCCGTCGACAAATAACATAATCTTCTTGCTCTCAGTAGGTGCCTCATCTAGCACAATGGTGAGAAGTCTCGTGAACTCCTCCTCATACTTCGCTACGGTAAGACTCTCCTACTTTGGATTCAGTAATTTCCGCCTCATCTATGTCTGCACTGCAGGTGGAAAGTACTTTCGGTCAAACCGCTCCCAGAACGACTGAATAGGGATCGTGTCCCTCTCCTCCAAAGTGGTAGTGGACTCCCACCACTGCAATGCGGCCCCCACCAGCTTAAAGGAAGCCAATAACTTCTTTTACACGTCAATGCACTCATACATACAGAGATTCCGCTGGATGCCTTTCTTCCATTGGCTAACTGTGACAATATCGGAGCTACCAGAGAACTCAGAGGGATGCGCTTTGTGAAAAGCATCCCTAACCCTCTCCCATGCAGATGGGAGCTGTGCTGGTAATGGCGCCACTGCCTGAACCTGGGGTAGAGCCTGCTGAACTACCGCTAGTGCGGCATTCACCGCTTGAGCAACAATGGTGGCTACTTCATTTGCATTCATTGTGCCTGGTGCCGGAGCTGCTGGCTGCTCGGCCTGGGCATGCCTATCCCTCGGAGCACGTCTCGGAGGCATCTGAAACGTGAAAAAGTTTATTAGTCTACAGTTATTATCAAGTCTCAAATAGCTGAAGACTTAAACGTAAAAGCAAGAGTACAACAATCCTAAAAATAGGGCTCTATAGCAAAAACGTTAAGCTGAAAGCGAAATAAGCCGTACAGATCCTATGGACACTAGAACCTAATGCTCTGATACCACCTGTGACACCCCGCCTAATTAAATACCGGGCGATCACTCCTTTATTAAATTAAATCAAGGTGAACAGTTGGTTCATTCTTAGCATCACTGTCGAAAAAATAAATTTTCCAATTTAACATCCTAATTAATTAAGCTAAGTGTCAAAACCATTTTCATACATACTTTCCAAATTTTATTTAAAGAAAAATCATTTATTAACAACATTCAATAAGTAAGAATCACACCACATTAAATTCTGCAACATAATCCAATTAATTTAAAACATTCGTCAATCGAATGTCAACATACGAAATCTAAAGTCACACATCCAAACTGAATAAATCCCATAGTAACAATACTGGAAATAACTGAAATACAAATGTCCAATAACAATGGAATAATGGAAAGATCTACACATGCCCAACTAAATGAAAGTACTAAGAGTGGATCCGAATGAACGAAGTCGTCTAATCAAGAGACCTGCAACTCCCACCTAAGTTGCAGCGCGTTCCTTCCAAGAGATCCTAAGCAAGACGCCCCTGTGGCTGGGCACCTGTAATACATACATATATATACAAGAGAGAGAGAGAAAAAGAAACGGGTCAGAGACCGATAGTGTGTATGATTTAAAATTCGTTTAGCAAGTATTTAAATTGATACAGGCCAATGCAACAACATATTAGTACGACACTCTCTTGAGAAATTCTCACCTCTCTTCTAATGTGCACACCTATCGCACTAACCTTCCTAACGGTTTATCCTATCATTTTATCACACTAACCTTCCCAACAATTTAGCTTATCTCAAATTACTCATAAGATTTCAAAACCGAACAATATCATTGTTTAAAAAGATACTTCCAATTAGTAGCACAACTCTCGTTTTAGCTTCATTAATTTATAAAGTTTCCCAGTGTCATATTATACTTTTCAAACAAGTATTTTCGATTTATAGTCCAGAATTATTTCTCACTTACCATATCACATCAACAGTTTAAATTTCCCAAATTTCATATATATATATTAAGCACTCGTATAATATATACATTCTAACAGCACCAACATACAACTATGGTGCAGGCATACTCTGCTATCCAATCCCCGTATCGCTCACACTAAGGGATACACAAGTTTGGAATCACTCTCGAACTGTATCAACATATATACACAAACAAGATTGAGGCGAAGCATAGATTACAAGTCTCTAAGAGGTCAGTATATACCCTCACGTCTCTTAGGACCGTCTGAACTATCATTCCGATAGCCTGTACCAAGGATATCTATCTCCTAGGATACGACTCAGTATCCCCCATAAAGCAACACAGGATAAGATCGTCCCAGCGCGGTAACCTCAGGGATAGCAAGTAGCGCGGGCATGGTTTTCACACGTACATAATATATGCATACACAATCATATAAATATACCCCCTTGTTATCGTATCAGTATAGGTTTCTCTCATCACCCATAATTACAATATTTATCCTTAATTTTCCCATTAAGTATTTCGTATAAGGGTTCGTCTCTAACCTTAACTGGAAGGGCTTTTCCCATTTACTACGTGACACTCGTGGGATCTAACTTCCCAAGTATAAAATTCAGTAAGTATTCTCTTAAGGTTCCAACGTAACTCTCTTACGCACCACTCCTTTTAATAGATAAATTCATCGACCCTTAAGTAATTATCTCAAAATGTAAATCCTCGTCTCACATTAAAAGTCCCCAATATTTATTCATATAACATACTGGTCCTCCCTATCTCCCAAAACATTCTATTAAGGATGTCCAAGAATTATTTCAAGATAAATTAAGTTTAACTCATTTAACAAGGGAAATAGGAGTCTGCCAGGAGGGGTCGATCGATCGGGGTTTGGGGCTCGATCGATCGAGCCTTCGATCGATCGAAGCTCTAGGGTCGATCGATCGATCAAGCAGGTATTGCGATTTCTGCAAAATTGCAGTTACGGGTTCTAACACCTATTCTCATCCAATTTCAAGTTTTACATCCCCAAACGTCCAAAATCTTGTACTACTAACATCCTAACATGATATGATACACATCCTACGTAAAGCATGTCAATTTACGTCACTAAACATGGATTAATCATACCGAAACTCATTTAAAACTCAAGAACCCTAAAAATCTCTAAATCATGGTTCTAATCTGTTTTACCCCAGAATTTCTTTCTTAACTACACAAAAATTTCGTGGATTATTCTCCTACATCACAAAAGATTTCCAAAATAAGGTTTAAGTATTTACTACATGCAAATTCCTATCACAATTTGGGTTTTCTTCCATATATTTCATCCTTAATCATTCCTAAACTAATATGGAAATTTCACCAACGAAATAAGCAAGATAAACACTTGCCTGGGATTTTTAGAAGTCTGGATTGCGGCTGATTTTGGTGTGGTTGCGTTCCCCGTCTCGCGATCTACGCGTAAGTGGTGGCGGCGGTGCAAACCGTTGAGTTTTGAGCCTTGGAATTGCTTGAGAGCTCTCTCCTCTCTTCTCCAATGGCAGTTATAGGTTTTGGGTATTCTAACCCTAGGTGACAACCTCAATATCAGATATAGCCCCTCTAATTTTTGTGGGTTTAATTACCCAAAAATGTGAAATGACCAAAATGCCCTCCCAGGTTACTAATTAAGCCTAAAAACGCCCCGAGGCCCAAACTACACCCCCGGGTACACTTTTCTGACTATCTCAACCCTTCCGGATGCGTTGGCACACTCAAAATGACCATACGGGAAACTTATGAAATATTCACTTTTTATTTATCAAAATTTAGTCCCGACGCGACACGAGCACGTCCCGACTTAAATTTCTGAAATTGTCATTTAACTCACTCATGACATTCAATATAACCAATATAATATATTACTTTGCTCATTAGTAATATTCAACAAATTTCCCATAATTACTAACTCTCGTCACGTTAATAATTATAACATAATTAATTTTCGGATTTTTATTAAATAATTCACTCACATTAAATTTAATAAATTCCCAAATTAATATAGCATAAAAATATGAGGTATTACAACTAGTAAGTGTTGCTAACACTTATGGAGAAGTAGTGTTTGTGGAACCCCATTGGTGGACATCGACTCGGGGAAATTCATTGAACAGGGTTATTAAGGCTGGTAGTGGAGTTTCCTTTTGACGAAGAAGTTAAGGGGACTATGAGGATGATTGTTAGGATGAGGCTATTAGTGTCCAGGATACTGATAACCTTAACATGGTTAGGGTGGCTAGCAAGGGGGAATCTGGTGAGGTGGAGTGTAAAACCACACGGTTAGTCCTTGACTGGTAGGAGTAAAAGGACAAGAGTGGAGTGCTTAGATGGAGCATTTATTAAAGTAGATTTTGGTTCGGTTAAGACAAGTGTGTTATGTCTGTGAACCAATTGGAGCTATCGGAGAGATTGATGAAGTTATTGTTGTGAGTTTCACCTCAGATGAAGGAGGTATATTTTGTGTGGCTAGATAGGGTCACAGTATTTTTGTTCACCCTAGATTCGTGTGTGTAATTCAATCTACGTGGTGGTATCAGTAACACTATATAGTTAATGTCTATGTGTTTTTCATAATAGAGGGGTTCTATTTTCCTCCATTTGCTGTAAAAGCAGGTGTTGATATTTTGAATTTATATCTGCTTTGTACTGCTCGTTTTATGTGTGTTATACGAGTATACTACTACTATAAATGTAATGTATTTGTGGATTATCGGAGCAATATCAGGCTGATGATTGCAAGACTATGGTATCCGCAGTTCCAGGGTGGAATAGGTTATTGTTACGATATCTCATTTGGATATAAGTTGATCTCGCCTTTAATATATGTTTAGATGGAACTTCGATGAGTAGATGTTTCACTATTATGACTTTGGTGCATGGGGACCTTATAGATATGGTCTAAGGTATGCGGTATTTATTATTTTTACATGTTTTACGCTGACATACCTCCACGACCAACGAAGTTAAGTAGTAGTGTATCGGAGGGGTTCCTTGTTTGGATTTCGCTTGCGTAGGATATCAATTTTGGTGAAATTAGCCGAGAATTATGTGATGATTAGGGGATGATAAAAAGTAGATCAGAGGTGGAAAAGAACTAGAAATGTTTCTCTCACCACAAGTATGTGGGTAAGGCAATCTAAAAGAAATTGATTTGAGGCTTATATCCAAACCTTAAATATAAGTCAAATTCAGAGGAAGTATATTTTGGTTACGATATTCGTAAAAATTTTGTAGAGAGTAGGCACCCCGATTAGTTAGACTTTCCATTTCGTCAACATGAAAGGACATAGTAGTATAAGTACGTTAGTAGGTTAGCGAGGTAGGATTTAGAACGTACCGATGGTGTGCCTTAGGCCATTATATCTCGATGACCAACGATGCGAGGAAGTAGTGTAATGGTAGGGTTCCTTGTCTGGATTTCTCTTAATGAAACGTCCCACCCATGAAACCGAGCAAACGTCGAAAGTTAGGAGAGGTCTTGGGCACTAGGGACATAGTTAGTATAGTATTCATTTTATGTGTGTAGGAAACACATCAATTTTAGGGTTATTAGGAAGTAAGGCCATTAGGACTAGTGGCGCTGACATAGGAAGATTATTGTGAGTTAACCATAAGAAGATTGGTGGGTTAACGTTGAGAAGGATTGAATTTCCAGGTATAGGAAGAATTGAATTTCTAATTATTCGGGTTAGGAAAATCTAGGTGTTAGTACCTGGCTGAGGGAATGAGTCCCACATTTAGAGAGGGTGTTACGTGTCGAATATTTACAATGGTTGTGCAGAGAGGCATGAATTAGAAGGTGTATGGGCACCTTGGTGAGTTGATTTTATATACCGCCAAAAATAGAAGTTGTGAGGCAGTTATAAGTGAGATAGAAGTTTGTTGAATGGAACGTCGTAAGAGGCACGCGATGATCCAGTTATATAGCTGAAAAAAGGAGTAGCACGCTTGGGATGGAAAGTTGACGGGAGTAGACAAGTGGCAGTATAATTTCCTTTTCGAAGAAAATTCGACGTCGTGAGGTAGATGAACGGACGCATAGAGTAGTATCTTTTCGATAGGATCGAGACGGTTAAGCTGAGATTATGGGATCGTTTTCTTTATATACGGTCGTAGAAACACTAGGTGTGATGGTACATTTTTAGAGTTGAACTTATGACCGAGGTAGTATCGTAGCATATAGAGATATAGTTAAACTTGTTGTTAAGCGAGTGCGTTAGAGTATAAGCCTTGAGATAGGTGGGTACCATTGGGTTAGTACCATTCAACTTTTGTGCACTAAGATCCAATGTGATTAGTGATCATAGATCGGTACTGCCGATCGTATCCGAATTTGGGGATGAAATTCCATTGTAAAGGGGGAGAATGTAATACCCCGCACTTTTATGGATATTTAAATTACATAAATGGGTGTAATTTGGAGATTTGAGGAATTTTAGTGAATAGTAATTTTTGGAAATTTTGAGTGTTAGATGTTTTCCAATGTGTGTTACATTTACTTTTTGGTCTAAGTAAATAAGTCGAATTATTTTAATTACATGTCGTAGTTGGGTAAAGTGACGAAGGATAATATTCTAATTGGAAAACCCGTGTTGAGATGTGTTCGGTTTAATTAGTGAATTGTATTTAAGTGACTCGAACGGAGATTTCGAGTGCGCGGTTGGTTTCGAAATGGCCGAGATAGTCAGAATAGAGTATCCAGGACCTCCACGACCAACGAAGTTAAGTAGTAGTGTATCGGAGGGGTTCCTTGTTTGGATTTCGCTTGCGTAGGATATCAATTTTGGAGAAATTAGCCGAGAATTATGTGATGATTAGGGGATGATAAAAAGTAGATCAGAGGTGGAAAAGAACTAGAAATGTTTCTCTCACCACAAGTATGTGGGTAAGGCAATCTAAAAGAAATTGATTTGAGGCTTATATCCAAACCTTAAATATAAGTCAAATTCAGAGGAAGTATATTTTGGTTACGATATTCGTAAAAATTTTGTAGAGAGTAGGCACCCCGATTTGTTAGACTTTCCATTTCGTCAACATGAAAGGACATAGTAGTATAAGTACGTTAGTAGGTTAGCGAGGTAGGATTTAGAACGTACCGATGGTGTGCCTTAGGCCATTATATCTCGATGACCAACGATGCGAGGAAGTAGTGTAATGGTAGGGTTCCTTGTCTGGATTTCTCTTTATGAAACGTCCCACCCATGAAACCGAGCAAACGTCGAAAGTTAGGAGAGGTCTTGGGCACTAGGGACATAGTTAGTATAGTATTCATTTTATGTGTGTAGGAAACACATCAATTTTAGGGTTGTTAGGAAGTAAGGCCATTAGGACTAGTGGCGCTGACATAGGAAGATTATTGTGAGTTAACCATAAGAAGATTGGTGGGTTAACGTTGAGAAGGATTGAATTTCCAGGTATAGGAAGAATTGAATTTCGAATTATTCGGGTTAGGAAAATCTAGGTGTTAGTACCAGGCTGAGGGAATGAGTCCCACATTTAGAGAGGGTGTTACGTGTCGAATATTTACAATGGTTATGCAGAGAGGCATGAATTAGAAGGTGTATGGGCACCTTGGTGAGTTGATTTTATATACCGCCAAAAATAGAAGTTGTGAGGCAGTTATAAGTGAGATAGAAGTTTGTTGAATGGAACGTCGTAAGAGGCACGCGATGATCCAGTTATATAGCTGAAAAAAGGAGTAGCACGCTTGAGATGAAAAGTGCACGGGAGTAGACAAGTGCCAGTATAATTTCCTTTTCGAAGAAAATTCGACGTCGTGAGGTAGATGAACGGACGCATAGAGTAGTATCTTTTCGATAGGATCGAGACGGTTAAGCTGAGATTATGGGATCGTTTTCTTTATATACGGTCGTAGAAACACTAGGTGTGATGGTACATTTTTAGAGTTGAACTTATGACCGAGGTAGTATCGTAGCATATAGAGATATAGTTAAACTTGTTGTTAAGCGAGTGCGTTAGAGTATAAGCCTTGAGATAGGTGGGTACCATTGGGTTAGTACCATTCAACTTTTGTTCACTAAGATCCAATGTGATTAGTGATCATAAATCGGTACTGCCGATCGTATCCGAATTTGGGGATGAAATTCCATTGTAAAGGGGGAGAATGTAATACCCCGCACTTTTATGGATATTTAAATTACATAAATGGGTGTAATTTGGAGATTTGAGGAATTTTAGTGAATAGTAATTTTTGGAAATTTTGAGTGTTAGATGTTTTCCAATGTGTGTTACATTTACTTTTTGGTCTAAGTAAATAAGTCGAATTATTTTAATTACATGTCGTAGTTGGGTAAAGCGACGAAGGATAATATTCTAATTGGAAAACCCGTGTTGAGATGTGTTCGGTTTAATTAGTGAATTGTATTTAAGTGACTCGAACGGAGATTTCGAGTGCGTGGTTGGTTTCGAAATGGCCGAGATAGTCAGAATAGAGTATCCAGGGGTAATGTTTAGGTTCCGGGGATTTTTTTACTAATAGGAATTCACAATTGAGTAAACGAGCCATTTTTGGGTTTATAAGGGATAAATCCTTATTTCTCGCTGTATAAGGCACGAGAGAGGGAAAGAAAAGAGAGAAAAGAGAGAGGATAAAAAAGTAAGTAAGGAAGAGAGGGAGAAGAAAAGGATATTTCGGCCAAACTCCGCGGGATTCGACTCGAGGTCGTCGGATTTTATCCACGAGGCAAGTGTTTACTTCCTTATATAATTTCGTGTGTTTATTTCTCATATAATAGTTGTTGTTTAAAACTACAAAAAGATTTTTGGGTGGGGTTTTCGTTAATCAAAACGGGTTTTTTGGAAGATTAACAAGTAAACCCCGGATAATATCCAATTCGAGAAACTTAGGAATTAATTAAAATAAATTGTTGGGTATGGGTTCTAGGATGATTAGAACCCTTTTTATGTGTGTATATGTTGTTTTATGAGGTTAGAGGATGATAGGAGAAGAGATAAAAGCTTGGGGGAAGCTTTAATGGCCGAAACAGGGGCCGGAGAAGAAGTTGCCTTGTTCGGTCGATCCATCGACCCTATAGAAATTTTGGCAGTTTCGGCTAGTGTTGTTTAAATGGGATCAATTCCAAATTTAATTGTTTTTGTCTTATTTATTTGAGGAAATAAATATCTAATTAGGGGAAATTTTTCCTAGCCATTTAAGGGAGTTAATTAGGGTTAGCAATGTGCCAAATGGTGTGGCACTTAATGTGTAGTTTTTGAGGAAAAATAAATTGTGGAGTTAGATGTTTGGGGTTCCTAAAAATAAAGTGAGAACCTCTAAATTATTATTTGAGTGAAGCGTATACTTTTGGTTCGTGGAAAGTAGAATCCATGACTTATTTAATTAGGGTTGTTCAGGAAGGGTAACACTCAAGGTAGTTTTTTGGCGGGGCATTTCATATATATTATGCGTGTCAAAAACAATTATTGATATACTGCCTATATGTTTGAGTAAATACTAGGATGGAAATAAAGGTTAGAGGCTAGAGATATTAAGCGGCTATCCGGTGTCGGTTGACGACTATTATTAGGTAATGCGATACCTATAAGACTAAAACAACTTTAGAATATACTTATTTAATTTTTCTGAATTGGTATATTTGGGACTATATATATAAATCCTTAAAAGGGATTAAGGTGCGAGTTATATATTAAGTAAGAGAATACTTATTTGATTAGTATTTTAAGTGTGAGAATACTTAGATACTATTACGAATGGGAACATTAGGGGTTTTTGGCTATCGCTATGAGAGTTTGGCAATTATAGCCTTGTGTATTGAGAAGCGATATAGATTATATATACGACGTTGTTATAGCATATATAATATGATACGGAAATACATATATTATATATATATATATATATATATATATATATATATATATATATATATCTGTGTGTGTGTGTGTGTGTGATTGGTATATTTGTACTTTAAAGGCTGGTTCCACAGGCTTTCCTTTGGCGTAGGGTTGGACAACTAGATTATATATTTTTCTCTAGTGTGATCCAGGGAGGTTGCGCGATGTGGGTGAATCCCCTGGCTTGAGGAGAAGGGAGAGTATATCCCCAGGTCATATCGTCCCACTTTCAAGTGCAATGTGTGTACTCCACTTGTAGGGGGAACATGACCTCCTCCACCGTTGTGTATTTTTACCATGACCATGAGTAAGTTTGGCAGATTGAGTAAACCCGGATTTGGATTGGCACTATGAGACTGCATCCTCGAGTTATAGCTCGGTGGGATGGTTATTAGACTTATGATTGTGATAGGTATAATTATACTTGTTGCGTACAGAATATTGCCTGTATATGAAGACAAGATATCATATAGCGTTATCTTGTGTAAAGAGGAAAAGGAATGAGGCTATATTCTCATTCCGGGAGATTATATCCAAATTTAAATTGTGATTAGTATATTAAAGTGAGAACTATATATATATTTATATAAGAGTTCATATATATACGTTATGTGCTGAGGGCTTAATGAATCCCGACGATCAACATTGCCAGGTGGTATTGTATCGAGGGGGGTCCTTGTTTGGATTTCGCTTCGCACGACATCCCACGCATGAAACATAGCGCAGTATTGGGAATGGGGAGAAGTTTAGTCTTGAGTGCTTGGGTTCCCGAGGACTTTTAGTAGTTTGGGTGAAAAGATTTTTTAGGCAAGGTAGCTTAACTAGGTTGTCTATCAGGTATGTGATAGGTGCGCACTATTAGAAGAGGGGTGAGGGATATCTCATGAGAGTGCGATACCAATTTAAATATGAGGGATTTAATATTTCTAAAATATGGCATTTATGCACTTGATAAATATTTTCAAACTCAGTCTCTGACCCGTTTCTCTATTTTCCTCTCTTGCTATGTATGTATATATATTAGGTGTCCAGACACAGGGACGCCTGGATGATGATTACTTCGAGTCAAACGTTTGCTGCAGCAGCTGTGGATGCATGAAAGTTTAGTTTAGATTCTTCTATCCTTGAGATCTAGATAGGAGGTATTGTGGAAACATTCGGGCCGATAGCCCAATTGTATTCATTTATTCTTTTACTGCCTTTTTGTGTGCATTCGATTTGGTTGTAATATGTTAAACCGAGTGTTCGATTATTTTTATTTGATTTCAGTTTTGTATATATAAACTGTGTGTTTGTTCCACTTGATTGATTTGATTAAAAATATTAGTTAAATAAAATTTTGACACCAGCCTAATAGGTTATTAGTAATTAATTTGGTTTTCGACAGTGATGCTGAGAATGAACCATATGAAACTCCTATTTTAATTTGGTATAGGATTGATCACCCAGTATTTTATTAGGTGAGGTGTCACAAGAACACGTGTCTAACTAGACGTCCAGATTAAGCAGTCACATTGTTCCTCCAAAGGCAATGGAGTTTGCATAATTCTAGCATATAAAAGAGGCAATTTTGAGGAGAAATCAAGAGTGATGTTCCATTTTTTTAATTAAATATCCAATGTGCTCCCTTTAAATAAGCGTTCACACATTATGGTTTGTATTTGTTGATTTATCTTTTTTGCAGTTACTATATATGCCACATATAATCCTGATGAAGGTAAAGCCGCTGAACTAAAATGTAATTATTGTTTCTTTTCAGTTAATCATTGATATTGCAACTGATCACTATGTTCTATAAATATTATGAATAAAAAAGGTAATTTTTTGCAGTTCATTCTTTGGAAGCTGCAAGCAGCCACTTGCATTCGACAGTTCATTCTATAAATGTTGTGAGTTTTTTCAATTTTGGGGCCATTTAGTTGGGATCTCTGATGTTAACTATTACACGTTTTACATATGCTATTTGACATTTTTGCATATTTCCCTTGCTTATAGTTTCATTCCAGATCATCAAAGTATTATCATTCCTATAGTTTGAGCATTTTCAATGTTAGGTTTAATTGTTATTGATAAGATCAATAAGTGTTGATGATACCCGATTCTTAAATGGTTCTTTGTTTCTTCTTTAAATATGGTTATGCTTCATGTTAGTACACAGTCATGAAAAATTTCATTGCAGGCAGTCAACTATATTCCCTTGTTATACATTAGTATATTTCAATTGAATAAGGTATTGACCTTACAGTTAGTTATGTTGGTGTAAGTTATAGCTATTGTCAAACACTCAAAGCTTCATACTCCATTTACCTTTATTATGGACTATGTAAGTATTATTCTACCTTTGTTATGGACCATATACGTTTTTTTTTTAAAAACAACTATGATTTATTAATCAGTGGAGAAAGAGCCTCTCCGAGTGGCATAAACAAGAACAAAAAGAGAGAACTTGAAAATTGAAACTTGGTGCTTTATGCTAGCCCCATTACATGGATGATGTGTAAGATACATTTCTAATGTAAAGACAACCCATTTTGTCCAGCTTAAGAGCTCCTCGAGCTAAAGTTGGAAGATCACCTACATTATGAAATATTGAAAGAGAATTAATCTGAGCTCCATAATTAGCTAGAGAGTCAGCTACCATATTTGATTCCCTATAGCAGTGAGATAGAGTAAAGCTATGATTCTGTAGAGCAAATTTACTTTCTTCAATGAAATGAATCATCTTCCAGAGAGGCTTCCAGTTCTTGTTAATCAAATTCACAACATAGGTAGAATCTGATTCAATATCCACTTCAGTGATGTTGAGGTTTGCGCACAACTTGGCACCATGCCAAAGGCTTTTAATTTCCGCTGTGGAATTTGAAGCAATGCCTTCTGGGCTAGCATAAGCAAAGATTAGATCCCCTTTGTCATTCCTTAGAACCCCTCCTGCACCACTTATTCCTGGATTACCCTTTGAAGCCCCGTTGATATTTAGCTTAAATCTTGGAGATATTGGAAATCTCCATTTGATAGCAGTGGGCACTTTGGAATATGTTTTGCAGTTGATTTTGAAGATGACTTGATGACTTGAATACCCTCATCAAAAGAGGAAAATTTTTTCTTCAAAACCTTTCCTTTACAAATGTTTGATATTAGAGAAATAACTTGTTGAATGATGATTGTCGCACTTACTGCAGAATTTTGAAAGAAGGCTTTGTTGCGAGCTTTCCAAATTTCCCAACACACTAAAATGGGAATACACTTGCCAATAAACTTGGCATAGTCTTTTGGACCAGACTTTATCCACCAATTCTTAATTAAGGACCATATATGTATTATTTTAAAATGCTTATTTGCATGCATATTTGTTTTCATTTTTTTATAAACATACGTACAGATTTAGGATTGTCTACGTAGTTTCTTTTATCTATTGTTACATTGTATTCTTTACGTTACATTTATTTTAGATTATTTCCATAATAATGTTTTCTTATTAGATTGATTGTAGCTTATTTTCACAATGAACAAAATAGGATGGATGATTGTATAATTTTTACAATGAGTATACTTGATAATACATTTTATCGGATGATTGAAAAATAATTAAAGAGTAATCAAACGGATTTCTAAAAGGATTGTGCAATAATACACTATTTCATTCACGATGATCATTAGAACGATTAAATTTATGGTTATCAACTGATTTCCAAAAGGATTGTGTCATAAAATATCACGTGGGTGAACTTGGAATGAAAGTTTAGCAATGAACATACAAGATTCCATGTTGTTGCTAAGGTTTTGATTTGTTTTCTTCTATACTAGTTTCATATGGGTCGGCTCAGTTGGATGTTCCAAACTAAATACTTTTTTGATTTATTTATATATGGAAAGTGGTGATTAATCTTAAACATTTTACATTGAATATGTTCATCCTTACCAGTTCTTTATCTATTGTTGGTGGTTTTTTAAATTTAATCATCTACCGTACTTTCCCTTAATGGTATTCTATTTTCTTTGACATGAGTTATATAGGTGAGAATGGGTTTTTTTAGAGGATTTAAATGGGTTTAGCAATCAACCTTGCAACTATGAGGCTTTGTGTTTCTTCTTATGTTGGATATAAATTGATTTTATATTTTTCAGGCTCTTTGATGGATTCAAATATGACATTTACTTCTCTAATGACTGACTTCTCTTCTTTATTAATTCTAAAACAATAGATAAGTATGTGCTTCACTATTTAGTAAAATGGTTAGTCATTCAAAGATATGACTATGTGTATAGATACTTTATGCCTGTAAAGTTTGATGTTTATACAATTTAGTGGAAAACTAAGATAGCAACAGGTAAGGTATGCTAGTTGGTTGTTTCAATGTTCATATGGCATTTACCCGCTTTCAATAATTGGAATATAATAGGCATTATAATAGGTTTATCCATACAAGCCTGCACTTTTTATTATTAAATGAGACCCTTATTATTAGAGGTCAATTTGTGAACTGAATGTGCTAAATTGACTTTAAAGATGGAATTAACAATTCTTTCTTATTTTTTTCTTTCAATATTTAACTAATTGGAAGGAAACTATTTCAATTACTTTTTATATTATTTTTTCATTCTCAGATAAGTATTAGAACTAGAATATATCTTCACTTGGACAGTTTGGCACATTATTGTGTTTCCCCATGAAAATTTTAGATTTTTATAGTAGATTTAATGATAAAAAAAGATAATTTAATCACATGCTCGTAGAGGACAAAAATATGAGATATGGTAGTTAAATTCAGAATTCAGGATGATGTTAATCTTGAATTTGGTGATAGAATTTATACCTTAGGAATACAAGGTAAAATTAGCAATCTTGATAAATGTGTGGAGGATTAGTATTCATGTTTAGAATCTAAATATTTTGATATTTGAATCATTGCATATGATTAGAATCTTATGGGATTTAGAAGTGAGAAATCTGATTTTTGTTGATGTATTAATGGGCCAAAATTAGGGGATTAAAGTCGATGTCAAGTTACATAAACAATTAGTCTAAGATGACGAAAGAACCCTAAAGACATGTTTTGATGTTTATATAAGGTTGTACACCATTACAACCAAGCTTATGGTTGAATTTGCAAATCCCGTATTGAGAAAAGGTAGCATATCTGGGATTTTGCCCAGATTCGAATCGATTCAGCTACTTGGGTGAATCGATTCAACCTCTGGGACAGGTTGAGGTGGGACTGAGATTTTATTAGGGGTATTTTTAGAAACCCATACGATTTGGTAGGACGGTGTTTGGACGAACGGAGAATTTATTTAAAATGTTTTCTTGATACAAATACTATATGGGAAATTTCATTTAACTAGATGATTAAATCCAAATGTCAAAATATTAATTGGAAATTGTAATTTTTCTTGGGGGGTAATTATAGAGTTAATTACCCATACATATTGTGTGATATAAGTATGTATTCATATTTTTGTGTAGACATACCTATGTTCGTGGACCATCCTGTCGGTTGGGGTCACACGTGTTCGGGACCGGAGCACATGCCGGCACAAGTGAGCTAGGCATTGTGTAGTTCATTATTATAGGTACTACGTAGAGCCACTTATGAGAGGTAAGTGTAGATGCTGACATCTTTTGTCACCACTAGTTATGGGTCGTGAACTTGTGTACTGCGTAGAGATCACCCCCCCTTGTGTGTGTTTTGTGATGTATGATTGGATAAGGGATTTTTTTGCACTTACCGATAGAGAACGAATGAGACACTACTGGTAGATGACTTTGAGTTTCGCATATATGGAAGGACATGAATATGAACATATAAATTAAATGAGATTGATCTATCTATCAAAGAATGTAGACAATAAATTACAGACCTCATACTATATTGTGTGTATAATAGATGTTTATGTCACTTTTACGAGTAACATGATTGGGATACTTTGGAAAGTGGTATCATGAATGTAAATGATTACGATTCAATCTAATACATTAAATGAGATTAATTTATTTGTCTAAGAATGTAGACAGTAAATTACAGACCCCATATTATGTAGTGTGCATAATAAATGTTTATGTTACTTTTACAAGTTGCATGACCGGGATACTTTGGGAAGTGATATAATGAATGTAAATGATTACGATTCAATTAAATAAATTAAATAAGATTAATCTATTTGTCTTCAAATGTAGAAGATAAATTACAGACCCCATACTATGTAGTGTGAATAATAGTGTGACACCTCGCCTATTCTAATCATGGGTGATGAGTCCATTATTAAATTAAACAGGAATCATTAACGATTTCATTTTCAAAATCACTGTAGAAATTCAATTAATTTACTAATACCCAAATGGCCCGATGTCAAAATTTTAATTCTTGTTATTAGCATGAAAATAAATATTTCACATTCACCATTCCAAATAACAACATACTAAATACTATAACATACTAAATACTAGAACATCTGAATCGCACGTAATTCACTCATATTCTACTAGTCTAAGTAATAGATTCTCTCGATTTCCTGTGACATCGTATCATTATCCGAATTAGGTTTTATTATTCAATTAAACCTAACTAATTTTAGCCTTAAATCCCCTCATGTGACTAAGTCTCAATTCCCAATATTAGCCTACTGGTAATTAAAGTATGTCTCATTACATTTTTTAAATCCTTTTGAAAGTTAACCCGATCGTTCCCTACGAATTCTAAACAAAAAGGGGAAAATAGTCAAAATCTAGGAACCGAATCGATTCGGCCTTAGTCCGAATCAATTCTCCTTCCGAATCGATTCCGCTTAGGAGCCGAATCGATACGCCTATACAAGTCTCGTCTTCTCTATTTTAACAGTTACAGGATTTACCATTTTTATAGCTCCAAACCTCCATTACACAATCCTAAAATCCCAATCAAACATACTAAATATCATACTAACAAACATAAACGATTTCTAACATGATTGAATCATCAAATCATCAAGGAACACCTTTAAATTGAATTAATTTCAACATTAAGCCCCCAAAACCCTAAATTATCATTTTGTTCAAGAATATCAAAAAGGTCAGATTTCTTAACATGTTTACGATACTAATTCATCAGATTGGTTCTACATGCATAGGGGATTAAATCTAATATGATTCCTACCCAAGAACATATTTTTAATCTTCAAAATTTACAACAATTTTCATATATTCGTGATAATAATCATCCTACATTAATATGGATGTTATATATGCTCAAGATTAGAAAGATTAATACTTGCCTCTATATGTAGGTCTAAATTTTTGCAGAATGGCAGTAGGGTGGCATTCCTCTCCTTCTGATCTACCCAGCGGTGGTGGTAGTGGTGCAAGAATGGTAGGTTAAGCCTTGGAACTCTTCTTCCTCCTCTAGTTGCATCCCTTTACTTTTGTAACTTTTAACCCTTGAAATCTTAACCAACCAGCTGATATACAGTTAGGAATTTCGTACGCCTTTTTACTCCACAAATCTAAAAGACCGAAATACTGTCCCAGGGTACCGATTTGGCCTAAAAATGCCCTGGGACCTAAACTAAACCCCCGAGTATACTTTTCTAACTATTCTACTAGGGTTATTCGCGATCCGGATCGGTCCGGTCCGATTTTGAGTTATTTTTGGGATCGGACCATATTAATCGATCCTAGAAAAATATAAACCGAACTGAAATAATCGGTCTCGGTCCTATTTAATTTTCAAGCAGTTCGGGTTTCATCTTGATTCTATTCGATCCAATTGTTAAGCTATTACACACCAATCAATGGCTACTCTATTACTGTTGGAAAATCAGCAGCACTAGCAGATTAACATCAGCATATAACAATAGTAGCATATTAACACAAACATACAACATCAGCATATTCAGCAGCAGGCAGCATACAACAACATAGTGCATACAGCAGCATAGTGTAATATACAATAGCATAGTGTAAAATTTGTAGCAGCATACAAATAGTGGAAGAGCTTGAAAACTTGAATTTCATAAAAAGATGGACAAAAAGGAAATAAAGATGAAAAATGAAAATTCAGCAGCTATCCTAGACTCCAATACATCTGGATTTGTTTGCCACCAAAACTGACATTTGTCATGTGGAAATGAAAATTCTGTTCAAAATGAATTTGTCATCTGGAAAGCTTATCATTTGACAAGCTTTCAATAAACCAAAAACAACAACTTGATAATCGAAGATGATAGAAATTGAAAGAAAAAAATAAAGAGAACCTCTGTTTATTAGCCCATAGGTGGATGATTTCAAATTGAAACGATAATGAACATAGAGAGAACCTCTGATTTTTTAATTTTTTATATTTAAGATTGTGGATTCTATCATCATTCTGTGTGTTATTCAAACCCTATATTTTAGAGTGATTACAATCTCTACATTTTAAAGTTCAAATTTATATACATAATCAACATCGCGAGGAGTGGGAGGTGATTGAGAGGATTAATCTAAATAGAGGAGTCTAAAGACTCTATGTGTCCTTACTCCTTACTAGGCGATAAAATTACTAACTGTGAAATTGTGAAACCTGACACTCTTAATTTAAGTGATAAGATATTAATCTCATCTCTTAAACTTGCATCAGGGTCTGATGCTTTTACTGGATATTTACAATGAAACTCTAACATTTCAAAGTCACCTGGTGTCACACCTGAGAAACATGTTTCAAATATAGGTCATTATGTTGGTACTTAGACTGTTGATGCCGTATCTAACTATCCATCAAGAAATAAAAAAACCACTTTTTGGATGTGTGTCGAGTTAGATGGAACAAAGATCATGGGCGATGCTAAACTGTGGTGAAATGATATGGAACAAACATCAGGTGACCCTTAATTTTCCACTTATTTGTAGATGACTCGAAATGCAGGAATAATTAAAGAGGTTTTTTGTAAACAATTCTTCTCGGATAGATCTCTTTATCGATACTTAGGAGTTACATCAAGGTAAAATGACTTGCAAAGAATATCCAAGAAATTCCATCTAATTGTGCACGGGGGTAAAGCTCAAGAAAAGTACATAGTAGAAAATTAAGAAAAACCTAGAGGGATTACATTTATTATTCTAGATAGAGCAAAGTCTTTGGACCATTGCTTCTTTCATCCAGGTAGGGCCAACAATATTTTTTAATTTCATTTCAAACATAATGTTGTATACATAGCTGCAAAATGAAGCAAAGCAACAGAAAAAGAAAACACAACAGAACTCTATGTTTGTGATCAAGCACACTGTGTAAATTTCGGTGCATATATGACCATGATTTGGAATGCGTATAAATTTGACCAGAAGAAAAAGGTTATACAAATACAAACTTTATTAGATTCATTACTAATATAAACTCAAACAAACATACATAATATGTATGTAACATAACATAAATAGATACAACATACATTGATTTGAATCCAAGAAGTAGACACTCAAATATACCTTTTCAAAATACACTATAAAATAGGAAAATCTTCACAAACATGATCCTATAACTATTAATTGCCTTTAAATATACATACATGCATATATGTGGATAAACATGAAAAACCAAGCCCGTATAAGCATTGGATTCAATTCGTAACCCTATTACAATACATATATGCCAAATAATATGTACCCCAATACTGAATCATAAACCCACAGGTTTTTTTATAATATTTAAGAAATATACTTTACAAACCAATAAGAACAAATTAAAAACTAACATAGATGCAAACTGAGGCAGAGCAACCGAAAAAGAAACAAAACAGATGTGTGTGTTTGTGTTCAAGCATAACTGAACAAAATGTGTGTGTATATGACCACAGACTTTTGACTTTATACAACTTTTGTACTTAACATAGGTTGTGATGAAAAAAGTGGATGGAATTCGTGGCCATAGGACTTAGAAAGTGATTCCATAGTTGATTGCAGTCGAGCCATCACAATAAAATTATCTCAAAGAATTAACCCTGTGAATAAGAAACAAAACATTGCATTTTTCTTGCATCAAAGTAACTATGTAGCAACATAATATAATACTCCATGATTCACATATACGGTAACCATGCAACAAATTGAATGCATCAAAAAAATAATAGGCAGAACTGGCAGTGGTATATAAGTAAATAATCTAGATAAATTAATCAAGCAGCCTATAGGTAAAATTATATAAATAACCAAGCATCTGATAGGTTAATTTATAAAATTTTAAACAAGAATAAATTACCTAGAAATTCAAGAATACGCAGATAAATGACTAACCTTCCCAAAATCAATCACGCTAGTGGGTAAAGAGATATAGCCACGAATATCCAGGATGTTCCTTTCCTCCTTAAAATTTTATGAACCCTCAAAACTGCAAAGTTAAGTACCAACAACCATATGATAACATTTAATAGATACGCACATCTACAAAGATTGATGAGTTGGCATAAAACCATGAACGAATTATCAACATTGCCTTTGTTGATAAAATTAAAAGTTTCTAGAAGATGTTGATATGATACTCGTAAGAATTTGATAAGTTTATTTTACAAGATTACCATTTGAAGAGATGCCAAACTCCATCTTGTTTGTGGGGATAAGTATAAGAAGAGTTTGATCCTCACCACGATCAATTTCCTCATCATAATGATCATGCATATGTAAAATCAGATTTTGTTAAGAAGAGAGGAGGCAATCCCTTATCTTAATACAGTAAAATGGTAGTGAAGCATCAATTGCACATAAATTACAAACATATACAATATTACGAGACTAACCCTTTGATGAAGGATGAATCCTTGAATTTCAAACTATATTCTTAATTCAAAACTAAATAAAATTTCAAGTAATATAGATAAAAGAAAACATCTAAAATAATAAACCATTGAACTGGTTAAATTTCTATAGATATCAAGCTATTTCTTACATTCAACTGATCAGAAATATCATGTTGAAACTGATCTTCTATAAATTCTTTCTTGGCTTAAGGTTCACCTTTTGACTGATCCAGTGGTTTATTCAGCAGACGCATTTATGTATAGCATTAACCCCCATATTGGCCAATGTTTGAAACAAATATCCCAAACAACATCCACTGCAAATGGCAATGACAGCATCCATCGCTAATATGACAAAACTGAATTCGAATGTTCACTGCCAATTTTTAGTTAACTGCTATGGTCTAACAAATAATAATTAATATGTTAATAGTAACTGATATGGTCTAACATAAAATAGTTAATATGCTGTAAATTTATTAGCTGATACGGTCTAACAAATAAATTAACCGGTACGTTGCAAACAACTATCCTATTTGTACAAGTTCACATGGTTTAATAAAGAATATCTAATATGTTGAAAACATATTAACTGATATGGTCCAACAATGGTTGTCAACATTTGGCTTGGCTTGGCTTTCTTCAACATTATAGTTTCATATTCACATGGTTTGGTATAATTGTCACTTGCACGCCAATATACAAAATCTAATAGAGAACAAATGGTCCCACACCAACTTAACTACAACCAAAATTTGAATAAATAAGCTCTTATTACAAGAAAGAAAAACTCGTGACCACTACTATAATCCACCTCCTCATCCAACCCAAATATTCTCCAAATAAAATTGCCCTCCCTCACACTATCCCCTAGAAGATTAATAGTAGGTGGTTTCTCAAGGATCATATATAATACAAATAGTTATCTGAATAGTTGTCTGAATACTGTTTTTAAATCACTCTAAAAATAGCCTCTTTAAATCATTCGAAATTTCAACCTAGCAGGTGGTTTGAATAGTTGGATAATAAGTAATAGAAATAGTTGTATCATATGTAACACAAACTAATATCAAGATTAATTTAATAGCTGCCAACTCAAACAAATTGACAATGACTTTGATACTACTTATTTTCATTAAGAAAAAAAATAAATAGCAATTGATACAACTCAAGCATTTGAAAGAATTTTAACCACAAAAACAAAACAAATAGAATATATACTACAAAATAACTGAATGAATGAAATCATAGGTGTTAAAGGGGTGCTTATCGAGGGTGAGATTCTTGCCTAAATAAAATTTATCTCTGAAGTTCAGAGTCTGAACACATCCCATTCGCCATCAGAATTACGAATAGCAGTAATCTAACGTTTACACTCCAGAAACAAGTTCATATCTCTATCACTGACTTCCTCAGCAATCTCATTCTTCAACTCCTCCAACAAAAGCGCACAACACCTCCTTAAAAGAATGGCCCCCGCTTCCTTATTCAAGATTGAGTTTTTTAAGGAAATGGGGAGTTAGGGTTCTTAAATAAGGCTTAGTGAGAGAGAGAGAGAGGGAGACTTGAGCGTGAGGGAGGAGAGAGGGAGGGAGTTAAAAAAATGTGAGGACTAATTTTTTAGTTTTTTTTATATTTTACCAACTATACTCAATTTCGGCACACTTTTAAACAGTGCCAGATTTTGGCACTGTCTTAAAGTGTGCTAGATTGTCATTAAATCATGCCAAAATTTGGCACATTTAAAACTATGCCAAATTTTTAATATCAGGGTGTGCCAAATTGCTTTTTTTGGTGTAGTGATTGATTAAAGTGCATATTATATGTAAAGGGCATAAGCACAAATATCTTTACATTATGTTGGTTGAGATTCACTCATACTAGTTGGATTTATTATTTAATTGGTGATGGTTCGGATCTATTTAATTATTATGGATATATTCATGAAATTTCGAATGTGGGCCTTTCAAAATAATTATTTATATTTACATTTCTTCCAAGTATGGTATTAATTGACAGGCAAGCCCTATCTTCGGACAGAATATGAGACGATAATGAGGGGAGAGAATCAACCAAATCAGAAGCCAATGAATCATTTTTCTAATGGAATGATGCCAATGATAAACTATTCCACCAATCTGTTAATGAACACCCATAATGTTAACATTGAGCATGTGGGATTTGTATATGGGGATGAGAGGACTGTGCCACATAAAGAAAATCATAATACTATGTGATCCAGTGCATTTTATCCATGAATGAGTGATAGAGAAAGAGAGAAATTTAGGGATAGAGATATGTGAACACCTTTAACAGCTTTTTTTGCATGTTTTAAAAATAATCATGGAGTGGGGGTTCTGTGTGTTTCTTGTTTATCAATGTTCTTAAGCAAGACCTTTTCATGTTCCCTACTTTCATTATTATATGTTGATCAAAATTTATATCCACTGTAATAGAAATTAATTCGATACTTTTTATGTGAGAGCGACATTTTAATTATTTTTTTATTTCTTTAAGGATAATATATTGTTAACTATATTTTAGTTTATAACTGAATGTTATTTTTTGAGGAGACATGATAAAATATAAATGGAGATGTTTGGACTCACTCACAAATTAGTGAACTATTTCGTATAAGAAATCACAATTTTTCAAATGGGTCTTTTTTTCAAATGGGTTTTGATAACAATCTAAATTTAAAAATTATTATAACTTTATAAATATGAATTTGAAAGTTATTCTAACATCTTTTTTTATAATTCTTAATTTTAGTGGAAACTCGAACAAATATTGAAATGATAGAGTAATATTTGTTAAAGTGTGCATTTGGAATTGATTATCATGGTTTTTGTAACATGTTCTTATAACTCATATTATAATGTCATTTGTTTCACTTGAATATTTGACAACATTTGAAGTTCAAATTTTAAGTTATTTTATTATTTATATATATATTTTAAAAGGAAATGGCACATGTTATCAATTTTAAATTAGTACAGTAAAAATTGTACAGGAGTATCTGTGCATACTAATTTTTGTATGCTTGAATCTTGTCATTTCAATATTTAGAGAGTTATTAAGACATATTTCAAATCTTACGACTTATTATATGAGCCATCTAACTTAAAATAAAACAAGATTCCAAATTTGAAATGAAACAAGAATGTTGTCTTCGGTTAAAATTTGAGTCATATATCTTTTAGTCCTATTTTATATATTGTGAGTACATTATATGTAACAATCCCTATTTTCTCATGTAAAGGTTGGTCAGACACGATACACCGAAGATGGGGATTATTTGTCAATTAATAACATTCTCAGCATCAAACCACATAAAATATTTAGTTTCAAATCGCATTGAAACTAAAAATTGAATCTAAATTAATAACCAAGATAAGTATAAGTCCAACATCCACATGATATCAATAAAAATCCAACATCAACATAAGTATCTCAAACTGGCTAAAATAATATAGACTTTGGGCTTATGCGAATACAATAATTCCAAAATTAAAATACTAAAATAAAGAAACCACCTAATCTAGAATCAACAATCTGAACTCCGATAAGTAAAATGAGACTGCAAGGATGATCTCTCCAAAGTCCTACTATACCTTTCTAAGAACACCTGGAGGGGGGGGGATTTATAATTTTGGGTCAGTGCCCTAGAGGTGCAATAATTAACTTACTGAATTTAAAGTGCAAAGATATAGTTAATTCAAGGTAAGTATCCCCAATCGTCACTCACATACATTAATTACCTCACCCCACAATTAAGTGCAGTACTACACGTACAACTACCCAAGCCCAAGATAATAACTGATGATTGTGACAATTTAATATAAGATGCATCTATCATAACTAACAAACTGAAATGTAATCATCTACATTCATTTTACCACATCCGCAAGTATCCTATTCATATTACTCATAAAAAAATTGCATAGCCATCTATTTGTAACACCCCGTAATTTTAATGATTTTTCTATTGGGATTAATTAAATTAAAATGGGAAATTAATTCGAGTTAGAATAAATATTAATTAGCGAGACAAGGGTTAACATATATCTATATTGAATATTACTTGATAAATGAGTAATAAATTAATAATAAAGTATTATGATTGTGGTGAGTGAGAAATACAACAGTTACAGTAAATTTAATCGGGATGCGCGTGTCAGTCGTGTTGGAACTTGAATTTGTGGGATAAAATGTAATTTAAATATGGGTCATTCAAATGGTCATTTCGAGTGCGTCAATGAATCCGGAAGGGTCAAAATAGATAGAAAAGTGTACTCGGGGGTTTAGTTTGTGTCCCGGGCATTTTTAGGCCAAACCAACACCCTGGGAGGGTATTTCGATCTTTTAGATTCGTGGAGTAAAAAGTCCTAAGAATTTTCCAAGTGTATATCAGCTGGTAGGTTAAGGTTTCTAGGGTTAAAAGTTGCAAAACCAAAGAGAGGAAACTAGAGGAGGAATAAGAAGAGTTCCTAGGTTTAACCCGCCATTCTTTCACCACCACCACCGTTGGGTAGATCGGAAGGAGAGGAACGCCACCCTACCACCATTCTAGGGAAATTCAGACCTACATATAGAGGGAAGTATTTATCTTGCTAATCTTGAGAATATATAACATCCATGTTAGTGTAGGATGATTATTATCATGAATATATAAAAATTGTTGTAAATGTGGATGATTAAAATTATGTTCTTGGGCAGGTTTAATGTTAGATTTAATCCCCTATGCATGTAGAACGATTCTGATGAATTAGTATTGTAAACATGTGAAGAAATCTGGGTGCTTGTTGATGTTCTTGGAAAAAATGATAATCTAGGGTTTTGGGGGCTTAATGTTGAAATTAATTTGATTTAAAAGTGTTCTTTGATGATTTGATGATTCAATCACGTTAGAAATCCT
This sequence comes from Sambucus nigra, assembly GCA_949130495.1. Lineage (NCBI taxonomy): Eukaryota > Viridiplantae > Streptophyta > Magnoliopsida > Dipsacales > Adoxaceae > Sambucus > Sambucus nigra. The sequence continues at coordinate 658,540,072 of OX422213.1, read as the reverse complement.
TTATGTATGTTAGTATGATGTTTAGTATGATTGGTTGGGAGCTTGGGATTATGTAATGGAGCTTTGGAGTGATAAAAAAGGGTAAATCTCGTAATTGTTAAAATGAAAAAGATGATATCTGTACAAGCGAATTGATTCAGCTTCTTGGCCGAATCGAATCATAAGGAGAATCGATTCAGACCAAGGCCGAATCAATTCGGTTTCCTAGATTTTGACTATTTCCCCATTTTTATTTTGAATTCATGGGGAATGATCGAGTTAACTTTTGAAGGGATTTTAAAAATGTAATGAGAGATACTTTAATTACCACTAGGCTAATATTGGGCATTGAGACTTAATTACATGAGGGGATTTAGGGCTAAAATTAATTAGGTTTAATTGGATAATAAAACCTAATTTGGAGAATGATACGGTGTCATGAGAAATCGAGAAAAATTATGACTTAGACCAGTAGGATATGAGTGAACTACCTACTCAAATACTTTAAAGAATAATTGGCACACTTCGGGCCGTGGGGGATACTCGAGAATATACTATGAAAATTATAATCATGATTTAATAATACTTAGGATATTCAGGAGTTAAATACACTACGTATGAGACATAATTTATAGGTTAATTGAATACTTATACTGAATATATATATATATATATATATATATATATATATGGGTGGTGTGAATACCTATTATTTGATTTATTAAGTGTAAACATACCTAGGCTACTTGCTATCACGGAAGGTTTTGCATCATGGACTGTCCTATTCTGATGAGCCCATTAGGGGGATATTGACTTATACCTCAAAAATAGATTTTAGGGATTTATCACCACTTGCGTGAATAAGGGTATTACCGATCATTTGGGTGCATTAGGTATGTGCGTAGCCCAAAGGCTTAGAACTATGTTCGACTCCAATATGTGTGGTTTGATTTATGGTTCGAGGGTGATATCCGAGCCGATGTCCTTACTTAGTATGTGATGTACCAGGACTTGATAGCAGAGTATGCCCACATCACAGGTTTCCACCTAAGGATGTCGTATACATATTTATTATAAGAGTGATATAAAAATGTATACATGTGATTGGTTATACTACGGGTGTATTAGTAGATAAGATAGATAGTGATATCTAAATTACTCTAAGTGTATGAGAACTTTTTCATAAACTTGTGACTCTTAATAACTAAAAAGAATTGAAATGTAGTATCGTATTGTATGGGTAGTATAGGTGGGCACATAATCTTATTAAGCAGGAAGAGATTCAAGACAAATTAGTTAGGAGAGGTAGCGTAATTAAGTGGGTAGAAGAGTAAGTTAGGCATGCACAATAGTTGATGGGTGAGGATCTTAAGTGAGAGAACACGAACCTAACATGTATATAACGTGTACTCTTTACTTCAATTTAAATACTTGCTAAAATATTTTCAAATTGTTTTACTTGGGCTCCGACCCGATTCAAATCTATTTTTTTTTAAATATTTTTTGTGCCCAACCACAGGGTTGCCAAACTTGGGAGTTATTTCATTTCACGTGCTGCAGTTTCTGTGAAGGTTGCAGGATCTTGGTAGTAGATGCCTCCACATTTATTTGTTCCTATTTATCCTTTTATATATCTCAGTTGGGCATGTCGCCCATTCCTAGTTGGTGATTATTACAGGGACATTGTACTTCCATTTTATTTCCAGTAATGGATTTGGTTTATTTATGGATAATTGTATCTAGATTTCTGTCTGGAGTGTTTATTCCACTCATTATTATTTATTCAGATGTTCTAGTGTTTATTATGTTGTTATTTGTAATGGTGAATGTGAAATATTTATTTTCATGTTAATAACAAGAATTAAAATTTTGACATCGGGCTATAAGGGTATTAGTAAATTAATTAGATTTCGATAGTGATGCTATGAATGAAACCATTAATTATTCTTGTTTAATTTAATAATGGACTGATCACATAGGATTAGAATATGCGGGGTGTCACAGATGGTATCCGAGCATCAGGTTCTAATGTGTCTCAGAAGTGCGTTCACTCTAGACTCAAGTGTAAGCATGTCGCTCAAGTAATAATCCCAGTAAGTCGGGTATCGATCCTCGGGGAAAAAGGACAACGGAGTTGTGACGACGGGAAAAGACGGAGGAATCCTAAGTTTGACTCTAAAAAGAAAAGGAAAAATGATTTGGTCTTGAGATTGATTACAGCTAAATGCAATAGAGAAATTTTGAAGAAATGCAACTACACTAATCTATCTAAATTAAGAATGAATGATGGTGTGAAACTTTTTGTCTAAATGATGAGAAAAATAGGACGGGAATACAATCCCCCAACCCTAGTGTAGTACAGTGATAATATTAATCTTAAATTTATCAGATTGGATTGACCCGGAATTTAGTACTCCCAAGCATTATGTATACGAGGTTCATGCCCGCGTCATACCTAATCTGAGGATGAGTAAATCAGTATCGCGATAGTGATACTCGAGTTGCACTCTAAATCATCACGAGTTCCCAAAGGAAAACGAGATATAAATATCTACCACTGTAGTGTCACTACGCAATACGATCATGGTCAATTACTAAATTCATCGGATTGATTTTATACACACATACTAACACATCAGGCTGGGTTCATGTACCCCGGCCTTGGAAAATCTAGCCTAACATGGTGAAAATAAAGAAAACAATGATTACTATGCAAGTATTCATGATTACTCTAAATAAAATTTTGAATTAATGTATAATGAAATTAAAATTAAGAATTATTCACTAGAATTATCCAAGCAATAAGAGAAGCAATGAAATAAACTAATACTCACAAAATTACTGAACAAAATCTTCAATCCTTGAATTAAATCTGCAGTTCTTAACTAAAACTAGGGTTTCTAAAAAAGAAGAAGAAAAACCTACTAATTCAACGTGTGTATAACAATATTAAATCGGGTTTTTTATACCCTACAACAATATCGGAAGTTCAGCTGAAATAGGAGTCTTTTTAGGAAGAGAGGAAATTTTCAAATCTCGAAGCCCGGACCGGTCCGAGGAAGGGGCGGACCGGTCTGCCCCCAAGGAGGATCGGTTCTTTTTATTTTGGGGCGGACCGGTCTGGGGTTGGACCAGTTCTTTTTATTTTGGCCTTCTTCGGTTCGCATGCAATCCGGTGTCTTCTGGAGTTTGGCAAGGCGGACCGGTCCGGGGTGGGGGCGGACCGGTCTGGATATTTGACTTTTTGACTCTTCTTTGACTGCTCATAACTTTTGTTCCGGGATTCCGATTGGGGTGCCGTTTCTTCCTATGTGCTCGTGCATGAGATGTCTTCAACTTCTCTTTAGGTACCTCATTCGAAATTCGAGTGGAAATTATGCTTTTGCCCTTTTGACTTTTCCTTCTTTCTTTCTTGATTCTTCCGATTTCATTCTTTCGTTTCTTGATATCAAATACCTGTAAAATCACTACAAAATACCAGAAACTCGGTGTACTCATTAGGATCAATCAGTAGCAAGATTATAAGATAAAGTCAATTCAATTATGTTGTTCGAGGTGCTAAAAGTAACTAAATCAAGGGATAAATTAGGAAGAATTTATGCCTAATCAGTAGCATTCTTTAATATTGAGACCTATTATAGGATTGTTGTATTCCTCTCCGTACTCCCTGGTATAGTTGATACGAACCATATGCGAGTTCGAATGGATTTCGTACCCCGAACGATATAGGGTGATCGACGAGGTTCGTTGGAGGACTACAGGAGGTCTGTTAGAGGACTGCAGGAGGATAGGCTCAGCAGAAGCCATAAAGTACCCTGGGAACGGTGGTCGCTATGGGAGTCACAATGATTATTTTTCACGTGGATGATGATAGGATAATCACTAGGGCATGGTAGTTTCCCCAAGAACCATCATAGAGAATGGTGGTACAAATTTAGACTCACCCTGCATACTCGGTAAAGGGGGAAGTCAGAGGATCTCTTACTGAGAGCCATGTGTAAGGATTTGGGTGAGAAAGGAAGTGTGATGAGCCAACGAAATGAGATAACCCAAGGGCAAGGGCATATAGTGGAGTGCAGTAGCACTCAAGATTTAATTTTCATTTTAAATTTTGGCTCGTAGGAGCAGTTCTTCCATGATGGGAGATAGTCATAACATACAAAGAAGTAAATAAGGAATTAATCAAAAAAAAATTGGAGCAGTTTAACCACAAGTTCTTTCATATATTGTTCACACAGGGATGCAAAGAAAGTTTCTGGACTTAATATAGGAGGGGCGAACAGGGCTCAATTTTAATGAAGAATTTATTTGTTTAAGTGAACTTCGTACCCGAAAAGGTAGGTAATGGAGAGGAAGGTTCTTAAATGTGGTGATAGACTTACGAGTAGGACTTGCTAGTATTTATAGGAAATTAGTCTTGGACGATTTATGTATATGGCATCAATGACGTACTTTTAGAATGTTTATATCAACGCTTCCATAAGAAGGGAGCTAAGAGGGTTGAAGAATCTAGCCAAAGAGCAAGACTGGAGTAAAACGGTGTTAGTGAAGCATCACAAGAGTGTGCACCCAATAGGGGACCAATTTAAGTAACTGAGATCAATGGAAGTACTACCAAGCGATGGTGGATTCAATAAGGTCCGTCAAGGACAACATCGAGTTCCATGACGCTAGAAAATACAAAGGGACAACGGGGGTAGTAATTGGGGCCAAGACTACCAAGGAACCAAAGGGACAATGGGGGTAGCAATTAGGGACAAGACTACCAGGTCTGAGAGAAGAACACCTGATATAGACAGTGGGGCCAGAGACAGGGGATGGCTGAGAAAGGTGTCCCATATATGGAGAGTAGGGCCACCTATATTGAACTTATCCGCAGCGAGTGAGTGAGACCAGTTAGAATGGGAAAGTAGATGGGAACGATGTCAGTAGGGCACAAAAGCAGTAGGAGCGAGATTTTCAGCAGGAGAATTGGGCTCAGAGATTTAGGCCTAGAGGTTACCAATCGTAGAAATGGTGGGTCTAGGTAGAACTAGCAGGATCCTCAGTAGAAATAGCATCCTGTTCCTCAAGGCCACTAGGGCTAAGGAAAGGGCAGGGGAGGCAAACAGGGCCAGAGGCAGGAGAGTTCCTCTGGCAGTCACTACGATTGTGGAGAGATGGGCCACAAAAAGAAGGATTGTCACAAAGAGAGGCAGGGGTTAACTATAGGATAGGATCCTAAATATATAACCATTTCAATAGATCATGGGTCAGTTCCAGCATAAGGGTTATGCTCAGGGACCCGTTGACCAGGCGAGGTAAGTGACAAATGGAAATTGATTTCTATTTTATCCTTATGAGCATAAGGTAGGCTTTGGGTGACATGGGTGCGTCATAATATGACATGTAACACTATTATTCGAGTGTGAGTTGGATTTAGTGGGTGAATTAGCGGTATCAGCCTTATTATGAATGCATCTACCGTTAGGTAGCACGACTTTTGATGGCGCTTACGGAGAGGAGTGGGTGTGGACACCAAGAGGATTTTTATATTATGTAGTAGTTTTTACTTATTTTGAGGGTTATGAGAGAAGAGCATATTATTATTACCTTGTATTGGATATCGAGGGTTTGAGTGGTAGTATATGGTGTGATAAGACTATCGTGATTTTTATTCCAGGGTGAGTTATATTATTTTTGTGAGGCATCACCTGAAATAGGGTTGGGCCTATATATATATATATATATATATATATATATATATATATATATATAAATGTAAATGATATTGTATTCATAGACTTCTGTGAGTATGTTGTCTAGCTATATTTGATCTCGATGCGTAGGAACTTTTTACTAATGTGATTCATGGTGCTATGTGTTCTTTATCGAGCGGAGAGATATAACTCATTATTTATATAGCGCTGAAGACTTATGATAGTAAGAGAAGCGTGTTGTATGTCATCTTAGTGATATGAGAGTGGACATGTAGACTTTTTATGTCGGACGACGGGAAGTTAGGGGTACATGTTTTGTCCTAAGGGTCTAGTGGATCTCGACGACCGACAATATTAGTTAGTAATGTATCGGGGGGCTCCTTATTTAGATTTTGCTTTGCGAGACATCCCACGCATGAAACATAGTGAACGTCGAGAGTTGGGAAATATTTGGCCTTCAGGACACATGTTTAATACCTTAGTTTTTATACGTGTGTGTAGTTATAACTAAGAAACGATGGTTATATTACAATTTAAGGCAAGTAGATCCATATGATGTTGATGTTGATGTGATAATGATTAAGTTGCAATTATTATGATGGTTGAGTGTACCCTTATTGTATAGTCATGTTTAGTATCCAAGCCTTAATTGAAAACCTGTATATTAAGTCCAGTTGATTTATGCAGAAATGTATGGGACATATGGTGTATGGGCGCCCTCGTTAGTTGATATTTTCAGTGTCATTCACAAGGAAAAGATGTGGAAACGTCTGAAATAAACGTAGATGCATGAGTAAATTAGTGGCAAAGCTAAAATGAGATAAAGAGAATGAAGTTGCACTGTGAGCAAGGCGTGTCACCAGAAACTGAAGAGTAGAAGTAAAGGGGTAATTATAGTGTTGAAAAGTATAAGGAATTTAGATTTTAGATTTTCGACGATAATCGCGAACTACTCTGAGCAGATGAATAAAATGACGAGAGTTGCGTCATAACCAACTGTAGATGTAAAAGTATGACGTGAATAGTCGGTTATGATTGCAGATATCTCCCATGAATGGTGTATATGATTTAAAAAGAGGTAAGCTGGAACCTAGGGAGGAGGGGACCTTTCCCAGGATAGTGAATGGTATAGCCGTTAGAATATCGACCCAATTGCGTTGGAATATTATCGAAAGAAGGGAAACTGGCTTCGCAGGCACCAAGAGGAAACGTAAAGGGAAATCAAGGAGCATTTTGGATTAAAGTTATTAGGGATTATTGATCACGATGTGTATTATTGAGTTTATGGGAGGTTGGGAGTCGTATCTTCCGCTGGTGGAGTTCGCAAATAATAACTCCTATCAGTTTATGATTGGCATGACACCATTTGAGGCATTATATGGTAGACCTTGTCATTCGCCTGCTTGTTGGTTGGAGGTGGGGGACAACAAGCTACTCGGACCAGAGTTGATTCAGGATACTTTGATGAATATTGATTTGACTTGGAGTCTTGTACGGATAACTCAAAATAGACAAAAGAGTTAGGTGGATGCCTAGCTATTATTCCGGGAGTTTAATGTTGGGGACCAGGTATTACTACGTGTATCTCCCATGAAGGGAATAATGAGGTTTGAGAAGAAAGGAAAGTTAGGAAAAAGGTACGTAGGTTTGTTCCATATCATTGAGCGAATTGGACCAGTTTAATATAGGCTCGGGTTGCCACAGTGATTAGGCACATATTCTTCACATTTATCCCCTTAATTTCGGTATTTTTATGATCCCGTGCAGTGTATCTAGCTTGGATTTGTCTCTTATTTATGCTACTAACCTTTTTTGGCAAGTATTTCGTGTTTTGTGTATTTCTCATGTGTTTTACAGGTATTTCATGCAAGTTAGTGCGAAGGAGAACTCAAAACAGTGAAAGAAACCAAGAAATAGGGAGTTCAAGGGCATTTTCGTAATTCTTCTGCCTTAGTCTGGTGGTGGGAAAAGCTAGAGAGTTAAAGAGCTCTAAATTACAAGAATACTGGAAAAAACGGAACCTCAATCCGAGCTACGGTGAAGAAGTTACGATGCTTTGAAGTTGCGCAATAATGAAGAGTCTGGATGTGCGGATTTTTGTAATTAATTATGCATTTAATGCAGTGCAACTCTTGGAAAACTTGTGCCACAAGCGAAATTTGATGCCAAATTCATGCAACTTGGTGCTATAAAAGGCCAAGCCCTATCATTCTCTAGGGGGAGTCAAATTCTAGATAGTAGAATAGAATTTTAGACAGAATTAGATTTTAGAGAGTCTTTTTGTAAGTTTGAAGAAGAGGAATTTTTCTTGATTCAAGTTCATCTCTTTTCCCTATTGCTGAATTCAAGTAATATCTTTCCATTCTCTAGTTTTATTATTTGCAAATTATTTCCCATGTCTTGTAGATCCATAATTTTGTGTGTGAATTTATTCTTGAACCAAATCATGAGTAGCTAAATTCCCAAGGGTTGGGGTACATGAACTCAATCCAAGGCAAATTATTTATGTAGAAAATAGAGGTTAAATTAAAATATTGATTGAATCGTGAAAGCACCGCTTTATATTTATCTTTGATTTCGTATGGTGCGGGCTTGAACCTCATATAAGTAATGCTTAGAATATATAAAGACTGGATTCATTCACCGCTTTATATCTATCTTTGATTTCATATGATGCGGGATAGATCCCTCATATATGTAATGCTTAGAATGTATAAAGACCGGATCTAGTCAATAATTTTAATTTACAATTCTAGTATTCTATACGGTAATTTGTTAAGGATAGAGGGATTGTACCCTACCCTATTTTCTCCCATTTGTCAGATCTAATTTCTTTTGCACTTTTTAGTTTGTTTTTCTTAATTAATTTTTTAATAGAAATTTTCCCAATTTTTAATCATCTTTTCGTTTCTTTTATGAAATCATTTCAAGATTTAATAATTTTTCTTATTACTATTTGGCAATCTCGATCCCTGTGGATACGATCCCGACTTACCGGGTTTATTACTTGAGCGACAGGCTTGCACTTGAGCCTAGATTGTACGCACTTTTGAGACAAATATTAAGTCGCGTCAAGTTTTTGGACTTAATATTTGTCTCAAAAGTGCATTCACTCTAGGCTCAAGTCCTCTAGCTCTCTCTCTTGCTTGGTGTCCTCAAAATTTTTTGCCTCAAAATTTTCAATTGGATCTGGTGGAGTGACACGTCTAAGTGTGTGGCTCGTAAGATGAAGCATCTCAAAATAACATTCCCATACAAGAAGCGGATCAACATCCTTAAGACATTCATCCAATTCTTGTGATGGATTTAATGGTTCGATAATAGTGGGGACACAAGGAGACAAATGGTCCTCAACCTCAGTAGATTTTGCAATATTTATAATAGGTTGAGATTCAAAAGAACTTGGATCAATTTTAATGATTTCATTCTCAAAAGTATTAGGTGAAGCGCAAATCTCGACTTTTCTAAGTTGTCCAAATAATCATTCAACTCCTTGGAAGTTGCTATAATTTTTGACTCGAGAACAGCACGGTCATCAGATTGCTTTTTTAGATCAAGTAAGAGTTCTTCCGAAGTAGGCTTTCTTGGTTCTAGCACCTCGAATTCCTCATTTGGTTGAAAACTTACTTCATCTTCAAAACTATCGGAAAAAAAATCCTCATTGGGTTCAAATAATGCATCTAACTCTTGCTCCCAATAACGATTTTTTTCGCGATATTCTTTTTCAAGTCTTTCTTCTTCAAGCAATTGATTTTGATAAATTTAGAGCTTCTCAGCACTAGGCTTGTATTTAATATAATCATCTTTAGTGATATTGATCCAATGGTCATAAGTCTTGAGTGCCTCCTCTTCCTCACTATTAGCATAACAATTAAAACCACCAAAAGTGTTAAAATAAGACATTTCAAATTGGGCAATTCAAGAACGTGACACCCATTTTTTTTTCAATTTTTGTTATATTTTTTTTTTTTCGAAATCACTTGTAGATAAAAATAACTTTCTTAAAAATATAACAATTTCAATCCCTGGCAACGGCGCCAAAAACTTGACGCGACTTAATATTTGTCTCAAAAGTGCGTACAATCTAGGCTCAAGTGCAAGCCTGTCGCTCAAGTAATAAACCCGGTAAGTCAGGATCGTATCCACAGGGATCGAGATTGCCAAATAGTAATAAGAAAAATTATTAAATCTTGAAATGATTTCGTAAAAGAAACGAAAAGATGATTAAAAATTGGGAAAATTTCTATTAAAAAATTACTTAGGAAAAACAAACTGAAAAGTGCAAAAGAAATTAGATCTGACAAATGGGAGAAAATAGGGTAGGGTACAATCCCTCAATCCTTAACAAATTACCGTATAGAATACTAGAATTGTAAATTAAAATTATTGACTAGATCCGGTCTTTATACATTCTAAGCATTACATATATGAGGGATCTAGCCCGCATCATATGAAATCAAAGATAGATATAAAGCGGTGAATGAATCCAGTCTTTATATTTATCTTTGATTTCGTATGGTGCGGGCTTGAACCTCATATTACGTAATGCTTAGAATATATAAAGACTGGATTCATTCACCGCTTTATATCTATCTTTGATTTCATATGATGCAGGCTAGATCCCTCATATATGTAATGCTTAGAATGTATAAAGACCGGATCTAGTCAATAATTTTAATTTACAATTCTAGTATTCTATACGGTAATTTGTTAAGGATTGAGGGATTGTACCCTACCCTATTTTCTACCATTTGTCAGATCTAATTTCTTTTGCACTTTTCAGTTTGTTTTTCTTAAGTAATTTTTTAATAGAAATTTTCCCAATTTTTAATCATCTTTTCGTTTCTTTTACGAAATCATTTCAAGATTTAATAATTTTTCTTATTACTATTTGGCAATCTCGATCCCTGTGGATACGATCCCGACTTACCGGGTTTATTACTTGAGCGACAGGCTTGCACTTGAGCCTAGATTGTACGCACTTTTGAGACAAATATTAAGTCGCGTCACACAGCACTTGCATCGGATTCATGATGTATGTTACATTTATTCGTTGAGGCGATATCATCGGGACAAGTAATCTCATACTCACATTGCTTTGGAGGAGATTGATTTGCGTCCCGATATTTTATAAGAAGAGAGGTCAATGTCTATCCTCGACCATAGTGAGAGAAAATTGAAGTCGAAGGTAGTTCCACTTGGGAGTGCGAGGATGAGATACGGTACAAATATCCAGAGTTATTTTTACCAGGTACTCTTTCCTTTTTTCAAATTTCGGGACAAAATTCCGTTATTAGGGGGAAGTATGTAACACCCCGTAATTTTAATAATTTTTATATTGGAATTAATTAAATTAAATTAAAATGGAAAATTAATCCAAGTTAGAATAAATATTAATTAGCAGGACAAGGGTTCATATTTATTTATATTGAATATTACTTGATGAATGAGTAATAAATTAATAAGAAAGTATTATGATTATCGTGAGTGAGAAATACGACAGTTACGGTAATTTTAGTCGGGACATGGTTGTCAGTCGTGTTGGGACTTGAATTTGTGGGATAAAATATAATTTAAATATGGGTCATCCAAATGGTCATTTCGAGTGTGTCAATGTGTGATAGAAAAAAATATTGATGTCTCTATTGTATTTTTGTGTCCTCATTGTTGTAACTTCTTTTCCATCAAAATTCCCTTGAACCACAAATAAACTCAAAATATGTATAGGGGTAAGTAAGGGAGAATCAATAGACTTCCAAGGATGAAACACAAAATTGGTGAGGACATATATATAGATTCATTTGCATTTTATTATATTTTTTATTTTTGCTTTTTATATTTTTTATGGATTTTTCAATGGATTAATAGTTAACTAACTATACTAATTTTTAAAGTACTAACTAAGATGTAAAAGCTAATAAAAAAATGATGTACACAAAATTGTGCTAAAAGTAAACTAACTAAATTGGACTCATGAGGGATTCAAAATACATCCCATGAAGGGGATATTAGCCCTCAATAATCATCATCAAAAAATAAAAATAAAAGTAAACAAAAAAAAACATGTGAGGATTAAACTAAAAGTAATCAATAGGAGGAGATCAAACCCATTTAAGCCTTGAATTGGAATGGAATCTTCAATTCATCAACAATCTCTCAATTACAATCACTCACTAATATATTTATTGAATCTAAAATAAAAAAGGATAAAGGATAAATTCATAATGGACAATTAAATAATAAAAAAGATTTACTAAAAATTCAAATCCTAATATTATAAAATTGTACATTAGAACTCATCCAAAGAAATAAATTCTAGATCATTACTTTATATTGAGATAATTGCTAAAAATGCAAAATCTCAACATAAAGAAATGGATTAGAATTTACCTCCCATAAGGGATGAATTCAACTACATCAATCTATTTTGAAATAATTGCTAAAAATGCAAAAAAATCATTATAGAGGGGTGGGGTTGAATTTATCCTAGAGATAAATTTCACTACACACCTCTATATTGAGATATTTGCTAAAAATGCAAATACTCAACATAGAGGGATGGGGAGAATTTTATCACACAAAGCTTAAAAACTAATTTGGAGATCTTTTGAAAATGGCTCAAGTCTTCAATTTATATGATGCACATGGAGACTAGGGGTAATTTGGGTAAGGATAAAATATGGGTGAGCATGGGGTGTGGGTTTGGTTTGGGTGTGTGAGGTAATGAGAGTGTGAGGGAATAAAAATCAGAATTGTTAGAAGGGGTTAGGGGTATTTAGGTAAAATGGTTAAATGGGGTTAATAAGACATGTGGTAAATGTTTTTTTTTCTATTTGGGATTTGGCTTTAGCAAGAGATAAATCGTGGTTTTGAACAAAGAGTTGAAATGAGTTTTGGTTTTGGTTTGGGGTCTCGAGTAGAAGTGGTTGTGGCTATGGCTCCGGGTTTGTAATCGGGTTTCGAAAATAGGGGAGGTCACGATCGGGTATTGTTCCGGCCGGAGTTTCAGATGGGTTTTTGGTCAGAGCGCCAGTGAGTGTCACGGGTTAAGGCGTGTCTGGTTCGCCAGAGGTGGTGGTCGCAGGTTGCATGGCAGCGGGGCTTCGCGGGTTTGGATTGTAGCATGGGTTTGGGCGGACGGGTTGCCATTGGGGGTTATCGGGTTTGTGGCAACGGTTAGCTCGCCGGAGTTAGGTGGGTAAAGGGCAGTAATGAGGTTGGGTTGGCAGGGGTTAAGAAGTGGGTCAAGGTTTTTGGTTATGGTGGTTTTGGTGAAAGGAGAGACAGTGAAAAGGGTGTAGGGAAGAAGATGATGTGGGGGTGGTTAGTGTGTAGGTGAGGTGCATGGGAAATATGGTGTGGTTTAGGGATTTATTTTAGGTGTAGGATAGTGTTAAGGTGTGAGTGTGATTTGTGTGTATGTTAGGTGTGTGAAATTGGGTGCGAGTGAGTTGTAGGATAAGTTAGTGTGTGTGTGTGTGTCTGTGTGTGTGTGTGTGTTTAATTTGGACCCTAAAAACAAATAACACTAAAAAATAAAACTAATAAAACTAAAAATATAAGAATAAAATCCTACTCTAAAAGTAAAATAAAGACTCAAACAAAAAAATGAAACTAAAAAGAAATAAAATATAAAAATAAAAATATACTAAAACTAAAACTAAAATCCTAAAAAGAAAATGTAAAATCTAATAAAAGTAAAAATAAATGTATTCCTACAAAACTAATCCTAATAAAATAAGACTAAAAAATAATAAAAATAAAAATACACTAATTAAAAAGAAATTAGAAAAATAGAAAATAAAACCTAGAAAATACTAAATAAATCTAAAATAAATCCAAAAAATAAAATGACTCAAAATAAAAAGGCACAAACTAAACACACAAGGGCTTCGGGGAAGGTTTAGGGACAAGTTTAGGCTCGGGCAAGGTTACGGGGCAAGGTAATTAGCTCCATTTGACTGCAAATTGCCTCGAAATAATGCTTTTGACACCGCAACTGCAATCAAGCCTGCACATTGAACATTTACGCGCATAAGACCATTATTGTCGAGAATTAGCAACTAAAATACGTCTATTCGGGGTATAAAATGTACACTTTTGGTTCTTATCAATTATGTATATAAATTTGAACTTTAAAATGTTTAGATTGTAATCACTCTAAAATATAGGGTTTCAATAACACACATAATGATGATAGAGTCCACACTCTTAAATATAAAAAAATAAAAAAATCAGAGGTTCTCTCTATGTTCATTGTCGTTTCAATTTGAAATCATCCACCTATGGGCTAATAAACAGAGGGTCTCTATAAATTTTTCTTTCAATTTATGTCATCTTCGATTAGCAAGTTTTTATTTGTGGTTTATTGAAAGCTTGTCAATTGATAAGCTTTCCAGATGACAAAATCATTTTGAACTGAATTTTCATTTCCACATGACAAATGTCATTTTTGGTAGCAAATAAATCCAGATGTATTGGAGTCTAGGATAGCTGCTGAATTTTCATTTTTCATTTTTCATCTTTATTTCCTTTTTTGTCCATCTTTTTATGAAATTCAAGTTTTCAAGCTCTTACACCATTTGTATGCTGCTGCAGATTTTACACTATGCTATTTTATATTACACTATGCTGCTGTATGCACTTTGTTGTTATATTTTGCCTGCTTCTGAATATGCTGATGTTGTATGTTGGTGTTAATATGCTACTGTTGTTGTATGATGATGTTAATCTGCTACTGCTGCTGATTTTTCAATAGTGATAGATTAGCCATCGATTGGTGTGTAATAGCTTAACAAATGGATTGAATATAATCGAGACGAAACCCGAACTGCCTGAAAATTGAATAGGACCGAAACTGATTATTTCAGTTCGGTCTATACTTTTCTAGGATCGATTAATATGGTTCGGTCCCAAAAATACCTCAAAATCAGACCGGACGGATTCGGACCGCGAACACCCCTGTAGAATGTCATATTTGAAAGAGTGAATTTTCAATTGTTCCATATATTAGTTAACTTCTAAGGAGGGTGGATAATTAAGACAAATATATTAATTAATTCAACACTTCAAGCAATAGATAAAAGCTTCCCTTTCTATCCTTCTAATGTAGACTTTGCCTTATTAGCAATGCCTTGAAGATGAAATCTTCCAGGTTTCCCCCGAAAATAGGAAATCATAGATACATAAAAGGATATCTCCTTTGTTTAATCCCAATCATAGAACAAATATCTTCCTTCCTATTAATAGCACCCTTAACAAAATAAATGCTTCACTTATCTTTATTAACATGTTGACCTGAATTAACAACATAAGTGAAGAGAAACTATACTTAGTAAATAAAGCCAAACCCAAGCAAAAAAAAGGAAACATAATAACATGGAACTTAACACCATCCGAGGGATCTATACCTGAATGATTTCTGATAATTTATCCCACAACAGTTTCTAAGCTTGTCATGGCCATTTATTTATATATATATATATATATATGTGTGTGTGTGTGTGTGTGTGTGTGTGTGTGATGCAAAATTGATGGTGGGTTATTAATAATATTCACATTCTGTTTTACTCGCAGGAAGCAATGAAGGAGATATACCAGAGAGCAACAAATGATTTTGGTTATCAAAAAGAGAGACCGAGTAAGACTTTCTCAAGTAATATCTTTATGTAAATGAATTTTTTAACTTCTATGCATATGCATAACTATCGTGTCATTTTCTTGGTTGGAAACTTCAGCGGGAACGTAGTGCCACTACCTCCACCGCTATTAGCTTTTTAGTATAAAGAGTTAGCGATGTAAATCTTCAAATGCAGAAGCGTTATTGTTACACTACACAACTATTAACTACACAACAATAACAACAACAACAAATAAAGAAATGAAATGGATTTATTTCTCTCTCTATTCTCAATATTCAAGGATGATTACAAATGAGGGCCCAGGGGCCTATTTATAGGAGAGATTATCTTCCTAATCAAGCTAATACACAAAATTACTAAAAAAGGCAACTAATAACCAAAAATGTCATATTAGTCCCAAACATACTTGGAAACTAATTAGACACTAAAAACAAAAGAAAATTACAATTAAACCCTAAACTAAAAATGCAAAATAAAAGATAGTAGTTTCCCATAGGCACAACCTATTGTCAGAGGGTGAAAATCTAAACCAGTACCCAAACGGCCTCGTAAGAGGCACTAACACCTCGCACGGGACCAATGTAACTCGTAGGAGCTGACTGCATAGTCTTGGGATTACCAATTTTAGAATATCACGATAACTTGAAAATATCTATATTACACTTAAAAACTAGCCATTAAAGGGTGAAAACCCAAACAAGTCCCCCAACGGCCCCGTAAGAGGCATTGACACCTCCCATGGGACCAATGTAATTGTAGGAAATTATCACATAATCACGAGTCTCCCGGTTTGAGAATATGATGATAATTTGAAAATATCTAGATTAGTCTTAAAAATAAGTCGTTAAAATGGTGAAAACCCAAAGTTTTTCTGAATGGCTCCGTAAGAGGCATGAACACCTCGCAGGGGACCAATGTAACTTATAGGAACTGTACGAGTACTCACGAGTCTCTTGGTTTTGTGACTATGATAATAATTTGAAAATATCTAGATTACGCTTAAAAATAAGTCGTTAGAGGGTTAAAACCTAAACCAACCCTTAAACAGCCCTGTAAGAGACACTAACACCTCGTAGGGGACCAATGTAACTTGTAGGAACTGGCCACGTTGTTACAGGTATCATGCTTTGAAAATATGACGATAACTTGAAAACATATCGGTTAAGCTTAAAAAGTAAGCGTTAAAAGGGTGAAAACCCAAACCAACCCCAAAACGGCTCCGTAAGAGGCATGAACACCTAGCACGGTACCAATGTAAGTTATAGGAATTGACCGCATACTCACGGGTCTCCCGATCTGAGAATATGATGATAAGTTGAAAATATTTAGATTATGCTTAAAAACATGCCGTTAGAGGGTGAAAACTCAAACTAGTGCCCAAATGGCCCCTTAAGAGGCACTAACACCTCACATTAGACTAATGTAACTTGTAGGAGCTGACTGCGTAGTCACAAGACTTCTAGTTTGAGAATATAATAACAATTATAATTCTTATATACAGTTTTTCAGCTTGAATGACATTTTTTTTAAATTAATTGCTTACAAATATCATCTCATTTTTGTATTCAATCTTTTTGCAGGATAGCATTTCATTGTTATCTTTTATCCACGTGGAACACACGAAGAAGTCAGTGGTTTACAGCATGGGGACTATTTATATAATGTCATTAATATTAAGGATTCTACTTTTTGTGGTATGGTCGTACAGGCTTTTGTAGTTTTTTTGTTAACTTTTATGGCCGTGTTGGCTATTGTAATTTTATTTTCATATTTTATGGCCGAGCAGGCTTTACACTACACAGGTTTTATATTAGTAGGTTTTAAAATGTCTATAAAATAGAGGAAACTCTGGCGAATTTTTTTTGGTCTGTGAAATATTAAGACTTGTAATATTTTGAAGTTTATATGTACATTATTAGTTCATTAACAACATGTGTGATTCGCAATTTGTGACATTTCTTGTTTTCAATTTTTTTTCTTTTAACGAAAAATTTGGCACCGTTCAAAACCGTGCCAAAAGTGTATCAAATTTTGGCACGATTTTGAAATGTGTCAAAAGTGTACCAAAGTGTACTCAATCCAACACAGTTATAAAGTGTGCTAGAAATATCAAATTCTGGTACTGTTTTAAAGTGTTCCAGAAGTGTTCCTGTTTGACTAAATCTGGCACACTTTTAAATCGTGCCAGAAAAAAATGACCATTTTGGAACACCTGATTCTGGCATAGTTCAAAACTGTTCCAGATTTGATTTGGCACAGTTTTAAACCGAGTCATATTTTTGTTTTTAGTGTAGTGAATTCTGAAAACGTTTAACAATTTAGCTAGTATTAATGCAACTACTATGCACTGCACTGGGGCGATGTGCTCACACATACACTTAACCAATTTCATACGTCTCAGAAACCTAAGAAATGTAACATGAACTTTATCTTTTGGGGGGTTTTAAAATTTCTAAAGAGGTTATTTTTTAGAAATGCTTTAAATTTTTTGAAGAATTTTGTTTGGAAAATTCCTCGCCTCGTTTGAATGAGATACCCATGTCGTTTGAAGGAAACTATCTAGAACATTAGAATGAGATTAGTTTATCTTTTAATGAATCAATTTTGTCCTCGTTCGCTGACTCATTTTATGCATGTTTGAACGAAAATAGGCATGTCTTTCGAACGACCAACGAGATTTTTTTTAATTAGTTCTCATCCAAATCTTTCATGCTTTTCCTATCATAATAAACATTCTTATAAATAGGATGCATATGATTAGATTTTATAAGAATTCTTTTTGACATCTAATTCTCTTTGTGATCAAACACATCTATAATCATTCCAAGTCCAAAAGAATATTTCTAACATAAAAACCTTCATGGAGATAAATCTCTATTGCTGAAAGGTGGAATCAAGGTTTCACAACTGAAGAAAAAAAGGTTGATCTATGGATATCGAGGGCAGATCGCTACCTCTGGACGGCTCTAGATCGAGTCATTTTCTATAGAACAATTGAATACTTTGCACCTCAAACTTAGTTAGTCTAAGTTATTTGTAAGTAAATTCTCTATCAATCATTTTATAGTGTTGAATAAAGGTTTTGCTCTTTTTAGGGAATTTTCCTCATCTCTACGTGTTTGTTTGCATGTTGGTTTGTTTCTCTAAAATTGAAACACAAGTCATATGCACACAATTTAATCGAGGTAAAATTTGATAAAAAATGGATTTTTACATGGAACCTAAGGTACAAATAAATCCATTGAAACACTAGCATTCTCAAATCGGTATCAGAGTTGGTTGTACTAATTTACTGTGTGATCATTTTTATAAAAGAAATTGTTTATATCAATTTTTTCAAAAATGTTTATCTTCAAAAAAATTAGATTTAATGGATAATTTGTATTATAGGATGCCTATTTTTATGGTTCAAACCATGCTTACTGGAAAGCAAGAATGAGGTTCACTTTAAAATCTAAAGATGAACGTGTTTGGCTTGTATGTGAAAGAGGTTGGACACCACCCACAGTTACTGTTGATAATGTCATAAGTCGAAAACCCGTGTTTGCATGGTTAGAGGACGATTTTAAATGGAGCAATTTAACTCGCACAGCCTGAGTGCCAACTCTGTAGCTATCATCCGTGACGAGTTCTGCCGCATTATGACGTGCACCAAGTTAAAGAAGCTTGGGATATGCTCCAGCTCCCTCATGAGGGAACCAATGCAGTAAAATCTTCTAAGCTACATATCTCACTACATAATTTAAAACAGTATTTATGCTTGAGTATGAATCTTTTGATGATCTTTACACACGTCTGTCTGATATTGTAAATTCGAGTTTCAATTTAGGTGAGAAAATCCATAAGACACGTACTGTTAAGAAAAATTTGAGATCTATTCTGGCCCGCTTTATTCCTAAGGTTACTTTGCTAAATTTGTTAGGGATACTAGATACTCTTAGGTTAGAAGAAGCCATAGGATAGGTTTAAACGTATGACATATCTATGTTTCCCCAAAAAGTAAAACCTCGGGAAATAGGGATTCTGCAAAAGGGTAAATATGCTCTGACACCACTTGTATGAGTGGAAGGCTCTAATACCACTTTGAGAATGCAAAAATAAATGTGCTCGGCAAGGATAGTCATAAACAAAAATCTATTTTTGTATTTTTAATAATTTTGTTCTCAAGCATAGAAAACCAATTTGAAAAAAAATAATATTTGATCAAATTAGTTATGAAGGTAAATATGTGTTCTAAATAAAATGGTTAAGTTATGCATCCATAGAACACAAAGATTGAGGAAAAATCCCCCGTGGGCAAAACTTTTTTATTCAACACTTTATAAATAATAGAAGACAATCGAATTACAAACTAATTTAAACCATCCACAAGCATAACGCTCTAGTCTTAGCAAAGCTCTAAAGATTACTACTTGTCTCTAAGAAGTCCACAAGAGACATATTCACTCTCAGTATCCACCGATCCAATCTTAGCCTTCTTCTTAAGTAGTGATCCCTCCGGGATCCCAAGTCATCCATAGAGGTTTCTCTCCACAAGGATACTAAACTATCTAGGGTTTAAACCGATTCACAAAAACTATATGGGGATGTGTGTTGTGAATCAAAAGTGTTTTAATAACACAAAACACTAAAAAACTTTTGTAACAGATATTCAGAAAGTGTTCCTTCAAAATCCCAAGGAAAAATAAACGTGAAACAGGTAATTAAAAGGTGAACATAATTTTTTAGGTGGTGGTCCGTTCAAACTAAAATAAGGCTCGGTCAAACGTGAATAGCAATTTGTTTGAACGAAACATGATCTCATTTGAACAAAAAGGTTATTTCGTTTGAATGTGTTTAAAACGACCTTAAAATGATGACAAACAATATGCCCTCGTTACATGCTTGTTAGATAAATATATCAAACGACCTTCAAACGACTTAGTCATCTCGTTCGAATGAGAATACCTTCGCGCTTGAATGAGGCAAGCGAACTTCAAAAAATAATTTTAAAATAAAATATCTAAATTTAAAAAAAAAATCTTATTTCAGTTTTTATAAAATAAAACACCCCAAAATAAATATAATGAATAAATTTAAATTCCTAAAAATCTTTATACCTTTATGGGATGTAGTGGAGTCCTCAACTTGGAGATGTTGGTGTTTGGTTCCCCGAGTCACTGAGTCGGTTTGTAATGGGATGTGCTAGATATGTAAAAGTGTAAATAAAACAAATAAAAAACTATGCTAAAATATCTGCGATTACAAATATCCCCCTTTAGCTATTCCAGTACAAAAACTAATCGAAACTCAAATTACAAAAAATATCCCCATTTAGACAAAAAATCTAATACCTTTCCTAAACCCTAAAAATGGAATGGCATAGAAAAATAAGTTGTTGTCTTCAATCTCCACTTGTTCTTATCTTTGAAACTTTAACTTCATCTAGTGTAATATGATCTTCCGTAAGTACCTACACACATGAAGCAAACAAAATACCTCATTATTCATCGAATTTGAAATAGTAAACAAAAAATCATAAAACACAATATGCGATCTCCCGCATAAATTAAAATCATCATCAATTTTCTCCCATAATTTGTTCTCCCTTTCATTTTGTTGAAAATAGACAAGGAGTAGAAACCAATCATGAAATATAGAGAGCATCACTGAAAAGTATAAAATATCATAACAAAAACAAATTAATGACAAACTTGCAATGATAATCTAAAAGGCTCCACAACCTCTTTTTGAAATTTTTAATTTTTTCAAGTATAAATTTGAACAAATACAATACACTATGGAGAAACACAAAAATACTCGAATTATGAAACGGGATGTAAGTGTATGAACATATCACTTAGTTTAATCAACATAAAAAAACATAACACATGTGAATGAAGGAATGATACACCGCTAATGAAGGATCTGAATGTCAACCTTAGGTATAAAAATTGTTAACTCATGGAAAATTGACTTAACCTATTCAACTAATCAAGATCGTAAGTGATTTTCACACCAATGACACCCAAAACTATGTAATGTCTTTTGACATTTTTATAGTACATGCAGACCCATTGATCTTCGACTAAACTCCCTCAAAATCTCACATATTGCAATTGTACTCTCAATTATTTTATAGAAATTAATGATCATTTGTAGCGAAGCATCAATGTTCAAGAAATTTTTTTGGCACTTGTGTTTTATGTGCCTTTAAACTTTTTGGATTTTTCTTTACAAATGGTGGTTTTTTACGCAAAGTCAACCTGCCTTTCATAACCCGATTCCATTGCCTAATATATAACAGTTCTACCGAAAAAATGATTTTTTAAATTCAAAAAATGGTTCTTACATTCGCAACTTTTATTATCTCGTTTTTCATATTTGGTTCATTTTGAACGCAAAATTGAGATGAAAATACTATGGTCGACATGTGACAGGTAAGTGCAATACTAAAATAAGCCCGTGCTCGTGTGCATTAAAGAAGACAAGGAGTCAAACATGTAGAAATTTGTCATCAAATCACAACTTAAAGACTCCACGTGTTATAAAGCACATAAATGAAATGATGTCACATCTTCAAACACTACAAAATAGCCACGTGGATATGGAATGAATGGGTGACTCGGATATTTTTAATGTTCATCCACATATGGTATCAGAGCAAATATTTTTCAAATTTATCAAAATATATTCTTTTTGTCTTTTTCACTTTTTCTTAAAAAGAAGCCGAAAATCTTTTTCTATTTTTCAAATATTTTCAAGAAAAACAATATTCTTTTTGTATTTTTTTAAAAATATATCAAAATGAAAAGCATGAAAATTAGTTAATGCTAAAAAAACAAGACTAAAACTCAATCATTTAGCCCGGGGGAGTTCTCCAAAGTATATGACATCCTATGAAAAAACTCCATCAAATTTTGTGAAGTTTTAACCAAATACTCAACTTGCTCTCGAAAAATCTCAAATCTCTCATGTGATGCACGGGAGATTGCGAAGTAACATGTGTGGGAGTGTGTGCGAGAACTCATGTAAGAGAAAATCGTGGAACATACCAATAATGGACTCTCCCTAGCTTAAAAAAATACTCTTTAAGGTGACCTCTTGTTTGAAATGGGAACAAACATACATGGGCTTGCATCCACATCTCTCAAAACATTTAGGATGAACTCTCCCTGGTGGGTCCGATCGAGGGCCATATGGATCTAACAAAAATTTAGGAATCCGCTCGGGTGCAACATAGGAAAGGTATTCACCTTCATAACCTATCCATTTCCTCTCGGCATTACCTAAAGCAGGATCGAGGATCATCTTTCCTACCTTCTTAGATGTGTCCTTTAAAGTAACCTTAACCTCCCGGGCACGTTCAAGATCTCTCACAAGTTAGTATACATGGGCTTCAAGTTTCTCACAAGTCTCTAATGAAGATTGAAGATCTCTTATAAGACTAGACACGGTGTTGGTCGAATCGATCCTTTTTTTTACCCAAAACGATCAACTGCTCACATAAATAAACCTTCACCTTCTCCAATTGACTCATCAATGCCTCACACAAAATCAAAACTTTAACCTCGCTTTATAAATCTAAAACCCTAAGAAACAAATCCTTATTAATATTATTTTGTCTTCAACATCTCAGTGTAAAAATCATTAAATGCTTTTTGGAGACCACCTTTTTCCTCACTCAAAATGCCATCCTCACACTCAATATCACCCGAATGCATCGAAATATTATCGAGGCATTCACATTTAGATATGTTATCATCGGCATGGGACAAACTCGAAGTGTTAACATGACTAGCCATGAACGCAACACACAGTTCATGTGGTGATTCTCACCTTGGATTAACCGAATCGATGTCACTATTGCTAAGATTCATTTTATGAGCAAATTTCTTTCCCTTTCTCTTAATCCTAGTGAGGTTCTCACGTGCCTTGTGCCCTTTAGCCTCACATTCAAAACACTTATTATCTTCCTATTTCTCTCCCCCACTCGTGCCCTCATTTTTATTTTTATTTTTCTCAAAAATCTTTTCTTTGGAAGAATTTTCTTTGGGAAATTTGAAAAACTTTTTTTAAAAATTCGCAAAAAGGGCTAAGTCATCAAAATCGAGATCAACCTAAGATTCAAACTCACAAACTCTTTCTTTATTTTTCCTTTGTTTGACTAATTAAATATATCCATACTTCCTTAGGTTTAATGGCTTTAGGGAACATATTTATCTCATACTTTTGAAGATCTCCTATAAGTTCTTCTAACCTAAGAGTGTCTAGGATCCCCAAAGAGTTAAACATGGTGACCATAGGAATAAAGAGGGCAAGAGTGACGTCAAAATATTTTTCACATCTCTTATCTCCAGAATTTTCTCACCCAAATTAAAACTAGAATTAAAATTTTCAAATAAATGAGCATAAAACTAATCGAAAGACTCAGACTCTAGCATAATGATGGTCTCAAATTGGGTAGTCAAATTTTGAATCTTTGCCACTTTTACAGCGTTGGTACCCTCTGAGTAAATTGAACGGTATCCCATGCTTCCTTAGACATAGTGCGCATCATGATGGGACGAAACTCGTCAGGGGCGACGGATCTAGAAATATCCCTAAGTCCATCAGAGTAAATATTACTCCACTTAAATTCCTCATCAGTCCAGGAAAACACCGATTTAGGGCCAAGAACATTATCAGCAGTGATATAGGGAGGACTCCACTCTCTTTCACAAACTAACCAGACTCTTTCATCTATGGATTTTAAGATCGACCTCATCCTAGCCTTCCAGTAAGCTTAATTGGTACCATCAAAGATGAGCAATCGATTATACAAATTCTCCATTAAAATTTGACTTTTCAAAGATCAATAATTTTTCCAAAAAAAATTAATATGAAAGAAAACAATTTGCAAAAAAAGGATCACATAGTATTTTTGTAACTGGGTCTGATCCCTGATACCACTTGTAAGAGTGGAAGGCTCTATACCACATTAAGAATGCGAAAATAAATGTGTTCGCTAAGGATTATCACAAATAAATATCTTTTTTTTTATTTTTAAAATTTTGTTCCCAAGTAAACAAAACCAACTCTAAACAAATTTTGGTCTTGGATAAAAATAGTTATGAAGGAAAATATGTGTTCTAAATATAATGATTAAGTTATGCGTCCACAGAACACAAAAATTCAGAAAAAATCCCTTATGGGTAAAACCTTTTTATTCAACACTTTAAATATAATATAAAACAATCGACTTTCAAGAAATTTGATACAAGCCACAATTGAAGAAGGTTTTTATAAGTCAAACACAAATTTAGAGGAGAACGTTTGTTCGAATGAAAATGAGTCTCGTTCGAACGATAATAGTAGTTCGTTTGAACGAAACATGAGCTCGTTTGAATGAAAAGGATATCTGATTTGAACAAGCTTCAAATGACCTTCAACAATTACAAAAACTACTCCCTTGATATACGCTTGTTAGATAAAGATATTTAACTACCCTCTAACAATTAAGACATCTTGTTCCAACGAGAATGCCTTTGCATTTGTACGAGGCAGGCAAACTTTGAAAAATAATTTTAAAATAAAAAACCTCAATTTTTAATTCTTTTCTTCAGATTTCATAAAAATAAAAGATACCAAAATAAATTTAAATTCCTCAAAGCTTTATACCTTTATGGGATGCAACGGAGTCTTGAACTTGGAGATGTTGGCATTCGGTTTGACGAGTCAGTGAGTCAGATAGTAACGGGAT
The DNA here is from genome assembly GCA_949130495.1 of Sambucus nigra. Taxonomy (NCBI): domain Eukaryota; kingdom Viridiplantae; phylum Streptophyta; class Magnoliopsida; order Dipsacales; family Adoxaceae; genus Sambucus; species Sambucus nigra. The sequence continues at coordinate 658,515,032 of OX422213.1, read as the reverse complement.
ATGCCAAATATGCCAAAGTGAAAATAAAACAGATAAAAAGCCTACACTAAAATATTTTCACTTAAAAATTTCATTGAAAACTCAAACTAGGAAAAAAAGAAATAAAAAAATTTGTAATTTTGAGTCTGACTTTGACTTTGATATGGATGACTTAGCCCTTTTTGCAAAAAAATTCAAAAAAAATTCTTAAATATCTTCAAATGAAAAGACTTTTAAGAAAATGAAAAATGGGAATCAGGTCAGGGTGGTTGTGAGAAAAGTGAAGAGATAAGATGCTAAGAGTGTGAGGGCAAGGGACATATAAAGCACATGAGTGTCCCACTATGATTAAGAGACAAGGCAAGAAAGCTGCACATAAGGCCATTATTAGCGATAGAGATATCGAGTCGATGGAGTTAGGGGGTGAATCACCACATGAAAGGAATTTTAATGTGTTCATGTCAAGTCATGTTATCACTTCTAGTTTGTCCCACGCCAATGAGGACATGTCTAAATGTGAAATTCTCGACAATATTTTTAAACATTTTGCAGAAAGTGATAGTAAGGAAAGAAATTTGAGAGAAGGAGAAGGGGGACTTCAAAAAGGTTTTAGTGATCATTGCACCCAGACTTTAAAAATAAAAAAAGATTAATAAAGATTCGTCTCTTAGGGTGTTAGATTTGGAGAATGAGATGAAAGTCGTAAAAGAGTGTGAGGCGTTAATGAGTCCACTCTAAAAGGTGAAAGTTTTTTGTGTGTGTGTAAGCAGTTGATTAATATCGGTAGGGAGAAGACCGATTTGATCAACACCATGGATAGTCTTATCATAGATCATCAATATTCATTGGAAACTCATAAGAAACTTAAAGCTTGTGCATCCTAAATCAAGATCACTCTTAAACATGATCCGGACGTCAAGGTCACTTTAGAGGGTACATTTACGAAGGATGGAAAAATGCTCCTCAATCCTACATTAGGTAATGTTAATATAAAAGGAATTGGCTATGACGGTGCCTCCACTTCCCATGTCGTACCCGATGGTCTTCTAGTTTGTAATGGATCCATATGGCCCTCGTCCTAAATCACCTAGGAGACATAACCCACCAAAGAGATCTCATCGTATAAATTTTGAGCGAGTTGGACCCAAGCCCTTTTATATGCATTCCCATTGCAAACAAAGATGTCACCTTAAATAGTTTTATTTTATTCTAAGTAGAGTTTCTCACCTTCATGTTCCCCAGTATGTTCCCACGTGAGCTCCTACACATGGTCCTGCGTGCACTCCCATACGTGTTACTCCACATGCTCCCACACATCACCATAGAGATTTTGAGGGAGTTAAAGTTGAAGATCAATGGGCTTGCACAACGGACTTTCTTGAAAAATATTAAATAGTTTGACGTTATTGGTGTGAGAATCATTTAAGTTCATGGCATGTTTATTAAGATGAATAGATTTAATAAGAGTTCACAACTTTTATATCCAAGTTATACTTTGAGTTTTTTCTTTATAAGTGTTTCATGTCTTCGTGGACGCTTGTTATGAATCTTTATGTTAATTTCCATATGGAAAATATTCACATAACTTCATTCCGCTTCCACGATTTGGATAATTTAGTGTTATTTCATAGTGTGTTGTATTTTTAAATTTTATGCTATATACTTAAAAAACTATAAAACTTTAAAAATAGTTGGTTGAAAAGTTACCTTTTGAGATTATCATTACTTGTGTGTTCTCAATTATTCTTGTGATGGTATCTTTCTTCTTTATGTGATGCTTATATTTCATAACTAGGTTCCACTCCTTTGTCTATTGAGGACAAAAAAAGAGGGAGGGAAAATATAGGGGGATATTTTTATTTTTTCTATAAGAACTCGTATGCGTCATGGTATTTTTTTGTCTCGTGTGTCATGGACGTTCCATCGAGATGATAATCTCTTCGACCCAAACAAGATGAAAACAAAGCTAGTCAGGTGGAAGATCCATTCCATTTGAGGACTTGCACAAAAATTACTTTCTATTTCTTGATTTAGGAGGGTAGTTATTATTTTAGTCTTTTGGATACAATTTGGCTTCGATTTTTTTTTGTATCGGAATACCCAAAGGGGTATATTCGTAAGAGCGGGATTTATAATTGTTCATTTTTATTTTTATATTTTGTCTTATCCCGTTACACATACACTGCATGAACATGACTTCTTTGGATTAAATGATAAAGTTGAAGACATTTGGAGGATTAAAGAATTGTACGTCGTAGCAACCTAAGAAGAAGTTATGATTTCATTTGGTAAAATGTTACTTTGTCATTTCAAGGGTTTTAGAATTTTTAAATATTTTTTCAAAAATATTTTAAATTTTGTAAAGAAAATTTGTTTAAAAAATTTGCCGCCTCGTTAAAACGAGCTACCATGTCATTCGAACAAGACTAGATAGGTCGTTCAAAGAAGATTCGTTTATCTTTGAATGAACCATTTTTTCCTTCCTCTGAAATCTCGTTCAATGACTTGTTTGATACCAAATCGAACGAAAAAAGAATGTCGTTGAAATGAGGTACCCCTTCATTCAAACGATCAAGCAAGATTTTTTTCTTTAATTAGTTCTAATCCAAATATTTCATTCTTATCCTTTTATAATAAACCTTATTATAAATAGGATGCACGTGATTAAACTTCTCAAGAATTCTTTTTACTATATAATTCTATTTGTGATCAAACACCTCTATAATCATTCCAAACCCCTCAGAGTCATAAAGATCACTTTATCAAGTCAAGAAGAAGTCTTCTAGGAAAAAAAACCTTTGCGGAGAGAAAAATCCACTACTAAATTATGGAATCAAGGTTTCACTACTGAAGAAAAAAAGGTTGATCGGTGGATACAGAAGGTAGACCGCTGCCTATGGATTACTCTGGATCAAATCATATTATATAAAAGATTTGAAGACTTTGTGCGTCAAACTTAGTTAATCTAAGTTATTTGGAAGTCAACTATCGATGAGTCATTCTGTAGTACTGGATAAAGGTCTTTGCCCTTTGTAGGGATTTTTCCTCATCTCTACATGTTTGTGTGTGTACTTAATTTATTGCTTTATTATTGAAACACAAGTCATATGCAAACATAATTTAATCAAAGATTAAATTTGGTAAAAATTGGATTTTTATGTGCGAACTAAAGATACAAATCAATCCATTGAACCACTAGCATTCTCAACATTTGTTAGTAACTCGGGACACAAACTTGTTTAGGATTGCTACTCTTCCAGTCAGCCTTTGTATGTCCTTTTTATTTATAGGAGGTCGCATATTTATCAGTGCTTGAATTTTTTTTAGATTTTTATTAATGCCTCTCTGATTTACTATAAATCTAAGGAACATTCCTTCCTGCATGCTGAGCATACACTTGGTCAAGTTGAGATTTATTTGGTTCTTTTCTACCTGGTCGAACATCTAACCGATCTTTGATGTGGTTCTCGACTTTATTTCTCTTGGTGAGCATTTTATCAACATAGAACTCCATATTTTTTTTTATCTGCTCTTCAAAAACCTTATTCACTATCCTTTGGCATGTTTCTCGAGCCTTTTTGTGCCCAAAAGGCACAGTAATAGGTACCTTGACTAATGAGGAATTAGGTATTCTCCTAGTCCTCCGATCTCATCTTAATTTGGTTGTACCCTGAATATGCATCGATGAAAGTGAGTAATTCATGCCCAACAGTGGCATCGTTCAGCTAATCGATCCTTATTAAGAGGAAATGATCTTTTGGACTAGCCTTGTTGAGATCCGTGAAATCAACACACATGCACCACTTGTTGTTCTTCTTCCTAACCATAACCACATTGGTTAACCAATCATGTAGTTTTTTATCTTAAATGAAACTTGCTTTCCGAAGCATTTCCACTTCTTCTTGGATGGACATAATCTTCTCGAGGTTGAAGACACATCGTTTCTATTTGATTGGCTTGGCATCCTTGATAATATTTAGTTTGTGGAATATGAACATTGGGTCAATCCCTGGCATATTCGTGGCTCCAAGTTATAAAATTATCTCACTGTTTGAGAGAGTTTACTGACTCCTGCTTGAGGGATAGATCCATGGATGAGACGACCTATGTTTTCCTATATAGGCGCTCGTACTTAATGACTACAGTCTCAATTGTCTTTACATATTGTCCTCTGACCAGTTCAGGGACAAGTTCTTTGGCTAGAGAGTAATATGGTTTCTCAGGGAGTAAACTTCTCATCAATTCACTGATCGTTGGCTTTTCCTCATAATCCACATCTTCTAGTTTTTCACTGTTAAGGCGTGTGATAGATTCGCACGTAGTTTCTCCTAATAATTGGATAACACTTAACAAATAAGATACTATATGATTGATTTTTCTCAAAAGCATAAGTTACTAATGAACAGATCGGTGAGCTATTAAAAGCTAGAGATCTGTACACAAGGCATGTTGTTATACTGAATCTCTATTGAACCAGAAATGATGCAAGAAATTGACTTACAACACATCTCGCCTGGGACCGAGTATATATCGACAACTTGATATTGTTCCATATGAAGCAGATAATCAATTTTTCCATTATATTTAGGAGTTACTATAGGTGCCTTGAACTTGACAGGTATGAAGAACTTAATAATTACTAGGATGAAATGTGGTCTCTTCACAAAACTCCTATGCAAGGGATTTTTAGATTTGACTCTCTCTCCCAAACGATCATCCAATCGCTGGATCAGTTTTGATTGAAACGGTCTTATCTACTTGGTTGTGGGTTTGTATTGAGCTCTCTTCATGGGAAGTCGGCTCGGTATACATAAATCCTCACACGCTTGTTTCTTCTCTATGATTATAACCCTTAGCAGCTCGGGGCCGTAAACGATCCAAGGAAAAACGTCTGCTTAGCCTATTGTAATACCCCGTAATTCTGCATAGTTAGGAAAATACATTTTTTATTTAAATTACGTGAGTAGAGTAATTTAATGTGATAAAAATACGTTTTAAATTAAATTACGTGAGTAGAGTAATTTAATGTGATAAAAATACGTTTTAAATTAAATTACGTGAGTGGAGTAATTTAATGTTACGTAATGTTAATAAAGTTATATGACGATTAAAAATTTACTAAATGTGAGTAGTAAATTTTGAATGTTGATATGTACGGTCTAGCGATTTATATGGACTTACCCGAGTTATCTCAATCGAGTGTCGCGCGTAGACAAAAATTGAAGATGAGATGAGAAAAATATTTTAAAAGACTCAAAAGATAATTTAGAGTCCACAGATGATTCCTAAAGGGTCAAATTAGTCAAAATAGTGTACCCAGGGGTCCTAGTTGAGTGCCGAGTCATTTTCGGGCTAAACCGGGACCATTCGAGGGCATTTTGGTCCCTTTATATTTATGGGTAAGGAGACCTAGGAATTTTGAAACCCTAAATCAGATTATAAGAGTTAGAAACTAGGGTTAGAAAGAAAGAAAATCCACCATAGCCATTAGAGAGAAGAAAGAAACAAATTCCAAAGGCAAGAGAAGGAAGGAGGAAGAATTCTAAGGATATTTCACCACCAACTTGTTGGGAAGAAGGATTGAAGGATAAAAATCATCAATCATCAACAACAACCATGAAATCAGACCCTACAAATCATAAGGCAAGTGGTTATTTACAAAATAAATTGAGTTATAATACCCATATTTAAGCTTTATGAAGAACATGGTTTTTATGATATTTTTGGGAGTAAAACACTTGATTATGATCCATGATTGATAGGGATTTCATGTAGAACATTTTTGGATCTCCAAATATTTTGATATCATAGAAGACTAGATGATTAAATTGAACTAAAAATCTAGAATTATTATGAAAGATGGAAAGATTGTATTTTTAGGGTTCTTGAAAAATAGGATGGTTTTTAGTTAATTTGATCAAGATTTATAATGATTTTGTTATTTTAAATCGTTAGTAATCATCCCAGAACATGTAGGAATGATTAGAAATGATTGGTTGCAAATATGGTGGATTATCATGGAAGATATATAAACAAAAATGGTGAAACCCGCATGAAGAAGACGATTTGGGTCTGTCACTGCTTGATCGATCGATCAACCCTTGAATGTCGATCGATCTAGCAGTCGATCGATCGATCGACCCTGGCTGTACTTTAGAAAATTTGGTGGATAAATTTCCTTTTAATTACCGACGCTTAATGGGAACCTTAGTGATGATATTTTACCTATGAGGAGACTTCATAAATACTAGTAGGTGTACCATTAGATTTCTTCATAAATGATTGAGTGGGAATTTTTGGAGAAATGGACCGACAGGAAGATGATCGATTGAGCCGTATGTCGGTATTGTGAGAATTTAGTTACGGAACGAGTGAGAGTAAATTTAGGAAAAATACCAGTAGGTTAAAGATAACTTAACTACTGATTTAAGGGAGGGGTAACTAGGACCCTTAGAGTTGCGTGAATACTCAAATAAATGCAATAGTGAAATAAATTGTAAATTAATGAGTACGGTGAATATAAGTAAAATATATTATGTACGGGCATGATTTAATAGGTCGGGTGTGTGCCTACTAAATTATATAAAATTTTGGGTTAAGAGAATTTTACCTAAATTAATTATGTTAGGGTCGATGAGACATTCCGAACTAAGATAAAGTTATTATACGTTTGGGGTCGATGTAAAATGCCGAACCAAACCTTAAACTAGTGTCGCTATGAAAGAGTCCCGAACCAGAATATGTGTGTGTGTGTGTGTGTGTGTGTGTGTGTGTGTGTGTGTGTATATATATATATATATATATATAGTTGGGGTCGATGGATCATTCTTGGGGTCAATGAATCATTCCGAACCAAGAATCCTTTATGTGTGGTAAAAGGATATGTTAGTGATAAATGATATTCAATACATGATTGTGTGATAAAATGTATTCTATATGCATAATCTACACACTTAGAATAGTAGATAATGAGATGAATTGTAAATATCTTTGTAATAATTAAATAGCGTGATGTAATTATTACAAGAACAAGGATAACAAGCAGTAAATAAGTTATCTACGCTTATAGTACATGAAGTATGGATTATTAAACTACGGTGAGTAGGTCATGAAAACTTAGTGAGGGGGTACATACAGTGGGTATTATAATCTAGTTATCTGGGGTAGTATAACTAGGTGAACTAAGTATCCTCGTTAGACATGCACTATAGAAGAGAGGGGAGGAAGTTCAACGGAGTGTGAGAAACCTTAAAATGTGTAATCAATAACTCAATTGTGATAACTTCTTGCAAAATATTTTCGAATGTTTTGAGTACTAACTCTTGCTATGTAAAAATTTTAAAAAACCTTTTAGGTGCCCAGCCACAGGGACACCCAGCATGATTTCATTCCAGGGATTTGGGAGCTGTAGCACATGTGGATGTTGCAGGGATTGTTTAGACGTTTCCTCTTTTTCAGTTCTAGTGCAGGATCTTAGATTTAGTATTCTTAGTTAGGATATGTTGTCCAGTCTTTACTTTTACATTTATTCTAATTCTGGATTTTGAATTGATTTTTATTGGCCGTGGTTTTCGGAAAGACTTTATCTACATTGAGTTATTTATGCAAATCGTTTTATTATTACTGAAATTGTATCTTTTTTGTATGGGTTGTTTATATAGCTTAAGGAAGATAAAAATTGGCACTAGCTTAATTTCACGTAGGTGGTTAGTAACTTAAAAAGTTTTCGGAAGTGATGCTAAGAATGAACCATTAAAGAAACCTGTTTAAATTAAATTAAGGCTTGATCACCCAAGGTTTAATTAGGTGGGGTATCACAGATGGTATCAGAGCATCAGGTTCTAGTGTCCATAGGATCTGTACGGCTTACTGCGTTTTAGCTTAACGTTTTGACTATATTATAGCCCTACAATTAGGACTATTTATTCAATATCCGCTTTTACGTTATCGTACATATGCTCTTAGATTTTGTATAAACTGTGTACTTATACAATTTGATCTTATTTCAGATACCACCGAGGAGAAAGCGAGTGGAGAGGGCTGAAGCCAGAGATGAGGTGAGGGAGGCTCATCAGGAGCCACAGGTGTCGATACCACCACCCCCACCCGAGTTAATTTCCACTACTCAAGTTGCAGTGATAGTGGCTCAGGCAGTCGAGATAGCGATGAGGGCCATGGCAGCCTATTTTCCTCAGCCCCAAGTACCTCCTCCCGTGGCACTGGTAGTTCAGGTCCCAGCAGGACCATTTACTTGGCAGCGAGTCAGAAAGACATTTCAGAAAGGGCACCCACCCGAGTTTCAGGGTAGTACCGATGTAATGGAGGCGTGCAACTGGAAGAAAAATATCCAGCGCCACTTGCGCATGATAGAGTGCATCGAGGTACAGAAACAAATGCTAGCCACTTTTCGTCTGTCGGGAGCGGCCTTACAGTGGTGGGAGTCAGTTACCACCATCGAGGAAAGGAGCATTATGGAAATTTCTAAGTTTTGGGTAAGGTTTGACCACAAGTATTTCCCTCCAGCAATAGAGTCAGAGATGAGGAAGAAATTCAACGAAGTGGTTCAGGGTGATCGCTCAGTTGCTGATTATAAGGAGGAGTTTACCCGCTTAGCTAACTTTGTGCCAAATGAGGTGAGCGGTGAGGAGAGGAAGAAGTCAAAATTTATGGATGTCTTGACCTGGAGAATCAGACAGCACTTGATCGGCAATTTGGCGTTAGTGACTTATACAAATTTCGTCAATGCCGCTCTACTACACTGTCAGGACCACCGCTTCCATGCGAGGGGAAACAAGAAAGGTGAGCCTAGCCAACCGGGCAAAGTAAGTGGAAGTAACGACAGCAGCACACCACAACAGCAAATAGTGGGTCAGTTAGGGCAGGATTCCCGACAGGGGAACTCTACCAAGAAGTTTAAGCACGGGAGGCATCACTTTGATAGACAGGGCCAGCAGTGTCCCCAACAAATAGTTCCTCAGGGCCGACAGGACCAAGGGAATCAAAATGGAGGACAGCAAGGCCAAGGTCGACAGGGCCAATGTCAAGGCCAATAGAGCTAAGGTTGGAGGCAGTTTCAGGGTCAATGTTTCACTTGTGGCTAGCAGGGTCACAAGAGTAGAAATTGTCCACAGCAAGACAGGGCACAACAACAGGGTGCCCAATAGGGGCAGCAGGCTTTCTTATCCCCAATAGTAGCACAGGCCCCACAGCCAGGACAGATGTAGTACGGACGTGTGTTCAACGTCTGTGATATTCCATTTCAGCCAGCACTGCCGACAGTCACGGGTATGTTTCCTATTCATGGGCTTGAGGGTAGTATTTTGTTTGACACGGGGGCGACGCATTCATTTATTGCCACTAGATTTGCACGGGCAGCCGTCCTATTAGCGACAGCTCACACTCATCTTATGTGCGTGGAGTCACCAATGGGTAGTGGGTCCCTTATACACTCGATTTGTAAGGGTGTGGACATTATGGTCGGGAGATTGAGTCTAGCGACAGACCTCCTAGTGCTGGATATGGAGGGATATGACGTCATCCTAGGCATGGATTGGTTGGCGCATTATAGGGCAATGGCAGATTTTTATGAGAGGACTAACGTGTTCTCCATCCCGAGATAAGAGATGTTCCTTGTGGGAATACCACTCCCCGAAGGAGGATCGTGAACTCATTTATATTATAATGAGGAGGAGACCTCACAGGGGGTTGTCGTTTCTCTGGACTCAATCCCAGTTGTGAGGGATTTTGAGGATGTCTTCTAGGAGATACCAGGGTTACCACCCAGCAGGGAGATAGAGTTCATTATTAACCTAGCGTAGGAGACGAGACCGATTACAAGAGCACCGTATCGCATGGCTCCTTCGGAGATGCGAGAGCTGAGAGAACAGATTTAGCAGCTTTTAGGACAGGGTTTCATTCGACGGAGTACATCCCCATAGGGTGCGTCGGTGTTATTTGTAAAGAAAAGGGATGGTTCACTTCGTCTGTGTGTAGATTACAGAGAGCTGAACAAAGTGATGATACATAATAAGTATCCATTATCGAGGATTGACGACTTGTTTGATCAGTTGAGAGGGGCTGCATACTTCTCAAAGATCGATTTGAGGTCGGGTTACCACCAATTACGCATTCGTGAAGAGGATGTACCTAAGACCGCTTTCCTGTCGCGGTACGGGTCATACGAGTTCAGAGTAATGTCGTTTGGGCTAACTAATGCGCCTACAGTATTCATGGATCTCATTAACAGGGTATTTAGGGAGTTTTTGGATCAGTTTGTGATTGTATTCATAGACGACATTCTGATTTACTCTCGCATGGAGGAGGAACACACTGAACATTTACGAATGGTTCTACAGACATTGTGGGACCATCATTTGTACGTCGAATTTGAGAAGTGTGGATTTTGGCTTCGGGAGGTTCAGTTCCTAGGCCACATTGTATCAAGCAGAGGCATTGTTGTTGACCCGAGTAAGGTATCGGCAGTGAGGGAGTGGGGACAGCCCACGACACCGACCAAAATTTGCAGTTTCTTGGGGTTGGCCGGTTATTATCGTTGCTTCATCAAGGGGTTCTCAAAAAATTTCGAACCTTTGACAAACTTGACTCGGAAGGGAGTGCCCTTCGTATGGAGTGACAGTTGTCAGTTAGCATTTGATGAATTAAAGGACAAGTTGACATCAACACCCGTTCTTGCCTTGCCTAGGAGCGGAGTGGAGTACCGAGTCTATACTAATGCATCCTTATAAGGGCTTGGGGGTGTGTTACAGCAGGAAGAGAAAGCTATAGCTTATGCATCTCGAAAGATTAAGCCACATGAGAAGAATTACCCCACCCATGACCTCGAGTTGGCAACGATCGTTTTTGCATTGAGGATATGGAGACACTATCTTCTGGGCGAGCAGTTCACTTTATTCATGGATCATTAGTCACTTCAGTATCTTTTCACTCAAAAGGATCTGAATATGAGGCAAAGGAGGTGGCTTGAATTCGTTAAGGACTACCAGTTTGATATACAGTATCATCATGGTAAGGCTAACGTGGTGGCAGATGCGTTAAGCAGAAGACCTACCGGGGAGTTGGCAAAAATTTAGAAGGCGAAGTGGAGTGAACTTCGACATGAGGATGAGATAGCTAGAGCATGCATGGCAGTTTTAGCTATCACTCCCGAGAGTGTTATGCGAGTAGTGAGGGCACAGGCCGAGGACCCATTTTGTCAGGACAGAGTACGACAGCTACTGGCCGAGGGGGCAGAGTCCTACTCCATCAGCTGAGAGGGCGGCCTACGGTTTAATGGTAGGTTGATAGTACCCGAAGATGATGATTTGAGGCATGCCGTAATGACAGAGTCACACGGATCAAAGTTTTCAGTACATCCAGGTGGGGACAAAATGTACCAGGATATGCGACGATTATATTGGTGGTCAGGTATGAAACGAGACATTGTAGAATTTGTCTCAAAGTGTGTTACATGTCAGCTTGTAAAAGTTGACCATCAGAGACCTTCAGGGATGCTACAACCACTGGAGATTCCTGTGTGGAAGTGGGAGAGCATCTCGATGGATTTTATTACTGGGTTACCAACATCACAGAAGGGTCACGATTCCATATGGGTGATAGTGGATCGGCTGACTAAAGTAACTCATTTCTTACCAGTTCGTACGGATTATGATACGATGCGGTACGCGCAGCTATTCATTTCAGAGATCGTTAAGCTACACGGAGTTCCTATTAATATTGTGTTGGACCGAGATAAAATATTTGTGTCACATTTCTGACAGAGCCTTCAGGAGGCCATGGGCACCGACTTACGGTTGAGTACGGCGTATCACCCACAGACGGACGGTCAGACTGAAAGGGTAAACCAGATGTTGGAGGATATGCTGATAATGAACGTCCTAGATTTTGGGGGAGGTTGGGAGCCATACCTTCCTTTGGTGGAGTTTGCATATCATAACTCTTACCAATTCACTATCGACATGGATCCATTCGAGGCACTTTACGGGAGGCCTTGTCGTTCACCCGCCTGTGGGTTAGAGGTGGGGGTTAACAAGCTATTGGGGCCAGAGATGATACAGGAGACTTACTCCAAAATAGATTTGATTCGAGGACGTATTTGAATAGCTCAGGATAGGCAAAAGAGTTATGCTGACGTCGGTAGGAGACACGTGGAACTAGATGTGGGCGACCAGGTATTAATTCGAGTTTCTCCTATGAAAGGGATTATGAGGTTCGGCAAGAAAGGAAAGTTAGCACTGAGATATGTGGGGTCGTTTCCTATCATTGAGAGTGTGGGACCGGTAGCTTACAAATTGGGGCTCCCTGAGCATCTTCAGCGAATACACGATGTATTCCATGTAGCGTCGCTGAAGAAATACAAGAGGAGTGAGAGAGCCTTCTGGCACATTCCAGTGGAGGAGATCGATTTACAGCCAGATGTCTCGTACGAAGAAAGCCCTGTGGCTATTCTGGATTATAGTGAGTGCAAACTACGATCCAAGGTGGTACCCTTAGTGCTAGTACAGTGGGGACATCACAATATGGATGAGTCTACTTGGGAACGGGAGGAGGATATGCGAGAACAATATCCCGAATTATTCACGGCAGGTATTTTCTAAATTTCGAGGACAAAATTCCTTTTGTAAGAGGGGAAGTATGTAATACCTTGTAATTCTACATAGTTAGGAAAATACATTTTTTATTTAAATTACGTGAGTAGAGTAATTTAATGTGATAAAAATACGTTTTAAATTAAATTACGTGAGTAGAGTAATTTAATGTGATAAAAATATGTTTTAAATTAAATTACGTGAGTAGAGTAATTTAATGTTATGTAATGTTAATAAAGTTATATGACGATTAAAAATTTACTAAATGTGAGTAGTAAATTTTGAATGTTGATATGTACGGTTTAGCGATTTATATGGACGTACCCGAGTTATCTCAATCGAGTGTCACGCGTAGACAAAATTGAAGAAGAGATGAGAAAAATATTTTAAGAGACTCAAAAGATAATTTAGAGTCCACAAATGATTCCAAAATGGTCGAATTAGTCAAAATAGTGCCGAGCCATTTTCGGGCTAAACCGGGACCATTCAAGGATATTTTGGTCTCTTTACATTTATGGGTAAGGAGACCTACGAATTTTGAAACCCTAAATCAGATTATAAGAGTTAGAAACTAGGGTTAGAAAGAAAGAAAATACACCATAGTCATTAGAGAGAAGAGAGAAACAAATTCCTAAGGCAAGATAAGGAAGGAGGAAGAATTCTAAGGAGATTTCACCACCAACTTATTGGGAAGAAGGATTGAAGGATAAAAATCATCAATCATCAACAACAACCACGAAATCAGACCCTACAAATCATAAGGCAAGTGGTTATTTGCAAAATAAATTGAGTTATAATACCCATATTTAAGCTTTATGAAGAACATGGTTTTTATGATATTTTTTGGAGTAAAACACTTGATTATGATCCATGATTGATAGGGATTTCATGTAGAACATTTTTGGATCTCAAAATATTCTGATATCATAGAAGACTAGATAATTAAATTGAACTAAAAATCTGGAATTATGATCAAAGATGGAAAGATTGTATTTTTAGGGTTCTTGTAAAATAGGAAGGTTATAGTTAATTTGATCAAGATTTATAATGATTTTTGTTATTTTAAATCCTTAGTAATCATCCCAGAACAGGTAGGAATGATTAGAAATTGTTGGTTGCAAATATGGGGGATTATCATGGAAGATATATAAACAAAAATGGTGAAACCCGCATGAAGAAGACGATCTGGGTCTGTCACTGCTTGATCGATAGATCGACCCTTGAATGTCGATCGGTCGACCATATTCCATCGATTGATCGACCCTGGCTGTACTTTAGAAAATTTTGTGGATAAATTTCCTTTTAATTACCGACGCTTAATGGGAACCTTAGTGATGATATTTTACCTATGAGGAGACTTCATAAATACCAGTAGGTGTACCGTTAGATTTCTTCATAAATGATTGAGTGGGAATTTTTGGAGAAATGGACTGACGGGAAGATGATCGATTGAGCCGTATGTCGGGATTGTGAGAATTCAGTTATGGAAAGAGTGAGAGTGAATTCCGGAAAAATACCAGTAGGTTAAAGATAACTAAACTACTAAATTTTGGGAGGGGTAACTAGGACCCTTAGAGTTGCGTGAATACTCGAATAAATGCAATAGTGAAATAAATTGTAAATTAATGAGTACGGTGAATATAAGTAAAATATATTACGTACGGGAATGATTTAATAGGTCGGGTGTGTACCTACTAAATTATATAAAATTTTGGGTTAAGAGAATTTTACCTAAATTAATTATGTTAGGGTCGATGAGACATTCCGAACTAACATAAAGTTATTATACATTTGGTGTTGATGTAAAATGCCGACCCAAACCTTAAACTGGTGGCGATGAAGGAGTCCAGAACCAGAATATGTGTGTGTGTGTGTATATATATATATATATATATATATATATAATTGGGGTCGATGGATCATTCCGAACCAACTCTCACTTGGGGTCGACGAATCATTCCGAACCAAGAATCCTTTATGTGTGGTAAAAGGATATGTTAGTGATAAATGATATTCAATACATGATTGTGTGATAAAATGTATTCTATGTGCATAATCTACATACTTAGAATAGTAGATAATGAGATGAATTGTAAATATCTTTTTAATAATTAAATAGCGTGATGTAATTATTACAAGAACAAGGATAAAAAGCAGTAAATAAGTTATCTACGCTTATAGTACATGAAATATGGATTATTAAACTTCGGTGAGTAGGTCATGGGAACTTAGTGAGGGGGTACATACAGTGGGTATTCTAATCTAGTTATCTGGGGTAGTATAACTAGGTGAACTAAGTATCCTCGTTAGACATGCACTATAGAAGAGAGGTGAGGAAGTTCAAGGGAGTGTGCGAAACCTTAAAATGTGTAATCAATAACTCAATTGTGATAACTTCTTGCAAAATATTTTCAAATGTTTTGAGTACTAACTCTTGCTATGTAAAATTTTTAAAAAACCTTTTAGGTGCCCAGCCACAGGGACACCCAGCATGATTTCATTCCAGGGATTTGGGAGCTGTAGCACATGTGGATGTTGCAGGTATTGTTTAGACGTTTCCTCTTTTTCAGTTCTAGTGCAGGATCTCAGTTTTAGTATTCTTAGTTAGGACATGTTGTCCAATCTTTACTTTTACAGTTATTCTAATTCTGGATTTTGAATTGATTTTTATTGGTCATGGTTTTTGGCAAGACTTTATCTACATTGAGTTATTTATGCGAATTGTTTTATTATTACTGAAATTGTATTGTTTTTGTATGGGTTGTTTATTCTGCTTAAGGAAGATAAAAATTGGCACTGGCTTAATTTCACGTAGGTGGTTAGTAACTTAAAAAGTTTTCGGCAGTGATGCTAAGAATGAACCATTAAAGAAACCTGTTTAAATTAAATTAATCCTTGATCACCCAAGGTTTAATTAGGCGGGGTGTCATACCTATTTAGGTCACTTATCCTCTATTGAGAGAGCGAATGCCCATCATAGTGATCAGTAGATCGGATTGATGAGGTCGTACCAAGGAATTAAGATTTATCATTGGTTGATGTAGAGTACCTAGATATACTCATTTCCTATCTGCGTTACCTTTCCTCGTAGGGTTTTAAAGGTAACATTTCTCCTCTAATGGTTGGACCAATTATGGGCCTAGTTTGGAGCATCTATGTGACATGTCTCACTGTCTCTTGCATTTCCTATTAACCCTTGGTTATGTTAATTGGAATTACTAGAAGATCCCTTATACCAAGAGTGGAAAATGGATTGAAGGCATTATCATTGGCATGACTACACTCTGGATTGTCCAGCATTTTTCAGTGTTTGCTGGTAAATGACTGAAAAAAATACTATTTGCTAGGAAATGGGTAGGAAACAAATAATGTCTTGTCATTTCCTTTAAACAACGCCAATATGTTGGTGGGTAAATTTGGTTTGCTGATTTGGATTAATCTGGCTTAGTTAAACTAATAATTATAACCGCAGATAAATTAAGAAAGAAGTAAACTAGAGAGAGATGAGAGACAAATAGAGGGATTCAGGTCAATGAGGTTCCTATATCCACTGGTACAATGTCACTATGCATTAGGGTTTAGTGCATGCCTCTAAGGAACTCTCTAGGGTTTAGATAAACTAATTTTAGTTGCCCTTAGCTAAGACATGTCTTGAGATATCTATAGTAGTTGAAAGACGAAGAGATGAAATACCTTTATACTTTAGGTATTTATATCTTTATATTATAATTAGCAGCTAGATATTCTTCACATGCTTGTGCATGGTGACTGTTAATAATCCCACGTGTGTATGTTCACATTACTGATTGTTCACATTCTTAGGGCGGTCAGCTAGAGTGCTAACCAACGATATAATGGTGTCAACCATGTTTGTTCGCTATTTTTGGCCCACTGAGTAAAATGACAAGTGTCACCTTTTTATAAGTACACATGGCGATGTTATTTCAGGTTACAATTTTGGGTTAAATAAGTTTACTATCTCCCTTAGTTAAAATAATGTCTAATTATATTGTTAATCCTTGAAATTTATTCTAATTATAATAATTTAATCTTAAGATAAAGGCTAGTGAGTGAAAGTTGAATACATTTTTGAAAATTTATAATCATTATTGAAAAATGTAATTTTCAATTAAATATGTGAGAATTATCTTTTGATTATTTTTTATTTGGCATCCTTATACCACAAGTTAAAATTAATCCCATCGAGCATCCTAGTTCTCTTATGAAGTGAGATTTCTCATTTGCACATTAAATCATCCCACCTTGAACTAGACGTATTTAGTATCTTTTAATTATGCTACGTGGATAGTCCCGGAAACCTCTGTCCAGCATACTTGAATAGCCAATATCTTTTGGTTCCACAATTAATGAAAAAGACTCCGTTAGGGAAATATAATTAATTATGTTTAAGTGTATACCATCTATTCATTTCTCAAATTCGAATCCAATCGTGTTGAACATACCCTTGGGAGAGGGGGGGTTCAAACTCACTCCCATTCAAACTCTAGGAATTATCACTTAAGAGTTTTAAAAGTAATGGATGTCGTGATCAATTCATCCATTAGGCACCATACAAAGCTTACACGAGGAATTAATCACATCAAATTCTTAAAACACTAATGAAGATCGTGTGGCTTATGTTAAAAGTCATATCCCACTTAATATCTTAAACTTGAGGGTATTTTGAGAACCTATTAATTCAATTCTAAATGCCCCAATTAAATACTTGATAATTCCCAATTTATTGTCGCTTTAGGATTTATAACTTAGGCTTCTTCACCTTTTAATTCATTGCAATATAGTTGTAACGCCCTGATCCGAATTTATGAGTTATCCGTAGTCAATCTGGTTCGACCCGGGCGTTAGGTGTGAAGTGCAATGGAACAATCCTATATAATGTTTCTAGTCTAGTTTTATTTTAATTAGCGTTTCACTTGTTTAGCCTGCGATGCCAGTTTCAAGATAAACTACGTGGAGGACCCAAGGGGAGTACCTCAAAGTCCAAGTAAACAAATATACTAATGCAAAGATAAATAAAGTGCTTACCTGTAAAATGCCCTTAAAATACGAAATCGCTCCCAACCTGCCATAACAAAGCGGGGATATGAGCCTATGCCCAGTGAAAATACACAAGCAGTATAGAAACAATTGGCAGGAAAGATATTCACACGCTACAACCACATACATGTGAATATATACATGTACTTCAAATATATGCATGTAAACCTTAAAAAATACATATTCCAATGCATTAATCGTTTTACTTCCGAAAATCTTACTTATCCATATTAATTTACCTTAATCTTGTAAAATACTTCCTTTACTCGTACTTAGCATTTCTCACTTTTTTTAACACACCCGATCCAACACTTGAAACAATTATTTGATTTATCTGAACCCTTCCTTTATTGGAATTACCCTTTTTAATTTAATTCAATATGCTTTAGTATTTTTGTTGAAACTCACCCTTTTAACACACGTAAGCATCGTGTTAGAAAATACTTATTTGTCATTTGAAAACCTTTTCAATACATACTTGTGCAATTTATGGGTTTAACCACTAAGTTGCTTACTCACCCATTTACCCACTTAATTTACCATTTTTACCTTATCTTATGGACATTAATAGATTTACGCATTTACTTGTCCATTTCACATATACCGGAACATTTATCACATTCATTCAAGTTAGATTGTATGAACACACTCTACCGCACAATCCATTTTCTTTGCATGTTCCATATTTTCTTTATCTTTTCTCGAAATCTTCCTACACCGCATACTTCCACGGGCTCCACACCATTGGCTATGCACACCATATTCCCTAGCCAGTGGTTTAGGTCTTTTCACCCAAGGGCTCCTGGCCCTTCCTTCTTTACCCTGATGTCATCCGAGCTCCCTTTTATGTGTTTAACATTTTACAATGTCCACATTATTCCGTTTTCCCTTTATCTGGTCGAAGTCAAAACCCGAGACTTTACCGCCCCAACTTGTGTTACACTTTGGAAATTCACCATTTCATGTACTTTATACTTTAGCCTTGATTTTTATTCCAAAAATCATATTGTTTAGGACCATTTTGTGTAACACCCTTTCTAACATTTTATTTCATAAAATGTTCCACTTTAAGTAGAATTATCATTTTACCCATTTATTTCTAAAATCAACTTTTTACTCCATTTTCATGAGTGTTAATTCCTAAAATACCATAAAGTCATTCATACTATTATCTTAAGTGTTATAACATTTTAACACCCTTTTACACTTGGATTAACATTTTCCTTAATTGGAAACACTTTTATATCCTTAATCCCTCTTTGATTCCATAAACGTTAATCCTTTTAACCTTACTAAGTTACACTCTACTTTTCGAATTTTCCCATTGACACTTAGTGAATACTTTTATCAAAACCTTTCAATACACACAATTCTGTACTCCTTTATTCAATAGATACATTCACATTTAAGACTGTTTTTGTAAGAAAATTGCCATTTTTTATTTAATATGTAGTCTTTTAACCTCATTCTTAACATATCTTTTAGCCCCAATTACACCAACTATGAAGGATAAAATCCTAACCTTTCCTTTTTGTGTTTAAGTGCAACAAAACTTATCTAAAGTTGTTTATATACTTAATAGAAAAATTCTACAAGTTTATATACATGAAATGATGGGTTTTAAACCCAAAAATCCTATTACGTGATTTAAACATATATTTCACCAAAGTAAGTCATTATTTTCAAACATTTCATTTCATAAAATGTTTAATACCAATATTTCTAGAATTTCCCATTTTCATAAAAATACCATCTTTCATTATTCTAAAACCTTGAAACATTTACTTATTCTTTAATTTCAGCAAAATATTATTTTCCAACAAAATCACATCATTTGCAAACATTTTATTTCATAAAATGTTTTTCATTAACATTTCTAGAAAATATACTATTTCCACAAAACACACACTTTTGCTCTTTCAAAATCTTGAAATAATTATCCATTCTTTTTTTTTAACAAAAACAACATCTTTCAACATTTTTATTCCATAAAAATGTTTGTTGTCTTCTACATAATAATTCTACCATTCAAATAATTACACCCTGCTCAAATAGTCTAAATACAAGACTACAAATGAAAAATAACATTTTTACACAAAGAGTAAGGTTTAACCACCTCTAATGGCTCTAATGGTGGTGTTAGTATAGGAGGAGCAACCCCCACCTTCAAAGGTGGCCTCAAGGGGTTACTAAATGCATCCTCCAAAGCTCTAAAGCAAGATCCACTTCAACTCCATTAAAACCCACCTTCTTCTTCTCTAAAATCCTCCCAATACTCTTCCCAAAATTCGTAGCTCTTCCTTGTCCATGGTGGAAATGGGTATATTAGGTTCAAACGTGGGGAAACACATCATAAAAATGGTGGTCTATGGTGGAGGAGTGGTAGTTTGGTGGTTGGAGGTGGTGGAAGACCATCCACCTCTCTCATTCTCTCTCTCTCACTCTCTCTCCTTCTTCCATTTCTCCCAACACACAAATAACCTTAAACAGGCCAAAAAAACTTATAGAGCCTCCCTGAAGCCTAAAAATTCCATTTTACCTTTCCTAGGACGATCTGTGCTTGACAACACACAAAATCAACGCTCCAAAATGTGACAACACACAAGGGCAGTCAGATCTAAAATCCCGACCAATGTCGTTCGAAAGACTTCCATACATTGTTCTAATGACACAAGCCATGTCATCACTTCCCATTTTTGTGCGACCCTTCGCGCGACCTGCTACTGTAATCCAATAACATGTCGTTAAAAGCCCTTCTTTTAATGACCCTTTTAACGACATCTCACGACCTTTGTACTGTTGTTTGAATGACATCCTATGTCGTTTGAAGACCCTATTTCTTTTTCTTTTTCTTTTTTCCAACTTTTCACCCATAATTCCTCGATAATTATAAATAACTCCTCCTTAATTATACTCAACAGATAATTTAATTAATTTACGGGGCGGGATATTACAAACTTCCCTCCTTGGGGAATTTTGTCCCTAGTTTCATTAATCCTCAAACTCTAAGGTCCACAAACTTCCACCCAAAGTCCTAGGAATCCACCAAGGCAATTCCTCGAGTCCTTAGCGCTAAAGTCGCCAAATGCTTAATATAAAATATGCTCTAATGTTCACCATCTCATCAACCATGCCACTAAGTAGTTTACCCAAATTCTCCATTCACCCTATGATCAAATACAAACCATTCCTAGCATTACCTATGATAGTATCTAAGGCACACCGGTCCCTTTACGGGCAAACCGTTTTAAGCGATCAAGCTAACTCGAAGCAAATCATGATACAACCATACGTCACACACTGTTCTAAAAAACCCGCCTAGGCTTAAGGCTTGGGAGAAACGCCTCGCCTTACGCTTTTCACGCTTTATTCTTGGTAAAACCCTTAAGGCGCACTTTTTTCTAAAAACAACAATGATTTAGTGAAACGATGTCACCTTTTAAAGAATTTGTTTACAAACCGAACCATTATCTCATCCAAAATAATCAAATAGTATTTTAATTTGCATATATTCAGACATATTTTTATGATCTGTGCAATTTTTGTATTTTAATAGCCTTGTTATGGTTAAAAAATATTAAAATATATTAAGAAGGCCTAAACGCCTTTTCACGCCTTTTTACGCCTAGGCCCGCCTAGGCTTCTAAGGCTTAAGGCTTGGCCTCCATGCCTCAATCACGCCCCGCGTTTTTTAGAACCTTGACTCATATATATCACCAATAATAAATTTTTAGCTTCGACTGCACATCCTATGTCCCACCAATCTCTAGATTATCCTAACTCTATAACTCGCACGAATTTGCCGATAACCATACCATGTCATACTTTCACTCCAAGAATGAATAATCCATAAAATCATTATTGTACACCCAATCTATACCTTTCATTGCATTACTTGATGAACCTAACATTCCCTTACGTATCTCATCCTTGAGTACTCACTGAAGTCTCACTCGAATCCAGTCATTTTGATGAAGCAACATAATATGCTAGGTTTTTCCTCGATTTACCACACTATACCATATCCTCAATCCATCATCCCGCTCATCAAAACTCGAGCCACTGATTGTCCAGCCGGTAAGTCAAGATTCCACTAGTCTAAAGTAAGTTTGACACCATTAACAAATCGAGCGATCGAAAGCATATCCACCTACACGTAAAATTTTATGCAATAGTAAGAATACCTCAAACGGGTGCACTTAGTTTCTGAGTTGCATTGACCAAACCCTTCCCCCACACTCCCAGACCCAAACGCATCGTACCATGGAATAGTACAAATCTAAGTCACCACATAGGTGAGAATACCGATTCCCAATTACCAAAGTCGAAGGGAATAAACTTGAGTCAGAGGTACTAGCAATCGTTCCAAGTAATTCCGCCCATAGGCATCCGATTCTGACTTATATAAGAGAACCTATACCTTATACTAGAAGTCACAACATTCATTCACAAGACCCTCACCGAGCACTACTTCTGGGCATATGCCCTAACTTGGGTCACTAGTCATGATGAATTGAATATCAACCATTTATTCTCGTAATACTAGTGCAACATACAAATTGGTAGTCCTTGAGGAAGTCAATGCCCGACTTCCTAATGAGAAAGAAAGGACCTACCTTTTACACCCTTGGCATAAACGAATCATTCTTATTAATGGATACCACACGCTTCATCGACATCGAACTTATCCAATAACTAATTATGAAGTCACTAACCTTTCACACCTAGGTTATTTCCCGCTTAACATATCACGATTGAGATCCTAAACTCCCGTATTCATTACTTAGCCAAGCAAGGCTCTCACCCAACCGTGTGCCTTTGACCACAAGGTTGCTGTCAATTTACCTTATCATTTCCATCCACACGGGATTTTCACGATAACCATATCTGCTGTCATTAGTACCCTAAGGGCAATTAATATCACACTGGCTACATTCGCTAACCCGTACTTACTTGACAAGAAGTTCCAATAAATAATCCTTGTATTTCTAAGGCTATTCTAGCATACACTGTCGACACCCCGATATGACAATCATGTTTCAATGGTACCCCACCTTAACTTCCATTTAAAACCTCCACATGGCGTCATCACTCTAAGCCTCTAATACATTTCTTATTACCTCTCACAACCGAGTAGTACCGCACCCATACTATTCATTCCATGATATACGAGCATCATTCTTATAAAGACAAGACTACCTCTCTAACTCAGGGATTACACCACCCCTCTGTGCCGATTGGAAAGTCATACTCGATACGTACACCACACGACTTGCTCCCCAGGATCATCACCTATCCCTCAACACAATTCTTGCTAGAATGCTAAAGCTCCTTTTCACCGAACTTAATTGGTCTCCTAAGAACACCAAACACATTTCATGTAAAGTCTTAAAACACGACAAGGTTGTATCATTTGTGGTTCTATCATCATAGGTGAACCCTACAAACCTTTCAATAGTCATTTGATATCACTTGGTTCATGTGAGGACACTAATATACGAGCTTCTATCCATAGTGCACCTCAATCCTCAAACACCTCAAGATATCACAACCTTCGATATGTATCCTTAATGATGTCATACACAGCTTGTCCTATAGGCACCTCAACGTGCCTATGAACTATTCACCCACTAGTATTTCCTCACACCTAGCCATTACCTCGGTGGCTAAAACGAGTTTCAACACTAGATATAAATCGTATTTAGTGCCTAGTTTATGCTTGCCATATGTGTGCCCATTGTAGCTCAGCACTATTCCTTTATCTCTAAATGTGTTGGATTTATTTGTTATTTGTATGGATATTAACCTTAATCCTCTTTAATAAATAATTATGGATTATCTTATTTTAGAA
The DNA here is from genome assembly GCA_949130495.1 of Sambucus nigra. NCBI lineage: Eukaryota > Viridiplantae > Streptophyta > Magnoliopsida > Dipsacales > Adoxaceae > Sambucus > Sambucus nigra. The sequence goes on along the minus strand of OX422213.1, from coordinate 658,491,539 downwards.
ACTATCTTTATCTTTAACTATTATAAACGTGATATCTCTAATTATAGAAATATTATCATATTGTTGTTGAATAGTGCTTTAGATAAATTATTGAATCTGGTTTCTTGTATGCATTTGATTATATTAATATTTAAAGATTATTTTGCAGTCAGAATTATCTACTGGTAAACTTTTTCTTATTAGTTTAAAATTCCATATGGATCTTGAGCGTAAGGAAGGCAACATTTCCCCTAACCCCGCAAATTTTTGTGCATCATCGCGTGTGTCTCTAGTAATCAGTTACATATGGAAACTCATTAGCAGGACCGATAAACCCATCGTTATCATATACACTACTCCTTACCAGTCGATGTTGAATCATTGTATACCTTTATTTTCATTTTCTTTATTTTTTTCTTTATTTCAGTTAGCTATCCGCAGCAGATCATGATTGTAATAAATAAAGTGCCCTGTCACTATACTTAGTTCATGTTGGATGTAATAAAAATATTTAGTATTATACATATATGTGTTGAACTATTTTGAAGTTATCGAAATTACTATGTGCTACGGAAAGGTTGGTATGTGACACTCCAGCTATTCGTGTGGTTCTAATTCCTCATCTATCTCCCAAATTTCTTTGTTCCTCTAATTATCATACTAATTTTTAACACCTCAACTAGTGTTTTATTTTCACAACTAACTTACGTTTGTTGTTTTATTATATCATTAACTTAATTCGATTACTTAAGAGATCCTAACCCATAAGTTAATGATGTTAAATAAATTTCCTATCATAATAATTATAATTCCTTACTTAACTATAAGAACTCCTTTTACACCTTGAACTCTTTACTTTATTATTTATCAAATAGTCATGTAGTAATGTTAAATTCATAACTTAACATAACCTTTAAAGTTTTCAACATAAACTGAATTTGGCTTACTACCGTAATCATTATTAAATTCTCACAATAATTAAATTCAATGAATTGAGCCCATAATCACATTGATTATTCTACAGTAATTCAACACTAACCTCAATATATGATAAACTAATCCAATCAAATGCCACTAGTGCACAACATTAACATGCTCAATTTTTAATATCTCACTGACTAATTATGCGCAAAAACAATATGCTTTATTTTTAACAGCTCACTAACTAATTATTAATAATCCAGCTTATTTCATTCTTCCCTTTTTAGAAAATTTCGTCCTTGAATTTATTACCCATGATCTTTTACCATTCCACTAGTCACCTCTAGATCACAAACCCAAAAAAATTCTTCTCAATAATGATGTCCACCTAATTATCATAAATTTTAATACTTTTCATCTCCTAAACACGAACCTTGGACATTATTATCTAATTTTACACAATCACAAGTATCCATTTATTCTCTTATTCTCTTCAACCTTGAATGGAGTCAAAATGCATGAACTTCCTCTTTTCCCAAGACCGAAAGGAACACAAGAAACTCATATAATACCTTATCCACCTTAAGTTTAACACATAGGGATCACCAATAACACGTAAAACTATACAATTCGTTCCTAATTCCATGCTTATAACGTATCCCAATTGTTAACAAGATTTCTCTAATCCTTCATTCTCAAGGCATTCACGCAATTTAGCACCTCACTTACTCCTGAATTGTACGATTACTAGAGCATTACAGCCTACATTCTAAGACCACTTCTTTCCCAAACCTTACCGTAGGTCCTAAGACTTACATTCCATGCAAATATTGATACACACAACCATTTAAGCATGTGATGCTACCTAATAATGCTATTACTTATGGGTGTTGCCGCTAATAGTCTTCGTCTTGGGCAAGTGTACCTTACTATAGATGCCATTATCGGTATGCCAAACACATCATGCCTTGCAAACTCAAAATAATACCTCCTCATTTTGATTATATTCTAGTTTTAGGATGTTAAAATTGATGCATGACACCTCGATTAAATCCAGGCAATCGCACGGTCCGAAATGATTGAGGTACTATTGGTACTACGAGAACAATATAAGTTTGTGTCACTATAAAAACTCTTTATCAATGAATTACTGCTGAAGATGGTGAGGATATTCAAGCCCTCAGTTTGATAATGTTCCATGAACGCTAGTGCCGAATAATGCAATCGGTTGTCGAGAGACAACGACCACCACAAGCCCTTGATGTCATCATTGATGAGATATTACTGACTTAAAGATGCTGTAGTTTCATCCCTTCAATAGTGATCCCATATTTCCCCATAAATGTAGACTCCCCTAAAATTCAATGCATTATAAATGTATTAATGAAGTTAATACTTAACTTGATCTTAAGGAATCTTCACATAAAAAAATGTGCCATTTTTTAGGAAGATGGGTTGTCGAGGAACTTTTTAGTGTTTGGTCTTCACCTTAGAAGATGATGAACCTCATTTTGAATAATTTAAATGTTGAAACCTACTGTAACTGACTAGTTACCTTGAGTCGCCTTTCAAGAACTTACCAATGATATCCTTGGTTGCTAGAATCGATCGTTATGTGAGCTTCTACCCATCTTATAGTAATGAAATTTATGTTTAGGTCTCTTAGCACAAAAGGTATTTAAAACAAAGGACAATACCTATCTCAATCATATCTTAACTATTACATTGCCTTTATGATAAATGAAGGTACCTGATTAGATCTCTTTATGGTCCTCAACAGTGGGGTCACTATGAGTTTCACTTTTTAATGAACTTATTTCAATTTCCAAAGCTAAATGTCACAAACCTTTCTTTAATGTCTTACTACTAAGCACCTCAACATGTTTCGTAATTTCAAATAATCCAAAATAGTCGGCTATACTTATATATGATTCTAAGGATAACACTTACTAGACCAAACACAATCATATATAAGGATACCAATACAATGACTAAATCCCATTATGTAGTTGTTAAACACATATGCCTCTAAAGACAACATAATATTTAACTCGAACATCACAGTCGCATGCGTGTACAAATTGGAGTCATTACTCACCTTATAAAGTTAAAACTTGATGGTCAAAAGAACAAATCCCAAACTAGAGACTAAATGTAACTCTAAATAGTAACTTGAACCTAAAGTTATGATACGAAGTTATAACACCCACACTAGGAACTTTTGGGTTACTTGTTAGGAAACCCGGTTCGGTCTGGCTGCGTTAAGTATGAAGTGATATGAACCAACCTAAATAATTATTCTAGTCCATATAAATTGATTTAAATTACCAATTAAGCGTGCAATTCTATTTCAAGACAGGTAAATGTGATGAGAATTGTGGAACCCATTAGACAGTGTCCTAATGTTTTTTTGTGAAATACAGTGGAAAGAGAACAAATAACCAACCACTCCAATCTCTAGAAAACTCAAAATATAATTTATATAAAAAGTTAATACAAGGGTGGACCCTGAAGCTTTATATATAGACTTCCTACAACTTTTTTGGGAAGTATCCTAGTTAAACTAGGAGACTGCCCGCTAGCTAGATAAACATGAAAATAAACAACGAAAATATATTTACTAGTAGACTTAAATCGTAAACAAGATATATAGATGTTTGGTGAAATTTGAAAATAAATATGAAAAAGGATCCCTATGAAGGGGACCCAGGGTCGTGGCACGCCACCCCCCGCTATTTAAGGATCATCCTGAGCACTAAGGCGGTATGTTTTCCATCCTTAGTGGAACATGGGAGCGTGTTGAAAGAACCTCTGCATGCTTCAATGGTTATTTTTATTTCTTCCTAGCATTTTGAAACCAATATCAGCTTTGTTTTATTTGTTGGATAGACTAATTCTCTATACCCGAACAATCCAAAGTCATAGAACTTGAAATGAACTCTTGAAGTAGTAGTAACTGAAGCGGTGGTAGGTGGTGTAGTCTCTGTCACGTGTGTCTAGGTATTTGCTCGCCTCTTATCATAGTATTTAGTACCTTGAAGTAATTCTCCACCTTATATGCATATTTAATAGCTTATCTTAAAGAAGTAATTTGATGCAACCCATTTCTATCTAATATTTAAGCTGGAGTCCTTGAATGTAACGCCCGATTTTTTGTTTCATATTCTCCTTCATCCTAGCCTAATTTCACAGTAACTGAAACTACTCTAGATACTTCTTTACATGTATGTAACCCTTCTTGATACCTTTAACACATGCAAATAGTTTTCTTTCATAAGTCTGGGGGATGAAGGAATCCACCATCCCATTTTTAAGTGTTCTTAGTAAGTAATCGGATCCAAGTCAGTCGTGGCTATATTGTATACCAATTGATTCCACCACATTAATGCATAAACCTCTAACTTCACATCCACGTACTTAATACATTTGTAAATTCGATACTCCTTTAAATTAAAAAATATTCCATGCATTTTAACTAATCCATAAACACATGAGGATATATATTTCCATCGAACATACTCACGTCTACCTGAACATCAATATTTTTACCCTTGAAAAACAACCTAATCAAATTATTGAGTATGTCATCAATGAATACTCGACCTCGTAAACATTTTTGGGGTCCTCATAATGGCTCGTCTTGGCTCCTTACGGTTTCTGTGAGGCTGCCTAATGTGGTTATCTAGGAGGATTGTTTGGGCCCATGTGACAATTTCTTTCTCTTATTGTCTTGAATGTTAAATTAGTATTCATGTACCCTTTATTTCACCACCCATGACACGTTCTTTAAGTGAAACATAAAGAGGTTTACCACCATACCTCACACCATCGTGTAAACTGTCACGATAATTTATTTATTTTTATCGGTCTCTCATCGACATATAACGAGCGACGAGTGAGTAGAATGGCATCCTCTTCATTGGTTTCCTCCCAATCCATTCACAATTTCAATGGACCAGGATGAGTTTCTTGGACCCATTTTAACACATCATTCTTGGACTCCTTATACCCCCATGATGCCGATTGTGGGGTTGAATGAATAAAATTTCTTTTTCGGCATTTGTCAAATTTTGAGGGGCCAATGCTCCATTAAGGATCACCTCCTTCTTTGCTTGCAATGGTTATTTACCCAAGGCCCTGTTTACCCTGGCTTGTTTTGAAGTTTTTATCTTCTCATCAAACAAATCAATGAATTCCTTTGTCATCTCAAAAACCCATATGGGCTATTTGAATTTATTACTATTCCAAAGCTGTTAAGGTCGCTTCAAAATAAAAAAAAAACTCCAATGGACCCATGGTGTTGGGTTGCACCCCCGACAAGTCGGGAAATCCTTAACATGGAACATGAGGGGCTGCGACTGTATCACCTCGCTTGTCATTGCCAAGCTGTCACCTTCGTGGGGGCTCCACTAGGTGCACAGAGGCCAGTGGGGCACTCTCTTACTTTAATCCATCCACCCTGATGGTCAACACTTCGCTATGATGGTTTGGGTTATCCACGACACTTCCAATGTTGGCCACAAGCCCTCCTAATTTGATCCTTTAGACTTTTTCCTTGATGTGACCCTATTGTTGCTGGATACTTTGGACTAGATCCATCATGTTAGATAAAATATATTGAATGCTTTTTAAGGCAAATTCTTTAGTCTTGGATCGTTTCATTATTTTTTGAGGCATCATGGCATTGAGGTTTATACTCACGGGTAAAATACACACACGGGGATCGATTCTCGAGGGTAAAATGATCTCAAATACCAATTTAATATGAAACACAACAGAAAGAACACATATAACAAATCACTCCAGTTTCTAAAAAAGTCAAAATATCATTAATAGCAAAAGTGAATAAGGTAGAGAATGGGGCTTTATTTATAGAATTCTTATAACTTTTAGGCAAGTATTCCAGTTAAACAAGGAGACTCCACACTACCTAGGTAAAGATGGAAATAAACAACTAAAATATATTTACTCAAAGACTTAAATAATAAAAACAACTGTGTGCTAGAATTAAAAATAAACAAAAAATGAAAAGAAAAAGGGATCCCCATGAGAGGGAACCACTGCTATGGCATGCCAGCTTTAAGTAAGCAGAGCTACTAGAGTAAGAAGTAAGGATTATTTACCTGCAAAAGCCTCCCAGAAGATGAAATCTCAGCTAATTTGCCAAACAAAGGGAAAAAGTTCTATTCAATGCCTAATAGGCATTCCCCAATAAAATGCAGTACTTAAACAAACGACAAAAATACTGGATTTAACACCATGACCAATATAATTCTATATGTAATTACTATACAATATATTCATTAACCATGTTTTATTCCCCAAACATTATTTTTCAATCTGGTCAACGTTTCGCATAATCAAGGCCCAGATAGGAGTGCAAATTCTTATATTTTCGTATACTTCCAACAAAAAATCCCTACTAATTAACTAAATATGGTTCAAAATGCTATCCAGAAACATGCCAATACCAAACTTCCTCCGCCTAGACTAATCTTTATTAAATCCAAATTTCTTTAGAAATTGCCATTTTATTTCAAAAATGTCTATAAATCCATTAACTCAAATGGTTAATATGAAAAATCCTACTCTTAGACTAACTTTAAATCGTCCGATTTTATTTCAAAAGTATTCATTTACACTTAAATTAAGGCCACCATGGCAGTTCATGAAAAATCAGGAAATATTCGTGGAAGTCCAACAAAATCGGAGAGGCCGTTAATTGTTCATTCTGGTTTGGATATACCTCATGTTGACCCACATGTTCGGCAGGTACAGGTGTCTACTGACCACCCTAAGGAGAAACCGAATATACATGTTCAACAGGACTACAAAATTCAGTCAACGGCCAAGTTTGTTCAACCTCATTCTCTACATATTCCGATCGAGAAAATTACGATAGAGATATATGATAAGGAAAAATCACCTACTCCAACTTTATCGGAACAGATGGGTATGGGAAAATATCAAATGGAAAAAAATTCAATTGGTGACAATAGTCAACATACTCCAATTCATATGATAAAAAATAATCAGGATTATTTTCCGAAGAATACTTCTGATAATGTCGAGTCTAATTCTTATGAGGATATGTTTCCTCTAGAGGATATTCCAAAATTGTCAGCTCAAATAAAGGATGCCTTGCAAGAAGAGGATGACCCTGAAATTAATTTATTTGTAAAGTTACCAACTTATGCTTTAGGAATATCTTCAAATTCAACCAAATCTCGTGCTTATATTGAAAATTCAGTTGTGACAAAATGTGGAAAATTTCAAATGTTCAATGCTCAAGTTCACAACTCTTTTGACATATTGGGAAATATTGAAGACTCAACACATTCCAATCAAGTTGGGGTGAATAGAAAAAAAGGAGGAGCAACAGCGGATTCATTCCCCATAACTAAAGAGGAAAAAACATTTCTTAAATATAATTTAAGGCCTTCTTCTTATCGTTCAAGATTTCGTAAATTTTCGTAATTGTTTTTATTTTATTTAGCATTTGTAAGATCCTTAGGAGAGGCTTTCTCTCCTACATTTTAATAAAAGAATTTTTGATTTAAAACACACACACACACACACATATGTTTTTTAAAAATAACATTTTTGCACCCGATGTTTGAAAATATTTATACACACATAAATGTATCAAATCTTAGGACATTTCCCCCACCTTGATTACTCACACATCCAATTATTAACTCTTTATATTTTTATCCTTTAGAACACATCAAATTACTCACATATATCCATGTTACACCTAGGTTATACCCCGTTATGGGATTACTTACCCACCCAGTAGTTATCTTCCTTCAATTTATTTCATGATTTGGATCCGTCGATTTCCTTTATTACATATTTATCCATGCTTGTGGGCCATGTAAATTAAAACCCGAAATACAAATTTTGTGATCATTTATTCAACAATTATCCTTTTTTTCAAGAAACTTACCTAATTCGTTCATTTTTATAAATTTACTTTCTATTATGGAGTTCATCAAATCCCATTTACATTTACGAGCTTGCTTCGTATTCCATAAATGTAACAGACATTGCTTTATTGTTTTGGTTATAAGTCATAGCCATGACCAAGAGCTCTCATTGAATTTCCTTCGATTACTCCTTTATGAAAAATATTTCACTTTTCATTGAGTCACTGATTTTAATAAAATACCCGACTTAGGCCATAATTAAAAAATTATTCGACTTACGTTGTATTTTAACAAAACAACTGGATTACGCTATATTTATTACGTTAATAAACACAATTTTCAAGTTCCATTTTACTCTTTAAGATTTTATAATCGGCCAACAGCCAAACCACGCAAAATACTTTGTTCGTAATTTATATTTTTATTCCCTTTATGTACTTAAATATACATATTTTTTTGTTGAACCTTTTTAGAGCTAAATTCATTTAACACAACTTTTAACGTTTCATTTCTTATTTTCTAAAAATGAAGGTTCTTATGTAATTTCTTTTACAAAATTAAAATTCAAAACTATTTACATATTAGGAACTAATTCCCCAAACCATAAGTTTAGGGAAATTTTCGTAATTTTAACAAATCAATGGTTATATTGTAGCATTTAAAATTTCAAGGTTCAATTTTAATTTATAATAAGTTTGGGTTATTTTGTGGTTTTCCAATTGTCAAGGTTTTTTTTTTTAAATATTTCCCAAAATACATTTCCAACGTCAAATATTACATTCCAAGCTAGGTTCCAAACTATAATATTATGGGATTTTGGAGTTAAAAACAATTTTTGTAAAGTTTATGAGATAAAAACAAAATTTAAAATACCATTTAACTCCAAATAACAATTTAAACAAAGTCTAGGCTTTAAAGAATATTTCATAATACTCTTTATAACACAAGCCTTAAAATAATATTTCCATTTTGACATAAAATAATATTCATTTTAGCCCAATGTATGTTTCTCAATACTCCAAGTATGTTTAACCCAAATTATCTTTTCATGTGAAACGCACTCTCAAAATTTACCACATGCACATACATAAACACAAGTATGTATTTATCCCATTCAATAAATTCCTATATGCAAAATAAATAAGACAATCCCTTATCTAAAATTATTTTTGCATTAAGGAGACTTTGTCAAGCTAATAACTATGTTATGTTTAGAATTGGTCCTATTTAACCTTATACGATCAAGAAAAACATTTCTAAAATCTTATTGAATTTGATATGATTAAATCTACTAATAACAATAAAATATTAAACATATGACCAGGCTTTTTTTTAAATGGAAACCTTGACCCAATAAATACAAACTTAACACTAACGGGTCTTCAAATTTAACATTTTTTCAATTATGGGATAGGTAGAGTTATCCGTAACACTCATTTTCAGTTCATGTGGGATTTTTCTAAAGACATTAGGAGTTTAAGTAATAATTAGGTGAAATGTGGGCTATAAGAGAAGGATTAAAGCTTGCTAGATTAAAAGGGTTACGTTGTATTCATATTGAAAAGGATATGTGTTGTAGGGGCCATTTGTCCAGCCTGTACCTATATAGGAGATTCTCAAGAAATTCCTTGAACTGATTCAAAGTTTTGTCTAGGTTTGCTCACGGTCCGATTCGATTCAGTTTTGAGGTACTTTTTGGACCGAACCAACTTGGTCGGTCCTCTAAAAAAATGGATCGAGACCGGATTGATAATGTCGGTCAACCGACCCTAGTCGGTTCGGTTTTTTATAGGGTCGGTTCGGTCTAACCCGTCGGTCCTCACATTAAGGAATTACATTATTTATAATAATAAAAATATACCCGGGTCTGTTTTTTTCCAAACATTAAAAACAAAAAAAATATCAAAATTTGCAATTAATACATACCTATTATTGGATTAAACTATAATTTAAACTAATCAAATATTAAAATATATATTTTCACTATTAATTTATATATATTAATTTATATATATATATATATATAATATATTATTTTATATAGAGTCGGTCCGAATCGGTCCTAACAGGACTTTTGAAACTGTAAACCGTGGACCGGACCGACTAGATCGGTTCGCCAAAAAAACAAATCGAGACATAACTGATTAAGAAAAAAAGACCGAAAAAAAAGAGTCAGTTAAGGGTCGATTCGGTTTGGTCTGTCGATCCAGTTGGTTTTTTGAACACCCCTAGTTTTAACCTTTATTGGATGTCTTTTTGTTATCGGTAACACAACGGTGTTGCGGATATTTTGGCCCCTTATACAACTAAAATCTTGGGGTTAAATGTTTGGTTTAGTTCTACTCCAAATATAATCTACAAGACTCTTTATTTTTTTCTATTTTTTGTAACGGGGATGAATGTTAGGTACACAAAGTTGAATCTTTTATGTTTACATTAAACTAGTTTATTATAATGTTTTGGCTTGGTACAGAAAAATTTCTTCCTCATTTGATATATTCTTTCTTTTCGTTTGAGAATCTCTATAGTTATGTTGTGTTCCTACATATACAGGGTTCAACTCACACCAATGTAAATTATGACACGATTCAATAATATTTTGGTAATGCATATTCCAAGAAACTGGCCATTAGATTTAACATACAAAATATCACATTATTTGGATATTTAAAAGTAGTCACTTGGTTTGCTAACATGATGTCGAATTTCAAAAAATATAGATTTTAGTTTAAGTTGTACAATCGTGATAAAGATGACAAGACACCTCTTGATATCCCATAAATTTGATTCTTCACATGCATATTTAATAACAATTCTAAGATGCACTCTTTTGTTTTATTAAACTATGTATCACACAAAAGTTAATGAAGGGTATAAAACTTTTATTAATTTACACTGGCGTAAGTTAAAATCACTAAAAACTAACATCACTATGAGAAATAATATTATTTTCAAATTTAAAAATTTTGAAATTTAAATGAATTAATAATTTGAGTCTAGTCATTAGAAATTGTTGGTACTTTAGTAATCTTACATGTTTAATGCACAATATTATTTTTTAGACTAAATCTACTACATAATCACAATTCAATGGACGGCAATCGACACAGTTGTGTGTGTAAAACTTATTGCCCTGTTGTAATATTAACTTATCATGTCTAATGCAAGAATTAGTACAGTATAATACTGCAAAATATCAGCACTCCTTTGATTGAGACAAGGAATTAGTTATGTAAAAAACATTATGACTTTGCTCCCTCGTAGATATTTTATTATTGAATTAGGATCTAGTTAAAATCAAGGTTCTAAAAAGCGCGGAGCGTGATCGAGGCGTGGAGGCCAAACCTTAAGCCTTAGAAGCTTAGGCAGGCCTTAGGCGTAAAAAGGCGTTTAGGCCTTCTTAATATATTTTAATATTTTTTAACCATAACAAGGCTATCAAAATACTAAAATTGTATATATCATAAAAATATGTCTGAATATATGCAAATTAAAATACTATTTGATAATTTTGGATGAGATAATGGTTCGGATAGTAAAAAAGTTCTTTAAAAGGCGATATCGTTTCACTAAAGCATTGTTGTTTTTTAAAAAAAAAGTGTGCCTTAAGGGTTTTACTAAGAATAAGGCGTAAAAAACTTAAGGCGGGACATTTTTCCCAAGCCTTAACCCTAGACGGATTTTTTAGAACAGTGGTTAAAATATTAAAAAGGAATGTCCAACGGTGCCTTAATGCATTTCAACCTAGTCCATGTGTTGGAATGTATACATTTTTTTTTTACATATAGTTGTTGTAATGAATATGTAAAATTTTAACGATTCTTTAAAAAAAAACTTATAAAAATGGAATGTATTGAATTGTGAGATTTTCAATTATAAATGTAAACTTGTATATTTATAACTTATACAAAGAGGGTGAGGGACGAAAAAATATCATTTCAAAGTGAAAAAATTTATTTCCTTTGGAATGGATTGCAAAGCACCACCCCCAAAAAAAGCTTTATAAAATTCTTCTCATCTATTGATAAGTATATTCTGACATTTAAAATTTTAATCAAGTGCACAAAGCTCCAACTTACTTACACAGTCTTAGAGAGGCAGATGTCGGCTAGACTTACTTACTCCCATATATTGAGAGTTTTTCAATATATATATATATATATATATATATATATAAAAGGAGTGAGTGAGTGTGATGTCAAGAGTCATTTAAGTATTTATTTATCCAAAATTTCTGTTGGAAATCTCATTAACGTTTCTTTAAAAACGGAATATATTGAATTACACCACATGTATGATTTCTTGATTCTTTTATGTGTTGCATTATTACATACTAATATTGCTAAGGTTTATACTACCTAGATCATATATTATACACCAAAAGTGTCACTAAAATGTTTAAAGTTCAACCACGTTTGAATAGTCTTTATATCATTCAACACCTGCTTAAGTTCCTTTTTGGCTAGATATGGGTGATAAATTGTGGTTTTGGATTGAATTGAATTTTGACGTAGCACGAGAAAATCTAAAAAATCATAAATATGACACGACATGACATGACATGCATTTTTTACCTTTACATGAACTAGGTCCGTTTATACATAATACTATTAATCCAATTTATAACAAGCACAAAAATATGGGTAAATACACAAAAATAAGATATGATACAAAAAAAATAAAACTATTCAAAATTTTGACACGAGAATAGATGTGTTGTGTGGGTTATAAATTGTGTTTTTTGATTGTGTTTTAATTCGGGCACAACACAACAAACCTACTAAAATACAAAAATGATATTACATGTCAAGTCGTGTATTTTTTACATTTGCATGAGGACAACCTATGTAAAATAGGACATCGATATCCCAATTCATAATCACAAAAACATAAAAGTTTTGACACGAATAATTAACACGGCTAACATGATTTAAAGTTTTGACACAAACGTAGATATATTGTATCAATTTCATGTTATCCATGTAGTAAGTTAACTTTATATTGCCTTACATTGCAAATAAAAAGAAAATGCCATGGAAACATAATAAAACTCATGTAGCATGATATCTCAAAATACCCCCAATTTTCTGCTACCAAAACATCATACACCCCCTTAATTTGTTTTTTCATTATTATAGATAAATTACCAACACTTAATTCTTTTAGAGAGAGAGAGAGAGAGACCACAACAAAATAGATAATTGGTGGCAAAAAAAATCGTCACCAAAGACATTTGGTGACAAAAAAAAAATCGTCAAGCTTCTGTCACGAAAGCCCTGTCGCTAAAGGTTTTGGTGACGAAATACAAATTTCGTCACCAAATAGTACTACTTTTGGTGACGAAATATGCTTTATCACGTAATAACAGGCTTTTAGTTACAATTATTTGTAGCCAAAGATTTATTTTTTGCCACAAAAAGGCTAATTTTATCACTTAATCTCTATATACTATAAAATGCAAAATAAGGCATTTATGAGCATTTAAGACTTCTCATCATTGAGAGTGTCCACATGACACCCTATGTTTTATCTATACTATACTTTGAAAGGCTATACAAAAGAGTTAAGGCTCTCTTTATTTAGGGTATCCACGTGGATCATTCTGACCCTATTATATCATATACAGAGTTCGTATAATAATCTGTTTCTTTACTTCCCCCAAAGTATATTCATTTCCCACATACCTACTACATATGAAACGACGCCCCTCCCATCTCCCTCAAACCCTCAATTTAACATCCGCCTTCACCATCTTCTCTCTGCCCTAACCTAAGCAAAGCAAAAAATTAGCCATACAAGTAGTTACACAAACCCATAAACAATCATCTCCCTCTCTTTCATACGAACACAAACCCATCTGAGGTGTTTGGTGCAGAAATCATGTTGTGATATCCCGCATCTCAGTTGGTTTGACCTATGATTCTCTAAAAGCTCACCATGGTTGTGGTGCTGCAACCTGTACGTTGAATTTGAAATGTCGGCGATGTTGAATCCTAGCAAAGATGGGTCGTTAGCTAAAGTCACGAGACTGGTGAACGATCAAATCTCTGGGAACATCCCTCCCTCAAATGACTGGTCTATTAAAGGTAGATCAAAGCTTGGGTTTATAGTTTGGGGGAAATTAAAGAACCTAGAATCCGAGAAATTTAGTAAAGTAAAGGCTGAATTTGATGAGCTTCCATGAACCACTTGCGCGGCGGCTGTTGTTGTAGTGGCAGTAGTGGTGAGATTTGAACTCTCATTGCTGGATTAGGAGTTTGATTTTTGTTCTCTCTGAGCGTCTGAGGAGGGTTTTGGTTTGGACCTCTTGGTTTTATCGCACCCACAGCCAACGGGGACGTTAAATAGGACACCCCCTTTGGTCCAGTATCTTCGGCAGCTCTTACAGTTTTGACGTGGCTGGGAGAGGTTGTAATTTTTGTAGTAGCAGAACTTTGTGTTGAGAGATTCACACCGTGGACACTTCAAACCCTGGTGGTTCGGGCATTTATACATGTATGTTTTTAATTTCTATCGTATTTCTGCATCTACTTAATATACGGATTTTTTAATTGTGGATTTAATCCGTTTATGCTTGTAATTTGGGTGTCACTACTAGGTAAAAAAATATTAATGTTAACAGAAGTTAAAATGTTAAAAGTTTTTAGCCTTAAGGCCATGTTTGGATGAGGGGTACCTACACAAATGGATTTTGGCAATTAACACTTCAAAGTCATTAAACGTGCTTTCGCTTGGATGAGGGGTACCTGTACATGTGGGATTACTTATTCTTTTGCAGGTCTATCTCTTAGCTTACTCTCTTAACTTTCTTTAACTCTTCATATATAACACTCCTCTCACCTTCTTTCGAGCAGCACACCAACATTATCACTCCACTTCATTTCCAGCAATGTTCTTCCTCTATGTTGGTAAGAATAAAATTATTTTAAAAGGGATTTTTTCCCCTTTTGGGCGCTGCTTTATTAAATATCAGCTTCCATGAAATATTTCATGCTCAAAAATCTATTTTTTTTTGTGCCATGCTTTTCATTTATACTTTACAAAATGTCATCATGTATTTTTTTTTTTTCTTTTTCTTTAGGTACAATTATATAAAATTTTCTTTCCAAGAAGATTTCACATAATATTCACATGTTCACTAAATTCCTTTAGATTGGCATACACGTGTTTGTTATGATATATATAATACTATATTCATTTTACTTTATCAATTATATAATTGTTTAACATCTATTTGTAATATCAATATAATTGTTTAATTTTTTTTGCCACGACATGGGCTTGCCAACAATGATGGAAAAGAAAATAAATTAGGTATTTTTTTTTGGTGAAATGTGAATATATTACGACCAAGGAAAAAGCCCGAAGAAAAAAAAAATTAGGTGTTCAATGTGTATTTTAGATGTTTTGATTAGTCTTTTAGCCTAACTTTTTTAGAGTGAGAACCTTTTTTTTCAAATGATTTCAATTTTGTATATGCATATTCAGTACAAATAAATAATAATAAGTGTTGAATAAAATTAGTCTCTTTTTCATAATAGTCATATTACTCTTACCCTTAATAATAGTGATTGTTCTTTTATTTATTTAAGATTTCAACATAATCAATCATTAGTTAATTTGTTGGGATAGTGAGTTGTGAATGTTGTAGTTTTTTGTTTTACATATGAATTTTTATTTTCAATATGAATTATTTTTCCTTATCAAACATAACTATATATGCCAATGGTGTGGATCAAACGAATGAAACTATATAAGGGCGACAAGGCTAACAAGGGAATATAAATGGCATTGGGCACTGATGTATTGCCACATTTTATCTCATTAGATGATGAGAGGGTTAAGGGTGGAGATTTTTTATTTTATTGGGAGGTATTGTGACTCATTCTAATGTTATTTTGGCTTTTCAGTTGCTGAGTTGGAATAATTTAGACTTATCAGTGGCATGTTATATAATGTTGAATTCACATTTTGATACAATAGTATATGATTTAGGTGAGGTTCTACTTAACTCAACTAGGTTTGAATTAGGCCAGTTTTTATATGATTTATCCTTCTTAGAATGCTAAATGAGTTTGAACTACAAATTACAGAATGAAAATGTGGGGATACATACAATGCGATTTGCGTGTGACTCAACGCTCGAAAAAAACAAGACCGAGTCACGTCAATAAATCTTTTATATCTTATTTTATAACTAAAAAATGTTCATATCATTAACAACCCAATTTTATATTGTCGTTCTACAACAAACTTTGTGATAGAGAATTTAGGGGGCCAATAAGCCTTAATATTTGGAGGAATGCGTCCTCTTATGTGTACCCTTTTCTTGACCATGCGCCTATCGCGAGCTATAATGACAATGAGGGAGAAGCGACCTATATAGATATACAAAGAGAATGGGTCATCATCCAAGGATTATAATTGATTCGTGTTCGTACAGCATGATGGTCTGTTGTTTAATAAAACTTAAGTAATTGCATTATGAATTCTTTATATGGTGATAAGTCAACAGATTTTCAATGACGCAATATGGTGTTCAAACTTATTCCATTGTATTTCAATAAATATTGATGTGGAATTTTTTACTGCACTGTCTACTTATTAGTATGTATATACTTTTATGTTAATATGTTCTTTCAACATAATAATTCATGCAATTCTTTAGCATATATGTTACAATTGATCTTTTACGAGTTTTGGATATGAATAACTATATCGAGAATATGAGAGTTTTTGTTATAGCATCTTGGGCATTGTAATTGCTACGTTTGTTGTCCCTAATGAGTATGTTTTTGTTGTGAGGACCACTCACCAACGAGAAGCCTATTTCTAATTTGTTATGTCTTCTTTATGTATGTAAATAAGATATGCTCAGGTGGAAAGTCAATTGTTGTTTAATGCTTTTTTAACTCAAATGTAGATTAACTGCCACCGATAGCCTCCACCGTGCATCGCACGGGTTTACACCTAGTGTATATGATAATATGCAAAATGATTATCATTTGGTGACAAAATTAATATACTTAGGGAACAAAATATTTTTGTCACGAAATGAATTTTTTGTCAAAAACTTATAAATTTAAAACTCATATTTTTTTGCATTTCTCATGTAGTTATTCAATCAAATAAATATTAATTATAGAATCAACTAATTTTTTTTAAAATATAAAAATAAACTAAATTTTATCAACATTATATAAGTAATCAACTACCACCATATACATACTCAAAATTAAGGTTCAAAAGATTATATAATTGATACGAAAGCATTCATACAAATATCTCAAAACCATTGGTGAATTACAAAGTAGCCTACATCGTTTGTTACAACACATCAACTACAAAGTAGCCTCCAAAAAATAATTCATACGGCATTAGTTTCTAACTTTATATTTCCTAAGGCAGTAGTTTCTAATCAATTACAAAGTCGCCTCCAAGAAACAATTTCCATCAAGTTTGTCAAATTCTCCTTGCATCTTCATCATCCCAAAAATAATTTCCAAAAAAAGGTCCTCACAACGTCCCAATCTGCAATTCAAAAAGTTCCAATGCATTAGTTTCTAACTTTACAAGTCTATTAACAATTGATAAATAGAATAACATCAACTAAAAAATAACACATTGAGCTAAACATCAAAAAAATTACGAAATTCAATTTTATTTTTAATATTTTAAAAAAATTCGACGGAGTTTCCTTTGTTTATAGACTAAAACCACCCTGTTAAATTAAAAAATTAAAAAATAAAGAAGCCCAACGACAATCCACCAAAATACCCCCTCCGTCGATTCAAAAGATAAGGTAATAGCATCGCCAACATTTTTAAAAAAATCGGCTAAGTTTCCTTTGTTTATAGACTAAAACCACCCTGTTAAATTAAAAAATTAAAAAAATAAAAAACAAAGAAGCCCAACGACAATCCAGTAAAATAAGGTAATAGCATCGCCAACATTTTAAAAAAATTCGGCAGAGTTTCCTTTGTTTATAGACTAAAACCACCCTGTTAAATTAAAAAATAAAAAAGTTAAGAAACTCAATGACAATCCACCAAAATATCCCTTCCACTGATTCAGCAAATAAGGTAATAACATCACCAATAAAGATATTAAATAACTCAAAGGATGTGAATCCAATAATGTAATTTTGATAAATTCAACATTGAAATTATTAAAACTTACCACATAGTAAATGTGGGAGGAAGGGAACCTGATGCTTTTAAAGCATCACACAACTTGTCGAATCCAAATTGACGAGCCTCTAATCGTTCCAGACACTCATCACGAGCCTGTAGTTGCTCCTTTAACTCATGATTCGCTCTCTTAGCCTCCCTAAGGGCCTCCTCCAACTCTGCGTCTCGTCGTGATGTTTTTGATTTGGTAGCTTTCGGACCATGCCCAAGACCTATGATATATTCCGATTTAGTTCCAAGTACTCGATCATCTATCTCATTGGGAGTCAAAGGTTCACTACCCTCGAAAGTAGGCTCAGCTTGCAACTGTTTCATCTTCATCTGTAAAACAAATTAGTATATATCATTTCATAAAATCGAAGTTATTGTATTTGTCTAATATATGTTATATTCTTACATATAGTTCCTCAGCTTCGGGAGAAGACCATTTTTCATTAGTGCAGTGGGTTTTCTTGTACAACTCAATTCGATCTAGCTCCTCATTCGCCGCATCATTCTTCATAATCGTGAAAGACAATCATTATTATCAATATTTGTGAAAGGGTCAACTTTAGAAAAAACAAATATATAAAAATATATACCAAGTGATAACGAGCTGCTACAAATGCCCTTGACCCTTGATTGTGTTTGATAGTTTGCATTGCTCGATTATTGTTATTGACGTCACATTGATGCTTCAATAATAGTGGATGGATAATGAGTATGTTATGTGTCAATTAAAAGAACGGAATTGTTATATTTTATAAATTTATTATACCTGATGCTCAGAGTTGGAGAACAAATCACAAAGAGCATTCCAATTTTCTTGGGTCATGTTTTTTGGCTTATCACGTCGTGCCTCTTCGATTGATTTGTGCTTTTTGAATCTTAGTCGATGTCTATATCTTGTAGCCCTGCTTAGACTCATCAGCACTTTTCCGACACTGTTTCTAACATACTCGTCCTCTATTTCAATGTCAAATTTGGACTGAAAATTCATAATTTATAAAAATTAATATATAAAATAAATCAATTACTCAAGCACGTTTAATAACATAGTAGTTTTTACTTACATTGAGTCGTTTGAAAGCTTCTTCTTTGTCATTTTCAGACATGTCCTTCCATTTCGCAGGAATCGGGATGAGATTTCGTGCAATAATTCCCAACTCACTTGATAGTTTAGAAGATTGCACCACATTTGTCGGCCTTCCCTTGTCCCTTGCAATTTCAATAGTCAACTTCTTTCCATCCGACCTAGTCAACTTCTCAAGGCCCTTTCCTTTAGTTGGACCACGTATCTTTTTTGTCGTGGTGGTAGCTGCAATTAAAGGATATATTAGTTCATCGAATACAACATATACTGATGTGAGGCATTATAAAAACCATGATGTGAACACTAATTGCCTAATTCAACATCGAATACAACAGATAATCCTCTTTGGCTTTTTTTTACTCTTTTTTTGCCATTTTTAACCCTATTAAGTTACACTTGACTTGCAAATAACAAATCTGACCATTTTCTCTTAGTTCTACGGTCATGGAAAAACAAATATAAGGCCATTCCGAAGCTTGTTCTTTAGAAACATAACATCCCCTCGATGCCTTGATAGCCTTACCAAAGTCACTGATAGACCTGCATGTATTGGGACCGCTTCTTCTAGGCCTGAGGCAACTGCATACAGTAAGAGTATTGACCATGCATTTGAGGTCCATTTCAACTGGTTTAGAGTTAACACCTTTTGAATCCACTTAAAAGACTCATGTCCCTTTCAGCAGGTTTATGCATTTGAGGTCCCTCAAATTTAATGCTCCAATTGCTACACAAACCAGACCTAGGTTGGCTAGAGTACGCATCAAAATTGAACTAAAATGGAAATGGAAACGGAAACAAAAGACAGAAAATATTGTTAAATTAGAAAAATAGAGTCAGATATAGAGACAGTTTTGCCGCTGCCCTGTTATTACTCTCTTTTCAAGTAGTCACAAACTTGTAATATAACATAAACATAAACATAAACATAAACAAGAGATTGAAACTTTTTGTTATTACTTCATATTCTTTAGAACTGATGATCTGAGTATTTCTTATGCTTCGACATCTATGAAAATTTTTGTTAGCCTTCTTGACAAAGTATCAATAAACACAAATCTACCATTCTTTTTTCTAAAAAGCATAATCCTAGAAACAAACATAGACTGAGATGCGCGTTTGATATTAAGATGAGAAAATAACATGAGAAGTACTTAGGACTACTCTTATAAATGGCAGAGTTACTAAGGAGAATTGGTAATTCCATCACTATCCTCAATAAAGACTTAATCTGGCAACGAGTTATCTTGTTGCGGCAAAATCGTTGCGCTCGTTATCTTTTGGTCCTTATGCCCCTTCCCTCAACTCCAGTTGGGAAACATAAATAAGCTCAATTAATAGTGGATGTGCAGCAAGGCCCATTGATAACATATTTAAATTTCACAAAGCCATCTGCAAAGACTTGGGAGTATTTGGATGTTGAGTCTGGAAAACTAAACTACTGTAGTGAGACTTTCCTTAGTCAGTTTAGTGGTAGATTTCGTTTGTTATAGGGCTTGTATAGAGTTCATAGTAACATCGAGGATGATATAGTGTTCCCTACACTGGAATCAAGAGAAACTCTTCATAATGTTAGTCACTCTTACACCTTGGACGACAAGCAGGAAGAAAAACTATTTGAGGATATTTCATCAACACTTGCTGAGCTTTTAGAACGTCATGAAAAATTGAACAACTCTAGTCTGACTGGATATTCGACTATATGCAACTTTGATTCTTCTGATCATAATGATATGAGAAAATACAATGAGCTAATAACAATTTAGAAACCATTTATGTAAGAGTGAGAAAATACAATGAGCCAACTTTCCTCCAAGTATATGGGGAGATCACTTCACAGCATATTCTCTAGATAATTCGGTAACAAAATATTTCAACATGTTTTTCATTATGTGTATAGTTTCAATTCATCTTATCTTTCAGAATATCTAGAGGAACGTATTTATTTGGATCAAAGAACACAGAAGAAAACAGAACCAAAGCAAAGGTGTTCAAATGTGTCACCATTAGTGTCACCACTTTGATTTCCTAATTGTATTCACTTTATATATATCCAAGCTCCATTTTTTAAATCAACCAAATCATTATAGATTTTTTAAAACAACCAGCAGGCTTATCAAAATGCTTTGAATTATCGAATCTTTTTGTAAGTAGACTCCCCACATTCAATTTGAGAGAATGCTAAAACAAGCAGTGATATTCATGGCAACATGAGGATCAGATTGCTAGTTGATTGGTTGTGATATCCCAAGCAGAGTGCGACTGTCAACTGTGCACATTACCACACCTATCTAGAGAGAGTGACTTAACATCAGTCCATGTAAGGACCTGAAGATGATTTCACTTGTGTACCCTCAAATTAGTAAAATCTATCAAAAGAGTATGGCAATTGACAACCACTTCAATTCAAACAGGGTCGTGGCGATGCTTGAGCCGCTAATAATATGTGGTGATGGCTTATAAACTAAAGATTGGTCCTGAGGCGATGGCTTATACACAATTGTGTTATCATCAATGCATTCCCATGCTACTTGGTCTTTAGCTGATTGCTCCCTTTTGTTTAAAGGTCTTAATTTTACTGTTACAACTATAAACATAAACAGATGAGCTGATTGCTCACTTTTGTTTAAAGGCCTTAATCACAGCAACTTGTAATATAACATAAACATAAACAGATCAGTTTAGTTGAAAATAACTGAAAAAACTAATATGGATGATTTTTTTTTCATTCAATATGGAGGTAGAGCTTAATTGAAGGCATCACATACCAGTGCTATTAGCAGGGGTATCCATTGGCAACGGGTTTGAAGGTAAAGCTATTATCTGGTTTGAAGCCATTGATGGAGAGGGATTTGAAGCCATTGATGGAGAGGGATTTGAAGCGATCGGCGGAGTTTGATAGAAAGTCACTGGTGGTGGTGTGCTATCACTCGCTTGTTGAACCGGTCTACCATCAACTCTCAGCCGCTTACGTCCAAGAGCCATACTGCCAACCAATATATATTTCAAGTTAAGATACATAATAATATTTCTTAATCTTGGTACAATACTAATACAGAATTACACATTAAATAATATAAATAAATGCATTTAACTTACAAAGGGTACAAAATTACTCAATATCACAACATAACTTAAATAACATGAAAGTCTAGGAACAAAAGCAGAAAAAACTCAACACCATTTCACCACATCACTAAATTCAATAACATGAAAATCTGGGAACAAAAGCACAAAAATTCAACTCCATTTCACCACATTACTAAATTTAATAGCATGAAAGTCTAGGAACAAAAGTACAAAAATTCAATCTATGTCACTATAATCATCATCATCCACGAGATCATTATCATCACAATATTCAACCAATTTTGCGTCTTCCTCGTCGCTATCATCATGAATGAAATTGATTTCATCAAAAGTTAAGTCGTTTACATTAACAACATCAACGTCAACATTATCCGCATCAACATCATTCCGATGCAATGGCCCAATATCAACTTCAACAACTCAAACAACGTCAGATGGCTCGGTCTCCTGGTACACGATGTCATTCTTTCAAATACAATTTACAAAGTACATTTAATCATTGATATGTTTTGACAACTATTCTTGTTTATAATTGAATAATTTGAATACATGCAATATCGACTATGGCGACAACGACTAGTCACTATGCCACCCAAAATGTAACGATGCCCGTCCCTCCCAAATCCAATTTTAAAGCAAAATAAGTGGAACTTTAGTTGGAAAATAGATTTACCTATTTTGGCCTGTTGGATGGATTTCGTTAAAAAATGGGTCCGAAATCCTCACGCAGATGGTCTAACGTGTTGTAAAATGAGTCCTAAGATAGTTGAACTCATTGTATGTCATCTCCATCCTCAGTCTATTAACAAAATAACTCTTCCTAAATAAATAAATAAAATGGAGCCAATAGCTTGATTGTTGCTTATAGGCCAAAACCATTTGAACAAAGTATAGTAAAATAAGACATTGCAAATAGATTTAGAAAGAAGTTTTTTCAAATTTAAACTAGTTTGACCCACATCTTATTTAAAAGCATGAAAATTGCATATACATATATATACACACACAATCTTGTTATGTTGCTATGTTGTTACAATTGTGTGTTTTGGCTCTTCAGTTCTTGTCCCTTTGGTGTTATGTGTATATTAGATTTACGAGATCAAATGAAATTTAATAACTCTTTTTTCACACATTTGTTATTGAGTGTTTGTTTTTAATATAGATATGTTGAAAATGTTTGAATCTGCATAAACATTCTTAGGAGACATGTAGTGTGGTTTATTAGTTTGATTGGTAACCTGGTCAAGAGTGCAATTGGGGAAAACTTAATTATATGGACATATTTAGCTAGGATCCATAACGTTGGTTATGTTTTCTTGTTATAAATCAAAACATTGAGATGTTGTTTGGAGGGTGTATTTGGGGCTCACTAATTTCTGTATACTTGTCAGCTTAAACAATTGCACTTTTTTTTTCATGTTAGTGCAGCCTCTTTGAGGTTTGAATCTTGCCTAAATGTGAATGGGCGAGCAAACCCACTTCGTGATAGAATTTGGGATCCTCATATTTCGGGATTATGCATTTGCCTTTAATTCTAGTTCTGTAAATGCTAAGTTGTATAGGGTTTGGAAAAAACAGTGGTGCAGGGGACCCTACATATTCCTTAGCCTAATCTCCCAAACATAACAAATACGAAGATGAAAAAAAATCTGCACACAACAACTAATCTCCACTAAGTAGCATCATTGAGTACCAGAACATACACTGCATATACATATATATACACACACAATAAGGCATTGCCACAAGAAGATGAAGAAACATACCTATCTTCTAAAAATCACTCACCCAATACCGTAGAACCAACAAATCAGAACTAAACAAAAATCACAAGAACAATTTTTAAAAATACCGGATGTCGACGACGGCGTTACTCAATCTGTGGTTGTCGGCGACGGCGTTGCTCAACCTTCTTTTCAAGTAATTAGTCTTGAAGCAAGCTTGCCTTAGCTTCATTGCTCTCTCTGTTAACTCCAACTGTGGCAGCTTCTCCAACATCTCTTTACTCCCTTCTAGCCACTTGACCTCATTCATTAATCCCAACTCCTGATATTACAATTAGAAAGTATATATAATTATACCAAGAAGAAATATATTAAAGGAAATAAAACAAAATAACTTCAAAAGGATATATATAAACATTTCAGGGCACATCAGGTCAACATAATTTTGTTTGGTATTTTAAGAAAATGGATCAATATTTGACAGTTTTTAACTAGCTAAGTTTTGACATTTTTTAAGCACTTCAGTAAACTAATTGGAAACTGTCAAATATTGATCCATTTTTTTAAAATACAAAAAAACTTTCATTTTGACCTAATTTTTTCAAAAGTACTCTGATATGTTTGGAACCCCCCCCCCCCCCCACCCCACCAAAAAAAAATCCCGTATAGGGAGAGGGGGGAAGGGGGTGGTAAGGGCCATATGGGAGCCCACCCACCCGATATATATATATATATATATTTGGCAGAGTCGAGGGGCACGTGTATAATAGATAATTGTTTTCCGTGTCAATTTTGGCTACATGGATAATGAATACACGTATCTTATCATTGTGAATGGGGCACGTGTGTACTAGACAATTGTTTTCCGTGTCTATTTTGGCTACATGGATAATGAATACACATACCTTAACATTGTCAATGAGAAACTCCACACTCTTAATCTTTCTGCATGGCCACCTCATAATTTTGAGTTCTCTGCATCTTTTCTTAAACATGGTTAACCCTACATTTAATTCCCCAGCCGCTTTAGCTATTGGAACATGAAAGTATTTTTGAATCTCATCCAACTCTAATGGAATCGACCTCGATCGATAACGTCGACGCTCACGATTCTTGTATGAGTTTGAAATGACCAGCTCTTTGGTGTCTATTGTACTTGAACCTTCATCTTGTACAACTCCAAAGTTGCATTTGTAATCAAAATTAACAATTGGAATTTCATTTTTGACGACTTTAAAGTTGGGTCCATGATCCAAATATTGAGCTCTAATAAGGTACATGTGGTGTTTAGTATCAATAATCCCAACTTCATGAAATTGTCGCAAATTAACATTAACATCCCATAGAGGCATTAAAACATCACTCTCAATATTTGCAAAATTACCGAATTCTAAGCGGGGCATGTGATTTTTCGATTGTAACATTAAGTTCTTGTCAAAATTAAAGTGAGCACCTTTCCAAGAAAATAAGTATGGATCGTACTCAAGTGCTGGATATTGATCTATATACCTGCATTAGAATTATATAAAAAAAAGTAAGTAAACATATAAAGCTCGTCAGAATTCACATAAACTTAAAACAAAAAATAGTTGGTTATTACCCTTGACTTTTTTCTTCAAAGAGTATCCAATTTTCCACCATAGAAAGTTGATCCATAAAATCCATTCTAAGATTATTTCGAGCGAGAATTGAGGAATATATAAAGGGTTAAATTAGATATAGTGAGCTGGATTATTGGAGTTATGAAACTTGACATAATATGGTATTTTTAAGTGAAGTGAATTATTAGGGGTTGTATCTCCTCTTATTACGTGAACATACAGATAGCCGTAATACACATAAAAGTTTACAATCCCGTTTTTGATAAATGTCTTTTCATATTACCTGCTAAAAAGAAGTAATAACTATGCATTTAATTAGCTAAATGCCTTTTCTCATCTACCCTTACAAAGATTCACTCACCTCAAATTATATTTATTACTTTTTAACCCGCGCGATGCGCGGACACTTTATGGCACTTATTGTAAAATAAATGAAGATATTACCTGTATAACACTTTTATATTAGATATGTTTTGGTGTCATTTTTTTCCTGCAAAACATATGTTTCATTATATAGAAACCGACCTCGATGGATTGCAATCCCATTACAACAAATTATAATGGGCGAAAAGATGAAAAAAAAATCTCCAATGTGATGCTAATTCTAAGTCTTGTGTTAAAGTAGTCCTGATCAAAGTGACGCGATATTACACAAGCATCTTCACCTCCAATTTTTCCATCAGAAATGAATGCCAAAGCATTTATTGGTTCAAAATGCCCTTCACGCATGAATATCAGACTTAGAATTAGCATTCTAGTTTGTCCTTACAATTAGCATTCATTTCTTCAATATAAGCACTAAAGTTTTTAATCAAAAATAAAAAAATTTAAAAAAACACTTTTTTAAGAAAACAAATTTTACGTTTTATAAACAGTTTTTTAATAAAACAAAATAGATAAGATTTTATGTTTTATAAAAAAAAAATCTTTTTATAAAAAACATTTTTTTTATCGAAAATATAATTATTTTTTTTATTAAAGGTATTTGTTTTAATTGGAGGTGAAAAAATATAATATTTAAATTATACAAACATAAATGAAAAAATGTCATTTGTCACTCAAAGAGTGTGGAGGAAAGATGGGAGGGATATGAGGGTAGCCCCTCCGTTAAAACCTCTAAAAACTAACATCACTATGAGAAATACTATTATTTTCAAATTTAAAATTTTTGAAATTTAAATGAATTAATAATTTGAGTCTAGTCATTAGAAGTTGTTGGTACCTTGGTAATCTTACATGTTTAATGCATTATATTATTTTGGAGACTAAATAATCACAATTCAATGGCCTGCGACACAGTCTCCTTTGATTAAGACAAGGAATTAGATATGTATGCCAAAGTTCAAACTCTGCTATTCATGCCCTTCACGCATGAATAGCAGAGGCATTCCCATGAATGGGTCAGTGTGGTGATGCCAAATGACAAATCAAAGTGTTTGAACTTTTATGTTTAGCATAAGAAGAGAGCAACTGACAGAAAGCATAACCACATCAAAACACATATATTGAAAATAAAATACTACTACATATTCAACTAACCAAAAAACCGAGGGAGAAAAAAAAACCTTACCTGTTGTTTTGATCACTTTTTGCAACCAGAAGAGAGATCCGTTTTGGTTTCATCATAGCAGTAGGTAGTCGGAAAAAAAACCCCAATACTACTACATGCCGTTTTGTTATTTTTTTATATGGGTCAGTTGAAATGTTTAAATATCACATAAAATTTTTATTTTATTTTATTTTATCTAATACGAACACGACCCAAATAAAAGCAACAAGACACGAAATATATTTGGGTCGTATCGGATTTTAATTGTATCATGTTTGTGTTTTGTAAAAAATAAAAAAATAATTAGTGTCGTGTTACTTTTATTTGGATCGTGTTTGTATTAGTTAAAAAAATAAGATTGCATGTCGTGTTTTATTTCGGTCATGCAGTTTTAATTATATCGTGTTTTTGTTTGGTAAAAAATAGTGTTCGCGTCATGTTGTTTTTATTTTGATCGTGTTCGTATTAGATAAAAAAATATCTTGTTGTGTTGCTTTTAATTGAATCATCTTTTTGTTTGGTAAAAAAATATTTTTGTATGAGGTTGTTTTAATTTGGGTCGTTTTTGTATTGAATAAAAATAAATAAAATTTCGTGTCGTTAAACTTTTATTTGAGTCGTGTTCTTATTAGGAAAAAAAAAATCGTCCCGTGTCGCTTTTATTTGGGTCATACACAAACGACTATGGAACTTTAGTGTTAAAATATATATTAGTCGATTAAAGCTCAAAATAGCTTCTTGGTCTAGGATTATATTAAGAAACTCCGTTACTTTTTATGTATCAAAAAATATTTAATTTATAAATTTGAAGAGCTAAAGATTAGTTATCTAAAAAACTCAAATAGAGATGAATATATGTTTTTCGGTTAAGCAAAGAAAGCTAGATGGAGGAGAAGTCCAACTCCTTTGAAAGGGAGGAATGGAGTTCAGAATATGCAAGGGGTCATTATGGTCATTTTCAATGTTTGGGCACAAAATGGAGTGCCTTAGTATTTATTTGGAGTGTAAATAGCATCACCCCATAAACAGCTCTAAAACCCAAGCGTATCATAAAATCCTAAATTCTTTATGGCAGTTGACACTTTTGAGAGTCTATCTCGAATAGAACTCTTTACAGCTGAAACTTTGTACGACTTGAACACACAACATAAATTATTATTTACACAGCATAACAGCTGAAGTTTGTGTATGAAATAAATAAATAAATATAACAAACAAAACAAGTATAACTTTTCCCACCCATAATTATTCGATATTTGAAATCTTGACAAAGAAAAAAAATTCAAATATAAAATTTTAAAAATTATCCTTTAGTTATAGCAAAGAGTGGCAAATACAGTTGTTGGAACCCATTAACCCAAAGCACTACTAAGTTGAATCATTCACCACACAGCAACACTCAATTAAAGTCGTAATAACCCATTTGATATAAAGATCAATTCAATTGCAAATGTTGCCCGTGTAAAAATAAACCCACATTTAATAAGTTTACATATTATTGAAAAAAGATTTAAAAAATCTAGAACAATATAGATAAAATATTTTTGAAGTTTTACAAATATTGAATAAAATATTTGAAAATAACAAAATGCAAAAAACAAAATCTACCCAACCTTGATTAAAAAAACAAAGAAAAAACATCCCCGCGACACAAAAAAAATCCAATAGTAAAACTTTCAAAACGACACCAAATTACCCCTTAAGATGAACTACGATAACTTTTTGCATAAAAATGGGTCAAGTGTCATGCACATGAGGACACTTTTGTCCAAACCAGTATAAAAGTTAAGAATAAAATAAAAACAACAAAATTAATTATTTAAAAAACATTTTAGAATCTAAAAATTATAGAAAAATATTTACAACTTTTGAAAATTAGAGAAAATATTTTAAAATTTGGGACAAATACAAAATAGTCCCACAAATATCTTTTTAATACACGTTTCGTCCAAGTTTTTTTGTTTTGTTCCAAAAAGTTCCTTACCACATAAACACACTCAATCGGCATTTGGGAGACTTTTTAGAACAAAAAAAATGTTTGGACTAAATGTGTAATAAAAAATGTTTGAGGGACTTTTTGATAATTGATCGTTAAAATTTTGGAAATCATGAAAACTAATATGAACTAATATAAAAAATAATTCAAAATTCAAAAATATTATATTTTCATAGAATTTAGAAAATAATTTCAAAATATTTCAAAATTTATAGATACAATAACTTATAAAAAAGTTGACGGATATTCTTAAAAACATCTAAAAATCTTGAAAAATAGAAAAAAAATATTGGCAATTTTTTTAAAAAAAAATCTGGGAATAATAAAAAATTATTTTGAAATTTGAAAATTACAAACAATTATTTATAAAATCTGGAAAAAACTGAATTATTTTTAATAAGTTATGGAAATAATAAAAAAAATGTTTACTAAGTTTGCATATCATTGAACAAAGATTTTAAAAGTCTAGAACACTATAGGAAAAATATTTTAGAAATCTTACTATTATTATATAAAACATTTGAAAATACTAAAATGCAAAAAATAAATTCATTCTAAGATTATTTCGAGCGAGAATTAAGGTAAAGGTCATGTTCCTTCCTATTTTTGAAATTTTAGGACAATGATTTTCAAGTTTATAAATCTAGTCCATGTGATACAATAGCATTTATAAATCTAGTCCATGTGGTATAATACCTTTATTTTTTTTGTCCGCGCCAGGGGCACTATTTTTCACTATTTTTCATGGTATTTTTAGTACACGGACTAAATTTATAAAATTATATGGAGTATCCTATTTTTATACACTTTGAACACTATAAGGACCTTTTTCCCAAAACCCCCAATATATAAAGGGTTAAATTAGATATAATGGGCTGGATTATTGGAGTTATGAAACTTGACATAATATGGTGTTTATAAGTGAAGTGAATTATTAGGAGTAAAAATAGGGACTGTATCTCCTCTTGTTACGTGAAGATACAGATAGCCGTAATACACATAAAAGTTTACAAACCCATTTTACATAAGCATCTTCACCTCCACTTTTTCCATCAGAAATGAATGCCAAAGCATTTATGGGTTCAAAATGGCCTTCACGCACGAATAGCAGAGGCATTCCCATGAATGAGTCGGTGTGGTGATGCCAAATGACAAATCAACGTGTTGTAAAATTCTATTCCTCATAACCACAACAAAACAAAAACACATATATTGGAAATAAAATACTACTACAGATTCAACTAACCAAAAACACCGAGGGAGAAAAAAAACCTTACCTGTTGTTTTGATCACTTTTTGCAACCAGAAGAGAGATCCGTTTTGGTATCATCGTAGCAGTAGGTATTTGTAGCAAAAAAACCTTGAGTCTTTCTCTCTGATCTTTTTGGTTTTAATTTTTTTATCCCAGTTGCTTTTAATTTTTTAACAGAAAAAAGAGTAACAATCCCAAATGATTTTTTCTTTTATTTCGAGTTTTTCTACAAAAAATTGATTTTTAGATATTTTTAATAGAAAAATGATAAACATTTCCAAAATATTTTTTCCATTAACGCAAAGAAAAACCGGTAAAAATATTTGTTCTCGTATCTTTTTTCAAATTCTTATCTCACTGAATATTTTTACCGTTTTTTCTTTGCTTTAATTAGAAAACCAGTAAATGAAGAAACAAAATGTTTTGGGAGTGTTTGGCGTTTTTCAATTAAAAATATCTAAAAACGTGTTTTTAATAGAGAAATTGGAAATAAAAGAAAACTAATTTTGGGATTGTAACCACTTTTTGTGAAAAAAGGTTTTAAAAAATATGACTTTTTTTCAATAAAAAAGGAGATAATTTTTTTTTTCAAATTTCACAACGCTCATTTGATTTTATTAATAATGAAAATGAAGCAAGAATGTACAAAAATCTGAAAGTGAATATTTGTACCGTTTTTCTTTGCTTTAATAGAAAAATTATTTTTGAAATTTTAACGTTTTCTGTTAAAAATATCTAAAAAAACAATTTTTTTAATTTAAAAACTGGAAGAAGAAGAAGAAGAAGAAGAAGAAGAAAAGGTTTTGGGATTGTCACCGATTTTCCAGTTAAAAAATTAAAAACAATTGGAAGAAAATAAGAATAAAAACAGTGTTTTATTATTATTCTCGAATAAAAAACTATTTTTATCCCCAAATAATAATAATAAAATAGTCTATTTTCAAATTTTATAACACCTATTTTGTTAATTTTCAGTAAAGATGGATAAAATAGTAATATGTATCCAAAATAGTTGATAGAAAAACTAAATTGAGACAATGAACGGTTGAGGACGGAATTAAAACAAAAAAAAGGTGACAAAAGTGAGATAAATGGAAAGGTGGAGGACTAATGGGGTAGTTTACGCTACAATTGAATTTCTTATATGCCCCCGCGCACGCACGTACGCTCGCGCGCACACACATATATATTGAAAACATGACATATACCAAATAGTCCCTCGAACATATTTTAATACACATTTAGTCGAACCTTTTTTATTTTATTCCAAAAAGTTCTTCACCACATAAAAATACTCAAAACAAGGACACATACAAACTCATTTAGCAACCTCCCTCCATCCCTGACCTCCCACCCCACCCCCTCGTCGGAGCTCCGGTAACCCCACCGGAGCCCCAATGAGGGTCGTCAGAGCTCCGACAATTGGGGGTGGGGTGGGGGGTGGGAGCGGGTGCCGCTAGCATATACCTTTAAAAATAAGAGAATATTCGGTAAATAGGTATTTGAGGGACTAAATGAATTAAACTAAAAATAGGTATTTTTTGTGTGTTTTTATGTGGTGAGTGACTTTTAGGAACAAAATAAAAAGGCTTAGACCAAACGTGAATTAACACATGTTCGAGGGAATTTTTGGTAATTGATCCTAAAAAAGGTCGTATCGAGTGCACAAAGCTCCCGTTAAACTATAGGGTATGCGAGAGGCGAATGTCCATTTATATAGATAGACTGCTCCCATAATTCGAACCAAAGACCATGTTATATATATATAACCGATGGCACGACAGTAATTCAATTTGCAATGTTCTGATAAAAAATGCAATTATTACAAATTAATAATTATTTTTTGTCAATTATAATAAATTAACTAGTTGCGCCTACATTATATTAATCCCATTGCCTTTATAGGACCTAATAGTGCCAACAGTACAAATTGTTCCAACGAAACATAAGCGACAATCAAAACATAAATCATGCCACTTTCACATAAGCGACATTCAAAACACAAGCCTTTATAATCAAACACATAAATACAAATTTTTCACTTGTTCCTCATTAGTTTGGCCTCAATCTAAAAGATAAGCAACTCAAGTGGAGACGTTAAAATATTTTGTAGTAGTTCCTCTTAGAGCAGTTCTACTCTCACGAAAACATGGATTGAAAAACTAATCGAATGTCAACACAGGAAGTAGGAGAGGTGTAAAACCATTACAAATTGTTTTTTTATCTTAACAACAAACTGTAACAACCCATATTTTTATCTTAACAAATTCTAGTTGCGCTAGGTAGCATAACTAGGTAGGGACATTAGGTGTGCACTTTAGCAGGAGAGGTGAGGAACTCAAGGCATTGTGCGTCGTACTAACATGGGTATCTAATAACTAATTTAAACAGTGATTCAAACACTTGCAAAAAAATATTTTTCAAAAGGTTTTCTTAGGCTCTGACCCGTGTCAAATCTATTTTTCAAAACCTTTTAGCTATCCAGCCACAACAACACAAAGCTTAAGGATTCTTTTTAGGGATGCGTAGCAGTAGCACTTGTGGAGGCTTGCAGGAGTTGATGTAGACGCTTCAGTTATTCATTCACAGTTTAGGAGTTTCATTTATTATTTATTTGGGGAGTGTTGCCCTTTCAGAGTTTTTAGCACTTCTGTATACTTATTAGACTTTATGGATTGAGTTTATTATTTCAGACTTGTATTTGGATTTGTCATGGAACCGATGGTTTATTCGGTATTATTGATTTAGTTATTTATCGTGAGTTGGATTCAGATATTTATATCGTGGATGGTTTGTTACTTTATTTATTTTTCGCATGTTTTCATTATAATGAAATATAAAAACTTGACACTAGCATAATTTAACATAGGGGGATAGTGTGGAAATCCTGAATCTCCTTCCTCCAGTGGGGCGAGAAAAAGCAAAGAGAAGGTCTCGCGCCCTCTTACTCTAGGAGCGCTTCATCCGTCGTTAGTGTGGGGTGAATGTAAAGAGATGGAGTTGCCAGCCTATTTTGCACAAAACAGGAAAAAAAAACACGTCTTCGCTTCGGGAGAGCGGCATCAAAGACAAACTGATGCTTACGAAACCAATAGTTCGAAGGTTCGGGGGCTAAGTTACAAAGTGGGAAGATTTTAGGCACCCATCCTGCCCTTTCGGCCTCTCATGGGCTTATGTTATTGTTTTTCTTTATTTTTATGTGAAATGTCTCTGTATGTGTGTGTATGGATATCGGAATCACCCAACTCGGACCATGGAAGAGACATAGTGAGGTCATTCATAGGAATGTTCCCAAAATAATATTAAAAATATGATTTATGCGCTTATAGTGATATTGATCATTATAATGAAAGGATAATATGTGTTGGATAAAATGCTTCTAAGGATCACAAAAATAATATGTATTAAAATAATGCAAGAATATGATAAATACGGAAATGGAGAATTTGGGAAAATTAAAATTTTAAAAAATTGGAAAATTGAAAAATTGGACTCGAGTTTCGGGTTTTAACCCGAAACACCTACGTAGCCTATAAAGTCATCAAAGTCCATGTAGTTCGCATGAGGCATAAGGGTGGGGTTTATCCCATATATTCGAACGAGATTTTATTATACGTGTGTGTGTAGAAAATGTGTTTTAGTTTTGAGAAATTGTGATGGATAATCCCGTTGGAATTTATAGGTGTAACCCTCTTTTTGTTTGTTTTGTTTTTTTAGAGAAATTAAAGTATGTGCAATATAACTAATAAAAATGTGAGATGTTACCAAGTGTGAACTAAAGTAAAATATAGATTATAAGTTTATGTAATTAATGCGAAAATAAGAAATTTAAAGAGATAAAGAATGATTTTGGACCTTCTTTGAAGAATTGAAGCTTGATCTTAATCTCGTATGAACTCCCTTAAATGTTGAGACGAATGTTGTATGAGAGAGAATGCGATTTTGTCAAATTGGGTATGAAAGGGATGGAAACATATGATGGAAATGAATTTCACATAAGGAAACTTCGCTGATTGCAATAGAATGTTACTGAGATCACTGATGTTAATGCATTAAAGGTGTGCCTTGGGAGTGAGATCATGCCCTCTATTTACAGGGCTGGTGTCGATCGACATGGTCCCAGCCCTGCCAATCGATAGGTAACCCTAGACACACTGCCTATAGGTAGGAAAATGATCCTGCCAATTGGCAGTCTCGTGCAGATTTTTTCGGAAAAAAATTCATAAAACGTAATCCATTGATCCAAATCGCGCATGGGGCATGCTGTTATCAAGGTAATTTAAAGACCTTTAAGAGTCCTTGGACCTATCCTGGTCCGAGATTTAACTTTGGGTCAAACGGGGCTCGAAAGTGCTCGTCGGTTATTTGGACAGGAGATCGTTGGACGGAAAAGAATTGTTCATCTGAATGGTAAGTCAAAATGACGCACGGGGAAGATCGTTGGAATGGTCATGCGAGATAATTCGACATTATAAAGAGTTTCTCTTGGTTTGGAAAATTGACCTTGGTCAATTAGGGGCCGAAAGTGACTGGTGGCCTCCGAATCAGTTTTGCGTGAAAACAAATCGTTTGTCCGTACACTTATGTCGTTTCATGCCTGGGGTGAACTGTTGGAAAGGGGATTCAGTGCCTTTTGAAGATTCAAAGAGCTTTCGCTCTGACAATGAAGTTTATTGGGGTCAAATTGGGGCTCGTTACCGCCCGATGGCTTCTCGATTGATTTTCAGTAGTAAGATGGTTCATTTGTCCAAATAGTTATGCCGATTCATACATGGGGTGGACCATTGGAAAGTGGATTCAGTGCCCTTTAAATATTTATTGAGCTTTTTATCTAACAATGAAGTTGATCGGAGAAAATGGGGCCCAAAAGCGCTCGATGGCCTCTAGATCGGGACTCGGAGTGTTTACAGTGAAATGAGGAGGTTCTAGGGACCTAAGGAGAGACTTAGGGGGTCCTAGAATGTGGTGTCTACAGATCCCCTCAACGGGTGATCTTGGAACAAGTGAAAGCGTTCTAATTGACACCACTTGATGTTTAAGAGGTCGATTCTGCGAACCTAAGGGATGAGGATGACCGTTTCAGAGGGTCAAGGCTGATTCGGAGGACTTAAGGAAATGCTGGGGATATTCGATTCTGCGAGCTGAGGTCGATTCTAAGGACTTGGGATTGGGAGAGACCAATTCTGAAGGTCGAGGTCAATTCTGAGGATCTAAAGTGGGAGCGACCAATTATGCCGAAGTTTATTGAAGACGTTGCAACAGAACTTCAAGGAATTTAATTATGCCGAAGTTTATTTGGTGCGAGTTTATTCGTCTTCAAGATTAATTACATTCCGAGATCACTCGGGTATGAATATATAATATTAATGGGACTCAGAATTTGATTTTATATAGAAAAGGATGTTACTTTATTAAATAAATATTTTGAAAATGTTCTTAAGTGTTTGATATGGTTTAAAGTTCATTTTAATCTGATAAGGACCGATTAAAGATGGAATCAAATTAGAACTTTAATTCGTGACATCGTTCAAATGACATCACTGTCGTTCAAACGAGATGCCACTATCGTTCGAACGACATGGTCATCTCGTTCGAGTGATAGGTCACTTCGTTCTAGCGAGCCCTCGCCTTAAGGTTTTTATATATAGGCATGTTTCCTTCAGATTTCCTGTGTGTGCATTCTGCAAAAATAGTATACGAACCTGAAAGTTTCTGCACACATGTTTTCAAAGGTTTTCTAAGTTTAAAACATCCTTTGAGTTTCAAAAGATCCGAGTATCATTGGTATACGTTTATGTGATCTTGTATGCACCAAGTTTGTTTGTTCTACATACTTTGAAGAACATTGTTGGGTTTTGCGGTGAAGAAGAGAAGAAGGTTACTTTCGTGTTCAACATCGTAGACGTTACAAATCATATCGATGGACACCGAGATATATGTGGATGCGTGTGTTGTGACGAGCATCGTGGAAGAAAGTTACTTTCTGCGTGGGCACTGTGAATGAGTGGTTGAAGATTCGAAGAAGCATCAAGACCCGTGGGGATGGAGTCGGTGTATAAGTCTATCTTAGTACTTCGTAAAACCATATCATCGTGATTGTCTGACTTGAGCCATCCGAGGTTTTCTCCCTTAGTGGTTTTTGCGTACCTCCGGCTTTGTGAGTATTCTTTACTTTATTTTACTTGGTTTAAGCACTGGATGCATGTTTAGGATAAAATCAAGATAAAATTTGGTTAAGTTAAATTAGTTCACAACTTGGTGTGGTTTATAAAATTTTAAAAAGAGTTTTTCAAAAAGAGATATTGAGTTTTGTTAAAACACACGAATTAAAAGGGACCTACAACATACATATAATTTCGGTCAAAATTAAAAGTATGGACGTGGGGAAAAAAATCAAAAAAGGCCTTATGACGTGATTAAGGGCTAAATTTAAAACTTATTTGAGCTATGCAGAGCTTAGTTTAAAGATTTACAGTACAATCTCAACGTGAAAGGATCTTGCTTACTAATGAATATTAGAAAAAGTATGCAATAATTTCTTGAATATTGAATTGATTAAAAATGGATATAAGGATATACCATTTAATGTATCACCTACAAAAAAATATTCTATATGTATGTTGATAGTGGCTACTAAATTAGCACCAAAATAAATAAAAATTATATTGATTATTGAAATTTTAAGTGGGCTCTTTACATAATTTACAAAAAATATAGGATTGAATATTTAGTTTTCAAAATTTTAAGTGGGCTCTTTACATAATTTACACCACATAGACTCTGTTTGAAGCCGAAATATTATTCATTGCTTTTATCCTCTCATTCTCTGTTCTCTGTTCTGTTTTCTTTTTCTATTTCTCCACCGAAACCTAGCAATGAAGAGTTTGAAGAATGGTACGTTGTTTCGTTCTCTCGGTCATTACGCCGAGCCTTTGTTTCATTCACACAAAAACAATACAACAATAAAAGGGCTTTGCAAGTTTGGAAATACTGACGCTAATATTATGTTACTCACAAGGATGGAGCACAGCACAGTTATTGATAGTCATTGCAACGAGAGCCGATTAAACCAAATGAAAATGGGAGGTATTAAACCAAATGTTGTCACCTACGCCTCGCTTATTTATAGAGTGTGCAGTTTAGGTCAGTGGA
This sequence comes from Sambucus nigra, assembly GCA_949130495.1. Taxonomy (NCBI): domain Eukaryota; kingdom Viridiplantae; phylum Streptophyta; class Magnoliopsida; order Dipsacales; family Adoxaceae; genus Sambucus; species Sambucus nigra. The sequence continues at coordinate 658,454,087 of OX422213.1, read as the reverse complement.
ATGACGCTACTGTATTATTGAATGAAATGGTTGGTAATCACACATATCCAAATAATGTACCCGTTTACTTGATATTTGACAAATTATGTAACGAAAAGATGGTTAAAAAAGCTCTCTTAGCATTCTTTTGTTTGATGATCCGAAAATGTGACAAGCCTAATATTATAACATTCAATGCATTGATCAATGGGTTTGTTTCGATTAGCGTGATTCATTACGCGAGGAAAATATTTGATGCGATGGTCCGTTGGGCTTGTGACGATCCGGATCGTTCTAGTTATATTATATTGATTTATGGGTATTGTAAGAAGTTTCTCATATATGAGGCAGTAAGTTTGTTTGAGGAGATGTCTCACAAAGGGCTGATTCCTTGTAATGTGACCTACGCCAATCTAATTTCTGGCTTATGTCTTGCGAAGAGATCATTGTATGCACGTGCACTCGTTGATGAGATGCTAAATCATGGTAAAATTCCGGATTTGATTACGTATTCTACTTTGTTAGTTAGTCTATGTGGAAACAAACATTTTGAGGAGGCACTGACATTATTTAAAATGATTGAAGATCATGGTTTGGTTCTTGATAGTGGGACTTACTCCACCCTCATTGCTGGCATGTGCAAAGCTGGGAAATTCGAGATTGCCAGGGAGATTTTTTCGAGTCTTTCAGCCAAGGGAGTACACCCTGATACGCTTGCGTATAAGGTAATGATATTTGGATTTTGTAAAGAGGGGAAAATAGATGAAGCGAATGATTTGCGTAAGATGGAAAGAAATGGCTATTGGGAGGATGGGTCCATTTATGGTATCATTGTGCGTGGATTTCTCAGACGCAATGAGCCATCAAAGGCTATTGAAATTCTTGAGGAACTTAATGATTATGGTTTTGCAGGATATTCATACGTTTCGGACTCGATAATTGACTTCGTGTCTACCATTGGGTTGGATCATCCTCTCAATGATAAGCTCATGAAGTTACTGAATGATTTGTATGGTTGAGAGATGTCTTCACAGATTTTGGTACATTGAAAGCCATCTTGATAGTTGGTGTGGGTTGGAGTTGCATTCATATTTATCATAACTCTCATTCGGAGTTAAGGTTTCTTGTTCTTTGTTCTTGTATTCAAACATCACTGTCTTTCTTTTTGCACTTATTAACCAATGCCCTCGAGCAGGGGTAAAAGATTGCATTCATAAGGCTAAAATGTATGAGTGCATAATATGCAATTTTTAAGTTGCTTGGTTAATGATGGTCATCATTGGGGTGTGTTAAATAAGATCCCAGCTACTCTTCTAATGATTTTTACTGCCCATTTGGTACTTGGTTCGTTTTAAACATTTTGTCATTAATTTATCCCAACAGTATATCGTAATTTAGCAGGAAACAATTAGGACAACAGGACATGGGTACCAAGAGGAACTCAAATTCCTGTAGGAAGACTATATTTTATCCACCTTGAAACTATGTTATTGAGTTTAGTCATCGTACAATTGTTAGTTCGTAGATAACAATTGTCGTTAAAATTTGAAATTAATTGTCTAATCAGTAAAGTAAATATTATTGTATGTGGACTCCTAGTATTCAAGTTTACTTCCAGAGTTTTTCTCTCTTCTCAATGGCCTTATAATCTGAACTGAAATATTTGTATGCTTTTGTCATACATTGGGTTTTATATATGCGAATCAAATGAAAGAATTTTTTTTGTATATTGAGCATCAATCATGAGTGGCTATATGTAGAAGTTCCAATATGAAATCTCTGTTACATTTTGTCATACATTGACATTAATATGATGGGATTTATAGGAATTACTACCATTATAAATCATGGACTAGGCCGATGGTATGTCACTTTCTGGGCCGGTGATTCTCCCACGCCTAGGGTGGGTCCCATGGCTGGGGATAAAGTCCCACGCTCAGGTTCAAAATACAGTCTTTTTACATTTTTCCAGTTTGTTTTTCACAATCTAAACGTAACACATAAATGTCTAAATTCTCATCTTTTTACATCCTTGCTTGGTGGATGGGCTAAGAAAGGAGATGAAGACACGTGGATGGTATATTAACTTTGAAACTCGATTTTATATATTAGTTATATGAGGTCCATTCGTAAAATTTTTTTTACTATTTACTATCTATCGTTGTGGTCGTAGGTAATCTGAACTCGTACTTGATTCCGTAAAGAACAATGAGTTGAAGTTAATCTACCTTAGTATGTTCTCCTTAAGCATCGTTTTTTACATAAGTTTGATTTTGCTTGTGTTTTGACGGAACCTGTTAGTTCGTTTTCTCAACTAACGAGTATATCAGTTTTATTTTTGCTGAATAAATATTGGCAAAGAACGATTATTCGCAGAATCATTAATTGCAGGGCTGTTTTTTCTGCCCCAGAACTTTTAATTTAGTTTTTTAAGTTCTACCCTTCCTTCCACATTTCTTCTAGTGCTAATAGTTTAGGCGCTGAATTGAAGCAAGTAATTAACTCAAAAAAACATAATAATATGTAAAAACCAGAATCGTCAAGTGTTTGATTTCGGAAGAAGTGGATGTAGAAAGGTACTGAAATGATAGTTACAATCACGATACATCATTAACTTCTTTTAATTGTTCAAAAGTACATCACAACTATCACCATCTACATGAAATCTTTTACTGCAATCAAGTCTAACATTTTGAACATTCGTATTCTCGTGTTGCATTGAGTAGTATCAACCCCTTCCTCACTCTTGCTGGGAAGGAAATTCTGATAGATGTCGACTTTCAATCAATTCCTGATCCTATGAACACACACAACAATTATTTAATTGAATTGGCAAACCTACACAAACATCATAACATTTAAACGACAAAGATACATTTATTCCATTATCCCTTCAAATCCCACCATATTAATATTTAAACAACAAAGATACATTGTCATTAGCATGAGTATTAGGAATAGGATGAACACAAATTCAGTCTGCTACAAACTTCACATAACATATGCTAAAATTCTTTTTACATGCCGAATTGGATACATGTTAAAAGAGCAATTTTTAAAGCCTTGTACAATGTTGACATGACTTCCCAATTTGACTACATCCAAGGGGATCACCAACAAAATTCACTGCAAATTTTTCCAAAGTCCTACCACTCTCACTTATGTTTCTTAAAAACAAAAAAAGATCGTACCCAATGCATTGTGGAGAGGACGGTACCCCATGTTTTTTGCAAATAAATTAAGCTAAAACAACCTACATACATCTACAAATTGTTTTTATTATTAGTCAGAAAAAGTTTGAAAAAAAGGGCTATGGGGTTATTTGCTATTTTCAGTTTTTGATTTCTAAATTTCATATCTAATTTTCAATTTCAATAGAAACATTTAGAAAACTAAGGAACACATTCATTTGTAATAAATAAACTATCCTTTTCAAAATGTAGGTTGTAGAAATTTTTGGCGACAAATATATTTTACAAAAAATTAGGGGCCAAAATGTAAATTACAAAATTTTGAGAGGCAAAAACATAATTTACAGAAAGTGTTGGAGATGTTAGTCTTTCTTAAATTTTAGATCCCTAAAATTTTTGGTGTCAAAACGTAATTCATAAATATATTTGGGGTCTATTATTCATTTATAGAGATAAATTAATGTTTTGAAAACTGGTAGAAAACATGATTAAGTAGCTTTTTGGTTTTCTAGTTTCGTTTATGTGGAAATTTTTTTGAATTTGTTTCTTGTTTTCCACAACTAAACAGGCCCGTGGTAAATTTGTTTTCTTCTTTGTTATTGACTGCAAAAATAACCGTTGAGCCTGATTGCAAAAGTGTTTCTTGAGGTGTCTTTAAAGAGTAAACACTTTAGGTCTTGACAAATGAAAGTGTCTTACTAGTTAATGCAATACAACATTAAGAATCGTTCATAATAATATGCATTATCTAGAAAGAGTTGTAAACACTGTATATAATCTGTCTTTTTTTTTTTTGTTTAATCTTTGTCTTCTCACAAGAATATTATTTGATAGTTGTACAGATCTTCAAATGTTGGCTAGGGGTTCCATGTAGGTCAGAGGTTGAACACACATGTATTATTTTTTGTTCAAATAACATTTGAACACTCATTGGTGTGTTAACAAGTATTCCATGATTGATCAATCATCAATGTGATTCATTTTATTTTCTGGGTATTGTATCACTTGATTTGGAATTTAATCTTCATCGCGAAAAATGCGTAAACTGTGGATGGTTTAGCCTCGATTGGCCTCACGTGTTTAGTCAAAGTTCTTGATTTACAAATAACATGTTTTTAAATATGTCAAAAGGGTTACTTTTTTATTTACGCACATTTTGCCTGACTTTGTTAATAATTCTGAATGGCATGGATTATATTTTTACAAGTTTCTTAATGTCGGTTTTAATTATGAATTAGATTCTTTATATAATATTCTGACTTTAAATTTAACTTTGTGTTAAAATTTAGAATTTAGAATTGGTTTTTGGAGCATTCCATAAATCACGATAACATATACAAATCAAGTGATTTGCGAACTGTTTTGTTGATGCCTTTGTTTCTTCTCACTTCCGGTTGATGAAGATATAGTTATTGTAAGTTTCTCTCATTTTGAGTAGTTTGTATTTATTTTCTCCAAATGGCCATTCCAGAGAAGTTGGTTATGATTTTGACTATTGTATGTGGTTGTGCTTTGATGAAATTTTTTTATGACTATATTTGGTTGTACTTTGCTAATAATATGGTGGACTATAAATTATCCTTGTTAAACAAGGACACTCAATTCCCGATTTGTTTCATGCATATCATATATTATATAAATTCAAATTTAAATCTCCTAACATTCTGTGACAAACAATCTTATCAAGTGTAACAATATCAATGCTACAAATAAAGCTCATATGAGAGAACATTTCACATCAGATGTGTGTTTGAGTTCATTGGCAGTGAGTTAAGTTGGTATCAGAGCCTCTACATTTTTTTCATGGCTTCTCAACCTAGCATACCCACCTCTCCTCCCAGTTAGCTCTCATTCACACAAACTCACCTCCCTCACCAAACTCACACCACTTCATCTCCATCGAACTCTACTTCTTGGAAAAACTCAACTTCTTTTATACCTGCGGGGCTAAGCTCTCATTGGATTTATTTGTGGCTCCAACCCCTGTCCTGCCTCAACCCTTCTTGTCACAGATGGCAAAAGTCATCCCCAACCTAATCCTGCCTTTGATTTATGGGTACGTCAATACCAACTTATCATGAACAACCTACTCTCATATCTATTGAAAGATGTCTTACCTTTAGTTGTTGGCCTCCGTACATTTAATGAAGTCTGGACCATTTTCGAATCCTCTCTCACCTCTCCCTCCAACACTAGCATCCTCAATATACACATGAATCTTTCAAATCTGCTCAAAAGGACATACTCGTTGCTAAGTTTCTCCACCAAGCCAAACTCTATGTAGACGAACTTGCGGAAGCACGCCAACCTCTTAGAAGTGCCGAATTCAGTATATAGTTTTTCCAAGGTCTTAGAGGTGAGTTCAAAGAGCTTGTAACGACACTTTCGGCCTGCTCAGAACCTGTTTCATTTTTCTTCATAGTTTTCTCCTCAGCCCCAAATTCATTCACGATGATTCATTCTCCTCTCTGCATCTATTATCTCCCATGGCTGACTCCTCTCATAATGACTCTACTGCTTATGATAAACTCCCTCCCTCTAATCACAGTCGCGGTCTCTCCAACGTGGTCGAGGTCGTGGTCAGCATGTTCGGTCTTATGGTGAGTATTGCTCCCTCTCGAACTCGAGTACTCGCAGTCAAATTTGCAATGGGACCACTCACACAGCTATCACATGTTACCAGCACAGTGCAAAATTATCCACGACCAACCAATGCCCTTCGTCATCTTCTTTCAACTGTACTCCAGAACAGCCTCTTGCACCTAATTTAAACCCACTACAGGAAAATTCCTTCAATTCCCCACATTTTACATCTTTCCCCCAATTATCTCATCTCCCAAGAGTCCAACACTAGCAAAACTCTTTCCTCCTTACGCTCAGCTCTAATTCAACACCATCAACTACCCCCCCCCAAGGAGCATGTCCCCCCTTACCACACCAACCTACTGCCTCTCTTCAAAACTCAACTGGCCTTCTACTCGCTGTCGACCTCGGCCTACCCCCAACCGACACCTCACAATCAAGACCACATGCTCAACTGACCTTCTACTCTCTGTCGACCTCGGCCTACCCCCAACCGACACCTCACAATCAAGACCACATGCCACAAACTGAACTCACCAAATGCAAGTAAGGCGCAGGACATCAACAAGCCCCCAACCCTCGGCTTCTCTCGCTCACCATGACCAATTATCTGAATCCATTTGTTTCTCTGTTCAAACAAGTCAACTGAGTGGTGCAAAGCCATATCTGACGTAATCAACTTATCATAAAAATTACCACATGGTTTTTAGTTCCCGCCACTTCAAATATGAACGTTGTCGGATACAAGTGGGTCTACCGTATCCATCAAGCATTATAAAGCGTTAAAGGGTTACACCAACAACCCCGTGTTGACTACGCAGAAATGCTCAGTCCTGTTATCTGATCTACAACTATCCGAACAATTCCTATTGTGGCTATTTCCCACGGATAGATCATACGTCAATTGGATGTTAATATTGTGTTCGTAAATGGTTATTTCTAGGAAACTGTTCACATGAGCCAACCTCCGGGGTTCGAAGGTTCCGCCAATCCCACTCCTATGTGTCTGTTGCATTGTTCATTATACAGTCTCAAGCAAGCACCACGTGCTTGGTTTTATTATCTCTCACAGTTTTTCACCATACGCAATTTAATTCCATCCAAAAATTATACTTCCCTTTTCATTCATTCTTTTAATGGACTCAGTGTGTTCATTTTAATTTATCTTGACAATATACACATTACAGTCAATAGCCCGGGTCATATTCAACAACTCATTCAATTGCTTGGTGTTGAATTTTAGCTCAAAGAACTTGGATCTATCTCATTTTTCTTAGGCATTGAGACTATTCCTCACCCCCAGGCCTCATCTTGTGCCAATGACAATATGTATCTGGCCTTCTTTCATGGGACCCCGCAAGCAACAAATCGTCTCCTGCACATCCACTGAATCTGAGTATAAGGATATAGCAGATGATAGAACTGAATTTTTTTAGCTCCAGGACCTTCTGTATGAACATGGTATTCAAGCGACACAACCTCCGGTTTTGTGGTGTTGACAATATTGGAGCTACCTACCTTGTCACCAATCCCCTTTTTCATGTACATACAAAGCATGTTGAAATAGACTTCCATTTTATTCGCGAAAAAGTCTCCCGGGGTGAACTCAAGGGAAATTTTATTTCCACAAAATATCAGATTGTTGATATTATGAAAAAAGCTCTTCCTTTGCCACATTTTCAGTTTCTTTGTCGACAAGCCGCAGGTCCGTCCAACTACCCATCAGCTTGCGGGGGCGTGTTAAACCATGCAAGAATTTCAGTACTTACCAAGTCAATTCCCGTTCTATTATTGACACGTATATACTATCTTGTATAAATTCAAATTAAAACTACACCAAAAAACGCTTTTAGTAATGGACTAATTTTATGATTAGTAACAGTATTATACCATTACTATTTCTAACTACAGAGTACCGATAGTAATATAACATAAGCATTACTAATTCTATTTCAATATTTTAAAAGTGAAAATAAGAAAACAAAAAGAAAATTTTCCTCCAAAACTAAGGAAATTCTCCCTGACTCCACACACCCAAATGAAAAGCCCCATAACATTGCCTTCTTCTTACCTTTTTCTTCACCTAGAGTTTGTCTGAATCGCGGCCTCTTCTCGTACCTCAAAATCCATCGATATCTCGAACACCATAGAGGCAAGACTCCTCTCTAATTCAAAGCTAACCTATGGTTGGTTTCTCACTCACCTAGGGTTTCATGATTTGGGTATTTTGATGTAAAACTCCTCTCTAGTTCGAAGCTAAATATTGTTCAATAATTAGGAATTGCGACCATTTCTTTGATGTCATTGCTGGTTATTTTATAGGTTGATCCTCTTACTCACCTGGTCAAGATATGCAATTTTGGAAGTGAAAAAATATTAGTATGTGTGTTGAACTTGGAGATAGTTGTCATTAGCTATTGAACTTGAACAGTAATGATTATTTTCTCAAGGTATGCCCTCTGTGTATCTGTGGTAAAAGTGAAGCTTATTTGTTCGTAATTTCAGTTATTTTCTGATAAGTGTTTCTTTCTGAGTTTTTGCAATAAGTAGTCATAATATTATTTTTGAAGAATAATTGTGCTAATTCTTCTTTGTTAATAATGTTTTGTGTCGTGTATAATTAAATACCATGCTTATGGCTTTGTTGAGTTGTTGAGTTGAGTATATGTCTTCCAACAGTGTGTATCATGTTTTTAACATAAAATCAAATTGTTATCAGTTGAAGGGTAAAGCTAACATAGCATACATCTGCTCACAGTACTATCGGGATCCAGAACTAATTTTTGATGCTATAAAATATACAACTTCAATTGATATATGGTCAGTTGGCTGCCTTCTTCACCAATGAATTAGCAATTGTTATTGTTTAAAGTCCCACATCAGAAAAATAAAATATGATTTTGAGGTCTATAGTGGTGTATTAGAACGTCAAATGATTTCGCGCGATGAGTGTACTGTGTAGTTCTTTTATTTGGGGAGTTTGATGGCTTAATATATGCCGAGGGTAGTGTTCGGTTCTCATTGACAAAGTTGTGAATCCATTTTAGTCTGGTCTTATGCATTATTGGATCAAACTAAGCTCATATCTTAATTTTTCGTATTGTGAGGGAATTTTTCTGTATTAGGGATGGAAGGGTACAAGGTGAAGAAAGACACACATAACTAACTATTATATATTATATATTTCTATTTTGGGCTTTGCTTCTCCCGACTATTTTTTACATTTGATTTCAACTTTCTTTCGATTTTATTTCAATGAAAATTTCTTCTTTGTTTCTCCAAACTGTTTCCATTTCATTTATGTTAATGGTCTGGATAGGAGCATTTTACGTAACATCATTTGACTAGTATTCAAAGAACTTTAGTCTCAAAGCGAGAGAACTTCTGTTTTGTGGTGTATTTTGTTTTACCAGATGAGTTTCACCGCAAAATCATTAATTTTCTGAGAAAGAGATTAAGAAGGTTGAGTCTCAACTATTTTTGAGAGACGAGGGTGAAGGAGTTGCCCTAAATTAAACTATTTTTGGGAGATGTGGGTGAAGAAGCTGCCCTAAATTCATTTTGTTTAATTTTCTGGAGTGCCTGTTATACTCAAAACACTCCTGACCATTGGCCAATAAGTGAATACTTCAAGACAAACTAGAATAAGTGAAAACTTCAAGACAAACTAGATACAAAGTACTCACAAATAAATTAGGACAAAGGCTAAATAGCCCGTAGTGTTATGAGTTAAATGATAATATGGATAGACATTCTACGCATTCTAACTCACGATTTGTTCATTTTTGCAGGAAATGGAGAAATCTTTCAAAATCACTGAGTCACCAGGTAATGACTCTCCTCTGTTTTTGTGTATGCCGACTCTCTATAGGGTGGTATCACTAAACAAATCTAGTTTTTTATTGTTCATAAATCACTAATGTATTTTAAAGGATTTATACACGTGATCCCAATTGGTTCATAAGGCTTCATTGAGTTGAATTTTGTGTGAATATAGTAAGGTCAGCCAAGTTTATCGCAACCAAAAATGGTTTATTTCTGGAGCCGATGACAAGGTTATTCGTGTATGCAATTACAATACAGTGGAGAAGATCATAGAATCTGAGGCACACAGAGACTTTATCAGGTCTACGGCTGTGCATCCCCCTTCCATATAAGTTTTCATCCTGTGATGACAAACAAATAAAGCTTTGGGACTGGGAAAAGGATTGGGTGTGTACTTAGATCTTCGAATAACATAACCATTATGTCATGCAAGCAACATTTAATCCAAAGGACACCAAAATCTTTGCAAGTGTATCACTTAATTGTGAGATAAAGGTATGGTTATAGGCTCAAGTTTTATTGACTAGTAGATTATGACTGTCTAAATTTATTTTGCCCAATAAATCATCTATAGGGTGAGCAAAACCTTGCCATTGCACACTGCACTTAAATAACTTTCAGAACAAAGATAATTGTTTTATAACCTTTTGATTCCTTTTTTCTATTTAAGAGGGGAAAAAATGATATCTCCGGGGATAAATTTGATGATGACGGTGATTGGATTTGCGGTAAGTACGATGTTCATAGTGTTCATGTTTACAAGACTAATTTGGATGGACTTTATATCTTTCACATTGTTTAATTTGTTTTGTCTGTGAAATGTTCAGCTTTTCTTGGTACTGCTTTTTGCTCCGCTTTTGTATAGTTTAGCAGATTATTATTTTTTTGGTGATTTTATAGATCTAAGATTGAAAATTCCAGCTCCAAAGCCAACTAGGTCTGAAGGCATGAATTACTGCCATTGTAGATTCGCTATGAAATGAATACAAACATTATTTTTATAGATTTATGACTGACATTGCTATATCAGTGAGTCGAGCAGTGTGTGGATGATGCAAATTTGAAACAGTTTTAGTCTAAAAGAGATTATGACTCCAGTAGTTTGATAAGAGAGGTGCTAATGCTACCTCACCTCCCACACGTGCTACTCCAAATAATTCAGCCTATGTTTGTTATATGGATGTAAAGAATCACCTTAGGAGGTAGGTATCTCCATCTTAATTCATCCATTCATGTTTTGTAAATAATACCACTATATGATTTTGTTAGTAGAAATAGAGCTTTGATAATAAAAGGACAGATTTGCGGCAATTTTTCTAGGCCTGCTTTGTACTGCGTTAGGAGCCCCGCATTCTATTTTGACGTGAAATATGCAATCTGACTCGGGGTGTGTGAAGAAGAGCAATAGTAGGTGTTGGTGTTTGTGTGTCGTTTACAGTGAAGGGGAATGGAGAGTACAGCGGTTACCGTTGGTGGTGGAGTTAAAGATGTGCACGGTGAGGATTGTGCCACAGGGGACCAGCTCGTCACCCCATGGACAGTCTCAATCGCCAGGTATTTTCTTCAGTTTTGTGGTCTCATGATTTGTTGTAGTTGTCCTTTCCATATTCTCAAGATAGATCATGATCCTATATTATAACAATACATGCTGGACGTGTTGATAATACTGAAATTTACTTAACTGTGTGGTGCAGTGGGTATTGTTTGCTGAGGGACCCACGCCATAACAAGGGACTTGAATTCACTGAGAAAAAGAGAGATGCTCATTGCTGCGTGGTCTACTCCCACCAGTTCTAAAACAGGACCTTCAGGTACTAACATCAAAGTATTTAGTGCCAAATAAAAAACCTACAAAAAAGAATGACAATAGGTGTATTTGAGCACTAAATAGTACTAAAAATGATTCAAAATCTATAGTTTTAAGGAAACTGCAAACTTAGACGATGTCTAAGTTATTCTACGTACGTATATTTTGTGTGCTACGCCAGACAATCACTTGTTTGCCCTTTCCATTGTTCTACATATACTCATACCATACACACTACACTGTTGCTATAACATTTTCTTCTAACAGGTGTATTGGCCCTTGGACGCTGATTGGTATTCTGCTCACGTCATTGCCTACGATCCCCACACTGACCGCCATCATGTAATGCCTCTTCTACACATGCCTCTTTCCACCACTTCTTTATTATCCTCACAAATAATCTGCACTTACAAATAAATCATATCTAGGTTCAATATGAAGACGGCGATCCAAAACATTTGATTCTATTAAATGAAAGAATCAAATTTCATATTTCTCTCGACCCGATGCAGCACTTAAACCTGACTTATAGTCGTCACAATTCAGATACCGATGGCCTTGATGTTAATGAGATGCTTGTATTGGCGGCTACTTTCGATGACTGCCATGAACTTGAGTCCGGGGATATCATATGGGCCAAAGTTACTGGTATACCTCTGCCAACTCCCCTTACTTTCTATCCATATACGTCCGAACAATATCTATGTGTACATATACACTAACATTCCTTAGTTTTACTTTGTCATTATATGTGTGTCTATGTATAAATACCCCAAGGCATAATCTAGACCTTAATATTCAAAATCTACAAAACATTGTTCTTTTTATTGGAAGATGTTGTTTGCCATTAAATGATAGTACTAAAATATGATATTTTTTCTTGCCGGGGTGGGGGTGGGGAGGGTTGACTTTATGATTCTATTGTGTTCTATTTTCATCATTAAATGTTTTGTCTTTCAGAGAAGAATCATTAAATGTTTTGTCTTTCAGAGAAGAAACAATTTTAACCAGGGAAGGAGACGGTTGAATGGGAAAGCTTTTAGAGCTCAAAGAAGACAATATTAGGCGAACAGTGTATGTTTCTGACATCGATCATAATGTAAGTAAGACTAACTGGAATCTTTTGTTGACATTATAACTAATATGATAATTTTATTTTGTTTGACAGAATGTCATTTTTGGACCCTCATCAAGTTTCCAGCGTTGCGGGTTGTGGCGTTGATGGCGATGATAACAGAACAAAAGTTGATAGTCAACAACAACGAACTTCTTTTTTACATTTCATTTTCTTGGTTATAATATAAAAACATTTCATTTCGGGATGATTGTATTACGATGTTATATTGGATGCATTTATGAAAATAATGCAACTTTTGAGGTGATTGTATTACGATATTTCATTTGTTTGGTTTAAGTTTCTTTTCTAAATAAAGAGTGGAGGCGTATATAAAATGTAAATTTGAATATAATGCCCTTGTTTATGTGGCCTATTTTTGTATATGTTCTTAGGATTTGAATAGTGTGGTAAGAATAATTGAATTTGTTAAATTTAGGATAATGGATCTTGAAAAATATATATTTTTTAAATATGTATTAATATTATTAAATTAACGGATCTTTACCGTTACAAAATCAGACAAAAGTGTTATAAAAAAGGTGTAATAAGGTTAAAATAGTAACGCAAAAGTTCGTTACTAAATCAAAATTAGTAACGGTACAATATTGTTGGTAAATGCAGAATTAGTAACAAAATTTTACCGTTATTATTAGTAACGGTAAATTCTGATACTAATTTAGTTCCCCACGCCTTTTTCCTAATGAAAATTTTTCGTTATTAATATTTTTCGTAACTGTAAAATACCGTTACTAAAGGCGCGTTTTGGTGTGTAGTGTAACAGTATGTTGCAAATGATCTTATCGAGTATAACAATATCAATGATAAAGATAAAGCTCATCTCCCATTAATAGTGAGACAAATTTGACATCAAATGTGTGTTTGAGTTCATTGGCAGTGAGTTAAGTATCCTAAATCTTATTTGTGTGCTTTTGAGGATTATTTATGGGGATAGAGGCCTGTAGAGGGAGGTCCAAGCTCAAAGATGATTAGCAAACAAACACTGCACAAATGAAGGATCAAAGATGGTCATTCGCGCAGGACTAAGGTTGCTCGACGGATCTCCCACAAAGATCAATCCCAATTAAGGAATATAGAAAGCACACTTTGTACTAGGGATAATGATGTACTTGTATCAAGTTTTCCTTGTAAATACTAAGTTTACTTTGTAACGTTTATGAGGTTAATCGGTACCCTCAAGGGACCATGTATGGCAGGGCATATGAGAGCTCACATGCTCTATCGAGCAACCTCATCTTGGGTACCTCGCAGGGATTTAACTTGGAGGATTGGGATCAAGGCAACGTTGGAAATACCAAACCCTTTAGAGTACTTAGGAAAAACATTTGGATTGTATAAACATAGCTAAATATATGCTCGTGCTACCATCTACTGGGGAACCTCCTCGAAGGATCTCAGTCCTAATAGTGGTCCCAAACTTAGCCTTTATCTGTCACATACAGTTTACAAGTTGCTCGAGCAATCATTAGCCGAGCAACCTTCGTTCGATCAATCACCTTTTCAAGTGATGTGACAACACACCTTTTACAGATTACTGTTTACCAACTCTATGACGTCATAGCATCTAACATTTATGGGAAGTTTATAACTGACACATCCCATCCCATTTAATCTTTCCATACCTCTGATAGGCTAAAGAGAGTTCCCACCAAAATATCATATCCTATGCATTTAATGAAACATCTTTGGCATTTATTAATATGCACTATTGGAATTAAGGGGCTTAGACGCATTTAATGCAAGCAAGGTCACTCAAAGTATAAATACTCCAAAGTTGTGTCTTTTCTAGGATCACAATTTTAACTTAGAATTACTGCCAAAATCTTCTTATACAAGAGAGTTTACTATGAGACCATCTTATTGTGTGACCACCTTCTTTACCCCATTGATATCGTTATTCAGCACTTACTGTTTTAAGGTTACTACCTTGCCTTTATTGCACCAAAGGTGCTTGTTCCTTCTCCCTCCAATCAAGTTACATGTGGGGTTCCTTCTATTTATTGCACTCCCAGAGCATTTATGTTGTAAAGAATTATTTAATGCAAGAGTTTGGATATTGAAAATTGTTGACCTCTGACTTGCATTTATTGTCACTTATAACTGTTCTTTGGCTCTAATCATCATCTTGATAAGGGGTTACACCTCATTTGATACTAACTGTATTTAAACAACCCACGTCTAACATTTGGCTACTCCGATGGTGAGGTATTCTATTTTGAGATATGGCTAACGATAATGTGGCAACGAACATTGATTTTGATGCTCTGCAATGGGAGGAAGAAAGCGATCTCATGGTTTTACCGTATAGAGAGAAAGCAGGGCATGCGAAGGCTAGCTTGCCTGCCACTAATGTAGTGGCTAATATAGGTCCGACACAAATGGCAGGGCTGATGAGCCTCTTCGCGGAGTTTATTAAGACTTCGGGCTCTCAAGCGGTGGTAGGAGTCACAAGAGGGCCTAGTCCCTTCGTAACACCACTGGAAGTACTACAAGCTCCTTTTGTTTCAGTAGTTACTAATGCCACTAATAAATTTCCCAACCTTTTATATAGGAGGAACCACCCAAACCACTTACAACGCTGCCACTCCGGTAGCCATGACTTATGTTGCTTGTCCAGGCAGTAGCACGCCAATCTCATCACCCATAGTGGCTCCAATGATGGTGGCTCCTGCGCAGTGTAGTCCTCATCCCCCTATTATGCGGGGAATGAAGAAGGAGCTCTTAAAGATGATGGTAGCCTCTAAGGTAGGAGTAGAAGTTTCCTTGATATATATATATAACGATTTTTTTACTCCATACCCAAAGGAGTACAATAACGAACCCTATCCCGTGGAGTATATTCCACCTATCTTCGAAAAGCATATGTAAGGGGGTATGCACTCGCTTTAAAAGGCTCTGATACCAATTTGTGAAATGCCGTGTGCTATATCGATTTGAATAAATGCATAAATTCTAACCACAAACTTATTTAATTAGAGTCAATTTTTAAACTAAGTCAATTCATCCCTTAAACATACAACTACGTGTGTGCGTGTGTCAAACAAACACAAATATGCTAACTCACAGAATTCAGGAAAAAATCCCCGAAGGGCAAAAACTTTTATTTCACTATAATTTGTAAATTGCAACTTACACAGATTATAATGAAATCTGTAATAAGTTTACCTCAGCAAACCTACATAGACACGCAACCTAGAGTCAAGAATGGATTATATGCAGCAAACCCACATGAACTGCAGTCCAATCTTTAGCAAAGATTCACATGTAGCGAACCTCAATGACCTCAGTCTTCAGGTGTAGAGATGCGCTCCACAAAGGTTGAACAATAGCAAAGTATGTTCTTGGGTTCGAAAACAATTCACATAAACATTGGGATTTTGTGAATTGAAAACAAAAAGGATTAAACTCCTTAAATAAGAAGACTAATTAATTCTGTAGAAGCCCCAGTTTCGTCTTTGTTTGAAATTGCAGGTCTTCTTATGAAAAACGGAGTTGGAAAAGCCTATTTATAAAAACTTTAAGGCAGCGCGTCGTTTGAATGACTCACGATGTCGTTCGAACTAGAAGCTTTGTCGTTTGAACGACTGCTTCCCGCAAGATACCAGCTCGTTTGAACGACTTTGTATCTTGTTCGATCGAGCTAAAGAAAAACCCTTTTTATTTTTTTTATTTCTTAAAATTTGTCTTTAAGTCTTGGAAAACTTATTTGGACGAAAACTTAAAAACTCCGCTCCAACACTTAGAAAATATTTGATGAAAAATATCCCAATATTCTAAGTGAAATACTAAGGAATAAAAACACAACCTCTACCAAATTTATCCCGCGGAGGCTTAATTGTTGAAGAAGCTTGATATTCGGATCCGTCTCGATTCATGTATGATCTTGAACATTCTTCGACAGTTGTAGCGGTATACGACATACTAAATTGATAATGGACATTTATAAAATCACGTCTTTACAAATCTCCCCCCATGTCTATGCTGGTACAAAATAAAAACATCAAAATTATCAAATATAAAATACCTATACAAATCTAATACCCTCATGAACCCAAAAATGCAGAGGTACTAAACATGTAGGTCTCCAAACTTTTCATCAAAATCTTTAACATCAAATCTTCAAATCTTTAAAATTTATCATCAAGGTGTGCATTCCAATAATCTTTAACTTTGTACCTACACACATGCGACAAAGCAAATATCTCGTGATGTATCGAGTTTGAAATGAGATAAAAATAATCCAAAACAAATATAAAATCTCAAATCTCCCCCATAATGTAAAAACTTACCCGTAATTCATAATTCGTTCTCCCCCTTTTTATTTTATCGAAATAGACATGAAAACGAATAAACAAATCATGCAGGGAGTTGTCACGATAATCAAGGCAAACAAACTATTATCACAAAGAGATACTCAAAAGTATTCCAAAAACTATTTTAATTTTTCAATTTTTTCAAAAAAAATGCAAAAATGTTTTTACAAAAATCACACTCCATGAATTTTCACTAAGATAACCAAATCGTGGAAACGGAATAAGTGAGTGTGAAAATTTTTAATAGGAATATCAATGCAATCTCATGAAATATGTGCACAATGAATCCGGATACTCCTAATGAATGAACTCAACTTCGTCCTTAGGTGTCAAATAGTGTTGAATTTAAATGACATCGACTCAATCCATCAACACATCAAAGTCAAAAGTGATTCTCATATCAATAACGTCTAAAACTATGTAATGTTTTTTCAAGATGCTGTCAGGACGTGCAAACCCGTTTATTTATATTTCCATCCAAACTCCCTCATAAATAATAAATCTTTATTTTTCTTGAGGCGATCTAAACTAAATAGCCCATTTTGGCATATTTACCTTTTTATTGCCTTTCATTTTTTCGGGCTCTTTTCAAACGGTGGCTTTCACGCAGAGTTAATTTTACACTCTCGTAGCCCTTTCCCGTGAACACTCATCATATGTTGTTGCAATTAAATCCTCACGGTAAACGGTTCTTACATGCACTACTTCCATTGTCAAGTTTTATCGCATTTGGTTTGTTTTAAAGACATAATTGAGATGACAACACTCCAACCAACATGTGAGAAACAAGTACGGTAATAAAAAAAAAATCGTCCAAGTGTACATTAAAGGAAAATATGAGCCAAACATGTAGGTAGTAATCACAAATTATATCTTAATGACTCCACACATTATAAAGCACAAAATGAAATGATGACGCATATTAAAACACTATCAAATAGTCACATGAATATGGAATGAAGTTGTGACTCGGTCATCCTAAATGTCCATTCATATATGGTGTAAACAAAATACAAAACTCTTTTTGTTTGTTTCCAATTTTTCTCAAAATAAAAATCTTTTTGTATTTTTCCAAAAATTTTCAAAAACAAAAATCTTTTTAGTTTTTCAAAAAATATAATAAAATGGAAAATATAAATGCAAAAATAATACATACTAGCAATAGGCAAAAATATCATTTTGTGAATCATCCTACGCTAGAAAATAAGTCTAGACCTCAACCGATAGGTGCGGTGGAGTTTTCCAAAGATGGTGACATCCTATGAAAAACCTCCATCAAGTCATGTGAAGTCTTGACCAAAAACTTTCCCTTATCCCTTATATGTGCAAACTCTCTCGTGTCGTCATCTGGAGAATCATGTGTGGGTGTGTGTGTATGAACACGTGTAGTAGCAAAACGTGATGCATAACCCAACTTAAAATAAAACTCTCTAAGGTGTCCTCTCTTCTTGCAGTATGTGCAAACATAAATAGGCCTAGGTACACCTCTCTCAAAACGTCTTCTATGTGCTATCCTAACAGGTACAGGACACCTAGGTGGGTCGGGTTGAGAGCCATGTGAATCAATAACAAACTCTGGAACCGACTCAGGTGCTGCATGTGAAGTGGATGCACCATCATGACCTATTCCTAAACTCTTACCATTACCCAAATTGGGATTGAGAACCATCTTTCCTACCTTCTTAGATGCGTTCTCCAGAGTGAATTTAACCTCCAGGGCGTGTTTAAGATCTTTCTTTAATTGTGACACGCGGGTTATAAGTTCACTATTTTCCTTATTTAAAGCAATCAAGTACTCACTCAAAGAAACCTTCACCTTCTTGAGTTGACTTGATTTTGTCTCAAACACCTTCAAACTTTCTAACTCTGTCTCCAAATCAATCACCTTAAGATCTAGTTCCTTATTCAATTTCTTCGTTTTCAAGGTCTCGACATACAAATCTCTAAAAGCCTTATGGAGCTCACTTGCATCTACACTTTCACACTCACTTTCCCCCTCACTCAAAATATAAACACAAGTGTCCTCATCATCGTGGGACACACTAGGTGTGCTCTCGTGACTAGCTAAAAAGGCAACAAAGGTTCCTTGTGAAGACTCATCCGCAGGATCTTTCGCATCTTCCTCACTATCACTAAGGGTGACTGGCATAGAAACTTTTTCCCCCTCTCCTAAGTCTAGTGGGACACTCAAATGACTTATGACCTTTTCCCTCACACTCAAAACATGTCACTTTTTTTAAATCTCCCTCACCCTCTTTCTCTTTCTCTTTCTCTTTCTCACTGCTTTCTTTGACCTTATCTTTCTTTTTATTTTCTCAAAAAGCTTCTTACTGGAAGAATTTTGTTTTGAAAACTTGAGAATTTTTTTGAAATTCTTTGCAAGCATGGCCATTTCAAAATCAGACTCGGACTCCAAAATTTCACTTTTTTTTTCTTATCACTCGTGGACACTTTCTTTCCCTTCCTAGACTGGGCTTTAAGCGCTATCCCTCTATCCTTAGGTTTGATAATATCGGGGAACATGCCAATTTCATATGTCTGGAGGTCTCTTACCAACCCTTATAATTTCAGACGACTCAAATTACCTAAGGTATTCAAATCAGTCACTTTAGGGATAAAACATTTTGGCATCGATGATAAAATCTTTTTAACCACTTGTGCATCAGGTATAGGCTCACCAAGATTAAAACTAGTGTTGACATTATTGGAAAAACGTGCATAAAAGTCATCAAAATACTTTGTCTCAAGCATGGTGATTGTGTCAAATTGAATGGTCGAATTTTGAATTTAAGAATCTTTGACCGCATTAATACCTTCATGGGTAACTTGAAAAACATTCCACACTTCTTTAGACGTGGTGCACATCATTATACGTTAGAACTTGTCGGGGGTGACGTGTCTGGAAATTGCACTAAGCCCTCGTTGATTATAAGTCCTCCTCATAAACTCATCCTCAGTCCAGTCTAACACGAGTTTTAAATTCGTGGCATCATTTGCGGTGACAGTGGGAGGATTCCAGCCTCTTTCATACACTAACCAAACTCTTTCATCGATTGCTTTTAAATGAGATTTTGTGCGGGATTTTCAGTAAGCATAATTAGTCCCGTAAAAAATTGGTAACCGATTATAAGTTTTCATTTGGAAACATTGCGACAAATTTTTAAAAATCTTCAAAAATAAATATCACACAAATTTTTGAAAAAGGATCACTTAATAAATTAGAGTAACCTGCTTTGATACCAATTTGTAAGAGAGTATGCACTCGTTGTAGAAAGCTCTAATACCAATTTGAGAAATCCCGTGTGTGATATTGATTTAAATAAATGCGCAAATTCTAACTACAAACTTATTTAATTAGAGTCAATTCTTAAACTAAGTCAATTCAGCCCTTAAACATACAACTATGTGTATGCGTGTCTCAAACAAACACAAATATGCTAACTCACAGAATTTAGGAAAAAATCCCCGAAGGGCAAAACCTTTTATTTCACTATAATTTGTAAATCACGACTTACACGAATTACAATTAAATCTGCAATAAGTTTACCTCAGCAAACCTATATAGACACGCAGCCTAGAGTCATCAATTGATTCCACGCAGCGAACCCACATGAATTGCAGTCCAATCTTCAGCAAAGATTCACACGCAGCGAACCTCAATGACCTCAGTCTTCAGGTGTAGAGACACACTCCACAAAGGTTTAACAATAGCAAAATATTTTCTTGGGTTCCAAAATAATTCACATAAATATTAGGATTTGGTGAATTGAAAACAAAAAGGATTAAACTCCTTAAAGAAGAAGACTAAAGAATTCTATAGAAGCAGTTTCGTCTCTGTTTAAAATCGCAGGTCTTCTAATGAAAAACGGAGTTGGAAAAGCCTATTTATAAAAAGATTAAGGCGGTGCGTCATTTGAACGACTCATTATGTCGTTCGAACCAGAAGCTCTGTCGTTTGAACGACAGCTTCGCTCGAGATACTAGTTCGTTTGAACGACTTTGTATCTCGTTCGAACGAGCTACAGAAAAACCGTTTTTTATTTTTTTTTATTTCTTAAAATTTGTCTTTAAGTCTTGAAAAAATAATATTGACGAAAAACTTAAAAACTCCGCTCCAACACTTAGAAAATATTTGATGAAAAATATCCTAATATTCTAAGTGAAATGCTAAGGAATAAAAACACAACCTTTACCAAATTTATCTCGCGGAGGCTTAATTGTTGAAGAAACTTGATATTCTGATCCGTCTCGATGCATGTGTGATCTTGAACATTCTTTGACGGTTGTAGCAGTATACAACATACTAAATTGATAACGGACATTTATAAAATCATATCCTTAAAGTATATAGGAAAAGGGGGAAATTCCAAGGAGCATGTCAAAATGTTCGTTGAAAACCTTGGGACCCACTGCAATAATAAGAGGCTAAGGTTGAGAGAATTATCAAAATATCTAACTGAAAAGACTTACGCGTGGTATTCCCATCTAGCGTCAGGTAGCATGGCCACTTAGTTTGTACAAAAATTCTTCTTGGCATAGGATGAATTTATACTTACACTATCATCATTTATCTTTTCTAGAATTCTTTGGTAAAAATCTGCTAGGGTTTGAATGGAGAGGTCTCTAGATACCTCATTCTAGTTTGATCTAACTATTTCTATTATGTAAATAGTTGTCTAATCTAGGAATAAGTTTAGCTTGTTCTTTTGTGAGTTTAATTAACTCAGTTTCTTGATTTTTTGTCAAAGTTTTAATTTCTAAAATGTCTTTGTTAAGGACTTCTATATGATTAGTCTTAATATTTATTTCTTGTAGTATTTGTACAAGGTTTATTGGGATTTGGCTATCTATTTCTTGTATTCTTTTAGAGATATTTTTTATCTTTGTTTCTAGGGTTTGAGTGTCTTTAATTAATTATCTTAAAATAAGGAGTATACACTTATTTTGGTCTATTAAGCTATTGATAGCACTAGCAGTAACTTGTCTACTATCTACGTATTTGGTTGGGATGCGTTTAGTGTGTGAACAACCGTCTATGTGTGAGGTTAAGCAACCTTCTGGGTCTAAATCAATTATGGGTATAGGTTGGTAGTCTGGATTAGTTCCAAAAATATCTTTGTAATTGCGAGGGATAAATTCCAAGGGCATTAAGTATTTTTACTATAAGTCTAAAAGAAGCGTGTTGGCTCTGATATCACAATTGGGATTGGGTTGGAATTTGGCGGGATTCTAAAATCTCTTAAAGTTCTGATACCAATTTTGGGTCTAAAATATAAACTTGTTATAATTATAGTCTTAAAAATGGATTTTACTATAAGACAAGAGGGGACCACTAAGAAAAATAATAAAATTGTCTTTGGGACCACGAGGGGACCACCTTTGGAAAAAGGACAAAGTTCGCACGATTTCGTTCGCACCAAAGATTATATATATATATATATATATATATATATATATATATAGAGAGAGAGAGAGAGAGAGAGAGAGAGAGAGAGAGAGGTTGGGGGCTCGACCTTGAAAAGGTTTTGAGTGAGAGGTGTTTCAGAGGTTTGAGGTGATAGAGAAGACGGATTTGTTTAATTTTTTTTTTGTTTAGTTTTTTTAGAGGGGAAGGAATGGGTATGCATTTTTGGTAAACATTACAGCAAAATATTTTTTACAATGTCTCTCAAGATTGATAAATATGGGAACAAAAATTAGGAATTTTAGGTATAGCCAAGAGGGGATATTCTTCTTTCCAATTATTATTGCCATGTCCCCCAATTATCATTTAACCACTACCAGGCCTGCTTTGCCACGGTCGCCTAGGGCCCTTGATTAATCGGGGCCCCTCTCGATAAAAAAATAGTTATAAAAAAACTGTTATGAAAAAAAAATAGTTGTGAAAAAAAACGCCCCAAAAAAAATTAGTTGTGGAAAAAATTAGAGTTATCACTAAAATAAAGCCCCCCCAAAAGTAAATTTTGTTCCATTTAAAATAAACCCACATACTAAACTTACCAACATAATAACTCACCAATATAATAATCCAACCCACATACTAAACCCACCAACATAATAACCCAACCCATTTACTTACTTATTCATTTCTAACCCTAACTCTCTTCCCTCTATTCTCATTCATTTCTCAACCACTATCTTCTCTCTATATCTTTTTGTCTTCTCTCTCACACTACTCTCTCTACTACTAACAAAAGCAAGAAAACAAATGCGATCAATAAAGTTAAAAAAAAATTACAAACATATGATATGGATATTGATGTTAGTTTGAATCTTTTAAAAGGACTTGTTTCTTATTTTGATAATGAAAGAGAAAACAGAATTGAATCCGCAAAGATTGAAGCTAAAGATATTACTAAAGAAATGAAAACTGAATCCATATTTCGTGAAAACGTAATATTTATAGAAAAAAACATTTTGATGAGAATCCTAGTGATGAAATTAGACAATCATCGGAGGAATCATTTAGAGTAAATTATTTCTTACATATAATAGATCAAGCGCTTATGTCAATTAGAAGTAGATTTGAACAATTTAAAAAAGAGTCCTGATAACATGTGCTCTAAGAGCACACATTAATAACCCAAAAATAGTATGGATTCCAACATACATTTAATAGGGCATAGATGCCCATATGGAGCTCTAATACTTACTATTTTGAGGCTCAAAACATGTGCCCTAAGGGCACATGTTATCATTTTCCTTTAAAAATATGAGAATACTTTTGAATTTTTGTTTGATTTGAACAAGTTAGAATCTTTAGATGATATTTTACGTAGTTATTGTATTAAGCTTGAAAATTATTTCACACACGACAATAGTTGTGATATTGATGGAAATCAGTTATTTTGTGAATTGAAAATTTTAAAAGCGTCTTTACCTAGAGAAACTAAAAATCAATTGAGGTGATAGAATATATTAAGAGAATGAACTATATTTTTCCAAACGCTTGGATTGTCTATAGAATAATTTTGACAATACCCGTAACGGTTGCCTCAGGTGTAACCGAGTGCAGTAAAAATATTAATATATACAAATCTGAGCCAGCAACTTATAAATTGAGTCATTAACCTACAGAGTAAAATAAAGACGATTTTTACAAAGTAAACTCTTTGATCTTCAAATTTCTTACATGGACCGACTTCCCAAACTCTTCTTCATGCAGGATTTCAAAGCACCGTCTTAAATACAATAAAGAACTTGAAACCATAAAAGAGGAGATGGTAAAATATAGTATCTTATTATATGAAATTTACGACAAAATCCATTTTAACATATTGGCTAGTTTACATTATGACAATAAATTAATCAATGCAAAATCATTTTCTCCATCTGCATATTGATATTTTTATAATATTACAATACATTAATCAATGTACAATCTAATGGACATAATCATTATCTTTTTTTTTCCATTTAAATACTGGTAATTTTATAATATGGAAATATATTAATCACTGCAAAATCAAATTGATAAAATCATTTTTTTAAGTTTCACTTAAATATTGGTAATTTTATAACATGACAATTAATTAATCAATGCGAAATAAAATTGACAAAATCATTTTTTTAGAATGCCCAAAACTTTAAATGTAAAAGAATGACCCAAAACTATTTTTAGTAGCACAAAAACAGATCGATTTGGGGGGAAAACGGATAAAACATTATTTTCATAAGAACGTAAACTAAACCTCTAAACATTAAAAAAAAGGGTCGTATACAAAAAAAAACTTTGCCTAATAGACAAAAAAAATGTATCAGTAAAAACATTTAAAATAACCGACATAAAAAAGAGTTATTAAAAAAAACGATCAACTTTATTGATAGACTACATATATGAAAATAAAATCAGCCATTAAAAAACACTCCATCCAGTAAGAACGCAACAAAGATGAAATCTCACTACAAATGAAATCAGCCATTCATAAAAACACTCCATGGCCCAACAAAAATGAATTTAATGGAGTCGCACTATAGAAACGAAGGCCACAAAGATAAATCGAAGACATCAGGTAAGAAATCATCAGGTAAACCATCAGTTCGTCCTTTTTTTCCTTAAAAACACATGCGTCATGCCTCGATCCGCCTCGAAGTGATGCGCCTCAACCCTATGAGGTGTAAGCCTCATCTTCAACCCCTCAGGCTTAAGCCTTTGGACGTTTTTTTGGGTATTCATCTCGAGGGCGAAAAATTTCAAACATTGGGCACCATCAAGGTAGTTTTGGAGGTCAGGGTGCCAAAAAGCTAGAACCACGGCAATCAGTTGGCTAATCCTAGTCTCCACTCTTAGGATGTGTAAAATAACTGTGGAACAAAAAAAAAATCAATTGAGACCAATGTAAAATTGGTGATTGCTGTTTAGAAGCATAAAAAGCAAGGCATCCTAGTTCGACTGGAAATTTTTGTGTAAAAATCATTTTTTTGAGCCAAACTAAGTTGAACCAAAGTTGTGCCTAAGACTTTCAAACTATGAAGAACATACACGAGAACGGGTGTCGTGTCCAGCACGACACAGACATGTCGACACAGTAAATCACACAAAATTAGGACACAACGCGGCGAAGACACGACGTTAGATAAATATGTTTTTAAAATTATATATATAGATATAAGGTTTCATCTATTTTGCACTTCAAAAACATAAACTAGTTTTCGATTTAATTTATCAAAATTAGCATTGTTAAGTATTTCGTAATAACATTTAAACCATAAGTTAGAAGTAAACATTGAAATTGAGTAGGAGACTAACTTCATTTTTTTTTAACTTTTCTCTTATTATTGAGCCACTCTTGAATATTTAATTTTACATGACACTAGTATTTTTCAAAGTTTATTAATTTTTGACGCCCCGTCGTGTCCGCAAAGTGTCAAAGTTGTGCCCGGCTTTTTAAAATGTCAAGCAAGTCTGATACGCCACGAGTTATGTCGAACACGTGCCCAAGCCACGTCGGATCGGGCTTCCAAGCTTTCAAAACTTTAATATCCTCTTTTATTCCAATTTTGAGAACTCTATCCCCATCCCATCTTGTTCTCTTCCCCCTTTTCTCTCCACGAGATCTCATCTTAAATCTCTCTACGAAGATTGGTGCATGATTCAAAGAAATCAAATTGAAAAATCGAAGATCCACATATCACAATCATTTCTGTGATTCTTAGACTTAAAAATTAAAGTTATGTTATGGCTAATATTGAAACTCCGAAGACTAAACCAAATCAAATACTTCACAAAACTGCAATACGAGTATAAAAACATGCACAGAAAATGGTTTATGGCCATCATGTAAACTAAACTTACACTAAATACTGTAGCAAGATAATATAAAAACATAGGGCATCGGATCCCCTGCATATCGAAATTCGAAACACAAACTGAAGACAGAGTTAACAATATTTAAACTGAAGGTTAAAGTTAATGATGATACCTTAAATATGGGACTTCAGAAAATCATATGTGTCTTAACCCCTTCTTGATAACTAATACAGCTAATGCCCATGGCTTGCTATGAGGCACATCCCGCAAACAAGTCTCTAATCCTTTCACTTTGTTATTTACTTCAGCTTTCACAACAATAGGAAACTTGAGTCGTGCGCTGGCTTCCAAAACACGTAGAGTATGGAACAACCGGACAATATCAGAGAGAACGGGGGACTAGGTGGTGGTGGGACACTTGTGAACTTCAAACTCTCATTTGGCACAAAAACTGACTTAGGCTCCTAGAACAAGATAATATTTCAACCCACCAACAACTAGATTCAAGACCAAACTAAAGGAAAGAACATAATACAACCAAAAAAACATATTTTTATGAGGTTTTTGCCTAAAAAAATAAAGAACATCTCGATTAAAAAAAAATCTTTTTGTTTACTCCCCCACCCCTACGCCACGGGGAATGATGAGAGACCACATCAATAATTTTAAGCAATGTAAATCATAGGTATTACTCATAATACCCCTTATTTTCTTTTAAATAAATAATGAAATATTATTTTTTGGAATAAATAATTAATTTTGAAAATTGGACCTAAATAATTTTTTTATTCAAAATGTCAAGTGGAAATTTATTGTTTAGTATACTTGTGTGTGATTCATTTTTATGTGCATGAATATGACATTTGCATATAATAAAAGAAAATACATAATTTATGTGCGACACAAATTAAAAGTAATTATTATTGGTATAAATAATTCGGAATACATTTCGAAACACATATGGGCTCGTTTTGATGATTTAGGCATTTAAAAATAGTCCTTAATCAGTAATATATAGGTTGGGAAAGTTTTGGGCCAATCAGATTATGGGTTCGGGTCCATTTGGGGTCCAAAAGTTGGGCTTAGGACCCAACTCGAGATTAAGCACTTGATTAGAGTTTAAATGGGGGTAAACCACTCCCCCACTATCATTCCACAAACCTAAAAGTTACAGTTACGGGAGGAATAGAGATAAACACCAAAGAAAAGGCAAAATGGCAAGAACAAGGGAAACCAAGGAAGAATCAATGGATTTCTCCTCTACATAATTAAAGGCAAGAATTTTCTTTCTTAATTTATGGTATCAATTTATTTCTTGATGCATATAATAATCTCATTAAAAAAATTTGAGATTTAGGTATAAGTATATTTGATTTGATGATGAAACATACATGTAGAGGAATGCTTCATATGTAGAATTTATCCCAAAAATTAGGTATCGAAAATCTGAACATTGAGGTTATATTTCCTTAAGCTTCTGGTAGTAATTTGAGCATAAATTAATAACCAATGTAGAGGAAGTTTGTCGTAAATTGTGGACTGATATTTATGTAGATTCCTTGGTAAATAAATCTGTTTTTGTGAATTAAGTAATGGGTGTAATTTGAGAAAAACATCTAATTCATTTAAGCCTTGAACGTACATAAATTTTAGGTTGATTTGGGAGTTAGAATTGAGTTTGACATGTATATATATTTTTGGCTGCAAAGAAACAAATCTGAGTTTATAAACCTTGAACTGAACAAACTGTACAGGAAAAACGGAGGAAGGAAGGAGACAGGGGGTCGCTCAAATGACGTTGTGGGTCGTTCGAGCGACGCACCTTGTCGCGCGAATGAGAGCCACGGTCGTTCGAGCTACGTGGTGATTTTTCTCTCTCCTCGTTCCCTTTTTTCTTTAGCCTTGATTTCTGAATTTGGTTTACTAAATCGTGTTTACCCCATGTACAGTAGATAAAAGGATATTAAGGAAAGGAAATTATGAGTTATGGGTAAGGAAATTATGAGTATGTTATACCCACAGTTAAATTATAATAATTACAAATAACTAGATAGTTAAGTAATTATTTTTATGAAACAGTATTAATAATTTATTAGATGATAAATTATTAACAAAATGAAAAATGTTGTGGACTTTGGTTAGACTTTTATGCTAATTATAGAGTAATTACCTTTACATATTATATGGGATAATAATATATATTATTATATTTTTGTGTGTGGACATACCAGTGGACCGTCCAATCGGCTCTGGGGTTCGCGCGTTTGGGCCGGGTACCACACGTCGGCACAGGTGGACTAAACGATGTGCATGCCATATAGGTACTATGTGGATGCTCCACCCATGAGAGGTATGGTTGGCGTTGATCGTTCCTGTATCACCGTTGGGTATGGACCGTGTACAGGTGTCCTGTATAGGGACCGCCCCCAATTTGTGTGTGTTTGTGTTGTCCGCTTAGGCTAAGGTATTCTTCCGGACTTGCCGATAGAGCAATAATTAGACACCAACGATAGATGCCCTTGTGTGTCAAATATATGGAAGGATATATATTATTAATTACCCGGATACTATTGAAATAAATTAAATGGTCTAAGGATGAGGACAATAAATATTATTCTTGACCCTATAATGCATAATAAATGTTTATGCCTTATACTTGACACTGACGAGATTGGAATAAATGTAAGTTGACAATTTAAATGTACAGATTACATTTAATTAATTAATTATTGATATAATCATTCTATAATTACAATGATGTCACAATTCATTCCTTGGGACGTTTTAGGGTGCGAAGAATATCACACTTAAATGAGGGATGAGGTGTCATACGCATGTGAGTGATGAAAGGGGGTATTTATTGTGCGTTAACTGTATTATTATAATCATAAATTATTCATGTTATTCTTGCACACCTTGGACTCTGGCCCAAATTTAAATATTTTTTCGCCCAGATGCTCCTAGACAGGGATAGTTGGATTGTGCTATAGCAGTGTTGCAGTCTCATTTGCTCTCCAGTTTTAGCTCAGTTGTTTCTAGCGTAGGTTCTTCTCAGCATTAGCTATTTATTTATTTGGAAAAATTGTAAGGGCATAAGCCCGAAACTTTTACTTTATGTTGGTGGAGATTTATGTTACTCTAGTTGAATATTTATATTATTATTAGTGATTTGGATCTACTTATTCATTATAGATGTGTTTGTGATTTTTTCAAACTTGGGCGTTAAATTATAAATTATTTATATTTGCAATTGTGCTAAGGATGTTATTAATTGACAAGAAAGCCCTATCTTCGACGCATCGTACCTGACCAGCCTTTTTGTGAGAAAATAGGGGTTTTTACATTACTTTCCTAATCAATACATGTGAAAACTCAAAGAGAAAACGGAAAAAAGGGGTAAAGTACTCATCACTTATAGTTTATCTGACCTTTTCACTAGATACTCTGCAAGTCCATCTATGGTTTGTCCATGAGTAGTGTCGCATGCCAATATCCCTTGGTGGGTCTGATAAGTTTATATTCTGGCCTAAGGGGAAAAAAATGAAAAAGACCAATAGTAATTAAGAAATTATAAATTCGCATATAAAAGGAAAAAATAAAATATGGCAGTTGTAGTAGTGTGTTTTCTCTTTCTTATGCTTATCCAATGAACCAAAAGTAACATTAGTTAAAGAAAAAAGATATAAACAACTACATGCAATTAAAAGTTACTCATCGAGAAACTTTTCATGTTGAAACCTTTCTTGATCAAATCATGGGTATTGAGCCAAAAATATAAACATACATCAGGAAAAATAAATTAGCAGGTGGTGGTTGTGAACTTAAGAAAAATGAAAAATAAAATTGCAAATAATGGGCGCACAAATCAATAAAAATTAAAGGTTTTTTTTCACTTAAACGTGTCCATAATTAACTCGTTTTGACTTTGGCACCTATTATTAATTGACTTTATGTTTGGTACCTTATCCATTAAAGAAGAGTTAAACTTAATAGTCATGTTTGAGGCAAATGACCTATAAATAAATGTGTTCAGTAAAAATTCTAAAGAAAACAAAAAATACAAAGAAAAATTAAAATAAAAAACACCAAAACTCTTTCATAATGTCGCATTTCACTACCATATCCTCCCCTCACTCCCACCATCATCTCTACTACCTCCTTCCCCACTACCACCTCCACCACCACCATTCTCTATCTCCCCTTCACCAACCAGTAACCCATTCACTACAGAAAAACACTCCACTACATCAACAGCTCCACCAGCACTCATTCCCAAAAATTATTGACCCACTGCACCAAAACCCAAACACAAACCCAAAATGGAACCCTTGTGAAAATCAAATCATGTCGAAATCAAGCCCAAATTAAACAAATGCAACAAACACATCAAATCAAATTGTCCAAACTAAAAAGGCATGGTAAATTTGTGAAGATATGCAAATATCGATTTTAATTTGGGTTTAGTTTCAATTTAAGGTTCAAGTTCAAGTTTAAGTTTATCCGTTTTGATTTTGGGTTTGGTGGTTGTGGGGGGGAGGAGTGGTATTTTATTGAAGGCAACATCAGTGGGGGGTTGATGTTGGTGGATGTAGTGTTCTGGTGGTGAAGGTGGTGGGCAGTTTATATTTTTTGACGAAATAGAAAGTGGGTGTGGTTGATGGTTGCTGGGATTTCTGGTCGAAGTGGTGGGTAATTGGGTTGGTGGGGGTGGGGTGGGCAGTATCGGGTTGGGGAGTTGGGGGGAGGGGGTTGAAGATGATGTGTCATCTCTCTCTCTCTCTCTCTCTCTCACACACACACACACACACACACATAACCTTATCTTTGTTTTTTTTTTTAATTTTTTCCTTCATTTTAAATGTTTTTTCTAAGTTTTATTAATTGTTTTTATTCTACAGGTCATGTAACCTTTAAATGAAAAAGTCTTAGCGAAAACTATTTATACTAAAAGTCGATTAAAAGAAGTACCAAACTCAAAATCGGGTAATTTTGGACCTATTGAAGTAGGAAAAAAATTAGAACACAAATTGATGGCAGGAGAAAAGGGGACTAAAAGTTTTAAACAATTCCAAGTCGCACAATATATCCTGGGGCTTTAAAGCAAAACCTGCTTCCTTAAGCAAATCTGCAACTTCTGTCATCGCTATAATGTGGCAAACCTGTAATATAACATTGCAAAATAGACTAATGTAAGAGACATTTACTGGTGCAATTTTAAAACAAAGTTGACATTTGGACAAGAGGAACAAAGCACAACATACGTGAGTTTTATTTTGCTGGACATATGCCTGGATAGCATCCCCTTCCCTCTCAAACACCTCAAGTAACTGGAGCCCAGACATCAACCCTTGTTTATTATCCTCCATCATAGCCAATTTACTTCTTGCAATGATGTACGTTAATCTCAACCCCTCAAAACTCAACGCATCAAACTCAGTCAAAATGCAATCATGAAGTTTCATAAAAGGGTTGGTAACCTTTTCCCGTGCCACCATCAATAAAGTGGCTAGCTCAATAAACTTTCCCTCCCTTGCGTAATGAAACATTTCCACTTCAGTCTCATTTGTCTATCATGCAATCAATTCAATTATCTCCAAGACATTTTGCTGCAATGAGTATTTATTAGTCATGACAGATAAACCACTCCCATCATATGAAATGTCCTACAGAGAAAACATACCATTTTAGGGAGGTAGAGCGTAAATGTGACAACCCGAATATAATTATGATAAATTATATTTAAATCATGCTTATCTTATGTGATATGAATAATGTGATATTAGTATATCTAATGTTAAGTGATTATGTTTATTATAATCCTACTTTCATAAATCATGAAAGGTCGAACTATTTACAGACACAATTTTTTGTTGTTTTCGGTAGAAATGTTCCTGTTAGAGACGAGTTTTGACCTTTATAACATTATAAATGACTTGAGGTGAAAACTGGATAGTTGAAGACATGTGAGTTAGGGTTGTAACACAACAAACGGATCATCAAATGGATGCTCGAGTGAAGAGTTATACCGAAATTACGAACAAGGGGCAATTTGGTCAATTCCCTTTAAGTGGTAAATTGTCTTTTATTAAACCAAATGGTTTAATTTGATTGGTTGGCTTGGGAGGCAGCCTTGGCCGACCTTATAACCTTGAAATATACTTATCCTTCAGCCAAAATCATCCATGAAAGGGTTTTGAGGTTAAGGAAAGAGAAGGTAGAAGTTTAGGAAGAAAAGTGAGGAGAAAAAGTGTAGAAAAATCCGTGGAAATTACGTAAAAAGCCCTGAAGGTAATCCTAATAGAAATTATTTTTATTTATCTTATATTACTGATTTATATGATATAAATCATCATAAGTTTACGAAAGTTTCAGCCCTTTATATATATGTATGGTTAGATGCAAGCTTATGTTAAGTTGAGTGTAGAAACCCTTAAAATTGCTTTGTGTTGAAACCCCTTGTATTCAAACTTGCATATCTCTTTGTGTGCTTACTGGAATTGAGAAATTCCAATTGGATATGAAAGTAGACTCATATATTCATATCATATCTGAAATTTAGAATTTATATCCTTGTGGTTAGGCCGTAATGATGATTTCAAGTTGGTACATGGTTTCTGTTTTTATACTTCATTTTGGTATGCCCTGAGTTTAGTCAAGCTTTTGAGATAGCAAATGAAGTCAAACAATTATGAAATTTTAATTCTGTACGATTAAGTATGTCTAATGAAAATGGGTTGAAAATCATGGAAAGTTATGCTGGAAAAAAATTGTGAAAATTCTTGGAAGTTGAAGGAACAATAGAGGAGCTTGTAGGGCAGATTTCTTGTGTTGTAGAGAAATGTTCATAACTTGCCCTAGGAAGCTTGAAAAATTACACCGTCACTTGTACTGGATAGTATATTCATATATGTTTTCATATTGATGAGGTTGGACCCCTGTATTTGTACAATTTAGGAATATAGGATGGTTAAGTATGTAAGACAATAATTTCAGGCCATACTGGATACCCCTTGAATGAATGTTTGTATTTCGTCCTTACAAAGGGTACTTTGAGTTCATATTTCATGTGTATATACATTGAGGAGTATAATTTCATGTTTACTTGACTTTGGTTATAAATTCCTCATAAGGTATTTCCTACGGTTGAATGTCCGTAACTTGATCAACATGTATATCATTGTTTTGCCTTTACCTATGTTTTATGGAATGTGACTTAATTGGAATTATATTGTTGATGTATCGTCATGGAAAGTTACATAATTATGTTAGGATAATATTTATAATTGAGTTTCAGTACTGATCTAGTTGGATTGACAGGTGTAAGGTCTAATAAAACCAGTTCAGCTCCACTAGAAGGAAACCTGGATACGTAGTTGACAACCCAAGGTGAGTGTACTCACTGGAATGATGTATTTGTATACTGTTACGAATGTGATCATAATGTTATGAATATAAAATTGTTCATTTCGGTTTACCGAAATGAGGGGTTACTCCTCGACCAGGAGTGTGGGAGATTTGTCTATTAATGACAAGGGGTTACTCCTCGACCAGGAATGGGGGAGAATTGTCTATTTAGACAGGATATGTGAATCATGATTCGAAAAAGTTGGTCATTCATTATGAATGAGCCGGATAAGTTAATACATAATTATATGGACATGATTTATTGCATTTAAATTCATGCAATAGTAAAGTAGTGATACATTCACTGGGCTATTTTGCTCACGGTTCCTATGTTCACATTTTTCAGGTAATACGATGTCACTGCCAAATCTAGGAGGTCAGGTTGGGTTAGCCAGGAATGGGAGAAACAATGATTTTGTGTAAATGTAAATGATGTAATTAAATTAACTTATCCTTCATGAAAGTTTTTATGGGCATGACTACTTTGATGTTGTAAAAAGGTTTTCAGTTATATGGATTTACAATGATGACTCTGAAATCAAAACTCGTGTTTATGGTTTGGTTAGATTAATTATGGTTTGACTCACTTTGACTTTCAGACTTAATTATAAGTAATTGGGTTGGGGTGTGTCAGCTTTTGGTATCAGAGCCTAGGTTTTAGAGGTTCTGGAGTGAGAAGAGTCTAGATTTGGCAGTGAATGTTAGAAATATATTTTATTTGATAGTAACGATTATGTTAGGAAAGATATGTATATCTGCATGTTGTTATATCTTTGATTCATTACAGATATAAGAGAATGGAACGAGGGAATGTGAATGCGGGAATAGATGATGAGGCTTCAAATATTCCAGCAGAAGCGGAGGTTGGGCAACCTGTTCAGATAAATGTGGAACCCGAGCCAGAACAACTGACGGATATGCAAAAAATGGCACGTGCTATGACTCTAATGGCAGAGCAACAAGCTAGATTTATGGATCATGTGGAAGAACAACAGACCAGGCAACAAGAGGCACAAGCCTTGGCTAGGGCTGAGGAGGTGATACACCGGGAAGAAAGGTGTACTTCACATGAAAAATTTATTAAGATGAACCCACCATCGTTCGAAGGAGCAGTTGATCCCGCAGAGGCAGAAGTCTGGGTTAAAGAAATTGAACTTATCTTTGGGGTAATGAAGATGCCTGAAAATCAACAGGTAACCTTGGCGACGTATATGTTGAAAGGAGAAGCTAAGTACTGGTGGGATGCCACGAAACATTTGTTGATTACTCCAGGAGGCGGGAATGTGATCTCATGGGATGCTTTTGTTAAAGCCTTGTATGACAAGTATTTTCCTCCGATGTATCAAAAACAAAAGGAGAAGGAATATTTCATGTTGAATCAGGGGAGTTTGACAGTTAGAGAATATGAAGCTAAACTTACAGGCTTATCTCGTTTTGCTTCGAGGTTTATACGGAATGAGGAAGATATGTGTAGCCGATTTCTCGATGGACTGGAGTTAGTTATTAAATCAAGGCTATCGGCTTTAGAGACTGTTAATTATTCAACCTTGGTGAATAAAGCCCTGCTGGTAGAAAATGACGTGAATGAAGCAAGAAGGAATCGAGAACGAGGTGTAAAAAGAAGCAGATTCAATCCAAGTTATCAAAAAGGTAGTGATACAGAATATTCAAGACTTGGAGGGCAGAAACTTCAGCATGGTAGAGGCATGGGAGGTGGTTTGCAGAGGGGTGAGGCTAGTAGTGGAAGAGGCTTAGGAGCTTTCGCGCAAGGAGATTCGAACGTTTGTTTCTTTTTTGGTACATCGGGCCATATAAAAAGAAATTGCCCAAAGCTACAGAGTATAGAATGTTTCAATTGTCATCAGAAGGGCCATCTGAGAAAGAATTGCCCTATGCTATCAAGACCAGTTTCAGTCAGTAGTGTGGGGCCTCATAAAGGATCCTCTCTAGGAAGTTCCACCAGGGGAAGAGGTACAGGACAAGCAAGTGGATCAAAGGAAGGAGGAAGAGTGTTTGCAATGACGCTGCAAGATGCCCATGCTACACCTGAAGTGGTTACAGGTAAACTCTCTATTGCGAACAAAGATTTATATGCACCCATTGATCCTGGATCTACGCATTCATTTGTGGCATTAGATATTGTTTCATATTTGGGTAGACCATGTTCATTTCTCAATTGTGCCTTATATATTTCTACCCCAATGGAAAGTGTGATTCTGGCTGAGCATGTTTATGAAGATTGTATCTTACGAATGGGGGAACGAGATTTCTATGTTGATTTGATACCGTTGGCCATTCGATATTTTGATATTATATTGGGGATGGATTGGTTATCATCATACCATGCTTCCATTGATTGTTTTCGCAAAGAAGTTACATTTCATTTGCCTGGTGAACCCGAGTTCCAATTTATAGGAGAAAGGAATGTTGTCCCTAATTGTCTTATCTCAGCAATAAAGAGCAGAAAGTTATTGAGTAAGGGTTGTACAGGGTATTTAGCGTATGTGGTTGATGTTAGTAAGGAAGCACTTAAAGTTGAAGATATACCAGTGGTTAGAGAGTTTTCTGATGTCTTCCCAGAAGAATTGCCAGGATTGCCACCCGATAGGGAAGTAGAGTTTTCTATTGAATTAGTTCCAGGTACTGGTCCAATTTCTCTTGCTCCATATAGAATGGCACCAGCGGAGTTGAAAGAATTAAAAGTGCAATTACAAGATCTGATAAGCAGAGGTTTCATTCGGCCTAGTGTTTCACCATGGGGAGCCCCGGTGTTATTTGTGAAAAAGAAAGATGGGACAATGCGATTATGTATTGATTATCGGCAATTGAATAAGGTGACCATTAGAAACAAGTACCCTCTACCTCGTATCGATGACTTGTTTGACCAATTACAGGGGGCCACTATATTTTCGAAGATTGATTTGAGATCGGGTTACCACCAACTGAAAGTGAAGGATTGTGATATTTCCAAAACAGCTTTTCGGACTCGATATGGGCACTATGAGTTTTTGGTGATGCCTTTTGGATTGACTAATGCTTCGGCAGTTTTTATGGATTTGATGAACCGGGTATTCCACCCTTTCATTGATTCATTTGTGATAGTATTCATAGACGATGTGTTGGTTTACTCGCATAGCATGGAGGAACATGAGAAGCATTTGAGACTTGTATTGCAGATTTTGAGAGAGAAGAAATTGTTTGCTAAATTCAGCAAGTGTGAGTTTTGGTTTAAGGAAATTGTGTTTTTGGGCCACGTGGTCTCGGGAAATGGGATTTATGTTGATCCAAAGAAAGTGGAAGCAATTGTTGAATGGGAAAGTCCTAAGAATGTGACAGAAATTAGGAGTTTCCTAGTATTGGCAGGTTACTATCGTAGATTCATTAAGGGATTTTCAGCAATAGCATTACCACTGACAAAGTTGACTCGTAAAGAAGTGAATTTTGTATGGGATGAAGAATGTGAGAGGAGTTTTAAAGAATTAAAGAAGCGGTTAGTTTCAGCCCCTATACTTGCTATTCCATGTGGGAATGAGTCTTTTGTGATCTATACAGATGATTCATTTCAGGGGTTAGGATGTGTTCTTATGCAAAATGGGAAGGTAATAGCATATGCTTCCAGACAATTAAAGACGCATGAACGAAACTACCCTGCACACGATCTGGAGCTAGCAGCCATTGTTTTTGCTTTAAAGTTGTGGAGACATTACTTGTATGGAGAAACTTGTGAGATATTTACAGATCATCAAAGTTTGAAATACTTGTTCACACAGAAAGAACTAAATTTGAGACAGAGGCGTTGGATAGAGCTGATTAAAGACTATGACTGTACCATTCATCATCATCCTGGGAAGGCCAATGTGGTAGCAGATGCTTTGAGTCGGAAATCATCAGGGATTCTTGGTTGCATACGGTGTGCACGTGTCGGAAATATTCTTGACTTGGCATTAATGGGGATTGAATTGAAGTTTTCAAAAAGCGGAGGATTATTAGCACATGTCACAGTGAGACCTTTGTTGGCCGAACACATACGAAATTTGCAGACCAGTGATCCATTCCTTGAGAAGAAGAAACAAGATGTCCTGGATGGTAAAGAGAGTGACTTTGAAATTAAGAATGATGAATCGTTGTGTTATAAAAATAGGATTTGTGTACCGAATGATCCACCCTTAAAGAGGGATATATTAGAAGAGGCACATAGTTCTATTTACTCAATGCATCCGGGAGGTACCAAAATGTACAGAGATTTGAAGGAGTATTACTGGTGGAACAATATGAAACGTGAGATTGCAGAGTTCGTAGCTAAATGTTTAGTATGCCAGCAAGTGAAAGCAGAGCATCAGAAGCCGGCAGGATTATTGCAGTCGTTGCCTATTCCGGAATGGAAGTGGGAGCATATAACGATGGACTTTGTTATAGGATTACCCCGGTCACCAAAGGGTCATGATTCTATTTGGGTGATTGTAGATCGATTGACGAAGTCAGCCCATTTTCTTCCAGTTAAGACCACCTACACTGTTGACAAGTATGCACGAATGTACGTTGATGAGATTATCCGTTTACATGGGGCACCAGTGTCAATTGTATCAGATAGAGATCCAACATTCACTTCTAAGTTTTGGCCTCGTCTCCAGAATGCCATGGGCACAAGTTTGAAGTTCAGCACTGCGTTTCATCCACAAACTGATGGGCAATCAGAAAGGACGATTCAAATATTAGAAGACATGTTACGAGCCTGTGTATTTGACTTCAAAGGTAGTTGGGATGATCATTTGCCATTAATGGAATTCTCGTATAATAATAGTTATCAGTCGACTATTGGTGTGGCTCCTTATGAAGCTTTATATGGGAGGAGATGTAGAATGCCTTTATGTTGGGATGAAGTGGGTGAAAGGAAAATTTGGGTCCTGAATTGATAGATATGACAACTGAAAAGATCAAAATGATTCGGGAACGGATAAAGATAGCGCAAAGCAGGCAGAAATTTTATGCAGATAAGAGGAAGCATCCATTGGAATTTCAGAAGGGAGATTTTGTATTCCTACGTATTTCACCATGGAAAGGCGTTATGAGATTTGGGAAAAAGGGGAAACTAAGTCCAAGATACATTGGACCATATGAGGAGTTGGAAAGAATTGGGAACCTCGCATATAGATTAGCATTACCTCCAGATTTATCCCGTTTGCATGATGTGTTTCACGTATCAATGCTTCGTAAGTATTTGGCGGATCCATCTCATCAGTTGAAAACTCAACCAATTGAACTGAAGGAAGACTTGTCGTACATCGAGGAACCATTGGAAATTATTGATCGTAAGGAGCAGGTGTTGAGGAATAAAGTTATTCACTTAGTTAAAGTTATGTGGATGAGCCATGGAGTTAAAGAAGAAACTTGGGAAACGGAGGATAGCATGAAGAAACAGTATCCCCATTTGTTTGGTAAGTGACCTTTATATTAAATTTCGGGGACGAAATTTTCTAAGGGGGGGAGGTTGTGACAACCCGAATATAATTATGATAAATTATATTTAAATCATGCTTATCTTATGTGATATGAATAATGTGATATTAGTATATCTAATGTTAAGTGATTATGTTTATTATAATCCTACTTTAATAAATCATGAAAGGTCGAACTATTTACAGACACAAATTTTTGTTGTTTTCGGTAGAAATGTTCCTGTTAGAGACTAGTTTTGACCTTTATAACATTATAAATGACTTGAGGTGAAAACTGGATAGTTGAATACATGTGAGTTAGGGTTGTAACACAAGAAACGGATCATCAAATGGATGCCCGAGTGAAGAGTTATACCGAAATTACGAACAAGGGGCAATTTGGTCAATTCCCTTTAAGTGGTAAATTGTCTTTTATTAAACCAAATGGTTTAATTTGATTGGTTGGCTTGGGAGGCAGCCTTGGCCGACCTTATAACCTTGAAATATACTTATCCTTCAGCCAAAATCATCCATGAAAGGGTTTTGAGGTTAAGGAAAGAGAAGGTAGAAGTTTAGGAAGAAAAGTGAGGAGAAAAAGTGTAGAAAAATCCGTGGAAATTACATAAAAAGCCCTGAAGGTAATCCTAATAGAAATTCTTGTTATTTATCTTATATTACTGATTTATATGATATAAATCATCATAAGTTTATGAAAGTTTCAGCCCTTTATATATATGTATGGTTAGATGCAAGCTTATGTTAAGTTGAGTGTAGAAACCCTTAAAATTGCTTTGTGTTGAAACCCCTTGTATTCAAACTTGCATATCTCTTTGTGTGCTTACTGGAATTGAGAAATTCCAATTGGATATGAAAGTATACTCATATATTCATATCATATATGAAATTTAGAATTTATATCCTTGTGGTTAGGCCGTAATGATGATTTCAAGTTGGTACATGGTTTCTGTTTTTATACTTCATTTTGGTATGCCCTGAGTTTAGTCAAGCTTTTGAGATAGCAAATGAAGTAAAACAATTATGAAATTTTAATTATGTACGATTCAGTATGTCTAATGAAAATGGGTTGAAAATAATGGAAAGGTATGCTGGAGAAAAATTATGAAAATTCTTGGAAGTTGAAGGAACAATAGAGGAGCTTGTAGGGCAGATTTCTTGTGTTGTAGAGAAATGTTCATAACTTGCCCTAGGAAGCTTGAAAAATTACACCGTCACTTGTAGTGGATAGTATATTCATATATGTTTTCATATTGATGAGGTTGGACCCCTGTATTTGTACTATTTAGGAATATAGGATGGTTAAGTATGTAAGACAATAATTTCAGGCCATACTGGATACCCCTTGAATGAATGTTTGTATTTCGTCCTTACAAAGGGTACTTTGAGTTCATGTTTCATGTGTATATACATTGAGGAGTATGATTTCATGTTTACTTGACTTTGGTTATAAATTCCTCATAAGGTATTTCCTACGGTTGAATGTCCGTAACTTTATCAACATGTATATCATTGTTTTGCCTTTACCTATGTTTTATGGAATGTGACTTAATTGGAATTATATTGTTGATGTATCGTCATGGAAAGTTACATAATTATGTTAGGATAATATTTATAATTGAGTTTCAGTACTGATCTAGTTGGATTGACAGGTGTAAGGTCTAATAAAACCAGTTCAGCTCCACCAGAAGGAAACCTGGATACGTAGTTGACAACCCAAGGTGAGTGTACTCACTGGAATGATGTATTTGTATACTGTTACGAATGTGATCATAATTTTATGAATATAAAATTGTTCATTTCGGTTTACCGAAATGAGGGGTTACTCCTCGACCAGGAATGGGGGAGAATTGTCTATTTAGACAGGATATGTGAATCATGATTCGAAAAAGTTGGTCATTCATTATGAATGAGCCGGATAAGTTAATACATAATTATATGGACATGATTTATTGCATTTAAATTCATGCAATAGTATAGTAGTGATACATTCACTGGGCTATTTTGCTCACGGTTCCTATGTTCACATTTTTCAGGTAATACGTTGTCACTGCCAAATCTAGGAGGTCAGGTTGGGTTAGCCAGGAATGGGAGAAACAATGATTTTGTGTAAATGTAAATGATGTAATTAAATTAACTTATCCTTCATGAAAGTTTTTATGTGCATGACTACTTTGATGTTGTAAAAAGGTTTTCAATTATATGGATTTACAATGATGACTCTGAAATCAAAACTCGTGTTTATGGTTTGGTTATATTAATTATGGTTTGACTCACTTTGACTTTCAGACTTAATTATAAGTAATTGGGTTGGGGTGTGTCAGTAAATATCAACTTTAAGATTGATAGTTTAGGAGTCCATTTGTTTCGTAAGACGTCAAAAAACCTGTTGCAAAAAAATCCATCAAAGTGTATAAAAACCAGTGTTTAAAAAAATTGAAAAATCGTGTTTCTAATTTTCCAAAAAAATCAAAAAAACTTTTTAACATGTTTTCAACTAATTTTTTAAATATCATTTTTCTTGGAAAATAATATCTAGACTCTTGAATTTTTTTCCAAATAACATTTTGACCACTAAATTTTTAAAAAATACATTTTGTGCCTAAATTTAAAAAAATGACAAGTGTGAGAATTACATTTTGTCCCCCCGAATTTCAGTAGTATACATTTTGGTTTCATCACTTTTTGTATATAAAGTTTTGTCTAGTACACATTAAGTAAATTATATTTTGACTTTCAAACAATGTTTAAAAGGCACGCTATTGAGAATGTTATATTTGAAGTGGGTTTTTTCTTTATAAAGACTTTGGAGTGTGCGAAATGGGGTGGCAAATCTTGTTATGGCCGGACGAAGAAGATGTAACCCCCAGTATTTCTGAGTATTTAGAATTTAAATAATTCGATTATTTTAAATTACACGTGGGCCATAATTTAACTATGAAAGTGCCGAATGTGTGCGTTTTTAAACAAAACCAATTTTCTCTGTAAAATTATCCAACTTTTAATTATGCTCCAAACCAAGTTATGAAAACCCAATTCTTACTTTAAACCAATTTTATCTTGATTAATCCTAAACATGCATCTAGTGATTAAAACAAGTAAAATAAAGTAAAGAATACTCACAATGCCGGATATACGAGAAAAAAAAAACAAAATGGGAAAACAACCTCGGACGGCCTAAGTCAGACAATCACTATGAACAATGGTTTTACAAAGACAGATTAGCCTTACTCAATGACTCGATCCCCATGGGTCTTGACGCTCATTCTGATATTCTACTGTTCTTTAATAGTGCCCACGCAGAAATTTCATCTTCCACGATACCTGCCCACAACACTCGACTCCACAAATGTCTCGGTGTCCACCGATTGGCTTTGATTCGTCTACGATGTCGAATAAGAAGTCCTTCTCTTTTTTTCACCATAAAAACCTTGACGTTCAATGATAGAACAAACTTCTTGGTGCAGCAAGATCACTTAAATATATAAGAATGGTATCTTGGATCTTTGCAAACTCTAAGGATGTGTTTATGCTTTTTAAACCTAAAAAACATGTGCAAACAAGTTTCTTGTTCGAATACTATTTTTTAGAATGCACACTTATGAAACTCTGATGAAACCACACTTTAAATAACAATTAAGCGTCGCCTCAAAAAACGTGTTGTTCGAACGACAATGCCACATCATTCACGCGACATAGGCATCTTGTTCGAACGAGATCATTATGTCGTTTGAACGAGCTGACATCAGTTTGACTTTCTTTGACTTTTAGTTCAAAACGTCTCTTTTAAAAGAGATCCAAATTAGTAAAACTCTATTTCAAGTATATCAAAATAAAACGTAGTGTAAACCTTTTGAAACATTTTAGATTATTTTTCTTTATAAAAATACATCCTTATCTTATATAAAAATAATTATGAGCAGCATTAATTATAAACATTCATACCTGAGTGATCTCGGAATGCAAATAACTTTGAAGATGATTAAACTTGCACCAATTAAACTTCGGCCTGATTAATTCTTTAAAGCTTTGTCGCAACGTCTTTAATTTTCTTCAATACGTTATAGACCAAGTGGGATCATGACAAAATAAAAATCTCCCTCTGACATATTACAAATGCAGTTTTGTTCACGAAATTAAGTCAAAACAATAGAGGGACTCAATTGGAAATTTATGTCGTTAGAAATTGAATAAAATATTATGTGTTTATTTAAAATATTAATCGGGCGAGATAATGATTAATATTTACGGAATAAAGTTACTAAGTGAATAGTAAATAACTTGTGACAATTTTTATGCGTCGTAGCGAGTGATATCAACGTGACTGTATTATATCTCAACCGGGAGTCGCGTATAGACTATATGGAGGTCGAGATATGAAATTATGTAGAGTGACTCGAATGGTGATTTCGAGATCACGATTAATTCCAAACGAGTCGAAATAGTCGGAATAGTGTACCCAAGTGTATAGATTGGGTCCTGGGACGATTTTAGATGAACCCGGCATCACGTAAGAGCATTTCGGTCATTTAGGTGTCTAGGGTAGAGGGAACTCCGAAAATTAGATTGTTATATCAGCCCATTTGAGTGTGAGGCTAGGGTTACAACACTTTAGAGAGAGAGGAGGCTATAGGAGAGGAAGAGAAGAAGAAACCTAGGCTATTCCACACCGTTTCTCACCCTAAACGTCGTCGAAATCGAGATCAGAGCAAAGCTTAACATCTAGGGATTTAAGCTTGACATATCCTTAAATGAATTTTGTGGGATTTAAATGGGTGAAGTTCATATCCTAGGGTGAAGTTCATATCCCTTAAATTGAAACCCTACATGTTAAGCTTAAATTAACATCTAGGGATCAGAGCAAAGCTTAACATCTAGGGTTTCAATTTCATACCTTAAATGAATTTTGTGGGATTTAAATGGGTGAAGTTCATGATTCGGGATAAGAATTAATGTAGAACAAAGCTTAACATCTAAATAGTATGATTTCAGAGAATATATGATGAATAACATGAAAGAAATTTGCTTATGATTATGAATATGTATGAAGAACAACATAAATTAGGGTTTCATAAATTTTGAGATTTAATCGATCCTTGGGGGAATTTCTTAGATATTTGATGTATTATTTACATTAAAAATAATCCTTACATGTATTTTTTATGATTGGAAATGTTGTATAGAAGTTTGGGGAGGTATCATGGAGGTTTGAGATTGTATAAGGGCTGAAAAGTCATAACAGCAAGAACAAGATCCGTCAGGAAGGGTGAATCGGTTCGCACCCTATACCGAACCGGTTCGGTGTTCCAATTTTGTCAAATTTGATTAGTGTGTTATACTTCCGCATGGAACTAATTATGGGGGACGTTGGCAAAGATTTAATAACAACATAAAGATTGAAGAAGATAGATAGACATAGTTAAGGCCCAGTTCAATCTTAGTGAGTGTAGAATTTGGATTAGGACCAACGATAATTAATCAATTATGTTAAGTATCGATAATTTATAAAATTTGGGTTATGGGTAGTGTAAACGATAACCTAAGACAAATACCAGTAGGATAGAGATGTTTTACTACTGAAATTTACTTAAGGAATAATTGGGACCCTTCGGGTAGTGAGTGATACTCGAAAAATACGAAAATAATAATATGTGTTAATTATTAGTAAGTCGAGTATTTGTGAAATATAAATTCTACGTACGGGATATATTATAGGTTGTTTGTATACCTACACTGAAGA
Source organism: Sambucus nigra (assembly GCA_949130495.1). Taxonomy (NCBI): domain Eukaryota; kingdom Viridiplantae; phylum Streptophyta; class Magnoliopsida; order Dipsacales; family Adoxaceae; genus Sambucus; species Sambucus nigra. Next base: position 658,409,410 of record OX422213.1, on the reverse strand, counting down.
TATATATATATAGGTTGAGTGAATGCTTATTATGTGATTTGTTATGTGTGTGAACATACCTACGCTGCCTGCTATCACGGGAGGTTTCGCGCAGAGAGAGACCCCACCTTGGCGATTCCAGCGAGATCTAGACGTGTTCCCCAGAACATAGAACTTAGGGAGGCTCACTATGTATCGTATATTAGTGGGACTGGCAGGTCATTTGGTTACGTTAGGTATGGGCATATCGTAAAAGCTTAGAACTATGTTCACCTCCGCCGTGTGTTGTTTGATTTATAATTCGAGGAGACATTCCTGATTTTGTATGAGAGGTACATGGACTTGATAGCAGAGTATGCTTGCAACGCGATAGTCATTCCGGGAGATGCTGTAGTTGTATATATATTATAGTGTAACATGTGTATACAAGTGTGGATATTCTACTTATGTGTGATTGTAGAAAAGATAGATATTGTATATCTAAAAGTAATTTAAGTATGAGAACACTTAAACAGATGATGCGATAACAATAATTCAGTTAAAATTAATTATTGGATCAACGGTAGCGTATCGTATGGGCAGTAAGAGGGAGCTCAACCTAGTGTGGTTAGTTAAATACTTAGGCCTACTTAAGCTGGGTAGTATGGCTAGGTGCGTAAAATAAGAGACGTTGGGTGTGCACTATAGATGAGAGGTTAGGAACTCAAGGGAATGTATGCTGGACTAACGTGTGTATCTAATAATTGCTTATATAACTGCAATTTAACTACTTGCTAAATATTTTTCAAATAGTTTTGGGTTCTGACCCATGTCAAAATATTTTTCAAAACATTTTAGGTGTCCATCCACAGGGACGCCAAGCTTGATGACTCATTCGAAGGATGCGTAGCTTCAGAATTTGTGGAGGCTTGTAGGATTTTGTGTAAACGCTTTAGTTATTCATTTCTAGATTAGGATTTTGATTCAGTATTTTTTACCACACTATGTATTTAGATTTAGTTTATTTCAATAGGCGTATGGTTTGGATATTACTTTAGGAGCCGATGGTTTAATCGGTATTTATTTTAATCTATTTATCTCGTGATAATTTAGACTTCTATTAATTGTGTGAAATGTTGAAGTATATTATTTAAATTTCTGCATGTTGTTATGTTAATGGAAGATAAAATTGACACCAACTTAATTTAACATACGTGGTTAGTAATTTAAAATGGTTTTCAACAGTGATGCTAAGAATGAACCAAATGAGATTCCTATTTATTTTGATAAAGGACTGATCACCCGTGATTAAAATAGGCGAGGTGTCACAGATAGTATCAGAGCATCATATTCTAGAGTCCATAGGATCTGTGCGGCTTACTACGTTTTCAACGTCGCTTTTCTTTGATATAGAGCGCTATGCTTAGGACTGTCGATTCATAATATGACTTACGTTCTCCTGCTATTGAGTATAATTGATGCGAATCATATACAAGTTCGATTGGTCATGCGGCCGTTAAGATGACGTCAGGAGGAAAGGCTCAGCCGGAGCTACAGAGTATTTTGGGAATAGTGTCGGCAGTAGAAGTCACCACTAATTTTGTTCAGGCACGGTAATCCCCCAGGTACCGCCATGGCATATGATGGCACAATTTTCAGACTCACCCAGTACAGGTGGTAAGGGAGAGAGTCAAAAAGGTTTTTCTAAAGGGTTATCCATAAGAGTTAGAGGAAAATGAGGAATGGTGATTAACCAATGGAAGAAGAGCATCTAAATGGGATTGAGTGTGGGAAAGTGTAGTGACACTTATGATTAAAATTTTGGACAAAATTTTTAGCTCATAGGAGAAGTATTGTGATGATGGGAGTCAGTTACCTCATCTGAGGAGAGGTACCATGCATACCAAGAAATTTAGGGTGCAGTTTGATCGCAAATACTTTTAGCAACTATTCTAATAGAGAGGCGAAGGAAATTCGAGGACCGTATAGTGGCCGAACATAGGGGAGAATTTTTGTGTTTATCCCGACGAGGTGGATACGGAGAATAAAAAGAGTCTTTGTATTGATAATGGACTCATGGGTAGAATACACCAGCATTAAGGAGAAATTCGGCTTGAATGACTAATGCTGATATCGTCAATGTCGTACTTTTGCAAGAACAATATAATTGATTCCATGTGAAGGGAGCTAAAAGCTTGGAGAGTCTAGTCAGCAGGAAAAAATGAATGTAATTGATGCTAGTGAGGCGCCATAGGGGGATATCCAGCGAAAGACCCATTTAAATGATTCAGGTCAATGGAATTCTACCAAGTGACAGTAGATTCAGTCAGGTCCGTCAGGGCCAGTAGTATGTTCCACGAGGCCAGCAAAGCCAATGGAACAATGGGGGTAGTAATCAGGGCCAAGACTACCAGATCCGAGAGAAGAACAACCCTGACACGGTCAATGGGGTGAAGGATTACATAGAGAGGTGTCATATGTGTAGAGGGTAGGGCCACATGTATGATCTTATCCGCAACGAGTTAAAATACAGGAGCAGGATGCCAACAGGGGAAACAGTTATAGAAGTTTTTAGTTCGAATTTGAACGAGATTATTATGTCCAGGAACCATTTCAACCACTAGTACTATTGACTATTGGAAGAATATGTTTTTCCATGGATAAATGGAATAACATTTATGTGACATGGGTGAGTCACAATATTTTTGTTAGCACTAGATTCTCACGTGAGACAGGTTTAGTGGGTTTATAGTTAGTGTTACTATTGTGTGTGTATAGTTACCATTGAGTAGCGGGGCTCTCTTTGGTACCATCCGCAAGGGAGCGGGTGTGAAAATTGAGAGCATATATTTTATTGGGTTAGATCATTTTAAGAGATGATATTTGAGTGTGATGTTTGTTATCCTAGGTATGGAGTAGTCAGTGATGGTTTGAGCGATGGTGGGATATCACAACAAGACTATTGTATTCGTTGTTCCAGGGGAGGATGCGTGGTTTTGCTATGTCTCACCTGGAAGAGGGTCGAGCTCGTGTCTATATTATATTGTGGAGGAAACTTCAGAGAGTATAGTTGTCTCGTTATTTTTTATCCTAAGTGTGTAAGACCTTTAATGATGTGATTTCGGGTATATCGGTTTTCCTATCGAGTGGAGAAATTTAGCTCATTATTGATTTAGCACTGGGAACTTAGTGTTAGTGCGAGCGCAGTGTGATACGACTCCTTTAGAGATGTGGGAGTTTATGATTAAACTTATACGATGAGGGAAATGATTTTGAGTGTCCTAGTTATATGCCTTGGGCCTACAGAACTCGAGGACTTATAATTCAAGGGGATAGTACATCAGGAGAGTCCCTTGTTTGAGTTTCGGTTGCGAGAGGTTCTACGCATGAACCATTATAAAAATGGAGAGTGGGGAGACATTATTGAATGCTAGGGCATCAATTTTAAATGTTAACCATTAAACGTGTAGAGAAAACACTTTGAGCTGAGAGCTCTTATACTATATAAGGATAGTGTAGCCGATAACCTTATGTCCTTTTGCACTGCTAGTTCATAAGTGGGACAGTCTCGAGGAGAAATTAGTCACAATTAGTAGGGAAACTGATTAAAACCTCACTGTATAGTCATGCCGAGAATGCAGGATCGAGTTTCAGATAAGTATGTTACGTATGTGACGGTGGTGATGATTGTGCAGATGTTCACGGGATGTAGGGTGTATGGGCTCCTTGATTAGCTTAACTTTCAATATCGTTCGAGATAAGGGCATGGTGTTATAAATGTGTTGAATGTATGCCTGCGGGGCAATTAGAAATATAAAAGGAATGGTATTATGGACTAAACTTTGTTTATGAAAATGAGATTGTCCGATTATGAGTATGCCAAGGGGAACTACCACAATAGAGGTGAGTTAAAAGATGATGGAGGTACATGTAAAAGGTATCTATTGACAGGGGAGAACCCCACAATCTTGGAAAGTAGACCGCAACCTCATTTAGTAAAATGCCTAGAGTGGCTTGCGCATATATACAATGTTGACTTCTACCAGACGAAAAAAAAGTTCCCTGAAAGTGCGCATTTTGGATCAATTGCACGGGCTATGATTTTGGTATATTCCAAGAAAGAGGAGTAAGACGTGCCACGTGACGAAGTGTCGAACACGTGGATTGGTGTTGAGTGAGAAATAGTGAAATTGTCTCTAGGTGCACCCCTCATAGATGGGAAAAGGTTGGTTCGAGAGATCAACCAGAAATTTGTAATAGATTGATGATTCCATTGACGGAATGGATACGCAGACTGATAAAGTTCATTATTGGGTTATCAAAATCACTGATGGGTCAGGATTTTCTTCGGGTTTGTGGAATGAATTGTGAGAAATTGAATACTTGTTATTCGTTTAGGGTGAGTTATACTATCGAGCAGTATGCCCAATATTTCATTAAAGAGAATAAATGAACCGGCACAAGGCGCCGCCCAATATTATTGTCAAATAGGATGAGACCCTTGAGTCCCACCTCTGATATGAATTGTCAAGAGGCGATGAGGATGGAGTGTAGCTTGGAGCTAGAATTGTCACCCAAAGGTCGATGGGTAGATGGGGAGGTGACAAGGATGTTAGAAAATGCGAGAAATGCGTATCCAGAATTTTTGGGTAAGTGGGAGTATTAATTACCACTGACAGAGTTACGTGTGATACATTGTAGCTGTTTATTATTTGCGTGACGCTTTTCGAGGCTTCTTACAAAGAACTTGTCATCCACCCTTTGGTTGGTTAGAGGTGGGGAATAACAAGTTTCTCGGACCCGAAGTGATTCATGGTCCGTCGACAGAGAGTGAGTTAATCTACGTCGTTTTCATACACTTCGGGAACATAGTGAGAGTTACATCACCGTGAATTGAAATTTTGAAGTCGGATATGAGTGGTCAGGGATTGTTACGGATGTCTACGATGAAGGGAGTTGGGTGTTTGGGAACAAGAGAAATTGGTACCTATAGAAGTGGGGCATTTTTTAACATAGAGATAATAGAGCTAGTTGAGTATAGGCTCGTCGTTTGAGGCATTGTTAGCAAATTCACGATAGTTTGGCATATCATCGTATGTCGGTATGAAAGAGTGAAGGGACTTGTTGCTAACCTTGGGATGGAGTAGACCTTCATTCAAAAGGGTACCATTGTCATTGGTATACTAGAAATACAAAATATTATTGCGAGTTAACTTTCAATACGTTTGAATGCATTGAGTGTAAGGACCGAAGTTTTTAGTACCGCACATATCCAATACCTTTGTAAGGGGGAAACTATGTAACACCCGTATTTTTAAGTATTTAGAATTTAATTAATTCGGTTATTTTAAATTACACATGTGCCATAATTTAATTGAATTTAAATATTATGTGTATATTTAAAATATTAACCGGGAGAGATGGTGATTAATATTTATGGAATAAAGTTACTAAGTGAATAATAAATAACTTGTGATAATTAGCCCGCAGCGATACTGACGTGAAAATCGTTCGTCTGACTTGGGTATAGGGGCGAAAGACTAATCGAACCGTCTAGTAGCTGGTTCCCTCCGAAGTTTCCCTCAGGATAGCTGGAGCCCGGGTGCGAGTTCTATCGGGTAAAGCCAATGATTAGAGGCATCGGGGGCGCAACGCCCTCGACCTATTCTCAAACTTTAAATAGGTAGGACGGCGTGGAACGAGTGATATTGACATGATTGTGTTATATCTCAACCAGAAGTCGCGTGTAGACTATGGAGGTCAAATTGTGTAGAGTGACTCGGATGGTGATTTTGAGGTCAAGGTTGATTCCAAATGGTCAAAATAGTTGGAATAATGTACCCGGGTGTATAAATTGGATCCTGAGGCGATTTTAAACCAACTCGACATCACGTAAGGGCATTTCGATCATTTAGGAGTCTAAGGTAGAGAGAACTCTAAAAATTAGAGTGTTATTGTAATACTCCATATTTTTATGGCTTTTAAATTTAGGGATTTATTAAATTTAATTGAGATAAATTAATTCGAAAATTTGTTTTAAATATTTACTAGCGTGATGAGAGGTAGTAATTATTGGAAATTTGTTGATTTGTTAAATATTACTTATTGAGTAAAGTAATATGTAGAATTGAATTTATAAAAATTGTCACGAGGGAATAATATGACAATTATGGAAATTAAGTTAGGACGCGTGATCGAGTGGAAAACCGAGCGTCCGTGTAATACGCTGGTCGTTGTTATCGGCTTCCAACCTCAATAAAAAAAAAACCTAAACTTTTAACTACACTTTTATGGAGTATAGTAGTAAGTCTAGGTATCGAATCCACATGGAATGTTTTATAGAATTTAATTGATTTATTAGTTCTAAAATAAAAGTGAAAAAGATGATGATGGTTGACAAGGGGAAATAAGTTGGAACAAATTTATAAAACTAATTAAAATGAATGAGGAAATAGGTTGGAATACAATCCCCCAATCCCTAGTAATTACCCAATAGAATACTAGAATTGTAAATTATAAATTTGAATGAATCCAGTCTTTATAGATCCTAAGCAATACATATATGAGGTTCAAGCCCGCATCATATGAAATCAAAGATAAATATAAAGCGGTGCTAAATAATTACACGCACATCATATTCTTAAATATCCCAAGTACCTAGGGCAAGAGAGATTAAAAGATCTAGGATGATTGTGAACTTATCTTACACGATTCTTTCAAATTTAAATTTAAATTTTATTTCCTACGTAGATAAATTACATCGGGATGGGTTCATGCATCCCAACCCTTAAAAATTAGCTAAACATGATGAAAACAAAAGAAAACTCTAACAAACATTGTTAACAATTTGCAAAACAATTGAGAATTGAATGGAAAAATAAAATAGAGAATAGAAATTGATACTTGTATTTAGCAAGAGGAGAAAGAGATGAATTTGAATCCAGAAAAACTTCTTCTTCAAACTTACAACTAGGGTTTATGAAAACTTCTACCAAAGAAAACTACAATCTAACTTTCTCTCTCTAATCTTACTCCTACAACTTGATAAAAAACACCTAAAAGGATTTTTTTAAGCCTCCCCCAAAAGAATGCTAGGGCTTGGCCTTTTATAGCACCAAGTTGCACGAATTTAACATCAAATTTCTCTTGTGGAACAAGTATTTGCCAACCAATCACCATAAAATCTGCATAATTAATGACAGAAATCCGCACATCCAGACTCTTCATTATCGCGCAACTTCAAAACATCGTAACTTCTTCACCGTAGCTCGGATTGAGGTGCCGTTTTTTCCAGTATTCTTGTAATTTAGAGATATTCAACTTTATAGTTGGCCCCACCTCTGGACTAAGGCTGAAAAATTACGAAAATGCCCTTCAACTCTCCATTTCTTGGTTTCTTTCACTGTTTTGAGTTCTCCTTCACACTAACTTTCATGAAATACCTCTAAAACACATGAGAAATACACAAAACAAGAAATACTTGCCAAAAAAGGTTAGTAGCATAAATACGAGATAAATCCAAGATATTTACACTGCACGGGATCATAAAAATACCGAAATTAAGGGGATAATTGTGAAGAATATGTGCCTAATCACACCCCCTAACTTAGAACTTTGCGCGTCCCGAGCAATGTAAATGAAATTAGTTTAAAGTTCAACTATTGAAAATTCTTTTATTGGGATAGAATACCTTTTTCGCGGGCAAGCGATTGCATTTAGCGTATGCAATAAACCTTTAAACCCCTAGGTTACCCTAGTAGGACGAGTTTTGTCTCGTGAAGGTTTGTAGTGAATTTACCCACAAAATTCTTTATTGACTCAAATAAATATCAAAATATTTAAAAATTGTACAATTTAAAATTTTCTAAAAAATAATCACCATCAACTCATATTCAACTGTCTCAAACCATAGTGTGTGTGTGCAAAGCCAAAAATTAAACCTCAAATTTCCACCGATTGAGCATTACGTTACTTTCCGAAAATTCGTTTTGATTCAAATTCTTACGGATTGCTCTCACAAACGAATCACTCGGATTGTGGCTATTTTCTCTCGGTATGCATGATATAAAGAGTAAATATAATGGACACAAATTCACGCATACAAAATTGAAAAGAAAGAAATATATGGTGAAATATCTCATCATCGGAGTACGGTTATTTGGAAACGGGAACATCACCTCTAGTTCACACCATTTTAATCTCTTATATTATCTTTTAATGTCTTAGCTCTCCACGCGGTAACCAATTTCGCAATTTGGACTCGGTTATGGCTTTTCTTGGGGTTAAGGTGTAAAGGGAAAAAATGGAAATGGTAGGGAATGTTGGAATTGGAAAATGTCCTTATGATGTCCATTAGTGCTTTTTCGGGCATTTGCTCATTTTTCTCTTTCTTTTTCTATTTTTCTTTTTTCTTTTTTTCTTTTCTCGCTTTTTTTTTTTTTTTTGCTGAGCATTCTTTCTGTTTTTCTCTTGCCCCTTTTTGTTGCACTTTTCGGACTTAATGAATATTCTATTTTCGTAATTTCGGGCTATTTGGTTTTTTTGGGTTATCAAACGAAAGGAAAATATTTATTAGGCTCAACTTGGGTTGCAAAGTGATAATTTTGTTTTTCACAACTTTTTATGGCCAATATTTTTGGGTAACAAACGAGGGCCTACTTCATTGTCCAAATTGCTAATCACATTACCATATGCATCTCGAGATTAATTAAGTTCAGAGATATATTTAGCACGAATTTCGAGACAACAATTCACACATTTTCCATAACCGATCAAAACAAAGGATTGAGATCATCAACGACTTATTAAAACGCTGAAAAGGATTTTGAGTTCATCATAAACTCGGATTGATTTAAAAACTCAAAAAGAAAATTGAAAGGCTCGAAATCTCACCGGGTTTGATCAATCTCCACACTTATTCGCAAAGTCGTCAATTTTCTTTCAATTTAAATCTTCGGTCAATTTTGGCTTGGTGCATTATGAATTTTATAATTTGAGACTTTAAATAGAATAAAGGTGACATTTTTGAAAAATTTAAATTCCAATTTTTCTTTATTTTGAAGAAAAATATTTTTGGCTTTTTTTTCAATTTTTTTTTATATATATATGCGAAGTTTTATGAATATGCACCTGTCATCCCCCCTAACTTAGTGATTTGTATTGTCCGCAATCAAATGGACGAGAGAGATAAAGAAGACAACATAAAGAGTGCGATAAATAAAACAAGCAAATATCATACTAAAACTGTAGATTACAAACTGACTGTGACACGACTGTATAAGCAAAAGAGAAAAAAAAACATAGCGAAGGGGAAGAGGGGCATCCTAAGGGGCGGGTGGGGGATGGGAAGGACTGACTCAATCCTACGACTCCTAACTCCTAAGACTCCTATGTACTAAAATCACCCCATACATGTCGGGGGTGCGACGACCTCACCTCTCTTTGTTCAGTCAATCCCCATAAATGGGGTCCGACAGCCAGATTGTGTCGGCTTCTTTGACAATTGCTTCCAAATAGGGCTTGAGATGATGCCCATTAACTTTAAATGTGTTTCCCCCTTTCTCATCTTTGAGTTCAACAGCTCCATGGGGAAATACCTCTGTCACAATAAATGGACCTGACCATCTTGACCGCAATTTTCCGGGAAACAAGTGCAACCTCGAGTTGTAGAGAAGTACTTTTTGTCCCGAATGAAACTCTTTCTTACGAATGATTCCATCATGAGCTCGTTTCATTCGATCCTTGGATATTTTAGCACTTTCATACGCATCATTGCGTATTTCTTCCAACTCATTCAACTGAAGTTTCCTTGTTTCACCGGCTTTATCCATATTGAAGTTCACCCTTTTGATAGCCCAATACGCTTTGTGTTCGATCTCAACCGGAAGATGACAAGATTTGCCATACACAAATCGAAATGGGGACATCCCAAGGGGATTCTTATATGCGGTTCTATAAGCCCAGAGCGCATCATTCAATCTGAGAGACCAATCTTTCCTATTAGGATCGACTGTCTTTTCCAAAAAAATTTTGATTTCCCGATTAGCGAGCTCGGCTTGGCCATTCGATTGAGGGTGATAAGTTGTTCCAACTTTATGAACAATGCCATACTTCTGCATTAGTTTTTCCATAGGCCTATTGCAAAAATGAGTTCCATTATCACTGATTATGGCCTTAGGCATACCAAAACGAGAAAGTATACTTTCTTGAATGAATTTTATCACCACTTTGCTATCATTCGTCCTTGTAGCTATCGCCTCAACCCATTTAGAGACGTAATCTACAGCAACGAGGATGTATAAAAAACCGAAAGAAGGTGGAAATGGGCCCATGAAATCAATACCCCAACAATCAAACAACTCCAATACTAGAATTGGGGTTAATGGCATCATGTCACGGCGAGTAATAGCTCCCATTCTTTGGCATCTATCGCATGATTTACAAAAAGCATTCACATCCCGGAAGATTGTGGGCCAATAAAGACCACTTTGAAGGATTTTTGCAGCAGTTTTATTTTTAGAAAAATGACCTCCACATGCTTCTGAATGACAGAATCGAATTACCCCTTGGATTTCTTCATCGGGTACACATCTCCGGATGATTTGATTAGCATAATACTTAAACAAATATGGATCATCATAAAAGAACATGCGTGACCATGTAATGAACTTTCTTCTCTCTTGTGGATTCCAATTAGATGGAATAACTCTAGTGACAAGATAATTGACTAAATCCGCAAACCAAGGGAGAGAAGAAGTAGCAAATAAATTTTCATCCGGAAAATACTCGCCTATGGGAATGGGATCAATAGGCACGTCGGACGAGAGGCGTGACAAATGGTCAGCGACGACATTTTCTACTCCTTTCTTATCTTTAATCGAGAGAGTAAACTCTTGTAAGAGTAGGATCCACCTGATTAGACGGGGTTTGGCATCTTTTTTTTTCAAGAGATATTTCAGTGCCGAATGATCGGTGAAGCAAATGATAGGCGACCCAACAATGTAAGAGCGAAATTTGTCGAGAGCAAAAACGACTGCTAGTAACTCTTTCTCTGTGGTAGAGTAATTAAGCTGAGGGCCAAATAATGTTCTGCTAGCATAGTAAATAACATGAGCTTTCTTGTCTTTCCTCTGTCCAAGAACAACCCCAATCGCTTAATCACTTGCATCACACATAAGCTCAAAGGGTAGTGACCAATCCGGAGCTTGCATGATAGGAGCGAAAATAAGCATGCTTTCAAGTTTATCAAAAGCTTCTTGACATGCTTTATTCCACTCAAATGGAGTGTCTTTCATAAGAAGATTACTCAAAGGTCTAGAGATGGCGCTAAAGTCTTTGATAAACCTTCTATAAAATCCAGCATGGCCTAGAAAGGACCTCACATCTTTAAGTGATTTTGGCGGGGGTAACTCAGCTATTACGTCGATTTTTGCTCGATCAACTTCAATTCCTCTAGATGAGACTATGTGACCTAAAACTATGCCCTTGGTAACCATAAAATGGCATTTTTCCCAATTGAGGACTAAGTCTTTTTCCACACATCGGAATAGAACTCTTTCAAGATTAGCTAAACATTGGTCAAAAGATGGACCGAAAATGCTGAAATCGTCCATGAACACCTCAAGACCTTTTTCAATCATGTCGCTAAAGAGACTTAACATGCACCTTTGAAAAGTTGATGGCGCATTACATAACCCAAATGGCATACGTTTATAGGCAAGCGTACCAAACGGACATGTAAAAGTCGTCTTTTCTTGATCAAGTACATCCACTTCAATCTGATTATATCCGGAATACCCATCTAGGAAACAATAGTAAGGGTGGCCAGCCACTCATTCAATCACTTGATCGATGAATGGTAAGGGAAAATGATCTTTTTGAGTTCCGGCATTGAGCTTTCGGTAGTCAATGCAAACACGCCACCCGGTGGTGGTGCGTTGAGGTATTAATTCTCCCTTAGCATTTTCAACCACGGTCATTCCTGATTTTTTTGGAACGACTTGAATTGGGCTCACCCATTTACTATCCAAAATGGGATAGATAATTCCATCATCTAGCAATTTGATGATTTCCGCTCTTACTACATCTTTCATGGTTGGGTTTAATCACCTTTGCATTTCTCGCGAGGGCTTCACTTCTTCCTCAAGATGGATTTTATGGGTACAAATCAATGGACTTATACCTTTCAAATCTGCTATAGTCTCAACACATCCAACAACATACCCTCTTGCCCCTTTTCTAGTCGTGAAGACACAACAACAGTAAATGTATCATTCTCTCCTAGAAAGGCATATTTGATATGGGAGGGTAGTTTCTTCAACTCAAGACTAGGAAATCTATTTTCGAAGGGAAGCATGGTTGTCTCCCTCAGAGGTAATTCTTCATACGTAGAAATCCAGTCAACATCTCTTAAACTCTCAAAACTCTCATCTCCTTGTAACCAAGTTTCCAACTCCTCCACCTCACACTCAAACTCAGTATAAGAACTCTTTTTCTCGCCACTTTGCACTAAACACACTTCCAATGCATCTCCTCCTATAATTTTCTCAATGTTCTCGTCCACCACTTCTTCAATAAGATCAACCTCAAGAATCTCATCCTCATTACCCATTTGGTTAGCGACATTGAAAATATTGGTCTCGAGAGTCATGTTTCCAAAAGTGAGTTGCATTTGGCCATTCCTTGTATTGATCAAAGCATTAGCAGTAGCTAAGAATGGACGGCCCAAGATTATTGGAACATGATTTCTCATATGGGGAACAGGCTCAGTGTCCCAAATGACAAAATCAACAGGAAAGTAGAACGTGTCCACTTGAACTATCACGTCTTCTACAACCCCACGAGGCACTTTCACTGTTCGATCAGCTAACTGTAGAGTGATTCGGGTAGGTTTTAAATCACCTAAATCAAGCTGCTTATAGATGGAGTATGGAAGGATGTTTACACTCGCACCTAAATCAAGCAATGCTTTTTCTACTTTTTTTTCTCCTATGATGCACGAAATTGTAGGTGCACCTGGATCCTTGAATTTTGGTGGAAGATCATTGAGAAGAACCGAGCTCACATTTTGTGCCAAGAAAACATTCTTCTTCACCTTAAGCCATCTTTTGACAGTCAAAAGATCTTTTATAACCTTAGCATATGCTGGAATTTGTTAAATAGCATCAAGGAACGGCAAGTTCAATTTTACTTGCTTCAACACATCCAACACCTCGGTACGCGAAGCCCCTTTTTTGGGTGACTCTAAGCGTTGAGGAAATGGAGCAACAGTAGGCAACTTGACTTCAATTTCAGGTTCAACTTCATCATCTTTCAATTCCTTTTCTAAGGGAGGTTCTACATACTCGGGAGTTTCAGATTCCTTAGAAATTTCGGGTTCAACTCCATCATCGTTCACCTTTGGAAGCTTTGGTGATAGATCAACTACGCGACCACTATGAAGAGTAGTAACAGCTTGACATTGTTCTTGAAAATCCGATGATGTGGAGCCAACTGTGGATTGACCTTGAAGAGGAGGTCTTTGGCCTTGGGCTGGAAGTTTACCCTTCTCTTGAGTATTCACCGCAGACTATAACCTAGAGATGTTAGTATGCATTTCAGCGAACATTCGATCATATTTAGCATCTCTCTCTTTTTGAGATTGGATGAATTGATTGAAATTATCTTCAATAGATATCCTAGGTGGAGATACATACGGACCAGGAGGTGGTACCTGCATAGGATTTGACATTGGAGTAGCCACTTGCTGAAATTGAGGAGGTGGTGGTAGATTCATATGTGGATTAGGAACCATCCCACCTTGGGGTTGTCCATACTTGAACCCAGGATTCCTCCACGATTCATTATATGCATTCCCTTGCTGTGCATTATAATTTCCTCGAAAACCCCCTATTGCATCAACCTGTTCAGTGTACATTGCCTTGTATACAGGAATGGTAGGACATCCTTTGGTAGAATGACCCGCATTACAAATGGCACATACCTTCTCCTTTCCGGCTTGTACGGGTCGAGATACATCTCTTAATCGCACTTCAAGCATATCTCTGAAATTCTTCTCCAATTGGTCAAATTTTCGATCTAACAAAGTGTCCTTGTCCAAGTGATAAATACCGGATGCAGCAGGCAAGTTGGACACTTGTCGATTCCTATTTTGACTATTGGGGTCAGAAGTATCCCATGCTTGGGTAGTCTCTGCTACATATCTCAAATGAGCTTCAGCATCGCTCGAATTTAACTCCCAAAAAGGTCTTTCACACATGGTTTGAACAAGTTGTTTAGACGCTAAAGTAAGGCCTTGATGGAAAAATGAAATCAGATGATGCTTTTCAAAACCGTGATGTGGGCATGCACTAACCAACTCCTGAAATCTCTCCCAACATTTATCAAAAGCCTTATTCTCATTTTGACGAAAAGCTTGAATTTGGGCTTTAACAGAATTGGTTTTGTGTTGTGGAAATTTTTTTGATATAAACTTGGATTGCATATCTTTCTAGGATAACACAGAATTTGGGGGTAGGGACCATAACCAAGTTTTAGCTTTATCCTTTAAGGAAAAAGGGAAGAGCTTCAACCGGATTACATCTTGTGGACAAGCTTGGTCACCAAAGGTCTCACATGTATCTTCGAATTCTCGAATATGGAGATATGATTTTTCAGATTCCATCCCATGAAATGTAGGAAGAATTTGGATCATACCATTCTGAAAGTGGAACTGACCGGCATTATACGGGAGTAAAATGCAACCAGGGGTGACAGTTCTCTCCAGAAATAACAAATCTTTCATGGGAAGATATGGTATCTCATCCTCTCCAGCACCAACACCGACACTGCCATGATCCGACATATCGCTACCGAAAGGTTCAGAATTCTCACTCAGTGTTTGACTCAATGAACGACTTGTGATGGAATTATTAGGCGAAGGAGGTGGAACCCAAAAAGGAATAGACTCAGAATTTTCAGAACTTGCTTCGGCAATAGGATTTTCGTGGACTTGGGTGGGAGATGAATTCTGCATATAAGCACACAAAAGATGAGAATATTTTTGTTTTTGTTTTTTTTAGAAATCACTTGTAGATAAAAATAACTTTCTTGAAAATTTAACAATTTCGGATCCCCGGCAGCGGCGCCAAAAACTTGACGCGACTGAGTATTTGTCTCAAAAGTGCATTTTTCTCTAGGCTCAAGTGCAAGCCTTGTCGCTCAAGTAATAACCCGGTAAGTCGGGATCGTCTCCACAGGGATCGAGATTGCCAAATAGTAATAAGAAAAATTATTAAATCTTGAAATGATTCCTTAAAAGAAATAAAAAGATGATTAATTATTGGGAAAATTTCTAATGAAATAAAAACTTTACTTAAGGAAAACAAATTGAAAATTGCAAAAATACTTGGATCTGACAAATGGGAGAAAATAGGGTAGGGTACAATCCCTCAATCCTTAACAAATTACCGTATAGAATACTAGAATTGTAAATTAAAATTATTGACTAGATCCGGTCTTTATAAATTCTAAGCATTACATATATGAGGGATCTAGCCCGCATCATATTAAATCAAAGATAGATATAAAGCGGTGAATGATAAATCATACTCGCAAAGCGTTCTTAAACATCTCAAGTACCTAGGGCAAGAGAGATTAAAAGATTGACAATGTTTGTATGAGTTTCTTTCACGATTCAATCAATATTTTAATTTAACCTCTATTTTCTACATAAATAATTTGCTTTGGATTGAGTTCATGTACCCCAACCCTTGGAAATCTAGCTACTCATGATTTGGTTCAAGAATAAAAACAAATTCACACATAAAATTATGAAACTACAAGACATTGTAAAAGATTTGCAAATAATAAAGTAAAAGAGAATAGAATGATATTACTTGAATTCAGCAATAGGGAAAAGAGATGAATTTGAATCCAGCAAAACTTCTTCTTCAAACTTACAACTAGGGTTTATGAAAACTTCTACCAAAGAAAACTACAATCTAACTTTCTCTCTCTAATCCTACTCCTACAACTTGATAAAAAACACCTAAAAGGATTTTTTTTAAGCCTCCCCCAAAAGAATGCTAGGGCTTGGCCTTTTATAGCACCAAGTTGCACGAATTTAACATCAAATTTCACTTGTGGAACAAGTTTTTGCCAACCAATCACCATAAAATCTGCATAATTAATGACAGAAATCCGCACATCCAGACTCTTCATTATCGCGCAACTTCAAAACATCGTAACTTCTTCACCGTAGCTCGGATTGAGGTGCCGTTTTTTCCAATATTCTTGTAATTTAGAGCTATTCAACTTTATAGTTGGCCCCACCTCTGGACTAAGGCTGACAAATTACGAAAATGCCCTTCAACTCTCCATTTCTTGGTTTCTTTCACTGTTTTGAGTTCTCCTTCGCACTAACTTACATGAAATACCTCTAAAACACATGAGAAATACACAAAACAAGAAATACTTGCCAAAAAAGGTAAGTAGCATAAATACGAGACAAATCCAAGATATTTACACTGCACGGGATCATAAAAATACCGAAATTAAGGGGATAAATGTGAAGAATATGTGCCTAATCAACGCGTCTGTATCGTGTCGGGACTAAATTATTATTATATAAAGTGAATAAATTACAAGTTGTCCATATGGTCATTTAGAGTGCGACAAAATGTCCGAAAGGGTCGAGATAGTCAGAAAAGTATACTCGGGAGTTTAGTTTGGGTCTCGGGGCCTTTTTAGACCTAATTGGCATCCCGGGAGGGTATAATAGTCATTTTGTATTTTTGGGTAATTAAACCCACGAATTTCCCTAAGATATATCAGCCATTTGAGTTAGGCTTTTAGGGTTAACAATCACAGAACTTAAGAACGACCATTAGAGAAGAAGGTAGAAAGATTTCCAAGAAATCTAAGGCCAAGAACCCATCCGATTGCACCGTCACCACCACCAAAACGTATATCGCACGGCGAGGAACGCAACCATATATTTTTCATTAATAAATCAGACCCTTGAATTCTAGGTAAGTATATATCTTGCTCTTCTTTTAGTTAATGTTTCATCCATGTTAGACTATGGTTTGTAAACACATGTTTTATGGAAGAATTTGATGAATTACAGTATTTAAATCACATGTATTAGAGGAAATTGATGTATTCTGGAAATCTCATTATTTGTAGACGATTACCCACGAAATTTTATGAGTTTAGAAGAAAGAAATCTGGAAAAAGAATTAAAAGAATGGAAGTTTTATGAAAAATTAGGGTTCTTGATAATTATGAGGATTTACCCCATTAATTCAATACCTTTGATGAATTTGGACATGTTTCACGTAGAAAATCATGTATATGGGTATATAGTACCAGTAGTAATGTTGTTTGGGAGTTTGGTGATCGTTAATGGAGTTTTGGTTGAGGCTGGAGAAGCAAACCCATAGTTTAACAATGGCAACATTCTGAATAACTACTTAATCGATCAATCGTCCAAGAACATCGATCGATCGACCCCTTTCCTAGATCGATCAATCCCTCTTGAAAAACTGCATATTTTCCCTTTTTGGTTAATCCGGTTAAAATATGTAGGAACTCTTGATTATTATTTACATAGTATAATGGGTTATGAAGAGGACCACTAGGGTCTAAGTAGACTCTATTGAGTGAAATTTAATATGGGATGAAATTGAGGATTAACGGGGAGTTTAGTCTCACATTGGAAATTGTGCATGCGGTCACTAAAGAATTTCAAGACTCGTGAAATACTTAGACCAGAAGGTTAAAGAGGGTGTACCTACTGAAATTATATTTAGTAAGAGAGAGTACGTCGAGAGATGAGAAGTAATTGTGAGATGTGTATAATTGAAAATAAAAGAGATGAATCCTTTATGCGAGATAATTGGGTAAAATTTTACTAAGTATGGTTAATAATAATTATGGGTCGTGAGCGAACCTTGCTGGAAAATGTGTATCCATATATGACCATGTGACTATGTACATATATTAAATAGTTTATCTGTGTATAATCATACCCTAGCTACTTGCTATCACGGAGGTTTTCTCGCCAGGACAATATTATCTCGATTGGACCTTTATGGGGGATATTGACTCGTATCCTTCATATAGGCTATCTGAGAATGATAGTCAGATGGTCCTAAGAGACGTGAGGGTATGTGTTGACCTTTTAGTGACTTGAAACTATGCTTCGCCTCCATTTGTATATGTTTTGTGTTAATACAATTCGAGAGTGATTCCGAACTAGTATTTCCCCTAGTACGAGTTATACGGGGGCGTGATAACAGAGTATGCCATCACCATAGATTTTATGTGGGGTGCCGTTAGTATATATATTATATGCGTGACTAATATATATACGTATATCTATATGAAAACTTTCTACTATGCATATAAGTAGTTAAGTAATGAATAAATGCTTCAACTTTATTATAAGCATTCGAGAACTTTATAACCGTACTGTTTTGTTCTAAATAGCGTAAGAAATCCTGAAGAGATTGATTTTCTAAACTAAATATCCTAACCTTGTTATTTCTCGAGATAAAACTTTATAGAGAATAAGTGAGATAGACTTATGAGGTTTAGTAGTATGGTAGGAGTGCACACTAGATGAGAGGTGAGAATTCTCAAGAGAGTGTCGCATACTAACATGGTTGTTGCATTAGCCGATAAGCATTTTAAATACTTGCTAAACTATTTTTAAAACTGTTTTACACTCGGGCTCTGACCCGTTTCTTGCTTTTTCTCTCTCTTGTATATATATATATATATATATATATATGTGTGTGTGTGTGTGTGTGTGTGTGTGTGTATGTGTGTGTGTGTATTATAGGTGCCCAGCCAAAGGGGCGTCATGCATAGGTTCTTTGGATTGGACGTGTTGCAGCTTATGTGGGAGTTGCAGGTCATTG
This sequence comes from Sambucus nigra, assembly GCA_949130495.1. Lineage (NCBI taxonomy): Eukaryota > Viridiplantae > Streptophyta > Magnoliopsida > Dipsacales > Adoxaceae > Sambucus > Sambucus nigra. The sequence goes on along the minus strand of OX422213.1, from coordinate 658,390,547 downwards.
TTTTAGAAGACCTCTTCATTGATTCAGTTCTTGTTTTAGTTCTTCATAGTTAGGGCATGTGTCGCCCAATTTCCTATTCCGTTTGGATTTATCAGAGATTTATGTTTATTTATATCTTCCAGTATTTAGTACTCCTTGGGAATTAACTCTTGTCTGGATGATTTCATGTATGGTTATTTGACTTGGTTTGGTTAATCTAGATGGATTAATTCTTTTTTGTTGATTACTATCCGTAGCACTTATGTGATTCTTAGACTGGTGATTATTTAAAAGGGTTTTCAAGTTGAAATTTAGAAATGAAAATAAGACTTTAAATTGTTTTGACACTTAGCTTAATTATTTAGGATGTTTAATTTGGAAATTTTATTTTGCGACAGTGATGCTAAGAATGAACCAACCGTTCACCTTGATTTTAATCTAATATATATATATATAGTACGATTGGTTCATTCTTAGCATCACTGTCGCAAAATCAAGGTAGAATAAAGCTCAACATGTAAATAGTACGATTTCAGAGAATATATAATGATGAATATATATATATATATATATATATTGAGATTTAATCGATCCTTGGGTGAATTTCTAATATATATATATATATATTCATTGGGTGAAGTTCATGATTCGGGATAGAAATTCATGTAGAATAAAGCTCAACATGTAAATAGTACAATTTCAGAGAATATATAATGAATAACATGGGTATGATGATGAATATGTATAAAGAATACCATAAACTAGGGCTTCATAAATTTTGAGATTTAATCGATCCTTGGGTGAATTTCTTTGAGAATTGATGTATTATTTACGTTAGAAATAGTCCGTACACGGATATTTGATGATTGGGGATGTTGTATAGGATCTTGGGGAGTATTCATGAAGGTTTGAGATAATAGAAGGGGTGAAAATTCGTAATAGCAAGAACAAGATCCATGAGGCAGGGCTAATCAGTTCGCACCCTATACCGAACTGGTTCGGTGTTCCAATTTTGTCAAATTTAATTTGTGTGCTATACTTCCGCATGGAACTACTTACGGGAATTGGTGATGATTTAATAACAAGATAAAGATTAAAAGAAGATCAATAGACATAGTTAAGGCCCGGTTCAATCTTAATGAGTGTAGTATTGGGATTAGGACGGGTGATAGTTAATCAATTATGTTGAGTATCGAGAATTTACCAAATTTGGGTTATGAAAAGTATAAACGATAACCTAAGACCAATACCAATACCAATAGGATAGAGATGTTTTACAATAGATATTTACTTAAGGGATAATTGGGACCCTTCGGGTAGCGAGGGATACTCGAAAAATATAAAAATTATAATATGTGTGAATCATTGGTACGTTGAGTATTCGAGATATAAATACTACGTATGGGATATATTATAGGTTGTGTGTATACCTACACTGAATATATATATATATATATATATATATATATATATATATATATATATAGGTTATGTGAATGCCTATTATGTGATTTGTTATGTGTGAACATACCTACGTTGTCTGCTATCACGGGAGGTTTTGCGCAGAGGAAGATCCCACCTTGGCGATTCCAGGGAAGTCTGAATGTGTGCCACGGAACATAGAACTTAGAGAGGCTCACTATGTGTCGCATATTAGTGGGATTGGCAGGTCATTTGGATACGTTAGGTATGTGCGTAATCCCAAAGGCTTAGATTTATGTTCATGTCCGTTGTGTGTTGTTTGATTTATAATTCGAGGAGACATTTTGAAATGGTAGTCCCTGATTTGGTACGAGAGGTACATGGACTTGATAGCAGAGTATGTCTGCATCGCGGTAGTCATTCCGGGAGATGTTGTAGTTGTATATATATATTATAGTGTGACATGTATATACAAGTGTGTATATTCTACTTATGTGTGATAGTAGAAAATATAGATAGTGTATATCTAAAAGTAATTTAAGTATGAAAAAACTTAAACAGATGATGCGATAATAATTTGGTTAAAATGAATTATAGGCTCAATGGTAGCGTATCGTATGGGCGGTACGGCGGAGCTCAACCTAGTGTGGTTAGATACTTAGGCCTACTTAAGTTAAGTAGTATGGCTAAGTGGGTAAAATAAGAGACGTTAAGCGTGAACTATAGATGAGAGGTGTGGAACTCAAGGGAGTGTACGCTGGACTAATGTGTGTATCTAATAACTGCTTATATAACTACAATTTAACTACTTGCTAAATATTTTTCAAATAGTTTTGGGCTCTGACCCGTGTTAAAATATTTTTTATAACATTTTAGGTGTCCAGCCACAGGGCAAGCTTCATGACTCATTCCAAGGATGTGTAGCTTCATCATTTGTGGAGGCTTGCAGGATTTTGTGTAGACAATTTAGTTATTCATTCCTAGATTAGGATTTATGATTCAGTATTTTGTTTGGGAATGTTGCCCCTCCAATTGATACATTTATTCAGTTTTATTTATCAGACTATGTATTTAAATTTAGTTTATTTCAGTAGACTTATAGTTTGGATATTACTTTGGGAACCGATGGTTTAATTGGTATTTATTTCTATCTATTTATCTCGTAATGATTTAGATTCTATTAATTGTGTGAATGGTGAAAGTATATTATTTAAATTTTCGCATGTTGTTATGTTAATGGAAGATAAAATTGACACTCACTTAATTTAACAGAGGTGGCTAGTAATTTAAAATGATTTTGATAATGATGCTAAGAATGAACTAAATGAGATTATCGTTTATTTTGATAAAGGACTGATCATCCGTAATTAAAATTGGCAGGGCGTCACAGAAGCTCTCTCCCTTTCGTATGCTCTCTCATCAAATAAAAAGGCCTCGAATGACCATTAATAAATTTAATCACTCGCGTTGCTTTTTCAATTGTGTCCTTAAAAATCCTCAACTCACCAATATCCTCCAACATCGAATCTATACAATATGCGACACATGGGGTCCATCATAAATGGTTCCACTTCTCTTCAAGCCTCTTTTCCGCATTCTTGTAATTACTGGCATTATCCGTGATAACTTAAATCACATTCTCCGCACCTATCTCAACATCAATATCAACATTACACAATATAATTAAATATCAACTCTCCATTCTTAATTGCGCTAGAAACATCAACGGATTTTTGAAAGAAAGTACCCTCACGCTATTCACAAAAAAAATTATAAGAGCTATACTTTTACCATCTGTCCGCCCATCCGACATAAATATGCAACCGTGATTTCTCCACACATTTTTATGGATTTCCAAAAGAAGATTAATATCATTAACTTCTTCTTTAAGAATTCATGTTCTCAATTCATGCATAGAAGGAGGCTTAAATCCGGGGCCATATTTAGCAATTGCATCGATAGCGAGTTTAAAGTGAACATCATTCACACAATTAAAAGGTAGAGCAGCTGAATGGGTCTAGTGACCAAATTTACGATAAGCATCAATTCTAAGGGTTTTTTCAAAGTGGAATTAAGTGTAGCTTGTTTGGGTTTACGATTAATAAACTTATCCATTTCACCCTTAGTGGCATTACTATCACTACCACTACCAACACCACCATTTGCACCTTCCCCCTCACTCTCAAAATTTGTCGATCGTCTACTCCCACTCCCGGGATCCTTTCCAATCTCAAAAAATAATGTAGTTCTTTTAGTTATTTTATTGTCATATGTTTTTAATCTTTCAATAACAATATTTTTAACATCTTCTGGAACTTTTTTGCACTCCAAAATACCGGTATGGGTGGGGTGCCGAGCAAATGATATTTTAGCCTTGTAATACCCCCTTTTGACCTATCATGACGATACCTACAAAATACGCCACTTTCCCCTTTCTTTTCATATGCATATCTTCACCTAAAATCCCTCTTAGTAGACATTATTTTGACAAACAACTGAAATTTCAAAAATAATAAAAAAAACATAGATATAAAAAAAAAAGTGTCTTAACATAAAAAAAGAATTGTGTAAATTCTTTCCTCAGTTAGATTGGGGTTGTCAAAGTATGGAAGGAAGAGCAAAGTTAGTTCGGGGCTTTCGTGGCTGACAATGACACAACTGTTTAAATGAGTTTTTTTTATAGATCGTGGCTGTTGAAATATAATGAGTGAAATGAGGATTGTATTCGAGCTGTGAAACTTTATGCTGAATTGAAGGGGTTTTTTCATTTTTTTTTCCTTTTTTAACTTACCAAAAAGACATCATTTTGTCAAGTCAGGGTGTTTAAAAAAACACATCTCGCATAGCTATATCGCCCAATAGCGCATTTTTGCCACTTTTGCGTACTTTCGTGCCCAATCGCACCCAATAGCGAATGCAAAAGGAGCATCACGTATAAAAGACCCATTAGCGTGGCGTTTTCACATCGCAACTCACAATAGCGCGCTATTTAATAAAAAATTGTAAGTAAATAAGATATATCTTTAGATAAATATATTTTAAATTAAATTTTCTCCATTACTAATCGTATAAGTTAGTAATAATGGTTGTAGGGGTGGCAATTTCGAGCATGACACGATAACACGGCACGGCATGACCCGAAATTGACCCGATTTGTCGTGTTCATGTTCCTGTTTTTGGACACGAAGTCGTGTCGTGTTCGGGACTAGTGTTTAATCCAAACCTTCCATTTTTGTTATTTGTCACCATCTCACTTTAAACAAATGAAAAGGACCTACCTAAATAGGAGACCCAAATTCAGCCGCACAACTCCATCCCTCTTCTTCCATACCTCCATTCTCACCTCCAAGACAACTCTAAACAGCAAAAAAAATCTCTGACACCATGAATGTAAAGAAGAAAGCTAAAGTCACTTTTGACCCAACAAATCTTGTTGATATTGAACCCGATCTGGATGAAAATGACGAGGTAACACTCTCAAAATCTGATCTCATATTTATTTATGTGCGTTTATTAAACCCGATCTCATATTATGTGCGTTGATATTGGCTGTATTTTTGTGCATTGATATTTATTTATGACGAGCTAATCTGATCTGGATGAAAATCATTATGTGCATTGATATTAGGTGTATTTGATGGGTGCATTATTTTGTATATTTTATACCCAAATTTATACTCTGTTAGTCCCATTTTAGTGTATTTAATAAGTTCTTATGACTATTTTATTAAAAAGAGAAAAAATACGAGAATGATTGCATTCATATTGAAAATGACAATTTTAAGTAAAAAATGGGCACTTCGATAATTTTATAATATTCTTTTGCTAATTTGTGAAAAAAGTTGCCGAGTGAAATTTTTGCAGATAATGATGGAATTTGGTGCAAATTGATGATCAATTCAAAAAATGCCTGAAAAAGCTGATTTTTACGGTTGTTCGAAAAAATTTTGTTTTTACACTTGTGAAATCGTAAAAAAATCGGAATTTTTTATTCTCCGATTTGTACGAAACTCGGCATGCGTGTTAAAATATAAGAGTTTTCGAGTGGGGGGAATTCCGTCCCTTATCATGATCCAAAGATTAAAGAGGTAGAGAGATAGCTACCAACACTATTCGACCAATCAGAAAGAGTCCCACCACAACTCAAATACCTCACCACTTGTCTTATAAAAAGGACCCTTGGGCTCATAATTTCGTAGACAATCAGAGAGGAATTTCGTGAAGGATTTCAGGGAGCAACTTTGAGTGATTGTAATCAATTTGAGGGCCAAGTTTTTATCATTTTTTTAGAGGATTGAAGATTGTTGTGAAAGAACTATTTGTAAGTTTGGTTTATTAATGAAGATCTCTATTCATTCTTGCAATTTCTCTTTCATTATGGTAGCTTGATTCTTATATTAGGAGTAGGGTGAAGTTTATCATAGTTAGCTAATATTGTCACGTTAATTTTATCGTTGTTTATTCCCTTCTTGTTTTAATTGTTATTAAAGATTCGGTATTCATTTTAAAGCGACGCGAGAGTGTGTTTTAGAACCTTCAAGATTGTTTTGTCAAATCAAGTTTTGAGATTTAAAAATAGTAATTTTTGATGGATTATGCTTGCACTTTGATTGTTTTGATAGTCCATGCTTAAATACATTTGCGAACTTTAAAACTTGTATTTTCTAAGGGAATAGGGACTTTAGCCGTCTATTAGAGACGTTAAAAATATTTTGAACATAACCGTCATATTTTCCGAATTAAACGCGGTGAGAGTCGGTTTAATTTGAGTTATAAAAAGGGAATGACAACATTAGATTAGTGTGAAACATTAGTTACGTGATAAATGGACCCCGAATCCTAATTATTTCCTAATTATTTACAAATCTCTTGTGTTACTCTCATTTATCGTAGTTGCTTTTATTTAGTGTAATTTATAATTATTCTCTACCCCATTTGATCTAGTTGGATAGTTGCAATTCTTTTAATAATTAAAATTGATAAATCCTCGTGGGTTCGACCCGTACTTACACTCGCTATTCTATAATAGCTCGTGCATTGATATTGGGTGTATTTTTTAGAACACCCGATTGGAATATTTTTTGGGAATATATTTTTTGACAACCCAACAAACCCGATCTCATATTTTTTGGAGTCAATATAATTTGGGACTGTATTTATTTTGTGTATATTTTTACAGTCTTTTTTTTTACAGTGTCTCCTAGTGTGTATATTTTTTTTACAGTGTGTATTATTCCAAATTTACAGTGGAATAACAAACCAAATCTCATAGTGTATATGTTTTTAGAGTGTATTTTTTTAGTATATTTTTTTTACTATGTATTTTTTTTAACGCTGTATATTTTTTTAACACTGTGTATTTTTCTAACAGTGTTTATATTGTGTTTTAGATGGATGAGAGCGAAGAAGATAGCTCATGCGAGGATGACAATAAAAATACATTTGAGGTTAAGGTGAGAATTGAAGCACAAGAGGAATGGTTGTTGTTTTGGAGACTGTCACTGTTATTTAAAGAGTTACTCTTTTGTTTTGGAATGGCATACTAACTTTATGTCACTGTTATTTAGAGAGTTGTCCGCCTGGCCCGGGGGCACAACAGTTTCACGCCCCACCTCTTTATTTTATGGTCTTTGCATTGCGGCCATCGTCCCTCGTATCATCCCATAATATCATAAATTTATGGTATCCCATTGTGGATGGCCTAAATGTTGTTTTGCTATTTTATTTTGGACACCTTTTTTGTCTTTCACTAGCACTGTTATGCAGAATTCACAACAATGTGATGTCCTTTTTTTTGGAATGGCATAATTATGGAAGAATGTTCTCTTTTTTTGCTGTTATTTTGTGCAGAATTTTTGCTGTTATGCAGAATTTTTGTTGTTCTCATTCAATGTTAGCCCACTTATTTTGTGCATAATTTAATTGCTTTTGTGTAGAATTTAAATTCTGCACCTATTTTTGTGCAGAATTATAATAGTGTCGCACCTTTTTCGCTACAAAATTATTTTGGGATAATTATATCTAGGTCCCATTTATCGGGTCAACAAGCTTATAAGTCATATTGACTTTTTAATAATCCCATAGGTCCTATTCCAACTTTTTAGGAAATTTTTTCACAATTTTACCCTTTTAAAACCAACCATCCGTAACTTCCTTGAGGAAGTTACATAAGTGGTTGGACTTTTTTTTTTAATCTTTAAATGATCATAACTTTTGATTCACAAATCCGTTTTTCGCAAAATTACTATTTTTGAAATCTGCTCGACGAGATCTATCAAACAAGATCCATGAAGACTATAAAATTCCAAAGAAAATTTTTTACGCAAACAGTAAACTTTACTGTATGCACTAGAATATGAAATAGTTTTATATATGTGACATTTCACAAACAGACAGTAACATTTACTGTGGTAATACTACACAGTATATATATATATACACATCCGGTGGATCCAAACCCTTTTTTTTCAAAATTACCTTATATTTGAAGGTTCGCGCTAGCGGTATTCAATCCTTACCACCATTATTGGAGCTTTAACGACCTTCGTCAGAGCTCCGATTTGGGGTGGGTAAGGGTGGCATGTGGTGCCGCTGGCGCGGACCTTTGAAAATAAGAGACTTTTGAATAAATGGACTTTGGATCCACCGGAGTATCATGGGGTGCCGCTGGCGCGGACCTTTAAAAATAAGATTGGATAAATGGGATCAGGATCATTTGGAGCGCCAATTTGGGGTGAATAGGGGTGGCACAAAACTTTAAAAATAGGAGCATATTGGATATATATATATATATATATATATATATATATATATATATATATATATATATAGAGAGAGAGAGAGAGAGAGAGAGAGTCTGGCTCCTATGCGGATCGTTCTATGCGGATGGAATGCGGATTAGCTACCGTCCGAATGTGTCTAAGGACCGCGTTTGTCTCTTTAGGACCACCTTTTGGAACCGCAATGTCTTTTAACTTTTTCTAAGTTTTGGGGAATATCAATTCTTACCCCAATGATTTCTAAAGTCTTTTAAGCTTATTTTAAAGCCTAATTAATCTGGAAGTCTAATTGTAGAAGTTTCAGGGCTGCTGCTACTTCTTAAGCTTCTTCCGTCACTATCGTACTGGAATTCTGAATAGCGAGGATTATCTATATAAATAGTTTCTTCTGGGAGTCTAGAAATTGAAATAGGTTTTGCTGGAAAATATTCTAGTCTTAAATACCTTATACGGTATCGTGGATTTATCTGTCTAGTTTCTTTATATATTTGATTAACAATATCAATTATATCGTTATCTATAAATTCGTCTAAATTATTATCACCATAAGATGACAAAAATCTTCGGTATGTTCTAGGGGCAGCTGTCTCTACGTTTTTAAGGAGAGGACGGATTCCTCCGGCTCTAATTAAAGTAGCCTTTGTTTCAGCTAACCTTTTACGTCTAACAAATTTTAATACGTCTATACTGTCTTCAAGTATCCTAGTGTATTCTTGATACTTTTCAGGTCTAGATAGTTCTTCTGCAAATTCTTCAGTTCTTAATTTTTGTCTAAAGAGATCTCGGATCCCTGTTCTAATTATTTCTATTCTAGGTACTTCTCTTCCTAACCACTCAATGATCTGGTCTATGTATTTAAAAGTACCACCTGCATATACTAAAGCAGATTCTATAAGTTCTTTATCTTTAGGGTCTGTAAGAGTCCAGTCTTGAATTTCTCTAGTTAAGTCTAAACTTGTTTGATTAACAAATTCTAAAAAGTCTTTAGTGATCTGTAAGCTCATAAAAGATTTTTCTTAAAACAATATTATGTAAAATAGTTAAGGGTTTGGTTCGAGTTTATACCTTCCTTCTGGTCTGCAATATCTTTATCTTTTTCCCTTTGTCTCTTCAGCTTTGTTACTATTCTTCTCTGGTCTTGGCCTCCTACAACTCTCTCTTTATGTGTTGCACCTCAATCCACTACTTTGGCGGCTGACCCGTTTCCTGCCTGTACGCCTTCACGCCTAACGCCCACCCTGGCTAACGGCTCACGGCAAATCGGCACCTGACGGCGGTTCACCAGTATAACACCTTGTGTGCTACACCAGAGGTTCAACACAATAGTCCTCTATGAACAGAAAGTTGGAGACAATTTGGAAAATAATAACAACTTAACATAAGAGATTTTTGGAAAAGAAAATACTTTTATTGCATATCATAAGTAACTACAACTCTCCCCTTTCCCCTAACTATGAGAGGTTTACTCACTCATATACATAACATTTATTACAAGCATAGAAGTCTTGTTATCTCTCTCTCTCTCTCTAACTACTGATCTCTCAAAACATAGATGGACGCTCCCTTTTATAGATCAAGGGCACATACAATGACTGGTAACCGGCTACCAAAAGCAATCCGGTTGAAAGCATAAATTATTAAAGCAGCATAGTCTTGGGAATCTTTATCAACTGGGTCTACAGCTTTAGACATCTTTTTGATAATGGGGGGACCCTTCCTTTATGAAAAGAAAGGCATACCAGGTCTGCATCATAGGTCTTGTCGTTTTGTAATAATGCAAGAGCATCAAACAAAGTCTTCATCAGTCTGGTGGTCCATGTGGGGCATGGGTCTTTCTTGATTTATGGAAAGCATGGTCTAGGTAAATGATTCTTCCGTCTTTATTAATTCATCCACCACTGAGGGGCCCTTCTTTGTCGTGTCTGTGTCTTCTTCTGCCTTGTCTTGATTTGGGAGGGTATTATTAAAAAATTCATCAATAAGGCCTACCGTTCTGAGGCTGGCTGGCAAAGCTATCTCCACCATGTCTTTAGATTCTTTCTTGAGCCTTCCGTTGAATGGCTCATCTGCTTGGATTATCAAGTCTTCTTTGTGGTAGGCAGTGTACCACCTGTCTTCTCCTGTTAATAATTCCATGATCTCAATGGTTTCTATTGCCTGGGCGATCTGGAGTTTGGACTTATCAACAATTAAATCTTTAGTTTCGTCTTCAGATAGGATCTCAATGTCTTCAAATGTATAGTTAGAAAATCTAACAAGTCTAAATCCTTCCACCCTCATTCCTCCGCAGGAACTTGGAGCAATCTGATAGATTCTAACAAATAAAGGAAGGAAATCTTCTACCTTTTTAACATACTCATGGACTATCTTTCCAAGAGCAACAGAGTCTTCAATGTCTTTTATTTGAACGAGCCCAATGAACCCGTGGTCTGCAAGAGTTATATGTGCCATTTCTGATTTTCCAAAAAGATATATTTTTGGAACATCTTTGAAGAAACCTTTAACTATTAAGGTATCTCCACTTATTCCTGATAATAACATATTAAAATGATCAATAATGTTATTAGATTCTTTTTTAAAGTCTTCAGTTAATGGAAGATTATTATGACCAAATGGTATAACAATCTTAGTCTTAAAAGTCTTTTTCTGATAACAAAAATTATCAGTGGGTCTAGCTTTGGAGGTTTCTCCAAGAGTCTGAGCATAAGTCTGATTCTGAGGTCTAGGCACAGTATTACCACTAAGCTGGGTAACTGCGAGTCTTTGGGTTCTCATAAATCTGGCAATAGCTACCAAATTTTGTTTGAACTCAATCCAAAGTCTATTCTTTACGTTCCGCCATATGGCATCTACAAGAGTATTTTCGTCTTCTGAGAATTCTCGTCTAAATTTGATCAAGTCTGGATATCTTTGATCGGGTCTATATTGGGGGAAATACATCTTCCCAATGAGTCTATTTTGAGAAATAATCTCTTGTCTAGATTTTCCAGGAGGAACTAAGATATCATCAAAGTTCTCTAGGATTGGTCTTTCTTGAGAGTCTTGAATATGAGTCTGTCTTTGCGTTACACCAGCATTTGGTCTTACACGTCTAACATAGTCTGCAACATCGTCTTTGTTCAGTCTATTTGTTCCAGAGGAACTCGTGTCTTCTAAGTCTTCTGTTTGCAACATAAAACATGAAATTATATTAGTGTTAGCAAACATTGGCTCTCTTGATATAATATCTGGAATGGTATTTTTACTTCCCTTAATATGAATAACAGAGAAGTCATAACCATTAAGCAATTGCTGCCATCTAATAAGTCTATTAGTTCTTGATTTAGATAAATCTAAGTCTCTGAATTTTACTGCATAAGAAGAGTCTGTATAAACAGTAAAATGTTTAGGTCTAAGAAATAACATATATTTTTCTATTGCCCTTACTATTGCTAAAACTTCTTTTTCATGGGCAGTATATCTTGTTTCTGGGTCTGTGAAAGTTCCAGAACTATGTCTACATAATTTCTTCTTTTTTGTCTGATGATCAATGGCAAAGTATACTGCTCCCCATTGCTTATCAGAGGCATCTGTTTCTACTATGAACTGGTCTTCTGCATTAGGCAGCTCAAGTAAAGGAATGTTCTCGACTGCATCTTTAATTTGTCTTATTACTTTAAAATCGTCTTCAGTCCAATAAAAGGGATTAGTTTTGTCTGTTCCTTTTAATTTGGATGTTAAGCTTTGTCTTTTTGAAGCAAGGTCTTTAATAAAGTCTGCAACACAATTAAGCAATCCTAAAAATGACTGTAATTGTTTTCTATCTTTGAGTTGGTCTGGAAACTCAAGGATCTTTTTAGTTATGTGTTCTGCCAAGGATAATTTTCCTTTATTAATATGCATTCCCACAAAGTCTATCTCAGTCTGAAATAATTGCATTTTCCTTTCGGAAATAACAATACCATGTTTGTCTAATTCTAGAATAATCTTTTTAAGATGGTCTACATGCTCTATCTCAGTCTTACTGGCTACAAGAATATTATCTATGTAAACAAGACAAAATTCTGAATAAGGTCTAAATATATTATCCATTCTTCTTTGGAAAACTTGAGGAGCATTCAAGTATCCAAATGGCATGACTAGCCATTCGTATTTTCCTTGGGGCACACTAAAGGCTGTCCAAGTAATACTGTCTGGATGCATCTTAATTTGCAATCAAACTTACTGAATATTATTCTATCTTCTATTAAATTTATCAAATTATTCTTGTCTGGTATTTTATAAGAATCAAATTCACAATTCTTATTTAATTGTCTATAATCTATAACCATGCGTCTTTTTCCTCTTTTACGTTCAGATTCATTTTGAACATAGAAGGCTAAGCTATTATGTCTACTTTTACTTTCTCTAATAATGCCTAACTTAAGCATTTCGTTTATGTCTTTCTTGAATTCTTCTCTATCTTCTTGTGAGTACCCTTTCTTATAGGTTCCACCATTAATAGTGGCGTCTGGGTTAATAGGGATGATTTCACAATAGCTTTGGTCTTTATCCCACTTAGCAATAGGATTTTCTCCTAAAGTAGGCTCAGCTAGTTGCCTAATCTTCTCTTTTTCTACTTCTATATCCATTTTCTTCTGTTTGGATATGGCTTGAATCTGTAATAAAGTCTGCTGGGCTTGATCTAAAATGTCTTGTTGTATAAGCGCTATTTGCTTATAACACTTTTGATCTGGACACTTACATTCTTTTTGTAAGGGTTTAGTTATTTCTAAGGCTTCTTGTTGGGTTGTAGGTCTAGGTCCACCATGCTCAGCTGAAGAACTCTGATGTTTTATGGGTCTATAATTGGGCTTGACCTGCATAAGGTCAAAGGCAGTCTTATGATCTATTAGAGGAGCTTTAATATTAAATTCCTCTTGGTCACTAATTAATATCTTATCATTATACTGGGTATAAGGATGATATTTACTAATAAAGTCTTGTCCTAAAATAAGGTTTCCTGTGAAACTAGGACGAGGATCCATTATCCAAAACCGATGATTAACGGTTTTGTTAGTCTGATTTCCCAATTTAAAATAAATAGGAATAGTCTGGAAATATAAGGTAAATGGATCTCCATTAGCCACTTTACCATAGATTTCTTGAGTACTTTCTAAAAAGTAGTCTTCAGGGAAGGCATTAGCCTTACAAATACTCTGAGAGCATCCTGTATCTATAAAGGCTAAAAGTCTTTTAGGGTAGTCTTTATGTTGAACAAATAATTCTACAAAACAAGCATGTGGTTTAGTAGAAATTCCTAAATTATTCTTTTCTAAAATAGATATTCCTTTCTGGGGTTTATCTATAAGATCTAAGGGTATTTGTTCTTCTGAACTATCATCAGAATGGTATTCGTCTAAGTCATAGGAAATTCCTTTTCCTTTGAAGTCTTCATTTTCTTGCAATCTTTTGGCTATATTCCTATCAATGTCTTGATAATAGGTTTTAATATCTAAGTCTATTTGAGTGTCATACTGGCTAGTATAAATTGCTCTAAATCTAGTTCTCCAACAGTCTTCATGGTAGTGTAGTTGACAAACAATACAAACCATAAATAATTCTGTTTGTATAGTCTCAAAACATTCTACACATCTAAAGTCTTTTTTGCAACATTTCATCTCAAACGTGCAGTAATGTCTTTCATCAAAGTAACATCTAGGTATATAGGTTAGTAGCTCTGGATTACTAACAGTCCATCTTTTCTTCAGAAAGGGGCTTAATATACATTTATACCAAGCGTCTTCAAAGTCTATATATTCACTATCTAGATCGCCTAGATCAGTCTGCATCATATATAAATCTAAGGTATCCTGAGAGTCTTCATACTCATCAGTATCACTATAGTCTTCTGAATCACTGTCTGTGTAAACACTATAGATACTAGTGTTATCATCATCTTCTATGTCTGATATTTCTATAGCATATAGGATATCTAATTCTTCTTGATCTGCATAGTCTAATATTGTATTAATAATTTTAATACTTTCTTTATCTTTCTTATTGGGGCAGTCTTTAGCAAAGTGTCCTTCTTTGCCGCAAGTCCAACACTCTTTGGTGGCAGTCTTAGATTGAGCTACGTCTTTTTCTTTCCTATAATTAGGAACCTTCTTATACTTGCTAGTATTCTTTTTAAAGTATCTTCTTTGATTAAATCTATTTTTCTTAGTCTTAGGATTCCTTTCCCTAAAGGTAGTAGATTGTCTAAATTTGTATTTCTTTGGAAGTCCTAAAGGTCTAGTCTTAAACTTCCTATGTTTCCATTCTACTTTTTTCTTGAATTTCTTAGATTCACTTCCACATCCCCATTGGATTGGAGCAATGTCTCTTTCGTCTTTGATTGGAGGGATCTGCTTGAAAGTTTCTTCTATTAACTTTCCTTGGGTTATATCACGTCTCTTTGATATGATATAGTCTTTGGCAAAATTGATTCTTTCACCAAGGGAGTTATTCTTAACTCCAGATACTCCTGGCCAATTCCTATATTCATTAATTAGGATTTGTCCTATGGCTGGTATCTTTCTAAAGTATTCATCTTTTAAGGTCTCTCCAAATTCTTTAATTTGGTAATATAGCTGTTCATAATTATTGCTATATTCATTTATCTTATCTAACTTGCAAATGCTAAGGAGGGCTAACTTAGTTTTTGCTAGGTCTTGTTCATTGATCTGAGCTAGATGTCCGGCTCCAATGAATTCTGCAGTGAACAATTGAATATATTCTTCAATTGATCGTTCTTCTAGGTTTTCCTTTATCTTTTCAATCTTAGCTAAGGAGTCTTCATCTGTAGCCTTTCTTAAACTATCTAAGTAGTCTTTTGCAATTCCTCTAATGGATTGCTCAGCGTACTGCTTACATGAACTTGCATCCCATTGTTCATTAGATGCAAAACACATGTTCATCTGATTACGCCATTCGTCTAAGGCTTTCTTCCTATCTTGCACGTTGTCTAGGTTGAGATATATACCTACTGGATTTATGGCTTGGCTTGCCATAGTCTTGACGGGAGTGAAACTCTTGTCACTAGTTGGGAAGTCTTTTATATAATCGGGTTTAGTCTTTACTACGGTGCTAGAGTATATAGGAATATTTATTCCTATAGGTTTGCTAAAAAGTCTAGGAGCATCTTCTAGCCTACTACTACTTCCTATCTCTTGTTTACTAGGTTCTACTTGTGTAGCTGGCATTAGTCTTTGTTCTCCTTCTTCTATTAGTCTTAAGTTTCTAAGAAGTTCTTTAGTGTTCTTAGATTCTTTTAATTTTAATATGCGGTCTTGGGCTATCATATTAAATCTTTCTCTTTCTTGAAACCTAACAGAATGACTTTTCTTAAGGTTATCTTTAAATGTCTTCATATCCAATTGTGAGGGTTCATGTCCAAAGTTTTGGATCCTAGCTTTTTCTTTAACTAAGTCTTTTTGTTCGAATGATCTTCTAGGTCTAATTATCGGAGCTTGTCTAAGTAAACTAGCACTAGTCTTACTACTACATTCTCCTTCTGAAGGATCATTGATTATGGCTTCTCCCATATTCCTAAATCTAATTTCTTCGGTCTGGATATTCTTATTGACAATCTTAGGGGGACCAAACTGGATGGTAACATTTCCAGTGACGTCGTCTTGATTAATAAACAAGGGTTTATTTTGTATAGTCTTAGTTTCTTGAAATTCTGGCAATTGCCAGAGAGTCTTAGCTTTCTCTTTCATAGGTCCAGTATTCCTAATACTGTAAGTATGATTATAGTCTGATACATTGGTTCTAACTAAGATTTCTTCATTAAGCCTACCGCTATGAATTCCTGACTGCATTCCTTCATAAGGAAATTGGGAGAACTTCACATAGCTTTGGAATTCTATATTTATATTAGCGTCTGGGATAATATAGTCTTCATAACCACTAGCATATAAGATTAACTTAAAATGCTTGGCCGTGTCTACGGTACTGTAAATGCCGGGATGACATTAAAGTATCCTATGTTGTCTGACATTTCTAATTGGGCTATTCCAATAAGACTTTTCTCAAAGTCTTTCCATCTTTTGTCTACTAAACAACATAATATGTTTATATTATTCTGGGGTCTATGTAATCCTTGGATTCTTGCTTGAAAGAGTCCAAAGGTTAGGAATTGGAACTTCCTATCAGTTCCTCTAGATCTAAGCCATTCTGAGTCAAATACTTGGAGCTCAGTATAGGATTTGTCTAACACATGATTTCTACAATGGTAGGTCATGTTATAATTGGGAGTCTTAGGAGTGGCACCTTCCTTAAACAAGTCTATATATCTAACAGCTGGAAGTTGTCCATTATGGATGGAATCTTCCACGATCTTCCAGTCCACTTCACCCCACTCTTTCCATTGGAGAGGGTTGGTGAAATTTCTTTCTTTCCACCATGTCCTAACATTGGAGGATGAATCCTTAAGTCTTTGGAGCATATGGTTACTCTGTCCAATATTAGGGATAGAGCTGGCTACCTTGCTAGTCTTATCTAATCCGTCATTTATGACTCGTCTACCTATGGTATTCCTTTCTCTAGTTTCTATGTGAGGAGATTCTTTAAACTTACAGGTGGTTACCTGTTTTTGTTCAAGTCTTTTTTCAATTCTTTCTAAAAAGTCTGAATAATCTTTTTGTCTTTTTACCTGATTAAGGATTTCTTCTTTAAAATTCTTATTCTCTTTTCTAGTCTTTTCAGCAGTTTCTTCACTATGTCTAGCTAGAGAATTAACGATGGTTTTTCCAACGTTGGTGATATAGTCTTTTACTTCATTATCTTTTTCTAGTTGTTGCATAGTTCTAACTTCTATGGCTTCTACAGTTTTTTCAATTTTATCTAACCTAGTTAGAATAAAAGGAGAGTCTATTTCTGCTTGGGAAGGTTTATTATATACGGCTTTAATTCCGTTTATAATTTCACCGTATTTTTCTTCTACTTGGGCCATGTCTAGTCTAAGTTCATTAATAATGCTATCCATTTTAGATAGATTATGTCTTTCCATATTATTAAGGTAATTTGCTAAATTTTGTTGGAATTTAACAAAGTCTGTGTAGAAGGTAGTTAATCCTTCTGTTTTAGCTTTTAAGTCTAAATGCAAGTCTTTAACAAAGCTACTATTATAGTCTTGGGTAGCTGCTATAGATGTAGAAATTAAATTTAATCTTTCAAGTATAAGTCTAGTTGCCTTGGCTGCGTTGGCAATCTCATTTTCATTTATCTTGTAATAAAATCTATCATCATTTATCTTTTCTAAAATTCTTTGATAGAATTCGGATAAGGTCTGAATGGAGAGGTCTCTTGATACCTCATTCCAGTCTGATCTAACTATCTCCATTAGGAAGATAACTATCAAGTCTAGGGATAAGCTTAGCTTGTTCTTTAGTAAGTTTAATTAACTCACTGTCTTGATTTTTAATTAAAGTCTTAATTTCTAAAATGTCTTTGTTAAGGACTTCTATATGATTAGTCTTTATATCTTGTAATACGTGTACTAAGTCTATTGGGATTTGATTATCTATGTCTAATAATCTTTTAGAGATATTTTTTATCTCTGTTTCTAAAGTTTGAGTGTCTTTTATTAATTGTCTTAAAATAAGCAGTATACACTTATTTTGGTCTATTATGCTATTAATAGCACTAGCAGTGACTTGTCTACTGTCTGCGTGTTTGGATGGAATGTGTTCAATATGTGAACAACCGTTTATATGTGTGGTTAAACAACCTTCTGAGTCTAAATCAGTTATGGGTATAGGTTGGTAGTCTGGGTTAGTTCCAAAAATATCTTGGTAAATGCGAGGGATAAATTCCAAGGGCATTAAAGTCTTTTAATCGTATGTCTAAAAGGAACGTCTTATGGCTCTGATACCAGAATTGGGGTTTTGGTCGGAATTTGGTGAGTTTCTAAAATCTTTAAGTCTTTAAGGTCTTGATACCAATTGGGGTCTAAACTATAAATTCTTTAAATATATAGTCTTAAACTAAGGGTTTCATATAAAACAAGAGGGGGACCTCTTGAGGAAAAATAACAAAATGTCTTTTAGGGACCACGAGGGGACCACGTGAGGAACAGGACAAAATCCGCACCGGGTGCGCACGGTTTGGTTCGCACCTGAGATTATCCCTATATATATATATATATATATTAACTCTGTAAATGTTACTGTTTGTAAAAATGTTATATATATAAAACTATTTCATAAATATATTATCACAGTAAATGTTATTGTTTGCGAAAATGTCACAGATGAAATAGTTTTATATCTGTGACATTTTCGCAAACAATAACATTTACTGTGATAATATATTTATGAAATAGTTTTATATATATAACATTTTTACAAACAGTAACATTTACAGAGTTAATATATATATATATATATATATATATATATATATATATAGAGAGAGAGAGAGACACACACACACACACACACACACGGTAGATCCAAACCACTATTTTTTTTTCAAAATTACCATATTTTTAAATGTTTACGCTAGCGACATTCAATCCCCACTACTACCCACCCCCATTGTCGGAGCTTCAACGACTTTCATCAGAGCTATGATTTGGGTTGGTAGTAGTGGCATAGGGTGCCGCTGGTGCGAACCTCTGAAATTAAGAGAATATTAGATAAATGGGGTTTGGATCCACCGAAGCTCCGATTTGGGGTGAGTATGGGTGACATTGAGTTAGGTTTATATCTATAACATTTTCACAAGTATTAACATTTACTGTGTTCATATAACACGGTATATATATATATATATATATATATATATATATATATATATATATATATATATATATATATATATATATATATATATATATATATATTCAAACCTCTGTTTTCTGATATTATCTTATTTTTAACGGTCCGCGCCAGCGGCATCCAATCCCCACCCCCTTTATCGGAGCTACAACAACCTTCATCAGAGCTCTGATTTGAGGTGGCACGGGATGCCGATGTAACATTTTCACAAACAGTAACATTTATTATTTGTGAAAATATTACAGATATAAACCTAATCCAATGCTACCCCTACCCACCTCAAACTGGAGCGCCGGTGTATCCAAACCCCATTTATCCAATATTCCCTTATTTCCTAAGGTCCGCGCCAGTGGCACTCCATGTCACCCCAAATCAGAACTCTGATGAAGGTTGTTGGAGCTCCGACAATTGGGGTTGGTGGTGGTCAGGATTAGATACCGCTAGCGCGGGCCGTTAAAAATAAGACAATATCAGAAAACAGAGGTTTGGATCCACCGTATATATATATATACACACTGTGTTATAACACAGTAAATGTTAACGTTTGTAAAAATGTTATAGATATAATCCTAACTCACTGTCACCCCTACTCACCCCAAATCGGAGCGCCAATGGATCCAAACTCCATTTAATTAATATTCTTTTAATTTCAGAGGTCCGCGCCAGCGGCACCCTATGCCACTACTACCCACCTAAATCATAGCTCTGATGACAGTCGTTGAAGCTTCGACAATTGGGGTGTGTAGTCGTGGGGATTGAATGTCGCTAGCGTAAACCTATAAAATATGGTAATTTAAAAAAAAAGAGGTTTGGATCTACCGTGTGTATATATATATATATATATATATATATATATATATATATATATATATATATATATATATATATATATATATATATATATATATATATTAACTCAGCAAATGTTACTGTTTGTGAAAATGTTATATATATTGTGTAATATTAACTCAGTAAATGTTACTGTTTGTGAAAATGTTATATATATAAAACTATTTCATAAATATATTATCACAGTAAATGTTATTGTTTGTGAAAATGTCAGAAAAATAAAACTATTTCATATATATTAACTCAGCAAATGTTACTGTTTGTGAAAATGTTATATATATTGTGTAATATTAACTCAGTAAATGTTACTGTTTGTGAAAATGTTATATATATAAAACTATTTCATAAATATATTATCACAGTAAATGTTATTGTTTGTGAAAATGTCAGAAAAATAAAACTATTTCATTTTATGGTGTATACAATAAAGTTTAATATCTATGACATTTTTACAAACTATATATATATATATATATATATATCCAATATGCTCTTATTTTTAAAGTTTTGTGTCACCCCTATTCACCCCAAATTGGCGCTCAAGATGATCCCGATTCCATTTATCCAATCTTATTTTCAAAGCTCCGCGCCAGCGGCCCCCCATGATACTTCGATGGATCCAAAGCCCATTTATTCGAAAGTCTCTTATTTTCAAAGGTCCACACCAGCGGCACCACATGCCACCCTTACCCACCCCAAATCTGAGCTCTGACGAAGGTCGTTAAAGCTCCAATAATGGTGGTAAGGATTGAATACCGCTAGCGCGAACCTTCAAATATAAGGTAATTTTTGAAAAAAAAGGGTTTGGATCCACTGTATATATATATATATATATATATATACTGTGTAGTATTATCACAGTAAATGTTAGTGTCTGTTTGTGAAAATGTCAAATATATAAAACTATTTCATATTCTAGTGCATACAGTAAAGTTTACTGTTTGTGTAAATTTTTTTCTTTGGAATTTTTTAGCCTTCATGAATCTTGTTTGATAGATCTCGTCGAGCAGATTTCAAAAATAGTAATTTTGTGAAAAACGGATTTGTGAATCAAAAGTTATGATCATTTGAATATTAAAAAAAAAAGTTCAACCACTTATGTAACTTCCTCAAGGAAGTTACGGATTGTTGGTTTTAAAAGGGTAAAATTGGAAAAAAAGTTCCAAAAAATTAGGAATAGGACTTATATGTAAGGGAAAAACATGATGGCACTAGAATGTATATAAGAACGTCTAATAGGATCTAAACGTAAATGGACGCAGAATTTAAATAATTTTTATAATTGTTGTTGATAATTTGTTTACTAAAAGTTCTCTAGATGTATTCCCGAAAACAAAAATTGGATGATAAATTATAATTCGTGTCAATCGTGTTTCTCATGTCAAATTGGATAAAAAATTATAATTCGTGTTAATCGTGTCGTGTTTTTAATGGGTCGTGTTCGTGTTACTAAAAAAAACACGAAGTCGTGTCGTGTCATGTCTTGTTCGAGTTTAATATATTTTTATCGTGTCGTGTCGTATCGTATTAAAATACAACCCAAATACCAGAATTGCCACCCCTAAAATACGACCCAAATACCCATGGATCTACATCTATTTCAGATGATCCCTTGAGGAAGCACGTCAAGTTAGAACTTCATGCTCAAGCTCTATCTTCTAGCCACTCTTGTATTCTTGAATTTGATGGTGCCTCAAAAGGAAATCCTGGACAACCCGGGGCTGGAGCTCTGCTACGATCCAATGACGGGACTTTGATTTGGCGATTGCGTGAAGGTCTGGGGATAACAACCAATAATGTTGCTGGATATAGAGCCTTGATTTTGGGGTTGAGATATGCACTTGAAAAAGGGTTGATAAGTATTCGCGTTCTAGGTGACTCAAAACTCGTTTGTATGCAGATTTAAGGTCTATGAAAGGTAAAACACCAGAACATCTTAAGTGGTACAATGAGGCAAAAAAGCTGAAGGAGGAGTTTCTTTCTTTTGAAATTAACCATGTTCTGAGGGAATTTAAGTCCGAGGTGGATGCTCAAGCAAATTTGGCCGTTGTTCTTGCCGATGATCAAGTTCAGGAGGAGGTTGATGGATAGATCAATCAAGGCAACCAAATGGAAATCGGGTACATTGCAGAAAATAGTATGAACATTGTCCTAAGGAGGTGGCCTGATTCTTCAAGGGATAAAAAATTAATTGCTCATTTAGTTCGGGTTTTTGGACATCCTAGAAATCTTAAACCAGTAAATTCACATATGAAATCTCATAATGGATGTTTTAAATTAAAGCTCCAACTTTAGAGGGTGAATTACAAGAAATCCCTTGACCTATCACACTAATTACAAATATATGTTTAAACTAATAGTTTTTCATACAAAACTCCTTGAATTATTCCATTTGCATTGAACTTTCCCCTTATACGCTGCTACAAAAGTTTTTACTAACACTTTTCGTGACAGATTAGAGGAAATTTCCAATTTTTTTCAGAGTTTATTGGATTGTTTACAATGCTAGGGGGGGGGGGGGGGAGGTTTCAATTGAAGTTTTAGTTTTAAGGGATTTCTTGCATTTTAATATACTTTATACGTGGATTTACAAATTTAAGATTTGGAATAAATACGAAAGCTTAACAAAACGAACTCTAGAGATCATAGCATATGTTCTGAATGCTCATATCTCAAAGATGAGAAATGTGAAACTGGATTTTTACACGTGCTTTTTATGCTGATATCAGAAAGCACAAAGGGGACAAATGATTTTGGTTTTTCTCATAGAGGCTAGGCTTATGACCAACATTACGCTATATTTTGATCTTCAAATTTATTCAGAGGAAGATACACATGGAAGGAAAAAACATCTGAAACGATTTATTGTATAATTTGGCATATGTTTTTCTTTTGGTTTATTCTCTATATTCTTCGGACAATCATGATCACCCTTGGTAAAGTTACACTGTATGATAAGGTGGTGATTGTTTATGAGAAATAGTGTCTGCTTATATGGGTAGTTTATTATAATAAGGTTGTTTGTTGTTTTGGATTAAAAAAAAATGTAAAATATAAGTTCATTAAATTAACTAAATTTAATTAGCGGGTCGGGTCGGGTTTGGTATTTTCTTAAACAGGTCGTGTTTGGGTTTTGCAAAACTCACCCCAAACCCGCCTCTTTCCTATCCCTAAGATTATGTAGCTTAATGTTAAATTAATCCTAACGAATTTACTAAATGAAAAAGTTTGTAATGACAATGAACTAATGCGTCTACTTATGTTTAAAAATGAGCTAATATGCCAATTTGTACACAATTCAAAATAATTCATTATTTTGAAAATAATTATAGGTTGACACCCAAATGCGACACCATGAAGTGTTGCCCTTGTATTGGCTCGTGTTTGGGCTCCATTGTTGGTCGGTCTGGCACGAACCAATGTACGTGCGATACGTCAAAGTGTCGCCTCAAAATGTGTCGATTTTGGGTGTCGACCAAGGGTGGATTTAGATATGGCCAAAGAGGGGGGGGGGGGGGGACTGATGAGATTTCGCGAAAAATTTATCGAGAATTTTTTTAGGTATGCAATATGTAAAGATAGAAGGTCGAAGGTAAAGTTAAGATGTGAAACTACCAAACAAGATGTGTATTGTGTTATTAAGACCCGATTCAACTTTCTTTGTCAATATTTTCATCTAATTGTTATGATTGATCTATTTTTTTCATATAATTTTAGAAGCAAGTATTAAAAATGAAATATATGTACCACAAACTCTCGAGTGCTAAATTGAGAGGGAGTTTCCCAGGGTTCTCTGGGCGTGCAAAATGAGACATGCATCTGAGATCCGTCCGAGCTCCATGGTAGAGAAATAGCTCCACAAGCTCAGGAGAAAAGGCTTGAGCAGCAGTATGGAGTGGAGGGATCGGATGTCCATTGCTACACGGGCCATTTAAATCCAGACTTTGACCCGTCTCTCCTTTTATCAATGCAACGCAGCAATTAACTGATTTGCGAAGGCAAATATTTCTCACAACTTCAGCTGGCCTTACACCTTTAACCATACACACAAATAAATCCTTGTCATCGTTAAATAGTATTTCATCTCTGAGTCGCTCCTCCCATGTACGATAATAAATTTGACAAATAAAATCAATAATAAACAATTCAAAAGATTAGCTATTTTGCATTTATAATATATACCTCCTCACCATCATCGGTGTCCATCTAAAACTCCAAATTGGGTTGATCCTACACCACAGAAAAAAACAACACATCTCATCATCATAGTCGCCATTTATATTATATTATATTATATTATATTATATTATTCCCACTCCAATTTATATAATATTATTACAACACCACCATCATATATAAGTCCATCCATACTCCTCCGCTCCGACCAAATAAACAAATGACTACGTACATAATATATTAATTTATATTATAGGAGAGAGGAGAGAGAGAGAGAGAGAGAGAGAGAGAGAGAGAGAGAGAGAGAGAGAGAGCACATGGGAGAAAGGAAGTACCTGGGGGGGATTATACACTTGCGCGGTTGAGAAGCGGCTAGGGTTTCGATGGTGTTTGTATTCACTTTTTCTTTAGTAGTTCTACGCGTACGCACAAATTATACACGTGATTTTGTTAAGTAATTGACACAAGATTTTGTTAAAAAAATTATAAAAATGATAATTACTAATGTATTAAAGTAAAAAAAATCTGAAATTGATGTGAACCCATTTAGAGTTGATGACGGTGCCATTCCTGCCAATGATAACATCAAATTATAGGAACGGAAAGAAAACACCGATTCTTCTAATGTCAACATATGAAAAATCCAACAATCAGTGTTTTTTCCAATTTCAAGAGAATGTTGAGGTATCTCAAAGGGAATATTGATCATGGTCTTACCTTCAATCCCAGTTCATTTGTTCTCACTGCTTATGCTGATTCGGATTGGGTGGGTGATGCTAAAGATAAAGGATCAATAACAAGATATTGGTATTTGTTCAAATCTGTTTTTTTTTCTGCAAAGAAAACGGCTACAATTTCCAAATCTTCTACAAATACTAGTATACAGCTCTAGCCCAAGTTACAGCTGAACTCACTTGGCTTCGTATGCTTCTACACGATCTTCATATTCAAAGTTAACCCTCTCCTATTGTGTAGTGTGGTAATCTCTCAGCTATTGCTTCAACATCTAACCCTGTTTTTCAAGCTATAACAAAGCACATTGAAGTAGTTTATCACTATGTACGAGAACACGTTCTTGCTAAAAAAAGTCATGCCTCTTCCACTGACTAACTAGCTTATATTTTTACAAAAGCCTCATCTCCTACTCGTTTATAATATTTGACACCCATTCTCATGGTGACCACTTCCCCGTTTCACTTGAGGGGGGCTGATGGAGATTCAGATCAAACTAGAAGCTTACGATTGTTGCACAAGTTAGTTATGTGTTAACTCAGCTATGTAACAGTCAGCTAAGTGTTAGTTAAATAATTAAATCAATTAGGGATTTAGTTGGAAGTGATCCAATTACGTAATGCAATGTGAACAAATTTGTTATGAGATATGTGTATATAAATCGATTAATGGTTCTTTTAGCTTGCTGAACCTGCTGTTGTAAATTCAATTAATGGTGCTCATTGATATTTTTTTTCCGTAAAAGAATGCATATTTCAGAAACGTTCTTTACAGAAACTACTTCAGGATTTGTTTTTTTCTTTTTCTTCTTTTCTCTAGACATATAACAATGTTATAACAAGACTGTCCGAGTGAGCAAATGAGAGGTAATGACCCCGAAGATGGCATTTATAATGTACATTCCATTTTGAACATAAACATGTAGAAAAACATCTATATCAAGCACCCACTTGTTTTTTTAAACCTCAACCCATAAGTGAGGGAAAAAACATACATCATGATGAAATACAGATACATCACTCCAGTGTTTGGCTACACGAGATGTTATAATACTATTTTACCTCTAGACTGAAGAGGCACAACGAAAGTAATGCACATAAATATTTATGCCCTACATAGGAGCATACTTCCGAAGAAGACATTCAACAGTATACCATTCTGAGCAATCTGCTACATCCTGATACCCAATTTGTGGCATGTGGATCGAAGGTGAACTTTGAGCAGCCGAGAATGATACTTTAGATAGACAACGCTCCAATTTAAAAACTGAAATGCTGCTGTGTGGAACTTTCCTCCTAGGATTGTACGATTGTACGACCGCTAAAGCCATCCACTATGCGGTACTACAATGTTCACCCTGCTCATTACCGTCCTTTGTAACATCGATAAGATGGAGGTCGCCTATATAAAGATCATCGAATTCTGAAGCTTGTTCATATGCAGTGGGGATTCTTGATGAAAGCTTAGCCAATGCATCAAACATAGCCCTGTGGCCCCAGTTTCCAGAATTATCCACACAGCTCAATACGATTGTAGGATTTGATGGAGAAACTTTTGTTGGTTGTGTACAATCTCCGTAAACAAAATGAATAGAACCAGAATCTGAAGTTGTATCCCTATCTTCAGGGCACACAGGCTCCTTAATGAATGATATCTAAGAGTCCTACATCAACATTTTCTTCTCCTCTGCTTTTTTCCTCGCAGCCTCAGCTTTGGCATGCTTCTCCTCGGGTAACCTTCTCCTACTTCTCAACTCCAAAATAGAATTGTCATTTGACTGTGATGCTTCCTTGAACTTCTCAACCCACAAGAGATATGTAGCCTCATCTAGATTTGGGTCAAAAGTGATAGAAGAAGGGTGATAATGTTCGTTCACTTGATCCATTAAATTGATCTCGACCTTCTGTTCATCCATGCCTGAACATTATCCATGTCGTAAAGAAAGTACCCTATCAATCATAGCACTCAAATCAGGCACATTCAATTGATCTGGATCTTCATTGCTTACCTCTGTAGGATCTAACACATGTAACCCAAATATGACTGATTGAATGTCACCAGCTTCAAGTCCCGCCATTTCTTTCCCTGTGGCTGGGCACCTAAAAATGTTTTTACAAAACAAAATATATTTGGAGGAAAACGGGTCAGAGCCCGAGGTGAAAATAGTTTGAAAGTATAGCAAGTGTTTAAATTACAATTAAACAACACATATTATAAACACGTTAGTTGCGTATTCTCACATGAGTTTCTCACCTCTCAACTAATGTGCACACCTAACGTATGCCCTTAATCCATCCTAGTTATGTTGCTAACTAACTAGTTTGTGTCACTTCCTCTTCTGCATTCTACCATAGGATGTCTACTCTTAATATCCAGCTAAGTTATATTCATAACCTATATTTGCATTCATTAAATTACTTATCTCAAGTGTTAATTGATTTCTCATTCTTAACCCATTTAAATATCTTAGTTATTCACATTTATAAAACAACAATGAACCAGTCACAAGTACATAAGTATAACACTCTTAATACATATATACATATATGGCACCCCTAGTCTAAGCTGCGATGCTCGCATACTCTGCTATCAAATCCATGTACATCACGCACATAAGGACGTGTTCCGAATCACTCAGGAACCGTCTAAATACAAATCACACATATTGGAGGCGAACATAGTTCACATACCCATGGGTCACGCATATACCTACGCTCCCATGGTCAGCTAACTTATTAACTCACAAATAAGTCATTCACAGTCATATGTCCTTAAGGTACCAATCTAAATCCCCCCGAAGGCACACAAGATAAGACCGCCATTTTTCGAAAACTAACCTCCCGTGATAGCAAGTATGGTAGGTATGTCATACACATAAGAAATCCATACACTAGGCATTCACACAACCAGTATATATATATATATACAATTTCAATATAGGTATACTCCTCCCCTATATATTAAGTCTCACCCATAATTTTTACGTTCCGGATATTCTACGTAATATTTATTTAACACGACAAGTCTCGGCATACGAATTCGGTACCTATACCTATCCTAAGTGAATACTAGGTCTCCCATTTGTTCCTAAGCTTATCTAATCAAATAAATATAATCCCTTAATTTATCTTTCATTCCACTTTCAGTCCTAAAATAGAAAGATCTCAAATCGTCCTCGCTCGGCAACCGTTTGTAATTATAACGCTCGATCCCATAAGTTAATAACATTTTTCGACAATAACTAAGACCCTACTGACCTTATCTAAGTCCTACAATATTATATTAATCACCCTAAGAATCAACATCGGCTTTAGGACTTTCATTAAACCTTATAGGAAAACAATTGCCAAAAATCAGGAGTGGTCGATCGATCGATCGACATTCTTGAGTCGATTGATCGATCAAGCAGGTATTTGCCCAGAATTTCTTAAACAATTACGGGTTTTCCTCTTTTTACACCTCTAATTATTCATTACAATGTCCTAAACTCCCAACCAAGTATACTAATAATCATACCAACATGTTTGCATAATTTCTCACATTTTAGAATCATCAAATCAAAATGGAACATCAAATTCTTGGATCAATTTACCTAATTTTCATATAGAAATCCAAGTTCTCCTATTTCTTCAAGAACACTATATAATTCAATACAATTTCATAATTCTCTACCCATAAATCATAATTTCGTGGCTGTTATTATATCCAACATTAAACTACATGCAAGACCTACCCAGATTATGATTTAAATTCTTCAAATCCATTCAATTTTCATTATTTAAGGTTATTCTTCAATTCTAACCTAACATGAATGATATATGCGCTAAATTATTGCAAGTTAAATCACTTGCCTGGTAATGAAGATTCTGATCCGATGAAGTAGACGGTATGGGGATGATCCTTGCTTTCCGATCTGTCCGGTGGTGGTGACGGTGGTGCAAAAGTCTTTAAGTGGTGGTTCTCCATTAAAAACTTCCTTCTCTTCCACTCTAATGAACGTTTATGATTTTTGGTTGAAAAAACCTAAGGGACTCAAGTGTTGGCTTATATTAATTTTCTAAAATTCGTGGGTCACTATTCACCCAAAAATAGGAATGACTAAAATACCCTCCCGGGTTGCCGATTATGCCTAAAACTGTCTCAGGACCCAAACTAAATCCCCAGCTAGTGTTTTCTGATTATCTCGAACCTTCCGTACATGTTGGCTCACTCAAAATGTTCATACGTATGACATAAAAATAAAAAACTTTTAAATCCATTAAATTGGGTCCGGACACGACTGACACGCACATCCCAACTTAATTACCGACACTGTCGTATTTTCAACAACATTGTAATAATCAAATACTAACTCTCGTCTCGCTAACATTTAAATCCGAATTAATTTTCCAATTAATTATCCCAAATTAATTTAATAAATATCATAATTAAAAAGCATAAAAATACGGGTATTATGTACTCCCCCCCTAATAATGGAATTTCGTCCCGAAATTTGAAAAAGTAAGGCATACCTGAAAAAATTAGGTATCCTTCATCACTCAAAACAAAATTCAAAAGAAGGCTCAATCACTACAACCCCCACTTCACAACAAGTTTGTTGAACAGTCTTAATAATTTATCAGTTATAGCGTTACACCTCAATAAATGCACCTCACGTTGTGCTCTTACTAAACAACCTTCGAATAAGAATAGCCTATATATCATTGTCCGCATTATCTCAATATTATTGTGAGTCCGCACCTCACTACGCATCAACCCTCGCGTTAATCTAGACACAAAACTCCCATCCCGGGAGAAACCATAGAACATCTGACTACTCTTGTCCGTTCTTTGAATCTCTGTTCCCGACGTTATGACTTTTACACAAGGGAAAGTCACTCACGACTGTTGGTGGTTGTCTCATTTTAGTCATCGGACTCTAACTCCTGACTGATCTAAAACTTTTATAATACGCTCCCCTCTAAACATCCAGAGAAAGAATGATAAGGTTTATCCACACCAAACCTCAGTAAGCACCTTGTCCACTATGAATAGATACGGGTGCTTTTACCCAACTCTACCATTAGGTAATATCTTCTCCCCATTACCATAATATATCTCACTTACTATCTATACCCGTTTTGGAAATGAAATGATCTCAATGAATCTAAAATTGCTTTCATATAGTTCCACCAGTCGTCAATCACCTTGCGCCTACTCCTCGGGCTATCGGTGATACAACATTCTCATAACGAAACATTATCTCCACTACTTACTGATACCCCACGTTGAATGTGGATTTCGGGGATCTCATCCTAGTTCTGAATAATACTGCGTAGGACTACGTACCGGTGTGTTCACTATATAATAGTGTAAATCACCCAAGGATATAACAATTTCTCTCCTTCTGGACAACTTGTCCCACATATTCGAAGGAACTCGTTACTTATCTATAAGTTGGCAACCCTCGAGGAAATTTACTAACTTGACTCTTCCATCACTGGAATCATCGGTTCGACACCAAATTTTTGGTTGATACCCTTACTCTAACCGATTTCTATCTATAAGTGGTGCTCGTGAGGACTAATAATTATGTCTCGCTCAACACCGACTTCCACTTATAACTCCTCCCATTAAGTGGTACTTAATAACCCTCTTCTTCTCTCGAAGTATACCAAAAGTTTCGACCCCTGCACTTTTCGCCACGATGCGCGCTTTTCCTTATTAACATCATCACTCGATTTATGCGTAAGCCACCCTCAACATTCGATTGGGTGGAACTCCACTCTAAATTGTTCATAATAGTTAAATATTTGTCTTCTCAAGGGATACCCCCTTTTTAAATGGCTTCCCACTGCCCTTCAACCACCAATTTCGGACGTGCTATTCCGATCGCGCATGAGTATAATTATTATCATCCTTCCCTTCCGAAGCTTAATCCATTCTACCTCTACTATTTAGTAATATCAATCTCACAAGTATAAATCTTACTCTCTTTATGTCTCTTCTTCCGGCGACTATCACATTAGCAAACCAGGGTGTCTATACCCCTTATAACCCATGCATGCATACGGGTTTAAACATCACATATGCTTGATAAGTACTTCAACTCTTTATTGTCCCTGCATTTGCAAAGTGGCTATACCACTTGGTTGTCTCAATCACCCCCGAATTTGAAATTCTAAATCCTCCTAACATCATTTCATCCTTCAACTTGTCAAAATAAAACAAAATTACCAGTACTTCCTCACTAACAATTGGCTCTTCTGGCCTTATATCATAATTTACCCCTTAAACTTCCAGTTATAACTATATACTTCCATAACGATCGAGGTACCCGAATCATGGACGAATGGCCAAACATCTCCTTACTACCAACCTTATGCTAAGTTTCATGCGTGGGATGTCTCGCAAAGAAAAATCCAAGTAAGGAACCCTCCCGATACACTACTTCCTAGCATTGTCGGTCATCGGAATCCGTTAGGCCCTCATTCCATAACTTGTACCCCTATATTCCCGTCTCTTGACAACAAAGTTACATCTCTTCTCACAATTACACTTAAATAAGGAACTTCTTCTGAAAGACACTGTCTCTTAACATTGATGGTAATCACATTTTATAAACATCATGCAAATATAATCGGGGCTCTCAAAATCCCATCCCCAGTCATACAACTATGGGTATTAACTTCCACATCTCTAAAGGGTGATATAACAATGCACAATTCTTATTACCACATCCTGAACGTTAATTATAATAACCCGCTAAATATTTCCGCTGAACAGTAAACCAAATACACTTCGATTAATATCAATAAAGTCCATTCACATACCGGGAACAAATATCCGAGACCATTATACCTTTCAAAGTCTCAACAATACATATATACAAATATATAAGTGCGAGCCCGGCCCTCTAACAGATGGGGCCTCGCCAGAACAAAACATTCTACCCCAATGAAGTAACCCCGATGGACTTGCAATAACCGCACACAATTGGTTTAAGCATATTATATAACCATAATTAGGATAATATCATAGTCGTATAACACAGCACTAAACCGAGTAATTTCAATAAAGTATATACCACTATCAATATACCCATTCATCCTCCGCGGATAACACTAAAGGTAACCCCATTATACCGGGGAAAATATCCACATAAATAATAACATTGTCGAGATACTCACTAAACTCGACTCTCATGTGAATATAGTAGTAATAAAAATGTAGTAACTCGTTATTGACACATATAACACGCAACATCATCTGAGGATATAACTCATACTTTTATCTTGTCAATTGCCCTGGCAGCTCAAATGGTTCCTCGGTTTGACACACCTGTCCGTACTAAATCGAAAATTTTAATAACTATTGCCTTTGCTAGGCACCATACCCTTATCCCTATACTTTCTTCGGGAAACATTTATAGCGTACGGGTTTTACTCCCCACAAAATACGTCTTCACATACCCCACTTATCTTCGATCACACTGACCATGTTAAGGTGGTCCTACTCTCGAACGTTGGTAGTCTCGACTCTGATGACTACCTCCGTTGTTCCCTTAGCTTTGATGGTCCTAAGGAACACGCTACTAGTTTCCACATCTCTTATTGAAATCACCATCGCTCGGTAACAATTCAGCTATCCGAATCATTTTAACGGGTCCCCCTATGGGTCTCCCCCTTGTGGTTCTTCTCCAACACCGTTTCCCCCAGTCTTACTCTATATAAATTCTTCGATTCTTGTATCTACCCACACAAGGAATAGTTTACCCCATATTAACAAAACGCAACGTTATTTCCATCTGCATTGACCATCCAAGTAGAATTTTCCCAGAAGTGCTAACAATTCTTCTTGTATTTAAATTCTCCCTTTAATGTCCTCTTCTCCCCTTCACCTACTTAATCCGGTGTAAGGTTCGCTAAATAATTAAATTTCTTCTCACAAAGTGACCCCTGTCCGACCCTCTTTAGTGAGTTCAGAACAACATTCGCATCTCGCCCTGAACATCTGATGAAAGAATTTATGGTCAAACCATACGTATGCGCCTTCTCTTGACAAAACATTCCACTTCTAAATGTGGTGGTTGCCTCTCACTATTGAAACTTCGCTCTTACGAGCCAAGGAAAAATTTTACCCCAAATTTTCACTCCCGATTAGCCATACTCCGATATATTCCCAAGACTTTGGATATTTTACGTTCGTTGGCTAGCACACACCATCTCCGCATTTCTAGTATTTCCACTATTGGTTCTTATAAATGTTTCGTTTGACTCTCTCCCAATCTAACCCTGCTGGGTGAGTCTAATTTGACCCCAATTTCTACTATATCTATACCTAGAAGTCACAAGTCGCGCCTTAGCCGTCTTTACCATCCTGGACTTCCGTGCCATAATATGGGTGACTTCAACTATGGTCATCCTTCTTTAATAAATCAAATAACCTCAACTGATCTTTGCCTCTTACTGTCCACCCAACTGTCTTCGTCTGGCGTACTGCATTGTTCGGGACCCGAACACACACGAATGCAAATAAGATTCACTATCATACTCATCATACCAGGAGAACGAAATCTCACCAAAGAAATCAACAATCCTAAACATAGGGCTCTATATCAAAGAAAGCTACGCTGGAAGCATAATAAGCCGCACAGATCCTAAAGGACACTAAAACCTGATGCTCTGATACCACCTGTAACACCCCATCTAATTAAATACCAGGTAGCTACTCCTTTATTAAATTAATACATAATATCAAGTTGGTTCAGTCTTAGCATCATTGTCGAAAAACATTTAATTAATTACTAGCCACCTAATAATTAAAAAGAGATGTCAAATTTTATTAATTAAGTTATCAAATAACCAAGAATTAAATCATTAACCACCAATCGCATATGAAAAACTAACGAAAAGAAATCAACTGAGTCTGGAGTAAACACTCCAATAATAATAATGCCACAGTAAATAAAGTCCCAATACAAGAGTTTGAATAAATAAACCAATAATCGAAATAATGATAGTCTGTAACTACAACCTCTAAATAAGAATGGGCGACATGCCCTAACTGATACAAATGACTCTGAAGGAACCAAGGATAAATATGAAGGCGTCTAATACCAAGATCCTGTAGCTTCCACAGCAGCTACAACACGTCATCATAATGGAACTCCTATGCTTGGCGTCCCTGTGGCTGGGCACCTAAAAATGTTTTTACAAAACAAAATAGATTTGGAGGAAAACGGTTCAGAGCCCGAGGTGAAAAAAGTTTAAAAGTTTAGTAAGTGTTTAAATTACAATTAAACAACACATATTATAAACATGTTAGTTGCGTACTCTCACATGAGCTTCTCACCTCTCAACTAATGTGCACGCCTAATGTATACCCTTAACTCATCCTAGTTATGTTGCTAACTAACTAGCTGTGACTCTTCCTCTTTCGCATTCTACCATAGGATGTCTACTCTTAATATCCAGATAAGTTATATTCATAACCTATATTAGCATTCATTAAATTACTTATCTCAAGTGTTAATTAATTTCTCATTCTTAACCCATTCAAATATCTTAGTTATTCACATTTACTAAGCAACAATGAACCAGTCAAAAGTACATAAGTATAACACTCTCAATACATAAATACATATATGGCACCCCTAAGCTAAGCTGAGGTGCTCGCATACTCTGCCATCAAATCCATGTACATCACACACGTAAGGATCACGTGGTCTGAATCACTCAGGAGCCGTCTAAATACAAATCACACATATTGGAGGCGAACATAGTTCACATAACCATTGGTCACGCACATACCTACGCTCCCATGGTCAGCTGACTTATCAACTCATAAATAAGTCATTCACAGTCATATGTCCTTAAGGTACCAATATAAATCCCCCCGAAGGCACACAAAGATAAGATGACCCTTTTTCGAAAACTAACCTCCCGTGATAGCAAGTATGGTAGGTATGTCATACACATAAGAAGTCCATACACTAGGCATTCACACAACCAATATAAGATATTCTACGTAATATTTATTTAACGCGATAAGTCTCGTCATACGGATTCGGTATCTATACCTATCCCAAGTGAATACGTCTCCCATTTGTTCCTAAGCTTATCTAATCAAATAAATATAATCCCTTAATTTATCTTTCATTCCACTTTCAGTCCTAAAATAGAAAGATCTCAAATCGTCCTCGCTCGGCAACCGTTTGTAATTATAACGCTCGATCCCATAAGTTATAACATTTTCCGACAATAACTAAGACCCTACTGACCTTATCTAAGTCACACAATATTATATTAATCACCCTAAGAATCAACATAGGCTTTAGGACTTTCATTAAACCTTATAGGAAAACAATTGGCAAAAATCAGGAGTGGTCGATCGATCGAAGAAAAGGGGTCGATCGATCGATCGACATTCTTGAGTCGATCGATCGATCAAACATGTATTTGCCCAGAATTTCTTAAACAGTTACGGGTTTTCCTCTTTTTACACCTCTAATTCTTCATTACAATGTCCTAAACTCCCAACCAAATATACTAATAATCATACCAATATGTTTGCATAATTTCTCACGTTTTAGAATCATCAAATCAAAATGGAACATCAAATTCTTGGATCAATTTACCTAATTTTCATATAGAAACCCCAGTTATCCTATTTTTTCAAGAACACTATATAATTCAATACAATTTCATAATTCTCTACCCATAAATCATAATTTCGTGGCTGCTATTATCTCCAACATTAAACTACATGCAAGACCTACCCAGATTATGATTTAAATTCTTCAAATCCATTCAATTTTCATTATTTAAGGTTATTCTTCAATTCTAACCTAACATGAATGACACATGCGCTAAATTATTGCAAGTTAAATCACTTGCCTAGTAATGAAGATTCAGATCCGATGAAGTAGACGGTATGGGGATGATCCTTGCTTTTCGATCTATCCGGTGGTGGTGACGGTGGTGCAAAAGTCTTTAAGTGGTGGTTCTCCATTGAAAACTTCGTTTTCTTCCACTCTAATGGCTGTTTATGACTTTTGGTTGAAAAACCCTAAGGGACTCAAGTGTTGGCTGATATTAACTGTCTAAAATTCGTGGGTCACTATTCACCCAAAAATAGGAATGACTAAAATACCCTCCCGGGTTACCGGTTATGCCTAAAAATGTCCTGGGACCCAAACTTAACCCCGACTAGTGTTTTCTGACTATCTCGAGCCTTTCGGACACGTTGGCGCACTCAAAATGTTCATACGGATGACATAAAAATAAAATACTTTTAAATCCATTAAATTGGGTCTTGAGACGACTGACACGCGCGTTCCAACTTAATTACCGAAATTACCGTATTTTCAACAACATTGTAATAATCAAATACTAACTCTCGTCTTGCGCATATATATCCGAATTAATTATCCCAAATTAATTTAATAAATCTCATAATTAAAAGGGATAAAAATACGGGGTATTACATATGACAAATTCAAAATCCCCGCCTCAGAAAATATCAAGAGTTAAGAATATGGCAGTTGCTGGCTTAAGATGTTGGATTAATACGAAGAAAAAGAAACGCATTGTAATCATCATCGATGGAACAGTGGTAGGGGAAACGGTTGACGATAAATTTCAAGAGAGGTCATGTTGATCGATGTTTGTGCTCTACCTAAGACAGAAGGGAAGCCCATTTTAGCATGACACTGAGCTTTCTCAAAAGGGGAGAGAGATGAGAATTGAGAGGAGAGGGGGGGTGGGTGGGTGGGGGGGGGGGGTGAGCATAAGAGAGCGGAGATTAAATTTTTTATTTTGTTAAGAGATATTTCTTTAAAATAAAATTACTAGATTTATTTTGTCAAGAGACTAGGGCCCCATGTTTTGTAATGGCTATTTAAAGAGGCTCTGCAATACTTAACAATTACCAGACCAGATTTGGCCTTCACTCCAACAATCAGTGACTTTTGCAATGTCAAAAGAATGTTGAGGTATCTCAAAGGGAATACTGATCATGGTCTTACCTTCAATCGCATTTCATTTGTTCTCACTACTTATGCTGATTCGGATTGGATGGGTGATGCTAAAGATCAAAGATCAACAACGGGCTATTGTGTTTTCTTTGTTCAAATCTAAATTTTTTGGTCTGCAAAGAAAAAGGGTACAATTGTCAAATCTTCTACAAAGGCTACGTATAGGGCTCTAACCTAAGCTACAGCTGAACTCACTTGGCTTCGTATCTGTCTTCATGATCTTCATATTCAAAGTCAACCCTCTCCTATAGTGTGTTGTGACAACTTCTCAGCTATTGCTTTAACATCTAACCTTGTTTTACATGGTAGAACAAAGCACATTGAAGTAGTTTATCACTATGTCCGAGAACAAGTTCTTGCTAAAAATAGTCCTTCACCATGCCTATTCCAATGAACAACTAACTGATATTTTTATAAAAGCCTTATCTCGTACTCGTTTCCAATATTTGACATCCAAGTTCATGGTGACCACTTCCCCCACTCACTTGGGGGCTGACAGAGATTCAGATCCGACCCAGAAGCTTGCGATTAATGCACAAGTTAGTTAGGAGTCAGCAGTCAACTAAGTGTTCGTTAGATAGTTAAATTGGTTAGGCATTTAGTTAAAAGAGATCCAATTATGTAATGCCACGTGTACAAAGTTGTTATCAGATATGCGTATATAAATTGATATATTGTAAATTCGAGAATCAAGTAATGAGAATGTTATTACTTCTATTTGAAAATTTCTTCAATTATTAATGCACCTTTAAAATTTATTTCATTGTCCACGAGACTTACATAAAGTACTAAATTTCGAGCATGTTTCTTAATAGGTCAAGAAAGCAACTAAGCATATGAAATTTTGAATATTCTGGCATTGTGTATGTATAGCACATTTCCTACATGGTAGCTGTATTCCAAAGTAAGTACTACAAGTATTCATGATATTTACAATGGGATTCGGAATGGTTTAACCATAAAGTGTACACATACTAGTTAATTATCAATCGTGTTAGACAAGTAATAGTAGAAAGTAAAGTGACAGTTCAAATTATTACTGAAATAGATTAGAGTCCCCTTTACAAAATTTATATGTTAGTTTTCTTTCAAAATGCTATATGTAACAGTTCAAAATAGTTATAGTATGCTTAACTAAATCTCATTTGTAACTGTTATGGACAATTACTAAAAACAATGTGTGAACAAAAAGATGAAAAAGCTAAAACCCAACTAATTTTTTTCTCTGTTCTAAAAGGCCCGCCTAGGCTCCGCCTAGGCCCGCCTAGGCTTGAGGCTTGAGAGAAACGCATCGCCTACGCCTTATTACGCCTTATTACCCCCTATTCTTAGTAAAAGGCTTAAGGCACACTTTTTTTAAACAAAACAAAGGATTAGTTGACAAATATTGGTTATGGAGCATGAATGTGAGAAAGATGGCTACCAAACATATGGATATATTTTCAAAATTCAAGGTATGTACTATTTTATTATATTACTAGCCTTGGAATAATTAAAATAATAAAAAAAGGACAAACGCCTTTTTACGCCTAGGCTTCGCCTAGGCGCGCCTAGGCTCCTAAGGCTTGAGGCTTGACCTCTACGCCTCGACCACGCCTCGCGCCTTTTAGAACCTTGATTTTTTTTAGTTTTTGTGATTAAACAATATCACAAAACCACTAACAGGGGGGACCTCAGTTTTTCATACATTTGCTATAACATTAAAAAAATCGGTTAGATTAAATCAAATAAAAAGAGAATCTAGTTAGTATTTCCTTACTACAACAATTCTTACATTTAGCTGCGAATTTCTTAGCTGGGAATTTCTTAGCTACAAAAGGTAATTCGTGGCAAAAAATAATTATTTGCCATGAAAATTATTTCGTGGCAAAAAATATTACATTTAGCCACGAAATTTAGATTTTCGTTGACAATAAGTGCCAATATGTTGGCGCCAATCTTCCCGTCAAAAAGAAAATTATTTAGGAACGAAATATTTAACTATTCGCAACAAATTTTTTCATAAGAAATACTTTTATGTTTTGCAACGAAATAGTTTTCGTGGTGTAAAGTCTTAAAACATTACGCAACGAATTATTTTGTAATGGAATATTCTAGTTTTTAAAAGCCCTTTTTAATATCACCCAATCTCAAAATCTTCCGATCAGTTCCAAACCCGATCGTCCCTCCAAATACACCAAGAAAACCTTTTTCTCTTCTCGCCAAACCCGATCGCCACTTCAGACAAATCTCGCTCTTTCTCTTAGCTTGTCGATGGTAAGCGCTCTCTCTCTTTCTCTCCAACTTCGAACAAATTATGTTATGAGATGACCACTTCCAACAAATAAGGTATTGTTTGATTTGATTTGGTTATCTTTTTAGGGATTTGGAATTGCAAGTTATGGTGGTGGATTGCTAATTTGGAAATTGGAAAGTTCTCTTTAATTGGAATTTCAATTTATGGTTATCTACTCTATTGAGGTATTTTTCCTAACACTTGCATTTGTAATTTGAATGTATAGTTGCCCAAATGTATAAAATTTGCCATTAACATGATGAATGTGATTGGTGGAATTATAAAGATGTGCTCATATAATATAGAGGTACCTGGTACAGGCAGCTAGAGGTGGATAATCGAATAGCGGTGGAACCGACACCATAGGCGGTTTTGATCGTCGACCACCAGCTTCCCATATGTATCTAGTAGTGCAAAACTGTATATAAAATCGATTTACGAAAGCAAGTCGAGTCAATCCCCAAATTTTTAGGGTTTTTTAGGTCTGATGTTTTAGTGGCATGGGTTATTGGCTTAATTTGATGATTGTCGATTGTTTAGGTGGAGGTTTAGTTTGAATTGAATTGATTTGGTGCTTTTAGATGCTATTTCCTAATCTATAATGCCTTTGAAGCCTTTTATTTGACTCTTTGAAATTACGAAAAATGGCAAGAGTGTAAAATAAATGTGGTTTGATGATTTTGGGTTATTGATCGATGGTGGTCATAGTTTCAATAAAGGTGATTTAGATGTCTAATGGTAGTATTGGGTAATTCCAACAGTGATGAAAGTAATATTTTGCGGTTTGATGATGTATGCTTATATATATCGATTTTTGTGCTCATGTAGTGTCATTTACTTATAAATTGTTGTATTCGGGACAACAAATGATGTTAGTCTTATTGTTTTATGGTGCACGAGTAGTTGTCGCTTTCCGCATCCCCGCAAAGGGTGCTCTATATGTCTACATTGAATTCAATTACACTCATACATGCATAGGTATCCATATAAGTCAAGAGAATAATTTAACACTCATTTGACTGTTTTAATAATTAATATGGTCTCTCTCTCTCTCTCTCTATATATATATATATATATATATATATATGTATGTATGCTCTGTTGATTTTCAGAGTAATGAGTTGTCAAGTTAATTTACTTGTTATGGAGTCTTTTGGCCATACTTAATTCAATGATTTGATAAAAATAAAATGCAAAGTTAAATAATATGTTGCAACATGAAAATGACATCATACCTTAAATGTGCTTTTGCTTAGCATTTACTCTTCTTTACATTCTTTTAATTAATTTGGCTAATGTGTTTCTTTCAGTGATAGTTGGGTAAGTTTGTGAATGTTGTTACTTTCAAGAATATGAGAAGTGGGTTTGTTTCATTGCTTCATATGTAACACATATTTGGATAGTTCAACAAATGGATAGTATGAATTATTGCTATATACTTATTGTGCTCTTCTATAGGATTTATGAAATATTTTAATGTAAATTGATTAATGGAGGGCATTGTCTTTATTAAGGAATTTGGTTTGTATTTGAACATGTACTATTTATTTTAAGTATGTTTTATGGTCAGATTATTCATGTGCATGTCACAGTAATAGGATTTTGTTTGATAGGTTGTTTTAAAGACTAGTTATTGAGCGGGAAGTCGTTTGATAATTCTATAAAATCATAAAAAAAATTGGTTTAGAATATTTTGTTTTCTTATATACGCTTTGTGTTCTGATCAGGCCGATTTTATATAGTTGTAGTGTACTCTTTAATTTCTTGTTACTCGCAATCTCTTGTGTGATTGATCAAGGAGCCATTCCTGGCTCTCGGATTCAGTAATTCTCGATCAATCACACAAAAGATTTTATATAGTTGTAGTGTACTTTGTAATTTCTTCTTACTCGCAATCTTTTGATAAATGTATTGAGATATTGAACCTTCAATCTAGTTGCTACTATAATCCTTCGTATATGAAGCCCCATATAAAGCCGAAATAAAGAATTGAACCTTCAATGTAGTTCCTGTTATAATCTAGTTGCTGCTACAATTCATGAGATTGAACATTCAATCTAGTGTAATATATGAATTTTAAGAGTTGATACATTACAGTTATATACAGGGGACTTGGAAGTTTGAAACTGAGAAGACAGGGGACTTAAAAGTTTGTGCTTGTTAAATATCGTATCAGGTGGTGCTCAACCATTCGAGGCTTCATAAATTCTCCTTTTTGTGGTTTTCCTTAATTTCGACCGAAATCACAGCCCATCCTTTCTCCCTAACCCATTCAACCCGATAAAAGTAACGATGGGGTCCAAACTTTTGCTCCAGCGTGTTGAGAACGCAATCTGCCAACCATAAAAGTAACGATGGGCTCTACATATCCCACACTCCAACCTTGCATAGCGGCATGGGTATTATTCTCGACATACAAGGTGGTTCCCTGTGCATCTTGAGGAGCTGTAAGGATGAGTCCAGAGTGAGGATTAGTAAGTCCCCTCTTAATTATTAGGGCTTTCATTTCTACATTTCAATTCTCTATTTTATAATTAATGTGATTCAATTTTGTTCTAGATTTGGTTGTGGCCAGTGCCGGAGATGATAAGAAGATGTTCTTGTGGTGAAAAAATGGGCAAACCATGGGGCTTTTCCCATGGCCGTCATTGATAGTTGTGATAAAATTGAGGTATACTCGTCGTACATTTTATTATTTGTCTGTTTATGTGTGTTATAACATTTATTAGTTGTTGTCACAACTGGAAGTGTGGTGACTTGTTTGTTTACTAAGAATTGAAAGAAAATAGAAAAGAAAGAACAAGAATGAATGAAAAATAAAGAGAATTTGCAAAATCTATCTCAAGTACTATTGAATCTCCCCCAAAACCGTTCCCTTTCTCTACAGGAAATCTACGGCTCTACTATTATCATTATGTAAATTTCTTATATTATTTATATGGAGCATAATATTTTGATGGTAAGGCTATTATTTTGACCTCCCATTATCTTGCCATAATTGTTATTTATTCGTTGGTAGTGAGTCAAAATTGTGTTCATCTAATGGTATCCTGGTCTTAGGTTTGTGATTTTCCACTAACATATATTTTCACCGTTTTGAACCTAGTCGTGTAGACTAGACTTCGTCCTGTGATTGCATTGTTTTTCCTCTAATTATTTATTTCGACAAATGCTGGTGTAATTTGACATTTTTATTTCTTCAGAGAGCAGAACGTGTTAGTATGATAAGCGATAACAATTACTAAAGTAATTGTTATCAAAATCTGTAGAGCAAACTAAGCATTATTGTCTTTGGGCAAGGGGAAAAATGCTTTGGGGTCTTGTTGTCTGTTTCATTCTTTGTATATTATAGTCTTTGAAACGACATGGAATTTCTATATTATTCATAGTTATATTGTCTTATATGCTCACTGCCTTGTGGTGGCTCATTTTCATTTTGATTTCTCTTTTCAGCTGCTAAATAGGCAACTAATGCCATGTTTCCAAATGTCTTTGTTATCATATATCCTTTCTAACTCGTCTCTGTCTTTTAATATGTTTCTAGCATTGGAAACACGTCTCTTATTTATTTGCAACCTTACCTTTTCTTCTATTAAATACATCTCCTTTTTATGCCACTTCTCAAGGTTGTCCATTGAGAATCCTGTCAACCCTTAGAACGTTTTAAGTAATCAAGTGCTTGGACAAATTGAGTGTTGTTAACTGTTCAAGGTGGACCCAAGCCTATTTAGGCAGCAGCTGCTGCTGCTAAGTGTTAGGTAGTTAGCAGTTAACAACTTGAGTGTTGTTAACTGTTAGTAACTTGAATGTTGTTAACTGTTAGGCAACTAGTGCTGCTGCTGCTTGAAACCAGTAGCGAGCTAGTAGAAGTAGCTGTTAGGCAGCTGCTGTTATGATTACAAGTCTAATAATAAATTGAAACAAAAACAAATCTTTTGCAACCCTTTACCGAAAAATGAGTGTCCTTCAACAGCCAGAATCCATGAACACACCCAACCTCCAAATATGGAACAATGAAGCATTCGACTCTGAAACCATATCTTCTTGGTGTCCAATCAAACTCAACTCTGACTCTCTCGATTCTAATTCTACCAAAGAAAACCATAAACCACTCCACTCTAATGCCACCCTCCAAACAAACCCAACAATCTCTAATAAGGCAGTCTTGAAGACCCACAAAGATACAAGATTGATGAAGAAATAAGGAGATTGAGAAAGAAATCAGTCTACTATCATCAAGGTTACAAGTTCTAAAGCTAGAAAAGCTGGGTTGAATTAAAAAATGTTTGAAAAGCACACAAAATTCATTGAA
The DNA here is from genome assembly GCA_949130495.1 of Sambucus nigra. Classification (NCBI taxonomy): domain Eukaryota; kingdom Viridiplantae; phylum Streptophyta; class Magnoliopsida; order Dipsacales; family Adoxaceae; genus Sambucus; species Sambucus nigra. The sequence continues at coordinate 658,347,220 of OX422213.1, read as the reverse complement.
CCAAAAAAGAGTGTTACAAAGGTCCAGAGAAGGGGTTTTAGTTTAGGGCCATCTGAGATTATGTCCGGAGTAAAATTTGGCCAATTGGGTAAGCATGAAATAACTCCAATTTATTCAATTCAGAATAGAAGAAAATCTTGCTTTTGGAAGCTACAAGATATTGAAGAAGGGACAGTGAGTAAAGAAAGGAGGAAAAATTTGAGTCTAAGTCCCAAATCAAGAAAAGGCCCTTGCAAGAGTAGTCGAGCCTCGAGACAAGCTGTTACAACTGTGGGATCAAGAAAGGGTGTGAAAAAGGAAGATGCTGTTATTCAATCAATCCAGCCAAATAAGTTGTTTAAAGATGGAGAGAAATCAGTTACTAATGCTAAGAAACCGTTAAAGCCTGGTACGGTGATTGCCAGCAGGTACAATCAAAGCAGTGGGACTTTTTCAGCAATGGGAAAGAGGTCTTTACCTGAAAATGATAAGGATGAGACTAAGGTGGGTGAGAAAAAATGAGTTTCTTTGGAAACAAACAGAACTGAGAGTAGGGTGAAGAAGCAGTGGGAAATTCCAAGCGAGTTAGGGGTGGTTTGCAGCAATTTGGAGGCTGAAAAGTCCCAAATTTCCATTGCTGCATTGGGTGATAGGCTGCCAAAAATTTGGACTCTTCGGTGCGGCAATGACACTCCTCGGGACCCGCAAAAAAAGTGGTTGAATTGATTGGAAAAAAAATCATATTTTTGCAGTGACGAAGAAGATGAGGCGAAATCGTTGGTATGCCAAACGTTGAGTTTTACGGAGGAGGTTGAGGAGAAATAAATGGAAATGGAGGGGGCTTTGTGTGAATAAATGCTCCTTTAGTTTTGGCTGAGCATTATTTTGCTATACGTGTGAGATTGTAATGTTTACTTTTTTTATGATATAATTGGCTTTGTGTGATTATTAGTTATATTTTGGTTTTTATGGGGCAAAGCTTAACATCCTCTTGTTAATGGGTTAAGATTTTGTTGCATATTTGTGTAGTTGCTATCTGATGTTTAGGAGAAACAAATAGAAATTATAAAGAGATTTTTGTGATTAAGAGTTTCTTTAAAGTTGTGTAAAAAAATAAAAAAATAAATAAAAACGATGAAGATTAGAAGGCTTACCTAAGGCCTGCATATTTATAAGGGCAGTCATATTTTTAAAAGTATTTGGTTCGAGGGAGGAAACTGAATTTACCCTCATTGAACCTTGAGGATCTGAACCAGAACATACTCTCATTGCAATAGAGAAATAGATCTTATTTAAGCATGTGGAGTATTAATACATTAATTATGAAAGAAGACAAAACAAAGAAAAGACATTTATTTTGAATGAGAGGGTCCAACTTTACAATTTATTTAATAATGCAAAGAAATGTTAGTTTATTTACTGTTGCTGTTATGATTTAGAGTCATCTAATTGCTTTATAATGCAAAGAAATGTTAGTTTGTGGTGATTATTAAAAATCAAGCAGTGCATGTCCTATGCAATATTTGACAGAAAAAAGTTTATGTTGGCACTATGGGTGAGTAGTTGGCATGATCATGTTAAATCATAGGCATAAAATGCCTTATGTGCTTATTCTAATCCTTTTCTTTTTCTTTCGGTTGCAGATTGAATACAAAGTTTCGCAAAGCATTTGAAGAAAATAACACGCATGTCATTGCGTAATACTCTAGAGGTGAGTTGATATGTCATTTATCTCTTTTAATTTTAAATATTTCAATATATGCGTAGATAAATTCCTTATCATTTATATAATATGATGAAAATTATGTTGATGAAAATGTGTTCATTTGTGTTCTAATTGATGTAAGTGATTATTATTAGCTTTTGCTCTTGTTGAGTTGAATTTTAATGTTAATACAAGTTGGATTTTATGAATAAATAAGTGAAACTCTGCCGAAATTTTTAAAAATAACAAGTGATTTAAAAATAATTAACACAATGATATGTGGATTATCCTAATTAAAACTATAATTAACACGATAATTAACACTATATCTTTTTTATACTCATGGGATATTGGTTTGAAACTATTTAAATCAAATATTAATCTGAATATTTTGTTTTCACTACATATAACAAATAGGAGAGATATTAACATTTAATTCTTTCATACAACCAATTTTGTAGTTATAGTCCCACTATTATGACTTGTTACAATGTAAAAGGCTACTGTAACTTTTATAGAGTGCAGAGTGCTCCGTCATTCGTAGGGTAACCATTCAATCAAGGATTGTTTTCTCATAAAAAGTTAATTGTTCAATTGATTATGATATGGGATCGAGTGACTATGTGAGGCTGTTTTGTGTTAAATAATTTCACAACAGCCACTAGACACTAGCACCTTCCCTTTCAACTGTTGGTTTGTAATTCCTTTGGAACTATTATATTTGGTATAAAAATTACACATACTTCATTATGCTTTACTATTATTAAAAATTACACATACCGCATTATGCTTTACTATTTTTAAATTATTGTCTTCATGTGGTTAAAAACTTGTAGACATCTTGACAATTTGGTAATTTTTCTTCTATTTTCTTTCCAGAATGAGATGAAACGCCTTAAAACTGAATCAATATCTGAGGATGGTACCAAAATGAGCTCAGATGAGATAACAAAGAAAGTTCTTGGCACAAAACTGGGATATATTAACAGTCCTTGGTATGGTCCCAAAAGAAAGGATTCTAGAATTAATATAATGCGGTTGAGGAATGCCGAATTGGAAGAGACACTTAACCAGTCTATGAAAGTTCAAGAAGATTTGATGGATCGTCTACAATCTCATGAGGTAGAGGCAACAATTCAACGAGAAGAGTCAGTGGCACAAAAGGTCGCTATGGAGACTCAACGGGCAATGATACATGTATTCAAGCTCGACAAGCGGAGTCCGATAAGTTGATTCTGTCGTTGATCGCATCACGGTCCTCATCTTCTGAACGATGGTAATCTAAACATCCTTTAGTTTTGCTACTCGTATGCTTTAAAATGTCCACATTCGTAATCGATTATTATCTATTTAATTATTAACTTCCGCTCATCGTTATAACTTTTTCATGATAAAGACAAATCAAATCCTACTTTATCTTAGCTAATGATTTTGTATTCTCTTAATTGCAGATTTGACGTGACGAGAAGTTATTTTGGGGCGCCAGGAACTTTTGACATTTGATGTTTGTGAATGGAATCTGAGACTTCTAAGTCCTTTAACTAGTTTAAGTTATTTTTTTGCACCATGGATGAAATGTGGGACTTCTATGTCCTTTAACTAGTGTTTATGTGACTTGACAATGTATGTGTACGTGACTTAATGTGGATTTTGTTTATGATGATTTAGTTATTTTGTGGATTTTAACGAATGTGTTTTTTAGATGGTAATTTGTTTAAATTTGGTGGTATACATTACTATCAAATTCATTTTCAAAATAAAAAATATATATTTTGAAACACTCCATTACCAAAATAAATATTTTAATAGTTAAATATGCAATTAAGAAATAAAAGTGCGGTTTAAGAATTGATAGTTTATTATTGAAAAATTAATGATTAAGAATCATTCTTCAACAATTAAATTTTGTAGCCAATAGATCTTGAGGGAAGGTACAAATTTTGTAGCTAAAAGTATCTAACACACTAGTTTACCAATAGAATTGATAACGAAATGAAGACATTTAGCAACAAAATATTGAACAATTAGCTAAAAAAAATTTGTAAATTTCGTAGCTAAAAGCTTCTAACACACTACTTTATTGATAGAATTGATAATGAAATGAAGACGTTTATCAACGAAATGTTGAACAATTAGCTACAAAATAAATTGTAGCGTAAATATGACAATTGTCCACTAGGAAAATTTCGTGGTAAATGACCTAAACAATTGGCAACGAAAGTTAATTTCGTGGCAATATACATTTAGCAATGGGCCTTTGGCCACGAACTCACTACGAAATACTTTTCGTTGCCAAAAACTATCAGCAACGAAATATAAACTTTTCGCTACGAAAAATTTCGCAGTTAAATGTAAGAATTGTTGTAGTGAAGTCTTCGAAAGGGAGTATTATCACTAAATAAGACAAACATAACCTTTTAGCTTGTTGAACCTGCTATTGCGGATTCAATTAATGGTGTCAATTGAGTCATTAGCGAAAATATCATGCAAATTCAATGTGAAACCCAAAGATCAAGAGTGCAGAAACAAAGATCATTGTATACGTTACTAAAATTAACAAATTTCAAACTGAGCGCGGGACGGGACTGGATTCAACAACCAAAAACCGGACCCCTAGCATTGGTCAATTTTGATTGAGGATCTGGAATGTTTTTTTTTTATTTCAACACATTATGAATTTTCAATTTTATACTTTAGTATAAACTTATCAATTTACTAGACTCTAGAACATTTTCGGTGGCTAAATGTGGAAATTTAACAACGAAAAATGTATTAAAGTCTAGAAATGATACCGTCCGTTTAATTTTAATTTTATTTAAACAATTCCGGTTTTCAACTACTTATAAAATTTCCATACGCATTCATATTTCGGGGCATACAACAATAATTTTCTATTCTTCAAGATACACATAAATAACATGATTTTACTCGTCGAATCCAAATTATAAAATTTAAATGATTTATTTTAACTTGCAAACGTCCATATATTCTAGCGAAATCCCACACTCTAGTCTAAGTATGCGAGAGTTTCTACTCTTAACTCATATTAGAGATTAAAAAAAACAGTCCCAACTTTAATTTCACTTTTCCGAATTAGTATCTCTAATTTATTTTAAGAAAACAACGATTATTAGTATTTAGGCAACATTTAAAATGCATAATACTAAAGGGGAACAATAGAAGTATTCATGCTTGTAAGAAGTCATTTGAAGAATCTGATTGGATAGTTGCATTCCTCCCGAAAAAATAACAAAGACATATCATTGGATGTTCTTGAGAAAACTTGGTTTAGATCTTCAAAACTTGAGTTGAAAGTTGATTTAAATGGAGTTTTAGTTTTGTAGGGGAGAGGAAAGAATAATTTAGGAGGTACGGCTTTTTGAGATGAGTTAAAAATGTTTAAAAAATGTAAACCCGAGTCTTTTTAATACAGAAAATTAAAAGAGTTTGAGATCGACTAAAAATAAGCAAATTTCGTCAACTCTGTCCAGAGGCGAATTTGTCCCCCTAGGGGCAAATCGATTCTCCCCTGGCAAATCTGTTCCCCCCGGGGGGGGCAAAGACAGAGAATAAAAATTGCAAAAAATTCGTTTTGGTTCCCAATTTCAAATCCAATTAAAACCTCATTTCTTATATATCAAAATAAAAAAATTTAAATAATAAAAATAATCAAATCCAATAAAAATATATTTTTTTATTTTTGATTTATAAAGAGTTATTTACGATCCAAAAATCACGGGATGTTACAAATGGCCAAGGAACAATGTTTCAATAAGTGAAACTTTAAAGAACTGATATTCAGCAAATTAACAATGGACAGGAGCTAAATGTTTCATTTTCTGAATCAAGTAAACATGAAAGTGGATGTACATAAATCAAGATAATAAATAGTAGCTCATCATAATTTTATGTACAAATCAGCCCTAAGTTATACACACGCATAGCATGTAGGCAGCCTCTGTCATTCTATTTTTGTTACACACTACAGACTGCCTTACAATCTGAAACTGAACGCTACAAATTTAATTTAATATGCAAGAAAGACCCTAATGTATATTTTCAACTGCAAATAACCCACTAGTGTAGCAAGGGACTATAAATTTTGCGAAATACCACCTTAGATGTAACTAAAAACCATATAAGGAGTGCAAACTCAAAATAACTTTGTTAAATATTAAGTGCAAACTTCCAATCTCTCTTTCATTTACAGTATTCTCCTCCAGTGCTCCAACCATGCAATTGTGTAAAAATATTTAAGCCTACGGATTTTGCTTCACAACCTCGGGGAAAGATGGTGGTGGCGAGGATGAAACACTGATTTTGCTGGGAGCTGGCGTATTTCTTCGCGATTGCCTTTTTGTGGGGACCAAAACACTCTCCTTCTCCCAAGTGCCATTCCCTACGTCGTCTTCATCATCATCATCATCATCACCACCTTTAAATACCGGATGGAGATAAGCACTCTGAAGGAAGCCTTTCATATTCAAATTTGGTTCCCTCGCACGTTCCAGAGTATCTTTCATCATTGCTTCCTGAAATCCACCACAGACAACTTATGAATATAATTTTATATTACATATTTACTTGATTAGTTCGTCGCGTGCTGAATGAGTGCATATAAATTTCAATAAATGACATTATTGTAATCTATTGTACTTATAACATACATTGGGTGATAAACGTCTAATAAAAGACACTTTCATTTCAACTTTAAAAACACACGAGCATTTATTTGTGCAAAATCATAGCATGATCTAAATTAATTTCCAATATGTTCATTACAACTACAATGGATATGTAAAAAAAATGAATCAAAAGTCTTTTGCATGCAATTTTTGCAAATCAATAATACGATAAAGAGGAACAAGTGTTCTGTTTTCTTATTTTTTTAGGGGGTTGTCATGCTATCAAAATTAAAGGAAATAAAATACTACTTATTTTGTCATGGAACCACATCTAATCGAATGTTTATAGCTCTTTCTAACTTTCACGACAGTCAATCTCTAAATTGTAATAATAATCCCATTGGCATTTGAGATAATTACCACCAATTTTTTTTCACAAAGGTTCCACCCACATTTATGCATCTACTAATGTGCTAATAAAGAAAAATTTGTTAATTTTGACTTGAGTACATCGATAATTGGTACTGACCTGTAATGGGTATTTGACAAATGCAGGTTCATATCGGCCTTTGCAGTATCTATGAAACCAAATGGTCAGTATGGGTAGTGCAATGAGAAACGGTGTTGACTGAGCAGCATGTTTTGTACTCAAAAGTCCCATCAGAAGGAGCTGTGAGATGACCAATGCAGATATTACACGTCCATGTACGTCGGGCCAAAATGCTGCACCGCTTTCATACTCTTGGTTGTACACATTTATAACCTGCATATAGTAGTAACATGAAATCTTATAAAGGAAGCTAATTCACCCAACCAAAAGCTACCATAAACTCTTGTAGAGAAAACTAACTCAAAACAACCAAAAGCTACCATCGTATCAGTTGCTAAGAAACAATCGTACTTCAAAAGTCGCTTGAATGGAGTATCGGATAACGAAACGGGTTAAATATAGTACGATATGTAATCAATACTTTGTTAAATATTGGTTAATTTAATCACCAATTTGACTTCGAAAATATGTTGATTGATAGTTTTTAACCCTTACAAAAGATAAAGGGTTGCCTTAAGAGTGTGCAAGAGGTGCACCAGCACTGGGTTTTTGAACAGAAGGCCTATTTTTATCATCTCCATATACAACGATGATCATAAACAAAAAATGAGCACTTCTGAACAGAAGGCCTATCAAAGATCACGTATTTATCCACATTTCCTAAAGTGCTACCAATAGGACGGATGGACGAGCATAAATGGGAAAATAAAGATAGTGGAAACTGGAGGTGGTGATGGTATAGTCTTGGAAAGAGTGTCTTAAGTTAAATGCGAAAGTGAAACTAACAAGTACAATTCGAAGTCAAGTTAAGGTGGCCTTGAAAATTAAAAAAAAAAAGTTCCTCAAAAGATTCATTTGGTGAAATAAATGAAAATTTAGAAGCAACATAATGTTGAAGGCTGAAAATTTAGAAGCAACATAATGTTGAAGGCTACATATCATCCAGTAAACATGCCTCACTTCCAAAATTGGAATTTCAACCGGAAAAAAATATACACGACACCATCAATACTGTTAAATAAGTGGGAGGGTAGTTTATTTAAAATAATTATAAAAATAAATAAATAAATAGAAAAAAATTGATTACCTGATGACGGAATACAACATAAGCCAGAGCAAAGAAAATCAGTATAAAAGGGAGTAAAAGTGGAGTGACCACCGCATATACAAGGCCTAGTAGAAAATAAAATTGTATTTGCGGCTCGCCAGTATTGAAACCAAGACTTCCGGGATCCATTGCCTCCTCTCTATCCTTTTCAGTCTTAACCAAGAAAAAATTCTTCAAGTGGTAAATTATCAGCGGTTTCAACCTTAAAATTTCCCCCGCACTACCAGCCCATCCATCAACCATAATATAAGTTATGAAGAACGTTGCCTTCATTGGGATTGCCACACCAATAATTTCCGGAATCCTGCAAAATTCTGACACTAATTATATACTGAATATTGTATGCTTTCAATCAAAATGAAGTAATATACTAGTTACCAAAGTAAAACAAGTTGACTAAAATAAAATATAAACAGTCATTAATTAACTAACTGTCCTTTGCTCCTGGCATCATTCTCCCCAATTTTGGATAAATTCAACCTCAAAGATGTCAAAATTGCTAAAGATTGTTCCAACTTTAAATGGTGTGAATATTCCAATCCCGGCCCAAACTGCTCCTATTCATCCATTATTTTAAAATTGGAAACATGGACTTCATATTATTAACAGTAAACAGCGCAATGACATAATGACCCATCCATCCACAGAATACATGGGAACAAAAGCGAAGGAAAAAAAAAAAAGGAAAAAGGAAAAAGATTTGATTGACATCAGTTTAATATTTTATTAGAAATATATGAAGGAACAATGACAAAAGTTGGCCATAGACCCTTTTTGATATGGGTGGTGCTGAAGGCACCCCTAGCTTTTTTTCACCGGCACCACTTACAAAAAAATATGGATTACTAGTGGTGACCCGTGCGATGCACGGGCGAGTATAACACATTTTAACTGTCAAATAAACACTTATGAAACTATGGCATATCCTTAAATAATCATATGTTCATCAAGTCCCTCCAAATTTAAAAGTAATTATTATGATCGAATTCAAGCACATCAATAATATATTTTTTCTCATTCAAAGAAACGTCCACAACATATTTCCACAATAAGCATGACGAAATTATAAGTAAATAAATAAGAAGCACGTGAGAAAATAGTTAATGAAGAAAGAAAGAGTTGCAACAACAGAATAACTATTCTATGCATGCATGAGAACTTCATGATTTGTCGTTGAGCCACGGTAGATGTGGATTTCCATCGTACTTCCAGGACGAATGTCAATATATTCGGACATAAGCTTTCAAAATTCAAACGTTTGGATATAAAAGCCTGTTTGATTTGAAGGGACCACTAACACAATCTGATTAAACAAAAAATCGAGAATGATATTATGAGTGTGCATCTAAAATTAAGCATAATTATTCTCACCATGCCTCTTTCTTGTTGTTTGTGGAAGAATCACAATATATTTGGACATTTAAGAAAAGTATCTGATAACATAGGTCAATTACAAAACTATGTAGGGATGTATCAAATGTAAATGAAATTAATGTAGGAACAGAATAATTTGCAAAAAATTATACAAAAAATTTATTTTTTGTTCGGATAAAATACGTGGTTACAACACCATTGTGGTTGTCAAATTACTCAAACCAACAAAAATATGACAACATAAAAAAGTTCATCCTTGCATTAATACCTTCATGTATCCATGTTAATGCATATAGAAACACAAATAATCATAGTAAAAAGAGGACCTTAATTTAAAAAATAAGACTGAGATTAAAAAAAAAATATACAAATCCAAAGCCAAACAAATTTACAATTCAAATCTACAAATGCTTCATACTATCAAGTAGCAGGCCATTAGAGATCCATGCTAACAACGTGTTTTAGCTACCTACTTATAGACTATCAATGCCTGAAAAACATGTCTTAAATATACAAATAAAAACCAAATAATACAGTAGTTGTAAAAATACAAAATCAATAAAAACAACTAAAAATGTTGGATATAAAATTAGAATATTAGAATAGGACACTTACACCCAAAATAAGGACTCAGACAGAGTGCGTTACAGCACTTAAAAAGAATATTATACAACATTTCTGTTTGTACAGACATACCCGATGTCAGTTCTCAAGGGTATCATTATTCATACTTCATACTCAAATCTAGTTAGTTGTTCTATTATTGTACACGAATAAGCTAATTCTGTAAGAGAGAGAGAGAGAGAGAGGGGTAATAAGCTGAGAACTTAACTTTCCTTATCATTAAGTAAAATTTAAACTTTTTGCAACGATCCGACCATGGGTCTGGGGGAGTAGAGTCACCAAACAGGAATAGAAAAAAAATAACCAAATGGGGCTCCACCCCCAAAAAAATTGAAGATGAGACTACTAGGAAGATAGATATAAAAAAAGAGAAGCAAACATCAATGTTGTTCATCTTGGGCATCTTTCTCCAAACAAACCTCAACATGATTCACTCATCTGAGCATGGAAGTGAGAGATCGAAAAACTACTTCTTCACAGGGAATGGTTAAGCCCATCATCGTGATCGAAACCCGACTCTTCTTCGGCACGTTGAAGGAGGCATTGAAACTCGGGATGGCTTAAAAATGAGATGGGAACTGTTGAGTTCATATGTTCAAAACACTAATGTTACGCAGTTCTCTTTCTTATCTTCCTTGAGGCTGTCGACTGTTTATTATATATTATCATAAACAGTTACAATATACGACGTGGGTTACGTGGAAGTTTGTTTAAAGATTTACATGGAAAAGTGACTCGTGTTTATGATAAGGAACTGACCCACTATCATGCACTATGGACGATACCAAACTACAAAACTGACCTTAACTCTTACATAACTGCCCAAACTATTCCTAACTCCAACATGACCTGCTTGGTGACTCATCAGTTTGGTTATTACTGTTATCAGGAACAATGTGCTGTCTAACCCATCGGTGTATAAAGTCGATGTATAACATGCCTAGACGAAACCTGCACATATTGTAAGCGTCAGTTAATCGTAGTCTGAGAATGAAAAAATCTGTGGTCCGTAATACAAAGGGAGCACTCAACAATCGAGAACGAAGAACAAAAATGTGATTAGACTTCTATCTAAGAACATACCCTTTACCTCTTCTTCATCCCTGCATTCTCTTCAGTTTTATCCTAATTTTCGGTTCAATCTCTTTATCTCTTCATTAGGCACCCAAACTCTTGGGAACGTCAAAGTGTCCCAATGTAAACGACAACGTAAACGACATTCACATCTGTTTTCTCCAATGTAAACTCTAGGGCACGGAAATAATCATAGTAACTGATTTTCTGCATTCACTTCTGTTTTCTACAACGTAAATGGCAAAGTTTCCCTCGGGAACATCGAGTGGGATGCCTTTGTTATCGTAGGATTATTTTTTTCCTAAGCTTGAGCATCTTTTGAGGATTTGATTAAGAACAACGGCTTGTGACCGTTTGTTTAATTTTCTATTTAAAGTTGAAGGTTCTCAGAGGCTGAGAAAGGTTGTGTGTATGAGAGGGGAGAGAGAGGTAAGTGTTTTCTTTCTCATTGTAAACGATGAAGAAGGCATTATGGAGGTACTTGGCAGTTTGAAAAGAGAAGTGGATGGACTGGTATTGGAAAGTTACGGATTTGATGGATACCTGTATTTAGTTACGGATTTTACGTGGAAACACTTGTATTTGCTTCATATAAAAAACTCAAAAAATCTGAGGATTTAGAATTGAAGTTTTTGAGGCTTTTGGAAGCTACGACTACATATGTATATATAATAAGATGGCACCTACAAAATTTAACCATTTTTCTAAAGTTTTAAAAAGTAGAAGTCAAACCCACAATATTTCAAACCCTAACTTTTAGACCGTAAAAGAATCTACAATATAGTTTTGACCCAATATATTTCAAACCCTCACTTTAACTTCACCACCACCACCACCCTCATCCTAACCCTAAACCTCCATTGAAACTCTTCCAGACCCACCACATAACTCCACTGAAATGACTGGCGTTTGCAAGAAGTTTTTATGTAGACAATGGAGCACCAGGAATCAAGCAACAACAATATGTGGATGAACCCGTTGTTTCAAAAAAGGAACTGAAAAAAGATTCATAGAGGTATAAAACCATGTTCCTAACCTCTATATAACCTTTAAAATATTAAATGCATCAAACAGAACGTTAAAAAAAGTCGGTCCCAACTGTTTCAGTGTTACCAAATGACTCGGAATTAACGTTAAAAAACGTCGTTCCCAGCTTCTTTGGTGTTACAGAACCGAAAACGATAACTTTTTCGGCATTGTAACACCGAATGGAAGAGGACTGGTCTGAAAATTTTGGTTCGGAATCCTAATACCGAAAGGGGACATAAATTTCGGCACCACAATATCGAAAGACTCATTGGCAACACAATAATAGCATTTTTTTTTTTTAAGCCATGAACCTCCACACGAACGAGCCCTTTGGACTCCCTCGTGTTTGCTAAACAGGGGGGTGCAAGTGCCAGAGCCACCCTAACACACTGGCACCCGAGGGGGAATCGAACCCAGACACCTTACGGCATACCCGCACGGCTCTGAGCCCGCCCTTACCCTCAGGACAGGTATCCGTGGGGAGGGATCGAACTCATGACCTATGGTCTAGAGCGAAACCCTCCTTACCACTGGACCAAGCCAGGGTGGATAAAATAATAGCAAAACTTTTTTTTTTTACCGACCACATATAAAGTTTGGCATTAGAATACCGACTCAGCAATTGGGTGCCGAATTTACAGTTACGCTTTTAAAAAAAAAAAAAAAGAACACCCCTTCATGGTTTAAATGGTTGAAACATACTTACACTTATTTCTTTTATCTTTTTTTACTTACTAACAATAACATTAAACAAATTATTGAAAATAAGAAAAGGCGAGAGGGGCAGCAGAGGAACGGTTTGTAGAGTGGGTGGCGGGGTGGGGGGGGGAAGGAGGGGGCGGTGGGGTGGGAGAGGAAATGAATATGAATGAAAAAAATGGTTTAAATGGCTCACTTTTGGGCGGCAAGGATAATTTTTGACAACTTATGTGGCGCTTTTCGTAGGTGGCACCGGTGAAAAAAATCAGGGGTGCCTTAGCACCACCCTATTGATATTATTAGCTAGAAAATCCCAATTAGAAACGACTACTACAAATCGAAGATTTGATTGACATCTAGTTGAATAAGGAAAATAGAGGTAAGAAAATACAAATAAAAAAGAAAAATTACTGCTGATTCATTAATTGCCACTCTATTAATTAAGCTTAGAAAATTGCACAAACAACCCGTACAAGTATGGGGTGAGGTCTGTGAGAATATGAAAAAATAACTTTTACATTGGCAAAAGATGGAAGAGAGAGAACAAAACAAGGGTAGAAATAGCGGTTCGTGTTAGAAGAACATACTTGCTTGGCGACTGGTTAAGAAAAGTATGTAGCTGTTCAAATGCAGCTCCAGTAATTATGCTCCCAAGGAATACATTCACAATGTTGAAGAGGTAGTATCGAGATGCGGATCTCCTCTCTAGAGCTGATATGCTCAAAAGGCCTTCAACTTTCGACATCAGCATCAATATCGACGGCAGAAATATGAGAAAAATCTTCAGGGCAATACCAGGTAAAAACCCTTGGATAAATAACTTTATAAACTTTCTGCATGATAAAATCAGGTACACTATTATATCAGTTAATGTATAAAACAAGTCATAGGACATCATTGAAAAGTCTTAAGACATTTGCTTCAATGACGAAAATGTGGATTTATATTTTATGGCTGAGATAAACTTACATTTCAATTATAACCTTAAGAAAAGGCGCTGCTTTCTCTATACCCTCAATGTTGGCAAGCGATTGTACAATGGCAATTGGGATCATAAAAAAGAATGTGAGGAAAAAGAAAGCGACACCAATTATAAGCTTCCTGACTGAAAGTGAAACATAAGGAATCGCCAGGTTTGGCCAGTATACGTCACGTGGCTCTGGGGCCCACTCTGTCAACCACATTGTTGGATCTCTGGTTTGCTGTGTTTGGGCACAAACAGCAGCACCCCATCGAGTTTTAAAGGAAACAAATGCTGCGGGCATGATAGACTTGGGATTATTTGCAACATTCTCTCGTTCTTCAGCTATCTGAAGATCAAATGATCCGTACAAAGTAAGATTAAATATGATCCACGAGGAAATTAATGATGAAATAAAAAGTAGACAAGGAACAGATTGTGAATGAGTCTTAAGTTCAAAAACAAAGTCAACTGACCAAACGCACAACTTCTGTTGCCGCACAAAACCAACTCTAAAATGTTTTACATGAGTTCTTGGAAACATCATAATTAGTTTCTGTTAGGTGTTATTTGCAAAGGGGTATTTGCAATCGGACATTAGGGGCCTTCTTGTATTTTCCTCTATTATTGTTATATTTTTTTCTAATAAAAGCCGAATCTTGCACATTAGAATTGATAAAGTGAAGGCAATAGGAGAGGAATTACTATTCATAATTAATAAACTGCCTAAGGAGGCTATATTTCAACAACTTATACCTTCTGCATGCTGTTTAACTATCAAAGAAAGCTATATTTCAGCCACATTATATATTACATAATCAATCAAAAAATGTATCACATTAATGTTCTTCGTTCTATGGTAAGTAAGTAATAAATAAATAAAATTGTAACCAACCAGTCTTAAAAGAACCAGTTGAACAGAAGAAAATACAAAGATTGATAATTACTTCTTTTGATAATCTCTCTATTTCAGATGTTTGATACTCAATAGCATCCACTCTATCTCCACAGAGTCCGAGCCAACCAGTCTGCCAAATCAAAAAGTGTCAGTAGTATGAAAATGGCAACGTAAATACTGTAAAACCTATAAAGAATAGGGCCATCATACCTTCTTCGTGGGACGTCTTGCCTGATTTCTAGTATATTTCAATTGGTAGTAGTCCAGCCAATTCTGCTTGCTTTTCTTTTCTTTGACCAATTTTGCAAGTCTGTTTGCATTGTAAACAACCTGCATAAAACCTTCTATAATTAAAACAAAGATGTACAATTTATAGTTTTGAAAGTAACATGACAAATAAAATAACTGAAACTAACGATACTCAAAAGTAATTTTTATTTTTTCAAGAACCATTTTGTCCAATCAAATATGTCTATTACATTTCTTTTCCTTGAACAATTTTGCAAGTTTGGTTGCACTGCAAACGACCACAATCTTCTATACTTAAACAAAAGATCTATAATGTATAGTTTTGAAAATAATATGCTGCAGTTCAGAAAGCCACGTTTGAGAAATGAAATAATTGAATCTGACAATCCTCAAAAGTAAAATCTACTTTTAACAAAGAACCATTTTGTCTGATAACATAATTTATATTACTGTGATTGCCTCTGGACAGCCACAATTTGCTTCCCTCCGCCATTAAATTCAAAAATAAAAAACAAAAACCTGAAAAGTAGTTCCAAAACACCAGACGGAAAATGAACCATAAGAAAACGCCATCAGAAAATAAAAGCAAAACATAAAATAACCAAATTTACATAAATTAATAATGGCAGCAAGAGAACAAAGAACGTAATCTTTCTGGTCTATTTACGACTTTTTTGGCACAATAAGCATACTGTGTATCACACACACACAAATATATATATATGGAGAGCGCAGTCAAACCTCACACACACACGCACGTGTATATATATGGAGAGCTCAGTCAAACCTGATTCAAAAGATAGCGATCAGGATGATTGACCAAGAAAAAGTGTTCAACAAGCTCGCTAACTGATTCGTCAGGGTCTGATGGCACGTTCTTCACAAGAACCTGTGAATAATCAAATTAGGTTCAAATATTGTTTATTACTTAATACTTACTGAAGGCTCAAACTGTCTAACGTTAAATCGGCAGCAGATACATCTAGAAATTTACTAATTTCCAGTTGTCGTATAATATTCAAAAATACAAACTGTTAGATCTCACATACAACATGCATCCCAACAATGAAAATTAATTGCCAACTGAGAAAACATAAATCGGATTCAAAATTAAACTACAATAAAAGTCAATATAATTAAAATATTATACGCTTCTTAATCTATAACTTTACTGAGAGAAAGAAAAGCTTACTGTAAATTGATCAGGACGGCGCTTTTCTGATGCAAGAAAGTGCAATCGCATTGAGGCAATTGTCGCATACTCTTTTAGTAACACATAGCACGTCCAAAATGTAAAGGTATAGCACATCACTATATGAGTCCAAAATCTGCAGCACTCGGAAGAACATTAATCATCAAACAAACCAGATATTATTATATTAGTGAAGCTAAACAAAGAAATGAGGGGGTTTTGGGAAAAGGTCCTCATAGTGCCCAAAGTGTATAAAAATAGGACACTCTATATAATTTTATAAATTTAATCCATGTACTAAAAATACCATGAAAAATGGTGAAAAATAGTGCCGCTGGCGCGGACCAAAAAAATAAAGGTATTGTACCACAGGGACTAGATTTATAAATGCTATTGTACCACAAGGACTAGATTTATAAACTTGAAAAGCATTGTTCTAAAAATCCAAATACAGGAAGGAATATGACCTTTACCTTAATTCTCTAAAGAAATAATGTTAATTCAAATCCTTATATTTGTCCAATACAATCCTAGAATTGATGCTTACAATTACGATGATACTTGCCCAATGCTATAATTTTAACGCCCCATTCTCCACTTTATCTTACATTTCCCTCTAAATGATTTTAATTATGTACGCAATAGCTAAAAAGGGCAAACCCAGTGTGCGAGGCTCCCGCCACTGAGGGGTACTGGGGGGGGGGGGGGGGGGGGGGATGTACGCAGCCTTATCCCTGCATACGCAAAGAGGCTGTTTCCGTGACTCGAACCCGTGACCTCCAGGTCACAACGGTGGCAGCCTTACCGTTGCACCCAGGTTCACCCCTTTATGTACGCAACAGCTAACACAGGAAATTCTAATATACATATATATCATAGGCAAAAGGCCAAAAGTCCCCTGAACCTGAACTATGCCATTTTTTCAAGAAATCCCCCTGAAACATTATTAATGCATCAAACCACCCTTAACCATATGCATTTTGTTGCAAATGTTGGCGATCTTTTAACAACACATAGGGGGTCTTTGCAACAAAATGGAGAGGGTTTTTTGTATTACAAAATAAGGCTCTTGCACAGTTCAAGGGGATTTATTGCACTTAACCCTATATGATAAAAGATGACGGTTAATCTTTTTTATTAGTTACCTAGTTGGACGTACTGACACCTATGATTTTTAATTCTGCTATAAATGTATATGACGGAAAACCCTTTGCCAGTCCTGGAAATAGGATGGTTCCAGCCTAACTGAAACAACTTCAAACAGGCGGATATGGTTAGACAATTGGAACCAATCTCCTCTTCAATCAGTGAATTAGGAACAGAAGCCTCATATTCTTAGTGGATGGAAATGTCTACAACAATGTATGATACAATTTATAGATAAATACAATATAGAGGCAAAATTGGTAAAAAATACTAGTTGAAATATAGTGCTGGCTCTTAAGTTAATAACCATATTTCCTAGACTTAACAGGTTGTGTTTATCAGTGTAACTCTTAAATACGTGGTTGTTTAGTTGTACCCCACCCACGCCCAACAAAATGTTCTGTCATTGACACAAATATTCAACAAATTTATAACTCGGAGTATCGAGGCCTCTAAAGTGATTAATCCCCCATGAGGATACGCGTAGAAGAGTGGGGACAAACTATTAAAGGTGGCCCACAAGGGTGTACTCATTATCCATAAGAAATTAAACTCTTGATTTACGCTTCATGAGGCTCTTATCAAGGCCAACATTATTCAATACATATATGAAAATAAATAAATCACCTAAACAACATTATATTGCATATGAAGGTAGGTAGGCAACGAAAGAAGATGTAATAGAAAAGCAATGCATAAAATTTTAAGTCGAGCTAACCTGTTCGATTTTTGAGGAATGTTTGAAACAGAGAGCTTATCGATACCACTATACGTTGTATGGCCTTTCTCTAAAAAGTCATTCGTCAGGTGAACTGGTACCAGTACAGCCCATGCAAGGAACGTTATTGGGAGAAATATTTTGAGTCTGCATAAACCAGTATGCAAAATTAGCAAAATTTGATTGATTCGATTCAACAATGCGAGTGAACAAGTATTGAAAATTTTATAATAGCATATACCCCAACAAGTAAATCCGCAGATAAACAGCAGAATCCAATCCCGCATGGTCAATAAGTTCAAGTTCTGGCATTTTGAGCGCATCTGGCATCCACTTGAAAAACATCAGATATGACCTTGTATCCAAATTGACAAACTTGCCACCAAAACCCCCCGACTGTGTTGGGCTATTTCTTAAACCCTTGAGATACCATTTCGGAAAATAAACTCTATCATTAAATGGTTGTAGCCTTAGTATGGCAAATGCTAAGAGGAAAACCAGAGCCCCCAAAAGATTGAGACCTGCAGCAAGACCTATATCCCCAATCGTCGCCATCTATGTCTGCTGGTAAAGTAAGATAATAATCAAATATATGTGGAAAATTTTGCACAACTTGAAATAGTATTGGAACATAAAAAAAATAAAAATAAAAATAAAGACAACCACGAGTTATCTAATATTAAAATGCTGCATTTGTATCTCAGAAAGAAAAGGAAACCATTAAGAGTGTGTTCGGTAACCCCAATTCCATACTTATTTTCAGTTCAAATTTTGAAGAATGTATTCCAATTCCATAACACATCCTAAGGGTCCGTTTGGCAACCCAATTCCAAGCCATGGAAATGGAATTGGAAGGTCAATCTTAATTTCACGGAATTGAAATTGGCCTTCTAATTCCAATTCCAACCCTTGGAATCGGATTGCCAAACGGGGCCTAAGGAAAGAAGAAAAGCAAATATACTACAATTTGTTATGCCTTTTGGAATAACTTATCCTGTACAACTTCCTAGATCCAAACATAGATCAGTTCATCTCCTCCCATATAATAGACTAATATCCTACACACAAAACAATTAAAGCAAAAAACAAGTCATTTGTACACAATTAAAACCCATAATTTATCATATTCAAGACATTAGCTTCAAATCAAATTCCTCTCCTAATCTCAATTAGTTTACACATTTACTTAATTCCAAGTTTGGATCTGGGAAAAACAAGGCAAGGAAGTTGAAGGGAAAAAACATAAGTGCTATATCTTACAAAATTTCATTCAAGTTCTCATTTTTATATCCTTCTCGAGAATTACTAAAACCAAAAAAAGAAATGAAACTTCACACTAAAAAAATTCAAACTTGCTGAGAATTTTCATATCCAATAATGCAACACACACACACGCACACGCACACGCACACGCACATAATAAAAAGTACATGTACAAAATCACATACACCCATAAACATAAGTTGAAAAGCTCAACAAAAAAACATACTTTTATGCTAAATCTGAGAACCCTTTTCAGGAATAAGATAACTTCAGAGTTAAATCAAAGCCAAGAACATTCCCAAATTATACGGACAGGTAACCTATCAGGCACTCTATATACACATGATTCACAATTGTGATATGTATATATTAAATGTGCATTTGTGATAATGAAACCAAGAGCCAGAGTTTGGTTTGAGAGAAAGTTGAAAAGAACATATGGATATGAACCGATAGATACAGTTACAGTATATTAGTTTAGTTTAAAAAGTGTTATAAATGGTTTGAAAGAAAATAAAACGTTAGTGGGTGGTGTTTGTCGGCAACGCGCCACGTGAGAGTTAAAACGGCTACTTTTGATAGAAAGTGAAGGGGTTGGCTCGCGTGTATAAAGTGTTGAGTTGGATTGCGCGTGTTTGAGAGATGTGAAACACGACAACGATGTACACACAGAGTCTTAATCAAACCGATTTCCCATACCCACACAATTCTACAACAATTGTTAAAATTACTTTTGGGTAATAATTTTTCTTATTTTTTTCAAAATCAGTTTTTTATCTTTTTTTAGATAGTTTTTTTAATAAAATCATTTTTTTATTAAAAAGCTGTTTGCTTTAAATCTATATTTAAAAAAAAAAAAAAAAGGAACACGTACATGGCTAAATTAAAATAATACGAACATAATTTATTTTTTTGTTGTTAAAATCAGCTTTAACACTTTTTTTTGGGTATTTTTTTTATAAAATATGTTTTATGTCCTGTCTAATGTGTTTGTTTTAAATCTGTATTTTTTATATAACAAAAAAGGAACACGAACATGACTAAAATAAAATAACACGAACATAATTTTTTTTTTGTTATAATCAACTTTAACACTTTTTTGGGGGTATTTTTCTTTTGATAAAATTAGTTTTATGTCCTATCTAATGTGTTTGTTTTGAATTTGTATTTTTATATAAAAAAGTGTTCTTATAAAAAAAAGGAACACGAACATGACTAAATTAAAATAACAAGAACATAATTTTTTTTTGTTATAATCAACTTTAACACATTTTTTGGGTATTATTTTTTGATAAAATCAGTTTTATGTCCTATCTAATGTCAATTAAATTGTGTTAGATAAGATACGATACGAGTTTTTTTTTTTATATAAAATCAATTTTAATAAATAAAAAAATAATCTATTTCATTTGATATCTTAGATTCGCGATTAATTAGTGTCGCTAGCGTGGATCCACATTCAACAAATGATGTTAGTCTGAGAATGTAGATTCGAACCGGCAGCATGTCGCTAGCGCGGACCTACATTCAACAAATGATGTTAGTCTGAGAATGTAGATTCGAACCGGCAACACTAATCAATCGCGAATCTAAGACATCAAATTAAACAGTTTTTTTTAATTAAAATTAAAACAAATATTTTTTTATAAATAAAAAATTTATGTTTACTACAGTAAGTGTTATTTTCCGTTGAACACAGTAAATTTTATTGTTTGTGTAATATTAATACAATAGATCTTACTGTCTGTGAAAATGTTCCAGATATAAAATTAGTTTTATTATTTTATGTGTTTTTCTTATAATTAACACATCTTTTTTTAGGTAGTATTTTTTTTTTGTTAAAATTAGTTCTATGTCATATCTAATGTCAATTAAATTATGTTACGTAAGACACGATACATTTTTTTTATAGCACACGATATAATTAAGACGCGACACCACATAAGAGAGTCCTGGGAGGGGGGAGGAGCGTTGGCACGGACCTTTAAAAATAAGATAATATTCATCGATCGCGACACGCTACGCTGACATAGCGTGTCACGATTGCCGCTGGCGCGGATCCATATACATAAGACACTAGTCAATCGTGACATGCCACGTTAGTGTGTCATCTTTTTTATATACGAAAAAATGTGACTACAAAGGAAAAAAATTAATAAAGAATAATTAGGATAAAAAAATTACCTAAAAACATTTTTTTATATACAAAATACTGGGAAAAAAAATAAAAAAAAAAGATCTCGGAGGAAAAACAGGAAAAAAGAACCAAAAATAGGTCTATTTTTTTTAAAACAACTTCTAATTTTTTTAAATAACTGTACATTTTTTTTTAAAGAAAAGAACTAATTTTTTATATTGATAAAAATTAGATCTTTTTAAAAACAAATTGTACAATTATGTATGTATAAACTTCTAATGTACTGTTATGGAAAAGAGAGATGATGCATTATTTTGGAAAGTAAATCAGAGGCCATGATTATGTTGGGTATGGAATTGGTAGGGATGGTTCGGGAAGTGTATCTTTATTCAAATATGACATTATGGGTACCTCGATTTGCCATCACGGGCCCAGACGAGTAGCCTAATAGAAACGGCCCAAAGCCTGGGCTCCTCGCATCTCAACTGAATTCGGTTATGACTTAGTTTACTCCTAAAGATCTCGTAAGGAGATATTCTACGAGTAGAAGGTGGACGTGGGGAAGTCCAACACTCCCACTCCCCGAGAACAAACATGTATATAACAAACCCTGGGCAGAAGGCATGCATTGTATTCTCTGTAAAACACTCCCTGGAGTATATAAAAATAATACGAAGAGAACCACCGTGGACGTAGGCATTTCTTGCTGAACCACGTACATACTGTGTTATGTGATTGGCATTTTTTATTCTTTATTTCCTCTAGAGATTGCGCTTTCTTATTAATTTGTGTTGAATATAATTGTCACCACAATTGGCGTCGTCTGTGGGAAACGTTTGTCTTCCCTTAAGAAAGCCCTCACCAACAAAGAAGCTAGAATGTCTGGTCATAGTAGCAACGCCCCTCAGGCAGGGGATATCCAAGAACAACCTGCCCCTCGCAGGATCAGATCGGAAGTTCGGCGTTCAGATCAGAGGACTCGCTCTGAGAGGCCAACCTCGGAGGAGAGGCAGGGACCAACGAGGTCCACACAAATCTCCAGATTGATTGATGCCTATGAGGCAAGGCTCCAAGATCAAAGGGAGTCTACCTGCAAGCAAGAGGTTGAGAATGCTCGCCTCAAAAGGAAATTAGAGAGGATGGAAAAAGAACTCCATCGCAGCACCAGACGACGCCCATACCGCACTCCTAGCCCTCAGGCGAGCAAGTCCCGCAGCCGAGGAAGGAGCCCAAGACGCGGGACCCAGAGATTTGAGGAGCACGAGTCGGATGACGACTTGCTCGAACAATAGCGATCAGGTCGCTGTTACAGGAGCCCAGCTCGAGGTGATGAGGATATATGGAATTTGGTCCGAAGGGAGATGGACCAGCACCCAGCTCATCGGGGTGCTGGATCAACCAGGGAGCTTGCTCGATGAGCTCTCAAGACCCAGATGAAATCCGCTTTCTTATGGGAGATAGAAGAAGAAGAAGCTCCCAAGAAGTTTGCTATTCCGAGATTCAAGATCTATGATGGAAAGACTGACCCTATCGACCACGTTAGGCAGTACCGACAAGCCATGACTCTCTGAAACCATCGGGATGCACTAATGTGCCGAATTTTCCTCTTGAGCCTGCACGATGTGGCCCAAAAGTGGTTCGAGAGGCTCCCTTACAGGTCCATCAGGAGCTTCGAGTCCCTGACTGAGCTCTTTACGGCTCGCTTCATTACTAGCATCTCCCATCCAAAGAGGATGGATGCTTTACTAAAAATAAAGAAAATACTACAGGAGAGCCTCTGGGACTACATAAAAAAGTACTGGGAGTTATTCAACGAGATCGAGGACTGCTCGAAACAGGTAGTAGTGGCCTCTTTCAAGATTGGCCTACCCTGCTCTTGCCTTCTACACCAATCCTTGACGAAGAAAGAGGCCAAAACCATCGATGACCTGATGGCTCGCATCGAGAAGTACGCCAAGGTGGAAGATGTGACCCGCCTCAGTGCAGGAGAGAATGGCCGAACTAAGCTCGCTGCTAAGGGAAACTACAAGGTTAAAAACCAGAAGAAAGGAGGCAAGAATGGGGGCAAAATGGCTCCAGGAACGGAGGTAAGAACGATGTTTCGAAAGCATTTCAGGCAGTAAACATTATCTTCAAAGAACCAATCTACAAGATCTTAGCAAAGATCAAAGACGAGCCATTTGTTAAGTGGCCAAGAAAGATGAGAGGAGATCCCTCAAAGAGAAACAACTCGCTGAGATGCACTTTTCACAAGGAAGGAGGACATAAGATTGAGCACTGCAAGGCTCTAAAGTCTCACCTCGAAGAACTGACCCAGACTGGGCACCTGAACGAGTTTGTGGAGAGAAAGGCAGAGAAAGTCGTTGCCAATGGAGAAACAAGACCTAATAACGTACTCGAAGATAATGCTGGACATGAATGTGCAGTTAATCATGGGGCATCTGATATGAAGAAGATTCAAGGGAATTCAACTCGGATGGAAGTAAAAAAGCTTACAGTAGTAATGCAAGATTTTCAGATCGATCCAGGGAAGACACAGTCAGGAAAGTGTCGACGAGCAGATGACGTCGACTACAACAAACACATCGTATTTACAAATGAAGATCTTATGGGGGTAAGAACCCCACATCATGGCGCCTTGATCATTACACTCAAGATAGCCAACTATGACGTCGATAAGTTGCTCATCGACCATGGAAGCTCATCGGAGGTAATGTATCTCGACCTCTTCAGAAAGTTGAAGCTAAGCATTGTCGACCTGAAGGAAGCCAATGTCCCTCTAGTTGGCTTCGCTAGAAAAGTGACTATTCTATTGGGAAAGATCGTGCTGCCGGTAAGGGCAAGAAGTGTCTCTAAGATGATCGAGTTTCTGGTGGTCAACATCGACTCTCCATATCAAGCTATCCTCGACAGGGGGTGGCTACATACAATGAAGGCAGTCCCTTTGACCTACCATCAGAAACTCAAGTACGTGATCGAGAGAGGAGTAATGGAGATTCACGGAGATCAGGTGATAGCGAGAAGGTGCTTCATATCAGCCATCCGCCCGAAACCAGAGAAGAAGGTCGAGAAGGCCAAAGAGAAAGTTGAGGAGCAAGAAGGTTTGATACCTTCAAAATAGCAGTTAAGATATGGAAGGCCCGGAGTGGAGGAGACCAAGCTCCTCCCCTCTGAGCGGGTCATTAAAAACCTGTAGGAGATAACAGCCGGTGGAAGCAAAAAAGACAGGAGTTTCTTGATTAGGACTTCTCTTACAAATCATGAGGAGAGAGAATTGATAGTATTATTGAGAAGTAATCTAGACGTTTTTGTATGGGAACCGTACGAGCTGCCCGGAATTGATCCCAGTGTGGTTTGTCATCGGTAGTACGTTGATCCCACTTTCAGGCCTATCACGCAGAAGGCACGACGAACTGCGCTCGAAAAGGCCAAAGTTATAGAAAAGGAAGTAGAGAAACTACTGGATGCAGGATCCATATAGGAAGTTCAATTCTCTAAATGGCTATCCAATCCAGCAGTAGTTCCAAAGAGCAATGGGAAATGGAGAGTCTGTATAGACTTCACTGACCTTAACAGAGCCTGCCCTAAGGACAGTTTTCCTCTCCTAAATATCGACCATTTGGTGGACGCCACAGCAGCTCACGAGAGAATGAGTTTTCTAGATGCATATTCGGGGTACCATCAGATCCCTTTGTATGCACCAGACCAAGACAAGACATCGTTCATCACTATTGTCGGATTATACTGCTACAAAGTTATACCCTTTGGGCTCAAGAATACGGGAGCAACCTACCAGCAGCTGGTCACTAAGATGTTCAAAGACCAAATAAGAGATACCATAGAAGTCTACATTGATGATATGCTCGTTAAGAGCAAGCAGAAAGAGGACCATCTCTCAAACCTATCAAATACCTTCGAGATCATCAGGAAATACTGAATGAAACTCAACGCAAGCAAGTGTTCTTTCGGTGTCCAGTTAGGAAAATTCCTCGAATATTTGGTTAGCGAGAAAGGCATTGAGGCCAAATCGGACCAGATCGATGCTATCAATAGAGTACATCCCCCTCGCACAATACGAGACGTGCAGAAGCTCACAGTCATGCTCGCCGCTTTGAACCGTTTCATCTCAAAGTCCTCTGAGAAATGCAAGTCGTTCTTCTAGCTCTTGAAAGGAAATAAGACGGTAAAATGGAATCGAAATTGCTCGCAAGCATTGAAAGAGCTCAAGGCTTACCTTAGCTCACCGCCTCTGCTCGTTATACTTCAAGAAGATGGTCCCTTATACTTGTACCTCGCCATCTCCAGTCACGCCATCAGTTCTGCACTAGTGTGCAAAAGAGCAGGATTCCAACACCCAGTTTACTACGCGAGCAAGACCCTATTACACGCCGAGCAGCGCTACCTACCACTAGAGAAGCTCACTTTTACACTAGTGATAGCTTCGAGGAAGCTGAAGCACTACTTCGAAGCTTATACTATCGTCGTCCTCACATCACACCTCTTTAAATAGTCCTACGGAAAGTGGATCTGTCTGGCAGGCTGTCCAAATGGTCAATCAAGCTCGAAAGATTTGATATCCAATTTTAACCCAGGAATGCAATCAAAGGGCAGGTCCTCACTGATTTCATCGCAGAATTCACAGGCGAATAGCCTTGCGACCAGATTCAACCAATAAAGCAAATGGAATGTCACCCATTAGTAGGAGTCTGGCGACTGTTTATTGATGGAGCCTCCAATTCAAAGGGGGACAATAATAGGCATTGTGCTCGTTACTCTAGAAGACACAATCCTCGAGCAAGGAATTAGACTTGGATTTGAAGCCTCCAACAACGAGGCAGAATATGAGGCCCTGATAATCGACCTGCAGAAGGGACAGGCGTTGGGGGCAAAGCAACTGAAGGTATTCGGTGACTCGTAATTAGTCTCCAATCAGATAAGTGGGGACTTCAGCGCAAGAGACAAAAGGATAGCAGCCTACCTCGCACTGGTAAAAAAGTTAATGACCAGCTTTGAGGAGGTCAGTGTCCAACAGTTTCCCAGAGGACAGAACAGCCATGCCGACGCCCTGGCATCCCTTAGTTCAGCGACCAATTTCGACTTAAAGAGGACAATCCCCATCGACTTCCTCTCCCATCCAAGCATCAACCAAGGCGACGAGCTACCAAACACAGAATACATACTCCAGATTGAGTCGGTACCCAGTTGGATAGACCCTTTGAGGGATTATTTGAAAGATGGTGCACTTCCAAATGATAAGAAAGACGCTCATCAGATAAGGGGCAAAGATGCTCGCTTTCAATTATCTCCTGAGGGCAAATTATACAAGAGATCATTCACCGGCCCTTACTTTCAATGTGTTCACCCAAAAGACGTCGAGCAAGTTCTACATGAGCTTCACGAAGGAATCTGTGGAAGCTATATTGGAAGGAGGTCACTAACTTTCTGAGCAATGAAAGAAGGCTATTGGTGGCCATATATGCAAAAAGATTAGGCAATGTATGCTCGTAAATGCAATAAATATTAACTACATGCTCCTATAGTCCACCAACCTGCCAGTGACCTAAGATCGCTTACCAGCCCATGGCCTTTCGCCCAGTGGGGGATGGACATATTAGGCCCTCTTCCTACAGCCGCCGGCAATCACAAGTATCTGTTGGTCACAACAGATTACTTCACCAAGTGGATCGAGGCAGATCCACTAACAAATATCCGAGATGCAGATATGATGAGGTTTATATGGAAGAGTATAATTACCCATTTTGGAATCCCCAGAACCATCATCACCGATAATGGAACACAGTTCGAGAGTGGACCTTTCCAGAACTTCTGCAGAGAATACAGGATCAGGCACTATTTCAGCTCAGTGGCCTACCCCCCAGAGCAACGGTTAAGCCAAAGATTCCAATAAAACAGTGATCGATGGGCTGAAGAAATGACTAAAGCAAGCCAAAGGCGCATGGGTGAGTGAGATGCCACATATTTTGTGGGCCTACCGCACTACCCCACGGCGAGCAACTGGGGAAACCCCATTCTCACTAACGTATGGAATGGAAGCAATCATACCCTTGGAAGCTGGCCTACCAACCATGAGAACCACCCAAGGCCAAAATAATACAACATTACTCGTTGAACTTGACCTAGCTGACGAACGCAAAGAACTAGCCCTAGTAAGGCTGGCGAGCTATCAACAACAGCTCATGAAACACTATAACATGAAGGTCAATCCAAGAGCATTCCAGGTCAGGGACTACGTTCTAAGGAAAGTCCTTGGCAGTGCAGTAAAACCATCAGATGGCAAATTGGGTCCAAATTGGGATGGACCATTCAAGGTAACAAGGTACAACCTACAAGGAGTCTATCACTTAGAAACGATGGAGGGCAGAGAGATACCCCGAGCTTGGAACGCAGCCAATCTGAAGAAATTCTAATTCTAATTTTTTTTCATTCATCTTTTATCGCATTTTGGAATCGATAACTCAGTTTTTATTGCTTGTGATTAATAAAAGATTGTTTAGCAGTTACATTCCGAAGTATGACATTCTGGAGTGTTAATTTTGTATTATGAACTTTATAACTTGCACACCTTTTCCAAGTGACAGACATATTACTAAGTATGCAAAAGCAGGGAATCACCCTCCTCAGGTCTTCGTTATGAAACATGAACAACCTCTTAGCATTTCCCCTAGCAATATATGAAGCCCTACAGGGAACCCTTAGGCAGTTCGGCCAAATCTAATTAGTCGCCAAACAATGTTTGGCTCAAAAAGCCTGATCGGATAGAACATCCAACACCAGGTGTGTCCTCGCCATTGCCATACTTAGACCTAAGTAAGTGTGACGACATGACCTAAAAGGTAAAGTAGAGCAGAATGGTATCTCATAAAGCATACTGGACTGGGAGGATACCCATACAACAAAATAACTTTACCTGCATCAAATATAGTCGGCTACGAAGATCCCAAGATAATCGAATGGGAAATATATAAAGTAAAAGATATACAACGGATGTTTAGTCGGTAAAATCTCCCAAGATATAAATATTACATTACTTCGGTACATGTACAATGAGTTACATCCGGTAAAATCTTAATGAGGTTGAGGCCTCTGAACAAGATAATCAGCTACTTGTGCTCTCTGGACATCATCCGGATGAGGAGCCAATTCCTCCTCGATCTCATTCACATCTGAATCTAACAGCTGCCTAGGGATAGCATCTATAGGGATCCACTGGTCGTCCCTCCTGAAAGGATCATGCCTCAGAGTTGAAGGAGAAATCTCATGACGATACCAAAGTACTGAGTTTTGAGGGACCTACAGCTCCCTGAGGACACTCAACCATCCCCTAATAAAGGCGAGCTCTTCAAACTCTGTCAGCCTCATCGGAGCATCTGTCCAACCTTGGTCGTAACCATCAGCCCACAATCGTCGAGGTCCTTTCTTGAACAGATGCCTCAGTTGTGTGACATCCCTTTGAAGCCTAGCAGCAATCACGTATGCTCGATGTATGTCTTCTCGGAGCTTGTCCATCTCCCTAGCTGGACCCCCTACATATGGACTAGCTCGCGGAGCGGTCGATGAGGTAGAACCCCGCAAGACTAGAGGAGCACTTCTCGACCCTATGCCAGCTCACAGAACGACCGATGAAGAGGAACCTCATAAAACACGAGGTGCGATGCTCGGCGCGCAACACCTCCCTCCTTAGAGTCTTATTCTCTTGCTGAAGAATTTCTCCAACTTGATTGATTTCAGAGGCATCTAGGAGCTTAGCCCTCAAAGTGTTCACTTCTTCTTGGACAGAGGCACCAAATTCTTCCATCTCCTAAAGTCTATCCTTCAGTTTGGTGACGAGCTCAGACTGATCCTTAAAGCTCTTATTTCTCGACCTGAGAGACTTGCAAATCCTAACGAAGGCCTGACGAACTTGGGTGCTCGCATTAGGTCTAAGAATCCTTCTCAGTTAAGAGGTGGCAGGTATATACTCGTCTACATCAATCAACTACAAGCCATACAAGCAGTAAAAAGCAGAAGAATCAATGCCCAGAAAGGAAAGTACTTTCATTTCATTGAAATAAAAGGGTACAATTACATCGATAATTAAAAAAGAGCAGTACAAATAAAGCAAAAATACAGAGAAGTCCTAAGAGCAGACTAGCTAGCAATCTCAATTTGTTCAGAGGAAGCCGACTACTTTCCTTTGTTAGCAGTAGTAGGAGCATCTCCCTCAAAAGGAATAATTGTTGTTCCCCAAGCAGGAGGAGCACCAACATGAACAGTCTGGGAGGCAGGGGTAACACCTTTAATGGTTGGGGCAGGTGCTTCGTCTATAACAGGCTTTGGGCCTAGATTATGCTCGTCGTACAAGGGTGAGTCAATACCCACCCCCGCATCCAGAAGAGCCTTATTCCAGCCCTTCTTGAAGTTCAAACAACAGATGTATCCTAATTGAGCATCGACATCCTCATATGCGGTAGCCCACCCAGAATTATACAAACTTTCCTTAATGGTGGCTTCCTCGGATTCCATCCTCTTCAGCTTTTCTACTAGAACCTTATTCTCCTCGACCACTAATAGCTTGCTCATACAGACCAGGTCGTAGGACTGCCTTAGCTCATTCAGCTCCTTTATCGCTGCCTCCTTTGCTCTATTAGCATCAACAAGGGCGAGATCGAAGGACTTTTGAACCTCGTTGGCATCCTTCAAACTGGCTTCCAGTTCGGTGCCTTTCCCCTTCAATTCAGCATTCTGCTTCTCCAAATCCGCATTCCTACTCACCAGCTCGTCGCGAGTACGATAGAGAACATCGAATTCGGTCACGAACTGCAAGTAAAAAGAGAGCATTAGAAGGAAGCATTAAACAAAATATTACAAGTATTAAAAAATGGAAACAGACTTACTAAGGCTAGCCTCTGACTCGCTTGTAGGACTAACTGGTCACTCCCCATTGCCCTCTGTCGATTAGTAGGCAAAACTGCTCTCTCGAGCAGCGCAGGAGCCAGTTGGGGAGAGGTATCGACCGAGGCCCCCTCGGGCAATGCAGACACGGGCACTAAAGCTTGCTCGGCCTTCGTCCTTACTTCCACCCTCCTTATCCCTCTCAGCTCTCTTCCTCTCTTCCACCTTCTTTTTCTCTTCAGCCTTCTTCCTCTCCTCTTCTTTCTTTGTCTTTCTCTCTCTCAACTGTTCTTCCTCTTTTCTCTTCTTCTCCTCC
This sequence comes from Sambucus nigra, assembly GCA_949130495.1. Classification (NCBI taxonomy): domain Eukaryota; kingdom Viridiplantae; phylum Streptophyta; class Magnoliopsida; order Dipsacales; family Adoxaceae; genus Sambucus; species Sambucus nigra. The sequence goes on along the minus strand of OX422213.1, from coordinate 658,316,681 downwards.
TCATGAGCATCAGATTGAGAATTGGTGGCAACATCCCCACCACTAGACTTTTGCTTCTTCGATCGCAGAGCAAGAAGCACATCATCGTCATTATTGTCATCACGGATTATGTTCCTCCTAGGGGGTGCCATTTCCTCATTGGAACTGCTGGATGTACTTGACTCTTGAGCCTTAGAAACCTCTTCTGAGCTAAAAAAACCTTCACCACTAGAGATTGCCTCACTGGGACCACCTTCAACACCTCCCATAATAGCACTTTCAGAATTGCTCTCTTCCTCGTCCAACTGGATGGGGTTCGCAACAACTTCTTCAGTAATATCCAAGTCAGGAATGCTGTCTACAGGCTGCGTAATGAAATTGGACCCGATGTTCTTGTACTCCAGAAGAAAAGCAATTGACCGGGGATGTTCACCGTCAACCCAAGATTCTATGATATTCCAAGCTTTAATCAGCTCGGCAGCTCGAACCTCACTAAGGGCAGGTTCCAAGTTCTTTATCCTCGCTGAAAGGATAACAAAAAAATATCAGAAAAATCAAACAGTAACAGAAAAATAAATGAGCAGAGCAAAGGCTAAGGTTACCTATGTATTCCTCACCATGAAAGGGGACTGTGAATCTATCAGACCTCAACCCCTCAATATGGGGGGAAAACTTCCAATTTCTAGCAAGAAAACCCTCTTGCCAGTAATCCTTATGGGGATCAGGTAGGTTTACTATCAATAACCTATCAGGACTCCCGGCCTTGAGGTAAAGAAGGCCAGAACTAGTTCGAGTGAAGGAATAACAAAAATAAATTTCAGCAAGCCCTAATTTAGTGCCATAGAGTTGCTTTACTCTATGGACACCATTAACTATCTTCTAAACATTTGGCGAGCACTGTGCAGGAACGATATTGAAGTAACTGAAGAAGTGCAAAAATAAATTGCTCGGGGGGAAAATGAGCCCCCCTTGGGACAACAACAGGACGTGAATCCAATGAGCGTCCTCTATCTCTCTAACATTCTTAGGGATAGAGGCGCACTCAAATTCTACCCAGTCTGGGATATTATAGAACTTCCTAAATGCAGACGCAGACCCATTACCTATCTTCGCCATTTGTAAACCCTAATTACGAATTCGAAGAAAACTCAATAGAAAAAACACAGAGAGAGAGCAAAGGGAACTTACGGGATGAAGGTTTGGCTTGGACGATGTAAGATCACAAGCCCAGACGATGAAGAAGATTGAAAGCAAAGTAAACGAAGACCTGGAGAGAAGGGCGCAACAGCGAAAGCTTGAAGAAGATGGGAAAATATGAAGAAGCTTGGAACGACGGTATGGAAATGCTGTTTCAAGTGACCTAATAAACATTTCCAATCATATCACATGAGACCCAAAGCAGGCTATCGCCAAAATCAAGTAAAGAACTCTAATCTTGGGAAGACTTACATAATTTATAAGAGAGCCATTATGACAAATCATTTAAATTTATTGAGTCCAAATTGTGGACCAATAATTTTAGGGGCAATTATGGGTACTTCGATTTTCCATCACGGGCCCAGACGAGTAGCCCAATAGAAACGGCCTAAAGCTTGGGCTCCTCGCATCTCAGCTGAATTCGGTTATGACTTAGTTTACTCCTAAAAGTTTCGTAAGGAGATATTCTAGGAGTAGAAGGTGGACGTGGGGAAGTCGAACACCCCCACTCCCCGAGAACAAACATGTATATAACAAATCCTAAGCCTAGGGCAGAAGGCATGCATTGTATTCTTTGTAAAACACTCTCCGGAGTATATAAAAATAATACGAAGAGAACCACCGTGGACGTAGGGATTTCTTGCTGAACCACGTACATACTGTGTTATGTGATTGGCATTTTCTATTCTTTATTTCCTCAGGAGATTGCACTTTGTTATTAATTTGTGTTGAATATAATTATCACCACATATATGATCTTAACAAATTAGTCATGTGAATGCGCACAACGGTTACCAACCACATGTTATTAGTCCACAAGCTAATTAATTGGTATTAAGCATGCCAACAAAAAAACTCGCACGTTGAATTCTTTTATTTTTTTTGCCATTTTTTTAGGGTTATGGTGTCAAAAATCACTCCGGGATTATAACATGGGCATTTGGTTCAAAATGATGACTTGTGTAGAACTTATCATAAATTGATGCACATTTTCATTATTTGTCATGATAAATTTTGTCATCTCATTTCTATTATTATAAATCTCTACTACTATTAAAGCATAGAAATATTAAGAAGCATACATTTGACCTTTTTAACACTACTTTACCTACTAATTCCATTATTTCCACCGCCCATAACCCCCTCTAAATTGCTTATTCCATCTCTGCATATCCCTCCCTTAAAGACTCTAACCACTCACTACACATTTTCTATTCTTTCTCATACTCCCACCCCCTTCATCTTCTTACCCTCTACCTTTCTCTAAGAATCTTTGGATATGGAAGACATGAATCCCTTATTCTTCCCCATCAATGTCTTCTTCAATGTGAATTTAATGAGATTTGTCTATTCCACTCCTTCAACTACTTTAATCAGCCTTCTGCCATTATTTTGCCTCCGTATCCATCTCTTCATATTTCTCTGCGCTATATTAGGTATTTTTCTTATCTATTTCCAAATCTTTTTTTTTGAGTTTTAATTAGGTTTTGTTGTTTTGGAATATGAACCTCAGTGGCATTAATGTTTTGATATGTGAATCTTTCATATCACTGTGTCTATAAATACATGCATAAACTATGCCATATATTATGTGATCATGTGTGTGTGGTTATGTTCTTTAAATTTAGTTGGTGATGTAAATTACAATTACAATTATTAATAATGCCTCTAAGGTGTTTGATATATTGACTAATAAAGAACGGGTGATCACTCACAAGTTCATATTTTTTTTACTGGTAGCATTAGATGCCTTTCATATTTTATTATGATTTGAGAGGATAAAACTAAATTTAATAAGGAAATATTTGTCACCATAAGAGGGCATCAAACTCTGAATTTATTCTTCTTCCTTGCTTCCTTATGGGTTCTGCTCTTACTTGGCAGATCGGTAGTTTATTTTCATTGAAATGTCTTTCTTTCTTATTTCACGTGGTATTTCCTTACTAAAAAGTCCAGTAACTATTTTATTAGGATTATATGTGTTTATGTTAGATTATTTAAAAGAAGTAAATTGAACATTTTAATGAATTTTTCCTATCTTTTATAATTTCAGATTTAATTGTCCGTTATTGCATAAAGAATTTGTTGTAGTCATTTCCTGCCTCAATATTATGTCTATTAGATTATTCTTCCCCTTTTAGATTACACGATTCGTAGTTAAAGTGCAAGCATAAAGGTAGAAGTCAACAAGTGTGCTACCATCTGGGCTAGGGTAGAAGCATTCATCTAGCTGGCACAAGTGTATAAAACAATACCTATTTAGCATTGGCATAAAAATTAGGGATAACATAACCTAATAAATTATTTCCTATCATAATAATTTGGTACTCAAAGAACATAAATGTATGTATGTATGCACAAAAATGTGCGTACGTAAAGGAAGCAAAATGTTTGAGATACGGGTCTGCAATTGAATTATCTCTTCATTTGTTGTATTCCACAACATATGGGATATATAAGATACAAAACTTATCCTCACAACCTTAAACATTTATAGATTCAAACTCCATCTAGGTCTACTAAACACTAATCTCAATTGATAATGAGGTATCACTTACCATAGAGTATACTCCTAAATTACCAAAACCTTTCAAGTTGAAACTTTCAGCTGTAACCACATTAAAAGTAGTTTTATAAGATATAACTACCTAACAAAACAATTATACTCGCACTTCAAATTACCATGGAAACAAACCCATTAGAATTTTCACCACCACAATGAACTAATCATCAAAATATAACTACTAAAAAACAGAGTCTCATAGATAATGCAACTCTATTGCAAAAATTTAGAAATAATATACTAAAATATTGCAATTCACAATTAGTATTCAAACCTAAAATATGATTTAAAAAAATGTATTAATTCAGTGGAAAATGTCAATATATTGTGTATGATGAAAATGTATTCGATGTGAGAGTGAGTTATTATAATATCATGTAATAACTCCTAAGACTAAACTTTATACGCAAGTTAGCACCAAAACTTATATGCATGTTAGCAACATCCGAGTTCGATAAAAATGTGTAGGTAAACAATAGATTATGAAAATAATTTTGAGGAAAAAATTATCCACCCATGCTTACTAAGAATGCAACAATTTTCTTATAGAGTTTGTGTTCTTTATTGTTGAATGTGTACAAGTTGGATCAAAATGTATTATTTTTTTTTTATTTTCTTCATTTATAAACTTTCTTCTATCTTTAAGGACCATACAAGCTTTGTCGTGCGGTGTAATATTCAATTTTCCCGAACTCGAGGATATTTTCATATGCTTAATGAGGTAATTTTACAACCATTTTATTCGGGATTGAATTTAGTTGTTGGCCTTCTAAAATAGTCCGGTGAGAATGTGGGATATGTGAAATTGTAAATAGGAGTTGTAATATAAATATTGGTAACTATATTCAATGTTCATGAGATTCTAATAGATTGGTTCATTAGTGTTAAATCTTAATTACTTTATCATGAATGCACCTAAAATAATGCTTTTTTCTTTATCTTCCTTTTATTTATTTATTTTTACAATGCCACACAAAAATTTGAAGATTTTGTTGAAACAAGCAAGTGTAATAAACGTCAAAAGCAAAAAAAAAAATGATATTTTCATTCACCTACACCTTTCACCCGCTTTAAAATCCTGCATTTTGTTCCTCTTTTACGTTGTATGTTTTTTAAGACTTACTCCCTACTTATGTTTTGGACTTAAATCACGTTCAAAATGTATTTCTATTCCACTCCACATGAATTTAATTTTCTTATAATAATTTTAATGTCTTTATCAATAAAAGATAACACCGGTAAGGATCTATGAGGTTATAATGGATCGTTGTTCTTATAATGCCTTGTTCCCTACTTTTAATGATTAAATAGAATACTCGAATTCGATCGCACGTGCAATGCACTTGGTCACACCTAGTAATATTAAATGGATATTTATTTTTAATTGGTCTTAAAAAATGATAAATAGAAATTAAAATATTATTTTAACAAAACATATAATTTTGTAAATAGAAAACAAAAGTTATTATAATCTTGGACAAAGATGAAGATTGAAGGGACTATGAATCAGGCATGACACGTGGCATTTGGAGAACTATAGCAATTAGGTCATCTGAAGATCGCAGAGTGGCTAAAAGTAAATTAAGGAAGATGACAACGAATACGGATGAATAAGGTTTTAATATAGTTCTACTAACTTAATAATAAGACCAAAAACAACGGTCGATTACTATGAGGAAGGTATAAGACTCTATGACTCTTGAATCTGTAAATAGGCATGATCGTATTGTTCTAATGCATCAAATTACACTTCATTGTATCTGTGGCTTATATTCTCCGCTAGTAACCCTAGCACTATAAGTCTTCTCATTTCCCATTATTTTGAAAGCTAAAAATATAATATTCCTTCCTCATGGACGTATGCATGTCAACATGTTAAACGACATACATTTGTTTGTCTATTTTTAATATTGCACTTATATTTGGAGCTAAGCTAAAATTTTACATTATTGCAGGATTGATACCCCCTACAATTTGGTGTCGTCTGTGAGAAGACACTTGAATTCCCTTGTAAAGGTTATTGACCCAAGAAAAATGCCACTTAAGACGTTTAATACATGGATTAAACTGTTAAAATGGCTCCGAACTGTTTGTTGGAGAAACTCTTAATTCAAAACAAAACTTAACACAAGATGTGTTTTAAATGATTATAAAAATATTTTGAATGAGTTATTTCATATCTAGAACAAACCAATTTTGAAAAACAAAGCTTAAACTATTAAATCAGCTTAGCTTAGAAGAAGGTGATGAGAGTATGAGGAAGTGCACAAGTAGATTTTTAACGTGGTAAAACCCCACCCATTTAGGGAAACATCCACGGTGACCTCTACGTCACATGACAAAAAATCCACTAAAATCAGAGCAACAAATTACAAGCTATTTAACAATCAAACCACACAAACACACCTAAACTAAATTTAGAATCGTTACCAACTCCTCTGGATTAGATCTGACTTGTTTGAAGGTTGTTGTTGTTGATGTTCTCTCTACCTTTGTAACTTTACTCGATTCCAGCTTTCCGTCGACTTAAACAAGTTCAAGATCATACAACCAACACTTTAAATTGTGGTAGCGTGAAAGTGTAGTGGTGATGTTCTCTCTAACATATGCATGAAACATGTAAGGACATTTTTGTCCATTATCAATTCGTATGTCGTACGCCGTTACACAGTTGAAGAAACTCAAGATCGCATCTACAACAACGGATCCGAATATCAAAGTGTCTTCAACATCATAGCCTCTGCGAGAATGAACTTGGTAAAATTTTGTTTTTACGTTCCTTAAAGTTCATATTTAGTATTGGGAAATTTTCATAAAATGTTTTTTATAAAAATTAGAAGTAAGTTTTTTCAAGCAAAATGAGGCTTTTAAAAGTTTTTTATTTTTTCTGGGAAAACCGAACCGGTCCGCCTCCCTACCGGACCGATCCGCCACCGAACCGGTCCGCCCTCTACCCGGACCGATCCGCCTTGCTCGAAGGCCAGTATACCACGGATCGAATGCGAACCGAAGAAGGAAAATTTTAAAAGAACCGATCCGAGGTCGGACCGATCCGCCCCCAAGCCGGACTGGTCCGCCTGGGATAAACTCGAACAGTTCCGTGAGTTGTTTTTCCACCATCTTATTTTTCCTATATATATACCTATTTCGGTGGTGTATTTTTTAAGTCTTTGAGAAAACGTTTTTAAGAGATAAAACACAACAAGACTTCAATTTTTGATGTGCCAAACATCTTTTTGATTCACACACAAAAATCCCAATTTCTTTTGTGAATCTTTTGGAACCCTAGAACACAAACTTTGTTATTGTCACCTTTGTGGAGAGATCTTTGCAATCGAGGGCTGCGTGTCATTGCCGAGGGAGTCTCTACAAAGTTTTATGGTTGCGTGTCATTGAGGAGAGCTGCGGTTCTACCTTTGTTGTTTGTGCTGCGAGTCCTTGGAGGGTGCTGCGTGTATTCTCTTGCTGAGTTGAAGACTGCGTGTCTTTGTGGGTTGGCTGCGCGTTGATCCATTGCAGATTTCTCTATGTAATTGTAAGTTGCGGCTTGTATATTCATAGTGAAATAAAGGTTTTACCCGAAAGGGGTTTTTTCCTGAAATCTGTGTCTCAGCATATTTTTTGTGTCACATGCTTTATTTATGGTTTGACACACACACGCACTTTAGATGCATGATTAGGGGCTGAAATTAAATAAGTGTGCTATATTAGAAAGTTGTGAAGTTAATAAATTATCACACGTAATTCTTGGCTTTTCAAATTGGTATCAGAGCAGGTTACGCTAATTTATTGCGTATTCCTATTTTCCGCAAAATCGTGTGATATTGATTTTTTGAAAAATCAGGTTTGTGAAAATTCGCATTTTTTCCTATGGAGCACTTATATAATCAGATGCCTATTTTTGATGGGTCTAATTATGCCTGTTGGAAAGCTCGTATGAAATCGATTTTAAAATCTATTGACGAGCGGGTTTGGTTGCTTTGCGAAAATGGTTGGACTCCTCCCACGGTCACTGTTAATAACATCACCTCTCTAAAACCCGTGTCAGCCTGGACTGAGGATGATTATAAGTTGTCCAATTTTAACTCCCGTGGTCTGAGTGCTATTTCTGGTGCTATCACTCCTGATGAGTATCGCCGAATCATGACGTGCTCCACGTCTAAGGAGGCTTGGGATGTTTTGAAACTGACACATGAGGGTACGAACGCTGTTAAAGAGTCTAAGTTACAAAATCTGGCCACCCAATTTGAGACTATCACCATGTCTGAGTCCGAATGCTTTGATGAATTTTATGCACGTTTGTCGGACATTGTTAACACTAGTTTTAATTTGGGTGAGGTGATTGATAACACGCGTGTCGTTAAAAAGATTTTGAGATCTCTTCCAAAACGCTTTATTCCTAAAGTCACCGTTTTGAACTCTTTGGGAAATCTGAAATCACTTAAGTTGGAATAACTTGTAGGAGATCTTCAAACCTATGAGATTGATATGTTTCCTAAAACCATTAAGGCTAAGGATAATGGTATTGCTTTAAAGACTCATTTTAAGAAAAAGAAAGAAAAAGTTTGTGAGTCTGATTCTGAGGAAGATGTTGATTTTGATAATATGGCCTTGTTTGCGAAAAACTTAAAAAAATTTCTCAACATGAAAAGAAATAATTCTTCCAAGAAAAAGAATTTTTTTGAGAAAAATAAAAGGAAAGGAAAGGGCAAAGAAAGTGATGAGAGGAATGACTCTGATGAGGAGTGTGAGGAAGACTTAGAGAACATCACCTGTTTTGAATGTGGGGGTAAGGGACATAAGTCGTTTGAGTGTCCTACTTGGCTTAGAAAGAAAGGGAAGAAAGTAGCCATGCCTGCCACACTTAGTGATGATGAGGGAGATGAGTCGGATAAAGATTTAGGACATGGGATGGTTGTCGCCTTTTCTAGTCGTGTAAGCACACCCAGTTTGTCTCACAAAAGTGCACACGAGAGCGATAATAGTGATTCATGTTATTCAAGTGAGGGAGAAAGTGAGAGTGAAAGTGGAGATGAAAGTGAGCTCCAAAAAGCTTTTAGAGATTTGTACACCGAGACCTTGAAAACAAAGAAGTATAATAGGGATTTAGGTCGTCGGGTTTTAGATTTGGAGAAAGAGAAGGAGGTTTTGAGAAAGGAGAAGTGTGATTTGGCCGACACGTTGTCTAGTCTGACAACACGTGTATCCCAACTCGAGAGTGATCTCGAACGTTCCCGGGAGGTCAAAGTCAAGTTTGAGAACGCACCTAAGAAGGTTGAAAAGGTGGTTCTTAAGGGTAAAGGTGAGAAGTTAGGAATAAGTCATGACAGTGCTTCTTCTTCCCAATCAGCACCCGAGCCGGATCCCACTTTAGTGACAGTTTCACATGTGTCTCACCCTAACCCACCTAGGCGTCCCATTCCTATTAGGAAAGTGCGTCCTAGAGTTTTTGAGAGAGGTGTTCCTAGGCCTATTTATGTTTGCTCACATTGCGAGAGGAGAGGGCACCTTAGGGAATTTTGTTTTAGGTTGGGGTATGTGTCACGTTTTGCTTCTACACGTGTTTCTGGCACACATGCACCCACACATGATACTTTACATGCTCTCGGAGACTACATGAGAGAGTTTGCACATTTAGGTGAGCAAGTTAAGTTTTTAGTCAAATCTTCACAAGAATTGATGGAGGTTTTTCATAAGTTGTCACCACCTTTGGAAAACCCCTCCGCACCTAATGATTGAGGTTTGACTTGTTTACTAGCATAGGGTGATTTTCATGATGTCATTGTTTGCCTATTGCTAGTATGTATCATTTTTGTATATATTTTTGTTTTGAAAATTTTGAAAAATACAAAAAGATTTTTTTTGTTGATGCACCGTTTATGGATGAACACTTTGGATGACCAAGTCACAACATCATTCCATTTTCATGTGACTATTTGATAGTGTTTTGAGACAATAGGTCAATTCATCCATGTGCTTTATAATGTTTGGAGTCATTAAGATGTAATTAAGTGTTACTTCCTACATGTTTGACTCATGTTTCCTTTATTGCACACATGCACGAATTTGTTTGATTATTGTGCTTGTCTTATCACATGTTGGTTGGGTGTTTTCACTTCAATCCTGTCCTTAAAACGAACCAAGCGCGATAAATTTTGATAAGGAAATTGTGCATATAAAAACCGTTTTGTGAGTTTGTGTGCTTTGTTTGATAACGGGGAGGGGCTGCGAAAGGTAATTATCTATCCTTTGCGCAAAAGCCACCGTTAAAAAGGACCTAAAAAATTGAGGAATTTTATTATCCGAGGTCCAAAGAGGATAAAAGAGCCCAAAAAATTTAAAGGCAATAAAAAGAAATTCATGACAATTATGGGCCATTTAGGGTTTTGCACCAATTCTCTAAAGTTTGAGAATTTAGATTACCTCTAAAAGAATATATATATGAGGGAGTTTGGTTGGAGAATTATAACGGGTTTGCACGTCCTTGAAATTCTTGAAAATGCGCTATATAGTTTTGGACATTATTGGTGTGGAAATCATTTGACTTTGATTTGTTGATTTGCATAAGACGATGTCATCTAAATTCAACAAATTTTTACACCTAAGGATACCTTTGATGTTCATTCGTTATGAGTACACGTATGCATCGTGCACATATGATTGATTGAGTTGATTTACCTATCGAATGTGTTCACACCCATTCATTCCGTTTCCATGACTTGGTTGTTTGAGTCTAAATCCATGGTGTGATTTTTGTATCATATTTGTTCAAATTGGTATCTTATCTTTGTATGAAAAATTTTGAAAAATCAAAAATAGTTTTTTTTTTTTGTATACCGTGTCACCCCGATTTTGCTTATTTGATTCATTCTTCTCATTTGTCTATTTGGGGACATCATAAAAAGGGGGAGAAAGAATTATCATATTATGGGGGAGTTTGTATTTTGGGGGAGTTTTTGAGATGTAGCTTATGTTTTTATCATATATTGGTATCCATGTTTATCTCATTTCAAACTCGATATGTCACGTGGTATTTGCTTTGTCTCATGTGTGTAGGTATGAAGATTGAAGATCAATATGTTGCACACCCTGGTGAGAAAAGCTTTGAGATTTGATGATTGTTGAAGATTGAAGAACAAACGATGAAGATTTAAACATTTGTATCTTTCCATCTTTAGGGTTCATGGGAGGGTAGATTTGTATAGGTCATTAGTTGATAATTCGGATATTTTTTATGTATGTACCGGCATAGACATAGGGGGAGATTTGTAAGGACATTTTTGTCCATTATCAATTCGTATGTCGTACGCCGTTACACAGTTGAAGAAACTCAAGATCGCATCTACAACAACGGATCCGAATATCAAAGTGTCGTCAACATCATAGCCTCTGCGAGAATGAACTTGGTAAAATTTTGTTTTTACGTTCCTTAAAGTTCATATTTAGTATTGGGAAATTTTCATAAAATGTTTTTTATAAAAATTAGAAGTAAGTTTTTTCAAGCAAAATGAGGCTTTTAAAAGTTTTTTATTTTTTCTGGGAAAACCGGACCGGTCCGCCTCCCTACCGGACCGATCCGCCACCGGACCGGTCCGCCCTTTACCCGGACCGATCCGCCTTGCTCGAAGGCCAGTATACCACGGATCGAATGCGAACCGAAGAAGGAAAATTTTAAAAGAACCGATCCGCCCCCAAGCCGGACCGGTCCGCCTGGGATAAACTCGAACAGTTCCGTGAGTTGTTTTTCCACCATCTTATTTTTCCTATATATATACCTATTTCGGTGGTGTATTTTTTAAGTCTTTGAGAAAACGTTTTTAAGAGATAAAACACAACAAGACTTCAATTTTTGATGTGCCAAACATCTTTTTGATTCACACACAAAAATCCCAATTTCTTTTGTGAATCTTTTGGAACCCTAGAACACAAACTTTGTTATTGTTCACCTTTGTGGAGAGATCTTTGCAACCGAGGGCTGCGTGTCATTGCCGAGGGAGTCTCTACAAAGTTTTATGGCTGCGTGTCATTGAGGAGAGCTGCGGTTCTACCTTTGTTGTTTGGGCTGCGAGTCCTTGGAGGGTGCTGCGTGTATTCTCTTGCTGAGTTGAAGACTGCGTGTCTTTGTGGGTTGGCTGCGCGTTGATCCATTGCAGATTTCTCTATGTAATTGTAAGTTGCGGCTTGTATATTCATAGTGAAATAAAGGTTTTACCCGAAAGGGGTTTTTTCCTGAAATCTGTGTCTCAGCATATTTTTTGTGTCACATGCTTTATTTATGGTTTGACACACACACGCACTTTAGATGCATGATTAGGGGCTGAAATTAAATAACTGTGCTATATTAGAAAGTTGTGAAGTTAATCAATTATCACACGTAATTCAGGAAAAAAACCCTTTCGAGTAAAACCTTTATTTCACTATGAATATACAAGCCGCAACTTACAATTACATAGAGAAATCTGCAATGGATCAACGCGCAGCCAACCCACAAAGACACGCAGTCTTCAACTCAGCAAGAGAATACACGCAGCACCCTCCAAGGACTCGCAACCCAAACAATAAAGGTAGAACCGCAGCTCTCCTCAATGACACGCAGCCATAAAACTTTGTAGAGACTCCCTCAGTAATGACACGCAGCCCTCGGTTGCAAAGATCTCTCCACAAAGATGAACAACAACAAAGTTTGTGTTCTAGGGTTCCAAAAGATTCACAAAAGAAATTGGGATTTTTGTGTGTGAATCAAAAAGATGTTTGGCACATCAAAAATTGAAGTCTTGTTGTGTTTTATCTCTTAAAAACGTTTTCTCAAAGACTTTAAAAATACACCACCGAAATAGGTATATATATAGGAAAAATAAGATGGTGGAAGAACAACTCACGGAACTGTTCGAGTTTATCCCAGGCGGACCGGTCCGGCTTGGGGGCGGATCGGTCCGACCTCGGATCGGTTCTTTTAAAATTTTCCTTCTTCGGTTCGCATTCGATCCGTGGTATACTGGCCTTCGAGCAAGGCGGATCGGTCCGGGTAGAGGGCGGACCGGTCCGGTGGCGGATCTGTCCGGTAGGGAGGCGAACCGGTCCGGTTTTCCCAGAAAAGATAAAAAACTTTTAAAAGCCTCATTTTGCTTGAAAAAACTTACTTCTAATTTTTATAAAAACCATTTAATGAAAATTTCCCAATACTAAATATGAACTTTAAGCAACGTAAAAACAAAATTTTACCAAGTTCATTCTCGCAGAGGCTATGATGTTGAAGACACTTTGATATTCAGATCCGTGTTGTAGATGCGATCTTGAGTTTCTTCAACTGTGTAACGACGTACGACATACGAATTGATAATGGAAAAAAATGTCCTTACAAATCTCCCCCTATGTCTATGCCGGTACATACATAAAAACTATCCGAATTATCAACTAATGACCTATACAAATCTACCCTCCCATGAACCCTAAAGATGGAAAGATACAAATGTTTAAATCTTCATCGTTTGTTCTTCAATCTTCAACAATCATCAAATCTCAAAGCTTTTCTCACCAGGGTGTGCAACATATTGATCTTCAATCTTCATACCTACACACATTAGACAAAGCAAATACCACGTGATATATCGAGTTTGAAATGAGATAAACATGGATACCAATATATGATAAAAACATAAGCTACATCTCAAAAACTCCCCCAAAATACAAACTCCCCCATAATATGATAATTCTTTCTCCCCCTTTTTATGATGTCCCCAAATAGACAAATGAGAAGAATGAATCAAATAAGCAAAATCGGGGTGACACGGTATACAAAAAAAAAAAAAACTATTTTTGATTTTTCAAAATTTTTCATACAAAGATAAGATACCAATGTGAGTGTGTTTAAAACATTCTTGGCTTTTTTATGTATGTACCGGCATAAACATAGGGGGAGATTTGTAAGGACATTTTTGTCCATTATCAATATGTATGTCATACTCCGTTACACCGTTGAAGAAATTCAAGATCGCATCTACATCAACGGATCCGAATATCAAAGTGTCTTCAACATCATAGCCTCTGCAAGAATGAACTTGGTAAAATTTTGTTTTTACGTTCCTTAAAGTTCATATTTAGTATTGGGAAATTTTTATAAAATGTTTTTTATAAAAATAAGAAGTAAGTTTTTTCAAGCAAAATGAGGCCTTTTAAAAGTTTTTTATTTTTTCTGGGAAAACCGGACCGGTCCGCCTCCCTACCGGACCGATCCGCCACCGAACCGGTCCACCCTCTACCCGGACCGATCCGCCTTGCTCGAAGGCCAGTATACCACGGATCGAATGCGAACCGAAGAAAGAAAATTTTAAAAGAACCGATCCGAGGTCGGACCGATCCGCCTGGGATAAACTCGAGCAGTTCCGTCAGATTTTTATCCACCATCTTATATTTCCTATATATATAACTATTCCGATGGTGTATTTCTTTAAGTCTTTGAGAAAACGTTTTTAAGAGTACAAACATAACAAGACTTCACTTTTTGATGTGCCAAACATCTTTTTGATTCACACACAAAAATCCCAATTACTTTTGTGAATCTTTTGGAACCCTAGAACACAAACTTTATTGTTGTTCATCTTTGTGGAGAGATCTTTGCAACCGAGGGCTGCGTGTCATTGCTGAGGGAGTCTCTACAAAGTTTTTATGGCTGCGTGTCATTGAGGAGAGCTGCGGTTCTTCCTTCGTTGTTTGGGTTGCGAGTCCTTGGAGGGTGCTGCGTGTATTCTCTTGCTGAGTTCAAGACTGCGTGTCTTTGTGGGTTGGCTGCGCGTTGATCCATTGCATATTTCTCTATGTAATTGTAAGTTGCGTCTTGTATATTCATAGTGAAATAAAGGTTTTACCCGAAAGGGGTTTTTTTTCCTGAAATTTGTGTCTCAGCATATTTTTCTGTCACATGCTTTATTTATTTATGGATTGACACACGCACCTTAGATGCATGTTTAGGGGCTGAAATTAAATAAGTGTGCTATATTAGAAAGTTGCCAAGTTAATCAATTATCACACGTTCTCAAATTAGTATCAGAGCGGGTTGCGCTAATTTATTGCGTATTCCTATTTTCTGCAAAATCGTGTGATATTGATTTTTTGAAAAATCAGGTTTGTGAAAAATCGCAATTTTTCCTATGGAGCACTTATATAATCAGATGCCTATTTTTGATGGGTCTAATTATGCCTACTGGAAAGCTCGTATGAAATCGATTTTAAAATCTATTGACGAGCGTGTTTGGTTGCTTTGCGAAAATGGTTGGATTCCTCCCACGGTCACTGTTAATAACATCACCTCTTTAAAACCCGTGTCAGCCTGGACTGAGGATGATTATAAGTTGTCTAATTTTAACTCCCGTGGTTTGAGTGCAATTTCTGGTGCTATCACTCCTGATGAGTATCGCCGAATCATGACGTGCTCCACGTCTAAGGAGGCTTGGGATGTTTTGAAACTGACACATGAGGGTACGAACGCTGTTAAAGAGTCTAAGTTACAAAATCTGGCCACCCAATTTGAGACTATCACCATGTCTGAGTCCGAATGCTTTGATGAATTTTATGCACGTTTGTCGGACATTGTTAACACTAGTTTTAATTTGGGTGAGGTGATTGATAACACGCGTGTCGTTAAAAAGATTTTGAGATCTCTTCCAAAACGCTTTATTCCTAAAGTCACTGTTTTGAACTCTTTGGGAAATCTGAAATCACTTAAGTTGGAAGAACTTGTAGGAGATCTGCAAACCTATGAGATTGACATGTTTCCTAAAACCATTAAGGCTAAGGATAATGGTATTGCTTTAAAGACTCATTTTAAGAAAAAGAAAGAAAAAGTTTGTGAGTCTGATTCTGAGGAAGATGTTGATTTTGATAATATGGCCTTGTTTGCGAAAAATTTTAAAAAATTTCTCAACATGAAAAGAAATAATTCTTCCAATAAAAAGAATTTTTTTGAGAAAAATAAAAGGAAAAGAAAGTAGCCATGCCTGCCACACTTAGTGATGATGAGGGAGATGAGTCGGATAAAGGTTTAGGACATGGGATGGTTGTCGCCTTTTCTAGTCGTGTAAGCACACCCAGTTTGTCTCACAAAAGTGCACACGAGAGCGATAATAGTGATTCATGTTCTTCGAGTGAGGGAGAAAGTGAAAGTGAGAGTGGAGATGAAAGTGAGCTCCAAAAAGCTTTTAGAGATTTGTATACCGAGACCTTGAAAACAAAGAAGTATAATAGGGATTTAGGTCGTCGGGTTTTAGATTTGGAGAAAGAGAAGGAGGTTTTGAGAAAGGAGAAGTGTGATTTGGCCGACACGTTGTCTAGTCTGTCGACACGTGTATCCCAACTCGAGAGTGATCTCGAACGTGCCAGGGTGGTCAAAGTCAAGTTTGAGAACGCACCTAAGAAGGTTGAAAAGGTGGTTCTTAAGGGTAAAGGTGAGAAGTTAGGAATAAGTCATGACGGTGCTTCTTCTTCCCAATTAGCACCCGAGCCGGTTCCCACTTTAGTGACAGTTTCACATGTGTCGCACCCTAACCCACCTAGGCGTCCCATTCCTTTTAGGAAAGTGCGTCCTAGAGTTTTTGAGAGAGGTGTTCCTAGGCCTATTTATGTTTGTTCCCATTGCAAGAGGAGAGGACACCTTAGGGAATTTTGCTTTAAGTTGGGTTATGTGTCACGTTTTGCTTCTACACGTGTTTCTCGCACACATGCACCCACACATAATACTTTACATGCTCCCGGAGACTACATGAGAGAGTTTGCACATTTAGGAGAGCAAGTTAAGTTTTTAGTCAAAACTTCACAAGAACTGATGGAGGTTTTTCATAAGTTGTCACCACCTTTGGAAAACCCCTCTGCACCTAATGATTGAGGTTTGACTTGTTTACTAGCATAGGGTGATTTTCATGATGACATTGTTTGCCTATTGCAAGTATGTATCATTTTGTATGTTTTATTTTTTGAAAAATACAAAAAAGATTTTATTTTGACAAAAATTTTTGAAAAATACAAAAAGATTTTTTTGTTGCACCGTTTATGGATGAACACTTAGGATGACCGAGTCACAACATCATTCCATTATCGCCATGTGACTATTTTATAGTGTTTTGAGACAATAGGTCAATTCATCCATGTGCTTTATAATGTTTGGAGTCCTTAAGATGTAATTAAGTGTTACTTCCTACATGTTTGACTCATGTTTCCTTTATTGCACACATGCACGGATTTATTTGATTATTGTGCTTGTCTTATCACATGTTGGTTGGGTGTTTTCACTTCAATCCTGTCCTTAAAACGAACCAAGCGCGATAATTTTTTATAAGGAAATTGTGCATATAAAAACCGTTTTGTGAGTTTGTGTGCTTTCTTTAAAAACGGGAAAGGGCTGCGAAAGGTTCATTTTACCTTTGCGAATACTAAGCCATCGTTAAATTGGACCTAAAAAATTGAGGAATTTTATTATCCGAGGTCCAAAGAGGTTAAAAGAGCCCGAAAAAAATTGAAAGGCAATAAAAAGAAATTCATGCCAAATTATGGGCCATTTAGGTTTTTGCACCAATTCTCCAAAGTTTGAGAATTTAGTTTAACACCTCTAAAAGAAAATATATATGAGGGAGTTTGGTTGGAGAATTTAAAACGGGTTTGCACGTCCTTGAAATTCTTGAAAATGCGCTATATAGTTTTGGACGTTATTGGTGTGGAAATCATTTGACTTTGATTTGTTGATTTGCATAAGACGATGTCATCTAAATTCAACAAACTTTTACACCTGAGGATACCTTTGATGTTCATTCGTTAGGAGTACACATATGCATCGTGCACATATGATTGATTGAGTTGATTTACCTATCGAATGTGTTCACACCCATTCATTCCATTTCCATGACTTGGTTGTTTGAGTCTAAATCCATGGTGTGATTTTTGTATCATATTTGTTCATATTGGTATCCTATCTTTGTATGAAAATTTGAAAAATCAAAAATAGTTTGTGTATTTTTTGTATACCGTCTCACCCCGATTTTGCTTTTTTTGATTCATTATTCCTATTTGTCTATTTGGGGACATCATAAAAAGGGGGAGAAAGAATTATCATATTATGGGGGAGAGTTTGAATTGTGGGAGTTTTTGAGAATATAGCTTATGCTTTTATCATATATTGGTATCCATGTTTATCTCATTTCAAACTCGATATGTCACGTGGTATTTGCTTTGTCTCATGTGTGTAGGTATGAAGATTGAAGATCAATATGTTGCACACCCTGATGAGAAAAGCTTTGAGATTTGATGATTGTTGAAGATTGAAGAACAAACGATGAAGATTTAAACATTTGTATCTTTCCATCTTTAGGGTTCATGGGAGGGTAGATTTGTATAGGTCATTAATTGATAATTCAGATTTTTTTTATGTATGTACCGGCATAGACATAGGGGGAGATTTGTAAGGACATTTTTGTCCATTATCAATATGTATGTCATACGCCGTTACACCGTTGAAGAAATTCAAGATCGCATCTACATCAACGGATCCGAATATCAAAGTGTTTTCAACATCATAGCCTCTGCGAGAATGAACTTGGTAAAATTTTGTTTTTACGTTCCTTAAAATTCATATTTAGTATTGGGAAATTTTTATAAAATGTTTTTTATAAAAATTAGAAGTAAGTTTTTTCAAGCAAAATGAGGCCTTTTAAAAGTTTTTTATTTTTTCTGGGAAAATCGGACCGGTCCGCCTCCCTACCGGACCGATCCGCCACCGGACCGGTCTGCCCTCTACCCGGACCGATCCGCCTTGCTCGAAGGCCAGTATACCACGGATCGAATGCGAACCGAAGAAAGAAAATTTTAAAAGAACAGATCCGAGGTCGGACCGATCCGCCCCCAAGCCGGACCGATCCGCCTGGGATAAACTCGAGCAGTTCCGTCAGATTTTTATCCACCATCTTATATTTCCTATATATATAACTATTCCGATGGTGTATTTCTTTAAGTCTTTGAGAAAACGTTTTTAAGAGTACAAACACAACAAGACTTCACTTTTTGATGTGCCAAACATCTTTTTGATTCACACACAAAAAATCCCAATTACTTTTGTGAATCTTTTGGAACCCTAGAACACAAACTTTATTGTTGTTCATCTTTGTGGAGAGATCTTTGCAACCGAGGGCTGCGTGTCATTGCTGAGGGAGTCTCTACAAAGTTTTTATGGCTGCGTGTCATTGAGGAGAGCTGTGGTTCTTCCTTCGTTGTTTGGGCTGCGAGTCCTTGGAGGGTGCTGCGTGTATTCTCTTGCTGAGTTCAAGACTGCGTGTCTTTGTGGGTTGGCTGCGCGTTGATCCATTGCAGATTTCTCTATGTAATTGTAAGTTGCGGCTTGTATATTCATAGTGAAATAAAGGTTTTACCCGAAAGGGGTTTTTTTTCCTGAAATTTGTGTCTCAGCATATTTTTGTGTCACATGCTTTATTTAGTTATGGATTGACACACGCACCTTAGATGCATGTTTAGGGGCTGAAATTAAATAAGTGTGCTATATTGGAAAGTTGCCAAGTTAATCAATTATCACACGTTCTCAAATGTTTTAACAAATGTTTTAACAAATTACAGAATCACTGGATATGCAAGATATTCTAAAATCAGTTTAGTCAAAACTAAATTAGACTTTAAACCTTTCAAAATAACCACAGATTAAGAGGGAATCTTGTTGTGAAATATCCAAGATCCTAACACTTTCTGATTTTGAAAATATTAAAGATTGAAAGTGCAATCCCCAATCAAGATCTCAAAACTAGATCCAAGTCTGATAGTTTGAGTAAAATGAAATCATAATGAAAATTGTTAGTTTAGGGTTTGAAAACATAAAAACAGTTTTAAAATAACCAGCAAACAAGATTTCTCGAAATAAGAAAGCAAGATAGTAAACTATCAATGTGATTTATATCACAGAGAGTAGATCTCAAGTTTCTATGTAGAGAAACTGAAAACTCTACCAACCTGACTAAGTTAGAAGGATGATCAAGAATAAGAGAGGATAACTTCTCAAAACACGATCTAAACACTCAGGTTTAAACTCTCAGAAAAGTATTTCTGGTTTAGGGTTTAACGAAGTTTGGATTAGGGTTTCTATTTCTCTCTCTAGCTAATCTTTCTCTTTCTTCCCTCTCTTCTCTCATTTTTCTCTCAAATGAGAAAATTGCAAAAGTCTCTAATTGCATCACCCAAGGCATCTATTTATACTAGTAATCGAAGGATCTTGAATGATGGCATAAACCAAGGGCTGGGATTAATGGAATTTAAATCGATGCAAATCTGATTGGTTAAAATCAGATCACTTGGATTGATTCTAATCACATGCAGACCGTAGATTAAGTCGATCCAAAGGTCCAGAATAAGTCACAGACATGTGAGTGATAAGAAACACAAATCGAACCGTTGTGTGTTCAACATATGTAGGCTCAAGATTAACTCTCATACGCGTGTTTTTGGTTTCCAAAAAATTCCAGTTTCACCCACAAATATTTCTGCCACTTTTGGTTTCTACCCAAGATAGTTTTAAGGCATAAAATATATTTACAAATCAACCCTAAAACCTTATTAACTTCCAATTTTAATTTCCAAAAAATATTTAAAATTCTTAGAAAATATTAAATAAATCCCAAAAATTATTTAAAAATCATTTTCAGGGAATTTAATTCACACAAGGTCATCACATGAATAAGACACTATATGTATGCAGCCCTAGTGTGTGGTGTATGTGTTATACCTTCATGAACTTGTAGAGGAATATCAATGAAGCTTTGAAAGTTCTGAGGCATTTTGGTTTATCTAGGGATAAACACAATTATGTCACTATTTCCAAACTAGATAAGATCCTATATAATGAAGACTCAAATGAGTCAAAGATATAGGGTGCTTCAATCTACTCCTTTGGAAATATGAAACAAAATCTCCTTTGAGTCAACAAGGACTCATAGGAATACAAAAAGAAATAAGGAAATACTATTCCTATATAAAAAAAATTTATCTACTCAATCTCCTAGAAATTGAAAAAATTACATAACTTAACTATGTACAAACCATTACCTTATCAAAATCTTGATGGAATAAAGAGGTACTGAAATCTGCAATAAGATACTTAAGATCAACTTCATTAGATGAGAATGTATAAGGGTGTCCAAGTGGACTCAAAATTTCTCCCCCATTTTGTCTCAAATGGACAAATGGTAGCAAGAATCAAATAGGAGAGTTATAAATAGGTAGATAAGCAGTAACTTGAATAAACAACGAGAATTCACACGAATCTCCTACATAAAACAGATATAAGAGGTGTTCTTTGTCATTATTATAACATCCATGCCTTACATCCTCAGAGATTGATTATAAGCATTGGGAAATCTAGCAATTATACAAACTAAGCAAAAGAATTATTCAGCCAAAACCACGCCAATTGATTTGCATAAAGATTCAAAACGCTTGAAATCCAAAGGTTTTGTAAACATGTCAGCCAATTGTAGATAAATAGGCAAGTAATTAATCTCTAGTTCTTTTGATTCAACTAATTCTCGTATGAAGTGATATCGAATTTTAATATATTTAGTGCGAGAATATTGAACTGGATTCTTAAATATGTTGATTGCACTTTGGTTATCGCAATAGAGATGTAGTTTTTCTTCATTTATACTGTAATCTCTCAGCATTAGTTGCAGCCATAATAATTAGGCACAACCACTTCGAGTTGCGATATATTCAGATTCTGCAGTGGATAACGAAGTGCAGTTCTATTTTTTGCTGTTCCAACCAACCAAGTTGTTACCGATGTAGTAACATGCGCCTAAAGTACTTTTACTATCGTCGAAACACCCATCCCAATCAGCGTCAGTGTATCCTACTATTGCACTCGATATGTCATTAGTGTACCACAACCCTAAATTGTGAGTGTCATTTATGTATTTAATTATTCTCTTTGCACATAATAAATGGCTCTTTTTAGGATTATTTTGATAGCGGGCACATACACAAACAGTGTACATGATATCAGGGCGCGAGGTAGTTAGGTAAAGTAAACTTCCTATCATACTATGGTATAAGGTAGAATCAATAGATTTACCATTTTCATCTTTGGAGAGTTTGACATAGGTACTCATAGGCGTTCTAGCTTCTTTAGCTATATCTAGGCCAAACTTTTTTACAATATCTAATGCATATTTAGATTGCAAAACAAATAAACCTTCTAAATTTTGTTTAACTTGAAGACCTAAGAGACATTTGGAATTCTTTGTGCATAATGTTTGAGAAAGACTTAGCTTCTGAAGGGGAGGTGAATCCAAAAATGATATCGTCAACATATACTTGATCAATAGTAATATTTTTGTCCAAATGTTTGACAAGCAAGGTCTGGTCATTTCCTCCTCTCCTAAATCCATTATCTAACAGAAAGGTGGATAGACGCCAATACCAAGCTCTAGGAGCTTGTTTTAACCCATAAAGAGTTTTCTTAAGATGATAAACATGATTAGGATGATGAGGGTCAATAATCCATTTGGGTTGTTTTACATAGGTCTCCTTAGTTAAAATTCCATTAAGGAAGGCAGACTTTACATCCATTTGGTAAAGTGTGAGGCAAGTGACAGGAGCAAACATTTCCTCGAAATCTATTCCTTTAATATGAGAGTATCCCTGGGCAACTAATCTAGCTTTATTCCTAATGACCATCCCAGACTCATCAGTCTTATTTTTAAAAATCCAATATGTGACAATAACCCTTTTATTTTCAGGCCAGGGTACAAGATACCAAACATCATGAATGACAAATTGAATAAGTTCCTCTTGCATTACACTAATCCACAAAGGGGTTATTAAAGGCTTCATTTACATTTTTGGGCTCAATAAGAGACAAAAAACATGCAAAATGAGCAATGTTGCGAAGTTGAGATCTTGTACGAACAAGTTTTATAGGGTTACCAACAATGTTATCTAAAGGATGGTCTTTGGAAACCCAGTTCGGCACTTCAGGGGTCTCAATTGGTAAAAGCTCAGTTATTTCAGGAGAGTCATAATTTAAAAGGCTTTCAGACTCATCCATAATAGTTGGTCTAGTAGTTTTACTTTCTACAGAAGTGTCATTTACAATCACATAATGGATTCCATCATGGTCTTAGTACGCAAGTTATAAATTCGATAGGCTCTACTGTCAGGTGAATAACCTAAAAATATAGCTTTATCTCCTTTTATTTCAAACTTAGATAAATGTTCTATATCTTTACAAATATAACATATACTACCAAATGTCCTAAGATATTTAAGATTTTGTTTCTTGCCATACCAAAGTTCATAGGGGGTCTGTTTAAAATTCTTCCTAAGGTAGACTCTATTGATAATGTGGCATGTAGTACGAACTGAGTCAACCCAAAAGTATTTGGGTAAATCTTTGGTCTGTATTAAAACTCTTGCCATTTTCTGAGTTATTCTATTTTTTCGCTCGGCTATCCCATTTTGTTGGGGTGTCTTGGGAGCACTGAACTCGTGTTTGTAACCATTATAGTCACAATATTCAATGAACTTGAATCTATGAAGTCACCTCCTCTATCACTAGGAATTCTATCTACTTGGGAATCCTTTTAATTTTCTATACGAAGTAAGATTTTCAAAAACCCTCTAAAGGTTTCAGACTTCTTCTTTAGAAAAGCAACCTAAGTAAATATCGTGTAATCATCAACCATAACTAGAATGTAACTATTTCCACAAAGACTAATAGTGCGAGAAGGACCCATTAGGTTCATATGAATCAGTTCTAAAGGTTTAGAGGATAGATAGTCTTTAACTCTTTTATGAGATGCCTTAACTATTTTTCCTTCTTGACAAGGACCACATACTATGTTAGAAATAGGTTTTATTTTAGGAATACCTCTAACAATTTCCTGAGAGGACAATTAACTAAGGCTGTCATAATTTATGTGACCCATTCTGTTATACCATAATTCATTGTCATCCATTCTGGAAATGTTACACACCTCTGTACTTAGATTGATTGTGTAATAGTTAATTGGAGTACGGAGTCCTGTAATGATGCCCTCATCATTTTCATTTAAAATTTTACAATTGTTCTTCGAAAAGGTGACAGTATGATTGGAGTCACACAATTGTGAAATACTTAGTAGATTAGCCTTAAGACCCTTTACTAATAAAACATCTTCAAGAACATGTAATACTTCTTCATGGAGTGTTCCTTTGCCAACGATCTGGGCTGAACCTCCATCTCCAAATAAGACTTTGCCTCCGGAGAAGTTAGTTTTGTTTAAAAGTTTAGATTTATCCCCAGTCATATGCTTGGAACATACAGAGTTTAAATACCATCCAAGCATGGTGTGTTCATCTTTCAAAGCACGGATCACTATGTTACATGTCATATGGGGTACTAGATCCTCCTTTCTTACCTAAATTGCTCTTATTTTCAATTTTCGCTTATTAGCTCGTATTTGATAAATCTTGCGAGCATTATATTTTTGTTTAAACAAATTTTGCGCAATTTTATTGTTGTTATAAACATTTTGAGCATTTGGTCGAGAAAAGACTCTAGGATTATTTCTTGTCGATTGTCTTTTAGTATTAGATCTTATCTTTCTCTTTTGATAGTTAGAGTTTCTATCTGGTGGTTTAGGAAGGACATATTTGTTACGGCTTCTCTTAGAATAGTTAAAATTCTGATAGGTAAATGAGGGATAGGTAGTTTGGTATAGGCATTTAGAATAACAACCATCTAAAGAACGTTCGTAGACATCACAGTATGAGCAATACAGATTGCTCATAGCAGTTAAGTCTTTAGGAAAGTTGTTGAACATAGGTTTCCCTAAATTATGACTTTTAGCATTATTTTAGAGGGAACAGTTTGAAATGAGGTCTCACTCTTTCTAATGGGAGGACAAACGTACTTGACTTTAAGTTGAACATTATGCTTAGAGGTACTTGTCTCACCAATGTTTAACTACTGTTGATTTTTATCAAAATCATTTTTCAAAGATTGAAAGTCTGGACAAATTTCCATAAGGTTTTTTCCCACCAATAACAAA
Source organism: Sambucus nigra (assembly GCA_949130495.1). NCBI lineage: Eukaryota > Viridiplantae > Streptophyta > Magnoliopsida > Dipsacales > Adoxaceae > Sambucus > Sambucus nigra. The sequence continues at coordinate 658,291,874 of OX422213.1, read as the reverse complement.
CTTTATGGTTTCAAAAGGTTTAGTTTGCTTGATATTTTTGGTGTAAAAGCCTATTCGAGATCTGTCGTCAGAATTGGTCTGATTATCAGCAACACAGTCCTCAAAACAATTAGAATTGCTTTCAAATTTTGAATTTTTTTTAAGACTGTTGAGGCCTTTTCTTTTGTTTGTTCTAATTCTAATAACAGTCCTTTATACTTATTTTCCAAAACATTATTGGATTCAGTCAAGTCTTTCATTCTTTGTTCAAAAGCCTTTATTTCCTCATTGTGAGTTAAACTTTGAGACGTATACTCTTTAGCATTTTGTTTAACTATTTGGTTTAAGGACTCTAATTTCTTGGAAAGATCTTTCACAAGCTTCTCTAGTCTAGCGCTTTTCTTGAGTGTTTTAATGTAAAGTGTGTGAATGTCAGGAAGGTCCTCATTATCGAAGTCACTAAGTGATTTGTGTTTAATGTCCCCTATCGATTCAATTTTAGGACTCACACACACATTGGCATCATCAACAAGGCATTCACTTTAACTAACACACACGATTTTCAGTACTACAATCATTCTCAAGCATTAAGGCAAATACATCCGTAGAAGCAACATCAATCATGGTATGATCAATTTCCTCATCATCATTGTAGATTATCTTAGAAGAGAATGACATGCAAGGGTTATAAGAGTTGGATATCTCAGGTTCATCATTTTCAGAATCACTTGAGTCACTCCAAGTCTTGCATAGCTGAGCCCTATTGTGTTTGGGGTTTTTGTCTAAGTTAACCCTACAGTCACTAGTCATGTGTCCAAATTTTCCACATCTACAACATTCAACATTTTTAAGGTCTTTCTAAAGTCTCTTGTGATCATCAGTCTTTTGTTTGTCATGTCTTATCTCATGAGGCATATTATTAGAGGTGTTAGAGTAATTAGGTTTCCTTTGTCTAGAAGCAACTTTGTTTCTAAAGTTTACAATCTTTTTGAATTGCTTAGACATAAGATCAATCTGATTATCCAAGTTATCCAAGTCACAGTCCTCATTAGAGTTAAGGCAAGGTCAGGTTTAATCAACTTAGATGACAAAACAAGATTATAATTACCCTATTTTTTATTAGTCTGGATCAATTGTTTCTTGAATTCTAGATCCATTTCCACAGTTCTTAGTTTACTACTGAGGAGTTCTGGGGTAAGCTTTTGATCATCCATTTCCTCAATTGCATATTTTTTATTATCAAACTTCTATGGAAGTGATCTTACAATTTTTGAAACAATCTCTTTCCTATCATATGTTATACCGTTTGCATGAAGCTTACTTACAATGTCAGTTAACCTAATATAGAAATCATCAAAGGATTCAGTCTCAGACATGACTAGAGAGTTATACTGCTGGATAAGCATTTGAGTTTTAACATCTTTAACTCTCGTATCACCCTCATGTGCGGTTACAAGAGTATGCCACGCTTACTTAAAAGTTGTGCCAGATGAGATCCTCGTGAACTAATGTTCGTTAATAAACATAAATATGACATTCTTGCCTTTATTGTTACATAGTGAAATTTGTTTCTCATCTTTAGTGAATTCACTTAGTAACTTACTGAACCTCACAAGACTTCCTTCAGTAGATAGTTTAGTCGGAAAAGTGTAACCATTTTCTATAACTTCCCAGACATCATCTCCCAGAGTTCCTTGAATGAAAGAAAGCATCCTTACCTTCTAGTAAGGAAAATTGGTTCCATCAAAGAGAGGGGGTCTGGACAGGTTACCTAGTCTCTCTAATTTCTCGTCCATACTTTTGTTTTGAAAAAACAATTTTAAAAACACAGGATCAAAAAGAATTTAAAACAACCAAGCTCCGATACCAATTGAAAAATTGCACTTAAGACATCTAATACATGGATTAAACTGTTAAAATGGTTCCGAACTGTTTGTTGGAGAAACTCTTAATTCAAAACAAAACTTAACACAAGATGTGTTTAAAATGATTACCAAAATATTTTGAATGAGTTTGAACAAGTTATTTCAGATCTAAAATGAACCAGTTTTGAAAAATAAAACTTAAACTATTAAATCAACTTAGCATAGAAGAAGGTGATGAGAGTATGAGGAAGTGCACAAGTAAATTTTTAACATGGTAAAACCCCACCCAATTGGGAAAACATCCACGGTGACCTCTACATCACAAAATGAAAAATCCACTAAAATCAGAGTAACAAATTACAAGTTATTTAACAATCAAACCACACAAACACACCTAAACTAAATTTAGAATCGTTACCAACTCCTCTGGATTAGATCTGAATTCTCTGAAGGTTGTTGTTGTTCATGTTCTCTCCAGCTTTGTAACTTTACTCGATTATAGATTTACGTCAACTCAAACAAGTTCAAGATCATACAACCAACACTTTAAGTGTGGTAGAGTGAAAGTGAAGTGGTGATGTGATTTCTAACATATCCATGCAATACACTCACATTTAATACAGACCGAATGTTTTAACAAATTACAGATTCACTAGATTTGCAAGATATTCTAAAATCAGTTTATTCAAAACTAAATCAAACTTTAAACCTTTTAAAATAACCGCATATCAAAAGGGAATCTTATTGCAAAATATCCAAGATCCTAACAGTTTCTGATTTTGAAAATATTAAAGATTGAAAGTGCAATCCCCAATCAAGATCTCAAAACTAGATCCAAGTCTGATCGTTTGAGTAAAATGAAATCAGAATAAAAATTGTTGGTTTAGGGTTTGAAAACATAAAAATAGTTTTAAAATAACCAGCAAACAAGATTTCTCTAAATAAGAAAGCAAGATAGTAAACTATCAATGTGATTTGTATAACAGAGAGTAGATCTCAAGTTTCTATGTAGAGAAACTGAAAACTCTACCAACCTGACTAAGTTGGAAGGATGATCAAGAATAAGAGAGGATAACTTCTCAAAACACGATCTAAACACTCAGGTTTAAACTCTCAGAAAAGTATTTCTGGTTTAGGGTTTAACGAAGTTTGTATTAGGGTTTTTATTTCTCTCTCTAGCTAATCTTTCTCTCTCTTCTCTTTTTTTTCTCTCAAACAAGGAAATCACAAAAGTATCTAATTGCCTCACCTAAGGCATCTATTTATACGAGTAATCGAAGGATCTGGAACGATGGCATAAACCAAGGGCTAAGATTAATGGAATTTAAATCGATGTAAATCTAAGGGTTCACAAGTAGAGGTGCAATAATCATATCTGATTTGTTAAAATCAGATCACTTGGATTGATTCCAATCATATGCAGACCGTAGATTAAGTCGATCCAAGGGTCCAGAATAACTCACAGGTATGTGAGTGATAAGAAACACAAATCAAATTGTTGTGTGTGCAACACGTGTAGGCTTAAGATTAACTCACATACGCGAGTTTTTAGTTTTCGAAAAATTCCAGTTTCACCCACAAATATTTATGTCGCTTTTATTTCTACCCAAGACAGTTTTAAGGCATAAGAAATATTTACAAATCAACCCTAAAACTTTATTAAGTTCCAATTTTAATTTCCAAAAAAATATTTGAAATTCTTAGAAAATATTAAATAAATCCTAGAAATTATTTAAAAATCATTTTAAGGGGATTTAACTCACACAAGGTCATCACATGAATAAGACACTATATGTATGCATTCCTAATGTGTGGTGTATGTGTTATTCCTTCATAAACTTGTAGAGGGATATCAATGAAGCTTTGAAAGTTCTGAGGCTTTTTGGTTTATCTAGGGATAGACACAATTTTGTTACTATTTCCAAACTAGATGAGCTCATATATAATGAGTCAAAGATATGGGGTGCTTCAACCCACAATAAAAGTTAGAATTACTTAGAATGCAAAAATAATAACAAATAGATCGGATATACATGGTTCGAACTTGAGGTTGGCCTATACCCATGGATAAAGGGAGAGAGATCGATTTATTGACTTTCATAGGGTTGGCAACAGTTGGAGTGTTAGGGATGCTAGCTGAGAGTCCAAGTAGTCACGTTAAATTATAATCCATTTAATGTAATCTAGATCGTTCATACTTATAGACCTAGGCATCCTACAACTTTAGGCCTCTTTGTGCTTATCCTGACAGATTATTGTCTCCCATTGGTGATGATCTTTCGATTTGTTGATATTGTAAGGACAAATTTTCATATAGTGTTAATTTGTATATATTGGCATTATTCCAGACAAAAACCAATTTGAGTCATAGATAGATTTTATCTTGTCATGATTTCAACATAGTCTATGACGTGTTATTTTGAAGATGTAGCGGCCAAGCTTAAAGATAGATCATGCCGTGTTTATTGGTGCACGTTTCACGTCATCATATCACATTGAATTCTGAGATACTCTTAGGTATTAACGCATAATGTTTATAGGAGTCGAAAAATATTTTAAATATGATTTAAGGATGTAATTTTGTTTAAAAATGATTTTAAAAGGATTTAACTTCGTTTATTCTGAGATAAACATGTTTTAGAGTCGTGTCGATCTTTCCCTTGAGTTTAGAAGGATCAAACGACATTTGTTGTCTTTCAAATGACAATAACAAGTCGTTCTAATGACATGCGCATCTTGTTTAAACGAGATGCGTATAGTTGTTCTAATGAAAGGCCAATATCATTCAAACGATGCACCAACTTAAGTTTTTTTATTTAAGGATTTTTTTGCCCATAATTTCAAGGTGTGCAGAACAAAAATCACATAAACATAACCCTTTCATTTTATGCACTTTCTTGTAACGGTTTTTTCAAGTTAAAAATATCATTTGTGTTTCAAAATCCGACCTTTCATATACATATGCAATAGAGATCTTGGTTTAGCACCATCTAGAGTTTGTTCATCTCTTTGAACATTATTTCATCGAGTTTTATAATAAAGAAGCTGTGGACTTCGTGTCCTGAATCGTAGACGATTGCCAAAGTTATCTCAGATACCGAGACATACGAGAACTCGTGTATTATGAACCTTGCATAGGTGGACTCCTACGTTGCACTGTGGAGGAGATGTTGAAGAATAAAAGAGCATTAAGGCTTATGGGGGTATCGAGTCGTTGAGTAAGTCTACTAGCTGTACTTTGTAAAACCGTATCATAGTGATTGTCTAGCTTGGGTTATCCAAAGTTTTTTCCCTTAACGGTTTTCTTGTATATCGGCATTGTGTGTTCTGGGACTTTGATTTATTTTACTTGTTTAATATCACCTAGATACATGCTTAGGATTAACAAGATAAAATTAGGTTAACTGAGATTGGTTCACAAAATTGGTGTGAATTAAAATTGGAAAAAGTTTTTAGAAAAATTGTTTCCACCTGAAGCACTCATAAAAAGAGGCCTACAAATTGGTATTAAAGCTAGAAATACTTTATATTGAGTGAGATCTCATGTGCTTGTAGGTATGAATTTCGAAAATTTTAATGCGTTTTCCTATTTTTTATGGCAAAAATTACACTTATTGAAAAATGCGAATGAAAAGTGCACTTAAGGCTATTGATGAACGTGTTTGGTTAGCGGTGGAAAAAGGGTGGTCACCACCGATCACGAGAGATGGAGTAGCCACTAGTCTAAACTTGTTGAATCATGGACTGAAGCCAAATATAGACTTTCACTTTGTAATTCTAAGGTTTTAAATGTTATTTCCTCCTTTGTCACCCCGGAAGAGTATAATCGTATTATGATGTGTGAGACATCGAAAGAGGCTTGGGATGTTCTTGCACTTACTCACTAGGGAACTAGCACGGCTAGGGCGTATAAACTTTAAAACCTCACTACCCAATTTGAGATGATTAAGATGTTAGAGAGTGAGATGTTTGATGATTTTTACACTAGATTGTCTCATATTGCCAACTCGTCGTTTAACTTAGGAGAAAAAAATACCTGACAACCGATTCATAAAGAAAATATTAAGGTTGTCGTCTACTAGATTTGATAAAAAAATGACCATTTAAAAATCCTTGGGTATGCTTGAATAAACAAAACTAAAAGAGCTTGTAGGTGACTTACAAGCCTATAAACTTAATATGTTTACCTCCAAGCAAGTGCCAAAGAAAGAAAACGGTAAAGGTGAAGAAGGCAAACTTTAAGTTGCAAGGAAGTTTGATAGAGCGTACCGTAGAAAATATAATACATTAATTGAGGACCTTATGGCACGAGAGAAAACTCTTTGGGAGAAACAAGAATATGTTGAGGGTGAGATAAATTGTCTTCGTGGTTTTATGGAGGCTTTGAAGAAGGAGATTCTAGAGTTTGAGGAGTCTAGGCATTTGCTTGAGTCTAAGTTTAGTGATCTTGAGGAGAGATTGAGAGATCCAAGTAAGGTGAAGCATGATTTGGAGGCTAGGTCAGAAAAGTTGGATAGGACTTTAGGCACCGTACAAATCAAGAATAATAGGTGTGGTACAGGCTTCGATGATCATGTTGCACCCCTTCCTAAAGCCAATACCAATAGTGTGATAGAGCCAACTAGGAATGTTAGGAGAGGTCTACATTTAGGTCACATTCCTCATCATGTTTACACTTGCACTCATCGCGGTAGGAAGGGTCACCTTAGGCGTTATTGTTATGACCTTAAAAAATGGTCCTAAGAAATTTAAAAATAAATTCATTTCGGTTCCCGAAACCCCCATGCGTCGTTACACACCTACTTGGGTTAGGAATCAGACTTAGTGGCTTTAGGAATTAAACTTCATGACTCTTGTTTGCTTTCATATGATACTTCTCATGATAGTCCTTACGGATGATTCTTTTAGCCATGTTTGTCTACGTTAGTTTTTTCTTCATGATATATATCTTGCTAGTGTTATGACATGTTTATCTCTTTGTATTATATTTTTCATTTATTTGAGTCTTATTTGGAAACAAAAAGATTTTATTTTGATAAAAAATTGAAATACAAAAATATTTTTGGTTTCATATATTTTTAAAAAATACAAAAAGATTTTGTTTTTTGAGTAAAAAATATTAAAAAACACAAAAAGATTTTCGGTTTATTTTTGGGTCGTGAGTTTACATGTTTGATGTGGCATATTGGTGTACTTGGACCCCCATATGGTCATAATTATAGATGCGTATAATGATCTTAACCATTAACTAATGGGGTTGTTTTGAAGATGATTTGCATTTGGATTCGACTTTGTATATATGCCATTGCACGCATATGCATGAAATTTTATGAATGTTTTACTTCTTATGCATATTTGAGTTTGGTGAGACGTTTTCCTATCAATTTTTCATCTATGCATTATTAGATTTAGAAGGAGGTGTTCATGTAAGTTCGTTTCCAAGAGGACTAATATTGCTTATATTGAAAAAAATGAGGAGTGTTCACGAGAAAGGGCTGTGAGAGAATAATAATCTTCTTGTGAAAGCCACCGTTTAAAAGTGCCCGAGAAAAAATTAAGGCAATAAAAAGAAACATATGCCAAAATGGGGCCAATAGGTATTAATATGCCAAGTATAACCCCGTCCCATATATAGACCACCTCAGCCAGGCTGACCCGCACTAATCAGTCCCTAATGGTGAAATGTGTCTCAATAAGGGGCTCAGCTCGAGCTAACTCTGCCTCGGCCTAGCGACCCTTAAGAGGCGACCTCGACGTCATCCTCCAAAATCATCAACATGCCTAGGACTGTGTTTCGGCCAGATCGGATCAAAAAATGACCCTTCGAAAAAAATCCAATTTTTTTGGAAATAAAATATTTGTTCCGATTTTTGATCCAATTTTTTTGAAAAATCAAAAAAGTTTTCGAATTCGAAAAATCGAAAAATCGGAAAAAAAATCGTAAATTCAAAAAATATACTAAAAATTCAGAAATTTTGGAAATTCCAAAATTTCAAAAAAATTAATATAAGATTTTTGATTACTCGAAATTCTCATTTTAAAGAAATCGAAAACAAGATTTAACCCAACATGTAAATATATAAGGATTTAATCATTTTTTTATTTGTGTAGAGGATAGAGGGATATTCTCCTTTTATAGAGGAAGTTTTGGGGCCTCTCTTCCTCTCTTAGCCGATGTGGGACACATGAGAATGTTTAAAAAAATTGGAAATCGGAAAATATTTCGAAAATAATTCGAAAAAATCGGATCGGAAAATCAAAAATTCAGAATTATTTCCAATTTTCGATCCGATTTTTTTTGAAAAAATCAAAAATCGAAAAATAAAAAATCGAAAACCTTATATAAGTTCGAAAATCGAAAAATATCAGATCGAATATTGGAAAAATCGGAATGTTCGAAAAAAAACATAACCCTAAACATGCCTCACTTCTTTAGTCCTGTAAGCTGCAGACCCTCATCCTCTGCCTGCTATAGGACAAGGACAACGGGATAAGATTTCCTAGTATGGAAGGAATCTTCAATGGATCATAAATCTATGACTTGACCTCGGACAGGACAGGTGGCCGACAATGGACACTTGGCAGAGCACGTGAGTTAGGGAATGTGTGAGAGTGCGCGCATGAGCTACAGATCCCACGTATATCAAGATCGTTATAACAACATCTCCCTCACATGTGAGGGAATATTTAATTATCATGACCTATATGTGACAAAGACAGCTGACTCCTCCTTATTGGCTTGGAACATTCTACACATGCTTATTACATGCTTGGGGGGCACACCACACCCCCCATGCACAATAAAAACGTGTCTCCTACATCATTGTAAATAATGGATTATTATAAACCCTACTAAAACTCTGTAAAAAACATTGTGAGGGAGAGAAAGCTTGAGTGTTTGTATCCCAAGGCCATTAGAGCCCATTTTAGTGGATTTCATAAACTCACACAGTGGATGTAGGCTCTTTAAAGGCTGAACCACTTATATCTGGTGTCATTTTCCTCTTTTCCTCAACTTTTTTTATAATTTTGTACCTGTTATACACCATTGTTGTACCTGTTTGAGCTTACTAATCACTTTGATCTGGTGATACCAATTCTGGTATCATCAATCTGGTGCCGACTGTGGGAACAAGATAACCATCTTCTTCCCTTTATTTGTAGCTACTCCATCGAATTCTCTAGTGGTGGTCCAATATCATCCTTAGTTGAGCTTGAACCACCATTGGCAGAGCTTTGGTTTGAGTTTGAGCTCTTTTTCTGCTCTTTCAGCTCACTTCCAATACATCAGTTGATTTTTTTTATCATCAAAACTCTTTGATGGCATCAGATCCTCCTACTTTAGGTGGACCCGGTACTATCCAATCCCCACCTCAGTCAGAAATAGCTGTAGTGGCGATGAATTTATACTCCTTGGTGGATAGTCGATGACAGATGTACGCAACATTTTCTGCCTTTAGCTAAAATATGGTGGTTAGACTTTCCAGTGTTGGAGGTGAGACTGTCACTCCACCCGCCAGGGAAGGTGCTTCAGATCCAATGGCTAGGGGACCACCCCAGGCCCTACTCAAAGATCTTCCTCTTCAACATAGGCATAGAGACCTGGTCGACCCTAGGCGTTTACACCTGGGGAGGCCGGGTAAAGAATGCCCAGATGATGAGGATAAGAAGTACGATGACTAGGACGACAGGGAATATTAGGAGCCTTACGAAATTTCTAGAGGCACTGTGTGGCCAATACAACCTAACCGAGGCTGCAGTGGTAGGTCGAGCCGATAGTGAAGGCCTAGAGCATCAGCATTGGATAAACTAAGTGGGGGATCGGCCTTCGATAGGCTAGACCCAGTAGCACATGATATGAGAAATCGCCTCTCTAGATCTAGAAGTATCACAGGTTTCAGAAGGAATGACAAGTGTGATGACCGTTGACCCTCTAGGTCGAAATGAGGAACACCAAGAGGTGAATAGCCGACAGAGGATAGTTGCCAGAGAGCCCTCAGTTCGGCCAAATGGTAGAGAAGGGGATATAGATAATGTGTCCCAAGCTGAGGTTATAGCAGCTACCAAGAGATCCTATAATGTCTCTATTCAGATACTGGAAGACAAGTTAGGGAACATTATAAAAAGTTGAGATCCCTTGAAGAGGGGATACAATAAAGGCTCCCCCTTTGTGGATAAGATCATGAGTTATCTAACCTCGACTAATTAAAGTCATTGGTAGTGACACCCAAGTATGATGGGAACACTAATCCAGTCCACCATCTGGAGATATATCAATTAGATGCTGATATTTACTCAGTCTTAAATGAGATAAGGTGTCATGATTTCCCAAGAACCTGACCACAGAAACTCCTGTATGATTTACTTATCTCCTTAAAAACTCAATTGAGAATTACAAACAACTTGCAGAGAGGTTTATACACAACTTCTGCTTCGGGGTGAGACTGCAAAAGAAGATGACACACCTGCTATACGTGAAGTAGGGACATAATGAAAATTTGAGAGAGTACATGGAGAGGATAAATAAAGAGAAATTGGAGGTTAAAGATTACTAAGAGAGTATTGCAATGACATCTCTGATCAGAGGTCTACATAAAGGAAAACTACTTTGGAAGCTTACAAAAGATCCTCCGAAGTCTATGACCGAACTACTGGCTACGACTGTAAAGGTCCTGAATGGGGAGGAGGCTATAGATGCCAAAGGTGAAGATGATAAGAGGATAAGCAGTGGATGTAAGTTTCATAAGAAGAACAAGGATAGTAAGAATAGGTTGGAGGACGATAAGTTCACTGACTATACCCCTCTAACTGTCAGTTATGAGCACATCTTGAATGAAATCAAGAACGATCGATCTTTAAAGTGGCCGAAAAAGATGAAAGCTCCTCCTCATAATAGGGATAGAAACATGTGGTGTGAATTTCATAAAGACCACGACCATACAATCGACAAGTGTTTCTCTCTCAAGGATGATATTGAGAGAATGCTGAAAGCTGGCAAGCTGAGAAAGTATATTGACAAGGGCAGTTCCAAGGGTAGCCGAGACGAGGCCAGGCAAAAGATAAATGACAATTGCAAGCCTGATGCTCCAGCCAACTAAGATGATGAAGACTCGGATGATGATGATGAGGTAGACCCTAACCTGCCGCCTCCAATTACCGACCCTAAGGGTCGGCTGAACATGATTTCTTTTAGGGTTAAGATAATTTGTGGAGGACTTGTCGGAAGGGGAAAATAGGCTGCTGACACAAACTCTCACGTAGCAAAGGCCAAGGCTTTTCCTTCGAAATCCAAAGAAGTGCACTAAGCGGCAATAGAGCCGAAGAAGGTAAAAAGAATTAAAGTTATAATGAATACTTTAATTGTTGTTTTTTTTACTAGATTTTAAGGGGATCATAGCTCCACGCGATGACCCAGTGGTAATTACCACCTTTGTGCATGTGTATGAGGTTCTGAGAATACTGGTAGACGAAGGAAGATCAACCGATGTGATGTTTTGGGACTGCTACAAGGGTTTAGGGTTGAACAAGAAGAGGTTGGTCCCATATCACCATCCCCTTATTGGTTTTAGCGGTGATAAAGTGCACCTTTTTGGAATTTATGAGATGGAAGTCAGGATGGGGAACTGCTGGCTCCATTACGAAGAAGATCAATATATTTTTTATGGACAAGAGCATCTACTCGGCCTATAACATAATCTTGGTAAGGGTAGCCCTTAAGTAATTTAAGGCCGTGCCCTCAACAGTTTACCAGATGATTGAATTCCTGAATCCGTATAGGGTCGAGGAAGTGCAGGGTGACCAAGTTGAGGCACATAAATGCTACTTCAACTTAGCTGAGGAAAGGGAGGCATATAAATGAGTGACTATAATATACAACATTGATACCATAGACCTCAAAGATGAATCAAAGTTAAAGAAGGGTGAAACAACTGAGGAGGTAAAATTCATCATCCTCAATGAGGACGAGCCAAAAAAACTTGTCAAAATTGATAAAGTCATGAAGAAAGTAATCAAAGAGGAGATAATTAAGCTATTGAAGAGGAGGCAGAGCATTTTTGTTTGGAGCCACGAAGATATGCCCGGCATCGATCCAAAGACCCTTTGCCATAGCTCAATGTGGCCCAGGATGCTAAGCCAATTCAACAAATAAGAATAGTCTAATCCCGAGAGAAATATGATGTCATCCAAGAAGAGGTGAAGAAGTTAAAAAGGCCAAATTCATTAAATAGGTCATTACCCTGAGTGGTTGGGCAATGTTTTTATCATCCCCAAGGCCAACGGTAAGGAGAGGACGTGTGTTGATTTTATCGATCTGAACAAAGCCTAACCTAAAGGCATTTCCCTCTTCCAATAATAGATTAAATGGGTGATGCTACTACTGGCCATGAACTAATGAGTTTAATGGATGCCTAATCACGGTATAATCAGATATTCATGGATCTGATCGATGCCAAGAAGACATCCTTTATAACTGATAAGGGGCCCTATTGTTATAAGGTCATGCCCTTTGGTTTGAAGAATGTCGGGGAAATATACCAAAGATTGGTCAATAATATATTTGAAGAGCAGATCAGTGAGACGATGGAGGTTTATGTCGATGATATGTTGACAAAGATTCTCAGAGTCGACACTCATGTGGCCAACCTTGAGAAAACTTTTGATACTATGGATGAGTTTAGGATGAAACTTAACCCCGCCAAGTATGTCTTTGGAGTGGGAGCAGATAAATTATTTAGGCTTTATCGTGAACCAAAGAGGAATCGAAGCAAACCCCAAGAAGATTAAATCTTTATTGGAGATGAAGACTCTAACGACAATAAAAGATGTGCAGAGGTTAACTGAATGGGTGGCATCTTTAAACAGGTTTGTGTCTAGAGCTACTGATAAGTGCCTTCCTTTTTTCAAAATGCTCAGAAAGGCTTTTGAGTGGAATGAGCAATACGATAGGGCTTTTTAAGAGTTGAAGGTATCTAGTAGTGTCAGAATCTTCCATTGGTGTAGACATAATCATAGATGAAGATAGAGTGCAGAAGCCAGTGTATTTTAATAGTGAGACCCTCTAGGGGGCCGAGAAGAGATATCCTAAAAATGAAAATTTTAGCTTATGCTCTAATCCATGCCATAAGAAAGATGAAGCCATACTTACAGACACATACCATGGTTGTCCTCACCGACTCTCCTCTTAGATAGGTCATCTATAAAACTAAGAAATTGGGTAGGCCGATGGCCTGGGCAATTGAGTTGGGGGAGTTTGATATCATTTACCAGCCAAGAACGACCATCAGGGGGCAGATATTAACTGATTTTGTAGCCAAGTTTGCATGGGATAAGGCTGATGCAGAAAAGATTAAGATTCTATCTTGTGTGCCAGAAAGAAGAGTATGTCTTCCTCGGGTTGAGGCCGAGCTGAGTGCAGTAAGAAGTAAGGTGTCTGAGAATGAGGATGAGAGATACCTCTTCAAGAATGGGGCCCTGAAATAGGGTAATTTTTCTAAAATGGCACTGTGTGGAGCTTATTCGTTGATAGTTCTTTATGTGAAGTCAAAAGTGGAACGGGTCTGATTATGTTAGCCCCAGAAGGAACCGACATTGAATATGCTTTAAGGTTCAAGTTTAAAGCTTCCAACATTCAGTTAGAGTATGAGGCCCTTCTAGCAAGTCTCTCCCATGATTGAGCACTGAATGTCAACCAACTCTTGGTCTATAGTGGCTCCTGGTCTATAGTGACTCTAGGTTAGTTATGAATAAAATTTTAGGAGTATATGAGGCCAAGGATGACATAATGACCAAATAACATGGAAGGGTAAAAGCAGTACTAAAGAATTTTAGTGAAGTGAAGCTGAAGATGACACCTCGGCTGGACAACAATTGAGCCGATGCTTTGGCGAGGTTAGCCTCTGCCATGGGAATAAAAATCAGAAGGACAGTGCAAGTAAAGATCCTACATCGACCGACCATTGAAGAGGAAGACAACGTTGTGGAATTTTGTTTGAACTTAAATACAAGAGATTCTTAGATGTTTCCTATCATCTAGTACATTAGAGATGTCGAGAAGAATAAACTGAGGTACAAAGCGATAAAGTTCTTCATCATAGGAGACATCTTGTACAAGAAAGGATTACTACTCCCATTACTCAGTTGTGTTTATCCGTTTAAGGTAAACTACATTCTAAATGACGTGCACGAAGGGTACTTCTCTAGTCATATTGGAGGAAGGTCATTAGCAAAGATAATCATCAGTTAGGTATACTAGTGGCCAACGTTGGCTAAAAATGAAGTTGCATATGTGAAGAGGTTTGATAAGTGCCAAAGGTTTTCTACCATACTCCATCAGCCTCTTACTTCTACCACTTCTTCCTAGCCATTCGCAGTCTAGGGGATCGATTTGGTTGGACAACTACTGAGAGCTGTGAATAATTATCGCTATTTGATTGTGGTTATTGATTATTTTTCCAAGTGGGTAGAGGTCGAGGCGATTATCTCGATAAGTGAGAAGAAAGCCTTCCAATTCATTTGGAAAAACATCATCTGTAGATATGGCCTGCCTAACACTTTGATTTATGATAATGAAAAATAGTTTAAGAGCATATCCCTTGAGAAGTACTGCGAGTGGGTTGTCATCAAACAATTTTTTCAACTCTCGGCCAACCCCAAGCTATTGGTAAGACAGAGGTTATGAACATAATAATTCTCGGCGAAATCAAGAAATAGTTTGAAGATAACAAAGGGAGATGGACTGATGAGGTACATGTTGTCTTATGGCATATAGGATGACAGAGAGGACTCTAACGGGGAAACTCCGTTCATGTTAGCTTACCGATAAATATTGGCCTCCCAACTCACAGGGTACAAATGTATGACCCAAGGAAAAATGTGGCAAAAAGAAGACTGGATGTATATCTTATACAAGAACGAATAGATGATGTGGAGGTTAGGCAAGCTTCCTATCAGCAAAGAACATCAAAGTTTTACAATAAGAGAGTGAAGGGCCGACCATTGGCAATAGGAGACCTAGTTCTGAAGAAGACTTGGCAGAAGCCTAACAAGATTCATCCTATCTGACATAGTCCTTATCAAGTGGTTATAAAAGTGGTTCCAGGAACGTATCGGCTGTAGAATTTAGATGGAGAGCCATTCTCCAATCCATGGAACGCTGACCATCTCAAAAATACTATCAGTAAGAGTTTTGTATTATGTTTCATTTGTCTATGTATATGAGAAGAAGATTATAAATGAAAAACTTCTAAGTTTTCTCTCATATTCCGTTGCTTGAATAATTTTAGATTGTATGTATCAACTCATCTTAAGCTATAGAACATCATTCGTGGTGAAATAGATTTAACTCACTCTCGGTGATAAGATAGTCCAGACGGGGTCGACCTCGTCCATGGACTCTCGATAACACCGAGTGGGGGAAAAATCACTTAAGCATCATTAACTTGGTGGATAAACTCCTTCAGTTGAGACGACAGTGTATGGATGAGATGACTCTTATTTATACACTCTCAAAACGACAAGAGGGGACTTGTGATGCAAACACCATAATTTGGTGGATTAAAATTTAAAAATCACTTAAGTGTTTTTCATCTTAAATTTCATTAATTTGGTGGATAAACTCCCTTGGCCGAGACGACAGTGTATGGACGAGACGACTCTTATCCGTACACTCTCAAAAGAATGAGAGGGGACTTGTGATGCAAATACTATAATTTGGTGGGTTCAAATTTAAAAATCACTTACGTGTGGTTCATCTTAAACATCACGGATTTGGTGGATAAACTCCCTCGACTGAGATGACAGTGTATGGACGAGACGACTTTTATCCATACACTCCCAGGACGATGAAAGGGGACTTGTGATGCAAAAATCATAATTTTGTGGCTTCAAATTTCAAAATCACTCAAGTGTGGTCCATCTTAAACATCATTAATTTGGTAGATAAACTCTCTCAGCCGAGATGACAATGTATGGACGAGACGACTCTTATCCATACACTCTCAGAACGACGAGAGGTGACTTGTTATGCAAACACCATAATTTGGTGTGTTCAAATTTAAAAGTCACTTCTGTGGTTCATTTTATACATCATTAACTTGGTGAATTTAAAATTAGAATGTTTTATCTCATCCCTGGACGAGATGATGTGCGACTATTCATTTATACTTAGTGGTTCGAGGTGTTAAACAATTTTATTATGGTTACTTGATTTAAGCATCAGACGATGGCATACGTGCAGACAAGCAAAGATAATTCATAAAATGTGAGAAAGTATCATTTATTCATACTCAAGTTGAGGATACACTTTGGTTCAAGAATAATAAATGAAGTGTTCACAAAACAAAGGACAATTACAAAAGTAAGTGTATCGTCCACAGACAACCACCCTACTGAGTTGGCTGAACGTTGATATTCGCTTCAGCATCGTCTTAGAATTGACATTGCCTACCTCAATAGGAGGGTTAACAGACGTCCCTTCTCCCTCAGCAGCGACCAAGGACTCAAATTATGATATGGCCTCAGTAAAGAGGGGGTAACTAATGTCAACAATCTCCAACGATGGAAGTATGGAGGGGATGACATCAGCAAACTTTAGGACAACCCATCTGCAGGCCGTCTTAATTCCCCTTTCAAGATACTCCAGGATGAAACCTTAAAATTCGTCTTAAGCCTTATAGGCCTCAATAGCCTTGTCCTTGGCCCTCTAAATAACAATAACAAGGTCGGACTTGAACTGGGTGGCTTGGGTCTTCACAGCCTCATCCTTCTCTTTCAAGGCATTATCTTTTGCCTTAAGCTGGTTACTATAATCCAGCTTCAACTCATCCATGGCCTCTTTGTGATCAGCCATGTGCTCTTTCAGCTTCTGCTTCAGATCAGCTTTAGCTTGAATGACCCAGTTGGCATCTTGAAGTTTTTATTGGTTTTCAGTCATCCACCTGGTGGCCAAAGTAAGGGAGTACATGGATCGTAAAAATAAATAAGTCAGAGTCAGATAAAATAAAAAATAATATGAGATGAGATGTATTCGAGAAGTACGAGGAAGATAGCTGCACCATATGGTTGAGGCAAAAGTCATAAGCTTTGGTAGGGGGTATTTTCCCTAAGAATTCGTAGTTGGCCTAAAAAAGGGCAAAAAATATAGCGGCCTTTGCTGTCGAGATATTGGTGATCAACGAAATCGAGTTGGACTTTAGCTGGGCCAGATTGGATGCCCCAAAAGCCTCAAAAGACAAGGAAGATCTAGGAGTAGTCTCTACAGAGATGACCCTCTGCCTCGTCTAGGGGTTAGTTCGAGTCTCTGAGGGAACCATCGGTTCTTTCCTCTTATGGGTGGCCTCAAGATAGGTTGGCCCCCCAGCTATTGATTTCTTGGGTGGCAGCTTATTTCCTTTCCTCCCCAAGACAAACAGAATACTTGGAGTCGTCATATTCTAGACCTCATATAAAACGTTAAGATGATGATCTTCAAAGAAAAAGAAAAATGGTTAGAAATAATATCTGAAGACGAGGGAAGACTTTAAGGGATTAAATAACTCACATAGCTCATCTAGGGTGGTAAATCCCACATCGAACTCCTCGAGATAGTTAAGGACCATTAAATCCTTAAATTTTGGAAGGGCACACTCGTTCCCCTAGTCCCTCAGATAGTCAAGTACATCCCGTTCCTCAGGGCTGAGGCTGGAGTCCAACTTCTCCATCATGGAGGGGTTAGCCCAGACATGTGGAACTCCAGGCTTGTCCTCGCTTGGGTCAGCCTCGACTGGAAATTACCAGGCCCCAGAGACAAAAAATAGCCTTTTTTACCAATAATGATTTGAAGTTTGGGCCACTTGGATAAGCTTTTTATTTGGTTTCCTAGCCCCTAAGTGAAAATATCTGACTTGTTTGGTGGAAGACGAGATGTTGTAGCAAGTTGTAAAAGGCTCAACTGAAGGCTCATTTGTAAAGGTATTCTTCCATAAAAAGACATACCCAAGGATGATTCTCCAAGAATTAGGGACCAACTGGGTAGGTGTAACCCCTAAGACAATCATGGTAGCTCGGATGGCAGGATGAAAATATAGCCCGATGTCGACCCTAAACATCTTATCGTATACGACGATTTCTTCTTCCCGGCCTTGGAATACTTTCTCGTCCCAGTTCGAGATCTTTGGCCTCGATAATTGAATTGTTTTTATCAAGAACACTCATGAACAATTTTAGTTCTCACCGAAGAAGATGACTGATAAATCATGAGGCTAACCAAAGTTACTAAATTCCTCAACCCTAAAACCACCTAACAACCGCCAAATACAGTAGTCGATAAAACCTTGAAACTCACAAAAACTTAAAAATGCTTGAAACCAACTTGGAAAGAGAAAAAGCTTAAAAATAATGGTAGAAGGAGGTTACCTGGAAGAGTGGGGAAGCAAGGAGAGCCCTAAATCTTTCCTGGAAATGCTTGAACGAGAAAAGGAGGAACTAGTTTGAGAGAGAGAGAGAGAGAGAGAGCATGCGAATTTTGTGAAGAAAGAAAAAGAAAGTGAAAATATTTTCAGGTTTAAATATCATGAAATTATTGGGCACAAGTTTCAAGTCACATCATCATTTCAGGAGCAAAATCGTAAGCATTTAGTCATCATTTATGCCTTGATAAGACATAACCCTATGGGAACAATGACAACTGTCATATCAAGTTTGTAGTATACTTGATAATTGCCAAGTGTCTTCTTAATAATTACCA
This sequence comes from Sambucus nigra, assembly GCA_949130495.1. Taxonomy (NCBI): domain Eukaryota; kingdom Viridiplantae; phylum Streptophyta; class Magnoliopsida; order Dipsacales; family Adoxaceae; genus Sambucus; species Sambucus nigra. Next base: position 658,273,307 of record OX422213.1, on the reverse strand, counting down.
TCAACATCTCCAGACATTATTATCCCTCAACCTCCTCCTCAAGTCAGAGACTAAGGGCTAGGGGATGATTGATATGGTAAATATATCCCCGTCCCGAACATAGACCACCTCGGCTAGAGTTGACCTGTAGTAATCTATCCCTAATGATAAAATATGACTCAGTTGGGGGCTCAGACCGAGCTAACTCGGACTCGAGCTCATCTTCTAAAATCATCAATATGTCTCACTTCTTCAATCCTGCAAGTCGTAGACCCCCATCCTCGGTCTGCTACAGGACGAGGATAACAAGATAAGATTTCCTATCATGATAGGTATCTTAAATGGATCATAAATTTATAACTCGGCCTCAGACATAACATGTGGCCGATAGTGGACAGCTAGAAAGAGCACGTGAGTTGGGGAATGCGTGAGAGTGTTTGCCTGATCTGTAGATCTCACATGTATCAAAACCGTTATAATAACATATCCTTCACACGTGAGGGAATATTTGATCATCATGACCTACTTATGACAGAGACAACTGGCTCCTCCTTATTAGCTAGGTACATTCTACACATGCTTATTACATGCTCGGAGGCACGCTATACCCACTATGCATGATAAAAACTTGTCTCCTACATCATTGTAAAGGATGGCTTATTGTAAACCCTACCGAAACTCTGTCAAAACCATTATGTGAGAGAGAAATCTTTAGTGTTTATATCCCAAGGCCATTAGAGCCCATTTTAGTGGATTTTACACACTCAGACACTCGCCGTAGGCCCTTCAAAGGCTGAACCACTTATATCTGGTGTTTTCTTCCTTTTTGCCTCATCTCTTTCTGTAATTTTGTACCTGTTATACACCATTGTTGTACTAGTTAGAGCTAACTCATCACTTTGATCTGGTGATACCAATTCTGGTATCATCAGGTTTTGTTTAAGGAGAAAAAGTAGAAACCTGAAAAGAAATAGAAAAATAAAAGGATGTTTGGATGGAAAAGTACAACGGGTTTACACCACGAATCCTAATGTTCAGAATCATCCAAAATTTTGATTTGTGTGCATGTAGTTCTTTTATTTCATTTAGCTCAATATATTAATTATCACATATGGGTAAAACTTAGTTTGATGATATTTAGCTATCAATTAGAGATTCTTGATCGTTTTGATGTGTTTAAGTTGTGATTCATTTATTATAGTTCAAACCCATTCATTTTGTACCCATGTTTGAGCATAATGATACTATGCTACCATGTAACTCATATTTTCTATTTTGAGTCTGTTTTGCTATTGTTTCGTATTTTCAGTTGTTGTACTGAGAAAAAAATTTCATTGGGAAAATCCTGCACATTTTTAGAGTTGGGATACAAAGTTTTTTTTATGTCATTTAAATGACTTATGGATGTCATGAAAATGACATACCCATGTTGTTCGAAGAGTGGATCGCGCGACATTAGAAACGAGGTGGAAAAGTGTCAGGTATGGTCACGAGATAGGTTATTTCTTAATTTACATCGCATGACATGCAACTGTTTTAGGTCGTTTCTTGCATGGAGCTAACGGCATGCAATGTCGTTCAAACAACCTGGCATCGTCGTTCGAACAACCTGTGTTGACTTTTTGAGATTTCGTTCTATTTTTGTACCTGCTACGTATATATGATGATATTACACTATTTGGGTACATCTGGGTTGGTTTGGACATTTTATAGGCAGTCAATTGTGTTTCTTCATACTTGATTCATACACTACATTGTTTTGTTTAATCATATCATTCTTGATATTAATGATTCATATTTATGACTATTTGCTAGCTATGATTTGGTACCTTGTGATTATTATTAGCTGGCTACCCATGTTTATCTAGATATGCTTTATTTGATTATTCTCATTCTAGATATGATGATTATTTGTTTATCTTTTTCTCTAGTTGTTTATTCAAGACAAAAGGGGGATAGATAATATATGATGCATGGGGAGTTTTGTCAGTTTTGATGAGCACATATATTAATATCATGTTTTGATCATATTGTTTACATATTGATATCATTACTTTGAGATGTATTAAAAATGTATTTTATTTTTTGTATCATATGTGTTGCTCACATGTTTAACAAATGGTTTGTTTTACAAGTTGGTTTCATAAATATTTTATATCATTTGCACCTCCATACTTCACACGATATTTGTTGCTTCGTGTGTGTAGTGATTATTCAGAGATTAGAGATTTTGTGATAACATCACATGGAAACAATTCATGTTGTCGGTTCAACATTAGTTTACTAGATCGTGTCCGGTATTTTCTTTTTAGGTTTATGGGATGGGATTTACGTCATTCGGCTTGATGACCCGGATTAGGCATTACACTAGTTTATGAGTTTTTCACATAATAGCCAAAGAGGGATATTTGTAAGGACAAATTTCCAAATAGTGTCAATTTGTATATATTGGCATTATTCCGGACAAAAACCAATTTAATTCATACATAGATTTTATTTTTTCATGATTCCCACATAGTCAATGACATGTTGTTTTGAAGACGTAGATACATCATGCTATGTTTTTGGTGCACATTTCACGTCTTTATATCACATTACATTCCGAGATATTCTCTGGTGTGAATGAATAATGTTTATAGGACTCAAAAAATGTTTTAAATATTATTTAAGGAAGTTATTTTGTTCGAAAATGATTTTAAAAGGTTTTAACTTCGTTTATTCTAAGATAAATATGTTTCATAGTCATGTAGATCTTTCCCTTGAGTTTAGAAGGATCAAACGACATTTGTTGTCTAACAACGTGCGTATCTCGTTATAATGAGATGTGTATAGTTGTTCTAACGATATGCCAATATCATTTGAATGACACACCGACTTAAGTTCTTTTATTTAAGGATTCTTTTGCTCAGAATTTCGATGTGTGCAGAACAAAAATCATAAAAACAGAACCCTTTAGTTTTTCTACACTTGTTTTCAAAAGTTTTTTCAAGTTAAAAACATCTTTTGTGTTTCAAGATCCGATATTTCATATACATATGTAATAGAGATCTTGGTTTAGCACCATCTGGAGTTTGTTCATCTCTTTGAACATTATTTTGTTGAGTTTTGCGATGAAGAAGTGGTGAACTCCGTGTTCTGAATCGTAGAGGGTTGCCAAAGCTACATCGGTGGATGCCGAGATATACGTGGACTCGTGTGTTGTGGACCTTGCATAGGTGGAATCTTACGTTGCACTGTGGAGGAGGGATTTAAGCATAAAATAACGTTAAGGCTTATGGGGTATCGAGTCGTTGAGTAATCCATATGTCTATACTTTGTAAAACCGTATCATAGTGATTATCTAGTTTGGGTCGTCCGAGGTTTTTTCCCTTAGTGGTTTCCTCGTACATCGGCGTTAATTATTTTGTGGACTTTGATTTGTTTTACTTGTTTAATATCAACTAGATGCATGTTTAGGATTAACAAGATAAAATTGGGTTAAGTTATATTGGGTCCCAAATTTCGTGGGAATTAAAATTGAAAAAATTGTTATCACCTAAAGAACACATAAAAATGGGCCTATAGATATAATTTTCAAGATTTGATCATATCCTTTTAAGATAATGCTCTTTTTACATATTCACCCACTATGCGCCTCTCGCGCGATGTGTCGTGTGTTCGGCCATGTGGCACTTGGTCATGTGGAATTTGTTCTATCATAGTTCCTTAAATTGCCCCAAAGGTGGAGGTGATCAGTTAATTACATCAATCGGCCATACCTTGCCTGTAATATTCATGCCATGCATAATCAGTCAACACATTGGTCGGCCATGCCTTATCTCTCATTTTCCTACCACGTGCACATTTAATTCAGCATTGTGTTTTATGAGCATTTATTTTTGGTAACGCACGGAGAATAATAATAATTTTAGGCGCAGTGATTACGCATGCATCCCTATTTTAGGACTACATATCCAACATCATTACCTAGAGTAATGATGGCTTATGGTCCCGTCGTGCTTCTTCCCAAGCGTTGGACGACGGTAGAAATGACATGGAGTAGCAAAAGCGTTATACCTTGGCATTATTGCCATTTGTTAAGGTATTTTCCACTTTCTTCTTCTTCTTCTTCTTCTATGTATAGCTTTTAACAAACCTTTTCTTCTGTTGTTCTTCATCTTCTTCATTTTTCTTTCCATATCTAGACATGTAAGGAAATTGTAATACCCCGCCCGCCCCGGGAGAGCGAACGGAGCGCTAATGTGATAAAATAAATCCAAATCCACAAGTGACAAGGTGTAGAGCATCTAAATAAACCCACAATAATATAAATCCACCAATCTCAATCTCTTCAATTACAACAAGTCTCTCGAATAAATACAACATCTAACTCGAAAAATAAAATACAAATCTCCAATGCTCTATACAACAAAATAAATAATACAAATCTTTCCCAAACAATCCTCGCTAAAATCAATCTCCATAGCGCCCCAAAATCCGAGCTAATCTGCCACTAAAATAAAATATAGGGAAGTACACAATACGACAAGAAAGATGCTTAACAAATATATATTAGCGATGGATAAAATGTAACAACACGAGTACGAATATTCAAATAAAAATGCAAATATCAAGGAATTTATCAATATAATTTCTCAACAACACTTTAACCGGGTCACCAGGCCTCACCACATCCGTATATGCTTTATCAAGCCATAGCCCGGGAAACAAGAATTTTGGCGGGTGCCCAACATCCGTGCCATATTAAAATCTCATGACAACGTGCTCAACAACAATATAATGATACCACATGAATCAAAATAATTTCAACAATTATTTTCGAGATTTCAATGAATTTATCAATTCAAATATGAGTTCAATTAAACAAGAATTCAAAGAGAATGACACTCGCGATATTTAAGGAGCATATTGTGTAAAACCCCATACCTCAAACCATGATGAGAAACCAATGATCACATCCACAAGATCAACACAAAAGATCTACAAAAGCTTCTCCAAGAACCTCCAATAAAATAGCCCCAAGAACACCTCTAATCTAAGGCTCGAACTCACAAATCTCAAGGGACAAAGTATAATTAAAAAGGAGAGGAATATAAAATATATTTGCTGCCAAAAGTTGTGACCAAAAGTATGTTAAAAGGCTTGCCCGCGACTTCCTTTTATAATGAAAAGAAATGAAGAGTTGGAATCCAAAAGACTCCTTTAAATAAGGCAAATAAATGAAGAGTTGGAAGTCAAAACAACTCCAAGAGTTAAAAACATTTAAAAATAATTTTAAAATCCGTTTTAACTCCGATTTCAAAACCGTTTGAAATTCTCGCCTTTAAAAATAATAACCAACATATTTGAGCAATAAAAAGAATTTTATCTAAAACTTTATTTTCCTCCATTTTTCCAAAAATTAATTAAAATAGCCCAAAATTACGCGGGTTATTACACTTCCCCACTAACAATGGAATTTCGCCCTCGAAATTCGCCGAATGCCTAACTCTCAAAAATCAGACTAACAATCTCCAAAATAATTTCGTCTCCAAAAATAAATTCCTCACATCTAATCTAGATGCCTATCACGAATATCACCTAAAATTTTCTATCTTCAAAAATTTCTAACCACGCAATGAACCCAAAACTCAAGCCCCGAGGGTTGCCGTATACCTAAGCTCTGATACCATTTGTAACACCCCGCCCGCCCGGGGAGAGCGAACGGAGCGCTAATGCGATAAAATAAATCCAAATCCACAAGTGACAAGGTATAGAGCATCTAAATAAACCCACAATAATATAAATCCACCAATCTCAATCTCTTCAATTACAACAAGTCTCTCGAATAAATACAACATCTAACTCGAAAAATAAAATACAAATCTCCAATGCTCTATACAACAAAATAAATAATACAAATCTTTCCCAAACAATCCTCGCTAAAATCAATCTCCATAGCGCCCCAAAATCCGAGCTAATCTGCCACTAAAATAAAATATGGGGAAGTACAGAATACGACAAGAAAGATGCTTAACAAATATATATTAGCGATGAATAAAATGTAACAACACGAGTACGAATATTCAAATCAAAATGCAAATATAAAAGCATTTATCAATATAATTTCTCAACAACACTTTAACCGGGTCACCAGGCCTCACCACATCCGTATATGCTTTATCAAGCCATAGCCCGGGAAACAAGAATTTTGGCGGGTGCCCAACATCCGTGCCATATTAAAATCTCATGACAACGTGCTCAACAACAATATAATGATACCACATGAATCAAAATAATTTCAACAATTATTTTCGAGATTTCAATGAATTTATCAATTCAAATATGAGTTCAATTAAACAAGAATTCAAAGAGAATGACACTCGCGATATTTAAGGAGCATATTGTGTAAAACCCCATACCTCAAACCATGATGAGAAACCAATGATCACATCCTCAAGATCAACACAAAAGATCTACAAAATCTTCTCCAAGAACCTCCAATAAAATAGCCCCAAGAACACCTCTAATCTAAGGCTGGAACTCACAAATCTCAAGGGACAAAGCATAATTAAAAAGGAGAGGAATATAAAATATATTTGCTGCCAAAAGTTGTGCCCAAAAGTATGTTAAAAGTCTTGCCCACGACTTCCTTTTATAATGCAAAGAAATGAAGAGTTGGAATCCAAAAAACTCCTTTAAATAAGGCAAATAAATGAAGAGTTGGAAGTCAAAACAACTCCAAGAGTTAAAAACATTTAAAAATCATTTTAAAATCCGTTTTAACTCCGATTTCAAAATCGTTTGAAATTCTCGCCTTTAAAAATAATAACCAACATATTTGAGCAATAAAAATAATTTTATTTAAAACTTTATTTTCCTCCATTTTTCCAAAAATTAATTAAAATAGCCCAAAACTACGCGGGTTATTACACTTCCCCACTAACAATGGAATTTCGCCCTCGAAATTCGCCAAATGCCTAACTCTCAAAAATCAGACTAACAATCTCCAAAATAATTTCGTCTCCAAAAATAAATTCCTCACATCTAATCTAGATGCCTATCACGAATATCACCTAAAATTTTCTATCTCCAAAAATTTCTAACCACGCAATGAACCCAAAACTCAAGCCCCGAGGGTTGCCGTATACCTAAGCTCTGATACTATTTGTAACACCCCGCCCGCCCGAGGAGAGCGAACGGAGCGCTAATGCGATAAAATAAATCCAAATCCACAAGTGACAAGGTATAGAGCATCTAAATAAACCCACATTAATATAAATCCACCAATCTCAATCTCTTCAATTACAACAAGTCTCTCGAATAAATACAACATCTAACTCAAAAAATAAAATACAAATCTCCAATGCTCTATACAACAAAATAAATAATACAAATCTTTCCCAAACAATCCTCGCTAAAATCAATCTCCATAGCGCCCCAAAATCCGAGCTAATCTGCCACTAAAATAAAATATGGGGAAGTACACAATACGACAAGAAAGACGCTTAACAAATATATATTAGCGATGAATAAAATTTAAGAACACGAGTACGAATATTCAAATCAAAATGTAAATATCAAAGCATTTATCAATATAATTTCTCAACAACACTTTAACCGGGTCACCAGGCCTCACCACATCCGTATATGCTTTATCAAGCCATAGCCCGGGAAACAAGAATTTTGGCGGGTGCCCAACATCCGTGCCATATTAAAATCTCATGACAACGTGCTCAACAACAATATAATGATACCACATGAATCAAAATAATTTCAACAATTATTTTCGAGATTTCAATGAATTTATCAATTCAAATATGAGTTCAATTAAACAAGAATTCAAAGAGAATGACACTCGCGATATTTAAGGAGCATATTGTGTAAAACCCCATACCTCAAACCATGATGAGAAACCAATGATCACATCCTCAAGATCAACACAAAAGATCTACAAAAGCTTCTCCAAGAACCTCCAATAAAATATCCCCAAGAACACCTCTAATCTAAGGCTGGAACTCACAAATCTCAAGGGACAAAGTATAATTAAAAGGAGAGGAATATAAAATATATTTGCTGCCAAAAGTTGTGCCCAAAAGTATGTTAAAAGGCTTCCCCGCGACTTCCTTTTATAATGCAAAGAAATGAAGAGTTGGAATCCAAAAGACTCCTTTAAATAAGGGAAATAAATGAAGAGTTGGAAGTCAAAACAACTCCAAGAGTTAAAAACATTTAAAAATCATTTTAAAATCCGTTTTAACTCCGATTTCAAAACCGTTTGAAATTCTCGCCTTTAAAAATAATGACCAACATATTTGAGCAATAAAAATAATTTTATCTAAAACTTTATTTTCCTCCATTTTTCCAAAAATTAATTAAAATAGCCCAAAATTACGCGGGTTGTTACACTTCCCCACTAACAATGGAATTTCGCCCTCGAAATTCGCCGAATGCCTAACTCTCAAAAATCAGACTAACAATCTCCAAAATAATTTCGTCTCCAAAAATAAATTCCTCACATCTAATCTAGATGCCTATCACGAATATCACCTACAATTTTCTATCTCCAAAAATTTCTAACCACGCAATGAACCCAAACCTCAAGCCCCGAGGGTTGCCGTATACCTAAGCTATGATACCATTTGTAACCCCCCGCCAGCCCGGGGAGAGCGAACGGAGCGCTAATGCGATAAAATAAATCCAAATCCACAAGTGACAAGGTATAGAGCATCTAAATAAACCCACATTAATATAAATCCACCAATCTCAATCTCTTCAATTACAACAAGTCTCTCGAATAAATACAACATCTAACTCAAAAAATAAAATACAAATCTCCAATGCTCTATACAACAAAATAAATAATACAAATCTTTCCCAAACAATCCTCGCTAAAATCAATCTCCATAGCGCCCCAAAATCCGAGCTAATCTGCCACTAAAATAAAATATGGGGAAGTACACAATACGACAAGAAAGACGCTTAACAAATATATATTAGCGATGAATAAAATTTAAGAACACGAGTACGAATATTCAAATCAAAATGTAAATATCAAAGCATTTATCAATATAATTTCTCAACAACACTTTAACCGGGTCACCAGGCCTCACCACATCCGTATATGCTTTATCAAGCCATAGCCCGGGAAACAAGAATTTTGGCGGGTGCCCAACATCCGTGCCATATTAAAATCTCATGACAACGTGCTCAACAACAATATAATGATACCACATGAATCAAAATAATTTCAACAATTATTTTCGAGATTTCAATGAATTTATCAATTCAAATATGAGTTCAATTAAACAAGAATTCAAAGAGAATGACACTCGCGATATTTAAGGAGCATATTGTGTAAAACCCCATACCTCAAACCATGATGAGAAACCAATGATCACATCCTCAAGATCAACACAAAAGATCTACAAAAGCTTCTCCAAGAACCTCCAATAAAATATCCCCAAGAACACCTCTAATCTAAGGCTGGAACTCACAAATCTCAAGGGACAAAGTATAATTAAAAGGAGAGGAATATAAAATATATTTGCTGCCAAAAGTTGTGCCCAAAAGTATGTTAAAAGGCTTCCCCGCGACTTCCTTTTATAATGCAAAGAAATGAAGAGTTGGAATCCAAAAGACTCCTTTAAATAAGGGAAATAAATGAAGAGTTGGAAGTCAAAACAACTCCAAGAGTTAAAAAATTTAAAAATCATTTTAAAATCCGTTTTAACTCCGATTTCAAAACCGTTTGAAATTCTCGCCTTTAAAAATAATGACCAACATATTTGAGCAATAAAAATAATTTTATCTAAAACTTTATTTTCCTCCATTTTTCCAAAAATTAATTAAAATAGCCCAAAATTACGCGGGTTGTTACACTTCCCCACTAACAATGGAATTTCGCCCTCGAAATTCGCCGAATGCCTAACTCTCAAAAATCAGACTAACAATCTCCAAAATAATTTCGTCTCCAAAAATAAATTCCTCACATCTAATCTAGATGCCTATCATGAATATCACCTACAATTTTCTATCTCCAAAAATTTCTAACCACGCAATGAACCCAAACCTCAAGCCCCGAGGGTTGCCGTATACCTAAGCTATGATACCATTTGTAACCCCCCGCCAGCCCGGGGAGAGCGAACGGAGCGCTAATGCGATAAAATAAATCCAAATCCACAAGTGACAAGGTATAGAGCATTTAAATAAACCCACAATAATATAAATCCACCAATCTCAATCTCTTCAATTACAACAAGTCTCTCGAATAAATACAACATCTATCTCGAAAAATAAAATACAAATCTACAATGCTCTATACAACAAAATAAATAATACAAATCTTTCCCAAACAATCCTCGCTAAAATCAATCTCCATAGCGCCCCAGAATCCGAGCTAATCTGCCACTAAAATAAAATATGGGGAAGTACACCATACGACAAGAAAGATGCTTAACAAATATATATTAGCGATGAATAAAATGTAACAACACGAGTACGAATATTCAAATCAAAATGCAAATATCAAAGCATTTATCAATATAATTTCTCAACAACACTTTAACCGGGTCACCAGGCCTCACCACATCCGTATATGCTTTATCAAGCCATAGCCCGGGAAACAAGAATTTTGGCGGGTGCCCAACATCCGTGCCATATTAAAATCTCATGACAACGTGCTCAACAACAATATAATGATACCACATGAATCAAAATAATTTCAACAATTATTTTCGAGATTTCAATGAATTTATCAATTCAAATATGAGTTCAATTAAACAAGAATTCAAAGAGAATGACACTCGCGATATTTAAGGAGCATATTGTGTAAAACCCCATACCTCAAACCATGATGAGAAACCAATGATAACATCCTCAAGATCAACACAAAAGATCTACAAAATCTTCTCCAAGAACCTCCAATAAAATAGCCCCAAGAACACCTCTAATCTAAGGCTGGAACTCACAAATCTCAAGGGACAAAGTATAATTAAAAAGGAGAGGAATATAAAATATATTTGCTGCCAAAAGTTGTGCCCAAAAGTATGTTAAAAGGCTTGCCCACGACTTCCTTTTATAATGCAAAGAAATGAAGAGTTGGAATCTAAAAGACTCCTTTAAATAAGGCAAATAAACGAAGAGTTGGAAGTCAAAACAACTCCAAGAGTTAAAAACATTTAAAAATCATTTTAAAATCCGTTTTAACTCCGATTTCAAAACCGTTTGAAATTCTCGCCTTTAAAAATAATAACCAACATATTTGTGCAATAAAAATAATTTTATCTAAAACTTTATTTTCCTCCATTTTTCCAAAAATTAATTAAAATAGCCCAAAATTACGCGGGTTGTTACACTTCCCCACTAACAATGGAATTTCGCCCTCGAAATTCGCCGAATGCCTAACTCTCAAAAATCAGACTAACAATCTCCAAAATAATTTCGTCTCCAAAAATAAATTCCTCACATCTAATCTAGATGCCTATCACGAATATCACCTAAAATTTTCTATCTCCAAAAATTTCTAACCACGCAATGAACCCAAAACTCAAGCCCCGAGGGTTGCCGTATACCTAAGCTCTGATACCATTTGTAACACCCCGCCCGCCCGGGGAGAACGAACGGAGCGCTAATGTGATAAAATAAATCCAAATCCACAAGTAACAAGGTATAGAGCATCTAAATAAACCCACAATAATATAAATCCACCAATCTCAATCTCTTCAATTACAACAAGTCTCTCGAATAAATACAACATCTAACTCGAAAAATAAAATACAAATCTCCAATGCTCTATACAACAAAATAAATAATACAAATCTTTCCCAAACAATCCTCGCTAAAATCAATCTCCATAGCGCCCTAAAATCCGAGCTAATCTGCCACTAACATAAAATATGGGGAAGTACACAATACGACAAGAAAGATGCTTAACAAATATATATTAGCGATGAATAAAATGTAACAACACGAGTACGAATATTCAAATCAAAATGCAAATATCAAAGCATTTATCAATATAATTTCTCAACAACACTTTAACCGGGTCACCAGGCCTCACCACATCCGTATATGCTTTATCAAGCCATAGCCCGGGAAACAAGAATTTTGGCGGGTGCCCAACATCTGTGCCATATTAAAATCTTATGACAACGTGCTCAACAACAATATATTGATACCACATGAATCAAAATAATTTCAACAATTATTTTCGAGATTTCAATGAATTTATCAATTCAAATATGAGTTCAATTAAACAAGAATTCAAAGAGAATGACACTCGCGATATTTAAGGAGCATATTGTGTAAAGCCCCATACCTCAAACCATGATGAGAAATCAATGATCACATCCTCAAGATCAACACAAAAGATCAACAAAATCTTCTCCAAGAACCTCCAATAAAATAGCCCCAAGAACACCTCTAATCTAAGGCTGGAACTCACAAATCTCAAGGGACAAAGTTAAATTAAAAAGGAGAGGAATATAAAATATATTTGCTGCCAAAAGTTGTGCCCAAAAGTATGTTAAAAGGCTTGCCCACGACTTCCTTTTATAATGCAAAGAAATGAAGAGTTGGAATCCAAAATACTCCTTTAAATAAGGCAAATAAATGAAGAGTTGGAAGTCAAAACAACTCCAAGAGTTAAAAACATTTAAAAATCATTTTAAAATCCGTTTTAACTCCGATTTCAAAACCGTTTGAAATTCTCGCCTTTAAAAATAATAACCAACATATTTGAGCAATAAAAATAATTTTATCTAAAACTTTATTTTCCTCCATTTTTCCAAAAATTAATTAAAATAGTCCAAAATTACGCGGGTTATTACACTTCCCCACTAACAATGGAATTTCGCCCTCGAAATTCGCCGAATGCCTAACTCTCAAAAATCAGACTAACAATCTCCAAAATAATTTCGTCTTCAAAAATAAATTCCTCACATCTAATCTAGATGCCTATCACGAATATCACCTAAAATTTTCTATCTCCAAAAATTTCTAACCACGCAATGAACCCAAAACTCAAGCCCCGAGGGTTGCCGTATACCTAAGCTCTGATACCATTTGTAACACCCCGCCCGCCCGGGGAGAGCGAACGGAGCGCTAATGCGATAAAATAAATCCAAATCCACAAGTGACAAGGTATAGAGCATCTAAATAAACCCACAATAATATAAATCCACCAATCTCAATCTCTTCAATTACAACAAGTCTCTCGAATAAATACAACATCTATCTCGAAAAATAAAATACAAATCTACAATGCTCTATACAACAAAATAAATAATACAAATCTTTCCCACACAATCCTCGCTAAAATCAATCTCCATAGCGCCCCAAAATCCGAGCTAATCTGCCACTAAAATAAAATATGGGGAAGTACACAATACGACAAGAAAGACGCTTAACAAATATATATTAGCGATGAATAAAACGTAACAACACGAGTACGAATATTCAAATCAAAATGCAAATATCAAAGCATTTATCAATATAATTTCTCAACAACACTTGAACCGGGTCACCAGGCCTCACCACATCCGTATATGCTTTATCAAGCCATAGCCCGGGAAACAAGAATTTTGGCGGGTGCCCAACATCCGTGCCATATTAAAATCTCATGACAACGTGCTCAACAACAATATAATGATACCACATGAATCAAAATAATTTCAACAATTATTTTCGAGATTTCAATGAATTTATCAATTCAAATATGAGTTCAATTAAACAAGAATTCAAAGAGAATGACACTCGCGATATTTAAGGAGCATATTGTGTAAAACCCCATACCTCAAACCATGATGAGAAACCAATGATCACATCCTCAAGATCAACACAAAAGATCTACAAAAGCTTCTCCAAGAACCTCCAATAAAATATCCCCAAGAACACCTCTAATCTAAGGCTGGAACTCACAAATCTCAAGGGACAAAGTATAATTAAAAAGGAGAGGAATATAAAATATATTTGCTGCCAAAAGTTGTGCCCAAAAGTATGTTAAAAGGCTTGCCCACGACTTCCTTTTATAATGCAAAGAAATGAAGAGTTGGAATCCAAAAGACTCCTTTAAATAAGGCAAATAAACGAAGAGTTGGAAGTCAAAACAACTCCAAGAGTTAAAAACATTTAAAAATTATTTTAAAATCCGTTTTAACTCCGATTTCAAATCGTTTGAAATTCTCGCCTTTAAAAATAATAACCAACATATTTGAGCAATAAAATAATTTTATCTAAAACTTTATTTTCCTCCATTTTTCCAAAAATTAATTAAAATAGCCCAAAATTACGCGGGTTATTACACTTCCCCACTAACAGTGGAATTTCGCCCTCGAAATTCGCCGAATGCCTAACTCTCAAAAATCAGACTAACAATCTCCAAAATAATTTCGTCTTCAAAAATAAATTCCTCACATCTAATCTAGATGCCTATCACGAATATCACCTACAATTTTCTATCTCCAAAAATTTCTAACCACGCAATGAACCCAAAACTCAAGCCCCGAGGGTTGCCGTATACCTAAGCTCTGATACCATTTGTAACACCCCGCCCGCCCGGGGAGAGCGAACGGAGCGCTAATGCGATAAAATAAATCCAAATCCACAAGTGACAAGGTATAGAGCATCTAAATAAACCCACAATAATATAAATCCACCAATCTCAATCTCTTCAATTACAACAAGTCTCTCGAATAAATACAACATCTAACTGGAAAAATAAAATACAAATCTACAATGCTCTATACAACAAAATAAATAATACAAATCTTTCCCAAACAATCCTCGCTAAAATCAATCTCCATAGCGCCCCAAAATCCGAGCTAATCTGCCACTAAAATAAAATATGGGGAAGTACACAATACGACAAGAAAGACGCTTAACAAATATATATTAGCGATGAATAAAACGTAACAACACGAGTACGAATATTGAAATCAAAATGCAAATATCAAAGCATTTATCAATATAATTTCTCAACAACACTTTAACCGGGTCACCAGGCCTCACCACATCCGTATATGCTTTATCAAGCCATAGCCGGGGAAACAAGAATTTTGGCGGGTGCCCAACATCCGTGCCATATTAAGATCTCATGACAACGTGCTCAACAACAATATAATGATACCACATGAATCAAAATAATTTCAACAATTATTTTCGAGATTTCAATGAATTTATCAATTCAAATATGAGTTCAATTAAACAAGAATTCAAAGAGAATGACACTCGCGATATTTAAGGAGCATATTGTGTAAAACCCCATACCTCAAACCATGATGAGAAACCAATGATCACATCCTCAAGATCAACATAAAAGATCTACAAAAGCTTCTCCAAGAACCTCCAATAAAATAGCCCCAAGAACACCTCTAATCTAAGGCTGGAACTCACAAATCTCAAGGGACAAAGTATAATTAAAAAGGAGAGGAATATAAAATATATTTGCTGCCAAAAGTTGTGCCCAAAAGTATGTTAAAAGGCTTGCCCACGACTTCCTTTTATAATGCAAAGAAATGAAGAGTTGGAATCCAAAAGACTCCTTTAAATAAGACAAATAAATGAAGAGTTGGAAGTCAAAACAACTCCAAGAGTTAAAAACATTTAAAAATCATTTTAAAATTCGTTTTAACTCCGATTTCAAAACCGTTTGAAATTATCGCCTTTAAAAATAATTACCAACATATTTGAGCAATAAAAATAATTTTATCTAAAACTTTATTTTCCTCCATTTTTCCAAAAATTAATTAAAATAGCCCAAAATTACGCGGGTTATTACAGAAGTACGAATTCTCAGCTGCTAATAACTTTTAGGGACTCCATAATCAATATGGAATTCCTAGTAGTGTTAATTTGAGGGTTTTCACATAAGAAGAAGACATCTTTGATCTTCCATCCGAGGAGGTTGATTTTTTGACATTAGCCATAGTAGAGGGGGAGTTCGCTTGTCCTTTAACCCATTATTATTAAAGGTGCTTCGTTACTATGGAATACTCCCTACCCATGCAAATGGTAGCTTCTACTAGATTGTGATGGGGACAGTGGCCATAAACCAAATATGTGCAACGAATCTAGTCCTTGAGGAGATTAGGTATCGCTATAACTTGATGGCTTCTAAAAGAATCGAGTTGTACCATTTTCAGTCCAGGGACAAGTCCTACGATTTGGTCACCTATATAACCATATACCAAGAAGAATTTCCTTGTGATTTATAGGGATATATACAATGATGGCTATGATGGGCTTAGGGTTCCTACCGCTAAGGGGTGCCTGGTATATCACCTAAATAATTTTATTTTAAGTGTTAATTGTTCTTTACTGACCGATCCGATTTACTTTTATAAATCACTTTTTGAATACCAAATCGTCCAATTAGCAGGTCAATCTTGACGATTTGGAAAATATTTGGAGACTCCAAACCCCACATTGAGTTCACCCATATTGGAGGGAAGCCCACGTCTTACTTAGTTATGAACTAACCTTTCATTCGCTCATAAACTTCACTGTTATCCCTGATGTCTAGGTCATTGATTACACTGTATTCGATGACGATTCCATCCCAATCGCCACCCACGTCCTCACCCAAGCTGATAAAGGAACTTATATAGGGGAGTTGCCTCGTATATGATTTCAAGAGACTTTGGTTCCCGACAAGAAGAGGGGAAGGAACAAGAAGAAGAAGAAGAAGAAGAAGAAGAAGAAGTAGAAGAAGAAGAAGAGTGGGAAGACCTTGGTTCATTCTTGGACTATCTTTACCGCTCTTTTCTTATGACGCAAGTATGTTTAGCCATCTTTGAAAGGGAGTAGCAGTCGAAGAGGACTTTTTTCAAGACTTTTCAATCCCACCAATCTCAAGCAATCTAAAAGAAATGACTGGCTGATTAAAGAGATAAATTAACTATCAGCTCTTAGGGAGAAGCTAAAGAAGTAATCGGCTGCTGTTATAAGGACCGATCAAGCCGTTGCCATCAACAAGCAGTGAAGGAGAAAATTAATTACTCCCAGGGATAAAGAATCCTTGGAGTTTGAATGCCGATGGGCAAAGGTCGAACATGCGAAGATAAGAAGAATAACAAAACATTAGTCGGTGGTGGTTAAAAAACCCCACCTGCTTATTCCAACCGATTGATTTTCATTAATGAACCCTGGTAGAGGTAGGGGAAATGATTGAAAACCCCTCACCCCTAAGGGAGCCATAGTCGATGCTAGAAAATCTATTTATATAAGGGGAAGAAGCCTATGACTGAGGTCGATTCGGCCCACAGGGATATCGAGGTTGCCTACTCTATAGCCCAGACATCTATGCTTCCATATGACATATTGGAGATTAAGGGTTTTACCTTGGATAATCTCCATAAAGAAAGCCTGAGTCACACTGTTGGTAAGTTATATATTTTTCATTCGGCTAATTTGCACTTTGCCAAATTTATTTCTAACTTCTTTCCTCTTTTTTCAGAGCATGTAGGTTCAACAAGAGTCGCTGCCGAGTTGATTGCTACTAGAAGAACTTGAGTCCTACTCTATGTAACACCCTGCGCATTCTGGCAAATGAGGTGGCCAGTTGCCACCACCAAATATGCCGGGCATCACTAAATAAGTTATCATTCCCAGCATGTGATAGATATATGAGACATATGAAATTTTTCACAAAATAAATAATCAAATTTATCCAGCAATACAACCATTCAATAAATATTAAAATCCATCACCATGCTAATATCCACAATAAATTCAACTCCAAATAAATATAAATCCCAAATAAAATAATTCGACTATAAATATTTGACAGAAATCGTAAACAACTATGGAACCGATTGACCCACCAAATCAATAAATAAAAGTCTCCTAATAAAGCGATGGAATATAATGCAATCCTAAACTACTAAAGCATATAAAATACTCTAGCGCTACACCTGAAATGTTAGTCAACGCAATGGATCACAATCCATCGCATGAATACTAGCTACTCTCCCCAATTAGAGTCTATGAACTCAGACAGTAGCATTATACATGATAAACATAACAATAGAGTATTTTAATTTAGACGAGATATAAATATTAACATGCGAATAAAAATAACTATCACTATCTACCCACATGACTGGGTCGCACCATTATTTAGATCCAATTATCATGTGACAATATTTAACCAACTTTTATAGTTTAATTTAAGTAATTCTCCTCTTTTTAATTTATTCGACACCAGTATAGCCAGTTCACCCCCTCTTGGGTCCTGCATATATTGCTGGCACACCCAAAGTTTTACACCACACACAATCCCCTTTCTATAGCGAGTTCACTTGTATTCTATCAGTCATGCATATATTGGTGAGGTTTCACACACGACACGTCACTATAGCCAGTTCGCCCGTATTCTGTCAGCCATGTGCATATTGGTGACGCCAACACACACCCACGTTTCTATAGCTAGTTCACCCCTAATTGTTAGCCCTGCACATATTGGCTATGGCCATATATTTTAATACCTGTTTATTATCTTAGGCATTAATTTTTAATTTCTCAATTTCTCATTATTTTATTTTAGTCTCACCATATTATAGTAAATTAATCCTAAAATCCACCCCTAGTCCCATACCTAGAGGTCTCCAAAACACAAGTACGTCCTACCCTATCATATAAGATGAATTTTTACTATTATTATCCTCCTAGTGTCCTGCCTAGACTATCGAATCAACGGAACAACACAAAAATCAACACCACCCTCGAATATCTCCTCCGTAAAAATCTATACTAACTACTATAATACCTATAAAGTGTGATCCATAATGAAGACCTACCTACTAGTCCCATACCTAGAAAGCAACCTAAAATCAAGGTGAAAGCATAACCACCCTAAAACTCTGTCATTCACACAGTGTTAAATATAATTAAATCAATAAGTCGCATGAGAAGATTTTATCAACAATTCAATCAATTTCTCATAAGATCATAAATAAATTTTATTTCATCCATTCAATCAACTTTCGAAATTAGCCAACTTATTTTATGCAAATAATATAATTTCAACATAGTGAAAGTTTGTGGCATACTCAATAATAATTTCTCTTGTTTTACACCTACATAATTTTATGTGATTTCACAAGTCACTTCCGATTTAATAAATTTACTATGATTTTTTACATGCAAATCTACATCCATATTAATAAAAGTCAAACCTCTACCCTAAACAAACACGGGTTTTAAGCCTTAATTCATATTAAGATTTTTCATAAAAATAGTCCCAATATAGATTTCACTTTTCCTAATTAATGTTTCTAGTTTATTTTAAGAAAAATATAGAATTTAATGTTAGGCAATATTTAAAATGCATAATACTAAAGAGAACGAATATAAGTATTCATTCCTGTAGAAAATTTGGTTGAAAATTCTAATTGGATAGTTGCGCTACTCTTGAAAAATCAATAAAGATTTGTTCTTGAACGATCTTGAGAAAATACGGTTTGAGCCTTCAAAACTTAGGTTAAAAGTTGTACTTAATGGGGTTTATATTTTATAGATGAGAGGAGATAATAATTTGAGACGCTATTGATTTTTGAGAAGGCTAAAATAAGTTTTAAAAGTCCTAAACCCTTCACTTTATGCTTATATACCAAAAAGAATTTGTGTTATAATCAAACACAAAAACTAAAAAAACATTACGGACAATCGGACCGTTGGAATTGGCTAAAAGTTTAATATGTTGCAACTGAAAGAAAAATGAAATTGCACAAAAAATTTCAGCTCGACCAGACAGTCGAATATTTTTATTTCTTTTTTCCTGCTTAGGTCGGATCCTCCCCCGATTTTTATACAAAATGTTAAAATTTCCAAATTTTAATCCCGGTTTAAATTCCACTTAAAATTTTATTTTAATATTTAAAAACCAACATTTTTATACACCAAAATTTAATAGATTACAAAAATTATTTTTTTCAAATTTTTTAATTTAATATAGATTTTTATGACTCAAAATTCACGGGGTGTTACATACTTCCCCACTAAGATAGGAATATCGTCATCGAAATGCGATGAAGCATAAATGTCAAGAGTAAGGTCGCGCAAATAAAATAAGGCTTACATCTGCCTACCCATAGAATGCCATGATCGGACGCCACGGCATACCACGCTCTCTCACGAATCACAACTCGATTCTATCTCTAAAAGACATCGTAAGCGTAAATCCTCAAATGAAATGACATCACTGAATCGATACTAGATATGCCCAAAATTTATACTAACGATCTGCCAAATAAATATCATTTTCAAAATCAACTCTAAGGATCCCCACCTCATGATAACTACTTCTAACCTCAATGCCTAGAACATCTTTAATACAAAAGTACCTATCTCCGAGAAACACATCTAATATGCATGCTAGACCCAATACCTTAAGGAGTATGAATCAACAAAGGGAATCAAATATCGATAACATGGAAGCTAAACAGATTCACAACCTACGAGACCTAAGACCATGCTCTAATACCATCTGTAACACCCCGTCCATTCTGGCAAACGAGGTGGACAACCACCGCCGCCAAACTTTGACGGGCGTCACTAGATAAGTTATCACTCTCAGCATGTGATATATATATATATATATATATATATATATATATATGAGACATATAAAAAAATTTCCACAAGATAATAATCAAATTTATCCAACAATATAACCATTCATGCAATATTAAAATCCATCACCATGCTAATATCCAAAATAAATCTAACTCCAAATAAATATAAATCCCAAATTAAATAATCCGACTATAAATATTTGACAGAAACTGTAAACAACTATGGAATTGATTGGCCCACCAAATCCATAAATAAAAGTCTCATAATAAAAGCGACAGAATAGAAAGAATCATAAACTACTAAAGCATCTAAAATAATTTTCCAGTTGCATCTCCAAAAATATCTCCAATGCAGCTACTCCAGCGCTATACCTGAAATGTTAGTCAACGCAATGGATCAGAATCCACCGCATGAATACTAGCTACTCTCCCCAATTAGAGTCTACGAACTCAAACAGTAGCATTATACATGATAAACATCACATTAGAGTATTTTAATTGAAGCGAGATATAAATATTAACATGTGAATAAAAATAACTATCACTATCTACCCACATAACTAGGCCACACCATTATTTAGATCCAATTATCATATGATAATATTTAACTAACTTTTATAATTTAATTTAATTAATTCTCCTCTTTTTAATTTACGCGACACCAATATAACCAGTTCACCATCTCCCGGGTCCTACACATATTGCTATCACGCTCAAAGTTTTACACCACACAAAATCCCCTCATTATAGCCATTTCTCCCCTATTCTCTTAGTCTTGCACATATTGGTGAGATTCCACACATGACACGTCATTATAACCCGTTCGCCCTTATTCTGTCAACCTTGCACATATTGGTGATGCCAACACACACCCACATCATTATAGCCAATTCCCCCCTTATTGTTAGACCTACACATATTACCGATGCCCATCCATTTTAATACCCGTTTATTATCTTAGGCATTAATTTTCAATTTTTCGATTTACTCATTATTTTATTTTAACCCTACCCTATTATAGGGCATAAATCCTTAAATCTACCCCTAGTCCCATACCCAGAGGTCTCCAAAATACAAGTAGGTCATACCCTACCATGTATGATGAATTTATGCTATTAATATCCTCTTAGTCCCGCGTCTAGACTATCAAATCAATGGAACGACACAAAACTCAGCCCCACCCGAAATATCTGGTCCGTAAAAATCTACACTAACTAGTCACATACCTAGAAAGTGTTATCTTCAACTAAGGCCTACCTACTAGTCCCATACCATGCAAGCAATCTAAAATAAAGGTGAGAGCATAACTACCTGATAATCCTGTCGTTACCGCAGTGTCAAATATAATTAAATCAATAAGTCGCATGAGACTATTTATCAACAATTCCATTAATTTCTGATAAGATCACAAATAAATTCAGTTTCATCCGTTCAATCAATTTTCGAAATTAGACAACTTGTTATATGCAAACAATATAATTCAACATCGTGCAAGTTTATGGAATACTCAACAATAATTTCTCTTATTTTACACCTATATAATTTTAAGTGATTTCATAATTCACTTCCGATTTAATAAATTTACTACGATTTTTTACATGCAATTCTACATGCATATTAATAAAATTCCAACCTCTACCCTAAACACACAAGAGTTATAAGCCTTAATTTATATTCATATTTTTCATAAAAGTTTCCCAATATAGATTTCACATTCCCTAATTAAGGTTTCTAGTTTATTTTAAAAAAAACATGTAATTGAATGTTTAGGCGATATTCAAAATGCATAATACTAAAGAGAAATAATAAAAGTATTCATGCCTTTAGAAAAGTCGGTTGAAAATTCTTATTGGATGGTTGCGTTTCTCTCTTAAGATCAGTAAATACTCGTTTTTGAATGATCTTGAGAAAACACGGTTTGAGCCGTCAAAACTTAGATTGAAAGTTGTGTTTAATAGGGTTTAGGTTTTGTAAATGAGAATAAATAATAATTTGAGAGGCTGCTAATTTTTGAGAAGGTTAAATTGTCTTTTAAAAGTCCTAAACCTGTCACTTTATGTATATATTCCAAAAAGAATTTGTGTGCCAATCAAACACAATCACTAAAAAAAATTATGCACAATCATACTCGTTGAATTGGCTAAAATTTAATTATGTTGTAATTGCAGACGAAACAAAAATGAATAAAAAATTTCAGCTCGATCAGACAGTCGAATATTTTTATTTATTTTTTTCTCCTTAGGTCGGATCCTCCCCGAATTTTTATACAAAAAGTTAAAATTTCCAAATTTTAATCCCGATTTATATTCCACTTAAAACCTGTAAATTTAAAAACCAACATTTTTACATACCAAAATTTAATAGATTCCAAAAATTATTTTTTTCAAAATTTTTAATTTAACAAAGATTTTTATGGCTAAAAAATCACTGGGTGTTACACTTTATGGAGAGCCTTACCCTTAAGGACTAACTTATCAGGAAAAAATGGGATGTTGAGGATCTAAGCATATAGCTAAAGATTGAGATCGATTCTAAGACAAAGGTGGCAGAGGAAGTCAAGGGGAATCAAAATGAGTTCAGTCAGGTGGACACTGAATCATCCAAGCTGAAGACTTCCGTTGAACGTAAATTCCTTGATAAACTCATTCTACAAAAGCCAAGGAGCTAGATAGAGAAAGCTCATGAGGACAACTTTCAAAAGTCCTATGACGAGGGTTATGAGGCGACCGTTCAGGAGGTCGCCGCACAATTGGATTATTATGAGTCCTTATCCTTAGGTAACTGGCCTCTAACGGTGCAATATCAATGAAACTGACCCATCCTATGCCTAACATCCTTCGGTGGCCAATCCCTTAGAAGATCTCCCTTTGAACGCTTCGGCCCAGGCCTCTATCGATCCTATTGCCCTTATTCCCAAGGAAGGTACCCTTGTTCTCCCTTCTCAAGATAACGAATCTATCGATCATCACGTAACATCCATCTAGTTGATTTGTGTTTTTATGTATTTTCTTTTTTTTTTATGGCCCTTCGTGGTCATTTTATAGGCCACAAACCATTATTGAATCATAAATGGAAAAAATCTATGCCTTCTTTTCCATTATTCTCTTATTGTGTAAATAATGTAACTTTTATCCAAGTCTATTAGGTAATTCTTGTTTCATGTTATTTTTTCTCTTAAGGTACTTTTCTTGTTAAAATTGATATAAATAATTTGTTTGATTGGACCTGGCTGGTCTTTGTTACTTGATCGTCTATTAAGGAAGACCGAAGGCGATTGATTCAAGCTAGTCTTAATAAAGTTTTAAAAGAATAATTTGCGTTAGATCTCATTATTTCTAAATTGGTTCTTTCAATTGATTGAACCGATATATTTTAGGTCGTTTTCTTTTTAAGAAAATCTTTAGGTCCTAACACAAACAATCGACTATTGACTTAGTTATACCACACTATTTTTTGCATGGGTTTTTAACCAGTCATTCTTAGTTTATACCACCGCATAGATTTTGACCGATCATGCTCAGATTATACCACTATTCAAGGGGTTTTTAATGCCATATGTTGGAGACCAACTTATGCTTGAGTTGAAACGCGCAGCTTTTAGGTGGGTTTTCTGCCTCTTATATACCGATCTTCTATAGATCATATCATTAAGTCGTACCACTTTTGAAATGGGTTTTTAATTCCATATGTAGACGACCAACTGACGTTTGAGTTAGAATAAATAATTCCTATGTGGGTTTTTCCTATTCTAAGCCGATCTACTTAGATCATACCACTCTGTGGGTTTTAACCGACCTTCTTCACGTTGTACCATTTTTTAAGTGGGTTTTTTAAATTCCATATTGTAGGCGACCAAATCACATTTGAGTTGGAACACATAATTCTTTCTATGATAAGTCAATCTACTTTAGATCATACCACTCTTTGAGTGGGTTTTAACTGACCCGCTTCAGGTCATACCACTTTTCAAGTGGGTTTTAGTGACTAGTGATAAACCAAATAGAGATTTTGAACAACTTAGATAGCCAATCGTATATCGTTTTATTATGTATACATAAGAAAAAGAAAAGGCACTATATTTCTATCTAATTATAAAACATTCTATGGTCTATGTCATTCCATGACCTTGGAATTAATTTCCCATTCATCTCTTCCAAATGGTATGACCCCCACCTCCTTTTGAAGTTACTCGATAAGGTCCGTTTAAGAGCATTCTTAACCCACTTTGTAAAGGAATCGGTAACCTTTACCAAGTAACTTTAATTTTTTAGTGAGATAAGTAGCAAACCCATTATGTCCATGCCCCATTGGGCGAAAGTCTATTGACTTGTGAGGGGGTTCAAGTCTGCCGTAGGATGCTTTATCATTGGTAAGAAAATCTGACAATTCAGGCACTTTTTGTTAAGCCTTGTAGAGTTCTTATATATGAATGGACATAGTATCCCTGAGAGATTACCTTATAGGAAAGTGATATCCCCCCTGTATGTGCTCTGTATCTGCCTTCATGCATCTCAGTCAAGATTCCTTTCACTTGATCGAGTGAATGCACTACAGTAGTGGGCCAGTGAATGATCATCAATACATCTTCTCGTTAAAGTTCATGCAGAACCTAGACGATCAAATTTTCAACTTGTGTACTCCCTTTTCATCTGGGGGTAGCCCTACAGTATTTAAGTAGGAGATGGTGAGTTCCATCTATGATGGGGTTAATCTAAGATGGAACTAATTCTACGTGGAAGGTATCCAAATACTTATTTGAATTTTCAATGCTTGGTCGGTTTATGTACTCCAGTTCGACTATTATTTTAATATGGGTATCTATGGAGGAAGCCATAGTGGCAAGAACATCTGCATGGATGTTTTAATTCCTTAGGAGCAGTTCATATGGTACACAAGAAGGACAACAACGATCTCCATGCATTAGGAATGATCATAGCCATACATAGGTATACTGATCCTACCCAGTGCATAGGTAAAAAGATGAAGTAAAGGGTCAGGATTATAGCCAACATACAAGAAGCTTTCCATATGGAAATATAACATACCCTCATAACCAAAGAACATCTCAAGTACATCGATATTAATCAGTCAATCATGTTCATTTATGATGATATGGTCAGTGTTAATTTACCTCGTAAGGATGCCTTGGTTTTTACCTTTCGGGTGGAAAACTTTGACATAAAGAGAATACCATCTAATCAAGGAAAGTCGTTAAAGATCATGTATCTTCATCTACTGTACAAGCTTGGGTATAATATCCATGACTCAGACGCAATGGTTTGACCCCTGATTAGTTTTAATACTGACGTTAAGACATCACTGGGAAAAAAAATGAAATTATTGGTGAAATTTGGCCTTGTTAATTGTGAGATTGAGTTTAATGTGATCTAGTTAAAGTCTCCTTACAAAATCATCCTAATAAGAGGATGGATCCAAACTGTGAAAGTTGTGACTTCTTCACTCCATCAGTAGCTCAAATTTGTGACAGGTCAGGGGATCGTTAGTGTTAGAGTTGATCAAGTAGCAACACGTAATTATTTTATCACTGTTATCAAAGCAAAGAAATCTCAACCTATGAAACATTAAGATGATGGTGATTTAGGGGATGATTAGCCCAAATACAAACCGATGGATTTCAATTACGGGTGGAAAAACTAGGCTTTCCCCCATCGAGGGAGTAATGAAGGAACACGTAACCATTCATCTAGAATCATCCCAACCAAAAAAGACATTTTTGATCAATTCTAAATTACCAGAAGATGAGGTAGAGCGACTCACTCAATTCCTTGGGATGAACGCAAATGTGTTCACCTGGAATTCCCACGATATTCTAAGAATTGATCCATGCATTAATTTCCACTGAATGCACAGGGATCCTACATGTCGGATAGTCAAGAAAAAGTAAATGCATTCATCATTTGAGAAATTTAGGCTGGTGGAGGATGATGTTGAGAATCTTATTCATGACAATTCCATCAAAGAGGTTCAATTCTCGGATTAGATTTCCAATGCAGCCGTGATCATAAAGAAGTGAAAAAAGTTGAGAGTTTCTATTGACTTCACAAACTTTAATAATGCTTGCCCAAAAGATAACTTTCCTCTCCTCTGGATCAATCAAGTTGTTGATTTAATAATAAGACACCAATGTATGAGTTTTATGAATATTTACATAGGTTATCATTAAATATCCATATTCGGACCCGATCAAGCGAATACTGCTTTCATCACAATCCAGGACTTTACTTCTACGAAGTCATCTCACTTCGCCCTAAGAATTATGGAGCAATTTACTAGAGTCTTTTGGATAATATGCTTACAAATAATATCAGCTCAACCATGGAGCTCTATATTGACGTTATGCTCATCAAAAGCAAATATGTGCCTTACCACATCAGATTTCTTTCAAGACCTTAAAATTTTTGAAACGCTACATAATGAAGTTAAATGCCTCTAAGTGTGCTTTATGAGCTAGTTCTAGAAATTTTCTAAGATACTTGTTGACGCCAAAAGGGTATTGGAGCCAATATAAACTAGATCCGACTACTATCAAAGACGTTCAAGTCTTGATCGGGATGTTAGAAGCCCTTAATCGGTCCATATCATGGTTAAATGATAAATTTTGTCCACTCTTCCAAGCCTTGAAAAATGAAAACACAATAATTTGGACACAAGAATGCCTTTATGCACCGGTGAAGATCAAACAATATTTAGGTTCTCCCCCTTTATTGTCAACACTAATTAGTATTAAGAAACTTCACTTGTATCTATTCATTTCTCAACATTCCACTAGAGGAGAACTAGTCTGACATTAGGACAGAGAGAAACTATTAGTTTATTACATCATTCACACTATTCTTAATTCAGAGAAGAGATATATGTACATTAAAAAGTTAGCATTAGCTATGATGATGTCTTCAAGAAAGCTGCACCACTATTTTTATGCTCACAATATAATAGTCTTAACCTTTTCCCGCTAAAATAGGTATTTAAGAAGTAAGATTTGTCCAGTAGAATGATCAAATGGTTATTAGAGATTGCACAATTTGACATTATCTTTGATCCTTGAAAAACTATAAAGTTTCCCAAGTATTTATGATTCATGAACAACATTTGAGATCACTCAGATTGAGTCGGTACCATCTTGGATAGACCCCATTAGTGCCTATAGGAAGAATGGAGATCTTCCCCAAGATGGAAAAAAGTCTCATAAGTTGAAAATTCAATTAGCGAGGTTTCGCCTTAACTCTAAAGGAAAACTTTACCAATGATGTTTCACGATCCATTAACTCACATGCTTCCATCTAAAATAGGAGGAAGGAATCCTTAGAGAGATGCATGAAGGCAGTCATGGAAATCGTGCTTATGGAAGATCACTATCTTATAGGGTTATCTCATAAGGTTATTAGTTATCGTTCATGCAAAAAGACACTACTCAGTTCATCTGGAAGTGTGACAAATGCTAAGAGTTTGCACCTATCATCAATAAACTAGTCAGTGAACTCAATCCTCTTACAAGTTGATGGCTTTTTTTCCTAATGGTGCATGGATAATATGGAACCTCTACATGTAGTAGAACCTAGGAATATGATGTTTTTGATAACTTCCATAGATTACTTCACAAAATAGGTGGATACTGAGTAATTAACTCACATTAGAGAGGTCGGCGCCGCACGATTTGTATAGAAGAACACAAAAATAAGATTTTTCATTCATATAGCTTTGGTGATAGATTATGGAAAATAACTCAGCAATCATACCTTCAAAAACTTTTGTGCATAATATGGGGTCCTCATTCATTATGCCTTAGTGGTCTTCCCATAGTGCAACAGACGGGCATATATTACCAATAAAACTCTACTCCCCAGGATCAAATAAAGACTAGAGAACGCAAAAGGAAGATGGGTGAACAAACTTATGTCTATCCTCTAGGTCTATAAGATGACCCCTGGAAGGCCAATAGGAGAAACCCATCATGCATCGATATACAAAATGGAAATTCTTATCCTTTTGGAGTTTAGAATCCCAATCATAGAACTGAAATAATTAAGGATGGACAAAACGATGATCACCCATCTCACGACCTTGACTTAAAGGAGGAACGAATGAAGTATACTCTAATTCACCTCATAAACATATCAAGAAGAGCTTACCAAGAAACATAATGGGAAAGTCAAAGTTTGGGAATTTCACATCGATGACTTAGTGATTAAGAAGCTGCTTTCAGTCGCCAAAAACCCTATGATAGGAAATTATCTTTGAATTAGCAAGGACCATATAGAATAGTCACAAAAGAAGTGGCGGTTCATATCACTTAGAAGAATTGGATGGAATATAGATACCTAGGTTATTTAATGACATGAACCTAAGGAAATTTTATCATCAAGTAGGCTAGATTACTTTTTAGATATGTTTTATGTCGATAAAGATGATTCCTTTTAATAAACTAAATTATTTAGTATGAATATACTTCTTAGTTGAGATATATTAAAAACCATTTAAAAAGAGTTGTACAGCCTAACACGTGGTTAATCAACCTAGAACAAGCATAAATATCACCAAGAATGGTTAGTGCAACTTTAAACAAGTTAGTCATCTATGATTTCTCACTAAACCCACCTGAAAAAGGTGGTACAACATAATTGTGTGTTATCCCACCTAGACTAGGTATAAACCTACCTAAGAATGGGTGGTACGATTTAAAACAAACCATTATCTTATAATTTGTCACTAAACCCACCTGAAAATGGTGGCGCAACCTAATTGTGTGTCTTTCGACCTCTAATAGGCATAAACCTACTTAAGAATGGGTGACATGACTTAGAACAAGTTGGTCACCTACTATATGACACTAAATCCTCCCAAAAATTGTGGTACAACCTGACTTCAGGTTAGGCGGCCTGGAATAGGCATAATATTCCATAAGAACAGAGAGGCTAACAATTAATTTAGGTAATAATGTTAACTTATCAAAATTTAGTCAATAGGTAAATTGATTAATTAACCTATTGATTAATATTACAAGTTAATAAGGTTAGTTACAGATTAAATTATAATGTTAACTTATCAAATTTTAGTCAATATGTTAATTAATACATTGAACTATTGATTAATATTACAATTTAGTAAGGTCGGTCACATATCCCAATTTCACCGACTAACAATTAAGCTAAAATGCAAAATTACCAAATTTTAGTCAATATGTTAATTGATTCATTAGCCTATATATCAATGTTACAAGTCAATGACAACATTCACATATCCCAATTTCACCAACTAACAATTAAGTTAAATCAAAATTTTAACTTATCAAGTTTTATTCAGTAGATTAAATTGAAACATTGAATTATTGATTAAATTTTACAATTTAATGGAGTTTCCCACATGCCTACACTCCATCGACCACAAGCAGAAGTGTCCTTAAACGTGTTCACAAAATATGAATGAAATAAGGTGAATAAACAGAAAACCCCATTCACTAATATAAAGATATGGAATAAGGCCTATAAATAGTAGCTAGAAGTCCTACAAACCAAATAAAATAAAAAACCCAAATAAACAACTAGGGTGTTTGGGGTGACCATCCCCTAGATGGAAATAACATCATTGACTTACTTCCCCTATTTTTTAAGGATAGGCGATTCAGTTATCGTCTAGTTGACCTATTAGCCAGATACCAAGGAAGCCTCACCACTAACAGGCTTCTCCAAAGAAGGGTCTTTAGCGTAAGCATGATCCCCTTTATGAACATTCTCCATTTGGAGACTAGCGATCCATAATTTGTTAAAGGAAACTAACTCACGGTAGTCAAGTTGTGCAGTAACTTTCTGGACTCTATCCTCGAAGAATTTGTCTTGGTCATCCTCTCTACCAGTGGATAAATCCATATTCTACATGTGTATGATTAACTTTTTAAGGTTATTTTGGGAAAAATCTTTCTTCAGCATCTCTAGCTCAGAGTCAACCTTGTTGAACTCCAACTGAAGGAGATCAACCTCCTCCACCTCTTTCTCTATGCAAGAGGTATCTTCCTTGATCTTTACCTCAAGATCGACAATCCTATTGTTTTGTCTATTAAAGTATTCTTTATGATGAGTTATTCATGAATAATGTCATTTCGGCTCAACAAATTATCGATAAAGTGGTCGCCTTATACATTTCTTACATCGCCTATAAAGAAAAGGAAAACATTTAATAATTATAAAAATAATATCAAAGGCTTAATGAATTAAAAATTAAAGATGACTTACAAGAATGGAGTAGAGGAGCCCTCTCTTGTGAAGGCACTCCAAAGAAAAGTTCCTTAAGACTGATATGTCCTTATGTAACATGGTGGCTTGAGATGGTGAGTAAATGACTTCCACGCTCTAAAAATTCTGAGTCATCAATAGTAATAAGATCCTTACCCTTTATGTAGATTATTTGGTAGGGATAAGGACGTTAAGGGGGGGGGGGGGGGGGTGGAGTCTGCTATAATGGGGTAATTACCAAAGGTCGGTTATTGCCACCAGAAGGAGTAGTGGGAGCAGTGTTATCGGTTATCCTCTTCTTGTCATGTTGGGCCTATCTATCCATTTACCTTTCTTTCTCCTTCTCCTTATCTTAATTTTCTTTCTCCCGGGAGGAGATAATCCTCTTTTTGGTGTCAGGTTCACCCTGGACTTGTCGCCCCTATGCTTCATATTTTCTCGAGTGGCATCAAAGTCCACTATTTTCCATGGACGGTCGGTCATATCTTTGAGGTCGTGGGTAACTAGGACAAAATAGAATTTTTTTCTCATTTTTCTTTATAATCTTGTATCTATTTATAAAGTCAACATGAGCTTCCAACCACTTCATACGTAAATATGGGAGTGAAGTCATTAAATAAGAAAAGTCTTATTATTTCTGGAGTGATTTAGCCTCCTCTAAATCGATAGAAATTATGTAGGTGAGAAAGGATGCTTCACCAACATACACCCCTTGCCTCTGCAATGAGTGCAAGGGTAGCTATTGGGATTGAAGAGTCACCAATCACTGTGTAATCGGTTGTAGTAACTTCAGTAGTGAAATTATTGAATAGTGCAATAATTAGTTGATATCCAAGAAGGATGTGAGTATCTTGGCAGTAAAGCCTAACTCCAATAGGAGTTCCCCATTCCCAGACTTTTTTAAGGTTAGCGAGTCTAACTTTGAATTTTTTTGGCTTCCTTCTGTAATGAGGATATACAAAAAAGAAAAAGTCGATTTATATTACATAAAGTCCAAATCCCTAATAAATGTAGGTGATAAAATCCTACTACTTATTAGTTCAACACAATTAAGTGGAGTAGAAAATAAAGATCATAATGACATACTAATATAGTATGTACATGGTTTGGCATTGTGCTTATGTCTACGGGGTGTTACTCTATCTTTATTGATTAATTCTTAATAACAAAGATTTCATGCCCCTTTTCCCAGGGGTGTGGGTTACATTTATTGAGAACATAAATAGATTGAGTCGTGTGGTACTCCATGACCGTGGATTATTGTTACTATTTGATCAGGTGAATCCAATTATGATACTTTTATTAATCAAACTCTCTTTGTTCTTATCCCTGAGGTGTAATATCTTATCATGTCTAACAATCATGTGCCAGATGTTAATGTCTGGTCAGATAATTTCTCCACAATTATCCCCAAAGATTTGGGGCTTGATCGAGGTGCAGAGATTTACTCACCTGTTAGATGTAGTCTTAATAATGGTTTGTACCAAAATTAATCACCCATCCAATAGTTGGATTAGAATGTGGTGATTAAATGGAATGCTTCATATATTAGTCAACCACGTACAAATTTAATTTTCCCAAATTTTATATTTAATTTAATTTAGTGTGCATGCAAATATGTGGTCCAAATTTAATTTCAGCAAACCAAACGCAAATATTCGAAGAAGTAAGGAAAAATCCCTAAAAGGGAAAAACCTTCATTCAGCACTATATAAGATTTGATATACACAGTCGACTTATAAACTACTTAGAACAACCAAGTATGATGCACGTTTCTTCAAATCTTCTATAACGATGACATAGTCCACTACTGCCCACGGGAAGTAATCTTCCCTTGGTACCCACCAATCATCCTTCTTCTTCAGTAGTAGAGCCTTTTCTCCACAAACCAGCAGTAGAGATTAATCTCTACAAGAGTATTTGAACTAGAAAGGTTCTTCTTGATTAGATAAAGTGAACTTCAAGTTTCCAAGGGGTTTGGAAAAATATTGGAAGAGTTCAATCACAAATATGACTCAAAAAGGGTGTGAAAAGCTTTAAAAAAGACTTCTTGAATACTCTAATCCCACATCTTTATTTATAAGGAAAGTAGTTACAAAAGGATAGATAATAGAGATTTGGATCATATCTAATTTAAAAAATAAACTGTCGTACGTTCATTCGAACAACAGGTACCTAGTTCGAAGGATACACTCATTTTCATTCGATTAGGCATTTAAGGACATATCGAATGAGATTTCAGAGCTTGATGAAAAAGCACCTCGTTCGATTGTTAGAAGGCTCATTCTGGCAACCTACCCATTTTAGTTTTAACTACTTCTAACAATATTCCATAGCTTGCCCAAAGTCAACATTTCGAATATCGTTTGACCTAAGAGAACTCATTATAATGACATTGTATAGTTCATTCGAATGACAAGCCATTCGCGTTCTAACGAGTTGGCGAAGTTTTCAAAATTTTCTTAAAAACATTTTGAAATACAAACGCTTAAAAATTCTAAAACCACTGGAACAATAAAGATTTATCAAATGCGTCCATAACTTCTTCTAAATGTTGTTAAGATGTACAATTCTCCAAACTTCTAAATGTCTTCAACATTGTCTTTAAATTTATACAAGTAGTCATGAAGGTGCAGTGTAGGTGTAACGGGATAAGCCAAAATAAAAAGTAAATTGGGAAAGTATAACACTTACTCTTATAAATCTCCCCCTTAGTCTATTCTTGTACAAAATATAAACTAAAGCCAAATTAAATCCTAAAGACTAATATAATAGACACACTTCCAAATCAAGAAATGAAAATGCATTCTTATATAAGTCTTCAACTAAAATTGTTCTTCCTCGTTGGTTAGCTTTATCTTCATTTTGTGCGGGTCCAAGTAATCATCATCTAGGCGGAACATCCTAAACACATGAGACAAACAAAATATCATGACGCATACGAGTTTTATAAGATAAATAAAACTCCTCCTTAATTTTTTCTCCCCCTTTTCTGTTCGTAATCATGAATAATAAGCATCACATGAAGAATCAAGATATCATCACAAAAATAATCAATTAATGCACACGTAATGATAATCGCAAACGTTATAAAAAAAAAGGAAACTCGAAGAATATATGCCATTATTTCTGAAACTTTTTCAAAAAATTTCAAATATAAGCTATGGAACCAAAATAATGAACTAGGCCCAATTAAAGGACACCCGATCGGTGTGACCAGGATCTAAGAAGGATCGGCCCAAGATACAAGTGCAAACTAATCACAATTAAATATATCTAGAAAGTAATTTAAATAAGAAAAGTATAGAGATATCAATCACACAACACAAGATATACGTGATTCAGTAAATTGCCTACATCCACGGAGAGCTCACTACTTTTTTATTAAGTTCCTTGTACAACTCAACCACTTTACACTACTATAAATGTAACCATAATCGCTATTTGGACTGAGTAGACCTATCCCGAGTTGCCTCTAGGACTTCTTTCTCATTCTTCTTCTCCTGTTTGGGCCTAATGGCAGCGATGAAGCACTTTTGAGGAGCTGCATAATCATCTTTGATCTCCATTATCCCCCTATCAGTGATACACTTGAGCTTCTGGTGGTAAGTAGAAGGGACGACCTTCATGGCGTGTATTCATCCTCTCTCTACCCAAAATGGTGTGGTAAGGTGACTTAATGTCGACCACAAAAAATTCTATGAGTTTTGAATTATTTATTGCCCTTACTGGTAGGACCATCTTTTTTAAAAACATCGTCATCTTCTCGGCAAAGCTAACTAGAGGAACAGTTGCATCCTTAAGGTATGATATCGTAAGCTTGAGTTTGTGGAAGACCTCTAGGTACAGTACCTCTAAAGAGCTCCCCTGTTCCACTAGTAGTTTGTCCACATCTTAGTTTATGATTCTGAGAGTGATTACCAGCGCATCGTAGTGTGGGGTTCGTACTCTAGCCAAATCCTCATTTATGAAAATGATGTTCTTATTGTAATCAATGTTCTCTGGTCACCGGCGCTTGTTGACTTGGATTTTTATGGGATCGATATGAAAATCTTCCATTAAAACTTTTTTGAGTTCCATTTTTACAGCATTCCCTTGGTTCTGCTTAACATAGGATGCTCCATGAATGACAGAGAACTCAAATCCCATGCCATAGGATGCTCCATAAATGATAGAGAACTCAAATCCCATGTCATCATCAAGGATATTGTTTAGCTTTCCATCACCATTGGTTGTGGCCTGGTCAGACTTCTTCTAGATAAACTCACCAAGGTGCCCATCTTACATTAATTCCTCCAGGTTAGCCTCAAGCGCCTTACTGTTTTCAATCGTGTGGTCGCCTTCTTGATGAAATGCATATCGGAGCACATTATTTCTCCTGGCCGGATCACCACCCATCTTCTTGTTCCACTTGACGAATTATTGATCTTTGATTTTTTCCTTAATCTTATAGATTGACTTGAAAACTTTATTGATGGTTTGAAAAGCTTTAGACGAATTAGTTCGACCCTCATTCTTGGCGCCATTATGTTTCCTATTCCCCTTTTTGGGGGTACTTTCCTTATCGGCCCCGTATTTACCTTGGCACGACTAATCTCAACTTGAACAGTGTGGACCATGTCCTCCACCATAGTATATTTGACAATACGTGACATGAAAAAATCAGTGGTTTCAGCTTCCTTCTTGGTGAGGGATTTATACAACATCGACGTGGGGGAAGACCTATCTTGAAGGATGCTATGGTAACTTGCTTCGAGAAATCCTTTACCTCATTAAAGATTTCCTAATATCTTTTGGTGTACTTGTGCAGGGATTTTTATGGATTTTTTTCATCATAAGTAGTGAGTCCATTCTTTTAGGATGATATCTACTGGTTATGAAATGGGCGGTGAATGATTCAGTGAGCATCTTGAAACTCTTGATGCACTTATGAGGGAGCTTCTCGAACTATTTTTAGTCAACATCACCCAGGTTGGAGGGAAAGATGTGACACATTTGTGTCTACTTATGACTTCATAAAGTTATAGCCAGCCTTTACTGCCAAACATGGTCAATAAGATCAGTCTTTTCATCAAATATGTCAGAGATGTTGACGGGGGACAATGGATCCATACCTTGGATATGGTTCAAGGGGGTTTACATTTCCCCCAAATTTCAATGGGGTTAACCGTATAAATAAGCTTTATGGGACTAACCTAGGCATTCCATAGATCAGATATTGCAATGCCTGGTCTCACACTTCTAATGGACTTCTCTACCTGAAGATAAGGAAGGCTGAAAGGGTATTGGTAGTGAACCTCATTAATTCTAACAAAGGTTATAGGGACCAGGGGTTCATCGATAGAAATTGGCAACATCCACTGCTCCCTAATAGCGAAGAATACATAGGGTTTCTTTGCCTTGATGGGGAGATGATCACATAGGTTAATACTTGTTCTTATAATCCTTTTATTTTGGTTATTATCTATTGATACTAATTAGTTTTCTCTTTTTTTTTGAACAACTCATTAGAAAAACATAGAGCCCTCCCTCAAGATATTAAATTTACAGATCTCCTGAAGGCCTAGAGGGTTAAAAATCATTTACCTAACGGTGAACATCCCCGATCTACGGTCCTTTTACTTGAATACTTTAACACCACCAGTAGTTTTACTGCTCGCTCAGTAGATGAGATATCGAATCTTCCTTTGCTGAACGAGGAAACTTCTTATTATTTCATGCCATTAGACATCATGTCAATTAAGTTAGGGGAGGAAGAAGGTGTGACACCCCGCCTAATTAAATACCGGGCGATCACTCCTTTATTAAATTAAATCAAGGTAAACAGTTGGTTCATTCTCAGCATCACTGTCGATAAAAATATATTTTCCAATTTAACACCCTAAGTAATTAAGCTAAGTGTCAAAATCATTTTTCAGACATACTAACCAAATTTTATTTAAAGAAAAATATTTATTTTATTAACAACATTCAAATAGTAAGAATCACACCATATTAAATTATGCAACATAAACCAATTAATATAATACATTCGTCAGTCAAATGTCAACATATGAAATCTAAAGTCATACATCCAAACTGAATAAATCCCATAGTAACAATCTGGAAATAACTGAAATACAAATGTCCCAATAACAAAGAAATAATGGAAAGGCTACACATGCCCAACTAAATGAAAGTACTAAGAGTGGATCCGAATGGACGAAGTCGTCTAATCAAGAGACCTGCAACTCCCACCTAAGCTGCAGCGCGTTCCTTCTAAGAGATCCTAAGCAAGACGCCCCTGTGGCTGGGCACCTGTAATACATACATATATATACAAGAGAGAGAGAGAGAGGAAAACGGGTCATAGCCCGAAAGTGTGTTTGATTTAAAAATACGTTTAGCAAGTATTTAAATTGGTACAGGCCAATGCAACAACATATTAGTGCGACACTCTCTTGAGAAATTCTCACCTCTCTTCTAATGTGCACTCCTATCTCACTAACCCTCCTAATGGTTTATCTCATTATATAACACGCTATCTTTCCCCAATGATTTAACTTATCATAGGCATTTCGTAGGATTCAAAATTTATCAATACAATTGTTTGAAAAGAATATTTCAAGTAATAACCAAAGTTCTCATTTTAACTTTATTAGTCAATCAAGTTTTCCAGAGTCATATTATACTTTCTCAAAACAAGTATTTACAATTTGAGTCATCAACCATATCCTACATATCAATACACAGTAGGTAGTTCCAAGTTTCAGAATTCCATATATATATTAACTACTCGTATAATATATATATATATAATAACAACACCCCAAATAAACTATGGTGCGGGCATACTCTACTATCCAGAAGCCCATATCACTCATATTAAGGGGAATACAATCGGAATCACTCTCGAATTGTATTAACATAAATACACAAACAATATTGAGGCGAAGCATAGATTCCAAGTCTCTAAGAGGATGGCACATGCCTGCGTCTCTTAGGACCGTCTGAACTATCACGTCGATAGCCTGTACCAAGGATATCTATCTTCTAGGGTACAAGTCAATGTCCCCCATAAAGGTCCCATCGAGATAAGACTTATCCCAGCGCGGTAACCTCAGGGATAGCAAATAGCGTGGGCATGATTTTCACACATAGATAGTATATGCACACACAATCATATAACTGTACTTACATTACCATAACAATATTAGGTAAATTCTCAATTCCCATAATTTTGACATTTCCATATTATCATATTATTAGTATCGCGTATAAGGGTTCGTCTCTAACCTTAACTCGAAGGGTTTTCTCACTTATTACATGACACTCGTGGACTCTATCCTTTCTAGTAGAAAATTCAGTAGGTATACCTTTATTCACTATCGTAGTTATTCGCCGAAATCTCTCACTTGAATTACGTAGCTTCATCGTTTATTTTATGATTATCCTAAAAGCAAAGTTCTCGACTTAGAATAAAGTTCCCAACACTCATTCATATGTCCTACTGGTCTTTCCTATCTCCCAAAACATTTCATTAAGAATACCCAAGAATTATTTCACGATAAATTTAATTTAACTAATTAAACAAGGGAAATAGGAGTCTGCCAGGAGGGGTCGATCGATCGAAGCTTGGGGCTCGCTCGATCGAACCTTCGATCGATCGAAGCTCTAGGCTCGATCGATCGATCAAGGAGGTCTGTGAAAAAATTCTGTAGAATGCAGTTACGGGTTTCATCACCAAAATTACACCAAATCCATATTTTCAAGTTCCAATCGTCCCTGAATTCTACTACTAACATTATAACAATATACTAGAAGATTCTAACGTAAGGCATGTACATATTCATCATTTAAACATGGATTTTCAACCTAAAATTATATCCAATTATCAAGAACCCTAGAATTTTCTTCAACAGATTTCTAACAAATCTTTCTCCAGAATTTCTTTCTTATGATCATCAAAATTTCGTGGTTTATTTCCTCTACATGGCAAGGGTTTCCAGAATCAACATATAAATCAATACTACATGGATTCTCCTATCATAAATTGGGTTTTCTTCCATAGTTTTCATCACAAATTATTCCTAAACTAATATGAAGATTTCACCAACGAAAATAGCAAGTTAAACACTTGCCTGGTATTTTTGGTAATCTGATTCAAGGCTTATTTTGGTATGGCTGCGTTCCTCGTCTCGCGATCTACGCGGTGGTGGTGGCGGCAGTGCAAACCGGTGACTTTTTGGCCTTGAATTGCCTTGGAGCTCTCTCCTCTCTTCTCCAATGGCCGTCACTTATTTTCTGAATATTCTAACCCTAAAAGACTAACCTAGTTGGCTGATATAGGTTGCTGAATTTCGTGGGTTTAATTACCCAAAAAGGTGAAATGAATAAATTGCCCTCCCGGGGTACCAATTAGGCCTAAAAATGCCCCGAGACCCAAACTAAACCCCCGGGTACACTTTTATGACTATCTCGACCCTTCCGGACGCGTTGGCGCACTCAAAATGACCATACGAACAACTTATAAAATATTAACTTTTTATTTAACAAAATTAGTCCTGACGTGACACAGGTACGTCCCGACTTAAATTTCCGAAATAGTCATTTAATTCACTCATGACAACATTATAAAAATAAATCTCATATATTACTATACTCATCCAGTAATATGCAACAAATAACAAATTTCCAATAATTACTAACTCTCGTCACGCTAGTAAATATTCAAAGCAACATTCCGGATTAAAATTAAATTAATTTATCTCAATTAAATTTAATAAATCCCATAATTTTAAAAGCTATAAAAATACGGGGTATTACATACTTCCCCCCTAATAACTGAATTTCGTCCCGAAATTCGAAAAATAAGGCCTATCCGATAGCACAATTCTAGATATCCTTTTTCGTACACAAACTAACTACACATTACGGCGCTAAATTACTATAGCCCTTTCTTCACAACAACATTGTTTTACATTCTCATTAGAGATACTTCACCTTGTGCTCCCAACCGACAACATTCGCATAAGTCACGCTTATACGTTATACATTTCATTATCTCACTAACATTAGGAGGCCGCACCCTACTATAGACAATTACTCGGATCATTTATATACAAAACTTCCATTCTGAGAAAATATTATGAACATTTGATCACTCTTGCTCGCCTAATACAGTCGTGGAATTCTACCACATTTATCGGAAGTTCTCTTGACCGATCCAAAAATTTTGATTACCTACCCTCCTCTAATCATATGGAAGGAGAATAGTCAAGGTTCTTCCATAACAAAACCTTAATAAG
Source organism: Sambucus nigra (assembly GCA_949130495.1). Classification (NCBI taxonomy): domain Eukaryota; kingdom Viridiplantae; phylum Streptophyta; class Magnoliopsida; order Dipsacales; family Adoxaceae; genus Sambucus; species Sambucus nigra. Next base: position 658,233,242 of record OX422213.1, on the reverse strand, counting down.
TACCTTGTACGCGAAAAACAGGTACGAGTGTTTCTACCGAGCATGCTTGAAATCATCGTACCAAGATTCCAAAATCTCCTTCACGTGGCTCCCCTAATCTTTAATCACCATGCGCTTATTCCCTGGCTAAGGGTGATACATCATACTCAAATGAAATCTTATCTCCGCTGGTTCCTGAAATCCCATTTCAAAGGTGGGATTCACCAATCTCATCCTGATTCAGAAATTTATACTGCGCCGGACCATGCACTGGCGCGATCCTTCCTTTCGAAGGAAGTCTGGGGCATACTAGTTAATATTGTAAGCCAGCCCAAAGGAATATCAATCACTTCCTTCTCGGCGACTTAATTCACAAGTTCGGAATAAACCCTTGATCTTGTTTTGAGGATGGCAACCCATCCAAGGACTGTACCAACTTTACCGACCTCTTCCAATTTCAGGAATTGTCGATAAACACAAAATTCTATGGTTGATTCTCCGCTTTCAACCAAACCTTACTTATGGGAGGTGCATGTAGAGACTACTCACTACGTCTCGCTAAACATTGATTCTTCCCTTGAAATGTCTCACATTAAGTGACACATAATGCTCCCCTTCCTCCTTGGAGTAGGCCGAAAGTTCCGACCCGTGCTCTTCTCTCCATGAAGCGCACTTCTGGATCTCTTATACCATACTAACATTCTTACTCTTTGTATGCGTAAGTCGCTCTCACACTCGACTAATAACAACTCCGCTTCAGGTGTTCTTCATAATCATTAAATTCTACTCTATTCAAGGAATACCAATTCTTGAACGGCTTCCACAGCCTTCCAATCAAGTTAGGGCGTGCTATTCTAATTGCACACTTATGTATGGATTATCGCCCCTCATGTGACGTTTAATCCACTCTATCACTTCCACTTCGTCATACTATTCCCATAAACATATATTTCACACATCTATTTTCACGTCCCTTCGATTCGGACCATTTTAACTGTAGTTAACCAAGATGCCCACATTTTTGCAACACTCCGACCGCCCTGGGAGAGCGAACGGCGTGCTACTCATCTGTAGAACTAACTAAATTCAACGGAATAGAAGGAATAGGGCATTCAAATTCCATGACAATAAAAGAGGAATAATAATTCTCAACCTTTCTCAGATAAGTACAACAATTTTCCCAAATAGGTACAACAACTAAAGTAAATCACTAACGCTCTATTCATCAAAATAATTATAGGTCATCTCTTATGTATAGTATAAAGTTCTTTCCAGATAATCCATGCTAAAAATCATTCCAACTCTTTATTCACTTTGTGTTCTGTACGCGGTTATGATATTCGGGTACTCTCAATCACCCTAGAGATCAGAATTCTTAAATTCTCCTTATCATAGTTCCACCCCTCAACTTGTGGGGATAACTTTCAATGTTTTCCTACCACAAGATCCGGCTCCAATAACCTTAAAATAAAATTTAATTTCCAACTTACATACATAATTACTTGATCCCATTTCGACCAGGGTACCAAACTCGTGGAATAGTGACCAAACGTCTCCCTATTTCCAACCTTACGCTAAGTTTCATGCGTGGGATGTCTCGCAAAGCGAAATCCAAACAAGAAACCCCCTCGATACACTACTACCTAGCTTTGTCGGTCATCGAAATCCGTTAGGTCCTCCGTCCGTGGTATGTACCCCTTTATTCCGTCTCTTGACAGAAAAGTTACGATTCTCCCATTATTATGCTTAATAAAGAACGTTTCACAAATTTCACTACCGTATTGGTTGATGGTAATAACATTCCATAAACCTCGAATACATACAATCGGAATTCTCGAAATTCCTTTCCCTAATAATAGGGGTATACAGATTAACTCCCTCATCTCTAAAGGTTAAATATAACAATGCACTCTTCCTATCACTAAGTCCGGAGTGCTAAATATAATACTGAGTCAAATCTTTTCGCTCAACGGTAAATCCCGATACATACGGAATTATACTAACAAAGTCTATACATACATTGGCATCGAGTATCTCGAGCCCACTATCTCCTCCGAAGTCTCTAGGATAGATAATATAAGTGCGAGTCCAACTTTCTTACAGGTAAGCCTCTCCAAAACAAACATGAAACATGTTGCACCAATGCAACTACTCCAATAGCCTCGCAATAAATGTCCACTATCATACTACCCATTTTTATAACATGTTAACAAAGATAAAATCATACTCGTGTATCGCATCACTACAACAAGCAATCTCCATAAAGTATAAAACACTATTAATATACTCACCCATCCTCCGCGGATAGCTCTAAAGAAAATCCCGCTACACTAAGGAAAAATATTCACACAATGGTAACATTTCTAATTATATGCATTAAACTCGTCTCACATGCTAATCTAGAAATGATCAAAATATGGTGACTCGCTCGTGTCACATAAACACGCCTCATCCTCTGAGGATACAACATACACTTCTACCTTGACAATCGTCTTGACTGTGCAAATGGTTTCCGAACGTAACACGTCTACACAAACCAAATAATATTACTTTACTCATTGCCTTTTACTAGGCACCGTATTCTTGCCCTTATACTTACTTTGGAACATATTATCGTGAGCGATCTCACTTCGCATAAAATACCTCAACAAATAATTCACCTATCACCTGTCCTACTAACCAGGTTAGGATTGTCCTTTCCTCGGACATTAGTAGACTCGATTTCTGTTAACCATCCCGGTTGTTCCATAGCCTTCTTAGGCCATAAAGATCATGTTACTATCTATACTAGTACTTACTGAATTTACCATCACTTGGTAAGAATTTAACTGTCTGAAGCATTTAAATGGTTTTCCTGATGTGTATCCACATCCTTCTGTGGTGCTATACCACCACTGTTGCATTCAGTCTCATTCTCGATTAAATTCTTCGATTCCTTTAACTTCCTCCACAAAGAAGCGTTATCATCTATTCTGACACAATATGACAATGTCAACCTCTGGATCGTTCGTCCACCAGAATTTCCTCCTCAAGTTTTATCAACTATTATTACGAGTTGGTCTTCCACTTGGAGTCATTTCCCCCACTTGTATCTACATCTTCTGATACAAAATTGGCTAACGGTTAAGATTCAAATTCATGAATGGACCCCTGATATGTCCTCCCTCGAAGAGTTCAGAACCACATTTACTTCTCATCCTGAACAGTTAAGGAAGGAACATACGGTCAACACTGTACCTCAGGTTCTCCTATAGGCATAGAATTCCACTTCTAAAATTGGTGGTTGTCTCCAACCATTATAATTTCGTCCCGAAAGCCAAGAAAATTTTTCTTTAAATTTTCACTTTCGGTTTGCCACACTCCGTTCTACATTTAAGCCTTTGGATACTTTACCGCCTTTGGTAAAGACACATACAATTTTCGCGTTTCTAAAATTTCCCGTTGATAGTCTCTACACGTTTTTGTAAAACGTTGGGTAAGTTTACCCCCGTACCTCATTTGACTATAACAACATTTGAAAATCATTGATGCACCTTAGTCGCCTTTCAAGTCTTGGCTTCTCGTGCCATAATGGAGGTGACCTCGACTAAGATCGTCATCCTCGAATATATTTCCTAATCTCAACTGAGCCCTGCCTCCTGATGTATGCTTAACGGTCTTCTTCTGACATCCGTCATCGCTCGGCACACGCACACATCCAAACGAAATTAGAATTCACTAATGCATACACATTATAGCAGGAGAACGAAATCTCGCCAAAGGAATCGACAATCCTAAACATAGGGCTCTATAACAAACAAAGTAACTCTGAAAGCATAATAAGCCGTACAGATCCTAAGGACACTAGAACCTGATGCTCTGATACCACCTGTGACACCCCACCTAATTAAATACCGGGCGATCACTCCTTTATTAAATTAAATCAAGGTAAACAATTGGTTCATTCTCAGCATCACTGTCGATAAAAATATATTTTCCAATTTAACACCCTAAGTAATTAAGCTAAGTGTCAAAATCATTTTTCAGACATACTAACCAAATTTTATTTAAAGAAAAACATTTATTTTATTAACAACATTCAAATATTAAGAATCACACCATATTAAATTCTGCAACATAAACCAATTAATATAATACATTCGTCAGTCAAATGTCAACATATGAAATCTAAAGTCATACATCCAAACTGAATAAATCCCATAGTAACAATCTGGAAATAACTAAAATACAAATGTCCCAATAACAAAGAAATAATGGAAAGGCTACACATGCCCAACTAAATGAAAGTACTAAGAGTGGATCCGAATGGACGAAGTCGTCTAATCAAGAGACCTGCAACTCCCACCTAAGCTGCAGCGCGTTCCTTCTAAGAGATCCTAAGCAAGACGCCCCTGTGGCTGGGCACCTGTAATACATACATATATATACAAGAGAGAGAGAGAGAGAGGAATATGGGTCAGAGCCCGAAAGTGTGTTTGATTTAAAAATACGTTTAGCAAGTATTTAAATTGGTACAGGCCAATGCAACAACATATTAGTGCGACACTCTCTTGAGAAATTCTCACCTCTCTTCTAATGTGCACTCCTATCGCACTAACCCTCCTAATGGTTTATCTCATTATATAACACGCTATCTTTCCCCAATGATTTAACTTATCTTAGGCATTTCGTAGGGTTCAAAATTTATCAATACAATTGTTTGAAAAGAATATTTCAATTAATAACCAAAGTTCTCATTTTAACTTTATTAGTCAATCAAGTTTTCCAGAGTCATATTATACTTTCTCAAAACAAGTATTTACAATTTGAGTCATCAACCATATCCTACATATCAATACACAGTAGGTAGTTCCAAGTTTCGAAATTCCATATATATATATTAACTACTCGTATAATATATATATATAATAACAGCACCCCAAATAAACTATGGTGCGGGCATACTCTACTATCCAGAACCCCATATCACTCATATTAAGGGGAATACAATCGGAATCACTCTCGAATTGTATTAACATAAATACACAAACAATATTGAGGCGAAGCATAGATTCCAAGTCTCTAAGAGGATGGCACATGCCTGCGTCTCTTAGGACCGTCTGAACTATCACGTCGATAGCCTGTACCAAGGATATCTATCTTCTAGGGTACAAGTCAATATCCCCCATAAAGGTCCCATCGAGATAAGACTTATCCCAGCGCGGTAACCTCAGGGATAGCAAGTAGCGTGGGCATGATTTTCACACATAGATAGTATATGCACACACAATCATATAACTATACTAACATTACCATAACAATATTAGGTAAATTCTCAATTCCCATAATTTTGACATTTCCATATTATCATATTATTAGTATCGCGTATAAGGGTCCGTCTCTAACCTTAACTCGAAGGGTTTTATCACTTATTACATGACACTCGTGGACTCTATCCTTTCTAGTAGAAAATTCAGTAGGTATACCTTTATTCACTATCGTAGTTATTCGCCGAAATCTCTCACTTGAATTACGTATCTTCATTGTTTATTTTATGATTATCCCAAAAGCAAAGTTCTCGACTTAGAATAAAGTTCCCAACACTCATTCATATGTCCTACTGGTCTTTCCTATCTCCCAAAACATTTCATTAAGAATACCCAAGAATTATTTCACGATAAATTTAATTTAACTAATTAAACAAGGGAAATAGGAGTCTGCCAGGAGGGGTCAATCGATCGAAGCTTGGGGCTCGCTCGATCGAACCTTCGATCGATCGAAGCTCTAGGCTCGATCGATCGATCAAGCAGGTCTGCGAAAAAATTCTGCAGAATGAAGTTACGGGTTTCATCACCAAAATTACACCAAATCCATATTTTCAAGTTCCAATCGTCCCTGAATTCTACTACTAACATTATAACAATATACTAGAAGATTCTAACGTAAGGCATGTACATATTCATCATTTAAACATGGATTTTCAACCTAAAATTATATCCAATTATCAAGAACCCTAGAATTTTCTTCAACAGATTTCTAACAAATCTTTCTCCAGAATTTCTTTCTTATGATCATCAAAATTTCGTGGTTTATTTCCTCTACATGGCAAGGGTTTCCAGAATCAACATATAAATCAATACTACATGGATTCTCCTATCATAAATTGGGTTTTCTTACATAGTTTTCATCACAAATCATTCCTAAACTAATATGAAGATTGCACCAACGAAAATAGCAAGTTAAACACTTGCCTGGGATTTTTGGTAATCTGATTCACGGCTGATTTTGGTATGGCTGCATTCCTCGTCTCGCGATCTATGCGGTGGTGCAAATCGGTGACTTTTTGGCCTTGAATTGCCTTGGAGCTCTCTCCTCTCTTCTCCAATGGCCGTCAATTAAATTTAATAAATCCCATAATTTTAAAAGCTATAAAAATACGGGGTATTACAGAAGGACCAGTGGCTCCCCTAAAGAGAGAGTTTTATTGGTGTCTGATGATGATGATGTTCTTCTTTCTGCCAGGACTAAGTCCCAAAAGAAGGCAGAAGGTTATTCCTCCAGGTTCGACGACCCAAATTCAAGGAGAAGAAAGAGAAGAAGAAGAAGAAGAAGAAGAAGAAGATGAGGAGGAGGGAAGAGGAGAGAAATAATAAGGAGGGGAAGAGGAAGGGTCTTCCTAAATCTATGAAGAAGAGAAGAGTTCCCACTTCTCTCCACAATGTCTTGAAGGCCCAGCCCGTGACCTACAATCCAACCCTTGCCCCTAGTCTATTGAGACCTAACCAGTTCTCTCTCCAAGCATCCCAAACTCATCCCAAAATTATAACCATACCCTAGCCATCACCATAACCAAACCCAGACCCTTAACCATTACCATAACTTCCACACTAATCATTTCAAAATTAACAATTATATAAAGTAAATAAATCATAACTATATGACCTTAAAAATACACATCACATCAACATAATCATATATAAAATGCTACCCATATAAATCTCGATTATAAGCAATAATAATATTTTATGAAATTATAATTCAATGTCTACTTCTTGTATGCTATATACATCTCTTTATGTTAATAACTTAATATCTCTTAGATTGTAAAATATCCCATCATCTCTAACATTTAATATTATTAACATCTCATATATATATATATATATATATATATATATATATATATACACACACACATTCATTTATCATATCAATATCAAACTAGTGAGTAGACTCACCCTCAAATGCGTGTTTACTTATTCTTTCCCTTGTTAACCTGAATTGTAGTCACCAATGGTGTGTAATAACCTAACAATATAACAAAATAAGTATACTATAAACTATGATTAACTTATATAAACTTACTAATTTAGCTCAAATATAACACGCGTTCATATATTTTCCTCATTTACAATCAACTATAATGCTCACAATCGCTTTATTTAAGCGTTATTTAATAATAACACTTTAAATACTAAAATAATACTAATAATATTTACAAGAGGTTAATATGCCACTATTTAATTTAAATATTACACTAATCATGCTTAAATAATAACGAATGAAATTGACATAGAAAGTCATACCAACATACTCCATATATTAAGTACAACAACTTTAGTTGTGGTCAACATATCAAATGCTAAATAAACTACCCATTAAAAATCAGTATTTGGTTAATATGGGCCTTAACTAATAACACATAAAATAATATAAAAAATATTAAATCACATAATCTTGTTCCTCTCATTTTGTAACACAACGTTTGTTTTATAGGCCTTAGTTAATCTTACTTAGATATACTTATAAAGCATACACAAATTAATAGCGGTCCTAAAATGAACTAGCATAAAATAAACCTGTAATTAAAAGCAAAACTAGTAGAAATGAACTACACGACTCAATAAATAACTTTAATTAAGGAAGAGTTACCTTAAAAATTAATTTAGATTTTGTCGGAGTTTTTCACGGGTGTCAAACCTAAGTTTTTCACTTTTCTCTCCCTTTTTATTTTCTTTCTTTTCGAGGCTTCTCCATAAGAACACTTGACAAGACCGTATATAAGTCCAAAGTTAGCTTATTTATACTTCTAACCCACTTTCCTTAACTTATGGACAATCATATATTACCCCCACTTAATGTTACTATTAGTAGCATATCAAATTTAATTATTTCAACACTTTTTTAATGTACCTCTCACATATATTAAATTAAAGAACTAAAATTACATAGTAAACCATAATAATATTTCATGAAACATACAAAACTATCAACTACTAAACTGTCTAATTATGCAATAATTCACATCATTTAACTATCATGAATGATTAAATAGATCTAAATAGCATGCTAATTTTGTAATGTCACAATCATATTCTTATACACGTAACATTTTTAATTACAAATATTCAATTTTAATATCATATCTTATTAGAAAAAAGTAATTTAATGTGATTAAATGCAATTTAGCATATTAATCCCGATATTGAATATTCATTTTGGGCGGGATATTACAATCTTCTCATTTTTTGAAAATTTCGCCCTCCAAATTTTTATATAACCACAGACACCAAGATCAAAACTTTTTGTCTAACTTTAAAATTGTTCAATGATAGCCAAATCAATTTCACCCTATTACTAGTGATTATCTCGATAATTATTTATCAGTTTGCTATTCTTGAAAAAATTGAAATTTATAATACAATAGTTTAAAGCTAAAAAATCCCTACTTCACCTATGCAATAACTTCTCGATTATAGTTTTTATACCCTATCTTTGCATTCAATCCAGACTCAAAGAATTATCTTTAGCTTTAAACTATTGTATTATAAATTTCGATAACAACCTAACATCCATCATGGTTATATAATTAATTTCACCATTCTGCCCTTAATCCATAACTTATTCTCATTATGTCACCAAAATGATTGATCTCCTATCTAAACCAACACTTATGTCTTTACTATCTATGGTATGTATATATATTCATAGCTTCACACTCTACACATTTTGTCTTTCTGACTCAATTATTTCATCTCCTTTATCCATTACATACTATCAATATCACACATCTCAACGTGAAACATAGTTTTAAGCCATCTTATAAAACTTACATTAGTCATTTGCTTCATTTTCTATCAACAATTCTTTAAATACTTAATATCTTCAAACAAGAATTCAATAATCATTAATATAATATCAATATATGTAAATTATATATCAGTTATATGACTATATTTCAATCTCCATGGCATACCTACACTAACCATTATATTATATTATATTATATTATATTATATTATATTATATTATATTATATTATATTATATTATATTATATTATATTATATTATATTATATTATATTATATTATATTATATTATATTATATTATATATCGATTCATAACCATCTTAATTTATACAACTAGTCTATATATGACAATTGTCTTATAATTTATCAATTAATAGATACATTCAAGTTCAATACTAACATATAATTTTTTACCAATGTTGATGCAAAAAACTAGACTAGGCCTAATTAATTGATCACAGATAAAATAAGTAAAACAAACAAGACACAAGAAATTTTAAAGTCGTTTAGCTCAATGAAATAGCCTACGTCCACTATTCTGTATAGATTGCCTTGAGTTGTTTTTTTCCCTGTCCCTTGCAATGAGGGTGATACAAAGTATTTATAACCCAAGAGGGGTGCTGATAGTTGTTGTGTGAATGGATGGAATACCTTTATTTGTTAGGAATTTACATCAATACAAAATGAGAATTAATTGTATGAAGCTTGTTTCTTCATTGGCAATTCAGGCTGCAGGACTGCTGTCGCTTTGTTATCAATATTGGCCGTTGGCCGGGCTTCCTTGTTGGTCAGACTTCATTGTTGGTCGGGCTTCTTTGTTGGTCGGGATGACTTGGACTTATGCCACATTGAATGACACGTACTGGTTTGTCATTGGTCCACGTATGGTGGTAAATTTTGGTATCAACAGAAGCCCCCATTATTTCATACTTGGACCTGATGCGAAATTGAGAAATATTATGCTTCAATAGTAGTTCAGGCTGTTTAGTTTAGCTGCAGACCTTCCTGACTTGTGAAATTTATCCACTTGATTGACGATTTTTGGGCGCGAATGGCAATTTTATAAATATATAAATTTTAGCAAACTTTTATGGGATATCTTTGTCTTTTCCTTTGTTATCCGTCATAAACCCAAACGTCGTTTGCTTTAATCATTACTTTTCCCAGTTTCTGATGTGTCTTATAAAAAGGGCGGTAAAAACTTCGATCATCTTTTGCCTCTTACTTCTGATTCTGCCGCTGTGTTCTTTGTTTTTTTCGTGCTATCACTTTCCTTCAGTTCTTGCTGAATCCTTAAATCTTTGTAAGAATTTTTCTTCTCTTTTTATTTGTTTTCTTCATCATGGTTTATTCTATCGAGTCACTTGATAAGTTCAGAATCAATTTTAATGTTCCATCTTGGGTTGCATTAGAATATTCCCCTTTTCCTTCTGATTTTTTCTCTCTTGATGAGGGTCATTGGTTCCCTTCCATCTTTGTTGTTGAATGTGGTTTCACGTTTCCTCCCAATCCCCTGTGTTTGGAGTTTTGTCAATATTTTGACATTGTACCTGCAAGAGTGGATCCTAACACTTGGAGGGTTGTAAATAGAGTTTATAGGTTAAAGCAAATCTATGGAACCCATCTGGGGATTTCAAAAATTATGTTTTGTTATAAATGGGTAACTAGTGATACCATCTTTTATTTGAAAACTAGGGAAGTTAGTAACACTTTAGTGGTTAATCTCCTTGATTCTAATAGGGATTATTTTGATCATGGGGTAGTTGTAAAAAATTGGCAACATGTCCCTTTAGTTGGAGGTGCTAAATATCAAGTACCTAGATGTTCGATCTTTGGCAATGGAATAGGTTGTTTTATGTTTTAGTAAATTTTCCCTATTTATGTTTAATAAAATGTCATACAGATTGTTATTTTATAAATTGATTTGCAGTTGAGCAAAAAAGAAAGTGCCCCAAAAAGAGTGAAGTAAATTTGAAAGAATTGAAGTTTATCTGGGGACTTCACAAGGTAGTTACTGAGGAGCACGTTAGGTCTCCCTCTTATCTGCTTCAATACGAAAACACTATTTCTTCCTTTATCTCCAGACCTGCTGCTTTTTCTACTCTAGTGATTGACCTTGATCAAGAGGTTTCTGCTAACTCAGATACTCACTTGTCTGAAATTATAAAGAAGAGGAAATTTCTTAACCTTTACAGTGGTAGCATGTCTGGATCCTAAACATCTGCTAAAGGGTCCAAGAAGTAAACAAGGGATGTTATGAAGCCCACAACCCCCAAGGATCCAGTCCCCAAAGACCCAACCCCTAAAGACCTGGATCGTAATGATGTAGCTCCCAAAGAGGTTGAAGTTGCTTCGACAGGACTTAGGAGCGGGCTTGCAGAGAAGCAAATCAACCAGGTGACTGATCAACTATCCTTGGTTAAATTTGAATCTTATGGTGCTATTCCTCCAGCAGCTATTACTCCTAGTTTGGCCAGGAAGTTGATTAAGTCTGCTACTCTTCCAGACCATAGGGGGTGGATGTCATGCTCTCTAGAACAAGGGTTTCTGAATTGGCTGCTCAAAATCTTGCATCAGTAAGTAGTTTCTATTTTCTTAGTTTGGTTTTCTTTTATATCTCTCATATACTCATTTTGATCTTCCACTTTTGTAGTTCTTAGTACACTTCAATAATATGTTGGATAAGGATGATGCAATTAAGGCTTTTTCTTCTTCAAATGAGGTGGAGGAAGCCTTGGATGGCTTGAAGAAATCTTTGCTCAAATCTCAGCATGCCTTGGAGACTGAGAAGAGTACTTGGGCAGAGAAACTGAAGACACCTGAGACTGCTCAACATACGTCTGATGACAATGCCCTTGAAGTTGAGCGAAAGGCCAATAAATCTGAGCACAAGAAAGAGGAAGCTCAGCGCAGGGCAGAGGAAGCTGAGCGTAGGGCAAATGATGTTAAAGATATTGTATCCTCTACAAGAGCTAAGAGAAAGTCTACTATGAAGGCCTCCTTCAGTGCTGGTTGGGACAAAGGCTGGAATAAAATCATTTCTGCTGCTTCTACTCAGATTGAGTATCTAAAGCAAAAATATTTTTGAGATGGTTGGGTTATTTCCCTTAAGGACTTGAACATAACTAAAGACTCTGAACCTTTTTAGAGGTATATTCATGGTCCTCCTCCAATAATTGAGGATGAGGTTTAAGATGAAGCCTCTTCTGAAGAGTCTTCACTTGTGGTTGAATCTGCTGCGAAATAACCTGAAGTCATTGAGTCTGCTCTTCATCCGGTCGAGCAAACCGAGCAGCTCCAGTCTATATTCCCTTCTTCTGAGAACGATAAAAAGGTTGATAGGGAGTAAGTGTAAAGTTGTTCGGCATTTTACTTTTTGTTTATTTCTCTTCATTTTTGTTGTACTTAAACTTTTTATCATTAATAAAAGAACATTTTGCTCCCTTTTGTTTCTTGTGGATTGTACTTATTCTCTATTTTTGTTGTTCATTGGTGGTAATTTCTTTTTTACTAGTTTATAGAGAATATGGAACAACTATCTTCCCATGATACTGAGCTACTGAGGAAGTGCAATGTTTTTTCAAAGATGGTCATACGAACTCGTCCGAAGAACAAATCACTCAGTTGCTCGATGATGATGCCTCAGAGCAGGTTAAAGAATCCTATAAGTACTTGAAGTACTTGCTTGATCGGGCGGTAGAAAATAATGTTGCCTACTATGAATTGATAGAAGAATTATAAGAACAATATAAAAAAACTATTGCACTATTGCATCAGAGCTATGTGCAGAAATATCAAAGCTTTAGTGCACGTCGGGGTTTTGATAATTTTGTTTCTGTTTACAATAAAAAGGAGTTTCTTCTTAAACTTGAAGTTGAAGAAACTAGGACTGTTGCCAAACTCCTGGAAGAGAAGAATAATAATTTGAGGGATGAAGCGAATCTTTTGAAATCTGCTTCAGGGGATGTTATTTCTACTAATGATAAAGGTTATTCCTTTTTAGAAGGTGAGAACGCAATATTAAGATATGAATTATAGTCCTTTAAAAATATTAAACCTACATCTTCCTCCCGAGCTAGAAATAGGCCTGATCGAGGAATCACATAAGAAATTAGGACCCAATAGGCCCTTACCAATCAAGCTGCATAACTAAAGGCAAAAGACTGAGCTATTGCTGAGATGTCCCAAAAGCTGCAGAACTTGTCTGAATAATTATCCACTCAATCTTCCCAATTAGAGGTTAAGGATGGGGTACAGAAGAAACTGCAATCACATGTTGATAAATTAACCTATTAATTTCATAAGCAGCCAAAAGAAGTTTGGATGGATGGGTATAATGAAGCTTTGGGACATTTTGACGATAGACTTCAACAGGCCCATAATGAATCCTATAAATAGGGTTGGATGAATGCTTTAACTATAATGAAGGTGGATCGAAGAAACTTTTTATGGGATTGGTATGATCTGAGATTGTTGCATCTTGACCATCCTCCTTCAAGTTAGATGTTAACTGGATTCCTGTTCATCGTATTCCTTAATGCTTGATTTCAAAATACTTAGGAGATTACGAGCTACATGATGAACTAGAGATCGTCCGACCTCCTCATTTGCTTGATTGGACTAGTAGCAGCAACATCAGGATGCTTCAAAATTTTAACTTCATCAACTCCCCTTTTACCTTGGATGATCCTCCAGCTGGCATGGATCCTATTTCTAAGCCTGAAGGAAAACGTCCTATAGAATAAGGCTTTGTATTTTGTTTTTGCAATAATATGTACTCATTTAATTTAATGAAAATCTTATTTTACGAATGGATCAACTTGTAGTCAATCTTTGTATATTTCTTTAGTCTTTGACCATGAATGGATCACTTTTAGTTAATCTTTTGTTTTTCACCGGTTCTATTGATATCCCGAGGCTTTATCCTAGGTATTATATCAATTACCAATGCATCACCATGGTTCTACTAATGTACCTAAAGTTTTTAGGTAATTGCATTAGTTACCTCGGTTCCCAGGCGTGAGTGGTTTTTATAGCCCAGTTTAGATGAAAATTAATCATCTGGGTCTTCATTAACCAAGCATTTGGGACTTACAATTTTGCCTTGCGTGGTTTTTTTATGTTTGACAACCAACTTTGTTGGTGCCTTTATTGATACCGACCAACTTTGTTGGTGGCCTTCATTGACACCGACCAACTTTGTTGGTGGCCTTTATTGATACCGACCAACTTTGTTTGTGGTCTTTATTGATGTTGACCAACTTTATTAGTGGTATTTATTGATGCTGACTAACTTTGTTGGTGGTCTTTGTTGATGCATAGTGTAATGCATAGCACTAGTACTCCGAAAAAATAATAACAATTTTGAGAAAATTGCATTCTCATCAATATTGAAATGAACGTAATACAGCGCGATTACATTACCGATAGTATTTCCTCAAGTGTTCTTTATTCCATGGGTTCTTGAATTCTTTCCCTTCTAAAATCTCAATTCAATATGTGCCTGGTCGGACGACTGCAGTAATACAATAAGGCCTATGCCAATTGGCTTCCAACTTATTGCTCTTCTCAATCACTTTCTTCAAAATATAATCTCCCTCTTTTAATTTGCTCGGCATAACCCTCTTGTTGTAAAAGCGTACAATCCGTTATTGATAGGCTGTATTTCTTAAAGGTGCATCTTCACGGACTTCTTCCACCGCGTCTAAATCCAGCCTTCTTATCAAATCACTAACTGGGGTATTGAAGTTAAGAACTCTATGCGTAGGTAAACCTAGATCGACATGAATTATCGCTTCAGTACTAAACACTAATATATAGGGAGTTTCTCCAATCACTGTTAGGGGAGTTTTTCGGTAAGCCCAGAAGACAGAATGCTGTTCATTGATCCAATTCCCTTTAGCGCCTTCCATCCTTTTCTTTAACCCATTTAATAAATTTCTATTAGTTATCACTGATTGGCCGTTGTGTTGAGGATGGCCATGACCAGAGTGGATTTTTTGGACATTGGATTGAATGCAACAGTTATCAAAATCAGCGTTGTCACATTGTGTGCCATGATCAGTGATAAAGGCGTAGGACAAACTGTAGCTGCATATGACATTTTTCCAAATAAACTAATAAACCCTCTCATAGGACATATCAACCAATGATTCAGCTTCCACCCATTTAGTAAAGTAATCAACAGCTATAACCAGGTACTTGAACCCTTCTCGAATGGTCAACAAAGGCCCGACCAAGTCAATACCCCATATAGCAAAGGGCTAAGGTGAAGTGATTGGTGTTAGAAGATCTTGTGGATCCTTGTGTATACTGGAAAACCTCTAGCACTTATCACACTTCTTGAAAAAATCTGCACAATCTGCTCACATAGTTGGCCAATAGTACCCTTGTGTATGGATTCTCTTCCATAATGTTCTTCCTGCTACATGGGCTCCACAGAACCCTCCATGGACTTTTTTGATTAAATCCTTCACTTCAGTTGAATCCACACACATTTGTAGACCAGCAGTTAATCCTCTTTTATATAACACGCCACCATCTAGTACATATCTTGCATCTTTCTATTTCAGCCTCTTAGCTTCAAGTAGATCGACTGGAAGAATCCCATCTTCAATATATGCTTTTATGGGGTCCATCCAAGATGGCCCCATATAAACTGCAATAAAGTTGACCATCAGATCTTCGTCTATGCTCCTATTAGCAAGCAACTCAATAAGAATAGTTCTTTGTATCTCAATTTGGATTGCTGAAGCTAGTCGAGCAAGTGCATCTACTCAGGTATTTTCTAATATTGGACTTCTGATCACCTGGACAGCTAACAGGGTGGAAATTATTTCCAACGCTTTAGTTAAGTATCTGGTCATTAGTTCTCCTTTAGCTGCATATAAGTTCAACACTTGATTTACCACCAACTGTGAGTCACTGTACACTACAACTTGCTCGGTGTTCAGTGATTTGGCTATATTTAACCCAATAATTATAGCTTCATACATGCCTCATTATTGGAGGCTTGAAATTGGAATCGTAGGGCGTATTTTATGTCTAATTCGTCTGGAATATTGAGACTGATTCCATCTCCACATCTAGTTGCACAGGATGACCCATCAACATACAGACTCCATATGGGAATATTATTGTTAAACGCTTGATTTGTTAGAATCTCTTCATGGAAGATTTTATCCTTCACCTCTGCATATTTATTCTTCATCTCCTGTACTTCATTAGAGGGTTCTGGTTGGTCGGTGATAACTTTTTCTATAGTTTCCTTTGCTTGGAGTTGGTTAAGTGTATCTTCAGTAGGTCTGCTGACTCCTGAATGTTTCTCGGCTAGACTCTTTTACTGCTTAGGGACCTCTGAGTAAGTGAATTCTGTAATACAATCAGCCACAATTTGTCCTTTTGAAGAAGTCATTGGTTCATATACAAGGTCATATTCCCCCAAGTCCACAACCCAATACATTAATCTCTTGAATTTCTCTGGCTTATACAAATCTTGCCTCATTGGCATGTCAGTGTATACTACTATGGTGTGAGCTTGAAAATATGGCTTCATTCATCTAATGGCCTCAATTAAGGCCAACACTATTTTCTCCAGTCTGGGATATCTAAATCCTGCTCCTCGAAAACCTTTGCTAGTGTAATAAACTGGCTTTTGGACTCCATTCTCCTCCCTGATCAAGGCAGAGCTAACCGCTGACTCAGAAACCGCTAAATATAAATATGAATTTTCTCCCAATGCTAGTCGGGAGATTAGTGGTGGTATTCCCAGGTACTTCTTCAATTCCAGGAAGGCCTTTTCACATTCATCGTTCCATTCAATGCTTTTCTAAGCACCTTAAAGAATGGCAAGCATTTATCTGTTTCTCGGGATATAAATCTGTTGAATTCTACTACGCATCCTATTAGCCTTTGAACATCCTTTTTAGAGGTCAGGGACTGCATTTCGATCGAAACTTTAATCTTATCTGGATTAGCTTCAATTCCCCTTTGATTCACTATATACCCGAGGAACATTCCTTTCTGTACTCTGAAAATGCATTTCATGGGGTTTAATTTCATCTGGTGCTTTTCCAAGTGATCAAAATTCTGGCTGAGGTCGACAATATGATAAACAACTTTTTTACACTTAGTGATCATATCATCAACACATACTTCCATATTATTTCCTATCTGTTGCTTAAATACTTTGTTGACCAGTCTCTGATAAGTAGCACATGTATTTTTCAAACCAAATGGCATAACAATATTGCAATAAGTTCCTCGGGGAGTGATAAAGGAAATGCTCTTCATTTTGATCTGGTTATAACCATAATATGCATCCATAAAACTCAGCAGCTCATGACATGAAGTAGCATCTGCTAATTAATTAATTTGTGGTAAAGGAAAGTGATCCTTTGGACATGATTTGTTCAAGTCACAAAAATCCACACATATCCTCCATTTATTGTTCTTCTTCTTGACCATAACTACCTTGGCCAACTAGTCCGGGCACTTCATATCTTCAATAAAGGAATATTTTTGAATCTTCTCCACTTCTTCCTGTATAGCCTGGTTCTTCTCTGGGATAAAAACTCTTCTTCGTTGCTTCACATGTTCAACCTCCTTATTAACATTAAGCTCATAGCATAGGAAATTTGAGTCTATTCCTGGCATATCTTCGTGACTCCATGCGAACACCTATTTTCCTTGCCTAAAAAAAGCCACCAACTCCTGTTTAAGAACTGGTTCCAATGACGCTCCTATTTGAGTTGTTCATTCTAGTTTATCATAGTCCAAAACAATGCTTTCTGTTGCGTCCATCACTTAGCCTTTTATAATCTCAGATTCATCTCGTGGATCTAAGGTTTCAACATCAGACTCTCTATTCGTCTAAGATATATCCACTTGATAAGTGGTTGTTTTCCTCTTTGTCTCTAATATATATTCTTCCTCGGTAGAGGAATAGTAGCACTCCCGTTCTACTTTCTGGTCTCCTTTCACTACTCTAACTCCGAAGTTGGTCGGGAACTTTAGGCATTGATGAACAATAGAGGGTATAACTTTGAATTTCTTTAGACCAACTCTTCCCATGATCATATTATAGGCTGAATGAACATTTTTATCCATTACAAAGAATCTCACTTTCTCTGTCCTGCTCTTCATCCATATCCCGATCAACACATCTACTTTGATTGTCCCTAGTGGAAATACTTTCTCACTAGAAAATCCAATGAGTGGCAAGTGGTAAGGCACCAGCTGGTTGAGTTTTAATCCCAAACTATCAAAATAGGGATAAAATATGATGTCTGCCAAACTGCTGTTATCCATTAATGTTCTCGCCACTAGCACTTCTTTCATCCTGACTCTGATCACTAAAGGATCATCATGAGGATACAACACTCCAGATAGATCGTTTTTGGAAAATCCAGTTACTAGTTTATCCTTGTTAACCTTTCTTGGTCGGTCTTCCTCGATGAGGTTGATTCGCTGAATATAGGAACAAGCTTGAGCCTAATTGAGGTAAGCTTTCCTTCTACTGTATGATCTCCTCCTCCTGTATCCCCATCTGTAATCATGTGGCAATTAAAAGATTTAAAACTGAGTGTGAATACCTCACATTCTGACTGTCTAGGCTTCTTGGGGAGATCAGGATCATCTTTTGAAACTTCGTCGTAGTTCCTCTTCTTATCTTCTCTAGGCTTAGCTGACGATTTTAATCTTTATTGACCTCTACCTTCAGTTCTTCCACCGGCCTGCCGATCAATAAATTTTTCCAACTTTCCTCTTTGGATGAGCGCTTTTATATCACTCTAGAAGGCAATACACCGATTGGTAGTATGACAAACTCATAATACTTGGACTTATCCCTCTTATTAGCAGGTGACCTTAACTTTTTAGGCCAACTCAAATCATTGTTGTTCTTGATTTCCTCCAACACATGATGTATGTTCACCGTTAAGGGAGTGTAATTAGTGAATTTCCTAAGACGATCTAGTCTCTCTATTACTTTCCAACTCCTGTGCTCATTGTGGTGCTTGTGCTCCTTCTTATCTGACTTCCCTTCTATTTTTTCTTCCACCTTTGCGTTTGAATTCTTTTTAGCAACCATAGCTTCCTCGACATTCATAATCTTTACTGCCTTAACCATCATTTCTATCATCGTCTTCGAGGGATCTTTTTCCAGAGTGTAATATAATTTATTAGGGAGCAAACCACTCATGAGGGCACTGATTGAGGTCTTCTCTTTGTAATCAATGACTTCTAGTTTCTCATTGTTGAAACGAGTGATGTAGTTCCTGTTACTTTATCCTTCTTTCGATCTTATACTGAGCAAATGAGCTACTCGCTTCACATATTTTTCTCCAAAGAAAAAATTACCAATGAAAGCTCGACGAGTTGTTGAAAGCAAGAAATCTACCCATGAGGAAGGCTATTGTACCAGATTTGAGCAGATCCGGTGATTATTCTTGAAAATGCCCTACATATTATCTCATCAAGAATAACATAGATATTATTCACTGCTTGGTATTGTTCTATATGAAGAACTGTATCAGTCTTCCCATCATACTTGGGAGTGACCACTGGAGCTTTAAACTTAGTTGGCGTAGGGAAATATATGATGGTTTGCATAATGGGGGATCCCTTATAAAAATTCTTTGGAGGGGATTCTTGGCCTTGGCCATTTCTCCCAATCTGTCTTCCAAACATTGAATGGAACCTTTCCAAGCATCACTGCTAGCACCAGATCTATGGGTGGCATTTTTTTTATGCCGACTAATAGATCGTGTTGAAGTTTCTTCTTGTGAACCTTCCCTCTGATTGGATCTATCAGTTCTTCGGGTGCTTAATCTGGATTGGGTTGAACCTTGCCTTAAATCTCTTGGTCGTTGAGTATTTCTTGACGCAACTCGTAGGGCATTTTCCTGGGGTCCCAAATGATCAAAAGGAGAGGCCCTACTTAGCCTTTCTAAGGAACTCAATCTTTCTAGGATGAGGGACTGTCCATCAGTGGAGTTAGTGATCCTGATTGAATAAGTTGCTCCAGGAAGGTATGAACGATCCCTAAACGTTCTGGAAAGTCTATAACTAACACTCCTTATTAGTGGTGGTGGCATATTCCTTTAATTAAATTGTATAGGAACTGCAGTTTGCAGAGTTTGGGCCAACTGTCGTATAATATCCTGCATAGCCTCTTAACCATTGGCCAAATGAGCCAAAATTCCTGTTAAATCGTTGTTGTTTGGAGGGTTAGAGGGAATAGGAGGAATTCCCTCATTTTTGGTACTTGATTCAGGAATTTCATCTATAGAAGATGAATGAGTGACAACATTTAGTAATGCGTTCTCACAGACGATGAGAATCTGTTGATTACAAAAAACTAGATTAGGACTAATTAATTGATCATAGATAAAATAAGTAATACAAACAAGACACGGGAAATTTAAAGTGGTTCGGCTCAATAGAATAACCTACATCCACTATTCTGTATTGATTACCTTGAGTTGTTATTTTTTTCGGTCCCTTGCAATGGGGGTGATACAAAGTATTTATAACCCAAGAGGGATGATGATAGTTATCGTGTGAATGGATGGAATACCTTTATTTGTTAGGCATTTACATCAATACATAATGAGAATTAATTGTATGAAGGTTGTCGCTTCATTGGCAACAGAGGCTGTAGGACTGTTGTCGCTTTATTATCAATACAAGCCGTTGGTCCGGCTTCCCCGTTGGTCGGGCTGACTTGGACTTATGCCACATTGGATAACATGTGCTGGCTTGTGATTAGTCCACGTAGGGTGGTAAATTTTTGTATTAACAACCAATTTATGACAAAATTATACATTTTACAATATGCATTACTATCCATTTAAATATCACTCTAAAGATTTCAATCACAAAAAAAATCCTTCCATTATACTCTCCATATCATATTCATACCATTTATTTTCTTCTCAACAGTGTGTTTTCATAACAAGATATACCATCCATCATATTTATCATATATTTCAATATAACAATCATGTAATTATGCATAAAATTCAAATTTATATCTTTTCACATATCAACTTGTAAATTAATCAATCTAATTCTCATTTCTCAAGTTATTTTAAATTATACTTATCATATGTCGCATATCACTTAATTGACATTATTATCTACACTTCTCTCTTCTCCTCACTCTTAATTCATGTCACAAATCCCATATCACTATCCCCACAACACATACGAGAAATACAAAAATTTATAATCAAAGCCATAAAATTATAACATTTTTCCACTGTTATTTTATAATTATATTTTTCATCTCATCCATCATGTATTAAAAACATTTTCTTATTCATATTAAGAATCTTATCCACATTCATCACTAGCATATCTTAAACATTCTATATAGATCGTCACCACAATAATAGTGTGCATCACACAACTTGTTAACATAGTTGTTATTATCCCCTAATTTTTAAATATATGAGAATCAACCACACATTTACCAATTTTGATGCTAATATAGACCTTTCTCAACTTCATAATCTATATCAAAATGCTCTGATACCAAGTTAACACACCCTAACCCAATTTCTTATGATTAAGCTTGAAAAGTCAAACTGAATAAAATCATTACTATTTTACACTGATATTCATTAAATAATTTACCATTTTTTCCTCTTCAACCACTAGCTTCTACCTAGACATCATAGGTTTGGTAGTAGAATTTAGTACCTGAAAATTTTAAACATAAGAATACGTTAGCGAAATAGCTCAATAAGTATAACACAACAAACTACAGTAATTAACATACATAACTTTAAGTTTAATCATATTATCAATTTTATCAACATCTCATAATTTAAAGTATCTCTAACCAACTTAAAAAAAATTAGACTAACCATATCAAATAGCTCGTCTTCAAAAATAGCCACCTAAACTTTACAATCAAATTATATCATTCGATCATAACATAGTTCTTCCAATCCAATCTATGATCATATTACTCACAAGACATATGAAATAAACAAAATCTTACTATTCAACCATATTATATGCTTACCCTTTTCCCATGCCTAAACTTGTATTATGGTCTTATCACATTCTCCTAAATAAAACATATCGCATCTATTGTAGTTAAGCATATCATGTAACCTACATTAAAATATTAAACACCTTTTTCCAATAGATAATAACACCTATTGGGATTATTATCAAACATCCTTTTCCTTTATGGCTATAAACATATCCATGCCATTTAGGCAATAACATCTCTTTTGATTAATATTCAACATCTCTTGCCTCCGTGGCTATGACATATGAATGTGATTTAAGCAATAAAAACTCTTTAAATCAATATCCAACATATCCAACCTCTGTGGATATAATATCTCTATGCCATTTGGGCAATAACATCTCTTTGGATTAATATTCCAACATTTGTTACCTCTACGGCTATAAAATCCACATGCCATTTAGGTAATAACATATCTTTGGATTAATATTCCAACATATATTGCCTCTATGACTATAAACATCTGTATGCCATTTTGAAAATAATATATCTTTGGGTGAAATACCTAACATATCCGAGTTATAATCAACTCATCTCTCCACCTTTACGGATATAACCATCTCTTTATATATTATTTATATCTATATACAATAAATGACTAAACTGTCACAGTCCTACATATAAGGTTTCACAAACTTTTCCAAAATATTAACAAAGAACAAAAGCCATTATACTTACTAACCATAAAGGTGACCAAAATTATAACCATAGCCCTATCCATCTTCGTAACCAACCCCATACCCGTAACCACCATACTAATCACTTCAAAATTAATGAATTATATAAACTAAGCAAATTATAATTTTATGAACTTAACAATATACTTCTCATCAACATAATATTATATGAAATGCTACCCATATATATCGTGATAATAAGCAATAATAATCTTTAAGAAATTAATAATTCAAAATCTACTTTTTATATGCTATATACATCTCTTTATATTAATAACTAGTATATGCCCGTGCCTGAAGGCACGGCGAAAATTTTCCAAGTACGTAATCGCAAAACAACAAAAATTTCCCAAGTACGTAATCACAATACGACAAAAATTTCATAAGTACAAAATCGCAATACGATAAAAATATTGTTCCCCAACAAAACATCTATATATGGCGTCGCTTTTTTGGGTATTGCATCATATCGTGTTCAAGATTTAAATTGTGTTCAAAATTTAAATTCGCTAAACATGAAAAAGCAACAATTTTTCACAGTATATAATAGCGAAACGCAAAAAATTTGAAGTGTAATTTTAAAACAATGTCAAATAGTCCAATAACATTCAAATAGTGTAGATTCATCAAATAAATTCACATATAATACAAAATATACAATATTCATCCATAAAATTGACATCGTGTCTCAAAAAAACAAAGTGTCAATTTTTTAAAAAATTTGGGCATAGCCTCCTTTGTTTATTGGACTATCCACCCTATTTAAGGGGTAACAACAAATCCAACAAATTAAAAAAAAATCCCAAATTCGACAGATTTAGGCAGCGGGCTACATCGGCGGAAGTTTGAGGCAGATTTAAGCAGCGGGCTACAGCGACGATCGAAAATTAAGTCCATGTTTGATTGGTCTTGAACTAAAACCTGAAACGAAAAGAAAAAAAAATTAGTTTGTTCCCAAAAGCATTGTACGTTAACCTAACTACCATAGCTGGTACACAATGATCATATGTGGCATGGAGTCTATAAATCTCATCCTCACATGAGGAATGGGGAGGAGACGTGTGTGAGTGGGGAAGGGGGGAGGGGGCGGGGAAGGGGGTGCGTGTGTGCATATATGCAGTGCATACATGCATACTACCTCGTGTGTGCGTGTGTTAGTGGGAAAGGGGGGAAGGGGCGGGCAGGGGGCGTGTGTGTGTGTGTGTGTGCGCGTGAGTGGGAAAGGGGGGAGGGGGCGGGCAGGGGGAGCGTGTGTGTGCGTCTGCATGTATGCAATTTGTATATATGCAGTGCATATATTGCATATTGCAGCGTGTGTGCGTGCGTGTGTTTGTGTGTGTGTTTATGTGCGCATGTGTGCGTGTGAGTGGGGAAAGGGGAGCGGGTGGGGCAGTGTGCGTGTGCGCGCGCGTGTGTGTGAGTGGGGAAGGGGGAGGGGGCGCGTGTGCGTGTGCATGTATGCATATATGCATATGTATATATGCATATAGCAGCGTGTGTGCGTGCGTGTGTGTGCGTGTGGGCGTGTGAGTGGGGACGTGAGAATTACTTCACATAATTTTGTTTTCATCAAAAGAAAATTACTTTTGAACTATTCCTGGATGAATGAAAAGTATGACTTTAAGTCGATTTGGCTTTATAATGTATAACTTTGAACACATTAATAAATCGTAAATAAAATGAGTATTAAAACGAAAGGGAAAAGATGTATACCGTGTGGTCGGGGTTGTCCGAGGTTCCGAGGTGGTTAAGTCATGGAGATCTTCTACAACGATGGTGATTCAAAGCATGAAATTTGAAAATCTGGCAAAAACCCATAAGAAAAAAAATGTGTTAGATCTGAAAAACTAAAACGAAAAATTAAAACACGTTAGATTTAGAAAAATTGTGTTGGATATTAAACTCCCACACCCACCCCTAAAAACATTAAAACCATAGGATTATAGTAGATTGCATATATATGCAATCTGCATATATATACAGCAGATTGCATATCCATATATATGCAGTTGCATAGATATGCAATATTCATCCATAAAATTCACATTGTGTCTCAAAAAAATAGTGTCAATTTTTTAAAAAAATTGGGCATAGCCTCCTTTGTTTATTGGACTATCCACCCTATTTAAGGGGCAACAACAAATCCAACAAATTAAAAAAAAAAATCCCAAATTCGACAGATTTAGTCAGCGAGCTAGATCGGCGGAAGTTTGAGGCAGATTTAGGCAGCGAGCTACAGCGACGATGGAAGATTAAGTCCATGTTTGATTGGTCTTGAATTAAAACCTGAAATGAAAAGAAAAAAAAAATTAGTTTGTCCCCAAAAACATTGTACGTTAACCTAACTACCATAGCTGGTACACAATGATCATATGTGGCATGGAGTCTATAAATCTCATCCTCACATGGGGAAGGGGGAGGAGACGTGTGTGAGTGGGGAAGGGGGGGAGGGGACGGGGAAGGGGGTGCGTGTATGCATATATGCAGTGCATACATGCATACTGCCTCGTGTGTGAGTGGGAAAGGGGGGAGGGGGCGGGCAGGGGGCACGTGTGCGTGTGCGCGTGTGTGAGTGGGAAAAGGGGGAGGGGGCGGGCAGGGGGCACGTGTGTGTGTGCGTCTGCGTGTATGCAATGCATATATGCAATTTTCATATATGCAGTGCATATATTGCATATTGCAGTGTGTGCGTGTGTTTGTTTGTGTGTGTGTGTGTGTTTATGTGCACATGTGTGCGTGTGAGTGGGGGAGGGGGGACATATTTGAATATTCCATTAAATAGGCAAAGACATATTTGAATATTCCATTAAATAGGCAAAGACATATTTGAATATTCCATTAAATAGGCAAAGAAATATTTGAATATTCCATTAAATAGGCATTCTTGGTGTTTAAGTACTACATTATTTATAAACACCTACAATTATCCTTATTTCAAAATCCATGTAAGTACATTAATGCATTCTCACAGTAACGTAAAACACCAAGAACTCATTACAGTAATTCTTGCATTATTTTTAAACATCCCACTGAATTCTCATAGTAATGTTTTACAGTATTGCATTATGTTTTAATGTAGTACTTAAACACCAAGTAAAACATAATGGAATGGAATGGGATGTAGTGCTAAAACATAATGTAGTACTTAAACACCTTATTTCCAAATATAGATTCATACAACAAATATAGATTCGTACAATAAAAAAAATAATATTACCTAAAGATCTATTTGAAGTCAGAACCACATTTTCTTAAATGAGTAAAAATATGGTGTGTTATCAAAAGATTTAATTGGGAGAGTTATATGCACTATTACCCATTAAAGCAACTTTATGATATTCAAATCCATGTTGAAAATTAGTCATCTACCAAAGAAGTATACCTGATTTGAAGCTCATTGTGAAGAATCAAATATTGAAAGCTACTAATGATGAAACATTATTGATGGATGTCATTTTCTTCACATCTAAAAATCAAAGAAGTGAGTAAACAATACAAAGGCTAATTGGCATCAATACAACTTTTGCAAGTGAAATCCTAGGAACGCCAAATAGAAGGATTAAGATCAACCTTATGGTCTGCTGGAGATCAAATAAATACCTATAAATCACGGGTGCGGAGTATGAGTGCATATATCCCATAAATTATGAGTGCGGAGTATGAGTGCGGAGCATGTAATTTCAATCATAACATATTCAGATATTCATTTATTTTCGGGTACTTACTGTTGGCACAATACAAATAGCATAATGGCATAATACAAATAGCATAGTGGCACATGTGTTTAAGTGAATTATTTTACCTTGATATTAATATGTTTATATAGGCATGTTTATATTTTACCTTACTAAACTGTTCTTGGGACATGAAGGAAAAATAGCAAAGTCTCAAAGCATATGTCTATCTTCTTTTTTTGACATCCAAAATAGTCCCAAAGATTCAGGAATTAATCCTCTAATTAACTCAACTATCGACATGAACTACATACATTCAAAATATAAAACAGAATAGTAGTGAAACATAGTCTATATAATCTCAAAACAGGGGGAAAGAATCTCAAAATTGGGAGATGAGGAGATTGTACCACTGCTGCATTTGAATGCAAATATGACAAATGGGGAAAATGAGTGTACACAAACCTGTGAATACTTGATCCCAATAGTGTATATGTGCACACTCAATCCCAACAGTGTACTGAATCAGATACAAATATATCGCTGCTATGAAAATTTATCTACTGGAAGAGGTTCCATGGCTATGAAAAGTATTCAAAAATGTCTAGACCAAGTGGAGAAGTATATAATAGAGGTTGAGGGGGGAATGTTCCAAATCGACAACTAAAGATGGGAGAAACATGTGTAGCAGACTTAACATGGTCTTACATTCCCCAAACCTCATACATTGAGTAGACTCCTGAAAATCAACAACGTTACTATGTTTTTATTGGGGCTTTATTGGGGCCCATATATACCTAAAAGTCAGCCTTATTGGGGCCTTATTACATGCCAGCAACAGGGAATACAGGAACTGTGGAAACACCAGAAGTATGTACAATCTAAGTAACGCTACAATGCAACAACATAATGCACCATCGGGGTTATTCACGCAATATGTGTAATATCGGTGAATGAATAATAAAAAAATAGAAAGAAACAATACCCTAGGCTGAGCTTCAAAGCATCTGATGTGCATGTGATGACTGTTGAATCCAGGAGAATGACTAATTTGCATCTGATGTGCATTAATAATGCTTTGAAGCTGCTACCATCCATTTGCGCCAATAAGGTTGGCGCAATAATGCACCAATATGATGACTGACATCCCATTGGATGTGCATCTGATGACTGTTGAACCTGAGCAGAGATAAATGCATCTGAGACCTTATAAATGCATCAACTTGATCATCAATGCTAAGATCTTTCACCTTATCACGTTCCTACAAAAGATATACGACACGAATGGGAATAGTGAATACAAAAGATATAAATCGATAACATAATATACAACACATGAGAATAATGAAAATAAAAGATAATAATTTTTTTTAAGGTATAGTCTTCACAATTCACTATTGTGGGTGGTTCTGTACCATTTTAAAACAAAAAGGTGTCGTAGATATAAAGCTGATATGTTAATTCCTAAAATATGGACATGACATCTACTACAGAAATATGTGGACATGACATGGAGGTACCAGAAATTATGTTATAATCAACTGATCATTCGACAGTTCCTGAAGGCGCGATTATAATTTTTAAAAACAAACTTCATCCTTGCCCTGTTTATCATGCAAAAACACACATATCAAAATATAACTCACTATACAAATATTAATCCAATCCAACGCACGTAACAAAATATAATGCCATGTTTATCGCATCAACAACACACATATTCACTAAAAATTCACCAAGGCAAGGAAAATTAGCCTAATCACATCATACAAAGGGTCACTTGCCAATTTCAAAACACAAAATCAACAAAATTCAAACTAAATATAGTGACATCAACGTTTATCTACTAAAAAAATGAACTAATATATAAACTAAAAACAGTCATCCAAGTAATTGTTTATAAACAGTCATCCAATAAATTACTTCTACAACAACACTAAACTCATAACATCAATAATGTTGTGTAAAATGGGATAAGAATAGTAACTATCAGACCTCCAAGTAGTGATGGGGCAAAAGAACCTGCCATTTCCCACCAGAAAACTCAAAACAAAACTCAGAACATTGTTCATTACTAATGTCACCAAAAAATGAACACACTTCGAAACTGATTCGATCATATAATGGGCATAAACTAAGCACCGAAATAAAGGAAGTAAATTTTGAATTAAAATCTAAAACTCAACCTCAAATATGGTAGATTGGGATATTAAAATGCAAGAGACCAAATATACGTTCTCGTTACATCTATGACATGATTATTGCGACAAAAGTTTTGCATGTCCATAAGCATTTGAAGTTTGATGTCAAAATTATCACTTGAGTTGATGATAAAAGAATAATCACCCAAAATTTTGCATACATTTACTACAAAATTTACTACCTAGTGGAGAAAGAAAAAATATAATGGAAACTCGGTAAAGATGTACAAAATTATAGAACCACCTCGATTAATAAAGGTATAAGCACACCCCGTGTCAAAGTAGCTTTTCACCGACTACAAATCCAAAAAACTACTAAATATAGACCTGATGTAATACACATGGCAATGAAAAACCTTTAGGATGTTGTAGAAATCTAAGTTTTTTTTCCTCCTAAATGTCATGGATCAAAAATGAAGATTTTTCCTCCTAAAATAATGTGTATTGTAGAAATATAAGTTTTTTTTACCCAATTAATGTCTCTAAATTTATAAAAAAAAAATTAGAGATTATTATGGAATTGTTATATGAGTGATCAATGAACCTAATTCTTGAATATAGTCCCAGGTATCCACACTTTTTGGCATTAAAATAATGTTCGAACAGTCATCCATATAATGTACATTCAGGGGGCTTTAATTTCAAGTACATTCAAGGGCTTCAATTTAAATTACATTCAAGGACATAAGAGTAGTTTGCTACAAATATACATCCTCAAAATGTATGCAATGCATGTAAAAGAGGTGGACAAAACCACTTTCAAGGAATCAAAAATCCACCATATCGAGTCAAAATCTCAAACTAATTCAAGACCAAATGAACAGGAAGATCAAGCCCTGTAAGAGGATTTAATAAACATAACTTATCAAGTCTCAACCCATAAACTTGTATGACTGAGTTGCAGATAAATTTTACCTTTAGATTTTGAACCCGGGAATGACTGATTTGTGGAATTTTGTTGCTTTCTAACCCAGAAACCATAACAGTGCTAGAAAACATTAAAGAGTTATTAGAACATATTATTGTAATTTTCATCAACGTATGAGGTATAAAAACACTATCATTCCAATCATCTCATTAACATCAAATTACACATATGTAAAACCATGAAGGGGAAAATTGCAATAACGAACTAACCTGAGTAGTGAACATTAAAGATAACCCAGGAGCCCTAGTGCAAGGAGGAGGAGATGGAAAAATTCAACATATAGATTTCAAAGTTGCAATCTTTTCTCAGATCCATAAATTCACAAATTACCCACATCAAGAATTTGTCTAAAAACACAAAATTTCATTTGAATCATCTTATCAACACACCAAAAATCCAATTCATATTCCCTAAACCCAAAAATCTCATGAAAACCCCCCAAAAAATAACAATACAATCCGTAAAATCCATAATAAAATCCAAACCCTTAAATCTATAAACCCAAATCTTTCAAATTTGAAAACTCATAAACAAAAAAATCAAGACCGTGGGTGGGGGTGGGGGGATATGGGACTCACCTGGTTGGGCAACAAAGATAAGAGAGGGAGATCAAGAAAGAGGAGTGAGATGGAGAGAGAAATCTGGAGTGAGAGAGAGAGAGTCGTGCGTGAGAGGCTAAGGGAAAAATGGGTGGGGTGGGAAGGGAAACTAATTTGTGTTTAAAGTAAGAAAGGGGGGAAATGAAATGTGGGGGGGAAATCAGAATTTTCAAATTTTAAATGAAATTTGAAGATTTAATCTAAGCCCTTCATTTTTAGTGGGACATGTGGCAAGATCTAGACCGTTATTGTGCTTAGACAATTCAAAATCCATGGTTGGTTGGAAACATTAAAAATCGTAGGATTCAATGTAACTATTTATTTGTTATTTTAATGTTTCAACCAATCATATGTGAGGTGAGGGTCAAGCTTTTAAAGTGGGTAAACACATGTAGACTCTGATACTCGGTCCTGTTTTATTCATTTTTTTACTGTACTCATGTATGGTAAATGCTGTCGTGTACACATTATGAGAAATTCCAGAATAACTTGGCTTTGGGGAACTATGGACAAAAAAAAATTATGCATTATGTGCAGCGCATGATCTTATCCTTTCGATGTACATTATGTACAACTCTGTTAAAAAGGCGGCAGAGAGTTGTACAGCACTATGTACATAATGCTACCTCTGTCCGATGCTCTACCCTTGTTGCCGACATGATATTATGATGAGATGTCCTTTTGCTATAACATAAGTGTAAACACTATAAATAACATTCTAATATTTTTTTCTTTCACTCAAAAAATATTACACACATTATCCCTAGAGAAAACCAAATGAAAGAGTAATACTATGAAGAATGGGCCAAATGCAGAAAGCAAATGGAAAAGAAAAAGAGAATTCAAAAAATGAATAAAATGCTCACTTCAGCGTTTTGACAAACATTCGGCTTTCAGTTGCATTAGTATGATCTCATTGATGTTTCTTTGGCTGAATCCGACCAAGTTCCTCTTTATTACAATCTTCTTTATTATTTCACTTTGATACTCCATCACTACTCTTCTCGATAAGTTATTGGTCAATCCATGGCCAATCGCCATTGTTAAAGATTTTATGCGGAAGATGAAAGCTGAGATGTCGAAATATGAAGTATACCATCCAAGTACTAAAGTATATCCGAGGAAAGTGGCATTACCTTCTTTGCAGAATTCAGCTAGGAATAAAATTATTGAGATAGGTGGAAGAAAGTACATGATCTAAGCGTTGAGTTGCAGCGAGTTAAGAATTGGGATCTTCCTGCTGTTAAGGTGTGTAAGTCGTCCTCCACATGGGTCGATCTGTTCAGCACCTACAGGATCAAAATATTGATCCGTTAGGCACTCAAGACCAAATCATAAAGCGGATAGCAGGATAGGAACAAATACCAATACTATGTCCCAAGAAATTTCTGCAAGTAATCACAATACTATATTAGGAGATGATATTTAAGGAGCTTTTCAAGTAATTGTTTTAATATGAATTGATATTAGGTAATTATGAAACAATTACAAATAAGGGTATTATTAACATTTTAGGTATATACTAAAAGGTAATGCTACGTCCTCCTCTCTCAATCAATATTAATAGAGATAAAAGATATATTAGGCAACTAACATGTTGTTCAATTATGCATATACCTTGTGTTCCTTTTCAAGAGATATTCCTCCCTTGATAAGCACACCTTGTGAAGCACCCTTTCCGGTGGCCACCATGACCGCAGTAGGAGTTGCTAGCCCTAGGGCATAGGGGCCTATAAAATAAAATTAAATCTTTCAATGAATCTTTCAAGCAGTATTCTAACTGAAAGTTAGTGATTTTAAAACATCATAGGGCTAGCAATTACAAATTATTTGCAGAAGTGTTTAAACCACCAGGATTACAACTGACATAAGCTTTAAATCTTTCAATGACAAATTATTTTTTTTATTTCATAGAAATTCATTGAAAGATTCACATAAAAATACAAAACAAACATAAAATTAAATCTATTTACCTCATGGATAGATATAACTGAAAATAACCTTTCGGATTGAAATAACTGAAAATGACCTCCTGGATAGAAATTCATTAATAGTAGTACAATTGCCACATCATTTGTCAACAAACAGACAACAAAGTTAGTGATTGTATATAAACCAAACAATGAAATGAAAAAAATGAAGCTAGCAAATAAAAAAACTTTAAACCACTAATTTAATTATAAACCATTAGCTTCTTATGAAATAATCCATTTGTATCTCCCAAAAGCAACCTACACATATTCAAAATCTGACTTGAAAATTATGTCAAACAAATATGAAAATGTAAAAGTTTGAATTCATTCAACTTATTAATCTTTGAGACCTTCACCACCAAAATAAAATATCACTTTGACATTTTGTTAAATACTTGTAGTGTAAAAGATCAAATATCATTGAACTCATTTCAAATTTTTATAAGCATATACAAAGATCGTGAGTCTTTAGTACTAATTGTGTACTAACTTTTCGCAAAAAAAATAATGAAAAAAGGAAAGAAATACTTATATTGAAATATGAACATGTTGAAATATAAACATTAACGAAGAACCGTGTAAAAAACTTTGTGAACTAAAAAACCCCAAAAATTTGTAAGATCTGAAAAATAGCCCTAAAAAAAGATCTAAAAATACCTAGTGGTTGCTAGAACTGGTTGGAGAGTTGAAGATCTTGGTTAAATACCTCTTAATCCACGATCAAACCTAGAAAATCAAACAAAAAAAACCCTGGCTTGAAAACTAATTCCAAGACGTAGAAAAAAAAAATTCAAAGCGCGGAAGGAGAGAGAGAGAGAGAGAGATTACCTTTAGGAACCTAATGTGGGAGGCTTTTTGTTTCGGCTGCATTGGATCGTAGTGTGGGAAGGATGAGGGCTTGGGAGGGTGGTTATGTTGAAGTTGAAGAGAGAGTAGAGAGTGTCGTGGGAAAAAGTGAGATGAGAAAGTGAGAGAGGAGTGTGTACTCGGTGAAGAATGAAATGGAGAGAGAGAGAGGTGGATTTCTTAGTGTTAATTTCCAATTTTATCCTTGTATTTGAATTTTGGGTAAAAGGAGGAAAGGAAATGAAGGGTAAAAAAGAGGGGGAACTCAAATATGTAAAGGACAAACTTGTCTTCCAAATTTGTGAATAGTGAAAACACCATCCTACTTTATTATATAGATTTAACTTCTCTTAGATCATAAAATATCTCATCATCTCTTTATCATTTAGTATAATAAACATCTCATATATTGATACATATATATACGTATATACATATATCATATCAATATCAAATTAGTGAGTAGATTCACCTCAAATGCATGCTTACGTATTATTTTCCTTGTCAGCCTGAGTCATAGTCAAAACCTAACAATCCGACTAAATCAGTTAACAATAAAATATAATAAACATTTATAAACTTACTAATTTAATTAAAATATTGCGCACATTCATATGTTTTTCACATTTACAATCAACTATACGCTGACAATCACTTTGTTTTAGTATTATTTAGTAATAACATAATAAATGCTAAAATAATACTAATCAATACTTACAAGAGGTTAGTATGTCACTAATTAATTTAAATCTTACACTAATCATGCTTAAATATTAAATAATAAACTTGATACAAAACGTTATACCTACTCTATAAATTGAGTACAACAGCTTTAGTTCTGGTCAACATATCAAATTCTAAATAGATTACTTGTTGAAAATTAGTATTTGATTAATATAGACTTAACGAGTGACCTATCAGAATAATCTCAAAAATATTAAATTATATAATCTTGTTCCTCTCATATCGCAACACAAGTTTTATTTTGGGAGTCATATTTAATCTTACTTAGATAGCTTATAAAGCATACATAAGTTAAAAAGGGTATTAAAATTCACTAACATAAAATAAATCCATAAATAAAATCTAAATCAGTAAAAATGATATACACGACTCAATAAATAACACTAATTAAGGAAAATTACCTTCAAAATTAATTTGGATTTTGTAGGATTTTTTTCCTGGTGTAAAGCCTAAGTTTTTCACTTTTTCTCTCCCTTTTCTTTTCTTTCTTTTCAAGGCTTCTGTTTTTCTCTACTGTCCATAGAAACACTTAACAAGACCATAAATAAGTCTAGAGTTGGCTTATATATATTTCTGCCCCATTTTCCTTAACCTGAATGATCACATATCACCCCCGACTTAAGTACTAAACTCCCTAATTATGTAATAATTCACATAATTTTAATATTATGAATAATTAAATAGTTTGAAATGACATGTTGATTTTAGGATGTCACAATTATATTCTTATACACAAAACATTTTCAATTGCAACTGTTCAAGTCTAAAACATATATTTTTTTTAAAATAATTGATTTAATGTGATTAAACACAACTTGGCATATTAATCCCAATTATTGAATATTTGTTGGGGATGGGATATTACATATACCTACCCTCTGGGCTCAATCCAAAGTAATAAAATATATACTCGGCCTTCGTATCGCTCTAGAGTCAGATCCAAATGGTAATAAATCATGTCACACGGCAATACCTCATAATTTAAAATAAAGCATACAAAGTTATTTGACGCTTAACCGCATATAATCTAATATCATATATTTAATGTCATTAATTAATCATTTATAACGCGTGGCAAAAAAATCGCGCAATATGCAAAATTTAATTATAATATCAATTACACATCTTATTATTATCAATTCACACAAGTAATAATTATTCTCATTTATTATACAATATATGAATACTATATAAATGCCACAAAAATTATGAGGTATTACAAATATTACCTCGACCAAGCTGTTATCTAAAAAACGATTGAATAATGTACCCTTTAAGATGCCTGACACCCTATAAAGCATAATATGTTCTTGGAGGCATACACATAGGACTTTGTTGATCTCATATAAGTCCCGAGATCTTAATCTGTAAGGTCTTAAGACATAAATACTTTTGTCCTACCATGGGAAAAAAAACTAAATCTCTGATGCAATAATGTGGCAATTTTCAAAGGTTTCAAATCATTCCAAAGAAGCATGTGGAGAAGATGAACCCCATGGAGAGTTCTTGACCTTTCACGCAATGAGGGGGGGGGGGGGGGGGGTTAGAGATTGCATGATCTTTGCCTCTTACTAAGGTCATACCAAATTGTTATAGTGGAAATGGTTACTTCACGAAATGGTAAGAAGTTTAGCATTTGGAAACTATCATGGAATAAAAGACAACCAAATTCATTTGGAAGAATGTCATCTACTACTTTGTTGTGCATAAATTCTTCACCTGATAGTGGCAAAAAATTCTATAATACCCGCACCTAATATTTTATCATTTTTTCGTGTAAATTGTAATCATAAGAAATTCTTAGGATTTGAATCATTATATATGACCTTTTATCTCTATATTAAATTATTCATTTGGCCTCGGTGATAGTTGTTGGGAGTTATTAGGTGATATTGGAAATTGAAGGAATTTTATCGATCAAATGAATAGAGAGGTAATTCAAACGAGGTCTCCACTTCATTTGAACGAAAAGACTGTTGGTCCAAACGATAATCCCACCTCCTTGAAGTGGACATCTAATGTCGATCAAATGACCCACCTCTGTCATAAGTTCCCAACCTTGTTAGAAGGTCATTTGAAGGATGATCGAATGAGAGAGTGATCTCGTTCGAACGAGGTCCCAATCTCATTCGAACTACCTGCACATAAATCTTTTAAATTGGATTACCCTTATGTGCTGTCACATTTTGGACCCTTGGATTGATGAGGTATCGAGTTCTGAAGGCTCCAGATGATCGAAATGGGTTAAGGGATATTCCCTTGGTCTTTAAAACCATTTTTGGGCCTATTTGAGGTGATATGGAAGAGGGAAATGATGGCTTCTCTTCACCATTTTCATACCAGCATTCAACCCCCTCTCCCTCTCATCCCAAGGGTGTTTTATCTTCCTCAAGATCCTCTCACCATTTCTACACCATGCCACCATCGTCTCTCCACCTTCTGCCACCATATTTCATAAGTATTTCACCATAGTTAATCCCTATACGCCCATTTCCACCATTGTTGAGCTAAGCTACGAAATTTAAGGATGTTGTCGGGGGTTTGGGGAGAAGAAGAAAAAAAGAAAAATATGGAGCTTGAAGGAGGTTTTGCTAGGAGATTTCATGGAGTATGCTTGTGGAGTTAGGCAACCTCCTTGAGGCTACCTTAGGAGGTGGGTGGTTTTCATCACCTTTTTCTTCATCCACCATTTTTGGAGATTCACTTGAGGTGAAAAAACTCTACTCTTAAGTTTAAGACTCTATTTTTTTAGTATTTGGTCTTGCATATAGAGTTTATGGGTAAGACGCGTATATAATTTAATAATGATATTTATCATGTCAAAGGTGTGGTTAGAGTGATGGTTCCCGAAATATTCCCAAATTTTAATTTCCAAACAAATTTTAATTTCTTTCAAAATTAAAGTGAAATTAAACTAAACAAATATTTAAATTTTCACTTAAACAAAATTAATTCAATTCAAGTTTTAAAGTTGTCAAACAAACATAGCATGAATATTTCCATATTAAATTAGTTGACTTGAATTAAACTAAAAGTCCCCCAAATTTAAAC
This sequence comes from Sambucus nigra, assembly GCA_949130495.1. Classification (NCBI taxonomy): domain Eukaryota; kingdom Viridiplantae; phylum Streptophyta; class Magnoliopsida; order Dipsacales; family Adoxaceae; genus Sambucus; species Sambucus nigra. Next base: position 658,196,455 of record OX422213.1, on the reverse strand, counting down.
TTGCACCAATTTACACAAAAGTTTTGATTTAAAACAATTTTTATCTTTTTAAGCCTAAGCATACATCTACGTGATTTTTAAAGATACAAATAAAAACAATAACAATGTCACGATGTATGTAACGCCCCGATCCAGATTTATGGGTTACCGAGAGTCAACCCGATCAGACCCGAGCGTTAGGTGTGAAGTGGAATGGAACAAACTATATAATTTTGCTAATCCAGTTTTATTTTAATTATGTTTCACTTGTTAGCATGCGATTCCAGTTTCAAGATAAACTGTGTGAGGGACCCATGGGGAGCACCCCAAAGTCCAAGTAAACAGAGCTACCAATGTAAATGTAAATAAAGTGTACTTACTTGTAAAACGCCCTCAAATTTCAAAATCGCTCCCAACCCGTCATAACAAAGTGGGGATGTGAGCCTATGCCCAGCGGGATTTATACGAGCAGTATTGAAATGAATGACAAAAAGGAATACTCGCACGCTACAACCATATGCATGCAAAAATATGTGTATATCTACATACATATACCTTTGGAAAATACACATGTCAATGCATTAACCGTTTTACTTCTGAAAAATCATACTTATACAGATTAATTTGTAAAGATTTTCTTTATTGATACTTAGCATTTTCACCTTGTTTAACACTCCCAGTTCAACAGTTGAAACCATTCCACCTAATTTTATGAAAATCATTCCTTAACCTGAATTTACCCTTTATTTATTCCATTATCATTTAGTATTTTTATTGAAAATCATAATTTCAACACACACAATCTGTAAGGACACAAATTTCCAATTGAGTCCATATATATAGTTTTGGCTCAATTCCGGACAAAAACATTTTATTCATAGGATAGTATTTATTGTAATATTTTCAAGCCTGTGAAGTGTATGTTGAAGACGTAGCGGCAAAGAACTTAAAGCTTCATCAAAATGCCGGATTGTGTGCCTCGTTTCTACGTCATCAACTAAGGTTCCATGCTCCCAAGGTATGAATGTAATTATATTTATATAGGAGCTTGGAACAATGTTTATTTGGGTGTTAGGTTTAATAAAAGCCATGTTTTATTTCAGAAATAATTTAAAAAGAACTTTATATTAATAAATATAAATGTTTCTGGGCCAAAATAGAATTTAACAAAAATTTCTGAAACTCGTTCGAACGAGATTTTTCGTTCGAACCAAACTTCGTTCGAACGAGACTGCTTTCTAACCTAACTGGTCAGTCGTTAGATAAGTCGTTCGAATGACTTTCTCGTTCTAACGAGGTATCTAACGAGGTTCTAACGAGCCCAGGCTGGTCGCTCGTTAGAAACCTCGTTCGAACGACAGTCAAAGTCGTTCGAACGAGAATGCCAGGCGGGAACAGTTTTGAGCAGTTTTTTGGCAATTTTCTCCCATGATCCCCACTTGGTTTTTAACCAACTTTTTCCAGCCTTATGAGGGACGGGAAACAAATTTTTCGTTCCAACTTTTCCATTCCATATCCAACTCTTAGAGAGAGTTTGAGAGCAAAATTAATTAGGGAAAATGTTCATGTTTTGAGTGTTAAATTTTAATGGAAAATTCATACACACTCTAGTTTACACCCATTGTTGTTTATTCCAAGTTCTATATAGACATATCCTTACTTGGAGTTTTTGGCACCGGTTTTTTCTACCGAATTCAAGAGACGTTTCGGGTTTGCTTCTACACCCCATCACAAAGAAGACCTTTGTTGAGATTCTACCCGTTTGGAGAAAGGCTCCATGTTCGGATGACGGTGACCGTTTAAAGTCCCATCGGTGTATTCCGAGACCATGGTGGAGCTCCGTTGGTTATCCGCTAATTGGAGGTTGATACAAGAAGGAGCATCACGACTTGAGAGGGTTAGAGTTTAGGAAGTAAGTCTTTTGTCTTGCATTTGTAATACCATTTTTAGTGGATTTGAGGCTAGGGCCGTCCCGAGGTTTTTTTCCCGTTAGTGGGTTTTTCCTCGTACATCGCGGTGTAGTGTGACTTTGTTTATTTTATCTTGCACATCATTTAGAATCCATGCTTTAGGTTTAATTCAAGATAAAATTCGGTTTAATTATCACACTCATTTAAATTGGGACTTTAATTCAATATTGGGTAAAATTGGTTTATTCAAGTCACTTGCATTTATATGGTTTCGCCTAACTTTGAATATAATTGTTAATTATAACTTAGGCAAATTCTAGGACTTGAATCATGTTTTAATTGGTTTCTTATGATATTAAAACCCGGCCTCGTTATTTTGTTGAACCACCATCACTTATTGTATTCAACGCTTCCGCATTATCTCTTGAGTTTACATAACAAGGAAATTATATTTTAATTGAGATAATTAAAATCCGGGGATTTCACACACTTCTTCAAATTGGTATCAGAGCCAAAAATGATAAATTATTTCGTTAAGATCTTTTAATTTTTGGCTAAAATGGATTTTTCCCCATTTTCAAAATTTCCTATTTTTGATGGTTCTAACTACGCGTATTGGAAAGCGCGAATGAGATCGGCACTAAAATCTATTGACGAGAGAGTTTGGATGTCTGTTGTTACCGGGTATTCCCCACCAACTTACTTAGTTGAAAATGAACGTGTTTTAAAACCCGCCGATAGATGGACTGGAAATGAGTTTAAACTTGCTAACTTTAATTCCCGTGGTTTAAATGCCTTATTTAGCGCTGTCGCATCGGATGAATTCCGACGTATTATGACGTGTGAAACCACTAAAGAAGCTTGGGATATTTTACAAATAACTCATGAAGGAACTAGTGTCGTTAAAGCTTCTAAACTCCAAAACCTCACCACTCAATTTGAAACTATCAAAATGGATGAAAAAGAAACGTTTGATAAATTTTATGCTAGACTTTCTGATATTGTCAATTCATCCTTTAACTTGGGAGAGAAAATACCTGACGACCGTGTAGTAAAGAAAATTTTAAGGTCCCTACCCGATAGATTTATTCCTAAAGTGACCGTTTTAAATTCTTTACCCACTTCAGCCTCTACGAAATTAGAAGAGTTAGTAGGTGATTTACAAACCTATGAACTATATATGTTTCCCTCTAAAAATGAAACGAAAATTGAAAAGGGCATTGCTTTGAAAGCCCGAAAAGAGGTCAAACAAGTTGTAGAGAGCGATAGTGATAGTGACTCGGAAGACATGGCTTTGTTTGCTCGTAAATTTAGAAAATTTCTTAAATTTGACAAAGATAAAGTTAAAAATGATTTTAAGAAATTTGAATCTTCTAAACATGATAAAAACGAGAAGATTTATAAAGCCGATAAGATCCCTAAACCTAGTAATGAAAATATTGATCGGGACGAGTCTAATAAATGTTTTGGTTGTGAAGGTTATGGCCATAGGGTTTTTGAGTGCCCCACTAAACTAAGGAAAGAGGGTAAACGACCCATTTCATATAATGCGACCCTTAGTGATAGTGATAAGGAAGAGAAGCCCGAATCCCCCACTAAGAAAAATTTTGTGGCTTTTATGGCACATGTGAGTGATAATGAAAACTCATCGGATGATGAAACTATAGCACATGCCACTTCCAAGGTCATTGTACATGATTCTCTTATTTTTGATGATAGTGAGAGTGAAGAAGAAGAAGAGAGTGAAAATGAAGAAGAGGTTGATATGAGTGAACTTCAAAATGCTTTTCATGAATTATATAAAGAATCTATTAAACTGAAAAGAGCAAATTTGAAGTTAGAAGCGAGTTTAAGAGAGAGTGTCAAGGTCATTGATGAAAGTGCCTTAATAGAAGACCTTAGGACACATGAGAGGACTCTTCAAGAGAAGCTTAACTATGTAGAAGGCGAGAGAGATAGCCTTAGGGGTTTAATGGAATCCTTGAAAAAGGAGCTTCTTGGTTTTGAAGAGCGAAATGTTTTACTAGAATATAAAATTTTAGAATTGGAAAATAAATTAAAAGATTCTAGTAATGTCAAATTTGATTTGGAGTGTCGTTCGGAAAAACTAGATAAAATGTTAGGAACGGTCCAAATTAAAAATGACACTTTTGGTTTAGGCTTCAATTCTTGTAATGATTTTAACCCTAAAGTCAAAACCAATGTTTTAGGAGAATCTTCTAGGAATGCATTTAATGATCACTCCTTAGATAAATCTTTTCGACATGCTCTTACTTGTACACATTGTGGTCGACAAGGTCATCTTAGGAAATTTTGTTTAGATCTTAAACGAATTCCTAGAAAATCCCATAGTAAAGTAACCACGATAGCTAATGTTTCTACACCCCAAGATAGTAATTCTTCATTAATTTGGGTTAGAAAATCTGACTTGGTTGCCTTACAAAATAGGGATTTTGATTCTCATTTACTTTCACATGCTTCCTCTCTTGCTAAATCTAAAGGATAAATGTGTTAGTGTTTGCATACTTTAGCATTTGGTCTTCATGTCATATTCATATGCTAAATGTATGCTTGTTTAGTCATTTTCTAGTCATTGCCTATTTTCATATCTCATGCTAGAAATCATGACTTGTTTATCTTTTTGTATTATATTTTGTGTTTGATTTAACTGAAAAATATAAAAAGATTTTTGTTTATCATTTGTGTTTTATTTATTTCATTTAAGCTTAATGAAAAATACAAATGATTTTTGTTTAGTCTTTTGAGTATATATCTTTATTTTTGATTAAAATGTTAAAAACCCAAAAAGATTTCGTTTTGTGTGTATTTTAGTTTGACACACTTTATGTGGCATATATTTGTGTTTGAATCCTATCGTTTACGCTTCCATGTGGCTAGAACTTTTGGTTTAGATTTTCAATCCTTAAAATGTTCTTTACCATATTTTTATGGAGTAGTTGGATTTTGTATTGATTAAATGGATTCTATTTTCATATGCCTCTATTCACACATGCACGAGCTCTTTTGAAATCTTAATGTCACATGTTATATTTGAGCTTTTTGAGGTGTTCTCCTATCAATCTAGTCATCTACATATCTATGACCTAGGAGGACTAGTGCATGTCAAAATCCGTTGCATGTGAGACTTGTGCGAAAAATGAAAACATGATAAATTAATATATGCACGGGGAAGGGCTCCGAAAGGATGAATTAAGTCCTTTGCGATAGTAAGCCACCGTTGATTGGATCTAAAAGAAATACGTGATCCAAAGGCTTAAAAACAGAATATTTGGCATTAAACAGAAAGCAATTGCCAAGGCCTATGTTTGTTTGCTATATTCATTCAAAAACAAAAGAATATATATGCTCATTGAGGGAGAATTGGATGGTATATCAACGGTTTGCACAATGTCCGTTTATCCTAGTTGTCTTTAATGTCATGACTCTATTTGGTTTGTAGAATCATCATCATGCTAGGCTTGTATGCATTGTGTATGTTTGTTCATTGAGTTCAATCTTTATTTTGTCACATGAGGTTATATTTAACTGTGATGAAGTTTGCAACCAAATGAGAACTCCGTGAACGTTTCTTAAGTGTTTGGGTCTAAATTTAATTGTTGCTAGTTCACACCCCTACACTTCCGTTTCCATATGACACATTTTTGCCATACGAGTGTGAAAACTTATTGTATTTTGTGTCATGTGTGTGTTTATATCTATCTATATATGCACGTACTTATTGTTATATTTATAGTATATATTTATATATGATACTTGTTTGTCTTTGCCTTGCTCTTATTGCCCATATGCTTTCATGTCGTTTCACTTTAAGCTTTCATATGTTGTTTATTAGTTCTTTATCCTTTGCCTATTCCCGAACAAAAAGGGGGAGAATGATGATAGGGGAAATGGTATCTAATCCTATTATTATCTAATCCTATTCCCGAACAAAAAGGGCCAATTAATTTAGGGGGAGTAATTAATTAATTGCATTTAATATTTTGATATTCCCTATGCATTTGATGAGTTTGCTTAAGTGTGCAGGAATTATTCTAAAGCGGCATCTTTTTATGGCAAAGCGTTTGATCCTTGGGTTGAGTCAAGATTGGGCGGGTTATGTTTTGAGTCTAGTAGATCTTGACGGCCCTTTAGGATTTTTGTTTGGTTTTTGTCCCGGAATAGCCAAAGGGGGAGATTTGTAAGGACACAAATTTCCAATTGAGTCCATATATATAGTTTTGGCTCAATTCCGGACAAAAACATTTTATTCATAGGATAGTATTTATTGTAATATTTTCAAGCCTATGAAGTGTATGTTGAAGACGTAGCGGCAAAGAACTTAAAGCTTCATCAAAATGCCGGATTGTGTGCCTCGTTTCTACGTCATCAACTAAGGTTCCATGCTCCCAAGGTATGAATGTAATTATATTTATATAGGAGCTTGGAACAATGTTTATTTGGGTGTTAGGTTTAATAAAAGCCATGTTTTATTTCAGAAATAATTTAAAAAGAACTTTATATTAATAAATATAAATGTTTCTGGGCCAAAATAGAATTTAACAAAAATTTTTGAAACTCGTTCGAACGAGATTTTTCGTTCGAACCAAACTTCGTTCGAACGAGACTGCTTTCTAACCTAACTGGTCAGTCGTTAGATAAGTCGTTCGAACGACTTTCTCGTTCTAACGAGGTATCTAACGAGGTTCTAACGAGCCCAGGCTGGTCGCTCGTTAGAAACCTCGTTCGAACGACAGTCAAAGTCGTTCGAACGAGAATGCCAGGCGGGAACAGTTTTGAGCAGTTTTTTGGCAGTTTTCTCCCATGATCCCCACTTGTTTTTTAACCAACTTTTTCCAGCCTTATGAGGGACGGGAAACACATTTTTCGTTCCAACTTTTCCATTCCATATCCAACTCTTAGAGAGAGTTTGAGAGCAAAATTAATTAGGGAAAATGTTCATGTTTTGAGTGTTAAATTTTAATGGAAAATTCATACACACTCTAGTTTACACCCATTGTTGTTTATTCCAAGTTCTATATAGACATATCCTTACTTGGAGTTTTTGGCACCGGTTTTCTCTACCGAATTCAAGAGACGTTTCGGGTTTGCTTCTACACCCCATCACAAAGAAGACCTTTGTTGAGATTCTACCCGTTTGGAGAAAGGCCCCATGTTCGGGTGACGGTGACCGTTTAAAATCCCATCGGTGTATTCCGAGACCGCGGTGGAGCTCCGTTGGTTATTCGCTAATTGGAGGTTGATACAAGAAGGAGCATCACGACTTGAGAGGGTTCGAGTTTAGGAAGTAAGTCTTTTGTCTTGTATTTGTAATACCATTTTTAGTGGATTTGAGGCTAGGGCCGTCCCGAGGTTTTTTTCCCGTTAGTGGGTTTTTCCTCGTACATTGCGGTGTAGTGTGACTTTGTTTATTTTATCTTGCACATCATTTAGAATCCATGCTTTAGGTTTAATCAAGATAAAATTCGCTTTAATTATCACACTCATTTAAATTGGGACTTTAATTCAATATTGGGTAAAATTGGTTTATTCAAGTCACTTGCATTTATATGGTTTCGCCTAACTTTGAATATAATTGTTAATTATAACTTAGGCAAATTCTAGGACTTGAATCATGTTTTAATTGGTTTCTTATGATATTAAAACCCGGCCTCGTTATTTTGTTGAACCACCATCACTTATTGTATTCAACGCTTCCGCATTATCTCTTGAGTTTACATAACAAGGAAATTATATTTTAATTGAGATAATTAAAATCCGGGGATTCCACACACTTCTTCACAATCCCCGTGTTACAAAATATGTATTTAATACTTGAAAATATTTTTCACAACACATTCTTATTTTAAGTATGGATTTAACCATTTATGTTGCTTAACCACCAATTTATTTACTCCCTTTAACCCTTTTTATTTATTTACGGACATTAATAGATTTACGCATTTATCTGTCCTTTTCAACTTTACCGGAATATTTATTACATTCATTCAAGTTAGTTTGTATTAACACATTTTACTACACAACCCATTTCTTGATATGTTCCATACTCTATCTCTCTTTTTCTCGAAATAATCGAATACTGTATACTTACACGAGCTCCACACCGATGGCTATGTGAACCATATTCTCTGGCTAGTGATTTACGATTTTTCACCCATAGGCTCCGGGACATTCTTACTTTATCCCAGTGTAATCTGAGTCCCTTTTTATGTGTTCTAAAATTTTACAAATATCTATATTATTCCACTTTTTTTCTTTTGCCCGGCCGAGGCAAAAAACTGAACTTAACCATCCGTTTTTCCATTAACACTTGAAAAATTATTTCTTTTCTTCTTTAAGTCCCTTGTCCACACACTCGTGATTTAAGATAAAACCATTCATGCTTTTAGGACTTTAATTCATTTTCACACAATTTAGTGTAAAGAAATTCTTTAACATTTTTATTCCATAAAAATGTTACAATTTAAGTAAATTACCAAATTGTCCTTTTTATTTGCTTATACTCACCATTTAGTTCCTCGATAAGTGTAATTTTTCAAAATTGTTATTAAATCTCTAACTTAACATTTTAAACACCTTTTTAAACATTTTAACACTTGTTCAACATCACAATTACCCCACTTTCTCACTTGTTACATTAAACATCTTTAATATATAAAATCACACCTTTTTACATAATAAAGTCCCATTTTCTCAATATTTGAAATATACACTTTATTTATGAAATTTTACATCTTAACACCCACTCCGCTTCTATTCACACATTTAACCCCTTAACATTTTATTATTCACTTTTACACCACATTTATTGGGAAAACCATATTTTTCATACATTTTAAGGAAAGTAAGACATTTTATCAATTTTTTAAAATCCGACAATGGCTATTTATCCATAAAGTCTCCATTTTTCGCTAGAAACTTAAAAATATTTATTTCATAAATAATTTAAGAACATTAATATCCTTCTACATTTTTATTATATCAAAATGTCCATCATTTATTTTTACTAGAAATACGTACGAATAATATCATCACACATTTTTATTGCATAAAAATATTTTCTTACATTCTTATTCCATAGAAATGTTTATTATTTCCTTTCACTAGAAATACACAAAAATTGCGTTTCTTACATTTTTATTACATAAAAATATTTATATCTCCGTTTTATTAGAAAACACACAACAATGATATTTTCTAGCAATTTTGTTCCATAAAAATGTATTTATTTTAGAATTACTAGAAAACACACAAAAATAATATCATCACACATTTTTATTCCAAAAAATATCAATTATTTGTTTCACTAGAAAACACACTAAAATTAGTCATTTTTATTCCATAAAATGTCCATTATTATATTATCAAATTTATTCTGTTTCGAAAACCTATTTCACATCATCATTTTGATACCATTTCATACAAATATTAACATGATTAATAATCAGCACTAGGATGCAAGCCAATAGCCTACACACACACACACACACACACACACACACACAAGTGTGTGTGTGTGTAAATGTCATGCTGAAACTATACTACACATTAAACTTAAATCAAAGTTAGTCTTTCCATCTTAATGGAGCTCAAATCAGTGGAAGGCATGAAAGATCAATGGAGATGACAACCCCCACCTCCTAAGGTAACCTTAAAGGGGGTGTCTTTCACCACCAAGTTTTCCTCCAAAAAAACACCATCAAAGACCCTCTACAAGACCTCCATCAAAATATATATCTTCTTCTAAGAGTACTTCCTCAAACACCCCGCAAATCCCCATCAACAACATCTTATATAACTCCCAACCTTATATGAACAAAGGGGAGCTAAGTATTATGGAGGTGACTGTATTTTATATGGCTCAAAACTTGCTGAATGCAGTGCACAAATAGAAAGATCTGTGAGATCTTCTTCGAACAAGTGTAAATGGTTCACCCACTTCTTTTCTTTCTTACACATAAATTTGGAACCCAAAACCTTTCACCAATTCCCTCGACTTAATCCAGACCCTTGAAATTTGATCTATGGTTGAAAATGAGACAACGAAGTTGGCAGGTGGGTTTGTAAAATCCTATCTTTATTTCTTTTACATGCCAAGCTACGAGCCCACAAGCTTAAACCATGTTGTGTATGATGCCTTCGTCAGAACGTCAGGTCTTAGAACTGACCTAATAGTGGATTAATGGCTCAAGGGCTAACAGCAAAGTGAGAGAATGAAGGTTTTCGGCATCGTTCAAACATACATTCCCGTCGTTCGAATGAGACCCCCTTACTTTCTCAAATGAAGTCCTTGTCATTTGATTGATCAATATTTCCTAGTTGCATATTTTCCCACTAACATCTCGTATAAAAATAACAAATTCCTTAACTTAGTTTAATCTTTATTCATTCTTTTCACATATTCCCCAACTTTTTAAGAAATGCACATACAATTTTATTTAATCAAAACCAATAATTCCATAGTCCATACAACCTAAAATCGACTAATTCTCTTTACTTAATCAAATTTATTACCTATACTTAATCAAATTTGTTACCTATAAGTTTCTATAGTTATAATTGAGTCTCCTCATCTATAATCCATACATAATTAATTAATTTACCGGGGCATATATTACAACTTCCCTCCTTAAGTAATTTCGTCCTCAAAATTCTTGGTTTGTCACAGTCTATAATCCAATTACTTATGACCAGTTTCAAATCCTAGGCATCCTCAATACTATAGCCTAACCCTAAAGATTTCTCTTTAATCAATCCCCATCGTTAATCCAATCACGAGGAACCCTAAGTTCTTATTGTTAATCTCAAGCATGCCTAACATGTCTATCTAAACAAAACCTCGAGATGATTGATACTCATCAAATGTTGCGATTTAACATGGATCATCCATACATTAGGATTAACAACCTCTATTTCCTCAAATAATCTTAGATCATGCCTATACTAGGTTGATATAACTTTAACACTCATCGATACACGTATCAAAGATAAACACCTATCACATGGTTCTACCTAGCCCATACTTCTTACGAGATCCCTATGTAGACCTAGGGTCATCATGGGTACCACTACATGAACACATACAAGCGATCATCTCCTCAATTATCAATCTTCGTAATATCCTCGAGTTATAACCTCGGGACACACAAACCTGTTGTAACTAGTTATACCGGTGAACTAACAAACCCGTTAACATAAAGAATTCAAGTAACATATACAACCATAAGCAAGAACCTGAGGCCATATGAACACGCAGATTGGTATAGAATAAAGATGCATTTGAAGAAGATCGCACTCACGTACGGTGATGCATTGGACACAAAAGGCCTAACCCGCATCACTACTGAGCATATGTAATGCCGCAGTCGAATAAAAAATAAATCAACAACTTCCCATTAAAGAGATCAAAGGAGGCATATAAAGGTAACAAATCAGACGACTGCCACGCTAAAGAAAGAAATCTAATTTCGACGACAAATTAAACCATACAAAGTATGAACTCATGACGTATATTTAAAGTTTCTAATAGTACTGATACTTATTAAGTACTATGGATTTTCCATGCATCCTGGCTTAGCCTCTTAATCGTGACAAGTTTTACCAAGAATCATTTGTCCACACCGGACGGACTAAACGAAAAATAAATTTCCTTCAGGAAGCTGAAGCGCTAGGCTTCTCTCCTTAGGACTAATGCTACCCATCATTACTAGTAATCGTAACTATCTTAAATCAAGGCGAAGTTATCCCCCTTAACACTTATCAATAGTTATCGATCTATCATAGCTAGGCTTCCAAAATTTCAATACGCGGTAGTTAACCTCAATTTTTGAGATCACTCATGATCAAGTGAACGTAGCACTCACATATCTTCAAACGTAAACCATTGCTATCCCCTTAGATTACCAACCATAATGGTAGTACACTTATGTTCTATAACAATGCCTAACACTTCATCCCAAGTGTTATCACTAAAACCCACAACGAATGTCATTGTGTTTTAAGTCTTCCAGGTGCACCACCTATCATTGATCAACCAATTTCTGATATTATCCTCAAAGGTCATATCATAATTGTTGACGCAAAAATTCTCCATCTACAAGGACCAGTCAGAAAAGGACACCTGTTATCCTACGTGGCAATATTTATACTTATTCGGCACTCGAGGAGAGTTAGTCGGCACCCGAGGAGAGTTAGTCGGCACCCGAGGAGTTTTGGTTGGCATACCAACCAACACATGGCATACCAAGCAACTCAAGGAAGATCGACCATCCTATAAGACCAACAGTTAGAATTTTTTTTATATAGATATAAATGTCTGAATGTATAAAGACATTGTATCTCTTTAACTCCTATCACTATAAATACATATATTCCCTTAGCCAAAGGGACGGACAACTAAGAGACACCATACACAAGATACACATCTCTCTCTCTCTACACCATATTGTGCTATTGTACACCCTTGGGAATAAAATAACAGTGGACGTAGGCTTTATTCATAGCCGAACCACTCTAAAAATCCTTGTCTCTTATGTGTTTGATGTGATCACCATTTCATCTTCAATCATCATCTTCATACCTTCATTTTTAATTGTTGTTGATGCCGATAAAATAACATAGATGCTATTTCTAATCATCAACAGATTGACGTCGTCTGTGGGAATCGTGTAACAAGCATTGTTCTCTATCAAAAGCTAAGTTTTTATTTTCTCTACGTATAACTAATTATATGCACGCATCTTTTTGTTCAAATCACGATTCTCATATGTTTATATCCATAAACTTAGAGATCAAATCAATTATATATTGTGCATACATATTTTAATTCAATCATGATTTTATATTCACAAATTGTTGAATCAAATTTTACAAATCTACATAAATGTATATTTTATAATCACAAAGTTTGAGAAATTTGTGTACATATTATATTATTTCTCTTTTAAGGAGATAAAATAATTTATTTTTATTCATAAATCTCTTTTATATGAGTATATACATATTTGATTCATTTGGAAATCTTTTAATTTAGTCATAAATTTTATATGCACTAAATGTGTGATCGATTTCAATTTAGGGATATGGTGAATTTTATTGTCACAAATCGACATGATATAAGTGTACTAAAATCATCAATGGTCTTCCATCACTCATGTAAACTTCAATACAACAATGATTCCCAATGCCTCATGGGCGACTACATCGAACTCATTTATATCTCTAAACTGCTTACACATCTACTACCAGAAACTACCAGTCATACTATGACCTATACTGCACAACCTTGAGTTTATCGCTATGAAATGGACACCACTACATAACCTTAATGTAAAAATAAATCCCAAGGTTTCAAAGAGAGATACTATCATTATTGTAATGCACAATACACAACCTTATATTCACTATTACTAGGGAATGACAACCACTCGCCTTAACATCTCGATAGTTAAACCTTAGTATACACCTCCAAGGAATTATCAATACTGATTTTATAAGCCTAACCAAATTACAAACCCAGGGTCAATTTCATCAAACCACCTTAGTACTTATCTCCAAAAGGCAATTAACGCAACTAACGTGCGTACCCATAATGTGAACCCATAGTTTATACCACATGATTTGATTCCTAGTGAGTATGCAACCACTATAATTGAATTTACTTACTATGTAGACCACATACTATGTGCTAGTTTACCAGTTAACACAGCTATATAATTTGTATTGGTAGGATAAGAATGTTGGGTATTGCCTATAAACACTAAGGCCTATGCCCACGGACACCACAAGGAATCCCATTTCTCAATGACACGTTAAAATCACCGATTATAAATTAATAACATCTAGGTTCTGGTAGGACAAAGGACATCGAGTATTGCCTATGAAAACTAAGGCCCACCCTAATAACGTTGTAAGAGGTCCTATTATAAAACATCAAAACTCATTTATTTAACACTAAGTCACCACAGTTATATAGTTTTACTCCTAGGTTACCCCAATCTTCAAAATTATATAACCCAAATTATAGTCAAGGCACATGAATCGAAATATACTAAATCCAATCTCACAACCAAAGGACCCGATATGTTCTTATCATAGAACTAACACTTTTAAACACATTACTCCTTATTGTCACTTTGTGATGCCACTCAGGGATTATGTGATATACTTGAATTCTAACAATCACTAAGGCATTCTTCCACAAGGACAACATCCTATCAATTATCCATCAATCACGGTGTTACCACAAGGATCGAATTGACCTAATCATAACATCGATATGGGATCTTCATATGTGTCGCACCTAAGACCGCATATACTTTAAAATCACGATTTCCCATCCATGACACTCTAACTATCAATCCCTTCCATTGGTTATATACAATTTTTCTACCTTCCCCACAGGCGTTATCCCATTCTATTAATATCCCCATAGACTCTACATCATCATAGGTTAAAACAAACACCTCACACTATAAACCACGGTATCCCCACTTACTGGCTTACATGAACACCCATAAATTATTATATACTTAATCAGAAATGCGAAAGAGATTTATAACAATTAACTTCATTGTATGCTACTTGGCACTAACTTACGTGTCGCGCTAACCTCTTGACTTCACCATCGAGGACACGAACCATACCTGTCACCAAACTAGCATGATTGGCCCAACCAACACTGACATCGAAAGATCTAATATTGACCTCACCAAGTCACACCCTAAAGGAACCTTGAACCAAGAGCTCTAATACCATTTGTAACGCCCTGACCCGGATTTATGGGTTACCATAGAGTTAACCCGGTCCGACCCGAGCGTTAGGTGTGAAGTACAATGGAATAATCTATATAATGTTGCTAATCTAGTTTTATTTTAATTACGTTTTATATGTTAGCATGCAATTCTAATTTCGAGATAAACTACGTGAGAGACCCATGGGGAGCACCTCAAAGTCCAAGTAAACAGAGTTACTAAAATAAACATAAATAAAATATACTTACCTATAAAATGCCCTCAAATTTCAAAACCGCTCCCAACTTTCCGTAACAAAGTGGGGATGTGAGCCTATGCCCAGTGGAATTTATACGAGCAGTATCGAGATGAAAGACATAAAGGAATAATCACATGCTATAACCACATGCATGCGAAAATATGTTTATTTCTACATACGTATACCTTTAATAAATACACATGTTAATGTATTAACCATTTTACTTTCGAAAAATCATACTTATCCAAATTAATTTGCCTTAATCTAGTAAAGACTTCCTTTATTCATACTTAGCATTTTCACCTTGCTTAACACACTCGATTCAACACTTGAAACCATTGCACTTACTTTTATTAAAATCATTCCTTTACCAAAAATTTACCCTTTTATTCATTCCAATACCCTTTAGTATTTTTGTTGAAAATCGTCATTTCAACACACGCAATCCCGGTGTTACAAAATACTTATTTAATCCTTGAAATTCCTCTTCACAATATATTCTTGTGTTAAGTATATATTTAACCATTTAGGTTTCTTAACGACTCATTTATTTACTCCCTTTAACCCTTTTCATTTCTTTATGGACATTAACAGATTTACGCATTTACCTGTCCATTTCACCTTTATCGGAACATTTATTACATTGATTCAAGTTAGGTTGTATTAACCCATTTTACCACACAACCCATTTGTTGATATGTTCCATACTTTCTTTATCTTTTATCGGAATCTTCCAATACTACATACTTACACGGGCTCCACAAAGCCGGCTATGCGCACCATATGCTCTAGCTAGTGATGTAAGATTTTTCACCCAAGGGCTTCGTGCCCTTCTTTCTTTATCTCGTGTCATTCGAGTATCTTTTATGTGTTTTAAAATTTTATAAATGTCCACGTTATTCCACTTTTTTCTTTTACCTTGACGAGGACAAAACCCGGACTTAACCGTTTGTTTTTCCATTAACACTTGAAAAATTATTTCTTTTCTTCTTTAAGTCCCTTTACCACACACGACTGATTTATAGTAAAGTCATTCACGCTTTTAGGACATAAATTCATTTTCACACAAATTAGTGTAAAGACCTTCTTTAACATTTTTATTCCATAAAAATGTTACACTTTCAGTAAATTTCCAATTTACCCTTGTTATTTGCCAAACTCGCCATTTAGTTCCTCGATAAGTGTTGTTTCTCAAAATGGTTTTTAAGTCTCCAACTTAACATTTTAAACACCTTTTTAATCATTTTTATACTTGTTCAACATCACAATTGCCCCACTTTCTCACTTGTTGAATTAACATGTTTAATATATAAAATCACACCTTCTTACATATTAAAGTCCCATTTTCTCAACATTTAAAATATACACTTTATTTATGAAATTTTGCGTCTTAACACCCACTCCTCTTCTATTCACACATTTAACCCCTTTAACTTTCATTATTCACTTTTTCACCACACTTATGGGAACCCATATTTTTCATACATTTCAAGTAAAGTAAGACATTTTATTAATTTCTTTCCCGACAATGTCCATTTATCCATAAAGTCTCCATTTTGCAAGAAACTTAAAAAAATATTCATTTCATAAATATTTCGAGAGCATTAACATCATTCTACACTTTTACTTCATAACAATGTCCATAATTTCTTTTTACTAGAAATACTCACGGATAATATCATCACACATTTTTATACCATAAAAAATCCATTATTTCTTTTGCTGGAAATACACAAAGATAACATTTTTTTTATATTTCTATTCCATTGAAATGTTTATTATTTCCTTTTACTAGAAATATACAAAAATAGCATTTCTTAGATTTTTATTTCATAAAAATATTTATTTTTCTGTTTTATTAGAAAATACACAACAATGATATTTTCTAGCATTTTTGTTCCATAAAAATGTTTATTTTCATATTTACTAGTGAAACGCACAAAACGAATAACATCACACATTTTTATTCTATAAAAATGTCCATTATTTGTTTTACTAGAAAACACACTAAATTCACACATTTTTATTCCATAAAATATCCTTTATTATATTCTGAAATTTATTCTATTTTTAGGAGCTATTTTACATCATCATTTTGATACCATTTCATACAAATATTAATATGATTAATAATCAACACTAGAATGCAGGTCAATATCCTATACACATATATCAAAGTTAGTCTTCCTACCTTAATGGAGATGAAATAAGTGGAAGGCATGAAAGATCAATGGAGATGACAACCCCCCCACCTCATGAGTTGGCCTTAAAGGGGTTGTCTTGCACCACCAAGTTTCCCTCCATGAAACACCATTAAAGACACTCTACAAGACCTCCATCAATATATATGTCTTATTATAAGAGTACCTCCTCAAACACCCCTCAAACCTCCATTAAAAATATCTTATATAACTTGTAGCCTTATATGAACAATGGGGAACTAAGTATTATTGAGGTGACTATATTTTATTTGGCTAATAAATGATGAAGGTAGTGCACAAATAGGAAGAGGTGTGAGTTCTTCTTCAAAGAAGTGTAAAAGCTTCATCCACTGCCTCTCTTTCTTATACATAAATTTGGAACCCTAAACCTCTCACCAATTCCCTCGACTTAATCCAGACCCTTGAATTTCGATCTATGGTTGAGAATGAGACAACAAAGTTGGCAAGTGGGTTTGTAAAATCCAATGTTTATTTGTTTTATGAGCCAAACAATGAACCCACAAGCTTAAACCAGGTTATATTTATTGTCTTCGTGAGAAAGTCAGGTCTCAGAACTGACCTAAGAATGGATTAGTGGTTGAAGGGCTGACAACGAAGTGGGAGAAGGAAGGTTTTTAGCCTCGTTCGAAAGACCCTTCCCGTCGTTCGAACGAGATCCCACTACTTGCTCAAAGGACGTCCTTGTCATTTAAACAACCAATATTTCTAAGTTGCAGATTTCCCGACAAACAGCTCTTATAAAAATAACAAATTTTTTAACTTAGTTTAATATTTCTTCATTCTTTTCACAAATGCCCCAATAGTTTTCAACTTTTTAAGAAAGGCACATACAATTTTATTTAATCAAAAAAAATAATTCCATAGTCCATACAACCTAAAATCCTCCAATTTTCTTTACTAAATAAAATTTGTTACCTACAAATTTCTACGATTATAATTGATTCTCCTCATATATAATCCATAAATAATTAATAAATTTACAGGGATGGAATATTACAATGTACGAGGAAAACCCACAACGGAAAAAATCTCGGACGGCCCTGCCACAAATCCACCAGGTATGGTTTTACAAAAGACAAGACAAAAGACTTACTTCTCCGACTCGACTCCCTTTTAAGCCTTGACGCTTCTTCTTGATTCCACCTATTCCTAGTTGATAACTTTGGAATCCACCGTAGTCTTGAAATCCACCGATGGGGCAAATAAACCACTAACAACACAAGAAGGCTTTTTCCATATGCACCCCACGAGTTAAAAGAACGGAATCCACCGTAGAAACTTTCTCCTTTTGGGGTGGAGATGAAACCCGGTTCCAAAGATGATTTCAAACATGTATATGTGTATATATATATATATATATACTAAAACTTGGATCAAGGTAAACTGTATGGGTGTAAACATGTTTTGGGATAAGCATTAAGTCATTTGGATTTACAAAAACAAAGTGACTTTTGGTTAAGAATTTTCGCTCTCAAAGTATGTTGGAAAACTCTCAAAAGTCTATCTAAAAACTGTCTTCCCTCACCTTTTCAAACTGCTAAAAAGTAGTGGGGAAATGGGAGGTTAATAAAGAAAACTGACAAATAACTGTTAAACCGCCTAGGTCTTTCGAACGACTTTGTTCGAGCGAGATTACTAATGAGAAAACTAAAATGGGAAGAATATCGTTCAAACCAGCTCATTCGAACGATGTCGTTCAAATGACATATCTAACAAGAAAACAAAGAAAAAGCAAAGAATCTCGTTAGAATGTTCATTCGAACAATCTGGGAATCTCGTTTGAATGAGATCCCAAAATCGTTCGAACGAATTTTTAAGAAATAAAAAATTGCTTTTAAATCCCAAAAACTTTTATGTTAAGTTTTAAAAAGATTTTTTGAGAAAACATAAAGTCATTTTGACAAAATATTTATAAAAAGACACCCATAAAAACATCCAAGTCTCTCTATATACTAAATGCATTGATAGATTTAGAGACTTTGGACAAATTGAAATCTTGATGACGATAAAATGGCACGAAAATCAACACTGATGAATCTCCACTTTAGGCTTGGCTGCTACGTCTTCAACTCAATCGTCATAGGCTTGAAAGGACACAACAAGTTCTACCTTATGACTCAAATAATTTTGTCATATATTAAGCCAACACTACAAAGTGACTCAATTGGAAATTTGTCTTTATAAATATCCCCCTTTGGCTATTTTGGGACAAAACCCTAAATAAAAATCCTACGAGCCGTCAAGCTCATCTAAAAAGACACAATCCCACCCAAAGATAAAAAATTATACACGCTTAACTGCCACATAGAATGAGAAGCCTTGCTTTCTTTAAAATGTTTCCACTTAAGATGAAAAACCTTCACACTTAAACACACCATCAAATACATAGGGAATATAACAATATAAAGTGCATAAATAAGATCTGTACCTTTATCTAACATGACCTACTTAAGCAAGCAATGTCTCCCCCTAAGTTATATCTCCCAAATTAAAAGGTTTAGATACCATTTCGCCCCCTTTTTGTTCAGGAATAAACAAAGGATATAATGCATAAAATAACCCATTTCTCCCCAATTAAAACCAGTTCTCCCCATAAATGAACAAGGGATAAGGTTAATGGAAAAACAAGTATATCATGCAATGGTGAATGGAGTGACAGTTAAAATAAAGCAACATGGCAACAATATAGTAACTAATCCGAGGATAGATACTTATATCCAAACAAATCATCCATAGACTAGATAGCAAGACAAAGACAAAAAATAATAATACCTTACATATATATATATTCAAAGGATACCAATGACACAGAAGAACATATATATAACTATAAACACTACACAAGACACAAAATGCAATAAATTTTCCCCACCCATATGGCATAAAATGTGTCTAAATAACCATGTGGTAAGCGGAGTGAATGGGTGTAAACTAGAGACAAAAGAATTATGACCTAATCACTTAAAAATTGTTCAAGGAGTTCTATTTGAATGCAAAACTTTATCAACTTAGATATACCCTCATGTGACAATATAAAGTGAACTCAAGGAACCAATAAGCACAATTCATACATGCCTAGAATTTTCATGGTTCTTTAAACTAATAAAGTCGTGACAAAATAAGCATAACTATGGTACATTATCATTATGAAAATCCGTTGATATATCCATCCAAACTCCCTCAAACATAATAATTATTTTTCTTTTCTTTTGAATGAACATACCCAACTAAACTATATACGCCATGTCTATTTTTGTTTAATGCCATTATATTTTTGGCCCTTTCAACTAGAAAAACTATAGGCCTTAGCATATATATTATTATTTTTATTGATGCCACACTTTTTATAGGCTTTTTTCGTTACAATGCAAACAACTTTTACGTGCAATGGTTCTTACATGCACAAATCCTCCATAATCACAAAAATATACAGATGACAAAATTGATAGGAGAACATCTCACTTAGCTGAAATATACATGTGGAGTTAACGTTCAAAGATCTCGTGCATGTGTGAAAGAGGCATATAAAAGCGAATCCATAAAGCAATTCAAAATCAAACTTCTCCATGCAAGCATGATAAAGAACATTTTAAGAATTAAAATTCATAACTAAAAGTTCTAGCCACTTGGAATCGGTGGAATGATATAGGATTCAAACACAAGTATATGCCACATAAAATGTATAAAATTAAAATGCACAAATAAAATCTTTTTGAGTTTTTCAAAATTTTTATAACAAACAAAAATTCAACTCAAAAGGCAAACAAAATCTTTTTGTATATTTTTTAAAAGAAGACCAAATAAATAAAAATAAAATACAAAAGATACACATATTATGATTATATCACAATTTATATAATGAAGCATAATCTAGAGTGTAACAAACACACATACAACTAGCAAAAAACTATCATTAAGCACAAAAGGTAGTGTATGTAAACAAAACTAACAGAATTAAACTACACAAAATATGTAAAACTAAACTACACAAAAATCTTTATGGATTTTTCGAAATTTTTAAACAAATAAAAAAAATCAACTCAAAAGAAAAAAATATCTTTTTGTATTTTTCAATAAGTCCAAAAAATAAAATAAAATACAAAAGATACACACATCATAATTCTAGCAAAATCTATATAATGAAGCATTAACTAGAATATGACAAACAAACATACAACTAGCAAAAATCTATCATGAAGTGCAAAAGTTAGTGTATGTAAAAAAACACTACAACAATCAACCTTTAGATTTTGCAAGGGAGGAATCATGTGCAAGTAAATGAGAATCATAAACTCTATCATGTAGAGCCTCCAAATCGGATTTTCTAACCCACATGAGTGGAACACAACGCTCTCGAGATTTGATGACCTTGGCGACTCTACCCTTTGACTTTTTAGGACCATTTCTAAGATCAAAACAAAACATCCTAACGTGCCCCTTCTGACCACATTGTATGTAAGTGAAATCACAACGTGAAGTATTACCTAAGGATTGATCTTTTCTAGTGTTCCTAAACGATTCTCTCAAAAACATGGTTCTGGCTTTATTACTAGAAGCATTTTGAGTATCAAAGACAATACCACACATGTTATCTTTAATTTGGATAGTGCTTAAGGTTTTATCTAATTTCTCCATCCTACACTCCAAATCAAACTTGACCCAACTTGAGTCTTTTAACTTCTCTTCAAGTTCCACTATTCTAGACTCAAGTAAACTCCCACTCTCTTCAAACTCGAGAAGCTCTTTATTCATAGCCTCCATTAAGCCTCTAAGGTTATCTCTTTCACCTTCAACACACTCTAGCTTCTCACGAAGAGTTCTCTCACATGTGCTAAGATCTTCAATTAAAACACTTTCATCATTTCATATGGAACGCTCTCTCATTTTAGCTTCTAACTTCAAGTTTGGTCTTTTTAATTTCAACGACTCCTCATACAACTCATGAAAGGCTACTTGAAATTCACTCTCCTCCTCCTCTTCTTCATTCTCACTCTTTTCTCCACTCTCTTTACCATCAAACTCATGGGATTCACAAACAATGGCCTCGGAAGTGTCATGAATTGAGTTTTCCTCAATGGAACATTTTTCATTATCTCTCACATAAACTACACCATATTAGTCGAATGGTCATAGCCAAACTCCCTAACAAAGACTGTGGGTCATAGCCTTTAGCCACGACCATTTTAAGCATGATCATTATTATGGGTTACAACCCAAATCACTACCCAAACGAGGGGTTATGGATCTTTGAGGTCATGGAAGATGGTCGCAGACTATAGTCGTGACCCATACACAGAGTTGGTCATGCCCCAAAGCCATGACCCATCCTTTAATTTATATGCCTGGTCACGCCTTTAGTCACAGCACAAGGCAGTGACCCTTACTTTAATTTATGCGACTGGTCGCGCCTCTGGTAACAGCCCAAAGCCGTGACCCATACTTTAATTTATGCGGATGGTCACGCCACTGGTCACAGCTCAAGGTCGTGACCCATCCTTTAATTTATGCTACTAGGCATGCCTCTGGTCACGGACAAAGGCCGTGCCCCATGCCTTAATTTGTGCGACTGGTCATGGCGGAAACCCGTGACCCAAAATTTGGCCTATCCAAAATAGTCACGGCCCTAGGCCGTGACCCAGTTTATGTGTGACAAAAAAATAGAGATAGTCATGGACTTTGGTCATGACTATTTTTAACTATATTAAAAAAATTGGGTAGAATTTTCTTCATTTTCTGTTGAGTTCCCTATGAGGCCACCTTATAACATTACAAAAGTGGTTCAGGAAATACAACATTACAAGGTGGACTCACAGGAAGATTAAGATCTTGACAATCTTCATAGGAATGAATCAAGGCAAAGGAACACTCAAAGAAAGGGAAAAGGAGTGTTGTAAATGAGAAACATCAAGAATGGGGGAAAATACTATTGGAGTGTCTTATATTGGTGGTTCTTGATGAAGGTAACACTCCCCATAATGAGAGGATTCGTATTTTGAATACTTTATCAAAATCTAAATGGGAAAATGCATCATATTATTAGGGAATCCTTTCTAGAATAATTTCAACGAGCACTACAACACGCTGCATTTGCCAAGGCCAGAAAAGGTAAATTTTCTTGTCAAACATGCCTTTAGAGGGCAAAAACCCAAAGCACCCCCAAACGGTCCTATGAGAGGTGCAAACACCTCGCATGGGTCTAATATAACTCACAAGAACCGATCGCGTGGTCACGGGACCCCTGATTTGAGAATATGATGATAATTTGAAAATATATTAACTTAGACTTAAACAATGCCGTTAGAGGGAGAAAAACCAAAACACTACCCAAGTAGTCCTCTGAGAGGAGCGAACACCTTGAACGGGACCAATGTAATTCGTAGGAACCGATCGCGTGGTCACGGGACCCCCGACTTGAGAATATGACGATAATTTCAAAATATCTACACTTAGTCTTCAAAACTTGCCGTTAGAGGGTAAAACCCAAAAACACTGCCCAAACAATCACGTGAGAGGTAAGAACACTTCGCACGGGACTAATGTAACTCGCAAGAGCTGACCATGTGGTCCCAGGATCCTCGATTTGATAATATGATGATATATTGAGAGGGTATTTGACATCCAAAAGACCGAGGTTCAACTTAAACAACCAAAGGCTACAAAGGTACAAACAAGTTAAGGTTTGACTATTATTGACCAAAGGATCAAAAAGGGAAATTAAATCATTTTATAATAAGAACAATGAAGAACACCTTCACTACAGTTATACCAAAAGTTCAATTAGTGATTGATTAAATGGCTACTGAGGCTGAGAAGGGTCACGAAACCTAAAAATGTATAGTCAAACCCCAAAACCACCAATAAAAGAGCCTAATGGCAGGCCTGGAACCACCGTGAAGGCTGTTGAAAAGGCTAAGCTCGTAAAAAAAATGAAAATTATGAAAATACCAGAACAAAGAGAAAACTTTGAAATGGTGGATCATAGAGGTTACCTGGAAGAAGTGAAATATTGCAAAAATTAATTGAGCCTTAAATTTTGCCTGAAAATGGTTGAACATGAGGAGAAAGAGACAGGTTCTAGAGAGAAGAAGCTTGCACACGAAGAAGGAGAAGTGAAAGAGAAAACAATTTTCAAAACATTTAAATAGTTGTAATCATTGTGCACAACTTCTAAGGCGGTCATCATTAGGGCACAATACCCTAAGGCACACTTATAGTCATCATTCTTGGGCCATACGTTAACCCATATGATGGCTCCCAAGTGTCAATTTAAGTTCTACATTCAATATTACAGAATTGACATATGAAAGGTCATCAGAAAATCATCAATAACTTCTCATCAAGAATATTTCATTAAGAACAAGGTATCAACATCGACAAAAGATGATTTGACCCTTAACCTTCCATTCACACTAAAGACTAAGGGCTAGGGGTAATTAATATACCAAGTATAGCCTCGTCCATAGACTGGACTCACTTAGCTAACGCCGATCAGAGTCAAACCATCGAATAATGAGAGTTATGACTCAGCATGTAATGTCTCATCCTCGACCTCTTGCATATCTATTGATGCCTCAGTCTCATCTCAGGACATAAACAACCATTTCAACATCATTGGTCATGTAACTCAACTACTCTCGGCCTCATCCGTCCCATTTAGTACGAGGGTCAACTGAAGATAACTCAGCATGACAGTCATCACTACATCAAAGGATCCTACTTGACAACTCGGCCTGGACCCATCCCAGATGGTCGATAGTTGACAGGTGTCAGAGCACGTGGATTGGGGCACATGTGGAAGGGTACACGTGGGTTGCATATCCCACGTGCACAAAACTGTTATAACCAAATCTACCCCACACGTGAGGGAATATTTTGTCATCGTGAGTTGCATGCATTGGTGACAGGTGGTTGCAATATATTAGCTACTTCATATTGAACATGCTTATTACTTGGTTTTCACACTGCACCACCCCATCACTATATATATTTGTCTCCTTCTACCTTGAGAAAAATCCTTAATTCTAAACCCTAGCAAAACTCTGTTAAAATTGCATTAAAGAGAGAAAGTTGAGTGAATTTTACTCAAAGGCCATTAGAGCCTAGTTTGATAGTGAACATACACTCACTTGCACAATGGAATAGGCCTAAAAGGCTGAACCACTTATATTACTATCTTTCTCCTCTTTGCCTCACCTTCTGCTTCACTTATATTGTTATATTTTCACTATTATTGCAAACTTAAGACTCTACTGGTTTGAGCTCTTACATAGTTACTTGGTGGTACCATTTTTGTCATCGTTAGTGAGGTCAACTAGTTCAATTTAAATAGGTCGTGTCATCTCCAAAGGAAATTTAGGAATCATGTCATGATGGTACTCGGTTGTCACAAGATAGCTAGTGTGGAAAGTGGAATAATTAACTTTGAGGAGTACTAAGAAATTCATTTGGGACTAAGGGCAATAATTTCATGTTAAAGACTTGAAATAAAACCCTAGAAGGAATATCAAAGCATCAATAGGATATCGACTTGTGTCAACGGTGTAAGTGGGAATGGCCCAAAAAGGACAAGGAATAGTCCCTAGCACATCTCGCCAAATCGGTGCGGATTAGGAGATGTGGCCCTGTATTGTATTTACTAGCCTAAGAATACTATTAACGACCAGTGTAGATGTCACGAAAATTCAGTTTGGGTAGAACTTAGAGATAAGGTCTTTGACAACCTTGCATAGTTAGAGGTTATAATAAGGTAAATGTTTCGCTTAGACGGGGTACTACCTAAGGAAACTTTAGGGTTACGATCATGATATGATAAGGAAAATAGTAACCTAGGTGTATTAGGTTGGTGACATCGCCATTGGTAAGATGGACAAGGTCAGTGTTGATAAGGGAGTTGGCATTCTTCGACCAAGGTGGCTTGCATTAGTCGAAGATGTAAGGAGAACACATTATTCTTAAGGAGGGAAGTCCAGTGTTTGACTTCTTAGAGGACTATAGATATGTATGTGTCTTTCTCCTTGTGAGGATGAATGGTTTGTTATCCAATTCATCACTATTGGTGACTCGAGCCAGGGTGTGTGGCTAGGTTGGTACCCAGTGAGAAAGTTTGGGAGGAGTCATAAACTTTAAAGCATACGACGTAGGTCGCCTTTCGTAAATCATAGTCCTTTGTGTGAGAATGGTATTTTTCCAAAATGGTTGATCATTCATTTTGATTCTCGTGTTCTTTTTAGTTGCAGTAATCAAGGATTATGTTTTCGCGGTTGCGGTAGCCCGAATTTGTACCATGATATGGTACGATGCAATTTAACCCATTAGAGTGCAATTGAACCTAGCTTGATTAATGCATATCAATAACTGGGTGTGCCCTTGAATAAAGTATCCTTACTATTGTATAAAGTTCTATGTATGGGCGGTCACATTTTTGGTCGCACGATTTTTTTAGAGTATCCATTCGCCATAGAATTAACATCCACATAACTGGCTGACATGGCAGTCAGTGGAGAGCAGGATGACAATTTGAGGACATCGTATAGTGTTAAAATTTAAGTAAACATAGAAATAAGTGTTGTTTGCCACGGCAGGTGGATTGGTTTAACTCCTAGGCGAGTGTTCCCTAATAGTACACCTAGAGCAACCCCAAATTCATGAAAGGCTCATATGGGAGGGTATTGGTTGCACGTATGATTTGAAACTGAGTGGCATGTCACCCCTCGATGTACAGGATTTGAGATGAGAGGTTAGAGCAACTACAATGGTGAGGGAAAAGAACATAAGAAAAGGTAAGTTTACCAATTTATACAAATTGGTTGGATCAGAGTGGTGAGCAAAAACGAGGAGATTCTATAAATGAATTTGCATACGTTTTACAAATATACAAAAGCTAAGCAGAATTTGTATATGTTTCCTACGAACTTTTGAAGTTCGTAGGAATTGGTACGAACTTCAGTTGTTCGTAGCAATTCATACGAACTTCATTTCTTCGTATAAATTCCTACGAACTTCTGAAGTTCGTAGGAACCATTTTTACCATAGTAAGAACAAACGTCCATTAAACTTAATTTCCTATATAAACCCATCATTCCTTCTCCCTAAAATCCCACCTCCAATATTTCTCTCTTTTTTCTTCCACCCCATTCCATTATTTTCCCAAAATATTTTTGAGTGAATCATTTTCTCTCCATACATTTTAATTATCGATCAAAATGTCTTCATCTCAACCCATGAATTCTAGTACTTCTAGAAAACAAAATATGACTCCTATCGAAGATGAAATATTACGTACTATATATGCTAAATATACGAAACGTGGTATTGAAGGCAACTCGATATCACATGGAACATTTTGGGATTCTGTAATGAATGAATATAACAACACGACAGAAATTTATACTCAACGTACGAGGACTATGCTTTCAACACGCTACAATCATATTTCTTCCCGAGTAATGATATACGTTTCAAAACTGTCTCACCAAATAGACAATATAGGAAGCGACAATAACGAGTTCGACGCGATTACAAAGGTCCGCGAGGCATATCGCGTGGAAACGAGCAAACAATTCATGTTTGATAAATGCTACCAAATTTTGAAAGACTTACCAAAATTTGATTTGAAGAACACAGCGTGCAACAACGACGATCCTACGCCTCTAGACTCGGAGGAAAGTCCGGGTGTACGTGACGTACCATACAAACCCCCAGGTAGGAAGGGGGAGAAATAACGTGCCCGTCAACGTGCTCGTTCAGACAGCCTCGATTGTGACACGATGGTCCTTAATCGTTGCGAAGAATTCACTGAGATGTTTAAAAGCAAGCAAGAGTGGAAGCAAAGTCGGGCCATGAAATTTGATTCTCAAATGGATGCTTTCATTGAGATGAAAAGAGCTGATCAAATTACAAGAAAACAAGATCAGCTTGTGCGTCTAGGCCGAGAACAATCGTACATCATGGAGTTGGATATGACCAAAATGAACGAGATGCAACACCAATTCCATGTGAAAAGGTACACCGAACTGTCAAATATGGTAGCTGTGACGGAAACTGCGATTGCCGCGCTTATGTCAAACACTGCAGGCTCGTCAAATTATGATTCCGGTCTGTCTGGTGCAAACAACGCTGACTAGTATGTTAAGTGTGCGGCTTGTTTAGTTTTCCGTTACTTCATAAATGTAATGTCAATTATCGTGTTATAAGAAGTGTGATGTTATTTTAATAAATTTTATTTCAGTTTAAGATCTGTTGTAATTGTTGTATTGTTGTCTGCTAAATTGAAGCAGTCGAATCAAAATAATTACACAAGAAATATAACATATATTATATTTTTTTGATGCACACCATAAGAACAATGTTAAAAGTGATTGTATAGAGAGAATAGTTAAGACTCAAATACACATATACTATCTAATCATTAATCAGCCAACTCATCACCGCTCGTGTTCCAAATATGCTCCACCAAATCATCTCGTAGTTGTTGATGTGTAGTTGCGTCCCTAACATTTGCATCACGCGTTAGGTATTCATAAAAATCAGTTTGCCCCCATAGTATTTCAGGTGTGGGATCAGATTGTTCGTATTCATTTTGCCATGGGCAGTCTCTACGTTCATCGTCAATAATCATGTTGTGCATTATAATGCAAGATTTCATTATTGTTGCTAAGGATGCCCGATTCCATAATTTGCAAGGTTCACGCACGAAAGTGAATCGAGCTTGTAGTACACCAAAAGCACGTTCGACATATTTCCTACACGATTCTTATTTCTTACAAAATAATTTTTGTTTTTATGATAGGCCAGGTTGGTTCCTAAAAGTTTTAACGATGGTTGCGTATGGAGGGTATATGCCATCAGTAAGGTAATGCCCCATTTCATATATATTTCCATTAACATTGTAATTAACGGGAGGTGCAGTCCCATTGTGTAATTCTCGAAAGACGTTAGATCGGTGCAAGACGTTTATATCGTTGCAAGATCTAGGAAGCCTAAAGAACGATTTCCAAATCCATAGGTCGTATGAGGCAACCGCTTCTAGGATTATAGTTGGATGTTCTTTTCGACCACTATATTGAGCGTGCCAGGCCGTGGGGCAGTTTTTCCACCGTCAATGCATGCAATCTATACTCCTAGCATTCCCGGAAATCCTCGACTTGCATTTTGTTCGAGTAACCTGGTGACATCGCCTGTTGTCGGATTTCTCCCATACTCGGGACCGAATACAACCACAATTGCCTTAGTAAATCTAATAACTGTTTCTAATAGAGTTTTTTCACTCATTGCGTACTGCTCAGGCCATACGTCATGAGATCCTCCATTAGCGAGGAGTCATATAGCCCCCATAATTTTTTGATGTGAGCTTAAACCTAGCCGACCGCACGCATCGTACTTTTGTACAAAATAGTTATCGTACTCGCAAACAGAATAGAGGATGCGATTGAAAATGGAATACCGCATCCTAAATATCCTTCGAAAATAATACTCACTATATACCTTATCTTCACCAAAGTAATATTCCCATAGTGTTTGGTGTCCCCTTTCTCTCCTTCGATTCACTCGATGTCTAAATTCGAGTTCTTTCCCATCTCGAATTATATTTTGTTCTGCAATCCAACGTGTAATCTCCATGCATATTATCATCTCCTCGTCTGAATCATCTGATGACGCGCCATCATTAAATTGAGCATTCTAAAGCATTAGATTTCGTCCCTCATCGCTAGAACTGGAGTAATCCATGATGTATTTTTCTCGGAATAATTATGAAATGTCAAAAGAAGTTATATTACAATATTTCATACATTGTATTTCTATTTATAGTTGTATAATCATATACTGATGTATTATGGAATTAATAAGTGGTATTATAACGTGCTGGTAGTAATTGGTAAGTGTGCCAATCTGATGTACAAAGGTTAACTGTCCTACAAAAAACAATAATTATGAACTTCTGTAATTACTGTTGTAGGAATTGGTAAGTGTGCCAATCTAATGTACAAAGGTTAACTGTCCTACAGAAAACAATAATTATGAACTTCTGCAATTACTGTTGTAGGAATTGGTAAGTGTGCCCTTCAAAAATAATCTGATTTACTAAGGTAAGTGTGCCATTCTGACGTAGGAATTGGTAAGTGTGCTGGTAGGAATTGGGAATTGGCATTTACTTTTCACTGTATGGAAATTGGCATTTACTTTTCACTGTATGGAAATTGACGTATGAATTGGTAAGCTTGCTGCAATTATATGTAATTATTACTATTTTTATATATTTACTTTTATTTATATTAACTACTACTATATATATTACCTAATTATATTTACTATATAAAATTACTAGTTCTATATATATTAACTACCGCAGTTATATGTAATAACTGTATGCAATTACTTTTATCGTTGTATATGTGCTATATAAAATTACTACTTTAGTATAAAACATAAACGTGACTTATTTTGACTGATTTGTTTACTGATTACAATTACTTCCTAGGCAACCATGGCACACAACATAATGCATTCCCATTCCCCATTAACATTGTTGGTAGATGATGTACTAAATCCATGTCCGTCTTGGCTCCTTTGTAATTCGGCAAGTCCTTATCTGATGCATACATTGGATCGTTAAGTTCAGTATTTACCAAATATTTAGCATGACACTGCTCTAGCCTTTTATCCATTTGTGCTATTTCGCGTTGCAATAATTGTAAACATTTTTCATTATCTTTGTTTGGATCTTTGAAAAATATAGCCGATTTTGCTTGTGGCACGGGTAAACATGCCAATGGCAGTAGCACTCCAAATCACAACGCCTATCAAATAACCTCGGCCACTTCAAATGATCATCCCATGGAATATTTCCTTTCGTCGGCGTTAACCATTTCATAACATGATTAACGTCGCCTAAAGAATGTAACGTGCATATAGGAATGTTTTCAAAAATCATTTTCTCTCCAAACCAGCTACCTCCATGGGGATCTTGATATATCCCTGGGTTAGTCAACACTCGTTCAACATTACTACGCGTTACCGCTAAATGTTCAACAACAGCTGATGTTGACACTTTTGCCTTACCCTTTCTTTTTGCGATGTGATGGTTCATACTTGTCCATCCAGTTGAAAGGTAAGCACTTCGCACTCCCTCTTTAGGTGGTGACCAATTATGATATGGAATCTTCTGCCCGGACAGAGTTTTCTTGGGAACATGGGTTAAGAAGGGTGAATCTTCGTCAGGCATGTACTCATAGTTATGCATTACGAGGTTTATGTACTAAGGAAGTATAACTCGATTTGTGGAGGAATACACATCTGAAACAACGAATATTTATAGGTCATGTAATCAATATAGATTAGTTTACCATGTAATCAATATAGATTAGTGTGTCATGACATCTTATTTTAATCGCTTATCAATTACTGTGCCATGTAATTATTATCGTTTCAGTGTGTTATCGATTAATGTGCCATTGATAAGTGTGCCATCGATTAGTGTGCCAACGATTTGTGTGCCATCGGTTAGTGTGCCATTGATTTGTGTGCCTTCAATAATTGTGCCAACGATTAGTGTGCCATTGATTTGTGTGCCAGCAATATAATAATATGAATATAATAGAATTAAGTTGTTTGCTGCAAATGAATTCATAATAATAAATTGAATAAAATATAATAAAATGAATACAATCATGATGGCCTCTGCCCAAAGTCATAATCCTGTCCCAAATCAATGCCCGGCCCCAACAACGGATCCTCACTAATATGGCTACACCAAATCGGTTGCGTTTGATATCCTTTGTATGGTTGAGATGGTTGAGGTACATAAACATCCTCACGGCTGTAGCTCGAACCACTAACGGTAGGACCAGTACCACGCACATTACAGGCGGCAAGTTGTCTCTCGAGTTCCTCAATCTTATCCTCACGCTCTCGAGTCTCAGTAAGGAGTAAATGACGGAGACCACGTATATTATCTGCTGCGTCGATGAATGCAGAACGCCATTCTAATTATAACAACGCATACGCTGGGGGAGCATTCATTAGGAACTCAGGTCGCGGCACACTTCTTTTGTATGAAGCACCCTCCAGAAGGCCTACGTCTACCGTCCAACTTTGCCTGGGCGCATGTGTTTGTGTAGGGCCAGTCGATGCAAACTGTGTATGATACTCAAAAGGCTGGTTAATTGGAGCTGGCTCCCTTGGGATGCGCAATATTGATGGTGCCACTGTCCCAACCCCAATTAAATCAATGTTAACATAACGTGCCATCGCCGGAAGTAAGGGACCCTGCGCAACTGCTTTCCAGTATATATCATACTCTTCTTGGGTCACAACTGATGTATGCGCATTTACAAGAGGCCAATTTTGAGCAAGGGCGGCTTGGTATTTGGATTGTAGGACTGAGCTCAAATTTTGGGGAGGGTTGTCTGCTATACAAATTTGGCTTGTCAACTGTCGAAACCCCCAGTTACCCAAGTACCAAAATCCTTTAAATAATGGATCCCGAAAAATCATACGCAGCCCAGATAAATGATATGCGTATGTAATGAAATCGTTATGTCGGTACATCGATGTCTCGTATGGCTGCCATATGATTGATTCAGGGGACCGCATCTCAAGTTGATGTTGGCTGCTCGATATATTAAATCGTTGCGCGCCCTTTGCCCAGCTCCTGTTCGACTTTGACCAACGAAATATTCGAGGCCATACATCTGCGGTCTGATCCACGATAATCGGACACGCGGTCGCCATATACTCGTGATGTAGGTACTGCAAAATATATAGATAAATTAAATTGATTAGAATACATGTACATTCATTGTAACTAAATATATAATGCATAAACATTTAAATAATATTATTATAAATTGTACCTCTATTAATTTCCACATACACTCGACACTAGTTAACGACCGTCTGCTCGCTTTGTCCATTGACCATATTATACGGGCATAAATTGCCGAACCCCAATCGTAGGTGCCAATCGCCATAACATCCTCCAAAATGTAAATACCCGAGGTCCGCCGTGGAATTGGCATTTGGAAAGAATAGACTCCCAATTACATAAAACCAAAATGCTCTAGCTATGACTGGCATCATGTAATCGGGAAGGTCCGGTTGATTCACAAAATTGACAATGTATTTCTTAAGGTCGGCAACCGGGATTCCCGCACCCGAAAATCGTTCTATATGAATTTTGGGGAAAAAATTCGTTCACGGTATTTTGAAAATTTGTGTATTTTTCTATAGGCAAATTTAGAATGGGTAGCCCTTGCCCAATCGGGATACCTGTACAAAAATTAACAATACACGTCATATATAAAAATAATATGAAAATTAATTGTACACATTAAAATTATTTAAATTGAACATAAATAAAATTAAATAAGGGATTTAATACGAATTAAATAATACTTGAAAGCATCGTGAAGTCCATAGGCGTGAACACAATTTCAACAAACAGCAGTTGGAATGTATGCGTCGTGTCCCACCAACGTTCGATCATCGCCGTCACAATGCACTGGTTGGAATTCGGTATCACCCTTGAAAATAAATTGGACATTAAACCGGCACCGTCGATAAATTCTTTTATCGTCGGTTTATTCTCTCCGATCACTTTATATAGTTTCATTGGCCCCTCCCAATTACCCCAAAATTCATATTTATTACCATTTATGATGGGCGTATGTCCGTCTGACGCATGTGTATCACCATCGAAAATACGGGCGTAATGCTTGTAGACGGGATCAACAGATTCACTTGCCGGAGGTTGAGTAGGATTTTCCGTTGATGTGGATCCGTGCTTCTTGCTCTTGCCGATATTTAAATATTTTTTCCATCTTTTTCCATCCATATTGTTTAAATAAAAAAATTGTGAATTGAGTTGCTGAATTTTGGGGTAAAATTTATTTGGGAATGAGGAAGAAGAATTTGGATGGAGTAAGCAGAAGGAGTAGAGAGGTGGTAGAGGAAGCAGAAGGAGTAGAGAGGTGGTAGAGGAAGGCTCCTGCCTAATTATTATTTATGGACGACTTAAAGACTTAACTAGCCGTTACTAGCCGTTAGAGTGCCGTTAGAGCTTCCTACAAACTGCTGAAGTTCGTAGGAATTCCTACGAACAACAGAAGTTCGTATCAATTCCTACGAACTTCAGAAGTTCGTAGGAATTACTACGAACAACAGAAGTTTGTATCAATTCCTACGAACTTTAGAAGTTCATAGGAAGCTCCACCACTACTGCGCAGCCAAGCGGGCGAAAGGTAAAATGTACATCTGTTGTGTATTATGCCTTTCGTGGAGGCATCACCATTGTAGTTGGTAATGAGTCTAAGCAAACTTTTTTTTAAATAAGACTTTAGAACTTGAGGAGACTTAGGATGCGTAAACCCAAGAATTGAAAGAGTTTATGATGATAAATTGGGTGTTGAGTTACATGTGGTTTACGCTTGGTTGAGTGTTGATAACTAGAGGGCATTACCCGATGGGGGAGGCAGTATGCTTTGGGTATTATAAAGGTAGTCTTAGGACTTGATTGATCGTGATCATCAAATAAATGGATATTTGAGAGCAGTTGCGTAACATTATCAGTTAGCATGACAGTGAGCGTTAGATCATATTGCATGTTGATCTTTGGTGATAACCCATGTGAAAGAGAGCTTGGTGTAATTTTAACTATCAAGGACTTCTGATGATTTGATCTTGTAGGATTAATATGACTTAGAATAAGAGTTGGTAAACCCCATGGACATCAGGAATTGGCAGATTGATAATTTCGATGATGAAATTTCCTAAGGATGGAAGAATATAATACCTGTACTCAATATTTAATTATTTTTCCCATGTAAACTGTAATCATATGAAATTTTTGGGATTTGAATCATTATGTATGGGATTTTATATATATATTCAATTATTCATTTGGCCTTGGGGATAATTATTGGGAGTTAATGGTTGAAATTGGAAATTGAAGGAATTTTGTGGATAAAACGAATAGAGAGGTCATTCAAACAAGGTCTCCACTTCATTCGAACAAAAGACTATTAGTTTAAAAGAGAATCCACCTAGTTCGATGTGGTCATCTAATGATGGTCAAATGACCCAGCTCTATCAAAGGTTCCCAAACTCGTAGATGGTCGTTCGAATGTTGATCGAACAAAATAGCAATCTCGTTCTAATAAGGTCCCAATCTCGTTCGAACGACCTACCCAAAGTCTTTTAAATCGTATTACCCTTGTGTGATGTCACATTATGGAGCATTGGATTGATGATGTGTCAAGTTTTGAATACTACAAATGAACAAAATGGGTTAAGGGATATGCCCTTGGTCTTTAAAATCGTTTTTGGGCCTATTTCGGGTGATATGGGAGAGGGAAATAATGGGTTCTCTCCACCATTTTCATACCAGCATTCAACCCTCAATCTCTTTAATCTCAAGGGTTTTCTCACCCCACTATTGCTAAACCATGCCACCATCATATCTTAACCTCGTGCCACCATATTTCACAAGTATTCCACCATATTTAATCCTTATACATCCATTTCCACCATTGTTGATTTAAGCTACAAATTTGGAGATGTTGTTGGTTGGGGGGTTGGGGGAGAGGGGTTGGATAAGAAGAAGAAGAAGACGAAATATGGAGCTTCAAGGAGGTTTTGAATGGGTATTTCATGGAGCATGCTTATGGATCCAGGCAACCTCTTTGAGGCCACCCTAGGAGGTGGGGGGTTTCCATCACCTTCTTCTTCATCCATCATTTTTGGAGCTTCATTTGAGGTGGGAAAGACTCCACTCTTAAGTTTAAGACTATATTTTCCTAGTATTTGGTCTTACATAGGGAGTTTAAGAGTATAATGCATATATGATTGAAGAATGATATTTCTCATGATTTGTGAAAATGGGTTTACAAAAGGTTTCAATGATTTTGAGCGAAATGGCATATTTCAAGAAAACTTAGTGATTAAACATTTTTATGGGAAAAAAATTGAAAATATTTTAGGAACAAATATTTTCAAAGTTTTCTTATAAAAATTGGGATTTTTTTTTGTACAAATAGACATTTACTCAAGTTTTGGAGAAATAAAAAATGTCTCTAAGCTTGAAAAGCTTGTTTCTGCCAATATTGCGAAGTTTCTAGAATAAACCATATGATAGATTCATTTAATAGGATTTATGAATTTAAAATCCATATTCTCATTTATATAAACTTGAAGTATTTTGATGTTGAGTTTATAAACAAGTTTAATGAGGGTTCTAACATGTTTAAACATTGTACATCTAATATAGAAATTTCAGCCTTTAAGGTGTGTAAAATGTGATAAATATATATTTAAGTCTACATGTGAAAATAAAGGGAAATGACATTCTCTTGTGAAGTAGTCTTCAAAGGGTAGAAGAAAGAAATTTTCTTGGTAAGAAAAGTAAAAAAATAAAGAGATTTCCAACTCGAAATGCATGTTACTTTAAAATGTTAAATAGTTGTTATGGAGTTTAAAATATTTAAGAAGTTAGTGTCTGTGTGTGTAACTTAATGTTTTGGGAAATAACACTTATAAAATTGTAAGAAAGGACAAGTTTAGAAACAAATGGATAAAATGGTAATTTTAAGTAAAGTAGAATATTTTTATGAAATAAAAATGTTGGAAAGGGTGTTACACAAAATGGTCCAAAATGAACTTGATTTTTGGGATAAAATCAATTTGAGGGTATAAAAGACAAGATATGATTATTTTTAAGTGTAACAAAAGTTGGGGTGAAACCTAGGGTTTTGACTTCTATCGATAAAGGAAAAATGGAGTAATGTAAATATTTGTAAAAGGTTAAAACACATTAATATAGACTCGGATGACACCGGAATAATTTATAAGGGCCTAAAGCCCTGCGATAAAAGATTCAAAATCATTGGACAGAGCATATGGTAGCATAGGTGGCGGTGTGGAGCCGTTAAAGTTTGCGGAAATTGAAAAATTCCGAGAAAAATATAATGAATAAGTGGAACATGTCAAGAAATGGATTGTGTGGTGAATATAAGTAAAGACAACCTAACTTGAGCGAATTAATAAATGTTATGGTAAGGGATAACATGGACAAGTAAATATGAAAATCGATTAGTGTTCATAAAGGAAAGGAATGTTAAAGTGAATTGATTAAATGGGTAGTTAAGCAACCTAAAGAGGTTCAAACCATAATTAACAGAATAGTGTGTTGATGAAAGGTTTCTAGAGAAAAATAAGTATTTTCTAACACGATACTTATGTATGTTGAAAGGTGATTTCCAATGAAAATACTAACGTGAATTAGTCTGAATAAAGGGGTAATTTGGATGACCAAAATGTTTTTCCTTAAATAAAGGGTATTATTTAAAGTATTTAACTAAGTGTGTTAAATCAAGAAATAAATATCAAGTCAAGTAAACGGAAAATTCTTTTATAGAATTACGGTGAATTAATCTGGGTAACTAACGTTTATGGAATAAAAATAATTTCATGCGTATAAATATAAATATATATATATATATATATATATATATATATATATGTGTGTGTGTGTGTGTGTGTGTGTGTGTGTGTGTATAAGGTAGTTGCATATGCACGTATATATAACATGCTAGAGTCTGCTTTCTGCCATTCGATTTTCTGCTGCATTGTTGTAATTTCCCACTAGGAATCGAGCTCATTCCCTCTTATTTGTTACAATAGGTTGGGTGCAGTTATGTATTTTGAGAGCATTGTATAGGTAAGTAGTCTTTTTTTTACGTTAGTAGCTCTGTATGCTTGGACTCCAGGGACGCTTCCCATGAGTCCCACATATATCATAATTTAAATCAAAATGTCATGATAAATAAGTTAAATGTTAGTAAAATAAAACCACTACCAAGTTCATATAGGTTGTCTCATTACACTTCACACTTAATTCTCGGGTCAGACCAGGTTGACTACGGGTGACCCATAAATTCAGGTCGAAGCATTACAATTTCAACAACCCAATCTTCAGAGAGTTTTACAATGTGTATGAGATAAACAACCATACTCATTTCTAGGGCATATTCTGGAGAATGGGAAAGTTGAAGTCATCGCCTTCCTCAATTTGAATAAGTGGTTTTATAAATACATGGCCTTTGTAAGAGGAACTACAAAAAACTTTTGGGCTTACAAAAAATGTTAGAGACCCAAGATGAGAAAATAATTTTCCACTCACTAATGATACATAGGCAATTATCTCCATTAGAAAAGCGGTCCCAACTCAGAGATTGACCTTTTTTCATATTAAGAAAAATGATACAAGGCTTAGTCTATCCTTAGATGAGCCTGAGAAAAAGAGAGAAACAAATTTCACGAAATGGACGCTTACAAACAAAAGAATTATTATTAGTTCAATAAGATAGTTAAGAATCGAGTATTCTAAGTGCTAGATCTAGTCATGCGTGAAGTCACTATCGCCACGAGGAACCTAATTGAGGGAATGACAGGCACTATATGGAAGGTTCCTATGTAATCATCAAAATAATAAGGCCATGGTGTTAATAATTTATATATAAAAAAAGGATATGAACTCCCACATCCCCAGAATGCTAAGAATTTAAAAAAGTAATAAGAATGATGTAATATTCTAAAAGAAATTAAATGAAATCTTTTCACCCCTTTTGAAATTTGTTTTGTTTATTTAAAGGAGTTATAACCCTTTAATCCTTAACAACTCTGAACACAAGTTTCGGTAAACACTTGATAAAAAAATTACGAGTTTCAAGGATTTCATCATTGGCTAAGGTTTTGAGGTCTAATGACCATGGTGTTAAATTATTTTTGGAATAATAAGGCTTTAAACTATAACTCCTAAGGTTATAAGGTTATAAAAATCTTGGAACCATGTTTTCAGAAAAGGTTGGTTTGCTTTAATCCTTAGATCATGTGTTCTCGAGGTATAATAAACTATGTGCAATACATTTTATTAGATTTAGTTTCAAATACTTGGCTCTTAAGAATCTGAGTTCCAAGGACCCTGGAATTAAATTTATGGAATTTTAATGCTTGCATCCTTATTTCCTAATGTTTGATGTATAAGGATCTTGAATCTCAAAACAATTATGAGTTACAAGGATTTAATATTTTTCTCCAGGGACTCCAAACTTAAATAACATTTGGAATTATAATACTTTCGTCATTAATTCCTAAAATTATGAGGTCCGTTGACTAAAACCTATGAAAATTCAATTAGTTGCAAGGCTTTAATCCCAAGATTTTTAGGTTCTAAGGTCCATGGGTCACGAACCTATATAATATTAGGAATTATAAGGGTTTTATTCTTAATTTCTAAAGTCCCAAGGTCTTAAAAACATTAGATCCAGATTTTGTAAGGCTTTAATCTTTAGCTCATGTGTTTCAAGGTCTAATAAATTATAGGTCCAAAAGTTTGTGAGTTGCAAGGATTCAATCCTTGGATTTTAAGTTTTTGTAGTCTAAGGACCCTAAATATAAAATATATTAAGAGTTAGAAGTCTTTCACACTTAACTCAAATGGTCGATAGGTCGCAAGGAACCTAAAACTAAGAAAATTATAAGAGTTTCAAGGATTTAATATTTGGATCTTAAGGTTATGAGGTCATAGGACCATGAACTTAACTAATATTTGGAATCATGGGGGTTTCATCCCTAATTTCTAAGGTTCCAAGGTCATAAAAACCTTGTTCTCCATTTGTAAAAAAATTGGACAGGGGGTTCATGTTAAGCACCATATAAAAAGTCCGTAATAAAGTTCCCCTTGCCAAACAAAAAGATAAATTACATTTAAGTCAAGAGAATATGAAGAAAAAATATGTTTCTTAAATGAAAAAAATATGATTATGTAACCTCTTATAAACAAAAAAAGAAATAACTCGGTTATCACTGGACCACAATAAAAATTCCATGTACCATTTCTCTATCCCTTTATTATTTACATTCACGATTTACTTATTATGTGCGTGATGATCATTATGTGAATGAGAATATGTATGGGACTGTAGAGGACAAATAATAAGTCATTAAAAATCAAGAAAAAATATGTTTAACATGTGTCAACAATATTTGAAAGAATTATTAATTGATTTGAGAATAAATTAAAAGGTTTGAAATTATCAAAATGCCAAAATATTTTATACAATATCAATTCATGCCTTATTAGGATAATATAGTCCCAATGGTTTATATAAATGTACTAATGTTTTACAAAATTATAAGTGAAGGGATTATGAGTCGGGTGCGCCACATTGTATTAAAAGTGGTGATTAGAGAACTGTAACAATATGTCCATCTAAACATTATAGAGCACTTAAAGATGAATAAAAGGAGATAAAAATGAATATAGACGGTTCACGTTTCTTAATAACTCAACCACCTTAGAGATAAGATCAAGAATAGTGACCAATTACTATCATAATGGTCTTAAACTCTAGCACTTATGTATGTATAAATAAGATGTAGATATAATGTTCAAGGGCAGATAATAACACATTATTAAAACTAAGTCTTCTTCTAAAATCCCAAGCACTCTAAGTTTTCATCTTCTTCTCTTTCTAAAAGAAATAAAACTATGTTCTCCCTTCCTCGTGTACCTGGATAGGATAACATATTGAACTTTGTATGACTGTTTGTCTATTATTAATATGGCACTCATATTTATGTCCAAACTTGTGTTGAGCATTATTTTAGGATTGACATCCCCTACAATTTGGGCCATTTATGGGAGAACATTTTGAATCCCACCACTAGTGAATAACAACCCTCATTTAATATGAGTTCCCATGAGTCCTACCATTCCTATGAAGGGAATCGCATTTGGTTTGAAGTTCAAATTATAAGGAGGGGGTAAACTTCTTCCATGACCCTTATTATTTCTATTAATACAAGGTCTAGGGGATGCATATCTTATAGGTGTGGTCTCAACTGTCGATGTAACACTCCATTGTGGAGCTTTCTACTAAGAAAGAAATATCATGCCTATTTAACCTCTATGAGAAATGATTGAATGAATGAGATGACGATATTTCTTGATTAAAAAGGCACATAATCGAATAATGTTAAGGTAGTGGGTATAGTTCCCATTACCTGTTGCGCCATAAAATAAGGAAAATATGATTTCCTAGACTTAGGATTCTACGAGCGACACGCTCTTACTGTCAATGGGGCCATTCCTATATATAAAACACTAACAACTATGTCATAAGCTTAAACTGATGTATGAATCTAGTCATAGTAACCATTCATCCAAATACAAACCTTTTGAGATTAACATTGGTTCTTACAATTTGTGAACATTTAAAAAAAAATAATTATAAGGACCCTTGAACCCTAACCTAACATAGACTCTAAAAATCCTTGATAGAAGAGATTTTAGTCACGAATTAGAGTTTCTTTTCACTACTTGTATATAGTCATTAGAGCCTCCAAAGAAGTTTTTCACTCCTAATACAACTATATATGATGTCAAGGAGGATTTAACCCATCACATCAGGCACTGCAGACAATCTATGTCCCTATGGAGCCATCATGATGCCCTTATGTGCCACATTTTTACATCCACTTTAGGGGATATAATTCTCAAGTATTTGAGAAGTTAACCCCTACTTTTGTATCCTCCTTTCATAAATTGATCGAACGGTTTATAACTCGTTTCATCACTAGTATAAATAGTTAAAGTAATTAACTCCCTATTTGCCTTCATATGGAAGAAAGGGGAGTGACTTAGGAGGTATGTTTAGCGGTACTAGAAGCTAATTAATGAGATTGATAATCTCAATAAGAAATTTAAAATTTCCTCTTTTATCTTAGATATGTCTAGGTCAAACGACCTATACCAGTCCCTCACTAGGAATCCAACGTCGACTATAGATGAACTTATAGTGCGCATTGAGAAATATAATAAGGTTGAAATGATATCCTCAATAATGATACATAGGTCGAAAGACCCTTTAAGAAATCTAAGAACAATTATGTGAATAAAGGATCTAAGGGAGGTACCTATCAAGATTCCACCAAGAAGAGGGCTAAAGAAAAAACTCCTTAGGGATAGTCAAAGTTGTCGACTAATGAGAATACTTACCAAGAGGTAAATACCTTCTTTGAGGAACCAATTTTGCAAGATACTTATTTAGATAAAAAGACAAGCCATACTTCAAGAACACACCCAAGATGGACATCAACCTAAATGACAAGGATGTGTAATTATCAATAGGATCGTGGCTATAAAATCGACAACCTCTATATGTTAAGTGGTACCTAGAAGATCTCATATAAGATGACCACCTTAAAGAACATATTGACGTTAAAATTATAAAATCCCGAGCTTAGGTCAATCTAATGAAAAAAAAAAGGATGACAACAACCTCTCACCGTCTTGAATGATCATAACCATACATAACTATATTCATCTTACCTAATGAAGGAGTAAAAAGAAATGGGAGAGCATCATGATCGCAACTTGTATCCAGGAATCTTTCCAAGTTAAGTATCAAAGCTTGTCCTCACCAATCGAGAATGCAAAGATATTTATCTCGATCAGGAAATCATTTTCACTAATGAGGATTTTTTCAGTGTTAATTTACCACATAAGAATGTTTTGGTACTCACTCTTGGGGTAAAAAACTTTGACGTAAAGAGAATGAGAGTGCGTATTGTGTATCGAAATGAAGACCCACCAAAAATTATTTTAGCACACCTAAAAGTCTATGTTTCAAAATTCACCAAAATTTTATTAACCAAATCAAGTTTCAATATTTTTAAGCATGTGGATGATAAAATATGCGAAAAAGGTAAATAGAAACATAACAAAGAATGTACAAGGAGAAAACCCCACGAATATAAAACCTCGAGCCGAAGAAACAATCTCACTAAAAAATTGGTAAACACTTATAGAGGGGAATAATGACTAACACTCCTTCAACGCTAACTCACACCTCATAATTTTTCCACCAGGTCGAAGCAAGCCAGAGATTTTTATATGCCAATAGAAATTCTCAACATCTCTTATATCTTGACACACATCAATAATGTTACACAAGCCTTCGTCTTCAAGCTTCGAGTTCACAAGGGATTTAAACTCTAAAAAGATCCTCAAAGGTCATAATACTTTGTTAGGAAAAAGACACTAAAGTTTATGGAAAAGGTGATTTTTGAAAATGTGTTCTTGGTAAAATATTTGTCTTCCTTGAAATTAATCAACCTGAAGAAAGAGAGGTGATTAAAAGTAATAAAGAGAAAAAGGAAAAAGATGAATAAGATTTGGAAACTGAGTACCCTCTTTTTCAAAGGTGTGTTCTTTATCTTCTTAGAAAAGAAGAAGATGAAGAAAATACCAATGATCTCATGGTAAATTTTTGCTCTAGGAAATTTTTTAACAACGATAATTTGAAATGAAGAGAATTAATTGTTCAAATAACGAAACCCATACAAGTGGGTTTACCCATTGCCAAGTCAAGCTAAGATATAAAATCACTTACACGGTGCATTTGAGAGAGATTCATTAGGAGATCAATGTCCAATCAACAAACATTTACTTTTTATATGAAATCTAAGAAGATCCTCAAAGATTTCAAAAACATATATGTGTCTCTGTATGCATTGCTGACATGGTCATTGTAGTGAGGAAAAGTGATCTTACAACGAAGCAAGTCGCTTTAGTTTTCAGAGTTCTTTTTAAAAGGACCTTCAAAAGAAAAAGGAGACTAGCGAAGGACTTTACTATCGCGAAGCTTCAGTAAAGTTGCCCTTGACTTCCTCGAACGTTTTTCCAAAGGAACACTTTCAGGACACTGCTAGAGAACCTTCTAATCTTTACTCAATTTTGCTTATCTATTGGATTTTCAAAGACTTTTGAAATAAAAATAATTAAGATATAAAAAACATGAATTTTACACACACAATAGTTTTACCAACATTTAAAATATTTGTAAAAACATGTGACATTAGTATAGGGCTTCTCCAAATTACTGTGGCACCTCGTCTAATTAAATATCGGGTGATTAGGCCTTTATCAAATTAAAACAAGTTTCTCATATGGTTCATTCTTAGCATCACTGTCGAAAATAAAATAATTACTAACCACCTAAGTTAATTAAACTGGTGCCAAATTTTTTCTTTCAAATAAAGCAGGATAATAGAATAGTTTGAAAACTAAAACAACATACACAAGATACTAGAATCCAAACCATCACTAATATGTCAAAGCAACTAAGTCAAGTCGAATAAACCGTTGGCTAAAACCATAACCAAGCAAAAATTCGCAATCCAACTACAATGTAAAACTGATACAAAACTTGAACTGTAATGGAGTCAACTCACAACATGCCTATATATGAAGAATAAGAATGAGATCATATGCTAGATCTGAATGAAAGAGCCGGCTACTCAATAATCTTTTCAGCATCCATAGTGCTACAACTCTGAATCCATGGAATGAACTCAAGTATGGAGCCCTTGTGGTTGGATGACTAAAAGGTTTTAAAAATATTTTTATAGCAAGAGTTAGTACTTAAAAAAGTTTGA
Organism: Sambucus nigra; assembly: GCA_949130495.1. NCBI lineage: Eukaryota > Viridiplantae > Streptophyta > Magnoliopsida > Dipsacales > Adoxaceae > Sambucus > Sambucus nigra. Next base: position 658,151,844 of record OX422213.1, on the reverse strand, counting down.
AAACATTTAACAAGTAATTTATCGCAATTAAAATCGGTTATTGATTACACATATTAGGTTCACGCACACTCCCTTGAGTCTCCTCACCTCTCATCTAATGTGCACACCTAACGTCCTATACATAGCCCACCTAGCGATCATACCTAAGCTATCTCGACAAAAGTATATAACCGACCTTATCAATGGTCTACTCTCCCTTACCACCGTTGCAGCACGCTTTATTATTAACATTCTTGCGTATTTTAGTTTTCATATAACATACACATGAGTTATGTTTAATCATCATTATTGATGTAAAAAATTAGATTATATCTAATTATTTAATCACAGATAAAATAAAGTGAACAAAGAAATTTTAAAGTGGTTCAGCCTTATAAGAATGGCCTACATCCACTATTTCTGTTATTACTGACTGTTTGGGAATTCTCGATTACAAGTTTTACCAAGAAATTCCGGTCCCTCTACAATGAGGATAATACATTGTATTTATAGCCCTAAGGCTGTAATGTGAAAGGGTAATACATTAAATTCCCCTTAAGCGTATACATCTGTATGATAATAATAAGCATTTAATGCGCAGTCAATCTGTTGGTTATCCTGCTATTAATGATTTGTTCGAGGTGCAGCTCAGACCGCCTAAGTAGCTCGATACTCATAAGTTGCTCGGTGTATTAAATTTCCTCGGATAACTCTTGTTGGTCGGAGCGTCTGAGTTGATCGGGGAAGTAGAGTTCCTCATTGCAGTTTGGTTCCTCGGAGTCAAGGTGTTGTTTGGAAGTGTTTGTGGTTGCCACGCAGATTGCCACATGTCTTCACTCAATTGAGCCATGTCAGCAGACTAAATTTGGTATCAACAGAAGCCCCCAATGTTTCACAGTTCAAAATTTGAGGAGTGTGGAACATTCTTTCTCGAAGTATGGCGGTTTTAAATGGTCATCCTGAAATTTAGGAGTATTTTCTTTTGTATTTATTTCTCCTTTCAAATTCGTAGAACCGGTCTTTTTTTGAATTTTTATAACCGCTTCGATTCCCGCGCCCTTTTTGTCTTTTTAGCCACCGGTAACGTAATCGTCTCTTTTTTGCAATCATTACTTTTACCCTTTCCCAAGATAGAGTATTTAAACGTTGCAGAAAATTCCATCGTCTTCTACTTTTTCAAATTTGTCTCTTTGAGTTTTCCATTGTCTCTCTCTCCTATGCGTTCATCTCTTTCATCATTTGTTGTCAACAGACTCATCTCTTTCCTGTAAGATTTTCTTCTCTCTTTGATTTCCTTCTTTCATCATGGTTTATCCTGTAGAATCAATTGATAAATTTTGCTCTGATTTCTCTATTCCCTCGTGGGTTATTTTGGAAGAGCTTTCTGAGCCTTCAGACTATTTTCGTTTGGCTGAGGGACATTGGTTCCCCAGTCTATTTGTTGCTGAGTGTTGCTTTTCTTTTCCCCCGAACCCTCTATGTCTGGAATTCTGTCAATACTTTGACGTGGTTCCTGCAAGAATAGCCCCCAATACATGGAGAATAGTTAATGGTGTTTACAGACTAAATCAAATTCATGGAACTCGTATAGGAATTCAAGAAATTATGTTTTGTTATAGATGGGCTATGGGCGATAATACTTTTTATTTAAAAACTAGATTTTTAAATAGAGCTTTTGTGACACCCCGACTAATTAAATACCGGGTAGCTACTCCTTTATTAAATTAATTCAAAATGCCAAGTTGGGTCAGCTAATAGCATCACTGTCGAAAACATTTTTATTATTACTAACCACCTAGTATTTAAAAAGTAAGTTGGCAAATTTTAATTAAAGTCTGATTAACATGCAACAAGTGTAATGAAGAATAATAACACCATTCACCATACCGAAGTAAATAGAATAACCATCACATAATGTAAATAAAGTCTGGAGGAAAACTCCTCACTACAAATCCACAAACTGAAATAATTAAACCGAATACTGAATACTAAATCAATACATGCCAAGTCTGAAAACCGAAACGGAAAAGTCTCTAATAGAATTTGGTCAACATGCCCTACAACTGAAGAATACTGAATATGGAATCCAAATGATAGAAGTGTCTAAAAGCAAATCCCTGTAGCTTCCACAAACAACTACAGCTCGTCACCTGAATGAGTATCCTATGCATGGTGTCCTTGTGGCTGGGCACCTAAAATGGTTTTACAACAAAAATAGATTTGAAAGCAAACGGGTCAGAGCCCGAATGTGGAGATATTTTAAAAACCTGCAAGTGCTTTAAAAACATTTAAAACATTAAATTCAAAGTACATGTTAGGATGTGCACTCACAAGAAATTCTCACCTCTCGTCTAACTGTGCACTCCTAACGTAAGTACCCATCTAAAATGACACAACCACTAGCTAAGTAACATCATCTCTAGCTAGACTGTCATAGGTTCTACCGTTATTACTCGATTCCCATTAACATTTTAACGTTCGCAATTAAGTAGGGGCTTAACGTAAATTCAGGTTCTCACGTAAAAGTAATACAACTCATTATAGATCATCCCTTTTGTTATTCCATAGTTATACACACAATGCCATATTAAAGTTCCCAGTTTATTAAGCATATATTTTCCACAACATAAATATACAATATAAGCACCCCGAGACTAAGCTGCGGTGCACACATACTCTGCTATCCATCCCGGTACATCACGTACATAAGGATCACATATTCCGAATCTCTCAGGAATAGTTCACAGATAACAACATCACAAATAATGGAGGCGAACACAGTCACATCACATGGGTCACGCACATACCTACGCTCCCACGATCAGCAGACTTATTAACATCCCAATAAGTCCTTCTCCGACCTATGTTCATCGAGGTAACCAGTCTAAATCCGGGCAACACAAGGATTAGAGGGCCCTAAGCGAATGCAAACCTCCCGTGATAGCAAGTATGGTAGGTATGTCATACACACAGTTCATATACCAATACTAAGTAAGCACACATCTTAGTAATCCCGTAGTTTAATTGTAGTACTTATCGCATTCTCGTACCAACTTAGTATATATACAACTTATATAATCCCGGTCCATATTTATACGCGCCATAATTTATTCTCACGTCGTAGTAGGCACTCACGTCTCGACTCAAATGTCTATTTGATTCGTTCCACAATTATATAGTTTACTCCTCATTATATCCCAAATGTCCCAAGTATACCAATACATCATCAAAGGAATGTTATCTCTAACCTCGAACAAGTTTACGGGACTTCCAAAATCAAAACAGGTCAGAAAGGCCTAAACTGTCAACTCGTTCGAACGAGGCTGTTCGAACGAGATTTCGTTCAAACGAACTGAGCTATCTAACGAGATCTCGTTCGAACGAGATTATCGAACGAAACTGCCCCTCGTTAGAAGCGACTGGTCAACTCGTTAGAAGCTCATTCGAACGAGCTCGTTCGAACGACCTGGGGAGGTCTTCTAACGAACGACCAGTTTCGAGCCCAGATTTCCCTAGTTTCGTTTTTCACCATTTGTATCTCTTCAAAACTCATCTAAACATCAAGACAACGATTATTTAAGGTCTCTAATCATACCTAAACGTACCTAGGTCACATACTAACATATTTTATGAAATCAATTCCTCTTAAACATCATTAAATCCTCAAGTCTCTACACTTTTCCCCAAATTTTCAAGAATATAAACCCTAGAATTTATACTCATGAACTTACCCAATTAAATCCGTTTTAATTCCATCCAATATCTAATATCATCAGAATAATCATCTACCTACCATTCTACATGCAATTTCTCTTCAAGATTTCAAGTTCTAAGTTCCAAAATACATGGGTTTTCATATCACTCCAAGAACAATTTAATCTTTATTAAATTCCTACGCATGGAAAAAGCATTATCTGAAATTAAACGAAATCAAATCACTTGCCTTGAGTTTATCTCTGATTTTGATGTTGATTTGCTGAAGTTATCTCTCTCTCTTTGCAGAATTCCATCTCTACAAGATTTCTTCTTCAAAGGTGGCTATGGTGGCTAGGGTTTTCTTTGGGAAAGTTTTGGAAACCTAATCTAATAACCCCCGTAGCTTATTGGGTCATTAAGGGTTGGTTAGTGGGTTTAGTGGGTCAATTCCCAATCAGATAAAAACTCTTAATTTTCGTCACTTTTAATTCCCAAAAATACGAAATTACCAAAATACCCTTTATGTTGCCGGTATGGCCTAAAAATACCCCGGGACCCAAACTAAACCCCCAGCTAGTGTTTTCTAACTATCTCGACCCTTCCGGACGCGTTGGCGCACTCAAAACGACCATACGGTTAATATAATTTAAATTCACTTTTACAATCAAAATAATTATATCCTGACGTGACTGTCTCACGCGTCCCAATAAAATGTCCAAATTGCCGTATATCAATCTCACGACAAATTTCATAATTCAATATTCATATATCATCATATATACTCAATATAGTCAAATACCAACTCACATCTCGCTAGTATTTTATCCGGATTAATTCCCAATTAATTCTCATTTAATTAATTAATCCCAAAAATAAATATAGCCAAAAATACGGGGTATTACATACTTCCCCCCAAATAACAGAATTTCGTCCCGAAATTCGAAACTAGAAAGTACCTGATAAGAACAACTCTGGATAACGTTCGCGCATCTCATCCTCGCGCTCCCATGTGGACTCCTCGGCATTATGATGTCGCCACTGAACACGCACTAACGAAACTATCTTTGACCGCAGCTTCCTCTCACTTCGGTCCAAAATAGCAATCGGCCCCTCCTCGTAGGAGCTATCAGGCTGTAGATCAATCTCCTCCAAAGCGATGTGAGAATGAGCCAAATCGTCTCTGAGATATTTCCTTAGCGAGGAAATATGAAACACATCGTGAATCCGGTGTAAATGCTCCGGTAACCCGAGTCTATACGCAACTGGTCCAATCCTCTCAATAATAGGAAACGGCCCCACATACCTCGGTGCCAACTTCCCCTTCTTCCCGAAATGCATAATCCCCTTCACAGGAGATACTCTGAGCAAAACCTGGTCCCCTACTTGGAACTCCCTGAAAAATCTCTTCGCATCAGCATAGCTCTTCTGCCTGTCTTGAGCTACCCGAATGCGACTCCGAATCAACTCAATCCTTGCCGAAGTATCCTGAATCACTTCCGGCCCAAGTAGTTTGTTGTCCCCCACCTCTAACCAACATGCTGGGGAACGACAAGGCCTACCGTACAACGCCTCAAACGGAGCCATGCCAATAGTGAACTGGTAGGAGTTATTATAAGCAAACTCCACCAGTGGAAGGTACTGCTCCCATCCACCCCCAAAGTCAATAATTCACATGCGTAGTATGTCCTCCAACATCTAATTTGTGCGCTCTGTCTGCCCATCGGTCTGCGGATGATAAGACGTACTCAACCGCAATTTCGTGCCCATGGCCTCTTGGAAACTCTCCCAAAACCGCGAAACAAATATCTTGTCTCTGTCAGACACGATATTTACGGGCACATCGTGAAGTCTCACAACCTCTGAAATGAAGAGCTGGGCATACTGTCCCGTAGTGTAGTCAGTCCTTACGGGTAAAAAGTGAGCGAATTTGGACAACTTGTCCACAATTACCCAAACAGAGTCGTGACCCCTCTGCAACGTAGGCAACCCCGTGATAAAGTCCATGGATATGCTCTCCCACATCCACACCGGGACCTCCAACGGCTGTAGAAGTCCTGTCGGTCTCTGATGATCCACTTTTACTAGCTGGCAAGTGGCGCATTTCGAAACAAACTCAGCAATATCTCTCTTCATACCGCTCCACCAATACTGTCGTCTCATGTCTTGGTACATTTTGTCCCCTCCGGGATGTACCGCGAACCGTGAGCCGTGCGACTCTGCCATCACCTCGTGTCACAATTTCTCCCCTTCCGGAACTACCAATCTCCCATTGAAGTGTAATCCCCCGTCTGAGCTGACGGTATAGGACTCGGCTCCCTCTGCTAGTAATTGAACTATCTGCTCCTGACAGAAGGAGTCATTAGCCTGTGCCCGTACTACCTTCGTGACAATCTGCGGTGTAATGGTCATCAAAGACATGAAAGATCGGGCCACTGCATCCTGGTGTCCCAACTCCTTCCACTTTGCCTTCCACACCTCTACCACCTCATCTGCTGGCCTACGGCTCAACGCGTCTGCTACCACGTTAGCCTTACCTGGGTGATACTGGATATCGAACTGGTAGTCTTTCACAAACTCAAGCCACCTACGCTGCCGCATATTCAACTCTTTCTGCGTGAACAGGTATTGTAGGGACTTGTGGTCCGTGAACAGTTGGAACTTCTCCCCCAAAAGATAGTGCCTCCAAATTCGTAGGGCAAATACCACTGCCGCCAACTCCAAATCATGCGTGGGGTAATTCTTCTCGTGAGGCTTAAGCTTACGGGAAGCATAAGCTATGGCATGTCTCTCCTGCTGTAATACACCTCCAAGCCCTTGTAAAGACGCATCGGTGTAAACCAAATACTCTACTCCCGGTCTCAGCAATGCTAACACAGGTGCTGAGGTCAATTTGTCCTTTAACTCATCAAATGCCAACTAACAGGCATCACTCCAGATGAATGGCACACCCTTACGAGTCAGATGTGTCAAAGGACCCGCTATCTTCGAAAATCCCCGAATGAACCTCCTGTAGTATCCTGCTAGGCCCAAGAAACTACAAATTTCAGTCGGTGTCGTGGGCTATCCCCATTCCCTCACCGCGGATACCTTCCCCGGATCAACAGATATCCCCCGGTCGGAAATAATGTGTCCCAAAAACTGGACCTCCTTCAGCCAAAACCCGCATTTCTCATATTTTGCATACAACTCGTTCTGACGTAGTGTCTGCAAAACTTGCCTCAAATGCTCGGCGTGCTCCTCCTCTGTCTGGGAGTAAACCAGAATATCATCGATGAAGACAATGACAAACTGATCTAGGAAATCCCTGAACACTCTATTCATCAAGTCCATAAACACTGCGGGAGCGTTGGTCAAACCAAAAGGCATAACCCGAAACTCGTAAGAACCATATCTCGACAAGAACGCAGTCTTCGAGACATCCTCCTCCCTGATACGCAACTGATGGTATCCCGATCTCAAATCAATCTTTGAGAAGAAAGAATCTCCTCTCAACTGGTCGAATAGGTCATCGATTCGAGGCAACGGATACTTATTCTGTATCGTGACCTTATTCAACTCTCGGTAGTCCACACACAATCTCAATGAACCGTCCCTCTTCTTCACAAACAAAACTGGAGCGCCCCAAGGTGAGGTACTCCTGCGAATAAAGCCCTGACCTAACAGCTGCTCTATCTGATCTCGTAGCTCTCACATCTCTGCCGGAGCCATACGGTACGGCGCGCGTGCTATAGGCCTTGTATCTGGCAATAGGTCTATAACAAAGTCTATCTCTCGACTGGGGGGTAAGCCTGGTATCTCCTGAAACACATCCGAATACTCCCTGACGACTGGAATCGAATCTTAAGGAATCACAACCTCCTTAGAGGTATCCTCCTCTAGGTAATACAAATGGGCGGTCGAGCCTCCCTCTGGGCGAGGCATCGCCACTACAAACATCTCTTGCCCCGAAATGGCAAAAACAATGCTCCTACCAAAGCAATCAATCATGGCTCTATAATCAGCGAGCCAATCCATACCGATAATCACATCGTGAACATGCATATCTAATACCAACATATCTGCAGGTAATACCAGACTACCAATCTCTATCCCCACTCCCCGGCATATAAAGAATATAAGTGACCCACTCCCCAATGGTGAGTCGACACACGTCACTGTGCTCTCTGCCGTAGCTAACAATCCTAAGGCTTTCGCGAAATGTGTAGCTATAAAACAATGTGTAGCCCCCGTATCAAATAATACCCGACCCATAGTGCCACGGGTAGGAAACGTACCCTCAATCGCGGGCGGTGCTTGTGGAACTGCTGCCTGGTAGACGTTGTAGACACGTCCATACTGTAGCTGCCCCTGCTGAACTGGGACTGCTGGAATGGGTGGCAATGCTGCCATCTGTGGCGGTGCGGGGAGAGCGACGGGAAACATAGGCCTCTGCGGCTCCTGGCGAGCACCCTGCTGCTGCTGTGGGGCCCTGCCCCTATCAGGATAATCCTGTCGTTTATGGCCAGTCTTGCCACAAAGAAAACACTTCCCTGGGAAGTTCCCTCCTCTCTTCCCCTGCGGTCCCTGGCCTTGGTGGCCGTTACCGTTCCTCCCTTGGCCCTGCTGGCCCTGCTGAAACTGCTGCCCATTCTTCCCCTGTTGGCCCTGATGGCCGTTTGGACCCTGATGTCCCTGACGGAAACCTCCCTGTCCGTGCCTGTAATTCCCTGATATGAACCTCTTCTGATCTCCCTGCAGAGAACCTTGCTCACCCTGTCTCTGCCCCTGAACAGATTGTGCCCCACCGGCACCATGTCCTCTAGTCCTGCCCTGATGGCTAGACTCTCCCGATCTCTTGCCCTCAACCATATGAAAGCGGTGATCCTGGCAGTGTAACAAAGCAGCGTTAACCACATCAGAATAAGTGGCCGACGAAAGGTTCCCCAACAGATGCTGACGGATCCTTCATGTCAACCCGTCGTTGAATTTCTCAATCTTCTTCTTTTCTGTTGGTATCTCATCCGGAACGATATTCAACAGATTTGTGAACTCGGCCTCATACTCGGCCACGGTCTTACCCTCTTGCTTCAGATTCATTAGTTTCATCCTCATTTCCGTGTGAACAGCTGACGGAAAGTATTTGCGGTCGAACCGCACCCAAAAGTCCTGAATAGTGAGAGTATCCCTCTCCTCCACGGTGGTAATAGACTCCCACCACTGCAGTGCAGATCCAACTATCTTGAAAGTAGCTAGAACCTGCTTCTGAACTTCCGTGCACTCATACATCCTCAAGTGCCTCTGCATATCCTTCCTCCACTGGCTCGAGACTACCACATCTGAGCTACCTGCAAACTCTAGCGGATGCGCTTTCTGAAAAGCATCACGTACACGTTCCCAAGCAGACGGGAATGCATTTGCCTGTACTGGCGCGGCGACCGGCGCCTGAAGTGGTGCCTGCTTAACTACGGAAATTGCGACATTTACCGCTTGGGCTACAATGGCTGCAACCTCAGCGGCGTTCATCATGCCCTGAACTGGAGCGGGCTGGGGTTCGGGCGTTGCATCCCTGGGAACTCGTCTTGCACATCGTGGAGGCATCTGAAATAAGAATAAAGTTTATAAGTTCGTTGTTTATAAACTTAAAATAGCTGAAGAACGAAGCATACACAAAAAGAGTACAACAGTCCTAAAATATAGGGCTCTATATCAAAGAAACTTAGCGGAAACATAATAGCCGTACAGATTCTAAAGGACACTAGAACCTGATGCTCTGATACCACCTGTGACACCCCGACTAATTAAATACCGGGTAGCTACTCCTTTATTAAATTAATTCAAAATGCCAAGTTGGCTCAGCTAATAGCATCACTCTCGAAAACATTTTTATTATTACTAACCACCTAGTATTTAAAAAGTAAGTTGGCAAATTTTAATTAAAGTCTGATTAACATGCAACAAGTGTAATGAAGAATAATAACACCATTCACCATACCGAAGTAAATAGAATAACCATCACATAATGTAAATAAAGTCTAGAGGAAAACTCCTCACTACAAATCCACAAACTGAAATAATTAAACTGAATACTGAATACTAAATCAATACATCCCAAATCTGAAAACTGAAACGGAAAAGTCTCTAATAGAATTTGGGCAACATGACCTACAACTGAAGAATACCGAATATGGAATCCAAATGATAGAAGCGTCTAAAAGCAAATCCTTGTAGCTTCCACAAACAGCTACAGCTCGTCACCTGAATGAGTATCCTATGCATGGTGTCCTTGTGGCTGGGCACCTAAAATGGTTTTACAACAAAAATAGATTTGAAAGCAAACGGGTCAGAGCCCGAATGTGGAGATATTTTAAAAACCTGCAAGTGCTTTAAAAACATTTAAAACATTAAATGCAAAGTACATGTTAGGACGTGCACTCACATGAAATTCTCACCTCTCGTCTAACTGTGCACTCCTAACGTAAGTACCCATCTAAAATGACACAACCCACTAGCTAAGTAACATCATCTCTAGCTAGACTGTCATAGGTTCTACCCTTATTACTCGATTCCCATTAACATTTTAACGTTCGCAATTAAGTAGGGGCTTAACGTAAATTCAGGTTCTCACGTAAAAGTAATACAACTCATTATAGATCATCCCTTTTGTTATTCCATAGTTATACACACAATGCCATATTAAAGTTCCCAGTTTATTAAGCGTATATTTTCCACAACATAAATATACAATATAAGCACCCCGAGACTAAGCTGCGGTGCACACATACTCTGCTATCCATCCCGGTACATCACGTACATAAGGATCACATATTCCGAATCTCTCAGGAATAGTTCACAGATAACAACATCACAAATAATGGAGGCGAACACAGTCACATCACATGGGTCACGCACATACCTACGCTCCCACGATCAGCAGACTTATTAACATCCCAATAAGTCCTTCTCCGACCTATGTTCATCAAGGTAACCAGTCTAAATCCGGGCAACACAAGGATTAGAGGGCCCTAAGCGAATGCAAACCTCCCGTGATAGCAAGTATGGTAGGTATGTCATACACACAGTTCATATACCAATACTAAGTAAGCACACATCTTAGTAATCCCGTAGTTTAATTGTAGTACTTATCGCATTCTCGTACCAACTTAGTATATATACAACTTATATAATCCCGGTCCATATTTATACGCGCCATAATTTATTCTCACGTCGTAGTAGGCACTCACGTCTCGACTCAAATGTCTATTTGATTCGTTCCACAATTATATAGTTTACTCCTCATTATATCCCAAATGTCCCAAGTATACCAATACATCATCAAAGGAATGTTATCTATAACCTCGAACAAGTTTACGGGACTCCCAAAATCAAAACAGGCCAGAAAGGCCTAAACTGTCAACTCGTTCGAAGTCTCGTTCGAACGAGGCTGTTCGAACGAGATTTCGTTCGAACGAACTGGGCTATCTAACGAGATCTCGTTCGAACGATATTATCGAACGAAACTGCCCCTCATTAGAAGCGACTGGTCAACTCGTTAGAAGCTCATTCGAACGAGCTCGTTCGAATGACCTGGGGAGGTCTTCTAACGAACGACCACTTTCGAACCCAGATTTCCCTAGTTTCGTTTTTCACCATTTGTATCTCTTCAAAACTCATCTAAACATCAAGCCAACGATTATTTAAGGTCTCTAATGATCCCTAAACGTACCTAGGTCACATACTAACATATTTTAAGAAATCAATTCCTCCTAAACATCATTAAATCCTCAAGTCTCTACACTTTTCCCCAAATTTTCAAGAATATAAACCCTAGAATTTATACTCATGAACTTACCCAATTAAATCCGTTTTAATTCCATCCAATATCTAATATCATCAGAATAATCATCTACCTACCATTCTACATGCAATATCTCTTCAAGATTTCAAGTTCTAAGTTCCAAAATACATGGGTTTTCATATCACTCCAAGAACAATTTAATCTTTATTAAATTCCTACGCATGGAAAAAGCATTATCTGAAATTAAACGAAATCAAATCACTTGCCTTGAGTTTATCTCTGATTTTGATGTTGATTTGCTGAAGCTATCTCTCTCTCTCTGCAGAATTCCCTCTCTACAAGCTTTCTTCTTCAAAGGTGGCTATGGTGGTTAGGGTTTTCTTTGGGAAAGTTTTGGAAACCTAATCTAATAACCCCCGTAGCTTATTGGGTCATTAAGGGTTGGTTAGTGGGTTTAGTGGGTCAATTCCCAATCAGATAAAAACTCTTAATTTTCGTCACTTTTAATTCCCAAAAATACGAAATTACCAAAATACCCTTTATGTTGTCGGTATGGCCTAAAAATACCCCAGGACCCAAACTAAACCCCCGGCTAGTGTTTTCTGACTATCTCGACCCGTATGGACGCGTTGGCGCACTCAAAACGACCATACGGTTAATATAATTTAAATTCACTTTTACAATCAAAATAATTATATCCTGACGCGACTGTCTCACGCGTCCCAATAAAATGTCCAAATTGCCGTATATCAATCTCACGACAAATTTCATAATTCAATATTCATATATCATCATATATACTCAATATAGTCAAATACCAACTCACATCTCGCTAGTATTTTATCCGGATTAATTCCCAATTAATTCTCATTTAATTAATTAATCCCAAAAATAAATATAGCAAAAAATACGGGGTATTACAGCTTTAGTGGTCAATCTCCCAGATACCAATAGGGACTACTTTAAGCAAGGGGTTGTTATGAAAAATTGGCAACACCCTCCATTAACTAGAGATGATGTTTACCAGGGTCCCAAATGTCCTCCCTATGGCAATGGGATAGTTTGTTTTTATTTTATTTTTAAAATTATGCTTCCTTTGTGTTTGATAAAATGTGCCACTGATATTTTAATTTTGATTTATTTGCAGTTGACAGTAAAAGAAAGTATCCAAAAGAGGCCGACGTTAACATAAGGCATTTAAATCTTATCTGGAGTTTGCATCAAACTGTTGCCGACGAGCATATTAGGTCAGCTTCATATTTGATGCAGTACAAGAGTTACACCTCCTCTTTTACTGCTCGTCCAGTGATAAGCGACGCAGAACCAATACCAGCCTCTACAAGTTCTTCACCTGAGTCACATATTCCTTTGAGTGAAAGGATGAAGAAAAGAAGACCTCCTACCCTTTTTTAGAAATCTGCCTCTGGTGCTGGAGAGGCAAAGAGAAGTAAGCTTGATGTCCCAGGAGAGGGAACAAAGAAAATTGATGCACCTCCTTCGGCTGCTCCCGTGAAGGTTGTCGAGAATCCCCCAATGGCCCCGAGCAAGGCTGCTGCTCCAAGCGAGGTGATTGTCATTTCTTCGACTAAGACTACATCGTTAGTCGAGAAAGTTGAAGCTCCTCTGAGGAGGCTGAAGAAAAGCTCTTCTATGAATTTGGCTTAATCCATCTCTCAGCCCCCGACTAGTGGTGTTCCCACTTTTGTTCCCTTGAGTTCTGCTATGAACTCGGTGAAGACTTGGATCATTCTCGAGATCCAAAGTATTGAAGAAAACCTTTCTCGGGACACGGTTACCACATTAGCAGCTCGTCATATTGATTCTGTAAGTCCTATAGTCTTTTTAATTCTTTCCTTTTTGTATTTGTGTATTGACTTGCTTTCGTTTTCTTTTCACAGTTGGTGAGCTGTTTTAATACAATTATGAAGAAAGATGAAGCTATTAAAACTTCAAGCTCCTCGTCTGGTGTAGAGGAAGCTTTGATGGGCCTGGCGCAGTCTCTGAAAGATTCTTGTCAGAAATATGATGATGATAAGGCAATTTGGGAGAAGAGGCTTACTTCGACCGAGCATGAGAAGGCTCAGGTTATTGAGGTCTCCAAGGGGTTGGAGAAGAAAGTGAAGGATTTGGACGAGAAGAATAAAGAGCTCGAAAAGAAGCTCAAAAATGTTGGGGAGCTTAAAAATAAGCTCAAGGCTGCTGAGGAGGAGTTGGGTCAACTTTGGGAAGTAAGTCGTCAGAAAGAGGAAGTTGAGAATAAATTGAAAGGTGCTGATGATCTTCTTTCCGAGAAGCTTTCCTCGGAGAAGACAAAAAGGAAATTGGCTGTCAAAAAATCTTTCAGCGCCGGCTGGGATAAAGGGTGGAATAAAGGTTTGGCTGCCATGATGTCGCAAGTGGAATATGGCAGTCTCAAATACTTTAGAGATGGATGGGTCGCTGCTCTGCAAGAGATGAAAGTTGATGAAAATTCTGAACTATTTCAGCGACACATCCCGGGTCCCCCTCCAACTCCTAAAGAAGAAGAAGAGGATGAAGCTGCCTCTGAGGAATCTTTCATGGTGATGGGAGATCAAATTTCTCATCCCCCAACTATCCAGTCCACTGGCGAGGAACTTCAGCTACTCGTTACTTCATCCGAGCAACCTACAGCACTTCTCTTGAGCAACCCTCTGTTCCATTCGAGCAACCTACCTCCTCGTCCCAGCCTCTCGAGAAAGTTTTGGGAGACAAGGAAAAGGTGTAGAGTTGTTCGGATTTCTCTCTATTTTATTTTTCTTTGTCAAATGTAACTCTGACTTTGTACTTCTCCTTTATGATGTAATAAAATTTAAAGTTTCGCCTATTCATACTGTTGTTTCTCTTCTTCATGCTCTGTTTGAACTCTTATTGATTAATGCTTTTTCTTCCTTTACTAGTTTCTGGACAGGATGGAATTATTGTCTGCTCATGATACCAAACTGTTAAGGCAATGCAATGAGTATTTCAATGCTGGTCATACAGACATGAGTGCAGCTCAAATCACTGACATCCTGGATCAAGGTGCTTCAGAGCAAGCAATTGAAGCCTATCAGTATTTGAAGTGCCTGATTGACCCTGTAGTGGCTAACAATGTAGCATACTATGATATTATTGAAGATCTCCAAGTCACTCTTGAAGAACTTCAGCAATAATATAAGGAATCTACTTCCCTTTTGCACGAGGGGTACGAGAAGAAGTATCAACAAATCAGTGCTGATAAGGGATACAAAAAATGATTTGCTGCTTACGATGTGAGGGAGAGAACTTTCAAGGCTGAGGTCGAAGAGCATAGATAGATAGCTGAGCTGTTAGGGCAAGAAAATAATAGCCTACAAAGAGAGGTGTCTCAGTTTAAGTCTGCAGCTTCCAACTCAAACGCTTTGGTCCCTGTGAACGACGTGGGATTCTCTTTATTGGAGGTCAAAAATGCTAACTTGAGGGATGAATTAGAAACTTTGACAAGAGATGGCCCTTCTACATCTACTCGGGGATGAGCAAGAGCTCCTCGAGAACGAGCAAGAGCTGCTCAGATTACTGTCGAGGAACAGAGAACTCAATCTGCTCTGGAGAACCAGGCCTTCCAGCTGATGGCAAAGAACCAGGCATTGGCTGAGATGTCCAAGAAAATCAGGAATCTGGACGAGCAGCTTTCTGCGCAGAAGTCTGTCTTGGAGAATAAAGAACTCTTTATAAAAAATCTCCACGAGCAACTGGAAAGATTGACATATCAATTCCACAAGCATCCCAGAGAATTCTGGATGTCTGGCTATAATGAGGCTCTCTACCATTTGGATGATCATATCCAAAATGCCAATAATGAGGGTTACAAACAGGGATGGTTGAATGCCTTAGGTGTACTGCAACTGGAACAGGGTCATTACCTGTGGGATTACCATAATCCTGGGTTGCTCGACCTACCAGTGCCACCATTCAAGCTTGATATGAGTTGGATCCATGCTCGGGCCATCCCTCGATGTTTGATTTCCAAATACCTTGGCGATTACAATCTCCATTCCAATGTTGAGATATCTCATCCTGAGCACCTACTAGATTGACCATCTGTGATGAACATCAGGATGCTTAAAGATCTTAACTTCATAAATTCCCCTCGTGCTTTAAATGATCCACCTGCTGGCGAGGAACCTATTTCAAAATCAGAGGGGAAGAAACCATTAGAATAGGAATCTTGATGTGATAAGTTTGTATTTCATTCTTGATGTATTTTGTTCTATATTTAATGAAATAATTTTATTTACAAATCTTTACTGTCATTGTCTTATAATTATAAAACACTTTACATCTCTGCATGTATATCTGTTAAAAAGATAACAACATTGTGTCATTTGTCGATCAAATTATTGTCGAGTAGTTTGAATTTGTGGTAATCATTTGACAACTAAACAGACTTAATGATGTTTTGTTTCTCGACCAACTTAGTAGTAATTTAAAAAGTTACGAGTATCAAAAATTTTGCTCGATCACTTTCTCGTATTCATAAAATATTTCCGACCAACGAAGGTCGGTAAAATTTCCTTTTCGACCAACTACATTTAGTGGTTTTTTTTCTTAATGAGAAACTTTGGCACTTTTTGGAATAGTTTTACTTCCTAACCAACCTTAGTTGGCATTTTTAGGAATAGTTTTACTTCCCGACCAACCTTAGTTGGCATTTTCGGAATAGATTTACTTCCCGACTAACCTTTGTTGGCATTTTCGGGAATATATTTAGTTCCTAACCAACCTTATTTGGCATTTTTAGGAATACATTTACTTCCTAACCAACCTTAGTTGGCATTTTTAGGAATACATTTACTTCCTAACCAACATTAGTTGGCATGTTTAGGAATAGATTTATGTTGGCATTTTTAGGAATATATTTACTTCCTAACCAACCTTAGTTGGCATTTTTAGGAATAGATTTACTTCCCGACCAACCTTAGTTGGCATTTTCGGGAATAGATTTACTTCCTAACCAACCTTAGTTGGCATTTTTAGGAATACATTTACTTCCTAACCAACCTTAGTTGGCATTTTTAGGAATAGATTTACTTCCCGACCAACCTTAGTTGGCGTTTTCGAGAATAGATTTGAGTAGTTCGAGTTTTGCTGAGTAGTGTGTAGCACTAGTATTCCACAAAAAATTGCCAACAAAAGGAAAGAACTGGGCAGAACATTGTCACTTTATTCATACTGATGAAACTGCATTACATGAGAGTTTACATTACTGATAATATTTGCGCAGGTGTTCTGCATTCCATGCATTCTTAAACTCCTCCCCTTCTAAAGTTTCTATTTTGTATGTCCCTGGTCCTACAACTTCCTTAACTCGGTAGGGTCCATGCCAGTTCGCTTCCAATTTGTTGTGCTTTTGAATCACCTTCTTTAGCACATAGTCTCCTTCTTTCAGGTCTCACTTCTTCACTCTCTAGTTATAGAACAAAGCTGTTCGTTGTTGGTAAGCAGCATTTCTAATGGCTGCTTCTTCCCTAACCTCCTCGAGCATGTCCAAGTCTAACCTTCTCATTAAATCGCTGACAGGGGAATTGAAATTCAGTATTCTGTGTGTTGGGAGACCCAATTCGGCGGGTATAACAGCTTCACTTCCAAATGCTAGCATATATGGAGATTCCCCTGTTGCTGCTCGGGGAGTAGTTCGATAAGCCCATAGCACTGATTGTAGCTCATTGATCTAGTTTGCTTTCGCGTCATTCAGTCTTTTTTTCAAACCATTCAGTAGCGTTCTGTTTATCACTTCAGTTTGTCCATTGCTCTGAGTATGGCCTGGTGCCGAGTGGATCTTTAAGATATTTGACTGATGACAATAGGCAGCGATCTCCTCGTTGTCAAATTGTGTTCCATGGTCTGTGATGAAGGCATGAGGAAGACCATATCGACAAATGATGTTCTTCAAAATAAATTGGTACACCTTGTCATACGTCATTTCAATGAGAGGCTCAGCCTCAACCCATATAGTAAAATAATCCACAGCGACCACGAGACACTTAAATCTTACCCTAGTCGTCGGCAGTGGCCCGACCAAATCTATTCCCCATATGGCAAATGGCCAAGGGGAAGTAATGGGTGTCAATAATGCTTGGGGAGTTCTTAGGATGGAGGAGAAGCGCTGACACTTGTCACATTTTTTGGCATAGGCTATACAATCAGCTCTCATCGTCGGCCAGTAGTATCCTTGAGTCATCATTCTTTGCAAAAGTGTCCCACCTGCTACATGGGCTCCACAGGACCCTTCATGGACCTCTTCAATCAAATCTTTCACCTCGGTGGGATGCACACATCTTTGCAAACCTGCTATAATTCCCCGTCTGTATAGAATACCATTAGTCAGTACATAACGAGCAACCTTAAACTTTATTTTCTTGGATGCAAGTTTGTCAGTTGGTAATTCCCCTTTCTCAATATACGCCCTGATCGGATCCATCCATGATGATCCTAAATCGAGGGTATTAAAGTTTATCGTCAGATCTTCATCTATACTCCGACTAGCTAAAAATTTAATTGGGATTATTCTTCGTAGCTTGGTATAAGTAGCTGATGCTAATCGAGCTAAGGCGTCTGCTCTCGCATTCTCCATTCTTGGTATTCTGACCAGCTGAATAGCAGCAAATTCCGACACCAGCTCCTTTGCCTTTGCATGATATCTGATCATTAATTCTCCTTTGGCTGCATATACTCCCATCATTTAATTTATGACCAATTGCGAGTCACTGAAGACAATAACTTGTTCTGCTCCCATGGTTTTTGCCAAACTAAGACTTGCAATCATGGCTTCATATTCAGCCTCATTATTCGAAGCTTTGAATTGGAAACGTAGGGCGTATTCCATGTCGACATCGGCCGGACTGTTCAAAACTATCCCTGCGCCACATCCTGTAGTGCAAGATGAACCATCCACATATATACTCCATATAGGTAACTCGTCTTCAAATTTCTGATCTGACAGAGTTCCTCGGTGGAAAATTTGTTGCTTCCTTTCATCATCTCCTGATATTTCTTGTTGTTCGTCGATAATCTTTTCTTGCCCTTTTACTAACTTAAGCTGGTCTGGGCTTAAATTTGATGATTCAGTGACATCTACTTGCCCTTTTACCAAGATAAGTTGGTCTGGGCTTGCATTTGATGATCTTGTAACATCCACAGATTGATCAGTGAGCAACTTTTGCTCCTCGGGGGTATTAGTATAGGTTAACTCTACTATAAAATCAGCTATCGCTTGCCCTTTTAGCGATGATCTGGGTTCATAAACTATATCATATTCACCAAGTTCTATTGTCCAGTACATCAATCTTCCTGATTTTTCTGGTTTATGAAGGGCTTGCCTCAATGGTATATCAGTATATACTACTATAGTATGAGCCTGGAAGTATGTCTTCATTCTTCTACTTGCCTCGATCAATGCTAGTGCCAATTTTTCCAGCCTTGGATATCTGATCTCTGCTCCTCGGAAGGCCTTACTTGTGTAGTAGAATTATTTTTGTACTTTATTCTCCATTATTATCAATGTTGAACTAACTGCATTCTCGAACACTGCCAGATACAAGTATACTTTTTCTCCCATCACTGGCCTGGATAACAGTGGAGGTACTCCCAAATATTTCTTCAAGTCTTGGAAAGCCTTCTCACATTCATCATTCCATTCAAAAGTCTTTCGGAGCGTCTTGAAAAATGGGAGACATTGATCAGTTACTCGCGATACAAATCTGTTGAGTGCTGCTACTCGTCCTGTAAGACTTTGCACCTCTTTCTTCGTCGTTGGGGATCGCAGCCCTAACAGAGCTTTGATCTTTTCAGGGTTAGCTTCAATGCCTCGCTGATTGACAATGTACCCGAGAAACATGCCTTCTCGTACTCCAAATATGCACTTAGTCAGGTTCAACTTCATTTGATATTTATCCAACTGATCAAACGTTTGGCTTAAGTCAAGTAGATGATCGGCAACTCCCTTGCTCTTTGTCAGCATATCGCCAACATAGACTTCCATATTGCAACTGATTTGTTCTGCAAACACTTTGTTCATCAGCCGTTGATATGTCGCACCTGCATTTTTCAAACCAAAAGGCTTAACATTATAACAATAAGTTCCCCTAGGGGTAATGAAAGAAGTACTCTACCTGTCTTCAGGTTTTATTTTAATCTGATTGTACCCAGAATAAGCATCCATAAAGCTCAGCAGCTCGTGTCCCGAGGTAGCATCCACTAGTTGATCAATTCGGGGCAGCGGAAAGTGATCCTTTGGGCATGCTTTGTTGAGGTTGGTGAAGTCTACACACATCCTCCATTTGTTGTTCTTCTTTTTCACCATCACCACATTTGCTAACCAGTCAGGATATTTAACATCTTCAATAAAGCAAGCTTTCTGGAGCTTCTCAACTTCCTCCTGTATAGCTTGATTCTTCTCGGGACTGAATACTCTTCTTCTATGCTTCACAGGCTTGATCTCCTTATTCATATTGAGTTCATGACATAAGAAATTTGGATCTATCCCGGGCATATCCTCATGACTCCACGCAAAAGTTTGCTTTCTCATTCTAAGAAAAGTTATGAATTCCTGTTTTAGTGAGGCTTCCAGCGACGAACCTAGTTGAGTAGTTCGTTCAGGGTGCTCGTCGTCCAAAGTGATGTTTTCAGTAGCTTCCACCACTTTACCCTTCACGAGTTGCGACTCATCTCTAGGATCCAATGTTTCAATTTCTGCACCTTTATCCACTTGATAGGTAGTGGTCTTTTTCCTTGATTCCTCCATTTCCTCTTGCTCGGAGGATGAATAATAGCATTCCCGAGCTACTTTCTGATCACCTTTTACAACTCCTACTCTAAAATTTATTGGAAATTTTAGGCATTGATGTACCGTAGATGGTACAGCCTCGAACTTCTTCAATCCTACTCTTCCCATGATGATATTGTATGCTGATTGAACATTCTTATCCATCACGAAGAAGCGTATTCTTTCTGTTCGACAAGCAGGCCACGTACCAATGAATATATCCAATTTGATCGTCCCAAGTGGAAATACTTTCTCGCCAGCAAAACCGAGGAGGGGTCTATGATAAGGCTCCAGTTGAGATAGCTTTAAATTTAAACTGTCGAAGCACGAGTAGAACATGATGTCTGCCGAGCTACCATTGTCTACTAGTACTCTTGAAATCATTACCTCCTTCATCCTCATTTTGATCACCAATGGGTCATCATCAGGATATAGAACACCTGCAAGGTCGTTATTTGAGAAACCAATGACCAATTTCTCTTTGTTTACCTTTCTCGGGCGATCCTCTTCCGCTAGATTTATTCGTTGAATGTATGAGCAAGCTTGAGCCTCACAGAGGTAAGCTTTTCTCTCTGCAGTAAGGTCTCCTCCTCTTGCATCTCCGCCTGTAATAACATTACAGTCAAATGACCCAAAGCGTATTGAAAATACCTCACGTTCTGGCTGCCTTGGTCTCTTGGGAAGATCGGGGTCGTCTTTTGGATCAACTTCATGGTCTCTTTTCTTGTTCTCCTCTGCTCGACGAGGAGATCTAGACATCTCTCTTTTTTGATCGCTGTTTCTCCTTTCATTCCTCCGATCAACATACTTTGCCAGTTTTCCACGTCTGATGAGTGTTTCAATTTCATTCTGAAGAGCTATGCAATTTTTGGTCATATGGCCATGATCTTTATGAAACTCGCAATATCTTGCCTTATTCTTCCTGTCAGGGTCTGCTTTCATTTTCTCTGGCCAGGTTAATTCCTCTTTGTTTTTGATTTCTTTTAGAACATGGTTGATGTCTTTCTTCAAAGGAGTATAATTATCAAATCTCTTCAATACCTCCCATGACGACCTTGTTTTTGAGTGTTTGTCACTACCATTGTTCTTATGCTCTTTTTTCTTAGCTTTATCACCGTCCACCTTGGTTTCTTTGGCATCCATATTCTTCTTCGCATCTATAGCCTCCTCGGCATTCATAATCTTGGCCGCTTTTCCCATCAGATCTGACATAGTTCTAGGTGGATCTTTGGCCAAAGTGTAGTACAACTTGTTAGGCTGTAGTCCACTCATCAAGGCGGTAATCACTGTCTTTTCCTCATAATCAATGACTTCGAGTTTCTTGTTATTAAAATGAGTTATATAATCTCTGGTACTTTCACCAGCTTTTTGTCTAACACTTAACAAATGCGCTACTCGTTTAACTGGCTTTGCCCCAAAATATAAATTCCCAATGAATAACTCGGCCAGTTGAAAAAAGGTTGAGATCTTACCCCGAAGAAGATTATTATACCATATTTGTCCGGTAAGAGTTCCCGAGAATGCTCTGCATCTCATCTCATCTAGAACAGCATAGATGTCGACTGCAGCTTAGTATTGTTCTATATGAAGGACAGGGTAGGTCTTTCCATCGTATTTGGGGGTCACAATAGGTGCTTTAAACTTTGATAGTGTTGGAAAATCTACAATGGCCTGGACAAAAGGTGTTCCTTGAACAAAAGTTCGTTGTAGAGGGTTCTTGGCTTTAGCCATTTCCCCTAATCTATCCTGCAGCCTCTGAATAGAGCCTTTCCATGCATCGTTTCCTTCCTCGGGCCTGTTGGTTCAAGCAACTGATCGCGTTGATGTGGCTTCCTGGGATCTATCTTGACGAGCAGCTGGTCGCGACTGGGCAGATCCTTCCATTAAGTCTGATGGTCGTCGAAAACTCCTCGATGCGACTCTAGGAGGACTTATGCTCCTCCTAGGAACTAATCTATCAAAAGGAGATACTCTGCTTAATCTTTCTAGCGCACTAGTCCTTTCTGGAGAGAGAGTGATATGTTGTTCAGTATCTGTGGCTCGTACCGACAAAGTTCGTCCAGGTTGATAAGATAAATCTTCAGACTCCTCAGTACGATATGAATCGGTACGCCTAGTACGCGAAGAAAGCAAACAGGTATTTCTTTGAATACTTCGCCGTCCTGAATGGGTTGGTGCACCGCCATGGAGGGTTTGTATGAGTTATCGCATAGTTTCTTGCATGATTGTCTGGCCTTGGGCCAGATTTGTCATTATTCCAGCCAGATCTGGAATATTTGGCGGAGCAAATGGATTTGGAGGGCTTCCAGCGTTTCGATTGGTGGGTTCTGGAATATCAGCCATTTATGATGAATTGTTTTCGATGAAAAATGATATTACCAGTCGTTTCTCACAGACGACGCCAATCTGTTGATGCAAAAAATTAGATTATATCTAATTATTTAATCACAGATAAAATAAAGTGAACAAAGAAATTTTAAAGTGGTTCAGCCTTATAATAATGGCCTACGTCCACTATTTCTGTTATTACTGACTGTTTGGGAATTCTCGATTACAAGTTTTATCAAGAAATTCGGGTCCCTCTACAATGAGGATAATACAATGTATTTATAGCCCTAAGGCTGTAATGTGAAAGGGTAATACATTAAATTCCCCTTAAGCGTAAACATTTGTATGATAATAATAAACATTTAATGTGCAGTCAATTTGTTGGTTATCCTGCTATTAATGCTTTGTTCGAGGTGCAGCTCGGACCGCCTAAGCTGTTCGAACCGCCTAAGTAGCTCGGTACTCATAATTTGCTCGGTGTATTAAAGTTCCTCGGAGAACTCTTGTTGGTCGGAGCGTCTGAGTTGATCGGGGAAGTAGAGTTCCTCGTTGCAGTATGGTTCCTCGGAGTCAAGGTGTTGTTCGGAAGTGTTTGTTGTTGCCACGCAGATTGCCACGTGTCTTCACTCAATTGAGCCATGTCAGCAGACTAAATTTGGTATCAACAATCATAATTAAGAATCACTATTTAATTGAATAAGCATTTCAGATTTATCACTAGACTTACATAAATAAGTTTCACTACTTAATTTACTATAGATATTCCCAATCTATTTTTAATCATGAAATTAAGTTTCTCTCTACTTAATTTATCATTTAGGCGTAGATCTATATACATATCATCTACAAATCTACTTTTGCACATAAGTGGAATATCATGAAGTTTATATATATATATATATATATATATATATATATATAATTCACACGATATATACGATAAGGATTATTGGTTTGGCTAATCATCGACCCCATTCCTCCTATCATTTATATTGGTCCGGATATCCCTCGACCCCAAAGTAAATGTTATGCATATGTATATTTGTCCGGACACTCATCGACCCCAATATCTTTTAACTTTGATTTGTTCTGGATAATAATCGACCCCAAATCGAGCTTTCATGTATTTGTTTGGATAATCATCGACCCCAATACCAAATTAAGCATACTTTAGGTATTCACACAACCTAAGTATCAATATAATAGGTATTCACACAAACAAATTATTCATAGTTGTACATAACATTTTCTCTCTAATATTCACCGTACTTTATCATATTTTTACCAATTTAATTCGCTTTCCTAACTAGTTGAGTGTTCATACAACTCAAAGGTTCCATTCCTAAACACCTACTGGTCTTTATCAAGTCCCTACATTGGTATAATAACACTCCTAACATCCCCTTCCATCATTGGAAATCCTAGAAAATTCAACCAAGAAAAGAACCCAAAATCTTCCAGGGTCGATCGATCGAACAGGTGCAACTTCGTCTTCTTCAATTTTCACCCTTTCTGATTTATCCAACTTCCATAATTCGTCACCAAATTCACATTTGAATATTCCAAACTATTTCTACTTGAGTTGGGATGATTTCTAGGGTTTCAAACACATAAAAACTCTACTGAAATCAAACAAGAATGAATCAAACCCTCAAAACTCATTTATAATCTAGTTTTGTGTTCATCCAAAAAATTCAATTCAAACCTAGATTTAATTTCTTAGTAACAATCAAAACTCTTATGATTTACAATCTTCTACAGATAGACACCCTAACTACATGAGATTTTACCCAACATGAAATCAATTGGTACTCATCATCAAGGTTTTGAAATAAAAATCAATCTATTCATGAAATCCCTACACATGGGTATTACAACTTCAATTCAATTTGAAATAAACACTTGCTTTAAATTAATTGATCTAATTTCATGGTTCTTGCTTGATGATTGATTGCTTCTTCTCCAATCTTTCTTTCCAATTGTCTTGAGGTGCAAGAAATCCTTCACTACCTTCACAATTCTCTCCTTGGGCTTAGGGAAAATGGTTCTGTCTTTTCTCTAATGTCCTATCTAATCTTTTGTGTTAAGAACCCCAATCTCTAAATATCAGATATATGGCTCGAACTTTTGTACGTCCCTTGACCTCTTTTTGAAAAATTACCGTAACGCCCTTAATAGGTGCCGATTTGGTCCAAAATTGACCTGGGACCCCAATTATACTCTCGAGTACATTATTTCAACTATTTTGACCCATTCAGAATCATTCGTGACCTCTAAATTTCCATCCAAGTCACCTAAAATATATTTTTCATTCCTCACCTCAAAATAGTTTGCACGTGACTCCCTGTGAGATAAACTACAATACGCACATATCACTCGCTATGTCGTATAATAATCATTTATTATTTACTATTGTAAATTTCATCAAATTATCAATCATTATTTATCTCTCGATTTATAATCACATTTATTAAATAAATCACATTAAATAACTTCACTCATGTAATTTAATTAAAGTGTATTTTCCTAATTAAGTTCCGAATTAATTAATTTAACAGTACACGGAATTACGGGTTATTACAAACTTCCCCCCCTCATAAAGAAATTTCGTCCTCGAAATTAGGACATACCTGGAGTAAATAACTTTGGATACTGATCTAGCATGTTATCCTCCCACTCCCAAGTCGACTCCTCATAATTGTGGTGACCCCACTAAACTTGCACTAAGGGCACCACCTTAGACCGTAGTTTATGCTCACCACGATCTAGAATAACAACGGGCCTCTCCTCATATGAGACGTCTAGCTGTAAGTCAATCTCCTCAAGTGGAACGTGACAAAAAGCCCTTTCGCTCCACATGTATTTCTTTAGTGATGCTACATGGAACACATCATGTATTCGCTGAAGATGCTCTGGAAGTCCTAGTTTGTATGTTACTGGTCCCACCCTCCCTATAATCGTAAATAGCCCCACATACCTCGGTGTAAACTTACCTTTCTTGCCAAATATCGAATTTCCCTTTATAGTAGATACTCGAACCAACACCTGGTCACCAACCTCTAACTCCACATGTCTCCTGTCGATGTCAACATAACTTTTCTGCCTATCCTAAGCTATTTGAATACGTCCTCGAATCAACTCAATCTTGACAATAGTTTCCTGAATCATCTTGGGTCCTAACAACTTGTTGTCCCCCACCTCTAACCAGCATGCGGGTGAACGATAAGGTCTCCTATATAGTGCCTCAAACGGTGCAATCCCGGTGGTGAATTGGTAAGAGTTGTTATATGTAAACTCTACCAATGGAAGTTATCGGTCCCAACCACCCCTGAAATCCAAAATGCACATCCTCAGCATGTCCTCCAGCATCAGATTCACCCTCTCAACCTGTCCGTCCGTCTAGGGGTCGTATGTCGTACTCAATCTCAAGTCAATACCCATAGCCTCCTGAAAGCTCTTCCAAAAATGTGACACAAATACTTTGTCTCTATTAGACATAATATTAATTGGTAATCCATGCATCTTAACAATATCCAAAATGAATAGTTGTGCATACTGCATCGTGTCGTAGTCTGTGCGAACTAACAAGAAGTGAGAAACGTTGGTCAACCGATCCACAATCACCGATATCAAATCGTGACCCCGTTGTGAAGTAGGTAACCTAACAATAAAATCCACTGAGATGCTCTCCCATCTCCACACAGGAATCTCAAGTGGCTGTAGCATCCCCGGAGGTCTCTGATGGTCAACTTTCACCAGCTGACAAGTAATACACTTTGAGACAAACTCTGTTATGTCTCGCTTTATGCCGGCTCACCAGTACTGTCTTCTCATATCCTGGTACATCTTGTCCCCACCGAGATGTATCGCAAATCTAGAACCATGAGACTCAGTCATAACTGCATATCTTAAATCCTCATCCTCGGGTACTACCAACCTCCCATTAAAGTTCTAGCCTCCCTCAGAGCTAACTAACTAGGACTCTGGACCCTTAGCTAATAAATGTCGTACTCTGTCTTCATAGAACTGATCCTCTGCCCGTGCCTTCACTACCTGCATAACAATATCGAGAGTGATAGTCATACCTTCCATGTATTCTCTGACAACCTCCTCCTCTTACTGGAGCTTATTACACTTTTCTTTCCACACCTCCGCCAAATCTCCAATAGGTCGTCGGCTCAACGCGTCTACCACCAGGTTAGCCATTCCAAGATGATGTTGTTTATCAAAATGGTAGTCCTTCACAAATTCTATCCACCACCTCTACATCATGTTCATATCCTTCTGTGTGAAGAGATTCTGAATTAACTTATGATCCGTGAACATTGTGAATTTCTCCCCCAACAGGTAATGTCTCCATATCCTTAACGTAAAAACGACTGCTGCCAACTCTAGGTCGTGGGTGGGGTAATTCTTCTCGTGGGAATTTAGCTTTCATAACGCATAAGCTATCTCCCTATCTTTCTACTACAACACACCCCCAAGTGCCGATAAGGATGCATCCATGTAGACCCAATACTCCACCCTACTCCTAGAAAATGCAAGTATGGTTGCTGATGTCTATCTATCTTTCAGCTCATCGAAGGCCAATTGACATTGGTCGCTCCACACAAATGGTACTCCCTTACGAGTCAAGTTCTTCAAAGGCCCAACAATCTTTTGATCACCCCTTGAAGAAGCAACAGTAATATCCATCCAACCCCAAGAAGCTGCGAATCTCGGTCGGTGTTATGGGCTTCCCCCACTCTCTCACTATCGATACCTTACTCGGATCAACAGCTATGCCCCCGTCGGACATGATGTGGTCGAGAAAATGTACCTCCCTGAGCTAAAATCCACATTTACTAAATTTGGCGTACAATTGGTGATCTCGTAACGTCTGCAGAACCATACGCAAATGATCGACATGCCCCCCTTCCGTCCGTGAGTAAACCAGGATGTCATCGATGAATACTGTCACAAACTGATCCAAAAACTCCCGAAATACCCTGTTCATGAGATTTAAGAACACTGCCGGCACATTGGTGAGCCTAAATGGAATCACCCTGAACTCGTAGGACTCGTACCCCGACTGAAAAGCGATCTTAGGATAATCCTCCTCCCGAATATGCAACTGGTGATAGCCTGACCTCAAATTGATCTTGGAGAAGTACGCAACCCCTCTTAACTAATCAAATAAGTCATCGATCCTAGGTAATGAATACTTGTTTTATATCGTCACCTTGCTCATCTCCCTATAATCCATGCACGGGTGAAGTGAATCATCCATTTTCTTCATAAACAACACCGGAGCACCCCAAGGTGATGTACTCCACCATATGAAAACCTGATCTAACAGCTGCAGAATCTTCTCTCTAAGCTCCCGCATCTTCAAGGGGGCCATGCGATACAATGCTCTAGCAATCGGTCTCATCCCTAGATTTAAGTCGATGATAAACTCTATTTTCCAGCTCGGTGGCAACCCGGGTATCTCTTGGAACACGTCCTCAAAATCCCTCACTACAGGAATCAAATCTAAGGGAATGACCACCTCCTCCGAGGTCTCCTCTTATATGAAATATAAATGAGTGCGCGATCCTCCCTCGAGAAGGGGCATCGCCACTAAGAACATCTCCTAACCTGGAATTTAAAAACAATCATCCTCTCATAGCAATCTAACATCGCTTTGTATCCTGCTAACCAGTCCATACCTAGAATCACATCATACCCCTCCATATCTAACACTAGGAAGTCTGCCGCTAAACTCAGTCTCCCAATCATAATGTCGAATCCTCTACAGATTCCATATATCAATTAATCGTTACCCATCGGTGACTCTACACATAAGGATGTTGTCGGTTGTCTCTAATAAATCAGTGGCTCATGAAAATCTAGTCTTAATAAATGAATGCGATGCTCTAGCATCAAAAAGTACTCTAACCTCAGATTCATGAATAGAAAACGTAACCTCTACTGCAGGTGGTGCCGGAGGTGCTGGAGGCACAGGCACATCTCGAATGTTAAATACACACCCATAGGGCATCTGACCCTGCTGCTAGGGTGGGACTGGCATTGGTTCTAAAGCTGGAGCCTACTGCCCCTATTGGGAACCCTGACGGTGCGCCCCAATAAGCTGTGGACAAACCCTACTCTTGTTACCTTGCTGGCCATATGTGAAATATTTCCCCTAAGACTGCCTCTGACCTTGGCCCTGATGTAGGCCTTAGTGGACCTAACCCTGCTGGCCACCCCCTGGTTCCCCTGGCCTAACGACCCTGAGGAACCAACTGCTGTTGGGGACCATGCTAGCCCTGTCTATCTGATCAGTACCCACAAAATCTAAATCTTTTGGTAGAGTTTCCTTTTCGGGAGTTTTGCCCATGTGTACCCCCTGTTTGTTGCTGCTGGGGTGGTGTCCCACTACAACTGATGCCCCAATCTTGCCCTGCTGCATAGACTCTAGTCCCCTCTTACTTCCCTTCCCCTGGAAATGGAAGTCCTGACAATGCAAAAGTGTCGCGTTAACAACATCAGTATACGTCATCAATGCGGGATTACCAATCAAGTGTTTCCTTATCCTCCAAGCCAAGCCATCCATAAACTTTGCCATTTTCATGTCTTCATTGCTTACCTCGTCTGGCACAGAATTTGCTAGACAGGTGAACTCCTCCTCATAATCAGCAACTGATCAGTCACCCAGACATACCTCACCAAACTTCTTCCACATCTCTGCCTCCACTGTCGGTGAAAAGTACTTGCGGTCAAACCCAACCAGAACTCCAAAATAATCATCGAGTCTCTCTCCTTAGCTGTGTCCACTGACTCCCACCACTGAAGGGATGCCTCTGATAACTTGAAGGTGGACAACATCTTTTGTTGAACCTCACTGAAATCTAACATGCACAGGTGGCGATGAATATTCTTCTTCTATTGGCATGCCATTACTACATTCGTGCCACCCTAAAACTCGGGCGGATGGTCCTTCTGAAAGGTCTCTCTGATGCTATGCCAAGTGGGTGGCCCTTTTTGGGCTGGAATAGGTAGTGCTACTGGCTGTTAAGCCTGAGACTGGGGAAAGTGGGCTGCCATGGCCCTCATAGCTATCTCTACTGCCTGAGCCACTATCACTACCACGTGAGTAGTAGAAATCATCTCTGGTGGTGGTGGCAGTACCTGTTGCACCGGAGGATCCTTCCTACCTCATCTATGGCTGCGACCCTCTTAGATCGCTCTCTCCTCGACGACATTTGAAAATAGATCGAATTGTATAAGCACACAGTTTATACAAAATTTAATAGCAGAAGCACGTTATCTTAAAGCATGAAAAGATATAAGAAACAATCCTAATAATAGGGCTCAATGTCAAAAAAAATGATACGCTGAAAGCATAGCAAGCCGTATAGATCCTATGGGCACTAGAACCTGATGATCTGATACCATCTCTGACGCCTCATGAAATTAAATATCGGGTGATCAGGCCTTTATCAAATTAAAACAGGTTTCTCATATGGGTCATTCTTAGCATCACTGTCGAAAACAAATTAATTACTAACCACCTAAGTTAATTAAACCAGTGCCATATTTTATCTATCAAATAAAATAGGATAATATAATAGTTTGAAAGCTAAAACAACAGACATAAGGTAGTAGAATCCAAACCATCACTAATATATAAAAGCAACTAAGTCAAGTCGAATAAATCGTCGGCTAAAACCACAACCAAGCAAAAATCCGCAATCCAACTACAAAGTAAAACTGATACAAATTTGGAACTGTAATGGAGTCAACTGACAACATGTCTACATATGAAAAATAAGAATGAGATCTTATGCTAGATCTGAATGAAAGAGTTAGCTACTTAATAATCCTGTTTTGAAAACATTTTTATAGCAAGTGTTAGTACTCAAAACAGTTTGAAAATATTTAACAAATAATTTATCGCAATTAAAATCGATTATTGATTACACATGTTAGGTTCACATAGACTCCCTTGAATCTCCTCACCTCTCATCTAATGTGCACACCTAACATCCTATACTTATCCCACCTAACCATCATACCTAAGCTATCTCGACAAAAGTATATAACCGACCTTATCAATGGTCTACTTTCCCGTACCGCCCATACATCATGCTTTATTATTAACATCCTTGTTTATTTCAGTTTTCATTTAACATTCACATGAGTTATGTTTAATAATCATAAGTAAGCCTCACTACTTAATTTAGTAATCATTTCAGATTTATCATTCGACTTCCATGATTAAGTTTCACTACTTAATTTATGAAAGATATTCCCAATCTATTTTTAATCTCAAAATTAAGTTTCTCTCTACATAATTTATCATTTAGACGTGTATATATATATATATATATATATATATATATATATATATATATATATATATATATATATATATATATATATATATATATATATATATATATATATATATATATTACTTTCGCAAATAAGTAGACTATCATGAAGTATATATATAGTATATGTCACACGATATATACTATAAGGATTATTGGTCCGGCTAATCATCGACCCCAATCATCCTATCATTTACATTGGCCCGGATATCCCTCGACCCCAAAGTAAATGTTATGCATATGTATATTAGTCTGGACACTCATCGACCCCAATATCGTTTAACTTCAATTTGGTCCGAATAATCATCGACCCCAAATCGATATTTCATGTATAGGTCCGAATAATCATCGACCCCAATACCGAATTAAGCATACTTTACGTATTCACATAGCCTAAGTATTAATATAATAGGTATTCACACAAGAAAATTATTTATACTTGTACGTAATATTTTCTCTCTAATATTAACCTTAATTTATCATTTACGAATTTAATTCATCTTCGCAACTAGTCGAGTGTTCATACAACTCAAAGGTTCCCTTCCTACACACCTATTGGTCTTTATCAAGTCCCTACATAGGTATAATAACACTCCTAAGATCCCCTTCCATTATTGGTAAACCTAGAAAATTCAACCAAGAAAAGAACCCAAAATCTGCCAGGGTCGATCAATCGAAGGATTTGGTCGATCGATCATCGACTCAGTCGATTGATCGACATTCATGGGTCGATCGATCAAACAGGTGCAACTTCGTCTTCTTCATTTTTTCACCCTTTCTTAACCCAACTTCCATAATTTATCACCAAATTCTCATACGATTATTCCAAACTATTTGTACATGAGTTGGGATGATTTCTAATGTTTCAAACACATAAAAACTCAACCAAAATCAAACAAGAATGAATCAAACCGTCAAACTCATTCATAATCTAGTTTTGCGTTCATCCAACAAATTCAATTCAAAACCCAGATTTAAATTCGTATTAAAAATCAAAACTCTTATGATTTACAATCCACTATATATATAAACCCTAATTACATGAAATTTTACCCAACAAGAAATCAATTGGCATGCTTTATCAAGGTTTTGAAACTTCAATTCAATTTGCAATAAACACTTGCCTTCGATTGATTGATCAGATATCTTGGTTGTCGGCTGATGATTGATTTCTTTTTCTCCAATCTTCCTTTCCAATTGTCTTAAGGTGCAAGAAACCTTTCACCACCTTCCCAATTCTCTCATTAGGCCTAGGTAAAATGGTTCTCTCTTTTCTCTAATTGCCTCTCTAATCTTTTGTGTTATAAGACTTAACCCCAATCTCTAAATATAACATATATGACCTCTTTTTGAAAAATGATCTTAACGCCCTTAATAGGTGCCGGTTTGGTCCAAAATTGACTCGGGATCCAAACTATACTCCCAAGTACACTATTCCGAATATTTCGACCCATTCGGAATCATTCGTGACCTCTAAATTCCCATCCGAGTCACTTAAAATATATTTCTCATTCCTCACCTCAAAATAGTCTACACGTGACTCCTAGTGAGATAAACTAGAATGCGCACATATCACTCGCTATGCCGTATAATAATAATCATTTATTATTTACTATTCACACTTAGTAAATTTCAAGAAATTATTAGTCAGTATTTATCTCTCGATTTATAATCACATTTATTAAATAAATCACTTCACTCACATAATTTCATAAAAGTGTATTTTCCTAATTAATTTTTGAATTAATTAATTTAAAAGTACGCAGAATTATGGGGTATTACAATTACTTTTCCATCCAATGTGTGATCCACGAGTCATGATGATGATAAAAGTGAATTCAAGAAGTTATACATTGATGAAGGTTTCGAGAGAGGTAAAATCAAGGACCCAAAGTGTTTTGGAAAACCAAAATAAGACAACTACGTATGAGGGAACAAATGAGTATGTGAATACTCTTACAATCTCCTCGTTTGTACATTTTATTAACAAAACACAACAACCAATGATTACAAGAAAACAAAAAGAATTACTATCAACTATGATACACGACCTAGCTAAAGGCATAACATGATAGAAATTGCTAATGCTTACAAACCAAAATATGAAATACAAATTCTTACACACTACCAAACTCATCAAAATACCAATTTGTAAAAAAAATCTAAAATATGCAATAGTTAGCAATAAGTGATATGTATACAAAGATCACATTTATATTCTAACGAGCATGTGAATCAAATTTTAAGACTCCCCCTAATTATGTAAACACCCTCTTTTTACAATAACTTCTCTCCCCTTTTGCTAAGGAAGTAGACAAATAAAAGTAAAAAGTAAAAGAGAAACATGAGAACTACAAGGAGCACATGCAGTCAATGATATAAAGTTAAGGTAGCATACCAAATAAAAATATTTTATCATTTAAAAATAGATATGAAATACATAGTGAACAAAACTCCAAAACCTTTAATTAGGTATGGAAAAAAATAAAGATAAAGATTTTTAACTTACATGAGATGTATGACTAGTGATCATAATAAAGAAAAGATTATATTAAAGGATAGGAACATGATGTGTTTTATCAACCAATCATAAGATCATATATGGAAAACTAAAATAAAGAAAGACATTGAAAGATTAAATACTAAGCTCAAGTTCAATTAAGAATAACGATTAAAGAAAAAATTATGTAAAACTTGAGCAGAGGTGAAAAATTCCTACACAATTTAAGATATTTTCAACTAACACATTTTTCTTCCTCACTAAGCGGTTTGGTTAAAACCTTTGATTTTTTATCCTCAATGTTTCTCAATTTTGTATGGATATAAATCTTTGAAATATCGCTTTGTTAAAAAAATTTTGATTGTGGAGGCTTTCAATTACTCGTTACTAACATGGAATACTATTTCAAATTTTCAAAGGTATCATTATCCAATTAAAGTTGTAGATCTAACCACATCATCTATCATGATTTTGATATAACATATAGGTGTTTTAACTCCTTTAAATCGTGAAAAAATCTCACACACACACATCACACATTCTTAGGATAATTGACTCTCTCTCACTGAAATATTCAAATCCTTTAACCGTTTGTAAAAGATCATACAACACTTTCATCCCTTATGAAGTGGCATTTATACAATGTGTAGTGTGGTGTGAAGTGCAATAAGATATGAAGATGTATTCCCTATATAAAGTTCCTCAAAGTTTATAGTAGTTAAAAAGGAAATAAAACCTTGTCTTATGATGAATAAGATAACATTTTCTAAACTAAAGGATAATTAATAAAAAACAACCATTTGTTACAAAAAATACGAAAAAGAGTATATCATCTAAAGATAATATAAATGATTGTATTTAACAAATATTTTTTATGGAAAAGAATACAACCATCTGTTATAATAACAAAATGGCATGGGATACAAAAATGTGATAAAACAAAGAAGCACAAATCCTAAGTATGTTATCAAACCTTTCAATATATGATGTAAACACCCAATGATGATCTAAAATGCTCAAATCTAGTCCAATCATGAGGTTTTATTAAAATATCAGCTAATTGAAGATTTGTGGAAACATAGCCTAAAGACTCAACTTTTTCTTCAACAAGTTCTTTAATAAAATGACATCGTACATTTATATTTTAATTCCAAAAAATTTAATTGGAGATATATAAAGAGAGCTAGTATTGTCACAGTTTATAATCATGGATTCTTAATACATTATATATCCTTTCAAATTTTGTTTCATTCATAAAAGTAGAGAATAAATCTTCTCACCACAATATACTCTACTTCGGTCGTTGAAAGTGAAATAGAATTTTGCTTCTTGGCGTAACAAGAGACTAAAGAAATTCTAAGATGGAAGCACCCTTTGTGTGTACTCTTTCTCTTATTAACATCACCTGCCTAATTGGCATACGAATAGGTTGACAAGGATGTATTGGTATTCATAGGATTCCAAATACCAAAGTCTATAGTTCCTCAAACATACCTGATAATACGCTTAACGAGTTTCAAATGAGACATTTTTTTAGGATAAGATTGGCAATAATCACACACTCACACACTAAAGGATATGTCGGGATGACTAAATGTGAGGTACAACAAACTACTTATCATGCCACAATAAATCGCCTCATGACCATCCTTTCCAAGATCAATGAAAACACTGAGGGAGATATATTTAGGCTTAAGATTCAAGGTCAAACTTCTTTACAAATTCCTTTTCGTATTTAAATTGTGAAATAAAAATTCCACCATCCATTTGACGCACTGGGAGACCAAGAAATAAAGTTAGTTCCCCAACCATGATCATCTTAAATTATTTTTGCATTATTAAAGAAAATTCTTGAACACGTTTCATATTTGTAGATACAAAAACAATATCATTAACATACATCTAGCTTACCACAATGTCTTTCCCATAATATTAAAAAAATAAGGCCTTGTCCAATCTTCCTCTTTTGAAGCATTTCCCCACAAGATAAGAGGTAAGTTTATCATATCTAGATCTAGGTGGTTGTATAAGTCCACACAAATCCTTTTTGAGGAAATAAACGTGTTTTGGGAATTTGGAATCCTCAAATATCTTAGGTTGTAACACATGTACTTACTCTTAAAGATTTCTATTAATAAAATCACTATTAACATCCATTTGATAGTACTTGAAGTTTAAGGTACATGCCATAACTAAGAGTAAATAACCGACTCTACTCTAGCAACAGGAGAAAAAGACTCATCAAAGTCTACACCTTTAACTTGTCTATAATCTTGAGCCACCAGTCTTTCCTTATGCCTTAAAACAACACCATATTCATCACACTTATTTTTAAAAATATTATTAGTGACGATAACAAGAACACATTTTGGAAAAATAACTAAATTCTAATCCTTTTCTTGCATGGCCTGGACCCAATATTCGTGTAATAAGGCATCATTCAAATTCTTGGGTTTAATGGTGGAAGTGTGACAAAGAAGTTAATTTCTCTTTAGAGTTGAGATATAGTCTTCACGACAACATTAAGACTACCAATGATTTGGGCAACGCCGTGGCCTTTTCTAACCCAATGAGGCATGTCTCTTATAGCCACAACCTCAGTAGGTGATGGAACCACCTCTTCACACTCATTTGATTCTTATTCCCTTCCATCTTCAGTATGGGGGAATATGAAAGTCGAGTTTTTACAATCATTCTCATTGAAGTAATAGGAATCATCATCATTGATGACTACATTAGTAGATTTGATAATTTTGTGTGAAATTCAATTATAAACACAGTAGGCATGACTATTCATGGAATATCCAAGGAAAACCATACATCACTTCTAGAGTCAATATTAGTCAAGTATTTTGTATTATGAGTATGTGACATTTTCTTAGAAAAACTTGAAGTGCTTAAATGTAGAATTTTTCCCATTCCAAATCTCATAAGGGGTTTGGTTTATAACATCCCGCTTATAAACTCGGTTAGTGGTGTAATAAGTCAGTGTTAAAAGCTTTCGCCTAAAATATATTGGGAACACTTTTTTTTTAATTAACACGGATCTAGACATATATTGGATAATTGAATTATATCCTTCAACTATTCCATTTTGTTGAGGTTCCTTGGAAGACAAAGTATCATGGTGTTTTTCGAGTTTCACTACAACACTCCAGAACAACCATTCCATCAAATTCCCTCATGTGATCACTATAGATTCTAAAAATAGTGCATGTCGTTTTCATTTTGAAGTTGTTTGTACTTGGGAATAAATAAGTCCTTATCTTCAGGCTTACTATACAAAAATCCTACAAAAATGAATCTAGATAAGTCATTTACAAATTAAAGGACATGACATCTACCACCTATGGTCTTCGTACGTATTGGACCCATAAGATTTATGTGTACAAGTTATAGCACATGCGAGGTAGGAATAACGTCTAATTTCATACGTGGGATGCAAATTTGTTCGCCCATTTTACAAGTACCACGGATGAGAAGAAATTTACTGCACAGGAGGTAAATCACGAATAATTTTATTCCTAGCAAATTTACTAATATTTATAAAGTTCACATAACCTAGCCTATTATGCCAAAGATTTTCCACATCTTCCTTAGCACTATTTCAAAGAACACTCAGAGAGACATTGATGATGTAACAGTTCTTTGTGGTCTAGTGTCTTTCAAAATGATATTACTTTCAGGATCAAGCATTTTACATTCCCTGTTGGTAAAACCCACATTGTAATGACCCTTTGCACATTTGACTTATGGTATGCAATTTAGCCTTTAATCCATCAATAAAAGGAACATTATTAATTCTCAAAAAGCCATAAATCTCTATGGTAGCCTTCCCTAAGATGCTATATTTGTTCCCATCTCCAAAAGTGACCTGACCAAACCAGGTTCTTTCTCAATAAGTTCAGAAAATAAGGTTTTATTTTCAGTCATATGTACAGATCACCAACTGTCAAAGTACCATTGTGAGTCATCTTGGGTAACAAAGTTCGTGTGAATAAAACATATTCCTTTTTAATCTAAGACGGTTGAGTTTTGTTATTCTTCCCCAAACTTTTTGAACTAATGTTAACACATTTAGATTTTAAAATATTTTCAATTTGTGACAAATTAGTTTTGGATTTCACAAAGAGGATACTAAAATCACGCTTTAAAGAAAAACTTCATCTACATGAGGTTTATTAATGACACTGGAGTTTCTTCTTTGAAGCACAATGCACAAAATGATGATCGAATTTTTCAGAAAGCTTTGAAACATTTATCTTTTCAAGAGACGAAGAATTCTCTTTAGGTATATGTATATTTGCGAATGTTATACCTCTCTAAGGATTATATGGAATGTCAAACACACACTAAAGTTATAATTTTTAAAATTTAAATAAACCAATTTTATGTTTGCATCAATTGAACTTGTGTTGTGAAAAATAAATGGCCAAATTTATCTTGCCCAAAGGACACATCTAGGTGAATAAGAAAAAGTAAAATAACAAATCACATAACACGCTGATGTATGAGGATAATCCATAATGGAAAAAACCTTGGACGGTCCAACCATGAAAATTCACTATGATACAAGAATTACACAAGGATGAAAAATGATTTACAAAACTGACTCGAATCCTTAAAGCCTTGATGCATTTTCCTTTGACGTTCTTCATAAAGATATGCAAGAACCCACCTACGAATTTCCATAACGTGTTCTCCACACACGTCTTGGCATTCATCGATCTTAGATAAAAAAAGACCACAGTAACACATAGTCCATCGCGTCAAACCACAATACAAATAGAATCCACCGTATGAAAAGTACTAAACAAATATAAAGAGTAAATGAACTTTGGTGCTAAGTAAGATATATCAAACAAGCATATTTAAATTAAACGACCTCAAAAGTATTGGTTGAAACTTAGGTTTCGAGGCTATAAGATTTATCTTGAAAAATATTTTTTTCAAAGCCTCTTAATAAAATAATAGAAAACATGGAAATCGAGGAAGCACAAAAATGAGGAAACTCGTTAGAACAAAAATGTTAGGGTCATTTAAATGGAATTGCATAACTCGTTTAAATGAAATAAATCTCATTCAAATGAACTTTCTAAACCAGTTTGAAAAGAGATCAAACAACCTTCAAACGACATCCCACTGTAAATCAGAGAAATTTAGTTCGATCCTCATTTGAACCCCGTTCAAATGAAATCCCAATCTCGTTTGAACCACTGAAAAATATCGTTCAAAGGGCTCGTATAAATTTGTTTGAACCGGACAAATTTTTGTACTAACGACTTTAATAAAAATTAATTTTTCTTTCCTTTTTATAAAAATGACCTCAAACATTTTTAAAATAACACCTTCCAAGGATAAAAACTAATAAGCATTCATACCTTATTATATCTATCGACTTTGAAGATGAAACTTGGCACAAAGTACGACACGATGATGTAGGCGCTTTAACTTGGCTGCTATAGTCTTCAATTACACATCACAGGCTTGAAGGTTAAATAACTCAAGTTTTAACATATAACTGAAATGATTTTGTCCAAACGAAATAAAGAAAAAATACATAAAAATTGACTATATTGGAAAATTTTCCTTACTTTTTAAGAAGATTTTACAAAATTTACTTTGTCCTCAAAGTTTAGATTTAACATAAGGTTTATCAAATCTAATAAAATATTTATCAAAAAGAAGATTGAGTATGAGGTAAAATAATTTTTACCAACTTCTTTAATATATCTTCTGTGGAAATTTTCACATCCTTAGCGGAGATTAAATCATTTTCAGAGGGGTTATTTTCTCATTCAAAGAGTCATTAGAATCTTTACATTCCTTTAACTTACATTGTAAAACATACAAACTTTCTTGCAAATATTTATTCTCATTCTCCACCAAAAGGAGACTCGTGCTAAGAGATAATCGTTGAGCTTCCACATCGATCAAAAGGGACCCTGGCATTTTCAAATACACTTTTTGTTTTTCACATTTCTTATGTTGAATGGAAGTTTTTAAGAACCGTTTCGTAACTTTAGCATTTTCATAAAAGAGTTTAGCATAAGCACGTTGAAGGTCTCCATCTTCTTCATTAATGGAACTATCATAAGAATAGTTTGGGAGAAGATAATGTATCAATATTAGTAGAGAATTTATCATCAATGAATGAAGTTTGACATAACCATTAAAAGAGCTAAAAAATATGTAGGTTCAGCACTGTCCTTAAAAATATTCGTACCTCTAAACATAACATTGTTCTCTATATCAACACAAATGCACTATCTTCCTCTAGGATTTTTAACCTTATCAAAAGAGGACTAACCTCTAATACCAGTCGATAGTGTGTCTTGTATATAGAAATGGAGACTCACCAATAATTATTTTAGTCAACCTAAAAGTCTATGTTCTAATATTCACCAAAACGTTTTCAACTAAATCATATTTTAATCTTGTTTAAGAATGTGAGTGATAAAAGATGCATAAAAGATAAATAAAAACATAACACCGAATGTATGAGGAGAAAAACTCAATAACGGGAAAATCTCGGGCAATATAATAATCTCACTAAAAACTTGGTAAAGACTTACATAGGAGACTAACGACTAACAATACTTTTTTCGCTAACTCACACTCACACTTTTTCCATCAATATTCAGTAAGACGTAGATCTCTATACACCGATAGAATTTCTCAACATCTCTTATGTTTTGAGAAATGTTAATAATGTTTTACAAGCCTTCTTCCACAACTTTTGAGTTCCCAAATGATTTGAACTCTAAAAATCACTTCAAACTTCATAACACTTAATTTTTTTTAGTCTAAAATTGCTTTACCTAAGTAACTCATACCGTTAAACATATACACAATAATAAAAGTATAGAAAATAGAGTAAAAGAGAGATAAACGCGAGATTTATACTGGTTCGACTGCTAAAACGAGCATACATCCACTATGGATTTTGATTCTCGTTATATTCATGTAACAGTACACATTTGAGGGCCTTAGAGGCATACAAAAGGAGATAAATATGTTAAATGTGTAACCATACAAGTTTTTTGTAATGAAGGTTACACCCTTTCAGTGTAGATAGGAGGGAGGCTGTAGATGCTAGTGATCCAGGTTACTGGAGTAGGTGACTTTAGTGTGGACTCAGGTGTAGAGAGAGGAAAAAAAGTATTGGGTAGAACTTCGTTACCCAAATATAACTCTCTAAATGAGGAGGTGAGGAACTCTATATAGTAGTTGGTAGGCGTGTCACGTACCCAGTGCACATGACTTTTGGATAAGTATTGGTTAGATGGAATCTTTTCAGAAATTGAATGATTGGCGACCCAGTGCTCACATGTCAGGGTTCACGACCTATACTTCTGGAGTTAGGCTATTCTTAAGGGTCCGTGGCCTCGAAAGCTCCCGACTGTATCCTTTTGAGGTAGTCTTGTTCTTAATATCCATAACTTGTTTATGTATTAAGACTTTTTCTTATGTATTAATGGGGCAAGTCGAATATAATATGCGGCTTGGTTAAGTACTAGGTCGTGGCCTTCTTTACAGGATAATTTTCTTGCCAGTAGTTGAGAATATCTTCCTTATGTGATCCTGGGCTTCCATGTGCCGTGTCTCGTGTCTATTGGTTGATATATTTTGGGTATAACAGAATCCCGCTAACCCTTAGTAATAAGAGGTGAGTGATTTTGTGTTGGGTCTTAATTCATGTCCATGAAATTTTTCCTCAATGATGAAGCCTTTCGTTACCAGGATGCCCTGATGATGTTACGACCTATTGGGGGCTAGAGTTTGGTAGATGATGAAGCGTAGATGAGAGGATGATGTCTCAAATGATGTCGTGTCCCGGTGCTAAGGGGTTTCAAATTATACGATGTTTTTAATTCCGTAACCCCTTATATAAATTCTTAAAAGGTCGTGGCCTCAT
This sequence comes from Sambucus nigra, assembly GCA_949130495.1. NCBI lineage: Eukaryota > Viridiplantae > Streptophyta > Magnoliopsida > Dipsacales > Adoxaceae > Sambucus > Sambucus nigra. The sequence continues at coordinate 658,110,489 of OX422213.1, read as the reverse complement.
TACCTATTTTCAAACTTGAGAGAAAATAACTTGGCAATTTTCGATGAGGTTGAGCGATATTTGGCAAAAATATGAATCAATTTTTAGAGAAACCTTTCTTCGATTCCACTTTTCTTTTCTTCCCCTTCCCTGAAACGGCGCCAAAAACTTAACGAATAAAAAATATGAATAAAAAATATGAACCTATTTTCTTCCCCGGCAACGGCGCAAAAAACTTGACGTGACTAAGAATTTGTCTCAAAAGTGCGTTTTCTCTAGGCTCAAGTGCAAGCCTGTCGCGTTAGTAATAATCCGACAAGTCGGGATCGTATCCACGGGGATTAACAATTGGCACGTGTGTAGGAGAAGTTATTAAATCTTGAAATGATTTCTCAAAAGAAATAGGAAAAGATGATTAATGATTGGGAAATTTCTAGTGAAATAAAACTTTTCTTTCAAGAAAAAGAAACTAAAAATTGTGAAGAAATAAGATTGACAAATGAGAGAAAATAGGGTAGGGTACAATCCCTCAAACCTTAACGAATTACCGTGTAGAATACTAAAATTTAAAATTAAAATTCTTCACTAAATCCAGCCTTTATAAATCCTAAGCATTACATATATGAAGGATCTATCCCTCATCATATGAAATCAAAAGTAAATATAAAGCGGTGAATGAACAATTACACTCGCAAAGCGTTCTTAAACAACTCAAGTAGCTAGGGCAAGAGAGATTAAAAGATTGACTATGTTTGTATAATTTTCATTCACGATTCGGTCAGAATTTAATTTACCCTCTATTTTCTATATAAGTAATTTGCCTCGGAGTGAGTTCATGTACCCCGGACCTTAATAATTTAGCTAGACATGATTTGATTAAAGAACAACTTCATACACAGAATTATAGATCTAACAACTATTGAAAATAATTTGCAAAACAATTGAAATTTAACTAACATAGATACCAACTAAGAGAATGGAATTGTTATACTTGATTTCAGCAACAGGAAAAAACTTGAATCTAGAAATTGTAGTCACTCTCTCAACCTTACAGACTAGGGTTTATGAAAACTCCTATGAAAATTTCCTAACTTCTGAATTTCTCTCTCTAAAATTGACCTAAAATCTACCTCCTTAGAATGAGGTAGGGCATGGGCTTTTATTGCTCCAAGTACTACGAATTAGACAGCCAGAGTTTCTTGTGGCGCAATATTTCACCAGCTATGCACATCAAAATCTTCACAATAAATTCCAGGATTTCGCATGACCGGACCGGTCCAGATATCCCTCGGATCGGTCCTTTTTTCAGCCACTGGATCGGTCCTTTTTTCATTCTACCGGATCGGTCCGGTCCCTACCGGATCGGTTCTGCTTTCATCGATTTGTCATCCATCCGGGGTCTACTGGACTTAGATCATTTCGGATCGGTCCGGTTCCCACCGGATTGGTCCAATTTTCTTCCATGTTGACTTTTCCCTTTCATCTTTGACTGGCCATAACTTTTGATCTCGAGCTCCGATTTGAGTGTCGTTTCTTCTGATATTCTTGTGAAATCAAGCACTTCAACTTCCCTTTAGGTGTCTAATTCGAATTCTGGATAGAAATTTACGCTTTTGCCCTTTGACTTTTCTTCCTTTCCTTTCTTCCGGTTTCTTTCTCTCTTTTCTTGCCCTAAATTCCTGTCAAATCCATCAGAAATACACGAAACTCGAGGAAATTGTTAGAAACAATCAATGGCAATGATATGGAATAAAAATGATTCAATTACCTTATTCGGGATATCAAAATCACTAAATTCAGGGGATAAATTCAGAAGAATTTATGCTTGGTCAATTCCACTTTGCTTTTCTTCCCCTTCCCTGAAATTTCTTTGTTGATTCATTTGTATTTAACCTTGCTTCCAATTACATGCTTTTATTTATTATTTTAAAACTCACGAGGTCTTATTAGAAATTTTGCGATTTAAAGTTGGGTCTTTTTGCCTTTTTCATTTATGCTTCCATAGCTTAAATTTGTGATTCATAAAGACCAAGTCGTGATTAAAATACGAAATAAATTTTAACTCTGAACCTAATTGAGTTCTTAAATCACGAACTAGCAAACTGTAATCCCAAGTCTAATGTTGAATCCATGTTTTTATGTTTTTGGATTTGGGTTCATCCGTGAAGAACATTTCAATATATGTTTGATATTGAGGAGTTTTAAATGGATATTGTGTGTGAAATATTATTGACGAGAGGTTATTGACGTATAATCCATAGTTAGATTTGTGCTTTAGGCTAGAAATGGACAATTGACATTAGTTTGGAGGATTTTAGGGTTGGTTTTAGGCCAAGAACACGAACTGATGTTCGTGGTTGTTCTTGATCAAAACCCTAGTTTTTGCCATTTTGATCTTACCAACCCATTTAATTAAGAAGACCAGGTTTTTTCTATTATGGACGTGAACCTTGGATATAAATTGTGGCCTTAACTAGCTGACTAGACTAAAGGTTAAAGTTGATGTATTACTCCATAACTTTGTACTTGTGCTTGGATCTTCACCTGTCTTTCACTTGGAAAGATTATTGGATATGATTCGTTTTTCTTGCTAATTTATGGGTTTCACTAGATAAAGTTTTTTGTGGTATGGGGTATTTTCAAAATGGATCATTGCTGAAAAGAAAAAATTAATAAGGATTTCAAATTATCTTAACTTAAAGTGAGGTTTGCAGATGTTCTTAACTATTTACAGTTGTAGCTTATGTATGTTAGGTTCCTTTTGTTATATGAAAGATGTATTGATTATCTTTTATCTTTTTCTTTGTTTTTTAGTAACTTTGTGTAACTTCTCATTCTCAGCTTGTATTCTTGTTCATTTTACTAAAATCTGTTTCTTGATCACAAAGAGAGCTTCATGAACACGATTTTATATGAGTTAACACAAAAGATGAGATCGATGAAGAGGAATATGAGTTTAATTATGATCGAGTACGTGTTTTAGAGGAAACGCATAATAAAGATATTACACAAAATAGTCTATAACTCCCTAGCCACCATGCGATGCATAATCAAATGATAGCTTATCAAGTTAATAAGTAGACATCCATTGTTTTCACAATACTCAATATAAAATACTACTTCAATAATAGATTTGGATGGTTTTCAACCCTAAACACCACTATGTTGAATGGTACGTTTATTATAAAAATAAATAAGGCATACTTCCTAACGTTGTAGTGTATATTTACTTAGATATAAAAGTTGATCGTTGTGAAACCCTATTTAGTAATGGAAGTGGAGAATTCACTCCTTAGAGTTGGTTGGCTTTTGTAAAGTGTATTTTTTCCATTGACTATGTAAATATATGTCCAACAACTAAACAGTTTTATCATAAGATCTCTTGGTAAAATAGCCTTGAGTATATGACTATATTTTGGTGAGTCCTTTGCAAAATTTGGTGAAGAAAAAATTGTATATTGGTGGAATATGATCTTAAAGAGGTATTCAATTTGTTTTGAAGATTTTTTCCTTAATTTCTCTATATTGATAAAATTATCTTACATTTGATTTGACTTAGGTAACTCGCTATTATAGTTAAGTATGCAAACCTGATCATACAAATATTAATAAATCATTGAGCTTGTTTCATCTCTGCCATTCGAAAGGTCACTAATAGGAGCTAATGCAATCTTTGCACCAATATTTTTAAGAAAAACAAATGCATAAACCTACAACAATATAATAAACCATCAAAAAGTCAATACTTTTCTTTATAAATGCCATTAATTTGAAAGGCTTAACAATCCTTAGCATAATTCAAATTTGAAACTCGATTATCTTGAGGCTTACTAAAGAGATATCCAAAATTCAAATTAGTTACTATTACTTGAAGTAATTATTGTCATTATCATACATAGTGTAAGCAAGAAAGAGATGACCATGAAACACTTTCGATAATTCCATTTAAGCATAGCCTATAATTACTTAATTCCTCATAAGCATAACCTGCAATTATAGAAGAGATAATCGTGTTATGCTTTGCATCAACTTTTTATTCTCCAATGCTACTTCTAGGCCTATAAGTTCAATACTTGGTGGTTTTCAAGGGTAATAACCAATAGGTAATACAACTACAATTATGAAATAATTTCAAATAAAGAACATAAACTTACATCGTGGAAATATACAGATTAATAGGCATATATGATGGTAATACAACTATCTTAGAAACTTTGTTTTAGATAATGCAGGTTTTATAAAGCAATGGGAAGACATAAGCTGAACTTACCATTCCACATTTTCCTAAATACGAGTAATTCCAACATGAAATAATATTTATTAAAATCGATATGATATAATAAAAAATTTAATTCAAAATTAAAATTCCACTATATGTATAAAATTTTTAAAAATAATTACGACCTATACGATATAATAAAATAATTTTTATTAAATCATGACCACTAATATTATTCGACACCAATATAAATAAATCTCACTGGATATGGTAATAATTTTGCCTTTAACCCCTTTGGTACGAAATCCTATATATGGTCTTGGCATCTACTAAAAAGTAAAAAAAACACTATAAGTGCAACATCCATATTCAAGAAAAAAATAATATGAAAACGTATTAGAAAAAACAATTGCTGTAACTCCTCAATTCGCTCCCAACTATCTGCTCTTAGACCATATCCAACCAAACTTACCTAAAATTGTAGTGTTAAAGATAGGATCATTATTTTTACATCATAATCCACATTCTATAAAGAGAAATGATAGTATATAAATGCCCTAGAACTAACTAAAATACAAGGCTACACTTATAAGTTATGCTATATTGGACCGTGTGACATTGCAGGTATATCATAATATGTGCATACATTAATATATATTGTGAATGTAGTGTCAAATAAAGTATATCTGCATTAATATACCATTCATAATCTTCAATCCGCTTTAATAAATTAAGTATATTTATAATTGAGAGCATGTAGTCGTCGCTTAGGACACAAATTATTTGTAAAAAAATGTACTAGAATACAAGTAGGGAAATTCCAATTAGCATTTAGTAATGAAACAAATCCAAGATCCATATTCAATTAAATATGTACGGATAATATTTTTACAAAACCAATTGCTTAAAAAACTAATATCTCATCGAGTCTAGAGTTTATAAGACTTACACAATAGTGAGAAATATTTATTTGTTTGCATGGATGAAAAGTAAGGTTGAACAAAACCAATTAAAGAGTACAACCCAACCCCAACACGAAGTAATTCGAAATAAATATCACAATATATAAATAATAAACATGCTCAATAAAGATGTTAAAATTGGAAGAAAATCAATCATATCAGAATTTACACATAGGGCAAGTGATAATCAATTGAAGTTTAAATAAAAAACAAAATCAATTAACTAAACTGATATAGATACATAGAACTGTGAGCAGCAAAGAACGATATAAACACACATTTACACACAAACACTCATAGTCTTATACGATACAGGGACAAAGCAAGAAATTTGGTGATTAAGACATTATACCTCACTTGGAAATCAAAACAAAATGATTATTGTTCCGCGCCTCACATCAAAATTAATTATTATGCAAAAATCAACCTAGGGCTTAGGAGCTAGAGGAAAATCTCGTGGAAGATGTGTGTGTGGGGGGGGGGGGGGGAGCTTATGAATAATGTAGGATTTATAAGTTGAGGAAAAGATTGTGAAAGATGAGGGAACGGTAATTGATGTGGTTTTAGAGAATGAATTTTATGAATGATAGAGTGCCAATTTTGCTTACACTTTTTAGGACTCAGTTACACTTTTAGATTGGGGGAATAATAAAATCACATATATAGCTATATTTTTTTAACACTTACAAATTATGTAAGGGATAGAAACCTTTGTTAATTTTGTAAGTGTTGTAAACGCTTACAAATTAAGTATTTTATTAGTTGTAAAATAGCTATTGTGGTGTAGTATACCTACGAGAAGAAGAATTCCTTCCCTCCTAGACGAGTCTGACATCCTATTTCTTCAAATTATCAATGCTCAAAGAGCAAGGATGTTGGGGGACCATCTGACCAGTCAATTTGGGGGATTCCCCCATCAAGTTTCAAGCTTATCTTGTGAACAAACAAGACTGAAACTAGTCTTAATGTTGTCGTTTTTCTCACCTGATGCCCAAAAAAATGAAAAGGCCCTGTTGTGATAGAACTGGCCAAAAACCCTAGTTTGGCCCTTGCATTACTAAAGAGGGCATGCTTTCATGCCAATAAGGAGGTGGACGACAAACTCTCCACTAACTACTTTATCTCCCACTCCATCCAGGCATTGTCTTTGGTAAGTCTCAATATCTTCTTTCAATATTTTACTTAGACATTTTATATTTGCAATAAATCTTTATTCGGCACTTTCCTTGTAGTTCCTGGTGGAATTTATCGATATCCTGGACAAAAGAGATGAATAGGATAAAGCTAAAGTCAATATGAGGTGCACCTTAGAAACTTCCCAGAACCTTTTTTATGCCTCAAAGAAGGCCTATGAGATTGAAAATAAATCTAGAGATCCATCAGGATATGAGAATAAGCAGTTGAAAAAGGTCATCGATGAATCTGCTCAGACTCTTTTAAAGCTTTATCTATGAAGGACCAAATCCATGACCAAATATAGAGCAAAACCTTTGGCCAAACCAAGAAATAGTTGGACTACATTCGTAAGTCCCATTTTACAAAAGTAGGGAATGGGGATTTGGTCAAGGCATGAGTAACTCCTAAGTTCAAACTCTTCAATGAGAATAACCCAGACCCCCCCCAAAAAAAAAATCTAGATGAGGAAGAGGCCGGGGATTTAGGTAATGGGGAGAGGAAGGATGGTACCGAGGAAGAAAATGAGGCAACACACCCGAACAAGAGGTTGATCAACCAAGAGCGGGTGAAAGAGAAGGAGGGCCAAGCTAGTGAGATTACCCTAAGACCTTTTATTCTCTGTATTTTCCTGCATGTTGTTTACTTTTCATTGTAAGGTATTTACTATCCTTTTACATTAATGAAAAAGTTTTTTTTTTTACCATGGTGTTTTATTCTTAATTCCTTTTGTTTGTTAGTGAATTCTTATTTTGTGCTCTATTTTCTGAGTGCCATTCCTTTTTGGTCTTAGTGGCCCGATAACAAGTTGTCCTCGATGCTAGTGGCCCCAAAAGATGAATATCTAGACTTGAACCTTGGTCAGGAAGCTCCCGCATGAGATCGAGAAGAATTATTATCAATCGTCTTGTAGTCCAAAATATGACTAGTGTAATGTTGAGTAGGCTAGGATGAGTACCTCCCTTAAACCCAAAGTAAAAGACATGTTAAATGTTATCGAATTGTTAGGTAGAGAAAAAAAATATTTAAGGGTCACCTCAGTAAGGTAGAGAAAACCTTTAAACAAAACCAGGAGGCCAAGAGAAGTTTACACAAAATATCATGATACTAAGATACTAATTTTCTATAGGGACTCGAGGAGTCTGGTTAAAGGGGTATAAACAGGGTTAAATTGATGATCTGACAAAATTAGATGAAGCTAATTTAGTCGCTTATAAGCATGGATGAATGAATGATTTAGTCATCATGAGGGTTCCGAGTGACTCCTAATTTTGGTGTTGCTATGGGATGGATTGCTTGTTTTTTTAGATTCCACTTGTTGGAAGTGATAAGTGTTGGATCCATGCAAATGCCATATCAATTCAACTAATAAGGGACTATCTCCTCGACCATGATAGTCACAAAGATTTTTTCTAGATCCAACCAATTCGTCGTGCTAGAGTGACCATCGAGATGGAGAGATGAAGATGAAATACTTATTCATCCTTTTCCTATCAAGTTTTGTAATTCATCAAACGATTACTTGTAATTGAACTGAATATGAATGAAATTACTTACATAATTCCATGTCTTGCATTTTTTTATTTGTATGTCGGTTATATTTTATTAGTTATCTTATCTTTTACGATAAGTTTCGTCAAACTACTTTAGGCCCATGACCAACTATGACAAACATGTACCTGGTCATAGAGAAATCTACCTGTTTAGGATTTTAGTTTACCAAAGTCGTAACACTTAGTGCTTTGGCATCCGTCGTATTTTTTTTTTCTTACCAAGGCAACTCTTGATGTTTTTTTGTTCATTAGTGATGAAAGGATGTAACCATCTAAAGAGATAAAATGTTTTAAAAATAAAATTTCGTAAGGTTGGATGCATTCCAGTCCCTAGGATCTTCCCTGCACCTATATTTTTTAGTTGTTACGCTCCTTGGGGGTGGTCTCTAACTTTCCATCTGATGGCTTCTTTGTGTCATCGATCATCTTTCTGAGGATGTGATATCTGACATAGAATTTCCTTAAATTGAATCCTTTTTTTCCATTTTGTAGCCAACTGTTGTTGGTATGAGGCCAGTTTGATTAAGGCTTGCTATCTTTTTTCATCATCCACCTCGAGCCCACTCCAGATGATTTATTCATTTGTTGTTGGATCATCAACATTTTTGTTCGTGGTTTGTAAGACATGTTTCAGTGGAATTATGACTTCCATTCCATAAGACAAGGAGAAGCGAGCTTCCCCTGTTGACCTCTTAGGTGTTGTTCGATATGCCCAGAGGACATTGGGAAGTTGTTCCACCTAAGTGACTTTATCCTTATCCAACCTTTTCTTTATTCCACCAATCACTATTTTGTTGGAATCTTTATCCTTCCCATTGCTTCGAGGGTAGGCCACCGAACTGTAGTAATAATTTATGTTATGGTTATTGCATAAGTGTAAGAATTATATGATGTTGAATTACATCCCACTGTCGGTGAAGATCGCTCGCAGCACACCAAAATGGGTCACAAAATTCCTCCAGATAAATATGATCATATTGATATCCCTTATGTTCACTAAAGGTTCAACCTTTATCCATTTTGTGAAGTAATTAGTGTCGATCGGGATGTACTTTTTATTTCTTCGTATAATAGATAGAGGGCCCACAATATTAAACCCCAATTGAGCAAAAGGCTATAGAATGGTCAGTGACTTAAGATCGATGGTTGGTTAGTGAAGCATGGGCGAGAACTCTTAACATTTCGTGCACTTTATGACATACACAACTATGTCTTTATCCAAGTAAGTCCACCACTGCCCTTTTTGATGGCCCTAATTCTAAAAACCTTCCTCTGATATGACTTCCATAAATTCCATCGTGCTGCTCATATAGGACTTGATCGATGTCGCTTCGATAGACACATTGTAGGTATGGGCCTATGAAAGACGGTTTATAAATATTCCCCTTAAGTGATAGGTATAATTGAGAATATTTGACCTTGGTCTGACAGGCTTGCTTCTTATCGACGGGTAAAATATCCTCTTATATGTAAGGTATGATTGGATCCATTCAACTTTGAGTTTTTTTTTATGGCAAGGACTTATTCGATAATCTTTATTTTTTTATGATTAGTTGAGTAAGGTAATCTACCTCAATTGTTCTTTTGAGGTTGGATTCGATGGTTGAACCCAAAGTGGCCAGAGCATCTTCATGGATGTTATTTCCTCATGGAAACTATTTTATATGAACTTTTTTGAAATTGGCGATCAAGTCTTGGACAAACTATAGTTATGCCAACTTTTTTTCATCTCTAGCATTATAGTCTCATGATATTTTATTAGATACCAACCTTGAGTCACAAAAGATGTCAAGATGACTTGCATTGAGATATATGGCCTTTTTAAATCTGATGATGAGAGCTTCATACTCAGCCTCATTGCTCGATGTTTCAAAGCTAAGTTTGATTCCCTGTTCGAGCGTGTCCTGGTTTAGAATTGCAAGAATTAGTCTTACTCCCACCTTTTTTGAGTTAGAGGTTCCATCGACATGGAGCATCCATTTATTGAGCTGGTCAAATTCTCCAAAGTTATCTTAGTCAGCAAATTTGCATTCATTGGGCTCTCGCCGTTTTGTGAACTCAGTGATGAAATCTTCTAACACCTGACCTTTGATTGCATTTCTAGGTTAATAATTGATAGCGAACCTCCATAGTTCCACCGACCACTTGGACATTCGTATAGAGATATTAACCTTTTTGAGGAACACATTGAGCAGGAAGGATGTGGTAACTATGACTAAATAGGTTCAAGATAGTTCTTTAATTTTTATGAAAAAATCACCAGAGAGAAAGATAGCATCTACGGAAGAAGGTAGAGTTTATCGGCATCTAGTAGAGTATTGTTAAGATATTACATCGAGTCTTGGTTCCTATCCTTTTTGCATATTAAGGCCGTTAACTGCGTGGTCGGACATCGCGAGATATAGATAAATTGTATGTCTCGGATATGGGACCAGGAGTAGAGGTGGTCGGCTTAAATAAAGATCAATCTCCTCAAGTGCCTTTATACATTATTCGTTCCAAGCCATGCCCTTCTATTTATTTAAGCATTGAAATAATTGTTTGTACTTATTAGAAGACTTAAAGATGAAGTGGTTGAGCACTGCTAACATTTTGATCAACTTTTGAATATCTCTGACTGTTTCTGGTGGCAGAACATTAGTGATCGCCTCCATATGGTTAGGGTTTTCTTAAATCCCCCTTTGGCTAACTAGGCATCCCAAGAACTTCCCAGACTGCACTCCAAAGTAAAATTTGGCAATGTTGAGTTTCATCCTGTAATATTTTAGATCGAATGTCTTTGCCAAGTCCTGCAGATGATCCCCTTTATGCTTTCTCCTAATAATCATGTCATATATATAGACCTCCATTTTTTCCACCCAGATGGTTTTTGAACACCTTGGTGACGAACTGATGGTAAATCGCTCCTACATTCTTAAGTCAAATGACATGACCATGTAGTAGTACAAGCCAAGGGTGGTAATAAATGATCTCCTTTCCTAGTTGGGACAGAATAGAGGGATCTGATGATACCCTTCGTATGCATCTAATAAACTTATTCGTTCATGACTGGCAGTAGCGACGAATAACTAGTCAATCTTCGAGAGAGGAAAGATGTCTTTATGATGAGCTTTGTTGATGTAAGTGAAATCTATGCCGACTATCAACTTTCTATTACTCTTTTTAACAATCACTTGTTAAAAGAGACACTTGGGGAATTGAACTTCTTTAATAGACCTTGCCTCCAGAAGTTTGCCCACTTCTTGTTCCACAAACTTCACCTTCTTTGGGGTTATTCGATGCACTTTTTATGTAATCGACGGGTGTAAAGGGGTGTCCCAACCAAAGATTGATTAGCTAAATTGATTCCATACTTGGCAAATAAATAAGGAAGACAAGGATCACCCGAGGGATCTCCCACGAAGACCCTCTATAGACATTCCTTGAAGGATGCCCCTCGAATGCAAAAGTTATTCAAATAATGATATCTTGTAATATAGAGCAGACGATATTTGATTATGTACTTCATTTATTTAGCAAGATTACTTTGTAATATGGGCGCGATTGTTCGGTACCCTCGAGGGACTATGCTTGAAAGGGGATGGAAGAGTTTACATGCTTTATCGAACGACCTCCTCTTGGAACCTCGCAGGGACATGGTTTGGAGGATTAAGAGAAAGGAAGTGTTGGGATTGAAATAACCAATCCTATTGGAACACTTGAGCAAAACTTCATCCAGTACAAAAGGTTTCTTGAGCCATTTACAGTCGAGCTACCATGATTAAAACCTATTCGGGGAAACCTCCTTGAGGAACCCCAGTCTTGTTTATCTGGCCTAGAAATAGTTCTTAGCCAACAAACATACTAAATTACTCGAGCCACCTCAAGCTATACACCATTCATTTGATTGATGTGACCACACATCTAGTGGGGTCACTGTTAATCCACTTTATGATGTCATATCGTCCGACATTAGGGTACTCGAAATCATAGCACTCAATTGCGATTATCCTTAGGATGGCAGACCTAGGCCACTAAACCTAATTTTGGTAGCCTTTGAGTTGTCACGTCACATCCCTCATTAATACCACCATGCTTCTAATAGGTTAGGTAGTTTTTTGCCAAAATATTCCATGCATTTAATGTAGTATCTTGAACATTAATGCGACGGTAGTTTAGCATTCAATGCCAGTCAATCATATTTAATGCCAACAAGGTTACTTGAGTAACATTGCCTTCGTATAAGTAGTTCAACCAAATAGTTTACAAGGATGACAATCTTGTTCCCAAATTGATGTTGGATTTTCCTTATACACGAGAGCTTGTGTGAGAGAACATTTATTATTCAAACATTCTCCTTACATCCATTAATACCCAAACCATTTAGTGTTAGCTGATCTTGAGGTTCCTTCTTGCCCTTATTGTGCCGAGAGTGCTTGCTCTTTCTCCCTCTGACAATGTTATTTGTTGGCCCCATCTATTTATTGTATTTATAGTGCATTTATGGTGTAAAGATCACACGTAATACTATCTTGAGTATTGAATGTTATTGTCTCTCTATCACCTATATTTATCATCAATATTAAATATTGTCCTATGCATTAATCTCGATCTTGATAAGGGGCTACGCCTTGTATGATACTAATTGTATTCCAAGAACCCACAAATTATATTTGGACACTCTTCCTAGGAGGTATTCTCTTTTGAAAAGATTCCAGAGGATAATACTTCCAGGACCATTGATTTTGATGCCATGCAGCGTGAGGAAGAGGCAGATCTTATTGTATTTCCTGAAGAAGTGAGAGTGACACGAACGAAGCTTGGCACAATAGCTACTATTGTGACGGAGATGCCAGGTGCACAGGCAAGAAGCAGCCCAACGCAAATGGTGGGGCTCATGGGGTTATTTACGGAGTTCATCAAAATTCTAGCGGACCAGGCGATGCTAGGAATTAACGGAGGAACAAACTCATTCATGACGCCACCGACGGGGATATCAGCTCCCTCCGTTACAGGTGGAGTTACCACTCCTGCTTTTAATAGTGTTCCTCTTGCTGCTCCACTTACTTTCGATAATGTACCTCCCATTGCTCCACCCCTACTATCCTACCTATAATATCAAGACTAAGAGATCAAGGCTATGGAATGGCTTCAACGGCACATATAACGATTGAAGGTGCAGGGAAGAGTACGCCAGTTATGCTAGCTATGCCGGCTGTCGTGATAACACCGACGATTAGCACCCCACCACCTATCAAGGAAGAGATGAAAAAGTAGTTGTTAAAGTTTATAGTAGAGTCTAAAGCTGGAGATAGTTCCTCAATGTATGATGACTTTCACAATTTGTACTCAGAGGAATATAATAACGAATCCTACCTAGTGGGGTATATTCCACCAATATTTGAAAAGTACACGGGGAATGGTGTAAACCCTAAAGAGCACCTAAAACGGTTCATTGAAAGACATGGGGCCCATTATAATGACAAAAAACTGAGTCTCAGGGATTTTTCAAAGTCCCTGACGGAGAAAGCCTACACGTAATACTCACACTTGGCTCCAGGTAGCGTGGTCACTGGGGAAGAGTTTTATATTTTGTTCGTACAAAAGTTTTATTTTAGTTGAGGATGAGTTTACACTTACACAACTGGTGTGAGAGAAGCAAAAGCCATGGGAGGATGTTATTGCCTACATTAGGAGGTTTCACGAGCGCTCCCTGTATGTAAGGGAGGAAACTCGAGAAGATAAGCTCTTGCAAGTGTGTACAGAAGGGTTGCTGCCAGAATATATCTGTCATTTGATCAATAAAACATGAGAGGGTATGTTCACGTCATTTCTAAAAGCATTAAGGAATATTGCCTTGGTCCCCCTGTCTAGTCATGTTTACTACTAAGGCCATTAGTTACCTCGGGGAAAGGAATACCCTTGAGGGTAAATTATGCAGATGATGGAGGTAGAGGTGAAGACAGTAGTGGACGAGGAAGAATAATTAGAGGCAATAAGAGAATGTTTAAAAGCGAGGAGGATTCCCCCGAAATACCATGTTCGATGGAGGAAGCTCTAAACCTATATGATCTCATGGTTTGAGACAAAGTATGTAGAGCAGTCAACGTCAATACAACGCAACTTTCTTGAGACGAAAGAGAGAAGTCGAACTATTATGTTATTCACAATAGGGTAAGTCTCTCGATCAAGGTATGTTTTTCACTGAGGCAGTTGATAGATCACCATGTGAAGAAGGGAGACATTGAATTGCCATAAGGCAATGTAAATGATAATCCCCTATCGGCTTATGGGGTTAACATGGCCATTGCTTTTGACGAAGAGGCTGAGCAGCTGTTGAAGGATCCGTGGATCCTAAATAAGGACTTTAAGGAGTATTTGGAATAATGTACCTTCAATACGGATCAGCTAGAACAGGAAGATAAGTTAGACGAAGACGATAAAGATGAAGATGGCCCCATCAAGAGTCTTGGCAGACAAATAGGGGCCTGTTCTTTGGAGATAATAAATGCAGTGATAGCCTACGATGAGGCTGCTTACAGAGATGTAGAAGAATTTTATGAACTCTAAGAAGAACAAATAGATACTTAGGTTGAATGCTCAACAGTTGCGCGCTCGCAGAAGTTCAGTTAGTTCTTCGATCAGGTTGGGCTGCTTGAGCACTCATGACTGGAGGTCACTCAAGCCATCCTGAAGATCTCTAAGAGGAACATAGCACCCCACCTAAAATAGAAAGGTCCTGTGGACAAGCTAGTGAGGAGATATCTTTCTGAAGTCACGTTTTTGAAAGAGGATAAATTGGTCAGGTACCCTCATAAAAGACCACTTTATGTTACAACGTCCGTAAATAATTGTGTTTTCTACTATGGATAGAGGGTAATCCATTAACATAATGTCCATCGGATCTTTTTATGCTACTGGATTATTTGAAAATAGAATAGTACCGCACTCGTTGGCCATCTCGGCGTACGATAACCAGTCATCTAAATCTGTGGTATATATCAGCGTGGGCATCACAATGGGAAATATTACTTCCCATATTAAATTCCACATCATGGATTGTGAGCCATCATACCAGCTGCTAGTAGGAAGGTTTTTGATGCACACCCATGGGTTGGTGCCCTCCACTTACCACCAATTTTGGTAAGGAGAACATAAAGGGCAAAGAGGTGGTCATTAAAGCATCTAAAAAGCCCTTTATGAAGCAAGAATCACACTTGGTGGACGCTGCTTTTTACACCAAGTTTTTTGAGGAAGTCACAATGGTAATAAAGTATACTGTAGGAATAAGGATTCCAAATGCTCAAGAAAGGGTGCGGGCACCTACTCGACCTGTGGTGACATATGAAGAAAGATGTGATCAAGAGCCAGTGAGGCCCTTAAGTTTGTCGAGGCAGCTGTACAATCGAATGAAGCCATGCATTGATCCAATGGAACACTAAGTCCAGACCCAGAGTGTTCCCAGTAAGCACTCTATGAGATAGTTAGAAGAGAACTATCGAAAGAGGCCCCATAGGGAGGAAATTTTGCGATAGTGCGAGAGAGTGGTTTTGCCTAATGATAGAATCATTTATAAATTATGAACGTGTGAGAAGGCATCTAAGGGCCTAGACCATGAGGCTGACCTGATTTATGAATGATTTTTGGTAGACAACTTAGGGCAATGCTTAGTGATTAACAACTCTAACATCCAAGAATTCGTAGAAGAGTTAGAAGAAGAGCTTGAGTGCATGAATGACAAACCTAGGCAGCAATTCTAAGAATTATAGAAGACAGATTTGGCTAAGGAGCACGATGATCCAAGCCCCATCTTTATCTCGAAGGACCTGAAAGAAGTCCCTTGAGAAGATCTGATCAAGTTTCTCCAGGAATTCAAAAACATTTTTGCTTGGAAATATACCGAGATGCCTGGGGTGGACAAAGAGGTGAGCTGCCACAAGTTGAGTGTTTTGCCATCGATTATTCGAGTAAAGCAGGCCACTCAAATGTACAAGGCAGAGTTAGATATGGAGATCAAAGAAAAGGTACAAAGTTTACTTATAGCGGGCTTCATTGTCCCTATTTAGCACCCAATTTGGTTATCTAGCATCTGCCCGTGGGAAAGAAAGACAAGATCCAGATTCGAATCTATGTGGATTTCAAATACTTGAATCGAGCGTGCCCAAGAAATGAGTTCCAATTTCCTTCCATTAATAGCCTAATTGATGCAACTACGGGACACAAAATATACAACTTCATGGATAGTTATGTGAGATATAACTAGACCAAGATGGATCTAGCTGATGATGATAAGATCACTTTTTGAATGCTTTGGGCAAATTCATGTACAAAGTTATGCCCTTTGGTTTGAAGAACATTGGAGACACCTACCAGAGGACTATGAGGGCTATCTTCCACGACCTATTTCACAAGATCGTGGAATTTTACTTTGATTACTTGGTAATCAAGTCCAAAAGGGAGACTTCTCACTTAGATGATTTGAGGAAGGTGTTCACCGAATGCAGAAAGTACAAGTTGAAGATGAACCCTATTAAATGTGTGTTCGGGGTGACAAGTGGAAAGTTCCTTGGGTTTATGGTGAATCGATAAGGCACTGAGATGGATTTGGACAAGCAACGGTCCATCCTTAATATGCCGAGCCCAAAATCAGCGAGGGAGTTGAAGAGATTCTTTGAGAAAGTCTCCTACTTGAGGAGGTTTGTACTATGGCTAGTATAAATGACACATTCACTAATGGAGCTTCTGAGAAAAGGCTCCAAGTTTTCATGGGAGAAGATACACCAGGATGCCATGGAAAAGCTGAAAGCATTCCTCATATCACCTCAGACGATGATTCCCATGAAGGCAGTTATCCCATCACGTCTATATCTCATATCTATCAAACGATATATTGGGGTGTTAATGGCCCAAAAGTTGGAAGGTGTGAAGAAACATGTTTATTACTTGAGTATGATTATACATGGGCCTGAGGCCAAATACACTAGCATCGGGAGGCATTATTTATCCCTTGTATTTGTAGCATAAAAACTTAGACACTGCATACTGTCATTCGTAGTCCATATCCTAACTAAGTGTGATCTAATAAATTTTTTTCTTGTTAGAACTTTACTAATAGTAAGGAAGCTCGATGGTTCTTAATACTCTCAGAATACGATCTTAAATTCTTAGTTCCTCGAGCCATCAAGAGCCAAGCTTATACAGGCTTGTTAACTATATTTCTCTCTAGTATATTTGATCCATATGTGGATGAGCTGCCAGGTGATGATCTCTAAGATAACTTTGTAACAGCCAGCATGGACGAATGAAGCATGGAATTTGATGGCTCTTTGACTAAAAAAAAGGAGGAGCATGCGTCATCTTAAGGAGGAACGAGGAAGAAAATCGACTATCTTTTAAGTTGGATTTCAAGCGTTCGTTGGATTTTAAGTGTTCGAACAATGAAGCCATATATGAAGCCCTAGTATTGGGGTTGCTCGAGGCCTTTAGAAGGGGCATCCAGGTCCTGATGATAAAGGGGGACTTCAATTTGGTGGTTAAATAAGTGGCAGCGGAGTTTGCCTTAACGCACATGAGCTTCGCACCTTACCGAATAATTATACAACTGTTTCTTGGGCAATTTTAGGTGGTGAAAATCAAAAGGCACCCTCGAAGGATGAATCGATATGCTTATATTTATACCACCATTGCCCAGAATATTTCTTTTGATGGAAAATCAACGGTTGTTCAAATCACTAAGAAGAGAGCTCCCTCAACTATACTGGAAATGCTGCCCACAAATGACAACGATGATTGGAGGGGTAAAATTAGGAAATAGTTTGAGACAGTTGAGGAGCCACTTAGTTTAATTGATTTCGCGTAATATTTTATTGTCAGGGGAAACTTATACTATAAAAATAAAAAAGGAGGCTGACTATCCAGATGCGTAGACCCTGAGGAAGCCAAGATGAGATTGATCGAAGTTATAAAGATAGTTGTGAGACCACCAAGGTTACCTTACACATAAGGGTGCAAAGAGAGGGTTATTTTTTGCCTTCGATGAGGCAAGACGCTACGGTAGTACAAAGAGACTGCGGGAAATTCTGATTATTCTATCCGGTAGCAGAATGAAACTTCATCGATCAACCTCAAGATTGGAGGCAACCATACATGGACTTGTTGGTGATGGAGTGACGCCAGCAAATAAAGATGATGCTACAAAGATAAAGATATGAGCACCTACATATTATGTCCAAGAAGGGAAGTTGTATCGATGAGCATATCACAACAGACCTCTGAGGTGCATCAAGGGGGAAGAAGCTGAGGAAGTGCTGAAACAAGCTCACGGGCCAGGACACATTGGCAGTGCCAAACTTTATGATCAGATTATGACATTGGGTTATTAGTGGCCTACGATGGAGAAAGACTCAGCAGAAGTTTTTCGTAAATCCAAGGCTTGTCAGTCGCATGGGAACATGATTCGCACTCCTCTAGTGGACTTACATTCTCTCTCCATGCCTTCATTGTTTCACACTTGGGCGTTCGATCTAGTAAGGGAAATAAATCCCTCCTTGAGAGGAAAAATTTGGGTACTCGTGGCCACTGAATGTTTTACTTAGTAGGTAGAATCCATATCGCTGAAGAAAGCCACAACAGGGGTGATCGCTCGATTCATGAAGGAGTATATTATTTACCGTTTTGGCATCCCGAAAGTCTTTTATCAGACAATAACACTCCTTTTATGAATAACTAATTAAGCTTGCTGAGAAATAAATACTCCATCATCCATCACAAGTCAATTGTGGCATACCCGAAGTGTAATGGGTAGGCAGAATCTATTAACAAGAGTTTGGTAAATATTTTGGCCAAAATGCTGGAAGATTTCCCAGGCACATGGGATGACAAAATACCCGAAGTTTTGTGGTCTTATCGAATGATAAAGAGGAAACCAACGGTGTATACACCATTTTCCTAAGTCTTTGGAGCATAAGCTATATTTTCAGTAGAACTCGAGGTACCTTCCGCTCGATACAACTTACAAAGTGTCGTGATTCCTCATAGCCAGAATGTAAAACTAGAAGCACTAAAAGAACATAGAGACAATGTTGTGAGGCACTTCAAGATGTATAGGAAATAGTTGTCTAGATCCTACGATCAAATGGTGAAGCTAAGGAAGTTCAAAGAAGGAGACCTAGACTTGAAGGCTTGAATGAGGCACATTAGGGGATTGTCATTACCTAAGTTTGAAGCCAACTGGGAAGGACTTTACATAGTTCGAGCAGCTCATGATTCGGGTTACTACGAGATATCCAAAGTTGAAGATAATGTTACTTTTTAAACTAAACAATAAGTGGCTCAAAACCTACTATGTTTGAATGTACTCGATTCGCACCTAACATTTCTTTATGTTTTGCTAAATACTTCTTTAGGAGAATATTCCCTGCAAATTTTGAGTTATCTATTTAACATGGTATAAAGTCTCTTTGTTCAGAAAAATGTTGAGTTTTCAATATAAATTGCTTTGATGTATTAGCTGAGCCAATATATAGACAAGGTAGAGAATGAAGAGAACCAAATGCCAAGAATTTCATTTGTATAAAGATATACTATGATTACATGCCACATAGGTTCAAGACTTGAAAAAAAATGGGGGATACAAACAAAGGGGAAACCTAAATAAAAGCAACTAAGGGCATCCATTATAAAGCGCAGATTGGCAGAACCAAGAGCATGATGATGATATTGAGGAAGTATTTGCTCAAGGCTGATTTGGTCAAAGATTAGATCAGCCAAGTCTTTTTGGTGGCGCTCCCTTCTCTGTTGCACATTTTCCAGATCCTGCTCAGACTTGAGTAACTGAGCCTCCGCTCAAGCAACCGCATCAAAAGCATTCTCCACCTTTTTTAATATATAAATAACTTGGTCTCCAAGATTACTAATTACTCCGATATGGATATCTGCGAGTGATAACAACTTTACGGCCAGTGATAAAGGGAAGGTAAGTCAACTTTATTGAACTCACGTAGCATCTTCAACAGCCAAGATAGCAAAAACCTATCATTGATAAGCAAATTAACCTTCCCCTATATGTATTTGATTGTATCAAATCTTAGAGATTCTAAACGAGTGTCAAGAATTTCATCTAAAACGATGGATAGGCCAAGTAGTCTACAGGCCATCATCACAGGTATGGGTTGGATGTTGCGAGGGGAAAATATCAAAGGAAATCGGGTCAACGGTTACTCAATTAATATGCGAGAACCATCGGTCAAGATGTGGGATAAATCGAGAAAGGTTTGCCTCACAACCACTTCGGGTGCTACCTCAAGAGGGTGCACACTAAAGACACTGTCGCTCACAGAAGGGCGTCGCATGTGCGAAGCACTATAACTTTCTTACACTCAAGAAATAATCACCTCGGGCATCCCACCAACACTTGGGCCCATTTTTTAAACTTTCACACTAGGGGACTCGACCAATACTTCCAAACCAACCACCATACTCGCATGGCCAATTTCATATGCGACACCTTCAGATCCTGGGTCGCGTGCAGTCGACTGATAAACTCCAACCTGAAATGCAAGAAATCATCAAGTTAGAAATATATACAAGAGGGATTGCAAGAAGATTAAAGTCCAATAACTTGTCCCACCTGACCATCTGTTATGGGATATTTTAAAGCCAATATAACTTGGACCGCCTGACCCTCTGTTATGGGAGATTTTAAAACTAACATGACTTGGCCCGCTTGACCCTTGATTATGGGAGATTTTAAGACCAATATGGCATGGCCCGCTTGACCCTTGATTATGGGAGACTTTAAAACCAATATGACTTGACCTGTTGACCCTCAATTATGTGAGATTTTAAGACCAATATAACTTCGCTCGCCTAACCCTCGGTTATGGGAGATTCTAAGACCAATATAACTTGGCGCGTTTGATCCTCAATTATGCAAGATTCAAAGCCCTATTTATTAGGTAGTGCTAACAAGTAGGAGTTACAAAAAATAAGATAATACCTCCGACTACGAATCATCCGCGAACTGCCTAGTGGCCAAATGTATCAAATCTTCCTCCTCGTATAAATCTCCAGAGGCCATCAAAAGACGCTGCTTTGAGGGAATAATAATACTACTTTCCACTTCAGTAACTTACTCCTGCCCCCTTACTAAATGACCCACATCAACAGTATCAACCCCCTCTAGATGGAGGATTGAAGGCCCAAAAAGACTAATAAGGACCTGGTCATTGGAGGGGGGAGGGACTAGTAGGGCAGTTGGTTTAGGAAGCGAAAACTACAAATCAAAACAAAAAACATGATAAGAATAACAAAAGCAAGGCAAAAGGAGCTTAAAAAATGAAAATAATTTTTTATCATAATTGACGGTACAATAATTGCGGGGGACTTATTAACTAACTCGACAGCATTGAGATCACCTACCTCGAGACCAACCTGCCCGCGCAATAAGGCAGAGTCAAGAGAATATTCACTACTTAATTCAGTAGAACAAAGAGATATAACTTCCCCTAGGGGGAAATTTGTAGTTACCTGCGAGGCTGTAGGGAAATCTATCCCCTTAGGTGCAACTTCCTTCGAAGCAGGTGAAACTTCAACTACCTTTTCCAACGGGCCACTACCTTCAACATCATTATGCACATCACCTCGGATATTAATCTAAAAAAGAGAAATATGAGTCAATATTATAAGGGAAAATAGGAAAAGTTAGAAACTTAAAAGGATAATGACATATATACCTCTTTTTACAAAACATCCTCTAAAACTTCATAATCTCGAGGAGGTGGAGCAGGCTTAGAAGAAGAAACCATTCTCCTCAACATACCTCTTTAAAGAAGAGGAGACTCTTATTCCTCATCTTCTTCTTCCTCCACTCCTTTCTCATCTTCTACTTCCTCCTACTCTTCCTCCTCCTCCTCCTCCTCCTCCTCCTCATCATCATCATCATCTTCATCACCTACCAACTCTTCACCAATAGTTTCCTCTTTTTCCCCACAATGCTCCTCTTCGTTCGCCTCACCATTTATTTCAACACAATATTTAAAGGGCTAACCAACTTCCACTTATCGTTACCTACCATAGCCAGGGGATCATAAAAAAAACTTCGAGAAGCCATTTCAATTGACATAAAAGCTCTATCTTCCACAAAAATATTATCTTAAGTCTGCTGAAGTCGTTCTGACATCAGGTTGATTTACTGAGTGATCTATGAATCAGGAGTCGGATTGGGTGAGATTTCTTAGATAACCTTAAGATTTTTTGGGGGTCCTTCCTATTATCCCTCATAGCTGCTCAAGTCAAAGAAACAAAGGGAGTATCACCCCTTTGACTAGCCACGAGGGACCAAGGGAATTGGAAGTTTCTTTGACTAGAAGGGAAGATTGGGTTGCTTTCTTCTTCTTCACCACAGCCGGATCCATAGTAGCCATAGGAGGTAACTCAGAGGGAACAAGATTGTTAGTAGTGCTGAAAGGGAACAGAAATCTTGAAGTAGTTCAATTCCTCAACCCCAACTTCGTCGAAGGGTACCTTTTAACATCAGGATACCAAGGCTCCTTGAGAAGATTGCTTTGGAAACAACCCAATTGATTTGGTTAAAACATTATCAGGTACATCACAGATCTTCGCCCTCGAGCTTCCCTACTCGAGATAACAGGGTTGGTGGGGTAATTGGAACAGAGATTCATAACGGTGGAAGGGAGATAGTTATTGCGTTCAAAAAAGAAATTGGCGATTTTCTCCCGGGTGAAGTGGCTTAACATGGGATTGCCCCGATCATAGCCAAATTGCATAGCTACACGGTTCGAGCTGTAAATGGATTAAAAAGAGGACTATTTTGTATAAGAAGGCATGTTAGAGGGAATCAACAGAAGAGGAATATTGTTTATTGAAAAGTTTCCAGCCAACATTTCCTCGATGGGGGTGATGGGATGATCCTCGTATACAAAGAAGTGATTCAAAAAAATAGATCAACCCTAACATAAGGGCGAGGTACAAAATTTTCAACCTTTTCAATTAAAGACACAAATAGTTTCTTGTAACTATTTTGATTCTGACAACAAATATGAGGGACTCTAATGGGATGAGAGCTAGGATAATTGCCTACTAGGGCATACTCCAAAAAGTGGGAATATAGAAAGGCTGTCAGCAGCACATGGTTAGCATAATTAGAGAAATCAAACCTACCGATGCTCCGAGCTAAGTCACCTTGCACGCGATCTAACCAAGTGTATAATTAGCTAAGAGTAATGGAAGCTAGGGGAAGCTTGACACCATTGGCCATGTTGATCAGATCCTTCCTAAGTAAGTCATGGGGTTTGCCTGGGAGAAAAATCTTCGACAGCACAACCCAAACGTAACCAGCAAGCTCAACCTTTGAATTAAATCCATTCCCAGCTGGTGGGTACTTGAATACTTTCTTCCCTTTTGGGTTCTCCTTACCGCCTCATGCGCCTTAATCACGGCCTTATCTTCGATGAAGTAGAAATACCTTATCACCTCTGAGTGAGTACACACAGCTCCAGCTCCGCCCGAGTATCCTTCTCGGCACTAGAGACAGCCTCCTCAAAAAAGGTTTTAAAACCTGCTGCGTACAAACCTAGGAACTCGCAAACATCCTCGAGGGTAATGGCGAACTCACCCCAAGAGGCGACTAATGTGTAGGAAATGTGGTTCCAATGAGATACAAGTAACTGGAGGGTATTATTATTTTTTATAAGGGTGAGATCATCCAACCAGCTAGTAGATGATAAACTAATCAAAGCTAATTGCACAGGATACTTGGAATGGGTGTAGTTGGTCCAAGGACCCAGTCCCTTGCAAGTACCAGAAGTAGATTCAAGCTCCACATTAGAAAAGGGGTAATTACCTCGCTCGATACAGAATCGCTTTATGGTCGCAGTTGGGATGTAGGCGAAATCCTTAGCATTATTACTCTCTTCCGTCAACAATTTCACAGGCTCCACCGGTACAAGATCACTGAGGAAATTTTCATCCAATGACCATAAACGATCAAACTCACCAAAGTATGGTGCCCGACAATAGCGTGCCCACTGGTTTTGATGGGCCTGAGTATGAGGAAAGTTGTCTCTGTTAGATTGAGTTCTTTTCATGATGGGTGCCATGAGTATAGAGAAGAAAGTGTGTGATTAGAGTTGAAGAGAAAGCAGAGGATAAAATGTTGTATTTTCTCTCTAAAAAAAGAACGATTGCAAACAAACCCAAGGTTGAAGGTTTGGGAATGCAAGTATACCCTTTTTTAGGGACAACACAAACCCCAATAGGTGGAAAATAGAAGCGCTTTGGGAAATGTAGTGATGATCGAGTTAGCTCGCGTGAATAGCACACACACGTAGGGGCAAGATTCAAAGGTTTTAATGATAACGCTTCGAGAAACGACACACGAATATCATCGCGTGAGGAAAAGTGCTAGCCCTGACGCTGTCATGTGTAAAGCGCAAAAGTACAAGCGATAACTTCATTAATTGTCATATGGCCATAGAAATAAATGGGGCATGTTTGGAGTCGTTTCAAGTTGAGGGAGATGAAGTGCTTTGGGGGAAATTTTAATATAATCGCTTCATGTCCCCCATGATAGTTGTCACACGCAATAAAAAATGTCCCATCAAGAAACATCGCTCTCAGAAATATCTTAAAGCATTTTAAAGAAGGAAGTAGTTCAAAAAGAAAGACTAGATGAGTTCCTCACACACAGTTGACTTTAAATAAATAGCCTGATATTTATTGTGATAAGATTATTTGCATATGGATGTTACTTATTCTTGCAAAAAAGTTGGAAGATTTACCAAGTATTTTGTACACATATTTCTTCATGCAGTAAACAAATATCTTTACAAAGGGGAAAATATAGGGGGTCTCCCCACCAAAGATTGATTAGATAAATTGATCCCATACTTGGCAAATAAAGAAGGAAGACAAGGATTACCCAAGGGAGCTCCCACGAAGAACCTCCACAGACATTCCTCGAAGGCCTCCCTTCGAAGGCAAAAGTTATTCAAATAATGATATCTTATAATTTAGAGTAGAATATATTTGATTATGTACTTCATTTATTAAGAAATCTTACTTTTTAATATGGGAGAGGTTGTTCGGTACCCTCGACGGACTATGCCTGATAGGGCATGGGAAAGCTTACATGCATTATCGAACAACCTCCTCTTAGGAATTTCATAGGGACATGGTTTAGAGGATGAGATCAAGGCAACGTTGGGAATGCAATACCCAACCCTCTTGGCACATTTGGGCCAAACTTCATCCAATACAAATGGTTGCTCGAGCCATTTACGATCGAGCTACCATGATTAAAACCTATTCGATAAAGCCTCCTCGAGGAACCCCAATCTTTTATTTTTGGCCTATAAATATTTCTTATCCAACAAAAAACATACTAAATTACTCGATCCACCTCAAGCTATACACTATCCATTTGATTGATGTGACCACACCTCTAATGGGGTTACTATTAATCCACTTTATGACGTCATATCGTCTGGCATTGAGGAACTCAAAATCATAGCAATCAATTGAGATTATCCTTAGGATGGCAGATCTAGGCCACCAAACCTAATTTCATAGTCGTTCTAAGGCAAGCCTTTAAGTTGTCACGTCACGTCCCTCATTAATGCCACCATGCTTCTAACAAGTTAGGCAGTTTCATGCCAAAATATGAAATCGCATGCATTTAATGAAGTATCTTAGAAATTAATGTGACGGTACTTTAGAATTTAATTCTATTCAATCATATTTAACACCAACAAGGTTAATCGAGTAACCTTTCCTTCATATAAATAGTTCAACGAAATAATTTATAAGAACGACAATCTTGATCCCGACTTGATGTTGAATTTTTCTCATACACGGGAGCTTCGATGAGAGAACATTTATTGTTTAAACATTCTCCTTACATCCATTAATACCCATACCATTAAGAATTAACTAATCTTAAGATTCCTTCCTTGCCCTTATTGTGCCGGGAGTGCTTGCTCTTTCTCCCTCCGATTAAGTTGTTTGTTGGTCGCATTTATTTATTGTATTTACAGTTCATTTATGGTGTAAAGATCACACTTAATACTAGCTTTGAGTATTGAATGTTATTGTCTCTATCTCACCTATATTTATCGTCAATATTAAATACTATCGTGTGCATTAATACCGATCTTAGCAAGGAGTTATGCCTCGCTTGATACTAACTGTATTCCAAAAACCCAAATCTTACAACGGGAATGATGGATCCATGTGAAGGTGATGGTAAATAACTTTGGGATTAATCCCAGTCATATCGTAATGATTCCAAGTGAATACCTCATGGTTATCTTTAAGAAGAGAGATCAGTTCTTCCTTTTCGTGATCAGTAAGTGAATGGATGATTATGAATTTCTTTTTCGATTGTGAGTGGTCAAACATGTCTTGTTTTAATGGTTCCATGACTCTATCTATGGGAGCCACCCTTGTTTCTTCCAACCCTGGTCTACCATAATTGATTTTATACTTGGATGTGGTAGCTTCATCTCTATTCATTTTGACGGTGATCATTTTCCCTTTTTTTTTCTTAGGTCTTATGGAAGTGATAAAGTGTTAGTGAGCAATAACTTGATTTCCCCTTATCTCAATTATTCCCTATCGGTCATACATCTGATTTTTTGGTGATAAGTGGAGGGGATAACCATTATATCATGGAGCCATCCTCATCCAAGGATATTATTGTAGGGGTCTTAGTGTCCATCACTAAAAACTAGACTAGCTTCGAAATATTCCCAGTTCGCACTGGTCGTACAACCTTCCCTAGAGGCATGTTTATCTTTCTAACAAATCTGACCAAAAGGGATGGTCACTTACTTAAAATCCTCAATCCTCAGGTTGACCTTGTTGAATAATTTCAATTACATGATCTCTGAAGAGCATCCTTAGTCAACCAGTTGCCTGTTCATATCACAATTTGCAATCATGATAGTGATTATTAGTGAATCATGATAAGGAGTCTCGACTACGACCAATTCTTCCTCAATGAAGACTATATGCTGATTATAGTGAACGTCTTCTGGATGGGGGCACTTTCCAACCAAGGTTCTAGCAGGGACAATTTAGTTGGCAACCATGATCGCAGTAACTTCCCTCATCTCCATTCAGACAAAATTACCCCAAATATGGTTCGAACATAACATCCTATGGATGGTCGCAAACTTATGCCCCATATCGTGGTCATCTAGGCCATTGTCGGGTTTCTAATCAAGATCCACAGTTATCTTTGCTCCCTTTTTCTGCACATAGTAATCCAAATGGCCTATCTGGGCCAATTTCTCGAAATAGGACTCGAGCCCTTTGCAATTCTTTATTTTATTCCTATTGTTCTTATGACAAGAGCATCTCAGGAAATTTTCCCTCTTTGACGGATCCCTAGTCATATTCCTCAACCAATTAAAAAACTATTGATCCTCAATCTTACTTAAAATTTTATAGATCGTCTCTTTGAAAACTTTATTGATCATTTAGTGGGACTTGGTGGGGTTTGCCTTATCATTAATTTTTTATACATTGCTATATTTATTTCCCCCCTTCTTAGAAGCATTTTCTTTATTGTCATTCTTGGTCATTATTTATCGACCATTTCCGTGTTGGGTGTTAGCAAGCACATCCTCCACTTTGACATATTTCTCAATAGTGTTGGACTTCTTCTTTGTGAGAGACTCGTGCAACATGGAGTTATTTGATAGAGCAAACTTGAAAGAAGCTATGGTAACTTATTTGAAGAAATCATCCACTTCATTATAAGTTTCCTAGTATTGTCAAGCATAATCTTGAAAGGTTTTCGAGGAATTTTTCCTAATGGAGAGTAGTGATTCCATGCTCTTGGATGAGAGATATTGGTTATGAATATGTTAGTGAAAGCTTTCACAAGATGCTTGAAGCTGGTAACTGACCTGTGTGGAAACTTCTTAAACCATGTTTGTGCGATATACCCCAAATCGAAAGGAAAAATACGGCACATGAGGGCTTTATTATTTGTCTAAAAACTCATTGCTTGACGTTACAGGTGAACATGATTGCGATCGGTCTCTTATCATAGGTCTTGAATCTGGGGGTAGCAAACTTCTTGGGAAGATCTGGTTCCTCTATTTAATTTAAGAAATAGGACTTTATCTAACTGATGAGTTCCATTATAGATAGTTACTTGGTAGATCTGGCCCAACGATGAGCTAGATGCTCATCCATCTCTCGTTGGATGAGATTACGGGGATCATTCTTGTAATAACCCCCTTCCTCATCACTTCTGTCTGGCACGCTCATGTGTCTGAAAAATTCTTGATTGCGTCATGAACTCCTTCCTTGACTACGAATTTTAATCGCTTGAGGGCTAAGTCTTCGAGATTAGCGCTTACATGTGTCCCTATAAAGCTCTTGCTTCATTATTTCTAAGAGGCATTGTAAAATGGAATTCTCCTCTTATTGGAGGTGCATGATTTACTCCTATTAATGAAGTCACCATTCATAAGCGTCTACAAGTTATGAAGTCTAGGTGGATCTCAGTTGTTCATTTCTCTCTACAATTTGTTCCTTATGTGGATGATCATGCGAGTTGGGAGTGTTATGACTTATGTTGGTATGGACCTGAGACCTGACTCTAGATGATGAATGCCTATTTTTATCATTCTGATGATCACTGTTAGACGATAAACAAGAGTTGTATCAGTGAGACATGACTGCTCATTGGCTTTGTTTTGCTAAGAAAAGTAAATTTGTTCCTATAAATAATGTTAAATGTTAGTGATAAAATCACACTATAATGATTCAACACAATTAAGATGAGCAGAAAATAAGATCATAATCACACAACACAGAATATACATGCTTCGACAACATACCTACATCCATGGTAGTGTTTTTCTCTCTCTTTAATGATCAAGTATTGATAACACATATTACATGCCCCATTTTCTGAGGATTTGGGTTACATTTATAGAGAACCGAAATAGAATTACTTGTGTGGGACTATATGCTCTTAAAATATTGTTGCAATTTCATTAAGCGAATCCAAGGCCAAGATTTCCAATGATCGACTCATTTGTTATTATTATCTCCAAGCTGAGATCACTTATCAAGATTATCGGACACGTGTCTGCTTATCCTGTTAGGTAGGATAATTCCCACAAAATTACTAAGAGTCTGCGGTCTCCACGTGAAGATGCCTTACATCGTAAGATTCTTAAAAGAATCTTGATTACCCTCATGAAATCCCTAATATCCATGGTTATCAGTTGATCTCTAATTTTCTCATAATAATAAACTACATCGTCGACTAAGTAATCTTGGCCTATGCTATAAAGTTTTTCGGCTTAGCTCTTTAAAGGCTATTGTACTAAGGTTATTGGGTTTAGCGACCTCTCATTCTTACTGCAACCTCACTCGCACAATAATTAGACAAATTTAACTAGTTGATTTTCAGGCATTACAATATGATATATATTTTAACACAGTGCAAAGATGTCCAGTCCTATTTACATAAGACATTTCCCAATTGGTCATATCAAAATAAAATTTTCCTAACATGTCCTATTTATACATGTAGTGAATAATCACTACATGTTTACAAATAAGACCTAATGGGGGATAAAAATTCATGGGACTTGGGGAGCAAAAAAAGACTGCATGACCTATTTGACTATATACTTAGTAAATGGGAGTAATTGATAAAAAAAAATGACGACAGTAAATTCACTTATTCAAACATAAATTCTACTTACTTTTTTGCATAAAACTATGCAATTATAGCTTGTACACTAACTTATAATTTTTAACGAACAAAAATTTAATTCAAAATAGCTAAAAATAATTTCAGCTGCTTATAATCTAATCCCTTGACTAGAAACTTTGAACGTTTTAATTGGGTCAAACATATTTTAAACGATTAGGTCCATATAAATACCTTTTTCAGTCATTTCATTCATTTTAATATCATTGACCTAATCAAAGATTAGAAGGCCCCCCAATAACTTATGATCTTTTTTTTGTTTCTTCTTCGATTTAACTAGCTACTCTTCTTCTTTATTTTCCTTCTCTCCAAGAAAGAATACATCAAGTCTTTCCAAGAAGCGAATACATCAATCTTCCTTCTTTACCTACTCTGCAAGAATTGAATGCATAAATACATTTACTTCTTATAAGTTTTCTTCTGTTTACTAAAGAATACATCAATTTTAACCTACATTTAGCTCTATCATAATTCGATCATTTGTAAGTTTATATTTGTTATCAACAATTATTTTGTATGTCGATCAATTTCAATACGTGTATGTATTTGGTTTCGATTCAATCAAATCATTGTGATTGTGTAATGTATGTGCTGGAATAACTTCAATACTAACTGAATGATTTGATTGTGTGTGTTGATAATGTATTTCATAAATTTATCTGAATATATTTTGATTGTGTGTTGTGTGTATTTGGTTTTGATTCACTCAAATCATTGTAATTGTGTAATGCATGTGCTGGAATAACTTTAATATTGACTGAATGATTTTATTTTGTGCTTTAATAATATGTTTTATAATTTTATATGATTATGTTCTGATCGTGTGTTTTGATATATCAACAAAAAACATTGTGTTTTAATTTTCTAACAAGTTTTGTATGTATATGCTTTGATTGTGTATTTCGTATGTTTGTTTACTTTATGTTATAGTGTTGTGTCATAAAATATAAAGTGCAGCCATATGTACATAGCTCACAATAAAATTGCAGTAAATTACACGAATAAAGATATAAAGTACATGTGAAATTATACTCATTTATTCTCATTCTATTTTGATTTTCTAACAAATTGTGTATGTAAATGTTTTGATTGTGTGTTTCATATATGCATGTACTTTATGATGTAGTATTGTGTCGCAAAACATTAAGTAAGTTCATATGCATAACTCTCATAACAAAATCGCAATACAGTAAACACATAAAGATATAAAGTACACGTAAAATTATATTGATTAATTCTCATTAAATTTTGATTTTCTAACAAGTTGCGTATGTATGTGTTTTGATTGTGGATATCATATGTGTGCACACTTTATGTTATAGTGTTATGTAAGAAAACATAAAGTACATACTATGTATATAGCTCATAACAAATTGTAGTAAAGTACACGCATAAGGATATAAAGTACACGTGAAATTATATTGATTTATTCTCATTGTGTATGTTGATAATATTATGGCAATATGTTAATGTGCATGTACTTTGTTACTTAATTTTATGAACAAATAACAATATCTACTAAATAAAAAAACTACCTCACAATCCTACTAAATGAAAAACCTACTATACAAACACATGCATCATGCTTTTATTGAAAAAACCTATTACACAACTCATTCTTCAACCTACTAAATGAAAAAAAAACAATGCTTTTGTTAAAGGTCAAGATTGATTAATGCCACTGATGTAGACCCACAAACACATGCATAACGTGTTTGGAATGAGTTGTGTAGTAGGTTTACGAATTTGAAAATTGGAACTTTTTCATTAAAGTACTCGTTTGGAGATGAAAGTTGGTTTGTGTTGGTTTGTGACAAACATGTTTATTATATGTTACGGTCTCAAATGATTGTCAAAGCCAATTTTATTTCGATATATGTCTTTGATTCAGGAGCTTTTCCCACTAATATAACTTACGAATGGGTTGAATGAAATTATATAATTTATGAAAGGGTTGACTGCACTTATACAAATTGGGAGAGGGTTGACTGCAATGATACAAGTAGAGAAAGGGTTGACTATTTATTATCAACCATTACAATTAATCTTAGTTGTGGTATTGAAAATTATTTTTATATTGGAGGTGATAAGCCGAGTACATCAAAAGTTTATCTTTTCAATGATTGGAATACATATATGAGTCACTAAAAGCAGTGATTTGAAGGAGGTATGGTTGATTTTGGAGATAAATTTCAAAAATATGATGTTGAGTTTGGTTTCAAGTATTTATATTTAAGGAATGATAAAACTCGAGTGACAATAGAGTGATCTAAAAGGACTACTGAAAATTTCATGTGGCGAGTTCATGCTTCATTATCTTCAATAAATGGTAAACTTTATATACAATGTTTGAATAATGAGCATACTTCTATAGATGTCTATCGTAGTCCATCAATAAAAATGATGGACTCTAAGATGGTTTCAACATTACGGGCTCATGGGATTAGAGGTAATCCGTTGCTAAGGCAAAATATATGTAGTCAGAGATATGAAGAAGAACTATGGACTTTATGTATGCTATCATCATACATGGCATGGGAAAGAGATGGATGCTGCTGAGTTACATGGTGATGAAAAGGTTTCCTATACATTAATCAACAATTATAAGGAACTTCTCTTGAAGTATAATCCGGGATCGAATCTCATTCTTGACGTGGAGACGGAGAGTAAATTATTCATGCGAATTTTTGTAATGTTTGCATGATATATTAATGGATTTCAGTACTCCAGGGTTGTTTTGTTTCTTAATGATGCCTTTTAGAAGAGCCGTTACCATGGAACGATTTTGTCGGCAAACTGTAAGGAGTGGGAATAGTGGTAAACTCATTCTAAATATATTATATTTCATATGTAATTTGGTGTAATGCATATACATTTGGGAAAGACCCAAAGTACACGTATAATATTGTGAAGTAAGTGTGGATAATTTACGTTTACTTTACAATATTATGCGTGTTGATTGATATTCTTTATTTGTTCTTTGGACATAATGTAAAGTACATGCATAATATTGTAAAATACATGTGAACTTCTTTCTACTTTTACTTATACTTTGTAATGTTATGCATCTACTTGGAGATTTTGTATTTGTTATTTGCAAATAATGTCAAGTACACGCATAATATTGTAAAGTACATGTGAACTTATTTTTACTGTTTATGTGTACTTTACAATGTTATGCATGTACTTTGGGATTCTTTTTTTGTTCTTTGGACGCGTGCAAAATATTGTAAAGTACAGGTGAACTTCTCTTCAGTTTTATGTGCATTTTCTAATATTAAATGTGGCCATCCCAAAGGGGGTTGGGAGCTCCCCAGGAGGGTATTATCCTCCCTTTCATTCCCTTTTGACGTGTGTGTGGAATTGCATCCTTTCTCGGGGAGCTCAGTCATCATCGATATGCGGAGATATGTTGAGATAGAGTTGCCAGCCTATTTTGCACAAAACAGGTAAAAGAAATGTTACAGCCTTGAGAGAACAACATCAAAGACAATACTGATGCTTGCAAAACCAAGAAGTTAAAATATTTGTGGACTAAGTTACGAAATGGGACGGTGTTAGGCACTTATCCCGTCCTTTCGATCTCTCATTACCATGTGTTAATATTCTCTCGTTAAACTCCGTGAAGTGTGTGCTTATGTGTATGATATAAATGAATAATGGAATTGCTTAACTCACGTTATGGACAAAGATGGAGTCAGGTCATCCTTAGGAGTGTTTTTCGATTCACAAGTCGTTAGAGAAGAATGAATGCATACATCAGATAAGACACAAGTAAGCAAACATATAAAATATATTAAGAATATATGATAAGAACAAGGTAAGAAATATTTATAAGGGAGGACTCGAGTCTAGGTATTTACCCAAAAGGCATCAAATTCCACGTAGTTTGAAGGCAATACTAGGTGGGGTTTAACCCATAAATTTAATCAGGGCCTTTTCTTATTTGTGTGTAGAAAAAGGTGTTTTAGTGTGAGAAAATGCGATGAGAATTCCATATTTCGAATTTACACGTAAACCCTCTTTTTCTTTTTCTTTTAATGAAAATAAAGTATGTGCAAATACTAATAATAAAGGTTTAAAATTAAGGTATGTGATGTAATGAAATAAAGAACTAAAGTGAAAATAAAGTGAAAATGAAGTGACTAATGCTAAAATAAGAGAATTTAAAGACAAGGGTGGAGGCTTGGACCTTCTTATGAAGACTTGGAATGAATCTTGATTGTAGATGCGCTGATCTCATGACAAGATGGTGGTGGTATGAGGAGATGGGTTAGAATTTACTAAAAAGAGTATGAAAAGGATGGAGGGAATATGGGAAATGGGGGTTTTTAAGAGGTGAACAACTTTGAAATTGAGAGAATGTTCTCTGAATTTATTAGAGGGATGTTCAGGGGTTTTGTGGGGTGCCTTTCAAAGTGAGGTCATGGACTATATTTATAGGGACAAGGGGGTGACAATCGGTAGGGTCCTTAACCGGTCTATCAGTATAGAACCCCATACACATTGCCAATAGGCAAGGTCCTAGGGGTTCCATTCGACAGTATAGGGTAGATTTTTCTGAAAAGCGTTCGTAAAATGCAAATCGTAAGTCAGGATTATACACGGAGCAGACCGCTAGAAACAGTATTATGCGACCTTTAAGAATCCATTGAGCCACCCCCATATTTGAGAGTTTCCTGAGGTTAAACGGGTTTCAAAAGCGCCCATTGATTATTAGACAAGAAATTCCCTAAGGAAAATAGAATATTCGTCAAAATCATAAGGCTAATTTGTGCATAAGATGGACCACTAGAAAGGATATTCAGTCCCCTTCGATCAAATTCGTTTGATTCTAAGAGTTGACCAAGGTCAAATAGGGATTGGAGGTGCTCAAGTAAAATGGATCATTCGTCCATACTGTAAGGTTGATTCACAAATGGGACTGACCTTTGGAAAGGGTATTCGAAGCCCTTCAAAGATTCATTTAGTTTCATTTAAGCTGAAGAGTTGACCGGAGCTAAATGGGGCCTGATAGCGCCTGATGGTCTCTAAATTATTTTTCAGAGAAAAACAAATCATTTGTCTGAACCGTAAGGCCGATTCGCGCACAGGGTAGACCATTAGAAAGGGAACTCAGAGACCTTAGAAGATTATTCAATCTTCCTCTCAGATGATAAAGATAATCGGATTAAGATGGCACTCGAGAGCGCCAATGGCCTCTAAATCGGTGCTCAGCATATAGCCTAGGATTTACAATGAACGAGTGAGTTCTAGAGACCTAAGTAGGTACTTAGGGGGGGTCCTAGGATGGGGTTTCTATAGAGAGTCCCTCGATGGGAGAACTTGGAACAAGTGAAGTCCGCTGAATGATAGACACAACATCAATGTTTGGAAGGTGTAAAACCCCGCCTAATTAAATATTGGGTGGCCAGTCCCATACCAAATTAAAACAGAATATACAGTTGGTTCATTCTTAGCATCACTGTCGAAAACATTTACAACTCACCCAATACCCAATTAAGCTGGTGTTAAAAACTTTCCAAATTTTAATTCAACAAAATTCATTTCCAGTTTAAGAATAACACAACCCATTTTATTCTACAACACTGACAACCGATTAGATAACACAAAAGAATTTAAATGCAATTGGAATAAACATTCCCACATAATAATCCAATACAATAATCCCAATAACATGAAATGTATTAAAATGACACGAATACAAGAGTATTTGACTTAGATAGAGAAGAGATAATTGAGTTCCTTTGGGCGACATGCCCTAACTAAGAGAATACTATGAATCAAATGAAGATAAGCATCTAAGCAATACTCCATAGCTCCATAGCTCGTTAATATCAAATAAGGTTAGCATCCCTGCTGCTGGACACCTGATATAGAAGATACAATAGAAAAGAAAATATGCAAGGAAACGGGTTAGAGCCCGATTGTGAAAATGATTTTTGAAAACAACAAGTATTTAACAAGTGAAACAAAGCATTTATTATGTACATGTTAGTATCCAACTCTCACTTGCTATTCTCACCTCTCAACTAGAGTGCACACTTAACGTTTCCTATTAACCTCCTTGTTAATGGTTCCTCTTTTCTAGTTTCCAAAACATGATTCCATTTCATATCATAACCCCGTATGTCCCATACCATACGTTATCACTCTTATACATTTCTCAATTATATGAATCGTTTCTCATTAACATGAATTAAGCTCTTCAATAAATATTTATTAACTTACTTCAATTCTTTTCTCAATTCACCGTTATCTACAATTATCACACAGTAGATATTTTAACCACAATATAACCATTCATTTATTTAATTCATTATATATATATATATATATATATATATATATATATATATATTCATATATAATACAGCACCCCGAATCACAGCTGCTGTGCAATGCATTACTCTGCTATCATGTCCCATCATCGCATGTCGCCGAATAGGAGACAAAAAGGTTCAGTAAGAATTTCTCGAACCACAAACAACAACATACAAATTGGAGGCGAACATAGTTATCATACCCACGGGCCACGCACATACCTACGTTCCCACAGTCAGCGGACTTATCAACTGTAATACCCCGTACTTTTATGGATATTTATTTATGGGATTAATTATTTTAAATGTGAATTAATTGAGAATTAATCCGGATAAAATACTAACGAGATGTGAGTTGGTATTTGATTATAATGTGGATATATGGCAGTATATGAATATTGAAAATATTAAAATGGCCGCGAGACTGAAATACGACAATTTGAGAAATTTTGTGGGACGCGCGTGACAGTCGCGTCAGGAGGGTAATTATTTAAATTAAAAAGTGAATTTTATTTTTATCAACCGTATGATTATTTTGAGTGGGCCAACGTGTCTGGAAGGGTCGAGATAGTCAGAAAACACTAGCCGGGAGTTTAGTTTGGGTCCCGGGACATTTTTAAGCCAAACCGGCAACCCGGAAGGGTATTTTGGTAATTTTAAAAATTAAGGAATTAAGACCCACGATTTTTAGTGTTGATTTATTTTTTTTTGGTTAGTCCATTAGGTCCATGATCATATAAAAACATAGAGGGGAGTTACGTGAGTTAGAGGAGAGGTTACAAAGAGTTCCCAAACCAAAATCACCACCCACCACCACCAATTTGAACGGAATTGTGACCGGAATGGAGAGAGGACCAGCCCTTAAACAAAAACAACGGATCAGAACATCAAATTTACAGGCAAGTGGTTTATCTTGCAAGAAATTCAAAGCATATATTTTACATGTTTCTATAGAATTGGAGATTTCTCATAAATAATGAAAATTAAATGGATTTGAATGGTTTAAATCATAATTTGGGTAGGACTTTCATGTAGGTTTATATTTGAGATGATAACAACTATGAATTTATGATTAATGAGTAGAGAATTTTGAAATTTGAAGGAATTATGGGATGTTCTTGAAAAAATAGGAAAAACTAGGTTTTATATGATTTTTGGGTAATTTGATCCATGAAAGTGATGTTATATGTTGATTTGATGAATCTAAAACGTGGGGAAAGAAGTAAACATGTTAGTAGGAGGATTAGTGTATTCATTTGAGAGTTTTGGACATTAGAATGATGATTATGAAGAGTAAAAAAATGCAAACCCGTAACTGTTAAGGATTTCTGGGCTGATGCCTGCTTGATCGATCGATCGACTCAAGAATGTCGATCGATCGACCCCTTTTTATCGATCGATCCACCCCTGCTGTATTTTGGAAATAGTTTCTCTTTAAGGTTTAATGATTATTACAAAGCCTATGTTGGTTATTAGGAAGATTAATATGATAGTGTGGGACTTAATTAAAGTCAGTAGGGCCTTAGTTGTTATCGGAGAATGCTATAACTTATGGGATTGATTGATATTACGTACGAGGGTCTACCGAGTGAGGTACGGTTAGAAAACGTTCGAATTGGAACTACATTGAGAATTGAGGATGATGTAAGATAAGGGCAGTAACGGAGGGACTTTAAGTACTGAGATAACATTTGAAATTAATAAGAAATCTAGTAACCTTTTGAGTTAGGTTTAAGTATATATTATATGTAATACTCGGAGTAAATTTGCCACGTACGAGATTAACTAGATGATATGTGCGAAATTCTATATTGATATATGATTACTTAGGTTGTGTGAATGCCTAGTGTATGTATTTCTTATGTGTATAACATACCTACCATACTTTCTATCACGGGAGGTTTGCGTTCGCTTAGGGCCATCTAATCTTTATGTGCCTACGGGGGGATATAGATTGGTACCTCGAGAACATAGGTCATAGAAGGACTTATTGGGAAGTTAATAAGACTGTTGATCGTGGGAGCGTAGGTATGTGCGTGACCCATGTGATGTGACTGTGTTCGCCTCCATTGATTGTGATTGTTGTTATCTGAGAACGATTCTTGAGAGATTCGGAATGCGTGATCCTTATGTACGTGATGTACCGGGATGGATAGCAGAGTATGTGTGCACCGCAGCTTAGTCTCGGGGTGCTTGTATTGTATATTTATGTAATGAGAGTGATGTACTTATGTATTTGTGATGGGTTCATTGTTGCTTAGTATATGTGATTGACTAAGATATTGGAATGGGTTAAAAACGAGAATTTAACTAACACTTGAGATAAGTAAATTAACGAATGTGAACATGGGTTATAAATATGGCTTAATTGGGGGTTATGTGTAGATACTCTATGTTTGAATGCGAAGGCATGAGTGGTATAAACTAGTTAGATAGTGGCATAACTAGGATGGGTTAAAGGCATACGTTAGACGTGCACAGTAGTGGAGAGGCAAGGAACTCATGTGAGAGTACACAATTAACGTGTTTATAATACGTGATGTTCAATTGTAATTTAAATCACTTGTTGTTTTTAAAATACTCTCCACTTTCGGGCTCTGACCCGTTTGCTTTCAAATCTATTTTTGTAAAAACCTTTTAGGTGCCCAGCCACAAGGACACCATGCATAGTATTTCCATTCAGGTGACGAGCTGTAGCTGTTGTGGAAGTTACAGGGCCTTGATAGTAGACGCCTCCTTTTCTAGTCTTGACTCCATATTCAGTTTCATCATTTGTAGGGCATGTCGCCCATTTCTTTTAGAGACATTTTATATTTCAGTTATTCAGATTATGGATTGTAATTAATTCAGGATTTAGACTTGTTTTATTATTTCAGTTGTGGGATTGTTGTGAGGAGTATTTCCTCCAAACTCTTTATTACTTGTTGATTACACTATTGGGACTTTATTTTGTATGGTTATGTTATTCTTTTATTCTTCACATATTTCATGTTAATCAGATTTAATTTAAAATTGGCAACTCGCTTTTTAAATACTAGGTGGTTAGTAATCATTAAAATGTTTTCGACAGTGATGTTATTAACTGAACCAACTTGGAATTTTGTATTAATTTTAATAAAGGAGTAGCTACCCGGTATTTAATTAGTCGGGGTGTCAGATTAACTCCCCGATAAGTCTTTCATAGACCTATGTTCTCGAGCGACAAATCAAAGATCCCATGGATTCATCAGGATATGACTGCCCTCATGCGCAAACCTCCCGTCGATAGCAAGTAAGCTAGGTATGTCATACATATAATCATCAATCAATTAAATAGGCATTATCATACCTATAATATAATATCAATAAGGTACTCAAATTACCATTAGATTATTCTCATACATAGCATTATATCACTTCAATTACCACGTATTAAATTATCATAACTTTACTTCTTAAATTTAGTTACCCCCGAGCCTCACTCAATACTCAAGGTTCAAATAGGTTTTTCCTCAACATATATTTAGTAAGAAGTCACTAATACCCTACTGGTCCATACCATCATATCTCCCGAATTACTACGAATTAAACTCTCCTTTTAATTAGGGTTAAAATCGATAGTTTCAAATCTCTTATGAACACATCTTCTTTCACTTAGGATTAAACCCTCTTGTAAACTTAAGGATACCCAGGTGTTATATTCAATCACCCCTACTGGTCCTATCTTTAATCCTCATACATACTAATTAGAATCCAATAATTGAATTTAGCAATCGAAATTCCTTTAATTTAATTATCATTATTCTAATCAATTAAATCCCACTCAAATTAATTCAAATCTTATCTAGGGCTTACTGATCTTATATAAGTACCATAATATCCAATTAATAATCACCAAAGATCTACAAAAGGTTTGGGATAAGAATCAACATTAAAAAGGAACAACTTTAGGAATTCTGGGGAGGTCGATCGATCGAAGGCAGCGGGTCGATCGATCGATCCCTCAGGTCACAACCCAGTTTTTCTGCATTTTTGCAACTACGGGTTTCACCATTTTTGTTCATTCAAACCTTCATATTAACATCCCAAATGACTTATAATCCTTACTACATGATATATCAACATATATGAATGATTGGATTAAAAAGCATGTTTATCTCCTCTTTTTCTAGAAAATTATCAACCTAATATCCTCAAGAACACATAAATGGTTTTCATAATTTCCTCAATAGATATATGATTATTTCGTGGATTATTATCAACCTAAAACATGAGTTTAATTCCTACATCATTTCAGTTTCCAGAAATCCATTTAACAACTCCATTATGTCTTCCAAACATGAAAAAAATCATCTCTTTTAATAACTATTCTATCATGGACAATATACAAACTTAGATTGCCATTATCAAACACTTGCCTCTAATGAAGGTCTGATCCTTTGGTGTAGTATATCTCAGGTGGTTCTCCCTTCTCCGGTCAACCTCCGGTGGTTGTTGGTGGTGGTGACCCTTGGTTCTTGTTCTTCTCCTTCCCAAGTAAGCTCTTCTCTTCCCAAGCAACCTTTTACTCTCTCTAGGAAGATGACTTCTCTATTTTGTGTAGAGGAGATGAATACCCCACGTACACTTAATCTTCAAATACTTATAATAGGACAAAATCCGAAATCACGATCCATCCCCCTATAAAAATGACCAAAATGCCCTTTTGGGTTGTCTATTCATTTCCAAATGACCCGAGACCCAAATCCAACATCCAAATAGACTTTTCTGACTATTTAGAACCTTCTAGATGCAACGACGCAGTCGAAATGACTATAAGGTTGATAGAAATTAAATTTTCTTTTTAATTTAACAAATTAGTCCCAACACGTCCCATACCGCGTCCGACTAAAAATACAAACTACTGAATTAATAACACATCGCCATATCAATAGCATCACATTCATATATTACCTAAATATCTTTAAGTAATATTCAAAATTTTACAATTTTAATATCTTCAGTTCGGATACAACCCAAACGAATTAATTTATAATAAAATCCAATTAATCCATTAATTTAAAATATAACTCATTTTAAAAGTCATAAAAATTACGGGGTATTACAGAAGGAGGTTTTTAGGTCAATTCTGTAGACCTAGACTATTAGGTTAACCGATTCGGAAAGTCAAGATCAATTCAGAGGACCTAAGTAGACGAGGAGGATCAATTAAGTAGATCGAGGTCAGTTATGAGGATTGTTAGTTTACTATATTGATAATGCGTGCAATTTATGAAAATATGTGTGTACTTTATTAAACTATGGGCAATCATTATTATAAAATGTGTGTACTTTACAATACTATGCATGTACTTCATTAAAAATGCGTGTACTTTATAAACTATGCATGCATAATGCATGTACTTTGCAATATTATTCATGTACTTCATAAAAAATGTGTCTACTTTAATGATAATGTGTATACTTTACAATAAATATGGACAAATGATTACAAAATTCACCAAAGTACGTGCTAAGATTCCTTGAGTTTATCTTCAACAATAATTTCCCTTAAGGAGATATTATTATCTTCATTGGCTGTCAGAGTTTCCTTAATTTTTTTTCTTTCACTGACATCTAACTTGTAGTTATTGCTTTGCTCCCATCATATTTACTTTATTCCTATCATTTTGTTCAGAATGTCTAGAAACTTGAAGCTCATTCTTCAAGTTTTCGTTATCATCTCTGAGTTAAGCATTATCTTCCTCCAACTTCTTTATTCTTTTAGTGTTATTCTTTTTTGATTCATTAACTTGAATTTTTTAATCATCATTCAAAAGAATTAGTTGAGCATAATCCTACAACGTATATAACTTCATGTTGGCTCCTTGCTTCATTATCAACTCTAAGTTGGGCATTATCTTCCCCTAACTTCTTTATTCTTTTAATGTCATTATTTTTTTATTCACTAAGTTGATTTTTCAAATCATCATTTAAAACAATTAGTTGGGCAGAATCCTCCTCCAACTTATTTAATTTCACTTCGGCCTATGACACGACCACAAATGTGTCTAGTGTGCATGCTATATAGGCTCAAGTGCAAGCCTGTTGCTCAAGTAATAATCCGATAAGTCGGGTATCGATCCTCAGGGAAACGGGATGAACAGATTCGTAATGATGTTGGAAAGATGGAGAAATCTAGCTTGCACTCTAAAAAGAAAGAAAAGGTCATTTGCAATGTGAAACAACTACGAATAAATGCAAATTTGAAAATGATTACTAATGAAATTACGGATAAATGAAATTCAATTACTCTAATTAAACGAAAATATGATGACAACTTGACTAAAAGTTTTAACTATGAAATGAGAACGATAGGTCAGGTTACAATCCCCCTCCCCACCCTAGTAATTCACTTCGTAGGATACTAGATTCGGAATTAAAACTCTAAATGAACCCAGTCTTTAGTACTCCTAATTATTACATATATAAGGGATCGTGGACCTCAAATGTAAGCAAAGGACGAGTAAAGAAGCATCGCATTAACCAATACTCGCGTCGCATTCTTAAGCATTCCAGTTACCTAGGGCAAACGAGATCAAAAGTATTACGAAGGTTGTACCAATTATACGACAAGATTCATCTAAGATTGTAATTCAAAACTCTATTTCCACTATCGTGAATCACATCGGGTGGGGTTCATGAACCCCAACCCATAAAAAATTAGCTAGACATAATGAACTTAGAGAAAGACATGGTTTTTAAGGAAGAAAACATTAAATATAAAGCAACTAATTGGAAAGAAATTTTCAGATTTAGAACCAAAAATTAAACCTAATGAGCAATTGAAATTAAAGGAAAAGATGTTACTAGAATTGCAAAAACTGAAAGCTTGAATCCTTACAACAATGCTTCTTATTGAAAACTAGGGCTTTTTACTACAAAAACTCTCTACTCCTACTTAGCTAACCTAAAAATCTAACTCCCTATCTTAGGGAACTAATCTGAATAAATAACCACGAAATTTATAAGAGTTTGAGTTCATTACAACTCTGAGAAAGAACAGAAAGAATTCGTAAAAATCCAATGCGGTCCGGATCGATCGGGATAGGCGGTTCGGATCGAACCCTATTTTGAACCAGCGTTCCTTAGCTTGAAGCGGCCCGGATCCTTTTTGGGAAAAAGGTTCGGATCGTAGCCCTTTTCCTTACAATAATTCTTTTACCAGGGCGGTCCGAATCGGTCGCCCAGGGGCAGTCCGGATTGCCTGGATTTTCCATCCAGAGGCTTGTTTAGGAGACCGGTCCGGATCCATTTCTGGAAAAAGTTCGGATCGCCTTGTATTTTATTGCAGGGATCTTTCTCTTAATTCTTGTCAACTTCAAATCTTCGTAACTTGTTCACCGTAGCTCGGATTATCTTTCCCTTTCTTCCAATGCTCTTGAGATTAAATTCTCTTCAACTTTCTAATTGGCTTCGACTCCGCACAAAGGCTGAAATTTTAAGAAATCTCCCTTAACTTTCTTGTTTTGACTTTATTCATTATTTTTCGAGCTTCTTTCTTCCTCAATACTTCAAATGCCTGCAAAACTCATGAGAAACACATGAAACTAGATGTACTTATTAGAAGGAGTTAGTATCAAAGAAATGCGACAATTATACTCATTTTACGTTACTCGAGATACTAAAAGTCTCTAAATTAAGGGGCTAAATTCGGAAGAATTTGAGCCTAATCAGCTTCCAACCTTGCTTCATCACATTCTTTAAGTTTGGAATTTTTCTCCTCCAACTTCAATTTTAGATTAGAATTTTCTTCAGTCAACTTGCTAATCTGTTGGGCCAAATTGACTGAATCTTTTGAAGCTTTGTCATCGTCTTTCTTTTGAGAGGACGCCATGTTATTTAATGGAACATTCTAATCATCGAAATCATATTCTTATAATGATGTCTCATTCGAATGTTCAAAGAGAAACTGAGCATGTCATATGTGTTCCCTTCTTTATTCCCTATCTTTGAACACTCCTTTTCCAAAGTATTTAAAGATATATCATTATCCAACATACATTATTTCAAAGATGCCAAGCTCCATCGAAGAAATTTTGTAGTCTTTAATGTCTTTAATAACTTCGTATTTCTCACATACCCAAATACTGTGATAATTAAAATAAGTAATATAAGTAAGTTATATAATTTAATTAATATGCAAGAAATGTTAGTGTTTGGTTGATTTCATTGTACGTGAACTTTATAAAATATGCGTGTATTTTCATAAAGTA
The DNA here is from genome assembly GCA_949130495.1 of Sambucus nigra. Lineage (NCBI taxonomy): Eukaryota > Viridiplantae > Streptophyta > Magnoliopsida > Dipsacales > Adoxaceae > Sambucus > Sambucus nigra. The sequence goes on along the minus strand of OX422213.1, from coordinate 658,066,307 downwards.
CATGCATAACACATAAAGTACACACAAAATACACGTATAATAGATAAAGTACATGCACATTGAAAAAAAATCATTTCAATGTGCATGTACTTTATGTATTAAGCATGTGCTTTATGACAGCATACACATGTTTTTAAAAAATTACACGCACAATGAAAATGTGTAAATATGTGTTTCCTCACCAATAATGAAATGACACATCCACTGGTTTTGCTGGGATGCTATTTTATCGAGAGAGTTAATGAGGAATCTATGGACAACAGAAGCCCACTCAAATGTAATCATTCCATCTATGTTATTAATGTATGGAGTGAAAATTATCCTAGTGTGCAGTTAGAGTTGGAGAATCAGAACATGGTCATGAAATGGAGAGCAATAAGTTTTACACAGTCATTCCTTTCCTCATTGGTGCCCAACTCAATCAACTTATTCAAACCATTTATTTTTTATGAGTTTTTAATGTTTAAGTATCAGCTGAGAAATTCAGGTTTCGGGGCAGACTAATCCAACCTCTTTTTTATATTTATTGACTTTTTCCCATCCACCTTCGGGATCCCACATATTTCGTTTATATCTTTGGGATGATTTGGGCAACACTCTTCATATTAAAATACTTTTTTCTCCTTTTTGTAGAGCTTCACAATGGAGAGAATGGTTTTATTGGTTTTCTTATATTATACTTCTACTACTTTGTCACTGCAGTAGGCATTAAAAAGCTCCCAGAATGATGTCTTTTTCAGTAGCTCAATATGCTTATCATTGATTTTGCTACGAATATCAGACAAATTATGATAAAAACTAAGGACATTTGGCCTATACTAGTTGAATTTATGTGTTTGCCTTGTACATTTCTTCTCTTTCTTATTATTAGTTCTTGTAGCCCTCTTTGGACCACTATCTTCAAAACAACCCTGTTTTGAATGCTTTCCCTTCTTTTCCTTCATCTTATACCTCATTTCTATAAAGTAAACACATAAAGATCAAATTACAAACATAAAAATTAAATTACACGGATAAATTAATAAACCACACGCATAATATGATAAAGTACATGCACATTGCAATAAAATACAAGCTTTAAAATATAAAGTACACGCAGATTGCAATAAAATACATGCATCAAAATAATAAAGTACACGCACATTGCAATGTATTACAAACTTCAAAACATATAGTACACACATATTTCAATATATACATAAAAACATTAAGTATAAGCACATTAAATTGAAGAAAAAGTTTATTTTTGTAGATTACATTCATGTTTAAGAAAAGTACATGCACTTTGCATTGAGTACATACATACAATATTCTCTTAACATTTCATACTAATCTCCACAAAATACAAGAATAACTCAGTACAAAATTTCAATAAATGGATTCCCTATTATCTAATTCATGGTAATACCCAATAGTTGTTGTTTTACAAGATATAAACTAAGAATGACTTTTCATAACATATTAAAAAAAGTGATACAACATCTCCATTCGAAATGCGCCAATATTTTCAAAACCTCTTAGCTAATACAGCTAAATTCGTTTTGCTAAATTCTTGTCTTTCAATTCAGTTACTTGAAAATTTTGTACATCAAAAGTATACTTAATGTCGTCATAGTAGTTGTAGAAGTTAGGTAACTTTTTGGCTCTATTATTGATGCAAAATATGAATCGTGTCAACATAAGTTTTATTGACCATCCATTCGAAAGGTTTCGTATTCCTAACATCTTTAAAACTGCACCAAAAAGTTTGTAGTTGAACATGCTTCATGATTTGATTCCTAAACAATAATACAATTAAAAAACATCACACAAATAATATACTTTTTATCGTAAGTTGCATGTGCATTGTAAAAATTATCTATATTAAGTAATATAACTCAATCACATTCCTCAAGAAATGCCGTTAGCATCACTACACCAAACTGGGTGATTGGTCACAAATTTATCTGTGATCACATGCTGTGGGTTGCAAATTTGGTTCGTGACTAAATCAGGCGTGACCATATTCAGTGGTTATGGCCTATATCCCTGACCACAACATTGGTCACGGACCTCAGGGGTCACGACATATAGTCACGGACACTAGCCGTGACCCCATCTCACACTTAGTCACGGCCTTGGGCTGTGACCCACCCTTCAATTTATGCAAATGTTCACAAAGCGGGTCATGGCTAAAATTCGTGACTAACCTTTCAACGTATGAAAAATGATCACAGACATTGTCATGGTCTTGGACCATGACCCAAACTTTCATGTTATCATATTGGTCATGGCCCTAGACCGTGACCCATAACCTGATGTACTTTAAATGGTCATGGCCCTGGGTCATAACACCATTGAAGTGTAATAAAGAAAATAGGTCTGATCACGGACCATGTTTGCAACCATTTTCAAATATATTAAAAAAATGCGTAGAATTTGATCTATTTTATGGACATTCTAAAACTTGCGTAATGTAAACCTCGCACGGACATAATGCTAAACAATAAATTATAAAAGCCCGCAAGGTCACGTGACCCCTGGTATGAGAGCACGATGATATTTTGCAATTTGGTTTGTGCTCTCAAATTGTGGGTCCTATGGTCATGTGGTTGGTTCCTATGAGATACGTTGATCTCGTGTAAGGTATTGGTGCCACTCACGGGACCTTTTGGGGAGGGGGGTCGTGGTTCCTCCCTCTAACGTCATGTTTTCAGGCCTAAGTGCAGATATTCTAAAATTTAGGACGTGCCCTCAAACCATGGGTCCTGTGGACACACAGTCAGTTTTCATTAGATACGTTGGTCCCGTGGGTGGTTTTGGTGCCGCTCACGAGGCCATTTGGGGGTTGGTTCGTGGTTTGTCCCTCTAACTGTATGTTTTCAAGCCTAATTATAAATATTCTAAAATTTGGGACGTGGTTACAAACCATGGGTCCCGTGGCCATGCGATCGATTCCTATGAGATACATTGGTCCCGTTGGAGGTGTTGACGCCACTCACGGGGCGGTTTGGGGGGTAGTTCGTGGTTCCTCCAGCTAACAATATGTTTTCAGGCCTAAGTGTAGATATTCTAAAATTTGGGTCATACTCTCAAACCGTGAGTCCCGTGGCCATGCAGTCGGTTCCTACGAGATACGTTGGTCCTATGGGAGTTGTTGGCACTGCTCACGAGATCGTTTGGGGGTGTACTTCATGGATTCGCCATCTAACAACATGTTTTCGACCTAAGTTTAGATATTATGAAATTTGGTCCGTGCTCTCAAACCTTGGGTCCTATGGCCACGCGATCGGTTCCTACGAGATACGTTGGTACCGTTGGAAGTATTGGCACCGTTCACATGGCCGTTTGGGGGGGTGGTTCAGGGTTCCGTCCTCTAAGGACATATTTTCAAGCCTAAGTGTAGATGTTTTAAAATTTGGGCTATGCTCTCAAACTGTGGGTCCCGTGGACATGCGGTCAGTTCATATGAGATACATTGGTCCCATGGAAGGTGCTGGCACTGCTCACTAGACTGTTTGGGGGGTGGTTCTTGGTTTCGACCTCTAACGGCATGTTTTCAGGGCGAAGTGTAGATAGTCTGAAATTTGGACCATGCTATCAAATCATAGGTCTCGTGGCCACGCAGTCGGTTCCTATGAGATACTTTGGTCCCGTGGGAGGTATTTCTGCCACTCAGAGGGCCATTTGGGGGGTGGTTCATGGTTCCACCCTCTAACAACATGTTTTCAGGACTAAGAGAAGATATTCTGAAATTTGGTCCGTGCTCTAAAATCATGGGTCCCTTGGCCATGCAGTCTATTCCTATGAGATATGTTGGTTTCGTGGGAGGTTCTGGCCCCATTCACGGGACCGTTTTGGAGGTAGTTCGTGGTTCTACCCTCTAACGACATGTTTTCAGGCCTAAGTGTAGATATTCTAAAATTTGGGCCTTGCACTCAAACTGGGGGTTCCATGGCCACGTAGTCGATTCGTACGAGATACGTTAGTCTCGTGGGAGGTGTTAGAGACACTCACGTGGCCGTTTGGGGGGTGGTTTGTGATTTCGTCCTCTAACGGCATGTTTTCAAGCCTAAGTGCAGATATTCTGAAATTTGGGCCCTACTCTTAAACCGTGGGTCTCGTGGCCATGTGGTCGAATCTTATTAGATATGTTTGTAACGTTGGAGGTGTTAGCGCCATTCACAGGGCCATTTTTCAGGGTGGTTCGTGGTTTCGTCCTCTAACGCTATGTCTACAAACCTAAGTATAGATATTTTGAAATTTGGGATGTGCTCTCAAATCGTGGGTCCCGTGGCCATTCGGTCAGATTCTACGAGATACGTTGGTCCCATGGAAGGTGTTGTTAACCTCTCATGGGACCATTTAGGGGTGGTTCGTGGTTCTGCCTTCTAACGACAAGTTTTAAGGCCTAAGTGCAGTTATTCTGAAATTTAGGCCGTGCTCTCAAACCATGGGTCTTGTGGCCATGTAGTCAATCCCTATGATATATGTTCTTCCTGTGGTAGGTTTTAGCTCCATTCATGGGTCCGTTTGGGGGGTGGTTCGTGGTTCCTCACACTAACAGCGTGTTTTCAGGCCTAAGTGTAAATATTCTAAAATTTGGGGCTTGCTCTCCAATTGGGGATCCTGTGTCCATGAAATCGGTTCCTACAAGATACATTGGTCTCATAGGTGGTTTTAGCGCCGCTCATGAGGCCGTTTGGAGGGAGGTTTGTGGTTTCTCCCTCTAACGGCATATTTTCAGGCCTAAGTGTTGATATTATGAAATTTAGTCCGTGTTCTCAAACCACGGATCTCGTGGTGACATGGTCGATTTTTACGAGATAAGTTGGTCCCTTGCGAGGTGTTGGCGCCATTCACGGGGCCGTTTGGGGGGTGGTTCGTGGTTCCGCCCTCTAACGGTATGTTTTCAGGTCTAAGTGTAAATATTCTGAAATTTGGGCCATGCTCTGAAACTGTGGGTCCCATGACCAGGCGATCGATTCCTACGATATACGTAGGTCCCATGGGAGGTGATGGCGCCATTCATAGGCCATTTGGGAGGTGGTTCGTGGTTCCACCCTCTGACGACATATTTTCGGGCCTGAGTGTAGATATTCTAAAAGTTGGGCCCTGCTCTCAAAACATTGATCCCGTGCCCATGCGGTCGATTCCTACTAGATATATTGGTCCCATGGGAGGAGTTTGCACCACTCATAGGAACGTTTGTGGGGTGTTTCGGGATTTCTCCCTCTAACTGTATGTTTTCAGGCCTAAGTGTAGATATTCTAAAATTTGGGTCATACTCTCAAACAGTGGGTCCCATGGCTATGGATCGATTCCTATGAGAGACGTTGGTCCCGTGGGAGGTGTTAGCGCCGCTCACGGGGCCGTTTGGGGGTGGGTTGTGGTTCCTCCCACTAACGACATGTTTTCAGGCCTAAGTGTAGATATTCTAAAATTTGGGTCGTACTATGAAACTGTGAGTCCCGTGGCCATGCGTTCAGTTCCTACGAGATATGTTGGTCACGTGGGAGGTGTTGGCACCGCTCACTGGTCCGTTTGGGGGGTAGTTCATGGTTTCGCCATCAAATGACATGTTTTCGGCCTAAGTTTAGATATTTTGAAATTTGGGTCGTGCTCTCAAATCATGGGTCCCATGGCCATGCGATCGGTTTGTACGAGATACGTTGGTCTCGTAGGAGGTGTTGAAGCCACTCACAGGGACGTTTGGAGGGTGGTACGTGGTTTCGTCCTCTAACAGCATATTTTCAAGCCTAAGTGTAGATATTCTGAAATTTGGGCCCTTCTCTCAAACTGTGGGTCCCGTGGCCACATGATCAAATCCTATAAGATACGTTGGTACCATTGGAGGAGTTGGCATTATTCATGGGGCCATTTGGGGATGGTTCATGGTTTCTCCCTCTAATGGCATGTTTTTAGGCGTAAGTGTAGATATTTTGAAATTTTGGTTGTGCTCTCAAACCGCGGGTCCCATGGACATTCGGTCAGTTCCTACGAGATACGTTGGTCCCATGGAAGGTATTGGTGCCGCTCACGGGACCTTTTGGGGCGGGGGGTCGTGGTTCCTCCCTCTAACATCATGTTTTCAGGCCTAAGTGTAGATATTCTAAAATTTAGGACGTGCCCTCAAACCATGGGTCCTGTGGCCACACAGTCAGTTTTCATGAGATACGTTGGTCCCGTGGGTGGTTTTGGTGCCGCTCACGAGGCCATTTGGGGGTTGGTTCGTGGTTTGTCCCTCTAACTGTATGTTTTCAAGCCTAATTATAAATATTCTAAAATTTGGGACGTGGTGCCATGCGATCGATTCCCGTGAGATACATTGGTCCCGTTGGAGGTGTTGACGCCACTCACGGGGCGGTTTGGGGGGTAGTTCGTGGTTCCTCCCGCTAACAATATGTTTTCAGGCCTAAGTGTAGATATTCTAAAATTTGGGTCATACTCTCAAACCGTGAGTCCCGTGGCCATGCAGTCGGTTCCTACGAGATACGTTGGTCCTATGGGAGGTGTTGGCACTGCTCACGAGATCGTTTGGGGGTGTACTTCATGGATTCGCCATCTAACGACATGTTTTCGGCCTAAGTTTAGATATTATGAAATTTGGTCCGTGTTCTCAAACCTTGGGTCCTATGGCTACGCGATCGGTTCCTACGAGATACTATGGTACCGTTGGAGGTATTGGCACTGTTCACATGGCCGTTTGGGGGGTGGTTCATGGTTCCGTCCTCTAACGACATATTTTCAAGCCTAAGTGTAGATGTTTTAAAATTTGGGCTATGCTCTCAAACTGTGGGTCCCGTGGACATGCGGTCATTTCCTATGAGATACATTGGTCCCATGGAAGGTGCTGGCACTGCTCACTAGACTGTTTGGGGGGTGGTTCTTGGTTTCGGCCTCTAACGGCATGTTTTCAGGGCGAAGTGTAGATAGTCTGAAATTTGGACCATGCTATCAAATCATAGGTCTCGTGGCCACGCAGTCGGTTCCTATAAGATACTTTGGTCCCGTGGGAGGTATTTGCGCCACTCAGAGGGCCATTTGGGGGGTGGTTCATGGTTCCACCCTCTAACAACATGTTTTCAGGACTAAGAGAAGATATTCTGAAATTTGGTCCGTGCTCTAAAATCATGGGTCCCGTGGCCATGCAGTCTATTCCTATGAGATATGTTGGTTTCGTGGGAGGTTCTGGCCCCATTCACGGGACCGTTTTGGGGGTGGTTCGTGGTTCTACCCTCGAACGACATGTTTTCAGGCCTAAGTGTAGATATTCTAAAATTTGGGCCTTGCTCTCAAACTGGGGGTTCCATGTCCACGTAGTCGATTCGTACGAGATACGTTGGTCTCGTGGGAGGTGTTAGAGACACTCACGTGGCCGTTTGGGGGGTGGTTTGTGATTTCGTCCTCTAACGGCATGTTTTCAAGCCTAAGTGCAGATATTCTGAAATTTGGGCCCTACTCTTAAACCGTGGGTCTCGTGGCCATGTGGTCGAATCTTATTAGATATGTTTGTAACGTTGGAGGTGTTAGCGCCATTCACAGGGCCATTTTTAAGGGTGGTTCGTGGTTTCGTCCTCTAACGCTATGTTTACAAACCTAAGTATAGATATTTTGAAATTTGGGATGTGCTCTCAAATTGTGGGTCCCATGGCCATTCGGTCAGATTCTACGAGATACGTTGGTCCCATGGAAGGTGTTGTCAACCTCTCATGGGACCATTTAGGGTTGGTTCGTGGTTCTGCCTTCTAACGACAAGTTTTAAGGCCTAAGTGCAGTTATTCTGAAATTTAGGTCGTGCTCTCAAACCATGGGTCTTGTGGCCTTGTAGTCAATCCCTATGATATATGTTCTTCCTGTGGTAGGTTTTAGCTCCATTCATGGGTCCGTTTGGGGGGTGGTTCGTGGTTCCTCACACTAACAGCGTGTTTTCAGGCCTAAGTGTAAATATTCTAAAATTTGGGGCTTGCTCTCCAATTGGGGATCCTGTGGCCATGAAGTCGGTTCCTACAAGATACATTGGTCTCATGGGTGGTTTTGGCGCCGCTCATGAGGCCGTTTGGGGGGAGGTTTGTGGTTTCTCCCTCTAACGGCATATTTTCAGGCCTAAGTGTTGATATTATGAAATTTAGTCCGTGTTCTCAAACCACGGATCTCGTGGTGACATGGTCGATTTTTACGAGATAAGTTGGTCCCTTGCGAGGTGTTGGCGCCATTCACGGGGCCGTTTGGGGGGTGGTTCGTGGTTCTGCCCTCTAACGGTATGTTTTCAGGTCTAAGTGTAAATATTCTGAAATTTGGGCCATGCTCTGAAACTGTGGGTCCCATGACCAGGCGATCGATTCCTACGATATACGTAGGTCCCATGGGAGGTGATGGCGCCATTCATAGGTCCATTTGGGAGGTGGTTCGTGGCTCCACCCTCTGACGACATATTTTCGGGCCTGAGTGTAGATATTCTAAAATTTGGGCCCTGCTCTCAAAACGTTGATCCCGTGCCCATGCGGTCGATTCCTACTAGATATATTGGTCCCATGGGAGGATTTTGCACCACTCATAGGAACGTTTGTGGGGTGGTTCGGGATTCCTCCCTCTAACTGTATGTTTTCAGGCCTAAGTGTAGATATTCTAAAATTTGGGTCATACTCTCAAACAGTGGGTTCCATGGCTATGGATCGATTCCTATGAGAGACGTTGGTCCCGTGGGAGGTGTTAGCGCCGCTCACGGGGCCGTTTGGGGATGGGTCGTGGTTCCTCCCACTAACGACATGTTTTCAGGCCTAAGTGTAGATATTCTAAAATTTGGGTCGTACTCTGAAACCGTGAGTCCCGTGGCCATGCGTTCAGTTCCTACGAGATATGTTGGTCACGTGGGAGGTGTTGGCACCGCTCACTGGTCCGTTTGGGGGGTAGTTCATGGTTTCGCCCTCAAATGACATGTTTTCGGCCTAAGTTTAGATATTTTGAAATTTGGGTCGTGCTCTCAAATCATGGGTCCCATGGCCATGCGATCGGTTTGTACGAGATACGTTGGTCTCGTAGGAGGTGTTGAAGCCACTCACAGGGACGTTTGGAGGGTGGTACGTGGTTTCGTCCTCTAACAGCATATTTTCAAGTCTAAGTGTAGATATTCTGAAATTTGGGCCCTTCTCTCAAACTGTGGGTCCCGTGGCCACATGGTCGAATCCTATAAGATACGTTGGTACCATTGGAGGAGTTGGCATTATTCATGGGGCCATTTGGGTATGGTTCATGGTTTCTCCCTCTAATGGCATGTTTTTAGGCCTAAGTGTAGATATTTTAAAATTTTGGTTGTGCTCTCAAACCGTGGGTCCCATGGACATACGGCCAGTTCCTACGAGATACGTTGGTCCCATGGAAGGTGTTGGCACAACTCATTAGACAGTTTGGGGGGTGGTTCGTGATTCCTCCCTCTAACGGCATGTTTTCAGGCATAAGTGTAAATATTCTGAAACTTGGACGGTGCTCTCAAATCATAGGTCACGTGGCGACGCAGTCGGTTCCCACGAGATACGCTAGTCCCGTGGGAGGTTTTGGCACCGCTCACAGGGCCATTTTGAGGGGTGGTTCGTGGTTCCGTACTCTAACGGCATGTTCTCAGGAAATTTGGTATGTGCTCTCAAACCATGGGTCCCGTGGTCATACAGTCAGTTCCTACAAGATATGTTGGTTCCGTGGAAGGTTTTCGCGCCATTCACAAGACCGTTTAGGGGGTGGTTCGTGGTTCTGCCCTCAAACGACATGTTTTCAGGCCTAAGTGTAAATATTCTAAAATTTGGGCCTTGCACTCAAATTGGGGGTCCCATGGCCACGCAGTCGGTTCCTACGAGATACATTGGTCTCATGGGAGGTGTTGGCGCCTCTCACGGGGCCGTTTGTGGGGTGGTTCATCGTTTCGCCCTCTAAAGGCATGTTTTCGGCCTAAGTGTTGATATTCTGAAATTTGGTCCATGCTCTTAAATCGTGGGACCCGTGGCCACATGGTCAAGTCTTATGAGATACGTTGGTACTATTAGAGGAGTTAGCACCATTCATAGGGCTGTTTGGGGGTGGTCGTGGTTCTGCCCTCTAACTGTATGTTTTCAAGCCTAAGTGTAGATATTTTGAAATTTGGGTTGTGCTCTCAAACCGTGAGTCCCGTGGCCATGCGGTAAGTTCTTATGAGATACGTTGGTCCCATAGAAGTTGTTGGCAACCGCTCATGGGACCATTTGGGGGGTGGTTCGTGGTTCCTCCCTCTAAAGGCATGTTTTCAGGCCTAAGTGTAGATATTCTAAAATTTGGATGGTGCTCTAAAATCATGGGTTCCGTGGCCATGCAGTCAGTTCCTACGAGATACGTTGGTCCCGTAAGAGGTGTTGGCACCGTTCACAGGGCCGTTTGGGGGGTGGTTCGTGGTTTTGCCCTCTAATGGCATGTTTTCAGGCCAAAGTGTAGATATTCTGATATTTGGGTCGTGCTCTCAAACCATGGGTCCTGTGGCCATGCAGTCGGTTCCTATAAGATATGTTGGTCCCGTGGAATGTTTTTGTGCCATTCACTGTACCATTGGGGGATGGTTTGTGGTTCCGCCATCTAACAACATGTTTTCAGGCCTAAGTATAGATATTCTAATGTTTGGGCCTTGCTCTCAAACCATGGGTCCTGCGGCCACGAAGTCAGTTCCTACGAGATACTTTAGTCTCGTGGGTGGTTTTAGCGCCGCTCGCAGGGCCGTTCGGGGGGTGGTTTGTGGTTTCGCCCTCTAACGGCATGCTTTCAGGCCTAAGTGTTAATATTATGAAATTTGGTTCGTGCTCTCAAACCACGAATCTCGTGGCGACGCGATCGGTTTTTACGAGATAAGTTGGTCCTTTGCGAGGTGTTGGCGCCATTCACGAGGCCGTTTGGGGGGTGGTTTCGCCCTCTAATGACATGTTTTCAGGCCTAAGTTTAGATATTATGAAATTTGGGCCGTGCTCTGAAATCGTGGGTCCCGTGACCACGCGATCAATTCCTATAAGATACGTAGTTCCCATGGGAGGTTTTAGCGTCATTCACGGGACCATTTGGGGGGTGGTTCGGGGTTCCACCCTCTAACGACATGTTTTCAGGCCTAAGTGTAGATATTCTAAAATTTGGATCGTGCTCTCAAACCGTGGATCCCGTGGCCATGCTGTCGGTTCCTACTAGATACATTGGCCCCATGGGAGGAGTTTGCGCTGCTCATAAGACCGTTTGTGGGGTGGTTCAGGATTCCTCCCTCTAACGACATGTTTTCAAGCCTAAGTGTAGATATTCTAAAATTTGGGTGTGCTATGAAATCGTGGGTCCCGTGACAACACGATCGGTTCCTATGAGATACGTAGGTCCGATGGGAGGTGTTCGTTCCATTCACGAGTCCATTTGGGGGGTGGTTCGTGGTTCCACCCTCTAATGACATGTTTTCAGGCCTAGGTGTAGATATTCTGAAATTTTGGAAGTGCTCTCAAGCTGTGGATCCCGTGGCCATCGGTCGGTTCCTACTAGATACGTTGGTCACATGGGAGGTGTTTGCGCTATTCATAAGGCCATTTGTGGGTTGTTTTGTGGTTCCTCCCTCTAATGGCATGTTTTTATGCCTAAGTGTAGATATTCTAAAATTTTGGTCGTACTCTCAAGCCGAGGGTCCCGTGGTCATGCGGAGCCCCGCCTTCTCCTCGATCTGCTGACCATAAAGCTGAGTTGGTTCCATCCGACGCTCTTGACCAAAAGGATAAAAGTTATACTTATCATTCCTGAAAGGGTAGCTGGTTGGTAGAATTCTACGATGGCCCGTGTAACTCATCTTACTACTATGTTGTAACAAAGTGTCTTCTACTTCCTCCCCACATATGGGACATCCATAATAACCATGAACATTACAACCAAACAAGGTCCCATAATCATGAAGGTCGTGGATCGCCCACATCACCATTTCTTTAAGTGTGAACTCTTCACCCTTGTGAGATTCGAATGATGTCACTCCTCTATCCCACAACTCTTTAAGTTCTTTGATTAATGGAGCTAAGAATATATATTAATATCATCGCTTCGAGCCTTCGGTCCGAGTATCAATGAAGATAATAATGTGAACTCCTTTCTCATGCACAGTGTTGGAGGGTGACTTAAAGGCGTCATGAGAACTGGCCAATAACTCTGACTAGTACTTCAATTAACGAAAGGGTTAAACCTATTGATTGAGATTGCAAGACGAATATTGCACGGTTCCTTTGCTAATTCATAGTGTCGTGCATTTGAAATTTCCCAGACGAGTGAATCAACCAGATAACGCATCAGATTCCAACCCTCCTCCCATCAAGCATGCCGTGTCATAGCCTCTGTTCTCCACAGTACAGTGAACAACCATTTTAATCGTGGCCCAAGTGGGAAATACTTCAAAACCTTTTGTGGGACTTGCTATCTCTTTTGATATTATACAGGTTTGTCATTTACCTTCTCATAAACGACATATCTAGACTCACCGCATACTAGACATTCATCATTCTATTTGTTCTCATTGTGGTACAATATGCAATCATACTTGCATGCATGAATAGATTTGTATTTCAATCCCAAACACTTCAAGATCTTCTTTATGGTAGGATAATTATCTGGTAACGTGTTCTCTTTTAGGAGAATTTCTTTAACCCACTTAAGAATATTTGTTACGCTATTCCCAAACATACCAAAATGACTTTTCAAATTATACAAACCAATCATTGCATATAATATCTTCATCTCAACTTTATATAACGGTCTAGCCGCATTGACTTTTAACTGTATATATTCTCGATCTCTTGGTAGTTCAATATCAAATTGTTCATTGTTCACATTATTTGTCTCCATAGGTTGTAGATTTTGGTCATGGTGAACTCCATAAACATCGTCAATTAGGTCAGTCAATGGATGATGAGTTCGGGAATCATTTAGAACTTCCACTCATTAGTGGTCTATTACGTTGTTGGTTACCAGTAATTCTTTGGGAACATAAAGTACATGTTTTTCACCATGGTATGTCTATTTTTTATAATCTTCACAAATTCCCTACTTTATTAAATGTAACTCAACATCTTCTAAAGACTTATATTTTTCGTTAATACAATGGGTGCACGCACACGGAATCTTATCACTTTTAAGGTTTTTAAAAGCACAGCTAATAAATTCTTGAACGCCTTTAATGTAACTATTAGCTATTCGGTCAGTATCCCCCATCCACTCTTTGTATTATGGAAAATTCATTTAATAATCTTCAAATTTTAATCTTATGTTAACATGATAAAATAAACATCATGTTGCATAAATATCACGTTGCATAAATATCATTTTTCATAGTAAAGGATAAATATCATAAATACCAACAACGCACCTATCAATTAAACTATGTAATAACTTAAATACAAGAACACACCCACTTAAACTCAAATTAAATAAAATTTTCTAGTGATATTATTACATCATAATAAAAATATTACTACATCTTCATCAAACGATAAACTAGCCAAGTGGTAAAAGAGTCTAAATAATTTTTCAACAAATTCCCATCTCCACTGGCGACGTACACTGGAGCATCTTCGTAACCAAAATATATTTTATCAACTAGGATCTGACACTCACCCTCCTATAAAGGCCGATTATGAACTAAAGTGCCTACTTGAGTGGAAATGAGCGTGCACACCCCAACGACAACTTTACCGCTCAGGTCCTTAATATAGTATTTCTCACTATAGTCAGTGTGGGTTGTTGACGATGATCCAAGACCTATGGCATGCTGAGGCGTTGAGAAGAGGAATGTTGAAGGAGGGATCAACATTTGTGAGGGGAATAGAGAAGGAGGAAAATTTTGATGAGGTAACGGGAAACTGGGATGCATTGGGGTTGTAGGGGCGCACGATCGGTTAAAAAGGACATAATATTTAAAAGTTTATCATTCATGCCTCCCAATTCATTTTGAAGCCCTATTACATCCCCTTCAGTCTTAGAATGACGTTCATTGTTGGACGAGAAATGATTATTAACAGAAAAAAGCTCGTCCACGAGAGGTGCGACACATTTGAATCTTGTTTTTAACATATGCGACCCCAAACCTCTCATCCTCCCTCTACGATCCTTCACTAAGGTCTGTACAAGGGCATCATTGTCAATGTCGTCGAATGGGTTTAGAGCTGACTGACTACTCAGAGACTCTATTGATTCTAGAGTCTTGGCCAAGTGAGGAGGGAATTTATTATCATTGTCTCGTCTTGTATGCACGTACAAGTTGGCCCTATATTGTGTCTTTCCTTCATTTGGGATGCCTTTTGTCTTGCTCGACCACTCATTCTTCAAATCTTCATAAGATTTCGAGTCAACCTGAGGTGAATATTATTCTTATAAATATAGGCTCTAATGAATCATTGACTAGTTATTATGTACGAGTGCGTGAATCCCGTGCACACATACACACATATATACACACATACACATAGAAATACACACACAGATCGGGGGTCCCAGGACTAGGCGGTCGGTTCCTGTGGGTTAAATTGGCCATTTTATGGTTGTTATACGTAATGATATGTGAATGCGATTTTGGAGTCACTTCGGGTCAAATACTCCTAAAATAGACCTCACATTTTTGCAGTCGTTACGGCCTTACTTCACACAACGGTCGCGAAAATCTCTGTGACCCGAACTTTAATTTCCTTCGCACAATGGTTACTTTCTCGCTCATATTAAGTCTTTGCCTTACAATGGAAATTCCCACCAATGGAATTTGATAAGTAGAGATTGGAATCAAACTATAGTTTCATAACAAGACTTAGTTCCCGTCACTCAACAAAATCGAACTCCACCATCTCAAATCAGTAATGGGAACAGTTGCTATAGTTGTAAAAAGCCAGGGCACTGGTTCAAAGACTATCCAAACAAAACTCCAAAGAAACCAGTGAAGTCACGTAGTCTCCTACGAGTGAATTCCGTGTATGTGTGTGTATCTCACCATTAATTTATTAGGTTTTGAATACCTATTTTAGTCATTTAAGCTAACAATCCCTAAAATCAATCCTAACATCAATTTTAAAATTAACCCTTACAAACATTAGTCGTAAAATTAACCATTACAAACATTAGTCATAGATTTAATCCCTTACAAACATTACCCCTAAAATTAATCCTGAATTTAGCATCAATATAAAAGGACACACATGCTTTTTATATTGTTTGTATTTCATCCCCAAACTTAAACCAACATTAGTCATAAATTTGTTTCCAGAATACATACACATACACAATACACATACACACATATGGTATACATATACACACATATGCATACACAATACACACACACGCGTATACACATATATACACACTGAAATACACACATATACACACTAGAATACACACACACAGAAATATAAACACAGAAATACACATGGAAATACAAATGCACAAAATATTACCTTTGAGATTGAGATTAAGATTGATATTGAGAGCCGAAATCGCCTAAGAAGAGCCAAAATCGAAGGAGAGAGGAAACTTTAGAGGGTTTAGAAATTTTTGAGGGAAGTGAAAAGTTCGTTTGGGAAGTATAAAGACACTGGTCACGACCTAAAGTAGTGAATCCATTCCCAGTATAGTCACGGTCCAAAGTCGTCACCGGCTTAATGTGGCTTTTGGTTATGGTCATGTCCTTTGACTGTGACCCCATCTGAGACCACATTTTGAGGGAAACTTGGAACCATAATTGTCACGGATGGATCACGGATCATATTCGTCACCCACACGAGTCACGGTCATGGTTCGTGACCACACTGAGTCATGGACTTCGTCACACCCATTTTGGATATGGTCACGGCTCTGGGCCATGACGAGCTGGTCATGGCTATGGGTCGTGACCCCAAAATCGTGACTATTAATAATATATGAGGTATTAAACATAAAGAGCACGTATACACTTAACATTTAGAAGATATATACATATTGTATCTTCCTATCAACAACAAGATAATATGATTTCATCACTCCATACATACTTAATGATTTGATTCCTAACAGTGATAAATTGTAAGATGCTTGTGCATTACCAGACCATATCGGATTATATAATATACCTCAATAAATGCCGCTGGCGCGGACCATAATAAGATAGGAGCTATAAATGTAAAAAACACATATATACACTCAACATGCAAAATAGGGCGATAAATATAGAAGCTAGATGCATATACTTGATGATTTAATCCCTAAAAGTAATGAATTGTAAGATGCTTGTGCATTGCTAAACCATTTTGCATTACATAATATTACTCAATCATATTCCTCAACAAATGATTATATTATATAATATACCTCAATCATATTCCACAACAAATGTTGCTGGCGTGGATCATAATAATATAGGAGCTATTAAATATGGAGAGCACATATATATACTGAACATGTAAAATGGGGTAATAAATACAGAAGCTAGATGCATATACATAATGATTTGACTCCTAAAAATAAAGAAGGGGATCTTCCTATTAAGTCCTGTTTGATGGGGATATTTCCTATTAGGTCCTATCACAACATTGTTTCCTCAATAGGTCATATTTGTATATACAGTGAATATTCACTGTATGTTTATAAATAGGACCTATTGGAACAAAAATCTTATTTCATGGGACCTGATGGATAAAAAAAAGATGTTAGGACCTATTGAACTACATACTTAGTAAACGGTAAAAACCCCAATAAAGAATTGTAAGATTCTTGTAAAATTCTAAACCATATTGCATTACTTAATAACTCAATCATATTCATCAACAAATGATTACATTTCAAAATATACCTCAATCATATTTCTCAATAAATGTCGTTGGCACGGACCACAATAATATAGGAACTATTAAATATAGAGAGCACGTATATACACTCAACATGCGAAATGGTGCAACAAATGTAGAAGCTAGATGCATATACTTGATGATTTGAATAGTAAAAGTAATAAATTGTAAGATACTTGTGCATTGCTAAATCATATTGCATTACATAATATGACTCAATCATATTCCTCAACAAATTATATTGGTGCAGATCACAATAATATAGGAGCTATTAAATATAGAGCGCACATATTTACACTCAACATGGAAAATGTGTTTTTTTAAAAATAAAATCAACGCAACAAATATATAAGCTAGATGCATATTGTATTTTTCTCGCATCAACAACAAACACGATAATATGATTTAATTACTCCATACATAATGTCTACAAATTTATACATATGAGAATGCAAAATACGTAATAAAAGAGTAAAAATGTTATATAAAATCTAAGAACATAAAAATAGTACATGGAATAGACAACAAAAGACTCAAATACAATGGCAAGGAGGTGATAGCAGAAATATAAAACTAAGAACACAAAATATACAAAGTATATGGTATAAATTAAGAATAAAATTATTACATTTAATACACAATAAATTACACAAAATACATTATGGAATCATTTGTGTACGTTTGTATTGGAGTGAAAAATCACGTGAAAATGATTAAAAAAAAGTTGAATCGATTTAAGGTTTAAAAAATAGAAAACCTTGAAAAAGTAACGCTATATGAGCACTGATTAATACCTGTTAAAGTTGTTTGGAACAATATCTAAGAATGAGAATCCTTTGTTTGAAGTTCGACGATTAGGGTTTCGATCAGAAGTAGAGCGTTTGAGATTCTTCACAGTTGAATTTGAAAGTACATTTGTTTTAGAATTTGAAGATATTTATATATTGAACCTAATCACTTATAATTTATTGTACCCTATTTATAGTTCAAATTTTTTAGTCCAAAGACTCAACATGAAAAGACCCAAATAATTTTCACATTTAAAAAGATAACATTTTTACCCGGGTAGAAACTATTACAAGCCAAACCGAACGGAACTTAGGAGTAGGGGTGGCAATTCGTGTGCGTCGTGTCATGTTCGGGTCGTGTCATGTCGGGTTCGTGTCAAGTATTAGTCAACCCTAACCTAACCCATTTAACTAATCGTGTCAGATGAGCAAACACTAACCCGATTTATTTATTATCGTGTCGTGTTCGGGTTGACCCGCATAACCTATTAAGTAAAGTATAAAATAAATTTTTTATTCTCTTTTAACCAATCATACCAATCATATGTCTACAATAACTTAAATTTAATTAATTTCAACTTCTTTCAACACATAAATAATGTATCATCCGATTCTCCATGAATTTTATACAATGCCTATCAAGATATATAAATTATCTAATATATTCTCCATAAAATACGAGTTAAGCGGGTCTATTCGTGTCATTTCGAGTTATACGTGTTTGACACTAACTCAACCCGTTTATTATTCGTGTTGGCGGATCGTGTCATATTCGGGTTCGTGTCAAGAAATCGTCAACTCTAACTTGCTAACTTCGTGTCGAGTTCATGTCGAGTTATCGTGCCGTGTCAAAAATTGTTACCCCTACTTAGGAGCAAGAGTATCGGCGTTATCTCAAATCAATACACGTATAGTAATGAGGTCCAAATATTCTTGTAGTACTGAAAGCTCAAGACGATATCAGAATACCTTTTTATGGGAGCATCGCACATATGCCAATCTCATACTTCAATATTCTCTTCCTTTTTTTCCAGCAAGTGGCTTGTTATATTTATTTATATTATTCTTTCCCTGGATAACAAGATCGACACATTATTTTTTCTCGGGGTGTGGGATGGGAAAAGGCTAGGTTTAAACATATGCTTTATCTGACGACTCATTCTACATGCTCCGCCTGGGAACCGCATTTTAATTTTTTTTTTTTTTGGTTGTAACAATTGATATAATATATATAAAACTATTTTTTTTAAAATTGTAAATAAAAAAAGTTGTGTTTATTAATAAAAAATTTTATAAACAGTTTTTTTAATTAAAAATAACATTTTAAAAAATATTTTTTGAATTTTAATAAAAAAAAACATGTTTAATTTGATGTATTAGATTCACGATTAAATAGTGTCGCTGGCGCGGACCAACATTGAACAAATGATATGGACCTGAGAATGTGCGCTTGCGCCAGCGGCGGTAATCACGATAATTTTTTAATAAAATATCGCAATTAAATAGTGCCGCTGGTGTGGCCACATAAAATATCGCGATTAACTAGTGTTGCTGGTGCAGATCCACATTCAACAAATGATGTGGGGTCGGGAATGTGGGGCCGCGCCAACGGCACTAATTAATCGCTATATTTTATTAAAAAAATATCGCGATTAATTAGTGCCGCTGGCGCGGAACACATTCAACAAATGATGTGGGTCCAACAATTTGAGTCAGTGTCAGTGAAACTAATTAATCGCGATATTTTATTAAAAAAATATCGCGATTAATTAGTGAAAAATATCGCGATTAATTAGTGACGTTGGCGCAGACCCACATTCAACAAATGATGTAGAGCAGGAAATGTGGGTCAGTGCCAACGACACTAATTAATCGTAATATTTTATTGAAAAAATATTGTGATTAATTAGTGTCGCTGGGGCGGCCCCACATTCAACAAATGATGTGGGTCCGGGAACGTGTGTCCGCACCAACGACACTAATCAATCGTAATATTTTTACCAACAGCACTAATTAATCGCGACATTACGAAAAAATATTTTTTTATTTTAATTTTGATAAAAAAACTGTTTGATTTTAATTAAAAAATATTTTTTTATATTAATTGAAAAAACTGTTTTTTTTATATATAAAAAATTATTTTTTCTAATATTAAAACTGTTTTTTTTAAATATTATTAGCTGTTTTTATATTAAAAATAAAAAAAATAGTAAAAAAAAAAATGAGGCATGGATGCGATCGCTGGGCGGGCTGTAAATGCTGTCCATGTAAAGTTTCTCTTATCTGACTATTAGAACAGTTCTTATTTTGCAGTTTGTAGGCCATTTTTTTCATTTCATCTTTTCTGATGGAGACATCATTAAGGCCTACCCAGATAAGGGGAGAAAGCAGGCCAAGATCATGTAGTCTTATCTTCTTTCTTATTGGTTAAACCCTTAACCACAATTCTATGAAATCTTTTGTACTATGCTAATGCTATCTTCACATCATATAGTGTAATTTATATATATGTGTACACCATCCACCTACAAAGGTACACGTCTATTAATGAAAAAACTAAGTTTGTTTTTTCAGCTTCATCAATTTTAGGTAGGGTCCGGAGTGAGTGGATTTTTTTTTCGAGGGAGCAGCTATTGTGAAAGCAACATGGTCCCCTAGGCCCGGGGTTTCCCAAATAATTCCACTCTTCATTTATTCTTTTGTGAACTACACAATCAATCACTCCTCTTTACAGATATTGAAGGTTGGACTCTGTTAAAGAAAGATAAGATTGGAATGAGTGTTCAGAATATAATATCCCAAAGTGGAAATGTGATAAATTTAAGGGTTATTTTGACTCTAACACATTACTTCTCTTTACTTATAAATTTTAGTATAAATTAATCAATTTATTAAACTTTAATATATTTTTCGTCACTAAATATGAAAATTTTGCCACTAAAAAAATGTACTAAAGTCTAATAAACTGATAATATTGTATTAAAGTCAAAAATCAAAAATCAATAATGCATTAAAGTAAAAAAAATCCTAATATTAAATAGTTAAGCACTCTTTATTTATTAAAGATTATGGGTTGGATTTTTATCAATATAATACCAGAGTCTCATGTCACGTTAAATATGTGGGGACGTGTTGAGAATATAATATTTTGTTGTTGGGAAAAAAAGATTTATATGCGAAGAGTATTATGTATCCATGTTTAACACTAATAATAACCCAATATTAATACAATACATGCAGTATATATATCAATTCCTATAAATACTTTTTATATTGTGTCTTTATTGATATTAATCATACTATTTATCCACCATTGGCTATGGAATGGATATCTAGCACGAATACAATAATTTATCATGGAACTGGGAGTGTTCTTGTGCAATAATCAATATTTTTTTAAATAAACGGATTTTTTTAACAGTGGTTGTTCCATAGTAGTTACTCCATGACCGCGATAACAAAAAAAAGATATTTTGACTTTACCATCCATTTAATTTTGATAATTAGACTTTACATACTCTTTTGTTTTCTTTAAGACTTTGCCACTGAAAATTGACAAAATCGTTAGTTGACTGGAGCAATGTTACATTTTATATAAAAAATCAAGCTACCCTCATTTTATGTTATTAAAGGCCCAATCCACTTTTTATTTTCTTTATTTACATTAAACACTTTATCAACTTAATATATTAATTAAGTTAGATATTTTATTAATATATTTGTTTAAAAAAATGAAAACAAGTTTTTTTTTAAAATAAGTTTTTTTGTTATTTTTAGTATGTAAGAAAATTGTTTTTTTGTTTTTGTTTTTGTCTTAAATAAGAAGCTATTTATTTTCTTCTTATTCTGTCTCAGCTTTATATATCTAAAAACAAAAATATTTTTTAGTTTCCTTCTTCGCCTCAATTATATTTAATAAAAAACAAAAACATATTTTTTTGCCCAGCTTTTATCACTAAGAAAACAAAAAAAATATTGTAAGCAATCTCTAACTTTGGAGAATGGTTACAAATTCTGTAAGTTTTGTTACAAACTTTATTTGTTCGTATAAATTCTTATGAATAAATGAAGTTCGTATACAATATATTGATCTTAAAATATTATATATTTAATCTAAAATATTATATATTTGAGTTCTATCAAACTACATTAATTCGTAAAAACTTCCTACGAACTAATATATTTCGTAAAAAATTATAACTACCAAAGTTGCCTATGTGAGGTAGACTAATTTATCTGGTTGTTAGCCCACTTAGGTATGAAGACAAAGTGGGGTATTTATTTATCTTTAAGTTGTGGTTCTAAAATGGCCAACCCATTACTTAATTAGCTTTGACTTTATAAACACTCAGCGGATACAATAGAAAACAGAGAGAAACAAGTAAGCGTTTCAGTGAGTGAAAAATAAGTATTGTTGTCACGCCCGAGATTACGACCATGAATTTTAAAAGTATACTTCAAAGTCCACTTCTTAGTAAATTTTTATATAATGGAATTTAACAACGCCTATATAACATTAGCTTGTCGACAAGAATCCATAAAGTTGGTTTATAAAAATAGAAAATTTTCAATTCCATAAGAGGCCATAACTGGTCGTGCAACATATTTAACCACTTAACTTTGTGTGTTTTAATTATCTAGATCAATAACAAGAACTTTAACATTTCACTCGTTACAATAATCGTCTCGAAATGATTTACATAACGACCACATAAAGAACTAAAATACATCAAAATAAGGGTTATCGTCTCCGACGCGTCTCCATCTAATAGCTAGAAAATCAACTAAATCGATCCGTGTCTTATCCTAAAAAATATTTTGCGTAACATCATGAGTAACGCGACCCAGTGAGAAAACCCTTCCGCTTGAAACTCAAGCAATCAATAAAATCAGAATATCACTAAACTTATAATATGTAACTAATCATATAACCACACGAATGACAACGCATTTTCTTATATAAAATTTGTTTCTCATCGTGTCCCGCTAGCAATCAATATAGCCATTATATCAGCAAACTCATAATATGTAAATAAATGAGTAATCATGTAGCTACATGATAAAAATATAATTTATCATGTAAATCTCTACGATACCTCGGCCTCTAATATCCTCCTGCAAGATTAATTAAGACAATAGATATGTATACGAGACACTTCTAGTATACAATACCCCTCGGTCACATCACATATGCCAACTTGCATATGCGTATAACTATACCTTACAGACAACTTTCGGTAGTATAGACTATATTAGTGCACTAATTGTAGGATTATTTCAATTCCAACCGACTCAACATGAACCTCAAGTTCAACAAAACAATAATAAATGTTAATATAATCACAACTTAGATAACGATCTCAAGCCATGGTATATACAACTTATATATATACCCATTTAACAACTTGAATAAGATTAAGCACGTGTACATTTATCATGATAATAAACACACTTTTTTTAACACAATCACAATATAAATGCTAATTTACTCGTCACAAGAAATCAATTAATATTTTTCACAAGATTTCAACAAGATATAAAAGATGTGTAAAATAGGTGATCGCTTAAATAAATTCTGATACCAATTTGAGAATACCGTGTGATATTGATTTGAATCAAATTCGCAAATTTCCAATTTAGACTTATTTAATTAGAGTCAATTTTTAAACCAATTTAATCCAACCCAAAAACATACATCTAGGTGTTGCAGATCATGCCAACACAAACAAATATGAATTGTTGACACACAGATTTCAGAAAAAATTCCTGAAGAGAAAAACCTTTTATTTCACTAATAATACTCACAATGATTACGAGCGAAATCTGCAAGGAATTTACTGCAGAAAACTCTCATAAGCCGCAACCTAAATCACCAATGAATCAACCTCGGAAGATCCGCAAAGACACACAGTCCATTCAGCCCAGGAACACCCACGAGTTCTCCCTTTGACACGTAGTCAACGTCAGCCCAACACCTCCCTCAAGGGACACCTATATTAGCAGTAGGTTATCCTCCCGACAAGAAAAACTCCAACAAAGATGCATCTTGGGTTCCAAAAATAATTCATCACAGATTGTGATTTTTGTGAATTATTTACGAAAGGATTTGAACCCTAAATGAAAAAGACAAAGGTAATCTGTTGTTAGCATTTTATGCAAAAAAAATCGATAGTTCTTCTTTACCAAAATGGAGTGGTTTAACACGGTTTATATAAAAAACTTAAGTCGGCAGGTTGCTCGAATGAAATCATCATGTCGCTCGAACGAGGACACACGTCGCTTAAACGAGCTTCGTGCGACTTCAATATGTCGCTCGAACGAGAAACTCAAGTCGCTCGAACGACTGAGCAAAAATAATTTTTTTATTTTTTCTTTAAAAATCCAGCTCAACACTTAAAATATATTTTTTGACAAAAAACCCCGCTTCAACATTTAGAAAATATTTTAGAAAAATTATCCCATTACTTTTAAATGAATCATAAAGTAACCAAAACAGAACTTTACCAAAATTCATCTCATAGAGGCTTGAATATTGAAGAACTTTGATATTCGGGTCCGTCTTCATGTATCTTCAAACTTGAACTTTTTCTTCGACAGTTTGTAGCAATATACGATACACACTAATGTAAACATGACTTATAAAATATGTATTTACAAATCTCCCCCTATTTTAATGACGGTATAAAATAAAAACATCTGAATTATGAAATGAAAATACCTATAGAAATCTAATACCCTCCCATGATCACAAAACTAAAAAGGTACTAAAAATGCAAGAAAAAATTTTCTTCAAAAAATCTTCAACATCAAATCTTCAAATCTCTAAGCTTTTCTCATCAGGGTGTGCAAAATAATGCTCTTTAATTTTATACCTACACATACGAGACAAAGCAAATACCTTCGTGAAATATCGAGTTTGAAAAGAGATAATCATAACATCAAAATAAATATCAAATATCAAATCTCCCCCATTAATGTAAAACTCTTTCATAATTCGTTCTCTCCCTTTTTATTTGACCGAAATAGACATGAAAACAGATAAACAAAATAAACATGGAGTTATCACGACAAGCAAATCAAACAACTGCGATCATCAAGAGATACTCAAAAGTATTCCACAAACTATTTTTGTTTTTTAAATTTTTTAATACAAAAAAAATGCAAAAAAAAAAATACTCACCATGAATTTACACTAAGACAACCAAATCGTGGAAACGGAATGAATAGGTGTGAAAAAATTCAATAGAAAAATCAATGCAATCTAACATAACATATGTGCACGATGAATACGGATACTCTTAATGAATGAACTCAAAATCGTCCTTTGGTGTCAAAAATGTGAATTTATATGACACTGACTCAATCTAATCGACACATCAAAGTCTAAAATGATTTTCACACCAATAACGTCTAAAACAATGTAATGCTTTTTCAAGACTTTGTCAGGATGTGCAAACCCGTTTGTTACATTTTTCCATCCGAACACCCTCATAAATAATAATGCAATTAATTTTCTTTTGAGGTGATCTAAACCTATTGGCCCCATTTTTGGCATATTTATCTTTTTATTGCCTTAATTTTTTTAGGCTATTTTAAATGGTGGCTTTCACGACGAGTTAATTTTGTACTCTCGCATCCCTTTTCCGTGGACACTCATCATTTTTTGCAATTTAATTCCTCATGGTAAACGGTTCTTGCATGCCCTACTTTCATTGTCAAGTTTTATCGCATTTGGTTCATTTTAAAGACAGGTTTGAGATGGAAATACTTCGACCAACATGTGATTTGACAAGTACAATAATCAAACAAATTCGTACAAATGTGCATTAAAGGAAAATAAGAGTCAAACATGTAGATAGTAATCTAAAATTACATCTTAATGACTCTAAACATTATAAAGCACAAAAATGAAATGATGGTGCATATCAAAACACTATCAAATTGTGGCATGGATATAAAAGGAAATTGTGACTCGATCATCCTAAATGTCCGTCCATAAACGGTGTAAACAAAATACAAAACTCTTTTTGTCTTTTTCCAAAAGTTTTTATCAAAATAAAATCTTTTTAGCTTTTTCAATTTTTCTAAAAAAATAGAAAGCCTTTTTGATTTTTTCAAAAACAAAAATCTTTTTGGTTTTTCGAAAAATATATCAAAAATGAAAAATATAAATACAAAAATGGCACATACTAGCAATAGGCATAAATATCATCATGAAAATCATCGTATGTTAGTAAACAAGTCTAAACCTCAATCGTTACGCGCGGTGGAATTTTCCAAAGGTGGTGACATCCTATGAAAAACATCCATCATGTCTTGTGAAGTCTTGACTAAAAATTTTATTTGATCCCTAAGATATGCAAACTTTCTCATGTAATCATCCAAAGCATCACGTGTGGTTGCGTGTGTGTAAACACGTATAGTAACAAAACGTGACACATTACCCAACTTAAAATAAAATTCTCTAAGATGTCTTATTTTCTTGCAATGTGTGCAAACATAAATAGGCTTGGGTACACCTCTCTCAAAACGTCTCCTACACACTCTCCTATTAGGTATGGGATGCCTAGGTGGGTTGGGTTAAGAACCATATGGATCAATCACAAACTCGGGAACCGGATCGGGTGCAACATGGGAAGTGGACGCACCGTCATGACCTATTCCTAGTCTCTCAACATTACCCAAAGGGGAATCGAGGAGAATCTTTCCTACCTTCTTAGATGTATGCTCTAAAGTGACATTTACCTCCAGATCATGTTTAAGATCTCTCTCTAATTATGACATACGGGCTATAAGTTCACTTTTGTCCCGATTCACGATGATCAACTGCTCACTCAAAGATACCTTCACCTTCTCGAGTTGACTTGCTGACGCCTCAAATCCCCTTAAACTCTCAATATCTCTCTCCAAATCAATCACTCTAAGACCTAATTCCTTATTCAATATCTTCGTTTTAAGGCCTCGACGTATAAATCTCTAAACACAATCTAGAGCTCACTATGACCCTCACTAGCGCACTTGCTCTCACACTCGCTAGATACACTCAAATCATCCTCGGGGGTTTCACGTGTACAAGTATCCTCATCGTCGCGGAATAAACTAGATGTGCTCACGTGACTAGATAAAAAGGTAAAAAACTTCCCTTGTGAAGACTCATCCCTAGAATCTTTCACATCTTCCTCACTATCACCAAGAGTGACTGGCATGGCAATCTTTTTGCCCTTTCTCTTTAGCCTAGTGGGGCACTCAAATGTATAATGCCCCCTACCCTCACACTAAAAATACATTTCTTCTTCGTCTTTCTCACCCTCTTTCTCACCGCTCTCTCTGGCCTCATCTTTATTTTATTTTTCTCAAAAAATCTTTTATTAGAAGAATTTTTCTTAGAAAACTTGAGAATTTTTTTAAAATATTTTGCAATCATGCATTACACCAAATCTGTCGGATTGTTACGATCATTGACCGTGACAAGTCTAACTTGTGAAGGTCAATGACCATGACAAGTCTGGGGGTGACAACATTTTTTATCACGGTATCTGACCGTGATAAGTTCATTAGACTTGTCACGGTCATGTCACGGTCTTTGACCTTGACAATATTTTTCACGATCAAAGATCGTGACAAACTTGTGACTAGGGGTGGTAAACGGATGGATACGGATCGGATACCATATTTTCCATATCCGTATCAACTATTTGCATGTACTATCCATATCCGTATCCATATCCTTTCCCTAAGGAGCTCCTCGATAACCTTCAACTTCTCCTCCACTTCCATTTTTTGGCGTCCAACATCTTGAAGCCTAACAACTTCCTCTTCAACAGATTTGAGCTTAATTTCCAGCTCCTTGTTGCTTTGTTCAAAAACTTTATTAGTCTGCTAAGACTCTTTCAATTTCTTCTCCAACTCCTGGGAGGCATTCTCAGCTTGATTCGTGTCCAGCTCAATGGACTTGAGTTGCTTCTCCCAAGTAGCCTTATCTTCTTCGTATTTTTGACGAGAATCCTTTAAGGACTGAGTCAGACCAACAAAAGCTTCCTCTACACCTCTCGAGGAGCTTGAAGCTTTAATAACTTCATCCTTCTTCAAGATGCTATTAAAATACGTCACCAGCTAAAAAAATAATTAACATCAAATCAACATATAAACATAATATTAGAAAGTGAATGACTCAAATTAACAATACTTACAATGTGTTGAGCAGCAAGAGTAGTGATTCTCTCACGAGAAAGGGAATCTTCAATACCTTGGACTTCTGGGACAGTCCAGGATTTTACCAAGCTCACAGCGGAGCTCAGAGCAACAAAAGATGGAACGCCACTTTCAGCATTTAAAGGCGAGAGATAGGTTCAGTGGGTCTCTCAGAGGAACTTTTCTTTAACCTCCTCGGAGGAGCAGGAGTATTTTCAACCAAAGAAGTTGTCTTGGTTGGTGATATGACAATAACCTCACTAGGAGGAGAAATAACTACAGCCTTGATCGGAGTCACAGGGGGCTTCTCAATAACTTTCTTAGCAGCAACAGGAAGGGGTGCATCAATGTTTCTTGTCCCTTCCTCTGAAACATCCTGTTTATTTTTCTTTGCCTCCACATTGGCAGAGCCTGATTTGTCAAAGAAGGCAGGAGCTCTTGTTCTCTTTATTAGGTTACTGATGGGAATATTCGATTCAGAGGAGGAACCTTCCACACCAGTTTCAGAAGCTGGTACTTGGTTAATGTCAACCACCACTGGACGAGCAGTGAAGGCTGAAGTATATCTCTTGTATTGAAATAAATAAGAAGCAGACCTAATATGTTCCTCAGTAACAGATTGGTGCAAACTCCAGATAAGTTTTAAATGCTTCAAATTAACGTCAGCTTCTTTTCGAGGTTTTCTTTTACTGTCAACTGTAATGAACAAAAACAAATGTCATTGAAATGTTTTATCAAACACAAAGAAAATAAGATTTCAAAAAAATAAAAACAACCTATTCCATTTCCATAAGGGGGACACCTAGGACCTTGATATACAACATCTCCATTTAATGAAGCATGTTGCCAATTTTTCATAACAACCCCATGCTCAAAATAATCCCTATTGGCGTCTGGAAGATTAACAACTAAAGCCCTATTCAAAAACCTAGTCTTTAAATAGAATGTGGAATCACTGACAACCCATCTATAATAGTACATAATCTCTGGGATTCCTAAACGGGTTCCATGGAGTTGATTTAATCTATGAACGCCATTAACTATCCTCCAGGTATTTGGAGCTATTTTTACAGGTACAACGTCAAAATATTGACAGAACTCCAAACATAAGGGATTTGGAGGGAAAGAAAAGCCACATTCGGCCACAAAGAGACTTGGGAACCAATGTCCCTCAGCCAAAGAAAAATAGTCAGAAGGTTCATAAAGTTCTTCCAAAATGACCCATGAAGGAATTGAAAATTCAGAACGAAATTTGTCAAGCGATTCAACAAGGTAAACCATGATGAATAAAGTAAATAAAAGAGAGGGAAGAAAATCTTACAGAAAAAAAGTGAATCAGTTGACAACGAACAATGGAAGGAACGAAGGCATAAGATAGAGAAGAAATGAAGAGTTCAAAGATACAGATTTGAAAAGTGAAAAAATGATAGGATTTCTGACGTGCTTAAATACTTTACCTTGGGAACAGAGAAAAACAATAATTACAAAGGAGGACGTTTGCGTATCCGGTGGCTAAAAGAAGAAAAGGAGCACAGATATTGAAGTGGTCATGAAAATTCAAAATATTTATGAGGCCCGATAGTGTGCACTCAAAATGGAATTATATACAACGAATGCGTTCCTAAAAACCATACAAACCAATAATCAATGAAGTTTTCAAGCTGAATGTTCCATACTTTTCTTCCACATCAAATTATGAAACATTGGGGGCTTCTGTTGATACCAAATTTAGTCTGGTGACATGGACCACTCACTTACAGACACGTGTCTGCCAACGTGGCAATTATATGTACTTCTATAGAGCAACTCAAGATCACCGAGAAACTAAGGAGCCCCGAGCAATTCAAGCGTGTCGAGCAGCTTAGGCAGTCTGAGCAGCTTAAGCGGTCCGAGCTACATAGCGTACATCGCATCCAACTCAAGAGAATCAAGGAGACAACTGCTCACTAAATGCTCATTATTATCATACAGATGTACTGGTCTACTAGATAACAGCGCGTTGTCCTTTCATTTGTACAACCTCAAGGCTATAAATACATTGTAACCTCCTCATTAGAAGGGGACTCAGAATTTCTTGGTAAATCCATTATCGAGAATTCTAAGCAAACATTCAACAATAACAAAAACAGTGGACGTAGGCCATTCTTTCAAGGCTGAACCACTTTAAAAATCTTTTACCTCATTTATTTTATCTATGATTGATTAATTAGAGATAATCTAATTTTTTACATCAACAATAATAATTATAATTAAATAATAATTAAATAGGAGAAATTAAATATTAATTAAAGGGTTAATTACGTTTTCATTTAACATTCGAGAAATCATCTGATTACATGGAATCCCTCAATCCATAGTATCACATAGAGATTCTCGTTTTGTAGGAAGATTTTGGCAAGCACTTCAAGCCGCAATGGGTACTAAACTTCATTTGATTATCGCATTTAATCCCCAGATATATAGATAGTCTGAGCGCATGATTCAAACCTTGGAACATATGTTACGAGATTGTGTTTTAGACGTGCCCAGTAATTGGAGTGAACACTTATCGCTAATTGAGTTTTCATATAACAACAGCTAGCAGTCAAGTATCAAAGCCTCCCCGTTTAAAGCCATGTATGGAAGACCATGCCGATCACCAGTATGTTGGGCCAAGTCGAGAAATAGTAAGCAATTTGGCCCCAAAATAATCTAAGAAATTACCGAGAAGATACAACAAATCAGAGAAAATCTTAAGGCCGCTAAAGATCGACAAAAGAGTTATGCAGACCATCGCTAGATGCCAATAGAATTTCAAATTTCCAATCGTGTATTTCTGAAAGTTTCTCATCGAAGAGGAATCTTATGTTTCGGGAAGAAAGGGAGCTAGCACGAAGATATATTAGATCCTTCACTATTATTAAACGTATTGGCTTGGTGGCCTATCAATTAGAATTACCCATAGAATTATCCAATATTCATAATGTGTTCCATGTATCCCAGTTACGTACATATATTTCAGACCCATCACATGTCATTATATGGCATGAAATCTTGATTCAACCTAATCATGAGTTTGAAGAACTCCCTATTTAGATTTTCGCTCGTTAAGTGAAAGTCCTTAGAAAAAAAGAAATTCCCTTAGTAAAAATACTTTGGAAACATCAAAATTCAGTAAGAAGCCACATGGGAACCAGAACAAGCAACGAGAGGACAATACCTGAAGCTTTTTAAAGGTAAAATTCCAGGATGAATTTTCTTTTTAGGAAGGTAGATTGCAACACCCGTACACTTCAACTAATCTAATTGAATCAACGAATATTTAAATTTCCCTTTATCTCCCTTATAAAGTACTCAAATTTAAAAACATCCCCAATAAAGTTAAAACTACATTAATAACCCTATAACTTTGCGTAATTATCCAAGTACCCCATAAAATTATAAAATGAACAAAATACCCATAAACTTTTACAAAAGGTATAATTTAACCTATATTTCACCCCTAGACCCAAGATTTATATCCATTTGATCCTCTACACTTCAATTAATTAGAAATTATAACCCTAACCCTTGAACATTCATAAGTTTACACAAATACCCCCAAAACATGGAAAAAATCTATATTTACTACCAAATAAGTACAATTTTTTTTTTCAATGACCAATATCAAAACCTTGATATTTACACTTTTCCCGTGCTAATTTAGGCTCTACCTAGGTAGAAGAAGACAAAATCACATGGCTACACCATGTAACCATGTGAATTTAAACTCCCCACAATCCTATCTTCTTAATCTTAAGGAGAAACCGTCTCCCATTTTCACTAATAAACTCCTCCCAACTTCTATTATAAAACCCCCATGATCGTCAACAACAAAACTCACCTCTTTACCTTGTCTAAAGTTAAAATTCTCCCTCAAAACTAGTAGACTATCTTTTTATGTATAAATTTCTATTTTTTCAATTCCAATATTTTTCTGCACTATTATTATGTTCATACCAATCAAAAACACCAAGTTCTTACCTGTAGAACAGTACCTGCTAAAGAAATTTTCAAAAACACAATTAATGCTTCAGCTTTAATGATGAAAT
Source organism: Sambucus nigra (assembly GCA_949130495.1). Classification (NCBI taxonomy): domain Eukaryota; kingdom Viridiplantae; phylum Streptophyta; class Magnoliopsida; order Dipsacales; family Adoxaceae; genus Sambucus; species Sambucus nigra. The sequence continues at coordinate 658,034,453 of OX422213.1, read as the reverse complement.
TTTATTCTTTAACTCTGAACAAGTTTCAAAGTGAGGAATAAGTTTATTTTGAGTCCAGGAGCTCAAGTGCGGTTATTATTTTTGAAAACTTATAAACTTTGAACCCTAATTTCTCAAAAGTGTTTTGGGGTCGCAGAAACTGAAAATTTAAAATTCTCTATATCCAGAGTACCTCAATCTTTCAAACCAAATTCAAACTCTTCCTTAGGATAACAGAAACTCGGACATAAGCTTAAAATGCATTGCCATATCCAATAAACCCATGAATTGTTGGTCAAATTTCCTGTAAAACACATTGTGTTTGAAACTTGATGAATACTGAACCTCAATCTATGAAACTTATATATTAGGATTCCTTGTGAAAAATTAGGTTGGATTGGTTATGCAATCATCTCAAATGGTTTAGAAAAATATAATTTATTCAAGGTCAAAGTTTTTTCAATCCCTAGTTCAACCGTCGAGAGGTTGAAGATGAATTTTTCAACTAAAAACCTTAACCAAGCTCGTAAGGGTGCATGACCAATAAAAAATTTCTAATTTTGTCCCCAATATTTTTACTAAATTTTTCTGGTCAAAATGGTATAAGGTAAGGAAGTGTTAATGTCTAAAAATGGAGTGGGTCCAAATTTACAATCACAGATAAAATAAAGATAATCAAATAAGACAAACACACATAAAAGAGGTTTTTAAAGTGGTTCAGCTATGAGAAAAGCCTACGTCCACTGTTTTTACTATTTCTGGTGGTTACGATAGCTTAGGGATGAGTATGTTTGTGCCTGATCGAATCATTCCCTTGAGCTGAAGGAAACCATATATTTATAGCAGTTAGGAATCCAAGAGATGGAATACCTTTATATATTCAAGCATTTACATTCGTATATAATAAATAAGACTATTGATATTCACAAGTACATGTACAAAGGCTGTTGACATTTTCACCCAAATGACTTTTACTATTCTTGATGGTTCGTATTCTTAAGGTTGGTCAGCATGTTGGCCGACCAAGTTGTAATACCCCGTACTTTTATGCTATATTTAATTTGGGGATTTATTAAATTTAATGTGATGATTTATTTAATAAAAATCCGGAAATTAATTATGTTATAATTATTAACGTGACTAGAGTTAGTAATTATAAGAAACTTGTTGAATATTACTAATGAGCATAGTAATATATTATATTGGTTATATTGAATGTCATAGGTGTATTAAATGACTATTTCGGAAATTTAAGTCGGGACGTGCCCGTGTCACGTCGGGACTAATTATGTTAATTAAAAAAGTGAATATTTTATAAGTTGTCCGTATGGTCGTTTTGAGTGCGCCAACGCGTCCGGAAGGGTCGAGATAGTCAGAAAAGTGTACCCGGGGGTTTAGTTCGGGCCTCGGGGTGTTTTTTAGGCCTAATTAGTGACCCGGGAGGGCATTTTGGTCATTTTACAAAATAGGGTAATTAAACCCACGAATTTCAGCCATCCTTAGCAGCCATTTAAGTCAGCCTTTTAGGGTTAGAACATTCAGAACCCTAGAACGGCCATTGGAGAAGAGAGGAGAGAGCTCTCAAGGTGATTCAAGGCCCAAAACACCACCGATTGCACCGCCGTCACCACCAACGCGTAGATCGCGAGGAGGAGAACGCAACCACACCAATATCAGCAGGAAACCAGACCTCAGAAATCCCAGGCAAGTGTTTAACTTGCGTATTTTCGTTGGTGCAATAATCATATTAGTGTAGGAATGATTAGGAGTATAATTAAAGGAAGAAAACCCCAATTTTTTATAGGGATTTGCATGTAGAAATCGTTATAACCATATTCTGAAAATAATATGTGAAGTAGATGATCAACCCACGAATTTGTGATGTTATGTTAGAAGGAAATTCTGGAGAAAACTGATTAGAACAAAAGTTAAGAAAACTTAGGGTTCTTGATGATTAGATGAGATTTTAGGTTGTTTAATCATGTTTAATGATGGTTATATGCATGCTTAACGTTAGAAACATCTGGAAATATATTACCATGATTGTAGTATAAGTTTTGGGACGATTAGTGTTGAAAATTATGGATTTGAATGAAGAATATTAGTCAAACCCGTAACTGCACTTCTACAGAAATCGAAATACCTGTTTGATCGATCGATCGAACCTAGAGCGTCGATCGATCGAAGGTTCGATCGATCGAGCCCCAGACGTCGATCGATCGACCCCTCCTGGCAAACTCTTTTTCCCCTTGTTTAATTAGTTGAATTAATTTACCATGGAATATTTCTTGGGCATTATAAATAAAATGTTTTGGGATATAGAAGAGACCAGTAGGACATATGATTAAGTGTTGAGAACTTTATTATGAAATGATAATTGGGTTTAAGGGATAATTAATTAAGGAACGACGAACTGCGTATTTCAGGTGAGAGATTACAACGAATACCTACGATAGTGAATAGACGTCTACCTACTGAATTTGTTACTTGGATGGATAAAATCCACGAGTGTCACGTAATTAGTGAAAAAACCCTCCGAGTTAAGGTTAGAGACGAAACCTTATACGAAGTCTTAAAAATGTAAAATTAAGGATAAATGTTGTAATTATGGGTAAGAAGAGTGACCTATATTAACATGATGAAATTGGTATATTTATATGATTGTGTGTACATATATTATATACATGTGAAAAACGTACCCTCGCTACTTGCTATCCCTGAGGTTACCGCGCTGGGACGATCTTATCCTGTGTTGCTTTATGGGGGATATTGATTCGTACCCTAGAAGATAGAGATCCTAGGTACGGGCTATCAGATTGATAGTTGGACGGTCCTAAGAGACGTGTGGGTATGTACTGACCTCTTGGACTTGGAATCTATGCTTCGCCTCAACGTTGTTTTGTATATGTTAATACAGTTCGAGAGTGATTCCGAACTTGTATTTCCCTTTGTGTGAGCGATACAGGGATTGGATAGCAGAGTATGCCCACACCATAGTTTAGTTGGGGTGCTGTTATATATGTATATTATACGAGTAGTTAATATATATATGAGGTTATAAACTTTAAACTGCCTACTGTGATTTGTTAAGTAGAACATGGTTGTTGACTCAAATTATTAAATACTTGTTTTGGGAAACTTTATAATTTAATGAAGCTAAAACGAGAGGAGTGCTACATATTGAAAGTAACCTTTTTAAAACATTGTCATCGTTCGGTTTTGAAAACTTATGAGTAAGTTAAGATAAACTAAATTATTTGGGAAGGTTAGTACGATAGGTGTGCACATTAGAATAGAGGTGAGAATTTCCTTAAGAGAGTGTCGAACTAATATGATTTGCATTGGCATGTATCAATTTAAATACTTGCTTAACGTATTTTAAAATCAAACACACTTTCGGGCCCTGACCCGTTTCTTTTTCTCTCTCTCTTTTGTATATATATATGTATATTTTCAGGTGCCCAGCCACAGGGGCGTCTTGCTTAGGATCCTTTGAGAAGAACGAGCTGCAGCTTAGGTGGGAGTTGCAGGTCACTTGAGTAGACGGCTTCTGTTATTGAATCCACTGCTACTACTCTCATTTATTGGGCACGTGTCACCCTTTTCATCATTTCATTTATTGTTGGGATTTTTATATTTCAGTTATTCCTGTATTGTTTTACGGGATTTATTTAGGATGGTTTATGATTTTTAGTTTTATTATGTTGACATTCGATTGACGAATGTATGGTTTTATTTTAGTTCATCGTGGTGTGATTCTATATCGTAGAAATGTTGTTTTGTATATAAATCTTTTCTTTAATTAAAATTTGGAAGTTTGTATAAAAAATGTTTTTGACACTTAGCTTAATTATTTAGGGTGTTAAATTGGAAAAAAAATTTTATCGACAGTGATGCTGAGAATGAACCAACTGTTTACCTTGATTTAATTTAATAAAGGAGTGATCGCCCGGTATTTAATTAGGCGGGGTGTCACACAAGTGTCTCTGGAGACGACCAAGAAAGTAAGTATTATGAGGATAGCCACATAGGAGGAAAGGTGTTCATTTCTCATTAGTCCACATAGATAAATAATTTTTAAATAAAACAAAAGCCCCCAATGCTCCATGCTTGATGATTGATCGAAAGTATAGAGTATTGGTTTCAGAATATTGCTCGATGTGTGTTGGTCGGCATCTGATCTCCTGGACTTGTAAAGTTTTTCACCAGTATGTCTGATAATGGTATTTTTGTAAATAGTCTGAACTTTAGCGAACCGCCAAAGGGTAAGCTGGTTTTTTTTCCTTTTGGGACTCGTACAGTCGCCAACAGTTCAATCATTTGTTTAGTTTAATAATTTCATTTCTAATTTCTAGGTAACCTATAAAAGGATGATTCTTTTCCCTCCATTTCTCCTTACCTCAAAACCTACTCCTTTTCTTCTCAAGCTCTCTCTTATTTCTGCTCAAGCTCTTTGTCGTATTTCCCAATCCGGTAAGTTTTCTTTCCCTTCTTATCCTCTTTTTTAATTTTGATCTTCCAACCATGCTGATGTATGTTATAGACGTACATTCTTTGGATGAATTTTGGGTAACTAGGAAAATACCAAATTGGGTGAGTATAGAGGTTGTATATGGTCCCGTTGATGTTCTGTCTTTGGAAGAGGGACATTGGATCCCAACTCTTTTTATAGCTGAGTGTGGCACAACCTTTCCCCCAAATTAACTTTTTTTTTCATTTCTGTCAATACTTCGACATTGTTCCAATTGGGATAACCCCCAATACTTCGAGAGTAGTCAATGGGGTAAATAGGCTCAATGAGATTTATGAAAGTCGAATAGGGAATTCGTTGTTAATTGTATTGATTCAAATAAGGACTACTTGGACCATATGGTAGTTGTAAAGAACTGGAAGTATGCTCCTCTTCCTAAAAGGGAGAGATACAATGGACCCAGATTCTCCCAGGAAGGACATGGCATAGGTTATAAAACATTTTGATTTCATTTCCATTTTTTTTGTATATTAACTATTTAATGAAATACCGACTTACTTTCTTGTGTTGTTCTTGTGCAGAGGAAATTAAGAAGAAGTGTCCCAAAGAGGGAGACATCAATATCAATGACCTCAAATACATGTGGGCTATCCAACAAAAGTTTGCTGAGGAACACCCCAGACCAGCTTTTGTCTTTCTAGATTACAAGAGCTCGATAACCTCGTTTGTTGCTCGCCTCACTGTCACCTTGCCTCAAATTCCCATTCTTTTAGATAAAGAACTTGTTTTTACATCCTCTGCTACTGAATCCCGTGTAGTAGAGAAAGATTTTTCACTAGGAGGAACTTCATCCTCCATTGAATCCTTGGACCTTAAAATTGTCCCGACCTCCCCTTCTGTTGAAATAGTGAACAAAAAAATTTCAAATTTGTTGGTTGCTTCCACCACTGCTTCCAAGAAGAGCACTAATGCCGACAAGAGGCCTCGGGTTACTAAGAAGAGGCTCGAGTCCTTAATGTTGAAGAAACTAGAACTAATGAACCTTAATTCACGAGGTTGAAGACGGGTATACCTAATCCTAAGGAGCTAGCCCAAAAAGCCTCTACCGACCAAGGCAGTATTGAAGATGACAGAAATCCTCAAATTGGAACAATGTACATGAGCTGTTAAGTATATTATTGAAATATGCATTCTTGATTGGACCATTCACCCTTTAGAGCAGATGAAGTAAATAGGAATTAATATTATAAATTGAGTTTGAAATTTAAAAATTGAATATAAATAAGACATAATTAAATGAAAAATACTATAGATTTTATACAATAAGTAATAGGTGATTATTTATACTAATGGGAACTAAATGTTCACACTTTTGTTTATACTAATCCATGAATATACGCTTCTTACATATAATAGGTGATTATTTGGAGTAGTTGTGATGGGATATCCTAAATACAAAGAGTGGACGGGTGAGAAAAATAGACTAGGGGATGTGTTTCTCAGAGGTGCTAATGAATTTGTGAAATACGCAAAGAGATGTCATAATGATGAAGAGTTTCTGTATCCATGTGCTAGGCGTCAGAATGGTAAGTTGTTTGAGTGGAAAACGATTGAACTACATTTGTTAAGATGGGGCATGCAAGATAGTTATCGATTTTGGAGTTTTCACAGGAATCAAAAGTTCCTTTTGTCCCCGAGCAACCTTCACAATAAACTTCAACAAGTAGGATAGATGTACAAGGGGATAACATAGAACATAATATGTTTGAGGATTTAGTTGATGTCACGTACGGAGTTCACGAAGTGGAATATAATGAGGTCACTAACAATGTACAAGGTTCAGATGCTCATGAAGATATCATGATAAATCTTGACGATGAGTACCAAATTTTAAAATTTAAGGAGACCCAATCGTTATACTCTAGCTTTGAGAAAGATCAAACAAATTTACATACCATGGTTGGTTTGCATAGTTTGAAGACCCAATACGATTTGTCTGGCAATAGCATGACATGAATTCTGAATTGGGTGATGTATAAATAGCTATCTTGTTATGAAGAATAGTTTGAAAGGTTTGAGAATGAAGTATAAATCGATTCATGCTTACGTGTATGACTACATACTATATCGAAAGGAGTATAAAAATCTCGATCGGTGTACAGTATGCCATGAACCTAAATATGTCCAATCTATTGGCAAGGAAGGCACAAGCTCAGAAGTGCCTCAAAAAGTGTTGAAATATTTTCCTGTTGGGCCTAGATTAAAGCATTTTTTCACAGTACCATGGATAGCGGAGGCAATGACCTGGCATGCTAGGGAAGAAGTAGCGGATAATCTCATGCGTCATCCTATTGATTCTACAGCTTGGAAGAGGATGAGTTATGCATATCCCGATTTTGTGCGAGATCAGCGTAACATTCGTTTGGAAATATCTACAGATGGTTTCAATCCATTTAGAAATTTAAGCACCAATCAGAGTGTATGGCCAGTGATTCTAGCCCCCACTCAACCTCCCTCCTTCATAGTGTATGAGACTTGAATTTTCGATGTTGCCTTTATTGATACTTAGGCCAAAGGCACCAAGTGATGACATCGATGTCTACCTGTCTCCTTTTATAAAAGAATTAAATGAGTTTTAGGAAGAGGGTGTGCAAGAATTTTACTCTTTTATAAAAGAAGAGTTTATGCTGAAAGCTATGTTGATGTGAGAAATTCATGATTTTCCAGCTTATGGGACATTATCCGGTTGTGTAGTACATGGTTATTTGGGCTGTCCTATTTGTGGAGAGGAGACTGAATCTCTTCGTCTCCCCGCTAGCTAAAAAATGTATACCATTTCCATAAGAGGTTTTTACCCTCCGCTCATAGTTTCAGATTTGAGAAAGTTTCTAATTTTTTATTGGGCGGGGTTGAACATAGTCTACCGGTGAGAAAACTTTCAGGTTCAAAATTTGAAAGTAAATCTTCTGATTGTGGACCTAATATGCCAGGTAAGAATCCTAAATTTAAGAATGTCAAGCATAAAAATACCCTAACTGGTAATGAAGATTAGGCAAGCAAGGCATGGTCTACGATGTTAATATTATTTGACGTGACTTATTGGAAGAATAACCCAGTGCGCCATGTATTGGATGTGATGCATGCAGAGAAGAATATCACTGAACATATTGTGGGAACATGCCTTTGGGGAGTCATTCGAAGGATGGAGAAAATACATGAAAAGACCTTAAATCGTTGAAACTTAAGCCACAACTATGTTTGAATGAAGATAGTATGGTAAGGACAATAATTCCACCTGGTGTGTTTATTTTGACGAGTGAGGAAATGAAGGTGATTTTAGACATAATATATAATTTGAAGGTTCCATCAAAATTTTCATCCAACTTGCAAAGGATTGTGAATTATGCTACCCATGATTTACATAAGTGTAATTGCCACGATTGTCATATGATAATGCAATTGGTTCCTCTATTGTTTAAGCACTGTTTCTCCAAGCACAAGGATTTGCGAACGGCGATTATGCAAATTAGTATCTGCTTCTCACTTTTATGTGAGAAGGTAGTCAATTGAGAACATATAGTGGCCGTAAAAGTGGCAATTATCTAAGTGATTTGTGTGTTGTAGAAGTAATTTTTCCCATCATTCTTTGACAAAAGTGTTAACTTTTTGGTACACCTATGCGACGAGACACTTCTTTGCGGTCCAATTGGACATCGGTGGATGTATCCGTTTGAAAGATTGATGAAAGTTATCAAAAATTACATCAAGAATACACGATACGTTGCATGATCAATTGCAGAGGTATACATCACCGTGGAGTCATCAATTTATACTTGGGAATATATTCCTGACTCGATCAGCGTTGATGACATTGATGAGTTCATCGATAAGGGTGGTCATGTGATGAGAAAACGAGTGAAATTAACGGGTTTACAATATAAACAGGTAGCTCGTTATCTATTTGACACACATGAAGATGTCGAAGAATGAAAAAAGTAAGTTTACATTATTTTAAGTTTTACATTATTTTAGATTATTTTATACATGATGAATTTTGTAATACGTTCGTCACATTAAATTTTATGCAGAAAATATGAAGCCTGTGAGAACAATAAAAGACGAAAAATAATGGCACAGTCAGCCAACGAATTTAGGCTGTGGTTGTCACACAAGGTAATTATAATGAAAATGGATATTAATACATGTTACATTGCAATAAAACTTTACAACTAACCTAATTAATTTATCCATATTCTCAGCTCTCAAAGATGGGTGATGCGACATCAAGGCTTACTCGTCTAGCCACTGGACCTTTGTTCATGGAACAAGAGTATAAAAAGTATCGATTGAATGATTACATATTCGATGCAAGGGTGTACGAGAAAAGTTCAAATGTACAAAAATCAGGTATTTCATACGAGGCTCTTACTTTCTTTTGAGCGAGCGCGAAAGATAAAAACCTCGTTGAAGCCGAAATGACTTACTATGGTGTAATTCGAAATATATTTGAATTGGACTATGTAAGCTTCAAAGAGGTTGTATTTTACTGTGATTGGATAATAGTTGAGGATAAAATGCTTATAAAATTGATCCTGACACCAATTTGATCATGGTTGACTTGTACAAGTTGAAGAGCAACGAATACGTGAGCGATGAGCCGTAGTTTATTCTTTTCAAAAGGTCAAACAAGTGTTTTACTCGGAGTATATCAACAATGACCCGTGATCAATCGTCCCACATGCGCCACAACGTCTAAACAGTAGTGTGGATGACTTGGTTGCTCCTACCGAATATCAATCCATTTTTTATGATAACACGAATTTGAAATAAATTTTAGATTTGTAATAAGTATTCCAATTATCGGACATCAATTTAATGCTTTTAATTCATTTGTACTTGATCAGTTTACTGCATGTAATATTTAAATTTAATTCTTAAGCATTAATTCAAAGTCCATGTCCAGTGGGTGTATTGTTCTAGAGTTTTATTATCATCGGACGTGAGTTTAATGTTTTGAATTCATTTGTACTTGATTAATTTAGTGCATTAATTCAAAGTTGTCAGTGTTTTTTTATAATATGGTTAGTGCTTTATATTCTTTTAATTCATTTGGACTTGTACTAATAACAACATTTTTTACAGAATATGTCTTTTTCAGGGCTTGGTGGCAGCAGAGGAGAGATGAGGTCTCCTTAGCCCCTAGGCTCCAAAAATGGGGTAAATTGGGATCAGCCATTGAGAACAAGACGGGATTATTTGCTAGATCCCTCGAGTTGGTGAAGATAATTATCGATCCGGGTTACAATAGTTGGAGGGAGGTTCCAAATGAGCTCAAATTAGCTATTTGGGCGGCACTACAGGTAATGTATTTATATTTATATTTCAATTTCAATTTATATTTATTAGAAACTAACACTTACTTTCTTTTTGTTTTATATTTTTTTTACAACAACAACTCGTCCTGCCCCCACAACTCTGCGATTCCATATTGGAGAAATTGAGGAAACAACATAAGACGTGGAAGAAGAATTTGCGGGCTCGATACTTTGGAAAGACTCGGGACTCCATTCTTAGACTGCGTGATACCGTCCCGATGAAGGAGCCGATCGTATTGGCACAATGGTAAAATTTTATCGACAATGAGATCAAGGAGAGACAATTGGCATCTCTCTAATCGAGGAGGGAAACCCGGGCGAAAAATTCAGACGTGCACTACTCCGGGCGGACGTCTGATGCCAAGGTGGAGGACAGGATGGTAAGCTTTTTATTTTCTATAATTATAATTTTATGTTATTCTACATTATTTTATTTTTTGTTACTTACTAATATTGCATTATTTTATTTCAGGAGACGGGGAGTGGCCCTGGGGGTAGGCCACATAGGATCGATGCCTATGTGGCAATCCAGTCGAATAAGGGCAAGGACAAAGAGGTGTCCTCGAGCATCACGGACACAATTGTAAGTTATAAATGTTTAATTTTTGTTAATTGCATTATATTTTTTTTATTTACTTAATTAACTAATCGTGTGCTTTTTTTCATTTTAGGCAAAGCTTAAGGAAGTGCATGAGTCGCAGTCTGATGCCGACAAGGCATCTTTGGCTACGAACACACTCAGCCAAGTTCTCGGCACTGATCGCAAGGGGAGGATCAAGGGTGAGCTCATGAGTGGGGAAGTATAGGATCATCGGGATGGACACGATCAACACCGGGTTAGCTTGTCACGTGGACAAGCATGATGAGAAGCTATCAAGGTTGGAGGCGACGGTCTTAGATATGCACGCCTTCATGAAGCGTAAGTTGGGCAAGGTAAGGGGAAGGAGAAGATGGTGGAGGTGAACGAGGATGAGGGCGTGGACGTAGACGTCCCTTCTTCATCGTTAATACGTGCAAACTCATAGCTATATGATCCAGTTCCCATCTTGACTCCCGTCGAGAGGCCTATGTCAATAATCGATTGACCGTGCATATTGTTACTCGACTTATATGATTGCCATCCGATGGCGAGGGGTTGAAGGACTCGAGAACCCTCCCGATTATGACAGTTCATGGAAGTTTCCTTCAAGACATTGAGACCAAGGTGCTCGTCACACATGTGTTGCCCAAAAAGGAGAACTCCGCATTGTGGTTGCGCGAACAATGCAGTGTGACACATATTAAGGCGTGTTTCAATGCGTATATCATTTGGCCTTCCTTCCTCCTCCGACCTACTGCTGACTCTATGCATTGACATTATTTGTATCTATTTTATTTGGACACTTGAATTATATTTGTATTGTTTTGATTTGTTACATTTTGGTTTGGATATGGATTGTATATCTATATTATTTGGATATGGAATTATATATGCAATGATTTGGTGCATTCTTTCTATTTTATTTGGATATATGTTGATTTAACAGGTATAATTTCGCTATAATAAGTACAAATATACTGCCCGGCAAATTTTTTTTTCCGAGAATTATCACGATTAATGACCGTGATAATTTTTTGTCACTGATTTGTCACGGTCTTTGATTGTGACAAACATTATCAAGGTCAAAGACCATGACAAGACCGTGACAAGACCGTGGCAAGTCTAATGAACTTGTCATAGTCTTTGACCGTGACAACAAAATTTATCACCCACATACTTGTCATGGTCATTGACCTTGATAATCCGACAATTTTGGTGTTGTGGTAGATGAAGGCTGGATTAATTCTAGCAATGCTGTGAAATAACTAGTGTTGACTAATCGTGTTTCTGGGGAAGCTCAAGTAATGCGAAAGATGCGTGACTGTTGATGTAAAAAACTAGATTGCTCTAATTATTCAATCACAGATAAATAAATAAGACAAAGATTTTTAAAGTGGTTCGGCTAGGAATAAAGCCTACGTCCACTGTTATGTTATTGCTGAATGTTTACAGAATTCTTGATTACAAGTTCTCTCAAGAAATTACGGTCCCCCTTGAATGAGGATGATACAAAGTATTTATAGCCCTTAGCCTGTACATGAAAGGTTCGATACATTAAATGATATACATATGAAAGGGTAATACATTTAATGTAGCGTGGGCGTCAAGAATATAAACATTCAATGAATAGTTGAACAGTTGTCCGTCTGGTAATTAATGATACGACCGAGATGCAGCTCAGACCGCCTTAGTTTCTCGTTGATCAAGAGTTCCTCGGAGCGCTGGAGTATCTCGGAATGCTAGAGGTCCTCGGGGCATCCTCGTTGCTCGGAGAGAACATGAATTAGTCAAAGAAATGAACTTCCTTGCTGCTATTGTGCCACGTAGATTGACACGTGTCTTCGTATTATTCGTCCACATCAGCATATTAATTTTGGTATCAACAGAAGCCCCCAATGTTTCATATTTTGAATTTTGAGGAGTATGGCACATTCTTTCTCGGTATATGGCGATATTAAATGACTTTCCTGGGTTTCAGGAACATTGTATTCAAATTTCCTTCTTATTTCGCAGCTTCCGCCTTTATTTTGAATTTTTTATAAGCGCTTCGATCTCCGTGCAGTTTTTGTCCTTTTAGCCGCCGGAAGTTCAGTAGTTTCTTTTTAGTAATCATTTCTTTCGCCGCTTCCCAATGCAGAGTATTTAAACTTCTTAGTTAACCATACCGTCTTCTACGTTTTCCACTTTTCTGCATTCAAGCTTTCTATTCTCTCCTTCTCTTTTGTGCGTTCATCCTTGTTTTCGTTTGTTGTCAACATACGTCCTTTCTTCCTGTAAGATTTTCTTCCTTTCTTCTGTATCTCTTTTATTCAATATGGTTTATATTGTGGAGTCTGTTGAGAAATTTCGTTCTGATTTTTCCATTCCTTCCTGGGTAACTCTAGAGGTTCTTTCTGAGCCTTTAGATTATTTTCGATTGGCTGAGGGACATTGGTTCCCCAGTCTTTTCATTGCTGAATGTGGTTTTTCCTTTCCACCAAACTCATTGTGTCTTGAGTTTTGTCAATATTTTGATCTTGTCCCTGCAAAAATATCCCCCAATTCATGGAGAATAATTAATGGGGTGCACAAATTAAATCTAACTCATGGGACTCGTATTGGGATCCCTGAAATTATGTATTGCTATAAATGGGCTACTCTAGATAATATTTATTACTTAAAAACTAGGTTTCTGAATAGGGCTCTTGTAGTTAACCTCCCTGACTCATATAGAGATTATTTTGAGCATGGGTTGGTCATAAAAAATTGGCAATATGCCCCTTTAACTGGAGATGAAGTATACAATGGTCCCAGATGCCCCCCATATGGCAATGGGATAGGTTTATTTTTCATTTTATTTTACTTATAAAATTATGTTTTCATCATGTTTGACAAAATGTATGACTGATATCTCATTATGTATTTATTTGCAGTTGATAGCAAAAGAAAAACTCCAAAGGAATCAGAGGTTAATATCAAGCATCTGAAACTTATCTGGGGTTTGCATAAGAACATTGCAGACGAGCATATCAGGTCTGCATCATATTTGCTGCATTATAGGAGCTATACAACCTCTTATACTGCTCGCCCTGTTGAACCAGCCTCAACCCCAGAAGACTCTTCTTCAGACTCTCATCTTCCTTTAAGTCAAAGAATGGGTAAGAAAAGAGCTCCTCCTGCTCTCTTTGATGACATTACTTCTGCTGTTGGGGCTAAGAGAGGTAAAACTGATGTCCCAGAGGGGACTAAGAAAGTGGATGCTGTACCCTCTAAAGCTACCGAGAAGCCCCCAGTGGATCCGAGCAAGAAAGTTTCTCCTGTAGAAGTAATTACTATCTCTCTGACCAAGTCTTCTTTGGTTGAAAGTGCTGAACTCCCGTTGAGGAGATTGAGGAAATCATCCTCCGTTAATCTGGCTAAAACTGCCTCCTCTCTACCTGCTGGTGGTACTGATGTTCCAAACATCATTCTTCCAAGTTCTGCAATGAGCTCGGTCATACCCGAGGTCCATGGAATTGATGAAAAAATTCCTAGGGATATGCTGACATCCCTAGCTGCTCGTCACCTTACTTTAGTAAATTTCTCATACTTTTGGTTTTTCTTTCTTTCTCTGAATGCTTGCATTTTGTATTGACTTTACTATTTTTCTCATCTTTCAGCTGGTGAACTGTTTCAATAATATTGTGAAGAAGGATAAAGCTATTAAAGCTTCAAGCTCCTCGTCAGGTGTAGAGGATGCTTTGCTGGGTTTGACCCAATCCTTGAAGGAATCTTGCCAACAGTATGTTGAGGAAAAAGCTGTTTGGGAGAAAAAATTGGCTGTGGTTGAAGCTGAGAAGGTGAAGATGGCTGAAACCTCCAAGAATTTGGAGGATAAAGTAAAAGGTTTAGAGGTTGAACATCAGGAATATGATGGCAAGCTGAAAAAGGAAGAGGAAGAGTTATCTACCCTGCGAGATATCAAGGTCAAAAAAGAGGAATTGGATGTAAAACTTTCCTCGGAGAAATTAAGAAGAAAAGTCACAGTCAACAAATCTTTCAGTGCTGGCTGGGAGAAAGGATGGGATAAAGGGATTGCTGCTATGACATCCCAAGTCCAATATGGGAAGTTAAAATACTTCCACGATGGATGGGTAGCTGCTCTGCAAGAGTTGAAGGTCAAAGACGATTCTGAGCTATTCCAACGACACCTCCCTGGTCCTCCTCCAGCAATTGTGGAAGAAGAAGAAGATGAGCCTGTCTCTGATGAATCTTCTATGGCTATAGGTGATCCAGTCTCTGCCTCTCAACCTTCTATCACCGAGGACATTTCTTCCATGCCTCCTCCTCCCGAGAAGATTCCTGCCGATCAAGTCGTTGTTACTACCGAGCAACCGAGCTCCTCGTCCCAGCCTCCTGAGAAAGTCTTGGGAGACAAGGAAAAGGTGTGAAGTTGTTCGGCATTAATTCTATCTTTCATTACTTGTAATCGAACAATGTAATCCTTTTGTGATCTAATAAAATACATCTTTGCTCATCTCTGTTGTTGATGATTTGTTTTTGTTGATTGTTGTCTTTTTCTCATCTTTAATTTGTTGCTAGAATGGAACTGATATCTTCACATGATACCGAACTGATGCAGCAATGTCACCAATATTATAAGGCTGGTCATACAGACCTTAGTACATCAGAAATTTCTGACATCCTTGGCCATGATGCCTCAGAACAGGCAATTGAGGCTTATCGGTACTTGAAAGATTTACTCGACCGAGCTGTGGCCAACAATGTAGCCTACTACGACTTGATTGAGGAACTTCATGGTTCCATAGAGGATCTTCAAAATCAACACAATGCATCAATGGCTTCGTTGCACAAGGATTATGAAAATAGATATCAACAACTTTCTTCTGAAACAGGCCATAAAAAGATCATTGCTGGATATGATATTAGGGAAAGGACCCTAAAAGGTGAAGTTGAAGCTTGCAGGCAGATTGCCGAGATCCTGGAACAAGAAAATAATAATTTACAGAAAAAGTTGGCTCAATATGAATCTGCAGCGTCATCTTCCACCGCTCTAGTGCCCGTTACTGATGAAGGTTTCTCGTTCTTAGAGGTTGAAAATGCCAAACTAAGGCAAGAACTGGATAACTTGAGAAAATCTGTTATTCCTATAACTGCTCGGAGACGAGGAAGAGGTTCTCGGGGACGAGGAAGAATTGTCGAGGAGCAAAGTTCTCCAGTTGCTTCTCGGAGCCGATCAAGAGTTCTTAGTCGCAATGTTGAAGAGGCTCGCACTCAGTCTACTTTGGAAACTCAAGCGTTTCAATTGAATGCTAAGGATCGTGCTCTATCAGAAATGTCCAAGAAAAATCTATCCTTGGAAGATCTACTTACTGCAACGAAGTCTGCTCTTCATACCAAGGATCTTTTTGCCAAAAATCTTCTCGAACAATTGGATAGATTAACCTTTCAATTTCATAAGCAGCCCAGGGAATTCTGGATGGCAGGATATAATGAAGCTCTTGTTCATTTGGATGCTCGTATTGAACATGCCAACAATGAAGGTTATAAGCAGGGATGGTTGAACGCCTTGGGTGTATTAAAATTGGAGCAAGGGCATTTTTTATGGGATTATCATGCTCCAGGGTTACTTGACTTGCCTGTGCCACCTTTCAAATTGGATATGGCCTGGATCCCAGCTCGTTCCATTCCTCGTAGCCTAATTTCAAAATACCTCGGTGATTATAGCCTTCATTCCCAAATTGAAGTATCTCGTCCAGAGCATCTAATGGATACACCTTCAATAATGAACGTCAGAATGCTGAAGGACTTGAACTTTATTAATTCTCCCCTTTGCCTGGAAGATCCTCCTGCTGGCGAAGATCCTGTCTCAAAAGCAAAGGGCAAGAAACCAATAGAATAGGAATCTTAATGTAATAGTCAGCACATACATGTAATATGTAACTTATCTTGAATTTTTAATGAAAGACTTCATTTTTGTTTGTAAATCTGTATTGGTATTATCTTGTGTTTATCAAACACTTTACATTTATGCATATGTATCTGTTAAAAAGATAACAATATTGTGCTGTCCATGGACCAACTTGGTAATAAAGAAGAATTACAAGTATCAGTAATGTTGCTCGATCACTTAATAATAAAGTAATGAGTATGAAAATGTTTAAAATGTTTCCAACCAAACAAGGTTGTTAAATAATGTTTGTCGACCAACTACAGTTGATGGGATTTTATTCCCGACCATCCATACTTGGTTCAATTTCAAATATTTTCATAAAATGTGTCCGACCAACTAAGGTCAATAATTTGTCCTCGTCGACCAACTACAGTTAGTGGGTCTTTATCCCCGACCAACTATACTTGGTGTATTTTGGAATATTTTGTTCTTCAAAGAACTTTTTTGTAATAATCTTACCTCCCGACCAACATAAGTTGTAATGTGAGAGTATATTTTTATCTTACCAACCGTAATTGATCATGCTGGTGTACACCTCTTAACCAAAGGAGTAGTAGTGGTTCTTTCGAACTGTCCACTAGATATCTTACCAACCGTAGTTGGTCACACTAGTGTCGACTCCTAACCAAAGGAGTATTGTTTGGCTCTTTCGAGATGTCCACTAGATATCTTACCAACCGTAGTTGGTCACACTAGTGTCGCCTCCTAACCAAAGGAGTATTTTTTGGCTCTTTCGAGCTGTCCACTAGATATCTTACCAACCGTAGTTGGTCACACTAGTGTCGCCTCCTAACCAAAGGAGTATTTTTTGGCTCTTTCGAGCTGTCCACTAGATATCTTACCAACCGTAGTTGGTCACACTAGTGTCGCCTCCTAACCAAAGGAGTATTTTTTTATGCGTAGTGTATACACTAGTATTCCCCGAAAAACTTTCAACCAGAAAGAAAATGGCGAAACATCCTCGTTTTATTCATAATGAAGGAAATGCTCTACATTTTACATTACTGATAATACTTGTGCAGGTGTTCAGCATTCCATGCATTCTTAAATTCTTCTCCCTCTAGAGTTGCTATTCTGTAAGTTCCTGGTCGAACAACCTTTGTAACTCGGTAAGGTCCATGCCAGTTTGCTTCCAACTTATTTTGCTTCTGAATGACTTTCTTTAGCACATAATCCCCTTCTTTTAAGTCACATTTCTTCACCCCTTTGTTGTAGAACAGAGCTGTACGTTGTTGGTAAGCAGTATTCCTAATGGCTGCCTCTTCTCTAACCTCCTCGAGCATATCCAAATCCAGTCTTCTCATCAAATCGCTGACTGAGGAATTGAAATTCAGCACTCTATGAGTTGGGAGACCCAACTCGGCAGGTATTACAGCCTCACTTCCAAATACTAACATGTATGGTGATTCTCCAGTTGCTGCTCGGGGAGTTGTTCGGTAAGCCCATAGTACTGATTGGAGCTCATTAATCCAATTTGCTTTTGCTTCACTTAACCTCTTCTTCAAACCATTTAGTAATGTTCTGTTCGTCACTTCAGTCTGTCCATTGCTTTGGGGATGGCCTGGTGCTGAATGAAGCTTCAAAATGTTCGACTGATGACAATAGGCAGCAAATTCTTCATTATCGAATTGTGTTCCATGGTCTGTGATGAAAGCATGGGGGAGACCATATCGACAGATGATGTTCTTCCAAATGAACTGATATACCTTCTCGTACGTCATATCAATTAGTGGTTCAGCTTCCACCCACTTAGTAAAATAATCCACTGCCACGACGAGATACTTGAACCTTCCTCGGGTCGTCGGCAATGGTCCAACCAGATCAACCCCCCACATGGCAAATGGCCAAGGTGAACTTATGGGTGTCAACAATGCTTGTGGAGTTCTTCGGATGGAGGAAAAATGTTGGCACTTGTCACACTTCTTAGCATAGGCTATACAATCAGCCCTCATCGTCGGCCAGTAATATCCCTGTGTCATTACCCTTTGCAAAAGTGTCCGACCTGCTACATGAGCTCCATAAGATCCTTCATGGATTTCTTCAACCAATTCTTTGACTTCTGATGGATGCACACATCTCTGCAAACCTGCCATAATTCCTCATCTATACAAAACACCATTAGTTAACACATACCGAGCAACTTTATACTTCAATTTCTTGGTAGCTAGCTTGTCCTTCGGTAATTCTCCTTCTTCAATATATGCCCTGATAGGATCCATCCAAGATGGTCCTAAATCAAGGGTAATAATTTTCACCGTCAGATCTTCTTCTATGCTCCGACTTTCTAATACTTCAATTGGTATCGTTCTTCGCAGCTCGGTGCGCGTAGCTGACGCTAATCGGGCCAATGCATCTGCTCTAGCATTCTCCATCCTAGGTATTCTCACCAATTGAATAGCATCAAATTCTGTCAATAACTCCATCACCTTTGCATGGTACTTCACCATTAATTCTCCCTTAACTGCGTATATTCCCATCATTTGATTCACAATTAATTGAGAATCACTGAAAACAATTACTTGCCGTGCTTCCATAACTTTTTCCAAATGAAAACCTGCTATCATGGCCTCATACTCAGCTTCATTATTGGAAGCCTTGAATTGGAATCGCAAGGCATACTCCATGTCAACATCATCAGGGGTGTTTAAAACAATCCCTGCTCCACAACCAGCTGTGCAAGATGATCCATCTACATATAATCTCCATGTAGGTAATTCGTCTTCAAATTTCTTATCTGTTAGAGTTCCTCGGTGAAATATCTGATGCTTTCTTTCATCATCCTCTGGTATCTTTCGTTCCTCGTCGGTCATCTGTTCGCGCCCTTTTACCAACCGGAGTTGGTCTGGGTTTGAATATGATGATTTTTCTACATCCACAAGTCCTTTTACCAACCTTGGTTGGTCTGGACCTGTGTCTGTTGATCCTGTATCGTCCACAGGTAGGTCAGCAACCACCTTTTGCTCCTCGGGGGTATCAGAGTACGTGAACTCTGCTATAAAATCTACTACAGCTTGCCCTTTTAATGATGATCTGGGTTCATACACAATATCATATTCACCGAGTTCTATTGCCCAATACATCAATCTTCCTGATTTTTCTGGCTTGTGAAGGGCTTGTCTTAATGGCATGTCGGTATACACGATGATGGTATGGGCCTGGAAGTATGGCCTCATTCTTCTACTTGCCTCAATTAATGCCAATGCCAATTTTTCTAGCTTTGGGTACCTGATTTCTGCACCTCGGAAAGCCTTACTTGTGTAATAAATTGGCTTATGGATTCCATTCTCCAATCTGATCAATGTCGAGCTGACTGCATTCTCTGATACTGCCAGATACAAGTACAACTTTTCTCCTGTTATTGGCCTAGACAGCAATGGTGGGGCTCCCAAATACTTCTTCAAGTCTTGAAAAGCCTTCTCACATTCATCAGTCCACTCAAAACTTTTTCGCAGTGTTTTGAAGAATGGGAGGCATTTATCAGTTGCTCGGGATACAAATCTGTTGAGCGCTGCAACTCGTCCTGTAAGACTCTGTACTTCTTTCTTCGTCGTTGGGGATCGTAGCCCTAAAAGAGCTTTGATCTTTTCTGGATTCGCCTCAATGCCTCTTTGGTTGACAATGTATCCGAGGAACATTCCTTCTCGTACTCCAAAGGTACACTTCGTCGGGTTGAGCTTCATTTGGTATTTATCCAGTTGATCAAAGGTCTGGCCTAAGTCAACTAGATGATCAGTATCTCTCTTGCTTTTGGTAAGCATGTCGTCGACATAGACTTCCATATTGCAACTGATTTGTTCGGCGAAAACCTTGTTCATCAGCCGCTGATATGTTGCACCTGCATTTTTTAAACCAAAAGGCATAACATTATAACAATAAGTTCCCCTTGGGGTAATAAAAGAAGTACTTTCCCTGTCTTCAGGTTTCATTTTGATCTGATTGTAGCCAGAGTATGCATCCATGAAGCTGAGCAGCTCATGTCCCGATGTAGCATCCACTAGTTGGTCGATTCTGGGCAATGGAAAATGATCTTTTGGGCATGCCTTGTTAAGATCAGTGAAATCAACACACATTCTCCATTTATTGTTCTTCTTCTTTACCATTACCACATTTGCCAACCAATCTGGATATTTTACATCTTCAATGAATTGGGCTTTCTGGAGCTTCTCGACCTCCTCATGTATGGCCTGGTTCTTCTCGGGACTAAACACTCTTCTCCTCTGCTTCACAGGCTTAAACTCCTTATTCACATTGAGCTCATGACATAAGAAGTTCGGATCTATTCCTGGCATGTCTTCATGACTCCAAGCAAAAGTATTCTTCCTATTTCTCAAGAAAGTTATCAACTCCTGTTTTATTGAAACATCCAACGACGATCCTATCTGGGTTACTCGTTCAGGATGCTCGTCGTCCAGAATAATATTTTCTGTAGATTCCACCACCTGTCCTTTTACAAGTTGAGATTCATCCCTAGGATCAAGAGTTTCAATTTCTGTACCTTCCTCCACTTGGTAAGTAGTAGTCTTTTTCCTTGATTCTTCAAGTTCCTCTTGCTCGACAGATAAATAATAGCATTCCCGAGCTACTTTTTGATCACCTTTCATAATTCCGACTCCAAAATTCATTGGGAATTTCAAACACTGATGTACTGTAGATGGAACTGCTTCGAACTTCTTCAATCCAACTCTTCCCATGATGATGTTGTAGGCTGACTGCACATTCTTATCCATCACAAAGAAGCGTATTCTTTCTGTTCGACAAGCAGGCCAAGTTCCAATGAGTATATCCAACTTGATCGTCCCAAGTGGAAAAACTTTCTCGCCAGCAAAACCCAGAAGGGGTCTGTGATAAGGTTCCAATTGAGATAATTTCAAATTCAAGCTATCAAAGCATGAATAGTACATGATGTCTACTGAACTACCGTTGTCTACTAACACCCTTGAAATGACCACATCCTTCATCCTCATTTTGATCACCAGAGGATCATCATGAGGGTAAAGAACACCTGCCAGGTCGTTTTTTGAAAAGCCAATCACTAGCTTCTCTTTGTTTACCTTCCTCGGAAGATCATCCTCGGCCAGATTTATTCGCTGAATATATGAACAAGCTTGGGCCTCTCCTAGGTAAGATTTTCTTTCTGCAATAAGATCTCCTCCTCCTGCATCTCCTCCTGTAATAACATTACAATCAAATGACCCAAAACGTATGGAAAATACCTCTCGTTCAGGCTGCCTTGGCTTCTTGGGAAGATCGGGGTCATCATCTGGATCATCTTCATAGTCCCTCTTCTTTTTCTCCTCTGCACGACGAGGAGATCTAGATCTCTCTCTAGTTCTATCATCATTCTTCCTTTCACCTCTGCGATCTACATACTTTGACAACTTTCCTCTTCGGATGAGTGTTTCAATCTCGTTCTGAAGGGCTATGCAATTTTTGGTCATATGGCCATGATCTTTGTGAAACTCGAAATATTTGGTCTTATTCCTCAGATCGGGATTTGTCCTCAGTTTCTATGGCCACTTGATTTCCTCGCTATTCTTGATTTCTTCCAAAACATGATTAATACCCATTTTCAATGGAGTATAATTATCGTACTTCTTTAGGACTTCCCACGTCGTCCTATTATTCCTGGAATGCTTGTCACCACCATTACCTTTCAGATCTTTCTTCTTAGACTTGTCGACCTCCACTTTAATTTCTTTATCCATATTCTTCTTCGCAGCCATAGCCTGCTCGGCATTCATAATTTTGGCCGCTTTCGCCATCAACTCGGACATAGTTTTAGGTGGATCTTTGGCCAAGGTGTAGTACAGCTTCTTAGGCAGCAAACCACTCATCAAAGCAGTGATTGCTGTCTTTTCTTCGTAATCTATGACTTCCAATTTCTCGTTATTAAAACGAGTTATGTAATCTCTAGTACTTTCACCTGATTTTTGTCTAACACTTAGCAAGTGTGCTACTCGCTTTACCGGCTTCGGCCCAAACCAGAAATTGCCAATGAACAGCTCGGCTAATTGAATAAAAGTTGAAATCTTACCCCGAGGAAGATTGTTATACCATATCTGTGCAGATCCGGTAAGAGTTCCCGAGAATGCTCTACACCTCATCTCGTCGGGGACGGCATAGATGTCGGCAGCAGCTTGGTATTGTTCTATATGAAGAACATGATCTGTCTTTCCATCATACTTGGGGGTCACTACTGGTGCTTTGAATTTCGACGGTGTAGGAAAATCCACAATGGCTTGCACAAAAGGTGTCCCTTGAACAAAAGTTCTTTGTAAGGGATTTCTTGCCTTAGCCATTTCTCCCAATCTATCCTCCAACCGCTGAATGGAACCATTCCATACTTCATTTCCTTCCTCAGGCCGCTTAGTCTGAGCAATTGATTGCCCTGACGTAGCTTCCTGAGATTTATCTCGACGAGTAGCTGGTCGTGATTGTGCTGATCCTTCTCTCAAATGTGATGGTGGTCGAAAGCTTCTCGATGGAGCTCTAGGTGGACTCATGTTTCTCCTTGGTCCTAACCGACTGAAAGGAGATACCCTGCTTAATCTTTCTAAAGCGTTAGTTCTCTCCGGAGAGAGAGTGATACGTTGATCTGTATCCGTAGCCCGTATCGATGAGGTTCGCCCAGGTTGATAAGAAGAATCATTAGATTCTCCATTGCGATATGACCCAGTACGTCTGGATCGTGATTGCCCACGATCACTCCGTTGTTCTGAATAGGTAGGTGCATCGCCTTGAAGAGTTTGAATGAGTTGCCTCATAGATTCTTGCATGGCGGTTTGTCCTTGAGCTAGATTTGTCATAATTCCAGCCAGATCTGGAGGTGCAGATGGATTTGGAAGGTTTTCAGTATTTCCAGCATTTCGATTACTGGATTCTGGATTATCTGCCATTGATAATAAATAATTTTTGCGAAAAACGATAGTAACAGTCGTTTCCCACAGACGGCGCCAATCTGTTGATGTAAAAAACTAGATTGCTCTAATTATTCAATCACAGATAAATAAATAAGACAAAGATTTTTAAAGTGGTTCGGCTAGGAATAAAGCCTACGTCCACTGTTATGTTATTGCTGAATGTTTGCAGAATTCTTGATTACAAGTTCTCTCAAGAAATTCCGGTCCCCCTTGAATGAGGATGATACAAAATATTTATATCCCTTAGGCTGTACATGAAAGGTTCGATACATTAAATGATATACATATGAAAGGGTAATACATTTAATGTAGCGTGGGCGTCAAGAATATAAACATTCAATGAATAGTTGAACAGTTGTCCGTCTGGTAATTAATGATACGACCGAGATGCAGCTCAGACCGCCTTAGTTTCTCGTTGATCAAGAGTTCCTCGGAGCGCTGGAGTATCTCGGAATGCTAGAGGTCCTCGGGGCATCCTCGTTGCTCGGAGAGAACATGAATTAGTCGAAGAAATGAACTTCCTTGCTGCTATTGTGCCACGTAGATTGACACGTGTCTTCGTATTATTCGTCCACATCAGCATATTAATTTTGGTATCAACAGTGACTATGTTAATGACCTAATTATATTATAGGAAGCCATCAAGCTTTCCTAAGTCGATACTTAATCGCTTCATACACTTCACCCCGAAGCTACTTCAAATGGAGAACCTATCAAGATTTTCTCATAATCTTCCAGTGACTCTACCGATGACGATCCCTCCGAACCTGATTTTGATGTCGCTCCTAACACTGATCCGTTCGAGATTGATACAATATCGCCGAATTAGGAAAATTCAAATACTATCCCCTCCTAATTGTAAAATAATGAATAAAGCAGTTGTATTTGTGTCCAAATTACTAATTAGGAGGATGACTGACTAGAGACTTTATGTGAAGCTAGAATATGTAGGTTGTATTGTAAAGTACTACTTTAACTCTCTTGTATAATATACCTAAAGTTGTTTCTATATGCCCTTTTAGATTTGTTCTTACACATTTTGTCATGCATCTATTATATTATGCTCTAGGATTGCTAGCACTTGAACTCCTTCCACCGGAACTCAAACTGATAAGATCCACATAGAAGGAATCATGAAATGCCTTCAAGAATTGACATCTCTAACTCAGCAACAGCAAGTCCAACACTCAGTTCCAGAAGAAATTTCAGACGAAACACATTGAATCAATGCTCTTAAGGAATTTTTGAGACAACGACCCCCTCAATTTCATGGAAAACCAAGTGCTAGTGAAGCTAAAAAGTGTATACGTCAGATTACTAAAATATTTAATGGGGTAGGATGTTACACCCCGCCTAATAAAATACCGATTGATTAATCCTACATCAAATTAACACAGAAGTCTCATATGGTTCATTCTCAGCATCACTGTCGAAAAATCAATTTAATTACTAATAACCAATTAGGCTGGCATCAAATTTTTTATTTAACTAATATTTTTAATAAAACCATTCAAATAAAACATCCACACAAGTTTATATGTAAAAACTGAAATGAAATAAAATGACCGAACACTCGGTTTAACATAATACAACCAAATCGAATGCCACGTTAAAAGGCGATAAAAGAATAAATAAATAGAATTGGGCTTTCGGCCCAAATGTTACTACAATTCTTCCTATCTAGATCACAAGAACAGAAGCATCAAAAGATAAACCTGCATGCATCCACAGTTGCTGCAGTAACGTCTGACTCGAAAGAATCATTATTCAGGCATCCCTGTGTCGGGACACCTAATATATATATAGCAAGAGAGGATAAAATAGAGAAACGGGTCAGAGCTCGAGTTTTGAAAATATTTTGCAAGTGCATAAATGACATATATTTAAAATATGATTTATCTCATATTTAAATTGGTATCGCACTCCCATGAGATACTCCTCACCCCTCTTCTAATAGTGCACACCTATTGCATACATTTATACAACCTAGTTAAGCTACCCTGCCTAACTCATCGGTTTCACCCATCTCCTAAAGGTCCTCGTAACCTAAGTACTAAGGAATAAAATTCTCCCCAGTCCCAACACTGCGTTACGTTTCGTGCGTGTGGTGTCTCGCGAAGAGAAATCCAAATAAGGAACCCCCTGATACACTACTACCTGGCAATGTTGATCATCGGGATTCATTAGGCCTTTAGCACAGAACACGTATATATATATAGTTCTTACTAGAACCTATAATTCATTTTCATAAGTCCATATATAAATCTACCGGAAGGGGAAATACACCTTATCAGTCATTTCACTTTATATACATATGTTTACTTTATTGATATCTCATCTTCATATACAAGCAATTTACTATACACAACAAGTATAATTATACCCATCACAATCATAAGTATAATAACCATCCCTTCTAGCTATAACTTAAGGATGTAGTCTCATAGTGCCTTAACAAATTCGGGTTTACTCACTCTATCACGATAACATGCTAGACTTACTCATGGTCATGGTAAAAATACAAAACGGTGGAGGCGGTCATGTTCCTTATGCAATTGGAGTACACACGTCACACTCGAACACTCACATCTCGCAACCTCCCTGGATCGCATTAGAGAAAATATATAATCTAGTTGTTCCAACCCTACGCCCGGGAAAGCCCGTGGAACCAACTTCTAAGATGCAAATATACCAATCACACACAGATATATATGTATTTGTATCATATTATATATACTGTAATCACATCGTATATATAATCTATATCACTCCTCAATATATATATGGCTATAATTTCCAACTCTCGTAGCGATAGCCAATAATCCCGAATGTTCCCATTCGTAATAGTATCTAAGTATTTACACACTTAAAATACTAAACCCATAAGTATTCTCTTACTTAATATATAACTCGCACCTTAATTATTATTAAGGATATATATATATATATATATATATATATATATATATATATATATATATATATATATATATATATATATAAACCCGAATATACAAATTCTTACTAACTAGACAAGTATACTATCAACTTATCTTAATTCCATATGTGTCGCACTTCCTATGACAATAATCATCAAATAGACGTATCGGGTAACCGGTAAATCGTCTTTAGCCTATATGTCAAACTCCATCCTAATCACCTCGTAGGATTTACTTGAACACAATCAACATATAATTACATTTTCTATGCGTACAATCATATATATAATCGCCTGCCGGAATATCACCCCGAGTGTTACTCGTCCCAAACACCCTTAAATTAGTAAACCCTAGGATTTCCCCTTCAACTAACCCAAGGTATACACCTCACTCCAATAATAGTTTAGAGGTCCTTACACTACATTTAGGAACCCCAAATATTTAACTCCCCAATCTATTTTCCTCAAAACTTTAGCAACACACATTTTTACACCCTCTTAGTTCCAAATTTCACTCCCTTAAATGACTAGGAATAGATTCCCCTAGTTGCATATTTATTTCCTCAAATAAACAAGCTAAAAACTATAAATTTGGGAATTTACCCCATTTAAATAACATAAGCCGAAATCATTAAAAATCCTGAAGGGTTGATCGATCGACCCCTGACCGTTGATCGATCGATCGATCAGGGCAGCTTCTTCTCCGAGAAGATGTTTCGGCCATTAAAGCTCCCCCAAGATTTATTTCTTCTCCCAGACTCTTTTAATCACAACCCACTATATATACTCAAGGAAAATAGGTTCTAATCATCCTAGAACCAAAAATCAACAACTAAATTCAATTAATTTCTAAGTTTCTCGAATTAGATATTTTTCGGGGTTTATTCGTTAATCTTCCGAAAAACACGTTTTGATTCACGAAAACCCATCCCAAAAATCTTTATAGATTATTTCTACCAACTATAATACGATATTTATGCTTGAAAGAATAAAGCAAGTAAACACTTGTCTCGTGGATAAAATCCGACGACCTCGAGTCGAATCCCGCGGAGTTTGGCCAGAAATCCCTTTTTCTCTCCTCTTTTCTATCTTCCTTTCTCCCCTTATTCTTTTCTCTCTTTTCTTTCCTTATCTTTCACTCTCTCGTGCATTATATAGAGAGAAATAAGGGTTTATTCCTTATAAACCCAAAAATGACTCATTTACTCAATTGCAAGTCCCTATCAGTCCAAAAGTCCCCGGAACCTAAATACTACTCCCGGATACTCTATTCTGACTATCTCGGCCATTCCAAAACCAACCACACACTCGAAATATCCATTCGAATCACTTAACTACAATTCACTAGTTAAACCCAACACATCCCGATACGGGTTTTCCAATTAAAATATTGTTCTTTATCATTTTACCCAACTGCGATGTGTAATTAAAATAATCCGACTCATATACTTAGTCCCATAAGAAAATCTAACCCATATAAATATTAATCCAACACTTGGAATTTAATATTTACTATTCACTTTAAATCCTCAATTTATCAAATTATACTCATAAATTCCAAAATTTCTATTCACAGTAATCTCCTATAATTACCAAATTACACCCACTTAAGTAATTTAAATATCCATAAAAGTGCGGGGTATTACATATGAATCACTGCAAATCTTCGAGTAACCTTGGCATTATATATTTGAAGGTGAATTTGATTTTTAGTGGCAAGCTGTGGCCCGAAATCTCAATATAGCCACTGTGACCTGGGAAAAATTTAAAGAGATCTTCTTCAAAAAGTACTTTTTTGAGACCGAAAGAGATCAGTTGACCATGGATTTCTTGAGGTGTGTAAGCAATTTGAAAGAGGATTACACCAAGGATCAAAACTTCCGTCACCCCTTTGTAAATCTGCATCTTTTCTCAACTCATCAAAGTCGCTTCAATTGTCGAACACAAATCCCCATCAGGAGGATATGTGAATTCACCTAACTCTATTAATAGGAATAATCACATTGTTAGAACTTTACCTTGACCTCGACCTCGACCCAAACATTATCCCAATCTAAGTGGGCAAGTTTACTCCTAAAATTTTCCATAGTACCACCTACCCCTTAATTCGTTGTCACCAATGCCACGAAGTAGGACATATCCTCCCCAGTGCCCTAAATTGAATTCCTTTGAAATTCGACATCAACCAAATAATCCCTCAAGAATTCGAGAAAACCTTCTTTTCCAAAACCAGCGTTGGCCTAACACCATCAGGAAACTTGAACCAGTCCCAATCGTGGAAAGAGTTGTCCATACTGCATATACGAAATTACTACGACGTGATAGAAGGTACAATACTCTTTCATAATTTCCCCCCTCATATTTTATTTATTTTGGTTCAACTCATTCAATCGTTAGCCTTAAACTAGCTAAAGTTTTACAAATTCTGCGTACATCTTTAAATAATCCCTTTAAAATAAAATTACCTACAAGTGAAATTAATACACCTACCCAAGGATATGATAATTGTAATATTAATCTAGGTTGTGAACCTAATAATCATAGATATACGCAGATTCGATATCATTATCAGAATGGATGTATTCTCAAGACATCATGATTATATCAATTTCCATTCAAAGAAAATATATTTTCGAGACCAAGAGAATCATTCTTCTATGTTCCAAGGAACCGGTCATTCCGAACCTTCAACATTCCAAATCTAAAATTCCACTTCTTCCTTAATTCTTAGAATTTTGGAACAATTGGAGGATGTTTTCCCAGAAGAATTTCCAGGTATAGACCCTTCCAGAGAAATCAAATTTACCATCAATCTCTACCCAAACACTACTCCTATTTCAATACCTCTGTATAGAATGGCTCCTTTATAACTTCACGAACTTCGTACCTAATTATATTATCTACTCAAAAAAGGTTTTATACGCCTTATTTTATCTCCTTGGGGAGCGCCTGTGTTATTTATGAGGAAGAATGATGGAAGATTTAGATTATGCATAGATTACCGTAAGTTGAATTCACTGACAATTAAGAATAAATATCCTCTACCGAGAATTGGGGATTTATTCAATCAACTTAGTGGAGAGAGAGTCTTTTCTAAGAAAAACTTACGATCGGGTTACCATCAATTATGAGTAAGATAATAAGACATTTTAAAGACTACTTTTCGAAAGCTTTATGGACATTGCAAATTTACTGTAATCTCTTTTGGATTAACCAATGCCCCCGCATCCTTTATGGATCTTATGCTTCGAATATTTAGGAATTTCCTTGATTAATTCATTATCATATTCATTTATGATATCTTTGTGCCCATCCAGGTTGGATTCCTCCGGTGCGGGGTCGGCCCTGAAGTCAGGATGATGGGAGAAGGTAGAAAAAGGTCCCCCACTCCCTCTCCCCCTATTTTTCTATGCTCATGTGGGTTATTAGAGGATATGGAGATCCTCTTTCCTCCACTCGTGTCGGTATCTTCACGACCTGCCTCAGATATAAAATTGGTCGTCATCAAATGGGGATAACATGAAGGATGGAGTCGCCATCCTATTTTGCTCAAAATAGGAAAAAGAATGTCGTTGCCTCGAAAGAATGACATCAAGGTCATACTGATGCATATGAAACCAAGTGATTCAAAAATTAGGGAACTAACTTACGAAATAGGAAGGTGTTAGGCACTCATTCCTCCTTTTCGGTCTCTCATGGGCTATGTTGTTCTTCTACTTTTTCTCCGTGATATGTGTGTGTACATGTGTATAATATAAATAATAGGAGAATGGAATTAGTTAACTCACATCATGGAATGGACGGAGAGAACTCATCCATAGGAGTGTACCCAAAAATAATAATAAACATATGATATAAGTGTTCGTTGAATCAAGAATAGCTATGGAAGAACTAATGTGCATATCAGACGAGACACAAATATGTAGGAGTTCAAGACTCACAAAATAGATATAATATAATATCAAAGACATAAAATGAAAAGGGAGGACTCGAATCTTGGGATTGGCCCAAGACGCCTACGTAGCCTAAAGTTCACGTAGTTCAAAAATAACATAGGGGTGGGGTTCAACCCATAAATCCAAATGTAGGACTCCTCCTTGTGTGCTTTTTGAAGGAAAATGTTTTCGAGTGTGAGAAAATTATGAAGCCTTACTTTTGGAATTTATGAATAAACCCCTTTTTTTTTTGTCTTTTTTGGGCTTTTATGAAAATAAGTTACGTGTAATACTAATAGTAAAAAACAAAGATTATTTGATGCGAGATAATGAAACAAAAGTAGAAGATATCACAAAATGAGAATAAAATGAATAATAATACTTAAATGAATAAACTAGAAAAGGGTGAGAGATGGACCTCCTTGTAGATATTTGTTATTGACTTTAGAATATATGTAGGACAGCTTTTTTTGTGGTATGAAGGTCATATGATAGGGTGAGGTGGGTGACTAAGTGTGGTAAGAAAGTGAGGTGGGGGAATGTGGAAAATGGATTTTTTGGTAAAGAGAGAAGGCTCTGATTTTGAGAGAATATTTGTTGACTACTGAAAAGGACCTCTTTTTAGGGGTGAGGTTATGAGCCCTTTATATAGTGCCTTTTAGGGTTGGGAAGGAGGTGTCGATCGTCTTGGCCCTTCTCCTTCTTATTAGCACAGTGTCAGTCTTGCCAAGAAAGGTAAGTACACCCTGCTGATAGGTAGAGGGTTTGGGGTGCCTATAGGCAGTCCAGAACGAATTTTACGAAAAAATAAGCATAAATGCAAACCATAAGTCTGAATCGCACATGCATGGGACTGTTGGAAAGGAAATTCAGAGACCTTCAAGAATCCATGAGCCACTCTCAAGTTTGGAAGTTAACCAAAGTCAAATGGGGCTCGAAAGATCCCAATGGTCTCTAGACTGGGGGTTTTCAGAGGAAAATGGGTCGTTCGTGGGAGTCATGAAGCTGATTCGCACATGGTATGGACCGTTGGAAAGGGAATTCAGAGCCCTTCGAGATTTCATTAGCTTCACTTTGTTTAGAGAGTTGATCGTGGTCAAATGGGACTCGATAGCGCCCGATGGACTTTCAGAGTAAAATAACACTACACCAAAAACACCAAATTGGCACACCTTGATATCAAAAATCTGGCACACTTTTAAGCCGTGCCAAATTTTGGAACTATTTAAAAGTGTGCCAAAATTGAGAACACTTCACTAAAATATAAATATCGTAAAAAAAATTAATACCCTTAATGATTTTTGTTCTCCCGCTCTCTTTCCTCTCTCCCGCTCGCCTCTCGCTCTCTCTGTCTCCCGCTCTCTCTCTCACACACAAATCCCTAATCGCCTCAATGATTACGACCAGTACCAGAAGAAGAAGAGCGGCGGTGATCGTGTGGTTGCTCTGGTAGCACCGACGGTGGTAGAACCTAGGGTTTTTGAAGAACCGGTTCGTATTGGTGGCAGGGGCGGATCCACCCCAAGCCGAGGTGGGGCGGCTGCCCTAGTTCAGTTTTTACCGTACCTAGACTCTCACACCAGACCTCTCTCTGTCAACCTCACCGGACCTCTCTCTCTCTCAACCTCACTGGATCTTCGGACCTCTCAACCGGTCACCGAAGCTAGGCTCTCACACCGTACCTCTCTCTCAAACAGCAACAGCAAATTGCAACATACCTGTTGCCAACACATGTATGTTTTTTTAACTTTTTTATTTGTTAATCAACAAAATTTGAAATTTGTGTTTAAATTGTGTTGAAATTTCTGTTTATATTGTGTTGAAATTTGTGTATCCAAGTGAAATTTGTGCTAAAACAGTTTGAATAAACAAAGTTGTGTTTAAACTGTGTTCAAATTTGTAATTTGATTTAAACAATTTGAAGTTTGAAATTTTTGTTTAAAACAGTTTAAAATTTGTGTTTAAAACTAGTCTGAAATTGTTGTAATTATAGGAAGTCATGGAGCAACAGGGGCGGACCTACCCCATCCCGAATGGGGTCGGCCGCACCCACGGTTTTTTCAGAAGTTTCCTGTGAGTATTGGTAAAAAAAAAATATAGACCCATTTGTTAGTTTTTAAGAATATGGGGACAGTTATTTAAATAAGATAAAGTTTTAAAACCCATAAAAAAAGCACGGACGATCGTTACCTTAAGAAGAGAGAGATCCCCCGCCTATTTTTTAGTTTCATCTCTTTTTCCCCTCTTGCCTCCGTTGTTCCCCCCTCCCCTCTCCGTCCGCTGCTCTGCCACCGCCGCCCACTGCTCCGTCCGCTCCTCTCCCACCCCCCGTGACAGGCCCTGTCCTCTGTTCTCTTCTCTCCATTTGAGGAGGACAACTCTAGCTGCTGTGACATAGTTTGATAGAGTATGTTTTTTTTCATTAAAAAACCCATTAATTTTTAGTTACTCATGAGATCATTGACATTAGTTACTGTTAATTAGTTTTTTTTTAGTTGCTGAAATTTTTAGTAGTATGCTTAAATTGTTTTTAGTTGTTATTTTTTTCAATAGATCTAAAATTGTTTTTAGTTGTTAATTCTTAGTAATTGTTGCTGAAATTTTTAGTAATATTGGTTTGTTAGTTTGTTATTGTTTTTAGCCCTTAAGTTTAAAATATTGTTTTTAGTAATTGTTTTTATCCCCTAAGTTTAAAATATTGGTTTGTTAATTTGTTAGATTGTTAAAAATGTTCGTTTGTTTGGTGAATATACTACTTTGCTAATTGTTTATTATTTTTAATTGTTGAAATATAATTAAGAATATCTTTTCAAATTTACAGTAATTACACTGAAGTATTTCTATTGTTATTTCAAATTTAGGGGTAATATTATGTTGAGGATTAAAAAAAATTGAAGAAAAAAGTAGGAGCAAAAAATGGGTGATTATCAATGTTTTTAGGGTTAAAAAATGCAAAACAAGTAAAAATAACAGAAAAAAATTATCCCGGGGGCTCCTACCCCCGAAACTTCATAAAAAAAATTCGCACCCCCTAACGAAAAATCCTGGGTCCGTCACTGTGGAGAAATAAGTAAAAACAATCCAAAAAAAGTTTAGGAATCCAAATTTAGGTAATTATTACCTCAACATTTTTAGGGTTAAAAATTGCAAAAAAAATCCAAAAAAATTTGGCTCGGGGGCTCCTGCCCCTGAACCCCCTGGCTTCGTCACAAGATTTCGCCCCACTTCACTCAAAATCCTGGATCCGCCACTGGTTGGTGGTGGTGGGGCCAAGAAGAAGAAGATATACCAATAGCTGCAAAGAAGGTACATATACAAATCTGGTTGGGTTCTCTTTTTGTGAATGTTAGTAGGCTTGTTGTTGTAGAACACTTTTTGAGGTTGTAAAGCAATTCCTTTTTTACGACCGAGCCTCTTGTATTTTATTGTTTCATAATTATTTCTTTCCATAATACATAATGTGTTTAAGCAGTTGTATACTCTTTTAACAGGACCCTTTGTAGCATTTCATGGTAGGATAGCAGCATTTAAAAGCTGTTACAACGAAGCAAAAGTATGAAAAAATATGCGAGAGGACGTTATCAACTCCCGTTGAGGTATGTTTTATACAACTTATCTTTTTGATTGGATTTTCTACTGTGCTATAAATTATGTTCTTTTTGAAGGTTTTATGTAAGTCTCACCCAGTGGAGTTTGCATCATACTTCCATTATTGCCATTCGATCAACGACCTGATTATGAATTCTTAAAGCGTTTGTTTCATGAATGTTTCAATCATGAAGGTATTTACTCAAAGTTTTCTATACCTTAAGTCTGATATGCGTCGCAATGTGCAAAGTTCATATGACATCATTCTCAGTAGATATGCACTGATATATATATATATATATATATATATATATATATATATATATATATATATATATATATATATATATAGAGAGAGAGAGAGAGAGAGAGAGAGAGAGAGACTGGATCATATACGGACCTAGTTTACGGACTGCTACCGTCCAAAAATTATCTAGGGACCGTTTTGTCTTTTTAGGACCACCTTTTGGGACCGCGATGTCTTTTAACTTCTTCTAAGTTTTGGGGAATATTAATTCTTACCCCAATGATTTCTAAGGTCTTTTAAGCTTATTTTAAAGCCTAATTAATCTGGAAGTCTAAGTGTAGAAGTTTCAGGGCTGCTGCTACTTCTTAAGCTTCTACCGTCACTATCGTATTGGAATTATGAATAGCGATGATTATCTATATAAACAGTTTCTTCAGGGAGTCTAGAAATTGAAATAGGTCTTGATGGAAAATATTCTAGTCTTAAATACCTTATACGGTATCGTGGATTTATCTGTCTAGTTTCTTTATATATTTGATTAACAATATCAATTATATCGTTATCTATAAATTCGTATAAATTATTATCACCATAAGATGACAAAAATCTACGGTATGTTCTAGGGGAAGCTGTCTCTACGTTTTTAAGGAGAGGACGGATTCCTCCGGCTCTAATTAAAGTAGTCTTTATTTCAGCTAACCTTTTACGTCTAACAAATTTTAATACGACTATATTGTCTTCAAGTATCCTAGTGTATTCTTGATATTTTTCAGGTCTTGATAGTTCTTCTGCAAAATATTCAGTTCTTAGTTTTTGTCTAAAGAGATCTCGAATCCCTATTCTAATTATTTCTATTTTAGGTACTTCTCTTCCTAACCACTCAATGATCTGGTCTATGTATTTAAAAGTACCACCTGCATATACTAAAGCAGATTCTATAAGTTCTTTATCTTTAGGGTCTGTAAGAGTCCAGTCTTGAATTTCTCTAGTTAAGTCTAAAATTGTTTGATTAACAAAATCTAAAAAGTATTTTGTGATTTGTAAGCTCATATAAGATTCTTCTTAGAACAATAATATGTAAAGATAGTTAAGGGTTTGGTTCGAGTTATACCTTCCTTCTGGTCTGCAGTATCTTTATCTTCTTCCCTTTGTCTCTTCAGCTTTGTCACTATTCTTCTCCGGTCTCGGCCTCCTACAACTCTCTCTTTATGTGTTGCACCTCAATCCACTACTTTGGCGGCTGACCCGTTTCCTGCCTGTACGCCTTCACGCCTAACGCCCACCCTGGCTAACGGCTCACGGCTAATCGGCACCATACGGCGGTTCACCAGTATAACACCTTGTGTGCTACACCAGAGGTTCAACACAATAGTCCTCTATCAACAGAAAGTTGGAGACAATTTGGACAATAATAACGACTTAGCATAAGAGATTTCTGGAAAAGAAAATTCTTTTATTGCAGTGCATAAGTAAATACAACTCTCCCCTCTCCCCTAACTATGAGAGGTTTACTCACTCATATGCATATTACTCTCTACAAGCATACTCTCTCTGAAAGTCTAACAATCTCTCACTCTCTAACAACTGATGTCTTAAACAAAAATGGACGCTCCCCTTTATAGATCAAGGGCACTACAATATGACTGGTAACCGGCTACCAAAAGCAATCCGGTTGAAAGCATCTAATTATTAAAGTAATATTGTCTTCTGAATCTTCACAGCTGGGTCTTCAATCTTTTATCTTCTTTTGATACTGGGGGGGCCTCTTTCTTTAAAAAAAGAAAGGCGTGCCAAGTCTTTATCATGGTCTTGTCGTTT
Organism: Sambucus nigra; assembly: GCA_949130495.1. Classification (NCBI taxonomy): domain Eukaryota; kingdom Viridiplantae; phylum Streptophyta; class Magnoliopsida; order Dipsacales; family Adoxaceae; genus Sambucus; species Sambucus nigra. The sequence continues at coordinate 657,998,670 of OX422213.1, read as the reverse complement.
TGTAATAATGCAAGAGCATCAAACAAAGTCTTCATCTTTTTAATCAGTCTGGTGGTCCATGTGGGGCATGGGTCTTTTTGCTTTATGGAAAGCATGGTCTAGGTAAATGATTCTTCCGTCTTTATTAATTCATCCACCACTGAGGGGCCCTTCTTTGTTGTGTCTGTGTCTTCTTCTGCTTTGTCTTGATTTGGGAGGGTATTATTAAAAAATTCACCAATAAGGCCTACCGTTCTAAGGCTGGCTGGCAAAGCTATCTCTACCATTTCTTTGGATTCTTTCTTGAACCTTCCATTGAATGGCTCATCAGCTTGGATTATCAAGTCTTCTTTGTGGTAGGCAGTGTACCACCTGTCTTCTCCTGTTAATAATTCCATGATCTCAATTTTTTCCATTGCCTGAGCGATCTGGAGTTTGGACTTATCAATAATTAAATCTTTAGTCTCGTCTTCAGATAGGATCTCAATGTCTTCAAATGTATAATTAGAAAATCTAACAAGTCTAAATCCTTCCACCCTCATTCCTCCGCAGGAACTTGGAGCAATCTGATAAATTCTAGCAAATAGAGGAAGGAAATCTTCTATATTTTTAACGTACTCATGGACTATTTTTCCAAGAGCAACAGAGTCTTCTATAGTCTCAATTTGGATGAGTCCGATGAACCCATAGTCTGCTAAAGTTATCTGGGCAATTTCTGCTTTCCCAGCGAGATAAATCTTTGGAACGTCTTTGAAGAAACCTTTTAATATTAAGGCATCTCCATTAGTCTCGGATAATAACATATTGAAATGTTCAATAATGCTATTAGATTCTTTCTTATAGTCTTCTGTTGATGGAAGATTATTATGACCAAAAGGTATAACAATCTTAGTCTTAAAGGTCTTTTTCTGATAACAAAAATTATCAGTGGGTCTAGCTTTGGAGGATTCTCCAAGAGTCTGAGCATAGGTTTGCGTCTGAGGTCTAGGTATAGCAGTACCACTGAGTTGGGTAACTGCAAGTCTTTGAGTTCTCATAAATTTGGCAATAGCTACCAAATTTTGTTTGAAGTCGATCCACAGTCTATTCTTCACATTCCACCATATGGCATCTACAAGGGTATTTTCGTCTTCTGAGAATTCTCGTCTAAATTTGATCAAGTCTGGGTATCTTTGATCAGGTCTATATTTGGGGAAATACATCTTCCTAATGAGTCTATTTTGATAAATGATCTCTTGTCTAGATTTTCCAGGAGGAACAAAGATATCATCAAAGTTCTCTAGGATTGGTCTTTCTTGAGAGTCTTGAATATGAGTCTGTCTTTGCGTTATACCAGCATTTGGTCTTACGCGTCTACAATAGTCTGCAATGTCTTCCCTGTTCAGTCTATTTGTTCCAGAGGAACTCATGTCTTCTAGGTCTTCTGTTTGCAACATAAAACATGAAATTATATTAGTGTTAGCAAACATTGGCTCTCTGGATATAATGTCTGGAATGGTATTTTTACTTCCCTTAACATGTATAACAGAGAAGTCATAACCATTAAGTAATTGTTGCCATCTAATTAGTCTATTAGTCCTTGACTTGGACAAGTCTAGATCTCTGAATTTTACTGTATAAGAAGAGTCAGTATAAACAGTAAAATGCTTAGGTCTAAGAAACAACATATATTTTTCTATTGCCCTTACAATGGCTAAAACTTCTTTTTCATGAGCAGTGTATCTTATTTCTGGGTCTGTAAAGGTTCCAGAGCTATGTCTACACAGTTGCTTCTTTTTTGTCTGATGATCAATGGCAAAGTATATTGCTCCCCATTGCTTATCAGAGGCATCTGTTTCTACTATAAACTGGTCTTATGCATTAGGTAGTTCAAGTAAAGGAATATTCTTTACTGCATCTTTGATTTGTCTTATGACTTCAAAATCATCTTTAGTCCAATAAAAGGGATTAGTTTTGTCTGTTCCTTTTAATTTGCCTGTTAAGCTTTGTCCTTTTGAAGCAAGGTCTTTAATAAAATCTGCAGCACAATTAAGCAATCATAAAAATGATTGTAATTGTTTTCTATCTTTGAGTTGGTCTGGGAACTCAAGAATCTTTTTGGTTATGTGTTCTTCTAAGGACAATTTTCCTTTATTAATATGCATTCCCACAAAGTCTATCTCAGTCTGAAATAATTGCATTTTTCTTTCGGAAATAACAATACCATGCTTGTTTAATTCTAGAATAATCTTTTTAAGATGGTCTACATGCTCTATCTCAGTCTTACTGGCTACAAGAATATCATCTATGTAAATAAGACAAAATTCTGAATAAGGTCTAAATATATTATCCATTCTTCTTTGGAAAACTTGAGGAGCATTCAAGTATCCAAATGGCATAACTAGCCATTCGTATTTTCCTTGGGGCACACTAAAGGCTGTCCACGTAATACTGTTTGGATGCATCTTAATTTGCCAGAAGCCTGATTTGCAATCAAACTTACTGAATATAATTCTATCTTCGATTAAATTAATCAAATTATTCTTGTCTGGTATCTTATAAGAATCAAATTCATAATTCTTATTTAATTGTCTATAATCTATAATCATACGTCTTTTTCCTCTTTTACGTTCAGATTCATTTTGAACATAGAAGGCTAGGTTATTATGTCTACTTTTACTTTCTCTAATAATGCCTAACTTAAGCATTTCGTCTACGTCTTTCTTGAATTCTTCCCTATCTTCTTGTGAGTATCCTTTCTTATAGGTTCCACCATTAATAGTGGCGTCTGGGTTAATAGGGATGATTTCACAATAGCTTTGGTATTTATCCCACTTAGCGATGGGATTTTCTCCTAAAGTAGCCTCTGCTAGTTGCCTAATCTTTTCCTTTTCTACTTCTATATCCATTTTCTTTTGTTTGGATATAGCTTGCACCTGTAATAAGGTCTGCTGGGCTTGATCTAAAATGTCTTGCTGTATAAGCACTATTTGCTTATAACACTTTTGGTCTGGACACTTACACTCTTTTTGTAAGGGTTTAGTTATTTCTAAGGCTTCTTGTTGGGTTGTAGGTCTAGGTCCACCATGCTCAGCTGAAGAACTCTGATGTTTGATGGGTCTATAATTGGGCTTGACCTGCATAAGGTCAAAGGCAGTCTTATGATCTATTAGAGGAGATTTAATATTAAATTCCTCTTGGTAACTAATTAATATCTTATCATTATACTGAGTATAAGGATGATATTTACTAATAAAGTCTTGTCCTAAAATAATGTTTCCTGTGAAACTAGGACGAGGATCCATTATCCAAAACCGATGATTAACGGTTTTGTTGGTCTAATTTCCTAATTTAAAGTAAATAGGAATAGTCTGGAAATATAAGGTAAATGGATCTCCATTAGCCACTTTACCATAGATTTCTTGAGTACTTTCTAAAAAGTAGTCTTCAGGGAAGTCATTAGCCTTACAAATACTCTGAGAGCACCCTGTATCTATAAAGGCTGAAAGTCTTTTAGTATAGTCTTTATGTTGAATAAACAATTCTACAAAACAAGCATGTGGTTTAGTAGAAATGCCTAAATTATTCTTTTCTAAAATAGATATTCCTTTCTGAGGTTTATCTATAAAATCTAAGGGTATTTGGTCTTCTGAACTATCATCAGAATGGTATTCGTCTAAGTCATAGGAAATTCTTTTTCCTTTGAAGTCTTCATTTTCTTGCAGTCTTTTGGCTATATTCCTATCAATGTCTTGATAATAGGTTTTAATATCTAAGTCTATTTGAGCGTCATACTGGCTAGTATAAATTGCTCTAAATCTAGTTCTCCAACAGTCTTCATGGTAGTGTAGTTGACAAATGATACAAACTAGAAACAATTATGTTAGTATAATCTCAAAGCATTCTACACATCTAAAGTCTTTTTTTCTACATTTCATTTCAAATGTGCAATAATGTCTTTCGTCAAAGTAACATCTAGGTATATAGGTTAGTAACTCAGGATTACTAACTGTCCATCTTTTCTTTAAAAAGGGGCTTAATATACACTTATACCAAGCGTCTTCAAAGTCTATATATTCATCATCTAGATCACCATGATCAGTCTGCATCATATATAAGTCTAGGGTATCCTGAGAGTCTTCATACTCATCAGTATCACTATAGTCTTCTGAATCACTGTCTGTGTAAACACTATAGATACTAGTGTTATCATCATCTTCTATGTCTGATATTTCTATAGCATATAAGATATCTAATTCTTCTTGATTTGCATAGTCTAATATTGTATTAATAATCTTAATACTTTCTTTATCTTTCTTATTAGGGCAGTCTTTAGCAAAGTGTCCTTCTTTGCCGCAAGTCCAACATTCTTTGGTGGCAGTCTTAGATTGAGCTACGTCTTTTTCTTTCCTATAATTAGGAACCTTCTTATACGTACTAGTATTTTTCTTAAAGTATCTTCTTTGGTTAAATCTATTTTTCTTAGTCTTAGGATTCTTTTCCCTAAAGGTAGTAGATTGTCTAAATTTATACTTCTTTGGAAATCCTAAAGGTCTAGTCTTAAACTTCCTATGTTTCCATTCTACTTTCTTCTTGAATTTCTTAGATTCACCTCCACATCCCCATTGGATTGGAGCGATGTCTCTTTCGTCTTTGATTGGAGGGATCTTCTTGAAAGTCTCTTTTATCAACTTTTCTTGAGTTATATCACGTCTCTTAGATATGATATAGTCTTTGGCTAAATTGATTCTTTCACCAAGGGAGTTATTCTTAACTCCAGATACTCCTAGCCAATTCCTATATTCATTAATTAGGATTTGTCCAATGGATGGTATCTTTCTAAAGTATTCGTCTTTTATGGTCTCTCCAAATTCTTTAATTTGGTAATATAGTTGTTCATAATTATTGCTATATTCATTTATCTTATCTAACTTGCAAATGCTAAGGAGGGATAACTTAGTTTTTGCTAAGTCTTGTTCATTGATCTGAGCTAGATGTCCAGCTCCAATGAATTCTAAAGTGAACAATTGAATATAATCTTCAATTGATCTTTCTTCAAGGTTTTCTTTCATCTTTTCAATCTTAGCTAAGGAGTATTCATCTGTAGCCTTTCTTAAACTATCTAAGTAGTCTTTTGCAATACCTCTAATGGATTGCTCAGCGTACTGCTTACATGAACTTGCATCCCATTGTTCATTAGATGCAAAACACATGTTCATCTGATTACGCCATTCGTCTAAGGCCTTCTTCCTATCTTGTACATTGTCTAAGTTAAGGTATATACCTACTGGGTTTAAGGCTTGGTTTGCCATAGTCTTAACAGGAGTGAAACTCTTGTCACTTGTTGGGAAGTCTTTTATATAATCAGGTTTAGTCTTTACTACGGTGCTTGAGTATATAGGAATATTTATTCCTATTGGTTTACTAAAAAGTCTAGGAGCATCTTCTAGCCTACTACTACTTCCTATCTCTTGCTTACTAGGTTCTACTTGTGTAGCTGGCATTAGTCTTTGTTCTCCTTCTTCTATTAGTCTTAAGTTTCTAAGAAGTTCTTTAGTATTCTTAGATTCTTTTAATTTTAATGTGCGGTCTTGGGCTATCATATTAAATCTTTCTCTTTCTTGAAATCTAACAGAATGACTTTTCTTAAGGTTATCTTTAAATGTCTTCATATCCAATTCTGAGGGTTCATGTCCAAAGTTTTGGATCCTAGATTTTTCTTTAACTAAGTCTTTTTGTTCAAATGATCTTCTAGGTCTAATTGTCGGAGCTTGTCTAAGTAAACTAGCACTATTCTTACTACTACATTCTCCTTCTGAAGGATCATTAATTATGGCTTCTCCCATATTCCTAAATCTAATTTCTTCGGTCTGGATGTTCTTATTGACAATCTTAGGGGGACCAAACTGGATGGTAACATTTCCAGTAACGTCGTCTTGATTAATAAACAATGGTTTATTTTGTATAGTCTTAGTTTCTTAAAATTCTGGCAATTGCCAGAGAGTCTTAGCTTTCTCTTTCATAGGTCCAATATTCCTAATACTGTAAGTATGATTATAGTCTGATACATTGGTTCTAACTAAGATTTCTTCATTAAGTCTACCGCTAGGAATTCCCGATTGCATTCATTCATAAGGAAATTGGGAGAACTTCACATAGCTTTGAAATTCTATGTTTATATTAGCGTCTGGGATAATATAGTCTTCATAGCCACTAGCATATAAGATTAACTTAAAATGTTTGGCTGTGTCTACGGTTACTGTAAATGCCGGAATGACATTAAAGTATCCTATGTTGTCTGACATTTCTAATTGGGCTATCCCAATAAGGCTTTTCTCAAAGTCTTTCCATCTTTTGTCTACTAAACAACATAATATGTTGATATTATTCTGGGGTCTATGTAATCCTTGGATTCTTGCTTGAAAGAGTCCAAAGGTTAGGAATCGGAACTTCCTATCAGTTCCTCTAGATCTAAGCCATTCTGAGTCAAATACTTGGAGCTCAGTATAGGATTTGTCTAATATATGATTTCTATAATGGTAGGTCATGTTATAAATGGGAGTCTTAGGAGTGGCACCTTCTTTAAACAAGTTTATGTATCTAACGGCTGGAAGTTGTCCATTATGAATGGAGTCTTCAACAATCTTCCAGTCAACTTCACCCCACTCTTTCCATTGGAGGGGATTGGTGAAATTTCTTTCTTTCCACCATGTCCTAACATTGGAGGATGAGTCCTTAAGTCTTTGGAGTATATGATTACTCTGTCCAATATTGGGGATAGAGCTAACTATCTTACTAGTCTTATCTAATCCGTCATTTATAACCCGTCTACCTATGGTATTCTTTTCTCTAGTTTCTATGGGAAGGGATTCTTTAAACTTACAGGTGGTTACCTGTTTTTGTTCAAGTCTTTTTTCAATTCTTTCTAAGAAGTCTGAATAATCTTTTTGTCTTTTTATCTGATTAAGGATTTCTTCTTTAAAATTATTATTTTCTTTTTTTGTCTTTTCAGAAGTTTCTTCACTATGTCTAGCTAGAGAATTAACGATGGTTTTACCCACGTTAGTGATATAGTCTTTTACTTCATTATCTTTTTCTAGTTGTTGCATAGTTCTAACTTCTATGGCTTCTACAGTCTTTTCAATTTTATCTAACCTAGTTAGAATAAAAGGAGAGTCTATTTCTGCTTGGGAAGGTTTATTATATACGACCTTAATTCCGTTTATAATTTCACCGTATTTTTCTTATACTTGGGCCATGTCTAGTCTAAGTTCATTAATAATACTATCCATTTTAGATAGATTATGTCTTTCCATATTATTAAGGTAATTTACTAAATTCTGTTGGAATTTAACAAAGTTTGTGTAGAAGGTAGTTAATCCTTCTGTCTCAGCCTTTAAGTCTAAATGCAAGTCTTTAACAAAGCTACTATTATAGTCTTGGGTAGCTGCTATAGATGTAGAATTAAATTTAATCTTTCTAATATAAGTCTAGTTGCCTTAGCTGCGTTGGCAATCTCATTTTCATTTATCTTGTAATAAGATCTATCATCATTTATCTTTTCTAAAATTCTTTGATAAAATTCTGATAAGGTCTGAATGGAGAGGTCTTTTGATACCTCATTCCAGTCTGATCTAACTATCTCCATTAGGAAGATAACTATCAAGTCTAGGGATAAGCTTAGCTTGTTCTTTAGTAAGTTTAATTAACTCACTGTCTTGATTTTTAATTAAAGTCTTAATTTCTAAAATGTTTTTGTTAAGGACTTCTATATGATTATTCTTAATATTGATTTCTTGTAACACTTGTACTAAGTCTATTGGGATTTGATTATCTATATCTAATAATCTTTTAGAGATATTTTTTATCTCTGGTTCTAAAGTTTGAGTGTCTTTTATTAAATGTCTTAATATAATAAGTATACACTTATTTTGGTCTATTATGCTATTAATAGCGCTAGCAGTAACTTGTCTACTGTCTGCGTGTTTGGCTGGGATATGTTCAATATGTGAACAACCGTCTATGTGTGTGGTTAAACAACCTTCTGAGTCTAAATTTGTTATGGGTATAGGTTGGTAGTCTGGGTTGGATCCAAAAATATCTTGGTAAATGCGAGGGATGAATCCCAAGGGCATTAAGGTCTTTTAACCGTATGTCTAAAAGGAACGTCTTATGGCTCTGATACCATAATTAGGGTTTTGGTCGGAATTTGGTGAGGTTCTATAATCTTTAAGGTCTTGATACCAATTTTGGGTCTAAATTATAAATCTTTTAATTATATAGTCTTAAACTAAAGTTTTAGTACAAGACAAGAGGGGGACCATCTAGAGTAAATGACAAAAGTCTTTGGGACCACGAGGGGACCACTTTCGGGATAAGGACAAAGTCCGCACGAAAAGTCCGCACGGGAAGTCCGCACCTGAGCCTGGGTCTCTCTCTCTCTCTCTCTCTCTCTATATATATATATATATATATATATATATTGATGTGTTGTTGATGTGAATATGATTGACTAAAGGATTGTATTTGTAAACAAGTTGCATACAATAAGACTAATAGGATAATTTAAAGCATTGTCTGCTTTAAAATATACATATATTTCGATGTGTTGTTAATGTGAATATTTATTTATTTCATTATATATTGAACCATTTGCCTTTATGATATGTTCTTATATGTAATGGACATATGGATTTTTGTGAGTAGGTAGGAGATCCCAAGTTTTTATTTGAAGGCAAAACCATACAAAGAATGGAGCTTCTTGTTTTGAGCACCTCCAGCTCCATCCGATCTTAATCAAGTAACTACAGCTAACTATTATTTAGTATCCATTTATTAACCTTTTAAAATGCAATGAATTAGTTCTACTCAACATTTATAGTTTGTCTCTTTCATTCTATATCTGATCATTCATTTTAAACTTTGAAAATCACTTCATGGCTTACTTTATGAGCTTATTTAGTTAAATTGGTGGAAGGGATTTGTTGGTGGTTTGGTTTTGGAATTTGCTGTTGTTGTTGAGTTTACTTTAAATGTTAAAACATGTTGGATTTAACGAATAAACAAATGAAACGAACACCTCGCACGGGACTAATGTAACTTGTACGAACTGATCGCGTAGTCACAGGTCTCCCGGTTTCAGAATATAACGATAATTTGCAAAAATCAACACTTAAAACTTAAAAACAAGCCGTTAAAGGGTGAAAACCCAAACTAGCCCCCAAACGTCCCCGTAAGAGACACAAACACCTCGAACAGGACCAATGTAACTTGTACGAACTGACCGCGTAGTCGCGAGTCTCCCGATTTGAGAATATGACGATAATTTCAAAATATGTTGATTTGGCTTGAAAACAAGTCGTTGAAGGGTGCAAACCCAAACCAGTCCCCAAACGGCCCCGTAAGAGGTACGAACACCTCGCACGGGATCAATGTAACTTGTAGGAACTGACCGCGTAGTCACGAATCTCCCGATTTGAGAATACGACGATAATTTGCAAAAATTAACACTTATACTTAAAAATAAGCCGTTGAAGGGTGAAAACCCAAACCAGCCCCCAAACGGACCCGTAATAGGCACGAACACCTCACACGTGATCAATGTACCTTGTAGGAACTGACCGCATAGTCCCGGGTCACCCGGTTTGAGAATATGACAATAATTTGGAAAAATAACACTTAGACTTAAAAACTGACCGTTAAAGGGTGAAAACCCAAACCAGCCACCAAACGTCCCCGTAGGGGGTACGAACACCTCGCACGGGACCAATGTACCTTGTAGGAACTGACCGCGTTGTCACGAGTCTCCCGGTTTTAGAATATGACGATAATTTGAAAAAATCAACACTTAAATTTAAAAACAAGCCATTGAAGGGTGAAAACCCAAACCAGTCCCCAAACGAACCCGTAAGAGGCACGAACACCTCGCACGGGACCAATGTAACTTGTACGAACTGATCGTGTAGTCGCGGTTCTCCCGGTTTGAAAATATGACGATAATTTGCAAAAATAACACTTAGACTTAAAAATAGGCCGTTAAAGGGTGGAAACCCAAATCGGCCCCCAAACGACCCCGTAGGAGGCACGAACACCTCGCACGGGACCAATGCAACTTGTAAGAACTGACCGCGTGGTCCCGGGTCTTCCGGTTTGAGAGTATGATGATAATTTACAAAAATCACACTTAGACTTAAAAACAAGTCGTTAAAGGGTGAAAACCCAAACCAGCCCCCAAACGGCCCCGTAGGAGGTACGAACACCTCGCACGGGACCAATGCAACTTGTAGGAACTGATCGCGTAGTCCCGGGTCTCCCGATTTGAGAGTACGACGATAATTTGCAAAAATCACACTTAGACTTAAAAACATGCCGTTAAAGGGTGGAAACCCAAATCGGCCCCCAAACGACCCCGTAGGAGGCACGAACACCTCGCACGGGACCCATGTAACTTGTAGGAACTGACCGCGTAGTCCCGGATCTCCCGGTTTGTGAATAGGATGATAATTTGCAAAAATCAAACATAACCATAAAAACAAGCCGTTAAAGGGTGAAAACTCAAACCGGCCCCCAAACGACCCCGTAGGAGGCACGAACACCTCGCACGGGACTAATGCAACTTGTTGGAACTGACCGCGTAGTACCCAGTGTCCCGGTTTGAGAGTATGACAATAATTTGCAAAAATAACACTTAGACTTAAAAACTAGCCGTTAAAGGGTGAAAACCCAAAGCGGACCCCAAATGACCCCGTAGGAGGCACCAACACCTCGCATGTTTCCCATGTAACGTGTAGGAACTGACAGCGTAGTCCCGGGTCTCCCGATTTGTGAATAGGATGATAATTTGCAAAAATCAACACTTAAACTAAAAAACATGCCGTTAAAGGGTGAAAACCCAAATCGGCCACCGAACGACCCCGTAGGAGGCACGAACACCTCGCACGAGTCCAATGCAACTTGTAGGAACTGATCGCATAGTCCCGGGTCTCCCGGTTTGAGAGTATGACGATAATTTGCAAAAATCACACTTAATTTAAAAACATGCCTTTAAAGAGTGAAAAGCCAAATCGGCCCCCAAACGACCCCGTAAGAGGCACGAACACCTCGCACGGGACCCATGTAACTTGTAGGAACTGGCAGCGTAGTCCCGGATCTCCCGATTTGTAAGTATGGTGATAATTTGCAAAACTCAATACTTAAACTTAAAAACATGTCGTTAAAGGGTGAAAACCCAATCCGGCCCCCAAACGACGCCGTAGGAGGCACGAACACCTCGCACGGGACCAGTGTAACTTATAGGAACTGACCGCGTAGTACCGGATCTCCTGGTTTGAGAGTATGACGATAATTTGCAAAAATCACACTTAGTTGAAAACATGCCGTTAAAGGGTGAAAACCCAAACCGGCCCGCAAATGACCCCGTAGGAGGCACGAACACCTCGCACGGGACTAATGTAACTTGTAGGAACTGACCGCGTAGTCCCGGGTCTCTCGGTTTGAGAGTATGACGATAATTTGCAAAACTCACACTTAGAGTTAAAAACATGCCGTTAAAGGGTGAAAACTCAAACCGGCCCGCAAACGACCCCTTAGGAGGCACGAACACCTTGCACGGGACTAATGTAACTTGTAGGAACTAACCGCGTAGTCCCGGGTCTCTCGGTTTGAGAGTATGACGATAATTTGCAAAACTCACACTTAGAGTTAAAAACATGCCGTTAAAGGGTGAAAACCCAAACCGGCCCCCAAACGACCTCGTAGGAGGCATGAACACCTCGCACGGGACCAATGCAACTTGTAGGAACTGACCGCGTAGTACCCGATGTCCCGATTTGAGAGTATGACGACAATTTGCAAAAATCACACTTAGAATTAAAAACAAGCTGTTAAAGGGTGAAAACCCAAACCAGCCCCCAAACGGCCCCGTAGGAAGTACGAACACCTCGCACGGGACCAATGCAACTTGTAGGAACTCACCGTGTAGTTTCGGGTCTCCCGATTTGAGAGTACGACGATAATTTGTAAAAATCACACTTAGACTTAAAAACTAGTCGTTAAGGGGTGAAAACCTAAACCAGCCCCCAAACGACCTCGTAGGAGGCACGGACACCTCGCACGGGACCAATGCAACTTGTAGGAACTGACCGCGTAGTACCGGGTCTCCCAGTTTGACAGTATGACGATAATTTGCAAAAATCACACTTAGACTTAAAAACTAGCCGTTAAGGGGTGAAAACCCAAACCGGCCCCCAAATGACCCCGTAGGAGGCACGAACACCTCGAACGGGACCCATGTACCTTGTAGGAACTGACCGCGTAGTCTTGGGTCTCCCGATTTGTAAATAGGATGCTAATTTGTAAAAATCACACGTAAACTTAAAAACAGGCTGTTAAAGGGTGAAAACCCAAATCGGCCCCCAAACGACCCCGTAGGAGGCACGAACACCTCGCACGGGACCAATGTAACTTATAGGAACTGACCGCATAGTCCCGGGTCTCCTGGTTTGAGAGTATGACGATGATTTGCAAAAATCACAATTAGAGTTAAAAACATGCCGTTAAAGGGTGAAAACCCAAACCGGCCCCCAAACGACCCCGTATGAGGCACGAACACCTCGCACGGGACCCATGTAACTTGTAGGAACTGACAGCGTAGTCCCGGGTCTCCCGATTTGAGAGTATGACGATAATTTGCAAAAATCAACACTTAAACTTAAAAACATGTCGTTAAAGGGTGAAAACCCAAATCGGCCACCAAACGACCCCGTAGGAGGCACCAACACCTCGCACGGGACCAATGCAACTTGTAGGAACTGACCGCATAGTACTCGGTGTCTCGGTTTGAGAGTATGACGATAATTTGCAAAAATCACACTTAGACTTAAAAACTAGCCGTTAAGGGGTGAAAACCCAAACCAACCCCCAAACGACCCCGTAGGAGGCACGAACACCTCGCATGGGACCAATGCAACTCGTAGGAATTGACCGCGTAGTACCGGGTCTTCCGGTTTGAGAGTATGGCGATAATTTGCAAAAATCACACTTAGACTTAAAAACTAACCGTTAAGGGGTGAAAACCCAAACCGGACCCCAAATGACCCCGTAGGAGGCACCAACACCTCGTACGGGACCCATGTAACTTATAAGAACTGACCACGTAGTCCCGGGTATCCCGGTTTGTAAATAGGATGATAATTTGTAAAAATCACATGTAAACTGAAAAACAGGCCATTAAAGGGTGAAAACCCAAATCGGCCCCCAAACGACCCCGTAGGAGGTAGGAACACCTCGTACGGGACCAATGTAACTTGTAGTAACTGACGCCGTAGTCCCGGGTCTCCCGGTTTGAGAGTATGATGATAATTTGCAAAAATCACACTTAGAGTTAAAAACATGACGTTAAAGGGTGAAAACTCAAACCGGCCCCCAAACGACCCTGTAGGAGGCACGAACACCTCGCACGGGACTAATGCAACTTGTTGGAACTGACCGCGTAGTACCCAGTGTCCCGGTTTGAGAGTATGACAATAATTTGTAAAAATCACACTTAGACTTAAAAACTAGCCGTTAAAGGGTGAAAACCCAAAGCGGCCCCCAAATGACCCCGTAGGAGGCACCAACACCTCGCATGGGACCCATGTAACGTGTAGGAACTGACAGCGTAGTCCCGGGTCTCCCGATTTGTGAATAGGATGATAATTTGCAAAAATCAACACTTAAACTTAAAAACATGCCGTTAAAGGGTGAAAACCCAAATCGGCCACCGAACGACCCCGTAGGAGGCACGAACACCTCACACGGGACCAATGTAACTTGTAGGAACTGACAGCGTAGTCCCGGGTCTTCCAGTTTGTTAATAGGATGATAATTTGCAAAAATCACACTTAAACTTAAAAACATGCCGGTAAAGGGCGAAAACTCAAACCGGCCCCCAAACGACCCCGTAAGAGGAACGAACACCTCGCACGGGACTCATGTAACTTGTAGGAACTGGTAGCGTAGTCTCGGATCTCCCGATTTGTAAGTATGGTGATAATTTGGAAAACTCAACACTTAAACTTAAAAACATGCCGTTAAAGGGTGAAAACCCAAACCGACCCCCAAACGACCCCGTAGGAGGCACGAACAGCTCGCACGGGACCAATGTAACTTGTAGGAACTGACCGCATACTACCGGGTCTCCGGGTTTGAGAGTATGACGATAATTTGCAAAAATCACACTTAGTTGAAAACATGCCGTTAAAGGGTGAAAACCCAAACCGGCCCCCAAACGACGTCATAGGAGGCACGAACACCTCGCACGGGACCAATGTAACTTGTAGGAACTGATCGCGTAGTCCCGGGTCTCCCGGTTTGAGAGTGTGACGATAATTTCCCAAAATCACACTTAGTTAAAACATGCCGTTAAAGGGTGAAAACCCAAACCGGCCCCCAAACGACCCCGTAGTAGGCACGAACACCTCGCACGGGACTAATGTAACTTGTAGGAACTGACCGTGTAGTTCCGGATCTCACGATTTGTAAGTATGATGATAATTTCCACTCATATATGTAATTTTTTTGTTTTGAGTATTTTTTTTGTAAATTATTGGGTTACTGATATCGTAATTTTTTTGTATTCTATTTTTTTGCAGGATAACAGTTTATCGTTGGCTTTTATTCACGTGGAACACACAAAGAACTCAATGGTTTACAACAAGGTGTTTATTAATGATTCCATTTTTTTGTGTCATGACCGTACGGTCTTTTGTTGTTTTATTATTGACTTTTATGGCCATGAGGGCTTTTGTAAGTTAATTGTTATATTTTGTGGCCGTGTGGACTTTATGTTAGGCAGGTTTTGTATTAACAGGTTTTGGAATGTCTAGAAAATAGTGGAAACTTTGCCCAATTTTTTTTTTGACCTGTGAGCTGTTAAAGATTTGTAATATTTTGAAGTTTGTATGTACATTAGTTTATTAATAACGCGCAATATTATTAATTTGTTGATTTTGTGCTTTCAAATAATTTTTTTTTATTAAAAAAAAATTGGCACAGTTCAAAACCGTGGCAAAAGTGTATCATATTTTGGCACGGTTTTGAACTGTGTCAATTTTTTTTATACTGTGCTGAATCTGGCACGGTTAAAAACTGTGCCAAAAGTGTGCCAGAAGTGTTCCTATTTTGCTGAATCTGGCACAGTTAAAAACTGTGCCAAAAGTGTGCCAGAAATATCAAATTCTGGCACGGTTTAAAAGTGTGCCAGAAGTGTTCCTGTTTGGCCAAATCTGGCACACTTTTGAGCCGTGCCAGAAAAAAATGGCCATTTTGGAACACCTGAAACCGTGCCAGATTCCTGTTTTTGGTGTAGTGTAAGTTATTCATGCAAATCGGGAGGCCAATCTATGGGGTCGGTATTTCTATCGTATATCTTAAACCTTGGGGTTGTGAACTTCTTTGGAGGCTCCTCCTCCTCAATTGCCCGTGAAAAGGTGGACCCATTTGTGTAATGAGGGACCTTTTTACTAGCTCTTTTGTGGATCTTTCCCCATGATGAGCTGGTGTTAATCCATCTCTCTTCGGATAACACTTCGCATATCTTATTTGTGACATACGTCATCCTGGTTTCGTCTTTCCAGAAAACTCCCATGCTCTGAATGATCCTGCTCGTCGCCAGTACTCCTTCCTCGCCTGCGATTTTTATCACTTGAGGACTAGGCACTCGACCACGATGCTTTCGATTTCCCTCACGAAGTTCTTTCTTCATCTTCTCCAGTCGTCGCTGGAGATGTGCATTCTCTTCCATTTGGATTCGAGTTGCCTCTTCTTGCTGGTGGAGTCATTTGTCATAAGCGTCGACTAGTCATGAGATTTATGTTGATCTAGACTACTCATTGCTTTGCTCAGAAAGCTGCTCCTCTGGCAGAAATATGAGATTTCTATCTCGATGAACCTCAAATCTGACTCTAGGTAGGGACAAATCCGCTCATAGGTCACCAGCAGGGGGTGAAATGTGTGGGTGATGAGACATTGTGATCACTTTTTGGTTCCAAGGTGCTTTTCAAAAAATAAAATCGTTACTACAAACGATGCCAATTGTGAGTGCAATAAATCATAATTAGTAATTCTAAAGAGCAAGGCAAATAAGGCAGTAAGAAATGGCCACAACAAACCATATTTACGTGGTTCGATAACTATCTACATCCACGACGGATTTCCCAATTTTTATTAATTCTTCGGAGATTCAGAATGATATGCCCCATTGCTTCGGAGTAAGGGTCTTATTTATATTAATAAAAAGTAGTTGAGCTGTACAAAAACTCTACTAGCTCTCCAATAAGTGGTTTGTTCGAGATTGGTGAGTGTGAATCTCATTCTCTAAATAATTTTGGCTTTCTTTTTTGAAATGCAATGTAGAATTTGTCTTGGGCAGCTTGTTGGCCTTGCTTGAACTACCGAAAATTAGATCTCCATGGTTTTGCACCCACATTTGTCAAAACTAATTTTTTTTCAAACTACTTTTAAAAATGTTGTTTTTTGATACAAGGTATTTTTCTTGGAAAAACTATTTTTTTCCTCGTTACAAACTGTTTTTATTGTTAAAATTTTTTTTTAGTTATAAATTATTTTTCGTTAAAATTGTTTTTTTAGAAACTATTTTTTAATAACTATTTATGTTTAAGAACTATTTTTTGGGTTAACAAATATTTTTCATATATCAATTTATTTACATTTGTCACTTTTGCCATTAATTCAATCAAACATTTCACTTTTATCATCTCAAAAATTAATGGTATCAAACAATTATTTTCAAAAAGTTACAGAATTCGACACGAAATTTGTTGTCATATCGAAATTTACCATCTAGGTCATTTGACCACTTTAGAAATCAAACGAATCCTTAATTATTAGGGACATTTACACTTTGAGGTCCACTAGTTCTTCATATTTTCTCATGGGGTACACTAGTTTTCATATTTACTCATTGGGATCCGTTTTCACCTTTAGCGACGGGTTTTTGAAACAAATCGCCATTGCTAACGATGAAAACGGACTCCAACGAGTAAATACAAAAATTGGTGTCCCGATGAGAAAATAAAAAGAACTAGTGGGCCCAAAGTGTAAATGTTCCTAAATATTTTTTAGGCCAAAAAGAAAAGTAAATATTCAGAACACGGAGGAAAAAATTGAGAACGCAGAAGATGAAAGAGAAAAATTGAAAGAAGAAATGGTAAAGGCATAGGTATGCAAAAGGTGCAAAGAAACATTTATCCCATCCTCAAACAACTCAACTTCTTGCCGTTTTCATCCTTCTTTCTTCGTTTGTCGCCGTCACGACGATCAGAAAAGGTAACCCACTATTATTATTATTATTATTATTATTATTATTATTATTATTATTATTATTATTATTATTATTATTATTATTATTATTATTATTATTATTGTTGTTGTTGTTGTTATTAATTCTATGTAAATGTTACTTGTTTAGACACAAACCCAATAATACTCCGTGGGATGGAATTGAGGTTCCAAAGACACCCTTATTCAGAGCCGATTTTTAAGGGAGGCGGAGGAGGCGACCGCCTCGGGCCCCCGATTTTTAACGAATTTTAGGGGCCCTCGATAAATATATATATATATATATATATATATATATATATATATATATATATATATATATATATATATATATATATATATATATATATATATATATATATATATATATATATGAAACACACAAAGGGCAGAAAAGTTCTTCAATTTCCAAAGTTACCAACTCTTCAGTTTCCAAAGAAAATACCAAGCAATTGCCACTACCAGCTCTTCAATTTCCAAAGATACCAAACTCATCAAATTCACAAGTCAAAGCAACTCTTTAAAACCCACAAAGTCCCACACAAACAGCATAGGGGCGGTAGAGAGAAACCCAACTGATATTGATATAGGCTATTATATATACCCATAAGCCACCACATAACATATATCATATCTGAAACACACAAAGCGTCAGAAAAATTCCAAACCCAACTGAGGTGAGGAAATAAAATCAAATAGGGGCGGCATGGCAGAGATTAAATGGGAACAACTTGAGCTGAGGAAATTGGTATTTTTTCCTCATATTAGAGCAACGAGATTTCTTTCACTTCTATATTTCTTTTAGTAATTTTATAAATACATTTTACTTTTGTTTTATCTTTTAGAATGTATATTTTTTTATTTCAATTGATTGATATTTTACTATTTGACACAGGTTTATTATGGAATAAATTTTTTGGAAGGAGGAGGTGATTAATTTGGATATTTGGTGCTTGGAATATTGTATAATTCGCCAATCAAGGTTTATTGTTCAACTTTATCTATTATCAATTGGGTGTTAATTGTTAGTGTATAGTCATGCCTCCTAGAAAGTATGAGTCTGGAGCCGCAAAAAGAAAGAAAAAACAAGAAATTGAAAAAAATTCTCAATCTCAAAAAGGAGCCCTTTATGAGTTTTTGGCGAAAAAAAGTTCGAATAATGATGATGATAATGAAAAAGAATTGCTTTAAAAAATGCGAGAAGAGCTCACATCAAATGATATGTTGTTATGCTTCCTTAATTTATTTTTCTTTTGGAAAGGAGAGTATAAGATAGTGATTTGTAGACTTTAATGCTTGATAATAATAAAAAAATAGTTCTATTTTTAGTAGTAAATATTTTTTTTAATTTATAAATTAAAAAATAAATATCTTATTATATATGGGATCCCATTTCAAGAGTTCGCCTCGGGCCCCTAACATCTCGGGACCGACCCTGCCCTTATTTAACTATCACATGAACGGGTCGTGTTGGTATTTTTTTTTTTATTGTAATCGGGTGTTATAGGGTTAGTGCCTAAAGATGTGGCATTTTTTACATCAGGAAATGGTCGTGTCGAGTCATGTTGGTTTAGTCAAACCTTTTATGAAAATACTAATTTTGATGTATCCATTGCTTGATATGCAACTTATTGGTTATGTTGGTGTCATTTTTTTTTATCATGATCCGGTGTTATCGGGTTCGTGCCTAACAAGTGATTTTTTTATGACCTGACTACGGGTTGAGTCGAATCATGTTGGCTTAGTCAAACTTTTTATGAAAATATTAATTGTCCTCACGGTTGTTCCGGAAAGCACGAATTGTCCACAAATTGTCCTCACGGTTGTTCCTGAAAGCACAACATCCAATGGAGTAGACAATGATAAGGAAGACAATGAAGATGACGTTCACAACGGCCATCTTTTTCCAGCCACTCTTGATGTTGTCGAGTAGCCTCACCATGCACGACTGGCAGTTGAAGTAGAAGACGCTCGGCTCATTACCCCACAAATTGCAGTCGGGGTTGTTCGAAGTTGAGTCGGTGGTTCTAGTCCAGTTGGTAGAGCTCACGTAGTCAAAATTACATTCGTCCGCTGGCTTACAACACCCGGACTGGAAAGAGAAAATTCATATCAATATTTTTAACTTTTGATATCAATATTTAAAGTTTTGATATCAATATTTAAAGTTTAAAATTTGTTGGTCTTTGAAGTTGAGAGCTTGATTGTTGATGTTAGAAGTTGAGAGATTTTTGTGTTTAGAGAGGAGGGAAAGGGGAAAAATGAAAATTTTAAACTTTAAGTAATGAAAATTTTAAACTTTAAGTAATGGGTACCCTTATGGTGGTATAATTGTGTAAATAAGGAATTTGTGTGGTATTTTAGAGTTAAAATTGTCTTATGGTATTTAGGAGAAAATAGTGGGGAGCTCTTAGTGCCACCCTTAAAAAACACTAATTTTGTTGTATTCAGTGCTAATTATAAAGATACATTTAACTATCACAAAAGTTTGCCAAGAAAATACTAATTTTGATGTATTCAATGATCAGTATAAAAACTTGTTTAGTTACGATTTGGTGAATTGAAATTCAAAACATTACTCATATTTGAGAAAAAGATAATTGTGAATTGAAAGAAAACAAGGTTGGTATAAAATGCATACACATTGAGACGAAATTACTCTCCAATAAAATCATGGATTGTTATTATGGTGTGGTGTGGGTGGGGGTGGGGGTGGGGTGGGGGGGATATACACCTCCAATAGTAGCATGACACATGATAAGTGGACCAATCAAGATGGCGACCCATATCCTTTCTAGCAAGATAAGGACAACTAGAATCCTTGATAAAATAAAAACACTATTTTAATGTAACTCAAACTTTACGAGGATAGGACTTATCCAATTGTAATCCCTAACTATATATATAAAGGGGACACCCCTCATTGTAAAGGGGAGGCTCAGAGGCTAGAGAAATACTCTCATGTAAATTCTTTCACTGATTATAGTGAAATACTGTTGAAGTCCCGTGGACGTAGGCCATTAGTGGTTCGAACATGTAAATCTTTGTCTCTTTATCATTTATTTTTATACTCTCATCGTGATGGTTTGGCACCCCCTTTGAGTGCCTTTTGTGACACCACAGATAGGGTAATCATTTAAATGTAGAGTGTTGAATTGGAAAAAAAAAAGATCTGTATAGGATGCGTACACATTGAGATAATAATGCTCCCACTAAAAATTTTGATTATTAGGATAATCATTTAGGTGTAGAGGGTATCTTAGACAGTTTTCATATTCAGCCTGCAATAAGTATTGCTATAGTGGATTTTTTTCTAATACAACAATGAATCCGAAAAAATAATGACATTTTGGATCGACGATTCATTGTAAACAATTGCATTAGAGATAATTTTAATTCATTTGTCTATGAATAATTATTTCGTACCATGATCAATAAGGGGAAGATTAGAAGCATAGTTGATGAGAAATGTTGCGCGGCTCCATCTTGATCTTACGAATGGTGAGTTCTATTTAACCTCACTTGTAAATACAAAATTCTGTGTTTTTTTGCCAACTGAATACCATTTAAAATAGCAAGAGATTAGGTCTGGAAGTTGGATTGAGTCCCATAGAATTCAGAAAAAAATCTCATACAAATTCGCCATTATCATTTTTAATGAGACCCCCCCCCCCATCCTCACAATCGAGTTTACACAACCCCACTTTATGTCTAAATCATTGCAACCTTAACACTTAAATGTTTTGAATGTGAGGTTTCTGTGAGTTGAGATCCTTAGTTAATTGTGGTTCAGCTGTTGCGAGTACTTGTGCCTTGTTGAATTGAACAAACATGCTTTTAACCTCAAATAGCACCTGAACTATCCTCTAACCAACCGTAATTCACCCCCTCAAACTTACTCTGTTTTAGCTTTCCTTGAGCCACAATTTATTAAATTGAAGGTGGAGAATTATGGCTGTATATTTTACTCCGCCAAGTCTATAAAAGTGATCCCGCAGTTCAACTGCAAATTTTCTACTAGAGAATAGATGCTAGAGAGTTTCTATTTTGCTATTATAATAGCAGCAACATTTCGAAGCTCTGCCTTGTTACAAATGATATGAACTGGCCTTCATCTTTCTAGACGGTTTCTAACTAATTTTAGTGCAAAATTAACCCTTATTTGAAGCCTTCAAGACCAGTTTATCTCCACTTTCATGATTAAATTGGACATCCTCCAAATTGTGCTTAAGATCAGCCATATTCACCATGCTCTTCAATTTTTAAGTGTTCCATCTATCCACCCGCCAATAATTTTTAACACAGCCATCATAGTTTCTATTTATGTCAAGCCTACTAGTAGCTATCTAAGGTTCCAATCAGAATCTGATGTCCCTAGTACCAGTACACCATCATAAATCTTTCCCAACATCATTTGTCACTTTGATCATTCTTTTGCATATATGAGAACTCTTGACAGCAGGATGTTGTAATATAGAATACTTTCATGTAAGATATTTAGCCCAGGGAGTATTCACTTCTCTAAAACCCCACCCATAGCTTATAACCATGACCTTATCTTCAAACTTCTCAATGCCCCCAAACCCCCTTCTTTATGAGGATAACAAAGCTTGTTCCATTTTAACCAATGGTGATTGTGTCTTCCCTCTTTTTTCTCTCCCCACACGAATTTAGCAAAGATGTCCTCAATATTGGAAATGACTTGCTTGAGAGGTTTTATAGCAACAACAATATGGATAAGTATGGATTGTAAACATGTTTGATCAAAATGATCATTCCTCCAGGCGATAGTAGTCTACCTTTCCATCCATCTAACTTCCTTCTTTTCTTGACAACTAATTCCTCCAATAGGCTTTGAGTCTCCCCTCCCATATACGAAGGGCATCCAAGACCTGTTGTGTCAATAATTTTATCAATTTGTGGCAAAATACATTGCTAGATACCAAGATACTACTCTTTTAACCAGATTCTTCAGACATATGTGAACATAATGGCATCATTAACATAGATGAGATGAGAAATAATTGGGGATACAATAGGAGTACAAAAAAGTTGTATAACACATAAAACTATATGCGATAATATAAAGACTAGGATAGATTAGGGTTGATATATAATTTAATGAGTATATGCGATTTAATACTAACTACATAACAATAATATAATAAAACGAAATGTTATTATCTTTCTATATTCGCATTCTCAAAGTAAGGAGTGAGTACAAAAGCGTGGTCTAAAGCCCTATTTAAAGGGAGAACTTATCCAAAATAGGTAAATGACTAGAAAGGACCTAAAAAGGACAACATAACCAAATGATCAAAATAACCCGCCATTATTATGCTCTTGCATCACTCTCCCTCATATGAGAAGTCGTCATGTACTTCGTATATTTGTGAAAGAAATTCGGGTTGACGCGCTGGAGGGTGGACTCTTTGGTCTAGGAGTCCTCCGCCTCGGGACAATCATGCCAAGGAAATAAGTAACGGGTATAATTTCCGAACAGGGATGAAATTTCCTTTCATGCGAGGAAACCCTCGACGTGGTCAACATGCAAAAAGACATGATGGCTCTCAGCTAGAGGTAATAGGATTGGGGGAAGATGTGTACCCCGAATGGCGATGGATCCAAAATATTAAGTGTGTAGTGCATCCCAAACTCAGCAGGTAAGTCAACCTCGTACCTGTTGTCCCCACAACTACGAATGATTAAGAAGGGACCAAAACGGTGCAGTTGTAATTTATGCCCTTTCCCCTAACGATGTGCTTTGTGTAGGTAAATCAGGACAAGGTCCCCAAGTTGATAGGCCACTAAACGATGGTACTTATTTGTATGATCTTTATAAAAAGAGTAGACCCGCTGCAGGCGAGTCCGAACATTAGACTGTATAACTGTCGATCGGGCGACGAACTCAGCTACTGAGGGGCTTGTTCAAAAAGGATAGTTTCATTTTTGTAATTATCGAGTTGTTCCAAAGTCTTATAAGTTGAATTAATCGAATTCAAATTTTCTTGCTCTATCTCAGAGTATCCATTCACTCAAAACTGATCGGCTTTCGATCTCTACGCATTTCACCGCTCCACCGAAAATTCCCTCTGCCCCTACCGTACTCCAGGTTGGTAGTTTCCATCGCCTGTATAGGGTTGAGCCCTGGGATTTGACGGCGGACTTAAAAAGCCGCCTACAGATGCCGCAACTTCAGAAGAAGGGGTGCCCACTCACAAAGGGGGTCGCAGTGACCAGGCCCGGGCGACTGTTTACCAAAAACACAGGTCTCCGTAAATTCGTAAGACCATGTATGTATTTTTTGGGTGCAACAAGAATTTGTATTCTCAAATGATATCCGAGGGATTTGCAGTGACTTAACGATAGGCGGGAGCTCAGCGAGATCCACTGGGATGGTGGGTGAGGTAACGGAGAGAGGTCGGTAGAGAGGTTGATCGCATTATTGAAAGTAAACTCAGCCTAAACGATGACTATGTCCCAACGCCTCAGAGTCTCTCAGAGGCAAGGCATCAAAGGTGGTCACCCATGCTCTGATTAATGACCTTTGTTTGGCCAATTGTCTAGGTATGAAAGGAGGTAGAAAATTGTAAGGAGTAATGGAGAAAATCCTAGATAGTTCCAGAAGTTTCTTGTAAAGAAGATGTCCTTATACGAAGTGATGCTGTGAGGAACCCCATGAAGCTAGATGACTGTCTGAAAATAAAGAGTGACAACATAAGAGGCATCAAATGTCCTAGTGCACGAGGTTAATTGGGACATCTTCGAGAAGCGGTCCACCATGACTAAGATGGAACATGCCCTTCACAACGCGAGGGATTCCGACAATGAAATCCATGGAAACATCGTATAGTCCAACATTAGAGTGTTGTCCCTTGTCCATCTGACATGTTTAACATCGACTAATGTAAGTTCTAGTATCCCGTCTTATAGTAGGACAGTAAAATTAACTACATAGTATGAAGTGAGTACAAGTATGTCCCATATGACTGGGCAATCCCTGGAATGGATCTCTGTAATAATCTTCTCTTGTAGGGAGGAAGTTGAAATAAATAAAGCAGTGCCTCGAAATAAAAATCTGTCTTGAATCAAGTAGTCACCAGAAACATTATTGTTTTGCTGACAAGCACCATATGTGGTGCCAAATTGGACATCCGTCGAGTAGAGAGCCCAAACCTAATCAAAATAAAACACTTGACTGCGTAGGGTGACCAAGACATGTGTCTATCGACCGAGGGCATCAATAACCTAGTTCTCTTTCCCAGGTTTAGAATGGATATGGAAGGTGGACCGTTGTAAATAGGTTGTCCACTTAGCATGTCGATCGTTGCCCAATGCTAGTTATGAAGATAATGGAGAGCCTCAGGATTAGACTTGATAACAAACTCCATATTAAGGAGGTAGGCTTACCAAAACTTAACCGTCTTAACCACGGCATAGAAGTCGAGGTTGTAGGTAAAGTAATTCAGGGGTGCCCATGTCAGCTTCTGGCAAAAAACACGATTAGTTTCCCATTCTAGCTGAGGATCGCACATATGCCAGTCTTGCAAGAGCTTGAATAACTAGGTGAAATCTAAGAGTGTAAGAATGTGGGTGGAGTTCATTAATTATTTGATGGGACAGAAGGCGTTGTTCGCCTTATCCATCCACCGAAACTCTATGCCTGGTGATATAGATAGTAAGTCTGTAATGGGAGCCATAACCGTGCTGAACTCCGTGATAAAAAGCTGATAAATGCTGTGAGGTTATGGAAACTGTGGACCTGGATTGTATAGGTAGGTGTAGGCTAATCTACTATTGCCTATACCTTGGAGGTATCCATGCGGACTCCCTCACTTGATACGATATATGCTAGAAACTTAGCCGAAGGAACCACGAATGCGCATTTCTTCATGTGGAGGTAGAAGCGCTCAGCCCGAAGAACGATTAGGGCTTGGGAGATGTGATCTAAATGCTCCTCCTCTTATTGGATGTAGATGAGGATGTAGTAAAATTTAATTACCACAAACTTTCCCATAAATGGGTGGAGAATCTGAGTTATAACTCCCATAAACGTGGATAGAGCATTAGACAATTCAAAGGCATCACTGTCCACTCATATAACCCATCCTTCATCTCAAAGGGGGATATCCACTGACCTCTAAATCACATCCTGATCTGGTGATTTCCTCTCTTCAAGTGTAATTTAGAAAAGTCTCAGGCCCATGCAAGTGGCATAACATGTCCTCGAATTTGGGAATGGGAAAATGATACTTAACGATAATTTTGTTGATGACACGACTTTCCACACACGTGCCAACTCTCGTCCTTCGTTGGGGATAACAAAACAAGGATGGTTACACAAGTCTATAACTTAGTACCGTAACTCTTAGTGCTCCGTGGGGGTCATGCGTTAGTGTGTTAAATTAGAGAGGGAAGCTCGCGACATACAATCAATGGCATGCTATATGTTACAAAGCGGTGGTAGCTCATTTGGTGGGGTGTAGACGTTGGAATATGAGTCCAACAGGTCTTGAATCATCGAGGGAACATCTGTCTCTAAAGTACTGATGGGGATGATGAGTAGAGATCGCCATATGAGGTCTCAATGATCAAGTCCTCATGGGAAATAATGAGAATGGAGGGCCAAGCATTGCAGATCTCACACATTGTCCGTAACTGCAACTGCTGCCATTAATGCTGAAAAGTATAGGTGTTGGCACGCCCATCATGCGTGCTCCAATGATTATTCCAAGGAAAATCGAGGAGCAAATGACACACCCCCATCTCCATAATTTTGCACGAAACCTCATTCGCGTAAGCACCGATGGAAAAAAAACTCGACACTTTCGGCTTGGAGCAATAGACCGGCTAGTGCTGAGCCAAGTGATATGGAATGGTCTGGAGTGGGCTCTGTGGGGAGGGCCAATTTATGACACGTCCCTCCATCAATGATAATGGTACACAAATGTCCCTTATCCGTGCAATGTGTGAAGAATAGTCTCGTGCGAATCCAGCTGGAATCCTCTAGAGATTCGGCCTGTGGTATGAGGACCGGGGGGTAGGGGTGGGGAACCACTAATGTATGGATAATGTCAGTTGAAGGGTCATTTGTGTACCGTCATCATTAAAAGAGGTAGGATTATTCACTTTAGGGATAAGAGCAATCAAAGTGCATGTAACTGCATGTAACTGATCTAGCCTAGGCATGGGGAATAATTAAAACATGCTTTAATAGCAACTGAAATATCATTACAGTTATCTCCCAGCATTGCTTGTAGGGTTGACATGTCAAGCCATCAGGCCCTGCTTCACTTGTTGTATCTATGCTAAATATAGTTTCTCTAATCTCATCTGCAGGCATTGCAATTAATACATCATTCTCAGCTTCATTAATCAACTTACATCTGTAATTAAGAATTTCTCCCTGCCCACAGTGGGAAATAATTCCCAATTGATTTTGGAAATACTCTAAAGTTGCTTCAGATATGTCACTAGGACTATCAACCTAATATCCTATACTATTCTGGATTCCATGCATAATAAGCCTTATTCTTTTTACAATAGTAATACTCCATCCGTTCTAAATTAAAAGTCCACTATTCCTTTTTGGGTTGTCCCAATTAGGGGTCCACTTTCCATTTTTGGACATAATTAACGAACCAAGTTCAATGTTGGTGAACAAGAATCTTGTTCATTGATTGAGTGTATCTATGATCTATATAAAATGAAAATATGGACGCTTTATTGGGGTGGAGGGATTGATCTAGGGGTGTAAATGGTTCGGGT
Source organism: Sambucus nigra (assembly GCA_949130495.1). Classification (NCBI taxonomy): domain Eukaryota; kingdom Viridiplantae; phylum Streptophyta; class Magnoliopsida; order Dipsacales; family Adoxaceae; genus Sambucus; species Sambucus nigra. The sequence goes on along the minus strand of OX422213.1, from coordinate 657,971,607 downwards.
CTTGATCGGGTAAGGGTATATCAAGATCCGATCCGGGTATTTTTTTTAGTGGATCGAGTCTTAACCGATTACCCATCTGGTCTCAGAAAATGAATCTAGACCCGGATCCGTTAAGGACCCGAAGACCCAGCCCGAATAACTGTTATAAGTTATATAGTATATAGTTATATAGTTTATATATATATATATATATATATATATATATAGTTGTTGATACCAAAATTAATATGCTGATGTGGACGAATAATACGAAGACACGTGTCAATCTACGTGGCACAATAGCAGCGAGGAAGTTCATTTCCTGACCAACCATGCTTCTTTCCGAGCAACGAGGATACACCGAGGAACTCTAGCGCACCGAGGAACTCTAGCGCACCGAGGTACTCTAGTTCTCCGAGGAACTCCTGATCAGCGAGCAGCTATGGCGGTCCGAGCTGCACCTCGGTCGTATCATTAATTGCCAGATAATCAACAGTTCAGATATTCATTGAATGCTTATATTCTTGACGCGCACGCTGCATTAAATGTATTGCCCTTTCATGTGTATATCATTTAATGTATCGACCCTTTCATGTACAGCCTCGAGGCTATAAATACCTTGTATCAATCCCATTCAAAGGGACCGGAATTTCTTGAGAGAACTTGTAATCAAGAATTCTGCAAACACTCAGCAATAACATAACAGTGGACGTAGGCTTTATTCCTAGCCGAACCACTTTAAAAATCTCTGTTTTATTTATTTATCTGTGATTGAATAATTAGAGTGATCTAGTTTTTTACATCAACAGATTGGCGCCGTCTGTGGGAAACGACTGTTATTATCGTTTTTCACCAAAAATCCTTCATCATCAATGGTAGACAATCCAGAATCCAGTAATCGAAATGCTGGAAATATTGGAAATCTTCCAAATCCATCTGCATCTCCAGATCTGGCCGGAATTATGACAAATCTGGCTCAAGGACAAACCGCCATGCAAGAATCTATGAGGCAACTCATTCAAACTCTTCAAGGCGGTGCACCTACCTATTCAGGGCAAAGGATTGATCGTGGACAATCGCGATCCAGACGTACTGCGTCATATCGCAATGAGGAATCTAATGATTCTTCTTATCAACCTGGGCGAACTTCATCAATACGGGCCACGGATACAGATCAACGTATCACTCTCTCCCCGGAGAGAACTAGCGCTTTTGAAAGATTAAGCAGGGTGTCTCCTTTCAGTCGATTAGGACCAAGGAGGAATATGAGTCCACCTAGATCTCCATCGAGAAGTTTACGGCCACCATCAGGTTTGAGAGAAGGATCAGCGCAATCACGACCAGCTACTCGTCAAGATAAATCACAGGAAGCTACATCAGAGCGATCAATTGCTCAGACTAAGCGGCCTGAGGAAGGAAATGAAGCATGGAAAGGTTCTATTCAACGGTTGGAGGATAGATTGGGAGAAATGGCTAAGGCGAGGAACCCCTTACAGAGAACTTTTGTTCAAGGGATACCTTTTGTGCAAGCCATTGTGGATTTCCCTACACCATCGAAATTCAAAGCACCTGTAGTGACCCCTAAGTACGATGGAAAGACAGATCCTGTACTTCATATAGAACAATACCAAGCTGCTGCCGACATATATGCCGTCCCCGACGAAATGAGGTGTAGAGCATTCTCGGGAACTCTTACCGGATCTGCACAGATATGGTACAACAATCTTCCTCGGGGTAAGATTTCAACTTTTATTCAATTAGCCGAGTTGTTCATTGGCAATTTTTGTTTTGGGGCGAAGCCAGTAAAGCGAGTAGCACATTTGCTAAGTGTTAGACAAAAATCAGGTGAAAGTACTAGAGATTACATAACTCGTTTTAATAACGAGAAGTTGGAAGTCATAGATTACGAAGAAAAGACAGCAATCACTGCTTTAATGAGTGGTTTGCTGCCCAATAAGCTGTACTACACCTTGGCCAAAGATCCACCTAAAACTATGTCCGAGTTTATGGCAAAAGCAGCCAAAATTATGAATGCCGAGGAGGCTATGGCTGCGAAGAAGAATATGGATAAAGAAGTTAAAGTGGAGGTCGACAAGTCTAAGAAGAAAGATCAGAAAGGTAATGGTGGTGACAAGCATTCCAGGAATAATAGGACAACGTTAGAAGTCCTAAAGAAGTACGATAATTATACTCCATTGAAAATGGGTATTAATCATGTTTTGGAAGAAATCAAGAATAGCGAGGAAATCAAGTGGCCAGAGAAACTGAAGATAAATCCCGATCTGAGGAATAAATCCAAATACTGCGAGTTTCATAAAGATCATGGCCATATGACCAAAAACTGCATAGCCCTTCAGAACGAGATTGAAACACTCATCCGAAGAGGAAAACTGTCAAAGTATGTAGATCGCAGAGGTGAAAGGAAGAATGATGACAGAATTAGAGATAGATCTAGATCTCCTCGTCGTGCAGAGGAGAAAAAGAAGAGGGACCATGAAGATGATCCAGATGATGACCCTGATCTTCCCAAGAAGCCAAGGCAGCCTGAACGAGAGGTATTTTCCATACGTTTTGGGTCATTTGATTGTAATGTTATTACAGGAGGAGGAGACCTTACTGCAGAAAGAAAAGCTTACCTCGGAGAGGCTCAAGCTTGTTCATATATTCAGCGAATAAACCTGGCCGAGGATGATCGTCCGAGGAAGGTAAACAAAGAGAAGCTAGTGATTGGTTTTTCAAAAAATGACCTGGCAGGTGTTCTTTACCCTCATGATGATCCTTTGGTGATCAAAATGAGGATGAAGGATGTGGTCATTTCAAGGGTGTTAGTAGATAATGGTAGTTCGGCAGACATCATGTACTATTCATGCTTTGATAGCTTGAATTTGAAATTATCTCAATTAGAACCTTATCACAGACCCCTTCTGGGTTTTGCTGGCGAGAAAGTTTTTCCACTTGGGACGATCAATTTGGATATACTCATTGGAACTTGGCCTGCTTGTCGAACAGAAAGAATACGCTTCTTTGTGATGGATAAGAATGTGCAGTCAGCCTACAACATCATCATGGGAAGAGTTGGATTGAAGAAATTCGAAGCAGTTCCATCTACAGTACATCAGTGTTTGAAATTCCCAATGAATTTTGGAGTCGGAATTATGAAAGGTGATCAAAAAGTAGCTCGGGAATGCTATTATTCGTCTGCCGAGCAAGAAGAACTTGAAGAATCAAGGAGGAAGACTACTACTTACCAAGTGGAGGAAGGTACAGAAATTGAAACTCTTGACCCTAGGGATGAATCGCAACTTGTAAAAGGACAAGTGTTGGAATCTACCGAAAGTGTTATTTTGGACGACGAGCATCCTGAACGAGTAACCCAGATAGGATCGTCGTTGGATGTTTTCATAAAATAGGAGTTGATAACTTTCTTGAAGAATAGGAAGAATACTTTTGCTTGGAGTCATGAAGACATGCCAGGAATAGATCCAAACTTTTTATGTCATGAGCTCAATGTGAATAAGGAGATCAAGCCTGTGAAGCAGAGAAGAAGAGTGTTTAGTCCCGAGAAGAACCAGGCAATACAAGAGGAGGTCGAGAAACTCCAGAAAGCCCAATTCATTGAAGATGTAAAATATCCAGATTGGTTGGCAAATGTGGTGATGGTAAAGAAGAAGAACAACAAATGGAGAATGTGCGTTGATTTCACTGATCTCAATAAAGCATGTCCAAAAGATCACTTTCCATTGCCCAGAATTGACCAGCTAGTGGATGCTACCTCGGGACATGAGCTACTCAGCTTCATGGATGCATATTCTGGCTACAACCAGATCAAAATGAAACCTGAAGACAGGGAAAGTACTTCTTTTATTACCCCAAGGGAAACTTATTGTTATAATGTTATGCCTTTTGGTTTAAAAAATACAGGTGCAACATATCAGCGGTTGATGAACAAGGTTTTTGCCGAACAAATCAGCCGCAACATGGAGGTCTATGTCGACGACATGCTCACTAAAAGCAAGAGAGCTACTGATCATCTAGTTGACTTAGGCTAGACCTTTGATCAACTAGATAAACACCAAATGAAGCTCAACCCGACGAAGTGTACCTTTGGAGTACGAGAAGGAATGTTCCTCGGATACATCGTCAATCAGCGAGGTATTGAGGCTAATCCAGATAAGATCAAAGCTCTTTTAGGGCTGCGATCCCCGACGACGAAGAAAGAAGTGCAGAGTCTTACCGGACGAGTTGCAGCGCTCAACAGATTTGTATCCCGAGCAACTGATAAATGCCTCCCATTCTTCAAAACACTGTGAAAAAGTTTTGAGTGGACTGATGAATGTGAAAAAGCTCTTCAAGACTTGAAAAAGTATTTGGGAGCACCACCATTGTTGTCCAGGCCTATAACTGGAGAGAAGTTGTACTTGTATTTGGCAGTATCAGAAAATGCAGTTAGCTCGGCGTTGATCAGATTGGAGAATGGAGTCCAGAAGCCAATTTATTACACAAGTAAGGCCTTCCGAGGTGCAGAAATCAGGTACCCAAAGCTAGAAAAATTGGCATTGGCATTAATTGAAGCAAGTAGAAGAATGAGACCATACTTCCAGGCCCATACCATCATCGTGTATACCGACATGCCATTAAGACAAGCCCTTCACAAGCCAGAAAAATCAGGAAGATTGATGTATTGGGCAATAGAACTCGGTGAATATGATATTGTGTATGAACCCAGATCATCATTGAAGGGGCAAGCTGTAGCAGATTTTATAGCAGAGTTCACATACCCTGATGCCCCCGAGGAGCAAAAGGTGCTTACTGACTTACCTGTGGACGATACAGGATCAGTAGAAACAGGTCCAGACCAACCAAGGTTGGTAAAAGGACTTGTGGATGTAGAGAAATCATCATATTGAAACCCAGACCAACTAAGGTTGGTAAAAGGGTGCGAACAGATGACCGACGAGGAGCGAAAGATACCAGGGGATGATGGAAGAAAACATCAGATATTTTACCGAGGAACTCTGACAGATAAGAAATTTGAAGATGAGGTACCTACATGGAGATTATATGTAGATGGATCATCTTGCACAGCTGGTTGTGGAGCAGGGATTATTTTAAACACCCCAGATGATATTGACATGGAGTATGCCTTGAGATTCAAATTCAAAGCTTCCAATAATGAGGCTGAATATGAGGCTATGATAGCAGGTTTTCATTTGGCGAAAGTCATGGAGGCACGGCAAGTAATTGTTTTCAGTGATTCTCAATTAATTGTGAATAAAATGATGGGAATATATGCAGTAAAGGGAGAGTTAATGATCAAATATCATGAAAAGGTGATGAAGTTATTGACAGAATTTGATGCCATTCAATTGGTGAAAATACCGAGGATGGAGAATGTACAAGCAGACGCACTGGCTCGACTAGCATCAGCTACTCGTACCGAGTTGCGAAGAACCATACCGATTGAAGTATTAGAAGGTCGGAGCATAGATGAAGACCTGACAATGAATGTGATTACCCTTGATTTAGGACCATCTTGGATGGATCCCATCAGGGCCTATATTGAAGAGGGTGGATTGCCGGAGGACAAACTCGCTGCCAAGAAATTGAAGTATAAAGCTGCTCGGTATGTATTAACTAATGGTGTTTTGTATAGACGAGGAATTATGGCAGGTTTGCAGAGATGTGTACATCCCACCGAGGTGAAAGAATTGATTGAAGAAATCCATGAAGGGTCTTGTGGAGCTCATGTAGCAGGTCGAACACTTTTACAAAGAGTGATGACACAGGGATACTACTGGCCGACGATGAGGGCTGATTGTATAGCCTATGCCAAGAAGTGTGACAAGTGCCAACGTTTTTCCTCCATCCGACGAACTCCACAAGCATTGCTGACACCAATAACTTCCCCTTGGCCATTTGCCATGTGGGGAATTGATTTGGTTGGACCACTGCCGACCACCCGAGGAAGATTCAAGTACCTCGTCGTTGCAGTGGACTATTTTACTAAGTGGGTGGAAGCTGAGCCGCTTATTGATATGACGTACGAGAAGGTGTACCAGTTCATATGGAAGAATATCATTTGTCGATATGGTCTCCCCCACGCTTTCATCACAGACCATGGAACACAATTTGATAATGAAGAATTTGCTGCCTATTGTCATCAGTCGAACGTTTTGAAGTTTCATTCAGCACCAGGCCATCCCCAAAGCAATGGACAGACTGAGGTGACGAACAGAACATTACTAAATGGGTTGAAGAAGAGGTTAAGTGAAGCTAAAGCAAATTGGATTAATGAGCTCCAATCAGTATTATGGGCTTACCGAACAACTCCCCGAGCAGCAGCTGGAGAATCACCATATATGCTAGCATTTGGAAGTGAGGCTGTGATACCTGTCGAGTTGGGTCTCCCAACGCATAGAGTGCTGAATTTCAACTCTCCGATTAGTGACTTGATGAGAAGAATGGATTTGGATATGCTCGAAGAAGTCAGAGAGGAAGCAGCCATTAGGAATGCTGCTTATCAACAACGAACAGCTCTGTTCTACAACAAAAGGGTGGAGAAATACGATCTAAAAGAGGGGGATTATGTGCTAAAGAAGGTCATTCAGAAGCAAAATAAACTAGAAGCAAACTGGCATGGACCTTACCGAGTTACAGAGGTTGTTCGTCCAGGAACTTACAGAATAGCAACTCTAGAGGGAGAAGAATTTAAGAATGCATGGAATGCTGAACACATGCGCAAGTATTATCAGTAATGTAAAATGTAAAGCATTTCCTTCATTATGAATAAAGCGAGGATGTTTCGCCATTTTCTTTCTGGTTGAAAGTTTTTTGTGGAATACTAGTGTAATACACTACGCCCAAAAAATACTCCTTTGGTTAGGAGGTGCTCTAAGGAGCCAAAAAGTGCTCTAAGGAGCCAAAAGCTCTAAGGAGCCAAAAAGTGCTCTAAGGAGCCAAAAAGTGCTCTAAGGAGCCAAAAGCTCTAAGGAGCCAAAAAATACTCCTTTGGTTAGGAGGCGCTCTAAGGAGCCAAAAGCTCTAAGGAGCCAAAAACTTCGAAAGAACCACTACTACTCCTTTGGTTAGGAGGTGTACACCAGCATGATCAACTACGGTTGGTAAGATAAAAATATATTCTCACATTACAACTTATGTTGGTCGAGAGATAACATTATTACAAAAAGTTCTTTGAAGAACAAAATATTCCAAATTCCACTAACTGTAGTTGGTCGACGAGGACAAATTATTGACCTTAGTTGGTCGGACACATTTTTATATTTGAAATTGAACCAAGTATAGCTGGTCGGGGATAAAAACCCATCAACTGTAGTTGGTCGACAAACATTATTTATCCACCTTGGTTGGTTGGAAACAGTTTGAACAATTTATACTCATTACTTTATTATTAAGTGATTGAACAACCTTGATACTTGTAATTTTTTATTAAGTTGGTTGATGGACATCACAATATTGTTATCTTTTTAACAGATACATAGATACATGTGCACAAATATAAAGGTGTTTGATAAACACAAGACAATAACAAAATTGGCAAACAGAAAATGAAAGTCTTTTCATTAAAAATCCAGAATAAATTACAAGTTACATGAATGTACTAGCTGATACATTGAAAACCTATTCTATTGGTTTCTTTCCTTTATTTTTTGAAACAGGCTCCTTGCCAGCAGGAGGATCCTCTAGGCAAAGAGGAGAATTAATGAAATTAACATCCCTGAGCATTCTGACGTTCATCACAGAAGGTGTATCCAAGAGATGCTCAGGACGAGATAATTCAACTTGGGAATGAAGGCTATAATCACCGAGGTATTTTGAAATTAAGCTGCGAGGAATGGAACGAGCTGGGATCCAGGCCATGTCCAATTTGAAAGGTGGCACAGGCAAGTCAAGTAGTCCAGGAGCATGATAATCCCATAAGAAGTGCCCTCGCTCCAATTTTAACACACCCAGTGCGTTCAACCATCCCTGCTTGTAACCTTCATTGTTGGCATGTTCAATACGAGCATCCAGATGAACAAGAGCTTCATTATATCCTGCCATCCAGAATTCCCTGGGTTGTTTATGAAATTGAAAGGTTAATCTATCCAATTGCTCGAGAAGGTTTTTGGCAAAAAGATCCTTAGTATGAAGAGCAGACTTTGTCGCAGCCAGTTGATCTTCTAAAGATAAGTTTTTCTTGGACAATTCAGACAGAGCACGATCCTTAGCCTTCAGTTGGAACGCTTGAGTTTCCAGAGTAGATTGTGTGCGAGCCTCTTCAACGTTGCGACTAAGAACTCTTGATCGGCTTCGAGAAGCAACTGGAGAACTTTGCTCCTCGCCAATTCTTCCTCGTCCCCGAGAACCTCTTCCTCGTCCACGAGCAGTCCCAGAAATAGCAGATCTTCTTAAATCATCCAACTCTTGCCTTAATTTGGCATTTTCGACCTCTAAGAAAGAGAAACCCTCATCAGTAACTGGCACTAGAGCATTGGAAGATGACGCTGCAGATTCATACTGAGCCAACTTTTTCTGTAAATTATTATTTTCTTGTTCTAGGATCTCGGCAATCTGCCTGCAAGCTTCAACTTCACCTTTTAGGGTCCTTTCCCTAATATCATATCCAGCAATGATCTTCTTATGGCCTGTTTCAGAAGAGAGCTGCTGGTATCTATTTTCATAATCCTTGTGCAATGAAGCCAATGATGCATTATGTTGATTTTGAAGATCCTCTATGGAACCATGAAGTTCCTCGATCAATTTGTAGTATGACACATTATTGGCCACAGATCTATCAAGTAAATCCTTCAGATACCGGTAAGCCTCAACTGCTTGTTCTGAGGCATCGTGACCAAGGATGTCAACAATCTCTGATACACTTAGGTCTGTATGACCAGCTTTATAATAGCATTTGCATTGTCGCATCAATTCAGTATCAGGAGCAGATATCAATTCCATTCTGGCCAAAAACTAATAAAGAAGAGGAAGCAGGAGTTAATAAATAAAAGCAGACAGAGTATCAATGAAGAAGAGAAACGAAGATGTATTTTATTAGATCATCAAAAAGTTACATTGTTCGATTACAAGTAATGAAATATAGAAATGATACCGAACAACTTCACACCTTTTCCTTGTCCCCCAAGACTTTCTCGGGAGGCTGGGACGAGGAGCTCGGTTGCTCGGTGGTAACAACGGTTTGATCAGCAGGAATCTTCTCGGCAGGAGGAGGCATGGAAGAAATGTCCTCGTTGACAGAGGGTTGAGAAGCAGAGACTGGGTCACCCGTAGCCATAGAAGATTCATCTGAGACAGGCTCATCTTCTTCTTCTTCCACAATTGCTGGAGGAGGACCAGGGAGGTGTTGTTGGAATAGATCAGAATCGTCTTGGACCTTCAACTCTTGCAGAGAATCTACCCAGCCATCGTGGAAGTATTTCAACTTCCCATATTGGACTTGGGATGTCATTGCAGCAATCCCTTTATCCCATCCTATCTCCCAACCAGCACTGAAATGTTTCTTGATTGCGACCTTTCTCCTCAACTTCTCCGAGGAGAGCTTCACATCCAATTCCTCTTTTTTGACCTTGATATCTCGCAGGGTAGATAACTCTTCCTCTGCCCTTTTCAGCTGGCCATCATATTCCTGATGTTTAACCTCTAAACCTTTTACTTTCTCCTCCAAATTCTTGGAGGTTTCGGCCATTTTCACCTTCTCAGCTTCAGCCACAGCTAATTTCTTCTCCCAAACAGCTTTTTCGTCAACATACTGTTGACAAGATTCCTTTAAAGACTGGGTCAAACCCAACAGAGCATCCTCTACACCTGACGAGGAGCTTGAAGCTTTAATAGCTTCATCCTTCTTCACAATATTATTAAAACAGTTCACCAACTGAAAGATGAGAAAAATAGCAAAGTCAATACAAAATGCAAGCATTCAGAGAAATAAAGAAAAACCAGAAGTATGAGAAATTTACTGAAGCAAGGTGACGAGCAGCTAGGGATGTCAGCATATTCCTAGGAATTCTTTTATCAATACCATGGACCTCGGGTACGACCGAGCTCATTGCAGAACTTGGAAGAATGATGTTTGGAACATCAGTACCACCAGCAGGTAGGGAGGAGGCAGTTTCAGCCGGAGTAACTAAGGATGATTTCCTCAATCTCTTCAACGGGCGGTCAGAACCTTCAACCAAAGAGGTCTTGGTCGGAGAGATTGTAATTACATCTACAGGAGCATTTTTCTTGCTCGGAACCATTGGGGGCTTCTCGGTAGCTTTAGAAGACCCAGCATCCACTTTTTTAGTCCCCTCTGGGGCATCAGTTTTGCTTTTCTTGGCCCCAGCAACAGAAGTAACATCATCAAAGAGAGCAGGAGGATCTCTTTTCTTACCCATCCTTTGACTTAAAGGAAGATGAGAATCTGAAGATGAACCTTCTGGAGTTGAAGCTGGTTCAATAGGGCGAGCAGTATAAGAGGTTGTGTAACTCTTATACTATAGAAGATATGAGGCAGACCTGATGTTTTCGTCTGCAATGTTCTTGTGCAAACCCCAGATAAGTTTCAGATGCTTGATATTAACCTCTGATTCTTTTGGAGTTCTTCTTTTGCTATCAACTGCAAATAAATACATAACGAGATATCAATCATACATTTTGTCAAACATGATGAAAGCATAATTTCATAAATAAAATAAAATGAAAAATAAACCTATCCCATTGCCATATGGGGGGCATCTGGGACCGTTGTATACTTCATCTCCAGTTAAAGGGGAATATTGCCAATTTTTTATAACCAACCCATGTTCAAAATAATCCCTATTTGAGTCAGGGAGGTTAACTACAAGGGTTCTATTTAAAAACCTAGTTTTTAAGTAATAAATATTATCTAGAGTGGCCCACTTATAGCAATACATGATCTCAGGGATCCCAATACGAGTCCCATGAGTTAGATTTAATTTGTACACCCCATTAATTATTCTCCATGAATTGGGGGCTATTCTTGCAGGGACAAGATCAAAATATTGACAAAATTCGAGACTCAATTTTATTTGGTGGAAAGGAAAAACCACATTCAGCAATAAAAAGACTGGGGAACCAATGTCCCTCAGCCAAATGAAAGTAATCTTGAGTTCCAGAAAACTCTTCCAAAATTACCCAAGATGGGATGGAAAAATCAGAACGGAATTTTTCAACAGATTCAATAACATAAACCATGGTGAGTAAAAGAAGAAGGAAAGAAAAAGCTTACAGGAAGAAAGGAGAGCTGTCAACAACAAACGAAAACAAGGACGAACGCACAAGACTGAAAGAGAGAATAGAAAGCTTGAAAGCAGAAAATTGGGAAAAGTAGAAGACGGTATGGTTACCTAAGAAGTTTAAATACTTTGCATTGGGAAACGGCGAAAGAAATGATTACCAAAAAGAAACTACTGAACTTCCGGCGGCTAAAAGGACAAAAACTACACGGAGATCGAAGCGCTTATAAAAAATTCAAAAAAAGAGCGGAAGCTGCGAAATGAGAAGGAAATTTGAATACAATGTTCCTGAAACCCAGGAAAGTCATTTAATATTGCCATATACCGAGAAAGAATGTTCCATACTCCTCAAAGTTCGAAATATGAAACATTGGGGGCTTCTGTTGATACCAAAATTAATATGCTGATGTGGACGAATAATACGAAGACACGTGTCAATCTACGTGGCACAATAGCAGCGAGGAAGTTCATTTCCCGACCAACCATGCTTCTTTCCGAGCAACGAGGATACACCGAGGAACTCTAGCGCACCGAGGTACTCTAGTTCTCCGAGGAACTCCTGATCAGCGAGCAGCTATGGCGGTCCGAGCTGCACCTCGGTCATATCATTAATTGCCAGATAATCAACAGTTCAGATATTCATTGAATGCTTATATTCTTGATGCGCACGCTGCATTAAATGTATTGCCCTTTCATGTGTATATCATTTAATGTATCGACCCTTTCATGTACAGCCTCGAGGCTATAAATACCTTGTATCAATCCCATTCAAAGGGACCGAAATTTCTTGAGAGAACTTGTAATCAAGAATTCTGCAAACACTCAGCAATAACATAACAGTGGACGTAGGCTTTATTCCTAGCCGAACCACTTTAAAAATCTCTGTTTTATTTATTTATATGTGATTGAATAATTAGAGTGATCTAGTTTTTTACATCAACAATAGTTATATAATATATAGTTATATAATTGTTATATGTTAAGTTTTAGTTATATAATATATAGTATAACAGTTAAGTTTTAGTTATTAAGTTTTAGTTATATAATATATAGTTATATAGATTATATATATATTTATATAATATATAGTTGTATAATTGTTATAAGCTAAGTTTTATAAGTTAAGTTAAGTTTTATTAGTTAAGTTAGTTTATATAATATAACTTTCATAAGTTAAAGTTTTATAAGTTAAGTTAGTTTATATAATATAACTGTTATAAGTTAAGTTTTATAAGTTAAAGTTAGTTTAAGCTAAGTTTTATAACTTAAGTTAGTTTATATCATATAATTGTTATAAGTTAAGTTAAGTTAGTTTATATAATATAATTGTTATAAGTAAAGTTTTGTAAGTTAAAGTTAGTTTATATATATATATATATACACACACACACATTCGGGTCGGGTCCTTATCGGATAGGAGTCATGTATATCCAGATCCGATCCATTAACTAATCGGGTAATCGAGTAATCGGATAATCGGGTCTATAAAATTTCCTCAGATCCGTTAATTCGGGTCGGGTCCGAGTCCAGACCTAGTCCATTGACAACCCTAGATTGATCCACTTCATTTTAGACCTGTCTCCACAGTTCCTTTTCCCTTTGTCTGAGATTCTTATTAAAAGTAGGTTTAGCTAAATGGAGTTGCTCTTATGCAATTATGTATCTTCATGAAAGAGTTTCTTCTTACTAAGAACCAAGTCCTCTGCATCATATGTATATTTTAGAAAGAATTTGTAAAAGTGTCTTTATTCCATTGCTTAAGCATAATCTTGATTCTCTTCAGTTTAGCACATAACCTACCATTAAGAGGACTCACAACAAACTTTATTCAACATCAACTTCAACTTTATCATGAGAAGTCCATATATTCTGGAATATACAAGGGACTTTTATCCCATCTAGAATTGCGCTGATAGAAATTAGGAGGGGAGAGTGGCCAGATTCGAGTCTATTAAGATGACTCACAGTAGTGTGATATAGACCCTATCGAAATCCCCCCCAAATCTATCAATTCTCTTCCCCCCCAAATGATTCTGTCCATGTAGACGTATTACTAGTATAACCCACATCTAAAAAACTACATTCAGAGCAAGAGTGATTAAATTCCATAATTTGTTACCCCCAATTCTTTCTTTAAAGAGTAGCTACCGTATTGAAATCACCTAGGGCCATCACAAGTATTTGCTACACATTTCAAACTTTCCCGTAGAGCCAATCTTTCAGATTTGGTGCATTTAGCATTCTCTATAGTAATCCATATATCATTGTCTATAGGCTCGTGTTACTAAAGATACACATTAGGCAAAGAATCCAGACATAATAATTCTTCCAAAGAACAAGAGAAAAGAGGTACATAGGAGGTTTATGAGGCGCATCTGGAAATCTATGTTTAAGGATGGGTTTGTTTGCCATCGGTGGTTGGTATGTGGGCTATTTTGATTGTGTGGAACGTTAAACTAGCAGAGGTATTGGATGTTTTATTGGGAAGTTATAGCTTTAGTATGTATTAAGCCTTAATAGGGGATAATGAGTGGTTGCTGGAAGTGTATGAACCAGATCGTTATAGGGAGAGGACATCTTTTGGATGGAGGTTGCGGTTTTATTTGATTTGTGAATTCCTGGGTAGTATATCGATAGTGACTATAACGAGATTAGGGTTGGGTCTGAAAAATGACCTTGTATGAGAGGATTCACTATGGCAACACTTCAGAATTGTTTAGAGAGATTATTGAAGTAGTTTCCCACAGAAAATATCAATAATGGAGTGGTTAATGTGTGAACTAATAAAACATATCTTCTTCATTCCAGAATAGTGAGTTCTTTGAAATTGAGCCTTTAGGTCTATCATTATGGTGACAAGTATGTATAAGTTGTCAATTATTGTTTTATTTGATATTGAGGGAGTTATGGGATGAACCATCGTAGTCACATGGGGCCTTTGCACGGCTGTGAAATATTGTATATTTGCCTATAAAGCATGGACACTTCCCCGAAGACCCGTACGAGTGTTGGACACTAAGGACACGAACAAGCTTTAGACAAGTCTTGGGCACGTGTCCGACACGCCATGTGTCAAACTAAAAAACAAAATAGACCAGCCAAAGTCTTCTTTACTCAGATCTCTGCACTTCTACTTTTGCTACCACACCATTACTTCTGATTTTGCTACCAAACATATTACTTCTTCTTTTGCTGCCACACCAGAAATAGCATATTATTTGTGCTTTTATTACTAAAAAAAAAACCAAGCATTTGACAACCCAAAGGGCATCATTGTCCACTTATAAAACCCATCCTTCGTCTTTGAAGGTGGTCTTTTACTCATCTCTGGGTCATATCTTGATCCGGTGATAAACTCTTCAATTCCAACCTAGAAAAGACTCAGGCCATGGTTGAAAGTCTCGGTATCGAGCCCGGTATCGGTCGCGGTATCGGGCGGCGATACGCAAAGATACGCTATTTAGAGAGCACAAAAAATTGTGAAAAAATATATATAAAAAAATAAGATTAGCAATATGTATTAATCAGATATGTTCAAACCATTATTTAATATGAATTACATTGTACGATTAGTTATTCTGAAGTGCGGCGCACTTGGAATATTGCTAACGTACTAATTTTATTTTTATTTTTAATTATTTTAAATCTCTAAATAATTACGTATTAGTGACCAATTGTTGATTTTAATTTATATAGGAGGATGTTTGATATTCATGGACGAGACTAGACTTATGGGGATTCTTTCTTCCCCCAGTCTTTGTCTCTTCCATTTTTGGACATCATTATGTGACATTATATTTTGATATGATATTTTGTTCCAAGTTAAAATATTTTTATGTACGATGAATGTTATTAGTTTTATATTAGTGACATTTTAATTTTATTGCAATTGTTTTATTTAATCTTAGTGTGTAAAAGTATTCTCCATGTATATGTTATGTGGACAAACTTATATAGGTCGTGTTTTCGTAAATGTTACAATATATTTCCAACAACGAAGAAATATGGTAAAAGATTAAAAGTCTATCAAAAAATAAAAGAAAATATGATAATGTTCAAATAATGATGCAATTTTTTCCCCATATTACTCAGAAAAATTATATAAGGTCGCAATTATTTTCACAAGATTTTTGACATCTTTTTGCAAACAAAATTAAAAAATGTTTTAGAGAAAAATGGTTTTGGGGTACCAAAAAAATGTCAAAAGGGTTAAAAAAATGTGTCGTTTAAATCGGTTGTCTCGACCGATATCGCAGCTATTTCGGCCGATATCGTAGTGAGGCGTCTCAAAATCGGTTATCTCGGTCGATATCGCGGCGAGACAACACGATTCAATATTTTTTTAAACGCCTCTCGGTATCATATCGGTACCCTCTGATTCCTAGTTGACTCGATCGATATCGAGTCAACTCGGCTGATACTTTGAACCATGACTCGGGCCCATGCAACTTATCTAACATGTCCTCGAGCTGGAGAAAGGGAAAATCATACTTAACGGTGATTTTATTGATGGCGGGACTGTCCACGCATATGTGCCAACTCCTGTCCTTTGGGGCGACCAAAGCTACGGCGACACACGAAGACATGCTTTGTCTAATAAGGACCCGGTCACACAAGTTTGGCACTATAACTCCTTGTGATCCATGGGGGACATGAGGTAGTGTGGTAAATTGGGGAAGGAAGCTCCCGTCATAAAATCAATGTCATGTTGTATGTCGCGAAGCAGTGGTAGTTCGTCTCGTGGGTGTAGACATCGGCATATGAGTCCAAAATGTCCTTAATCACCGAGGGAACATCGGTCATTGTCTCTGGAGTACTAATGGGCTGATGAATGCGTAATAGAGACCGACATATGAGGCCTCAATGGTCAAGCTCTCATGGGAAATGATGAGAGCGAAGGGCCGAGCAGGCCAAATCTCACGCATCGACCGTAACTAAAATAGATAGCCCGAATGCCGAAAAGTATAGGTGTTGGCATGCTTATCGTGCATGCCCGAATGATAGCATAGTTTTTCATCTGCGTAAGCACTGTTGGAAAAAGAAACACGATACTGCTGCCTTGGAGCAATAGACCCACTATTGCCTAGCCAACCGATACGGCATAATGTGGAAGTGGGCTCTGTAGGGAGGGACAATTTATCAACCATCTCTTGAGCGATTAGATTGTCACTAGCCCCTCCATCAATGATGATGGTACACAAACAATCCTTACCCTTGCAACGTGTGAAGAATAGGCTCGTGCAAAGCCAGCTGGAATCCTCAAGAGATTATGCCTGTGGTATGAGGGCTAGGAGGGAAACCACTAATTTATGGATAAAGTCAGTTAAAGGGTCATTTATGTACCTTCATAATTAAAAGAGGTAGGATTACACACTTTGGGGGTAAGAGCAATTAAATTGCGTGTAACTAATCTAGCCTAGGCATGGGGGAACTAATAGAACATGCTTTAATTGCAATTGTAACATCATTTCAATTGTCTCCCAGTATTGCTTGTAGAGTTGACCTTGTGAAGCCATCAGGCCGTGCTTCACTGGTTGTATCCATGCTAAACATAGTCTCTCTAATCTCCTCATCTCCGGGCATTGCAATTAATACATCATTCTCAGCTTCATTAATCAACTTAGGTCTGTAATTAAGAATTTCTCCCTTCCCACATTGGGAAATAATTCCCAATTGATTTTGGACATACTCTAAAGCTGCATCAAATGTCACTAGGACCATCAATATAATCTCCTATACTATTTTGGATTTTATGAATAATGAATATTCTTCTTTTTACATTAGTAATACTCCCTCCATCCCAAATTAAGAGTCCACTAAACCTTTTTGGGCCGTCCCAAATTAAGGGTCCACTTTCCATTTTTGGACATAATTAACGAACCAAGTTCCATGTTGGTGAACAAGAGTTAATCTTGATCGTTGATTGAGTGTATCCTTAATCTATAGAAAATAAAAACATGGACTCTTAACTTGGGACGGAGGGAGTACTATGTAAAGACCTTATGTTCCTATCCCCCTTTTTGATCCACTTAATTTTAGATCTGTCTCCACAGTTCCTTTTCTTCTTATTTGAGATTCTTGTTAAACGTAGGTTTAGCAAGTGGAGTTTCTCTTTATGAAATTATGTATCTTCATGAAAGAGTTTCTTCTTAATAATAACCAAGTCCTCTGCATCCTACATATTTTGGAAAGAATTTTTAAAAAAGTGTCTTTATTCCATTACTTAAGCAGAATCTTGATGCTCTTCAATTTATCATAGCACTAATATTAACTGTGTTACCACCAATTCTTTCTTTAAAGAGCAGCCACCGCATTGAAATCACCATCCACGCCCTCAAGGGCCATCACAAGTATTTGCTACACATTTTAAATTTCCCCGTAGAGCCAATCTTTTAGATCCAGTTCATTTAGCATCCTCTATTGTAATCCATATATCATTGTCTATAGCCTCGTGTTGTTAAAGATACACCTTAGACAAAGAATTCAGACATAATAATTCTTCAAAAAATAAGAGAAAAGAGGTACATAGGAGGTTGAGGATGTACATTTGGGAATACATGTTCAAGTATGGGTTTGTTTGCCATAGGTGGTTGGTCATACCAAGTGCACAAGGCTCCCGCGCAGGTTTGGGAGAGGAGGATGTCGGCTGCCTTACCCCCATATATGGAGAGGCTGCTCTTATGTCTCGAACCCGAGGTCAACCATATCTTGGGTGAGGGAACTTTCCTTCAGTGTATGTGGGGTATTTTGATTGTGTGGAATGTTAAACTAGCAGAGGTATTGGATATTTTATTGGCATTTTGCTTTAGTATGTATTAAGCCTTAATAGAATATATTGAATGGTTACTGGAAGTTTATGATCCATATCGTTATAGGGAGAGGAGATCTTTTGGGTGGAGATTGCAGAGTTACTTGATTTGTGTATTATTGGGTAGTATATCGATCGTGACTATATTGTGGTTAGAGTTGGGTCTAAAAAATGACCTTGTAAGAGAGGATTCACTATGGCAACACTTCATGATTTTTTAGAGAGATTGTTAAAGTAGTTTCCCACAGAAAAGATCAATAATGGAGTGGTTAATGTGTGAACTAATTAAACATATCATCTTGATTCCAGAATAGTGAGTTCTTTGAAATTGAGCCCTTAGGTCCATCATTCTGGTGAAAATTATGTATAAGTTGTCAATAATTATTTTATTTGAGATTGAGGGAGTTAGGGGATGAAACCATAGTAGTAACATGGTGCCTTTGCAAGGCTATGAAATATGTTATATTTGCCTATGAAGGACGGACACTTCCCCGAAGGCCCCGTACGAGTGTCGGACACTCAAAGGACATGGACACACTTTGGACATGGCTTGGACATGTGTTCGACACGCCACGTGTCAAACTAAAAAACAAAACTGACCAACGGAAGTCTTCTTCACTCAGATCTCTGTCAGTAAGTTTTTTTTTTCATTTTTACATTTCTTCTTT
This sequence comes from Sambucus nigra, assembly GCA_949130495.1. Lineage (NCBI taxonomy): Eukaryota > Viridiplantae > Streptophyta > Magnoliopsida > Dipsacales > Adoxaceae > Sambucus > Sambucus nigra. The sequence continues at coordinate 657,952,897 of OX422213.1, read as the reverse complement.
TTCTATTACACTATCACTTCTTCTTTTGCATTTGCTGTTGCTACCAAACGTAATAATTCTTCTTTTGCTACCACACCAGAAATAACATATTACTTCTGCTTTTGTTACTCAAAAAAAAAACTGAGCAGTTTCAATTTATTTTTCCCCCTTTTTCTCATCTGTTTAATCTATGTTTAATACTATCTGTTTGTCTTTGTTTTATATCTGTTATATTCTCTGTGTATATAAATTCTATTTAATCTTTGTTTGTTTATATAAATTCTGTTTACTCATAAACCGAGCAACTTTTATTTTATTTATCTCTGTTAAGATTTTTTTCTCTTTTTTCTTTTCTTTTTCTTATCTGTTTAATCTCTGTTTTTAACATTCTGTTTCTCTCTGTTTAATCTCTGTTTATATAAATTTTATTTAATCTCTGTTTGTTTATATAAATTATGTTTACATACTTAGGATTGTTTATACAAATTCTATTTTTTCGGAATGGAAAGTGGGGGTACTAGTTCAGGGAGCAATAACACTGCTGCTGGTATATATTTTGGTTGTTACTAGTATGGATTTTATGCATTTTGGATGTTACTAGTATGGATTTAAGTTTGATGTTTAGTATGGATTTAAGACTATTGTTATGTATGGTTTATATATGTTTCTTTGCATTTTGATTGTGATTAGAATGGGATTTTGTATTATTGTGATGTTTAATGTTTAGAATGGATTTAGTACTCTTAATGCTTATATGTTAAATGTTGTTCTTAGTATGAGATTAGTACTAATGTGATATTTCATATTTTTTTTTTATAATTAAACATACTTATACAAAAATATTTATTTGATGTCGTGTCCTCGCCGTTTCATGTCCTAATATTTCAGATTTTTTGTGTCTGCGTGACGTAAATGGGAGCAAGAAAAGATAATTCTCTATCAATCTCTCTCTAATCAAATCTCATAAAATGGAAGAATGACTCAAATGAGTCTACAAAAGGAGTATTTATAGGAAGGAGGTTGCTTGGCCTCTAAGCTAACAATCACAATTATGCCCTTAAGTGTCAATTAATCCTCCTTCTTCTAAATACGAACAAAAAAGAAAAATACAATGAAATACTAAAAATAAAAGAAATACTAAAAATCACTAAAAATGATAAAATGACGACCACGTGCATGATTCACATCACTCTCCCCCCCTGAAAATAGTTCGTCCGCGAACTCAGAGGGGAAGACCGTCGGTGTGACCATCAAGGATCGTGATGAGAGCTGGATGAGTTGGTATCTCCGGTGCCTCCTCAATGTAGTCAGGGTCCCCAGAAGCTAAGAGAGTTTGACGGCGAGGGAGAGAACAATGTGAGGAGAGATGGCCCATCACCCCGCAATTATAGCATTTGAAGGTGATCGGATGAGTCGGAGCAGGAGGAGGAACCGTGGCAGCAGGAGGTGCAGTGGTAGAAGGAGTCCCAGTAGGTGCTGAAGTCATGGGTGCTGGAGGAGTAGGCATGGAACGGCTACGCAGTGGAGGGGAAGTCTGGTGGAAGAACTCAACATTGGTGGCATACTCCACCGCCTTGGAAAATGAGGTGACTTCACGCAAAGCAAGATCACGCTAGATGTAGACTTAAAGGCTGTGAATATATGGGCTGATGTGCTGCTCCTCACTCTCGCCTAGGCATGCATGAGTACATAAAAGCTGAAATCGCTCGGTGTAGTCCAAAACTGTGGAGTCCTAGCTAAGGGACTCAACTCAAAGAAATAAGTCATGCTCATAAGTGGCTGGGACAAAAGCGGACATCAACTATGCATGGAGCTCGGTCCGGGACTGGATAGGGGAAAGGCCCTCAATGGAATGGCGTTGCTCCAAGTCATTCCACCACACACTAGTGTAGCCCTGAAACTTGGTTGCTGCCAGAAGAACACATCTACAACCCTTTAGCCGTTTATACTCAAAAATCTGCTCCATGGTGGCAAGCCAATCAACAACGTCATCAGGCTGTAGGTGGCCATCAAACATGGGAACTCACACTCTGATATCACCCTGCATGCTCTTGGATAATAACTGAACGGCCAACTTTGTGACATCATCACTTGGAGGAGTCTCGGTAAGTAAGGCTCGCTGAGGGCGCCACCAACGCGGTGGATGAGGAGGATCAGAAGCTGGTAGAGAAACTGAGGGTGCAGCAGTGGGTGGGGGAGCTGGAACTGGGGGAGGAGTGATATGAGGTGGGGAAGGAGGAAGTGGTGGAACTAATGGATGGCGGTAGGGGCATTGATTCATTTGGTATCCTTTCTGGTGGCAAACAAAGCGATGGCGCTCAGAGATGGGGACATAGGGGGTCACCTTGGGGTTGAGGTAATCAAAGGGGGAGACATCCGTGCACCACTCGGGAGGGGGTGGCTCAAACTCTAGAGAGGAGTGGGGACGGGGGGAGGGAGGATCGGCATGGGGAGGTAGGGTAATCCACTCCCGTACCCGCTCATGGGAATCAACGGGTGCAGAGTGAAAGGAACGGGTATCCCACGAAGGTGGATGATCCGGGACATAGGGTGGGTGGCAGGGTGGGGGTGAGTTATGTAAAACAAGTGGGGCCGAAAGAGTGGGGAAGGTGGAATAGGGCGGGTAAGGGTGTGTGGTAGTGGGTGGGGTAGGGGGTATAAGGGATGTTCAAGGTGTTTTTGTGGGTGGTGTTGATGGTAAATGGATATAAGGACAACGAATGGTCATGGTGGGGTGGGGTAGAATATGTGGGTGGATGTGGTGATGGGGAGTGGGGAGGGACAAGAATTCAGGGTGGGGGGAGGTGAGGAGAGGGAAATTGGTGGTGTGTTGATATATTTGGGGGTGGAGAGGAGGTATAGGGGGTAGTGAATTTTGGGGGGCAAAAATATTGGGAATGTGGGAAGATGAAAAGTCTATGATTTGGGGTGCAAGATTGGGGTCAAATGGCATAGGGTTTGTTACATTGGGATGTATGGGAGGCGAATTTGATTTTTTTGTGTGCCGAATATCACAGATCATTTTGGAAATTGTGGGAGAGTAAGTTCCGATCAATGGTGGTACCATTTGAACACATAAGGGTGACGGATTGACCGAAAACTTGTTGGAAGGCACTAGAGATGGTAGCTGCCCCTCGGTAAGGTTGTTTGATTGTTGGAAATCATGTCCCGACCCATTAGAACGTACTAGAACTATCGGCGGTGGAGGGTGGTCAATAGAGGGGAGATTGGTGGTCGCATGGCTGCGGAGAAAGTAGCCGGATGAGGGCTGGGTGGGTCCGACCGCTGTTAGGGGCTGATGGTTCAGATTAGTGGGATTTTGGGGTTCGATCAGGGTACGGGATAAGGTTGGCGGCTGAGTTTGGATCAGATGTAGTAAGGACTGGTTTTGGATCATGGAGTGTGGCTGGTGAAAGGGTTGTGGTGGTTTCGGATCACCCTGGGCTGGTTCGAGATGGGGTACGTAGGCGTCGATATGCGGAAACAGGGGACAGGGTGCTTGGATGGGATAGATCAGGGGAAGGGGAGGGTTTTCGAACCTTCTTGGTGGTTTTTTTGAGTTTTTTTTTGTTTTTTTGGCCAGTGGGAGGTGGTGGTGCAACGGTTACTTCAGAGGTGGTGTCTGTTTGGGTGAGTATGGGGTTAGGGTTTAATGAGCTAGGGTTTTTTTTAGGTAGAGGTGTAGAATGGGTTAATATTGGATAACTAGGGTTAGGGTTTTGAGAAATTATCGGGGCGATTTGGGGGTGGTCCGTGGTGGGTGCCGATGGTGGAACCCGAGCGTTCATATCATCCATTTAAACCTTCAATTGTTGAAAAACTTCCATGATTTGCTCGAAAGGGTTTGATGTGGAGTTGTTCATCTTTCTTGGATCTACGTGACGTTGTTTACGAGTTTTTGTCTACACAACAACAACAACAACAACAACAACAACTGGGTGGAGCGATGAGGCCCTGATACCAATTGACGTAAATGACATCAATGGGAGCAAGAAAAGATAATTCTCTCTCAAATTCTCTCTAATCAAATCTCATAAAATGGAAGAATGACTCAAATGAGTCTACAAAAAGGGGTATTTATAGGAAGGGGGTTACTTGGCCTTTAAGCTAACAATTTAATTACAATTATGCCCTTAAGTGCCAATTAACCTTCCTTCTTCTAAATACTAACACAAAAGGAAAATACAATTAAATACTAAAAAAAATACTAAAAATGACTAAAAATGATAAAATGATGACCACGTCCTTGATTCACATTACGGCGTGTCTGTGTCATGTCGGGCGCGACATGCGTGTTCTTGCTGCATAGATATTTACTGAATGGTGATAATAGCAAACGAGGCAGTGTAGTAGTATAAATCAAATAAAAGAAAGGGTGAGGGATTTAAAAGTGATGTGATCTTTTGGACTAGGGTTGTTTGGATTTTTTGTTGGAACAAAAAGGGTTTTGCGAATGCATGGAGGAAATGTAGAACATGATATAATCTCCTTTCTTTGTTTACTGTAGTTACAGATGTGTTGAGTAGATTGTTGGATAGGGCACATAAGCAAGAAGTGAGGGGTTTTATATAGACATGATAAAGTTGTGATTTCTCACTTTATGACTGTGGATAATAGCAATTTTTTCTCAAGTAATGAATCTAAGCATGTGAATTTCAGTAGGAAAATAGAGGTTTTTGATATAATCTCGAGCCTTAAGGTGAATATGCGAAGTGTGGACTTGTGAGTATCAAAATGTGGTGGAGTTGTGGATGTGATGGTTAAGAGGAGTGGCCGTTGAATTATATAGGCCTTCTCTTTTGGAAGGGGACCATTGCTCTTTGGAGTTTTGGGATTTAGTAATTAATAATCTTGAAGTGACTAGGCAGAAGATTAACTTTGGGTTCGGCGGTTTTGAGTAGAATATCAATTTATTTCACGCCCAACTTCAAAATTTTGTTAAGAGCTTGAGATTCTAGAAATTAATGCGCAGTTTCCTTTGAGATGATAATGGTTAGGGTATGAAAATCATGTTGTTAACTAGGGAATTATATCCAAGGCAATGAAGAAACAAGCCTCATAGATGAATGGTTGTGGAGTCCTGAAAGTATGGGGCTTCCAGAATTATATGAGAGAATCTTCTTAAATTTCATATAAATGTATTTCTTAGGTTATTTCTTCTTTCCTTGGTCATGTAAAGATGTTTTACTTACTTATCTTTTTCATAGGTGTTATTGGTTGTAAATTGTTGTGGAGGTTTCCTTTTGAACGAAAGGCTCACCTTGGTTTTTGGTTATGAGAAGTAAATTAAAGGTCCAAACTACGGGATTTAAAGTTGTAATGAAGGGTCATCTAAATTTATATAAATATATTTCTTCGGTTTTATCTTCTTTCCTTGGTCATGTAAAAATGGTGTTAGGATGGGGTAACTCCATTAGGCTATAGAAATATTCTTGGTTTGGGAACGAACCATTTCATACTTTGTGTCTTTCTGGTAGGTGTTATTGAAATCTTTTCTTTAGAAGAAATTTGAATGATGGAGAATTAGAGAAAATGTTTTCTTTTCTTACTTCAATCAATGGTGTCAACCTAGTACTTATAAACCAAAAAATTGACAAAAAATTTGGTCTTCTTTGCAAATCCTTCTTTGAGTCATTATGTGATTCTCCTTCAACCCTTTTTTAGCCTTATAATAATACAATTACGAAATGAACATTCTCCCGAAAGTTTAAGTATTTGAGGGTTGATTATTAAAGAGAGTGAGTGCTTGGTGTATTCCTCCTCCACCCCCCCCCCCCCCCCAAACCCTGCACACACACAAAAGGTTGAAAATGTGGAGCCTTTATTCTTGCATATGCTATTCACTTTATTTTGGCCATGATGTGGGAGTAGGAGGTTTAGGATATTTCCCCCTGTGCATTCTCATTGAAGGATATTGGGCTCATAAATGGTACATAATTGGTGGGAGACCATACTACGACTCTACTCTATGTGTTGAATTTATGATTGTATTTCGGTTATTGCCTGCTTTTCCACTACACCAAATCTACCCATTTGTCAACATCATTGACCTTGACAAATCCAACTTGTCAAGGTCAATGACCGTGACATTTCGAGGCGAGACAACTTTTTTTGTCACGGTCGTGTCACGGTCATTGACCTTGACACAAAACTCGCGTTTTGTGTTACGGTCGTGTCGCGGTCAATGATCGTGACACGTTTGTCACGGTTTATAACCATGACAAAGCCGTGACCCCTTTTAAAAAAATTATCACGGTCATTGACCGTGACACGTCCGTGACAACCTGTGTCACGGACGTGTCACGGTCAATGACCGTGACAATTCTGGGCAGAATTTAAAAAAATCTGTTGGGCAGTATGGCCACTGCCACTGCCCAGCAGTATATTTGTACTTGTTATAGCAACGTTGTATCTGTTCCAAACATTATATATCCGAACAAACTAAAGATAATGCAAATATATATTCAAATAAGAAACTATTTAAAAAGAAACAACATCACCATCATTTTATCTCAAATCTACAAACTATTTGCATGGAAAAGAGATTTTGTACTGCGACGCTCGGGAACACCTCCTTATCCTTTCCTTCTCGTCCGAATAGCCACATAAGTATAGAGCATATGTGGCCTACCCTTAGGGCCACTCCCTGTCCCCTGAATTGAAATAAAGTAAAATTAGTATCCGCCCCTCAAATATAGATAAATATAAATCGTAATTGAAATCGAAATCGAAATTGACATATAAATATAAATACATTACCTGTAGTGTCACTCAAACAGCTAACTTGAGCTCATATGGCACCTCCTTCCAACTAATGTACCCCGGGCAATCGTGTCAATTATAATTCTCTTCATATCTAAACACTAAGAAATACCATAATCCTAAGGAGTTATGCATTGCAAATTCCTTCCAACCGTTGTGTAGCCAAAAATCAGCAGTTGAAGTTGTCAATTCCACCTTTCAATGGTCTCCCATGTTTTGCTAGAAGTTCCAAGTGGTGGGGTATGGAAAGTGGAATTGACAACTTCAACTGGTGATCACTACACCAAAATGGGCAAATTGTCACCTTTCAGCCGGCCAGCCTTGTCAAGATCAATGACCGTGACAAAAAACACGCATTTTATGTCACGCTCATTGACCATGACAACTAATTGTCAAGGTCATTGACCGTGACAAGTAAATTTGTCACGGACTTGTCACGGTCATTGACCGTGACAATAATTTAAATACTTGTCACGGTTAATGACCTTGACACGATCGTGACAATGTTCACAGCAAAAATCCTATCCCCCCTCTTTTTTCCCTCCGCGTCGTTCCCTCCCTCTCTCTCTCTCTCTTCCATTTATATATATATATATATATATATATTTGTGTGTATATTTATGTGTGTATGTGTATATATATATATGTGTATGTGTGTGCGTGTGTGGGGGGTGGGGCAGGGTGGGGGTAGGGGGTGGGGCAGGGTGGGGGTAGGGGGTGGGGCGTGGTGGAGGGGGGCAGGGGGTGGGGTGGGGTGGGGCAGGGTGGGGGTAGGGGTGGGGTGGGGTGGAGGGGGAAGGGGGTGGTGGAGGGGGCAGGGGGTGGGGCGTGGGGTGGGGTGTGTGTGTGTGGTGGTGTGTGGTGGGGGAGGGGGTGGTGGAGGGGGCAGGGGGTGGGGTGTGTGTGTGTGGTGGTGTGTGGTGGGGGAGGGGGTGGGGTGGGGTGGGGTGGGGTATACACAACACTAAAAGTAGACATCAATTTTATAAATAATTGATAATAGTTGGATAATAATTGGATAATAAACATCGGGAGGGGGAGGGGGAGGGGGAGGGGGTGGGGGTGGGTGGGGTTTTGAATATTATTTACATTCAAAATAAATAATTGATAATAGTTGGATAATAATTGGATAATAATGGTTTTTATACCTATAGAACAACTTAGATAGTCTGTGTGTGTGTGTGTGTGTATGTGGTCAATACATGAATTTATTTTTGTATTTGAATTAACCCATGAATTTATTTTTGTATTTGAATTAACCCATTATATGAAACATACTTGAAATTAAATATAGTGCGCATAGATACTAGCATTCTAGTTCTTATGCATACTCATTCAATAACCCTTAGACCCGTTCAAGAGTCATTACCCCTGTAATGAGATCTCTCGAATTGTCTCGTTTGGACAGTTTGAGACTGTATAATTTCTGTATAATATTTTTATTGGCTTAAAGTTGTTACTTTTGGAGGAAGTTCTGCAGTCGTATCTTAATGTTCTCTAGGTACATACTAGATTGACAAGTGTGACTGTTATTTTAATTGACCAATTGAAATAACACTCACACCTGCCAATCTACGTCGTGTACTTGGAGAACTAAGGGGATATGCTGTCGAATTTTTTTCAAATCGTAACAATGTGCTTGAGCTGTAAAGTATATTACAGAAAAATGCATTCTTGAATGGGATAAGACCACTTACCCTTTAATAGGATAATTAAATGATGGGATAATTAAATAAAACATACTATAAATCTAAGTTTTGTTTACCTTTAATAGGTGTTTAGTTGTGGTAGCTGTGATGGGATATCCGAAATACAAAGAGTGGATGGGTGAGACTAATAGAATGGGGGATGTGTTTCGCAGAGGTGCTAACGAATTTGTGAAATATGCAAAGAGATGTCGTAATGATGAAGAGTTTCCGTGTCCGTGTGCTAGGTGTAAGAATGGTAAGGTGTTTGAGTGGAAAACAGTTGAACTACATTTGTTAAGATCGGGTATGCAAGATAGTTATCGATTTTGGAGTTTTCACGGTGAATTGAAAGTTCCATTTGTCCCTGACCAACTTTCACAACAACCTTCAACAAGTAGAATAGATGAAGAAGGGGACGACGTAGATCATAATATGTTAGAGGATTTAGTTGATAATGCGTACGGAGTTTATGAAGCTGAGGAGAATGAGGTTACTTATGATGTAGAAGATTCAAGTGCTCGTGAAGATAACACGATAAAACTTGACGATGACTACCAAAGTTTAAAATTTAAGGCGACCCAACCGTTATACTCTGGTTGTGAGAAAGATCAAACAACTTTACATGCCATGGTTGGTTTGCACAGTTTGAAGACGCAGTACGGTTTGCCTGGCAATAGCGTGACGAGAATTCTGAAATGGGTGAAGGGCTTATTACCCAAGGTGAATACACTTCCAAATAGCTATCCTGTTATGAAGAACAGTTTGAAAGGTTTGGGAATGAAGTATAAATCAATTCATGCTTGTGTGTATGACTGCATACTATACCGAAAGGAGTATGAAAATCTCGATCGTTGTCCGGTATGCGATGAACCTAGATATGTCCAATCTACTAGTAAGGAAGGCACAAGCTCAAAAGTGCTTCAAAAAGTATTGAAATATTTTCCCGTTGGGCCTAGATTAAAGAGATTTTTCACAGTACCATGGATTGCAGAGGCAATGACTTGGCATGCTAGGGCATAAGTAGGGGGTAATATCATGCGTCATCCTATTGATTCTATTGCCTGGCGGAGGATGAATTATGAGTATCCCGATTTTGCTCGAGAACAACGCAACATTCGTTTGGCTATATCAACAGATGGTTTCAATCCATTTGGAAATCTAAGCACCAATCAGAGTGAATGGCCAGTGATCCTAGCCCCACTCAACCTCCCTCCTTCATAGTGTATGAGACCTGAATTTTCGATGATGGATTTATTGATACCTGGGCCAAAGGCACCAAGTGAAGACATTGATATCTACCTGGATCCTTTGGTAGAAGAATTAAATGAGTTGTGGGAAGAGGGTGTGCAATCATTTGACTTTTTTAGAAAAGAAGAGTTTACGCTGAAAGCTATGTTGATGTGGGCAATTCATGATTTTCCAGCTTATGGGACATTATCCGGATGTGTAGTACATTGTTATTTGGGGTGTCCTATTTATGGAGAGGATATTGAATCTCTTCGTCTATCCTCCAGCTTAAAAAATGTTTACCATTGCCACAGGAGGTTTTTACCCCCAGCTCATAGTTTCAGATTTGAGAAAGATTCCAATTTTTTATTGGGCGGAGCTGAACATAGGCTACTGCCGAGACAACTTTCGGGTTCAGAAATTGAAAGTAAATCTTCTGAATGTGGCCCAAATATTCCAGGTAAGAATCCCAAATTTAAGAATGTCAAGCATAAAAAGACCCCAACTGGGAATGAAACTGAGATAAGAAAGGCATGGTCTCGGAGGTCAATTTTATTTGACTTGCCTTATTGGAAGAAAAACCCGGTGCGCCATGTATTGGATGTGATGCATGTAGAGAAGAACTTCGCTGAACATATTGTGGGTACTTGCCTTGGGGGGAGTCATTCGAAGGATGGAGAAAATGCACGAAAAGACCTTAAAATGTTAAAACTTAAACCACAACTATGGTTGAAAGAAGATAGTAGGGGAAGGACAGTAATTCCCCCTGGTGCGTTTACTTTGACGAGTGAGGAAAGGAAGGTGCTTCTAGACACAATATATAATTTGAAGGGCCCATCTACTTTTTCGTCCAACTTGCAAAGGATTGTGAATTATGTTACTCATGATTTGCATAAGTGTAAGTCCCACGATTGGCATGTGATCATGCAATTGGTTCCTCTATTGTTTAAGCACTATTTCTCCAAGCACAAGGATTTGCGTAGGGCTATTATGCAAATTAGTATTACCTTCTCCCTCTTGTGTGAGAAGGTAGTGAATCGAGAACATATAGTGGTCGCAAAATTGGCTGTGAACCAAGCGATTTGTGTATTGGAGAAGTACTTTCCCCCAGCATTCTTTGACATAAGTGTTCACTTGTTGGTACACCTATGCGACGAGGCACTTCTTTGTGGTCTAGTTAGATATCGGTGGATGTATCCGTTTGAAAGATTGATGAAAGTTTTTAAAGATTACGTCAAGAATACGCGATATATTGCAGGATCAATTGCAGAGCAATACATCACTTGGAGTCATCAATATATACTCGGGAATATATGACTGACTCGACCAGCGTTGATGACACTGATGAATTCCTCGATGATGGTGGTAATGTGATGGGAAAACGAGTGAAATTAACGATTTTGCAACATGAATAAGTAGCTCGTTATCTATTTGACACACATGAAGATGTCGAAGAATGGAAAAAGTAAGTTTCGAATATTATAATGTTTAACATTATTTTAGATTATTTTATACATGATTAATTTTGTAATATGCAGTAAATATGAAGCTTGTGAGAACAATAAAAGACGAAAAATAGTGGTACAATCAGACAGCGAATTTAGGCTATGGTTGACACAAGAGGTAATTACAATGAAAACAGTCGTTATATAACGTTACATTACACTCAAATTTTACCACTAATATAATTAATTTATCTATATTCTCAGCTCCTAAAGATGGGTGATGCGACATCAAGGCTTGCTCGTCTAGCCACTGGACCCTTGTTCGTGGCACAAGAGTACAAAAAGTATCGATTGAACGGTTACATTTTCAGCGCTAAAGTGTACGAGGAAAGTACAAATGTACAGAACTCGGGAATTTCATACAAGGCTCTTACTTTCTTTCGAGCGAGCGCAAAAGATAAAAACCTCGTTGAAGCTGAAATGACTTACTATGGTGTAATCCAAAATATATTTGAATTGGATTATATAAGTTTCAAAGAGGGTTGTATTTTACTGTGAATGGGTAAGAGTTGAGGATAAAAATGCTTGTAAAGTTTATCCTGTCACCAATTTGATCATGGTTGACTTGTCCAAGTTGAAGAGCAACGACCACGTGAGCGATGAGCCGTTTGTTTGTGCATTTCAAAAGGTTAAGCAAGTGTTTTACTCAGAGTATATCAACAACGAGCCGTGGTCAATTGTCCAACATGCGCCAAGGCGTCTAAATAGTAGTGTGGATGACTTGGTTGCTCCTACCGAATATCAATCCATTTTTTATGATAACCCAAATTTGAAACAATTTTTCAATTTGTAATAAATATTTCAATTTGTACCGAAACATCCATTTTTAATGCTTTTACTTGATCTGCACATTATCATTTTCACTCTTGTGTAGTGTGCGTGTGTGGAGAGGAGATTAATACATAAATATTCCAACTACATCTAAGTTTTATTTATACTAATCCATGAATATATGCTTCTTACCTTTAATAGGTGATTAGTACATAGTTATTTGGGATGTCCTATTTGTGGAGAGGAGACTGAATCTCTTCGTCTATCCGAACACTAAGAAATGCCATAATCCTATGGAGCGATGCTCTGCAAATTCCTCCCAACCGTTATGTAGCCAAACATCACTGGTTGAAGTTGTCAATTCCACTTTCCATACCCCACCACTTGGAACTTCTAGCAAAACATGGGAGACCATTCAAAGGTGGAGTTGACAACTTCAACTGCTGATTTTTGGCTACACAACGGTTGGAAGGAATTTGCAACGCATACCTCCATAGGATTATGGTATTTCTTAGTGTTTAGATATGAAGAGAATTATAATTGACACGATTGCCTGGGGTACATTAGTTGGAAGGAGGTGCCATATGAGCTCAAGTTAGCTGTTTGAGTGACACTACAGGTAATGTATTTATATTTATATGTTAATTTCGATTTCGATTTCAATTACGATTTATATTTATCTATATTTGAGGGGCGGATACTAATTTTACTTTATTTCAATTCAGGGGACAGGGAGTGGCCCTAAGGGTAGGCCACATATGCTCTATACTTATGTGGCTATTCGGACGAGAAGGGAAGGATAAAGAGGTGTTCCCGAGCGTCGCGGTACAAAATCTCTTTTCCATGCAAATAGTTTGTAGATTTGAGATAAATGATGGTGATGTTGTTTCTTTTTAAATAGTTTCTTATTTGAATATATATTTGCATTATCTTTAGTTTGTTCGGATATATGATGCTTGAAACAGGTACAACGTTGCTATAACAGGTACAAATATACTGCTGGGCAGTGGCAGTGGCCATACTGTCCAGCAGTTTTTTTTTTAGTTCTGCCCAGAATTGTCACGGTCATTGACCGTGACAATTTTTTTAAAAAGGGTCACGGATTTGTCACGGTTTATAACCGTGACAAACGTGTCACGATCAATGACCGTGACACAACCGTGACACAAAATGCGTGTTTTTGTCAAGGTTGTCAATGTCAATGACCATGACACGACCGTGACAAAAAAAGTTGTCTCGCCTCGAAATGTCACGGTTATTGACCTTGACAAGGTGGATTTGTCAAGGTCATTGACCTTGACAAATGGGAAGATTTGGTGTAGTGGATGTTTGGCTACATAACGTTTGGGAGGAATTTGCAGAGCATCGCTCCATAGGATTATGGCATTTCTTAGTGTTCGGATAGACGAAGAGATTCAGTCTCCCCTCCACAAATATGACACCCCACATAACTATGTACTAATCACCTATTAAAGGTAAGAAGCGTATATTCATGGATTATTATAAACAAAACTTAGATGTAGTTGGAATATTTATGTATTAATCTCCTCTCCACACACGCACACTACACAAGAGTGAAAATGATAAAGTGCAGATCAAGTAAAAGCATTAAAAATGGATGTTTCGGTACAAATTGAAATATTTATTACAAATTGAAAAATTGTTTCAAATTTGGGTTATCATAAAAAATGGATTGATATTCGGTAGGAGCAACCAAGTCATCCACACTACTATTTAGACGCCTTGGCGCGTGTTGGACAATTGACCACGGCTCGTTGTTGATATACTCCGAGTAAAACACTTGCTTAACCTTTTGAAATGCACAAACAAACGGCTCATCGCTCACGTGGTCGTTGCTCTTCAACTTGGACAAGTCAACCATGATCAAATTGGTGACAGGATCAACTTTACAAGCATTTTTATCCTCAACTCTTACCCATTCACAGTAAAATACAACCTCTTTGAAACTTATATAATCCAATTCAAATATATTTTGGATTACACCATAGTAAGTCATTTCAGCTTCAACGAGGTTTTTATCTTTTGCGCTCGCTCGAAAGAAAGTAAGAGCCTTGTATGAAATTCCCGAGTTCTGTACATTTGTACTTTCCTCGTACACTTTAGCGCCGAAAATGTAACCGTTCAATCGATACTTTTTGTACTCTTGTGCCACGAACAAGGGTCCAGTGACTAGACGAGCAAGCCTTGATGTCGCATCACCTATCTTTAGGAGCTGAGAATATAGATAAATTAATTATATTAGTGGTAAAATTTTAGTGTAATGTAACATTATATAACGACTGTTTTCATTATAATTACCTCTTGTGTCAACCATAGCCTAAATTCGCTGTCTGATTGTGCCATTGTTTTTTGTCTTTTATTGTTCTCACAGGCTTCATATTTACTTCATATTACAAAATTAATCATGTATAAAATAATCTAACATAATGTTAAACATTATAATATTCGAAACTTAATTTTTCCATTCTTCGACATCTTCATGTGTGTCAAATAGATAACGAGCTACTTGTTCATGTTGTAAACTCGTTAATTTCACTCGTTTTCCCATCACATTACCGCCATCATCGAGGAATTCATCAGTGTCATCAACGCTGGTCGAGTCAAGCATATATTCCCGAGTATATATTGATGACTCCACGGTGATGTATTCCTCTGCGATTGATCCTGCAATATATCGCGTATTCTTGACGTAATCTTTAAAAACTTTCATCAATCTTTCAAACGAATACATCCACCGATATCTAACTGGATCACAAAGAAGTGCCTCGTCGCATAGGTGTACCAACAAGTGAACACTTATGTCAAAGAATGCTGGGGGAAAGTACTTCTCCAATACACAAATCGCTTCGTTCACATCTAATTTTGCGGCCACTATGTGTTATCGATTCACTACCTTCTCACACAATAGGGAGAAGGTAATACTAATTTGCATAATAGCCCTACGCAAATCCTTGTGCTTGGAGAAACAGTGCTTAAACAATAGAGGAACCAATTGCATGATCACATGCCAATCGTGGGACTTAGACTTATGTAAATCATGAGTAACATAATTCACAATCCTTTTCAAGTTGGACGAAAAAGTAGATGGGCCCTTCAAATTATATATTGTGTCTAGAAGCACCTTCCTTTCCTCACTCGTCAAAGTAAACGCACCAGGGGGAATTATTGTCCTTCCCCTAAATTTTTTAAGCTAGAGGATAGACGAAGAGATTCAGTCTCCTCTCCACAAATAGGACACCCCAAATAACCATGTACTACACATCCGGATAATGTCCCATAAGCTGGAAAATCATGAATTGCCCACATCAACATAGCTTTCAGCGTAAACTCTTCTTTTCTAAAAGAGTCAAATGATTGCACACCCTCTTCCCACAACTCATTTAATTCTTCTACCAAAGGAGCCAGGTAGATATCAATGTCTTCACTTGGTGCCTTTGGCCCAGGTATCAATAAAGCCATCATCGAAAATTCAGGTCTCATACACTGTGAAGGAGGAAGGTTGAGTGGGGCTAGGATCACTGGCCATACACTCTGATTGGTGATTATATTTCCAAATGGATTGAAACCATCTGTTGATATAGCCAAACGGATGTTCCGTTGTTCTCGAGCAAAATCGGGATACTCAAAATTCATCCTACGCCAGACAGTAGAATCAATAGGATGACGCATGATATTACCCCCTACTTCTGCCCTAGCATGCCAAGTCATTGCCTCTACAATCCACGATTTATACTTCATTCCCAAACCTTTCAAACTGTTCTTCATAACAGGATAGCTATTTGGAAGTGTATTCACCTTGGGTAATAAGCCCTTCACCCATTTCAGAATTCCCGTCACGCTATTGCCAGACAAACCGTACTGCGTCTTCAAACTGTGCAAACCAACCATGGCATGTAAAGTTATTTGATCTTTCTCACAACCAGAGTATAACGGTTGGGTTGCCTTAAATTTTAAACTTTGGTAGTCATCGTCAAGTTTTATCGTGTTATCTTCACGAGCACTTGAATCTTCTACATCATCAGTAACCTCATTCTCCTCAGCTTCATAAACTCCGTACGCATCATCAACTAAATCCTCTAACATATTATGATCTACTTCGTCCCCTTCTACATCTATTCTACTTATTGAAGGTTGTTGTGAAGGTTGGCCGGGGACAAAAGGAACTTTCAATTCACCGTGAAAACTCCAAAATCGATAACTATCTTGCATACCCGATCTTAACAAATGTAGTTCAACCGTTTTCCACTCAAACACCTTACCATTCTTACACCTAGCACACGGACACGGAAACTCTTCATCATTACGACATCTCTTTGCATATTTCACAAATTCGTTAGCACCTCTGCGAAACACATCCCCCATTCTATTAGTCTCACCCATCCACTCTTTGTATTTCGGATATCCCATCACAGCTACCACAACTAAACACCTATTAAAGGTAAACAAAACTTAGATTTATAGTATGTTTTATTTAATTATCCCATCATTTAATTATTCTATTAAAGGGTAAGTGGTCCTATCCCATTCAAGAATGCATTTTTCTGTAATATACTTAACAACCCATGCACATTGTTACGATTTGAAAAAAATTCGACAGCATATCCCCTTAGTTCTCCAAGTACACGACGTAGATTGGCAGGTGTGAGTGTTATTTCAATTGGTCAATTGAAATAACAGTCACACTTGTCAATCTAGTATGTACACAGAGAACATTAAGATACGACTGCAGAACTTCCTCCAAAAGTAACAACTTTAAGCCAATAAGAATATTATACAGAAATTATACAGTCTCAAACTGTCCAAACGGGACAATTCGAGAGATCTCATTACAGGGGTAATGACTCTCGAACGGGTCTAAGGGCTATTGAATTCGTACGCATAAGAACTAGAATGCTAGTATATATGCGCACTATATTTAATTTCAAGTATGTTTCATATAATGGGTTAATTCAAATACAAAAATCAATTCATGGGTTAATTCAAATACAAAAATAAAGTCATGTATTGACCACATACACACACACACACACACACACTATCTAAGCTGTTCTATAGGAATAAAAACAATATTTTTAAAATATGAAGAGCTCACCAATTTGATCAAAATTTTCAACAACATAGACTAATTGATCTTTATTATAAGACAATTACTACAAATTTACGCGCATCGCCCGAATTCAAAAAGTAATTTAATGACTAAAGTAATACTTTTTTAACTTTAGTTATTCGCCACAAATCTTAAAAAATATTTTATTTTTCATGCTTTTTAAACTTCGGATGCTTTTATCAACTTCGGATGACAATTACTACAAATTTACATTTTTGGATATTATTTTTGGATATTATTTACATTTACATTTTTGGATATTATTTTTGGAAATTTATAGAAAATTACTTATTTATTTACATTTTTAACCCCCTACCCCTTACCCCCACCCTGCCCCACCCCCTACCCCACCCTGCCCCACCCCCCACACATGCACACACACGCACATATATACACACATACACACATATATATACACACAAACATATATATAAATGGAAGAGAGAGAGAGAGAGAGCAGCGTCGAGAGAGAGAGAGAGAGGGAGGGAACGGCGCGGAGGGAAAAAAGAAGGGGGAAAGGGTTTTTGCTGTTAACATTATCACGGTCGTGTCAAGGTCATTGACCGTGACAATTATTTAAAGAATTGTCACGGTCAATGACCGTGACAAGTCCGCGACAAGTAAATTTGTCACGGTCTTGTCACGGTCATTGACCGTGACAACTAATGACCGTGACAAAAAACGCGTGTTTTTTGTCACGGTCAATGACCTTGACAAGGCTGGCCGGCTGAAAGGTGACAATTTGACCATTTTGGTGGAGTGTTCACTTTTTTTTTAATAAATTTGTATGTGGACTTCTTGACCCCTAACCCCGTGTATTGTTCTCTTTACTGATAATGTTCTATTTATTATTGAAAAACAATGCACACATTACTTGGCATGTTCTCATGTTTGCTGCTTCAACAATCAGAGAAACAAAATAAAGGTGGGGGTGGGGGCATGGGTGTTTGGGTTGGGGGGGGGGGGGGGGGAGGAGGGGGGGGAGAGGATATGTTTTTGGGACATCTTTATGTCCTTTTGTTTCTTTTAGCAAAGGAAAATTCAACACTGTGTTTGGTAAAACTAGATAATGCAAAAGCCAAATCGTTAATTAATTTCAAAAGGTTTGTATCTAATAGTCTTGTTCGGCTCGCTGGCAGTTCTTTTTTGGGGTGGGGTGTGAGGAAGTTATGATATAACATCATATTATTTTTACATCTCATAATATTATTCTTAAAATATTTGACAAGTTTATCTCAATTTGGTAGATAGATAAAATGCATGCTGTTTTATATGAATATAACAATACAATATGTAGTTTTACAAATAATGTTCAAAATAAAAGAACAACTCTACTTAAAAACATGACCAATACAAGCTACTATACAAACTGCATCACGTTTTCAGTTAGGGCGAGATATTTTACATCACTGTGAACCTTATAAATTGACCATCACAACCACTTGTTCCTCTCTCAACGGAAGACTTTGAAATATTTTGTAGCCTTCGAGTTTGACCAATGAATTCCTGAATTAACTGGGGTATATACATTATTCTAAGTTCTTGTTTGGTTCGAGCTTTTGTCATTTCGGGAATCCTGTATTGGTAATTTAACATATGTAGTGCAGTCTCATATGCTAAAATTGTATGTATGTGAATTTACTGATTTAAATTCTGGGAAATCACTAAAACTCGAACAAAACAAGCACTGAGGATAAAGTCTAGCTTTACAAATTTGTGGCAGCATTGTCTTGAATTTGGATCAACATTAACTTTAATTATATTAAAATCCTTTAAATTTTACTGTTGTATGGAATGATGGGAAATTCATCATTGTTCTGGAACAGCATGTAAAATTCTGCACGTGATGTTTTGCGCATAATTTACCTTATTTTTTGTGGGGTTTATGATTTGAAGGATAAAGTTATGATTATTGATTTTTTTGCATATGTCATGTTTCTTATGATGATAACTAATGAAGTATAAATTACTCTTGTTTGTCAGACATTTAGAATAACACTAGTATTGAATATAAATAGTTATTTTGTTTGTTACTATTAGTCTTTCAGACCAATAGCATATACACTTCCAAAGGCATTGATATGTTGTACTCTTAGAATTCACTTATTTTATACCAACCCCAATTGTCGGTATTATAAAATAAAAGAAAGTGACTTTGTTAAAATGCAAAGAAGTTGAAATCGAGCTGATGTGTATATATGGTCCGAACGTCAGTTTAAATGTCATGCTGAAATGCTCCATTGCTACTTTTCTCCCCCCCAAAATTGATTCGATACAAGGCATTAGGCATATTTAACCTTCCCGTGATATTTCTCTTTTCGCGTGCATCTCACCCCGCAGCAGTTGGAATGCTGCAACAAGTTAAGCATTATTATTTTTTTATAAAAAAAATGTTTTGATTTAAAAAAAAATAATGGCATGTTCATTTACAATGTTTAAAAAAAGACTCAAATTATTAAAAAAAAATGGGTAAAGGTATTGAAAAATAGGTACAACACAATCGCCTGGGAGGAGGTGTCCGACGATTATGTTGTAATACACAAATTTCCTGCAATATTCCAACTGTTGTGCTTTACCCTCCCCCGACAATTAGTTTGTCATGCAAATAAACACTTGCTTTGTTTGGGAGTTCTTTATTAGTTTGGTTATAAAGTTTAGTCCATGCTTTGTAGAGCCAATATAATCATTCACAAACAAGCCTGGGAGATGGTGTTAACATCAACAGTATTATGTAAAAAATGGAATAACCTGGCAAGACAAACGATTAATACACATTTTGCAATGAGTTGGAGTTGAACAGATGTGTAAAATGGCCTCAGTTGTTTATTGTAGCTATAAAAGAGGTTCAAGTGTAGGCTAAAATAGAGCTACTGTGGAACTAGCTTGAACAAAGGCCAAAATTAAAAATATATAAGACTGGGCTACACATGTATGCAAAGCAGAGCACTTGGTTCCACTGCACAAAATAAAAACAGACTTCTCATTGCCAATCTCATGGTTATAAGGCTTACTCCAACTCCTTTTATGGTGCTATAGTTAGTAGTTCTTTTACTTATAAAAATTGTATTTTAAATATCCATTTCGTTACATATATTACACGAGGCACTTACATATCGCTTGGACTCCAAACCTTTGGAACAAAAAAAGTCAAGAGTAAAACATGTTTAGTGCGAACCACCTCATATTTTCAATTTTCAAATGGACTAATTAAACTAACACAAACTATCAAATAACACGTATCTTTGTTAAAAACAACATTTGTCCAAAGGGGAGACAATTACCTTAAAGCTATTATATAGATAAGACAATTAATCGTTGAGAGCACTCAATAATTGAGTCCAACTAATGATTGGAATTAACGAATATGAAATAAATTTGGCATTTCTAGCATATTAAATTGGTATGTTGTGTTGGTAATTTCACTATTTTAATTTAGGTACCGTAATTTTGGGAAATCGCTTTTTTGAATGACCAAGTAAAACCAACCACAAAATTTCCAATGATTTCGGTTTCGAAAATTTTGCTTTTCGATATGAAAAGTAATAAACCAAAAACATATTTTTTTTCGTACCAAAACGGTATGGTACGGCCCTAATTAAGTTGAATCCAAGTCAAATAAAAAATAAAGTTAATTACACTTTGAGCCCTTCAACTTTGTACCTATTTTCACTTCATCACCTGTACTTTTATTTTCTAGACTTAACCTCCCAACTTTTAAAAACAAAACACTTTACCCTTTGATTGTATTGGTGCTGAGTTTCAAGACAAAAATAATTCGTTTTCACAAGTGGTTGGATATCCTCATGTGCAACACACATGATCAACTTTTTGTCCAAAAATATAACACCGTTATTGTTTGGGGTAAAGTGATGCATTTTTATAAGTTTGGGGGGGGAGGTAAGTCTACAAGATAAAAGAACGGGTGGTGAAATGAAAATAGGTACAAAGTTGGACGGGTCAAAGTGTAATCAACCCTAAAAAAGATGATCAAACTTTATAGATTTACTAGTTTCCGTGATGTTAGATTAATGTATTATATAAGACCATATTGAGACAATTGTGCAAAACACACATACTGCTTACTGATATTTTTAAAAAGATAGCCTCTAAATGATTATCATAATAACAAAATTTCACATATAATGGAAAATGGTTGTCATATCCAGTTTATAAATGAGCTGTAACGAGTCGAGCCCAAATAGCTAGTTTTGTTTTACAACCTAGGATAGTGGGTCATATTTTGTTAATTTCATGTCGTGTTTAAGTCGATACACCCTGACCTATTAGAGTCGTGTATAATTAGTTTCGTTTTATATTGAATTGACATATAGTTAGTTTCGTGTTGTATTAAAATTTCAAAAATATTTGGAGATGGTCGAAGTCATTAGTCGTCAGTTTTAGTGAACTCGTTTCATGTATAGTAGAATTTTACGGATTAATCATATAAGGCTAATTCTTAACTTACTTTTTCGTGTTCATATTGAATTAACGGGTCCTAATACTATAAACCACTATATGTATTACATAATTTAATTAGAACATATTGAACTTGGGGTGGTTATTGATCGGTATCGTCGGTATAGACACGTATGACCATATGATGAATGCTAAGCTTGGGTGGTTATGCATTTTGTAGATATACATTTACCATCTCTGATTGTTGTTTTGTCTTCTCAATGGCAGTGGGAACGTGAATTTATTGACTCATTCACTACGGAGGTAGCAACCATAGTATTGAACATGTGTTTAATCCTTTAAGGTATTCCGTATTTAGGCATAGGTGTGTGATAATAGGATTGTTGTATTCATCTAATTTTTGGAATTTTTTTATTCAATGGTCCTATCATTGTGTATGATGCAATCCTTATTGTCCTATTACGCATTTGTCCATGGTTGTATACATAATAACCATCTTTTTTGTTTGCATTTATCTATGAAGCACCGACACTCTTCCAGAGGCGATGAATCTTGTTTGACACGCTCTGACACGTCCCGACATGCTGGGACTTGCGACTCCCAGAGTGTCCTCTTTTTTTTGTTGGACACGCTCCCGACACGCTGAGACACGCTCCTGACACGCTCACAACACGCTAGTCCTTGTTTTTTTTTTCCTATTTCCTCTTCATTCTTTGTTATTTTTCTTTCCCTTTTCTTTGTTTTATTTCTTTGTTGTTTCTCCCTCTTTATTTTATGCAACTACAGCAAAAAAAAAACGATTAGAAACAACAAAAAAATAAATAAATAAAAGAAACAAAAAAAAGTGTGTTTGAATGTTAAATGCAACTAATGTGATGGTGATTCTGTTTTATTTATTATTTTTAATGTTAAAGTGTGTTTGAATATTGTTTTATATGGTCCATTTTTTTAATTTTATTATGTTAAATGCTCTAATAATGTATTTTATGAAAAAAAATTGTTTTATTTCTTTAATATATATTTAAATATGTATTATATATTATACGTATCCTAGCGTATCGTATCCTAATTTTTAGAAAATTCACGTGTTACGTGTCGTGTCGAAACATGTATTGCGTGTCGAGTCCGTGCTTCATAGGCATTTATAAGGATTTTCATGTGAGAATGTTTTTCCTTTTGTCGTGTGAAGGTTAATGCTCTTTTGATTTTATGAAGTATGGATATGTTTATTCATGTTCTCTAGCAAAGTTGCGTGAATGTCATGCAGTCTAATTGTTCATTCAATAAATTTTACAGGATTCATGTTATCGTGGAATACCTCAAATCAATATTTTATTTTAATCTACTAACATAACCCGTCGTATGATAAAGAATGGAGAGTTTGAAAAGATTCTATATAAATATCATGTTTTGAAACGAAATTCATTTTGGTTGACGCACGTGAGGCATTATGAAAACTTTGGAACTTGATCTCATGTCTCCAAGTTCCCAGAGGTATTGAATGAATTTTTGAGCATACACTACTCGAGGAACCTTAGCATGATTTTTTTTTCCTTTACACCATTCGCTTTTTATTTTTATTTTTCTAAGACACCTTCATTTTCATCTTGATTCCACCACCTTCATCATATTTGATTTCATTTTAGTTCCATGGGTAGTGATAGCATGTGCTTAAGTAAGGGCACATGATATTAGCTAAAATTAGAAAATGTAAAACAAACATAGCTCGTAGACATTTAAATTCCCACCTCCTCCACTATCTCGATTATACACATACTCACTCTTGAAAACAAAAAAACAATTAATGCCTACATTCTCTCTCCCCCATTTACTTCCCACTTTAACTTCTTGTTTTTTTAATTGAATATTGTTTTTTACAGATTTAACATTAAAAACAGTTTTTACATTTTTTTTTATTTGATTATTTAAAAACATGTTTAGTATATAAAAAATGTTTTAAAGTTTTCTTATTGTAAGCAAAATTGTTAGTTTTTACATCTTTATTATTTGATTATTTAGTGATAACATGTGCCCTAAGGCACATGATATTAGCTAAAATTAGAAAGTGTAAAACAAACATAACTCCTAGGCACTTAAATTCTCACCTCCTCCACTATTTCGGTTATACACATACTCACTCTTGAAAACAAAAGAACAATTAATGCATACATTCTCTCTCCCCCATTAACTCCCCACTTTAACTTCTTCTTGTTTTTTTAATTGAATATTGTTGTTTACAGATTTAACATTAAAAACAATTTTTACATTTTTTTTATTTGATTATTTACAAACATGTTTAGTATATAAAAAATGTTTTAAAGTTTTCTTATTGTAAGCAAAACTGTTAGTTTTTACATCTTTTTTATTTGATTATTTAAAAACATGTTTAGTATATAAAAATTGTTTTAAAGTTTTCTTATTGTAAATAAAACTGTTTTGTCTATACAAAAAACAGTTTTTAAAACAAATTTGTTTTTCTTAGAAATATGTTTTACAGTTTTTTTTTAATAAAAATATGTTTTACAAAAACTGTTTTTAGACAAAATAGATTTTCTTTTAATAAAAAGGTATAAAACAATAAACATTGTTTTAATAAAAAATATTTTTATTTACAAAAAATAATAATTTTTTAATTTTAATTGTAATAAAAACGGTTTAATTTTAATAAAAAAAACTGTTTAATTTGATGCCTTAGACTCGTGATTGATTATTACCACTGGCGCGGACCCACATTCAACAAATGATGCGAGTCCGGGAATGTGAGTCTGCGCCAGCGGCACTAATAAATCGCGATATCATGTCAATAAACATTATTTTTTTACTTATGAAAAATATTTTTTTTAATTAAAAAAAAATTGTTTACGTTTAATAAAAAAAATGTTTACTTAAAATAAAAAAAACTGTTTGCTTTTAATTAAAAAAAACGTTTTTTATTTTTATTTCAATAGAAAAAACTATTTTTTTATATAAAAAACTGTTTTTATATTAAAAACTTGTTTATTTAAAAAAAAACTGTTTACAAACCTGTTTTTATACCTTTTTATTAATAGAAAATCTGTTTTGTCTACAAACAGTTTTTGTAAAACATATTATTATAAAAAAAAAAAACTGTAAAGTATATTTCTAAGAAAAAAAAACTTAAAAACATTTCTTTATATAGACAAAACAATTGTATTTACAATAAAAAAAGCTGTAAAACGATTTTTATATACAAAACAAGTTTTTAAATAATCAAATAAAAAAGTTGTACAAACTATTGTTAATGTTAAATATGTAAAAAAATGTACAACTAACAAAACAAGAAGAATTTAAAGTGGGGAGTTAATGGGGGAGAGAGAATGTAGGCATTAATTGTTATTTTGTTTTCAAGATTGAGTATGTGTATAAACGAGATAGTGGAGGAGGTGAGAATTTAAGGGCCTGTTTGGTTCTCTATTCAGAAAATTCGATTTAAACACTGTTTTTAAATACAGTTTTAAAATTCAGTTTTTTGTGTTTATAATTATTGGTGTGCGTTTGGTAAAGTTGTTTTTAAATACAGTTTTTTGAAAATTTGACAAAATTGACAAATATGTATATTTATATCATACATATGCGTGTGTGTGTGTGTGTGTGTGTATATATATATATATATGTATGTACATATAAACATACATAAAACTTTCATACATACATGATACATGAATGTATACATACATCATAAATTATATACATGTACATTTAATAACATGTATTTTTAGGTATATTTAATGAGGTATGTTGTGGAGTATATATATATATATATATATATATATATAAAACTTTCATACATACATGATACATGAATGTATACATATACATACATACATACATCATAAATTATATACACGTACATTTAATATCATGTATTTTTAGGTATATTTAATGAGGTATGTTAGGGAGTTTAACTCTCTCTCTCTCTCTCTCTCTCTCTCTCTCTCTCTCTCTCTCTCTATATATATATATATATATATATATATAATGATGTCGCATATATAATTCACTATAAAATTATATACATACATAGATTGATAATATTTTTTAATACATATGTACTATATGTATATTTTATATTATTCCATACATTAATAACATATGTATAAAACTATATATAAGTATCATGTATCTATTGATAATATTATTTAACTTTATATTATTCCATACGTAATTTTGTGTATATGTACATATATATTTTTTATTTATAAGAATTACACACATTAATGTATTATGTATGTATATTATATATTAAGGTATAATTGCTTTAAAATATTAAGAATGAATAATTCTGAGTTGAAAAATAAAAAAAAAGATGTTATAAAACACCCAAAATCTGTTTTCTGAAAAACTTGATTATAACACAGGAATATTATAATTCTGTGTTTAAAAACAGGTTGCCAAACGAAGATTTTTATCAGAATTGTATTTAAACACAGAAAACAGAATTATAGTTGCAAACCAAACAGGCCCTAAGTGTCTAGAAGTTATGTTTATTTTACACTTTCTAATTTTAGCTAATGACTACCCTAGTTCCATATTTAGTGGATTTTGATACATTGTAGATGATACTAAAATTTCATAATGACTGTAACTAATTGACTGATTTACGCCGGCATTTAAGTTTTCCAAATGAAACAGCTTGAATTATACTTTGGAACTGGTTCCCTATGTCAAAACCGCTCCTTACTCGGGTTATGAATAAGATTAAATTATATCATATGGTCATGTTTTGTCTGTTGAGTAGTTAAATACAACACTGAAGTCTATATATAAGTGCTCAAACGAATTTTAGTTAATTCTATATCCCTAACACCAGTCTCATATTTGATTTATCACATCTTTTAATTCGGTTGTTTTGTTTAAATTGATTTTTAATGTATATTTTCAAAACTCTATAACAAATATTTCAATTAGGTTGTTTTTAATTAAAAATGCATATCGCTAGGGCCTGACCAGATGATGATCACTAAGCCTCACCACATCAGGCCTTCCATTGCCGATGATCAATGGATGAAAGTCATTCCATCTTATGTATGAATAAAAAGCATATATTTCATAGTTGATATCCTCTAGGATTATTGATTCCATGCCTTGAGTATGCACCATACCCACCAATAGCCCCCACCCCACACGCATAAAAACAAGATTATGATTTCATTAATTTAATTTGTAAGTACAGTTAACAAGGTAATATATGAGTGACGTCCATTGTTGATGCAGGTTGAGGTCGCGTTGAAACACCTTATACTATCTAACTATGCCATGCGAACACATAAACACTTAATTTTAATTATATTCAAGACATAATACTTAGAGCTGCGATTACCCCACCCTCTCATCATTGTCAACAAATAGAATACATTGAGTAACAAGTGATATTTTGCTCCTTGTTTTGTTAGTCCATGTTGGATTTTGTTCTAATTTAGTCTCACCAAAGGTAATTTAGTGATGATTCGTGCATAGTGATAAATTATTTGCATATATTTTTAGGCTAAGAAAAAATTCAGTTGACAAGTCACTACACATTGTCACTACCACAAGTCCCTGTGAACAACATATCTACAAGCCTATTCCTCCGGGTAAATCAGATATATGTAAATTCAGAGGACATAAAAGGTATACATTGATTTAACTTTCCTTCTCAAATTGAATAGATCGTGATGGTGAACTCAAAAATAGTCCAATAATTGCTTAAATTGGAACATAACTACAGTGTGGGAAAGGGTCTATACATGCATCATGCCAAAGCTTCTCGTCAGTTTCTATGCACACAACCACAAGCATTGGTCTTAATCAAGAAAGCTTTCCCATATCAGCATGACATTCGATGTAAACATTGGACAAATGTTGTTGGCACTGCCACGCTACAGTTGCCACGTTAGCACAAACTGCCACGACAACACCGCATGATCATTTCTCGACGACCTCATAAGAAAATTCGTCGCGAAGTCCTGATACAGCACTGCACGGATGCCGGTGCGACATGAGTCATGACTGCCACATAAGTATTTTTCGACAATCCAAGAAAGATGCAGCTCCAAACCAAAGCCTATGGGGAAGTTATTGAAATATCAAAAA
This sequence comes from Sambucus nigra, assembly GCA_949130495.1. Classification (NCBI taxonomy): domain Eukaryota; kingdom Viridiplantae; phylum Streptophyta; class Magnoliopsida; order Dipsacales; family Adoxaceae; genus Sambucus; species Sambucus nigra. Next base: position 657,925,328 of record OX422213.1, on the reverse strand, counting down.
GTCATATTAAGATAAATTAAATTAAAAAATGTGGAGGAAAAAAGTAACACCTCTTAGGTGACCAATACGGCAGACCATCAACTTGGACTAAAAAGCATCTGGCACAAAATCACACAAATTTGTGTCAATATCCATTTTCAATTGTTAATTCATGTTACCAAAATTAGAGTAGCCATTGGCGGTTGAAAATAAGACATACCTTGATCAAAGATCAATCTTGATTAATTGCTCCATCGATCTGCCTTCTTGAAAGAAATGCACTCTAATGGAATCTCGGAGTTTCTCTCCCACCTCAGAAATAGTGTGTTATGAGATGACTCTAGATGGTGTAGAGGTCTCTATTTATAAGGGGAAGAGGGCCGGAATCCTAGTCAAGGTGGGACTCTTTCAAGTCTCCCACTAATGCCACTAACCATCATGTGACTAACGGATAAGGTTTACCCAAATCTTTTAATATCTTTATTTATCACATTCCTAATTAATTATCTGACATTTATTAAAACCACATAAACGGGAAATTCGGAATTTAATACAATTGAAATTAAATAATTAATTTCGTCACTTAACATTAATTTCCAACAGTCTCCCACTTGGTCTTAATAATTCGCATAATTAGATTAGGTATCATAAGGTGCACAATCATTGATAAATTTATTTTGCTGAAAATCAAATGATTCACGGATGCGAGTCATGGCGGTTCCATACTATTCAAGAGCATGGTTCCTTCCATGTACCACAACACCAATGTTTTATTCAACTAAGCCTTTAATACTGGGTATCATAATGGCCTCATAATGTCCTTTTCAATAAGGACTATTTCTGTTAACAATAATTCATAATTTTATGCATGCTTTCTCAAAAGACAGAAATAATTGAAATCAGAAACACTTTTATTAAATTCAAGTAATGGTGTCAAACAACTAAGCCAAAATAGCAATCATAGTCTAACTAATCGAGACCCATCTCTTTGACATGTTCCATAAAGGTCTTCGGAGATGGTCCTTTCGTAAGAGGATCTGCTATGTTATCACGCGTACTGATGTGATCAATTGACACTCTTTGTTTCTGAATTTCTTCTTTAAATGATAGGTATTTCATTCAACGTGCTTAGTTACTTTAGGAATACCTAACATTTCTTCATAAAGAATATTGCAGCGACATTATCATAATATTTCAGTGACTTGATAATAGTGTCGACAACTCCAAGTCCCGAAATGAAGTCACGCTGCCAAAATACATAAGTTGTAGCATCAAGCATACTACAAACTCAGCTTTCACAATACTTAATGGATGGTTTGTGTTGCACTCCTTCATTATATTGGTTGATAAACCAAAACAAACATACTTAAGCAAGAGTGAACTTCGTACCATCCGTACAAACAGTAAATCTGAGTCACAATAATTTTTCATATTTAAATGAACACATACATCATAAATGTGAGCATATAGTCCTTTAAGTATCTCATCACTTCATACACAACTTTTAAACCCATAAAATTATTTTGATTCTCTACTTTCTAAATCTGTGCTTGTATATAGAGAAAATATATAAACTTACTCCCACTGATCTTAATGTGTATACAAATATACAACGATTAAAAAAAATAATGATATTATTTCTTAAAATGCGTCATGTGGGAAACTTATGTTTATAAAATGATCTCCTAAACATATACGCATGGTTTATTAGAATTCAAAAAGTAATTTTCACATCCACTTCATGTAACTCTCAATCATAATGAGCTACTAATGTCATAGGAATTCCATGTCCTTACATATAATTGAGAAGGTTCATTTATAACCTTTTCTTCATTAATAGTGAAATATTTTACTACAATTTAGATTTATCTCGTTTAACTACCGTTAGTGTCGCGTTTGGTCTTGATGACCCCCTTATACCCGACTTTAGTGCATCAATTATGTAATTCAACGAGATTTCAACCTTAGTTGTAGTCCATTAGTTTCACTTCTTATGACTTTTGAAAATAAAACCATGTCATTATTTATTCCTACGCCAAATTCATGTTCATGCAGATACACCACATAATCATCGAGGATAGTAGACCTTTTAAGATCTTCTTAATACTATTCCTTATGATTATATCTACATTTCTCTCACGGTGACAATACTATCATTTAGTGGTTGACCATTTATTTGTTCTTTGTTGTTTAGACAATCTAACAACTAAAAGAACAAGGATTCAAGAAGGTTATCGTTAATGGGATAAGTACCCTACCTTCCTTTATAACCTCAAGAAGGTTATCGATAATGGGATAAGTACCCTACCTTCCTTTATAACCATATTTCATGATTTTCTACTACCACTAATTTCACCTTTCATAATGAATTTGACTTTAATGCAATAAATACGTGTCAATGACAATTATATGATCTATGTAGGTCCACTTTAAGGGAAGTTTCTCATAATCTCCCACTTGGGCCACATAGGTCATCCTTATATTAGACATCGTAATACCTTAAGAGCACAACTTGACTATCAAAATTTGTAAGACACATTTCAAAAATCTTGTCCACGAAAATTATGAAAAAGAGTCTAGATTTAATTTGGTACAAGATTTAAAGAGTTTCATAAAAAAAAAACGCTACGATTATGATGCAGGATCAAACAAACCTTTAAAGAACTATGTCCAAATTTTATTTTGTACAAAACATCAAAACTAAATTCATAACCCTTGAAAAAATATACATCAAAAGATTCTTTAGAACATATCCCTCACGATCAAGTTTAGACAAACATTTTCCAAAAGAAATTGAGGGTTTATGAAAACAAATGGCGATTTGATTCCCCAAGAACAAAATAAAAGAATCTTATTAGCATTTCTAGTTTGTTTTGTAAGAAATCCTTGCATCAAAAGTAAATACTTTCTATAACATAGTAAGTATAACTTGAAAACTCTACTGAGATGAAAAACTCATTTCAAATCATAAAAGATACATATTATCTTTATCATTATTAGTCCGAGTGTGCAATATGTAAACAAACTTAATTTGTTTAACCAAATTAAATATGAAATTTTAGAGAAATAAAATGAGATACAATAATATGTGATAAGATAATGAGATAAATTGCTCACTTCATTAATGCTTTGATTTAACAACACACACATCGATTACATGATAAATTGAGTGCATAACCGTGAGTTTTTGTCAGTAGTAACCATGAACTATCGATTATATGATGCTTGTAGATTACTTTATTGGGTATAATGTTATTTCATTATATTGTACACGACATTTGTGCACAACTTATTTTCACATACTATAATAACGTATGTGATCTATGATGTTCATTCAATCACTCAAAATTGATTCCTTGTAAGGAATTACCTTGCTTGAAGAAATAAACTCAATATACCCCATTAATATCTTTACAATTATAAGCATTATGAGTTACTACTACCATCATCTTTACATTTAATATTCATTGCCATTCTAGTTGGGTCACTGTAGTGACTACCAAACATTTCATAATATGAATATTACATTACGTAAAGACTTACATACACAAGTCAATAAATTTTTCACTTATTTTCATTAAATATCGCATGATCAATAAGCTAAATTATTCATGTTTATGGTTTTCATAAACTTAATTGGTGATATGATAGTGACAGAAATTATGGCATCTGTTTTTGACGACCATTATTACCTTCCCAATATATATCACCACTAACATTTTGTTCAATTATTGTAATCACAATAAATGAATAAACAATAATATGTATGCAACATCATAAAGTATGATCATCCTAGCATTCAATATCATACATGGACCCGTAAGCAACCAAAATATGCATGATATTAATGCATTAGTCCAATATTTATATCTTCTGGAATGGAGCACTTTAATGAACACCAAACCATATATTATATAAATATAAGAGATACGCATACATGTGCAAATTATCCGTAATACATGAATAATTATATTATTGTCTATTCCTTAATTTGAAATTCACGAAAAATTAGACATAATGTGAAAATCAAATAGACAAAGAGTTTACATGAGATATTACACAAATAATAGTAAATGGAAGACATAAATCATTTACTTTCGCTTCATCACTTATGTATGAGTAACAAATCAGAAATATTGACCCAAATCATTCATGGTCATACTAATGCACAATGTGGTTATAATCACAATTATCATACTAGTGACATATGTAAATATGACTTTTTAACATTGATGCCAATTATTTAACATTTACAAAAATTCCAATGTTTATTTGATTCAAATTTCAGCATGTGTTGCGCTTCAATTTAACCTTATAACAAACATTAGGATAATCTGAAATGACTACAAGTATAGTATCTTCACATGTAATCTTAGCCTGTATTTGGCATTTGATTAAACTGAATGAATACCTACTTATGAGTCTCAAAATTTGCAAGTCATGCATTCAAATATGCATGCATGCAACGAATAAATCTAGTATCCGCACATATGAATTGTAGCCCGTGTTTGGCATTTAATTCAACTTAATGGGAGTACTAGCCTTAAAATAAATAATAATTCAGATTTTCAACCACATGAATCGTTGGCCTGTGTTTGGCACGAGACTCATTAAAACATGAATATCATAATATTCAACAATATGAATCATTGGCCTGTGTTTGGCACGAGATTCATCAAAATATGAATATTAACAATAACACAAGTCTAATATCCGACCATATGAAATATGTTGGCATGTGTTTCGCACGAATATTCAACTAAAAAGGATCATTAGAGCAAGGTTTTATCACAGTTTTATATAAAACCTACATGAAATATGGGAAAACTTAAATTTTACACACAACAAAAATTGCAAGGGTCGAATATTGAATTGTTGACTAAAATTTTGGTATATTTCATCTACATTCCGAATATCACGTAATCTGTGTTAATCATCACATAATATTCAGATTGTAAAGATATATTACCCTATAATTCATTTATCATGGTCCCATAATTTTGGCATCTGTGTTTGTTGCCTAATTCATTTAATACCATGATTAATGGACTTAATGTCAACTATTCTGTTTTTACAAAACTGGTTCTAATGTTGTTCAATTCAGATATTAGCATGTGTTGCGCCTCAATCCAATTTTATAACTAACATTAGAATAAGTCTTTAATGAATGTAAGTATATTATTCGTACATGCAGTCTCAGCCTGTGTTTTGCCTTTGACTTAACTCAAATGAATAATTGTTTACATGTCTCAACTTAAATATAGTTAATCATGCATTAATATTAACTATAATATATAATCTATCAGTAATCACAAAGATACCAATAGTAGCTCGAATGCCTCAAAAACATAATTGCCCAGGTATAAAAACACGTAATACATGAATTTTGCCAAAAATGGAAAAAATGAGTTTTCACCATGGAATTGAAGTAAAACATGCCAGAAAATCAAAACTTTTTGCGAAACGTTAATATCAATTTTCTGTAAAGAGTTATAAGCCCCGAGATTATTTTCTAAAATGGCAAAAACGGAATTTTGAGGGCCTTAACGACGTCAAAACGCAAAAGTAAGGTGGTGCCCATTGTTTATAATGGGTTTTGTTTATTTTGACGTTTCCAGTCGACCACGTCAGTTTCGTAAAATTCCGAGCAAGTTTTGACCTTTCATTCTCAACAGTGAATATTGGCCACAGAAGAAAAACGTCACATAAAATCTCAGACACACTTTAAGAGCAGATTTAATGACAGAAAGAAGACGTCGCAGAAGGTCTCAGGCACAAAAACAATTTAATGACATAAATAAAATGTCGCAGAAAGTCTCAGGCACATATATCATTAAAGACGAACATCAATAAGGAAAATCATGAGATCTTAAACTTTAGCTCTGATACCACATATAAAATCATTCTTAAGAACACCCTAATATTAATCATGAACACATTAATATGATTAAAGTTTAACATACAATTGTTCCTAATAAAAGGATCTTAGATCTTCATGTTTTCACAAAATACGTCTAAAAGATAGAAAATAAGACATACCTTGATCAAAGATCAATCTTGATTAATTTCTCCATCGATCTGCCTTCTTGGAAAAAATGCACTCTAATGGAATCTCGGAGTCTCTCTCCCACCTCAGAAATAGTGTGTTATGAGATGACTCTAGATGGTGTAGAGGTCTCTATTTATAAGGGGAAGAGGGCCGGAATCCTAGTCAAGGTGGGACTCTTTCAAGTCTCCCACTAATGCCACTAACCATCATGTGACTAACGGATAAGGTTTACCCAAATCTTTTAATATCTTTATTTATCACATTCCTAATTAATTATCTGACATTTATTAAAACCACATAAACGGGAAATTCGGAATTTAATACAATTGAAATTAAATAATTAATTTCATCACTTAACATTAATTTCCAACAATAATCAGTTATGTATACCCGAAATGAATTAACATGAAAAGAAATACTTTATTTATTTGAGGCAAAAAGGAGCAAATGGCCTTATAAGGCCAACTTGAGTCTTATGTCAACCTTCTCCAAAGACACTATTTTCTAGAATCAAAGAATGTAAACAATTGACCAAGGAAACCAAGTCCAATAGCCAAGACTGATAAAGTATTGAAATTTGGGAAAAATGACTTTTATGTGACACCACAATTAAGATGTGAGTGTGGATACCATAAGTAATTACCATCATTAAACCTCAACAAGACAAAAAAATGAAATCGGGGAAAAAATGACTTTTACGTGACCCCACAATTAAGATACTCTAAAAACATAGGTTGAAAATCAAAAGAAAATAAACAAGAAAATGGAACAACTCAGTGCTGCTGCAAAAAATATAAATAAAGGGGATGCAGTGAATCCTTTATTATCCCCAGATAAGGAACAATCTTTTTTGTTTTTTATTCTCGTGAGACCTTCCCCGACCGGCACCACTTTGTGAACACTGCCGGGAATCTAAATCACGGATCCTGTTTCCCCTAGCCCACAGTGCTGGACCAAGTAAATCAGGGACTTGCATATGCGGTCAGTAGGAATCGATTCCTTTTTGAGAGAGCCTTTGAGGTTGCCTCTATTACAAACACTGCTACGCCCCTGGGGGTGATAAAGAACAATCTCATTCTCACACACCTAGCGCTGTGTTTTTTTTCCGAACTTTCCGATTTTTCCGATTTCCGATTCGATTTTTTCCGAATTTGGAATGAAATTTTAGTTTGCCGATTTCCGATTTTTCCGAAAAAAATCGGATCGGAAATAATTCTGAATTTCCGATTTTCCGATTTTTCTGATCTGACTTTTCCGAAACTATGCCGATCCGATTTTTCCGATTTTTTTCCGAATTATTTCCGATTTTTTTGGAATTATTTTTCGATTTCCGATTTTTTCGATTTCTTTTTCGATTTTTTGAAAGTTTCCCATATCCCACATCGGTTGGGAGAGGGAGAGGGCTCCAAAATATGCTCTATAAAAGGAGATTATCCTCCTAACTTCTACACAAATGAAAAATGAGCCAAATCCTCATGTGTTTACATGTTGGGTTAAATCATTTTCATTGTTTCTTTAAAATGAGAATTTCGAGTAATCGAAAATCCATAATTTATTTTTTTGAAATTTTGGAATTTCCGAAATTTCTGGATTTTTAATATATTTTGTGAATTTCCGATTTTTTCCGATATTCCGGCCGATTTTTCCGAATTCGGAATTTTTTTTAATTTTCCGAAAAAATCGGATCGGAAATCGGGATAGTTATTTTATTTCCTAAAAAATCGGAATTTTTTCCGAATAGGCATTTTCCGATCCGATCCGGTCGAAACACAGCGCTACACACACCCTTTTCTATGCTTAAAGGAAAAAAGGGAAGAAACAAATTGCCATGATAGTCACTTCCAATTCTTTATGGATAAAACACGTGTGTTATGAAATTACGGTTTTTGTCAGTGCATATTATGCCCAAGCTCATTGTAAGATGCTAAATTCACTCACCCATGGATGTTCAAACATACAATAACAATCAGACAGTGCGTGCATATCTACAAAATGCATATCACCCCATGGTAAGTATCAATCATACATGTATATAATGACAAATATTTTAAGTAGTTGGTTCTCTTCATAACTCATTCCAGTCGTAATGTGTCCCATGCATAATTTTGTCTACTGACTGTACGGAGATCACTATGTGGAATCAGTATCTGACCTATTGTTAACATGTCCAACCCTCTTATTTTCATTAGTTTATAGATAATAACTTAAGGGAACCTAAAAAATACCAGCATTGGAATCCCCACTCCTCCCCAAACTAAAAAATGAAATTTGAAAATTACTAACTAAAATAGATACAAATATCACATGCTTGGCATTTTCCAATTAAGTCTCACCTTAATACGGGTCTGAATATAATTTTCACCGCATGTATTTATTTTCAATTCGTGAAAATAAGCCATTAGGTCTAAAAGAACATGAAGAATCATTTAGAATAGAAGATATTACTAGGTACTATTATGGAACATTACCAAAAACTGTATATGTGAACAAAAAGTTGAAAAACTATAAATCCCAACCAAAAAAATCTTTTCCATGATAAAAAAGGGCAATTTACAATTAGGTCCCATGTTAATAATTTTTAAACATTGAAAGACAATTTATTATTAGGTCCACTTATTATGCCACTAACTTGGACTCCTACAAGAAGAGAATTAGTGGACCTAAGTGTTTAAAATTTGTCAAAATTACTTTAATGTTTAAAATTTGTTTTCGAGGGACCTAAGAGTACTTTCCCCCCCAAAAAAAATCGCAAACCACTACCAGAGGACCAGACTTAACTAATCGCAAGTGTCCAGTGGGATGCCAAATCTTAAAAAGAAAACTATATGTAATTAAAAAAAACCTTAGTCAAAATAAAAAGAAAAGAAAATTAGAATCGTCTTATGCTTGAGAAGGGAAGATGTAATAAACAAGGATGCAATAGGACAAGGAAATTGTCTCTTTTCCCAATGTTAGTTTATTTATGAATAAAAAACATGGGTCTTTATTACTACAGGAACATGCCTTTCATTCAGGTTTAAGACAGAAGTTGGTTTCAATTTGTACCAATAAGCTCATAGTGCCCCCACATGCTTTTCACAATTGGGTTCCTGAGTGCCCTTGAATGCAATCACAATAGTGCCAAGATCACTTTCTACCCCAACAAATGCAATTGGATTTGTTTTCTCCTAAGATAAAAAAAAAATATTTAAAATTTTTATACAGGTCGATTGCAATTCAAAATGTATGTATTAATCCAGCCACGAAATCTATAGTTAACTTGACTGATTTAGTTAGAGAACAGTACAGTTCTCATACCAACTCCCACAGTTCGCAGAAGTTAAATTTGGGCCCAGTTATTTTTCGTTAAATTAGCAGCCTAATACTCAATTTCTCCTATTTCTCCTACCTCTCCTTAGCCCACCCGTTTGGCTACCCAACCTACCCAGCCCAGTTGGAATTTATTTAAGCGCAGAAACAAGATGGTTCTTAGTTTTCAGACCAGTGGGAATTTAATGGAAGAAAACATCCCTATTTTGAGGTCTCATACAAATAAAATAAATTCCACCATCAAAGTCTAGTGAAAATGGCAGTGTGGAAAGTGGAACTTCCTATCAACCGAACTCCCACTATTAACCCTCCAGGTACTTCTCTGTGAATCTTAAATTGCTTTCTGAAGCTACTGAATTATATAGGAAAGAGAATCCAATTAGTATTCCCCTAACCATATTTCAAAACGGGGCATCACTAAATAGGCCGAACAGGACAGAGCTGCTATCGATGATGAGCCAAAAGATTAATTGATGAAGACATCGCACAAACTCTAAGTGAAACCCAAGATCAATAGTCTGCATCACATAGATCATCAAACTCATTGTTGAAATTAACTAGTTCAGAGATGAACATATAAAATTTATTTAAAAAGTCTACGACATACAGATTAGCTTTGGGATCACTTTGTTGCCCTTTTTCTTGTATTGGGTCATCATTTTGTCACATCCACGGAACAAACTTATAAAGCCACGACCAGCAAGAACAAAACCTGTAGTTGCGAGCGCAAGCTGTGATGACGACGGGAGGGAGTTCTGGAGCGTGTTTGGGCCATCTGCTTGCTACAATGAGGCCTATATTTGAACACCAACATTCCATTCAGGCTTTCTTTGTGGACTTCAAGGCCAACCGACATGCGAGGCCAGAAAATGAGGGGAAGCAGCCCATGCTTGAACCCCACCAGCTATCTGGGACCGTTTTGGTCCATCCTCTGCCAATTGAACCCATAGCATTGGTCATTTACGACGAAGGCCACAAATTTAAGGTCAACCCATTCACGACTGAAGACCATGAAATTCCCTCTATGATGCCACCAACCTATAGGGATAGTAAGTCTTCTTTTGTCCAAGTTAACGAGAGGTGTTATGGTTTCCAAGAAAAGTAGCGACATGGTGCACGCTTGTCAAATTGGAGAATGTGGGGGTTTCAAGGACCCCGGGAGAGTACCCTGGGGAAGACATGGTCGGGGTTTCTGAGAGAAGAGGACATCCAAGTCGAGGAAGGCATAGGTCCATAGGCGGCGTGTAGTGACGGAGATGTAACATAGGCGTCACCTTAACCTCCTAGAGAACTCTCTTCATGGGGCTCTCTGGATTGACTCCGTTGTTTTTATGGAAATATGCATTCAGACACCGAGGTCAGTGTGAAAATTTGGCCTCGAGGCTCGAGTGGAAGGTTGAATTTTGGTCAAGGAATAGAAGGATAAATTTTATTTGTTGTGTCCAAGGGCAAGGTTAAATGCGAGCACGGAATAAAAGATGGTTGCTATTGCAAGGGTTAAAAATGAGGTAGCCTAGAATCAAACAACGGAGGAGGATACATGGCACAAGAAACTCAGGCAATGATGATGGATGCTACTGCCCCACATCAGACAACTTTTAAGTGTTATAAATGTGGATATTGCGGGTCTTAGGATGTCAAATTGCCTGAAGAAGAAGAAACACTCCATACTCGTCAACAATGGCATAAATATAGAAGATCTGGTTGAGGAGGAATTTCAGAGAAAGGTGTCGTTTGCCCTTTTAAGCTTGAGGTCGAGCTTTTTTAAGAGTGGGAGTGACAAGAAGTGTGGGCTGGGGGTGAACCTAGAAAAAGAGGGGAGATTTAAACGTTGATTTTTTAATTTTACATTTAATTGAGGTAACTAATCACTAAAGATATTTTAGGTACATAATTCTCTAGTTTCATCTTTGTTAGGAATCTTTGGGCCCAGGTTTTGTAATGCCTAATTGAAGGGCTTCGTCTCTGTAATTCAGAATTAATATTAAGATATTATGAGAGGAAAGCTTTAACTTGAGATATTGAATTTTGTTTTGGTACCGTTCTTCCGTTGTGTGTAGTATGTAAGTCAATATCTCATTACTGCAATTGTGAGTCCCTTAAAATTTGAACATCAACCATGTACCACATCTTCCAATCTAGTTATATTGTTGTGAGATTAATGTAGTAACACTACACATGCTACAAAATTGAAATGACAAAATGAGGTGAATCAGCTGTCATTTAAATCTTGACATAAATTTCCCCACTTTTCTTACTTTTACGATGAACAGTTAACAAAATATATTATTGGAATCTTAAAATCGTTATCATCGCATCATAAGTAGCATACATGTCATAGCATAACTTCTGGATCTGGGAAAAGAGGAACATACTAAACTTTGCCTTTAATTTTATCACTCAACTAATTTAGGAGGAGCAGAAACAAAATGTTATCACTCAAGTAATGCATGACATACTTCGTACTTCCCATATTTAAAACATTTCAATGGTGTCCAAGGTATACCCGGAAAATTAAGCATTATGGGACCAAATATAGATTCAAGAAATTCACCCATAATTTACGAGACAACGAAATTACTAACTGACGAAGAATATGGCAATGAAAATTAGGATGTCAAAATATATAGTTATCAATCCCATTCAGTGTTACAAAAGACTCCCAAAGGAAAATCTGGAACATATACCGGAACTTTGAGTTGGAACATATAGGAATCCAACAAATATCCATCCGAACGAGAAACTTTCCTCTTATCAATACGGGATTCAATAATAGGACTTTGTTGTTTAGTTCTACCACCTGAAACACAAAAAATGTCACAACTGCAATGTAAGATAAAAAAGTTCAAAAAGTAAGAAAAATATTATCCAACTTAGTTCTCATTTTTTGGGCAAAATCCACACAGCTAAGTGATAGGTTTTTGGCATGGATAATAAAAACTGAGCAGGATTATTTGTGGAAAACAAAGACTGAAACAAAAACGGAATGACATTGATACTAATAAGTTCCCCCAAGGGTCCCTAATGGATCCCAAATTATTTGTAGGCAAACAAAGCCTGAAAGAAAATAGAAACACATGCAAAGCTGTTATTACTTATTAGACCTAGATTAGGCACCAAGTTGGTTACGAAGATATTTTTATATTTCCATATATTGATTTCAACCTTGAATGAAGTTTAAATGAAATTTCAAAAAACCTCTTCCCCTCCTCCTTCATCCGGGCTTGGGACCGGCAATACAAAATAAATTTTTGCACTGGCGGAGTTAAAAAAGGTTTTTAATACTCCCTCCGTCCAAAATTAAGAGTCTCAATAGTCAAAATCAAAACTTTTTCACCATTCTGAAAATTTATTCATTGATCATGTCTCGAAACGGAGAGTGGAGTGTTAATTTAGGACATTCTAAAAAGGAAAATAGGACTCTTAAATTGGGACGAATGGAGTCAGTTAAAAGAAAACATAAAATAATCTAAGTCATACCTGGACTTAATTATAAAAAGGTACCTGTCCTTTTGCCATTGATTCTTCGATTTATCACCACAACTACCTGTATCTCAACATTATGTCGTCATTATAAAAAATCTTGTTTTTTCAGTGTCAAATTTTCGATTCGTTGCCACCTTCTCTCTTGTAAACGAATACATGTCCTTCCAGCGTTGATTATCGATTTCTTCTTTTCACATTGATTCTCTAATTTATCACCTAATCGTATTCATATTAAAAGAAACCTGTCATTCTCGATTTATTGCCTTTCTTAAAAAAGAATACATGTTCTTTCAGACCTGATTCTTTTGACTTATTATTGTCTTACCACCATATCTTCTTTATGTCAAAATAGAAATTAAATAACTCTCTACACATCTATTACAATTCAAAATGTATGCATTGATCCAGCCACCAAATCTAAAGTTAATTGGACCAGTCCAGATACTAACTCCCACAGGCTGCAAAAGTTAAATTCGGGCCCAATTCTTTTTCGTTAAACAAGCAGGACCCATTTCTTCTATTTCTCCTAGTCGTGAAAAAGGGGTATCACTAAACAATTAGTTAATACAATTAGGGAATCTTGAATTGCTTTCTGAAGCTTTTGAAGTATATATGAAAGATAATCCAATTAATATTCCTGTAACCATGTTTCACAAATTTTAAGTGAAACTCAAGATCAATAGTCTACAGCAGATAGATCATCACATACATTGTTGAAATTATTAAGTTTTGAGATGAACATATCAAATTTATTTAAAAAGTCTACGACATATTAGATTAGCTTTACGCCCTCTTTGTTGGCCTTTTTTCTTCTATTGGTTCATCATTTTGTCGCATCCACGAAACAAACCTATAAGCTCAAAACATGTAGTTGCGAGCGCAGGCTGTCGTGACGAAGGGAGGGAGTTCGGGAATGCGTATGGGCCATCTTCTTGCTACGATGAGCCCTATATTTGAACACCAACATTCCATCCAGGATTCCTTTGTGGACTTCAAGGACAATCTACATGCAAGGCCAGAAAAGGAGGGGAAGCAAGCAGCCCATGCTTGAACCCCACCAGCTTTCTGGGACCATGGCAAGGGTTAAAGATGAGGTAGCCTAGAATCAAACAAGGGAGGACGATCCACACATCAAACAAATTTGAAGTGTTATGAATGTGGCTATTTCATATACATGATTATTATATAATGTCAAATCTTAAAAAATCAAGAAAGAGTTAAATAATAATAAACCATTACAGCAGAAGAATATGTCAAAATATTATGGAGTCATGATATATATTATACCTGTACATGAGACCAGGAAAAGGTCATCTCATTCTTTAACATTGAATGTGATCTCGCCATGTCCATTCTGGTGGAGGTGAGGATTCGACTGATAGCGAACTCAGGTGGAGGTGGATTCGCCAGAACCAACTCCAAAGGATAGCTGTGGAGATATATGACTATCAAATGTATATGGCATCTTCAAGAATCAAAGAATGAATATTAAGGGTTGTGGTTCAGGTGACTCCACCGCCACCTGAGTTCTCTACCAATCGAGAATAAGACTTCGAAAAATGCTAATGGTTTTTGTATGGACGTCATCAAGGGACATGAATGATAAAATAGCAGCAAGGGAAAGGTTATTTATATTCTAATCATCCAACAACATTATGATTTGCACAACAGACATTATGGTTTCTTGGTTTTCCAACGAAAACACATGGAGGTAGGTACATATATAGGTATACGGAAGTTGAGATTAGTCAAAGAATGACAAAAAACACTTCTCCAAAACGTGCGTACTTGACTTGCCTACCTTCCTCTATATATAATCAAGATTTGTGGTTTTACTAATGTTTTTACTCCAAATAAATAAACTAAGGGGTTATTATATATAAATCCCATTAGAATAACGTTTTCCCATTTAAGTTCTATTAATTTTTTAACCATTAAATAGGTTCTATGGAGTTTTTTTCATCCTATTTTAATCTTCAAATCATAATAATTTTTTATTAACAAATTCTTTTTTCGCAAAATTATTATTTTTAGAATCTGCTCGTCGAGATCTATCAAACAAGATCAATGACCCTATAAAATTCTAAAGAAAAAAATATTAGACAAAAAGTAAACTTTACTGTAAGCACCAGAAAATAAAATAGTTTTATATCTGTGACATTCGCACAAACAATAATATTTATTATGTTAATATTACACAGACAGTAAAATTTACTGTGTTCACAAGAAAATGAAATTCATATATTTATCAAACAAGATCCACGGAGTACATAATATTTCAATTAAAAAATTTACATGGACAATAATATTTACTGTGTACACCTTTAAAAATATAATTAATTAATGGCTGAATAATCAACATGACTTAATTAAAAAAAAATTAAAATAGGAATTACATATATCATTACATAATATCCTGGTTGTCACATTTGTTGTAATTATTAAACGATAATACTAATAAATTGGTTAAATAAATGAGTCAACTAATCTATAAATCCATATATATATATATATATATATATATATATATATATAGGGAAAGGATCAAGTGAGGTGAGGACCCCGAATGAGGACCATTTTTTTAAAATAGTAAAAAAAAATATTTTAGGGCTGATTTTTTTATGATTTTTAAACATTTCAATAGCACCATAAAAAAATAATCGGCTAAAAATGATTATTTTTGCTATTTTAAAAAAATAAGTCAAACTTTGTCAGTTTTTAAGTTGTTAAAAATAGACAAAGTTTGACCGATTTTTTTAAAATAGTAAAAAAATTCATTTTGACCTGATTTTTTTTATATGCCCTACTGAAATGTTTAAAAACTATATAAAAAAAAATTAGCTCAAAAATAATTTTTTTACTATTTTATCAAAATTGGTCCGCGCCAGCGGTATGCAAACATAGGTCCTCATGAGATCCGCTCTCTCTCTCTCTCTCTCTCTCTCTCTCTCTCTCTCTCTCTCTCTCTCTATATATATATATATATATATATATATATATATAGCTTAACCTATTTAGTCGCTCAAATACCCATTTATCCAATATGCTTTGATTTTTAAAGATCCGCGCCAACGGCACCCAATGCCACCCCTACTCACTCCAAATCGGAGCTCCCGTGGATCCAAATCCCATTTATTCAACATTCTCTTATTTTTAAAGGTCCGCACCAGCGGCACCCCATACCACTCCTACCCACTTCAAACCAAAGCTCTGATGAATGTCGCTGGATCTCCGACAATAGGGGTATGTGATGGCGGAGATTGGGTGCCACTAGCGCGGACATGTAATAAAAAGATATCGAAAAAAAAGGATTTGGATCCATCGGAGCTCCCGTTTGGGGTGAGTATGGGTGGTATGGGGTGCCGCTGGCGCTGACTTTAAAAAATAAGAGAATATTGGATAAATGAGTGTTTGAGCGACTAAATTGGTTAAACTAAAAATAGTTGTCTTTTTTACAATATATATATATATATATATATAAGCTTTACTGTACGCACCAGAAAATGAAATAATTTTATATCTCTGACATTTTCACAAATTTCACAAAGAGTAACATTTACTGTGTTAATATTACAAATATAGTAAAATTTACTGTCTTCACAGAAAATGAAATCTGTATATTTATCAAAAAAATCCGCAGAGTACATAATATTTCAATTAAAAAAATTGCTCAAACAGTAATATTCACTTTGTACACCTTTAAAAATAAAATTAATTAATGGTTGAATTGTCACTAAGACTTAATTAAAAAAAAATCTTAAAATATGAATTACATATAATAATACATATTAAATGGTTTATCGCATTTGTTGTTAGTATTAAACAATAATACAAACAACTTGGTTAAATAAATTGGTCAATTAATGTATAAAGTGAAAATTGCCTAACTAAAGTTGTTCAACACAAGTTAAAGAAGTCTAGTACACTCCGAAGATGTTTCCTAGAGAAACTCTTTTAGAAAACAAACTATAAATCACAAGATGTGTTTTATAAAATGTTATGAACGAGTTATTTCAGATATCAGAGAAGAAGTTTTGAAAAACAAAACTAATCTTAGTTATAGCAGTAATAGATCAGTAGGGATGAGAGGATTAGTAAACATGCACAGTACACAAGAGTTTTGGGTGCTTATCAACTACCCCCACTTCCACCATCACCATCGCTACTCCCTCCACCATCACCATTGCTACAGTTATGACCCCCACTACTTCCACGACCACCATTACCCCTCCCACCCTCACTGTGACACCTATTACCCCAACTACGACCATCACCACAGCTACTCACCCTGTCATTACCACTCTTATGGCCACTACTTCTACCCCGACTACCATTACCCCTTCCAACTTCACTGCGTCCCTCATTACCATGGCCACCACCATTGCTCTGACCCCCACTACCATGACCGCCATTACCAATACCACCCTCACTTTGTCCCCCACTACTAACATTAGCACCATCAACACCGCTACTCCCACTGCCACTACCACTCTTTTGACCCCTACTACCATGACTGCCATTTACCCCTCCAACCCTCATAGCATCACCCATTACCCCTACCCCCACCGATCCCCGCATTAATAATGTTACCAACGCCATTTCTAGTGCCACCATTTCCACCACTACCACTGCTATGACCCCATCTACTACCACTGGCATGTGACACCCCGCCTAATTAAATACCGGGTAATCAGTCCTTTATTAAATTAAATTAGAATATCCAGTTGGTTCAGATTATGCATCACTTGTTGAAAACTTTATTATTAAATACTAACCACCTAATATTTGAAAAGGTTGATGTCAAAATTTTATCTTTTAATTAATATAAAACTAGGTTAACGAATAATTAAACATTCACCATTCACACCAATCTCATATGATTGGAAATAACTGCAATAATAAATGTAACTGGAGTAAACACTTTCAGTCTAAGTACCAAATACAATAATCAACTGAAATAAACCAACTAGAAGAGGCCGTGTTCTAAAAGGACGGCCCAGGCTTGAGAGAAACGCATCGCGTACGCCTTATAATGCCTTATTCTTGGTAAAAGGCTTAAATCACATTTTTAAAAAAAAAAACAAAGGATTAGTTGGAGCATGAATATGAGAAAGATGGCTACCAAACATATGCATACGTTTTCAAAATTCAAGGTATGTATTATTTTATTATATTACTAGCCTTAGAATAATTAAAATAATAAAAAAAGGAAAAACGCATTTTTACGCCTAAGCTTCGCCTAGGCGCGTCCTAGGCTCCTAAGGCTTGAGGCTTGACCTCTACGCCTCGATTACGCCTCGCGCCTTTTAGAGCCTTGGGAAGAAGTAAATAACTAAATCCAAAATCTCTTAATATCTTAATGGAAAAGGGGCAACATACCCTAACTGATAAAATAACTCAAAAGGAAGAAGTGATGGGTATAGAGGCATCTACTACCAAGGTCATGTAACCTCCGCAGCAGCTACAACTCGTCGAGTGTATGAAACTCCTATGCTTGGTGTCCCTGTGGCTGGACACCTAAAATAATTTGACAAGAAAAGAGATTTGCAAAAAACGGGTCAGAGCCCGAGTTGAAAATAGTTTAAAAATCAGCAAGTGATTAAAATGAGTTAATAGCACATATATTATTCATGTTAGATTATCGTACTCACTTGAGATGCTCACATCTCATCTAATGTGAACGCCTAACGTACCTTCAAACCCTACTAGTTTATGTTCCCATGCTAACTAGTTCTTTCCAGTCTAACATCTAATCATAGCCCAATGTCCTTCCCATGTATTTCTCTCGAAATATACGTAATGCATATATATATATATATATATATATATATATATATATATCCAATCTCTCTTTAACATGGATAATCACTTTTTCAATTTAATCTTATTAAGTTTTCATCAACTTAATTCATTTCAGATTTCATTATCAATCAGGTCTACTTAATTCACACAGTAGAGAGTACAAGTATAGATATACATACACTCTATTTTATATATATATATATATATATATAGCTAACTAGTTCTTTCCAGTCTAACATCTAATCATAGCCCAATGTCGTTCCCATGTATTTCTCTCGCAATATACGTAATGCATATATATATATATATATATATATATATATATATATATATATATATATATATATACAATCTCTCTTTAACATGGATAAGCACTTTTTCAATTTAATCTTATTAAGTTTTCATCAACTTAATTCATTTCAAATTTCATTATCAATCAGGTCTACTTAATTCACACAGTAGAGAGTACAAGTATAGATATACATACACTCTATTATATATATATATATATATATATATATATATATATATATATATATATAATACTGCACCCCGAGACACAGCTGCGGTGCACGCATACTCTGCTATCATGTCCCGGTGCATCCCTCATTGCATAAAGGGCCATAGGTTCAATATCTCGCGAACCATCAAAATAAACACACATATTGGAGGCGAACATAGTTCCAAGCCGATGGGCTACGCACATACCTATGCACCCATAGGACCGTCATCACTATCATTCTGACCGATAGCTCATACCTAGGTTCTATGCTCTAGTGGTACAAATAAAGATCCCACCCGAAGGCTCCTCAAGGCATGACCGTCCACAATGCGCAACCTCCACCCGGTAGCAAGAAGCGTAGGTATGTTATACATATAATAGTTCCATCAATAAGTATGCATACAACTTATTATATTCAGTAGGTATTCACACAACCCAAATCCCCAAATTTATATGTAGTATTATCGTCTCTACTCCGCACAACACTTTAACCGTACGATTTATTTCTCTATCGTATATACTCTTTTAAGGCTCTCACACTCCAACACATTCTCTTAGTAGTTACACAAATCATCTCATTACTAGACTATGAAATGAAGCTACTCCATAATAGCGTAGGTCCTATTCTCTCACTTGAATTAACCTAGAAGGATTTTAACTCGTACGCACAAAAATTTTCATTTCTGAAATCTCGTTAAAACCTGGGAATTCTCTTTCGAATGAGGATCTCACTTTGAACAAACTATAAACCAAATCTCATTAGTAATCTCGTTCGAATTCTCATTCGAACGAGGTAGTTCGAATGACCTGGGAAGTTCTTCGAACAAAAATTCCGAGTTTGTCCCTGTCTTACAAAAATTACGTTTCCCCATTCATTCAACAGCAAAATCACTTAAAACTCCTCCTAATTCAAATTCCACAACTCTACACTATATCCCCTAGTATTAGAACACTTTCCCATCCGTTTTTAACATCAAATCCCTAAAATTTTAACATGAATTTGAATTAATTTCCCAAATCTTCAACAAGCCCTAATTTCATATAATCACCATTAATGACTAACTAAACTCAGATATGATTTCGTGGTTTCAACAGATAAAATTCAGGTTTCTAATCCCCAATACATAGTTATTCAACTACATGCAATTCCTACACCACAATCATGAATAAATTCCCAATTACATGATATTATGATTAAGCCATCAGCTAATTTAACATGAATCATATATGCTCTAAAATCAAGCAAGATAAACGCTTTCCTTTTTGTGAACTTTTGATTCGCTGAAGGAAATTGGTATAGGGGTGATCCTGTCTTCACGATCTACGCATTGGTGTGATTTTTGGTGTGAGAGCTTGAGTCTTTATCCCAGGGCACCTATGGAGTTCTTCTTCTCCCTCTTTGGTTCTCTCTCTCTCTCACACTTAGGTTTGGAAACTGACAAATAACCTATCACCCACGTACACTTACCTTTTAATTATTTATTTTCGTCCATTTTAATTCCCCAAAATCTCAAAAGACCAAAATACCCCTCCTGGGTGTTGATTTGGCCTAAATTACCCTCAAATCCAAATAAAACACTCGAGTAGAATTTTCTAACTATCTCGACCCTTCCGGACTTATTAGCGCACTCTAAATGATCATACGAGTTACTTAAAATTAAATTATCTTTTTAACCCAATAAAGTAATACTGACACGACTCTCACGCGCATCCCAACTAAGTGTATTGCAACTGTCATATTTTTCACTCCCAGCCATAATAATATTTTCATAATCATATATTACTTTACTCCCTAAGTAATATTCAACATAATTATCATGAATACATACTAACTCTCGTCACGCTAGTAATTGTTACATTTAAATCCGGATTAATTATATATAACTTTTCTCCAATTAAATTAATTAATCCTAATTCCATAATAAAAATGAAATCCCTAAAAAATACGGGGTATTACATACTTCCCCCTAATAACGGAATTTCATCCCAAAATTCGAAAAAGAACAGAATAAAGGTATACCTGGTAGGAATAACTCTGGATATTTGTCTCGCATGTCATCCTCACCCTCCCACGTAGACTCCTCTATATTATGATGTCGCCACTGCACTCGTACTAACGGCACTATCTTTGACCTCAGTTTCCTCTCACTAGAGTCTAGGATAGAAACTGGCCCCTCCTCCTAGGAACTATCGGGATGTACATCAATCTTCTTTAAGGCAATATGGGTGTGGGCCAAGTCATCCCGAAGATATCTCCTCAGTGAAGAAATATGGAACACGTCATGAATCCTATGCAGGTGTTCCGAAAACCCAAGTCTGTAAGCTACTAGATCAATTTGCTCAATAATAGAAAGTGGCCCAACATATCAAGGCACCAACTTCCCTTTCTTCCCAAACCACATTATCCTCTTCATAGGAGATACTCGCAAAAACACCTGATCCCCCACACTGAACTCCCTGAAGAACCTCTTGGCACCGGTGTAACTCTTCTGCCTATCTTGAGCAGCCCGAATTCGACTCCGTATCAACTCAATCTTAGTCGAGGTGTCCTGAATCACCTACGGCCCAAGTAGCTTGTTGTCCCCCACCTCAAGGAAACATGCTAGGGAGCGACAAGATCTACCATATAACGCCTCAAATGGAGCCATGTCAATAGTAAACTGGTAGGAGTTATTATAAGAAAACTCCACCAGTGGAAGGTACTGCTCCCATCCCCCTCTAAAATCAAGGACACGCATCTACAACATATCCTCCAACATCTGATTCATCCGCTCTTTCTAACCGTCTGTCTGTGGGTGATAGGCCAAACTCAATCATAACTCCATACCCATGATCTGCTGGAAACTCTCCCAAAATTTGGACATCGAACACAATATCAAGGGGCACCCCAAGCCAACCCTAGGAAGAGAAGGAATGATAAGTGCCGAGAAGATGCCCCTTCCCGACGTGATTATACCCCAGACGATGACGGTGATGACCCGAACCTCCCACCACAGGACGACATTATCCCATTAAAGAGGTTAAACATGATCTCCTTTGGTGTTGGTATGATTTGTGGGGGACTAGAAGGAGGAGGCACTGAGATGGCCGACAAAAAAGCTCATGTTGCAGACGCAAAGGCAGTTATAAAGGCCGAGATTGTGTATTCGGCTTCAATTACTGCGAAGTCTGAGAAAGGGAAGAAGGTGGACATGGATACCCTAATAGTCAGCTTCTCAAGACTGGATTTAAAAGGTATCCTAGCTCCACATGATAACTCTCTAGTCATCACCACCAGAGTGCATGGATGTGAGGTGCCGAGGATCTTAGTTGATGGGGAAGCTCGACAGATGTCATGTTCTGGCCTTATTTTAAGGCGTTGGGGCTCAGACGGACAAGGCTCATCCCTTACCACCATCCACTGACCGACTTCAGTGGAGAGAAAGTTCACCCATTGGGGATGTATGAGATGGATATAAGGATGGGGGATGAGTGGCCAAAATAGCTAACTAGAAAAATCTACTTTTTTTTTATCATGGATGAGAATGTCTTCTCAACATACAACCTCATACTTGGACGAGTAAACCTCAAAGAGTTTGAGGTCGTACCTTCAACGGTCCACCAGATGATAAAATTTTCGACCCCTTATGGAGTAGGGGAAGTTCAAGGTGACCAAACTTCGGCAGGTGAATGCTACTTCAACTCTGTTGAGGAAAGAGAGGCATGCAAAAGAGCAACCACCACTTACAACATTGACACTCTCGATCCGAGAGATGAGACAAAGCTCAAAAAGGGGGAGGCCACGAAAGAGGTGGAATCAGTCATCCTCAATGAGGATAAGCCGAAATAAGATGTCCAGGTCGAAAAAGCCTTAAAACCTAAGGTCAAAGATGAGCTAATTAAGTTGCTGAAGAGAAGATAAACATCTTCGCCTGGAGTCATGCAGACATGCTAGGATCACGAGTCACAAGCTTAATGTAGTGGAAGATGCCAAGACAGTTAAGCAGAGGAGAAGGATCTACTCCTATGAAAAGTATAACGTTATCAGAGATGAGGTGAAGAAGCTTGAAGAAGCCGAGTTCATTAGAGAAGTCATCTATCCATAATGGATATCCAATGTTATCATAGTGCCAAAAGCCAATGGGAAGTAGAGGATATCCGTGGACTTCACTGATATGCACAAGTCTTGTCCCAAAGACAACTTTCCTCTCCCGCGTATTGATCAGATGGTTGATGCCACAACAGGTCACGAGTTGATGAGCTTTATGGATGCAATTTCTGGATACAACCAAATTTTCATGGACCTGGCTAATTTAGAGAAGACAACATTCATTACAGATAAAGGGACCTATTGCTACAAGGTCATGCCTTTTGGACTGAAGAATGTAGGGACTACATATCAGCGTCTGGTAAATAAGATGTTTGTGGATCAGATTGGAAAGTCTATGGAGGTTTATGTGGACGACATGCTGACGAAGAGTCTAAAGGCCGACACTCATGTGGCCGACCTTGAAAAACCTTTAACACCATGGATACATACAGG
This sequence comes from Sambucus nigra, assembly GCA_949130495.1. Classification (NCBI taxonomy): domain Eukaryota; kingdom Viridiplantae; phylum Streptophyta; class Magnoliopsida; order Dipsacales; family Adoxaceae; genus Sambucus; species Sambucus nigra. The sequence continues at coordinate 657,901,679 of OX422213.1, read as the reverse complement.
ATGAAGCTTAACCCTGCCAAATGCGTCTTTGGGGTCGGAGCTGGAAAGTTTTTAGGTTTCATTGTCAACCAAAGAGGAATTGAGGCTAATCCAGAGAAGATAAAAGCTTTGCGGGAAATGAACACACCTGAGACTATCAAAGATGTTCAGAGGCTTACTGGATGAGTGGCTACCCTCAACAGGTTTATTTCTAGAGCTAATAACAAATATCTTCCATTTTTTAAAATCCTCAGAAAAGTATTTGAATGGAATGAGGAATGTGATAAATCTTTTAAAGAGATCAAGTCCTACCTTGGCTCTCCCTTACTTCTATCACGGCCAGTTCAAGGAGAAAAGTTGTATGTGTACTTAGCCATCTTAGAGTCGACAATTAGTGCTGCTACAGTGCAAGAAGAGGATGGGATACAGAAACCAGTGTATTTCAACAGCAAAGCCCTCCGAGGATCTGATCAGAGATATCCTAGGATGGAGAAGTTGTCTTATACTTTGATTCATGCTTCCCGTAAAAACCAAGGTTCTAAAAAACGCGGGGCATGACCGAGGAGTGGAGGCCAAGCCTTAAGCCTTAGAAGCCTAAGCGAGCCTTAGGCGTAAAAAGGCGTTTAGGATTTTTTTTATATATTTTTATATTTTTTGACTATGACAAGGATATTAAAAATACTAAAATGGTACATACCTTAAAAATATGTCTAAATATTTATAAATTAAATTACTATTTTTTTAAAATACAAAAAAAAAACTCGCATTTTTTCACGCCTTACTTCTAAAAAACTCGCATTTTTTCACGTCTTACCCCCAAAAAACCCGCGTTTTCACGCCTTACCCCAAAAAACGTTGACTATCGTTGACCACGTCTTGATCCACGCCTAGGGCCAAAACTTGACGTATCTAAAAATCCTCACCCCTAGGCGCGCCTTGGCGGCGCCTAGGCGCATTTTTTAGAACACTGGTAAAAACACATGCGCCATGACTCAATCCGCCTCGAAGCGGTGCGCCTCAACCCCATGAAGTGTAAGCCTCATCTTCAACCCCTCGGGCTTAAAAGCCAATGGACGTTTTTTTTATGATTCACCTCGAGGGTGAGATTTTTAAAACATTGGGCACCATCAAGGTAGCTTTGGAGGTCCCATTCTCCACACTTGGGATATGCAAAATAGCTGTGGAACCAAAAAAAATCAATTGAAACCAATGAAAAATTGGTGCTTGTTGTTTAGAAGCATAAAAAGCAAGGCATCCCAGTTCGACTGGCATTTTTTGTGTAAAAATCGTTTTTTCGAGCCAAACTAAGTTGAACCAAAGTTGTGCATAAGGCTTTCAAACTATGAAGCACAAACACGAGTACGGGTGTCGTGTCTGACACGACACGGACATGTCGACACATCAAATCACAAAAAATTAGGACAGAGAACGACGAAGACACGACATTAGATATATATGTTTTTAAAATTATACATATAGATAAAAGGTTTCATCTATTTTTCACTTCAAAAACATAAACTAGTTGTCGATCTAATTTATCAAAATTAACATTGTTAAGTATTTCATAATAACATTTAAACCATAAGTTAGAAGTAATCATTGAAATTGAGTAGGAGACTAACTTCATTTTTTTTACTTTCCTCTTATTATTGAGCCACTCTTGAATATTTAATTTTACATGACACTAGTATTTTTCAAAGTTTATTAATTTTTGACCCCCCGTCGTGTCCACAAAGTGTCAAAGTTGTGCCCGGCTTTTTAAAATGTCAAACAAGTCTAATACAGCACGAGTTGTGTCGGACACGTGCCCAAGTCACGTCGGACCGTGCTTCCAAGCTTTCAAAACTTAAAATCTCCCCTTTTATTCCAATTTCTGAGAACTCAATCCCCATCTGGCCTTGTTCTCTTCCCCCTTTTCTCTCCATGAACTCTCATCTTAAATCTCTCTACGAAGATTGGTGCATGATTCAAAGAAATTGAAGGCCCAATTCAAAGAAATCAAATTGAAAAATCGAAGATCCACATATCACAATCATTTCTGTGATTCTTTGACTTAAAAATCAAAGTTATGTTATGGCTAATATTGAAACTCCGGAGACTAAACCACATCAAATACTTCGCAAAACTGCAATACTTGTATAAAACATGCACAGAAAATGGTTTATGGCCATCATGTAAACTTAACTTACACTAAATACTTTAGCAAGATAATATAAAAACATAGGGCATCGAATCCCCTGCATATCGAAATTCGAAATACAAACTGAAGACAGAGTTAACAATATTTAAACTGAAGGTTAGAGTTAATAATGATACCTTAAATATGGGACTTCATAAAATCATATGCGTCTTAACCCCTTCTTGATAACTAATACAGCTAATGCCCATGGCTTGCTATGAGGCACATTCCGCAAACAAGTCTCTAACCCTTTCACTTTGTTATTTACTACAACTTCCACAACAATAGTAAACTTGAGTCCTGCGCTGCCTTCGAAAATACATAGAGTATGGAACGACCGGACAATAGCAGAGAGAAACGGGGGACTAGGTGGTGGTGGGACGCTTGTGAACTTCAAAATCTCATTTGGCACAAAAACTAACTTAGGCTCCTAGAACAAGATAATATTTCAACCCACCAACAATTAGATTTAAGACCAAACTAATGGTAAGAACAGTATACAACAACAAAAAAAAACATATTTTCACGAGGTTTTTGCCTAAAAAAAATAAAGAACATCTCGATTAAAAAAAATTATCTTTTTGTTTACTCCCCCACCCCTCCACCATAGGGAATGATGAGAGACCACATCAATAATTTTAAGCAACATAAATCATAGGTATTACTTGTAATACGCCGTATTTTCTTTAAATAAATAATGAAATATTATTTTTTGGAATAAATAATTAATTTTGAAAATTGGACCAATATAATTTTTTTATTCGAAAATGTCAAGTGGAAATTTATTGTTTAGTGATATACCCGTTTATATCCTCGGCCCGGCTGAAGATTGTCTCCAGATGGACGACCCCTCAAACGACCCTATGAGGGGCCGACCTTTCACCAAGTTCCAGACGACAGTACGAGGGGCCGACCCTTCACTAGGTTCCGGACGATAGTACGAGGGGCCGACCCTTCTCCAGGCTCCGGACGACAGTACGAGGGGCCGACCCTTCGCTAGGCTCCGGACGACCCTCCGAGGGTACGACAGTACGAGGCCAGAATTAGGCCAGACTCACTACCGAAAGAAGCTTTGCCCTCGGCCTCGGCTCATAGGCCGAGGGTGACATCATGACAGCGCGCGGTTCGGGAGACGCGTGGAACAGTGCGCGTGAGGCTCACATGGCACGTGGAAGACCGTTGTAACCGAATCACACCCTCACGTGCGGGAATATTATGTCATCATTTGGCATCTACAGGTGTCAACAGGGGATTGGCTAGATCATCATTCACATGCACCATGCATACTTGGGGGGTACAATACACCCCCCAAGACCTATATATACTTGTCACCTACAACCCTACAGGAGATCGATCAATTAACGATAGCCCTAGCTAAGACTCTGCTTGTACCCACAGTAGAGAGAGAGAGAGGGTTATGTGCTTTGTATCCAAGGCCATTAGTGCCCATACTTAGTGGATCACACACTCACAGTGGATGTAGGCCAAATTGGCTGAACCACTATACATCATTGTCTTATTTCATCTTATACTCATCCCCTTCTGCATACTTATACATCTCTATGGCTGCCATGGCTACTACTGTTTGAGCTCATTATCACTTATCCGGTGGTGCTAAATCTTAGCATCATCAGTTTGGCGTCGTCTGTGGGAACGAGAAGACATCTCTTCCACTGTACAGCTTGACCTCACTGGGCACTCTGGTGGTGAACCAACACTCCCCCTGAGAGGAGGTGTTTCACCATTGAAAGAGACCCACTAAGGTTCCTAAGCTCACCAGTATTTTCTTCAGTTCAACTTTTCATAGCTCAAGCACATGGCACCTGAGATGCCACCACCACCACCACTTCCCCTGCCGGATGAGGGGAAAAGACCCAGTTCCAATCAGCCGCCACCTCAGTCTGAGATGGCTGATGTGGCGACAGCCCTAAAGTCTCTGGCAGCAAGCCAGCGGATGATGCAGGAGCAGTTCACAGCTCTAAGCCAGAACATACTAAGACCACCAGGGGTTTCACCTGAGATGATTACTCCGGCAGCAGCTCCAGGACAGCATGAGGCCAGGGGACCACCCCAGGCACCACGCAAAGACCTGCCACCCCCTCAGCGGCGGAGGGATGTTGCTGACCCCCGGCGTCTACGCCTGGGGAGGCAAGAAAACCCTTGACCTGAGGACAGGTATGGCGATCTGGAGGGAGAGGAGGCTCCTATAGAATGCTGGGAACCCTATGAGGTCTCCAACAATACTGTACGACCTCTCCAGGACAGTAGAGGAAAGGGCGGGAGACCAAACCCTGAGGATCGCCCGAGAGGCTCTGCTTTTGATCGCTTGAGCAGGGGGTCGGCCTTTGAGAGGCTAGGCCTAGAAAATGACCTGCGGGAACAGTTGTTCAAGCCAAGAAGTGCTGCGAGATCCAGGAGGGAGGCAGCAGATGGCCGACCCCGAGGACGAGATGACGGCCAAAGGGAAGTGAACAGCCGACACAGACCTGCTGCAGCAGAACCCTCCGTCCACCTCAGAGAGGCGGCAGGGGATAACATCGGCAAGGCCGACCCTGTGAGGCCCTGGAATGACTTAATCCAGCGGTTAGAGGATAAGATTGGCGACATACTGAAGATCCGTGACCCTCTTCAGAAGGGATACACCATAGGCTCACCCTTTGTGGCAAAGATAGTCAACTTCCCCACGCCATCAAAGTTCAAGCCTCCTGTGGTCACCCAAAGATACGATGGGAGAACCAACCCTGTCCACCACGTGGAGATGTATCAATCAGCAGCAGACATATACTCTATCTCAGATGAGATGAGGTGTCGTGCCTTTTTTGGTACCCTGACAGGGGCTGCACATGTCTGGTACACGTCTCTTCCAAAAAATTCCATTGAAAACTTCAAGCAGTTGGCAGACCGGTTCATCCATAATTTTTGTTTCGGGGTGAGACCACAGAAGAAGACCACACACCTGCTCTATGTTAAGCAGGGAAAGAATGAGAGTCTGAGAGACTACATAGCCAGATTCAATAAAGAGAAGCTGGAGGTGGAATACTATGAGGAAAGCATAGCTATGACAGCCCTGATTGGAGGACTCCAAAAGGGGAAGCTGTTATGGAAGCTTGTTGAATACCCTCCGAGGACGATGGCTGAGCTGCTGTCGATAGCAGGAAAGGTGATGAACGCCGAAGAGGTGATGGCCGCAAAATATGAAGACGAAAAGGGAGGTGCTAGTGGGGGTAAATACCCTAAGAAGAACAAGGAGGGGAAGAAGAGGTCCGCGGATGACAAGTTCGCTGGTTACACCCCTCTAACGGTCAGCTGTGAACAGATCCTCAATGAGATAAAGAGTGACTGGTCCCTGAAGTGGCCTGAGAAGCTGAGAGCAGCCCCCGGCAAGAGGAATGAGAACCTGTGGTGTGAATTTCACCAAGACCACGACCACGTAACAGACAAATGCTTTTCTCTGAAAGATGAGATTGAGAAGATGCTGAAGGAAGGGAAGCTCAGAAAGTACGTCGACAAAGGTGCCTTCAAGAGGGGCCGAGGGGACGACCCCAGAAAGAAGCGAGGCGATGCATGTAGAGAAGGTCCTCAAAAAAGAGGGGACGACCCTTCTGATGATGAGGACGACCCTGACCTCCCACCGAGAGACGACCACGGCCCTGTCAAGAGGCTTAATATGATCTCACTCAGAGTGGGAATGATCTCCGGGGGTCTAACAGGAGGAGGGTCTGAGATCGCCGACAGAAAGGCCCATGTGGACGAGGCCAAAGCAGTGACGAAGACGGTACACTCGACCTCTCTGGAGGTCAAGTCAGAAAAGAGGAAGAAGGTTGATATGGGCACTCTGATAGTGGGATTTTCAAGAATGGACTTCAAAGGCCTCTTGGCCCCGCATGATGACCCTCTCGTCATCACTACCAGGGTGCACGGGTGTGAGGTGCCGAGGATACTGGTAGATGGAGGTAACACCGCAGATGTGATATTTTGGCCATGCTTCAAAGCCTTAGGTCTCAGTCGTGCTAGACTTGTCCCGTACCATCATCCACTGATTGCGTTCAGTGGGGAAAAGGTTCATCCCCTTGGAGTGTATGAGGCTGATGTCAGGATGGGGGACGAATGGCCGAGATGGCTCACCAAGAAGGTCAGTTTCTTTGTGATGGATAAGCATGTGTTTTCGGCCTACAACATCATACTGGGGCGTGTGGCCCTCAAGGGGTTTGAAGCTGTGCCATCTACGGTCCACCAGATGATCAAATTTCCTACCCCTTACGGGGTGGGGGAAGTTCAGGGAGACCAGACGACAGCGCGAGAATGTTACTACAACTCCGCTGAAGAAAGGGAGGCACATAAGAGGGTTACTACCACTTACAATATTGATACCTTAGACCCCGGGGATGAGACGAAGCTAAAGAAAGGAGAGGCCGCGGAAGAGGTAGAATCCATCATCCTCGATGAGGATGACCCAGAAAAAACCGTCCAAGTCGGCAAGTCTCTAAAGCCCAATATCAAGGAAGACCTCATTAAACTGTTGAGGAGAAGGCGAAGCGTCTTCGCATGGAGTCATGTAGATATGCCAGGGATTGACCCTGAAATCATGTGCCACAAGCTCAATGTGGTAGAGGGAGTGAAGCCGGTAAAGCAGAAGAGGAGAATTTACTCTAGAGAAAAGTATGAGGTCATTAGGGACGAGGTCAAGAAGTTAGAAGACGCCAAATTTATCAGAGAGGTCATCTACCCTGAATGGCTGTCCAATGCAGTCATTGTCCCAAAGGCCAACGGCAAGTGGAGAATGTGTGTGGACTTCACAGACCTCAACAGGCACTATCCCAAAGACAGCTTCCCTCTCCCCCGCATTGACCAGATGGTTGACGCTACCGCAGGCCATGAGCTTATGAGCTTCATGGATGCCTATTCAGGGTATAACCAAATTTTCATAAACCCTGAAGACTCAGAGAGGACAGCCTTCATCACTGATAAGGGGACATACTGTTACAGGGTCATGCCATTTGGCCTAAAAAATGGGGGGGCAACGTACCAGCGCCTCGTAAATAAAATGTTTGAAGACCAGATTGGGAAGTCTATGGAGGTTTACGTAGATGACATGCTGACTAAGAGTCTGAAGGCAGAGGATCATGTGGCAGACCTGGAGAGGACCTTTAATACGATGGACAAATACAAGATGAAGCTTAATCCGTCCAAGTGTGTCTTCGGGGTCGGAGCAGGGAAGTTCTTGGGGTTCATTGTCAATCAAAGAGGCATCGAGGCCAATCCAGAAAAGATAAAGGCCCTTATTGAGATGAAGACCCCCAAGTCCATTAAAGACGTTCTGAGGCTCACAGGGAGAGTTGCTGCCTTGAACAGATTTGTGTCAAGGGCCACAGACATGTGTCTACCATTCTTCAAGATCCTCAGGAAGGCCTTCGAATGGAGTGAAGAGTGTGATGAGGCTTTCAGAGAGCTAAAATCATATCTGGGGTCTCCTTTACTGCTGTCACGCCTAGTACAGGGTGAACGACTTTATGTGTATCTCGCCGTCTCAGAGTCCGCCATCAGTGCAGCAATCGTGAGAGACGAAGACGGGATACAGAAGCCTATATATTTTAACAGCAAGGCACTCCAGGGGGCAGAGCAAAGATACCCGAGGATGGAAAAGTTGGCCTACGCCTTGATCCATGCCTCAAGGAAGATGAAGCCGTACTTCAAATCCCATACTATGGTCATCCTTACTGACTCTCCTCTTAGGCAGGTCCTACACAAGCCTAAAAAATCAGGAAGGCTAATGACCTGGGCTATAGAGCTAGGGGAGTTCGATATTGTGTATCAGCCTAAGACAGCCATTAAGGGGCAAGCGCTGGCAGATCTCGTGGCTGAGTTTACTTGGGAAGGCGATGAAGCCAAGGGTGAGACCCTCGGGAAGACAGATACAAAACAAGACAGGCCCACCGACCCACCCGCAGATAGGGCTGAGACAAGCACCGCTAGAAGGAAAGTGACTGAAAACGAAGAGGGAAGATACATCTTTAGACAGGGATCCCTCTCCGAGGGATGTTTCTCAGAAGAACGCACCGTGTGGAGTCTCTTCGTCGACGGGTCCTCTTGCGAAAGTGGGAGCGGAGCTGGGTTAATAGTATCAGCACCCGACGGCACAAACATTGAGTACGCCCTGAGGTTCAATTTCAAAGCCTCCAACAACGAGGCTGAATATGAGGCCTTGGTAGCAGGCCTCTCCTTAGCTAAGTCTCTTAGTGTCGGCCAGATTTTGGTCCATAGTGATTCAAGGCAGTAGTGAATCAGATACTAGGAGCCTACAAGGCTAAGGACGAGAGGATGGCTAGGTACCTTGAGAAAGTGAGGTCATTACTGAAAAGTTTCAGAGAAGTAAAGTTAAAGAGGGTACCTAGGCTCGACAATGGCCGTGCTGATGCCCTTGCGAGGTTAGCCTCGGTGACGAGGACAGACATCAGGAGGACGGTCCCAGTAGAAATTTTGCTTCAGCCGACTATTGAAGACGCAGAGGGAACACTTGGCAATTGCCTAAATGTTTCTCAGGAAGCTTCATGGATGGACCCTCTGATCAGATACATTAAAGAGGGAGAGATGCCAGAAGCAAGGCAAGAAAGGAAGAAGCTGAGATACAGGGCAGCCAAATTCACTGTCATCGGGGACACGCTGTACAAAAAGGGGTTTCTGCTCCCCTTACTTAGGTGTGTGCATCCCTCAGAAGTCCCTTCCATTTTGCAAGATGTGCATGAAGGGTCATGCTCAAGCCATATTGGGGGTAGATCCTTAGCGAAGAGGGTGATTACCCAAGGCTACTGGTGGCCGACTTTGGGGAAAGATGCCGCAGCATATGTAAAAAAGTGTGATAAATGCCAAAGATTTGCTACCATCCCTAATCAACCTCATCAGACTCTTACCTCCATTACATCCCCATGGCCGTTCGTAGTGTGGGGGATTGACCTGGTAGGACCCTTACCAAGAGCAGTCAATAACTATCGATTTCTCATTGTAGCAATTGACTACTTCTCAAAGTGGGTGGAGGCCGAACCGATGGTCACGATTACAGAGCAGAAGACCTTCCAGTTCATCTGGAAAAATGTAATATGCAGATATGGTCTACCCAACACCCTCATCTCGGATAACGGGACACAGTTCAAGAATGCCTCTCTACAGAAGTACTGTGAGAGGGTAGGTATCAAATAATTTTTCTCCACCCCAGGCCGACCTCAGGCCAATGGGCAAACCGAAGTTACAAACAAGACAATCTTAGATGGAATCAAGAAGAGGCTTGAAGAGGCAAAAGGAAGATGGGTCGAGGAGTTATATGCCATGTTGTGGGCATACAGGACAACAATGCGAACTTCTACCGGGGAGACCCCATTCATGCTAGCTTATGGCACAGAAACCGTCATCCCCACCGAAATCGAGTTTCCTACGCATAGAGTCCAAATGTATGACCTCGAGAAAAATGCGGAAGAGAGGAGACTCGACTTGGACCTGGTTGAGGAAAGGAGGGAGAACGCTGAGATAAGGCAGGCTTACTACAACCAGAGGACTGCAAGGTTTTACAATCAGAGGGTGAAACAGAGGCATATCGCAGTAGGAGGCTTGGTTCTCAAGAAGACTTGGCAAAAGCCCAACGAACTCCCTCCTAATTGGCATGGCCCATATAGGGTCATCGATGAAGTCGTCCCCGGGACATATAGACTAGAAAACCTAGAAGGGGAACCATTTTCCAACCCCTGGAATGCAGATCATTTAAAGAAATACTATCAGTAGTATTATAAGGTCTTGATAGACCATAATTTTAATAAGAGTTGCTCCAACAGAACACTGGAAAATTAATGAGAAATATCAGCGTTTCCCCTCATCCTGTGGTTATCAGTTTTAATGCGCATGAAAAATTCTACAGAGAACCACCCTCGGCTATAATGAGGACTAGTGGAGGGGACGACCCCACCACTGTTCTCAAAAAAGACGAGGGTAGACTTCATTAAAACCATTAATTTGGTAAGTTGAACCCTCGGCTATAATGAGGACCAGTGGAGGGGACGACCCCACCACTGTTATCAAAAAAGACGAGGGTAGACTTTATTAAAACCATTAATTTGGTAAGTTGAACCCTCGGCTATAATGAGGACCAGTGGAGGGGACGACCCCACCACTATTCTAAAAAAAACGAGGGTAGACTTTATTAAAACCATTAATTTGGTAAGTTGAACCCTCGGCTATAATGAGGACCAGTGGAGGGGACGACCCCACCACTATTCTCAAAAAAGACGAGGGTAGACTTTATTAAAACCATTAATTTGGTAAGTTGAACCCTCGGCTATAATGAGGACCAGTGGAGGGGACGACCCCACCACTGTTCTCAAAAAAGACGAGGGTAGACTTTATTAAAACCATTAATTTGGTAAGTTGAACCCTCGGCTATAATGAGGACCAGTGGAGGGGACGACCCCACCACTGTTCTCAAAAAAGACGAGGGTAGACTTTATTAAAACTATTAATTTGGTAAGTTGAACCCTCGGCTATAATGAGGACCAGTGGAGGGGACGACCCCACCACTGTTCTCAAAAAAGACGAGGGTAGACTTTATTAAAACCATTAATTTGGTAAGTTGAACCCTCGGCTACAATGAGGACCAGTGGAGGGGACGACCCCACCACTGTTCTCAAAAAAGACGAGGGTAGACTTTATTAAAACCATTAATTTGGTAAGTTGAACCCTCGGCTATAATGAGGACTAGTGGAGGGGACGACCCCACCACTGTTCCAAAAAAGACGAGGGTAGACTTCATTAAAACCATTAATTTGTTAAGTTGAACCCTCGGCTATAATGAGGACCAGTGGAGGGGACGACCACACCACTGTTCTCAAGAAAGACGAGGGAAAACTTCATGAAAAAACATGTTTGGTAATTTAATCCCTCGGCTATAATAAGGGCCTGTGGGGGGGGAGGGGGGGGGACGACCCCACCACTGTCCTTAAGAAAGACGAGGGAGAGGTTAGTGGCATTAACAAAGACAACAAACCATAAAAGAAGCAAATATGGAAGACAGTAAAAGAAGACGATGGTATTAATGAAAGTGTTATACAAAACATCCAAGTGTTTTACAAAAAAGAGCACAAAAATGATAAATACATTATGAGGGTATGGGCTACAGACAGCCACCCTAAGGGACAACATCGGTGGGTAGAGCCTCAACATCCACCAAAGGGGTCTCTTCAACAATCATAACCGACTGATCTTCAGATGTGCCGACCCCCTCAACCTGCACTTGTGATTCAACATAAGTCAAAGCCTCAAAAATCATTGGGTCGTCAAGTCTGACTGATTCAATAGAAGGACGGACCGAGGAGACGACGTCGCCAAACCTGAGGACGACCCATCGGCAGGCAGTCCTGATTCCCCTCTCCAAATATTCAAGGCCGAAACCTTGAAACTCGTCAGAAACCTTGTAAGCCTCAACAACATCGGCCTCGGCTTTTCTGACAGCTTCTTCGAGATCAGTCTTGTGCTTGGCCTCCATGTTGATCAGGGCCGCGTCCTTCTCCTTGATAAGCAAGTCCTTGGCCTGCTGGTCGGCATCGTGCTGCCTCGTCAGCTCATCTAGGACCCTGGCATGCTAAGTCCTAGCACTCTCGAGTTCAGCCCTCGCAGTATCGAGCTCTGTCCGTAGGTCAGCCTCATGCTGAATGGCCCTTTCGGCCTCATGGAACTTCACCTGATTCTCGGCCATCCACTTTGTGGCCGAGGTAAAGGCACAGACGGACTGCATAGAGAAATAAACACATGTCAAGAGGCCGGAGAAATAGTTAGTGAAAGAATGAAATTTAAGATGTGGGTCAGAACCAATACCTGTGCAAGGGAGTGCAGACCATAGTCGTACACTTTGGCAGGGGGAATTTTGGACAGGAACTCATAATCGGCTGCTGAAGGTGCAGAGAACATTGAGGCCTTGGCTGCCCTCAAATTTGCAATGAGTGACGAGGGCTCGGCCCTCAGAAGCGCCAGGTTTTGAGACCAGAAGGCCCCCATACTGGATGAAGAGGTCGTCCCCTCAGAGGCTTCGACCCTGGCCCTCGTCCGAGAATCAGGCTGAGGGTCAATAGGGGCCTCAGGCTCCTTTCTTTTATGACTATCGGTGGTCGGCTCCACCACCGTCAGCCCAGTGGCCCTTGTCTTCCTCGGAGCCTGCTGAGGCTCCTTCCCTTTCTTCTTGGCCAATCCAGATAATAAGCTGGGAGCAGTCATTTCCCAAAGATAGTCTGACGTACATGCAGGACGACCTGATAAGAGGACGACACGTTAGAAAAATGCAGATCTAAAGAGGAAACACTTGGAAAAAAGAAAGGAATGGAAAATGTTCAGTATAACTCACATAGTTCACTCAGAGGGCCGAACCTCAGACCTGCTTCTTTGAGGAACCGGGGGGTCATCAGGTCTTCAAATTTTGGAAGTTCACCTTCTCTCCCTCGTCCTCTCAGATATTCAACGATGTCCTTCTCCTCCAGACTAAGCCCAGGGTCTGACCTGGCCTTCATGGAGGGGTTAGACCATTTCCTGGGGACCCTCGGACCATCAGCGGTGGGCTCCCACTCCCCAGAGATAAAGAAGAACCTCTTTTTCCAATCATGGTTGGAAGTTTGTGCCACATGGAGGAGTTTCTTCTCAGACCTCCTTGCACCAGATGATAATATCCAGGCTGTTTGGACGAGGAGGTGATGTTGTAGCAGCCCAAAAATAGGTCAGCCGAGGGCTCGTCGGTGAAGGCATTCTTCCACAAGAAGATATAGCCCAGGATCGTCCTCCAAGAGTTGGGGGGAAGTTGAGAGGGAGCAACACCAAAGGGATATAGGATATCTACGCTGGCAGGATGCAGAGGGAATTTGACCCCAACTTTGAACATTCGTTCACAAACTGCAACCTCTCCCTCGTCACAATTAAAAACCCTCTCAGCCTCAGAGGGAACCCTCATAGTCACGCTGGGGGGCACTCCATAGGCATGCCTCCATATCAGGAGGTCGCGATCCCTAACAGAGGATATAAAGGATGAGGCATGGGAGGTATCAACCTCGTCATCTGTATCATTGTCCTCGTCCTCAGTCCCCTCCTCCTCGGCCTTGTCATCTGCCGGAGGGCCCTGGGGGAAAGCCACTTGGAAGGCATGGGGAGAAAGGGTTGTCACAGGAACAACCTTGGAGGGGACCGTACCGTCGGCCTCTCGGCCTGGGCTTAGATCGGATGTCTCCCTCCTGCCAGAAGTTCCAGCACCAGTTGGCGAGGATGCTCTCTCGTCCATCTCACTTGGTTTAGGAGTCTCGGCTGGACGAGATGACGACCCACAAGACTCAGACGGTTCAAATGGATTTATGGTGGCAAGAGGAATGGGAAAGATGGGTCGTACCCAGTTAGGGTCGGCCCCTCGTCTCCTCTCTTCCTCTTCCTCTATACGTCTGATCTCTGCAAAGAGCTTCTCTCTCAAGGATGGGAATTCAGACGCTAAACTATAAAGCTTCTTAAGCATTAAAAAGAAAGACCCTACACTTGGGGAAATTTGGGGAACTTTACCACAAACAAGTTTACAATTGACCAAACTAGACTTTTGAATTAAAAGGGGAATTGAAGGGGTTCACTCAAGAACACTCAAGAACATTTAAGAAACAGTCGTCGGAGAAGACACCGAAAAAAGCTATGAGACAACTCAGAGAAAATGCAATCCTACGAGCCAAAAAAGCAAATATAAATGAAGGCAAATGAGAGCGCTGGGAAGAAAAAGATTACCTGATGAAGAGAGAGCAAGAACGTTGTTAAGCTTGAAGAATTGAAGGCTGCAAAAAATGGCGATGGAAACTGATAAAATTCTAGAGAGAGAAGGCTTGGGCGCGAAGAAGGAGAGAGATTTTGAAAACCTCTTAAATACTTTGGTAATAAGTGGGCCCATTTACCAAGAAGGGTATAATTAGGGCACAAAGCCCCATGCAGTGTGCAACCGCCATGCCTTGGAAACTTGAACAACAATGAGTATCTGCCCAGGTGTCACTCACCTAACTGGTCATGCACGCATCTCAATTCCAACACTATCCCTCAGCTATCTCAATGGCACCTATGGCTAAGGGCTGGGGGTGATTGATATACCCGTTTATATCCTCGGCCTGGCTGAAGATTGTCTCCAGATGGATGACCCCTCAGATGACCCTACGAGGGGCCGACCTTTCACCAAGTTCCAGACGACAGTACGAGGGGCCGACCCTTCACTAGGCTCCGGACGATAGTACGAGGGGCCGACCCTTCTCCAGGCTCCGGACGACAGTACGAGGGGCCAACCCTTCGCTAGGCTCCGGACGACCCTCCGAGGGTATGACAGTACGAGGCCAGAATTAGGCCCGACTCACTACCGAAAGAAGCTTTGCCCTCGGCCTCGGCTCATAGGCCGAGGGTGACATCATGACAGCGCGTGGTTCGGGAGACGCGTGGAACAGTGCGCGTGAGGCTCACATGGCACGTGGAAGACCGTTGTAACCGAATCACACCCTCACATGAGGGAATATTATGTCATCATTTGGCATCTACAGGTGTCAACAGGGGATTGGCTAGATCATAATTCACATGCACCATGCATACTTGGGGGGTACAATACACCCCCCAAGACCTATATATACTTGTCACCTACAACCCTACAGGAGATCGATCAATTAACGATAGCCCTAGCTAAGACTCTGCTTGTACCCACAGTAGAGAGAGAGAGAGGGTTATGTGCTTTGTATCCAAGGCCATTAGTGCCCATACTTAGTGGATCACACACTCACAGTGGATGTAGGCCAAATTGGCTGAACCACTATACATCATTGTCTTATTTCATCTTATACTCATCCCCTTCTGCATACTTATACATCTCTATGGCTGCCATGGCTACTACTGTTTGAGCTCATTATCACTTATCCGGTGGTGCTAAATCTTGCATCATCATTTAGTATACTTGTGTGTGATTCATTTTTATGTGCATGAATATGACATTTGCATATAATAAAAGAAAATACATAATTTATGTGCGACACAAATTAAAAGTAATTATTATTGGTATAAATAATTTGGAATACATTTCGGAATACATATGGGCTCGTTTAGATGATTTAGGCCTTTAAAATGGTCATTAATCAATAATATATAGGTTGGGGAAGTTTGGGGCCAATTAGATTATGGGTTCGGGTCCATTTGGGAGTCCAAAAGTTGGGCTTAGGGTCCCAACTCGAGATTAAGCATTTGATTAGAGTTTAAATGGAGGTAAACCACTCCCCCATTATCATGCCACAAATTTATTTCTTGATGCATATAATAATCTCTTTAAAAAATTTGGGATTTAGGTATAAGTATATTTGCTTTGATGATGAAACACACATGTAGAGGAATGATTCATATGTAGAATTTATCCCATAAATTAGGTATCAAAAATCTGATCATTGAGGTTAGATTTCCTTAAGCTTTAGGTAGTAATTTGGGGATAAATTAATAACCAATGTTGAGGAAGATTGTGGTAAATTGTGGACCGATATTTATGTAGATTCCTTGGTAAATAAATCCATTTTTGTGAATTAAATAATGGGTCTAAGTTGAGAAAAACATCTAATTCATTTAAGCCTTAACGTACATAAATTTTAGGTTGATTTGGAACTTAGAATTGAGTTCGGCATGTATATATATTTTTGGCTGCAAAGAAACAAATTTGAGTTTATAAACCTTGAACTGAACGAACTGTACAGGAGAAACTGAGGAAGGAAGGAGACAGGAGGTCGCTCAAACGACGTCGTGGGTCATTCGAGCGACGCACCATGTCGCGCGAACGAGAGCCACGGTCGTTCGAGCGACGTGGTGATTTTTCTCTCTCCTCGTTCCCTTTTTTCTTTAGCCTTGATTTCTGAATTTGGTTTACTAAATCGTGTTTACCCCATGTACATTAGATAAAAGGATATTAAGGAAAGGAAATTATGAGTTATGGGTTAATTATTTAATAGAGTATGTTATACCCACGGTTAAATTATAATAATTACAAATAACTAGATAGTTAAGTAATTATTTTTATAAAACGGTATCAATAATTTATTAGATGATACATTATTAACAAAATGGAAAATACTGTGGACTTTGATTAAACTTTATGGTAATTATACAGTAATTACCTTTACATATTATATGGGAGAATAATATGTATTATGATATATTTGTGTGTGGACATACCAGTGGGTGGTCCTATCGGCTCTGGGGTTCACGCATTCGGGCCGCGTACCACATGCCGGCACAGGTGGGCTAAACGATGTGTAGGCCATATAGGTACTACGTGGAGGCTCCACCCACGAGAGGTAGGGTTGGCGCTGATCGTTCCTGTATCACCGTTGAGTATGGACCGTATACAGGTGTCCTATGTAGGGAGCTCCCCCAATTTGTGTGTGTTTGTGTTGTCCGCTTAGGCAATGGGATTCCTCCGGACTTGCAGATAGGGCACGAATTAGACCCCAATGATAGATGCCCCTGTGTGTCAAATATATGGAAGGGCATATATTATTAATTACCCGGATACTATTGAAATAAATTAAATTGTCCAAGGATGAGGACAATAAATATTATTCTTGACCCTATAATGCATAATAGATGTTTATGCCTTATACTTGACACTGATGAGATTGGAATAAATGTAAGTTGACAATTTAAATGTAGAGATTACATTTAATTAATTAATTATTGATATAATCATTTTATAATTGCAATGATGTCACAATTCATTATTTGGGGACGTATTGGGGTGCGAATAATATCACCCTTAGATTAGGGGTGAGGTGTTATACGCAGTGAGTGACGAAAGGGGGTATTTATTGTGCATTGACTGTATTATTGTAATCATAAATTATTCAAGTTAATTCTTGCACACCTCGAACTCTAACCCAAATTTAAATGATTTTTCGCCCAGGTGCTCCTAGACGGGGATAGCTGGATTGTGCTATAGCAGTGTTGCGGTCTCATTTGCTCTTCAGTTTCAGCTCAGTTATTTCTAGCATAGTGCGTTGGCTATTTATTTATTTAGAACATTTGTAAGGGCATAAGCCCGAAACTTTTACTTTATGTTGGTGGAGATTTATGTTACTCTAGTTGGGTATTTATATTATTGTTGGTGGTTTGGATCTACTTATTCATTATAGATGTGTTTTTGATTTTTTTCAAACTTGGGCCTTAAATTATAAATTATTTATATTTGCAATTGTGCTAAGGATGGTATTAATTGACAAGCAAGCCCTATCTTCAACACATCGTGCCTGGTCGGCCTTTACGTGAGAAAATAGGGATTGTTACATTACTTTCCTAATCAATACATGTGAAACCTCAAAGAGAAAATGAAAAAAAAGGGGTAAAGTACTCATCACTTATAATTTATCTAACCTTTTCACTAGATACTCTGGAAGTCCATCTATGGTTTGTCCATGAGTAGTGTCGCATGCCAATATCCCTTGGTGGGTATGACAAGTTTATATTCTGGCCTAAGGGGAAAAAATGAAAAAGACCAATAGTAATTAAGAAAGTATAAATTCGCATATAAAAGGAAAA
This sequence comes from Sambucus nigra, assembly GCA_949130495.1. Taxonomy (NCBI): domain Eukaryota; kingdom Viridiplantae; phylum Streptophyta; class Magnoliopsida; order Dipsacales; family Adoxaceae; genus Sambucus; species Sambucus nigra. Next base: position 657,883,933 of record OX422213.1, on the reverse strand, counting down.
AATAAAAGATGGCAGTAGCAGTAGTGTGTTTTCTCTTTCTTATGCTTATCCAATGAACCAAAAGTAACATTAGTTAAAGACAAGATATAAACAACTACATGCAATAAAAAGTTGCTGATCGAGAAACTTTTCGTGTTGAAACCTTTCTTGATCAAATCATGGGTATTAAGCCAAAAATATAAGCATACATCAGGAAGAATAAATTAGCAGAAGGTGTTTGTTAACTTAAGAAAAATGAAAAATAAAATTGCAAATAATGGGTGGACAAATCAATAAAAATTAAAGGTTTTTTTTCACTTAAATGTGTCCATAATTAGCTCGTTTTGAGTTTGGCACCTATATTATTAATTGACTTTATGTTTGGTACCTTATCTATTAAAGAAGAGTTAAACTTAACAGTCATGTGTGAGGCAAATGACCTATTAATAAATGTGTTCAGTAAAAATTCTAAAGAATACAAAAAATACAAAGAAAAAAATTAAAATTCAAAACACCAAAACTCTCTCACAATGTCGCATTTCACTACCATATCCTCCCCTCACTCCCACTATCATCTCTACTACCTCCTTGCCCACTACCACCTCCACCACCACTATTCTCTGTCTCCCATTAACCAACCAACAACCCCTTCACTACAGAAAAACACTCCACTGCAGCAACAGCTCCACCACCACTCATTCCCAAAAATTGTTGACCCACTGCACCAAAACCCAAACACAAACCCAAAATGGAACCCTTGTGAAAATCAAATCATGTCGAAATCAAACCCAAATTAAAAAAATGCAACAAACACATCAAATCAAATTGTCCAAAATAAAAAGGCATGGTAAATTTGTGCAGACATGCAAATATTGATTTTAATTTGGGTTGAGTTTCAATTTAAGGTTCAAGTTCAAGTTTAAGTTTATCCGTTTTGATTTTGGGTTGGTGGTTGTGGGTGGAAGGAGTGGTATTTTATTGAAGGCGCCTGACGCTGGTGGATGTAGTGTTCTGGTGGTGAAAGTGGTGGGATGTTTACATTTTTGACGAAATAGAAAGTGGGTGTGGTTGATGGTTGCCAGGATTTATGGTGGAAGTGGTGGGTAATTGGGTTGGTGGGGTGGGGTGGGCGGTATCGGGTTGGGGAGTTGGGGGGAGGGGGTTGAAGATGATGTGTCTTCTCTCTCTCTCTCTCTCTCTCTCTCTCTCTCTCTCACACACACACACATAACTTTATCTTTATTTTTTTTCCTTTTTTTTAATGTTTTTTCAAAGTTTTATTAATTGTTTTTATTCTACAGGTCATGTGACCTTTAAATGAAAAAGTCTTAGTGAAAAATGAATTATACTAAAAGTCGATTAAAAGAAATACCAAACTCAAAATTGGGTAATTTTGGACCTATTGACGTAGGGAAAAAAATTAGAACACAAATTGATGGCAGGAGCAAAGGGGACTAAAAGTTTCAAACCATATCAAGTCGCACAATGTATCCTGGGGATTCAAAACAAAACCTGCTTGCTCAAGAAAATCTGCAACTTCTGTCATTGCTTTATTGTTTCCAACCTATAATATAACATTGCAAAATAGACTAATGTAAGAGACATTTACTAGTGCAATTTTAAAACAAAGTTGACATTTGGACAAGAGGAATAAAGCACAACATACGTGAGTTTTATTTTGCTGGACATATGCCTCGATAGCATCCCCTGCCCTCTCAAACACCTCAAGTAACTGGAGCCCAGACATAAACAGTTGTTTCTTATCCTCCATCATAGCCAATTTACTTCTTGCAATGCCGTATGTTAATCTCAACCCCCCAAACTCAACGCATCAAACTCAGTCAAAATGCAATCACGAAGTTTCATAAAAGGGTTGGTAACCTTTTCCCGTGCCACCATCAACAAAGCGGTGAGCTCAATCAGTTTTCCCTCCCTTGCGTAATGCAGCATTTCCTCTTTAGTCTCATTTGTCTTCCATGCAATCAATTCAATTGTCTCCAAGGCATTTTGCTGCAACGAGTATTTATTAGTCATGACAGATAAGCCACTCCCATCATATGAAATGTCCTACACAGAAAACATACCATGTCAGGGAGGCATAGCGTAAATATCAACTTGAAGATTGATAGTTTAGGAGTCCATTTGTTTTGTAAGCCGTCAAAAAACCTGTTGCAAAAAATTCCATCAAAGTGTATAAAAACCAGTGTTTAAAAAAAATTGAAAAATCGTGTTTCTGATTTTCCAAAAAATCGAAAACAACTTTTTAACATGTCTTCAACTAATTTTTAAAATATCATTTATCTTGGAAAATAATATTTAGACTCCTGAATTTTTTTCAAATAACATTTAGACCACTAAATTTTTAAAAAATACATTTTGTGCCTAAATTTAAAAAAAAATGACAAGTGTGAGAATTACATTTTGGCCCCTCGAATTTCGGTAGTATACATTCTGGTTTCGTAACTTTTTGTATATAAAGTTGTCTAGTACACATTAAGTAAATTATATTTTGATTTTCAAACAATGTTTAAAAAGCGCGCTATAGAGAATGTTATATTTCAAGTGGTTTTTTTTCTTTGTAAAGACTTTGGAGTGTGAGAAATGGGGTGGCAAATCTTGTTATGGCTGGATGAAGAAGCTGTAACACTCCGTATTTCTGAGTATTTCGAATTTAATTAATTCGGTTTAAATTACACGTGCGCCTTAATTTAATTGAATAAAACATTATGTGTTTATTTAAAATATTAATCGGGCGAGATAATGATTAATATTTACGGAATAAAGTTACTAAGTGAATAGTAAATAACTTGTGATAATTATTATACGTCGTAGCGAGTGATATCGACGTGACTGTGTTATATCTCAACCGGGAGTCGTGTATAGACTATATGGAGGTCGAGATAGGAAATTGTGTAGATGTAATACCCCGTATTTTTATGCTATATTAATTTGGGGATTTATTAAATTTAATGTGAATTAATTATTTAATATAAATCCGGAAATTAATTATGTTATAATTATTAACGTAATGAGAGTTAGTAATTATGGGAAATTTGTTGAATATTACTAATGAGCAAAGTAATATATAATATTGGTTATATTAAATGTCACGAGTGAATAAAATGACAATTTTGGAAATTTGAGTCGGCACGAGCCCGTGTCGCGTCGGGACTAAATATTGATGAATAAAAGTGAATATATTATAAGTCGCTCGTATGGTCGTTTTGAGTGCGCCAAAGTGTCCGAAAGGGTCGAGATACTCAGAAAAGTGTACCCGGCGATTTAGTTTGGGTCTCGGGGCGTTTTTAGGCTTAATTAGTACCCCGAGAGGGCATTTTGGACATTTCGCATTTTTGGGTAATTAAACCCACGAAATTTCAAGGGATATATCAGATGTCTAAGGTTATCTTCTAGGGTTAAAATAACCAAAGATAAGTGACGGCCATAGGAGAGGGAAGGAGAGAGCTTTCAAAGCAATCCAAGGCCCAAAATCCATCCGTTTGCACCGCTACCACCACCAACGCGTAGATTGCGCGACGGGGAACGTAACCACACCAAATTCGTCATCAAACCGGAACTCTGAAAATCCCAGGCAACTGTTTATCTTGATTATTTTCGTTAATGCATCACTCATGTTAGTCTAGGGATGATTAGGATGAGTTTATGGAAGAAAACCCAAATTTGAGATAGGAAATCGCATGTAGTAATGATTTGAATGTTATTCTGGAAACCCCTTCACATGTAGAGGATTAAACCACTAAATTTTGGTTTTTTAGAAGAAGAAAATTCTGGAAAAGATTGATTAGAGCCATGTTAAAGAAATTCTAGGGTTCTTGAGATTTTTATGAAGTTTTTGCCTATAAATCCATAATTAGTGACGAAAATTTACATGCTTTACGTAGAAGATACATAAAATGAGATTATAATGTTAGTAGTACAAATTTCTGGGCGATTAGGAATGAAAAGTTTGGATTTGGAGGAGGTTATGTGATAGAACCCGTAACTGATTAACTGCAGAATTCGCCATACCTGTTTGATCGATCGATCGAGCCCCAGACCTCGATCGATCGACCCCTTCTGGCAGACTCATATTTCCCCTTTTTAAATTAGTTGAATTCAATTTAATGAGAAATAATTCTTGGATACCCTTATTAAAATGTTTTGGGAGATAAAGAAGACCAGTAGGACATGTGAATAATTTTGGGACCTTTAATGTAAGACAAGAGTTGTATTTTTGGGATACTTACATATAAGGGACGATGAAACTATGTATTAAAGGGAGACACGCATAAGATAGTTACGTTGGAACAACAATGTATACCTACTAAATTTTTCACTTGAGAGGATAGAGTCCATGAGTATTACGTAGTAAGTTGGAAAAATCCCTCGAATCAAAGTAAGAAATGAACGATTATACGTGAGAACTAAATAATGAGATATGAGGACAAATGTCGTAATTATGGGATTTGAGATGTATCCAAATTATTATGGTAATATTAGTATAGTTATATGACTGTGTTTATGCATATACTATCTATGTGTGAAAATCGTGCCCGCGCTATTTGCTATCCCTGAGGTTACCGCGCTGGGACAGTCTTATCTCGATGGGACCTTTATGGGGGATATTGACTCGTACCCTAGAAGATAGATATCCTTGGTATAGGCTATCGAATCGATAGTTCAGACGGTCCTAAGAGACGCGGGGGCATGTGCTATCCTCTTATATACTTGGAATCTATGCTTCGCCTCAATATTATTTGTGTATGTGTTAATACAGTTCGAGAGTGATTCCGAACTTGTATTTCCCTTAGTATGAGAGATACGGGGATTGGATAGCAGAGTATGCACGCACCATAATTTTATGTGGGGTGCTGTTAGAATATATATATTATACGAGTATTTAATATATATATATATGAAATTATGAAATTTGGAACTGCCTACTGTGCTATGGTAAGTAAGAAATGAATTTTGAATTTAAATTTGGAAATACTTGTTTTGAAAAAGTATAATATCACACTGGGAAACTTTATTAATAAATAAAAACGAGAGCTTCGTCAGTAAATGAAAATTTTCCTTTTAAACAATTATATTGTCCAGTTTTAAATCTTACGAGTAACCTAAGATAAGTTAAACCATTAGGAAGATTAGTGCGATATAAGATAAGATAAACCGTTGGGAAGGTTAGTGCGATTGGTGTGCACATTAGAAGAGAGGTGAGAATTTCTCAAGAGAGTGTCGAATTAATATGTTGTTGCATTGGCCTGTAAACATTTTAAATACTTGTTAAACGAATTTTAAATCTTTTACACTATCGGGCTCTGACCCATTTCTATTTCTCTTTCTCTCTTGTATATATATGTATATATTACAGGTGCCCAGCCACAGGGGCGTCTTGCTTAGGATACCTTGGAAGGAACGCGTTGCAGCTTAGGTGGGAGTTGCAGGCCTCTTGCTTAGACAACTTCATTTATTTGACTCCACTCCTAGCATATTCATTTAGTGGGGCATGTGTCGCCCTTTCCATTATTCAGTTCTTTATTTGGACTTTGTTATTTAGTTATTTCTAGTATTGTCATTTTGGGATTTATTACTGTCTGGATGTTCTACTTTAAGTTTTAATGTTGGGAATTTAGTTGTTGAATGTTTAAATTATTTGGATTATATGTTCCAGGATTTTGTGGTGTGATTCTTTAATATTGAATTGTTGTAAATAATTAAATCTTTATTTTTAAAATAAAATTTGGAAAGTAATGTTTAAAAAAATTGCTTTTGACACTTAGCTTAATTAATTAGGGTGTTTAAATTGGGAAAGTTATTTTGACGACAGTGATGCTAAGAATGAACCAATTGTTCACCTTGATTTTAATTTAATAAAGGAGTGATCGCCCGGTATTTAATTAGGGGGGGGGGGGTGTCACAGGTGGTATCAGAGCATCAGGTTCTAGTGTCCTTAGGATCTGTACGGCTTATTTCGCTTTCAGCTTAACATTTTTGCTATAGAGCCCTATTTTAGGATTGTTGTATTCTTGCTTTTATGTTTACGTCTTCAGCTATTTGAGATTTGATAATAACTGTAGACTAATGAATTTCTTCATGTTTCAGATGCCTTCGAGATGTGTACCGAAGGATAGGGGTGCCCCAGCCGAGCAGCCAACTGCTCCGGCACAGGGTACAATGAATGCTAATGAAGTAGCCGCTATTGTTGCCCAGGCGGTGAATGCTGCGCTAACGGTGGTACAGCAGGCTCCACCCCAGATTCAGGCAGTGGCGCCAATACATGCACAACTTCCATCTGCGTGGGAGAGGGTTAGGGATGACTTTCAGAAGGCGCATCCCCCTGAGTTCTTTGGTAGTTCAGATATCATCATCGTCAGCCAATGGAAGAAAGATATCCAGCGACATCTTCGTATGTATGAGTGCACAGACGTGCATAAACAGTTGTTGGCTTCCTTTAAGCTGGTGGGGGCCGCTTTGCAGTGGTGGGAGTCCACCACCACCTTGGAGGAGAGGGACAGGATCCCGATTCAGTCATTCTGGGAGCGGTTTGACCGCAAGTACTTTCCACCCGCCGTGCAGACTGAGATGAGGTGGAAATTACTGAACTTGAAACAGGAGAATTCTACCGTTGCTGAGTATGAGGAGGAGTTCATGAGACTTCTCACCATAGTGCCAGATGAGGCACCCACTGAGGGTAAGAAAATAATGCTGTTTGTAGACGGGTTAGCTTGGAGGATCCGTCAGCACCTTATAGGGAATCTGTCTCTGAGTACTTTCACTGATGTACTCAATGCTGCGTTACTACATTGCCAGGATCACCGCTTCCATCTGTAGGGAAGCAAGAGAGCAGGAGAGTCCAGACAATAGGGCAGGACCGGGGGTAGTAGTGCTAGTGGAGCACCATCTCAAGGATAGACTCGTTAGCACGAGCAGAGTTCCCATCAGGGGGACCCTGCTAAGCGATTCCGTTCAGGTGATTCCAGACAGGGATTTCGGGGTTATAGGCAGGGCCAGCCTAATCAGTAGGGCCAGAAAGGCCAACACCGACAGCAGCAGGGTCAGTAACAGGGCCAATCGGGCCAACAGCGTTTTCACCAGGGCCAGTGGCGGGGTGGTAACGGCCAGCAGGGCCGTGGTCAGCAGGGTCAGAGGGGAGGAAATTTCAAAGGCCGATGTTTTGGGTGCGGCAAGCATGGCCATAGGCGCCAGGATTTTCCAGAGGGAGAGAGGGTCCCACAACAGCAGAGTTCCCTTAATGAGCCACAGAGGCCACTTTTTCCAGCTGCCCTCCCAGCACCAGCCCAGGTACCAGCCGTTCTAGCAGCTCCAGTGCCGCAGGGGCAGTTACAGTATGTACGTGTCTATAACGTCCACCAGGCAGCAGCTCCACAGGCACCACCCGCGATTGAGGGTATGTTTCCTATCCATGGTACTATGGGTCGAGTTTTGTTTGATACTGGGGCAACGCACTGTTTTATAGCTACGCATTTTGCGAAGGCCTTAGGGTTGTTAGCCACAATAGAGAGGACTGTGACGTGTGTAGACTCACCACTGGGGAATGGTTCGCTTATTTTCTTTATATGCCGGGGAGTGGGGGTAGAGATTGGTAGCTTGGTATTACCTGCAGACATGTTAGTCTTAGATATGCATGAGCACGATGTTATTATCGGTATGGATTGGCTCGCAGCTTACAGAGCCATGATTGATTGTTTCGGTGGGAGTATTGTTTTTGCCATTCCGGGGTAAGAAATGTTTGTAGTGGCGATGCCTCGCCCAGAGGGAGGCTCGACCGCTCATTTGTATTACATAGATGAGGATACCTCTAAGGAGGTTGTGATTCCCTTAGACTCGATTCCTGTTGTTCGTGAGTATTCCGATGTGTTTCAGGAGATACCAGGCCTACCCCCCAGTCGAGAGATAGACTTTGTCATAGACTTATTACCAGATACTAGACCTATAGCATGCGCTCCATACTGTATGGCTCCGGCATAGATGTGAGAGTTACGAGATCAGATAGAGCAGCTGTTAGGTCAGGGCTTCATTCGCAGGAGTATTTCACCTTGGGGTGCTCCAGTTCTGTTTGTGAAAAAGAGAGATGGTTCACTGAGGCTATGTGTGGACTACCGGGAGTTGAATAAGGTCACGATACAGAATAAGTATCCGTTGCCTCGAATCGATGATTTGTTCGACCAGTTGAGGGGAGCAACTTTCTTTTCGAAGATAGATCTGAGGTCGGGGTACCATCAGCTACGTATTAGGGAGCAGGATGTTTCAAAGACTTCCTTCTTAATGAGATATGGGTCTTACCAGTTCAAAGTGATGTCATTCGGCCTCACAAATGCTCCAGCCATATTCATGGACTTAATGAACCGAGTGTTCAAAGAGTTCTTGGATCAGTTTATCATCGTCTTCATAGATGGCATTTTGATATATTCACACTCCGAGGAGTAGCATGCCGAGCACTTGAGATAGGTTCTTCAGAATCTACGAGAGCATCAGTTGTATGCTAAGTACGAGAAGTGCGGATTCTGGTTGCGAGAAGTACAGTTCTTGGGGCATATTATTTCTGAACAATGGATAGCAGTTGACCCGAGTAAAGTGTCAGCGGTGAGGGAGTGGGGACAACCCATGACACCGACGGAAGTGCGTAGTTTCTTGGGGTTAGCCGGATACTACAGGAGATTCATTCGGGGATTCTCCAAAATAGCGGGTCCATTGACGAACCTAACTCGTAAAGGGGTACCATATATTTGGGATGATGCTTGTCAATTGGCTTTCGACGAGTTGAAAGACAAGCTTACTTCAGCACCAGTCCTTGCTTTACCAAAGTCGGGTGTGGAGTACCTAGTTTACACCGATGCCTCTTTACGGGGACTTAGGGGAGTACTTCAGCAGGAGGAGAAGGCTATAGCTTTTGCCTCCCGCAAGCTCAAGCCGCATGAGAAGAATTACCCCACCCACGACCTGAAGTTAGCAGCGGTCGTTTTTGCATTGAGAATATGGAGGCACTATTTATTGGGGGAGAAATTCTGCTTGTTCACAGACCACAAGTCACTGCAGTACCTGTTCACTCAGCGAGAGATGAATATGGGTTAGAGTTTGTGAAGGACTATCAGTTCGACATACAGTACCATCCGGGGAAGGCCAACGTAGTTGCTGATGCGTTGAGCCGTAAACCGGTAGACGAGGTAGGGGACGTCTGGAAAGCAAAGTGGAAGGAGTTAGGCCACCAGGACGCAGTAGCTCGTTCCTTCATATCTATTATGACAGTGACACCAGAGATTATTACGAGGGTGATACAGGCACAGACCGCAGACCCGTTTTTCCAGGAGCAGATTGTACGACTCTTAGCTGAGGATGCTGAGTCCTATTCTGTTAGTTCTGATGGGGGTTTGAGGTTTAATGGGAGATTGGTGGTTCCAGAAGGAGCAGAATTACGTCATGCAGTGATGACCCAATCTCACGGGTCCCGATTTACGGTACATCCTGGAGGAGATAGGATGTACCAGGATATGAGGAGGCAATACTGGTGGAGTGGGATGAAGAAGGACATTGCTAAGTTCGTGTCCAAGTGTTCTACCTGCCAGCTGGTAAAGGTGGACCATCAGAAATTGTCAGGTTTACTTCAGCCATTGGAAGTACCCGCGTGGAAGTGGGAGAGTATTTCCATGGATTTTATTACAGGGTTGCCTACATCACAGCGGGGCCATGACTCTATCTGGGTGATTGTAGACCATTTGACCAAGGTGGCTCATTTTTTGCCGGTACGGATAGACTATACCACGGGTCAGTACGCTCAGTTGTTCATTGCTGAGATTGTCAGATTTCATGGGGTGCCCCTGAATATTGTGTCAGATAGAGACAAGATTTTCGTGTCGCATTTTTGGGAAAGCTTTCAGGAGGCTATGGGTACTGAGTTGAGGTTGAGTTCAGCTTATCACCCACAGACAGATGGACAGACAGAACGTACTAATCAGATGTTGGAGGATATGCTACGCATGTGTGTTCTTGATTTTGGAGGAGGTTGGGAGCCACATCTTCCACTGGTAGAGTTTGCTTATAATAACTCTTATCAGTTCACTATTGGCATGGCTCCATTCGAAGCTTTATACGGAAGGACTTGTCGTTCCCCAACTTATTGGCTCGAGGTGGGGGATAACAAGTTGCTAGGACCAAAGGTGATTCAGGAAACCTTCGCGAGGATTGAGATGATCAGGAGTCGCATTCGAGTAGCCCAGGACAGGCAGAAAAGCTACGCTGATGCGAAACGGTTCTTTCGGGAGTTTAATGTGGGGGACCAAGTGTTAATACGTGTATCTCCTATGAAAGGAGTGATGAGGTTCAGGAAGAAAGGGAAATTGGCCCCGAGGTACGTGGAACCATTTCCCATCATCGAGAGGATTGGGCCGGTAGCATATAGATTGGGACTGCCAGAGAATTTACATCGCATTCGCGATGTATTCCACATATCGTCGTTGAGACGATATCTTTGGGATGATGTGGCCCATAACCACATTGCGATAGATGAGATAGACTTACAGCCTGACAGCTCTTACGAGGAGAGATCGGTGGCTATCCTAGACCATAGCGAGAGAAGATTGAGGTCGAAGGTAGTTCCACTTGTGCGGGTCCAGTGGGAGCCCCATAATGTGGAGGAGTCCACTTGGGAGCGTGAGACAGATATGCGGGAGAGATATCCAGATTTATTCTTACCAGGTATGCCTTATTTTCCGTTATTAGGGGGGAAGTATGCAATACCCCGTATTTTTATGCTATATTAATTTGGGGATTTATTAAATTTAATGTGAATTAATTATTTAATATAAATCCGGAAATTAATTATGTTATAATTATTAACGTGATGAGAGTCAGTAATTATGGGAAATTTGTTGAATATTACTAATGAGCAAAGCAATATATAATATTGGTTATATTAAATGTCACGAGTGAATAAAATGACAATTTTGGAAATTTGAGTCGGGACGCGCCCGTGTCGCGTCGGGACTAAATATTGATGAATAAAAGTGAATATATTATAAGTCGCTCGTATGGTCGTTTTGAGTGCGCCAAAGTGTCCGGAAGGGTCGAGATAGTCAGAAAAGTGTACCCGGCGATTTAGTTTGGGTCTCGGGGCGTTTTTAGGCTTAATTAGTACCCCGAGAGGGCATTTTGGACATTTTGCATTTTTGGGTAATTAAACCCACGAAATTTCAAGGGATATATCAGATGTCTAAGGTTATCTTCTAGGGTTAAAATAACCAAAGATAAGTGACGGCCATAGGAGAGGGAAGGAGAGAGCTTTCAAAGCAATCCAAGGCCCAAAATCCATCCGTTTGCACCGCTACCACCACCAACGCGTAGATTGCGCGACGGGGAACGTAACCACACCAAATTCGTCATCAAACCGGAACTCTGAAAATCCCAGGCAACTGTTTATCTTGCTTATTTTCGTTAATGCATCACTCATGTTAGTCTAGGGATGATTAGGATGAGTTTATGGAAGAAAACCCAAATTTGAGATAGGAAATCGCATGTAGTAATGATTTGAATGTTATTCTGGAAACCCATTCACATGTAGAGGATTAAACCACAAAATTTTGATGTTTTAGAAGAAGAAAATTCTGGGAAAGATTGATTAGAGCCATGTTAAAGAAATTCTAGGGTTCTTGAGATTTTTATGAAGTTTTTGCCTATAAATCCATAATTAGTGACGGAAATTTACATGCTTTACGTAGAAGATACATAAAATGAGATTATAATGTTAGTAGTACAAATTTCTTGGCGATTAGGAATGAAAAGTTTGGATTTGTAGGAGGTTATGTGATAGAACCCGTAACTGATTAACTGCAGAATTCGCCATACCTGTTTGATCGATCGATCGAGCTAAGAGCTTCGATCGATCGAGCCCCAGACCTCGATCGATCGACCCCTTCTGGCAGACTCATATTTCCCCTTTTTAAATTAGTTGAATTCAATTTAATGAGAAATAATTCTTGGACACCCTTATTAAAATGTTTTGGGAGATAAAGAAGACCAGTGGGACATGTGAATAATTTTGGGACCTTTAATGTAAGACAAGAGTTGTATTTTTGGGATACTTACATATAAGGGATGATGAAACTATGTATTAAAGGGAGAGACGCGTAAGATAGTTACGTTGGAACAATAATGTATACCTACTAAATTTTTCACTTGAGATGATAGAGTCCATGAGTATTACGTAGTAAGTTGGAAAAATCCCTCGAATCAAAGTAAGAAATGAACGATTATACGTGAGAACTAAATAATGAGATATGAGGTCAAATGTCGTAATAATGGGATTTGAGATGTATCTAAATTGATATGGTAATATTAGTATAGTTATATGACTGTGTTTATGCATATACTATCTATGTGTGAAAATCGTGCCCACACTACTTGCTATCCCTGAGGTTACCGCGCTGGGACAGTTTTATCTCGATGGGACCTTTATGGGGGATATTGACTCGTACCCTAGAAGATAGATATCCTTGGTACAGGCTATCGAATCGATAGTTCATACGGTCCTAAGAGACGTGGGGGCATGTGCTATCCTCTTAGAGACTTGGAATCTACGCTTCGCCTCAATATTGTTTGTGTATGTGTTAATACAGTTCGAGAGTGATTCCGAACTTGTATTTCCCTTAGTATGAGAGATACGGGGATTGGATAGCAGAGTATGCACGCACCATAATTTTATGTGGGGTGCTGTTAGAATATATATATTATACGAGTATTTAATATATATATGAAATTATGAAATTTGGAACTGCCTACTGTGCTATGGTAAGTAAGAAATGAATTTTCAATTTAAATTTGGAAATACTTGTTTTGAAAAAGTATAATATGACACTGGGAACCTTTATTAATAATAAAAATGAGAGCTTCGTCAGTAAATGAAAATTTTCCTTTTAAACAATTATATTGTCCAGTTTTAAATCTTACGAGTAACCTAAGATAAGTTAAACCATTGGGAAGATTCGTGCGATATAAGATAAGATAAACCGTTGGGAAGGTTAGTGCGATAGGTGTGAACATTAGAAGAGAGGTGAGAATTTCTCAAGAGAGTGTCGCACTAATATGTTGGTGCATTGGCCTGTAAACATTTTAAATACTTGCTAAACGAATTTTAAATCCTTTACACTATCGGGCTCTGACCCGTTTCTATTTCTCTTTCTCTCTTGTATATATATGTATATATTACAGGTGCCCAGCCATAGGGGTGTCTTGCTTAGGATCCCTTGGAAGTAACGCGCTGCAGCTTAGGTGGGAGTTGCAGGCCTCTTGCTTAGACGACTTCATTTATTTGACTCCACTCCTAGCATATTCATTTAGTGGGGCATGTTTCGCCCTTTCCATTATTCAGTTGTTTATTTGGACTTTGTGATTTAGTCATTTCTAGTATTGTCATTTTGGGATTTATTACTGTCTGGATGTTCTACTTTAAGTTTTAATGTTGGGAATTTAGTTGTTGAATGTTTAAATTATTTGGATTATATGTTCCAGGATTTTGTGGTGTGATTCTTTAATATTGAATTGTTGTAAATAATTAAATCTTTATTTTTAAAATAAAATTTGGAAAGTAATGTTTAAAAAAATTGGTTTTGACCCTTAGCTTAATTAATTTGGGTGTTTAAATTGGAAAAGTTATTTTTACGACAGTGATGCTAAGAATGAACCAACTATTCACCTTGATTTTAATTTAATAAAGGAGTGATTGCCCGGTATTTAATTAGGCAGGGTGTCACAGTAGAGTGACTCGAATGGTGATTTCGAGTTCACGATTGATTCCAAGTGAGTCGAAATAGTAGGAATAGTGTACCCAAGTGTATAGATTTGGTCCCGGGACGATTTTAGACGAACCCGACATCACGTAAGAGCATTTCGGTCATTTAGGTGTCTAGGATAGAGGGAACTACGAAAATTAGATTGTTATATCAGCCCATTTGAGTGTGAGGCTAGAGTTACAACACTTTGGAGAGAGAGGAGGCCATACGAGAGGAAGAGAAGAAATCTAGGCTATTCCACACCGTTTCTCACCCTAAACGTCGTCGGAATCGAGATCGGAGCAAGGAAAGGGCATCCTCACCATCTCAGAACATAAATTAGACCTGTAAATATAAGGCAAGTGTTTATCTTGCATTATCTTAAGCATGTTATAATACCCATGTAGTGTAGGGTTTCAATTTCATACCTTAAATGAATTTTGTGGGATTTAAATGGGTGAAGTTCACGATTCGGGATAAGAATTCATGTAGAACAAATCTCAACATGTAAATAGTACAATTTCAGAGAATATATGATGAATAACATGAAAGAAATTTGCATATGATTATGAATATGTATGAAGAACACCATAAATTAGGGTTTCATAAATTTTGAGATTTAATCGATCCTTAGGGGAATTTCTTTGAGATTTGATGTATTATTTACGTTAAAAATAATCCTTACATGGATTTTTTATGATTGGGGATGTCGTATAGGAGTTTGGGGAGGATTCATGGAGGTTTGAGATAGTATAAAGGGTGAAAAGTCTTAATAGCAAGAACAATATCCGTCACGTAGGGTGAACTGGTTCGCACCCTATACCGAACCGGTTCAGTGTTCCAATTTTGTCAAATTTGATTTGTGTGCTATACTTCCACATGGAACTAATTATGGGGGACTTTGGCGATGATTTAATAACATAAAGATTGAAGGAAGATCAGTAGACATAGTTAAGGCCCAGTTCAATCTCAGTGAGTGTAGAATTGGGAATAAGATCGACGATAATTAACAGATTATGTTGAGTATCGGGAATTTATAAAATTTGGGTTACGGGGAGTGTAAACGATAACCTAAGACCAATATCAGTAGGATAGAGATGTTTTACTACTGAAATTTACTTAAGGGATAATTGGGACCCTTCGAGTAGTGAGTGATACTAAAAAAATACGAGAATAATAATATGTGTGAATCATTAGTAGATCGAGTATTTGAGAAATACAAATACTACGTACGGGATATATTATAGGTTGTGTGTATACCTACACTGAATATATATATATATATATATATATATATATATATATATATATATATATATATATATATGTATGTATAGGTTGAGTGAATGCTTATTATGTGGTTTGTTATATGTGTGAACATACCTACGTTGCCTACTATCACGAGAGGTTTTGCGCAAAGAGACACCCCACCTTGGCGATTCCAGCGAGGTCTGGATGTGTGTCCCAGAACATAGAACTTAGGGCGGCTCACTATGTATCGTATATTAGTGGGACTGGCAACTCATTTGGTTACGTTAGGTATGGGCGTATCGTAAAAGCTTAGAACTATGTTTTCCTCCGTCGTGTGTTGTTTGATTTATAGTTCGAGGAGACATTCCTGATTTGGTACGTGAGGTACATGGACTTGATAGCAGAGTATGCTTGCAACATGATAGTCATTCCGCGAGATGCTGTAATTTTATATATATTATAGTGTGACATGTGTATACAAGTGTGGATATTTTACTTATGTGTGATAGTAGAAAAGATAGATAATGTATATCTAAAAGTAATTTAAGTATGAGAACATTTCAACAGATGATGCGATAACAATAATTCGGTTAAAATGAATTATTGGCTCAATGGTAGCGTATCGTATGGGTGGTATGGGGGTGCTCAACCTAGTGTGGTTAGTTAAATACTTTGGCCTACTTAAGCTGTGTAGTATGGCTAGGTGGGTAAAATAGGAGACGTTAGGTGTGCACTATAGATAAGAGGTGAGGAACTCGAGGGAGTGCATGCTGGACTAACGTATGTATCTAATAACTGCTTATATAACTGCAATTTAACTACTTGCTAAATATTTTTCAAATAGTTTTGGGTTCTGACCCGTGTTAAAATATTTTTCAAAACATTTTAGGTGTCCAGCCACACAGGGATGCCAAGTTTGATGATTCATTCGAAGAATGCGTAGCTGCAGCATTTGTGGAGCCTTGCAGGATTTTGTGTAGACGCTTCAATTATTCATTCCTAGATTAGGATTCTGATTCAGTATTTTTTATCAGACTATGTATTTGAATTTAGTTTATTTCAGTAGGCGTATGGTTTGGATAGTACTTTAGGAACCGATGGTTTAATCAGTATTTATTTTTATCTATTTATCTTGTGATAATTTAGACTTCTATTAATTGTGTGAATGGTTGAAGTATATTATTTAAATTTTCGCATGTTGTTATGTTAATGGAAGATAAAATTGACACCAGCTTAATTTAACCTAGGTGGTTAGTAATTTAAAGAGGTTTTCGATAGTGATGCTAAGAATGAACAAAATAAGATTCCTATTTATTTTGATAAAGGACTGATCACCAGTGATTAAAATAGGCGAGCTGTCACAATGGTATCAGAACATCATATTCTAAAGTCCATAGGATCTGTGCGGCTTTCTGAACGTCGCTTTTCTTTGATATAGAGTGCTATGCTTAGGACAGTCGATTCATAGTGTGACTTGCGTTCTCCTGCTATTGAATATAGTTGATGCGAATCATATAGAAGTTCGGTTGGTCGTGCGGTCGTTAAGAGGATGGCAGGAGGAGAGGCTCAGTCGGAGCTACAGAGTATTTTGGGAATAATGCCCGCAGTAGAAGTCACCACTAATTTTTTTCAGGTAGTGGATGTCGTGGTAACCACCGGGGCGTAGTAGTCCCCCAAATACCGCCATGGCAGATGATGGCACAATTTTCAGACTCACCTAGTACAGGTGGTAAGGGAGAGAGTCGAAAAGGTTTTAAAGGGCTATCCGTAAGAGTTCGAGGAAAATGAGGAATGGTGATTGACCAATGGAAGAAGAGCATCTAAATGGGATTGAGTGTGGGAAAGTGTAGTGACACCTATGATTAAAATTTTAGAGAAATTTTTTAGCTCATAGGAGCAGTACTATGATGATGGGAGTCAGTTACCTCATCTGAGGAGAGGTACCATGTATACCAAGGAATTTAGGTATAGTTTGATCGCAAATCCTTTTAGCAACTATTCTAATAGAGAGGCGAAGGAAATTCGAGGGCTGGATAGTGGCCGAACATAGGGAAGAATTTTCGTGTTTATCGCACTTCGTACCCGACGAGGTGGATACGGGGAATAAAAAGAGTCTTTGTATTGATAATGGACTCATGGGTAGAATACACGAGCATTGAGGGGAAATTCGACATGAATGACTGATGGTGATATCGTCAATGTCATACTTTTGCAAGGACAATATAAATGATTCCATGTGAAGGGTGCTAAAAGCTTAGAGAGTCTAGTCAGCACGCAAGAATGAATGTAACTGGTGCTAGTGAGGCGCCACAGGGGAATATCCAGCGGAAGACCCATTTAAATGATTCAGGTCAATGGAATTCTACCAAGTGACTGTAGATTTAGTCAGGTCCGTCAGGGCCAGCAGTATGTTCCACGAGGCCAGCAGAGCCAATGAAATAACGGGGGTAGGAATCAGGGCCAAGACTACCAAATTCGAGAGAAGAACCCCGATACGGCCAGTGGGGCGAGGGATGACATAGAGAGGTCCTATGTGTAGAGAGTAGGGCCACATGTATGATCTTGTCCGCGGCGAGTTAAAATACAGGAGCGGGATGCCAACAGGGGAAATAATTATGGCAACAGTTATAGAAGTTTTTAGTTCGAATTTGAACGAGATTATTATGTCCAGGAACCATTTCAACCGCCAGTACTATTGACTATTGGAAGAATGCATTTTATCCATGGATAAATGGAATAACATTTATATGACACGGGTGAGTCACAGTATTTTTTTTAGCACTAGATTCACGCGTGAGACGGGTTTAGTGGGTGTATCGTTAGTGTTACTATTGTGTGTATATAGTTACCGTTGAGTAGCGGGGCTCTCCTTGGTTCCATCCGCAATAGAGAGAGTGTGAAAACTGAGAGGATATATTTTAGTGGGTTAGATCGTTTTGAGAGATGATATTCGAGTGCGATGTTTGTTATCCTAGGTATGGACTGCTCAACGATGGTTTGAGCGATGGTGGGCTGTCACAGCAAGACTATTGTATTCGTTGTTCCAGGGAAGGATGTGTGGTTTTGCTATGTCTCACCTGAAAGAGGGTTGAGATCGTGTCTATATTATATTGTGGAGTAAACTAAAGAGAGTATAGTTGTCTCGTTATTTTTTATCGCAGTGTGTAAGGACTTTAATGATGTGATTCCAGGTATATCGATTTTCCTATCGAGTGGAGAAATTTAGCTCATTATTGATTTAGCGCTGGGAACTTAGTGTTAGTGTGAGCGCAGTGTGATACGTCTCCTTTAGAGATGTGGGAGTTTATGATTAAACTTATACGACGAGGGAAATGATTTTGAGTGTCCCGGTTATATGCCCTGGGCCTACAGAACTCGAGGACTGATAATTCAAGGTGACAGTACATCAGGAGAGTTCCTTATTTGAGTTTCGGTTGCGGGAGGTTCTACGCATGAACCATTATAAACATCGAGAGTGGGGAGACATTATTGAATGCTAGGGCACCAATTTTAAATGTTAACCATTGAACGTGTAGAGAAAACACTTTGAGCTGAGAGCTCTTATACTATATAAGGCCAGTGTAGCTGGTAACCTTGTGTGGGAAAACTTGGGAAACTTTTGCACCGCTAGTTCATAAGTGGGGCAGTCTCGAGGAGAAATTAGTCACAATTAGTAGGGAAACCAAGTAAAACCTCACTGTATAGTCGACTATACACCGAGAATGCGAGATCGAGTTTGAGATAAGTATGTTACGTATGTGACGGTGGTGATGATTGTGTAGATGTGCACGGGATATAGGGTGTATCGGCGCCCTGATTAGCTTAACTTTCAATATCGTTCGAGATAAGGGAGTGGGGTTATAAATGTGTTGAATGTATGCCTATGGGGCAGTTAGTAATATAAAAGGAATGGTATGATGGAAACAACTTTGTTTATGAAAAGGAGATAGTCCGACTATGTGTATGTCAAGGGGAACTACCATAATAGAGGTGAGTTGAAAGACGATTGAGGTACATGTATTAGGTATCCCTTGACAGGGGAGAACCCCACAATCTTGGAAAGTAGACCGCAACCTCACTTAGTAAAATGCCTAGAGTGGCTTGGGCATATATACGATGTTAACTTCTACCAGACGAAAAAAAGCACCCAGAGTGTGCGCATTTTGGAGCAATTGCACGGGCCATGATTTTGATATATTCCAAGAAAGGGGAGTAAGACGTGCCACGTGATGAAGTGTCGAACATGTGGATCGGTGTTGAGTGAGATGTAGTGAAATTGTCTCTAGGTGCACCCCTCGTAGATGGGAAAAGGTTGGTTCGAGAGATCAACCAGAAATTTGTAATAGATTGATGATCCCATTGACAGAATGGATACGCAGACTGATAAAGTTCATTATTGGGTTATCAAAATCGCTGACGGGTCAGGATTTTCTTCGGGTTTGTGGAATCAATTGTCAGAAATGGAATAATTGTATTCTTTTAAGGTGAGTTATACTATCGGGCAGTATGCCCAACATTTCATTAAAGAGAAGAAATGAATCGGCACAAGGCGCTGCCCAATATTATTGTCAAACATGATGAGACCCTTGAGTCCCACCTCTAATATGAAGTGTCAGGAGGCGATGAGGACAGAGTTGAGTTTGGAGCTAAAAGTGTCACCCAAAAGTCGATGGGTATATGGGGAGGTGAAGAGGATGTTGGAAAATGAGAGAAATGCGTATTCAGAATTTTTAGGTAAGTCGGAGTATTAATTACCACTGACAGAGTTACGTGTGATACATTATAGATGTTTATTATTTGCGTGACGCTTTTTGAGGCTTCGTACGAAGAACTTGTCATCCACCCTTTGGTTGGTTAGAGGTGGGGAATAACAAGCTTCTCGAACCCGAAGTGATTCATGGTCCGTCGACAGAGAGTGAGTTAATCTATGTCATTTTCGTACACTTCGGGAACTTAGTGAGAGTTACGTCACCGTGAATCAAAATTTTGAAGTCGGACATGAGTGGTCAGGGATTGTTGAGGATGTTTACCATGAAGGGAGTTGCGTGTTTGGCAACAAGGGAAATTGGCACCTATAGAAGTGGGGTCTTTTTTAACATAGAATAATAGAGCTAGTTGAGTATAGGCTCGTCTTTTGAGGCGGCGTTAGCAAATTCACGATAGTTTTGCATATCATCGTATGTCGGTATGAAAGAGTGAAGGGACTTATCGCTAACCTTGGGATGGAGTAGACCTTAAGTCAAAAGGGTACCATTGGCATTGGTATACTGGAAACACAAAATATTATTGCGAGTTAACTTTCAATACGTTCGAATGCATTGAGTGTAAGGATTCAAAGTTTTTAGTACCGCGCATATCCGAATTTCGAGACAAATTCCTTTGTAAGGGGGAAAGTATGTAACACCCGTATTTTTGAGTATTTAGAATTTAATTAATTTGGTTATTTTAAATTACACATGTGCCGTAATTTAATTGAATTTAAATATTATGTGTTTATTTAAAATATTAATTGGGAGAGAGTGATTAATATTTACGGAATAAAGTTACTAAGGGAATAATAAATAACTTGTGATAATTATTATACATCGTAACGAGTGATATCGACATGACTGTGTTATATCTTAACCGGAAGTCACGTGTAGACTATGGAGGTCGAGATAAGAAATTGTGTAGAGTGACTCGGATGGTGATTTTGAGGTCAAAGTTGATTCCGAATGGTCGAAATAGTTGGAATTGTGTACCTGGGTGTATAAATTGGATCCTAAGGCGATTTTAAACCACCCGGCATCACGTAAGGGCATTTCAGTCATTTAGAAGTCTAAGGTAGAGGGAACTCCAAAAATTAGAGTGTTATATCAACCCATTTTAGTGTGAGGCTAGGGTTACAACACTTTGGAGAGAGAGGAGGCCATAGAAGAGGAAGAGGAGAAGAAACCTAGGTTATTCCACATCGTTTCTCACCTCGAACGTCGCCAGAATCGAGATCGGAGGGAAGGACATCCTCACCATCTCATAACGTAAATCAGGCCTGCAAATATAAGATAAGTGTTTATCTTGCATTATCTTAAGCATGTTATAATACACATGTGGTGTAGGGTTTCAATTTCATACTTTAAATGAATTCTTGGCATTTAAATGGGTGAAGTTCATGATTCTGGATAAAAATTCATGAATAAAGCTCAACATGTAAATAGAATGATTTCTGAGAATATATAATGAATAACATGGGTATGATGATGAATATGTATAAAGAATACCATAACTTAGGTTTCATAAATTTTGAGATTTAAAGGGTCCTTGGGTGAATTTCTTTGAGAATTGATGTATTATTTATGTTAGAAATAGTCCTTACACGGATATTTGATGATTGGGGATGTTGTATAGGAGCTTGGGGAGGATTCATGAAGGTTTGAGATAATAGAAGGGGTGAAAAGTCATAACAGCAAGAACAAGATCCGTCAGGCAGGGTGAATCAGGTCGCACCCTATACCGAACCGGTTCGGTGTTCCAATTTTATCAAATTTAATTTGTGTGCTATACTTCTGCAAGGAACTAATTACGGGAATTGGCGATGATTTAATAACAAGATAAAGATTAAAAGAAGATCAATAGACATAGTTAAGGCCCTGTTCAATCTTAATGAGTGTAGTATTGTGATTAGGACCGATGATAGTTAACCGATTGTGTTGAGTATTGGGAATTTACCAAATTTGGGTTACGGGGAGTGTAAATGATAACCTAAGACCAATACCAGTAGGATTGATAGGTTTTACAACGAAATTTACTTAAGGGATAATTGGGACCCATCGGGTAGTGAGTGATACTCGGAAAATATAAAAATAATAATGTGTGAATCATTAGTACGTCGAGTATTCGAGATATAAATACTACGTACGGGATATATTATAGGTTGTGTGTATACCTACACTGAAGATATATATATATATATATAGGTTGTGTGAATGCCTATTATGTGATTTGTTATATGTGAACATAGCTACGCTGTTTGCTATCAGGGGAGGTTTCGCGCAGAGGGCGATCCCACCTTGGCGATTCCAGGAAAGTCTGGATGTGTGCCCCGGAACATAGAACTTAGAGTGGCTCACTATGTGTTGCATATTAGTAGTACTGACAGGTCATTTGAATACGTTAGGTATGTGCGTATCCCAAAGGCTTAAATTTATGTTCACCTCCATTGTATGTTGTTTGATTTATGGTTCGAGGAGACATTTCGAACCGATAGTCCCTGATTTGGTACGAGAGGTACATGGACTTGATAGCAGAGTATGCCTGCATCGTTGTAGTCATTCTGGGAGATGTTGTAGTTGTATATATATTATAGTGTGACATGTATATACAAGTGTGGATATTCTACTTATGTGCGATAGTAGAAAAGATAGATAGTGTATATAAAAAGTAATTTAAGTATGAAAAAACTTAAACAGATGATGCGATAATAATAATTCGGTTAAAATGAACTATAGGCTCAACGGTAGCGTATCATATGGGCAGTACGAGGGAGCTGAACCTAATGTGGTTAGATACTTAGGCCTACTTAAGTTAGGTAGTATGGCTAAGTGGGTAAAATAAGAGACGTTAGGTGTGCACTATAGATGAGAGGTGATGAACTCCTGGGAGTGTACGCTGGACTAACGTGTGTATCTAATAACTGCTTATATAACTGCAATTTAACTACTTGCTAAATATTTTTCAAATAATTTTGGGCTCTGACATGTGTCAAAATATTTTTCAAAACATTTTTAGGTGTCCAACCACAGGGACGCCAAGCTTGATGACTCATTCCAAGGATGCGTAGCTTCAGCATTTGTGGAGGCTTGCAGGATTTTGTGTAGTCGCTTCAGTTATTCATTCCTATAATAGGAATTCTGATTCAGTATTTTATTTGGGCATGTTGCCTTTCCAATTGATACATTTATTCAGTTTTATTTATCAAACTATGTATTTAAATTTAGTTTATTTCAGTAGACTTATGATTTGGATATTACTTTGGGAACCGATGTTTTAATAGGTTTTTATTTCTATCTATTTATCTCATAATGATTTAGAATTCTATTAATTGTGTGAATGGTGAAAGTATATTATTTAAATTTTCGCATGTTGTTATGTTAATGGCAGATAAAATTGACACCGGCTTAATTTAACACAGGTGGCTAGTAATTTAAAATGGTTTCGACAGTGATGCTAAGAATGAACTAAATGAGATTACCGTTTATTTTGATAAAGGACTAATCACCAGTAATTAAAATAGGCGGGGTGTCACAGAAGCTCTCTCCCTTTCGTATGCTCTCTCATCAAATAAAAAGGCCTCGAATGACCATTAATAAATTTAATCACTCGCGTTGCTTTTTCGACTGTGTCCTTAAAAATCTTCAACTCACCAATATCCTCCAACATCAAATCTATACAATATGCGGCACAAGGGGTCCATCATAAATGGTTCCACTTCTCTTCAAGCCTCTTTTTCGCATTCTTGTAATTATTGGCATTATCCGTGACAACTTCAATCACATTTTTCGCACCTATCACAATAACAATATCAACAAGATAATTAAATATCAACTCTCCATTCTTAATTGTGCTAGAAACATCAACGAATTTTTGAAAGAAAGTACCCTCAGGCTATTCACAAATTTTTTTATAAGAGCTCTACTTTTACCATCCGTCCACCCATCCGACATAATTGTGCAACCATGATTTCTCCACACATTTCTATGGGTTTCCAAAAGATGATTAATATCCTTAACTTCTTCTTTAAGAATCCATGTTCTCAATTCATGCATAGAAGGAGGCTTAAAGTCGGGGCCATATTTAGCAATTGCATCGATAGTGAGTTTAAAGTGAACATCATTCACACAATTAAAAGGAAGAGCAGTTGAATGGGTCCAACAACCAAATTTACGATAAGCATCAATTCTAAGGTCTTTTTTCAAAGTGGAATCAAGTGTAGCTTATTTGGGTTTACGATTAATAAACTTATCCATTGCACCATTAGTGGCATTACTATCACTACCACTACCAACACCACCATTTTCACCTTCCCCCTCACTCTCAAAATTTGCCGATTGTCTACTCCCACTCCCGGGACCCTTTCAAATCTCAAATAACAATGTAGTTCGTTTGGTTATTTTATTGTCATATGTTTTTAATCCTTCAATAACAATATTTTTAACATCTTCTGGAACTTTTTTGCACTCCAAAACACCGATATGAGTGGAGTGCCGAGCAATTTTAGCAGTGTAATACCCCCATTTGACCTATGATGACGATACCTAAAATGTACGGAACTTTCCCCTTTCTTTTCATATGCATATCTTCACCCAAAATCCTTCTTGGTAGACATTATTTTGATAAACAACTGAAATTTCCAAAACAATAAAAAAACTTGAGATAAAAAAAGTGTCTTAACATAAAAAAAAAAAAAAAGAATTGTGTAAATTCTTACCCCAGTCAGATCGGGGTTGCCAAAGTATGGAAGGAAGAGCAAAGTTAGTTCAGGGCTTTCGTGGCTGACAATGACACAACTGTCCAAATGATGGGGTTTCTTAGATCGGGGTTGTCAAAATCTAATGAGTGAAATGAGGGTTGTATTAGAGCTATGAAACATTGTGTTGAATAGAAGGGGGTTTTTCATTTTTTTCTTTTTTTACTAACCAAAACGGCATCATTTTGGCAAGTCAAGGTGTTTAAAAAAACACATTTCGCGTAGCTATATCACCCAATAGCGCATTTTTGCCACTTTTGCGTACTTTCGTGCCCAATCGCGCCCAATATCGAACGCAAAAGGATCATCCCGTATAGCAGACCCATTAGAGTGGCGTTTTCACATAGCAATTCACAATAACGCGCTATTTTTAAAAAAATTGTAAGTAAATAAGATATATCTATAGATAAATATTTTTTAAGTTAAATTTTCTCCATTACTAATCATATAAGTTGGTAATAATGGTGGTATGTTTATGCATTATTTTAAGTATGTAAAATATAAATTCATTAAATTAACTAAATTTAATTAGCGGGTCGGGTTTGGTATTTTCTTATACAGGTCAAGTTTGGGTTTTGCAAAACCCACCCCAAACCCGCCTCTTTGCTATCCCTAAGATTATGTAGCTTAATGTTAAATTAATCCTAACGAATTTACTAAATGAAAGAGTTTATAATGACAATGAACTAATGCGCCAACTTATGTTTAAAAATGAGTTAATATGCCAATTTGTACACAATTCAAAATAATTCATTATTTTGAAAACAATTATAAGCTGACACCCAAATGCGACACCCTGACGTGTCACACTTGTATTGGCTCGTGCTTGGGATCCCTTGTTGGTCGGCCATACACAAACCAATGTAGGTGCGACACGTCAAAGTGTCGCCTCAAAATGCCTCAAAATGTGTCGATTTTGGGTGTTGACCAAGGGTGGATTAAGACAGGGCCTAAGAGAGGGGAGGGGGGGGGGGGGGGGGGGTTGATGAGATTTTGCAAAAAAATTACCGAGAATTTTTTTTAGGTGTGCAATATGTAAAGATAGACGGTCAAAGGTAGAGTTAAGATGTGAATCTACCAAACAAGTTGTGTATTATGTTATTAAGACTCGATTCAATTTTCTTTGTCAATATTTTCATCTAATTGTTATGATTGATCTAATTTTTTAATCTAATTTAGTAGAAGTTTGTTGTGAATTTTAATTACTTGTTAATTCATTTATCTTTTAGGGCTAATGTAATTCATCTATACATTCCAATTAATTGTTCAAATTTTAGTCAACAGTTAGTTTGTAGTGAATTTTAGAAGCAGGTATTAAAAATGAAATGTGTACCATAAACTCTTGAGTGCTAAATTGAGAGGGAGTTTCCCAGGGTTCTCTGGGTCTGAGTAATCAGACATGCATCTGAGATCTGTCCGAGCTCCTTGGTAGCAGTATGGAGTGGAGGAATCGGATGTCCCTTGCTACACGGAGCATTTAAATCCAGGTTTTGACCCGTCTCTCCATTTATCAATGCAACGCAGGAATTAACTGATTTGCAAAGGCAAATATTTCTCACAAGTTTAGCTGTCCTTAAACCTTTAACCATAGACACAAATAAATCCTTGTCATCGTTAAACAGTATTTCATCTCTGAGCCGCTCCTCCCATGTACGATAATAAATCTGAGAAATAAAATCAATAGTAACTAAGAGCATAAATTCAAAAGATTAGTTGTTTTGCATTTATAATATATACCTCCTCACCATCATCGGTGTCTATCTAAAACTCCAAATTGGGTTGATCCTACACCACAGAAAAAACAACACATGTCATCATCATAGTCGCCATTTATATTATATTATATTATTCCCACTCCAATTTATATAATATTATTACAACACCAGCGTATATAGGTCCATCCGTACTCCTCCGCTCCGATCAAATAAACAAATGAATACATACATAATATATTAATTTATATTATAGGGAGAGAGAGAGAGAGAGAGAGAGAGAGAGAACATGGGAGAAAGGAAGTACCTGGGTGGGGGGATTGTACACTCGCACGATTGAGAAGCAGCTAGGGCTTAGAGGGTGTTTGTATTCACTTTTTCTTGAGTAGTTCTACGCGTACGCACAAATTAGACACATGATTTTGTTAAAAAAATATAATATATTAATAAGAAAATTAAGGGCATATACCAAATAGTCCCTCGAACATTTTTTAATACACGTTTAATCCAAGCATTTTTATTTTGCTCCAAAAAGTCATTCACCATGCCGATGGCACAAACCTTTACAGGTAAAAGAATAAGGGACTTTTTGGTACAAAATAAAAGGCTTGGACTAAATGTGTATTAAAAAATATTTGATAGACTTTTTAGTTTTTGACCCAAAAAATAAACAGTTTTCTAAAAATAAAAATTGAGAAAACTGTTAATCAGTTTTTTAAAACGGTTAAAAACTTCTTGAAATATTATTTTCTTTCAAGAAAACAATTTTTTCATTTCTTAAAAATTGTTTTTTTTATAAAAAGAAAACTAAAAAACTGTATTTTTTTATTAAAAATATGAAAAACTATTTCTTAAAAGTTGGCGCGGACACATATCATTGCGATTGATTAGTGCCACTGGCGCAGACCTATATAATTTAATGAATGTGAGTCCACGCCACCAAAATACTTTTATATAACAAAATATTTTTTATTACAAAAAAATCTACATTATTATACTTTTATATAACACGGATTTTTCACATAAAATCTGTGTTACTTAAAAAAAAAACTGCTTTAAAAAATCGGTGCTACTAATTTTTTAACAAATTGTTTTTCACTTTCTTTAACAAAAAACTGTTTTTAGAAGAAATTACTTTTAAGAAATAAAAAATGTTTTTCTTGAAAAAAAAGGTTTGAACAATTTTTTTAACTGTTTAAAAAAATATTTAACATTTTTTTAAACAGTTTTTAACATTTTTCCCTTGTCTTGTAGTGATTGTATCTAATATGTGTGTTCAATTCGTGTGTACGCCTAGAGTTTTCCCTTTTTCTTTTGAGGTTACCCCTCGAAATATTAAATATAAAATTGTTGTATGAGTTTGTCTTTTATTAAATATATATAAGGGGCTTTTACTGAAACGATTAGGTTCAACATAAAAATACCTCTGAATTTCAAAATAAACACGCTTCACAAAAATTCAAGTGTCAAGACGATCATATTGTCCCTAAGATCATAACCCTAATCGTCGAAGTTCTAACAAAAGATTCTCATTCTCAATCAAATTATTCTAAACATCAACATATAAATACCCTTGAATTTCAAAACAAACACACTTCATAGAAATTCAAGCGATCAAAACTCTAATCATCGAAGTTCTAACAAATTATTCTCATTCTCAATCAAATTATTTCAAACAACACTAATAGGTATGAATCCATGCTCATATATATTTATTTGATGTAATTTAGTGTGTATTGAATGTAATATTGTGTTCTAAAGTTTTGATCTTAAGATTATACCATGCACTCTGTATATGTTGTATTCTTAGCATTATGTTTCTGATATCACTTGTTTGTCATTGTATTTTGAGTATTATATTGTGTATTCCATGCACTATTTTTATGTCCTTAGGTTTTATAAGACTTTTTTCTTATTTTATTATGTATTTTGTGTTCTTATATGTATAAATTTGTAGACATTATGCATGAAGTGATGAAATCACATTATGTTTGTTCTTGATATGAAAAAATACAATATGAGTCTAGCTTTTATATTTGTGCCCTGATTTTAATCACAAAACACACATTTTTAATGTGCAGTGTATTTACGCGCTCTATGTAGCAGTATTTATTGAGGACTTCACATTTATGTATTTCATCACATCACATTTTTACTATATACATTATTTATTGAGGACCCGGAATATATACATGCTCTTTGTATTTCCATAACTCTTATATTAATTGTGGCCCGCACTAGCGGCATTTATTGAAGACTCGGAATATATACACTCTTTGTATTTGTATAGCGCCTATATTAATTGTGGTCCACGCCAGGGGCCTTTATTGAGGAATGCGAATATATACATGCTTTATGTATTTTCATACCTCCTATATTAATTATGGTTCGCACCAACGGTATTTATTAAGGAGTACGAATATATATATGCTCTGTGTATTTTCATACATCCTATATTAATTGTGGTCTGCTAGCAAAATTTATTGAGGATTGTGAATATATAGATGCTCTTTGTATTTTCATACCTCATATATTAATTGTGGTTTGCGCCAGCAGCATTTAATAGTTCCTTTATTATTTTGGTCACATTGGATCGAACAAATATCAATTTAAATGTGCATGTACTTTATGAAAGTACACTCACAAAACATAAAGTACACACAATTTAAATGTTTAATCTTAATTGAATACTTAGTTGTGTTGATTTCATTACTTAAGGACGGTGATTATATATGTTTTCTCTATATTTTCATAGTGCCTATATTAATTATGGTTTACGCCAACGGTATTTTTTAAGGAGTTGGAATATATACGTGATCTCCATATTGAATAGCTCTTATCTTATTGTGGTCCGCACCAACGGCATTTCATTGATATTCCATTGTTTGTAAGTGTAATACCCCGTACTTTTGGCTATATTTATTTTTGGGATTAATTAATTAAATGCGTATTAATTGGAAATTAATCCGGGTTATAAATACTAACGAGATGCGAGTTGGTATTTGATTATGTGCATATATGATTATATATGAATTTGGAATTATGAAAGTTGTCGTGAGATTTATATACGGCATTTTAGAAATTTTGTTGAGACGCGTGGGACCGCCGCGTCACGGTGTAATATTTTGATTATAAAAGTGATTTTTATTTCTATTATCCGTATGGTCGTTTTGAGTGTGCCAACGCGTCCGGAAGGGTCGAGATAGTCAGAAAACACTAGCCGGGGGTGTAGTTTGGATTCCGGGGTATTTTTAGGCCATACCGGCATCATAAAGGGTATTTTGGTAATTTTACATTTTGAGGAATTAAAAGTGACGAAAATTGGGAGTTTTAATCTGATGTGGATTTAACCCACTAAGCCCATTAACCAAACCATATTAACCTAGAAGGCTACGTAGGTTATTAGAAGAGTTTTCTAAGTTTCCCAAATCAAACCCTAGCCACCTTAAGCCACCATTGGAGAAGAAGCTTGGAGAGAGGGAATTCTGCAGAAAAATCTTCATCAAACCATCATCCAAACTCAGAGACAACCAAGGCAAGTGACTTAATTCCATTTAATTTCAAAGAATGTTCTTTCCATGTTAGAAAAATTCGAATTTTGTGTTTGTTCTTGGTGAAATATGAAAACCCATGTAGTTTGGAGTTTAGAATTTGAAAATCTTGAAGAGAATTGCATGTAGAATGATAGGTAGATGATTATTCTCATGATAATTGTGATTAGAAGAAATTAAAACGGATTAAATTCTGGGATTTGATGATGATATAAATCTAGGGTTCATGTTCTTGATAAAATTGGGGAAAAGTATAAAATCTTGTGATTTAATGATGTTTAGGATGCATTAATGCCTTAAAAGATGTTAGTATATGACCTTAGCATGTTTTAGTATGATTAGAGGACTTAAAACACTGTTAGAACGAACTTTGGAGAAGACTTGAGGTGTTAAAAATGGCGAAAAAACGAGATTAGGCAAATCTGGGACGAATCTGGTAGGTCGTTAGAAGCCCCTGCCCAGGTCGTTCGAACGAACTCGTTCGAACGAGCTTCTAACGAAATGACCAGTCGTTCTAACGAAAGGGAGCCTCGTTCGATAACTTCGTTCGAACGAGATCTCGTTAGAAGGGACAGTTCGTTCGAACGAACTGGATCTCTTCGAACAGTCTCGTTCGAACGAGACTTCTAACGAGTTGACAGAGGGATCTCGTTCGAACAGTCTCGTTCGAACGAGACTTCTAACGAGTTGACAGTTTGGACCTTTTTGGACTGTTTTGATTTTTGGAGTCCCGTAAACTTGTTCGAGGATATAGATAACCTTCCTTTGATGATGTAAGGATAGATTTGGGACTTTTGGGTTATTACGAGGAGTAAATTTATATACGAGAGATTTAATTCAATGAACCGTTTGGGTTGAGACGTGAGTGTCTACTACGACGTGAGAATAGATTATGGCGCGTATGATGATAAACCGGAATAGTATAAATTGCGATAATTATAAGTTAGTATGAGAATGCGATATGTACTATGATTAAACTACGGAATTACTAAGATGTGTGTTTACTTAGTATTGGTATATGAATTGTGTGTATGACATACCTACCATACTTGCTATCACGGGAGGTTTGCGTTCGCTTAGGGCCCTCTAATCCTTGTGTTGCCCGGATTTAGACTGGTTACCTTGATGAACATAGGTCATAGAAAGACTTATTGGGATATTAATAAGTCCGCTGATCGTAGGAGCGTAGGTATGTGCGTGACCTATGTGATGTGACTGTGTTCGCCTCCATTGTTTGTGATGTTGTTATCTGTGAACTATTCCTGAGAGATTCGGAATATGTAATCCTTATGTACGTGATGTACCGGGATGGATAGCAGAGTATGTGTGCACCACAGCTTAGTTCTCGGGGTGCTTATATTGTATATTTATGATGTGAATAATATACACTTAATTAATGGGAACCTTCATGTTATTGTTCTGAATATAATTACGGTATTGTTTCGAGAAAAATAACGAGTTAACTGATAGTGATATATATATTGCATATTGAGCATCTAGGTTTACGTTAAACCCTACTTAATTACGAGCGTTATAATGTTAATAGAACCGGGTAATATGGGTAGGACCTATGATAGTCTAGCTAGAGATGATGTCACTTAGCTAGTGGTTTGTGTCGTTGTAGATGGGTACTTACGTTAGGAGTGCACAGTTAGACGAGAGGTGAGAATATCATGTGAGTGCACGTCCTAACATGTACTTTGCATTTAATGTTTTAAATGTTTTTAAAGCACTTGCAGGTTTTTAAAATATAACTCCACATTCGGGCTCTGACCCGTTTGCTTTTCAAATCTATTTTTCCTTGTAAAACCATTTTAGGTGCCCAGCCACAAGGACACGATGCATAGGATACTCATTCAGGTGACGAGCTGTAGCTGTTTGTGGAAGCTACAGGGATTTGCTTGTAGACGCTTCTATCGCTTGGATTCCAGATTCATTATCTATCAGTTGTAGGGCATGTTGCCCATTTCTATTAGAGTTACATTTCCATTTCAGTTTCAGACTTTGGTATGTACTGTTTTAGTTTTCAGTTACTTATTTCAGTTGTGGGATTTTAGTGAGGAGTTTTTCCTTCAGACTTTATTTACTTTATGTGATGGTTATTCTTTTTACTTCAGTATGGTGAATGGTGTTATTATTCTTTATTACACTTGTTGCATGTTAATCAGACTTTAATTAAAATTTGGCACTTACTTTTTAAATACTGGGTGGTTAGTAATCATTAAAATGTTTTCGACAGTGATGCTATTAACTGGACCAACTTGGCATTTTGAATTAATTTAATAAAGGAGTAGCTACCCGGTATTTAATTAGTCGGGGTGTCACAGTAAGATGTCTTTGGGTTGTGTCATTGTTTAGGAATTATACCATCAAGCATGTTCAACTACAAAGCAGTTGGATGCACTTTGAAGATCTTAACAATACGAAACCTTTCACATTGACATTCAATATTACTTATGATGACATAATTTATCAATGATATAGCCAAAAAGTTACATTGTTTTACTACTATTTTGAAGACACGAAGTGCACTTTTTATGTACAATAAATGGTTTCTAAATAGATCCCTTAAATCATCAACCAAAAGATGCGGTGGTTCAATATATGTTGTGAAGTGTTTTGTAATAATGACATAGTACAAGATTTCGTGGTTATGCCACATTATTTTTTGGCATTTTTAACTTAATCCACGATTTTTAGAGTGATATTTGACTTGACACCAATTTTCTAACCTCTTTTATATACCCCGCACGAGGGGGTTATCTCAAAATATTGAATAAAAATAAGGGGTTAGGTCTAAAGATTTATTTGACTTTGCCCCCTTTTTAAAAAGTAAAATTTATAACCACCCTGGTTTGGTCCAGAGGTAAGGGTTTCGCTCGGTTGGCCAAAGGTCACGAGTTCGATCCCCCCAGCGGTTACCTAGCCTGTGGTAAGGGCGGGCTCTGGGCGGTGCAGGTTATCCGTATAGCTTTGGGTCCGATTTCCCACGGGTATGCCAGTATTTAAGCGGGGCTCGTGTGTGAGGTGGTCATGCGCAGTGTCCCCCCTATTTAGCTTACATGAGGGAGTCTAAAGGGCTCGTTCGTGTGGAGGTTCAGGGTTATAAAAAAAAAGTAGAATTTGATTTAAGCTCCTATGTTGGAGGCAAAGTCAAAGGATTATGAAAATGAGAGGTTAAGTCAAATTATGCATTAAAATGTGGGTTAAGTCCAAAGTGACCCTTATTTTGTTTGGATGATATGAGGCATGGGTTTGATACTCGTAGAATTATTCATGTGAAAAACTCAATGTAAGCTTGTTTGGGTTTACGATTAATAAACCTATCCATTGCACCCTTAGTGGCATTACTATCACTACCACTACCAACACCACCATTTGCACCTTCCCCCTCACTCTCAAAATTTGTCGATTGTTTACTCCCACTCCCGGGACCCTTTCCAATATCAAATAACAATGTAGTTTGTTTGGTTATTTTATGGTCATACGTTTTTAATCCTTCAATAACAATATTTTTAACATCTTCGGGAACTTTTTTGCAATCCAAAATACCGGTATGGGTGGGGTGCCGAGCAAATGATATTTTAGCCGTGTAATACCCCCTTTTGACCTATGATGACGATACGTACAAAATACGCCACTTTCCCCTTTCTTTTCATATGCATATCTTCACCCAAAATCCCTCTTAGTAGACATTATTTTGACAAACAATTGAAATTTCAAAAACAATAAAAAAAAAACTTTGATAAAAAAAAAGTGTCTTAACATAAAAAAAGAATTGTGTAAATTCTTACCCCAGTTAGATGGGGGTTGTCAAAGTATGGAAGGAAGAGAAAAGTTGGTCCGGGGCTTTC
Source organism: Sambucus nigra (assembly GCA_949130495.1). Classification (NCBI taxonomy): domain Eukaryota; kingdom Viridiplantae; phylum Streptophyta; class Magnoliopsida; order Dipsacales; family Adoxaceae; genus Sambucus; species Sambucus nigra. The sequence goes on along the minus strand of OX422213.1, from coordinate 657,850,300 downwards.
GTGGCTGCCAATGACACAACTGTCTAAATGAGGGGGGTTTTTAGATTGGGTCTATCAAAATATAATGAGTGAAATGAGGGTTGTATTAGAGCTGTGAAACTTTATGCTGAATTGAAGGGTTTTTTTCATTTTTTTTTCTTTTTTTACTTACCAAAACGACATCATTTTGTCAAGTTAAGGTTTTTAAAAAAAACACATCTCGCGTAGCTATATCGTCCAATAGCGCATTTTTACCACTTTTGCGTACTTTCGTGCCCAATCGCGCCCAATAGCAAATGCAAAAGAAGCATCTTGTATAGTAGACCCATTAGCATGGCGTTTTCACATCTCAATTCACAATAGTGAGCTATTTTTAAAAAAAATTGTAAGTAAATAAGATATATCTTTAGATAAATATTTTTTATGTTAAATTTTCTACATTTCTAATCATATAAGATGGTAATAATGGTGGTATGTTTATGCATTATTGTAAGTATGTAAAATATAAGTTCATCAAATTAACTAAATTTAATTAGCTGGTCGGGTCGGGTTTGGTATGTTCTTAAACAGGTCGGGTTTGGTTTTTGCAAAACACGCGTCTTTCCTATCCCTAAGATTATGTAGCTTAGTGTTAAATTAATCCTAACGAATTTATTAAATGAAAGAGTTTGTAATGACAATGAACTAATGGGCCTACTTATGTTTAAAAATGAGCTAATATGCCAATTTGCACACAATTCAAAATAATTCATATTTTGAAAATAATTATAGGTTGACACCCAAAGCGCCCCCTTGACGTGTCGCACTTGTATTGGCTCATGAGTTGGGCTCCATTGTTGGTCGGCAGTGGCGGACCCAGGCAGGGGGTGCGAATTGTTTTTATAAAGGCCGGGAGTTCGGAGGCGGGAGCCCCCGAGGCAATTTTTTTTAGGGTCATTTTTACTTTTTTTACAATTTTTCAACCCTAAAAATGTTAATGTTTATATTCACCCATTATTTTCTCCCACTTTGTTTGAAGACTTTTTTCGAAATACCTCAACAAAATATTACCCTAAATTTTAAATTCCAATAAAAAAATTCAACATAATTGCCCTAAATTTGAAAATATATTCCAAATTATGTTTCGACAATTAAAATTAACCGAAAATGAGAAAACAAATATAATCACAGAATAGGGCACAACCCAATAATAAATAATCAATACTTTTATTTTTAAAATACTAATAACCCAATACCCAACAAATCTATATTTTCAAAAATTTAAACAGGGAATCCATTGAACTTGAAACAAATATAGGCTAAACAGTGAATAAAAAATTAACAGCTAACAAAGACCCATTGAACTTGAAGTTAAAAACAATGTATCTATGAACTGAATGAACTGTTGTGTATGAATCCATTGACAAATATGCTAATTTACCTGTTGTGTGAATCTATGAGTCGGAGGAGAGGGGAAGGGAAGATCTCTGGCCGGAGAGAGGGGGCGGGCGACTGTCGAAGCACCGAGAGGGACGTCCAGAGGCGATCCGACGGGAGGGGAAAGCTGGCCGGCGAGAAGGGGAGTTTGAAGAGGAGAGGGAGAAAGAAAGAGGGAGGATATGGTTTTGTTCTGAAAGAAAACGAACAGTCGCTCGTTTAAGTTATTTAAAGTTATTACATATCCTCCCCTTACCTTCTAGAATAGCAGAATCTTAATGCCTTTCACTTTAAAATATTACACATAGGTCCTAATATTTTTTTCCCATTGAAAAAATTCCCGAAAACTCAGGGGTGCGGCCGCCCACCTTCGGGACAATCTAGGTCCACCCCTATTGGTCGGTCGGACACGATTCAATGTAGGTGCGACACGTCAAAGTGTCGCCTCAAAATGTGTCGATTTTGGGTGTTGATCCAAGGGTGGATTTAGACAGCGCCGAAGAGAGGGGGGCTGATGAGATTTCGCGAAAAAATTACCGAGAATTTTTTTTAGGTGTTCAATATGTAAAGATAGACGGTCGAAGGTAAAGTTAAGATGTGAAACTACCAAACAAGATGTGTATTGTGTTATAAGACCCGATTCAATTTTCTTTGCCAATATTTTCATCTAGTTGTTATGATTGATCTATTTTTTTCATCTAATTTAGTTGAAGTTTGTTGTGATTTTAATTACTTGTTAACTCATTTATCTTTTAGGGCTAATGTAATTCATCTTTTAGTCAATAGTTAGTTTGTAGTGAATTTTGGAAGCAAGTATTAAAAATGAAATATGTGTACCACAAACTCTCGAGTGCTAAATTGAGAGGGAGTTTCCCCAGGGTTCTCTGGGCATGCGTAATGAGACATGCATCTGAGATCTGTCCGAGCTCCGTGGTAGAGAAATAGCTCCACAAGCTCAGGAGAAAATGCTTGAGGAGCAGTATGGAGTGGAGGAATCGGATGTCCCTTGCTACACGGAGCATTTAAATCCAGGCTTTTACCCGTCTCTCCATTTATCAATGCAACACAACAATTAACTGATTTGCAAAGGCAAATATTTTTCACAAGTTCAGCTGGCCTTACACATTTAACCATACACAAATAAATCCATGTCATCGTTAAACAGTATTTCAGCTCTGAGTCGCTCCTCCCATGTACGATAATAAATGTGAGAAATAAAATATATTATTAAAAAAATTAAGGAGCATATAGCAAATAGTCCCTCGAATATTTTTTAATACACGTTTATTCCAAGCGTTTTTATTTTGCTCCAAAAAGTCATTCACCATGTCGCTGGAGCGGAGCTTTACAAGTAAAAGAATAAGGGACTTTTGGTACAAATAAAAGGCTCGGACTAAATGTATATTAAAAAATATTTGAGAGACTTTTTAGTATTTGACTCAAAAATTAAACAGTTTTCTAAAAATAAAAATTGAGAGAAACTATTAATCAATTTTTTTAAATGGTTATAAGATTGTTGAAATCTTATTTTTTTTTTCAAGAAAACAGTTTTTTCATTTCTTAAAAAATATTTTTTTATAAAAAGAAATCTAAAAAACTGTATTTTTTATTAAAATTATGAAAAACTATTTTTTAAAAGTTGGCGCGGACACACATCATTGCGATTGATTAGTGTCACTGGCGCGGACCTATATAATTTAATGATTGTGAGTCCACGCCACAAAATACTTTTATATAAAAAAGTTATTTTTTATTACAAAAAAATCTACACTATTAGACTATTTTTTTCACAAAAAATCTGTGTTACTTACAAAAAAACTTTTTTAAAAAATCGATGCTACTAATTTTTTAACAAACTGTTTTTCACTCTTTTTAATAAAAAACTGTTTTTAGAAGAAATTACTTTTAGGAAATAAAAATTTGTTTTTCTTGGAAAAAAAGGTTTCAACAATTTTTTTAACTGTTTTAAAAATTATTTAACATTTTTTAAACAGTTTTTAATATTTTTCCCTTGTCATGTAGTGATTGTGTCTAATATGTGTGTTCAATTTGTGTGTACGCCTAGAGTTTTACCTTTTTCTTTTGAAAAATGTTAAGAGGTTACCCCTCGAAATATTAAATATAAAATTATTGTATGAGTTTGTCTTTTATTAAATATATATATATATATATATATATATATGGGGCTTTTACTGTTAGTCCTTTGACTAATCATTTTGGACTATAACTTAAGATCCAATCAATTTTAAACAATTAGGTTCAATATAAAAATACCTCTGAATTTCAAAATAAACACACTTCACAAAATTCAAGCACCAAAACGATCATATTGTCTCTTACATCATAACCCTGATCATCGAAGTTCTAACAAACGATTTTCATTCTCAATCACATTATTCCAAACATCAACATATAAATACCCTTGAATTTCAAAACAAACGCACTTCATAGAGATTCAAGCGATCAAAACCCCAATCATCGAAGTTCAAACAAATGATTCTCATTCTCAATCAGATTATTCCAAACAACACCAATAGGTATGAATCCATGCTCATATATATGTATTTGATGTAATTTAGTGTGTATTGAATGTAATATTGTGTTCTTAAGTTTTGTTCTTAAGATTATACCATACACTCTGTATATGTTGTATTCTTAGCATTATATTCCTGATATCACCTATTTGTCATTGTATTTTGAGAATTATATTGTGTATTCCATGTACTATTTTTATATCCTCAGGTTTTATAAGACTTTTTCCTTATTTTATTATGTATTTTGTGTTCTTATATGTATAAATTTGTAGACATTATGCATGAAGTGATGAAATCACATTATGTTTGTTCTTGATATGAAAAAAATACAATGTGAGTCTAGCATTTATATTTGTGCCGTGATTTTAAATGCAAAAACACACATTTTGAATGTGCATTGTAATTACGCGTAGGCCTGGAAATTCATATTTGCGGGTCGGGTTCGGGTCATGTCGAGACACATTTATTTTGATAACACCCTCAATCCGAACACGACCCGTTTATTAATCATGTCAAAAGATAAAACTCGAACACGACCTGCATAACCTGTTTAATAAACGGTTCGTGTTCGACTCGAAAACCTGACATGACCCGCTAACCCGTTTAATAAATAGGTCGGGTTAAACTAGAAAACCTGACACGACACGCATAACCCATTTAATAAACAGGTCGTATTTAACTCAAAAACCTGACACGACACGCATAACCCAACTAATAAACAGGTTATTTTTCAACCCATTAACACGATATTAATAACATGTTTATAAAATATGTTTAATATTTTATAAAATAGGTCCTTAGTCGTACGTAGTACATTATTAACCATTAAGCTATTTATTTAACATAAGTTCATACATAAGATAAGTAACATACTAATTTTTATCAAAACCATAAATAAGTTCAAAACGATACTTAAACGAATCCATAAAAGGTTTTGAAAGTTCCATCATACAATCCAAATCCAAAATATAAACAATTGAACTACAAAGATACTTAAATGAATCCATAAACAAGTTTATGGATTTTGATCAAAATCCATAAACAAGTACAAAACAATACTTAAATGAATCCATAAAAGGTTTAAAGTGTCATCATACAATCCAAATCCAAAATATAAACAACCAAACTACAAAGATGTGAACTTAATCTTCAAGACTTCAATCTACGGCAAAAAAGGAACCCTTCAACTCATATACCTACAAAAATAAAGTAAGCATCCATTAAAAATGATACGAATGAATAGATGTTAAAATACTATAACTTAAAAAAAAAATCCATGAAAATCAATTATTGCAAACTCAATGTTCAAATAACAATTAGATTTTTTTTTATTAAAGTAGTTATAATATGATTTTTCTTACTAAAATATGATAATTACACAACCAAAACTGAAAAAGAAGTTGAGCATTGGGCCGACGATGATGAAGGAGCATTTTTCGTGTTGATATCCAAGTTTAAGATATTTTCCGTGAGATCGTCAAGTTGATCTTGTGTAGATTCTGCATTCACAACTGAAAATTAAAATCAAAATAAAGAAATATAAAAATAAATTCAAATATACAAATTACCAATAGCACCGAAGAGTCAATCTTTTGTGCAAAGTAATGCTTATGCCACCTCGGGCTTAAGTAAACTTCTATATTAATCAATAAGCCTTTCACCCATACTAAATGCAGATTCCGAGGCTACCATAGATACAGGAATGCTCAAAACATCTCTTTTCATTGCAGCAAGTTGGGGATACCTAAATTGATTTGCTTTCCAAAAAGTTAAAAATATCTAAGTCGGCATTCCTATCAACTCTTGGTTCGTCCAAATAAAGCTCTTGTTATGACTTTTGAGCACAAGAACCAAATTCCTCACTTTCAAAATCATCAAACTCCTAAACAAGTTATATGAATAAAAATTGGACACATTTACCTTAGTATAAGTTATATGAACAAAATTAGTATAAGTTATATGAACAAAACAAGTTATATGAACACAAATTGATAGAAATAAACTTACCTTTAGTACATCTCTTGTATCCATGCTAAAGGATGCATCATTTAAACTATCAAGGGACCTATTTTGCACCGAATTACCAGGAGGATTCACATCATATTCACCAAATAATACAAACAAATTTTCTCGAACTTCCCCAAATTGAGGTGAAGCAAGCCCATACACTTTCTTATAACAAAAATTGTGGGTACCCGAATTTGCCATCATAGGTCCAGACGAGTAGCCTAATAGAAATGGCCCAAAGTCTGGGCCCCTCGCATCTCAACGGAATTCAGTTATGACTTAGTCCACTCCTAAAATCTCGTAGAGAGATATTCTAGGAGTGGAAGATGGACGTGGGGGAGTCCAACACCCCCACTTACCGAAAACAAACATATATATAACAAACCCTAAGCCTGGGGCAAAAGACACGCACTGTATTCTCTGTAAAATGCTCCCCAGAGTATATAGAAATAATACTGACTGCACTACCGTGGACTTAGGCATTCTTGCTGAACCATGTACGTACTGTGTTGTGTGATTGGCATATTTCAATCTTTATTATCTTTGGTCATTGCGCTTTCTTATTAATTTGTGTTGAATATAATTGTCAACACAATTGGCATCGTCTGTGGGAAACATTTATCTTCCTTGAGAAAGCTCTCACTAACAAAGAAACTAAAATGTTTGGTCACAGTACGTAGCAACTCCCCTCAGGCAGGGGATATCCAAGAATAGCCTGCCCCTCGCATGATTAGATCTGAAGTTCGGCGTTCAGATCAGAGGGCTCGCCCGGAGAGACCAGCCTCAGAGGAGAGCCAAGGACTAGCGAGGTTCACACAAATATCCAGATTGATTGATGCCTATGAGGTAAGGCTCCAAGAGCAGAGGGAGTCCGCTCACAAACAAGAGGCTGAGAATGCTTGCCTCAAAAGGAAATTAGAGAGGATGGAGAAAGATCTCCATCACATCATTATGCGACGTCCATACCGCACTCCTAGCCCTCAGGCGAGCAAGTCTCGTAGCTGAGGAAGGAGCCCCAGATGCGGATCCCAAAGAAGAGAGAGGCTCGAGTCAGATGATGACTTACTCGAGCAACAACGGCCAGCTTGACATTACAGGAGCCCATCTCGAGGTGATGAAGATATACGAAATTTGGTTCGGAAGAAAATGGACCAGCACCCCGTTGATCGAGGTGCCAGATCAACCAGGGAGCTTGTTAGACGAGCTCTCAAGACCCAGATGAAATCCCCTTTCTCAAGGGAGATAGAAGAAGACCCCAAGAAATTTTCTATTCCGAGATTCAAGATCTATGGCGAAAAAACTGACCCTATTGATCATGTTTGGCAGTACAGGCAGACCATGACTCTATGGAACCACCGAGATGCATTGATGTGCTAGATTTTCCCCTCGAGTCTGCATGATGTGTCCCATAAATAGTTCGAGAGACTCCCTCATAGGTCTATCATGAGTTTTGAGTCCCTGGCCGAGCTCTTCACGACTCGATTCATTACTAATAGCTCCCATCCGAAAAGGATGGATGATTTGTTAATAATAAAAAAGACGCCTCAAGAAAGCCTCCGAGACTACGTAAAAAGGTATTGGGACTTGTTCAACGAGGTCGAGGATTGCTCGGAACAAGTAGCGATAGCCTCGTTCAAAATCATCCTACCCATCTCTTGCCTCCTGCACCAATCCCTGACGAAGAAGGAGGCCACAACCATCGATGACCTGATGGCTCGCATTGAGAAGTATGCCAAGGTGGAAGATGTGACCCGCCTCAGTGCAGGGGAGAATAACCGAACTAAGCTCGTTGCCAAGGGAAACGACAAGGTTGAAAACCAGAAGAAAGGGGGTAAGAATGGGGAAGAAATGGCTCCAAGAACGAAGGACAGAACGATGCCTCGAAAGCATTTTAGGCAGTGAACATTGTCTTCAAATAACCAATCTATAAGATCCTGGCGACGATCAAAGATGAGCCATTTGTTAAGTGGCCCAAAAAAATGGGAGGAGATCCCTAAAAAAGAAATAACGCGCTGAGATGTACTTTTTATAAAGAGGGAGGACATAAGACTGAGCACTGCAAAGCTCTTAAGTCTCACCTCGAAGAACTAGCCCAGTTCGCACACCTGAACGAGTTTGTGGAGAAGAAGGCAGAGAAAGTTGCTGTCAATGGAAAAATAAGACCTGATAATGTACTCGAGGATGATGCTGGCCATGAATTCGCAGTAATTCATGGGGCATCTGATATGAAGAAGATTCAAGGGAATTCAGCTCCGATGGAGGTAAAAAAGCTTACAGCAGTAATGCAAGCTTTTCAGATCGATCCAGTAAAGACACAATCAGGAAAGCGTCGACGAGCAGATGACGTCGACTATAGCAAACATATTGTATTCACAGATGAAGATCTGGTGGGAGTGAGAACCCCACATCATGACGCCTTGATCATTACGCTCAGGATAGCCAATTACGACGTCAATAAGCGACTCATCGACCAGGGAAGCTCATCCGAGGTAATGTATCTTGACCTTCGGGAAATTAAAGTTAAGCGTTGCTGACTTAAAGGAAGCCACTATACCTCTAGTCAGCTTCGTAAGAAAAGTGACTATTCTATTGGGAAATATCGTGTTATCGGTAAGGGCAGGAAGTGTCTGTCTCCAAGATGATCGAGTTTCTGATGGTCGACATTGACTCACCATATCAAGCTATCCTCGACAGGGGGTGGATACATGCAATGAAGGCAGTCCCCTCGACCTACCATCAAAAACTCAAGTACGTAACCGAGCGAGGAGTGATGGAGATTCATGGAGATCAGGCGATGGCAAGAAGGTGCTTCATAGGAGTCATCCGCCCGAAACCAGAAAAAGAAGGTCGAGAAGGCTAAAGAGAAGGTCGAGGATCAGGAAGGGCTGATACCTTTAAAATAGAAATTAAGATATGGAAGGCCCGGAGTGGAGGAGACCAGGCTCCTCCCCTATGAGCGGGTCGTCGAGAACCTGAAGGAGATAACAGCCGGTGGGAATAAGAAAGATAGGAGTTTCTTAATCGGAACTTCTCTTACAGATCAAGAGAAGAAAGAATTGACAGTGCTACTGAGAAGCAACCTAGATGTTTTCACGTGGGAATCTTACGAGTTGCCTAGTATTGATCCCAGTGTGGTTTGCCATAGGTTACACGTCGACCCCACTTTCAGGCCTATCGCGCAGAAAGCATGGCGAATCGCTCCCGAGAAGGCTAAGGCCGTGGAGAAAGAAATTGAAAAGTTGATGGATGTAGGATCCATACGGGAAGTCCAATTCCCTAAATGGCTATCCAACACAGTAATGGTTCTAAAAAGCAATGGGAAATGGAGAGTTTGCATTGACTTTACTGACCTTAACAGGGCATGCCCGAAGGACAGTTTCCCTCTCCCAAAGATCGACCAACTGGTGGACGCCACAGCAGCTCACGAAAGAATGAGTTTCCTGGACGCATATTCGGGGTATCATCAGATCCCTTTGTATGCACCAGATCAAGACAAAACAGCGTTCATCACTACTGTCGGATTATACTGCTATAAAGTCATGCCCTTTGGGCTCAAAAATGCAGGAGCAACTTACCAGAGGCTAGTCACTAGGATGTTCAAAGATCAAATGGGAAATACCATGGAGGTCTACATCGACGATATGCTCGTCAAAAGCAAGCACAAAGAGGACCATCTCTCAGACCTATTAAATATCTTCGAGATCCTAAGGAAATACCGAATGAAACCCAATGCGAGTAAGTGTTCTTTCGGTGTCCAGTCAAGAAAATTCCTCGAATATTTGGTTAGCAAGAGAGGCATTGAGGCCAACCCGAACCAGATCGATGCGATCAACAGGGTACAACCACCTCGCACAATACGGGATGTGTAGAAGCTCACTAGCATGCTCGTCGCTTTGAACCGTTTCATTTCAAGGTCCTCCGGGAAGTGTAAACCATTCTTCCAGCTCTTGAAAGGAAACGAAACAGTAGAATGGAATCAAGATTGCTTGAAAGCATTGGAGGAGATCAAGGCCTATCTTAGCAAGCCAGCTTTGCTCGTCATACCTCAGGATAATGATCCCCTCTACTTATACCTCTCTGTCTCCAGTCACGCCATCAGTTCTACACTAGTGTGCGAAGAAGCGGGAATTTAGCATCCAGTATACTACGCGAGCAAAACCTTATTGGATGCTGAGCAACGGTACCTACCACTGGAAAAGCTCGCCTTTACACTAGTAATAGCTTCGAGGAAGCTAAAGCACTACTTCAAAGCTCACACTATCGTCGGCATTACATCACACCCCCTTAAAGCGATCCTGCGAAAAACGGATCTGTCTGGAAGATTGTCCAAGTGGTCAGTCGAACTCGGAAGATTTGATATCCAATTTCAGCCTAGGAACGCAATCAAAGGACATATCCTCGTCGATTTCATCACAGAATTTACAGGTAACCAGCCTTGCGACCAGCCTCAACCCAAAAAGCAAATGGAAGATCACCCACCAGTAGGAGTCTGGAAACTTTTTGTCGATAGAGCCTCCAACTCAAAGGGGGGGCAAGAGTAGGTATTGTGTTCGTTACTCCAAAAAATAAAATCCTCGAGCAAGGAATCAGGCTTGGATTTGAAGCCTCAAATAACGAGGTAGAATATGAAGCTTTGATCGCGGGCCTACAGAAGGCACAGGCGCTGGGGGCAAAACAACTGCAGGTGTTCGGCGGCTCGCAATTGGTCTCAAACCAGATAAGTGGGGACTTTAATGCAAGAGACGAAAGGATGGCAGCCTACCTCGCCTTAGCAAAGAAGCTAATGACCAACTTCGAGGAATTCAGTATTCAACCCCGAGGACAGAATAGCCATGCCGATGCCCTGGCAGCCCTAAGTTATGCAATTGATTCCATCTTAAAGAGGACGATCCCCATCGACTTCCTCGTCGGTCCAAGCATCAACCAAAGTGACGAGCTACCAAATGTGGAACATATGCTCTAGATCGAGTCAGCACCCAGTTGGATGGACCATTTGAGAGACTACTTGAAAGATGGTGCACTTGCAGATGATAAAAAGTCCGCTCATCAGATGAGAGTCAAAGCTTCTCGCTTTCACTTATCTCCTGAGGGCAAACTATACAAAAGATCATTCACCGGTCCTTACCTTCAATGTGTCCACTCGAAGGACGTCGAGCAAATTCTACACGAGCTTCACGAAGGAATCTATGGAAGCCATATTGGAGGAAGGTCACTAGATTTTCGAGCAATGAAGTAAGGCTACTAGTGGCCATACATGAAAAAAGATTTGACAGTATATGCTCACAAATACGAGAAATGTCAACTGAATGATCCTATGGTTCACCAACCTACCAACGATTTAAAATCGCTCACTAGCCCATGGCCTTTCCCCCAATGGGGGATGGACATCGTAGGCCCTCTTCCTACCGTCGCTGGCAACCGTAAGTATATGTTGGTCACAACGAATTACTTCACCAAATGGATCGAGGCAGAACCACTGGCGAACATCAGAGATGCAGATATAATGAGATTCATATGGAGAAACATAATTACCCATTTTGGAATCCCCAGAACCATCATCACTGGCAACGGAACACAATTCGAAAGAGGCCCTTTCCAAAACTTCTATAGAGAACACGGGATCGGGCACTATTTTAGCTCTGTGGCCTATCCCCAAAGCAATGGCCAAGCCGAAGCTTCCAACAAAATAGTGATCGATGGGATGAAGAAATGACTAGAGCGAGCCAAGGGCGTATGGGTGAACGAGTTGTCACATATTTTGTGGGCTTACCGCACTACCCCACGGCGAGCAACTAGGGAAACCCCATTCTCACTAATGCATGGAATGAAAGCAATCATCCCCTTAGAAGATGGTCTACCAACAATGAGAACTACCCTTGTCGACCAAGGCCAGAACGATGCAGCATTACTCGCTGAACTTGACCTAGCTGACAAATGCAGAGAGCTAGCCCTAGTAAAGCTGGCGAGCTATCAGCAACAACTCGTAAAATACTATAACCTGAAGGTCAATCCAAGGACATTCTAAGTTGGGGACTACGTCCTAAGGAAAGTCCTTGGCAACGCAGTAAAACCATCAGGCGGCAAGCTAGGGCCGAACTGGGAGGGACCATTGAAGATAACAAGAGATGATCTACAAGGAGCCTATCACTTAAAAACGCTGGAGGGAAGCGAAATACCCCGAGCATGGAACGCAACCAACCTAAAGAAATTCTATTTCTAGTTTTTTCTTGGCTCTTTTATCAAATTTTTAGAATAAGCAAATCATTTTTTATTTACTTGTGAATTAATAAAAGATGTTTGGCAGTTGCATTCTATGAAGTGTTAATCCTGTATTGAGAACTTTATAACTTTCACACCCTTTCCAAGTAATAGGCACCTTACCCAAAGCATAGAAGAAGAGTATCACCTCCTCAGGTATTCGTTATGAAAAAAGAACAACCTCTTAGCATTGCCCCTGGCAATATATGAAGCCCTACAGGCAATGAGGCCAAAGACGAATTGGTTACCAAACTATGTTTGTTTCAAAAAAAACTGCTCGGATAGAATATCCAACGCCAGGTGTGTCCTCGCCATTGCCACCCTTAGGCCTAAGGGAGTGTGACGACACAACCTAAAAGGTAAAGTGGGGCAGAATGGTATCTTATAAGCATACTGGACTGGGAGGACACTTACTCAACAATGCAATGCAACCCTACCAATCTAATCGGCCATAAGGGGCCCAAGATAATTAAGTGATAAATAAATGATGTAAAAAATATAAAACACATGTTTAGTCGGAAAGATCGCCCAAAACATAGATATTATATTACTTCATCACATTTACAATGAGACAACCCGTGTTTAGTCGGCGAGATCGCCCAAAGCATCAACAATACATTACTTCATTACATATATACAAAGAGTTACATCAGGTAAAACCTTAATGAGGGTTAGACCTCTAAGCAAGGTATTCAGCCACTTGTACCCTTCGGCCGTCATCCGGATGAGGAACCATTTCCTCCTTGACCTCGTTCTCATTTGGCTCTAGTAACGGTCTAGGGATGGTATCTATAGGGATCCACTGGTCATCCCTTCTGAAAGGATTGGACATCAGGGTTGAAGGAGAAATTTCATGACGGTACCAGAGTACTGAGTTCCTTGGGACTTGCAGCTCCCTAAGGGCGCTCAACCATCCCCTAATAAAAGACAGCTCTTTAAAATCTATCAACCTTGTGGGAGCATCCGTCCAGCCTTGGTCATTGCCATCAGCCCATACTCGCTGAGGACCCTTCTTGAACAAATGTCTCAGCAACATAACATCTCTCTGTAATCCAGCTGCTATCACATATGCTCATCATATATTAGCACGAATCTCGTCAACCTCCCTGGTCACGCCTCTATCACTTGCACTAGCTCGCGATCCAGCCAAGGAAGAAGAGCCCCTTAAAACTTGGAGTGCAACGCTTGGTGCATGCTCCCTGAGCCTCAGTACCTCTCTCCTCAAAGTCTTATTCTCCTGCTGAAGGACTTCTCCAACTTGATTAATTTCAGAGGCATCTAGAAGCTTGGATCTTAAAGTATTCATTTCCTCTTGAACAGAGGCACCAACTTCTCCCATCTCCTGGAGTCTATCCTTCAGTTTGGCAACAAGCTCTGGCTGGTCCTTAAACTTTTGATTCCTCGTCCTGAGGGACTTACAGATCCTAAGGAAGGATTGGCGAACTTGATTACTTGCGTTAGGACCAAGGACCCTTCCTAACTAAGAGGTGGCAGGTATATATTCATCCACGTCAATCAACAACAAGCCATACAATAAGCGATAAAAAGCAAAGGAATCAATGTGCAGAAAGAAAGAACTTTTATTTCATTGAAATAAAAGGGTACAATTACATCGATTTGTTTCAGAGAAGTACAAGTAAAGTAAAAATACAGAGAAGTGCTAAGAGCAGATTAACTAGTGACCTCGGTTTGTCCAGAAGAAGCTGGCTGCTTCCCCTTATCAACAGTAGTAGGAGCATCTCCCGAAGAAGGGACAACTTCTGTCCCCCGAGCAGGAAGGGCATCAATAGGAACTATCTGGGAGGCAGAATTAATACCTTCAACGATTGGGGCAGGACTTTCGTCTATAATAGGCTTTGGGCCTGGATCATGCTAATTGAACAAGGGAGAATCAACATCCACCCCGACAGCCAAAAGAGCCTTGTTCCAGCCCTTCTTGAAGTTCAGACGACTGATGTAGCGTATTTAAACCTCAGCATCCTCATACGCGGTAGCCCACCCGGAATTATATGAACCTTCCTTAATGGTGGCTACCTTAGACTCCATCTCCTCCAGTTTCTCCACCAGCACCTTATTCTCCTCCACCATCGCTAGCTTGCTCGAGTAGACTAAGTCGTAGGCCTGCTGCAGCTCGTTCAGACCCTTGACCGCTGCCTCCCTAGCCCAATTGGCTTCAATAAAGGCAAGATCAGAGGACATCCGAGCAGTATCAGCAGTCTTCAAGCTGGCCTCGAGCTCGATACTCTTCCCCTTCAGAGCAGCGTTTTACTTCTCTAACTCAGCATTCTTATTCACCATCTGGTTGCGAGAATGATAGAGCACGACAAATTCAGTCACGAACTGTAAGTAAAAAGAAAACATCATAAGAAAGTAGTGAACTGAGTATTATAAATATTTAAAAACAGAAACATACTAACCAAGGCTAGCCTCTGACTCGCTTGCAGGGCTAACTGGTTAGTCCCCATTGCCCTTTGTCGATCGGCAGGCAAAATTGCTCTCTCGAGCAGTGCAGGAGCTATTTGGGGAGATGTGGCGACCGAGGCTCCCTCTGCCAATGCATACACGAGCACTAAAGCTTGCCCAGCCTTCTTCCTCGCTTCCACTCTCCTCCTCTTTCTCCTTCTCCCTCTCTGCCCTCTTCCTTTCCTCCATCTTCTTTTTCTCTTCAACCTTCTTCCTCTCCTCTCTCTCTCTCTCTCTCTCTCTCTCAACTGTTGTTCTTCTTTTCTCTTGTTCTCCTACTCATGAGTAGCAGACTGAGAATCAGCGGCAATAGCCCCACTGCTGGATTTTTGCTTCTTCAACCGCTGAGCAAGAAGCACATCATCCTCCTCCTCATCATCATGGATCAGGTTCCTCCTAGGGGGAGCCATTTCCTCGCTAGAAATGCTAGATGCACTTGAAGACTCTTGAGCCTTAGAGACCTCGTTCGAGCTATAAGATTCTTCCCCACTAGAGCTCGCCTCGCTGAAACCACCTTTAGCACCTCCTCTGATAGCACTTTCTGAGCTGCTCTCTTCCTCGTCTAACTGGATGGGGTTAGCAATAGCCTCTTCAGTAATATCTAAGTCAGGAATGCTAGCCACGGGCCTCGTAATGAAACTGGACCCGTTGTTCTTGTACTCCAGCAGAAAAGCAGCTGACCGAGGATGTTCACTGTCAGCTAAAGACTCCCTGATATTCCAAGCTTTAATCAGCTCGGCAGCTCGAACCTCGCTAAGGGAAGGTTCCAAGTTCGTTGTCCTCGCTGAAAAGAAAATAGGAAAGTATCAGAAAAATCATACATTAACAAGAAGATCGAAAAAGCAGAGCAAAGATTACCTATGTACTCCTCCCCATAAAAGGGGACAATGAATCTATCAGACCTCGCCCCCTCAGTATGGGGGGAGAACTGCCAGTTCCTAGTAAGAAAGCCATCTTGCTAGTAATCCTTATGGGAATCAGGTAGATTTACTACCAATACCCTATCAGGACTCCTGGCCTTGAGGTAAAGAAGGCCAGATCTAGTTCGAGAGAAAGAATAACAAAAATAGATTTCAGCAAGCCCTAAATTGGTGCCATAGAGTTGGTTTATTCTATGAACCCCATTGACTATCTTCCATACATTTTGCGAACACTGTGCAGGGACAATGTCGAAATAATCAAAGAAATGCAGAAATAAATTGCTTGGAGGGAAAGTAAGACCCCCTTGGGAAAGCAACAAGACGTGAATCCAATGAGCTCCCCCTATCTCTCTAAAATTCTTAGGGACAGAGATGCACTCAATCTCTACCCATTCTGGGATATTATAAAACTTCATAAACTCAGGCACTGATCTATTACCTATCTTCGTCATTTGTAAACCCTAAATTTCAAATTCGAAGAAAACTCAACAGAGAAAGCACAGAGAGAGAGCAAAGGGGACTTACGAGATGAAAAGTTTGTCTTGGACAACGCAAGATCACAAGCCCAGATGATGAGGGAGATTGAAAGCAAAGAAAATGAAGACCTGGAGAAGAGGGCGCAACGGCTAAAGCTTGCAAAAGATGAGAAAATGTTAAGAAGCTTGAAACGACTGTATACAAATGCCACTCCAAATGACTTCTCAAATGTTTTCAATTATGATGCACAGGACACGAAGCAGGCTACCGCCAAAATCAAGTAGACAGTTCCAACATTAGAAAAAGTTACACAATTTATAAAAGAGCCATTATAACAAATCATTTAAATTTATTGAGCCCAAATTGTGGCACAATAACTGTAGGGGCAATTGTGGGTACCCAGATTTGCCATCATAGGCCCAGACGAGTAGCCTAATAGAAATGGCCCAAAGTCTGGGCCCTTCGCATCTCAACGGAATTCAATTATGACTTAGTCCACTCCTAAAATCTCATAGAGAGATATTCTAGGACTGGAAGACGAACGTGGGGGAGTCCAACACCCCCACTCCCCAAAAATAAACATGTATATAACAAACCCTAAGATTCTCTGTAAAACACTCCCTGAAGTATATAGAAATAATACTGACTGCACCACCGTGGACGTAGGCATTCTTGATGAACCACGTGCATACTGTGTTGTGTGATTGTCATATTTCATTCTTTATTATCTTTGGTGATTGCGCTTTCTTATTAATTTTTGTTGAATATAATTGTCACCACAAAAATCAACAAAATGAATTTTGTACCTTGGATCTAGTGTCACAGCTATAGCCAAAATCATGCTAAATTCAGCCTAATATTTCTCAAAATTTTCAAACATCATTGTTGATACAAAAATTAGTCAACTGACATGGACCAATTATATGAAGACATGTGTCATCCAACGTGGCTTTAATATATATACCAAGCAACTTAAAAGCACCGAGCTACTCAGCGTACCGATCTACTCAACATACCGAGCATCTAGTTAGGAATATCAAACGACGAAGACAGATTCAATGAACATTCATACCATGTACAGATGTATATGTCTATTTAATAATGGCATATTGTCTATTCAAACTGACAGTCTAAGGGCTATAAATACCTTGTAACACCCTCATAGCGGGGTAAGCTATCATAAGTAAACATAATCAAGATTAAGGCAAGACACCCAGCAATACATGATAGTGGACACAGGCCATTTTCATTAAGGCTGAACCATTTTAAAAATCCCTTGTCTTATTTCTTTGTTCATATTTATTTGTGATTAATTAATTAGATCAAGTCTAGTTTTTTACATCAACAATCATAATCGTCATGTTTTGCAAGTATGGATCATTACTTTCCATTTGGTTTTCAATATCAAGTACGCCATAAACACCAAAGGAGAGTACAAATTTGCTGTAGGATACTTCGTGCCAGAGAAAACACAAGTTATATTATAAAAAACACCCAAAAACTTGCATATTTTGTTAACTTTCTCCCACTCACTTTCCATAGGGCAATGCTTATAATTTTAATCACTTAATTCCAAGCGAGAAAAAACCTCACGGTAGAAAAGAGGACTCTTAAGCATTAAAAAAGTTGAGTTCCATCTTGTCGGAACATCTTGTCTTAAGCCTTTCTTAACATCTAGAGATAACAATTTGGCACATTGAACGAAGCTTACTTTTCTAGCTTGTGAACCTTTGATATATATAATTCTTTCACGAATCTTTTGAACACCCACATCAATTTCTTTCAAGCCATCGTGAACTATCAAATTAAGCACATGTGCACAACATCTTATGTGAAAAAAATCCCCATTACACAAAATAGCCTTTCTAGCATTTAGTTGTGTTCGGCACATGGAAACAAATGAATCATTTGAAGAATCATTATCTAGGGTCACAGAAAATAATTTTTTTTCAATCCACCACTCCCTTAAAAAAGAGCAATTTTATCACACAAAGAAACCCCATTATGTGGGGGCTCCATATAAGAAAAAACCAAAATCCTCTTTTGCAATACCCACACCTTATCAAGAAAATGTTTCATAACACTTATATGCCCATCCGTAAGGATTGATGACCATAAATCTGAAGTTAGACATACTCTTCCAGGAGCTTCATCAAGCATTTGTTTAACCCTAGCCTTCTCCCTATGGTATATTTTTAACACATCTGCCTTAGCGGTGTTTCAAGATATGAGTGGTACATCATCACGTAAATAAGAGAAAAGTGCTCTTATGCCCTTATACTCAACAAATAAAAATGGTAAATCATGCATAATAAGGGAAACAACCAGCATCTCCCTAAATACTTCGGGATTAAACTTTGGGGCACCCAATGACATGGTATTTGTCGCTAGTTGTTGTTGAACAATCAATTGTCGTATGTCACGGGTGCTTGTCATTTCACATTTATCTCTTTGACACTTTAAATTATCGGTTCCATACCTGCTATCACAAATGAAGATAGTCCCGCATTTCTTGCACTTACATCTTGTTTTACCATCTACTCTATTTTTCTTGAGAATGTCGAAAAAAAGGCCACACATTAGAAGTACATCTCCTTTTACGATTGCCTCATTTGATTTGGCCCTTAACACGGATTTGTTTGCACCTTCTTGTGGATCTACTTGATCCACTTCTACAATGTCATCATCGTCGTCATCATCATCATCCATCATTACATCAACATCAATAGAATTATTGAGAAAATTTACGTTTTGCCCATCCGACTCCATCTACAAAAACGACATTATTTAATATTTATTAGCAAATAAATAGTGATACTAAGCCAAGAGAAAACTAAATAGAAATTAATGTCATAAAAATTGGTTAACAGTTTGCAATTTCCCTATCAGTGAAAAGGCTACTAAATACATAGGCATATTTATTAGCAACTACACAAAACTGTTTATTACCAATTTCATGAGGAGAAAAAAAGCAATTAAGTGAGCTCTAAAGAAACATATTTTCATTTAGAGGTACTTTACTACACAACACTGTTTAGCTATCGTGAACTATCGTGTTGCTACAGTTTACCAATTACGATTAACTATTTACCAAACACAAAACTGTTTACCAATTAAGATTTAACCATTGTGGACTATTAAATTACCAATTTCATGAGGAGAACAAAAGGGACTTTACAATTATGTTTTTACAGTTTCATTACATTCCAAAAAATTAGCCGAGTGTGTGATGTGCTGTGTGTGTGTGTGGTCTGTAAAAATTAACAGTCAGTCAAAGGCGTCAAAGGCTGGTTAGTGTAGAAAAAAATCCGTATGTGGGCTGTGTTGTGTGTGTTTGTGGTTTGTGAAAATCCGTGTGTGTTGTGTGCGTGTGTTGTGTTCTGTGTGTGTTCTCTGTGTCTGTGTGTGTGTTGTGATATGCGTGTGTGTAGGTGTGGATAAGAGAAGAGAGAGAAGGGAAAAGAGAAGAGAGATAAGGTAGAAGACCTGAGAGGAAATAGAAAAGACCCGAGATAAGACCTTGAAGAAGGTCGGCGCTGGAAGAGAGAAGATAGTTAGGTTTAGGTTGTGCTTGCTGCTTCCTTTTTTTTGAATGAGTTAGATTAGGTTAGGTTTTTTAATTAACCCTTTTGGTTTTTCTTTTTTTGACCATTAGATTAGAAGATCAATGGTTGAAAATTAATCGTGCCTAAACGGTTTTGTAGGTTTTTTACCCGAATGTGACTCGAAATGAACCCGAAAAATAATCGGGTCAATTATGAGTCAATTGCGAGTTAGAGGGTTGACCCAAAACACGACCTATTTAATAAACGGGTTAGATGGGTCTGACCCAATTTCAACCCAAACCTGTTTAGACACGACGTGACTTGCAAAAATCGTGTCGAGTTCGACTCGGGATTTCGGGTCGTGTAAAAAATTGTCAGGTCTATTTACGCGCTCTATGTAGCAGCATTTATTGAGTACTTCACATTTATGTATTTCATCACACCACATTTTCTAATATATACATTATTTACTAAGGACACGGAATATATACATGCTCTTTGTATTTTCATAGCTCCTATATTAATTGTGGTCCGCGCCAGCGTCATTTATTGAAGACTCGAAATATATACACACTCTTTGTATTTGTATAGCTCCTATATTAATTGTGGTCCACGCCAGGGGCCTTTATTGAGGACTGCGAATATATACATGCTCTATATATTTTCATACCACTTATATTAATTATGGCTCGCACTAACGGTATTTTTTAAGGACTGCGAATATATACTTCCTCTGTGTATTTTCATACATCCTATATTAATTGTGGTCTACGAGAAGAATTTATTGAGGACTCTGAATATATAGGTGCTCTTTGTATTTCCATACCTCCTATATTAATTGTGGTTTGCGCCGACAACATTTAATAGTTCCTTTATTATTATGGTCACATTGGATTGAACAAAAATCAATTTCAATGTGCGTGTACTTTATGAAAATACACTCACAAAACCTAAAGTACACACACATTTTAAATGTTTAATCTTAATTTATTACTTAGTTGTGTTGATTTCATTATTCAAGGACGGTGATTATATACGTTTTCTCTATATTTTCATAGCTCCTATATTAATTATGGTCTGCGCCAATGGTATTTTTTGAGGAGTTGGAATATATATGTGATGTCCATATTTAATAGCTTTTATGTTATTGTGGTCCGCGCCAGCGGCATTTCAATGATATTCCATTGCTTGTAAGATGTCTTTAGGTTGTGTCATTGTTTAGGAATTATACCATCAAGCATGTTCAATTACAAAACTGTTGGATGCACTTTGAAGATCTTAACAATACGAAACCTTTCACATTGACAATCAATATTACTTATGATGACATAATTTATTTTCTGCTTCGCATCAATGATATAGCCAAAAAGATACATTG
The DNA here is from genome assembly GCA_949130495.1 of Sambucus nigra. Taxonomy (NCBI): domain Eukaryota; kingdom Viridiplantae; phylum Streptophyta; class Magnoliopsida; order Dipsacales; family Adoxaceae; genus Sambucus; species Sambucus nigra. The sequence continues at coordinate 657,829,323 of OX422213.1, read as the reverse complement.
TTTTTACTACTATTTTGAAGACACGGAGTGAACTTTTGATGTACAATAAATGGTTTCTAAATAGATCCCTCAAATCATCAACCAAAAGATGTGGTGGTTCAATAAATGTTGTGAAGCGTTTTGTAATAATGACATTGTACAAGATTTCATGGTTATGCCACATTATTTTTTGGGCTTTTTTAACTTAATCCACGATGTTTAGTGTGATATTTGACTTGACCCCAATTTGATAATCTCTTTGATATACCCCGCACGAGGGGGTTATCTCAAAATATTGAATAAAAATAGGGGGTTAGGTCTAAAGATTTACTTGACTTTTCCCCCTTTTTAAAAAGTAAAATTTGACTTAAGCTCTTATGTTGGAGGCAAAGTCAAAGGATTATGAAAATGAGAGGTTAAGTCAAATTATGCATTAAAATTTAGGTTAAGTCCATTGTGACCCTTATTTTTTGGATGATATGGGGGACGGGTTTTATGCTCTTAGAATTATTCGTGTGAAAAACTCAATGTAAGCTTAGGGTTTGTTTAATAACACCGAGTGGACAAAAATGTCATGGAAAAATATCAAAATACGGATTGGTGTCTGGTACTTTAGTGATAGTTGAACATACAAAAAAAAGATGGTAATTTCAAAAGATTTTTTATTTGTCATGCTATCAAAGGGACCATTAGAGTAAGGTTACAATAGATACAATTTTTTTTGTGATTTTTTCATTTCCGTCGATGGCCAATATTTTTTGGGGATTTTTACCAATTGGTAATTCATCGTATTTATGCAATACCGAGTCAAATAGGTACAATACATACTTTTTGTTCTAAAGGATCCTATGAAAAAATACTTTTGCTTCAATAAGTTGTATTAGAAAACAAGTAGTGAGTAATATGACCTATTGAGAAAAAAAATGTCTTGGTAAGACCAATGATAGAATGTCTTGTGTAAATCGAGCTTATTGGTCAAGCTTTCGAATTATTTTGGGCACTAAAACCTCTCGCGCCTTTATGTATATGGTATACACAAACTTAACATGTGCAAATATAAAAAAAATTATGTATATATTATTAAATTACACATATAAATTACATTCCCCCCCCCCCCCAAGAAAAAAAAATCATATATACTTCATAAAAGTTGACGTATAGATTACGGAAAGCAGGGTATACAATAACGGAGAGGCATCTTAGTGCACAAAAACATGTTAGTTTATTAAAGCCAAAAATTTAACAATCAAGGAGTTAAATCCAATACAAATGTTGTTTTTTAGTAGGGGTTCTTTGTTGAACACTATGCTACAGAAAAATGCCTTGTATTTTTTCCCCTTTTTCTGAATTTTTTGCAAATTTGGTACAAATAAACAAAATTTGGATTTAGTTACTTCATTAAAGTTTGAAAAAAAAAATAACTAATGTATAAAACCTTTTATCTTTATAAAATTATAGTTGTAAAATTTTAGCCCGGACATTCACGGTTAGTTAAATGGTGAATGTATCCACCCCTAGAAGAATCAGGCATGGGATTGTTGTCGTAATACACATAAGTTTTTTCATTACGAGTCAGATATTTTTAATTACAAACATGGATCCTGATACAATTACACCCTATTAAAACTAATTTTTATCTTAAAGTGTTACAGTATATATGTGTATGTTTACCATCCATGTTAAAAGTCACTTTGCCTGACTACTATGTGTTTCTAGTTTCTAAATGAAATTTAGGAGTTTGTGTTCAGATTATAGCTTTTTTCAATTACATCATTAGTTATGACAATGGGTTGTGTCATGTCAGTTAGCGTGTCCTATCGGGTTTTGGGTAAAGACTTATGTCAATACAACTAGGAACATTTTTTATCGTGTAGAATCCATTATGTTTAATTTTGGGTCCATGTATTTAAGTCATGAATTATACACTTTTATTGGTTTTGTTTGGCTATGGCTCCAGTTGTGTCGGTTTCTTGTCATCTCGGGTTTCGTATCAAGATTTACGTCACCAATACATCGCCCGTTAATAAATGTAGAGTATGTTTTGTAGTCGGTTGTGTATTCATCAATATTAGCAGGTCCATGTTGTGTATAGCCATATTCATGTCATTCATTTATATCCATATTCAACCCAAATTCATTAAGCATAAACTTAAATCCAATATCATGTTTGTGTTTATTTCGTGTTCGTGTTGTGATTAGCTGTTTTTGTTAATATTTGTTACCCCTAAATTACACCATGCATGGTAAATGCAAGTAATAACTATTAAAAACTAGTTCTTATCTTAGAGTATGTCGCAATGTTATGTGATAGCTTTACCATCCATGCTAAATGTAGCATAATTCTTTTCAACTTCGTTACCAACAATTGTAAGGACAAATAACCTCCAAAAAATGTGTGATTGTCTTGACATATACAAATATGGTCGTATTTTATTAAATAGTTTCTCTACTAACTTCACTTGTGCTTTATTTACTACCCCCCCCCCCCCAACCACATTTTTCATATAAATGATTTATTTAAATCTTTCACATTGTACCTATGAATAAATGGATGATAGAAATCAGGCAGTACTTAATTTACTACTCCTCAACATTTTGCATAGTAATAATTGCTCCAAACATGTCTCACATTATACATGTGAATGAATCTAAAAATCTACCATAGTTGAGATTAATTAAGTTCATTTTTAATTTTCTTTTGTAGATCATAGTGGGTTTATATGGCTTCTAAAGTTCTATACATTCATCATTCTTCATTTAAACGGAAATGGGATTATGGGTCTTTATAATTTTTTTTGCTTTTATTCCTTTATTAACGACGTTCAATTTTTTTTGTAAGGGGTAATTAAAAAAATAGAAGATCTATTCTCCTTGGGAAAGACAATGCCTTTCATATCTTCATTCAACAACTCTTTGATCTCTCGAGGTCCTCAACACCTCTTTGAACTTTTCCATTTAGCTGGGAAAACAGTCTGAATATATGCGTGATATTTGCTCTAGTTCATCAAACCTATGCAATTATCGATTAGGATTATAAGCGGGTGGTGCTCTTATTATACTTCTGAATGATATTGACTCCCATTATCGAATTGGTTTCAATAGCCTCAATTAGTATTTTCTTTCTTTGCACAAATTTAAACCATGATAGATGCCCTCTAGCTTAGCTTCCAGACTGGTTCTATTTTTCGTATCTTGTCGTAGTGTCTCATCACCGAAGCTCCATGGTCATTTCTTGTCGACCCTCCGTAGCTACTTTGCCTTAGGTTTCCATTGTATCTACCATCCGATTTAACTTTTAGATCACTTGTAGTAGGAAAAGACCATTAGATTAAGTGTTCCATTATGCCTCCGCACATGAGAATCCGTAAAAATTAAATCGTGTAAGATATCTCTCACATAATCCGTACTTATTTTGGCTACCATGCGCTAACTGAAAGAATTTATTGTTATTCACCGCTTTTCTAAATCCGTCTTCAGTTTCCAAACCTTTCAGGCGGGAAAATGGTGGTAAATAGGGGAAGGGACTTTTGGTAGGAAAGACAATGGTATCCTCCAATAAGGAAAATTATAATAAAAAAGGCCCATGTCTTGATCATCTCGAGTCGATCTCCAGTTCTCGATGGGTCATATTCACCGTCATAAAAAAATGAGGACTTCTGCGAACGGGTTTGTGAGGGCCACAACAATGGTTTACTCAGGATCCATCCTTGAATACCTGACGACTGAGGTGTAGGAGTTATCAGGCAGTGCCAGCAAAGATCTAAAGTGAAGATAATCACACTAAGGCATTTGTAGCTGGCCATTTGCAATGATGAGTTACTAGACACACTCATCAAAGGGACCATCGTTAGAGGTGGTATTCTCTATCCTTAACGAATGAAAAGTTCTTTCATTTTAATACTATTGTGTTAGTGGCGTGGTAGTTTTACGATGGATTTGGTCTGGTTAACTTAGTGTTTTGTTTAGTACTTTTAGGACAGTGTTTTTATATATATGGGTTGTAAGGACAAATTTTCAAGCGCGTCAACTTGTATGTAATTGACTTATTTCTGGATAAAATTTGTTTGAGTCATACATAGATTTTTACTTGTCACGATTCCCACATAATCTATGACATATGTATTGAAAACGTAGGGACCAAGCTTCAAAGATAAATCATGTCGTGTTTTATTGGTGCAGGTTTCACATCTTTATCATGTTCTGATCTCGCAGGTTTCACGTCTTTATCATGTGTGATAATTCAAAATGGAAAATTTATAGCTTATGCCTCGAGACTATTAAAACTGCATGAGCAAAATTATCCAACCCCTGACCTAGAATTAGTAGCTGTAATTTTTGCCCTTAAGATTTAGAGACATTATTTGTATGGTGAGATTTATGAGATTTATACCGATCATAAGAGTTTGAAATATATATTTACCCAAAAAGAATTGAACATGAGACAAAGGAGGTGTTTAGAATTAATGAAGGATTATGATTTAAATATTCATTATCACCCGGGGAAAGCTAATATAGTAGCTGATGCTTTAAGTAGGAAGTCTACACCAAGTTCAACATGTCTTATTACAAGCCAGGAAGCTCTGTTAAAGGATTTAAGAAGTATGGAAATAGATGTACGTATTTATAGCAAAGGAGGAATAATTGCAAACTTAAAAGTACAACCCATGTAGATGGAAAGGATCAAAGTTGCACAAATAAATGACCCACAACTGAAGAAGATTAGAGAATAAGTTATTGATGGGACGAGGATTGAATTTACGATATGAGATGATATATTGAGGTTTGGAAATAGAGTGTGTGTGCCATGTAATGCCCAACTAAAGAGGCAAATTTTGGAGGAAAGTCATTGCTCAAGATTCACATTTCATCCCGAATGTACAAAGATGTATAGGGATCTTCGAGAAGTATTTTGGTGGAATAACATAAAGAGGGAGATAGCAGAATTTGTATCTCAATGTTTGGTTTGTCAATAAGTAAAAGTTGAACATCAGAAACCATCTGAATTACTACAACCCCTACTTATCCCTGAGTGGAAACGGGAACATATTACTATGGATTCTGCGAAAGGTTTACCAAGGAGTTCAAATGGTAATGATTCTAGTTGGGTAATTATTGATAGGTTAACTAAATCTGCTCATTTTCTTGCCATTAAGATTACCCATTCTATAGAAAAGTTGGCTAAGTTGTACGTATGGGAAATCATTAGGCTTCATGGAACCCCAATTTCAATTGTTTCCGATCGTGACCCTAGATTTGTGTCTCGCCTTTGGAAGAGTCTACAAGCAGCCATGGGAACACAATTAAATTTCAGCATCGCTTTTCATCCGCAAATAAATGGACAATCTGAGAGAACCATTCAAATATTAGAGGATATGCTTAGGGCATGTGTACTTAATTTGAAAGGCAATTGGGATGATCATTTACCGTTAGTGGGATTTGCATATAATAATAGTTTTCAAGGAAGTATTCAAATTGCTCCGAATGAGTCACTCTATGGTAGAAGGTGTCGTTGTTAATTAATACTATTTTGTTAATCATAAATTCGAATACGAATCATAAGGTTGCATCATGAAGAAAACAGTTTTGACATAAATCCAGGATGTTTATCTTCATGTAATCACAGACCCAAAAATTCCTTATAACTACGATTTAAAAATTGACCTTTGTCCATCGTTGTTGAACGGATTAAAATGACTTGAATGCTCCTTTCTTGAACAGCCCGGAATATGAGAAAAATGAATTTCGGATTTTCTCTCCCTCCTTATAAACAATGTGTATTGAGATGACTCTAAATGGTGTAGAGGTCTCTATTTATAAGGGGAAGAGGGCTGAAATCCTAGTGGTGGTGGGACTCTTTCCAAGTCTCCCACTAATTCCAATAACCATCATGTGACTAACGAATAAGGTTTACCCAAATCTTTTAATATATTTATTTATCACATTCCTAATTAATTATCTGACATTTATTAAAACCACATAAATGGGAAATTCGCAATTTAATACAATTGAAATTAAATAATTAATTTCGTCACTTAACATTAATTTCCAACAGTCTCCCACTTGGTCTTAATAATTCATATAATTAAATTAGGTATCATAAGGTGAACAATCATTGATAAATTTTGCTAAATCAAATGATTCACGGATGCGAGTCATGGCGGTTCCATGCTATTCTAGAGCATGGTTCATTCCATGTACCATAACACTAATATTTCATTCAACTAGCCTTTAATATTGGGTATCATAATGGCCTCATACTGTCCTTTTGAATAAGGACTATTTCTGTCAACAATAATTCATAATTATATGCATGCATTCATAAAAGACAGAAATAATAGAAATCAGAAACACTTTCATTGAATTCAAGTAATAGTGTCAAACAACTAAGCCAAAATAGGAATCATAATCTAACTAATCGAGACCCATCTCTTTGACATGTTCCATAAAGGTCTTCGGAGATAGTCCTTTCGTAAGAGGATCTGCTATGTTATCACGTGTACTAATGTGATCAATTGACACTCTTTTTTTTCTGAACTTCTTCTTTAATTGATAGGTATTTCATCTCAATATGCTTAGCAGCCTTAGTATACCTATCGTTCTTCGAGAAGAAGACTGTTGCGATATTATCACAATAAATTTTCAGTGGCTTAGATATTGACCCCATAATTTTAAGTCCAGAAATAAAGTTTTGCAACCATAATCTATGATTTATAGCTTCGAAGCAAGCTACGTATTCAGCCTCCATAGTAGATGATGCAATGACGCTTTGCTTAACACTTTTCCATGAAACGGCTCCTCCAGCCATAAGGAAGACATAACCCAAAGTGCTCTTCCTACTGTCAAGGCATCCCCCAAAATCTGAGTCTGAATAACCAATCACCTCAAGGTGATTAGTCTTCCGATATGTGAGCATGTAATCCTTGGTCCCTCCCAGGTACCTCAGCACTTTCTTTGCAGTTTTCTAATGGTGAATCCCCGGATTGATTTGATATCTTCCTAGCATACCAATGGCAAAACTGATATCCGGTCTAGTGCAGACTTGTGCATACAACAAGCTCCCTACGAGCGAAGTATAAGGCATTCCTTTCATGTGCTCCCTTTCTAAATCACTTCTGGGGCATTGACTTATGCTGAACTTATCCCCTTTCTGAAGTGGAACATTAATGGGATTGCAACTTTGCATGCTAATTCTTTCTAAAACTTTCTTAATGTAAGCTTTCTGAGGCAATCCCAACATTCCTCGTGATCTATCCCGAGATATTTCTATCCCGATCACGAATGATGTCTCGCCTAAATCTTTCATTTCAAAATTTTTAGAAAGGTACTTCTTTGTTTCACTTAATAAACCAAGATCACTGCTGGCGATAAGTAAGTCATCAACATATAGTACTAAAAACACAAACTTACTCCCACTGATCTTTAGGTATATGCACCGATCAACAGTATTTTCCTTAAACCCAAATGATGTAATGGTATCGTGGAACTTAATGTACCATTGACGAGAAGCTTGCTTTAGACCATATATTGACTTCTTCAACATACAGACCATGTTTTCCTTTCCTTCCTTTATGAAGCCTTGTGGCTTTGCCATGTAGACTTCTTCTTCTAAACTCCCATTTAGAAAAGTTGTTTTTACGTCCATTTGGTGCAACTCCAAATCATAGTGAGACACCAACGCTAATATGATTCTTAATGAGTCATTCTTTGAAACAGGATAGAAGGTCTCATTATAATCAATGCCTTCTCGCTGATTAAAACCTTTGGCAACAAGTCTAGCTTTATGTCGTTCGATATTACCTCTTGAGTCAAGTTTGGTCTTAAAGATCCACTTGCACCCAACTCGTTTTTATCCTTCTGGAAATTTGACCAACTCCCAAACTTTATTATCTTTCATAGATTTTATTTCTTCATTCATGGAATCAATCCATTTATCGAAATCATCACTATTTACAGCTTTTTCATAAGAAACTGGATCATTAATATTCCCTATGTTAAATTCGGTCTCTTGAAGGTATACCACATAATCATTCAGAATTGCCGATCTCCTTTCTCTTTGAGATCTTCTTAATGGCATTTCCTGTGTTGCTTCAAAAGTTTCATCGGTTATAGTCTCATTATGTGGTTGTTCAGTTGGTTAATCACTCACTTGTTGTTCATTGTTATTGATTGGGTCAATGACCGGTTCAACAACTACATTAGAAACAATAGGTATGTTATGAACTCTGGGTATAGGAATTTGTACCCTGACTTCTTAAATGATTGCCTCCCTTTCTTTTATACTCCCACTTACTTCACCCTCTTCAATGAATTTAGCATTTCCAGTTTCTATGATTCTAGTTGTATAATTTGGACAGTAAAATCTATATCCCTTTGACTTTTCTGGATACCCGATGAAATGACAAGATAATGTCCTAGGATCCAATTTCTTTTCATGAGGGTTATAGATTTTAGCTTCCGCTAGGCAGCCCCACACACGTAAATACCTTAAATCGGGTTTCTATCCTTTCCAAAGTTCAAAAGGGGTTTTTGAAACTGACTTACTAGGAACCCTACTTAAGATGTGTACAACGGTTTTTAATGCATGTGTCCATAAAAATGTAGGCAATTGGGTCCTATTTATCATACTTCTTACCATTTCTATAAGGGTAAGATTACACCTTTCAGCTACACCATTCTGCCAAGGTGATCCTGGCATTGTGTATTGGGCGCAAATACCTAATTTTTTAAGGAGTTTAGCAAATGGGCCAGGACGTTTCCCTGACTCATCATATCTACCATAATATTCGTCAACTCTATCGAACCTAATAATTTTCACCTTTTTACCTAGTTGCCTCTCAACCTCATTAATGTATATTTCAACGACGTTCACAGACTGAGATTTATCATGCAACATGTACAAAATGCAATAACGTGAAAAATCATCTATAAAGGTGATGAAGTATTTTTCTCCACCAATGGATGGAATATCAAAAGGTCCACATACGTCCGTATGTATTATTTCAAGTAGCTAGGTGCTTCTTGTGGCTCCTTTTTTTGTATGTTTGGTCTGTTTTCCTTTAATACAATCCACACATACATCATAATTGGCCCAATCCAGGTTATGGAGTATTCCATCTTTAATGAGCCTTTCAATTATCGGCCTGGATATGTGCCCTAATCTTTTATGCCACAAATAAGCAGATTTTTCATCATTAAGTGTACGTTTCGTACCAACATTAGGATGCAGGGTCACAAGGGTTTCAGAAAAATTCTTTTCAAGATTCAATCGATATAAGCCATCTAATAAAAATCCAGAACCAACATTATTAGAATTTTTAATCAAACCAAAACCATTGTTCTTAAATTCAATTGCAAAACCATCTAAAGCGAGTTTAGAAACAGAAATTAAATTCCTAGAACTGTGGGAACATAAAAAGTTTCTTGCAAATCCAAAATAAATCCAGTGCTTAAAATCAGGCGAAAGACTCCAACAAATTCTATTTTAGCCTTTGACTTATTGCCCATGTAGAGAAAATGCTCATTTAGATTTATTTTGTGGATCAAAATGAAGCCCTGCATCGAATTAGAAACATAACACATAGAACCAAAATCAATCCACCAAGTGTTAGAAGGATTGTTAATAAAGTTTGATTCGAAACAAACATAAATAAATGGCTTACCCTTTTTCTCAAACCAGGCCTTTCGTTTATGACAATCCCTCTAGAAATGGCCTTTCTTTTTACAGAAGTGACACTTGTCGTTCTTTTCCTTCTTCACAGCAGTAGTTGATGGTTCAGCTTGATGAGAGGGCCCAGGACCCTTCTTAATGCCCTTGCCTAACTTCTTTTTAAAACCAACTCCTTTGACTGTAAGGTTTGCCATCTATCCCTTAGTCACATGGCCATTCTGTTGCTTGAGCCTTCCTTCCTCCTGTACCAACATGCTTTTCAAATCATTTACATTCCACTTATCTTTTATAGTGTTGTAATTGATTTGGAAAGGCCCATACTCAGGAGGTAGGGAGTTTAGGATGAATTGGACGAGAAAAGACTCATCCACTGTCATGCCCAAAACTCTAAGTCTAGCAGCCAGATTGGTAATTTCTATAATGTGCTCATTCGTGGTTCGAGTACCATCGAACCTTATAGTGTTCAGGTCAGCCATCAGTTTCCCAGCAAGGGATTTATTAGCAATGCGACAGTGTTCCTTAATGTTGTTCAAATACTCTTTCGCTTTCGTAATTTCAGGTAGGGAGGTCTTAATGTTAGCAGCAACACACATTCGCATAAACATTAAGGCCAACCTATTGGATCGAGACCATGCTTCATGGATAACAATTTCATCCTCGCTACTGGTATCAGTAATAGCAGCGGGTTCATCACACATAATTGTCATATCTAGGTCAAGACCACCTAGGCTGAACTCAATTTGCTCATTCCATTTAGAAAAATTAGTTCCATCAAATTTGGAATAGGACTGAGCTTGCAATACAGGTTAAGGGGAACTGCAATTAATAACAATGTTCACAAATTAAATTTTTACACACAACAAAAATTGCAAGGGGTCGAATATTGAATTGTTGACTAAAGATTTTGGCATATTTCATTTACAATCTGAATATCACGGAATCTGTGTTAATCATCACATAATGTTCAGATTTGTAAAGATATATTACCCTATAATTCATTTATCATGGTCCCATAATTTTGGCATTTGTGTTTGTTGCCTAAACATTTAATACCATGATTAATGGACTTAATGTCAACTATTCTGTTTTTACAAAAACTAGTTCTAATGTTGTTCAATTCAGATATTAGCATGTGTTACGCCTCAATCCAATTTTATAACTGACATTAGAATAATTCTTTAATGAATGTAAGTATATTATTCGTACATGCAGTCTCAGCCTGTGTTTGGCCTTTGACTTAACTCAAATTAATAATTGTTTACATGTCTCAACTTAAATATAGTTAATCATGCCTTAATATTAACTATAATACGTAATCTATCAGTAATTACAAGGATACCAATAGTAGCTTAAATGCCTCAAAAACATAATTGCCCAGGTATAGTAAAAATACAAAATACATGAATTTTGCCAAAAATGGCAAAAATGAGTTTTCACCATAGATCGAAGTAAAACATGCCAGAAAACCAAAAATTTTTGCGGAACGTTAATATCAATTTTCTGCAAAGATTTATAACCCCGAGATTATTTCCTAAAATGGCAAAAATGGGGTTTTGAGGGCCTTAACGGACTCGAATTGCCGAAAAACACATTATATCACGGCCGAAGGCGGTGAAATTCGATTGTTGGCTCATTTTCAGTCAACCTACCGAGTTTCAAGTCAATCGGACACCAAAAATTTTGGGGGGGAAAAACACTATTCACTGCGCCAAAAAAAAAATCTCCTGGAATCTGTTTTGCGCCAAATCGCAATTTTCTCTTAATTAATCTTAAAGACAGATTCGTTTTCTTATCATGATTAATAAACGTGTTTTCCAGAATGTTTACACAACTTGAAACAATAAAATCATGTTAACGGCGTATTAGGGTTCTTATAACACGCAAAGGGGTTGAACAATAATGGGACAGTTTTCACAAGATAAGGACTGTAGCAGCAATTTCGTTCTTAATATCATAACACAAATTCGAATTACCATATGTACGATTATCATATTGCTTAAAAATTCCAGATTTCCAGAAAAAATAAAATTTCCAGATTTCCAGAAGAAGAAAAAAAATTCCAGATTTCCAGATTTACCAAAAATTCTAGATTTCTAGATTTACCAAAAATTCTAGATTTCCATATTTTTAAAAGATCATAAATCAAAATTGTTATAAAGGAGTTTTCATTAATGGAAAACATGAGATTATAAACCGCAAGCTCTCATACCACATGTTAATTAATATTGTTTTGTTAATCAAAAATTCGAATACGAATCATAAGGTTGCATCATGAATAAAACAATTTTGACATGAATCCAGGATGTTTATCTTCATGTAATCACAGACCCAAAAATTCCTTATAACTACAGTTTAAAAACTGACATTTGTCCATCGTTGTTGAACGGATTAAAATGACTTGAATGCTCCTTTCTTGAACAACCCTAAATATGAGAAAAATGAATTTCGGATTTTCTCTCCCTCCTTAGAAACAATGTGTATTGAGATGACTCTAGATGGTGTAGAGGTCTCTATTTATAAGGGGAAGAGGGCCAAAATCCTAGTGGTGGTGGGACTCTTTCCAAGTCTCCCACTAACCATCATGTGACTAACGGATAAGGTTTACCCAAATCTTTTAATATCTTTATTTATCACATTCCTAATTAATTATCTGACATTTATTAAAACCACATAAATGGGAAATTCGGAATTTAATACAATTGAAATTAAATAATTAATTTCGTCACTTAACATTAATTTTCAACAGTCGTTCCCTTGCATGTTGGGTAGAAGTTGGAGAAAGAAAATTATTGGGACCAGAATTGATCCAGATCACAACAGAGAAGGTAAAATTGATACAAGGCCGACTTCGAATCGCTCAAACCGTCAAAAGAGTTACGTTGACAGTCGACATCGCCAACTAGAATTCAAAAGAGGAGATTACGTGTTCTTGTGAGTATCACCAGCAAAAGGAGTAATTTGATTTGGGAAGAAAGGGAAATTGAGTCCAAGATACATAAGACCTTTTGAAATCCTTGAAAGGATAGGAGCTGTTGTGTATAGAATAGTCTTACCCCCCTGAAGTCTCTAGTGTGCATTATGTGTTTCACATTTCAGTTATGAAGAAATACATACCAGATCCAACGCATATCCTAAGTCATGAACCTCTTCAAGTTAAAGAAGATTTGACCTACATTGAGCATCCAGTAGAAATTTTGGACCATAAAGATCAAATATTACGAACCAAGGTTATTCCACTAGTCAAAGTAATATGGCATAATCATTCCATTGAATAAGCAACATGGGAGCGGGAAGATGAAATAAAGGAGCGTATCCGTACCTGTTTGAAAATTAATGTAAGTCAAGTTTAGGGATCAAACTTTTTATAAGGAGGGTAGGATGTAGTGACCCCACTTTTACATGCTCATATATAGTTTGTTTTTACAATTGCGCCTCACTTATTATCTGATAAATGTTATATTATTACACATTTAAGTTCTTAATATAACAAAGACCATTTTTAAATTTGAAGAATCAACTATAAAATGGGTCAAATTGAAGTTTTATAGCACGTCCTAAGCTAAGTAATAAGTTTTGGGGTAGAAAATGTAAATTTATGAAACTTTAGGGATTGGGATTTAATTAAGAAAGTTTAAGGTACCAAAATGAAAAATAAAAAGGACTTTTTTATAAATAAAATATTTTTAGGGACCTCTAAGAAATATTAAAAATATATAGTGTAAAATTACCAAAATGGCCTTCATATGTAAAATGACCCTTATACCATTAATACCTTTCCACCTCGTGCTTACACGTGTCGTCGATATAGTGAAAGCTATAAACACGTGTCGTTGTTCGGTGAAATAAGGCTGCAAGACCCCTCCATTGCGCGACACCTCAACGCTGACTCGTCGTTGTAAAGACTTGGTTAGCTAGACACGTGTCAATGCCGGGATATATTTGGGAAACTATAAATAAGGCATTTAGGATCATTTAAACTCACAACAATTCCTTTATAAAAAAGTGAGAGAAAGTACGAAAAAGTTAAGAAGAAGTTCTTAAAGACTCGAGGGAAGTTTCATCCTAACAAAGTGATCCAAGGCTCCATATCTGTAATTTTGAACCTCTATTTTAGGTGAGTACTCTGACATTCCTTGTGCATTTTAATTATATGATATTATGCAAACTATGTATATTTTGTGAACTGCTTTTATTTTCAAAATTCATCTGATACCGATGATTGATTCCTTGTGATATGTTTATATTTGTCCATATAGACATACCGAATAAAAATGAGTTTTGAAAATGATATTGAATATTGAAAATAAGATTCGGCCTAAGGGACCTCTTTTACTTACTGACCTTACCAACTGAGTTATCGCTGGTGTGCCCTAAATAAGGCATTGTGACGAACAAGTTCGATTGACCCTCAACTACCGGGGAATAATACGATATTAGAGTGTACTTGGCCATTAAAATGATATGATTGAAAGAAAAAGATATATCCTGTGAATTGTCGCATTCGTTCAATTCTGAGCTATTAATTTGTACATACTATCATTCACATATAAATATATTACTATAAATTCCTGTCTATATATATCTATGCCTCATGTTCTTGCTTGAATAAATATCTGTTTTATGAAAAACCTTGGAATGTATGGAGATTAAATCTCATTCGGCTTTTAGTTGAAGTTGTAATAATTTTTCAAGAAATAACGAGGCTCACGGATGGAATGTAAAAGGACTATATTAAAGATTTGGCTTTTAGATCTCTTTTTGTTACTTTATCTAAAATGTTTAGAGCATGTAATAGGTTTTAAATTTTGTCTTAAGTTGTAAACTCATTGTTACTTATATAAAGTTTCCTTTTAGAAAGCTCTAATGACGTAATTCCTTCATTTTCAGTAGTTTACGATTCATGACCATCTGAATGTTGTAAGGACATAAATTTTCAATTGAGTCCCTGTATTGTTTTGACTTAATTCCGTGAACAAAACTGTGTTTGTAATATGTCATAGGGAGATTTTATTTTGTCACGATCCCACTCGGTCTATGAAGTATTAAAGAAATTGAAGACGTTGCGGCAAAGCTTCAAAGAATTAATCATACCAAAGTTTAATTGGTGCAAGTTTATTCGTCTGCAACTTAATTGGATTCTGAGATCACACAGGTATGAATGAGTATAATTTACGGATCTCGGAATTATTTTTATAAAAGGATAAGGATGTAATTTTATAAGAAAAATATTTAAAAGTGTTTTAAATGTTTTACACTTCGTTTTATTCTGATAAGCTCTAAAAAGAGTTTGACTTAATTGGATCTCTTTTGGAAGAAACGTTTTAAATAAAAAGTCAAACTTACACGCGCGTCGTTCGAGCGAGATGCTGTTATCGCGCGAACGACAAAGACATCTCATTTGAGAGACACGTTTTTCGAGGCACTGACTTAAAATTCAACTTAAAGTGTGGTTTCGTCAGAATTTAGGAGTGTGCAATCTGGAAAACAATTTTCAATCCAATACGAGTTTCGCACATGTTTTTCTAACGTTTCAAAGCTTAAACACATCCTTAGAAGTTTGCAAAGATTCGAGTTTATCATTACTATATGTTTATGTGATCATCTTGCACCAAGAATGTTTGTTCTATACTTGAACATCTGGGTTTTGCAATGAAGAAAAGAGAATGACTTGTTGTTCGATATCGTACACGTATTAAAGCCATTTGGTGGACACCGAGACATACGTGGACGCGTGTGTTGTGGACATGTATCATGAAAGAAGGACTTTCTGTGTGGGCACTGTGAGAGGAGTGGTTGAAGAACAGAAGAGCGTCAAGACCCGTGGGGATCGAGTCGTTAAGTCAGTCTTTTGTCTGTTCGTTGTATGATTGTCTGGCTTGGGCCGTTCGAGATTTTTTTTCGTCTTGGCTTTTTCCTCGTACATCATGCGTTGTGAGTATTCTTTACTTTACTTTACTTGCTTTAATCACTAGATGCATGTTTATGATTAATCAAGATAAAATTGGTTTAAAGTAAAAATTGGTTTTTCATAACTTGGTTTGGTGCTAATTAAAAGTTGAATAATTTTTGGTGAAAATTGGTTTGATTTAAAACAAACTCGTGTAGGGACACTCTTCAAATTGGTATCAGAGCTAGAAAACATAATTTATTTGTTTTGTGATCCTGTGTGTTTTCAGAGATGAATTTTAGAAAAAACAATTTTTTTTCAAACTCCTATTTTTTTGGCACTAATTACACCTATTGGAAGATGAGAATGAAAAGTGCATTAAAATTTATTGATGAGCGTGTGTGGCTAGAAGTTGAGAAAGGTTGGGCACCCCCATGTCACTGTTATAGGTGAGGTCACTAATTTAAAGCGTGTCGAGTATGGACCGAAACTGAACATAGACTTTCACAATATAATTCTAAGGGTTTGCATGTTATTTCTTCACATGTCACACCGAAAGAATATAATAGAATTATAACTTGTGAAACTTTGAAAGAAGCTTGGGATATTTTGGCACTCACTCATGAGGGCACTAACACGGTTAGGGTGTCAAAACTTCAAAATCTCACTACACAGTTTGTGACCATTAGGATGTTGGAGAGTGATACTTTTGATGAGTTTTATGCTAGGTTGTCCAATATTGTCAACTCGTCGTTTAACCTAGGTGAGAAAATTCCTGACAATCGTGTCATTAAGAAAATCCTTAGGTCATTGCCTAGTAGGTTTGATGCAAAAGTGACTATTTTAAACTCCTTGGGTAGGTTAGAGTCGACAAAACTAGAAGAGATTTTAGGTGACTTACAAACCTATGAAATCGACATGATTACCTCCAAGCAAGTGCCTAAGAAAGAAAAGGGTATTGCTTTTAAAACCCGAACGAAGGAAATTAAAGTTTTGGATTTTAATTTCGATTTCGATTTTGAGGATGTTGATTTGTTGGCAAAGAAATTTAAAAAATTTATTAAATTTCAAAAGCAATCAAAAGATGCCAAGAAGTTTGAAAAATTCAAGAACAACAAAGTTGATCCCACCTTTAAGGATAAGTTTGAGAAGCCTAAGCGAGATGAGTCGGATAAGTGTTTTGGGTGTGAGGGGTACGGTCACAAACTTAAGGAGTGTCCCACCAGACTTAAGTAAGAGGGCAAGAAACTTATTGCATATAATGCCACCTTAAGTGATAGTGATCCGGAAGAGGGAGAGAGTTACCCCATTGAGTGTAACTTTTTTGCGTTTATGGCATGTCATGTGAGCGACGAAGATTCTCATATGTATGACACTTTCGATGAGGTTTTGAGTGAATCCCATGTCAGCGAAGGTGAAGAGAGTGAGGAAGAGGAGGTAGATGTGAAAGAATTGCAAGTTTCATTTAATGAGTTGTATGCCGAGACGGTGAAGGTGAAAAAGGAAAATGCAAAATTGCAAGCTAAGTTGAACGAGCGTGCCATAGAAAACAATGATTGTTTGATTGAGGATCTTAGGGCACGAGAGAAGACTTTTAGTGAGAAATTAGAGTATGTCAAGGGTGAGAGAGATAATGTAATGACCCAATTTTCTTATGCCAATATAAAATTGTCTTCTTTCAATTTCGTCACACTTACTATCTAATAATGATATATTATTACACATATGATATTCCGAGTTCTTAATATGACAAAGCCCGTTTTTAAATTTGAAGAATCAACGGTAAAATGGGTCAAACTGAGATTTTATGGCACATCTTAAGCGAAGTGATAAGTTTTGGGGTAGAAAATGTAATTTTATGAAACTTTAGGGACTTGGTTTTAATAAAGAAATTTTTAGGGACCAAAATGAAAAATAAAAAATGGCCTTTTGTAAATAAAATATTTTCAGGGACCTAAAAGAAATATTGAAAATATATGGTGTGAAATTACCAAAATGCCCTTCAGGTGCAAAATGACCCTTATACCCTTAATACCTTTCCACCTCATGCTCGACACCTCATGCTTGGTTTTGACACCTCCACCGTACACGTGTCGTCATTAGAGGAGAAGCCAAAACACGTGTCGTTGTTAGAGGAGAAGCTAAAACACGTGTCGCAGTCTAGTGAAATAAGACTGCAAGATGCCTCCGTTACGCGACACGTCAACGCTGACTCCCATTGTAAAAGCTTGGTCATCATGGACACGTGTCAATGCCGTAATATCTTTGGAAAACTATAAATAGGGCCTTTTGGGGATCATTTGAAACTCACACCAATTCCTTGAGAATTATAGAAAGAAATAGTGAGAGAAAGTGTGAGAAAGTTTAAGAAGAAGTACTTAGGGATATTCATCTGAAGGTAATCTTAATGTTATAATGCATCTTTATAGTTTTAATTTATTGTTTTATAGATTTACTTAGTAGTTATGCTGGTAAAATACAATAAGGAATTCACTAATCAAAACTTAAAATTTTGAACAAATCCAAGTTGATTTTATAAACTTGTTTGAAATTATACGCTTTTAAAAAATGATTCTTTTTAAAGAAATTGCTCGTTATTATAGAATTCCATTTAAGTAATTCCAAAGTCAGGCCCGGTGAAGTTCTGTCTAGATGAGATGGTATTTAAGTGGTGCCCCTGTGACCCTCCATCTCTACTGGGAATGAATCCGGAAATGTTCTGTCTAAATGAGATGGTATTTAAGTGGTGCCCCTGTGACCCTCCATCTCTACTGGGAACCGACTGATGAGGAAAGACTATGAATTGAATTCTTCAATTACGATCAATGAGTTTTAAAAGTTAACAAATGGGGATTCAGTAATCCTTTAAAAGAGGAAGCTATTATTAAAGTATAGTATAAGCTGGACCTTAGAACATGTACTTAAATCTTTATCAGATTAACGTGTGATCGAAGACTTAATGCCAGTAAATTTGACCTCCATTTTGGGTGAATACTCTGACATTCCTTGTGTATTTTGATTATATGATATTATGCAAACTATATATATTTTGTGAACTGCTTTTATTCTCAAAATTCATGTGTTACGGATGATTCATTCATTTGTGATATGTTTATATTTGTCCATATAAACATACCGATTAAAATGATTATTGAAAAGGATATTGAATATTGAAAATTTGATTCGGCCTAAGGGACCTCTTTACTGACTGACCTTCCTAGTTGTGCCCTAAATAAGGCGTTGTGACGAACTAGTTCGATTGACCCTCAACTATCGGGGTATAATACGGTAGAAGAATATGGTATTAGAGTGTACTTGGCCATCAAAATGATATGATTGAAAGAAAAAGGTATCTCATTTGATTTGTTGCATTCGTCTTATTCTGAGCTATCCAATTGTGATATATATACTTTCATTTCAATATATATATACTAGGGTATGCCCGTGCCTGAAGGCACGCTGATAATTTTGAAAAACATCAAGTCGTGCCTTGGTGCGATGGCAAGTGCCCTCACCAAAGTTACGGTTGGTCTGGGGTTCGAGACACGTGAACAACCTCTTCATATATGCTTGTAAGCAAGCCGACATCGGTATATTCAAGTTCATGCAGTTAAGGCAAAACGATAAAAAAATTCGAAGTACATAATTGCGAAAAAGGCAAAACTTTTGTTCCCCAACAAAACAAAATGTCACTGTTCTAAAAAACCCGCCTAGGCTTAAGGGTTGGGAGAAACGCCTCGCCTTACACCTTTCGCGCCTTATTGTTGGTAAAACCCTTAAGGCGCACTTTTTTCTAAAAACAACAATGATTTAGTGAAACGACGTCGCCTTTTAAAGAATTTGTTTACAAACCGGACCATTATCTCATCCAAAATAATCAAATAGGATTTTAATTTGCATATATTCAGACATATTTTTATGATCCGCGTAATTTTTGTATTTTAATAGCCTTGTTATGGTTAAAAAATATTAAAATATATTAAGAGCCCTAAACGCCTTTTCAAGTCTTTTTACGCCTAGCCCCGCCTACTCTTCTAAGGCTTAAGGCTTGGCCTCCACGCCTCAATCACGCCTCACGTTTTTTAGAACCTTGCAAAATGTAATTAAAAAAATAACAATAATCTATTTTGCTCTTATGTGGATAAATATGTTTAATGTCACATATTTAGGCTTATTTCAATTTAAAAAATTTGGGTAGAATTCTCAACATAAGGATTACGAATTTTTTAATATATAATAAAAATATTTATATGAGTAAAATGAATGTTGATAGAAAATAGTATACTAATGTAATGTTCTTTAACATATTATGCATTAAGACACTAAATTAATTTAACTTCATGTAATCATAAAAATTGAGTTCACATTTTTTTGAATGATTAAGGAAAAACTCATACTCAAAATAATATATAATAAATCCAATTTGAAATATTAAGAACCAAATTTATTGTTAAAAAGATAGTTAATAAATTTTATCCTAATAAATTAGTTTCAATTTTTCAAAAAAAATGTATTTGTTTAATATCACATTTTCTATACCTCTCATTCCCCACATGTGAGCAATCTTGAGCAAAATAATTGATTCACGTTATTCAATTTGGTTTAGACTACTTTGCATTATCAAGGATGATTGAAAAAATAAAATAGTTTTGTTTCCTTGGTTTATGGGCTTGTAATAAATTGATTGAATTTTAATTTTTTTTTAAATAAGGAAATGCATCATTGTTTTCTTTCACCTTTCCATAGCAAGGTGTATTGTAATAGATTGGATGATGCAAAGGTCAAGTTCTAATTTAATTACTTTATTTGAAGACATTTCATAAAGTGTATTCAAGTACATGTGATGTAATCTTTCGTCACGTGGATTGAGCTTTTGAGGCAATACAATTATGAGGCTCAAGGAGAATAAAAAAAATTTGGACATTGGAAACCCAACTTAAAAACTTTTTGCAAGGCTCGAGGCGGATCAATTGTTATCCGTATGATATTGGGTCATGAACCTGCAGGTCTTAAGCAAAAGCACATAACCTAAAAGAATAAAATTAAGTAACACTAAAATAATTGGAGCTTAGAAGTTCAAAGAATAAAATTAAGTGACACTAAAATAATCGTATTTTTAGATTATTATTTTTTAAAATAATTATATTTTAGAATAAATCTTTTTTAGATTTTTTTTTGAACAACTATTTTTTTAAATAACTGTTTTTTTAAGAAAAACTGTTTTTTAATCAACTTTTTTTAAATTTAAAACAGTAAAAAAAACAGTATTAATTAAAAAAATAGTAAAACCATTATAATAAAAGAAAGTTTTACTTAAAACACTGTTTTAATTAATAAAAAAAAATTGGTGAAAAAGTGATAGTTTTAAGTAACTTTCTTTAATAAAAACGTTTTAAATAACATTTTTTTACTTTTTATTTTTTCATTTCAGATATAAAGTTGATTTAAAAGTTTCAATTAAAAAACTGTTTCAAAAAGTTGTTCTAATTAAAAAAAAGTTTAAATAATGTTTTCCAAAATTTTATTAACGTGTAATAAAATTTTGCTAACTTTGCTTTTCTCAATTTGCTCCCTATTTTTCTCACTTTCAAATATTAAACTATGAAATAGCACAATCAAAGTGTTATAAAGATTAGAGTTTAGAAGAAGAAAAATAAAAAAGAGATAACAAACTACATATCTTTAAACCCAGATGAACCAATACCCAGAGTAAATTATTATGCAACTGTTTCTGTTTACAGCGGCACTCGAGCAATAGTATACAACAGCACTTGAGCAAAATATTTAACAGGAAATACCTACAGTTTATTCCAACAAAAAAAATAACCAAATCACTTTAAGTTATTCCGCCATAAGCCGCATTTTTTTGTGATAAAAATCCACTGAAGTAACCTATTCCTTCTACCACTGTCATTGGCTGTTTGGGCCAACAAAGGGATCATTTCCTCATATTCTTTTGTCTCTTGAATCTTCTGATTGAAGATTCAACACCAATACCAAAAAATCACCGCAAGAATACCCATCATATTGGGAACCCAAATTCTGAACACCATAATGGTTCTTTGGGTGCAAAATCAAACATCAATAACTGTATGGAGAATCCCAAAATGGAGATCCATTCGTACCTACTCATGGGGCGTATCAGCTTGGAAAAAATGGGTCAGAAGCTCTACCTGGATCCGCTCCTACAACGACATATCCGTACTCATGACCGGTGTCGACGGCTTCGTCATCACTCACGTCCGCGCTGCATTAAAATGCCACGACGAAGGCATCCTCAGCCTCGATCGATGATGAACCTGTAAAACGTTATATATAACATATAGCTTTGTTAGATCTATAAACTATAAAATACAAACATTCAAATCATATAAATGGTAGATCTATGAAATGACGAACCTGCAAAACGATGGTTGGTGAGATTATGTGTTATGAGGATTCTCCGCTGTGTGATTCCAAAAGAGAAATAAAAAATAAACTATATTTGATGAAAAAGTTCGTTGAGAGCTGCTGTTAATTTTTTATTTACGTGTTATGCCATACAGTTTATTTGATGAAAAAATAAACAGTGGGGAAATTATATGTTATGCCATATAGTTTATTTGATGAAAAAAAATAGTTTATTTTCATCAAAACAGCATTTGATGAAAAAACAAACTTCAGGTGAAAAAAATAAACAACGACGCCATCAAATAAATAAACTTTTTTCATCAAATAAAAAGTTCGTTGAGAGCTGCTAATAATATCTTACACTTTTATCGGGAAGGAAAATAGTCCATATCTACATACCAAAACTAAAATGTAAAAAATCTCCCCAAGGGCCATAAAATAAAATGTAAATACTCCATATATAAAATTAGAAAGGAAGAGCCCTCACCTCAATGGGAAGGATTGGGAAGGATTGCTTCGACTTCTTCATCAAGGACAACGTTGGTAATGTTGTTTTACTTGCTGAACTGAAGTAGCATAACCACCTTGAATGCAGATATAATCAGGGTCAGTTGATGAGAAAGAAAGCCAAATTATCTCATATTTTGAACAGCGCACCCAGCTTGAATAGTGCACCCATCGTAAATGGTTACGGTACGATCATCTCCACCCACTGCAACATTACCAGTTGAAGAGTTGAAAACAACATATAACAAAATTTATACTCCATACAAAATTTATTTAAAATGAAGAAAATATTATAACAAAAAGGTTGTGAAACTCAATCAAACCTAAAATCCAAATAGACAATATATCGAGCACATAGGATGGAGTTACTTGAGTGCGTGGAAGAGAAGTTTGAGAGCGATGACCTTATTGTTTTGAATTTCGACCCACTTCATGCAACACCAACGAAGCAATTACCTAAGAAAATATATTTGAAGTGCACAATTAGCTTATGAATATATCAAACATATAAGTGGCTATAAAAGATAACAAACTAAAATGTTCTCAAACTCTAAATAACCTAAATAGCAATATAAGTGAATAGAATAGCAAACAACAATATAAGTGAATAGAACAACAAACGTGAATCGAACAGTAAACATCAAATGTATTAATGGACCATGAATTGAAACAGCAAACGATGGTCGTATAAATCGACCATGAATCGAAACAGCAAACCGCAAATGTGAACAAAAATAGATTACTAAGCGAACAAAAAACGCTGAATTAAACATGAATCGAGTAGGTAAACATAGTGCAAACATGAATAAAATCGATCATTAATGAGATCCAAAAATCAATGATGGAACAATTAAATTACTCAAGGAATCTAACTCTGTTTTAAAGTAAAGGAATCCAACTCTATTTTTAAGGAATCCAACTCTATTCATATTAGAGCATCTATCACAGTAAAGGAAAAAATTAAAAAAAAAAATATCGACACAAACATATATGTTACCTGTGAAACCAAATTGAAACCTAATATCGAAACCATAAAACCCTAAAATCGAAACCATTCGAGAGTATAAAATACCCAAAATCCCTAATGAAAATGCAATAAATAACCAAAATCCCTAATAAAAATAAAGCAAAGATTCAAAATAAAATCGAAATAAGAAGATTCAAAATAAAATCGAAATAAGATACCTGGTGGTGTCGATCATGGCTTGCGATTTGAAACCTAAATATGACAAAGTAAGATTCAAAATATTATAGATCTAACACAAATCTAACAAAAATCTAGAGATGTAACAAAAATATGTTGTTGGAAGAGATGTGTGTACGCGTATGAAAACAATCGAATCTCAGATTCGTGTGTGAGGAAAAAACGAAACTATCAGACCAAAAGCCCACCAAAAATCACATCTGAGATGCATGTGTGTGAAAACAATCGCATCTTAGATGCGTGTATGTGAAAGAAATTACCTGTAGGAGTGCGAAGAAAACGAAAAGGGGGCATTGGTAGGGGTGACGGCGGAGAGAGGGAGTAGGGTTTGTGTTGGGAGGAGGAGAGAGAGGGGTGTTCTCTTTAGTTCACACCCGTTCAGCATTGCCCAAATTTTTTCCAAAAGAAAGAGTGTGAAGTCTAATGCATGGATGAGTACCCTTGGATCCTGCGTGGCAAAATGTAGACCCTTGGATCATTCATGACATCATTTTTTCATCTTATGACATACTTAAATTTCCTACTTTATTATTATATATATATATATATATATATATATATATATATATATATATACTACAAGTTCCTATCCATATATGTATATGCCTTATCTTTTGACCTTAATAGGTATCTATTTTCTGAAAATCCTGGAATGTCTGGAGATTGAACCTCATTTGGCTTTTAGCTGATGCTGTATAAATAAACATTTTTCAGGAAATGTTTAGGCTCACGGACGGAACGAAAATAGACTATTTTGAAGATTTAGCTTTTAAAGCTCTTTTTGTAAAATGTTTATTTAGAGCATGTTTGGCTCTCTTGTAATAAGGTTTAAATTTTCTTCTAAGTTGTAACTCGTTACTTTTAATATATAAGAAGTTTCCTTTAGAAAGCTCTGATGACGTAATTCCTTTACTTATAGTATTTTATGATTCATAACCATGTGATAATATTTCCGTTGCATTTATTTAAGGAAATAATTAAATCGGAATATTTATTGCCTTGGTGGCATGTCAAGACACTCGTTCCCTAATACTATTTTGGGTCGGGGTCGTGACAGAGATGGTATCAGAGCATAGGTTATGAACCCGTAGACTACTGAACATAAGTTTCGAACGTTATAGATTTTAAGTTTGCATATATAGGATACATGATTAAATATCCGACTTATGTGATAACCCTCCACATGTATATATATATATATATATATATATATATATATATATATATATATATATATATATATATATATTATATATCATTATTCTTCTAAATTGCAATCTTGGGCTAGTATAATGCATCTTACGTTTGGCCATGACTGTAGAAAATGACCATGGCAAGATCAACTCCAGGAACTAGTGGTTCGAGTATGGAAGGACTGGAAGGTGCATACAAGGCAATTGAAAGTCTAGCAAGAATTGTGGAGCATCAGGTGAATAATGGAGCACCAAGGAATCTTGAACTAAGTGGTTGTACTATTGAACAGTTCAAGAAGTTGAATCCGCCGTCTTTTAAAGGGAATCCTAACCCCACTGAAGCAGAAAATTGGGTGATGCAAATGGAAAAGATGTTTGATGTTCTTAAGTGTATAGATGAACAACGGGTTTTATTTGGAACATTCATGTTAGAAGGTGAAGTCGAACATTAGTGGAGAATGACTAAGAGAATGCATGGGGAAAGGAATAATCCCATAGGTTGGAATGACTTCTTAGTGATCTTCTACGAAAAATACTTTCCCAAAACGGTGCAAGATCAAAAAGCAGATGACTTCATGAGTCTGGTTTAAAGAAATATGACGGTTAGTCAATACAAGGCAAAGTTTATCGAGTTATCCCGTTTTGCAACTCATGTTGTGATAACCGATGTTTCAAGAGCCAAGAAGTTTGAACGTGGGTTAATGTTGAATATTCGTAGCCGAATTTCCATCCTAAAGTTGACATCATATAATGACGTGGTGGCTAGGGCAACAATAGCTGAGAAGGATAGTGACACGTTAGAGAGGGGAAGAGGAAGTTTGGAGAACAAAGAGGAAGGAACCCCAATAACAAACCCTTTAGGACTATACCTAATATAGGATAACCTTTAGTAAACAAACCCTTTAATGTTGATAAATGCCAACGTTGTGGTAATATTCATAGAGGGAGACCGTGTTACCTTGAGATGGGGAGTTGCTTTAGGTGTGGCCAAAAGGGACATAAAATGCGAGATTTTCCTAACAAAGGGAAGGCGACAACAAAGACTTCCAATGACAATAAGGATCAGGGCAGACAAGGCAGAGTCTTTAATCTTTCCGATGCAAAGGATTCTAATGCAGTAGTGTCAGGTACACTTTCTATATGTGCACAACCTTTTCAAGTTTTAATAGATCCTGGTTCTACCCATTCATTCGTGTCAGTGCATTTTGTTAATCGCTTTCCTAATATTCCTGAATCCTTGAATCATATCATAAACGTTTCTACTCCTTCGGGTGAGTTATTGACATGAACATTAGTATATAAGCCTTGCCCTATAAATGTCAGTAGTCATAACTATTCGCTGATTTGATAGTTTTAGACATAAGAGATTTTGAAGTCATTTTAGGGATAGATTGTTTAGCATCATATCATGCTAGGGTGGATTGTTTTGAGAAGAGAGGTTTTTTCCAAATTCCTAACTAACCAGAATTCAGTTTTGAAGGAACTAGCATCTTGTCTCCCATGCGTATTATCTATGCAATGCAAGCTTGTAGTTTTCTTAAGAAGGGATGTCAAGGATTCCTTGCCAGTGTTATTTATTTACAAACAAAAGAGCCTAGTTTAGAAGATATTCCTATAGCTAAGCTTTTTCCAGATGATTTGCCCAGTCTACCTCCTAGTAGAGAAGTAGTTTTTACCATTGACCTTGTTCTTGGAACTACACCAATCTCAAAACCACCTTATTGCATGGCACCTTTAGAATTAAGGGAATTAAAAGTTCAATTACAAGATCTGCTAGATAAGGGTTTTATTAGACCTAGTATATCCCCTTGGGGTGCTCCAGTGTTATTTGTTAAAAAGAAGGATGGGACGATGAGGTTTTGTATAGATTATCGTGAACTAAATAGGGTGACCATTAAGAATAAATGCCCTTTGCCTAGTATAGATGATTTGTTTGACCAACTGCAAGGTGCGCAAGTATTTTCGAAGATTGACCTTAGGTCAGGCTATCACCAATTGAAGACTAAGGAAAAGGATATTTCGAAATCATCTTTTAGTACTAGATATGGTCACTATGAATTTCTTGTGATGCCATTTGGATTAACTAATGCACCAGCCGCTTTTATGGATATGATGAATAGAGTGTTTAGGAAATATCCGGATCAGTGTGTGGTTGTTTTCATTGATGACATCCTTATTTATTCCAAAGGTATTGAAGAACACGAGAAGCATTTGGAGATAGTATTACAAATCCTTAGGAAAGAGAAATTATATGTGAAATTAAAGAAGTGTGAATTTTGGTTGCCTAGTGTTTCTTTTCTAGGACATGTCATATCCAAGGAGGGGGTGTCGGTTGATCCTCAAAAGATCGAGGCTATAATAGATTGGCCAAGACCAACTAATGTGACGGAGATTCGTAGTTTCCTAGGGTTAGCACTTTATTATCGAAGATTTGTTGAAGGATTTTCTAGTATTGCCAAACCTCTGTCCAGGTTGACACAAAATACGGTGAAATATGAATGGTTTGAGGAAGTTGAGAATAGTTTTCAGGAACTTAAGAACCGATTAGTAACTGCCCCAATTTTGACTATTCCTTCCGTACAGGAGGATTTGTGGTTTATAGTGATGCTTCTAAAAATAGTTTGGGATGTGTGCTAATACAAAATGGAAAAGTAGTAGCTTATGCCTCGAGACAGTTAAAACCCCATGAGCAAAATTATCTAACCCATGACTTAGAATTAGTAGCGGTAATTTTTGCTCTTAAGATTTTGAGACATTATTTGTATGGTGAGACTTGTGAGATTTATACCGATCATAAGAGTTTGAAATATATCTTTACTCAGAAGGAATTGAACATGAGACAAAGGAGGTGGTTAGAATTGATGAAGGATTATGATGTAAATATTCACTATCACCCGGGGAAAGCTAATGTAGTTGCCGATGCTTTGAGTAGAAAGTCTACACCAAATTTAGCATGTCTTATTACCAGCCAGGAAGCTCTATTGAAAGATTTGAGAAGTATGGAAATAGATGTACATATTTATGGCGAAGGAGGAATAATCGCAAACTTATAAATACAACCCACGTTGATGGAAAGAATTAAAGTTGCACAAGTAAATAACCCACAACTGAAGAAGATTAAATAAGAGGTTATTGAAGGGAAGAGAATTGAATTTGTGATACGAGATGATATATTAAGGTTTGGAAATAGAGTGTGTATACCGAGTGATGCCCAACTAAAGAGGCAGATTTTGGAGGAAGGTCATTACTCGAGATTCACAGTTCATCCTGAAAATACCAAGATGTATAGAGATCTCCGAGAAGTGTTTTGGTGGAATAACATGAAAAGGGAGATATCAGAGTTTGTATCTCAGTGCTTGATCTGTCAACAGGTAAAAGCTGAACATAAAAAACCATCAGGATTATTACAACCTTTACCTATCCCTGAATGGAAATGGGAACATATTACCATGGATTTTGTGACAGGGCTACCAAGGAGTTCCAATGGTAATGATTCCATTTGGGTAATTATTGATAGGTTAACTAAATCTGCTCATTTTCTTGCCATTAAGATTACCCATTCCTTAGAAAAGTTAGCTAAATTGTATATATGGGAAATTATTAAGCTTCATGGAACCCACGTTTCAATTATTTCGGATCGTGACCCTAGATTCGTGTCTCGCTTTTGGAAAAGCCTACAAGTAGCCATGGGAACAAAATTGAATTTCAGCACCGCTTTTCATTCTCTAACAGACGGACAATTGGAGAGAACCATCCAAACCTTAGAGGATATTCTTAGGGCATGTGTACTTGATTTGAAGGGGAATTGAGACAATCATTTACCGTTAGTAGATTTTGCATATAATAATAGCTATCAAACAAGTATTCAAATGGCTCCGTATGAGGCACTCTATGGTAGAAGGTGTCGTTCTCCTATATGTTGGGAAGAAGTTGGGGAAAGAAAATTATTGGGACCAGAATTGATTCAGGTCACAACAGAGAAAATGAAATTGATACAAGACCGACTTAAAATCGCTCAAAGTCGTCAAAAGAGTTATGTTGACAATCAAAACCGACCGTTAGAATTCCAAAGAGGAGACTATGTTTTCTTACGAGTATCACCTACAAAGGGAGTAATATGATTTGGGAAGAAAGGAAAGTTAAGTCCAAGATACATATGGCCTTTTGAAATCCTTGAAAGGGTAGGTGTTGTTGCGTATAGAATAACCTTACCCCCTGAACTCTCGAGTGTGCATAATGTGTTTCATGTTTCAATGATGAATAAATACATCCCTGATTCATCACATATCTTAAGTCACGAGCCTCTTCAAGTTAGAGAAGATTTGACATACATTGAGCATCCAGTGGAAATCTTGGACCATAAAGATCAAATATTACGAACCAAGGTTATTCCACTAGTCAAAGTATTATGGCAGAATCATTCTGTTGAAGAAGCAACATGGGAGCGGGAAGTTGAAATAAAAGAGCGATATCCATACCTTTTTGGAAATTAATGTAAGTAAAGTTTGGGGACCAAACTTTTTATAAGGAGGGTAGGATGTAATGACACTATTTTCTTATGCCAATATATAATTGTCTTCTTTCAATTTCGTCACACTTACTATCTAATAATGATATATTATTACATATATGATATTCCAAGTTCTTAATATGACAAAGCCCGTTTTTAAATTTGAAGAATCAACGGTAAAATGGGTCAAACTGAGATTTTATGGCACATCCTAAGCCAAGTGATAAGTTTTGGGGTAGAAAATATAATTTTATGAAACTTTAGGGACTAGGTTTTAATAAAGAAAGTTTTAGGGATCAAAATGAAAAATAAAAAATGGCCTTTTTATAAATAAAATATTTTCAGGGAGCTAAAAGAAATATTGAAAATATATGGTGTGAAATTACCAAAATGCCCTTCAGGTGCAAAATGACCCTTATACCCTTAATACCTTTCCACCTCATGCTCGACACCTCATGCTTGGTTTTGACACCTCCACCGTACACGTGTCGTCATTAGAGGAGAAGCCAAAACACGTGTCGTCGTTAGAGGAGAAGCTAAAACACGTGTCGCAGTCCAGTGAAATAAGACTGCAAGATGCCTCCGTTACGCGACACGTCAACGCTGACTCCCATTGTAAAAGCTTGGTCATCATGGACACGTGTCAATGCCGTAATATCTTTGGAAAACTATAAATAGGGCCTTTTGGGGATCATTTGAAACTCACACCAATTCCTTGAGAATTATAGAAAGAAATAGTGAGAGAAAGTGTAAGAAAGTTTAAGAAGAAGTTCTTAGGGATATTCATCTGAAGGTAATCTTAATGTTATAATGCATCTTTATAGTTTTAATTTATTGTTTTATAGCTTTACTTAGTAGTTATGCTGGTAAAATACAATAAAGAATTCACTAATCAAAACTTAAAATTTAGAACAAATCCAAGTTGATTTTATAAACTTGTTTGAAATT
The DNA here is from genome assembly GCA_949130495.1 of Sambucus nigra. Classification (NCBI taxonomy): domain Eukaryota; kingdom Viridiplantae; phylum Streptophyta; class Magnoliopsida; order Dipsacales; family Adoxaceae; genus Sambucus; species Sambucus nigra. The sequence continues at coordinate 657,799,038 of OX422213.1, read as the reverse complement.
ATACGCTTTTAAAAAATGATTCTTTTTAAAGAAATTGCTCGTTATTATAGAATCCCATTTAAGTAATTCCAAAGTCAGGCCCGGTGAAGTTCTGTCTAGATGAGATGGTATTTAAGTGGTACCCCTGTGACCCTCCATCTCTACTGGGAATGAATCCGAAAATGTTCTGTCTAAATAAGATGGTATTTAAGTGGTGCCCCTGTGACCCTCCATCTCTACTGGGAACCGACTGATGAGGAAAGACTATGAATTGAATTCTTCAATTACGATCAATGAGTTTTAAAAGTTGATAAATGGGGATTCAATAATCCTTTAGAAGAGGAAGTTATTATTAAAGTATAGTATAATATGGACCTTAGAACGTGACTTAAATCTTTATCAGATTAACGTGTGATCGAAGACTCAATACCAGTAAATTTGACCTCCATTTTGGGTGAGTACTCTCGCATTCCTTGTGTATTTTGATTATATGATATTATGCAAACTATATATATTTTGTGAATTGCTTTTATTCTCAAAATTCATGTGATACCGATGATTGATTCATTTGTGATATGTTATATTTGTCCATATAAACATGCCAATTAAAATGATTATTGAAAGGGATATTGAATATTGAAAATCTGATTCGGCCTAAGGAACCTCTTTACTGACTGACCTTCCCAGCTGGGTTATCGCTGGTGTGCCCTAAATAAGGCGTTGTGACGAACTAGTTCGATTGACCCTCAACTACCGGGGTATAATAAGGTAGAAGAATACGGTATTAGAGTGTACTTGGCCATCAAAATGATATGATTGTAAGAAAAAGATATCACATTTGATTTGTTGCATTCGTCTTATTCTGAGCTATCCAATTGTGATATATATAGTTTAATTTCAATATATATATATATATATATATATATATATATATATTTACTGCAAGTTCCTATCCATATATGTATATGCCTTCTCTTTTGACTTGAATAGGTATCTATTTTCTAAAAACCCTGGAATGTCTGGAGATTGAACCTCATTCGGCTTTTAGCTGAAGTTGTATAAATAAACATTTTTCAGGAAACGTTTAGGCTCACGGACGGAACGAAAATGGACTATTTTGAAGATTTAGCTTTTAAAGCTCTTTTTGTAAAATGTTTATTTAGAGCATGTCTGGCTCTCTTGTAATAAGGTTTAAATTTTCTCCTAAGTTGTAACTCGTTGTTACTTTTAATATATATAAAGTTTCCTTTAGAAAGCTCTGATGACGTAATTCCTTTACTTACAGTATTTTACGATTCATAACCATGTGATAATATTTCCGTTTCATTTATTTAAGGAAACAATTAAATCAGAATATTTGTTTCCTTGGTGGCATGTCAAGACACTCGTTACCTAATACTATTTTGGGTCGGGGTCGTGACAGATAATCTCCGTGGTTTGATGGAATCTTTGAAAAAGGAGATTTTAGCGTTTGAGGAGTCTAGGCGTTTGCTCGAGTCTAGGATTAGTGAGTTGGGGAAGAATTTGAGAGACTCGTCTAGAGTTAAGTTTTATTTGGAGGCTAGGTTGGAGAAGTTAGATAAGATCTTAGGCACCATCCAAATTAAGGGAGATAGGGTAGGTATTGGTTTTGTTGAGAGAATTGCCCCCCCCCCCCCCCCCCCCCCCCACGTGTGAGAAACACTAGGAATGTTAGAAAAGGTCCACATGTAGGTAATCATTCCACCGTCACTACACTTGCACGTTTTATGGTAGGAAATGTTACCTTAGGCGTTATTGTTACGACCTTAGACAAGCTCCTAGGAAGTTTAGGAATAAAGTTGCCCCGGTTCCCCATACCCCCATGCATCATTTTACACCAACTTGGGTTAGGAAATTTGATTTAGTGGCTTTAGGAATAAAACTTAATGATTCTCGTTTGGTTGCACTTGATTCTTCCCCTGCTAAATCTAAAGGATGATAGTGTTGCCATGTTTGTCATATGCTAGTTTGTTTCATGATATATTAATTGCTAGTGTAGTGACATGTGTATCATTTTGTATCATAGTTTTCATTTGTTTGAGTCCTATAGAAAAATACAAAAAGATTTTGTTTTTGAGAAAACTTCTGAAAATCCAAAAAGATTTTGTTTTTATCCGAGTCAATATATGCTTGAAAAGCCAAAAAGTTTTTTTTTTGTTTTTGTTTTTGAGTTTACATGTTTAATGTGGCATATTGGTGTGCTTGGACCCCCATCGTTTCATTATCCATGTGGCTAGGACATTTGGTCATTATTATCGATGCTTATAATGATCTTAACCATTGTTTATATGGGGTTGTTTCGTAGTTAATGTGCATTTTGATTCTACTTTGTATAAATGCCATCATTGCACACATGCACGAGTTTATATCGATGTTTGACTTCTCTTGCATATTTGAATTTGGTTAGGTGTTCTTATCTCAATCTTGTCACCTATGCGTAAGTAGACTTAAGGAGCAGTGTGCATGTAAGAACCGTTTACCGTGAGGATTTGAATTTGTATCAAAATTTAAAAAAAATGATGAGTGATTCATGGGAAAGGGTTGCGAGAGTTCAAAATTGACTCGTCGTGAAAGTCACTGTTTAAAAGAGCCCAAAAGAAAAAGAAAAATGCTAATAAAAGGGCTAATACGATTTTATCTAAGTTAAGAATGTTACAAACCTCAAAAGAACTTGAAAATGTATGTATATATGAGGGAGTTTGGTTGGAGAAAATTTAAACGGGTTTGCACAACTAGTCCTAATGTTGAAACATTACAATTTGACGTTATTGTTTGTAAAATCGTCAAAAAATCTGGATTTTGTGCATAAAGTATGTTTACTTCATTAAGCTCACACTTTAATTGTCATATGGCTATGATAAAGTTTGATGATTTCTCGCTAACAATTAGAGCTTCTTGATTGTTTCGATGTGTTGGAATTGTGACTCATTTATTGTAGTTTCACGCCCATACATTCCATGTTCATGTTTGAGCACATCGGTACTATGTTTGCATGTAACTCACATTGTTTGTTTTTATGCGTTTTTGCATTTTGGGTAAAAAAACATACTGTTTTAGCAATGTTTTGCTGTTGTCAACCCCTTCCTGGCATTTGTTTCCTGGAAATTTTTTCACTGGGAAAATAGATATGATATTTCTAGGAATCTAGGAAAGTTTGGCTGTCGTGAGAAGTCGTTCAAACGACATCTCCATGTCGCGAGAAGACTTCGTTCGAGCGACGTCCTCATCTCGTTTGAGCGACGTCCCTGGCTCGTTCGAACGACAACCTGGAAATTTGCCTCTTTTTATTTGCAGTCCTCTAGTTAAAATTGGTATATTTTTTGGTACTGTTGGAAGCTTTCTGGACTGACTGATTTATATACAGGTTTTATTGTCTCTTGTTGGAATTTTGCATATGATCCCTTTATCACACCTGATTAGTTTGCTATATTCTTTGTGTGATTCCTTTGTTTACTAGCTACCGATTTGTCATTACTTGATCATATTTAGCTGGTTGTTTCATGATTATCTAGCGATTTTTAATTAGTATATCTTCATGCTAGATACTTGTTGATTGGTTTATCTTTTCACCGGATTGTCTATTCGAGACAAAAAGGGGGAAAGATGTATGTGATGTAGGTGGAGATTTGTTGAGCATGTTTATTGATATCTGGATTTAAATGCTGTTTGATTACATATTTTACAAAGTGGTATCATATTGTTGCTCAATTGTTTAACAAATGATTTTTCAGAGTTTATTCATATTGGTATCTATTGTAAAATTGGTATCATTTGGATATATATATTGGTTTCATTTGTTCCTCTATACTTCACTGGGTATTTGTTTGTCTATTTCATGTGTGTAGGTATGCTTCAGAGATTCGAGATTTTAAGTCTACATCACATTCAGACAGTTCATGCTTGCCGGTGCTACATATACTAGTCTGTGTCATGTATTTTTTTACTTTGGGTTTGTGGGATGGGATATAGGTGTCATACAGCTTGACGTCCTGGCTTAGGCATTTCACTGGTTTAGTTTTGTCCCGGAATAGTCAAAGGGGAAGATTTATAAGGACATAAATTTCCAATTGAGTCCCTGTATTGTTTTGACTTAATTCCGTGAACAAAATCGTGTTTGTAATATATCATAGGGAGATTTTATTTTGTCACGATCCCACTCGGTCTATGACGTATTGAGGAAATTGAAGACATTGCGATAAAGCTTCAAAGAATTAATCATGCCAAAGTTTAATTGGTGCAAGTTTATTCGTCTTCAACTTAATTGGATTTCGAGATCGCACGGGTATGAATGAGTATAATTAATGGAGCTCAGAATTATTTTTATAAAAGGATAAGGATGTAATTTTATAAGAAAAGTATTTTTAAATATTTTTAAAAGTGTTTTAAATGTTTTACACTTCGTTTTATTCTGATAAGCTCGAAAAAGAGTTTGTCTTAATTGGATCTCTTTTGGAAGAAATGTTTTAAAGAAAAGTCAAACTTGCACGCATGTCGTTCGAGCAGCTTGTAGCTCATTCGAGCGAGATGCTGATGTCGCGCGAACGATAAAGCCATCTCGTTCTAGCGACATGTTTTTCGAGGCGCCGACTTAAAATCCTATTTAAAGCGTGGTTTCATTTGAATTTTAGGAGGGTGCAATCTGGAAAACAGTTTTCAATCCAGTACATGTTTTGCACATGTTTTTCTAAGGTTTCAAAGCTTAAACACATCCTTAGAAGTTTGTAAAGATCCGAGTTATCATTACTATATGTTTATGTGATCTTGCTGCACCAAGAAGGTTTGTTCTATACTTGAACATCTGTGTTTTGCAGTGAAGAAAAGAGAAGGGCTTTTTGTTCAACATCGTAGACGTATCAAAGCCATTCGGTGGACACCGAGACATATATGGATGCGTGTGTTGTGGACAAGTATCGTGGAAGAAGGACTTTCTGCGTGGGCATTGTGAGAGGAGTGGTTGAAGATCATAAGAGCGTCAAGACCTGTGGGGATCGAGTCGTTAAGTGAGTCTTTTGTCTGTTCGTTGTAATTCCACATTCATAGTGATTGTCTGGCTTAGTCCGTCTAAGGTTTTTTCCCGTCTTGGGTTTTTCCTCGTACATCCTGCGTTGTGAGTATTCTTTACTTTACTTGCTTTAATCACTAAATGCATGTTTAAGATTAATCAAGATAAAATAGGTTTAAAGTAAAAATTAGTTTTTCACAACTTGGTTTAGTGCTAATTAAAAGTTTGATAATTTTTGGTGAAAATTGGTTTGATTTGAAACACACTCGTATAGGGCCACTCTTCAAATGTATTTCCATTGCATTTATTTTAAGAAATATTATTTTAATTACAGAATATTGAACGCCTTAGTGGCATGTCAAGACACTCGTTCCCTACTATTTTGGGATGGGGTCGTGACAAGTATGCTAATAACAAGAGGTATGTTGAAGGGAGCATTTAAGAGAAATATATCGTAGAAGAATCGACTCTATATTGCATGGAGTACATGCCAAACCCTAGAGAAGGAAATCACAAATATACGCATGAAGATTTTCTTGATGCAAATTAAGATGATGAATGCGCAGGCGAGGGTCCTTTAGTACATGGGAAGAATGTAAAGTTAACTCCATTATATTTTGCACAAGCACATAAGTGGGTGTTACACCAATCAGATGAAGTGGAGGAATGACAAAATTTAGTGTATCAATATGATTTGAAATTTTTTAATTGAAAAATACAGTTTATGTAAATTGATGCAGGAAGTAGGATGCCTAAGTGTGGGTGTTGAATTGGTGTAGGAAATATAATATTTATTGGGAATCCACATTTGGGCGTAACCTAAGAGCGGCTACATTAAGGAAAAGGCCGAGGTTTTTATCTCATAGTTGATTAAGAAGGTTCGCTTTTAATTCGACTACATAATAAAATTTTACATTTATTCATGCGTGCGTGCGTGTGTGTGTGTGTATATATATATATATATAATCATCTTATGAAATCTTTTTTGTAGTTATTAAAAGCGGGATTGACTGATATCGTACTTTGGCGCCTAGAAAATGGGCCATTATATAATGTACAATTATATAAGAGGTATCAAGTGAATGGGTTTGAATTTTGCACACGTGAGTATGATGAGTCACGGGTAACCCAAAATAGTGGCGTTTCAATGAGGGTCATCACGAAGTTCAGGTCAAGCGAAAAATATATGAATTATAAGGAAGCAGAGGCAACATACTTTGTCATTGTTCTTGGAATATTTGAGTTAAATTATACATCTTTAAAAATAGTTGTGTTTTACTATGACTGGGTGAGAGTTGAGGACAATGTAAATGGTTTCAAAGTTGACCCTCAATCGAACTTAATGATGGTAAACTTAAGTAAGTTGAAGAGTAAGGATAGAAATGACGACGAGCCATTCATTCTTGCATCTTAAGCATCTCAAGTGTTTTACTTAGAGGATTTTGAAGACAATGGTTGGTCTATCGTTTTGCATGCACCACAGAGATTAACAACAAGTGTTGACAAACTTGAGGTTCCTAAAATGTATCAGTCTATTCTTAAGGTTAATCCCAATTTGAAGAATTTTCTTCAGGACTCCTAGTTAAAGCTAGAGTTGATTTTTATAATTTTTGCTTAATTTTTTTTTTGCTTTAATGCTTCACTTACTATGTAAGAGAATTTTAGACATCGCTTAAAGATTTTGTTTCTTGTGATATATTCTTATGATCTATTATGTTTTTGTACTACTTTAATGCTTCACTTATATTGTAACATGCGATGAATGGACCAATTCTTAGTAAATTTGGACAAATTATGCATTTGGACACATTATTAATTTTTAGTAATTTTGGACATAATATGTGAATAATTCATTTAGACATAATATTAATGCACAATATTTATGCATCGTATATCTAACACTAGTTGAATTTTAGTAATGTCAAATGAAGCTAATGTCTCCAATCCATCCGATGGTCCAGATGGATCATCTATAGACACCATAATTGCAATTGATATCAATCAACATAATCAGGTAATAGGTAGCAAGAAAGGCCAATTTATGTCTCGACTTGGTAAAGTGGTCCAGGATCAGATCCAATATCGTATACTGATTGGCGTAAGGTTCCAAAAACATATAAGGAAGATGTTTGGAAAGACATGAAAGTGAGACTTCTTATGTAAACCTAAGTTGTTTATTATATTTGCTTTTGTATAACTTTACACCTTTCTTCTAATTTAAAAATATCAATTGTCTGTTAAAGAATATGTGGACTCTCGGATAGTTACAAGATTAGTTGCTACAAAAGTATGTGCAACCTACTTAAAACATATAAATCCACATTACAGAAGAGCTATTATGATAAGTATTCAATGGATGCCAAAATATTAGCCAATGTACGTACAAGTGTTAATTCTAGAACAATGGAAATAGTTCCTAGAGCATGAGAATATGGAAGAGGCAAAAAAAAGGGGAAACAGGGAAAGATAATAGGGCAAAGAGTGGGGCCACTCATACAAGTGGGCGTGATGGTCATGCCCAAGTTGAGTACAATATGGTAAGTACGACTATGTTAGACTACTTTATTTGATTACTATTACCTTGAAGATAATATATGTTATGTTTTTTATCTGTAGACAAAGAATTTACAAAAAAAAAACCATTGCATGTTGATGTATGGATAGCTAGACACACATGTAAAGATGGGTCAGTCGAAGAGAGCATTGTTCCAATCATGGTGATTTTCCATAAAGTGTGAATGATGATTGTTTCATTTAAACATTATACATTAAAATGATTAGTCTTGGTACTTCAACTTATTTGTCATTTCACGGGATAAGGTGCTCGCGAAGAAAAAAAAACTAAAAGAAAGTTGTAGTGATAACACCAACCAACCACAATCATTGAGAAATGATGCCTTGTCTAAAGTATTTGGTATTGACAAGCGAGGGCGCACTCATGGTGTGGGTTCCATAGTTTCGTTATCATCCATCGAGGCTTCATCTCCATCTTTATCTTTGCTTGCAGCTGAAAAGGCCAATAGGAACCAAATGAAAGGTCGACTCGATACATTAGAATCCGAGATCAAAGGCATGAATAATAAACTAAGCAATATAGGGACAATGATAGGTGTGGTGTTGAGTAAGTCCTATTCCTCCCCAGCTGTTGGAGCAAGTGCAAGTAATGGGACAGTTGCATCATTTAATGTAGAATCGCTCTCACTAGAAGGTGGTGTCTCATATGATGTGCTCGGGTTTAATGGTAAGGTTATTGGCAAGGGAAGGATAAACGCTACCCCTCGAGACGTAGTGCACAATCACAAGTGAATTACAAGAAATAGGTGGTATTGTTAGTGGACAAAGTGCTTGAGGAAAATGCTTCTCTTTACTTGGGAACACAAGGTGGTGCTGAGCTTCTCGAAGATGTTGGTAGTGGAAGTTGGGTGGTGTGGCTAAAGAGTTTAGTCAAGCATACTATTGGATCCCAATGACTTCTTGCTTTTAGTTTTTTTTAGTGACATGTTAAAGTCATGCTTGTGTTGAGTATGCTATGGACTTTATTATGCTAGTATTTGCTACGGACTTGATTATGTCGTGGACTTTATTATTCTATGGACTTTATTATGCTAGACTTTGTTATGCTATGGACTTTATTATGCTAGTATTTGCTATGGACTTTATTATATTCGTTATGTTTTGCATTTTTGGATTACTTGAGTTGCCTTTTGTTATATGGTATAACATTTTTTTAACTCCGCCAATGCAAATATTTCCTTTGCATTGCCGGTCCCAAGCCCGGATAAAGGAGGAGGGATGAAGTTTGTTCTTTTTTATATCTCTTACAATGCGCATATCTGCAATCTGTATGACAACTTTATGTGTGTTGTGTTGCAGGATGAAACTATGCATTATGGGGCAAATGTTGAGGCCTTTATAGCTCCCCTAAATAGGGACATTGAAGGTGATATCTCCACATATCAACCCTTCGATTCTGATAGTGGTATGTATCTTCTCACCTTCTTTTTCTTTAAATTGTTTGACTCCTTGTGCCGTTAAGTATTTGCATAATTCAACTCTGTTATGACGAATGGTGAAAACTCATTACCCCACTAATTGATGAGTTGGTTTTAGTGGCACAAATAATTAGTTCCTAATGCATATATATGATTAGACAAGCAGTCAGATTTGTAAAGTACATATACTGTGGTGTGGAATGATAATTAGTTCCACTAAGACTGCCCGATAGTAGGACTAAAAAGGTCAAGCACCTCCTATACCAGTTGTTATTTTAAACTAAATATATACCACCCACATTCCTACTAGATCTGATCAAGACATAATCTGATAGCTCACCTATTCAGATCTTCACAGCTTATAAAGAATTTTCGAACACTTGAGAACTCATGTAAACACTGCAATTAATGGCAAAAAAATAGTTTTTATTATATATATTTAGTTACAGGTTACATATACCCCCTTCCTGAACCATACTACCAAAAGGTTAGAACCTGACCAGTACAGTTTTATGTTCTCTAAATTTAGAGGAGGGAAGCTTGCTTGAATGAGATATTAATATCAGATTTAGATCAATACTTGTTCGATTTGATTGAGATATAAGAAATGAAATTTGTCTTCCACTTAATATTTTGATCTAGATATGTCAAACGAGGGGAAATTGAGATTTTAGGGAAGCCCAAGAATTCGACTTGAGATTTTATGCATACAACTTACTTATAAAGAGGCATACAACTACCTGATTGATCATGCCCTGAAAATTCATTGTTTTTGTCCAATCTGGAAACTTCATATTCCTACAAAGTTCTCTATTTTATTTTGGAAACTGCTTCATAACAAGCTCCCCGTGATCAGTAATCTTATAAAATTGGTATCCATCTCGTATCTAGATGTGCTCTTATCATATGGCTTCTGAAGACTCCCCCTATTTGTTCCTCTATTGCAAATTTATTTCTAAAGTCTGGAGCTAAATGAAGGATGTGTTTGGAATCTCTTTTGTTAAATTTGATAATATTGTGGATTGCTGGAAGCCTGCCATCAAGATTACGTTTATCCCTCAAGTGAAAGAGCTTTATTTTGCAGTTGTTATATATTGCTTTAATTCCATATGGAAAGCTAGAAACTAACTTATCTTTAAGGATACCAAGCCTTCTATTCACTCAAGTATTTCCTTTAGATCTAAATGGATGTTATTATATGAAGGCATATGAATACTTTTATATAAGACCTTTCCATTCTTCATAAGCTTAACATTAATCCTGATACTCTCAAATGGTGGTGGTATGCCCCAGAAAACTTGAAGAGATATGGATTCAACACCGCACTATAGATTTAGAATTTAGTCTCCATAAAATTTAAAATGTATCTTTAGGTTTATCTTATTTTTCAAGTGGTTTTCTGTTCAGTTTATTGTTGATTTGCTTTTTTTATAGGTTATAGCGTTGATTTGCTTTTGTTTTTATCTTATTGTTTTATTACCAATTTTTGTTGAATTCTTACATCAGTTGAAATTTTGTTCAAGTACAATGAGTTTGTTCTTGCAATCGTAACTGCGTACATCTGTTGAAATGCATACATCTGTTTTGATCTTATTATCTTGAGTCTGTTCTTGCTTTTGTTTTTATCTTGTTTTTCGTTCTCACGAGTTAAAGTTTCACGTTAAATTTTCGTTGATGGTGAAGCCCTTTGGTATCTGTTCTATTTTGTGGTTCATATGTGCTCAGTATATTTTAAAACTTTTTTTTATGTTTCTATGTTGCTGTTAGATTCACACTCTAAAACATCATTTGAAGTTGAAGAAGTAATTGCGATTGACTTGGTAAAAGGGAAGAAAATAAGGGGTTTAGTTGCTCATTGTGTTGTATTGTTTTTGTCAACTCTCAACTGGATGTCCACTGGGTTGATTTAAGATCTCTTTCTATCAAATCTATGGTGTTAGTCATATCAACAAGAAAACTTGATTGGAGTTCATTAATTTTATTTATTTTTCAGAAGCTGGATGTTGGTTCTTTGCTCATGGACAGTGAGAATCATAAAGATTCCCCCTCTTCTATTTTGGAGTCCCATCCGAGACTTCTTATGAATTTAAACATAAAAGATCTTACAGCAAGTGGAATGATGATCTATCACATGGTGGCAGTACAAATATTTGAATCATTTGAATATTATATTATATGAAGCTAGTAAAGCGTTATGGGACTGTGGCCATGTATTGAAGTACTTTATTAGTGCAGATGAATGAGGTTTTGTCATGAACTCTATTTGGAAATCAATTTGTTCCTAAATATTTAGTTTTATTTATTTACACAAGTCTCTACGAGGGCAAAACCTCCCATTGATAAAGGAGGGCAGCACTGCCCCCTTCGAATTTGGAATAAAGAACTAAAATTGTAGAGTTTTTTTTGCTTCAATTTTTTTAATATATACATTTATCTATTTGTTAAACTTGTCTCCTTTATTTTTGGAGAAACATATTAGTACCAAAAATTTCCTCTTTACACTCAATATTTTGTAAAAAATATAACATTATATTTTCTCTTTTTCGTATATATGGTGCCTCTTTTTATTTTACAACTTTTTATTGGTTTTATGATTGCAATATTTTATAATAAAATAGTTTATTTTCTTAGTAAATACTAAAAATAAAATGTACACTTTTTCTTGACATTATCAGGATAATTTTGTACGTGTCTATTTTAACTGCATATGTATGCATATATCTGTATGTTTGAGTATTTATGTATGAATTAAAATAGGTTCCACGTCGAAAATAAATTTACACTAAAGAACTTATTAATATTGTTTTTTCCGGTCATATTTGTGGGTTGCCCATTACACTTGTTTAATTAAGCTGCTAATTGCATTCAACCATTTTCTTTGTGCATGTCTCATTGCGGTGAAGATTTCCATGATTACCTGTTAATTGCGTTCAACCATTTTCTGCTAGGTTCTGATATCCATTCTTATTGTGTTGGATTATAGGGTGGGATGATGATGTTAGGTCAGATGGACCTCCTTGTTGAGCAAGTTAAAACGCTTGCAGGAGAAATTGCATCCAGCACCAGCACCTTGAAGCATTTGGTAGAGCTGTCTGTAAATGATCCAGAAAGCTCAAAAGTATATTATTACTTCCTTGGCAAGATTAATTCATCTTACTGTAATGATTTCAGTTTTGATTGGGTAGAAAATAATGTTATCCAACCATTCATGATTTTCTAGTGGTTGGACTGTTGAAATCATTCCTTTTATTTCTTATAATGTGAATGATTAATTCATCGCTTTCCCGTGTTTCTGCTTTTGCGTAGTGTTATAATATTTTATGCTCAAGAGGACTTTTCGTATGCTGAGGCGCGAATAGTATCTATTTTTATTTATTTTTTATTTATCTTTTTTCATTGGGAGACTTTATCATGTTGTTCAGGTTTTTTTACCTTAATAGTTTTGTGATCCAGTAAAAAGGGGCCAATATTTATGTTGCAGAAATACATATACTCAGTACGAGTTCTCATACGATACGATGTGATACGACGACACGAAAAATTTGAAATATTAGAGTTCGGACGCGACAAGGATACGACACTAAAATAATATATATGATATGATGATTATATACATATTCTTTTAAGAAAAATTACAATTTTAGTATTCAGTTTCAGTATAATTAAAAAAATAGAAAAACAGGTTTGAATAGAGAGAAAGAGAATGGCATAATAATAAAGAAAACATCAGTTGCATCAATATAACTAAAGAAACAAAATAGGAGGCTAAAGTGGTATTTCTTGCTTGTATTTCTTCTTGAATGATAACATTAAAATATAAGATGAATGCATATGTTCATGTGTTATAAAATCTCGATTTTCAATGATTTTTACAATGTAGACATAGGTTCGTCTGAGAAATTCTTGAATGGTGGGGAACTCCCTACACTCATAGTGTAGTCAAGTGGTCATGCGCTTCACGTGTTCATTAATGGGAAGCTTTCACGTACACTGTCAAATTAATTTTTTTGATAATATGCTGACTCATCCCATTTTAGCTGGTTAGTGATTTAAGAACTCAACTCTAAATAGATGACAAATTTTATTACTTGTAATAGTCTACATCCATATCCTATATTACTTGTCAACTGCAAATTTTATGGTAGAGGTCGTAGATAGAATAGTTGTAACTGTCAAGTATGTGTAAATGTTACAACCCTTGTTGGGTTATCCCCCTTTAGTTTTAATGTTTTTTCTTAGACTTGTTTGCTTGCCTTTTAAGAGTCCCTTATTTGCTTATGTCCACAATCGCATAAAACTATTGCTAAATTTGACTTTCGTGATGTTACTCAATTTTTTGACACTCTCATTGATAGTGTCGTTTCATCTTCTGCCGATAGGAATGCTGAAGTGGTAGAAGCTCCAATTTCATTTTTTATGCACTTGGAGAGTCATTTAGCGACGAGGCGGTGAGTACTGGCAGTGGCCTCTTGAGGGAACTAGTGACAATGCTCTTCGCGACACGATTTCCTTGCCGTACTAATAGGGTTGTGGCACACGTGTATTTGGATACAATAACTAGATGTATGAAGTTTGTTAAGGAGAATACTGAATATATACCTTTGGTGTTCTTGCTTACTTTATTGACGAGAGTATTTGTTTATGTCGAACATATCATGAAGTATTGTATAAAAGTGTTTGGATATAATTGTTATGTTTTTAGCTGTTTTTATTGTTTGTTATATGTGAGATTGGTGGTATGTGGTTGATAATTTTTATTTTTTTAATATTTTAGTTTATGTAAGTGTTCATAACATTTACAAAATGAACGCTGTTTTCCTTATGTATTAATATTTGTAAGTGTTTTTAACCGTTACCAAAAAATATATATATTTTCTTTTGCAAGTGTTTATAACCGTTGTAAATTAAAAAAAGGTTGTTGAATTTTGCAAGTGTTCTAAACACTTGCAAACAAAATTTTTGCAAGTGTTTAAAATACTTGCAAAAGTTTGATATGCAAGTGTTTAGAACACTTACAAAGCTTTTTGTAACGGTTGTCCGAAACGGATATGTTTTCCCAATGAACATTTGCAAATGAAATTTTCAACGACTCTGAACACTGCAACGCGCCGATTTGTAAGTGTTTTAAACACTTGCAAATGGCTTCTGTAAATGTTTAAAACACTTACAAATCGCCTATTTTTGTGTAGTGACCATATCGTCTGTTACATGGTAATACCCAAGACCTATTGTTGGATAATAAATAAACAAATAATATTTGTTCGTAACATATTCACAAAAGAATTGATACAATAGCTTCATGCTAAACGCGTCAGCATTTTCAAAACCTCTTAAGCAATACTGCATACCGTACTGACTTATTTTTTAAAAATACTAAAAAATATTTTTGGGTTGATTTTTTTAATGAATTTTAAACATTTCAGGGTACCTATAAAAAAAATCAAGTCAAATGATTTTTTCAGGGGTGTAAAACGGGCGGATACAGAGAAAATATCATAATATCCATATCCGTATCCATTAAAAATTCACTATCCTTATCAGTATCTGCTCGGATAGTAATTACAACTATTCTTATCCATATCCTCTCGGATTTCTCGAATTCGAATAATATCCTTATCTGTTTTTATTATTTAAGGTACATTAAGATATACATTTCCTATCAAATACTAATTTAATCACTAAATCAAATATATGATTCTCTAAGTAAGATATAGAGAATGTATGAAACATGAAATTGAATTGCAAAAACGGATATGCTTTGCTTTACTTATCTAGATTTTGAACCTCAAATCTCTCTCTCTCTCTCTCTCTCTCTCTCTCTCTCTATATATATATATATATATATATATATATATATATATATATATATATATATATAGTTATGTACCGTGCTAAAAACTGATTCTTGTTTACCAACCATGCATTGTCTAATCAAATCAAATTTTCCCTCAATACATTCCTAAAAAAAATGATTCGGGCGGATTCTTCCCCCAACTAACGGAGAGATCTTGGCAAAATTGCCACATATGAAATTGAGCACAATTTTGCAAAGAAATAGTCCACTTGTTTCTCGAGAAGAGATGGAAAACATAAATATAATTTTAGAATTTTCTATTCTTACTTATTCTGCATCTTTCCAAAAGACTTTAAATATCCAAATCAAGATGTTACAAGTTACACACACACACACACACACACACACACACACACACATATATATATATATATATATGTATGTGTATGTGTATGTGTATGTATATTGTATGAATGTATGTCAATGAGAGAGAGAAGATACTAGTCGAAAGGAGAAGTTGTAGGAAGGAGATAGTAGTACCAATAGACTTCGATCGCTGGTGAAGGAAAGGCAGAGATGTAGTTGGATGTGAGAGATAGGAGAGGAATGGGAAGTCGGAGGTGTATCCATCACAGGAAAGATAAGAGAGAGGAGAAGAGAAGAGAAGAGAAATGTGTTGGCGGGTAAGGTTTGTGAGCGTGCGTGTAGGAATGGGAAAAGTAAGTGGGTTGTTGGGCTCTTTATTTTTAGTGGATTTTGGATTTTGGATTTTTACTTTTATATATATATATATATATATACAGACAGGATCAGGTGCGGACTTCCCGTTCGGACTTTTCGTGCGGACTTTGTCCTTATCCCGAAAGTGGTCCCCTTGTGGTCCCAAAGACTTTTGTTATTTACACTAGATGGTCCCCCTCTTGTCTTATACTGAAACCTTAGTTTAAGACTATATAATTAAAAGATTTATAATTTAGACCCGAAATTGGTATGAAGACCTTAAAGATTTTAGAAACTCACCAAATTCCGACCAAACCCAAATTCTGGTATCAGAGCTATAAGATGTTCCTTTTAGACTAAAAGTAAAAAGACTTTAATGCCCTTGGGATTTATCCATCACATTTACCAAGATATTTTTGGAACCAACTCAGACTACCAATCTATACCCACAACTGACTTAGACTCAGAAGGTTGTTTAACCACACACATAGACGGTTGTTCACATATTGAACATATCCCAGTTAAACACGCAGATAGTAGACAAGTCACTGCTAGTTCTATTAATAGCATAATAGACCAAAATAAGTGTATACTGCTTATATTAAGACAATTAATAAAAGACACTCATACCTTAGAAACAGAGATAAAAAATATCTCTAAAAGATTATTAGACATAGATAATCAAATCCCAATAGACTTAGTACACGTGTTACAAGAAATAAATATTAAGACTAATCATATAGAAGTCCTTAACAAAGACATTTTAGAAATTAAGACTTTAATTAAAAATCAAGACATTGAGTTAATTAAACTTACTAAAGAACAAGCTAAGCTTATCCCTAGACTAGATAGTTATCTTCCTAATGGAGATAGTTAGATCAGATTGGAATGAGGTACCAAGAGACCTCTCCATCCAGACTTTATCAGACTTTTATCAAAGAATTTTAGAAAAGATAAATGATGATATATTTTATTATAAGATAATTGAAAATGAGATTGCCAACGCGGCTAAAGCAACTAGACTCATATTAGAAAGATTGAATTTAATTTCTACATCCATAGCAGCTACCCAAGACTATAACAGTAGCTCTGTTAAAGACTTGCATTTAGACTTAAAGGCTAAGACAGAAGGATTAACCACCTTTTACACAGACTTTTTTAAATTCCAACAAAATTTAGCAAATTACCTTAATAATAGGGAAAGCCGTAACCTATCCAAAATGGATAGTATTATTAATGAACTTAGACTAGACATGGCCCAAGTAGAAGAAAAATACAAAGAAATTATAAACGGAATTAAGGCCGTATATAATAAACCATCCCAAGTAGAAATAGACTCTCCTTTTATTCTAACAAGGTTAGATAAAATTGAAAAGACTGTAGAAGCCATAGAAGTTAGAACTATGCAACAACTAGAAAAAAGATAATGAAGTAAAAGACTATATCACTAACGTTGATAAAACCATTGTTAATTCTCTAGCTAGACATAGTGAAGAAACTTCTGAAAAGACTAGAAAGGAGAACAAGAAATTTAAAGAAGAAATCCTTAACCAGATAAAAAGACAAAAGGATTATTCAGACTTCTTAGATAGAATTGAAAAAAGACTTGAACAAAAACAGGTAACCACCTGTAAGTTTAAATAATCCCCTCCTATAGAAACTAGAGAAAGAAATACCATAGGTAGACGAATCATAAATGATGGATTAGATAAGACTAATAAGATAGCCAGCTCTATCCCAAATATTGGACAGAGTAATCACATGCTCCAAAGACTTAAGGATTCATCCTCCAATGTTAGGACATGGTGGAAAGAAAGAAATTTCACCAATCCCCTCCAATGGAAAGAATGGGGTGAAGTTGACTGGAAGATTGTTGAAGATTCCATTCATAATGGATAACTTCCAGCCGTTAGATATATAGACTTGTTTAAAGAAGGTGCCACTCCTAAGACTCCCAATTATAACATGACTTACCATTGTAGAAATCATGTGTTAGACAAATCCTATACTGAGCTTCAAGTATTTGACTCAGAATGGCTTAGATCTAGAGGAACTGATAGGAAGTTCCAATTTCGAATCTTTGGACTCTTTCAAGCAAGAATCCAAGGATTACATAGACCTAAGAATAATATTAACATATTATGTTGTTTAGTAGACAAAAGATGGAAAGATTTTGAGAAAAGCCTTATTGGGATAGCCCAATTAGAAATGTCAGACAACATAGGATACTTTAATGTCATTCCGGCATTTACAGTAACCGTAGACACAGCCAAGCATTTTAAGTTAATCTTATATGCTAGTGGTTATGAAGACTATATAATCCCAGACGCTAATATAAATATAGAATTCCAAAGCTATGTGAAGTTCTCTCAATTTCCTTATGAAGGAATGCAGTCAAGAATTCCTAGCGATAGACTTAATGAAGAAATCTTAGTTAGAACCAATGTGTCAGAATATAATCATACTTACAGTATTAGGAATACTGGACCTATGAAAGAAAAAGCTAAGACCCTCTGGAAATTGCTAGAATTTCAAGAAACTAAGACTATACAAAATAAACCTTTGTTTATTAATCAAGATGACGTCACTGTAAATGTTACCATCCAGTTTGGTCCTCCTAAGATTGTCAATAAGAATATCCAGACCGAAGAAATTAGATTTAGGAATATGGGAGAAGCCATAATCAATGATCCTTCAGAAGGAGAATGTAGTAGTAAGACTAGTGCTAGTTTACTAAGACAAGCCCCGATAATTAGACCTAGAAGATCATTTGAACAAAAAGACTTAGTTAAAGAAAAAGCTAGGATACAAAACTTTGGACATGAACCCTCAGAATTGGATATGAAAACATTTAAAGATAGCCTTAAGAAAAGTCACTCTGTTAGATTTCAGGAAAGAGAAAGATTTAATATGATAGCCCAAGACCGCATATTAAAATTAAAAGAATCTAAGAATACAAAGGAACTTCTTAGAAACTTAAGACTAATAGAAGAAGGAGAACAAAGACTAATGCCAGCTACACAAGTAGAGCCTAGTAAACAAGAAATAGGAAGTAGTAGTAGGCTAGAAGATGCTCCTAGACTTTTTAGTAAACCAATAGGAATAAATATTCCTATATACTCAAGCACCGTAGTAAAGACTAAATCCGATTATATAAAAGACTTCCCAACTAGTGACAAGAGTTTTTCTCCTGTTAAGACTATGGCAAGCCAAGCCATAAATCCAGTAGGTATATACCTTAACCTAGACAATGTGCAAGATAGGAAGAAGGCCTTAGATGAATGGCGTAACCAGATGAACATGCGTTTTGCATCTAATGAACAATGGGATGCAAGTTCATGTAAGCATTACGCTGAGCAATCCATTAGAGGTATTGCAAAGACTACTTAGATAGTTTAAGAAAGGCTACAGACGAAGACACCTTAGCAAAGGTCGAGAAGATGAAAGAAAACTTAGAAGAAAGATCAATTGAAGAATATATTCAATTGTTCACATCAGAATTCATTGGAGCTGGACATCTAGGTCAGATCAATGAACAAGACCTAGCAAAAACTAAGTTAGCCCTCCTTAGCATATGCAAATTAGATAAGATAAATGAATATAGCAATAATTACGAACAGCTATATTACCAAATTAAAGAATTTGGAGAGACCTTAAAAGACGAATACTTTAGAAAGATACCTGCCATAGAACAAATCCTAATTAATGAATATAGGAATTGGCCAGGGGTAGCAGGAGTTAAGAACAACTCCCTTGGTGAAAGAATCAATTTCGCCAAAGACTATATCATATCTAAGAGACGTGATATAACCCTGTGACACCACGACTAATTAAATACCGGGTAGCTACTCCTTTATTAAATTAATACAAAATGCCAAGTTGGTTCAGTTAACAGCATCACTGTCGAAAACATTTTAAAAATTACTAACCACCTAGTATTTAAAAAGTAATATGTCAAATTTTAAATTAAGTCTGGTTAACATACAGTAAAAGGATAATGAAAGAATAACAACCATTCACCATAACGAAGCAATAGAATAATCAACAAAATAATAATTAGTCTGGAGGAAAACTCCTCACAACAATCCCACAACTGAAATAAGTAGAACAATGTATCCTGAATTTATTACATGCCAAAAGTCTGAAAATCTGAAATAGGAAATGTTTCTAATAGAAATGGGCGACATGCCCTACAACTGATGAAAGCTGAATATAGAGTCAAGATAGATGAAGCGTCTACTAGCAAAGTCCTGTAACTTCCACAAACAGCTACAGCTCGTCACCTGAATGAGGATCCGAAGCATGGTGTCCTTGTGGCTGGGCACCTAAAATGGTTTTTACAAAAAATAGATTTGAAAGCAAACGGTTCAGAGACCGAAAGTGGAGAGTATTTTAAAAATAGCAAATGCTTTAATACATTAAAACAATGAATGCAAAATACATGTTAGGACGTGCACTCACATGAAATTCTCACCTCTCGACTAAATGTGCACTCCTAACGTACCGTGCCCATCTAAATGACATACATACCTAACAAAACCGTAATAAGTTCTACCCCTTACTACTCGATTCCCATTATACATTCTAGCGTTATCAATTAAATAGAGGCTTTACTTAAACTCGGATTTTCAATTATTAGCAAAACAATTCACTACCGGTTATCCCGTTATATTTTCTCAAAACATTACCATAATTATACTCACAATACCAACATGAAAGTTCTCATTATTTAAGTGTATATTATTCACGTCATAAATATACAATACAAGCACCCCGAGCCTAAGCTGCGGTGCACACATACTCTGCTATCCATCCCGGTACATCACGTACATAAGGATCACGCATTCCGAATCTCTCAGGAATCGTTCTCAGATAACAACAATCACAAACAATGGAGGCGAACACAGTCACATCACATGGGTCACGCACATACCTACGCTCCCACGATCAGCAGACTTATTAACATCCCAATAAGTCCTTCTATGACCTATGTTCTCGAGGTACCAATCTAAATCCGGGCAACACAAGGATTAGATGGCCTTAAGCGAACGTAAACCTCCCGTGATAGAAAGTATGGTAGGTATGTCATACACATCAAATCATATACATATACTAGGTATGCACACCTCTTAGTAATCACCATAATTTATTTGTGGTACACTTCTCATTCTCGTACCGACTTATAATGTTACACAATTCACATGTTCCCGGTTAATTCAATTATTTAAGCCGTCAATAATTCTCGCATCGTAATAGTCACTCACATCCTATTCCACAATTTCCATTCAATTCAAATCGCACTTCTATGTTTTACTCCTCAATATATCCCAAATATCCCAACTATATCAATTTATCATCAAGGGAATGTTAACTCTACAATTAAACAAGGTTATGGGACACGCGAAATCAAAACAGGCCAAAAAGCCTAAACTGTCAGCTCGTTACAAGTCTCGTTCGAACGAGGCTGTTCGAACGAGAGTTCGTTCGAACGAACTGGGCATCTAACGAGATCTCGTTCGAACGAAAGGCATCGAACGAACATCCCCCTCGTTAGAAGTCAAACTGTCACTCGTTAGAAGCTCGTTCGAACGAGCTCGTTCGAACGACCTGGGCAGGTCTTCTAACGAGAGGCCAGTTTCGAGCCCAGAATTTCCTTTTTTCGTTTTTCCCAAATTTCTTCACCTCTAATCCCATATACAATTCGTCCCAACATCATTTTAAGGTTTCTAATACACACTAAACATTCGTAGGTCATAATTAAACATATATATAGGGCCAAATCTTCCTAAACATCATCAAATCATCAAATCCCCTCAGTTTTCCCCAAATCCCATGAACATGAACCCTAGAAAATTAAATTCATCCATAGACATAACTAAATCCGTTTTTTATGATATAAAAGATGTATTTTTATCTGAATAATCACCCTAACATTGTTCTACATGCAATGTCCTCATAAAATTATAAATTTCTAAATCCAATTCAATGGGTTTTTATCATTCTCCAAGAACAATACAATTTCATAAATTTCCTACACATGGAAGAAGCATTCTTTGCAATTAACGAAATTAAACCACTTGCCTTATGTCTTTCTCTGATTTTGATGTTGAATTGATGAATTGTTCTCTCTCTCTGCAGAATTCTCCTCTCTCTCTCTCTCTCTACAAGTTCTTTTTCTCCAAGGTGACAATGGTGGTTAAGGTTGCCCTAGGAAGCTCTTGAAACTAATTCCAATAACCCCCGTAGCCCATTAAGTCATTAAGTGTAGTTAGTGGGTTTAGTGGGTAAAGGTTAAATCAGATATTAATTTCTAATTTTCGTGGGTTTTAGTTCCCAAAATTCCAAAATTACCAAACTACCCTTTTACGTTGCCGGTATGGCCTAAAAATGCCCCGGGGCCCAAACTAAACCCCCGGCTAGTGTTTTCTGACTATTTCGACCCTTCCGGACGCGTTGGCGCACTCAAAACGACCATACGGTTAATAGAAATAAAATTCATTTTTTTAATTAAAATAATTACATTCCTGACGCGACTGTCACACGCGTCCCAACAAAATTTCTAAATTGTCGTATTTCAATCTCACGACAATTTTCATAATTCAATATTCATATATTGCCATATATACGCATGGAACTCAAATACCAACTCACATCTCGTTAGTAATTTATCCGGATTAATTCTCAATTAATTCACATTTAATTTAATTAATCCCATAAATAAATATCGATAAAAATGCGGGGTATTACATACCCAAGGAAAGTTGATAGAAGAAACTTTCAAGCAGATCCCTCCAATCAAAGACGAAAGAGACATCGCTCCAATCCAATGGGGATGTGGAAGTGAATCTAAGAAATTCAAAAAGAAATTAGAATGAAAACATAGGAAGTTTAAGACTAGACCTTTAGGATTACCAAAGAAGTATAAATTTAGACAATCTACTACCTTTAGAGAAAATAATCCTAAGACTAAGAAAAATAGATTTAACCAAAGAAGATATTTTAAGAAGAATACTAGTAAGTATAAGAAGGTTCCTAATTATAGGAAAGAAAAAGATGCAGCTCAATCTAAGACTGTCACCAAAGAATGTTGGACTTGCGGAAAAGAAGGACACTTTGCTAAAGACTGCCCTAATAAGAAAGATAAAGAAGGTATTAAAATTATTAATACAATATTAGACTATGCAGATCAAGAAGAATTATATATCCTATACGCTATAGAAATATCATACATAGAAGATGATGATAATACTAGTATCTATAGTGCATATACAGACAGTGATTCAGAAGACTATAGTGATACTGGTGAGTATGAAGACTCTCAGGATACCCTAGACTTATATATGATGCAGACTGATCAAGGCGATCTAGATGATGAATATATAGGCTTTGAATATGCTTGGTATAAGTGTATATTAAGCCCCTTTTTAAAGAAAAGATGGACAGTTAGTAATCCTGAGTTACTAACCTATATACCTAGATGTTACTTTGATGAAAGACATTATTGCACGTTTGAGATGAAATGTTGCAAGAAAGACTTTAGATGTGTAGAATGTTTTGAGACTATACAAACAGAATTATTTATGGTTTGTATTGGTTGTCAATTACACTATCATGAAGACTGTTGGAGAATTAGATTTAGAGCAATCTATACTAGCCAGTATGACGCTCAAATAGACTTAGATATTAAAATATATCATCAAGACATTGATAGAAATATAGCCAAAAGATTGCAAGAAAATGAAGACTTCAAAGGAAAAGGAATTTCCTATGATTTAGAAGAATACCATTCTGATAGTAGTTCAGAAGACCAAATGCCTTTAGATTTTATAAAAACCCCAGAAAGGAATATCTATTTTAGAAAAGAACAATTTAGGAATTTCTACTAAACCACATGCTTGTTTTGTAGAATTATTTGTTCAACATAAAGACTATCCTAAAAGACTTTCAGCCTTCATAGATACAGGGTGCTCTCAGAGTATTTGTAAGGCTAATGCCTTCCCTAAAGACTACTTTTTAGAAAGTACTCAAGAAATCTATGGTAAAGTGGCTAATGGAGATCCATTTACCTTATATTTCCAGACTATTCCTATTTATTTTAAATTAGGAAATCAGACCAACAAAACCGTTAATCATCGGTTTTGGATAATGGATCCTCGTCCTAGTTTCACAGGAAACATCATTTTAGGACAAGACTTTATTAGTAAATATCATCCTTATACTCAGTATCATGATAAGATATTAATTAGTGATCAAGAGGAATTTAATATTAAAGCCCCTCTAATTGATCATAAGACTGCCTTTGACCTTATGCAGGTCAAACCCAATTATAGACCCCTTAAACATCAGAGTTCTTCAGCTGAGCATGGTGGACCTAGACCTACAACCCAACAAGAACCCTAGAAATTACTAAACCCTTACAAAAAGAATGTAAGTGTCCAGACCAAAAGTGTTATAAGCAAATAGCGCTTATACAACAAGACATTTTAGATCAAGCCCAGCAGACCTTATTACAGGTTCAAGATATATCCAAACAGAAGAAAATGGATATAGAAGTAGAAAAGGAAAAGATTAGGCAACTAGCAGAGCCTACTTTAGGAGAAAATCCCATTGCTAAGTGGGATAAAGACCAAAGCTATTGTGAAATCATCCCTATTAACCCAGACGCCACTATTAATGGTGGAACTTATAAGAAAGGATACTCACAAGAAGATAGGGAAGAATTTAAGAAAGACATAGATGAAATGATTAAGTTAGGCATTATTAGAGAAAGTAAAAGTAGATATAATAGCTTAGCCTTCTATGTTCAAAATGAATCTGAACGTAAAAGAGGGAAAAGACGAATGGTTATAGACTATAGACAATTAAATAAGAATTGTGAATTTGATTCTTATAAGATACCAGACAAGAATAATTTGATTAATTTAATCGAAGATAGAATTATATTCAGTAAGTTTGATTGCAAATCAGACTTCTGGCAAATTAAGATGCATCCAGACAGTATTACTTGGACAGCCTTTAGTGTGCCCCAAGGAAAATACGAATGGTTAGTAATGCCATTTGGATACTTTAATGCTCCTCAAGTTTTCCAAAGAAGAATGGATAATATATTTAGACCTTATTCAAAATTTTGCCTTGTTTACATAGATGATATTCTTGTAGCAAGTAAGACTGAGACAGAGCATGTAGACCATCTTAAAAAGATTATTTTAGAATTAGACAAACATGGTATTGTTATCTCCGAAAGGAAAATGCAATTATTTCAGACTGAGATAGACTTTGTGGGAATGCATATTAATAAGGGAAAATTATCCTTGGCAGAACACATAACTAAGAAGACTATTGAGTTCCCAGACCAACTCAAAGATAGAAAACAATTACAATCATTTTTAGGATTGCTTAATTGTGCTGCAGACTTTATTAAAGACCTTGCTTCAAAAAGACAAAGCTTAACATCCAAATTAAAAGGAACAGACAAAACCAATCCCTTTTATTGGACTAAAGATGATTTTGAAGTAATAAGACAAATTAAAGATGCAGTCAAGAATATTCCTTTACTTGAGCTGCCTAATGCAGAAGACCAGTTTATAGTAGAAACAAATGCCTCTGATAAACAATGGGGAGCAGTATACTTTTCCATTGATCATCAGACAAAAAAGAAGAAACTTTGTAGACATAGTTCTGGAACCTTTACAGACCCAGAAACAAGATACACTGCCCATGAAAAGGAAGTTTTAGCCATAGTAAGGGCAATAGAAAAATATATGTTATTTCTTAGACCTAAACATTTTACTGTTTATACTGACTCTTCTTATGCAGTAAAATTCAGAGATTTAGACTTGTCCAAATCAAGAACTAATAGACTAATTTGATGGCAACAATTGCTTAATGGTTATGACTTCTCTATTATTCATATTAAGAGAAGTAAAAATACCATTCCAGACATTATATCAAGAGAGCCAATGTTTGCTAACACTAACATTATTTCATGTTTTATGTTGCAAATAGAAGACCTAGAAGACATGAGTTCCTCTGGAACAAATAGACTAAACAGGGAAGACGTCGCAGACTATCTTAGATGCGTAAGACCAAATGCTGGTATAACGCAAAGACCAACGCATATTCAAGACTCTCAAGAAAGACCTATCGTAGAGAACTTTGATGATATCTTAGTTCCTCCTGGAAAATCTAGACAAGAGATAATTTCTTAAAATAGACTCATTGGGAAGATGTACTTTCCCCAATATAGACCCGATCAAAGATACCCAGACTTGATCAAATTTAGATGAGAATTTTCAGAAGACGAAAATACTCTTATAGATGCCATATGGTGGAATGTGAAGAATAGACTATGGATCGAGTTCAAACAAAATTTGGTAGCCATTGCCAGATTCATGAGGACTCAAAGACTTGTAGTTACCCAGATCAGTGGTACTGTTGCACCTAGACCTCAGACTCAGACTTATGCTCAGACTCTTGGAGAAACCTCCAAAACTAGACCTACTGATTTCTGTTATCAGAAAAAGACTTTTAAGACTAAGATTGTTATACCATTTGGTCATAATAATCTTCCATTAACAGAAGACTTTAAAAAAGAAACTAATAACATTATTGATCATTTTAATATGTTATTATCAGAAATAAATGGAGATGCCTTAATAATTAAAGGTTTCTTCAAAGACGTCTCAAAAATATATCTTTTTGGAAAATCAGAAATGGCTCATATAACTCTTGCAGACCACGGGTTCATTGGACTCGTCCAGATAAAAGACATTGAAGACTCTGTTGCTCTTGGAAAAATAGTCCATGAGTATATTAAGAAGGTAGAAGACTTCCTTCCTCTATTTGCCAGAATCTACCAAATTGCTCCAAGTTCCTGTAGAGGAATAAGAGTTGAAGGATTTAGACTTATTAGATTTTCCAGTTATATATTCGAAGACGTTGAGATTCTATCAGATGATGAGACCAAAGAATTAATTGTTGATAAGTCCAAGCTCCAGATTGCTCAAGCCATGGAGACCATAGAAATCATGGAGTTATTAACAGGAGAAGACAGGTGGTACACTGCCTACCACAAAGAAGACCTGATAATTCAAGCTGATGATCCATTCAACGGAAGGCTCAAGAAAGAATCCAAAGAAATGGTAGAGATAGCTTTGCCAGCTAGCCTTAGAACTGTAGGCCTCATTGATGAATTTTTCAACAATGCCTTACCAAACCAAGACAAGGAAGAAGAAGACACAGATGGAACAAAGACGGGGCCCTCGTTAGCTGAAGAATTATTGAAGACAGAAGATGCCCTGTGCTAAGACTTATGCAAGACGACAAGACTATAATTAGATTCCCCTGCAGCCTGCATCTCAGACATGCCCCACACGGGCCCCCGGATTGCTTCTTTTCATAAAGAAGAAAAAGACCCTTGCGAAGATGTTAGGTTAGAATTATTGCTAGACGACAGATTTATTTTATGTAAAGCAAATAGAATAAGACTTTAATAATTTGTATCTCTTTAAATCGGATCTCTTTTGATAGCCGGTTGCCAGTCGATTGTAGTGCCCTTGATCTATAAAAGGGAGCGTCCATTTATGTTTTAGAGAGGAGTATCAGGAGTTAGAGAGTGATCAGTTGTTAGACTTCCACAGAGATTAAGCTTGTAATAGTAATGTGTACATGAGTGAGTAAACCTCTCATAGTTAAGGGAGAGGGGAGAGTTGTATTTACTTATGCTATGCAATAAAAGTATTTTCTTTTCCAGAAATCTCTTATGCTAAGTTGTTATTATTGTCCAAATTGTCTCTAACTTTCTGTTCATAGAGGACTATTGGGTGGAACCTCTGGTGTAGCACACAAGGTGTTATACTGGTGAACCGCCGTCAGTTGCCGATTAGTCGTGAGCCGTTAGCCAGGTGGGCGTTAGGTGTGAAGGCGTACAGGCAGGAAACGGGTCAACCGCCAAAGTAGTGGATTGAGGTGCGACACATAAAGAGAGAGTTGTAGGAGACCGAGACCGGAGAATAATAGTGACAAGGCTGAAGAGACAAAGGGAAGAAGATAAAGATATTGCAGACCAGAAGGAAGGTATAACTCGAACCAAACCCTTAACTATTTTACATATTATTTCTTTAAGAAAAATCTTATATGAGCTTACAAATCACTAAAGACTTTTTAGAATTTGTTAATCAAACAAGTTTAGACTTAACTAAAGAAATTCAAGACTGGACTCTTACAGACCCTAAAGATAAAGAACTTATAGAATCTGCTTTAGTATATGCAGGTGGTACTTTTAAATACATAGACCAGATCATTGAGTGGTTAGGAAGAGAAGTACCTAGAATAGAAAAAATTAGAATAGGGATCCGAGATCTCTTTAGACAAAAATTAAGAACTGAAGATTTTGCAGAAGAACTATCAAGACCTGAAAAATATCAAGAATACACTAGAATACTTGAAGACGGTATAGACGTATTAAAATTTGTTAGACGTAAAAGGTTAGCTGAAATAAAAGCTACTTTAATTAGAGCCGGAGGAATCCGCCCTCTCCTTAAAAACGTAGAGACAGCTCCCCCTAGAACATACCGTAGATTTTTGTCATCTTATGGTGATAATAATTTAGACGAATTTATAGATAACGATATAATTGATATTGTTAATAAAATATATAAAGAAACTAGACAGATAAATCCGCGATACCGTATAAGGTATTTAATACTAGAATATTTTCCATCAAAACCTCTTTAAGTTTCTAGACTCCTTGAAGAAATTATTTATATAGATAATCCTCGCTATTCAGAACTCCAGTACGATAGTGACGAAAGAAGTTTAAGAAGTACCAGTAGCCCTGAAACTTCCACACTTAGACTTCCAGATTAATTAAGCGTTAAAATAAGCTTAAAAGACTTTAGAAATCATTGGGGTAAAAATTGATATTCCCCAAAACTTAGAAGAAGTTAAAAGACATCGCGGTCCCAAAAGGTGGTCCTAAAAAGACAAAACGGTCCCTAGATAATTCTTGGACGGTAGCGGTCCGTAAACTAGGTCCGTATACGATCCAGCCTATATATATATATATATATATATATATATATATATATTATCATAATTAGTATATATAATTATTTTTCGGATATGGATATTTGCGAAAATGGATAACTGTCATTATGGATAGTCCGTCTTGGAAACGTGTTATCCATCACGGATACCAGCATTATCTGTATCCATATCCTTTTTTTAGATATTTAAAATGGCTATTCAAATCCTCTCTTTCGAATATTTTTCCGGATAAATATCCACTAAATTCAGATATGAGTGTCAGACGGATTCGAATTTCGAATATCTGTTGTCACCCTTAGATTTTTTTTACTATTTTTAAAAAGGTACAAAAACTATCAATCATTAACCCATTTTTTAAACCAGAAAAAAAATCATTTTGAGTTGATTTTTTATGGGTACCCTGAAATGTTTAAAATACGCATAAAAAAAAATCAACCCACTATTTTTATAATATATTTTTTTAAAATAAGTTCTTATGGTATAGACTCATTTACCCATGGGGAGAACCCATGTCCATTTGTCCATGTCCCAAGTAATTTGACAGTGCTATAGTTGTTTTTTAAAATAGAACTGAATATAACATGCATGTTGTGATTTATCTAGATTGATGATTGAAATAAAAACTAAAACACAAATGTGATACCTTGGGGCGAACCCATTGGACATTTACCCAATCATGTTGAACCCTCATATCAACATGGGTTAACACAAGCAAATTTGGGGGATTCTAAAATGCCACCTCAAAAATAGTGTTCTTGCCAGTAGACAGTCTAGTCACTGGCGCAGCCAGGAATTTCCATCGGGTGGGACACAAGAATAAAAATGACGGGGGTTTCGAGTCGTTAAACCTAGAATTTTGTTTTGAAGGTTATTCAAACATCTAAACACAGATAAATATTCACAAATTAATAGTAATAAAATAGAATAAATCGAACTATAATCCTACATTGCTAAAAAGACCATCCAAAATATTTCACCATTCACGCTAGTTTTTAATTTAATCCCCGACCACTTGTTATTACTAGGCTGCCTAGTAATAACACCAGTCCACCACCCATCAAGATAAAACACATCCACCATTTCATTTAACTCCAAATGCAATAACTCACTTACAGGTGGAGAAGGCCTAACCAAGCCCAAATCCTTCCATTCTTCTTACTGTGTGGTGGGATCATCATCTGCTAACAAGCAATGATACTCAACATAGATCTTGTTTTTGTTTTTGTTGTTGGTGGTGGTTTGGGGTGGGTCTATAATGGTGGCTGTTTACCAAGCACCACCTATGTCTTCTTCGTGGCCTCTCACTTCAACTGAACAACCTTTCTTGAAAAAGTTTAAGTTTTGCTCACCCATCTTGTATTTGGCTTCTTTTGTTTATTTGGTTCCAAATCTTTTTAGTGATTACAAGGAGTATGTTGTGTTGGATTTTATTTCTTAGTTATGATTGAGTTTCTACTGGCTTTTGAGATTGATTGGTGGGTGTGGTCGATAGGCAAACATGCCCCGATTTATCATGCAAATTTGTACAAAGTTTTATAAAAAATGATAATTGCACTATTTTTGTGCACCGGGTGCACAAAATGCTTGTACACTTGACTAAAAAAATAAAATATATATTTTTTAGTCAATTGCAAAAACATTTTGTGCACCCAGTGCACAAAATCGATGCATGTAGCACTTTTATGTGTTATAATAATATGAGCTTTTACAATTAGTCCCTTAGTAAATATTTTTTTCCTCTATAAGTACACTCAAATAATTTTTAGACATTTAAGGACAAACATAAACACATTTACTCATTTCACTTTCTCAATCTCTATAAAGCCTCCCTCCTTCCCCCACCACCATCACCACCCACCCCCTCCCACCCCACTGCCGGAGCTCTGTTAGCCCCTCCGATATGATCGCCGAAGCTCTGATGAGGCACTGCTGGAGGTTATCGGAGCTCCGATGAGCGTCTGTCGGAACTCCGTTGGGAGGGGGTGGTTGGGTGGGGGTTGTGGTGCAACTAGCGTGGACTTCAAAAAGTTAGAGAGTATTGGGTAAATGAGTATTTGAGGGACCTAGGTGTTTAAAAATTTATTATCTTGATTTTAGAGTCCAAAAATTATTTTTGAGGGACCTAAGTGTACTTATCTCTAATAATATTATGTGGCTGTATGGAACAATTGATGAAAAACTGAGCAAAGGGATAAACATTTGATTTTTTTTTTGTGTTTTGTTGAGTGAAGCTGTACAAATGTGCAACAATGTGGAACAAATAAATTATATAGTGTTAGTAATTAGAAAGAAATAAAAAGGGTAATATTGGTGTTGAATCAAAACTCTTTTTATTGATTTTTCTAAAGTTTTGCCCTATTTTTAACATGGATTTTCGTCCGCTCAATTAATGAATTATTTTGCTTATTTTGATCCTCACTTAAGGTTTATTTAACTTTCAACCATCATATTTTTCGTTTTTTTCCCCGCAATTTGATCTGTTAAGAAGTTTCTTTTCAAATCCGATCATTTATTTTGTTTTTTTCCCTTTTCGTAATTTTTTTCTCTATAACCTAGCTCCCAATTAATTATTTTAGTCCATTTTCTTCTTCTTTCGATTTAATTTATTTTTTCCCTAAATTTGTTCTGGTGGTTGTAGTGTTTTAATTTGCAACACATCTGCGAATATTATATATAGTTACACTTTATCCGTAGTGATTTCCAAAAGAATTAAAAAAATTAAGCCACATATACACATCTTTGTATATTATCTCCATTATATGTTTTAATAAAAAATAAAATTAAATTGCATTGAATTATTTTTAAAAAGTATCTTGTTCAAAACTAATAGTTTAATTACTACCGAAATCGGTGTTCTATAATAATGTTGTGATCGTAACTTTCCCATATTTTTAAATTATATTCATGAACTTGTATTCGTGTTTAATTAACAGTGATAATTTTATTTTTAATATTTATGTTAATTATTTGGACAAAGTCAATTACTTAATATGTTGTGGCTCATAATGTTCATATTTATCATTACTTGAAGGTCAAATACAAAATATTAGGGAAATATAAAAAAATATAACCCTGAAGTTTGGAGTCAATATTAATTTTATACCAAATATTTTTAAAGTTTAAATGTTAACTATAAATTGTAAAAATTATCTCAATTAAATTCACCATTTTTTTTCGTTAAATGAGTTGACGGTCCTTACCATAATTTCACCTATTCAACAAGTATGGAGTCTTACGTGTCATTTATCTTGTAAAATACAATTGAATTAAAAACAGTAACAATGTTAATATTAAGTAATAAAACCGTAGTTTAAAATTTTTATTTAAATTCTCTTTCCCTCGCTGCCACCACCCTGCCACTACCACAAACAAACTACCACCACCACCAATTACCTCCATCAGCTTCTCCTATTGCCACCATCAAAATAGCATTGACATGGATAAAACTCAAACCAAAACATATACATATACACATAAATATAAATATAAAGAAACACACACAAACATATACAAGCTGATCCACCCCTTCCTCTCTTATTATCCCCTAACGAAACTAAAATCCTAACTATATCCCTCCCCTTCCACTCTCCTCAACTCCCCATGTTTACAACCTGCTACACAAGCCCCTCCCCCCACTCCCCCCAAAATAAAAATAATTAAAAGAAAATAACCTCCCAACACACATTCTAAGCCCAAATCTGAGATGAGATGAACATATACCTATGTATCACTGAGAATAATGGATTAAAATTATAGTGGCCTTATTTGGTGGAGATTTAATTTGCATTTTACGTGTTTAGAAGAAAAAGGGAGTGGGGGGTTTCGAAATGGAGAGAGATGGGGGGTGGGGAGTAGCGACGTAGGGATTAAACCTGGCAAAATGAGGCACGACTCGACACGACATGAAATTATGAGTTAATGGGTTCAGTCTTATCGGGTTTGGGTAATTAACGGGTCAACACGGTAGATTCGTTATCATAACAGGTCGTGTTTGTGTTTGTACTCTTACACGATTAAACCCGTTTATACCCATTATCTACCATTAGTGGTACCGAGTTTAATTGAGTTGTGTGCCCCGAACTAATATTACACGCATTATAACCCAACCCGAACTAATATTACACCCATGAAGACTAATGGGTATTAACGGGTAATAATGGGTACTAACGGGTATTAACGGGTACTAACGGGTAATATAGGGTCACCCAATCCGTTACCCGTTTGGACCTGTTAATATTAACAGGTGTTAGCGGTTCGGGTCGTGTACCCGTTAATATTAACGGGTCATGTTAGGGTATTATCATTGGACCCGTTAGTCTTAACGGGTCGTGTACAGGTTAAGGGTGTTTTCACCTATTAACCCGTTAACATGACCCGTTAACCCGTTAACACGACCCTTTGACAGCTCTAGTAGGGATGTAGGTATTGTTGCTGGGTGGGTAGGGGAGGGCGACATAGGAGTGGGAAACGGAAGCTTAGTGACGGGGAATAGTATAAAGGGATAAAGCGTTAAGACAGAGAGAGTAAAAAGGGTTTTCTCATTTTATGTTTTTGAGTTTTTTTTAATTAAATTATATTTTGTAATTATTTTTTAGACGTATGGCATTATTTGCTGGTTATAATAGGATACTCTACCATGTGAGATACCATTTTAACAATTTCTTTAATATTTTTAACATTTGTGTAACAGTGGGAAGTCTAACTTGATGGCGACGGGAGTGTGAGTATCATTGGGAGCAATCAGGAGTATACCAATTTCATATCCTTTCTTGTTACGTCTACGATCTAAGCCCTTCACGATAGGTGCAGAGAATGTCTTCATATGGGAATTCAGAAATCCAAACCTCAACTCCCCCATGAGATTGTCGCTAACGTAGTCAGAAATGGCTCTTCCTTTCTTGGCCTTATACATAATATACGTGATACAAGTTCAGATAGTAACATCAACCATTGGTCTTCTTGGGACACGGGTTTGATAGGGGATACAAGCATGTAAGTGCCAGAGCTTTTGTGTGACCCAGACTAAAGCGACACGCGCTTTTTCGAACGTGGTATAGTTCACCTTATACCCTTCCAACTTTTTACTAGCATAGTAGATGACCCTATCTTTGTGGGATTCTTAGATATATTAGGATAGCATAGCACCCACTACAGTGTCGGTGACGGTGAGATATATGAGAAGGGGAATACCTTGTTGTGGAGGCATGAGCATCGAAGGTCGGGTGAGGTATCGCTTGGTTTTTTCAAAGGCTTCTTGACATGCCTTATTCCAAAATTCAATTGAATACTTCCGAAGAAGTTTGAAGACGGGCTCGCAGATAAAGGTTAGTTGGATGATGAACCAACTGATGTATTGGAGTTTTCCCAGGAAGCTACAAACTTATTTCTCCATTTAGGGCGGTGGCATTTCGAGAATCGCTCTTCAAAACATTTCTCGCTGATTATGAAGCCAACGAGTTTTCATTTAGTGACACCGAACACGCATTTATATAGGTTGAGGCATATATGGTATTATTGGAGTCCCTCGAAGAATTTTTTCATGACATGAATGTGACCTTCGCGAGTCTTGGACTTGATTATCATGTTGTCGACATAGACTTCAATCTTCTTGTGGATAAGGTCATGCAAAATGGTCGTAGCGATGCTTTGGTAGGTAGCCCCGGTATTCTTGAGACCGAATGGCATGAGTGTGTAACAAAATATTCCCCATGGGGTGGCCAAGACAGTTTGCTCTCGATGGTTAATATGCATCTTAATCTGATTATACCCAGAAAAACCATCGACAAATGATTTGAGGGAATGAGTGGCAGTTAGGGATGGCAATTTTCCTCGAAAATTTGGGGGCAGATACTCGACCCTATCAGGTAGGGTATGGGTATTAAGTTTCGGGGATCGGGGAGGGTTCAGGGAGTTAGAAAAATCATCGAAAAATTCGTGTCGGTTTCGGGTATAGTCGCGGGTCCCCACGGGAATACCCGAATTATTAATATATAGTAAAATATGTAATAAATATATAAAAAAGGGAACTAGTAAAGAAATTTTTGGGGAGGGGTGAGACTTGGACCCCCAACCTCTTGCAAATCAAGGGTTAGTGGTAACCATTGGGGCAAGCCCCTTTGGTTACAGTTGCTTATATTTCTTCTAACCCTACTATTTCTTCCACCTCCCTCTCACTCCCCCACAAACCAAACCCTGATCAACCTCCTGCTGACGGTCTCCTCCTACCGACGGCCTCAACTGCTGATTGACCAAACGCCCTCTTGCCCGATGATAACCCATGAACCTGGTACTACCGATAACCACTTCTATTTTGATTTCAATAATTTGTTTGTTTGGTATAATAAATATTTTTTTTGGACTTCTAATTCACTCATCATCGGATAACAAATTTTTTTGTTATAACATGTGTTTGGTATCTCACTTCTATTTCACTCATCGTCGGATAACTGTTTGTTTACATTTGTTTGGTATTAACCACTACATCAGTATGCCGAAATTTGTTTGATTATAACTGTTTGCTTGATGAATTGGTATCTCACTTCTATTTCATGCATTCATTCATTTATCAGATCACAACATTATGTGTGCCGACAACATTTTTGTTATAAACTAGCGTGTAAACTTACGTGTAGACCTAAAAAAACCATTAAAAAAATGTGGGCCATGTCACGTGTAAATGCTCCTACACTACATATGATAAGACTCCTATAGTACAAAAGATAAAGGCTCTAAAAAAACTCTATTACTTACCCAGAAATCTAACATAACACACTATAGAAAAACATTTATCATTCATTTTTTTTTTTTAATTTCAAATTGACAACTTCTTCTGGGTAAAGTTTATGGGATATAATTTCTTCATTTGTTTATCAAATAAATTTAAGCCACATTAATTAATTTTTTAAATTTCAATTTCATAATGTTTTTAGGTAAAGTTACAACATGTCCAACACATGGCGTTGTCATTTCGTTTCATGTTTAAAATTATCACACTAACATTTTTGATTAATTTCGCTCATTTTAATTCACGTGTTTTAAAGGAATTTGAATTAAATTTTTAGTTTGGACGTGTAGTCAACATCATGTACTATGTCGATTTTCATGTTGTGTAATCGCATCGTGTTTAAAATTTATTAGAAGTATTTATTTTTTAAATGAATTTGTCAGGTTTCATGTTTTAATTTTTTTAACGTTATCATGTTAATCTATTTAAATACTAACTCTCACACACCACTAACAGGGGTCAAAATTTTGAAACGAACATGATACGTTCATATAAGTAAATCGCGACATAAATATGTCCTATCTCGAACACGATCCAAGTAAAAGCGTCAGAACACAATATTTTATAAGCATAACACTACATGATATTTGATTACCAATCACGAAAACTACCATTTTGCAGGATAGTCTTAGAAATTAAGGATATTATGGTCATTTTTTTAAATTACATTTCGTTTTGTCGGGGAACGAATTTTTTTGTCGTTTTGTAATTACATACTTTGAATTTTTTGTTGTTTTGCGATTACATACTTTGAGAAATTTTCTTCGTGCCCAAACAATTATAATTGATGCATAATTAACGTTGAAATTTTTTTGCTGTTTTGCGATTGCGTACTTTGAAAAAATTCCTCGTCATACTCTAGTGTGTGTGTGTTTATATATATATATCAGACGTGATACAAAATTTTCAATGGGGTAGTACACCATATATCGAATTGATATGTTTACCATTATATATAAATTGAACCCAAATAGCTTTTTAAAGAAGCCCCTTAATACACATGTTGAGAGATCGAATCACACAAACAATGCAATACAATTCCTAGCGAGTCTATGTATAATGAAAGTAATACCAATTTCCATATAATTACACATAAATACTTAATTCATGTACAAATAAATATCTAAGAAAATATAAGTTTTTATTCTAGAAATAACGAACATACACAGTTCAAGATATAATGTTTTTTTTATAAGAACATTAGAAATAACTCTTGCCCTTCATGTTGGATATTATGAATGCAAATACAGAAATGGAACTCTTTATATATCTCAAAATTGTCAACTTTAATACAACAATGTAATTTCTGAATAGTCACTATAAAACTTCAAGGCGTGATGTCACTTTCCTAAATACAGTATTTGCCCCACACGAAGAATTTCGGTATACAAACGGGAATCAGCAAATCCGTACTCAAGATACAATGAAGCACTTGCACTGTCTGCAACTTGTATATTTGAAGACAGCCCTTGGATGTAGCAGCGAAGAACAGTCAATCAAGTTCTTATTCTGTTTATGTGCACAAAACAGAATAAGAGAATTTATATCTCCTGAAAACTGTAAGAGAGTAATAGCAGGGTATGGAAATCTGAAACTGGTTTTTGGTATCAATGTAATTCCGTTTTTAGGCAGCCTTTATTTATAGAAAATGAAAGGCTTTGTCTTCAAGAGTCATAACTGTTGAGTTAAGTCATTTCCGAACAGGTATGACTGTTAATTGCCAACAGTCTTAAGTCCATTCCGAACAGGTATAATAATACCGAATCGGTTTTGCACGGGTCAACCAAAAAGTGACCGCGCCCGAGATCCGACCCGGACGAATCCCGGCAACCCGCTACCACTACGGACACGAGGCGTGCGAAGTGCAAAGTGCGCCACTAGCGCCTCTACAGCCCACTGCCCCGCACCCGCACGCGCGCGCGCGCGCGCGCGCGCGTGTGCGTGTGCGTACGGTGCTTCGCACCGTATTGAGGTCTCTTGAATAGCCTCTTAAATGCTAGATGAATTAACTCTTCATCTTCCATTTGTACTTATTAAGTGTACAAATTCTTAACATTTTTCCAATGTGGGACTCAAAGGTTGCCCACCCCTTTTATAGCTTAGTGGTGACACTTAGCTTTGTACATTTTCCAATGTGGGACACTATACCCTTTTATATTTGGGTTAGCTTCCCACCTCTTCCTCACACTTCCAATGTGGGACAAGCTCTTAAGGCTTTTACACCCAAAAAACTCTTACTCTCTTATTTTAAAAATCTCCAACATTCCTCCACCATTTTCAAAATAAGTTTTGTAAATCTTTGATTGTCTGTAAGACTGTGTATAAGCATTGGTGTCTCACGACTTGAACCAATACCCTGTGAAGGTTCGTCAAGGTTAACCATGAAAGTATAGTAGACTTGTCTTTGAACTATCAATCTATATTGATTATCCGGATTTGTCTTCACACACAAATCTTTTAGTCACTGATTATCCATATAAGCCGACACATGAATTAGGCCTTATGTCTGTACCTTGATTTCATGAGTGCTTTAGAGTCAAGCCCAATACTCATAGGAAGCGGCACCACTTCCACACTCATATAGGTAGATTATCATAGGTGTCCATGTAACTTAAAACACCATAAATCTATTAAGGTTAAACCCATCCTCTTTCATTATTCATTACATGTTCTAAGCACTTATCCTTGGGATGTTAAATTTCATAGTGCTTACAATCACGTCGTATGATGTACTTTAATCATTGAACTTGAGACTTGAATATATCAAGTTTCAAGTTGAGTTTCCATCAAGAGTGATTATTATTAATGGGCTTTAGTCCCATCCCTATTGATGTCTTAGACACCAGTCCTCTTGCAAGACCTTTTGTAAAAGGATCAGCTAAATTTTGACTTGATTTTACATAATCCACTGTGATTACACTATCTGTAATCATTTGTCTGACATAACTATGTCTCAGGCCAATATGTCTAGACTTTCCATTATACACTTTACTATAAGCTCTGGAAAGTGTAGATTCACTATCACAATGTATAGATATTGGAGGCATTGGTTTTGGCCAAACTGGAATTTCAATTAATGAATTCCTTATCCATTCTGCCTCTTTACTAGTTGCAGCTAATGCTACAAACTCAGCTGCCATAGTAGAGTCAGCTATACAAGTTTGTTTCTTTGATCCCCAAGAAACAGCTCCTCCACCAAGTGTGAAAATCCATCCACTTGTTGAGGAATGATCCTCCCGCTCAGTTATCCAACTGGCATCAGAAAACCCTTCTAATACTGAAGGATATCCACTATAGTATATACCATAGTCCATAGTTCCTTTCAAATATTTTAATATTCTATTGACAGCATGCCAATGCAATAAACTTAGATTACTAGTATATCTACTTAATTTACCAACAGCATAAGCAATATCAGGTCGAGTACATGTCATGGCATACATTAAACTACCAATTACTCGTGCATATTCCAATTGTGAAATAGCTCTACCATTATTAGGGATCATCTTTAGCTGTGGTTCAAAAGGTGTACTAACAGGTGTGCAATCAAACTGATTAAATTTCTTTAAAATTTTCTCAACATAATGAGATTGAGTGAGAATTATATTTTTATCTTTCCTTATTATTATCATTCCTAATATGACATCAGCTACACCCATATCTTTCATATCAAATTTAGAAGACAAAAAACTCTTAGTATTATTAATGCTTTCTAAATCAGTACCAAGAATTAACATGTCATCTACATATAAACAAATGATCACACCTTTACCATTAGCAAATTTACTATAAACACACTTATCAGATTCATGAATTTTAAAACCATAAGAAATAATGACTTTATCAAATTTTTCATGCCATTGTTTAGGTGCTTGTTTTAGGCCATATAAGGACTTAATAAGTTTACATACTTTATTTTCTTGTCCAGGCATAACAAACCCTTCAGGTTGTTCCATGTAAATTTCTTCTTCTAAGTCACCATTTAAAAAGGCAGTTTTCACATCCATTTGATGAATCTCAAAATTATATATAGATGCTAATGCAATTAAAATTCTAATAGTGGCGGTTCTAGCAACAGGTGCATAGGTATCAAAATAATCAATTCCTTCTTTTTG
Source organism: Sambucus nigra (assembly GCA_949130495.1). NCBI lineage: Eukaryota > Viridiplantae > Streptophyta > Magnoliopsida > Dipsacales > Adoxaceae > Sambucus > Sambucus nigra. The sequence goes on along the minus strand of OX422213.1, from coordinate 657,759,584 downwards.
TGTAAAACCTTTAGCAACCAATCTAGCCTTGAATTTATCAATTGTTCCATCTATTTTCATTTTCTTTTTAAAAATCCATCTACACTTAATGGGTTTAGATCCTGGAGGTAAGTCTACTAATTTCCAAGTTTTATTTCCCAAAATTGAATCCATTTCATCATTTATAGCTTCTTTCCAAAAAGCTGAATCTACAGACTTAATTGCCTCACTATAAGTTTGTGGGTCTGTTTCAACGCTAAGAGTCAAAGCATATTGATTACAAGATGTGTTTCTAGTTCCTTCAACAAGATAGACTACAAAGTCGGGACTAAAGTTTTTTTCTTTCCTAGGTCTTTTACTTTTTCTAATCTCTTCTTGTTCTACTAGTGGAGTTTCAGGTAACTGTGAATGAGTGCTTACTTCTTTTTCATTATTAATTCTAGGAATAGAAGAAAACCTTTGTTCATAAAAAATTGCATCTCTCGATTCAATTATTGTATTTACCTCAACAGAATCATTAGGTTCACTAACCAAAAATCTATAGGCTTTACTATGTTGTGCATAACCTATGAAAATACACTCAACACCTTTGCTTCCTAATTTCTTTCTCTTAGTTTCAGGTAGTCTTACAATAGCTCTACAACCCCAAACTTTAAGATAACCTAAATTAGGTTTTCTATTCTTCCATAATTCGTAAGGAGTTTTCTTATTATCTTTAACAGGTATTCTATTCAGAATATGACATGCAGTTAAAAGTGCTTCTCCCCAAAAACCTTTACTTAAACCAGAATAAGAAAGCATAGCATTAACCATTTCAGTTAGTGTCCTATTTTTTCTTTCTGCTACTCCATTTTGTTGTGGTGTATAAGGTGCAGTAACTTCATGTATAATTCCCATATCTTCACAAAATTGAGGAAACTGATATTCACCACCTCTATCAGATCTAAGACATTTTATTTTAGAATCACATTGATTTTCAACTTCATTTTTATATGTCTTAAATCTATTAAGCACATCATCCTTAGAGTTTAAAAGATATACGTAACAATATTTTGAAAAGTCATCAATAAATGTAGCAAAATATTTACTACCACCTCTAGTAGGCGTTCCATGCAAATCACAAACATCACTATGTACTAAATGCAACAAAGATGTAGTTTTTTCTATTTTAGGAAAAGGCAATCTTGTTATTTTAGTTTGCATGCATATTTTACACTTTTCATTCATATCATTCTCATATTTAGGAATCAAATTTAAATTAACCATGAAATGCATTTTCTTTGTATTAACATGTCCTAAACGACTATGCCATAATGAAAGACAATCAACGATATAAGCAGAAGAATCCTTTTCATTGATATTGAGCTTAAACATGCCCTCATACAAATATCCTTTGCCTACAAAGGTACCATTCTTAGTCATAATAAATTTGTCTGACTCAAATACAAGCTTAAAGCCAAATTTGTTAAGAAGACTTCCAGAAACTAAATTTTTCCTAACATCAGGAACATGAAAAACATTGGTGAGGCTAAGGATTTTCCCGGAAGTGAATTCGAGATCCACTGTCCCTTTGCCTTTAACCGCAGCTGTAGATGAATTTCCCATATAGAGAACATCTCCTTCCACTGTTTCATAGGCAGAGAACAAGTTCTTGTCCTTACAAACATGCCTTGTGGCACCAGAATCAACCCACCAAGAGTTGTCTTCTCCAAGCATATTAGCCTCGGATATCATAGCAGCAAATTTTTGCTTTGTGTCTGATGTCCCTCCTTTTTCCTTTAGTTTCTTGAACTCACGACAATCCTTCTTGAAGTGACCTGGTTTGTTGCAATGAAAACAATTTCCTTTCTTCTTTTTGTTTGCTTTATAATTATTTGAAAAATTCTTCCGCTTGTTATTTTTTCCATGATTGCCATATTTTTGCTCCTTTCCTTCCTCCACCACATGGACCTTAGAAACAGAATTTTCTTGTTCCTCTTTACCATCTAGAATTCGAGACTCTTGTTCAATTCTTAAATGAGTCTCTAATTCTTCAAGTGAAAGATCCTCCTTTTTGTGTTTGAGTTCTTTCTTATAGTCTTTCCAAGAAGGAGGAAGTTTTTCAATTATGGCAGCAATAATTACATTATCATCCATATTTAATTTTTTTAGTTTGCAATGATTTATGATGCGTTGGATGTCATGAAATTGTTCTAGCACAGGCCTATTATCATGCATTTTAAAGCTTAGAAACTGACCGATAAGGAACTTCTTACTTGTAGCGTCTTCCGTTAGATATTTGGTCTCCAATGTTTCCCACAAAGTTTTTGCAGTCGCAACATTTTGGTACAAGTCGAACAAATTATCAGCAAGTGCATTGAGAATGTGACCACGACACAAGTAATCATCGGTCTCCCATTTTGTGCGTTGCCTAGTCTGTTCCACGGTTTCATCTTCATCTTCATTTGGTTTCGGTTGTGATAAGACATATACAATCTTCAATGTTGTTAGAAGAAAGTGAACCTTTTTCTGCCAACGCAGAAAATTACCACCATCAAAACGGTCCAACTTGACAAAGCTTTCTGTTATTTGTCGAAGTGATTTGGAAGAGTCGGCCATTTCCAAAATACTGTATTTAGATTGTTGGATATTATGAATGCAAATACAGAAATGGAACTCTTTATATATCTCAAAATTGTCAACTTTAATACAACAATGTAATTTCTGAATAGTCACTATAAAACTTCAAGGCGTGATGTCACTTTCCTAAATACAGTATTTGCCCCACACGAAGAATTTCGGTATACAAACGGGAATCAGCAAATCCGTACTCAAGATACAATGAAGCACTTGCACTGTCTGCAACTTGTATATTTGAAGACAGCCCTTGGATGTAGCAGCGAAGAACAGTCAATCAAGTTCTTATTCTGTTTATGTGCACAAAACAGAATAAGAGAATTTATATCTCCTGAAAACTGTAAGAGAGTAATAGCAGGGTATGGAAATCTGAAACTGGTTTTTGGTATCAATGTAATTCCGTTTTTAGGCAGCCTTTATTTATAGAAAATGAAAGGCTTTGTCTTCAAGAGTCATAACTGTTGAGTTAAGTCATTTCCGAACAGGTATGACTGTTAATTGCCAACAGTCTTAAGTCCATTCCGAACAGGTATAATAATACCGAATCGGTTTTGCACGGGTCAACCAAAAAGTGATCGCGCCCGAGATCCGACCCGGACGAATCCCGGCAACCCGCTACCACTGCGGACACGAGGCGTGCGAAATGCAAAGTGCGCCACTAGCGCCTCTACAACCCACTGCCCCGCACCCGCACCCGCACGCGCGCGCGCGCGCGTGTGCGTGTGCGTACGGTGCTTCGCACCGTATTGAGGTCTCTTGAATAGCCTCTTAAATGCTAGATGAATTAACTCTTCATCTTCCATTTGTACTTATTAAGTGTACAAATTCTTAACATTTTTCCAATGTGGGACTCAAAGGTTGCCCACCCCTTTTATAGCTTAGTGGTGACACTTAGCTTTGTACATTTTCCAATGTGGGACACTATACCCTTTTATATTTGGGTTAGCTTCCCACCTCTTCCTCACACTTCCAATGTGGGACAAGCTCTTAAGGCTTTTACACCCAAAAAACTCTTACTCTCTTATTTTAAAAATCTCCAACACTTCATTGTTTGCATATAAAATCACCATGTCCTATATGATAAGATTTAAAGCTCCAACATAAATATTGGAACTTTTTTGGGTCATTTCATTTCTCAAGAAGTTTGAGAACTAAAAAATGGGTGTGGAAAACGGAGAATTTTTTTAACAATTCAAAAACGAGTTGATTTTTATATGGAACCACAAAAAATATATCACAGAAAGAAAAGACATAAGATCTTTTCTTATAGTTTTGCACCATAAATAACTCAAAAGGAATAACTAAATCATAACTTCAACCAAAGAAAAAAAAACTTGACATCTTATATATTTTGCCTAAAACAACATATAATATTAATATATACATACAAACACAAATACACATCGTAAAAAAAATTGAATTGAAATTTTCCTCTCCTCTTCATCCCGTGTTTACCTAAAATTAGGTCGTAATAAAATCCTTTAAACTACAAACTTTCAACAGATATCATCACCTCACCGTCAATTTATATAAAATTGATGTCCTTACAAACACATATATACATATATGGATATCTCGAACGGAACCAAAAATGGGTCTGGTAAACGGAGCATTCTTTCTAAATAATTTCAAAAATGAGTTAATTTTTTTTAGGGAACCCGCCCAAATAGACCACAAATAGAAAATACATAAGATCTTTTCCTATAGTTTTGCTCCATAAAGAACACAAAAGGAAAAACCACATCATAACTTCAAGCAAAGGAAAAAAATAACATTTTTTATCTTCTTTCCTAAAAGAACATATAGTATCACACACAAATACACATCATCCAACAAAACATAAACTGAAATTTACTTATCCTCACACAAAAAAGTGATACGTGTTATGTATAGAATTGGTAAATGGAAAAAGAGAATATTTCATTAACTCCTCCCTAACTGAACCATCTCCCGGTCCCACTCTGCCACTGTGCAAATAATATGGTTAGTTATACAAATATATGATAGGGACATCGAAGAGGCTGAAATCAATACCATACCCATTTGTATTTTGAAAAGCCAAAATCAAACCTACCAACATGTAAAAGTAATTTCTTATACACATCTCATTGAGCGTTAAAGTGCTATTATATATTTAAACCAATTTCCTGTTCTATTATGTATTTAAACTAATTTCACCTCTAAGTTGCAGCGAACTATATAACTATAGGTATATGATATGGACATTTAAAAGAGGCTTAAATCAGTATCAAACACATTTCGATTTGAAAAGCCAAAATCAAACCTATCAATATGTCAGAGTAATTTCCTATACACATTTCATCGAACATTTAAAGTGCTAATATATATTTCAACCAATTTCGTGTTCTATTATATATTTAAGCCAATCTCACCTCTAAACTAGTGGGCTATATAACGTAAAATAGTGAAAATGAAAAATTAACAATAAACCAAACTCTATTGTTTAAGGGAGCTCTTATCAATATCGTAGTATCGATTTCTGTTAAGATTGGAAGAAAATAATGAAATATATTTTTGCAAGAAATTAAATTTATTATCAACAAATAGGAGAAAAAACCTTTCCTGGTGGCAAAAGGCCTTATATTATATTTAAGAACCGATTTCTCCTCATTAGTTATAAACAGAAACGAGTCAAATTGAGAAGACTTTTTGGTTACTACCTGTCGATTTTGAGCATCTCCAACCCCCATGTTTTGACTGATGATTAAATCATCGTCGATGTTGCCTAAGAGATTGAATGAGTTCCTAACATGCACATTGAAAATTTAAAATTGACTATTTCTAAAAAATTTCCAAATGAGTCTTCAAGAAAAGAACGCGCTTTAACTAAACTATTAGACATATTGAAATCATAACCGGAGGAATTAGGATTAGGAGTCTCAACATATAAATGAACCCCTTTGATAAAAGCATCCATTTCATCTCGCAAAGATTCAACACGATGTGCCGAAATAGTGTAATTTATATTTGGAATATCCTCTAAAGGAGGCATTTCATCATAATTTTGTGATTCTTCCTCATTTTAGATAATACCTTCTCTATTCTTTGGAAAACCTAATTTCGTAGCCCTTAAATGATTTCTTGAATTTTTTGAGAGGGAGTGGTGTTCAAGCTTACTAATACGTGTTTGGGAGTCACATGACTATTAGAAACATCTTCCCTAGTAACCTCCATGTGTGTAACATCAATCTCATTATTTAAAGTAAGGTCCATATAAAGCTTAGCCAAGTTGACTGAATCAACTGTCGCATCTGATAAAAGAATTCCAACAGTGTTTCCATGTTCATTATCCTAAAAAATAGCAGTCTATTTGGGATTTGTTTTAAAAAACTCCCGACTTTCCTCACTTATATTTCTAACCATTTCACTGATAGAAAATATGCCACCTGGAAAAGAACACCCACGATTTGGAGTTGTGTGGCTCGAATCCATGCTTTCGTGAGAGTGAAGAGATTTTTTGGAGGAAAAATTTAGAAGTGACTCATAAACAAGTTTAACATAAAAACTTCCATTACCTTTTTCAACAAGAAGTTTTTAAAGAGGAAAAGTACTCATGTCCATTTCAACAAGGATCGTAGCATAGATTCCATAGGATATTTTCAGAGTATTTTTATCAAGCCATAATAGAATATTAGCTCCTCTTGCTATTTGTAATAAGAGACGTGGATCCCAATACTCTTGAGATAAACCAAAGAATATAATCCAAACAATGACAGTGGATGAAACGTGGTTGTCCCGGTGGAAATCAAGATGGAAATCAAGAGACCATTGAAAGATTTTAGTTGATAATTTAGAGCTACGTAAAGATGATACCTTATTCTTATCAAAGGGTAAAGAAAATCAAAGATTATAGAAACCCGTGCCAATATGTGTAAGTACCCATTCATTATGAAGCTGCTAGACAGTGGAAAAAAGATCTTTTAAGTCTTCTAATTTCCATGGATTATCACCTTTGGAAAGAACAAGTCTGTTGACGAGCTGCAATCAGTGATGACTTCATCGTAAACCTCATCAAGTAGTCGAACTGCAAGAAATAGAAAATCATACCTCTGAAAATAGATAGATTTGACGATGGGAAGAAAAGGATTTGTGTAACATTCGTGTATTGGATATACGTTTTAACTAATTCGCGACTCAGGATATTCATATTTATGAATTAGAATCTTGAAATAAATTTGGAATACTGATAGAATTTATTCAATGCAAACGGCAGATGGGTGGGAGATGTAACGGTAGGGAGAGTCGAAGAATAGGGATAAGAAGAGACGCAAATGTGAGAGAAACGAATGGGAGAATATGTGGAGGGAAAAAAGAGATGGTTACAAATAAATCCCACGTGAACACTCTCAAAACGAAGCAAAACATTTTATAGTATAAAATAGATTTAAATAATGTTGATAGAAGGAAAATATTTAGGTGAAATGAATTTTTTATATTAAAAAAAAGAAATGAATTTTTTTATATTAAAAAAAATGGGTTCCCCAGAGGGAAACCGATACCCATTTTAAAAGGGGATGGGGATCCTCGAACCCGTTATAACGGGGAATATGGCGGGGACGAGGAATGATGCCAGGAGGGCGAATCGGTTAACAAATCAAATCAGTTTAGTTAGCCAGCAAATCGGTTCTCTTTTGAAAGTTGGATAATGTTGTGCAGAATCGAATTACGAAGGCGTGAGCACAGGTTTCATATTTTTCTGACTTTTTTGAACTAGTTATGAATTTTATACTAAAAGGTGTGTAATAGCAAAATTTTAAATGGGTGGTTTTGGATTTGGCTTTCCTTTTAAAATTTTAATTTAGGGGAGGCTCGGTTTTACTATCTGGCCTCCCTTGCCTTTTGGGTTTTTTCGTGGACCATAAAGGTTTTGACTTTGTTTACGGAGTTCGATAATTGACATAGGACTTCTGGGAATGGGAATATATAGGAGTGATTATAATTTACCTTTGGTTGGACATGAATAAAATTCGGGTACAAGTTTACGGGTGAATTGGGGTGAATAACACTCAGGTTATAGATTATGAAATCAGGTTAGGATTTCAAAAAGAGTTAGGCTACGGGTTTCAGTAGAATAACTTAGTAGCTAGAAATATGAGATTATTGAATTAAAATAAGTACGTGAATACTTGATAAATTGGGAGTCAAGGAAGGCTCGGTATTTATGGCCTAGTGTTACGAGTGATAATCACGATTAGTCGGTTATATGTATATGTATACGTACCGAGGGTCACTATATGTATATATGAATATATCTCTGTGTGACTAATATATGTGAACATACCTACTCTAGATATACTATCGTTGGAGGTTACACGTAGTGGGAGACCCACCCTAGCATGACTAGCTGGCGTTGGGTCGATTCCCTAGTCACTTATCTCTTCTTCTCTCTATTTTTGCTCGAGGACTAGAAATGTTATGTTTGGGTGTGGTTTGATAGGCACCCAAAAGTATTTAATTTATGAACCAAATAAATGCATTTTAGTCACTCGTTCATAATAAAATTGGCCTTGTGTTCGTATTTTATTATTTCGTAGGTCAATATGAAGTCGCTGTATCAAATTGTGCTAATTCGACGTAATTGCGACAAAGTAGCGGTCAAAATCATTGAACAAAGAAATCAATGCGGTCGTGAAGAAAGGAGTCCATTTTTAAGCTTGTACCGATGAGTTCCGATACCCTAAACACTTGCCCGTACCAAATCTAAGCCTAAACTGATCCCGAGCCATTACCCGAGCCTCGTGTGTGTTTAGTTTGTATTTTTATTATTTTTATTTGAGTCATATATAATTTTTTAGGATTTTTATATTTTATTTGCATGCGTATAGTTGCGTATATTAGGGGACTTTATTGTGCGTCGGGCATTTTCATATTATTTGTGTAAAAAGAATAGGTATATATATTTTATTAGATTTTCATTTATTTTATTTATTTTTAGTTTTTATTAGTTTAGTTTTATTATTATTGCTTTATTTTATTTGTATTTATTTGAGTCTTTTATTTTTAGGTTAAGAATTTAATTTATTTAGTTTAAAGATTTTATATTTTTCTAGGTTTATTGTTTTTATTTTCAATTTAGTTTTTATTTTAGGTTGTACGTATTTATTTTATTCTTTTTTGTACAATCTATATACACACACTTTACCATATACACCCATACATACTATCCCTACACCGTTCTCTCTCCTCAACCACAATCCTTGACGAAACCAACCCACCTCCGAAACCAGCCTTATACCTAGACCTGTCAACGGGTCGGTTTGGGTCGTGTACGGGTTACGGGTTACGGGTCAAAACTCCCTAACCCATACACGACCCGTTAAGCCTAACGGGTCTAATAACAATACTCAAACACGACCCGTTAATATTAACGGGTACACGATCCAAACCGTTAACACCCGTTAATATTAACGAATCATTTTGGGTCGAAATGGGTAACGGGTTGGGTGACCCTATAATACCCGTTAGTCTTCAATACTTTAAAAATAATGGGTTTTAATTGTAATTTTTATTGGGTATAGATTGGGTGACCCTATAGCACCCGTTAATCTTTAAAGATTTAGAAATAATGGGTTTTAATGGTTATTGTTATTGGGTACGGGTTGGGTGACCCTATAGTACCCGTTAGTGTTAACGGGTGTTAACGGGTAGAAACGGGTTAAAACGGGTACAGGTAAATTTCCAAACCCGAACCGTTAGTGTTAACGGGTCTACCGTGTCAACCCGTTAATGACCCAAACCCAATAAGGGTTAACCCATTAACTTATAATTTCGTGTCGGGTCGTGTCGTGTTAACGGGTTATCGTGTATTTTGACAGGTCTACTTATACCTCTGGCCATATCCAAAGAACTTCCATTAAAACCCGACTCCAAATAGCCTCCCCATACCTCAACCCGTTTTGACCCATGACCTCAAAACACAACCACGTGCCATAGCTCTGACCCATTTACCGGCATAACCCATCTCCCCTGCTCCGACACCATAGCCTCTACCTGTAACCCCCTGCTCCGATCAGCTCCTAACCCGATTTCAACCTAAACCCACCTGACGAAACCCAATCAACCCACTACTCGAATTCCTTACCTGCCAACCCGGTTCCGAACTCCAACTAGTTGGACAAAACGATCCATGCCCGTCCTATTCTCCTTATCCCTCTGAACCAGCTGCAAACCCAATCCACACCAACCCGAATCCAAACTAACCCATTTGCCTTCGATAAAAAATCCCAAGAAAATAGGAACCATGCCATCTGCCAATAATTTCTGCGTGCAAAAATCCTTGACTTGCCAAGATGAAATATATAAAACCTCAACCGAAAAATTTCAACTCGTGGCTTTTAAAAAGGAAGGGCAACTTATAGAAGGAGGACTCACACACCGCAGAAAAGGAAAGAAAATAGAGAGACTGCAGAGAGAGTCCAATACCATATTTTTACAGTTAGGAGCATAAGAAAATTTTTTTAAAAAATAGTTTAGCATTAGAATAATTATAAGTTTAGTGTTTGCTCTTATTTTTGTAATCAAGTGAAGTTGTGTGAAGCGTTTGGACGCGATTCAAGGAATCAATTCGAAAGGAGGCCTTTTTGTATTATATTTCTTGCTCTTCTATTTAAATTCTTATTACATGTTTGTGATTGTGCTTGATTATTTAATTATGCTTGCCTAGTCGTCATGTTCAAGGGGTGGGATGAAACGCGTAGGATGTTAATTTAATTAAATATTTATTTAATTGCTATGTTTTTAGGCTAATTAATTTTGAATAGCCACAATTTAATTTATATAACGAGAGTTAGTAAATTAATTTTAAAATTAATATTTGATTTTAGGAATCAAACTAGAGATTGGTCTTTTTCCCAAAATTTAAATATTAATTATGTGTGTAATTCGAAGATTCGTATAATTTTTAATAAATTAATCTTAGCTGATATTTTGTTAAAAATAGTATGAATCTTAAATTTTTTTTGTATAGTAGCATTTCCAAATTAAATTGCTAAAAATGATAGTATTGAATTTATGATTGTAACGAAAGTTAAATTGTAAATTTAATATCATCTCGAAACATTTGAAATGAATAAATTAAGAAATTAAACAAAATTGATCACGCGGTGTAATCCCACCTCTTGTATCTTCTCACATTTCTAAACTCGATTCCATTTCAAATTTAGTTATTTAATTGCAAATAATTGATTCATTTTCACTTGAAATTGTTTTTGAAAAATTAAAAATTAAAATAAAAAGATTTTAAAAAATTGGAATTGCAAGTGTTCATAATAATTGTTTCTTGATTCGAAAGTTGGATTGATACTCATACTTACCACGATACTAGTTATTTAACAAGTTTTGTAGGTAATTCAAGGAAATTTTGAGACTCGGCGTTTGGAGGCAACGACATATACCGAAAAAGAAATAGACGAGAGATTAGGTCAAGAGGTTTAACATGTGAGGGTAAGTTAAGTGATTAATAGTTAGTCGGGGTAGTATAACTAGGGAATTAAAATACATGCGTTAGGTGCGCACTATATATGATTAGTGAGGATACTCTCATGTGAGTGCAAGACGAGATAATTATGAACAATTCTACTTCATTTGCATTATTGCATTTTAAATACTTATAAAATATTTCAAATTGTTTTGGGCTCTAACTCGTATCAAAAATACTTTTTAAAAACCTTTTAGGTGCTTAGCCACAGGGACGCCAGACTTAGCTATCCTTCCAGTCAGACAATGTTGTAGTAGATGTGGATGCCTGCAAGGATTTATTTTATGCTTCTATCATTGTTATCTAGATAGGATAATTACTTAATGTTTAATTTCGGTAATGTCGCCCAATTAGATAGTTCTTATATTGTTCAGACTTTACTTTATTTTCGTATCATTGGCTTATTGTTTTTGGTTTCACCAAGAGTTATTTGATTAATTGATTTATTTCACATCATCAGTATTTAGTCTATTTTTGTGGTGAACGTTTAGTTTAATTGGTTATGTTTATTCAAATGTTGGATTGGTGATTTAAATTGTTGAATGCTTTTATTAAGGCAATTTAAGAAGATTTTAAGATTTAACACCAAGCCTAATAGGTTATTAGTAATTAAATTGGTCTTCGACAGTGATGCTAAGAATGAACCAAACTGAGATTCTTATTTTATTTTATTGGAAGATTGATCACCCGTTATTAGAATAAGCGGGGTGTCACAAATGGTATCAGAGCATCAAGTTCTAGTGTCCTTAGGATTCGTACGCACTTATTAGGTTTTCAACATTGATTTTCTTTGATGTAGATCCCTATTCCTATGACCGTTACTTCATATTACAGTTTTGCATTCTCCTTCTATTATGTATAATTGAAGTGAATCTCATTCAAATTCGATTTGATTTCAGATGCCAAATAATAGGAGCGGATAAATCTCGGCCCTCAAGGAAGGCCATAGAAAGAGAGGCTCAACTGGAGCCGCAGACTATTTAGGGGATAGTGCCCGCAGTAAAGGTCGTCACTATTGTCACTCAGGTAGTCAATGCGATGATGACTACCATGGAGCAACAGTTTCCCCCAGCACCACGACATCAGCTAGTGTTGCCAATTCAGGCTCACCCAGTGTCGTCAGTGTGGGAGAGTGTGACACCCTGCCTAATTAAATACCGGGTGATCAGTCCTATATCAAATTAAAACAGGTTTCTCATCTGGTTCATTCTTAGCATCACTATCGAAAACTTTTTAAAACATTACTAACCACCTAGTATTCAAAAAGCCGATGTCAAATTTTTAATCTTTTTATTTAACAATCAACAACAATAGAACATTATTACATAAATGCATCCCATGCAATAGTAATATAAATCCATCCACAATATAAAAGACTGAAATGAAATAATATCGAATAAACCATCGATTACAAAATTAATTATAAAGTCCAACCTGAATAAAAGCCTGAATACAAGGTATGACTATTGTAAATGCAATAACTGTGGGCAAGATGCCCGAATAAAATGCTGCCCTGCACCGTACACTAGAAATGAAGTAACTAAATCGTCTAAGTCCAAATCCTGTAAGCATCCACTAGTGCTGCAGCTACGCATCCCTAGAATAGATCATCATGTTTGGCGTCCCTGTAGCTGGGCACCTAAAATGTTTTGGACAAAGGTTTTGCAAGTACGGGTCAGAGCCCAAGTAAAAATTATTTAAAAAAATTTATCAAGTACTTAAATAACAGTTTAAATGAATGGTTATTAGATACACATGTTAGGTTACGATCACTCCCTTGAGTTCCTCATCTCTCATCTATAATGCGCACCTAACGTTTGCTACTCAACCCCACCTAGTCAATTCTAGCCAATCTAACTTGGCAACCAGTATCTAATAAACCCAAATCAATCTAGCTCCTTTGTACCGCCCATATAGCACGCTATCGAATACCCTTAATAATTAACATCTCTCTTGTGTTATTATTAAATCCTAGTTACCCTTTCTATGTAGGTTATTGTTCAAGCTTTATCATTTAAGTTTCTCTACTTAAACTTTATTTTAGATATTCACTAACTATCTTCCTACTATTCACACATTAGTAGTTTCATCATCATATAGATATACCCTATCTAAGCTCCCTACTAATTACTCTTTAGTAGATTAATTGTTCTTTAGATACATACTATCTCGTCTCTCTACTAACACATAAGTAGATTATTCGTGTTGTATATATTTTACACACCATATATACTATAAGTACACACTCTGCTATTATATTCTTGTATCACAGATTATGGGTTATTAGTTCGTAATGTTACCCCGACCCCAATAGTTAATCCATATACATTGGTTCAGAATATTACCTCGACCCCAATATTCAGATTAATTTTAGTTTAGATACACACAACTAACTAGTTTGAAATCATAAGTATGCTACCCATAACTCATAGCGTCCACCCGTATTTCCACGCAAATACATTTATTAAATATATATATCCAGTTCTCTTTAAGATGGGCAAGGCTTTTCAAATTTTAGGAGTAAGTGTTCACGTACTTAAGTAAAATAAGATTTCACTATCTTTCTCGTCCACTGATCTCACACAGCAGATAATTTCACAAGTATATATATTCACACTTTATAATGTATATATATAACACGGCACCTCCCAGACTCAGCTGCGGTTCATACTGTAAAACATATCGAAGGTATATATTTATCATCCATTATATATATACTAGTACGGCACCCCTAAGCACAATTGCGGTGCATGCATACTCTGCTATCATGTCCGGATACATTTCTCGTTGTACAGGGGACTATTGGTTTGGCTTCTCTCACGAACCCTATATATCAAATCACACATATTGGAGGTGAACATAGTTCCAAGTCAATGGGCTACGCGCATACTTATGCACCCACACTGATAGCCCGTACCTAAGTTCTATGTTCTAGTGGTGCGGATCAAAATCCCCACGAAGGCTCCTCAAGATATGATCGTCCGCAACGCACAACCTCCACTAAATAGCAAGCAGTGTAGGTATGTCATACACACAATAAATCAAATTATAGATATTTTTTCCACGTATATATCAATAATATCAATAGGGCATACGCACATCACATATCACAAGTCTCATACGTAAGATATTTGCATCCCGAATATCCCACGTATTAATGTATTATTACTTCAATCATATTATTGGTATTCACTCCACCTACATATATATATATATATATATATATAACAACAATAGGTCATACACACATCCCATATCACAATCCTCATACGTAGTATATTTATATCCCAAATATTCTATGTATTCCATAATTTATAACTTCGTTTATTACCGTACGTTCCCGAGTATTTCTCACCACTCGAAGGGTATCCTTTATTCCACATATAATATCATAAGGTAAATTCTCTACCCCCTACTGATCTAAGTCCTCGTTCCTCTCGAATTCTCTTAACTCGAATTATCCTTCAATTTAGATTTTTTCTCTCTATTAATCTAAATTAATTTATCCCCTAAACTTCCCTTGTAGGTCACGCATAAAACCCAAACTAGGACTACTGGTGTTGCAATATAATTCTTTTATATTATAAATTAAATCCCACAAATAACTTCTGAATGATTTCCAAAGGTCCTAAACAAAAAGGAAATTATTGGCCAAAACTAGGCAACCGAATCGATTAGAAATTTTTTTTGGCAGATTAAACACCCTATAGTAAAATATCATTTACTCCCTCTACAGAACTCCGATGAGTCTAACCTTTTTATGTGTTTTAACATTTACCTAATGTCTCCCTCTTTCCCTTTTTATGATACCACGGGTTTTAAGCATTATCACTTTGTCAATGTGACAAACCTTATCTTTTATCCATTTTTACCCAAAATTAGACTGATGGGGTCTTAAGATGGAGCCTAAACTTTAGGGCCCTGAAGTTTGTCAAATTCCCCTTATTACCCTTTTTTATCATACGTTTGTGAAAAAAAATTGTCCTTTCCTTTTACTTGACACTAGAATTCCAAGCACCTTTCTTACAACATTACATCAATCATTTTATGTTCTAGACTATACCCCTTACATTTTATGTTTTACTACATAAAATAATGTTCAACACTTAACATGAAGATGTAGATAACTACAATGTATCTGGAGTCGATACCTTGATAGATGTATATCACGAGCTGATCGGATCGAAAAGCAATCTAAGTGTGAGGTTCAGTCCTAGCCCCTAGTATCCATAAAAAGGGGGTTAAAACCCTAGCAAGTAACTTAGCTACGTAACTCAAAGAAGTTATATGCATAGATGATAAAGTCATAGTTGAATTATTTAATGAACGATCCAACCCATAAACGTAGTCTCACAATATATTAGAACTATCTCATTTTATACCATTATTTAGTCATTCTCATTAACTAACCAGTAAGTAACCGACATGCTCAATAATTCGTTAACACATAACCACCATGTGCTCCTTCCTCTCTGCCATCTCAAATACATACGGTTTGCCAAGTTTAAGTAATCACAGGTTTTAGTATTAATTACATTCATTAATCAATTATGCTCATTAATTAATTACCACGTAACTGACATGCGCCCCTTCATCTCAGCCATCTCATAAACATGCGATACGCCAAATTTAAATAATCACATGTATTAATATCAATTACCTTCATTAATCAATTATGCTCATTAATTAAGTACCACGTAACTGACACGCGCCCCTTCATCTCGACCATCTCATAAATATGCGGTGCGCCAAATTTCAATAATTACATTTCACGCCCTCACGCCACCTGGTATTCGCATGGCCGGGAAATCATATAACACAATAATCATACAAATTACGTCTCACCCCCTGACGCCACCTGGTATTCGCATGGCCGGGAATTAACATATCATAATAAACCATAATCATCACGTTTTACGTCCTGACGCCACCTGGTATTCGCGTGGCCGAGAATTTACAATTCGTAATATCGGGGTGTTCTTCCATGGTACCCACCCATTTATTTCCATTTAATATGTTCAATTAATTTTGACATTTTAACACGTAATTATTCACTCCGATAAATCTACTCAAACATCAATTATCCCAGTTACCCCGACTTAGTTGTACCATTTAGAATTCATTACACATTTTTAAGGGATTTCGTAAAGAGCAAAAAGGGATAAACATCATGTAAGTGATTCCTTGTAACAAAAAGCATAAAATTGAAAGAATATAAATTGCATTAATAAATTTAAGTTGTCACTCCTACCCGTCTCTAAACTCCGTGCGTGGGACATCTCACAGAAGTGAAATCCAAACAATGAACCCTCCCAATACACTTAGGTTTAGATAGAGTAGTTGCTAAAACAAATTATTTAAGTTTTATTACGTGAGAGTAGAGCAAGAATTTAAATATCTACGTGAGAAATCTTCGAAATAATCTACACTACTATTCAACAACCAACCAACCACAAACATTTCCCATACTCCTTCTAACGTCTACATAAAAGAACATACATCAACAATAGCATGGTTTTGATCATGGGTTCATATTGAGCTCTTACATAAAAGGGACACGTAGTTATTTTATGTGAGAGTGTTACATCATAGGGGTTCATAAATGCGTATCAATTATCCCAAGTCATTTATGAGAACACGAGAATTACATGTGATAATTGATTAACTTTGCAAATTTATAATTTGGCACACTTATTTAATTTCAGACCCTAATCATGCATCTAAGGTTCGTGTGTCAACCCATAAATAAATAAAGTATGCGAAACAAGTTTAAGGAAAAATCCCCGCAGGGCAAAACCTTTTATTTCACTATAATAAGTAAATCGCAACTTACACGGATTACAATGAAATACAGTGACACACGAATACCCGCAGGCGTCGGTCGGTGTCGTCGGCAATGAATCCACACGCAGCGAACCCACATGAACCTCAGTCCAATCAACAAAGGAAGAACCGCAACACTCCTCAATGACATGCAGCCATAAAACTTTGTAGAGACTCCCTCAGCAATGACACGAAGCCCTCGGTTGCAAAGATCTCTCCACAAAGGTTTGAACAAACTTAAAGTTGTGTTATTGGGTTACCAAAAAGATTCACAAAGGTTTGGCAATTGTGTGAATCAAAAAACCTAGAGTCTTGGGCTCAATAGGTGAAGACTTAGAGTATTTAGGACTCTGAATATCGTCTTGAAAAGTCTTGGAAAACAACTCCCAGAAGTTGCCTTAAATAAGAAAACTTTGAGCCTAAAAAATCTCGAACAGATCTGGCCGAATTTATCCCAGGCAGACCGGTCCGGCTTGGAGGCGGATCGGTCCGACCTCGGATCGGTTCTTTTAAAAAATGGCTTCTTCGGTTCGCTTTCGGTCCGGGGTTTACTGGATCTGCAGCAAGCGGATCGGTCCGGGTAGAGGGTGGACCGGTCCGGTGGTGGATCGGTCCGGTAGGGAGGCGGACCGGTCCGGCTTTCCCAGAAAGATAAAAACTTTTAAAAGCCTCATTTTGCTTGAAAAAACTTACTTCTTATTTTTATAAAAAACATTTTATAAAAATTTCCCAATACTAAATATGAACTTTAAGGAACGTAAAAACGAAATTTTACCAAGTTCATTCTCGCAGAGGCTATGATGTTGAAGACACTTTGATATTCGGATCCGTTGATGTAGATGCGATCTTGAATTTCTTCAACGGTGTAACGGCGTATGACATACATATTGATAATGGACAAAAATGTCCTTACAAGAATTTATAATGACTTTATATCTTTTATTACAACATGAATAAGGGTCTCGTAATGAATCTCATCAATTTGTAAAATATAAGTCAAAAGTACTACTCCTAAGATGCAAGGTACAACATTATTGAGCACTTTTAGAATATTTTAGTTCTAAATAGATAAATAATAAAAAAAAACTCACCACTTCTCTCTCTCCCCGCACTCACCATACGCCGATATCTCTTCCTGCATGGCGCCTGATCCTCCAGCCCTTAAACCTCCTGATAATGACAGAAATCTTTCCAAAAGCTTCGCCTCCTTATTATCCCCTACTTCTTCTTCGATTACTCTTTCTCCTAAACAGTGTACATTATTCAAAGGAGAACCATCTGTTGAGTTTTCAAATGATGAAACAGCACAACTGGCTCTTCCTTACAAATACTCGCTTATTAGCAGATTCAATTTTGGACTGTCCATCAATGGAGACAATCCGTAAGTCTTTCTATGGATTCTCTTTAAAGACTTCATTCTCCATTGGTTTGCTTGATGACCAACATATCTTAATAAGATTATACTGTGAAGAAGACTTTTTGCGATTATGGCTTCGTGAATAATTGTTAATCTTTAAGGCTCCTATGAAAGTGATGAAGTGGTCACCAGATTTCATTCTGGATTATGAGTGCCCTGTCTTTCCTATTTGTGTGTCTCTCCCTCATCTCCCAGTTCATCTTTTTGCTAAACCTGCCCTTTTTGCTATTTGCCAGAGGATTGGAATCCCCTTGAAAATGGATGAATCTACGTCATCAGTCTCCTGGCCTAGTTAAGCTCGTGTTTGTGTTGAGGTTGATGTTCTAAAGCCTTTAACTCATCGTATATGGATTGTTAATGGATCCAAAGGTTTTTGGTAAAAAATTATTTATGAGAATATACCTTCTTTCTGCGGCACATGCATGCAAACTGACCATTTGACCAGTGAGTGTGATGGTGTAACAGGCGGTTTTGAGAGTAACCCTAAACCAGCCGTCATTATTCCGGATGGTAAACCCCAAAAGGCAGTTGGGAAAATTCCGGTAATGTCGAATAAAGTTGTAACAACTTGGCAAGAAAAGAAGAATATTCCAACTGGAGTTGTTCTCAACGATAATTCTTTGACTAATGATCCTAAAAATCAGGTGGTTTCCAAAATTGAGATTAAACAAAAAGGCAAGTGCCAGATGATTTCAGATGTCTGCCCTAATAATAATGCGATGATTAGTGGAACTGTCGAAATAACTCCTCATGGTCTAGCGTCTTCTTCAGCAACTGGTGCTATTCTATTTGATTCAACACTCATACCTCAAGGTATTGCAGAACCTGATACAGATCACAACTCTGAGACGGAAGGTGGTATTTTTGTTCACAACTCATTCGATGCGCTTATGGAAGATTCTGAAGTAGAAGAGGGTGAGATAACTATTCTTCCAGCTGTCCAATCCTTTATACCAAGATGTCGTTAATCTCCAGCTAAATCAGAAAATAATCTTATTCCTGATAAATCTCATGCAATCTTATTACCTCGGTGGAATACCGCGGATGATATAGACTCTTCTACTTTTCACCATTCTTCTATCGATGATTTGAGGGAGTTCTCTAAACAGTTGCAACAAAAATATGCGCGGCTTAGGAACACTCCTAAACAGCTGGAATCGAATGCTTTAAAGATTAATGAGATTGATCAACTTGAGGTATTTACTACTGTCTCAGCTAAGAAAGAAGAAGAAGAATAAAACGACTTCATTGTCAGTGATCAAAACCAGGTCTGCTGCTAAAATGTCTCAAACTCATCTTCTTAACAAATCCTTATGATTAGTGTCCTTTTCTGAAATATCAAAGGTGTGGAGAATAATGCCTCAATCAGAAGACTTAAGAAGATAATTAATAAATATAACATTTGTATGATTGCTAGTCAGGAGCCAAAAATTGATGAAGTAAACCTTTCCTACCTCTCGACCAAAATAGGATTCTCTGGGCATGTGTCTAATGTTGGGGGTAAAATTTGGATGTTGTAGAATCTTAACTGTCTTGTGGATATAGTTAGAGATATGGATCAAGCCTTGACTGTGTCATTTTCTTTCCCTAATTCTCCCAATTCTTATTTGGTCACTTATATATATGCCAAATGCAATAAAACTGATAGAATGGTTCTTTGGGATGAGACTAAAGCTATAGCTGGTCTGAGGTATGAGTCTCGGGTTATTGGGGGTGACTTTAATATTGTGGCTAATCAACAGGAAAAAATGGGGGGTAACGCAGTTCATAGTCAGGCTATTATTGATTTTAACTTAACTATGATTCAAGTTGGTTTACAGGAGGTTCCATTTTCAGGCTTGGTGCAATAATAGAGATGGGAATTCTAGAATATGGGCTCGTCTAGACCGTGTTTTGGGTAATGATGGTGGGTTTAATAACAAATTTTCTTCCTCAGTTGAGCATCTATATCGTACTAATTCTAATCATGCTCCCCTAGTTCTTAAACTAAAATTTAATGATGATTCAGTTCCTAAACTATTCCTCTTTCAGAATATGTGGACCACTCATCATTCCTTTTTGGAGATAGTTGATAAAGCTTGGCATTGCGATTATTATGGAAACCCCATGGGGATCTTTTCTTCGAAATTGAGGAATGTGAAAGAAGCTATAAAGACATGGAATAAAAATGTTTTTACTAATATTTTTTCCAGGGTCCAACAAGCAGAAGATGATGTTGTTCTTAAGGAAGCCATGTATGATATTGACCCGTCTCCTCCAAATAGGGAAGCTTGGCAGCTTGCTAAATATCAGTATAATAAGGAGCTTAAAGTTGAAGAAATGTTTTGGAAGCAAAAGGCTCGTGTTAAATGGGTCAAAGATGGGGATCTTAACTCTAAATTTTTTCATTCGGTAGTTAAGAAGAGGAGGAATAAGCTTTTTCTACACCAAATTAAGAATGATGAGGGTGTAATTCTAAATAAGCCTAATAAAGTGGAAGAGGAAATCGTTTCTTATTTCCAAGATTTACTTGGGGAGTCTTCAGTTTGCGGGGAGGAGAATTCGATTTTTGCTCACATTCAAAAAATGGTTAATTCTGAGGATAACCAAAAGCTTACTATGGTGCCGGATGAGGAAGAAATCAAAAAGTCCATTTTCTCCATGGATAAAGATAGTGTTGCGGGGCCGGATGGTTTTAATGGGAATTTCTATCAATCTTGTTGGAATATTATTGCTAAAAATTTTGTGAGTGCTATTCAATCCATTTTTGTTGGCAAAGATATTCCAAGAAGTTGGTCATCCACTAATCTAGTGCTTATTCCTAAAGTGGAAAAACCAAAAATTTGCTCTGATTTGAGACCCATAAGTCTTTGTAATTTTTCTAATAAAATTATTTCAAAGATTTTAACTAACCGCATTGGTTCTTTACTTCCACAAATTATATCTACATCTCAAGCAAGTTTTATGAAAAGAAGATCCATCTCGAATAATATCCTTCTAGCTCAAGAATTGTTATCTCAGCTCAACAAAAAATCTAGAGGATCTAATGTGGCGGTGAAACTGGATATGGCGAAAGCATATGATAGGATATCGTGGATGTTTCTTCTCAAAGTGCTCGAGTCTTATGGCTTTTCAGAAACTTGGATCGATATGATTTGGCGGGTTATTTCTAACTGCTGGTACTCAATAATTCTCAATGAAAAATCTTGTGGGTTCTTTAAATCCAGTCGTGGAGTTCGTCGAGGAGACCCGTTGTCGCCAGCCTTGTTCGTTATAGCATCTGAAGTCCTAAACCGAGGTATCCACAATCTTATGATTCAAAGTTTAATTGGTCACTTCTCTATTCCCAGTGGCTGTCCGGTAGTTTCCTCGCTTTCATTTGCTGATGATATCATATTTTTCCTCAATGGAAATGTTAAATTTTTCAGAAACTTCATGATGTTTCTTATAGCTTATGAAACTCATTCAGGCCAAAAGATTAATAATTCAAAAAGCTGCATTATGTTCTCTAAGCACTGTTCTTTGCGGCAACGTCAATCTCTCCTTGGCAAGTCTTGCTTTAGACAGACATCTTTTCCAATCACTTATCTGGGAGTTTCGCTATTTATTGGTAGGAAAAATCACAGTTTATTCCAACGTATCATTTCAAAAGCTGTTGACCGGATAAAAGGTTGGAACTATTCTTATCTTAGCCAAGCAGATCGCTTACTTCTTATACAAACAGTTTTGCATTCCATGGGATTACATGTATTTTCCAACATTCATCCTACTAAATCTTTTGTTAAGGACTTCCAGAAAATTTGCTCGAATTTTTTTTGGGGCCAACGAGACGAAATCAGTAAGCATCACTGGGTTTCTTGGGAGGTGATTTCACGTCCAAAATTAGAAGGTGGTCTTGGACTCAGAGATTTAAATGATATTTGTAATGCATATGCCTGCAAAATTTGGTCTCAATTCTTAAATAAAAATTCTCTTTGGGCCAATTTTATGCACTACAAATATAAAAAACTCGCTTGTGTTAATTTCAGGGGTGTTCCTACATTTGCTAGTGCCACGTGGAAGAGAATGCAATCAGTTGAGGAATTTATTGAGGAGAATATTTCTTCTTATAACCCAAACTGGTTTAAGTCAAATTTTTCTCTTAAAAAGACTTGGGGATTAATTAGAGAAAAACATTGCTTACAATTCTCATATTCCATGATATGGGATCCGAGGATCATTCCAAAAGTTTCTATTTTCTCGTGGAGAATTCTTCATAAAGCTCATCCCCTGGACCTTAATCTCAAGCGCATTTTTATTCCTATGGTCTCTAAATGTCGTTGTTGTATGATGTCTCAAGAAGAAGATGACGATCACTTATTTCATAATAGTGATATTGCTACGGAAGTATGGTTGCATTTTGAAAATTTGATGGGCCTTCGTCTTCAGAATTATTCTTTGAGAGCTAAAATTATATCTTGGTGGATTAACTGTCGGGGGAAAAATATTAGATCAATTCTTTGCAAGATTCTTCCTCTCTACATTTGTTTGCAGATATGGTGTTCCAGGAACAAAGCTAATTTTGAAGATAATTCGATGAAGCCCATATCAATAACTCAAGTCATACACTATGATATTGTTTTAGCATTCAAAGCTAGACCTTATAAAGGCCCTTTCTCTAGATTTTTTAGTTCTTACATTGATGATTTTGATATTTCGTTCTCTAGATTGTAAGCCCCCAGAGAAAGGCTTTTTTTCTCCTCCTTTTAATATATCCTCATTTTTCTAAAAAAACATAATAATTCTAAATAAATTTCTCATTGTCTATCCTGGTATCTCATATTATAAATTTCAACAAACTGGGTCATTCCAAAATTATCATTTTCATGCGTTGGGGTCAACAATTTATTTTTGTAAACTAATAGGCTCGACATGAATTTTTAAGTATATAAAAAAATATATATAAATTCACCTAATATAACATAAGTTAGGGTTACACACTAAAAATTTAGTTTAGGTGAATTTAGCAAATACACACATAAAAAGAGAGGAGTAGAAAGGTAGTTGCCTCCAAATGCGAACTATGAGATCTTTGAAATTGACCTCGAGATGGCCTTTGAAAAAGTCTTGTAATACCCTTTAGAAATAATTAAGGATTTGGTTTGTAAATTTAGAGAAAATGGGGTGGAAGGTGGATTTATGGGACTTAAATTCGACTCTTATACAGCTCGCCTCAACTCCGGAATGGGGGAGTAAATGATTATTAGTCAAGGTGTCGAAAGCAGCAGCTAGCCTCTTTTCTAAACCCATCGGCTACAGGCAACATTCTCTCATCTCACCCAATCAATGATCTCTCCACACACCTAACTGTTTGTTCTAATTTTTTAGTACCTCCACGGTTACAAACCCCAAGTCTAATTTATTTCTATGTGGTCGGACACTATAAGAACTCAGGTATTACTAATACAAGGCCCACGGCCTAATTTAACCATTTGCCACCCCCAAAAACTTTAGTTTAAGTGATCATCCCTTAAAAATTATCATGAGAGTCCAACCCCCATTTCAATAAACAGGCCAGCCCAAAAGATTCCCAAACAGATAAGTGTCCCTTAATATTATTAAATAAATTAGATTAATTTCCTTGATAAATTTATCATTAGAATTTATTAATTATTTACAATAAAGTTGATAATGAAAATTTCAATATATAATTCTATTAATTTTCATAAGCATATCACATTGGTTTGATTCCACCAAATGAAACATATTTCAATTTAAATTACCAATATTAAATCATGTCGTCTTCTCAATAAATTATTATTTTAATTAATAAATGCTCAGAAATAAAGGGGTATTACATTTTCCCCCTCTAACAAGAAGAATTTCGTCCTCGGAATTCACACAAAAAAAATGCCTACCTACCTCATATTATTGTCTATTCATTTCACCTCCCTATCAAGTGGATTCATCCTCACTATGGTGACCCACTGAAAACAAACAAACGGAATCTCCTCAGTTCTCAAAGTCTGGGCCCTACGGTCTAAAATACAAGTTGGCTCCTTAGTGTACGAATCATTGGCTTGTAATTAGATATAGTATAAATATGTGGAATGATACACGATTTCACCCGCATAATGGTTTAAGGAGTATCGATACATGAAACACAACATGAACACTAGCTAGATGATTCGAAAGTGACAACCGTAGGCGGGAGTTCCATGATCACAAATGACCCAACATACATCGGGGATACTTACCCTTACTCCCAAAATTTATTATTCCCTCCTCTAATGGCACCTTGAGAAGTAATTGGTTATCTAATCAAAACTCTTTTGCCTACTCTGGGTTATTTTGGTTCGCTCACGAATCATCTCGATCTCCTCTGTAGCCTCCCAAGCGAACGCGAGCCCGAACAAGCTACTCTCTCTTAGATCTCATTAACGCATCGTTGGCTTACACGACCTCCCGTACAATGCCTCATACGGTGCCATACTAACGAATTCTGATAATTATTATCGTACCCTTGAAATTTAATGCACATTCCTAAAGCATATTATCCGAAAATATGGTTCACTCAGTTCAACTTCCTATTCGTCTAAGGCTGGTATAACATACTCACATGCAACTTGGTCTCCACAACCTCCTGGGTAGTGTCCCAGAAGCAAGATACGAAAGTCATATCCCTTTTTGAGACTATAACCAAATGTACTTCATGCAATCGAGACGCCAAACAAATGTGTATACTGCTCTGCAAAAAAAAATCGTGTGAGCTAAAATGAAGTGTGCCACTCTCATTAAAAGGTACACTATAACCCAAATAGAATCGTGAGTACTTGGTGTCAAAGGCAACTTTGATGATGAAATCCATCAAAATGTTATCCCACTTTCACTCGGGAATGTGTAAAGCTAAAAGCTTACCGGACGGTCGTTGATGACTCACCTTCACCATCTATATGGGACACAAACATAATGACGTCCAACTTCATCCGGGACCACTAATATTATCTCTTCATATCTTGATATATCTTATCTCCACCAAGATGCATCGAAAAATACGGCCCATGGAACCCTTGCATAATGACTCAACATAACTCTTCTCCTTATGGCACAACTAACCTCCACTTGCACCGCCATCCACCATATAAACTGACGGTGTAAAGAGGTACACTGGTGGTCCAAAAATTTCGGCCACTCTCCCCTTTCAAAACACATGATTTGTCTTTGCTCCAATCACCCCTACAAGAATGTCAGGAGGCACGGTGATCACCCCGATAAGCGTGTTAGCTAACTTACTAAGCACTTGAACGGAACTCACATCTATCAATTGAAGTGAGGGCAAAGTGTCACAAATTTTGTCAACTCAAGGCCTCTGCCACCACATTGGCCTTCCCTAGGCGATGCTAAATTGTAAAGTGGTAGTCTTTAATAAACTCAAACTATCATCGTTGTCGCATATCCGAATCCTTCTGCGTGGATTAATATTGAAGACTCTTGTGATCTCTAAAAGCATGAACTTATCACTCCACAAATAATGTCTCCCAACCACTCCTAGGTGGGGCTGAAGACTGTGACCGAAGTCATCTTCTCCTTAAGAGTGTCAAATGCACATTGAAACCTCATAATCTTCGAAACATCCTCAAATAAACCTCCAATGATACCGACCCATTCCCAAAAGCTATGAACCTCTATAAGTGACATGGGTTGTCTTTAATCGAAATGGCCAAAACCTTCTTTATACATACTAATAATCCCAAGTCCTAAACTACATATCCCAAAAATTCTACCCCTCATTTTTAAAACTCACGTTTACGAAATTTCACATAAAAATCCAAATATTCAGCATGGCCCCCTTGGCCCGTGAATAAATCAGGATGTCACCAATGAAGATGATGACTAACTGACCTACAAAAAATTGGAACTCCCTATTCATCAAATCCATGAATAGGGTGGGGCGTTGATTAACCCAAATGTCATAATTTTTGAATTCGTAAGAACCATTACGAGTAACAAAGACAGTCCTTAGTACGTCCTCCCCTTATACACTTAACTAGTGGTACTCCGAACGCAAATAAATCTTCGAAAAGAAATCAAACATCCTGAAGTTGATCAAAAATATCATCACTCCTCAGTAAAGAATACTTATTCCTCACTATCACCTTATTCAACTATTAGATAATTAACACACAAATGTAGTGAACCATCCTGCTTTTCCATAAGAGGACGGGGGTTCCTTAAGTGACATACAATAGCGAATGAACCCTTATTATAACAATTCCTTATTTTAGACGTAATCTGATTAATAAAAATACAAGTGTATAAGGGCACCTAACTCAGGCCTACTCATAACTACAATGTACCTCTCCTCACCTGGTTTCGTGAAAAAGGTAGTCTGACCCCTACCATTTATATATGGTCTTATACTTCACAAATCAATTTATACTCGAGATCACATCATAAGAGTGGGAGTCTACAACTAACAAATTAGCCTCAAGATACAAGCTATTGATGTAAATCATCCCATCATTATAAATCTCCAAAATAAGAGTAGACACACCTACTGGGGTAGCTATCAATAAATATCCATCACAATTTATCAGAAGAAAACTAGTAATCCCCATAAAACAAAGTGATACGAGCGAGTGTGTGGTAACATAAAACGCAGCGTACACACATAAATACATTCATACCCAAATACACACACACATACACACTGTACACACACACACAGTACACACACAATACACGCATACACACAAAAATATACACACGCATACACACATACAAACAAAAATACACACATATATACAGATTCATAAATACCCAAATACAAAATATTAGGGTTTAAGTGTTACCTTTGAGATTGAGATTGAAAATGAAAGGGGTTGGAAATCGCCGAAATCGCCGGAGAGAGGGAAATGTTTAAGGGTTTGGAAATTTTTGAGTGAAAAATGATAATTGGTTCAGGCTTTTTTAGTATAAAGACACTGGTTACGGTGCTGGGTGACCAACTTGCATGACCCTAATTTTTTTGCGGCCCTAGTCCATGACCAACTAGCATTGCAAATTTAAAATGGTCATGGCTCAAAGTTGTGACCCTATTGAACATAATTGTGGCCTTGATCACGGATCTGGTCACGGCCTCAGTCCGTAACCCATCTGTGACCACAATTGGAGGGAAATTTGGCGCGAATTTGGCACCATGATTAAACACCGACTTGAATCGCAAATCAAGCCTTCAGACTTAGTGATCGATCAATCCTTAAGCAGGTCTCATTAAGAATTATCAAAACTTCCAACCAAATATGATATATATGATGGTGATTTATTGTTATATGTTAGTATGATCATTAGTTTGGCAATATCTCGCACACTGTTTTAGTAGTTGGTTTTCGAACACTATGCTACATATGTTAAACGATTATACAAGCCCATGTATGCCGAAGTCGTGGATGATCATGCCAGAGTGTGGCCACCTTTTGGTTGAAACTTACAAATGTGTGTGCGTCCTCATCTCGAAGAGACATTATCTCACATTTCTACCGATGAGATATGAACAAATCGTGCATCCAATGTTCATGGAGATTGCTCATATTTTTTGGAATCACTTTGTCGTTTTGAAGTCGAAGCATGGTTGTCTGATTCCATCGGTAGCAAGTCACTAGCATAATTGTTCATTTCTCGAAGCAAAACCTTGGATTGATAAATACGCGGATCAAGTATCAGAGTTTCGAAAAATCTTCTCAAAGGATTTAGCGACCAATAATCAACCTATCAACATCAACTAGTTGTGGATATCATTTATTTTTTGAAAACATGTAAAATTGTTTGGATTAAAGTTGGTAATGTATTAAACTTGGTGATGTATCAAACTTGTTAATAATGTATTGAATTTGTTCGTAATGAATTAAACTTGTAAATATAAGTTGGTGATGTATCAAACTTGTTGCTATTGTTGGTTATGTATCAAACTTGTTGTATTAAACTTGGTGAGGTATCAAACTTGTTGTTGTATTAAACTTGGTGATGTATCAAATATGTTTGTAATGGAAGTTGGCTTCATTCGCTACAAACATAGCGAACAATTAAGCTTCACTCGGCATGATAATAGCGAATGAAACTAGATCTCCAACAAAGTTTACCCATATTTAGGAATGTTTATCCCGAACCAAATCCATTCACTATGTTTATGCCAAAGCCAGAGAAGTTTCTCGCTATGTTTTGTGACACCCCGCCTAATTAAATATCGGGTGATTAGTCCTTTATTAAATTAAATCAGAATATCCAGTTGGTTCAGATTATGCATCATTATCGAATACTTTATTATTAAATACTAACCACCTAAAATTTAAAAAGGGTGATGTCAAAATTTTATCTTTTAATTAATATAAAACTAGGTTAACGAATAATTAAACATTCACCATTCACACCAATCTCATATGATTGGAAATAACTGCAATAATAAATGTAACTCGAGTAAACACTTTCAGTCTAAGTACCAAATACAATAATCCAATAGAGATAAACCAACAACTGAAAGAGCAAGTAACTAAATCCAAAATCTTTGAGTATCTGAATAGAAAAGGAGCACCATGCCCTAAATAATAATATAACTCAAGAGGAAGAAATGATGGACATAGAGGCGTTTACTACCACGGTCTTGTAACTTCCATAGCAACTACAGCTCGTCGAATGAATGGAACTCCTATACTTGGTGTTCTTGTGGCTGGGCACCTAAAATAATTTGACAAAGAAATTTTTTTTGCAGAAAACGGGTCAGAGCCCGAGTTGTAAAATAGTTTAAAAATCAGCAAGTGCTTAAATGAATCAATAGCACATATATTATTCATATTAGATTATCTCACTCTCACTTGAGATACTCACTTGTTAACTAATGTGCACGCCTAATGCATATACCAACCCATCCTAGTTATGCTACCCCGCCTTACTAGATTGATAATAAATAGAACTACGCCAAGACTCTCAAGTGATTAACCATATCGCCCGCATCCCGCATGAACATATGTTAAGGATAGCTACATAAGTATTCAACCGTTATTCTCATAACACTCTTTTTCTCATTAAGTTAATATAATAACTATTATTATTAGCAAAACTACTAAACACACAAAGTAGAATAAATTACAGGTATATGTATATCTATCTCTCTATATTTATATATACAAATATTGCACCCTTGGGTTAGGTCCCCCTTGGTGCCAGGCATACTTTGCTATCATGTCCTGGTGCATCGTTCATTTCATAAAGGACTATAGGTTCAATCTCTCGCGAACCATCAAAACAAACACATATATTGGAGGCGAACATAGTTTCAAGACGATGGGCTATGCACATATATACGCACTCATACGACCGTCATCACTATCATTCTCACAAATAGCCCGTACCTAGGTTCT
Organism: Sambucus nigra; assembly: GCA_949130495.1. NCBI lineage: Eukaryota > Viridiplantae > Streptophyta > Magnoliopsida > Dipsacales > Adoxaceae > Sambucus > Sambucus nigra. The sequence continues at coordinate 657,729,880 of OX422213.1, read as the reverse complement.
ATGCTCTAGTGGTATGATTCAAAATCCCCCCGAAGGTCCCTCAGTATATAATCATCCACAACGCGCAACCTCCACCCGATAGCAAGCAGCGTAGGTGTGTTATACACATAATATTTCAATCAATACGTATACACACAACTTATCATATGCATTGGGTATTCACACAACCCAAATCCCCGAATTTATAAGTAGTATTATCATCCCTACTACTCACAATACACTAATCGTATGATTTATCTCTCTATCGTATATACTCCTTAAGGCTCTCTTATTCCAACATATTCCCTGAGTAATCACACACTCATCTCACCTCTAGACTAGCAATTTAGGTCACTCAATGTTAACGTGGGTCATTTCTCTCACTTGAATCAACCTAGAAGGATCTTAACTCGTTCGGGCAAAAATTAGAGTTTCTGACTTCTCCTTAGAAGCTGGGAATTCTAGTTCGAACGAGGGTCTCACTTTGAACGAACTATAAACCAAATCTCGTTAGTAATCTTGTTAGAATTCTTGTTCAAATGAGGTCGTTCGAATGACCTGGCAGGTCTTCGAACGAAAATTTCGAGATCGTCCCTGTCTTCCAAAAATTATGTTTTCCTATTTCATTCAACAAAAAAATCACTTAGAACTCGTTCTAATTCAAATTCAACAACTCTAAAATATATCCCCTAGCTTTATAACACTTTCTCATCCGTTTTTAACATCAAATCCCTAAAATTATAACATGAATTTCAATTAATTTCTCAAATCTTTAACAAGCCCTAATTTCATATATTCACCATTAATGACCCACAAAACGCAGACATGATTTCGTGGTTTCAACAAATACAATTCAGACTTCTAATCCCCAATATATAGTTATTCCACTACATACAATTACTATATCACATACATGAATAAATTCCCAATTTCAGTCCCAATTACATGATAATATGATTTAACCATCAATTAAATTAACATGAATCATATATGCTCTAAAATCCAGCAAGATAAACACTTGCCTTTTTGTGAACTTCTGATTCGCTGAATAAAACTGGTATAGGGGGCTCTTCACGATCTACGTGTTGGTGTGATTTTTGGTGTGAGAGCTTGAGTCTTCATCCCAGAGCACCTATGGAGTTCTTCTTCTCCCTCTTTAGTTCTCTCTCTCTATCACGTATGTTTGAAAACTGACAGATAACCTATTACCCGCATACACTTCTTTTTTAATTATCTATTTTCGTCCATTTTAATTCTCCAAAATCTAAAAAGACCAAAATACCCTTCCGGGGGTGTCAGTTTGGCCTAAATTGCCCTGAAATCCAAATAAAACACTCGAGTAGAGTTTTCTGACTATCTCGACCCTTCCGGACTCATCGACGCACTTGAAATGATCATACGAATTACTTAAAAATAAATTATCTTTTTAACCCAATAAAGTAATACCGACACAACTCATGCGCGCATCCCAACTAAGTGTATTACGACTACAATTTTTTTTCACTCTTGGCCATAATAATATATTCGTAATCATATATTACTTTACTCGCTAAGTAATATTCAACATAATTATCGCCAATAAATATTAACTCTCGTCATGCTAGTAATTATTAAATTTAAATCCGGATTAATTATAAATAAATTTTCTCCATTTAAATTAATTAATCATAATTCCATAATTAAAATAAAATCCCTTAAAAATACGGAGTATTACATGTTTGTAGCGAAGAAACTAGGTATCAATTACAACAAATCCCATTGTTAGGGATGTTTAGCCCCGAATTAAGTCCATTCGGATTGTTTATGCCGAAACCAGAGAAGTTTCTCGATATGTTTGTAGCGAATGAAATCTCAGTTTCAAAAAATTCATTTCCATAGTTTCAAACACTGTAAATCCAAAGTTTCAAAAAAGATTAATGTAATTGATAAGATAATTGCAATTGCAATGAATCATAGTGGCAAGGTCAAATTGCCATTGATAATAAGATAAATACTATACTCATTGCAAGTCCAAAGTTTGAAACTTATAAATGTTTGTAACAAACAAAGCAATTCCAAATATATAAATGCAATTAGTTTCCAAGAAAGGAATAATACATTATACTGAAACACACTTGCGCGCAAAACAAACATATATATCAACCACTTTCAATCGGATTCTATTTTCCTAAAGTCATATATATATATATATCAACCAACTTTCAAAAAATAACAAAATGAGGTATTAATTATAACTTGCAAGAATAAAACTAGGTATCAAGGCATCCCAAAAACATTCATTTTCTTTTTCGTTTTGCGCTCTCAGTAACCTTATCATTTCCTTTGCCCTTTTCAGTTTCTCTTCCCTTTTTCTCACTTTTATTTCTACATGACTCTTCGATGATAATCGACCGGCCCACCCCAATAGCTGCAACAAGTATATCGTACGCTTGAACATTGCACGCAAGCGGTGCACCGGGATCTGTATCAATCCCATCATCCATGTTATTCTTCAATAATTCCATCGCCTTCCACACCTCGTTCGCCTATCGAAGATCATACACGTAAGTACGACAAATTAGTTCGAAGCAATGAAATGAGTAAAAACGAAAAACTTAACACAGATGTTTTCGTTTGTTTAGACTGACGGAAAGTAGGGTTTTGAACGATAGGATGGGAATTGGATAGGTACCATGGCATGTAATCGATGCTACAGTCCCAGGGACTCGATACAGGCCCCGACCTAGACTTTTCAGAAACAAGGTGGTCTTACCAGTTTTCCTGGTACCATTTCTGCATGTCGAATTTAACCTTGTATCGGGCAGCCTTGTTTCCCCACTCGTCCCTCAAAGGTGTCACGGGCTTGTGGGGTATGATTTGGAGTCAGCCAAACTGTCTCAAAAACCGTTTCGAGTAGTTTGGCTCCCTACATCAAAATAGATAATAATTCCACTATAAAACGATATGTCGGGAAGTGGATAAGCATCCCTAGCATCCTTATAGGGATCCCAAAATACCTACAAACAAACAAAACAGAATTTTAGTTAGAAGAATATTTAAGTTAAAAGAAACCTCATACACTTATACTTAAAATAAATCACTTGCATGCCCTACAGACATGTCATCTAACTGCTCACGATATTTGATTAGATTTTGAAAAGCGTTCTTCTGGGAGGCGGACTGAAATGCCCAATGTGTAATCCTAGGCATTGTGTCATCGAACTCCATGTTGAGGCAGTCGCCTAACCCAGAGAAGTGCTCATAGAACCACGATTGCAAGACATCCAAAATGAAATTAGAATATGAAATTACAAAATGAAATTAGAAAGATTACAAAACTAAAATATTAGTTACATGAAGTAGAGACAGGCAACCGCTCATTTTCTCAACACCGGAGCGAAAGGCCAGGTCGAGCTGTCTATAGACGTGTGCCAGGATACCATTCCCCAGGCCAACTTCCCCACCTTCTTCAAGTCTTTCAAAGCTTGAAGGTGAAAGGTAGAAAAAAAAATTTTGTCTTATTAGGGAAGATAGTGCACCCGATAATGTAAAGTAAATATGCCCTGGCACAGTAGTCTTTGACTTGAGAAGTTGCATTCATGTCCTTCGCTTGTTGCTTAAAATTCGTCGTAAGACAGTTCAAGCGCACAACACACGACTCACTAAATTCTTGTTGGGCATCCCCCCTTGTAATGCCCAACGTCTCCACTACTAAGTCAATAGCAAACGGGACCTCAACATCCTCCTCCTCCTCCTCAACTGATGTGTGCGAGCTACACAGAGGGTCACCAACTATAGGTACACTCAGGATTTGTGCTATGTCATCGAGGGTGATAGTCATCTCGCCGAATGGCATGTGAAATGTGTTGGTATCCGGATGCCACCGCTCGACAAAAGATGAAACAAGGGCGTAGTCTATGTACCCGTGGCTATATTTTATCAACCCGTTAATCTTAGCGCGAGATACCCCTCATTTGCACACTTTGACAAAGATCATTGAATGCCCACTCATGGATCTTAGTCCAGTGATTGATGCAAAACAACAGCACCCGCTTAACCTATAATAGAAATAGAATTTATATCAAAACTTATCATAAGGAATTATATAAAACACTAATCATAAGTTAGATAAAAAATTTCATTACCACTGAACCAAGCCATATGTCGTAAGCAACATGATCCTTAAAATGTTTCAACAAACTCAAATCGTTGGGACACCCATAAGCCGCAAACGAGGGGCTAGCTTTAGCAACCTTCTTCTTCTTATTGTACTCAGCGGCGGTCTTGTGTAGAATGCTTGATGGGTTTGACGGCTTAGGGGCATCAACATCCCCCTCAGTGGGAGCATCATCGTGAGCAACATCCTCCTCCTCACCAAGACCCTCTACCCTCCTCACCATGACCCTCCTCAGCGGTCTCCACATGTCACTCCACCACGGTCTCCCCAGGTACCCCCTCCACAACAGCAGTGAAATCCCCCCAACTTCCCCCTCTTCAGGAGTAGCAACAGCAACAGACAAATTATGGATCTCTTCATGACGCTTCTTCTTTGAGGCAGTGACCGGCTTCCTGTTGGCATGGGAGTAGCATAGGAGTTTATTCATAGATGACATGCATTAAAACAAAGAGGATTAAACAAGGGTATATGATAATGAATATAATGCCATCATATATGAAAGCTTCTATTATATATGATAATGCAAACTACTATTGTATATGTTGGTCAAATATGCAAAGTGCCGTCAAAGTTGGTATTAAAGAAACAATTGGCATCCTGGGGTTTTTTTGTTGTACATATGTGAAAATATTATACTGTCAAAATTGTACATAGGTTAAACTATTGTACATAAATAGAATGCCATCAAATATGCAAATTGCCATGAAAGTTGGTATAAAAGAAACAAACGATAAACAATTGGCATATATGATGTCGAGGTTAAATATAGTGTTCATTCATCAAAAACATATCGAGATAAACAATGTATCACGGGGTAAAGCAAACGAATGAATTATATGTTAAACTAAGGGTTCATTCGGCATAAACATACCGACAAAAAGGCTATGTTTCAGGGTAAATACAACGAATCAATTTTAGGTTTAACCAAGGCTTCATTCGTCATGAACATACCGAGAAATAGGATGTGTTTCGGGGTAAATATAACGAATTAATTCTAACCAAGGCTTCATTTGTCAGAAACATACCGAGAAACTCAATCGATTCGTGCGATTTATGCCAAATGAAACCCTAATTCGAAACTTATTCGTTTTTTCAATAATCTCACTGCAAGTGTTGGTTGTCGTCGATTGCGAAAGAAAAAAAATAGCAACCTAAATGAGTTCAATAATGCCACTGTTAATGTTGGTTGTGGTTGACTTGCTTCAGATGCAGTTCGTCTTATTCAGTGAGTTCAAATGCAGTAACAATAAGTTCAAATGCAATTTTGTATGTTCAATGAGTTCAAATGCAATCGTTCAAATACAGTTTATCGATTTCTAAGTTTCATACATTATATATAGTTATTTTGGGGCCACAATTGATTAATGTCAAATAACTATTAGGATTCCAATAATTATTTTGTTCAATGTACCAACTTGAATCTGTAGTTGAAGTTGAATGAATTTGAAGATGAAAGTTTGAAAGTTGAAGGTGAATGATTTTGAAGGTTTGAATGTGTAGAGAGAATGGGGAAAAGTGTGTAAAATGAATTTTAAAACTTTAAATATGGGGTGACCCTCTAAGTGATATTTGGAAATAACTATTAGGTTTAATTGGTATTTTGTAGTAAAAAAATTGTGGTAATTTGAGTATTATTTGGGATGCCCCTTAGAAACTCCCAAAAAATTTATGCTTTGAGAGGTATGAAATTTCAATATTTTATTTGATAATAGTACCATCATAGTTTTCAAAAATAAATTTTAAAACTTAAAATCTTTTCAAAACATCAAAAAATATTTTTCCTTCCTTTTAGTGATTCATGCCAAACAAAATCAGGTGCAGACACAATATTAAAAAAAATAAAAAATCACAACTTACCAATACCTAGATATGTGTGCATTAATGCAATGGTGTTGTCCTGTAAAATGGTATAAGTTAGTACATCGCATATTCAAGACACAATTATACACAGACCTAGGTTTGTATGTTTTGTTAATCCTAAATAATAAATACAAACCAAAGGATGGGTATAAATATGTCCTTCCAACAATATTTATCACTATAACTTTGAAGTCTCCTTCTTAGAGCAGTGTATATTACTTTACTTGCAAAAGCTTCTTGAATGATTATCGAAACATGTGGTCACAGGTCTGTCAGTCTAAATATCTACACTAGTTACATATGTTTGATTAGAAAGCTAAAAACTCCAACTCACATACGAGGAAGGGCTTAATTCATAGTCTTGATTATTTTTCGATTCAATAGGGAATTGGAGATGGCAGTATGGTTTCCTTATGTAATCTGCGTGTGTGATTATCAAAGCAATCAAATTAAAAACTTTGCCATGGGTAGATCCCAAAAGAGATTGTTTTGTGTAGAGTAATCAGGTTGTGGATGGAATACTCTCTTCAAAGTTTGTCTATAATTTTTTGACTCGCCATAATGGAGACAATGAGCCTCATAAATGGAAATGGATCTGTTTGTTTAAAACTACCGTAGAAATGTTAATATTTTATTTGGTTAACTTATCATGGTAGTTTAGAAATAATTGCAGATTTTGGAGACATTAGTCATCTTCCAGGTTGTATGAGATGTAAACATGTTCTTCAGTCCATTATCCATCTTCTTAGGGACTGCCCTTTGTCTTGGGAGGTTTGCACAAATTTTATTCCTTCAACTTATGAGGAGGTTATATTCTACGATGCTGGTATGGAGGAATTGATTAAATTAACTCGTAGAAACTGTAGTAACGTGTTAGCTGAACTGGAGCTCGATGTTTACATGCTTTCGCAGCTTCTATTTGTGTGGGTTGTGTAAAAATCAAGAGATAAAAGTTGTTTTTGAACAAAAGCAGCAGCCAAAAGCTCTGCTTCTAACACACGTTAACTTTTTGGTTGATGATCTAAGTTTTGCTTTTTCTGAGCAGGGGAAGACTGGAAGACAGATTAAGCAAATTAGCTGGAAATATTCATTTATGACCATATAGAGGATTGCACCATAACAGTTGCTTAACTCATAGAAATACATCAAGGTCTTGCTTTGGCTTGGGATGGGATTGGTAGGATTGAAGAAATTCAAGTCGAAGTAGATTAATGAATACAAGACCTTGGACTCGCAAGATTCACTACACTCATTATTATTTTGAAATGATTGCTAAATTGGTCATTAAGTGGGCTGAATTGATTAGTGACCTGGAGGGGAGGGGGGGGGGTGTTAAAACTTGTTTAGATCTTTGGAGAGGAGTTTATTGTAACATTGCTAAAAGATTGCAATGCTCTCTTGTATCAAGTAGACGGACTAACCATATATTTCTCATCCATATCATGAACCCAAACGGAACAGGAGAGTCAATTAGCATCACAAAACAAAATAATTGTCCTGTGGCTTGCATTTACAGTAGAATATTATGAAAACTATACAAGTTCTGCATTTCAAACTTGTGCTGCCTTAAGAGCGGGGTTTGTTTCAGTTACCTAGTGGAGATGAGCATTTAAGCTCATGCCACAAGCAAAACAAGGTGTCAAAAGTATCATCATCTTCAACCTTAGAGACTGTAAAGAGGGTCCGAAACCAATCTTCATGCAAGGTTGAAAACTGCGACCTCTCCTCGCTTGACCTAAAACTTTGTCCAAGCATTGTCTTCATAACCTGGGATGCCTTGGATGCAACTTCAACCACCTGTTTTGGGATCCCAGCCATGCATGCCACTTGCATGCCGTAGCTCCCCGGGCAGGCTCCTGATGTTAGACGGTATAGAAAAACCAACTGTTCATCTTCAGATGATTTTTTTTCATGCTTCGGTTTAAATGTGCAGGCCATGTGTTGCAGACTAACATGGGGGTGAGAAGAAAATTCTTTTGTTAGTGGATGGTAATGTGTTGCAAATAGTAACCGGCAGTTGACATTCTCAACTAGATGACGGAACACCTGGACATACATACATATATACTCAAATGGTGAAACTTATTAGACGCGCAAGATAAATTTAGGATCATTTGGCTTTCAAACCCACACCCCCACCACCAGCCCACACAAATAAAAAAAAATAGACAAGTTGCTTGTGGGAAAAATTAATATAACCCCCAAATTTTCAGTTAATATAGACTTTGCCCACTTTTTTTACTACTAAAATATATCCCCAGTCAATATCTAATTAAATATTAATGAGTAGGGGCTAAACCTAATACATTTTAGTCATTTGAGATGAACTGTGATAGTAAAATGACAGAACCATCAAAAAGGGGGCCAAAGTCCAATAACTGACAACTTTAGAGACTGAAGTCAGTTTTGGCCTACATAATTGGCGTAAAAGTCAAATGTCCCACAAATTAATTCCAGATTCATTGGTTTATATTACACAAGAAACAGCTACAATATTTCAATAGGCTACAAGTTCTTCGATTCAACTTTTTCAAGCCGTTCCTCAAGAATTACCATCCTTTCTGTATCAACATAAAGCAATTGAGTGCCCCTTTAATACACGATATTAGACATGCCCCGTATCTAAAATATAAATTTATTGTATTCCTGATTCACACCCTGCCTATTGGCCATTTATTAAAAATAAAAATAAAAATTATCAACACCCCCTTCTTTCAAAGTTCACCCACCCAAAACAAAAAACTCCAAATCTAGCTAACCCTAGCACTAAAGCAAGATGCATGCTTGTCTCCAAATATTACTCTCATTTGTTATGTCTTGTGATGCTGTGTTCTTACCTACTCACTGTCTCTTATAGGGCCCGAGTCGAAAAGAATATTTGTCAGGGACTATAAGCATGATGGGATGTAATACTTTGGGGGTCCTCCACCATAGCTCTCACATCCAGTCTCCGAGCATCTGTCCTACATATTTCTACCTCTTATGACTTTCATTTCAGTCTGCGCATTTGTGGCATGTCCGTTAAGGCCTTGTCAAATTTCAATATCTATGTTTGTTATTTTCTTATTTCTAAAGCTTGGCGGCGTGAACTCTGATGCGAACCGGGTATTCAATATCGCCGCTGAGATGCTCAGTTGACTCCTTAACCTTGATAGGAAGATAGCTTACTCAATAATTTATGCATAAGGGTAAGGGACTTTGGATGAACTAATGTGAATGGGTGTAAGCCTCGCTGCTCTTAAGGACAAGAAATTTCTATATGAAGTGTGAGTTTTCCAAACATTAACTAGTTACATTTCATATATGATTCGTGCTTATCGTGAGAATAATTTAAAAATGTTAGGAAATAGCAAATGTAAATAGGAATGACTTTGTGACCTAAATTAAACTTTTGAACTTTTCGCCTTGCTCCGATTTTCTTGGAGAGCCTCCCTCCTTTCTGTTCCAACCCTCCGGACACCTTGGAATGGCGGCTGTGGAAGCTGCTGCCACCACAACTAAGCCTCCTGATTCTCCCTCCCTTCCTTCATCACATCATCCTCCTAAATCTATACTTCCTTTTGCCAACAAATTATTTGCCTCTCTTAGGAAGCAAACCTGTGATTGATGTTTCCTTAAAATCCCCATGCATGCATAAAGGAGAACCTGCTATTCTCTTTTCAAATGAGGACATTTGCAGCCTAGCTGAACCTTCCAAATACTCTTTAGTTGGTAAGTTCACTCTTGGGCGACCACCTATGGAAGTGATTAGAAAAACTTTTCATTCATTCTCCCTTAAAACTGATTTCACCATTGGATTATTGGATGATAAACACATACTCATCAAGCTCAATAGCGAAGAGGATTTCTTGAGACTTTGGCTTCAAAATCAATGGTATATCCATAAATACCCAATGCAAAAATTCAAATGGACTCCCCTGTTTAAGGCCAATGAAGACTGCTCCTCGACTCCAGTTTGTATATCTCTACCTTGTTTATCTATCCATTTATTCTCTAAAGCAGCTCTTTTCTCCATAGCATAACTGATTGGATCTCCTTTGAAAATAGATGATTCCACTGCAGGTCTAGCTAGTCCAAGTATGGCTAAACTTTGTGTGGAAATTGATCTCCTAAAACCTTTACCCCGTAGGGTTTGGATTGACAATGGTGATATGGGGTTCTGGCAATCTGTTGAGTATGAGAAAATCCCTTCCTTTTGTAAGAAATGCAGACGTCAAGGCCATCATGACATGGATTGCAAGAAGACTGATTCTACCTTTCCACCTGGTCCACGAGTGGTGAAGGAAGTCTCAAACCCTAGTGCTCCTAATCATAAAGGAGTTGTGACCGAAATCAACTTACCCTCAAAGGTGTGGGATAAAACCCAGAGCAATTTTCCTGGGGAATCAAGCAAACACTCACAACCCCCTCAAAAACTTGTGTCTAACCAAACTGTTTGCCCTATTCCTCAAGCTGATACCACTCCTCACACCTGTGTAAATAACGCTTCTCCCTCACAAAATCAGATCATAGTGGATGAACCAATCCTTTCTCCAATTGAAGATGATGAAAATCCTACCCAAAAACTCTATTGAGAAACCAACTCCAACCAATCTTTTTATTCCCAAGCTCCATAAGAGACAACTCATGAGCCCCACAAAATTTTGGCTAAACTCCAATAACCTCTCTCCCAGACCTAGCCTTCCTTATAGAAAAAATTGACTGGAGTTCTAATAGCCTATCTGATAGTGAGATGGATGGTGACATTTCTGATAATCAAGACCAAACTGATGAGTTCAAATCCTTCTTCATTGCCCTATCAATCAAATTTGCCTGCCTTGGGAATGTGGATGCGGGATTAAAAATCAAGAAGAAGAAGCAGAATAATTTGCATATTGAGCAGTCATCAATCATCACCAGATCAAGAGGTAAAAGTAGCTCTTCAAAAACTTCATTTATTCCCCTTTCCCAGTGATTAGGATCCTCTTTTGGAATGTGAGAGGAATTAGTAACAAGCTTACTGTTAGAAGGCTCAAGAAATTAATAAAGGTCCATAATATTTCTGTGGTTGCCATTATGGAACCTAAAGTAAATGATCTTCAACTTCAAAATCTGATGATGAGGATAAATTTCTCAAATGGAATTTCCAATCTCAATAATTCTATTTGGATTTTGTGGAAGCACCAATGGAATATCTCTCTTTCTCACAACTAAATGCAGTCTTTAGCTCTGGAGATCCATGAAAATTCTCTTCCTTGCCCATTAAATTCATTGTTGTATGGGGTAAATGTAATAAAGAGGAAAGAAAAGACTTGTGGGATGAAATCTACAATCAATGCAATAGTCCTTTCCCCATACTTGTTGGAGGTGATTTCAATGTGGTCTCATCCCAAATGGAATAATTGGGAGGTAATAATGTAGATCTTGAGGCCTGCTCTCAGTTTAATAATGCTATGGGATTAGCTGGTCTGTCTGAAGTATATACAATTCACTTAGTGCAATCATAGAGTAGGTTTGAATAGAATTTGGGCCGGGTTGGATAGAGTGGTGTGTAATTTTCAATGGAGCCAAACCTTTATATCCTCTCTGTAGCTCATTTGAACAGAACCAATTCAGATCATAGTCCTCTTCTTCTCAGTCTTCTTCAAAAGGGTGGATTCATTCAAAAGAAGTTTTAGATTCCAAAATTTCTGGCCAAAACACACAGAATTTCTTTCAGTGGTGGAGCAGGCTTGGAAAATGGATTTGCATAGGTGACCCTCTAACAATGTTTTAAAAAGCGCGCTATTGCGAACGCAATAGCGCGCTATTGCGTTTTGCGGGCTAAAAACGCAACATTGCGGTCAATGTATTACGGGATGCTCAAAAAGCGTGCACTATTTGGCGCTATTGTGCGCTACAGGAACGCTATTAATGTTTTTTTTAGAAATCACAGTTTAGTTAAGGAGGGGGAAAAGTGTTACTTTATTTCACGTACGGACCTTGTTTGGGTGAGGTATTCTTTGTTCCAAACCCTCAATTTACTTATTTACGAAGGTCTCAATAATGTTATTTGCTTATTTAAAAAAGTTTAGCTTAAAAGGTTACTTTTATTTAATATTTTCTATTCCAAACTCTCGGTTTACTTAAATGTTTACTTATTTTACATTTTTCAGTAAATAATGTTTTTTATTTTATAATTCCCAGTTTTAAATGTTACTAATTTTTCAAATCTCAGTTCAAAATGTTTTTTTTTTTATAATTGTCAGTTTAAAATGCTACATGTGTCATAAATATCTGTTTAAATTGTTATTTATTTTATAATTTTCAGCTTTAAATGTTACTTATTTTTCAGATTTCTGTTTAAAATGTTATTATTATTATTATTTTTATATTTGTCAATTTAAAATACTACTTGTTTTATAAATTTATGTTTAAAATGTTATTATATTATAATTTCAAGTTTAAACTTTACTTATTTTACAAATTTCATATTAAAATTTTATTTATTTTATTATTTTTAGCTTTGAATGTTACTTATTTTCAGAATTCTGTTTAAAATGTTATTATTATTATTTTTTTAATTGTCAATTTAAAAAGTAACTTGAGAAAAAAATAAAAAAAATCAATTTCAATTATAACTTTTTTTTACCAATTTCAGTTTAAAATGTTACTTTCTTACAAATTTCATTTTAAAATGTTATTTTTTCATTTATATTTTATTTATAAGTTTTTTAATTAAAAAGCGGGAATGCATGAATTGCTTGCGCGATGCGATTAGCGCGACGCTACTTCGGAGCTAGAACGTGACACCCTGCGCGACCGCGATTTAAAACATTGCCCTCTAAGAACATTCTCCCAAAAATTGAAGGCTACTAAGCAGGCCTTATCTCTGTGGAATAACTCTACTTTCAAAAGTATCTTCCAAGCAACTATAGAAGCTGAAGATGAAGTCCTCCAAAAAGAAGTTACATTAGAATCCAATTATTCTTAATCAGCCAACATTGAATACAAGCAGGCAAGGGCAAGGCTGCAGTTTCAATTGTCCATTGAAGATGAATACTGGAGGGGGCTAATGTCAGAGAGTGATAATGCCTTTCTCTCCTCTCCTCCTACTATGGAAGAAATTAAAGAAATTATAAAAAATGAACTCCTCTAGCACTACAGGCCCTGATGGTTTCAACTCTTTATTTTATAAACAGTGTTGGGAAATTATAAAGGAAGATTTATTCAATGCAATATCCAGCTTCTTTATGGGGAATCCTCTTCCAAAGAGTTGGACCTCTACTCTTCTCACTCTCACTCCCAAAACTGAAAATCCAGCTTCTTGTAATGATTATAGGCCAACAAGCCTATGCAACACCTCAAATAAAATTGTTTCAAAAATTCTTGGTAATAGATTGGGGGGACTTCTCAATAGCATTATCAGTCCCAACCAAGCAGGCTTCATCAAGGGCAGATCAATATCTCAACAGGTCCTTTTGGCCCAAGAAATCATATCCAACTTCAACAAAAAGCTTAGCGGAATCAATATGGTTTGCAAACTTGATATGTCCAAGGCATATGGCAGATTTTCATGGATGTATCTTATCCAAGTTCTCAGAAAATTTGGATACAATGAAACTTTCATTGACATGATTTGGAGTTTAATTTCTGAATGCCGGTACTCAATTCTAATCAATGTCTCTCCTCATGATTTCTTCAAGTTTACTTGCGGGATTAGGCAAGGGGATCCCCTGCCCTTTTCATTCTTACAGCTGAAGTCTTAAATAGGGGCCTGCACAACTTATTTTTTAATGGAAAAATTGAGTCCTCTCTGCCCCCTGGCAGTCCTATTATATCATGCCTCTTTTGCAATGAAATTCTCATATTCACCTCTGGAAGTCAAAAATCTCTGAAGCAACTCATGCCTTCTTATCAAAGACTATGAAGCTTTATCTGGTCAACTTTCGAATAGCTCCAAATGTACCTTTATGGTTCCTTCTCATTGCTCCTTAGCTCGTAGAAGAATTATTGAGAGGACAACTAACTTCACTTTTAAAAAACCTCCCTTATTATATCTTGGAGTGCCTCTTTATGCTGGGAGAAAGAAGAAAGCTCTATTCAATGGCCTCATTGACAGAATCAAAAAGAGATTAGAAGGATGGTCTTGTAAGCTACTTAGTCAAGGTGGGAAAATTTCACTTCTCAAGCATGTGCCTCAATCGATGTTCTATTACTTATTTGCAGCATTAGACCCCCCCCCCCCCCCCCCCCCCACATATCCATCATCAAGACAATTGAAACTCTATTCTCAGGTTTCTTTTGGGGCTCTTCAGAAGGTATCTCTAATAGACATTAGAAAAAATGCAGTTCAATTTGTCTTCCTTATGAAGAAGGGGGCTTTGGACTAAAGCTTATTCCAGATTTTGTAGAAGCTAGCTCTTGCAAGCTATTGTGGAGATTGTTGACAGTGGATTCTACTTGGAGCAAGATTTATGAAGAACAAATATTGCAGGAGATGTTCTCCTCTTGATTCTGCTTGCAAAGTCTATTCTTCACATGTGTGGAAAAGGATGCATAAGGTTCTTGCAGTGGCTAGAGAGTGGATTGATTATTCTTCTGATTTCCATTGGTTGGGCAATTCTAATGGCCTATTCGCTCTTCAATCTGCAAGGCACATTGCATCATCAGGAATCTCTTGATCATCTTCTCTTAAAGGGTGAAGTGGCATCCACAGTTTGGCTTTACTTCAAGGGTCTTCTTGGCATCAGAAATTCATCTACTTCAATCAGAGGAGAACTAATAGCTTGGTGGATCAGATCTAGAGACAAAGGATTCATTTCCTCAGTACTTATCCTTGTTCCTTGCATTATCACTTGGGAGATTTGGAAAGGCAGAAATAATCCAAATATGATGCTCATCCTATGAAGACTGATTTTATAATCTCTAACATCCATCATGGTATTAGAGAATTGTTTTTAGTTTATCCATTTAGAGGATCTAAGTCTAGATTTGATCTTGAGATTGTCAAGGATTTTAAAATTCATTGTACATAAGCTTGTTTTAGCCCCTGGAGAAAGGCTCTTTTTCTCCTTTTGAATAAAAAAATGTTAATTAAAAAAAAAAAGTCATGTTTATCCTATGTTTGATTTGATTCATTTAAATGTGATGGGGCATGTTGCTGTTTTTTCTTGCAATTACTATTATGAAATATTATTGATGGCTAGTCTTGTTGTGTTTGTTTGATTTCTTCAGAAGATTGAAACCCAATTTCAAAATGTGGTTAGTAATAACACATCGGAAAATGGACGCGAGTATGTCTCTAATGAGTTCTCAACTTAACCATAAGGGGATCTTGCATCAGCTTACTTGCATATATATCCCCGAACAAAATGAGGAGGCGAATTGCAAAAACCGTCATCTCATGTCAATTGGTAGGTGTTTGGTGAGTGGTATGAAGGTGGCTAAATCTTATGTGCACTTTGTTGTCCTCACTCCCACTTTTATCACTAAGCGCAATCCGAAGCAGGTTTTGGGTAGTATGATGCCCTCCGGTGCCTCCAGCCCAATAGCATTCTATTCCATATCCTTTCTGTGTGTTTGGGTGTACATATTTTATACATAATCATAGTCTTTCTAGGCACAAACTCAATGATAAAGCTAATCGATGCATCTTTGTTGGGCATATATGCTGGGGTATCAGTGCAATAACTATGTATATAAACATATGTATCTCTGTGTGTCACCATTCATAAGGATGCTTATTTCTATGGTGGTACGAGTGTTTTGCAAGATCTTATTTCATGATTAAAATAATAATCGGGGGGGGGGGGGGGGGGGGATGGGTTGCTGGTCGATTTTGGAAGGTTTAAGAATGGTGCGTAATATATATTACGCACACTAGTACGACTGATATGTTTATTTACTAAGCTATTCTTTTAAATCTAACTTTTTCCAAAAAAAATGCAAGTCATAGTCGATTTTGACTCTCTGTCTCTCTCCCGAGGAATTTGAGTATTTTTTATATAATTTGTGGGTTTGGAGTATTTAGGATAAATTTTAGGTTTATGATTTTTATTTTCTATACCAAAATTGGGTATTTGTGGGGTTTTATTGTATCCCACAAACACTATAATACTGCTTGTTACAAATACTAGAATTACAAATTTTCCCTAGACCACATAAAAATGTTGTATAATGAAATCTTAATAGTTCAATTCAAGACAAGAAGAGTGTTGTCGGTTTATTACAAATTTATTGGTTCGTTGGGGGTGATGGTATAAAATTTGGAGAATTTGTAAAATTCTGGCGAATATGTACAATGCTCATATACCCTGTTTGTCTATTTATTGTCAATATCATTTTGATTTTTTATTTATGTAGATATATTGTTCATTGATAAACTGTTATATATATATAATGATAATCGTTTTGTTTATGCAATTCAAATATCCGATGAAGTTAATCAAAATACTATTTCGACACATGATTCTTCACCCGCCCACCCGAGATATTTCGTCGGATCCCCGAAGTGTTGATAGTGTTGATAAAGATGCGAGGCAGAACAAGAAATTAACAGCCAATGTTTGGTTTGATTTTGGAGGAATGATTTTGGTGGAATGAGTATCTTCAAATAAAAAATACATCATACTTTATCTCACGTAATAGCAATTTCTGATATGTGTATATGGATGCTAAATACAACAATGACACAAAAGAGAGGAGCACTCCCGTAAGGAACTAAAAAGGTATAAAAAGATTCAATGAAGTATTATAAACAACTGAATAAAATGCAAATTAAGGTTAGTAATTTTATGTTCATACTTTTTTTTTACGTTTTGATATCGCATTTCCCACATTTTATGTCTTGTACTTGAAGAATTGAATTTGATTTAGTGGTCATATTGATGTTGTTGGATAACCTTATTAAATAATAAAAACAAATACAGATATTATCCGAATCCAGGAAATCCAAGCGGATACGGATATGGATAGTCGTAATTACTATCCGGGAAAATACGAATACGGATAATACGTTTTCTAAGCTGACACGGATATGAAAACTATGGTATCCGCTCCGTATCCGTCAGTTTTACACCCCTGTTTACCACAAACAATTTCATATTACACTTCTTGTTACCCCTTTCGTATTATGCATCCTCCTTCCTCTTATGGTTTTTCTGGAAGCACTAATCACCTTATTTCTCATAATCTTTTCGATGATAGTTAGCTATGTCCGTATCATACCTTTTTGGGCAAACTTGGCTCCTTCATTCCTCAATTCGTACCTGAGGCTCTCTAGTATCCTCATTAGGTGGCTGCCACGAAATTGGAAATGAATGATTTGCAGTGTAATTGTACATGGGTGCTTTGTAATACCCCGTATTTTCACGGACTGTAATTATTATTTATTAAGTGATTAATGAATTAATAAATATAATTAATTATTACTTGTGTGGCTTAGTAATAATAATTTGGCATAATTTATATGGTAATTGAAAATGAGTACGCGTAGAATAATCAAGTGAATAAATTATTAATGCCATAAGATAATACCATGAGTTATGTGAAATATCGTTTAGACTGGACTCTGGGATGACAAGGATGTCCTAAGGATAGGTATACCCTTAGGAGAGATTTTACACTATTCCGGGTAGCATTCTGGGCTCTTTTAAGGGCCCCAAATTAGGCCTTATGGAGAGATACGGGATTAAAGTTTTAAAAACGGGTTAAACTACGTCATTTAGGTACTTTTCATTCACTAAACCCAACCCTGGCAGCCATAAACACCTAGGAGAAATTGGGCAAGCTTGGAGAGGAGAAAGCAAGGGGAAATTCAAGAGGAGTTCTCCAATCCCCCACCATAAGGCAAGAATTTTCTTGCAATATCTTTAATAATGTGTTTCTTGATTTATAAGCATGCTTTCTCATATTATTTTGAAGTTTTTGATTATATTGGAGACTAATTCATATGATAATTTATGATTTGGGTTAATTAGGAATGATATGAATCTTTCCTGTATTGAGTAAATGTACTTTGATGATTAAATCATGAAATTGATGGATTAAATGATGTAAATATGAAATATAATTGATGTTTTAGCATGAAACTTCACTAGTATGAATTATCCCCATATTAATTTGAGGTTGACGGTTGGAATTGATGATGAACAAACCCTAAGTTGTTTTAACGATGAGTTACGTTATAAAGTTTGAATTTTTAAGTTTTAATCTTGGATTTGATGTTCTTGGACCCATAATATGGTGTAAAAAGTTTTAAACACTTGTTCCTATACTTATATTGGGTTAGGGTATCGATTGGGTTGTTTTGGTGCTTGGTTTTGGCATTAATGGAGGTTTTGAAGGATTCACCTTCGTCCTTAGGCCGTCTTGGTTTCCGCTCAGAACCGAATCGATTCGGTCTAGTAGCAAATCGATTCGGGTCATGAAATTTTAGATCTTTTCTTTGCGAACGCGTGGTCGTCAGTTTCGTATTTTTCTGTTTTTTTTTAAATTAGTTTTGAATTTTCTACGGAAGGGTGTGAGAGACCAAAATCTTTAGTCGGTGATTTTGGGATGGACTTTATTTTAGGCACAATTATGTTTAGAATGGTTATAAAACCTTGTGGATGTATTCTCTTAGTTAATAAGAATTCTTAGTTGATCAAATTGAGGTTTACATAGCTTAGAAGTCGTTAATGGAGATTAGAAAAAACGATTATGGAATGTTGGGGAAGAAACCCGTATTGAAAATTCGCAAATTTGGGCTTACTTCCCGAAGGGAATCGATTCGGCGTCTAGGGCGAATTGATTTGGCCAAGAGCGAATTGATTCGGCTCCTGGGCATAGGTCAAGGTTAGACCGTGGAAACGTGCGGAGGATTTTTGCGAGTGCAAGCGAGTATATGGGAGGTTGTCCAAGTGAAGGGATATTTAATTAAAAATGAATGTGTAGTGATCCAATAATTGGCGAATTTAAATGATTAACTAGAGTATTAATTTTTAAGACAAGGATTGTTATTTTGAGATTTGGGAAATCTAGTTGTGGTAGTTATGAGGATAATTATCTACACATAGTGTGTGCTATACGTATGTATTTATTATTTGTGTGAACATACCCGTGTTCATGGAAGGCCTACCGGTCGGGGTTGCGTGCATCGTCGAACCATAGCACATGCCAGCACAAGTGGGTTAGGCATAGTGTAGATCGTTATTTTAGGTCCTACGTTCAAGAGCACCGCTTCATGATGAGAGAAGTAAGTTGATCGGATCCATTGTCATAGTCGGGGGTATGAACCATGAAATGGTGTACAGCGTAGCGACCGCCCCACTTATTTGTGTTTTGTTTATGCCCATTTGGTGAGGAACTCCTCTGGACTCACTGATAAAGCATGAGTTGGACACTGAAGGTAGATGCCATCATGTGCCGTATATATAAAGTTATATATATATATATATATATATATATATATATATATATATATATATATAGAGAGAGAGAGAGAGAGTCAGGCTCTCCAAGATACCTATGAACATACCTATTTTTTCAAAATAGTAAAAAAAAAAATTTGAGAGTTTTTTTACCTATTTTTTAAAAATAACAAAACACATTATTTTGAGCTGAATATTTTTACAGGGGCACACTGAAATATCATGAACCCATATAAAAAATATCATCTCAAAATTAATTTTTTTTACTATTTTAAAAAATGGGTAGTTCATAGGTAAGTTGCTAGGAGGTATGTTGGAGAATCGGACTATATATATATATATATATATATATATATATATATATATATATAAAGTACTGCTCTTGTGCGGACTGTACATGTGTCACCTGACGGTGAGCGTAGAAAAGAGAGAGAGAGCGCCTATAATTTAGCGAATAATGTATGGGCTCACCACAAGGCGACACATGTTCTGTTAAAATGCGGGACAGTCCGTACATGAGCACTATATATATATATATATATATATATATATATATATATATATAAATTGATTAAGAACAAACCTACGTAGTCTAATAATGTAGAGAATTGTAAATGAACACAATGCTACGTAAAATATAGAATGTGATGCGATTGTATTACTGTGGGGTAGTATTATGGGGTTAGTCTTTGGAACTGAGATCATATGCGTAGATAAATACTTTCCGATTATATGTCGGCTAGTTGCCCTTGATATTGTTATGTTAGCGTGGAAACTGAAATCACGTGTTTGGGCTTGAGTGGGAAATGCATATAGTATTACACTTAGATGAGGGACACCTCCGAACTTAGAGATACGAGATGGACACCGAGGGTAGATCCCTTCGTGTGCTATATATATCACGCAATAATTTATGTAGTCTAATGATAGGCTTTGATAATAAACCTTATGGTATGTTAGGTAATTTATGTGGTTTACTTGTATGTCCATTGCGAGTGACATATGTGGTTTACTTGTATGTATGTGTCCCTTGGGAGTGACATTGCGGGAGTAGGTATTTGGCTTGTATTTTTACATGTGTGGGCTAGTTAGATTCCTTTGTCCAGGGTATGTAGTTGCGCCCTATCTCTTATAGTAATTGGATAATGATTCACTTAAGAGCATTACGCTTATGAGGCTAAGAATGTGTTAACAAAAATATATGTGTGGACCTATTTAGGTTATTGGTAGCATTCCATAGTAGTTGTTCGTTACGTGATAATGCTTAATTGTCTAGAGATAGAGACTTCTAGAATAGTTAGGCCTTAGGTTGGGACATGTGTGTAGTATTGCACTTAGGTAAGAGGTGAGATACTCATTGCATGTGAGAGCCGATGGGGGGCATGCATTGCAAATTGACTTCATCATTGTTTATCGGTATTGAAAGTTAATTCTTGCAACTTTAGGGCACTAACCCAAAATTATAAAATGTTTTTCCCCCCAGGCATTATTATTATGTAAACAGGTTAACAGGACTGAGCGATCAGACTTACGCCGGTGCCAATCCAGCTTGGAATTTGAAGAGTTGGAGTTGCTAGTTCATTATAGCTGTCAGCATATTCGAAGATACGTGCAAGGGTTAACTTTGTACTCTATTTGTATTTCAGTTCGGATTTTGTAGTTCGAGGAAGTTCAGTTGTACTATCTTATAATGCTGAGAATGGTATGAATTATTAGACAAGCCACATCTTTGGCGTGTTGTGTCTAATCAACCTTTATATGGAAAATGGGAGTTGTTACAGTTGGTATCAGAGCATCCAGGTTCTAGTGTCCTTAGCATCCGTTTCGTTTTCTGCAGAGCGTTCTTTAATGTGCCTAGAGCCTCTTATAGGATTTAGTACTCTAGTGTCACGATGACGTGTGTCGGCATCATTCGTTGTCGTTTGATCATTGGCAAGACTTTAGGAGTATTCGAGCGTAGGGAATCATGAGAATGAGGACCGTTGCGAGTTAGTGATCCAGTGTGGAATGAGTTGTTGGACAACGGGGTTCACCACCACTATGAGGATGATTATGGGAAATTATCATGTTTGGTGGTAAAGTCTACAACTTAAGACTTTTGCAGGCACAAGTCGGTGAATGTTTTTCTTGTTATGTCCATTTTTGGAGATATTAAGGAATTTTAGTTTTGAGGAGCCTATTGAAGTTTTGGGTTCTAGTTATGGTAATATAAATTGCGATGGAAATTTAGGCTAGTATAATGACCTTATGAAATTTTGTGCACTTAAGAGAGAGCAACGTATTGATGCGTTTTAGCAATTGTGAGGATTTTGAGGAAAGATTTGAGTGTGGATTAATTCCAATTAAAGAGTCAAATTGGTGTTGCGCTCAGATTTGAGCAAGATTCATTTATGTTGTTAAGCTGTTTGTGATTTGGGTGAGGATAATGTGAGAGTGTTTGGACCTGGGAATAGGGTCACCATGTGGTTATGGAACATGAGGGGAGACGACTCAATTAGAAATTTGTATGAGGATGGAGTGGCTTGTGCATTATTGTCGTGTATTTTATTGATGCAATCGTAATGAATAAGGTTTATGGACGAGTAAGCTCCAAGAAGATCAAAGAAAGAGCGTGTTTCGATTGAGGGTTGTAATTGCGAAGGTAAGATTGATAGTACCCCTATTAGAGACAATTGGGGGTGAATAGAAGAGGATGTTATGAAATGGCGAGTTGAGCCAAGAGAGACAACTCCTAAGAAGAATTGTGATTTTGATTTTACGACGTGTGATGTGTGGCCACATGTTTGGCAGGTGCCCGAAGAATTGAGTCACGGTTAGTAGGATATTCAAGTATACCTTTACCTTATAGATTTGCAGGGTATGTGCGATTGAATTTTGGATGTATGTGTGTCATTCATACGTGATGTTTGTACGTACGTACATGTGGTATAGGGTGTATGGGCGCTCTAGTCGTGGCATACTATGTTAGGCGTATGTGAGCCTTTTTCTTTTATCTCGTGGGATACGTGCACGGGCTAATTGTGTATGAGAATAAGATATTTATGCGAGTTATGTTTTGATGTTATGCGTCAGCGAATTCCGAGGACGGAATTCCATTATTAAGGGGGAAGAATGTCTTACCCTGTATTTTCACGGACTGTAATTATTATATATTAATTGATTAATAAATTAATAAATATAATTAATTATTACTTGTGTGGCTTAGTATTAATAATTTGGCAAAATTTAGATGGTAATTGAAATGAGCACGCATAGAATAATTAAGTGAATGAATTATTGATACCGTGAGTTATGGGAAATATCATTTAGATGTAATACCCCGTATTTTTGTGATATTTATTGTATGGGATTAATTAATTAAATGCGTATTAATTGGAAAATTAATCCGGGTTAAAAATACTAACGAGATGCGAGTTGGTATTTGATTATGTGCATATATGATTTTATATGAATATTGAATTATGAGATTTGTCGTGAAATTGATATACGGCAATTTGGACATTTTATTGGGACGCGGGTGATAGTTGCGTCAGAATATAATTATTTTAATTATAAAAGTGAATTTAAATTCTATTAACCGTATGGTCGTTTTGAGTGCGCCAACGCGTCCGGAAGGGTCGAGATAGTCAGAAAACACTAGCCGGAAATTTAGTTTGGGTCCCGGGGTATTTTTAGGCCATACCGGCATCTTATAAGGGTAGTTTGGTAATATTGTATTTTTGGGATTTAATAATGACGAAAATTAGGATTTATAATCTGATTTGGGTAACTAACCACTAAACCCACTACCAACCTTATTGACCCATAAGACTACGGGGAGTTTTAGAATTAGGTTTTCTAAGTTCCCAAAACAAACCCTAGCCACCTTTGGAGAAGAAGGCTTGTAGAGAGAGAGAGAGAGAAGGAATCCTGCAGAAAAAGCTTCATCAAATCAACACCAAATTCAGAGACACTCGAGGCAAGTGGTTTAATTTCAATTATTATAGAGAATGCTTCTTCCATGCGTAGGAATTTACATAAATCAAATTGTTCTTGAGAGTTTAATAAAAACCCATTTTAATTGGACTTAGAACTTGAATGTTGAGGAGTAATTGCATGTAGAATCGTATAGAAATGATTACCCTGATGTTAATATGTGTTGGATGTAACAAAAACGGATCTAATTTGAGTAGATTGATGATAAAAAATTCTAGGGTTTATGTTCTTGAAAATTTGGGGAAAAGTGAAGAGACTTGATGATTTAATGATGTTTAGGATGGATTGATTCCTTAAAACACGTTAGTATGTGACCTTGATATGTTTAGGATTGATTAGAGACCTTAAAACATTGTTGGGACGAATTTTGGTTGAGATTTGCGGTGTAGAAATTGGTGAAAAATGAATAAGGATTTCTGGGCTCGAGTCTGGTCGCTCGTTAGAAGACCTGCCCAGGTCGTTCGAACGACCTCGTTCGAACGAGCTTCTAACGAGTTGACCATTGACTTCTAACGAGGGTGAAGTTCGTTCGATGGGTTCGTTCGAACGAGATCTCGTTAGAAAGCCCACTTCGTTCGAACGAGATCTCGTTAGAAGTCTCAGTTCGTTCGAATGAACTCTCGTTCGAACAGCCTCGTTCGAACGAGACTTCAAACGAGTTGACAGTTTAGGCTACTTAGCCTGTTTTGATCCCGAGTGTTCCGTAACCTCGTGTATACGTAGAGATAACCTTCCCTTGATGATTAATTGGTATATTTGGGATGTTTGGGATATAATGAGGAGTCAAACCTAGTAGTGTAGTTTGAACCTAAGGGAGAATATGAAGTAGGTCGTGAGTGTCTATTACGATGTGAGCAATTGACGGCCTAATATATTATATTAACCGGGGACATATAAATGGTGTAGTATTATATGTCAGTACGAGAAGAGATATGTACCAATATATTATAGTGATTACTAAGACGTGTGCATACTTAGTATATGTATTGATTTATGTGTATGACATACCTACCATACTTGCTATCACGGGAGGTTTGCGTTCGCTTAGGGCCCTCTAATCCTTGTGTTGCCCGGATTTAGACTGGTTACCTCGATGAACATAGGTCAGAGAAGGACTTATTGGGATATTAATAAGTCTGCTGATCGTGGGAGCGCAGGTATGTGCGTGACCCATGTGATGTGACTGTGTTCGCCTCCATTATTTGTGATGTTGTTATCTGTGAACTATTCCTGAGAGATTCGGAATATGTGATCCTTATGTACGTGATGTACCAGGATGGATAGCAGAGTATGCGTGCACCGCAGCTAGTTCTCGGGGTGCTTGTATAGTATTATATGGTATATTTATGTTGTGGAAAATATACACTTAGTAAGATGGGAACTTTCATATGATATTGTGTGTATAACTATGGAATAACAAAAGGGATAATCTATAACGAGTTGTATTACTTTTATATGAGAACCTGAATTTACGTTAAGCCCCCTAGTTATTTGAGATCGTTATAATGTTAATGGGAACCGAGTATTAAGGGTAGGACCTATGACAGTCTAGCTAGATATGATGTCACTTAGCTAGTAGTTTGTGTCATTTTAGGTGGGTACTTACGTTAGGAGTGCACAGTTAGACGAGAGGTGAGAATTTCATGTGAGTGCGCGTCCTAACATGTACTTTGCATTTAATGTTTTAAATGTTTTTAAAGCACTTGCAGGTTTTTAAAATATCTCCACATTCGGGCTCTGACCCGTTTGCTTTCAAATCTATTTTTCTTTGTAAAACCATTTTAGGTGCCCAGCCACAAGGACACCATGCATAGGGTACTCATTCAGGTGACGAGCTGTAGCTGTTCGTGGAAGCTACAGGGATTTGCTTATAGACGCTTCTATCATTTGGATTCCATATTCAGTATTCTCCAGTTGTAGGGCATGTTGCCCAAATTCTATTAGAGACATTTCCATTTCAGTTTTCAGACTTTGGCATGTATTAATTCAGTATTCAGTATTTCGTTACTTATTTCGGTTGTGGGGTTTGTTGTGAGGAGTTTTTCCTCCGGATTTATTTATATCATGTGATGGTTATTCTATTATTTCGTTATGGTGAATGGTGATATTATTCTTGCTTTAAATCTTTTACTGCATGTTAATTAGACTTTAATTAAAATTTGACAACTTACTTTTTAAATACTAGGTGGTTAGTAATAATAAAATGTTTTCGACAGTGATGCTATTAACTGAGCCAACTTGGCATTTTGATTTAAATTTAATAAAGGAGTAGCTACCCGGTATTTAATTAGTCGGGGTGTCACATTAGACTAGACTCTGGGATGACAAGGATGTCCGTTTATGAGTTTTTATCGCTTTAAATTGGTCCCGGGGGTAAGTATACTCTTAGGAGAGATTTTGGGCTATTCCGGGGAGCAAACTAGGCTCTTTTAAGTCCCCGAGATTAGGCCATATGGGAAGACACGGGATTAGGGTTTTAAAAAGGGGCTAAACCACCTCATTTGTGTATTTTCCATCCACTAAACCTAACCCTGGAAGCCAGAAACACTTAGGAAAAATTGGACAAGCTTGGAGAGGAGAAAGCAAGGTATAAATTCAAGAGGAGTTCTCCAATCCCCCCCCCCCCCCACACACACACTATAAGGCAAGAATTTTCGTACAATATCTTTAATAATGTGTTTCTTAATTTATAAGCATGTTTCTTCATATTATTTTTGAGTTTTTTATTATATTGGAGACTAATTAATATGATAATTTATGATTTGAGTTAATTAGGAATGATATAAATCTATCATGTATTGAGTAATTGTACCTTGATGATCAAACCATGAAATTGATGGATTCTATGATGTAGATATGAAATATAATTGATGTTTTAGTATGAAACTTCACTATTATAAATTATCCCCATGTTAACTTGAGGTTTAGTGTTAGAATTGATGATAATTATCCCCATATTTTCTCGCCGCACAATGATAATATCAACCACCCCGATATTTTTATTCGTCTCAAAATATATGTACTTTAACGACATCGTATATATATTATTTATATCTCTTCTCAATATACTATCGCTATAATTTCCAAATTCTAATAACGATAGCCAATAAACTCAAATATTTCCATTCATAATGATATAAGCAGTCACACCCTTAAAATATTACCCCCAATACGTACTCTCTTATTTATTATTCAAATCACACCTAAATGCCCCTTTAAGTACTATTCCTCACGAACACCCCTATTTGGGTAAATCTTGTATTTTACTTTCAACTAACCCAAAGTACACGTCTTACTAAAAAAAAATATTTACAAGGCCCCACACTATTTTTAGGAACCCCAAATATTTATCTCCAAACAATTCTAGCTTTTATTTTTCCAATTTTCGGTTTGATTTCCGAGTTAATGATTAACCCCGGAACTGCTTTCTTAGAAAAATCATATCAAATCGAAAAAAAATCAGAAAAATACGCGGTCGGCGCCCACGCAACCGTATCGCAAAGATCTACAACTTTCGTGTTTTGACCGAGAGCTGAATCGGCTGTCTTCCTAGCCGAAACAGTCCGGAAGTGACGCTAATCACTATTCACCTTCTTCTCCAAAAATCCAAACCTCCATTAAAACACCTCCAAGCTTTTTATCTCCTCTCTCATCATCAACCAACCTCAAACAACCATAAATGTTCTAATCATCCTAGAACCCATTTTCAACAATTAATTTCAATAAATTCCAAGTTTCTCAAATTGGGTATTAATCGAGTTATATCCGTTTTGATCTTCCGAAAACCCGTTTGATCCACGAAATTTCAACCCAAAAATCTTTAGTTTTATACCAACTATAATATGAGAAATAAACACACTAAATCATAAAGCAAGTTAAACACTTGCCTCGTGGATTAAATCCGACGACCCCGAGTCGAATCCCGCGAATTTTGGCCGGAAATCTCTTCTCTTCTTCTCTTCTCTTCTTCTTCTCTTCTCTTCTTCTTCTTGTCTTCCTTCTCTCTTCTCTCTCTCTCTCTTAGGGCAGATTTGGGGAAATAAAAGAGGGCTTTCTCTTAAACCCGAAATTGGGTATATACCCAATTGTTAAATGACTCGTGTACTCATTTACGAGTCCCTACTAGTCCAAAAATGCCCGAAACTCAAATACTACCCCCGGGTATTGTATTTTGACTATCTCGGCCATTCCGAACCCAATGGCGCAGTTGAAATCTCCATCCGAGTCACTTTACTAAAATTCACTATTTTGACCCAACACGTTCAATACGCGTGTGTAATACCCCGTATTTTTATGCTTTCTAAATTTGGGGCATTTATTAAATTTGATGTGAGTTGTTAATTTAATATAAATCCGGAAATTAATTATTTTATTACTAACGCGACGAGTTGATAATTATTGGAAACTTGTTGAATATTACTAATGAGCAAAGTAATATATAATATTGGTTCTATTAAATGTCACGAGTGAATAAAATGATAATTTTGAAAATTTAAGTCGGGACGTGCCCGTGTCGTGTCAGGACTAAATTTTGATTAATAAAAGTGAATAAATTATAAGTCACCAGTATGGTCATTTCGAGTGCGCCAAAGTGTCCGGAAGGGTCGAGATAGTCAAAATAATGTACCCGGGGGTTTAGTTTGGGTCTCGGGGCGTTTTTAGGCTTAATTAACATCCCGGAAGGGCGTTTTAGGCATTTTGTATTTTTGGGCTTGGAAACCTACGAATTTTCTAGGTTATATCAGATGCTTTTCTAGGGTTAACACAACCAAAAACAAAAGACGGCCATTGGAGAAGGAAAGGAAGAGCTTACCAAGGAGTTCTAGGCCAAGAACTCCTCCGTTTGCACCGCCGTCACCGCCAAACGTTAGATCGCGCAACGAAGATCACCACCACACTGATTTCATCCACAAATCAGAAACAAAAATTCCCAGGCAAGTATCAATCTTGCTCTATTTCAGTTAATGCTCCAATCATATTAGCCTAGGATTGATTAGGACTAGTTTTTGTGAAAGAAGAACCCATTTTAGAGAATTAAATTCGCATGTTGTATGAGTATTAGATGTATTCTGGAAACTCAATTCATATGTAGAGATTGAACCACGAAATTACAGTAAATAAAGAGTATGAAATCTAGTAAAAGAATGGAAAAGAACTAGACAAAAGAAATATTAGGGTTCTTGATATTTTTATGGATTATAACCCTTTTAATTCGTTTTTCATGATGAAAATCCAAATATTGGTGTAAAGTATTTGGTTGTTGGCTTTATTGATTGCTATACGGTGTAATGGATATTCGAAAATTCATATCCATCCAATATTCAAATTTTTGTTTGCAAATATTTATTCGAATAGAAATCTAGAATAGTGGATTTGGATATTACTTTCAAATATCCAAAAAAATGGATAAGGATATTAAGATATCTATACTGAATAATTTGTATCCGGAGCTAACTATCAGTATTTAAGGATATCTGTTGTCGAGATCCGTATCCGTAATATTATTTATTATTTATATATATGTTGACTGTTGATTGTAAACCATCTAAAATGTTCATTCTATAATGTATAAATATAAATAAAGAAAAGGGTCATCTACTGTTTGGGGTACAGTAGTTCTCATTATTTTGGGTTTGGTTCCATTAATTTCCATTTTAGTTTAATGGGGTTCAAAACTAACAGAAATTGTCACTTGACCAATTCCACCGTTAGTTGAGCAACTTTTTCAGCTAAAAAGATCATTTTACCCCCGAGTACATTAATACACATTATTATACTTTTACACTATAAATTTATATGTTAAATATATACACCTAATATTTAAAATATATTAATAAATAAATTTATTTTAATACATTCACATCTATACATTAATATATATATATATATATATATATATATATATATTTACAATTTAATACATTAATATTAAAAAAAACACTTCTTAATTAAAGATCATTTTTATACCAAAATATTTTTTCTATAATCAGAGTTTTTATAAAAAAAAACATTTTTTATATATAACAAAACTACAAAAATGTTTAAATGTTTTTTAAACTGTTTTTTTATATAGTTTATATATATAAATTCTTTTTTATATTTATAAACTCTTTTTTATACATAAAAAGTTAAAAAATACTTTTCTATATAAACTATTAAAAATGTTTTAAATATGTACTATTTTTATAAAATGTTAAAAAAAATGTGATTTGTTAAACTTTTATTATATATATAAATTTTTTATATATAAAAACTGTAAAAATATATTTTTAATGTTTTTTTAAACAGTTTTTTATAAATAAACTGTCAATGTATAAACTGATTTTTTATTTATAAAAACGTTAAAAAGATTCCCCTTTTATATAAACTATTAATAATGTTTAAAATATATACTATTTTTCAAAAAAGTTTTAAAATGTGTTTTGTTAACTCTTTTTATATATAAACGTTTTTTTTATAAATAAATGCGTTAAAAAAATGTTTAAAATATTTTTTTAAACTGTTTTTTCATAAAAACTGTTTTATATATAAAAATATTTAGAAAATATTTTTTTATATAAACCATTAAAATGTTTTAAATATGTACTATTTTTAAAAGGTTAAAAAAACGTGTTTCGTTAAACTGATTTTTTATATGTAAACAATTTTTTACATATATAAAAGAATATATATAAAAACTGTTTTTTTAATATAAGAACGTTAAACAAGTCTTTATTATTAATAAAACTGACAAAAGATTGTTTATATTAAAAAATAAAAAAAATTCAAAGAAACAGTGTAACTATTTTGTGTTATTCAAAAAAGAACGTTGAAAAACAATTTATTTTTTTTAAATGTTTTGTTAGAAGGAAACGTTAAAAAATAGTTTTGTTAAGTAACTATAGTGTGTAGAAAAAACGTTAAGACAAAAAAATATTTTTATAACAAACACATTACTATTTTATATACATAACAGTTTTAACGTTTCGAAAAAACGTTTTATATATATATGTTAATGTATTAAAATAAATATATATATTAATGTATTTTTAATATTAGATGTATATAATGGACATATAAATGTATAGTGTACTAGTATAATAATGTACTAAGGGGTAAAACGGTCTTTTTAGTTGAACAAGTGTGTCAACTAATGCTCAAGCTAGTCAACTGACGGTTTCCGTTAGTTTTGGACCTCAACCAACTAATACAAAAATTAATGGACTTAAACCCAAAATAATGAGAACTAATGTACCTTAAACAGTAAAGTCATGATATATTCACGGCGATTTAAAGATAGTGTTATTGCCAATGTAGTATCGTTGGAACAAAATCAATTATCCTGACACTAATCAATCTTTCTTCCTTTACATGTTGACTAAAATGCATTCTCAAACTCTCATTAACCCGATATGACCCGTTAGGTAAAATAAAGGGGCACTTGGTATGCATTAAATGTTAGTACTTGTTTTTAAGCCTCCCAAAATTTATAATTCTCTATTTTTCTATAGTTATGTCTAATAAAATATTGTATCTTATTAAGAATGATGTGTAGATACAAAAATTGTTTGAGATTTAGCAAATTCTCAAATTAATGTTAGATAAGTATACTCTATGTATATTAAATAATCTAAACGGATACGAATATTATCTGAAGTCCGGGAATCCAAAAGGTCACGGATAAGGATAATTGTGCATACTATTCAAGCGGATATGGATAGTGCATACGATATCTCAGCTCTTTATCCATCCGTTTTACACCCCTAGTTTCCGTCTTGCCTCTACTCTAACGGACACCAACTTGAAGCTCTCAGACGAGACGGGTGATTTGATTCAGTTTTTCAGTTTACCCGGGATTCGTTGGTCTCCTTATTTACTTGGCCAACACAAGACTTGATCTAACATTTGTTGTGAGTATGGTTCCATTCATACATTATCCGCATATTGTTCATTTGGACATTGTCTACCATATTTCGAGATATCGCGAGTCAGCCCAGGGCTTGGGTTAATTTATGCCTCGGGAGTTGGATATTTCTCTCGTGTTTCACTAATGCGTCCTATGTTGGGTTCAAGACGAATAAGCGTTTTACCTCGGGCTTTTACACTTTCTATGGTTCTCGTATTATTGCATAGATTGCCTTGTTCATGGAAGAACAAAAAGCAAATTGCTTTTTCCCACTATCTGCTGAATATCATGCTATGGGTCAGGGGACTAATGAGATTTTATGTCTTCAATCAACTATGGGGAGTTAGATTTTGTGGAGAAATGATCTTTGGAATTCTTCAGTGACAATAAGTTTGTTGTCATGCTTGCATTTACCATCTATATCATGAGAGGTCAAAGCACATTAAGGTGGCTATTCGCTTTATTCGTCAGAAAGATAGGTCCAACATCATTCATCCCTCAAAATCCTTTTAATCATATATATTCACTTAAATGCTTATATGTAAAGAGAAGATTTTTGGCACTACACATGCTTATAAACTTTGTAGAACATTTATGTAAGTATTGTTTAGTTCGAGTCTGATGATTATTCATCTATGATATGGAAAAGAAAGAGCATTTGCAAGGAACGAAATCAAGTAAATTTTATAATTACAGAATCTCACAGCATATGCAATGGCGTATCCATCAAAAGTGCTTGTTCCTCGACCCAATTCATCAAGAATAACCAGAGAATCTTGAGTGGCACTTCGGAGCACTGATGCTGTTTCTTTGCACTCGATGAAGAAGGTACCTACAAAGTATTTCGTCACACATTCAATCTGTAACCCTCAACCAATTTGTATGTCCGCCGTGTGCTCCTTAAAATAATCAGTTGATCAAATGCATTCATCCAACTAAATTAATGCAACAAAAAAATTTATAGATCAATTCCAAAAATTAAAATGTCTACACTCTACACCACAATTTAGTCAAATAGTCAATAATTATATTTAAGTAGACACTGGTGCATACAATAAGCGTGCAATACCAAGAAAAAAATATATTTTTACTACAACATAAATATTAGATGGCGCTACATCATTATGGAAAATTGTATAATTGCTACAATGTTAAGGGGTTTTTAGAGTAAATATATATTAGAAGATTTCTTTATAATGAGGTTTTTCCATATAACTATAGTACTATCAGTAATAAGTAATAAGTAATCTTATCAAATATATTTTAGACATTTTAGGGGGACACCAAAAACTAACCATCATTTCCTATTCTCCCTCAATATATATGTATAGACGAGGAGCTATAAGCCCATTAATTGTCAACAGTTAATGGACTATCGGGCATAATAATAATCTCATTACCAGCAGTACTAATCAAGTATTCAAAATGTATTCAACCATTTTAATACCCTCCCCCCGGCAAAAAATGTCAACCACAACCACCACGACTACGAAAAGATCCATAAAACCCTAACACCGCTATCACTCCTCTAAGAGCCCCATAATCATCAAACCATTGCCACAACAGCTGCAATGTCCTACAACTATTTCTTTTGCCACTGCCACCATGTTGTATGCCATACACACTGTTTTCTTATCTTAGGTATGAAGGATTGGGGGCAGCTTTGGGAACATATAAAATTATGAGAGGGGCAGAGAATACAAGAATCAAAAAGTGCAAAATTTTGGATAATGAAGGGGACGCACTATTTGTTGTCGGGGGCTTATTTGGAAGATTATTTATGTTACTTTTATTCTGCAGGGTACCTATGTGTAATTACTGAAATGTTATGTTATAATGAGATGGGAGAATGGATGACCCGATTCATTTCATTCTTTCTCCTCTTCTCATATCAGATTTCTCTCTTCTTTCTCTTTTATACCTTAATCTCTCATAAACATAATCTAGGGTTTGGTTACTTCATAAGTTTAACATGGTATCTGAGCGTGGTGTATAAAGCCCTAAGTCATGGATGTGGAATCCTAGGGCCGATTCAAAGAAACCCTAGTGTATAAAGGGTTAGTTGAAGATGAGAAGTGTTAATCCCATCGTGTTTTTTTTTACCTATTCAACGTCGATTAGTAATGTTCATTACTCAGGTATACTTAGTGTTACGAACTATGTGTTTGCTACTATTCATCGCAGTTTTTGTGGTTGTGTTCTTGAGTTGTTTTGTCTCTAAGGTTTGTGTTGCCTAGAAATTGTTTGATAATATGTCTGAAGTCTGGAGGAGGTATCTCTTTTGTTGGTGTGAATCGAACGATTGAAAGTAGTAATGACCATCATCCCGACATGTGTATCACAACTGTTAGGCTGGATGAAACAAACTATATGCAATGGGCTCAATCTGCTAATATGTATATTACTGGTCATCGAATGATTTTCCATGTTTATGGGACTATTAAGTACCCTTCATTGAACGATCCTAAATATAACGATTGGGCAGCTGAAAATGCATTAGTTATGACATGATTATTAAAGTCCATGCAACCACATATTAGCAAGGGGTTCTTATTTGTTAAGACAGTCTAGGAGTTGTGGAATGTTGTCAAAGAGACTTACTTTTCGCTGAGTAATTTCACAAAGTTGTACGAGCTTCAACACGAGATTGAAAATCTTAAACAGGGCGACCTTTCCCTTGCTACATACTATAATAATCTCCGTGGAAAGTGGGAAGAATACGATCATTATCAAGACTATGTCCCTATTTGTGTAGCTGATGTCACTGCTTTTCAGTCTATGATGGAAAAAAATCATATCTATCAGTTTTTGGGGGGTCTGCACCCACAGTTTGAGCATGTCCGGGTCCAAGTGTTGGGTAGATCTCCAGCTCCCCCCTTTGTCAGAGAGGTATTTTCATATATTTAGTGAAAAAAGAAAGAGGAAGGTTATGTGTTTATAGTCTGAGTCGGAAGTGCTCGTGTCTGAAAGGGTTGCTCTTGTTAGTCAGCAATGAACAGAAACATTCCTTATAATGGGGAAACAAGATGATAAAAGTAACTTGAAATGTAACCATTGTGGTCAGACCCATCACACTCGGAAAACTTGCTAGTTACTTCACGGGAGGCCTAAGCCAATGCTCGACAACAACCTCCTTCAATTAAGGGGGCATCTTATGCACCATCTCCATTTAGGGGACCCACATATGGCTCACACTGCTCCTTATGAGCCTTCTAGCAATCTATTCGTGCAAGATGCAAACGCCCTTCTCTACAAAATATCTTGTCTCCGAGATTGGATATCTCAACTTGATCCACACCTCCCTTCCGATACACTCTCTGCCTCCAACTTTGCTCCGACAGGTGACTATCATTTGCCACACCATGTTTCCACAAATTCTAGTGTGCTACCTTGGATCATTAATTCAGGAGCCACGGATCATATGACTGGTATGCCCTCTAGTTGTTTGATAGAGTATGTTCGAGTAGGGATAAGATTAGAGTGGTTGATGGGATGTTTTCCTCTATTGTGGAAAACAAGCACTATTTCAGCCTCTTCTAATATTACCCTACTCTTCGTCCTTCATGTTCCAAAACTAACTAGTAATCTTTTCTTTATCAATAACATTACTAAAAACTTGAATTATAGTGTGACATTCTTTCCCTCTCATTGTGTTTTTCAAACCTAGACACGAAGGAGACGATTGGGAGTGGACGTGAAGACAATGGCTTGTACTTGCTGGATGTCAAGCCTTTTTCTTTTCATGTTGCAAATCAACGTAGTATTCGGGCTAGTATAGTGAATAAAGATCTATTAATGAGATGGCATAATGGACTAGGTCATATTCCTATTGTTGTTTTGAAGTGTATGTTGCCCGAATTTGCTTCTGTTAAACCTTTTAAATTAAATTGTTAACCATGTGTCCTTACAAAACAATGTCGTGTTCCTTATCTTATCAGTTTTAATGCAACTACTGCCAGTGGCGGAGCCAGGATCTTACTCGGGGTGGGGCCGAAAAAAAAATTTAGGGTTATTTTTACGTTTTTATAAATATTTAATTAATAATTTGTATTTTTAGATAATTATAAGCCAAATACAATACACACAATACATACATGTGAACGTCGACGTACATATAATTTCGGTTCAAATTAAGAGTCTACGTTTAGGAAAAAAATCAGAAAAGGCCTTATATTCTATGTTATGTTATAAAAAATCATAAAAGGGTACCTATGTGTAATTACTTAAATGCTATGTTATAAATAGAATGAGATGTGAGAATGAATGACCTAATTCATTTTATTCTTTCTCCTCTTCCCATATCTAATTTCTCTCTTCTCTCTTCTTCCTCTTTTATACCTTAATCTGATGGAAATGGGCCCTATTCTAGGGTCATTTTTGTCATTTTTAATTTCGTTTATATTTTCTTTATTTTTGTTATTTGTATTTTTCTTTATTTGCTTTGTTATTTAGAGGCCATGAAGCACGGACTCGACACGTAATGCGTGTTTCGACACGACACGCGACACGTGATTTTTTTCAAAAACTAGGATACGACACGCTAGGATACGTATAATATATAATATATGTTAAAATATATAATATATATTTAAATATATATATTAATGAAATAATATAGATTTTTTCCATAAAATACATTATTAGAGCATTCTTAACATGAAATTAAGAAAATGGACCATATAAAACAAAATTCAAACACACTTTAACATTAAAAATCATAAATAAGGCAGAATCATAATCGCATAAGAAAAAATAAAATTAAATTAAATTAAAAATTAAAAAAAAAGTGTCCTTTTTACGTGTCCCAGCGTGTCGGGAACGTGTCCCAGCGTGTCGGACTCGTGTCAAAGCCGACTCGTGGCTTCCGAGAGAGTGTCGGTGCTTCATAGTTTAGAGGTAAGGAGTAGTAATGGCATTTTTGTAATTAGTGCCTTAGCTACTCCTCCCTTTAAGTCTTCATTTGAAGACATTCCTCCATTTTGAAATATAAGAAATCACTTGATTCTCTCTCTAAAGTTGGGGTTTGGTATTTCTTTCTAGCTTTTGACGTGTAGTTTATGTCAAATTGGTATCAAAGCGAGGTGTCGCTTCCCAATTGGTGTATTGGTGTGTAGTATCAAAATCGTACACTACATCAATGGCTCCCAAGAAATCCAAACAACATATTGAAGAGATCCAAGAATTGAAAGGACAAATCGGAGAATTGACCGAAATATCAAGAAGGCATCAAGCCCAATTTCAAACCCTAATGCAACAATTTTCTATGTTGCAAAACCCGAACCCAAGTCCAAACAAAACCCTAACCCTAGTTTCCCCTTCTACCACCAATTTCTACCATCCCAACAACCCAACCAGCCTTACCAACACCTACTCCATGGCTGCCGCACCCCATAACCCCTATCACACTACTTCTGTTGTCCCCTTATGGCCCTAATGATTTTGACCCACAAAACCCCAGCCCTACTGCTTTCCCCAGCTAGTTGCCCAGCAACCGCTGCACCCCCAAACCCTAGTTTTACTACTGCCGCTACCCCGCCCAATAAAGCAGCCACTCACCCAACCCCTACCGCAACCTCCCGCCCCTGTTCAGCCCCGAGTAGACCCGCCTCACCTCCCCGCTGCCCCAAACCCATAGTCCAGTCCACCCGAGCCCCGTCTGACCCATCTCCTTTCCGCCTGACCCACTCTCGTCCCTCCACCCAACCCTTAGATGCCGACACCCTTCCCCAAACCCTCGGCAGCCCCACAAAGCATCCCCAACCCGCTTTAAACCTCCCACCTATCAACCCGACCCCACATACCCTCCCCTTAGCTCAAATCCGAGCCATGGACAGTCCCTGCCCTACCCACCTATTTTTTTGGGCACCTCCACATCATTTCAGCGCCCGAACCTGTTTTTCCCATTTACCCGACAACCTGAGTCATTCCCCCACCACTTTATAACCCTAACCCATCATACAAATGCCTATTCCACCCTCCTCGGATTTTCCACCTATCCCGAGACCATGTCCCATCATAGGGCGACCCACGGCCTTCCATCCACTCCCGATCCACTACCCCCACACCCATTTATACACTCATGCCCACCTCCCCCACCGCCACACCATACCCCTTCCCACCATGACCCAAACTGTCCTACACAGATTCGTCCTCATCTACTGACACTGAGGATACCCACCGCAGCGTCCTTGAGTGGATCCCTCCCCAACCACCCGACCCTCCCCGCTTCATCCCGCTTCGGGACCGCCAGTGCTTTTATTGTGGAAAGTATGGCTACCTGATTGGCACGTGCCCCCATCGCGGCCCCAGCAACTCACATGGTTCCACATGCATACCCTCATCCACCACCTGCTCAGATGCCACTGATCCCTGCGGGTTTTGCTGCGCCTGCACCAGGTGATGTGATAACTACAGTTACTCTCTCGGAGTCTTCAGGGAGACATACGGGCCGACATTCCCATGTTTAACGGACGATTTTCTCCGGATGCTATGGTGGATTGGTTAGCGGCGATGGAGACAGTTTTTTATTACAAGCGGATTCAGGGCCGCTTATGCGTTCTCCTGGCAGCCACCAAATTTTAGGGATTCGCCCGGGTTTGGTGGAATGATATGTGTTATCGATGAACCGCGACGAGTCTTCCTCCCATTCAAACTTGGCCTGAACTGAAGGCTACTCTTTAGGCGACATTCATACCGCCGATAGGGTTCATCTATTATAGTGGATTACAAGAGCATTCAAGCTCCTTTGCACTCGAGCTTGCCTCCCTGAGACTGAGGACCAACGAATCAGCCGCTATATCCTGGGACTGGAGCCCCACATCCATTACGACCTCGGGTTAAGGGAGATACCGACCTTTTTTAAGGCGGTCGAGTATGAGACTAAGGTTGAAGCCTACCACACGTCTTCAACAGCTCCTCTGGCCTCTCGAACCCCACTCGCCCCAATCTCCGCTCCTACTCTTCCAGTATCTTCCAGTATCTTCCAGTATCGACTTTTGTGCCCACCACCAACATTGTGGTCATGGTTTTAAAAGTTGAAATGAGGCTCGCCTCGAGGCGAGGCGCTAGGTGAGCGGGCTGAGGCTTACGCCATTATCTGAGGATTGCACCTTTTGTGACTGAGGCTTACACCTCTTTTTTCTCTCCTCATTAAGGGTAAAAGTGGTCAAAAGTTTAAAAAAAAAAAAAAATTACCTATCGTTTCCAACACAAAACAAGTTGCTTGCTGCCCAAAGATAATTCCAACCCAAAAACCCTAGCCGATCATCTCTTTTTTTATTTGCTGCACTAATTCTATGTCGAAGTGTCTTTTTTTTGTTTTTTCTGCTATATATATATACACATACTCTGTTTTTTTATTTTACGCTACATTCCTATTTTTTTTACTTATATTTTACTTATAAACTGACTTATCTATAAACTTAAATATAAACTGACTTTATTTTATATATATATAAACTGACTTTATTTTTTTGCTATATTATTGCAGTGAGTTGTCACTATTATGAATTTCTTTTGTCTTGGCGGTATAGTATGTATTATGATGATGATGACAAGATGGTGTTATTATTTGTATTGTGTTGTGGAATTGAGTTTACATCATTTATTTTCATGATAGATTTGATACATATTTTGTTCCTCGTTTAATTATTAGTTTTATATCATTTTTAGTGATTTTCGTGGAAAAAAGTTGAGGCTTACACCCCGGACCGCCCTGAGGCTTACGCCTAGCCTCAACTACGCCTCGGGCCTTTTAAAACCTTGACTGCGGTACCACCTCCACCGGGTCATCCTACATTCAAGTCTTACAACTGTGGTATTTTTGGTCATCGAGCTTCTGATTGCTCCCTTCCAAAACGTCGTGCCCTATTTGCAATGGAGCATCCACCCGACTATTTAGACGCATCCGAGGAGCTTCCCTAGCATGCCCTGATTACTGTTTTGGAGGGCGATTCAGTGGGTGGCACTGTGAGCTCGCCTAGGCACCTATTTTTGGAATTTCCTCACGATTCCCGATTTTTAGAGCTCGAGAACGAGCTTGGTCTTAATAGGGGGAGAGTGATAGAAATGGGCCCAATTCTAGGGTTATTTTTGTCATTTTTATTTTCTTTTGTATTTTCCTTTATTTGCTTTGCTATTTATAGGTAAGGAGTAGTAATGGCATTTTTCTAATTAGTGGCTTAGCTTGGAGCCTAAGCTACTCCTCCCTTTAAATACCCATGTAGTCTTCATTTGAAGACATTCCTCCATTTTGAAATATAAGAAATCACTTGATTCTCTCTCTAAAAGTTAGGGCTTAGTATTTCTTTCTAGCCTTTGACGTGTAGTTTACATCATAATCTCTCATAAACATAATTTAGGGTTTGGTTACGTCATAAGTTAACACTATTCTGTTTTCTAGAATTTTCATTATTTGTTTTTTGTGTGGTAGGGGGGGGGGGGGGGGGGGAGGTTGCTTAGGTTCACCCCTGTGAAGGGTAATCAAAGCATTTCAACTCTTGTCCATAACAAGCCAAAGAGATTTTAAATCTACTTTTTGTTTCGGAGAACTTACTCTCGCCCGTCATGATATGATCAGTTGCTCCAAGCCGTGTGAAGATGATATCCACAAGTGAGAGGACACACATCTCACAAGGCACATAACTGCCCAGCTGCAACAAAACAATTTAACAAAATTTATTTATTCACCAAAAGTCCATGACAGCTGTAAATCAAATAACTTGCAGCTTCTATACAAGAAAGTACCTGAGCAAGTATAGCAGCTAGACAAGTCGCGCGAAGAAGGGTTGACTTTCCACCCATATTTGGTCCGGTCAACAACAATGTGCGGGCATGGTGGCCATCTATATCCTCTCCAATATGTATGTCGTTAGGAACAGGCAGTCCTCCATTCTCGCCAAGGGCAAATGGATGCCAGAACCCTTTGATTTGAAGTGTTGGTCCCTTGGACTCTTGGCTTGATTTATTTGATTTGGAATGAGGATAAATATTAGGCCTAGACATAGGCCCGCACGAAAAATTTACAGTGATGGCAAAAGATCTTAGTACATCAATGCAACTTATGGCGTGGATAACTTGAGACCACAGAGCAGCCTTCTCAATAAACAACTCAATCAAAATTGACAGTAATGCAGCATCAGAGTCCTTTACATCATGGTCCTGGCACAATGAACTCATTGACAATCTACCAGGGGTATATTAAATATCAAAATTGATATCAAAGCACTCCCCCGCTTATATAACCCCCGTGTATATTGCCACATTCAGTTTGGCCCCCATAATTTCCAATTGCATCATAAATACACTTTTTTGTAACGTCTTATGAGTATGTATGATGGTTTTGGGTGCCAAAGTTCGAGAAGTGGAATTCATATGGGTCAAACTGAAGGAGCCAAATGGGAACTGGAGGCCAAATGACTTTGATGCCATCAACTAATTTGAAGAGTATATATGACAGATAGTGTGTATACGTGTGTGTGTGTGTGTGTGTGTGTGTGTGTGTGTGTGTGAGAGAGAAAGAGAGAGAGAGGAAGAGAGAGAGAAGGAGAGAGATACATTAGTTCAACTGTAATTTCAGTGTCTGTAAAGCATCATATAAGAACAAAGATCTGAGTAAGTAAATTTTTAGGCTTAATTGCCTAAAACACAGGATTTTGCAGGTTTGTTAAACTTTAATCATTGGACTTTTCTTATACAGAAGCATCACTAAACACATTTTGGCATTTCATTTTGGTCATAGTAGAAATTTTAGCAAAACTAAGTATTTGGACTGTTAGCGACACTGTAGGATAACTTGGATTAAAGCGAAACACAAAAAAAAGTTTCAAGGTGTTTCTGAAAGAAAAAAATGTGTACAGAGTTCGTTGTATTTTCTTGTAATCAAGCCTATATAGATGAGCAGCTAATATATGAAGCGCAGATGTGAGTGCGGATGCCCAATGTTCTAAAATCCCCACCTAGGCACTAGGCAGCTCTATCATCTTGTCTAGGTTCAAATAGATATATTTGTCTACTATTTTGGTGTGTGCAATGTTATTTATACATTGATTTGACTACCTAGACTTTATTTGAATGGTTAAGTTTACTCTAATAGTTGGTTCTTACAATATTAAAATGAAAACTCCCTAGACGCTAGGTGACCGCCTTCTGCCTAGAGCCTCTTAAAATATTGTGGATCTACTACAAGAAATTCAATTCGTAATCTCAGCATTCAATGTGTATTCCTGAATTGGGCAACATATTTTTTTGGTTGAAATGGCACACCAGATCCCTTTTACATCAAGTGATATCAGAGCAAGAACGAGGTCGTGGGCGGCGTTATGGGGCAGGGAGAGAGTTGTGCGATGCAACAGTGCTCTATAAATAAACCATTTAAAGTACGTGAGACTCATTGGTTTTGATCGCCGTAAAAGGTGTGGCCTCCCCTCACTGAGCACCATAGGGTTTATAATTGAGATAACACACCAGATATCATTTACATTTACATTTACATCAGGAAGAGAGGCATTTTGTGTCAATCATATAAATATTAACCATATATCACATTACAGGTATTGCTTCAATATATAGCGTCTAGAGGTATTTGCTTAAAAAACACTGAAGCAAAGCACATAGTTGATAAAAAAGAGATGAAGACCAAGACGTAAAAGTGTAATACCCCGTATTTTTACTGATTTTATTTATTGGGATTAATTAAATTAAATGGGAAAATTAATTGGAAATTAATCCGGATTTAAATACTAGCGAGACGAGAGTTAGTATTTAATTATGAAAATTATGTTGAATATTACTGAGTGAATATGGTAATATATGATTAATGAATTTATTAATATTGTCGCAAGTTATAAATACAGCAATTTCGGAAATTGAGTTAGGACGCGCGTGTCAGTCGTGTTAGGAACCAATTTAATGGATTTAAAAGTAGATTATTTTTACATCATCCGTATGGTCATTTCGAGTGCACCAACGTATCCGGAAGGGTCAAGATAGTCAGAAAACACTAGCCGGAAGTTCAATTTGGGTTCCGGAACATTTTATGTCTAACTGACAGCCCGGAAGGGTATTTTAGTCATTTTGACTTTTTGAGGAATTATAACCCACGAATTTTAGACTTAATATATCAGCCAACACCAGAACTCTTAGGGTTATCACAACCAAAAATCACCAACGGCAGTTAGAGAGGAAGAGAGGAAAGTTCCCAAAGGAGAAACCACCCTTAAAGGCTTTTGCACCACCATTACCACCGCAGGATAGATCGGAAAGAGAGGATCACTCCCATACCGTCTGCTTCAAAGAAACAGAATCTCTAATTCAAGGCAAGTGATTTATCTTGCAATGATTTAAGGCATATATTTTACATGATAGTTTAGATTTGAAGACAAATTATGTAAGATTGTAATAATGTGAAATTTGGAGACTAAATTATGAACTTGGATAGGTCTGCATGTAATGGATCTTCTGGGATTATTAAGTGAGCGAATTTATAAATTAAGAGTTAAGAAATCACGAAATTAAATTGAGATTTATGATGATTTTTGAAGAGATGATGAAGAACTAGGGTTATAGTATTATTAATGACTTTTAATCCAAGAAATCGA
Organism: Sambucus nigra; assembly: GCA_949130495.1. Lineage (NCBI taxonomy): Eukaryota > Viridiplantae > Streptophyta > Magnoliopsida > Dipsacales > Adoxaceae > Sambucus > Sambucus nigra. The sequence goes on along the minus strand of OX422213.1, from coordinate 657,687,058 downwards.
TATTCTGTGATGTTTGTATGAATCTTGAACAATAAAACTAATGTAGCAATGTTGGTGTAATGTTTAGTATACTCATTTGGGAGTTTGGGACGTTGTAATGGTAAATTGGAGGTATAAAAATGGTAGAACCCGTAACCGTTAAAGGAATTCTGGGCAGATAACTGCTTGATCGATCGATCGACCCAAGAATGTCGATCGATCGACCCATTTCATCGATCGATCGACCCCTCTGGAAAAAGTGAAATATTTCCCTTTAAATAATTGAGTAACTTCCAACCTTTAGAACTCTTTAGTGATGATTGTTTGAACATATTGGTACTTAGGGAAGACCAGTAGGATGGTATTTGAAGCCCGGAAAATTATTAGATTCAATTGAGGTTAAGTGGTAAACTTACGAATATCCGACTAGTGGGATACGATTAGGATTTGTGAGAACCTGAATATATGTTGCCCCAATTATAATTTGAGGTTAAAGACTGAAAAGGGAAAACTTTAAATATTAAGATAACCTTAGGGACTAGCGGGGGACTTAGTAACCTTTACGGGATAGGGTATGTACTCGGAATTATACGTCGAGAATTATCGCGCTAAACCTATTGTGTAGAATTAATGGGATGATATTATTATATGTGTGAGACTTACGATATAAGAGATGGAATATACCTATACTCAAATGATGATTACCTAAGTTATGTGAATACTTAGTATATTGATGATTATGTGTATGACATACCTACCATACTTGCTATCACGCATGGTTCAAAGTCAAGGCCGATACCGCGACGATACAGCCGAGTTGACTAGGTATCGGTGCCCACCGATCCGATTCCGAGTTACGAGTTGAGTTTTCAATTATTCATGTGAATCAACCCTATATCGGTAATTTCTCGGTAGTATCGGTGATATAGCGGTACAATCGCCCTATATCAACGATATCGCAGTAGAATCGGCCCATATCAGCGATATCGCGATGGAATCGGCCCATATCGGCGATGTCACAATAGTATCGACCCATATCGATGATATATCGGCCGAGATGGTGTAAGTTACTAAGCACCAATCTCTCTCTCTCTCAAGTGCTATGTTGGTAAGCGTGGTTTTTTGGGGGGGTTACGAAATGCTAATTATTTTTTTAATATAATGTGCTGTGTTGTGGGTTGGTCATCGTGTGGGTTTAATTTAGTGCGTCGTATATGTGCCAGTTTTTTTTTTAAAGAATGCAAATGATCCAAATGTTATTTATTATTTTTTATAATAATGTTCCAAATGTCATTTTATAATATGTTATTATTTATAAAAAAAACGTAAATGTTATTCTTTTACAAACAAATATACAACTGTAATTATTGTAAAAATAATATTTGTATCCTCTAAGCATTTGTAAAAATAATATTTGCATCCTTTATGTAAAAGTAACATTTGCAACACAAGTAAAAAAAAATATTTGCATCCTCTTTGTAAAAAAATAACATTTCCATCAATTAAAAAAAAAACATTTGCAACCCAACAACAAAAAAATATAATAATAACATTTACATTCCTTTTATAAAAAACTAACATTTGCATCATTTTTTGTAAGAAAATAACAATTGCATCCTTTTTGTAAAAAACGATTGTAAACAAAATGTAGTGTTTTGTCAAAATCACTATTTGTATCCTCTTTGTAAAAAAATTACAATACTAAAAAAGAAACATTTCTATCCTTTTTAGAAAAATATAACATACTTAAAAAACACATTTGTATCCTCTTTCTAAAAATAATACTAAGAATATAATAGTTGTATCCTCTTTGTAAAAAACAAAAATTATCCTCTTACTGAAAAAGTAACATTTGTTTTTCTTTGTAAAAACATAATATTTGTATCCTCCGTGAAATAAAACATTGATTTATTATAGAACATGAATCTAGCAAGTTCGCAACACGTCAATATAATCAATTGTACAATGTTATGCATATTAAAGTATAGTTTTATAACTTGTCTGATTGGTCCACATTGTTAATCGTATTTTTTTAAAATTTTCTAGATTTTTTTCGGAATTTTTTGCGCTCTCTAAATAGTGTTTCTTTGCATATCGCCCGATACCGCGGCCGAGTTGAAAATCGAGTGACCGATACAACAGGAACGCTATTCATGTTTTTTTAGAAATCTCAGTTTAGTTAAGGAGGGGGAAAAGTGTTACTTTATTTCACGTACGGACCTTGTTTGGGTGAGGTATTCTTTGTTCCAAACCCTCAATTTACTTATTTCCGAAGGGCTCAATGATGTTATTTGCTTATTTAAAAAAGTTTAGCTTAAAAGGTTACTTTTATTTAATATTTTATATTCCAAACTCTCGGTTTACTTTAGCGTTTACTTATTTTACATTTTTCAGTAAATAATATTTTTTATTTTATAATTTCCAGTTTTAAATGTTACTAATTTTTCAAATCTCAGTTCAAAATGTTTTTTTTTATAATAATTGTCAGTTTAAAATGCTACATGTGTCATAAATATCTGTTTAAATTGTTATTTATTTTATAATTTTCAGCTTTAAATGTTACTTATTTTTCAGATTTCTGTTTAAAATGTTATTATTATTATTATTTTTATATTTGTCAATTTAAAATACTACTTGTTTTATAAATTTATGTTTAAAATGTTATTATATTATAATTTTAAGTTTAAACTTTACTTATTTTACAAATTTCATATTAAAATTTTATTTATTTTATTATTTTTAGCTTTGAATGTTACTTATTTTCAGAATTCTGTTTAAAATGTTATTATTATTATTTTCTTAATTGTCAATTTAAAAAGTAAGTTTAGAAAAAATCAATTTCAATTATAACTTTTTTTACCAATTTCAGTTTAAAATGTTACCTTGTTACAAATTTCATTTTAAAATGTTTTTTTTTATTTATATTTTATTTATAAGTTTTTTAATTAAAAAGCGGGAATGCATGAATTGCTTACGCAATGCGCGACGCGATTAGCGCAACGCTACTTCGGAACCAGAACGCGACACCCAGCGCCACCGCGATTTAAAACATTGGGTGTGAGTTGATAAGTCAGCTGGTATGTACGTGACCCATGGGTATGTGAGCTATGTTCGCCTCCACTATGTGTGATTTGTATTGAAACGGTTCCTGAGCGATTCGGAACACATGATCCTTATGTACGTGATGTACCATGATTCGATAGCAGAGTATGCGTGCACCGCAGCTTAGCCTAGGGGTGCCATATATGTATATATGTAATGAGAGTGGCTTATATATGTACTTGTGAATGATTTACTGCTACTTAATAGATGCGAATAACTATGGGATTTAATTGAGTAAGAATAATGTAGACTTAACCAATATTTGGGCTAATAATCTGATTATTGAATGTGTGAGTTATGAATATATTCTATTTAAATAATATGGGTGGCATCTAAAGTAAGAACCGTCCGGATGGGGGTAGAATAGACTAGTCAAGTAATGGTATAACTAGGTGAAATTTAAAAGATGCGTTAGGCATGCACAATAGTTGAGGGGTGAGGATCTCAAGTGAGGGCACGTGACTAACATGTTTAATATATGTGTTGTTTAATATTGCAATTTAAACACTTGCTGCTTTTAAAATATTTTCACCTCCGGCTCTGACCCGTTTGCTTTCAAATCTTTACCTTTTTGTAAAAATCTTTTAGGTGCCCAGCCACAGGGATGCCAAGCTTAGGAGTTCCATTCCATTGACGTGTTGTAGCTGCTGTGGAAGTTACAGGATCTCGTTACTAGACGCCTCCACATCTATCCTTGCTTCTATTGGGAGTCATTTATTCCAGTTAGGGCATGTTGCCCATTCTATTCAGTGACAGCAGTTCTAGACTTTCATTTTATTTCAGTCTTGGGATTTTATGTGTTCAGACTATTGTACTTGGTTTATTTACATTGCCATTATTATTGGAGTGTTTACTCCAGACATCAAATTTTATTCTAGTGATTACCTTATGGGATTGTTCATGTGATGGTTGGATGATGATTTAAATTATTTTGTTGATGGGTAATTTGAACATTAAAATTGGACACTTCACTATTTTAAATATTAGGTGGTTAGTAATTAATTAAATGTTTTCGACAGTAATGCTATAAACTGAACCAACTTGACATTTTGTATTAATTTAAATAAAGGAGTAGCTACCCAGTATTTAATTAGTCGGGGTGTCAAAAAGAAATTTTGGAAGTAGATGAAATTGAAAATTTGTTGCCCCATGATGATGTTGACATCAGAGATATTGAATTTGAGGATTGGGATGAATATAAAAGATGAAGATTTTGTGGAAGATCAAATAAGATGGGAACTTCTATCTTTTTGGAATTAGCGTGATAAATGGAGGATATTTTGATTGTTCATGCTTAAGACATCAAGAACAGATTAACCTTGCATGAAATTTTAATCTTCTTTTATATTCATTATTAGGCACGGTTAATATATGTTTATATTACACAAATATATTTATATAATTATATAAATGAAGGCCTATATACAATATGTTATGATACATGATCGATGATACAATATTTTTAGAAAACAATACAGTCCCGTTACAAGTTTAAAAAGATAGTGGCAAATGCCAAATAGTGTTGGATCTCTTGCAACAATAAAACAAAGGTGTCTACGGACAACAAAAACTATATGTGCATACAAAAGGGGGGAAGCAACAAAACTGAGAAATCATGAAGACATGTGAGAGATATTATATATATACACACACACATACACACACTAAATCAATGTAAGCCTGAATTGTGTATCAACCTGACGTCACAGGCATATTACACTAAAATAATAAAACTAATGTTATTAAATTCCAGGAAAATTGTTCAAGAAACCTTCTAGAATTGCAACCAAACATCAAATTCAATGCAACCCCCCATACATGTGATCACAGTGTTGTATTTCACAAAGTGCATCAACATGCTTATATAATTGGTACTTTGGTTTTAAAATAATTGGTAATTTGGTTTTAACCAGATTAAAACCTTGAGAGTTCAGATTTACAGAAAATAAAATGCAGGAATTTAGACTAGCAAATGTTCACAAACTGACACAGTTATATGGGAAATCAGAAGACCTGGTAATTAGGGAAGTCACTATCTACAGCTGCTTCGAATTGAGTAAGGAATTTTTCAAGCCCATCACTGCCACTTAGCATTGGAATGTTTACAACTTTTGATAGTGATGAAATAACGTGCCCTTCCTTCTGCAATAGCATTAACAAATCCATTGCAGCTCGTAGTCCTTTAACAAGCGACCCAAACGATTTCACCTGTACCAGCAGTTAGCAGACCACACATTACAATCAAAAACGATACAGCATATACTGCCATAATGATTTTATTTCTTGATCTACAATCTCACAGAACCGATATTATGTGTGTTTTACGTGTACAGTGAAGTCAAGTGTCAATAGGCCACAAAGTTCATAGATAAAGAATGAAGTAGATGACAACCGCATAACTGCAATACATGTCTGCCATTTAACATATTCGTAACATTTATAGACATACTCGCTGTTTCAATATTTTTCTCCCAATCAAGGGCAGTAAAAGCCAAGCAGATGACTGAATAGTAGTCTTAATCCGTCCAAGCAACCTTTCCAAATCTGGAACCTTGCGAAGATATTGAGCAATGTGCAACATAAATTCTGAATTTGCTACCAGTTCCTCAACCACATTAAGCCTACGGTTGATTTTCTCAACATCTTTCAGTGGATGACAAATCCAATTCCTTAATAGCCGCTTACCAGATGAAGTTACACAGTTGTCAAGATATTTGTACAGCGTACCTGAAAGGTAACATCAATCTTATAAGCCTAACTAAAACAGGCCCAGGCCCAGTTTGTTTCTGGGTGAAATATTTTTCATCACGGCTCCAGGCCTGGGTTGGTTCTGGGAGAAATCTTTTCTGCTTATTAGGAGAGCAATTTTTGTTCATACAAAATAGTACATAGGTGTGCACGCTTTAATTAAGTATAGTGGACAAAATTTAACTCTGAATATGTAAAACACCAAAGTGAAAAATATTTAACTTCAACTCAGATAGAGCCCAAAGTGAAAAATATGTAAACACTTGCCAGATTCACCACCATCCCCATTATTAAGGAAAACCTCAAGATTGACAAGCGTCTGACCATCCATTCTGAGGCAACCACCGTAGACTTCATATGGAAGAATATCTCCATTTCGTAAATCAGCATCTAACTGCTCAAATTCGGAAGGTGTTAATTACTCTATGTATCACATATAATCATGCTCATTAAGAAAATAAGTCAAATTTACAAGCTTACCATCAACCTGGATAAATGACTAATAAGTCCACCAAGAGCACATAACGCAAGATCATTGTGCATAACTCCTTCAAGTGCATGGTCCCAAATATTACAAGACCCTTTGAAGTATCCCTTTAACTGAATGAGATTTCTAACTTCTAAAGCATCAACAAAATCAGTGGCTGGCTGTGCTGGAGTCAATTCTGAGGCAAGGGAACCTACAAGATGTACAAAACTTGAGTATGCAGGAAATATAGGGTCTTTACTTTCAGCACCAAATAACTGAAAAATCTAAGAAGATTTGAGAGCTTGCAAGGTTTAAGAAAAAGAAATAAGGGTTTGAAGTTCCTATAGACGAGTCTTTAAAGTGTTCGGAAAGGGTAACGAGTGATAAGGGGTTAGTAAAACAATGGAAGATAGAGGTATTGAAATTGTTTGGTGGCTTGTCCAGCACTATGAACATGCACCCTTTGTGAGTTTTGATTGTAGGGGTTTAATGTTGGCTGAATGGGAGGGTAATGATAACATGAAGACCTGATTGTAAGTTTACAAAAGCTGATAGTAAGTGAAAGAAGAAGAGAGTGAAGTAGGAAAAATAGAAGGGCAAGTCACACCTAGGTTCTTAGTCCTCGCACATGAGTATATGCCAAACAACAAAAAATTAGTTATAATATATCTACATATACTCTAGTAAAACAAGGCTAATACAACACATAAACACATATGCGAACATATGTATATTAAACTACTACTTGGCGACCACCAAGAGGATTTGTTGGTCAAGAAAACTCAGTGCCTAAGTACTTTCATGACCAAGTTTGATCACCAAAATTTGGTTTTTAATATGAACCGATTAGACATTTCAAATATGTCCCCATTACACAAGCCCTCATTATACAAAAGCCAATCAGATAGCCCACTTCAAGAGCCCAATACAAAATTTCCTATAAAAAAAGCAACGAATGCTGAGGTATAATATTCTACGCAAATTTTAAACTGCAAGTTTTCCAATTTACTATATATGCCTTGGTATCAGGAATTCTCATTCTCTTGCAATATCTTCCGAAAATATCTGGAAAGTTGTTTGCATCAGCAGCTCTATTATTACATAAGGGATACAAGACTATTCGCCAAACGCTTTGATGTGATGAAAGAAGATAGGGTTTAACAAAAGGACAGAAGCATTGTGGGTTAACAGCAACTCTCTAAAGAATGCTACGATTAAACAAAAAAACTAAATAACAAGAGGTAAGTCAACATGTTTATAATTCAGATGGCCAAATACCAATAAATATTGGATCATTTGGCCTTTGGTACACATTTGCTATGCCTTATATAAGTTCGGGTGCCAAAATTTTAATATATTATCTTTTAGGGTATCATATTTATTTTTTGTGACACTTTTGTGACTTTTTGCAACACTTTGTTTCACAAAAAGGGTACTCAAAGTGATAATATACTAAACTTTGGTACCAAAGTGATATAGTGATATACAACATAACAAACGGGACCAAAGTCCAAATAACTGTCCAGTTAAACAGGATTCTAACTGCAAAGGTACCAAAGAAACAAAATTAGTGAAAGGTACTAAAGCACAAAAGCCATGTATAGAGAGGTATTTGAGATAAGAAAACAAATAAATTAAACATATTAACATTACGAGACGTGCAAATGGCCTTGTTGAAAATGTTGAAGAAGCCAGGAGGCCTAGGACAAGATTCACAAAAACAAACCATCATAATTGACAATTCAGGGAATTAAAAACCAGCCTAGGAAATATCCTATGGCATACTCTCCACTGAGCTTTCTCACACTCACCTTCAATGCTTTGATTTGGCGTTGTAAGTATATATTTTGTTGTGTTCATTAACTTTACAAATTCAGCGTTTATGGCAAGTAATTCATGAGTATTAGAAAATATTGTCAATCTAAGTATGGGATTGGAAGACGAACATAACAATCACAAGATGAGACATTATTCTATATTCTGCCTTATTTGTAAGATTACTTAAGAGAGAAAGTACCCCACACCTTTTTTTTCTTGAACATATAAACAGAGTAACTGCCCAGTAACCAAATGTTTAAGTACCTGGGTAAACAGAATGACTGCTAGGAAGACAAAAATGTCCAGGTCAATAATGTCAAACAAAATACGTTTAGACTTAATTCTTTTCTCTCTTAGACTACAGCATACTTCATATAAATCATTGTCATATTGTTAGGCAATCTTTATTGCTTAAAACAACAATTGTATATCGGGTGCAACGCATTTCATAACATTTTACCTAGTTTTCACGACCATAGCACAAGTCTTTTAAAAATGACAGCATAAATTAAAACAAATTCCAAGATCCAAGAAGTTTTCATGACCCTAGCTAAGTAAAGAAGTTCTTAACATTAGATGATTAGAATATCATGGTTAAATCATACAACATACTGAAACATAGAGATCATACTAAACGGGAGGGAATGGTATTGAATAGCATGAATCTTACTTCTCTGGGATAGTTGTCCATGCACGGACGTCTATGAAGTACTGACATGGATACGTGACACGCAACATGACACAACTCGACACGACGACACGATATTTTTAAAAGGAAGTAGGACACAGACACGTTGGGGACACGTAGACTATTATTTAGCTTTTTCATATACTAAAAGAAACAATTAACATTGTTCAAACAATTTAAAAATACTATAGTTTCACCCACTTTATTAAAAAAGAACACATTTCGAACACAAAAATAACATCTGAGTTCATTTTTATCAAGGCTAATTATATTGTATTGTAGTCATAGAAAGGGTTTGAGCATGTCCGTCTACTAGCATATCTCAATGCGTCTTGAAAGGTGTCCCAGTCAGTGTGTTAGTGTCCGACACATGTCGGACACAGACATGTGACCTGCAGTAGAGTGTCGGTGCTTCATAGATGGGCGTAACCAGCATTTTTCTCCCATGGTTGCCAAATATTGTACTAATAATTAAAATTGTTCTCTACCAAGTGATAAAATTACTCAAAAATGTCACCTTGAAATTAGTGATTGATTAACCTGAAATATCACCGGCTATTTATGTTTATCTTATGTTGAGTAAGAAAATGGTAACCCCAAGCCCTAGTTAGACACGGGGAATCCAATGCCGACATATGATAATAAAGGAATAACTAAATCTTATTTCATGACAATATATTTCTACATTTCAATAGAATCTCAATTATATTCAACATTTTTTAATCAGTGCACCATAATCTAATCACATTCTTCATCGAGACTTCATAGATTCTGAAAGTATTATGCCCCTAAATCTGGTTCTTAATATATATATATATATACAGCCCAAGTCAATCCCGTGTAGGTCCACCATCAACCATATTTGCTTCAATACATTATTTTCCTTATCTTTCCGCTTTGTATTTATGTTTAGATGAGTTCTTAAAGGCAGTTAAACCGTCAATCTTAAAATATAAAGCTCCTATATTTTCATTCCTCTTCTTTTGTTGGAGCATTCCAAAGATCATTACAATATGACTTAGAAAACCATCTTTAGCTTTTTAAGAGACTAAATTGAAAAGTCACTCTCCATGTGTTCCTACTAGTAAACTCCTTTGGAGACATATTTTGATGGGTTTGAAGAAATATAATTGGGGCTTCGAAGTGAGGATTACATACTGTTATTGGTTAGGCCCTGATTTTTTATTCTTGTGTTTTTAAATAAGAAATGGTTTAAAACATAAGAGGGTGATTATTCTAAGTGGGTATACTAGTGTATACTCGTACCAGAAATGGTAATGGAGGTGCAATGAGTATGCATATAAAGTCATTACTGTTTTGGTTCATATATGTTTGGTACTACGAGGTTTTTAAAATGAAACACCACATGGCCGGAATTCGCAATAAAAGTGATTTATTTGCTATGATGAGGAAATTGGCTGATGGTCTAGGAAAACCCCATATAACTAAACGAATTGAATACATAACTTTGATTTTACATATTTTCTTTTATATTATTAGGTTCTTTTTTTAGAAGTTTCTATAATATATTATAGATGATAAAAAGAGAGTACAACACATAGTTTTTTAAATATATTTTTATTCCCACACGCGTACCTATTATTTCCGATTTTGATCTGAAATTCTCATTATATCTTAAGATTCACATTTTGATACAATATATTATTTTGGAAAAGAGGATATGACGTGAACTACACGTCAATGACCTAAAAATCAAGACACTTTGATTTCTAAAGAGAGAAACAAAAGAGTTCTTCTATTCAATAATTGAAAAGTAAGTACAAATGAGAAAACAAACCTATTTATAGGGGCTGAATTACTTGCTAATCAAGTAATTAGCTAAAATGACTAAAAGGGCCTACTAAAAATAAAAGAATACCTAATTAGTCCCAAACATGCTTGGCAACTAATTAAGGATGGAAAAAGGCCTAAAAAGAACTAAAAGAAATAGAAAATACAATGAAAGAAAATAAAAGGAAAATAAAATCTGGATTCCCATCACTCTCCCCCCTCAAAAAGAGTTCGTCCACGAACTCAGAGGGGAAGACCAACAGAATCACCCTCTAAAATGGTGATCAATGCAGGACCAGGGGACTGCTCGGCCTCGTCAAAATACTCGGTGGGCTAATCCATCGCTAGCAGAGCCCGTCGACGTGGCTGTGAGGACAATCAGAAGCTTAGTGTCCCACGGTGCTACAATTAAAGCAGCGGAATGTGGGAGGGCATGTATGGGTCGCAGCGGAAGTGGCAGTAACTGGAGCAATGGTCAAAGATAAAGTTGCAGGAGGAGTAGAACTCAAGGAAGATGGAGGTTGGGATGCTGGAGAAGCTGCTACAGCTGCATGATAGGCCTCAGCCTTAGTAGCATACTCTACCGCCTTCAAAAAGGTCGGAATCTCTCTCAATCCAAGGTCGCGGCGAATATGTGGCTGAAGTCCCAAAATGTAGCGGCTGATCCGCTAATCCTCTGGTAGGCGTGCTCTGGTGCAGAGGAGCTGGAACTGCTCCGTGTACTCTACGACCGAAGACATGTCCTGTTGGAGAGACTGAATACGCGTAAAGAGATCTCTCTCATAAGTCGGAGGTATAAAGGAGGCCTGAAGCGCTGCCTTGAGATCGAGCCAATCCTGGATAGGTGGGAGTCCTGTCGCTGTCCTACAATAACAAAAGTCATTCCACCAAACACGAGCAGACCCCTGAAATTTGGTCGCAGCTAGAAGAACACATGAGCGGGCCTGAATCCGCTTGTAATCGAAAACTGCATCCATAACAGTGAGCTAATCGGTCATATCATCCGGGGAGAATCTGCCATCAAACATAGGAATGTCTATACAAATGTCCCCATGGAGACTCCGAGGAAGTAACTGGAGTGCTAAAGTGAGTGAGTCTCCATCTTGATGAGCTCTTAGGCCCACCACATCACCTGGTGCAGGTACTACATAATCAACCGGGTCTGGTGGCATCTGTACAGGTGGTGGGGGAGGAAGATGATCATGTGTAGCCATGGGAGGTGCTCAGGGGTCACACTGATAGTGAAGACACGTAGCAAGGGGGTGACCACGTCCTCCACAATAGAAGCACTACGATCCTGTAATGGAATGGGGTGATGGGTACCGGGTGGGGGAATCCACTCATAGATACTACGGCGGGTATCACTAATGTCAGAGGAAGAAGAGGGATCAGCGTAAAGTAAAGAGAGGTCGTGATGAGAGGGTGTGTGACGTGATGGGTGGTGGGGTGGTATGGGTGGTGATGCGTGGGGATGCAAACGTGGATCGATATTTTGATATTCAAAAATACCAAAATCAAATGGATCAGGTGGTTCGGGAGGTCGAATAGGGTTGGAGTTATGTGGTGGGTTTTCAGACAACTCAGGTAGGGCGAATTTTTTTTTGGGTGCCCGTTCTTAGGTGAAATGAGTGTTTCTTGGGTTATTTGGGTTAACATTTTGGTTGGAAAAATAATGGTGAGGTCGGGCTCAGAATGGGTTTTACAGTTGGGGTAAGGGAAATGGTCGGGAGATTGGGGCAAAGATTTGGTTACATCCACACAAGCTAGGGTTTCAAACGGGGCATCCGGTACTAGGGTTTTACAGGTGACGGTTGGACAAATATTGGAGTTTAAAGGGTTTAAATCATAATCTTGGTCGGGATGTGTGGTATACACACCCGAATCGGGGAGTCCTAGGGCAAAATGATGTGGATCGGCCATCGGGAGGGTGGTCCGTCGCTGGGGTGGTATCACCCGCTGGCCCCAAGTGGCTACCGGTGCAAAAATCCTCCTTCGGAGGTGCGTCGCCATTTGGGTGGCCCGACTCAGAAATCCAAAACTCCCCTGATCGGCAGCAGTAGGATCAAAACCGGCCCTGTCCGGCTCCGGAAAATTGGCGAAAGAGTGAGCAGCAACTTCGATTGTCCTTTCGGGCCTGTTGGGGATGACTTCGAGTAACTTTCCAGGCCTGTGGAGACTTGATTCTAGGAATTCCTTTGATAAATTATGGCTTTGCAATTTAGAAAATTGCAACATTAGGGTTTCAAATTGTTCTTGATGTCTCTTTGCCATTTCATCCATTCGTTGCGTTAATTCTTGCCGACTTTGTCTCAATTCTTGATTGGATTGTCTAAATTCTTCGTTAATCTCATCTTGAATTCAGTTTGTCTTTTCCGGAGCCATTGAGAAATGTAGGGCACGATTTTGATATTCACCTCACACCGATACACACGAACACCACCCGCTCTGATACCAATTTGACGTGAACTACACGCCAATGACCTAAAAATCAAGACACTTTGACTTCTAGAGAGAGAAACAAAAGAGTTCTTCTATTCAAGAATTGAAAAGTAAGTATAAATGAGAAAACAAACCTATTTATAGGGGCTGAATTGCTTGTTAATCAAGTAATTAGCTAAAATGACTAAAAGGGCCTACTAAAAATAAAAGAATACATAACTAGTCTCAAATAGGGCTGTAAACGGATATTCGAAAATCCGCATCAGTCCGATATCCGAATTCGAATTTGCGGATATTTATCCTAAAAAATGGAAACGGATGCGAATATGGATGCTCTATAAAAATATCCGAGAAAATGAATACGAATACGGATAGTAGTAGTATCCGACACGGATAATCCATATCCGACGCGGAGTATCCATTTTACCGGATATCCATATCCGTCTAACTTATGTTTAAAATATTAGTTATATAACATTTTAAATATAAACTAAAACTTAAAATAAAAGTTGGGCATAAGTATAATTATGAAAACTTAAAAAATCTAACCTATAATCGTAACCTAATAAATAAATAAAAAAACACACGGTAAAATCAATTCCCTCATTTCCCAAAAGCTCTGCGCCGCTATCCGTCCCCTCTGCGATATCCCTCCGATCGCTCACCCCGGTCGGTTATTGCCCCAATCAGTTGGTCCGGCATTCGGTTGTTGCTCCAATCAATTGGTCCGGTGTCTAGTGTCCGATTGTTACCCTTCGTTTGACGCCTCTTACAACCAACCTCTTACCGCTGGTTGTTGCGCCAACCTCTTACAGCCTGCGCTGTCCAACAACAGGTATGTAAACATTTCTTAGTCTTCTAGTGATTTTGTAGGTTAGTCCAACAACAGGTATGTCCAACAACATGTATGATATAAACATTTCATAGTCTTCTAATGATTTTATATGGTAAACGATTTCATAGTCTTCTAATGTGCCCACCAAATTGAATTCAAAAAAGTTTAGATGTCAGAAATGAACATTATATAAATTAGTCCGGTGATATAAACATGAACGTTGAGATTCAAGCAATTAAAATTATGATCAAAACTCTTTTACTTGTTTGAGAAAATGAGAGGAAAAAATAAAAATAAAAAAGATAATTATCTTGAAAATATATGCACAAAATTCAAACATGTCTATCTCAACTAGTCTGCTATGAGATTTTTTATGGCGGAATATGGTGATGATGCCAAAAAAAATTAGCACAAATAGAATGAGATTTTGTATGTCTTACTAGTCTGTTATGGTCATGCAACCCTTTAATGTTTTTTTTATTCATGCAATCCCTTAATGGAATGTTGCTTGCTATTTTTTTTTATTCAGGGTTGTTTGAAATTTTTTTATTCAGGGCTATTTTTTTACTAATTACTTTTTGTAATCTACACAATGCAGTTTAATATGTCTACAGAAGCTAATCAAAACAATCCTTCCATGCATGAATCTTCCCCTGTTCCAGTGGAGAGTATTTCGTCGGATCGCGCAAGTGTTGCTAGTGAGAACAAAGCTTGTATAGAGACGATGTAGAACAAAAAACTTACATCTAACGTGTGGTTTCATTTTAATAGAGAGGTTCATCTAGATAATTCTGTTACGGCGACTTGCACCCAATGCAAAAGAAAGTTTGATGCGAGGAGTTCAAAAGGAACCTCACACTTGAGCAACCATCTCAAATCGTGTAAACGTAAGGTTGCTAGTAGAGGATACATTCGGCAGAAACTTATTAGCGCAATTAAGTCATCGAGTGATCCGGTTCCAAAGTTTGGCACATACAAATTTGACCCAGATGTGCAGAGACTTTTATTTGCTCAAATGGTTGCTAAACATGATTATTCCTTTCTTATGGCCGAGCACGAGTACTTCAGGTATTGACTTTCTTATTGTTGTCCTACTTATAAATTTCTGTCAAGAGTTATTGTGAGAAATGATTTAAAAAGAGGTTTTAAATGTGAACTACTATTTTCAATGATGTTTGTAATATTAATTATCAGTTGAATAAGTGGATGCAAAGTAATGTTGATTATATCCATTTGATGGCGTTGAAAATGCGAGAAAAGTTTGTCAAGTATTGGGAGGATTGTAGTTTGGTGTTAACATTTGGACTGGTGTTGGACCCTCGATACAAAATAGAGTTTGTTCATTATGCTTATCGTGAGATTTATGGTTCTTTGGATGAAAGTTACATTCGCAGAGTTCGCACTGCTTTGTTTGAGTGATATGCTGAATATAAAAGTTTAAATAGTGAATCTTCGTGTTCTCCCATCACACTTGGGGATAGATGTGAGCAGTCTACTCGTGAAGTTGATACTATTCCCCAAGCAAGATCTAACTTTACAGGAGGATTGAAAAGATTGATTATGGAGCGCTCTAACGCTTCATCTATAGTTCAGAAGTCTAAATTAGAAAACTACTTGGAGGAAACTTTATTCTCTCTCGACGATGATAATGAGTTTGCATTTGATATTTTGCATTGGTGGAAGACTAATGGGCCAAAGTTCCCCACGGTTGCGAAGATGGCATGTGATATCTTAGCTATTCCTGTTACTACCGTTGCATCAGAGTCAGCTTTTAGTTGGGGGAGCAGGATTGTGGATGATACACGTTCATCGTTAGCTTTCGAGACTATCGAGACTCTTCTTTGTTTGAAAGATTGGTTGCCTTCTATTGGAGAGAAACTGGGTATGTCAAAATAAAATTTATATTTGTCATTACTATTAAACATAAATAATTACTAACCTAGTATTTGTTTGCAAAAATTTTTTAAAATTTGAAGGTTGCTGATGATAATGAATAGCTAGGCTCTCGGAAATTCATTTTCAGGCATTATTATTAATTGAATATTTTTGTTAGTAGTGTTCTTCTTGTGATAATGAATAGCTAATGCTAATGATCCGTTTATAACTTTTTCTTTCTTCTTGTCCAATACAGCTTTGTGGGACCTTGGAAGTTGAAGATGATAATTTTTTGTGTTACGAGGGCGGATTTTGGTGGAAGAAACTTTTATGTATAAGAAAAACTTATGTTACATGTATTATTAAACTCATAGATTTCTCTTTTTAGTACAATATATTGGTGAAGTTTTATTTGGGTGAATTAGTACGTTCAAACAATTAATGTCTTAATTTATCGTTATGCATTACTACTAACTTGCGAGTTGTGATTACCTTAATGCTTAATTTGACAAGGATACAGGGGAAAGGAGATGAGAATGACACTTCAGGAACTTAAGGGGTAAAAAATAACATCCCTTCTTTATTGTAATATATTCTTTGTTTTCACCGTTAATATTTTAATTGAGTTATACTTTTCAGATAAAATGATGCTTCACTTCATTTTTGTTCAAACATTAGAGAAACTGAAGAGAAGACAAATTTCAATGGCTCACAATTGAATAAGAAAATGCACATTAAAGGTTGGTACTTTTGCTCGAACCTTCTTTTATAGTTTAATTTGATGCTTTACACATTCTCTATATCTTACATGGAATAATAAATTATATATTTATTTGATTGATTAAATTAGTGTTTAATACGCTATGTGTATCTTAATGTATCTTAAACAATAAAAACGGATAAGGATATTATCCGAATCCAGGAAATCCGAGAGGATACGGATATGGATAGCTAAAATTATTATCCGGGCGGATACAGATACGAATACGGATAGTGTGGAGTCTTGGCGGATATGGATGTGGATACTATGGTATCCGCTCTGTAACCGTCCGTTTTACACCCCTAGTCCCAAACATGCTTGGTAACTAATTAAGGAAGGAAAAAGGCCTAAAAATAACTAAAAGAAATAGAAAATACAATGAAAGAAAATAAAAGGAAAATAAAATGTGGATTCCCAGCAGGATATCAACTAAAGAATTACATTGTACCAGTGACAAAATATTTACGAGTGGTTTCCCAGTTCACTAGTGGTCTGTATCTGCAATGTTTCCTGATCCTGCATTTTGTTCACAAACTATGTCCCAACACTTCATTAACCCGGAAAAAAAAAAAAATGCTAGGTGCATTCTTCATTAGAAGAAAATGTATAATGAAACTGAGTTTGTCAAAGCTAATTTGTTGAAAATTCCTCCGATCAAAAACAGAGCGACAATTTTTCACATATCTACAAATGGACACTGTTTAGATTATGATGCATCCCCTAAGTGACTCGTGCGGTACCACGAGTCCTACAAAATTATTATTTCTACCAGGCATAATTTGACAGGCACGCACAAAATCAATATGAGAAAGTAGATTTACTCGTCATAAAGCACTGAATCTGACAGGTAAGGATGACCATTTGAAACACACATGGGCATTTCATTTCAAAGGTACAGACTAGAAAAGGTACAGACTAGAAAAGCTAATGCGATCCTCACCTGCTAATGAGTACTTTTTCAGTACTTTCTGAGCTTCTATGGACAACCCTGCAACGGATATTTAAGTTGAAACCATGAAGAATTTTCATGTTAGTCTTTGAACAAAACACCCACATCCCCAAGCCTTCTTGAAAATCAAATACATATAAAGGGGAAAAAATAATATTACCTCGACTTTCATATATAATTTCCTTTGGTGACACCTATATCGAAACCGACAACAAATTAATTACTTTCTACATTAATATTTTGCATACTTTTTATTTATCAATAGCAATTTGTTTGCATATTTTTAAGAATTAAATCTAATATATAGCAAGACCAAAGAGCATACTTGCATCAACAATGCCCCCAAAGCTGCGCAAGCAGCATCATCATTAATGGATCCAACCCAAAATTTTAAAGCAGCACAATCAACAAAAGCAAATCCATATGCAGTAGAACCATTATCCATCCCCAACGTACCCTACACACAAAGGTCAATGCAATGCAACATACTAAGTACAGGTCAAACATAAAAAGAAAAAAATCCATTTTATACGGCAGAAGAAATGAGGCTTGTATGTATTAAATGCACACAAACAATTTGATCAGTTATTACAGATTAATCAATGTGTACTTTCAATCAATCAAGAATATGACCGACATTATCAAATGAAAACAAGGGAAACTTTAGAAAAGCTAAATTTATGCCAATGGGTATATATATATATATAACGTTAAAGGATTGAGAAAATATTTTGTAACCCTTGATTCATTTCATGGTAAATATGAAACAATTCCTTTTCATTTCAAGAATAGTCTTAAGACTCTTGGGTCCTTATGGCATTATCGATTGTGTTACTTTAATGAACGGGAGAGGAGCTTGTTGTTTAATTTAAGCATTTTCCATTTTTCAAATTTATAATGTTCAGTACTCAATTTTTTAGAAGGGCCCTACAGTTCCATCATTATCAATTGAATTGCCATTGTCTAACACCGTGATGTTCCAACCTAGATGTAAATTTGTATTAAGAAATTCCACTAGCTACGCATATCGGGGCTTGATTCTTTTCATGTCCAAAATCGACCAGTCTCATAGGTTTTTACTTTGATGTTACTTGCGTTCTTTTTGTACTGTGATATTAAATGATATGAATCCCAAATCCATCCTCTAAATCATTCCCAGAATGATGTGGCATAGCAATAAGTGTTGTACCCTGTATTGTAGGGACCACAGGGTATAATACTTTATTGCTAAGGCACATCATTTGGAGGATGGGTTTTGAACTCATAGCATTACTCTTAATTGCTGTTGTGGGGGGGGCTCCTGAAACCAGGGAGAGTTTTGAGTAGATAGGGCAAAATTTAAATTTTCTATATGAACTTTAATTGCAGCCTCACATCAGTAATCCATCCCAGACCTGATTGATCCCAGCCGTCCTATTTCTCCAGCAAGTCAACGATCTAGTGATAGGCACTGGTTAATTTCAGTGATAGTTAAGGCCTTTCATGTGACACACTTTCAAAATATCTATAGCATAGATTTACCAGCTGTTTTCTCCCTTTCCTTTTGGCGGCAAGCAACCAGAAAAATTATCCTTTTTCCCATTTGTGGGTTTCTCACCCAAAATGAAAAAAATGTAAAGTTTGTGTGATATCCTGTAATTTTGATGCATTAATTAACTAGTGAAATTTATTCATTATTATTATATGTACCGTAGTGACATGTGATGTCACTATTTATACTTTCGTATGGTTATGTGCATGTGTTATGTGAATATGTGCCATGTGTCATGTGTATGTGTTATGTGTATATATTATTGAATTGAAATCAGACTTAATACACGATAATGAATTAATAATTAATTAATAAACAATTTAGGAATGGTTTTTTGGGACTCATACCCAGTAGAATATTAGGACGCTGGTTTGTTCTTTGGGTTGATGTATGGAGCATGTGGGATGTCCGGTTATGAATTAAAATAATGGGTTTTAAGCCATATAGGTTGGTGTATGACTTGGGAAAGGTTTTGGGCCAATTGGATTGGTTAATGGGCTCATGGGGTTTAGGTTTATATGGGCCTTATACCTAATTTCATGGTTGAATAGATTAAGAGGCCATGAGTGTTAACCTAATTCATCCTAGAGGCTAGAGAGAAGAACCCTAGAGCTAGAGAGAGAAAGCACTCAAGAAGAGAAGAGAATTTAGGGGCATTTGGATTTGGATTTCGTCCCTTTAGATCAAGGCAAGTTTACCTAGAGTAGGAGTTTAATTGTTTTTGAGTTATAGTATAATTATTCATTGGAATCTAAACATAATTATATAATAATTTGACTTAGAGGATTAATCAACTAATTTTTGTAATTAAATTAATAGGATAATTTAAGTTATTATCCATATTCTTGGCAAAGATTGATTTTAGTATAATTCTTTACGAATTAGAGATGGAATGGATGTGTAATTGTTAGGACTTAGTTATACACAGTAAATCAATCAAAAGCTCATTGATAATTGAATGAATTGATAACTAATCCGAATCTAATTGATCAAAGATTGAATTCTAGGTGGCTTGGGTGAAATTGAAATTTATCCCATTAAATCTTATTGGAATCATGTAAAAATCATAGATATAGGTTAGGATTGATGTGGTAACACTTATATATGAAGATAGTTGAGGGTCGTGATGATTTGGGAGCTTGGAATTTCGTTAATGACGGATTTGGAGAGTTGGAGAAGATCAGCGTCAATCTCATTCTGTAAGGACAAATTTCCAATCGAGTCATTTGTAATATTGGCTACATTCCGTTGGACAAAACGCTTTTGGGTCATTCCTCATCAAGCTACATACAACCTTAGAGAATCGAGCATCCAAAGTTCACGTGCCATCAATATGCCTTCAAGTCCATTCTCCTAAAAAGGTATATGACCAAAAACAATTTTATGTGTTGGAGTAATTTTCATAAAGAGTAAGTTTCATTTCATAAAGAGTAATTTTCATAGAAAATTAATTTTCATAAAAACCAATTTTAAAATTAATTTTAATTCTTTTTTAATGAAATTGGAAATCTCATTCGAAGTTTCTCCAGGTCGTTCGAACGACCTGGATCTAACGACATTGCCTAGTCTTCACTGGTAACTCGTTAGAAGCTCGTTAGAAATGTCGTTCAAACGAACTCGTTCAAACGAGATTTCTAACGACTTATCTAACTTAACACTGGACTATCGTTAGATAACTCGTTCGAACGAAAGGTTGTTCGAACGACCTCGTTCGAACGAGATCTGTCAGTTTCGAAATTTTTTAAAACTGTTTTCCTGCATTTATTTTATATAACTGCTATGGTCCACTACTTTTCCAGTTTTTAATATATGGACGAAAATCGGTTATTTTTCAGAAGGATGTTTTACATACTCTAAAGAGAAAAATTTCACATCTTCCCTTTTGGTTTTAAAATCCTTCTCCAACACAATTTTAACCTTTGAACCAAAACCCCATGCCATCAACCTGAAATACAACAAGCACACTTGCGGTGGATTTCTGCATTCAAGCTTATTGAAGACGGTAGTTTGGGCTTCGGTGGATACCGCGACACGAGTAGTGTCGAGCAACGCGTTGGAGCTTCACGTACTACAAATTCGGAGGTAGAGGACGGCATCGGCATGTCTTCAGTGAGTCAAAGTCTGTAAGTCTTTTGAGTCCTTTGTAAAACCTATTTGTAGTGGATTTGTCTAGGCCAGCCGTCCGAGGTTTTTCCCATTTGGGTTTTCCTCGTACATTGGCGCGTTGTGGTTGTGATTTTCGCACTTTACTTTATTAAATCACATAGATATACGCGTAGGATAAAAATGATAAAATTGGATAATTTTATTTCTCTTAATCAAGTTATCAATCCCATCGCTTTAACGGTTAATTGTTCATGCTAACTTTTAAATTTGCAAAAGCAATTAAAATTGGAATATATCTCTACTTGGCAAATTTTTAATTGCGTTGTGTGTGTGTATTCTACGAAATAACCTAAGTACATATAACCTTACAACTTCACATATAAAACTCATTCGAACGACCATAAGGATCTCGTCTGAACGACTTAGATAAGGTCGTTCGAACGACTTGGGAAATATGAAATTGTAGATCTTTGAATTACGAACGCGACGGGCGCCGGTTTCGTAGTTTTTGGATTTTATTTAATTTATTATGAATATTTTACCAAGAGTGATTTTGGTTTGGGCTTTGTGTTGTGAATGGTTAGTTGGAATTTGGGGCAAGGTTGGGTTAGTTTGAACTTTAGGTGGGTATACTCGAAGAAGTGAGGGTATATTATTATTTCTAGGATTTTGGTACGGATTTTTGGATCGTTGGGCATTTTGACCTTGTTGAATTTGTAGGGGTTAAACTTAAATTGAGTAGAATATATTGATAAATCGTTGAGTAGGGTAGTAATTGTATTATGATAATGCTGGTAAAGGTTGGGTGTGCAAGATATCTAGGCTTGGAAAGTCTTGGGAGATCGGGCTTGTGTGATTGATAATAAATTATAGTTAACGTGTATATTAACTAACAATGGTAAGAGACTATATATGTAACCTTATCGATTAATGTTTGTATTTTTTTGGTTGGTTGAGTAGGGTCATACTTATCTTGTGTATTATGTTCAACATATCGGATGTTAGTACTCGTGGGAAAGGTTTTTATAGAGATAAAGGGGAAGGTTTGGAACCCTAGTAGCAGAATGGAATCAGTTTACCGGTCGGACTTATATGCCAACACGAGTAGCTTAACTCATCACTACCTCGTAAGGGCGTTGAGAATTGTTTTTGCTTTTATTGCTATAAACTAAAATAAAATAGCCATTCCATAGTTTACGAATTCTGCGTACTAGAGGGGATATCCTATTTAGGGGTGGGCAAGGTCCGGTCCGGTCCGGGTTTTGCCTATTTTTTGGGCCGGACCGAATATTCGGTCCTCAATTTTTTTGGACCGAAACCGGACCGATTAATTCGGTTAACCTACTAATTCGGTCCAGGCTTTTTTCGGTCCGGTCCGGGGTAAAATTCGGTCCGACCCTATTTTATATATATGTGCATTTTATGAATTTTTTTATCTATTTCTCACACAAATATATATACAAAAAAATAATACTCGAAACTCCAAGTGATATTTACATGGGTTTTTTAACCCAAATAAAACAATGTCTATACATATATAAAATGTTCCAAATTAAATTCATAAGTTATATACATTAATTCAAAAACTATACATAAAAAACACAATAACATTATTTTTATTATATATATATATTGGAATCGGTCCGGTCCGGTCCAAATCGGTCTTTTATTATAGTGGACCGCAGACCGGACCGGTTTAATCGGTTTTTAGGTTTTGTGAACCGATTTTCGGACCAATTTCAAAATAGCCTTAATTTTCGGTTCGGTCCAATCGGTCCATTCGGGTCGGTCTTTTTTTTTGTCCACCCCCAATCCTATTGGGGCACAATTGAAAACGACTACATGGTAACCTGATGCGAAAGACAGTCTTTACCTTATTCATTTTACCTCGGACACTATGTGCTGAAATTCCGTAGTATCTTGCGAAGACGTACACGGGTTGATCCTTTTGTATAGCTTTTGGGTATGGGGATATATGATTGGTGTGAAGGCGTAGTGTTTATCCCTAGTAGATGTTTTAATGGTTATGGTGTGGGACGGCTCATAACTATGCCTAGTACGCGCGAGCGATTCCCGAATGCAGTAGGAAAATAGACCTTCGTTATGTGAGGGATAGCGAGTGGCCCTTTTTCCCTTAACATACTCATCTACTTGAGATGTATAAAATCTGTAATAATGGAACTTTCACCTATATTCAAAAGAGATTAAGAAAACGTAATCATGGGATTCCCTTGGATTTAAATTAGACGTATGTGATATTTAGGGTTATTTGGGAAGGGATAACTTAAAAACAACTAAAAGACGAGAGGAAAATGCATAGTTATATTGTATCCAAAACTCAATTATAATCTTACTCTTCGTAAACTTGTTGTTAACATTGTTGTTGACTTTACTTTTCAGGACACAGGTCGCTGATGTTGCTTCCGTCCTGATATATTATTTACATCTTCATCCATTACATCTCAGTTAGGATGTAAGTGTCGAGCCTGCGTGCTCATTCTCTTCACTACTCTTTATATTCAATCGATAAGGATTTATGTAGTATACTTACAGTGGATTGGATTATGTTGAGATAATTATATTTTATTGTTGTCAGCTATGGTATCACATGTGTATGGGTTGTTCCGCTTACTTGTATACAATTATTTATTTTACGCACTTAGTTTTATTTCCACTCATGATTAGAATGATATTCAATTTTTTTTATTCCCGTGATTTTTGTACGAGACCTGATCAACCTTATATGGATTTTTTTGGGGTGTCACGGTTTAATCTCTCAAAAAATTAAATCTGAATAACAAGGGTCAAGAGTGAAAAGAGGAAGTAAAATCAAGTTAGGTATGTCTTGATATACTTACTGCCTTTTTTTGTGTGTGTAAATGTTTTACTTACAAAACAATATTTTTTATTGATCTTTACAAGTTTAACATTTTGTTTTCTTTTATGCTCTTAATATATATATATATACACACACACACACACACACGAAACGAAAGATATTGTCGATAAATAGGAGTACGTCTTGTTCATTAACATCTCAGGAATATTCCACCATAGTTAGGTCAGTCAAACCAACTCTCATACAAGGTCCTGGTGGTTCATTCATCTAACCGTAAACTAGAGCCACTTTTGATTCTACAATATTTTGTTCATTAATCACTCCAAATTCTTTCATTTACTTACCATTATTGATTATGAGAACTAGTAGCAAAACTATTTATGCCTCATTCCTAGATGTGTACATGTATGAGCAAATTGAAACCGACCTAAAGTCGGTTTACCAACAAGTCCGCGAAGTCCTAATTTGCTCATACATGTACACATCTAGGAAAATGATAACTTGTGTTGGCACATGCTTTGAGCATCAAAATTAGCAAGTATGAAATATTAACTATATGTAGGAACCTTGTAGAGGTCGGACTTGGTGCGATGGCAAATGCTTGCTCGCCCAAAGTGTTATGTCGCCGGTTCGAGTCTTGGAAGCAGCATCTCCAAAGATGGGGGTAAGGCTTACCTACATCTATCTCTCCCAGACCTTCTAAAGCGGGAGCCTTGTGCACTGAGTACGACCTTTATGTACGAACCTTGTTTTTACAATTTTTAGATTTGCGTGTGCCCTTAAGGCACATGTTATCAAGATTAATATACCTAATATACAAATAAAATTTGATATATAATATAATATAAACAAAAAATATATATATAATTTAATTACTATGTATGTAAACATTTTTATATGAAAATCAATTTAACATTATTAATTATCAAGTAAATGATTTTTTAATGCCACATTAAATGTATACAAAAGCATTAAATCTTATATACCTATGAATAAGTTAATTTTATTTCTATAGTGAATAATTATATAATTGTAACTGCTTATGAAGTTATTGTCTTATAAGATTATTAATTATTGTTGAACTATTATTAAAAAATATTGCAGTTAACAAGTGCGTTATATGCCAATATAATCAGTTACACAATGTTGTGTACATAAATGGGTATTTGTGCTAATCTAATTGAATCATATTGTTATTCTCATTATTTTAAAATTTACTATAATTTTTTCAAATTCTTTGGGCACTCTAATTACATTGTCATTACTAATCACCTAAACTAATACCGATACGATACGATGCCGAGTTATTGGTGAATTGTGTCTGCACCAAGGTTTAGCACCAAGTCCTTATTTCTTTGCCCTTGTTATGGGACAGTGTTCTAAGCCCAGGCGCGGAGTAGGCGCCTCGAGAGTGGACCAAGTAAAAAAATCGTCGTTTTGCATCGCGCGTCGGAAGTACATTATACTACAGTAGCAAAAACATATGCATGGAAATATTATATATATATATATACCATATGCATGAATATTTTTGTGTATATATACAATAATTTAGTAGCACTTTTTTGTGTAATATTTTCAAATGTTAGTCCGCTTATATCTACAATAGCATCATTTTTTGTGTGTAATATTTTTATTCTTTGTTTTTGGAATCATATATCAATTGCATAAAATATGTGTGTAATATTTCATAATTTGTCTTAGTGTTAGCAATCTTTTATTTATGTACGGGACTTCAAATAAATGTTAGTAACATTAAAAGTGAAAGGCTTTAAAGTACTATTACCAATTTTCATGTGTAAATCAATTTGAATATAATATGATACTTATGATACGTTGTGATTAATTAGTTTATTAGGATTATATATATCGTGATGAACTTTGATT
This sequence comes from Sambucus nigra, assembly GCA_949130495.1. Classification (NCBI taxonomy): domain Eukaryota; kingdom Viridiplantae; phylum Streptophyta; class Magnoliopsida; order Dipsacales; family Adoxaceae; genus Sambucus; species Sambucus nigra. The sequence goes on along the minus strand of OX422213.1, from coordinate 657,661,242 downwards.
GAAATTGTCTTTTATTTTTGTATGAGAATTTAAAGAAATGTTAGCCATGATAGAATTAAATCAATATTAATTCTTGATAACTTAAATTTCAAAGTATACTTGGTTTGTAAAAAAAATGTCGCTAAGGCCTAAAAGCCCATCCTACTCCCGCCCTGGCGGCCCTGTGCCAGGCGCTTTTTAAAACCTTGGTTATGGATGAGTTGACGAGACCAATACAAGATGAGGTGCCGCGGTGTATGTTACTTGCAGATGATATTGTTTTAGTGGATAGCACTAAGGGAGGGAAAGGGATAAATGTTAGATTGGAATTATGGAGAGGAACTCTGGAAACAAGAGGGTTTAAAATAAATAGAACTAAAATAGCAGATGTGGAGTGCAAGTTTAGTAATAATAGGAGGAGAAACGGGGATGTGATAAAACTTGAGCGTCAAGAGATACTTGGAAATGATCGTTTTTTGTAATTTAGGCTTGTTTATCCAAAGAGATGGAGATATTAGTGATGATGTTACTCATAGGATTAAAGCAGGCCAAGTCAAGTGGAAAAGTGTTATCGACATATTATGTGATTGGTGTATACCTTTGAAGTTAATGGGGAAGCTCTATAGGACGGCCATTAGACCTATCATGTTATATGGGACGGAGTGTTGGGCAACCATGAAACAAAACGTGTTGAAAATGAGCTTGATGGGAATGCGAATGTTAAGATAGATTTGTGGTAAAACTCTTAAGGATAACATTATAAATGAACCAATTCATGAAATGGTAAAAGTGGCTCCTATAAAAGATAAATTGAGAGAAAATCGACTTAAATGGTTTGGACACATCAAGCATAGACCAATAAATGCCCCGTAAAGAAGAATGATTTAGTTAGTATCAAAGTTCTAAAAAACGCGGGGCGTTATCGAGACGTGGAAGCCAAGCATTAAGCCTTAGAAGCCTAGGCGGGACTTAGGCGTAAAAATGCGTGAAAAAGCGTTTAGACCTTTTTAATATATTTTAACATTTTTAACTATAACAACGCTATTAAAAATACTAAAATGGTACATACCTTAAAATATGTCTAAATATATGCAAACTAAAATACTATTTTTTTTAAATACTAAGAAAACAAAAAAAAAAGCGCATTTTTTTGGACAAGAGGTAGAGTGGTTTGGGATACCATTTGTCTTTTGATTGTTTTAAATGAGATATTGGTCCGTTTTTTAAAAAAAAAAAGTCTTTAAAAGGCGATATCGTTTCATTAAAGCTTTTTTGTTTTTTAAAAAAAGGTGCGCTTTAAGCCTTTTACCAAAAATAAGGCGTAAAAGGCTCAAGGCGGAGCATTTTTCCCAAGTCTCAAGCCTAGGTGCGCCTTTTAGAACACTGGTTAGTATTGGTGGTAACGGTAAGGGTAGAGGTAAGCCTAGATTGACTTGGTGGGATATTGTAAAAAAGAACATAATATATGTGGTTCAACCGAGGATATTGCACTTAAAAGAGCATAATGGAAAAATAAGATTCACGTAGCGTACCCCAAATAATTGGGAAAAGGCTTTGTTAAGTTGAGTTGAGTTGTCCAACTATATGCGTAGCATAGTTATCCAAATTTGAAGGTTAATAAGAAGTTTGATCCAGTGCACAAGGTACTATGTAGATAATTCAATCATCGATTCTTCATGAAAGTAACGAAATTCTAGCTTTTACCAAAAAATTATGAGGATTCAGCAATGCCTCATCAATTAAACATATAGGGAGCAATTCCCAAAACCCCTTATCACTCAAAGGAAGTGATGAGAATGTAGTAGTCTTGCGGGCTTAATTGTAATATTGTAGAAATGTACTCTTTTGATTTGTGTAGCTTTATTATATTCCTTTACTTAGGTTAGCATTTTAGGTAGGGGTTATATTCCTTGGAATACTCATAAAGTTCCGTATTTAAGATAACTTGACCTATAAATAAGGCCTTGGGCGAATTATTCTAATCACTTTATATGATACGTATTAGAGTGGATGATCTTCTTAGTAGTACTAATAGTTGTCATTGTTGTAAATAAATCCTGACAACTTCAGTGGTGCCCGAATGATCAAGATAAATTGGGCTCGAACTATGTCTTGGAGAAGACGTTTGTCGTCTTCATTTTGAAATTTCGAGACCTCACCAATGCACCTCACCAGCCTATGGCGGCAACCTCCCCTTTACCCTCCACCGCCTCTTCATATATCACCACTTCACCCTAGATTTAATCCAAAAATAATCGCCAATCATCATTGGCATTGTCAATGTTCTAAAAAGCGCTATGCAATTGGCAGACGGTTGACCAGTGCCTCGGCTAATTTTTTATTACATAAAATAATATTTAACAATAGTTTTTATATAAATTTATTGTACCATAGAGTGTCAACTGTGAGAGAGAGAGATGAAGAGGGAGACCTTCAAGTGAGTGAGAGGGAGATAAAGCTCTTCAACAATAGTGTGTATATCTATACTTATATTTAATTTTCTTCCTTTTTTCTGCTTTTGCAAACCCACAACATCATTTAAGGGTTATAAAAAGGAAGAAGAAGAAAAAATCCATTTTTTTAATAAATCGGCAATATGTACCTTCTTAAAATGAAGTGTGCTACCTATTTTCTATTCTTTTGATTCTTTTATATTTTGGGGGCTTTGCTGTACTTTTCTAATTCTTTGTTCTTTTCTCTATGCACAGTTCTTTCTTTGTTTTGAAACTGTTTTGTCTTCGAAATATGTTTCTGGAACGTTAATAGTTTTCGCCTGATCCACATAAAATTTTCATTTTCTAGTTGCTGGTCATATTTATTATGGTTATAATTGCTTTTAATTTTTTTTTCTCACAGATTTTGAGCAATATTCTTAAAGCTGGCTGGGGTTACTCTAGCCCCTTATCTTCTCATGACTTTGGTATACTGGAATCTTTATTTATGCAAAAAGAAAGCATTATTTATATTTTGGAGGGTTCCAAAGACAACATAATAAATTTGATGTGTAGTCTCTAGTCTGGGAGTTTTGGGATTAAAAAAGAAGGGGTTGGACCGACCCGAACCCGGCCTACCAATTACATCCCGCCATATTCGGCCTGACCAAACACCACCTAGCCCACATTTGGCCCGCCCAAATCCCACGCAACCCACCCAACTGCCAGTACTACACTCAGGCAATGTCGGCGGCAATATCCCCAAGTGTCGTCAACGCTAGTCGCGATGGGACATAGGGCGAAAGAGGCAAGCAAAGAGAGATTGGAGAAGAGAACACACAAGAGTCGCCCCGCGTGATTCATCTAAGCCCTCACTATTGTCGGCAAAGACATGGCAAGAGACGGCGACTGGATAGGGGTCGGTGGCGACGTCGTAATCACAGAACCAGCAATGGCGGCAATGGTTTCATGTAAAACCTAACATTTGTTAAGGTTACAATCGTTTTGTGTTGTTGGAGTTGAGGAAGGATTATGTTCGGCCTTGTCTGGTACTGGAATAAAATAAAAGGATGGGCTACTTCAAGATGCCATTGGAGAGTTGGCTTTGGGCCTTAGCAGCTTATATAATTTTGGGCCCCAAATGTCTCGTTTAAATGCTAATCTTGAGGCTTAAAATTCTGGAGCCAAAATATTACAAACTTGGCCCATTTTTTAGGGAAGTTTACAAAAATAAATATAATTTTTGTGGACCCAGAATTTTTTATCTTCCCTTCAGCTGCGTATTTCTGATATTTACACACGCCTCCTACTTTTAAAGCTCGAGAACGAGCTTTATCTAAGAAGGGGAGAGTGATGAGAGGAGTGCTATGGGCCTATTTATATTATTGGAGAAATGTATTATTTTAATTTGAGTAGCTTTTATTGTATTTCCTCATACAGGTTAGTATTTTAGGTGACATTCCCGTGTAGTTTATTGTATTTCCTTATTTAGGTTAGTATTTTAGGTGGGTAGGGGGTAATATTCTCTTGGAATATTCTTAAAGTGCCCTCTTTAGTCTTTTTACTTTTTAGGGTTGTCTTGGCTTTTGCCAAATTATTGTGATCACTTTATATTTGAGTAAAATTTATTTAGAGAGACAGAGCGACAGAGAGAGAGAGAGAGAGAGAGAGAGAGAGAGAGAGAAAGAAAGTTCTTTAAAAAAAGAACCAAGAACAAAGTGTAGTTTGAGGCTACAAAGTAGCAAAAACGAAAAAAAGTAGTACTAACAAAAGCAACAATAGCCAGAAAGAGAGGGGGGGTGTAATACTGATGGAGATTGTGCAAGTGCGTAGAAGTGCATTTAAAAAAACAAATGCATGAAGCTAAAAGGTCAAGAACTCAAGATAACAGTTGATAGGACGAGAACAAGGGTAATAAGAGAACATCCTACAGAAAATCAAATTCATAGCACAATGCATACTCACATCCAGCATTTGGTAGGTAGATAGCCAACTAAAGAAAGAAAAAGGGAAAACAAACAAACCTCTTTAATAGCAAGAAGATGAACAGCATCGGGTCCAATGTTACCCTCAATTGTGGTTGATGGCGTGAGCACTTGAACTAGTTTTCTTTGAATGACCTAGAAACCCAGTATTAATTATTACAAATTACTCGACTAAACATGTAGTCTGCAATTAGTAACGTCTAGAAGCAGAAGGTTCGAATAAATACCAAAACACAATGAGACATTGGGACTTGAGAAAATCAAGCAACCAAATAAAGCAGTAATGAAGAGTAACAACATAAGAGGCTAAACCTACAAATTCTCAAGAGTAGATACTAAATAGATATGCAAACTTAATGAACCAGTTGTAATTTCTGAAGTATAGTGGAAACAGCAATATTCAGAATCCATAGCTGCTCAACTAAATTCAGATTGCATAGGCCTATCTGTTAATTACAACTTTGTGAGTCAATAAAAAGTAAAGCCTCACTGAACTAAGATAAATAATCGTGTCAACATCTGAAAAATGAAGGTTAGAAGATTATACAAATAAATCATTATAAATAGTTAACATATGAAAGATAAAGTTAGGCAATGTTAACAACCAATTTTTTGTAAATGTTTAAGCTACTAGAGAGGGGTGACACAGTATTTAAACACTCTCCTTCTGACAGTTGGGGAAAAAAAATAATATGTACCAAAATTTCTAATGTTAAAGCTACTAGAGAGGTGTGCAATGGTATGCATATCGATGAATGAGGACATATGATAAAAACCGGCATTGCATATGAATGAATGGTTCAGTCAAAAGCACTGTCACGCTGTCACCCTGAAAATGTTAACGCATACCACCTACACTTGATATTCCCAAATGAAAAGGGTTTTAGTGTTTTGTGGGGTACTAAACTTGCATGCTCCATAAGTAGATAAAGAGAAAAAGAGAAGCGCATTTTACTTCTTAATAATTAAACACTAAAATAAACTTCAAAATGTTACATAAGGAAGTTTGTTATCATTTTTTAACTTGTATTTAACCTGAATGTTATGATAAAACTTGAAAACATTACACAAGGAAGTTTGTAATCATTTTTCAACTTATAATTTATCTGAAAGTTATGGTAGGAGTACCGCTAATAGATAAGAAACACAGACACGTCTAATCTTTCTCCCTTATTTTCCCAACTTAATGTGAAGATCGCCATACATACTTTTTTAGCTTCAGCGTTCAGGCTCAACAACTGATTCGACCCTTATAAATGTATTAATAAATTAGATAATTGTAGGTGATAATTTCCTACAGTGTTTGTATCCAATGCACACAAGCTAAATTACGAGAAGTATTCAAGGGAGGGAGAAGATCAAAAACACATAAGGCAAGATGTACATGGTTCAGCCAGGCCTACGTCCACGGGGTTTGGGGCTTGCTTTTTTATTAACTTATAGAACTGGTCAGAAGAGTTGTAGTACTGTTTGACGATGCAATATCACATGACCCTCTCAAAGAGGGGCAGGTTTACATTTATTGAGGAGCTTAGGAGAGTCCTGAGCTATGTTAATAGCTATCCCTAGAAGTTCGGACCTAACCCTTATTAATTTTAACCGTTCCAAGTGATGGATACGCTGGAGTCCTCTGTGATTTGGACTCTTCATTAACTTGATGAGCAAGAAGCTCGTGGACATGTGTCGAATACGTGTAAGTCACGTGCTATCGTAATTCTGGTCCCCACAATTGCCCCCAAAGCTCAGGGTCGCTTTGAGATCGTTGGGTTTTGCTGTATCTAGGCCGGTTGTTGACTCTAACAAGTCTTCATACTTGAGAGTTTTTGTTGGTTAGTCGAAGGCCAGTTTTGTAAATGTCCTTAAATTTCGAGGATTTTTTTACCGTTGAGTGCCCTAGGGGCACGCTGATAAATGTGACCTGTTTCTTTGGCAGCGAATCACCATTTTGATAATTATCACACGCGTGTGTAATCATCATGCTTTTGGGGAACTGTGAGGGCAATTTTCACCATTAGAGGACGGTTCCCACTCTTTTTCTCATTTTCCAGCTCATTTCAAATATTTGCAATCTTTCAAAGGAGAGCTCTTCATTATCGTCATTCTGCCTGTAAGAAATTTTCAAAACTCTTTCTCCATTTCAATGTTCTTCGCTTTCTCTTTTTTAATTCTTTCATTGAGCTTGTCATATTTAACCATGGTGTACGTTATTGACAAAAACATCATGGAAAAATTCAAACTTGACCATCAAATCCCCTCGTGGGTATCAATAGGGTTAGTGAAGGGTCCTTGTGACCTTTGCGCCATTTCTGAAGGCCATTGGCTGCATTCAATTTTTGTTGCCGAGTGTGGGGTCACTTTTCTCCCAAATCGATTATTTTTTAGTTCTACCAGTATTTTGATGTTCTCCCAGCTCAAGTTGCCCCAAATACATGGAGGATCGTTAATGGGGGTGAATCGTATTAACGAGCTATATTGGACCCATCCCGGCATTACTGAGATTATGTATTATTACCATTGGGTGACGACCACTGAGGACATTAACTACATGAAGACGAGGGTGGCTAATCGAGCCCTGGTTGTGAACCTCCCTAATTCTAATAAAGACTATTGGGTTCATGGGTTGACTGTGAAGAATTGGCAACATTCTCCCTTTCCTGAGGGTGTAGCAGATGAAGGGCCGAGATACCCTCAGGGAGGGCAAGGAATAAGTAAGAAAGTCATTTTATTAGCTTTGTGATCTTTTGGTTAGGCTAATGTTTTATTCTTCCCTCTAGCAAGAAGACGATTTCTCGCGAAAACAACGTTAACTTTATAAATCTTCGGACGATTTGGTCTATTCAACAGAGAGTTGGGACTGTTGAGCACCTAAGGTCGGCGACATTCCTACTCGGCTACCAAAGTTCTACCACTTCTTTTGTTGCAAGACCAACATAACGAACATCAGTCATCCTTATTACCTTGGACAACCCAGAAGCTTCCAACTCCAAGGACTCAGAAGGGGAAGGATAAAACGAATCAGCCAAGGAAGGCAAATCGTCTTCCTATGAACCGCTTGATGTTTCGTTGGTTCCCTCTACCATTTCCCCCACCGCCATGGCGAAAACGAAGGTTACTAACTTGATCGCTATAAATGTTGGTATCAGGTCCCCCTCCTTCGTCGGGCAAAAAGAAAGATATTGCTCTGTCAACGTGCAAAAAAGTGATGTCGGGGGTTCCACTAACCCCATGGAACTCGAAGATTCCCCCTCCAAGGACCACGAGCCTCTTTCGAAGAGGCAAAAAAAGGATTACCTTCCTCCTCCCCAACTGGACATCGTGGGGAAAAAGACTGTTGATAAGGGCAAGGGTGTTGTTGCTTGCCCCGATCTGGCTAGGGACTTAAATCGGTCTAGGGTTTTTTCTGCAGATAGAGCAGCTGCCTCTGCCTTGGCCCATTCGAGGTTATTGGAGCGTGCCAATCACAATCTCTCCCTCGTAAGTTGATCACCTTCATATTGTTCTTTTGTGTTCGTCTCTTACTTTCATTTTTCTTACGTTCGTCCACCCGTTGTTTTGCAGTTCTTAATTGATTACAATCAATTATTGTAGAGGAACGACCGAATAAAGGTCTCATGTATGTTAATGCGGAGGTCGCATTTGAAGAGTTGGGCAAATAGTTGGTGGCTGCTCGGCGGTTGAATGATATCCAAACGACCGAGAAGCAGAAGCTCGATGAGAAAGTCAAGAGCTTGAAGACTAAAAAGGTCAATCTTTAGAAGAAGACGAATAATTCTACTGCGTTGGTGGTTGCTTCCGAACAAGCAAAAAAAGATGCCAAGGATGCCAAGGCTGAGACCGACCTTGCCAAAATGCAAGTGATTGAAGCTAAGGCCAAAGCTGAGGAGGCCTTGGCTAGTGTGGCGAAGATCAAGGATGATTCCTTTACCCACGACTGGGAGAAAGCCTTTGCCAATGCCAAAATGCAGATTACATATCTTAAAAAGGTATTTTTTAAGAACCGTTGGGATGAGGCTCTTTTTAAGATCGGCACAAGTGAGGGTCAGACCTCTTCCGCGAGTACCATCCAGGTCCCCCCACCACCACCAATTTGAGGAAGAGGTTGAGGATGAAGATGAGGATGAGGATGATGATACGATTGGAAAAAAAGAGAAGCTTGCCGATCAGAATCAGACGACTACTGAGCAGGCTGCCGAGAAGGAGAAGGTCGGCAAGACAGTCCCTTAGGGCTTTGATTAGGGTATGTTGTATTTCTTTTTTTTATTCCGGAATGAAGTAAGGGCTTGCCCCATTTGTAATATTTTTTGAAGAAATCTATGGTTTGATTCGACCGTTGTCGTTTTCCCTGATTTCCAAAAGTCTTCTTTTGTTTGACAAACTTATATAGTTTACCAATTGTTCAGCGTTGGTCACTGTGAAGAACGACTTCCAAGAAAGACGTGGAAGACTGTTCGTTATTGGTCATAATGAAGATGATGAGGATGATGACCTTGATCAGCACTTACGTCTTGATGTGTCTGCTCAAGTAAAAGGGGCATACTTGGGTCGTTGTTGCCTCTTTCATCAAGCAATCGCAGATAATGTCGTTTTTCATCACATGATTTTTACTGCCCAAAGCAGTCATAAGGAATCGTTAACCAATCTGAAGGTTGACTTTTAACAAAAGCTTGTCGATCTGAGCAAAAAGAGTGGATTTAATGAAAGACTAGCCGCCATTGAATCTGCTCATTCGAGAAAAAAAATTATTTTGCACGCCAATTTGGTGGGTGCTAGAGAGGTCGCCACTATCCTTGAGAAGGAGAACAACGACCTGAGGGTTGAGCTTGAAAGACTCAATAAGTCCAGACCAAGTGGACAGGCTGAAAAGAGCGCATCCTTTTTGGAAGAAGACAACGCCTAGCTGAGAGAGGAACTAGAGAAAACTCAAAAGGCTTTAAATGACAAAATTGTAACTGCCAAGGGTCAGTCCTCCTCTCAAAGGCAGAAGGAAGGCCGTTTAGCAAAAGAGCTATAGAAGGGCAAGAAGGTTGTGCTTAGCAGAGTATCAACCATCAAAAATCTGACTGAGAAAATTGACCGCCTCACATTCCAGTTCCATAAACAACCTCGCCAGATATGGATGGATGGCTACAACGAGGCTCTTCTTAATATGGATCCTGCCCTGAGCAATGCCCGAAATGTTTGCTATAAACATGGTTGAATTGCTACCCTCACTGTGGCAAAGGTCCCACAGGATTCTGAGTTGTGGTATTGGTACAACCCAAGTTGCCTTCATCATCAAGACTCTCCTTATATGCTTGATATTTCGTGGATCCTAACGGATGTTATCCCAGTTAGCCTTATAAGGAAGTACCTCGGCAACTTCGGCCTTGATGGAGATGACAAACTCTACCGTCCTCAACACTTGATCGACGGGTTGAGGCCCGGTGGACCGTCAAGGATTAAAGATATGACTGCGACCGTTACTCATGCGTTGGATGTTCCATCCGCTAGAGTTGTGAGTTCAATGAATCAGCCATCCCAATCGCTCAATTGATCTAGCAATTGATCCAGTTGTATTTATCATTTTGTTGTAAATTGTTTACTTTTCAATTTCTTTGTAATAATTTAAAAGTGTTATTGAAATTTTTGCATTTTTGCTTCCTTATATGATGTGTGGTCTCCTAGTCATACCTTTAAAGTGATGTCGTCACATCTAACCTTAGGCCTAGAACTAAAAAAGAAAAAATGCACCTGTTTATGGGATCGTTCCCCAACGAGGATTTTTGTGACCCAGTTGGTCATAGGTTATATGATGTGTGGTCTCCTAGTCATACCTTTAAAGTGATGTCGTCACATCTAACCTTAGGCCTAGAATTAAAAAAGTAAAAATGCACCTGTTTATGGGATCGTTCCCCAACGAGGATTTTTGGGACCCAGTTGGTCATAGGTGCCTGAGTTTCCCATTGTAAGCCATTGTTCGTATTTTGTTATTCGCAAAAACTTTTTGTGTTGGCCGACCAACCACTTAGTCTCATATGCAGAGAGTTGGTTTACAGTCGCTTAACTAGTCAGTCTTAAAAGAAAACATTTAAGAGAAGACAATCATCACAATGACAAGCAACATGTTAAAGAGAACTCATTCTACTAATTAGTCTTCTTTATTAATTACTCATTTGCCTACTACTTGGAACAAGGCATAGAGATAAGTGCAAGAAGTTTGAAAGAACTTCTTAAAGAAACTTTAAAATTGAAACAAACGAAACAGGATTAGTCATAAACTAAAAATTTAAAAGTAAAACTTCTTTAAATTGGCTGCATTCCTAGCTCAGGGAACTTCTCTGCCCTTCATTATTTCTAAATTGTAGGCCCCCATTAAGTCGTCGCGAATGACTTTGAATGGGCCTTTCCCAGTTGGGCCCAAGTTTCCCATCTGAGGACTTTTTGGCACTGCCCACAATCATTCTAAGTACGTGGTCTCTGACCTTAAACCCTCTCGCTTTGACCCCCCTGTTGTATTGCTTGGCCAACTGTTGCCGGTAAGAGTTAAGTTTTACAAGAGTCAATTCTCTTTTTTCATCTGCTAAGTCGAGCTTTGATCTGATTGCTTCGTTATTGAGATCTTAGTCGATTAAGGTGGACTTTATGGTTGGCAGACCTGCTTCCAGTGGGATGACTGCCTCCGTTCCGTAAGCCAGGGCAAAGGGTGTTTTCTCCATTGATCGCCTGGGTGTTGTTCGGAACGCCCAGAGAACGTGGAGGAGTTGGTCGACCCAAGCACCCTTTGCTTTTTCCAATCGCTTTTTGATTTCTTCGAGGACTATCTAGTTAGAAGCTTCTACTCGCCCGTTACTTTGGAGGTAGGCCACTGAACTATAGTAATGCTTAATACTGTGCTCGTTACAAAAACTTTGAAAGAGACTACTTTCGAACTAAGTCCCGTTATTTGTGATGATAATCCGAGAGATGCCAAACCGTATTATGATGTTCTTCTATACGAACTTGGTGTTTGCTAAGGGTTCCCCTTCAACCCATTTAGAGTAGTCTATGCCAACCAACAGTACATCCTACTGCCAGACGCCAGGGGCAACGCGCCGACGATATCAAGCATCCACTGGGCAAAATGGCCAAGGACTTGTGAGGAACTTGAGGACATTGGTCGGTTGATGTACCAACGGCGAGAAGAGCTAGCCGTTCTTGCACTTTCGAACTTAGGCAACTGCGTCCTTATGCATATATGGCCACCAATATCCCTATTCCATTACCCTAAACGTTAACGACATGCCCCTGTGTGGCTCCCACATATCTCCTCATGAAGCTCGTAAAGGGTTTGCTCGACGTCGTCTGGGTGCACGCATTGGAGGTAAGGTCCTGAAAAGAGCACCGATAAAGCTTTCGATCTGTCGCTAAGTGGAAACGAGCAGATTTTACACGTATTTTGTGTGCTTCCTTTTATCAACTGGCACGGCATCCTCCTTTAGGTCGTGCATCGTCGGATCAATCCAATTCGAAGTCCCCTTATAGATACTGGGCCGGTTGAGGTATTCCACTTCAATCATCCGTTTCATATCCCCCTAAACAGCTGAAGAGAGTGGTCAGTGCGTCTGCGTAACTATTGTTCCCTCTTGGGAATTGTTGCACTTATACATGCTCAAATTGGCGACCAAGTTCGAAACTTCTTCAAGGTATGCAGCCATGCGCTCGTCCCTAGCTCTGTAGTCTCCTAATATATGATTTGATACCAACCTTGATTCACAGAAGACTTCAAGGTGGCGGGCTCCCAGGGAGAGTGCTTTCCATAGTCCGCTAAGCAAGGCTTTGTACACGGCTTCGTTGTTGGAGGCTTCAAATCCCAAGAGAATTGCTTACTTGAGAATTGTTTTCTCCGCGGATAACAGTACTATCCCTACTCCTACCCCTTTGAATTTGAGGCTCCATCAACATACATAACCCATCTATCACCTTCTTTGATCGACTGTGGGACAAGATTCTTTACTTCTGTTGCCAGTCCCTACTAGTTCTTAGTCAGTGAAAAATTTGGCAATGAAGTCTGCTATGACTTGCCTTTTGATCGAGGTCCTAGGCTGGAACTATATATCAAACCTTCTGAGTTTTACCGACCACTTAGACATCCGTCCAAATAGGTCGGCTTTCAGAGGGAAGGAACAATGATAGTGTGCACCTAGAAATAGTGTTTTAACTTCCTGGAGGTTATCACCGGCGTGTATGCAAGCTTTTTTACCGGCATGTATCTTCTTTCAGCATCGAGCAATGTTGTATTTGCATAATAAATTGGAGCTTGACCCCCATTCTTCTCGCAAACCAAGGTTGAACTTACAGCGCCACTGGGCATCGCCTTATACAAGTACAAAGGGCCTTCATCGTTTGGAATGGTTAGCAGTGGTGGTTTGCTCAAATTATTCTTTATTTCTTCAATTGCCCTGGTGCATTCGTCGTTCCATACTTCCTTTCTTACCTTAGTGCTTAAAGAAAGGTCGGCACTTTTCTGAGGACCTGAATATGAAGCGGTTGGGGGCGGCTAGCATGCCAATCATTTTTTATACCTCGCCCACAGTCTTGGGGGGTTGCACCTTCTTGATGGCTTTAATCTGGCCACAGTTTGCCTCGATACCTCTCTGACTGACTAGGTATCTAAGGAACTTTCCCGATTGCACCCCGAAGGAGTACGTCGTCGCGTTTAGTTTCATCATGTAATAACGAAGGACTGCAAAAGTTTTTTGCCACGTCTGCAAGGTGATCCCCCTTCCTCTTGCTTTTCACAAGCATGTCAACCAATTTACGCCTTCATTGTGTCTCCCAATTACTCATTGAACATCTTTTGTCCCGATACGATAAGGTAACATCTTCCACGTGAAGCGACCCAGCAAGTTGGTCGATTTATTCCCATGCACGTCCAGGTGACTCCCAAAAATGTAGGCAAAGTCGTCACAAGTCTTTGGTAGATCGCCAGATGTTCTTCAATCCAAACGGCATCACCCTATAGCAATATAGCCCCAACGTGGTGATGAAATAAGTATTTTCCTGATCGGAGGCGAACAACGGGATATGATGGTACCCGGAGTAGGCGTCAAGGAAGCTCATACGCTCATGGTTAGCGATGGTGTCGACCAACTGATCTATCTTGGGTAAAGGAAAACTATTCTTTGGGCATGCACGGTTCAGGGCAGTGAAATCTACGCAAACTCCACTTCTCGTTGCTTTTCTTTATGACTAATGGGTTTGACAGCCACTTGGGGAATTGAACTTCCTTTACGGACTGCGTCTCCAGAACTTTCGTCATTTCTTCCCCAACAGTCTTGACCTTGGGCGCGGTTCGCCGCGCCTTTTGAGTCACTGGTGGATGTAGTGGATCCACGTGGACAATACATCACTTTCGGATCTATTCCTGGCATGTCATATGACTTCAAGGCAAATACGTCTTGATTGCGTTTGAGGATAACAACTAACTATTTCTTCTCTTCTTCCATGAGTGAACTGCCAATCAAGAACTTTTCAGGCTGATTGTCATCAAATGCTAACTCTTGCAGGGGTTCAATAACACGATCGACAGGGGCAACTTTGGTTTCCTCGATACCAGGTCGCCTATACTTTTACTACTATTTGGAGGGTATGGATCCTTCCTCTACCTCCACAACTTTTTCCTTCCTCCTAAAGTAAGGTCATCCTTCCAGCAAATCCGACCAAAGGAACAGTGGCTTCCTATAGGTCTTCTATACGCAAGTTCAAATAATTGAACATTTTGAGGTACATGAGTTCCACCGAGCTCCCCTGGTCCACCAATAGCTTATCCACATCCCAATTAGCAACTTTGAGATTGATAATAAGAGCGTCATGATGGGGAGTCCTTACTCCGACCAAATCATCGTCGATGTAAACGATGTGCTTAGTGTAATTAATATCTTCAGGTCGCCGGCGTTTGCCCGCCATGGGTTTGGCTGAATCAATCTGAAAAGCTTCCATAACTGTTGTTAGCTTCTTAACCTCCATCCTTAGGGCGTTCCCCTATATTTGGTTTGGGTTTGATGCACCACGAATCACCACGAATTCATGATCCAAACATTCGTCCAAGACGTTATCCGGTCTTGGGCCCCCGTGGATTACCGCAAATTCATGTCCCATGTCATTGTCCAGGATGTTGTTTTGTCACTGAACGAGCACGCTACGCCTTCCTTCTTCTCCGAGAAGTTGTTTAGGTGCCCAGTTTGAACTAGCTCCTCGAGGTGGGACTTGAGTGCCTTGCAGTTTTCGATCTTATGACCGTGATCTTTATAGTATGCACATTTCAGTGCGTGATTCCTCTTCTCGCATCGCTGAACATCTTCTCGGGACATTTGAAATATTGTCAGCCTTTGATCTTGTAAAAGATCTTATAGATTGGTTCAGAGAACACTGTGTTAACTGCCTTGAATGATTTTTCGAGATTGCTCTTCTCGGCCCCTTCAACTTCCCATTTTCCTTTCAACCTACTTTCTTATTCGCCCCCTCCTTATTCCCATTCTTGGGTTGATTTTGTCACTCTCCGTCCGGACCAACTTTGGTCACTGTATCTTCAACCTTGGCGTATTTATCAATCCATCGTCGATCGTGACGGTCTCCCACTTTGTGAGGGATTGGTAGAGCATGGAACTGCTCGACAGACCAATTTTGAAGGATACCACCGCGACTTGCTCGGTGCGGTTCGCTACCTCATTGTACACTTCCCAGTACCTCGTAGAGTGTTTTCTGAGATTTTTTCTTCATCGTCGAAAGTGAATCTATTTGCTTGGGATGGGTACTACTAGTAATGAATCTGGCCATGAAGAACTCGGCCAGTTCCGTAAAGGAGTCTATGAATCGGTGCGGCAGCTTTTGAATCACTTTTGGACAGTGTCTCCAAGACTAAAGGGGAATATTCTACACATTAATCCTTCATTAGTTTTCACAGCACCATCGCCTGGTAATATTTCTGACGTGATCAGTGAGATTGGTCTTCCCGTCATAGATCTTGAATCATGGAGGAGCAAACTTCTTGGGAGGCTCAAACTCTTCTATAGATCTGCTAAAAGGTGATTTCATTTGGCAGACGAGTGCTCTTTTAGCAAGCTCCTTAGTAGTATGAGCCCCTTGATGGGTTGGGTGTCTTTCTACCTCCCTTCTGATATAAAGTCACAAATCTCTTTGTTGCCTCATCGATCGTCGGGGAGTGGTCTCCCTTCAGGAGACCTTCGGCAATGAGAACACTCCTTATGTCGTTGAGTACTCATTCCTCGGCTGTGAACTCTGCTCACCTAAGGACTAGCAGTTCGTGAGCGGCAGCCACGCTTACGCTTCTCTTTCTGGGCCTCCTTCTCTAGCTTCTCTAGGCGCCGCTGGAACGCGGCGTTCTGCTCTTATTGGAGCCTGTTGGTAGCCCTTTCATCTCGGAGGCGCTTCTCATAGTTGTCAATGAGCCTTAATATCTGGTTGGATCGTTCAAGCTCATTATTGTTCACCATTATATCCTCCTGAGGACGGTAACGAGCATCTGGGGATTGGTAATACTCATCAATCTCATATCATCTAACCCTCTGAGAGGGAGAGGTTAATTGGTGACCCTCCTAGCCATCGTGATCTCCATAGTCAAGGGGATAACCCTTTGGGTCACCATAACTGTGATGTTGATGACCCTCCTGGTCATTTACATTCAAATGATCTTAGTTGGGTGAGTGAGGCATCCCAGAAATTTAGCTAGTAGCAAAGAACTCGGATCGTTACCCACAAACGGCGCCAATTGTAGGTGGTAATTTCCTATAGTGTTTGTGAACTATGCCCACAAGTTATACTAAGAGAAGTATTCAAGGGAGAAGATCAAAAACACACAACACAAGATGTATGTGGTTCAACAACATGCCTACGTCTACGGGATTTATGGTTTGCTCTTTTATTAACTTATAGAACTGGTCGACAGAGTTATAGTACTGCTCAAAGATACAATATCACGTACTCCTCTCAATGAGGGGCGGGTTTACAGAGGAGCTTAAGAGAGTACTAAGCTCTGTTAATAGCTATCCTTAGAAATTCAGACCTATCCCTTATCAGTTTGAACCGTTCCAATTGATGGATATGCGAGTCCTATGTGACTTGGACTTTTCATTAACTTGATATGCAATAAGCTTGTGGAGATGTGCGGAACATGTGCAGGTCACGTGCTATCATAATTCTGGTCCCCACAATAATAATACAAATAAAATTAAAATAATAAAAATATGTAAGATTTTTTTAAGGTGTCGTAATAATCATGAAATGATATAGATTGAGGTTCAAGATTAATAGTATTAAATATATAATATTTAATTTTCTATTTGTTTGATACACAAATGAACAGTATCTTAGTGGATCGGATATGTATTAATCCAAATACGATCAATTTACTAATTGGATTATTGGGTTATTGGATTACATAACACCAATCCATATCCAAACAAATACAATGGATTCCTTTCGTATTCAGATTACAATTCGATCCATTGACAGGCTAGCAACCAAAGGCCCATAATTAGATATCCATGTATGTCATTATTACCAGGCAAGGGCCTTTAGCTAACAGGCCCATAAGTCTAATATAATAAAAGCATGTGTTCCACCTTAAAGCAAAATTGTACCAATGACTAAAGGAACATTGCAAGTATGGGGGAACTTACAGAAGTAGCACCTCTGGATTTTGCTTGTTCGGATGTCTCCAGCTGCTCCATCCGTCCGACTTTATACCTTTAGATAAATTAAGATACAAAAAAATATTGAGTAATAAGAGGATGTCAATACATGGGAACAAGTAAACTGACCAAGATGAACAAATACTAAATATATCCTCATCACAAACAAATAAATGATTCAAAATTCACCTCCCTATCTATTTAGGGCTACGTACACGAAAACAATGAGAGCTATATTATTGGAAATACACAATCTCCTTTTGCTTCTGTGGCCAACTATTCACATAGAATGATCTTGATATGCAGACACAAATATCACTAAACTCTCATAAAAAGTAATTGATTATAATGATGGGCCAATGGCCTTATTTACAATAAAAACTAGCTATATACCTAAATCTAATACATCTAATAGATAAACTTATATAAATATGGAGTTGAACATAAAATCTAAAATAAACTAAAGCTAAAGAAAAACTACGAGATTTAATTATAAAAATAAAAACAAGAAGTAAATACTCTTTTTCTCTCCTGGAGAACATCCCCCTAGGGGGGAGCCCGCTTGTCATCATACCCCTCTTGAAAGGAGATCGTCTCGAACTCAAAGGAGACCTCCGAAAGTGTCGGGTCAAATGAGATGATGCTTGAACAATGGTTGCAGCTTGCATTTCTCCCTATCGGTCTTGGGTGGGAGCTCTTCATCATCGCCAAGCAATGTCGAGTGAGTGGGGCACTCGGAAGCTCAATGTCCAACCTTGTGACAACAAAAGCACTCCGTGGAAGTCGTGTCGGAGATCGAAGAAGGTCGAAAGGGCTCTGGAGGTGGAGAGGTAGGAGACGTCGTGACGATACCAAGGGCTCTGTCCAGCCATCCTGTGATAAATTCATAACTTCATCCATATCTCTTCCTGAACAATAATTAAAGGAACTCGCGGTCAAACCGTACCAAAGATCCTTACATTGGCATATTATTTCACCTTCCAAAGTGGTGATTAACTCCCACCACCACAACACTGTTCCCACGAGCTAAGAAAAATTTTACACCAAATTTTCACTTCCGGGTATACTACACTTTACTATATGCCAAAGCCTCTCGATATCCTACATCCATTGGCACTTTTTAAAATTCCAACGAGTGGTCCTCTTCAAAGACCCCTCCGACTCTCTCCCATTATAACCACGCTGGGCGAGTCTAATTTGGCACCACTTTCTGCTATAACGGTACTTGAAAATATATATTGCACCCTAGTAGTCCTTACAGCCCCATCTTCCCGAGCAACAATCGGGGTGACCTCGACTACGGTCTCGTCCCCGAAATATTCTACAATTCCAACTGAGCCATGCCTCCTGTTGTCCTCCTAACGGCCCTCATATGTCGTCCTTCATTGTTCAGCATACGAAGCACACCCGAACGCATACAAGATTCACTATAATTATACATTATAGCAGAAGAACGAAATCTCACCAAAGGAATCAGCAATCCTAAACATAGCGCTCTATATCAAATAGAAAGCAACGCTGAAAACGTAGTACGTCCGCACAGATTCCCAAGAACACTAGAACCTTATGCACTGATACAATCTGTGACACCCCGCCTATTTTAATCTCGGCTGATCAATCCTTTATCAAAATAAAACAGGATTCTCAGGATGGATCATTCTCAGCATCACTGTCGCAAGCCAATTTAATTACTAATAACCTATTAGGCCCGGCGTCATCTTTTAAACTTTCTAATCTTTTACTTAAGCGCACAATCAAACCATCCACACAATTCATATGCACAACAACTAAATTAAATAAAACAATAACCGATAACTCTCGGTAAAACATTCATTACAACCAAATCGAATAGGCGTAAACGAAAATGCGGAAAAGAAAATAAAATAAATGACAACCGTTGGGCAACATGCCCAAATATAACTCACAGTATCTCCTATCTAGATCACAAGGATAGAAGCGTCTAAACAATTCCTACTAGCATCCACAACTGTTGCAGCATCGTCTGACTCGAAGGAATAATATAATCCAGGCGTCCCTGTGTCTGGACACCTAAAAGGTTTTTAAAATATTTGCAAGCGGGTCAGAGCCCAAAACGTTTTGAAAAATATTTAGCAAGTGTTTAAAATACTTTAATATTTAAAATATGCTATTCTCCATATTTAAACTGGTGTCGCGCTCACATGAGATACCCCTCACCTCTCATCTAACAGTGCACACCTAACGCATGTATTTTAAACACCCTAGTTACGCTACCCACCCTAACTAGCACCCCTCAGAACTTCTAAATACCCATAAGATCTCATGCCCCGCGTATTTAATATCCTAAGCTTTCGCACGAGCTTATGCATAATAATTTCTCACTTATAATTTATCCGCTTATAATAAATAACTTTCCCTAGTTATTATACACTATTCACATTTTTCTGTCATTAATCCCGTATATAATATTCTCATCTTTATATACGTAACTCACATTTTATTCCGGATATAACAATTTACTTCTCACTTTATTCTTTATTTTGTCCGTATATATATCTTTTCACATCTTCATATATATATACAATATACTATATACATTAAGTATATCCATACTTATATATCACACACTAAATAAGTATAATAACCATCCCTCAAAGTTATAACTCAATGGATGCAGTCTCTAGAATGCTATCATCTTCCAGGGAATACACACATCATCCTGGGTACCACCGGTCGGGATCTCACACCGACCTGATAAAACATAACACAAACGTATGGGAAGCTCCTCCTGTGAAAGTGGGACGAATCATACCCAAGACGTCTCACCCATGATAAAAGCCACACTGCATAAATAACTGGACGCTATGACCTGGTGACTATACTCTCCCTGCATTCACTAGTTCACTAGCCAGGGGATTCACCCACATTGCGCAACTTCCCATGATAGCACTAGAGGGGTATGTTTCACACAAATATATCATTCACACATAGATATATTTATAATCGTATCATATATATATATATATATATATATATATATATATCATCAAATCCAGCTATTCATGCCTATCTCCCGTGGCATTAGCCTATACTTCCGAATATACCAATTCGTATTAATTTATAAGTATACATACAACTTATATTAATCCCATAAGTATTCTCTCACTTATGATACAGATATCTCATTGATTCCTTCCGAATATTAGCTTACCACGTCTAGCTAGTATTCTAATATTCATCCTACTCCCACATTCGGATTCACTCATATATCATCGGCACATACTTTCTACACGCATAAAGTATATATACCCGCCGAAATGACTTTCCCGAGTGTCGTTCGTCCTAAATACTCCTAAAATTTATAACCCGGATCTTATTCCCACTAACCCGAGATTTATATATCACCCTATTAATCTTTTAGGGGCCCTCATACTCTATTTAGGATCCCCTAATATTTATCTCCAAAAGGAATTCTACTCCAATCCTTTTAGTCCAAGAAAAATTTCTCAAATTTAACTGTCAAAAAACGAACCGAACCGATGGCCAAAAAAAAATACCGGTCCGGTGACAATAAACGAACCGAACCGATGGCCCCCAAAAACGAACCGGTTCGGTTACCGAAACCGAACCGCATTCCATCGGTTCGACGTGTACATGTTCGGGAGTTTATCATCTTCTCCAACTCCAAAATTGATAGTTTCTAACATCACCAACCATCACTATAAACATCTACACACTTATTTTTACCCAACACAACGATTTATTCATGGGATTCCTCAATTTAACTAAGGTTTAAACTCTAACTTAGTTAAGCCTAAATTTCTGATCTTTCCAAATTTCTCCCTAAAAATTATACCATTAACATGGATTTAAGCTCAAATTTCATATGGAGTATTTATCACCTCAATTTATATGGAATCATTTCCATAAACCCCATTTTGATTCAAGAATCCCAACCCAAAAATCATATAGTTTTCACTAACTATAATATGAATAATAAACACACATAAATAGTTAAAGCGAGTTAAACACTTACCTCGATGGATAAAGCCGACGACCTCGTGCCGGAATCCGCCGGAGCTTTGCTGGAAATCTCCTTTTCTTCTTCCTTTCTTCCTTCTTTCTTTCTTCTCTTTCTCTCGTGGCTTATAAGAGAGAAATATGGGTTCTCCCCTTACTAAACCCAAAATTGACTAGTATACACAAATCCGAGTCCCTACTGATCCAAGAAGTCCCCGAAACCCAAACACTACCCCTTGGGTACTCTATTTTGACTATTTCTGCCCATCCGAGACCAACCATACACTCGAAATTACCATCCGAGTCACTTAACAAAAATTTACCTTTTTTAAATCCAACATAACTCCCCACATATTTTCCAAATAAAATATTACTACTTGTCGCTTTAACCCAACCGCGACATAATATAAAATAATCCAACTTCATTTACTTATTCCCGTAAGTAAATATAGTACACATCAATAATAATCCAAAAGTCACTAATTAATATTTAACCCGCACTTCAAATTCTCTCACTTAAAATTCTCAAATTATTAAATCACACCCACTTATGTAATTTAAATATCCATAAAAGTACGGGGTATTACATGTATCCTGGCAGAAATTCTGTATGCACATAAAAAGGTCTTTGTCATAATTATGGGGGAGTAACTGTACACATATAGCCACTTCTAACTCTGCCCAAGTTCAAGTTAAGGGCGATGGGCAAGTGTGTGGTGCCAGGTGAACTCTTGCCACCAAGCGCCTGCAAAATTTAGTGACGGCCAAATGAACACAACGGACACCCAATTATAGACAAAAATCGACTCTAGTTATGGCTGTTTTTTTTTCCGAACTTTCCGATTTTTCCGATTTCCGATCCGATTTTTTCCGAATTTGGAATGAAATTTTAGTTTGCCGATTTCCGATTTTCCGATTTCCGATTTTTCCGAAAAAAATCGGATCGGAAATCGGAAATAATTCTGAATTTCCGATTTTCCGATTTTTCCGATCCGATTTTTCCGAAACTATGCCGATCCGATTTTTCCGAATTATTTCCGATTTTTCGGAATTATTTTCCGATTTCTTTTCCGATTTTTTAAAAGTTTCCCATATCCCACATCGGTTGGGAGAGGGAGAGGGCTCCAAAATATGCTCTATAAAAGGAGAGTATCCTCCTAACTTCTACACAAATGAAAAATGAGCCAAATCCTCATGTGTTTACATGTTGGGTTAAGCTATTTTCATTATTTCTTTAAAATGAGAATTTCGAGTAATCGAAAATCCATAATTTGTTTTTTTGAA
Organism: Sambucus nigra; assembly: GCA_949130495.1. Lineage (NCBI taxonomy): Eukaryota > Viridiplantae > Streptophyta > Magnoliopsida > Dipsacales > Adoxaceae > Sambucus > Sambucus nigra. The sequence continues at coordinate 657,638,895 of OX422213.1, read as the reverse complement.
ATTTTGGAATTTCCAAAATTTCTGGATTTTTAATATATTTTGTGAATTTCCGACTTTTTCCGTTTTTTGCCGATTTTCCGATTTTTCCGAATTCGGAATTTTTTTTAATTTTCCGAAAAAATCGGATCGGAAATCGGAATAGTTATTTTATTTCCGAAAAAATCGGAATTTTTTCCGAATAGGCATTTTCCGATCCGATCCGGCCGAAACACAGCCCTAACTCTAGTATATCGAGTCGATCAATATACGCGTCATGCGTAAGACATTCATTAAAGATTGACACGTCGACCCGAATGTCTCCTTGCATACTTCGCTCCAATGGATGCAAAAGTTGGCAGATATTGTTGTTGGCATGCTGTTCTTTGAAGCCGAAGTATTCAAGGTCTTCTTCGCCACATAACGCTTGACCGCGGGTCGTTGGAGGTGGCGGAGAAAGAGGGCTGTTAAGTGTTGGCCGCAACGGGTAGCAGGTTGACCTGCTCGATGGTGCCCCTCCCATGGCCGTGTTGGATAGACAACTGCTTTGTAGCCGAACCTATGGCATGTGGTACAGCGGGGAGGGTCGAATGGGTGTCGTATGTCACGAGTAATTCTGCGCTATCTGTACGGCTTAATGGGCCCTGCATCTTTGTTGTTAGGGTAGCAGGCAAACTGTCAATTAAGTTTGGCTCGGGGACTCGTACACATCGCAACTCTCCACCTCAATGGAGGAAACGTTGTCGAATGATAAGGGAAGGCGGTGAGGTGGTGGCGGTTGGATCAAATCATGGATTTCCATCCATGGTATTGGTTGGGATACAAGGGCGAACGCAACTGGCTGGTTGTCTGGTGCAAGTTTTATGGGGACTTCCCATCCGCGAGAATCACATCAGAAGATGGTTCAGCCGTGAGGGTGATGTACACGCTATGGGGGCCTCTGAACAACGGAAGCGAGTCGGGGTGAGGTTCTCAAGTTCTGCCCGGCCTAATTTAGGTGTCTAGTGGGCATTGGCGATAGGTGGCAAAGGGTCAATTCGGCCCAAGGGCAGACGATTCAGTGGTAGGAGGAGGTAGGAGACAAGACCGATGCATAGTCAAAAGGCGACCATGGGGTAGTGCAGCTAGGGAAATTATGGTAATGGTGTGGGTATAAGGTCAGCATAGGTGAAGTCGGCGGTACTTTCACAAGAATGTGGCCTGAGAAACGATGGGTACACGTCGTAGGGTTGGTGGGGACATAGGCCATGGGAGGAAGAAGAGTGGGGCCGAAGCCCATATAGGGAGCCACAAAGGCAACGGGCAATGGCAAATTCGGCAGTGGACCGGCGTGAGGCGCGTGTCGAGTGGCTCATGGCAGCGGTGCTTCCTTGTGGAGCATACGACGGTGAGAGATTGGAGCAAGTGGGTACCCACGGGGGCTGGGTGGCAGATCTTCAATCCGGTGGTGGAAGCCATCACCATCGGCGGCAAGGGACTGCTGTTGGAAGCTGTAAAAGGGTTCGGGAGAGGTGCAGCTAGGGACGCTACCAATGCTTGGATTCGACTCAAGTGGTTGACGGCCTCCTCTAGTCTGAATTATTTGGTTTCATATTTATCGGTCGAGGCTACAATCAATGTATCTCTAATACCACTTGATGTGAACAAACAAATATCGCTAAACTGTCATTAATATTAACTGATTAATTGTGATACCCCGACTAATTAAATACCGGGTAGCTATTCCTTTATTCAAATTAATACAAAATGCCAAGTTGGTTCAGTTCATAGCATCACTGTCGAAAACATTTTTATAATTATTAGCCACCTAATATTTAAAAAGTGAGTTGTCAATTTTAAATAAATCCGATTAACATGACATCCATTTAAATTATGGATTACCGATACCACAACCACATCACAGTCGCAAATAAATAATGATGAAATAAATTAAATCTAGAGGAAAACACCTCACAACAATCCAAATACTGCAGTAACAAACACATGCCTGAACCATTAATTTAATTACAACCCAAAATATGAAATAAAGACCGAGTAAATAAGATGTCTCTAAAAGGAAAGGGGCGACATGCCCTACAGATGACTGAATCTGAAGTAGAGCCAAGATATAAAGTGGAGGCGTCTACTATCGAAGTCATGTAACTTCCACAGCAGCTACAGCACGTCGCGGGAATAGAACTCCTATGCTTGGTGTCTTTATGACTGGGCACCTAAAAAGGTTTTTACAAAAATAGATTTGAAAGCAAACGGGTCAGAGCCCGATTGTGAAAACAGTTTAAAATACAGTAAGTGGTTTAATATAATTAAACAGTGAATATAAAGTACATGATAGTGCGTGCACTCACATGAGTTCCTCACCTCTCAACTAATTGTTCACTCCTATCGTACCCGTACCCGTTCTAGATATTCTCATATCTAACTAGTCCAATGCACAATCTAACATTACTATACGATTCACGATTTATTATCCGGCACCTTAATTTAAATAGAGAGTTTTACTTTACTTCTTCGTTCCCAATATTAGTAATGCTAGTCACGAGCGATTTCCATTTTTAACTCTACTAAAATATTACTATTTTTCACACTTACATTTATTCATGACAATTCATTTCAATTACCAGTATATTATTCTCATCACAAATATACAATACTGGCACCCCGAGTCTAAGCTGCGGTGCACACATACTCTGCTATCCAATCCCGGTACATCACGTACATAAGGACCACGTATTCCGAATCTCTCAGGAATCGTTTTCAATAAACAACAATTACACATAATGGAGGCGAACATAGTTCACATCACATGGGTCACGCACATACATACGTTCCCATGATCAGCAGACTTATTAACTTCTCAATAAGTCCTTCTCTGACCTATGTCCTCGAGGTACCAATCTAAATCCCCCCCGTAGGCACACAAAGACTAGATGGCCCTGATCGAACGCCGACCTCCCGTGATAGCAAGTATGGTAGGTATGTTATACACAACTAACTACATATACCAAGAATTCACACATCTTCAGTATCCCATAATATTAATAGAGGTATATTTCTCATTCCTATACCGTCATTTCATGTTACACGTTTACAAGTTCCCCGATTTATACATTAAAGTTATCAACTCCCCTCGCATCGAAGTTTTTAGATATTTATATCATAACCCATAAATATCGTCCGGTTTACTACAATACTCTAAGTTTTCAATCCTTGACGTACTACTAATCTCACAACTCTATCACAAATCAACAAGGGAAGGATTACACTCAATTATACAAGTCTTCTAGAGGTTTGAAATCAAATCAGGCCTAAAAGGCCATTCTGTCAACTCGTTAGAAATCTCGTTCGAACGAAAGGCTTCGAACGAACTACCAACTCGTTAGAAGGGGTACTGTCATCTCGTTAGAAGTCTCGTTCGAACGAGGTCGTTCGAACGACTTGGGCAGGTCTTCTAACGAAATGGCAGAATACAACCAGAAAATTTCCAATTCGTTTTTTTCAATTTTTCTCTTCTCTAAACTCATCCTAAGATCATCCCAATAGCATTTTAATGTTCTTAAACTTCTTTAAACCCTCTTAGGTCGTTTCTTAATATATTTTTGGGGTCAAATTCTCCTAAACAACCTGTAATTATCATAAATCCCCAAATTTTACCCTTAACCCTATGAACATGAACCCAGAATTTTATTGTGCCCAATTACTCATCATAAATCCGTTTTTAAATAATCATATTTAAGTCTTCAAATACTAAATTCGTCCATAGTCATTTTACATGCAAATCCTATCCCAAATTTTGAGTTTCTCCAACAATTTCATTAGTTTTCCTCAAAACTTTCAAGACATAACAGTTCCTACACTAAACATAGAAGAAATATTCAATGCACGTAAAAATATCAAATCACTTGCCTTAAGTTTGGTCTTCTTATTCGTTGTTGATGATCAAGGTTGATTCTCTCTTCTTTTCCAGTCATAATTATCTCTCAAAATGGTGGTGGTGGGTGGTTTTTGGTTTGGAACCCTATGGTAACTTCTCTCTAACTCCCGTAGCCCACTCCCTTGCTTTTTGGCTAATAATGGCTTTAATGGTCTATCTAATAATATATAATTAAACTCTAAAATTCGTGGGTCTTAACTCCTCAATTTTTAAAATTACCAAAATACCCTTCTGGGTTGCCGGTTTGACCTAAAAATGCCCCGGGACCCAAACTAAACCCCCGGCTAGTGTTTTCTGACTATCTCGATCCTTCCGGACACGTTGGCGCACTCAAAATGACCATCCGGTTGATAAAATTATACTTTACTTTATAATCTAATTAAATTCATTCATGACGCGACTGACACGCGCGTCCCAACTTAATTACCGAAACTACCGTATTTTCAACTCACGACAATTTTAATAAAATTAATGATCACATATTACCATACTCACTTTGTAATATTCCACAACATAATAATACCAAATACTAACTCTCGTCCCGCTAGCATTTAAATCCGAATTAATATTCCAATTAATTATCCCAAATTAATTTAATAAATCCCATAATTAAAAGTAATTCCATTTAATTAACCTCATAATTAAAAGCCATAAAAATACGGGGTATTACATTAATGTGTCAGGCCAATGGCGTTAATTAAAGTAAAAACTAGCTAGAAACTTAAATATTCTCTCTCTCTCGGACTGCCCGCATGCTTCACATCAGATCTACAGTCAGATACTAAAACTTTCCAGAAATGGATTCTTGTTCCACAAATACTCTATAAATAATACTTTCCTGATAATTTTAAAACAGATTTTGAACATTGATCCCTTACCCGCGAGCAATCAGCTTCTGAACAGCATCGTCGATCCCACTCTCAGAGATGCCAACCTGATCAAAAGACCAATAGAGATGTCAATGTATACAAAAGATTTATAGACATGACCAAAAAAAACTTTTAACGGGCTGAACATATTCCTCATAATGTAGTAAGCAAATTGGAGTAAAAGAGTTGAGACGCCAAAAAAGGTAGTTACCTGTCGACATTTTCCTACACCACTGAATGTCATTTTCCAATCAAGTTCCTTGTGGCCAATTTCAGCATCTAGTTCATATAGCTCATAGAATTTTCCCTATTATACTCAGTAAAGTTGTTAGTATTAAAAAGATTTTTATATACCAATCTGGATTACACAGTTCCCTATATTTCATAAGGAAAAAATGGTCGGATCTTATAAATCATCCAAGACATTCTAAATATTAGAAATGCCTCTCTTTATTCAAATATATACAGTGTTGGTCCAATGAATGAAACTAGTGTCTGTAATCTTGTAAACAAGTATGCCATGTTCATAAACAGAAAAGCATCTTACCTCATTCAGATAAGCAATGATGTGTCATATTTAGCTTACATAGTTCAATGATTAGCCTCTAATTGATCAGGTAATTTTCCTCTTTTTGCCATTAATAAAATTTATGTTTCTTATGTGGGAAAAAAAGATGATCAAGTATCTTGGTAATTGGCATTAGAAAAATAATAGAAAAGTTAGTGATGTGTAATCACTTGGTTCTACACTAATAGCATAGTGATGAAGCACAAGTCCAAATTTCAAAATGAACTACTCACTTGACATTGCAGGAAAGAACTATAGCTAAACAAATCATTAGATAACTAACAGGCCAATATGTCGGATGCTCCATGATAAAATTATAAGAAAAAATATCATACAAATAAAAGAAAAATTGATGACAAATATATAACTGACCACTTTGAAGAAGAGCACAACATCCATATATTGACTTTTGACACTCCAGTACTGCTTTTGAGATGCTGACATTTTTTTCATAGCATCAGGCGGTACATAAAGTGTCCTCTTGTCATGAAGAGGGTCATTTGGTCTTCTTCCATTACCATCTCTGATTCTAGAAATATCAAGCCATTCAAATTTACTGGTCATTTCATATGTCTCTTTATGGTTCTTGATGTTGGCCTGCGTGTCATGAAGAAGTTTTACCCTTTTGCTAATATCCAGCAAGGAACAATCATTTTTACCGTCAAATTTATTGATATCCTCTTGAACTCTCTTCAGACGTGGAACAAGAGGTCGCATGCCTGGGGTTTCTGGCCCAAGAATGTCATCATCATCACTTTCTATGAGCAAGGGGCATCCCTTATCCCCTTGATCAACTGGCCTGCTGAAATTGAGGACACTTTCCTTTCTGATATGGCCAGAAGCTACAGTTTCAGAACACAAGCATGTCGAGTCATTCGATTCCCTGAAAGTTGAGCAAACAGGAGCAAGCACAACATCTGCCTGATTTCTGCAAAGTTGCATTAAATATCATAAGATGCAAAAATACGGGTTGGGTGGCAATAAAAAAGGGAATGTGTGTATACTAGTTGATGTTCATGTGAAAAAAAAGTAGAAATAATTTCTCGTTCAACTTCCAAGAGGTTTGCATTCTATAAGGGTCCGTTTGGTTGGCCAAATTTGCCTAGGCAAATGCCAAAAAGTTGGCAAATATGAAAATTTGCCCAAATTTTGGCTGTTTGGTTGCACAATTTCCCTAGGCATTATTTGCCAATGTACAACACCTCCTTTGCACAATCTGTGGGCAAATTTTGCTTACCTATTTGAGTGGGAAATATTTGCCAACAAATTTGTCAACTTCTTAAACAGTTTTAATGGTTTAAAAAATAATTTAAAAACTGTTTTAAATAATTAAAAAACTGTTATGAATATTTAAAAATTATTTTGCAATGTTTTAAAAACTGTTTTTAATATTATAAAATATTATTAAGAAAATGTTTTACAATTTTTTTTAAAAACCGTATTAACAAAATATTGTAAAAACTGTTTTTAACATTTTTAAAAACTGTTGTGAATATATTATAAAAACAATTTTAAAGTTTTAACAAATAATTTTAAAAACTGTTTCAAATACTTAAAAAAACTGTTATAAATAATTAAAAACTGTTTTGTAATGTTTTGAAAACTAGTTTTAATATTAGAAAAAATTGTTAAGAAAATGTTTTACAAATTTTTTTAAAAACCGTATTATAAAAATATTGTAAAAACTGTTTTTAACATTTTTAAAAACTGTTTTAAAGTTTAAAAACAAAATTAAAAAATATTTGAAATAGTTAAAAAAAACTGTTGTGAATATTTAAAAATTGTTTTGTAATATTTTAAAAACTGTTTCTAATATTATAAAAATTGTTAAGAAAATGTTTAACATTTTTTTAAAAAAACCGTAATATAAAAATATTGTAAAAACTGTTTTTAACATTTTTGAATATAATATAAAAACTGTTTTTAAATAAATTAATTGGATTGACTTTAATTTCGCCTAATGGTTGTTTGATAGCGTCATGTGAAAAAAATTGCAAATTTTGCCCAAGCAAATTTTGCCATGCCCACTCTTTTGCCTATATGCAACCAAACGGACCCTAAGTATTTAGCAGTCATCAAAGTTGGCATGTGATCTGTCAAAAGAATTTTTTCTTTTTATTAAGAATCAAAGACTATCATTGATAAAAAAGAAGGTTACAGCATGAGCACAAGCTGTCCTCCTGTACATATACAAGTCTGATCAAACAAGAGAACCAATAATAACATTAAAAAAATAAAAATAAAAACATATGCAATCATTCCAACACAAGGACATAAAGAAGAAAGGAATCGCCCCAAAACATGAAGATGAGGAAACACATGAAGTCAATGAAAATTTGATCTTGTCCCATAAGCTTTCTTTCTCAGACGTGTTATCTTACAAAAATTCTTGCGTTTCTGTGACAACCCCTCCTTTTAAATCCAATTCGGTTAGCTACGCCCAATTAAACATTAGGCCAAGTTGTCAATATGTTGATACTAGAAACAGAAACAAAATACATGAAGTAAAGTAAACTTGTACACTCCCATACGTGTAACCAAAACACGCCATAGCAACTATAGGATCCACAAGTAATATCAACACTGAATATAAAATGCCAAAACATACGGGCCCAAAAAATAAACTAGGTAAAGTGTATAAAGTAAACCTCTCAACACTCTCAAATCCCCAACAATGGGGAATCTCTGATACCACGCTCTAAGGAAGAGTGACAAAACAAGATAAGGACCAGCGTTCACCACTACAGGATCCTAAGAATAGATGCGAGGTCGTCCAGCTCCACAGTCTACTGTCCAGCGGGGGCGGGGCGAGGACCTGTATAATACATATATACAGGAGAGGGAGAGGAGACAGAAACGGGCGTCAACAGCAAGAAAATCTATATAGTTATAAGATGTACGTATGATGAATGCATACTCAACATAACTTGTCTCCAGAAATTAAGTCGTTCAATTACCCAATCAATGCTCCAATATCATGACTACCCAACCCGAACTCGAGTAACGTGTAGTCTCATATCGTATCGTGATTAATCATTATTAATCTCATTTCAGTATTTAACGTATCGAAATATTTCCTTCAAGTATAATATCAAGTGTATCGATTCAGGACATTACTTTAAAATACAAGCATAATATCTCACACAACAAATCATATCGGGTCACTATTGTTATCCAGGGAAACAAGTCGTAACGCTAGGCCTACACACGAATATTTCCCAATATTACGTGGCAAGGGCAATCATACGAAGTCCTAAATCACATGGCGTTCCAAGGTCTTCCTAACTGACCCGCATTACAACCACGTGTCCGGTTCCGATGGTTTATCTCCGATACAGCACTCGAGCGGAACCTAACCAGATTAATCACAACAAATCGCATTCAACATGTGCCTACATCGACCGAAGGACTAGTCTAGCGTATACTCAACAATATACATGTAAAACAATTTCACACATATTTATATATACAATCGTAACAAGTCGCTTACTCAAGTTATACAATAGTCATTGTTTACGATATAACATAATTTACATCATTAATTTACTAATTCAACATCAAAATCATTTCAAGGTTATATATCCTTGATAATCATAGGTTTATGATCAAGTTAGAAGATTAGGCACAACACCACAATTATCTTACTAACAACATGAAAAACCTTAGCACTCTTATTTCAACGACGTTCCGCCCAGAAATATAAAACCCAGATTTGAGGCTTTTCTGATCCGTTTTTGAAGAAATTTAAAACTACAAAGTTGTTCAAAATATGATTTTCTACGAGAACTCACGAGGAGCATGCTACCATTTCCTGCTTAAAACAAACCCAAAACCAACATACAATGTTCGCCCCTGTTTTTAACGACATTCTGCGCAGAAATATAAAACGCAGATTTGAGGCTTTTCTTATCCGTTTTTGAAGAAACTTAAAACTACAAAGTTGTGCAGAATATGATTTTCTACATGAACTCACGAGCACGATACCATTTCCTTTTTAAAGTAGACCCAAAACGAACATACAATGTTCGCCCTTTTTTATTTTTATTTTTTGGATTTGTACGAGTTCAATTCGTTTCTAGTTGGATGCATCCTAAATCATTTGCATTTTAATTCCATCTCATCAATTTCAAGATTTAGGGATTCAACTCATGTACATACACTTTTTCATCAAACATTCAAGATTTAACAATCTAGATTAGCTTGCCTTAGTTTTGTGTAGGGAGGTGTTGGTGAAGAAAAAGACCCACTTCCAAGAGATCCAAGATGCAACCTTCTTCTTCTTCTTCTCCTTCTCTTTGAGAGCTCTCTCTCTCTCTACCAAAAGCCTAGCCACTTTTGTGTATAATGAGAAATGAAGAGTTCTTCTCTAACTTTTCTATTTATACCTAGGGTTAGTTTAATTACAAAAATGTCATTGACCCAAATTTAACCCTCTCGATCCTTTTACGCGTTAATTCACTTCCAGCATTTAAGTCACGTATTCGTATCGCAATGTATTCATTTTAAATTTTCATTTCCAAACATTTCGAATATGTATATGGATATAATTTTCGCACTCATTAATTATCCGCTTATTAATATGTTATCGCAAGGTATTATTTTTATGTCGGGATTTTATTCAATTACTTCAATTTCAATTTAGTCAAAAATGCGGGGTATTAAAGTTTCTCTCAATCCATAATGTCAAAATCTCTTCCCTTTGTTTCAACGTGTCACCATTTACATGTGAAAGAAGCCTTTCTCTCTTTTTGACAGCACTCCCTTAATATCAAACTCCCTCCATACTTGACACCAAATGAAATAGGCTATGTTACAATGAACCAGTGTACGATCCATGTCTTCATTCATGTTGATACATAACAAAAACTAGTTTGGGGGGAGCATACAATTCAGCCTCCTTTTTTGCATCCAATCATAATTCACCCTCCCATGAGCGATAACCATTGCACCTTAGAAGGAATGCATGAAGTCCATATGAACTTAAACGGTGCAAAAGAATCAAGAGAAAGGGTTCGTATGAAGAAAGTTGTAGAACGATTTCAAGAAAAATGCTTCACCTCCCAACCTCCACAGCCTCACATCCTATAACCCTGAATTCAACCTCACATCCCCTATAATATTGGGCAAATATGCAAATTGCTCAATTTCAGAATCTTTAAGTTACTTCTAAAACGAAAATTCCATAAAACTTCCCCATGAGTTAGCAAATAGAGATTCGCGATGTGATGATGTTTATTTGAGAAGATATGATATGAAGATTGAAAAATTATTTTGAATGGTGTACTCCCTTTTCCAAGCATCCTCCCAAAATCTAATGAACTCCCCCCCTCCCCCACGCACACCCCCCACACCCACACCCACCTTGCTACAGATTGAAAAAAAGGATTGAAACCTCTCGAAATGAAGGACTTCAAGTAGTTCCCCTATTAGTCACATTTGAGTCCAACCCATTCTCATGTATGTTGTAAACAAACCCCAAATTTTTTATCCAACGAGAACCAATACCGCTTTATTAAATGATATTTTTATCTTCTTCCAAGCCCTCCAGAAAAATCCCTCATTCTATTTTCAATTAAAGTCGCCATATGCTTGGGAATCCTAAATGAAGAGAGAAAGTAAATGGGCAAACTACAAAGAACCACCCGAATGAAAGTTAGTCTACCCCTAGATTAAAAACTATTGTTCCACCCATCAAGCCTTTTTTACTTTTATCGAGGACCGAATCCCAAAACGCAATGATGGGCTTTCCCTCAAAGGAAAGTCCAGATAATTCATCGGCCAAACACCCACCTCACGGTTGATTCCCTAACTCTCTCCTCTAGCCATGATTCATCAGCATTAGTACCAGTAAAAAAACCTATTCTCTAAATTAATCTTAAAACTGAGACCCTATTAAACATATTTATTATAGTAACTAAAATAACCTAGATCATTTTCATTATTAGCCAGAAAAAAGATTGTAATACGGTATCATTCACAAACAAAAGGTGGGAAACTGCAACCCTATCCCTCCCGACCTCTTTGATCCCTCCACTCCCCAGAGCCATCTCCAAAAGCCTAATAAGCACATAAGCAGCCAAAATGAACAGGAAAAGAAATCATGGATCTCCTTGTGTAACCCCACCAGGCGAAAAAATCTTCCCTAAAGCCTTCCATTGATAAACACTTTAATTTCACCCTCTAGAAGACGAGGTCAAGAAATCTCCAGTCCACGTGATCATATGCTTTCTCGAAATCAAATTTAAAGAATACTCCTTTCTTCTACCACCTCATATACAATTAATATCAAGCAGGATGCAAACTCTCAGGTATTTGATGGGCCAGTTGGATGTTCACTCTCGTACTCCAGCCACTTCGTTGATTAACCTTGCACACATGCAAACCTGCTAATGCTATTTTTGTATTGTCTCCTCATGCCCCTTAGACTATAAATTCTGCTGCTACTAACAACCAGACAAGATTCTCTAATCTATTTCCATCCAACATTCCATGTTTTGGGTCAAAGCAGAGACAACGTTAAGGTAGTGGATGAATCTTTGTCCTCCATATCTGGGAAAGGCTTTTTTAATTGCTCTGTATCCATATCTTTTTCCTCTGCCCTTTGTATTTCTAACTTCTTTATTAACCTACTTTTGTTAGTAGTATTACGAAGTCCTCGAATTATTCAGTGACTTTCTTTTCTTACTTGTTATTTTTTATTTTATTTTTTTAGAACCTAGATACATAAGAGGACAAGTAATAAAGGCATGGCGGCTTGTATGTTTTGGATCTTACTCCCTCTCTCAGTAAGGAAGTCCCTCCAGATGGTGTTCTTCACACTACTAAGGCCTTTGCTCTTCAGTCCTAACCTACAAAGTATGGATTCTTTGAAATGGTAAATGCACCCTAATTGGATTCTAATTCGACCCCGATTAGCACCAATCGTATATCCAATTTAATTACTAAATTTACTTGGATTCTTGTACGATCTTGAAGAATCTTGAACTTTTCATGAAGAATCCTAATATTAACCAAAATCAGTGCTAATTTTTTAACAAAGTCCAACATCATTAAGTCAAAGCGAAGCAACGGAGAATATTCTTCTTTGGTATGAAAGAACATAGTGTTAGGCAGAGAGAGAAAGAGGGACTAGAAAGTTAGAACAAGGTGATTTGAAGCATTGTATTTTTACCATCGTTAAATGAATGTCGAAAGTTGGGATGATCATGTTATTGCAAATTGATTTCCAACATCTTCCAACCTCTAGCATTTGATTTAAAAAATTGGTTTCAGGTGTGTTGCCTCTACAAAATGGTTTGGATTGAAGTGGTAGGGTGTCTGAAAATTTGACATGTTGCTACATTTTGCAAAATGTGAAAATAGAAAGAGGCCAAGTATATGGCAATGGATGTCTTCTCATGGATGATATTACCTGTTGTATGTAAAAATTACTCTCCTAAGTGGACCAATGAACAATAAACACCTGTCATCTTATGTGGCCATTCAGCTATCTTGATCGGCATCAGAGGTACCTAGTCGGCTAGAATGCCGACCAACTCCCAAAATGTGAACCATCAGGAACAGTAAAAGTTACTCGAATAGAAGGGCGACCAGCACTGAATATCAAGAGTTTCATTTATTGCATACACATGTAAATGCCATTCCGTCTCTAGGGTTCCGGACCACTATTAATATATAATCTCCCTTAGCTCAAAGGAATGATTCAACTTATCCCAAGCACACCATACTGAGCTACTATGAACATCAATAGTAATACCAACAGTGGACGTAGGCTTTTGAAAGCTGAAACCACTTTAAAAATCTTTGCCTCTTGTGTGTTTGCTTAGATTACTTTTGTTTATTTATTTGTGATAATAAAATTGGACCCATTCCATTTTTAAACATCAACATATTGGCACCGTATGTTGGAAGAACTGCTTGTCATCGTTCTCTACCTATTGTGTTTCTGTATTCATTCTCTGTCTTGAAGTTTACTCAATTTAGCTACAGGACAGGAAGCCATGCAAGAGTCAGTTACACAATTGGCTCGTACAATGCAAGACAATCCTCCGATTCGAGGAGGACTATAAAACCCCCACCAGCAAGAAATGAGAGGAGTTATCACTCCAGGTCTTCTCGTGACAGATCATACCGCCCTGGAGCGACATCGTCATTCCGATCAACTGATTATTATGATGGAAGATCTTTCTCTAACAAGAGACCAAGCGTGTTGGAACGGCTGAGGAGGGAATCCGCCTTTGATCGTTTAGGTCCCCGAGCAATTAGAGGCTACCGCAGGGAGCAAGAACGTCCACGCCAGTACAGAGATGGATCCATGAGATCTAGAGCAAGCATGAGGGGCTCTGTGCGTGCCGAGCAGATTTCTCAGGAAGAGAGCTAAACACATATGCGCATCAAAGCCACCAAAGCTGCTTCAGCCAAATCCAAACCAGAGGAACATTCCTGGAAAGGATCTATGCAGCGGCTAAAAGATCGGCTGGGGGAAATGGCCAAAAAAAAAATCCTTTGCAAAGAAGCTTTGTCAAAGGATCACCTTTTGTCTCGGCTATTGTGGACTATCCCACACCCTTTAAATTCAAACCACCAGTTGTTACTCCTAAATATGATGGGAAGACTGATCCAGTCCTCCATATTGAACAATATCAAGCTGCTGCCAATTTATTTTGTCCCCGACGAGATGAGGTGCAAGTCTTTCTCTAGTTCCATCACAAGTCCAGCTCAAATATGGTACAACAATCTTCCCAGAGGTAAAATTTCCAGTTTACATCAATTGGCTAAATTATTCATTGATAACTTCTGCTTCGAGGCTACGCCCATCAAGGGTGTTACTCATGTCTTGACGGTGCGCCAAAACCTTGGGGAAAGTATCCGGGAATATATCACACATTTCAATAATGAGAAACTATAAGTGGTGGTTTATGAAGAAAAGACAGCCCTTGCAGCCCCGATGAGTGGATTACTTGCCAAGGATCTTTACCTCTAGCGAAAAATCCACCCAAAATTATGACAGAGCTGATGGCTAAAGTTGGAAAGATCATGAACATCGAGGAAGTTGGCAACAAAATAAGTGTCGGAGACAAAAGCTGAAAGTCAGAAGAATAATTCGTTCAAGAAGTATAACGAGTATACTCCACTCACTTAAGGTGTCCATCACATCCTATAGGAAATCAGGGGCAACAAAGATTTGAACTGGAAAATTAAAGTCACCTTCCACCAGGAGGGACAAGTCCTAATACTGCGATTTTCATATTGATCATGGACACACTACTGATAGTTGCATCACCCTCAAGAATGAAGTGACGACTCTTATTCGGCGAGGAAAGTTGGCTAAATTTGTTGATCGGAAGCCGAGATGCCAGAAGAAGATCTGAGTCATGGTTCAAAGTAACGGCCGAGTTGACTCGGTAACGGCCGAGTCAACTAGGAATCGAAGGGCACCGATACGATACCGAGAGGCGTTTCAAAAAAATCACTGAATCGTGTTGTCTCACCGAGATATCGGCCGAGACAACCGATTCCGATACGCCTCGCCGCGATATCGGCCGAGACAGTCGCTATATCGGTCGAGACGACCGATTCAAACAACACATTTTTTTTTACCCTTTTGACATTTTTTTTGGTAGCCAAAAAACATTTTTCTCCAGAACATTTTTTAATTTTGTTTGTAAGAAGATGTCAAAAATACGTTTTGTAAGACATTTCTTTGTAAATTTTTTTATAAACATTTATTTGTACAAAAAAAATGTATACGTTTTGTAAGACATTTCTTTTTACATTTTTTTACAAAACATTTATTTGTACAAAAAAAAAATATTGTGAAAATTATTGCGACCTTATATAATTTTTCTGAGTAATATGGAAAAATATTTGCATCATTATTTGAACATTGTCATATTTTCTTTTATTTTTTGATAGAATTTTAATTTTTTACCATATTTCTTCATTGTTGAATATATATTGTAACATTCACAGAAACACGACCTATATAAGTTTGTCCATATACATATACATGCAGAATAATTTTACACACTAAGATTAAATTAAACAATTACAATAAAATTAAAATGTCACTAATATAAAACTAATAACATTCACCATACATAAAAATATTTGAACTTGGAACAAAATATCCTATCAAAATATAATGTCACATAATGTTGTCCAAAAATGGAAGAGACAAAGATTGGGGAAAAAAAGAATCCCCTTAAGTCTAGTCTCGTCCATGAATATCAAACATCCTCCTACATAAATTAATATCAACAATTAGTCACTAATACGTAATTATTTAGAGATTTTAAATAATTAAAAATAAAAATAAAATTAATACGTTAACAATATGTCAAGTCTGCCGCACTTCAGAATAACTAATCGTACAATGTAATGCATATTAAATAATGGTTTGAACATATCCGATTGGTACATATTGTTAATCTTATTTTTTTTAAATTTTATATATTTTTTTCGGAATTTTTCGCGCTCTCTAAATTGCGTATCGCCCGATACCGCGACAGAGTTGAAAATCGAGTGTCCGATACCGGGACCGATACCGAGACTTTGAACCATAATCTGAGTCACGCGGCCGAGGAAAGGATGACACAAAAAGGGCGGGCAACGACTATGAGGATCATCCTGACCTAGCGAAGAAACCTAATAAACCAGAGATGGAGGTAGGGATGATTTCCTTTGGTTGTCATTTCATTGCAAGAGGAGACGCTAGTGGAGGAGATGGGCTTGCCGAAAGGAAAGCCTCCTAAATGAAACCAAAGTGTGTCTTACTATCAGGCAGATTGACATGTCTGAGAACAATGATAGTCGGCCTAGGAAAGTCAACAAAGACAGATTAGTGATCGGCTTCTCGAAAAATGATTTGAGTGGGGTGCTTTATCCTCGTGATGATCCGTTAGTCATCACTTGTAGAGTCCACCATGGTAGAGTGGCAAGAATTTTGGTCGACAATGGAAGTTCGGCGAACGTCATGTTCTACAACTGTTTCCACAACCTAGGGCTATAAGACAATAAGCTAGAGTTGTATCACAGGCCTCCTCTTATAGGGTTCTCAGGAGAAAGGGTATACCCCTTGGGAACAATCAAGCTAAATGTGTTGGTCGGCACTTGGCCAGCAAGCAGAAAGGAAAGAATTCGCTTCTTTGTATTAGACAAAAACGTCCCCTCAGCTTACCACATAATCCTCGGCAGAGTATGGATGAAGCAATTAGAGGCGGTGCCATCTACTGTGCATCAGTGCATGAATTTTTTTGCCAATTATGGAGTCAGGGTAATGAATGGTAACCATATGGGAGCTAGGGAATGCTACTGTATCTCAGCCGACCAATAGGAGAAACGGAGGGGCACAACTACTTTCCATATTGACACTTTGGATCCTCGAGAAGAGATAGATTTGGTGAAGGGACAGGTTATGGAAGAGACAGAAACTATTGTGCTTGATGATGAGAAGCCAGAAAGGACCACTCAAATTGGTTCAAGACTAACACCCTCTCTCAAACAAGAATTAATTACATTCCTTAAAGATAGGAAGGACGTGTTCACCTGGAGCCATGAAGAAATGCCAGGGATTGACCGTAACTTCATCTGCCACGAACTCAACATTTACAAAGATGCTAAACCGATCAAGCAGAAGCACAAAGTTTTTAGTCCCGAGAAGAATATGGCAATCCAAGAGGAAGTGGAAAAGTTGCAGAAGACACAATTTATAGAGGATGTTAAATATCCGACTTGGTTGGCCGATGTGGTGATGGTCAAGAAAAATAACAATAAATGGCGCATGTGTGTAGATTTCACTGACCTTAAGAAAGCATGCCCAAAGCATCACTTTCCTTTACCAAGGATTGATCAATTGGTAGATACAACGGCAAGTCATGAGCTACTTAGCTTCATGGACGCTTATTCTAGTTGCAACCAGATTAAAATGAAGCCAAAAGATAAGGCGAGCACATCCTTCATCACCAGTCGAGGAACCTACTGCTACAACGTTATGCCCTTTGGGCCTAAAAAATGCTGGAGCAACATACCAGAGGTTGGTAAATAAAGTATTCGAGGACCAGATTGGCAAGAACATGGAAGTATACGTAGATGATATGCTCACCAAGAACAAGTTAGCTACCAACCATATTGTTGATTTGGTCCAAACATTTAACCAGCTCGAGAAACATCAAATGAAGCTCAATCCGACCAAGTGCTTATTCGGAGTACAGGAAGAAATGTTCTTGGTGTACATCGTAAATCAAATGGGAATTGAAACCAACCCTGATAAAATAAAGGCTTTACTGGAGATGCAATCCCTGACCAGCAAGAAGGATGTGCAAAAACTGACAGGAAGAGTAACAGCTCTAAATCGCTTTATTTCTCGAGTTAGAGATAAATGTCTTCCATTCTTTATGGTGCTTAAAAAGACATTTGAATGAAATGACGAGTGCGAGAAATCTTTTTTGGATTTGAAGAAGTACTTGGGATCTCCCCAACTACTCTCCCGACCAGTTTTAGGCGAGAAATCGTACTTATATTTAGTTGTTTCAGAGTCAGTTGTTAGTTTATAATCCAAAAGCCAGTGTACTACATTACCAAGACGTTCCGAGGAGTGAAAATCAGATATCCACACCTGAAGAAATTGGCATTGGCACTCATTGAAACTTCCAGAAGCATGAAGCCCTTTTTTCAGGCACATGACATTGTGGTATACACTGACTTAACTCTGCGACAAGCTTTGCATAAACCTGAAAAGTCAGGAAGACTAATGTTTTGGGCGGTTGAACTTGGAGAATATGAGATTGTTTATGAGCCAAGAACCTCCTTGAAAGGGCAAGCAGCGACGGATTTCATAACATAATTCACTTATGCAAAAGTGTCAAGCAATCCAAGTTTACCTGCCGAGCAGACCTCTATGGAAGATAGCTCGACTTAAAAGCAAACTGAGATGGTTGCCGACCAACCAGAATCATCGGCTCTACAAGAAAGAGCTTTGCGACTAGCTAAACAAAGCAAGGTGTTCAAATACGGAGTACTGGCAAACGAAGACTTCAACAACGACATCCCCGTCTTGAAATTGTTCGTAGATAGATCTTCATGCACTACTGGCAGTGGGGTTGGACTCATTATCAACACTCACGATTTAGATGTGGAGAATGCATTGCGATTTTAATTTCAAGTCTCAAACAATGAAACCGAGTACGAAGTATTAATTACAAGCTTCATCACTAGGTGTCGAGCAGGTGATAGCGCACAGTGATTCCCAACTTATTGTTCACCAACTACTTCAGATATACGAAGTTAGGGGAGAAACAATGGTAAGATACCTAAAAAAGGCTATGGAAGTTATCTCTTCATTTCCTGCAGTCAAAATGGTTTAATGGTCTGAATTCCAAGGGTGGATAGTGCCCGAGCAAATGCTCCTGCTCGATTAGCCTCAACAACTCCAATGGAGCTCAGATGAAGCATTCCAGTAGAGATTCTCACCAGTAAAAGTACTGATGTGGAAGCTGACAGTATAATTTCTGTAGAATTGGGACCTTCCTGGGTGGATCCGATTAAGGATTACATTGAGAAAGGTCTGTTAGCATCCGACCAGAAAGAAGCAAAGAAAATGAGATACAAAGCAGCCGGCTATGTCCTGGAGAAAGGTGTTTTGTACAAAAGAGGCTACACAGTCTCTTTACTTCGTTGTGTCCATCCAACTGAAGTAAATGCTCTGATTAAGAAAGTTCATGAAGGCTCGTGTGGCGCCCATTCAGCTGGAAGATCTTTGGTACAAAGGATAGCCATGCAAGGCTACTATTGGCCAACAATGAAAGCAGACTGTGTTTCCTTCGCCAAGAGGTGTGACAAGTGCCAGAGGTTTGCTATTATTCACTTGGAAAGCAAATCATATGTCACTATAGAATGCCCTACGCTTTCATTACTGATCATGGCACTCAGTTCGATAATGAAGAGTTTGATGAATATTGCATCCGATCCAAGATTTAGAAACTACATTCAGCGTCTGGACATCCACAATACAATGGTCAGACAAAGATTACTAATGAAACTTTGCTTGATGGTTTGAAGAAAAAATTGGATGACGTTAAGGAGAACTGGATCAATGAGATGCGCAGCGTCCTTTGGGCTAACTACACCAAGAACGGCAACAGGAGAGACGTCGTACATGCTTGCTTTTGGCAGTGAGGCAGTTGTACCAAATGCAATAGGGCTGCCGACTCACAGGGTGTTGAATTTTGATTCTCCTAAGAGTGATCTAATGAGGCGACTAGATCTGGACATGGTTGAAGAAGTTGGAGAGAATGCTGCAATTCGGATGGCTGCCTATCAACAAAGGACTGCTAGGTTCAAGCCAACCAACTTCAAACAAGGAGATCGTGTCCTTAAGAAAGTGATTCAGAAGAACAAGTTGGAGCCTAACTAGCACGGTGCATACCGTATCTCGGCAGTTATCTGACCAGGAACATATCGCCTAGAAACACTGAAAGGCGAAGAGTTTAAAAACCCATGGAACGCCGACCATCTCCGCAAATATTACTAGTAATTTCGTTTTTTATGTAATCAGTTATTCAATTTAATGAAGTTGCGCGTTTCTCTCAATTATACACCTTTTTATGTTTTGTTTTTCGGAGTATGGTGTGCTACCACCTTACCAAAAAATTATATCTAATTTTAATTCAAATTCCAACTTCTTAACAGCTTACTAAGAGGTTCTCTCTAATTTTAGTTCAAACTTTTCCAACTACAAAACAAAAAGTTTAGTTTGGAATTCTCTCTAATTCAAACTTTTCCAACTTCAGAAAAGTTATTCTTTAAAACTTCGTATGATTTCGTCTTCGACAAATAGAGAACAAGAAGTTAGTACAAATTCATGTAAACTCAAAGTCAAACACAAGAGGTTTTACCCGGCTAAGTTAAAACACAGAGATAACTATACATTCCTAATACACTTGGTCGCCACTGATAATTAATGCTACAACTTTATTCAACAAAACTATTACAGTTTTATCTAAGAGCGTTAGTCGAATCTAAGGCATTACAAATAGATTCAACCATGAATCACGTATTTAACATTTAAGTAGATTACTTAGTTGGCAAGCTGATTACCTAATCATAAGACAGGTTACCTAGTCAACAGGCTAATTAAAATCAATCACAAAGCTTAAATAAAAACAGAAATAAATCACAAGCATACTTGTTGAAAAGTAAGTCCATTTTATTTCAAACACTTGGTGTTACAATCCAAAAAGAAAGAAAATATAAAGTATATCCTAATGGACGCTTTCCTTCGGCTTTGCTCATCCCAGCAGGAGGCTCATCAAGGGTGCTCAGCAGAGTGGTGGATCTAAAATCCCTTAGTCTGGAGCGTCTGCTGCTGTGTAACACCCCAAGACTTTTGAGACTGAGAAATTTAATTTTGGGAAAATTAAATTTAATTAAATTGGAGAATTTTAAAATTTGGGAATTTAAGTCCAAAAATAGAGAACGTTTCAAAGTATTCCGGATGATATTTTTGAGGGTACCATAGATCCCGGAAGGGTCGAGATAGTCAAAATGACTGTCATTGGGTCTTATTTCGGCTCCGGAATGTTTTTAAGTTGTTTTGACTTGAATTGGAGTCAACGAGTCATTTAAAGTGTGTATTAACATTTAAAACTGGGATTTTGTTTTAAAAGGTTGGAGGCTTACGGATGAAGCCATTTTCTCATTTGAGAGAAATAGAGAAAAGCCCTAGAGAGAGAAGAAGAAGAGGAAGAAGAAGAAAGGAAGAGAGAGAGGAAGAAAAGCTTGGAGATTTCCGGCCCTACCGCGACATCGAGGACGATTCAACCTCTACAAACCTGAGGCAAGTGTTTAATCTTGCTAAATAGCTATTTGTGTATTTCATTTCATAAATTGTGGGGTAAAGAATGGTTTTTGGGTATTAATGTCAAAACCTAGATTTTAGGTTTAAATCTTGAAATCAATGATTAAATATGGAATTAATGACATAGAAATGATTGGGATCAACTTTGGGTTGGTTAATGGGTTTAAAATCATGATTTGATGAAGGAATGGGGGTTGGAATGAGAAATTTAGGGTTTAGAATTCGTGGGTTTTGAAGAAACAGATGAAACCTTCAAAAATTGCAGGTCCGAATCGATTCGCCCCCTCTAGCGAATCGATTCGGTTTGGTAAAATTGGCAGGTCTGCATTGACCGAATCGATTCGGACCCCAAGCCGAATCGATTCGGCCTATTGCAGAAGCCCAGGTCTTTGGACCCGAATCGATTCGCCTTGGAGGCCGAATCGATTCGCTAGTCCGAATCGATTCGGAACAGGGCCGAATCGATTCGGAAACAGGGCATTTTGAGGTATTTTTCTCCATAGTGATTTCAAACCCTTTTTGGTTGGGTTTATTGATTTTGGGCCTTCTCTTATGATGTAAGAGACATGTTCTTGGAGTCACATAAGGAGTTTCTCACACATTAGAGTTTTGGGGACTCCTTAGGGTAATTTGGGAGAAATGTATCCATGTATGTATTTGGAGTTATGTATAGAGATTTTGGGGGAAAACCCTTTGGGATTGGGAATCCTAATTGTAGATTAAAAGTAAGTGTAGATGTGATGTGAGGCTAAGAACTCTTAGAGAGATCTTAGATTAGGGTATTCACAAAGTGATCGAACCATAGTCGAAATCGAGGGAAATGAGATTATTTGATGATTGAAAGAATGAGCTTGAGGTTGATAGACTATTAGTTATATGTATACCGATAGTCAAAATGATTACTAGATTCTTTAATGTACTCGGAGATATAGATGATTTGTGTAGTGAAAGATTCCTACACAAACTCTTGGGTGATAGCCCTAATGTTGAATATATATAGGTATAGATATATACATATGGTTTTGGGAGACTATTCATCATAGGAAAATGATCGAATATGTTTCAAGTATGGGATTATATTCATGTATCGAGGTAAATTAAAGGAATTGTGGTGACGGCTTGTATATTGAGGACTATGTATACTTATAGCCAGGTATATATATATCTTATACATATGAACGAGAATTAGTTTATATATATAGATAAGGATATGTGAATATGTGTTGATATATATATATATATCTGTATGTATATAGATATATGGATATCTTTATGTTGTGGACATACATGGTATGGATATTTAAACCGTATATGATGGTTTATTTACTTGATCATATGATTGGATCATATGGATTATATATTATGCATGTAAATGATATATATACTTAACTGGTTAAGCATACCCCGCTCATGCTATCATTGGGAAGTTGCGCGCGTAGAGGGTGAGCATCCTGGCTAGAAAAGCAGGGTGTGGATATTCCCCAGGTCATAGTCGTCCCGTGTGTTATCATATGATATATATATTTATTTTGGGATGAGACGTGATGGGTATGTTTCGTCTCATTGCCGGTTTGGAGCTATGACCTCTTCCCGGGACGTCGTGTGCGTGAGTTACCACGAGATGGGTGTCGTTTAGTCCCACCATGGTGGCCCCAGTTTTGCTACGTGAGCCGAGCACTGGGAAGATGATAGCATTGATGCAGTTTATCGGCGATATATATAGCCGGGTATTTTATGTGCATGGCCTTGTACATCATATGTAGTATGTACACTTGGCTATTGGATTGATGATGATATATATATACGGTTAGAAATAAATACCTATATATATATATTTATATATATTTCCTATAGATGAAAGGATATGGACTTTTAAGAAGTACATCTTAGATGATTATGGTGTACTAGATTGATGGGGGTTGATGTATCGCACATAAGGTATTATTCGGTTACATCATCCCAAGGATATTATTGGAGGTTCTCTTATTTTATCTTATTTGTTTTCTTTCTTTTCTTTTCTTTCTTTCTTTCTTTAGGAGTTATAGTTAGTAGCAATGGTAGTATTAACTTGTATGTTGAGGATTATGCATCTCTAGGATCGACATTGCCCAGGAGTAGTGTAACGAGGTGGTTCATTGTTTGGATTTCGCTTTGCGAGACACCTCACGCACGAAACGCAGTGCCATGTTGAGATTTGAGAGAAGTAATTCCATAGGTGGCATCACGGATCTCTGGTCTTGACCTTGTCAGGAGTAGTGTAACGGGGCGGTTCCTTGTTTGGATTTCGCTTTGCGAGACTCCCCACGCACGAAACATAGTACAATTTTGGGATTAGAGAGAAGTCTTGTCAATATTCCATGTGCATATTATTAAGTATATTAATTCTTACGTTTTTAGCCTATATAGGTATATATATATATGTATATGTATAGGGGTAATGCTTTAGGAATTATGATAATTATAATTCATGAGATTATTAATCGGAATTCATTAAGCCTTTTATGGCATAATTGTTGTAATCATAATCTAATAGGATTAGAAATGGGTGGATCCTTAGATTATGACGGGAAGGTAGCTCTCGTGGATATAGGCTAGGCCTGATAAGTTAGGTTGTCCTAAAATAAATGGGGGTAATTTAACTAAAATTTGAGGACGCGAATAGGTGCGCGCCTTTAGATGAGAGGTGAGTTGGGGTTCCACGAGAGTACGGTCTCACTTATTTATGAAATTAAGTACACCGGTATTTATTATGCACGGTTAACACACTTGCTAAATATTTTACACATTCGGGGCTCTGACCCGTTTTCTTTTCTCTCCTCCTTGTATATATATATGTTACCACAGGTATCCTACCGCATGGATGCCGGATGACCTTCTATCCTGAGTCTTGGGAGCCGTGACAGGTGCGGACTGTTGCGGGATGTTTCATGTAGCCGCTTCCTACTTCTTTAAAAATTCTAGGTAGGATTCATGTTGTATATCGGGTTTGTACCCAAGGGATATTTATACATATGTTTATATTCATTCCATTTCAGTTATTGTATTTGCTGTGATCCGACAGCTTATTCGGATCTACTTTTTGTAGTACATTCGGTTGTATTTAATTGGTTCATTTTATTTCTAGCATTTTATTTATTATAGTTCCTTCCTGCATCTCTCCTATTCATTAGTAGTTTTATAGTGTTGGGTTGTTGTATGTTGCAAGTTTTAATTTTTAACATCTCGCTTATATGATTTCGGGTAGTTAGTCCTACATTATATAGTACCGTTAGTTGATGTTGAGACTGGACCATCTGGAATTCCTGATTTAATATAGTATAGGGCTGGCCACCCGTTATTATTTTAAGCGGGGTGTTACATGCTGCTCGGCCGATTTAGTAAATGTTGGGGGCGAACATGCTCATCTTCTCCTTTCAAGCCATAGTCCCCAATATACTTTCTGATTAAGCTCTGAGGAATGGGATCAAGAGGAATTCAACTAACGTCAATTGAGAAAGGAGGATCAGGATATTCCAACACTCCTGGGTCGTGCCAGTGCCACAGTTCATCGCCCTTAGGAATCTTCAACAGACCAACCAGGTTCAACCAGCCCCATTCATATTCCTCATTCCTGGTCTGTTCCATGCGCTTATCCAAGTAAGTCAGGGCTTCATCTACCCGTCCATCCAAACAGCTTTGGGTTGCTTATGAAAGTGGAAAGCAAGTCGGTCCACCTTATCTTTAAGTATTCTGATGGCCTTGTCCTTCTCCTGGAGCATCGCAGCTTAGTCGACCGAGATTTTCTTGGTTCTCTCTTCATCAATGGTTGGCCGAACAACTATACTCTGCTTAGAATATTGGCCAGACTTAGTTGTCTTCTTCTACAGGGCCTCTAACTCTTCCAACAACTTATAGCATTCTCAGTCTCCAAAAATGATACCCCCTCATCTGGACCAATATTAGTTGATTTCTTCAAACTGTCAAGCTCATTCCTCAAAGCATTATTTTCCTTCTCCAAAAGGGCAACAATTGATCGGGCACTCTCTGGTTTAGAGGTGGGCGCGGTCCGGTCCGATTTTTGGCCATTTTAGGTGTCGGACCGAATCATTCGGTCCTATATTTGGGAAGATCGAACTCGGACCGATTTAATCGATTTAGCCTATTTATTCGGTCTAGGTTATTTTCGATCCGATTCGATTAATAATCGATCCACATTTACATTTATTTATTTAATTTTTTTCAATAGAAACTTGAAAATCAGTTACTAAAATCACAAACAAACAAGTCGTCAGAGCTTTAGTCAAAACAAACAAACAAACTTTAGTAACATATACCAAAAAATCAAACAGTAGTAATATATGCCAACATTGTTGGTGTATCAGGATTGTATGCCAACACAGTAGTAACATATATTCCAACACAAACCATCAGAATTGAGGTACCAAAAAATCAGAGTTGTATAACAAACGAACAAACAGGAACAACGGATCCTTAGTCAAAACAAACAATCAGAGTTGTATATCTTCAAGAAATCAAAACAAACCCGTCGAAATATATACCGGATCTTTATTTGTGATCAAGAATTCAAGAAAAAATCAGAGTTGAGGTGCCAAAAAATCAGAAAAAACACATACCGGATCTCTAGTTGTCGAGGCTTTAGTCACCGGATCCTCACTCGCCATTTCCATTTGAAACCGGAGTTGAGGTGCACCGTCCGGAGAGAGGAAGTGAAAATGGGAGAGGAAGTGAGAGAAAAAACTTTCGGAGAAATGAAATAAGGTGTGCGCGGCCGAGAGGAGTGTTGTGTACGTACGAGTCTTATATATGTTAGTGTTTTCTAGGGTTATGTTCTTTACTAAAACATATATATATATATGTGTATATATATACAACCCCCCCAGTACCCCGCAGTGGCGGGAGCCTCGTGCACTGGGTTTGCCCTTTATATATATATATATATATATATATATATATAATATTAAAATAAGCAGTCCGGTCCGATCCTAAGACCGAATTGAAAATGGATATTTTAGACCGGACCGAATCTATTCGGGTCTCTTAATTTAGGACCGAATTAGGACCGATTTATAAAAAAGCCTATATAAGTGGGTCCGGTCCGGTCCGGTTCGGTCCAATCGAGTCAATCGGGTCGATCTTTTTTTTTCCACCCCTACTCTAGTTCTTGGTTCAATGCCAGTTCCTTCTTATTCATGACAGAAGTAATATCTTGCAGTTTCTTATCAAAACCCCAGCTTTCACTCAAGGCCTGGTGCTTAGCCTCATAATCAGAATGAAGTAATGCCTTGGAGAGTTTATGGTCTTCTTGCATTTGCTCAATCATTTCATAATAACCAGCGTTATTCGCTATAAATATAAGACTCCTTAGTCGGAGGCATCTGGGTCGAGCAACCCCACTAGATCTTCCTCAGTCAATGGGATATGGTCAGCCTCAAAAAGACTTTTGCATCGCCTGAGTAGGTCGGATTCAGTAGAGACTATCGCTTTCTTCCTGGCATCAAACTAAAAATTTGCAAGTATGAGTTTAGGGAGCCGAGGAGGAAAACAAACAGTATAAACAGTATTGAGGACAGCAAGCAACAAGCAATCAACATCACATGAAGTTGTAAGCAATTAGGCAAAAATATGTCTTTCCATTGATCATTCCATGGTTTACATAGTCGATAACATTGCAAAAAAGACAAAATAGACGAAATGGGAAATACATAAAGAAAAAAAACAGTAAACAACTAAGCTAAAACAAGTTAAACCTTCTCCTTGTCCTTCTTTTGCTCATTGTTCTTGTCCTTGTCATCAGCAGGCAAGTCGGTATGATCAGCAGGCACCATAAAAGATTCCCCAGAACCCTCCTCGTCATCAAAGTCTTCATCCAGGTTGGGAGGAGTTCCTGGGTCATGTCTCTAAAAAAGTTCAAAGTCTGTCTGAATGCCAACCTCCTTTAAAGCTTTAGATCAACCGTCTTTTAAGGATTGCTTCCTAGCATATTCTATCTAGATGGCTGCCGCAGCAAAGGCTTTCTCCTATCCATTGTTTGCAACCTCTTCCTTGTCTTTCTTGCCCTTGGCCTCTTAAGAGCAGAATTATCAGCAGTCAAACGATAATCTTGTCTTCAGCAGCCTTTTGCCCGACGCTCGGCTTCAATAATTGTCAACTTAGCCTGGGTCAACTCATCAACAGCAGTCTTTCGTGCATCCTCTGCTGCAGTGGTTTGGTCCTCGACAGTCTTAATCTTGTCCTGCCAGGCTTGTTTCTCTCTCTCCAGGGCTTCACTAGATGCTTGTAAGGATTTTTGCAAACCCTCAAGAGCTTCCTCAACATCAGCGGAGGAAGAGGACCTTATTTGGTCATCCTTCTCCATCATCTGATTGAAGTCGACCAAGAACTGCAAGAAAATGAATGTCTTATTAGAAGAAAGGCATTGAAAATTAGTGCGTACCAACAGAAAGATTAAGAATTTACCAAGGCCAAAGTGTGAGCAGCCCTCTCAGTTAATCGGGCCTAGTCGTGGGGCTGCAGCTAGACCTGTCAATGGGTCGTGTCGAGTCGTGTTCGTGTCGTTTTTTATCGTGTTCGGGTCTTATTGGGTTCGTGTCTAAACGGGTGACTTTTTTATCGTGTGAAAAAATCATACCCAAACCCGACCCGTTATGTTATCGTGTCGTGTCGTGTTCACTCGTTAATACCCATTAAGTAATGAATTATTTTGCATTGTATAGAAGTTGATATATATCTCATTTTTGAACCCAAATAGACCCATTAATTCATTGACATTACTAAATCTATCATTTAGTAACATTCATTATGATTAAATTAGCATTATATTACATATATTATTTATAAGTTCCAAAATTATATCTTATTTACTTAAATTAATGGGTCATAACGGATTTTATCGGGTATTAACGGGTTAAAGGGGTCAACCCGACCCGTTAACTATCGTGTCTTATCGGGTTGGCACTGATATGACCCGAACCCATTAAGAGTCCACCCATTAACTTATAACTTCGTGTCGGTTCGTATCGTGTTATCGTGTCGTGCCTCATTTTGCCAGGTCTAGCTGCAGCCGACCTATCTGCAGGCAAATTTCCAGCGTTTATCAACTCCCTAGCCAGTCCATAATTGATTGCCACCAAAGCATTCTTAATTTTGCCTTGCTCGGCAGCAAACTTCTTGGCCAACTCAATGGACTTTTTGGCCTGATCTTGATGGTCCAAAAAATCTTTCTTCAACCTCTTGAAATGAGGTTCTTCAGTTCGGGCCTCCTCAGTGTTGAGAACATGAGGTCTCTTCTTAATGGATTGAGACTTCTTGTCGGCAGGAATGGTTTTCTTGGCAATAGCAGGAGGGGACTTGGCTATGAAGCACGGACACTTCGTCGGAGGTGACGTACCCATGTCGGACACTCTCGCGGACACAACACATGTATGACACTCCTCCGACACGCCACGTGGCGTGTCGAACTGATTTGTCACTTTAAAAAAGTCGAACACTTCTATGACCCTCCGCAAACACTTCTAGGACACTTAGGGGAGTGATAAAGTTTTTGCTCTAGCCGAAGATGGTGATAAATGAGGAGGATTAAAACACTTGCTTATGTAACACCTCGTAATTTTAAATCGAAAATAAATTAATTTTATTTGAAATTTGGAAAATAAAAATTTTTGGATTTTATTATTTTTAGTAATTTAAAATGTCGGATTTTATTATGAAAAATATGATTTTAATCATAATTGAAATCGGGTTTAAATTCGAGAAATTTTAGCTCTGTAGTTAAAAATAGAGATTTTCGATTTTTGCCAGAAAACAGAATCGGTTCGATTTTAAAGTAGAACCGGTTCGGTCTATCAGTTTTACAAAAATAAAACTCTCTTAAAAGTTGTGTAGGACTCAAATTCTTTTTGGTATATAAACACAAAGATACGGGTTTAGGATTTTTAAAACACATTTTAGCCTCCTCCAAAAGCAAGAATCTCCCATAATTTTCATCCTCTCTTTTCTTCCAAGCCTAAACCCTTAAACTCAATTTTCAATTCAAGATTTGAATAACTTAATCAAGATCTCTCAAGATCGTCCTAGAACGTGTTTTCATTATTTTCTCGAGAGGAACACAACCATCAATTCAGAATTCTCAAACAATTTTTCTAAGGCATAAATACTTATATTCTCTCTCTTTAGTATTATGCGTTTTAAATGTCGCCTAAACATTAATTTACATGTTTTTCTTAAAATAAATTAGCAACCGTAATTAGGGAAAGTGAAAACTAATTTGGTGTTGTTTTTCTGAAAAATCTTAATCTGAATTAAGACTCATAACCCATGTGTGCTTAGGGTAGAGATTTGGTTTTGCTATTATGGAATAGGTTTGCATGTAGAAAATCATCGTTGCACTATTTTAAATTAAAAAGAGACTTGGGTAATCATATAAAATTATGTGAGTATAATCAAAATGAATTATTATTATTATGTGCTTTATAAATTCGCATGATGACGAGATTATAATTGTTGAATAAAATAAATTGTGTTAATTACGACAATGGATTGAATAAATTAAATTGAGATTAGTTGTGATTATATGAGAAAATGTGTATTTGTTGATAAATTGGATTGTGCGACTTATTGTGTTAAGTTAACTATATTCATCACCGCGGGGATGACGGGATTTCGGGTAGCATGCTCCCACCTTAATTTTTAGGAATACTTGCTAGGTATGGAACTAGTTAGTGTAAATATTTACGAATGGGATATTCCGGGGTGGGGCTGATTTTGGTGTCGTTCCGTTGATTTGGACAATCTAGGCGCGAGACTAGGAAGAGATAAATGATAAAAATGCATCCTACAAAATAGGATAGGACATGTTTGTGTTTTGCAGACCTCTAGGTATGGGACTAGGGGTAGGCTTGCGGTATTATGCTCTCTAATAAGGTGGAGCTAAGATAAGATAATGAGAAAATGAGATGGTGAGAAAATAAGAAATTGAGAATTTATACCTAAAATAATAAACAGGTATTAAAAATGAATTTTGCGGCGTGAGTATGTGCAGGGCTGACGGTTAAACAGGTCGACTGGCTATAGCGACGTGGGTGTCTTGGAATCACGAGTATGTGTGGGCTGACAGCTAAACGGGCCGACTAGCTATAGTGACGTGTCGTGCGTAGAACCTCGCGAGTATGTGCAACACTGACAGAATACAGGTTGACTAGCTATAGTGAGGGGAATGGGGGTGTGATGTGTAGAACTTTAAGTGAGTCAAGAGTGTGCAATGCCGCTAAGGGGTCGACTGACCATATTGGTGTCGCGTGAATTAAAATAATTAATTAATTAAAATGAGTAAGGATAAGAATAAAATTGTAAAGAATAATGTTATTGGAATATTTGGGTTACATTTTAGGGTGCATTAGTTGTATGGTAGATAGTGGTAGCTTACGTTTATTCGCACGTTAATTAATTATCTCGTTAAATTAAAATATTCCATTGTGATATTTATTATGTATAATGCTACTGTCTGGGTTCACGGATCCTAATTGGGGAGAGTAACTTGTATTCATGCAGTGGGCTCTGACCCATTGTGTTGACTAACATTTCAGGTCTAGCGTTGGACTAGCTACAGGGGAGTATTGGAGATATTTTAGAGGTGCAGCTGGAGTTAGGCCTGTCAATGGATCGAATTTTATCCAAATCCGAATCCGATCCATTTAAGCAGATATGGATCATGCTTAAAATCCGATTACCCGATTATTAAATGGAGCGGATTTGGATTCATATACTCCGATCCGTTAATAATCCGATCTGATTAATATTTTTAATCTATATATATATATCAGTGTTTTTAAAAGCGCGCTATTGCGTTTTGCGTTGGGAAAAGGCGAGGCAAAATGGACTGCTATTTGAGATGTTCAAATTGCTTGCGCTACGGAGCGCTATTTAGCGCGAAACTGCGCAAAACTGCGCAAAAGTACGCAATTTGAACGCAAGCGAAGCTTTTTTTTTTAAACCCTACGTCTTACCAAAACGACGTCGTTTTGGTAAGAACATAGGTTATAAAAAAAAAAAACGGCATACTCTCCATTTAAAAACCCCATCGGCAGAAAACCCCTTAAGAAAACCCTTCATTTAAAAGTTTGAATTATTTACAAAAATGCCATTATCAACAGTGCCAGTAAAAATTTTTAAAAGACCAACGCTCAGACATTACACCGAGCGGCATTTTGAACAAACACTCCATGCTTTCGATCAATCATCAAGCATTGTTCATTTGAGGCTTTTGTTGTATGTAAAAATTACTCTCCTATTTGGACCAATGAACAATAAACACCCGTCATCCTATGTAGCCATTCATTTATCTTGATCGGCATCAGAGGTACCTAATCGACTAGAATGTCGACCAACTCCCAGAATGTGAACCATCAGTAGTAAAAGTTACTCGAATGGAAGTGCGATCAGCACTGAATGTCAAGAGTCTCATTTATTGTATACAAATGTATATGTTTGGAGATATTAAGGCATTCCGTCTCTAAGGGTCGAACCATTATTAATACATAATCTCCCTTAGCTCAAATGGACGATTCAACCAATCTCAAGTATAACAGATGAACCACTTAAAAAATACCAACAGTGGACGTAGGCTTTTAACAGATGAACCACTTAAAAAATCTGTCTTTTATGTGTTTACTGAGATTACTTTTGTTTATTTATCTGTGATTATAAAATTGGACCCGCTCTATTTTTAGAAATCAACATTACCATTGCAATTTTTTTTATTATGGTTTTTTTTATTGTGAACATTTGCGATTTTGTTGGGTAATTTATCTAGGATCTTGTCTAGCAGCTTATTATATTACCTAATTTATCTAGGGTCTGAATGTAACCATTTTACAAATTATCGAACAATACTTTAATATCAATCCTACAGAGTTCAAGTGCTTGTGCAAAAAATTAGCATACTGTCTATACAACAAATAAAGAACAATACAACAAATTTTATTTCATTATATTCCTCTCCAACGCACCCGCATTCTAATAGTTTAATAATTTTCAAATTGGTGCACTGGGAGTGGCATTAAACTTGAATGATAAGATTATTTATAATAGATTATAATGGAAAAGGAGAATCACGTGATTGACCCCATATGATGGGATTAAGGCAAGGAGAGCACCCGCACTGAGTGGCAGTAGCCCACATCTATGATTTATAGGAGTGGGAACGGATCCACATTTGACGTTTTGGGTTTTTCATAATCTCATGTAGTAAGAAACGTTTTGTTTCTTATGCTTGCGATAGTCAATGATGCTATTATTAGGTAATCAAAGCCAACGTAAATTGAGCTTTTAGAAATGAGTGTAAATGTACCTATGATGAGATGAGGTAGGTGTAGGTGTAGGTGTAGGTGTGTTAGTGTTATCAAGTTTGAGGAACTTGTGCTTGATAGTGGAAAAGAGAGAAGGTCGATCTGCGTCGTCATTGCTACGCGGCGCCGGCACCTTCTCCGGGGGAGTGTCAGTTCCTCTGATTTCCACATGAGATTCAGAGGAGCCCTTCCGATTCTCAAAAAAGGACAATATAGATTTCTGTCGCTGCTGCATTTTTTGATCGCCAACTCAAATCTCAAACTCAATCTCAATCGGGATACCAAATACACGATAACAATTTCCCGCCAATTTTACCCCCCTTCTCGACTGCTCTCGTCTCGTGCACCAAAGTTGTTAAGGCCCATGTTCACTTTCGGATCACTCAATATGGCCTCGTGTCCGCCTAACCCCCTTGCATGTTTAATTTAGGGTTTATTATATATAACTCCTGTTAAACATTTCTTTATTCATTCTAGTTTCCTACTGCTAATTTTTTGAACCTTTTTTTCACATTTATACTATTTTAAAACCAACCATCCGTAACTTCTTTGGGGAAGTCACATAAGTGGTTAAACTTTTCTTTCATTTTATTTTTAATTTTCAAGTGATCATATTTTGATTGACAAATCCGTTTTTCATAAAATTACTATTTTTTAAATCTCCTCGCTGAGATCTATCAAACAAGATTAATGAAGCCTATAAAATTTTGAATAAAAAAATTACACAGACGGTAAACTTTACTATATGCACTAGAAAATGAAATAATTTTATATCTATGACATTTTCACAAATACTGATATTTTTGTGTTAATATTTTTGTGTTAATATTACACAGGCAGTAAAATTTACTAGTTAAATAAATGGATCAAATAATCTATATAATATATATATATATATATATATATACATATATATATATATAGATAGAGAGAGAGAGAGAGAGAGAGAGAGAGAGAGACACGCTCATGTGCCCACTAAGTTTACACATCATTTTTTTAAAATAGTAAAAAAATATTTTTCAACTGATTTTTTTTTTATATTTAAACATTTCAACGGACCCATGTAAAAAAGCAACTAAAAAAAACTCTTTTTGCTATTTTTTAAAAATCAGTCAAACTTTCGCTGCTTTTAAGCACTTTAAAAACTGTGAAAGTATGACCGATTTTTTAAAAATAACAAAAAACGTTTTTTTGAGTTGATTTTTTTTATATTTCCGTTGAAATGTTTAAATATCACATAAAAAAAATCAACTAAAAAATATATTTTTTAATGCTTTAACAAAATTGGTGTGCGCCAGCACTGTGCAAACTTAGTATGCACAAGAGCTTCTCTCTCTCTCTCTCTCTCTCTCTCTCTCTCTCTCTATCTCTCTCTCTCTATATATATATATATATCGAGAAAAAGACATATTTTTAGTTACCCATTTAGTCACTTAAACACCCATTTATTCAATATTTTCTTATTTTTAAATGACCGCGCCAACGGCACCCAATGAAACCTCTACTCACCCCAAACCGGAGATCTGGTGGATTCAAACCTCGTTTATCCAATATTCTCTTATTTTTAAAGGTTCGTGCCAGCAGCAACTCATGACAGCTCTGACCACCACAAATCGAAAAATGAAATAGTTTTATATTTGTGACATTTTCACAAGTTCTTGTGAAAATGTCACATTTTCTTGTGAACACATTAAACTTTATTGTATGCTTCAGAAAGTGAAAATAGTTTTATATCTGTGACATTTTCACAAATAGTAATATTTTCTGTGTTGAAATAGTTTTATATCTGTGTCATTTTCACAAACAGTAACATTTATTGTGTTGATATTACACATATAATAAAATTTACTGTGACGATCAATTAATATATATATATATATATAAGATGGAATGGTGTTTGAATTGACAAAATGTGAAAGCACAATAACGTTCGTGATATTGCCACATGTTCCACTCATCAAATCAATGGTAGCGATTAACACTCCAAATTTTTTATCCTGCCCAAACATATCAGGGATTTTGCCCAAACATTACACATTCATTTCTCTTCAGCATACACGCTTATTTCTCTCTCTTTCTTTTCAGCAAGTCCCCCAACACAAACAGAGCTCAAAGAACATGCATATTTCTCTCTCAAAATCGGCCACAAACAAAGCTCAAAACTCATTTTGCCCTCCCTCTCTCTCTTCAGCAAATTTACTACTATTTATACTCATGTACTTCTAAAAGTCCACAACTTTCTTATCTTCCATGGATATGAGCTTACCTTGCCGATGTCGTTATCTGCTACCATGAATTTACTCAGTTTTTATGTTTTTGCAGATCTGCTACCATGTTTGCTACCTTTCTGATGCTCCATATTAAACCCTTAACCTTTTTATTTTTTGCAGATCTGCTCACCTTGCCGACGCCGCTATTTGCTACCATGTTTGCTTTCTCGATGCCATTGATCAAATTTACTCAATTTTCATTTTTTACAGATGTGCTACCGTGACCAAATCTACAGTATTCTTTGATTTTTTGGTTTTTTCAGATTTGTCTTTTGAGGTAATCAGACCTCTTCGTTTCATGGCTCTAAGTTTTAGAATTAGATGTGTATTTTTTTCAGTTATGTGTTTGAATGTGTACTTTATGTTGAACGCCGTGGCTAAATAGCTCTGTTGGTACGAAATGAAGAAATGTAATTTTTTTTCGCTAAAAATATATTGGGTATCCTCTCTCTCTCTCTCTCTACAGTTTTACTTCTACTGTGGTATAATTTTTTTGTGCTGATTTGGGTAAGCTATGGTTAAATCATTTTCTCCCCTCTGACCATTTTCTAAGGCGTTATAGGTGGAAAAAACCATTTCTCTGCAAACCCATTTCTCATCTTCAACATGGACGTCAGTTATTTTTTATTTCTTTTGAATTGTGAACTGATTTTTTGTTTCTACTTGAGGGCTTGTTCGAGAGGTGGCCATCTATGTATATTGCCCAACTTTTTTGTTCAAAAGGTGGTCATCTATGCCACTGTACGTCTCTCACCCTCTCTATGTATTCAAGATCTATGTGTTTCTCTCTCTATGTTTGTGTTTTGTGGTGATAGATTTTTGTTGGTTGTCAAACAAGGTAAGATTTATATTTGTTCAAAATAAATTTTTAGTTTGAACTTTTATTATGTTTTTGCTGAGCATCATAGATTATCAAAGACTCAAATTTGCAGTTGGGCTACGGCGCATTGGCATCTTAAACAGTTCCAGGTAACTTAAATATTACGTTTACATTGTTGTGTTGATTTGTGCTCTTTTAGTTTCTTCACATTAATACAATAATTTTGGGATATTTTTCAAATCCCTCGTTTTGTCCAACTTGAACCCTCTATTTTCTTTTTTGTTAAAGGAATTGAAATGCTTACGAGAGGAGGTTTTATTGGAACAGGTAGTAATGGTGAAAGCTTTTTAAGTGGATTTACGAGATGTGGTTTTATCGGAGTTGCTTATGAGATGTGGTTTTATTGGAAATGATTAAGAGATTTGATTTTAGAAGATGTTGTTTTATTGGAACAAGTAGTATTGCTTACTAGATGTGGTTTTATTTGTTTTTAGAGCTTAAGCCAACTTTTCATACTCTCACTGTGGATAAGTGATTCAAACCAATATCTGGTTTTTCGTTAGCCAATCCTTTATTTTTAATGAGTTGATACACACCCATAGCTCAAATTATTTCTTTAGTTGTTTTTTTGTTGTTGGGTACATGTGAATTGCGATTTTATGGCAGTAGGGGTGGGTTAATATATGTGGATTATTGTTTGTTCTATTAATATTTTCTTGGGACATGAAAAACAAAAATGATCATGTTCTTATTTTATTTAAATTTATACATTTCACTTCCTCTTCGAGTACTTCATATTTTATCTGCATCCTACGTTAGTTTCTGGTATGATAGAAGTCGGGCGTAACCAATGCATTCTTTAAAATTTATTTTAATTTTTTATTTTGAAAACATTTCGCACATTGGATTTTCTTTTAGTATATTTGTAAAGTTGTGTATTTATTGACATCACATTTAAAGTTCAGTGTATAAAGACAATTAAAATGGATTGTCTTTGGCCATTTAATCTATTGCTTTAATCAATACATTGTAATTGATTCAAAATTAACATTTATATAGATGTGTTATGTCCAATTTAAAATTTGATT
This sequence comes from Sambucus nigra, assembly GCA_949130495.1. Classification (NCBI taxonomy): domain Eukaryota; kingdom Viridiplantae; phylum Streptophyta; class Magnoliopsida; order Dipsacales; family Adoxaceae; genus Sambucus; species Sambucus nigra. The sequence goes on along the minus strand of OX422213.1, from coordinate 657,602,175 downwards.
TAAATAACCCATTAAATCAGCACATTAGAAGTTAATTTTTTTAAAAATAAACACTTGTAAATTTAAATTTAGACACACTATGGTGACATGATATGAAAGTCAAAATAATCGGAAGTAAATTTTTCACCATGATATTTACACAGGTATGAATGTGCTATAATCACTAACAACCCAGAGCAAATTTTTGGTTTATATAATATCCCAGATGGACTATTTGTATAGCTGAGTAGTTTTGGTTTATATAACATATTTTTGTGTTTTGTATAGCTTAGTTGACGTAGTTTTTTGGATTTATAGTTGGTAAAAAACTACTTCGGCACGTTGTTATATGCTTATACCATACACGTTGCAAGAATGTGTTATATTTTTAACAAAGTTTGAACTGTGTTTTCAGGCACGAAGAATACCTATATATGAATGTTGATGAGTTGGGAAATTCATTTATTCACAGTTTGATCACAAGAATGTTAATAATTATTTAGTTTTCCCTATGTATATAGTAACAATCGGGAAACAATATATAGATATCTTGTTGGGGAATAATACTTTTGTCTTTTTGCAATAATGTAATTTTTTTTGTTTTGCGATTACGTATTTTGAAATTTTTCACCGCGCCTTCTGGCACGGGTATCCAGTAGTATATATATTTTATAAAAAAGACACATATTTTTAGGTTCCCATTTAGTTCCTCAAACACTCCTTTATCTATTATTCTCTTATTTTTGTAAATCCTCGCCAGCGGCACCCCATGCCACCCCTACTCACCCAAAACTAGAGCTCCGGTGGATCCAAACCCATTTATCTAATATTCTCTTATTTTTAAAGGTCCGCGCCAGCGGCAACCCATGCCAGCTCTACCCACCAGAAATCGAAAAATGAAATAGTTTAATATCCGTGACATTTTCACAAATTCTCGTGAAAATGTCACATTTTCTTGAGAACACAGTAAACTTTACTATATGCACCGGAAAATAAAATTATTTTATATCTGTGACATTTTCACAAACAGTAACATTTACTGTGTTGAAATAGTTTTATATATGTGTTATTTTCACAAACAGTAATATTTAGTGTGCTGAAATTAGATAGACAATAAAATTTACTGTGTCGGTCAATATAATAGTGGATAAATGAATATTTAAGTAACTAAAAGGGTTAACCTAAAAATAGGTGTCTTTTTACTATATATATAGTAAAAAGACACCTATTTTTAGGTTAACCCTTTTAGTTACTTAAATATTCATTTATCCACTATTCTCTTATTTTTATAGGTACGCGTCAGCGGCCCCCCATGCCACCCATACTCACCCTAAACCGGAGCTCCGATGTGGATCCAAACCCCATTTATCCAATATCCTCTTATTTTTAAAGGTGCATGCCAGCGGCACCCATGCCACCCTACCCGCTCCAACCCGGAGCTCTGATTAAGATCATTGGAGCTTCGACAATGGGGGTGGGTGATGGTGGGGATTGGGTGCCGCTAACGCGGGCCTTTAAAAATAATAGAATGTCGGGGAAAAAAGTGGTTTAGATCCACTGACGCTTCTATTTGGGGTGAGTAGGGGTGACATGGGGTGCCGCTGACGTGGACCTTCAAAAATAAGAGAATGTTGGATACATGAGTGTTTGAGCGACTAAATGGGTTAAACCAAAAATAGGCATCTTTTTTACAATATATATATATATACACACACGCACACATTAATTGACCAACACAGTCAATTTTACTATCTGTGTAATATCAACACAATAAATGTTACTGTTTCTGAAAATGACACAAATATAAAACTATTTCAACACAGTAAATGTCACTGTCTGTGAAAATGTCACAGATATAAAATAATTTTATTTTCTGGTGCATACAGTAAAGTTTACTGTGTTCTTAAGAAAATGTGATATTTTCACAAGAATTTATGAAAATGTTATAGATATAAAACTATTTCATTTTTCGGTTTGTCGTGGGTAAAGATGGCATGCGTTAGGGGTGCACATGGTTCGGTTCGGTTCGGTTCCACTACAGAAACAGAACCAGAACCGGAATTGATCGGTTCCATGGTTTTGGAACCAGAACCAGAACCAAAATTGGTCGGTTCGGTTTGGAACCGAACCATCGGTTCTCGGTTTGGTTCGGGTTGGTTCATGGTTCTGGTTTGCGGTTCTGGTTCGCGGTTTGGGTTGTGGTTCTGGTTTGCGGTTCTAGTTCGCGGTTCTGGTTCGCGGTTTTCATTAATGGTTCTGGTTCGTGGGTTGGTTCTCGGGTTAGTTAATGGTTCTGGTTAATGGTTATGGTTAATGGTTCTGGTTAATGGGTCGGTTCTTGGGGTCGGTTCTTTGGTTCGGTTATTCGGTTCGGTTTTTTGGTTCGGTTCCATGGGTTCGATTCTCGGTTCGGTTCGGTTTGGTTCAGGTATAAAACCCAGAACCGAACCGAACACTTCGGTTCTCAATTTTTTAGAACCAGAACCAACCCGTGGAGAAAAAAAACCGAACCAACCCAACCCACGAAGGTCGGTTTGGTTCGGTTCTTTGGGTTAACGGTTTTTTTGCACACCCCTAGCATGCGTTGCCGCTAGCGCGGACCTGTAAAAATAAGAGAATATTGAATAAATGGGGGTTGGATCCACCGAATCTCCGGTGAGTAGGGATGGATCCATCAAACTGGGTTGAATCCTTATGCATGTATGGCCACCAGTACCCTTGGGAAATGGCCCTATAAGAAAACGGCCTCCCACTTGCTTGCGCTCCGCAGCTTTCTTCGTGCATATCCTTTAAATTTCCTTCGACTTGATTAGGGTGAATTCACTTTAGTATTGGGGCTATAAATGATCTCCGACAAAGATTTTTGTCTGAGCTGAGGCAGAATTTGACCACCCTGATCTTCAGCTTATGGGCTTCTTTATTGTCTGGGAGCAGTTCACTCATTTTTATAAAGGAGATAATGGGGTCCATCCATGATGGGGAGAGTTGCACTCGAATGATGCTGGAGTCATATGTCATTTCTTTAATGCCCGGTCGGTTTACATATTCCTTTCCAGGTCAGCTTAGATGACAGAGGCCAAAGTGGCCAATGCATTCGTGTAGGTGTTCTCGTTCACCGGGAGCTATTCTACTGTGTCCGATTTGAACTATTGAAGTAGTCCTTTGGCTTTGTTTTTGTACGCTATCATCCTGGAGTCTCCTGCCTCATATTCCCCATTAAGTTGATTTGCGATTAGCCTAGAATCACAAAACATAGTGATGTGCTGAGATCTCATGTCAGTCGTTATTTACAAACGTGTACCATGGCTTCATATTCGGCGTCATTATTTGACCCTAATCTGATGGCTTACTCGATTAAGCCACCCTGTGGGGTTATAAAGACTAATCCTACCCCGGTGACTTTCTCATGCGATGAACCATCCACAAGGAGTTTCTAGCCCTGATTGTTCAGAGATTTGTAACGCTTCCAAGGTGGGTGGCGATTACTCGGCCTTAGGAGATGTTGAAAGTTCTGCTACAAAGTCCACTAGAACCCGACCTTTGATTTTCGTTCTGGGCTCATACCTAATGTCGAATTAGGCGAGCTCGAGGGACCATTTGGTCAATCTATTTGAGAGGTCGAATTTTTTTAGACCATCTTCCAAAGGGTAGGTTGTCAAGACGAATATGGTGTGGGCATTAAAATAATGTCTTAATTTCCTCACGGCGGTTATCAATGCCAACACCATATTTTCTATAGGCATGTACGTAGTTTTTACCTCGAGTAGACTGTTGCTTACGTAATAAATCGACTTATTCTCTTTGTCGTTTAGACAGACAAACGCTGCACTAGTCACATGATTCGAAATGACCAGGTAGAGGTACAGATCTTCGCCATCGTTGGGAGGTAACGACAAGGGAGGAGATCCTAAGTACTGTCGAATTCTTTCAAAGGCAAGATCGTATTCCCCCATCCAGGCAATAGAGCTTGTCTTTTTCAGGGCTTAAAAAAGGGGCAACACTTATTCGATGACCATAAAATAAATTGATTTAGGGCCCCTAACATTCCAGTGACTAAACACGCATTTAGAGGCATTGAGCTCCATCTTGTACTCCCTAATAATGTTGAAAGTTTTTACAAGGTCTTTCCGGTGATCAGCTGAATATAGGCACTTGACAAGAATTTCAATTATATAAACTTCCTTGGTGGTGCCGATCAACTTTTGAATATTTTGATTACCAACCTGTGATATGTTGCCTTCGCATTCTTCAGTCTAAAGGGCATTACCTTATAATAGTAAAGTCCTAAGGATGTGATGAACGAGGTCTTCTCCTGGTCTGGGCCAAACATGGGTATTTGATGGTAGCCAGAATAAGTGTTCGTGAAGCTCATTCATTGGTGCCCAGCCATTAAATCCACTCACTGGTCAATTCGAGAAATTGGAAAGATATCCTTTGAGAAATGCTTGTTGAGGTCGGTGAAATTCACATTGACTCTCCACTTTCCACTATTTTTTATGACGATGGTGTTGAAGATCAATTCCTAGAATTGGACTTTTCTAATGGATCCGACTTGGAGGAGATTGTCAACTTCTAGCTCCACTGCCTTTACCTTCTTTGGCGCCGCCTTCCTAAGCTTATATTTAATCGATTTAGTACCTGGCTCCACATATGGGCGATGATAAGAGACCTATGGATTTATCCCTAGGAAGTCATATAGTTGCCAGGTGAACACGTTTGCATTGGTCCTGAGGAAGTGCACAAGTTATTTTGCTTCATCTTTTGCCAGCTTAGATCCGATAAGGAAGACCTTCTTTGGTTGTGAATCATTAAAAGGAACCGAGACCAATTCTTCTAACGTGTGTTTGGCAGGGGTCGTCCGAGCTTCTTCGACCCCAGTCCAACCTCCTTTTTGTTGCTAGTTGGGTTGATTTATTTGCTCTGATTATTCTTGAACCGTGATTGCCTTATCTTGATCGTCAAAATGAAACAGCTTCTCGCCACTGCCTAATCGCCTTTGATTTCTACCATCCCTTAGTCAATCATGAACTTGAGCTTTTAGTGGAGTGATGAAAGTACATCCATCATATCGTGGAGCCATAATCTGCCCAGAATGGTATTACACTGCGAGTCTAACTGAATTACACAGAACTTACCTCTCTGTTAGTCGAACTGAGATTGACTAGTATATTAATTTTTCTTAGCAGTGATTCAACATCCCCGTTGAAGTCGATTAAAGGGCCTACATTAGTATCGAGATCCTTAATGGGGTATCCAAGCGTGTATAAAACTGTGAGATACATGATTTATGAGGAACTTCCTTAATCGATTAACACCCTCCTCACATCAAAGTTCTCTATTCGAAGAATAAGAACTAAAGCGTCTTTATGAGGAAAGTTGACATCGACCAGGTCGTCGTTGGTAAACATAATGTCCCGATCAGTATTAAGTTCCTTTATTTCCTTATTCACTAGGGTTGTCTTGGTTGGATCCACCTAGAGGGCCTATTAAATGCTGGCAAACACTCTCACCTTTCCCTCAACTTCTTGCCAGTATGCCGAGCCAGGTCGGTATAGCCATGGATAACAATAATTAATCCTATTGGTGGGAGTTCGTTATCCATTTTTTGAATTGCGTTAATTTTGGTCACTACCTTTCACTTTAACGTGTTAATGTATTCTTTGATATACCCTGCTTGGACGAGTTCCTCTAAATTCTTTTTGTACATCTTATAGTCTTTAGTGAGGTGGTCTTGGTGGTAGTTGTACCTGAGGATGGTGTCCCTGGCATTTGCCAACCATTTTAGGAGGCCTTTTGAAAAAAGGCTTGTCCTTGATTTGGTGATGGAGCCTAAAGATTGGATTTTTGAAGACTGTACATATTGCCTTATAGCTGCTTTCGGTTGGCTAAGATTTGGGGCGATTTTTAGAGGCTTCGTTCATGGTTACCTTTGTGGCCAACCACGACTTATTCCCACCTTTACGGGCTTTTGACGCGACTCAAAAAATTCCTTTAGTGCGTGTGTATACAACTCAAGTGTAAGCCGATCGCATGTGTATTAATCCGAGTAAGTCGGGTATCAAACTCAGGGACTAAGATGTGAAACGTAATAACTACTAAGGAAGGTAACTAGACCTAATGATCAACTCACAAAAAGAAAAAGAAAAGATGACGAATTTAGGGAATTTTTTCTAACTGCAACCTAACTAACAAATGCAAATTGATTAAAAGAAACCAAAAACTGGAACTTTTGATTTTAACCATATGATAAAAAATAGGATTGGAATACGATCCCCCGATCGTCGGTAAATTCGTTGGATACACAATTTTCAAAAATTATATTGATAATTAAAAGAAAACATTTAATTTTTCAAATACCTAAACATATGAGGATTTTACTCCGCACAATATCTAGTTATGATAACGTGGATGACGAGATTGTTAATACGCGCATTACACTCTCAAACATCTGGTTAGTTAGGGCAAACAAAGTTAAGAGACCTATAATAATCATTTCGACAAAATATCAAACCTATTAATTATTTATACAATTTTATTTAATTTTATATCCACTTATATACCTAGGATGGTTTCATGCATCCCAACCCTTAAATTATATACCCTATCATGCTAAATCAAACTATGCATGTGTTATTTACGTAGCATGAAGACATAATAATAGAAATACATTTAAAAAATAATAATTATTATCAATTAAGAAATCAGGGAAGAAGAACAATCACAAACCAAGCTTGAAAACTAAAATAAATCTAGACTTGTATTGAATTTTCATGTATGAGAATCGCAAAGCTTGAGTCTTGATGTTTCTCCCCCTTTCTCGCCTTCAAAAACTGGACCTAAGTTGGATACGTTTTTACAAGTGTTTTAATTAGTCATACATAACTCTTATTAAAAATGGATTAGCAGCAAATTTCGCGAACAACTATTCCGAACCGGTTTGCCTGATGCCCGAACTAGTTCGCTTTCCAAACCGAATCCAATAACCTCCAAACTGGTTCGAAAATAGGAAAATTATAATAATGCCCATGGATTATTCTCATCTTCTTTTTCTTGTAACTCCTTAATCGTAACTCAAAATTGGATGTTATTCTTTTCCAGTGTGCTCGTGGAGTCATGGTCTTCAACTTCTCTTTAGGCTCTGCTTTCGGGTTCAGATTGTAAAATTACATTTTTGCCCCTGGACTTTCTTTTCTTCTTTTCTTTCTTTATTCTGGTTTCCCTCCCGCATTCACTTGCAAGAAATACCTGTAAAATACACGAGAAATACACGAAACAAGAAATGCTTGCAAAATAAGGTCAATAGCATGAATATGAGATAATTTATCTTATTTTCACGACACGGGACTATAAAAGTGCATAAATTATGGGGACAAATATGAAATATTTATGCCGAATCAAACGCCCTAACTTAGGACGTTGCTCATCCCGAGCAATGTAAAAGAATAAGATGTAATACCCCGTAATTTTAAATGACTTTTAAAATGGGTTATATTTTAAATAAAGGGATTAATTGGATTTTATTATTAATTAATTCATTTGGGCTTTATCCGGATTGTGGATATTAAAATGGATAATTCTGAATATTACTTAAAGATATTTAGGTAATATATGAATGTGATGTCATTGATATGACGATGTGATATAGAATCCGTAATTTGAAATTTAGTCAGACGCGGTATGGGACGTGTCGAGACTAATTTATTAAATTAAAAAGGAAATTTATTTTCTATCGACCTTATAGTCATTTAGACTGCGTCGTTGCGTCCGGAAGGTTCGAAATAGTCAGAAAAGTCTATTTGGATGTTAATTTTGAGTCTCGGGTCATTTGGAAATGAAAGGACAACCCAAAAGGGCATTTTGGTAATTTTTACAAGGGGGATGAATAGTGATTCCGGGTTTTGTCTTATTATAAATATTTGGAGATTAGTGTACGTAGGTTCATTTCATCTCTTCTACACAAAATTGAAAAGTCATCTTCCTAGAGAGAGTGAAAGGTTGCCTGGGAAGGGAAAAGCCTACTTGGGAAGGAGAAGAACAAGAACCAAGATTCATCACCACCAACCACCACTGGAGGTTGACAGGAGAAGGGACAACCAACTGAGATATACTACACCAAAGGATAAGACCTTCAGTAAAGGCAAGTGTTTGATAATGGCAATTTAAGTTTGTATATTGTCCATGTTAAAATAGTTATGAAAAGAGAAGATTATTCATGTTTGGAAGAAATAATCGAGTTATTAAATGGATTTCTGGAAACTGAATTGATATAGGAATTAAACTCATGTTGTAGGTTGATAATAATCCACGAAATGATCATGAATCTGTTGAAGAAAATCTGGAAATCATTGCTATGTTCTTGAAGTTAATATGTTGATGATTTTCTGGAAAATGAGGAGATAAACATGCTTTTTAATCCAATCCCTTGATGATTCTAGGATGTTTAGAGTATTGGAAATCATTCATATATGTTGATATATCATGTAGTAATAATTATAAGTTATTTGGGATGTTAATATGAAGGTTTTAATGAGTAAAAATGGTGAAACCCGTAGTTGCTGAAATGCAGAAAAACCAGGCTGTGACCTGAGGGATCGATCAATCGACCCCCTGCCTTCTATCGATCGACATCCCCAGAATTTCTAAAGTTGTTTATTTTTAATGTTGATTCTTATCCCAAACCTTTTGTATATCTTTGGTGATTATTAATTGGACATTATGGGACTTAGAAAAGATCAGTAGACCCTTGATAAGATTTGAATTAATGTGATTGGGATTTAATTGATTAGAATGATGATAATTAAATTGAAAGATATTTCGGTTGCTAGATTCACGTGTTGGATTCTAATTGGTGTGCATGAGGATTAAGGGTAGGTCCAGTGTTGCAGATTTAATATAAGGTGAGGGTAGCCTTAGGGTTATACTTTGAACATCAAGGACTGAGTTTAAGCTCATTATTGATTTCGCAAAGGCTGAGTGTAGTACAAGAGCGTAGTGGTATGGCTCCTGGATAGAGATGGGAGTTTGGAACACATTTGGTTGAAAGAGGGTATGAGGTTATCCCGATTGCATATTTGAAGTTGACGGACCTCCTCGATCGACAAGTTAAGTAGTAGTGTATTGGAGGGGTTCCTTGTTTGGATTTCGCTTTGCGAGACGCTCCGCGCATGAACCTTAACGACGTCGGGAGTGGAGAGATGTTATAGGATGCGAGGATAATTAAATTATGAAGTAAAGATATGATATTTTAATACGTGGAATTTAAAGAGATATAATGCTACGTATAATCTAAGGTTAATGTGAGTACCTTGTTGTTAGTATATTATAGGTATGATAATGCCTATTTGATTGATTTATGATTATGTGTATGGCATACCTAGCTTACTTGCTATCGATGGGAGGTTTGCGCGTGAGGGCAGTCATATCCTGATGAATCCATGGGATCTTTGATTTGTCGCTCGAGAACATAGGTCTATGAAAGACTTATCGGGGAGTTGATAAGTCCGCTGACTGTGGGTACGTAGGTATGTGCATGACCCATGGATACGAGAACTATGTTCGCCTCCAATGTTTGTGATGTTGTTCATGGTTCGAGGAATCTTTACCGAACCTTTAGTCCCCTATTCGGCGACCTGCGATGATGGGACTTGATAGCAGAGTAATGCATTGCACCGCAGCTATGACTCGGGGTGCCGTATTATATATGAATATATATATATATAATGGATTAAATGAATGAATGGATATTTATTATGGTTAAATCTATCTACGGTGATAATTGTAGATAACGGTGAATAGAGAAATAGAATGAAATCAAGTTAACGAATGTTTATTCTTAAAGAATTGAAAAGCTTAATTCGTAAAGGAATTAATGTAAATGAATAATAATGTGACGTATGGTATGGGACATAAGGGGATTATGATATGGGAATGGAATTATAATATGGAAACTGGAAAAGAGGAACCAATAACTAGGAGGTTAATAAGAAACGTTAAGCGTGCACTCTAGTTGAGAGGTGAGAATAGCAAGTGAGAGTTGGATCTAACATGTACATAATAAATGCTTTATTGCACTTGTTAAATACTTGTTGTTTTAAAAATCATTTACACAATCGGGCTCTGACCCGCTTCCTTGCATATTTTCTTTTCTATTGTATCTTCCATATCAGGTGTCCAGCAGCAGGGACGCCAACCTTAGCGGATTTTTGACAGGCTATGGAGCTATGGAGTTTTGCTTAGACGTCTATCATCTTTTTGATTCACAGTATTCTTAGTTAGGGCATGTCGCCCAAAGGATTCAGTTATCTTTTTCTATCGAGGTTAAATACTATTGTATTCGTGTCTTTTTAATACATTTGACATTGTTGGGATTATTGTAATGGATTTATATTATTTGGGAATGTTTATTCCAATTGCATTTAAATTCTTTTGTGTTATTTATTGGGTTATCAGTGTTGTAGAATAAAATGTGTTGTGTTATTCTTAAACTGGAAATGGATTTTGTTAAATTAAAATTTGGAAAGTTTTTAACACCAGCTTAATTGAGTATTGGGTGAGTTGTAAATGTTTTCGACAATAATGCTAAGAATGAGCCAACTGTATATTCTGTTTTAATTTGGTATGGGACTGGCCACCCTATATTTAATTAGGCGGGATCTTGCAGGTGGTATCAGAGCATCAGGCTCTATTGTCCTTTAGGGTCTGTACGGCTTACTGTGTTTTCAGATTAGCGTTCTTTGATATAAAGCCCTATGTTTAGGATTGTTGATTTCTTTGGTAAGATTCCGTATATATCAGTGAATCTTATTTACGTTCGGGAGTGATCGAACAAAGAAGTATGGCAGATGAGGTCCATTGGATGGATAGCGGAGATCGTACTTAGGAGGTTATGAAGTATGTTCTAGTATGATGACCGTAGTCGAGGTCACCCCTATTATGAAAAATTGAGTTGAGACATCAGTAGAAGGTTTAGAAATGCGGGAATTGTGTATGTTACCTAACGAAGGCAATCTATTCAAAGGCTTGGGCATATAGTGGAGTGTGGTTAACTAGAACTGAAAATTTGGGGTAAAATTTTTTCTTGACTTATAGGAGCAAAGTTTATTTAGTGGGAGTCAACAACCACCACCCGCGAATGAGGGTATGTTTCCTATCTAAGGAATTATGAGGCGTATATTGATTTTTATAGCGATTGATATGGTGTGGGCATAAGGGTTGCTAAACTTAGCCTATAGCATCGTTATTTACGTAGACTCACTGAGGGGTGTGGGACACCTATATATTACATGTTATCACGTGGGTTTGATTTTTATCATGGGATTACTTACCTTAGGTATGTCCGAGCACGATGTGACTATCGGCATGCATTGACTTGTGGTATACGAGAGCGTATGTACTACTACTATCCTGCATCTTGTCTTCTAGAGAAGAGTAGACGAGTAGACTCTATTTGAAATCAATAAAAAAAAAAAAAAATTGTTTAAATCGATAAACCTGATATTTTTTTTCGATAAACCAAATTTTTATATACTATTGACTAAGGACCTTAGGAGTTTCGATGACCGACTACTTTAGGAAGTAGTGTATCGGGGTGGTTCCTTGTTTGGATTTCGCTTGCGAGACACCCCACTCATGAAACTAATAATCGTTGGGAGTCAAAATAAGTTAGGTCTTTGGAATGTGAGTTTATAACCTTTGAGAAAAAAAAAATTATATTGAAAGTGGTACGATAGGGTGTATGGGCGCCCTGGATGGTTAAATGGTAGTAGTTTTCATAATTGTGAAAGAGTAAGTAGTTGTGACTTCAGGATTTATTTTCTTAATAAGTGAGGATCATAAAAAAACACAAACTACAACGCGATAAGAAAAAGGGTTACATAGTTCTTAGCAAAAATGAAATACAATGTAACATAAAAGAACTACATAAGAAGAACACAAACACTAACACACGAGTCTAGTGAGATGGGTTAGACTCGTCAGGCCCTCGGGCATATGGGTCATAAAATATCCCAAAATTTGTTCATTTAAACGGGATAGGAGACGCACCATCATACCAGTATTGTCAAGACCCCATCCCAAAATAGTAGTAGGGAACGAGTGTCTTGACATGCCACTAAGGCAACGTATATTCTGACTTAACTGTTTCCTTAAATAAGTGCAACGGAAATACAATCACGTGGTTATGAATCGTAAAATACTGTAAGTAAAGGAATTACGTCATCACAGCTTTCTAAAGGAAACTTCATTTGTATTAAAAGTAACGATGAATTACAACTTTAAGACAAAATTTAAAAATTTATTACAGGGGACCAGACATGCTCTAACTGATAAAACAAATATAATAACAAAAGGAGCTTTAACAGCAATCTTCAACACAATCCTTTTCCGTTCCCTCCAAGCCTACTTATTTCCTGAAAAATGGTTAGTTATACAACATCAGCTAAAAGCCGAGTGAGGTTTAATCTCTTAGACATTCCAGAGTTTTTCAAAAAATTGATACCTATTCAATTTCCAACAGAAGGCATATACATATATGGACATGAATTTGCAGTAAAATATATAAAGCAAACTGATAGTATATATTTTCAGAATAAACAGTTCAGAACAGAACATATAAAACAATTTGAGCAATATGTTAATTATTCAATTTTATTTTGATGGCCATGTACGCTCTAATACCCAGATAAACAGATAGTGTTACCAAATGTTTCCACCCGGCAACAACACAAACATAAAATCATGATATCTGAAACAACGCTTTATTTAGGGCACACCAGTGAAAAACCAGCTGGGAAGGTACCACCCAAATATTTCCACCCGGTAGTCAAGGCCAACATAGTAAGAGAGTTTCCATAGGCCGAATTAATAATTTCATAATGCAAATCAGATGTATATATCGAGAGATATACACATATAACAAACGACAGAATCATCCGTATCAGATGTATTTGGGAATAAAATCATTTCACAAAAGATATGTACTTTGCATAATATCACATAATCAAAATACACAAGTAATGTCACAGAGTACTCACCTAGAAAAGAAATCCGAAGTTACAAATACAGAGTCTTGGATCGCTCGTTAATCTTAAGACGAAACTTCTTCTTAAACTTCCTCACACTTTCTCTCATTATTTCTTTTTTATATTTGGAATGCATTTCGTGTAAGAACTGATCCTAAGGCTTCTATTTATAGTTTCCCAAAGTTATTAGGGTGTGGACATGTGTCCCGATGACTAAGCGCTTATTTTGGTGAGTCGACGCTTGACGTGTCGCGCAACGGGACTATCTTGCAATCTTTATTCACCAAACAGCGACACGTGTTTTATTTTCTTCTAAATGGATGACACATGTTTTATCCTTATTTATATGGATGACACGTGTAAGGTGTGGTGGCAAGAATACAGCACGAGGTGTCAAGCGCGGGGTGTCAAGTTATTAAGGGTATAAGGGTCATTTTAGACATAAAAGGGTATTTTAGTAATTTTACACCATACAATTTCAATATTTCTTAGGGGTCCTTGAAAATATTTGATTTACAAAATGGTCCTTTTTATATTTTCATTTAGTCCCTGAAACTTTCTTTATTTAAAAATTAAGTCCCTAAAGTTTCATTAAATTTCATTTTCTACCCCAAAACTTTATCATTTAGCTTAGGATATTCCACAAGACTTTGATTTAATCAATTTTAATGAAAAAGGAGGTTATTTCAAAGTGTTTAAGTCGGACTAACTAGCCTCCCCTTCCAACCAATCAAAATATAACACATGGTGTGGTAATAAGACAAAATACGACTTAAAGGATGGACATATTTTCCCTTATTTCGTAATTTCGGTATAACTTCTTGTTCGAACCTTCGTTTAACACACCATTTGTTGTGTTACAAAACTAATTCATATATCTACAATTTTTTTTGTTTTTACCTCAGGTCAATTGTTATGTTATAATGGTCAAAACTAGTCTCTAATATGAACATTCCTACCGAAAACTTTAAAATTTTATGGTTGTAACTAATTTCATATTTCATGATTTCTGAAGGAAGGTCTAGACTAAAATAATAAATTAAAATTACATACCATAATAACACATTCTCCATATCTCATATGTAATAACAAAACATTTAAAACAAGCTATATATGAACATATAAAAGTGGGGTCATTACATCCTACCCTCCTTATAAAAAGTTTGGTCCCCAAACTTTACTTACATTAATTTCCAAACAAGTATGGATATTTCTCCTTTATTTCATCTTCCCGCTCCCGTGTTGATTCTTCAAATGAATGATTACGCCATAACACTTTGACCAATGGAATTACCTTGGTTCGTAATATTTGATCTTTATGGTCCAAAATTTCTATCTGATGCTCAATGTATGATAAATCTTCTATAACTTGAAGAGGTTCGTGACTTAGGATATGCATTGGATCTGGGACGTATTTCTTCATCATTGACACATGGAACACATTATGCACACTAAAAAGTTCAGGGGGTAAAGCTATTCTATATGCAACAGCTCCAATCCTTTCAAGGATTTCAAAAGGTCCTATGTATCTTGGACTCAATTTCCCTTTCTTTCTAAATCGAATTACTCCCTTTGTTGGTGATACTCGCAATAACACATAATCTCCTCTTTGGAATTCCAACTCACGTCGGCGATTGTCAACATAACTCTTTTGACGGCTTTGAGCGATTCAAAGTCGGTCTTGTATTAATTTCACTTTCTCTGTTGTGATCTGGATAAATTCTGGTCCCTTTCTCCAACTTCTACCCGCATGTAGGGGAACGACACCTTCTACCATAGAGTGCCTTATACGGGGCCATTTGAATACTCGCTTGATAACTATTATTATATGCAAATTCCATTAATGGTAAATGATCATCCCAATTCCCTTTCATATCAAGTACACATACTGTAAGCATATCCTCTAAGGTTTGAATGGTTCTCTCAGATTGTCCATCCGTTTGAGGATGAAAAGCGGTACTGAAATTCAATTGTTTTCCCACGACTGCTTGTAGGCTTTTCCAAAAGCGAGACACAAATCTAGGGTCACGATCAGAAATAATTGAAACTGGGGTTCCATGAAGCCTAATAATTTTCCGCACGTACAACTTAGATAACTTTTATAAGGAATGGGTAATCTTAATGGCAAGAAAATGAGCAGATTTAGTTAACCTATCAATAATTACCCAAATATAATCATTACCATTTGAACACCTTGGTAAACCTGTGACAAAATCCATAGTAATATGTTCCCATTTCCACTCAGGGATAGGTAGGGGTTATAGTAATCCTGATGGTTTCTGATGTTCAGCTTTTACTTGTTGACAAATCAAACACTGAGATACAAATTCGACTATCTCCCTTTTTATGTTATTCCATCAAAATATTTCTCGAAGATCCCTATACATCTTTGTACACCCGGGATGAAATGTGAATCTCGAGTAATGACCTTCCTCCAAAATTTGCCTCTTTAGTTGGGAATCAGCTGGAACACACACTCTATTTCCAAATCTCAATATATCATCTCGTATCACAAATTCAATCCTCTTCCCTTTAATAACTTCTTATATAAGCTTCTTTAATTGTGGGTCATTTACTTGTGCAATTTTGATCATTTCCATCAACATGGGTTGTACTTGTAAGTTAGAGATTACTCCTCCTTTGCTATAAATACGAACATCTACTTCCATACTTCTTAAATCTTTTAATAGATCTTTCTGGCTTGTAATAAGACATGCTAAATTTGGTGTAGACTTCCTACTTAACGCATCAGCTACTATATTAGCTTTCCCCGGATGATAATGAATATTCAAATCATAATCCTTCATTAATTCTAACGAACTCCTTTATCTCATGTTCAATTAGTTTTGGGTAAAAATATATTTCAAACTCTTATGATCAGTATAAATCTCACAAGTCTCGCCATATAAATAATGTCTCCAAATCTTAAGAGCAAAAATTACAGCTATTAATTTTAGGTCATGGGTTGGATAATTTTGCTCATGTGGTTTTAACTGTCTCGAGGCATAAGCTACTACTTTTCCATTTTGCATTAGCACACATCCCAACCCATTTTTAGAATCATCACTATAAATCTCAAATCTCCCTGTCCCGGAAGGAATAGTTAAAATTGGGGCGGTTACTAATCGATTCTTAAGTTCTTGAAAACTATTCTCAACTTCCTCAGACCATTCATATTTCACCTTATTTTGGGTTAACCTAGATAATGGTTTGGAAATACTAGAAAAACCCTTAACAAATCTTCGATAATAGCCTGTTAATCCAAGAAAAATACAAATCTCCGTCACATTAGTTGGTCGAGGCCAATCCAGCATAGCTTTGATCTTTTGATGGTCAACCGATACTCCCTCCTTAGAAATGACATGTCCTAGAAAAGAGACGCTAGGCAACCAAAATTCACACTTCTTTAATTTCGCATATAATTTCTCCTTCCTAAGGATTTGTAACACCGTCTCTAAATGTTTTTCGTGTTCTTCTATACTTTTGGAATAAATAAGGATGTCATCAATAAAAATAACCACACACTGATCCAAATATTTTCTAAACGCCCAATTCATAATATCCATAAAAGCGGCTGGTGCTTTAGTTAGTCCAAATGGCATCACAATAAATTCATAGTGACCATATCTAGTACGAACAACTGATTTCGAAATATCATCCTCCTTAATCTTCAATTGGTGATAGCCTGACCTAAGGTCAATCTTAGAAAATACTTATGCTCCTTGTAGTTGATCAAACAAATCATCTATATGAGGTGGGGGATATTTATTCTTAATGGTCACCTTATTTAGTTCACGATAATATATACATAACCTCATTGTCCCGTCCTTCTTTTTAACAAATAACACTGGAGCACCCCCAAGGGATACACTTGCTCTAATAAAACCCTTGTCTAACAGATCTTGTAATTGAACTTTTAATTCCCTTAATTATAAAAGTGCCATACGATAAGGTGGTTTCGAGATTGGTATAGTTCCAAGAGTAAGGTCAATTGTAAACTCTATTTCTCTACTAGGAGGAAGACTAGGTAAATCATCTGGAAAAACATCTAGAAAATGTTTAGCTGTAGGAATATCTTCTAAACTAGGGTCTTTTGTTTGCAAATCAATGACACTCGCAAGGAATCCTCGACATCACTTGCTAAGAAACCTACAAGCTTGCATTGCAGAAATAATATGAATGGGAGATAAGATGCCTGTTCCTTCAAAATTAAATTCTGGTTGGTTAGGTTTTTGGAAAGTAACTCTCTTCTCAAAACAATCTACCTTAGCATGATACGATGCTAACCAATTCATCCCCAAAATGACTTCAAAGTCTTTTATGTCTAAACTATTAAATCAGCTAATAGTTTATGACTACTAACATCTATAGGGCGAGACTTATATACTAAGGTTCCCATCAATAACTCACCCGAAGGAGTAGAAACGTGCATGCTAGGATTCAAGGGTTTGGGCCTAATAGGAAAGTGATTAACAAAACGCACAGAAACAAATGAATGGGTAGAACTAGGATCTATTAAAACTTAAAAAGGTTGTGCACATATAGAAAGTTTACCTGACACTACTGCATTAGAAGCTTGGGTATCAGAAAGTGCAAAAACTCTAACTTATCTGCCTTGGTCCTTTTTTTCTCCTACATGTTGTATCGAAATCCTTGCTGGTGTTGGGCAGTCTTTTATTTGATGTCCCTTCTATCCACATCTAAAACAAGCTTCCGTATCCTTATAACAAGGCCGTCCTCCATGCATCTTCCCACATTGTTGACATATCTTGTTATTATACCGTTTGTCATCCCCAGCTCCCCCAATATTGGATGTATTCCTACAATTGTTTCTATTATTTGTGTTCTACCCTATTTGTTCCCCAAACTTCCTCTTACCATCTCTAATTTTATTGTACTCCTCGCCATCCCTCTCAGCTATCGTAGCCCTAACCATGATGTCACTATATGATGTCAACTTCAGGATGGAAATTCGACTACGAATACTTAACCTTAACCCACGTTCAAACTTTTTGACTTTTAAAACACCAGTCATCACAACATAAGGTGCAAAATGGGATAACTCGATAAACTTGGCCTCGTATTGACTAACCGTCATATTCCCTTGCACTAGACTCATGAACTCAGCTGCCATTTCATCCTTCACCGTTTTAGGGAAATATTTCTCATAAAAGAAAACCAAGAATTTCTTCCAACCTATACAAGTATTCCTCTCCTCGTGTATTCTCTTAGTCATTCTCCACCAATGTTCGGCTTCACCCTTTAACATAAATGGTGCAAATGAAACCCTTTGTTCATCGAGCATCTTTTCCATCTGCATCACCCAACTTTCTGCTTCAGTGGGGTTAAGAGTACCTTTAAAAGAAGGCTGGATCAACTTCTTGAAATGCTCAATGCTACAGCTAGTTTGTTCTAGATTCCCTAGTGCTCCATTATTCACCTAATGCTCCATAATCTTTACTAAACTCTCAATCTCCTTGTATGCACCTTCCAGTTCTTCCATACTTGAACCACTTGTTCTCGTAGTTGATATTTTCTTCGTCATTTTCTATAATCATGGCCAAACATAAGACGTATTATACTAACTCAAGATTGCAAATTAGAAGAACAATTATATATAAACAATTATATGTAGACTATAAGACATACGGAGGGTTATCACATAAGTCGGATATTTAATCCTATATCCTATGTATGGAGACTTAAAATCGATAACGTTCAAAACTTGTGTTCAGTAGTCTACGGGTTCATAACCTATGCTCTGATACCACTTCTGTAACGACCCCATCCCAAAATAGTAGTAGGGAACGAGTGTCTTGACATGCCACTAAGGCAACATATATTCTGACTTAATTGTTTCCTTAAATAAGTGCAACGGAAATACAATAACGTGGTTATGAATCGTAAAATACTGAAAGTAAAGGAATTACGTCATCAGAGCTTTCTAAAGGAAACTTCATTTATATTAAAAGTAATGATGAATTACAATTTTAAGACAAAATTTAAAAACTTATTACAAGGGAGCCAGACATGCTCTAAATGACAAAACAAACATAATAACAAAAAGAGCTTTATCAGTTGAATCTTCAACACAATCCTTTTTTGTTCCCTCCAAGCCTACTTATTTCCTGAAAAATGGTTAGTTATACAACATCAGCTAAAAGCCGAGTGAGGTTTAATCTCTTAGACATTCCAAGGTTTTTCATAAAATTGATACCTATTCAATTTCCAATAGAAGGCATATACATATATGGACAGGAATTTGCAGTAAAATATATAAAGTAGACTGACAGTATATATTTTCAGAATAAACAGGTCATAATAGAATAGATAAAACAATTTGAGCAATATCTCAATTATTTAATTTTATTTTGATGACCATGTACGCTCTAATACCCAGATAAACATATAGTGTTACCAAATGTTTCCACCCGGTAACAACACAGACAGAAAATCATGATATCTGAAACAATGCCTTATTTAGGGCACACCAGCGATAAACCAGCTGGGAAGGTACCACCCAAATATTTCCACCCGGTAGTCAAGGCCAACATAGTAAGAGAGTTTTCATAGGCCGAATCAATAATTTCAGAATGTAAATCAGATGAATATATCGAGAGATATACACATATAGCAAACAACGGAATTATCCGTATAAGATGTATTTGGAATAAAATCATTTCACAAAAGATATGTACTTTGCATAATATCATATAATCAAAATACACAATGAATGTCACAGAGTACTCACCTAGAAAAAAATCCGAAGTTACAAATACAGAGTCTTGGATCGCTCGTTAATCTTAAGACGAAACTTCTTCTTAAACTTCCTCACACTTTCTCTCACACTTTCTTTTTGATATTTGGAATGGATTTCGTGTAATAACTGATCCTAAGGATTCTATTTATAGTTTCCCAAAGTTATTAGGGTGTGGACATGTGTCCCGATGACTAAGCTCTTATTTTGGTGAGTTGACGCTTGACGTGTCGCGCAACGGGACTATCTTGCAATCTTTATTCACCAAATCGCGACACGTGTTTTATCTTCTTCTAAATGGATGACACATGTTTTATCCTTATTTATATGGATGACATGTGTAAGGTGTGGTGGCAAGAATACAGCACGAGGTGTCAAGTTATTAAGGGTATAAGGGTCATTTTAGACATAAAATGGTATTTTAGTAATTTTACACCATACAATTTCAATATTTCTTAGGGGTCCTTGAAAATATTTTATTTAAAAAATGGTCCTTTTTATATTTTCATTTTATTCCCTAAAACTTTCTTAATTTAAAAATTAAGTCCCTAAAATTTCATAAAATTTCATTTTCTACCCCAAAACTTATCATTTAGCTTAGGATATTCCATAAAACTTTGATTTAATCAATTTTGATGAAAAAGGAGGTTATTTCAAAGTTTTTAAGTCAGCCTAATTAGCCTCCCCTTCCAACCAATCAAAATATAACACATGGTGTGGTAATAAGCAAAATACGACTTAAAGGATGGACATATTTGCCCTTATTTCGTAATTTCGGTATAATTTCTTGCTCGAACCTTCGTTTAACACACCATTTTTTTTGTTACAAAACTAATTCATATATCTACAACTTTTTTAGTTTTTACCTCAAGTCAATTGTTATATTATAATGGTCAAAAGAAGTCTCTAATATGAACATTCCAACCGAAAACTTTAAAATTTTATGGTTGTAACTAATTTCATATTTCATGATTTCTGAAGGTAGGTCTAGACTAAAATAATAAATTAAAATTACGTACCATAATAACACATTGTCCATATCTCATATGTAATTACAAAACATTTAAAACAAGCTATATATGAACATATAAAAGTGGGGTCATTACAAGTATCCCACTCATTGTTATGCCTATCGTCGCGGTTCTCGACAATGAACTCCTCGAGTCGTGTCTCGAGATCTTCAATTCGACTGTTGATAATCGCCGAATCATACCTACCATTATCAAAATCAGGCTCGTTTTCTGAGTCCTTGCCTTCTTTCGCAGGTTCTCCTCCCTCGTCGTGAATTGAGACATCTTACTCCATTAGCTCCTCCTCTTAAAAAATTGACGGGGGAGGGTGGGCCACTCTCATTTGGCACGCAGTTCGATTTGTGGATGAACGTCCAATAAGTTTGGAAAATTTGATGTGAGAGTCAGGGGTGCGCACCTCGACATCATGTAGTATCTCGGTGATGAATCGTGCATAAGGAAGCAATACCTTGCCGGTGTTGTTGTACGTGGCATGAAGGATTTTGGTGCAGAATAGCCGGGCGAGGTTGATTTCGCTTGCCTCATCGAAAAGGTGGAAGAGGAAGTTGTCGTGGTGGATGTAGACAACCGAGTCATTTGTTGTATGGAGGATAGTGTCCCATGTAATAAGGTGTGCATAGCGAAATTTCTCGGGAAGTAAGCGCATGGGAAAAGTATCTTGGAGCCATTCTTGATCGGGTGCCATCCGAGCGATGCACTCGGCTTTGGAGAGGGGCACTCCTTTAGTAGGGTAGGCGTATTGTTGCGGTAGAATGACCCCCTGTTCCTGCATTTTGTGTTGAATGATGGCGAATGGCACTTGAGTTTCATCGACGTATGCCTTGTGGAGAATGGTTGTCTTATGGGCTAGGGTGGCATAGAAAATGTAAACTTCGTCCTCATACACCTTATCATGTCGGGGGTTAAAGAAGGTGCACCACCCACGACGGTGGAAGAGAGCGGTGACTACTTCAGGGAGCTCGCCTCACTTGACTTTTTGTTCAATGTGGATGGTTCGAGCGGGCTTGAGAAAGGCATTAAACCATTACCACTCTTAGTTTGAGTGAAACATATGGTCTCCCCCCTTGTCAAGGACGTCGGGGTAATCGTATTTTATTACACGAGGGGTGAAGCATCTTGCCATTGAAAATTGGAGGAGTGAGCATAAGGAAATTTTAAAGGGGAGGGAAATGGTGAATTCTTGGTGTTGAAGAAAGGGTGGAAGGGTAAAGGTATTTATAGGTGCGAAAGGGTGGGATTTGGTGGGAAATTGGAAAGTGAAGGTGGGAAAGGGTAGAGGGAGATGGAAGGGTGAAAATTGGGATGGGAGGGATGTTTTTGGTGGCTGAATTTCGGATGGAGTGGGGAAGGAATGTGGGGAATGAAAATTTGGTGGGGAAAAATAAGGGGGAAGATGTAACACTCCGCCTAATTAAATACCTGGTGATCAGTCCTTTATTAAATTAACATCAAGGTGAACGGTTGGTTCATTCTCAGCATCACTGTCGTAAAATAATTATTACCAATACAAACACCCTAAATAATTAAGCTAAGTGTCAAAACAATTTAAAGTTTCATTTTTTCCTTTCTTAAGTACCAATATAAACCATTTTAATACCCAACCGTTAAGAATCACATAAATACTAAGGATGGCAATTTACACACAAGAATTAAACCATCTATATAATCCAAACCAAGTATAAGAACCATAAATGAAATCATTCTGACAAGAGTTAATGCCCAAGGAGTACCGAATGCTGGAAATATCCTAAATCTCTGACAAATCCAATTGTAATAGGAAATTGGGCGACACATGCCCTAACTATGAAGATCTAAAGTAGGAACTGATTCAATGACGAAGTCGTCTAAAGTAAGGGCCTACAACTCTCGCATAAGCTGCAGCACGTCCAATCTAAAGAACCTAAGCATGACGCCCCTATGGCTGACCACTTGTAATACATACATATATATACAAGAGAGAAAGAAATGACAGAAAACGGGTCAGAGCCCGAGTGTAAAATAGTTTTAAAAATAGTTTAGCAAGTATTTAAAATGACCGGCTAATATTACAATCCTGTTAGTATGCGACACTCTCTTGAGAATCATCACCTCTCTTCTAGTGTGCACACCTACCGTTCTATTAATCTCATAAGTCCATCTAACTTATTTCCCATAAAGTTTTATCCCGAGAAGTACTAAGGCCATAATATTTAGTTTTCGAAAATCATTCTCTTCCATATTCTTACGTTACTTATAACCACTTATTACCGTTACGAAAATTCATGAACACTTTTTATAAAGCTCAACCATTTATTCACTACCTAACTACTTATACACACAGTAGTAAGTTTCCATATATAAGTACATATATATCAATCACTCATACAATATATATATACAATCTGCACCCCATATAAATCTATGGTGCTGGCATACTCTGCTATCAAGTCCCTGTATCACTCGTACTAAGGGAAATACTAGTTCGGAATCACTCTCGAACTGTATTAACACAATACACATACAAATGGAGGCGAAGCATAGTTCCAAGTCACTAAGAGGTCAGCACATACCCTCACGTCTCTTAGGACCGTCTGACTATCAATCATATAGCCTGTACCAAGGAATACTATGTTCTAGGGTACAAGTCAATATCCTCCATAAATGTCCAATTGAGATAAGACTGTACCGGTGCGAAAACCTCCGTGATAGCGAGTAGTCCGGGTATGATTTTTATACGGATACATAATATATGCACAGTCACGCAGTCATATATATAGATATTCACATTTTCCAAATTAGGTTCACCCACGACCCATAATTATTGTCATCCGTGCTTAGCACAATTTTACTTAATTATCTCGCATAACGGATTCGTCTCTTTTATTTCTCATTTATTATTTACTTCATTCTTACTTCTCATCTCTCGAAGTATTCTCTCTCACTAAGTATAATTATCAGTAGGTATACCCTCACTTACCTTCTAGTTTAAATCTTTCATGAGTCTCAATCTTTTAGTAAACGTACGCATAATTTCCAATATTTGAATAACTCCCTCGTTAACCCATAATTTCCTCTCATTTTAATTTCACTCAACGAAGTCTACTTAGACCCTATTGGACATCTTCATAACCCATTACACTCTATCAATGATAATCAAGGGTTCCTAAGCATTTTAACTGGACTAAACAAAAAGGAGAAAAATATGCATTTTTCTAGGAGGGGTTGATCGATCGATCGATCGATGTTCTTGAGTCGATCGATCGATCAAGCAGTTCTTGCCCAGTTTTTTGCAATATTCAACCTACGGGTTCAACCATTTTAACCCCTCCAAACCTCTATAATTTCATCCCAAACTCCCATTAAAGTAATCGAAGTGTATAAGCTATGTACATAAACAAGTTCTAACGTAAGGACATCAATAAATCCTCAATGTATCAATCAAAAAAGGGTTTAATCTCAAATCTCTTTATAAAACCAAATTTTGCATGAATAATCACCACCCTCTATTTTAATCAAGATTTTCTTCCCAAATATCATAATAAATTTATGGGTAATCCTCTACATATGATCAAGATTTTAGACTACATGGGTTCTCCCTACAACACATATAAATTCTCTTCCAAAACATATAATTCTTCAATTAAAACTTATGATTTTCATTCCTAGACTAACATGGAAGGTATATTAACTTGGAAATTAGCAAGATAGATACTTTCCTGGGATTCAAGGGTCTGATTTGTTGATGAAAAATATATGGTTGCGTTCCTCGTCGTGCGATCTACGCTTTGGTGGTGGCGGCGATGAAATCGGGTGAGTTCTAGGCCTTGGATTGCTTGAAAACTCTTCACCTTCTTCTCAAATCTCTTCACTTTATTCTCTAATCACTTCACCTTCTTCTCTAATGGTTGGCTTAGGCTTTGTGTTTGTTAACCCCAAGAAACAACTCTAAATGGCTAATCAATACTATGAAAATTCGTGGGTTTAATTACCCAAAAATACCAAATGTCTAAAATACCCTCCCGGGGTGTCAATTAGGCCTAAAAATGCCCCGAGACCCAAACTAACCCCCCGAGTACACTTTTCTGACTATCTCGACCCTTCCGAATACTTTGGCGCACTCAAAACGACTATACGAATAACTTATAATTTATTCACTTTAATAATAATAATTTAGTCCTGACGCAACACAGACGCTTCCCGAATTAAATTTTCATAATTGCCATTTTGTTCACTCGTGACAATTTTAATAAAATCAATCTCATATATTACTTTACTCATCCAGTAATATTCAACAAATTTTCAGTAATTACTAACTCACATCACGCTAGTAAATATTAAAAAAAATAATTTTCGGATTAATATTAAATTAATAACTCAAATTAAATTTAATAAATCCCCAATTTTGAAAGCCATAAAAATACGGGGTATTACAGAAGAATCTAGTAGTTGGGGTTTCTAACCGGTTGGGCCTGGGGTGAACCGATTCGATTTCCAAACCGGTTCGGGCTTACAGCAAATCGGTTCGCACAATGTGTTGTGCCTCAACGCTTTTTTTTCCCATTTTTTTCCATAGGCTAACTGTTTTTAACCTAGTTTTATCCTCTCTAATGCTTCTTAAGACTCGCCTAACATGTCGGTACCCCGAAACTGCGAGCTCTCTCTGTAATGCAATGTACACTCTCTCCTCTGTTGAGCAACATTCCGACCCTCCTAACCTTCTCCTATCGTAGACTCTACGGACCTCTAAACTACCCTAAACCTAACATGACTCTGTAATATAAAATAAAAAATCACCCCATATGCGTTGAGGGTGACACGACCTCTTGGGGAAGCTTATTAAATCCCATAAATGGGATCTGACAACCAAATTGTGTCGGCTTCCTCGACAAATGCCTCAAGATGTGGCTTTAGGCGTTGTCCATTAACTTTAAAGGTGTCCTCACCCTTCGGGTTTTCTAATTTTGTCGCGCCGTGGGGAAGCACCTATTCCATGACGAGCGGGACAGTCCACCTTGAACATAACTTGTCTAGTAACAAATGTAATCGTGAGTTGTAAAGAAGCACTTTTTCACTCGAACTCGTGCAATTATAGTTTTTGCACTTCACTGGCTTTTCGAGATTATAGTTCAACCTCTTAATGGCCCAATATGCTTTGTGCTCGATGTCAATGGGGAGATGACAAGGTTTGCCATAGACAAAGAAGAACGGGGACATTCTGCGGAGGTTCTTATATGCAGTTCTATAAGCCCTAGCGCATCAATTAATCGAGTAGACCAATCCCTTCGGTCAGGATCGATGGTCTTTTTAAGAAATTATTTGATATATCAATTTGCTAACTTGACTTGCCCATTCCTTTAGGGGTGGTAAGTCGTCCCAACCTTGTGGACGAATCCATACTTTCTCATTAAATTTTCAAACACCTTATTGTAAAAGTTCGTGTTGTTATCACTAATGATTGCCTTCAGGGAACCAAAGCGAGAGAGTATGTGTTCATGAATGAGCTTTATCACCATCTTACTGTCATTCGTCTTCGTAGCTATGGCCTCAACCCATTTTGACACATAGTCCACTGCGACGAGGATGTATAGGAAACCAAATGAGGGAGGAAAAGGACTCATTATGTCAATGCCCCAACAATCAAGAATATCTCAATGATAATAATAGGGGTCAACGACATCATGTCTCATCGAGTAATAGCTTTCATTATTTGGCACCTATCACAAGATTTGCAATGGGCATTCACATCCCAAAAAAATATGGGCCAACAGAGACCGCTTTGAAGAATTTAGCGCCTGCCTTTTTAATGGAAAAAGTGGCCCCCACGAGCTTCCTAATGATAAAATCGGACGATATTAGGAATCTCATCACCCAGTACACATCGTCGGATTATTTGGTCGGCGTTATACTTAAACAAGTATGGATTGTCATAAAAAAACATATGCAACAACGTAAGAAAATTCCTCTTTTCATGCGGTGTTCAATTAGAGCGGACAACCCTCATGAGATAATTAAAAATATTCGTAAACCAGGGGAGAGAAGAAGTGGCAGTTAATTGCTCAACCAGTGTCTATGGGTAAAGGATCTTGAAGTACATTGATCGAGAGCCTAAAAAAATGATCGGCTATAACATTTTCTACTCATTTCTTATCTTTAATGGAAATGTCAAACTCTTGTGGTAGTAAGATCCACCTAACGAGGCATGGCTTCACATTCTTCTTAAAAATGAGATATTTGAGAGTCGCTTGGTCGGTAAAGCATGTGATGTGCGACCCGATAAGATAGGTGCGAAACTGGTCAAGGGTGAACACTACCACTAGAAACTCTTTTTTCGTGGTGGAGTAGTTTAATTGAGGCCCGGTTAAGGTCCGGTTAGCGTAGTAAATGATGCTGGCTATCTTATCTCTTTATTGCCCCAAAACATCCCCAGCAGTAAACTCAGTCGCATCATACATAAGCTCGAATGGAATGGTCAATCCCGAGCTTGCATGATGGGAGCGGAGACTAACATGATTTTTAATTTGTCAAAAGAGTCATAGCATGCTTTGCTCCACTCAAAAGGGTCGTCATTTATATTTAATTTACTTAAAGGCCTAGCGATGGCACTAAATTCCTTAATAACCTACGATAAAACCCTGTGTGGCCGAAGAAATAGTGCACTTCCTTTAGTGACTTAGGTGGGGGAAGATCGGCTATAATGTTAATTTTCACCCCATCGACTTTTATTCCTTTGGATGACAGAATATGGCCAAGTACCACGCCTTCGGTAACCATAAAATGGCACTTCTCCCAATTTAGTACCAAGTTCTTGTCCACACATCGGGATAACACCTTCTCGAGATTAGCAAGGCAATGGTCAAAAGAGGATCCGAATATACTAAAATTATCCATGAACACCTCGAGGCCCCTCTCAACCATGTCACTATAGACTAATCATGCACCGTTGAAAGGTCGCGGGTGCATTCCATAATCCAAATGGCATACGTTTATACGCAAATGTGCCAAAAGGACATGTAAACATAGTTTTCTCTTGATCTAACTCATCTACCTCAATTTGGTTATACCCGAAATAACCTTTCAAAAAAGAAATAGAAAGGGTGGACCAAGACTCTCTCAAGGATTTGGTCCATAACAACAAAGGGAAGTGATATTCTCTAGTCTCCTCATTGAGCTTTCAGTAGTCAATGCAAACGCGCCACTCAGTGGTGGTTCATTTTGGAATAAGTTCTCCTTTTGTGTTTTCAACCACGATCATTCACGATTTCTTCCAGATGATTTGAATATGACTCACCTATTTGCTATCCGAGATGGGATATATGATTCCCGCATCTAATGATTTATTGATCTCCGCTCTCGCGATGTCTTTTATCGTCGGGTTCAAATGCATGGATCTCTCTTGAGGGTCTCTCGTCTTCCTCGAGATGGACTTTGTGGGTAAATCCGTAATGCTCCAACAAAAGCACTTTAGTGCTTCCTCAGAATGGCTATAAGTTTTCCCCCTTGCTCTTTACTTGGGCTCGAGGAGCCAATAATAAGAAATGTCTCATCCACTCCCAAGTAAGCATATTTGATGTTCGAAGGAAGATTTTTCAATTCAAAGGTAGGGAATTTCTCATCGGAGGGAACCGAATGCGACTCCCTTAGTGATAGTTCCTCTAATCGAGAGACTCGACCAATATCTCTCACATCCTCATCGCTCTCACTCACACCCAATAACTATCATATCTTCCTCACCTCTCACTCGAACTCAATGTACTCACTATGGCCCTCACTCACCGTAATAAAACATGCCTCTAACGGATCCCTAGTGTGATTACCCTCAAAGTTTTTGTGTACTACCTACTCTATAAGATCCGTCTCACATAACTCGTCCTCATCACCCATATGCTTGGTGATGTCGAAGATATTAGTCTCCAGTGTCATATTCTCGAACATGAGTTTCATTTGCCCATTTTATATGTTAATCAAATCATTAGACGTAGCTAATAATAAGCGAACAATGATCACGGGAACATGATGGCTCAAGGGAGAGGAGGGCTCCATGTCCCAAATGAAAAAATCTACAAGGAAGTAGAAAGTGTCGACATGGACGATCATGTCCTCAATAATCCCCTGAGGTATCTTCACGGAACGATCTGCGAGTTGGAGAGTAATTTTTGTGGGCTTAAGTTCCCATAAGTCAAGTTATCTATAGATGGAGTAAGAGAGAATATTAACACTCGCCCCTAAATCTAATATTGCTCTCTCAATTTTACTCTCTCCAATGGTGTACTAAATGGTGGATGCACCCGGATCTTTATATTTTGGTGGGAGGTTGCTCAAAATTATCGAACCTAGGTTTTGTGCTAAGAACACCTTCTTCTTTACCTTTAGTATACGTTTCACCATTAGCAAGTCCTTAAAAAAGTTTTCATAGGTGGGAATCCACTTTATTGCCTCGAGAAAAGGTAAATTAAGCTTTACTTGCTTAAGCACTTTTAAGATATCGTCACGGGTGACCCTTTTAGGGGGTGGGATCAATCGTTGGGGATAAGGAGCAACATTAGGGGGTTTCGCGAATAGCTCAAGACTAATTGTGTTATCTTTATCACTCTGTTCCAAGGGGGAATCTTCGGCCTCTTTCGTGCCAGGAGAAACCTCCTTGTCATTTTTCTTGTCGTGTGGGAGAGGTGACAAGTCAACAACTCTCCCACTACGTAGAGCGGTAATAACCTGATATCGCTCTTTGTTCTCGTCGGTATTATAGCTAACATAATTTTGACCTTGGAGAGGTTTGTAGCCTTAGGCGGGAAACTTGCCCTTCTCTTGGACACTTAGGGAAGATTGCAACTAAGACAACGACGCCCTTAAGTCGACCAAATTTTGGGCATTTTGAGCATTTATCGCTGTCTGAGTTTGCGTATATTGGGCTAAAGTGCTATAGAGACTCTTTCGTTGTGGGATTATATACGATGAAGGAGGGGGAGCTTGCATAGGTAGAGCTTATTGATAAGGTAGGAGTGGTGGCGGTTGTTGGGCAACATGTGGATTCGGGTTCATCGTTGCGTTCGGTTGCCCATAACTAAAACCAGGATGGTTTCTCCACGAGGGATTATATGAATTCCTGTGAGGGGTGTTAAAACTACCCTTAGTAGCTCCCACCGCCTCAACTTACTCTTGGAGCATCACTTTGTAGGTGGGAATCCGGACATTCCTTTGTTAAATGTCCCGCCTCACAAATAGCGCACACCTCCTCTCCCATTGCTCTAGTGGATACGAATATGTCTCTCCCCTAGCTTCAACCACGTCTTTTAACCTCTTTGCTAATTGATTAATTTAAAGTTTTAATTCGACTTCCTTGTCCAATTGATAAATACTAGATGCAGGAGGAGCCGTGGATGTGTGTCTAGCTTTGGGATGGGTATTTAGATCCGATGCATCCCACGCTTGAGTAGTCTCGGAGACATACTTAAAGTGGGCCTTCACGTCTAACCCTAAGAACTCTCTCGGGCATATAGTTTCAACAAGTTGTTTAGAACTTAAGCTTAACCTATGATGGAAGTAGGAGACGAGTCTCCACCTCTCAAAACCGTGGTGTGGGAACATGTCTATTAACTCGTTAAACCTCTCCCAACATTTATCGAAAGGCTTGTTCTCATTTTTCCTAATGGTCTGAATTTGAGCCCTAATAGAATTGATCATATGTGAAGGAAATAAATTTTGGATAAACCTAGCCTATATATTCCTCCAGATACTTATTGAGTTCGGTGTTAGTGACCAAAGCCAAGTCTTGGCCTTGTCCTTGAGATAGAAGGTAAAAGCTTGAGGCGCACTACGTCTTGGGTGTACATTTGGTCAATGAACCTCTCGCACTCCTCCTCGAACACTCTATTGTGGAAGTAGGGATTTTCTGATTCCATAGCGTGGAATGTTGGGAGAATCTGAATCATTGCATTCCTAAAATGAAACTATCCCGCATTATACAGAAATATAATTCATCCCGGAGCGACGGTTCGGTAGGGGTATAAGAGGTCTCTTATGGGGCGATAAGGCATCACTCCCTCACCCGTCCCGAAACTAACGTTGTTAGACATGGCGCTATCACTTAATGACTCGATATCCTCATCGGACGCCCAAGATGTGTGACTCGCAGTGTGACTCTTGATGGAGTTGTGCGGTGTATGAGGTGGAGCCCAAAAATTTAGAGCGTTTGGAGTGTGCGAGCTATCAGGATTGATTTCGACAATGGGATTTTCATGCACCATATGAAGAATAGGATTGGGATTGGATGGAGTGTTTTGCATTTAAAGCACGAGAGAATATTTTTAAATTATTTTTTATTTCTTTTTTTTTTTTGTACTTTTTGGTTTTATGACTTTTTTTGGCCTTTTGGATTTTTAATTTTAATTTTTTGGATTTTTAAGGATTGGAGTCTAATTATTAGATTAATTAAACCTAACCTAGTATGTCTACTTAATCCGCGACAACAATGGCAAAAACTTAACATAACTCAAAAAGTGTCTCTAGTGCATGTAAATACGGCTTAAGTGTAAGCTGGTCGCGTAAGTAATAATTCGAGCAAGTCGGGTATCGAACCAAGGACTAAGACGTGAAACGTAACGACTATTAACGAAGGTGATTAGACCCAATGATCAACTCAGAAAAAGAAAAAGAAAAAAAAAAGAAAAAGAAAAGATGATGAGTTTTGGGGAATTTTTACTTAACTAAAGCAACTTAACTAACAAGTACAAATTGATTAAAGGAATTTTTACTTAACTAAAGCAACTTAACTAACAAGTACAAATTGATTAAAAGAAAGTTAAACAGAAACTTTTGATTTTAGCTATATGAGAAAAATGGGATTGGAATACGATCCCCCAACCATCAGTAAATTCATTGGATACAAAATTTTCAAAAATTATATTGACAATTAGAAGAAAACATTAAAATTTTCAAAGTACTAGACATATGAGGATTTTACTCCGCACAATATCTAGTCAATGATATATTTAACACGGATGAAGAGATTATCGATACGCGTATTACACTATCAAACACTCTGGTTACCTAGGGCAAAGGAAGTTAAGAGACCTATAATAATCATTCCGACAAAATATCAAACCTACTAATTATCTATACAGTTTCATCTAATTTTATGTCCAGCTTATATGCCTAGGTTGGGTTCATGTATCCCAACCCTCAAATTATCTAGTCGGACATGCTAAATCTAACTATGCATGTGTTATTTGCATAGAATCAAGACACGATGATGGAAATATAGTAAGAAAACACTTAATTAATATCAATGAAGAAATCAGGAAAGAAGAACAATCATAAACCAAGCTTGGAAGAAAAACTGGAAATAAATCTATACTTGTATTAAATTTCCATGCATGAGAATTACAAAGCTTAAGTCTTGATGTTTCTCCCCCTTTCTCGCCTTCAAAACCCAGGTTAAACTAAGTCTAATTACGAACTAAGTTGGATACGTTTTTACAAGTATTTTAATTAATCGTACACAACTCTAATTAACAATAGGATTAATAGCAAATTCTGCGAACAACTATTTTGAACTGATTCGCTTGATGCTCAAACCAATTCGCTTTCCAAATTGAATCCAATAACCTACAAATTGGTTCGAAAACAGGAAAATTATAATAAAGGCCCTAGATTCTTCTCATCTTCTTTTGCTTGTAACTCCTCAACCGTAACTTGGAATTTGATGCTGTTTTTCCATTATGCTTGTGGAGTCATGCTCTTCAATTTCTCTTTAGGATCTGCTTTTGGGTTCGGGATGTAAAATTAGATTTCTGCCCTTGGACTTTCTTTTCTTCTTTTATTTCTTTATTCGATTTCTCTCTCGCATTCACTTGCATAAAATACCTGTAAAATACATAAGAAATACATGAAATAAAAAATACTTTCAAAATAAGGTCAGTAGCATGAATATGAGATAAATTTATCCTATTTGTACTGCACGGGGCTATAAAAGTGCCTAAATTACGGGGATAAATATGAAATATTTACGCTGAATCATCTTTCTTCGGATCATTCCTCTTTTGATTGGCCGGGGCCACACTGTTGAATTCGCCCTATTCCTTGGCGTATATATCAATACATGACATGAAATCGTCCATTGAAGACGCCGACTTCTTGGTTAGGGACTGGTAAAGATCGTCCGATCGCTCCAAACTGAACTTGAAAGAGCCAATTGCTAGTTGCTCCTTACAATCGTTGATTTCATTGTATAAATCCCAGTATCTCTAAGCGTACTCCCGGAGAGTTTCTCGCTTTTTCTTTTTAAGGGAGATCAGCGAGTCCACCTCTTTGATCACTCTGTTGCTTGTGATTGTAATACCCCATACTTTTATTGATATTTATTTACGGGATTAATTAAATTAAATGTGAATTAATTGAGAATTAATCCGGATAAAATACTAACGAGATGTGAGTTGGTATTTGATTATAATGTGTATATATGGCAGTATATGAATATTGAAAATATTAAAATTGTCGCGAGACTGAAATACGGCAATTTGGGAAATTTTATTGGGACGCGTGTGACAGTCGCGCCAGAAATGTAATTATTTTAATTAAAAAGTGAATTTTATTTTTATCAACCGTATGGTCATTTTGAGTGCGCCAACGAGTCCGGAAGGGTCGAGATAGTCAGAAAACACTAGCCGGGGTTTAGTTTTGGTCCCGGGGCATTTTTGGGCCACACCGGCAACTTAAAAGGGTATTTTGGTAATTTTGGAATTTGGGGAATTTTGACCAACGAATTTTGGGAATTAAAAATAGGGTATTTAGGAACCCACTAACCCATTACCAGCACTTAACTAATTAGAGGGCTACGGGAGTTATATGAGAAGTTAGGAGAAGTTCCCAAAAGAGAAACACAACCTCCATCTTCAACCTTCAACCTTGGGAGAAAAGGAGAGAGCAACCTTCATCAATTCAACACCAAATTCAGAGAAAAATCCAAGGCAAGTGGTTTAATTACGTTAATTTCAAGCGAATGTTTCCTCCATTCTTAGAAACTTATATAATCGCATTGTTTTGGGAGATTTATAAAAACCCATGAATTTGAGGATTAAAACTATAAACCATGTTAGGAATTGCATGTAGACATATTCTGGACGAATTATGAATTCAAAATATAACCCTTGATGATCTAAAAATGGATTTAAGAAGAAAATTATTATTGTTCTTGAAAGAAATAGAAAACTAGGGTTCTTGATGAAGTTTTGATCCAAATAAAGCCCTTGGTTGATGATTTATTGGTTTTAGAACGTTAACAATGTTGTAGGATGGTTGTATGATGATATTACAACGTTAGATCAGAATTTCATGCATTATAATGGAGTTTTGGGGCGAAACTTGGACTGCAAAACGAAGCAGTCCGTAGCCTAACTGGTGCGCTCGATCGATCGACATTCATAGGTCGATCGATCGATCACCATCGATCGATCGAACATACAAGGTCGATCGATCGACCTTCCCAGAATGAGTAAAATCTTCCCATTTAAAATTTTAAGGATGTTAACCCTAGAAAATTATTGATGGAGACTTTGTGAGTATTCTTAGACTTAAGGAAGACCAGTAGGTATGGTTGTGAAATCGGACCTTAATTAGAATTTAATTTGGGATAGTTGTCTAAAATCCAATAAAGCTCGACGATTGAGATAATATTAGGGTTAAAAGAGTAAAGTCGAATAATTTGATGAAATGAGGTTTGGGGCAGAAGTAAGGATCTTAAGAATAATGATGTTATATGTGGGAATAATAGGAGACTTAGTAATCCCTTTGAGATAGGTTTTAAGTACAAGAAACTATGACGTGAGATGTGTCGACAGTCTACATTATATATTATCGGAAGACTTAAAAATGTATAAGATTGGAATAATGGTATAAGGATGTAGAATATACCTTTATTAATATTGAGATATCTAAGATGTGTGAATGCTTAGTATATAACTTATGTGTATGACATACCTACCATACTTGCTATCACGGGAGGTTTGCGTTCGTTTAGGACCATCTAATCTTTGTGTGCCTACGGGGGGATATAGATTGGTACCTCGAGGACATAGGTCAGAGAAGGACTTATTGGGAAGTTAATAAGTCTGCTGATCATGGGAGCGTAGGTATGTGCGTGACCCATGTGATGTGACTGTGTTCGCCTCCATTGTTTGTGATTGTTGTTATCTGAGAACGATTCCTGAGAGATTCGGAATGCGTGATCCTTATGTACGTGATGTACCGGGATGGATAGCAGAGTATGTGTGCACCGCAGCTTAGCCTCGGGGTGCTTGTATTGTATATTTATGATGTGAATAATATACGGTTAAATGAAAAGCAATTGTTATGTTTAATTACGAGTATAATTGTAGTAACGTCTTGATAAAGATAAAAAGGGAAAACCTGCTGTGAATTGTTTTGCTAATAATTGAGAATCCGAGTTTAAGTAAAGCCTCCTATTTAATTGATAACGTTGGGAATTTATATTGTGAATCAAGTAGAAAGGTTATAACTTATGACGGTTTAGTTAGATATGATGTCACTTAGATGGGTACGGTACGTTAGGAGTGCACAATTAGTCGAGAGGTGAGAATTTCATGTGAGTGTACGTCCTAACATGTATTTTGCATTCATTGTTTTAATGTTATTAAAGCACTTGCTGTTTTCAAAATACTCTCCACTTTCGGGCTCTGACCCGTTTGCTTTCAAATCTATTTTTGTAAAAACCTTTTAGGTGCCCCGCCACAAGGACACCGTGCATATGATTTCTATTCAGGTGACGAGCTGTAGCTGTTGTGGAAGTTACACGGCCTTGATAGTAGACGCCTCTTTTCTAGTCTTGACTCCATATTCAATTTTATCATTTGTAGGGCATGTCTAGGGGTGTTCACGGGTCGGTTCGGGTCGGTTTTGGACCCTATTTCAAACCGAACCGATCGGTTCGGTTTTGGAAAAGGTCAGACCGAAACCGAACCGACTATGAAAAAACCCATCGGTTTCGGTTCATATCGGTTTCGGTTCGGTTCGGTTTCGGGTCGGTTTTCGACGGTTTCATGTTTGGGCCGGTTTTTTTATGGGCGGTTTTCGGTTTGGGTCGGTTTTTAAAGGTGGGTAATGGTTTTTGGATATAAAAATATAAGTTATTTGTTTTTTTTAAATATATATATTGGTTCGGGTCGGTTCGGTTTGAGTCGGTTTTTCCCACGTATAAACCGACAACCGAACCGACATGGTCGGTTTTTTATATCCGTAAACCGTAGGCCGAACCGGGCTAAAAAAAACCGGCGGTTTCGGTTCGGTTCGGGCCGGTTCGGTTCGGTTTTCGGGTCGGGCGGTTTTTTTGAACACCCCTAGGCATGTCGCCCATTTCTTTTAGAGACATTCTATATTTCAGCTATTCAGATTGTGGATTGTAATTAATTCAGGATTCAGACTTGTTTTATTATTTTAGTTGTGGGATTGTTGTGAGGAGTAATTCCTCCAGACTCTTTATTATTGTTGATTATACTATTGGAATTTATTGTGAATGGTTATGTTATTCTTTCCTAATTCATTTATTGCATGTTAATCAGATTTAATTTAAAATTTGACATCTTACTTTTTATATACTAGGTGGTTAGCAATCATTAAAATCTTTTCGACAGTGATGCTATTAACTGAACCAACTTGGCATTTTGCATTAATTTAATAAAGGAGTACCTACCCGGTATTTAATTAGTCGGGGTGTCACAGGTGGTATCAGAGCGTCAGGTTCTAGTGTCCTTTAGGATCTGTACGGCTTATTATGCTTCCAGCGTAATTCTCTTTGATGTAGAGCCCTATGCTTAGGATTGTTGATATCTTTGGTGAGATTTCGTTCTCCTGCTTCGATATATATGATATTGAATCTTATTTGCAATCATGTGTGTTCGTGTGCCAAATAATGTAGTACGTCAGGTGAAGACAGTTGGACGAACAGCAGGAGGCAAGGATTAGTTGAGATTAATAAATTAATTAAGGGAAGACCGTAGTCGAGGTCACCCATATATGGGTACGGAAGTCCTGGACGGTCCAGACGGCCAAGGCGCGACTTGTGACTTCCAAGCACAACAATAGTTGAAGGTAGGGTCAATTGAGACTCACCCAACAAGGTTGGATTGAGAGAGAAAGTGTTGGGTGGGACATCGAGAAAACCAGCGGTGTAAATACTTGAAAGGCGGAGATGGCGTGTGCTAGCCAAACAAACATAATACACCCGAAGGCTTGGACTTGTGTCGGAGTATGGCCAATCGAGAGTGAAAATTTGAGGAAAATTCTTCTTGTCTCGTGAGAGCGGAGTTTCAATGGGGAGAAACAATCACCACACTTATATGTGGAATGTGACGTCGAGAGAAGGCGTACACGAATGGTTTGACCATAAGTTCCTTGATTAGATGTTTAGGATGAAAACCGAATGTCGTTCTGAACTCACACGAGAGGTCCGGACAGAGGTCACTTTGTGAGAAGAAATAAAATTATTTAGTGAACCCTACACCAGGTGAAGTAGGTGAAACGGAGAAGGGGATATTAAAGGGAGAATTTACATAGAAGAATTGCTAGTCCTTCTGGCAGAATTCTGCTTGGACGGTTAAAGCAAATGGTATTGTCGCATAGTGTTAATTTGGAGGTAAGCATCCCCAGGTGGGGAGATACAAGAATCGAAGGCTTTATCTAAAGTAAGACGGGGGAAAACAGTGTTGGTGAAGCACCACAATGGGAAGACCCAACGGAGAACCAGTTAAAATGATTCGGATAGCTGAATTACTACCGGGCAAAGGTGATTTCAGTGAGAGATGTAAAAATTAGTAGCGTGTTCCTTAGGGCCGTCAAAACTAAGGGAATAACGGAGATAGTCGTCTGAGTCGAGACTACCAACGTCCGAGAAATGGACCACCTTAACATGATTTGTGAGACAAAAGATAAGTGGAGTATGTGTAGAGGTATTTCTGTGGGGAGTGAAACCCGTGCGTTATAAAATTTTCCCGATACAAGAGTAGGGATCAAGGTATTGTGCCTGGCGAGGGCAATAGGTATTGAAATATCCGGTTTGGTACAGACATGTGTGGTAAGTCCAGGAACCATTTGAGCAGCATGGACGATTATTAGGATAGAAGTATGAGTTATATCCTCAGATGAGGATGCATGTTATTTGCGGCATGAATGAGTTACTACATTTGTTACAATTGTTATTTTCACTTGAGAATCGAGTTTAGTGAGTTTAGCAGTAATTTTATTATATATAAGAACATTTTCCCTGATAGTGTGGGGGTTACTTTTATTGTCATCCGTGGAGGATGAATGGGTATATTAACAGCGGTTTATGCTTTATCGAAATTACTCGTTTTAGTGCTGTGTTATACGAGTATGATATGATCTTAATTATTGTTTTATATATATGATTATACCGATAGTGTGCTGGTATTGCAAGTTTATTGGGATTACTACATCGGGGTAGCATGTTTTGTTCTGGCGAGGCCCCATCTGTTAGAGGGCCGGGCTCGCAATTGTACTTCCGTGCATATATGTACATATATATATATATATATATATATATATATATATATATATATATATATATATATATGTTGTGATTTCAAAGGGTATAATGGTCTCGGATATTTAATCCCAGTATGCGTAGGGATTTCATTGTTATGAGTCGTATGTAATTGATTTACTAGTCAACAAAGAGTTAGTTAGTTTTTATAATTAACGATAGAGAGGTCGTAACAAAAAGAGTGCATTATTTTATCACCTGTTAGAGATTTGAAAGTTTATACTCATAGTTGTGTGTTTGGGGACGGGAATTTGAGGGTCTCAAAATGTCTTGCATGTTGTATATGAAATGTGATTTCCATCACTATAAAGAGAAAAGTATCTTTCAGAAGGAGTTCTTTGTTTATGTATAATTGCGAACTGAGATGAAACTTTGTTGTTAAAAGACGAAAGTGTAGGGGTACATATTATGGACAGGGCTTAACGGATTCCGATGACCAACAATGTTAGGTAGTAGTGTATCGGGGGGGTTCCTTGTTTGGATTTCGCTTTGCGAGACACCCCACACATGAAACTTAGCGTAAGGTTGGTAGTAAGGAGATGTGTGGCCCTTCGTTCATGATTTGGATACCTCTATCGTTATGGGAGTACGTAGTTATAACGGGAAGTTACAAGGAGTAAATTATGATGTAAGGCCATTAGAGCCAGTTGTTAGTAAATTACAATATAAGTACTAATAATGTTGGTTTTGTCACGGCACGTTGAAGGACGCATTGAGGATAAGGAGGATTTAGGATTTTTAATTCAGAAGCGATTGAGAACGCCCAAGTGGTATAGCACCGTTATATTTACAGTGACAATAAAGAGTTTGGGATTTGTATGAAGCGTATATAATGTTTAAAAACCGTATGGTTGGGTTATAAGGGGCGTAGACATCTTGATTTGCTAAAGTGTAAATCAAAGGAAGAGGGAACATAGACGGGTGAGATTATTACTTATGAGATTAAACGTAATAAGAAAAGGTGTAAGTGAATATCATGTGTAGTCAGTGTATCACGTTCAAACTAGGAGAAAAGGCAGTAGAAAGCCATTTAATAAAGAGATATCTCTTGAGAAGGCGAATAAATTATTATGAGAAATTTGGAGTAGAGTTCTGATCAATTGAATGTTGAGGGTGACTCAAGAGTAAATAGAATGAGGATGTCAATCAGGTATAAAGTCCAGATATGCACAAAGTGGTGAAAAGTGTAAAGGTCAAAACTTTTGGTATTCATCGGGAGAATAAGATCATTAAGTATCATTTAACGGGGAAAATTTTTATGTGAATATCGACATTGAAAGAGGTATAGTAAGTAGTGGAACAGTTGGGATTAGATGATCGACCAAATAATTTTGTATCAAGACGACGATTCCGAGAATGGGAGGGTCATGTTGGAGAATTTTCTTGAGAGGTAGCCAACTTATTGATAAGTAATGAGTTCCTTCGATTATGTGGGACATGTTGTCCAGAAGGAGAGAAATTGTTATATACTTGGGGTAATTTACACTATTAGATAGTGAACACGTCGGTACGTGGTTCGACGTAGTACTATTTAGAACTGGGATGAAATCCCCGAAATCCACATTCAGGTGGGGTGACAATAAATAGTGGGAAATAATGATTTAAACTGAGGGTTGTATCACCTATAACCCGAGTTGCAGGCACAAGGTGACTAACGACCGATGGATTGTATGAGAAAAATTTTGGATTCATTTCGATATTTTCAATTCCAAATCGGGTATAACTAGTGAGGAATATTGTAGTCATGGTAGAGTTGGGGGTAAAGCACCCGTATCTATTTATGGTGGACAAGGCGCTTACAAAGATTTGTGTGACACCAACATACTGAAGTGGTTTTACCTTGTGTAAAAGTCACAACGTCAGGATATTTCAAGGAATGGACAAGCGTAGTCAGATGTGTTATTGATTTATCCCAGGATGGGAGTTTGGTGTTTTGATAAACGCGGGAGTTAGTGGTGAGGTGCGGACTCACAATACTAATAAAAATAATGCGGCTAATGATGTATAGGCTATTTTTATTCGAATGTTGTTTAATAAGAGCACAACGTGAGGTGCATTTATTGAAGTGTGTTCTGATAAGGTATCAAGTCGGTTAAACAAGCTTGTTGTGAACAAGGGCTTTAGTGATTGGGATTTTCTTTATATTTTGTTTGGAACACTGGAGGGTACCAAATTTTTCCAGGTATGCCTTATTTTTTTTCGAATTTCGGGACGAAATTCTGTTATTAGGGGGGAAGTATGTAATACCCCGTACTTTTATTGATATTTATTTACGGGATTAATTAAATTAAATGTGAATTAATTGAGAATTAATCCGGATAAAATACTAACGAGATGTGAGTTGGTATTTGATTATAATGTGTATATATGGCAGTATATGAATATTGAAAATATTAAAATTGTCGCGAGACTGAA
Source organism: Sambucus nigra (assembly GCA_949130495.1). Lineage (NCBI taxonomy): Eukaryota > Viridiplantae > Streptophyta > Magnoliopsida > Dipsacales > Adoxaceae > Sambucus > Sambucus nigra. The sequence goes on along the minus strand of OX422213.1, from coordinate 657,561,426 downwards.
ATACGGCAATTTGGGAAATTTTGTTGGGACGCGTGTGACAGTCGCGTCAGAAATGTAATTATTTTAATTAAAAAGTGAATTTTATTTTTATCAACCGTATGGTCATTTTGAGTGCGCCAACAAGTCCGGAAGGGTCCAAAATAGTCAGAAAACACTGGCCGGGGGTTTAGTTTGGGTCCCGGGGCATTTTTGGGCCACACCAGCAACTTAAAAGGGTATTTTGGTAATTTTGGAATTTGGGGAATTTTGGCCAACGAATTTTGGGGATTAAAAATAGGGTATTTAGAAACACACTAACCCATTACCAGCACTTAACTAATTAGAGGGCTACGGGAGTTATAGGAGAAGTTAGGAGAAGTTCCCAAAAGAGAAACACAACCTCCATCTTCAACCTTCAACCTTGGGAGAAAAGGAGAGAGCAACCTTCATCAATTCAACACCAGATTCAGAGAAAAATCCAAGGCAAGTGGTTTAATTACGTTAATTTCAAGCGAATGTTTCCTCCATGCTTAGAAATTTATATAATCGCATTGTTTTGGGAGATTTATAAAAACCCATGAATTTGAGGATTAAAACTATAAACCATGTTAGGAATTGCATGTAGACATATTCTGGACGAATTATGAATTCAAAATATAACCCTCGATGATCTAAAAATGGATTTAAGAAGAAAATTATTATTGTTCTTGAAAGAAATAGAAAACTAGGGTTCTTGATGAAGTTTTGATCCAAATAAAGCCCTTGGTTAATGATTTATTGGTTTTAGAACGTTAACAATGTTGTAGGATGGTTGTATGATGATATTACAACGTTAGATTAGAATTTCATGCATTATAATGGAGTTTTGGGGCGAAACTTGGACTGCAAAATGAAGCAGTCCGTAGCCTAACTGGTGCGCTCGATCGATCGACATTCATAGGTCGATCGATCGATCACCATCGATCGATCGAACATACAAGGTCGATCGATCGACCTTCCCAGAACGAGTAAAATCTTCCCATTTAAAATTTTAAGGATGTTAACCCTAGAAAATTATTGATGGAGACTTTGTGAGTATTCTTAGACTTAAGGAAGACCAGTAGGTATGGTTGTGAAATCGGACCTTAATTAGAATTTAATTTGGGATAGTTGTCTAAAATCCAATAAAGCTCGACGAGTGAGATAATATTAGGGTTAAAAGAGTAAAGTCGAATAATTTGATGAAATGAGGTTTGGGGCAGAAGTAAGGATCTTAAGAATAATGATGTTATATGTGGGAATAATAGGAGACTTAGTAATCCCTTTGAGATAGGTTTTAAGTACAAGAAACTATGACGTGAGATGTGTCGACAGTCTACATTATATATTATCGGAAGACTTAAAAATGTATAAGATTGGAATAATGGTATAAGGATGTAGAATATACCTTTATTAATATTGAGATATCTAAGATGTGTGAATGCTTAGTATATAACTTATGTGTATGACATACCTACCATACTTGCTATCACGGGAGGTTTGCGTTCGTTTAGGACCATCTAATCTTTGTGTGCCTACGGGGGGGTATAGATTGGTACCTCGAGGACATAGGTCAGGGAAGGACTTATTGGGAAGTTAATAAGTCTGCTGATCATGGGAGCGTAGGTATGTGCGTGACCCATGTGATGTGACTGTGTTCGCCTCCATTGTTTGTGATTGTTGTTATCTGAGAACGATTCCTGAGAGATTCGGAATGCGTGATCCTTATGTACGTGATGTACCGGGATGGATAGCAGAGTATGTGTGCACCGCAGCTTAGCCTCGGGGTGCTTGTATTGTATATTTATGATGTGAATAATATACGGTTAAATGAAAAGCAATTGTTATGTTTAATTACGAGTATAATTGTAGTAACGTCTTGATAAAGATAAAAAGGGAAAACCTGCTGTGAATTGTTTTGCTAATAATTGAGAATCCGAGTTTAAGTAAAGCCTCCTATTTAATTGATAACGTTGGGAATTTATATTGTGAATCAAGTAGAAAGGTTATAACTTATGACGGTTTAGTTAGATATGATGTCACTTAGATGGGTACGGTACGTTAGGAGTGCACAATTAGTCGAGAGGTGAGAATTTCATGTGAGTGTACGTCCTAACATGTATTTTGCATTCATTGTTTTAATGTTATTAAAGCACTTGCTGTTTTCAAAATACTCTCCACTTTCGGGCTCTGACCCGTTTGCTTTCAAATCTATTTTTGTAAAAACCTTTTAGGTGCCCAGCCACAAGGACACCGTGCATATGATTTCTATTCAGGTGACGAGCTGTAGCTGTTGTGGAAGTTACAGGGCCTTGATAGTAGACGCCTCTTTTCTAGTCTTGACTCCATATTCAATTTTATCATTTGTAGGGCATGTCGCTCATTTGTTTTAGAGACATTCTATATTTCAGCTATTCAGATTGTGGATTGTAATTAATTCAGGATTCAGACTTGTTTTATTATTTCAGTTGTGGGATTGTTGTGAGGAGTAATTCCTCCAGACTCTTTATTATTGTTGATTATACTATTGGACTTTATTGTGAATGGTTATGTTATTCTTTCCTAATTCATTTATTGCATGTTAATCAGATTTAATTTATAATTTGACATCTTACTTTTTATATACTAGGTGGTTAGTAATCATTAAAATCTTTTCGACAGTGATGCTATTAACTGAACCAACTTGGCATTTTGCATTAATTTAATAAAGGAGTAGCTACCCGGTATTTAATTAGTCGGGGTGTCACAGTGATGAACCGAGTTATGAATTGCTTGGTGATCCCATAAAGGTGGATATTGATCTAAGAGTGAGTTTTTTAAACCACTTTAGACCGAATTCTCCCAAAATTTATGGAAGAAACCTGCACATCAGGCATCGTGATGGCTCTATAGGGACATAATCCGTATGTAGTGTCTGATGTGGTAAGTCGAGTTTGTCTTTAATTTATACATCACAACCTTTGGCATAGAGAATTTCTTCGATGGTTCAAAAGATTATATGTGCTCAATGAACGACGAGGCTGCATCGTGCCCCAACACTTTCCTTGCCAGATTCTTAGGAGTCCTATCAAGGCTTGGATTTGTTATTCCCTTCAATTCATTGCGGATAATCCCCCTTATTTCATTCATCTTCATTTGATTCGGTTGTTTCCTTGAGCGAGCCGATTAACTATTTTGGGCTGACTCTGATGTGCGTGGTTGATGATGCCTGCGTTTAATGGAGTTTCATTAGGGAGAACGATTATATTTGATGATGCTAAGAATTAGCACCACCAGGTAAGGTGTTTCCAAGATCAATATAAGTATAACAATGGCAGTACAGCTATATAAAGAAGATAAGAATGAGATGAGGATAAGGGGAATCAACACCGGAATATAAGTGGTTCAGCCAATCTGGCCTACGTCCACTGTGAGTGTGTGAGTAATATCACCGAATGATGGCTCTAATGGCTACGGATACAATCTCTCAAGCTTTTTCTCTCTACTGTGTATTTAGAAAAAGTTTCAGCTAGGGTTTAATAACTGGGATCCTTTTGCAAGGTAGGGGATGATCCCTATATATAGTGCCTAGGGGGTGTAATGTACCTCCCATGCATGTAATGTGCATGTGTGTGGTAGCCTCACCAATGGGGGAGTGCCATCTGTCACTGCCACATGTAAGTAATGATGATGAAATATTCTCCCCACATGTGGAGAATAATCTTGTTACAACTGATTTGTGCCCATGTGTCCTTATCCAAATATTCAACAGATGCTCGGCCGCCATGTTGGTGGATGACCTCGGCCTAAGAGAGGCCGAGCTATAAAGGCTTGATATTCGTTCAATCCGAGATGTGTCAAAGGGAGTCTCGGCCTGGTCTCAGCCGAGACATTATGCTGGGGTCGGCCCCAGCCGAGGTAGGAATGATTCCATGCTGACGATTACTAAAGCTTCTTTAGACCTCGGCCCAAGCCGAGGTTGGACTGGTTCCATGCCGAAGGTTACCAAGGCTCCCTGTCACCTCGGCCTAGACTCGACCGAGGTTGCCATACCCAGGTATACGAGAATGCTGTTAATGCCTGTGATGCGCGCAGTGCCCATTGGAAGTGTAGATGGTAGTGTCGGCCTGGGCCGACCCTGGTCTGGCCGAGGGATGATATCGTGGGCCCATGGCCTATCTTGGGTCGATCAATATCTCGGCCGTCATCTCGGCCGAGGTTGGTGTCTCTGGGCCGAGGATACACTTGGGGCATATCAATATTGATGATGACGGATTAAATGGGGACTGCTCAAATGAGAAGCCATGACGAGCCGGTCCCTAGGGGATTGAGGTCCCTTCTTGCGATGCGTGTGAGAACGAGAATTTGAGGTCTCATCCACAGAATGCTGAGAGGGCTAGCGAAGTTTTCTTTTGTGACGGGGCTGAATTCGTGAGTCTGAAGTGTCACCCTCTAATTTTCGAGCGAGCTGTTGTCTCAGATGGGTGATTTCTTTATCACGGTTGTAAAGTTTTTCTTCGTAGATGCTGGCCAAATAAGAGACAACATTTGCCTTCGCTTGGCTAATCGACGACATTCGATGCTATCGACTTTGTTTAAGTTAGCCAGCGAGCGTCCTATAGACCTGTATGTTTGTTCGAGAGCGTCCTCTAGGGTGATAAACTTCACCCTAATCCTCATATAAGAATAATCTACCTTGATGAAAGACAAATTGAAAGAATGAGTACAGATTTTCATTGATAATCAAACTTATAATAAGTTGTCTCACAAATAATCTTCAATCCTCAAAAAAATAAAAAAAATTTGTCCCTCAAATTGAATACAATCACTCAAAAATTGCTTCGTAAAATTACATATGAAATTATGAGCCCAATTGTCCTTTTTATAGGGTAAGGGGTGAGGTGTTTGAGTTGAAATGAAACTCTCTTTGATTGGTTGTAGCTGAGCTGACAATTATCTCTTAGAGTCTTGGAAAGAGTTGGAGATAATTGAGAAGTTTTTGTTTTTTTAAAACTAATTATCCCGAGTTCACGTCACTATTCACACCATCAACTTTAATCGCATTTTTGACCCTAAAAATTTCAAAATCTCATTTTCGTTCGAACTTCAAAGTTGCGAGCCTTGTCAAAACCTTTTCGAAAATCTATGGCATGTCCTCAATGGATACTCAAACGATTTTATAAAAAATATTTAGTACAACTTTGTCAACCGTGTCGCGTCGTGTCGCGTCGCGACGTATCCTGACAATTTTTGCACATCGACTCTTTTGTTGTCGTAATTTTTGGAGTACCTATAAAAATTCAAAATAATAATAATTAATTCAAATTTAGGGTCATAGATATTTGAAAAAATTACAAAATTACCCCTCTTTGCATTTTAGCCCCTGAAATTCATAAATTGCTCGTTTTAATTCGGAATACAACCAAACTTTAGAGAGAACTTTATTTTGCTTAGATAAGCATTTAAAAATTATTTCGGGCTCAAAAAGTTTCTGAAATTACGGTTTCACTCCCTGGGGTTATTAAAATTGTATTTTTAACTCGAATTTTATTCAAACTTACATATTTCTTTTATTTTACGAAAATGACTCTAAAAGCTTATTATTTATGATACAATGGGCTTAACAAGGTTTAGATTTGGGAATAATTCATGAAAAATAATGCACTCATCAAATGCCCCCAAACCTAAACTTTGCTAGTTCTCGAGCAAAACTAAAATTAAAAAATCTAACTCACTTTCGTAGGAATTACGATTGCACTTAGCATATGCAACAAGCCGTTAAACCCCTAGGTTATCCTAGTGGACGAATTTTGTCTCGTGAGGATTGCAGTGAATATACCCATAAAATTCAAAAAATTCACTCAATACAAAGACTCAAAAGTAATATAACCAAGTTTGAATGCAAACTTCATAAATATAACAAAACTTCACTTTTCAATCTCAACTTATCGTGTGTGTGTGCATAGCCAATATAACCGTCAATTTCAACTAATTTGATCGTTACATTTCTTATTCGAAAGTTTGTTTTGATTTCAAAATCTCACGAAATGCACTCACAATTGAACACTCAAAAATGTGTTATTTTCTCTCGGTATATGTGAATAAAAGAGTCACAAATTTTACATATACATGATGAAAAATGGATTTTTTTTATAATGAATGAATATGATCTAATAAATGGAAAATCAATTACTTTTTGAAAACATTAAAGCGCACAATATATCATATTCATCTTTATTCCACACTCTAACTAACTTCACTTGAGATCGATTAGGACTTTCTTTGGTTGTATTGTAGGCTCGGATTTTGGCTGGAAAGAATGTCGTTTGGAGTTCAAAACTTTTGAGAATATAGATTTTTTTTGCTATTTTGACTTTTAGCCACTTTTTCTCACTTCCATTTTTTTTTTCTTTTTGTCCCTTTTCAACTCCATTTTTTTCATCTTTTTTTCTCTCTTTATTTCTTCTCCATTTTTTTCTTTTCTTTTCACACATTATTTTGCAACTACCTTTTCTTTTAGCCTTTTACCTATCGTAATTCCACCCTAGAATTCTCAAAATTTGGGTATGGCTTTTTTTAGTTTTATGGGCTTTAAACTTCTAGTTGGATATGGGTAGGATAATGGGTTTTCAACAAAAAATCATATTTTCTTGTTGACTCAAATGGGATTACAACAGAATAATGTAAAAAGGTTGGATTTTAGGCTTAAGTTTGGGCTTTCAAATGACGGCCTAATCTCATTTTTCAAGTTTCGTTGAGTTCATTTGTGTGTCAAGACGACTTACTAAAACTTCTAGTGTTTAAGATTCATATTTTTTACTTTTTGTTGTCAATAATTGAAAAAAAATGAGATCATCAATGACTTTATTACTGAAGGAAAGTTTGAGTTATTTTAACTCAGATTGATTTAAATCTCTCGAAAATGATGAATGGCACAAAAATTTTACCGGGTTAAAATCTCCACATTTATTCGTTAAGCGTAACTTTCGCCTCAATATGCATTTTCGATCATATTGTATGGCTAATGTGTAAAAAATTTCATAAGTTGAGATATCCATGAATTAATTATATATTTAGAAATTGCTTCAAAACTCAATTATATTGAAAATCTTTTTGGATTTTTATGAATTTTTTCTTTAAAAAATACCATACTTATTCCCAAACCTAAATTTTATATTGTCCTCGATGTATGCTCAAACTTGAAATATGGACAAAGAAAATAAAATACAGAAGTAAAATGATGATATTACCTGTGAATTTCCACTTGCGTTACCAACTTCCCACCGATCTCACATGCATTTCATCATAAATAAAAAGTCTGAATAGTTGATAGTCAACCCAATCAACAAAGTATACACATGATGGCACATAATGAATGTGGTGAGTGAAATTATCAAGATGCGCAATCACATTATCATAGAGATGGCCAGTCTCGCAGAGACTATCATAATGAAATTCCGAATGACATGCTAATCCTAGATTTCCTTCAAACTCAATAATGAATAAATTGGGCTCTAAATCGAACGATCCTCTACTCATGTCCTCGATCTCATCTAAAGACTCAAATGACACAGATGGACGTGGTAGAACAGGACAATGCGCTATGAAAAAACATGCGTCGCCAGGTGGAAACGTTCAAATGATTTTTTCAATCTCATCACTAATAGATAAAACCTCACGCGTCAGCATACTCTCGAAAGGCTCGGGTTTTCGTTCACCGAGAAGGAATTTATTTATCCTATCATCCTAAAATCTCTCATCCAAATGACAAAATTGACAGATAAAACCTAATCTCTCTTTCGTTCACAGATAAAACCTCACGCGTCATCACTTATTTTTAAATACTATTTTTTTGAAAATTTGACAAAATTGGCGAACATGTATATTTATATTATACATATGTGTTGTGTGTGAGGGGTGAACCCGGGCGCAACGATAAGGTTGCCCCCGCTGTGACCTGAGGTCACGGGTTCGATTCACGAAAACAGCCTCTCTGCGCAAGCAGGGGTAAGGCTGCGTACATCTAGCCCCCCAGTACCCTGCAGTGGCGGGAGCCTCGTGCACTGGGTTTGCCCTTTTTATATGTGTTGTGTGGTGTGTGTGTATATATATATATATATACTTTCATACATACATGATATATGAATATATACATATATATGATACATAAAACTTTCAAACATGATACATGTGTGACTTTCATACATACATGATACGTAAATGTATACATATATACGATATATAAAACTTGCATACATGATACATGAGTGCATATTTGATGAGGTATGTTGGGGAGTTTAACTATATATGTTGCATGTATAATTCACTATAAAATTATATACATACATTAATTGATAATATTTTTAAATATATATGTATATTTTATATTATTCCATACATTAATAATACATGTATAAAACTATATATAAGTATCATGTAACTATTGATAATATTATTTAACTTTATATTATTGCATATTTAATTTTGTGTACATGTACATATATATTTTTTATTTATAAGAATTACACATATATTAATGTATTATGTATGTATATTATATTTTAAGGTATAAATGCATTAAAATATTAAGAATGAATAATTCTGAGTTGAAAAATAAGAAACAAAAATTATAAAACACTCTCAACCTGTTTTCTAAAAAACTTGATTATAACACAAAAATATTATAATTCAGTGTTTAAAAACAGGTTGTCAAATGTCAATTTTATTAAAATTATATTTAAACACAGAAAACAGAATTATACTTGCCAACCAAACAGGCCCTAATTATCCCCAATTTTGTCACTATTCACGTCACTATTCATAGCACCAGCTTTAATCGCACTTTTGACCCCCAAAACTTCAAAATCTCATTTTCGTCCGAACTTCAAAGTTGTGAGTCTCGTCAAGAACTTTTTGAAAAGCTATGGCACGACCTCAACGGATACTCTAGCAATTTTATAAAAAATGTTTAGTACAACCGTGTCAATCGTGTCGTGTCGCGACTAGTGATGGGAATTTAACTCGACCCGACACTAATAGGGTGGGTTAAAAACCCGATTAAAATAATAAGGGCGGGTTTGGGTTTGTAAAAAGACCCGTTTAGTAAATGGGGTGGGTTTTATAAAAATACACTCGCCCGCCCTGTTTAGTACTATTTATTACTTATATACCCTTTATATCTTAGCCTATTAACACTCCCACCATATATATATAGTTATAGTTATAACTCTAATTTCATATACTCTCTCTCTCTCTAAAACTGAGAACTTTTTTTAAAAACGCATCTCCTCTTTTGGCCGTGGCCTGGGCTAGAAAGAGTTCGTCGCCGGTGGCATCTGGTGCTCTCTCTCTCTCCCTCCCTCTCTCTCTCTCTCTCTCTCTATATATATATATATATATATATATATATATATATATATATATATTCGTGCATCTGGCTCTGTTCGTCGCATCTAATGCTCGTCGTCGGTGGCTCTATTCGCCGGTTCTCCTCTGTAGGCTCTGTTCGTCGTATCTGGTATATTTCCTTAATTTTTTTCGAATATACATCTACATCCACACGAAATGATTTTTTTTGTAATCTAAATCCACACAAACTATTTTTTTCCGATATACACGGATTGATGCTTTGATCTGTGAAGTTCCTATTGAGAACTGTTTTGTGCGACCTTTAAAAATCCGAAGATACTAGATTGTTGGTTTCATTCTATCTAAATCCCTTTTATAATTCCTACACAAGCTTACTTACCCTTTTGAAGCTTGTATGATTTCTTGTAATTTCTTTTTGTTCTTAATGGAATTCACAACATGTTTGTTTCTACTGTGAAGAGGTTACGCCTGTTGAAAAGCTTTGGACTTTCTTCAATATTTCGTGAGTGCTGTTTTAATAAGAAATCTCATTAAATGTTTTATTGTGATTCCTAGTTCTAAATATAATACACATTGGGATTTTTGTTATTTGCAGTTGACAGTAGGAAGGAAAAGAACCCAGTAGAATTGAAATGAAGAGGGTAATAATTTGTGTAGAGAATCAATTTTGTGTTAACATTTGTCATGTTGGATTTATTTTTCTTTAGATAAGGAGATGGAAGATAAAGCTTGTACAACTGCATCTAGTTATTGTACTAAAAGGATGAATGTAATTGTTCTTGAAAATTTTGCGTCCTTGAAGCCTAAGAAGTATGAACCAACGTCAGTTTTATTTGCTTATAAAGTCACTATTTTATTTATTATATAATAAATGAGTTTTAAAAAAAAATCAATTTAAAATTTTGGGTTTTAACCCGCGGTCACCCGTTTAATTTAAGCGGGGCGGGGACGGGTTTGAGGAGGTTATACTTAAATGGGTTCGAGGCTTAAAATCTTAACCCAATGCGAGTCGCGGGGAGAAGCGAGGTGGGTTAGTCTTTATTTTCGCGGGGCGAGTTTGCATTTTGATAAACCGGCCCTTATCCCGACCCGTTACCATCCCTAATCGCAACGTATCCTGACCATTTTTGCACATAGAATCCTTTGTTTTTCTAATTTCAAGAGTTCCTGTAAAAATGCAAAATAAAAATAATTAATTCAAATTTAAGGTCATAAATATTTGAAAAACAAAATACAAAACTACCCCTCTTTGCATGTTGCCCCCCGAAATTCATAAATTGCTCGTTTTAATTCGGAATTCAACCAAATTTCAGAGAGAACTTTATTTTACTTAGATAAACATTTAGAAATTATTTCCACGCACAAAAAGTTTATAAAATTATGATTTCACCCCACGGGGGTACTAAAATTATATTTTTAACTTGAATTTTATTCAAACTTGCATTTTTCTTTTATTTTACGAAAACGGCTCTAAAAGCTCATTATTTATGATACAGTGGGCCTAACAAGGTCTAAATTTGGACATAATTCATGCAAAATAATGAACTCATAAATGCACATCCATTTTTCTAAGAACTAGGCAATTCCAAGCCATTTTGCAAGTATATAAGTGTTTGTACTTCATAAAATATAATTGAAGAATAAATTCTAGTTACATTTGAGGGAGAGAAGCATTGAATTTAAGGTATCGTCAACTATTATCTACTTGTTGAATCAAAATAATATAACGAACGTGAAAGCATAAAGAAATATTCAACAATACTGATTTTTTTTAAACGAGACAACTTAACAACACAACACCATAGATACAATGGCATGTGTGTCATATGCAAGACGTGCATCTACTTCAGTTAAAACTCAACCAGGAACTTACTGCGTACCAGAAGAACATATCCATCCTTCCGTCATGAATCAAGGGAGCATAAATTTTTTAAAGATCATTTCCTGTAACAATGACGGGTACCCTATTCGTTATGTATGATTCGCGCCCGTCTTGTTCGATACTAACTTTTATAGAATTATCTAAAAGATTCATGAGAGTTCCAATAATAGTTTGTTTGTTGATTGTCATTTGAGTGTTTCCTGCATAAAAACACAAGAAATAGTTAAATGATAGAACCATATGAATGGAGTGATTAGCTTTCGAGAAGACTATAACCAAAAGATACAAAAGCATAGGATGCTTAAGATAAAGAATATAGAAAGAGTGCCATGGAAATAGAATTTACACTATTTTCAAACAATTCAAATTTCCCAATCTAATTTAAACTATAGTTCGTCAAATCTACCAAATCCAGTATTGATATCATTAATCACCAAACAATACATTTTCACCTGCATATGTCAAGCAAAATTACAGTAAATGAACCTAAATAGAAGCAAAGAAAGTAATAACAAGTTGACAAAAAAGACAATGGGAGACACGATGGATTGCAATTATTATTAAAGGCATGCAAGTTTTTTTATCAATTTAAAAAGAGATAACATCAAGCAGACCAAAGTCCACTCTTAAAAAAGAATGGAAAATTAAAGACGTACGTAATATAAGCAATGATTTTGGAAGCCCAACACAATTTAGAATGTAATACGTCTATTATTTTCTTATATTTACATTAACTTGAAAAGTCTTTTTCTTTAATTCCCAGAGGTTTCCGTAAGAAATTAGAATTTGACCTCGAAATATGCAATTTCCAATTGTTTTCCGCTGAAGGAGGTACTATTTGCTAAATGATTAATAGGCCATATAAGATCTCCTTAATCATTTAAGAGGCCAATATCCACAATTTACATGGTGTGCGTCGATGGCAAAATTTTGGAGTGATAAAAATGTATCCTTTTATATTCCTAAACCCCAGTGAACATGACCCCAAATTGGGTAGTGAAAACTACGAAATTTCGAATATAGAGAGCGTTAATATTAACAACTTCATCACCGACAAGCCTAATAGCTGAAATAACACCAACATGTTTTAAAGTAATAGCCTTTGATCGTCGATAATCCTCTCACTAATATTAAGACATGCCCTTGCTATGTAAAATTATGACACGATTTGGCAAAAAGACACATTTCTAGAGGATATATGTGCATCTCATCATGGAATGAATGAAGAATTTTATAGAAGCGTGACATCCTTACCATAAAATACGTTTCAAACCTTCTACCCAAGCATGTAATAAAGACACCGAATGCATTCTCCCATGCCTTACATTTTCTCAAGAAATCCATTTGACATGAATGTAAGGGATTTTTTTTGGTTAAAAATGTGTGCAAAGGAGGGGGGGGGGGGAGCGAGACTAATATAAATCAAAATATTTTGGCTCATATTAAGACAATTTTTTTGACTGACATACCTCACTCTACTAATGATAGTGTTAATGCCAATATAATCGAAGACTGGGTGTACACCCATTAATGTAAAGTTTTTCAATCAGATACTTGAGAATATGAAGTGAATTTTGCCCAGGTAACATTTTAACCCCTAAAACAACCATTGGAGGTTGCACAATTGGATAACCTGTGAAGCCTAAATATTCACAAAAAATTAAAGACGAAACAATTGATCAACTTGTAACAGTTGCACCACACAAAAATGAACCTATTCTTGATATGTCATAACTCTTCTGTTTTCAGTTTAAAATATGGCATGACCACTTTGACAACAAATTGTAAAGAGTGATAAGTGTATGGGATTACTGGGTAGGGTGCTTTAGCTAGTACGCATTGGATAACATAATAAAAGTATAAAAATAACCGATCAATACTGATCTTTGAAGTAAAATTACCATAAACAACATACCTCTCAAGAGATAATTAGTTCATAATTTTTTTTAACAAAGAAAAGGGCAGAGGCCATCACTGGAAAATAGAAAAACACTAACGCGCTGCTCCTTTTAAGGAGTTAACAAAGATAGGATCATCAAGTGCACTAAAAATGTTCATATCGAACCATGAACACGACGGATTTGCAAGTTTGTCAGTCGCAGCATTCTCCTCGCGAGGAATCCACTGAACAAATACTTGCCTCTTTTGGACGATCCGTCGAATATCGTAGGTGATCGCTCTCAAATCTTTCGGACCCATAAATTCATCATTGACGATTTTGACCATCTGTTGGCAATCACTTTCAATTAAGCCTTGGGACCAGTCATTCTCCTCGAACCCCAGACAGGCGAGTCTACAAGCTAATAATTCAGCTGCTAAGGGATTGTCAGCCGTCGCTTTGACCCGAAAGAGGTGTTTAATACTTAAATTAGTGTCACGAAAATACCTCGCTAAGATAGCGGACCCGCTGTCTTTATGAAAGGAGCTATCGATATTACATTTAATTTAATTTGTTTAAGTTTTGGACAGCTGCTTGTTACTAACGTAACCACCTGTAACGTCCGTAATTTGAGGAGATTTAAAATCTCAAACGTTGGGCCTTATACCAAGGATATTAGATGCCACCTCATTTGACTCAGAGGACGACTTGCTGCTGCTACCCTCGTCATAGGCAGAAGTTGCTATCACCAGCTCATTGGGAGCGTTAATGGCATGACATCCATGTTCATGGCCAGTCAAAGTTGTCGCAGGGAAACACTTCTCATTGGGTGTGTCAGAGGCATGGCAACCCTGTTCTCGGCCTGTCAAGTTCGCCGCTGGAAAACAGTTCATCGCATGAGTAGTCCCATCAATAGTATGGAGGAGAGATGGCGTGTTAGCTAAGGCCAACTCATTCCTCAGCCTGACCTTACTCTCATTCAGGTCGTACAAGGTTTCAGCCCCTTTGGAGATGTCAACATTCACTAAGTTAGACCCCACAGTGGCTGGACAACTATGATTATTAGCTGGGATAATGCCAGTAACATATGACCTCTTTTCCTCAAGAGACATGTCCCCTATGTTAGCTATCAACCTACCCTTTCCTCTAGGTTTCAGTGGATTAATTAAGACATCATGGATGTCAGTCCACAACTGATCGTACTTTGTTTTAAAGGATGAATCCACCCAGGTATGACTATTGAAAAGAATATCATTTCTCCTTTTCCATAAGTTCCAAGACATTGTGATAATTTTTTCTATAGATAAAGATAAGTCTTCTCTCCACCTCATTTCAGTGAGCTTGTTAAACCAGTTCAATAGAGAGTGTCCATCAGCCCCATTAAAGAGACCACCCAGACCAGTTAGATACGAAAGACCCTTAACCCTTTTGCACTTTAGCATGATTTGTTCTATGGATTCAACTTCCTGTCTGCATATATTTCATAAAGGTAACGAGTCACACTTTCTTCTAAACAAGTTAAGGGCAGTGGGGAGGGAATTTTTACACATTTTCCATGCAAAGTGTTTGAGCTTGGGGGGTAAGTGTAAGTTCCATATTTTTTTTCCAAAGGGTAGGGTTTGGTAGGAAAGAAGAAGATGGGTTTGACTGATTTTTTTTGTTCAATGGTCTCCTTCCTAACCGCCTCAAATGGCCAATAACTTTATTTAACCGAGTAAATCCCCTTTTGAGAGGGCAGCTAAATCATCGAGTCTGGCCCATCTGTCTGGCTGATAGGGATTTTCATGATAGAAAGAGCTTCATCCTCTGAAAATAACTCCTTTACTAACTCTTCATTCCAAGCTTTGTTGTCTATAATATCGACCACCCTATCAATCTCACAGTTTTCGAGTCGAGACAATTGTAATCGACGATTAGTTAAGCCTGGGATCCAAGCATCATCCCAGATCTTGATCTCCCTCCCAGAACCACCCACCCATGCCACCTGGGTAGCTACTAGAGCTCGGCTGTCCAACAGGCCACACCAAAATGGGGAAGGGTTTGGCTCCCTTTTTTGCATTTAAGAAAGAATCATTACGAAAGTAGATGCTTTTTAAGATTCTTGTCCAGTAAGCATTGGGACTTTTAAGAAGTCTCCATGCATGTTTGGCCAACATGGCAAGACTAAAGCTCCTAAATTTCCTAAAGCTAAGCCCACCCTTGCTTTTAGGGTCACAAAGGTCATCCCACTTCCTCCAGAATTTTTTTTTCTTATCTACATCTTCCTATGAAAATGCTTTACGTGAACTGTTGATACCAAATTTAATCTACTGACGTGGACCAATAATAAGAAGACACGTGTCAATCTACATGGCACAATAACAACGAGGAAGTTTATTTCCCCCGACCAAGTCATGTTCTCTCCGAGCAACAAGGATACCCCGAGGAACTACAACACCCCGAGGAACTACAACACTCCGAGGAACTCCAGCGCTCCGATGAACTCCTGAACGACGAGCAACTAAGGCGGTCCGAGCTGCATCTCGGCCGTATCATTAAACGGACAACTGTTCAACTGTTCATTGAATGTTTATATTCTTGACGCACACGCTGCATTAAACGTATTACCCTTTCATATGTATTTCATTTAATGTATCAGACCTTTCATGTACAGCCTAAGGGCTATAAATACCTTGTATCATCCTCATTCAAGGGGGCCGGAATTTCTTGAGAGAATTTGTAATCAAGAATTCCACAAACAATCAGCAATAACATAACAGTGGACGTAGGCTTTATTCCTAGCCGAACCACTTTAAAAATCTTTGTCTTATTTATTTATTTATCTGTGATTGAATAATTAGAGCGATCTAGTTTTTTACATCAACAGATTGGCGCTGTCTGTGGGAACGTGTTACAACCATTGTTCTCCATCAAAAGCTAAGTTTTTTATTTTCTCTATGTATAATCAATTATATATTATACATACATCTGTTGATTCAATCATGATTTTTATATACATAAATTAATTGTCCAATTATTATCTGCAAAATGTTGCATATCATGATTTTTAAATCATAACTGTTAGATTCATTCTTATTTAGAAATCTGAAAAATAGTGGATTTCATAAATCATAACTTTTTGCTTGATTCTCAAGTTTCTATTTTATATCATGGAATAAATATTTTAAATGATTACATATGCCAATATATACGACGATGATAAGATTTAATCATTTTCATTGTTGATTTTGAAATAAATTTTGTAAGATCTTTGATGTCTATTCAAATTCCCATCATATTTTTAATAAAAGAATGGGAAAAGGTTAAAGACAATGAAAAGTCTTCTCATGGAAATCATGACCCAGATCTATTTTCCCTCTCTTCAAGTTTGAGTCTCTTTGCATTCCCAAGTTTGAGACTCTTTACATTCATTTTTATGAACTATATAATTAATTTGGTTCATCTTCCATCTATGTCAATAAAGTCAAATTGATTGATTTTTTTATATAAATTTGGTAATAATTTCGATCATTCACCATATTTTTATCTCTCCAAATTGGGAATAGGAAGGGATCATTATAAAAAATAATTTTCTCTCACCTGAAAAATCATTACCCACCTCTTGTAAAAGAGGATCAGTAAAATAATCATGACCATATCAAGACTTTGGGCACAAAATTGATATGTTGGCCCCTCGTTCATCACATCACAAGGTTTCTTTGTCGAAATCACACGATCTAGTGGGTTATATATTTATTCATTTAATTAACATTCTTAAGGCTTAAGTCTTTTTAACTTATGATCACCCCAAAAATATTTTTTAACAGCAACTAATACCTGATTAGTTGTTGGAGATTAAATACCTTTACGTCTTATTTATGATGCATATTTGATAATAATTTGTCCATCTCACACACATTTGGCATAAAACATATTATTTTATATTTTGAAATTAATATTTTTATTTCTCAAGCATATACATATCATATATTGATTGGATGAGTAAATTATTCTCATGACTAATCAATTCAGCCTACACAAATGGTAGAGCAATATATTAATTTTTACAGGTACAAGATTCAACTCCGACGAATGCTCGGAAATAATCTTACTCTTCTGAAAAATATTATCATAGCTCGGCAGTATGAAATTTCACCTCAGCGAGGAACTATTAATTTTATTATTGCTATGATATCTGCTCCAGCACAAATGATTCTATATATATCCATTGGGATTCATATTCTATATTCATCTCAACATGGAGCTCGGCGAGATACTTATTATCATATTTAGCTCTGAGGAGAGCTATAACATTTATTATATTTCACCCCCAACGGATAGTTGGTCGGGGTAATTCTTATTTATATGCAGGCCCAGCAAAGTTCTCGGCCATATTCTTATGTTCTGGAAAATATTATTCTTATTCGGCATTCTGTAATTATGCCTCGACAAGATACTTATTCAGCTTTAAGGAGAATTACAACATTCGTTCGGATAATTCTTATTTATATTCAGGCCTGACAACGTTCTCGGTCATATTCTTAGGTTCTGAAAGATCTTATTCTTGTTCGGCATTATATGATTCTACCTCGACTGATCGGCGAGGCACTTTATTATTTTTAATTATTCTTTATATCTATTTGGATGCATATTCTATTCTCATTTCAGCAGGGAGCTCGACAAGCATTTATTATATCTTATTCAGCTCCAAGGATATCTCCGGAATTTATTTATCTTATTCCCAACAATCTGTTGGTCATCGCCGAGGAGGTATCCTGCATTTATTATATCTTATTCCCAACAATCTGTTGGTCATCGCCGAGGAGCGCCGAGGAGGTCTCTAGCATTTATATTATCTTATTCCCAACAAATCTGTTGGTCAGCGCCGAGGAGGTCTCTAGCATTTATATTATCTTATTCCCAACAAATCTATTGGTCAGCGCCGAGGAGGTCTCCAGCATTTATATTATCTTATTCCCAACAATCTGTTGGTCAGCTCCGAGGAAGTCTTCATCATTTATTATCAATTACCACCAACTCCGATTGGTAGACAAAATCCAACTCCGGTTGGTAGATAAAATCCAACTCCGGTTGGTATTGGTCGATAAATCTCATTCAAAGTTCACATTCCACAGTTGGGGGCTTCTATTACAGATATATTTGTTCATTTGGTGGCACATTCTTATAACATCATGCAGTCGAGCATCAAATTTAACTCCACAAACTCACACGGTCAGGGCCCCGACTAATCATCATTCAGGAGTTGTTTTTCTTGCTCAGGAATTACTTTTAATATTGAAGTTCAGGAGGTATATTGAAGTTCAGGAGGAATATTGAAGTTCAGGAGGTATATTGAAGTTCAGGAGGAATATTGAAATTCAAGAGGTGTATTATCAGGACATGATGAAAGAAAGCGACAAGTATTCCACCGAGGAACTCTGTCAGACCAGAAATTAGAAGACAAGTTGCCTATATGGAGGCTATATGTAGATGGCTCATCTTCCACTACAGGCTGTGAGGCAGGGATCATTTTGAACAGCCCAGACGAGGTCGACATGGAATACGCCATACGTTTCTAATTCAAAGCTTCTAATAATGAGGTTGAGTATGAGGCCATGATTGCAGGTCTTAATTTGTCAAATACTAAGGAGGCACAGCAGGTTATTGTCTTCAGTGATTCTCAATTGATCGTAAACCAAATGTTGGGAAAATAATGAGCCGAAGGAGAATTAATGATCAAGTATCAAGCAAAGGTGATGGAGTTGGTATCAGAGTTTGTTGCTGTTCAAACTGGTAAGAATATCAAGAATGGAGAATGTGAAAGCATACGCCTTGGCCCGATTAGCATCAACTACTTGTACCGAGCTACAAAAAACGATACCAATTGAAGTATTAGAAAGTCGGAGCATAGATGAAGACCTGACGATGAATATTATTACCCTTGATTTAGGACCATCTTGGATGGATCCCATCGGAGCATATATTAAGGAGGAACAATTACCGGAGGATAAGCTCGCTGCCAAGAAATGGAAGTTTAAAGCTGCTCGACGAGGAATTATGGCAGGTTTGCAAAGATGTGTACATCCCTCCGAGGTGAAAGAATTGATTAAGGAGATCCATGAAGGGTCCTGTGGAGCCCATGTAGCAGGTCGGACACTTTTGCAAAAGGTGATGACGCAGAGATACTACTGGCCGACGATAAAAGCTAACTATGTAAGCCTATGCAAAGAAATGTGACAAGTGCCAACTCTTTTTCTCCATCCGAAGAACTCTATAAGCATTTTTGACACCTATAACTTCCCCTTGGCCATTTTCCATGTGGGGATTGATTTGATTGGACCATTGCCGATGACTCGAGGAAGATTCAAATACCTCGTCATCGCAGTAGATCATTTTACTTAGTGGATAGAAGCTGAGCCACTTATTGACATGACATATGAGAAGGAAGGTGTACCAGTTTGTTTGGAAGAACATCATCTGCCGATATGGTCTCCCTTATGCCTTCATCACAGACCATGAAACACAATTTGATAACGAGGAGTTTGCTGCCTATTATCATCAGTCAAACATTTAAAAAGTGCTCTAAGGAGCCAAAAGCTCTAAGGAGCCAAAAAGTGCTCTAAGGAGCCAAAAGCTCTAAGGAGCCAAAAAGTGCTATAAGTAGCCAAAAAGTGCTATAAGTAGCCAAAAAGTGCTCTAAGGAGCCAACCTCCTTTGGTTAGGAGGACAGCTATAAGTAGCCAAAAAGTGCTCTAAGGAGCCAACCTCCTTTGGTTAGGAGGACAGCTCTAAGGAGCCAAAAAGTGCTCTAAGGAGCCAACCTCCTTTGGTTAGGAGGACAGCTATAAGTAGCCAAAAGCTCTAAAAAACCAAAAACTACTCCTTTGGTTAGGAGGTGTACACCAGCATGATCAATGACGGTTGGTAAGATAAAAGTATACTCTCACATTACAACTTATGTTGGTCGGGAGGTAAGATTATTACAAAAGTTCCTCGAAGAACAAAATATTTCAAACTGAACCAAGTATGGTTGGTCGGGGATAAAAACCCACTAACTGTAGTTGGTCGACGAGGACAAATTATTGACCTTAGTTGGTCGGGCACATTTTATGAAAATATTTGAAATTAAACCAAGTATGGCTGGTCGGAGATAAATTTCCATCAACTGTAGTTGGTCGACAAACATTATTTATCAACCTTGGTTGGTTGGAAAAATTTTAAACATTTTTATACTCATTACTTTGTTATTAAGTGATCGAGCAACGTTACTAATACTTGTAACTTCTTTATTACTAAGTTGGTCGATGAACAACACAATATTGTTATACATATGCACACATGTAAAGTATTTTACAAGACAATAGCAATTAAGATTGCGAATAAAAATGAAAGTCTTTCGTTAAATTCAAAAAACAAAATACATTGAGAATGAAAATGTATACTAACTATTACATTGAGATTCCTATTCTATTGGTTTCTTTTCCTTCTACTTTTGAAACAGGTTCCTCACCAGCAGGAGGATCATCTAAAATATAAGAGGATTTTATGAAGTTAAGACCTTTCAACATTCTGATATTCATCACAGATGATCTATCCGAGAAGCATTAGCCCATTCCCGAGAAGCACTTGCTCGTCCCTGAGAACCTCTTATTCGTCCCCGAGCAGAGGTAGAAGTCAAAATCAGCATCTACAGCACTGAGATCTTTGCTAATACTGTCTCGACCAATAATGAACAAGAATTTATGAGAAAATGTTTCGAAGTCCACCACTAGCCTGGTACTAATCAGATTGAAGAGTTGGGTTCAAAAGCTATATGTTACTCGACAAAGTATTCAGATAAGCTTAAATCAGAAAAATCAAGCACGTGAAGTTAGCACTCAGTTGCTCGACACAGGAAGCAGTTGGTCGGATGGCAAACCAATCAACATACTTGAAGATTATGACAAGCTACAAGTTTCATACTATGGCATGGCTGCATCCAAATTCTCAGGGGTGATACATAGCACACGGAGTTCCTCTAAAGAAAGATTAGCAACCATCGATCAGCCTGCATCATACTTCGTCCAGGAGATAATGAACTTTGTGTTGAACAAATCAAGAAGGTAGATCAAGAATTTCACGAGCACCGAGCAACATTGCAGAATAAATACTCCATCCTTTCAAGTAACCCATCAAGCATGAAGCATTGGGGGCTTCTGTTGATACCAAATTTAATCTACTGACGTGGACCAATAATAAGAAGACACGTGTCAATCTACATGGCACAATAACAATGAGGAAGTTTATTTCCCCCGACCAAGTCATGTTCTCTCCGAGCAACAAGGATACCCCGAGGAACTACAACACCCCGAGGAACTACAACACTCCGAGGAACTCCAGCGCTCCGATGAACTCCTGAACGACGAGCAACTAAGGCGGTCCGAGCTGCATCTCGGCCGTATCATTAAACGGACAACTGTTCAACTGTTCATTGAATGTTTATATTCTTGACGCACACGCTGCATTAAACGTATTACCCTTTCATATGTATTTCATTTAATGTATCGGACCTTTCATGTACAGCCTAAGGGCTATAAATACCTTGTATCATCCTCATTCAAGGGGGCCGGAATTTCTTGAGAGAATTTGTAATCAAGAATTCCACAAACAATCAGCAATAACATAACAGTGGACGTAGGCTTTATTCCTAGCCGAACCACTTTAAAAATCTTTGTCTTATTTATTTATCTGTGATTGAATAATTAGAGCGATCTAGTTTTTTACATCAACATGAACGTTTATAATTTCCATCTAATGGATTTGGCATGTACTCCATGCATTATCTAACAGATTCAACAATAACATAAGACTCCGTAATGCATCCTTCAACATACCGTTTATTACTAGGCGTAGCTTTGAAATCTTTCAGCGTCCTATTGGTATAAGGTAGTAAAAATTAATAACAAGTAATATTTAACTTGAATCATGCATATTTTATATATTAAAAGATAAAAGAAAGTTCACCTTTCAAATGGATACATCCAATGATCGTTGGTTTGTCCACAAACCAAGATGTCATTTGCTAGAGGCACAGTGAGGTGAATGCCAATATAAAAAAATGTAGGTGGGAAATATTTTTCCAAAATGCATATTGATTCAACAACCATGCATTTGACGCTTTGGATATTTTATTGAATTAGGATCTCATGTTAAAGAATAAACTTAATTGTCGGATTTCTGTTCTCAAATCTTGATGTTTCGAAAAGGCATGTTGGAGCAACATGGGTAATAAATGTCCCATTGTGACATGACTTCAATGAGTGCATATATGAGGGACTAAGACTTACTACATTGCTCAAGTCAGATGAAAAACTCGTAGGAAGATTTAAGTCCTTAAAAAAATTGGCATAATTGTCTTTTTTTCTTCTTTATCTAAGATAAATGGTATTATTGGTTTTTTTCTCTTTTCCAGTTCGTCCATAAACTTGAATCCATTTACTGCTATGTATGCCCATGTCCTTCGTATCCAATCGCCCATTTTCAGTATTCTTTATTTTATTAGCATAAAAAATTGTGTTTATTAAATATTCTACAACATTCTTCTCGGTGTGCACAACAAGGACATATTGAACTTGATGATATCACCAGTATTCCAAGTCAAATGAAATGGATTTTTATATCAAGCCTTTTAACTTCACATTGTCACATTCATTCACATTATTAGACTTTCGCTTCTTACCAGGAACTTTTGAGACTTTTCCAGGTACATACTTGATTTTTTTTAACTTCTCCATAATAACATCTCCATTTAATCAAACTGAGGGATGTCCATGTTCTGGTGTCATAAGTCCTAAACCTCTACCACTCTTAAATGGATAATCGTTGTTAAAAAAACATACGATACTTTGTGTAAACTATCTTCATGATGTGTTCTAGTCGAATGGATGCAGTGTCATCACCACAAATAGGACATGTTTTGTTACCATGTGCTATACACCTAGATAAGTTCCCATATGCGGGAAATTAATGAATCCCCCACATCAACATAACTCTCAACGTAAAACGCTGCATTTTGTGCATGTCAAAAGCTGGAACTACTTACCATAATTGCTTTAACTCATCTACTAACGGTTGAAGAAAAACATCAACGTCTTGACCTGGTGCCTTTAGCCCACGAATCAATAGAGACAGTTTGGAACTCACGTTTCAAGCACAAAGAAGGGCCCATTTATGAGGCACAGTCATGACAGGCTAATAATTATAGTTGTTAGACTGAATACTGAGGGGTTTGAACTCATCTGTTGCTATTGCAAGCCAAACATTGTGACCTTCTTTGATAAAATCGGGCCATCTACTTTTTAAACTCCTCTACTGGGGTGAGTCATAAGGACGTCGCTGATAATCATATTAACTTGTTGCTCGATGCTGATATGTCATTTCATGCGCTATCCATGGTATAGTATACAATATCACTAGCCTTAGAATTAAAGGGAAATGTCTCAACACTTTCATTGGTTCTATGCATAACCTTTTTCCTTTCCTTGTTGTCACTGCATATCTCGATTCTCCACACTAAGGACATTCCTCAAAATCTTCATCGTTTTTCTAATACAACATACATTTGTAGCAAGCATGAATGCAATTTGCTTTCATCCTTAGGCCTTTCATCATTCTCTTCATGTGCGAATACTTTTCTAGAATGTGTTTTCTTTTGGAAGCCACCTATTTAGGACCGATAAGAGAGCGATCATGTCATTTCCTGACCAATTCCACAATTGCTGAGAGTAGTCCTAGGACTATAACATGAAGGGCATATTTTCTCAATCGCTAATCTACTATACTCATTATACTTTTAATTATTGACATACGATTTTTCAAAAAATCATGCCAAGTCAGGTTCTACACAATGTTGTTCGTGCACCCCATAACATGTGTCAACTAAGTTTCAAAGATTTTCATTCTCAATGTTCTCATATTTAACATGTCGTTCACATTCAACAGGTTCTATTAAGGTATTTGAAGAGTTCGAGGATCGTGTTTCGCCACGTAAAACCCATGTAGTATATGTCATGTCTATACCATGCCTAATCAAATGACTGATGATATTTAACGCACTGAAACATTTCTTATTTCGACATTTAACACCCAGACAAGGAAATGTCAAGAACGGATGACCACTGTTTGCAATTGTAAAATCAAGAAAGGATGTAACTCCATTTGTGTACACCTTGCTTACTCTATTCATCTTATTCATCCACTATTTGTTCAATGTCTGTGACATTATGCACTACTGAAAAATTCATGATTACACACAAGTTCTATGATAATATATAAAAACAAAATGATTGGTACACACACACACATAAAATCACAACTAGAATAAAAATGTGGTACATTACAAGCTTTAAAATAAGAATAATGTATAAATACCAAATATCATTACTTTTTAACTGTCACATTAGGCTCAATAGTAAAATGGGTACAAACATTATGCTAAACTGAGACCGAATGCATATCTAAGATCAATTTTCTTCTTAGAGAGGCATTATCGATTACTTCTAGGAAAGAAAATTTTATAGCATCAACAAGTATTCATTCATTCTAGGTGAATTCCCAAATGACAATGCTATGACACGAGTTAACAATTCCAAATGACACTAAAACAGAACTTACATGGGGTCAGACCAAAGTAGAGCCGATAAACAAAAGTTGCTTTATCTCTTCGAATAAAACACTAAATCAGAGTATCAGGTGGGCTCGGCTATATGAGTTTGAAAAGAGGAAAAAATAGCACAAATAAGATTATATTCATATAAAATTACCGACCAATGATGTATACATAACCTACTAAACAAATCAATTTCACATATCAAATCATGTTTTATGAAATGCAATAATTATTCATTAAAAGTATGTTATGAATTAATATCACATCAATTCATATTCAAATTAGCGAGTTTCCCCAAACAGAGATTCCCTACTACATCATCGGCGTATAAATGATGCACAACCCTAAATCACTACTGCTGCTACTACTACAAGGGATCCACGTTCACATCTTGTGTTTCCAAACATATTATCGCAATATATGATGGCCTACCATTCATATCAGATGCTATTTGATACCAATCAATAAAATCTCAGTCAAGTAAGAAAGTGAAAATAAAATTATTGAATTTGCACCATAAATGAAGATAAAATTACCTAGATAGAATGGATTACCAAATTCACCCACAAAAATTATCAAATATACAAAAAATGACCAAATACACCCTACAAATAAACTTATTCAACCAAAAAATGAAAAATCATATGCAAGTATATATAACTGGATATATTACGAAAATCAATCAACATTAAATTGCTGAGTTGTAGGGATAGGTTCACTGGGAAGTATTAGACTGTTGAACTTGTTGGGTTGGATGCAGGGTTTTTTTGGAAACAATTTTCAGGTGCTAAGACGCTATTAGCTGCGATGAGTCATCATCTCCCAACAAATAGAAAGGTTTAACTGTCGCCATTTTTGTTATTTTTCCTAGCCAACAAGAACCCTAATTTATTGAGGTTGTGACTTTAGGGGGTGAAAACTCTAGTTTTGATTTGGGTCCATTATCCATATTACCAAATAAATAATGATAACTAAATAGGTGACCAAAATTACCTGCTTTAATGAAATGGGGAAGGCGAGCCTCACTTTCTTCAACGACAGTCAAACGGGGGGATATGAATTCTTCAAATGAAATGGGGAAGAAGGTGAGCGTCGCTCAGATAGGGAAATTTGAGATCAGAAGAGATCATTATTCTTTTTTATTGTACGAAAGCGACCCTCGCTCACAGAGAACCCTAGGGGCTCGTTTGGTTCGAGGTTTGGAAAGGGAATTTAGGATTCCTGGAATTTAAAATTCCCCTCATTTAGAATTACAATGTTTGGTTAGAGATTTAAGGGGGAACTTAGAATTCCTGGAATTTAGAATTCCCACGAAATTGGATTCTCATTTGCCCTCAAAAATGGGGGTAATCCTATATTCCCGGACATATTACCTTACTTTTGTGGTGAGACAAAAATATCATTTCACATAAACTCATAAGTACACTTTCTCTCTCTCTCACACACACACACACACACACACACACATACACACACACACACACACATACTCACTCTCTCTCGCACACACATAAATATACACACTCTCTTTCTCTCCCACTCACACACATGCTCTCTCTATCTCTCTCACACACATAAACACTCTCTCTCACACACATACACATACACATACACATACACATACACATACACATACACATACACATACACATACACATACACATACACATACACATACACATACACATACACATACACATACACACACTCTCTTTCTTGAATTTTTTTTTATGTGTTCAACGACATCAAGTTTTGATGTCGTCCAATCACACGGTTTTTTAAGAAGTGTTCTCTCACTTCATTTAATGATTCATTATCTCATATTCAAGTGACGTTCTCTCACTTCATTTAATAGGAAATAAAATAGTTTACACCATTTATATATGAAAAAAGAATGACATTTTTGTACTATAACATTTTTTCTTTAATAATAGTTTTTATATATAAAAATATTACAAAAATGTTTAAATGTTTTAAAACTCTTTTTTTTAAAATAAAAAAGTTAAAAAATAATTTTCTATATAAACTATTAAAAATGTTTTAAATATGTACTTTTTTAAAAAAGTTAAAAAACGTGTTTTTTAAAACTGTTTTTCATATATAAACATTTTTTTAATATATTAATAGTGTTTTATAGATTAAAACTATAAAAATATATATTAAATGCTTCTTTAAACTGATTTTTTTTAAATAAAATGTTAATATATATTTCTAATATATAAAAAATAGTTTTTTTAATGTTTTTCGCCATTCAAAAAACATGTTTTTGTACAAAAAAAAATGCAAAAAAAACTGTTTTGTTAAACAGTTTTTATATATAAACAGTTTTTTTTTTGCATTTTTTTTGTTGTACAAAAATAGTTTTTTGAATGTTTTTATATTTCTAATAAAAACATTATAAAAAATTGTTTTTTATATATTAGAAATATAAAAACATTCAAAAAACTGTTTTTTTACAACAAAAAAAAATTATTTTTTTGCTTAAGGAAAAAAACGGAAAAAAATAACCATTTTTTACAACTTTATTTTTCAGGAAAGATTAATAAAAAAAGTTATTCAAAAACTTTTTTTTGTTTTTATTTAAAAACTGTTTTTTTACAACTTTATTTTTTTGTAAAGAATTAAAAAAAAGTTAATAAAAACTGTTTATATTTAAATAAAAGTGTAACAAAACACGTTTTTTTAAACTTTTTCAAAAAATAGTATATATTTAATATCTTTTTAACAGTTTACATAGAAGGGATTTTAGATGGCGGGAAAAAAGAATTCCTGCTTGAACCAAACAATGGAAAGAAATTGAAGATTCCAGGAACTTAGAATTCCTGGAATTATGAATTCCCATTCCCTTGCCAAACCTCGAACCAAACGAGTCCTAGATGATTTCGTTTAGCTTTTGTGTGTGATAGTCGGGGAATTTCTTTTGGTTAAGGGAAAATTAACCCTTTAAAAAAACATTCATAAAAATTGAACTAATATTAGGAACACTAACACGTAATTACTAATGGTAATTATAGTAATGGTATAATACTATTAGTAATAAAAAATAGTATGTTACTAATAGTGCAATTTGGTGTAGTGTATATTCAAGCTAAAATAATCAGTATACAAAATTTAAGCGATAACAACCATCTAGATGTGTGTTGGGATTTATGTGTGTGCCATGTGTTTGGTGGATTTTTTTGGCCAAGGAAATAATGAATGGCGTATGGATGTGTGACGGTTTTATGTGTGCGTACTCCATGTTCTTGAGATGGTCAGGGAGAAGGGGCACATGCCATTTTCTATTTAATGAATTAAGAGAATAATTAATTATTGAAACTAATAAGTTAATTAAAATGTGTTGTAAGGTTCCTGGCAATTGGTTGGTTATCATATACGCTAGATGACTGTGGATTTATCGCTTGTATATATAACTGCTTTTGAGTTATGTAGCTTTGGTGGCTTGTTGGGTTTTTACCTGTTTTATCCATATTAACCTCTTAGGTGTTAGGGATGGTCCGCATGTGTAGAATTTTTGAGAGGATAAAAATAAAGCTTGTAAGGACTTATTTTTCGTACTCCTCATTTTACATAGAGTCTGTCATATACCATTACAACCGACGAGAGAAGCTCACAATCATTTGTTTATGACGACAGATCCGAATCTCAAGTATCTTCAACATATGCGCAACATGAGGTACATTTTCATATAGAATGTGTTTAAGTTTCGTTAATGCTTTACTTTAGTATTGATATTTTTTTCGAAACTGTTTTTATCAAACTTAGCCATTTTTTCTAAGTCAAAATTATTTTTTGAAGACCTGTAGGATAGCTTTTAAAAATATTTTTTTTTCGTTCATGTCCTTCAAAGGACTGCTTCTAATGACATGTAATGTCATTTGATAGGTCGCTCGAAGGGTCATTTTTTGTTGCTTCAAACGACCACATACTATTTTACATTTTTAATGGTCGCTTCTTAGGTCATTAGTAACGATATCCAATGTCGTTCAAATGACATTGAGAAGTCGTTCCAACGACCTCCGTCGCCTCAAAAATTCGTTTTGCTATAAATACCTGTTTTAGAGACCTTTTTCATTAGGACTTTTGATGTATGAAAAATAAAAATCTGCAGACTTGTAGTGTTCATCTTTTATGGTTAAAAACCTAGTTTTTAATTCATCAAAACATCTCAATTCTTTTGTGAATCATTTGTGGAACCCAAACACTTCTTGGAAGTTTGTCTTTGTGGAGTGCCATCTCTACTGCTGGATTAGTAGTTCTCGCGTGAGCTGCTTGCTGATGACTGCAGTCATTGAGGTTATCGAAGGGATCTTTGTTGGTTACTAGGCATCGGTCTATGTGAGTTTTCTACGGAAAATTCATTGCAGATTTTGCTATGTAGTTGTAAGTTGCGATTTACGTTAGATACTGAAATAAAAGGTTTTACCTGAAATGGTTTTTTTCCCTAAAATTGTTTGTCCCTCGATTAATGATTGTTTGATTTGCATGCGATTTACGTTAGATACTGAAATAAAAGGTTTTACCTGAAAGGGTTTTTTCCCCTAAAATTGTTTGTCCCTCGATTAATGATTGTTTGATTTGCATATTTGATTTATATCACATAAATGCATGACTAGGGTTTAATTAATTTGGATCAAAGATTGACTCGAATTAAGTAAGTTTAAAATTAAAAATTTGCTAATTTAATAAATAATCAATATTATGTATTTACAAATTGGTATCAGAGCAAATTGCTCCAAGTTATCGAGTGATCCTGATTTTTTAAAAGCTTTTTCATCTGATACCTTTTGACTACTTCGATTGTCAAATTGGTATCAAAACAGGTTACTCTAATTTATTGAAATGATTCTTTTTCCGCAAAATTTTTATGATATCGATTTTTTTTTTAAATCTGATTTTGAAAATTTTCGCAATTTTATCGATGGAGAACTTATATAATCGGCTCCCCGTATTTGATGGCACAAATTATGCCTATTGAAAAGCCCGCATGAAATCTGGTTTAAAGGCTATTGATGAACGTGTCTAGACTGTTTGTGAAAGAGGGTGGACTCCTCCCACTGTCACCGTCCATAATGTCACCAATCCCAAACTCATGTCAGACTGGAGTTGATTTAAATGGAGTCACTCTTTTCGAGGTTTCTTTAAGTGAGCAGTTGATCGTCGTAGGTCGAGAAAAGAGTGAATTTGAATCCCGTGTGTCCCAACTCGAGAGAGATCTCGAACATGATCGGGAGGTCAAGGTTACTATATAGGACACATCTAATAAGGTTGGAAAGATGCTCCTCGGTACCGCTTTGGGTAATGTTGAGAGATTAGGAATAGGTTATGACGGTGCGTCTACTTTCCATGCTGCACCCGGGTCGGTTCCCTAATTTGTGATAGATCTATATGGCTCTCAACCTAACCCACCTAGGCATAAGGTTACAAATAGGAGAGTGCGTCTTAGAAATTTTGAGAGAGGTGTTCCTAGGCCCACGTATGTTTGCTCCCATTGTAATAAGAGAGGAGACCAAAAGGAATTTTGTTTAAAATTGGGTAGTGTGTCATATAGATTTTTGCCATGTGTTCCCACACATGATACTTTGCATGATCCTGCACACCACATGAGAGAGTTTGCACATATTCGAGAGCAAGTTAAGTTTTTAGTCAAAACTTTACATGATTTGATGGATGTTTTTTATAAGATGTCCACCTTTGAAAAACTCCACCGCACCTAATGGTTGTGGTTAGACTTGTTCGCTAGCATAGGATGATTTTCATGATGATATTTTATGCCTATTGCTAGTATGTACAACCTTTGTATTTATCTTTTCCATTTTTGATATATTTTTTGAAAAACCCAAAAAGATATTATTTTTTGAAAATTTTTGGAAAATTACAAAAAAAAATTCTTTTTTTGAGAAAAAACTGAAAAAGCCAAAAAGATTTTATTTTGATAAATTTTTTGGGAAAAGACAAAAGGATTTTTGTATTTCGTTGTACACCATTTATGGATGGACATTTAGGATGACCAAGTCACAACATCATTCCATATCCATGTGACTGTTTGATGTTGATTTGAGACGATACATCATTTCATCCTTGTGCTTTACCATATTTGGGGTCATTGAGATGTGATTAGTTGTTACTTCCTACATATTTGACTTATAATTTCCTTTAATGCGCACTTGCACGAATTTATTTGATTATTTTACTTGTCTATCACATGTTGGTCGAGGTGTTTTCATCTCAATCCTGTCTTTAAAATGAACCATTTGCGATAAAACTTGACAATGAAAGTAGTGCATGTAAGAACCGTTGCCCGTGAGGATTTATTTAAAATTTGAAAAAATGATGAGTGAACACGGGAAAAAGGCTCCGAGAGAATAATAATATCGTCATGGAAGCCACCGTTTGAAAAGATTATGAAAAAAATTAAGGCAATAAAAAGATAATATGCCAAAAAGGGGCCAAATAGTTTTGTTTGATCACCTCAATAAAAAATTATGATCATTATTATCTTTGAGGGAGTTTGGTTGAAAATATATAACAACAGGTTTGCACGTCCTGAAAAAGTCTTGAAAATGCATTACATATTTTTATACGTTATTGGTGTAGAAATTATTTTAGGCTTTGATGTGTTGATTAGATTGAGTCGATGTCATTTAAATTCAACGTTTTTACACCTAAGGACGATTTTGGGTTCATTCTTTAGGACTTTCCATATTCATCGTGCACATATGTTATGTACGTTTGAGTTCATTTTACCATTGAATATGTTCACTCCCATTCATTCCGTTTCCACGATTTGGTTATCTTAGTGTAAATTCATGGTGTGTGTTGTTTATGTAAATTTTCCTTGCTTGAAAATTTTGAAAAATCAAAAAGAGATTATGGAGTCTTTTGAATATCCTTGCATGAGCGTAGTTGATTTATTCGTGATGATTTTCTATACTTGTCGTGACACTCCATGCTTATTTTTGTTTATTATTTTCCTTTTCTATTTTGGACAAATAAAAAGGGGGAGAACGAATTATGAACTATGGGGAAGTGCAAGTTTGAATTATGGGGGAGATCTGAGATTTACTTGATTTGATTAATGTTTATCTCATTTCAAACTCGATACATCACAAAGGTATTTGCTTTGTTTATTTTGTGTAGGACTTTGATGATATCATTTGGAAAGCACATAAAACACGAACAAGGAAAGCAAATAAATTTGACCAACATATTGTTGGATTTTTTTAAGACTTACTTTTTTAGTATATTTTTGACTTTTTGGTTGCATGGGAGGGTATTAGATTTATATATCACTTTATTGATAATTCAGATTTTTTTTATTTTGTATCGGCATAGACATTGGGGGAGATTTGTAAGGACATATTTTTCGTACTCCTCATTTTACATAGAGTATGTCCTATACCGCTAAAACCGTCGAGAGAAGCTCACAATCATTTGTTCAAGACGACAAATCCGAATCTCAAGTATCTTCAACATATGCGTGACATGAGGTATAATTTCATATAAAATGTGTTTAAGTTTCATAAATGCTTTACTTTAGTTTTAGGATATTTTTCGAAGCTATTTTTATCAAACTGAGGCATTTTTAATAGTCAAAATTATTTTTTGAAGACTTGTAGGCGAGCTTTTTAAAATATTTTTTTTTCGTTTATGTTGTTCAAACGACATAGCAATGTTGTTCAAACGACATTGACAAGTCTTTCAAACGACTGTTTAGACCGACATGCAATGTCGTTTGATATGTCGCTCGAAGGGTCGTTTCTTTGTTGCTTCAAACGACCATATACTGTTCTAAATTTTTAATAATCATTTCTTAGGTTGTTAGTAATGACATCCAATGTCGTTCAAACGACATTGAGATGTCGTTCGAACCACCTCCGCCTCCTCAACAAATTTGTTTTTCTATAAATACCTGTTTTGGAGACTTTTTTCATTAAGACTTTTGATACACGAAAACTACAAATCTGCAGACTTTTAGTCTTCATCTTTTAGGGTTAAAATCCTAGTTTTTGGTTCACCAAAACATCCCAATTCTTTTGTGAATCATTTGTGGAACCCGAACACTTCTTGGAAGTTTGTTTTTATGGAGTGCCATCTCTACTGCTGGATTAGTAGTTCTTGCGAAATTGCTCGCTGATGACTGCAGTCATTGAGGTTCTTGAGGGGATCTTTGCTGGTTACTAGGCTGTGGTCTATGTGAGTTTTCTGCGAAAAATTCATTGCACATTTTTCTATGTAATTATAAGTTGTGATTTACGTTAAATAGTGAAATAAAAGGTTTTACCCGAAAGGTTTTTTTTCCTGAAATTTTTTGTCCTTCGATTTGTGATTGTTTGATTTGCATATTTGATTTATATCACATAGATGCATGATTAGGGTTTAATTAATTTGGATCAAAGATTGACTCTAATTAAATAAGTTTGAAATTTTGAAATTTACAAATTAAATAAATAATCGATATCATGCATTTACAAAGTTGAATGCTTTGATACGAATATGAGAATGCAGAAATAAATGTTCTCGGCAAGGATGGTCACAATAAAAATTCTATTTTTGTGTTTTCATCAATTTAATATTCCAAGCATACAAAACCAATTTTAAATTAGTTATGAAGGCAAATATGTGTTAAAATCAATATGAATAAACTACGGATTTAAGAACACAACGATTGTGGAAAAATACCTTTTGGGAAAAACCTTTTATTCAAAACTTCGGAATTATTACAAGACATTTGACTTACAAACTACTTAATAACCACTACAAGCATAACGCGCTGTTCTATGTAAATCTATAAAGAATACCACTTGTCTTCAAGCAGTCCACAAGCGACAGACTCGCTCTCGGTATCTACTAATTAGCCACAACTTTCTTCTTCAGCCTGATCCCTACGGGTTCACTAGTCAGCCATGGAGTACCTCTCCATAAGGTGTATGCAAGGATACTAAACTTTCTAGGGTTTAAACTGATTCACAAAACTATTTTGGGAGTGCAAAGTGTGAATCTAAAAGTATTTTGGTAACACAAAAAGTTAAAAGTTTTAAAACAAATATTCAAAAAGTGTTCATTAAGAAAACTTTAAAAATTTGGAGTTAAAACAAGTATTTATAGACACGGTACAAATTTTGAGGCGACGTCTACTTCGAACGAAAATAAAACTCGTTCGAATGTGAGAAGCATCTCGGTAAAACCAAATTCCAAGTCGTTCAAACGATAAGGCTATCTTGTTTGAACCAACTTCAAACGACCTTCAAACAATGTAAAACATTGCTACCTCGTTAGATGCTCGTTCAAACAAACAATCCTTTTCGTTTGAAGACTTCTAACGAGGTTAAAAAATTAATATTTTTATTTTAAACTTAAAATATTCTTGCCTCATTTTTTTCAGAAAAATAGCATAGCATATAACTTTATGAAAATTTTTAAACTCCTAAAAGCTTTATACCTTGTTGAGATGTAGCAAAGTCTTCAAACTTAGAGATGCTCGAGTTTGATTTATCATGACAGTGTGTGATGATTTGTAATGGGATATGCCAATATAGCCTAGACTATAAAAAAGGCCTATACCATGAATAATATAAGAAAAAATATTCTTACGAATCTCCCCCTTGGCTATTCGGGTACAAAACAAACAAACATAATCGAACATCAAATTAAAATAAAAAATCCATTATGACAAAAATCCTAACACCCTCCCAAACCCTAGAAGTGGTATGGCATAAGACATTGTCTTCAAATCTCCTTGTGTTTCTCCCTTTGGAAACTTTGTCTTCACTCGATGTGTCTCGATTTTCGCTTTAAGTACCTACACACACGAGACAAAGAAATATACCTCGTGACACATTGAGTTTGAAAAAGAAAATAAAAACTTTAATTAAAATCTCCCCCATATATAAAACTCATTAATATCAATTTTTAATTTACTCACCCTTTTATTTTTATCCAAAATAGACAAAGGAGTATAAACATAAACTGTAAAGCAGAGCATCACGAATGCAAAGAAGATATCATCACAAAGGATATAAATCAAGCGTAAAATAAGATATCATTACATGCTCTTATGAATGATAATCTCGAAGACAAACACAACCCATTATTTTTGAAAATTTTCATTTTTTCAGAATAATGTAAATTTTACAAATACAACATGATACCATATAAAATATATTTAAAATATACCAAAGAAAATTTGGCACACATATATAGGTATAAATGACCACAAAACACGATACAAAACACATAAGCTTTACGCACTAGCATAATACCGATGTGTCTAAACATGTGGGATGCAATGAATGGGCGTGAACTAGATAGAAAAGAATTATGATCCAAACACTCAAATATGTTCAAAAAGTTATAATTGGCCGCAAAACTTTATTAAACTAAGATTTAGCCTCAAGTGTCAAATAAAGTTTAACTTAATGAACAAACAAGCATAATGTATACAAGTCTAGAATGTTGATAATTTTACAAATCAATAGCGTCATGACAAAATAAGCATAATAGGATTCATTGTGCAAATCTATTGATCTTCAACTAAACTCCCTCAAAAGATAAACATAAATCATATTTCATTCTTTTTCTTTTCTTTTGAAGATATTTACTTTTTGAATGATGTAACAACCTAAACTATTTTGTCCCCTTTTTTACAAGTTTTATATTTTTATTACCCTTATTTTTTCTTGGGCTCTTTTCAACGGTGGCTTTCACGCAAAGTCAACCTGTCTTTTACAGCCCTTTCCCGTGTACATTCATTTCTTTTATCAATACTAAACAAATCTCTCACGGGCAACGATCTTACATGCACAAATCCCCCACAGTAAAAAATTATATAGATGACAAAATTGATGGGAAAACATCTCACAAAGCTCAAATATACATGTGAAGTTGTCGATTAAAATGCTCGTGCATGTGTGTGCGGAGGCATATACATAGTTAAATCCATAGCGCAAAGCAAGTTCAACATAACTCCATAAATATAGTTAATATCAATAAAAGTATTTAGAGTCATAACCAGATGTCCTAGCCACATGGAAAGTGTAGACTGAATTAAAATTCAAACACATCAATATGCCATACCAAATGTATAAAACTACAATACACACAAAACCCGATTTATTTATATTTTTCAAAAATTTATCAAAATAAAACCTTTTTGTATTTTTCCAATGTGACTCAATAAAAGAAAAATATAATACAAAAGATACACATGTCATAACACAAGCAAACATATGTCATGAAGAACAACTAGAGTATGGCAAACAAAATCATAAAAGCAATCATCCATTAGATATAACATGTGAAGAATCATGTGCAAGCATGCGAGAATCAAGCAGTCTAACATCTAGCACCTTCAAAACAGATTTCCTAACCCAAGTATATGTATAACTAATGCATCGGGATTCGAGTGCCAAGGGGACACTGGACTTAAACTTCCTAAGTCCTCTTCCGAGATCGAAACAAAACACCCCAAGGTGATCTTTATAACCAAAATTTGAACATGTGTAAACTTGCGGAATGTTACCTATGTGTTGACCTTTTCAAATATCCTGAGATGGAGTTGACCCTCTAGAACAAACAATGGTCTCGACTTTGTCACTCGAAGCCTTAGAAAAATGGGTGCCGTTACCATTACTACTAAAACTACTCGAGTCTTTTAAATCATCTTTTAACTTCAAAATTTTAGACTCGAGCAAAGCATCTGACTCTTCAAGTTTTATGGACCCCTTATTCATATTTTTAATCATTCCTATAAGGTTATCTCGCTGCCCCTTAATGCTAGCAAACTTATCCCTAAGTGTCTTCTCGCGTGCCCTCAATTATAAAATCAGTTTATTACTATCCTCATTGTCACTCATAAATACCCTAGAAATTTTAGAGTTTTATAATTCCTTCTTTAACAACCAGACTCTATCATCACTCCCCTTCATGGACAATTCTAATTTTTTTACTCACGATCCATGTCCACAAGCTTCTCATGAAAGAAATCTCTATGAGTTTGAATAGTTTGCAAAAGATCAGTTGCTGCTTTTAAACAAAAAAATTCTTTTTCAAGAATCTCAATTCTTTTAGCAAACTTCAAATTCAAACGATTTAAGTCATCGAAACTATGGGAATCCATCGAGAGGAAAGTAAATAAGTCAACACCAAAGAGATAAAATAAACCCCCCAAACTAAACAAGGATCTATAAATAAATTAGTGCAGTCCGCTCTGATACCACTTGAGAGGGTAAAAATAAAGTTGAATGCTCTGATACCAATATGAGAATGAATAAATAAATGTTCTCGGAAAGGATGGCACAATTAAAAATTCTATTTTTGTGTTTTTATCAATTTAATACTCCAAGCATACAAACCCATTTTAAAACAAATTTTAATCTTTGATTAAATTAGTTATGAAGGCAAATATGTGTTAAAAACAATATAAATAAGCTACGCATTCAAGAACTCAATGATAAAAAACTTTTATTTAGCACTAAAAAAAGATTACAAGACAATAGACTTACAAACTACTTGATAACCACCGTAAGCATAGTGCGATAATCTTCGTAAATCTGTAAAGAATACCACTTG
Source organism: Sambucus nigra (assembly GCA_949130495.1). Lineage (NCBI taxonomy): Eukaryota > Viridiplantae > Streptophyta > Magnoliopsida > Dipsacales > Adoxaceae > Sambucus > Sambucus nigra. The sequence goes on along the minus strand of OX422213.1, from coordinate 657,524,124 downwards.
TCTCTAAGTAGTCCACAAGCGACAGACTCTATCTCGATATCCACCAATCAGCCTCAGCCTTCTTCTCCAGCCGTGATCCTTCTGGGTTCACAAGTCAGCCATGGAGTTATGACACCTCGCCTAATTAATTATCGGGTGATCAGTCCTTGATCAATTAATTTCAGAATATCAAGTTGGTCCAGATAATGCATCACTGTCGAAAACTCAAATTTTAATTTAACAAAAACTAACAACCTAATATTTAAAAATGGCGATGTCCAAATTTTATCTTTTTACTAACCAATATAAAAAAGAATACCAACAAATGCCATGCATCACAGTAATGTAAATAAAGTATAACCGAAGTAAAATAAATGACTGGAGTAAAACACATCCAGATACAATCCCATACAATAAACCTAATAAAAGGAAATCAAATCTAAGAGAGAATGTAAAACAACTAAATCTCTGAATGTAAACAAGAGAAAGGACGACATGTCCAAAAAAATAGATAACTGGGAAAGAAAGGATATACTGAGTCATCTACTAGCAATTGTCCTGCACCTTCCACAGTAGCTACAACATGGCAACTGAATAGAGTCTCCTAGGGCTGGTGTCCCTGTGGCTGGGCACCTAAAAATAATAGAACAATAGAAGTATATACAGAAAAACGGGTCAGAGCCCGAGTTGAAAATAATTTAAAATAGCAAGTGCTTAAATTGATTCAATTAACACAATTATTATTCAAGTTACCTTAGCGTACTCACTTGAGATACTCACCCCTCGATCTATTGTGCACTCCTAACGAGCCTAACTACCCATACTAGTCATGATACCCTGACGGGATACTAAGTACACCCTATTATGCTGGAAAGACTCCCTAAATAACTCAAAGTCGAAGTACTTACGATTTCGATTTAGGTTTAGAATTACTTTAGTTTATTCACATATTCTTCTAATTGCCCAACTGATAATACCATAAGTACACAATTAAAAAATAGAGTCATCAACATAAGACACCAAACAGGATTTCATTATACACGATATTCTCTTTATGTATACATATCAATTTATATACAAATATAACAGTATTGCACCCCTGGTTGAGAAACCCTTAGTGCTACGCATACTCGGCTATCTAATCCCATTGCAACGCTCACGCATAGAGGACAATAGGTTCAATCTCTCGAGAACCAATAAAAATACAAACACCTATTGGAGGCGAACATAGTCCCAAGCCGATGGGCTACGCACATACCTACACACCCATACGACCATCATCACTATCATTCTCATGGATAGCCTATACCTAGGTTCCATGCTCTAGTGGTACGACTCTAAATCCCCCGAAGGCACACAAGATCCGGTCGTCCATAACGCGTTAACCTCCGTTCGATAGCCAGTAGCTAGGTATGTCATACACACAATATTTTGAGCAATAAGCATACACACAACTTATATAATTTCATTGGCTTTCCTGTAGCCTAGTATTTGTAGTACGTAATATATCCCATATTATCCCCCGTACTTTATTCGTATGTATTCTCCTTTTTATTTTCGCATCTCTCTAATTTTATAAATTTTCATACCTTTCGAGGTTCGACATATTCTCCGCTCACTAATAAATATAAATTTTAAGTCACTCGACATTCATACAAGTCTAACACTCATTTAAATAAGCCTACGGGAAGTTTGAAAAAAAATCGGGCCTTAAGAGTCATTCTGGAATCTCGTTAGAAGACCCAGTAATTCTCGTTCGAACGAGGGTCATTCGAACGAATTCCCCCCAACTTCGAACGAACTACCAAAATTGTTAGAAGGGTCACTGGAAACTCGTTAGAAGTCTCGTTCGAACGACCTGGGCTGGACTTCTAACTAAATTTCTGAAGTTGCCCAGTTCATCTTCAAAGTTCGTTTTCTAAATTTTCTCCTCTTCAATCTAAACCTAAACCCATTCCAACCCAAGTACAAGGTTTCCAAACTGCTCTAAGTCACCCTAGAACACTTCTTAGCATAGTTTAGGGGTTAAATCCTTTTAATCATCAACTAATTTCAACAAATTCCTAAATTTTCCCATGAGTCATAGTAACATAAACCCAGAATTATAAATCTATAAAAACCCCATTTTTATTTCGTGATTAACATCTAATTCACCAAATTTCACAATCCTGATAATGGGAAAAATCCTCTACATGAAAACCCCCATTAAATTTCTAAGATTCCTACACAATCTCAATATAAGTAAACCAATTTTGATATTAATAGTTCAAAAACCTCAACATATATTAACAAGAATAGTAAATGCTAAGAAAAAGAGAAAGATAATCACTTGCCTTAATATGAACTTATGATTTGTGGGTTGAAATTTGTATAGGAACGATCCTCTTGACATGATCTACGCGTTGGTGTACTTTTTGGTGTGAAAGCTTGAGTTCTTGGCTTAGGTCTCTAATAGAGTCTTCTTCTTCTTATTCCTTGGTTATCTCTCTCTTTTCCTCTCTTTCTCACGTAGGTTGAAACTAACTGTCCACTAACCCTAAAAGCTTTTAATTAAACCCAATTTTCGTCCATTTAATTACCCAAAAATTCCAAAAGACCAAAATACCCCTCTAGAGTGTCGTTTTGGGCTAAAATGTACCGAACTCCAATTTAAATACCCGAGTAGTGTTTTCTGACCTTCTAGACACTCTGGCACACTCAAAATTATCACATTCGAGTTAAAAAAATTACCTTTTAAACGCCCAAATACATACTAGTGACCCGACTCATACGCGTCCCAAATATTTATAACATAACTGCCGTGTATCTCATCCCCGGCCATAATATTATTTCAACAACTACTAATTCTCATCACGCTAGTAATTATTATCATAAAATCGAATTAATGACAATTTAAATTCCCCCCCTTTAATTTAATTAATCCCCATTTCCCATAATTTCGTAAAAATAAAAATGCGTAAAAATACGGGGTATTACATACTTCCCCCCTAATAAAAGAATTTCGTCCCGAAATTCGGAAAAGAATATATGTATACCTGGCAAGAATAACTCTGGATAACGTTCACACATGTCATACTCGCGCTCCCAGGTTGATTCCTCAACATTATGGTGCCGCCACTGAACACGTACTAGTGGTACTATTTTCGATCTCAACTTTCTCTCGTTACGATCTAGAATAGCAACCGTCCCCTCCTCGTAGGAGCTATTAGGCTGTAAGTCTATATATTACAACGCAATGTGGGTGTGGGCCAAATCATCTCGAAGAAATCTCCTCAGCGAAGAGATATGGAACACGTCATGGACTCTATGCAAGTGCTCCGGTAACCCAAGTCTATAAGCAACTGGCCCAATCCTCTCGATAATGGGGAATGGCCCTACATACCTAGGCGCCAAATTTACCTTCTTCCAAAAATGCATAACTCCCTTCATAGGAGACACCCGAAGTAACACCTGATCTCCAATGTTGAACTCGCAAAAATACTGTTTGTCATCAGCGTAACTTTTCTGTCGATCCTGAGCGACTCGAATACAGCTCCGTATCAACTCTATCCTCACCGAAGTATCCCGAATCACTTCCGGTCCAAGTAGCTTATTGTCCCCCACCTCTAGCCAACATGCTGGGAAACGACAAGGTCTACCGTATAGTGCCTCGAATGGAACCATACCGATAGTAAACTGGTAGGAGTTGTTGTAGGCAAACTCCCCTAGTGGAAGGTACTGCTCCCAACCTCTGCCAAAATTAATGATGCACATACGTATCATGTCCTCCAATATCTGATTCGTTCGCTCGGTCTGACCATCCCTCTACGGGTGATAGGCTGTGCTCAGTTGCAACTCCGTACCCAATGCCTCCTGAAAACTCTCCCAAAATCGAGACACAAACACCTTATCTCCGTCAGACACGATATTGAGAGTTACTCCGTGGAGTCTCACTATTTTTTCTATGAATATCTGGGCGTACGGTCCCGTGGTGTAGTCTACCTTAGTTGGCAGAAAGTGGGCTACCTTGGTCAACCGATCTATTATCACCCATATTGAATCGTGACCCCTCTGCGATGTGGGTAATCCCGTGATGAAATCCATGGAAATTCTCTCCTATTTCCACTAGGAATCTCTAATGGATGTAGAAGTCCCGTCGGTCTCAAATGGTCCACCTTTACCAACTGACAAGCGGTACATTTCGAGACGAAATCGATAATATCCTTCTTCATCCCGCTCCACCAGTACTGTCTATGCATATCCTGGTACATCTTATCCCTACCGGGATGTATCGTAAATCGAAAACCGTGCGACTCTGTCATCACCTTGTGTCGTAAATCTTCACCCTCGGGAACAACCAACCTTCCATTAAAATGTAGACCCCCGTCTGAACCTACGGTGTGAGACTCAGCCCCCTCGGATAGAAACTTCACTATCTAACTTTGGCAGAACGGATCATCTGCCTGAGCCTGTACTACACCAGTAATAATCTGGGGTATAACCGTCATCACTGACATAAATGATCAAGCCACCACATCCTGGTTCCCTAACTCCTTCCATTTTACTTTCCACACCTCGGCCACTTCATCGACTAGCCTACGGCTCAATGCGTTTACTACCATGTTAGCCTTCCCCAGGTGGTATTGGATATCAAATTGATAATCCTTCACAAACACAAGACACCGACGTTGATGCATATTTAACTCCTTCTGCGTGAAGAGGTATTGTAATGACTTGTGGTCTGTGAGGAAATGAAATTTCTCCCCTATAAGGTAATGTCTCCAAATCCGAAGTGCAAACACCACCACCGCCAACTCTAAATCGTGGGTGGGGTAGTTCCTCTCGTGAGTCTTAAGCTTACAGGAAGCATAAGCTATAGCATGATCCTCCTGCTGCAATACACCTCCAAGTCCTAATAAGGATGCATCAATGTAGACTAGATACTCCACTCTCGGCTTGGGTAATGCTAGCACTGGTGCTGAGGTTAACTTATATTTTAATTCATTAAAGTCTAACTGACAGGGCATCACTCCAGATATACGGCACCCCTTTACAAGTCAATTGTGTCAACGGACCCGCTATCTTTGAAAACCCTCGAATGAACCTTCTGTAGTACCTGGATAAACCCAAGAAACTGCGTATATCGGTTGGTGTCGTGGGCTGTCCCCATTCCCTCACCGCTGACACCTTCCCCGGATTCACGGATATCCCTCTATCGGAGATAATATGCCGCAAAAATTGAACCTCTTTCAGTCAAAACCCACATTTCTCGTATTTTACGTACAACTCATGCTGGCGCAGTATCTGTAAAACTTGTCTCAAGTGCTCGGCATGATCCTCCTTGGTCTGCGAGTAAACCAGAATGTCATCTATGAATACGATGACAAACTGGTCTAGGAACTCTCTAAACACCCTGTTCATAAAGTCCATGAACACGGTTAGGTGTTGGTTAGCCCAAAAGGCATAACCCTGAATTCATAGGAACCATATCTCGTCAGGAAGGCAGTCTTTAACACGTCCTGTTCCCTGATACGTAGCTAATGGTATCCCGATTTCAAATCATTCTTCGAGAAGAAATATGCTCCTCTCAACTGGTCGAATAAGTCATCGATTTGAGGCAATGGATATTTGTTTCGTATCGTGACCTTATTCAACTCCCGGTGGTCAATACATAACCTCAACGATCCACCCCTTTTCTTAACAAATATTACGGGAGCACCCCATGGTGAAGTACTCCTACGGATAACCCCCTGTCCTAACAACTGCTCAATTTGGTCACGTAACTCCCTCTTCTTTACTGGAGCCATACGATAAGGTGCGCGAGTGTATCTGGCGCTAAATTAATGACGAAGTCTATCTCTCTACTCGGTGGTAACCCCAAAATTTCCTGAAACACATCGGTAAACTCTCAAACTACTGGAATCAAATCGAGCGGTACCACAACCTCCGTAGAGGTCTCCCCCTCTATATAGTATAAATGAGTGGACGATCCTCCCTCAGAGCGAGGCATCGCCACCAGAAACATCTCTTGCCCGAGTATAGAAAAAACTATACTCTTACTATTACAATTAATCATGGCCCTATACCTGATAAGCCAATCCATCCCCACAATCGCATCATACTCGAACATGTCTAATACGAGCATGTCAGCGGGTAAGATAAACCTACCAATCTCTAAACCCACTCCCCGACAAATAAAGAAATAACGGAACCTCTACTCAACGGCGAACCCACATAAGTAACCGTACTCTCTGCTATATTAAATAATCCCGTAGTACGTACAAACCCCATGACAATAAAATAGCGTGTGGTTCTTGTGTCAAATAAAATGCTCCCCAAAGTCCCCTAGATAGAAAACATACCCTCAATCGCTGGCGGGTCCTGCGGTACTGCGGCTTGGTGCAGATTATAGACTCGTTCATACTGAAGCTACCCGTACTGAACTGGGGCGGCTAGAATGGGTGGCAGTGCTGCCATCTGTGGAGGTACTGGGAGTGCTACGGGAAATAACGGTCTCTGGGGCTCCTGACGAGTACACTGTTGCTAGCGTCTACCCTTCTGAGGGCTGTCCTAGCGTTTGTGGCCAGTATTTCCACACGTGAAATATCTCCCTGAGAAGGGTCCTCCCCTCTGTCCCTGCTATCTCCGGCCCTGATGGCCATTACCACCCCTCCATTGGCCATTTTGGCCCTGTTGAACTTGCTGTTGGCCCTGCTGGCCATGATGGCCGTGTTGGTCCTGATGGCCATGTCGAAAGCCTCCCTGCCCATGTCTAAAACCTCCTGACCTGAACCTCTTAGGATCCCCTTACTGGGAACCTTGATAACTGTGTCGATGCTGACCCTGGACTGCTTGTGCCCCACCGGCACCATTCCCTCATGCCCTGCCCTGCTAGCTGGACTCTCCCACTTTCTTAACCTCGGACAAGTGGAAACGGTGGTCTTGGCAGTGGAGTAGTGTTGCGTTGACTACATCTAAATAGGTGGCCAAGGAGAGATTGCCTATTAAATGCTGGCGAATCCTCCATGTCAACCCATGCATAAAGCGATGAATCTTTTTCTCTTCGGTCGGGATCTCACTCGGTACAATGTTGAGAAGATTAGTAAACTCTGCCTCGTATTCTACCACGGTCCTTCCCTCCTGCTTCAGATTTGCTAACTTTTGACTCATCTCTGTCTCGATAGCCAAAGGGAAGTACTTGCGGTCGAATCGCACCCAAAAGTCTCGAATACTGAGTGTGTCTCTCTCCTCAGCGGTGGTGATGTTCTCCCACCACTGCAGTACTGCCCCCACCAGTTTGAACGTGACCAAAATATGACTCTGTACTTTCATGCACTCGTGCATTTCCTTGGATGTCCTTTTTCCATTGGCTCACTACGACTACATTGGAGCTCCCTGAAAACTTCGGAGGATGCGCCTTCTGGAAGGCATCCCTAACACGCTATCAAGCAGACGCGAAAACTTGGGCCTGAACTGGAGCCACCATCGGTGCCTGAGGTGGTGCCTATTGCACTACAGCCAAAGCAGCGTTTACCGCCTGAGCTCCAATGGCGGCCACTTCAGCGGCATTCATCATACAATGTGCAGGTGCAGGCTGGGGCTCTGGCTGGGCATCCCTGGGAACTATTTGTGCACGTTTAAGAGGCATCTAAAAAGATAGAAAAGTTTCATAAGTCTACAGTTATATTCTCAAAATGGCAAAAGAACGTAAAACGTATGAAGAGTACAATAATCCTAAAATAAAGGGCTCTATATCAAAGGACGATACGCGAAACATAATAAGCTGTACAGATCCTAAGGACACTAGAACCTGATGCTCTGATACCACCTGTGACACCCCGCCTAATTAATTACCGGGTGATCAGTCCTTAATTAATTAATTTCAGAATATCAAGTTGGTCCAGATAATGCATCACTGTCGAAAACACAAATTTTAATTTAACAAAAACTAACCACCTAATATTTAAAAAGGGTGATGTCCAAATTTTATCTTTTTACTAACCAATATGAAAAGGAATACCAATAAATGCCATGAATCACAGTAATATAAATAGAGTCTAATCGAAGTAAAAAAAATATCTGGAGTAAAACACATCTAGATACAATCCCATACAATAAATCCAATAAAAGGAAATCATATCTAAGAGAGAATGTAAAACAACTAAATCTCTGAATGTAAACAGGAGAAAGAACGACATGTCCAACAGAATAGATAACTGGAAAAGGAAGGATAGGCTGAGTCGTCTACTAGCAATTATCCTGCAGCTTCAGCAGCAATAACACGACAACTGAATATAGTCTCCTAGGACTGGTGTCCCTGTGGATGGCACCTAAAAATAATAGAACAATAGAAGGATATACAGAAAAATGGGTCAGAGCCCAAGTTGAAAACAGTTTAATATAGCAAGTGCTTAAATCGATTCAATTAGCACAATTATTATTCAAGTTACCTTAGCGCACTCATTTGAGATACTCACCCCTCGATCTAGTGTGCACTCCTGATGAGCCTAACTACCCATACTAGTCATGATACCCTGACGGGATACTAAGTACACCCTATTATGCTGGAAAGACTCCCTAAATAATTCAAAGTCGAAGTACTTACGATATCGATTTAGGTTTAGAATTACTTTAGTTTATTCACATATACTTCTAATTGCCCAGCTGATAATACAAAAAGTACACAATTAAAAAATATAGTCATCAACATAAGACACCAAACAGGATTTCAGTATACACATTATTCTCTTTATGTATACATATCAATTTATATACAAATATAGCAATATTTCACCCCTGGTTGAGAAACCTTTAGTGCTACGCATACTTGGCTATCTAGTCCCATTGCAATGCTCACGCATAGAGGACAACAGGTTCAATCTCTCGAGAACTAATAAAAACACAAACACCTATTGTAGGCGAACATAGTCCCAAGCTGATGGGCTACGCACATACCTATGCACCCATACGACCGTCATCACTATCATTCTCACGGATAGCCTGTACCTAGGTTCCATGCTCTAGTGGTACGACTCTAAATCCCCTGAAGGCACACAAGATTCGGTCGTCCATAATGCGTTAACCTCCGTTTGATAGCCAGTACCTAGGTTTGTCATACACACAATATTTTGAGCAATAAGCATACATAATACTTATATAATTTCATTGGCTTTCCCGTAGCCTAATATTCGCAGTACGTAATATATCCCCTATTATACCCCATACTTTATTCGTATGTATTCTCCTTTTTATTTTCGCATCTTTCTAATTTTATAAATTTTCATACCTTCCGAGGGTAGACATATTCTCCGCTCACAAATAATTATAAATTTTAAGTCACTCTACATTCATACAGGTCTAACACTCATTTAAATAAGCCTACGGGAAGTTTGAAATAAAAATCGGGCCTTAAGAGTCATTCTGGAATCTTGTTAGAAGACCCAGGAATTCTCGTTCGAACGAAGTCCCCCCCAACTTCGATCGAACTACCAAACTCGTTAGAAGGGCCACTGGAAACTCGTTAGAAGTCTCGTTCGAACGACCTGGGCTGAACTTCTAACGAAATTTCTGAAGTAGACCAGTTCATCTTCAAAGTTCATTTTTCCAGATTTTCTCCTCTTTAATCTCAACCTAAACCCATTCCCGCCCGAGTACAAGGTTTACAAACTACTCTAAGTCACCCTAGAACACTTCTTAGCATAGTTTAGGGGTCAAATCCTTTTAATCATCAAGTAATTTCAACAAATTCCTAAATTTTCCCATGAGTCATAGTAACATAAACCCAGAATTATAAATCTATAAAAACCCCATTTTTATTCCGTGATTAATATCTAATTCACCAAATTTCACAATCCTGACAAGGGGAAAAATCCTTTACATGCAAACCCCCATCAAATTTCTAAGATTCCTACCCAATCTCAACATAGGTAATCCAATTTTGGTATTAATAGTTCTAAAACCTCAACATATATTAACAAGAATAATAATTGCTAAGAGAAAAAGCAAGATAATCACTTGCCTTAATATGAACTTCTGATTCGCTGGTTGAAATTTATATGGGAACGATCCTCTTGACACGATCTACGCGTTGGTGTACTTTTTGGTGTGAAAGCTTGAGTTCTTGGCTTAGGGCTCTAATGGAGTCTTCTTCCTTGGTTTTCTCTCTCTCTTTGCCTCTCTTTCTCATGTTGGTTGAAACTAACTGGCCACTAACCCTAAAAGCTTTTAATTAAACCCAATTTTCATCCATTTAATTACCCTAAAATTCCAAAAGACCAAAATACTCCTTTGGGGTGTCGTTTTGGGCTAAAATGTTCCGGACTCCAATTTAAATATCCGAGTAGTGTTTTCTAACTATTTGACCCTTTTGGACACTCTGGGGCACTCAAAATAGTCATCCAAGTTAAAAATAATAATTTACCTTTTAAATCCCCAAATACATACTAGTGACGCGACTCATACGCGTCCCAAATATTTATAACATAACTGCCGTGTATCTCATCCCCGACAATAATATTATTTTAATAACTACTAATTCTCATCAAACTAGTAATTATTATCATAAAATCGGATTAATGACAATTTAAATTTTTCCCCTTTAATTTAATTAATCCCCATTTCACATAATTTCGTAAAAATAAAAATGCATAAAAATACGGGGTATTACAGGATTACCTCTCCCCAAGTTGTATGCAAGGATACTAAACTTTATAGGGTCTAAACCGATTCACAAAACTATTTTGGGAATGCAAAGTGTAAATCTGAAATTGTTTTGGTAACTCAAAAAGTGAAAACTTTTGAAAAAAATATTCAGAAAGCGTTCATTCAAAAGTTTTAAATAGTTGAATTCCAAACAGGTATTTATAGACGGGGAACAAATTTTGAGGCATCGTCTCGTTCGAACAAAAGTGAAACGCGTTCGAACGAGAAAATCATCTCATTAGAATAATATCCAAGTCGTTTGAACGAGAATGTTATCTCGTTTAAACTAGCTTCAAACGACCTCAAACAATGTAAAACAGTGCTGCCTCCTTCGATGCTCGTTCAAATGAAAAATCCTTTTTATTTGAATAATTCTAACAAGACTTATAACGAGACTTCAAACGTGGTGAACAAATTCAGATTTTTATTTTAAACTTAAAAAATTCCAGCCTCGACTTTTTCTTAAAAAAAAATTCCAAATAACTTTGTGAAAAGTTTTAAACTCTTAAAAGATTTATACCTTTTTGAGATGTAGGGAAGTTCTCAAACTTGGAGAGGTCCTATACTATGAACAATAACAGAAAAATTGTTCTTATAAATCTCCCCCTTGGCTATTCCGGTACAAAACAAACAAATATAATCGAAAATAAAATAAAAATAAAAATTCCCCTTTGGAAAAAATCCTAACACCCTCCCAAACCCTAGAAATTGAATGGCATAAGACATTACCTTGAAATCTCCATTTGTTCCTCCCTTTGGAAAGTTGGTCTTCGTCCGGTGTATCTCGATTTCTGCTTTAAGTACCTATACACATGAGGCAAAGAAATATACCTTGTGACGCATCGAGTTTGAAATAGAAAACCAAAACTTTAAATAAATTGTCCCCCATAAATCAAACTCATCAAATCTCATTTTTTAATTTGCTTCCCCCATTTGTTTTTATCCGAAATAGACAACAAAGTATAAACATAAACTTTAAATCAGAGCATCACGAATATGAAGAAGATATAAATCAAGCGTAAAAGACGATATCATTTCATGCTCTTAAGAATGATAATCTCGAAGACAAACACAACCAACTATTTTTGGAATTTTTCATCTTTTTTAAATGTAAATTTTTTAAATACAACACGATACCATATATAATATATGCAAAATATACCAAAGAAAATACAACACACATATAAGTATAAATGACCACAAAACACGATACAAAACATATAAGCTTTACACACACTAGCATAGTATCGATGTGTCTAAACACGTGGGACGGAATAAATGGGGGTGAACTAGATACAAAAGAATTATGAACCAAAAAAACAAATATGTTCAAGAAGTTCTAATTGACCATAAAACCTTATCAAACTAAGATTTAGCCTCAAGTGAAAAATGAAGTTGAACTTAATGAACAAGCAAGCACAATGCACACAAGTCTAGAATATTGATGATTCTACAAATCAATAGCGTCATGACAAAACAAGCATATTGGGATTCATTGTGCAAACCCGTTGATATTCAATTTTTTTAGCCCTTTTTTGGCAATTTTTTTGTTTTTATTGCCTTTATTTTTTCTTGGGCTCTTTTCAATGGTGGCTTTCACGTAATGTGAGCTTGTCTTTCGCATCCCTTTCCTGTGTACACTCATATTTTTATCAATCAATACTAAACAAAATCTCTCACGGGCAACGATTCTTACATGCACAAATCCCCCATAGTAAAAATTATGTAGATGACAAAATTGATGGGAGAACATCTCACAAAGCTCAAATATACATGTGAAGTTATCGATCAAAACGCTTGTGCATGTGTGTGCGGAGGCATATACAAAGTTGAATCCATAGCGCAAATCAAGTTCGAAATAACTCCATAAATATGATTAATATGAATCTAAGTATCTAGAGTCATAACTAAATGTCCTAACCACATGGAAAGTGTAGAGTGAATTAAAATTCAAACACGCCAATATGCCGTACCAAATGTGTAAAACTAAAATACACAAAACCCGATTTGTTTTTAAAATTTATCAAAATAAAAACTTTTTGTATTTTTCCAATGTTACTCAATAAAAGAAAAATATAATACAAAAGATACACATGTAAATAACACAAGCAAACATAAGTCATGGAGCACAACTAGAGTATGACAAACAAAATCATGCAAACAATCATCTATAAGATATAGCATGTGAAAAATCTTATGCAAGCATGCGAGAATCAAGCCGTCTAACATCTAGCACCTCCAAAATAGATTTTCTAACCCAAATAGATGTATACCTAACGTGTCGGAATTCAAAAACCAAGGGAAAACTAGACATAAACTTCCTAGCGCCTGTTCTAAAATAAAAACAAAACGCCCTAAGGTGACCTTTTCTACCATATGTGAACATGTGAAAACTCGAGGAATGTTACCTATGGGTTGACCTTTTCTAACATCCGGGGATGCGGTTGACACTCTAAAACAAAAAATGGTCTTAACTTTGACACTCAAAGTATTAGAAACATGGGATCCAATAGCATTACTATAGAAATTACTCGTGTCTTTTAAATTATTTTTTAACATCAAAATTTTAGACTCAAGTAAAGAATTTGACTCTTCAAGGTTTACGAAATGCTTCTTCATATTTTCAGTCATTCCTAGAAGGTTATCTCGCCCCCCCCTCAATGCTAACGAACTAATCCTTAAGAGTATTTTCGCTTGCCCTTAATTCTAAAATAAGTTTATCACTATCCTCATTAGCACTTACAAAAACCCTAAAAATTTTAGAGTCTTAAAAATTCTTTCTCAAAAATAGGAATCTATCATCACTCTCCTTCTTGAATAATTCTAAAATTTTAAACTCACGGTCCTTGTCCACAAGCTTTTCACGAAAGAAATCTCTTTGAGTTTGAACATTTTGTAAAAGATCCACAACAGCTTTAAAATAAAAAATTTCTTTTTCAAGAATCTCAATTCTTTTAGCAAACTTCAAATTCAAACGATTTAAGTCGTCAAAACTATGGGAATCCATCGAGAGGAAAACAAATAAATCAACACCAATGAGATGAAATAGAAATCACCCCAAAATAACACTAAACAAGAATCTACATGATAAATTAGTACAACCAACTCTGATACCACTTGAGAGGGTAAAGATAAAGCTGAATGCTCAGATACCAATATGAGAATACGAAAATAAATGTGCTCAGGAGATGGTCATAATAAAACATTCTATTTTTATGTTTTTATCAATTTAAAACTCCAAGCATACAAAACCAATTTTAAACAAATTTTAATATTTGAATAAATTAGTTATGAAGGCAAATATGTGTTAAAAACAGTATGAATAAGCTACACATTCAAGAACACAATGATTGAGGAAAAATCCCTTTCAGGAAAAATCCTTTATTCAGCACTTCAGAAATATTACAAGATAGTCGACTTACAAACTACTTGATAACCACCCCAAGTATAACGCGTTAGTCTTATTAAATCTCTAAAGAATACCACTTGTCTCTAAGTAGTCCACAAGCGACAAATTCTCTCTCGGTATCCACTAATCAGCCTTAGCCTTCTTCTTCAGCCATGAACCCTTCGGGTCCACAAGTCATCCATGGAGTACCTGTTCACAAGGTGTTTGCAAGGATACTAAACTTTCTAGGGTTTAAATCGATTCACAAAACTATTTTAGGAATGTAAAGTGTGAATCTAAAAGTATTTTAGTAACACAAAAAGTAAAAACTTTTTAAATATATATTCAGATAACGTTCATTCAAAAGTCTTAAAAAATTTGGAGTTGAAATAGGTATTTATATACTCGACACAAATTTCGAGGCGACATATCATTCGAAAGAAAATTAAACTTGTCTGAACGAGAATTATATCTCGTTATAATGAAATTCCAAGTCATTCGAATGCGAGGCCTATGTTGTTTGAACCAAATTCAAATGACCTTTAAACGATGTAAAACAGTGATGCCTCCTTAGATGCTCGTTCGAATGAAAAAGCCTTTTCATTTGATGACTTCAAACGAGGTTAAAAAAATCAGACTTTTATTTTAAACTTAAAAAATTCCATCCTCAAATTTTTCATAAAAAATAACATCCCAAATAACTTTATGAAAAGAATTAAACTCCTAAAAGCTTTATACCTTGTTAATATGTAGGAAAGTCTTCAAACTTGACGATGGTCAAGTTCGGTTTGTCGTGACGGTGCTTTACGATTTGTAATAGGACACGCCAAACAAGCCTAAACTATAAAAGGCCTATACTCTAAACAGTATAAAAAAAATGTTCTTATAATCTCTCTATCCAGCTAGCACATATCTATCATTCTCTCATCTTTAGATGATGCCATTAGGAGCATCGACGTAGGATCATCTCCATGATATTCTATCCTTTTATTTCACGAGTTGTGTATTATGGACTCATTTAGCATGTATTATCCAAATAGGACTTTGGCATTTATCTTTCACTTGAGTTGATTTTTAGATTTAGACTTTATATTGGCGTGTATTGGAGGTTGGTGTGTAGTTATAGATATATTTCTTACTCCATCTTAGTTGATGACGCCTTTTACGAGTTCTCTATTTGAGGTTTATCATATCACATTCTTATATTGTCACGTGTTTCATTTGTTTCCTTACATGTTGCGAATGATTTTTAAATTATTTTGACAAGTTGTATATTTCAAAGTTGAGAACTGATCAACCCTAATTTTAAGATATACAAATTGTTACATTGTTAGTGGGTAGTGACTTTTAGTTGTACGTATGGTGTTATTAAAGAGTTCAATTGGTGGTAGATAGATGAAAAATTGGGGCTATGGGTTTGGTAACCCACCGGGACAAGTTTAAAAGTATTGGGGTATGGTATAGGGGGCGTAAGATGGTGTTAAAATAGGATTTAAGAAAAATGGCAAGTTTAATATGATTTAAATATAAGCTTAAGCGTCATGCTATCCTTTCATCATATCCTAAAAAAAACGTAACCTAAATTGAGACTCAGAGAGAGAGAGAGAGAGAGAGAGAGATAGATAAATAGAGAGAGAGAGAGAGAGAGAGAGAGAGAGAGAGAGAGAGGATAGATATTGGGAGGAAATCTAGGGAATACAATAGGTAGGATCTAAGGAAACTAAATTTGGGAATCAACATCAAGTATCATCATTTTCAT
This sequence comes from Sambucus nigra, assembly GCA_949130495.1. NCBI lineage: Eukaryota > Viridiplantae > Streptophyta > Magnoliopsida > Dipsacales > Adoxaceae > Sambucus > Sambucus nigra. Next base: position 657,508,318 of record OX422213.1, on the reverse strand, counting down.
CGAATTGTATAATTCAAATCTACAAAAATCAAGGCAAGAAACTTAGTTTTGTCCCACTATTCCACTTTGTATTGTGTAATTGTGATATATAATCATGTTTGACAATCTTAAGTAATTAATATGTATATATTTAATTATCTAATTGATATAATTAGAATCTAATCAGTTTAAGTGAAACCCTCACTTATTGAAACCTTAACTTTGGTGTAGTTAGAACCTTAATATATGTGAAAACTTGAATTAAACTAACTAAAATATAAGTCGTCACATTTAATCATTTTCTAAAAAATTATATATCATAATTAGAATTTAAAATATGAAAATTACCGTGGAATGATATTAGAGTTCGTGTTGGTATATGTTTAATTGGTAATATTGCACTATCATTTCCTATTAAGAAAATATTAACTTTGATGAAATTGATAGGTGGAGCATTTTAGAAATCATGTAAATAAGTTGAATTATATCATTAAATTAATTTCATGTTGTAACTCTTGTTTAGAAGTTTAGGGTTCTTATGATATTAGATGTATAAATTGTATCATTGATTTTTGTTGTAATTACAATTTCACAAATCGGATGTTTAGGGATATAGTTTTACAACCATGAACAAATATCAAAAGGTTGGAAATTAATTTGGGATAATGAAGATTACATTAAGTTGAATTTATAAATAATTATGGAACAAAAAAATACTAGCAGACCTGAATGGATCCGGGTTTGGACTAGATCGATTTAGTCTTGGATTTTGTGTAAAATGAGTTTTTTAAGGGGTGGGGGTAGATGGTTGGTTGGTTGGTTTGGACTAATTGATAAGACCTATTTAATAATGATTTTAAACCATTGTCGGGTTTTGTAATGGTAGAGAGAATACCATATGAACCAAAGCTAAATTGGGGAACTATTCAGGGTTAATTTAATGGTATGGGTTAAACTTTATAAGACCAAGTAGGTTGCATAGATTTACTTACACAATTTTATGAGGGTAAACTACCCTATGATGGGTGAGTTAGGGAGTTGGATTAATGATACTTTGATTGATAAACTAGTGGATCTCTTATACTTATTTGCATATATATAATATATACGCATATGATTTTGGGATATAGGTTAGAGGTAAGTGTACATTTCACGACGCACCATAAGATCGGAGAGTTGATTGAATACTCTATGTTGCATTAATAAGGCTAAATAGTTGGTTTAATACTAAAGGACAGTTAACGAGTTGGTTTAATACTCTAGAGTGGTTAAAGAGTTGGTCTGATAATCTATATTGTAGTATTATGAATATAAATTTTGTTTTATTGCTCTATAATACGATTTTTAGTGAGTCGGTTGATTACTCTATATTATGATATGATGGTTAGAGAGCTAGTTTATTATATATAATGGATTTATTGGTGAATTAGATTAATACTCCATATAGTAATAGGTGGGTTATGGAGCTGGTTCAGTAATCAATAATATTATAGGTTGACGAGTGGTCGTGTGTAGTGTTTTCTGGTATAATATGATGGTAGGGAGGTGGTTTACTGCTTTATGGTATTATGATGTTTAGGGAGTTGATTTAGTGATGTGTAGAATGATAGGTGGGATATGAAGTTGGGTTAGTGATTTATATAGTATAAGGGGATATGAAGTTGGGTTAGTGATTTATATAGTATAAGTTGACAGGCTAGTGTAATACCCCGCATTTTTATCGATATTTATTTATGAGATTAATTAAATTAAATGTGAATTAATTGAGAATTAATCCGGATAAAATACTAACGAGATGTGAGTTGGTAATTGATTATAATGTGTATATATGAATATTGAAAGTATTGAAATTGTCGCGAGGGTGAAATACGGCAATTTGGGAAATTTTGTTCGGACGCGCGTGACAGTCGCGTCAGGAACGTAATTATTTTAATTAAAAAGTGTTTTGTTTTCATCAACCGTATGGTCATTTTGAGTGCGCCAACGTGTTCGGAAGGGTCGAAATAGTCAGAAAACACTAGCCGGGGGTTTAGTTTGGGTCCCGGGGCATTATTGGGCCATACCGGCAACTTAAACGGGTATTTTGGTAATTTTGAAATTTGGGGATTTATGACCAACGAATTTTGGGAATTAAAAATAGGGAATTTAATAACCCACTAACCCATTACCAACACTAAAGTGATTAGAGGGCAACGGGAGTTAGAGGAGGAAGTTAGAAAGAGTTTCCAAAGAGAAAACACAACCTCCATCTTCAACCTTCAAACTTGGGAGAAAAAGAGAGAGTGAAACCTTCATCATTCTACACCAAATTCAGAGAACAATCCAAGGCAAGTGGTTTAATTACATTAATTTCAAGCGAATGCTTCTTCCATGCTTAGAAAATTGATATATTTGCATTGTATTGGGAGATTTATAAAAACCCATGAAATTGGAGTTATAAATTCAGATTTTGATATAGGTTTGCATGTAGAGTTGTTATTGGGTAATTTGACTAAAAGAATTACTACTTTTTATGTTACAAAAACGGATTTATTTATGGAAATTGATGACTTTAAATTCTAGGGTTCATACTCATAAGGTTTGGGGGAAACTTTGGGAGATTTAATAATTTGATGATGTATAGGAAGATTTGTCCTTATATAAATGTTGTGTTATGACCTATGAATGTTTAGTGATGATTAGAAACCTTAAAATACTGTTGGCACGACTTTTAGATGAGATTAGAGGTGAAGAAAATTGAGAAAAACGAGATAGGAAAATTCTGTGCTCGAAACTGTCACCTCGTTAGAAGACCTGCACAGGTCGTTCGAACGAGCTCGTTCGAACGAGCTTCTAACGAGTTGACAGTTTGACTTCTAACGAGTTGGATGTTCATTCGATGTCTTTCGTTCGAACGAGATCTCGTTAGATGCCCACTTCGTTCGAACGAACTCTCGTTCGAACGAGACTTCTAATGAGTTGACAGTTTGGCCTTTTTGGCCTGATTTGATTTCTAATGTCCCGTAACCTGGTTTAATGGTAAAGATAACATTCCCTTGATGACTAATTGATATAGTTGGGATATTTGGGATATATTGAGGAGTAAAACATAGAAGTGTGATTTGAACCAAATGAAAATTATGGATTAGGACGTGAGTTACTAATTACGATGTGAGAATAATTGACAATTTAAATGTCAGTATTAACCGGGGATATGTGAATTGCGTAACATTATAAGTTGGTATAAGAATGAGAAGTGTACCACAAATAAATTATGGTAATTACTAAGATGTGTGCATGCTTAGTATATGTATATGATTTTATGTGTATGACATACCTACCATACTTTCTATCACGGGAGGTTTACGTTCACTTAGGGCCATCTAATCTTTGTGTGCCCGGATTTAGATTGGTACCACGAGAACATAGTTCAGGGAAGGACTTATTGGGAAGTTAATAAGACTGCTGATCATGGGAGCGTAGGTATGTGCGTGACCCACGTGATGGGACTGTGTTCGCCCCCATTATTTGTGATTGTTGTTATCTGAGAACGATTCTTGAGAGATTCGAAATGCGTGATCCTTATGTATTTGATGTACCGGGATGGATAGCAGAGTATGGGTGCTTGTATTGTATATTCATGACGTGAATAATATACGCTTAAATAATGAGAACTTTCATGTTAGTATAATTATGGTAACGCTTTGAGAAAATAAAAAGGGATAACCTGTAGTGAATTGTATTGCTAATAATTGAGAATCCGAGTTTAAGTAAAGCCTCTATTTAATTGATAACGTTAGAATGTATAATGGGAATCGAGTAGAAAGGGGTAGAACTTATGACGGTTTAGTTAGATATGAATGTCACTTAGATGGGTACGGTACGTTAGGAGTGCACAAGTAGTCGAGAGGTGAGTATTTCATGTGAGTGCACGTCCTTGTAAGGACATTTTTGTCCATTATCAATTTGTATGTCGTACGCCGTTACACCGTTGAAGAAACTCAAGATCGCATCTACATCAACGGATCCGAATATCAAAGTGTCTTCAACATCATAGCCTCTGCGAGAATGAACTTGGTAAAATTTTGTTTTTATGTTCCTTAAAGGTCATATTTAGTATTGGGAAATTTTTATAAAATGTTTTTTATAAAAATAAGAAGTAAGTTTTTTCAAGCAAAATGAGGCTTTTATTTTTCTGGGAAAACCGGACCGGTCCGCCTCCCTACCGGACCGATCCGCCGCCGGACCGATCCGCCCTCTACCCGGACCGATCCGCCTTGCTCGAGGTCCAGTATACCACGGATCAAATGCGAACCGATAAAGGCAATTTTTAAAAAAACCGATCCGAGGTCGGACCGATCTGCCTCCAAGCCGGACCGGTCCGCCTGGGATAAGTTCGAACAGTTCCGTGAGTTGTTTTCCTACCAACTTATTTTTCCTATATATACCTATTCCGATAGTGTATTTCTTTAAGTCTTTGAGAAAACGTTTTTAAGAGTACAAACACAACAAGACTTCAATTTTTGATGTGCCAAACATCTTTTTGATTCACACCAAAAATCCCAATTACTTTTGTGAATCTTTTGGAACCCTAGAACACAAACTTTGTTGTTGTTCATATTTGTGGAGAGATCTTTGCAACCGAGGGCTGCGTGTCATTGTTGAGGGAGTCTCTACAAAGTGTTATGACTGCGTGTCATTGAGGAGAGCTGCGGTTCTTCCTTCGTTGTTTGGGCTGCGAGTCCTTGGAGGGTGCTGCGTGTATTCTCTTGCTGAGTTCAAGACTGCGTGTCTTTGTGGGTTGGCTGCGTGTTGATCCATTGCAGATTTCTCTATGTAATTGTAAGTTGCGGCTTGTATATTCATAGTGAAATAAAGGTTTTACCCGAAAGGGGTTTTTTCCTGAATTCTGTGTCTCAGCATATTTTTTGTGTCACATGCTTTATTTATTTATCGGTTGGCACACGCACCTTAGATGAATGATTAGGGGCTGAAATTAAATAAGTGTGCTATATTAGAAAGTTGTGAAGTTAATCAATTATCACACGTAATTCTTGTCTTTTCAGTCCTAACATGTATTTTGCATTCATTGTTTTAATGTTATTAAAGCACTTGCTATTTTTTTAAAATACTCTCCACTTTCGGGCTCTGACCCGTTTGCTTTCAAATCTATTTTTGTAAAAACCTTTTTAGGTGCCCAGCCACAAGGACACCATGCATAGGAATTCTATTCAGGTGACGAGCTGTTGCTGTTTGTGGAAGTTACAGGGCCTTGCTAGTAGACGTTTCTTTTGTCTTGACTCTATTCAGTTTTCATCATTTGTAGGGCATGTCGCCCATTTCTATTAGAGACATTTTATATTTCAGTTATTCAGACTTTGTTTTGTAATTAATTCAGGATGCAGACTTGTTTTATTTATTTCCATATTGGGATTGTTGTGAGGAGTGTTTCCTCCAGACTCATTATTATTTGTTGGTTACTCTATTGAGACTTTATCGTGAACGGTTGTGCTAATTTTCTATAATTCATTTATTGCATGTTAATCAGATTTAATTTAAAATTTGGCAACTCACTTTTTAAATACTAGGTGGTTAGTAATCATAAAAATGTTTTCGATAGTGATGCTATTAATTGAACCAACTTGGCATTTTGTATTGATTTAATAAAGGAGTAGCTACCCGGCATTTATTTAGTCGGGGTGTCACAGCTAGTTAAGTCCAGAGATGGATAAAGGAATTTATGTTCGTTAGGGATAAGAATAGTTTCTTATATGGTCTCACGTCATTAGATTATGATGAATAACTATACTAGATAGAGTTGTATAAGGGGTGGCTCCTTGTTTGGATTTTATGTCCCCTACATCGAATCTAGTTCAGTTCGGAGATAATGGGGCATGGGGCTTATAAAATCTTGAAAGGTTGGACTTTTTAAGAAACCTTAGGTGCGTAAAGATTTAAATAGTTGCACAAATTCCAACCACAAACTTATTTAATTAGAGTCAATTTATGAATCAAATCAATTCAGCCCTTAAACTCAAATAACAACGTGCGTGCAGTGTCAAACCAACATAAATAAAATATGCGACCCAAAGTTCAGGAAAAATCCCCTCAGGGCAAAACCTTTTTATTTCACTATAATTGTGAATCGCAACTTACACGGTTACAATGAAATATAGTTTGACACTCGAATACCCGCAGGCGTTGGTCGATGTCGTCAGTCATAAGTCCACACTCAGCGAACCTACATGAACCGCACTCCAGTCTTCAACCCAGGAACACCGCAGCACTCCCTAATGACACGCACTCACAAAACTTCATCGAGACTCACTCCAAAATAGCACGTAGCCCTCGGTTGTAGAGATCTCCCCATAAAGTATGAACAATAGCAAACTATGCTTTGGGTTCCAAAAAAATAACTCACACAAAGGCAATTGGGATTGTGAATTGTAAAATAAAAGTTATGAACCTTCAAATGGTTGGAGAATAGTATCAAAACTTATTCTTTGAAAACCAGTATTTCTCCACATGAAAATCGAGAATCCTGACACTCAATATAATAAAAATCAAGGCAGTGACGTTTCAGCTTAAACCACATCTCGCTTGAATGACATATGCTGTCGTTTGAGAGAGATACAATCTCGTTTGAATCAGGTTCGGTGTCGTTCGAACGACATCATACACGTAACTAAAAAAGTTTCAGTCTTTTAAATATTTTGGAAACCTTAAAACTGTTTACGACGAGATCAGAAACATTTATGCAAAAACTTTTATGATAAAATGTTTTTGAAAAATTAAAACCATTTAAAAACATTTCAAAAATAATTTTAACTTTTATAAAATTATCCCAACACTTTGAATGTGAAATGCAAATAAACTTAAACATATTTTACCAAATTCAACCTTATTGGGCTTGAATGTTGAAGTCTTCATGTAATTCGGATTTGTCTCTTATAGACGTAAGCTTCTTAATCCTTCAACGACTTGTAGCAACTTGTAGCAGTATATGATATACTAAATTGTAACGGACAATGTCCTTACACTTTTGGCGACAGGGATGGTGTGAGGTACATGGAGAAATTAAAGGATAGGTAGGGGAGTCATGGTTTCTTTTATATAATGGTAGATGAGAATGCCGTGTAATATCGATTTAAATAAATTCGCCAATTCTAACTATAAACTTATTTAATTAGAGTCAATTTTGAAACCAAATTAAATCAGCTCTTAAACAAGCAACTACTTGTGAGTGTGTGTCAAACTAATAAACAAAAATAAATAACTCACAGATTTTAGGAAAAAAAGCCCTTTCGAGTAAAACCTTTATTTCACTATAATACTTACAATTACAATAAAATCCGCAATGAGTTAATCGTAGAAAACCCACATAGATCGCAGCCTAGAGTTATCCAGAACCGCAGTTCTAATTCAGCCCAGGAATGCCCACAAGCACTCCCTATTGACACGCAGTTGTCTTCAGCTCAGTACTCCCCTAAAGAGCACCTAGATCAGTAATAGAGATCTTCTTTATAAGAGAAACTTGATATAAGATGTATTCTTGGGTTCCAAAACAATTCACACAAACTATTGGGATCTTGTGAACTGAAAGTAAATAGGTTTAAAAATCTAAAAGTGAAGGCAAAGTATTTTGCCAAAGCAATTTCATGTATGCAAAATTTCATAGGTCTTCTGATTAAAAACGAAGTTGGAAAACTCTATTTGTAAAAAATCTAAGGTGGCGCGTCTCTTGAACGAAACAGGGTTGTCGCTTAAACGATGCCAGCTGTCGCTTGAACAACTTCGTGCGAGATGCCTCTATCGCTCGAACGACGTGGCAATCTCGCTCGAACGACTGGAGCGAAAAATAATTTTTTCTTTTAGTCCACTTCAACAATTAGAAAAAAATATTGTGACAAAAAACTCCGCTCCAACACTTGGAAATTTTTTTAGAAAAATTATCCCAACCCCTTAAGTGAACCGTTAAGGGACTAAAGCACAACCTTACTAAAATTTGTCTCGCGGAGGCTTTTCTTGTTAAAGAACATGATATTCAGAATCATCTTGTTGCATATGTGATCTTGAACAATCTTCGACATTTGTAGCGGTATACGACATACTCAATTGTGAATGAACATTTATAAAATTATGTCCTTACAAATCTCCACCTATGTGTAGGCCATTACAAAATAAAATCATCCGAATTATCGAATCAAAAAATGCCTATACAAATCTAATACCCTCCCATGAACCCCAAACTGAAAAGGTACTAAACATGTTGGTCTCAAAACTTTTTTTCAAAATCTTCAACATCAAATCTTCAAGATTTAAGCTTTTCTCATCAGGGTGTGAAAAATAACGATCTTCAATATTGTACCTACACACATGAGACAAAGCAAATACCTTCGTGATGCATCAAGTTTGAAATGATATAAGAATAAATCAATCAATAATAAAATCTCCCCCACAATGCAAAAACTCCCCCATAATTCGTTCTCCCTCTTTTTATTTGATCGAAATAGACAAGGAAACAAATAAACAAAAAAAAAAACATGGAGTTGTCACGACAAATATGCATAGAAAATAAGAATTAAACTACGCTCATGCAAAGAGTAACTCAAAAGCTTCCACAAACTATTTTTGATTTTTCAATTTTTCATACAAAAATAAATTTACAAAAATCTCACACCATGAGTTTTCACTAAGACGACCAAATCATGGAAATGGAATGAATGGGTGTGAACATATTCGATAGGCAATTCAAAGCAATCAAACATAACATATGTGCATGATTAATACGTGTACGCCTAACAAATGAATCTCAAAATCGTCCATAGTTGTTTAAAATGTTGAATTTTAATGACATCAACTCAATCCATCAACACATCAAAGTCAAGAATGATTCCGACACCAATACCGTCTATTACTATGAATGCCTTTTCACGACGCTGTTAGGAGGTGCAAACCCGTTTTTCATTTCTTTCCATCAAAACTCCCTCATAAATAATAATAATTTATATTTTCTTTTGAGGTGGGACATTTTTGGCATATTATATTTTTATTGGCTGATCGAGGGTGAAAAGTAGCGCGTAGTAAGCACGTCGATCGTTGTTTTCTGTTCACCGCCTCAATACAAAAACCTAAACTTTGACTACACTCTTTTAAGAGAGTATAGCGGCCAGTCCAGGTATCGAAAAACCACAGAGACAAGTTGCTAGAATTTAATTGATTTAATACTTCTAAAATAAAAGCGTAGAAGATGATTTACTAACTACAAAGAAAGAAAAAAGGTTATACAAGGTATGGGTGTATTTAAACTAAGATTAACAAAGGAATAAAACCTATAGGATGCGATTAATATCCCTCACCTTGGCTTAACACATTTAAATGGTTACATGGGACTACGGATTCATTAAGATTGGGTCTCGTTTCGACAGTTAATCAAATCCAAGGTTGTCACACCCTAAACTCGCATAAAAGCCTAATAGGATTTTGGCATCAACAAATATCTCGGGAATTATGCGCAAAAGGTCGTAAATATGGAGCATACACGATATAACCCGTTAAATCTCCTAGGCGTAATAACTAGAACAACCCGATCGAATTAAATAAGCAAACTTCATCACCAAAGCAAAGCAACGTATTAAACGCGAGGTGAGTTTAATCAATCGCACCCTAGACTAATTTAGCTAGAAAGCATAGTAAAAATGCGATAAATAAAGCAGTAAATAAATGCAATAAATATATTCTAGAAAGCACGAAAAGAAAGCACATAAATAAAGAACTACAAACAATGGAAACTTCGGATTGATAGAGAAGATGATGAATAGTGTTCTACACAACCTCGATGGGCAAACCCCTTTATACGAGCAAACCCTCTGAGGGAGAAAATGGCACACCCTACAAAATCTCCAAACCCTAGCTCCCAAAGAGAAAACAAAGCAAAACCTAACTAAAACTAATTATTATTACAAGATCAGATCTCTCTCTCAAATGAGAGAAAAAGGTATATATACAAAAGTCCCAATGAAAAACTTGCATTTAAAAGAAAAACAAAAGATCTGCAGAGCCGAATCAATTCGCCTTGGAGCGAATCAATTCGCTAGGTAAATATCTCGAACGCTGCAAGTGAGCGAATCGATTCGGCTGAAAACGAATCGATTTGATAGAAAGGACCTGGTGCACTGTCGTGTAGTGATTCGATTCAGCCCTGGAAAAATGTCTTCTGGTTATAGCGAATCGATTTGCAAAGGGGAGAATCGATTCGCTCCCCTGTTTTTGTTTTCCTTCTCCTTCTTTGATTTGAAATGTCTTTCTCTTCCACGAGAATTGTCGTAACTTCTTCGTTCAGATTCGGAATCGTGCCCCGTTTGTGGCCACGCGAAGCTTGCCCAGATGGTTGCAACTTTCATGGAGACGTTGGACCATTTGTCCAAACTATGAAATGACCGAAATGCCCTTGCTCGTGTGTGTACGGAACTTCGTCGGAATGCATCCCAACTTCATAGTTGGTACCTAAATACCTACAAAAGCCCAATTATACCTCATATATCATGTGAACAATATAAAACAGAGGTTTTCTGGTTAACGGGCATAAATATAGAGATTAAGGCACCCGAGGGGGCTAAAAAATGCATAGGTTCGAGGGTATAAATATGCAATATTTGATACGAATCACACCCCTTAACTTATACATTTCTAGTCCCTACTAATGAAATAGGAAACAACAAGAACTACATGTGAATCAAAACAGGAGGCAAGTACAAAATGGGATAAAAAACATAAAAGCCACTTTCGCGGTCAAATCGATTGCATTTAGTATATGCAATAATCCGTTAAACCCATAGGTTACCCTAGTGGACGAGTGTCGTCTCGTGACGGTTTTCAGGGATGAAACCCACAAACATCAAAGTTTCCTCAAAATATTCCCAATCACAAAACAAACATGCTCAACAATAACGAGTAAGATTTCAACATGTTATTAGAAAAGTGAATGAATTCACACAAAAGTCCGTAGTTATTAACATTATAGAATGCACCTCATTGAATTAAAACCTTAAAATGTGTGTGTGTGTGTGGGTGGGGGGGGGGGGGGAGCGAGCACATGCAAAGTTTGATTTGGCAAAAACTTAAATAAACCGGATAAACATAATTCGTGCAAATAATCCGATCCTCACGGGCATTACACTCAACAAATGAAATCACTCGGAACGAGAGGTAACACAAGGAACATGCGGGCATAAAGAGTAAATGTAAATGGAAACAAGGCCTCACACATGTCACAAATGAAGAACGCTATATAGAAAATAAAAACATGTAATCTCAATGAAAGATACCTCTCTTTAAAAGAGGCAAAATGCATTTTCACATATTATCAAACTATTTCAACATGTAAATTGAACTCACCCTAAGATCACATAGGACTTGTTAGGGTTGTAATGTAGGTTTGGGTTTAAGGGTACAAAACGAATGGAATAAGTACGGATTCAAAGTGTTCGGGGATGAAAACTCGGGATAATGGTAAATAGTGGGCAACATAAAAAAAATGGAAAAATACAATCCATTAAAGGCATTGAGTAGGCAATGGGGAGAGTAAACAAAGCTTATTGAACAACAATACACAACATATACAACTTTCTCTTTCTCTTTCTTTTCTTCTTTTTCTCACTTTTTCTTTTGAAAATCCCTTTTTAGTGTGTTTCAAATCAAACCAATTTATTACCAAAAATTATCCAACTTTTTAAAGTGCACCAAACCAAGTTGTGAAAACCCAATTCTTACTTTAAACAAATTTTATCTTCATTAATCCTAAACATGCATCTAGAGATTAAAGCAAGTAAAGTAAAGAATACTCAGAACGTCGGATGTACGAGGAAAAAACCCAAAATGGGAAAACAACCTTGGACGACCCAAGCGAGACGATCACTATGAACAATGGTTTTACAAAGACAAATTAGCCTTACTCAATGACTCGATCCCCACGGGTCTTGACGCTCCTTCTGATCTTCAACCGTTCTTCAATAGTGCCCACGCAGAAATTTCATCTTCCACGATACCTGTCGATAACACTCGACTCCACGAATGTCTCGGTGTCCACCGATTAGCTTTGATTCGTCTATGATGTCAAACAAGAAGTCTATTTATTTTCTTCACCGCAAAACCCTGATGTTCAATGATAAAACAAACTTCTTGGTGCAATAAGATAACGTAAACATATAAGAATGAGAACTCGGATCTTTGAAAACTCTAAGGATGTGTTTAAGCTTTTTAAACCTTAGAAAACATATGCAAACAACATGCTGAATGGTAAACTATTTTTCCAGATGCACACCTATGAAACTCTGATGAAAACACGCTTTAAATAACAATTAAGTGCTGCCTCAAAAAACATGTCGTTCGAACGATAAGGCCTTGTCGTTCTCACGACATGAGCATCTCGTTCAAACGAGAGCTTATGTTGTTTGAACGACAACACATAAATTTGACTTTCTGATTAAAAGTTCTCTTTTAAAAGAGATCCAAATTAGTCAAACTCTATTTCGAGATTATCAGAATAAAACGTAGTGTAAACCATTAAAACACTTTTAAAAACATTTTAAAATATTTTTCTTTGTAAAAATACATCCTTATCTTTTGTAAAAACAATTCGGAGCACCATTAATTATACGCATTCATACCTGTGTGATCTCGGAATGCAATTAACTTTGAAGACGATTAAACTTGCACCAATTAAACTTCGGCATGATTAATTCTTTGAAGCTTTGTCGCAACGTCTTCAATTTTCTTCAATACGTCATAGGCCAAGTGGGATCTTGACAAAATAAAAATCTCCTTATGACATATTACAAACATAGTTTTGTTCACGGAATTAAGTCAAAACAATACAGGGACTCTATTGGAAATTTATGTCCTTACCAATCACCCCCTTTGACTATTTCGGGACAAAACTAAACCAGTGAAATGCCTAAGCCGGGCCGTCAAGCCGTACGACGCCTAAATCCCATCCCATAAACCCCAAATAAAAAATTACAGAACACGGACTAGTATATGTAACACCGGCAAGCATGAACTGTCTGAATGTGATGTAGACTTGAAATTTTCAATCGCTGAATCGCTGAAGCAAACGTACACACATGAAACAGACAAACAAATACCAAGTGAAGTATGGAGGAACAAATGAAACCAATATATATATCCAAATGATACCAAACAACAATAGATACCAATATGAATGAAATAATCATTTGTTAAACAATTTGAGCAGTAAAATGATACCAAATGTGTAATACCAATTTGTAAACTATGCAATAAAAAACATGCTCAAATCTCCCCCTACATAACATACATCTCTCCCCCTTTTTATCTCGAATAGGCAATCCGATGAAAAGAAAAACCAATCAAAATATCTAGCATGAGAATATAAACCAATTTGAATCAATGTGAAATCGCTAGATAATCATGAAACTACGAGCTAAATATGGTCAAGAAATGACAAGTCAGTAGCTAGTAAACCAATGAATCACACAAAAAATATAGCAATCTAATCAGATGTGATAAACAGACTATATGCAAAAAACTAATTTAGAATCAATAAGTCCTGCATATAAACCAGTCAGCCCAGAAACACTTACAGCAGTACCTAAAAAATATACCATAATAACCAGTGGACTGCAAACCAATCAGAAGCAAGAATTCAGCCTGTCGTTCGAATGAGCTAGGGACGTCGCTCAAACGAAGTGAGGACGTCGCTCGAACGAAGGACATATGTCGTTCACGTGACATAGAGATGTCATTTGAATGACTTCTCGCGACCTGCCAAAATTTCCCAGATTCCCAGAAATATTGTATATTATTGCCCAGTGTAAAAATTTCTAGGAAGGGCCTGACAGCAGCAAAATAGTGTTAAAACATTATGCTTTCAAAACAAAACGCAAAAACTCATAAAAACTAAAAATGCGAGTTACATGCAAACATAGTATTGATGTGCTCAAACATGGATATGAAATGAATGGGCGTGAAACTACAACAAATGAGTCACAATTCTAACACACCGAAACGATCAAAAAGCTCTAATTGATAGCGATAAATCATCAAACTTTATCAAAGCCATATGACAATAAAAGAGTTAGCTTAATGAATTGAACATACTACATGCACACAAATCCAGAATTTTGACGATTCTACAAACAATAACGTCAAATTGCAATGTTTCAACATTAGGATTAGTTGTGCAAACCCGTTTAAATTTTTAATTCATCCAAACTCCCTCAATAATATCATATTTTCTTTGGAATGAACTAAACTAATTTGTCCCTTTTCTTAACATATTGCATTTTTTTTGGGCTCTTTTAAACGGTGGCTTTCATGACGAGTTAATTTTGAACTCTTGCAACCCTTTCTCGTGAATCACTCATCATTTTTTTCAATTCAAATCCTCACGGTAAACGGTTCTTACATGCACACTTCTCCTTAAGTCTACTTACGCATAGATGACAAGATTGAGATAAGAACGCCTCACCAAATTCAAATATGCAAGAGAAGTCAAACATCTATATAAACTCGTGAATGTGTGTAATGTTGGCATATATACAAAGTCGAATCAAAATGCATATCAACTTCGAAACAACCCCATATATACAATGGTTAAGATCATTATAAGCATCGATAATAATGACCAAATGTCCTAGACACATGGATAATGAAACGATAGGGGGTCCAAGGACACCAATATGCCACATCAAACATGTAAACTCAAAAACAAAAATCTAAAATCTTTTTGGCTTTTAAAAAGTTTTCTCAAAAACAAAATCTTTTTTGTATTTTTCAAATAAGACTCAAACATTTGAAAAATAAAATACAAAGAGATAAACATGTCATAACGCTAGCAAATTATAAATCATGATGCAAGGGCCAGCGTATGGTAAAACATGCAAGCTACTATCCATAAGAAATAGTAAGAGATGAATCATGTGCATGCATGTGAGAATCAACCAACGAAGTATTTAGCATCTCCAAAACTGACTTCTTAACCCAAACAGTTGTATAACTAACAAAGCGGGTTTGGGGAACCAATGGGACACTACATTTAAATTTCCTAGGGTCTTTTATAAGATCAAAACAAAAACTCCTAAGGTGACCTTTCCTACTACAATGTGAACATGTGAAAGCACGAAGAGGAATGGGACCTTTAGGTTGACCTTTTCTAATACCCTCGTATGTAGTTGAAGCTCTAAAACAAACTATGGTTTTTGATTTTACATTCGAACCACTAGAACAAGATAAGCCGCTATCATCACTACTCGAGTCATTTAAATCATTTTTAACTTCAAAACTTTCGACTCAAGCAAACGATTGGACTCCTCAAACTTTCGGGACTCCTTCTTTTAATTTTTAATTACCCCTAGAAGGTTATCTCGATCCCCCTTAATATGAGCAAACTTATCCCTAATAGCCTTCTCACGTGCCACAAAATCATTAATCGAATTATTTTCCTCAACGGCACAAACCCTAGAATTTCTCAGATCCTCTAACTCTTTTTCTAAAATGAGGACTCTATCATCACTTTCCTTTTTGCCCAATTTTAACATATTAAAATCATCAAACAAGGAAGTAAACTTCTTACGACAAATATCTCTTTGAATTTTAAATTTTTGCAAATATTCAATCCTATTTTTGAAACTGTAATTTTCTTTCTCCAAAACTTAAATACGTTTTGCAAACTTTAAATTCAAACAATGTAAATCGTCAAAGCTTAGATAATCCATCGAGAGAAAACAAACACACGAGAGATAAACAAACACACGGGATCACAAAACAAATAAGTTATGTTTTCTAGCTCTGATACCAATTTGAATATCCCTTTTTAGTGTGTTTCAAATCAAACCAATTTATTACAAAAAATTATCCAGCTTTTTAAAGTGCACCAAACCAAGTTGTGAAAATCCAATTCTTACTTTAAACCAATTTTATCTTGATTAATCCTAAACATGCATCTAGTGATTAAATCAAGTAAAGTAAAGAATACTCACAACGCCGGATGTACGAGGAAAAAACCCAAAACGAGAAAACAACCTCGGACGGCCCAAGCGAGACAATCACTATGAATAATGGTTTGAAAAAGACAGATTAGCCTTACTCAATGACCCGATCCCCACGGGTCTTGACGCTCCTTTTGATCTTCAACCGTTCTTCAATAGTGTCCACGCAGAAAAATCCCCGAAGGGCAAAACCTTTTATTTCTAGAACTTTGAACAATTTACAAGACCATTGACTTAAATACAACCTGATAATCGCCCACAAGTGTAACGCACGGTGTCTTCGGTAAACCTTCAAAGCAACGGCTAGAAACAGTGTTGGCTGGAATCTCCTGCAGGAACTCCAGGAGGTCAGCAATGAAGAAGAGAGACGGCTTCTCCACAAGGGTTGAACAATAATAAAATTGTGTTCTAGGGTTCCAAAAGATTCACAAAATTAATTGGGATTTTTGTGTGTGAATCAAAAAGAGTGTTGGGACTAAAAAAGGTGAAGACTTAGAGTATTTAGGACTCTGAAAATCGTCTTGAAAAGTCTTGGAAAACAACTCCCCGAAGTTGGCTTAAATAAGAAAACTTTAAGCCTAAAAAATCTCGAACAGATCTGGCCGAATTTATCCCAGGCGGATCGGTCCGACCTCGGATCGGTTCTTTTAAAAATTGGCTTCTTCGGTTCCCTTTCGGTCAGGGGTTTACTGGATCTGCAGCAAGCGGATCGGTCCGGCTTCCCAGAAAACTAAAAAACTTTTAAAAGCCTCATTTTGCTTGAAAAAACTTACTTCTAATTTTTATAAAAAACATTTTATAAAAATTTCCCAATACTAAATATGAACTTTAAGGAACGTAAAAACAAAATTTTACCAAGTTCATTCTCGCAGAGGCTATGACGTTGAAGACATTTTGATATTCGAATCCATTGATGTAGATGCTATCTTGAGTTTCTTCAATGGTGTAATGGCGTACGACATACAAATTGACAATGGACAAAAATGTCCTTACAAATATAGAGATTAAGGCACCTGAGGGGGCTAAAATGTGTAGATTCGAGAGATGAAATACACAATATTTGCATAGTATCAGTAACCATACGGTGTTTACCAATTGGATGTAGGATATTAAGAATTAGATGGCATCGATGTCAACCTATGTGAAGAAATCAACCACTTCTGGACGAGGGTTCTGGTTTCGAAAGTGGAGGATCCACCGCCCGTCGTAGGGCGAAGGGCGTGTGCCGTGGGGCTGTGGTATAGTTATATGGACTTTTGGAAGTTTGGGAAGTGTCCCGTTATATTTTTGTTGTTTATTTTATTCTTATAAAAAAAATGTAATAATGCCAAAGAAGGATCATATATGAAAAATGCATTTTTTTTGGATATTTTTCTTGATTTAACAGCATAATCTACATGCGCTTCAATTTTTTCCTGAGATTTCTCATTTATTTCCTAAGACAGAGATAAATATGAAATTGGTTTGAAGAAAAATGTTTCTTTTATTAAAACACGAGTAATAAAAAGGGATAACCCGGGGAGTAACTTTTTTCAAAGTAAAGATATTTGAAAATTGATTTTGGGAAAAAGAGGAAAAATGAATTTTCCCAAAAAGGGGGGGTTACCGATAGACATGCCCCTTGTGCTGCCTATCAGCATAAGGGTCAAGTAAAATAATTCATTTGGCTTTGATTGCACTTTTTGCATACTTGGAGCACTATGGGGGCAGAGGGATTGATGAGGTTTCGAACGATTTGTCCTTTATGAGGACCTTTAGGGTAGAAAAAGGGGTTTTGGGGGATGCATTCTTTACCACCATCCACATTCTCCATTCTACGTCTTTCTTTTCTTTCTCAAATGGCTCTCCCTATGTCTGAAGTATTTTCTTCCTATCTTGAGGGTCTAGAGGAAATGTGACTCTATAATGTCGACTATGAAACCTTTAGTCTATGTCAGGTCTTCTTCTAGCATAAATATGCTATAAACTGGAGTCTAATGGAGGCGGCAGTACAATTATGGTACCCTGAAGATCACCTTTTTTTGTTTGGCATAGATAAGATGCGCCCAACTAATGAGGAGTTTTCAATGATGTTGGGTGTTTTACCCAGTGCAGTGACAATTATGCCCGACTTGTCCCATTCTCCTAGGGTGTCTTTGGTAGAGTTACTTTATATCTCTCCCTCAGCAGCTCGGCCATTGGTCCACAGAACGAATATTTCCCTCCCGGTTGTTATGAAATCGATGTGCCAGAGGGACTTATGTGATGCTGGCTTTACCGGAGCTTTTGCTTTGGTCCTGACTGCTAGGCTGTTATTGGTGACAGGTGACCTGACGATCGATCCTCAGGTGGACACAATAGTGACGTGGATGTCTTACAGCTGTTGTCCTACGACAGTGGTGCTTATGGATACCTTGAATGGTTTTGATTCTTGAAAGGAAGGTCATTTTGACTTTCAATGCTCATTTTAAATATAAGACATATATATTTCCATAAATGTATGTATCTCACTCTAACTCTAAGTACAATTGAAATGTCATACGTTTAAAGTTACGTAAAAAATTCTGGAAGATTACTATGCTGGCAAATCAAACACCCTATAGTAAATCATCGATTACTCCCTCTACAGAACTCCAATTAACCTCATTCAAATTTCATTAGAACGCTAAGACATAGAGCTTTCCAGGCATGTATGGATATCACTCTAATTCTAAGCACAATTAAAATGGAATACGTTTAAAGTTGTGTTAAGAATTCTGGCAGATTGACATCTTGTGTTCATCAATTAAACCCTAGGTCATTCAAGATTCATATTCTTCAATCAAGAACCCATCAAGATTCAATATTAATCATCAAATATATTCTAATATCATTTTCTCTTCACGTAGGGATGAATTTCCAATGAAAATTTTACACAAAAACATCAAAGATTCAACCCAAGAATCAAATTCTCCTTTAGTTAACATAAAACCCTAATTTTCTCACGTTCATCAACTTTATAAATCAAGAACTCAGATTTCTCTCTTATTAATCAACCCAAACCCACTAATTTTGTATTATCATCATTAAGTAACATCTCTACATGCATTCCTACTTTAGTTTATGAATTAAACCCTCCCAAATTCATATAAACTTCCAAAAACATGAATTCAAACCCTATCCCACATGGATATTATAACATCATTAATATAAATTGTCATTTAAATACTTGCCTCTCAATAGCAGGTCTAAAATTCGTTGATAAGATAGTTTGGTGGTTCTCCCCTCGCTTCGTTCTCGATTCCGTTGCGTTCGGGACGAAAAACTGAGTAGGAAGCTTGGTTCTCCCCTCCTTTTCCTCTCCTATGGCTTCTATCCCTTTTGATTCGTGTTAACCCTAGCCCCTCTCTGTAATGGGAAGATATACACTTATAATTTTCGGAGTTTTCTAAATCCCAAACTCTCGAATTACCGAAATGCCCTTAAACGGTGTCGTGATGGTATAAAATCGTCCCAGGACCCAAACTATACACCCGAGTACACTTTTTCGACTATTTTGACCCTTAAGAAACCAACCGTTACCTCAAAATCACCATCCGAGTCATTTTATAAAATTCTCTTATTTTACCTTCAAATACGCCACGTGTGAAATTTAGCTTAGACTAAATTAATTAAATCTGAATCATCGAATTACATAATTACTCCCAATTAAATAAATTCTTATGTCATCAATTTAACTAATTTTTATTTTCTCCAAAAATACGGGGTGTTACAGAGAGAGTTAGAGGTGCCTTTCAGAAGGGTCATCCGTCGGAGTTTCAGGGAAATGCAGATGTTGTAGTAGCTAGCCAATGCAAGATGGAAAGCCAGAGGCATCTACTCATGGTTGAGTGCCATGACAGTCAAAATAAAATTTTGGCGAGTTTTAAGCTTGTTGGAGTAGCATTGAAGTGGTGGGCATAAGTCATCACGTCTGAGGAGAGAGATACCATGACAATTGGGGAATTTTAGGTCCAGTTCGATTGCAAGTTCTTTCCATTTGCTGTTCAGACAGATATATGGGGGCGGTTTCTAGACTTTTCACAAGTGGGTCGAATAATGGTCGATTATGAGGTAGAATTCTCTCTTTTGGAAAACTTCATGCCTGACGAGATAGATACGAAGGAGAAAATGGTACTTAAGTTTATTGATGGACTCACTTGGAGAATTTTCTAGCACTTATTGGGAAATCTGATATTGATGACTTATGATGATGTCGTTAATGCCGAACTTTTGCACTGCCAAGATCAACGCTTCTATATGGAGGGAGAAGTTTTTTTGAGAGTCTAGCTAGCAGGGTAAGACTGGAAGTAAAGGTGCCAGTGGGACACCAAAGAGGATAAACAAAAGGGGGATCCGTCTAAGAGATTCAGATCAGGGGATTTTAACCATGAGATAGTGGGTTCAGAGAGGGAAATCAGAGATGATAGCATGTTCCTCAGGGTTAGTAGGTCCAAAGGAATAATAGGGGTAGCCATCAGGGCCAGAGATCAGGGTAAGCTCGATATGGTCGACAAGTCCAAACATAGAGGGATTACACATGAAGGTATTTTATATGTTGAGATAAGGACCATATGCGTCGAGCTTGTAAATAGCGAGTTAGAGGACACGAGCAGAGCACTCAATAGGGTAAACGGTTACAATAGTTTTTGGGGTAATTCGGGCATGAGTATTACGTTTATTAACCAATTGAACAATTAGTGCCATTGGAAATTGAAGGTATGTTTTCTATCAATAAGTAAATGGGGTAAGTTTTGTGTGACACGGGTGCGTCACCATATTTTGTAAGCACTAAATTCGTGCTTGAGACGGGTTTAGTGGATTTAGCCTCAATATTATTATTATGAGTTTATATTTACTATTGGGTAGCGAGGCTCTCTTTTTTTCCATCTGAAAGAGGAGCAGGTGTGGACACCGGGATGATATGTTTTAGTGGATCTACTCGTTTTAGTGAGGTATGGATATGATTTTGTCCTAGGTATGGACTGGTTAGCGATGGTTTGAGCTTTGGTGGAAAGTTAAAGTAAGGTTATCGTGTTCACTATTCTAGGGCAGGATGTGTTATTTTTGCGATGTCTCGTCCTGAGAGATGGTCGAGCCGCGTTTATATTATATTATTTAGGAGACTTCGGAGAGTTTAATTGTCTTGTTATATTTGACCCCTATGCATAGGGACTTTACTGATATGATTCAGGGGATGTCGGGATTACCGCTGATTGGAGTGATCGAGTTCGTTATTGATTTAACACTCGGGACTTAGTGATAGTGCGAGCACCGTATTGTATGACTTCTTTAGAGATGCGGGAGTTGGAAAACTTATTTAGTGACTTTTGGGGATAGGATTTTTTAGTGTCCGGATAATATGCTTTGGGCCTTCGAATATTGATGACCGATAATGCTAAGTAGTAGTGTATCGAAGGGTTCCTTGTTTAGATTTTGCTTACGAGATGTCCCATGCATGAACCTTAGTGAGCGTCGGGAGTCAATAGACATGTTGGGCATTAGGGCATAGGTGTAGTGCGTTAGTCATTTTACATGTGTAGTTAACGCTTCGAGGCGAGAGCTATTATGTGATGTAAGGCCATCGGAGCTAGGTAGTGTTGTGTATATAGAACTGTGGAATGTTTACACCACTAATTGATAGATGGGACAATATTAAGAAGAATTGAGTCGAAATTAGTAGGTTAATCGATTCTAACCTAACTGTATAGTCATACAGAGCATGTAAGGCTGAGTTTGATACATGTGAGTTGGATCTGTAATATTTGTAAAGGTATGCACTAGGTATAGGGTGTATGGGCAGCCTGGTTAGTTCGGTATTTAGTATCGTTCGAGATAATGGAATGTGGAAATAAATGTGTTAAGTCATATTCCCATACGGCAGTTAGCAGTAAAGGTGGAATAGTAAGATGGATTGAACTTTGTCAGAGGAAGAAGATAGTTTGAATATATACAACAAGGGGAGCTATGTAATACCCCGTATTTATATGTATTTATGATTTAATTAATTCAAAAATTAATTGGAAAAATATGTTATGTTATGAGATTTACTATGTGCATGAATAGTAAATAATGGTGGATTTTTTATATACAACATAGTGAGTGATATGTGCGTATTTTATTTCTTCTCAACCGAGAGTCGTGTGAAGACAAAAATTGAGGTCGAGATAGGAATTATATTTTTAGTGACTCGTATAATTATTTCGAGGTCATAGATGATCCCGAATAGGTCGAAATAGTCGGAATAGTATACCCAGGGGTATAATTCGGGTCCCGGGTCAATTTTAGATCAAACCGACACCTATTGAGGGTAATTTGGTCATTTTAAAAATAAGGGTTAAAGGACCTACGAAAATTAGAACTTATATCTGATGATTAGAATTGGGGGTTAGGGTTCATAACTCACAAAACTTAGAGAGATTATTTGAGAGAAAGGGGAAAACCAATTCCAAAGCTTAAGAAGCGACTTTTGAAGAATTGGACTTGAATCTTGCACCCAAATCATCCAAGGAAGAAGTATGGAGGGAGAAGAACATTGATCCTCCATCAATAATACGAAATCAGACCCTACAAACTATGAGGCAAGTGTTTATTGCAAATCAAATTAATGTTATAATACCCATGCGTAGGGATTTTATGATTTGATTGTATTGAAAAATCTTTGATGAAAAGTATCAATGAATTACATGTTTGGCTAGGATTGCACGTAGTTTATTATTACATCTGTAGAGGATTAAAAATCAGATGGGATATGATTATTTCTACGAATTAAAATCTGAGTTTGTGATAGTCAAACATGAAGAACATGAAAACCTAAGGTTGAAGATGATATTTAGATTTTGATGATTCTTGGGTTAATTCTCTAAAGATTTGATAATGTTTTTGTATTAGAAATTGTCTCTATACATATATTTGATGTTTGGTTATGTTGGGAGAGATTTCTATAAGGTTTTATGAGAGTTTGATGGGTTAACAATGGTGAAAAATGAAGTTAGGACAAAGCTGTCAGCCCAAGGGTCGATGGATCGACTAGTCGATCGATCTACCCAAGCTGATTTTTGGATTCTTTTCTTGGTTGAATTTACTGGGATTACCATTGATGGAGGGGAGTCTTGGGGATGATTTTATACCTATGTGGGGACTTGATAAAGACCAGTAGGTGTATAGTCAGGATCGATTAAGGTCATTGAGTGTAGGACTTAAAGCATTGATCAGCCGGGATAATCGAGGGAGAGGTAAGTCGGGAAAAATTGAGAATTGAGCTACGGAGAGAGAGTAAACATCAATTCCACTTGTGGTTAAATATGGTAACTAGTGAATTTATCTATCAAGGGGTAACTAAGGCCTTTAGAGTTATGTGAACACTCCTATATATACGATAGTGAGATAAATCGTAAGGTAAATAGTACGACAAATATGTGAGAGGTATATACTACGGATTAATGCGTATTATCGGGTTTAGTGAAAACCTATTGATGCATAGTAATATAGGTTGTGTGAATACCTATAGTATACTAAATAAATATGGGTGATCAAAGTATGAGTCCGAGCCAATAAAGAGTAGAGAGAATACTCGAATAAATACAAAAGTGAAATAAATTCATAAAGCAAACAAGTATGGTGAATATTAGAGAGAAATATATTACGTACAAGTATGAATAATTTGACTGTGTGAATACCTATTATATTCATTATTAGGTTGTGTGAATACCTAAAGTATGCTTACTTCTGTATTGGGGTCTATGGTTTTCTGGACTAATACATAAAAGATAGATTTAGGGTCGATGATTATCCGGACCAAATCTAAGATGAATAATATTGGGGTCGATGATAATGACGGACCAATATACATACGTATTTCAATTACATTTGGAGTCGAGGATTAGACCGGGCCAATGTAAATGATAGGAGAATTGGAGTCGATAATTAGACCGGGCCAATACTCCTTATAGTATATATTGAGTGTGAAATATATACTATATAAATAATCTACTTGGGTAGAATGGTACATGATGATATGATGTGCATACATCTATAAGATAAATAATTTTGGATAATTGGAGTCGATGATTAGACCGGGCCAATTATCCTTATAGTATATATTGTCTGTGAAATATATACCTTATGATTTTCTACTTGTGTGCGATAGTAGACTTGTAGATGATATATATAGAGATATACATCTAAATGGTAAATTAAGTAGTGAAACTTAATTATGGAGGTTAAACGATGATAAAATAATTGGGGTCGATGATTATCCAGACTAATGATCCTTATAGTATATGTTGCGAGTGAAATATATACCGTATAAATAATCTGCTTGTGTGGGATAGTAGATAGTTAGATGACATGTATACATCTTCAAGTAAGTTGAGTAGAGAAACTTAATTGTAAAGATTTAATGTTAGATAGTGGATATCTAAAGGATAAAATTAAGTGGTGTGACTTAATCATAGACATGGAAAGATAACATGTGAAGAATGTTACTATATATTGTGTTAATTGACAAGGGAGGGATGTTAATAAATTTTGTACTGTATGGGCGGTACGGGAACTTAGACGTGTAGATAAGTTCGACTGAATACTCTACTCCAATTAGCTTAGGTAGTATATCTAGGTGGGCTAGGTATAAAATGTCAGGCGTGCACTATAAATGAGAGGTGAGGAGAACTCAAGAGAGAGTGTACGCAAACATGTGTAATCAATAACTGAATTTTATTGTGATAAATGCTTGCTAAATATTTTCAAAATATTTTGAGTACTACCTCTTGCTATAAAATATTTTTAAAACCTTTTAGGTGTCCAGCCATAGGGATGCCAGACTTGACGATTTCATTCCAGGTTCTCAGAGCTATAGCACTGTGGATACTGACAGGATCTTGATTAGACGATTCTGCCTTTCTGATCTAGTGTAGGATCTTATTTTATATTCCATATATGGATATGTTGTCCGTTAATGATTTACAGTTATTCAGTTCTTTTAAGTATTATGGATTGTGTTTTAAACTTTTAGTCAATGGTTTATCGGCAAGTCTTTCATTCATATATATATTGTGTTGGATTGAATTCTAGTATACTGTGAATGTTTTATTTAGTTTTTCCACAGGGTACATTTTATTGTGTTAACGAAAGATAAAATTTGGCACCCGTCTAATTTCACTTATGTGGTTAGTAATTAAAATGTTTTCGATAGTGATGCTAAGAATAAACCATACGAAAGACCCGTTTTAATTTAATAAAGGCCTGATCACCCAATGTTTAATTAGGCGAGGTTTCACAGATGGTATCAGGGCATCATGTTCTAGTGTCCTCAGGATCTGTATAGCTTACTGCGTTTTCAGCGTATCATTTAATTGATATAGAGCCCTATCATAGTATTGTTATATTCCTCTATGTACGTGGCTTACCTTCTCTTGCTATTAAGTATAGTTGATGTGATTCATATACGAGTTCGATTATGTACATCGAACACTGTAAGGCAGCCAACGAAGGGCGTTAGAAGGACTGCAGGAGGTAAGGGATCAACATAAGTCTTGGAGTGTCCAGAAATGGGTAATCGCGTTTGAGATCATCATAATGTTGTTCGAGTAGATGTCGAGTAGAATAATCTTTTGGGGATGGTAATTTCGCAAACATCGTTGTAGAAAATAGTGGTACAACTTCAGACTCATCCAGCGTTGTAAGTAGGGAGACGAAGATTGGCTTTGTGAACTTTGTACACGACTAAGGGATATGGGAACTTGATAAAGGTATCCATAGGTTGAGATTAGGACCTCGAGAAGAATACTCGAGAGTGAATAAGAACACCGATTAGGATGACCAGTGTGATGTCGTCAAGATC
Source organism: Sambucus nigra (assembly GCA_949130495.1). Taxonomy (NCBI): domain Eukaryota; kingdom Viridiplantae; phylum Streptophyta; class Magnoliopsida; order Dipsacales; family Adoxaceae; genus Sambucus; species Sambucus nigra. Next base: position 657,482,494 of record OX422213.1, on the reverse strand, counting down.
CTTGGTTTACAAGATTACATAAATACTGGGGATCCATTGAAATTGTACAGCTCAATGGAATTTACTACCAAGTGATGGTAGGTTTAGCCAGCACAGGTAAGGCCAACACCGAGTTCCATAGGACAAACGGGGCCCAAGGGAACACCAGAGGTAGCAGCCTGGGTCAAGACTACCAAGTATGTGAGAAGGACCGTCATGTAATACCCAACAGGATAGAGAAATTGGAATGACAAGTAGAAGTGTTTTACTTTTAAAGAGTAAGGACACATGTGTGACCCTAGTCCACCTTAAGTTAGTGGACAAGAGTGTTCGGCCAGCTGGGCAGCGATTTATAGAAATTTTGGTTCTACTGGGACGAGGGTGTTATGCCCAAGAACCATTTAAGCCACCAACATTATTGACTATTGGAAGTATGAGTTTTATCCTCGAGTAGTAGGATAAGTTTTATGTGACATGAGCGAGTCACAGTATTCTATTAGCACTACATTCGCATGTGAGACGAGTTTAGTGGTATATCGTTGATAGCACTATAATGTGTATATAGTTGCCTTTGTATAGAGGGCCGCTCTTTAGTACTAACCGCAGGGGGTAGGTGCAGACACAAGGAGTGTATGTATATTGGAATTACTCGTTCTAGTGAGGTGTCATGCGAGTATAATATTACGCTGGATATGGACTGATTAGCGATGTAGGTGGAACGATGAGGGCGGTGATAGCAAGGCCATCGTGTTTAATGTTCTAGGGCAGGATGTGTTATTTGACGAGGCCTCACCTGAAAAAGGGTCAATCTCGCATTTATATTATATTATGGTAGAGACTTCGGAGAGCATATATGTCTTATTGTAGTTGATCTCGGTGCGTAGGGACTTTGTGATAGTGTTCAAGGAATATTGGGTCTATTGTTGAGCGGATAGATAAAGCTCATTATTGTGATTAGCGCTAATGCCTAGTGATAGTGAGAGTGTAGTGTTATTTAAATCCTTTAGAGAAACGGGAGTTGAGATTTATAAGTATATGGTTGGGGGTAACATCTGAGTGTCCCGATTGTGTGTTTGAGGCTTATGGAACTCAATAACCACCAATACTAAGTGATAACACATTGGGGAAAGTTCCTTATTTAGGTGCTGATGGAAGATAAAATTCGCATGAACTTTTATAAACTTTTAGAGTAGAGGGACGTTAATAGATGCCAGGGTATCAGTTTTGAATATAAATCCTCGAACGTGTTGAGGAGACACTTTGAGTTGAGAGCTATAATACGGTGTAAGGCCATTAGAGCCGGTAGTGCTGTGAAAAAGCACTAAAACCTTCTTCTCACCATGAGTTAAAGGTTGGGAAAATCTAAAGAGGAATTAAATTACGTTTTATGGGATGATTGAGAAGACCCATGTGCTATAACTCGATCGAGAATGTGAGGAAAATCTATAGAAAAGCGTGTGACGTTTGTAATTCTTGTGCAGATATGTGCGAGTTATAGGATGTATGGGCACCCTGGTTAGTTGGTTTATAAATCGTTCGAGATAGAGAGAATGGAAATTAATACGAGTAAAGTATACCTATGGGGCAGTTATCAATTAAGCTGAAATGGTATGATGGCTTGAACATCGGGTGAGAAGGACGATGATCCAAGTATATATGTGCTATGAGCGCTAGCACACTCTAAATGGGTTGAAAGGTTATGGGAAGCCATTCAAAAGATATCTCTTGATAATGACGAGTCCCTACTGTTATGGGAAAATAGAGTGGATATTTACTCAATCAAATGATGAGAGTGGCTTGCGCGCACATAGCATAGTGATGACTATAAGTCAAGAAGACCCAACAAGTGTTCCAGTTACGAAAAGTGCACGGGCCGTGACTATTGGTATACCCCCGGGGAAGAAGGGGAGTATAAATCACAACTTAAATATGAGATATTATAAGTGGGAATTGGTGAGGGGGTGAGACTGTCTCCGGATGCACCACTCATAGATGGAAAAAGGTTGGCTAGAGATGATCAACCAGAATTTGATAACAAGCCTACGGTTCTAGTGACAGAATGAGTAGGTAGACTGCTAAAATGCATTGATGGGCTGCCAACATCATGACTAGGGCAAGAATTCCTCCGAGTGTATGGAATGAACTGACTGAGATAAAGTGATTGTTATATTTTCTTTGAAAATAAGGATTGCACCGATGAAAGGTGCCTCCTAATATTGTTGTGAACCAGGATGAGATACTCCAATCCCACCTCTGATGGGGATTATCAGGAAGCGATGGGGACGGAGTTTTATTTTGGGCATATGGTAGAACCTATAGGTCGAGGGCTAGACGAGAGGTGTTTTATTATGCTAGCTAATGTGAGTAGTGCGTGTGGTGACTTATAGGGTAATTGCGAGGAGAAATTACCGTTGGTAGAGTGTGTGTAAGAACTTATACCGATTTATTAGGCATGAGGTACTTTTGAGGTTTGGCGTGAAAAGCCTTGTCATCCACCCTCTAGTTGATTAGAGGTTAGGAGATAACTAGATTTTTGAACTGACCATGCTTTGGAGTCCGTTGTTAAGAGTGGAGTGAACCATAAACTATCTTGGGCGACTTTTGAATGTCGTAAGAGCTATGCCACTCTAAACCAAAGTTCTAAATACTAACATGAGTGGTCATAAGTTATCGTGATTCCTCCTCTGAAAGGAGTTTTAATTTGTGGTGAGTAAGGGGAATTAGTGCATAAGGAGGTGCGAACTTTTCTCAGTACGGGGACGATGGAGCCAGTATTGAGATAATATGACTGATATAGCATATCAGTACGTATTGAATTGAGAAAGCTTGTTGAAATTTGAGGCTACAGTGATTTATCCTTTTGATAGGTGGGTACCACTAGTGGGTGTATGGTGGAGTAACTCTTATGTTATTATGATTTGGATTTGGGTACTAGAGGATGTTGTGATTTTAAAGATCCTAAGTTTTAGTACCGGCCTTATCCTAATTTCGAGGACGAAATTCCTTTGTAAGGGGGAAGTATGTAATACCCTATATTTCTACGTATTTATGATTTAATTAATTCAGAAATTAATTGGAAAAATACGTTATGTTATCAGATTTACTATGTGCATGAATAGTAAATAATGGTGGATTTTTGATATATAACATAGTGAGTGATATGTGTGTATTTTATTTCATCTCAACCGAGAGTCGTGTGAAGACAAAAATTGAGGTCGAGATAGGAATTTTATTTTTAGTGACTTGTATGATGATTTCGAGGTCACAGATGATTTCTAATGGGTCAAAATAGTCAGAATAGTATACTCGGTGTATAGTTCGGGTCTTGGGTCAATTTTAGACCAAACTGGCACCTATTGAGGGTAATTTGGTCATTTTAAAAATAAGGGTTAAAGGACCTACGAAAATTAGACCTTATACCTGATGATTAGAATTGGGGGTTAGGGTTCATAACTCACAAAACTTAGAGAGGCTATTTGAGAGAAGGGGCAAAACCAATTCCAAAGCTTAAGAAGGGATTTTTGAAGAATTGGACTTGAATCTTACACCCAAATCATTCAAGGAAGAAGTATGGAGGGAGAAGAACATAAATCCTCCATCAAGAATACGAAATCAGACCCTAAAAACTATGAGGCAAGTGTTTATTTCAAATCAAATTAATGTTATAATACCTATGTGTAGGAATTTTATGATTTGATTTATTGTATTGAAAAATCTTTGATGAAAAGTATCAATGAATTATATGTTTGGATAGGATTGTATGTAGTTTATTATTACATCTATCGAGGATTAAAAATCAGATGGGATATGATTATTTCTATGGATTAAAATCTGAGTTTGTGATACACAAACATGAAGAACATGAAAACCTAAGTTTGAAGATGATATTTAGATTTTGATGATTCTTGGGTTTATTCTCTAAAGATTTGATAATGTTTTTATATTAGAAATAGTCTCTATACATATATTTGATGTTTGGTTATGTTGGGAGAGATTTCGAGAAGGTTTCATGAGAGTTTCATGGGTTAACAATGGTGGAAAACGAAGTTGGTTATGTGATTTTTATGTGAATTAATTCGGAGTCCGATAAATTTAGGGAGGTTATTTAATGGAAATAGGGCTTCGAGAAATTTATTTTTGACGAGAGCTAAAGATGAGGAGGTGTATGATAAAATACGGAGTACGGTAGGAGGTTCATTTAGGATGAACAACGCAAGAAATCTATAAATTCAGGCTAGTGCTTTGGATGATAGACACGTAGTAGCCAAATTTATGATTATATATGTGTGTGTGTATATATATATATATATATATATATATGGTTTATAATATCATATATATATGGTTAATAATATCTGTGTGTATGATATTTATATGGAACATGCCCCTCTACTGCTATCACCGGAGGTTGCACGATGTGGGCGATCTTCCCTGGCGAATCTCTGCAGGCTAAGTATCGATCGTAGGTCATAGCGCCAGGTTTATGTTTGTGTGATTTATTCACAGTGAGGTAATTGTGGGTAAATATCATTTGGCATAATATCAGTGTAGACCTACCAAATTATTTTTGGAAACCTCTCCAAGATTCTCTCCAAGAAACGTACCAAGAACCTTTTTGTAATTGGGTGAACTCTCATTCCCCTAACAGCACTAGTCGCCATTGCTAACATGGCTGAAATTCCTATAAACACGCACATCCCTCCCAAACCACCTGATGATAATTCCATCTGGAAAAAATCATTTGCAAGTATTCTCATGAACAATACCACGATGGAGCCTTGTCTCAAAAATCCAGCCATGTATAAAGGAGAACCAGCGATTCTATTCTCAGAAGATGATATTTCCATATTAGCTGCCCCTTTCCAACACACAATCATAGGCAAATTTTCGCATGGCAGGCCTTCAATTGAAATCATCAGGAAAACCTTTCAAACTTTTTTATTAAAGTCTGCTTTTACAATTGGTCTGATCGACACTAAGCACATTCTTATTCGTCTACAATGTGAGGAGGACTACGTTCATCTTTGGGTAAGAGATCAATGGTATATAGGGAAGTTCCCAATGCGCACTTTCAAATGGACATCTTATTTTCATCCAGAAGAAGAAAGCCCCATAGTTCCAGTTTGGGTGAATCTTCCCAATCTTCCAATTCATTTTTATGCCAAGTCTTCTTTATTCTCTATTGCCCAATTAATTGGGAAACCTTTGACTATGGATGCTTCAACTGCATCCTTATCAAGACCAAGCATTGCAAGAATATGCATTGAATTAAATCTTCTACAAGAAAGAGTTCATAGGATCTGGATTGGATGTGGGGATAAGGGCTTTTGGCAACAGGTAACATATGAGAACATTCCATCTTATTGTCAATATTGCAAGAAAAAGGGACATCAAGAATCTAAATGTCTGATCAAATGTCCTCCTACGAATACTTCTCAAAAACAAAAGACAAAAGAAAATGTTAAGGCACCTGCTATTATACAAGATCTTGAAAAAGGGGACAAACAATTTTCTCCTCCAACGAAGGCTGCTGCTGGAAAACAAATTCAAGAAACAGGTCCAAAGCATCATATACTGCCTCAGGGTCAAGATATTCATCTTAACACAGGGCCTTTTATGTCTCAACTCATCCCAAGTTCTTCAGGTATTAAGAAATAGCAGGTAGAGGGCATCATAGAGGTGTTACAAAATAACATCTCTGTGACAGATTCTGAAGACATAGAGACAGACCTTGTTGAATGTGCTACAGATATGGTTGAAAATTGGAATCACAAAATTCAAGAAGATTCTCAATTGCACCTAAATAAAATACATCATGGTCACTATAATTTAGAAGAAACATTGAAGGTGGATCAATTTCACCTCTCCCCAAAAGGTTCTGTATTGCCTAAATATGATAACTCGTGCAAAAATACTAGAAATTATCACTCAGATCAAGAGGACAGAAAATATTCAGCTCCTATGGTTGAAGAACTACAAAACTTTGCCTCTTGGTTTGATGTCAAATGGAACAAATATCAGAAACATCGAGTTGCAGCATCAAAGAAAGACAGAAGATCAGTTCCTCATAATTCTGAAGCAGAAACTTCTATTTACTCAGGTATGATTTCTAAAAAAACTCCTATAGACCCTCTTTATAGAAGATTTACTAGGTTTTTAGGCCAATCTAAAAATATTATATCTAATCATACATATAAATGATGGACTTTATATGCTGGAATGTTAGGGGGGTAGGTAATTCAGCAACTAATAGAAGAATAAAAAGACTGATAAAACTTTATAATCTCCCTGCTATTGCTTTTCTCGAGCCTGAAATTGATTCTGCTAAAATTCCTATATACAAACTTAAGTGGAATTTCCCTAACAGTTATAGTAACTTATCCAACAAAATTTGGTTTCTTTGGTCAAATGATCTGGATGTCCTAGTCAAGTATGATTCTGATAAACTTTTGGGCCTAGAAATTTACATAAAATGTTTGAATGTTACTTTTCATCTTGCTATTGTTTATGCCAAATGCACTCCTATTGAAAGAATTAGTCTCTGGAATGATATAGGGTCTGTCACTAGTAATTCTAACATAGAGTCTTGGCTTGTCATTGGTGATTTTAACACTGTTAAAGAAGATTCTGAAAAATTAGGAGGTAATCCCATAGATTTTCATGCTACTGAGGACTTTAAGGATATGATAAATGCTTGTTCCTTAATAGATTTAGGCTACATTGGTTCCAGGTTTACCTGGACTAATCACAGAATTGCTGGAACTATTTTTTGTAGACTTGACAGAGGTCTTGTTAATCAGAACTGGATTTTGAAGTTCCCTCAAACGAGTATAACTCATCTTCATAAAACTTGCTCTGATCATAGTCCATTACTTTTATCTATCAAAAGCAATTTTGAGAACTTTCCTAAACCTTTTAAGTTCCAAGCTATGTGGTGTATTAAATCAAATGTCCATGAGATTATTGAAGAATCTTGGTCTGATGAAGTCCAAGCTCCTCCTTTAGTTAAATTTGCTTTAAAGTTAAAGAAACTTAAAGTTAAATTAAAAACTTGGAACAAATGTACCTTCAAAAATGTTTTCCAATCTGTTAAAGACCTTGAAGACTTAATATTAATTAAGGAGCATGAGTTTGAAAATAACCCTTGTGATTCTTCTAGATCCAATTTATCTAAAGCTAGAGCTGAGTTAAATGTAGCTTTACAGAGAGAGGAAAGCTTCTGGCAAAAAAAAAAGTCACATAAAATGGCTTAAATCTGGGGATAAAAATACAAAATTCTTTCATGCTTCAGTTAAAGCTAGGCAAAGGAGATTAACTATCTCTAGAATTAAAAATAATCAAAACTATTGGGAAGAATCTATAGAAGAAATAGAACATATATTTCTTAATCATTTTAAAGATACTTGGTCTGCTGAATATTTATCTCTTGACTCTTCTTTTATAGAAGTTATTAGAAATGATATAGACGATTCTATGAACAACAAGCTTACTGAATACCCCTCTGAAGAATAAATTTTTAAAGCTATCTCCAACATGGATCATTCCAGCTCTCCGGGTCCTGATGGTTTTGGAGGGATATTTTATTTAAAGTTTTGGTATATTATAAAAAATGATTTGACTAAAGCTATACATTCTTTCTTAGCTGGTGCTGATCTTCCTAAAAGTTGGATAGCTACTTCTATTGCTCTTATTCCTAAAATTTCGAATCCTTCAACATGTTCCAAATTTAGACCTATAAGTCTGTGCAATTTCTCTAACAAAATAATCTCTAAAATTTTAAATGATAGATTGTCTCTTATCCTTCCTTCTATCATTTCTCAAAACCAAAGTGGTTTTGTTAAAAATAGAAGTATTCAAGAAAATATCCTTCTTGCTCAAGAAATGGTTCAATACATTAGTAAGAAATCTTTTGGAAGTAATGTGATCATTAAATTAGACATGGAAAAGGCTTATGATAGAGTATATTGGCCTTATCTTTGTGAAGTTCTCAGAAAATTTGGTTTTTGTGAAGTTTTTATTGACTTAATTTGGAGGCTTATATCTAATAATTGGTTTTCTATTATTTTGAATGGTAAAAGCATTGGTTTCTTTCATTCTCTAAGGGGATTAAGACAAGGAGACCCTTTGTCTCCTAGTCTATTCATTATAGCTGCTGAAGTTTTAAGTAGAAATATTGACAAAATATTTTCTCTTAGGAAAGCAATTCCTTATGTTCATCCAGCTAATAGTCAACTTATATCTCATTTAGGATATGCTGATGATGTGATTATTTTTATAAATGGTGGTAAACGTAGCATAAAGGTCCTTATTGATCTTTTAAAGAAATATGAAGCTACCTCGGGTCAGAAAGTGAATTTTTCAAAAAGCTCCTTTTATACGGATAAAAAGTTATCTCATCATAGAAGAAACACTATTGAATCTATTTCTGGATTGGCTCACAAACAATTTCCAATGAAATATCTTGGATGTCCTTTGTTTAAAGGGAAACCTAGAGCTATTCATTTTTCTGATCTAATTACTAAAATTAGGGATAGACTCCTCAATTGGTCTTCTAAATTAATCTCTCAAGCTGGTAGAGCTACCCTTATTAGATTTGTGTTACAATCTATTCCTGTTTATACTATTGCTGTTTTAAACCCTCCTAAAATCGTTATTAAAAGACTTCATAGTATATTTAGTAAATTCTATTGGGGTGGCACATCCAAAGAGAAACCATTTCAATGGACCAAATGGAATGACTTATGTTATCCATTTGAAGAGGGAGGTCTTAACTTCAGGAAAATTGAAGATATTGTTTCTGCTTCTAGCATGAAATTATATTGGAAATATAAATTTGAAAATGGCATTTGGTCTAGCTTTATTTGAAATAAATATAAAAATGGTCTTAGATTAAATCAAGTATCTTATTCTATGAAAAGGATAGTCTCCATTAAAGATTTATCTGACTCATACATTAATGTAGATAAAGCTATATGGATGGCCTCTATTAATGGTGAGTTTTCCATCAAATCTGCATATAATATTTGTAGACAAAGTAGGCCTTTATCCATATCTTGGAAAATAAATTGGATAAAATATTGCCCCATGAAATTATCAAACTATACTTGGAAGTTATTAAACAACTCTGTCCCTTTTGAGTCAGAAATTCAAAAAGTTGGAGTGAGACTAGCATCTATTTGTAGATTTTGTAAGAATGCTGAGGATTGCCCTCACCATGTCCTTATTGAATGTCCTATTGCTTTTGAGGTGTGGAATTTCTTTGCATCTATGTTTGGTTTGTCCATTGAATTTTCATCTTGCAGGACTATCCTTTTCTCTTGGTGGCTTAAATGTCCTAAAAGGGATTATAAAATTTTCTCTTTAAGGTAATCCCTAAAGTGATCTTCTGGGAAATATGGAAAGCTAAAAATAAAAACCTTTTTGAAAATTGTCAAACTTCTGCGAATTACATTATCAAAAAAGTTATCCTTTTGTCTTCAAATATTTTAGAATATTGCAAGTTTTACGACAAAATTTCTCCTAAAGATGATTTTATTGCTAAAACTTTTAATATCAATATTTTCCCGAAGAAGATCATCTTTATCAAGTGTCTTTGGAGCAAACCTTCTATTGGTATTTTTAAACTTAACATTGATGGTGCTTTAAGAACAATCCTGGCTCAAGTGGCATTGGTGGTGTCATTAGGGATTCTCAAGGTAAATTTATTGCTGCTTTTTCTAAATCAATAGGCATTCAATCATCCTTTAATGCTGAGGCTATGTCCCTTCAAGAAGGGATTAAATTGCTTTCTTCCTTAAATATTTCTAATGTTTGCATTGAATCTGATTGTAAAACATTAGTTGATATTGTTTTAAAGATAGCAAAACCTCCTTGGACTTCTCAAGATATTTTTGATAATATCACTTATCCAACGAACTTTAAAATCATCCACACTTGGAGGGAAAACAATGCAGTAGCGGATTATTTAGCTTCAAGAGCCTCGGTATCTCAAATGGATGATTATTTCTGGAGTTTCAATACTCTTCCAACACTGGCTAAAGGCCATCTCAATATGGATAGACAAAATCTTCCTAATATTATAACAATCATAAAGAAAATGTAATGGGGATGAGATAAATCCCCAAATTTATACATTCTTTAGCTCTCTCATTGTACTGGGGATTATCCCCTATTATTTTGTTGTAAGTTCTCTTTCCTTGTAATGGGGATATTTTATAAATCCCCAAGTTTCTTTTCTCTCATTCTAGAGTAATGGACCCATCCTCTAGAACTAATTTTACTTGGGTTTGTAAGCTTCGGAGAGGCTTTTTCTCCTTTATGGTATAAATAAAATGGATGGGGGTACCGTCCCTCTTTGGTAAAAAAAAAAGAAGGTAATTGTGGGTATGGTTATGACTCACTGTCAAAGGTTTATTCCGCCTTCAATGCGTTTGCGATTTTATGAAGTTGGTGTGAGAGTCTGACCTCTGGCAACCAGGATGATGTGATCATGCCCTGGGTAATGATAGCATTCTAGAGAACTGAATTGAGTGAGTTATTACTCTAAGGGATAGAGGCTAAACTCTACATATGTGTGCTTGTTGTAGTATATTATTTACGTATTTTTATGTGTGGACAAATATACAGGTTAATAGTAAGCGGTTACGATTCAAATAACTAATGAAAGTTAATGGAAATAAAGTAATAAATTTTAAATGTGATTGTGGAGTGAAATAACTGGAGTAAAGTTATATATGAAATAGTGATAATTCAATGAGATATTAATTAAGAGGTTATGAAAGATAATTAATGAACTAAGGGTAGAAATTATATTCGGATAAGGGTAGTATAACTAGTGCCTTTTCTTGTTTGGATCTGGTTTTGTAGTTGTATATTCTTTTAGATCCATTCTCGTTTTCAATTTTCTTGAAAAAACCAACTTCAAAAATACTCCATTTTTAGATCTGAATTTTTGTTTCAAAAAACTAAGTTTATAGTTTATGAAACTTGTTTGCATACAAATAAAGTGTTTGAAACATTTGATCTAATTTTGAAATTATTCTCTTCAAATCTATTCATTTTAAGAACAAAAGTTTAACTTCCTTGAAAATTGAAACTCTGCGTATTATATAGAAATTTTTAATTCATTAGGACTATCTATATAAATAACTTGAGAGCTGTGAGTAGCATATTGCATGTGTTTTTGCACTTCACAATCACAAACACTCTCACACAAACACCTAGTAAAAGTGTAATTCCTTAGAAAGGTTTTTTGTTGATTGAGTCGATTAAATCAAGGAGCAATGAGTTGGAGCAAAGAAACAGTCTGGGAGATCAAATCCAGAATCAGAATACCATAGAGGAGATTTTCTCTCATTAGGTATTTTTCTGTTCTTTAGCCTTGGATCTTGTGTTGCATGTTTATGTGCTTATAACTCTTGTAAAAATTGTTTATAGTGGATTTTTTGGTTATGGTGTAGAGGTCACCCAGAATGTTTCCTCAAATTGAGGTTTTACCACGTTAAAAATCACCGTGTTAACTTACTGTTTTAGTTCTTAATATCTTGCATATTTTGGCTTCAATACAAAGAACTAGTATAGGTTTTTGATTTAAAACCTAAGGTAATTAGGCCACCAAGTCTAACATCCAACTAAATTAGTTTTATACACATCTTGTGTTTTGAGATTTTAAAAGGAGTTTCCTCAAAGAGTTTGTTTTGGGAGTTTACTTAGAATTTTAACTTTGTGTTAAAAACCTTAGTAAACATTTTTTCAGCTTCTTCTTCGTAATCAGCACGCACGGATTCCATCGCACAAAAACAATTGTTCAAGAAGGAAGAGCAATCTCTGATACCAAAATCAAGATCACTATAGCTTTTGAATGATTAGATTTGGATCTTAAAAACTAAGGATGTTGGAAATAAGTGGGAGCTTTTGTAAACTGGTGCATAAATGTTTTTTGATAGAAGTTCTTGTGTTTGAACCATATTGAACGACTATATCATGAGTCAAATCTGTACGCCCTCAATCGATGCTCATTTGATAAATGCTTTTATAAAAATTTTGAACGACAAACTCCATTCGTTCGAACAACATTCTCATCTTATTTGAGCGATTGGAAACAAAAAAATATTTTAAGTCTAAAGCAACCTCGATATTTTAAATAAAATACAACTCAGAAAATATTTTTAAAATACGTTTCCAAAATATTTTTCCACGTCCCAAAACATTTTAATTTAAAAACGCATCCTTAATTAAAATCCTAAATCTCAAAAATCATCTAGCATTCATACCAGAGTTATCTAAGATAAACCAAGTGTGAAGAAAAATGTAGGCACTAAACACGGCACGAATAGTATCTTCAAAGCTTTGCCGCAACATCTTCAACACAACATGTCATAGGCTTTGTGGGATCACAACACCATGACTAACCTAAGACTCAAACAATTTTTTTTTTGAAATTATGCCAAATACAAACAATTTGACTCGATTGGAAATTTTTCCTTACAAGGAGTAATTATAATCTACCTTGAGTTGGACGAGAATCAAATCCGGGTATGAGTCTACAAGTGAATTAGGGTGAATAACATAAAATTGGGTTAGAATTTCCAAAAGAGTTACATTATGGGTGTGAGTGGAATAACTTGGTGGACAGAAACATGAGATTATTGAATTAAAATAAGTCAATGAATACTTGGTAAATTAGGAGTTGAGGAAAATTCGGGATTTGTGGGCTAGTGCTATGAGTGATATTTGCACGATTTGTCAACTATATGTATATGTATACGTACAAAGGGTGATAGTATATATATATGAATATATTTATGCGTGACTGATAAATGTGAACATACATACTTTAGATATTCTATCGTTGAAGGTTACGGATAGTTGGCGGCCCACCCCGGTGACTAGCAGATGTTTCATCGGCGAGGACAACTCTGAGATGCTATGAATATACATATAAAAGAGTGTTATATGTATATGTGTGATAAAATTAATGGGTGAAAATTAGAAATATAACTAGTGTATACTTATGTAAATTGTTAACGGTAATATTATAATTGAGAATTATAATGATATAGCTTTCGTGTTAGCTAAAAAACAAATAAAGCAAACTAAAAAACGTGTAGTACGGTTGGGCTAGAGGTTTAGTGTGCAAGGCTAAGTCAAGTGGTTACTAGTTAGGTGGGGTAGCATAACTAGGGAATTAAAATACATGCATTAGCTACGCACTATAGATTAGGCGTAAGGATACTCTCATGTGACTGCGGAACCAAATAATTCTGAACAATTCTACTACATTTGCATTATTGCATTTTAGATACTTGCAAAATATTTTCAAATGGTTTTGGGCTCTGACCCATATCAAAAATTATTTTTTAAAACCTTTTAGGTGATCAGCCACAGGGACGCTAGGATTAGCTATCCTTCTAGTCAGACGATGTTGCAGCAGCTGTGGATGCTTCTAGGGATTGATTAGACGAATCTATCAATGTTATCCAGATATGATGTTTACTTCAGGTTCTATTTCGGGCATGTCACCCAGTTAGAAAATTCTTATATTGTTAGGACTTTATTTTCGTATCAGAGAATTATTGCATTTGGTTAAATACAGAGTGATTTGGTTAATTAACTTATTTCATGTCATCAGTATTTAGTATATTCTTGTGGTGAATGTTTTGGTTATGTTTATTCATATTTCAGATTGGTGATTTAAATGGTTGAATGCTTCTAATAAGGAAAATTAATACATTTTTAAAATTTGAGACCACATCTAATAGGTTATTAGTAATTAAATTGGTTTTTGACAGTGATTCTAAGAAAGAACCAGACTGAGATTCTTATTTTATTTTAGTAGAGGATTGGTCACCCATTATTAGAATAGTAGAGTGTCATAGTATGGTGAGGCTATAGAAGTTTCACTACCACCTCGAGCCTAACCGTGTCTTTTATTTCACTCTCTTCCAAGGGGCAATATTCTATCTCTTTTGTGTCAAGCGAAGCCTCCTTGCCTTTTGTACATCATGTGGAAGACGTTATAAGTCAACAACTCTTCCACTGCATAAAGTTCTTATCGATTTACATTGCTTTTGATTTTCATCGGGAGTAGAGTTCACATAGTTTTGACCTTGGGGAGGTCATTGTACTTGAGTGAGAAACTTCCCCTTCTCTTGGACACTCAAAGAGGATTGCAACTTAGAAAGCGATGACTTTGAGTCATCAAAATTTTGAGTATTTTGAGCATTTATCGGTGACTGGGTTTGCATAAATTGAGTAAGAGTGTCCTCGAGACTCTTTCGTTGTGGGATCACATGAGGCGCAAGATGAGGCGCTTGCATTTATGGCTATTGTTGGAAAGGTGAGAGTGGTGGTGGTGGTGGTTATTAGGCAACGTGTTGATTTGGGTTCAGCGATCTGTTCAGTTGCTCATTACTAAATCAGGATGGTTCTGCCATGAGGGATTATAATAATTCCCATGAGGGGAGCTAAAATTACCTTTATAAGCTCCCACCGCTTCAACTTGCTCTTGAAGAATAAGTTTTTAGGTGGGGATAGTTGGACATTCCTTCGTTAAGCGTCCCTCCTCACAAATCACAAAAATATCCTCCTTTAAAGATCGAGATGCGCCGGATGCATCTCTCCCCAAGATTCTACCACGTCTCTGAGATGTTTGGTTACTTGATTAATTTGGAGCTTTAACTCGGTTTCCTTATCCAATTGGTAGAGTCTAAATGAGGAAGGAGTTATGGACGTGATTCTAGCTTTGGGTTGGGTGTTCGAATCTAATTTATTCCAAGATTGAGAAATCTCGGTGAGATACTTAAAATGGGCCTCCTCATCGTTCGCATCTAACTCAAAGACCTCTCCCAGACACATTGTTTTAATGAGTTTCTTGTAATACCCCGTATTTCTGAATATTCCATATATTCCATTTAATTAGATTGGAGAATTAAATGAGAAAATATCATCTTGATTTAAATTACGTAAGAGTAGTAATTTAAAGAGTTTTATTTAAAATTGTAAGTATGGTATATTAATCGGAAGATAGATACCGGTATATATATTGCATCATTTTATTTACTCAGTGCGAGTGGTAAATAGTTACTTAACGCGTGTAGACCGTGTGTTGGGGTGAGAACGAGTAATATTTTTAAGTGACTCAAATGATAATTTAGAGGTCACCAATGAGTCCGGAAGGGTCAAATTAGTCAAAATAGTATAACCGGGGGTACTAGTTGAGTCCCGGGGCAATTTTGGACTAAACCAAGACCGTTCGGGGGCGTTTTGGTCTTTTAACATAAGAGGGTATGGAGACCTACGAAATTGAGAGTTTTATATCAGTCGTATGATAGATGAATTAGGGTTAGAACACCCATGACAATACCAATACCATTAGAGAGAGGAGAGGCACCACTTTCTAAAGCAAAACGAAGATTTAGGAAGGATTCAATTGGGTTTCTACCATCAACTTGTTGGGGAAGAAGGATTGAAGGATGAAGATCATCAATCATCAACAAGAACCACGAAATCAGACCCTACTGATCATAAGGCAAGTTATTTATTGCAATAATTTATAAAGTTATAATACCCATGTGTAGGGTTTTTGAATAGTTTTGTTTAAATCAATATTTTGATTGGAGAAAGATGATAATTATGCATGTTGGGATAGGAATCGCATGTAGAATGATTTAAACTATGTAGAGGATTAATATTCAGATTAGACTTGATGATTTTCGGAATAAAAATCTGGATTTTGAATAATAATATGGGAAGAACACCATAACTAGGGTTTCAAGAAATTCTGGGTTTTAATTAATTATTTCTTTAAAGTAATTGGAGTTTTGATGTAATTGAGACGTTAGAAACTGTCCTAGTATATGTGGAAATATGTTAAGATCGTTGGGTAAAAGTTTGGTGGACAATAATGGAGTTTGGAAATTTGTTAATGGAGGAAAGGTTCAACGAAGAAGACAGACTGCGTCTGTCCCTGTTCGATCGATCGATCGATCTTGAACTATCGATCGATCGACTATGTCGATCGATCGAACCCAGCCGTCGATCGATCGACGCAAGCTGTTTTCCCAAAAATTTTGTGTTTAATCCTTCGTTGAGTTCGGGAATGAATGAGTATTCTAGGATTTACATTATACTTATATGGGAGTAAGAATAAGACCAGTAGGTATATTATTGAGGTCCAATAAGGCCATTGGGTGTAGGGCTTGAATTATGGACCGAGGAGAATAATCCGATTTAGTAGAGTATCGGGGACTTCAGTTACGGGGCGAAGTAAATTCAATTTAAGTAATAGACCAGTAGGGTAAGAAATAACTACTGAAATTATATGTGAGGGGTAACTAGGACCCTTAGAGTTGTGTGTATACTCAAATAAATACGATTAATGAGATAAATCGTAAAGCGAATATTGTACGGTAAATATATGAGATTAAAATTTTACGTACGTATATGATTAATAGGTCGGGCGTGTACCTACTGAATTATGTGATCTTTTAGGTAGAGAGATTATACCTAAATTAATTATGTTAGGGTCGATGAGACATTCCGAACTAACATAAAGTTATTATATGTTTGGGGTCGATGAGAAATACCGAACCAAACTTTGAACTGGTGTCGCGATGAGAGAGTCCCGAACCAGATATGTGTATATATATATTTTTAAAATAATTGGGGTCGATGTATCATGCCGAACCAATTCTTACTTGGGGTCGATGAATCATTCCGAACCAAGATTCCTTTATGTGTATAAAAGGGGCAAAATAGCAATGACTTATATTTAGTATATATTGTGTGTGAAATATATATACCTGATGATATTCTACTTCCGTGTATTAGTAGATTGATATATTATGTATTTAAAGATACATACTGAATTGGTAAGTTAAGTAGTGAAACTTAATTACGAAATGAACCTTTAGATAGAGAAAATCTATTTAGTAATTCAAGTAGCAAAACTTAATTACATAAGTGGGAAAGTCAACAATTGTGAAAATTGTAGTAATTTTAGAAGTGAAGCTAAATGAGAAGTCTTGAAAAATAACATAGATGAAATGTTACTTGAGAATTAATTAACATACGCGAGATGTTAGTAAAACGGTTGTACTGTATGGGCGGTACTGGAACTTGGGTACAGATAAGTTCAGTTTACTACTTTGGTTTTAGTTAGCTTGAGAAGTATGGCTAGACAAACTAAGTGTGGAACGTTAGGTGTGCACCAAAGATGAGTGGTGAGTTAACTCAAGAGAGTGTACGAGAACCTAACATGTGTAATCAATAACCGCATTTTATATTGTGTTAAACGCTTGCTAAATATTTTCAAAATGTTTTGAGTACTAACTCTTGCTATAAAATATTTTCAAAACCTTTTAGGTGTCCAGCCACAGGGACGCCATGCGTGATGATTCCATTCCAGACTCGGAGCTGTAGCACAGTGGATGCTTACAGGATTTGACTAGACGATATCTCTCATTCAGATCTAGCACAGGATCTCGCACTCTTCTATGTATGGACTTGTGGTCCGGTATTAGTCTCAGATGTTAGTTTCAGACTAGTGGTTATTCTATTGTTGTTTGGGATTTTTAGCCGATGGTTTATTCGGTAATACTTTTGTTCTGTTGTACATTTACTTTGATGTTTGAATTATAGTACATGATTATTTGTACTTTGTTCCACATGGTTGATTTATCTGTTTTAAGAAAGATAAAATTTGGCACCGGTCTAATTTTACTTAGGGGATTAGTAATTAAAAAGTTTTCGACAGTGATGCTAAGAATGAACCATTTGAGAAACCTGTTTTAATTTAATGAAGGCCTGATCACCCGATGTTTAATTAGGCGGGGTGTCACAGATGGTATCAGAGCATCAGGTTCTAGTGTCCATAGGATCTGTACGGCTTACTACGTTTTCAGCGTATCGTTTGATTGATATAGAGCCCTATCTTAGGATGATTGTACTCCTCTACGTACGTAGTTTACGTTCTCCTGCTATTTAATAGACGTAGTGTTATATATATACGAGTCCGATTGGGCACGGTACGTCGAATATGGGGGTAGGTCCAGCATTGGCGTTAGCAGGACTACAGGAGGGAGGAGCTCGGCATAAAGCATGGGGTGTTCGAAGATGTCAATCATAGGAGAGATGACCGTGGTCGAGGTCACTCCTAGCGGGTAATGGAAGTAACTGCTGCAAGGGTTGTTGAGGCATAGCAGGCTTTTTCCAAGTGTCGCGACGGCAAGAGGGATGCTAGTCTAGACCGCCCAATTCAGTGATAGTGGGAGTAGGTCTGAAGAAAATTTGTTGAGAACGAGCCGTAAATGTGATGAAACGGCGACTGTGCATGTTAACCAATGGAAGTAGTATGTCCAGAGGTTTTGGCATTTAGGACGGAGTATAAATACTCAGAAGTGAAAAATTTGAGTAAATTTTCAGGCAACGTGGCGGAGATACCAGTCACTACATTCGGACCGAGGGTCCGTATATATAAATAGAAGAACTTTACGTATAGTTTAACCGCAAAGTTCTCCAATGATGATTCAGAAGCGTAGTGAATGGGAATATATGAACCCCTCACGTGAAAGCCTGGTAGAGGCCAATCGTGAGAGAGAAATTTATCCTGTGAAGTGAACTTGTACCGATGAGATAGGTATAAGGGAAAAGAGCCCTTGAGAAAATGGACTCTCAAGTTATATCTCGCAACTTTTGGTAAAACTCTTCTTGAACGACTTAAGTATATGAAGACAATATGGTACTTCCTACAAGGTTGAGGTTAATGCTCCTGGGTGGGCGGAGCTAAGGGAGTTTAGAGATTTAGTCAAAGAGTAAGACTGAATGTAATGGGGCTGGTGCAAGCCATAAGTGGAAACCCACTAGAGGATTTAATGATTAGATCCTAAGTCGGGACTGTTAAGTCCCATAATGCGTTCCTCTTGGTCAGCAGAACTAAGGGAACCAAGATGATAGTGTTCAGGATCGAGACTACCCAGTCCGAGAGGAGGGGTACCCAAACCGGTCAGCATGGCCTGGAGTCAGGAATTTTTGAAAAGATGTCTAGTGTGGATTCTAGGGCCATACGTTTTATTTTTAGCTGGAAGTTATTTGAAGAAATAATAACTCCAATAAGTTTTGCATTCCGGAGAGGACAAGCGTGTTATGCCCGGGAACCATCTAAATTACCAGAGCGATGGATAAGGAAGTATATGAGTTTTAGCCTCGAGTGAATGGGGTGTATGACGACTCCTCACCTGAAAAAGGGTCGAGTTGTCATTATTCATCAAAATGAGAGAAACTTCGGAGATTATTAACATCTCTTAGTAATTGATTTCGGTGTGTGGGGACCTAAATGATGTGAGTCAATGTTTGTGGTATGACTGCTGAGCGGAGAGATCGAGCTCGCTGTTGTAGTTAGTGCTAAAGACTTAGCGATAGTATAAGCGCGGTGCCACTTGACTCCTTTAGCAATATTGGAGTATGGTTGCACATATTGTCGAGAAATCGAATTTGAGCATATCGACTATGTGTTGTTCCGATAATGCTCAGTAAGATTACATGGGGAGAAGTCCCTTGTTTAAGTTCGGTTGCGAAAGGGAATATGACTAAATTTTTATGCACGTCAGGAGGAGAGACATTGTTAGATGCTAGGACATCAGTGGAGCCGGTAGTGTTGTGGAGAAACACTGAAAGGCTTACCTCACCACGAAGGGATAAGTGGGACTTTGTGGGCAAAGATTTGATCCTTTGTCTCTAGGGTTTTGAGAATACGCATAAAATTGAAGTCACGTCGTGTAGACTAGGCTAGAGTGGAAGAAAAGCATGTTACGGGTGCGACATTTGCAATGTTTTTGCAAATGTAACTGGAGAAAAGGGTGTATGGGCACCCTAGTCAATTGGATTCCTTAGACATCCGAGATAGAGGGATGCGGAATATTTCGTACGACGTTGGGGAAATTAGGAAAAAAGTCGTATCGATGAAATGGGTTAAACGTCATGAGAGATTGACGATGATCCAAGATTATGTGTGCTGAGAAATCCAGCACACCCTATGGGATGAAAGTCGGTGGGAAACCGTTCCAAGGTTACCTCTTGATATGGGAGACCTAACTGTGGTGAAGAAGTAGCGCAAGGTGCTACTTGACTGAGTGTTGTGAGTGACTTACGTGTTACTAAAATGTTGATCCTTATATAGTAACCAACCCAAAAAGTACGCCAATTGCGAAGAGTGCACGAATTGTAAAGTATATTAAACCCGGAGAGAAAGGGGAATAGAGTACCACTTCAGGAAAGATGACGTAAGTGGGAAGCGATGTTGAGGAGAGACGTAGTGAGATTGTCTCCAGATACACCTCTAGTTAATAGGCAAGATAGACTCGAAATGAACAACCGGAATGTGGTAGTGAACCCACATTCCCAATGATGGAATGAGGAGACAGACTTATAAAGTATTGATGGGTTGTGAACATCATAATTCAGCCAACATTTCGTTGGGGGTAGCGAAATGGGTGACCGGGATGGATTAGTATATAGTTGATAAGGGAGAGTGTACAGTGCCGCTTTTCATGACTGTGAATCAGGATGAAATCCTAAAATTCCACCCTGTGAGGGAAGGTCAGGAAGGAGTAGAGATAAAGTTTTATTTTGAGTACGTTGTGCTACCTACGACTCAATGTTAATGAGAAAGAATGATGATACGCCCTTATGATAGTGGAATTTTGGAGAAGCCCACTGATCAATTCATAGGTTGAATGTATGCCTATAAGAGCATATTTATAGGTAGAGTAAGCACCTATATGGACTGTACATGAGGATTAGGTTCGTGGGTACCGATTACAAACAATACATGTACTTTGGGTGTGGTTCGAGGAGACATTTCGAACTTTTAGTCCTTAACGCGTGATATGAGGACATTCTATTGGAGTGTGACATTTTAAGGTATATGAAATGTGAAAAATATGGCTCACAAATTGTCTACTCATGAGCAATGAGATATATATACATATATTAGTGCTCGAGATGTGATCCCGAGACAAGTAATTAATAACTATTGGTGATCGAGGTGGAATTCCGAGCCAATAACCCCAAAAGTGTTATAGAAGGGGGGGGGGTGATTATAAAATAAGTGTTGGTAGTATATGTTATGTGTAAGATATATATACCTATTGATTTTTCCCAATTATGTGCGATAGTAAGTGTGCTTAATCTCTGTATTGGGGTCGATGATGTTCCGGACCAATACATGGGGAATCGAGTTGGGATCGATGATTTTCCTAACCAAATCGATGATAAATATTGGGATCGACGGAAGGTCTGAACCGACATACATTTACCTTGGGGTCGAGGAATTTCCGGATCAATGTAAATGATAGGATTATTGGGGCCGATGATTTTTTTTGCCGGACCAATTTTCCTTAAAGTATATATAGTGTGTGAAATATATACCTTATAATATTCTACTTATGAGTGATAGTAGACACTTAGATGTTATGTAGAGATATACGTCAAATGGGTAAATTAAGTAGGGAGAAACTTAATTTCAAGAATCAACGTTTGATTGGGAAAACCTATGGAGAAATTAAGTAGTGAGATTTAATTATGTTATGCGGCATGGGCAAAGTGCGATAAGGATTTATAATGAAGCAATACAATTTTATTTAAGGTCCTTAGCCTTAATACCAGCCTTATCCTAATTTCGAGGACGAAATTCCTTTTTCAAGGGGGGAAGTATGTAATACCCCGTATTTCTGAATATTCCAAATATTCCATTTAATTAGATTGGAGAATTAAATGAGAAAATATCGTCTTGATTTAAATTACGTAAGAGTAGTAATTTAAAGAGTTTTATTTAAAATTGTAAGTATGGTATATTAATCGGAAGATAGATACCGGTATATATATTGCATCATTTTATTTACTCAGTGCGAGTGGTAAATAGTTACTTAACGCGTGTAGACCGTGTGTTGGTGTGAGAACGAGTAATATTTTTAAGTGACTCAAATGATAATTTAGAGGTCACCAATGAGTCCGGAAGGGTCAAATTAGTCAAAATAGTATACCCGAGGGTACTAGTTGAGTCCCGGGGCAATTTTGGACTAAACCAAGACCGTTCGGGGGCGTTTTGGTCTTTTAACATAAGAGGGTATGGAGACCTACGAAATTGAGAGTTTTATATCAGCCGTATGATAGATGAATTAGGGTTAGAACACCCATGACAATACCAATACCATTAGAGAGAGGAGAGGCACCACTATCTAAAGCAAAAAGAAGATTTGGGAAGGATTCAAAGGGGTTTCTACCATCAACTTGTTGGGGAAGAAGGATTGAAGGATGAAGATCATCAATCATCAACAAGAACCAAGAAATCAGACCCTACTGATCATAAGGCAAGTTGTTTATTGCAAAAATTTATAAAGTTATAATACCCATGTGTAGGGTTTTTGAATAGTTTTGTTTAAATCAATATTTTGATTGGAGAAAGATGATAATTATGCATGTTGGGATATGAATCGCATGTAGAATGATTTAAACTATGTAGAGGATTAATATTCAGATTAGACTTGATGATTTTCGGGATAAAAATCTGGATTTTGAATGATAATATGGGAAGAACACCATAACTAGGGTTTCAAGAAATTCTAGGTTTTAATTCATTATTTCTTTAAAGTAATTGGAGTTTTGATGTAATTGAGACGTTAGAAACTGTCCTAGTATATGTGGAAATATGTTAAGATCGTTGGGTAAAAGTTTGGTGGACAATAATGGAGTTTGGAAATTTGTTAATGGAGGAAAGGTTCAATGAAGAAGACAGACTGCGTCTGTCCCTGTTCGATCGATCGATCGATCTTGAACTAACGATCGATCGACTATGTCGATCGATCGAACCCAGCCGTCGATCGATCGACGCAAGCTGTTTTCCCGAAAATTTTGTGTTTAATCCTTCGTTGAGTTCGGGAATGAATGAGTATTTTAGGATTTACATTATACTTATATGGGAGTAAGAATAAGACCAGTAGGTATATTGTTGAGGTCCAATAAGGCCATTGGGTGTAGGGCTTGGATTATGGACCGAGGAGAATAATCCGATTTAGTAGAGTATCGGGGACTTCGGAAATTGAGTTACGGGGTGAAGTAAATTTAATTTAAGTAATAGACCAGTAGGGTAAGCAATAACTACTGAAATTATATGTGAGGGGTAACTAGGACCCTTAGAGTTGTGTGTATACTCAAATAAATACGATTAATGAGATAAATCGTAAAGCGAATATTGTACGGTAAATATATGAGATTAAAATATTACGTACGTATATGATTAATAGGTCGGGCGTGTACCTACTGAATTATGTGATCTTTTAGGTAGAGAGATTATACCTAAATTAATTATGTTAGGGTCGATGAGACATTCCGAACTAACATAAAGTTATTATATGTTTGGGGTCGATGAGAAATACCGAACCAAACTTTGAACTGGTGTCGCGATGAGAGAGTCTCGAACCAGAATATGTGTATATATATATTTTTAAAATAATTGGGGTCGATGTATCATGCCGAACCAATTCTTACTTGGGGTCGATGAATCATTCCGAACCAAGATTCCTTTATGTGTATAAAAGGGGCAAAATAGCAATGACTGATATTTAGTATATATTGTGTGTGAAATATATATACCTGATGATATTCTACTTCCGTGTATTAGTAGATTGATATATTATGTATTTAAAGATACTTACTGAATTGGTAAGTTAAGTAGTGAAACTTAATTACGAAATGAACCTTTAGATAGAGAAAATCTATTTAGTAATTCAAGTAGCAAAACTTAATTACATAAGTGGGAAAGTCAACAATTGTGAAAATTGTAGTAATTTTAGAAGTGAAGCTAAATGAGAAGTCTTGAAAAATAACATAGATGAAATGTTACTTGAGAATTAATTAACATACGCGAGATGTTAGTAAAACGGTTGTACTGTATGGGCGGTACTGGAACTTGGGTACAGATAAGTTCAGTTTACTACTTTGGTTTTAGTTAGCTTGAGAAGTATGGCTAGACAAACTAAGTGTGGAACGTTAGGTGTGCACCAAAGATGAGGGGTGAGTTAACTCAAGAGAGTGTACGAGAACCTAACATGTGTAATCAATAACCGCATTTTATATTGTGTTAAACGCTTGCTAAATATTTTCAAAATGTTTTGAGTACTAACTCTTGCTATAAAATATTTTCAAAACCTTTTAGGTGTCCAGCCACAGGGACGCCATGCGTGATGATTCCATTCCAGACTCGGAGGTGTAGCACAATGGATGCTTACAGGATTTGACTAGACGATATCTCTCATTCAGATCTAGCACAGGATCTCGCACTCTTCTATGTATGGACTTGTGGTCCGGTATTAGTCTCAGATGTTAGTTTCAGACTAGTGGTTATTCTATTGTTATTTGGGATTTTTAGCCGATGGTTTATTCGGTAATACTTTTGTTCTGTTGTACATTTACTTTTATGTTTGAATTATAGTACATGATTATTTGTACTTTGTTCCACATGGTTGATTTATCTGTTTTAAGAAAGATAAAATTTGGCACCGGTCTAATTTTACTTAGGGGATTAGTAATTAAAAAGTTTTCGACAGTGATGCTAAGAATGAACCATTTGAGAAACCTGTTTTAATTTAATGAAGGCCTGATCACCCGATGTTTAATTAGGCGGGGTGTCACAGATGGTATCAGAGCATCAGGTTCTAGTGTCCATAGGATCTGTACGGCTTACTACGTTTTCAGCGTATCGTTTGATTGATATAGAGCCCTATCTTAGGATGATTGTACTCCTCTACGTACGTAGTTTACGTTCTCCTGCTATTTAATAGACGTAGTGTTATATATATATACGAGTCTGATTGGGCACGGTACGTCGAATATGGGGGTAGGTCCAGCATTGGCGTTAGCAGGACTACAGGAGGGAGGAGCTCGGCATAAAGCATGGGGTGTTCGAAGATGTCAATCATAGGAGAGATGACCGTGGTCGAGGTCACTCCTAGCGGGTAATGGAAGTAACTGCTGCAAGGGTTGTTGAGGCATAGCAGGCTTTTTCCAAGTGTCGCGACGGCAAGAGGGATGCTAGTCTAGACCGCCCAATGCAGTGATAGTGGGAGTAGGTCTGAAGAAAATTTGTTGAGAACGAGCCGTAAATGTGATGAAACGGCGACTGTGCATGTTAACCAATGGAAGTAGTATGTCCAGAGGTTTTGGCATTTAGGACGGAGTAGAAATACTCAGAAGTGAAAAATTTGAGTAAATTTTCAGGCAACGTGGCGGAGATACCAGTCACTACATTCGGACCGAGGGTCCGTATATATAAATAGAAGAACTTTACGTATAGTTTAACCGCAAAGTTCTCCAATGATGATTCAGAAGCGTAGTGAATGGGAATATATGAACCCCTCACGTGAAAGCCTGGTAGAGGCCAATCGTGAGAGAGAAATTTATCCTGTGAAGTGAACTTGTACCGATGAGATAGGTATAAGGGAAAAGAGCCCTTGAGAAAATGGACTCTCAAGTTATATCTCGCAACTTTTGGTAAAACTCTTCTTGAACGACTTAAGTATATGAAGACAATATGGTACTTCCTACAAGGTTGAGGTTAATGCTCCTGGGTGCGCGGAGCTAAGGGAGTTTAGAAATTTAGTCAAAGAGTAAGACTGAATGTAATGGGGCTGGTGCAAGCCATAAGTGGAAACCCACTAGAGGATTTAATGATTAGATCCTAAGTCGGGACTGTTAAGTCCCATAATGCGTTCCTCTTGGTCAGCAGAACTAAGGGAACCAAGATGATAGTGTTCAGGATCGAGACTACCCAGTCCGAGATGAGGGGTACCCAAACCGGTCAGCATGGCCTGGAGTCAGGAATTTTTGAAAAGATGTCTAGTGTGGATTCTAGGGCCATGCGTTTTATTTTTAGCTGGAAGTTATTTGAAGAAATAATAACTCCAATAAGTTTTGCATTCCGGAGAGGACAAGTGTGTTATGCCCGGGAGCCATCTAAATCACCAGAGTGAAAAACTCATATCTGAAAACCTGCAAACCCTTTTTTCAGTTTTGTAAAACAGAGAAAAGATTTGTTGGATAAAATTTGATAAAACAATTTTTAAACCAGATCCAACAAGAGACGTTAATTTCTAACCTAAAGAAATCAAATCTATAACTCAACACGGTAACTATTTCACTTTATGCATTAGATCTCTGAGTTTCTATTATTCATAAATAAGTTCTAATTCCAAGTGAAGGTATTAAGAAGAGAGATTAAAACCAAAGATGGGTTGAAATAGAAAAGCAGAAAACCCTCAATCTCTCTACACTAATTTCGGATTTTTTTTTGCAAGAGTTTTGTTTGTATTTCACAATTTTCTCTTGATTTCTCTCTCTCTCTCTCTCTCTCTCAGACCTTTGATCTCCCAAAGATTTTATTCAAGGGATGAAGGGTCTTATTTATAGTGGAGGGTGGAAAGATCTGGAAACCCTATTCAATTAAACGGTTGTGATTAGATTACCCGTTTAAAGTACAAGATCAATGGCTCACAATGGACAACATTTAAAATCATTCTGATTGGTTCCTTTTGTTATCGCAAGGATCGAACAAAGATGAATGCATACACATTGATAAATGTAATCGAACGTCCAGGATTAAGTCTGGTTTATATGAGTGAGAGAAAGTACAACCTCAACGGGTAAATGATCAACCCGTGAATGTCTCAGATCACTCCTCAAACGAGAGTTTTTGAAGTTTTAAAAATTCAATTTTCACCCACAATAGTCTCTAGCGCTTTTGGATTCTACCCAACATATTTTTTAAGATGTTTTGGAAATTCAACATTAACCCCAAACATTTAAAAACCCTAAATTTAATTTCTTAAAAATGGATTTTAATTGTTTTAAAAATTCCTAAAAATCCAATTAAATGTAGAAAATTCATTTTAATCCAATTTTAACACACACACAAACACACACACACCTAAAATATGTAATATGAAACTCAAAGTATGCAATTCTAGAGTGTTGCGTATTGGCTTTATACCTATAGGACCATCTTCGTGTTGATGTAGATATCTTGGAATATTGAAGAGGTAATGAGGCTTAGGGAAAAATAAGGATGACACAAATTTGGTCTCTATTCAAAATTAGATAAGATCCTATATATTAGACTCAAGTAAGTCATATATATAGTGGGCTTAAATCTCCCCCTATGTAAATATGAGACAAAATATCCTTTGAGTCATTTAGGACTTATAGGGATACAACAAAAAATAAGAAAACCTTGTTCCTATACAAAATTCTATCTACTCCATATCCTAGAAATGAAAAAGTACATAACTCAACTAAATACAGACTAATACCCTAAATATATCAATGAAGACAGAGGCACTGGATCCTAAAAATCAAACAACTAAGATCAAGAATTTTAGTTGAATTATTCAATAAATGTCCAAGATGTACTCAAATATCTCTCCCCCATTTTGTCTCAAATGGGAAAAGGGTTGAAAATCACAAATAAGCAGATATAGAGAATAAATGGAACATATATATATATATATATATATATATATATATATATATATATATATATATATATATATATATTGATATACCCATATTTACCCCCTGACTGTCGGGATCAAGGCAACCCCTTCAGACGACCCTCCGAGGGGCCGACCCCTCATTTGGCTCCATATGACCCCCCTGGGCTCGGCCATCAGCAGGACCCGGACGACCCTCCGAGGGGCCGACCCTTCAACAGGCCCCGGACGACCCTCCGAGGGGCCGACCCTTCAGCAGGCCCCGGACGACCCTCCGAGGGGGCGACCCTTCAGCAGGCCCCGGACGACCCTCCGAGGGGCCGACCCTTCAGCAGGCCCCGGACGACCCTCCAAGGGGCCGACCCTTCAGCAGGTCCCGGACGACCCTTCGAGGGGCCGACAGTACGAGGCTTAAATTGGACCATACTCACTACCAGGGGGAACTTTGCCCTCGGCCTCGTATCATAAGCCGAGGGTGACATCATCTCAGCGCGTGGTTTGGGAGACGCGTGGAACAGTGCGCGTGAGGCTCATATGACACGTGGCAGACCGTTATAACCGAATCACACCCTCACGTGAGGGAATATTATGCCATCATTTGGCATCTACAGGTGTCAACAGGGAATTGGTTAGATCATCATTCACATGCACCATGCTTACTTGGGGGGTACACTACACCCCCCAAGACCTATATATACTTGTCACCTACAACCCTACAGGGAGCGATCTATGAATAGTAGCCCTAGCTAAAACTCTGCTTGTACACACACAGTAGAGAGAGAGTGAGAGGGTTATGTGCATTGTATCCAAGGCCATTAGTGCCCATACTTAGTGGATCACACACTCACAGTGGATGTAGGCCAAATTGGCTGAACCACTATACATTATTGTCTTATTTCCTCTTATACTCATCCCCTTCTACATACTTATACACTTATACATCTCCATGGCTGCCATGGCAGCTACTGATTGAGCTCACTATCACTTATCCGGTGGTGCTAAATCTTAGCGCCATCAGATGTGAAGTGCATGGGTGTGAAGTGCCGAGGATACTGATAGATGGAGGCTCATCCGCAGATGTGATGTTTTGGCCATGCTTCAAGGCCTTAGGCCTCAGTCGTGCCAGACTTGTCCCATACCACCATCCATTGATTGGGTTCAGTGGGGAGAAGGTTCACCCACTGGGAATATATGAGGCTGATGTCAGAATGGGGGACGAATGGCCGAGATGGCTCACCAAGAAGGTCAGTTTCTTTGTGCTGGATGAGCATGTGTTTTCGGCATACAACATCATACTGGGACGTGTGGCCCTCAAGGGGTTTGAAGCTGTGCCGTCCACAGTCCACCAGATGGTTAAGTTCCCTACCCCTTATGGGGTGGGGCAAGTTCAGGGAGACCAGACAACAGCGAGAGAGTGCTACTACAACTCCGCTGAAGAAAGGGAGGCACACAAGAGGGCTACAGCCACTTACAACATCGATACCCTAGACCCCAGGGACGAGACGAAGCTCAAGAAAGGAGAGGCCGCTGAGGAGGTAGAACCCATCATCCTCGATGAGGATGACCCGGGAAAAACCGTCCAAGTTGGCAAGTCTCTGAAGCCCAGTATCAAGGAAGACCTCATAAAACTGTTGAGGAGAAGGCGAAGCGTCTTCGCGTGGAGTCATGTAGATATGCCAGGGATCGACCCTGAAATCGTGTGCCACAAACTCAACGTGGTAGAGGGAGTGAAGCCGGTAAAGCATAAGAGGAGGATTTACTCTAGAGAGAAGTACGAGGTCATCAGGGATGAGGTTAAAAAATTACAAGACGCTGAGTTTATCAAGGAGGTCATCTACCCTGAATGGCTGTCCAACGCAGTCATTGTCCCAAAGGCTAATGGCAAGTGGAGAATGTGCGTGGACTTCACAGACCTCAACAAGCATTGTCCTAAAGACATCTTCCCTCTTCCCCGCATCGACCAGATGGTAGACGCTACCGCAGGCCATGAGCTCATGAGTTTCATGGATGCCTACTCTGGGTATAACCAGATTTTCATGGACCCTGAAGACTCGGAGAGGACAGCCTTCATCACTAATAAGGGGACATACTGTTACAGGATCATGCCCTTTGGTCTAAAAAATGCGGGGGCGACGTACCAGCGCCTCGTAAACAGAATGTTTGAAGACCAAATTGGGAAGTCTATGGAGGTCTATGTGGATGACATGCTGACCAAGAGTTTGAAAGCAGAGGACCATGTAGCAGACCTGGAAAGGACCTTTAACACGATGGACAAGTACCAGATGAAGCTTAATCCGACCAAGTGTGTCTTCGGGGTCGGAGCGGGAAAATTCTTGGGGTTCATTGTCAACCAAAGAGGCATTGAGGCCAATCCTGAAAAGATAAAGGCCCTTATTGAGATGAAGACCCCCAAGTCCATTAAAGATGTTCAGAGGCTCACAGGGAGAGTGGCTGCCTTGAACAGATTTGTGTCAAGGGCCACAGACAGGTGTCTTCCATTCTTCAAAATCCTCAGAAAAGCCTTTGAATGGAGCGAAGAGTGTGATGAGGCTTTCAAGCAGCTGAAATCATACTTAGGGTCTCCCTTGCTGCTGTCACGACCCGTGCAGGGTGAACGGCTGTACGTGTACCTTGCTGTCTCAGAATCCGCTATCAGTGCAGCAATCGTAAGAGACGAAGATGGGATACAGAAGCCCGTATATTTCAACAGCAAGGCACTCCAGGGGGCAGAGCAGAGATACCCGAGGATGGAGAAGTTGTCCTATGCCTTGATCCATGCCTCAAGGAAGATGAAACCATACTTCCAGTCCCATACTATGGTCATCCTTACTGACTCTCCTCTTAGGCAGGTCCTACACAAGCCTGAAAAATCAGGAAGGCTAATGACCTGGGCTATAGAGTTGGGGGAATTTGACATTGTGTATCAGCCTAAGACAGCCATTAAGGGGCAAGCCTTGGCAGACTTCGTGGCTGAGTTCACATGGGAAGAAGATGAGGCCGAGGGTGAGACCCTCGGGAAGGCAGATACAGAAGACAGACCCGCAGACACACCCGCAGAAATGGCTGAGACGAGCACCGCTAGAAGGAAAGTGACTGAAAACGAAGAGGGAAGATACATCTTTAGACAGGGGTCCCTCTCTGAGGGAAATTTTTCTGAAGGAAAGACTCCGTGGAGCCACTTCGTTGACGGGTCCTCCTGTGATAGCGAAAGTGGTGCTGGACTGATACTATCAGCACCCGATGGCACAGACGTCGAGTACGCCCTGAGGTTCAATTTCAAAGCCTCCAACAATGAGGCTGAGTATGAGGCCTTGATAGCTGGCCTCTCCTTGGCTAAATCCCTTAGTGTCAGCCAAATTTTGGTTCACAGTGATTCAAGGCTGGTGGTGAATCAGATACTAGGAGCCTATGAGGCCAAAGACGAGAGGATGGCTAGGTATCTTGATAAGGTGAGGTCATTGCTGAAAAACTTCAAAGAAGTGAAATTCAAGAGGATACCTAGGCTTGACAATGGCCGTGCTGACGCCCTTGCAAGGTTGGCCTCAGCTACTAGGACAGACATAAGGAGGACAGTCCCGGTAGAAATCTTGCTTCGACCAACTATCGAAGACTACGAGGGAACACTTGGTGTTTGCATGAATGTTTCTCAAGAACCTTCATGGATGGACCCCCTGATCAAATACATTAGAGGGGGAGAGATGCCAGAAGCGAGCCAAGAGAGGAAGAAGCTGAGATACAGGGCTGCAAAGTTCGCTGTCATCGGAGACACGCTGTATAAAAAGGGGTTTCTGCTCCCCTTACTTAGGTGTGTGCACCCCTCAGAGGTCCCTTCCATTTTGCAAGACGTGCATGAAGGGTCGTGTTCAAGCCATATTGGGGGTAGATCCTTGGCAAAGAGGGTGATCACCCAAGGCTACTGGTGGCCGACCTTAGGAAAAGATGCTGCCGCATATGTTAAAAAGTGTGATAAATGCCAAAGATTTGCTACCATCCCTCATCAACCTCACCAGCCTCTCACCTCCATTACATCCCCATGGCCGTTTGCAATATGGGGGATTGATCTGGTAGGACCCTTACCGAGAGCAGTCAATAACTATCGGTTCCTCATCGTAGCAATTGACTACTTTTCAAAGTGGGTAGAGGCCGAGCCGATGGTCACGATCACGGAGCAGAAGACCTTCCAGTTCATCTGGAAGAATGTGATATGCAGATATGGTCTACCCAACACCCTCATCTCGGATAACGGGACCCAGTTCAAGAATGCCTCTTTACAGAAGTACTGTGAGAGGGTAAGTATCAAACAATTTTTCTCCACCCCAGGCCGACCTCAGGCCAATGGGCAAACCGAAGTTACGAACAGGACAATCCTAGATGGGATTAAGAAGAGG
The DNA here is from genome assembly GCA_949130495.1 of Sambucus nigra. Taxonomy (NCBI): domain Eukaryota; kingdom Viridiplantae; phylum Streptophyta; class Magnoliopsida; order Dipsacales; family Adoxaceae; genus Sambucus; species Sambucus nigra. The sequence continues at coordinate 657,450,588 of OX422213.1, read as the reverse complement.
CTTGAGGAGGCAAAAGGAAGATGGGTCGAGGAGTTATATGCAGTGTTGTGGGCATACAGGACGACAGTAAGGACCCCTACCGGGGAGACCCCATTCATGTTAGCTTATGGATCAGAAGCAGTCATCCCCACCGAAGTGGAGTTTCCTACTCATAGGGTCCAAATGTATGACCCCCAGGGGAATATGGAAGAGAGAAGACTTGACCTAGACCTGATTGAGGAAAGAAGGGAGGATGCTGAGATAAGGCAAGCTTCCTACCAGCAGAGGATCGCAAAGTTTTACAACCAAAGGGTGAAACAGAGGCCTATCGCAGTGGGAGACTTGGTTCTTAAAAAGACTTGGCAGAAACCCAACAAGCTCCATCCTAATTGGCATGGCCCATATAGGGTCACCGATGAAGTTGTCCCTGGGACCTATAGACTAGAAAACCTAGAGGGGGAACCATTTTCCAACCCCTGGAATGCAGATCATTTGAAGAAATACTATCAGTAGTGTTGTAAGGTCTTGAAAGGCCATAATTGTAATTAGGGTTGCTCCAACAGAACACTGGGAAAATTAATGAGAAATATTAGTGTTTCCTTCATCCTATTGTCAGTCCTAGCATGCATGGGAAGTTGAACCCTCGGCTATAATGGGGACCAGTGGAGGGGACGACCCCTCCACTATCCTCAAAAAAGACGAGGGAAGACTAAATTAAAATCCATTAATTTGGTTAGTTGAACCCTCGGCTATAATGGGGACCAGTGGAGGGGACGACCCCTCCACTCTCCTCAAAAAAGACGAGGGAAGACTAAATTAAAACCCATTAATTTGGTTAGTTGAACCCTCGGCTATAATGGGGACCAGTGGAGGGGACGACCCCTCCACTCTCGTCAAAAAAGACGAGGGAAGACTAAATTAAAATCCATTAATTTGGTTAGTTGAACCCTCAGCTATAATGGGGACCAGTGGAGGGGACGACCCCTCCACTCTCCTCAAAAAAGACGAGGGAAGACTAAATTAAAATCCATTAATTTGGTTAGTTGAACCCTCGGCTATAATGGGGACCAGTGGAGGGGACGACCCCTCCACTCTCCTCAAAAAAGACGAGGGAAGACTAAATTAAAATCCATTAATTTGGTTAGTTGAACCCTCGGCTATAATGGGGACCAGTGGAGGGGACGACCCCTCCACTCTCCTCAAAAAAGACGAGGGAAGACTAAATTAAAATCCATTAATTTGGTTAGTTGAACCCTCGGCTATAATGGGGACCAGTGGAGGGGACGACCCCTCCACTATCCTCAAAAAAGACGAGGGAAGACTAAATTAAAATCCATTAATTTGGTTAGTTGAACCCTCGGCTATAATGGGGACCAGTGGAGGGGACGACCCCTCCACTCTCCTCAAAAAAGACGAGGGAAGACTAAATTAAAATCCATTAATTTGGTTAGTTGAACCCTCGGCTATAATGGGGACCAGTGGAGGGGACGACCCCTCCACTCTCCTCAAAAAAGACGAGGGAAGACTAAATTAAAATCCATTAATTTGGTTAGTTGAACCCTCGGCTATAATGAGGGCAAGTGGAGGGGACGACCTCTCCACTCCCCTCAAAAAGACGAGGGTGGACTTGATTTAAAACACCATAATTTGGTGGTAAACACCCTCGGCTATGAAGAGGGCAAATGGGGGAGACGACCCCATTTACCCTCAAAATGACGAGGGAGGAGTTGGTAATATTGTTAATTTCTAAGCATCACAAAGCAAAGACAGGAATAGAAGACAGTGATTATATTACAAATAAGGGAAATGTTTGATCAACAAAAATACAAAAAAAAATGTTACAAGAAGAGGGTGTGGGCTACAGACAGCCACCCTATTGAGCACACTCAGAGGGCACATCGATTACAGGGGTCTCATCTACGACCACTAGAGGCTGATCCTCAGATGTGCCGGTACCCTCAACGTGGACTTGGGATTCAACCTGTGCCAAGGCCTCAGCAATTAAGGGGTCATCTAGCTGGACGGCTTCAAGGGAGGGGCGGATAGTCGTCACTGCATCAGCAAATTTTAGGACGACCCACCGACAGGCCGTCCTAATCCCCCTCTCAAGATACTCAAGTCCGAAGCCTTGAAACTCGTCTGAAACCTTATAGGCCTCAACAGCATTGGCCCCGGCCTTCCTTACTGCACCCTCAAGCTCAGTCTTGAAGTGAGCCCCCAGGTTATTCAAGGCCGCATCCTTGTCTTTAATAAGGTCGTCCTTGGCCTTCAGGTCTGACTCATGCTGCGTCTGTAGCTCATTCAAGACCCTGGTATGCTCAACCCTCATACCCTCCAGCTCAGCCCTTGCAGTACCCAGCTCAGCCTTTGCAGTATCCAGTTCAGTCTGCAGAAGAGCCTCGTGCTGAATGGCCCTGTCAGCCTCTTGAAATTTCAGCTGATTCTCGGCCATCCATTTTGTAGCCGACGCCCAAGCACAAATAGACTGCACAAGAACAAGCAAACATTAAGAGGCCGAGGGAACAGATTGACAAAAAATTAACTGAGGAAGTACGGTAGAAACAAATACCTGGGCCATGGTATGCAGACCGTAATCATACACCTTGGCAGGGGGCATCTTCGACAAAAAGTCGTAGTCAGAGGCCGAAGGAGCAGAAAACATGGAGACCTTGGCCGCCCTTAAGTTGGCTATGAGGGAAGAAGGGTCAGACTTCAAGGATGCTAAATTTTGAGACCAAAATGCTCCCATGCTGGAGGCAGACCCCTCAGACACTTCTGCCCTCGCCCTCGTCCGTGAATCAGGACGAGAGCCCTCAGGAGCTTCAGGCTGCTTCCTTTTCCGACTATCCACGGTCGGCTCTACCGGCCTCGGCCCCTCGGCCGTTGACTTCCTCTGGGCTTGCTGAGGTTCCTTCCCTTTCTTTTTGCCAAGACCGGACAACAAGCTGGGGGCAGTCATCTCCCACAATTGGTCAGAAATGTTCGCAGGACGACCTGAAAAGAAGGAAATATGTCAGAATGATACAGAGACAAAGAGGGAACACTTAGAAGGAATCATAATGCGAAAATGGAAAAACACTCACATAATTCTGTCAGAGGGCCGACCCTCAGGCCAGCTTCTCTGAGGTGATGAGGGGTCATTAGATCTTCAAATTTTGGAAGTTCACCCTCTTTCCCCTGGTCCCTCAGATAGTCAACAATTACCCTCTCTTCCTGACTTAATCCAGGGTCAGACCGTGCCCTCATGGAAGGTTTGGACCATACCTGGGAAACCCTCGGACTATCTTCAAGAGGATCAACCCCAGAGGGGAACTCCCAGTCCCCAGAGATGAAGAAATACCTCTTCTTCCAGTCATGATTTGAGGTCTGGGCTACATGAAGGATCTTCTTGTCAGACTTCCAGGCCCCTAAGTGGTAGTAACCAGGCTACTTGGACGATGAGGTAATGTTATAACAACCTATGAATAAGTCTGCTGAGGGCTCATCTGTGAAGACACTCTTCCAAAGAGATATATAGCCAAGAATTGCCCTCCAAGAGTTGGGGGGGAGCTGAGAGGGGGAAACCCCAAGGGCAGACAGGATCTCGACAATGGTAGGATGCAGAGGGAACCTAACACCTACCCTAAGCATCTGCTCGTAAACAGCAACCTCCCCCTCGTCTCCCTGATAAACTCGCTCATCGGGGTTGGGAACCCTCATAGTCACAGAGGACTTTATGCCGAACTGATGCCTCCACAGCAAGAGGTCACGATCCTTCACAGTGGAAACATAAGCAGAGGCGTGAGAAGTGTCAATGGGATCATCATCAGAGTCCTCAGCATAACCCTCGGCCTCCTGTCTCTCGGCCTCTTCACCTCTTGGGGGCGAACCGTGAAAAGTCATTTGAAATGCATGGGGGGATAGGGCCGTCACAGGGACAGCCTCAGAGGGTCCCACACCCTCGGCCTGATGGTCCTGGGCATACTCAGACGACCCTCTCCTTCCAGAGGGACCAGCACCTGCAGGTGAAGACGCACGCTCGTCCATACCACCCTCAAACGTCTGACCGTCGGATGGACGATAGGACGACCCTTGTGGCTCAGAGGGCAGAATTTTCTTCAAGGGGAGGGGAAAGATGGGTCATACCCAAATGGGGTCGTCCCGTCGTCTCCTCTCCTCCTCTTCCTCTATGCGCCTGATCTCTATGAAGAACTTCTCCCTCAAGGATGGAAACTCGTCTGCTAAATCGTAAAGCCTCCTAAGCATTAAGGGGGAGACCTAACACTTGAAATGATTTTACTAATCTAACCACAAACAAACTCCAATTGACCAACCTATGACTTTTGGATCTAAAACTGGGAATATGAAAGGTTTGCTCAAGAACACTCAAGAACAGTCGAAGTCGTTCGCCGGAAAAGATGCCAGAAAAATGCGAGAAAAACCAGAAAAATGCTAAAAGGGGTTCGACCCCAACATACAAAGGAAATGGAAGAGCTAGAGGAGAGTTCAGGTAAAGAAGAGTACCTGGAAACAAGAGCAACGGCTGAGTGAAGAGCGATGGAGAAATCAGCGAAGAAACGGCTATGGAGTTAGATGGAATTGTAGAGAGAGAAAGTAAGGGCGCGAAGATGAAGAAGAAGCTAGAATGGGAAAAGGATTTGAAAATCCTTTTAATATCTTTGCTAATTGAGGGGGCTCACTTCCCAAAGCAAAACACAGCCCACGAGGAGGATATCATTAGGGCACAAAGCCCCAAGCATAGTACAGCCGCCTTACCTAGGGAACTGGAGATGACAGTGGGCAACCGCCCAAGTGTCACCTCATCTTGACAGGCATCCCTCATCTCACTGACCATACATCCGCCTCAAAAGCAACACTATCCCTCAGCCATCTCAACAACATCAATGGCTAAGGGCTGGGGGGTGATTGATATACCCATATTTACCCCCTGACTGTCGGGATCAAGGCAACCCCTTCAGACGACCCTCCGAGGGGCCGACCCCTCATTTGGCTCCATATGATCCCCCTGGGCTCGGCCATCAGTAGGACCCGAACGACCCTCCGAGGGGCCGACCCTTCAACAGGCCCCGGACGACCCTCCGAGGGGCCGACCCTTCAGCAGGCCCCGGACGACCCTCCGAGGGGGCGACCCTTCAGCAGGCCCCGGACGACCCTCCGAGGGGCCGACCCTTCAGCAGGCCCCGGACGACCCTCCAAGGGGCCGACCCTTCAGCAGGTCCCGGACGACCCTTCGAGGGGCCGACAGTACGAGGCTTAAATTGGACCATACTCACTACCAGGGGGAACTTTTCCCTCGGCCTCGTATCATAAGCCGAGGGTGACATCATCTCAGCGCGTGGTTTGGGAGACGCGTGGAACAGTGCGCGTGAGGCTCATATGACACGTGGCAGACCGTTATAACCGAATCACACCCTCACGTGAGGGAATATTATGCCATCATTTGGCATCTACATGTGTCAACAGGGAATTGGTTAGATCATCATTCACATGCACCATGCTTACTTGGGGGGTACACTACACCCCCCAAGACCTATATATACTTGTCACCTACAACCCTACAGGGAGCGATCTATGAACAGTAGCCCTAGCTAAAACTCTGCTTGTACACACACAGTAGAGAGAGAGTGAGAGGGTTATGTGCATTGTATCCAAGGCCATTAGTGCCCATACTTAGTGGATCACACACTCACAGTGGATGTAGGCCAAATTGGCTGAACCACTATACATTATTGTCTTATTTCCTCTTATACTCATCCCCTTCTACATACTTATACACTTATACATCTCCATGGCTGCCATGGCAGCTACTGATTGAGCTCACTATCACTTATCCGGTGGTGCTAAATCTTAGCGCCATCATATATATATATATATATATATATATATATATATATATATATATATATATATCAAATCATCAACGAATCACATCACAGATTTCCTACGTAAAATAGATATAGGAGGTGTCTTTTGTCATTTTTCAAACGATCGTGTCCTATACCCTCAAAGATCAATTATAAGCATAAGTATGATCAGAGGATATATTAAAATAAGATCGACACTATTCAAGATGTATCATGCCAATAGATTTCCTTAGAGATTCAAATCTTAAATTATCTAGAGTCTTAGTGAACAAATATGCTAATTGAAATGCTGTGGGCAAATAGTTTATTTCTAATTCCTTAGATTATACTAATTCAAGTATAAAGTGATGTCAAATCTTTATGTGTTTTGTGCATAAGTGTTGAACATGATTTTTGGAAATATTAATCGCACTTTGGTTATCACAATAGAGATGTAGTTTATCTTCATTAATTCCATAATCGCTTAACATTTGCTTTATCCACATCAATTAAGCATAACAACTACCTGCGGCTATATATTCTGATTCAGCTGTGGAAAGCGAAGTACAATTTTGTTTCTTACTATTCCATCCTACCAAGTTATTACTAACGTAATGACACGCGCCTGACGTGCTTTTACTGTAATCGGAACAGCCAACCCAATCAGCATCGGTGTATCCAGTTATGGTGCTAGATGTGTCATTTGTGTACCAAATACCTAAATTGATAGTCCCTTTAACCTATTTTATGATATTTTTGACGCAAAATAGGTGACTCTCCTTAGGAGCATTTTGCTAGCGGGCACACAAGCAAACAACATACATTATATCCGAACATCAGGCAGTGAGGTACATAAGGCTACCTGTCATGCTTCTATACAAAGAAGGATCAATAGATTTCCCACGTTCATCTTTCGATAATTTGACTGAAGTACTCATGGGTGTCCTAGAGTCTTTGGCATTTTCTAATCCAAATTTCTTTACTAACTCTAAAGTGTATTTTGATTGTGAAATAATAAACCATCAGACATTTATTTAACTTGGAGACCTAAAAAATATTATAGCTCCCCCATTAATGACATTTGGAACTCCCCATGCATAATATTTGAAAAGTTTTTAACTTCAATAGGAGATGTTGATCTAAAAACAATGTTATCTACAGAAACTTGGGCGATTAATACATGTTTGTTAAATTTTTTAACGAATAATGTCTGGTTATTACCACCTCTTCGAAAACCTTTATTGATAAGAAAGGTTGAGAGGCATTCGTACCAGGCCCTGGGGGATTGCTTTGAACCTTATAATGCCTTTTTCAATTTATAGATGTGGCTCGGGTAATGAGGATCAATGAAGCCTTTCGGCTGTTCAACATAGGTTTCTTCTATCAAAATACCATTAAGAAAAGAGGATTTCACATCCATTTGAAAAAGTGTGAAATGTAAATGACAAGCTATTGCTAAGAGTAATCAAACAGACTCGAGGCTAGTTCCCGGGGAAAAAGTTTCCTCGAAGTCTATTCCTTCAATCTGATAGTAACCTTGAGCCACTAATCTGCGGCTTTATTTCTAACTATCATCCCTGATTCATCTAATTTATTTTTGAAAATCCATCTACTGTCGAAAACCTTTTTATTTTCTGGCTGAGGTACTAAATACCACATGTTATGACTCTTGACTTGAGCAAGCTCCTCTTACATAACATCAATCCAAAAAGAGTCATTCAATGCTTCATTCACATTCTTTGGTTCTAGGAGGGATACAAAGCATGCAAAATGAGCTATACTTCGTAATTGGAATCTTGTACGAACAAGCTCATTAGGGTTACCAACTATTTTATTTAAGGGATGATCTTTAGAAACCAAATTAGGTACTTCTGGGGTCTGAGTTGGTAAATAATCAAATATCTTTGGATGGTCATAATTTAAAACACTTTCAGACTCATCCACTATAGTTGGCTCTTGTTTATTGCTCTTAACATTAGAGTCACTAACAATCACATTTATATATTACATTAGACTTTTGGTACGTATATTATAAACACGATAAGCCCTATTATTAAGGGAGGAACCCAAAAAGATAGCTTTGTTGCCACTGGTTTCAAATTTAGACAAGTGTTCTTTGTCTTTGCAAACATAGCAAATACTCTAAAATGTTCAAAAATATTTTAAGTTGGTCTTTTTGCCATACTAAAGTTCATATGGAGTCTGTTTAGTATTTTTACTAAGATAAACCCTATTGATTATGTGACATGCCATCTGAACTGCCTCAACCCAAAAATATTTTGGCAAGTTCTTTGCATGTATCATTACCCTAGCCATCTCTTGGATTGTGAAATTCTTTCGCTCGGCTATACCATTTTGTTGTGGCATTTTAGGAGCACTGGATTCATGTTTGTAACCATTGTAGTCACAATATTCTGTTACACCCAAAATTTGAATTTCACCTCCTCTATCGCTACGAATTTAATTTACTTGGGTATCCTTTCCATTTTCAATGCATAAAAGGATTTTCAAAAATTCACGAAATGTGTCATATTTTTATTTTAAGAATGCATTTCAAGTAAAACGAGTGAAATCATCCACCATAACTGTAATACCCCGTATTTTAAAATAAATATTTACTAGCGTGACGAGAGTTAGTAATTATGGGTAAGAATAATGTTGAATATTATTAGATGATTAAAGTAATATATGAGATTGAATTTATTAAAATTGTCACGAGCGAATAATACGACAATCATAGAAATTAAGTCGGGACGCGCATGTGTCGTGTTGGGACTAAATTAATGGAATAAAAAGTAATTTGATTATAAGTCATGCGTATGGTCATTTTGAGTGTGCCAAGGTGTCCGAAAGGGTTGAAATAGTAAAAAAAGTGTACCCGGGGGTTTAGTTTGGGTCTCGAAATGTTTTTAGGCCAAACCGGTAACCCGGGAGGATATTTTAGTAATTTTCCATTTTAAGGCTTAATTATGGACGAAAATTGAAGGGTCATATCTGATGGGAGTTAGAGTCATCGAGGATTAGAAATTTTAGAGTTGCAAAAAGGCTAAGGAAGGAAGAAGAGAGACGAATCCAAAGGAGAGAACCACCCTACCTACACCACCTTTGTCGAATTTCACCACTACCGTGTAGATCGAGGAACGAGGGACGCAACCATACCCATCAACACCATTGAATCTGACCTTCATCTCTGAGGCAAGTATCTATTTTGATGTAATCTTGATTGATATTACACCCATGGTAGTGTAGGAGGACAATATTTATGTTTCAATAAAAGATAATTGATGTTTGGGACAAATTGTTGAAAATTACAGAATAGAAATCATGTTAGGATGATTCCTGGTTGAATTTAGAATGGTGAAAACGAAATTGATATCCAGTAGAGATAGGAATCTGTTGTTCAATGAATTTCTTGAGAAATTAAATAAACTAGGGTTAAAGATATATTTTGAATTTAATTCAGTTCATGATGATTATTGACGATTTCAGAGGAAATTTACAATTAGAAATTGTCCATTATTGTTAATATAATGTTCCTTATAGTTGGTTGGGAGTTTGGGTTTCGTTAATGGAATTTTGGGCAAGGTTTATGGAGGAAACCCATAGGTTAGAATTGCAGAATCTGGGCAAGAATTGCTTAATCGATTGATCGACCCCTCCTGGAAATTGTATAATTTTTCCTTTTTTGGTTAATTCGATTAAAATGCGTAGGAGCTCTTAGATATAATATAAAGATCATAATGGGTCACGGGGAGGACCAGTAGGGTCTAAGTGGGTTCCGGTAAATGTAATTCCATACGAGATGTAACCGTGAGATAACGGGGGAATAAAATTAGATAAAAATCGTGCGTACGTTAAGTGAGGTATTAGGAGACTCAAGAAAGACTTAAACCACTATGTTAGTGAGGGTACACCTACTGAATTTACATCTAGCATAAGAAAACAATTCGAGGGACGAGAAGTACTTATGAAATGGCGACAATTGAGAATAAAAAGAAATGGGTTAATTATACGTAGGACTTGGGTGATTTGTGCCACGTATGGTTAAAATATTATTATGGGTCATGGGCGAACCTAATTGAGCTATGTTTAAATATATATATATATATATATATATATACACATACATACCGAGTGCTTGTGTATAATGTATATATCAATGTATAATCATCTCCGCGCTACTCGCTATCACGGAGGTTGCCGCGCTGGGACATTCTTATCTCGATGGGACCTTTATGGGGGATATTGACTCGTATCCTAGAACATAGGATTCCTGGGTACAGGCTATCTTAGAATGATAGTTAAACGGTCCTAAGCGACGTGAGGGTATGTGTTGACCTCTTAGTGACTTGGAACTATGCTTCGCCTCCATTATGTGTGTATTGAGTTAATACAATTCGAGAGTGATTTCGAACTAGTATTTCCCTTTGTACGAGAGATACAGGGAATTAATAGCAGAGTATGCCAACACCATAGATTTTATGTGGGGTGCCGATTAGTATATATATTATATGAGTGATTAGTATATATATACATATACCTGGAATCCTTCTACTGTGCGTATATGTAGATAAATATTGAATAATGCTCCTAATTGTGGTAAGTTCTTGAAACTTCATAGAAGTATTGAGAAATACAAAATTGACTTAAATAATCCTTAAGAAGATGGTATCTTAAATAAATTATAGACGTACGATCTTGCGAATTAGAATTTATGGGAGGAGAATTGGGTTAGACTTATGAGTCATTTTAGTAGTACGATAGGAGTGCACACTAGATGAGAGGTGAGAATTCTCAAGAGAGTGTCACGTACTAACATGATTGTCATATCAACTAGTAAGAATTTTTAAAGTTGTTTTACACTCGGGCTTTGACTTGTTTCTTGTCATTTTCTTCCTTCTTTTTTTTGTGTGTGTATATATATATTACAGGTGCCCTCTTCATTGGACAACGATGTGCTGCAGCTTTTGTGAGAGTTGCAGGCCCTTGCAGTAGACGATTCTTTGTTTGGCTCCTCAAATTTTGATTTAGTTCTTTTAAGATAGGGCATGTGTCGCCCATCTCTATATTCCTGCTTAGATTTGATAGAGATTTTGTACTCATTTATGGTTTCAGTAATCCGTTTTTATTTGGGTTTGTTTTATCTATTACGTTGGCAGTAGTTGTGGATGTTTATTTAGATTGAGTAACCTAGTTGGCATATTTTATTTGAATGGTTTTTTTATTCTTCATTAGTATACTCACAAACTGGTTTATACATATAAGATTTTAACAAAGGAGTTTAATAAATAAAATAAGTTGTTTTGACAGTTATCTTAATTATTTATTAGGTGATTAATAAAGAAAATTATTTTACGATAGTGATGTTAAGAATGAACCAACTAGACACTTTGATTTAATTTAATAAAGGACTGATCACCCGGTATTTAATTAGGCGGGGTGTCACAGGTTGTATCAGAGCATCAGGTTCTAGTGTCCTTTAGGATCTGTACGACTTATTATGCTTCTAGCTTAGCATCTTTGATGTAGAGCCCTATTTTTAGGATTGTTGTAATCTTATTTTTATGATTACGTCTTCAGCCATTTGATATTCAATAATAACTGTGGACTTATAAGATTCCTTCTCGTTTCAGATGCCTCCGAGACGAGCACCCCGAGATAGGAATGCCCAGCCCGAGTAGCCAGTAGCTCAGTCTCAGGGAATGATGAATGCAATCGTGGTCGCCGCTATAGTTGCTCAGGCGGTGAATGTAGCGTTAGCGGTGGTGTAACAGGCCCCACCCCAGGTTCCGGCTATAGCGTCAGTGCCAACACAACTTCCCACGGTATGGGGATGGGTTAGGGATGCCTTTAAGAAGGCATATCCCTCGAAGTTCTTGGGTAGTTCCGATATTGTAATCGCCAGCCAATGGAAGAAAGACATACAGAGGCATCTAAGAATGTATGAGTGCACGGACGTGCAGAGGCAGTTATTGGCTTCCTTCAAGCTAGTGGTGGCCTCTTTACAGTTGAGGGAATCTACTACCACCTTGGAGAAGAGGGACAACATGCTGATTCAGACTTTTTGGGTGCGTTTTGATTGCAAATATTTCCCATCCACCGTGAAAACTGAGATGAGGCAAAAATTACTGAATCTTATGAAGGAGAGTATGATGGTTGCAGAGTATGAGGAGGAGTTCACGAGACTTCTCAGTATAGTTCCAAATGATGAAGCCACCGAAGAGAAGAAAATCTTGCTGTTCTTGGATGGATTGGTCTGGAGGATTCATTAGCATCTCATAGGTAATCTTTCATTGGGTACTTACACTGATGTACTCAAAGACGCTCTATTTTATTGCCAGGATCACCGCTTCCATCAATAGGGAATCAAGCGAGAAGGGGAGTCCAGCCAGCAAGGACAGACATGAGGTAATAGTGCCGGTGGGGCACTAACAGCTCAGGGACAGGTCCGTGACAGTGAGTAGAGTTCCCATCAGGGGAACCCTGCCAAGCGATTTTAATTCGGTGATTCCAAGCAAGGATATGGGAGTTTTAGACAGGGGCAGTAGGTCCAGTCGAGTCATCATGTCCAACAGGGCCCACATTGTCACCAGTAGGGCCAGCAACATGGCCATCAGCATTATCAGCAGGGCCAACAACATGGCCATCAGCAGGGCCAGCATGGCCAATGGAGGGGTAGAAATGAAAATCAGGGTCGTGGTCAGTAGGGACATAGGGGAGGGAACTTTAGGGGTAGGTGTTTTGATTACGAAAAGAATAGACATAGGCGCCAAGATTTCCTAGAGGGAGATAGGGCCCCATAGCAATAGGGTGCCCGTCAGGAGCCATAGAGACCACTTTTCACAACTGCCCTCCCATCATCACCTTCGATGCCAACTTTACCAGCCATTCCAGCAGTCCCCGTCCAACAGGGGCAATTGCAGTATGGACGTGTCTATAACGTCCACCAGCCAGCAGCACCGCACGCGCCATCTGTAATTGAGGGTATGTTTCCCATCCATGGCACTATGGGGCATGGTTATTTGATACTGGGGCATCACACTGTTTTATAGCCACTAGCTTTGCATGGGCCATGGGGTTATTAGACAAGACAGAGAGTATAGTGACATGCACAAACTCTTCACTGGGAAATGGGTCCTTAATTTTCTGTATATGCCAGGGAGTAGGTATAGAGATTGGTATCTTGATTTTACCTACGGACATGCTAGTTTTAGATATGCATGAGCATGACACCATTATTGGCATGGATTATCTCACTGCGTATAGATCCATGATAGATTATTTTGGTAGGAGTATTATCTTTGCCATTCCTGGTCAGGAGATGTTTTTAGTGGCGATGCCTCACCCTGAGGGAGGATCATCCACCCATTTGTACTACATAGAGGAGGAGACCTCTAAGGAGATTGTGACTCCCCTATTCCGATTGTTCGTGAGTTTTTGGATGTGTTCCAGGAGATACCGAGCTTACCTCCCAGTCGAGAGATAAATTTCGTCATAAAATTGATGCCGGGCACTCGACCGACAGCACATGCATCGTACCGTATGGCTCCAGTAGAGATGAGAGAGTTAGTAGATCAAATTGAGCAGCTGTTAGGTTAGGGATTCATTCGTAGGAGCACCTCACCTTGGGGTGCCCCGGTGTTATGTGTGAAAAAGAGAGATGGTTTATTGAGGTTGTGCGTAGAGTACCGAGAGTTGAACAAGGCCACAATATGTAATAACTATTTGTTGCCCTGAATCGATGATTTGTTTAACCAGCTGAGGGGAGATACCTTCTTTTCAAAGATAAACTTGAGAACGGGATACCATCAGTACAAATTAGGGAATCATGACGAGATATGGGTCCTATGAGTTCAGAGTCATGTCGTTTGGGCTGACAAATGCTCCAGTCGTATTCAAGGACTTGATGAACCAGGTGTTTAGAGAGTTATTGGATCAGTTTGTCATCATCTTCATAGATGACATCCTGATTTATTCTCGGACTGAGGAGGAGCATTTCGAACACTTGAGACGGGTTCTTCAAACTCTACGAGAGCATCAGCTGTATGCTAAGTATGAGAAGTACGGATTCTACTTACGGAAGGTGAAGTTTTTAGGGCACGTTGTGTCAGAATTGGGGATATCAGTGGACTCGAGTAAAGTGTCGGCGGTGAGGGAGTGGGGACAACCCGCAACACCGATAGAGGTGCGTAGCTTCTTGGCGTTAGCTGGATATTACAAGCTGTTTATCCGAGGGTTCTCGAAGATTGCGGGACCATTGACGAATTTGACACGCAAGGGGGTACCATTCATTTGGGATGAAACTTGTCAGTTATCTTTTGATGAGCTAAAGGACAAGATGACTTCATCACCAATTATTTCTTTACCCAGGCCAGGGGTGACGTATCTGGTGTATACTGATGCTTCTCTTTAGGTATTAGGTGGAGTACTTCAGCAGGAGGAGCAGGCTATAGATTATGCCTCCCACAAGCTTAAGCCTCACGAGAGGAATTACCCCACCCACGACTTGGATCTAAAGTGGTCGTGTTGGCCTTGCGGATTTGGAGACACAATTTGTTGGGGGAGAAATTCTGCCTGTTCACAGACCACAAGTCACTGTAATACTTTTTCACTCAACGGGAGTTGAACACGCGCCAGCGCAAGTGGATAGATTTTGTTAAAGACTATCAGTTTGAGATACAATATCATCCGGGGAAAGCTAACATAGGTTCTAATGCGTTAAGCCGTTGGTCGGTAGGCAAGGTGGCAAAAGTGTGGAAGGCAAAGTGGAAAGAGTTGAGACACCAGGACGTAGTGTCCCGATCCTTTATGTCCGTTATGACGGTCACACCAGAGATTATTACGAGGGTGATCCAGGCACAAGCAGCTAATTGGTTTTGTGAGGATTAGATTGTGCGACTCCTAGCTGAGGGTGCTGAGTCCTATTTAGTACATTCAGATGGAGGTTTGCGGTTTAATGGGAGATTGGTGGTCCCGAAGGGAGAAGATTTACGTCATGTGGTAATGATGCAGTCACACGAGTTTAGATTTGTGGTACATACCGGAGGGGATAAAATGTACCAAGATATGAGGCGGCAGTACTGGTGGAGTGGGATGAAGAAGGATATAGTGGAGTTCATGTACAAATGTTCCACCTGTCAGCTGGTAAAGGTGGACTACCAGATATTGCAAGAATAACTTCAGCTGCTAGAGATACTTACGTGGAAATGAGAGAGCATTTTCATAGATTTCATCATTGGGTTGCTTACATCACAGCGGGGTCACGATTCCATATGGGTAATAGTGGATCGTTTGACCAAGGTAGCACAGCTTCTATCGATGCGGACAGACTACACTACGGGACAGTATGCCCAGTTATTCATTGCTGAGATAGTAAGGTTGCATGGGGTGCCCCTGGATATCATGTTTGATAAAGATAAGATTTTTGTGTCATGCTTCTGGGAGAGCTTTCAGGAGGCTATAGGTACCGAGCTACGATTGAGTACGGTGTATCACCCACAGACAGATGGGCAGACTGAGCGTACTAATCAGATGCTAGAGGATATGCTATGCATGTGTGTCCTTGATTTCGAAGGAGGATGAGAGCAGTACCTTCCTCTGGAGTTCACTTATAATAACTCCTACCAGTTTACGATTGGCATGGCCCCCTTTGAGGCATTGTATGGCAGACCTTGTTGTTCTCCCAGTTGTTGGCTAGAGGTGGGGGACATCAAGCTACTTGGGCCAGAGGTGATTCAGGAAACGTCAACCAAGATTGAGTGGATCAAGAGTCACATTCGGATAGCCCAGGACAGGCAGAAAAGCTATGCCAATGCAAAACATTATTTCAGGGAGTTTGGCGTGGGAGACCAAGTACTACTGTAAGTGTCTCCTATGAAGGGAGTGATGAGGTTCGGGAAGAAAGGGAAATTGTCTCCAAGGTGCGTAGGACCATTTCCCATTATCGAGAGGATTGGACCAGTGGCATACAGACTTGGGTTACCGTAGCACTTGCACCGTATTCATGATGTATTCCACATTTCGTCGTTGAGGCGGTATCTTCGGGATGATTTGGCCCATACTCATATTACGATAGATGAGATTGATTTTCAGCCCAATAGTTCTTATGAGGAGAGATAAATGGCTATCCTAGACCATAGCAAGAGGAAATTGAGGTCGAAGGTAGTCCCACTTATACGGGTTCAATGGAACATTATAATGTAGAGGAGTCCACTTGGGAGCGCGAGGCAGATATGCGTGAAAAGTATCCAAAATTATTTTTACCAGCTCTACCTTATTTTTTTGAATTTCAAGACGAAATTCCATTATTAAGGGGGAAGTATGTAATACCCCATATTTTTATGGCATTTAATTATGGGATTAATGAAATTAAATTGGGATAAAGTAATTTAATATTAATTCGGATTTTAAAATAAATATTTACTAGCATGACGAGAGTTAGTAATTATTGGTAAGAATAATTTTGAATATTACTAGATGAGTAAAGTAATATATGAGATTGAATTTACTAAAATTATCGCGAGTGAATAATACGACAACCATAGAAATTAAGTCGGGACGCGCATTGTAATACCCCGTACTTTTGGCTATATTTATTTTTGGGATTAATTAATTAAATGCGTATTAATTGGAAATTAATCCGGGTTATAAATACTGATGTGATGCGAATTGGTATTTGATTATGTGCATATATGATTATATATGTACTTGGTATTATAAAATTTGTCGTGGGATTTATATACGGCATTTTAGAAATTTTGTTGAGACGCGTGGGACCGCCGCGTCACGGTATAATATTTTGATATTAAAAGTGAACTTAAAATCTATAATCCGTATGGTCGTTTTGAGTGCGCCAACGCGTCCGGAAGGGTCGAGATAGTCAGAAAACACTAGCCGGGGGTATAGTTTGGGTCCCGGGGTATTTTTAGGCCATACCGGTAACTTAAAGGGTATTTTAGTAATTTGGTATTTTTGGGTAATTAAAAGTGACGAAAATTGAGAGTTGTAATCTGATAAGGATTGACCCCAACCAACCCTTATTAACCCAACAAGCTACGGAGGTTTATTGAAATTAGGTTTCATAAGTTTCCCCAAAGCAAACCCTAGCCACCATAGCCTTTTGGAGAAGAAAGCTTGGAGAAGGAGAGAGAGAGAGAGATTCTGCAGAAATTCTACACCGAATCCACACCAAATTCAGAAATCAAACCAAGGCAAGTGACTTTATTTCCATTTAATTACTGAGAATGTCTTTTCCATGTTAGAAATTGAAGAATCTTAATTGTTCTTGAAAGATTAAAAGAAAACCCATGAAATTTGAAGTTATTATTGAATGTTGGGATAGGTTTGCATGTAGAAACATTGTTGGGAGATTTAATTTCGGATATTTCATATCTAGGTGATGTATAAACGAATTAAAATCTGGGAATTTATGATGAGAAAAAGTTAGGGTTTATGTTCTTGAAGAAAATTGGGAATTAGTGTAGAAATTGTGATTTAATGATGTTTAGATGATATCAAACCCTTTAATGATGTTAGTATAACCCCTTAACATGTTTGAGGATGTTTAGAGAACTCAATATATTGTGGGAACGAATTTTAGAAGAGGTTTGAGGAGTAAAGATGGTGAAAAACGATTTTTGGGAAATTCTGGGCCGAAACTGGCATCTCGTTAGAAGCAGCCCCCAGGTCGTTCGAACGAGCTTCTAACGAGTTGACCAGTCGTTATTAACGAGTAGGATTTTCGTTCGATATCTCGTTCGAACGAGATATCGTTAGAAGGGTCAGTTCGTTCGAACGAACTGGGATCTCGTTCGAACAGTCTCGTTCGAACGAGACTTCTAACGACCTGACAGTCCAAACTCGTTCGAAGCCTCGTTCGAACGAGACTTCTAACGAGTTGACAGTTTGGTCCTTTTTGGACTGTTTTGACTTTTGAAGTCCCGGGAACTGGTTCAAGGGTAGAGTTAGTATTCCTTTGATGTTATAGTGATTAATTTGGGACTTTTGGGTTATTGAGTTGAGTAAATCATACACTAGAGTTATATTCAATGAATCGTTTGGATTGAGACGTGAGTGTCTACTACGATGTGAGGATAAATTATGACACGCATAATTATGAACCGAAATAAAATAAGTTGTGATAATTATAATTAGTACGAGAGTGCAATATGTACTACGAATATAATACGGTATTACTAAGATGTGTGTTTACTTAGTATTGATATATGGATTGTATGTATGACATACCTACCATACTTGCTATCACGGGAGGTTTCGTTCGCTTAGGACCCTCTAATCCTTGTGTGCCTACGGGGGGGATATAGACTGGTACCTTGATGAACATAGGTCATAGAAAGACTTATTGTGATATTAATAAGTCCGCTGACCATGGGAGCGTAGGTATGTGCGTGACCTATGTGATGGTGACTATGTTCGCCTCCACTATTTGTGATTTGTGTTATCTGAACTATTCCTGAGAGATTCGGAATATGTGATCCTTATGTACGTGATGTACCGGGATGGATAGCAGAGTATGTGTGCACTACAGCTTAGATTGCGGGGTGCTTGTATCGTATATTTATGATGTGAATAATATACATTTGATTAATGGGAATCCTCATGTTAATGTTGTAAAAATATTCCGGTATTGTTTCGAGATGAATAATGAGTTAGCTGATAGTTATATCAATGGCATACTTAATAACTGAGTTTTCGTGAAACCTCTATTAAATTACGAGCGTTGTTATGTTAAATTAACCAAGTAAAATGGGTAGAACCTTTGGTAGTCTAGCTAGTTACGTTGTCACTCAGCTAGGGGAAAGGGTAGTTATAGATGGGTACTTACGTTAGGAGTGCACAGTTAGTCGAGAGGTGAGAATTTAATGTGAGTGCACGTCCTAACATGTACTTTGCATTTAATGTTTTAAATGTTTTTAAAGCACTTGCAGGTTTTTAAAATGATTTTCACTTTCGGGCTCTGACCCATTTGCTTTCAAATATATTTTCTTGTAAAACCATTTTTAGGTGCCCAGCCACAAGGACACCAAGCATAGGATTCTCATTCAGGTGACGAGCTGTAGCTGTTTGTGGAAGCTACAGGGATTTGCATGTAGACGCTTCTCTCATTTGGATTTCAGTCTCAGCATCTATCAGTTGTAGGGCATGTTGCCCAATTCTATTAGACATTTTTACATTTCATTTTTCAGACTCTAGCATGTATTGCTCAGTATTCAGTTTTAGTTATTTATTTCAGTTTACTTATCAGTTGTGGGATTTGTATTCAGGAGTTTTTCCTCCAGGTTTTATTTACTTATTGTGATGGTTATTCATTTTAATTCAGTATGGTGAATGGTGTTATTTATTTCTTCATTACTTTTGTTGCATGTTAATTAGATTTAATAAAATTTGGCACTTACTTTTTAAATACTAGGTGGTTAGTAATCTTTAAAATGTTTTCGACAGTGATGCTATTAACTGAGCCAACTTGGCATTTTGAATTAATTTTATAAAGGAGTAGCTACCCGGTGTTTAATTAGTCGGGGTGTCACAGGTGGTATCAGAGCATCAGGTTCTAGTGTCCTTTAGGATCTGTACGGCTATTATGTTTCCGCTACGTTTCTTTGATATAGAGCCCTATATTTTAGGACTGTTGTACTCTTATTGTGTATGCTTCGTTCTTCAGCTATTTTAAGTTTATAAACCGTGAACTTATAAACTTTGTTCTTATTTCAGATGCCTCCACGACGTACACGACGAGTTCCCAGGAATGCAACGCCCGAACCCCAGCCCGCTCCAGTTCAGGGCATGTTGAACGCCACTGAGGTTGCTGCTATAGTAGCCCAAGCGGTAAATGCCGCGATTGCCGTGATTCAGCAGGCACCACCGCAGGCGCCGGTTGCCGCGCCAGTCCAGGTTAATGCATTCCCGTCTGCTTGGGAACGTGTACGTGACGCTTTTCAGAAAGCGCATCCACCAGAGTTTGCTGGAAGCTCAGATGTGGTTATCTCGAGCCAATGGAGGAAGGACATGCAGAGGCATTTGAGGATGCATGAGTGCACTGATGTTCAGAAACAGGTGCTAGCTACTTTCAAGCTAGTTGGATCTGCGTTACAGTGGTGGGAGTCTATTACCACCACAGAGGAGAGGGATACCCTCACGATACAGGAGTTCTGGGTGCGGTTCGACCGCAAGTATTTTCCGTCCGCAGTTCATACATAGATGAGGAGGAAGCTGATGAGTTTGAAGCAGGAGGGCAAGACAGTGGCCGAGTATGAGGCCGAGTTCACTAACCTGTTGAATATCGTTCCAGACGAGATTCCAACAGAGAAGAAGAAGATAGAGAAGTTCACTGATGGGTTGAATTGGAGGATCCGCCAGCATCTGCTAGGGAACCTATCGTTGGCCACATATTCTGATGTGGTTAACGCTGCGTTATTGCACTGCCAGGACCACCGTTTTCACATGGCCGAGGGCAAGCGGTCGGGAGAGTCTAGCCATCAGGGCAGGACCGGAGGACATGGTGCCAGCGGGGCACAATCGGGTCAGGGGCAGAGACAGACTGAGCAGGGCTCCCAGCAGGGGGATAACAAGAGGTTCCGGTCAGGGAATTACAGGCAGGGACAGGGAGGTTTCCGCCAGGGCCATCAGGGTCCAAACGGCCAGCAGGGCCAACAGGGACAGAATGGGCAGCAGTTCCATCAGGGCCAGCAGGGCCAAGGGAGGAATGGTAACGGCCACCAGGGCCGGGGACAGCAGGGGCAGAGGGGAGGGAACTTCCCAGGGAAGTGCTTTACTTGTGGCAAGACTGGCCATAAGAAGCAGGATTGTCCTGATAGGGGCAGGGCCCCACAGCAGCAGCAGCAGGGTGCTCGCCAGGAGCCGCAGAGACCTATGTTTCCCGCAGCTCTTCCTGCACCGCCACAGATGGCAGCATTGCCACCCATTCCAGCAGTCCCAGCTCAGCAGGGGCAGCTACAGTATGGACGTGTCTACAACGTTCACCAGGCTGCAGTTCCACAGGCACCGCCCGCGATCGAGGGTACGTTTCCTATCCATGGCACTATGGGTCGGGTGTTATTTGATACGGGTGCTACACATTGTTTTATAGCTACACACTTCGCGAAAGCTTTAGGATTGTTAGCTACGGCAGAGAGCACAGTGACGTGTGTCGACTCACCATTGGGGAGTGGGTCACTTATTTTCTTTATATGCCGGGGAGTCGGGGTAGAGGTTGGTGGTTTGGTATTGCCTGCGGACATGTTAGTGTTAGACATGCATGTTCATGATGTGATCATCGGTATGGATTGGCTCGTATCATATAGGGCCATGATTGATTGCTTCAGCGGGAGCATTGTTTTTGCCATTCCGGGGCAGGAGATGTTTATAGTGGCGATGCCTCGCCCAGAGGGAGGATCGACCGCTTATCTGTATTACATAGAGGAGGATACCTCTAAGGAGGTTGATATTCCTTTAGATTCGATCCCGGTTGTCAGGGAGTATTCAGATGTGTTTCAGGAGATACCAGGCTTACCACCCAGTCGAGAGATAGACTTCGTTATTGATTTGCTACCGGGTACGAGACCTATAGCACGTGCACCGTACCGTATGGCTCCAGCTGAGATGCGAGAGTTACGGGATCAAATAGAGCAGCTGTTAGGGCAGGGCTTTATTCGTAGGAGTACCTCACCTTGGGGCGCTCCAGTCTTGTTTGTTAAGAAGAGGGACGGTTCACTGAGGTTGTGTGTAGACTACCGAGAGTTGAATAAGGTCACGATACGGAATAAGTATCCGTTGCCTCGAATCGATGACTTATTCGACCAGTTGAGAGGAGCTTCTTTCTTCTCGAAGATTGACTTGAGGTCGGGATACCATCAGTTGCGTATCAGGGAGGAGGATGTCTCGAAGACTGCGTTCCTGTCGAGATATGGTTCTTATGAGTTTCGGGTTATGCCCTTCGGCTTGACCAACGCTCCAGCAGTGTTTATGGACTTGATGAACAGAGTGTTCAGAGATTTCCTAGACCAGTTTGTTATTGTCTTCATTGATGACATTCTGGTTTACTCTCAGACAGAGGAGGAGCACGCCGAGCATTTGAGGCAGGTTTTGCAGACACTTCGTCAGAACGAGTTGTATGCAAAATACGAGAAGTGCGGGTTTTGGTTGAAGGAAGTCCAGTTCTTGGGTCATATTATTTCCGATCAGGGAATATCTGTTGATCCGGGGAAGGTGTCAGCGGTGAGGGAGTGGGGACAGCCCACGACACCAACGGAGATTCGTAGTTTCTTGGGTTTAGCAGGATACTACAGGAGGTTTATTCGGGGTTTCTCAGAGATAGCAGGTCCTTTGACACATCTTACTCGTAAGGGTGTGCCATATATCTGGAGTGATGCCTGTCAGTTGGCATTCGATGAGTTGAAGGACAAATTGACCTCAGCACCTGTGTTAGCATTGCCGAGACCGGGAGTTGAGTATTTGGTTTACACCGATGCGTCTTTGCAAGGGCTTGGAGGTGTTTTGCAGCAGGAGAGACAGGCCATAGCTTATGCTTCCCGTAAGCTTAATCCTCATGAGAAGAATTACCCCACACATGATTTGGAGTTGGCGGCAGTAGTATTTGCCTTACGGATTTGGAGGCACTATCTTTTGGGGGAGAAGTTTCAGCTGTTCACGGACCACAAGTCACTACAGTATCTGTTCACGCAGAAGGAATTAAATATGCGGCAGCGTAGGTGGCTTGAATTTGTGAAAGACTACCAGTTCGACATTCAGTACCACTCGGGTAAGGCTAACGTGGTAGCAGACGCGTTGAGCCGCAGGCCAGCAGATGAGGTGGCAGAGGTGTGGAAAGAGAAGTGGAAGGAATTGGGACACCAGGATGCAGTGGCCCGATCTTTCATGTCTGTGATGACCGTTACACCGCAGATTGTCACAAAGGTAGTACGGGCACAGGCTAATGATTCGTTCTGTCAGGAGCAGATAGTTCGGTTGCTAGCAGAGGGAGCCGAGTCCTATACCGTTAGCTCAGACGGGGGATTACGCTTCAATGGGAGATTGGTAGTTCCAGAAGGAGAGGAATTGCGACACGATGTTATGGCAGAGTCGCACGGCTCACGGTTCGCGGTACATCCCGGAGGGGACAAAATGTACCAAGACATGAGACGGCAGTATTGGTGGAGCGGTATGAAGAAAGATATCGCTGAGTTTGTCTCGAAATGCGCCACTTGTCAGCTTGTAAAAGTGGATCATCAGAGACCAACAGGATTGCTACAGCCATTGGAGGTTCCGGTGTGGATGTGGGAGAGCATATCCATGGACTTTATCACGGGGTTGCCTACGTCGCAGAGGGGTCACGACTCCGTTTGGGTAATTATGGACAGATTGTCCAAGGTCGCTCACTTTTTACCCGTTAGGACTGATTACACTGCGGGTCAGTATGCCCAACTCTTCATTTCAGAGATTGTGAGACTTCACGGTGTGCCCCTAAATATCGTGTCTGACAGAGACAAGATATTTGTTTCGAGGTTTTGGGAGAGTTTCCAGGAGGCCATGGGCACGGAATTGCGGTTGAGTACGGCTTATCATCCGCAGACTGATGGGCAGACCGAGCGCACCAATCAGATGTTGGAAGACATGCTACGCATGTGTATTATTGACTTCGGGGGTGGATGGGAGCAGTACCTTCCACTGGTGGAGTTTGCTTACAACAACTCCTATCAGTTCACGATTGGCATGGCTCCGTTTGAGGCATTGTACGGTAGGCCTTGTCGTTCCCCAGCATGTTGGTTAGAAGTGGGGGACAACAAACTACTTGGGCCAGAAGTGATTCAGGATACTTCCGCAAGAATCGAGTTGATTCGGAGTCGCATTCGGGTAGCTCAAGACAGGCAGAAGAGTTATGCTGATGCGAAGAGGTTTTTCCGGGAATTCCAAGTGGGGGACCAGGTTTTGCTCAGGGTTTCTCCGATGAAGGGGATTATGCGATTCGGGAAGAAGGGGAAGTTGGCATCGAGGTATGTGGGGCCGTTTCCTATTATTGAGCGGATCGGACCGGTTGCGTATAGACTCGGGTTACCGGAGCATTTGCATCGGATTCACGACGTGTTCCATATTTCCTCGCTGAGGAAATACCTTAGGGATGATTTGGCTCATTCTCACATTGCTGTGGAGGACATCGATCTCCAACCGGATAGATCTTATGAGGAAGGGCCGATTGCTATTTTGGACCGAAGCGAGAGGAAACTACGGTCAAAGATAGTCCCGTTAGTGCGTGTTCAGTGGCGACATCACAATGTCGAGGAGTCCACATGGGAGCGCGAGGATGAGATGCGCGAACGTTATCCAGAGCTGTTTTTAGCAGGTACTTTCTAGTTTCGAATTTCGGGACGAAATTCAGTTATTAGGGGGGGAGTATGTAATACCCCGTACTTTTGGCTATATTTATTTTTGGGATTAATTAATTGAATGCGTATTAATTGGAAATTAATCCGGGTTATAAATACTGATGTGATGCGAATTGGTATTTGATTATGTGCATATATGATTATATATGTACTTGGTATTATAAAATTTGTCGTGGGATTTATATACGGCATTTTAGAAATTTTGTTGAGACGCGTGGGACCGCCGCGTCACGGTATAATATTTTGATATTAAAAGTGAACTTAAAATCTATAATCCGTATGGTCGTTTTGAGTGCGCCAACGCGTCCGGAAGGGTCGAGATAGTCAGAAAACACTAGCCGGGGGTATAGTTTGGGTCCCGGGGTATTTTTAGGCCATACCGGTAACTTAAAGGGTATTTTAGTAATTTGGTATTTTTGGGTAATTAAAAATGACGAAAATTGAGAGTTGTAATCTGATAAGGATTGACCCCAACCAACCCTTATTAACCCAACAAGCTACGGAGGTTTATTGAAATTAGGTTTCATAAGTTTCCCCAAAGCAAACCCTAGCCACCATAGCCTTTTGGAGAAGAAAGCTTGGAGAAGGAGAGAGAGAGAGAGATTCTGCAGAAATTCTACACCGAATCCACACCAAATTCAGAAATCAAACCAAGGCAAGTGACTTTATTTCCATTTAATTACTGAGAATGTCTTTTCCATGTTAGAAATTGAAGAATCTTAATTGTTCTTGAAAGATTAAAAGAAAACCCATGAAATTTGAAGTTATTATTGAATGTTGGGATAGGTTTGCATGTAGAAACATTGTTGGGAGATTTAATTTCGGATATTTCATATCTAGGTGATGTATAAACGAATTAAAATCTGGGAATTTATGATGAGAAAAAGTTAGGGTTTATGTTCTTGAAGAAAATTGGGAATTAGTGTAGAAATTGTGATTTAATGATGTTTAGATGATATCAAACCCTTTAATGATGTTAGTATAACCCCTTAACATGTTTGAGGATGTTTAGAGAACTCAATATATTGTGGGAACGAATTTTAGAAGAGGTTTGAGGAGTAAAGATGGTGAAAAACGATTTTTGGGAAATTCTGGGCCGAAACTGGCATCTCGTTAGAAGCAGCCCCCAGGTCGTTCGAACGAGCTTCTAACGAGTTGACCAGTCGTTATTAACGAGTAGGATTTTCGTTCGATATCTCGTTCGAACGAGATATCGTTAGAAGGGTCAGTTCGTTCGAACGAACTGGGATCTCGTTCGAACAGTCTCGTTCGAACGAGACTTCTAACGACCTGACAGTCCAAACTCGTTCGAAGCCTCGTTCGAACGAGACTTCTAACGAGTTGACAGTTTGGTCCTTTTTGGACTGTTTTGACTTTTGAAGTCCCGGGAACTGGTTCAAGGGTAGAGTTAGTATTCCTTTGATGTTATAGTGATTAATTTGGGACTTTTGGGTTATTGAGTTGAGTAAATCATACACTAGAGTTATATTCAATGAATCGTTTGGATTGAGACGTGAGTGTCTACTACGATGTGAGGATAAATTATGACACGCATAATTATGAACCGAAATAAAATAAGTTGTGATAATTATAATTAGTACGAGAGTGCAATATGTACTACGAATATAATACGGTATTACTAAGATGTGTGTTTACTTAGTATTGATATATGGATTGTATGTATGACATACCTACCATACTTGCTATCACGGGAGGTTTCGTTCGCTTAGGACCCTCTAATCCTTGTGTGCCTACGGGGGGGATATAGACTGGTACCTTGATGAACATAGGTCATAGAAAGACTTATTGTGATATTAATAAGTCCGCTGACCATGGGAGCGTAGGTATGTGCGTGACCTATGTGATGGTGACTATGTTCGCCTCCACTATTTGTGATTTGTGTTATCTGAACTATTCCTGAGAGATTCGGAATATGTGATCCTTATGTACGTGATGTACCGGGATGGATAGCAGAGTATGTGTGCACTACAGCTTAGATTGCGGGGTGCTTGTATCGTATATTTATGATGTGAATAATATACATTTGATTAATGGGAATCCTCATGTTAATGTTGTAAAAATATTCCGGTATTGTTTCGAGATGAATAATGAGTTAGCTGATAGTTATATCAATGGCATACTTAATAACTGAGTTTTCGTGAAACCTCTATTAAATTACGAGCGTTGTTATGTTAAATTAACCAAGTAAAATGGGTAGAACCTTTGGTAGTCTAGCTAGTTACGTTGTCACTCAGCTAGGGGAAAGGGTAGTTATAGATGGGTACTTACGTTAGGATTGCACAGTTAGTCGAGAGGTGAGAATTTAATGTGAGTGCACGTCCTAACATGTACTTTGCATTTAATGTTTTAAATGTTTTTAAAGCACTTGCAGGTTTTTAAAATGATTTTCACTTTCGGGCTCTGACCCATTTGCTTTCAAATATATTTTCTTGTAAAACCATTTTTAGGTGCCCAGCCACAAGGACACCAAGCATAGGATTCTCATTCAGGTGACGAGCTGTAGCTGTTTGTGAAAGCTACAGGGATTTGCATGTAGACGCTTCTCTCATTTGGATTTCAGTCTCAGCATCTATCAGTTGTAGGGCATGTTGCCCAATTCTATTAGACATTTTTACATTTCAGTTTTCAGACTCTAGCATGTATTGCTCAGTATTCAGTTTTAGTTATTTATTTCAGTTTACTTATCAGTTGTGGGATTTGTATTCAGGAGTTTTTCCTCCAGGTTTTATTTACTTATTGTGATGGTTATTCATTTTACTTCAGTATGGTGAATGGTGTTATTTATTTCTTCATTACTTTTGTTGCATGTTAATCAGATTTAATAAAATTTGGCACTTACTTTTTAAATACTAGGTGGTTAGTAATCTTTAAAATGTTTTCGACAGTGATGCTATTAACTGAGCCAACTTGGCATTTTGAATTAATTTTATAAAGGAGTAGCTACCCGGTGTTTAATTAGTCGGGGTGTCACACGCATGTGTCATGTCGGGACTAAATTAATTGAATAAAAAGTAATTTTAATTATAAGTCACTCGTATGGTCATTTAGAGTGCGCTAAGGTGTCCGAAAGGGTCGAGATAGTCAGAAAAGTGTACCCGAGGGTTTAGTTTGGGTCTCAGGACGTTTTTAGGCCTAACTGGTAACTCGGGAGGGCATTTTAGTAATTTTCCATTTTAAGGCTTAATTATGGACGAAAATTGAACGGTTATAACGGATGGGAGTTAGAGTCCTCGAGGACTAGAACTTGTAGAGTTGCAGAGAGGCTAAGTAAAGGAGAAGAGAGAAGACTCCAAAGGAGAGAACCACCCTACCTACACCACCTTTGCCAAATTTCACCACCAATGCGTAGATTGGGGAACGAGGGGTGCAACCATACCCATCAACACCAGCGAATCAAACCTTCATATTTGAGGCAAGTATCTATCATGATGTAATCTTGGTTGATATTACACCCATGCTAGTGTAAGAGGACAATATTTATGTTTCAATAAAAGATAATTGAGGTTTCGAACAAATTGTTGAAAATTGCAGAATAGAAATCATGTTAGGATGATTCCTTGTTGACTTTAGATTGGTGAAAATGAAGTTGATATCCAGTAGAGATAAGAATCTGTTATTCAATCAATTTCTTGAGAAATTAAATAAACTAGGGTTAAAGATATATTTTGAATTTAATTCAGTTGATGATGATTGAAGAGGAAATTTCCATTAGAAATTGTCTATTATTGTTTATATAATGTTCCTTATAGTTTGTTGGGAGTTTGGGACTCGTTAGGCGTTTTGGGTAAGGTTTATGGAGGAAACCCGAAGGTTAAAATTGCAGAATCTGGGCAAGAACTGCTTGATCGATCGATCGATTCAAGAATGTTGATCGATCGACTGTTTGATCGATCGACTCCTTTTCATCGATCGATCGACCCCTCCTGGAAATTGAATAATTTTTCCTTTTTCGGTTAATTTGATTAAAATGTGTAGGAGTCCTTGGATATAATTTAAAGATCATAATGGGTCATGGGGAGGACCAGTAGGGTCTAATTAGGTTTCAGTAAAATTAATTTCATACGAGATGTAACCGTCGGATAATGGGGGCATAAAATTAGATAGAAATCGTGCGTACGCTAAGTGAGGTATTGGGAGACTCAAGAAAGACTTAGAAGAGTATGTTAGTGAGGTTACACCTACTAAATTTACATCTAGCATAAGAAAACAATTCGAGGGATGAGAAGTACTTATGAAATGGCGACAATTGAGAATAAAAAGAAATGGGTTAATTATACGTAGGACTTGGGTGATTTGTGCGACGTATGGTTAAAATATTATTATGGGTCGTGGACGAACCTAATTGAAATATGTGAAGATATATATATCTATATAATAAAGTATAAAACTTATGTATGCCACAAGTTTGGTCTCATGATGTCATCTACTTGAGCTTTTCATGGACTACCTCTTTTGCCCTCCAAGCATTTGAGGTCCCCCTCTTTTTTTCACACTCAAAAATTCAAAAACAAGGCTAATTTTTTAAACTCTCCTCAATCATACTCCATCAACCCTACCTTACTATAATTTTGTGCCTCTCACTCATCCGTTTCTTTCTCCCAAAGGCAAACCCTCTTCATTCTCTCCTTCTCTCACTCATCCGCCCACCCCTCCTGCTCTTTTTCGCCGCCTGCCTCTCTATCTCTTGCACTGACCTACAGGTAATCTCCTTTCAATTTGGTTTAATTTTTTCCAGCAGATCTATCGATTCTTAGTTTGAAATCTATTTTTTGTTCACTTTATTATAAATTGAGTTTATTTCTATGTCTGATTCTATATTTCATTACTCTAGGTATGCGGTGTTTTACATTATCAATGTTGCAAGGTAATTGTTTGATGAAATGCTTGACCATGATATACTTTATAAGTTGGGTACTTATCAATTTAGTTGGGGAGTACATTTAATTGATTGTGCAGGTCTATTAATTATGTTTTAAGTAGAATTTTTTTGTTTCCTTTTTGTGTTTAGGTTTATGGATAAACTATCAATAATAGTTGATCCAAAATATTTATGTGAAGAACTGTTTTGACTACCATTGATTCGCATATTTATTATTTTGATTGTGTCTCCAATTGAGTTATGGGTTGAAGTTGTTCTAAGGTATAAAGTTGTTGAGTTTTGGGTCTTTGTTATGTTATGACTGCAGATGGTGGACGAATGCAGGATTTTTGGCAAAATTTAGAGCCTGAACCAAGTAAGGTTTGCAACTATTTGGAAATTAAAGTCGTTCGATTCATGGTGGATTTTATACCATATACATGTTTTCAATTCGATTCACGTTTACTGTTCAATTCACGTTTTCTATTCGATTACGTTTGCTGTTTCGATTCATACGATACTGTTCGATTCGTGGTCGATTAATTCGTTTTCTGCTCGATTCACATTTGATGTTTGCTAATTTGATTTTGTCTTATAGTTACTAAATACAATTTATACATGTTTCGATTCATGGTCGGCTAATATGATTGTTCACGTTTGTTGTTTGCTAATACTGGATGCCTATTTTGATTCATACGTTTGTTGTTTGCTAATACCAGATACCTGTTTCGATTCATACGATACCTTTCGATTCATTGTCGATTAATATGTTTTTAAATGACTTTTGGTGGGATGAGATTGGTCATCCAAAGCTTGGATGTTCCAATAGGGCAAAGTCAAATCAAAGTCCCAAATGGAGTGGTGCTGAGCAAGGCATAAGCAGTTATGTGAGGGCCAACAAATCTATCTCCAAGCTTTAGCGAGAAAATGAGGCTAATAGTGGAAAAGCCTAAGCAGGTCATCATTCCAACTGAGAGAGGGATGGGCAGAGTAGTAACAGGTATCTTTAAAGTATTAGTAGCGTCTAAATTGAATCTAGCTTTTAAATTTGAACAATTATTTGAAATTAACAGATTGTAGAGAAATTTTGCTTCAATAAAAGACAATTAAGATTTGTATTTATTGAAAGAAGAGAAAACTTATAACTTTTTTTTCATTCTCCCTTTTACTGTGTATCTGATAGTGGTTGTGCCTCTATGTGCCAGTGTTTGTGCCGTTATGTGTAAGGTGTGCTTATATCCATATATGAAGTTGTCGGAGATGTTTAGTCTAATTTTAGTGGATTTTGAGGTATTTAGTTGGGTTTGACATATTTCTTTAGTCTACTAAATACGTTTATATTTGATATAAACGATCAGATGTATGAAATTGCTCAATGTTTTTTACAGACACAACCCATTTCACTATTGCCAAATTTGATATGAGCCGACAGCTGAACATTTATCGATCAAAAGGTGTAAAGACTTAATTGAATATGTATTTTTTCTCCCTCCCCTCTTTTTACTTTGTACTGACCATTTTTTGTGATGTGAAAAAGATATTTATCGGACCTTATTTAGTTTTTTTTACACAGTTGATGGTGTGTTTGGAATAGTATACGGAGGCGGTGTTTAATTATGTATGATTTACAAATATGAATAGTATAGAATATATCTTGGCGGTTCTTTTGGGAATTTCATATTAGTAATGATGTTTTTTAATTGAGTTAAATCGACAGTGTACTTTATGTCAAAAGTTGTTTTTAGTCAAAAGATGTCATCTTGCTACTAATTTTATTACCTTTCATGTTTTCTCCCTGTTGATTTTTTTGGTTTATTTCATTTTTGACTCTCTTCGGTTTCTATTTCCATATCACATTAGTTATAACAATGTTAGTGCTTTACTTTTTCTTCTAAGGATGAATGTGATATCACGTGACTATTTGTATACAGCGTTTCTATAAATGTATACATTAGTATGAAAAGTTAAAATAACAAGTTTGGTGAGAATTAGTTTTTGAGCATAACTAATATCCCCACAAAACATATATCATCTCTGATAAATAGGGAATTTTGAGGATCTTTTGTTTTATAGTTTTTTTCTTATAATGTGACCAAAATGAGTCATTTTCATCGACAATAAATCATAAAATCTAGGCTGAAACGCCTCAATCCTATTCCTTATTTCATTCTTGAATGCCTTGATAGTTTTATCTTCACCGTTCAAACTTCCATGCTACAAAAATATTTGACAAAGAACCCAACTTCCCATTTCAATCATAAACTTACCATTGGAGTTTATAATCCGATGGGAAGTTTCATTGTAGAATGATTTGTTGGTGGTAATTGCAGCATGATAAGCAAGCTTAGAGTTGTTTATACTCCTTAAGCAACAGTATTCATTGGTAGCACCATATCATATCTAATCCGTCAAGTTCAAGCACTGAACGGTGGGCAAATAAAACGAAGGTTGCCCGTCTAACATCAAATCCCTACGGTGGTGAAATTGCATCTCTTTAAACATCAGTATTAAAATAGAAATTTGAGTTTCATTTGTTTAAATTGCAATTGTTTAAACAAAACAAAGGTGTTCAAGTTGCAGTCTTACAAGCTAAGTGTGCCCTTTACTGCTTAAATTCTTCCAGGAAAATAATGGAAGCAAAGTGCCAAGCATACAAAAAGAGAAAATAGAGAGACGGGAGCCTGTGTCAACCAAATATGGGCCATGAATAATATGCCATAGATCACTGATGGTGGCCTGCTCTAGACTCAATAGAGAATATCAGAAACTAAGAAAAATGAGAAGCTCAGTGTAAGTTTTATGTGAGTTTATTGTGTACTCAAAGTTTATTCGGATCCAAGTAATATTTAGAACTAAAATGCTCTGTTTTGTTGGTGAAGCGATGAAATTTAAGAATTTATTGGAATTTTTCTTTGAGTCACTAAATTGGTTTCACTCATAATAATTCTATTATGGTTATCTTACTCTTAATACATGTACTGTATCATTATATTTTTTGTAAAGTTTTATAATTTTACTAATATGTTACACAGATTTGCATTCGATTCAGAGACATGACTGCAAAGATGATTGAGTTGTGTTACACAGATTTGTATTCGTAACATGTAGATATAAAGACCTCACCTAGAAACAGGTAAAGCTTTAAATCTAATACAAACAATTATCCATTTCTTATGTAATTTAGAAAGGGTGAAGCTTATACATATGCCTAATATAAGTTGGACTGCCAAAAAATAATAGACATCAAAAGAGTAATAGAACAAAACCCGATAGACATAGCCAGGTTCCGAGAAAATGATGAATCAAAAACATCATTTTGAGGATCAGGGAGAGGTCCTGCATCTCTTCCCCTGGAGGTATTGTCTAATCCTCCCACATTATCTCATCCAGAGATCTTTGGTGGAGGTATTGGTCACGGAAGACCGTAAAAAACTGGTGTCAATCCATTGGTGGAGGTATTGGATGTTTCTCCATGTTCTCTGTTATAAAATCTATTAGTTGTTTCTCCATGTTCTCTGTTATATAACTACAGACCCCTCTCTGTTATAAACACTACAGTTCATATGATCATTCCATTATCATGTTATTTATTGTGCACTACTAATCTCTGTGTTTTTTCTGTACATTTACAACTATGGTTAGTAAATTAGTTTTTCTCTAAAATAAGTGATCTTTTTTTGAGATTGTGAATTTGGGTGCATTCACAACTATGTTGTGATCTCTAAAATAAGTGATATGTACATTTACAACTATGGATACATTTACAACGTATCACGGACTTTGGGTATCCAAATTATTCGAATACTTATAGCTGATTACTTTTACATAAATCAGTTCATATAAGTATTTGGAAACTGTTTACTAGAAGTTTTGGGTGAAAGTCTTTAGCGTTGGCAAATAAGTTCCGTAACCACCCATGGAAAATAGCACAAAAACCATATTGTCGGGGTGTCCCCAGTTCACAAGCCAAGACGGAAGATTGAATGACTTCACCATCTTAGAAAAAGGCCTGAATATGGACCTTACAGTTTGAGCTCCAGGAAGATCAACCAGAAATAGCAGAGGTAAAGGAGTGAAAGAGTACAAGTTTGTAAGTATGAAGATGTCGAATTTGTTGTTTATTACTTTTATGTATTGTCACAGGTGTGGTTCAGGAGTTAACTACACTAACACCGCGTGAACTATACCCAGAATTTGTTGTGAGTACTTAGTAAAGAAGCAAAGGGAAAGAATGAGATCTGTGTTGACGAGGCTTTTTTTCGCTGGCGATGTGTGTCTGGTGAGTAGATGCAGACAAGGCGTTTATTTGACTTATTCATGCTCCTTTTTTTAGTACTTCAGAATATAATTTTGTTTGTTTTTAGATCACTCATGCGAACCCGCCTTTAGTTGGAGCAACAAATGCAACGAACAAATTGGCTCTGATTTCCCCTGATTGCCTTTAGTTGTTCTTAAAGTTACCGCGAAGAAAAGGACGGTGGCAGAGCCTACACCTAAAGGTGTAGGTCCTAGAAGATCTGAATGCAAGCAGATGGTTGATGACTGCTTGAATGCTTCAGCACCAGTCAGATCCTTGAAGCCTAAAGAGACAGTAATGTCCCTCTCAATCATCACACCATCCCTCCCCCTTTGCAAACCAAAGCAACCACCACGGTAATCTTAAGAGTTTTGCTATTTTGATTAACAAACTACTGAATTTGTGTTTTTTTTAATTATTGGACTGTTATATTGATTAATGAACTACGGTAATGATCACTCTGAGTTCAGAAGAAATTTGGAATTTTTGGTTTCGTTGGTAGAGGGAGAAGTGAGGGTTCTGGAATTGGGTTTGATTATAGGAGTGGTGGTGGTTATGGGGTGTGTTCCTGGTGTGTTGTGTGTGGGTCAAGTGGGTGAGTTTGTCTTGCGCGTGATGAGTGAGTGTGCAGGTTGGGTGTGTCTTGTGTGCGCGCATGAGGTGTGGTCAGTGCTCGATTAGAACATATTTTTAGTTAATAATTTAAGCGTGACTAATTGATTTCTTTCTTTACGAACCATATTTTCCAGCTGCTTTTTAACATGTCATTTGCAATAATGTTAAAAGTATTAGAGTGGGACGAAGGTTAACATTGGGCTATAATGTTGGCGCCTGCGACCTTCATTTTATAGATTTTTTTGTAGTAACTTTTACTATTTGAAAAATTCTATTTCTTTATTGCACGTCATATGTTTGACTAAAATCCCCAACATTCATGTTCTTGACTTCATGTGTTTACTTTTGCTCTGATAGATAATGGTCTTGGCTTCTTATCGGTCAACACCAAGCCAACCCAGAATCTATTATGGTTAGGTTTTATAATGAAAATGTGTCTATGTTTCTTAAATTTTCCATGTTTTTTTCTGAATTATGATACGTGGCTGTAAAGAAAGATGGAGAATTTTTTTTTTGTGATTCTCGAGTGCATTTTGGTTTGTTTTTAGATACTTTTTGCAATTGATTAGAATCTAAGATGTCTGTTTTTTTAACATTTTGGTATTTGGAATCACTAAAAACCTCACTTTATTGTTCACACCTTCTTTAAAATTTAAAAGACTATGTCCTACAACCTTAAGACAAAATCCAACAAACAAAGTTAAAGAAGGCATCTCTTACAGAGTAAATAAAATATTTTTAACTGATGTACCATCAATAGGTATATTCTAACCTAAAAATTAAAGAACCTGCTTACTACTTTAGCCAAGTGCGTGTTCAAACTGAGCACTACATTTTCCATTTGCAGTAACAGCTTTCCTACCATCACTAATTATTCTCATCCACTACTCCTCAATTTAATATACATTGATACTCCTAAAAAACATGAATAGAAACTCAAATTTTCAGAATACAGGCTATTAACCATAGCATACTGATAAGCCTAGAGTATTGATCACAAAAAATAGAACACGAACTCAAAAAAAAAAGAGTATCCAAACGTATCCAATAATATCCGAGTATTGGAAAAATTAGGATACCTAAAAATGCATCACGTATCCGTATCCCGTACGTATTGGATATTGATTTGGATCCCTATGCCGGCAACAATGTTGAATTGTCACTATTTACCAATGTTTATATATAACGGTTTAAAGTTTTAGTTTGGATTTTTGCAATTTTAGGAGTTTTGGTTCAGAGTTTGGTTCATATTTTAACATATATTCCTCTCATTTCCCTTTATTGATTGTATAACCTTGTTGCAAGTATCACAACTTCTAGAAAACTATGTAATAGTGAGATTACAAGATAAACACAAATTAGTTTTCCCTTATTGATTGAGAATTTGCTTTCTAAGTTTTTCGTTATTATTTTTTGTATGCTGACAAGGTGTTATTGATGGGGATATTTCTTTTTACAGTGAATTTAGCAGAAGTCAGTGGCATGCTTATTGGGTTTTAAGAAATTCTTTTTGTTAGAGATCTTAGCATGTACTATTATGGTTTCTTTACTTTACGTTTTTTTTCAAAACCTAAATTTATCTCCCCATCTTCATTTTTTGGGTATTTATTGGTTGCTTTACTAATCGAATTCAATAATAGTTTTCATTTTTTTGTTTTTTCTTTTGGGTTCCAAACTAGAGTTTGGGTTATACATATTTGAATTTATTTTTTTTGTGTGCGTTAAGTTTGCAATAAGTTGTTATGATTCAAAAAATGAATTATGATTTGGCTATATTCATGTTACTTTGGGTTATCAATATAGAAGTTCAAAACCGAGATAGTCAACAACCCATTGGATATGGGGGTCTTGCAGTGCCTGTAGCTAGCTAGGGAGCCTATTTGATCAGAGAAGACAAGGTCTAAGGGGATCTTATATCCAACCACTTTCTTGATCCTGTGATAGAGGAGACTGTAGGAACAGACTCGAGAATAGGCCAAGGTAATGGAGCCAAAATTGATCATTCACAGAGCCAAGACTATTTGTCAAATGCCGAAGGTCAGCCATTCGAAAAATCAAGCAATAGGTGAGAAACTAGAGGATTCAGTCAGGAAGAAATAACAGGCCTGTATATAAGAATTACTGATTTTTTTTCCATTACTGATTGTGTGATTTAAGAAAAAATACATTCACAATAATTACTGATTGTGTGAGCGCATTTTTTCTTAAATTATAGTGTATTTTTTAAAAAATACATTCAGAAGACGTTCTGAAAAAAGAAAAGAACTACCCAAAACCAGACAGATATTCCTCTTTGCTCGATTAGAACTCATAAAAAAATAAACTGGCTTCACTTTATATGTTGCAACTCCAGGTAATGGTTAGTTTCTTATTTTAGATTTATTGGTGTATGTAATGTTATTACATCTATTGAAATAAGAAAAGTATTCGATTTTTAATTGAGTTTTGTTAATGGATTAAAATTTTTATTTTAATTGTAGCAATGTTACATTACGAAGGAACATTTGGGTGGACTGATCTGACATGGTTGCATTTGTGGTGGTTGTAGCAATTCACTTGCGATTCTCCGATTGTATTGGTGCCAACATAATGTTTTTTTTAATCTTTGTTCAATGTTTAAGACATTTGATTATCATTTGTATACTTTTCGTAGTCATTTCCCCAATTCTCATTATGGATTTGAGTATAGTGTTATTGAAATTAATAAAATTTCACATATTACGTATGACGATGTCATTTAAAGGTCCAAAATGTACTAATTGTTGTGATTTTTTAATTATCTTCAAGCAAGTTGGACTTTTATTAATTATGATGACTCTATGATTTTCAAAATTATCAGCGTGCCTTCAGGCACGGGCATACCCTAGTATATATATATATACACACACACACACCCCTAGTGCTTGCGTATAATGTATATATCTGTGTATAATCATCCCCGCGCTACTCGCTATCACGGAGGTTGCCGCGCTGGGACAGTCTTATCTCGATGGGACCTTTATGGGGGATATTGACTCGTACCCTAGAACATAGAATTCCTTGGTATAGGCTATCTGAGAATGATAGTCAAATGGTCCTAAGAGACGTGAGCGTATGTGTTGACTTCTTAGTAACATGGAACTATGCTTAGCCTCCATTATGTGTGTAATGTGTTAATACAGTTCTAGAGTGATTTTGAACTAGTATTTTCCTTTGTACAAGAGATACGGGAAGTTGATAGCAGAGTATGCCAGCACCATAGATTTTATGTGGGGTGCCGATTAGTATATATATTATATGAGTGATTAGTATATATATACATATACCTGGAATCCTTCTACTGTGCGTATATGTAGATAAATATTGAATAAATGCTCCTAATTATGGTAAGTGCTTGGAACTTCACTGCAGTATTGAGAAATACAAAATTGACTTAAATAATCCTTAAGAAGATGGTATCTTAAAAAAATTATACACCTACGATCTTGCGAATTAGAATTTATGGGTGGAGAATTGGGTTAGACTTATGAGTCATTTTAGTAGTACAAAAGGCGTGCAGACTAGATGAGAGGTGAGAATTCTCAAGAGAGTGTCGCGTACTAACATGATTATCATATCAACTAGTAAGCATTTTAAATAGTTGCTAAAACATTTTTAAAGTTGTTTTACACTCGGGCTCTGACCCGTTTCCTGTCATTTTCTTCCTTCTCTTGTATATATATATATATATATATATATATATATATATATATATATATATATATATATATATATATATATATATATATATATATATATTACAGGTGCCCCGGCATAGGGGTGTCAGGCATAATTTATTGGACAACGACGTGCTGCAACTTATGTGGGCGTTGCAGGCCCTTGCAGTAGACGATTCTTTCTTTGAATCCTCAGCTTCTGATTTAGTTCTTTTTAGATAGGGCAGTGTCTCCCATCTCCGGATTCCTGTTTAGATTTGATAGAGATTTTGTACTCATTTATGGTTTCAGTATTCAGTTTTTATTTGGGTTTGTTTTATCTATTACGTTGACAGTAGTTGTGGATGTTTATTTAGATTGAGTAACCTAGTTGGCATATTTTATCTGAATGGTTTGTTTTATTAGTCATTAGCATTACTCACAAACTGGTTTATACATATAAAATTTTAACAATGGAGTTTAATAAATAAAATAAAATATTTTGACACTTAGCTTAATTATTTGTTAGGTGATTAATAATGAAAATTAGTTGACAACAGTGATGCAGAGAATAAACCAGCCGGACACTTAAATTTAATTTAATAAAGGACTGATCACCCGGTATTTAATTAGGCGGGGTGTCACAATAACTAGAATATAACTGTTACCACAAAGTCTTACAGTTCTAAAAGGACCCATAAGATCGATGTGGATTAGCTCTAGAGGTTTTGTGGTTAAAATTTCTTTAACTTTCTTCTGAGCATCTTTAACTATCTTTCTTGCTTGGCGGGGCCCGCATACAATGTTTGAAATATATTTTATTTTTTGTAGACCTCTAACTATTTATTGGGAGCTTAATTTGCCAAGGCGGTCGTAATTTATGTGACCCAACCTATTGTATCAGATTTCATTATCTTCCATCCTGGCTATATTACAAATCTCAGTCCCTGGATTTACTCTGTAACAGTTATCAGGAGTTCTGAGGCCTGTAATGATGCAATATCCTTTCTCATTTTAGATTTTACAGTTTGTTTTTGAGAAGGTGACTGTGTGGTTGGAGTCACAAAATTGCTATATAATTAGCAAGTTAGCTTTAAGACCTTTTACTAATAGGACGTCTTCGAGAATAGGTATTCCTTTTTCTTCGAGTGTACCCCTACCTATGATATGAGCTGATACTCCATCTCCAAACAAAAAATTTCAATCTAAGGAGTTAGTTCTGTTAGTTAGTTTAATATCATCCCCGATCATATATTAGAACAACCCAAATCAAAATACCATCTACAAGAAGTGGGTTCATCTTTTAAAGCGCTAATTACAATGTTACACTTCATTTGGGTTATTAGATCATCTTTCCTAACCCAAATTGCTCTAGTTTTAAAATATTTGGGCGAATTTACTCGAATATTATAAATTTTTTAGCATTAGATTTTTCTTCAAAAGATTTGTGCGCCTTTACTTGAATTTTGTCAAATCTTTGAGCATTTGGTTTAGTCAAAAGATTTGTGCGCCTTTACTCGACTCCCTTCAAGCCCTTGACGCGACTTCTTGTATCAACCTCTGCTTAGCCGACAATCCCGAACTCCACCGGAACCTTGGAAACCATCAATGAGGCTTTAGGAACAACCGTCAACCACACATAGTGATTTTCACTATGTGGGAATGCCGCAGCAAAACAAGGAACTTCTTCTTTGAGGGATGTAAAAGCAAACCCAAACGAACTCTTCAACTTGGTAGAGTAAACCCGGTGCCAAACACTCCAAGAAAATATATATATATATATTGAAACTTGGAATAAACAATATGGGTGTAAACCAAAAGTGTTTAAGGGTGATTTTCTTGGAAAGAAAAACACTCAAAACATGAACCTTTTCATAAAAAACTAAACTCTCAAAAACTCTCTCTAGGAGATGGAAGAATATGAAAAAGTTACTTTGAAAAAGTTGGTTCTCGCACTAGATAAGTCTGTCAAACATTAGTTGAGAAAAGTAGTGGAAAAAGTGGGAAAACTGTCAAAAATTGCCAAATACCCGTTCCCACCAAATCTCGTTCGAACGACCGTTCTAACGAAGTTCCAGTGGATAAAATTGTAAAGTCGTTATTAAACTCGTCAGAATTCTCATTCGAACAGCATTCTCGTTCGAACGATATTACAGTGGCCAAACAGGGAACTCGTTGGAAAAACTCATTCAAACAAAATTCTCATTCGAACAAAAAACTCGTTCGAATGACAATTTCGAACGAAAATCGAGAAAGCTTAAAAAATCCGATTTTAGCTCAGAAACTTTATTTTAAAGTATTAAAGAAACCTTATGAAAATACACATTAGTTTAAACAAAAATTACACCCAATTAAAATTGTTCCAAGTTCCTATATAAATATGTAATGCATTCATACCTTAGGAGTAAATGGAACACATGATGTTGACGTAGAAACGAGGCACAACAAACTCGGCATTTGATGAAGCTTTAATATCTTGGCCGCTACGTCTTTAATAAACACGCCATAGGCTTGAATGGATAAACTTGAACACTATCCTATGACTGAAATGTTTTTGTTCGGAATTGAGCTAACACAACATTGAGACTCAATCGGAGACTTGTGTCCTTATAAATCTCCCCCTTTGGCTATTTTGGGACAAAAACCAACAAAAATCCTAGAGGGCCGTCAAGCTCTACTAAACTCAAACGTCCCACCCAAACTTGACTCAAGACCCAAGGATCAATATCTTTGCCGATGAAGAAAGTTGCCATTTAGAAGAATTCCTGCACACTTAAGCAAACTATCAAACGCATAGGGAATATCTGGAATATTAAATGCATAAAATAAATATTCCCCCTAAATTAATTCTCCCCCTTTATCAAATAAATGACCTACTTAGAAAGACGTCTCCGCCTTTATCAAATAAATGACCTACTTTGAAAGACGTCTCCCCCTAAGATAAATCTCCTAAACATAGATAAGATTACAATAGGATTAGATACCAATTCTCCCCTATCATTCTCCCCATTTTTGTTCAGGAATAGACAAAGGTGATAGAATTAAATACGATGAAGCTTAGAGTGATAAGAACATGAAGGCATATAGGCAGCCAAAGTACAACTAATCCATATAAATAATAGAGGATACCAACTAAAAACCAAGAAAATGATACCAATATGATAAATAAAGAATTAAGCATGTGATATCAATAAAGAATGTAACAAGATAGATACCAATCATGAAGTAGAAGTATAGATGGACTAGAAAGGAAGGCAAAGATAATAGAATACCTAGTATACGAGTACATAATAAATATCATTAACGCACACGCACATATACCAGGTATAAACACCACACATGACTCAAAATAAGCTTTTCACACTCGTATGGAAAATGTGTCATATGGAAACGAAAGTGTTGGGGTGTGAACGAGTAACAACTAAATTTAGACTAAATCACTTAAAACATGTTCACGGAGTTCTCAATTGATTGCAAAATTCATCACATTTGAAAATAAACTCATGTGACATTAAAAATTGAACTCAATGAACAAACATACAAAATACATACAAGCCTAGAATTTTGATGATTCTACAAATCAATAGAGTCGTGACATTGAAAGAACAACTAGGATAAATGGATATTGTGCAAACCATTGATATACCATCCAATCTCCCTCAATAAGCATATATATTTTTGAATGAATATATAAATTAAAATAGGCCTTGGCAATTGTTATTCTATTTAATGCCATATTTTATTTTTTAGGCCTTTGGACCACGTATTTCTTTTAGGTCCAAGCAAACGGTGGCTTACTTGCAAAGGATGAAATTTCCATTTGGAGCCCTTCCCCGTGTACATTTATATATATTATTTTTTTTATGTCTCACACAAATCTCACGTGCAACGTATTTTAACATGCACTAGT
This sequence comes from Sambucus nigra, assembly GCA_949130495.1. NCBI lineage: Eukaryota > Viridiplantae > Streptophyta > Magnoliopsida > Dipsacales > Adoxaceae > Sambucus > Sambucus nigra. Next base: position 657,408,993 of record OX422213.1, on the reverse strand, counting down.
CCTCCTAGGTCACATAACATGTAGATGACAAGATTGGTAGGAGAACACCTCACAAAGCTCAAATATACATATGAAGTTATAGTTTCAAGTGAGCTCGTGCATGTGAGAATTGAGGCATATAAAAATAGAATCCATTATATCAACACAAAATCCAACTACTCCATGTAAGCATGGTAAAAACATAATAAGGATTGACAATCTAAACAAAAAGTTCAAGCCACATGGGAGCGAAAAAGTAGGGATTCAAACACAAGTATATGCCACATAGAGTGTGTCAAACTAAAATACACACAATTTTTTTTTTTTTGAGTTTTTGAAATTTTTTAAACTAAACAACAAAAATATTTACTCAAAAGACACAAAAAAATCATTTGTATTTTTCATTAAGCCTAAATTATAAAAAGATGAAACACAAATTATAGACAAAATGCTTTTGTATTTTATATTTAATGCAAATCAAAAGAAATATAATACAAAAGATAAACAAAAATAATAATTCTAGCATGTGATTAAGCATGGAGCATAGACTAGAAAATGATTAAAACAAGCATAGAATTAGCATTATGATATAGCATGAAGCACCAAAGCTAAAGTATGCAAACAAAACTAAAACATTCAACCTTTAGATTTCGCAAGGGAGGAAGCATGTGAAAGTAAATGAGAATAAAAAATCCTATCTTGTAAAGCTACCAAGTCGGATCTCCTAACCCAAACTAATGGTGAATGACTATCTCTGGGGGTAGGAATCTTGGATACCTCGGTTGCCTTATGAAGGGATTTTCTAGGACCTCGTTTAAGATCAAAACAAAATTTCCTAAGATGACCTTATCGACCACAATGTGAGCACCTAAAGACTCGACGAAAAGATTTACCTAAGGAATGATCTCTAAAGGCTTTCCTAGGCGATTCTCCTAAAACATTGCTTTCGGCTTTATGAGTTGATTCATTATAAGTATCGAAGACTCAACCAAAAGTGTCATTTTTTATTTGGACCGTGCCTAAGATTTTATCTAGTTTTTCGAACCTACACTCCAAATCAAATTTGACTTTACTAGAGTCTTTTAATTGTTCTTCTAATTCTAAAATTCTAGACTCTAACAAAACATTTCTCTCTTCAAACTCGAGAAGCTCCTTTTTCATTGATTCCATTAAACCTCTAAGGCTATCTCTCTCGCCTTTTATATATTCAAGCTTCTCTCGAAGAGTCCTATCACCTGTCCTAAGGTCTTCAACCAACACACTATCATCAACGACCTTGATACGCTCTCTTAAACTCGCTTCTAACTTCAAATTAGCTCCTTTTAATTTAATAGATTCTTCATAAAGTTCTTGAAAAGAATTTTGAAGTTCACTCATATCAACCTCTTCTTCATTTTCTCTCTCTCTCTCTCTCTCTCTCTCTCTCTCTCTCTCTCTCTTCTTCACTCTCACAACCATAAAAAATAAGGGAATCATTAACTTTGACCTCAGAAGTGTCATGTGTTAAAATTTTATCAATAGAAGAGTGATCACTTTCACTCACATGACTAGCCATAAAGCCACAAAGTTGTGATCTGTGCGGGAATCGGGTCCCTCTTCATTGTCACTATCACTAAGGGTTGCATTAAAAGAAATTGATTGCTTACCCTCTTTCCTTAGTTTAGTGGGGCACTCTTTTTCCCTATGGCCATACCCCTCACAACCATAACACCTATTTGACTCGTCCCCATTTAAATTGTCATTAAAAGTTTTAGGGATCTTTTCGGCTTTGTCATGCTTAGACTTTTAAAATTTCTTAAAAACATTTTTAAATTTATCTTCGTTAAATTTAAGAACTTTCCGAAACTTCCTAGCAAACAAGGCCATATCTTCTGAGTTACTCTCACTTTCACTTTCTACTACTTATTTTTCCTCCTTTCGGGCTTTCAAAGCAACACCCTTTTCTATTTTCTTTTCAGTTTTGGAGGGAAACATATCTAGTTCATAGGTTTGTAAATCACCTACGAGCTCTTATAATTTCGTAAAGGCTAAAGTGGGTAAAGAATTTAAAACGATCACTTTTGGAATAAATCTATTGGGTAGGGACCTTAAAATCTTCTTTACTACATGGTTGTCGGGTATTTTCTCTCCCAAATTAAAAGATGAATTAACAATATCGGAAAGTCTAGTATAAAATTCATCAAAAGTTTCTTTTTCATTCATTTTTACGGTTTCAAATTGAGTGATGAGGTTTTGGAGTTTCGAAGATTTTACGACACTATTTCCTTCATGAGTGAGTTGTAAAATATCCCAAGCTTCTTTAGCGATTTCACACCTCATAATGCGATGAAATTCATCCAGTGTGACCGCGCTAAACAAGGCATTTAAACCTCGGGAATTAAAATTAGATAGATTAAATTCATTCTCACTCCATTTATCGGCGGGTTTCGGAACACGCTCATTATCTACTAAATGTGTAGGTGGGGACCACCCATTAACAACAGATAATCAAACTCTCTCGTCGATAGATTTTAGTGCCGATTTCATCTGCGCTTTCCAATACGCGGAATTAAAACCATCAAAAATAGGAAATTTTGAAAATGGGGAAAATTCCATTTTAGCTAATATTAAATTATTTCAAAATATTTAAAAGGATCTAAACGAAGTAATTTATCACTTTGGCTCTGATACCAATTTGAAAGTGCGATAGGCCTCCCAATATTAAATTATTTCATATAAAAAGTAATTTCAATTTCCTTTTAAAGAGATGCGGAAGGGAGATGGTTCAATTAAACAAGAATACACCAAATTTTAATTTCTTTTCAATTAGAATTAGACCAAGTGAAATTAGACTAATCACCAAATGTATTTTCACTTAAACCAAATTGATTTAACTCAAGTCCTAGAAATTTTCCTAACAATATAATTAATTCATTTTTGCAAATTAGGCCAAACCAAATTTTATCAAATTAAAGTTAATGACTAGAATTAAATTAACATTTTCCCAAATTAAATTTTGCACCAAATTAAGTAAGTAGTGATTTAAACCAAATTTTATCTTTTTACCTAAGCATGCATCTAAGGTGAATTTTGCAAAAGATAAAATAAACAAATAAACCACTACGCCGCGATGAACGAGGAAAAACCCACAACGGGAAAAAACCTCGGACGGCCCTATCCTTAAATCCATTAAGTACAGAATTTTACAAATACAAAACAGATGGCTTACACAACTAGACTAGACTCCCTTCAAGCCCCTGACGTGTCTTCTTGTATTGTAAGGACATTTTTATCATGTCCGAAATATTCCATTTATGTATGTCGTATGCCGCTACATTTGGCACGTCTCTACACGATCTCACACGACGACCTCAATCCGAATTTAGAGAATCAAGCATTCATCATATCCATCATGTGTCCCACATCTGCCTCAATGACATCGCGTTCCATGATTTTAGGGACTTTATGCAAGTGGTACGCAAGAGAAGTCAAAACAGTGAAATAAGGCAAGATATAAAAGTTCAAGGGCCTTTAGGTAATTTTATAGCCACCGTACGGAGGTCTGGTCAACTAGAAATTGAAGAGCTCGTCGCAATGAAGATACTGGAAGAAACGGAACCCCAATTCGAGCTACGATGAAGAAGTTATGCCCCTTTGAAAATGGAGAAAATTCCGAGAAAATCCCTTAGAAAAATGCTAAGTGTTTAAGCCCCAAGTTCCAGCGATTTTTTGCGAATCGAAGGCCAAACCGGTTCGAGGTACCTGTACGCTGGTAGAGTTCCTGAATTTTAAAACTATTTTTGGTTTCCTTATAAAAGCCAACTTCGGAGGAGTTATTTCACAAGACTTTGAGAGACGTTTTTGAGAGTCCAAATACATCAAGTCTTCATATTTTTTAGTCCCAAGACTCATGTTTTGATTCACATATCATTGCCACATCTTTGTGAATCCTTTTATAATCCAAGAACATAACCTTGTGTTTGTTCAACCTTTGTGGAGAAGTCGTCTTTCTTCTTCATTGTTGCTCGCCTGGAGTTCCTGAGGGAGATTCCATCCGCCGACATCAGAACTGACGCTTGCGGATATTTTTGTGTCACTGTATTTTCATTGTAATCTGTGTAACCGTATCTTACAATATTATAGTGAAAATAAAAGGTTTTTCACCTTTGGGGGATTCTTCCTCACATGTGTGTGTTTGAATGTTCTTGCATGATTTCATCATCTTCAATCACACCTAGATGCATGTTTAGGGTTTAATTGATAAAAACTGAGTTTAATTAAATAATCTCTCTATTTGAATGCATGCGCACTCATTTCAAATTGGTATCAGAGCCAGTTACACAATTATACCGTGTAATTCTTGATAAATTTTTTCTAAAATATCAATTTTCTGAAAAATTGATTTTTGAAAAAGAGCGTGTTCATAATGGAGAAGTTATATAATAAAATCCCAGTTTTTGATGGGACAAACTATGCCTACTGGAAAGCTCGCATGAAATCTGCTTTAAAGGCCATTGATGAAAGAGTCTGGATTTTTGTTGAAAGAGGGTGAACTCCTCCCTCCGTCACTGTTAATAACGTGACTAGTTTAAAACCTGACACTACATGGATTGAAGAAGAATTTAAATGGTCATCTTTTGATTCTAACGGTTTAAGTGCTATTTTTGGATCTATCGTACTTGATGAGTTCAAACGTATAATGACGTGCACCACGTCAAAAGAGGCATGGCATGTTTGCAACTTACCCATGAAGGAACTAATGTTGTGAAAGAGTCAAAACTGCAAAATTTGGCAACTCAATTTGAAACCATCACCATGCTTGAAACTGAATGTTTTGATGAATTTTATGCTATACTGTCTGATATTATAAACACTAGCTTTAATCTTGGTGAACACATTCCTAATGCTAGCGTTGTTAAAAAGATTCAGAGATCACTGCCTAAGCATTTTATCCCTAAAGTCACTCTGTTAAATTCTATGGGTAATTTAAATATGCTTAAATTGGAGGAACTTGTAGGAGACTTGCAAACGTATGAAATTGATATGTTTCCTAAATCTGTCAAGTCTAGAGATAATGGAATTGCACTTAATGCTCAGGAGAGAAATAGTGAGGGGTCGGCAAGAAAGAGGGGTGGGTCATCTAGAAAAAGAGAGATAGAAACGTCAGTTTCTGAGTGTGAGTTTGATTTAGATGATTTGTCCGCCCTGTTTGCTAAAAATTTCAAGAAAATTCTCAAATTCAAGAAAAATGGTAATTTCAAAGATAAAAAGAAGTTTGTGAAAAATAAGTTTGAAAAGAAAAATGAAAAAGAGTTTAAAGATCCTCCTAAGAAAGAGAGTGAGAAATGCTATGAGTGCGACGGTAAGGGTCATAGAGCTTTTGAGTGTGCTACGAGGCTGAACAGAGAAAAGGTCAAAGCTGTCCTTAATGCTTCCCTTAGTGACGACAGTGAGGTCGAGTCAGTGGACTCTGGAGACGAGTCACCGCATGAGTGTAACTTCACCGCATGAGTGTAACTTCACCGCATTCATGGCTAGTCATGTGAGCACTTCTAGTACTCCTCACGACGATGAGGATTATCCTTCACAGGGACACCTCGACAGTGAGAATGATGTGAGTGAGGGGGAGGATGATGCAAGTGAGAGCGAGAGTAGTCTTCAACGCGCCTATGCCGATTTATATAATGAGTCATTTAAAACTAAAAAGCGTAACAAATCGTTAGTTCTTAGGATCACCACTCTAGAGGAAGATTTAGAAAAATCAAGAGAGAGAGAGTCCTCCACCTGCACCACCTTGAGAGAGAGAGAGTCTGCCTGTGCTGAGAAAGAGAGTTTGTTTAGAGAGAGAGAGAGAGAGAGAGAGGGGGTTATTTTGAGAAAGAGAAAGGGGACTTAACTAAACAAGTGTCTAGTCTTACGAGTGAGCTCCGTTCCTCCTTGGAGACTCGAAAGAAACTTGAAGCCCTTATTTCCTAGCTTACTCATGATCTTGAGAGAGCACAGGAAGTCAAGGTTCAAATTGAGGACAAATCAGGAAAGATGGGAAAGAAGTTCCTCAACCCCGCTTTAGGTTTTGGTGATAGGCAGGGAATAGGTTATGATGGTGCCTCCACATACAAAATTAAACCTGGACCAGTTCCCGAGTTTATTACGACTCTATATGGCCATCATCAAAAACCACGAAGGAGAGCTCGACCAAGAAAAGCAAACCCAGGTGCGCCTAAGACAACGTTCTTTTGTACGTACTGCAAAAGAAAAGGCCACCTCAGGGAGTTTTGCTATAGTTTGGGTCGGACACGACGTACTACTGCTCCACCACATCATACTGATGATTTTGACAGTCTGAGAGAGCGTGTTGAGTTTTTAGCTACCACATCACAGATTTTGATGGAGGAATTCCGACGGATGTCTTTGCCGTCAGTGAATACTTGTCACTTCTTGGCTAAAACCAACAACAACAAGGGTAAACAAAAGGTTACAGCTTCTTGGGTACCTAAGAAAGATAAGAAAGCCCTTGTTGTTCATGTCGCTCTCAAAGCACATAATACCTCACGGTGGTATTCTGATAGTGGGTGCTCCAAACATATGACAGGTGATGCCTCATTCTTTACCTACCTTGAGGATTATAAGGATGGTAGAGTCATCTTTGGAGATGGGAGGAAGTCTATCATTGTAGGACGAGGTACAGTAGTGTTACCAGGATTTCCTAAGCTAGAAAATGTTTTGTATGTCAAAGGTTTGAAAGCAAACCTTCTCAGCATTAACCATCTGTGCGACACTGACTTTACCGTAAAGTTTGATCGGGACGCGTGTAATGTCTGTAATCAAGCCGGTAAACTTTTAGTGCGAGGAGTGAGGACAGAGTATGATTTCTATGGGACTGATCCCACATCCTCACTTATCTGAAACAGTGCCATGATCACTCCTATGGATCTGTGGCACTAATGTCTAGGTTACGTGAACGTTAGAGATTTGACACGTTTAGCAAAACAGGACCTAGTACGTGGCTTACCATCACTTGGAAAGCCAACTTCCACGGTTTGTGCACCCTGTCAGTTGGGAAAGAAAATTCGGAGCCCCCATAGGAAGTTGCATTCCATTACCACCTCCCGTGTACTTGTTCTGATAGCAATTATACCGTGTAATTTTTCGCAAAATTTTTCTAAGATATCAATTTTCTAAAAAATTGATTTTTGAAAAAGAGCGTGTTCATAATGGAGAAGTTATATAACAAAATTCCAGTTTTTGATGGGACAAACTATGCATACTGGAAAGCTAGCATGGAATATGCTTTAAAGGCCATTTATGAAAGAGTCTGGATTTTTGTTGAAAGAGGGTGGACTCCTCCCTCCGTCACTGTTAATAACGTGACTAGTTTAAAACCTGACACTACATGGACTCGAGAAGAATTTAAATGGTCATCTTTTAATTCTAAAGGTTTAAGTGCTATTTTTGGATCTATCACACCTGATGAGTTCAAACGCATAATGACGTGCACCACGTCAAAAGAGGCATGGGATGTTTTGCAACTTACCGATGAAGGAACTAATACTGTGAAAGAGTCTAAACTACAAAATTTGACAACTCAATTTGAAACCATCACCATGCTTGAAATTGAATGTTTTGATGAATTTTATGCTAGACTGTCTGCTATTGTAAACATTAGCTTTAATCTTGGTGAACACATTCCTAATGCTAGAGTTGTTAAAAATATTCTTCGTTCTCTGCCTAAGCGTTTTGTCCTTAAAGTCACTGTGTTAAATTCTATGAGTAATTTAAATATGCTTAAATTGGAGGAACTTGTAGGAGACTTGCAAATGTATGAAATTGATATGTTTCCTAAATCTGTCAAGTCTAAAGATAAGGGAATTGCACTTAATGCCCAAGAGAGAAACAGTGAGGTGTCGGCAAGAAAGAGGGGTGAGTCATCTTGAAAAAGAGAGATAGAAACGTCAGATTCTGAGTGTGACGTTGATTTAGATGATTTGGCCCTGTTTGCTAAAAATTTCAAGAAAATTCTCAAATTCAAGAAAAATGGTAATTTCAAAGATAAAAATAAGTTTGAGAAAAATAAGTTTGAAAAGAAAAATGAAAAAGATTTTAAAGATCCTCCTAAGAAAGAGAGTGATAAATGCTATGAGTGCGACGGTAAGGGTCATAAAGCTTTTGAGTGTGCTACTAGGCTGAACAGAGAAAAGGGCAAAGCTGTCCTTAATGCTTCCCTTAGTGACGACAGTGAGGTCGAGTCGGTGGACTCTGGAGACGAGTCACCGCATGAGTGTAACTTTACCGCATTCATGTCTAGTCATGTGAGCACTTCTAGCACTCCTCACGATGATGAGGATTCTCCTTCACAGGGACACCTCGACAGTGAGAACGATGTGAGTGAGGGGGAGGATAATGAAAGTGAGAGCGAGAGTAGTCTTCAACGCGCCTATGCCGAGTTATATAATGAGTCATTTAAAACTAAAAAGCGTAACAAAGCGTTAGTTCTTTGGATCACCGCTCTAGAGGAAGATTTAGAAAAATCAAGAGAGAGAGAGTCCTCCACCTACACCACCATGAGAGAGAGAGAGTCTGCCTGTGTTGAGAAAGAGAGTTTGTTTAGAGAGAGAGAGATTATTTGGAGAGAGAGAGAGAGAAAGTTATTTTGAGAAAGAGAAAGGGGACTTGGCTAAACAAGTGTCTAGTCTTACGAGTGAGCTCCATTCCTCACTGGAGACTCGGAAGAAACTTGAAGCCCTTGTTGCTTAGCTTACTCATGATCTTGAGAGAGCATGGTAAGTCAAGGTTCAAATCGAGGACAGATCAGGAAAGATGGGAAAGATGCACCTCGGCCCCGCTTTAAGTTTTGGTGATAGGTAGGGAATAGGTAATGATGGTGCCTCCACATCCCAAATTGCACCTGGACCAGTTCCTGAGTTTACTACGACTCCATATGGCCATCGTAAAAAATGACGACGGAGAGCTCGACCAAGAAAAGCAAACCCAGGTGCGCCTAAGACAACGTTCTTTTGTACGTACTGCAAAAGAAAAGGCCACCTCAGGGAGTTTTGCTATAGTTTGGCTCGGACATGACGTACTACTACTCCACCACATCATACTGATGATTTTGACAGTCTCAGAGAGCATGTTGAGTTTTTAGCTACCACATCACAGATTTTGATGGAGGAATTCCGATGGATGTCTTTGCCGTCAGTGAGTACTTCTCACTTCTCAGCTAAAACCAAAAACAACAAGGGTAAACAAAAGGTTACATCTTCTTGGGTACCTAAGAAAGATAAGAAAGCCCTTGTTGTTCATATCGCTCTCGAAGAACATAATACCTCACAGTGGTATTTTGATAGTGGGTGCTCCAGACATATGACAGGTGATGCCTCATTATTTACCTACCTTGAGGATTATAAGGATGGTAGAGTCACCTTTGGAGATGGGAAGAAGTCTAGCATTATAGGACGAGGTATAATAGTGTTACCAGGATTTCCTAAGCTAGAAATTGTTTTGTACGTCAAAGGTTTGAAAGTAAACCTTCTCAGCATTAGCCAGCTGAGCAATGCTGTCTTTACCGTAAAATTTGATCGGGACGCGTGTAATGTCTATAATCAAGCCGGTAAACTTTTAGTGCGAGGGGTGAGGATAGAGAATAATTTCTATGGGACTGAGCCCACATCCTCATTTATCTGAAACAGTTCCATGATCACTCCTATGGATCCGTGGCACCAATGTATAGGTCACGTGAACGTTAGAGATTTGACACGTTTAGCAAAACAGGACCTAGTACGTGGCTTACCATCACTTGGAAAGCCAACTTCCACGGTTTGTGCACCCTGTCAGTTGGGAAAGAAAATTCGGAGCCCCCATAGGAAGTTGCATTCCATTACCACCTCCCGTGTACTTGTTCTGATAGCAATTATACCGTGTAATTTTTCGCAAAATTTTTCTAAGATATCAATTTTCTAAAAAATTGATTTTTGAAAAAGAGCGTGTTCATAATGGAGAAGTTATATAACAAAATTCCAGTTTTTAACGGTATAAACTATGCATACTGGAAATCCCTCTTTCTACCAAAATCTCCGATTTTAAACTAGTCACGTTATTAACAGTGACGGAGGGAGGAGTCCATCCTCTTTCTACCAAAATGCCCTTGAACTTTCATATCTTGCCTTCTTTCACTGTTTTGACTTCTATTTCGTACCACTTGCATAAAGTCCCTAAAATCATGGAACGTGAAGTCGTTGAGGCAGATGTGGGACATATGATGGAGATAATGAATGCTTGATTCCCGAAATTCGGATTGAGGCCGTCGTGTGAGATCGTGTAGAGACGTGCCAAATATAGCGATTTACGACATACATAAATGAAATATTTCAGACATGATAAAAGTGTCCTTAGAAATCTCCTCCTATGTCTATGCCAGTACATACATAAAAAATCTGAATTACTAAATAACAGATTGCCTATACAAATCTACCCTCCTATGAACCCAAAGCTGGAAAGGTACAAATGAATAAGTCTTCATCGTTTGATCTTCAAATCTTCAAAAGTCTCAAAACTTTTCTCATTAGGGTGTGCATTTAAGAGATCATCAATGTAGTACCTACACAGATGAGATAAAGCAAATACCAAGTGACATATCGAGTTTGAAATGAGATAAACATAGATTCCAGTTTAAAATAAACAAATCTCCACATCTCAAAACTCCCCCATAATATGATAATTCTTCTCCCCCTTTTTATTATGTCCCCAAATAGACAGATATAAGAAGCAGAAATAAATGCAATTGGAGAATGTCACAAGGAAGAAAAACTTATATTTTTGAATTTTTCAAAATTTTTCACCCAAAATATATAAACAAAGAATCACACTATGAAACAACACAAAACAACCAAGTCGATGATAGCGTAAAAGTAGTGGTGTGATCAAATTCGATAGGAAAATCAATGCATACAAACATGACACATGTGCACGATGAATTTCGGATACTCCTAACGAATGAACTCAAAATATTCCTTTGGTGTAAAAAGATGGAAATATGAGACATTGACTCAATCAAATCAACACATCAAAGCTCAAAGCGATTTTCACACCAATAACGTCCAAAACGATTTCATGCTTTTTCAGGACTTTCAAGGAAGTGCAAACCCATTTCAATTCTCCAACCAAACTCCCTCAGATTTATTTTTTGAATAGAGGTGATCTAAATTCTTAAACTTCGGCAAATTGATGGTGAAACCTAAATGGCCCATATTTGGCATGAATTTATTTTTATTGCCTTTAAATTTTTTCGAGCTCTTTTGACCTCTTGGACCCCGGATTATAAAATTCCTTAATTTTTTTAGGTCCGTTTTAACGGTGGCTTAGTATTCGCGAAGGCTAAATGAACCTTTAGTATCCCTTCCCTATTTAAAAAAAAACAGTCTCACCAAACGGTTTTAACATGCATTCCAATCTTGCCAAGTTTTATCGCATAATGTACGTTGTATAGACAGAATTGAGATGGAAACACTCAAGCCAATATGTGATAGACAAGTACAATAATCAAATATAGCCGTGCATGTGTGCAATAAAGGAGATAGGAGTCAAACATGTAGAAAGATATCACTTAATCACATCTCAAAGGCTCTAAACAATGTAAAGCACATGGATGAAATGATGTAGCGTCTCAAATCTCTATCAAACAGTCACGTGGAAAAAATGAAATGAATTTTGTGACTCGGCTATCTTAAATGGGCATCCATAAAAGGTGCAAATAAAATACAAAAATCTTTTTGTGCTTTTCTAATATTTTTATAAAAATAAAATCTTTTTGGATTTTATAAAAAATAAAAGTAATAATACACATATCCCGCAATCCAATCCAACATTTCTGCACAAAGAACACCAGGATTTTATAGCCGTCATCCGGAGGTCCGATCAACTGGAAATTTGAAGAGATCTCTGCAATGAAGATACTAGAAGAAATGACACCTCAATCCAAGCTACGGGAAAGAAGTTATGGCCCTTTGAAAATGGACAGAATTTCGAGAAAATCCCTTGGAAAAATGCTAAGTGTTTAAGCCCCAAGTTCCAGCGATTTTTTGTGAACCGAAGGCCAAACCGGTTCGAAGGGCAAACCGGTTCGCGGTACACCTGAATCGGTTCGAGGTACCTGTACACTGGCAGAGTTCCTGAATTTTAAAACTCTTTTTGGTTTCCTTATAAAAGCTAACTTCGGGGGAGTTATTTCACAAGACTTTGAGAGACGTTTTTGAGAGTCCAAATACATCAAGTCTTCATATTTTTGAGTCCCAAGACTCATGTTTTGATTCACATATCATTGCCAAATCATTGTGAATCCTTTTGTAACCCAAGAACACAACCTTGTGTTTGTTCAACCTTCGTGGAGAACCCGTCTTTCTTCTTCATTGCTGCTCACCTGGAGTTCCTAAGGGAGATTCCAGCCGCCGACATCAGAACCGACGCCTGCGGGTATTTCTTTGTCACTTTATTTTCATTGTAATCCGTGTAACTATATCTTACACTATTATAGTGAAAATAAAAGGTTTTTCCCCTTTGGGGGATTTTTCCTCACATGTGTGTGTTTGAATGTTCTTGCATGATTTCATCATCTTTAATCACACCTAGATGCATGTTTAGGGTTTAATTGATAAAAATTGAGATTAATTAAATAATCTCTCTATTTGAACGCATGCACACTCCTTTCAAATTGGTATCAGAGCCACTTATATAATTATACCCTGTAATTTTTGGTAAAATTTTTCTAAGATATCAATTTTCTGATAAATTGATATTTGAAAAATAGCGTGTTCATAATGGAGAAGTTATGTAATAAAATGCCAGTTTTTGATGGGACAAACTATGCATACTGGAAAGCCCGCATGAAATCTGCTTTAAAGGCCATTGATGAAAGAGTCTGGATTTTGGTTAAAAGAGGGTGAACTCTTTCAACTAATTTGAGGCTTTAGGAACAACCGTCAACCACACATAGTGATTTTCACTATGTGGGAATGCCGCAGCAAAACAAGGAACTTCTTCTTCGAGGGATGTAAAGCAACCCCAAATGAACTCTTCAACTTGGTAGAGTAAATCCGATGCCAAACACTCCAAGCAATTATATATATATTGAAACTTAGAATAAACAACATGGGTTTAAACCAAAAGTGTTTAAGGGTGATTTTCTTGGAAAGCAAAACACTCAAAACATGAACCTTTTCATAATAAATTAAACACTCAAAAACTCTCTCTAGGAGATGGAAGAATATGAAAAAGTTACTTTGAAAAAGTTAGTTCCCGCACCAGATAAGTCTGTCAAAAGTTAGTGGGGAAAAGTAGTGGGAAAAGTGAGAAAACTATCAAAAATTGCCAAATACCTGTTCCCACCAAATCTCGTTTGAACGAGAATTTCGTTCTGACGAAGTGTCATTCGAACGACCCTTCTAACAAACTTCCAGTGGATAAAATTGTAAAGTCATTAGTAAACTCATCAGAATTCTCGTTCGAACAACATTCTCGTTCGAACGACATTTCGAACGATATTACAGTGGCCAAACAGGAAACTCGTGTGCAAAATCCGTTCGAACGAAATTCTCGTTTGAACGAAAAACTCGTTTGAATGATAATTCCAAACGAAAATCGAGAAATCTTAAAAAATTCGATTTTAGCCCAAAAACTTTATTTTAAAGTATTAAAGAAACCTTCTAAAAATACACATTAGTTTAAACAAAAATTACACCGAATTAAAATTGTTCCAAGTTCCTATATAAATATATAATGCATTCATACCTTAGGAGTAAATGGAACACATGTTGTTGACGTAGAAACGAGGCACAACAAACTCGGCATTTGATGAAGCTTTAATATCTTGGCCACTACGTCTTCAACAAACACGTCATAGGCTTGAATGGATAAACTTGAACACTATCCTATGACTCAAATGTTTTTCGTCTGGAATTGAGCCAACACAACATTGAGACTCAATCGGAGACTTGTGTCCTTACAAATCTCCCCATTTGGCTATTTCGGGACAAAAACCAACAAAAGTCCTAAAGGGCCGTCTAGCTATACTAGTCTCAAACATCCCACCCAAACTTGACTCAAGACCCAAGGATCAATATCTTTGCCGATGAAGAAAGTTGCCATTTAGAATAATTCCTGCACACTTAAGCAAACTATCAAACGCATAGGGAATATCTGGAATATTAAATGCATAAAATAAATACTCCCCCTAAATTAATTCTCTCCCTTTATCAAATAAATGACCTACTTAGAAAGACGTCTCCCCATTTATCAAATAAATGACCTACTTAGAAAGACGCCCCCTAAGATAAATCTCCTAAACATAGATAAGATTACAATAGGATTAGATACCATTTCTCCCCCTATCATTCTCCCCCTTTTTGTTCAAGAATAGACAAAGGTGACAGAATTAAATACGATGAAGCTTAGAGTGATAAGAACATGAAAGCATATAGGAAACCAAATCATAACTAATCTATATAAAGAATAGAAGATAGAAACTAAAAAGTAAGAAAATGATACCAATATGATACATAATGAATTAAGCATGTGATATCAGTAAAGAATGCAACAAGATAGATACCAATCATGAAGTAGAAGTATAGATGGAATAGAAAGGAAGGCTAAGACAATAGAATACCTCGTATATGAGTAGTACATAATAAATATTAGTAATGCACACGCACATATACTAGGTATAAACACCACACATGACACAAAATAAGCTTTTCACACTCGTATGGCAAAAATGTGTCATATGGAAATGGAAGTGTTGGGGTGTGAACTAGTAACAACTAAATTTAGACCCAATCACTTAAAACATGTTCACGAAGTTCTCAATTGATTGAAAACTTCATCACATTGGAATATAAACTCATGTGACATTAAAAATTGAACTCAATGAATAAATATACACAATCCATACAAGCCTAGAATTTTGATGATTCTACAAATCAATAGAGTCATCTCATTGAAAGAACAACTAGGATAAATGGACATTGTGCAAACCATTGATATACCATCCAATCTCCCTCAATAAGCATATATATTTTTGAATGAATATATCAATTAAACATAGGCCTTGGCGATTGTTATTCTATCTAATGCCATATTTTATTTTTTAGGCCTTTGGACCACGTATTTCTTTTATATCCAAGAAAACGGTGGCTTACTCGCAAAGGATGAAATTTTCTTTCGGAGCCCTTCCCCGTGCACATTTATATATATTATTTTTTTATGTCTCACACAAATCTCACGTGTAACGGATTTTAACATGCACTAGTCCTCCTATGTCACATAATATGTAGATGACAAGATTGGTAGAACACCTCACAAAGCTCAAATATACATATGAAGTTATAGTTTCAATTGAGCTCGTGCATGTGTGAATTGAGGCATATAAAAATAGAATCCATTATATCAAGACAAAATCCAACTACTCCATGTAAGCATGGTAAAGAACATAATAAGGATTGACAATCTAAACTAAAAGTTCTAGCCACATGGGAACGAAAAAGTAGGGATTCAAACATAAGTATATGCCACATAGAGTGTGTCAAACTAAAATACACACACAAAAAAATCTTTTTGAGTTTTTGAAAAATTTTAAACTAAACAACAAAAATATTTACTCAAAAGACACGCAAAAATCATTTGTATTTTTCATTAAGCCTAAATTATAAAAAGATGAAACACAAATGATAAAAAAAATCTTTTTATATTTAATGCAAATCAAAAGAAATATAATACAAAAGATAAACAAAAATCATAATTCTAGCATGTGATTAAGCATGGAGCATAGACTAGAAAATGATTAAAACAAGCATACAATTAGCGTTATGATATAGCATGAAGCACCAAACCTAAAGTATGCAAACAAAACTAACACATTCAACCTTTAGATTTTGCAAGGGAGGAAGCATGTGAAAGTAAATGAGAATAAAAAATCCTATCTTGTAAAGCTACCAAGTTGGATCTCCTAACCCAAACTAATGATGAATGACTATCTCGGGGTGTAGGAATCTTGGCTACCTCGGTTGCCTTACGTAGGGATTTTTTAAGACCTAGTTTAAGATCAAAACAAAATTTCCTAAGATGACCTTCTCGACCACAGTGTGAGCACCTAAAGACTCGGCGAAAAGATTTACCTAAGGAATGATCTCTAAAGTATTTCCTAGGCGATTCTCCTAAAATATTGGTTTTGGCTTCATGAGTTGATTCATTACAAGTATTGAAGCCTAAACCACAAGTATCATTTTTTATTTGGACCATGCCTAAGATTTTATCTAGTTTTTTTGACCTACACTCCAAATCAAAATTGACTTTACTAGAGTCTTTTAATTGTTCTTCTAATTCTAAAATTCTAGACTCTAACAAAACATTTCTATTTTCAAACTCGAGAAGCTCTTTTTTCATTGATTCCATTACACCTCTAAGGCTATCTCTCTCGCCTTCTATATATTCAAGCTTCTCTCGAAGAGTCCTCTCAGTAAGGTCGTTAACTATTTGTCCAACTTTGTGCTTTTCCTATGAGTTTTAGTATACAGTGTATGAATGTCTGGGAGGTCATCATTATCGGAGTCAATAAGTGTGGAGTGTGATTTGTCCCCTAGGGATTCATTTTTAGGACTCACGCACACTTTCAATTCGTCATTAATGCAATCCATTTTACTCACACACATGACGTTTGAACTACTAATAAATTTTACATGAGTAGCATTCTCAAGGCACAAGGAAGACAAACCAATATGCAAAATATCATACGACATAGCAAAATTAGACATTCTATAATCAGGTCTGCATGAGTCATAGGCTTATCATCAGTGTACACAATCTTCCCAAAAAATGACATACAAGGGACAAACACATTAGATGATTCAGGCTCATCATTATCTGAGTCGCTTGAATCATCCCAGGTCTTGCATAGATTAGCCCTGTTATTTTTTTGACCAAGTTTGACTCTACACTTTTTGGATTTATGACCTAATTTTCCACATCTAAAGCAATCAACATTTTTAAGATCTTTGTCAGGTCTACTATTATTTTCAGTCTGGTGTTTGTCATGTTTTTTTTCATGAGGTCTATTATTAGAGAAATTTAAATAAGTAGGCTTGCCTTGTTTAGAAGCAACATTGTTTCAAAATTTCAAATCTTTTTAAAATGTTTGACATTAAGGCAATCTGATTATCCAAATCATCCAAATCACATTCCTCATCAGAGTCTAACTCAATGTTGGGAACAACAAACTCATGTTTGGTCACTCTAAACTATAAAGCAAGATTGGGAATGGAATGATTTTTTTGAGTGTTAGAGAACTTTTTTTAAATTCCAATTCCATTGCCACTGTTCTTAGCTTGCTATTAAGGAGTTCAGGAGTTAATTTTGGATCATCCATCTCCTCAATAACATAGTGCTTATTATCAAATTTTGGTGGAAGTGATCGTAGAATTTTAGACACAATCTCTTTTCTGTCATGCATGATACCATTAGCATGCAGTTTGGTGACAACATCAGTTAGTCTAATGTAAAAGTCATTGAAATTCTCAGTCCCAGTCGTAATGACTGTGTTGTATTATTGAATTAAAATCTGAGTTTTAGACGCTTTAACACGAATTTCACCTTCATGGACAGTGACCAGTGTGTCCCAAGCTTCTTTAGATGTTGAACAAATAGAGATTCTTGTAAAATCATGTTCATTTACAGACATAAAAATGGCATTCTTTCCTTTATTATTACTATGGGACGCCTGTTTTTCTTCTTTGGTGAGCTCACTTAGCAATTTATTAACTCTCTCATTACTACCATCTGCTGTAGGTTTATTAGGATGAGTATAAGTGTAAGGACATTTTTGTCCATTATCAATTTATTATGTTGCACGCCGTTACACCGTTGAAGAAATTCAAGATTCATACATTCATCAACGGATCCGAATATCAAAAGAAGAGGAGGAATCAAAGTCTGACAGACCGGACCGGTCCGCCTGCAATAAAAGAACCGATCTGGCTAACCGGACCGGTCCGCCTCGGACCGATCCGCTTGCTGCAGATCCAGTATACCCCGGACTGCAAGCGAACCGATAGAGCCATATTTTAAAAGAACCGATTCGGTCAACCGGACCGATCCGCCTCAGATACGGACCGGTACGCCTGGGATAAATTTGGCCAGATTTGTTTCAGATTTTTTAGGCTCAAAGACTTATTATTTAAGCCAACTTCGGGGAGTTGTTTTCCAAGACGTCCATACACAATTTTCAGAGTACAAAAAACTCTAAGTCTTCACTTATTGAGACCAAGACTCTAGGTTTTTGATTCACACAATTGCCAATCCTTTGTGAATCCTTTTTGGTAACCTAAGAACACAACTTTTTACTTTGTTCAAACCTTTGTGGAGAGATCGTTGCAACCGAGGGCTGCGTGTCATTGCTGAGGGAGTCTCTACAAAGTTTTATGGCTGCGTGTCATTGAGGAGTGCTGCGGTTCTTCCTTTGTTGATTGGACTGAGGTTCATGTGGGTTCGCTGCGTGTGGATTCATTACTGACGACACCGATCGACGCCTGCGGGTATTCGTGTGTCACTGTATTCATTGTAATCCGTGTAAGTTGCGATTTACTTATTATAGTGAAATAAAAGGTTTTGCCCTGCGGGGATTTTTCCTTAAACTTGTTTCGCATACTTTATTTATTTATGGGTTGACACACGCACCTTAGATGCATGTTTAGGGGCTGTAATTAAATAAGGGTTACTTGAAAACTTGCGAGTTATTTTTTAATCGGTATCACACAGTCGCATACGACGTTTTCAATAAGCATTTTCAATGGCATCCCAAGCATCATCTCGTAAAGTCCATTGGATGAAGGCTATCATCCTTACTTTCCAGGAAGGAAAATTAGTCCCATCAAAGAGGGGAGGCCTAGACAGATTCCCTAATCTTTCAAATTTCCCATCCATATGTTTGTTTTGAAAAATAGTTTAAAAACACAGTACCTAAATGTTTTGTGAAAACCAAAAACCAAGATCTGATACCAATTAAAAATACCTTACAAAGTCATTTCACACAAGTTAAAACAGTCTATAAGGTTCCGAAGTTGTTTCTTGAGGAAACTCTTTTAGAAAACAAACTAATAACACAAAATGTGTTTTGAAAATATTATGAATGAGTAATTTCATAACTTAAGAAATAAGTTTTGAAAAGAAAAACTAAAACAAGTTATTATAGCAGCATAGAATGATGGATATGAGAGATTTAAAAAACAAGAACAAGAGACGAAGATTTTAAGGTGGTAAAACCCCACCCAAACGGGAAAACATCCACGGAGGTCTCTACACCTCAAAATGAAAAATCCACTAGAATGAGTTTAGGTTACACGCAAACAACGAATCTTAAACACAAAAAATAAACCTAAATATAAGTTAAGAAGTTATACGAGCTCTATTAGGTAACTCCAACTGTTAAGGCTCTGATTTGGTTCTTTATTGTTATTCAACTTGTCTCCTTAAGCTCCTTCTTTACGTCGACTCTATATGGTTGAAATATCTCTACCAATACACTGTTTAAGTGTTGTTGTGTGAAAGTGTTTGTGAGTGAAGTGCCTAACACATGCATGTACTCACACACACTTGTACAAACGATTCCTACAAATTACAAAGGCTTCTAAGTATGAAATTCTATATTTCACATTACTGAAAATAGATTTGATCTTTGATACTTCAAAACTTTCAGATCTTTCTTCTTGAGAGTCTTTAAAGAAGAAAGACCCCAAAAATATTATTTATACACAAGTTTTTCAAAGTGAAAAACTCAAATCTGAAAACTGGCAAATCCTTTTTTCAATTTTGTAAGATAGAGAAGAGATTAGTTGGATAAAATTTGATCATTTTTTTAACTAGATCCAATAAGAGAGGTTGATTTCTAACCTAAAAAAAATCAAAACTATAACTCAACACAGTGACTGTATCACTTTATGAATTAGATCTTCGAGTTTTTATTAGTTAGAAACGAGTTCTAATTCTGAGTGAAGGTGTTAGTAAGATATATTAAACACAAAGAGGGAGTGAAATAGAAAAGCTGAAAAACCCTCAAACTTTCTAAACTAATTTCGTAAAAAGTTTTTACAAGAGTTTTGTTTGGATTTCACAATTTTCTCTCGATTTCTCTCTCTCTCTCTCTCTCCCCCTCTATATCTTTTTCTCTCAGACCTCTAATCTCCCAAAGATCTTAATTTAAGGGAGGATGGGACTTATTTATAGTGGAGGGTGGAAGGATCTGAAGACCCTATTCAAATCAACGGTTGTGATTAGCTTGGCCATTCGAAGTCCAAGATCAATGGCTCACAATGGACCGCATTTAAAATCATTTTGATTGGTTCTTTTTGTTCTCACAAGGATCGAACAAAGATGCATTCAGACCATTGATAAATGTAATCGAACATCGAGGATTAAGTCTTATTTATATGAGTGAGAGAAAGCACAATCTCAATGGGTAAATGATCAACACGTGTATGTCTCAGATCTCTCCTCACACGCGAGTTTTTAAAGTTTTAAAAATTTAATTTGCACACACAATCGTCTCAAGAGCTTTTGGATTCTACCCAACACAGTTTTTAGGCAGTTTTTGAAATTCAACATTAACCTCAAACATTTAAGAAATCCTAAATTTAATTTCTTAAAAATGGATTTTAAATGTTTTAAAAATTGCTAAAAAATCCAATTAAATGTAGAAAATTCATTTCAATCCAATTTTAACACACACACCTAAAATATATAATATGTAACTCAAAATATGCAATCCTAGAGTGTTATGTGTTGGCTTTCTACCTATAGGACCATCTTCTTATTGATGTAGATATCTTGGAATCTTGAAGAGGTAATGAGCCTTAGGGAAAAATAAAGATGACAAAAAATTTCTCACTATTTTCAAACTAGATAAGCTCCTATATATTAGACTCAAGTAAGTTATATATGTAGTGTGCATCAGAGTTGCCACGCATTATATGGGAATATAATGCATTAGTAGAACATATATGAGATAAATCTGGGATAAACGCAATATTTGGGACCGTAAAAATACAGAATTTAAGGGGATAAATATGGAATATTTATGCACGATCAATCTTTTTGTACATAATTACTATCAATATATACCACATAATTAAATTTACCACTTAATATTATGTTTAATGTATTATGTTTTCATACCATTATTAGTTTTAGTGATATTATTATGGATGTTTTTTGTTATGATTATTATGTTACATTATTTTTGTGATTTATTAGATATTTTATAATATTATGTTGATTTTTTTTAATGTTGAGGCTTATGCCTTAATACACCTCTAGACTTATGGCTCGCCTCTACGTCATGAATTTTTAAACATTTGTGTCATTGGATCACACTAATTGGAATTGGATCTTTGCAGTAAATAAGGTTTTTGACAAAAGTCCTAAGTGAGATTTTGGTGTCAGCAATGATTGGAAGTATTGTGTTTATTATTTCCATTCAATCATTTAGGGAAATATTATTTTAGATTGGAAGGTATCAAGAAATATCAAACTGAAAGGTGGATATATTGGATGGAAGTGGCATCTTAAATTTATGACATGGTAGAATAAAAAATCACATTATTCAACAAAGATTAACCAATGTGTTAAAAAGGAGGAGTGGAAAACCAAAAAAGATGATGGATGATGCTTGATCGCAATCAGAATCTATTAATATCAATATTATAAACAATGTCAATGATTATTACTTAACGCAAAGGTTCAGATAAAACCTAAAAAAAAACTCTATATATCTAAGAGTCTCACACAAAACTTAATGTTAATGCGGAGCTTCACCGATTAAAAATGCAGGGAAGTAATCTGATAGGTCACATGGCTGTAACACATCGGATTAGGTACCAAATTTAGTAAATTTTATGTCAAATAAGAGAGAAAATATATGCCCTTCTTTCTTATTAACTAACTTCCAAATTCATGTAGGAATATGGCCATCATAATTTTGTATGGTAAAGATTCGGTACAAATGGGATATGTGGATTTGAGTCTATTATCCATGCAAATAGTTTGGGTTGGGTGGGGAGATTTCATATTTAGCTTTGTATTCTCCTAGTGGAAATTAAGAAAGGAATACTAATTGGGTATCTAATAAAAGTAGTAGGTCTAGATTAAGAAGTGGTGAAAAATCTATGAAGCATGGACACTCTCTTAGTGACAAAATATATTGTTTGATACCTAATGAACATGCGACATGATCGACCATATGTGTGTATGTGTGTGTGTGTGTGAATATATATATATGTATAGACAAAGAAAGAGAAACCTAAAATTCCATCAAGAAAATTTGGTGAGACATGCTTAAAGAAGTGGGGTTTATTTGGAGGGATTCTTGTAGCT
Source organism: Sambucus nigra (assembly GCA_949130495.1). NCBI lineage: Eukaryota > Viridiplantae > Streptophyta > Magnoliopsida > Dipsacales > Adoxaceae > Sambucus > Sambucus nigra. Next base: position 657,386,628 of record OX422213.1, on the reverse strand, counting down.
GAAAATGGCATAATTGAAAAGGTGAGGGCTTTTGGTTTGATATTGCATTCTATTTTACAATTATACTTAGGAAGAAAATAGTAGTTATAGTTAATTAATTAATAATGCCAAAAGTATTAAGTTTTTTATAGTTCCAAATAGCCTTTCTATGGAATTATATTTTGGGCTAACATTAATTAGTCGGACTTTTCGTGTAAACTAAAAGTGTTTTTACATTTAAATTTGTATTATGTCTTGTTTTTCACTCTGAAAATTTTCTTTCATATATATTTTGAAATTTTTTTTAAATAATAAAATACCAATACATGTAAACTAAGTAAAATTAATATAAAAAATTAACTATTGTTTGATGGACCTGGATGATTTTTTTTAAATATATAAACTATATCAGACATGAAAAATAAGATAATATATAATTTGAAATTTTGAATGAGAGAGAAATAAGATATCGCAGTGTATAATCAAGTTATTATTAGAGAATGATGTAACACCCCGTGTTTTTTATTTATTATTTTAATTAATTAATTGGAATTTTCGAGAAAAATAAATTTTTGAATTTTAAATTTTTTATTGGCTAAGTATGTTGGTTATGATTTTAGAAGAACATAACTTCAAGCGGAATTAAAATCGGAGTTAAAACGGATTTTATATTGATTTTACAATATTTTTGCCTTATGGCATTTTTTGGGCAAACTGTCAGTTTTTCGGGGTGATCGATCGATCGACGGCGGGGGGGGGGGGGGGGGGGGGGGGGGGGTAGATCGATCGACCCTCCCAGAAAACGTGCGCTGTAAGCTGTTTTTTTAAGAGTTTGTGTAGGATTAGGACTCCTAATCACTATATAACCTTGTTAATCCGTAGGGGGACTTCTGATAATCACTTTTTCTCCAGTTTTTCACCAGAGAACACTTCCAAATATTTTTCCTCTCACTCATAATCATCAACCTTCAACAAAATCAAGTTTTTGTCACAAGTTTTGGCACAAGTTTTTGAAGGCTTAATTGGGGTTTAATCAAGATCGTTCAAGAACACTCTTTTGCTAATTTTTCGAGAGGAATCCAGATTTCTAATCAGATTTTCAACACGATCTTCACAGGATTTAATTTGGAGAAGCTGCATAAGTTTATCGGAGTTATCATTGGAGGTGTAGCTGGAGTTATTTACTTTATGGCATAGTTTAGTTAGACTTTCTTTTCCAGTCGTATTATGAGACTTCATTGGAGTTTTATTGGGCCATTCGGTTCCAAAGTTGTTTAGAGGATTTCTGTTAGGATTATTCAGGTTTTAATTAATCATTATTGGAGATTGGATTTTTTGGAGTTAGCATGTGATGGGTCTTTTATCGCTTAATTGCTTATGATCATTTGAGATTAATTCAATTATGTATCTTATGGACTGATTTATTTATGTCTCATATCTGTCTCATGCTAAGAATGGTATTTTATTTAGTTCACGCCCGGCATAGTTCGGCGACGGTGGCTGGCCACCCCGTCTGTCGGATTTTGCGGGGTGTGACAGATGGTATCAGAGCATGGTCTTAGGTCTCGTAGGTTATGAGTCCGTTTAGTTTCCGCGTTGCCGATCTTTGATTCCCTTTGTGATTCGTATTTCTTAAAGTAGATGTTCTAGCATACGTGTTAGATGGGTTTCTTGGAGATGTGAAGTTTTGACTTAAGGACGTTGTAGACATTGAGTTTAGAATTAGTAAGCTTGATGTGGGGATCCTTAAAATGGATTTTGGAGACGATAATTTTTTTTTGGAGATTTTAGTACAGATGTTAGGTACCGTATGTATCGATTTTTGATGTTGAGATTTAATTTGAGGAAGTTAGAATTTTGATGACTTTCGGATATAGGATCGAGTGGGGGGATTTGTGAGGGCATGTGATACGCCGTTATTTTCATAGTTATGTGTATGTATATTGGCAATATATATTATTTTGTTGTTCGTGGGGTAGGTGCGCGTAGGATTGGGTGTATGGGCGCCCAATTATGGCATTCTACGGGTAGGCATATATGAGCCTTATTTTCTTTTGCGAGATTTATGCGTTGATGAGTATGCTTCGTCTAATTTCGAGGACGAAATTCTTTGCTAGTGGGGAAGTATGTAACACCCCGTGTTTTTATTTATTATTTTAATTAATTAATTGGAATTTTCGAGAAAAATAAATTTTTGAATTTTAAATTTTTTATTGGCTAAGTATGTTGGTTATTTTTTTTAGAAGAACATAACTTCAAGCGGAATTAAAATCGGAGTTAAAACGGATTTTATATTGATTTTACAATATTTTTGCCTTATGGCATTTTTTGGGCAAACTGTCAGTTTTTCGGGGTGATCGATCGATCGACGGGGGGGTAGATCGATCGACCCTCCCAGAAAACGTGCGCTGTAAGCTGTTTTTTTTAAGAGTTTGTGTAGGATTAGGACTCCTAATCACTATATAACCTTGTTAATCCGTAGGGGGACTTCTGATAATCACTTTTTCTCCAGTTTTTCACCAGAGAACACTTCCAAATATTTTTCCTCTCACTCATAATCATCAACCTTCAACAAAATCAAGTTTTTGTCACAAATTTTGGCACAAGTTTTTGAAGGCTTAATTGGGGTTTAATCAAGATCGTTCAAGAACACTCTTTTGCTCATTTTTCGAGAGGAATCCAGATTTCTAATCAGATTTTCAACACGATCTTCACAGGATTTAATTTGGAGAAGCTGCATAAGTTTATCGGAGTTATCATTGGAGGTGCAGCTGGAGTTATTTACTTTATGGCATAGTTTAGTTAGACTTTCTTTTCCAGTCGTATTATGAGACTTCATTGGAGTTTTATTGGGCTATTCGGTTCCAAAGTTGTTTAGAGGATTTCTGTTAGGATTATTCAGGTTTTAATTAATCATTATTGGAGATTGGATTTTTTGGAGTTAGCATGTGATGGGTCTTTTATCGCTTAATTGTTTATGATCATTTGAGATTAATTCAATTATGTATCTTATGGACTGATTTATTTATGTCTCATATCTGTCTCATGCTAAGAATGGTATTTTATTTAGTTCACGCCCGGCATAGTTCGGCGACGGTGGCTGGCCACCCCGTCTGTCGGATTTTGCGGGGTGTGACAAATGAAAATTATACACCTATTGTACAAACTACATTAAATCCACTTTTACCCCACGATGGGATATGCACTTAAACCCCTCACACTTAACAAACGTAGTGTACATTTTATCAACTTTTGGAATTTAAGTTGCGGTCTTAACATCTAATATAATATTTATGTGTAAAGACAATTTTTCGAATCAAGTCAAATTGTAAATATTGACTTTATTCTATGTTTGGACAAAATTGGATTGAGTCATAGGTTAGGACTTGAGTTATGGGTCCTTCAAGCATATGACTTATTATTGAAGACTATGCCACAAAGGTAAGATACATCAAGTTGCATTGGATTCCATGCCAAGTTTTCATCTTCAACATCTGGGTGTTTTTATACACAAATCCTAAAGGCACATAGGTCATTCTCATTTTGCGACCCATAATGTCATAGTGTGACATTATTATATAACAATGTAAATAAGTCCTATAATCTAATTTTCAATCATATTATAAATTTTATTATAATACGAAATAATTATATTCTAATAGAATATATTTTTATCATATTAGAATGCGCTACGTGCCATATTATCCCATAGACAAAAAAACCTCACCCTAAGTACTTAAGATAAATTCTCTCTTAGTTATCTAAAATAAAAAATCGAGGGCATGTGTAGTACTCTAGGGTAATCTACTTCCCTCATAATTATCTTATTGTGGAAGATGAATAATGTTCTAAGCGATTTACGTTAAGAGTATCATCTAAGTGATCGCAATATCACGTGGTGGATGTCCTCCCAAAAGTGTGCATAACCGAAAATTCACTCGATGCTCATAAGTTTTATGGGTTATAAAGGGATTGACAAGTTTTTATATTTATGTTTACCCCTTTTATAATTTGTTTCCCATAACAACTTTTAGTGAAGAAAAATTAATGCATTAATTAAAAGACATTTTTATGGCCAAACCCGAAGAAATTAAAACTACGTAAGTCGAAGTCAATATCGAAGAATATAAGTCAAACCCCAATTAAATGTTTTTATTGAGTTGATAAAGGAAAACATTAAGTTGATGAATATTTGTGTGAAGAAAGGATGGGAAAAGATAACTTGTAGACTAACCAAATTTAAGGATAGAAAAAAAATGACAATTTTAAGCATAATAAGGATGATAATTCATGAGTACAACCCAAATATGGTGAAATTACAGAATGATGGTGTAAGGATAAATTTCCAATTGGGTCAATTTTTATGCCTCGACCTAATTTTAGAAAAAATATTTTGAGTCATAGGTTAGGCTTCGCGTTATTGACCTTTCAAGCCTATGTTGTGTTTCGATATATACATAGTGATAAAGCTTCATATATTAAATAACGTTCCATGTTTCATTCCACGTTTAGTCTTCATGTTCCCAAGGATCTCTCAGGTATGAATGCATTTGATTTTAACCCTTGGAAAATTTAGTTTTGGGCGTTTTGTTTTTACAAAATGTTTGAAGAGGTTTTTAAAATGTTTTTTGAAGAAAAAATATTTTTAATTTTTAGGTCATTCGAAAGAGATTCGGTGTTCGATTGAATGAGATGTTGAGTTTGCTAGAATGAAATTCCAATGAACGTCCAACGAGGTATCTTTATTTAATAGAGGTATATATGTTTGAAGATCATTCGAATTTGGTTTGAATGATATCACATGTTAGTTCGAACGAGGTTGGAGTTCATTTGAACAAGACAAGCTTTTCATTCAAAGGAACCTTGTGATTTCATTTGAACAAGTTTCCTTAAAAATTTTGTCGCCTTAAGTTTTGCGTTTTCTATATAAGGGAGGTCCATGTATCAAGTTTCTAAGATAATTTTGGCAAAAAATGTTTTCCCATCTATATCCAAAAGCTCCCAAACCATAGTTTCACCCAAACCCTATAAAGATCTATGTTTCAATCTTTATTTGGTTTGAGATCTTGTTTGTGGACACCACGAAGGTTTTACTCATCTTCAATAAGTATGTTTCATATAATGGATTCTGTGTTTGGTGTTTACACACATGGACTCTGTGTTTGTGGTGTTGTAGTGAAGAAACAGTGCATCCATATTCCTGATCCGTATACAGTTACTGAGCCTGTTTGGTGGACACCGAGACGTGTCTAGAAAAATACATTATGGAAAATTGTGTAGGGGGGAGGTACTCCTACCTTGCACTGTGGAGGAGAGGTCAAATACTAAAGAGCATCAAGATTTGTGAGGGTTTCGAGTCTGTCTTGTAAAGGTACGATCATTCTTTGTAAAACCTCATCATAATGATTTTTATGGTTGGGCGATCGAGGGTTTTCTCATTGTGAGTTTTCCTCATACATCACTGTGTTCTGCGATTGGTCTATTTATTTTATCTAGTATTACCAAATGCATGTTTTAGGTTAAGAGATAAAATTTGATAAATCATTTTATCACAGAATATCAATTTAAAAATTGGTGCAAAGTTTTATTTGGGTGAAGTCTTGTTTAACGTTTAAACATTTATTTCAAAAAAATAAATAAATTAAAAATAAACTCTTGTTATTTAGACCCTTATCTGCCTAGCATAGATTTTTTAAAAATTGGTATCAGAGCAAGGACACTAAATTATCGTGTTATATTTGTGTTTAGGCATGAATTTTAGTTGTTTTTATTTATAGGTTCATTCAGTTTCTACGACACTGATGTTTGATGGGTCTAATTATGCATACAGGAAAATGGATACAAAATTATTACTTAAGGTAATAGATGAGAAGGTGTGGAAAGCGGTACTTAATGAATGGTCCCCAACTACGACCATAGATGGAGACTATAAGATTCCATAACCCATAGAATCATGGTGTGAGGAACATCATATGTTAGCAAATTATAATTCTCGAGGTTTAAATTCTTTATTTGTTCAGTCACCCATGCGAGTTTCATCATACTATGACTTGTTAGACATCTAACGAGGGTTGGGACATGATCTAACTCACTCATGAAGGAACTAGTGCTGCTATGGCTTCCAAAATCCAAAACCTCACTACTCAGTTTGAAACCATTAAGATAGAGGAAAATAAAACCTTCAATGAGTTCTACTCTAGATTGTTCGATATTGTGAATTCATTTTTCTACTTAAGAGAGAAAATACCCAAAAAATTAAGTAATTAAGAAAATATGAAGGCCTTTTCCTAAAAGATTTAATTCAAAAGTGAGGATTTAGAATTCCTTCGTTAATTTGGACTCTATGAAATATGGAGATCTTATAAGTGATCTTCAAACTTATGAGCTTGACATGTTTTCCTTAAAAATAGAGAAGGACAAGGGCATTGCTTTGAAATACTGGAAGGATGATACACCAATTTTGGATTATGAGACTATCATTGATTTCGATGATATGGAAATGTTTGCTAAGAAATATAGAAATTTTCTTAAGTTTTCAAAACTATTGATAGATGTGAAGAAGTTTGAGAAAAATAAGTTTAACAAGTCCTATCACTTCCCTAAAAATAGTAACAATAAGTTTAAGAGGTATGAGTCGGATAGATGCTTTGGTTGTGAGAGTTATTGTCATAGGGCAGCGGAGTGTCTGACTAAATTAAGGAAATGGGTGTGACACCCCGACTAATTAAATGCCGGGTAGCTACTCCTTTATTCAATTTAATACAAAACGTCAAGTTGGTTCCGTTCATAGCATCACTGTCGAAAATATTTTTAAACAATTACTAGCGACCTACTATTTAAAAAGTGAGTTGCCAAATTTTATTAAATTAAATAAACATGCAACCAATTCAATTATTAGCTAACGATACCACAATCACATCACTATCACAGCAGAATAATAATGGAATAATAAATGAGTTTGGAGTAACACTCCTCTGAATAATCCAAATACTGAATAAAAACCAAATACAAAGTCTGAATAGTTAAATAACTCCAAAACTGAAATGAAACTGAAAATATGAGAAAGCTGTCTCTAAATGGAAAGGGGAGACATGTCCTAATAGATGAATGACTCCGAAATATAATCAATGTAAAATGTGGCGAGATCCTGTAACTTCCACAGCAGCTACAACACGTCAATGAAATGGAACTCCTATGCTTGGCGTCCTTGTGGCTGGGCACCTAAAAGGTTTTACAAGAAAAATAGATTTGAAAGAAAACGCGTCAGAGCCCGAGGTAAAAACAATTTAAAAAAAGCAAGTGTTTAATTGCATTAAACAGTGAATATTATATACATGTTAGTTACGTGCTCTCACGTGAGTTCCTCACCTCTCAACAAATGTGCATGCCTAGCGTATATCTTTAACTCGTCCTAGTTATGCCGTTAACTAACTAGCTTGTATCCCTTCCTCTTCTCACATTATAATATGGGGGTTTATTAATAACCTTCAAATATAACCTGCGTGTATCTCTCCCCTTCATTAATCAAATTACTCCGTATTAAATTCCATTCAAAATGTCCTAATAATTTATATCTACACTTTAACAAATGAGTTCGTTATAATCATAAGTATATTATTCTCAGTACAAATATACAAATAGGGCACCCCTAGGCAAAGCTGCGGTGCACACATACTTTGCTATCGAATCCCGGTACATCACGTACATAAGGACTACGTGTTTCGAATCTCTCAGGAACTGTTTTAATAAGAAAAATCACACATATTGGAGGCGAACATACTTCACATACCCATGGCTCATTCACATACCTACGCTCCCATGGTCGGCCAACTTATTAACTCACAAATAAGCCATTCACAGCCCTATGTCCTTAAGGTACCAATATAAATACCCCCGTAGGCACACAAAAATTTGATGGACCTATTCCGAAAGCTGACCTCCCGTGACAGCAAGTATGGTTGGTATGTCATACATATAATAATTCATATACTAAGCATTCACACAACTCAGATAACTGGTTATATTATTAAAGGTATATTCTCAGTCTTATGCCATTAGTCCGTTTTTCTACACTATGATTATTTTGGATGATATATATTATATTTCACCGATACGTCTCACGTCGTAAAATTTTGAGTACTTAAACCTAACCAAAGAGGTTACTATATCTCCTAAATTTCCCACCTATTAATTCAGTACTCTTAACTCCTTATTTGTGTCCCAAAATTCTAACTTATCACTCCTAATTGTTTAAGACATGTTCTCGCATCATAAAATAGGGAATTACTTGTCAGACACTCGTAAATTCAATGCTACATTCCAACTCAATCCTAATATGTTTCGGGTTTCAATTATATCCCTACTGGTCTCCCTCAAGTCCTAAGGTGTTCACAAAATCCCCAACTACAATGTTCGATGGCTGTTAACGCTATAATCCAAAAAGGGAAAAAGGTCACCATTTCTGGGGGCATCGATCGATCGTTCCTGATCATCGATCGATCGATGGTCGACCGATCGATTGATGAATGTCGATCGATCGATCAATCTGTTACAGGCTACGAGTTTCTTTGTTTTTCAGTCCTAGATTTGTCCCCAAATGTCATTACATGATGTGAAATCCTAAGATAAGTATATGGGATCATTATACAACCTAATTACATGATTCCTAATGTTCTAATACTTTTAAATCATCAACAATTAGCCTTTCTTGGATTAAATCTTCATATTAACAAAAAAACCCTATTTTCTTCTATTTCATCATGAACCATCATATTTCTCTTCCAGCTCCGTTTTTAATTCATCTAGGGTTACGATTTTGCTACTGAATTACTTCCAGAACTAATCTACATGCAAGTCCTATCCAAGATTTAGGTTTTTTCTCCAAATTTCATGAGTGTTCATCATTATTTATAGAATCACTATAGCATAAATATTGCGACTTCTCAAATAAAATTCAATTTTAATTAATCCCAAATTTTAGTTAAACCCTAATTTTAGCTCTTCAACTTTCCAGTTGACCGGTCTTTCGGACGATGGCTATAAAATTACCAAACTGCCCTTAAACATGCCTATCTTGCCTTCTTTCACTATTTTAACTTCTCTTGCGTACCACTTGCATAAAGTCCCTAAAATTATGGAACGTGAAGTCATTGAGGCAGATGTGAGACACATGATGGAGATGATGAATGCTTGATTCTTGAAATTTGGATAGAGGCCGTCATAAGAGATCTTGAAGTGATGTGCCTTTTATAGCGGTGTGCGACATACACAAATGTAACATTTTGGACATGAGAAAAATGTCCTTACATTATTCGAGGTTATCATTTAATCCTACACTTGCATGGATGATATATTTGCTGAAACTAAATGAAATCAAATCACTTGCCTTATAATTGGTGTTCTGATTTGCTGGTGATGCTAATGGATGGTTCTCCCTCTCTCTCCGGTGACAAATCCGGTGAATTATGGTGGTGGATGGTGGTTATTGCTTTGAAAGCCCTTTTTGTAACTTACCCTCTATCTCACGTTGCCCACTCTTGCTTTTTGGATGATAATGGACCTATTGGACCTAATATTGGCTACTAAATAAACCCTAAAATTCGTGGGTCCAAATCCCTTGAAAATTAAAATGACTAAAATACACTCCCGGGTTGCCGGTTTGGCCTAAAAATGCTCCGGGACCCAAACTAAACCCTCGGCTAGTGTTTTTTTTGACTATTTCGACCCCTCCGGACACGTTGGCGCACTCAAAATAATCATATGGGTCATAAAATTATAATTTACTTTTAAATCTCATTAAATTGATTCTTGACGCGACTGGCACGCGCGTCCCAACTAAATTTCCCGAATTGTCGTATTTATGACTCGCGATAATTTTAATATATTCAATAATCATATGTTACCACATATATCCAGTAATATTCAACATTATCATCATAATCAAATACCAACTCACATCTCGCTAGTATTTAAATCCGGATTAATTTTCATTTAATTTAATTAATCCCATTAAATAAAATCAATAAAATTACGGAGTATTACATACTTCCCCCCTAATAACATAATTTCATCCCGAAATTCAGAAATAAATTATACCTGGGAAAAATAACTCTGGATAACGCTCGCGCATCTCATCCTCGCGCTCCTAGGTAGACTCCTTGGCATTATGATGTCGCCACTGAACACGTACTAACGACACTATCTTCGACCTTAGTTTGCTCTTTCTATGGTCTAGAATAGCAATTGGCCCCTCCTCATAGGAGCTATCTGGCTGTAGATCGATATTATCTAAAGCAATGTGGGTATGGGTCAAATCATCCCTAAGATATCTCCTCAGTGAGGAAATATAGAACACGTCATAGATCCTATGCAAGTGTTTCGGTAATCCAAGTCTATACCCAACCGGCCCAATTCGCTCGATGATAGGGAATGACCCCACATATCTAGGTTCCAACTTCCATTTCTTGCCGAAACGCATAATCCCCTTCATGGGAGACACTCTAAGTAGCACCTGGTCCCCCACATTGAACTCTCGAAAGAACCTCTTGGCATCAGCATAACTCTTCTGTCGGTCCTGAGCTACCCGGATATGGCTCCATATCATCTCTATCCTCGTCGAAGTATCCTGAATCACCTCTGGCCCAAGGAGTGTATTATCCCCCACCTCTAGCCAACATGTTGGGGAACGACAAGGTCTACCGTATAACGCCTCTAATGGAGCCATACCAATACTGAACTGGTAGGAGTTATTATAGGAAAACTCCACTAGTGGAAGGTACTGCTCCTAACCACCTCCAAAGTCTAGGATGCAAATACGTAACATATCTTCCAACATCTGATTTGTTCGCTCAGTCTTCCCATCTATCTGCGGGTGATAGGTCGTACTCAATCGCAACTCCGTTCCCATGGCTTCCTGGAAACTCTCCCAAAATCGTGACACAAATATCTTGTCCCTGTCGGACATGATATCGAGAGGCACCCCATGGAGTCTCACTATCTCAGCTATGAAGATCTGGGCATACTATCTTGTAGTGTAGTCCGTTTGGGTTGGTAGAAAGTGAGCAACCTTTGTTAACCGATCCACGATCACCCATATGGAGTCATGACCTCTCGATGATGTAGGTAATCCCGTGATGAAATCCATGGAAATGCTCTCCCATTTCTACATAGGAATCTCTAATGGATGTAAAAGTCCTGCTGGCCTCAGATGGTCCACTTTTACTAGCTGACATGTAGCACATTTCGAAATGAATTCGGCGATATCTCTCTTCATCCCGCTCCACCAATTTTGTCGCCTCATGTCCTTGTACATCTTATCCCCACCAGGATGTACTACGAATCGCGAACCATGCAACTCTGTCATTACCTCATGTCGTAAGTATTCCCCCTTAGGAATAACTAACCTCCCATTGAAGCGTAATCCCCCATTTGAACTAATGGTATAAGACTCGACCCCCTCTGCTAACAACCGTGCTATCTGCTCTTGACAGAACGGGTCTGCTGCCTAGGCCTGTACCACTCTCGTAATGATTTGGGGCATAACTATCACCACATACATGAATGATCAGGCCACTGCGTCCTGGTGTCCCAACTCCTTCCACTTTGCTTTCCACACCTTGGCCACCTCACTTACTGGCCAACGGCTCAACGCGTCTGCTACCAAGTTAGCCTTCCCTAAGTAGTATTGGATATTGAATTGATAATCCTTCACGAACTCAAGCCACCTACATTGACGCATGTTCATCTCCTTCTATGTGAAGAGGTACTGTAGGGACTTATGGTCCGTAAATAAACAGAATTTCTCCCCCAGGAGATAATGTCTCCAAATCCGAAGAGCAAACACAACTGCAGCTAACTCCAAGTCGTGGGTGGTATAATTCTTCTCGTGAGGCTTATGCTTACGGGAAGCATAAGTTATAGCCTAACTCTCCTACTGCAGTACACCCCCAAGTCCTTGTAAGGACGCATCAGTGTAAACTAAATACTCCACTCCCGGCCTGGGAAATGCTAACACTGGTGCTGAAGTTAACTTTCATTTAAATAGTCGAAAGCCAACTGGCTGGCATCGCTCGAGATAAATGGCACACCTTTACGAGTCAGATGTGTCAAAGGACCCGCTATCTTCAAGAACCCCTGAATAAACCTCCTATAGTATCCTGCTAGGCCCAAGAAACTACGTATCTTAATCGGTGTCGTGGGCTGTCCCCACTCCCTCACCGCTGATACCTTCCCCAGATCAACAGATATTTCCCTGTTCGAAATTATATGTCCCAAGAACTGAACCTCCTTCAGCCAAAATCCACACTTCTCATATTTTGCATATAACTCATTCCGACGCAGCGTCTGCAAAACCCGCCTCAAGTGCTCGGCATGCTCCTCCTCTGTCTGCGAGTAAACCAAAATGTCATCAATGAAGATAATGACAAACTCTTCTAGGAACTCTCTGAACACCCTATTCATCAAGTCCATAAATACGACTGGGGCATTGGTTAGGCCAAAAGGCATAACCCTGAACTCGTAGGAATCATATCTCGTCAAGACGGAAGTCTTCGAGACATCCTTCTCCCTGATACGCAACTGATGGTATCCTGACCTCAAGTCTATCTTTGAGAAGAAGCCAACTCCTCTCAACTATTCGAATAAGTCATCGATTCGGGGCAACGGATACTTATTTTGTATCGTGACTTTATTCAACTCCCGATAATATACACAAAACCTCAAAGATTCATCCCTCTTCTTAATGAACATCAAAGGAGCACCCCACGACGAAGTACCCCTATGGATAAACCCTTGACCCAACAGCTACTCTATCTGATCACGTAGCTCCCTCATCTCCGCTGGAGCCATACGGTAAGGTGCACGGGCTATCGACCGAGTGCCCGACGTCAAAATGATAATAAAGTCTATCTCTCTACTAGGAGGTAATCCCGGAATATCCTGGAATATGTCAGCAAACTCCCTAACAACTGGAAATGAATCAAGTGGTTCACCACGTCCCTAGAGGTCTCCTCCTCTATATAATACAAGTGGACGATCCTCCCTCAGGACGAGGCATCACCACTAGGAACATCTCCTGCCCGGGTATGACAAAAATAATACTCCTACTGAAATAATCAATCATGGCTCGATACGCAACCAGCCAATCCATACCAATGATCCCATCATACTCAAACATGTCTAACACTAACATATCGGCAGGTAAAGTAAATATCCCAATATCTATGCCCACACCTCTACATATAAGGGAAATCACAGAACCCCTACTCAACGGTGAATCTACACACGTAACACTGCTCTTTGCAATATCTAATAACCCCATAGCGCGTGCAAATCTCGTGGTAATAAAACAGTGTGTGGCTCCCATGTCAAATAAAATATGCCCCTGGGTTCCCTTAATAGAAAATATACCCTCAATAGCAGGTGGAGCCTGTGGGCCTGCGGCCAGCTGGAGCTGGAAAACTCGTCCGTACTGAAGGTGTCCCTGTTGGACTGAGACGGCTAGGATAGGTGGTAATGCTGGCATCTACGGTGGTGTTGGGAGGGCGGTGGGAAACATAGGTCTCTAGGGCTCATATCGAGCACCCTGCTGCTGTTGCTGCTGCTGTGGGGTCCTACCCCTTTCGGGACACTCCTGGCCTTTGTGGCCAATCTGGCCACATATGAAACATTTCCCCGTAAAGTTTCCCCCTCTTTGACCCTGCTGTCCACGGCCCTTACCACCCTACCTTGGCCATTCTAGCCCTACTGAAACTGTTGTTGTCGTGCAGGCCCTGTTGACCCTGCTGGCCATGCCGAAAACCTCCATGACCATTTTTGAAACCTCCAGATCTAAATATCTTAGAATCCCCCTACTGGGGACCCTGATCACACTGCCTGTGCTGACCCTGAGATAATTGTTCCCCGTTGGCACCATTCCCTCCTGTCCTGCCCTGATGGCTGGACTCTCCTGCTCGCTTACCCTCTGACAAGTGAAAGCGGTGGTCCTGGCAGTGAAACAATGCTGTGTTAACCACATCAGAATAAGTGGCCAACGAGAGATTACCCAGCAAGTGTTGACTAATCCTCCACGTCAACCTATCCATGAACTTCAAGATGTTCTTATCTTCAGCAGGGATCTCATCGGGAACAATGTTCAGAAGATTAGTGAACTCGGCCTCATATTCTTCCATTGTCCTCCCCTCCTGCTTGAGTTTCATCAATTTCCTCCTCATCTCAGTGTGAACTACTGCGGGAAAATACTTGCGGTCGAACCGCACCCATAACTCTTGAATGGAAAGAACATCTCTCTCCTCTATGGTGGTAATAGACTCCCACCACTGCAACGTTGCTCCTACCAGCTTAAACGTAGCAAGTATCTTCCTCTGCACATCCGTACACTCGTACATCCTTAGGTTCCTTTGGATGTCATTCTTCCACTGACTAGACACAACGATGTCGGAGCTACCTGCAAACTCCGGAGGGTGCGCCTTCTAAAAGGCATCACGGACACGTTCCTAAGCAGACGGGAATGCATGAGTCTGAACCGGGGCCACCATCGGTGCCTGAGGTGGTGCCTGCTGCACAACTGCTAATGCGGCATTTACCGCTTGGGCTACAATGGCGGTAACTTCCCCAGCGTTGATAGAGCCCTGAACTGGTGTAGGTTGTTGCTTAGGCGGGGCACCCCTGGGAACTCACTGTGCACGTCGAGGAGGCATCTGAAATGAGAGAGAAGTTTTATAAGTCCACAGTTAATATTTTAAAATAGATGAAGAGCGTAGGATACATAAAAGAGTATAACAATCCTAAAATATAGGGCTCTATATCAAAGGACGCTACGCGAAAACATAACAAGCCATACAGATCCTAAGAACACTAGAGCCTGATGCTCTGATACCACCTGTGACACCCCGACTAATTAATACCGGGTAGCTACTCCTTTATTCAATTTAATACAAAATGTCAAGTCGGTTCAGTTCATAGCATCACTGTCGAAAATATTTTTAAACAATTACTAGCCACCTACTATTTAAAAAGTGAGTTGTAAAATTTTATTAAATTAAATAAATAAGCAACCAATTAAATTATTAGCTAACGATACCACAATCACTTCACAGTCACAACAGAATAATAATGGAATAATAAATGAGTCTGGAGTAACACTCCTCTGAATAATCCAAATACTGAATAAAAACCAAATACAAAGTCTGAATAGTTAAATAACTCCAAAACTGAAATGAAACTGAAAATATGAGAAAGCTGTCTCTAAATGGAAAGAAGAGACATGCCCTAATAGATGAATGACTCCAAAATAGAATCAATGTATAATGTGGAGGCGTCTACTATCGAGATCCTGTAACTTACATAGCAGCTACAGCACGTCAATGAAATGGAACTCCTATGCTTGGCGTCCCTGTGGCTGGGCACCTAAAAGGTTTTACAAGAAAAATAGATTTGAAAGTAAACGGGTCAGAGCCCGGGGTGAAAAAAGTTTAAAAATAACAAGTGTTTAATTGCATTAAACAGTGAATATTATATACATGTTAGTTACGTTCTCTCATGTGAGTTCCTCACCTCTCAACTAATATGCACGCCTAACGTATATCTTTAACTCGTCCTAGTTATGCCGTTAACTAACTAGCTTGTATCCCTTCCTATTCTCACATTATAATATGGGGTTTATTTATAAGCTTTAAATATAACCTGCGTGTATCTCTCCCTTTCATTAATAAAATTAATGTATAACAGTTACGATGGGAAATTCTCAGTATTAAATTCCATTCAAAATGTCCCAATAATTTATATCTACACTTTAACAAATGAGTTCGCTAAAATCATAAGTATATTATTCTCAGCACAAATATACAAATAGGGCACCCCTAGGCTAAGCTGCGGTGCACACACACTCTGTTATCGAATCCCGGTACATCACGTACATAAGGACTACGTGTTCCAAATCTCTTCGGAACTGTTTCAATAAGCAAAAACACACATATTGGAGGCGAACATAGTTCACATACCCATGGGTCACGCACATATCTACGCTCCCATGGTCAGCTGACTTATTAACAAACAAATAAGCCATTCACATCCCTATGTCCTTATGGTACCAGTATAAATCCCCCCATAGGCACACAAAGATTTGATGGCCCTATTCCGAAAGCCGACCTCCCGTGACAGCAAGTATGGGAGGTATGTCATACACATAATAATTCATATACTAAGCATTCACACAACTCAGATAACTGGTTATATTATTAAAGGTATATTCTCAGCCTTATACCATTAGTCCGTTTTCATACACTATGATTATTTCGGATGATATATATTATATTTCACCTATATGTCTCACGCCGTAAAATTTAAAGTACTTAAACCTAACCAAAGAGGTTACTAAGTCTCCTAACTTTCCCACCTATTAATTCAATACTCTTAACTCCTTATTTGTGTGCCAAAATTCTAACTTATCACTCCTAATAATTTAAGACATGTTCTCGCATCATAAAATAGGGAATTACTAGTCGAACATCCTAATATGTTTCGAGTTTCAATTATATCCCTAGTGGTCTCCCTCAAGTCCTAAAGTATTCACAAAATCCCCAACTACAATGTTCGATGGCCGTTAATGCTATAATCCACAAAGGGGAAAAAGGTCACCATTTCTGTTGGCATCAATCGATCGTGCTAGATCATCGATCGATTGATGGTCCATCGATCAACTGATGAATGTCGATCGATTGATCAAGCAGTTGCAGGCTACGGGTTTCTTTATTTTTCAGTCCTATATTTATCCTGAAACGTCATTACATTATGTGGAATCCTAATATAAGTATAGGGGATCATTATACAGCCTAATTACATGATTCCTAACGTTCTAAAACCTTTAAATCATCAACAACTAGCCTTTCTTGGATTAAATCTTCATATTAACATAAAAACCCTATTTTCTTCTATTTCATCATGAACCATAATATTTCTCTTCCAACTCCATTTTTAATTCATCTAGGGTTACGATTTTGCTACTGAATTACTTCCAGAACTAATCTACATGTAAGTCCTATCCAAGATTTAGGTTTCTTCTCCAAATTTCATGAGTGTTCATCATTATTTGTAGAATCGCTACAGCAGAAATATTGTGACTTCTCAAATAAAATCTAATTTTAATTAATCCCAAATTTTAGTTAAACCCTAAAATATGCATGTAGATGATTTATTCAATAAAATAAAGCATGCAGGATAAAACAAGCAATTTCAGGAAAAATCCTCGAAGGGCAAAACCTTTTTACTTCACTATAATTTGTAAGGTACAACTTACACGAATTATAATGAAATAGGGTGACATACGAAATACCCGCAGGTGTCGGTTTCAATGTCGTCGGCTGGAATCTCCCGTATGAACTCCAGATGTTCAGCATTATAGAAGAAACGACTTCTCCATAAATTCGTCGTCTGGAACTTTCCCTTTTCTGGAAGGCAGTAATGAAGAAGAAAACGACTTCTCCACAAATGTTGAACAAAACCAAAGTTGTGTTCTTGGGTTTAAAAAAGGATTCACAAAGGTACGACAAGGATGTCTGAATCAAAATATGAGTTTTGGGACTAAAAAATATGAAGTCTTGAGCTAATATAACTCTAAAAAACGTCTCTCCAAGTCTTATAAAATAACTCCCCCGAAGTTGGCTTTTATAGAAAACCAAAAAGAGTTTTAAAATTCAGGAACTTTGCCAGCGTACAGGTACCCCAAACCGGTTCGGGTGTACTGCTAACCGGTTCGCCCCCCGAATCGGTTTGGCCTGCGGTTCGAGAAAGTTCGCTGGTTTGGGGGTCAAAATACACAACATTCTCCATTTTCAAATTGCCATAACTTCTTCACCGTAGCTCGGATTGAGGTGCTGTTTCTTCTAGCATCTTCAAAGCGGCGAGCTCTTCAACTTTCCAGTTGACCGATCTTTCAGACGGTGGCTATAAAATTACCAAACTGCCCTTAAACATGCCTATCTTGGCTTCTTTCACTATTTTGACTTCTCTTACGTACCACTTGCATAAAGTCCCTAAAATTATGGAACGTGAAGTCATTGAGGCAGTTGTGGGACACATGATGGAGATGATGAATTCTTGATTCTTGAAATTCGGATATAGGCCGTCATAAGAGATCTTGAAGTGACGTGCCTTTTGTAGCGGCGTACGACATACAAAAATGTAACATTTCGGACATGAGAAAAATGTCCTTACATTATTTAAGGTTATCATTTAATCCTACACTAGTATGGATGATATATTCGCTAAAACTAAATGAAATCAAATCACTTGCCTTATAATTTGTGTCCTGATATGCTGGTGATGCTAATGGTTGGTTCTCCCTCTCTCTCCGGTGAAAAATCCGGTGAATTATGGTGGTGGATAGTGGTTATTGCTTTGAAAGCCCTTTTTGTAACTTCCCCTCTATCTCACGTTGCCCACTCTTGCTTTTTAGCTAATAATGGCCCTAATGGACCTAATATTGGCTGCAAAATAAACCCTAAAATTCGTGGGTCCAAATCCCTTGAAAATTAAAATGACTAAAATACACTCCCGGGTTGCCGGTTTGACCTAAAAATGCCCCAGGACCCAAACTAAACTCCCGACTAGTGTTTTCTTAATATTTCGACTCCTCCGGACACGTTGGTGCACTCAAAATAACCATACGGGTCATAAAACACACGTCCCAACTAAATTTTCCGAATTGTCGTATTTATGACTCATGACAATTTTAATAAATACAATAATCATATGTTACCACATATATCCAGTAATATTCAACATTATCATCATAATCAAATACCAACTCACGTCTCACTAGTATTTAAATCCGAATTAATTTTTAAATAATTTTCATTCAATTTAATTAATCCCATTAGATAAAATCAATAAAATTATGGGGTATTACAATGGGGAAAAAACCTAAGACATGGAATTCCTCCCTTAGTGATAATGATACAAAAGAGGGAAACGATTCCCCCATTGAGCATAACTACACCTCGTTCATGGCTAGTCATGAGAGACCAAATGAAAAATCTTCCCGTGAAGATAATTATGAGCATGATATTTCTGAGGCTATTATTTTTTATCCCCAAGTGAGTGATAGCATAGAGAGTGGATATGATGAAGAGGATGGAGAAGAAGAGAAGGAGAGTGAACTCTCATTTTCCTTCCATGAATTGTATGCTGAAGTTTTAAAAGTGAAAAAAACAAACTTGAATTTAGAAGCTAGATTGAAATAACGTGATATAGGGAATGATGGGAGTGTTTTAATTGAGGATCCTAGGGCATGTGAGAGGACTCTTAGAGAAATTCCCAAATATGTTGAGGGCGAGAGAGATAGCTTTCTTGGTTTGATGGATGCTTTGAAGAAAAATATTCTTATGTTTGAAGAGCATAGGCCTTTACTTGAGTCTAGGATAGTGGAGCTAGTAGAGAGATTTAAAAACTCAAGTCATTTCCAAATTTGATTTGGAATCTATGTCAAAAAATTTAGATAAAATGTTAGGCATCGTCCAAATCAAAAAGGACATTTGTGGGATTGGCTTTGATGATCAAAATGTTTTCACTACTAAAGCCATGACCATGCATTTGATTGAGTCAACAAACGTTAGAAACGGCCAATCCTTAGGTAACACCTCTTGTCGTGTCTACGCATGCACACATTGCCATAAGCAAGATCACCTTAGGCATTTTTGCTTTAATCTTATAAAGGATCCTAAAACGTCTAAGTCTAGAGTCACCAAGTTTCCAAAATCCCTAGAGTGTCATGTTACAAATATGTGGGTTAGGAGATCCAATTTGGAGGCTTTGCATGTTAGACTTGTTGATTTTTATATGGTTGTACATGATTGTTCACATGCTATATATTATCAGTGATTGCTTGCATGTTTGTGCACACTAGCTTTTGTACTTCATGATATATGTGTTTTTTAGTTGTATGTAGTTGGAGTCTTTCGTACTTTTATTTTCATTTATCAGGTCTTATTGAAAAATACAAAAATATTTTGTTTTTCTTTTGTGTTTTTTTATTAGTATCATTTTGAAAAATAATTAAAAAGTATTTTTTTTATCTTTTTTGTATTATAATTTTACATATTTTTTGTGGCATATTGGTGCCTTTAATTCCACTTAACTCCATGTTTACATGTGACTAGGACATTTGATTATGATCGACAATGCTTAAATTGTGTTAATTATGCTTGCATGGAGTTGTTCGACTTTGATTTTCTTAATGGAATCACTTTGTATATACCTCCATGCATACACGCATTGTGTCTTTTGAATTTAACTTCTCTTGTTATATTTGAGCTAGGTGAGATGTTCTCCCATTAATTTTTTCCATCTATATATATTTTTAACTATGGAGGATTTGTGCTTGTAGGAACTGTTGCCCATGAGTTTGTTTGTTTTGTATTTAATATTTCAGGGTGCACGGGAAAGTTCTGCGAAAGGATCAAATCTCCTTTTCGGTAAATCCACCTTTGGTTAGAGCCTAATAAAAAAGGAGAGGCAAAATTAGAAAGATTAAAGCAAACTAATTTGCATGTTTGATTTTCGAAAGTTATATCTTCAAAATATTTGAGTGAAAAATATGATATTTGTTAGCTTTTGAGGGTATTATAATTAAAGATCAATGGGATTGCACAATGAATCGTAGTTATGCTTACATGTCATTATCGTATTGATTTGTAGAATCATCAATATTTTACTCTTGTGTGCATTGTGCTTGTTTGTTTATTGAGTTCACTTTATCTTGTCATTTGGTGATAAATCTTATATTGATAAAGTTTTGCAATCAAATATAACTTTTTAGACATATTTCAGTGATTGGGTAAAAATTAAGTATTCAGTGCACGACCATTCATTCCACCCCACACATTTAGACATATTAAAACTATTCTAGTGTATAACATTTATATATTTTGTGTCAGTTTTGTGAATATTTTATACCGATATATATGTGCATAAGTGTCATTGGTGTATTTTTCATATTTATGTATATGGTATTATTTTATTTTGAGACCGTTCACTTGCATTTAATTAATGTTTGCCATATGCATTATCTTTGGATCAAATTGACATGATTTATGATTATATTGGTATTTATCATTGTTTATTTGCATTGATATCTCATGGTTCATTGTATATTCAAGTTGGTATCATATTTGCATCGATATTGATATTAGTTAATCATTGTTTGGATTATTTGTGCATGTGTTACCATGATGTGTCTTTATTGCACATGGTGTTATTCCTTCTTCCTTAATTTGCCTTGGTATTACATGTTCCCACATTTAAGGAGGGAAATTATTTGTCATGGAAAAATAGCTTTATGCATTATTTCTTTGTGTATTTCTAAATAAATAGTGGTAGAATTGATATCTTTCATACTCATGATTAGGAAATCTTTATCTTAGGGGAAACGTCTTACCTAGGTTGGGATTGTTAGACATAAAAAGAATTTTATGCTTATATAGATTTGATACTTGATATATTATCTTTACAATTGGGGGTGTATATAAGTGTGCAAGTTTATATCATGAGGCAAAGTTTACAATCCAAGCAACGCTACTCAGAGTGTGTGTCTGTCGAGCGTCTGTACTTTTTCCTTTTAGGGTCACGGATTGATTCTTTTAGAGAGATTGGCGACCCATAGGTTTTTTTGTTTTGGTTTTGTCTCGAAATATACAAAGGAGGAGATTTTTAAGGACAAATTTCCAATTGAGTCAAGTTTTTTGTATTGGCTTAATTCTGGACAAAACATTTTGAGTTATAGTTTAGGCTTTGAGTTATTGATAGTTCAAGCCTATGCCGAGTTTCGATGAAGATATAACGATAAAGCTTCATAGATTACACATGATGTTGTGTTTCTTGCCACAATTAGTTTTTATGTTTTCGAGCATCTCTAATGTATGAATGCATATGATTTTGATCCTCGAAAAATTTAGTTTGAGATGTTTTCTTTTTATAAAATGTTTGGATCTAGTTTTAAAATGTTTTTTGAAGGAACAATATATTTTTGTTTATAGGTCGTTCGAACGAGATGTTAAGTTCGTTGGAATAAACTTCCAATGGACTTACAATGGGTTATCTTAGTTTAGTAGAGGTATATATGTTCCATACTCATTTGAAGTTTGGTTCTAACGAGATCGCTTGTTTATTCGAATGAGAATGGAGTTCAGTTGAATAAAAGAAGTTTTTCATTTGAACGAAAATTGTGTTTTCATTCGAATGAGTTTCCTCAAAATTTGTGCCGCCTCAAATTTTGTGTTTTCTATATAAAGAAGGTCGGGTATCAGGTTTTCAAAATACTTTTAGAAAAGAACAATTTTCCATCTATATCTAAAATCTCCAAACCCCTAGTTTCACCCAATCGCTTTAAAGATAGAATTTTCAATCTTCATATGGTTTGAGATTTTATTTGTGGGCACTAAGAAGGTTTTTCTCATCTATGCCGAGTATGTTTGATTCGGTGGATCCCATTTTTGATGTTTACAAATGGTGGACTCCTATTTCTGGTGTTGAAGTGAAGAAGCGGTGCGTTCGTATTCCTGATCTATACAAATTAGCTAAGCCTATTCGGTGGATACCAAGGCATGTGTGGACTCACATGTGGTGGAAATTTGCATGGGTGGCCTCCTAGATTGCACTATGGAGGAGAGGTCTAAGACTAAAGAGCATCAAGTCTTGCGAGGGCATCAAGTATTTCTTATAAAGCTAGGATTTTTCTTTTGTAAAACCTTATCATAATGATTTGTATGGCTGGGCCATCCGAGGTTTTTACCATAATAATTTTTTCTTGTAGATTAACATGGTGTGCAATTGGTTCATTTATTTTATTTTCTATAAAATTTATTAAATCGTTTTATCACAACATATCGGTTTTAAACTCGTGCAAAGTTTTATTTGGGTTTAAGTCTTATTTAAAGTTAAATATTTATTTTAAATTTTTTTCTAAAATAGACTCTTGATATTTTGATCCTTCCCTTCCCAGCATAGGGAGTTTTCAAAAGGAAAAATAATTTTGAGAAATTACAAAATAAAAGCAATTATTTATATTAGTTACGGTGGAAATTATAGAGATTACAAGCAATAAAATTTTACAGCTTTATGGGCTCTAATAAGGATGAAACTAAGGAAGACTTTATGACCGGACAACATTTAGGTTAAAGGGTGTTTAGGGGAGGAATGGGTGTCAAATTTATCTGAGTTATTTGTGGAGATGTTAGTGATGCTGTTACTAATATGATTAAAACATGTTAATTCAAGTGAAAGTGCTAGTGACATATTATGTGATAACCATGCTAAAAAAACATGTAAAAATAATGTGATGGAGATGTCAATTTCAAAATGGATATTTGGTTAAACAAGAAATGGTAAACCTAAAAATGATTATTTTTTCGTGAAATAGCAGACATAGATCCTATAAAAATAAGTTATAGATTAATCTCCTTAAATGGTTTGGACACTTCCACTATGAGAAGATAAACTGTTTTTCAATATCTAATAATAGAATGTATGGAACTTGTGTACTAGAGAATACAATTGTATCTTGAAGTATCCACGTAGTATCGAAATTAAAACTTTATTTAATATACCTATATAAAAATTATGTCTCTAACATTGGCTTTGCCACATGTAGGCCTGTCAACGGGTTGGAGTCGGGTCAGATTTATGGAGATCCAGATCCGTGCAATCGGGTCTTCATCGAGTTCGGGTCCGGGTCTGTGTCTTCATCGGGTCTACAATATTGGATCCAGACCCGAATCCGTTCGGGTCTTCGGGTCCGGATCTGGCTAAATATATACATTTATTTTATATTATCCCCCTTCTTTATTTTTTAATCTTAAATTAAAATATTTTGTAATGTATTATAGAATATTATTAGTATAAATAAAGCACACATTATTTATATTTATTATATACATAAATATATATTTTTATATATATTACTTACATGTTATATAGAAAAGATATATTTATAAATATATATAAATTTATAGTATATGAATATATATTTAAAAAATAATAATGTATAATTCGGGATGGGTCTTCGGGTCCGGGTCTTGTATAAGATCCAGACCCTACCCGTTTAATAAATGGGTCTTCGGGTATTCGGGTCTCAGATCCAAAAAAAATATACTCAGACCCTATTATACGGATCGGTTTCGGGTCGGGTCCGGGTCCAGACCCGACCCATTGACAGGCTTAGCCACATGTGCCCAACTTGCATATAAATTAAATGCCCTCTTACGTACCTATCACCTCATTTTTTTCTATTCATTTCATGGTATTTTTATTCATTAATTAACTTTTATTATCTCTCTATCACCTTCAAAACCTAAAGTCATAAGATCTCTTACATGTCTCCTCTTCTCCCCTCTCATTCATGGGTCAGGCGTCCCCGAAAGAGTCACATTTACTTGCTCTAAAACGTATTATTAAATACGTGAGTGGGACTCTCTCATACGGTATTTGGTATTCCTTTGATACCGCTGACCGTTTGTCTGCCTATTCAGATACCGATTGGGCTGGGGATGTAGATGGTTGTAGGAGCACTTCTGGTGGGTGTTTCTATTTTGGTTCTGCTCTTGTCTCCTGGCTGAGCAAGAAGCAAAATTCCATCTCTTTGTCCACTGCGAAGACTGAGTATATAGCCACCGGGAGTTGTTGCACACAACTCTTGTGGATGAAGCAAATGCTGGAGGATTATGGGATTTCACAGGACACCATGACTATTTCCTGTGATAACACGAGCGCGATACACATATCCCATAATCCAGTCCAGCATTCGCGCACAAAGCACATCAAGATACGTGAGAACTTTATACGACAGTTAGTTGAGGAGAAAGTCGTATCCCTGATTTTTGTTCCCACTGACCATCAGTTAGCCGATATTTTTACGAAACCTTTAGATGCCCTTAGATTTGAGAGTTTTAGGAAGTCTTTGGGGATTTGCACAGTTGACTGAGGGGTTGGTCTATGTCTAGAATAGGATACTTTTTCATGTTCATATAATATGTTTCCTATTGCTAGTTTGTTTTATATGCTTTGTTGTACAACTATTTATTCATTTTTTGAAAAAATCGAAAAAGATTTTTGTTTTTGCATATAAAAATTTCAGAAAAGACCAAAAAGATTCTTGTATTTTGTTTACACTTTTTATGGATGAACATTTAAGATAGCCAAGTCACAACTTCATTCCATCTATCCATGTGACTATTTGATAGAGATTTGAGACGCTACATCATTTCATCCATGTGCTTTACATTTTTTGGAGTCTTTGAGATGTGATTAGTGATATCTTCCTACATGTTTGACTCCTATATCCTTTATTGCACACAGGCAAGGCTTTATTTAATTATTGCACTTGTCTATCACATGTTGGTTTGAGTGTTTCCATCTCAATTCTGTCTATACCACTTACAATATGCGATAAAACTTGACAAGATTGGAATGCATGTAAAAACTGTTTTTATGAGACTGTGTGTTTTGTTTAAGAACGGGGAGGGGCTGCGAAAGGTAATTATCTCCTCTTTGAGCAAAATCCACCGTTCAAAAGGACCTAAAAAATGGAGGAATTTTATTATCCGAGGTCCAAAGAGGTTAAAAGAGCCCAAAAAATTTAAAGGCAATAAAAAGCAATACATGTCATATATGGGCCACTAGGTTTCAACATCAATTCTCCAAAGTTTGAGAATTTAGAATGCCTCTATTCAAAATTAATATCCGAGGGAGTTTGGTTGGAGAATATAAACGGGTTTGCACTTCCTTGAAAGTCCTAAAAAAGCATGAAATAGTTTTCGACGTTATTGGTGTGGAAATCACTTTGAGCTTTGATTTGTTGATTTGATTGAGTCAATGTCCTATATTTCCACCTGTTTACACCAAAGGAAGATTTTGAGTTCATTCGTTAGGAGTATCCGATATTCATCGTGCACATATGTCATGTTTGTATGCATTGATTTTCCTATCGAATTTGATCACACCCATTCATTTACGCCTTCATCGAGTTGGTTGTTTTCTGTTCATTCATGGTGTGTTCTTGTTTGTTTGCAAAAACTTTGAAAAAAATTCAAAAAAAAATTAGTTTGTTCCTTGTGACACCCTTGCTTTGATTGTTTGATTTATTCTTCTCATTTGTCTATTTGGGGACATCATAAAAGGGGGAGAAAGAATTATCTTATTTTGGGGGAGTTTTGAACAGTTTTGTGCGTTTATCGTAAATCATCAATTGGTATCTATGTTTATCTCATTTAAAACTCGATACGTCACTTGGTATTTTGCTTTTTCTCATGTGTGTAGGTAATACATGGATTATCATTTGATTACACACCCTGATGAGAAAAGCTTTGAGATTCCTGAAGATTCAAAGAGCAAACGATGAAGTCTTATTCAATTGTATCTTTCCAGTTTTGGGTTCATAGAAGGGTAGATTTGTATGGCCTTTTTTTGTTGGTTGATAATTCGGATGTTTGTTTTTATGTATGTACCGGCATAGACATAGGGGAGATTTGTAAGAATATGTATGTCCATTATCATTTGTTATGTCGTACGGCGTTACACCGTTGAAGAAATTTAAGATTCATAGCATCATCAACGGATCCGAATATCAAAGAAGTGGAGGAATCAGAATTCTGCACAGCCGGACCGGTCCGCCCAGAGAAAACGAACCGATCCGACCCCGGACCGGTCCGCCCATCTACCGAATCGATCCTCTTGCTGAAAATCCAGTACACCCCGGACCACAAGCGAACCGATAATGCCAAAATTTAAAAGAACTGGTCCACCTCCTCGGACCGATCCGCCTCAGACCCGGACCGATCCGCCTGGGATAAAGTTCAACAGATCGTGTTCAGATTTTTTAGGCTAACTTATTCCTTTATAAACTCACTACGGGAAGTGGTTTTACAAGACTTCCATACACGATTTTTAGAGTCCAAAAAACTCAAAGTCTTCATCTTTTTGAATTACCAAACTCATGTTTTGATTCACACAAATTTCCAAATCATTTGTGAATCGTTTTGAAACCCTAGAACACAAATTATTTTTTTGTTCATACCCTTGTGGAGAAGACCGACCTTCTTCTTCATTGCAGCCCTCCTGGAAAGGAAACTTCCAGCCGCGGACTACAGATCCGACGCCTGAGGGTAATTCTGTGTCACCCTTGTATTTCATTGTAATCCGTGTAAATTGTATTTTACAAAATTATAATGAAATAAATGGTTTTGCCCTTTTGGGGGATTTTTCCTCTTTTGTGTGTGTTTGAATGATCTTGCTTGATTTACATCTTAATTCAATCACATCTAGTTGCATGTTTAGTAATTAACTAATAAAACTGAGTTTAATTAAATAATATCTCTATTTGAACGCACGGGCACTCTTCATTTTCCACAAGCGGTTCCATGATTATTCAATTTCCCACTGAAAGTTATCTCTGATGATACAAGTATTTATAGTATGAAGCTAAATTTTGATTGCACTATTGGGATATAGATTCGAGTTTAAGGAAATTACTATGAAAATGGATTATTAATACCCTCAATTTCATATAGACGTCACAGATTTTTAAAGTTTTCAGATAATTTTTGGTAAATAATGTTTATGTTTAAAAAAGGTGGAGCTACTCCGACAGGATTCTTGCATGCTCTCCAGTTTTGAGGTCAGTTCTCGCGACGGTGGAAGGATTGCATGTTGTCCAATGATGAGGTTAGTTCTAGCAACGGTAGAAGAATGATGATGATCATCTGGGGATTTTTTTCACAATTTATCTAGGTATCAATAGTTTTGGTTGAGGGTTATGGTATAATAATAATGATAAGGAGTATACTAAATTATAATAAGTATTATCCTATATGTTGGAACAATAGGCCCCCAATTTTAAAATCAAAAGTCTTTTTATACTTTAAAATCAATTTCCTTGTTAAATATATGCAGAAGCCTAGATGATGGTTCAATAAAAACAAATTTTAATTTACTTCAAATTAAAATTAAACCAAGTGAAATAAAATTAAATACACACAATTTAGATTTCACTTAAACCATATTAATTAATCCAAAGCCTATAAAATTTGCCTAAGTCATATTTTGCAATTTTATCAAGTTAGGCCAAACCAATTTTATAAATTAAATTAAATGACTTGAATTAAATTAACATAAACATTACCCAATATTAATTTGCACCAAATTAAACAAGTAGTGATTAAATTAAATCAATTTTATCCTTTTAGCTAAGCATGCGTTCTAGGTGATTTTGCAAAAGATAAAATAAACAATTAATCCACTACTCCGCGATGTACGAGGAAAAACCCACAACGGGAAAAAACCTCGAATGGCCATAGCCTTAAGTCCACTAAGTATGGAATTACAATTACAAGACAGAAAGACTTACAACACTCGACTCGATCCCTCTCAAGCCCCGACGCTTCTTTTTATAAACACCTCCGCCTAGTAGACAACCCCGGAGATCCACCGGAATCTTAGAATCACCAATGAGACATAGGCACACCGTCAACCACACATGGTGCCTTTCACCATGTGAGAATGCTGCAGCAAAACAAGCTCTTCTTCTTTATGGGATTTAAAACCAAACCCAAACTTCTCTTGAATTGGTAGAGATCAAACCGGTGCCAAACTCCAAGCAATGATATATATATATATATATATATATATATATATATATATATATATATATATATATATATATATATAGAGAGAGAGAGAGAGAGAGAGGAACTTGGATAAACAAACTTTGGGTGAAAACTAGAGTGTTAAATGATTTTTACTTTGAAAGATGAACACTCAAAACCATGAACTTTTCTTGGAAGAATTTTCTCTGAAAAACTCTCTCTAGGAGTTGGAATAGAATGAAAAGTTAAACCAAAAAGATTGGTTCCCGCACTATTAAGTTCTGTCAAAGTTAGTGGGGTAAGGAAGTGGGAAACATGGGTAAAAACTGCTAAAAACTTCCAAAAAAATTTCCCGCCTGAAATCTTGTTCAAACAAGATTTTCGTTCGAACGAAGTCTCGTTCGAACGAGCCTTTCTAGCGAAGTTCCAGCGAGTTTAAAAATGAACTCGTTAAAATCTCATTCGAAGTCTCGTTCGAATAGCCAGCTCGTTCGAACGACAATTCGAACGATTTTCCAGTGGCCTATTGGGAAGCTCGTTGGCAGCTTCGTTCGAACGACATTCTCATTCGAATGACAATTTCGTTTGAACGACAATATCGAACGAAAAACCATAAAGTTGAAAAATACGAATTTAGCCCAAAAACTTTATATACTTTATATAAAAATTTAATAAAATCTTTCTGAAAAATAAACAACAGTTTTAAATAAAATTTCACCCAATATAAAATGTTGCAAGCTCCTATGTATATATTCAAATGCATTCATACCTTAGGAGTAATGGAACCATGTTGATGACATAGAAACGGGGCACTTTAAACTCGGCATTTTGATAAAGCTTTATACTCTTGGCCTCTACGTCTTCAACAAACACATCATAGGTTTGAAGGTGATCAATTAACTCTATCATATGACTCAAACGTTTTTGTCCGGAATTGAGCCAAAACTACAAAGGGCTCAATTAGAAATTTGTGTCCTTACAAATATCCCCCTTTGGCTATTCCCGGACAAAAATCAACAAAAATCCTAAAGGGTCGTCAAGCTCTACTAGACTGACAAAAATGTCCCTCCCAAAATAAAATTACAATGCTTGACTCAAACAACCCAAAGGATCAAAATCTTTGCCGGTGAAAGTTGCCACTTAGAATATAATTCCTGCACACTTAAGCAAACACATTAAACGCATAGGGAATATCAAAATATTAAATGCAATTAAATAATTACTCCCCTTAAATTAATTCTTCCGTTTATCAACTATGATCAACCTAAGAAGATAGTGACTCCCTTAAGTTAAATCTCCCCCAAACTAAGATACGATTATAATAGGTTTAGATACCATTTCTCCCATATCATTCTCCCCCTTTTTGTTCAGGAATAGACAAAGGCTAAAGAACTAAAAACATTAACTTATCTCCCCCAATTAAAGCATATTACCCTTAAACTAAACAAGGGATAAATAAAATGGGATAAAAAGCTAAACATGCAAATGTGCAAAAGTGATGAGAACATTAAAGCATATGGGCAACAAAAGTCATAACTAATCCAATAAATACTAATGGATACCAACTAAGATGCAAGAAATAGATACCCATATGATACATAAGTATTAAGCACGTGATATCAACAACGAATGCAACAAGATGAATACCAATTATAAATTAACGCATAGATGGACTAGAAAGCAAGGCAAAGACTAAACAAAAATATCGTATATATGTATACATAAGATATACCTAATAGATGCAAGTACACATATATAGACATAAACACACAAATGACACACACAAAATATAATATGAGTCTTCCACACTCTTATAGCATAAATGTGTCATATGGAAATGGAAGTGTTGGGGTGTGAACTAGTAACGATTAAATTTAGACCCAATCACTTAAAACATGTTCACGGAGTTCTCAATTGATTGCAAACTTCATCACATTTGAATATAACCTCATGTGACAATATAGACTGAACTTAATGAACAAATATACACAATGCATACAAGCCTAACATGTTGATGATTCTACAAACCAATAAAGTCATGACATTGAAAACACGACTAGGATAAACGGACATTGTGCAAACCGTTGATATATCATCCAATCTCCCTCAATAAGCATATATATATATTTTGAATGATAATATCAATCAAAAAAATTAGGCCTTGTCAATTATGTTTCTTTTTATGCCATATTTTCTTTTAGGCCTTGGACCACGTATTTCTTTTAGGTCCAAACAAACGGTGGCTTACTATTTGCAAAGGATAATAAATCCTTTCGGAGCCCTTCCCCGTGCACATTTATATTTATCATTTTTTTATTACTCACAAATCTCACGTGCAACGGATTTTGACATGCACTAGTCCTCCTAGGTCACAAATATGTAGATGACTAGATTGGTAGGAGAACTCCTCACAAAGCTCAAATATGCATATGAAGTTAAATATCAAAAGAGCTCGTGCATGTGTGAAAAGAGGCATATAAAAATAGAATCCATTTAAACAATACAAAATCCAACTACTCCATATAAGCATGGTAAAGAACATAATAAGGATTGACAATCTAAACCAAAACTTCTAGCCACGTGGGAGCGAAAAAGATGAGATTCAAACACAAGTATATGCCACATAAAGTGTGTCAAACTAAAATACACACAAAATAAAAATCTTTTTGAGTTTTTGAAATTTTTAACCAAAAATAAAAATATATACTCAAAAGACAAACAAAAATCATTTGAATTTTTCACTAAGCTTAAATTATCAAGAGATAAAACCCAAATGATAAACAAAAATCTTTTTGTATTTTTCATTTAATGCAAACTATAATGAAAGAATAAAATACAAAAGATAAACAAGTCATGATTTCTGGTATAGGATATAAAATAGAGCAATGGCTAGAAAATGACTAAACAAGCATACATTTAGCATGAAAATATAGCATGAAGTACAAAATCTAAAGTATGCAAATAAAACTAACACATTCAACCTTTAGATTTTGCAAGGGAGGAAGCATGTCAAAGTAAATGATAATCAAATACCCTATCTTGTAAAGCTACCAAGTCGGATTTCCTAACCCAAACTAATGATGAGTGACTATCTCGGGGTGTAGTGATCTTAGCTACCTTGGTTGCCTTACATTGGGATTTTCTAGAAAATCTTTTAAGATCAAAACAATATTTCTTAAGATGACCTTTTCGACCACAATATGCACAAGTAAAAACATGTCGAAAAGATTTACCTAAGGAGTGATCTCTAAAGGCTTTCCTAGGCGATTCTCCCAAAAAGTTGGTTTTGGCTTTGTGAGTTGATTCATTACAAGTATCGAAGCCTAAACCACAAGCGTCATTTTTAATTTGGACCGTTCCTAATATTTTATCTAATTTTTCCGAACGACACTCCAAATCAAATTTGACATTACTAGAGTCTTCTAATTTTTTTTCTAATTCTAAAATGTTAGACTCTAATAACACATTTCTCTCTTCAAACTCGAGAAGCTCCTTTTTCAAGGATTCCATTAAACCTCTAAGGTTATCTCTCTCGCCTTCTACATATTATAGCTTCTCTCGAAGAGATCTCTCTCGTGTCCTAAGGTCTTCAACCAACACACTATTATCAACGACCTTGACACGTTCTTTCAAACTAGTTTCTAACTTCAAATTAGCTCTTTTTAATTTAATTGATTCTTCATATAATTATTGAAAAGCATTTTGAAGTTCACTCACATTAACCTCTTTTTCATTTTCACTCTCTCTTTCTTCTCCACTCTCATTACCATAAAAAATAAGGGAATCCTAAACTATGACCTTGGAAGTGTCCTCTGTTAAAGTTTCATCAATAGATGAGTTCTCACTATCACTCACATGACTAGCCATAAAAGCCACAAAGTTGGGCTTAGTGGGGGAATCGGGTCCCTCTTAATTATCACTATCACTAAGGGTTGCATTAAAAGAAATTGGTTTCTTACCCTCTCTCCTTAGTTTAGCGGGGCACTCAAAATCCCTATGGCCATACCCTTCACAACCAAAACATTTTTCAGACTCGTCCCTATTTACATTTTCAATAGAAGTTTTAGGGATCTTCTCGACTTTGTCATTCCTAGGTTTTTCAAATTTCATAAAGTCATTTTTAAATTTATCTTGGTTCAATTTAAGAAATTTTTAAAATTTTCTAGCAAACATAGCCATGTCATCCGAGTCACTGTCACTTTCACACTATACTACTTGTTTTTCCTCTTTTCAAGCTTTTAAAGCAATGCCCTTTTCAATTTTCTTTTCAGTTTTAGAGGGAAACATGTCCAGTTCATAGGTTTGTAAATCACCTACAATCTCTTCTAATTTCGTAGAGGCTAAAGTTGGTAAAGACTTTAAAATGGCCACTTTTGGAATAAATCTATCGGGTAGGGACCTTAGAATTTTCTTTACTACTCGGTTGTCGGGTATTTTCTCTCCCATGCCAAAAGATGAATTAACAATGTCGGAAAGTCTAGCATAAAATTCATCAAAAGCCTCTTTTTCGTTCATTTTGATAGTTTCAAATTGAGTGGTGAGGTTTTGGAGTTTCGAAGCTTTAACGACACTAGAACATTCATGAGTGAGTTGTAAAATATCCCACGCTTCTTTAGCGATCTCACACATCATAATGCGTCGGAATTCATCTGGTGTGACAGCGCTAAACAAGGCACTCCATCTATCGACCGGTTTGGGAACACGTTCATTATCAACTAAATGAGTTAGTGGAGACCACCCGTTAACTACAGATAACCAAACCCTCTCATCGATAGATTTTAGTGCCGATTTTATACGCGCTTTCCAGTACGCGTAATTAGAACCATCGAAAATAGGAAATTTAGAAAATGGGGAAATTTCATTTTAGCCAAAAATATTTAAAAGATCTTAACGAAGTAATTTATCGCTTTGGATCTGATACCACTTGTTGGAATAATAGGCCCCAAATTTTAAAATCAAAAGTCTTTTTATACTTTAAAATCAATTTCCTTGTTAAATATATTCGGAAGCGTAGATGATGGTTCAATAAAAACAAATTTTAATTACTTCAAATTAAAATTAAACCAAGTGAAATAAAATTAAATACACAGAATTTAGATTTCACTTAAACCATATTAATTAATCCAAGTCCTATAAAATTTGCGAAAGTCATATTTTGCAATTTTATCAAGTTAGGCCAAACCAATTTTATCAATTAAATTAAATGACTTGAATTAAATTAACATAGACATTACCCAATATTAATTTGCACCAAATTAAACAAGTAGTGATTAAATTAAACCAATTTTATCTTTTTACCTAAGCATGCGTTCTAGGTGATTTTGCAAAAAATAAAATAAACAATTAATCCACTACGCCGCGATGTACGAGGAAAAACGCACAACGGGAAAAAACCTCAGACGGTCCTAGCCTTAAGTCCACTAAGTATGGAATTACAATTACAAGACAAAAAGACTTAAAACACTCGACTCGATCCCTCTCAAGCCCCGGCGCTTCTTCTTGTAAACACCTCCGCCTAGTAGACAACCCCGGAGCTCCATCGGAATTTTGGAATCACCAATGAGACATAGGCACACCGTCAACCACACATGGTGCCTTTCACCATGTGAGAATGCCGCAGCAAAAAAAGCTCTTCTTCTTTATGGGATTTAGAAGCAAACCCAAACTTCTCTTGAATTGGTAGAGATCAAACCGGTGCCAAACTCCAAGCAATGATATATATATATATATATATATATATATATATATATATATATATATATATATATAGAGAGAGAGAGAGAGAGAGAGGAACTTGGATAAACAAACTTTGGGTGAAAAATAGAGTGTTAAAAGATTTTTAATTTGAAAGATGAACACTCAAAACCATGAACTTTTCTTGGAAGAATTTGCTCTCAAAAACTCTCTCTAAGAGTTGGAATAGAATGAAAAGTTAAACCAAAAAGGTTGGTTCCCGCACTATTAAGTTATGTTAAAAGTTAGTGGGGTAAGGAAGTGGGAAACATGGGTAAAAACTGCCAGAAAAATTTCCCGCTTGAAATCTCGTTCGAACGAGATTTCGTTTGAACGAGCCTTTCTAAAGAAGTTCCAGCGAGTTTAAAAATGAACTCGTTAGAAATCTCGTTCGAAGTCTCGTTCGAAGAGCCAGCTCGTTCGAACGACAATTCAAACGATGTTCCAGTGGCCTATTGAGAAGCTTGTTGGCAGCTTTGTTCGAACGACATTCTCGTTCAAACGACAATTTCGTTCGAACGAAAAACCAGAAAGTTGAAAAATACGAATTTAGCCCATAAACTTTATATACTTTATATAAAAGTTTAATAAAATCTTTCTAAAAAATAAACAACAGTTTTAAATAAAACGTCACCCAATATAAAATGTTCCAAGCTCTTATATATATATTCACATGTATTCATACCTTAGGAGCAATGGAACCATGTTGATGACGTAGAAACTCAGCACTTTAAACTCGACATTTTTATCAAGCTTTATACTCTTGGCCGCTACATCTTCAACAAACACATCATAGGTTTGAAGGATGATCAATTAACTCTATCCTATGACTCAAACGTTTTTGTCCGAAATTGAGCCAAAACTACAAAGGACTCAATTGGAAATTTGTGTCCTTACACTATATGTACTCATTCTATTATGTGATTTTCTTTGATTTAGAAGTTTAGATCGATATGTAAATTAGAAATTCATACGGTGAAGAGTTCAAAATGTAACTTAACACTCATTTGGTCAACCACGTGCTTAAATTTTCTACAAATAAGTAATTCAAATTTAGAAATTAACATACAAAAACTATTGGTTGGGTTTACTGTGAATCATATTTTCTTAATATTATTTTTATTTCGTCTTTTGTGAAATGTTAATTGATATACTTGATATTCACTTTGAATGATACAAAATAACATTTTACACTCCCCCTTTTATGCCTCACTGTAATTGTAAGTTTATTAGAAATTTTGATGTTTGTATATCCTAATGTGTAAACTTCCATGTAAAAAGTGTGTTCATTTGCTGCACTTCTTTTATACAAACTTGTACCTTTTAACCAACACCACCTTGATTGCTGAAAAATTAAACAAAAAAGTATAGTTAAAATCAAGATGTAACCTTATTTGGTAATAATTAGTATTCAAATCACTAAACATGCTTGGATTATTTCTAAATAATAAGTAGGAAGATGCATTGTTGGTGTCTTAATAACAATGTTGTTGTACGATGCATTATTGGTGTCTTAATAGTATCACTACCAAGAATGTGGCCATTTAAATTCAACTATTTTAATTTCTAATTCGTCTTACTACATATATACGAGAATAGGCACACAAACAGCTCGCAGATCGTGTGGGGTTAAACTCTTGTTCCTTAAATAATGGACACATAAAAAGAATTATTGGACTCGTATCTAAGAAGCATATTCCTAGAATAATCGTATTATATGTGAATTCAATACGGATACATCATCTTGTTTTGTTAAAAGTATATGTGTTTCTCTTAATTATCATACATATGATTTGTCCAGTGTCATATCGTAATGATATAAATAATTAAAATATTATGGAGGAAAATAACTTACTTCATTGTGTCGATATTGGGGTGCAATTTCATTATAAGTATTCACTGATTGTTGTCGAACTTATTTATCATAATTTCATAGTAACTTTTATACAAGCGGTGGAACAAGCTAATACATAAGAGCTCACATCATTATGTAGGCTACCAAAACCCATTGTTAAGATGTGTTGGTTATTAGAAGCTTCTGTCAATTATATAATTCAAGAAATATATAAGTTGCAGTATACAATATGCAAATGTGCAATTGTCATATATTATTGTATAAAGAGTCCGATCCATTTCAGAGGAAAGTTTTGAGTTTTTCTTGGTATGATATAAATAAATTTTTAAGGTAATTTTGTATTGGACAACCATTTTTATGCTCATAGATTTATGCTTAAATAGATAAATACACAACAGTTACATTCCCATTCATCACTTTTGCGATGATTTTTTGGACAAATTTGATATTTTTGTGTCGCCTTGGAGGGTCAAACTCAATGTTTTTTAAATTTTGGGATACCTCAAAAGTGGGGGTGTAACTTAAATTAATCCCATTTTTATCTAGATAAAATTTCAAAGGGTTGTTTTGAGCTACACCCCTACTTTAATGTTCACTTTTGAATCAGGGGGTAACTCAAACTAACCTAAGATTTTGAAAACACCTTTTATCAACCTAACTCGATATAAAATTATTTTACATTTTTTTGCATGTGTTATTTGAAATCGATTAACAAAGCGATTCTGTATTGTGATTTGGGATTTGTTTGTTGTGTATCAATAAATGAATAACAACATCTGGCCTTATTGTAAATAAAAAGGTTTACAATGAAAGAATCGATTGTTTGTATATGATTTGAATTTCCAATAAACCTTATCTATTTCAATCCTTATTCCTTGGTCTAAACGAAATAAGATCCGTGGGTATTGAATTCTTTGAGTTAATCCACCAGAATTTCAATTTCCAATATAGGCCGACCATCGATGAGATTTTTTTGTGGCTCATATTTAAAACTAATTTTGGTCAGACTTGAACACCTTCAAATCATAACCCATCATCGTTTATTCTCAAGTTGATTTCATCAAATTAATTAACTTTATCTATTTCATCAAAGTGATTGATTCCATAATCTTTAATAACGTTTTTTTTTATTTATATCAAAAAGTATTTTTTTACGGCATAATCGTTTTTGATTCATTTGATAACTTTTGTTAATTTAACAACACAAACAAAATCTATCATTGTAGTTGACATGGAGTTCCTTAGTTTTGAAATTTTATCGGTGCGTGAAGATCAAACGCCGGTGCGTGAGATAAAAATTGTTTGGTGTTCGTCTCAGATCTGAAGAACAAATATTAAACGATTGTGCTTACCCTGAACTTTTCGTGTTTGAGTGTATTTTTATCAAAAATCTGAAGTCAAGTTTTCTTGATGCGAACAAAGCTACTTTTAGAGAGTTGTGTATTGTGAGGGTTACACTTCAAGACAACACATTATTGTATAGCTACCATTACCCAAGTGTGTCATATACTTTACTACAGTTGTTATTTCTTCGTTATTATTTAACTTGCATGCAGTTTTAAGTAAAGGTGCGTTTGTATTATTTCAGCGTATTTCTGACTTTAGTTTTAGCACAATTATTTAGTGAATTAATTTTCAAGATTATTAATTAATTAATTAATTTATTAATCTTCTTGACTCTACCTTTTCTGGTGCCGAAGTCCAGATGTGAAATGAGGTGGGATAGTGGCAGGTTTAAAGCCGACTTTAAAATTTATGTCAAATCTTGATGATGGATTATCTAGTTAAGAAAAGAAACGTAATTAAAAATAACGTACATAAACTTAGATTTGGTATGTGGAATTTAAGAACACTAAGTGGCGAGTTTAAATAACTTATGGATACCTTAAAACCGTAAAAAATCAATAGAGCATGCCTACAAGAAACTATATGGAAGGGTGAAAAGGCTAAAGAGGTAGGAGAATGCTATAAAATTTTTTATTCGGGTGGAAGAGATAATCATAGAAACGGGGTAGGTATTGTTGGTGATCACAATATTAAAGATAAAGTGGTGGATGTTCAGAGATGGGTAGAGAGTTTAATGAACGATAAGATTGTCTTAGGTAAAACAATATTGAATGTTATAGGTGCTTACACGCCCCAAGGAGCATTAAATGAAAATGTAAAGAAATTATTTTGGGAATTATTCAATGAAATATTGCAACAAATTCCTGGGCATGAAAACATATTTTTAGGAGGTGACTTGAATGGACATGTAGGAATAGAACATAACGGTTATCCAAGGATACACGGAGGTTGTGATTTTAGTGAGAGAAATGAAGGAGGGAAAACTATCATAGAATTTTCTTAGGCCTACGATCTGGCGTTAACAAACACATTTTTCAAAAAAGGAAGAAAATTTAATAACATTTAAAAGTGCAGAGAATAAAAATCAAATAGATTATTGCTTACTTAGAAGAAGAGACTTGAACACATGCAAAGACTGTAAAGTTATACTAGGTGAAAGCTTAACAAATCAACATCGCCAATTAGTAATAGATTTAGCCATTAAAGGATTTAAGTACTGAAAAGAGAAAATGCATTATTGAAATATAAAATTGAAGGATTTAAAAGGATGAAAAGAGATAGAATTTAGGCAGAATTTCATGTGAAACATGAAGGATAATTGGGACGATAATGTTAACAACATTTGATCAAGAGCAAAGAATTATATTGAGAAAATAGATAAGAAAATTTAGATGAGACTAAAGGAAAATTATTCTTTAAAAAAGACTTTGGTTGTGGAATAAAGAAGTGCAACAAATGATGAAAAAGAAAAGAGTAAGATTTTTAGAGTGGCAAAAAAATAAAAGTCAAGAAGACCTAGAAAGGTATACAAAATTAAAAAGTGAAGTAAAAAATATTATTAGAAATGCACAACAAAATCCACTAGATAGTCTTTATTGTAAATTAGGTAGGAAAAAAAGGTGAGAATGAGATATATAAATTAGCAAATAATAGAAATAGATTGACAATGGATATGGGTCCAATTAGGTGTATTAAAGACATAAATCAAAATATATTAATTAACAATAAAAAAATTCAAGATAAATGGAAAGAGTATTTTCAAGGATTATTGAATGAACAATATCCCAAAAAAGATGTCGAGAACATATATTCGAATATAGGAATGGTATGCCCGATTATTAAAAAAGACGTGGAAATATTAATATGAAAGATTTGAAGGAATAAAATGGTTGGCCTGGATAAAATACCCATAGAGGTGCGGATAACCCTTGGAAGTCTAGGTATAAAATGTTTAAAATATTTATTTAATAAAAGTTTAAAAAAGGAAACATGTCATATGAGTGGAGGAAAAGTACCATATTACCTTTGTATAGAAAAAAGGGGATATATAAAACTGCGAAATCAAATTGATGAATCAGACACTGAAATTATGA
The DNA here is from genome assembly GCA_949130495.1 of Sambucus nigra. NCBI lineage: Eukaryota > Viridiplantae > Streptophyta > Magnoliopsida > Dipsacales > Adoxaceae > Sambucus > Sambucus nigra. Next base: position 657,346,993 of record OX422213.1, on the reverse strand, counting down.
AAAAAGATTATAGAAAAAAGATTAAGAAATTAGTAAAGTATTTCAAACAATCAATTCGGATTTATGCTAGGGCGATCCATCAAGGAAGCTATTTACTTATTAACACAGTTAATGGAGAAATCTAGAAGTAAGAATAAAAATTCACACATGGTCTTTATAGACATAGAAAAGGCATATGATAGAGTACCTAGGGATATAATATGCTGGACTTTAAGGAGAAAAATAATCCCTATGATTTATATTAATATTATTGAAGATATGTATGATAACACAAAGACTAGATTAAGAACTATTTGTGGAGAAAATAATGATTTTACGATTAAAGTGGGTCTACATCAAGGATCGAATTTAAGTCCTTACTTATTTGTCTTATTATTAAATGAGATTACTAAGAACATAAAAGAAGATGTCCCATGGTGTATGTTGTTTGCGAATAATATATCTTTAGCAGACACTTCAAAGAAGGCTTTAGCGATGCGAGTAAATACTTGGAGAAATACCTTAGAGTCCAATGGACTAAAAATCAAAAGAAACAAAACTGAATTTATGGAATGTAAATTTAATAATGAGGTGTCTGATAGCAAACTGTTAAAGATTGAAGAAAAAGTGAACATATTTCGTTATTTAGGTTCAACGAGAAAAAATAATGGGGATATTAATGAGCATGTTAGGAGTAGATTATCAATTTGTTGGATGAAATGGAGACAACTAAGTGGGGTGTTAGGCAATAAGAGAATAACCAACAAATTAAAAGGAAAATTTTATAGAAAAGTTGTTAGGCCAGCAACCTCTATGAAGCGGATTGTTGGGCTTTAAAGAAAAACATGAACAAAGTCTCCATGTTAGTGAGATGAGGATGCTCCGATGGATGATAGGAATTACCGGAAAGGACAAGATTAAAAATCATTATGTGAGGAAAAGGTTGGGAGTAAATCCCATTAGTGAGAAATTAAGAGAAAGAAGACTTAGATTGAACAAACATTTGTTGCGTAAACCAGTAGATGCACTATAACAAGAGGGAGATTATTAATAGATGGTAAAAGAGAAAGGCGTCGCCCTAAGCGATCGTGGGAGGAAATTATTAGGAGAGATCTTAAGGAATTAAACTTGAATGATAATATTGATTATAATAGATTATAATGAAAAGGGACAATCCATGTGGCTGAACCCATATGATAGATTTAAAGCAAGGATGATAATTATAAAATAATTGTAAGAGTATTCAGTGATTTATAATATCGAAGGGGTAATACTCTTTTGGGTATTTTGTAATATATATATATATCTGTGTGTGTGTGTGTGTGTGTGTGTGTGTGTGTGTGCATGTGTGCGTGTGTGCATATAAAATTCTAGATGGGTTAGGGAGAAAGCTAGAGAAATAAAAAATATAGGGTTTAGATTATATTATATATAATATATAAAATTAGGAACAGAGTCAGAATAATAGTAGATAAGAACATTAAGGATGATATTGTAACCATTATTAGGAAAGGTGATAGACTTATACTTATAAAAGTGGTATTAGATGAAAATATAATTAATATTGTTAGTGCTTATGCACCCCAAGTAGGATTAGATGAGTACACTAAAATACAACTTTGGGAAAAATAGATGAACTAATTCAAGAAATGCACGTAGGTGAGAAAATCTATATAAGTGGAGATTTAAATGGCCATATGAGAGAAGATCATGTAGGATTTAAGATAGTACATGATAGATATGGTTTTGGAGAAAAGAATGGCGGTGAAGAGTCTATCTTAGATTTTACGATGACTTATGATTTTGTACTAGTAAATGCATGTTTTAAAAAGAGGCTTGACCACTTAATAAACTTATAAAAGTGGAATGCATAAGAGCAAAATATACTTTTCGTTGCTAGAAAATGAGACCGATTAACATATAAAGACTGTAAGGTTATCCTGGGAGAGAGATTAACCTCACAAAATAGGATTATAGTGTTGGATATAAATTCTAAAAATCAATTACGAGTGCAAAAAGAGAAGATTAATACACGGACTAGGGGTGGAACTTAAAAGGAGAGAAATTAGAACTATTTAAAGATAAATTATTAGATGAAGCGACATGGATTACTGATGAGGAGACTAACATAATGTGGGATAAGATGTCACGCCCCGCCTAATATAATACCGGGTGATCAATCCCTTATTAAGCTTAAATGGGAATTCAATATGATTTCATCCTTATCATTACTATCGCAATAAGTAATATAAATATAACCGACATAAACATAAACCAAATAAAATGACAACGGAATGGATAAGAGAATAGTCGCAAATAACATCAACTGAATAAACCATTGATCACCACAAATAAAAACCAACGTGACAAATACTGAGAAGTAATAAAATATCTGACATAACAGAAACAGCTTATCCATAAACGGGCAACACACCCAAAAGGAAATACTGAAACTGAATCATATCTAGAATCAACTGCGATGGCTACAATCAAATTTGGCAGCAAATATAGCTACTGCTCGCAATTGCATAATGAGAGACTAACCCTGGGATCCTTGTTACTAAATACATGTGGTTTTGTAAAATGATTTAACACTGGATCAAATCTCGAAAACATTTGAAAATATTTGCAAGTGTTCTTTAATCGTAAAGGTATAGTGTATTACTTTCATAATTAACTTTCCAGTCGCACTCACATGAGACTTTTCCTCACCTCTCACCTACAGTGCGCACCTAACATATTCATATTATTATCCTAATCATTCTTATCAATCTAAATACGACAAAAACTGCTATCACAACCCATCCCGCTAATAATCACTATTAGCTAATATGCACTACCATTAATAGGTATATTTTCATAAGTATTACATAGTCACACACACGATACAAGTAGATATTCAAAAACTTTCTAATATACACACACATATATATCACTCTCTATATACGTACATACCGCAACCCTAGAGCAGGACCTCGCAGATGCAACCCTCATGTGCTATTGGGCTCCAAGTATACCACATACCACAATGGGCCACCAGGTCAGAATATCACCACCGAAGCCAAAATCTAAACACAATTATAAACACATGTTCGGGGATCGAAATCATAGCACATCTCACACAACCGGTCGTTAAACCAATACCTATCATCACACATGGATCGTGGCCAATAGTACTATGACCTGGGGAATCAATCCAACACATGTTGATCCATGCTAGCGTGGACTGTTCACTACTCGCATTCTTCTAATGACAGCACTACCGAGTAGGTATGATTTAAACAAATACACACACACACACACACACACACACACATATATATACATATATATATATATATATATATATATAAGTTATCCATAACACGTATATCTATATAGTACTGACTACGTACGAAAATCCTAAAACGTACGAATATACCGATTTCGAAGGCCAAACTGAATTCTCGATTTCCAAAGTGCTCATTCACTTGTAAACTGATTCATCTCACTCAAATCTAGCTAATAATTGGCCTAAACACACACCAAGCCCTGGTAATGTCACAATGAAATCCCAAACTACCCATAACACATACGCTCATTTATCCAATGCTAATGGGTCAAAACAAAGCACAATAAAAATTAGGACAAACCAGCAAACTGAATTAGTTAATTGGCAGATGGAATTGGTTCAGCTAACATAACTGATTTGATCCCCTGCAAACTGATTCCCCCCGAATCGGCTCGGTTTGTGGGTTTCATTTCCTCTTTATCCTCTATTTTTCACTTCCCAAAACCATCAATGAAGGTCCCAAGTCTCCCATAACCATAAATTTAGACCCCAAACAAATACATAATCTTCCCAGAAGTATTTAATCCCGATTAAAATCTTAATCCATCACTAAATTTCAGGGATTCCTAATCATTAATTCAATTTACTTAATCCATAATTAATTAATCTTTGAAAATCATTAATTTAACACCCTATCAATGTTCTTCATGTTCGTATTCATATTCCCATATTTAAATGACAAATTTCTCCCTTGTTAATTCTCATTAATGATCATAGGTTAAATACAAACCCATTTTTATCAATTAATCCCCATACTTTTATCTTAAATTCCAAGATTAATTACTAATTAACTATGAACATAATTAACTGAAGAAAATTGCAAAACTAATGCAAGTAAACACTTGCCTTTTTGGCTTAAAATCTAAAGTTTGATACGTTGGATATGAATTGAATCCGGAGATGGTCCTTCTTTTTCCCAAGCTCTCCTTCTCTCCTTTTCTTCTCTTTTTCTTCTCTTCAGTTCTCTCCTTTAATTCTCACCAAACACAGATTAAATGAGCCTACCATCCACCTAATTAAACCTTAAATACCTCTTAATTAATCCCTAATTTCGTATTTAGGTGTAGGCCTAAGGTAAAAAGATGACCATACCCCCATACGGGTTATACTATGCCTAAAAATCTCCCCAAACCCAACTATAACTCTCGGGTACCTATTATGGACTATTCCATCCCATTTCAGATCATTGACACATTCAAAAAGGCCATCCAAGTCACCAAAATAAAAAAATACTCCACCACTACATTAACCGAGCCTGACATGTGTGTACAGTACGCATCGCCCTTAAATAATATTAATCCGTCATTTCAACTCGCTAACCGCAACGTAATAATCCGTCACTTTTCACTTAATATTTTTTTTTTCAAATGAAAGTTTTATTAATAAAAGGAGAAAAAGTCTCTCCCGGGGCTCTTACATGAGCTAAAATGAAAAGAAAATTAAGAACATTTAGGAACTCTTGAACGAGTAGCAACAGGCCTTAAATTATATTTAAGAACCGATTTCTCCTCCGCAATTAAATACAGAAAATAATCTATTTCCTTATTTCTCCTTTGATAAGATCCTTTTTGCTCTATTGATTTATTAGAGTCTTCCATGTTACCTAGAACCTCGAATGAATTACTAATAGTAGTAACTTGAGTAAGGTTATTGCCTCATCTTCTCTCCACCAAGTTCGTCCTAAAATCCCTAGCTTTAACCGACTTAGAAGACCTTTCAAAATCAAATTTAGGGATATCCACATATAAATTTATTTCTGGACCTGTATTTCCCTCTAAAGAATCATCGGACATGTTTGGGATGGCTTCAAGAGGAGGCATATCCCCATAAGATTCTTCTTTATTCAAAATATCTCCCCATAAAATATCTCCTTTTTTCACCTAATTTGAGATAACCGACTTAATAGGATTAGCGACTTGACCTTTTGTAATTATCTGTATGGGAGAAATAGCAATAATCACGTGTTCAATTTGACCCGAAATATCTGCATGTGATATTTTTTCCCCAATGGATTCGGAGATAATCACGGTTTGTTTAGGATTTTCCAGAAATCTCTCATCACCGGAACTATCACATCCTCCGATTTCCATCGGAATTGAAATTCTATTTTTTGCTAAAAAACGTACTCATCCAGCAGGTATACTATGAGGACAACTACTAGCTGGTGATGTTGATGAGACTTGACGAGTTGAGTTTGGTTCTATATTGGCAGGATCTTTAATGAGATGTTCCATCTTATTAGGTGGTAAAGTTTCTTTGCAGAGATCATGAAGACATGTAGATGGAACTTGTCCTTTCTTTGCAGACTTACACTCTTGAAAGTGAACAATTGTGTCCTTTATACATTCATTACCTCCAACATCAACCACAACTTGATTATCTACCGTACAAACTTGATTTTCTTTTACTGTTTCCTCTGAATCTTTATCGTTGGGCGGGTCTTGACTATCATTCTTAAAATGACTTTTTGGGTTAGGCATTTTTGAAGAAACATGATCTAACTTCTCCTCCTGATCTTTTATAGAATTTTTAGGAATTTTCTGATGTTGTTCACTGGCATTGTTCTTTGGAGGCAATTTATTTAAAGGATTCATGAAAATACATTTGTTTTCTAAATGACCTTTTTTCATGCAATATTGGCAAAAAGGAGTCATATTCTCATAAGTGACTGCTTGCCAAAATCCTTTGGATCCACTACCAATCCAGATTCTCTTTGGAAATTCTCCAAGGAGATTAGCTTCTACACACACTCAAGCAATGCTAGGTCTAGTAACATCAACCGTTGATGAGTCCATCTTCAAAGGTTTCCCCACAAGTTGGGCTATAGAGTAAAGACATGATTTTGCATAAAAGTGGATGGGTAGATTTGGCAAAATAATCCACACTGGTGCAATCGATATCTCCTCATCAGGATGAAAGTCTGTTGACCATTTAAACGTGCGCATAGGATATTTGCCTATGTACCACTGATCATGAAGCCACAATCGAACATAATCTTCCTCACAATTGAGTCTGATTAGTATATGCTTTGAATCTATTAAACCAATAGAATATGCTGCCTTTAAGGAAAAGGAAAGAAAGGTTTTATGAATAATATCAATGGAAGGTCTTCAATGGGAAAACATGCCCACTATGGAGTGCTTGAAAGGTGCAGCCAAAGCGACGATGTCTTCTTCAGAAAAGAGGACTGTCGGCTCTCCTTTGAACATGGTTGGGGGTTTTAGGTCATGTTCTAGAGTATTGTTGTTGGTTAAGACACTTGCGAACGATTTGGTCCAAGTGTTTGATGGATCAGGGGGCTTAGGAGGGTTTGATGAAGAAGATTTTGGTTGGTTTTCAGCATGAGCAACCATGTAAACCCTAGGGGACCCTAGGTCGCCCTAGAGAGAGAGCTTTTTCGCCTCTGTCTTATAGTGTTTTTACTTTTCACTTAATAAATAATAATATAATAATACACATTGTTATTTACTTATTACATGCAAGTAGATAATAATCATAAACTCAGTAATTAATATTTATCGAAACCGATTTAATTTCCCACTTAAATTAATAAATCAATGCACTTAGAAATAAAATATTATCAATTGTACGAAGTATTGAATTCTCCCCTCTAATAAAGGAATTTAGTTTCTGAATTTAAACATACCTTCCACAAAGAGATCTGGATACTTTTCTCGCATGTCATTCTTGCTCTCGCAAGTCGATTCGGAGGCATTGTGATGCCCCCATTATACATGTACTAATGGTACCACTTTTGATCGAAGCTTTCGCCCCTTACGGCCCAAAATGGAAACATGTCTCTCCTCGTAAGTAATTTCCATTTGTAAGTCTATCTTCTCTAATTTTATATGCTAGTAAGACAAGTTATCCCTAAGATTCCTCCTCAATGACGACATAGGGAACACATCGTGAATTCGCTGCAAGTTCTCTAATAAGTCAAACATATACGCAATCGGCCCTACCTTTTCAATAATGGGAAAAGGCTCCATATACCTAGGTGTCAGATTCCCTTTATTCTCAAAGCTCATCACTCCCTAAATGGGAGATACCCGTAATAACACCTGATTACCCACGTCAAACTCCAAGTGTCTCCAATTCGTATCGGCATAACTCTTTTGACGATAGCCGAATATGACTCGTGATAAACTCAATCTTCATCGATGCATCCTTAATCATATCCATCCAGAGATGCTCGTTGTCCCCCACCTCTAACGAACATGAGGGTGAATGATAAGGTCTCCTATGTAAGTCCTCAAAAGGTGCCATGCCAATAATAAACTGATATGAGCTATTATATGCACACTCTACCAACGGTAAGTACTGCTCCCAAATACCCTTGAAATCCATAATACACATCCTTAGCATATCCTCCAGCATCTAATTCACCCTCTCCATCTGCCCATCGGTCTGCGGGTGATACGTCGTGCTCAAATGCAACTCCCTTCCCATCGCCTCCTAAAATCTCTACCAGAAGTGGGACACAAATATCTTATTCAGATCCGGAACAATATTGAGCACCACTCCGTCCAGTCTCACTATCTCTGTAATGAAGAGTTGCACATACTGCCCAGTCATGTAGTCAATCTGAACATGTAAGAAATAAGCTACCCTTGTTAAATGGTCCACAATAGCCCAGATGGAATCATAACCCCTTTGTTAGGTCGGTAATCTCGTTATGAAATCCATTGATATACTCTCCTCTTTCCACACTAAAATCTCCAATGGATACAAAACCTCGGTTGGTCTCTAATGATCAACCCTCACCATGTGACAAATAGTGCACCTGGAGAAAAACTTTATTATTTCCCTCTTTATAGAGCCCCACTAATACTGCCTCCTTATATGTTGGTACATTTTGTCCCTTATTAGATTAATCGAGAATTATGACCCGTGCAACTCCTATATAATTGCGCTTCATAGGTCCTTATCGTCTGGAAAAATTAACCTCCCGTTGAAGGAGAATCCACCCTCATAACTGACTGAGTAGGACTCCGCTCCATCTTCTAATAAATATCATACCTTCTTCTAACAAGAAAGATCCCCCACCTGTTTTGCACCCCACCTATTATAATACCGGGTATTCAATACTTTATTAAAATAAAACAGGAATCCAATATGGTTTCATTCTTAGCATCACTATCGCAAAAAGTAATATAAATATAAAACAAATGAAACTATAAGTACAATTGAAATTATATAATAACAAAATTCATAAATAAGTAATCGTGAACCGAATAAGCCATTGGTCATATAGGAGGGTAGTGAGACTGGGATCTGATAAGAAACTATAACGGGTGAGGCTTGAACCACCTCAATGGACTCTGCATCCAAGGTGTTAAAGAAGTTTCAGAAGCAACACCTGATGAAACCTTCCCTTTCAAGTAAAAATGGAGTCAAAACTAGAATCAGTCCCTACAAGAATATGAACTTCACAAGTAATAATAGTAACTTTGAGAAATCCTAAAAATGATGGTTATCAATGTGAGAGTGAATAAACAAGCACCCAACACTTAAGGAGAGAGCAGAGAGAGAATACTAGGTGGTATGGTGTGATTTTGACAGAGTAACGGCTTAAATTGAGCTTTTAATATCTGATTTGACCTCACCAATGGTTCTATTTTTAGGTCATTACTAGGGATGGTTTGGGCCTTTTGGGTACCAAAAATAAGAGGGAAATATTAGAGGGATAAGGTCTGTAATGTACCCTTTGTACCTACGAGGTCTGCAGTCGTCTGTCCCCTCTGGAAGACGACAGCTGGTGTGAACCAAAGTCAAAAGGAAAATATATCTCCTAATGGAGACAAAATATCTGATTTCATAAATCTCTTTTCAAATGGTAACTTGTTTTACAAAATTTGTAAACTTGAGAGTGGCCTCGAGGACCACCCTCTCTAAAATCATTTTGTAAAAAACTAATTTCTTGTGAGAAGCCTCTTGGCTACTCATCTCAGATATGCTAAATTTGAGTGTGAAGGAGTTGAGTGACTCCTAGGGTCTCTCTACTATTATTCTTCGTAAGTTAAAGTGCTAAGTGTTTGAGCTTGTTCAACAAACATTGTCTCTCATCCACCAAGCCAAAACTCCCAAGAGATCCCAACTGGCCATTTTAAGCCCTGCCTGCTCAACTACGCTACCTATACAATAAAGAAAATATTAGTACATTATTATTATTCAGGCAACAAATCTTGGGGAGGAGTCAACTCTAGGTGGTCCTCCTTGCCTTGTGTCATTTCTGTGGTAAATCATTGGGGAAAGAGGGACCACTCTAAGTGGACCTCCTCCCCCTTCCTCCATTTTTATGATATGTTACTTAGGGCAGAGGGGGATGCTCGCAATGATTCCATTTACCTTGGCCTTTTTTATGGCTTAGTCTTGGAATGAGGGGCTATTTGTGATGGGTCGTCCTCGTCCTTGCCTATTATATGTGGCCTTAGTCTTGGGACGAGGGGCTGCTCGTGATAGGCCCTCGTCATCCTTATTTACTCAGTGTGACTTAGGATTTGAGATAAGGGGTTTTTTCATTTCTGTATCTTGAGTTTTGGAACGAGAGGCCCTCGTGATGAGCCCATCCTCGTCCAACTGACCTTTGCCTTTGGCGTCATCATCCTTTGGAGGGGGTTGTTCCTAATGAGCCCGCCCTTGATATAACCTTCTTTATGTATCTTCAAACTTGGGACTAGGCCCCCTCGTTGGGTAGAGGCACCCCCTTAATGTGGGACTGCTTGCCAATGTATTTTTCTCAAGTGATGAACTCCCCTCAACATTAGTCCCATCGTAAAAAAAATTGTGTTGGGTAGACCAAAGGGTTTTTTAAGCAATGATTCATTTTATCTTAGAATACAAAAAGTTTATTTTAATCTCATCAAGGCAATGTTGGCATTAAATATGTCTCTCTTGTCAGCCCACATTGAGGGTCTTGAGGTGACACGTGATGAAGATAGAACAAGAATCCCATAATTTGGGGAATGACTTTCTTCCCTTTTGATTGGTAGGAGCATGCGGGCCTTTTACAGTATAAAAGGGATTTTAAAACTACAGGACCCTTTTATTTTTCAAATCAGACTTTGCTTTAAGGATGAAGAAACACTTTTTCTTTTTGAAAAACTCTTTTCCAAATTTTATATGCACCAAATTGTGAAACAATTTTAACTTAACCAAATTTTATCTTGATTAATCCTAAACATGAATCTAGTGATTAAAGGAAGTAAAGTAAAGAAAAGAATGCTCACAACGTTGGATGTATGAGGAAACCACATAAAGAAAAAATCTTAGACGGCTCAAGCCAGACAATCACTGTGAATATAGATTTACAAGGAACAGACACAAGTCTTACTCAACAACTCGATCCTTATGAGACTTTATGCTCTTCTGATCTTCAACCACTTCACTCACAGTTCCCACGTGAATCCTTCTGCGATACTTGTCCATAACAGTTGCCTCCACGAATGCCTCAGTGTCCACTGATACGGCTTATAACGTCTACGATGTTGAACACGGCTCTTTCGATTATCCCCCATAAAACCCAGTAAAGTTCTCTGTAGAACAAACTCCAATGGTGCTTGCAAAGATCACTACATCATATAATAATGAAAGCTCAGATCTTTGAAACTCTAAGGATGTTTTAGACTTAGAAAACATTAGAAAACTTCGTGCAGAAAATGTATTGTTATGAAAACTAAATTCTGGATTGCACACCTTTTCGAAATTCTGAAAATCACGCCTTAAATAATTTTCTGGAGGTGGCGGCTCTCTCGAATGACTATAGCTGTCACTCGAACGAGATGACCATGTAGTTCTAATGACATGGTGATCTCAATCGAACGACTGCTTATGTCGTTTAAGCGACTCTACGCATTTGTTTGATTTTAAGACAACTCTAAACCATCTTTACCTCAGAATAAAGGAAGTGTAAATGATTTCAAACACTTTAAAACCATTTTAAAATATTTTTTTAAATAAAATAACATCCTTAAACATTTTAAAATAAATTCCTAGTCCCATTAAAATTATGCATTCATACTTGAGTGATCTCGGAATGCAATTTGATTGAAGACAAGAAATATGCACCATAAAACCGATATGATAAATCTTTGTAGCTTTTTCGCAACGTCTTCAATAAACTTCATTATGTCATAGTCTGTGTGGGATCGTGACAATAAAAATCTGTATATGACTCAAATGTGTTTTGTTCCAGGAATAATTCAAATAAACATACAACGGACTCAATTGGAAATTTTGTCCTTAAAAATCTCCCCCTTTGACTATTCCAACTCAATTATGTTATGTTCCAGGAATAAGTCATATAAACATACAACGAACTCAATTGGAAATTTCATCCTTACAAATCTCCCCCCTTTGACTATTCCGGGACAAAACCAATGGTGAGATGCTTAAGTCGGTTCGTCAAGCCATATGATGCCAAAATCCTATCCAATAAAACCCAAAATAAAAAATTACAGGACAAGACTAGTAAATGATGGTCCGACAAGCATGAACTGTGTGAATGTAATGTAGTATTAAAATCTCGAATCTCTTAAGCATACCTACACACATGATATAAACAAATACCCGGTGAAGTATGGAGGAACAAATGATATAAATGAATATGTAAAATCAAATCCAAATCATTTGTTATGTGAGCAAAACATGATATCAATTTGTAAACAACATTTAAATCAGGATACCAATTTGTACCAATGCAAAAACAATATGATACCAACTTGTGTAATTTATTCAATATAATCATGAAAGAATATGAGGAAAAATATGATTCCAAAAAGTAATGCAACAAATGTATCTACTCATCAAACAAACTCTCTTCTACATCACATTTATCTCTCCCCCTTTTTGTCTCAAATAGACAACCCGATGAAAAGATAAACATATCTAGCATAAGATAATTAATGAAGTATATCTAGATATCAATGAAACAACCAGCTAATAATGATAAACAATATCAGACCCATAGCTAGCAAACAGTAATAACACAATAGGAATCATCAATCTAATCAAGTGTGACTATATAAACACAATGCAGTAATATATGATCAATGATAATCTGCATACAACAAACTATCCAGAAGCAACCCATCACTACTAAAAACATGACAATATGAACCAGGGTACTGAAACAGAAGGATACAAAATTCCAGACATATCGCTCGAATGAGACAGCCCTGTCGCTCAAATGATAGAGGCTTCTCGAGATAAAGGCTTCGTGCGACATTGATTTCTTGCTCAAACAAGAAAATCAAACTCCTAGTTCCAGTGCTAAACATTATACAGTTTTGTCCAACGAAAAAATTTCCTGAAACAACTAATTGGAAGGGGCAAAAAACTGCAAAGCTGTAGCAAAATAGTAGCAAAAAACAAAAATAATATGAGTTACATGCTAACATAGTACTGATGTGCTCAAACATGAACATGGAATGTATGGACGGGAACTACAACAAATGAATCACAATTCCAGCACATCGAAATGATCAAGAAGCTATAATTGATAGCTATAAATTATCAAACTTTATTTTAGCCATACGTGACAATTAAAGTGTGAGCTTAATGAAGCAAACAAACATAATGCACACAAATCTAGAATTTTAATGATTCTACAAACAGTAGCGTCATGACATGGATTTTAACGTTAGGATTCGTTGTGCAAACCCATTTAATTATCCATCAAAACTCCCACAAATATCTAATCTTTTTCTTTTGGAAAGAACATAAACTAATTTGGACCATTTTTGCATATGATTCTTTTTATTGCCTTTAATTTTTTTTTCGGGGATCTTTTAAACGGTAGCTTTCATGACGAATCAATTTTGCACTCTCGCAGCCTTTTTCCATGAACACTCATCATTTTTTCAATTTTAATCCTCACGGTAAATGGTTCTTACATGCACACCTCCGCCTTAAGTCTACTCATGCACATATGACAAAATTGAGATAAGAACGTCTCACCAAACTCAAATATGCAAGAGAAGTAAAACATCCATATAAACTCGTGCATGTGTGAAAAGATTTCATATAAACAAAGTCGAATCAAAATGAATATCAACTTTGAAACAACCCCATAATACAATAGTTAAGATCATTTAATGCATTGATAATTATGACCAAATATCTTAGCCACATGGATAATGAAATGAAAGGGGTCCAAGCACACCAATATGCCACATCAAACCTGAAAAAATCACGACACAAAAATAAACCGAAAATCTTTTTGTGTTTTTCTAAAAATATTTTTGACCCAAAAATAAAATCTTTTTATATTCTTAAAAAATATTTAAAACCAATTTTTTTTTGTATTTTTCAAATAAGACTCAATAAATGAAAAAATATAATACAAAATGATACACAAGTCATAACACTAGCAAGATATAAATTGTGATTTAATGGCTAGCGTATGACAATCGTGTAACACAATCATCCTTTAGATTTAACATGGGAAGAATCAAGTGCAACCAAATAAGAACCATGAATTTTTAGTCCTAAATCCTCTAAATTCGATTTCCTAACCCAAGTAGGTGTGACGTAATGCAAGGGGTTTTGGGAATCGAAACGACTTTATTCCTAAACTTCCTAGTTTTATCCCTAAGGTCGTAGAAAAAATGTCTAAGGTGACCTTTCCTACTGCGAAGGGAAAAAGTGTAAACATGGCGGGAATGATTACCAAAATATCGACCTCTCCTCACGTTCCCAGTGGGTTCTCACACATGATTGGTATTGGCTTTAGGAATGGGAATAACTCTATCATCGTAGCCTATACCAAACCTATCTCTCTTGACTTGGACGGTGCCTAACATCCTATCCAACTTCTCCGACCTAGATTCCAAGTCAAACTTAAGCTTAATCGAGTCTTTCAACTTCTCCTCCAACTCACAAATCCAAGACTTAAGCACACGCCTCGACTCGTCAAACTCTAGCACCTCCTTTTTTAATGCCTCTATCAAACCATGAGGATTATCTCTCTCTTTTTGGACGTACTATAGATTATCCCTAAGCTTGTTCTCCCATTCCTCCCTAAGATCCTTAATCAAAACATCATTAGACTCTACGTCGTGTTCATTCAACCTAGCTTGAAATTTAGAGTTTACCTTTCACCTTTATCATTTCTTCATACAACTCTTTAAATGCAACTTACAACTCACCTACATCGATATCCTCATCACTCTCATCACCCTCACCCACTTGGGATTTACACTCAACCGCCTCAGAAGTGTCATGCACATGAGAATCTTCATGGGAATATTTATCGTCGTCGCTCACATGACATGCCACAAACGCAAAAAAGTTAGGCTCAATGGGGGAACTCTCTCCCTCTTCCGGTTCACTATCACTTACGGTGGTATTATATGCAATCGGTTTCCTTCCCTCCTTCTTAATTCTAGTGGGACACTCGGCAACCTTGTGACCATACCCCTCACACCCAAAACACCTATCCGACTCATCCCTCTTAACTTTCTCTCTCTTATCCTTAGGGGTGGAATATACCTTGTTGTTCTTAAATTTCTCAAATCTTTTGGCATCCTTCGATTTCTTTTGGAATTTAATTTTTTTTTTGAACTTCTTAGCCAACAAGGTGACATCCTCAAAATCGGAATCAGAATCGTCATCCAAAACTTTAGTCTCCTCCTTTAGGGATTTCCAAGCAATGCCCTTTTCTTTCTTTGGCTCTTGCTTGGAGGTAAACACATCGAGTTCATAGGTTTGTATGTCACCTATAATCTCTTCAAGTTTCATCGACTCTAGCATACCTAGGGAATTCAAAATAGTCACTTTTGCATCAAATCTTTTCGGTAACGACCTTAAGATTTTTTTTACGACTCGATTATCGAGTATCTTCTCTCCTCGGTTAAATGACGCATTGATAATGGTGGATGACCTAGTGTAGAACTCATAAAATGTCTCACTCTCTAACATATGAATCGTCTCAAACTATGTAGTGAGGTTTCATAACTTAGAAACCCTAACCGTGATCGTGCCCTCGTGAGTGAGTGAAAGCGTATCCCAAGCCTCTTTCGATGTTTAACAAGTCGTGATAGTATTATAATCTTCATGTGTGACATGTGAGGAAATAATGTGCAGAGAGTTGTTCACTATAAACCTATGTTCAGCCTTGGTCCATGACTCAACGGGTTTTAAACTAGTGGCCTCACCCTCTCGTGTAACAGGTGGTGTCCAACACTTTTCAACCGCTAACCACACGCGCTCATCTATGGATTTTAAGGCACTTCTCATTCGCATCTTCTAATAAACATAGTTTGTACCATCAAAAACACGAGTACGAAAACTGTCATAGTTTCCACAATTCATTCTTAAAAGCAAAAAGGGATCAACACAATAAAAATATGTTTCTATCTCTGATACCAATTTGTAGGCCCTTTTATTTTTCAAATCAGACTTTGCTTTAAGGATTATGAAACACTTTCTCTTTTTGAAAAACTCTTTTTCAAATTTTATGTGCACCAAATTGTGAAACAACTTTAACTTATCCAAATTTTATCTTGATTAATCCTAAACATGCATTTAGTGATTAACGCAAGTAAAGTAAAGAAAATAATGCTCATAACCCCGGATGGATGAGGAAACCACAAAGGGAAAAAATATCAGACGACCCAAGCTAGACAATCACTATAAATGTGGATTTACAAGGAACAGACACAAGTCTTACTTAACGACTCAATCCCCACGAGACATAATGCTCTTCTGATCTTCAACCACTCCTCTCACAGTGCCCACGCAAATCATTTCGTTATACATGTCCATAGTAGTTGCCTCCACAAATGCCTCGGTGTCCACCGATACGGCTCGCAACGTCTGCGATGTTGCACACGGCTCTTTCGCTTCTCCACCGCAAAACCTAGCAAAGTTCTGTGTTGAACAAACTCTAATAGTGTCAGCAAAGATCAATATAGTATATAATAATGATATCTCGGATCTTTGAAACTCTAAGGATGTTTTAGACTTAGAAAACCTTAAAAAAATTCGTGCAGAAAATGTACTGTTATGAAAACTAAATTCGGGACTACACACCCTTTCGAAATTCTGAGAAAACCATGCCTTAAATAATTTTCTTAAGGTGGCAGATCGCTCGAAAGACTGTAGTTGTCACTCAAAATATATGGCCATGTCATTCGAACGACATGGTGATCTTTCTCAAACCACTGCTTATGTCGTTTGAGCGACTTTACGCGTGTGTTTGATTTTAATGCAACTCTAAACCATCTTTATCTCTGAATAAAAGAAATGTAAATGATTTCAAACACTTTAAAACCATTTAAAAAAAATTAATAGAATAACATCCTTAAACATTTTAAAATAAATTTTGAGTCCCAATAAAATTACGCATTCATACCTGAGTGATCTCGAAATGCAATTTGATTTAAGACAAGAAATATGCACCATAAAATTGGCATGATAATCTTCGTATCTTTTCCACAACGTCTTCAATAAACTTCATTACGCCATAGTCTGTGTGGGATCGTGCAATAAAAATCTACCTATGACTCAAATATGTTTTATTTCGCTAATAAGTCAAATAAACATACAATGCACTCAATTGAAAATTTTGTCCTTACGAAACCCCCTTCTCTTTTACTTCATCATTTCATTTAAACTATGAGTTTTACAAAGAGAAAGAAACCCAAAAAACTTTGGCTCCATTATTGTCGTCATCTTCTTCCTCTGTTCTTACCTTTGAAATGGCCTCCTCTCCCTTTGTAAACCCCATCTCCACTGTTGCACCACCACTAGTGAGGTGTTGTTGGGTGTGATACCTATTTTCATCACCATCTCTACGGTTTTGGCCACCAGAGCCACCACTATCACCTCCACTGTTTTGGATTCTACTACCGCTGCCTTAGGAGATTCGTTTGTTGAGGCCACCACTAGGGGGTACCTCTCCCATCACCTACTCCAAATCTTAGAAGGATTACTTGGCCACTCGTTCAAAGAGGGATTTTGACCTCTATCGTCTTGCTCCCCATTTTGGTGCTGAAGATACCTTCATGTCATCCCTTGCCAATTTTGAGCAGGAGTTCATAGGCAAGATAAACGAGCACCCCCGTGTGGGTTTGAGTGAGTCCTCTGATTTGCCTATTATTTTACCTGATTCTATTCTTAGAGTGCGAGTGGATAGGGGTGATTTTACCCATTCCAATATTGAGATTAAGGTTGGTGGAGGTACCCCAGATGAGTGGGGGCTTTGGGTAGACCATGTCTTGGTCACCCCCTCGCATAAGGCTATTATTAAGGGACTGGGCCTCACCACTACTATCAACAGTCTGAATTCTTGATCAATTGCCAAACATGGTAACATCTTTACTTTATTATCTTTTAGTGGGAGTACAAACTCACATACTTTTTTCACTGTCTGGGGTGAGTTCACTATTACCATAGAAGATATCTGCGAGCTGCTCACCCTGCCTTACTTGGGAGGACAGGTGATTACTAATGGTTTCGAGGATGATATGGAGGAGAGGATGGTAGGAGATCTCCACTCAGCCCTGGGTGAGTGCTCTGAATATGTTGCCATTAATTAAACTCGGGCTACCAAAGACAAAGGTATTGGTTCAAGGACTTATAGTAGACACCAAAAGGAGAGAGTTCAAGCAGGGCCTTGAGAAGTAAAGAGGGACCAAAAATTAATTCCACCTCACACTTGGCAACCATTTTTGTTACTTTCCTTAGTAGGTTATTATTTCCACGGAGGCCAGATGACTCCCCTCGCGAGCTTCTTTTCAAACTAGTTATGAGACTTGCTCGAGGGAGGGTAGTCCCCTGGCATATCTAATATTGGGGTCCCTCTATACTTGGTTAAATCGTGCTCATGTATATGTTGAGAGATTTTATGGACACCATACAAACACCTTCATTCGTATGTCATTTTTTTTTGAGAAATTTCCCGACTGTATCCCAGAGGCAAGATTTTTCCACATTGATGTTGCTCGTGCTGCAAGGTGGCACAAGAAGGTCCCTAAGGCTTCTCTAGGTCCTTTGATAGATAATATTGATGATTTTTTCTTTAGGATTTACTGCAAGAGAGTGGGTGGAACTTTTATTTGGGGTTCCTTCTCATCCACTGGAGGTACCTTTTATTGCCCTTCTGATGTTGGGTCTATTTCCACTTTCCCCCACATTGATGTAGCTATTATGCTTTTGCCATATACTTTGCCTTCTTTGATTGATCTGGGCCAGGGTGTGTAGTTATACCATTTTGAGATGGTGGGGATGCAGTTTGGCTATGACCAAGGTGTTCACTCACCTTCCTATCCTTCAATCACCTCCCCTCTGAGCTACACCTGGAGGCTTTTGCTAATTTTATTTTTGAGGGGATGGTGCATATAGTTAGCCATCTAAGGGGTTTATTTGTTCCCTCTCGAGATTATCCAACTTCTTTCACCTGTTCTTGGTTTACTCTCTGTCATAGGTAGGTCCTCCTTATTAAGAATTGTGTGAAGGATGTTCCCCATGAGACCATCTCCACCAAGTTCCCAATAATGACAAGTATTTGGGCAAAAGGACCTAAAAAATACTATAGCACCGCAACACCATCTCCAAGACCTCCCTTGAGTAGGTTACCCTTGTCCATGTGATACCCCTTCTCGATGAATCCATCTATTCCAAATATCCTGGGCCCTATCCTGCCAAGTCTAAGGGGAACGACAAGGCGAAACCCCCTACTACTTTTAAAAGGAAGCATCCTGATGTGGATATTTCCAACTTCATACCAGTTACTTCTACTCCACCTATTTCTACTGCTACCACTACTAGGGCGAGCAAAAAGAATAAGAATGCTAGTATTGGGGCTGTTGTTCCCTCTTCTGCACCAAACCAAGGGTCTGATATTGATGACCTTGGAGTGGAGGAGACCTACGAGACTGTTCACGATCAAGGCTATACATCTTTGGGATTATCGTCTGAGGAGCCTTTGCTACTTCTATTCTTGTTGGTGAAGGTACAATACTTTACTACACTTTACTTAGCTAAACTGGCTTTCATGGGGTTTCACTTGCTGGTTCCCCTTCTCCATTATTTTAAGATTAACTAGTAAATTATAAAAACACTCTTTCCTATGATGATGATAGTTCTTATTCAAATAAAATGAGTGATGTTAACCCTCATGATTATCATCATCCCAATGATTATTTTTTATTTCTAGTTTTGAGAGAGTCCTCTTGTGTGGACATTATAATAGATTATCCTTCCTCCAGTAGTCCCACCACTGGACATCTCTCGTGTGGGCAAACTCCCCGCATGGCCACTGTAAGTCTTTTCTCTTTACTTCTTCTACATCACTTATTATCTGATTAAACTTACATAGTTCCAATTTAAATCATCTTTATCTTTGTGCATTTGCAGGGCGCTTCTGTTGTGACGAGTGATCATTCGCCTCCTTCTTCTGACCGAGGGTCTTTTCTTAGGGCGGGGAATTCAATGCTAGTCTGCTCTTTGAGTTTGGCTAGAGAGGTTTGTTGCTTCCTCCCTATTCAAGTATTATTCTCTTTTTTTCCTCTTTTACTGATATAATTCATTCTCTTTTTGCTTTTACAATTATCTTTTGTGTTTCTTGCTACCACGAGGGCCTCCTCCGTGTTATCCTCTTCTATCCAAGTAATCATCAACTCTTCTCTTTTGCTTCAACTTATAGTATTTTGAAACATATTTTAAGGTCTTTCTTTTTTGTATGTTCACAGGTGACCATTCCTCCTAGCCACATTTCCCCACTTCCCGCCTGAGCTGCGGTGAGTGGTTCTTCTGTTGGGCTTCCTGAGGTATTTTAAAGTTATCATGTCTGTCATCTTTATCTATTTACTACCATTTTCTATATATAATTATATTATCTTTGTCTTTCTTCTTTGTAAGGATTATCCTCATATAGCCCTTCCTCTACTAGGAGAATGCACAACTTACAAGAGTCCTTGTCCCGGGCCTGTCACCTTTCGGGAGGATTCTTATCTTTAAGTCTTCGTACCTATAGATAATAGACCTCACATCCAACCCATACCATCTCAGACAATTTTAATCATTGCCTCTAATGATCCTGTTACACATGCTATCACTTCCTCTCAGGTATTACTTATTCCTGTTAGGCTTACCTTCTTTCTTTATTTGTATTTAGTTCTTAACAATTTTATGATGATTAGGCCACTACTTCTACCGCGGATGCATCATCAACCATCTTTCATCCTTCTTCCTTAGAGGGAATTCAGGTAAACCTATTTTGACCCTTTCATCTCTTGACTTGCTTTACTTTATCATTGAGATTTCATTCTCATATCTCGCTTTAGCCAATTTATGTTTTAGTTCTCTAGTGGTACTACCTCATTAGTCACTTCTTCAGTTGTTCCTTCAGTAGCCCCTGTGACTGTGGAGGCTCCTTACCGTTGTGTCTGTTGGAGGCATCATCATAGCACCTCTCTCGATACTTATTTTAACTTGACTCTACTTCTCTTATATAAATTTTCTTTGCTACTATAGGAAACTTGTCAGCAGTTGTACCCTTTCTTTATTCACAAGTTAGTGCTAGTGGGTCTTCTTCATCCATGGTTCCTATGGTGAATGTCATAGAGCCAGCTCATTCCACACCACTTTTAGGTCTTCCTTTATTTATGTTCTCTCTTTTTCTTATACATTTTCCACTCTCTCTTGCCTACAGGCCAGTGTGGCTGAAGTTCCCTTTTCTGAGGGTCCTGTTCCAAGCTCTGCAAGACTGACTTTAGTGGTACGATAATCTTTGCACCCCCATTTTTTATACTTATCATTCTTTCCTTTTCTTATATTTATGAGAATTTTAAGGCGTTCTCTAACAAATCTGTAGCAGTGGTCCCTTAATCTGTGGGATCTATATTTAGGTTCTCCAGTTAACACTGTTCTAACTCCTGTGATTATGGAGACTTTGGCTAGCATCTCATACGAGATTACTGCGATATGTGCAGTACTATATGTTATTCTTTTCATTGACTTAGGTTGCATGTGCAAGAGTTTGTTGACACTTCCTCTCTTTATCATCTCGTAGGTGGGTGTCGCACCTACTCGTACCGCTGCAGGATCTCTGGCTTGTGTCCAAGAGGAGAGCTCTCAGGTCAAAACGAGGCTACTTAGTCCTTTTGAACTTGCATTTTCTATGAAATTTATTGCTGACACTAACTTATTTCCTTATTTTCAGGTTAGCGCCATAATTATTCCTGTGGCTATGGAACATCAAGGGGGGAAGTCGTCGCGAGAGAGGTATTATATTATCATACCTTACTCTCCTATTATTTCCCCTTTTTTCTTTATTTTACTATGAAAGTAGGCTCATCCTCATACCCCTGTTTCCTTATTTTCAGGTTAGGCGGTCGTTCCTAATTATGTGGGTCATACTGTGATTGTTGTATTGAGAAATCCCCACGTATTAGACTATTATACCTAGTTTACTTCTGTCTGTTAAAGTTAGTATTTTTTCGTATATATTTTTTTAAGAAAAAAGGAAGTGTTGATACTAACTCTGCCCATATTCTATTAGGTCGATTTTCAAAGTCACGTGGTGCTTTCTCGATTTGGTGGCAGCATATTGACCCTTCTGGGCTACGGGGTAGGATTTTTGCAACCTTTGTTTTTTATTTAAGTAGAGATATTCACCCGTCTATCCTTCTTTCTTTGTGACTTATCTCTTCTTTTATTCTTCTTTTTGCAGGATTCGATTAATGAACTGGCTGAGACAGATGGTGAGGTAGAGCAGAGCTCTAAGAGTGATGATGATGTTGACTCAGATAAGGATTCCTCTCTTCCTCTATTTGATTTCGGTTCTTATAACATAGGCTATGATGACATGGAGGTAGAGGCTCCAGGGGCTTTCATGAGTGTGTTATGGCGCTCAGAGCTACCTTCGATATTTTGGCCGCGAGTGGGAGGTGCTAGAGATGGTCCTGGAGTGCCATCTTGATATTTGTACGTCTTAGAGTGTACTCACCATTGACAACCTCACGACCTTCAACTTGAGGAACCTAGCCTGCCACCTTCATGACTTCCTATCCACATCTCCCACTGATATGACTCGTACGGGTGCTACACTATTTTTCCAGGCTCTTCATAATCTCCATCACTGTTATGATTTCTAGATGGAATGGCTTGAAACTGAAGTTTGTTATTTCCTTAGTGCTCCATTTCAGGATGATGATAAAGCTCCATATGTCTAGTCAGTTCCGAGTTCAGTAGCGTCAAGTTGAGGCTACTCTGATCAGGGGTCAGATTCAGTCACTTCAGGCCAAGCTAGCTAAGATAGAGGCTGGTGATGTGGAGGATGAGGCTAGGATGGCCAAGCTAGAGGAGCAGATGGTTGAGGAGGCAACTCCTTCTTATGCTGACATATGTTCACGGCATGACTTGTTTTTTATTTTGTCTAGCGAGTAGTTAGCCTTAATGTGTAGGCCTCATTTTGTATTTTTTTTCATATGTAAAGAACTATTGATTTATTAATGAAAAGCCTTTGTTGGACTCCATTATGATGTTTATTCTTTTCTTTTATTTGTACTTTGATGTCTGCTAACTACGACCTACTCTAATTTTCTGTGATCACTTAGTCTCTTTTAACTACTCTGTATACTGTGGGGTACTTACATAAATCTGGCCAAGTCATACTTTTTAGTGCAACCCATGTGATTGTGGGGTTTTTTAATATGCATATTCATTTTTCAGGGAATAGCTGGGAGAGGGGGTTTGCCCGTCTCCTTCCCTCAAACATTGAATATAATTCACAAATGTAAATAAAGAATCTAAAGGCTAGAAAACGACTATTTTCTTATAAAAAAATTGCCCCTAGTCTGTAGGGTCCTTGTTCCAACATTTTCTTAGGAACCTTTTAGTAAAAAAAATAATGATTTTAGAGAGGGAGGTAGATCTCCTTCTACACGTATTTTTAGAGAACTGATCAACTAAAGGGATAATCATAAAAAAAAATCTTGAGAACAGAGGTTAGAACTTGTTCTCTAGGCTATAAATCTGTTGGGAAACAATATTAAAAGAAATGTCATTTTTTTTATTAGTAATAGGAGAACCTTCGGCTAGTCTAGTGGCATGAAATTTTACCTATTATGTCTATATGAACATTTCTTAATATACTTATTTCTTGGGATGGATGTACCCCCCAAGTATAATGAGGAAAGTTCCTTTTGTCATGGACCCTCTTCTAGTGTAGCATAGAGTATTTTTATTTAATTTTTACTTTTTTTAGCAAAAAAAAAATTCTCGTGCATCTACCTCATATAGCAAGTAAGTAAACAAAATACGAATCATCACGCAATGATAAAAAGAGTTGCTATTCATTTCTTTCATATTGGATACTGTTTATAAGAATTTGTTGCTATATCATTTTTACAAAAAAAACTTTTCAAGTTGCTCAAACTTTTCAGAAGAAATGAATTTTAATAAAAAAAAACAAGGCATAATACCTCTTCAGCCATTTGCAATTGATGGATCAAAGAGAGTGACTCATTGGCTTCAAGATCTGGAAGTACCTCGACTCTCCTACCCCCTCACCATTAAGGGGCCCTCCCAATTAGGATTGAACTTTGACACTGACATGCTGTCGAGATGACAAGTGGACGTGTGAAGGGCCAAGTCTCCCACTTGAAACTCCCTGGGCTTGACTAGATTCTCATAAGCTCTGGAAAGCTGTTGGGTGTAGACTTTGAAGTTCTATTTGGCCTTATCTTTGTTCTCGTCCAATGCCTCTAGTTTCATATGTCGCAGGTCAAGGATGATTCTGTTGCTTAGAGCGACCTTAGATGGGGGTACCGCCAATTCCATCGGTAGGATATCTTTGGTCCCATACGCAAGTGATAATGAGGTAAATCCGAACGTCTTTCTCTTTGAAGTGAGGTTAGGCCATAGTACTATGGGTAGCTTCTCATCCCATGCTCCTAGAATATCCTCAAGCATCTTCTTGAGTATATTGATCAAAGTTTTATTTGTGGCCTCTACTTGGCTATTTCCCTTTGGTTACGCGATAGTTGAGTTGCTGTGCACGATCTTATACTTGTTAGTGATGAGTGCCATCTCTTTGCATACGAATTTTTTCCCATTGTCTATGAGGATCACCATGGGTATACCTAGTGCTTTATAAATCGGGTTACCACTTGGGCAGTTACTTTCCTTAGAGGATGGGCCTCTGCCGATTTAGTGTACAATTTTGTAACAACGATAATGAAAGCTTTTCCACGAGAGGCTGGGCTGATCTTTCCTTATAAATCAAATTCCCATGTATGAAAGGGGTAAGTAGCTACTACGCTTTACAAACTGACTGAAGGGGCTTGTACCATATTGCCATGCACTTAGTAAGCTCTGCACTTCTTCCCATAACCAATGGAGCCAGCTTCCATGGTTGGCCAATAGTACCAAAGCACCACCAATTGATCATACAGTTTGGCACCTCCCATGTGGTAGGGCTCATGAGCTTCCTTTAGAAATCTCTCTACATTCCCTTTAACTATACACTTCAATGCCTTCTCATTATAGCCCTTCCAGTAGATCTTCCCTTTTATTAAAAAAAAGCGAGCACTCTCTTTCGGAGATAAATATGATCTTCTCTCTTTGCTGGAAACTCACTATCTTTAAAATATGATATGTATGGTTTCCTCCAGTACTTAAATGCTTCTATGAAGTTAGCTTTCGTTGACTGGTCAAATTGAGTTTGGTACTTTAAACATCCCAACTATAGACGAGCAACCTCCGTGCTCATGGTGGGCCAGTAGTAGCCCCCCCCCACTATAACCTATAATAAAGATGGATGTCAGTATCGCCGCAATGCTTCTCATGCATTACTTCCATCCTCTCTTTCTCTTCTTTTTCTCCTACACACCTTGATAAGAACCCCATGGGGCTCTTATAATAAAGTGTTCCCTACAGTAGGTGGTAGTTGGATAGTTGTAACATTTTCATTGTTCCTTCTCTTGTTTCTAACTACTTAATAACCATGTACCTCTAATCTTTCGGCTCATCACATGGAAATAGGGACCTCATTGTGGTAGGCAACATTCTCCGGCATGCCGTGATGGTTGCTTTCTTCTCATCCATGTCCAATTTTTGGGATATCGCATCTAGCGCGTTGGGGTGCCTATTCATTATTTGCGCACGTCTCTCCACGATTTTTAGGAACTGTCCCAACAACGTCTGAATGATGAATCTATACGGTGTTAGGTTGGCGTGCTTGAGGGAAAACTCCCCATTAACTTATTTTACTACCAAGTTATAGTCCCCTCGTATACTTAGCACTTTGATGCTCCTTTATATCACCTCCAACAATACCAGAATGAAGGCCTCGTACTCAGCCTCATTGTTTGAGCACTTGAAATCCAGCTTTAAGGAGAGGGTGACCTTTTCCTTACCATTTGAGAGGATAATACATGCACCTCCTGTTCCTTGTGCACAAGAACAATCAAATTACATCTTCCACTCCTCCATCTGTTCTGCTAAACATGCTTGGAAATTTTCTCCAGCAAGCTCTTTACTAGGAGGATCAAAATTTTAGCTTGGGAAGTGGGATAATAGGTCTGTTACTGCTTGACTCTTGATGGATTTGGGCACCAATCACTTCAAATCATATTCTGAAAGAATTAAGAACCACCTTGATGCTCTCCCTACCAAGACTATCCCTGCCAAGAGGTACTTGATAAGGTCACATTCAATGATAATGTGAACTGTAAAGGCCAATTAGTAATGTCTCTACTTTTAGTCCAAGAAGACCAAGGAAACGCAGTGCCTCTCAACATTGGTATATCTAGATTTTATGCTTAAAATCACCCTTGACAAGTAGTACACCGTACTCTCTTCCCCCACCTTCTCTTGACCGAGCAGTGCTCCTATATATCTTTTCGTTAAAGTGAGGTAGAGAAGAAAGGATTCCCCGATCTCTGATGGTATCATCGTAGACGGAGAGGCTATATTTTTCTTGATTTTCTCAAAGGCCTTATTTTCTCTTCTCCCCAAATCCACAGAGCTTTTTCCTTTATCAGGGGGACAAACGGGTGGGTCACCTTCTCCAGTGCTAGTATAAATCTTCTTAGGTAGGACACCTTTCCTAATAATCTCTTGAGTTGCCTCTCACTCTTTAGTGGTGGCATCATCATAATGGCCTTCCTCGTCTCCTCATCGACCTGCACCTCCTTTCGATTTACTACAAATCCTAAAAAATTTCCTACAGTGATCCCAAAGGCACACTTCGAAGGATTCACTCTCATCTTGTACCTGTAAAATTTTTCAAACATCCGGTCGAGGCCTTGGATATGCTTGCTTCCTTTATTTGACTTCACCACCAGTTCATCTACATAGGACTCCAATTTGTCATGAAACAAATCATGGAATATGTCCATCGCGGTCTTCTATTAGGTGTCCCCTACATTCTTCAACCCAAATAGGATGATCGTGTAGTGAAAATTTCATAATGGCGCGTGGAAGACAGTCTTATCCGCGTCCACGTCCGCTGGATCCATCTTAATTGTATTACATCTAACATACCCATCTATAAAATTGTAAATCTCATGACCCACGGTAGCATCTACTAGATTGTCTATACTTGGCAAAGGAAACTCATCTTTGGGACATTCCTGGTCCAAATCACGAAAGTCAATGCAAATACGGATTTGGATTTTATCTTTCCTTACCATTGTCATAATGAAAAAGAGCCATATAGGGTGATGGATGGGTTTAATGAACCCTTCTGCTAATAACTTCTCTACTTCTGCCTTTATCTTAAGGTCTAGCTCAACCTTGTGTGTGTCAGTGGCCTGTCTAACATAAAAAGAATTAGTAATAATATTTAGTTTATGAGAACTCATCTCTGGATCTAAACCCGACATATCTGTGCATTTCCAAGCGAACACATCGGTGAATTCCTTAAGAAGACTGATGAGCTCCTCCTTTTGCTTTGAGTTCAAACCTTGGGAGATTAAAATTGGTCTACTCTCACCCCCTGCTACTCCTAAATTAATTTCTTCTAGCTCTTGCAACTGTTCCTTTGGTCCATCTTGCATACACTTAGGGGCTTCTTCTGTTTCCTCAATATGATCAATAATGTGGGATTCGTCCACCATAAAACACTCTGGTTCGGGTCGACGCTCTCATCCCAAAATGCCACCCTCGTAGACCGTTATAAGCACTATATGACTTTCCCGTCCATCACGACCACCTTCTTGCATTTTCGAGGGGTTTTAGCTACCTCATGTACCTTCCACTTTCCTTTTGCCATCTGGGGGGTCACTCTCTGCCCCAAATGATCATGAACATGCCTTCTTGGTTGGGTACCTCCTTCCACCACTTGCATCACCTCTAACTTTCTTATTGATCTCTTTCTTTCTTCATTAAGCTAATATAAAATGCTGCATCTACCAAGTGGGCCTCCTCGATAGAAAATGTATTTTGTGTTTCTTTGATTATAATCTCAGTACCCCGATTATTAGCTTTGGCACATTGATGATATGTTGAAGGCACTATGACATGAGTGTGCATCCACACTCGCCATATGAGCAGCTGGTAGCTTGTGTTGGCATTGATGACATAAAACTTAATATGGTAAGTGAATTTCCCCAGTTTGATACCCATGTTCACGTATCCAAATGACTGCATATCTGCGCTATTGAATCCTGAAATCACTAACAACACGAGTATTATATTCTCTTGAGAGATCCCCGTCTCATATAACTTATTGATTGGCATAATGTTGATGGATGCTCCTTCATCCATCAATTCCCTGGAGAAAGAGATTCCATTGATCATGGTTGCTATGTAGAGTGGGCAGTTATGAAAATATGGCACTTGCCTATCTGCTTCAGAGGAGACCATCTTAGAAGTATATATTGTAATTATCCGCCCAATGGGTCCCTTCCAGTTTAGTGACGGGTCCTCGCGCTGATGCACTACTTCTAAAATCTTCCTCGTGATGACTACTCTAGTGTCATACTTTATTCCTATCTGGTCAAAGAACTATTTAAACTCGAGGATTCTTGTTATGGCTTTGCACTCGGAGTCCGAGTCTACCTCATAAGTTTGAGCATTGCAGACATATTCAGCCTCAGATGTTCATCCTTCATCCAGAGCGAGGATGACATCTACTTTGCCTTTGGGCGGATTCACTTACTCAACCACCTCATATTAAGCATCTTCTTGATCAGGATTGAAGAACCACTCCTCCTGCATCCTCTCCTTCTCAGTTCTCTGTTCTCTATTAAGAGTCTGCCCTTCTAGCTCTTCACATATCTTCTCAATATTTTAACACCCCGTATTTTTTACGATTTAAATAATTATGTGATTAATTATTATTATTATTATGGAAATAAGTATGCGATTAATTATTGTTGTTGGATTAATTAAATTAAAATGTGAGAAATTAATTTGTTATTGATCCGGATTAAAATAATTATTAACTAGCGTACCAAGGGTTAATACTTATTGTTGTGAAATATTAAATATTATTGTGTGATATGTAATATGGATTTATGATAATTGATAAATTATCGGAAGTGAAAATACGGTAGTTTGGTAATTTAAGTCTAACACACGTGTGAGTCGTGTCAGGACTAATTGATTGAGATAAAAAAAGAATTTATTTTTAGTAACTCGTATGGTCATTTTGAGTGTGCCGTTGAGTCCGAAAGGGTCAAGATAGTCAAAATAGTATACCCGGGTGTTTAGTTTGGGTCCCGAGGCGATTTTAGGCCTAACCGACACCCCGAGAGGGCATTATGGTAAATTGTATTTTGGGGCTAAATTAATGGACGAAAATTGGGATTTATTATATCATCCAAGAAATTCCATTAGGGTTAAGAAGTGACAGGAAGTTATAACGGCCATGGAGGGTGTGAGGGAGAACCAAATTCCAAGAGAGAAGACTCATTTGGCATCACCTTGCATAACCGTGACCACCAACGCGTAGATCGAGAAGAGAGGAATGCGTATGTACTAACATCACCAACGGATCAGACCATCATATTCGAGGCAAGTGTTTATTGCTTTCTTTCTTTTAGCAATAATCATGCTCATGTTAGTATAGGTGGAATTAATTATGATTTATATGTTAATTGGGTGAAAATTGGAGATTTAAATTATGATTAAGGATTGGTTTAATTAGTGGTTGGAATTCCTTCATGTATGTAGAGGATTAATCACGGAATTTGATTATATATTGATGAACAAATCTGGGTTGATTAGGTTTTTTAATTGAAAATTTGGAAACTAGGGTTCATATGAATTAATTTGGGGATTTTATGTATTTATGATGATTTATGACGAATTAATGATCCTAGGAGGTTAGGAATGATTTATAACCTGTTAGGTGTTGATGGGTATTGATGATGAGTTGTTGGGAATCGAATCTTAGAGGTTTTTAGGTTTAAAAATGGTGAAAAACGCTGAAGTTTGGTGAAGAAGACGAACAGTGCAATCTCGCGTGAAGTGGTTCGAACGACATGTGGAAGTGGTTCGAACGACATTGGAAGTCGTACGAATGACATGTCATTCTGGTTCGAACGACAGGTCATTCTGGTTCAAACCACATGTCATTCTGGTTCAAACCACAGGGTGAATTTCTCGGAATTTCCTTAGAGTCCAGTTTGGAGTTTATTGGTTTATTGGAGTGAGATAAACTACCAAATAGTAAATTCAAATAAGAAGGAATTTTGGGAAAAGTATGTGGGAATTAATACTTTAATAATTATTTCGGCATAGAGAGAATGTACCTTGGAGATTACGAGAGAGATAGTAATCTAATTATTTATACTATACATAGTAATGAGGTTAAAATACGTATGGGGAGCATATATGTAGGTTGGAGAAAATACCTATAAATTATAATAGGATGTGTGTATGCCTACTATGTGATATTATTATTAAGATCACTAATGGGTGATAACCCAGGGGTGCAAGAATCTTATAATTTAGTGCACTAATGAGTGATAACTCAGGGGTACAGAAACTCTATTGTTAAGTGTACTAATGGGTGATAACCCGGGGGTACAAGGATGATTATTGTTAGGCGCACTAATGGGTGATAAACCGGGGGTGATGGATTATTATTGATGGGCGCATTAAAGGGTGATAACCCGGGGATGCAAGATTCTATTGTTAGGCGCACTAATGGGTGATAACCCGGGGGTGCTGAATTATTACTGATAGGTGCATTAATGGGTGATAACCTGGGGATGGATGATTTTCTGGATAGGTGCACTAATGGGTATTAGCCTGGGGTGCAGGATTAGTATATATATATGTATAGGGATGATGTGATTATATATATATATATATATATATATATATATGGACTTGTGAATATGGCTACTGTGTAAAATTAGTAGACTTGGTAATAATAATAATCATTTCATTGCACCAAGTGGTCTTAACCTAAGAGTGCAGGATTAGTGTATATATATAGGGATGATGAGACTATATATATGTATGAGTATACTTGGGTAACTTTATATTTTATGAGACTACTAGATAAAATGAAAATGAGAAGCATAATAATCTTAGTGAATAAAAGATTAACCATTCAAACGGTAAATAATGTAATTCAGCATGTAAGATAAACTATTTGAATAGCGTATTGTATGGGAGACACGGGAATACAACTGGTGAGCATAGTTAGTATTAGTATAGTTTGTGACTAGTTAGACTGGGAGGTATAACTAGGGGGAGATTAGATGTACGTTAGGCGTGCACAATAGACGAGAGGTGAGAAACTCATGTCAGTGTTCGATAACTAACATGCGTATAAGACTTGTTTTAAGAACCAATTTTAAATACTTGCTAAATCATTTTTTACACATCGGGCTCTGACCCGTTTCTTGTATCTCTTCTCTCTTTTGCTATATATATGTATTATATCAGGTGCTCAGCCACAGGAGTATTAGATTTAGAGATTTGGATTGCTTGACGTGCTGCAGCTGTTGTGGAAGCTGTAGGTCCTTCCAGTAGACGCATCTATCCTTTCCATTCAGTTTCATCTAGACTTCTTGTTTAGGGCATATGTCGCCCACTTCTAGTTCTTTCATCAGAGATATTGTATTCAGTTTATTGTATGGTTTGGAGTTTTGAACTGGGAGGTTTTATCCAGTCTAATTTATTTCAGTACTTGATTCATGTTCATTATTTATTTACATTCCTATGTGTGGTGAATGGTTTATATTTTAAGATGGAAAGAAATGGATTTACTTGGTTTTATTAAATTGGAAATGTTTTGACACCTAGCTTAATTTTATATCAGGTGATTAATATGTTATAAAGTTTTTCGACAGTGATGCTGAGAATGAACAAACTGAATATCCTATTTTAAATTGGTAGAGGACTGATCACCCTATATTTAATTGGGCGGGGTGTCACAGGTGGTATCAGAGCATCAGGTTCTAGTGTCCTTAGGATCTGTGCGGCTTATTACGTTTCAGCGTATCGTTCTTTGATGTAGAGCCTTTTGATTGGATTGTTGTGTCCCGTTACATATGCGACTTACGTTCTCCTGCTATGAATCATAATGGAAGAGACTCATTATACGAAATTCGGTGTGATTCGAATCCCGAACATTTTAGAATGACCAGTGAGGGCCGTAAGAAGAACTGCGGGAGGATAAGCTCAACAGAAGACATAGAGCAATCGGGTAAGAGTGATTGGGACAAAAATCACAATGAGAATTACTTAAGTAAGAGATAGTAAAATTGTCACTCGGGAACTGTGGGTTCCCAGGACACAGTCATAGATAACGGTGGAGTGAATTTACGGCCACCTAGCATAGTCGATAAAGGGGAAATCAGAGGGAATCCTTTGAAAACCCATCGGTGAAGATGCGAAAAAAGAAAATGAGAAAGTGTAACAGACCAGTGGAGGTAGAAAATTCGAAGGCAATTGTGTAGAGTGGGGCGTGATGGCACTCATAATTAAATTTGGAGTTAAAAGTTATATCTCTTAGGAGCATCATGTAGTGATTATAGGCATTCACCACATATGAAGATGTGTGTTTGAAATTTAGAGAGAAATTTGGGTACGATTTGACTGTGAAGTCTTCCATTCGGTGTGGTAACAAAATGTGAGTGAAATTTTGATATTTAGCACAATGGGTAAGATAGAAACCGATCATGAGAGAGAGGTTGAATTGCATGATGAACTTCGTGCCTAGTAGAGGGGCATAAATTATCCAAAGGGTCTATAGATGATAAGGGACCCGTGAGTAGAATACCAATATGGATGAGAAATCCAGCTAGGATGACTAATGTTGATGTCATCAAAGTTATACGGTTGCTAGTGATTGCAGTCCTTCCAAGAGAAGGGAGTAAAGAGGGTTAACGAACCTGCTGAAGAGCAAAAACTGAATTTAACGGTGTTAGTGGAACACCTCCTGAGAGTATACCCAATAGGTAACTCGGTTAGATGATTTTAAGTGATTACCTTCAAGAGATCGATGAAGTCAATCAGGCTGTAGAGGCCAACCATAGTTCCGAATAGCTAGCACATCCAAAGGGATAACGGAAGAATAATACTCAGTTGAGACTGTCGGTCCGAGAGAAGGACATTCCCAAAATGGTCAGTGGGACCAATGACGGGGAAATGGTTCGTGAAGTTTTCCTTATGTGAAGGAAGTAGGACTACAAGTGTTGAAGGTGTCCACAATTGAGAAGTGAGACCAAAGAGATTAGAAATGGCAAACCATGCCAGTTAGGCATAACTGGAGGAGCGAGACTTCCAGCAGAAGAATTTGGGGTCAAGAGAATTAGGCCTAGGAATTTTACAACTTGAGAGTGATGGCACTACACCAAAATGATAAAATTGTCACCTTTCAGCCGGCCACCCTTATCAAGGTCATTGATCGTGACACAAATCTCGCGTTTTGTGTCACGATCATAGACCTTGACACGACCGTGACAATTCTGTGACAAATTTACTTGTCACAGACTTGTCACGGTCATTGACCATGATAATTCTTTGTCACGGTCGTGTCAAGGTCAATGAATGTGACACAAAATGCGAGATTTGTGTCACGGTCAATGACCTTGACACGACCGTGACAACTTTCGCAGTAAAAAAAAAAACCTAGGCTTCTTTTTTTCCGACCTTTTTTGGTTCCCCCCCCCCCCCCTCTCTCTAGGCGATTTCTGCTCTCTCTCTCTCTAAGGTATATTTTTTTTCCTCTCTTTCTCTTTAAATTCTATATGTATGTGTATGTGTATGTGTGTGTATATATGTGTGTATATGTATGTGTATATATGTGTGTGTTGGTGTGTGGTGGAGGAGGGGGTAATGGGGGTAAGGTGGTGCAGGTTTGGTGGGGGGAGGGGGTGGGGTATGTGTATATGTGTGTGTATATATGTGTGTGGTGGTGTGTGGTGGGGGAGGGGGGAAGGGGGTAGCGGGGGTGGGGGGGAGGGGGGGAGTGGGAGTGGGGGTGGAATTTTCTAACTAAAAATATGATAATTCAATTAGGTAAAACCCTTGATAATTTTTTTTAACAGAATTTGATAATATTATATAAAGTTTAGTAAATTCACAAAATGTTACCAATTGTATGTTTTTAGGAATATCATTAGTTACTTTCGTTCCCAACTATATAGAATCCATACACATGCATGTTGTTAGAAAGTCTTAAATTTAATTCTCACTTTAATTTGTAGAATCTCTGTACTTGGTTGGATTTATCCCTTTATGATAATGAAATTTATGCTCCAATTATAATTATCTCACGTCATAATTTTATTGATAAACAATAAATTAATAAAGTAATAAAAATATGAAAATACCCCAATTGATTTAGTAAGATTCGTTCTAGACTTCATTACAAATTATTCATGCCAAACCCGACTCTCTTATAAGATATGCATATTGTGATAAAATATAATGAGGATAAGAGACTTTTGAAATATAAAAGAATCTCAAAGAATAAATATAAAGATAAAGGATTAAAGACAAGGCCATGACAAATGTAGTTGTCACGGTCGTGGTGGGGGGAGGGGGTGGGGTAAGGGGAGTGGGGGTGGGGTGGGGTGGGTGTGCGTAGGTGTGTGCGTGGCGGGGGGAGGGGAGGGGGCAAGGGGTGGGGGGTGGGGGGGGGGGTGTGGTGGGGAAATTTTAACAATTATATAACTTTAATTAAGAAATTGTATATCTTTAATTATAATTTTAATTGTATAGTTTTAGATGAAAGTAAATTAATAATTAGTGCCAATTTCATATGATAGTAGGATTGTCCCTCATTGTAAATTAGTAAATTAATAATTGTATACTTTAATTGTTAGTTTAATTGATGAAATGTTGGGTTGGTTAGTTTAAAAAGTGGCATGATGTGTGTGTGTGTGTGGTGGGGGTGGGGTAGGGGTGTGTGTATTTGTACTATTAACATTTTTTTTTATCTGTACTAATAACATTTTTTTACAGCAAATGTCTCCTTCAGATATTAAGGCGAAGATGATGATGTTGTTTATGATGATGTCGTCTGGGCTCGGTGGTAGCGGAGGCGACGAGGGCTCCTCCGCCCATAGGCTCCCCAAATATGGAAAATTTGGGATTGCCGTCGAGAACAAATCGTAGCTATTAGCGAGATCCCTCGAGCTGCTAAAGACGGTCATCGGCCCGGGGTTTATGAGTTGGAAGGAGGTGCCATATGAGCTCAAGTTAGGTGTTTGGGCGGCACTACAGGTAATATATTTATATTTCAATTTCAATTTCAATTTCAATTTCAATTTCAATTTCAATTTCAATTTCAATTTCAATTTCAATTTCAATTTCAATTTCAATTTCAATTTCAATTTCGATTTCGATTTAATTTTATATTTATATTTATATTTATATTTATATTTATTCGCAACTAACATTGAATTTGGTGGACAGGAGCAATTCAATTTGGATCCAAAGCTACGCGATTCTGTCTTGGAGCAGTTGAGGGAGCAACACAAGACGTGGAAGAAAAATATGCGGACACGGTACTTTGGGAAAATACGAGAGTCCGTTATATAATGGCGTGGATCCGTCCCGCCCAAGGAGCCGATCTCATTGACACAATGGCAAAAGTTCATTGACAATGAGATCGAGGATTGACAATTGGCATCTCGCCAATCGGGGAGGGAAAATCGGGCAAAAAAGACGGACGTGCACTACTCCGACCGGACCTCTTACGCCGAGGTGGAGCATAGGATGAAGGTAAGATTTAATTTTTCTATAACTACAGAAATATATTATTCATCATTATTTTACTTTGCGGGGCCGATACTAATTTTACTTTATTTTATTTCAGGGGGTAGGGAGTGGGCCAGGGGGTAAGCCACATAGGCTCGATACTTATGTGGCTCTTCAGACGAAGAAGGGAAAGGACAAGGAAGTGTCCCCAAGCATCGCGACGACGATTGTAAGTAATACGACAGTTTAATTTTTGTTAATTACGTTATAATTTTTTAGTTTACTTATTTTACTAATCATGTGCTTTTTGTCGTTTCAGGCAAAGCTTAAGGAAGTGCATGAGTCGCAGTCTGATGCCGACAAGGCATCTTTGTCCACAGACGCACTCAGCCAAGTGCTTGGATCTGATCACAAGGGGAGGACAAGGGGGTGAGCTCGCGGGTGGCCAAATCTAGGATCATCGAATTGGAGCGAGCGACACCAGGTTGGCTCGAATGGTGGATTCATACGACGCAAAGCTGTCCCGTTTGGAGGCGGCGGTCGAAGATATGTATGCATTCATGAAGCGTGCATTGGTCGGAGACCGAAAGGGGAAAGGGAAAGGGAAGGAGAAGGCGGTGGAGGAGGAGGAGGAGGAGATGCGGGAGAACGAGGCACAGGAGGACGAGGATGTGGACCTCGCTACTTCTTCACCATCACGTGCGTCTTTTGATGATCCACTTCCTTATTTGGCTCCCTTCCCCAGAACATTGTCGACACTTGGTTGGCCGAGCATGTTCATATTGGATGTATTTGATGGACAGCGGATAAGGCGGGGGTTGAGGGACCCGAATATCGTCGAGGGTGGAATAGTTCATGGACGTGCGCTTTAAAGGACCGAGTCCAAAGTGCTCGTCACGCATGTGATAACCGAAAGGAGAACTCCCTATTATGGTTGCGCGAACAATGCGGCACGATGTATATTAGTGGGTGTGTCAATTCGTATATCGTGTGGCCAACTCACCTCCTCGCATTTACCCAAGACATGTAGTAACATTATTTTTAAGTTTGTACATTTTAATTATATTTGGATTATATTGCCATGTATATTGTTTCTATTTTGAATATTTGGATTATATCGTCATGAATATATATTTGCACTATCTTGGGTATATTTGGATATATGATGTTTGAATAGGTACAACCAACGTTGTTATAACAGGTACAAAAATAATGCTGGGCAGTGACAGTGGCCATACTACCCAGCATAATTTTTTTCAATTCTGCCCAGAATTGTCACGGTCATTGACCGTGACAAGTCCTCGACAAATCTTATCATGGGCTTGTCACGATCATTGACCGTGATAATTTTTTAAAATATTATCACGGGTTGGTCACGGTTATTAATCGTGACTAAACTTGTCACGGTTATTGACCTTGAAACGACCGTGACAATTCTAACGGAGTTGTCAAGGTCAATGACCGTGACACGTCCATGACAAAAAAATTTGTCTCGCCCCGAATTATCACGGTCATTGACCTTGACAAGTCCAATTTGTCAAGGTCAATGATCGTGACAATAGTGCAGATTTGGTGTAGTGTGGGTTCAGGCTGGACCAGTGGAGTCCTCGTTAATAGTAGCATACAGTATGTCAGGGTGTACAAGACCCGGGATGTAAATGGGAGTTTTATAAAGCTATAATTGAGGCCTGGAGAGTTTTGGCCAACGTTTTAATAATGGGAATGAAACCCAC
This sequence comes from Sambucus nigra, assembly GCA_949130495.1. NCBI lineage: Eukaryota > Viridiplantae > Streptophyta > Magnoliopsida > Dipsacales > Adoxaceae > Sambucus > Sambucus nigra. The sequence goes on along the minus strand of OX422213.1, from coordinate 657,309,829 downwards.
AAGATGGAATAAATTGTCCATGGTGAGAGGGGACAACTATAGGATGAAATCCTAGGATGTATGACGATTGCAGATGTTCATGGGTCATGATGGTAGCCACGTGCTGAGACCCTGTGATTTGGCGAGACTGGTGAGGTTTTGCTTCTTCCTTATGAGTAAAGGATAGATTCTAGTGACATGTGCCATAACTTTTATGTAAATTAGAAACCCTAAACTTCGCGTGGGGGTCGAGTTTAGTGGGAACATTAGTTTTAACAGTCTTGTTACAAACGTATTTCTTGTTGTTAGCAGGGCAATTTGATGATTGCTTGTGAGTGAACCGGGCGGGCCCTAAGAATGTGTTTTGTTATTATAATTTACTACTGCAGTGAGTCAGATTTAGTAGAGTTTATTATGGTAATGTGTAGTGGTTAATTATCGTATGGTTAAACGATAGTAAAAATGCAGTGTTATGACTATCGTGTCGAATACTCCGGGAGGAGTGATCTTAGTTTTGTGCGGCGACACCTGAAATAGGGTTGGGCCCAGATATGAGTATATATGAAACTTTCATGGTAATATATACCTCAGCGAGTATAGTGTCTAATTATATGCGATTTTCGAGCATAGGGATTTATTTGTCTGTTAAGACTTAGAATACATTGTATTCTTATCGAGCGACGAAATATAGCTCGTTATATATTTATAGCGCCAAGTACTTGGGATAATTAGGGCGCCATGCTTCATGTTACATTTTTAGGGACATGAGAGTGGACGAGTAAACTTTTGTGTCACAATACGTAGAGTGAGGGAAAGTACATAGTAGGTACTGAAGGCTTTACGGACCTCAACAACCAGCTAGGTTAGATAGTAGTGTATCGGGGGGTTCCTTGTTTGGATTTCGCTTTGCAAGACATCCCACGCATGAAACTAGCGAACGTTGGGAGTCGGAGAGAAGTTTGGTTGATAGTACATAAGTTTTGTATGTTGTTTATTGTACCTATAGTAGAATATATTTGAGAGTTGATAATTCTTTTATAACTTAAGGCCAATAGAGTAGCTTGGCCTTAGTATTTTTCGGAATAGGTGAATGATGCCATTGAAGCATTGATTAAGTTTTGACTAGTGGGGTGGTTGAGTGTACCCCTACCACATCAGCATACCGAGTGTGCAAGAATTGAGGTACGAAAATTTTATGTCTTTTGTATAATGATGCGCGAGGCATAGGGTGTATGGGCACCCTGGGTGATTGAATCAGGTAGTGGATTATGATTAGCATGTGAATTAAATAACATGTAGTCGGGTAAGCCGAAGCTTATTCACTAAGTTTTGTCAGAGACTTACATTTCAAGATAAATTGAAATTTATTCAAGAAAGATGAAATGTATCAGAATACAAACAACAGTGGTGATGGGTTACGATGTAGGTTAATATTGCAAGGATAGTATTGCAGTGGGTCACCTGACGAATTGGAAAATGGTGGATAATTCGAAACCAGTAAGGGCTCCTTCCACTAGAGAATGGAAGAGTATCCCCAAGGATCTTCTCATGTAGCAGAGATGGTGAGGTTATAGGTACTAAGATTCGATTGAGTACTGCCTAATACCCACAGAGGGATGGGCAGGATAAGCGGTCTAATCTGATGCGGGAGAGAAAATTTTATGTGAACCCTGAGATCTTATAGGAGGGCGGGAGCAGTACCTTCCAGTAGTGGAGTTTGTGTCCAAATAATTCCTATAAGTTCACGTTTGGGTAGAGTGCCAGTGGAAGTATGGCATGATAAACTTTGTTGTTGTCCTACTTGATAGTTAAAGGTGAGGGACCAGTTATGATTACAAATGTCGGAGAAGAATCGATATTATCCTATATATTGTGTGTGAAATATATATTGCACATCGAATTTACTTATAGGCACGACACGAGAAAGAGTCGTATGTATATGGAAAGAGGATAAATCTACTAAGGTGTAAATAGTAGAAGGATAGATAGTGAATATCTAAAATAAGGTTGAAGTAGTGAAACTTAAGCAGAAAGGCTCGAGTAAGAGCCTATATGATAGGTTAACCGGGAGTTTAAAGAAAACACATGTGTAGTGTTCATTATTAAGGGTATTCGATAGCGTACTATATGGGTGGTACGGAGTAGCTTACTTGTGAGCGTCGGGATGCGATGCGCAATATTTTTAAAGCATTGTTTGTACCTGGTAAACTTTTTTCGAATTTTGGGACGAAATTCTATTGTAAGGGGGGAAGTATGTAACACCCCATATTTTTGACGATTTAAATAATTATGTGATTAATTATTATTATGGGAATAAGTATGCGATTAATTATTGTTGTTGGATTAATTAAATTAAAATGTGAGAAATTAATTTGTTATTAATCCGGATTAAAATAATTATTAACTAGCGTGCCAAGGGTTAACACTTATTGTTGTGAACTATTAAATATTACTGTGTGATATGTAATATGGATTTATGATAATTGATAAATTGTCGGAAGTGAGAAATATGGCAGTTTGGTAATTTAAGTCTAACACGCGTGTGAGTCGTGTCGGGACTAATTGATTGAGATAAAAAAGAGAATTTATTTTTAGTAAGTTGTATGTTCATTTCGAGTGCGCCGTTGAGTCCGAAAGGGTCGAGATAGTCAAAATAGTATATCCGGGTGTTTAGTTTGGGTCCCGGGGCGATTTTAGGCCTAACCGGCACCCCGAGAAGGCATTATGGTAAATTGTATTTTTGGGCTAAATTAATGGACGAAAATTGGGATTTATTATATCAGAAAAGAAAGTCCATTAGGGTTAAGAAGTGACAGGAAGTTAGAACGGCCATGGAGGGTGTGAGGGAGAACCAAATTCCAAGAGAGAAGACTCATTTGGCATCACCTTGCATAACCGTGACCACCAACGCGTAGATCGAGAAGAGAGGAACGCGTATGTACCAACATCACCAACGGATCAGACCATCATATTCAAGGCAAGTGTTTATTACTTTTTTTCTTTTAGCAATAATCATGCTCATGTTAGTATAGGTGAAATTCATCATGATTTATATGTTAATTGGATGAAAATTGGAGATTTAAATTATGATTAAGGATTGGTTTAATTAGTGGTTGGAATTCCTTCATGTATGTAGAGGATTAATCACGGAATTTGATTATATATTGATGAACAAATCTGGGTTGATTAGGTTCTTCAATTAAAAATTTGGAAACTAGGGCTCATATGAATTAATTTGGGGATTCTATATATTTATGATGATTTATGACGAATTAATGATCCTAGGAGGTTAGGAATGATTTATAACCTGTTAGGTGTTGATGGGTATTGATGATGAGTTGTTGGGAATCGAATCTTAGAGGTTTTTAGGTTTAAAAATGGTGAAAAACGCTGAAGTTTGGTGAAGAAGACGAACAGTGCAATCTCGCGCGATCTCGCGCGAAGTGGTTCAAACGAGATGGGGATCTCACGCGAAGTGGTTCGAACGACATGTGGAAGTGGTTCAAATGACATTGGAAGTCGTTCTAACGACAATTCATTCTGGTTCGAACGATATGTCATTCTGGTTCAAACCACATGTCATTCTGGTTCAAACCACAGGGCGAATTTTTGGGAATTTGCTTAGAGCCCAGTTTGGAGTTTATTGGTTTATTGGAGTGAGAGAAACTACCAAATAGTAAATTCAAATAAGAAGGAATTTTGGAAAAAGTATGTGGGAATTAATACTTTAATAATTATTTCGGTATAGAGAGAATGTACCTTGGAGATTACGAGAGAGATAGTAATCTAATTATTTATACTATACATAGTAATGAGGTTAAAATACGTATGGGGAGCATATATGTAGGTTGGAGAAAATACCTATAAATTATAATAGGATGTGTGTATGCCTATTATGTGATATTATTATTAAGATCACTAATGGGTGATAACCCAGGGGTGCAAGAATCTTATAATTTAGTGCACTAATGAGTGATAACTCAGGGGTGCAGAAACTCTATTGTTAAGTGTACTAATGGGTGATAACCCGGGGGTACAAGGATGATTATTCTTAGGCGCACTAATAGGTGATAACCCGGAGGTGCTGGATTATTATTGATAGGCGCATTAATGGGTGCTTACCCGGGGATGCAAGATTCTATTGTTAGGCGCACTAATGGGTGATAACCCAGGGGTGCTGAATTATTACTGATAGGTGCATTAATGGGTGCTAACCCGGGGATGCATGATTTTCTGGATAGGTGCACTAATGGGTATTAGCCTAGGGTGCAGTGCAGGATTAATATATATATATATATATATATATATATATATATATATATATATATATATATATATATATATATATATATATATATATGGACTTGTGAATATTGCTACTGTGTGAAATTAGTCGACTTGGTAATAATAATAATCATTTCATTGCACCAAGTGGTCTTAACCTACGAGTGCAGGATTAGTGTATATATATGGGGATGATGAGACTATATATATGTATGAGTATACTTGGGTAACTTTCTATTTTATGAGACTAGTAGATAAAATGAAAATGAGAAGCGTAATAATCTTAGTGAATAAAATATTAACCATTCAAACGGTAAATAATGTAATTCAGTATGTGAGATAAACTATCTGAATAGCGTATTGTATGGGCGATACGGGAATACTACTTGTGAGCATAGTTAGTATTAGTATGGTTTCTGACTAGTTATACTGGGAGGTATAACTAGGGGGATATTAGATGTACGTTAGGCGTGCACAATAGACGAGAGGTGAGAAAATCATGTCAGAGTTCGATAACTAACATGCGTATAAGACTTATTTTAAGAACCAGTTTTAAATACTTGCTAAATCATTTTTTACACATCGGGCTCTGACCCGTTTCTTGTATATCTTCTATCTTTTGCTATATATATGTATTATATCAAGTGCTCAACCACAGGAGTATCAGATTTAGAGATTTGGATTGCTTGACGTGCTACAGCTGTTGTGGAAGCTGTAGGTCCTTGTAGTAGATGCATCTATCCTTTCCATTCAGTTTCATCTAGACTTCTTGTTTAGGGCATATGTCGCCCACTTCTAGTTCTTTCTTTAGAGATATTGTATTCAGTTTATTTTATGGTTTGGAGTTTTGAACTGGGAGGTTTTATCTAGTCTTATTTATTTCAGTACTTGATTCATGTTCAGTATTTATTTACGTTCCTATGTGTGGTGAATGGTTTATATTTTAAGATGGAAAGAAATGGACTCACTTGGTTTTATTAAATTGGAAATGTTTTGACACCTTGCTTAATTTTATATCAGGTGATTAATATGTTAAATTTTTTTTCGACAGTGATGCTAAGAATGAACCAACTGAATATCCTGTTTTAAATTGGTAGAGGATTGATCACCTTATATTTAATTGGGTGGGGTGTCACAAATGTCTTCCCATTCCATCAGGTCTCATGTTGCTGCTTAATAATAGGCTACCACCATATTAGCAGTTCCATAATGATGCACTAGAAGTGGATTCTTATTGACATATACAGAGGTAAGTGTAAAGTACCATCGCCCACCTGCTCGCCAATGATCCTACATAAGTAGTAACAGTCTTTGGAGACGTGTTGCACTCTCTGGTGCAAATCATAAGACTTGGCGTTAGCTTTGTTTGCTACTACTGGGATTTCCCCATTTGAATGAGAGGAACCTGCTATTCCTTCTCGTACCAATGTATGATAACAGTCCATTACTTCTACCACACTACAAGGCAGAGATAATGGGACATCATCTCCAAACTTCCTCTTGTTAGCAGGGTTGTTGCCTTTGAATTCGGGGCTCCCCTTGTTTATATTTAAACCTCCATCTACATAATTGACTGCTTACCTCCTCGAGACATGAAACCTTTTAGAAGTCAGAGCCACCTGCATCCTCCAATCTGAGGATCTAGGCTCGATTATCATGGTTATATTACTGGAAATTCAGTTGAACACTCTAAGGTATCATTTCTAATCTCATTGGCCAAATGGATCTTATACTCTTCCAGGAGCCCCTCAACATATATTTGTAACAACCTTGCCTCTGCCACATTTTCATAGACATCTAGTGCCCTCTCGCAAAAATGCTTAATTTATTGCATTATCTCTTCACCGATCTTTTGTACTTTCTGAGTCAGGTGTCTCAAAGTGAATTCATCCTTTGCTATGAAAAACTTTTAAAGTAACTGCCTATGCATTTCCTCACATGTGGGGATTTTGTTGAGCGTCAAGTGGGAGCACTACGTGCAGGCCTTCCGCTTGAGTGTCTTGGAGAACTCCCTCAACTTCATATTTTTTCCATTCCCATGCAATCCTAGGTATTCAACAAATCTTTTTACATGCTCCCTTGGATTTTCTCATTTGCCATTGAATTTGATCAATTTTGGTGGAACATACCCCTCTGGGCATGAATTTTCATTCACACTTTTTAGGTAGGGGTTCTACAACTCCTCATATAGATGAGAAGTTTTCCTCTGAGAGGAGGATAGTATGTTCTTTACTTCCTTTCTGTAATATCCTTGGAGGGAGACTCCTCCAAACTCGCATTCTTTACTATTGGTGAACTCAAAGGTGTTGGTTTTTGCTCTGGCACCACTTTTGGTGGTGGATCCAACCCTACTGTTGTTGCTGCTGCAGCAGCTTCCCCTCTAGAGGGGGCTGCTACTGGTGTTACACAACTTTGGCTCAAACCTGCCAAATCCACATTATTTTGTTTTAGAAACTCAAAAAAACATGCTCATTAGATTCATACATGTCAATGGAGAAAACAAGATTTGACCTCACCAATGGTTTTATTTATAAGTGAATACTAAGGATGGTTTGGGCCTTTTGGGTGCCAAAAACAAGAGGGAAAACTTAGAGGGATAAGGTCTGTAATGTACCTTTTGTCCCTAGTAGGTGTACAACCGTTTGTCCCATCTGACAAACGACACCTGGTATGAATCAAAGTCAAAAAGAAAATATCTCTCCTAATGGAGACAAAATATATGATTTGGTAAATATTTTTTAAACGGTAACTTGTTGTACAAACTTTTTAAACTTGAGAGTGGCCTTGAGGACCACTCTCTCTAAAATCATTTTGTAAAAAACTTATTTCTTATGAGTAACCTCTTGGCTACTCACCTCAGTTATGACTAAATATGAGTGTGTAAGGACTTGAGAGTGAGTCCTAAGGTCTCTCAACTGGTATTCTCTCTATCTTAAAGTGATAAGTTATTGAGGTTACTCAACAAACCTTGTCTCCAAGCTACCAAGCCAAAACTCCCAGGAGATTCCAACTGGCCTTTTTGAGCCCTTCCTGCTCAACTAGGCTACATGTACAAGAAAGTAAATATTAGTACTTTATTATTTTATGGGCAATAAATCTTGGGGAGGAGGCCACTTTAGGTGGACCTCGGTGTCATTTCGGTGGTAAGTTTTTGGGGAAGCGGGACCACTCTAGGTGGACCTCCTGGCCTTTCTTCCATTTTTGCGATATGTTAATTAGGACAGAGGGGGATGCTTGCCATGAGTCACCTTCCCTTGGACTTTTTTGTGTATTTAGTCTTGGTACGAGGAGCTTCTCGTGATGGGCCCTCCTCGTCCTCGCCTATTATATGTGGCCTTAGTCTTGGGAAGTAGGGTTGCTTGTGATAGGCCCTCCTCATCCTTGTTTACTCAATATGACTTGGGCTTTGGGACGAGGGGCTGCTCGTGGTGATCCCTTCTCATCCTTGCTTCATTTTTGTGTCTTGAGTTTTGGAATGAGGGACCCCCGTGGTGAGACCCTCCTTGTCCAACTAACCTTTTACCTTGGCCTCAACATCCTTTTGAGTGGGTTACTCGTAATGAGCCCCCCTCGCTATTGCCTTCTTTCTGTACCTTCAAACTTAGGACTAGCCCCTCTCGCTCCAAAATTTTTATTCATAATTTTAGGCAGAGGCACCCCCTTCATGTGGGCCTGCTCGCCAATGTATTTTTCTCAAGTGAATGAACAACCCTCTACAGGTAACTATAAATAATCATCCAAATATAAACAAACACTAATAAATAATAACTATCTCTGACAAAAAGAAACATGTCCATTTATGGGCAACATGCCCAAAAAGGAAAATACTGAAAATGAAATGCATCCTATCTAGATAGAATCGAACTGAGGCGGCTAAAACAAACCCGTAGCATCCACAGCTATTGGTCACAACAGCGTGAAAGATATACCCCCACTATTACTACTGCTCCGTCATCAAATCCCAAGGCTCAACCCTGGACAAGTGGTGGAAACTGGAGTAAGGTATGTGCAGAGGGAATTTTCGATGGAGCGGTATCTATCCTACTACTGCTTCTACTGCACATTTGGGGTTTTGAAGATAAGAAAATAAAATTGCGAGCGGGTCAAAGCTCGAAAATGTTTGAAAATATTTTGCAGGTATTTAAATTCTTTAAATAAAAACATACATTGTATTACTTCGTAATTAATTTGCTAGTTCCATTTACATGAGACTTAACTTTACCTTTCATCTATAGTGCACACCTAACATAATTATTTTATTATCCTAATTATACTACCCAGTCTAACTAGGACAATAACTGCTATCAAAGTTCATCCCGTTACTAATCACCATATTCTACCCTCACTGGGTATACTTTCATAAATAATAACATAGCTACACACGTGTTATAAATAGATATTCACACAAAATAATAACATAGCTACACCCATGCTACAAATAAATGTACACATCATATGTTGTATACACAAACATATATATCACTCTATATATACGTATAAACCGCATGCCCAAAGCCTGAACCTCGCGGATGCATCCCTCGTGTGCTATTGGGATCCAGGTATACCACGTACCACAACGGGGCCACCGAGTCAGATTCTCACCATCGAACTTAAATGTGAATACAAACAATGGAGATGATCATAAACATACATTCGGGGGTCGCAACCATACCACATCTCATTCAACTGGTCTCTAAACCAACACCTATCCAAACATATGGATAATGGCCACCAACAATACTTTGACCCCGGCAATCAATCCGACACCTGCTGATAAATGCCAAGGTGGACTACTCACTATGCCCAACTATCTAACAATAACACTATCAAGTAGGTATGTTCAACATAAACAAGCAGCAATCACACACACACACACACACATATATATATAAAGTACAGACTGTGTAGGAAAATCCCATAACGTACTAGTTTACCAAATCCCGAATTTCGAACCGAATTCCTGATTATATACATTAAGTTTCACTTATTTAAATTCTTGGTTCGTTTTACCCGAACCCATCTAATCTTCGGCCTAACACACGTACCAACCCCTAGTAATATTACCCAGTTGTCCTAACCTACCCCCGGAATCCCATACGTCTATTTACCAAGCCCTAATGAGTTAAGAAATTGCGCAACAAATTTTTTAGCAGGCCAGTAAACCAAACTGATTCGTTTGGCAGACCGAACCGATTCGGTCAAGCGAATCGATTCGCTCCCCGGTGAACTTATTCGGTTCTTCTTACTTGGGTTTTCACCTCTTAAACTCTCCAATGAGCATCCTAAGCCTTCCAAAACCTCAAATTGATTTCACTCATCATAATATAACTAACCCAAAACAATGTAACACCAAAATATACCCAAATCCATAATCACAACACAAGGATTTCTAAACATAGATCAATGCTAATAACTCAGAATTATTCAAACCTTTAAATTTATTAAATTCTAACAACCTATTAATATTCTCATGATCATAATCTTAAACCTAGATTAATATTATGAATTTTCCATCTATTCATCATCAATCATTCTCAAATAAAATCAGAGGTTAAACATAACTTAAATCTCTTCAATTAATTCTCAAAGTTTACATCTTTTAATCTCAGATTTATTCCTAATCAATAATTAATGTAATTAACTGCAGAACATGCAATCTAAAGCAAGTAAACACTTGCCTTATGGATCTGAATTTGAAGTCTCAATATATAGGAATGATTTAAATTCAAAGATGCTCTTCTCCTCTCTTATCCAAGTTCTCCTCTCCATTTTCTTCCTTAATTTCTTCTCTTAAGTTCTTGCTTAATCAGAATTATGCAGAGGCCAAAAGTGAGGTTGTCATCCACCTCTCTAAACCCCATATACTCCTCAATTGCACCCTCATCCCATTTTTAGATCAAACCATAGGTGTAAAAAGCTACTATATCCCCATGAGGCCCTTACGACATCTAAAAAGCTCCTGGGTCCCAACTATAACACCCGAGTAATTACTCTGGACTATTTTGACCCATTTTGAATCACCGATGGACTAAAAAAGTTATTCTGAGTCACCAACTAAAAATGCACCATCATTTCATTAACCGGGCTCGACATGTGCCTACAGTTCTTCGATGTAACTCTATTGATATAATATAATAAACCGTCTTTTTTTACTCATAAACGACAGATAATAAATCACATCTCTCTTTACTTATCACAAGAAAGTAAATAATAATAAATATTAATCCTTAACTCGCTTATTAATTTTACTGAAACCAATTTAATTTTCCCAATTAAATTATTAGTTAAATGCACACATGGAAATTAAATACTCATAAAAGTAAGGGGTATTACATTCTCCCCCCCCCCCCCCCCAATAACATAATTTCATCCCCAAAATTAAAACATACCTGTCACAAAGAGCTCTAAATAGTTTTCCCACATATCATCCTTGCGCTCCCACATCGACTCGGTAACATTGTGGTGTCCCCACTGTACACACATTAATGGTACCACCTTTGACTGAAGCTTCAGCACGCTATGGCCCAAATGGAAACATGTATCTCCTTATAAGATATATCTGGATGCAAGTCTATCTCCTCCAATGCTATATTATAGTACTCCACATCATCCTTAAGATACCTCCTTAACAATGACATATGAAACACATCATGAATCCACTATAAATTATCTAGTAAGGCGATCCCATAGGCAACCGACCCCACCCTCTCAATAAAGGGAAAAGGCTCTACATATCTAGCCTCCAACTTCCCCTTCTTACCAAATTGTATCAATCTCTTTACAGGATATTGAGAACACTTATCTAGGCTATCAATAAGTTAGGACTTATTTGAGTTGTGCAGCTAAAAGGTTCTTAAGATAATTTGGACAAAAAAATAACATTTTGTGTAATATTCAGTCTAGATTCAATGATACCTATATCCTATCCAAGACATCATCAAGGTCCCAATCAAAGTTCATTAAACAAGGTATAAGAATCTCAAGAATATCTGGTACGACGCACACACACCATGCAGTTCACTTGCACACACTTTATTTTGCACATTTTTGGTCTTGTATATGTTTGTTGCATTTTTATGTGGTGTTTTATATTTTCATTTTTGATATTGTATTTGATTAAAAATTGAAATTTGTTAATCTCTGAATATGTTTAAAAATTAATAACTTTTTTTTAAAAAAAATTGGAAAAATAACTAAAAATTATTTTTTTCATAAGAAAGGTGTTAAAATAAATTTTAGAATTAAATTTTGAATTTTATAATTTTTTTCTCATTTTAAAATTGAATTAAAACATATTTTAAAAATGTACATGTGTTTTAATTAAATCCTTTTTAATTAATATTTGAAGTGTGTTTCTTTTGTGAGACAAAACTTGTGTACTTTTTAACCATTAAATCTGTTTTAATACATGGCCCAAAAGCTTGATCCGCGTCATTTAAAATGAACCAGTCAAAATTATTGTAAGTAGGTACGATTTGAACCCTTGATTTTAGGGTATTCTCCAAGAAATCATCAGGGCCACACGTTTTGAAGCCATTATTTCAGTCGTCATATATATATTCGTCCTTACTCGTCATTTTTTGCCAAAAATATAGTGTAGTGAGAGAGAGAGCAACATTCACCTTTCTACCTAAAAGAGAGATAGAACAAGATAAATAGAGAGACCCTGATCGATCCGTTTAAAGAAGAAAATGAACCGATCTGGTCATCAGCGAATCGATACGGTATTACCCATCGGACCGGTCCGGTGGGGATAGTTTCTGATATTCAGCTCCAAATTTAGACTTTGACTCAAGTAAAACTCCTGATTTTTCATGATGTATTTTAATTAAAGTTATTTTTAGACATGGGGGGTTCAAATTAATAAAAAAAAATTAGTTAGGTTTTTAAAGAAAAAAAACTCTCTCACTTGTAGAAAAAACCCTAGTTTGAATATTGAATGTTCTAGTTCAGATCTAGATTACGGATTCATCGAATGCAAGTAGTTTCATTCCATTGATTTGGTTTCTTTCTCAATTAGTCAATTAATTGTCAGTTTCTAGCTATAGTCTCTAATTTCAAATTGTTCTTGTCAATTTATTCTGAAGCAGTCATGATTTCCAGCAGTATTAAATTTGGTTTTTATTTTCATTTAATCATGTCTGACTAAACCTCTCAGGGTTGGGGTGCATGAACCCCATCCGATGTAATTGACCAAAATAGGAAATAAATTTTTGAATTGAGTTTTAATGGAATCGTGTTGCGTAATTATCGCAATCGTCGTAGGACTTTTGATCTCGTTTTCCCTAGGTAACCTGGATGCTTAAGAGTGCGACGTGCGTGTTAGTTAACGTAACACTGCTTTATTCTTGCCTTTGATTTCATATGGTGCAGGATTCGTTCCTTCATATATGTGATGCTTAGGACTATAAAGTTCGGGTTCATTTAAAATTCTAATTCCGAAATCTAGTATCCTACAAGGTGAATTTACTAGGGTGTGGGGGATTGCAACCCGAACTATTATTCTTATTTATAGTTAATCCTTGCATCAATCTATCCTTTGCACTTAGTTTAACTAGATTAATTGAATTTCACTAGCATTTAGTGTAGTTAGTAGTTAATTTAAATCTGCATTTAGTTTGTAGTAAATCTCCCATTTAAAGCATCTTTTCGTTTCTTTTAGAGTTAATTTAGGGTTCTTCGTCTTTCCAAACATCATTACGATTTTCAGGTCCTATTTCCCTGAGGATTCGACCCCGACTTACCGAAATTATTACTTGAACGACATGCTTGGCCTTGAGCCTATATAGCACAAACACTAGATACAAAATTGTGGCCACATCAAGTTTTTGGTGACATTGCCAGGGACTTAGGTAGACTGTAGGTTAGATCGAATTAATCCATAATTTTGACAAAAATAATTCATTAAAAATCCAAAAAAAAAATTACTACATCTCTCAGAAGCCTGTTAATGCAAAATCCACAACGAACTCCTCAAGCCACTCCTATTCGCATTCACAAAAATTCGATAGTTAAGTACGATCTAGATAGCCCACACACTCCTGTTATTCCTCAATTTTTGGTTCCACCTCCTACACCTCCAAACTCAACAGCTAGTTACCAATCAGGTTACACTCCTAGCGTACCGAGTAAGGATACTGAGTCAGTTAGTGAAAGATGCATCACAGCACGGTAGCATAGGCACCGATGAGGAAGAGGTACCATATCGACCCTTGAGAGAATTCATGTACCCTGAGCAGTCAGTCACTCCGGGATGCATTTTTCTCCCATATAATGCAGGGAAATTCCATTTTTGGAATGGAATGATCCAAATACTTCCCACACATCATGTAATGGAATCGGAGAAAGAATATCTCCTCATTCGGGAGTTCGAAGAGGCGTGTGAGACCTTGAGTGATCAAACATGCACCAAAGATGTGATCCGCCTCAAGCTCTTCCCATTTTCTCTCTAGGATAAAGCTAAGACCTGGATATGGTCTTTACCTCCTAATTCGATTACATCGTGGAATGAGTTACAATCCAAGTTTCTTAAGAATTTCTTCCCTCCACACCGAACGAACTCCATTAAGGCTTAAATTTAAACCTTCCGACAATCAGAAAATGAGCCATTTGATCAATGTTTTGAGCATTTCAACAAGTTAGTTACTTCATGCCCTCATCATGGACTTGATAAACAATAAATAATTTCATTCTTCCATCATGGTTTGAACATCAACTCTAAACAACTTGTTGAAACAATGTGTGATGGCCCCTTTATCGACTTAGACGATAATGATGTTGAGCTTCACTTGAGGCATGTCGCCGACACCACTCAAGCATGGGATACAGCTGGCCCTAGCGCTCAGAATTGAACTCGCCAAGGAGCCACCACTCCATCGGCATTCGGTCTATTTAACGTCGATAACGATACCATGACGGATCGTCGACTCGATCAGATTGAGAAAGGCATGAGAGAATTACTCGTTGCACGAATAAGAGAACCAACTGACCCCATATACACCCCCATTGAGAAGGTATGTGCTATTTATGATGAGGGACATTCAACAGAGGAATACCTGATGATACCTTCTTATAAGGTTATGCTTCAAGAGCAAGTTAGTGGTGTAGAAGGACTTAAGGTTAATTTCGGTGCTCTGCACGAATATTCTTATAACCCTTTATGGAAAAACCACCCAGGTTTTAGCTATGGGAACATGTGCCCCTCCTCTACCTCCACACTTTCAATAAGCACCGCCTATGCAAAGACATGTGACCGCTCCACCTCCTCTAGCACCGTATGTCACTCCACTGCGGAGAAATCTCGAGGACACAATACACCAATTCATAAACTCCCAAAATGCAACTAATGCTAGATATGAGCGCATGTTCAACGACATAAATGCGAACATTTTGAAGTTGCAATCGTCGTAGAGTGTCCAAGAGAAGGGTAAATTTCCTTCTCAGGGACAAAGACCTCCCCAAGGTCAAACTAGTGTTACCTCTACTTCAACAGAACATCAAGAGCAATGTCAAGCCATAAACACCTATGTAGTGGGAGGGTTGTTGATTTATCACCTCCACCACATGACGCACCGAAAGATAAGGAGATTTTACCCGACACGAAAGAGGCTGAAGATGTCCCCTTGAAAGAGAGTGAAAATGAAGACACTAGTGAGCCCAAAATAGTAGTGAAACCACCCATCGCAATGTCATTTCCTCAATGGTTGGTTACTTCCCAAAAATTCAACCCCCGTGGTGATGTGATAGAAGTCCTTAAGCAACTGAAGTTGAATTTACCTTTCCTCGATGCCATCAAATAAATTCCTGCTTATGCAAAAGTTATTAAAGACTTATTGACGGTGAGGAGGGGGCTTAAGGTAAAGAAAAAAGGGTTTCTAGCACAAAATGTGAGCTCCGTTTTACTCAATGATCTCCCACAAAAGTTTAAGGATCCGGGTGCACCCACCATTTCCTGCATCATAGGAGAGAATCGAATCGGAATAACCTTACTCGATTTAGGGGCAAGCGTCAATATCCTCCCCTAATCCATTTATAGGCAACCTAATTTGGGTGACCTCAAGCCCACAAATATCACTCTTTAATTAGCGGATCGTACCGTGAAGATACCAAGAGGTATTGTAGAGGACGTGATAGTCCAAGTCGACACTTTCTACTTCTCGGTATATTTTTTCATTTGGGACACGGAGCCCTCGTTTGCCTCAAGTAACCAAGTTCTCATTATTCTTAGGCGCCCATTCTTAGCTACGACTAATGATTTGATTAACACTTTAAATGGGCATATGCAACTCACTTTCGGGAATATGACTTTAGAGACAAACATCTTCAACAAATCCCAACATGTGGGGGATGAGGATGATCTTCACGCAGTGAACCTTATTGATGAGATCGTCAAGGAGGACATAGAGGAAAATTATAGTGGAGACGCGTTAGAAGTTTGCCTTGTATCGAGAAATGAGAGTGAGGGAGCGTACACCAAATTTGAGAAGGAGATAGAGGAGTTGAGAGAGATTCTTGATGAGAGAGCGTCGGACGAGTACGTGAGAGATGTAAGTTGGGTTTCTAGATTTGAGGAAATACCACCGAGGGAGTCATGCACGGTTCCCTCTAGTGAAAAGTTCCTACCCTCGAATTAAAGAAACTACCCTCTAATGTCAAATATGCTTATTTAAGAGAAAATGAGACATTTCCTGTTCTTGTCTCATCTAGCCTAAATAAAGAGCAAGAGGTTAAATTGTTAAAAATTTGAGGAAGCACCAAAGTGCTTTTGGTTGGTGCATAGCAGATTTGAAAGGTATAAGTCCTTTGATTTGTACCTGTAAGAGGGGCTTGAAGATAATCTTGAGATTAGAGTTAATCCGCCCAGCTAATACAACAAACTCAGGGGAGTAAGGCAGCGATGCAACTCAAAGCGATGCAGCTTAGTAAGGCAGTGAGGCAGCTCAAAGTGATGTAGCTCAGTAAGGTAATGATGCAGATCAGTAAGGCAGTGATGCAGCTCAAACGATGCAGCTTAAGCGAGGTAGTCCAGTGTGGCAGCCTAGAGGGATCTCCCAGCGAAGAACTTGGCCGATAAAGCTGATCCTTTACCCCTATTATTCTACTTAGTCTTGTTGAATATTTTTATTTATAATAACTATGAGTTGTAACATTATAATGATTTTTTAATGTGATATCGAACGGTACTCGCGAGAGATTAGGCTTGCCAAGGCCTGGGAAAGCTTTCATGCTCTATCGAACGACCTCGCCATGGGAACTTCAGAGGGACTTGGTTTGGAGGATTGAGAAGTGAGTCACCATTGGGTATTGTCCTAACCATCTTAGATACACCTGGTAAAACACCAAAAGACCTTGGCCGTGGAACCTTGGGCGGAGCAGCCTTGAGTTCCATCGGGCGTTGAGTTGTGAACCAAACAACTCTTCACTTAATGACACATATACTTTATGTGATGTCACTAGCTATCTAGGCAATGTCAAATCTGCACTTGAGTAAACCACCGTGGTATTTAGGGTTGTCAGATAGTTGGTGCGCCACCTCTGTGACGACAGCCCCCTGACGCACAGTGATTGGGCAAAAGGCATGTCTTGGCATTTAATGTTCATGACGTGGAGCTGACTAGTCCATCATGCATTTAATGTTTGTGACATAAAGTATGAGGGATGTCTTTCATTGTTATTAATGATTGAGCCATCTCGGGAGTGGTGTGGGGGGGTTATTTATTGGCCTCAACCACTTCTCAGAGGAGAGAGTTCTTTTTTAGAGATTTTTGGATAGAGAGAGATTATCATCAGGGAGAAAGAAGTTATTGCAAAAAACAGAGCTTATACTAATCTACCATTGTCATTTATTATTGGATATTTGATTTTAATATTTTATTGGAGACCTTTGAGAGTTTGTGTGTTTGGTTGCCTGCCAAGGTGTATCTAGGGTGCTTACTTCTCTCTCCATCTGAACGAGTTACTTCCTAGTTCATTATTATCTTTTGAGTTATGCATGAGAGATTTGTGAGTTCAAACTGAATTTATCTTCACTAGGTCATGATTGTGTGTCTTGTAATTAATCAAGAGTGTCCATGGTTAACTTACCATTACCATAATCAAGAGGGGTTATGCCTCTATCTAAACTACCATCTTACAGTACCCATAAAATCCACCTTGAGGAGGACGTGAAGCCCTCGAGGGAAATGCAAAGAAGATTGAATCCTACCATGAAAGAGGTGGTGAGGGCAGAAATTATTAAGCTGTTGGATGTTGAGATTATATGCCCAATCTCGGATATCAAATGGGTGAGTCCCATACAATTTGTCCCGAATAAGTCAGGAATGACTGTGATTGAAAATCCTAAGGGTGAGATAGTTCCCCACCATACCACGACCGGGTTGCGCATTTGCATTGATTACCGAAAACTCAATGCGGACACTAGGAAAGACCATTTTCCCCAACCATTCTTTGATCAGATGCTAGAGAGAGTAGTGGGACACCCTTATTATTTCTTCCTAGATTGTTATTCCGAATATAACCAAATAGAGGTAAATGTTCTAGACCAAGAGAAGATGACTTTCACATGTCCTTTTGGTACATTTGCCTACAAGCGTATGTCATTCGAATTGTGCAATCCACCCGCGACCTTTCAAAGGTGCATGCTAAGTCTCTTTGCGACATGATTGAGAGAGAACTTGAAGTATTCATGGATTACTTTAGCGTTTTTGGCACCTCTTTCGATCTTTGTCTAGCGAATCTTGAGAAGGTACTTGCCCGTTGTGTGGAAAAGAACTTGGTGATAAATTGGGACAAATGACATTTTATGGTCACCGAGGGAATAGTTCTTGGCCACATTATCTCATCCAAAGGAATTGAAGTTGATAGAGCTAAAATAGATATCATATCCGAGCTACCCCCACTGAAATCGCTAAAAGACGTGCGTTCTTTATCTTAGGCCACGCGGGGTTTTATAGATAGTTTATTAAGGACTTCAGCGCCATCGCTAGGCACTTGAGTAACTTTATTATGAAGTACACCCCATTTGAGTGGAATGAAGGATGATAATGTGCTTTTGATAAATTGAAAAGCATGCGTGTTTCCTCTCCCATTATGCAAGCTCCGGATTGGTCCTTGCCATTCGAGCTTATGTGTGATGTGAGTGATTTCGCAATAGGGGATTTTTAGGCCAAAGGAAAGAAAAGAAGGCTCATGTTATCTACTACGCTAGCCAGATTTTAATTGAACCACAACTCAATTACTCCACCACAGAGAAAGAATTGCTATCAGTAGTATTTGCTCTAGAGAAGGTTCATTCCTAACTCATCGGTTCACCCATTACTTGCTTCACCGACCACGCGACTTTGAAATACCTCCTCACAAAGAAAGATGAAAAGCCACGTCTCATAAGGTGTATCCTACTCCTACAAGAGTTTAATAACTCCATTAAAGATAAGAAAGGAGTAGAAAACATCGTTGCCGATCATTTATCCCAGCTTTTATCCGACATGCCTAGCGTTCCTATACCCATACTCGAATATTTCTCGGATGAATAACTTTTGCCACCTCGTCTCTCCCCTGGTTTGCGGACATAGTCAATTATATTATCATGGGAGACGTCCCTCCCGATTGGACACTACAAGGGAAGAAGAGCTTCATTAACGACGATTTTCTTCCCGATAATGGTTTTCAATTTTCTCATTTTCAAGCATACGCAAACCCTCATCGAATGTCATTGGGTGAGGTGCGGATTCTTGTACATGCGAACTTTGAAAACTATTGTCCGGATGACTATCAAAATCTTTAACATAAGAATTTTGAAAGAGATAGATTTTCGCTTAAAAATTCTTATCATAAGGATCTTGGAACCCAAAATCGAAATAATCATTCCCAAAATTTTTGTAATCCATACTTTGACTTTCGTAACACTCACCCAATGTCAATTTAGATGTTGAAATTTTTTAGGCTTGTAAGTATTGACCAAAAGTCATAGGTTTATGGGGATTTTGAGAATTATCATTAAGATTACCCGAAAAATTGGAATAAGACATGTTTACCATAACAAAGGCTCGAGATGACAAATTCCACAAGATATGCGCGAACAAAAAATTCAAACGGTTCTTTGCGCTCAAATGTAGAAGTCCTGCAAAGAATATTAGAAAAAAAATACAAATAAAAAGAAAATACCACGAAATACTAAATCAAATAAATTATGAAACATCAAGTCCCCAACAACGGCGCCATTTTGATTGAGGGAGAAAAGTAGCACGTGTCAAAACGCTGATCATTGTTTTCTGTTCACCTCCTCAATACAAAATCCTAAACTTATGACTACACTCAAAAAGGGAGTATAGAGTCAAAGTTCGGGTATCGAAAAATCCACAGAGACTAGTGCTAGAGTTTATTACGTCTAATACTCCTAAAATAAAGATGCAAAAGATAATTATCTACTAAAAGGAGAAAGCAAAAGATAAACTAGGCATGGGTTAAATTAAACTAAGATTAACAAAAGAATAAAAACTATAGGTTGCGACTAATATCCTCACATCGGCTTAACACGTATAAATGGTTACATGGTATTACGTATTCATTAAGATCGGGTCTTATTTCGGCATAAAAGCCTAATAAGATTTTGGGGTCAATAAATATCTCGAGAATTACACGCGAAAGGTCGTAAATACGGAGAATGCATGATATATCCCGTTAAATCTCCTAGGCGTACTAACTAGAACAAACCAATCAAATTAAATACGTAAAATCCATCACCAAAGCAAAGCAACACGTTAAACACGAGGCGAGTTCCGTCAATCACAACCTAGACTAATTTAGCTAGAAAGCGTGGTAAAAACACAGTAAATAAACACAGAAAAATACACTAGAAAGCGAGTAAAGAAAGCACGTAAATAAAGCAAGAGAGATAAAAAAATACCAAAAATGGAAACTTGGATTGATAGAGAAGATGATGAATAGTGTTTTATACAACCACAAATATGTATACCCACTATACAAGCAAACCCGAGGACGGAGAAAATGACACACCTTATAAAATCTCCAAACCCTAACTATCTCTAAAAATGAATAAAAACTAAGTATATGGCTTATTACAACAAAAATCCCTATATATAGTATGTTGGGAGAAAAGAAAAGAAAAAAGAAAAGAAAAGGAAAAAGTGCCAAAAATCAGGCAGGGTCGATCGATCGACCCTAACAGTCGATCGATAAATCAAGTAAATACCTACAAAAGCCCAATTATACCTCATATAGCATGTTAACAATATAAAATAGAGGTTTTCTGGTTAACGGGCATAAATATAGAGATTAACCACCCGAGGGGGCTAAAAATGCGTAGGTTCGAGGGTATAAATATACAATATTTGATACGAATCAGCTCCCCCATTCATCAAGATGTGGTTGAATATACATTCATTGATGCTTGTTGTCACATATAGTGTCCTATTATGAGGATATCTAAACGATTTGTCTGCCTTCGAGAAAGTAACCTCTGAGAGGAATTTTCTAACTAGCTTAGCCATTGCCCCCTTCCATTGCAAATTTGGAGCCATGTTTTTCTTAGCAACCTCCAAGATTGCTCGCATGACCTCTAGTCAAGACTCCTCTATAAAAAACTAATTAAATTTTTGTGATCATGATACCACTGTACATTCCACCCATGGGTCCACTTGTTCTTCCTCCATCTCATGAACCTCTTCCACATCTATGTATGCGGATTCATCGTACACTATCCTAGCCTTCACTATCCCTATGGAACAAGCTTTTATCTACCTACTTAGGTCATCGATCGAGCTCCATTCACTTTATGTTTCATCTTCCAGCGTCAATTGAGACATCTGGAACAGACCTTCTTCCACAAATTCTTCAAAGTCTTCCCCACAAAGCCAATCTAATTCTCTCAACCGTTCTGCCTCCTCATCAAAGGCGCTAGCCATGTTTTCCCCATGTACTTGCAAATGGTTGTTATTTATATTTATTTTTGGCAACTGGATATCTCCTCTCTTGACATGATTGTCTATCAGCCTTCGTAATGAAAAACACTTGCCAGTTAGGTGCCCACCTCATTGTGGATTATGCAGAACATTAAATTTTCCCTGTCCTCTCACGTGGTAGGTGTCGTGTTGGCCTCAATGGCCCAACATATTTTATCACGGACCATGAGATCGTAAGTCTTAATAACCTACTTGACTATGCAAGGTATCTCTCGGGGATCATCTTTGCTATCGAATTTCCTCTTACTACCTCTATCTTTTCCTTTTTGGCTGCGAGTTTCGCCTCCCTGTCTTCTATCTTCACATTCAGTGTAGTTTACATGAAGTGGTTGTCCCCTCCCCGAGCAACCTGTTGGTTTTAGTAGCAAACTTGACAATGATGGTGGTACTAGTAGTGGATTTATGACCAAATCAATGTTCCTCGCAGACTTTAGAAAAGCAATGAATGTACTTTCTCGAGTTTCATTTATCAAATGGCATATATATTCGGGTAACAAACCCTCTTCATAAATTTACAAGAGTTTATTTTCCCGTGGTTTCTATCTCATATCTAGAGAGCTCTCACAGAACCTCCTGATGTACTCCACAACATCCTCGTCGGGCTTCTATTTTTCTCGCACTAGTTGTGTAAGTGTAAATTCATCCTCTGCCAAGAAGAATTTTTGTACAAACTAAACATGGAGATCTTCCCAAGTGGCCATGCTACCTGACGCTAGATGGGAATACCACATGTACAAGTCTTTTCAATTAGATATTATGAGAATTATCTCAACCTTAGCCTATTATTATTGCAATGGGCCCCAGGGTTTTCAACGAACCTTTTAACATGCTCCTTGGGATTCCCCCCCCCCCCCCTTTTCCTATATACTTTAAGGATATGATTTTATTAATGTTGTTATCAATTCAGTAGTCGTATACCGCTACAACCATCGAAGAATGTTCAAGATCATACATTCATCGAGATGAATACGAATATCAAGCTTCTTCAACAATTAAGCCTCCACGAGATAAATTTGGTAAAGTTTGTGTATTTATACCTTAGCATTTCACTTAGAATATTGGCATATTTTTCATCAAATATTTTAAAAGTGTTGGAGAGAAGTTTTTAAGTTTCGTCAAAATAATTTTTCCAAGACTTAAAGACAAATTTTAAGAAATTAAAAAAAATAAAAAGGGTTTTTCTGTAGCTCGTTCGAACGAGATACAAATTCGTTCAAACGACCTAGTATCTCGGGCGAAGCAGTCGTTCAAACGACAAAGCTTTTCGTTCGAACGACATGATGAGTCGTTCAAACGACACGTTGCCTTAACGTTTTTATAAATAGGCTTTTCCAACTCCATTTTTCATAAGAAGACCTGGGATTTTAAACAGATACGAAACTAGTTCTGCAGAATTCTTTAGTCATCTTTTTTAAGGAGTTTAATCCTTTTTGTTTTCAATTCACAAAATCCCAATGTTTATATGAATTGTTTTGGGACCCAAGAACATATTTTTCTATTGTTCAACCTTTGTGGAGTTCATCTATACACCTGAAGACTGAGGTCATTGAGGTTCGTTGCGTGTGGATCTTTGCTGAAGATTGGACTGCGGTTCATGTGGGTTCGCTGTGTGGAATCCATTGTTGACTCTAGGCTACGTATCGATGTAGGTTTGATGAGAAAAACTTATTGCATATTTTATTATAATTCGTGTAAGTTTCAATTTACAAATTATAGTGAAATAAAAGGTTTTGCCATTCGGGGATTTTTCCTAAATTCTGCGAGTTAGCATATTTGTGTTTATTTGACATACGCACACACGTAGTTGTATGTTTAAGGGTTGAATTGACTTAGTTTAAAAATTGACTCTAATTAAATAAGTTTGTGGTTGGAATGTGCGCATTTATTCAAATCGATATTACACACGGCGTTTCAAAAATTGGTATTAGAGCTTTTTAAAGTGAGTGCATACCCTCTTACAAATTGGTATTAGAGAAGGTTACACTAATTTATCGAGTAATCCTTTTTCAAAAATTTGTGTGATATTGATTTTTGAAAAATCTGATTTTTAAAAATTTGTCACAATGTTTCCAAACAAAAACTTATATAATCGGTTGCTAATTTTTTACGGGACTAATTATACTTACTGTAAAGCCCACATAAAATCTCATTTAAAACAATCAATGAAAGAGTTTGGTTAGGGTATGAAAGAGGCTGGAATCCTCCCACTCTCATCGCAAATAATACCACGAATTTAAAATATGTGTCAGACTGGACTGAGGATGAGTTTAGGTGGAGCACTTATAATTCACGAGGGCTTAGTGAAATTTCTAGACACGTCACCCCCGACGAGTTCCAATGTATTATGGCATGTACCACGTCTAAAGAAGTGTGGAATGTTTTAAAACTTACCCACGAAGGCACTAACGTGGTTAAAGGGTCTAAAATTCAAAATTCGACCACTCAATTTGATACAATCACCATGCTTGAGACAATGTGTTTTAATAACTTTTATGCACGTTTATCTGATATTGTCAACACTAGTTTTAATCTTGGTGAGGCTATACCTGATGCACGGGTGGTTAAAAAGATTTTAAGACCGCTGCCAAAATGTTTTATCCCTAAAGTGACTGATTTGAATACCTTAGGTAATTTGAGTCGTCTGAAATTAGAAGAGTTGGTAGGAGACCTCCAGATGTATGAAATTGGCATGTTCCTCAACACTATCAAACCTAAAGATAGAGGGATAGCGCTTAAATCCCAGTCTAGGAAGGGAAAGAAAGTGTCCACGAGTGATAAGAAAAAGAAAGTGAAATTTTGTGAGTCCGAGTCTGATTTTGATATGGCCATGCTTGCAAAGAATTTTAAAAAGTTTCTCAAGTTTTCAAAACAAAATTCTTCGAGTAAAAAGTTTTTTGAGAAAAACAAAAAGAAAGATAAGGACCAAGAAAGAAGGAAAGAGAAAAAGGGTGAGGGAGATTTAGAAAAAGTGACATGTTTTGAGTGTGAGGGCAAAGGTCAAAAGTCATTTGAGTGTCCCACTAGACTTAGGAGAGAGGAAAAGAAAGTTGTTATGCCAGCCACCCTTAGTGATGTGAGGAAGATGTGAAAGATTCTGGGGATGAGTCTTCACAAGGAAAGTTTTTTGCCTTTTTATCTAGTCACAAGAGCACACCTAGCGTGTCCCACCATGATGAGGACACTTGTGTTTATGTTTTGAGTGAGGGGGAAAGTGAGTGTGAAAGTGGAGATGAAAGTGAACTCCAAAAGGCTTTTAGTGATTTACATCCCGAGACCTTGAAAACGAAGAAATTGAATAAGGAACTTAGTCTTAAGGTGATTGATCTGGAGAGAGAGAGAGAGAGAGTTTGAGGTGTTTGAGGAAAAATCAAGTCTACTTGAGAAGGTGATGGTTTCTTTGAGCGAGCAATTGATTGCTTTAAATAAGGAAAAGAGTGAACTTATAACCCGCATGTCACAATTAGAGAAAGATCTTAAAGGTTCCCTCGAGGTTAAAGTCACTCTAGATAATGCATCTAAGAAGGTAGGAAAGATGGTTCTCAATCCTAATTTGGGTAATGGTGAGAGTTTAGTAATAGGTCATGACAGTGCATCCACTTCACATGCAGCACCTAAGCTTTAAAGTTTGTTATTGATCCACATGGATCTCGACCCGACCCTCCTAGGTGTCCCGTACCTATTAGGAGAGCACATAGGATACTTTTTGAGAGATGTGTACCTAGGCCTATTTATGTTTGCACATACTGCAAAAAGAGAGGACACCGTAGAGAGCTTTGTTTTAAGTTGGGTTATGCATCACATTTTTCTACTACAAGTGTTCATTCACACATAGCCACACATGATGCTCCATATGACTACACGAGAGAGTTTGCACATATTAGGGAGAAGGTAAAGTTTTTGGTTAAGACTTCACATGACTTGATGGAGGTTTTTCATAGGATGTCACCATCTTTGGAAAACTGCACCGCACCTACCGGTTGAGGTCTAGACTTATTTGCTAGCATAGGATGATTTACATAATGATATTTTTGCTTATTCCTAGTATGTATTATTTTTGTATTTATATTTCCATTTCATTATATTTTTCAAAAAATCAAAAAGATTTTTGTTTTTGAATTTTTTTGAAAAAATATAAAAAGATTTTCATTTTGAGAAAATTTGGAAAAACACAAAAAGATTTTTATATTTTGTTTACACCATATATGAATGGACATTTAGGATGACCAAGTCACAACTTCATTCCATATCCATGTGGCTGTTTGATAGTGTTTGAATATGCGTCATCATTTAATTTTGTGCTTTATAATGTGTGGAGTCATTAAGATGTAATTTGTGATTACTACCTACATGTTTGACTCATATTTGCCTTTAATGCACACTTGCACGAATTTTTTTTATTATCATACTTGTTTGTCACATGTTGGTTAGAGTGTTGTCATCTCAATTTTGTCTTTAAAACAAACCAAATGCGATAAAACTTGACAATGGAAGTAGTGCATGTAAGAACCATTTACCGTGAGGATTTAATTGCAACAACATATTATGAGTGTTCACTAAAAAAGGCTACAAGAGTGTAAAATTGACTCTGCGTGAAAGACACCATTTGAAAAGAGCCCGAAAAAAATAAAAGGCAATAAAAAGATAAATATGCCAAAATGGGCCATTTAGTTTAGATCACCTCAAGAAAAATAAAGATTTATTATTTATGAGGGAGTTTGGATGGAAATATAAATAAACGGGTTTGCACGTCCTGACAGCGTTTTGAAAAAGAATTACATTGTTTTAGACGTTATTGGTGTGAGAATCACTTTTGACTTTGATGTGTTGATGGATTGAGTCGATGTCATTTAAATTCAATACTATTTGACACCTAAGGACGAATTTGAGTCCATTCGTTAGGAGTATCCATATTCATCGTGCACATATGTTATAAGATTGCATTGATATTCCTATTGAATTTGTTTACACCCATTCAGTCCGTTTCCACGATTTGGTTATCTTAGTGAAAATTCATGGGGTGTGATTTTTGTAAAAACATATTTGCATTTTTGTTTGAAAAAATTGAAAAATTAAAATAGTTTTTGGAATACTTTTGAGTATCACTTTGTGATAGTAGTTTGTTCGTCGCCTTAATTATCGTGACAACTCCATGCTTGATTTGTTTCTTCGTTTTCATGTCTATTTCGGTAAAATAAAAAGGGAGAGAACGAATTATGAATTATGAGGGAGTTTTTGAATTATGGGGGAGATTTGAGATTTTATACTTGTTTTGGATTATATTTATCTCATTATAAACTCGATACGTCACAAGTTATTTGCTTTGTCTCATGTGTATAGGTAAAAAGTTGAAGATTATTGGAATGCACACCCTGATGATAAAATCTTAAAGATTTGATGTTGAAGATTTTGATGAAACGTTTTGAGACCTACATGTTTAGTATCTCTTCATTTTGTGTTCATGAGGGTATTAGATTTGTATAGATATTTTGTATTTGATAGTTTGGATGTTTTTATTTTGTACCAGCATAGACATGTAACACCCCCCACCCCGGGGAGAGCGGAGCGGTACTCGATAAAACTAACCCAATGCACAATCAACAAGGTATAAAGCATCTAAATAAATCCCACAATATAAAAAATTCCACTAATCTCAATTCTCGAATTAAATACAACAAATGTCTCTTGAAAGAATATAACTATCTATCTCGAAATAAAATAAATTGTAAATGCTCTATACAATAAAATAAATACAAATCTTCTTATATTGTACTCTCCAATATTCTTCCAAAATAACCAAGCTAAAAATCAATCTCCAATTAGTCCATAGTGCCCAAATCCGCGCTAACCTGCCACTAAGAAAAAATATGGGGAAGTACACAATACGACAGGAAAGATGCTCAGCAAATATTAGCGGTGAATAAAGCGTAACAATACGAGTACAAATATTCAAATCAAATGCATATCTCATAAGAATTTATATCAATATAATTTCTCAACAACACATTAACCGGGTCACCAGGCCTCACCATACCGCGCCATACTTTATCAAGTAGCCGAAAATTGAAATCTTGACGGGTGCCCAACCTCCGTGCCATATTAAAATCTCATGACACC
This sequence comes from Sambucus nigra, assembly GCA_949130495.1. Lineage (NCBI taxonomy): Eukaryota > Viridiplantae > Streptophyta > Magnoliopsida > Dipsacales > Adoxaceae > Sambucus > Sambucus nigra. Next base: position 657,282,473 of record OX422213.1, on the reverse strand, counting down.
ATGCTCAACACAAATATAATACCACATGAATCAAATCAGATTCCAACAATAAATTTTTAGATTTCCAAATGAATTTAGCAATTCAAATATGAGTTCAATAATCACATGAAATTAAAGGAAATAATTCTCGAGAGATTTAAAGAGAATATTGTGTAAAACTCCATATCTTAAATCGACATAAGAAACCAACATGAATCTTCCCAGAAACTCAGATTAAACCATCAAAATCATCTTACAAAGATCAACAAATCATCTCCAAGATCCAATATCAAAACAACCCCAAGAACACCTCCAAATCTCAGGTTGAATGCATAAATATAAAAATGAGAGGAATAAAAATATGTTTGCTGCATATTTTTGTGCCAAAAGTTTGTTCTCAAATGGTCACCCATGACCCATTTTTATAAGGAAAAAAGAATAGAGTTTAAACCAAAAAAAACTCTTCAAAATACTTCCAGTGCACGAAAACTGAAGGAGTCGATCGATCGATTCCTAGGAGTCGATCGATCGATCACTCAGAAAAATTGATTATGCCAACTTAAAATAAAACCAAGGGATAATTATTTAAAAATCATTTAAAAATTTGTTTTAACTCCGATTGAAAATCTCGCCTTTAAAAATAATTCTCAACATTTTTTAGTAAGAAAAATAATTAAATCAAAAAATCTTTATTTTCCTCTATATTTTTAAAATACCCCAAAAATTACGCAGGTTATTACAAGACATATGGGGAGATTTTTAAGGACATAATTTTATGCATGTCCATTATTAATTTAGTATGTCGTATACCGCTACAACCGTCGAAGAATGTTCAAGATCATACATGCATCGAGACGGATCCAAATATCAAGCTTCTTCAACAATTAAGCCTCCACGAGATAAATTTGGTAAATGTTGTGTTTTTATTCCTTAGCATTTCACTTAGAATATTAGGATATTTTTCATCAAATATTTTCTAAGTGTTGGAGCGGAGTTTTTAAGTTTTTTGTCAAAATAATTTTTCCAAGACTTAAGGACAAATTTTAAGAATTAAAAAAAATAAAAAAGGGTTTTTCTGTAGCTCGTTCGAACGAGATACAAAGTCGTTCAAATGACCCGGTATCGCGGGCGAAGCAGTTGTTCAAACGACAGAGCTTCTGGTCCGAACGACATGATGAGTCATTCAAACGACGCGTCGCCTTAACATTTTTATAAACAGGCTTTTCGAACTCCGTTTTTCAAAACAAGACCTGCGATTTTAAACAAAGATGAAAATGCTTCTGCAGAATTCTTTAGTCTTCTTCTTTAAGGAGTTTAATCCTTTTTATTTTCAATTCACAAAATCCCAATGTTTATGTGAATTGTTTTGGAACCCAAGAACATACTTTGATTTTGTTCAACTTTTGGGGAGTGCGTATTTACACCAGAAGACTGAGGTCATTGAGATTCGCTGTATGTGAATCTTTGCTGAAGATTGGACTGCGGTTCATGTGGGTTCGTTGCGTGGAATCCATTGATGTCTGTATGTCTATGTAGGTTTGTTGAGGTAAACTTATTTCAGATTTCACTGTAATCCTCGTAAGTTGCGATTTACAAATTATAGTGAAATAAAAGGTTTTAACCTTCGGGAATTTTGTGATTTAGCATATTTGTGTTTGTTTAATGTATGCACACACACATAGTTGTATGTTTAAGGGTCAAATTGACTTAGCTTAAAATTTTACTCTAATTAAATAAGTTTGTGGTTGAAATTTGCGCATTTATTCAAATCGATATCGCACACGATGTTTCACAAATTGATATCAGAACTTTTTAAAGCGAGTACATACCCTCTTACATATGCTTTTCGAAGATAGGTGGAATATACTCCACTGGATAGGGTTCGTTATTGTACTCCTCTAAGTATGGAGTACGAAAATCGTCATATATCAAGGAAACTTCTACTCCTACTTTAGAGGCTACCATCATCTTAGAGAGCTCCTTCTTCATTTCCTCCATAATAGGGGGATGAGGAATACACTGCGGAGGAGCCACCATCATTGGAGCCACGATGGGTGGCGACATTGGCGTGCCACTACCTGGACAAGCAACATAAGTCATGGCTACCAGAGTGGCACCGTTAGGATTGGTTTGGGTGGTTCCTCTCATAGAAAAGGTTGGGGAATTTAGTGGTGGGATTAGTAACTCCTACTGAAATAAAAGGAGCTTGTAGTACTTCCAGTAGTGTTACGAAGGGACTAGGCCCTCTTGTGACTCCTACCACCGCCTGGGCGCCCGAAGTCTTAATAAACTCCGTGAAGAGGCTCATCAGCCTCGTCATTTGCATCGGACCTATGTCAGCCGCTACATTAGTGGCAGGCAAGCTAGCCTCCGCATGCCCTGCTCGCTCTCCATCCGGTAAAACCGTGAGACCGCCTTATTCCTCCCATTACAGAGCATCAAAATCAATGTTCTTTGCCACATTATCATTAGCCATATCTCAAAAGAGAATACCTCCCCACCGGAGTAGCCAAATTTTAGATGTGGGTTCTTTAAATACAGTTAGTATCAAATGAGGCGTAACCCCTTATCAAGATGATGATTAGAGCTAAAGAACAGTTATAAGTGACAATAAATGCAAGTTAGAGGTTAACAATTTTCAATATCCAAACTCCTGTATTAAATAATTCTTTACAGCATAAATGCTCTAGGAGTGCAATAAATAGAAGGAACCCCACATGTAACTTGATTGGAGGAAGAAGGAACAAGCACCTCTGGTGCAATAAAGGCAAGGTAGTAACCTTAAACGCGGTAAGTGCTCAATAACGGTATCAATGGAGTAAATAAGGCGATCACACAATAAGATGGTCTCATAGTAAACTCTATTATATAAGAAGATTTTGGAAGCAATTCTAAGTTAAAATTGTGATCCTAGAAAAGACACAACTTTGGAGTATTTATATGGGGGCAAGGTCACTTTGAGTGACCTTTCTTGCATTAAATGCGCCTAAGCCCTTTAATGCTAATAGTGCACATTAATAAATGCCAAAGATGTTGCATTAAATGCATAGGATATGATATTTTGGCGAGAACGCTCTTTAGCCTATCAGAGGTATGGCAGGATTTAATGGGATGGGATGTGTCAATATAAACTTCCCATAAATGTTAGATGATATGACGTCATAGAGTTGGTAAATAGTAATCTGTAAAAGGTGTATTGTCACGTCACTTGGAAAGGTGATTGATCGAACGAAGGTTGCTCGGCTGATGATTGCTCGAGCAACTTGTAAACTGTATGTGATGAACAAAGGCTAAGTTTCGGACCACTATTAGGACTGAGATCCCTCGAGGAGGTTCCTCGGTAGATGGTAGCTCGAGCATATATTTAGTTATGTTTGTATAAACCAAAGGTTTTGCCTAAGTACTCTAAAGGGGTTGGTATTTCCAATGTTGCGTTGCTCCCAATCCTCCAAGCTAAATCCCTGCGAGTACCCAAGATGAGCTTGCCAGACATGGTCCCTTGAGGGTACCGATCAACCTCACAAACGTTACAAAGTAAACTTAGTATTTACAAGGAAAACTTGATACAAGTACATCATTATCCCTAGTACAACGTGCGCGTTCTATATTCCTCAATTGGGCTTGATCTTTATGGGAGATCCATCGAGCAACCTTAGTCCTGCGTGAATGACCATCTTTGATCCTTCATTTGTGCAGTGTTTGTTTGCTAATCATCTTTGAGCTTGGACCTCCCTCTACAGGCCTTCTAGCCCCATAAATAATCCTAAAAAATAATCCTTAAATATAATCCTCAAAAGCACAAAAATAAGATTTAGGGACTGCCAATGAACTCAAACGCACATAAATAAGATTTAGGGACTACCAACGAACTCAAACGCACATTTGATGTCAAATATATCTCACTATTAATGGGAGATGAGCTTTATCTTTATCATTGATATTGTTATACTCGATAAGATCATTTGCAACATAATGTTACACTACACACCAAAATGCGCCTTTAGTAATGGTATTTTACCCTTACGAAAAATATTAGTAATGAAAAATTTTCGTTAAGAAAAAGGCGTGGGGAACAAAATTAGTATCAGAATTTACCGTTACTAATAATAACGGTAAATTCTGTTACTAATTCTGTTCCCCACGCCTTTAATAACGGTAAAATTTTGTTACTAATTCTGCATTTGCCAACAGTATTGTACTGTTATTAATTTTGATTTAGTAACGAACTTTTGTGTTACTATTTTAACCTTATTACACCCTTTTTATAACACTTTTGTCTGATTTTGAAACGGTAAAGATCTGTTAGTAATATTAATACATATTTAAAAAATATATATTTTTTAAGATCCAATATACAAAAATAGTCCACATAAACAAGGGCATTATATTCAAATTTACATTTTATATAAGCCTCCACTCTTTATTTACAAAAGAAACTTAAAACAAACAAATGAAATATCGTAATACAATCACCTCGAAAGTTAAATTATTTTCATAAATGCATCGAATATAACATCCTAATACAATCATCCCGAAATGAGATTTTTTTATATTATAACTAAGCAAATGAAATGTAAAAAAAAAAGTTCGTTGTTGTTGACTATCAACTTTTGTTTTGTTATCATCGCCATCAACGCCACAACCCGCAATGTTGAAAGCTTGATGAGGATCCAAAAATGACATTCTGTCAAACAAAATAAAATTATCATATTAGTCATAACATCGACAAAAGATTCCGATTATTCTTACTTACATAATGATCGATGTCAGAAACATACACTGTTCGCCTAATATTGTCTTCTTTGAGCTCTAAAAGCTTTCCCATTTAACCGTCTCCTTCCCTGGTTAAAATTGTTTCTTCTCTCTGAAAGACAAAACATTTAATGATGAAAATATAACACAATAGAATCATAAAGTCAACCCCTCCCCACCCCTTACCCCCCCACCCCGACAAGAAAAAATATAATATTTTAGTACTATCATTTAATCGCAAACAACAACTTGCAATAAAAAGAACTATGTTTTGTACATTTTGAATATTAGAGTCTAGATTATGCCTTGGGGTATTTATACATGGACACACATATAATGACAAAGTAAAACTAAGGAAGGTTAGTGTCTATGTACACAGATACTGTTCGGACGTATATGTATAGAAAGTAAGGGGAGTTGGCAGAGGTATACTAGTAACTTTGGCCCATATGATATCCCCGGGCTCAAGTTCATGGCAGTCATCGAAAGTAGCCGCCAATACAAGCATCTCATTAACATCAAGGCCATCGGTATCTGAAGTGTGACAACTATAAGTCAGGTTTAAGTGCTGCCTCTGGTCGAGAGAAATATGAAATTTGATTCTTTCATTTAATAGAATCAAATGTTTTTTACCGCCGTCTTCATATTGAACCTAGATTAGATTTATTTGTAAGAGCAGATTATTTGTGAGGATAATAAAAAAGTGGTGGAAAAAGGCTGTGTAAAAGAGGCATTACATGATGGCGGCCAGTGTGGGAATCATAGGCAATGACGTGAGCAGAATACCAATCAGCGTCCAAGGGCCAATACATATGTTATAAGAAAATGTTATAGCAACAGTGCAGTGCGTATGGTATGAGTATATGTAGAATAATGGAAAGGGAAAACAAGTGATTGCCTGGCGTTGCACACAAAATATACGTATGTGGAATAACTTAGACGATGTCTAAGTCTGCAGTTTCCTTAAAACTATAGATTTTGAATAATTTTTAGTACCATTTAGTGCTCAAATACACCTATTGTCATTATTTTTTGTACGTTTTTTATTTGGCACTAAATACTTTGATGTTAGTACCTGAAGGTCCTGTGTTAGAAGTACTGGTGGGAGTAGACCCCGCAAGTAATGAGCGTCTCTCTTTTTCCCAGTGAATGCAAGTCCCTTGTTATGGCGTGGGTCCCTCAGCAAACAATACCCACTGCACCGCACAGTTAAGTAAATTTCAGTACTATCAACATGTCTAGCATGTATTGGAATAATATAGGATCATGATCTATGTTGAGAATATGGAAAGGACACCTACAACAAAATCATGAGACCCCAAAACTGAAGAAAATATCTGGCGATTGAGACCGTCCATAGGGTGATGAGCTGGTCCTCTGTGGCACAATCCTCACCGTACACATCTTCAACTCCACCACCAACGGTAACTGCTGTACTCTCCATTCCCCTTCACTATAAACGACACACAAACACCAACACCTACTATTGCTCTTCTTCACACACCCAGAGTCGGATTGCATATTTCACTTCAAAGTAGAATGCGGGGCTCCTAACGCAGTACAATGCAGGCCTAGCAAAATTGCCTCAAATCTGTCCTTTTATTATCAAAGCTCTATTTTTACTAACAAAATCATGTAGTGGTATTATTTACAAAACATGAATGGATGAATTAAGATGGAGATACCTACCTCCTAAGGTGCTTCTTTACAGCCACATTATAAACAAAGGCTGAATTATTTGGAGCAGCAGGTGTGGGAGGTGAGGTAGCATTAGCACCCCTCGTATCAAACTACTGGAGTCATGATCTCTATTAGACTAAAATTGTTTCAAATCTGCATCATCCACACAGTGCTCGACTCATTAATATAGCAATGTGAGTCATAAATCTATAAAAATAATGTTTGTATTCATTTCATAGCGAAACTACAATGGCAGTAATTCATGCCTTCAGACCTAGTTGACTTTGGAGCTGGAATTTTCAATCTTAGATCTATAAAATCACCAAAAAATAATAATCTGCTAAACTATACAAAAGCGGAGCAAAAAGCAGTACCAAGAAAAGCTGAACATTTCACAGACAAAACAAATTAAACAATGTGAAAGATATAAAGCCCATCCAAATTAGTCTTGTAGACATGAACACTATGAACATCGTACTTACCGCAAATCCAATCACCGTCATCATCAAATTTATCCCCGGAGATATCATTTTTTCCCCTCCTAAATAGAAAAAGGACTCAAAAGGTTATAAAACAATTATCTTTGTTTTGAAAGTTATTTAAGTGCGGTGTGCAATGGAAAGGTTTTGCTCACCCTACAGATGATTTATTCAGCAAAATATATTTAGACAAGTCATAATCTACTAGTCAACAAAACTTGAGCCTATAACCATACCTTTATATCACAATCAAGTGATGCACTTGCAAAGATTTTGGTGTCCTTTGGATTAAATGTTGCTTGCATGACATGATGGCTATGTCATTCAAAGATCTGAGTACACACCCAATCCTTTTCCCAGTCCCAAAGCTTTATTTGTTTGTCATCACAGGATGAAAACATATATGGAAGGGGGATGCACAGCCGCAGACCTGATAAAGTCTCTGTGTGCCTCAGATTCTATGATCTTCTCCACTGTATTGTAATTGTATACACGAATAAACTTGTCATCGGCTCCAGCAATAAACCACTGTTTGGTTGCGATAAACTTGGCTGACCTTACTATATTCACACAAAATTCAACTCAATGAAGCCTTATGAACCAATTGGGATCACGTGTATAAATCCTTTAAAATACATTAGTGATTTATGAACAAGAAAAATATAAAAAACTAGATTTGTTTAGTGATACCACCCTATAGAGAGTCGCCATACACAAAAACAGAGGAGAGTCATTACCTGGTGACTCAGTGATTTTGAAAGATTTCTCCATTTCCTGCAAAAATGAACAAATCGTGAGTTAGAATGTGAAGAATGTCTATCCATATTATCATTTAACTCGTAACACTACGGGTTATTTTGACTTTTATCTAATTTATTTGTGAGTACTTGTATCTAGTTTGTCTTGAAGTTTTCACTTATTCTAGTTTGTCTTGAAGTTTTCACTTATTGGCCAATGGTCAGGAGTGTTTTGAGTATAACAGGCACTCCAGAAAATTAAACAAAATGAATTTAGGGAAGCTTCTTCACCCACATCTCCCAAAAATAGTTTAATTTAGGGCAACTCGTTCACCCTCGTCTCTCAAAAACAGTTGAGACTCAACCTTCTTAATCTCTTTCTCAGAAAAATATTGATTTCGCGGTGAAACTCATCTGGTAAAACAAAATACACCACAAAACAGAAGTTCTCTCACTTTGAGACTCAAGTTCTTTGAATACTAGTCAAATGATGTTATGTAAAATGCTCCTATCCAGACCATTAACATAAATGAAATAGACACAGTTTGGAGAAACAAAGAAGAAATTTTCATTGAAATAAAATCGAAAGAAAGTTGAAATCAAATTTAAAAAATAGTTAGTTATGTGTGTCTTTCTTCACCTTGTACCCTTCCATACCTAATGCAGAAAAATTCCCTCACAATACGAAAAAGTAAGATATGAGCTTAGTTTTATCCAATAATGCACAAGACCAGACTAAAATGGATTCGACAACTTTGTCAATGAGAACCGAACACCACCCTCGGCATATATTAAGCCATCAAACTCCCCAAATAAAAGAACTACACAGTACACTCACCGCGCGAAATCATTTGACGTTCTAATACACCACTATAGACCTCAAAAACATATTTTATTTTTCTGACGTGGGATTTTAAACAATAACAATTGCTAATTCATTGGTGAAGAGGGCAGCCAACTGACCATATATTAATTGAAGTTGTATATTTTGTAGCACCAAAAATTAGTTCTGGAGCCCGATAGTACCGTGAGCAGATGTATGCTATGTTAGTTTTACCCTTCAACTGATAACAATTTGATTTTATGTTAAAAACATGATACACACTGTTGGAAGACATATACTCAACTCAACAAAGCCATAAGCATGATATTTAATTATACACGACACAAAACATTATTAACAAAGAAGAATTAGCACAATTATTCTTCAAAAAAAATATTATGACTACTTATTGCAAAAACTCAGAAAGAAACACTTGTGAGAAAATAACTGAAATTACAAACAAATAAGCTTCACTTTTACCACAGATACACAGAGGGCATGCCTTGAGAAAATAATCATTACTGTTCAAGTTCAATAGCTAATGACAATCTATCTCCAAGTTCAACACACATACTAATATTTTTTCACTTCCAAAATTGCAAATCTTGACCAGGTGAGTAACAGGATCAACCTAAAAAATAACCAGCAATGACATCAAAGAAATGGTCGCAATTCCTAATTATTGAATAAGATTTAGCTTCGAACTAGAGAGGAGCTTTACATCAAAATACCTAAATCATGAAACCCTAGGTGAGTGAGAAACCAACCATAGGTTAGCTTTGAATTAGAGAGGAGGCTTGCCTCTATGGTGTTCGAGACATCGATGGATTTTGAGGTACGAGAAGAGGCCGCGATTCAGACAAACTCTAGGTGAAGAAAAAGGTAAGAAGAAGGCAATGTTATGGGGCTTCTCATTTGGGTGTGTGGAGTTGGGGAGAATTTCCTTAGTTTTGGAGGAAAAATTTCTTTTTGTTTTCTTATTTTCACTTTTAAAATATTGAAATAGAATTAGTAATGCTTATGTTATATTACTATCGGTACTCTGTAGTTAGAAATAGTAATGGTATAATACTGTTACTAATCATAAAATTAGTCCATTACTAAAAACGTTTTTTGGTGTAGTTTTAATTTGATTTTATACAAGATAGTATATACATGTCAATAATAGAACGGGAATTGCCTTGGTAAGTACTGAAATTCTTGCATGGTTTAACACGCCCCTGCAAGCTGATGGGTAGTTGGACGGACCTGCGGCTTGTCGACAAAGAAACTGAAAATGTGGCAAAGGAAGAGCTTTATTCATAATATCAACAATCTGATATTTTGTGGAAATAAAATTTCCCTTGAGTTCACCCCGTAAGACTTTTTCGCGAATAAAATGGAAGTCTATTTCAACATGCTTCGTATGTACATGAAAAAGGGGATTGGTGACAAGGTAGGTAGCTCCAATATTGTCAACACCACAAAACCAGAGGTTGTGTCGATTGAATACCATGTTCATACAGAAGGTCAAGGTCCTGGAGCTAAAAAATTTCAGTTCTATCATCTGCTATATCCTTATACTCAGATTCAGTGGATGTGCAGGAGACGATTTGTTGCTTGCGGGGTCCCATGAAAGAAGGTCAGATACATATTGTCATTAGCACAAGATGAGGCCTGGGGGTGAGGAATAGCCTCAATGCCTAAGAAAAATGAGATAGATCCAAGTTCTTTGAGCTAAAATTCAACACCAAGCAATTGAATGAGTTGTTGAATATGACCCGGGTTATTGACTGTAATGTGTATATTGTCAAGATAAATTAAAATGAGCACACTGAGTCCATTAAAAGAATGAATGAAAAGGGAAGTATAATTTTTGGATGGAATTAAATTGTGTATGGTGAGAAACTGTGAGAGATAATAAAACCAAGCACGTGGTGCTTGCTTGAGACTGTATAATGAACAATGCAACAGACACATAGGAGTGGGATTGGCGGAACCTTCGAACCCCGGAAGTTGGCTCATGTGAACAATTTCTGAGAGTTAACCATTTGCGAACACAATATTATCATCCAATTGACGCATGATCTATCCGTGGGAAATAGCCACGATAGGAATTGTTCGGATAGTTGTAGAACAGATAACAGGACTGAGCATTTCTGCGTAGTCAACACGGGGTGGTTGGTGTAATCCTTTAACGCTTTATAATGCTTGATGGACCCATTGGCACAACGTTTGATACGGTAGACCCACTTGCATCCGACAACGTTCATATTTGAGGTGGCGGGAACTAAAAACCATGTGGTAATTTTTATGATAGTAAAACAGAAATAGCAGGATCTCAAAAAATGGCGAATCCGAAGGTCTTTTTTTATATGTCAATCGGCGGTACACCTGCCGGCAAGATTGTGATGGAGCTTTTTGCCGACACAACCCCCAAAACCACAGAGAATTTCCGTGCTCTTTGCACTGGAGAAAAGGGTGTTGGAAAATCAGGCAAGCCGTTCCACCGTGTGATCCCGGGGTTTATGTGCTAGGGAGGTGATTTCACTGCAGGAAACGGAACCGGAGGGGAGTCGATTTATGGGGCGAAGTTTGCTGACGAAAACTTCATAAAAAAACATACTGGTTCTGGTGTTCTTTCGATGGCGAATGCTGGGCCTGGGACTAATGGGTCTCAGTTCTTTATCTGTACCGCGAAGACGGAGTGGCTGGATGGGAAGCATGTTGTGTTTGGTCAAATTGTGGATGGGATGGAAGTGGTGAAGGCCATCGAGAAGGTTGGGTCCAGTTCTGGAAGGACATCCACGACTGTCACTATTGCTCATTGTGGTCAACTGTCTTAGATTGGGTTTTATCCTCTTTTTCTTTATGAGTTTCTTAAAATCCGTGTTAGGCTTTGCTTTTATGGCAGGGTCTAGCGTTTGTACTCGGGTTGTTTGTCTTGTTTGCTGGTTCTGTGGTGACCTTCATGTATAGAAATGAACTACCATTAAATAAGATAGTATTAATAAAAATAAATAAATAAAAAGACATGGCTTTGCACCACTCAGTTGACTTGTTTGAACAGAGAAACAAGTGGGTTCAGATAATTGGTCATGGTGAGCAAGAGAAGCCGAGGGTTGGGGGCTCGTTGATGTCCTGAGCCTTACTTGCATTGGGTGAGTTCGGTTTGTGGCATGTAGTTTTGGTTGTGAGGTGTCGGTTGGGGGTGGGCTGAGGTCAACAGAGAGTAGAAGGCCAGTTGAATTTTGAAGAGAGGCAGTAGGTTGGTGTGGTAAGGGGGGACATGCTCCTTGGGGGGGGGGGTAGGGGGGGGTAGGGGGTAGTTGATGGTGTTGAATTAGAGCTGAGCGTAAGGGGGAAAGAGTTTTGCTAGTGTTGGACTCTTGGGAGATGAGATAATTGGGGGAAAGATGTAAAATGCGAGGAATTGAAGGAATTTTCCTGTAGTGGGTTTAAATTAGGTGCAAGGGGCTGTTCTGGAGTACATTTGAAAGAAGATGATGAAGGGCATTGGTTGGTCGTGGATGATTTTGCACTGTGCTGGTAACATGTGATAGCTGTGTGAGTGGTCCCATTGCAAATTTGACTGCGAGTACTCGAGTTCGAGAGGGAGCAATACGCACCATAAGACCGAACATGCTGACCACGACCTCGACCACGTTGGAGGGAGAGGTGAGAGAGGATTCGAAAACGGTCCAGACTTCGTTAAATGTACGGAGGCCAACAACTAAAGGTAAGACATCTTCCAATAGATATGAGATTAGGTTGTTCATGATAAGTTTGTATTGACGTACCCATAAATCAAACGCAGGATTTGGTTGGGGATGACTTTGGCCATCTGTGACAAGAAGGGTTGAGGCAGGAGGGGGGTTGGAGCCACAAATAAATCCAATGAGAGCTTAGCCACACAGGTATAAAAGAAGTTGAGTTTTTCAAAGCAGAAAGTTGGTGAAGTAGAGTTTGATGGAGATGAAGTGGTGTGAGTTTGACGTACCCATAAATCAAAGGCAGGATTGACAAGCCATGAAAAAAATGTAGAGGCTCTGATACCAACTTAACTCACTGCCAATGAACTCAAATATTCTCTCATATGAGCTTTATTTGTAGCATTGATATTGTTACACGTGATTAGATTGTTTGTAACAGAATGTTAGGAGATTTAAATTTGAATTTATACAATATATGATATGCATGAAACAAATCGGGAATTGAGTGTCCTTGTTTATCAAGGATAATTTATAGTCCATATTATTAGCAAAGTACAACCAAATATAGTCATAAAAAATTTTCATCAAAGCACAACCACATATAGTAGTCAAAATCATAACCAACTTCTCTTGAATGGCCATTTGGAGAAAATAAATACAAACTACTCAAAATGAGAGAAACTTACAATAACTATATCTTTATCAACCGGAAGTGAGAAGAAACAAACGCATCAACAAAACAGTTTGCAAATCACTAAATTTGTAAATGATATCGTGATTTATGGAATGCTCCAAAAACCAATTCTAAATTCTAAATTTCAACACAAAGTTAAATTTAAAGTCAGAATATTATATAAAGAATCTAATTCATAATTAAAACCAACATTAAGAAACTTGTAAAAATATAATCCATGTCATTCAGAATTATTAATGAAGTCAAGCAAAATGTGCGTAAATAAAAAAGTAACCCTTTTGACATATTTACAAACATGTTATTTGTAAATCAAGAACTTTGACAAAACACGTGAGGCCAATCGAGGCTAAACATCGCGATGAAGATTAAATTCCAAATCAAGTGATACAATACCCAGAAAATAAAATTAATCACATTGACGATTGATCAATCATGGAATACTTGTTAACACACCAGTGAGTGTTCAAATGTTATTTGAACAAAAAAATAATACATGTGTGTTCAACCTTTGACCTACCCTAGCTAACATTTGAAAGATCTGTACAACTATCAAATAGTATACTTGTGAAAAGACAGATTATATACAAGTGTTTGAATACAATAGATTAACCAATAGAAAATTATACAACTCTTTCTAGATAATGCATATTATGAACGAGCCTTAATGTTGTATTGCATTAACTAGTAAAACACTTTCATTTGTCAAGACCTAAAGTGTTAAGTCTTTAAAGAAACCTCAAGAAACAGTTTTGCAATCAGGCTCAACAGTTATTTTTACAGTCAATAAGAAGAAGAAGAAAAAATTTACCATGGGCCTGTTTAGTTGTGGATAACAAGAAACAAATTCAAAAAAATTTCCACATAAACGAAAATAGAAAACCAAAAAGCTACTTTATCATGTTTTCTACCAGTTTTCAAAACATTAATTTATCTCTATAAATGAAAAATAGACCCCAAATGTATTTATGAATTACGTTTTGACACCAAAAATTTTAGGGATCTAAATTTTAAACCCTAAAATTTAAGAAAAACTAACATCTCCAACACTTTCTGTAAATTATGTTTTTGCCTCTCAAAATTTTATAATTTACATTTTGGCCCCTAAATTATTTGTAAAATATATTTGTCGCCAAAAATTTCTACAACCTACATTTTGAAAAGGATAGTTTATTTTTAACAAACGAATGTGTTTCCTTAGTTTTCTAAATGTTTCTATTGAAATTGAAAATTAGATATGAAATTTAGAAATCAAAAACTGAAAATAGTTTTTTACAACTAAATAGAGAGGGGTGACTCAGTGACACAAAGAAAAGTGGCTGGATCCCAAGGAAATAGCGCACCCCCCACCCAGCGCGCGCGCCAAATAACCCCATAGCCCTTTTTTTTAACTTTTTCTGACTAATAATATAAACAGTTTGTAGATGTATGTAGGTGTTATTTTAGCTTAATTTATTTGCAAAAAACATGGGGTACCATCCTCTTCGCAATGCATTGGGTATGATCTTCTTTTGTTTTTAAGAAACATAAGTGAGAGTGGTATTGGAAAAATTTGCAGTGAATTTTGTTGGTGATCCCCTTGGATGTAATCAAATTGGGAGTCACGTCAACATTGTACAAGGCTTTAAAATTGCTCTTTTATCATGTATCCAATTCGTCATGTAAAAAGAATTTTAGTATATGTTATGTGAAGTTTGTAGCAGACTCAATTTGTGTTCATCCTATTCCTAATACTCATGCTAATGACAATGTATATTAATATGGTGGGATTTGAAGGGATAATGGAAGAAATGTATCTTTGTCGTTTAAATGTTATGATGTTTGTGTAGGTTTGCCAATTCAATTAAATAATTGTTGTGTGTGTTCATAGGATCAGGAATTGATTGAAAGTCGACATCTATCAGAATTTCCTTCCCAGCAAGAGTTAGGAAGGGGTTGATATTACTCAGTGCAACACGAGAATAGGAATGTTCAAAATGTTAGACTTGAATGCAGTAAAAGATTTCATGTAGATGGTGATAGTTGTGATGTACTTTTGAACAATTAAAAGAAGTTACTGATGTATCGTGATTGTAACTATCATTTCAGTACCTTTCTACACCCACTTCTTCCGAAATCAAACACTTGACGATTCTGGTTTTTACATATTATTATGTTTTTTTGAGTTAATTACTTGCTTCAATTCAGCGCCTAAACTATTAGCACTAGAAGAAATGTGGAAGGAAGGGTAGAACGTAAAAAACTAAATTAAAAGTTCTGGGGCAGAAAAAACAGCCATGCAATTAATGATTCTGCGAATAATCGTTCTTTGCCAATATTTATTCAGCAAAAATAAAACTGATATACTCTATAAATAAGCGAGGTGTAGGTGACAACATTTGGTTTGATACCTCCCATTTTCATTTGGTTTAATCGTCTCTCCTTGCAATGACTATCAATAACTGTGCTGTGCTCCATCCTTGTGAGTAACATAATATTAGCGTCAGTATTTCCAAACTTGCAAAGCCCTTTTATTGTTGTATTGTATTTGTGTGCATGAAACAAAGGCTCGGCGTAATGACTGAGAGAACGAAACAACGTACCATTCTTCAAACTCTTCATTGCTAGGTTTCGGTGGAGAAATAGAAAAAGAAAACAGAACAGATAACAGAGAATGAGAGGATAAAAGCAATGAATAATATTTCGGCTTGAAACAGAGTCCACTTCGTAACAAACAAAATGGTTTAGGGTTATTTTAGTAATTAGGGCTCTAAATCAGGCTAAATGAACCGGGCATTCTTTAAGTTCGCCGCGAACTATTTTATCTCAGTTTAAGTTCGCGTTCAGTTCGAACTAATTTTTTTAGGGTGTTTTTATATAAACCCGGGGTTTCTTTTACCAACCCCCAATCTTATTAACCCCACATGAATAGGCTTTAAGTCATTTCGTAACAAACAAAATGGTTTAGGGTTATTTTAGTAATTAGGGCTCTAAATCAAACTCAAATAAAGCTTGTCCCAAAAATAGCGGGCCCAACAAGGGGGCTTCAGCCTACTCGACTCAATTTGCAGGCATGTTCGTAAGTCATGAGATTAGGGTTTTTCTTTTGTTCTTTTCGATTTTTTGAATTTCACTTCCTCACCCATCTTTTTTCTTTTTTAGATAAGAACAAAACTAATTTCTACCTTTTTCAGTAATCTAAACTTAAATTTTTTGTAATTGTTTTGGAAATACATGTAATATGTATATGAAATCTTATAACGTATACACAAAATTCTGTAATATATACTCATAAGGGGAGCTATGTGGGGAGTGGGATGGGCAAGCGCCCCACCCAAATTTTTGAAAACTAAATATTCAATCCTATATATTTTGTAAATTATGTAAAGAGCCCACTTAAATTTCAATAATCAATATAATTTTTATTTATTCTGGTGATAATTTAGTAGCCACTATTAACATACATATAGAATATTTTTTTGTAGGTGATACATTAAATGGTATATCTTTATATCCTTTTTTAATCAATTCAATATTCAAGAAATTATTGCATACTTTTTCTAATATTCGTTAGTATGTAAGATTTTAACTTTCTTTTCTACCTTTCACATTGTGATTGTACAATAAATCTTTAAACTAAGCTCTGCATAGCTCAACTAAGTTTTAAATTTAGCCATTAATCACGTCATAAGGCCTTTTTTTATTTTTTCCCCCCACGTGCATACTCTTAATTTGGACCGAAATTATATGTATGTTGTAGGTCCCTTTTAATTCATGTGTTTTAACAAAACTCAATTTCTCTTTTTGAAAAACTCTATTTCCAATTTTATAAACCACACCAAGTTGTGAACCAATTTTAACTTAACCAAATTGTATCTTGATTAGTCCTAAACATGCATCTAGTGATTAAAGCAAGTAAAATAAAGTAAAGAGTACTCACAACGTCGGAGGTACGAGGAAACCACTAAGGGGAAAAACCTAGGACAGCCCAAGCCAAACAATCACTATGATATGGTTTTATGAAGTACTAAGATAGACTTATACAACGACTTAACCCCCACGGGTCTTGATGCTTCTTCGAATCTTCAACCACTCATCCACAGTGCCCACGCAGAAAGTAACCTTCTTCCACGATGCTCGTCCATAACACATGCGTCCACGTATATCTCGATGTCCACCGATATGGTTTATAACGTCTATGATGTTGAACACGAAAGTAAACTTCTTATCTTCTTCACCGCAAAACCTAGCAATGTTCTTCAAAGTATGTAGAACAAACAAACTTGGTGCATACAAGATCACATAAACATATACCAATGATACTCGGATCTTTTGAAACTCAAAGGATGTTTTAAACTTAGAAAACCTTTGAAAACATATGTGCAGAAACGTTCAGGGTGGTATACTATTTTTGCATAATGCACTCACGCGAAATCTGAAGGAAACACGCCTATATATAAAAATCTTAAGGCGGTGGCTCGCTCGAATGATGTGACCTATCACTCGAACGAAATGATTATGTCGTTCGAACGATAGTGGCATCTCGTTTGAACGACAGTGATGTCGTTTGAACGATGTCACGAATTATAATCATAATTTGATTCCATCTTTAATTGAGAATGCGTGATATTGATTAACTTCGCAAATTTCTAATTAGACACACTTATTAAATTTCAGCCCCTAACATGCATCTAAAATGCGTGCGTGTGTCAACCCATAAACAAATAAATCATGTGACACAAAAATATGCTGAGACACAGAATTCAGGAAAAAACCCCTTTCGGGTAAAACCTTTATTTCACTATGAATATACAAGCCGCAACTTACAATTACATAGAGAAATCTGCAATGGATCAACGCGCAGCCAACCCACAAAGACACGCAGTCTTGAACTCAGCAAGAGAATACACGCAGCACCCTCCAAGGACTCGCAGCCCAAACAACGAAGAAAGAACCGCAGCTCTCCTCAATGACACGCAGCCATAACACTTTGTAGAGACTCCCTCAGCAATGACACGCAGCCCTCGGTTGCAAAGATCTCTCCACAAAGATGAACAACAACAAAGTTTGTGTTCTAGGGTTCCAAAAGATTCACAAAAGTAATTGGGATTTTTGTGTGTGAATCAAAAAGATGTTTGGCACATCAAAAGATGAAGACTTTGAGTATTTAGGACTCTGAAAATCGTGTATGTAAGTCTTAAAAAATAACTCCCCGAAGTTGGATTTAAATAAGAAGTCTTTGAGCCTAAAAAATCTGCAGCGAATCTGGCAGAGATTATCCCCGTCGGATCGGTCCGGATTGAGGGCGGATCGGTCCGATTTGACCGGATCGGTTCTTTTATTAAGAGGCGGATCGGTCCGAATGAGGTCGGATCGGTTCGGCTATTTCTCCTCATCGGTTTGCCATCGGTCCGGGGTATACTGGCCTTCAGCAAAACGGATCGGTCCGTTTGTGACCGGATCGGTCCGGTTGACCCAGAATAATAAATGCCTCATTTTGCTTGAAAAAACTTACGCCTTATTTTTATAAAAAACATTTTATAAAAATTTCCCAATACTAAATATGAACTTTAAGGAACGTAGAAACAAAATTTTACCAAGTTCATTCTCGCAGAGGCTATGATGTTGAAGACGCTTTGATATTCGGATCCGTTGATGTAGATGCAATCTTGAATTTCTTCAACGGTGTAACGGCGTATGACATACATATTGATAATGAACAAAAATGTCCTTACATTAATCCGTCCTTATCAGATTAAAATGAACTTTAAACCATTTCAAACACTTAAAAACATTTTTAAAACATTTATTTAATAAAATAACATCCTTATCTATATAAAATTAAATTCCGAGTCCAATTAATATTATACATTCATACCTGAGTGATCTCGGAATGTAATTAATCTTGAAGACGAATAAACTCGCACCAAATAAACTTCGACATAATTAAATTCCTTGAAGCTTTGTCACAACGTCTTCAATAAACTTCAATGCATCATAGATCGTGTGGGATATTGACAATAAAAATTTATGTATGACACAAAACACAATGTTTTGCTCCAGGAATAAGTCAAAATTACAAATGGACTCAATTGGAAATTTTGTCCTTACAAATCTCCCCCTTTGACTATTCTGGGACAAAATTAAACCAGTGAATTGCCTAGTCGGGCCGTCAAGCGGTATGACGCCTAAATCCCATCCCATAAAACTCAAAAGTAAAATTACATCAACAGTACAGGATAAGACTTATAAATGATGGCCAGTAAGCATGAACTAACTGTCTGAATGTTTGAATGTGATGTAGTTTTGAAATCTCGAATCTCTTTTTAACCATACCTACACACATGAAACACACAAATACCCAGTGAAGTATGGAGGAACAAATGATATAAATCAATACGAAAAATTGAATCCAAATCATTTATTATGTGATCAAAACATATTACCAATTTGTGACAACTTGTAAATAACATATAACACTCACAAAAACTCCCCCTACATCACAGACATCTCTCCCCCTTTTTGTCTCGAACAGATAATTCAGAGAAAAAATAAAACTACCCAACATGAGATATACTAATATGTAGCGTATCTAGGTAAACATGAAACAACCGGCTAAACATAATAAAAAATTATCAAATCCGTAGCTAGTAAACAACAAATCACACAATCATGAATCAGCAATCAGAGCATGGTCTGACTAAATGACTAACTGTAGTAAAAGTTAAAATCTATCAAAGAACATAGCATAAATAATAACCCAGAAGCAACCCAGTACCAAAATATATAACCAAAACAGACAGGGTACTGAAACAGAATAAGATAAAATCTGCCAGAAGGTCGCTCAAACGAAACTCAGTATCGCTCGAACGATAAGGCTTGTCGTTAGAACGACAGCTTCGCGCGACATATGGATCTCGCTCGAACGAGAAAATAGTAGTCCCAGGTCCAGTCCGTAATATTAAACAGTGTTGCCTAGTGAATTTTTTTTTTTGAAAATTCTAACATAGTGGGGTCCAAAACTGCAAAACAGTGCTAAAACAGTAGCGAAACTAAGAAAACATAATATGAGTTACATGTTAACATAGTATCGATGTGCTCAAACATGAACATAGAATGTATGGGTGTGAACTACAACAAATAAATCACAATTCCAACACATCAAAACGACAAGAAGCTCTAATTGATAGCTATAAATCATCAAACTTTATCATAGCCATATGTGACAATAAAAGTGTGATCTTAATAAACTAAACAAACTACATGCACACAAATTCGGAACTTCGACGATTCTACAAACAATAGCACCATGATGCAATGTTTCAACATTAGGATTCGTGCTGCAAACCCGTTTAAATTTTCGCCAACCAAACTCCCTCACATATATCAAATTCTTTTGAGGTTTCTAACATTCTCAACTTAGAGAAATTCCTATTGGCCCAAACTTTTGGCATTTGCCTTTTCTTTTGGGCTCTTTTAAACGGTGGCTTTCGCGACCAGTTAATTTTACACTCTCGTAGCCATTTCCCGTGAACACTCATCATTTTTTTCAATTTAATCCTCACGATAAACGATTCTTACATGCACACCTCCTACTTAAGTCTACTTATGCATAGATGACAAAATTGAGATAAAAACGTCTCACCAAGCTCAAATATGCAAGAGTAGTCAAACATCCATATAAACTCATGCATGTGTGCAATCATGGCATATAAATAAAGTCGAATCAAAATGCATATCAACTTCGAAACAACCCCATTATACAATGGTTAAGATCATTCTAAGCATCGATAATTATGACCAAATGTCCTAGCCACGTGGATAATGAAAGGAAGGGGGTCAGATCACACTAATATGCCATGTCAAACATGTATACTTAAAACACAAAATAAATCGAAAATCTTTTAACTTTTTCAAAAATATTTAAAACTAAAAATCTTTTTGTGTTTTTCGAAAATTTTTATCAAAAACAATTTTTTTTTTCAAATAAGATGTAATAAATGAAAATATAATACAAAATGATACACATGGTAACACAATCATCCTTTAGATTTAGCATGAGAAGAATCAAGTGCAACCAAATGAGAACCATGAAGTTTTAGTCCTAAAGCCTCTAAGTTCGATTTCCTAACACAAGTAGGTGTAACATTACGCATGGGGGTTTTGGGAACCGAAATGACTTTATTCCTAAACTTCCTAGGAGTATTCCTAAGGTCATAGAAAAAACATCTAAGGTGACATTTACTACCGCAATGAGAATAAGTGTAAACACGACGGGAATGATTACCAAAATGTCGACCTCTCCTCATGTTCCTAATGGGCTCTCTCACACGATTAGTTTTGTCTTTGGGAATGGGAACACTATTTTCATAGCCTATACCACCACAAACTTGCCCATGAACGGGCGGAGTATCTGAGTCATAACTCTCATAAATGTGGACATAGCATTATACAACCCAAAGAGCATCACTTCACTCATATAACCAATCCTTCGTCTTGAAGGTGGTCTTCCACTCATTTTCGGGTCGTATCCTGATCTGGTGATAACCGCTCTTCAATTCCAACTTAGAAAAGACTTGGGCCCATGCAACTAGTCTAACATGTCTTCGAGCTTGGGAATGGGAAAACGATACTTAATGGTGATTTTGTTGATGACATGACTGTCCACGTACATGTGCCAACTTATGTCCTTCTTTTGGGGCGATTAAAGTTAGGATGACACATGGAGATATGCTCTCTCGAATAAGGCCTCGGTCACATAAGTCTGACGATGTAACTCCTCATGCTCTGTGGGGGATATACGGTAGTGTGGTAAATTGGGGAGGCAAGCTCCCAACACAAAATCAATGGCATGTTGTATGTCGCAAAGTGGTGGTATCTCGTTTGGTGAGGTGTAGACGTCGGCGTATGCATCCAAAACGTCCTGAATCACAGAGGAAATATATGTTTCTAGAGTACTGATGCGTAACAAAGACTGACATATAGGCCTCAGTGGTCAAGTCCTCATGGTAAATGATGAGAGCAGAGGGCCGAGAGGGCAGATATCATGCATAGGCCTTAAGTGAAACTTCTGCCCTTAATGCTGAAAAGGTATAGGTGTTGGAACGCCCGTCGTGCATGCTCAAATGATCATACTGCCAATGATAACCGAGGAGAAAATGACACACCCTCATCTCAACAATTTTGAATAGAACCTCATCTGCGTAAGCACCATTGGAAAAATAAGCACAACAGAGTCGGCTTGGAGCAATAGACCCGCTACTACCGATCCAACCGATACGATATGGTCTTAAAGTGGGCCCTGTGGGGAGGGCCAGTTTATCAACCATCTCCTGAGCGACTATCCATGCTAAACATAGTCTCTTTAATCTCTTCATTTCCATGCATTTCAAATAATACATCGTTCTCACCTTCATTAATCAACTTAGGTCTCTAGTTAAGAATTTCTCCTTTCCCAAACTGGGAAATAATTCTCGATTGATTTTGGAAATACTATAAAATATGCTAGTAGGACTATCAACCTAATCTCCTGTACTATTCTGGATTCTATGAATAATGAACATTCTTTTGTTTACATTAGTAATACTCCCTTCATCTCAAATTAAGAGTCCACTTTTCATTTTTGGGCATAATTTACTAACCAAGTTCCACGTTGGTGAACAAGAGTTAATATTGATCATTGATTGAGGGTATCCTTAATCTATACAAAATGAAAGCGTGGACTCTTAATTTGGAACGGAGGGAGTAGTGTGTAAAAACCTCGTGTACATATCCCCCTCTTTGATCCACTTAATTTTATATCTGACTCCACAGTTCCTTTTCTTCTTGTCTGAGATTCTTGTTAAAAGTAGGTTTAGCAAAGTGGAGTTGCTCTTTGTGCAATTATGTATCTTCGTGAAAGAGTTTCTTCTTACTAAGAACCAAGTCGTCTGCATCATATATCTTGGAAAGAATATTCGCAAGTGTCTTTATTCCATTGCTTAAGCCGAATCTTGATTCTCTTCAATTTAGCACATAACCTACCATTAAGAGGACTAAACAAACTTTGTTGAGAAACAACTTCAACTTTATCATGAGAAGTCCATATATTCTGAAATATACAAGGGACTTTTATCCCATCTAGAATTGTGTTGATAGCAATTAGGAGGGGAGAGTGGTTAGATTCGATTCTGTTAAGATGACTCATAATAGTGTGATATAAACCCAGTCAGAATCCCCCCCCCCCCCCCCCCCAAATCTATAAATTCTCTGCCCCCAGATGATTTATCTGTCCATGTAGACTTATTACTAGTATAGCCCACATCTAACAAGCTACATTCACTCATTCTTTCTTTAAAGAGCAGCCACGATATTGAAATAACCTCATATGCCCCCAAGGAGCCATCACAAGTGTTTACTACACATTTCAAATTTTCCCGTAGAGCCAATCTTTCAGATCTAGTGCATTTAGCATCCACTGTAGTAATCCATATATCATTGTCTATAGGCTCGTCTTATTAAATATACACATTAGACAAAGAATCCATATATAATAATTCTTCCAAAGAACAAGAGAAAAGAGGTACATAGGTACTATATTGATGGTGACTATAATGTGGTCAGAGTTGGATCTGAAAAATGACCTTGTAAG
The DNA here is from genome assembly GCA_949130495.1 of Sambucus nigra. Lineage (NCBI taxonomy): Eukaryota > Viridiplantae > Streptophyta > Magnoliopsida > Dipsacales > Adoxaceae > Sambucus > Sambucus nigra. Next base: position 657,259,031 of record OX422213.1, on the reverse strand, counting down.
AGAGGATTCACTATGGCAACACTTCAGGATTGTTTAGAGAGATTGTTAAAGTAGTTTTGCTTGGAAAATATCAATAATGGAGTGGTTAATGTGCGAACTAATAAAACATATCTTCTTGATTCCAGAATAGTGAGTTCTTTGCAATTGAGCCTATAGGTCCATCATTCTGGTGACAAGTATGTATAAGTTGACAATAATTCTTTTATTTGAGATTGAGGGAGTTATGGGATGAAACCATAGTAGTCACATGGGGCCTTTGCAAGGCTATCAAATATTTTATATTTGCCTATGAAGCACGGACACTTCCGCGCAGGCCCCGTATGAGTGTCGGACGCTCAAACAAAATAGACACGCTTTGGACACGTGTTCGAGATGCCACGTGTCAAACTAAAAACAAAACTAGGTTTTCGTTATCTCCACACCTCTGTCGGCATCCTCTCCCATCTTCTCCGGTAGTTCTTCACTCAAAAACTGACCAGCGGAAGTCTTCGTCAATCAGATCTCTGCCGGTAAGTTTTTTTTTCATTTTTGCACTTCTTCTTTTGCTACCACACCATTACTTCTACTTTTGCTTTTGCTTTTGCTACCAAACATATTACTTCTTCTTTTTCTACCACACCAGAAATAACATATTACTTCTGCTTTTGTTACTCCCCAAAAAAAACTCTCTGTTAAGACTTTTTTTTCTCTTTTTTTCCTTTTTCTCATCTGTTTAATCTCTGTTTTTAATCTTTGTTTAATACTATCTTTTTGTGATGTGAATTGAGGGCATTTTTGTCATTTTTTGGCATATTAGTATTTTAGTTCCTTTTTGTTATTTTTCTTTATTTTTATTAATTTTTGTTTTGTTGTTTATTTGTAAGTTTGGGCATAGGTGAATACAAATAGGTATTAGGCTTATTTGCAAAATGGGAGTCCCACATTGGTTAGAGAACCATTTAGTGCTCCCCTTCCCCACTTATAAATAGACCCTTTGTAACCTCATTTGAAGTAGACCTTGATTTTAAATATAGAAAAGAGTATTTCTCTCTCTAAAGTGTGTGTTAGATATTTTAGGAGCCTTTTGACGGATGGATTACGTCAGTTTGCCTTTGTTTTATCTCTGTTTATATTCTCTGTGTATACAAGTTCTATTTAATCTCTGTTTGTTTATATAAATTCTGTTTACTCAAAAACCGAGCAACTTTTATTTTTTTTCCTCTATTAAGACTTTTTTTCTTTTTCTTTTTCTCATCTGCTTAATTTCATCTCTTTAATCTCTGTTTTAACATTCTGTTTAATCTCTGTTTATTTTCTCTATTTATATAAATTTTATTTAATCTCCGTTTGTTTATATAAATTCTTTAGAACCGTTTATACAAATTCTGTTTTTTAGGAATGGAAAGTGGGGTTACTAGTTCAGGGTACAATAGCACTGCTGCTAGTACGGATTTTGGTTGTTACTACTATGGATTTTATGCGTTTTGGTTGTTACTAGTATGGATCGAAGTTTGATGTTTAGTATGGATTGAAGACTAATGTTATGTATGTTTCTTTGCATTTTCAATGTGATTAGTATGGGATTTAGTATTATTGTGATGTTTAATGTTTAGAATTGATTTAGTACTCTTAATGCTTATATGTTTAATGTTGTTCTTAGTATGAGATTAGTATTAATGTGATATTTCATTTTTTTATATAAACATAATTATAAATAGTATTTACTTTATGTCGTGTCCCCACCGTGTCGTGTTGTAATTTTTTAGATTTGTCGTGTCTGTGTCATGTCGGACGTGACACGCATGTCCGTGCTACATAGATATTTGCTTAATGGTGATAATAGAAAATGAGGTAGTATGAAGTAGTATAAATCAAATAAAAGAAAGGGTGAGGCTTTAAAAGTGATGTGATCTTTTGGGCTGGGGTTGTTTGGATTTTGTGTTGGAACAAAAAGGCTTTTGCGAATGCATGGAGGAAATGTAGGACATGATATAATCTCCTTTCTGTGTTTATTGTAGTTAGATATGTGTTGAGTAGATTATTGGATAGGGCACATGAGCAAGAAGTTAGGGGTTTTATAGACATGAGGAAGTTATGATTTCTCACTTTGCGATTGTGGATGATATCAATTTTTTTTCAAGTAATGAATTTAAGCATGTGAATTTCACTAGGAAAATAGAGGTTTTTGGTAGAATCTGGGGCCTTGAGGTGAATATGCAAAGAGTGTTCTTGTGAGTATTAATATGTGGTGGAGTTGTGGATATGATGGTTAGTGGATATGATGGTTAAGAGGAGTGGCCGATGAAATATATAGGATTTATCTTTTGGAAGGGAATCGTTGCTCTTTGGAATTTTGGGCTTTAGTAATTGACAGTCTTGAAGAGACTAGATAGAAGATTAACATTGGGTTTGGTTGTTTTGAGTAGTATATCAATTTTTTTACGCCCAACTTCAAAATTCCATTGAGAGGTTAAGATTCTGGAAATTAACGCACAATTTCCTTTGAGATGACAATGGTTAGGCTATGAAAATAATCTAGTTAACTAGGGAATTATATCGAAGGCAATGAAGAAATAAGGCCTCATAGATAAATGGCTGTGGAGATTTCCCGAAAGTACGAGAGTTCCAGGTGTAATGACGGAATCTTCTTAAAATTCATATAAATATATTTCTTAGGTTATATCTTCTTTCCTTGGTCATGTAAAGATGTGTACTTCTTATATGTTTCATAGCTGTTATTGGTTGTAAATTGTGGAGGTTTCCTTTTGAACGAAAGTCTCACCTTGGTTCTTGGTTATTAGAGGTAAATTTAAGGTCCAAACCACAGGATTTAAAGGTGTAATGAAGGGGTCATCTAAATTTATAGAAATATATTTCTTGCATTTTATCTTCTTTCCTTGGTCATGTAAAAATGGTGTTGGGATGGGGTAACTCCATTCGGTTATAGGAAGATTCTTGGTTTGGAACGAACCATTTCATACTTTGTGTCTTTCTCGTAGGTGTTAATGAAATCTTTTCCTTAGAAGAAATTTGAATGACGGAGAATTAGAGAAAATTGTTTATTTTCTTACTTCAATCGATGGGGTCAACCTAGTCCTTACGAACAAAAAAATTGACAAATGATTTTGGTCTTCTTTGCAAATCTTCTAGTCATTGTGTGATTCTCCCTCAAACCTTTTTTAGCCTTATAATACGATTAGGAAACGAGTATTCTCTCGAAAGTTCTAGTATTTGAGGGTTAATTGTTAAAGAGAGTGAGTGGTTGGTGTATTCCTCCTGGCCCCCTCCCCACACGCACACACAGAAAAACAAAAGGTTGAAAATGTGGAACCTTCATTCTTACATATGTTGTTCACTTCATTTTGGCCATTATGTGGGAGTAGGAGGTTTAGGATATTTGGAATTAGCGCCTGTGATGTGGGGGTTGCATATTTTAGCACCCCCCCCCCCCCCCCCCCGCGTGCATTCTCATTGAAGGATATTAGACTCATAGATGGTACAAAATTGGAGGGAGACCATACTACGACTCTACTCTTTGTGTTGAATTTATGATTGTATTTCAGTTATTGTCTGTTCTTCACTTTTTGTTTAATAAACGTGTAGGTGGTCTTCTTGTTATTGAAAAACTTATGTATTGTCCTCTTTACTGATAATGTTCTGTTTATTGTTATTGAAAAACAATGCACACATTACTTTACATGTTTTCATGTTTGTTGCTTCATTAATAAGAGAAACAAAATAAAGGTGTTGGGGGGGGGGGGGGGATATGTTTTTGGGACATCTGTATGTCTTTTTGTTTCTTTTAGAAAAGGAAAAGTCAACACTACGTTTGGTAGAACTAGATAATGCAAAAGCCAGATGGTCAATTAATTTCAAAAGGTTTGTATCTAATAGTCCTGTTCGGGTCGCTGGCAGTTCTTTTTTTGGTGGGTGGGGGGGGGGGGGGAATTAAGATAGAACATCATATTGTTTTTACATCTCATAATATTATTTCTAAAATATTTGACAAGTTTATTTCAATTTAGGAGATAGGTAAGATGTATGTTGTTTCATATAAATATAACAATATGTAGTTTTACTAATAATGTTCAAAATAATAGAACAACTCTACTTAAAAACATTTGACCAAAGGGGATCCGTTGAAAGTGTTGTCCTAAGCAACTAATACAGGCTGCAGCAGGTTTTCAATTTGGCATACATATTTTACATCACAGTGAACCTTACAAATTGACTGTCACAGCCACTTGTTCATCTCTCAATGGAAAACTTGGAAATATTTTGTAGCCTTCGGGTTTGACCAAATGAATTCGTGGATTAACAGGGGTAACTGTTATATACTTTATTCTAAGTGCTTGTTTGGTTCGAGATTTTGTGGTTTCTAGAATCCTGAATTGGTAATTTAACATGTGCGGTCTCATATGCTAAAATTGTATGTGCGAATTTACCGATTTAAATTCCGGGAAACCACTAAAACTTGAACAAAACAAGCACCGGGATAAAGTCTTGCTTCAGTAAGAACCAACCAATTATTGCTGTTGAAACTTTAGGTTACAAATTTGTGGTTGCATTGTCCTTTAAAATTTTCTTCTGTATGGGAATGATGGGAAATTTATCATTGTTATGGAATAGCACGTAAAATTTTGCATGTGATGTTTTGCACATAATTTACTTATTTGCCAACCATGTGCTAATCTTTTTGGTGGGGCTTATAAATTAACAGATATTTGTGGTTATTGATGTTTTTTGCATATGTGATGTTAATAAAAGGTACTATGAGTGGGGACCAGATTATCCTCCATATGCTGCAAAGTTCTATGATTGTTGTGGAGCTGAGGACCCTGAGGCATCTGGATGCACTACCAATTTTTCGTGTTTCTTATGATGATAACTAATGAAGTATAAATTACTCTTGTTTGTCAGATATTTAGAATAACACTAATATTGGATACAAATTATTCTGTTCTGTGTTACTATTAATCTTTCAGACCAGTAGCATATATACTTCAGACAGCATTGATATGTTGTACTCTTAGGATTCCCTTATTTTATACCCAACCCAATTGTTGGTATTATACAATAAAAGAAAGTGAATTTTGTTAAAATACAAATAAGTAGAAATTAAGATGATGTATACATATGGTCCGGGCATTAGGGGACATTTCAAGTGTCTTTTCAAGTTGTGCAAGTGTCAGTTTAAATGTCATGTTGAAATGCTCCCGTGCTACTTCTCTCCCCCCAAACATTGATTTGATCCAAGTCATTGGGCATATTTAACCTTCCCGTGACATTTCATTTTCCGCGTGCGTCTCACCCCGCAGCAGTTGGAATGCTGCAACAAGTTAAGTATTGTTTTTTTTAATAAAAAATGTTTTGATTTAAAAAATATAATAGCATGTTCAGTTGTAATGTTTAAAAAAAAACTGAAATTATAAAAAAAATGGTTAAAAATATGAAAAATAGGTATTGTAGTCGCCTCCGACATTCCAACTGTTGTGGGTGATCCTTCCCCGACAATTATTTTGTCATGCACATAAACATTTGCTTTGTTTGGGAGTTCTTTATTAGTATGGTTATTAAGTTTGGTCCATGCTTTGTAGAGCCAAAATCAGCATTCACAAACAAGCTTGGGAGATGGTGTTAAATCAACACTATTATGTAAAAAATGGAATAACCTAGGTAAAACAAACTATTAATACTCATTTTGCAATGAGTTGGAGCTGAACAAACTTGTAAAATTGTCTATTAGTTGTGCAATGTAGCTATACAAGAGGTTGAACAAAGGCCTAGCTTGAACAAAGGCCCAAATTAAAAATATATAAGACTGGGCTTCACCTATATGCAGAGCAGAGCACTTGGTTTCACTGCACAAAATAAAAACAGACCTGTCATTGTCAATCTTATGATTAAAGGACCTACTCCAACTCCTTTTATATTGTTGTTGCTGTAGTTAGTAGTTCTCTTACTTATAAAATTTGTATTTTAAAATATCCATTTTGTTACAAATATTACAAAAGGCACTTACATATCCCCTTAATTCCAAACCTCGGAACAAAAAACTCAAGACTAAAACATGTTTTGTGAGAATCCCCTCATATTTTAGAGTAAACCAAAAAAACCTCTATCATAACTAACTCACTATTAATTCATTATCTCTCTATTTTAACCAACTTCATGTCTCCGGTGATGCTCCGGTGAACTCGAAAGACACTCTGGTGAACTCTGGAGACACCTTAGTGACTCCGGTGAGTACCCGAGGACATAAAGGTGACTTCAACGGAAATTTCAAACTTCAAAATTAAATATCATTTATATCTCTCTTTTGATAGATCTCGTCTAGTTTAAGAGATATTTAATTTTAAAGGGGCAAATATGTTAAGTAAATTATTGTTGAGGTTAATGGGGGGTTTTATGGTTGGACTAATTGTTCTACATGTTTACCATCAAAGAGAGATCACTTAAAAGCTCATTTTACAATTGAAAAAATATTTGTCGAAAAATTGCACATTTTTGGCTCAAAATTCAAACAGCGCAATGCAAATAAATTGGAAGCTTTAACATATAAGTATATTTATCCATAAAGGTTAATTTTTACGGTAATACAATAAATCCCTCTAAACTATAGCAGTTTTATATGATTCATGCTCTTTAATTTATATTACAATTGATGTTTTTTCTGAAGTTTTGAATATAAAAAGGAAAAAGAAAATGATTGTGTTTCATCGCTAACATAGAATCATTTGTTAACTGTTAAGTCAATTTGTTGCTAGTTTTTATTAATTTCCTTGTTAGGGCTAATACTTTACATGTTTAAAACTTGAATCAAACTTAAATTAAGCCCAAAAAAATTTGCCTCCGGGGCTTCCGCTCCCGGCACCACTCGAAAGTTAGACTCCCTTTGAACAAAAATCCTGGATCCGCCACCGAGTAGAAGTATTCATGCCACTTACAGAGGGGTTTGGAATGGTTTAACCTTAAACTATCCATATACTACTTAATTATCAATCATGTTAGACAAGTAATAGTTGAAGTAAAGCGACAATGCAAAGTATTACTGAAATGGAGTAGAGTACCCTTTACAAAATTTACACGTTAATTTTCTTTCAAAATGCCATATGTAACAGTTTAGAATGGTTATAGTATGCTAAAGTAAATCTCATTTGCAACTGGTATGGACCATTACTAAAAACAATGTGCTAACAAAAAGTTTAAAAAACATAAACCTAACTAAAAAAAATTGTAATTGATAAAACAATATCACCTATCCACTAATAGGGGGCCTTAACTTTTCAGACATTTGCTAGAACATTAAAGAAATCACTTAGATTAAATCAAATAAAAAGATAATCTAGTTAATATTTTCCTCGCCAAGTCTTTGAAAGGGAGTACTATCACTAAAGAAGCCGAACACAACATTTTAGCTTGCTGAACCTACTGTTACGGATTCAATTAATGGTGCCAATTGAGTCATTGGCGAAAATATCGTGTAAATTCTATGTGAAACACAAAGATCAAGAGTGAAAATATAGATCATTGTATACTCTACTGAAATTAACAAATTTCAAAATAAGCTCGGTACTGGATCAGGATCAATATAAATGAGTGCAAGATTGGATTCAACAACCAAAAATCGGACCCCCAGCATTGTTCAATTTTGATTGAGGATCTGAAATGTTTTTTTTACTTTAATAAATTATTAATTTTTGATTTTAGACTTTAATGCAAATTTATCGGTTTATTAGACTTTGATACTTTTTTGGTCGCTAAATGTGAAAATTTTGCCACTAAAAGTGATCTTTAGTGACATTTAGTGACGAGAATGTATTAAAGTAAAGTCTAAAAATGATAATTACTAATGTATTAAAGTAAAAAAATAATATGAAATTGATGTGAACCCATTTAGAGCTGATGACTATGCCATTCCTGCCAATGATAACATCAAATTATAGGAATGGGAAAAAAAACACCGATTCTTCTAATGTCAACATATGCAAAATCCAACAATCAGTGTTTTTTCCAATTTCAAGAGAATGTCGAGGTATCTCAAAGGGAATATTGATCATGGTCTAACCTTCAATCCCAGTTCATTTGTTCTCACTGCTTATGCTGATTTCGGATTGGGTCGGTGATGCTAAAGATAAAGGATCAATAACAGGATATTGGTATTTATTCAAATCTGTTTTTTTTAGTCTGCAAAGAAAACGGCTACAATTGCCAAATCTTCTACAAAGACTAGTATACGGCTCTAGCCCAAGTTACAGTTGAACTCACTTGGCTTCGTATGCTTCTACATGATCTTCATATTCAAAGTCAACCCTCTCCTATTGTATGGTAATCTCTCAGCTATTGCTTCAACATCTAACCCTGCTTTTCAAGCTATAACAAAGCACATTGAAGTAGTTTATCACTATGTACGAGAACACATTCTTGCTAAAAATAGTCATGCCTCTTCCACTAACCAACTAGCTTATATTTTTACAAAAGCCTCATCTCCTACTCGTTTACAATATTTGACACCCATTCTCATGGTGACCACTTCCCCGTTTCACTTGAGGGGGGATGATGGAGATTTAGATCAGACCAGAAGCTTACGATTGTTGCACAAGTTAGTTAGGTGTTAACTCAGCTAGTTAACAGTCAGCTAAGTGTTAGTTATATAATTAAATCAGTTAGGGATTTAGTTAGAAGAGATCCAATTACGTAATGCCATGTGAACAAATTTGTTATGAGATATGTGTATATAAATGGATTAATGGTGCTTTTAGCTTGCTAAACCTGCTGTTGTAAATTCAATTAATGGTGCTCATTGAGATTTTTTCGTAAAAGAATGCATATTTCAGGAAAGTTCTTTACAGAAACTACTTCAGGATTTGTTTTTTTCTTTTTCTTCTTTTCTCTAGATCTATAACAATGTTATAACAGGACCGTCCGAGTGAGAAAATGATAGGTAATGACCCCGAAGATGGCATTTATAATGTACATTCCATTTTGAACATAAACATGTAGAAAATCATCTATATCAAGCACCCACTTGTTTTTTTTTAAACCTCAAACCATAAGTGAGGGAAAAAACATACATCATGATGAAATACAGATACATCACTCCAGTCTTTGTCTACACGAGATGTTACAAGACTGTGTTAACTCTAGCCTGAAGAGGCACAACGAAAGTAATACACATAAATATTTAAGCCCTACATAACAGCATACTTCCAAAGAAGACATTCAACAGTATACCACTCTGAGCAATCTCCTACATCCTGATACCCAATTTGTGGCATGTGGATCGAAGCTGAACTTTGAGCAGTCAAGAATGATACTTTAGATAGACAACGCTCCAATTTAGAAACTGAAATGCTGTTGCGTGGAACTTTTCTCCTAGGATTGTACGATTGCACGATCGCTAAAGCCACCCATTGTGCGGTATTACAATGTTCACCCTATTCATTACCGTCCTCTGTAACATCCATAAGATGGAGGTCACCTATATAAAGATCATCGAATTTCGAAGCTTGTTCATATGCAGTGGGGATTCTTGATGAAAGCTTAGTCAATGCATCAAATATAGCCCCGTGGCCCCAGTTTCCAGAATTATCCACACAGCTAAATACAATTGTAGGCTCTGATGGAGAAACTTTTGTTGGTTGTGTACAGTCTCCGTAAACAAAATGAATAGAACTAGAACCAGAATCTGAATCTGAAGTTGTATCCCTATCTTCAGGGCACACAGGCTCCTTAATGAATGATATCCAAGAGTCCCACTTCGATATTTTCTTTTCCTGTGCTTTCTTCCTCGCAGCCTTAGCTTTGGCATGCTTCTCCTCAGGTAACCTTCTCCTACTTCTCAACTCCAAGATAGAATTGTCATTTAACTGTGATGCTTCTTTGAACTTCACAACCCACGAGAGATATGTGGCCTCATCTAGACCAGGGTAAAAAATGATAGAAGAAGGGTGATAATGTCCGTTCACTTGATCCATTGGATTGATCTCAACCTTCTGTTCATCCTTGCCTGAACGTTGTCCATGTCGTAATGAAAGTACCCTCTCAACCATAGCACTCAAATCAGGCAAATTCAATTGATCCGGATCTTCATTTCTTACCTCTGTTGGATCTAACATATGTAACCTAAATATGACTGATTGAATGTCACCAGCTTCAAGTCCCGACGTTTCTTTCCCTTCATGATCCATAATGTCATCACCTACAACATCATGGCTCAACTGCAACTTCCTTTCTGCTCTATGCATAATAACCTCTTCCACTGTTCGTTCAGTAACCAAGTTTATAGATAATATGAATTCATCAGACCAATTCGGTGTGTATGCTGCAGTGCCTGCTAGTCAACTTGGGGATTCCAATCTTGCTCATAAAATATAATTGTATCAGCATCCACAAGACTCAGCCCCACTCCCCCCAGCTCTTGTAGAAATCATTAATATAAACGCACTGTTCGGATCAATTTTAGGGCTCAAATTTCCTTCGACTGATTTTTGGCTGAAGCTTCTAATTGCAGCAAATCGCTCCTCAGCCTGTATGGATCCCTCAAGACACTCGTAAGAATATTTCCTCAACTCCATAAAGTCCTGCAATATATCAAGGATATGGTTCATCTGGGCAAACGGGAGAATACGATGTCCAGAAGCGTATAGTTTCTGAAGTATTTGGTCCAAGATTATAAGTTTTCCACAAACCTGAACCAAGTGTTCACCCTCTTCATATGATTCAAGCTCGATACCAGGGAAAAGATACGGATGACTACATGCTTTTTATAGCTGTATTACAATTTTCTGCAGTTACTGATGATTAGAAGCTCCAGAAGCGAGTGCTAGAAGCCTAGGGAGCTCCTTCCTTAAAATTGACATGTAAACCTTTTTGTGCAAGGTGGAGGTTCCATCACGATGATCTCAGTAAGACGTGGCAGCACAAGAGTTCCTGATTCGATAAGCTTAGATTTTGTTCTCCGAAGCATGAATCCTCCCAAAATATATTTTAATATTTTAAATTGTTCCTTAACCTTTGCTTCATCATGACCTGACGAAGGATCTCCAGCTTCTTTAAACGTAGAAAGGAATTGCTCCAATGTCCTAAAGGTTGAAGGCATACAAAAATTCATCACAACCCAAAGTTCTGTAATGTTGTGCTGAATCGGTGTGCTAGTCAGCAATAACCGCCTAGGAATGACAAAGCGGTCTCTAAGGATATTATACGAAGCACTCGAGGGATTTTTTAGTCTTTGTGCTCCATCAATAACAGCATAATGCCATGGAATTTGAGAGAGAAAATTTTGATCCATTAATACTATGTCATACATAGTCAATAACACATCAAAAGGTAAAGTTTTCCCATCGGATACGTTTACATGCTCATACATTTTCCTGCGCAAGTTGCATCGATGCTCCTTATCTCCAACATAACGAAGCACCCTTAACTTCGTTGCGAAATTGGTTGCCTCAGATACCCAACCATCAGTCACACTGAGAGGACATAATATTAAATATGGCCCAGGAGACTTTCGATGAACCTTCAAATAGCTCAAGAAAGAGAGAGCTTGCAAAGTCTTCCCCAATCTCATCTCCTCTCCTGTAATTAAAAGAAGAAGAGAGTGAAACCCAAAGATCAAGAGCGCAGAAACAAGGATCATTAAAGAAATTGCTGAAATTACTAAATTTCAAAATGAGAGCGAGGCTGGATCAGGACTAATATAAATGAGCGCGGGACTGGATTCAACAACCCAAAACAGGTCCCATACATTTGTAAATTTGGATTGAGAATCTGAAATGTTTTTTTGATTTTAATACATTATTAATTTTCTATTTTAGACTTTAATACAAACTTATGAGTTTATTAGACTTTAATACATTTTAGGTCGCTAAATGTGAAAATTTCACCACTAAAAGTGATCTTTGGTGACATTTAGCGATAAAAATGTATTAAAGTCTAATAAACAAATTAATTTGTATTACAGTCTAAAAATGATAATTAGTAATGTAATAGAATAAACTCTGAAATTGACATGAACCCATTCAGAGCTGATGACTACGCCATGCTTGCTAATGATAACATCAAATTATAAGAACGGGAAACACAAAAACGATTCTTCTGTTGCCCCGATTAATGAGAGGAGGTGTTGTGCTTGAAAAGTTAATTGGCCACATGGTGCTTGATTGTCCAAAACGAGAACATGCGGGATTTAGGCTCTCGAACGATTAGCACGGGGCAGAGGCCATATTTGGGGGGGAAAACGTTAGGTGGACATGGTTGGGGTTTTGAAAGAGGAAGGAGTCCTGATGGAAGAACGCAAGGGCGGGGAGATCCTAGAGGGTCCGGAGGCATCGACTAGTGATGAAAGGGTAACATTGGCATCACGCTATGCCTCCTAGAGAAGTCTCCTTGTAAGGATATTTGTATTTATGTCTCCATGTTCAATAGCAATAGGAATCTAGATGAAATCGTTGATTAGCTCAACACCATGGAGAAAGTGTTCGATTAGGAGAACACCACCGAGACCAAGTGTGTGAAGTTGGTTGCAGCTAGACTACAAGGGAATGCTCTTGTAAGGTGGGATGAATTTATGTGGGACTGCGAGCAGTGGGGCCGGTTGATCATGGCCCAGTGGAAGCAAAACATACAAATGGCATTCCTATCCACTTTAAAAAGAAAGATGTGTTTGCTCGTATAACAAGTTTACGGCAAGGTGCAATGTCAATAATATAGTAATTTTTTATGGTGCGTACCAGGACAAGGTTGAATGAGAGAACGAAACAAAATATTGGTCGTTATTTTCAATCGTTACAAATAAGTTATCATGTCGAGTTGAATCTCCGATGAATCTATATACTCCAATAAGTAGTACAATCCGCTCTCAAGGACGAAGACTATATTCGCAACACAAGTAACTCCGTCAAAGATGACAAATTCAAAATCCCTGCCTCAGAAAATATCAAGAGTTATGAGTAAGGCCGTTGCGGACTTAAGATGGTGGATTATACGAAGAAAAATAAACGCATTGTAATCATCACTGATGGAACAGTGGTAGGGGAAACGGTTGACGAAAAGTTTCAAGATAGGTCATGTTAGCCGATGTTCGTTCTCCACCTAAGACAAAAGGCAAGCCCATTTTAGCATGACACTGAGCTTTCTCAAAAGGGGAGAGAGATGAGAATTGAGAGGAGGGGGGGATCATAACAGATCGGAGATTAAATTTTTTATTTTGTCAAGAGATATTTCTTTAAAATAAAATTACTAGATTTATTTTGTCAAGAGACTAGGGCCCCATGTTTTGTAATGGCTATTTAAAGAGGCTCTACAATACTTAACAATTACCAGACTAGATTTGGCCTTCGCAGTTAATCGAGCATGTCACCATATGCAAAATCCAACAATCAGTGAATTTTGCAATGTGAAAAGAATGTTGAGGTATCTCAAAGGGAATACTGATCATGGTCTTACCTTCAATCGCATTTCATTTGTTCTCACTACTTATGCTGATTCGGATTGGGTGGGTGATGCTAAAGATCAAATATCAACAACGGACTATTGTGTTTTCTTTGTTCAAATCTGATTTTTTGGTCTGTAAAGAAAAAAGCTACAATTGCCAAATCTTCTACGAAGGCTAAGTATAGGGATATAGCCCAAGTTACAGCTGAACTCACTTGGCTTCGTATACGTCTTCATGATCTTCATATTCAAAGTTAACCCTCTCCTATAGTGTGTTGTGACAACTTCTCAGCTATTGCTTTAACATCTAACCCTTTTTCATGGTAGAATAAAGCACATTGAAGTAGTTTCTCACTATGTCCGAGAACAAGTTCTTGCTAAAAATAGTCCTTCACCATGCCTCTTCCAATGAACAACTAGCTGATATTTTTACAAAAGCCTTATCTCGTACTCGTTTCCAATATTTGACATCCAAGTTCATGGTGACCACTTCCCCCATTCACTTGGGGGCTGATAGAGATTCAGATCCGACCTAGAAGCCTGCGATTCATGCACAAGTTAGTTAGGAGTTAGCAGTCAACTAAGTGTTCGTTAGATAGTTAAATCGGTTAGGCATTTAGTTAGAAGAGATCCAATTATGTAATGCCACGTGTACAAAGTTGTTATGAGATATGCGTATATAAATCGATCTATTGTAAATCCGAGAATCAAGTAATGAGAATGTTATTACTTCTATTTGAAAATTTCTTCAATTATTAATGCACCTTTAAAATTTATTTGATTGTCCACGAGACTTACATAAAGTACTAAATTTCTAGCATGTTTCTTAATAGGTCAAGAAAGCAACTAAGCATACGAAATTTTTAATATTCTGGCATTGTGTATGTATAGCACATTTCCTGCACGGTAGTTGTATTCCAAAGTAAGTACTACAAGTATTCATGATATTTACAAAGGGCTTCAGAATGGTTTAACCATAAAGTGTACACATACTAGTTAATTATCAATCGTGTTAGACAAGTAATAGTAGAAAGTAAAGTGACAGTTCAAATTATTACTGAAATGGATTAGAGTCCCCTTTACAAAATTTACATGTTAATTTTCTTTCAAAATGCTATATGTAACAGTCCTGAATAGTTATAGTATGTTTAACTAAATCTCATTTGCAACTGGTATGGACAATGACTAAAAACAATGTGTGAACAAAAAGATGAAAAACTAAAACCCAACTACTTTTTTTTTTAGTTTTTTGTGATTAAACAATATCACAAAACCACTAACAGGGGGGGGGGGGACCTTAGTTTTTCATACATTTGCTATAACATTAAAAAAAACGGATAGATTAAATCAAATAAAAAGTGAATCTAGTTAGTATTTTCTTAACCAAGTCTTCAAAAGGGAGTATTATCACTAAATAAGACAAACATAACCTTTTAGCTTGTTGAACCTGCTGCTGCGGATTCAATTAATGGTGCCAATTTAGTCATTAGAGAAAATATCGTGCAAATTCAATGTGAAACCCAAAGAGCAAGAGTGCAGAAACAGAGATCATTGTATACGTTACTGAAATTAATAAATTTCAAACTGAGCGCGGAACTGGATTCAACCACCAAAAATCGGACCCCCAGCATTGGTCAATTTTGATTGAGGATCTGAAATGTTATATTATTTTTATTTCAACACATTATAAATTATCAATTTTATACTTTAGTACAAACTTATCAGTTTACTAGACTCTAGTACATTTTTGGTGGCTAAATGTGGAAATTTGATGTGAACAAAGAATATGGGTTATTTTAGTAATTTTAGAGTTTTATTATATTTTTGTTATTTCCTTTTATTTCTTTTATTAGATGTTTTTTCTTTTATTAATTGTTTGTTTGGTATTATAGAAGAAGGAAGGTTAATTGGCACTTAAGGGCATAATTATAATTAAATTGTTAGCTTAGAGGCCAAGCAACAGCCTTCTTATACATACCCCTTTTGTAAACTCATTTGAGTCATTCTTCCATATTTTGAGATTTGATTAGAGAGAGTTTGAGAGAGAATTATCTTTTCTTCTTCCCATTTGGCGTCATTTACGTCAAAATTTAGCAACGAAAAATGTATTAAAGTCTAATAAACAAATTACTTTGTATTAAAGTCTAAAAATGATAATTAGTAATGTATTGAAGTAAAAAAAAACTTTGAAATTGTGGTGAACCCATTCAGAGTTGATGACCCTGCCATTCCTGCCAATGATAACATCAAATTATAGGAGCAGTAAACACAACACCGATTCTTCTTTTGTCCCTATTAATGAGAGGGGGTGTTATAGTTGCAAACAGGGCCGACCCAAGGGGTAGGCCAATGAGGCAACCGCCTTGGGTCCCCAAATTTGATATAAAAATATAGGCCTCAAATATTGCATAGGTGTGTATTATATAAGTTTTTAAAAATAGGTCCAAGCCCAAAAGATAAACTTAAAATCCACTCACCAACAACTAACCCTTCATCTCCACTTGCTCATTCATTACACTCATTTAAGAACTGAAAAAAACGGCTTTCACCCCACCCAAGACTAACTTTCCAAATTCCATCCAAGTTCCAACCATTTAAATTCTCTTTCATTATCTCTAAAAAAATCAACCCTCTTTTAAATGCTTACAATACTCTCAAGTTTCAACCCAAAAATATTCAAGAGGTTTGTATTTTTTTTATTCACCCTCTCTCATTATCTCATGTTAATTTTTTAGATTGAAATCTTCATTGTTGTTAAATATAAATGTTGTTTTTTATTAATTTATTGAACACTTGTAAAATGATGTTAATTTTTTTGTTAAGTTATTCTTGTTCATATTTTTTTTAAATCCAGAAATATAAATGTCGTTTTTTTACTAATATGTTAAACCCTTTTATTCATTTTTTTAAAGGTTGTTATTTTACTAATCTAAGGTTTAAAGTGAATATAAAGTTATCTCTTCTTGTTGTCATTTTTTCACCTCTTCTTGTTGTCATTTTGTAAAGTTCTTGTTGCCATTTTTTTTTATTAATTTGTCATTTTTTTAATTATAATTATTGTTGTTAATTTTTGGATTTAAATGCAATTTTTTATATTTTTGAATTTAAATGCTTAAATCCTGTTCTTGTTGTCATTTTTTTTTATATTTTAAACACTTAGATTAGTACAGACAACATTTATATTTAAAGATTTAAATGATGTAGTTTAAAAGTGAATAGAAAGTTATATGTTCTTATTATCATTTTTTTTGTTAATCTGTCATTTTTTTTAATATTGTTCTTAGTGTTAATTTTTTTTTGTTAAGTTCTTGTTATTAATCTTGTTGCTCCTTTTAATCTGCTATTATTTTTTTTATTCCATTGATGATAATTTTGTATGTGTTTCTTTAGCAAAGAAGTGCTTTCAAAGATGCTTTACAAATTCAGCAAAACAGGTTCCAATGTTCCTTTATTTTGTTGTGATTGGAAATTTTTAGATTGATTGTTGGATTGTTGTATACTTTTTTTTGTTCGTTTCTTGTTAGCTTGTAAAAATAAATATTATACTTTTCGAAAAAAAAAAATTATATAAAGGTCCCCATTTTACAAGTTCGCCTTGAGCTCCCAAATCTTTGGGGCGGGCCCTGGTTGCAAAGATAATCGTCCACATGGTGCTTGATTGTCCAAAACTAGAACATGCAGGATTAAGGCTCCCGAGCGATTAGCACGGGGCAGAGCCATCTTTGGGGGGACAACGTTAGGTGGCCATGGCTGGGGTTTCGAAAAGAGGAGGGAGTCCTAATAGAAGAAGTAAAGGGCGGGGAGATCTTAGAGGGTCCGGAGGCAGTGACTAGTGATGGAAGGGGTAACATTGGCATCATGCTATGCCTCTTAGAGAAGGCTCCTCGTGGGGATATTTGCATTTATGCGCCCACGTTCAATAGTAATATGAATATGGTTGCCTTTGTTGATTAGCTCAACACCATGGAGAAAGTGTTCGACTAGGAGAACATCACCAAGGCCAATTGTGTGAAAGATGGTTTCAACTAGGGAAAGCTCTTGTAATGTGGGATGAATTTATGTGGGACAGTGAGCAGTGGGGTCGGTCGATCATGGCCCAGATGAAGCAAAACATGCACATGGCAGTCCTATCCCATTTTAACAAGAAAGATGAGTTTGCTCATGTGAAAAGACGGTCAGGTTTAATGCCAATAATATAGAAATTTTTTATGGAACGTACCGGGACAAGGTTAAATGAGAGAACGAAAAAAATATTGGCCGTTATTTTCTAGCATTACAAATGAGTTATCATGTTGAGTTGAATCTCCGATGAATCTATATACTCCAATAAGCAATGGAATACGCTCTCGAGGACGAAGACTATATTCGCAACACAAGTAACTCAGTCAAAGGTGACAAATTCAATATCCCCGACTCAGAAAATATCAAGGGTTACGAGTAAGGCTGTTCCGGGCATAAGATGGTGGATCATCTGAAGAAAAAGAAACGCATTGTAATCATCACCGATGGAACAGCGGTAGGGGAAACAGTTGACGAGAAGTTTAGAGAGAGATGATGTTGTCCCATGTTTGTGTTCCACCTAAGACAGAAGGCGAGCCCATTTAAGCATGACGCTAACCTTTCTCAAAAGGGGAGAGTGATGAGAACTGAGAGGGACGGAGGGGGGGCTAAGCATAAGAGAGCGGAGATTAATTTTTTTATTTTTAAAATTTATCCTTATTTTAGGTAACTAATCACTAGATATATTTCTTTAAAATAAAATTACTAGATTTATATTGTCAACAGACTTGGGCACCATGTTTTGTAATGGCCATTTAAAGAGGCTATTTTTCTCTTGTAATTCATAATACATATGAACAGATTTTGAGGGATTGAAGTTTCTTTTGCTGCTGTGCTTCCATTGTGTGTAAAGTGTATGTCAATGTTGGTAATACCTTAAAATTTTAACATCAACCATCTAGTTATATTGTTGCGATATTAAATCTAATGTCAAGACGAGAAGTCTTGAATGCCTTTTACATCTTCACCTATATTTTTCCAGTTTTTGCTGTACAAAATGGCGAAATTATTAACTAGGATTGAGGCTTAGGATGTGCATATGTATGTCAATTAATCCATTAATAGTAAGAACTAAAAAATAATTATCCCACAGAGTTTCAGAAAGACCCCCAAAAGAAGATTCCGATCGTATACCGGAACTTTGATTGGTAGACATACGACTCTGCAGGATTAAAAAAAAGGCTTAGAAAGTAAACGAAAAATGTTACAACTGCAATGCAAGATTAAAAAGGCTTAGAAAGTAAAAGAAAAGTAATATCTAACATTGCATCGACAATATTACTGAGACCAAAGATTATAGGTTTCCAGCACATGTTAATACAAACTAAGCGAGGCCGAAATTTTAAACGAGGGCCGTGAGTACAAGTCCTCAAAAGAATAGGGGTTCAAGTAACCCTCTTGAAAACACAAGGTTTGAAAAGCACATTTCATGATAAAGTTATGTACCACTTTACCCTATAATCCGGTGGAGACTTGTTGAGGTCCTAATAGCCTCGATTCTTCTCGAAAATAAAAACAACGAAATCTTGTAGGGTTTGTTTTTCTTCATTTCTATCAAAATGGCTAAAGATGGACCTAATTGGGACGGTTTACTCAAATGGAGTATAGCTCACTCTGATGGCACTGGCTCCTCTAGAAAGCTCAGTGAGGAGGACAGAAAATGGTTCATGGAAGCTATGCAAGCGCAGAGTGTTGATGTTATTAAGCGTATGAAAGAGATCACTCTTGTTATGCAAACCCCAGACCAAGTCCTCGAGGAACAAGGTGTTACTGCCACTGATATTGAAGATATGTTAGATGAGCTACAAGAGCATGTTGAGGCTATTGACATGGCAAATGATCTTCACTCGATTGGATGTTTGGTTCCTCTCCTTAATTATCTGAAAAACACCCATGCCAACATTCGAGCAAAGGCCGCAGAGGTTGTAACTACAATTGTTCAGAACAACCCAAGGAGTCAGCAGTTGGTCATGGAGGCAAATGGTTTAGAACCTCTTCTCTCCAATTTTGCATCAGATCCTGATGTTACTGCCCGTACCAAAGCACTCGGTGCAATTTCCTCTTTAATTAGGCACAACAAGCCTGGAGTTGCTGCATTTCGTCTTGCAAATGGTTATGCAGCTTTGAGAGATGCTCTGAGCTCCGAGAATGTGAGATTTCAAAGGAAAGCTCTCAACTTAATCCAATATCTACTGCAAGAAAACAGCGCGGATTGCAATGTGGTTAGCGAGTTAGGTTTCCCCCGCATTATGATGCACCTCGCCTCTAGCGAAGACCAAGAAGTACGAGAAGCTTCACTCAGAGGCCTTCTTGAGCTCGCTCAAGACAAGACAGGCGGGACCCACGTTGGGTTTGGTGAAGAAGACGAGAAGCTGAAGCAAATTCTCCAAGATCGAATTAACGGCATCAGCTTGATGTCGCCTGATGACCTTGGGGCCCTTAGAGAAGAAAGACAACTTGTCGATTCTCTTTGGAATGTTTGCTATCACGAGCCGTCTTCTTTAAGAGAGAAGGGTCTGCTTGTTCTTCCTGGGGAAGATGCGCTCCCACCTGATGTTGCGAGCCAAGAGCCCGCTCTCCGAGCTTGGGCTGCAAATACAGCCGTTGATAGAAAAGCGCCCCCCGAAAAGAAAGAGACCCCTTTGTTACTAGGTCTTGGTCCTCCAGCTTAGCATGATCCCCCTTCATGAAGCTATTATCATAAGGATGTATGCTGAATAGTGTTGTGTTACTGCTTCATCTTTTGTATTTTTTCTTTAATACCAAGTATTTTTTTCCCTCGATTTCCTTTCTCACTTCAGAATATATGGCAGTTATCTGTAAAAGAAATTATTTGTCCAAAAAAAAAAAATACAAACTAAGCAGTATATCTATACATTGCATATGTAATGTATAGATATACTGCTTAGTTTATATCTATACATTACATATGTAATGTATAGATATACTGCTTAGTTTGTATTTACAGCTGAAATATGTAATGTATACGATAGTTTATGACAAACTGCACACCTTACTCCTCTCCATGACCTACTAAGCCTTCAGTCTCGTCAGAGTTCAATCCATTTTGATCAACCTTTCCTATATAGTAGCTTAGTGAGAGCTCTGCGATACTTAACAATTACCAGACCATATTTAGCCTTCTCTGTTAATCGAGCATGTCAACATATGCAAAATCCAACAATCAGTGACTTTTGCAATGTCAAAATAATGTTGAGGTATCTGAAAGGGAATATTGATCATGGTCTTACCTTCAATCTCAGTTCATTTGTTCTCACTACTTATGTTGATTCGGAATGGGTTGGTGATGCTCAAGATAGAAGATCAACATCGGGCAATTGTGTATTTCTCGGTTCAAATTTGATTTTTTGGTCTGCAAAGAAAAAGGCTATAATTGCCAAATCTTCTACAGAGGCCGAGTATAGGGCTCTAGCCTTCACTTGGCTTCGTATGCTTCTTCATGATCTTCATATTCAAACTCAACCCTCTCCTATTGTGTGGTGCGACAACCTCTCAGCAATTGCTTTAACATCTAACCCTGTTTTTAATGCTAGAACAAAGCACATTGAAGTAGTTTATCACTATGTCCGAGCACAAGTTCTTACTAAATATAGTCATTCACCATGTCTCTTCCACTGACCAAATAGCTGCTATTTTTACAAAAGCCTTATTTCCTACTCGTTTCCAATATTTTCAACCCAAGCTCATGGTGACCGCTTCCCCGATTCACTTGGGGGGGGGGGGGGTGACAGAGATTCAGATCCGATTCAGAAGCCTACAATTGATGCACAAGTTAGTTAGGTGTTAGCAGCCAGCTAAGTGTTCGTTAGATAGTTAAATCAATTAGGCATTTAGTTAGAAGAGATCGAATTATGTAATGCCACGTGTACAAAGTTGTTAAGATATGTGTATATAAATAATTCGATCTATTGTATATCCGAGAATCAAGTAATGAAAATGTTGTTACTTCTGTTTCAAAATCTATTCAATTGTTAATGCACCTTTAAAATCTATTTCAGTTTCCACAAGGTAAAATACTAACTGTCCAGCACATTTATTAATCGGTCAAGAAAGCAACTAAGTAAATGAAATTTTTAATATTCTGGCATTGTGTATGTATAGCATGTTTCCTACACAGTAGCTGTATTCCAAAGTAAGGACAAGAAGTATTCATGGCACTTGCAGAGGGCTTTAAAATGTTAGACAAGTAATAATGGAAAGTAAAGTGAATGCAAACTATTACTGAAATGGATTAGAAACCCCTTCATAAAATTTGGATGTTAATTTTCTTCCAAAGTGCCATATGTAACAGTTCAGAATAGTTATAGTCTGCTTAAGTAAATCTCATTTGCAACTGGTATGGACAATTACTAAAAACAATGTGTGATAAAAAAGTTGAGAAAACTGAAACCCAACTAAAATTTTTTTATTGTGATTAAATAATATCACAAAACCACTAACATGGGGGACCTTAGTGTTTCAGACATTAACTATAACATTAAAGAAATTGGTTAAATTAAATCAAATAAAAAGAGAAACTAGTTAGTATTTCCCTTACCAAGTCTTCAGAAGGGAGTATTATGACTAAATAAGCCAAACAGAACCTTTTAGCTTGTTGAACCTGCTGTTGCGGATTCAATTAATAGTGCCAATTCAGTCATTAGCAAAAGCATCGTGAAAATTCTATGTGAAACCCAAAGACCAAGAGTGAAGGAACAGAGATCATTGTATATGTTACTGAAATTCACAAATTTCAAAAGAGCGCGAGATTGGATCACGATCAATATAAATGAGCCCGGGACTGGATTCAGCAACAAAAAACTGAACACCTAGCATTGGTCAATTTTGATTGAGGATCTGAAATGTTTTTTTTAATTTTAATACATTATTCATTTTCAATTTTAGACTTTAATACAAATTTATCAGTTTATTAGACTTTAGTAAATTTTTGGTCAGTAAATATGAAAAGGTCGCTACCAAAACTGATCTTTGGTGACATATAGCGACAAAAAATGTATTAATGTCTAATAAATAGATTAACTTGTATTAAAGTCTAAAAATGATAATTAGTAATTTATTAAAGTAAAAAAAAAATCCGAAATTGAGGTGAACCCATTCAGAGCTATTGACTGCGATTCCTGCCAATGATAACATCAAATTATAGGAACGGGAAACACAACACCGATTCTTCTTTAGTCCCGCTTAATAATAGGAGGTGTTACGGTTGCAAAGATAATATGCCACATGATGCTTGATTGTCCAAAACGAGAACATTGGAGATTTAGGCTCTCGAGCGATTAACACGGGGCAGAGGCCATCTTTCGGGGGACAACGTTAGGTGGCCATGGTTGGGTTTAGAAAAGAGGAGGGAATGCTCTTGTAAGGTGAAATGAATTTATGTGGGACTGCCCCCAGTCTGGATGGCCAATCATGGCCCAGCTGAAGAAAACATACAAATGGCATTCGTATCCAATTTTAACAAGAAAAATGTGTTTGCTCGGGTAAAATGTTTACAGGAAGGTTTAATGCTAATAATACAGAAATTTTATATGGTACATACCGGGAAAACAGAGAATGAAAGAACGAAACAAAATATTGGTCACTATTTTCAATCGTTAGAAATGACTTGTCATGTCGAGTTGAATCTCAGATGAATCTCTATACTCCAATAAGCAGTTGAATACGCTCCCAAGGACGAAGACTATCTTTGTGACACAAGTAACTCCGTCAAAGATGACAAATTCAACATCCCCGCCTCAGAAAATATCAAGAGTTATGAGTATGGCGGTTGTGGGCATTAGATGGTGGATTATCCGAAGAAAAAGAAGCGCATTGTAATTATCACCGATGGAACAGCGGTAGGGGAAACAGTTGAGAAGTTCCCAGAGAGGTGATGTTGGCCTATGTTCGTTAAGACAGAAGGCGATCCCATTTTAGCATGATACTGAGCTTTCTCAAAAGGGGAGAGTGATGAGAATTGTGAGAGTGAGGAGAGGCGGGGGCCGGGGGGGGGGGGGGGGGGGAGGGGAGCAAAAGGGAGCGGAGATTAAATTTTTTGCTAACGAAATTTATCAAGAGAATTGGGCCCCATGTTTCGTAATGCCTATTTAAAGAGGCTCTTCTTCTCTTGTAATTCAGAATACATATGAAGAGATTTTGATAGATTGAAGTTGCTTTTACTACTGTACTTCCATTGCGTGTAATGTACGTCAATATTGGTAGTATCTTAAAATTTTAACATCAACCATGCATCACAGTTGCCCATATAGTTAGAGATAACCCCTAATCTTAGAGCATCGACTTGCAATTTAAAAATAATCAATTGTTGACAAACATATCCTTCAGATATTAAAACACCCTGGTTCACAAAAAACAAACTCAACTTAATATATATACAATTAAAAACAATACTGTGGTTCTCAAATGCTGAATTTTCTCACCATGTTCACAACATAACTAATGAGTTACAGAAAGAGGAATGTACGAAACTCTACTTTTAATTGTTGAGGAGTAGAAACATAATGTTATTACTCAACTAATGCATGACACACTTTTTACTCCCGAAATCCAAACCGTTTCAAAGGTGTCTACGCTATACTAAATGGCGAAATTATTAACTGGCATTGAGGCTTAGGATGTGCATATGTATGTCAATTAATCCATTAATAGTATGAACTGGAAAAAAATTATCCCACAGAGTTTCAGAATGACCGCGAAAAGAAGATTCTGATCGCATACCGGAACTTTGATTCCTACATATACGACTCTGCAAAATTAAAAAAAAAGGCTTAGAAAGTAAAACAAAAGTAACATCTAACATTGTAGCGACAACATTACTAAGATGAAAGATGATAGGTTTCCAGCATATGTTAATACCAACCAAGCAGTATATATACATGACATATTTCAGCTGTACCAACCTAATGAACCCCTATATAAACTAATTGAGGAGGAATTTTCAAATTTCCACAACAATAACATGTAGGCAATCTAAATTTTTATGTTCTAAAGGACTATGACATAGCCATGAGTGATATGCCAACAATAGTCAGAATTTAATCTCGTACAATCCTCCCATGACTTAAACTTTACATTACCAATTCTTTCGAATGTTCCCTAATCGATCCTGGATTATTTTTAACTAACCAAAAACAACAAAAGGCAAAATTTATAATTTTGTGATGTGAAAAGTTGTTACTCGACCTGAATTTCAGGCAGAAAAGACCCATATTTGGTAAGAATTTTTAAGTTTTATTTGTCTCTTCTTCATATATTCAATGATTACCTTGAATAGAGAGTTCAAATGAATTGTATAACAAGCCTCTTCCCCTCCTCCTTTATCCGGGCTTGGGACCGGCAATACGAAACAAACTTTTGCATTGGCGGAGTTAAAAAAGGTTCTTCGTCCCAAATTAAGAATCCCTATCTTTCTTTTTGTTGTGTAAGTTAAGGATACTTTTAATCAATGGTCAAGATCAAAACTTTTTAATCAATGTAAAATTTGATTCTTCGATTATGTCCCAAAACGAAAAGTGGGCTATTAATATTGGAAGTCTCAAAAAGTTAAGTATGACTCTTAATTTGGGAAGAAGAGAGTACGTTAGAAGAAAACACAAAAACCTGGTCTTGAATCTTCAATCTATCTTCTTCCTGTAAAGAATAGCGCATCTCTCCTTTGGGCGTCGAGTCTTTGATTTACGCGTCCTTGTCAAGAAGTAAAAGAGAAACCTTTTGGCCTCTATTCCTCGATTTATCACCTTTCCTGTAAAAGAAAAATCTCCTTTGGGCTTTTTGTCAAAAATAAAAATACATGTCCTGTAAAAACATAGCTGTTTTATGGCCTTCGATTTATTGCCCCAACACCTTCCTGTAAAAAAACTATACCTACACTTTGGCTTTGATCCTTCAATTCTTGCTTTCCTGTTAAAAAAAAATATAAAGAAAGCCTGGTTTTTGACATTGCTTCACTGATTTATTGCCTTATCTCCATCCTATCAATGAAGAACTCTCATTTTAGCTAACTTTATTATTTATTGTCTTCCAACAAACAAAAAGAAAGAAATATATTTTGTTTTCTCTTCGATTATTGGATTTATCCACATCACGATAAAAAAACTCTCCTTTCCTAATTTGATATTTCAATTTTTTCTCTTTTATGTAAAGAAGTGAAATACTAAAACATTTAATCAATGATGAAGACAATGTGAAATTTTCAAATTCCTTGAATCAATGATCACGAAGTCTAAAAAAAGAAAGCAAAACAATGCGCAAGTTTTAAGTCATACCTGGTCTTGAATCTATTCTACTTACGTGTTCTTTTGGCATAAAAAATATTGAGGTGTAACAGAGAATGTGATGTTGCCATGTCCATTCGCCTGAAGCACAACCTGTATGCGTATGGCATCTTCAAGAATCAAAAAACTATCATTATGCGTATGGAAACGAATGAATAGAATTCTTTGATTCTTGAAACATGCCAACGCATACTGGTTTGCACAACAGATATTCGATCATCCCACATAATAGTTTATTGGTTTCCAAACAAAACACGTTGAGGTGTATATATAGGTATACCAAAGTTGGTGAGAGGGAGCGGTGAGATTAGTCAAAGAATGACACTAAATACTTATCCACAAAGAAAACACGTTGAGTTATATATGGAATGAAATATCTACCCCATCGTCTTATATTCAAAAGTTAAAATTTGTGATTTTATCAAAGTTTTTGACTCCAAAAGGCAAAACAAAATATATCTACCTAATAAAAATAAACTAATTCATTATTTTTTTAAACAATTTTAATCTGACATATTTTTGTACACTAGCCGTGCTCACGTGCGTTGCACGTGCGAGCGAATCCGAATATTCAATATGATGATCGAAATTAGTGAGAAATGCATTATAAGTACATAAATGGATAATAACCTCATAAATTCACGACATGACTAAAATAAATTCTTGATATGAAATTTAATGAATAAAATTAGGGAGCAAAAATTCATAAGTAGATCATAAATCCACGACGAATGTGACGCCAAAAAATCCATGAAAAAGCGAATAGAAATACATATTGATCAAGATATAAGATGAAAACAAAAGTATCAAATATTGTGTTTTTGACATTTATTAGTATTGGATGTTTCATCCACTTCTTCTACTTTATGCACGACAAAACATCCAAGCTTTCGATCGGAATCTTTAAGTGATTTGCCTTTGAGTTAGAACTTGAACAATTTTCTGATGCAAGTATATAGACTTCGAATGTAATCAGAATGCGTAATGCCCTGCGGTTGAAATTATCATTCAGGAATAATAAGTATATGGAATGAATATTGAATATAGAAAAGTTATCTAGTAAAAAATACATTTTGAATACGAATAGTCGTACCTTTTCTTTTGAATCGATGAAAGTTGGAACTCAGCAGCCTATGAAAGCAACTGCTTCGTCGAGCAGTGTGATAGATGCTCTTTCGTACTCATCATGCTGTTGGGATCATGTTTAGAATGAAGCCAAGGGCTGCTTGTTTATGAGCATGTCTGCCATGGTTCGCTACATCAACACTTATCAAGTAAGAAATAATAAAATCTTGAATCCACAAAATTTATACACATTTAGGTCCTGTCTCTAGTATGATATATTTTTTACAATTATACTACACTAAGTAATTCTTGTATTTGCAGAGACAGATCAATTTCTAAAGATCAAAATACCATGGATCTCATTCAAACTCTTTTTAAATTAAGGGACCTGCAGCTGAAGGCCCCCCAAGTTTATATCCTTTGTATTACCGTGAGAAGGTAGGAAGCTGAAATCTAAATCAACATATATTTGCTAACATATGTAGAATACAATTAAAGACATCTCCATTGTGAAAAGAGGATAAAAATAACATTGGGTGCTGCCAAAGGTTTAGAATATCTCCACAAAAAAAAAACATCATCCACAGAGATATGAGACTAAACAACATTCTTATAACCCACGATCATTAATCAATTATTTCCAATACTCTCATATCTATTTAAACATATTTATAAAAATATCATGATAAGAACTTAATTTTTCTTAATTTTCAAACTTACGAATTTTACCATCATTTACGACATAAAGTGAACGCAATTATATATATGGTTATTTTCCTTCATAATTACAAAATATGGAACAACGTACTGTATAGAGGATGGTCTCCTATTATGATATATAAGTGGTCTCAAGTGATGAGCTCAATTTGCTCTAGTGGTAAGGAAATTCATGTATGTTGTCTTGATCTATTGTTTTTGGCAGGAAAGGAAAACAAGAATTTCCAAAGATGTGCAGAAGATGAAAAGCTTATAATGAAAAGTATTTATTAGATAATTCAAAACATAATATATTCTTTGCCACATACAACAGAAAAATTTAACTACGGGTCGATGTGTAAATATAGGGACTCAATGAAAGGATCATGAGATAATTCAAAACACAAAATCTGTTAATAAATTGGAAATGGTACACAAAATAGGAGACAACAAGTCTTTCATTATGTATTTTTTACAGCAGGGTATCCACTGTTTTTTTCTATGATTATTGAGGTTTTTATAGGACTTTTTCTGATGTAAATCAGGGACGAGGACGTCATTTTATCTTTTTTTTTGTTCTTTTAAGTATTTCTTTTATTTGGAGCATTCATTGTATTTTTCTTTTCTTTTTTGTATTTAGAAGAAGGAAGGTTAAGGGGCACTTAAGGGTATAATCACTGTTCGAAAAAACTCGCCTAGGCTTAAGGCTTGGGAGAAACTCCTCGCCTTAGGCTTTTCACGCCTTATTATTGGTAAAACCCTTAAGGCTCACTTTTTTCTAAAAACAACAATGCTTTAGTGAAACGATGTCGCCTTTTAATGAATTTCTTTACAAACCGGACCATTATCTCATCCAAAATAATCAAATAGTATTTTAATTTGCATATATTCAGACATATTTTTATGATATTTGTAATTTTTGTATTTTAATAGCCTTGTCATGGTTAAAAAATATTAAAATATATTAAGAAGGCCTAAACGCCTTTTCATGCCTATTACGCCTAGGTCCACCTAGGCTTCTAAGGCTTAAGGCTTGGCCTCCACGCATCAATCACGCCCCGCATTTTTTAGAACCTTGGGTATAATTGTAATTAGATTGTTAGCTTAGAAGCCAAGCAACCTCCTTCCTATAAATACCTCTCTTGTAGACTCATTTGAGTCATTCCTTAATTTTGAGAGATTGTAAATAGAGAGAGAAATATCATTTCGTGCTCCCATTTGACGTCATTTACGTCAATTAGTATCAGAGCCTAGTCGCTCCACCTGGTTGCTGTAAAACAAAAACTCGTAAACAACATCTAGGTGGATTCAAAAAAAGATGAACTCCTTCGATGCAAACCCTTTCAACCAAATTCTCGAAGCCCTCAACAGATTGACGGCTCGAATGGATGCGATGGACGCCCGTAGTTCTTCGCTGGCAACCACCACGGACCGCTCTCACACCGCACTGATAACATCTCTAAACCCTAACCCTAGTTCCCCAAGATCAAGCCATTCTACACCCCTTCCCCCAAAAAACCATAATCCCTCAAACCCTAACCCTATATCAATCCCAACGAACACAACCACTGAGCCACCACTCCCCACCGTCAGAAAATAAAAAAAAACCAACAAAAAAACCCAACAGGACCTGAAATCCCCTCCCCTACCCCAGAGCAGTCCCATCGCTGCCCCAAATCCCGTCCCTCTTTAACCCAACACTAACCCATACCCTCGCCGAACCTCGACCTCCCCTGAACACCCCGCCGCAGGCCCCCAACCCCATCCCAACATCCGCCCAGCCCTAACCCACCCATTTCGACCCTCATTCAACCCTACCCCCGGAAACCCACCCTCACACCTCCGGTTATGCCCACCAAAATCGTACGGTTCCTTACAAGGCCCCGACGAACCCCTTTCCATCCATGGAACCCTCCGGACACTCCTCTGCCTTATACCGACACCACCACCATTTAACCAACCTCCCGGAAGGACATCCACCTTCTTCAGGACATGCCGAAACTCTTCAGGTAAACCCTACCCCTTTGTGTATCCAAACAGTACCACCTATGATCGGGGCATACTCCCTCACCATTATCGAAATGATCCGTGACATTCGTCACACAAAAAATAAAATCCGCCTCCCATCCACCCCACTGACACAAACCCCATACAATATAATCCGAATCTTGCACCCAAAACCCTAGAATTTTCATCTTCCCACATTCCCCAAAATTTTACCCCCCAAATTTCACCACCACCTCCTATACCTCCACCTCCACTTCCGAATATATCCATACACCATCAATTACCCTCGCCCCATTTTCCCCCACCCCGTATTCTCATCCCATCCCACTCCCCGCCATCACATCCACCCCCATATTCAACTCCCCTCCAACATGACCCTTCCTCACCCCCTATCTCCATTTACCCTCGCCACCACCCATAGAAGCACCTTGAAAACCCCCACATGCCACCTATACCCCCCCACTCCTTCTCTGTGGATTATTTTGGCTCTCCGGTGGCTTCTCGTTGGTTCATAGCTGTTTTGGGAGAAAAACAGATTTTTCTCGATATTTACAAAATTGCCACTTTGAGGAAAAAATATAAATAGAAGCCTATTTTCTGTTTTTGATGTAGTGATGTTTTTTATCTTTAGAGTGAACATTTTGTGAGTTATCAAAGAGAAAAGTGAGTGAGAGCTTCTTGTTTAAGATTAGTTCTTGTACTTGGTTGTGAGTGACTTTCTTGGAGAGATAAAGAGTGTGAGTGTGTAACCTTGTGGTTCCTCCATTTATCAAAGAAAGAAGAAATTCTACCATTGTGGATGTAACCCTAGTTTGGGTGAACCACGTTATATTGTTGTCGTTTCTTTACTTTGATTGCTTGTGTGTTCCTGTTATCCTGCTTGTTGATTGTTGGTTGGATTCGTTTTGAGTTTGCACACTTGATTTTCATTAGGAACAAGGTCTTGGGTGTTTTTCGCATACCAAACGTTTGGTAAAATTCCAAAGTGAGTTTATGGTCTTGGTGCTTAACATATGATTGTTTTTGCGCAACAAGTGGTATCAGAGCTTTGGTTGCTTGGTTTGCTCGGTATTTTGGTTCGGCTTGAATCAATTTGAGTGATATTGGCATAAGTTCTTGAATTTGTTCCAAATGGCGGAGGAGGTGTCGCGTACTCTCGAATCAACTTCTACAAGCGGAGGCTCTAAGAAGTGGGATCCTAGTTATGGATCCGGAAGCTCAATGAAGTTTGAGATAAAACCTTTTGATGAGAAAATTAATTTTGGCTTGTGGCAAAAAAGGATGTGGGGTGTTCTGGTTCAACAACGATTGGTTATAGCATTGTTGGGTATAGAGAAGCGTCCGGTGGATATGACCGAAGCCGAATGGAGCGATATTTATCAAAGGGCGATTTCTTCAATTGAAATGTATATCACGGATGATGTGCTCAATCACGTGATATCGGAAACTACGGCCAAGGGCATGTGGGATCAATTGGACGAGATTTATTTGGGCAAGTCTTTGTCAAATAAATTGTTTCTAATGAAGATGCTCTTCAAGTTAGAAATGAAGGAGGGCAGTGATATGATGAAGCATATAAATGTCTTCAATGCTTTGATCAACGATTTGAACCAGATTGATGTTCAATTTAGCGAGGAGGATCGAGCGTTGTTGTTGCTTGCTTCGTTACCCGATTCATATGAGCACTTTGTCACCACACTTACGTTTGGGAAGACTACTCTCAAGTTCAATGATGTAATGCAGAACATCATTTCTCTCGTGGCCATGAAGAAGAAAAATGATAGCGGTGGAGGTAGTTCATATTCTCAAGGTGAAGGCTTGGTAGCCAAGGTTGGTGGTGGTGGACGAAGAGGAAGGTCGAAGTCTCGGGGTGAAAATAACCCGGGCTTCCAAAAGTCTCAATCTCGAGACATTAGCACGGTTGAGTGTTTCAAGTGCCATAAAAAGGGTCACTTTAAATGGAATTGTCCGGAGTGGAAGAAAGATGATAAGAAAGGAGACATTACTAAGGATGTGGCCGGTGTTGCTACTTTAGAGGAAGGAGAAGAGGTTCTTACTTATTTTTCCATCGATCATATTGATGGTTGGATTCTAGATTTCGGATGTTCATACCACATGTGTCCGAACCGGGAATGGTTTGAGGATTACAAGTCCAATATCGGTGGTGAGATTCTCATGGGAAACAATACTACGTGCAAAGTAGTGGGAATCGGGTCGGTGCACATAAAGATGTGGGATGGGATTGTCCGAACCTTAAGTGAAGTGAGGCACGTTTCGGCACTTAAAAAGAACTTGATTTCCTTAGGCGCACTCGATTCAAAGTGGGGTGTGTTTCAAGTCGAGGGTGGGGTTTTGAAGGTGAAAAGGGAATCGATGGTGATTTTGCGCGGCACAAAGTTACCAAATAATCTTTATAGATTGAAGGGGAGCGGAAGTCTCCACGAAGCCAGAAATCGACGAGCTACAATTGTGGCCCTTGAGACTTGGTCACATGAGCCAACGGGGCATGGAAGAACTTCATCGACGAAAGTTGTTGAAAGGGGTGCACGGATGCAAGCTTGGTTTTTGCAAGTATTATGTGATGGGGAAGCAAACTCGAGTGCAATTAACTATATCTACGAACAAGAGTAAAGGGACTCTTGATTATATTCATTCCGACATGTGTGGGCCTTCGAATGTTGTTTCCATAGGCGGATTTAGATACTTTGTGACTTTCATAGATGATTATTCACGAAAATTGTGGGTCTACTACTTGAAGGAAAAATCAGAGGTTTTCGAGAAGTTCAAGGAGTGGAAATCCATGGCGGACAATCAAACGGGGAATAGGTCAAGTATTTGAGGAGCGACAACGGGGGTGAGTATAGAGATGGTGGTTTTCTCAAGTATTGTAAAGATGCGGGCATCACAAGGCACTTTACCGTTAAGAAGACTCCACAACAAAATGGGTTGGCGGAGAGGATGAATCGCACCATTATGGAAAGGGCAAGGTGCATGAGGTTTCATGTCGGGTTGTCGAAAGCATTTTGGACAGCGGCTTTTGATCACGCCGTGTATTTAGTGAATCGGTCACCGAATTCGACTCTTGGTTTGAAGTGTCCGAAGGAAGTATGGTCGGGGCACGAGGTCGACTACTCTACTTTGAGGGTGTTCAGATGTACGGGGTATGCTCACATTCTTAGTGATGAGAGGACCAAAAATGACCCGAGAACTCACCGGTGTATTTTCCTAGGCTATGGAAAAGGGGTAAAGGGGTTCAAGCTTTGGGTTCCGTCTACGAGGAAGCTAGTTGTTAGCCGGGATGTGAGGTTTGACAAGACGTCCATGTTGAAGGCCAAAGAGTTCCTAGAAATTACCGATGACGGTGGCGTTAGAACCGTCGAGATTCCTTTGGTATTTTCGAGATCATCAACCACTGATAGTGATAGCGCATCTACTAGTGGTTAAAATGATTCTCAATCGGGTGATGACACGATTGAGGTGGAGCCGAATGCAGATGATTTGGGAGAGGATTCGGTTGAGGTGAAGGACACTCAACGGGTGGAGCAAGTGCCATCCATAGCACGTGATAGAGAGCGTAGGGAGATCAAGCCACCATCTAGGCTTGGTTGGGAAGAGGTCAATTACGCTCTCATTTCTAGTGAGGGTGATCCAATGACATACACAGATGCCATTAATTATGATGTCAAGGCGAGTTGGATGGGTGCTATGTCGGAAGAGATGGAAGCTCTACGAAAGAACTCTATGTGGGAGTTGGTTCCTAAACCCAAGGGGTGACACATTGTTGGCTATAAGTGGGTGTATAGGAAGAAAGAGGCAATTAACAAAATAGAAGAACCGAAGTACATGGCAAGGCTAGTAGCGAAGGAGTTTTCATAAAAGGAGGGGATTGACTATGATGAGATCTTTTCCCCGGTGGTGAGGCATACTTCGATATGGGTATTGTTGGCAATGGTTGCTCAATTTGATATGGAATTGGAGCAAATAGATGTGAAAATGGATTTTCTTCACGGTGATTTGAAGGAGATTATTTACATGGTGCAACCGAAGGGGTTCAAGGAAGTGGGAAAGGAAGATCATGTGTGGCGACTTAAGAAGTCATTGTATCGGCTTAAATAGTCGTCGCGACAATGGTTTCTACGATTCGATACCTTCATATTGCGGGTTGGTTACACGAGATGTGATCATGACCATTGTGAATATTTTCGGGTTCTTGATGATGGTTTGTTTGTTTTGTTAATGCTCTATGTGGATGACATGCTCATTGCTTATCGGGACATGTCACGAATAACGGAGCTCAAGGTGGAATTGAGCCAGGAGTTTGACATGAAGGATCTTGGTACGGTGCAAAAGATTCTTGGTATGGAGATTAGACGAGATAGAAAAGTTGGAAAGTTGTGGTTATCTCAAAAAAATTATATTTCGCATGTCATCGAGAAATTTGGCATGTTGGATGCCAAGGCCACTTCTACACCGTTAGCTTCACATTTTGCTTTATCTGTAAAGAAATGTCCCTCTACGGATAATGAGTTAGAGGAGATGGCTTCTACGCCATATGCTTGTGTCGTGGGGTGCCTTATGTATGCTATGGTTTGCACGAGGTCGGATATCGCCCAAGCCGTGGGTGTGGTTAGTAAGTATATGTCGAATCCGGGAAAAAAGCATTGGAAAGCAGTGAAATGGATTCTTCGGTATTTGAAAGGAACCAAGTCTATAGGCATTATGTTTGAGCGGAAGAAAGGGACCGAGTTTGTTGCGGGGTGCGTGGATTCGGATTATGCGGCGGATCTTGATAAGCGGAGATCTACATCGGGGTATGTATTCACTATTGCTAGCGGGCCAATATCTTAGAGATCCATGTTACAAGCAACAAGTGCTTTGTCTACCACGGAGGCGGAGTATATGGCACTTATGGAAGCATCAAATGAGGCGGTTTGGTTAAAGAGTTTGGTGAGTCAATTGGGGATGAAACAAGAGAGTGTTAGTCTTCATTGCGATAGTCAAAGTGCTATGCAATGGGCTAAGAATCAAGTGTATCATGCCCGCACAAAGCATATTGATGTGCGATATCATAGAGTTTAGGATTGGGTTAATTCCGGCGAGGTTTTGATTGAGAAGGTGCACACGGATGACAACGCAGCAGATTTCCTCACCAAACTTGTGAATACGAAAAAGTTTAGGCATTGCCTAAAGCTTCTAAATCTCACTTCTTGTTGAAGTTCGAGGAGAGGCTCCTCGGTTAGGTGGAGCCGCATTGAGCTTGGTATATTTCAGGGTGATCTTCAAGAGAGTTCAATGGTTTTCATTTCGGGGTTTTGGTTGGATCATTCGGATCGCCAAGGTGGAGTTTGTGGAGTATTTTGGCTCTCCGGTGGCTTCCCGTTGGTTCACGGATGTTTTGGGAGAGAAACAGATTTTTCTCGATATTTACAAAATTGTCACTTTGAGGAAAAACTATAAATAGAAGCCTATTTTCTGTTTTTGATGCAGTGCTGTTTTTCAGCTTTAGAGTGAACATTTTGTGAGTTATCAAAGAGAAAAGTGAGTGAGAGCTTCTTGTTTAAGATTAGTTCTTGTACTTGGTTGTGAGTGACTTTCTTGGAGAGATAAAGAGTGTGAGTGTATAACCTTGTGGTTCCTCTATTTATCAAAGAAAGAAGAAATCCTACCATTGTGGATGTAACCCTAGTTTGGGTGAACCACGTTATATTGTTGTCGTTTCTTTGCTTTGATTGCTTGTGTGTTCCTGTTATCCTGCTTGTTGATTGTTGGTTGGATTTGTTTTGAGTTTGCCGAAGTGAGTTTTATGGTCTTGGTGCTTAACATAGGATTGTTTTTGCGCAACATTCTCTTCCCCCACATCCTCACCCACACCATTCCATGTTCCCCACGCTTCCGCCCCCACCTCTTTTATATACCTCTCCCCCACATCAGCCACCCCCGTGGGATACCCGTTCCTTTCACTCCGCACTCGTTGACTCCCATAAGAGGGTCCGGGAATGGATTACCTTACCTCCCCATGTCGATCCTCCTTCACCCCGTCCCCACTCCGCTCTTGAATTTGACCCATCCCCTCCTACCGAGTGGCGCACGGATGTTTCTCCATTTGATTCCCTCCACCCCAAAGTGACCCCCTATGTCCCCATCTCCAAGTGCCACTGCTTTGTTTGCCACCAAAAAGTCCATCAAATGAATCAATGCCCATACCGCCAGCCATTGGTTGCTCCACGTCCTCCTTCCCCACCTCGTGAACCTCCCCCAACTCACACTCCTCCTGCCTCTTCAATTCATCCACCCGCTCCTGACCCTACTCATCCACCGCCTCGGGAGCAACCACGGCGAGCCTTACTTCCTGAGCCTCCGCTAGGCGATGATGATATTGATGAGGATACCCTCGACCTTCAAGGTGGTGATACTATCACACAGCTAGCCCTCTAGTTACTTTCCCGGAGTATGCAGGGTGATATCCGAGTTGATGTTCCCATGTTTGACGGCCACCTGCAGCCTGATGCCGTTTTTGATTGACTTGTCGCTATGGAGCGGATTTTTTAGTACAAACGGCTGAAAGGTCGTATATGTGTTTTTTTAGCGGCAACTAAGTTTCAAGGTTATGTTAGTGTATGGTGGAATGACCTGGAGCAGCGACGTGTCAGTGAGGGCCTTCCTCCCATCCAGTCCTGAACCGAGCTCCAAGCGAAGTTGATGTCCGCTTTCATTCCCGCTACATATGAGCGAGACTTATTTTTACGGGTTCAGTCTTTTCGTCAAGACTCCTCCGTTTTGGACTACACCAAGCGGTTTCAGCTTCTTTGTACTCGAGCCCGCCTCAGTGAGAGTGAGGAGCAGCGCATTAGCCGATATATTCATGGCCTTCAGGGATACATACAGCGTGATCTTTCTTTGAGGGAGGTCACCTCTTTTGCCAAAGAGGTGGAGTATGCCACCAAGGTGGAGTCATACCACCAGACTGCCCCTCCACCACATAGTCCCTACACACATACTCCTTCGGCTCCAGTGTCTTCTACACCTACTGGGACTCCTTCCACCACTACTAGTCCTGCTGTCACAGTCCCTCCTCCTGCTCCTGCTCACCCGGTCACCTTCAAATGCTACAATTGCGGGGTGATGGGCCATCGCGCCTCCGATTGCTCTCTTCCTCGTCGTCGTGCTATATTAGCTTCTAGAGACCCTGACTACATTGAGGAGACCCTAGAGATACCTTCCCAGCCAGCTCTCATCACAATCCTTGATGGTGAAACCGAAGGCCTTCCCCTCTGAGTTCGAGGACAAACTCTTTTGAAGGGGGGAGAGTGATGTAAATCAGGGACGAGGACATCATTTTATCTTTTTTTGTTCTTTTAAGTATTTCTTTTATTTGGAGCATTCATTATATTTTTCTTTTTTTTGGTATTTAGAATAAGGAAGGTTAAGTGGCACTTAAGGTTATAATTGTAATTAGATTGTTAGCTTAGAGGCCAAGCAGCCTCCTTCATATAATTACCTCTCTTGTAGACTCATTTGAGTCATTCCTTAATTTTGAGAGATTGTGAATAGAGAGAGAAATATCATTTCTTGCTCCCATTTGACGTCATTTACTTCATTTTCTCATAGTATTTAATAAGCTGAAAGCAAGATTGTCTTACTTTTCCAAATCTTTGGTGATCTTCATATGAGGAATCATGATGGAAAGCTTATATGTTGTTGCCAATGTAATTAATGGGATGTACTTTCCCAATGGCATTAGACTTGGCATTAGTTGCTTTTGATGTTGGTCCAATTTACCACATGTGCATCAACCAAAATGCAGGTTCACCCAAGAAATTTGAATGCAAATCAACCAACAAAGTAGCATCTACTTTACTCCCCGCACACATATTCCTTTAAGAAAAAGAATTGGCATAAACCTTTTACAATGGCAAAAGAATTGGCATAAGTTTCTTCTGGTGCAGGTCGAAGTTACCACATATGCATCAACCATAATTTAGATTCCATGAACTCTTATGCCATCAAGAGCCTAATATCATTTTAGTGAATATAGTTTCATATATTCTAAACACAAATGCCAGAAGAAGAAAACATAAGAAGCAAGGAAACTGATAACCATATATCTTTCTGTAGTTTTTTTCCTTTTTTGTGGTTTGGCCTTTGCCCCCCCCCCCCCCCCTCTTGGTTGATTTTCACTATGGGTGCCACTGTATTCAATAATATATCGTTAACCCCCTAAAGAATAGGCGGATCTACGTGGTCCCGAATGGGGTTGATTGTTGCCACATAGATTTTGGGATTTCATTTTACATGTATAATGGAATTGTCCAGGGTACTAAGTATAAGTTTTTGAAATACAAGGTCAGTAAAATAACCTTTCTAACACTCAAGTGAAAAATGTATTTTCCAGTTTGAGCTCACCATCAATAGCTGTAATTTTTTTGATAGCATTGGCTGCTGTAAATATCTAAAAAATGGGATTAAAAAATTGATCATTATACATGTTACTTCGGTTTTGCTTTAATAAATACCGTACAGAATTTTAGAAGTCAAAAGTCACATTTGAAATACTTTGGCAACACACCTGGGAGGTCTGGGTTACATTAGAGAATCCCAGTAGAGACTTTAAAAGCTTTTGAAGACTTTTTGCATTGCATTATGTTTATCGTAGAAAACATTGAGTTTATATAAGTTCCTATAGATCTCCAGCACCAGTTAGGACTATAACAAACAAACTGGAAACCAGAGACTTTATAAAAACTCATGTAAAACTGATATGAACATCTTGTATGTCCCAATCCCATTAAGCATAGGATAACATTAAATGTGAAATCATCCTTGGAGACATACTAAAAGAGATTCATAAATAATATTTTATTACAAATGGGGTATAAGACTGTGGATCAAAATAATTCCTTGAAACTATAACCCCCTTTGTGGTGGCTTAGCAACGTGTTGCATATTGGAGAGACTAAACTTACCATTAGGTAAGTTATATCACTCCTCAAACCCAGTCCGATCTCGATCTCAGTGCTTGATGCTTATGCCATAATTTCCTAACCAATCCATGACCGAGTTTCCAAACTCAATAAAAGTATGAAGTATTGAAAAGTGCTCCCTTAGCGTGACTTCACTCCATAATCATTATCCTTCCAATAGATCATGTGCGCCTAACAATGTACTCCTCCATTCCTAACCCATGCGAGGGTGCACCAGACAAAGACTCATATTCAAGTAGAGTTGTCTACGGATCGTGCTAACGGGTAAAAACACCCTTAACCCGTACATGACCCGTTAAGACTTTTTGCATTGCATTATGTTTATGGTAGAAAACATTGAGTTTATATAAGTTCCTAGAGATCTCCAGCACCAGTTAGGACTATAAAAAACAAACTGGAAATCAGAGACTTTATAAAAACTCATGTAAAATTGATATGACCATCTTGTATGTCCCAATCCCATTAAGCATGGGATAACATCAAATGTGAAATCATCATTGGAGACATACTAAAAGATATTCATAAATAATATTTTATTACAAATGGGGTATAAGACTGTGGATCAAAATAATTCCTTGAAACTATAACCCCCTTTGTGGTGGCTTAGCAACGTCTCGTAGTTTGCATATTGGAGAGACTAAACATACCATTAGGTAAGTTATATCACTCCTCCAACCCAGTCCGATCTCAATCTCAGTGCTTGATGCTTATGCCATAATTTCGTAACCAATCCATGACCGAGTTTCCAAACTCAATAAAAGTATGAAGTATTGAAAATTGCTCCCTTAGCATGACTTCACTCCATAATCATTATCCTTCCAATAGATCATGTGCGCCTAACAATGTACTCCTCCGTTCCTAACCCATGTGAGGGTGTACCAGAAAAAGTCTCATATTCAAGTAGAGATGTTAACGGGTTAACGGGTGAAAACACCCTTAACCCGTACACGACCCGTTAAGACTAATGGGTCCAATGATAATACCCAAACACGACCCATTAATATTAACGGGTACACGACCCGAACTGTTAACACCCGTTAATATTAACGGGTCTAAATGGGTAACGAGTTGGGTGACCCTATATTACCCATTAGTACCCGTTAATACCCATTAGTACCCGTTAATACCCGTTAGTCTTCATGGGTGTAATATTAGTTCGGGTGTAATATTAGTTCAGGTCACACGACCCAATAAAACCCGATACCACTAACGGGTGATAATGGGTATAAACGGGTTTAATCATGTAAGAGTACAAACTCAAACATGACCCGTTATGATAATGGATCTACCGTGCTAACCCGTTAATGACCCAAACCCATTAACTTATAATTTCGTGTCGTGTTATCGTGTCGTGCCTCATTTTTCCAGGTCTATATTCAAGTGTCCAGACAAAATACCTGATATAGATCAATTATTTCCCATCTTATTAATGAGGTAAGGCAACGATTTTGCATTTTCTGCAGATTCGGTTTATGTTAAAATACTTTAAGATGGTTAACGTAATCCATGTATGTAATCATATTAAAATGATATTGCATATATTTATAGGAGAGATCAACACCTTATCAGACTTCCTAGCTAAATATGGTCGTGTAAACAAACTAATCTTATTTTGTAAGTCCATGGTCTCATTATTTAAGCATCTACATGGCCTTCTCAAGAAAAATATTTGCGCAAAAATTCAAAGGGTGGGGTTTTATTTTTGGAGGTATTGGAAGAAGATAAAAAAATTATAATAAAGATGTATGGGGTCTCTATGAATAAGAAATTTGGTGGTATGTAATCTTCTTAAAAGAAAATAAATCTTTGTTGGGAAAGTGGTTATGGTATCTACCTCTAGAGAAAAAGTCTCTTGGTACTCAGTCGTCAAAAGCATCTATGGAATACATGAGAATGTATGGGACTCAAATGTGAGAAATAGGGGAACATATCCATGAATCGTCATTTCGAGAAGTCTCAATACTTTTCTTCAATGTGTAACCCTCAAGGTGGGGATGGGGAGTACATTAAATTTTGGGAGGATGCTTCGAATGGGAATCATTTTTCCTTCTTATGTATTTAATCAGATAAATGACAAATATAACTTAATTCTTACAAGGGAGTTGTTTAGATCTTCAATTTAAAAGAAACATCAATGATTCGAAAATTAATCAATTGGCTTGTATGCTCCATTTGATAGGGGATGTGAGGTTGAATTCAGAGTTAAGGGATGCTAAGGCATGGAAGTTGGATGGTGAGGCGTTTCCTTGCAAATTCGCCTCCT
Source organism: Sambucus nigra (assembly GCA_949130495.1). NCBI lineage: Eukaryota > Viridiplantae > Streptophyta > Magnoliopsida > Dipsacales > Adoxaceae > Sambucus > Sambucus nigra. The sequence continues at coordinate 657,218,250 of OX422213.1, read as the reverse complement.
TTCATTAAGGTAGGGTCCAATTCACATGTGAGAAGTTAATTTAAGTTCTCTTGATAGCGATAAGGTCCTTTCCGGAGATAGTATAAGAATTTTTTTTGTAGAGTGGTTGTATGCTTGTATATGGGTACCACGCGGTCGATGGCCTTGTTTTAATTATTAAATAGTCACTACAAATTAAAAAAATGTGAGCGTTAACTTTTTTTTAAAATTATTAAGTACTCACTACCAAATAAAAAAAAATGAAGTGTACAAATGTCCATTTAAAAAATGAAATTAAAAAAAAAAGATCACGGCTATTTGTTTTGAAATAGTAAACAAATCTATAGGGTAGGACCATTATAGAAAACTAAAATCAGTCAGCGTTGAATGTATGCAACTTACTGCAATAATAAAGTTTATTGTGATGTGTATGATCGTTCACTCAAAATAAACAAAGCACAATTGTATTACCATTTTAGTCTATTACTGACAAACAAAATACCGAGGGAAAAATATTGTACAAAGAGGATTCATAGTTGGTAACAATGAAACACAAATACATTAAAATTACCTCGAAAAGAAATGGGGAATTCCTTCAATCTCAGAATCACAATCCACATTTCTCACACGAATTTCATTAAGATCCAACAAAGATCCAAGGGAAAGAAATGAGCGTATAAACTATTACTTATCGGAAGCACTTTAAATATGGTGTGGATTAAAGCACATAAAAATAGTGACATGTTGTAAAGCCAAAGATAAAGCATTATCAAAGACATAAGTAAGCCAATGATAAAGCATCTAAGACAAACATAAAGCATCATCAAAGTCAAAGAGGTAATATCTACGCATATAAAACAACAAACAACAACAATATAACAATTTATGAAATGGTAATGAAAAGATATAAGGTAAGGATAATTTTCTTAAATGAACGGCACACGTTTATGCACGTGCCAATGGTGCTATTGAATGCGTCATAGGCGATCTAGAAAATCCACAAGCTATTAAAGTTACAAATAATAATAAAATTTGCATGTTTAAAAGTGTACATGGTCGAGTTATTTTATAGCGCCTTAGAGAATATGTATCAAAGTTTTCAGAACATTCCCATATTATATAAATAAAATCCTTAGACATTAGAAGCATAACCTTCTTCAAATTACCAAAGGCTCCTCAAATTACCAATAAAATGCCACATTTGGCAACAATGTCAAATAGGTACTCACAAATCAAGGCCTCTTCATGAAATTTTTCATTCTAAAATTTGTGTTCTCAAAAAACCTAACTTGATTTCCATTCCCTTCTCATGAAATGGTTTTGGATAAATTTAACAAAAACCATATGTAGAGCCAAACTTCCATAGTTGATTATTTATTTAGAATACCAATTTCAGAGGTCCAAAACATTCAGCAAAATTATAAATCACCCAAGTCAATCAACTCGCGAAAGAAAATTATCAGCAAATTAGATCACCAAAATTTATACAAAAAATTAAATTGAAAATTTTTCCTCTACTCTTACCAATTAAGGAACATATGGAAACAATGTCAAATAGGCCCTCAAAAATCAAAACTTCTTCATGATGTTTTTTCAACCTAAAATTCATGCTCTAAAAAAAACTTGATTTTCATTCCCTTGTCATGAAATGGTTTCGGATAAATTTAACAAAAACCATATTTAGAAGAAAAGTTCCATGGTTGATTATTTATGTAGAATACCAATTTCAGAGGTCCAAAATATTCAATAAAATTACAAATCATCCAATTCACTCAATTCACAAAAGAAAATTATCACTAAATTAGATAGCAAAAATTTACAAAAAAAAATAAAATTGGAAAAAACTCTCTACTCACAACAAATGTTATTCAAATTCAAACCACATGGACATATTTCAATACAAATAAAATCTATTAATACCAAAACTACACAATTTACGGTAAACATGTGCACATTATTTTGCCACACGAGGGAACTGAACACAAAGAAAACGAAACGCCAAACAGATAAATCGTACCTGTGTATGGGGTTTATGTGATGCTTTGTTGATGGAGGGGCATTTATGGTAGGATGCGTGTAGGGCCGGCCCCGAAGATTTGGGAGCTCAAGGAGAACTTGTAAAATGGGGCCCTTTATATAGTATTTTTTTTCTTTCGAAAAGTATAATATGTATTTTTATAAGCTAACAAGAAACGAACAAAATAGAATACACAACAACCCAACAATCAATCTAAAAATTTTCGACCATAACAAAATAAAGGAACATTGGAGCCTGTTTTCCTGAATTTGTAAAGCAACTTTGAAAGCCCTTCCTTGCTAAAAAAATGCTGAAGAAACACATAAAAAATGAACATCATTAGAATAAAAAAAATTAATAGCGGATTAAAAGGAGCAACAAGATTAATAACAAGAACTTAACAAAAAAAATTAACATTAAGAACTATAATTAAAAAAAAATGACAGATTAACAAAAAATGATAACAAGAACATATAACTTTCTATTCACTTTTAAACTACATCATTTAAATCTTTAAATATAAATGTTGTTTGTACTAATCTAAGTGTTTAAAATATAAAAAAAATGACAACAAGAACAACATTTAAATTCAAAAATATAAAAAACAGCATTTAAATCCAAAAATTAACAACCAATAATTATAATTGAAAAAATGACAGATTAATAAAAAAAATGGCAACAAGAACTTAACAAAATGACAACAAGAAGAGGTACAAAAATGACAACAAAAAGAGATAACTTTATATTCATTTTAAACCTTAGATTAGTAAAATAACAACCTTTAAAAAAATTAATAAAAGGGTTTAACATATTAGTAAAAAAATGACATTTATATTTCTGGATTTAAAAAAATTATGAACAAGAATAACTTAACAAAAAAATTAACATCATTTTACAAGTTTCAATAAATTAATAAAAAACAACATTTATATTTAACAACAATGAAGATTTCAATCTAAAAAATTAACATGAGATAATGAGAGAGGGTGAATAAAAAAAATACAAACCTCTCGAATATTTTTAGGTTGAAACTTGAGAGTATTGTAAGCATTTAAAAGAGGGTTGATTTTTTTAGAGATAATGAAAGAGAGTTTAAATGGTTGGAACTTGTTTGGAATTTGGAAAGTTGGTATTGGGTGGGGTGGGAGCCATTTTTTTCAGTTCTTAAATGCGTGTAATGAATGAGCAAGTGGAGATGAAGGGTTACTTGTTGGTGGGTGAATTTTAAGTTTATCTTTTGGGCTTGAACCTATTTTTAGAAACTTATATAATACACACCTATACAATATTTGAGGCCTACGTTTTTATATCAGATTTGGAGGCCCAAGGCGGTTGCCTCATTGGCCTACCCCTTGGGCCGGCCCTGGATGCGAGAAGACTCCATTTATGTTCATTACATACCTACGGTCGTCGATTTGTGTTTCAGTTCCCATGTTGGCAGCTATTGAGAAGATGATGGGGTGTGGGATGATTAAGGGTGAGCAGATGAAGGGGAAGAAAATGAAAGGGTTTTCGTGAAATGGTTGAAATGAGAGCAGAGGCTAATGCTGGAAGGGTTTTAGTGGTTGCAAGCAGGGGTGGAAATTCGGGACAACGGGTCATATTTTGGGCCGACACAACACGACACGACATGACAAGGTTTTTTCGGACACGAACACGACACGAATTCGTGTTTTTTTTAGTTGACACGAACACGATCCGAATAAAAAACAACACGGCACGACACGACACGAATACCAGAATTTCTTAAATTTTACACCTAAAAAACACGATAACACGACACGCCACGAATCATAATTCAGACACGAACATGACAGATCATGTCAATTTTCGGTCAATTTCGTGTCATTTCGTGTCGTTTTTTCATGTCGTTTCTAAAATTTCCACCCCTAGTTTCAAGGACAGTAGAGGGTAATCGTGAGATGGTTTAAGGGTAATGAGGGGATTAAATATTATAACAGGAGTATTTGGTCATTTGACCATTCTAATTACATTTCCCTCTCTTTAGGTAGTAGAGATAGAGATAGAGATAAACACATTTCCCTCTTTTTAGGTAGTAACGATAGAGATTTAGATAGTAGAGATAGAGATAGAGATATAAAGAGACGAGACAGGTCAATAAGAGGTGACAATTCGATTTAGACTTGTTATAATTGAATTGTGTTACTTTGATTTCGAATGCTAGTTTCGAGTGTTAATAACTATAAATGAGCATTTTTAATGAATTGTATCGCTTGTCTTGTCATAATCATTTTTAATGACTCAGTAAAAAGTATTATTATATTAAAAAAACTGTTGGCACTCACCCTTATAGATAAGATATTTCGAGCAGCTTTTTGTGAATTTTTTAAAAATAGCTACAAAATGTATTTAGGCCTAATTTTTTTAATATTGGTTAATTTCAAAAGAAAAATAATGTTTTTGGAAAAAAGGTTTCTTATGGCCTAGAACTAAGTGTGATGTATGGATGATGTATAGAGCTTGATGTAGGTGAGTCTTCTCCTATATATGTGTGTATGTGTGTGTGTGTGTGTGTGCGCAAATATACCAATAACACACAATCATATATTGGTATAAACACCACAAAAGATACAAAACACATAAGTTTCCCACAATCGTATAGTATCTGCATCTAAACATAAAGTGGTACAGAGCGAAGGGACGTGAACAAGAAACGAAGGAAATATGACTCAATCATTCAAAACATGTTTGAGGAGTTTTATTTAACCGCATTAATTTATCAAACTTTGGCTTAGCCTCAAGTGACAAATAAAGAACTCATAAAGGAAAAACATGCACAATAGTGTCAAAACAATTGAGCTAGGATTCATTGTGCAAACCCATTGATCATCAACTAAAATACCCTGAAAATAAACTTGTTTTTGCACTCTCGTTTTTGAAGATATCAAATATTGAATAAATAATAAATAATTTGTCCTTAGCAATATTTTCTTTTCTTTGCCTCTCTTTTATTTTAGGCTCCTGCTAATGGAGGACTTCCAGGCAAGGAAGATTTATCTCTTCGTAGCCATTTTCCATTGCACACTCATATTTTTCAATCAAACAAAACTCGCGCAATGGTTCTTACATGCACAAATCTCCCATAGTCAAAAGGTATGTATATAACAAGATTGATAGGAAAACACCTCACTTAGCTCATGCAACATAGGAAATTATAATCCAAAAGAGCACGTGCAAAGTGTGTGCGGAGGCATATGTGAAGTGAATCCATTAAAAAATTAAAGATAAACCACCCCATGCAAGCATGATTAAGAACAATCTTAAGCATTGAAAATCATAATTAAATATCCTTGCCACATGAAAACATGGAACGAATGAGATTCAAACACACGGATATGCCATACAAAATGTGTAAAACTAAACTACACAAAAACAAAACAAAAAAATGAGTTTTTAAATATTTTTCATAACGACTCAAAAGAAAAACATAATCTTTTCGTATTTTTTCCAATAAGGCTCCAAAAAAATGGAAAATTAAAATACAAAAATAAACATCATACAACTACCAATAACATATAATCGTGAAACACAAAAGCTAGTGTAAGAAAAACATGCAACCGCAATCACACATAGAATATAGCATGAAAAGAATCATGTGATAGCATGTGAGAATCTACAAGCCTACCATTTAGTGCCTCCAAATTGGATCTCACAACCCACATATGTGTTACATGATGATCTAGGGTTTGGGGAACCTAAGTGACACTAATCTTAGATTTCCTAAGACCTTTTCTAAAGATCATAATAAAAACGCCTAAGGTGACCTTTCCTAGCGCAATGTGTACAAGTGTAGACATGAGTAATGTTACATTTGGATTGACCTTTTTCTAACATCCCTAGCAAAGGTTGAATCTCTCAAAACATTAGTCTTGGTTTTAGCAGCGGAAGTATTTATATCATCGAATATATTTGACTCAGACGTTGCCTAACATCTTATCTAGTTTCTCCGACCTAGATTCAAAATCAAATTTCACATGTCTCAAGTCTCTTAATTTCTTTTCTAACTCCACAGTCCTAGACTCAAGTAAACTCTTACACTCTTTAAACTCAAAGGACTTATTCTTCAAACTTCTATCAAACCATGAAGGTTATCTCTCCTGCCCTCAACATACTCGATATTCTCCCTAAGAGTCTTCTCACGTGCCCTCAAATCCTCAATTTATTTAGCATTATTGTTTCCTATGGAACAATCTTTCATCTTAGCTTCTAAACGCAAGTTGAACTTTTTAAATTTTAGCGGCTCAGTGTACAACTCCTGAAAGGCCACTTGAAGCTCACTCACCTCCGCCTTTTGTTCTTCTACATTTTCATATCTCTTTACTTGGGAATTACAAGATCGGACCTCGAAATTTTCATGAAAATTGTCATCTCCAATGACGAAAGACTTTTTATCTAAGCCCACATGACTAGCCATGAACGCGGTGCAGTTACGCTCAATAAGGGAGTCATATTCCTGTTCTGACTCACTATCATTAAGGGTGGCATTTTATACCTTCGAATTCTTGCCCTCCTTCCTTAGTTTAGTAGGACATTCACGAGAGTAATGCCCAAAACCTTAGCGTTCAAAGCACTTGTCCTGGTCATCCACCTTCTTAGGACCATCTTTTTTCTTGCTATCATGGTCATTAAAGTTCTTAGGTTTCTTTTCCAAACTATTATCTTCTCGAAGCTTTAGAAACTTCTTGAACTTCCTAGCAGACCTAATTATCTCTTTGGCATCAACCTCACCATCACTATCGAAAGCCGACACATCGTCCTTTTGGGATTTCAAAGCAACACCCTTATCTTTCTTTTCATCTTTTTTCTGTGGAGGAAACATGTGCACCTCATAAGTTAGAAGGTCATCTGCAAGTTCTTGGATTCTCATAGTGTTGACACCACCTAAGGTAGCAAGGACCATAACTTTGGCTTTAAATCTTGCAGGCAATGACCTTAAGATTTTTTGTATAACTTTTGTCAATAGACTCACCTAAGTTAAATGAGGAATTGATAATAGTCGACAACCTGGTATAGAACTTATCAAAAGACTCATTCTCTAGCATCTTAATTATCTCAAAATCAGTCATCATATTTTATAGCTTGGGAACCCTCACAGTATTTGTACCCTCATTCGTGGATCGTAAAATATCCCAGGCATCCTTCGTGCTCTAGCAAGTCATAATCCTTTTAAACTCTTTGATTGTCACAATGCAAAAATAGTGTTTACACCCTTGGAACTAAAATTTGATGCATTCTTTGTTGCCATTGTCCAAGAGTTGAATGCTTTCGGAGCACCACCTTCGGTGGGAGGAGTTCACCCATACTTAATCGAGTTTCAAACATTCTCGTTGATTGATTTCAAGAAAAAATGCATCCGCTCCTTCCAATAGGGATAGTTTGTCCCATCAAACAATGGAGGTTGGGTAACAGAACTCCTCTTTCGGTTAAAATCCATTTAAACCTTAAACGTGCACAAAAATAAGGATCAAGCACAGCAAACTAGTGTAACTCGATCTAATAACAATTTAAAAGTGCTACTGTGCCCTAGGGGTATACAGACTATCAGAAACAAAAAAAAATATTTATTTTTTCAAGTTTTATATACGCACAAATTAAATCAAGTGTCCTGTTAAACAACTTGCCAATTTTAGTCTTGACATAAGGATCCATCTATGTGAGAATAAGTAACTACACCAAAATAGGTCAATTGTAAAGAGCAAAAATCGTTACAAAAAATATTTGTAACGGATTAAATCCGTTAGAAAATTGGTGTTAATTATTTTACCAACGAAATTTGTAACGGATAAAATTCGTTACAAATTTAATATTTGTAACGGGCTAAATCCGTTACAAAATATTTTATAACAGATTTGGCATTGGTACACATCTCATATATTAGTAACGAGTATATTAACTTGTAACGGTATTTATCCGTTACAAATATAGAATTTATAACGGATACAAACTATTACAAAATTTGCAACAGATTGGGAGTGTCATATATTTGTAACAAATGTTTTTATTTGTAACGGTTAAAGTCCGTTAGCAATATTATTATTTTTAAATATTAATTTTGCATTAAACAAGGAGATATAAATACACTAGTAAAAACTTGTGCTCAACCAATGGCAATGCATAACCAATGCCCACATATTTCACTCAAAATATAATTTCAAAACACACGTGACAAAAGGAACGACACTACATTTTAGTGATATTATATCGATTCAAAACTATATTTTATTCATAACCGTTAAAGTTCTCAAAACAAAATTTATTACAAGATAAACCATTTAGATTTTAACCATAAACTTGAAACGAAGTCTAACATCATTAAAGTTCTAAACATATTATTCTCCCAAAAGTATTGTACATGATATTCCTTGCAAAAGTAGACTTCATTCTCCCAAGAGTAATATTGATATTTCCCCATACGAACTTGTTGAACAAACTCAATCTTAGTAATTGTGTAAGCATAAATGAGTAAATAACATAAAAAGACTAGTACATTCATGTGTCATTGATACACATGTAATTTTATTGGGGAGTAATCGATACACAACAAATGGTTATACCCGATGAGAAAGTGATTAGTTTAGATAAGTTACTTTAGTATCAATTGATGTGTTTGTACCTATTTTTAGGCCGTTAGGTTGTTTTCATTATTTTCCACCAAACACCCATTTTTAACCCCAAAAGAAGTGTATACTAGTCAATTAGGCCAACTAATAGTTGAATGAGAACGTGGTTAGTTTAGACAAGTTGCTTTGGTATCATTTGTTGTGTCTATATCTATTTCTAGGCAGCTAGGTTGTTGTTTTAAGTTCTAACCCCCAACGCCATATTAACCCCAGAAAGAAGCGTATACTAGTCAATTAGGTCACTCGAGACTCCGATGAGGACACGATTAGTTTGGAAAAGTTAATTTGGTATCACTTTAAGTATTTGTACATAAATTTAGGTCGTTAGGTTGTTATTTGCAATTTTCACACCCCTCCTTGCCCAACACCCATTTTAACCGCCCAAAGAAGCATGTACTAATTAATTAGGCCATCCAAAAGTTTGACGAGGACGCGATTAGTTTAGACAAGTTACTTTGGTATCATTTGATATTTTTATACCTATTTTTAGGGACTACGTAGCCCTTTTTAGCATCCGACCCCCCGGGAATTTTAACCCCCAAAAGAAGTGTATGTTAATTAATTCGGCCAATTGAGAGTATGATGATGATGATTTTAATTTAGAAAAGTTATTTTGATATTAGTTGATATGTTTGTACCAAAATTTAAACTCTTAGGTTGTTGTTTTCAGTTCCCTCAATGCCCGTTTCAACTATAAAACGAAGCGTATATTAGTTAATTAGGTCAATCGAGAGTCCGATAAGGACGCAATTAATGTAAAAAAGTTACTTTGGTATCGCTTAATGTATTAGTACTTAAATTTAGGTTGTTGTTTTAAGTTTTTACCTCCCAATGCCAATTTTTAATCCCAAAATGAATCATATACTAGTCAATCAGGCCAACCGAGAGTCCAATGAGGACGCAGCTAGTTTACACGAGTCACCTTGGTATCGTTTGATGTGTTTGTACCTAAATCTAGACCTCTAAGTTGTTTTTTTCATTTTTCACCCCCAAATCCCATTTTAAACTGTAACACCCCGCACTTTTGGGGATAATCAAATTTCATAAGTGGGCATAATTTGGAGATTAAGGAAATTTTTGTGAATAGTAATTTTGGGATTTATGAACATTTGATTGTTACCGGTGTGTGTTTCATTTACTTTTGAGACTAAGTAAATGAACTGGATTATTTTAAATACATGTCGTAGTCGGGTAAACCGACAAAGGATACATGTGTGTGAATACTTAAATATTATTACGAATGGGAACATTCGGGGTTATTGGCTATCGCTATATGAGATTGGCAAATATAGCCATATATATATTTGAGAAGTGACGTAGATTATATATATGATGGGATTACAGTATGTATAATATGATAAGAATACATATATATCTGTGTGTGATTGGTATGCATGTATCTTAGAGGCTGATTCCATGGACTTTTCTTTGGCGTAGGGTTGGAACAACCAGATTATATATTTTCTCTAGTGCGATCCAAGGAGGTTGCACGATGCGGATGAATCCCTTGGCTTGAGGAACGTGGAGAGTATATCCCCAGTTCATATCGTCCTGCGTTCGAGTGCGATGTGTGTAATCCACTTGCAGAGGGAACATGATCGCCTCCACCGTTGTGTGTTTGTTTACCATGACCATGAGAGAGTCTGGCTTGGTACTGTGGTATAGTGAGTAAACTCGAATTTTGGATAGGCACTATGAGACTGCATCCTCGAGTTATAGCTCGGTGGGATGGTTATTATACTTGTTGTTATAGTATATTACCTGTGCATGAGAACAAGATATCATATATCTCTAACTAGTGTAAAGAGAGAAGAATGAATAAGGATTTATTCTCATTCCGGGAGATTTTATCCGGACTTAAATTGTGATTTGTAAATTAAAGTGGGTATTATATGTATGGATTTATATGAGTATATATGTATGCGTTATGTGGTAAGGGTCTAATGGATCTCGATGATCAACATTGCCATGTAGTAGTGTATCGGGGGGTTCCTCGTTTGGATTTCGCTTTGGAGACACCCCACACACGAACGTAGCGTAGTGGTGGGAATGGGGAGAAGTTTTTCCCTTAGTACTTGGGTTTTCGAGGATTATTAGAAGATGGGTGAAATAGATTAGTTAGGTGGGGTATCTTAATTAGGATGTCTAAAATGGATGCGTTAGGTGTGCACTATTAGAAGAGGGGTGAGGGGTGTCTCAAGGGAGTGCGATACAAATTTAAATATGTGGTAAAGCATATTTTTTAAAATATAGCATTTATGCACTTGCAAATTATTTTCACAACTCGGGCTTTGGCCCGTTTCTATATTTTCCCTCTCTTGCTATATATATGTATTTATATATGTGTCCAGACACAGGGACGCTTGTATGACGATTTCTTCGAGTCAGACGTCTGTTGCAGTAGCTATGGATGCATGCAAGTTTACTATAGATGCTTCTATCCTTGTAATCTAGATAGGAGGTACTGTATAAACATTCGGGCTGATAATCCAACTGCATTTATTTATTCTTTTACTTCCTTTTAATGCGGCATTCGATTCGCTCGTATTATGTTAAATCGAGTGTTCGGTTATTTTATTTCATTTAAGTTTCATATATAAATTGTGTGTATATTTTTAATTGAATGGTTTGTTTAAAAAGATTAGTTAAATAAATTTTTGATGCCAGTCTGATAGGTTATTAGTGATTAAATTGGTTTTCGACAGTGATGCTAAGAATGAACCATATGAGACTCCTGTTTTAATTTGGTACAGGATTGATCGCTCGATATTTTATTAGGCGGGGTGTCATAGATGGTATTAGAGCATCAGGTTCTAGTGTCCTTAAGAATCTGTGCGAACGTACTACGCTTTCAACGTTGCTCTCGATTTGATATAGAGCCTTATGATTAGGATTATTTATTCCTCTTGTGAGGTTTCATTATACCGCTATTATATAAAATTATAGTAAATGTTTTGCGCGCTCGTTCGAGATTCGTGTGCTGATCGAGGAAGGGCGACTAAGGAAGGCCGTTACGAGGGAAGCATGAGGCGTGGCTTAGTTGGAGCTATAAGCTGAAGTCGGGGACGAGGGCCACAGTTGAGGCCACCCCCACCCCCATCCCCTTTGTGGCATTTTTATGAATCGCTGCAACAACTACTAAAGTATAGTAGTTATAATCATCCAAGTACCGTTGTAGTAGAGAGTGGTGCTAAAGTTGAATTACCCAGTGAAGTTAAGTTGAATTGGAAAAAGGTTCAAAAGGTCTTTGATAAGGACCATCCATTGAAGTTTGGGTTATACGGAGTTAGTGTAACATGACTCCATGGAAGTAGAAGGCTTGGAAGCTTTGGCCTAGAGCAGGGTATGGAATACCCATATGTGAAAATTCGAGGAAAATTTTTCACTCGTGGGAGCAATATTGAAACGGTGGGAACGATGTTCACCGTGTTCGAGGGAGCATGATGTTTTGCTTATAGAGAGATCTTACGAATGGTTTTAATTGCGAGTTCCTTTGGTTTATTAGGAATGAAAAGAATGCAGTTTCTGGATTATTCACATAAGGATCGGTCAGAGGCCGACAGTGAATAAAAAGTTTTATAGATAGGTGATTTTTGTACCGAATTAAGGTAGGTACAATGAAGAGAAAGTCCTTAGAAGGAAAGAAAGGCTCACTGGAAAAGTGTTGCTAACACTTATGGAGAATTTGTGTTCGTAGAACCTCATTGGTGGACATCCACCCAGGGAATTCATTAAAACAGGGTTGTTGAGGCCGGTAGTGGAGTTTCCTTTTGACGAAGAAATTAAGGGGACTGTGAAGGTGATTGTCAGGATCGAGGCTACAGAGTCCGATATACTGATAACCTTAACATGGTCAGGGTGGCCAGAGATGGGGAAATGTTGTAATGTGGAGTGTACAACCACACGCTTTGATCTTACCCAGTAAGAGTTAAAGGACAAGAGTAGGGTGCTAGACGGGGAACTGATTAAAGTAGTTTTTAGGTTCAATTAGGACAAGTGTACTATGTCTGAGAACCATTTGGAGCAGTCAGGGAGATTAGTGAAGTTGTTGTTATGATTTTCACCTCAGATGGATGTGGTACATTTGGTGTGACTAGATAGAGTCGCGGTATTTCACTAGCCCTAGATTTGTATGTGTAATTTGAGCTTTCTGGCGTAGTCAGTAATAGTATCCCCGCACTTTTGGGGATAATTAAATTTCATAAGTGGGCATAAATTGTAGATTAAGGAAAAATTTTATGAATAGTAATTATGGGATTTATGAACATTTGATTGTTACCGGTGTGTGTTTCATTTACTTTTGAGACTAGGTAAATGAACTGGATTATTTTAAATACATGTCGTAGTCGGTAAAGCGATAAAGGATAATATTTTAATTGGAAAACCCGTATTGAGATGTGTTGGGTTTAATTAGTGAATTGTAGTTAAGTGACTCGGATGGAGATTTCAAGTGCGCGGTTGATTTTAGAATGGACGAGATAGTCAGAATAGAGTATCCGAGAGTAATGTTTAAGTTCCGAGGACTTTTGGACTAATAGGGACTCGCAATTAAGTAAACAAGTCATTTTTGGGTTTTAAAGGGATAAACCCTTATTCTTTCCTACATAAGGCAAGAGAGAGTGGGATAAAGGAAAGAAAAAGAGAGAAAGAGAGAGAAGAGGAAAGGGAGTGAGAAAAGAGGAAGAAAAGGGAGATTCCGACTAAACTCCGCAGAATTCGACTCGAGATCGTCGGATTTTATCCACGAGGCAAGTGTTTACTTTATTTATTTCTTTTAAGCATAAATCTCATATTATTGTTGGTAGTGATAAACTATAAAGATTTTTGGGTTGGGTTTCGTGAATCAAACGATTATTTCGAAAGATTAAACGGATAAAACTCGAATAATATCCAATTTGAGAAATTTAGGAATTAATTGAAATTAGTAGTTGGTTATGGGTTCTAGGATGATTAAAACCCTTTTTATATGTATAAGTATAGTTGGGTGTGAGTAAATGAGGTTGGGAGAAGAAATAAAAAGCTTGGAAGTGTATTAATGGAGGTTTGGGATTTATGGAGAAGACGGTAAATAGTGACCAGCGTCACTTCTGAATCCATTCGGATATGAAGCGAATCGATTCGGCTCTTGGTCAAAAAAATTAAAATTGTATATTTTTTCGATACGGTCGCGTGGGCACCAACCGCGTATTTTTTGATTTTTTTTTGGATTTTTAATGATTTTTCTACGGAAGGCTGTCCGAGATCGAAATCGTTAGTTAGAAATCCAACCTGACCTTAGGAGAAAATTAATTGATGTGTTAGTTAGAAATCAGTGTTAGGATGATGATGGTGATGTTGGTTGAGGTTAGAAATCATAAAATGGAGAATGGGATGATAATTGGGTATTTTAGAGAAGATGAAATCGCTCAAACAGTGCCCTCTGAACAGGGCGAATCGATTCGGGTCTAGACCGAATCGATTCGCATAAGGGGACCTGTAAGGTTGCCTCAGGCCGAATCGATTCAGATTAAGACCTAATTGATTCTCCTTTGAGGACTTGCTTGTAGAATACTTTCCCAATCGATTCAGATGGAAATCGAATCGATTCGCATTTGGGGCGAACCGATTCGCCTTTGTTGAATTTTGTAGTTTCCTTCTTTGAGTTTAGGGGGAGTTAAATTTCAATTGGAGAAAATTATGGGGGAGTCTAGATATGATATTAGGACTCCTAGATGATGGTATTGAGGGTGAGTAAACCTTGGAATGAAAGAGAGAACCTTGGATCAGTTTAGTGTAAAATCCGGAGTATGGACTTAGTGAAGGTTCAGGTCGAACAACGTTCGAGAGAGGTCTTCGGCAAGTGTGTATAGAGAATACTTATCATTTTAGTATTTTAAGTGTGTTAATACTTAAATATTATTACGAATGGGAACATTCGGGGTTATTGGATATCGCTATATGAGATTGGCAATTATAGCCATATATATATTTGAGAAGTGTCGTAGATTATATATACGTGGGATTACAGTATGTATAATACGATACGAATACATATATATCTGTTTGTGATTGGTATACGTGTATCTTAGAGGCTGATTCCACGGGCTTTCCTTTAGCGTAGGGTTGGAACAACAAGATTATATATTTTCTCTAGTGCGATCTAGGGAGGTTGCGCGATGTGGGTGAATTCCCTGGCTTGAGGAGAAGGGATAGTATATCCCCAGGTCATATCGTCCCACGTTCGAGTGCGATGTGTGTACTCCACTTGCAGAGGGAACATGATCTCCTCCACCGTCGTGTGTTTGTTTACCATGACTATGAGAGAGTCTGGCTTGGTACCGTGGTATAGTGAGTAAACCCGAATTTTGGATAGGCACTATGAGACTGCATCCTTGAGTTATAGCTCGGTGGGATGGTTATTATACTTTTTGTGTATAGTATATTACTTGTGTATAAGAACAAGATATCACATATCTCTAACTAGGTAAAGAGAGAAGAATGAATAAGGATTTATTCTCATGCCGGAAGATTTTATCGGGACTTAAATTGTGATTTGTATATTAAAATGGGTATTATATGTATGGATTTATACGAGTATATATGTATGCGTTATGTGCTGAGGGTCCAATGGATCTTGATGATCAACATTTCCAAGTAGTAGTGTATCGGGGGGGTCCTTGTTTGGATTTCGCTTTGTGAGACACCCCACACACGAACGTAGCGTAGTGCTGGGAATGGGGAGAAGTTTAGCCCTTAGTACTTGGGTTTTCGAGGATTATTAGAAGATGGATGAAATAGATTAGTTAAGCGGGGTAGCTTAACTAGGATGTCTAAAACGGATGCGTTAGGTGTGCACTATTAGAAGAGGGGTGAGGGGTATCTCAAGGGAGTGCGATACCAATTTAAATATGAGGTAAAGCATATTTTTTAAAATACAACATTTATGCATTTGAAAATTATTTTCACAACTCGGGCTCTGACCTGTTTCTATATTTTCCCTCTCTTGCTATATATATATGTATTTATAGAGGTGTCCATACACAGGGACACTTGGATGTTGATTCCTTCGAGTCAGACGTCTGCAGCAGCAGCTGTGGATGCATGCAGGTTTACTGTAGATGCTTCTATCCTTGTAATCTAGATAGGAGGTACTGTATAAACATTCGGGTCGATAACCCAACTGCATTCATTTATTCTTTTACTGCCTTTTATTGGCTTGTATTATGTTAAACCGAGTGTTCGGTTATTTTATTTCATTCAAGTTTCATATATAAACTGTGTGGATGTTTTTAATTGAATGGTTTATTAAAAAGATTAGTTAAATAAAATTTTGACGTCCGTCTAATAGGTTATTAGTAATTAAATTGGTTTTCGACAGAACCATATGAAACTCCTGTTTTAATTTGGTACGGGATTCATCGCCCAGTATTTTATTACGCGGGGTGTCATATAAACCCCAAAAGAAACATACACAAGTCAATTAGGTCAACCTAGAGTCCAATGAAGATGGTGTTAGTTTAGACAACTTACTTTTATATCGCTTGATGTGTTTGTACCTAATTTTAGATCGCTAGGGTGTTGTTTTTAGCCCCCCCTAGTTTTAACTCCAAAATTAAGAGTATATTAGTCAATTAGGGAAACCACGAATCTGATGAGAACGCGGTTAGTTTAGACAAGTTACTCTGGTATCACTTGAATCGTTTGTACCTAACCTTAGACTGCTAGTTTGTTATTTTCAGCTTTCTCCCCCCAATGCCCATTTTTAACCCTAAAAAGAAGGGTATACTATTCAATTAAGCCAACTGAGAGTCCTATGAGGATGCGGTTAGTTTAAACAAGTTACTCTAATATCGCTTAATGTGTTTGTACCTAAACATAGGCCACTAGGTGGTTGTTTTCAGTTTTCGTTCCCCAACGCCTATTTTTAACCCCCAAAAAGAAACATATACTAGTCAATTTGGTCAATCGAGAGTCCGATGAGGACGCAGTTAGTTTTGACAAGTTACCTTTGTATCGCTTGATGTGTTTTTACTGATTTCTAGGTCCCTAGGTTGTTGTTTTCAGTTTTCGTCCCCCAACACCCATTTTTAACCCTGAAAAGAAGCGTATACTAATCAATTTGTTCTACTGAGAGTCTGATGAGGACGCGATTAGTTTAGACGTGTTACTTGCGTATCTCTTCATGTGTTTTTATCTATTTTGAGGCAGCTAGGTTGTTGTTTTCAGTTTTTTCCCTCCAACGCCAATTTTTAACCCAAAAAGAAGTGTATGCTAGTCAATTTGGCCAATCGAGAGCTCGATGAGTACATCATTAGTTTAGACAAGTTCCTATGATTTCTCTTGGCGTGTTTATGTCTATTTTTAGGCCGTCGGGTTGTTATTTTCAATTTTTGCCCCCCAATGCCCATTTTTAACCCAAAAAAGAAGCGTATACTAGTCAATTTGGCTAATCGAGGGTCTAATGAGGACACAATTATTTTAAACAAGATACTTTTGTATCTCTTGATGTGTTTTTACCTAAATCTAGATATCTAGATTGTTTTTTTAAGTTTTCACCCCCAACGCCCATTTTTAACCCCCAAAAGAAGTATAATTGTCAATTAGGTCAACCAAGAGTTCGATGAGGATTCGTTTATTTTAAACAAGTTGTTTATCTATATATATACGGTCAGGCTCTTGTGTGGATTTAAATATGTGGATAGAATACAGATTAGCTATCTTCCAAAAAGGTCTTTGGATTGCATTTGTCTTTTATGGACCGTTAGGGACCACTTTATTTTTCTAAGGTTTCTGGGAATATAAATTTCTACCCCGATAATTTCTAGAGTATTTTAAGCTTATTTTAAAGTGTAATTAATCTGGAATAAGGAATGGTTCCGGGCTCCCTCTTAAGATTTCTCCGTCACTATTGCAATGTATTTCAGAACAGTGGAGATTATCTACATAAATATTTTCCTCAGAGTGTCTACATATTTCAAGAGGTTTTGAAGGAAAATAATCTAGCCTTAAACACCTTATGCGGTATTGAGTTTTTATATGTCTTGTCTCTTTATATATCCCATTCATAATATAAATTATGTCATTTTGTATAAATTCGTCTAAATCACATTCATCGTAGGATGATAAAATCTTCTATATGTTCTAGGTGAAGCTATTTGATAGAAATGACTTTTGCGTGTATTTTTTTCTTTTGTCGTTGCTTGAAAAGCCCTTCTAATCAAAACCTCAATTACCTACAAAAACATATAAACTCAAGTGTAGAGGTAAGTAAGGGTATCAATCTACTTCCAAGGGGTAAGCTAGAGACAAATTCAATTGTAATTCACTTTTTATTTTATTTTTGTGCTTTTTCACTTTTCTAATTTTTTTAGCTTTTTCAATATTAAAACAATAGGGTGAGGTGAGGTTTTAAACTAAACTAAACTAAATATGATATGATAATAACTAACTAGAAAATGACTAAAATGGAAAATAAAGTCTAACACTAAAATAAGAGATAAAGTGAGGTAAATAATTGTGAGAACAATCAAGGAGTGGGATTACACCACAAATTTTAGTTATTATAATTAATTAATTTAATTAATTGAATTCTGCCAAATTAATATCAAAATTACAAACCAACTCTCGTTGCAAGTGTAATTATAATAGTAATCTTTTAAAAAATTAAGTTTAACACCCCACAACTCTAGAAAAATAGATCTACACTCCTTTTAATTAATCACCCGCTAGGATCGATCAATTAAAATTTATGTAAATTTTAGAAAATAAATTTAGAGTTGAAATTCAAGTTATAATACCCCACTTAAGAAACCCCTATCTCTAGTTAGAATCTAAAATGGGTATTATAATTAGAATTTTGATTTTCTCTCGAAAATCATTTACCCTCTCTCGAGGCGTAAATTTAAGGGTGAGGAATCAAAAGTAACATTCAAAGGGACTTTTCAAGTAATTAAACTAATAAAAATAAAACAACATCAAATAAGGGTTTTACCCCACCCCATGAAAGGGGTTTTAGCCTAACATGATATGAAAAATGACAAATTAGTAATCAACGATACTAAAATAAAATAGAAGAGAATTGAACAAGCAAACCAAATCTCTTTGAGAAAGCTGAACTCTACTCTTCCAAATTGAAGCATACAATCCCTCCAATAGAGCTTACAAACGATTTGAAATTAAATTTCCACTCAATTAACTCTCTTACAATATTTAATCTCACAAATATCTAAAAAAAAATGAAAATAAAACTATTTACAAATATTTCTACCTAATTTATTCTAACCTAACTCTCTACTTTTCTCTAGAATTCTCTCTCTCTATTTGATGATGAGTCTCCCCTTTGAATTGGGGTCTTGAGTCTTCTTTTATAGTAGATGCATGGCATACATGGGGCTAAGGGGTATTTTGGGTAAATGGCTAAGGGGTGCATGTGGATATGGTGTGAGGTCATGTGAATGAGCGAGCAATTGATTGCTTTAAATAAGGAAAAGAGTGAACTTATAACCCGCGTGTCACAATTAGAGAAAGATCTTAAAGGCTCCCTCGAGGTTAAAGTCACTCTAGATAATGCATCTAAGAAGGTAGGAAAGATGGTTCTCAATCCTAATTTGGGTAATGGTGAGAGTTTAATAATAGGTCATGACGATGCATCCACTTCACATGCAGCACCTAAGCTTCAGAGTTTGTTATTGATCCACATGGATCTCGACCCGACCCTCCTAGGCGTCCCCTACCTATTAGGAGAGCACATAGGATACGTTTTGAGAGATGTGTACGTAGGCCTATTTATGTTTTCACATACTACAAGAAGAGAGGACACTGTAGAGAGTTTTGTTTTAAGTTGGGTTATGCGTCACATTTTTCTACTACACGTGTTCATTCACACATAGCCACACATGATGCTCCATATGAATACACGAGAGAGTTTGCACATATTAGGGAGAAGGTAAAGCTTTTGGTTAAGACTTCACATAACTTGATGGAGGTTTTTCATAGGATGTCACCATCTTTGGAAAACTGCACCGCACCTACCGGTTGAGGTCTAGACTTATTTGCTAGCATAGGATGATTTACATAATGATATTTTTGCTTATTCCTAGTATGTATTATTTTTGTATTTATATTTCCATTTTATTATATTTTTCAAAAAATCAAAAAGATTTTTGTTTTTGAATTTTTTTGAAAAAATACAAAAAGATTTTCATTTTGAGAAAATTTGGAAAAACACAAAAAGAGTTTTATATTTTGTTTACACCATATATGAATGGACATTTAGGATGACCAAGTCACAACTTCATTCCATAGCCATGTGACTGTTTGATAGTGTTTTAATATGCGTCATCATTTCATTTTGTGCTTTATAATGTGTGGAGTCATTAAGATGTAATTTGTGATTACTACCTATATGTTTGACTCATATTTTCCTTTAATGCACACTCGCACGAATTTTTTTGATTATCATACTTGTTTGTCACATGTTGGTTAGAGTGTTGTCATCTCAATTTTGTCTTTAAAACAAACCAAATGCGATAAAACTTGACAATGGAAGTAGTGCATGTAAGAACCATTTACCGTGAGGATTTAATTGCAACAACATATTATGAGTGTTCACTAAAAAAGGCTACAAGAGTGTAAAATTGACTCTGTGTGAAAGCCACCATTTGAAAAGAGCCCGAAAAAAAATAAAAGGCAATAAAAAGATAAATATGCCAAAATGGGCCATTTAGTTTAGATCACCTCAAGAAAAATAAAGATTTATTATTTATGAGGGAGTTTAGATGAAAATATAAATAAACGGGTTTGCACGTCCTGACAGCGTTTTGAAAAAGAATTACATTGTTTTAGACGTTATTGGTGTGAGAATCACTTTTGACTTTAATGTGTTGATGGATTGAGTCGATGTCATTTAAATTCAACACTATTTGACACCTAAGGACGAATTTGAGTCCATTCGTTAGGAGTATCCATAATCATCATGCACATATGTTATAACATTGCATTGATATTCCTATTGAATTTGTTTACACCCATTCAGTCCGTTTCCACGATTTGGTTATCTTAGTGAAAATTCATGATGTCTGATTTTTGTAAAAACATATTTGCATTTTTGTTTGAAAAAATTGAAAAATTAAAATAGTTTTTGGAATACTTTTGAGTATCACTTTGTGATAGTAGTTTGTTCGTCGCCTTGATTATCGTGGGAACTCCATGCTTGATATGTTTCTTCGTTTTCATGTCTATTTCGGTAAAATAAAAAGGGAGAGAACGAATTATGAATTATGAGGGAGTTTTTGCATTATGGGGGAGATTTGAGATTTTATACTTGTTTTGGATTATATTTATCTCATTTCAAACTCGATACGTCGCAAGGTATTTGCTTTGTCTCATGTGTATAGGTAAAAAGTTGAAGATTATTGGAATGCACACCCTGATGATAAAATCTTAAAGATTTGAAGATTTGACGTTGAAGATTTTGATGAAACGTTTTGATACCTACATGTTTAGTACCTCTTCATTTTGTGTTCATGAGGGTATTAGATTTGTATAGATATTTTGTATTTGATAGTTTGGATGTTTTTATTTTGTACCAGCATAGACATGTAACACCCCCCCCCCCCCCCCACCCCGAGGAGAGCGGAGCGGTACTCGATAAAACTAACCAAATGAACAATCAACAAGGTATAAAGCATCTAAATAAATCCCACAATATAAAAAATTCCACTAATCTCAATTCTTGAATTAAATACAACAAATGTCTCTTGAAAGAATATAACTATCTATCTTGAAATAACATAAATTGTCAATGCTTTATACAATAAAATAAATACAAATCTTCTTATATTCTACTCTCCAATATTCTTCCAAAATAACCAAGCTAAAAACCAATCTCCAATTAGTCCATATTGCCCAAATCCGTGCTAACCTGCCACTAAGAAAAAATATGGGGAAGTACACAATACGACAGGAAAGATGCTCAACAAATATTAGCGGTGAATAAAGCGTAACAATACGAGTACGAATATTCAAATCAAATGCAAATCTCATAAGAATTTATATCAATATAATTTCTCAACAACACATTAATCGGGTCACCAGGCCTCACCATACTGCGCCATACTTTATCAAGTAGCCGAAAATTGGAATCTTGACGGGTGCCCAACCTCCGTGCCATATTAAAATCTCATGACACCATGCTCAACACAAATATTATACCACATGAATCAAATCAGATTCCAACAATAAATTTTTAGATTTCCAAATGAATTTAGCAATTCAAATATGAGTTCAATAATCACATTAAATTAAAGGAAATAGTTCTCGAGAGATTTAAAGAGAATATTGTGTAAAACCCCATACCTTAAACCGACATAAGAAACCAAAATGAATCTTCTCAGAAACTCATATTAAACCATAAAAATCATCTCACAAAGATCAACAAATCATCTTCAAGCTCCAATATCAAAACAACCCCAAGAACACCTCCAAATCTCAGGTTGAATGCATAAATATAAAAATGAGAGGAATAAAAATATGTTTACTGCATATTTTTGTGCCAAAAGTTTGTTCTCAAATGGTCACCCATGACCCCTTTTTATAAGGCAAAAAGAATAAAGTTTAAACAAAAAAAAACTCTTCAAAATACTTCCAGCGCACGAAAACTGAAGGAGTCGATCGATCGATTCCCAGGAGTCGATCGATCGATCACTCAGAAAAATTGATTATGCCGACTTAAAATAAAACCAAGGGATAATTATTTAAAAATCAATTAAAAATCTGTTTTAACTCCGATTGAAAATCTCGTCTTTAAAAATAATTCTCAACATTTTTTAGTAAGAAAAATAATTAAATCAAAAAAACTTTATTTTTCTCTATATTTTTAAAATACCCCAAAAAATTACGCTGGTTATTACAAGACGTATGGGGAGATTTTTAAAGACATAATTTTATGCATGTCCGTTATTAATTTAGTATGTCGTATACCGCTACAACCGTCGAAGAATGTTCAAGATCATACATGCATCGAGACGGATCCAAATATCAAGCTTCTTCAACAATTAAGCCTCCACGAGATAAATTTGGTAAAGGTTGTGTTTTTATTCCTTAGCATTTCACTTAGAATATTGGGATATTTTTCATCAAATATTTTCTAAGTGTTGGAGCGGAGTTTTTAAGTTTTTTGTCAAAATAATTTTTTCAAGACTTAAAGACAAATTTTAAGAATTAAAAAAAATAAAAAAGGGTTTTTCTATAGCTCGTTCGAACGAGATACAAAGTCGTTCAAACGACCCGGTATCTCGGGCGAAGCAGTTGTTCAAACGACAGAGCTTCTAGTCCGAACGACATGATGAGTCGTTCAAACGACGCGTCGCCTTAACGTTTTTATAAACAGGCTTTTCCAACTTTGTTTTTCAAGAGAAGACCTGCGATTTTAAACAAAGATGAAATTGCTTCTGCAGAATTCTTTAGTCTTCTTCTTTAAGGAGTTTAATCCTTTTTATTTTCAATTCACAGAATCCCAATGTTTATGTGAATTGTTTTGGAACCCAAGAACATACTTTGCTTTTGTGCAACTTTTGGGGGGTGCGTATTTACACCTGAAGACTGAGGTCATTGAGATTCGATGTATGTGAATCTTTGCTGAAGATTGGACTGCGGTTCATGTGGGTTCGTTGCGTGGAATCCATTGATGTCTGTAGTCTGCGTGTATATGTAGGTTTGCTGAGGTAAACTTATTTCAGATTTCACTGTAATCCTCGTAAGTTGCGATTTACAAATTATAGTGAAATAAAAGGTTTTACCCTTCGGGAATTTTGTGATTTAGCATATTTGTGTTTGTTTAACGTACGCACACACACATAGTTGTATGTTTAAGGGTTAAATTGACTTAGCTTAAAATTTTACTCTAATTAAATAAGTTTGTGGTTGGAATTTGCGCATTTATTCAAATCGATATCGCACACGATGTTTCACAAATTGATATCAGAACTTTTTAAAGCGAGTATATACCCTCTTACATATGCTTTTCGAAGATAGGTGGAATATACTCCACTGGATAGGGTTCGTCATTGTACTCCTCTAAGTATGGAGTACGAAAATCATCATATATCAAGGAAACTTCTACTCCTACTTTAGAGGCTACCATCATCTTAGAGAGCTCCTTCTTCATTTCCTCCATAATTGGGGGATGAGGAATACACTGCGGAGGAGCCACCATCATTGGAGCCACGATGGGTGGCGACATTGGCGTGCCACTACCTGGACAAGCAACATAAGTCATGGCTACCAGAGTGGCAGCGTTAGGATTGGTTTGGGTGGTTCCTCTCATAGAAAAGGTTGGGGAATTTAGTGGTGGCATTAGTAACTCCTACTGAAACAAAAGGAGCTTGTAGTACTTCCAGTAGTGTTACGAAGGGACTAGGCCCTCTTGTGACTCCTACCACCGCCTGGGCGCCCGAAGTCTTAATAAACTCCGTGAAGAGGCTCATCAGCCCCGTCATTTGCATCGGACCTATGTCAGCCGCTACATTAGTGGCAGGCAAGCTAGCCTCCGCATGCCCTGCTTGCTCTCCATCCGGTAAAATCGTGAGATCGCCTTGTTCCTCCCATTACAGAGCATCAAAATCAATGTTCTTTGCCACATTATCATTAGCCATATCTCAAAAGAGAATACCTCCCCACCGGAGTAGCCAAATTTTAGATGTGGGCTCTTTAAATACAGTTAGTATCAAATGAGGCGTAACCCCTTATCAAGATGATGATTAGAGCTAAAGAACAGTTATAAGTGACAATAAATGCAAGTTAGAGGTTAACAATTTTCAATATCCAAACTCCTGTATTAAATAATTCTTTACAGCATAAATGCTCTAGGAGTGCAATAAATAGAAGGAACCCCACATGTAACTTGATCAGTGGGAGAAGGAACAAGCACCTCTGGTGCAATAAAGGCAAGGTAGTAACCTTAAACACGGTAAGTGCTCAATAACGGTATCAATGGAGTAAAGAAGGTGGTCACACAATAAGATGGTCTCATGGTAAACTCTATTATATAAGAAGATTTTGGCAACAATTCTAAGTTAAAATTGTGATCCTAGAAAAGACACAACTTTGGAGTATTTATATGGGGGCAAGGTCACTTTGAGTGACCTTGCTTGCATTAAATGTGCCTAAGCCCTTTAATGCCAATAGTGCACATTAATAAATGCCAAAGATGTTGCATTAAATGCATAGGATATGATATTTTGGCGGGAACGCTCTTTAGCCCATCAGAGGTATGGCAGGATTTAATGGGATGGGATGTGTCAATATAAACTTCCCATAAATGTTAGATGATATGACGTCATAGAGTTGGTAAATAGTAATCTGTAAAAGGTGTATTGTCACGTCACTTGGAAAGGTGATTGATCGAACGAAGGTTGCTCGGCTGATGATTGCTCGAGCAACTTGTAAAATGTATGTGATGAACAAAGGCTAAGTTTCGGACCACTATTAGGACTGAGATCCCTCGAGGAGGTTCCATGGTAGATGGTAGCTCGAGCATATATTTAGTTATGTTTGTATAAACCAAAGGTTTTGCCTAAGTACTCTAAAGGGGTTGGTATTTCCAACGTTGCCTTGCTCCCAATCCTCCAAGCTAAATCCCTGCGAGTACCCAAGATGAAGTTGCCAGACATGGTCCCTTGAGGGTACCGATCAACCTCACAAACGTTACAAAGTAAACTTAGTATTTACAAGGAAAACTTGATACAAGTACATCATTATCCCTAGTACAAAGTGCGCATTCTATATTCCTCAATTGGGCTTGATCTTTATGGGAGATCCATCGAGCAACCTTAGTCCTGCGTGAATAAACATCTTTGATCCTTCATTTGTGCAGTGTTTGTTTGCTAATCATCTTTGAGCTTGGATCTCCCTCTACAGGCCTTCTAGCCCCATAAATAATCCTAAAAAATAATCCTTAAATATAATCCTCAAAAGCACAAAAATAAGATTTAGGGACTGCCAACGAACTCAAACGCACATTTGATGTCAAATATATCTCACTATTAGTGGGAGATGAGCTTTATCTTTATCATTGATATTGTTATACTCGATAAGATCATTTGCAACATAATGTTACACTACACACCCAAATGCGCCTTTAGTAATGGTATTTTACCCTTACGAAAAATATTAGTAATGAAAAATTTTCGTTAGGAAAAAGGCGTGGGGAACAAAATTAGTATCAGAATTTACCGTTACTAATAATAACGGTAAATTCTGTTACTAATTTTGTTCCCCGCGCCTTTAATAATGGTAAAATTCTATTACTAATTCTGCATTTGCCAACAGTATTGTACTGTTATTAATTTTGATTTAATAACGAACTTTTGTGTTACTATTTTAACCTTATTACACCCTTTTTATAACACTTTTGTCTGATTTTGAAACGGTAAAGATCCGTTAATAATATTAATACATATTTAAAAAATATATATTTTTTAAGATCCAATATACAAAAAGAGTCCACATAAACAAGGGCATTATATTCAAATTTACATTTTATATAAGCCTCCACTCTTTATTTACAAAAGAAACTTAAACCAAACAAATGAAATATCGTAATACAATCACCTCGAAAGTTAAATTATTTTCATAAATGCATCTAATATAACATCCTAATACAATCATCCCGAAATGTGATTTTTTTATATTATAAGTAAGCAAATGAAATGTAAAAAAAAAGTTCGTTGTTGTTGACTATCAACTTTTGTTTTGTTATCATCGCCATCAACGCCACAACCCGCAACGTTGAAAACTTGATGAGGATCCAAAAATGACATTCTGTCAAACAAAATAAAATTATCATATTAGTCATAACATCGACAAAAGATTCCGGTTATTCTTACTTACATAATGATCGATGTCAGAAACATACACTGTTCGCCTAATATTGTCTTCTTTGAGCTCTAAAAGCTTTCCCATTCAACCGTCTCCTTCCTTGGTTGAAATTGTTTCTTCTCTCTGAAAGACAAAACATTTAATGATGAAAATAGAACACAATAGAATCATAAATTCAACCCCTCCCCACCCCTTACCCCCCCCCCCCCCCCCCCCCACCCCGACAAGAAAAAATATAATATTTTAGTACTATCATTTAATGACAAACAACAACTTGCAATAAAAAGAACTATGTTTTGTACATTTTGAATATTAGAGTCTAGATTATGTCTTGGGGTATTTATGCATAGACACACATATAATGGCAAAGTAAAACTAAGGAAGGTTAGTGTATATGTACACATAGATATTGTTCAGACGTATTTGTATAGAAAGTAAGGGAAGTTGGCAGAGGTATACTAGTAACTTTGGCCCATATGATATCCCCGGACTCAAGTTCATGGCAGTCATCGAAAGTTGCCGCCAATACAAGCATCTCATTAACATCAAGGCCATCGGTATCTGAAGTGTGACGACTATAAGTCAGGTTTAAGTGCTGCCTCTGGTCGAGAGAAATATGAAATTTGATTCTTTCATTTAATAGAATCAAATGTTTTTGACCGCCGTCTTCATATTGAACCTAGATTAGATTTATTTGTAAGAGCAGATTATTTGTGAGGATAATAAAGAAGTGGTGGAAAAAGGCATGTGTAAAAGAGGCATTACATGATGGCGGTCAGTGTCGGGATCGTAGGCAATGACGTGAGCAGAATACCAATCAGCGTCCAAGGGCCAATACATCTGTTAAAAGAAAATGTTATAGCAACAGTGCAGTGCGTATGGTATGAGTATATGTAGAACAATGGAAAGGGCAAACAAGTGATTGCCTGGCGTTGCACACAAAATATACGTATGTGGAATAACTTAGACGATGTCTAAGTCTGCAGTTTCCTTAAAACTATAGATTTTGAATCATTTTTAGTACCATTTAGTGCTCAAATACACCTATTGTCATTATTTTTTGTACGTTTTTTATTTGGCACTAAATACTTCGATGTTAGTACCTGAAGGTCCTGTGTTAGAAGTACTGGTGGGAGTAGACCACGCAAGTAATGAGCGTCTCTCTTTTTCTCAGTGAATGCAAGTCCCTTGTTATGGCGTGGGTCCCTCAGCAAACAATACCCATTGCACCGCACAGTTAAGTAAATTTCAGTACTATCAACATGTCCAACATGTATTGGAATAATATAGGATCATGATCTATGTTGAGAATATGGAAAGGACACCTACAACAAAATCATGAGACCCCAAAACTGAAGAAAATATCTGGCGATTGAGACCGTCCATGGGGTGATGAGCTGGTCCTCTGTGGCACAATCCTCACCGTACACATCTTCAACTCCACCACCAACGGTAACCGCTGTACTCTCCATTCCCCTTCACTGTAAACGACACACAAACACCAACACCTACTATTGCTCTTCTTCACACACCCAGAGTCGGATTGCATATTTCACTTCAAAGTAGAATGCGGGGCTCCTAACGCAGTACAATGCAGGCCTAGCAAAATTGCCTCAAATCTGTCCTTTTATTATCAAAGCTCTATTTCTACTAAGAAAATCATGTAGTGGTATTATTTACAAAACATGAATGGATGAATTAAGATGGAGATACCTACCTCCTAAGGTGCTTCTTTACAGCCACATTACAAACAAAGGCTGAATTATTTGGAGCAGCAGGTGTGGGAGGTGAGGTAGCATTAACACCCCTCGTATCAAACTACTGGAGTCATGATCTCTATTAGACTAAAATTGTTTCAAATCTGCATCATCCACGCAGTGCTCGACTCATTGATATAGCAATGTGAGTCATAAATCTATAAAAATAATGTTTGTATTCATTTCATAGCGAAACTACAATGGCAGTAATTCATGCCTTCAGACCTAGTTGACTTTGGAGCTGGAATTTTCAATCTTAGATCTATAAAATCACCAAAAAATAATAATCTGCTAAACTATACAAAAGCGGAGCAAAAAGCAGTACCAAGAAAAGCTGAACATTTCACAGACAAAACAAATTAAACAATGTGAAAGATATAAAGCCCATCCAAATTAGTCTTGTAGACATGAACACTATGAACATCGTACTTACCGCAAATCCAATCACCGTCATCATCAAATTTATCCCCGGAGATATCATTTTTTCCCCTCCTAAAGAGAAAAAGGACTCAAAAGGTTATAAAACAATTATCTTTGTTTTGAAAGTTATTTAAGTGCGGTGTGCAATGGCAAGGTTTTTCTCACCCTACAGATGATTTATTCAGCAAAATATATTTAGACAAGTCATAATCTACTAGTCAACAAAACTTGAGCCTATAACCATACCTTTATATCACAATCAAGTGATGCACTTGCAAAGATTTTGGTGTCCTTTGGATTAAATGTTGCTTGCATGACATAATGGCTATGTCATTCAAAGATCTGAGTACACACCCAATCCTTTTCCCAGTTCCAAAGCTTTATTTGTTTGTCATCACAGGATGAAAACATATATGGAAGGGGGATGCACAGCCGCAGACCTGATAAAGTCTCTGTGTGCCTCAGATTCCATGATCTTCTCCACTGTATTGTAATTGTATACACGAATAAACTTGTCATCGGCTCCAGCAATAAACCACTGTTTGGTTGCGATAAACTTGGCTGACCTTACTATATTCACATAAAATTCGACTCATTGAAGCCTTATGAACCAATTGGGATCACGTGTATAAATCCTTTAAAATACATTAGTGATTTATGAACAAGAAAAATATAAAAAACTAGATTTGTTTAGTGATACCACCCTATAGAGAGTCGCCATACACAAAAACAGAGGAGAGTCATTACCTGGTGACTCAGTGATTTTGAAAGATTTCTCCATTTCCTGCAAAAATGAACAAATCGTGAGTTAGAATGTGAAGAATGTCTATCCATATTATCATTTAACTCGTAACACTACAGGTTATTTTGCCTTTTATCTAATTTATTTGTGAGTACTTGTATCTAGTTTGTCTTGAAGTTTTCACTTATTCTAGTTTGTCTTGAAGTTTTCACTTATTGGTCAATGGTCAGGAGTGTTTTGAGTATAACAGGCACTCCAGAAAATTAAACAAAATGAATTTAGGGCAGCGCACTCCAGAAAATTAAACAAAATGAATTTAGGGCAGCTTCTTCACCCACATCTCCCAAAAATAGTTTAATTTAGGGCAACTCCTTCACCCTCGTCTATCAAAAATAGTTGAGACTCAACCTTCTTAATCTCTTTCTCAGAAAAATATTGATTTCGCGGTGAAACTCATCTGGTAAAACAAAATACACCACAAAACAGAAGTTCTCTCGCTTTGAGACTCAAGTTCTTTGAATACTAGTAAAATGATGTTATGTAAAATGCTCCTATCCAGACCATTAACATAAATGAAATAGACACAGTTTGGAGAAACAAAGAAGAAATTTACATTGAAATAAAATTGAAAGAAAGTTGAAATCAAATTTAAAAAATAGTTAGTTATGTGTGTCTTTCTTCACCTTGTACCCTTCCATCCCTAATGCAGAAAAATTCCCTCACAATACGAAAAATTAAGATATGAGCTTAGTTTTATCCAATAATGCACAAGACCAGACTAAAATGGATTCGACAACTTTGTCAATGAGAACCGAACACCACCCTCGGCATATATTAAGCCATCAAACTCCCCAAATAAAAGAACTACACAGTACACTCACCGCGCGAAATCATTTGACGTTCTAATACACCACTATAGACCTCAAAAACATATTTTATTTTTCTGACGTGGGACTTTAAACAATAACAATTGCTAATTCATTGGTGAAGAGGGCAGCCAACTGACCATATATCAATTGAAGTTGTATATTTTGTAGCACCAAAAATTAGTTCTGGAGCCCGATAGTACCGTGAGCAGATGTATGCTATGTTAGTTTTACCCTTCAACTGATAACAATTTGATTTTATGTTAAAAACATGATACACACTGTTGGAAGACATATACTCAACTCAACAAAGCCATAAGCATGATATTAAATTATACACGACACAAAACATTATTAACAAAGAAGAATTAGCACAATTATTCTTCAAAAAAAATATTATGACTACTTATTGCAAAAACTCAGAAAGAAACACTTGTGAGAAAATAACGGAAATTACAAACAAATAAGCTTCACTTTTACCACAGATACACAGAGGGCATGCCTTGAGAAAATAATCATTACTGTTCAAGTACAATAGCTAATGACAATCTATCTCCAAGTTCAACACACATACTAATATTTTTTCACTTCCAAAATTGCAAATCTTGACCAAGTGAGTAACAGGATCAACCTAAAAAATAACCAGCAATGACATCAAAGAAATGGTCGCAATTCCTAATTATTGAATAAGATTTAGCTTCGAACTAGAGAGGAGATTTACATCAAAATACCTAAATCATAAAACCCTAGGTGAGTGAGAAACCAACCATAGGTTAGCTTTGAATTAGAGAGGAGGCTTGCCTCTATGGTGTTCAAGACATCAATGGATTTTGAGGTACGAGAAGAGGCCGCGATTCAGACAAACTCTAGGTGAAGAAAAAGGTAAGAAGAAGGCAATGTTATGGGGCTTCTCATTTGGGTGTGTGGAGTTGGGGAGAATTTCCTTAGTTTTGGAGGAAAAAATTCTTTTTGTTTTCTTATTTTCACTTTTAAAATATTGAAATAGAATTAGTAATGCTTATGTTATATTACTATCGGTACTCTGTAGTTAGAAATAGTAATGGTATAATACTGTTACTAATCATAAAATTAGTCCATTACTAAAAGCGTTTTTTGGTGTAGTTTTAATTTGATTTTATACAAGATAGTATATACATGTCAATAATAGAACGGGAATTGCCTTGGTAAGTACTGAAATTCTTGCATGGTTTAACATGCCCCTGCAAGTTGATGGGTAGTTGGACGGACCTGCGGCTTGTCGACAAAGAAACTGAAAATGTGGCAAAGGAAGAGCTTTATTCATAATATCAACAATCTGATATTTTGTGGAAATAAAATTTCCCTTGAGTTCACCCCGTAAGACTTTTTCGCGAATAAAATGGAAGTCTATTTCAACATGCTTCGTATGTACATGAAAAAGGGGATTGGTGACAAGGTAGGTAGCTCCAATATTGTCAACACCACAAAACCAGAGGTTGTGTCGATTGAATACCATGTTCATACAGAAGGTCAAGGTCCTGGAGCTAAAAAATTTCAGTTCTATCATCTGCTATATCCTTATACTCAGATTCAGTGGATGTGCAGGAGACGATTTGTTGCTTGCGGGGTCCCATGAAAGAAGGTCAGATACATATTGTCATTAGCACAAGATGAGGCCTGGGGGTGAGGAATAGCCTCAATGCCTAAGAAAAATGAGATAGATCCAAGTTCTTTGAGCTAAAATTCAACACCAAGCAATTGAATGAGTTGTTGAATATGACCCGGTTTATTGACTGTAATGTGTATATTGTCAAGATAAATTAAAATGAGCACACTGAGTCCATTAAAAGAATGAATGAAAAGGGAAGTATAATTTTTGGATGGAATTAAATTGTGTATGGTGAGAAACTGTGAGAGATAATAAAACCAAGCACGTGGTGCTTGCTTGAGACTGTATAATGAACAATGCAACAGACACATAGGAGTGGGATTGGCGGAACCTTTGAACCCCGGAAGTTGGCTCATGTGAACAATTTCTGAGAGTTAACCATTTGAGAACACAATATTATCATCCAATTGACGCATGATCTATCCGTGGGAAATAGCCACGATAGGAATTGTTCGGATAGTTGTAGAACAGATAACAGGACTGAGCATTTCTGCGTAGTCAACACGGGGTTGTTGGTGTAATCCTTTAACGCTTTATAATGCTTGATGGACCCATTGGCACAACGTTTGATACGGTAGACCCACTTGCATCCGACAACGTTCATATTTGAAGTGGCGGGAACTAAAAACCATGTGGTAATTTTTATGATAGTAAAACAGAAATAGCAGGATCTCAAAAAATGGCGAATCCGAAGGTCTTTTTTGATATGTCAATCGGCGGTACACCTGCCGGCAAGATTGTGATGGAGCTTTTTGCCGACACAACCCCCAAAACCATAGAGAATTTCCGTGCTCTTTGCACCGGAGAAAAGGGTGTTGGAAAATCAGGCAAGCCGTTCCACCGTGTGATCCCGGGGTTTATGTGCTAGGGAGGTGATTTCACTGCAGGAAACGGAACCGGAGGGGAGTCGATTTATGGGGCGAAGTTTGCTGACGAAAACTTCATAAAAAAACATACTGGTTCTGGTGTTCTTTCGATGGTGAATGCTGGGCCTGGGACTAATGGGTCTCAGTTCTTTATCTGTACCGCGAAGACGGAGTGGCTGGATGGGAAGCATGTTGTGTTTGGTCAAATTGTGGATGGGATGGAAGTGGTGAAGGCCATCGAGAAGGTTGGGTCCAGTTCTGGAAGGACATCCACGACTGTCACTATTGCTCATTGTGGTCAACTGTCTTAGATTGGGTTTTATCCTCTTTTTCTTTATGAGTTTCTTAAAATCCGTGTTAGGCTTTGTTTTTATGGCAGGGTCTAGCGTTTGTACTCGGGCTGTTTGTCTTGTTTGCTGGTTCTGTGGTGACCTTCATGTATAGAAATGAACTACCATTAAATAAGATAGTATTAATAAAAAAAAATTAAAAAAAAAGACATGGCTTTGCACCACTCAGTTGACTTGTTTGAACAGAGAAACAAGTGGGTTCAGATAATTGGTCATGGTGAGCAAGAGAAGCCGAGGGTTGGGGGCTCGTTGATGTCCTGAGCCTTACTTGCATTGGGTGAGTTCGGTTTGTGGCATGTGGTTTTGGTTGTGAGGTGTCGGTTGGGGGTGGGCTGAGGTCAACAGAGAGTAGAAGGCCAGTTGAATTTTGAAGAGAGGCAGTAGGTTGGTGTGGTAAGGGGGGACATGCTCCTTGGGGGGGGGGGGGGGGTAGTTGATGGTGTTGAATTAGAGCTGAGCGTAAGGGGGAAAGAGTTTTGCTAGTGTTGGACTCTTGGGAGATGAGATAATTGGGGGAAAGATGTAAAATGCGAGGAATTGAAGGAATTTTCCTGTAGTGGGTTTAAATTAGGTGCAAGGGGCTGTTCTGGAGTACATTTGAAAGAAGATGACGAAGGGCATTGGTTGGTCGTGGATGATTTTGCACTGTGCTGGTAACATGTGATAGCTGTGTGAGTGGTCCCATTGCAAATTTGACTGCGAGTACTCGAGTTCGAGAGGGAGCAATACGCACCATAAGACCGAACATGCTGACCACGACCTCGACCACGTTGGAGGGAGAGGTGAGAGAGGATTCGAAAACGGTCCAGACTTCGTTAAATGTACGGAGGCCAACAACTAAAGGTAAGACATCTTCCAATAGATATGAGATTAGGTTGTTCATGATAAGTTTGTATTGACGTACCCATAAATCAAACGCAGGATTTGGTTGGGGATGACTTTGGCCATCTGTGACAAGAAGGGTTGAGGCAGGACGGGGGTTGGAGCCACAAATAAATCCAATGAGAGCTTAGCCACACAGGTATAAAAGAAGTTGAGTTTTTCAAAGCAGAAAGTTGGTGAAGTAGAGTTTGATGGAGATGAAGTGGTGTGAGTTTGACGTACCCATGAATCAAAGGCAGGATTGACAAGCCATGAAAAAAATGTAGAGGCTCTGATACCAACTTAACTCACTGCCAATGAACTCAAATATTCTCTCATATGAGCTTTATTTGTAGCATTG
Organism: Sambucus nigra; assembly: GCA_949130495.1. Taxonomy (NCBI): domain Eukaryota; kingdom Viridiplantae; phylum Streptophyta; class Magnoliopsida; order Dipsacales; family Adoxaceae; genus Sambucus; species Sambucus nigra. Next base: position 657,183,886 of record OX422213.1, on the reverse strand, counting down.
ATATTGTTACACTTGATAAGATTGTTTGTAACAGAATGTTAGGAGATTTAAATTTGAATTTATACAATATATGATATGCATGAAACAAATCGGGAATTGAGTGTCCTTGTTTATCAAGGATAATTTATAGTCCATATTATTAGCAAAGTACAACCAAATATAGTCATAAAAAATTTTCATCAAAGCACAACCACATACAGTAGTCAAAATCATAACCAACTTCTCTTGAATGGCCATTTGGAGAAAATAAATACAAACTACTCAAAATGAGAGAAACTTACAATAACTATATCTTTATCAACCGGAAGTGAGAAGAAACAAACGCATCAACAAAACAGTTTGCAAATCACTTAATTTGTAAATGATATCGTGATTTATGGAATGCTCCAAAAACCAATTCTAAATTCTAAATTTTAACACAAAGTTAAATTTAAAGTCAGAATATTATATAAAGAATCTAATTCATAATTAAAACCAACATTAAGAAACTTGTAAAAATATAATCCATGTCATTCAGAATTATTAATGAAGTCAGGCAAAATGTGCGTAAATAAAAAAGTAACCCTTTTGACATATTTACAAACATGTTATTTGTAAATCAAGAACTTTGACAAAACACGTGAGGCCAATCGAGGCTAAACCATCCACAGTTTACGCACTTTTCGCGATGAAGATTAAATTCCAAATCAAGTGATACAATACCCAGAAAATAAAATTAATCACATTGACGATTGATCAATCATGGAATACTTGTTAACACACCAGTGAGTGTTCAAATGTTATTTGAACAAAAAAATAATACATGTGTGTTCAACCTTTGACCTACCCTAGCTAACATTTGAAAGATCTGTACAACTATCAAATAGTATACTTGTGAAAAGACAGATTATATACAAGTGTTTGAATACAATAGATTAACCAATAGAAAATTATACAACTCTTTCTAGATAATGCATATTATGAACGAGCCTTAATGTCGTATTGCATTAACTAGTAAGACACTTTCATTTGTCAAGACCTAAAGTGTTAAGTCTTTAAAGACACCTCAAGAAACAGTTTTGCAATCAGGCTCAACAATTATTTTTACAGTCAATAAGAAGAAGAAGAAAAAATTTACCATGGGCCTGTTTAGTTGTGGATAACAAGAAACAAATTCAAAAAAATTTCCACATAAACGAAAATAGAAAACCAAAAAGCTACTTTATCATGTTTTCTACCAGTTTTCAAAACATTAATTTATCTCTATAAATGAAAAATAGACCCCAAATGTATTTATGAATTACGTTTTGACACCAAAAATTTTAGGGATCTAAATTTTAAACCCTAAAATTTAAGAAAAACTAACATCTCCAACACTTTCTGTAAATTATGTTTTTGCCTCTCAAAATTTTGTAATTTACATTTTGGCCCCTAAATTTTTTGTAAAATATATTTGTCGCCAAAAATTTCTACAACCTACATTTTGAAAAGGATAGTTTATTTTTAACAAACGAATGTGTTTCCTTAGTTTTCTAAATGTTTCTATTGAAATTGAAAATTAGATATGAAATTTAGAAATCAAAAACTGAAAATAGTTTTTTACAACTAAATAGAGAGGGGTGACTCAGTGACACAAAGAAAAGTGGCTGGATCCCAAGGAAATAGCGCACCCCCCACCCCCCCACCCAGCGCGCGCGCCAAATAACCCCATAGCCCTTTTTTTTAAACTTTTTCTGACTAATAATATAAACAGTTTGTAGATGTATGTAGGTGTTATTTTAGCTTAATTTATTTGCAAAAAACATGGGGTACCGTCCTCTTCGCAATGCATTGGGTATGATCTTCTTTTGTTTTTAAGAAACATAAGTGAGAGTGGTATTGGAAAAATTTGCAGTGAATTTTGTTGGTGATCCCCTTGGATGTAGTCAAATTGGGAGTCACGTCAACATTGTACAAGGCTTTAAAATTGCTCTTTTATCATGTATCCAATTCGTCATGTAAAAAGAATTTTAGTATATGTTATGTGAAGTTTGTAGCAGACTCAATTTGTGTTCATCCTATTCCTAATACTCATGCTAATGACAATGTATATTAATATGGTGGGATTTGAAGGGATAATGGAAGAAATGTATCTTTGTCGTTTAAATGTTATGATGTTTGTGTAGGTTTGCCAATTCAATTAAATAATTGTTGTGTGTGTTCATAGGATCAGGAATTTATTGAAAGTCGACATCTATCAGAATTTCCTTCCCAGCAAGAGTTAGGAAGGGGTTGATATTACTCAGTGCAACACGAGAATAGGAATGTTCAAAATGTTAGACTTGAATGCAGTAAAAGATTTCATGTAGATGGTGATAGTTGTGATGTACTTTTGAACAATTAAAAGAAGTTACTGATGTATCGTGATTGTAACTATCATTTCAGTACCTTTCTACACCCACTTCTTCCGAAATCAAACACTTGAAGATTCTGGTTTTTACATATTATTATGTTTTTTTGAGTTAATTACTTGCTTCAATTCAGCGCCTAAACTATTAGCACTAGAAGAAATGTGGAAGGAAGGGTAGAACGTAAAAAACTAAATTAAAAGTTCTGGGGCAGAAAAAACAGCCATGCAATTAATGATTCTGCGAATAATCGTTCTTTGCCAATATTTATTCAGCAAAAATAAAACTGATATACTCGTTAGTTGAGAAAACGAACTAACAGGTTCCGTCAAAACACAAGCAAAATCGAACTTATGTAAAAAACGATGCTTAAGGAGAACATACTAAGGTAGATTAACTTCAACTCATTGTTCTTTACGGAATCAAGTACGAGTTCAGATTACCTACGACCACAACGATAGATAGTAAATAGTACAAATTTTTTTACGAATGGACATCATATAACTAATATATAAAATCGAGTTTCAAAGTTAATATACCATCCACGTGTCTTCATATCCTTTCTTAGCCCATCCACAAAGCAAGGATGTAAAAAGATGAGAATTTAGACATTTATGTGTTACGTTTAGATTGTGAAAAACAAACTGGAAAAATGTAAAAAGACTGTATTTTGAACCTGAGCGTGGGACTTTATCCCCAGCCATGGGACCCACCCTAGGCGTGGGAGAATCACCGGCCCAGAAAGTGACATACCATCGGCCTAGTCCATGATTTATAATGGTAGTAATTCCTATAAATCCCATCATATTAATGTCAATGTATGACAAAATGTAACAGAGATTTCATATTGGAACTTCTACATATAGCCACTCATGATTGATGCTCAATATACAAAAAAAATCTTTCATTTGATTCGCATATATAAAACCCAATGTATGACAAAAGCATACAAATATTTCAGTTCAGATTATAAGGCCATTGAGAAGAGAGAAAAACTCTGGAAGTAAACTTGAATACTAGGAGTCCACATACAATAATATTTACTTTACTGATTAGACAATTAATTTCAAATTTTAACGACAATTGTTATCTACGAACTAACAATTGTACGATGTCTAAACTCAATAACATAGTTTCAAGGTGGATAAATTATCATCTTCCTACAGGAATTTGAGTTCCTCTTGGTACCCATGTCCTGTTGTCCTAATTGTTTCCTGCTAAATTATGATATACTGTTGGGATAAATTAATGACAAAATGTTTAAAACGAACCAAGTACCAAATGGGCAGTAAAAATCATTAGAAGAGTAGCTGGGATCTTATTTAACACACCCCAATGCTGACCATCATTAACCAAGCAACTTTAAAATTGCATATTATGCACTCATACATTTTAGCCTTATGAATGCAATCTTTTACCCCTGCTCGAGGGCATTGGATAATAAGTGCAAAAAGAAAGACAGTGATGTTTGAATACAAGAACAAAGAACAAGAAACCTTAACTCCGAATGAGAGTTATGATAAATATGAATGCAACTCCAACCCACACCAACTATCAAGATGGCTTTCAATGTACCAAAATCTGTGAAGACATCTCTCAACCATACAAATCATTCAGTAACTTCATGAGCTTATCATTGAGAGGATGATCCAACCCATTGGTAGACACGAAGTCAATTATCGAGTCCGAAACGTATGAATATCCTGCAAAACCATAATCATTAAGTTCCTCAAGAATTTCAATAGCCTTTGATGGCTCATTGCGTCGGAGAAATCCACGCACAATGATACCATAAATGGACCCATCCTCCCAATAGCCATTTCTTTCCATCTTACGCAAATCATTCGCTTCATCTATTTTCCCCTCTTTACAAAATCCAAATATCATTACCTTATACGCAAGCGTATCAGGGTGTACTCCCTTGGCTGAAAGACTCGAAAAAATCTCCCTGGCAATCTCGAATTTCCCTGCTTTGCACATGCCAGCAATGAGGGTGGAGTAAGTCCCACTATCAAGAACCAAACCATGATCTTCAATCATTTCAAATAATGTCAGTGCCTCCTCAAAATGTTTGTTTCCACATAGACTAACTAACAAAGTAGAATACGTAATCAAATCCGGAATTTTACCATGATTTAGCATCTCATCAACGAGTGCACGTGCATACAATGATCTCTTCGCAAGACATAAGCCCGAAATTAGATTGGCGTAGGTCACATTACAAGGAATCAGCCCTTTGTGAGACATCTCCTCAAACAAACTTACTGCCTCATATATGAGAAACTTCTTACAATACCCATAAATCAATATAATATAACTAGAACGATCCGGATCGTCACAAGCCCAACGGACCATCGCATCAAATATTTTCCTCGCGTAATGAATCACGCTAATCGAAACAAACCCATTGATCAATGCATTGAATGTTATAATATTAGGCTTGTCACATTTTCGGATCATCAAACAAAAGAATGCTAAGAGAGCTTTTTTAACCATCTTTTCGTTACATAATTTGTCAAATATCAAGTAAACGGGTACATTATTTGGATATGTGTTATTCACAACCATTTCATTCAACAGTACTGTAGCGTCATTCCACTGACCTAAACTGCACACTCTATGAATAAGCGAGGTGTAGGTGACAACATTTGGTTTAATACCTCCCATTTTCATTTGGTTTAATCGGCTCTCCTTGCAATGACTATCAATAACTGTGCTGTGCTCCATCCTTGTGAGTAACATAATATTAGCGTCAGTATTTCCAAACTTGCAAAGCCCTTTTATTGTTGTATTGTTTTTGTGTGAATGAAACAAAGGCTCGGCGTAATGACCGAGAGAACGAAACAACGTACCATTCTTCAAACTCTTCATTGCTAGGTTTCGGTGGAGAAATAGAAAAAGAAAACAGAACAGAGAATGAGAAGATAAAACCAATGAATAATATTTCGGCTTGAAAAACAGAGTCCACTCCACTTCGTAACAAACAAAATGGTTTAGGGTTATTTTAGTAATTAGGGGTCTAAATCAAACTCAAATAAAGCTTGTCCCAAAAATAACGGGCCCAACAAGGGGGTTTCAGCCTACTCGACTCAATTTGTAGGCATGTTCATAAGTCATGAGATTAGGGTTTTTCTTTTGTTCTTTTCGATTTTTTGAATTTCACTTCCTCACCCATCTTTTTTCTTTTTTAGATAAGAACAAAACTAATTTCTACCTTTTTCAGTAATTTAAACTTAAATTTTTTGTAATTGTTTTGGAAATACATGTAATATGTATATGAAATCTTATAACGTATACACAAAATTCTGTAATATATACTCATAAGGGGAGCTATGTGGGGAGTGGGATGGGCAAGCGCCCCACCCAAATTTTTGAAAACTAAATATTCAATCCTATATATTTTGTAAATTATGTAAAGAGCCCACTTAAATTTCAATAATCAATATAATTTTTATTTATTCTGGTGATAATTTAGTTGCCACTATTAACATACATATAGAATATTTTTTTGTAGGTGATACATTAAATGGTATATCTTTATATCCTTTTTTAATCAATTCAATATTCAAGAAATTATTGCATACTTTTTCTAATATTCGTTAGTATGTAAGATTTTAACTTTCTTTTCTACCTTTCACATTGTGATTGTACAATAAATCTTTAAACTAAGCTCTGCATAGCTCAACTAAGTTTTAAATTTAGCCATTAATCACGTCATAAGGCCTTTTTTTATTTTTCCCCCCACGTGCATACTCTTAATTTGGACCGAAATTATATGTATGTTGTAGGTCCCTTTTAATTCGTGTGTTTTAACAAAACTCAATTTCTCTTTTTGAAAAACTCTATTTCCAATTTTATAAACCACACCAAGTTGTGAACCAATTTTAACTTAACCAAATTGTATCTTGATTAGTCCTAAACATGCATCTAGTGATTAAAGCAAGTAAAATAAAGTAAAGAGTACTCACAACGTCGGAGGTACGAGGAAACCACTAAGGGGAAAAACCTAGGACAGCCCAAGCCAAACAATCACTATGATATGGTTTTATGAAGTACTAAGATAGACTTATACAACGACTCAACCCCCACGGGTCTTGATGGTTCTTCGAATCTTCAACCACTCATACACAGTGCCCACGCAGAAAGTAACCTTCTTCCACGATGCTCGTCCATAACACATGCGTCCACGTATATCTCGATGTCCACCGATATGGTTTATAACGTCTATGATGTTGAACACGAAAGTAAACTTCTTATCTTCTTCACCGTAAAACCTAGCAATGTTCTTCAAAGTATGTAGAACAAACAAACTTGGTGCATACAAGATCACATAAACATATACCAATGATACTCGGATCTTTTGAAACTCAAAGGATGTTTTAAACTTAGAAAACCTTTGAAAACATATGTGCAGAAACGTTCAGGGTGGTATACTATTTTTGCATAATGCACTCACGCGAAATCTGAAGGAAACACGCCTATATATAAAAATCTTAAGGCGGTGGCTCGCTCGAATGATGTGACCTATCACTCGAACGAAATGATTATGTCGTTCGAACGATAGTGGCATCTCGTTTGAACGACAGTGATGTCGTTTGAACGATGTCACTAATTATAATCATAATTTGATTCCATCTTTAATCCGTCCTTATCAGATTAAAATGAACTTTAAACCATTTCAAACACTTAAAAACATTTTTAAAACATTTATTTAATAAAATAACATCCTTATCTATATAAAATTAAATTTCGAGTCCAATTAATATTATACATTCATACCTGAGTGATCTCGGAATGTAATTAATCTTGAAGACGAATAAACTCGCACCAAATAAACTTCGACATAATTAAATTCCTTGAAGATTTGTCACAACGTCTTCAATAAACTTCAATGCATCATAGATCGTGTGGGATATTGACAATAAAAATTTATGTATGACACAAAACACAATGTTTTGCTCCAGGAATAAGTCAAAATTACAAATGGACTCAATTGGAAATTTTGTCCTTACAAATCTCCCCCTTTGACTATTCTGGGACAAAATTAAACCAGTGAATTGCCTAGTCGGGCCGTCAAGCGGTATGACGCCTAAATCCCATCCCATAAAACTCAAAAGTAAAATTACATCAACAGTACAGGATAAGACTTATAAATGATGGCCAGTAAGCATGAACTAACTGTCTGAATGTTTGAATGTGATGTAGTTTTGAAATCTCGAATCTCTTTTTAACCATACCTACACACATGAAACACACAAATACCCAGTGAAGTATGGAGGAACAAATGATATAAATCAATACGAAAAATTGAATCCAAATCATTTATTATGTGATCAAAACATATTACCAATTTGTGACAACTTGTAAATAACATATAACACTCACAAAAACTCCCCCTACATCACAGACATCTCTCCCCCTTTTTGTCTCGAACAGATAATTCAAAGAAAAAATAAAACTACCCAACATGAGATATACTAATATGTAGCGTATCTAGGTAAACATGAAACAACCGGCTAAACATAATAAAAAATTATCAAATCCGTAGTTAGTAAACAACAAATCACACAATCATGAATCAGCAATCAGAGCATGGTCTGACTAAATGACTAACTGTAGTAAAAGTTAAAATCTATCAAAGAACATAGCATAAATAATAACCCAGAAGCAACCCAGTACCAAAATATATAACCAAAACAGACAGGGTACTGAAACAGAATAAGATAAAATCTGCCAGAAGGTCGCTCAAACGAAACTCAGTATCGCTCGAACGATAAGGCTTGTCGTTAGAACGACAGCTTCGCGCGACATATGGATCTCGCTCGAACGAGAAAATAGTAGTCCCAGGTCCAGTCCGTAATATTAAACAGTGTTGCCTAGTGAATTTTTTTTTTGAAAATTCTAACATAGTGGGGTCCAAAACTGCAAAACAGTGCTAAAACAGTAGCGAAACTAAGAAAACATAATATGAGTTACATGTTAACATAGTATCGATGTGCTCAAACATGAACATAGAATGTATGGGCGTGAACTACAACAAATAAATCACAATTCCAACACATCAAAACGACAAGAAGCTCTAATTGATAGCTATAAATCATCAAACTTTATCATAGCCATATGTGACAATAAAAGTGTGATCTTAATAAACTAAACAAACTACATGCACACAAATTCGGAACTTCGACGATTCTACAAACAATAGCACCATGATGCAATGTTTCAACATTAGGATTCGTGCTGCAAACCCGTTTAAATTTTCGCCAACCAAACTCCCTCACATATATCAAATTCTTTTGAGGTTTCTAACATTCTCAACTTAGAGAAATTCCTATTGGCCCAAACTTTTGGCATTTGCCTTTTCTTTTGGGCTCTTTTAAACGGTGGCTTTCGCGACCAGTTAATTTTACACTCTCGTAGCCATTTCCCGTGAACACTCATCATTTTTTTCAATTTAATCCTCACGATAAACGATTCTTACATGCACACCTCCTACTTAAGTCTACTTATGCATAGATGACAAAATTGAGATAAAAACGTCTCACCAAGCTCAAATATGCAAGAGTAGTCAAACATCCATATAAACTCATGCATGTGTGCAATCATGGCATATAAATAAAGTCGAATCAAAATGCATATCAACTTCGAAACAACCCCATTATACAATGGTTAAGATCATTCTAAGCATCGATAATTATGACCAAATGTCCTAGCCACATGGATAATGAAAGGAAGGGGGTCAGATCACACTAATATGCCATGTCAAACATGTATACTTAAAACACAAAATAAATCGAAAATCTTTTAACTTTTTCAAAAATATTTAAAACTAAAAATCTTTTTGTGTTTTTCGAAAATTTTTATCAAAAACAATTTTTTTTTTCAAATAAGATGTAATAAATGAAAATATAATACAAAATGATACACATGGTAACACAATCATCCTTTAGATTTAGCATGAGAAGAATCAAGTGCAACCAAATGAGAACCATGCAGTTTTAGTCCTAAAGCCTCAAAGTTCGATTTCCTAACACAAGTAGGTGTAACATTACGCATGGGGGTTTTGGGAACCGAAATGACTTTATTCCTAAACTTCCTAGGAGTATTCCTAAGGTCATAGAAAAAACATCTAAGGTGACATTTACTACCGCAATGAGAATAAGTGTAAACACGACGGGAATGATTACCAAAATGTCGACCTCTCCTCATGTTCCTAATGGGCTCTCTCACACGATTAGTTTTGTCTTTGGGAATGGGAACACTATTTTCATAGCCTATACCACCACAAACTTGCCCATGAACGGGCGGAGTATCTGAGTCATAACTCTCATAAATGTGGACATAGCATTATACAACCCAAAGAGCATCACTTCACTCATATAACCAATCCTTCGTCTTGAAGGTGGTCTTCCACTCATTTTCGGGTCGCATCCTGATCTGGTGATAACCGCTCTTCAATTCCAACTTAGAAAAGACTTGGGCCCATGCAACTAGTCTAACATGTCTTCAAGCTTGGGAATGGGAAAACGATACTTAATGGTGATTTTGTTGATGACATGACTGTCCACGTACATGTGCCAACTTATGTCCTTCTTTTGGGGAGATTAAAGTTAGGATGACACATGGAGATATGCTCTCTCGAATAAGGCCTCGGTCACATAAGTCTGACGATGTAACTCCTCATGCTCTGTGGGGGATATACGGTAGTGTGGTAAATTGGGGAGGCAAGCTCCCAACACAAAATCAATGGCATGTTGTATGTCGCAAAGTGGTGGTATCTCGTTTGGTGAGGTGTAGACGTCGGCGTATGCATCCAAAACGTCCTGAATCACAGAGGAAATATCTGTTTCTAGAGTACTGATGCGTAACAAAGACTGACATATAGGCCTCAGTGGTCAAGTCCTCATGGTAAATGATGAGAGCAGAGGACCGAGAGGGCAGATATCATGCATAGGCCTTAAGTGAAACTTCTGCCCTTAATGCTGAAAAGGTATAGGTGTTGGAACGCCCGTCGTGCATGCTCAAATGATCATACTGCCAATGATAACCGAGGAGCAAATGACACACCCTCATCTCAACAATTTTGAATAGAACCTCATCTGCGTAAGCACCATTGGAAAAATAAGCACAACAGAGTCGGCTTGGAGCAATAGACCCGCTACTACCGATCCAACCGATACGATATGGTCTTAAAGTGGGCCCTGTGGGGAGGGCCAGTTTATCAACCATCTCCTGAGCGACTATCCATGCTAAACATAGTCTCTTTAATCTCTTCATTTCCATGCATTTCAAATAATACATCGTTCTCACCTTCATTAATCAACTTAGGTCTCTAGTTAAGAATTTCTCCTTTCCCAAACTGGGAAATAATTCTCGATTGATTTTGGAAATACTATAAAATATGCCAGTAGGACTATCAACCTAATCTCCTGTACTATTCTGGATTCTATGAATAATGAACATTCTTTTGTTTACATTAGTAATACTCCCTTCATCTCAAATTAAGAGTCCACTTTTCATTTTTGGGCATAATTTACTAACCAAGTTCCACGTTGGTGAACAAGAGTTAATATTGATCATTGATTGAGGGTATCCTTAATCTATACAAAATGAAAGCGTGGACTCTTAATTTGGAACGGAGGGAGTAGTGTGTAAAAACCTCGTGTACATATCCCCCTCTTTGATCCACTTAATTTTATATCTGTCTCCACAGTTCCTTTTCTTCTTGTCTGAGATTCTTGTTAAAAGTAGGTTTAGCAAAGTGGAGTTGCTCTTTGTGCAATTATGTATCTTCGTGAAAGAGTTTCTTCTTACTAAGAACCAAGTCGTCTGCATCATATATCTTGGAAAGAATATTCGCAAGTGTCTTTATTCCATTGCTTAAGCCGAATCTTGATTCTCTTCAATTTAGCACATAACCTACCATTAAGAGGACTAAACAAACTTTGTTGAGAAACAACTTCAACTTTATCATGAGAAGTCCATATATTCTGAAATATACAAGGGACTTTTATCCCATCTAGAATTGTGTTGATAGCAATTAGGAGGGGAGAGTGGTTAGATTCGATTCTGTTAAGATGACTCATAATAGTGTGATATAAACCCAGTCAGAATCCCCCCCCCCCCCAAATCTATAAATTCTCTGCCCCCAGATGATTTATCTGTCCATGTAGACTTATTACTAGTATAGCCCACATCTAACAAGCTACATTCACTCATTCTTCCTTTAAAGAGCAGCCACGATATTGAAATAACCTCATATGCCCCCAAGGAGCCATCACAAGTGTTTACTACACATTTCAAATTTTCCCGTAGAGCCAATCTTTCAGATCTAGTGCATTTAGCATCCACTGTAGTAATCCATATATCATTGTCTATAGGCTCGTCTTATTAAAGATACACATTAGACAAAGAATCCATATATAATAATTCTTCCAAAGAACAAGAGAAAAGAGGTACATAGGTACTATATTGATGGTGACTATAATGTGGTCAGAGTTGGATCTGAAAAATGACCTTGTAAGAGAGGATTCACTATGGCAACACTTCAGGATTGTTTAGAGAGATTGTTAAAGTAGTTTTGCTTGGAAAATATCAATAATGGAGTGGTTAATGTGCGAACTAATAAAACATATCTTCTTGATTCCAGAATAGTGAGTTCTTTGCAATTGAGCCTATAGGTCCATCATTCTGGTGACAAGTATGTATAAGTTGACAATAATTCTTTTATTTGAGATTGAGGGAGTTATGGGATGAAACCATAGTAGTCACATGGGGCCTTTGCAAGGCTATCAAATATTTTATATTTGCCTATGAAGCACGGACACTTCCGCGCAGGCCCCGTATGAGTGTCGGACGCTCAAACAAAATAGACACGCTTTGGACACGTGTTCGAGATGCCACGTGTCAAACTAAAAACAAAACTAGGGTTTTCGTTATCTCCACACCTCTGTCGGCATCCTCTCCCATCTTCTCCGGTAGTTCTTCACTCAAAAACTGACCAGCGGAAGTCTTCGTCAATCAGATCTCTGCCGGTAAGTTTTTTTTCATTTTTGCACTTCTTCTTTTGCTACCACACCATTACTTCTACTTTTGCTTTTGCTTTTGCTACCAAACATATTACTTCTTCTTTTTCTACCACACCAGAAATAACATATTACTTCTGCTTTTGTTACTCCCCAAAAAAAACTCTCTGTTAAGACTTTTTTTTCTCTTTTTTTCCTTTTTCTCATCTGTTTAATCTCTGTTTTTAATCTTTGTTTAATACTATCTTTTTGTGATGTGAATTGAGGGCATTTTTGTCATTTTTTGGCATATTAGTATTTTAGTTACTTTTTGTTATTTTTCTTTATTTTTATTAATTTTTATTTTGTTGTTTATTTGTAAGTTTGGGCATAGGTGAATACAAATAGGTATTAGGCTTATTTGCAAAATGGGAGTCCCACATTGGTTAGAGAACCATTTAGTGCTCCCCTTCCCCACTTATAAATAGACCCTTTGTAACCTCATTTGAAGTAGACCTTGATTTTAAATATAGAAAAGAGTATTTCTCTCTCTAAAGTGTGTGTTAAATATTTTAGGAGCCTTTTGACGGATGGATTACGTCAGTTTGCCTTTGTTTTATCTCTGTTTATATTCTCTGTGTATACAAGTTCTATTTAATCTCTGTTTGTTTATATAAATTCTGTTTACTCAAAAACCGAGCAACTTTTATTTTTTTTTCCTCTATTAAGACTTTTTTTCTTTTTCTTTTTCTCATCTGCTTAATTTCATCTCTTTAATCTCTGTTTTAACATTCTGTTTAATCTCTGTTTATTTTCTCTATTTATATAAATTTTATTTAATCTCCGTTTGTTTATATAAATTCTTTAGAACCGTTTATACAAATTCTGTTTTTTAGGAATGGAAAGTGGGGTTACTAGTTCAGGGTACAATAGCACTGCTGCTAGTACGGATTTTGGTTGTTACTACTATGGATTTTATGCGTTTTGGTTGTTACTAGTATGGATAGAAGTTTGATGTTTAGTATGGATTGAAGACTAATGTTATGTATGTTTCTTTGCATTTTCAATGTGATTAGTATGGGATTTAGTATTATTGTGATGTTTAATGTTTAGAATGGATTTAGTACTCTTAATGCTTATATGTTTAATGTTGTTCTTAGTATAAGATTAGTATTAATGTGATATTTCATTTTTTTATATAAACATAATTATAAATAGTATTTACTTTATGTCGTGTTGTAATTTTTTAGATTTGTCGTGTCCGTGTCATGTCGGACGTGACACTCATGTCCGTGCTACATAGATATTTGCTTAATGGTGATAATAGCAAATGAGGTAGTATGAAGTAGTATAAATCAAATAAAAGAAAGGGTGAGGCTTTAAAAGTGATGTGATCTTTTGGGCTGGGGTTGTTTGGATTTTGTGTTGGAACAAAAAGGCTTTTGCGAATGCATGGAGGAAATGTAGGACATGATATAATCTCCTTTCTGTGTTTATTGTAGTTAGATATGTGTTGAGTAGATTATTGGATAGGGCACATGAGCAAGAAGTTAGGGGTTTTATAGACATGAGGAAGTTATGATTTCTCACTTTGCGATTGTGGATGATATCAATTTTTTTTCAAGTAATGAATTTAAGCATGTGAATTTCACTAGGAAAATAGAGGTTTTTGGTAGAATCTGGGGCCTTGAGGTGAATATGCAAAGAGTGTTCTTGTGAGTATTAATATGTGGTGGAGTTGTGGATATGATGGTTAGTGGATATGATGGTTAAGAGGAGTGGCCGCTGAAATATATAGGATTTATCTTTTGGAAGGGAATCGTTGCTCTTTGGAATTTTGGGCTTTAGTAATTGACAGTCTTGAAGAGACTAGATAGAAGATTAACATTGGGTTTGGTTGTTTTGAGTAGTATATCAATTTTTTTACGCCCAACTTCAAAATTCCATTGAGAGGTTAAGATTCTGGAAATTAACGCACAATTTCCTTTGAGATGACAATGGTTAGGCTATGAAAATAATCTAGTTAACTAGGGAATTATATCGAAGGCAATGAAGAAATAAGGCCTCATAGATAAATGGCTGTGGAGATTTCCCGAAAGTACGAGAGTTCCAGGTGTAATGACGGAATCTTCTTAAAATTCATATAAATATATTTCTTAGGTTATATCTTCTTTCCTTGGTCATGTAAAGATGTGTACTTCTTATATGTTTCATAGTTGTTATTGGTTGTAAATTGTGGAGGTTTCCTTTTGAACGAAAGTCTCACCTTGGTTCTTGGTTATTAGAGGTAAATTTAAGGTCCAAACCACAGGATTTAAAGGTGTAATGAAGGGGTCATCTAAATTTATAGAAATATATTTCTTGCATTTTATCTTCTTTCCTTGGTCATGTAAAAATGGTGTTGGGATGGGGTAACTCCATTCGGTTATAGGAAGATTCTTGGTTTGGAACGAACCATTTCATACTTTGTGTCTTTCTCGTAGGTGTTAATGAAATCTTTTCCTTAGAAGAAATTTGAATGACGGAGAATTAGAGAAAATTGTTTATTTTCTTACTTCAATCGATGGGGTCAACCTAGTCCTTACGAACAAAAAAATTGACAAATGATTTTGGTCTTCTTTGCAAATCTTCTAGTCATTGTGTGATTCTCCCTCAAACCTTTTTTAGCCTTATAATACGATTAGGAAACGAGTATTCTCTCGAAAGTTCTAGTATTTGAGGGTTAATTGTTAAAGAGAGTGAGTGGTTGGTGTATTCCTCCTGGCCCCCTCCCCACACGCACACACAGAAAAACAAAAGGTTGAAAATGTGGAACCTTCATTCTTACATATGTTGTTCACTTCATTTTGGCCATTATGTGGGAGTAGGAGGTTTAGGATATTTGGAATTAGCGCCTGTGATGTGGGGGTTGCATATTTTAGCAACCCCCCCCCCCCCCCCCCCCCCCCCCGCGTGCATTCTCATTGAAGGATATTAGACTCATACATTGTACAGAATTGGAGGGAGACCATACTACGACTCTACTCTTTGTGTTGAATTTATGATTGTATTTCAGTTATTGTCTGTTCTTCACTTTTTGTTTAATAAACGTGTAGGTGGTCTTCTTGTTATTGAAAAACTTATGTATTGTCCTCTTTACTGATAATGTTCTGTTTTTTGTTATTGAAAAACAATGCACACATTACTTTACATGTTTTCATGTTTGTTGCTTCATTAATAAGAGAAACAAAATAAAGGTGTTGGGGGGGGGGGGGGATATGTTTTTGGGACATCTGTATGTCTTTTTGTTTCTTTTAGAAAAGGAAAAGTCAACACTACGTTTGGTAGAACTAGATAATGCAAAAGCCAGATGGTCAATTAATTTCAAAAGGTTTGTATCTAATAGTCCTGTTCGGGTCGCTGGCAGTTCTTTTTTTGGTGGGTGGGGGGGGGGGGGGGGAATTAAGATAGAACATCATATTGTTTTTACATCTCATAATATTATTTCTAAAATATTTGACAAGTTTATTTCAATTTAGGAGATAGGTAAGATGTATGTTGTTTCATATAAATATAACAATATGTAGTTTTACTAATAATGTTCAAAATAATAGAACAACTCTACTTAAAAACATTTGACCAAAGGGGATCCGTTGAAAGTGTTGTCCTAAGCAACTAATACAGGCTGCAGCAGGTTTTCAATTTGGCATACATATTTTACATCACAGTGAACCTTACAAATTGACTGTCACAGCCACTTGTTCATCTCTCAATGGAAAACTTGGAAATATTTTGTAGCCTTCGGGTTTGACCAAATGAATTCGTGGATTAACAGGGGTAACTGTTATATACTTTATTCTAAGTGCTTGTTTGGTTCGAGATTTTGTGGTTTCTAGAATCCTGAATTGGTAATTTAACATGTGCGGTCTCATATGCTAAAATTGTATGTGCGAATTTACCGATTTAAATTCCGGGAAACCACTAAAACTTGAACAAAACAAGCACCGGGATAAAGTCTTGCTTCAGTAAGAACCAACCAATTATTGCTGTTGAAACTCTAGGTTACAAATTTGTGGTTGCATTGTCCTTTAAAATTTTCTTCTGTATGGGAATGATGGGAAATTTATCATTGTTATGGAATAGCACATAAAATTTTGCATGTGATGTTTTGCACATAATTTACTTGTTTGCCAACCATGTGCTAATCTTTTTGGTGGGGCTTATAAATTAACAGATATTTGTGGTTATTGATGTTTTTTGCATATGTGATGTTAATATAAGGTACTATGAGTGGGGACCAGATTATCCTCCATATGCTGCAAAGTTCTATGATTGTTGTGGAGCTGAGGACCCTGAGGCATCTGGATGCACTACCAATTTTTCGTGTTTCTTATGATGATAACTAATGAAGTATAAATTACTCTTGTTTGTCAGATATTTAGAATAACACTAATATTGGATACAAATTATTCTGTTCTGTGTTACTATTAATCTTTCAGACCAGTAGCATATATACTTCAGACAGCATTGATATGTTGTACTCTTAGGATTCCCTTATTTTATACCCAACCCAATTGTTGGTATTATACAATAAAAGAAAGTGAATTTTGTTAAAATACAAATAAGTAGAAATTAAGATGATGTATACATATGGTCCGGGCAATAGGGGACATTTCAAGTGTCTTTTCAAGTTGTGCAAGTGTCAGTTTAAATGTCATGCTGAAATGCTCCCGTGCTACTTCTCTCCCCCCAAACATTGATTTGATCCAAGTCATTGGGCATATTTAACCTTCCCGTGACATTTCATTTTCCGCGTGCGTCTCACCCCGCAGCAGTTGGAATGCTGCAACAAGTTAAGTATTGTTTTTTTTAATAAAAAATGTTTTGATTTAAAAAATATAATAGCATGTTCAGTTGTAATGTTTAAAAAAAAACTGAAATTATAAAAAAAATGGTTAAAAATATGAAAAATAGGTATTGTAGTCGCCTCCGACATTCCAACTGTTGTGGGTGATCCTTCCCCGACAATTATTTTGTCATGCACATAAACATTTGCTTTGTTTGGGAGTTCTTTATTAGTATGGTTATTAAGTTTGGTCCATGCTTTGTAGAGCCAAAATCAGCATTCACAAACAAGCCTGGGAGATGGTGTTAAATCAACACTATTATGTAAAAAATGGTATAACCTAGGTAAAACAAACTATTAATACTCATTTTGCAATGAGTTGGAGCTGAACAAACTTGTAAAATTGTCTATTAGTTGTGCAATGTAGCTATACAAGAGGTTGAACAAAGGCCTAGCTTGAACAAAGGCCCAAATTAAAAATATATAAGACTGGGCTTCACCTATATGCAGAGCAGAGCACTTGGTTTCACTGCACAAAATAAAAACAGACCTGTCATTGTCAATCTTATGATTAAAGGACCTACTCCAACTCCTTTTATATTGTTGTTGCTGTAGTTAGTAGTTCTCTTACTTATAAAATTTGTATTTTAAAATATCCATTTTGTTACAAATATTACAAAAGGCACTTACATATCCCCTTAATTCCAAACCTCGGAACAAAAAACTCAAGACTAAAACATGTTTTGTGAGAATCCCCTCATATTTTAGAGTAAACCAAAAAAACCTCTATCATAACTAACTCACTATTAATTCATTATCTCTCTATTTTAACCAACTTCATGTCTCCGGTGATGCTCCGGTGAACTCGAAAGACACTCTGGTGAACTCTGGAGACACCTTAGTGACTCCGGTGAGTACCCGAGGACATAAAGGTGACTTCAACGGAAATTTCAAACTTCAAAATTAAATATCATTTATATCTCTCTTTTGATAGATCTCGTCTAGTTTAAGAGATATTTAATTTTAAAGGGGCAAATATGTTAAGTAAATTATTGTTGAGGTTAATGGGGGGTTTTATGGTTGGACTAATTGTTCTACATGTTTACCATCAAAGAGAGATCACTTAAAATCTCATTTTACAATTGAAAAAATATTTGTCGAAAAATTGCACATTTTTGGCTCAAAATTCAAACAGCGCAATGCAAATAAATTGGAAGCTTTAACATATAAGTATATTTATCCATAAAGGTTAATTTTTACGGTAATACAATAAATCCCTCTAAACTATAGCGGTTTTATATGATTCATGCTCTTTAATTTATATTACAATTGATGTTTTTTCTGAAGTTTTGAATATAAAAAGGAAAAAGAAAATGATTGTGTTTCATCGCTAACATAGAATCATTTGTTAACTGTTAAGTCAATTTGTTGCTAGTTTTTATTAATTTCCTTGTTAGGGCTAATACTTTACATGTTTAAAACTTGAATCAAACTTAAATTAAGCCCAAAAAAATTTGCCTCCGGGGCTTCCGCTCCCGGCACCACTCGAAAGTTAGACTCCCTTTGAACAAAAATCCTGGATCCGCCACCGAGAAGAAGTATTCATGCCACTTACAGAGGGGTTTGGAATGGTTTAACCTTAAACTATCCATATACTACTTAATTATCAATCATGTTAGACAAGTAATAGTTGAAGTAAAGCGACAATGCAAAGTATTACTGAAATGGAGTAGAGTACCCTTTACAAAATTTACACGTTAATTTTCTTTCAAAATGCCATATGTAACAGTTTAGAATGGTTATAGTATGCTAAAGTAAATCTCATTTGCAACTGGTATGGACCATTACTAAAAACAATGTGCTAACAAAAAGTTTAAAAAACATAAACCTAACTAAAAAAAATTGTAATTGATAAAACAATATCACCTATCCACTAATAGGGGGCCTTAACTTTTCAGACAT
The DNA here is from genome assembly GCA_949130495.1 of Sambucus nigra. NCBI lineage: Eukaryota > Viridiplantae > Streptophyta > Magnoliopsida > Dipsacales > Adoxaceae > Sambucus > Sambucus nigra. Next base: position 657,164,729 of record OX422213.1, on the reverse strand, counting down.
TTGCTAGAACATTAAAGAAATCACTTAGATTAAATCAAATAAAAAGATAATCTAGTTAATATTTTCCTCGCCAAGTCTTTGAAAGGGAGTATTATCACTAAAGAAGCCGAACACAACATTTTAGCTTGCTGAACCTACTGTTACGAATTCAATTAATGGTGCCAATTGAGTCATTGGCGAAAATATCGTGTAAATTCTATGTGAAACACAAAGATCAAGAGTGAAAATATAGATCATTGTATACTCTACTGAAATTAACAAATTTCAAAATAAGCTCGGTACTGGATCAGGACCAATATAAATGAGTGCAAGATTGGATTCAACAACCAAAAATCGGACCCCCAGCATTGTTCAATTTTGATTGAGGATCTGAAATGTTTTTTTTACTTTAATACATTATTAATTTTTGATTTTAGACTTTAATGCAAATTTATCGGTTTATTAGACTTTGATACTTTTTTGGTCGCTAAATGTGAAAATTTTGCCACTAAAAGTGATCTTTAGTGACATTTAGTGACGAGAATGTATTAAAGTAAAGTCTAAAAATGATAATTACTAATGTATTAAAGTAAAAAAATAATATGAAATTGATGTGAACCCATTTAGAGCTGATGACTATGCCATTCCTGCCAATGATAACATCAAATTATAGGAATGGGAAAAAAAACACCGATTCTTCTAATGTCAACATATGCAAAATCCAACAATCAGTGTTTTTTCCAATTTCAAGAGAATGTCGAGGTATCTCAAAGGGAATATTGATCATGGTCTAACCTTCAATCCCAGTTCATTTGTTCTCACTGCTTATGCTGATTTCGGATTGGGTCGGTGATGCTAAAGATAAAGGATCAATAACAGGATATTAGTATTTATTCAAATCTGTTTTTTTTAGTCTGCAAAGAAAACGGCTACAATTGCCAAATCTTCTACAAAGACTAGTATACGGCTCTAGCCCAAGTTACAGTTGAACTCACTTGGCTTCGTATGCTTTTACATGATCTTCATATTCAAAGTCAACCCTCTCCTATTGTATGGTAATCTCTTAGCTATTGCTTCAACATCTAACCCTGCTTTTCAAGCTATAACAAAGCACATTGAAGTAGTTTATCACTATGTACGAGAACACATTCTTGCTAAAAATAGTCATGCCTCTTCCACTAACCAACTAGCTTATATTTTTACAAAAGCCTCATCTCCTACTCGTTTACAATATTTGACACCCATTCTCATGGTGACCACTTCCCCGTTTCACTTGAGGGGGGATGATGGAGATTTAGATCAGACCAGAAGCTTACGATTGTTGCACAAGTTAGTTAGGTGTTAACTCAGCTAGTTAACAGTCAGCTAAGTGTTAGTTATATAATTAAATCAGTTAGGGATTTAGTTAGAAGAGATCCAATTACGTAATGCCATGTGAACAAATTTGTTATGAGATATGTGTATATAAATGGATTAATGGTGCTTTTAGCTTGCTAAACCTGCTGTTGTAAATTCAATTAATGGTGCTCATTGAGATTTTTTTCGTAAAAGAATGCATATTTCAGGAAAGTTCTTTACAGAAACTACTTCAGGATTTGTTTTTTTCTTTTTCTTCTTTTCTCTAGATCTATAACAATGTTATAACAGGACCGTCCGAGTGAGAAAATGATAGGTAATGACCCCGAAGATGGCATTTATAATGTACATTCCATTTTGAACATAAACATGTAGAAAATCATCTATATCAAGCACCCACTTGTTTTTTTTAAACCTCAACCCATAAGTGAGGGAAAAAACATACATCATGATGAAATACAGATACATCACTCCAGTCTTTGTCTACACGAGATGTTACAAGACTGTGTTAACTCTAGCCTGAAGAGGCACAACGAAAGTAATACACATAAATATTTAAGCCCTACATAACAGCATACTTCCAAAGAAGACATTCAACAGTATACCACTCTGAGCAATCTCCTACATCCTGATACCCAATTTGTGGCATGTGGATCGAAGCTGAACTTTGAGCAGTCAAGAATGATACTTTAGATAGACAACGCTCCAATTTAGAAACTGAAATGCTGTTGCGTGGAACTTTTCTCCTAGGATTGTACGATTGCACGATCGCTAAAGCCACCCATTGTGCGGTATTACAATGTTCACCCTATTCATTACCGTCCTCTGTAACATCCATAAGATGGAGGTTGCCTATATAAAGATCATCGAAGTTCGAAGCTTGTTCATATGCAGTGGGGATTCTTGATGAAAGCTTAGTCAATGCATCAAATATAGCCCCGTGGCCCCAGTTTCCAGAATTATCCACACAGCTAAATACAATTATAGGCTCTGATGGAGAAACTTTTGTTGGTTGTGTACAGTCTCCGTAAACAAAATGAATAGAACTAGAACCAGAATCTGAAGTTGTATCCCTATATTCAGGGCACACAGGCTCCTTAATGAATGATATCCAAGAGTCCCACTTCGATATTTTCTTTTCCTGTGCTTTCTTCCTCGCAGCCTCAGCTTTGGCATGCTTCTCCTCAGGTAACCTTCTCCTACTTCTCAACTCCAAGATAGAATTGTCATTTAACTGTGATGCTTCTTTGAACTTCTCAACCCACGAGAGATATGTGGCCTCATCTAGACCTGGGTAAAAAATGATAGAAGAAGGGTGATAATGTCCGTTCACTTGATCCATTGGATTGATCTCAACCTTCTGTTCATCCGTGCCTGAACGTTGTCCATGTCGTAATGAAAGTACCCTCTCAACCATAACACTCAAATCAGGCAGATTCAATTGATCCGGATCTTCATTTCTTACCTCTGTTGGATCTAACATATGTAACCTAAATATGACTGATTGAATGTCACCAGCTTCAAGTCCCGACGTTTCTTTCCCTTCATGATCCATAATGTCATCACCTACAACATCATGGCTCAGCTGCAACTTCCTTTCTGCTCTATGCATAATAACCTCTTCCACTGTTCGTTCAGTAACCAAGTTTATAGATAATACGAATTCATCAGACCAATTCGGTGTGTATGCTGCAGTGCCTGCTAGTCAACTTGGGGATTCCAATCTTGCTCATAAAATATAATTGTATCAGCATCCACAAGACTCAGCCCCACTCCCCCCAGCTCTTGTAGAAATCATTAATATAAACGCACTGTTCGGATCAATTTTAGGGCTCAAATTTCCTTCGGCTGATTTTTGGCTGAAGCTTCTAATTGCAGAAAATCGCTCCTCAGCCTGTATGGATCCCTCAAGACACTCGTAAGAATATTTCCTCAACTCCATAAAGTCCTGCAATATATCAAGGATATGGTTCATCTGGGCAAACGGGAGAATACGATGTCCAGAAGCGCATAGTTTCTGAAGTATTTGGTCCAAGATTATAAGTTTTCCACAAACCTGAACCAAGTGTTCACCCTCTTCATATGATTCAAGCTCGATACCAGGGAAAAGATACGGATGACTACATGCTTTTTATAGCTGTATTACAATTTTCTGCAGTTACTGATGATTAGAAGCTCCAGAAGCGAGTGCTAGAAGCCTAGGGAGCTCCTTCCTTAAAATTGACATGTAAACCTTTTTGTGCAAGGTGGAGGTTCCATCACGATGATCTCAGTAAGACGTGGCAGCACAAGAGTTCCTGATTCGATAAGCTTAGATTTTGTTCTCCGAAGCATGAATCCTCCCAAAATATATTTTAATATTTTAAATTGTTCCTTAACCTTTGCTTCATCATGACCTGACGAAGGATCTCCAGCTTCTTTAAACGTAGAAAGGAATTGCTCCAATGTCCTAAAGGTTGAAGGCATACAAAAATTCATCACAACCCAAAGTTCTGTAATGTTGTGCTAAATCGGTGTGCTAGTCAGCAATAACCGCCTAGGAATGACAAAGCGGTCTCTAAGGATATTATACGAAGCACTCGAGGGATTTTTTAGTCTTTGTGCTCCATCAATAACAGCATAATGCCATGGAATTTGAGAGAGAAAATTTTGATCCATTAATACTATGTCATACATAGTCAATAACACATCAAAAGGTAAAGTTTTCCCATCGGATACGTTTACATGCTCATACATTTTCCTGCGCAAGTTGCATCGATGCTCCTTATCTCCAACATAACGAAGCACCCTTAACTTCGTTGCGAAATTGGCTGCCTCAGATACCCAACCATCAGTCACACTGAGAGGACATAATATTAAATATGGCCCAGGAGACTTTCGATGAACCTTCAAATAGCTCAAGAAAGAGAGAGCTTGCAAAGTCTTCCCCAATCTCATCTCCTCTCCTGTAATTAAAAGAAGAAGAGAGTGAAACCCAAAGATCAAGAGCGCAGAAACAAGGATCATTAAAGAAATTGCTGAAATTACTAAATTTCAAAATGAGAGCGAGGCTGGATCAGGACTAATATAAATGAGCGCGGGACTGGATTCAATAACCCAAAACAGGTCCCATACATTTGTAAATTTGGATTGAGAATCTGAAATGTTTTTTTGATTTTAATACATTATTAATTTTCTATTTTAGACTTTAATACAAACTTATGAGTTTATTAGACTTTAATACATTTTAGGTCGCTAAATGTGAAAATTTCACCACTAAAAGTGATCTTTGGTGACATTTAGCGATAAAAATGTATTAAAGTCTAATAAACAAATTAATTTGTATTACAGTCTAAAAATGATAATTAGTAATGTATTAGAATAAACTCTGAAATTGACATGAACCCATTCAGAGCTGATGACTACGCCATGCTTGCTAATGATAACATCAAATTATAAGAACGGGAAACACAAAAACGATTCTTCTGTTGTCCCGATTAATGAGAGGAGGTGTTGTGCTTGAAAAGTTAATTGGCCACATGGTGCTTGATTGTCCAAAACGAGAACATGCGGGATTTAGGCTCTCGAGCGATTAGCACGGGGCAGAGCCCATATTTGGGGGGGAAAACGTTAGGTGGACATGGTTGGGGTTTTGAAAGAGGAAGGAGTCCTGATGGAAGAACGTAAGGGCGGGGAGATCCTACAGGGTCCGAAGGCATCGACTAGTGATGAAAGGGTAACATTGGCATCATGCTATGCCTCCTAGAGAAGTCTCCTTGTAAGGATATTTGTATTTATGTCTCCATGTTCAATAGCAATAGGAATCTAGATGAAATCGTTGATTAGCTCAACACCATGGAGAAAGTGTTCGATTAGGAGAACACCACCGAGACCAAGTGTGTGAAGTTGGTTGCAGCTAGACTACAAGGGAATGCTCTTGTAAAGTGGGATGAATTTATGTGGGACTGCGAGCAGTGGGGCCGGTTGATCATGGCCCAGTGGAAGCAAAACATACAAATGGCATTCCTATCCACTTTAAAAAGAAAGATGTGTTTGCTCGTATAACAAGTTTACGGCAAGGTGCAATGTCAATAATATAGTAATTTTTTATGGTGCGTACCAGGACAAGGTTGAATGAGAGAAGGAAACAAAATATTGGTCGTTATTTTCAATCGTTACAAATAAGTTATCATGTCGAGTTGAATCTCCAATGAATCTATATACTCCAATAAGTAGTACAATCCGCTCTCAAGGACGAAGACTATATTCGCAACACAAGTAACTCCGTCAAAGATGACAAATTCAAAATCCCTGCCTCAGAAAATATCAAGAGTTATGAGTAAGGCCGTTGCGGACTTAAGATGGTGGATTATACGAAGAAAAATAAACGCATTGTAATCATCACTGATGGAACAGTGGTAGGGGAAACGGTTGACGAAAAGTTTCAAGATAGGTCATGTTAGCCGATGTTCGTGCTCCACCTAAGACAAAAGGCAAGCCCATTTTAGCATGACACTGAGCTTTCTCAAAAGGGGAGAGAGATGAGAATTGAGAGGAGGGGGGGATCATAACAGAGCGGAGATTAAATTTTTTATTTTGTCAAGAGATATTTCTTTAAAATAAAATTACTAGATTTATTTTGTTAAGAGACTAGGGCCCCATGTTTTGTAATGGCTATTTAAAGAGGGTCTACAATACTTAACAATTACCAGACTAGATTTGGCCTTCGCAGTTAATCGAGCATGTCACCATATGCAAAATCCAACAATCAGTGAATTTTGCAATTTGAAAAGAATGTTGAGGTATCTCAAAGGGAATACTGATCATGGTCTTACCTTCAATCGCATTTCATTTGTTCTCACTACTTATGCTGATTCGGATTGGGTGGGTGATGCTAAAGATCAAATATCAACAACGGACTATTGTGTTTTCTTTGTTCAAATCTGATTTTTTGGTCTGTAAAGAAAAAAGCTACAATTGCCAAATCTTCTACGAAGGCTAAGTATAGGGATATAGCCCAAGTTACAGCTGAACTCACTTGGCTTCGTATACGTCTTCATGATCTTCATATTCAAAGTTAACCCTCTCCTATAGTGTGTTGTGACAACTTCTCAGCTATTGCTTTAACATCTAACCCTTTTTCATGGTAGAATAAAGCACATTGAAGTAGTTTCTCACTATGTCCGAGAACAAGTTCTTGCTAAAAATAGTCCTTCACCATGCCTCTTCCAATGAACAAGTAGCTGATATTTTTACAAAAGCCTTATCTCGTACTCGTTTCCAATATTTGACATCCAAGTTCATGGTGACCACTTCCCCCATTCACTTGGGGGCTGATAGAGATTCAGATCCGACCTAGAAGCCTGCGATTCATGCACAAGTTAGTTAGGAGTTAGCAGTCAACTAAGTGTTCGTTAGATAGTTAAATCGGTTAGGCATTTAGTTAGAAGAGATCCAATTATGTAATGCCACGTGTACAAAGTTGTTATGAGATATGCGTATATAAATCGATCTATTGTAAATCCGAGAATCAAGTAATGAGAATGTTATTACTTCTATTTGAAAATTTCTTCAATTATTAATGCACCTTTAAAATTTATTTGATTGTCCACGAGACTTACATAAAGTACTAAATTTCGAGCATGTTTCTTAATAGGTCAAGAAAGCAACTAAGCATATGAAATTTTTAATATTCTGGAATTGTGTATGTATATCACATTTCCTGCACGGTAGTTGTATTCCAAAGTAAGTACTACAAGTATTCATGATATTTACAAAGGGCTTTAGAATGGTTTAACCATAAAGTGTACACATACTAGTTAATTATCAATCGTGTTAGACAAGTAATAGTAGAAAGTAAAGTGACAGTTCAAATTATTACTGAAATGGATTAGAGTCCCCTTTACAAAATTTACATGTTAATTTTCTTTCAAAATGCTATATGTAACAATCCTGAATAGTTATAGTATGTTTAACTAAATCTCATTTGCAACTGGTATGGACAATTACTAAAAACAATGTGTGAACAAAAAGATGAAAAACTAAAACCCAACTACTTTTTTTTTTAGTTTTTTGTGATTAAACAATATCACAAAACCACTAACAGGGGGGGGGGGGGGGACCTTAGTTTTTCATACATTTGCTATAACATTAAAAAAAACGGATAGATTAAATCAAATAAAAAGTGAATCTAGTTAGTATTTTCTTAACCAAGTCTTCAAAAGGGAGTATTATCACTAAATAAGACAAACATAACCTTTTAGCTTGTTGAACCTGCTGCTGCGGATTCAATTAATGGTGCCAATTGAGTCATTAGAGAAAATATCGTGCAAATTCAATGTGAAACCCAAAGAGCAAGAGTGCAGAAACAGAGATCATTGTATACGTTACTGAAATTAATAAATTTCAAACTGAGCGCGGAACTGGATTCAACCACCAAAAATCGGACCCCCAGCATTGGTCAATTTTGATTGAGGATCTGAAATGTTATTTTATTTTTATTTCAACACATTATAAATTATCAATTTTATACTTTAGTACAAACTTATCAGTTTACTAGACTCTAGTACATTTTTGGTGGCTAAATGTGGAAATTTGATGTGAACAAAGAATATGGGTTATTTTTAGTAATTTTAGAGTTTTATTATATTTTTGTTATTTCCTTTTATTTCTTTTATTAGATGTTTTTTCTTTTATTAATTGTTTGTTTGGTATTATAGAAGAAGGAAGGTTAATTGGCACTTAAGGGCATAATTATAATTAAATTGTTAGCTTAGAGGCCAAGCAACAGCCTTCTTATACATACCCCTTTTGTAAACTCATTTGAGTCATTCTTCCATATTTTGAGATTTGATTAGAGAGAGTTTGAGAGAGAATTATCTTTTCTTCTTCCCATTTGGCGTCATTTACGTCAAAATTTAGCAACGAAAAATGTATTAAAGTCTAATAAACAAATTACTTTGTATTAAAGTCTAAAAATGATAATTAGTAATGTATTGAAGTAAAAAAAAACTTTCAAATTGTGGTGAACCCATTCAGAGTTGATGACCCTGCCATTCCTACCAATGATAACATCAAATTATAGGAGCAGTAAACACAACACCGATTCTTCTTTTGTCCCTATTAATGAGAGGGGGTGTTATAGTTGCAAACAGGGCCGACCCAAGGGGTAGGCCAATGAGGCAACCACCTTGGGTCCCCAAATTTGATATAAAAATATAGGCCTCAAATATTGCATAGGTGTGTATTATATAAGTTTTTAAAAATAGGTCCAAGCCCAAAAGATAAACTTAAAATCCACTCACCAACAACTAACCCTTCATCTCCACTTGCTCATTCATTACACTCATTTAAGAACTGAAAAAAACGGCTTCCACCCCACCCAAGACTAACTTTCCAAATTCCATCCAAGTTCCAACCATTTAAATTCTCTTTCATTATCTCTAAAAAAATCAACCCTCTTTTAAATGCTTACAATACTCTCAAGTTTCAACCCAAAAATATTCAAGAGGTTTGTATTTTTTTTATTCACCCTCTCTCATTATCTCATGTTAATTTTTTAGATTGAAATCTTCATTGTTGTTAAATATAAATGTTGTTTTTTATTAATTTATTGAACACTTGTAAAATGATGTTAATTTTTTTGTTAAGTTATTCTTGTTCATATTTTTTTTAAATCCAGAAATATAAATGTCGTTTTTTTACTAATAAGTTAAACCCTTTTATTCATTTTTTTAAAGGTTGTTATTTTACTAATCTAAGGTTTAAAGTGAATATAAAGTTATCTCTTCTTGTTGTCATTTTTTCACCTCTTCTTGTTGTCATTTTGTAAAGTTCTTGTTGCCATTTTTTTTATTAATTTGTCATTTTTTTAATTATAATTATTGTTGTTAATTTTTGGATTTAAATGCAATTTTTTATATTTTTGAATTTAAATGCTTAAATCCTGTTCTTGTTGTCATTTTTTTTTTATATTTTAAACACTTAGATTAGTACAGACAACATTTATATTTAAAGATTTAAATGATGTAGTTTAAAAGTGAATAGAAAGTTATATGTTCTTATTATCATTTTTTTTGTTAATCTGTCATTTTTTTTAATTATAGTTCTTAGTGTTAATTTTTTTTTGTTAAGTTCTTGTTATTAATCTTGTTGCTCCTTTTAATCTGCTATTATTTTTTTTATTCTATTGATGATAATTTTGTATGTGCTTCTTTAGCAAAGAAACGCTTTCAAAGATGCTTTACAAATTCAGCAAAACAGGTTCCAATGTTCCTTTATTTTGTTGTGATTAGAAATTTTTAGATTGATGGTTGGGTTGTTGTATACTTTTTTTTGTTCGTTTCTTATTAGCTTGTAAAAATAAATATTATACTTTTCGAAAAAAAAAAATTATATAAAGGTCCCCATTTTACAAGTTCGCCTTGAGCCCCCAAATCTTGGGGGGGGGGGGGGGGCTGGTTGCAAAGATAATCGTCCACATGGTGCTTGATTGTCCAAAACTAGAACATGCAGGATTAAGGCTCCTGAGCGATTAGCACGGGGCAGAGCCATCTTTGGGGGGACAACGTTAGGTGGCCATGGCTGGGGTTTTGAAAAGAGGAGGGAGTCCTAATAGAAGAAGTAAAGGGCGGGGAGATCTTAGAGGGTCCGGAGGCAGTGACTAGTGATGGAAGGGGTAACATTGGCATCATGCTATGCCTCTTAGAGAAGGCTCCTCGTGGGGATATTTGCATTTATGCCCCCATGTTCAATAGTAATATGAATATGGTTGCCTTTGTTGATTAGCTCAACACCATGGAGAAAGTGTTCGACTAGGAGAACATCACCAAGGCCAATTGTGTGAAAGATGGTTTCAACTAGGGAAAGCTCTTGTAATGTGGGATGAATTTATGTGGGACAGTGAGCAGTGGGGTCGGTCGATCATGGCCCAGATGAAGCAAAACATGCACATGGCAATCCTATCCAATTTTAACAAGAAAGATGAGTTTGCTCATGTGAAAAGACGGTCAGGTTTAATGCCAATAATATAGAAATTTTTTATGGAACGTACCGGGACAAGGTTAAATGAGAGAACGAAAAAAATATTGGCCGTTATTTTCTAGCATTACAAATGAGTTATCATGTTGAGTTGAATCTCCGATGAATCTATATACTCCAATAAGCAATGGAATACGCTCTCGAGGACGAAGACTATATTCACAACACAAGTAACTCAGTCAAAGATGACAAATTCAAAATCCCCGACTCAGAAAATATCAAGGGTTATGAGTAAGGCTGTTCCGGGCATAAGATGGTGGATCATCTGAAGAAAAAGAAACGCATTGTAATCATCACCGATGGAACAGCGGTAGGGGAAACAGTTGACGAGAAGTTTAGAGAGAGATGATGTTGTCCCATGTTTGTGTTCCACCTAAGACAGAAGGCGAGCCCATTTAAGCATGACGCTAACCTTTCTCAAAAGGGGAGAGTGATGAGAACTGAGAGGGACGGAGGGGGGGCTAAGCATAAGAGAGCGGAGATTAATTTTTTTATTTTTAAAATTTATCCTTATTTTAGGTAACTAATCACTAGATATATTTCTTTAAAATAAAATTACTAGATTTATATTGTCAACAGACTTGGGCACCATGTTTTGTAATGGCCATTTAAAGAGGCTATTTTTCTCTTGTAATTCATAATACATATGAACAGATTTTGAGGGATTGAAGTTTCTTTGGCTGCTGTGCTTCCATTGTGTGTAAAGTGTATGTCAATATTGGTAGTACCTTAAAATTTTAACATCAACCATCTAGTTATATTGTTGCGATATTAAATCTAATGTCAAGACGAGAAGTCTTGAATGCCTTTTACATCTTCACCTATATTTTTCCAGTTTTTGCTGTACAAAATGGCGAAATTATTAACTAGGATTGAGGCTTAGGATGTGCATATGTACGTCAATTAATCCATTAATAGTAAGAACTAAAAAATAATTATCCCACAGAGTTTCAGAAAGACCCCCAAAAGAAGATTCCGATCGTATACCGGAACTTTGATTGGTAGACATACGACTCTACAGGATAAAAAAAAAGGCTTAGAAAGTAAACGAAAAATGTTACAACTGCAATGCAAGATTAAAAAGGCTTAGAAAGTAAAAGAAAAGTAATATCTAACATTGCATCGACAATATTACTGAGACCAAAGATTATAGGTTTCCAGCACATGTTAATACAAACTAAGCGAGGTCGAAATTTTAAACGAGGGCCGTGAGTACAAGTCCTCAAAAGAATAGGGGTTCAAGTAACCCTCTTGAAAACACAAGGTTTGAAAAGCGCATTTCATGATAAAGTTATGTACCACTTTACCCTATAATCCGGTGGAGACTTGTTGAGGTCCTAATAGCCTCGATTCTTCTCGAAAATAAAAATAACGAAATCTTGTAGGGTTTGTTTTTCTTCATTTCTATCAAAATGGCTAAAGATGGACCTAATTGGGACGGTTTACTCAAATGGAGTATAGCTCACTCTGATGGCACTGGCTCCTCTAGAAAGCTCAGTGAGGAGGACAGAAAATGGTTCATGGAAGCTATGCAAGCGCAGAGTGTTGATGTTATTAAGCGTATGAAAGAGATCACTCTTGTTATGCAAACCCCAGACCAAGTCCTCGAGGAACAAGGTGTTACTGCCACTGATATTGAAGATATGTTAGATGAGCTACAAGAGCATGTTGAGGCTATTGACATGGCAAATGATCTTCACTCGATTGGAGGTTTGGTTCCTCTCCTTAATTATCTGAAAAACACCCATGCCAACATTCGAGCAAAGGCCGCAGAGGTTGTAACTACAATTGTTCAGAACAACCCAAGGAGTCAGCAGTTGGTCATGGAGGCAAATGGTTTAGAACCTCTTCTCTCCAATTTTGCATCAGATCCTGATGTTACTGCCCGTACCAAAGCACTCGGTGCAATTTCCTCTTTAATTAGGCACAACAAGCCTGGAGTTGCTGCATTTCGTCTTGCAAATGGTTATGCAGCTTTGAGAGATGCTCTGAGCTCCGAGAATGTGAGATTTCAAAGGAAAGCTCTCAACTTAATCCAATATCTACTGCAAGAAAACAGCGCGGATTGCAATGTGGTTAGCGAGTTAGGTTTCCCCCGCATTATGATGCACCTCGCCTCTAGCGAAGACCAAGAAGTACGAGAAGCTTCACTCAGAGGCCTTCTTGAGCTCGCTCAAGACAAGACAGGCGGGACCCACGTTGGGTTTGGTGAAGAAGACGAGAAGCTGAAGCAAATTCTCCAAGATCGAATTAACGGCATCAGCTTGATGTCGCCTGATGACCTTGGGGCCCTTAGAGAAGAAAGAAAACTTGTCGATTCTCTTTGGAATGTTTGATATCACGAGCCATCTTCTTTAAGAGAGAAGGGTCTGCTTGTTCTTCCTGGGGAAGATGCGCTCCCACCTGATGTTGCGAGCCAAGAGCCCGCTCTCCGAGCTTGGGCTGCAAATACAGCCGTTGATAGAAAAGCGCCCCCCGAAAAGAAAGAGACCCCTTTGTTACTAGGTCTTGGACCTCCAGCTTAGCATGATCCCCCTTCATGAAGCTATTATCATAAGGATGTATGCTGAATAGTGTTGTGTTACTGCTTCATCTTTTGTATTTTTTCTTTAATACCAAGTATTTTTTTCCCTCGATTTCCTTTCTCACTTCAGAATATATGGCAGTTATCTGTAAAAGAAATTATTTGTCCAAAAAAAAAAAAATACAAACTAAGCAGTATATCTATACATTGCATATGTAATGTATAGATATACTGCTTAGTTTGTATTTACAGCTGAAATATGTAATGTATACGATAGTTTATGACAAACTGCACACCTTACTCCTCTCCATGACCTACTAAGCCTTCAGTCTCGTCAGAGTTCAATCCATTTTGATCAACCTTTCCTATATAGTAGCTTAGTGAGAGCTCTGCGATACTTAACAATTACCAGACCATATTTAGCCTTCTCTGTTAATCGAGCATGTCAACATATGCAAAATCCATCAATCAGTGACTTTTGCAATGTCAAAATAATGTTGAGGTATCTGAAAGGGAATATTGATCATAGTCTTACCTTCAATCTCAGTTCATTTGTTCTCACTACTTATGTTGATTCGGAATGGGTTGGTGATGCTCAAGATAGAAGATCAACATCGGGCAATTGTGTATTTCTCGGTTCAAATTTGATTTTTTGGTCTGCAAAGAAAAAGGCTATAATTGCCAAATCTTCTACAGAGGCCGAGTATAGGGCTCTAGCCTTCACTTGGCTTCGTATGCTTCTTCATGATCTTCATATTCAAACTCAACCCTCTCCTATTGTGTGGTGCGACAACCTCTCAGCAATTGCTTTAACATCTAACCCTGTTTTTAATGCTAGAACAAAGCACATTGAAGTAGTTTATCACTATGTCCGAGCACAAGTTCTTACTAAATATAGTCATTCACCATGTCTCTTCCACTGACCAAATAGCTGCTATTTTTACAAAAGCCTTATTTCCTACTCGTTTCCAATATTTTCAACCCAAGCTCATGGTGACCGCTTCCCCGATTCACTTGAGGGGGGGGGGGGGGGGGGTGACAGAGATTCAGATCCGATTCAGAAGCCTACAATTGATGCACAAGTTAGTTAGGTGTTAGCAGCCAGCTAAGTGTTCGTTAGATAGTTAAATCAATTAGGCATTTAGTTAGAAGAGATCGAATTATGTAATGCCACGTGTACAAAGTTGTTAAGATATGTGTATATAAATAATTCGATCTATTGTATATCCGAGAATCAAGTAATGAAAATGTTGTTACTTCTGTTTCAAAATCTATTCAATTGTTAATGCACCTTTAAAATCTATTTCAGTTTCCACAAGGTAAAATACTAAATGTCCAGCACATTTATTAATCGGTCAAGAAAGCAACTAAGTAAATGAAATTTTTAATATTCTGGCATTGTGTATGTATAGCATGTTTCCTACACAGTAGCTGTATTCCAAAGTAAGGACAAGAAGTATTCATGGCACTTGCAGGGGGCTTTAAAATGTTAGACAAGTAATAATGGAAAGTAAAGTGAATGCAAACTATTACTGAAATGGATTAGAAACCCCTTCATAAAATTTGGATGTTAATTTTCTTCCAAAGTGCCATATGTAACAGTTCAGAATAGTTATAGTCTGCTTAAGTAAATCTCATTTGCAACTGGTATGGACAATTACTAAAAACAATGTGTGATAAAAAAGTTGAGAAAACTGAAACCCAACTAAATTTTTTTTATTGTGATTAAATAATATCACAAAACCACTAACATGGGGGACCTTAGTGTTTCAGACATTAACTATAACATTAAAGAAATTGGTTAAATTAAATCAAATAAAAAGAGAAACTAGTTAGTATTTCCCTTACCAAGTCTTCAGAAGGGAGTATTATGACTAAATAAGCCAAACAGAACCTTTTAGCTTGTTGAACCTGCTGTTGCGGATTCAATTAATAGTGCCAATTCAGTCATTAGCAAAAGCATCGTGAAAATTCTATGTGAAACCCAAAGACCAAGAGTGAAGGAACAGAGATCATTGTATATGTTACTGAAATTCACAAATTTTAAAAGAGCGCGAGATTGGATCACGATCAATATAAATGAGCCCGGGACTGGATTCAGCAACAAAAAACTGAACACCTAGCATTGGTCAATTTTGATTGAGGATCTGAAATGTTTTTTTTTAATTTTAATACATTATTCATTTTCAATTTTAGACTTTAATACAAATTTATCAGTTTATTAGACTTTAGTAAATTTTTGGTCAGTAAATATGAAAAGGTCGCTACCAAAACTGATCTTTGGTGACATATAGCGACAAAAAATGTATTAATGTCTAATAAATAGATTAACTTGTATTAAAGTCTAAAAATGATAATTAGTAATTTATTAAAGTAAAAAAAAAAATCCGAAATTGAGGTGAACCCATTCAGAGCTATTGACTGCGATTCCTGCCAATGATAACATCAAATTATAGGAACGGGAAACACAACACCGATTCTTCTTTAGTCCCGCTTAATAATAGGAGGTGTTACGGTTGCAAAGATATTATGCCATATGATGCTTGATTGTCCAAAACGAGAACATTGGAGATTTAGGCTCTCGAGCGATTAACACGGGGCAGAGGCCATCTTTCGGGGGACAACGTTAGGTGGCCATGGTTGGGTTTAGAAAAGAGGAGGGAATGCTCTTGTAAGGTGAAATGAATTTATGTGGGACTGCCCCCAGTCTGGATGGCCAATCATGGCCCAGCTGAAGAAAACATACAAATGGCATTCGTATCCAATTTTAACAAGAAAAATGTGTTTGCTCGGGTAAAATGTTTACAGGAAGGTTTAATGCTAATAATACAGAAATTTTATATGGTACATACCGGGAAAACAGAGAATGAAAGAACGAAACAAAATATTGGTCACTATTATCAATCGTTAGAAATGACTTGTCATGTCGAGTTGAATCTCAGATGAATCTCTATACTCCAATAAGCAGTTGAATACACTCCCAAGGACGAAGACTATCTTTGTGACACAAGTAACTCCGTCAAAGATGACAAATTCAACATCCCCGCCTCAGAAAATATCAAGAGTTATGAGTATGGCGGTTGTGGGCATTAGATGGTGGATTATCCGAAGAAAAAGAAGCGCATTGTAATTATCACCGATGGAACAGCGGTAGGGGAAACAGTTGAGAAGTTCCCAGAGAGGTGATGTTGGCCTATGTTCGTTAAGACATAAGGCGATCCCATTTTAGCATGATACTGAGCTTTCTCAAAAGGGGAGAGTGATGAGAATTGTGAGAGTGAGGAGAGGCGGGGGCCGGGGGGGGGGGGGGAGGAGGGGAGCAAAAGGGAGCGGAGATTAAATTTTTTGCTAACGAAATTTATCAAGAGAATTGGGCCCCATGTTTCGTAATGCCTATTTAAAGAGGCTCTTCTTCTCTTGTAATTCAGAATACATATGAAGAGATTTTGATAGATTGAAGTTGCTTTTACTACTGTACTTCCATTGCGTGTAATGTACGTCAATATTGGTAGTATCTTAAAATTTTAACATCAACCATGCATCACAGTTGCCCATATAGTTAGAGATAACCCCTAATCTTAGAGCATCGACTTGCAATTTAAAAATAATCAATTGTTGACAAACATATCCTTCAGATATTAAAACACCCTGGTTCACAAAAAACAAACTCAACTTAATATATATACAATTAAAAACAATACTGTGGTTCTCAAATGCTGAATTTTCTCACCATGTTCACAACATAACTAATGAGTTACAGAAAGAGGAATGTACGAAACTCTACTTTTAATTGTTGAGGAGTAGAAACATAATGTTATTACTCAACTAATGCATGACACACTTTTTACTCCCGAAATCCAAACCGTTTCAAAGGTGTCTACGCTATACTAAATGGCGAAATTATTAACTGGCATTGAGGCTTAGGATGTGCATATGTATGTCAATTAATCCATTAATAGTATGAACTGGAAAAAAATTATCCCACAGAGTTTCAGAATGACCGCGAAAAGAAGATTCTGATCGCATACCGGAACTTTGATTCCTACATATACGACTCTGCAAAATTAAAAAAAAAGGCTTAGAAAGTAAAACAAAAGTAACATCTAACATTGTAGCGACAACATTACTAAGATGAAAGATGATAGGTTTCCAGCATATGTTAATACCAACCAAGCAGTATATATACATGACATATTTCAGCTGTACCAACCTAATGAACCCCTATATAAACTAATTGAGGAGGAATTTTCAAATTTCCACAACAATAACATGTAGGCAATCTAAATTTTTATGTTCTAAAGGACTATGACATAGCCATGAGTGATATGCCAACAATAGTCAGAATTTAATCTCGTACAATCCTCCCATGACTTAAACTTTACATTACCAATTCTTTCGAATGTTCCCTAATCGATCCTGGATTATTTTTAACTAACCAAAAACAACAAAAGGCAAAATTTATAATTTTGTGATGTGAAAAGTTGTTACTCGACCTGAATTTCAGGCACAAAATACCCATATTTGGTAAGAATTTTTAAGTTTTATATGTCTCTTCTTCATATATTCAATGATTACCTTGAATAGAGAGTTCTAATGAATTGTATAACAAGCCTCTTCCCCTCCTCCTTTATCCGGGCTTGGGACCGGCAATACGAAACAAACTTTTGCATTGGCGGAGTTAAAAAAGGTTCTTCGTCCCAAATTAAGAATCCCTATCTTTCTTTTTGTTGTGTAAATTAAGGATACTTTTAATCAATGGTCAAGATCAAAACTTTTTAATCAATGTAAAATTTGATTCTTCGATTATGTCCCAAAACGAAAAGTGGGCTATTAATATTGGAAGTCTCAAAAAGTTAAGTATGACTCTTAATTTGGGAAGAAGAGGGTACGTTAGAAGAAAACACAAAAACCTGGTCTTGAATCTTCAATCTATCTTCTTCCGGTAAAGAATAGCGTATCTCTCCTTTGGGCGTCGAGTCTTTGATTTACGCGTCCTTGTTAAGAAGTAAAAAAGAAACCTTTTGGCCTCTATTCCTCGATTTATCACCTTTCCTGTAAAAGAAAAATCTCCTTTGGGCTTTTTGTCAAAAATAAAAATACATGTCCCGTAAAAACATAGCTGTTTTATGGCCTTCGATTTATTGCCTCAACGCCTTCCTGTAAAAAAAACTATACCTACACTTTGGCTTTGATCCTTCAATTCTTGCTTTCCTGTTAAAAAAAATATAAAGAAAACCTGGTTTTTGACATTGCTTCACTGATTTATTGCCTTATCTCCATCCTATCAATGAAGAACTCTCATTTTAGCTAACTTTATTATTTATTGTCTTCCAACAAACAAAAAGAAAGAAATATATTTTGTTTTCTCTTCGATTATTCGATTTATCCACATCACGATAAAAAAACTCTCCTTTAAAGAAGTGAAATACTAAAACATTTAATCAATGATGAAGACAATGTGAAATTTTCAAATTCCTTGAATCAATGATCACGAAGTCTAAAAAAAGAAAGCAAAACAATGCGCAAGTTTTAAGTCATACCTGGTCTTGAATCTATTCTACTTACGTGTTCTTTTGGCATAAAAAATATTGAGTTGTAACAGAGAATGTGATGTTGCCATGTCCATTCGCCTGAAGCACAACCTGTATGCGTATGGCATCTTCAAGAATCAAAGCTATCATTATGTGTATGGAAACGAATGAACAGATTTCTTTGATTCTTGAAACATGCCAACGCATACTGGTTTGCACAACAGATATTCGATCATCCCACATAATAGTTTATTGGTTTCCAAACAAAACACGTTGAGGTGTATATATAGCACTGGCAAAATTATGGGTTGGGCCTAATTTGGGCGGGTCAAATATGGGTTGGGCTAAATGTGGGTTGGGCCAAATATGGGTTGGGTTAAATGTGGGCTGGGCCAAATATGGGCGGACCAAATATGGGTTGGACCAACCCATTATTTTTTTACTAAATTAAGTATTACAATTCGAGGTATATATAAAAAAAACTCATATTTTATTCATAACTTTTTAAAATGAGTATTATATTTGATTTGTATCTTTTAAAATTGGGCGCCATATTTGATTTCTTGCTTTGAAATATGGGCCCCATATTTAACTCATAGCTTTGAAATATGGGCCCCATATTTAACTCACAACTTTTAAATATGGGCCCCATCTTTAGATGCTTGGGCTAATATGGACTGTTTTGTTATTTGGGCCACATTTTGCCACTACTATGTATATATAGGTATACCAAAGTTGGTGAGAGGGAGCGGTGAGATTAGTCAAAGAATGACACTAAATACTTATCCACAAAGAAAACACGTTGAGTTATATATGGAATGAAATATCTACCCCATCGTCTTATATTCAAAAGTTAAAATTTGTGATTTTATCAAAGTTTTTGACTCCAAAAGGCAAAACAAAATATATCTACCTAATAAAAATAAACTAATTCATTATTTTTTTAAACAATTTTAATCTGACATATTTTTGTACACTAGCCGTGCTCACGTGCGTTGCACGTGCGAGCGAATCCGAATATTCAATATGATGATCGAAATTAGTGAGAAATGCATTATAAGTACATAAATGGATAATAACCTCATAAATTCACGACATGACTAAAATAAATTCTTGATATGAAATTTAATGAATAAAATTAGGGAGCAAAAATTCATAAGTAGATCATAAATCCACGACGAATGTGACGCCAAAAAATCCATGAAAAAGCGAATAGAAATACATATTGATCAAGATATAAGATGAAAACAAAAGTATCAAATATTGTGTTTTTGACATTTATTAGTATTGGATGTTTCATCCACTTCTTCTACTTTATGCACGACAAAACATCCAAGCTTTCGATCGGAATCTTTAAGTGATTTGCCTTTGAGTTAGAACTTGAACAATTTTCTGATGCAAGTATATAGACTTCGAATGTAATCAGAATGCGTAATGCCCTGCGGTTGAAATTATCATTCAGGAATAATAAGTATATGGAATGAATATTGAATATAGAAAAGTTATCTAGTAAAAAATACATTTTGAATACGAATAGTCGTACCTTTTCTTTTGAATCGATGAAAGTTGGAACTGAGCAGCCTATGAAAGCAACTGCTTCGTCGAGCAGTGTGATAGATGCTCTTTCGTACTCATCATGCTGTTGGGCTCATGTTTAGAATGAAGCCAAGGGCTGCTTGTTTATGAGCATGTCTGCCATGGTTCGCTACATCAACACTTATCAAGTAAGAAACAATAAAATCTTGAATCCACAAAATTTATACACATTTAGGTCCTGTCTCTAGTATGATATATTTTTGACAATTATACTACACTAAGTAATTCTTGTATTTGCAGAGACAGATCAATTTCTAAAGATCAAAATACCATGGATCTCATTCAAACTCTTTTTAAATTAATGGACCTGCAGCTGAAGGCCCCCCAAGTTTATATCCTTTGTATTACCGTGAGAAGGTAGGAAGCTGAAATCTAAATCAACATATATTTGCTAACATATGTAGAATACACATAAAGACCTCTCCATTGTGAAAAGAGGATAAAAATAACATTGGGTGCTGCCAAAGGTTTAGAATATCTCCACAAAAAAAAACATCATCCACAGAGATATGAGACTAAACAACATTCTTATAACCCACGATCATTAATAAATTATTTCCAATACTCTCATATCTATTTAAACATATTTATAAAAAAATCATGATAAGAACTTAATTTTTCTTAATTTTCAAACTTACGAATTTTACCATCATTTACGACATAAAGTGAACGCAATTATATATATGGTTATTTTCCTTCATAATTACAAAATATGGAGCAACGTACTGTATAGAGGATGGTCTCCTATTATGATATATAAGTGGTCTCAAATGATGAGCTCAATTTGTTGTAGTGGTAAGGAAATTCATGTATGTTGTCTTGATCTATTGTTTTTGGCAGGAAAGGAAAACAAGAATTTCCAGAGATGTGCAGAAGATGAAAAGCTTATGTTGAAAAGTATTTATTAGATAATTCAAAACATAATATATTCTTTGCCACATACAACAGAAAAATTTAACTACGGGTCGATGTGTAAATATTGGAACTCAATGAAAGGATCATGAGATAATTCAAAACACAAAATCTATTGATAAATTGGAAATGGTACACAAAATAGGAGACAACAAGTCTTTCATTATGTATTTTTTACAGCAGGGTATCCACTGTTTTTTTCTATGATTATTGAGGTTTTTATAGGACTTTTTCTGATGTAAATCAGGGACGAGGACGCCATTTTATCTTCTTTTTTTGTTCTTTTAAGTATTTCTTTTATTTGGAGCATTCATTGTATTTTTCTTTTCTTTTTTGTATTTAGAAGAAGGAAGGTTAAAGGGCACTTAAGGGTATAATCACTGTTCTAAAAAACCCGCCTAGGCACGCCTAGGCTTAAGGCTTGGGAGAAACTCCTCGCCTTACGCTTTTCACGCCTTATTATTGGTAAAACCCTTAAGGCTCACTTTTTTCTAAAAACAACAATACTTTAGTGAAACGATGTCGCCTTTTAATGAATTTCTTTACAAACCGGACCATTATCTCATCCAAAATAATCAAATAGTATTTTAATTTGCATATATTCAGACATATTTTTATGATATGTGCAATTTTTGTATTTTAATAGCCTTGTCATGGTTAAAAAATTTTAAAATATATTAAAAAGGACTAAACGCCTTTTCATGCCTTTTTACGCCTAGGCCCGCCTAGGCTTCTAAGGCTTAAGGCTTGGCCTCCACGCCTCAATCACGCCCCGCGTTTTTTAGAACCTTGGGTATAATTGTAATTGGATTGTTAGCTTAGAAGCCAAGCAACCTCCTTCCTATAAATACCTCTTTTGTAGACTCATTTGAGTCATTCCTTAATTTTGAGAGATTGTAAATAGAGAGAGAAATATCATTTCTTGCTCCCATTTGACGTCATTTACGTCAATTAGTATCAGAGCCTAGTCGCTCCACCTGGTTGTTGTTGTTTTTGTTGTAAAACAAAAACTCGTAAACAACATCTAGGTGAATTAAAAAAAAAGATGAACTCCTCCGATGCAAACCCTTTCAACCAAATTCTCGAAGCCCTCAATAGATTGACGGCTCGAATGGATGCGATGGATGCCCGTAGTTCTTCGCTGGCAACTACCACGGATCGCTCTCACACCGCACTGATAATATCTCTAAACCCTAACCCTAGTTCCCCAAGATCAAGCCATTCTACACCCCTTCCCCAAAAAAACCCTAATCCCTCAAACCCTAACCCTATATCAATCCCAACGAACACAACCACTGAGCCACCACTCCCCACCGTCGGAAAATAAAAAAAAGCCAACAAAAAAACCCAACAGGACCTTAAAGCCCCTCCCCTGCCCCAGAGCAGTCCCATCGCTGCCCCAAATCCCATCCCTCTTTAACCCAACACTAACCCATACCCTCGCCGAACCTCGACCTCCCCTGAACACCCCGCCGCAAGCCCCCAACCCCATCCCAACAGCCGCCCAGCCCTAACCCACCCATTCCGACCCTCATTCAACCCTACCCCCGAAAACCCACCCTCACACCTCCGGTTATGCCCTCCGAAATCGTACGGTTCCTTACAAGGCCCTTGCGAACCCCTTTCCATCCATGGAACCCTCCGGACACTCCTCTGCCTTATACCGACACCACCACCATTTAACCAACCTCCCGGAAGTACATTCACCTTCTTCAGGACATGCCGAAACTCTTCAGGTAAACCCTACCCCTTTGTGTATCCAAACAGTACCACCTATGATCGGGACATACTCCCCCACCATTGTCGAAATGATCCGTGACATTCGTCACACAAAAAAATCAAATCCGCCTCCCATCCACCCCACTGACACAAACCCCATACAATTTAATCCGAATATTGCACCCAAAACCCTAGAATTTTCATCTTCCCACATTCCCCAAAATTTTACCCCCTAAATTTCACCACCACCTCCTATACCTCCACCTCCACTGCCGAATATATCCATACACCATCAATTACCCTCGCCCCATTTTCCCCCACCCCGTATTCTCATCCCATCCCACTCCCCGCCATCACATCCACCCCCATATTCAACTCCCCTCCAACATGACCCTTCCTCACCCCTATCTCCATTTACCCTCGCCACCACCTATAGAAGCACCTTGAAAACCCCCACATGCCACCTATACCCCTCACTCCTTCTCTGTGGAGTATTTTGGCTCTCCGGTGGCTTCCCGTTGGTTCATAGCTGTTTTGGAAGAAAAACAGATTTTTCTCGATATTTACAAAATTGCTACTTTGAGGAAAAACTATAAATAGAAGCCTATTTTCTATTTTTGATGCAGTGCTATTTTTCAGCTTTAGAGTGAACATTTTGTGAGTTTTCAAAGAGAAAAGTGAGTGAGATCTTCTTGTTTAAGATTAGTTCTTGTACTTGGTTGTGAGTGACTTTCTTGGAGAGATAAAGAGTGTGAGTGTGTAACCTTGTGGTTCCTCCATTTATCAAAGAAAGAAGAAATCCTGCCATTGTGGATGTAACCCTAGTTTGGGTGAACCACGTTATATTGTTGTCATTTCTTTGCTTTGATTGCTTGTGTGTTCCTGTTATCGTACTTGTTGATTGTTGGTTGGATTCGTTTTGAGTTTGCACACTTTGTTTTCATTAGGAACAAGGTCTTGGGTTTTTTTCGCATACCAAACGTTTGGTAAAATTTCGAAGTGAGTTTTATGGTCTTGGTGCTTAACATAGGATTGTTTTTGCGCAACAAGTGGTATCAGATCTTTGGTTTCTTGGTTCGCTCGGTATTTTGGTTCGGCTTGAATCAATTTGAGTGATATT
This sequence comes from Sambucus nigra, assembly GCA_949130495.1. Taxonomy (NCBI): domain Eukaryota; kingdom Viridiplantae; phylum Streptophyta; class Magnoliopsida; order Dipsacales; family Adoxaceae; genus Sambucus; species Sambucus nigra. Next base: position 657,140,974 of record OX422213.1, on the reverse strand, counting down.
GGCATAAGTTCTAGAATTTATTCCAAATGGCAGAGGAGGTGTCGCGTACTCTCGAATCAACTTCTACAAGCGGAGGCTCTAAGAAGTGGGATCCTAGTTATGGATCCGGAGGCTCAATGAAGTTTGAGATAAAACCTTTTGATGAGAAAATTAATTTTGGCTTGTGGCAAAGAAGGATGCAGGGTGTTCTTGTTCAACAACGATTGGTTATAGCATTGTTGGGTATAGAGAAGCATCCGGTGGATATAATCGAAGCCGAATGGAGCGATATTTATCAAAGGGCGATTTCTTCAATTGAAATGTATATCACGGATGATGTGCTCAATCACGTGATATCGGAAACTAGGGCCAAGGGCATGTGGGATCAATTGGAGGAGATTTATTTGGGCAAGTCTTTGTCAAATAAATTGTTTCTAAAGAAGATGCTCTTCAAGTTAGAAATGAAGGAGGGCAGGGATATGATGAAGCATATAAATGTCTTCAATGCTTTGATCAACGATTTGAACCGGATTGATGTTCAATTTAGCGAGGAGGATCGAGCGTTGTTGTTGCTTGCTTCGTTACCCGATTCATATGAGCACTTTGTCACCACACTTATGTTTGGGAAGACTACTCTCAAGTTCAATGATGTAATGCAGGACATCATTTCTCACGTGGCCATGAAGAAGAAAAATGATAGAGGTGGAGGTAGTTCATATTCTTAAGGTGAAGGATTGGTAACCAAGGTTGGTGGTGATGGTGGACGAAGAGGAAGGTCGAAGTCTCGGGGTGCAAGTAACCGGGGCTTCCAAAGGTCTCAATCTCGAGACATTAGCACGATTGAGTGTTTCAAGTGCCATAAAAAGGGTCACTTTTAATGGAATTGTCCGGAGTGGAAGAAAGATGATAAGAAAGGAGACGCTACTAAGGATGTGGCCGGTGTTGCTACTTTAGAGGAAGGAGAAGAGGTTCTTACTTATTTTTCTGCCGATCACATTGATGGTTGGATTCTAGATTTCAGATGTTCATACCACATGTGTCCGAACCGGGAATGGTTTGAGGATTACAAGTCCAATACCGGTGGTGAGATTCTCATGGGAAATAATACTACGTGCAAAGTAGTGGGAATCCGGTCGGTGCACATAAAGATGTGGGATGGGATTGTCCGAACCTTAAGTGAAGTGAGGCACATTTCGGCACTTAAAAAGAACTTGATTTCCTTAGGCGCACTCGATTCAAAGGGGGGTGTGATTCAAGTCGAGGGTGGGGCTTTGAAGGTGAAAAGGGAATCGATGGTGATTTTGCGCGGCACAAAGTTACCAAATAATCTTTATAGATTGAAGGGGAGCGGCAGTCTTCACGGAGCCAGAAATCGACGAGCTACAATTGTGGCACTTGAGACTTGGTCACATGAGCCAACGGGGCATGGAAGAACTTCATCGACAAAAGTTGTTGAAAGGGGTGCACGGATGCAAGCTTGGTTTTTGCAAGTTTTGTGTGATGGGAAGCAAACTCGAGTGCAATTCACTATATCTACGAACAAGAGTAAAGGGACTCTTGATTATATTCATTCCGACATGTGTGGGCCTTCGGATGTTGTTTCCATAGGCGGATTTAGATACTTTGTGACTTTCATAGATGATTATTCACGAAAAGTGTGGGTCTACTACTTGAAGGAAAAATAAGAGGTTTTTGAGAAGTTCAAGGAGTGGAAAGCCATGGCGGACAATCAAACGGGGAAGAAGGTCAAGTATTTGAGGAGCGACAACGGGGGTGAGTATAGAGATGGTGGTTTTCTCAAGTATTGTAAAGATGCGGGCATCACAAGGCACTTTACCGTTAAGAAGACTCCACAATAAAATGGGGTGGTGGAGAGGATGAACCGCACCATTATGGAAAGGGCAAGGTGCATGAGGTTTCATGTCGGGTTGTCAAAATCATTTTGAACAGTGGCTTTTGATCACGCCGTGTATTTGGTGAATCGGTCACCAAATTCGACTCTTGGTTTGAAGTGTCCGGAGGAAGTATGGTCGGGGCACGAGGTCGACTACTCTACTTTGAGGGTGTTCAGATGTCCGGGGTATGCTCACATTCTTAGTGACGAGAGGACCAAAAATGACTCGAGAACTCACCGGTGTATTTTCCTAGGCTATGGAAAAGGGGTAAAGGGGTTCAAGCTTTGGGATCCGTCTACGAGGAAGCTAGTTGTTAGCCGGGATGTGAGGTTTGACAAGACATCCATGTTGAAGGTCAAGGAGTTACTGGAAATTACCGATGATGGTGGCGTTAGAACCGTCGAGATTCCTTTGGTATTTCCGAGATCATCAACCACTGATAGTGATAGCGCATCTACTAGTGGTTAAAATGATTCTCAATAGGGTGATGACATGATTGAGGTGGAGACGAATGCGGATGATTTGGGAGAGGAGTCGGTTGAGGTGAAGGACACTCAACGGGTGGAGCAAGTGCCATCCATAGCACATGACAGAGAGCGTAGGGAGATCAAGCCACCATCTAGGCTTGGTTGGGAAGAGGTCAATTATGCTCTCATTTCTAGTGAGGGTGATCCAACGACATATAAAGATGCCATTAATTGTAATGTCAAGGCGAGTTGGATGGGTGCTATGTCGGAAGAGATGGAAGCTCTACGAAAGAACTCTGTGTGGGAGTTAGTTCCTAAACCCAAGGGGCGACACATTGTTGGCTCTAAGTGGGTGTATAGGAAGAAAGAGGAAATTAACAAAATAGAATAACCGAAGTACAAGGCAAGGCTAGTAGCGAAGGAGTTTTTATAAAAGGAGGGGATTGACTATGATGAGATCTTTTCCCCGGTGGTGAGGCATATTTCGATACGGGTATTGTTGGCAATGGTTGCTCAATTCGATATGGAATTGGAGCAAATGGATGTGAAAATGGCTTTTCTTCACGGTGATTTGAAGGAGCTTATTTACATGGTGCAACCGAAGGGGTTCAAGAAAGTGGGAAAGGAAGATCATGTGTGGCGGCTTAAGAAATCATTGTATGGGCTTAAATAGTCGTCGCGACAATGGTACCTACGGTTCGATACCTTCATGTTGCGAGTTGGTTACACGAGATGTGATCATGACCATTGTGCATATTTTCGGGTTCTTGATGATGGTTTGTTTGTTTTGTTAATGCTCTATGTGGATGACATGCTCATTGCGTGTCGGGATATGTCACGGATAACGGAGCTCAAGGTGGAATTGAGCCAGGAGTTTGACATGAAGGATCTTGGTGCAGCGCAAAAGATTCTTGGTATGGAGAATAGACGAGATAGAAAAGTTGGCAAGTTGTGGTTATCTCAAAAAAATTATATTTCGCATGTCATCGAGAAATTTGGCATGTTGGATGCCAAGGCCACTTCTACACCGTTAGCTTCACATTTTGCTTTATCTGCAAAGCAATGTCCCTCTACGGATGATGAGTTAGAGGAGATGGTTTCTACGCCATATGCTTGTGTCGTGGGGTGCCTTATGTATGCTATGGTTTGCACGAGGCCGGATATCGCCCAAGCCGTGGGTGTGGTTAGTAAGTACATGTCGAATCCGGGAAAAAAGCATTGGAAAGCAGTGAAATGGATTCTTCGGTATTTGAAAGGAACCAAGTCCATAGGCATTATGTTTGAGCGGAAGAAAGGGGCCGAGTTTATTGCGGGGTGCGTGGATTCGAATTATGCGGCGGATCTTGATAAGCGGAGATCTACATTGGGGTATGTAGTCACTATTGCTAGCGGGCCAGTATCTTAGAGATCCATGTTACAAGCAACAAGTGCTTTGTCTACCACGGAGGCGGAGTATATGGCACTTATGTAAGCATCAAAGGAGGCGGTTTGGTTAAAGAGTTTGGTGAGTCAATTGGGGATGAAACAAGAGAGTGTTAGTCTTCATTGCGATAGTCAAAGTGCTATGCAATGGGCTAAGAATCAAGTGTATCATGCCCGCACAAAGCATATTGATGTGCGATATCATAGAGTTCAGGATTGAGTTAATTCCAACGAGGTTTTGATTGAGAAGGTGCATACGGATGAGAACGCAGCAGATTTCCTCACCAAACCTGTGAATACGGAGAAGTTTAGGCATTGCCTAAAGCTTCTAAATCTCACTTCTTGTTGAAGTTCGAGGAGATTCTCCTCGGTTAGGTGGAGCCGCATTGAGCTTGGTAGATTTCAGGGTGATCTTCAAGCGAGTTCAATGGTTTTCATTCCGGGGTTTTGGTTCGATCATTCGGATCACCAAGGTGGAGTTTGTGGAGTATTTTGGCTCTCCGGTGGCTTCCCGTTGGTTCACGGATGTTTTGGGAGAGAAACAAAATTTTCTCAATATTTACAAAATTGCCACTTTGAGGAAAAACTATAAATAGAAGCCTATTTTCTATTTTTGATGCAGTGCTGTTTTTCAGCTTTAGGTTGAACATTTTGTGAGTTATCAAAGAGAAAAGTGAGTGAGAGCTTCTTGTTTAAGATTAGTTCTTGTACTTGGTTGTGAGTGACTTTCTTCGAGAGATAAAGAGTGTGAGTGTGTAACCTTGTGGTTCCTCCATTTATCAAAGAAAGAAGAAATCCTACCATTGTGGATGTAACCCTAGTTTGGGTGAACCACGTTATATTGTTGTCGTTTCTTGCTTTGATTGCTTGTGTGTTCCCGTTATCCTTCTTGTTGATTGTTGGTTGGATTCGTTTTAAGTTTGCCGAAGTGAGTTTTATGGTCTTAGTGCTTAACATAGGATTGTTTTTGCGCAACATTCTCTTCCCCCACATCCTCACCCACACCATTCCATGTTCCCCACGCTTCCGCCCCCACCTCTTTTATAAACCTCTCCCCCACATCAGCCACCCCCATGGGATACCCATTCCTTTTACTCCGCACTCGTTGACTCCCATAAGAGGGTCCGGGAATGGATTACCTTACCTCCCCATGTCGGTCCTCCTTCACCCCGTCCCCACTCCGCTCTTGAATTTGACCCATCCCCTCCTACCGAGTGGCGCACGGATGTTTCTCCATTTGATTCCCTCCACCCCAAAGTGACCCCCTATGTCCCCATCTCCAAGCGCCACTGCTTTGTTTGCCACCAAAAATTCCATCAAATGAATCAATCCCCATACCGCCAACCATTGGTTCCTCCACCTCCTCCTTCCCCACCTCGTAAACCTCCCCCACCTCACACTCCTCCTGCCTATTCAATTCATCCACCCGCTCCGGACCCTACTCATCCACCGCCTCAGGAGCAACCACGGCGAGCCTTACTTCCTGAGCCTCCGCTAGGCGATGATGATATTGATGAGGATACCCTCGACCTTCACGGTGGTGATACTATCACACAGCTAGCCCTCCAATTACTTTCTCGGAGTATGCAGGGTGATATCCGAGTTGATGTTCCCATGTTTGACGGCCACCTGCAGCTTGATGCCGTTGTTGATTGACTTGTCGCTATGGAGCGGATTTTTTAGTACAAACGGCTGAAAGGTCGTATATGTGTTTTTTTAGCGGTAAATAAGTTTCAAGGTTATGTTAGTGTATAGTGGAATGACCTGGAGCAGCGACGTGTCAGTGAGGGCCTTCCTCCCATCCAGTCCTGAACCGAGATCTGAGCGCAGTTGATGTCCGCTTTCATTCCCGCTACATATGAGCGAGACTTATTTTTACGGGTTCAGTCTCTTCGTCAAGACTCCTCCGTTTTGGACTACACCAAGCGGTTTCAGCTTCTTTGTACTCGAGCCCGCCTCAGTGAGAGTGAGGAGCAGCGCATTAGCCGATATATTCATGGCCTTCAGGGATACATACAGTGTGATCTTTCTTTGAGGGAGGTCACCTCTTTTGCCAAAGCGGTGGAGTATGCCACCAAGGTGGAGTCATACCACCAGACTGCCCCTCAACCACATAGTCCCTACACACATACTCCTTCAGCTCCAGTGTCTTCTGCACCTACTTGGACTCCTTCCACCAATACTACTCCTGCTGTCACAGTCCCTCCTCTTTCTCCTACTCACCCGGTCACCTTCAAATGCTACAATTGCGGGGTGATGGGCCATCGCGCCTCCGATTGCTCTCTTCCTCGTCGTCGCGCTCTATTAGCTTCTAGAGACCCTGACTACATTGAGGAGACCCCAGAGATACCTTCCCAGCCAGCTCTCATCACGATCCTTGATGGTGACACCGAAGGTCTTCCCCTCTGAGTTCGAGGACGAACTCTTTTCAAGGGGGGAGAGTGATGTAAATCAGGGACGAGGACGTCATTTTATCTTTTTTTGTTCTTTTAAGTATTTCTTTTATTTGGAGCATTCATTGTATTTTTCTTTCTTTTTTGGTATTTAGAAGAAGGAAGGTTAAGTGGCACTTAAGGTTATAATTGTAATTAGATTGTTAGCTTAGAGGCCAAGCAACCTCCTTCCTATAAATACCTCTCTTGTAGACTCATTTGAGTCATTCCTTAATTTTGAGAGATTGTTAATTGAGAGAGAAATATCATGTATTGCTCCCATTTGACGTCATTTACTTCATTTTCTCATAGTATTTAATAAGTTGAAAGCAATATTGTCTTACTTTTCCAAATCTTTGGTGATCTTCATATGAGGAATCATGATGGTAAGCTTCTATGTTGCTGCCAATGTAATTAATGGGATGTACTTTCCCAATGGCATTAGACTTGGCGTTAGTTACTTTTGATGTTGGTCCAATTTACCACATGTGCATAAACCAAAATGCAGGTTCACCCAAGAAATTTGAATGCAAATCAACCAACAAAGTAGCATCTACTTTACTCCCCGCACACATATTCCTTTAAGAAAAAGAATTGGCATAAACCTTTTACAATGGCAAAAGAATTGGCATAAGTTTCTTCTGGTGCAGGTAGAAGTTACCACATATGCATCAACCATAATTTAGATTCCTTGAACTCTTATGCCATCAAGATCCTAATATCATTTCAGTGAATATAGTTTCATATATTCTAAACACAAATGCCAGAAGAAGAAAACATAAGAAGCAAGGAAACTGATAACCATATATCTTTCCGCAGTTTTTTTCCTTCTTTGTGGTTTGGCTTTTGCCCCCCCCCCCCCCCCCCTCTTGGTTGATTTTCACTATGGGTGACACTGTATTCAATAATATACCGTTAACCCCCTAAATAATAGGCGGATCTACGTGGTCCCAAATGGGGTTGATTGTCGCCACATAGATTTTGGGATTTCATTTTACATGTATAATAGAATTGTCCAGGGTACTAAGTATAAGTTTTTGAAATACAAGGTCAGTAAAATAACCTTTCTAACACTCAAGTGAAAAATGTATTTTCCAGTTTGAGCTCACCATCAATAGCTGTAATTTTTTTGATAGCATTGACTGCTATAAATATCTAAAAAATGGGATTAAAAAATTGATCGTTATACATGTTACTTTGGTTTTGCTTTAATAAATACTCTACAGAATTTTAGAAGTCAAAAGTCACATTTGAAATACTTTGGCAACACACCTGGGAGGTCTGAGTTACATTAGAGAATCCCAGTAGAGACTTTAAAATCTTTTGAAGACTTTTTGCATTGCATTATGTTTATGGTAGAAAACATTGAGTTTATATAAGTTCCCAGAGATCTCCAGCACCAGTTAGGACTATAACAAACAAACTGGAAACCAGAGACTTTATAAAAACTCATGTAAAACTGATATGAACATCTTGTATGTCCCAATACCATTAAGCATAGGATAACATCAAATGTGAAATCATCCTTGGAGACATACTAAAAGGGATTCATAAATAATATTTTATTACAAATGGGGTATAAGACTGTGGATCAAAATAATTCCTTGAAACTATAACCCCTTTTGTGGTGGCTTAGCAACGTCTCGTAGTTTGCATATTGGAGAGACTAAACTTACCATTAGGTAAGTTATATCACTCCTCGAACCTAGTCCGATCTCAATCTCAATGCTTGATGCTTATGCCATAATTTCCTAACCAATCCATGACCGAGTTTCCAAACTCAATAAAAGTATGAAGTATTGAAAAGTGCTCCCTTAGCGTGACTTCACTCCATAATCATTATCCTTCCAATAGATCATGTGTGCCTAACAATGTACTCCTCCATTCCTAACCCATGTGAGGGTGTACCAGAAAAAGTCTCATATTCAAGTAGAGCTGTTAACGGGTTACCGGGTGAAAACACCCTTAACCCGTACACGACCCGTTAAGACTAATGGGTTCAATGATAATACCCAAACACGACCCATTAATATTAATGGGTACACGACCCGAACCATTAACACCCGTTAATATTAACGGGTCTAAAGGGGTAACGAGTTGGGTGACCCTATATTACCCATTAGTACCCGTTAATACCCATTAGTACCCGTTAGTCTTCATGGGTGTAATATTAGTTCGGGTGTAATATTAATTCGGGTCACACGACCCAATAAAACCCAATACCACTAACGGGTGGTAATGGGTATAAACGGGTTTAATCATGTAAGAGTACAAACTCAAACACGACCCGTTATGATAACGGATCTACCGTGCTGACCCGTTAATGACCCAAACCCATTAACTTATAATTTTGTGTCGTGTCGTGTTATGTTATCGTGTCGTGCCTCATTTTTCCAGGTCTATATTCAAGTGTCCAGACAAAATACCTGATATAGATCAATTATTTCCTATCTTATTAATGAGGTAAGGCAACGATTTTGCATTTTCTGCAGATTCGGTTTATGTTAAAATTCTTTAAGATGGTTAACGTAATCCATGTATGTAATCATATTAAAATAATATCGCATATATTTATAGGAGAGATTAACACCCTATCAGACTTCCTAGCTAAATATGGTCGTGTAAACAAACTAATCTTATTTTGTAAGTCCATGGTCTCATTATTTAAGCATCTACATGGCCTTCTCAAGAAAAATATTTGCGCAAAAATTCAAAGGGTGGGGTTTTATTTTTGGAGGTATTGGAAGAAGATAAAAAAATTATAATAAAGCTGTATGGGGTATCTCTGAATAAGAAATTTGGTGGTATGTAATCTTCTTAAAAGAAAATAAATCTTTGTTGGGAAAGTGGTTATGGTATCTACCTCTAGAGAAAAAGTCTCTTGGTACTCAGTCGTCAAAAGCATCTATGGAATACATGAGAATGTATGGGACTCAAATGTGAGAAATAGGGGAACATATCCATGAATCTTCATTTCGAGAAGTCTCAATCCGTTTCTTCAATGTGTAACCCTCAAGGTGGGGATAGGGAGTACATTAAATTTTGGGAGGATGCTTCGAATGGGAATCATTTTTCCTTCTTATGTATTTAATCAGATAAATGACAATATAACTTGATTCTTACAAGGGAGTTGTTTAGATCTTTAATTTAAAAGAAACATCAATGATTCAAAAATTAAGAAATTGGCTTGTATGCTCCATTTGACAGGGGATGTGAGGTTGAATTCAGAGTTAAGGGATGCTAAGGCGTGGAAGTTGGATGGTGAGGCATTTCCTTGCTAATCCGCCTCCTTTCATTAAGGCAGGGTCCAATTCACTTGTGAGAAGTTAATTTAAGTTCTCTTGCTAGCGATAAGGTCCTTTCCGGAGATAGTATAAGAATTTTTTTTGTACATTGGTTGTATGCTTGTATATGGGTGCCACGCGGTCGATGGCCTTGTTTTAATTATTAAATAGTCACTACAAATTAAAAAAATGTGAGCGTTAACGTTTTTTAAAATTATTAAGTACTCACTACCAAATAAAAAAAATTAAGTGTACAAATGTCCATTTAAAAAATGAAATTAAAAAAAAAAAAAGATCACGGCTATTTGTTTCGAAATAGTAAACAAATCTATAGGGTAGGACCATTATAGAAACTGAAATCAGTCAGCGTTGAATGTATGCAACTTACTGCAATAATAAAGTTTATTGTGATGTGATCGTTCACTCAAAATAAACAAAGCACAATTGTATTACCATTTTAGTCTATTACTGACAAATAGAATACCGAGGTGAGAACGTATGTGCTTGTGTTCAAATGAGCAAATTATATATTAAACCCTTTTAACCCAAACAAACCCTAAACATGCAACAGTATGTGATTGAATAAGATGATAATCTAAGCAAGAACATTCAAACACATGCAATTGAGGAAAAATCCCCCAAAGGGGCAAAACCATTTATTTTCATTATAATATTGTAGCTATACAATTTCGGATTACAATGAAAATACAAGTGACTAAGAATTACCCTCAGGTATCGGATTCTCTAGTCGACGGCTGGAAATATCCCTTTCCAGGAGGGCTGCAATGAAGAAGAGAACGGCTTCTCCACAAGGGTGTGAACAGCAAAAGTGCGTTCCTGGGTTGCAAAGTGATTCACAAAGGATTGGCAATTTGTGTGAATAAAAAACCTAGAGTCTAGATGCTCAATAGGTGAAGACTTAGGGTTCTCTGTACTCTGAAAATCGTGTGTATAAGTCTTAGAAAACCACTTCCCGTAGTGGGATTAAATAAGAGGACTTGAGCCATAAAAATCTGACCACGGTCTGTTTAAGATTATCCCAGGCGGACCAGTCCGGATCTGAGGCGGATCGGTCCGATTGACCGGATCGGTTCTTTTATTCTGAGGCGGATCGATCGGGTTGTGACCGGATCGGTTCTTTTATTCCTGCTTCATCGGTTTGCTTGCGATCCGGGGTATACTGGATCTGCAGCAATCGGATCGGTCTGGTCTGAGGCGGACCGGTCCGGTTAACCGGATCGGTTCTTTTATTTCAGGCGAACCGGTCCGGTCTATCAGACTTTGATTCCTCTTCTTCTTCTTCTGATATTCGGATCCGTTGATGAATGTATGAAACTTGAAATTCTTCAACGGTGTAACGGCGTACGACATATAAATTGTTAATGGACAAAAATGTCCTTACAAATCTCCCCCTATGTCTATGCCGGTACATACATAAAAACAAACATCCGAGTTATCAAAACAACAAAAAATGCCTATACAAATCTACCCTTCCATGAACCCAAAACTGGAAAGATACAATTGAATAAGACTACAACGTTTGCTCTTCAATTCTTCAGGAATCTCAACGCTTTTGTCATCAGGGTGTGCAATCCAATGATAATCCATGTAGTACCTACACACATGAGACAAAGCAAAATACCAAGTGACATATCGAGTTTGAAATGAGATAAACATATATACCAATTTATACGCAAACTCAACTTTCAAATCTCCCCCATAATATAAGATAATTCATTCTCCCCCTTTTTATGATGTCCCCAAATAGACAAATGAGAGAAATAAATCAAATAAGCAAGTGCGGGGTGTCACTAGGATAAAATCACACCATGAATGAACACAAAGCAACCAAGACGATGATAGCGTAAATGTAGTGGTGTGATAAAATTCGATAGGAAAATCAATGCATACAAACATGACATATGTGCACGATGAATATTGGATACTCCTAGCGAATGAACTAAAATGCGTCCTTTGGTGTAAAAGAATGACAATATAAGATATTGACTCAATCAAATCAACAAATCAAAGCTCAAAGTGATTTTCACACCAATAACGTCCAAAACGATTTTATGCTTTTTCAGGACTTTCAAGGAAGTGCAACCTCGTTTAAAGATTCTCCAACCAAACTCCCTCAGATATAATTTTGAATAGAGGCATTCTAAATTCTCAAACTTTGGAGAATTGATGGTGAAACCTAAGTGGCCCATATTTGGCATGAATTGTTTTTTATTGCCTTTAAATTTTTTTGGGCTCTTTTAACCTCTTTGGACCTCGGATATTAAAATTCCTCCATTTTTTAGGTCCTTTTTAAACAGTGGCTTTTGCGCAAAGGATAGATGATTACCTTTCGCAGCCCCTCCCCGTTATATAAAAAATACACAGTCTCACCAAAACGGTTTTTACATGCATTCCAATCTTGTCAAGTTTTATCGCATATTGTACATTGTATAGACAGAATTGAGATGGAAACACTCAAGCCAATATGTGATAGACAAGTGCAATAATCAAGTATAGCCGTGCATGTGTGCAATAAAGGATATAGGAGTCAAGCATGTAGGAAGATATCACTAATTGCATCTCAAAGACTCCAACCAATGTAAAGCACATAAATGAAATGATGTAGCCTCTCAAATCTCTATCAAACAATCACATGGATAAATGGAATGAAGTTGTGACTTGGCTATCTTGAATGCTCATCCATAAAAGAAGCAAAAACAGAAATCTTTTTGGATTTTTCAAAAAATTTATCAAAATAAAATCTTTTTGTGCTTTTCTTAAAATTTTTCTTAAAGGAAAATCTTTTTGTATTTTTTTTAAAAAATAAATATAAACAGCAAAAAGAATAAATAAAAGCTGTACAACTAAGTAATGATACATATAAAACAGACTAGCAATAGGAAGCATATGATATGAACATGAAGAAGCATCCTATTCTAGACAAAGACCAACCCCTCAGTCAACTGTGCAAATTCCCAAAGACTTCCTAAGACTCTCAAATCTAAGGGCATCTAAAGGTTTAGTGAAAATGTCGGCTAACTGACGGTCGGTGGGAACGAAACTCAGGGATATGACTTTCTCCTCAACTAGCTGTCGTATAAAGTGCTCACGTATCCTGATGTGCTTGGTGCGCGAATGCTGAACTGGATTGCGGGATATGTGTATCGCGCTCATGTTGTCACAGGAAATGGTCATGGTGTCCTGTGAAATCCCATAATCCTCCAGCATTTGTTTCATCCACAAGAGTTGTGTGCAACAACTCCCGGCGGCTATGTACTCAGCCTCCGCAGTGGACAAAGAGATGGAATTTTTCTTCTTGCTCAGCCAGGAGACAAGAGTAGAACCAAAATAGAAACACCCACCAGAAGTGCTCCTACAACCATCTACATCCCCAGCCCAATAGGCATCCGAATAGGCGGACAAACGGTCATCGGTATCAAAGGAATACCAAATCCCGTATGAGAGAGTCCCACTCACGTATTTAATAATACGTTTTAGAGCAAGTAAATGTGACTCTTTTGGGGACGCCTGATATCGCGCACAGACTCCAACACTAAAGGCGATGTCGGGACGACTGGCAGTCAAGTAGAGAAGACTACCTATCATACTCCGATATAAGGTTTGCTCTACGTCCTTGCCTGAAGTGTCCTTACTAAGCTTGGTAGTGGTACTCATAGGTGTACGTGCATTCTTAGCGGAGTCTAAACCAAATTTCTTCACTAGGTCTTTATCATACTTGGATTGGGAGATGAACATCCCATCCTCTAGCTGATGAACCTGGAGACCAAGGAAGAATGTAAGCTCACCAACCATGCTCATCTCAAACTCACTTTTCATCTCCTCCTCAAAGTGGTGAGCATGCTGGGAGCATGTGGATCCAAAGACTATGTCGTCCACATAGACCTGGGCAACCAAAATAGCACCGTCATCTCTCCTGACGAACAACGTCATATCTACTCCCCCTCTCTTGAAGCCACGAGCTAAGAGATAGGAAGTAAGCCTCTCGTACCAAGCACGGGGTGCTTGCTTCAAACCATACAAGGCTTTCCTCAGATAGTAGACGTGCTCTGGGTGCTAAGGGTCTTCAAACCCTTTTGGTTGTTCCACATAAACCTCCTCCTGTAGAATGCCATTCAGAAAGGCACTCTTGACATCCATCTGATAGACCTTGAAGCGCAGATGACATGCGATGGCGAGAAGAAGACGGACGGACTCAAGCCTCGCAACAGGAGAAAATGTCTCCCCAAAGTCTACACCCTCTATCTGTGTGTAGCCTTGAGCGACCAACTTCGCCTTATTTCTGATTATGGTACCATTTTCATCCATTTTGTTCTTAAAAATCCACCGGGTACCTATCACATTAGTCTTACTAGGTCGGGGGACAAGTTCCCAGACATTATTCTTTTTAAACTGAAGCAACTCATCCTGCATAGCAGATATCCAGTGTTCATCCTTGAGTGCTTCTTTATGGTTCTTGGGCTCGACTTTGGACTTGTAGCAAAGATGGCTAACAACGTTCTCTAGCTGAGCACGAGTCTTGACCCCTAGAGTGGGATCACCAATTTGAGAACGTATGTGCTTGTGTTCAAATGAGCAAATTATATATTAAACCCTTTCAACCCAAACAAACCCTAAACATGCAACAGTATGTGATTGAATAAGATGATAATCTAAGCAAGAACATTCAAACACATGCAATTGAGGAAAAATCCCCCAAAGGGGCAAAACCATTTATTTTCATTATAATATTGTAGCTATACAATTTCGGATTACAATGAAAATACAAGTGACTAAGAATTACCCTTAGATATCGGATTCTGTAGTCGGCGGCTGGAAATATCCCTTTCCAGGAGGGCTGTAATGAAGAAGAGAACGGCTTCTCCACAAGGGTGTGAACAGCAAAAGTGCGTTCCTGGGTTGCAAAGTGATTCACAAAGGATTGGCGATTTGTGTGAATAAAAAACCTAGAGTCTAGATGCTCAATAGGTGAAGACTTAGGGTTTTCTGTACTCTGAAAATCGTGTGTATAAGTCTTAGAAAACCACTTCCCGTAGTGGGATTAAATAAGAGGACTTGAGCCATAAAAATCTGACCACGATCTGAACACGATCTGTTTAAGATTATCCCAGGCGGACCGGTCCGGATCTGAGGCGGACCGGTCCGGATCTGAGGCGGATCGGTTCGATTGACCGGATCGGTTCTTTTATTCTGAGGCGGATCGGTCCGGTTGTGACCGGATCGGTTCTTTTATTCCTGCTTCATCGGTTTGTTTGCGGTCCGGGGTATACTGGATCTGCAGCAATCGGATCGGTCCGGTTGATCGGATCGGTTCTTTTATTTCAGGCGGACCGGTCCGGTCTGTCAGACTTTGATTCCTCTTCTTCTTCTGATATTCGAATCCGTTGATGAATGTATGAAACTTGAATTTCTTCAACGGTGTAACGGCGTACGACATATAAATTGTTAATGGACAAAAATGTCCTTACACGAGGGAAAAATATTGTACAAAGAGGATTCATAGTTGGTAACAATGAAACACAAATACATTAAAATTACCTCGAAAAGAAATGGGGAATTCCTTCAATCTCAGAATCACAATCCACATTTCTCACACGAATTTTATTAAGATCCAACAAAGATCTAAGGGAAAGAAATGAGCGTATAAACTATTACTTATTGGAATCACTTTAAATATGGTGTGGATTAAAGCACATAAAAATAGTGACATGTAGTAAAGCCAAAGATAAAGCATTATCAAAGACAGAAGTAAGCCAATGATAAAGCATCTAAGACAAACATAAAGCATCATCAAAGTCAAAGAGGTAATATCTACGCATATAAAACAATAAACAACAACAATATAACAATTTATGAAATGGTAATGAAAAGATATAAGGTAAGGATAATTTTCTTAAATGAACGGCACACGTTTATGCACGTGCCAATGGTGCTATTGAATGCGTCATAGGCGATCTAGAAAGTCCACAAGCTATTAAAGTTACAAATAATAATAAAATTTGCATGTTTAAAAGTGTACATGGTCGAGTTATTTTATAGCACTTTAGAGAATATGTATCAAAGTTTTCAGAACATTCCCATATTATATAAATAAAATCCCTAGACATTAGAAGCATAACCTTCTTCAAATTACCAAAGGCTCCTCAAATTACCAATAAAATGCCACATTTGGCAATAATGTCAAATAGGCACTCACAAATCAAGGCCTCTTCATGAAATTTTTCATTCTAAAATTTGTGTTCTCAAAAAACCTAACTTGATTTCCATTCCCTTCTCATGAAATGGTTTTGGATAAATTTAACAAAAACGATATGTAGAGCCAAACTTCCATAGTTGATTATTTATTTAGAATACCAATTTCAGAGGTCCAAAACATTCAGCAAAATTATAAATCACCCAAGTCAATCAACTCGCGAAAGAAAATTATTAACATATTAGATCACCAAAATTTATACAAAAAATTAAATTGAAAAATTTTCCTCTACTCTTACCAATTAAAGCCACATATGGAAACAATGTCAAATAGGCCCTCAAAAATCAAAACTTCTTCATGATGTTTTTTCAGCCTAAAATTCATGCTCTAAAAAAAAACTTGATTTTCATTCCCTTGTCATGAAATGGTTTCGGATAAATTTAACAAAAACCATATGTAGAAGAAAAGTTCCATGGTTGATTATTTATGTAGAATACCAATTTCAGAGGTCCAAAATATTCAATAAAATTACAAATCATCCAATTCACTCAATTCACAAAAGAAAATTATCACTAAATTAGATAGCAAAAATTTACAAAAAAATAAAATAAAATTGGAAAAAACTCTCTACTCACAACAAATGTTATTCAAATTCAAACCACATGGACATATTTCAATACAAATAAAATCTATTAATACCAAAACTACACAATTTACGGTAAACATGTGCACATTATTTTGCCACACGAGGGAACTGAACACAAAGAAAACGAAACGCCAAACAGATAAATTGTACCTGGTATGGGGTTTATGTGATGCTTTGTTGATGGAGGGGCATTTATGGTAGGATGCGTGCAGGGCCGGCCCCGAAGATTTGGGGGCTCAAGGCGAACTTGTAAAATGGGGCCCTTTATATAGTATTTTTTTTCTTTCGAAAAGTATAATATGTATTTTTATAAGCTAACAAGAAACGAACAAAATATAATACACAACAACCCAACAATCAATCTAAAAATTTCCGACCATAACAAAATAAAGGAACATTGGAACGTGTTTTGCTGAATTTGTAAAGCAACTTTGAAAGCCCTTCCTTGCTAAAAAAATGCTGAAGAAACACATAAAAAATGAACATCATTAGAATAAAAAAAATTAATAGCAGATTAAAAGGAGCAACAAGATTAATAACAAGAACTTAATAAAAAAATTAACATTAAGAACTATAATTAAAAAAAATGACAGATTAACAAAAAAATGATAACAAGAACATATAACTTTCTATTCACTTTTAAACTACATCATTTAAATCTTAAAATATAAATGTTGTTTGTACTAATCTAAATGTTTAAAATATAAAAAAAAATGACAACAAGAACAACGTTTAAATTCAAAAATATAAAAAACAGCATTTAAATCCAAAAATTAACAACCAATAATTATAATTAAAAAAAATGACAGATTAATAAAAAAAATGGCAACAAGAACTTAACAAAATGACAACAAGAAGAGGTACAAAAATGACAACAAAAAGAGATAACTTTATATTCACTTTAAACCTTAGATTAGTAAAATAACAACCTTTAAAAAAATTAATAAAAGGGTTTAACATATTAGTACAAAAACGACATTTATATTTCTGGACTTAAAAAAAAATATGAACAAGAATAACTTAACAAAAAAATTAACATCATTTTACAAGTTTCAATAAATTAATAAAAAACAACATTTATATTTAACAACAATGAAGATTTCAATCTAAAAAATTAACATGAGATAATGAGAGAGGGTGAATAAAAAAAATACAAACCTCTCGAATATTTTTAGGTTGAAACTTGAGAGTATTGTAAGCATTTAAAAGAGGGTTGATTTTTTTAGAGATAATGAAAGAGAGTTTAAATGGTTGGAACTTGTTTGGAATTTGGAAAGTTGGTATTGGGTGGGGTGGGAGCCGTTTTTTTCAGTTCTTAAATGCGTGTAATGAATGAGCAAGTGGAGATGAAGGGTTAGTTGTTGGTGGGTGAATTTTAAGTTTATCTTTTGGGCTTGAACCTATTTTTAGAAAC
This sequence comes from Sambucus nigra, assembly GCA_949130495.1. Classification (NCBI taxonomy): domain Eukaryota; kingdom Viridiplantae; phylum Streptophyta; class Magnoliopsida; order Dipsacales; family Adoxaceae; genus Sambucus; species Sambucus nigra. The sequence goes on along the minus strand of OX422213.1, from coordinate 657,123,224 downwards.
TTATATAATACACACCTATACAATATTTGAGGCCTACATTTTTATATCAAATTTTGGGGCCCAAGGCGGTTGCCTCATTGGCCTACCCCTTGGGCCGGTCCTGGATGTGAGAAGACTCCATTTATGTTCATTACATACCTACGGTCGTTGATTTGTGTTTCAGTTCCCATGTTGGCAGCTGTTGAGAAGATGATGGGGTGTGGGATGATTAAGGGTGAGCAGATGAAGGGGAAGAAAATGAAAGGGTTTTCGTGAGATGGTTGAAATGAGAGCAGAGGCTAATGCTGGAAGGGTTTTAGTGGTTGTAAGCAGGGGTGGCAATTTGGGACAACGGGTCATATTTTGGGCCGACACAACACGACACGACACGATAAGGTTTTTTCGGACACGAACACGACACGAATTCGTGTTTTTTTTAGTTGACACGAACACGACCCGAATAAAAAACAACATGGCACGACACGACAAGAATACCAGAATTTCTTAAATTTTACACCTAAAAAACACGATAACACGACACGCCACGAATCATAATTCAGACACGAACATGACAGATCGTGTCAATTTTCGGTCAATTTCGTGTCACTTCGTGTCGTTTTTTCATGTCGTTTCTAAAATTGCCACCCCTAGTTGCAAGGACAGTAGAGGGTAATCGTGAGATGGTTTAAGGGTAATGAGGGGATTAAATATTATAGCAGGAGTATTTGGTCATTTGACCATTCTAATCACATTTCCCTCTTTTTAGGTAGTAGAGATAGAGATAGAGATAATCACATTTCCCTCTTTTTAGATAGTAACGATAGAGATTTAGATAGTAAAGATAGAGATAGAGATATAAAGAGACGAGACAGGTCAATAAGAGGTGACAATTCGATTTAGTCTTGTTATAATTGAATTGTGTTGCTTTGATTTCGAATGCTAGTTTCGAGTGTTAATAACTATAAATGAGCATTTTTAATGAATTGTATCGCTTGTCTTGTCATAATCATTTTTAATGACTCAGTAAAAAGTATTATTATATTAAAAAAACTGTTGGCATACACCATTATAGATAAGATATTTTGAGCAGCTTTTTGTGAATTTTTTAAAAATAGATACAAAATGTATTTAGGTCTAATTTTTTTAATATGGGTTAATTTCAAAAGAAAAATAATTTTTTTTTGGAAAAAAAGGTTTCTTATGGCCTAGAACTAAGTTTGATGTATGGATGATGTATAGAGCTTGATGTAGGTGAGTCTTCTCCTATATATGTGTGTATGTGTGTGTGTGTGTGCGCAAATATACCAATAACACACAATCATATATTGGTATAAACACCACAAAAGATACAAAACACATAAGTTTCCCACAATCGTATAGTATCTGCGTCTAAACATAAAGTGGTACAGAGCGAAGGGACGTGAACAAGAAACAAAGGAAATATGACTCAATCATTCAAAACATGTTTGAGGAGTTTTATTTAACCGCATTAATTCATCAAACTTTGGCTTAGCCTCAAGTGACAAATAAAGAACTCATAAAGGAAAAACATGCACAATAGTGTTAAAACAATTGAGCTAGGATTCATTGTGCAAACCCATTGATCATCAACTAAAATACCCTAAAAATAAACTTGTTTTTGCCCTTTCGTTTTTGAAGATATCGAATATTGAATAAATAATAAATAATTTGTCCTTAGCAATATTTTCTTTTCTTTGCCTCTATTTTATTTTAGGCTCCTGCTAATGGAGAACTTCCAGGCAAGGAAGATTTATCTCTTCGTAGCCATTTTCCATTGCACACTCATATTTCTCAATCAAACAAAACTCGCGCAATGGTTCTTACATGCACAAATCTCCCATAGTCAAAAGGTATGTATATAACAAGATTGATAGGAAAACACCTCACTTAGCTCATGCAACATAAGAAATTATAATCCAAAAGGGCACGTGCAAAGTGTGTGCGGAGGCATATGTAAAGTGAATCCATTAAAAAATTAAAGATAAACCATCCCATGCAAGCATGATTAAGAACAATCTTAAGCATTGAAAATCATAACTAAATATCCTTGCCACATGAAAACATGGAACGAATGAGATTCAAACACACAGATATGCCATACAAAATGTGTAAAACTAAACTACACAAAAACAAAAAACAAAAAAATTGAGTTTTTAAATATTTTTCATAATGACTCAAAAGAAAAACATCATATTTTCCTATTTTTCCCAATAAGGCTAAAAAAAATGAAAAATTAAAATACAAAAATAAACATCATACAACTAGAAATAACATATAATCGTGAAACACAAAAGCTAGTGTAAGAAAAACATGCAACCGCAATCACACATAGAATATAGCATGAAAAGAATCATGTGATAGCATGTGAGAATCTACAAGCCTACCATTTAGTGCCTCCAAATTGGATCTCACAACCCACATATGTGTTACGTGATGATCTAGGGTTTGGGGAACCTAAGTGACACTAATCTTAGACTTCCTAAGACCTTTTCTAAAGATCATAATGAAAACGCTTAAGGTGACCTTTCCTAGCGCAATGTGTGAAAGTGTAGACATGAGTAATGTTACATTTGGATTGACCTTTTCTAACATCCCTAGCAAAGGTTGAATCTCTCAAAACATTAGTCTTGGTTTTAGCAGCGAAAGTATTTGTATCATCGAATATATTTGACTTAGACGTTGCCTAACATCTTATCTAGTTTCTCCGACCTAGATTCAAAATCAAATTTCACATGTCTCGAGTCTCTTAATTTCTTTTCTAACTCCACAATCCTAGACTCAAGTAAACTCTTACACTCTTTAAACTCAAAGGACTTATTCTTCAAACTTCTATCAAACCATGAAGGTTATCTCTCCTGCCCTCAACATACTCGATATTCTCCCTAAAAGTCTTCTCACGTGCCCTCAAATCCTCAATTTATTTAGAATTATTGTTTCCTATGGAACATTCTTTCATCTTAGCTTCTAAACGCAAGTTGAACTTTTTAAATTTTAGCGGCTCAGTGTACAACTCCTGAAAGAACACTTGAAGCTCACTCACCTCCACCTTTTGTTCTTCTACATTTTCATCTCTCTTTACTTGGGAATTACAAGACCGAACCTCGGAATTTTTATGAAAATTGTCATCTCCAATGACGAAAGACTTTTTATCTAAGCCCACATGACTAGCCATGAACGCGGTGCAGTTACGCTCAACAAGGGAATCACATTCCTCTTCTGACTCATTATCATTAAGGGTGGCATTTTATACCTTCGAATTCTTTCCCTCCTTCCTTAGTTTAGTAGGACATTTAGAAGAGTAATGCCCAAAACCTTAGCGTTCAAAGCACTTGCCCCGGTCATCCACCTTCTTAGGACCATCCTTTTTCTTCCTATCATGGTCATTAAAGTTCTTAGGTTTCTTTTCCAAACTATTATCTTCTCGAAGCTTTCGAAACTTCTTGAACTTCCTAGCAGACCTAATTATCTCTTTGGCATCAACCTCACCATCACTATCGAAAGTCGACACATCGTCCTTTTGGGCTTTCAAAGCAACACCCTTATCTTTCTTTTCGTCTTTTTTCTGTGGAGGAAACATGTGCACCTCATAAGTTAGAAGGTCACTGTAATACCCCGTATTTTTGGCTATATTTATTTTTGGGTTTAATTAATTAAATGCGTAGTAATTGGAAATTAATCCGGGTTATAAATACTAATGTGATGTGAATTAGTATTTGATTATGTGCATATATGATTATATATGTATTTGGTATTATAAAATTTGTCGTGAGATTTATATACGGCATTTTAGAAATTTTGTTGAGACGCGTGGGACCGCCGCGTCACGGTATAATATTTTGTTAATAAAAGTGAATTTAAAATCTATAATCCGTATGGTCGTTTTGAGTGAGCCAACGCGTCCGGAAGGGTCGAGATAGTCAGAAAACACTAGCCGGGGGTATAGTTTGGGTCCCGGGGCATTTTTAGGCCATACCGGTAACTTAAAGGGTATTTTAGTAATTTGGTATTTTTGGGTAATTAAAAGTGACGAAAATTGAGGGTTGTAATCTGATAAGGAATTGACCCCAACCAACCCTTATTAACCCAACAAGCTACGGAGGTTTATTAAATTAGGTTTTCATAAGTTTCCCCAAAGCAAACCCTAGCCACCATAGCCTTTTGGAGAAGAAAGCTTGGAGAAGGAGAGAGAGAGAGAGGAAACTCTGCAGAAACTTCATCAAACCAACACCAAATCCGGAATCAAACCAAGGCAAGTGATTTAAATTACATTCCTTATGCAGTGAATGCTTTTTCCATGTTAGAAACCTTGTGAATCAATCTTATATAAGAGTTAAAAGAAAACCCATGAAATTGGAAGATTGTTATTAAATTTTGGGATAGGTTTGCATGTAGAACCCTTGTTTGAAGATTTAAATTCAGAGATTTCATATCTATGTGATGTTTTAACGGATTAAAATCTGGGAAATTTTGAGGAGAAGAACCTAGGGTTTATGTTCTTGAAGAAAATTGGGAATTACTGTAGAAATTGTGATTTAATGATGTTTAGAAGATATCAAACCCTTTAATGATGTTAGTATAGCCCCTTAACATGTTTGAGGATGATTAGAGAACTCAATATATTGTTGGAACGAATTTTAGAAAAGGTTTGAGGAGTAAAAATGGTGAAAAAACGAATTGGGGAAAAATCTGGGCCTAAACTGGCCACTCGTTAGAAGCAGCCCCCAGGTCGTTCGAACGAGCTTCTAACGAGTTGACCAGTCATTATTAACGAGTAGAGATTTTCGTTCGATATCTCGTTCGAACGAGATATCGTTAGAAGGGTCAGTTCGTTCGAACGAACTGGGATCTCGTTCGAACAACCTCGTTCGAACGAGACTTCTAACGACCTGACAGTCCAAACTCGTTCGAAGCCTCGTTCGAACGAGACTTCTAACGAGTTGACAGTTTGGTCCTTTTTGGACTGTTTTGACTTTTGGAGTCCCGGGAACTGGTTCAAGGGTAGAGTTAGTATTCCTTTGATGATATAGTGATTGATTTGGGACTTTTGGGTTATTGAGATGAGTAAATCATACACTAGAGTTATATTCAATGAACCGTTTGGGTTGAGACGTGAGTGTCTACTACGATGTGAGGATAAATTATGACACGTATAATTATGAACCGGAATAAAATAAGTTGTGATAATTATAATTAGTACGAGAGTGCAATATGTACTACGAATATAATACGGTATTACTAAGATGCGTGTTTACTTAGTAGTGATATATGGATTGTATGTATGACATACCTACCATACTTGCTATCACGGGAGGTTTCGTTCGCTTAGGACCCTCTAATCCTTGTGTGCCTACGGGGGGGATTTAGACTGGTACCTTGATGAACATAGGTCATAGAAAGACTTATTGTAATATTAATAAGTCAGCTGACCATGGGAGCGTAGGTATGTGCGTGACCCATGTGATGGTGACTGTGTTCGCCTCCACTATTTGTGATTGGTGTTATCTGAACTATTCCTGAGAGATTCGGAATATGTGATCCTTATGTACGTGATGTACCGGGATGGATAGCAGAGTATGTGTGCACTACAGCTTAGATTGCGGGGTGCTTGTATCATATATTTATGATGTGAAAATATACATTATACTAATGGGAATCCTCATGTTAATATTGTAAAAATATTATGGTATTGGTTCGAGTTATATAATGAGTTAACTGATAGTTATATCCATGGCATATTTAGTAACTGAGTTTACGTTAAACCTCTATTTAATTACGAGCGTTGTTATGTTAATAGAACCGAGTAATATGGGTAGAACCTTTGGCAGTCTAGCTAGTTATGTTGACAGTTAGCTAGTAGTATGGGTCTTTATAGATGGGTAATTGCGTTAGGAGTGCACAGTTAGACGAGAGGTGAGAATATCATGTGAGTGCACGTCCTAACATGTACTTTGCATTTAATGTTTTAAATGTTTTTAAAGCACTTGCAGGTTTTTAAAATATAACTCCACTTTCGGGCTCTGACCCATTTGCTTTTCAAATCTTTTTCTTGTAAAACCATTTTAGGTGCCCAGCCACAGGGACACCAAGCATAGGATTCTCACTCAGGTGACGAGCTGTAGCTGGTTGTGGAAGCTACAGGGATTTGCATGTAGACGCTTCTATCTTTTGGATTCCAGAGTCACTATCTATCAGTTGTAGAGCATGTTGCCCATTTCTTTAGAGACATCTTTTATATTTCAGTTTTCAGATCTTAGCATGTTTTATTTCAGTTTTGGTTATTCATTTCAGTTATGGGATTGTAGTGAGGAGTTTTCCTCCAGAATTTATTTACTCTATTGTGATGGTTATTCAGTTTACTTTAGTATGGTGAATGATGTTATTCATTTCTTCATTTTATTTGTTGCATGTTAATCAGACTTAAATTAAAATTTGGCAACTTGCTTTTTAAATACTAGGTGGTTAGATAATAAAATGTTTTCGACAATGATGCTATTAACTGAGCCAACTTGGCATTTTGAATTAATTTTATAAAGGAGTAGCTACCCGGTATTTAATTAGTCGGGGTGTCACAGGTGGTATCAGAGCATCAGGTTCTAATGTCCTTTAGGATCTGTACGGCTATTATGTTTCCGCTACGTTTTCTTTGATATAGAGCCCTATATTTTAGGACTGTTGTATTCTTTTGTGTATGCTTCGATCTTCAGCTATTTTAAGTTTATAAACCGTGAACTTATAAACTTTGTTCTTATTTCAGATGCCTGCACGACGTGCACGACGAGTTCCCAGGAATGCAGTGCCCGAACCCCAGCCCGCTCCAGTTCAGGGCATGTTGAGCGCCGCTGAGGTTGCAGCTATAGTAACTCAAGCGGTGAATGCCGCGATTGCCGTTGTTCAGCAGGCACCACCACAGGCGCCGGTTGCCGCGCCAGTACAGGTTAATGCATTCCCGTCTTCTTGGGAGCGTGTACGTGACGCTTTTCAGAAAGCGCATCCGCCAGAGTTTGCAGGTAGCTCAGATGTAGTAGTCTCGAGCCAATGGAGGAAGGACATACAGAGGCATTTGAGGATGCATGAGTGCACTGACGTTCAGAAACAGGTGCTAGCTACTTTCAAGCTAGTGGGATCTGCACTACAGTGGTGGGAGTCTATCACCACTGCGGAGGAGAGGGATACCCTCACGATTCAGGAGTTATGGGTGCGGTTCGACCGCAAGTACTTTCCGTCCGCAGTTCATACAGAGATGAGGAGGAAGCTGATGAGTTTGAAACAGGAGGGCAAGACAGTGGCCGAGTTCACTAACCTGTTGAATATCGTACCAGACGAGATTCCAACAGAGAAGAAGAAGATAGAGAAGTTCACCGACGGGTTGAATTGGAGGATCCGTCAGCATCTGCTAAGGAACCTATCGTTGGCTACGTATTCTGATGTGGTTAACGCTGCATTATTGCACTGCCAGGACCACCGTTTTCATATGGCCGAGGGCAAGCGGTCGGGGGAGTCTAGCCATCAGGGCAGGACCGGAGGACATGGTGCCAGCGGGGCACAATCGGGTCAGGGGCAGAGACAGACTGAGCAGGGCTCCCAGCAGGGGGATAACAAGAGGTTCCGGTCAGGGAACTATAGGCAGGGTCAGGGAGGTTTCCGCCAGGGCCATCAGGGTCCAAACGGCCATCAGGGCCAGCAGGGGCAGAATGGGCAGCAGTTCCATCAGGGCTAGCAGGGCCAAGGGAGGAATGGTAACGGCCACCAGGGCCGGGGACAGCAGGGGCAGAGGGAAGGGAACTTCCCAGGGAAGTGCTTCACTTGTGGCAAGACTGGCCATAAGAAGCAGGATTGTCCTGATAGGGGCAGGGCCCCACAGCAGCAGCAGCAGGGTGCTCGCCAGGAGCCACAGAGACCTATGTTTCCCGCCGCTCTTCCTGCACCGCCACAGATGGCAGCATTGCCACCCATCCCAGCAGTCCCAGCTCAGCAGGGGCAACTACAGTATGGACGTGTCTACAACGTTCACCAGGATGCAGTTCCACAGGCACCGCCCGCGATCGAGGGTACGTTTCCTATCAATGGAATTATGGGTCGGGTGTTATTTGATACGGGTGCTACACACTGTTTTATTGCTACACACTTCGCGAAAGCTTTAGGATTGTTAGCTACGGAAGAGATCACAGTGACGTGTGTCGACTCACCATTAGGGAGTGGGTCACTTATTTTCTTTATATGCCGGGGAGTGGGGGTAGAGGTTGGTGGTTTGGTATTACCTGCGGACATGTTAGTGTTAGACATGCATGTTCACGATGTGATCATCAGTATGGATTGGCTCGTAGCATATAGGGCCATGATTGATTGCTTCAGCGGGAGCATTGTTTTTGCCATTCCGGGGCAAGAGATGTTTATAGTGGCGATGCCTCGCCCAGATGGAGGATCGACCGCTCATCTGTACTACATAGAGGAGGATACCTCTAAGGAGGTTGTGATTCCTTTGGATTCGATCCCGGTTGTCAGAGAGTATTCAGATGTGTTTCAGGAGATACCAGGCTTATCACCCAGTCGGGAGATAGACTTCGTTATAGATCTGTTACCGGGTACGAGACCTATAGCACGTGCACCGTACCGTATGGCTCCAGCTGAGGTGCGAGAGTTACGGGATCAGATAGAGCAGCTGTTAGGGTAGGGCTTTATTCGCAGGAGTACCTCACCTTGGGGCGCTCCAGTTTTATTTGTGAAGAAGAGGGATGGTTCACTGAGATTGTGCGTGGACTACCGAGAGTTGAATAAGGTCACGATACGGAATAAGTATCCGTTGCCTCGAATCGATGACTTGTTCGACCAGTTGAGGGGAGCTTCTTTCTTCTCAAGATTGACTTGAGGTCGGGATACCATCAATTGCCTATCAGGGAGGAGGATGTCTCGAAGACTGCGTTCTTGTCGAGATATGGTTCTTATGAGTTTCGGGTTATGCCTTTCGGCTTGACCAACGCTCCAGCACTGTTTATGGACTTGATGAACAGGGTGTTCAGAGATTTCCTCGATCAGTTTGTCATTGTCTTCATTGATGACATTCTGGTCTACTCTCAGACAGAGGAGGAGCACGCCGAGCATTTGAGGCAGGTTTTGCAGACACTTCGTCAGAATGAGCTGTATGCAAAATATGAGAAGTGCGGGTTTTGGCTGAAGGAGGTCCAGTTCTTGGGTCACATTATTTCCGACCAGGGAATATCTGTCGATCCGGGGAAGGTGTCAGCGGTGAGGGAGTGGGGACAGCCCACGACACCAACGGAGATTCGTAGTTTCTTGGGTCTAGCAGGATACTACAGGAGGTTTATTCGGGGTTTCTCAGAGATAGCAGGTCCTTTGACACATCTTACTCGTAAAGGTGTGCCGTTCATTTGGAGTGATGCCTGTCAGTTGGCATTCGATGAATTGAAGGACAAATTGACCTCAGCACCTGTGTTAGCATTGCCGAGACCGGGAGTTGAGTATTTGGTTTACACCGATGCGTCTTTGCAAGGGCTTGGAGGTGTTTTGTAGCAGGAGAGACAGGCCATAGCTTATGCTTCCCGTAAGCTTAAGCCTCATGAGAAGAATTACCCCACGCATGATTTGGAGTTGGCTGCGGTAGTGTTTGCCTTACGGATTTGGAGGCACTATCTTTTGGGGGAGAAGTTTCAGCTGTTCACGGACCACAAGTCACTACAGTATATGTTCACACAGAAGGAATTGAATATGCGGCAGCGTAGGTGGCTTGAATTTGTGAAGGACTACCAGTTCGACATCCAGTACCACCCGGGTAAGGCTAACGTGGTAGCAGACGCGTTGAGCCGCAGGCCAGCAGATGAGGTGGCAGAGGTGTGGAAGGCCAAGTGGAAGGAATTGGGACACCAAGATGCAGTGGCCCGATCTTTCATGTCTGTGATGACCGTTACCCCGCAGATTGTCACAAAGGTAGTACGGGCACAGGCTAATGACACGTTCTGTCAGGAGCAGATAGTTCGATTGCTAGCAGAGGGAGCCGAGTCCTATACCGTTAGCTCAGACGGGGGATTACGCTTCAATGGGAGATTGGTGGTTCCGGAAGGGGAAGAATTGCGGCACGATGTGATGGCAGAGTCGCACGGCTCACGGTTCGCGGTACATCCCGGAGGGGACAAAATGTACCAAGACATGAGACGACAATATTGGTGGAGCGGTATGAAGAAAGATATCGCTGAGTTTGTCTCGAAATGCGCCACTTGTCAGCTTGTAAAAGTGGACCATCAGAGACCAGCAGGATTGCTACAGCCATTGGAGGTTCCGGTGTGGATGTGGGAGAGCATATCCATGGACTTTATCACGGGGTTGCCTACGTCGCAGAGGGGTCACGACTCCGTTTGGGTAATTGTGGACAGGTTGTCCAAGGTCGCTCACTTCTTACCCGTAAGGACTGACTACACTACGGGACAGTATGCCCAGCTCTTCATTTCAGAGATTGTGAGACTTCACGGTGTGCCCCTGAATATCGTGTCTGACAGAGACAAGATATTTGTTTCGAGGTTTTGGGAGAGTTTCCAGGAGGCCATGGGCACAGAATTGCGATTGAGTACGGCTTATCATCCGCAGACCGATGGGCAGACAGAGCGCACCAACCAGATGTTGGAGGACATGCTACGCATGTGCATTATTGACTTCGGGGGTGGATGGGAGCAGTACCTTCCACTGGTGGAGTTTGCTTACAACAACTCCTATCAGTTCACGATTGGCATGGCTCCGTTCGAGGCATTGTACGGTAGGCCTTGTCGTTCCCCAGCATGTTGGTTGGAGGTGGGGGACAACAAACTACTTGGGCCGGAAGTGATTCAGGATACTTCGGCAAGGATAGAGTTGATTCGGAGTCGCATACGGGTATCTCAAGACAGGCAGAAGAGTTATGCTGATGCGAAGAGATTTTTCAGGGAGTTCCAAGTGGGGGACCAGGTTTTGCTCAAGGTTTCTCCGATGAAGGGGATTATGCGATTCGGGAAGAAGGGAAAGTTGGCACCGAGGTATGTGGGGCCGTTTCCTATTATTGAGCGGATCGGACCCGTTGCGTATAGACTTGGACTACCGGAGCACTTGCATCGGATTCACGATGTGTTCCATATTTCCTCACTGAGGAAATACCTTAGAGATAATTTGGCTCATTCGCACATCGCTGTGGAGGACATCGATCTCCAGCCGGATAGCTCCTACGAGGAGGGGCCAATTGCTATTTTGGACCGAAGCGAGAGGAAACTGCGGTCAAAGATAGTTCCGTTAGTGCGTGTTCAGTGGTGACATCACAATGTCGAGGAGTCCACATGGGAGCGCGAGGATGAGATGCGCGAACGTTATCCAGAGCTGTTTTTAGCAGGTACTTTCTAGTTTCGAATTTCGGGACGAAATTCAGTTATTAGGGGGGAAGTATGTAATACCCCGTACTTTTGGCTATATTTATTTTTGGGTTTAATTAATTAAATGCGTAGTAATTGGAAATTAATCCGGGTTATAAATACTAATGTGATGTGAATTAGTATTTGATTATGTTCATATATGATTATATATGTATTTGGTATTATAAAATTTGTCGTGAGATTTATATACGGCATTTTAGAAATTTTGTTGAGACGCGTGGGACCGCCGCGTCACGGTATAATATTTTGTTAATAAAAGTGAATTTAAAATCTATAATCCGTATGGTCGTTTTGAGTGCGCCAACGCGTCCGGAAGGGTCGAGATAGTCAGAAAACACTAGCCGGGGGTATAGTTTGGGTCCCGGGGCATTTTTAGGCCATACCGGTAACTTAAAGGGTATTTTAGTAATTTGGTATTTTTGGGTAATTAAAAGTGACGAAAATTGAGGGTTGTAATCTGATAAGGAATTGACCCCAACCAACCCTTATTAACCCAACAAGCTACGGAGGTTTATTAAATTAGGTTTTCATAAGTTTCCCCAAAGCAAACCCTAGCCACCATAGCCTTTTGGAGAAGAAAGCTTGGAGAAGGAGAGAGAGAGAGAGGAAACTCTGCAGAAACTTCATCAAACCAACACCAAATCCGGAATCAAACCAAGGCAAGTGATTTAAATTACATTCCTTATGCAGTGAATGCTTTTTCCATGTTAGAAACCTTGTGAATCAATCTTATATAAGAGTTAAAAGAAAACCCATGAAATTGGAAGATTGTTATTAAATTTTGGGATAGGTTTGCATGTAGAACCCTTGTTTGAAGATTTAAATTCAGAGATTTCATATCTATGTGATGTTTTAACGGATTAAAATCTGGGAAATTTTGAGGAGAAGAACCTAGGGTTTATGTTCTTGAAGAAAATTGGGAATTACTGTAGAAATTGTGATTTAATGATGTTTAGAAGATATTAAACCCTTTAATGATGTTAGTATAGCCCCTTAACATGTTTGAGGATGATTAGAGAACTCAATATATTGTTGGAACGAATTTTAGAAAAGGTTTGAGGAGTAAAAATGGTGAAAAAACGAATTGGGGAAAAATCTGGGCCGAAACTGGCCACTCATTAGAAGCAGCCCCCAGGTCGTTTGAACGAGCTCGTTCGAACGAGCTTCTAACGAGTTCACCAGTCGTTATTAACGAGTAGGGATTTTCGTTCGATATCTCGTTCGAACGAGATATCGCTAGAAGGGTCAGTTCGTTCGAACGAACTGGGATCTCGTTCGAACAGCCTCGTTCGAACGAGACTTCTAACGACCTGACAGTCCAAACTCGTTCGAAGCCTCGTTCAAACAAGACTTCTAACGAGTTGACAGTTTGGTCCTTTTTGGACTGTTTTGACTTTTGGAGTCCCGGGAACTGGTTCAAGGGTAGAGTTAGTATTCCTTTGATGATATAGTGATTGATTTGGGACTTTTGCGTTATTGAGATGAGTAAATCATACACTAGAGTTATATTCAATGAACCGTTTGGGTTGAGACGTGAGTGTCTACTACGATGTGAGGATAAATTATGGCACGTATAATTATGAACCGGAATAAAATAAGTTGTGATAATTATAATTAGTACGAGAGTGCAATATGTACTACGAATATAATACGGTATTACTAAGATGCGTGTTTACTTAGCAGTGATATATGGATTGTATGTATCACATACCTACCATACTTGCTATTACGGGAGGTTTCGTTCGCTTAGGACCCTCTAATCCTTGTGTGCCTACGGGGGGGATATAGACTGGTACCTTGATGAACATAGGTCATAGAAAGACTTATTGTAATATTAATAAGTCCGCTGACCATGGGAGCGTAGGTATGTGCGTGACCCATGTGATGGTGACTGTGTTCGCCTCCACTATTTGTGATTGGTGTTATCTGAACTATTCCTGAGAGATTCGGAATATGTGATCCTTATGTACGTGATGTACCGGGATGGATAGCAGAGTATGTGTGCACTACAGCTTAGATTGCGGGGTGCTTGTATCGTATATTTATGATGTGAATAATATACATTATACTAATGGGAATCCTCATGTTAATATTGTAAAAATATTATGGTATTGGTTCGAGTTATATAATGAGTTAACTGATAGTTATATCCATGGCATATTTAGTAACTGAGTTTACGTTAAACCTCTATTTAATTACGAGCGTTGTTATGTTAATAGAACCGAGTAATATGGGTAGAACATTTGGCAGTCTAGCTAGTTATGTTGACAGTTAGCTAGTAGTATGGGTCTTTATAGATGGGTAATTGCGTTAGGAGTGCACAGTTAGACGAGAGGTGAGAATATCATGTGAGTGCACGTCCTAACATGTACTTTGCATTTAATGTTTTAAATGTTTTTAAAGCACTTGCAGGCTTTTAAAATATAACTCCACTTTCGGGCTCTGACCCATTTGCTTTTCAAATCTTTTTCTTGTAAAACCATTTTAGGTGCCCAGCCACAGGGACACCAAGCATAGGATTCTCACTCAGGTGACGAGCTGTAGCTGGTTGTGGAAGCTACAGGGATTTGCATGTAGACGCTTCTATCTTTTGGATTCCAGAGTCACTATCTATCAGTTGTAGAGCATGTTGCCCATTTCTTTAGAGACATCTTTTATATTTCAGTTTTCAGACTTTAGCATGTTTTATTTCAGTTTTGGTTATTCATTTCAGTTATGGGATTGTAGTGAGGAGTTTTCCTCCAGACTTTATTTACTCTATTGTGATGGTTATTCAGTTTACTTCAGTATGGTGAATGATGTTATTCATTTCTTCATTTTATTTGTTGCATGTTAATCAGACTTAAATTAAAATTTGGCAACTTGCTTTTTAAATACTAGGTGGTTAGATAATAAAATGTTTTCGACAGTGATGCTATTAACTGAGCCAACTTGGCATTTTGAATTAATTTTATAAAGGAGTAGCTACCCGGTATTTAATTAGTCGGGGTGTCACAGTCACCTGCAAGTTCTTGGATTCTCATAGTGTTGACACCACCTAAGGAAGAAAGGACCATAACTTTGGCTTTAAATCTTGCAGCCAATGACCTTAAGATTTTTTGTATAACTTTTGTCAATAGACTCACCTAAGTTAAATGAGGAATTGATAATAGTCGACAACCTGGTATAGAACTTATCAAAAGACTCATTCTCTAGCATCTTAATTATCTCAAAATCAGTCATCATATTTTATAGCTTGGGAACCCTCACAGTATTTGTACCCTCATTTGTGGATCATAAAATATCCCATGCATCCTTCGTGCTCTAGCAAGTCATAATTCTTTTAAACTCTTTGATTGTCACAATGCAAAAATAGTGCTTACACCCTTGGAGCTAAAAGTTGATGCATTCTTTGTAGCCATTGTCCAAGAGTTGAATGCTTTCGGAGCACCACCTTCGGTGGGAGGAGTTCACCCATACTTAATCGAGTTTCAAACATTCTCGTTGATTGATTTTAAGAAAAAATGCATCCGCTCCTTCCAATAGGGATAGTTTTTCCCATCAAACAATGGAGGTTGGGTAGCAGAACTCCTCTTTTGTTTAAAATCCATCTAAACCTTAAACGTGCACAAAACTAAGGATCAAGCACAGCAAACTAGTGTAACTCGATCTAATAACAATTTAAAAGTGCTACTGTGCCCTAGGGGTATACAGACTATCAGAAACAAAAAAAAATAATTTATTTTTTCAAGTTTTATATACGCACAAATTAAATCAAGTGTCCTGTTAAACAACTTGCCAATTTTAGTCTTGACATAAGGATCCATCTATGTGAGAATAAGTAACTACACCAAAACAGGTCAATTGTAAAGAGCAAAAATCGTAACAAAAAATATTTGTAACGGATTAAATCTGTTAGAAAATTGGTGTTATTTATTTTACCAACAAAATTTATAACGGATAAAATTCGTTACAAATTTAATATTTGTAACGGGTTAAATCCGTTACAAAATATTTTGTAACGGATTTGGCATTGGTACACATCTCATATATTAGTAACGAGTATATTAACTTGTAACGGTTTTTATCCATTACAAATATAGAATTTATAACGGATACAAACTATTACAAAATTTGCAACAGATTGGGAGTGTCATATATTTGTAACAAATGTTTTTATTTGTAACGGTTAAAGTCCGTTAGCAATATTATTATTTTTAAATATTAATTTTGCATTAAACAAGGAGATATAAATACACTAGTAAAAACTTGTGCTCAACCAATGGCAATGCAGAACCAATGCCCACATATTTCACTCAAAATATAATTTCAAAACACACGTGACAAAATGAACGAAACTACATTTTAGTGATATTATATCGATTCAAAACTATATTTTATTCATAACCATTAAAGTTCTCAAAACAAAATTTATTACAAGATAAACCATTTAGATTTTAACCTTAAACTTGAAACGAAGTCTAACATCATTAAAGTTCTAAACATATTATTCTCCCAAAAGTATTGTACATGATATTCCTTGCAAAAGTAGACTTCATTCTCCCAAGAGTAATATTGATATTTCCCCATACGAACCTGTTGAACAAACTCAATCTTAGTAAATGTGTAAGCATAAATGAGTAAATAACATAAAAAGACTAGTACATTCATGTGTCATTGATACACATGTAATTTTATTGGGGAGTAATCGATACACAACAAATGGTTATACCCGATGAGAAAGTGATTAGTTTAGATAAGTTACTTTAGTATCAATTGATGTGTTTGTACCTATTTTTAAGTCGTTAGGTTGTTTTCATTTTTTTTTCACCAAACACCCATTTTTAACCCCAAAAGAAGTGTATACTAGTCAATTTGGCCAACTGATAGTTGAATGAGAGCGTGGTTAGTTTAGACAAGTTGCTTTGGTATCATTTGTTGTGTCTGTATCTATTTCTAGGCAGCTAGGTTGTTGTTTTAAGTTCTAACCCCCCAACGCCATATTAACCCCAGAAAGAAGCGTATACTAGTCAATTAGGTCACTCGAGACTCCGACGAGGACATGATTAGTTTGGACAAGTTAATTTGGTATCACTTTATGTATTTGTACATAAATTTAGGTCGTTAGGTTGTTATTTGCAATTTTCACACCCCTCCTTGCCCAACGCCCATTTTAACCGCCCAAAGAAGCGTGTACTAATTAATTAGGCCATCCAAAAGTTTGATGAGGACGCGATTAGTTTAGACAAGTTACTTTGGTATCATTTGATATTTTTATACCTATTTTTAGGGACTACGTAGCCCTTTTAAGCATCCGACCCCCCGGGAATTTTAACCCCCAAAAGAAGCGTATGTTAATTACTTCGGCCAATTGAGAGTATGATGATGACGATTTTAATTTAGAAAAGTTATTTTGATATTAGTTGATATGTTTGTACCTAAATTTAAACTGTTAGGTTGTTGTTTTCAGTTCCCTCACTGCCCGTTTCAACTATAAAACGAAGCGTATACTAGTTAATTAGGTCAATCGAGAGTCCGATAAGGACGCGATTAATGTAAAAAAGTTACTTTGGTATCTCTTAATGTATTTGTACTTAAATTTAGGTTGTTGTTTTAAGTTTTTACCTCCCAATGCCAATTTTTAACCCCAAAATGAATCATATACTAGTCAATCAGGCCAACCGAGAGTCCAATGAGGACGCAACTAGTTTACACGAGTCACCTTGGTATCGTTTGATGTGTTTGTACCTAAATCTAGACCTCTAAGTTGTTGTTTTTTTCAATTTTAACCCCCAAATCCCATTTTAAACTGTAACACCCCGTACTTTTGGGGATAATCAAATTTCATAATTGGGCATAATTTGGAGATTAAGGAAAATTTTTGTGAATAGTAATTTTGGGATTTATGAACATTTGATTGTTACCGGTGTGTGTTTCATTTACTTTTGAGACAAAGTAAATGAACTGGATTATTTTAAATACATGTTGTAGTCGGGTAAAGCGACAAAGGATACATGTGTGTGAATACTTAAATATTATTACGAATGGGAACATTCGGGGTTATTGGCTATCTCTATATGAGATTGGCAATTATAGCCATATATATTTGAGAAATGACGTAGATTATATATACGATGGGATTACAGTATGTATAATATGATACGAATACATATATATCTGTGTGTGATTGGTATGCATGTATCTTAGAGGCTGATTCCATGGACTTTCCTTTGGCGTAGGGTTTCAATAGCCAGATTATATATTTTCTGTAGTGCGATCCAGGGAGGTTGTACGATGTGGGTGAATCCCTTGGCTTGAGGAACAAGGAGAGTATATCCCCAGGTCATATCGTACCGCGTTCGAGTGCGATGTGTGTACTCCACTTGCAGAGGGAACATGACCGCCTCCACCGTCGTGCGTTTGTTTACCATGACCATGAGAGAGTCTGGCTTGTTACTGTGGTATAGTGAGTAAACCCGAATTTTGGATAGGCACTATGAGACTGCATCCTCGAGTTATAGCTCAGTGGGATGGTTATTATACTTGTTGTTATAGTATATTACCTGTGTATGAGAACAAGATATCATATATCTCTAAGTAGTGTAAAAAGAGAAGAATGAACAAGGATTTATTCTCATTCCGGGAGATTTTATCCGGACTTAAATTGTGGTTTGTAAATTAAAGTGGGTATTATATGTATGGATTTATATGAGTATTTATGTATGCGTTATGTGCTAAGGGTCTAATGGATCTCTATGATCAACATTGCCATGTAGTAGTGTATCGGGGGGTTCCTCGTTTGGATTTCGCTTTGGAGACACCCCACACACGAACGTAGCGTAGTGGTGGGAATGGGGAGAAGTTTTGCCCTTAGTACTTGGGTTTTCGAGGATTATTAGAATATGGGTGAAATAGATTAGTTAGTCGGGGTAGATTAACTATGATGTCTAAAACGGATGCGTTAGGTGTGCACTATTAGAAGAGGGGTGAGGGGTATCTCAAGGGAGTGCGATACCAATTTAAATATGAGGTAAAGTATATTTTTTAAAATATAGCATTTATGCACTTGCAAATTATTTTCACAACTCGGGCTTTGACCCGTTTCTATATTTTCCCTCTCTTGCTATATATATGTATTTATATATGTGTCCAAACACAGGGACGCTTGGATGAAGATTCCTTCGAGTCAGACGTCTGTTGCAGCAGCTATGAATGCATGCATGTTTATTATAGACGCTTCTATCGTTGTAATCTAGATAGGAGGTATTGTATAAACATTCGGGCTGATAACCCAAATGCATTTATTTATTCTTTTACTGCCTTTTAATGCGGCATTCGATTCGCTTGTATTATGTTAAATCGAGTGTTCGATTATTTTATTTCATTTAAGTTTCATATATAAATTGTGTGTATGTTTTTAATTGAATGGTTTGTTTAAAAATATTAGTTAAATAAATTTTTGATGCCAGTCTGATAGGTTATTAGTGATTAAATTGGTTTTCGACAGTGATGCTAAGAATGAACCATATGAGACTCCTGTTTTAATTTGGTACAGGATTGATCGCTCGATATTTTACTAGGCGGGGTGTCATCATTAGTATTAGAGCATCAGGTTCTAGTGTCCTTAGGAATCTGTGTGGACGTACTACGCTTTCAACGTTGCTCTCGATTTGATATAGAGCCTTATGATTAGGATTGTTTATTCCTCTTTTGAGGTTTCATTCTCCCGCTATTATTTAAAATTATAGTAAATGTTTTGCGCGCTCGTTCGAGATTCGAGTGCTGATCGAGGAAGGGGGACTAAGGAAGGCCGTTACGAGGGAAGCATGAGGCGTGGCTTAGTTGGAGCTATAAGCTGAAGTCGGGGACGAGGGCCACAGTTGAGGCCACCCCCACCCCCACCCCCTTTGTGGCATTTTTATGAATCGTTGCAACAACTACTAAAGTATAGTAGTTATAATCATCCAAGTACCGTTGTAGTAGAGAGTGGTGCTAAAGTTGAATTACCCAGTGAAGTTAAGTTGAATTGGAAAAAGGTTCAAAAGGTCTTTGATAAGGACCATCCATTGAAGTTTGGGTTGTACGGAGTTAGTGTAACATGACTCCATGGAAGTAGAAGGCTTGGAAGCTTTGGCCTAGAGCAGGGTATGGAAATACCCATATGTGAAAATTCGAGGAAAAATTTTCACTCGTGGGAGCAATATTGAAATGGTGGGAACGATGTTCACCGTGTTCGAGGGAGAAGGATGTTTTGCTTATAGAGAGATCTTACGAATGGTTTTAATCGCGAGTTCCTTTGGTTTATTAGGAATGAAAAGAATGCAGTTTCTGGATTATTCACATAAGGATCGGTCAGAGGCCGACAGTGAATAAAGAGTTATATAGATAGGTGAATTTTGTACCGAATTAAGGTAGGTACAATGAAGAGAAAGTCCTTATAAGGAAAGATAGGCTCACTGGAAAAGTGTTGCTAACACTTATGGAGAATTTGTGTTCGTAGAAACTCATTGGTGGACATCCACCCAGGGAATTCATTAAAATAGGGTTGTTGAGGCCGGTAGTGGAGTTTCCTTTTGACGAAGAAATTAAGGGGACTATGAAGGTGATTGTCAGGATCGAGGCTACAGAGTCCGATATACGGATAACCTTAACATGGTCAGGGTGGCCAGAGATGGGGAAATGTTGTAATGTGGAGTGTACAACCACACGCTTTGATCTTACCCAGTAAGAGTTAAAGGACAAGAGTAGGGTGCTAGACGGGGAACTGATTAAAGTAGTTTTTAGGTTCAGTTAGGACAAGTGTACTATGTCTGAGAACCATTTGGAGCAGTAAGGGAGATTAGCGAAGTTGTTGTTATGACTTTCACCTCAGATGGATGAGGTACATTTGGTGTGACTAGATAGAGTCGCGGTATTTCACTAGCCCTAGATTCGTGTGTGTAATTTGAGCTTTCTGGCGTAGTCAGTAATATTATCCCCGCACTTTTGGGGATAATTAAATTTCATAAGTGGGCGTAAATTGTAGAATAAGGAAAAATTTTATGAATAGTAATTTTGGGATTTATGAACATTTGATTGTTACCGGTGTGTGTTTCATTTACTTTTGAGACTAAGTAAATGAACTGGATTATTTTAAATACATGTCGTAGTCGGTAAAGCGACAAAGGATAATATTTTAATTGGAAAACCCGTATTGAGATGTGTTGGGTTTAATTAGTGAATTATAGTTAAGTGACTCGGATGGAGATTTTGAGTGCGCGGTTGATTTTATAATGGCCGAGATAGTCAGAATAAAGTATCCGGGAGTAATGTTTAAGTTCCGGGGACTTTTGGACTAATAGGGACTCGCAATTAAGTAAACCAGTCATTTTTGGGTTTTAAAGGGATAAACCCTTATTCTTTCCTACATAAGGCAAGAGAGAGTGGTATAAAGGAAAGAAAAAGAGAGAAAGAGAGAGAAGAGGAAAGGGAGAGAGAAGAGAGGAAGAAAAGGGAGATTCCGACCAAACTCCGCAGAATTCGACTCGAGATCGTCGGATTTTATCCACGAGGCAAGTGTTTACTTTCTTTATTTCTTTTAAGCATAAATATCATATTATTGTTGGTAGTGATAAAGTATACAGATTTTTGGGTTGGGTTTCGTGAATCAAACGGTTGTTTCGAAAGATTAAACGGATAAAACTCGAATAATATCCAATTTGTGAAATTTAGGAATTAATTGAAATTAGTAGTTGGTTATGGGTTCTAGGATGATTAAAACCCTTTTTATATGTATAAGTATAGTTGGATGTGATTAAATGAGGTTGGGAGAATAAATAAAAAGCTTGGCGGTGTATTAATGGAGGTTTGGGATTTATGGAGAAGACGATAAATAGTGACCAGCGTCACTTTTGAATCCATTCGGATAGGAAGCGAATCGATTCGGCTCTTGGTCAAAAAAATTAAAATTGTATATTTTTTCGATACGGCCGCATGGGCACCAACCGCGTATTTTTCTGATTTTTTTTGGATTTTTAATGATTTTTCTACGGAAGGCTGTCCGAGATCGAAATCGTTAGTCAGAAATCCAACCTGACCTTAGGAGAAAATTAATTGATGTGTTAGTTAGAAATCAGTGTTAGGATGATGATGGTCATGTTGGTTGAGGTTAGAAATCATAAAATGGAGAATGGGATGATAATTGGGTATTTTAGAGAAGATGAAATCGCTCAAACAGTGCCCTCTGAACAGGGCGAATCGATTCGGGTCTAGACCAAATCGATTCGCATAAGGGGACATGTAAGGTTGCCTCAGGCCGAATCGATTCAGATTAAGACCGAATTGATTCTCCTTTGAGGACTTGCTTGTAGAATGTAACACCCCACATTTTCATGCATTAAATATTTAATTAATTCGGGAATTGAAAATTACTTGTGAGTCGTAATTTAATTGAATTAATTAGGGAAATCTTATTTAAATATTAATCGAGGAATAAATGGTTAATATTTACGGGAAGTTATTTACTAAGTGCATAGTAATTATTTATTTAAGTCATTTCGAGTATTAATGACAGGGTATGCACTTATCTCAACCGGGAGTAGGTATAGACTAAAGGGGTGAGGGGATAAACATTTTTATAAATTAATTCGGATGCCAATTCTGAGTGTACGGTTGAGTTCGGATGGGCCGAGATAGTCAGAAAAGTGTACCCGGGGATAGTAAACGGGTCACGGGGCATTTTTAGACATAGCCGGGCCTACACGGGGACATTTGGGTCACTTGGGCTTGGCCCATTAGGCAAAAAACGGGATTAGGTAAATTAAGGAATTTGGAGGAATGATAAAACGACTGATAAGGTTTTAGAAAAGGCTAAGTGTATTAAGAAACCTAATAGAAGTTAAGGGCAGCTTTGGGATCACTAGAGAGCCAACAAGGATCGTCTTCAACCTTGGAAATTCATCTTCGAATCAGACACCACGAAACCTAAGGCAAGTGGATAACTTGCAATAGTATTAAATCTGTTTTGAAATTCATATTCATGTGATGTGTTTGATCAAAAATTCGTTTTGGGTGTTCATGGCATAAACATGAGGTTTTGGAAAGTAATACTCTGATTTACGAATTTGAATGAGAATTCTGGTAGAAATCTGATATTATAAACTGATATATATCTGGTAGGATGATATCTGGATAATTAGAAACGAATTTGGTGAAGGGATTTGGGATGTAAATGGGTTAAGGGTTAAAGATGAATTTTTCCCCAAATCCAGAAATTGTAGATAATGGACGAATTAATGATGTTGGTGGACATTCTGGAGGTCCCTAATAAGGTTTCTAACATGTATTAATGCTAAGAGGTCTTGAGGTTACTGGTAGAAGGAATTAGGGTTTCAGAAATTTTGTCCATGGCTGATTCTGTCTACGCGAAGAAGACGAAGACCTGTTCGATCGATCGATCGAAGGTCTGGGGTCGATCGATCGAAGGTCGGCAGATTTCGGCAATTCTGCCCAGTTATGTATATAAAAGAAAATTTATATAATAAATCCTAATGTAATTAATTATGGGGAAATTAATACTTGGGTTTAAAACTAATTAATCGTGAGTAAAGTTAATTAGGATTTGAGGAAGTTTTGGGTGACACATCATGATTATAAATTCGAGAGTCAGGAATTTAGACTCGAGTGAGGTTATTTCGGGCTACGAGAGTAAGTCCAAATTTATGGTGGGGGCGACACCAAAGGTGACTAAATTAATTAATGTGCAAATTAATTAATAATTAGGGTTGGACCATAAACTCTTAATAAATTAAATAAGCTTGTGTTACGGATTTAGTACATGGTGTAGCCGGGACGTTTTATATTTATATATATATACGGTGCGTGATAGTATATATATATAGTGTGTGTGCATTAATATCAGAGATTGAATATTACTATTATATACTCTAGTGCTATAGGGGGAGGTTGCGCGTAGTGGATGAATCCCCTAGCTTGAGGAGTAGGGCGAGTATAATCCCAGGTCATAGCATCCGTTATATGGGTGAGGGGCATCTCACTTTCAGGAAAGAAATATGACCGCCTCCAATTCGTATGTTAAACTAAGTTAATGAGCGAATCTAACTTGGATAACTAGGTTACGTGAATACACCTAGTGAGATAGCACTTGGGAAAACATATATTTTGTGAGTATTCTTACTCGGCTGAAAGTTTGTATTAAATGTTATTTCAGTATGTTTGTGAATATTGTAATATGATTAAATATATAATTAGGTAAATAATTATATAGGGGATAATTAATACATAGTGAAAAATGTATTGGGTGTATAACCGGTGTGAATGTTATATGAAATTAAAAGGAGTAATGATTCAATTAAGTTGACGTCTATAATAACTTAAAAATCATGAATTAAGGCATACTCGGTTAGAGTAGGTAACATTCAAGGGTTAAAAAAATAAGCATTGGGTCAAGAGCGTAGGACCTAGTAAATTAAATGGAAGCGTTAGTAGTGAACATTAGAGGAGGGGTGAGGAAGTCCTCAAGAGAGTGCGGCACTAACTAAAATATGAAGAGCATGCATATTTATTTATTACTGCAAGTTAATCATTTGTTAAATGTTTTCAAATGTTTTTGGATACTAACCCTTGCTATAAAATTTTAAAAACCTTTTAGGTGTACAACCACAAGGGCGCCAAGCTTGACTCTATTCCAGGTATCCTTTGCTGCAGCACATGTGGATGTTGCGGGGTTTTGATAGACGCCTCTTTCTTCCATTCTTGTAGAGACTCTCTAGTATTTATCTGAGCTTGTCGCTCACAGTTCATTTATCAGTAGTAGACTTGTTGAGATGTTTTTCTGATATTTACTTGTATTGGATATTTGGACCGATGGTTTATTCGGTTAGGTGTTTTATTTGTGGATGATTACTTTAATCAACTGTGATTGTGTATTGTTGTATGTTCTGCATGAGTTTTATTTTAATAAATTGAAAGATAAAAATTGGCACCAGTCTACTTTTCTCACTTAGGTGGTTAGTAATTTAAAAAAGACGACAGTGATGCTAAGAATGGACCAACTGAGAAACCTTTTCTAACTTGATTTAGGACTGATCACCCGGGATTAATTAGGCGGGGTGTCACATAGAATACTTTCCCAATCGATTCAGATGGAAATCGAATCGATTCGCATTTGGGGCGAACCGATTCGCCTTTGTTGAATTTTGCAGTTTCCTTCTTTGAGTTTAGGGGGAGTTAAATTTCAATTGGAGAAAATTGTGGGGGAGTCTAGATATGATATTAGGACTCCTAGATGATGGTATTGAGGGTGAGTAAACCTTGGAATGAAAGAGAGAACCTTGGATCAGTTTAGTGTAAAATTCGGAGTATGGACTTAGTGAAGGTTTGGGTCAAACAACGTTAGAGAGAGGTCTTCGGCAAGTGTGTATAGAGAATACTTATCGTTTTAGTATTGTAAGTGTGTGAATACTTAAATATTATTACGAATGGGAACATTCGGGGTTATTGGATATCGCTATATGAGATTGGCAATTATAGCCATATATATATTTGAGAAGTGTCGTAGATTATATATACGATGGGATTATAGTATGTATAATACGATACGAATACATATATATCTGTGTGTGATTGGTATACGTGTATCTTAGAGGCTGATTCCACGGGCTTTCCTTTAGCATAGGGTTGAAACAACCAGATTATATATTTTCTCTAGTGCGATCTAGGGAGGTTGCGCGATGTGGGTGAATTCCCTGGCTTGAGGAGCAGGGAGAGTATATCCCCAGGTCATATCGTCCCGCGTTCGAGTGCGATGTGTGTACTCCACTTGCAGAGGGAACATGATCGCCTCCACCGTCGTGTGTTTGTTTACCATGACCATGAGAGAGTCTGGCTTGGTACCGTGGTATAGTGAGTAAACCCGAATTTTGGATAGGCACTATGAGACTGCATCCTTGAGTTATAGCTCGGTGGGATGGTTATTATACTTTTTGTGTATAGTATATTACCTGTGTATAAGAACAAGATATCACATATCTCTAACTAGGTAAAGAGAGAAGAATGAATAAGGATTTATTCTCATTCCGGAAGATTTTATCGGGACTTAAATTGTGATTTGTATATTAAAATGGGTATTATATGTATGGATTTATACGAGTATATATGTATGCGTTATGTGCTGAGGATCCAATGGATCTCGATGATCAACATTGCCAAGTAGTAGTGTATCGGGGGGTCCTTGTTTGGATTTCTCTTTGCGAGACACCCCACGCACGAACGTAGCGTAGTGTTGGGAATGGGGAGAAGTTTAGCCCTTAGTGCTTGGGTTTCGAGGATTATTAGAAGATGGATGAAATAGATTAGTTAGGCAGGGTAGCTTAACTAGGATGTCTAAAACGGATGCGTTAGGTGTGCACTATTAGAAGAGGGGTGAGGGGTATCTCAAGGGAGTGCGATACCAATTTAAATATGAGGTAAAGCATATTTTTTAAAATACAACATTTATGCACTTGAAAATTATTTTCACAACTCGGGCTCTGACCTGTTTCTATATTTTCCCTCTCTTGCTATATATATGTATTTATAGAGGTGTCCATACACAGGGACACTTGGATGTTGATTCCTTCGAGTCAGACGTCTGCTGCAGCAGTTGTGGATGCATGCAGGTTTACTGTAGATGCTTCTATCCTTGTAATCTAGATAGGAGCTACTGTATAAACATTCGGGTCGATAACCCAACTGCATTCATTTATTCTTTTACTGCCTTTTATTGGATTGTATTATGTTAAACCGAGTGTTCGGTTATTTTATTTCATTCAAGTTTGATATATAAACTGTGTGGATGTTTTTAATTGAATGGTTTATTAAAAAGATTAGTTAAATAAAATTTTGACGCCAGTCTAATAGGTTATTAGTAATTAAATTTATTTTCGACAGAACCATATGAAACTCCTGTTTTAATTTGGTACGGGATTGATCGCCCAGTATTTTATTAGGCGGGGTGTCACATAAACCCCAAAAGAAACATACACAAGTCAATTAGGTCAACCTAGAGTCCAATGAAGATGGTGTTAGTTTAGACAACTTACTTTTATATCGCTTGATGTGTTTGTACCTAATTTAGATCGCTAGGGAGTTGTTTTTAGCCCCCCTAGTTTTGACTCCAAAATTAAGGGTATATTAGTCAATTAGGGAAACCACGAATCTGATGAGAACGCGGTTAGTTTAGACAAGTTACTCTGGTATCACTTGAATTGTTTGTACCTAACCTTAGATTGCTAGTTTGTTATTTTCAGTTTTCTCCCCCAATGCCCATTTTTAACCCTAAAAAGAAGGGTATACTATTCAATTAAGCCAACTGAGAGTCCTATAAGGATGCGGTTAGTTTAAACAAGTTACTCTAATATCGCTTAATGTGTTTGTACCTAAACATAGGCCACTAGGTGGTTGTTTTCAGTTTTTGTTCCCCAACACCTATCTTTAACCCCCAAAAAGAAACATATACTAGTCAATTTGGTCAATCGAGAGTCCGATGAGGATGCAGTTAGTTTTGACAAGTTACCTTTGTATCGCTTGATGTGTTTTTACTGATTTCTAGGTCCCTAGGTTGTTGTTTTTAGTTTTCGCCCCCCAACACCCATTTTTAACCCTGAAAAGAAGCGTATACTAATCAATTTGTTCTATTGAGAGTCTGATGAGGACGCGATTAGTTTAGACGTGTTACTTGCGTATCTCTTCATGTTTTTTTATCTATTTTGAGGCAGCTAGGTTGTTGTTTTCAGTTTTTTCCCTCCAACGCCTATTTTTAACCCAAAAAGAAGTGTATGCTAGTCAATTTGGCCAATCGAGAGCTCGATGAGGACATCATTAGTTTAGACAAGTTACTATGATTTCTCTTGGCATGATTATGTCTATTTTTAGGCTGCCGGGTTGTTGTTTTCAATTTTTGCCCCCCAATGCCCATTTTTAACCCAAAAAAGAAGCGTATACTAGTAAATTTGGCTAATCGAGGGTCTAATGAGGACACAATTATTTTAAACAAGATACTTTGGTATCTCTTGATGTGTTTTTACGTAAATCTAGATATCTAGATTGTTGTTTTAATTTTTCACCCCCAACTCCCATTTTTAACCCCCAAAAGAAGTATAATTGTCAATTAGGTCAACCAAGAGTTCGATGAGGATGCGTTTATTTTAAACAAGTTGTTTATCTATATATATACGGTCAGGCTCCCGTGTGGATTTAAATATGTGGATAGAATACATATTAGCTATCTTCCAAAAAGGTCTTTGGATTTCATTTGTCGTTTATGGACCGTTAGGGACCACTTTATTTTTCTAAGGTTTCTGGGAATATAAATTTCTACCCCGATAATTTCTAGAGTATTTTAAGCTTATTTTAAAGTGTAATTAATCTGGAATAAGGAATGGTTCCGGGCTCCCTCTTAATATTTCTCCGTCACTATTGCAATGTATTTCAGAACAGTGGAGATTATCTACATAAATATTTTCCTCAGAGTGTCTACATATTTCAAGAGGTTTTGAAGGAAAATAATCTAGCCTTAAGCACCTTATGCGGTATTGAGTTTTTATATGTCTTCTCTCTTTATATATCCCATTCATAATATAAATTATGTCATTTTGTATAAATTCGTCTAAATCACTGTCACCGTAGGATGATAAAATCTTCTATATGTTCTAGGTGAAGCTATTTGATAGAAATGACTTTTGCCTGTATTTTTTTCTTTTGTCGTTGCTTGAAAATTCCTTCTAATCAAAACCTCAATTACCTACAAAAACATATAAACTCAAGTGTAGAGGCAAGTAAGGGTATCAATCTACTTCCAAGGGGGTAAGCTAGAGACAAATTCAATTGTAATTCACTTTTTATTTTATTTTTGTGCTTTTTCACTTTTCTAATTTTTTTAGCTTTTTCAATATTAAAACAATAGGGTGAGGTGAGGTTTTAAACTAAACTAAACTAAATATGATATGATAATAACTAACTAGAAAATGACTAAAATGGAAAATAAAGTCTAACACTAAAATAAGAGATAAAGTGAGGTAAATAATTGTGAGAACAATCAAGGAGTGAGATTACACCACAAATTTTAGTTATTATAATTAATTAATTTAATTAATTGAATTCTCCCAAATTAATATCAAAATTACAAACCAACTCTCGTTGCAAGTGTAATTATAATAGTAATATTTTAAAAAATTAAGTTTAACACCCCACAACTCTAGAAAAATAGATCTACACTCCTTTTAATTAATCACCCGCTAGGATCGATCAATTAAAATTTATGTAAATTTTAGAAAATAAATTTAGAGTTGAAATTCAAGTTATAATACCCCACTTAAGAAACCCATATCTCTAGTTCGAATCTAAAATGGGTATTATAATTAGAATTTTGATTTTCGAGAGAAAATCATTTACCCTCTCTCGAGGCGTAAATTTAAGGGCGAGGAATCAAAAGTAACATTCAAAGGGACTTTTCAAGTAATTAAACTAATAAAAATAAAACAACATCAAATAAAGGTTTTACCCCACCCCTTGAAAGGGGTTTTAGCCTAACATGATATGAAACATGACAAATTAATAATCAAGGCTACTAAAATAAAATATAAGGGCATAGAACAGGCAAACCAAATCTCTTTGAGAAAGTTAAACTCTACTCTTTCAAATTGAAGCATACAATCCCTCCAATTGAGTATCCAAATGATTTGAAATTAAATATCCACTCAATTAAATCTCTTACAATATTTAATCTCACAAATATCTAAAAAAAAATGAAAATAAAACTATTTACAAATATTTCTACCTAATTTATTCTAACCTAACTCTCTACTTTTCTATAGAATTTTCTCTCTCTATTTGATGATGAGTCTCCCCTTTGAATTGGGGTCTTGAGTCTTATTTTATAGTAGATGCATGGCATACATGGGGCTAAGGGGTATTTTGGGTAAATGGCTAAGGGGTGAATGTGGATATGGTGTGAGGTCATGTCAATGAGGGGATAAGTGGGTGAGTGCATAGGAATAAAAATCTGATTTAGTTATGAGGGTATTTGGGGTTTTGGGGTAAAAGAGTAGGTTGGGGGTATAATAGGGAAAAAGGGGTAAAAGGTATTAAACATGTGGAATTTTGATTTGGTCTTTTTTTTGGCTTGGGTTTGGTTTTGTTCAAGGTCTTGGATATGGGTTAAAGTTGGACATGGGTTTTGTTGGCCTTTTGAGGAAATGGGTATGAGGTTGAAGAGGGTTGTATGGAGTGAACTCGGGTTTGAGGCAAGGTCAAAAATGGAGGTCGGGTTGGTTCGTTAGAATGGAGCTGGGGGTGTTGCTGGTGAGCGGGTACGGAGGCTGGCCGGCGGGATTATCGACCGGAGCCATGTCTGGCAGCGGGTTGGAGCTGCCCGAGTAGGTGGCTAGTTCGAAGCGGGTCAGTTAAAGGAGGTCCGACTGGGGGTATCGTCGGTGACCGGTGGCGTCGCAAGCGGGGTTCAAGGGGATTCAGGGACGATGATTTGGAGATCCGGCTGGGGTAGGGGCATAGGCGGGTCGAGAGTGAGGGAGAGAGGCCGGAGGTGGCCGGCGGGTGATTTGGATCCCGGCCGGAGTGGTTATGTTGGTTTAATGGTGGAGAGAGGTCTGAAAGGTTTGTGGTTATGGAGGTATTTGAGAGGAGAGAGAGTGAGTGGGTGTTGTGTTGAAGATGGGGGTGAGGTTAGTTTTAGGTGTATGTGAGTGTGTATGGGATTTGTGTGTGTGTGTGTGTGTGTGTGTTAGTTTGGATCCTTAAAAATAAAACTAAAACTAACTAATAAAAATGAAACTATTAAAACTAAAAAATCTAAAAATTAAATTCCTATTCTAAAAATAAAATAAAGAATCAAATAAAAATAAAACTAGAAAGAAATAAAAAATAAAAATAAAAATAAAATCTAATAAAACTAAAACTAAAACTAAAATCCTAAATAAATGTAAAATCAAATAAAACTAATAAATGAAATCCTAAAAAATCTAATCCTAATAAAATAAGATAAAATAAAATAAAAATTAAAACTAAAAACTAAAAACTGAATAAAATCAAAATAAAATAAAATTAATAGAAAATAGAACCTAAAAATTCTAAAATAATCCTAAAGTTAAAATGACTCAAACTAAAAATCTAAAAAAATAATAAAAGGGCACAAACTAACACACACGGGCTTCAGGGTAGGTTTATGCTAGGTTTAGGGTAGGTTAGGATTGCGGGATAAGGGTTAATTAACTCCATATTTTGCACAATTGCCTTGAAATACGCATTTGAACACTGCAACGTGCATTCGACCTACAAAATAAACATTTAAGCACATAAGACCCAAATTGTCGAGAATTAGCAACTAAAGTACGTCTATTCGGGGTATAAATTGTACAGTTTTGGGTGCTTATCACACCACCCCCAAACAGAGCGTTGCTAGTCCTCGAGCAATAAGATAGAGAGAAAGAGAAAGATAAGAAACCAAAAGTTTACCACTTTCGCGGGCACTTGCGATTGCACTTAGCATGTGCAACAAGCCTTTAAATCTATAGGTTGCCCTACAGGAAGAGTTGTGGCTCGTGAAGGTTTGCAGGGAATATACCCACAAAATTCTTTATTTGCAAAAAGGCAGTCAATCTCTTATTAGACATAGAATAATCGCACAATCCATCATGATATAAATGATTTCAGAAATACAAGCTAGATTTTGTAAAAAGATTAAGCTAAGTAAATACTCAAGGCACATTCTTCCTAGAACTCAACGTGTGTATTGTGAATCAGTCAAAATGGGTCGAAAATCATAAGAGTAATTCCTAGATTGCCTTTTCGGAATCAACGCTTCAACTTCAAATCTCACGGATATATCTCTCTCAAACGAACTCTCGAGATTTGGGTTAGTGTATCGTTCTTGTGTGTGAAGAGGTGAGTAAATGTAAGCAAGTTCAAACGTCTCACACACACATAAGAAAGAACGAACAATTAGAAAGAAAAATGATCTCATGAAAGAAATTCTAATCACTATAGTGAGAACGTTGAGTTATTCACCACGTCGATTTTCATTTGCCCGAACACCTAGGGGAACATGAATTTTTATGGGTGAGGGGAAATGAAATGGGATGAGAAAGTTATGATAGGTAGGATGGATGGGATAAGGTAGGTAGGATAGTGATATGATGGATAGATGATGAATATATGATGGATGAGCGAGAAGAGTGTATACACTATAGGCAAAAATGTCTTTATTACACAAAAATTAACTACAAATCTCTTTTTCTTTTCTTTTCTTTTTCTTTCGATTTTTCTTTTCTTTTTCTTTTTCTCTATTTCTTTTTTTTCTCCCTATTTTTCTTTTTTCTTTTTTTTTGTTTTTCTCCCTCTTTTTAAACCAACAATGAAGACATTTACATTTGAAATCACACTCTTTTTCTCAGTATGATGGTGATATAAATGGAGCTGATAGGTGATGGTGTGGGGAATATATGATGTGGGGAATATGAAAAAGCATGGAATGTAATGGGAATATGATATGGGGAAAAGTGGTAGGTGTATGGATGAAAATCCTAGTGATCGGGACAAATCTCAAGACACGCATTCCTTACAACTCGAAAAAGATGTCATTCTCAGTGATCAAGCCAAAAATGAAGAATAATGAGATCATACAACAATTAAAGTGCGGACCCAAACGAAGTTGAATCAACTTGTGACTCGGAGATTGCGTAAAACTCTCAAAAATGGTGAAAGGCACAAATCTCACGGGCTAAAGTCTCTACTAGTGATCCTTAAGGTTCTCTTTAGAATTGTAGTACTCCTCAACTCTAAATCGTAGTGACGTGATAAGTGCGCAAATTTTGTTGAGTCTAGAAATTCATGGTGCAAAATGCCTTGATACATATTGCATAAGCTATTAGAAAAATATAAATCCTTTAGCTCGATTCCTAGACTTAAAAAGATGGATGATTGAAAATTCACATCAATGAGTGAGATGAAAGAAACTGTAAGAAATTTTAAAAATCAAGTTCAAAAATCAAAAAAATTCAAAAGAGGTACGATTTTGATAAAATTCCCCACCCCCAAACAAAAAGGAACATCGTCCTCGATGTTAAATAAAATGATTTTTTAAATTGATAGCATAAGGTAGGAAAGAGATTACCAGAATGAACCACTAATGAAGTGGACATGTGAAGCGAAGAATAAACCTGAATAAATAATAAGAGGAAAATGTGTACAAGTCTATAAGCATGGGAAGCATAGAGTGATGTGAAACACCACCCCCAAACAGGATGGGACTAGTACAAGAAACGCGGGTTGCCTCCTGGTGGCGCTAAGTTTAATGTCTTCATCCAGACCAAACCATTCTCACCCTAAAGATAAGATCTATGAAAGCGCGGGGCGACAGAAAAATTGGGTGATGAGAATCATCCCCAAAGAAGACTGAAGCGCCAGTCTTGTTGAATAGAGGCTAAAACAGGTCAATGCACTTGAATGGCAAAGTGCATCACACGATGAAAAGCATCGGTGGACCATGGGAGGGCGGGTATTAGGGTAAGGGTGAGGGTGGAAAGGGTGAAGAGGTATCGGCCACAGGCCTTGTTGATCTTAAAGGTGAGGGCAACAAGGGCCCTATAAGCATGGTGCTGGTGAGGAAGGAAATATGGTGGGGAAAGTGGAATGGGTGAAGAGGTATTGGACACGGGCCCTATAAGCATTGTACAGTTTTGGGTGCTTATCACTATTTCTATGAATTTAAGGAGTGGATAAATTTCTCCTGATCTAGTTAAGGTGTCTTTAGTCTTTAGCTAACCTGTTGCGTCTAATATATTTTAATACGTCTATAGTATCTTTAAGTATTCTAGTATATTCTTGGTATTTTTCTAGTTTTGAAAGTTCTTCTGCAAATTCTACAATTCTTAAGTCTTGTTTGAAGTGATTACGGATCTATATTCTAAGTATATCTATTTTAGGTACTTCTTGTACTAACCACTCAATAATCTGGTCTATATATTTGTAATTACCTCCTACGTATATTAAGCAGTGTCTATAAGTAGTTTTTCTTTTGAGTCTGTGAGAGTCCACTCTTGGGTTTCTCTTGTTAAGTCTGGATTTGTTTCATTAACAAACGCTAAAAAGTTTGTAGTCATCTGAAGTCTCATGAAAGTATTTTAGATTTTAACAATAATATTTGAAATAACTAGAGGTTTGGTTCGACTTAATACCTTCCTTCTGGTATGAAATTCCTTTATCGTCTTTCCTTCGTCTCTTCAGTTTGTTACTATTCTTCCCTAGTTTGTGCCTCCTGCAACTCTCTCTTTACGTGTCACACCTCAATCCACTAGTTTGGCATTAAACCCATTTCCTGCCTGTAAGCCACCACGCCTAACGTCCACCTAGCTGGCTCACGCCAAATCGCCACCTGACGGCGGTTCAACAGTATAACACCTACGTTCTACACCAGAGGTTCCACACAATAGTCCTCTATGAACAGAAAGTTGGTTACGTTTGTGTAAGGACATTATTTTATAAGTCCGTTATCAATTTAGTATATCGTATACCGCTACACCGTCGAAGAGCATTCAAGAACATTCAAGCATCAAAGATGGATCCGATTATCAAGTTCTTAATCAAAAAGACTCCGCGAAGTTTACTTTGGTAAGGTTATGTTTTTAATACCTTAACTTTCCACTTAGAGCTTTTGGGATATTTTAAGCGGACTTTTTCGTCAAAATTTGAAAATGAGTATTTTTTCTAAGTATTGGAGCGGACATTGAAATAATATTTTTTTGACGCAACAATCGTTCAAATGACATAGCACTGTCATTCGAACGAGATAAGCATGTCGCGCGATCTCGTTCGAGCGACACGTGTCCTTCGTTCGAGCGACATGCTTATCTCGTTCGAACGAGCTCTAATACCGAGGCGGTGTGTTTTTGTATAAATACTCATTAAATGGTTTCATTTTCATTAAGAAGTCCCAGCATTTTGAAATACAAAAAACTGCGAAACTACAGAATCCTTTTGACTTCTTCTTTTAGGGTTTAATCCTTTTTTTTTTCAATTCACAAAAATCCCATATGCTTTGATGAATTGTTTTGGTGTTGAAGAACACACTTTTGCTTTTGTTTACCTTTGTGGGGAGAACTCTACAACCGAAGAGCTACGTGATATTGTGGAGGGAGTCCTTATAAAGTTCACACTTGTGGAGAATCCGTTTCTTTTTCATTGCTGACCATCTGGAGTTCTTGTGGGAGATTCCAGCCGACGACATTTCTAGTCGTTTCTTTAAAGGTTTGACGAAGATACTTTGCGTTACACTTGTGGGCGATTATCAGGTTGTATGTAAGTCAATGATCTTGTGAATTCTTCAAAGTTCTAGAAATAAAAGGTTTTGCCCTTTGGGGATTTTTTCCTTAACTTTGTGCCGCATGCTTTATCTATTTATGGTTTGACACACGCACACATGTTGTTGCATGTTTAGGGGCTGAATTGATTTGGTTTATTTAGACTCTAATTAAATAAGTGCGCCAAAGTAGAAATTTGCAAATTTAATCAATTATCACACCGACATGTTTTTACAAATTGGTATGAGAGCGGGTTACACTATTTTATTGTGTATTCCTATTTTCCGCAAAATTTGTGTGATATAAATTTTTTTTAAATCAGTTTTGTGAAAAATCGCAATTTTTCCAATGGAGCACTTATGTAATCGGATGCCCCCCTTTGATGATAAGAGTCAAAGTTTTAATGATTTAAATAGTTTGAATTTGACGTTTGCGAAAAGAATTAAAATATTGGAAAAAGAAAATTCTCGTTTTAAATTCGCGATGGATATTTTGCAAACGGTTCAAATTCAAAGAGATTTTTATCGTGAGAAACTTGTTTCCTTGGACCATGACTTTGTTGATTTAAAATTGTCCAAGAAGGAGAGTGATGATAGGGTCCTATTTTTAGAAAAATAATTGGAGGACCTTAAAAATTCGATGGTTTGTATTTATGCCAAAGAGGATAAAAATATTTTAGTCAATGAGTTTGTGGCACGTGAAGAGACTCTTAGGGAAAAGTTTTCTTTAATTGAGGGAGAGAGATATCCTTTTAGGAATTTTTGATAATTTGAAAAAGGAGTCCCTTAAATTGGAAGAGTCTAATTCTTCGCTTGAGTAAAAAATTTTGAAGTTAAAAAATGATTTGACAGACTCGAGTAGGTTTGATAGTGATGGTAATGGCTCGTTTTGTTCTCATGCTTCCAGTGCTAAAGCCAAAACCATTATTTGTTTTAGAGGGTCAATAAATTTCAAGGATGTTAAAAAAGGTCAACCCATAGGTGTCGTTACACCCGTTTACACATGTTCATATTGTGGTAGGAAAGGTTACCTTAGGCCTTTTTGTTTTATTCTTGGAAAATGTCCTAGGAAGTTTATGTCTAGTGTTCCCTTGGTTCCTAAATCCCCCACACGACGTTTCACATCTATTTGGGTTAGGAAATCACTTTTAGAGGCACTAGATTTTAGACAAGTTGATTCCCGTTTGCTTGCACATGATTCTTCTCTTGCCATATCACATAGATGATTGTGTTCGCATGTTTGTCATACGTTAGTTTTTGTTTCCTGATATTTATGTTTGCTAGCGTTGTGACTTGTACTTTTTGTATAGATTTTTGTTTTAGAAAATTTTGAAAAATACAAAAAGATTTTATTTTGATAAATTTTTTTGAAAAATCCAAAAAGAGTTTTGTATTTTATTTGCATCTTTATGGATGAACACTTAGGATGATCGGGTCACAACATCATTCCATTTTTCATGTGACTATTTGATAGTGCTTTGAGATAATATGTCAATTCATCCTTGTGCTTTATAATGTATGGAGTCATTAAGATGTAATTAAGTGTTACTTCCTACATGTTTGACTCATGATTTCCTTTGTTGGACACATGCACGGATTTGTTTGATTATTGTGCTTGTCTTATCACATGTTGGTTGGGTATTTTCACTTCAATCATGTCCTTAAAACGAACCAAGCGCGATAAAACTTGATAAGAAATTTGTGCATGTAAGAGCCGTTTGTGTGCTTTATTTTGAAATGGTGAAGGGCTACGAAAGGTTCTTATCTATCCTTTGCGATTAAGCCACCATTTAAATTGGACCAAAAAATTGAGAAATTTTATTATTCGGGGTCCAAAGAGGTTTAAAAGATCCCGAAAAAATTTAAAGGCAATAAAAAGAAATTCGTGCCGATTATGGGCCAATTAGGTTTTTGCACCAATTCTCCAAAGTTTGAGAATTTAGTTTATACACCTCTAAAAGAAAATATATATGAGGGAGTTTGGTTGGAGAATTAAAATGGTTTTGCACGTCCTTGAAAGTATTGAAAAAGCGTTAAATAGTTTTGGACATTATTGGTGGGGAAATCACTTTGACTTTGATTTGTTGATTTACATAAGACGATGTCATCTAAATTCAACAATTTTTTACACCTAAGGATACTTTTGATGCTCATTCGTTAGGCGTACACGTATGCATCATGAACATATGATTGATTGAGTTGATTTACCTATCGAATGTGTTCACACCCATACATTCCATTTCCATGGCTTAGTTGTTTTAGTTTAAATCCATGGTGTGATTTTTGGTATCTTTTTTTGTATGAAAATTTTGAAAAATCAAAAATAGTTTGAGAAAATTTTGAGATACTCCTTTGTATGCGCGTAGTTTGATTCATGTTTTCTATGCATATGTTTCGTGACACTCCATGTTTTGATTATTTCTTCTTATCTGTCTATTTGGGGACATCATAGAAAGGGGGAGAAAGAATTATCATGTTAAGGGGGAGTTTTTGCCTTATGGGGGAGATTTGATTTATTAATGATTTATTCTTATATCATTTCAAACTCGATACGTCACGAAGGTTTTTGCATAACATTTCAAACTCGATGCGTCACGAAGGTTTTTGCTTTGTCTCATGTGTGTAGGTACAAAGATTGATGATCCTTATGTTGCACACCCTGATGAGAAAAGCTTTGAGATTTGATGAAGAATTTTTGAAGAATAGTTTAAGATCTTGCAAATTTATTCAATAGGAGGGTACATTTGTTTAGGCATTTTGGTTTTTGATAATTCGGATGTTTTTATGTATGTTCCGGCATAGACATAGGGGGAGATTTGTAAGGACATTATTTTATAAGTCTGTTATCAATTTAGTATGTCGTATACCGCTACACCGTCGAAGAACATTCAAGCATCAAAGACGGATCCGATTATCAAGTTCTTCATCAAAAAGACTCCGCGAAGTTTACTTTGGTAAGGTTATGTTTTTAATACCTTAACTTTCCACTTAGAGCTTTTGGGATATTTTTATAAAATATTTTCCAAGTGTTGGAGCGGACTTTTTCGTCAAAATTTGAGAATGAGTATTTTTTCTAAGTATTCAAGCAGACATTAAAATAATATTTTTTTGACGCAACAATCGTTCAAACGACATAGCACTTTCGTTCAAACGACATAAGCATATCACGCGATCTCGTTCGAGCGACACGTGTCCTTCGTTCGAGCAACATGCTTATCTCGTTCGAATGAGCTCAAATACCGAGACGGTACATTTTTTTATAAATACTCATTAAATAGTTTCGTTTTTATTAAGAAGTCCCAGCGTTTTGAAAGACAGAAAACTGCGAAACTGCAGAATCCTTTTGACTTCTTCTTTTAGGGTTTAATCCCTTTTTTTGTTTTCAATTCACAAAAATCCCATATGCTTTAGTGAATTGTTTTGGTGTTGAAGAACACACTTTTTCTTTTGTTTACCTTTGTGGGGAGAACTCTACAATCGGAGAGGTACGTGCTATTGTGGAGGGAGTCCTTATAAAGTTCACACTTGTGGAGAAGCCGTTTCTTCTTCATTGCTGACCATCTGGAGTTCTTACGGGAGATTCCATTCGACGATATTTCTAGCCGTTACTTTGAAGGTTTGACGAAGACACCATGCGTTAAACTTGTGGGCGATTATCAGGTTGTATGTAAGTCAATGGTCTTGTGAATTCTTCAAAGTTCTAGAAATAAAAGGTTTTGCCCTTCGAGGATTTTTTCCTTAACTTTGTGTCGCATTCTTTATCTATTTATGGTTTGACACATGCACAAACGTTGTTGCATGTTTAGGCGCTGAATTGATTTGGTTTATTTAGACTGTAATTAAATAAGTGTGCCAAAGTAGAAATTTGCGAATTTAATCAATTATCACACCGACACGTTATTACAGTTTGGAGAATAATAACAACTTGACATAAGAGATTTCTAGAAAAAAAATACTTTTATTGCATAACATAAGTAAATACAACTCTCCCCTCTACCCTAACTATGAGAGGTTTACTCACTCATATACATATTAGACTCTCTCTTACTTATTGAGCTCTTTCACTCTGATTTTCTATATCTCTCTTATTTCCTATATTTTCAGATATCCTTATTCATACTGGACGTTTCCTTTTATAATCACAAGGGCACATACAATTGAATGGCAACCGATCTCTCAAAATTTAACCAATGAAAACATCACACATTATAAAAGCTTACAACTATTTTCTTTACATAAAGTAAATTTAACATCTTTCAATTATTCTAGCAGGTCTTTATCTGAGTCTAAAGTTGTTTTGTCGTCTAGCAATAATTTTGAACAGATCTTTTCTTTTAAAAAGGGTATAAATAATTGATGGTCTAAATAATAGCATCTTTCGTCTTTAATAATTCGTTGAGTAAGGTGGGGGCCTTCTCTGTCTCGTCTGTTTCTTTCGTTGTCTTTGCTTTGTCTTTATCTGGTAGAGTATTATTGTTGAAGTATTCATTAATGAATCCCACCACTCTAATGCTGGCTGGCAAAGCTATCTCTACCATTTATTTGGATTCCTTTTGTATCCTTCCATTGAATGGCTCATCTGCTTGGATGATTTGGTCTTCCTTATGGTACACAGTGTACCATCTTTATTGAATTGTCAATAATTTCATTATTTCTATTGTTTCCATAGCTTTGGCAATCTATAGTTTGGACTTGTTAACATTGAGGTCTTTAGTTTTGTCTTCAAATGGAATCTCAACATCTTCAAATGAATAAATGGATAATCTAAGCAATCTAAATCCTTAAACTCTCATTCCTCTATAGGAACTTGGAGCTATCTAGTAAATTTAATATGGGAAGAAAATATTCTAACTTCTTTGTATACTCATGGACTATTTTTTCAAGAGTAATAGAGTTTTCTACAGTCTGTAACTAGACGACTCCAATGAACCCATGGTCTGCCAAAGTTATCTGTGCCATATCTGCTTTTCTAAAAAGATAAATTTTTGGAATGTCTTTGGAGAAACCCCTAATCATTAACGCATCTCCATTAATCTAAGATAATAACATATTGAAATGTTCAATAATGCTATCACCCTCTTTTTGATAGTCTTCTGAAAATAAAAGATTATCATGACCAAATGGTATAATAATCTTAGTCTTAAAATTCTTTTACTGATAATAAAAATTATCAATTGGTCTAGTTCTGGAGGATTCTCTAAGAGTCTGAGCATATGTTTGAGTCTGTGGTCTAGAAGTAGAAGTACTACTGAGTTGAGTCACTGCAAGTCTTTAAAGTCTCATGAATTTGGCAACAACTACCAAATTCAGTTTGAATTCTACCCATAGCTTGTTCTTTACATTCTACCATAGGGCGTCTATTAGAGTATTTTCGTCATCTCACATCTAAATTTTATCAAGTCTGGGTATCTTTGCTCTGGTTTATATTGGGGAAAATACATTTTCATAATAAGTCTATTTTGGGAAATATTTTCATCTCTAGATTTTTCGGGAGGAACTAGAATATCGTCAACACAAAATAAACATTTGAGAGTCTTGAATATGAGTTTGTCTTTGCGTTATACCAGCATTTGGTCTTATGCGTCTAAGATAGTTTGCAATGTCTTCTTTGTTTAGTCTATTCACTCCAGAGGAAGTCATGATGTCTAAGTCTTCTGTTTGCATCATAAAACAAGAGATAACATTACTGTTAGTAACCATAGGTTCGTTAGATATGATGTTTGGAATGGTATTTTTGCTTCCCTTAATATGTATAACAGAGAAGTCATAACCATTAAGCAATTGTTTCTATCTAATAATTCCATTAGTCCTTGATTTGGATAAGTCTAAGTCTTTAAATTTTACTGCATAAAAGGAATCAGTATAAATATTTAAATGTTTAGGTCTGAGAAACAACATATATTTCTCTACAGCCCTTACTATGGCTAAAACTTCTTTCTCATGGGTTGTATATCTTGTTTCTGGATCAGTAAAAGTTCCAAAACTATATCTACAAAGTTTTTTCTTTTTAGTCTGATGATCAATCGCAAAGTATACTGCTCCCCATTATTTATCAGAGGCATCCGTTTCTATTATAAACTAGTCTTCAGGATTAGGCAGTTCA
This sequence comes from Sambucus nigra, assembly GCA_949130495.1. NCBI lineage: Eukaryota > Viridiplantae > Streptophyta > Magnoliopsida > Dipsacales > Adoxaceae > Sambucus > Sambucus nigra. Next base: position 657,082,387 of record OX422213.1, on the reverse strand, counting down.
AGTGAAGGAATATTCTTGACTGCTTCTTTGATTTGTCTTATAACTTCAAAATATCTTTTATCCATTTAAAAGGATTAGTTTTATCAGTTCCTTTTAATTTGAAAGTTAATCTTTGTCTTTTTTAGAGGTGGCACTTCTGGTTATTCGTGTAATTTTTGGGTCGTATTAATTTTGATTTGAATATAAGTTTCGGGTACTCTTAAATCTATACAAGATAATCAGGTCATTTCGGGTTACTACCATAAACGGGTTATCGTGTCAAAAATTGCCAGCTCTAGTCTTTTTGAGGTTAGGTTCTTAATAAAGCTGCAAGACAATTTCGCAATCCTAAAAACGATTGTAATTGTTTTTTTAACTTTGAGTTGGTCTGGAAATTCAAGAATCGTTTTGGTTATGTGTTTTGCTAAAGATATTTTTCCTTTATCGATATGCATTACCACAAAGTCTATTTCAATCTGAAGTAATTGCATTTTCTTTTCAAAAATTACAATCCCATGTTTATCTAATTCTAGAATAATCTTTTTAAGATGGTCTACATATTCTATCTCAGTTTTGCTGGCTATTAGAATTTCATTTATGTAAACAAGAAAAAATATGAATAAGGTCTAAAAATATTATCCATAAGTCTTTGGTATACTAGAAGGGTATTCAAATATTCAAATGACATTACTAACGATTCATATTTTCCTTGGGGCACACTAAAGGTTGTCCAAGTTATACTATCTGAATGCATCTTTATTTTCCAGAAACCTGATTTACAATAAAACTTGCTGAAAATAATTATGTCTTCAATCAAACTGATTAGATTATTCTTATCTGGTATCTTATAAGAATCAAATTCACAATTCTTATTAAAGTTTCTATAGTCTATGATCAAACGTCTTTTCTCTCTCTTTCGTTCAGACTCATCTTTCATGTAGAAGGCAAGGCTATTATGTCTACTTTTTATTTTTCTAACAATGCCTACCTTAAGCATTTCATCTATATCTTTTTTGAATTCTTCTATATCTTCCTGTGAATAGCCTTTCTTATAGGTTCCACCATTAATAGTGGCATCTGGGTTAATAGGGATGATTTCACAATAACTTTGATCATTGTCCCAGTTAGCAATGGGATTTTCTCCTAAGGTAGGCTCTAATAATTGCCTAATCTTTTTTTTTCTGCTTCTATATCCTTTTTCTTTTATTTGGATATAGCTTGGACCCTTAATAAGGTTTGTTAGGATTAATTTAAAATGTCTTGTTTTATAAGCGTTATTTGCTTATAACATTTTTGGTCTGGACACTTACACTCTTTTTTTAAGGGTTTAGTTATTTCTAGGGATTCTTGTTGTTTTATATGTATAGGTATACCATGCTCAGTTGAAGAACTCATATGATAGTTGTCTATAATTACATTTGACCTGCATAAGGTCACAGGCAGTCTTGTGATCAATAAGATGACCATTAATGTTTAATTCCTCTTTATCAGTAAGTAATATCTTATCAGTATACTGAGCATAAGGATGGTATTTACTAATAAATTCGTGTACTAAAATAATGTTTCCTGTGAAACTAGGATGGGGATCCATAATCCAAAACCGATGATTTATAGTTTTGTTCGTCTGATTTTCTAATTTGAAATAAATAGGAATAGTCTGAACATATAAGGTAAATGGTTCTCCATTAGCTACCTTACCATGGATCTTTTAATTGCTATCTAGAAAATATTCTTCAGGGAAGGCATTAACCGTATGAATACTCTGAGAGGATCATGTATCTATAAAAGCTGAAAGTCTTTTAGGATAATCTTTGTGTTGTATGAATAATTCTACAAAACAAGCATTAAGTTTAGTAGAAATTCCTAAATTATTCTTTTCTAGTATATATATTCCTATTTGAGTTTTTTTCTAAAATATTTGTTGATGTTAAATGTTTTGTACTACTATTAGAGCAGTTTTCTTCTAAATCGTAGGAAATTCCATTTTTCTTTAAGTCTTCATTTTCTTGTAATCTTTTGGCTACATTTCTATCAATGTCTTGATAATATGTTGTAATATCTTGGTCTATTTGAGCATCATACTGGGCAGTATAAATTGCTTTAAATCTAGTTCTTTAACAGTTTTCATGGTAGTGTAATTGACAAATAACATAAACAATAAATAATTATGTTTATATAGTCTCAAAACATTATACACATCTAAAGTCTTTCTTGCTACATTTCATTTGAAATGTTCAATAATGTTTTTCATCATAGTAACATCTAAGTATATATGTTAATAACTCATGATTACTAACTGTCCATCTTTTCTTAAAAAAGGGGCTTAACATACATTTATACCGAGATCTTTCCAAATATATATAATCATCTTCTTGATAAGTTTGCATCATATATAAATATAGAGTGTCTTGATAGTCTTCATACTCATCAGTATTACTATTATAGTCTTACGAATCACTATCTATGTATGCATTATAGATACTAGTATTATCATAATTTATATGTCTGATATTTTTATAGAATATAGAATATCTAATTCTTTTTGATCTGTGAAGTCTAGTATTGTATTAATACTCTTAATACCTTCCTTATCTTTTTTGTTAGGACATTACTTAGAAAAGTATCCTTCTTTGACGCAAGTCCAACATTCTTTGGTAGCAGTCTTAGATTGATCTGGTTCTTTTTCCTTCCTATAATTAGGAACCTTCTTATGTTTATCAATACTTTTCTTAAAATATCTTCTTTGCTTAAATATATTTTTCTTAGCTCTGAAATTCCTTTCTCTAAAGGTAGTAAATGGCCTGAATTTATATTTTTTTGGAAAACCTAAAGGCCTGGCCTTAAACTTATTTTGTTTCCAATTTATCTTATTCTTTTTTAATTTCTTATCTTTAGATTCACTACCACAACCCCATTGGATTAGAAAAATGTCTCTTTCGTCTGTAATTGGAGGAAATCGTTTGAAGTTTCTTCAATAATTTTCCTTGAGTTATATCTTGTCTTTTAGATATGATATAGTCTTTGGCAAAATTGATTCTTTCACCAAGGGAGTTATTCTTAACTACAGCAACTCCTGGACAATTCTTGTATTCGTTAATTAGGATTTGTCCAATAGCTAGTATTTTTCTAAAATATTCATCTTTTAAGGTTTCACCAAATTCTTTAATTTGGTAATATAGTTGTTCATAATTATTGTTATATTCATTAACCTTGTCTAGTTTGCAAATACTAATTAGAGCTAACTTAGTTTTTACTAAGTCTTGTTCATTGATTTGAGCTAAATATCCATCTCCAATGATTTCTGAAGTAAATAATTGAATATATTCTTCAATTAATATTTCTTCCAGTTTTTGTTTCAATTTCTCAATCTTAGATAGGAATTCTGAATCTATAGCTTGTCTTAGGTTGCCTAAATAATCTTTTGTAATACCTCTAATTGGATTGCTCAGCGTATTATTTACATAAACTTGCATCCCATTGTTCATTGAATGCAAAACACATATTCTTTTGATCACGCCATTCATCTAAGGCTTTCTTCCTATCTTGGACATTATCTAAATTAAGGTATATCCCAACTGGATTTATGGCTTGACTTGCCATGGTCTTAACGGGAGTAAAACTCTTGTCACTAGATGGAAAGTCTTTTATATAATCATTTTTGGTCTTTACCAAGGTGTTTGAATAAATAGGAATATTTATTCCTATTGGTTTACTAAAGAGTCTAGGATCATCATTTAGCCTACTAATGGTTCCTATTTCTTGCTTATTAGGACCTACCTGTGTAGCTGTCATTAATTTTTTTCTCCTTCTTCCATTAGTCTTAAGTTTCTAAGAATTTCTTTACTATTCTTAGATTCTTTTAGTTTTAATATACGGTCTTGGGATATCATATTAAATCTATCTTTATCTTGGAACCTAACAGAATGACTTACGTTAAGATGTTACTTAAATGTATTCATATCCAATTCTCAGGATTCATGCCCAAAGTTTTGGATTCAAGCTTTTTCTCTAACTAAGTCGTTTTGTTCAAATGATCTTATAGGTCTAATTACTGGAGCTTGTCTTAACAAGCTAGAGCTACTTTGCTACTACATTCTTCTTGTAAAGGATCGTTGATTATGGTTTCTCCCATATTTTTAAATATAATTTATTCAGTGTGGATATTATTACCGGTAATCTTAGGGGGACCAAACTGGATAGTAACATTTCCAGTGATATCGTCCTGATTAATAAACAAAAGTTTATTCTGTATAGTGTTAGTTTCTTGAAATTATGGAAATTTCCAAAGAGTCTTAGCTTTTTCTTTCATAGGTGATAACTTTGCTTTTTGTTTGTAGTCGTTGTTGAAATCCAAGTTAGTCAAAATACTCAATTACCTACAAATATAACATAATCTCAAGTGTAGCGGTAAGTAAGGGTATCAATCCACTTTCAAGGTTGTAAAGCAAAGGGAACATAATTGTAATTCCATTTTTATTTTCTTTTTGGAATTTTGCTTTTTCTATTTTTTTTAGCTTTTTCAAATATTAAAACAATTAGGTGAGGTGAGGTAAAATAACACTAAACTAAAATGTGAGATGAAAACAACTAACTAGAAAGTGACTAAAAGTGAAAAATAAAGTCTAACACTAAAATAAGAGATAAAGTGAGGTAAATAATTGTGAGAATAATCAAGGAATGGGATTACACCACAAATTTTAGTTATTCTAATTAATTAATTTAATTATTTGAATTCTCTCAAATTAATATCAAAATTACAAACCAACTCTCGTTGCAAGTGTAATTATGATAGTAATATTTTAAAAAATTAAGTTTAACACCCCACAACTCTAAAAAAATAGATCTACACTCCTTTTAATTAATCACCCGCTAGGATCGATGAATTAAAATTTATGTAAATCTTAGAAAATAAATTTAGAGTTGAAATTCAAGTTATAATACCCCACTTAAGAAACCCCTATCTCTAGTTCGAATCTAAAATGGGTATTATAACTAAAATTTCGATTTTCTCTCGAAAATCATTTACCCTCTCTCGAGGCGTAAATTTAAGGGTGAGGGATCAAAATTAACATTCAAAGGGAAATTTCAAGTAATCAAACTAATTAAACTAAAATAACATCAAATAAGGGCTTTCCCCCACCCCTTGAAAGGGGATTTAGACTAACATGATATGAAATTTGACAAATTAATAATCAAGGCTACTAAAATAAAATAGAAGGGAATAGAACAAGCAAACCAAATCTCTTTGAGAAAGTTGAACTCTACTCTTCCAAATTGAAGCATACAATCCCTCTAATTGAGCATCCAAGTGATAGGAAATTAAAATATCCACTCAATTAACTCTCTTATAATATTTAATCTCACAAATATCTAACAAAAATAAAAAGAATAAAAGAAAACTATATACAAATGGTGTTTTTCTCTACAATTCTCTCTCTAGAAATTCCTATCTAAAAAGCTCCTTTCTTAAATGGGGTCTTGATCTTCTTTTTATAATAGGCATGGAGCTAAGGGGTTAAATTGGGTAATTGGTATAAGTGTGCATGGAAATGGTGAGGTGTGGGGATAAGTGGGTGAGTGAAAAGGAATAAAAATCTGATTTAGTTAAAGGGGGTATAATGGGAAGTTGCGGTAAAAGAGTTAGTTGGGGGCATTTTGGGAATTGGGGGTTAAAGGGTTAAGTGGGTTTTTATTTTGGTTTTGGATTTGCATTTGGCAGGTATAAGTCATGGGAATTTGAAAAATGGGTTTGGACTTGGGTGATAGATTGGAAACGGGATGGTGCAAAGTGGGTCACGGGTCTGGAGGTATTCGGGTCGGGTGCTGCTGGAGAAGGGCAGTAGGCGGGTTAGGGTTGCTGAAGGTGGAGAACAGCGGAGTTAGGGAGTGCCGACGATGGGCTGGTAGCGGAGCAGGTCCGACCGGGTCAGTGCCCGCTAGAGGAAGGTTGGGTGGTTCGCTAGACAATGCAGGCGGCAGGGGATGGATGGGCGAGCAGGTCGCCGGGTTGAACGTAGTTGGTAGAAGGGTCGTCGCCGGTGCAGGAGGAGGACGCCGGCGGGTATAGGATCAACGGGTTTGTATAGGTTTGAAGTGGGGAATGGGTATTGGGTATGGACATGGTGGTGTAAGGTGGGAGGTTTGGGGATGTTGGGTGAGAGGTGAGTGGTTTAGGTTATGGAGGTTTTAGGAGAGAAAGAGAATGTTGGGGAAGAAGATGGGATGGGTTGTGATAAGGTGTAGTGGAGGTGTAGGGGGTAAGGGTGAGGCTTAAGGATTTGTTGGTGTGTATGTGTATGTGAATGTGTATGGGATTTGCGTGTGTGTCATTTGTACACCTAAAAAATAAAATAAAACTAAAACTAACTAAAAAAATAAAATAAAACTAATAAAACTAAAAATCTAAAAATCTAAAAATTAAATTCCTATTCTAAAAATAAAATAAAGACTCAATTAAAAATGAAACTAAAAAGAAATAAAAAATAAAAATAAAATCTATAAAAACTAAAATTAAAATCATAAATAAATGTAAACTCAAATAAAATTAAAAAAATAAATGAAATCCTAAAAAAAGTCTAATCCTAATAAAAACTAATAGAAATCAAAATAAAATAAAATTATACTAATAAAAATATAAAAATAGAAATTAAAACCTAAAAATTCTAAATAAATCTAAAATAAATCCTAAAAATAAAATAACTCAAACTAAAAATCTAAAAATTAATAAAAAAGTACAAAATCAACACACACACGGGTCGGGGAAGACTAAGGCTAGGATGGGCTAGGTTAGGGTAAGGGGATTGGGTATTTAGCTCTATATTGCGCACAATTGCCTTGAAATACGCGTTTGAATACCGCAACGTGCATTTGACCTACAAGATAAACATTTAAGTGCATAAGACCCATATTGCCGAGAATTAGCAACTAAATTACATCTATTTGGGATATAAATTGTACAGTTTTGGGTGCTTATCAATAGGTCTAGTATTTCTAATACTGTAAGTATGATTGTAGTCTGAATTATTTGTTTTAATTAATATTTATTCATTAAGTCTACTGTTAGGAATTCCCGATTACATTCCTTCATAGGGGAATTTGGAGAATTTCACATAGCTTTGGAATTATATATTGATATTAGCATATGGAATAATATAATTTTCATAGACACTAGCATATAAGATTAACTTAAAGTGTTTGGTTGTGTCTATAGTTACTGTAAATGCCGGAATGACATTAAAGTATCCTATATTGTATGGCATTTCTAATTGGGTTATCCCATTAAGACTTTTCTCAAAATCTTTTCATCTTTTATCTATTAAACAACATAATATGTTGATATTATTTTGAGGTATATGTAATCCTTGGAATCTTGCTTAAAAGAGTCAAGAGGTTAGGGACTGGAATTTTCTATCAGTTCCTATTGATCTTAGCCTTTCTGAGTCAAAAACTTGAATCTCAGTGTAGAACTTGTCTAACACATAATTTCTACAATGATAAATCATGTTATAATCAGGAGTTTTGGGAGTGGTTCCTTCTTTAAACAAGTTTATATATCTAACTGGTGGAAGTTGTCCATTATGTATGGAGTCTTTTACAATTTCTAGTCAACCTTAATTCCGTTTATAATTTCTTCATATTTTTCTTTTGCTTGAGATATATTCAATCTAAGTTCATTAAAAATACAATCCATTCTGGATATGTTATGGGTTTCCATATTCTTAAGATTATTGGCTAAATTCTGTTAGAATTTAACAAAACCTGTACAGAAGGAGATTAATGTGACACCCTGCCTAATTAAATACGGGGCGATCACTCCTTTATTAAATTAAATCAAGGTAAACAGTTGGTTCATTCTCAGCATCACTGTCGATAAAAATACATTTTCCAATTTAACACCCTAAATAATTAAGCTAAGTGTCAAAACCATTTTCATACAAACCCTCCAAATTTTATTTAAAGAAAACATTTATATAATTTATTAACAACATTCAATAAGTAAGAATCACACTACATTAAATTCTGCAACATAAACCAATTAATAGAATACATTCGTCAATCGAATGTCAACATACGAAAACTAAAGTCACAAATCCAAACTGAATAAATCCCATGGAACAATACTGGAAATAACTGAAATATAAATGTCCCAACAACAATGAAATAATGGAAAAGGCGACACATGCCCAATAAATGAGAATGCTAGAAGTGGAGTCAATAAAGGAAGCCGTCTACGCAAGTGACCTGCAACTCCCACCTAAGCTGCAGCACGGTCCTCTCAAGGGATCCTAAGCAAGACGTCCCTGTGGCTGGGCACCTGAAATATATACATATATATACAAGAGAGAGAGAGAGAAAGAGAAACGGGTCAGAGCCTGAAAGTGTGTTTTATTTTAAAATACGTTTAGCAAGTATTTAAATTGATACAGGCCAATGCAACAACATATTAGTGCGTCACTCTCTTGAGAAATACTCACCTCTCTTCTAATGTGCACACCTATCGCACTAACCTTCCCAACGGTTTATCTCATCATAGAATACGCTATCCTTTCCCCAATGATTTAACTTATCTTAGGTATATCGCAGGATTCAAAATTTAACGATACAATTGTTTGAAAAGAATATTTCAATTAATAACCAAAGTTCTCATTTTTAACTTTATTAGTCCATAAAGTTTTCCAGTGTCATATTATATTTTCTCAAAACAAGTATTTACAATTTGAGTCATCAGCCATATCCTACATATCAATTCACAGTAGGTAGTTCCAAATTTCAGAATTCCATATATATATTAACTACTCGAATAATATATATATTATAACAGCACCCCAAATAAACTATGGTGCGGGCATACTCTACTATCCAAAAACCCATATCACTCATATTAAGGGGAATACAATCGGAATCACCCTTGACATGTATTAACACATACACAAAGAAAATTGAGGCGAAGAATAGATTCCAAGTCTCTAAGAGGATGGCACATGCATGCGTCTCTTAGGACCGTCTGAACTATCACGTCAATAGCCTGTACCAAGGACATCTATCTTCTAGGATACAAGTCAATATCCCCCATAAAGGTCCCATCGAGATAAGACTTGTCCCAGCGCGGTAACCTCAGGGATAGCAAGTAGCGTGGGCATGATTTTCACACATAGATAGTTTATGCACACCAAATCATATAACTATACTAATATTACCATAACAATATTAGATAAATTCTCAATTCCAATAATTTCGACATTTCCATATTATCATATTATTAGTATCGCGTATAAGGGTTCGTCTCTAACCTTAATTCGAAGTATTCTTCCATCTATTACGTAGCTCACGTGGACTCTCTCTTCCCAAGTATAAAAATTCAGTAGGTATACCTCTATTCACTATAGTAGCTATTCGCCGAAATCTCTCGCTTGAAATACGTAGTTTCATCGTTCATTATACAATTATCCCAAAAGTAAAATTCTCGTCTTATAATAAAGTCCCCAACACTTATTCATGTGCCCTACTGGTCTTTCCTAACTCCCAATATATTTTATTAAGAATCCCCAAGAATTATTTCACGATAAATTTAGTTTAACTAGTTAAACAAGGGAAATAGGAGTCTGCCAGGATGGGTCGATCGATCGAGGTCTGGGACTCGATCGATCGAACCTTCGATCGATCGAAGCTCTAGGCTCGATCGATCGATCAAGCAGGTCTGCGAAAATTCTGCAGAAATGCAGTTACGGGTTCTACCAAATTTCTTCATCCAAAACCATGTTTTTCCATTCCAATCGTCCTAAAAATCCTACTACTATCATTGTAACAATATACGAGATGTTTTCAACGTAAAGCATGTGTATATCTAACATTAAACATGGATAATTAACCCAAAATTCATCTAATCATCAAGAACCCTAGAGTTTTTCTTAATCAAGGTTCTAATCTGTTTTTACCAGAGTTTCCTTCTAATATATCATCAAAATTTCGTCGGTTATATTCCTCTACATGGCAAGGATTCCAGAATTTCATTATAATCAATACTACATGCATTTTCCTAACACAATTTGGGTTTTCTTCCATAGTTTTCATCTCTAATCAATCCTAAACTAATATGAAGATTGCACTAACGAAAATACGCAAGTTAAATACTTGCCTGGGATTTTCAGAAGTCCGGTTTGCAGATGAATCCGGTGTGGTTGTGTTCCCCTTCTCGCGATCTACGCGTTGGTGGTAGCGGCGGTGCAAACCGGTGACTTTTTGGCCTTGAATTGCCTTGGAGCTCTCTCCTCTCTTCTCCAATGGCCGTCACTTGTTTTCTGAATATTCTAATCCTAAAAGACTAACCTAGTTGGCTGATATAGGTTGCTGAAATTCGTGGGTTTAATTACCCAAAAAGGTGAAATGACTAAATTGCCCTCCTGGGGTACCAATTAGGCCTAAAAACGTCCCGAGACCCAAACTAAACCCCCGGGTACACTTTTCTGACTATCTCGACCCTTCCGGACACGTTGGTGCACTCAAAATGACCATACGAACAACTTATAAAATATTCACTTTTTATTTAACAAGATTAGTCCTGACGTGACACGGGCACGTCCCGACTTAAATTTCCGAAATAGTCATTTAATTCACTCATGACATACAATATAACCAATATAATATATTACCTTGCTCATTAGTAATATTCAACAATTTTCCCATAATTACTAACTCTCGTCACGTTAATAATTATAACATAATTAATTTCCGGATTTTTATTAAATAAATCATTCACGTTAAATTTAATAAATCCCCAAATTAATATAGCATAAAAATACGGGGTATTACATAATTCCCCCCTAATAACGGAATTTCGTCCCGAAATTCGGAAAATAAGGCATACCTGGTAAAAACAACTCTGGATATCTCTCGCGCATATCTGCCTCACGCTCCCAAGTGGATTCCTCCACATTATGATGTTCCCACTGGACTCGCACAAGTGGAACTATCTTCGACCTCAATCTCCTCTCACTATAGTCTAGAATAGCCACTGGTCTCTCCTCGTAAGAGCTATCAGACTGTAAGTCTATCTCATCTACCGCAATGTGAGTATGGGCCATATCATCCCGAAGATATCGTCTCAACGACGAGATGTGGAATACATCATGGATGCGATGTAAATGTTCTGGCAGTCCCAACCTGTATGCCACCGGCCCAATCCTCTCGATGATGGGAAATGGTCCCACGTACCTCGGAGCCAACTTCCCCTTCTTCCCGAACCTCATCACTCCCTTCATAGGAGATACACGCAATAACACTTGATCTCCCACATTAAACTCTCGGAAGAACCGTTTCGCATCGGCGTAGGCCTGTCCTGGGCTACCCGAATACGACTCCTGATTATCTCAATCCTCGCGGAGGTCTCCTGAATTACTTCTGGTCCTAGCAACTTGTTGTCCCCCACCTCGAGCCAACAAGTTGGAGAACGACAAGGCCTGCCATACAAAGCCTCAAATGGAGCCATACCAATCGTAAACTGATAAGAGTTATTATAAGCAAACTCTACCAGTGGGAGATGTGGCTCCCAACCTCCTCCAAAATCGAGAACACACATGCGTAGCATATCCTCTAACATTTGATTAGTACGCTCTGTCTGTCCATCTGTCTGTGGGTGGTAAGCTGAACTCAACCTCAACTCAATACCCATAGCCTCCTGAAAGCTTTCCCAAAAACGAGACACGAAAATCTTGTCCCTATCTGACACAATATTCAGGGGCACCCCATGTAATCTGACAATCTCCGTGATGAACAACTGAGCATACTGACCCGTGGTATAATCTGTCCGCACCGGTAGAAAATGAGCCACCTTGGTCAAACGGTCTACAATCACCCAGATAGAATCGTGGCCTCGCTGTGATGTAGGCAACCCTGTAATAAAATCCATAGAAATACTCTCCCACTTCCACGCGGGTACTTCCAATGGCTGAAGCAATCCTGACGGTTTCTGATGGTCCACCTTCACCAGCTGGCAGGTAGAACACTTGGACACGAATTCAGCAATGTCCTTCTTCATCCCACTCCACCAGTATTGCCTCCTCATATCCTGGTACATCTTATCTCCTCCAGGATGTACTGCAAATCGGGACCCATGAGAGTGAGTCATCACTGCATGACGTAATTCTGCTCCTTCTGGAACCACCAATCTCCCATTAAACCGCAAACCTCCATCAGAACTAACAGAATAGGACTCAACACCCTCGGCTAGAAGTCGCACAATCTGCTCCTGGCAAAACGGGTATGTGGTCTGTGCCTGTATCACCCTCGTAACAATCTCGGGTGTGACTGACATCACGGATATGAAAGAACGTGCCACTGCGTCCTGGTGACCCAACTCCTTCCACTTTTCTTTCCAGACGTCCGCTACATCGTCTACCGGTCTACGGCTCAACGCATCAGTAGCTACGTTGGCCTTCCCCGGATGATACTGTATATCGAACTGGTAGTCCTTTACAAACTCTAGCCATCTGCGCTGACGCATATTCAGCTCTCGCTGAGTGAACAGGTACTGCAGTGACTTATGGTCTGTGAACAAATGGAATTTATCCCCCAATAAATAGTGCCTCCATATCCTCAATGCAAAGACGACCGCTGCTAACTCCAGGTCGTGGGTGGGGTAATTCTTCTCATGCGGCTTAAGCTTGCGGGAAGCAAAAGATATAGCCTTCTCCTCCTGTTGGAGTACACCCCTAAGTCCCCGTAAAGACACATCGGTGTAAACCAGGTACTCCACACCCGGTTTCGGTAACGTAAGGACTGGCGTTGAAGTAATCTTGTCTTTCAGCTCATCGAAAGCCAATTGACAAGCGTCATCCCAAACATATGGTACCCCTTTGCGAGTCAGATTCGTCAATGGACCCGCTATTTTGGAGAATCCCCGAATGAATCTCCTGTAGTATCCGGCTAATCCCAAGAAACTACGCACTTCCGTCGGTGTCGTGGGCTGTCCCCACTCCCTCACCGCTGACACTTTACTCGGGTCAACTGCTATCCCCTGTTCAGAAACAACATGGCCCAAGAATTGTACCTCTCGCAACCAGAATCCACACTTCTCGTACTTAGCATACAACTGATGCTCTCTTAGAGTCTGAAGAACCTGCCTCAAGTGTTCGGCATGCTCCTCCTCGGAGTGTGAATATATCAAGATGTCATCTATGAAGACGATGACAAACTGATCCAGGAACTCTCTGAATACTCGTTTCATCAAGTCCATGAAAACGGCTGGGGCATTTGTGAGTCCGAACGACATTACTCTGAACTCATAGGAACCATATCTCGATAAGAAGGCAGTCTTTGAAACATCCTTCTCTCTAATACATAACTGATGGTACCCCGACCTCAGATCTATCTTCGAAAAGAAAGTTGCTCCCCTCAGCTGGTCGAACAGATCATCGATTCGAGGTAACGGATATTTATTCCGTATCGTGACCTTGTTCAACTCCCGGTAGTCCACACACAATCTCAGTGAACCATCTCTCTTCTTCACAAACAAGACTGGAGCGCCCCAAGGTGAGGTACTCCTACGAATGAAGCCCTGACCTAACAGCTGTTCTATCTGATCTCGTAGCTCTCGCATCTCTGCCGGAGCCATACGGTACGGTGCGCGTGCTATAGGTCTCGTATCTGGCAATAAATCTATGACAAAGTCTATCTCACGACTGGGCGGTAGGCCTGGTATCTCCTGAAACACATCGGAATACTCCCTGACAACAGGGATCGAATCTAAGGGAATCTCAACCTCCTTAGAGGTATCCTCCTCTATGTAATACAAATGAGCGGTCGAACCTCCCTCTGGGCGAGGCATCGCTACTACAAACATCTCTTGCCCCGGAATGGCAAAACCAATGCTCCCACCGGAGCAATCAATCATGGCTCTATAAGCTGCGAGCCAATCCATACCAATAATCACATCATGCTCGTGCATGTCTAAGACTAACATGTCTGCAGGCAGTACCAAGCTACCAATCTCTACCCCCACTCCCCGGCATATAAAGAAAATAAGTGACCCACTCCCCAGTGGTGAGTCAACACACGTCACGGTGCTCTCTGCTATGGCTAGCAACCCTAAGGCCTTCGCAAAATGCGTAGCTATAAAATAATGCGTTGCCCCCGTATCAAACAAAACCCAACCCATAGTACCATGTATAGGAAACATACCCTCAATCGCGGGTGGTGACTATGGAGCTGCTGCCTGATGGACGTTATAGACACGTCCATACTGCAATTGCCCCTGCTGCACTGGAGCTGCTGGAATGGCTGGTAAGGCTGGCACCTGGGCTGGAGCTGGGAGGGCAGGTGGAAATAGTGGCCTCTGTGGCTCATTACGGGCTCCCTGCTGCTGTGGGGCCCTATCACCCTCTGGGCAATCCTGATGCCTGTGGCCGTGTTTACCGCACCCAAAGCATCGGCCTTTGAAGTTACCTCCCCTCTGACCCTGCTGTCCACGGCCCTGTTGGCCGTTACCTCCACGCCACTGGCCCTGTTGGCCCTGCTGGCCCTGCTGCTATCCCTGTGGTCGGTGTTGGCCCTGCTGGCCCTGCTGATTAGGCTGGCCCTAATGGCCCTGCCTGAAACCCCCGAATCCCTGCCTAGAATCACCTGAACGGAATCGCTTAGAAGGGTCCCCCTGATGGGAACTCTGCTCGTGCTGACGAGTCTGTCCATGAGTTGGTGCCCCACTGGCACTATTACCCTCGGTCCTTCACTGCTGGCTGGACTCCCCTGCTCTCTTGATTCCCTGCAGATGGAAGCGGTGATCCTGGCAATGTAGTAACGCTGCATTGAGTACATCAGTGAAAGTACTCAGGGATAGATTCCCAATAAGGTGCTGACGGATCCTCCAAGCTAACCCGTCGACAAACAGCAAAATCTTCTTGCTCTCAGTAGGTGCCTCATCTGGCACAATTGTGAGAAGTCTCGTGAACTCCTCCTCATACTCAGCTACAGTAAGGTTCTCCTGCTTCAGATTTAGTAATTTCCGCCTCATCTCAGTCTGCACTGCGGGTGGAAAATACTTGCGGTCAAACCGCCCCCAGAACAACTGAATAGGGATCGTATCCCTCTCCTCCAAAGTGGTAGTGGACTCCCACCACTGCAATGCGGCTCCCACCAGCTTAAAGGAAGCCAATAACTGCTTTTGCACATTAGTGCACTCATACATACGGAGGTGCCGCTGGATGTCCTTCTTCCATTGGCTAACTGTAACAATATCGGAGCTACCAGAAAACTCAGGGGGATGCGATTTCTGAAAAGCATCCCGAACCCGCTCCCATGCAGATGGAAGCTGTGCTGATACTGGTGCCACTGCCTGAACCTGGGGTGGAGCCTGCTGAATCATCGCTATCGCGACATTCACCGCCTGAGCAACAATGGTGGCTACTTTGTTTGCATTCATTGTGCCTGGTGCCGGAGCTGCTGGCTGCTCTGCTTGGGCACGCCTATCTTTCGGAGCACGTCCCGGAGGCATCTGAAACGTGAACAAGTTTATTAGTCTACAGTTATCATCAAATCTCAAATAACTGAAGACTTAAACGTAAAAGCAAGAATACAACAATCCTAAAAATAAGGCTCTATAGCAATAACGTTAAGCTGAAAGCGAAATAAGCCGTACAGATCCTATGGACACTAGAACCTGATGCTCTGATACCACCTGTGACACCCCGCCTAATTAAATACCAGGCGATCACTCCTTTATTAAATTAAATCAAGGTAAACAGTTGGTTCATTCTCAGCATCACTGTCGATAAAAATACATTTTCCAATTTAACACCCTAAATAATTAAGCTAAGTGTCAAAACCATTTTCATACAAAACTCTCAAAATTTTATTTAAAGAAAACATTTATATAATTTATTAACATTCAATAAGTAAGAATCACACCACATTAAATTCTGCAACATAAACCAATTAATAGAATACATTCATCAATCGAATGTCAACATACGAAAACTAAAGTCACAAATCCAAACTGAATAAATCCCATGGAACAATACTGAAAATAACTGAAATATAAATGTCCCAACAACAATGAAATAATGGAAAGGGCGACACATGCCCAATAAATGAGAATGCTAGAAGTGGAGTCAATAAAGGAAGTTGTCTACGCAAGTGACCTGCAACTCCCACCTAAGCTGCAGCACGTTCCTCTCAAGGGATCCTAAGCAAGACGCCCCTGTGGCTGGGCACCTGAAATATATACATATATATACAAGAGAGAGAGAAAAAAAGAAACGGGTCAGAGCCCGAAAGTGTGTTTGATTTTAAAATATGTTTAGCAAGTATTTAAATTGATACAGGCCAATGCAACAACATATTAGTGCGTCACTCTCTTGAGAAATACTCACCTCTCTTCTAATGTGCACACCTATCGCACTAACCTTCCCAACGGTTTATCTCATCATAGAATACTCTATCCTTTCCCCAATGATTTAACTTATCTTAGGTATATCGCAGGATTCAAAATTTAACGATACAATTGTTTGAAAAGAATATTTCAATTAATAACCAAAGTTCTCATTTTTAACTTTATTAGTCCATAAAGTTTTCCAGTGTCATATTATATTTTCTCAAAACAAGTATTTACAATTTGAGTCATCAGCCACATCCTACATATCAATTCACAGTAGGTAGTTCCAAATTTCAGAATTCCATATATATATTAACTACTCGAATAATATATATATTATAACAGCACCCCAAATAAACTATGGTGCGGGCATACTCTACTATCCAAAACCCCATATCACTCATATTAAGGGGAATACAATCGGAATCACTCTCGAATTGTATTAACACATACACAAACAAAATTGAGGCGACGAATAAATTCCAAGTCTCTAAGAGGATGGCACATGCCTGCGTCTCTTAGGACCGTCTGAACTATCACGTCAATAGACTGTACCAAGGATATCTATCTTCTAGGGTACAAGTCAATATCCCCCATAAAGTTCCCATCGAGATAAGACTTGTCCCAGCGCGGTAACCTCAGGGATAGCAAGTAGCGTGGGCATGATTTTCACACATAGATAGTTTATGCACACCAAATCATATAACTATACTAATATTACCATAACAATATTAGATAAATTCTCAATTCCAATAATTTCGACATTTCCATATTATCATATTATTAGTATCGCGTATAAGGGTTCGTCTCTAACCTTAATTCGAAGTATTCTTCCATCTATTACGTAGCTCACGTGAACTCTCTCTTCCCAAGTATAAAAATTCAGTAGGTATACCTCTATTCACTATCGTAGCTATTCGCCGAAATCTCTCGCTTGAAATGCGTAGTTTCATCGTTCATTATACAATTATCCCAAAAGTAAAATTCTCGTCTTATAATAAAGTCCCCAACACTTATTCATGTGCCCTACTGGTCTTTCCTAACTCCCAAAATATTTTATTAAGAATCCCCAAGAATTATTTCACGATAAATTTAGTTTAACTAGTTAAACAAGGGAAATAGGAGTCAGCCAGGATGGGTCGATCGATCAAGGTCTGGGACTCGATCGATCGAACCTTCGATCGATCGAAGCTCTAGGCTCGATCGATCGATCTAGCAGGTCTGCGAAAATTCTGCAGAAATGCAGTTACGGGTTCTACCAAATTTCTTCATCCAAAACCATGTTTTTCCATTCCAATCGTCCTAAAAATCCTACTACTATCATTATAACAATATACGAGATGTTTTCAACGTAAAGCATGTGTATATCTAACATTAAACATGGATAATTAACCCAAAATTCATCTAATCATCAAGAACCCTAGAGTTTTTCTTAATCAACGTTCTAATATGTTTTTACCAGAATTTCCTTCTAATATATCATCAAAATTTCGTGGGTTATATTCCTCTACATGGCAAGGATTCCAGAATTTCATTATAATCAATACTACATGCATTTTCCTAACACAATTTGGGTTTTCTTCCATAGTTTTCATCTCTAATCAATCCTAAACCAATATGAAGATTGCACTAACGAAAATACGCAAGTTAAATACTTGCCTGGGATTTTTAGAAGTCCGGTTTGTAGATGAATCCGGTGTGGTTGCGTTCCCCTTCTCGCGATCTACGCGTTGGTGGTGGCGGCGGTGCAAACCGGTGACTTTTTGGCCTTGAATTGCCTTGGAGCTCTCTCCTCTCTTCTCCAATGGCCGTCACTTGTTTTTTGAATATTCTAACCCTAAAAGACTAACCTAGTTGGCTGATATAGGTTGCTGAAATTCGTGGGTTTAATTACCCAAAAAGGTGAAATGACTAAATTGCTCTCCCGGGGTACCAATTAGGCCTAAAAATGCCCCGAGACCCAAACTAAACCCACGGGTACACTTTTCTGACTATCTCGACCCTTCCGAACGCGTTGGCGATCTCAAAATGATCATACGAATAACTTATAAAATATTCACTTTTTATTTAACAAAATTAGTCCTGACGTGACACGGGCACGTCCCGACTTAAATTTCCAAAATAGTCATTTAATTCACTCATGACATACAATATAACCAATATAATATATTACCTTGCTCATTAGTAATATTCAATAAGTTTTCCATAATTACTAACTCTCGTCACGTTAATAATTATAACATAATTAATTTCCGGATTTTTATTAAATAAATCATTCACGTTAAATTTAATAAATCCCCAAATTAATATAGCATAAAAATATGGGGTATTACAGTTAATCCTTCTGTCTTAGCCTTTAAATCTAATTGTAAGTCTTTAACAAAGCTACTATTGTAGTCTTGTGTAGCTACGATTGATATTGAGATTAATTTTAATCTGTCAAGTATATGTCTTGATTCTTTAGCATCATTAGCAATCTCATTTTCATTTATCCAATAATAAAATCTTTCATCATTTATCTTTTTTAGAATTCTTTCGTAAAAATCTGCTAAGGTCTGAATGGAGAGGTTTTTAGGTACCTCATTCCAGTTTGATCTAACCATTTTCACTAGGAAGATAATTGTCTAATCTACGAATAAGTTTGGCTTGTTCCTTGGTGAGTTTATTTACCCCACTTTATTGATTTTTGGTCAAAGTTTTAATTTCTAAAATGTCTTTGTTAAGGACAACTATGTGGCTAGTATTAATATTTATTTCTTGTAATACTTGTACAAGGTCTATTGGGATTTGGTTGTCTACTTCTTGTATTTGTTTAGAGATTTTTTTATTTTCATTTCTAGGGTTTGAATGTCTTTAAATAATTGTCTTAATATAAGTAGGATACACTTATTTTGGTCTATTACGCTATTGATAACACTAGCAGTAACTTGTCTATTGTTTGCTTGTTTAGCTGGGATATGTTCTACGTGTGAACAACCATCTATATGTGAGGTTAAACAACCTTCTCAGTTTGAATCAGTTATGGGTATGGGCTGGTAGTCTGGATGGGTTCCAAAAATATCTTTGTAAATGCGTGGGATAAATTTCAAGGGCATTAAAGTTTTTTATTAGTGTAGGCCTGAGTTGGAATTCGGTCGGGTTTTTCTTTTTAATGCTCTAAAGCTTTTGATACCAAATTAGATTTACATTTTTCTTCTTATTTTTTTAGGGTAGAAAATATAAATCTAATGTAATTATAGTCTTGAAAAAGGATTTTGCTATAAGACAAGAGGGGACCATTATGGGATAATAACAAAATTTTCTTTGGGACCACGGGGGACCACTTTTTGGAATGAGACAAATTTCGCACCGTGTTCACATGGATCTGCTCACATAATATATATATATATATATATATATATATATATATATATATATATATATATATATTCTTTTATGGGTGGGGGTGGGAGGGAGGAGGGTGAGGTCGAGATGAAGCAAAATAAAGCAAATAATAATGAACTAAGTTCTGAGGACTTAACCGCCATAAATCATCCCCAACCATTATCTTGTCATCCTCGTCATCAACATAGACAACCTTCCATTTCCTTGTTGATCGACAAAGTTCACCTTCAACCTCAAACATCTCTTCAAGTTTTCTGAGCAGATCCTCATACTCGTTAAACCTTGTCAAATCTACTGCCCTACAAACAACCATCTCTTGTATGTGAACCTGCATGTTTAATGATCATATATTCCATCAAAATTCTCTAATTTGAAGAGAGAGAAGGGGGGGGGGGTATAAGAGGAAAAACTTAACTTTCACTTCCATAAATGAAGTTAGAAAAACAAGTTAAATAGAATAATCGAATAAATCAACCTATGAAGTACTCTAGTTTAGACATTACAGCACAATAATTTTCATATGCACACACGATTATCTCATCCAATTTCAATTCGAGTAATGGTTAATCCTCTCAGGGAAGATATTTGGAGCTACCACATAAGCAAATGCAAGGGTGTGCAAATAGTTGTTCATGATGGATGGGTAAACCTACAATCGGCTACAATATCCTCATTGAGACCTCGCTTAGATTTTTGTTCACAAGTGCATGCAAGTTCCCCAACTTTGGAGAATAGATATCCACACACTCTTTTCTTTTGCATTGTAAATAATTTTCAACCTATGTCTCATTTGGTTCAAGCTAAAATATTTTTAACTTGGTTAAAATAAAAATGGTGAAAATTATTATCACCTATTTGGAATTTTGTTCACTATTCTTGTCCAAAATTTCATGATAATTATAAACGCACACTTATTTACAATTTTAGACAAACAAAAATTCAACTCCCCATAGGTAGAAATACTTCTCATCATTTTACTTTTCATTCACATGGAAGATATTTCACCCTGAATTAAAGGGGGGTTTAAGAAATATTGAATAACATTCCTAATAACATAAATGGAACTTCAATTGAAAGTCAACAGAAGGCCGACATAATATGAAGATTTATTTTAAAATAAGTTGTTATACCAATGGAAGAAAGATCTGGCATTTGTGAAGGTAAAACCGGAGGTCGTGTTCGCTTATTCCTTTATTGAGGTTGTGTGTTTGAAGGAGTTGCTGCCACAAGAGGCTCTAATTCCCAAACCGAAGCCCTATTTGGAAGCAGCATTTATGAAGGTTAATTCCATTAAACCTGAACATGGATGATGAGAGTGCGTCAGCAATCAAAGATCAAACTTGTTTTTTTTAATTCCAATTTTATGCCCAGTTATTAATAAAATCCTAACTCTTGCAAATAATTGTGGTTGACTAATTATACGAAATTAGTCATGCACACAATCACAAATTTGAGGAAAAATAACCCAAAGGGGCAAAACCTTTTCATTTCACTATATTGTGCAACGACTTACAAATACAGAGAAATCCATCTTGACACACGAATATCCACAGACGTCGGTTCGTTATCGTCGGCAATATATCCCACAAGAGCTCCAATAGTCAGCAATGGGAAAACAACCTTCTTCTCCACAAAAGTACTCCAGATGAGTAAAATGAGTAACTAGGATTTAGAACGATTCACATATATATTTGGGACAATTTGGTGAATCAAAAGAGTGTAAAACTCAAAATATGAAATATTTACATCGCAGCTGTTTTTGTAGAAAATGGAGTTGTAAAGACTTGAAAAATCTGAATACAGAAATAGGTGTTTCTATGAAAAAATTGAGTTGGCGCTGTCGCTCGAACGACAAGGGATGTCGCTCAAATGACATATGATGTCGTTTGATACTTCTTCGCACGACACAACACATGAAATTAAAACACCAAAATAGTTTGGGTTCATTCGATGACTTCTTCAAGCGACCTATCGCGCGACATGTAATGTCGTTTGATAAGGTCATTTGAATGACATCATCATGTCATTTGAACGATAAGTCTTAGTCGCTTGAACGACTGAAGCGTCATTTTCTAAGTTCGCGTTCATAATTTTAGAAATTAATTTTAACTTAGAAAACCCGATTTTTCTTGATAAAAACATTTAAAAAGAATCCCAAATAAATAAGGAAACATTAAAAACTCCAAATTAAAAAATTACCATATTCGATAGTGGAGTTAGTGGGAACCGATGATGACGCACATTGCACGTTGCTTGATGATGTTTCACTATGCACGTATGAAGATGATGGGTGCGTGAAGCTTCGGATTCGGATCAAGGCCATCTTGGATGATCATGTTGACGTGCCAAATGTAGCGGTATACGACATACTTGATGTGATCAAGGAAACTAAGAAAAACTCCTAGATTCTAAACGAACATTTATAAAATAATGTCTACAAATCCCCCTATGTCAATGCGGGTACATACATAAAAATATTCGAATTATGCTACCCAAACTCGAAACAAATGACATGCAAGTTAGTATCCTCATAAACCCAAAAATTGGAAATACTAAATGACATGTCTTCAAAAAATCTTCAACATCTTCAATTCTTCAACTCTCCAATGTTTCTCTGTCATCATCAAATTGTGCAAAAATAATCCTCAATATTGTACCTACACGTGAGACAAGAAAAAAACCTCGTGACACGCAAAAGTTTGAAAAATAATGATAAGAAAAAATCAATATAATTTAATCCCGTAATTCAAACATGCAAGCAAATCTCCCCCATAATTCATTCTCCCCCTTTTTATCGTGTCCCCGGGTAGACAAATATGAAGAACACAAAGCGAAGCATATGGAGAATGTCACAAGGTAATAAACTTTCTCTTTTTGATTTTTTCAAAAATTTTCTTACAAAAAAAATTATACAATAAAGAATCACACCATGAAAGAACATGAAAATAACCAAGTCGGTGATAACGGAAATGAAGGGATGTGAACAAATTCTATAGGAAAATCAATGCAAACAAACATAACATATGTGCACGATGAATTTCGGATATTCCTAACGAATGAACTCAACATCTTCCTTCGGTGTAAAAATAGTGGAATTATAAGAAATTGACTTAATCTAGTCATCAAATCAAAGTTCAAAGTGATTTCCATACCAATAACATCCAAAACTATTTAACGCTTTTTCGAGATTTTTAAGAAAATGAAAAGCCATTAAATCCAACAAAACTTCCTCAAATTTCTATTCATTTTCTTTCAAGTTCTTTGAGGTGTCTATTTTTCTCAACTTAGAGAAATCCTATTGGCCCCTTTTTGCCATATGATTATTTTTATTGCCTTAATTTTTTCTCGAACTCTTTTAAATGGTGGCTGTCATGACGTGATTACTATTCACTCGCTGCCCTTTCTTGTGAACACTCATCATTTTTTCATTTATGCAATTTAAATCTTCGCGGTAAACGGTTCGTACATGCACAACTGTTATTATTCTTGTTTTATCGCATTTGGTTCAATGTATAGATAGAATTAAGATGGAAACACCCAAACCAACATGTGATAGATAAGTACAATATTTAAATAAAATTGTGCATATGTGCATGTCACATTACTTATTGAGTGCCAAATTGTAGGAGACAGATGCCCCGGTGGTAAAGCACTATGCTTTTTCTAATTTTCATTTTGGTATGTGATTACCGCAACAAATAAACGAAAATTCATGCTAAAATAGGATAATTATTTTACTTTAAATAGTTTTTTATGTTGATAAAATATAAAAGAAAGGAAAATTATCAAATTTAAAAATTGATGGGGATTCGTATCTCCATCCCCATATAACATGGTAGGCCAGGTATACAAATTTAGGTCATCTGTAAAGGTTGTTGTTTCTAAATTCTTTTTCGGCTCATGTGTATTTAAAACATAAATTTTACATTTTTATATACATTTTTCACATTGATAAAAAAAATTTAACAAAAAGATATCTAACTGTGTATGTCTAAAAGTTTTATATCTTATGTGTCACAGTAAATAGTAGATCATGTCTAGATAATATGTGGGTCTTATTATCTTTGTCTATATAAGAGTTCTTGTTATAAATTTCTACATATAAAAATTCTAATGAAATATTTATATATCGTGACCCCGCCATATCATATAAGGATAAAGAAAAAAAATTCATTGCACGAGTTTTTTTTATTTTATATTTCTATTATAGAATAGAAATTCCATTGGAGGTTGGCTTATAACCAGTGGCGGAGCCAGGATTTCCCGATAGGGCGGGCTACCTTTACGATAATTTCCGGGGGATCGGGGGCGGGAGCCCCCGAGGCGAATTTTTTTGAGGTTATTTTTCAGTATTCACCAAATAATTACTTTAAAATAATAAAATATAAGGTGGCTCGGGGGACCTTGAATCATTTCATACAATTTCATACACAATCTAAAAAATGAGGGAGTACGAGACAATACAATTAGCATCGTAAAATTCATACACAAAAAAAATAGACTTATAAAACAATCTAAAAAATGGGTTTTGTTAACCTTAAACCAATCACAAAGAGGGATACATACTTGTTGTTATTGTTTCTTGAACTGGACAAAACAGTGAGTGATTGAGTTTAGATGAGCTTCAAATGATTTGTTTTATAACTTTTCATATTTAGATTTAGTCCCCTAATACTTTAAAGTAAAAAATAGGGCGGGATGAACTTCAAATATACAAAATAACCCTCTGTTTTTTTTTTTAACAAAACAGGGCGGGCTGGCACCCACCCCAGCCCATACCTGCCTCCGCCTATGCTTATAACTATGATAATTTTTATATGACGTGGACAGAAGATAATAAAACTCCCAAAAAATCTTTTATATTGACACATCGGATAAAAAGAATTTAAAAATAACTTTAGTAGGGACAGTTTTCGGTCAATGTATCATATAGAAAAATTCTGAAATACCTTGAGACATAATTTAAACATATTTTTGCAAACAACCACCTTTAGACTTGGAGGGGGGGGGGGGGGGGGGGGGAACATTAAATTAATACTTTATTTATTCAAGCCATATAAATTAGTAGACTTTAACAACCATTGTGAGGATTCTGTTGTTTTATGTAGTTGATAGTAGGGAGAGAAATATGTATACTTCATCTCTTCATTCTTTCCAACATTAATTTAAATCCAAGTTCCATTTCACTAAAGTAGCTGATAACCCTCTTGCACAACAAAAAGACGTGAAATGTAATAAAGGGTTAATGTCAAAAGAGCAATTCTTCATGTACCGTCATTTCAAAATGCATTGCCTACGTGGCAAGCGGTGATTGGTTAATACCGCTGACGCGGATCCATATTCATAAAGAATTAACTAATCACAGCATGCCACGTAGGCAATGCGGTTTTAATTTGGTACACTTAGAATTTCTCATGTCAAAATGTTCATTTTACAACATGCTTTTACCAGAAAAATCAATTTTTAAGAAATTTTAATAATCGATAATTTGAAAAATCTTGCAAAATTTCCTTAAGTTGTAGGAGATTCCGGTTCTCCAAATCGATCGTATATTGTGGATCAATTTAAAAAATCTTTTGGAGTTATATTTTTAAAACAACTTTAGTGGACGATTGCTTTGAAAATTTCTATTTAACGACTATTGTCAAAATGATCCTTCAACATGTTTTTATAAAAAAAATTCACTTTCAAAAGATTTTCCAATTCCATCCACGATATATGAGGATATGAGGCTCTATGGGAAAAAAAGGGACGTATATCAAATAGTCTCTCAAATATTTTTTAATACACATTTAGTTCAAGTTTTCAAAAAGTCTTTTACTATGTCGCTAGCCCGCAAGTAAGAGAATAAGGAATTTTTTTGTGCAAAATAAAAGGCTTGGTTAAATGTGTATTACAAAATATTTGAGGAACTTTTTGATATTTGGTCAAAAAAAAAATGAGGCTCTATGATGGTCCAATAAACCTTTTAAAAAATTGGAATCCTCCAGCGTTGAAATTGTACACGTTGTTAGAAGTTTGATTTTTCATAAAGCCAACAAAGTTAGCATCACATGGATTCAACATATCCCATCTTAATCCCTTTTCTTACCAGTTGATTCCTAAGGGTGAAGTCTATTTTTTCACGTTTGAAAATTTTCATTTGCTTAATAATTTACAATATTAAAAATGTGTTGTAAATAATTTATTTTGTATTTTCGTAATATTTATATTGTGTTGTAAATAGTTTTTTTTTCAAACACGATGTTAAAAACTTATTAGTAGCTTTTACTTCCCAAAATAAATATTGTGATCAATTGAGCCAAGGTTAAAGAGAAAAACACACAGCTTTCAAGTTGCAAGTTCTTTTTGTCACCTGTGTTAGTAACTTACAAAAAAAATTTAAGTTAATTTCGGTTAATTATTTGAAATTATCGTATTTTTTGTTAGTAAAATACTTTGGTTCCTAATAAACTATCTATAATTTTTTTAATACCAAAAACATTCATTCGACGCCCATTAGAATAAACAATTATAACTATTGGGTTCTTCTATGTGATGCTAATTTCTATGTTCTAAAGTAATTCCCTAATAAATGTTATACATTTGAATTTCTCTAATGCGTGTTTCACGCTGAAATAAATTTTAATTATACAATTAAATAAATGAAAACTTTCGGTTTGAGTATATTATTGTTAGGGATTTTCAATGCAACCTTTTTTGGGGGGTAATTACAATATTTATAACGCTAATATTTTTTATTATTTATTACTACAAATTCAAGAATATTAATGACAAAAAACACACACTTCTAGTGCGAATTGACTATCGCAATCGTATAGTCCGTGCATGACGCGAGTTTGCAGCTAGTTTAAATGATGGCAATGAATAGTTCCTTTAACCATGGAGATTCATATATAGTCTCTCTCCCCCCCAAAAAAAAGAAAAAAAAAAGTCGCCTATGATTTCTCTACCAAGTAGCGGACATGTTATCAGTTCAAGAATGACAGTTGTCCCTAAATTGCTTAGCATATAATAGGAGGTAGAGAGGATTAAAACTTCATTATTAATTTTGTGGGAAAGCGATCAATCAATATTGATTAAAGTATGTGCAGATTCATTTTTAAAGTATCCGCACTTGTTTTTTGAATAATATAATTGAAGTATTATAAATAGAATAAAATCACAATTCCAATTAATTTTGACCACCGTATGAAATTATAAACTATTAATTATTATAATTTTGAACCTTTTAAGCAATGTCAATATGTAACAATAATTTTGTTATTTAATTATGAGAGGGCGCTTCTTATTTTGTTTTGTGGTTTAGTGGTGCTGTTCAATGAATTTGAATGTTTTGGATTGAACACCTACTTAGTTTAATGGGTTTGGATTATTTGGTTAGGATTAGTTGGAAAAATGGTTCATGAATTCCATATTCATATTGAGTTAATTTATAAGTATTACAGGGCCTTTAGTTCGACATAAAAATAAAAATATAAACAATATGGAGTGAGTACAATTGAAGAATGAATCTTTGTATGATTTCTATAAATCCTTACCACCAAAATTACAGTAACCTAGCTCGCACATCGTGCAGGTTTATACCTAATAAATTGTTTACACTTTTGGTTCAATTGTGTGGATAGCAAGATAACTGGCGATAAAATTACTTCTAATTCCACACTTTAGAGTCCTAAGGTAT
Source organism: Sambucus nigra (assembly GCA_949130495.1). Taxonomy (NCBI): domain Eukaryota; kingdom Viridiplantae; phylum Streptophyta; class Magnoliopsida; order Dipsacales; family Adoxaceae; genus Sambucus; species Sambucus nigra. Next base: position 657,054,977 of record OX422213.1, on the reverse strand, counting down.
TAAAAACAATTACATTTACTTTTGATAATTATTTTCTAAAATAGTTAATTTAATCTACATTTTCTTAGTTAATTTAAAATAAAATAGTCTAACTTCAAATCTAAGCCTCGAAAATAATATATTTTCTTCTCTTTTTTCTAATGACCATGATTGTTTTTATAAAACAATTTTCAATTTACATTCAACGTGCACTTGCATTTTTGGATGAAAATGTATTGAATTTTAGGATGATATTATGATAATAAATCATTATATTTTTTGTGGATATTAAAAAAAATCAAGAGATCCAATTTCAAATTTTTGCCTCGAACCCCCATATTCTCTGGGCCAGCCATGCGTATAACGAGGTGGATTGGTCATTGACCGCACATGTGAACATATTAAGTATTGGGGGGGGGGGGGGGGGGGGGAGATAGGGGTGGCAATTCAGACTAGTGGGTCATGGCCCGACCTGACCTGAATATGACACGAAATTATGCCGTGTTTTTTTTTGCCCAACACGAACACGACCCATTAAAAACACGACACAACACGATACGGATATGATTAAATATAACCCAACTCGATAAGCCGCTTATTTATATCTAAAAATATAATTTTGTATTTTATATTTCGTGAAATATATTGATTATAAAGGGGTGTTAATCGGATCAAATTGAGTTGCTTATTCGTGTTGCAATTGGGTCATAGTGGACAAATTTTGAGTCAATTTCGAGTCAAAACTCTAACACGAACATGACACAATCCGCTATCAGGTCAAAATATTCTGATCCGAACACAACACACCGTGTTAATTACATATTGAATCGTGTCAACCCTTGGGGGATACCTTGGCATTGAGCAAAAGTTTACATTTAATTACTCGGGTGTGAGTTAAGCTGCTATATTGATTACTTGGCCTCCTGGGCCTGTGTTTGACATATAACAGGAATGTGGTATTATTTTAAAGTAATATCTTGATAAACAATTTATTGTATAAAATTTACCTTTTTTTTAAAACTAAACTTGCATAAATTACATTGTTTTAGGGTGTTAACATTTTATGCAGTGGTCAGTAACATATCATGCTTGTATGTATTGCTAACGGACTATACTAATTTACTAAGCAAGTTATAAGCAAAACCTGTTGAATAAATAAATTTACATTACCAGTTTTGAACTCTGTATCATCTAATATTAAAAGCCAAGGATATAACACCCAAATAAAGAAAAAACAAATATTTAATTAGTTCTCATGTGGGGTGTTAATATTTTGTTGTATACAACAATCAGATCGCATAAAATCCGTTTGCGTAATAATTTTTTGAGTTAATTACACTTTGATCCCTTTAATTTTGCACATATTTTCACTTTACCACCGGTAATTTATTTTCTAGACTTAACCCTTCAACTTTTAAAAACGCATCATTTCATCACCTGATCGTAACGGTGTTAAGTTTTCGAATGAAAAATTGATCATTTACACAAGTGGTTGGACAAATTTACCCTCATATGCATCGCACATGATCAGTTTTCCGTCCAAAAATTTAACATTGTTAGTGTTGGGGAGTAAAGTGACGCATTTTTATAAGTTGATGGGGTTAAGTCTAGAAAATAAAAGTACGGGAGGTGAAGTAAAAATGAGAGTAAAGTTGGAGGGGTCATACTGTAATTAATCTTATTTTTAAAAAATAATAAATTTATAACATATCGTCACATTTATCAATTTTAAATTGTTAAGAACACCATTTATTATCATTATATATATATATATATATATATATATATATATTTTTTTTTTTAACATACATACAATTAAACTAATGCTCATATGGCAATCTAAAACTTATAATCAGAATCCCAGATTTGTTCATCATAGGTTGCAAAAATGGTCATTAACTTTTTATTGTAATAAATTTCTTGTAAAAAGGAAATCGTTAAAATGGTTAAAATAACCGTGTTCGATATTGAACCATTTTTATATAGACTTGGCATTTCACTGCTTTTTGGATGGGTTTTGATACCTTATCGCACGGTCGAAACAAAAAAAATGGTTATTCCCACTCCAAAATCCCCTAAAAAGCGTCACTAAAAGTGTTTTGGAGCGGGAATAACCTAATCCCAATCAAAATTAGCAATTAATATTGTCGAGATCTTTAATGTGTTTCGACAGCTCAAAGTTGAGCTTCTTCGATGTGTTTCAGCTCCCATCACCATGACTAACTAAAAATTAAGGACCTTTGCAATTAAATCCCTAGAGAATAATATTTTTTTCACTCAATTCTACTAATATATATTTTTTAAGCACTAAAGTCTCTCACCCTTATGTATTCGTTATGCATTGTCGTTTACACAAACTAACATAGATTATAGAAATTCACCTATACATTACGAGCATTTACTCACACATTACATAATAAATTGCATGTACAATATAACACCGAGACCGCATTGCAAAACAACCCGACAACACCGAACTTTTTTAATAATTTTTTTTAATAAAATCTTTTCATCATGTCCCAATCGAATAGAAAAATATGTACGAGAGAGCCATAGGTCCACTAAAAAATTACTAAATATAATCTTTCTATAAACTATAATTTCTATGCTAAATTTGCACAACACACTTTTTTTTATAGACAACTTCGTTCATTTTTACATTACCATATGACAACTACTAGCGGCTGGCTCATTGTTTGGTGTCTTTGCAAGCCAATTCAACCTAATTATGGCATCTTAGCCATTTGTCCTCCTCTATATATTACACCCTTTATCTTTATTTTGTCATATGAGCGGTTCACCTTCATTTTTATAGCTATCTCTTTATCTTCCACACAAAACACACACAAAAATGTTTGGAACATTGTGCGATGAAATTGAAGTAAATGTACCAGCAAGTGAAGCTTGGGATCTCTATGGTACACTTGAAATTGCAAAGGTAGTTGTAGATGAGCTACCTCATATTCTTAACAAATTTGAGGTGGTAGAAGGAGATGGATCAGCTGGAACCATTCTCAAGCTCACTTTTCCACCTGGTAAATTTTTGGGTTGTTTGGATTTTGGCCCTAATTAATTCTTTGTAATTGAGTTTGGCCGCTAAAATTTTCATTTCTTGGGGTTTTGTCCCTAGAATGACTTTTACCCAAGGTTCTAAAAGGCGCGAGGCGTGGTCGAGGCGTAGAGGTCAAGCCTCAAGCCTTAGGAGCCTAGGCGCGCCTAGGCGAAGCCTAGGCGTAAAAAGGCGTTTGTCCTTTTTTTATTATTTTAATTATTCCAAGGCTAGTAATCTAATAAAATAGTACATACCTTGAATTTTGAAAATATATCCATATGTTTGGTAGCCATCTTTCTCACATTCATGCTCCATAACCAATATTTGTCAACTAATCCTTTGTTTTGTTTAAAAAAAGTGTGCCTTAAGCCTTTTACTAAGAATAGGGGTAATAAGGCGTAATAAGGCGTAGGCAATGCGTTTCTCTCAAGCCTCAAGCCTAGGCGGCCCTAGGCGGAGCCTAGGCGGGCCTTTTAGAACAGAGCTTTTACCGACGCAATACTTTTTTCATCGTTAAAAGTCAATTTGGGTGCAAACCGTATATTTCGTTTCGGATTATTTGGGGCTTTGCTCATTAGAACTTATGGAATTTTAATGACCCCAAAATGACTTTTAGTGACGCAAAAAGTTTTAATAGTCTTTAATGACACTTTTTGTGTTACTCATTTTTTGGGTTATTTGGATTTTGGCAGACATCCATTCTTTGTAATTGAGTTTAACCTTCCTTATTTTTGTATTTTGGGGTTATGCTCCAAAATAATTTTTAGCGTCGAAAAAAAAAAAGCAAAAGCTTTACCAAATGATTTTTTTGACATTTTTTCTTTCGTGAAAAGTTATTTTGGGTGTCAATCCGGAAGAAGTGAATATTTTGAATTATTGGTGGTCAAACACCAAATAATTCAAATCTTTTGGGGTCAAACCCCAATAAGTGAAGAAATTAGATGTCAATCAAATTCAAATTAATTAATGAGTGTCAAACCTCAAATTTCTCTTCTTTTTTTTCCTTATGCTTCATTCTTTTTATATAATATAGGGATATGATATAAATTTAAAGAATTATACTTTCGAACTATTTTTAATGTAACAAGCACTAACGGGTACTATAAGGTTACCCAATCCGTACACAATAAAATAACCATTAAAACCCATTATTTCTAAATCCTTTAAAGACTAACGGGTACTATAGGTCACTCAAACTATACCCAATAAGAATAATCATTAAAACCCATTATTTTTAGGAACTTTGTAAATTTAGGACCTATTGTAATATGTATTTTGGAAATAGGACAACAAACATTTTATTTATAGTTTTAGTCCCTATTTTTTAATAAAACTGCTAGCGCGAACACATATTTATAAAACTTCAACCAATCACAGCATGCCATGTGTCCCTTTAATTTGAAAATAGGGACTAAAAATGGAAACGAAATGTTTGTTGTCCTATATCCATAATCGATATTATTTCAAGTCCTAAAAGTACATAATCTATTATTTTTAAACTAATGAAGACTAACGGGTCACCCAACTCATTATCTGTTTTGACCCAAACTGATTCGTTAATATTAGCGAGTGCTAATGGTTTGGATCGTATACTCGTTAATATTAACGGATCGTGTTTGAGTATTGTCATTAGACCCTTTAGTTTTAACGGGTTGTGTTTGTATTAATGATTTTTCGATCCGTACACGATCCGACATGATCCGTTGGCAGGATTAACTACATCGCATAATTCTGTATCGCAATTCTGAAAAGATAAAATACATTTTCCCAAGGGAATAGTTTTAACTTACAGAATAAACATGCAGTGACTAAAAAGTCTTTGTTTTCTGATCATTCATCTACATCAAATCTTCTTTCCGTAGTTGAAATCATAAGAAAAGTTCTTCATGTTGAGGGCCATAAAATAATAGTGCTTATAATCTTTAAAATCGTTAGTTTTAAATGAAGAAAATGTCATATATTTAATATGCGACTCCAAAAGACACTATTTTCATAAAGAGATGCAACCTTTACTATTCCCTTATAAAAATATATTTTTGCCAACCGTCATAACCTTTCACGAAACCATGTGTCCACTTAATATAAAAAAATTAAATAAAATTTCAACTAATAAAATTGCTAAATTTATTAAGAACCTTTTTGAAAACACATGACTTTATTAAAAGACACTATTTTCATAAAAGGATACAACTTTCCATGAATGGGAAAACCATTTTTTTAAAAGAACATCATTTCACTAAACTAAATTATTATTTATTTATAATAATTCCAACATTTATTACTACTCATATAAAGCAGACATCCATGCGGGTTTATGAAGAGCAACAAGAGGAGGCTGAAAGAAAAATAAAAAATAATTTTTTTGGCGATAGTCCCATCTCTTAAAATTTGTTATGCTCCCATTTTATGCGTTTTTAAAATTGAAGTAAGTCACATAATCACTCAAAAATCATTCATAACTACTATGTAACCGTCCTTCTTCCTTTTCGCAGATAATGATAGTTGTTCTATAGTTGTTACAATATGAGAAACAACTAAAGAAATAAATACATGGGAGTGGGCATACATTGGGTAGGAGGGTAGAATTTTATCTCTAAATATCGAATTATCTCGGGCAAAAGTCAAAAAGACCCTAACTAATGTGGCATTTATTTTTTCATTTGAAAAATTTGTTAAAAATAAATATAGTGATCACAACACCCCAAATAGGAATATAACCATACCCACTTGCCTCAAGGATAGATTGAGATCTAAACATGCATTCAATCAGAAACTACGAAAAAGGCAATTTTATTTTGACTAAAACTTCAGTTACCAAATATGAAAATACTAATTAATATTGACAGATATACTTTTATGGCCCTTTGGAAGTTTGTGTAGAGTTAAAAGTTTGGTTTACAGATTTAAAATCTCAGTTTGCACAGGGAAGTTTGTAATTGATTACTTGACAGAACATTAGAGGGAAAATTGAAATTTGACCCTCCATAAAAAAAAGTCCCTTTTGATAAAGGTTTTTGGCAAATGGCAGTGTGCACTGTCTATAACAGCTCATATTTTTATTAGTTATCATGAAACAGTCTCAAAGGAGAATTCAAAATATACTATCATTTGGATTGTTTTAAAATAACTCATATTCGTAGTAACTATCATTTGGATTGTTTTAGGTACCATATAAGCTTTATTATTCAGCACTTAGTATTGAGGTATTTTTTTTAAATATACTCACAATGAAGAATATTATGTGAACTTTGTAGCATATATTAATTCTGTCTTGTTATTTTTTTCTACTCTTCAAAACAAAAATGGGACGCAAGATTTGGAAATAACCCTAACAGGATTGCGTTTATGGATTTTGTCCCTCAAAGATCGAGGCGTAACCCGTTTAAGGACTAGAGTTTATATAGGGTCTTTGGTGGAGGGTGACAATTGTACCCAACTTTTATGAATTATTACAATTATATTCCACTTTTATAAAGTCTTACAATTATACCCCTCCTACACATTCGTTCTCATATAGAACCTCCATAGCATTTTAATAATGAAAATCAATATTGTTGCACATCAATAAAACACAATGTTTTTGACAATCGACTTTCATGAACTAACACAAAGGAGAATTCAAAAAGGCAAAAAGTAAATCCAATAACAATTCTTATAACTATACATATTTTTTAGGGGCATTTATTCTTACGCCCTTACATTTCAATTATAAACTTTTCATTCATATTAGAATTATTTATGTCAAATTAGAATATATATTTGGCATATTAGGCCACAATACATATTATATTTGCAATAATACACATTTATATAACAATCAGGGACAACACACAATCACTTAAAAAATCAAGAACCACACCCACCTTAAGGCCTTTTCACAAGTTATCTCTATTTTTTACAACTTAAATTATGTTGAGTAAAAGTAGAGGGTACTATACTAATGAACAAAACCCAAAAATATATGGCATATCTGAAACAGAAGCTGAACTTTGAAATGGTAATTTAGATAAACGTAGTGTAAAAACTAACGAAGAGATACCTGAAGATAACAAGGGCTGAGTGTGAATATGAAACTCTAGAGCACAAACTAAAAAGACACAAGAAAGTAAACAATCATGCAAGTATATATATAAAGACATGCATACAAAAAGGTAAAAATTCAACCAACCTTTCATTTCTCTATTAAAATACAACCAACCTTTCATTTCTCACTTAATGCAAATCCTCTTGACTTTCCTTACAACTCTTTTATATCTATAATAAATATATTACCTCTCCATTCATTTGTGTCCGTTAATTTTTCAATATATATAATGTTCCAAAAAACCTATTCAGTTCTCCATTCATTTTACCGATTAGTTTTATAAAAGGTTCTAAAAAAACTATTCATTGTTCTCCTTTCACTTAACGGCTTAATTTTATAACAAGTTGTAAAGAAAGCCTATTCAGTTGTCCATTCATTTCACCGGTTGGTCTCTCAATATATGAAAATTTCCGAAAAAACTATTCACTTTTCACGTCCAGACATTAATATAAATCTTCCACTACTCGAAAAAATAGATGGAATGGGGTTGATAGAGACTTCAAATCCACCATCAAAATAGGCATACAACTGAGTCTACTAACTGCTTGCGATTTGGCCAAATTTTATTCCTTTATTCCTCATAATAAAATCAAGCCTTTGTATCTTCAACTGCTTCTGAAACCTGTTAATAAAGTCACCTGCTTTTGCATCAACCTCTTCATCCCCCCTAAACGACAGCATCTTGCCCAGCCTCAGCTTCCCCGGGTCCAAACCGGGTTGAGTTCTTCGGGTCATTTTCATTGGTTGTGGCTTCAATCGGGTCAGGCTGTTCAACTTTTAATACAGATAAATTTATTGACTTGATCTGGTCCAACAAAGATGGGACTCTCGAACCAGTTGATGGGTTTTATTATCTTCCTCTAGCGGGTCAAATTCATGGGTCTCGAGTTGAAACGGGTCGGGTTGTTTCGAGATATGAGGACTCAAGACAGTTGGGGTTGATTTTCTTGCTGTCTTTGATTGTTTCGAGTGCTGTAATTTGAGATGATGAAAATTGTGAGAATCATAAGGTTGAGGAGAGAATAAAATAGTGGGTGTGAACCAGGTGGCCATGTAAGCCCATACAAAACTGGCCAAGTTCATCATATCTTCCCTTTTTTTATGGTTTGTTAATGCCCTCAAAAGGAATATTTCATGTTTAAACAAAGAATGACGTTACTGATTTGCGGGATTATATATGTGTCTAGTTTATTCATTTTTTTTTTATTTCAGAATATGTAGTTTAAAGGGTTAAAATATATGCTCTCATAATTTTTCTAATTTTATTACCATAAAGAACAAAGATTCATGAAAAATTAAGATTATAAATAGACCGTTACAAGAGTATTTTTATGCTAATTATCTTTAATTTCACTCATTTCTTCATTAATAATAAATTTTAGGGCATACTATTAGCGCTCCAATGAAATCTGGAGGCACTCCTTTTCTCTATTCAAAGTTAGTAAATGACAAAATTGCCCATTTCTGATTCAATGGCCGAACATCTCCTCCTTTTACCCCTCTTGTAAAGCAAATTAAATTTTGACAATAACAAAAAGATGCCTTTGTTAGGCAGCTCATCTTTATATCCTGTTTTTTTTTTATTAAAAAAACAATGCATTATATAACAAGAATGGTATTTGCTACATTTGTATAAAGTCTAAAATAAAAAAATAATAATGGATTAAAGTCAAAAAAATCCAAATACTAATATTAATAACAACAATAATTATAATAATAATCATACATGTAAAATACAATCTTATTAAAACTATTTTTTTTACTAAAGTGTTTTTATTTTTTTAAATTATTTTTTTAATATTCTATTCTTTAAAAACTGATTTTTTTAAATATATTGTTTCTTTGTTATAATGAGATGACACAAAATCATTTAATTGACTTGTGTTCCAGTTAATTATTTAGACTAAGACAAATACGAGAAAATTAACCTGGACGCGACAAATACGACATGCCACGTAATCTTATTTTGTCAATCAAACGTGGACACGGCTAAATTAAAAAGCGACGCGACACCGTAGTATATAAATTGTTTAAATAGCGACACTACACAATTTTTTTTACCAAATATATACGCAATCCAATTAAAAGGCAACACGGCATGGAACGATATAAAATTTCAATTTTTTACCCTAATACAAGCACGATCCAAATAAAAATGACACGACAGGGTACGACACATTTTTTTTTTAGCAAAACACGAATATAATCCAATTAAAACATGGTCGAACCGCTCGCGGACATTTTTTATATGATTTTTATACATAATTTTTTATATAAAAAAGATTGTTATATAATTTTTAATATAATCTTTTTTTAACAATCGTAAAAAAATAATATTTTATATACGATTGTTATATAATTTTTTTAACAATCGTAAAAAAAATACATTATATAACAATCGTAAATAAAATTAAAAAAACAGGAGAACATTATGAGCAGGCTAACAATGTGTTATTTTTTTTCACATCGTTGGCGCGAACTTCTTTTTACAATTTTAAAAATAATTTTTTTACTTTTTAAAAAAAATGATCCGCGACAACCATATGTATAGGCGGTTCAACCATGTTTTAATTGGATTGTACTCGTGTTTTGCTAAAAAAAAATTGTGTCGTACCCTGTCGTGTGATATTTATTTGGATCGTGTTTGTATTAGGGTAAAAAATTGAAATTTTATGTTGTTCCATGTTGTTCCATGTTGTGTTGCTTTTTAATTGGATTGCGTACATATTTGGTAAAAATAGATTTTGTGTAGTGTCGCTATTTAAACAATTTATGTACTACGGTGTCGCGTCGCATTTTAATTTAGCCGTGTCTATGTTAAATTGACAAAATAAGATTAAGTGGCATGTCGTATTTGTCGTGTCCAGGTTAATTTTCTCGTATTTGTCTTAGTCTAAATAATTAGCTGGAACACAAGTCAATTAAATGAGTTTGTGTCATCTCATTATAACAAAGAAACAATATATTTAAAGAAATCAGTTTTTAAAGAATAAAATATTAAAAAAATAATTTAAAAAAATAAAAACACTTTAGTAAAGAAAAAAATAGTTTTTAATAAAATTGTATTTTACATGAATGGTTATTATTATAATTATTGTTGTTATTAATATTAGTATTTGGATTTTTTGACTTAAATCCATTATTATTTTTTTATTTTAGACTTTACTACAAATGTAGCAAATACAATTCTTGTTATATAATGCATTGTTTTTTAATAAAAAAAAAACAGGATATAAAGATGAGCTGCCTAACAAAGGCATCTTTTTGTTATTGTCAAAATTTAATTTGCTTTACAAGAGGGGTAAAAGGAGGAGATGTTCGGCCATTGAATCAGAAATGGGCAATTTTGTCATTTACTAACTTTGAATACAGAAAAGGAGTGCCTCCAGATTCTATTGGAGCGCTAATAGTGATACCCTAAATTTTAAAAATTGAGTTGTATATTAACTTTTTACATATTTCATTTCATACATTTTTCTCAACATTTTATAATATTTATAAATATTCAATGTTCGTAAATGTTGCTAAATTATTACGTGATTTTCTCTACATTTGAATCTATAAATTATTAATTATTTGATAAACCATATCGTCATTTGTACTATTATTATAGTAGCGCCCGCGCATCGCGCGGGTTACATGCTAGTATCATGTAACTCGCGCGATGCGCGAGCGCAACTGTATATTACGAATGTTGGCTAAATGAAATATAATATTTCATTAGACTCGAAAAAATGTATTACTTCATTATATGTAAATGATCAACGGTTTTGCAAATATTATTATAGTTGAAGTGGAAGGGGTGGTGAGAAAAAGTGGAAGTTAATGAATACATGGGAGTAATAGGAGTAATATATGATGCTTTATACATTTAACTTGAAAAAGAACATGGAGAGGACTACAAATGAAATAAAATAAATGACTGTACTCGAAAAAGGGTACTAATTCATTATATGAAAATGGTAAATGAGTTTGCAAATATTATTATAGTTGAAGTGGAAGGGGTGGAGAGAAAAAGTTGAAGGTAATAAATACATGGGCTTAATAGGAGACACGTATGATGCTTTATACATTTCAAGCTTGTAAAAGAACATGGAGAGGACTACATATGAAATAAGAAAAAATAAAAAATGAGGTAGTTTCACAAAAGGCACTTGTAGAAAAAAAATTCAAACTTTGAAACTTATAAAAAAAAGTATTTTTAAAATCTGAAAATCAAAAAACAATTTAGGAATTATAAAAATTGAAAGCAAAACAACAAAAATATTGAAAATTAGAGAATATTAAATGAATTGAAAAATACAAAAAATCAAAAATAAAAAGAACTTAAAATTATAGTAAATTAAAAGACAGAATCTTAAAAAAGTAGAAATTACAGAACTTTAAAAATATAGAAAATACTAAAAAATAAAAAAAAAATCTAAAAAAAAATATAAAAACATTTTAAAAGTTTGAAAAAATGTAATTAAAAGAACTTAAAATTATAGTAAATTAAAAGACAGAAAATTACAGAAAATTTAAAAACTGGATATTAGAGAACTTTAAAAATTCTAAACTTTACATAAAATAATGAAAACCTTAAAACTTATAGAAAATACTAAAAAAAACAATTCTGAAAAAAAATATAAAAACATTTTAAAAGTTTGAAAAAATGAAAAACTATTAAATGTATATGTATAATATTTATGATGTATGTGTGTGTGTGTATATATATATATATATATATATATATATATATATATATATATATATATAAATACATAATACATACATTATACATATATACATATGTACATACATATAAAAACATACATACATACATACATACATACATACATACATACATACATACATACATACATACATACATACATACATACATACATACGTACATACATATACATACATATAAACATATACATACATACGTACGTACATACATACGTACATACATATACATACATATAAACATATAGATACATACATACGTACATACATATACATATATACATACATACATACATACATACGTACATACATATACATATATACATACGTACATACATATACATACATATAAAAATACATGATAATATACGTATGTGTGTGTGTGTGTGTATAGATATATACTAGCATGAAGGTCACGCGATGCATGGCTGAATTTAGGAACGCTTTATTCTTTTGTTATTGTGTCTTTTTTCACATAATATATTTCCTGAATGAAAGGAGAGAGAATTTTAAATTAATATAGCATGTAGGTAACGCGATGCGTGGTAAAAAATTTATAAATGATTATTTTTTAATATACTTAGTAGGTAGATAATATATTTTTGTAGTGGAATGAGAATAATATAGGTATTTAGAATGAGTAAAAAAATGTATGACAATGTTATGTTAACTTAAAATATGAGTAGAATGTTAGTAGCAGACAATAAATTTTAAGTATGAGATGAGAATAAATATAATCATTTAAAAGAAGTAAATTTATTTATCTAATGACTGAAAAAATTATATGTTACCTTCAAAGTGAGAGCTCCAAAAATCTAGGAAAGCCAAGAGCATCCTTAGCTGCCTCAGTAGCCCCATGCGCCTTGACCATCATCTGCAAACCTGTTTGCACACCAATACATACACAAAACATGATTGGTGTAAAACAAAAAAGAAAACAATCAATCAAGAATGAACCTACACCCATTTTTTAAGCAGTGGTACCGTGGAAAGGAAACGAACTCAATTGCATGCACTTCTATGCACGTAAAACAGTTCACTAGTCCATCGTTTCAAAACAAAAGGTCATTTGTACCTTAACGATTGTAGCTAGTTAAAATACAATATAATGTTGCTTGGAGACCGCCCTTTTGTTAAACCAAAGAAAGTGATTATACAGATGTATGCACCCAATTAATACATGGAGTCTTTTCATTTCTAAAAAGAGAGTTAATCGAGGCAACATAAGTTGAAACTCCCAACATAAACTATATACATAATAAATTATGAAAAACTCAATTCTTAAACAATGATTTACAATAAAAAAATCCTTAAATCATAGAAAAGGTATGAGTCATTGGGATCTAACGTATGGGAAAAAAATGAAACCAAATTTTCGATTTGTTGACACAAAAGTGCAAACAACATTCAGCAATCAAAATCATTAGGAAAAAAAATCAACGCTAGCAACCTAGTTCCAAAAAAATAAAATAAAATGAAATGCACATCCAAACTCTAGAGAACAATATAAAAAAACCCAACAACATTTATAAAGTATGAAAGTAAAAAAAAAGATTATTATTAGATGTTATTTCACACTATTTGATCTAATAGCTTCTAACACCAAAATCTCCCATTTTGACATCCAAAAAATGGGTAAATGTATAGCAACTGTATATATTAAAGCTTTCAAATTCATAAATTTTAATACCCTCACCTAAATAAAGAATTATAGGTTTTGAAACTCGATGGATTGCTTCCATTCCACTTCCTTCCAAAAAATATGACATAATTTAAAATCATCAAACACAAAAATAGATGAATATGTTTTTACGGGTGTTGATACCAAAATTAACATGCTGATATGGACGAATAATACGAAGACACGTGTCAATCTACGTGGCACAATAGCAACGAGGAAGTTCATTTCCCCGACCAACTCATGTTCTCTCCGAGCAACGAGGATACACCGAGGAACTTTAGCACTCCGAGGTACTCCAGCGCTCCGAGGAACTCCTGAGCAACGAGCAACTAAGGCGGTCCAAGCTGCATCTCGGACGTAGCATTAATTACCAGATAATCAACAGTTTAACTATTCATTGAATGTTTATCATCTTGACGCACACGCTGCATTAAATGTAATACCCTTTCATATGTATACCATTTAATGTATCAACCCTTTCATGTACAGCCTAAGGGCTATAAATACCTTGTATCACCCTCATTCAAAGGGATCGGAATTTCTTGATAGAAACGGGTAATCGAGAATTCCCAAATACACAGCAATAACATAACAGTGGATGTAGGTCATTCTTATAAGGCTGAACCACTTTAAAAATATTTGTCTCATTTTATTTATCTGTGATTGAATAATTAGAGAGATCTAATTTTTTACATCAATAGATTGGCGCCGTCTGTGGGAACGACTATTATTATCGTTTCTCACCAAAAATCATTCCTCATCAATGGCGGATAATCCAGAATCTAGCAATCGAAACGCTGGAAATACTGGAAATCCTCCCAATCCTTCTGCACCTCCAGAACTGGCTGGAATCATGACGAATCTGGCTCAAGGACAAACCGCCATGCAAGAAACGATGCAGCAACTCATACAAACTCTTCATGGCGTTACACCAGCACCTTCAGGACAACGAAATGGTCAGAGGCAAACTTATTTACTTTCTTCACGATCCAGGAGTACTGAGTCATATCTTAATGAGGAGTCTGATGATTTCTCTTATCAGCCTGGGCGAACTTCGTCAATAAGGGCTACAGATACTAATCAACATATCACCCTCTCTCCAGAAAGACCCAGTGCTTTAGAAAGACTGAGTAGGGTGTCTCCTTTCAGTCGATTAGGCCCTAGGAGGAATAGGAGTCCACCTAAGACCATATCGAGGAGTTTTCGACAACCATCAGATCTAAGAGAAGGATCAACACAATCACGACCAGTTGCTCGTCAAGATAAATCTCAGGAGGCTACTTCAGAACGATCTATTGCTCGAACTAGCAAGATCGATGAAGGAAATGATGCGTGGAAAGGTTCCATTCAGCGGTTGGAGGATAGATTGGGAGAAATGGCTAAAGCAAAGAACCCCCTACAACGAACTTTTGTTCGAGGGACACCTTTTGTACAAGCCATTGTGGATTTTCCTACACCATCAAAGTTTAAAGCACCTGTAGTGACTCCCAAGTATGATGGAAAGACATATCCTGTTCTTCACATAGAGCAATATCAAGCTGCTGCCGACATCTATGTTGTCCCCGACGAGATGAGATGCAGGGCATTCTCAGGAACTCTTACTGGAGCCGCCCAGATATGGTACAACAATCTTCCTCGGGGTAAGATTTCAACTTTCTTTCAGTTGGCCGAGTTATTTATTGGCAATTTCTGTTTTGGAGCAAAGCCAGTAAAACGAGTAGCACACTTGTTAAGTGTTAGACAAAAATCTGGTGAGAGTACTAGAGATTATATAACTCGTTTCAATAACGAGAAGCTGGAAGTCATAGATTACGAAGAGAAGACAGCAATCACCGCTTTGATGAGTGATTTGTTGCCTAACAAATTGTATTACACTTTGGCCAAAGATCCACCTAAAACTATGTCAGAGTTGATGGCAAAAGCGGCCAAAATCATGAATGCCGAGGAGGCTATGGCTGCAAAGAAGAATATGGATAAAGAAACCAAGGTGGAAGTCGACAAATCTAAGAAGAAAGAGCATAAAAGCAATGGTGGAGATAAACATTCCAAGAATAAATGGGAAGTCATGAAGAAGTACGATAATTATACTCCTTTGAAAATGGGTATTAATCATGTCTTGGAAGAAATCAAGAACAACGAGGAGGTAAAATGGCCAAAGAAACTGAGGTCAGACCCTGATTCGAGGACTAGGGATAAGCACTGCGAATTTCATAAAGATCATGGTCACATGAACAAAAATTGCATAGCTCTTCAGAACGAGATTGAAACACTCATCCGAAGAGGAAAGCTAGCAAAATATGTTGATCGGGGAGGGGAAAGAAAAAATAACGACCGAGCTAGAGAGAGGTCTAGATCTCCTCGTTGAGCAGAGGAGAAAAAGAAGAGGGACCACGAAGATGATCCAGATGATGACCCCGATCTTCCCAAGAAGCCAAGGCAACCAGAACGAGAGGTATTTTCCATACGTTTTGGATCATTTGATTGTAATGTTATTACAGGAGGAGATGCAGGAGGAGGAGACCTTACTGCAGAAAGAAAGGCTTACCTTGGAGAGGCTCAAGCTTGTTCATATATTCAGCGAATAAATCTGGCCGAGGACGATCGTCCGAGGAAGGTAAACAAAGAGAAGCTGGTCATTGGCTTTTCAAAAAATGACCTGACAGGTGTTCTTTATCCTCACGACGATCCTCTGGTGATCAAAATGAGGATGAAGGAAGTAGTGATTTCAAGGGTGTTAGTAGACAATGGAAGTTCGGCAGACATCATGTACTATTCATGCTTTGACAGCTTGAATCTGAAATTATCTCAATTGGAACCGTATCACAGACCCCTCCTGGGTTTTGCTCGCGAGAAAGTTTTTCCACTTAGGACAATCAAATTGGATATATTCATTGGAACCTGGCCTGCTTGTCGAACAGAAAGAATACGCTTCTTTGTGATGGACAAGAATGTGCAGTCAGTCTACAACATCATCATGGGAAGAGTTGGTTTGAAGAAGTTCGAAGAAGTTCCATCTACAGTACATCAGTGCTTAAAATTCCCAACAAACTTTGGAGTAGGAGTTGTGAAAGGTGATCAACAAGTAGCTCGGGAATGCTATTATTCATCTGCCGAGCAAGAGGAGCTTGAGGAATCAAGGAAAAAGACTACTACCTACCAGGTGGAAGAAGATACAGAGATTGAAACTCTCGATCCTAGAGATGAATCCCAACTTGTAAAAGGACAGGTGGTGGAATCTACAGAAAATGTTATTCTAGACGACGAGCACCCTGAACGAGTAACCCAGATAGGTTCAACGTTGGATGCTTCAATAAAACAGGAGTTGATAATTTTCTTGAGAAACAGGAAGAAAACTTTTGCATGGAGTCATGAGGACATGCCAGGAATAGATCCAAACTTCTTATGTCACGAGCTCAATGTGAATAAGGAGATCAAGACTGTAAAGCAGAGAAGAAGGGTATTTAGCCCCGAGAAGAATCAAGCTATTCAAGAGGAGGTTGACAAGCTCCAAAAAGCTCAATTCATTGAAGATGTGAAGTACCCGGACTGGCTGGAAAATGTGGTGATGGTAAAGAAGAAAAACAACAAATGGAGAATGTGTGTTGATTTCACTGATCTCAACAAGGCCTGCCCAAAGGATCACTTTCCATTGCCCAGAATTGACCAACTAGTAGATGCTACCTCTGGGCACGAGCTGCTCAGCTTCATCAATGCTTACTCTGGCTACAACCAGATCAAGATGAAACCTGAAGACAGGGAGAGTACTTCTTTTATTACCCCTAGGGGTAATTATTGTTATAATGTTATGCCTTTTGGTTTGAAAAATGCAGAACAAGGTTTTTGCCGAACAAATCAGTTGCAATATGGAAGTCTATGTCGATGATATGCTGACAAAAAGCAAGAAGGCTGCTGATCATCTAGTTGATTTAAGTCAGACTTTTGATCAACTGGATAAATACCAAATGAAGCTCAACCCAACGAAGTGCACATTTGGAGTACGAGAAGGAATGTTCCTCGGGTACATCGTCAACCAAAGAGGCATTGAAGCGAATCCAGAAAAGATCAAAGCTCTTTTAGGGCTGCGATCTCCAACAACAAAGAAAGAAGTTCAGAGTCTTACAGGACGAGTTGCAGCGCTCAACAGATTTGTATCTCGAGCAACAGATAGATGCCTACCATTCTTCAAAACACTTCGAAAAACTTTCGAGTGGAATGATGAATGTGAAAAATCCTTTCAAGACTTGAAGAAATATTTGGGAACACCTCCACTGTTGTCCAGGCCAATAACGGGAGAAAAGTTGTACTTATACCTGGCAGTATCAGAGCATGAAGTCAGCTTGGCATTGATCAGATTGGAGAATGGAGTCCAGAAGCCAATTTATTACACAAGTAAGGCTTTCCGAGGTGCAGAGATCAGGTACCCAAAGTTAGAAAAATTGGCATTGGCATTAATTGAAGCAAGTAGAAGAATGAGGCCATATTTCCAGGCCCATACCATCATCCTGTATACCGACATGCCATTAAGACAAGCCCTTCATAAGCTAGAAAAGTCAGGGAGACTGATGTACTGGGCAATAGAGCTCGGTGAATATGATATTGTGTATGAACCCAGATCATCATTGAAAAGGCAAGCTGTAGCAGATTTTATAGCAGAGTTTACATATCCTGATACCCCCGAGGAGCAAAAGTTACTCACTGACCAACCTGTGGACGTTACAGGATCAATTGACATAAGTCCAGACCAGCTCCGGTTGGTAAAAGGGCGAGAAGAAATGGTCAACGAGGAGCGAAAATTAACAGGGGAGGATGGAAGAGAACATCAAGTATTTCACCGAGGAACTCTATTGGATAAGAAGTTTGAAGACGAGTTACCTACATGGAGATTGTACGTAGATGGGTCATCTTGCACAGCAGGTTGTGGAGCAGGGATTATTTTGAAAATCCCAGACGAGATTGACATAGAATATGCCTTGCGATTTCAATTCAAAACCTCCAATAATGAGGCTGAGTATGAGGCCATGATAGCAGGTCTTAATTTAGCAAAGATTATGGAAGCACAACAAGTGATGGTATTCAGTTATTCTCAATTAATTGTGAATCAGGTGATGGGAACATATGCGGTTAAAGGAGAATTAATGGTCAAGTATCATGCAAAGGTGATGGAATTGTTGGCAGAATTTGATGCCATTCAGTTGATCAGAATACCCAGAATAGAAAATGCACAAGCAGACGCACTGGCTCGACTAGCATCAGCTACTCGTACCGAGCTGCGAAGAACAATACCAATTGAAGTACTGGAAAGTCGGAGCATAGATGAAGACCTGACGATAAATGTTATTACCCTTTGATTTAGGACCATCTTGGATGGATCCCATCAGGGCATATATTGAAGAGGGAGAATTGCCAGAGGACAAGCTCGCAGCAAAGAAATTGAAGTTTAAAGCTTCTCGGTATGTACTAACTAATGGTGTTTTGTATAGACGAGGAATTATGGTAGGTTTGCAGAGATGTGTACACCCTTCCGAGGTGAAAGAATTGATTGAAGAAATCCATGAAGGATCTTGTGGAGCACATGTGGCAGGTCGGACACTTTTACAAAGAGTGATGACGCAGGGGTATTATTGGCCGACGATGAGGTTTGATTGTACAGCATATACCAAGAAATGTGACAAATGCCAACGTTTTTCCTCCATCCGACGAACTCCACAAGCATTGTTGACACCCATAACTTCTCCTTGGCCATTTGCCATGTGGGGAATTGATTTGGTTGGACCATTGCCAACGACCCGAGGAAGATTTAAGTACCTCGTTGTTGCAGTGGATTATTTCACTAAGTGGGTAGAAGCTGAGCCACTTATTGATATGACGTACGAGAAGGTGTACCAATTTGTTTGGAAGAATATCATCTGCCGATATGGTCTCCCTCATGCCTTCATCACAGACCATGGAACACAATTCGATAACGAGGAGTTTGCTGCCTATTGTCAACAATCAAACATCCCGAAGACCCATTCAGCACCAGGTCATCCTCAAAGCAATGGGCAGACTGAGGTGACAAATAGAACATTACTAAATGGTTTGAAGAAGAGGCTAAGTGAGGCTAAGGCTAATTGGATTAATGAGCTACAGTCAGTTTTGTGGGCTTATCGAACAACTCCCCGAGCAGCAACTGGAGAATCACCATACATGCTGGCATTTGGAAGTGAGGCTGTAATACCTGCCGAGTTGGGTCTCCCAACACACAGAGTGATGAATTTCAATTCCCCAGTCAGTGACTTGATGAGAAGATTAGATTTGGACATGCTCGAGGAAGTTAGAGAAGAGGCAGCCATTAGGAATGCTGCTTACCAACAACGCACAGCTCTGTTCTACAACAAGAGGGTGAAGAAATGCGACTTAAAAGAAGGGGATTATGTGCTAAAGAAGGTCATTCAGAAGCACAATAAACTGGAAGCAAACTGGCATGGACCTTACCGAGTTACAGAAGTTGTTCGACCAGGAACTTATAGAATAGCAACTCTAGAAGGAGAGGAATTTAAGAATGCATGGAATGCTGAACACCTACGCAAGTATTATCAGTAATGTGAAATGTAAAGCAATTCCTTCATTATGAATAAAACGATGATGTTTCACCATCTTCTTCCTTTTATTACAAGTTTTTTGGGGAATACTAGTGTGATACACTACACAAATTATACTCCTTTGGTTAGGAGGCGTACACTTGCGTGATCAACCTCGGTTGGTAAAAAATCTTGTGGACAAGATAGTTCGAAAGAACCTGATAGTTCGAGCGTGATCAACTTCGGTTGGTAAAATAGCGAGAACAAATTATACTCCTTTGGTTAGGAGGCGTACACTTGCGTGATCAACCTCGGTTGGTAAAAAAGCTTGTGGACAAGATAGTTCGAAAGAACCTGATAGTTCGAGCGTGATCAACTTCGGTTGGTTAAATAGCGAGAACAAATTATACTCCTTTGGTTAGGAGGCGTACACTTGCGTGATCAACCTCGGTTGGTAAAAGAGCTTGTGGACAAAATAGTTCGAAAGAACCTGATAGTTCGAAAGAACCTAATAGTTCAAACCCACGACCAACTTTGGATGGTAAAAGGGCAAGAACAACATTCTTAAAAATGCCAACCTCGGTTGGTTAAATAGAGAAAACAAATTATACTCCTTTGGTTAGGAGGCGTACACTTGCGTGATCAACCTCGGTTGGTAAAAAAGCTTGTGGACAAGATAGTTCGAAAGAACCTGATAGTTCGAGCGTGATCAACTTCGGCTGGTTAAATAGCGAGAACAAATTATACTCCTTTGGTTAGGAGGCGTACACTTGCGTGATCAACCTCGGTTGGTAAAAGAGCTTGTGGACAAAATAGTTCGAAAGAACCTGATAGTTCGAAAGAACCTAATAGTTCAAACCCACGACCAACTTTGGATGGTAAAAGGGCAAGAACAACATTCTTAAAAATGCCAATTTTGGCTGGTTAAGAAACAAAATATGCCAACAAGTTGGTCGGAAGGTAAAACCATTCCAGAAAATACAAAATATTCCAAATTGAGCCAAGTATAGTTGGTCGGGGATAAAAACCCACTAACTGTAGTTGGTCAACGAGGAGAATTTATTGACGAGGAGGATCCATCAACCTAGTTGGTCGGACACATTCTATGAAAACTCTCGCTAATTATACTTGGTCGACGAGTACAATTTAACAACCTTAGTTGGTTGGAAAAATTTTAAACATTTTTATACTCATTACTTTATTATTAAGTGATCGAGTAACATTTTTGATACTTGTAACTGTTTATTACTAAGTTGGTTGATGAACAGCACAAAATTGTTATCTTTTTAACAGATACATACGTAGTGTTTAGCACAGAACAATAGCAATACAAATTTTCAAATAAAAATGAAATCCTTTCATTAAGGTCAAAATGTAGTACAAATTATATGTGTACTAATTATTACATTAAGATCCCTACTCTATTGGTTTCTTTCCCTTAGCTTTTGAAACAGGCTCCTCTCCAGCAGGAGGATCTTCCAGGCAAAGAGAAGAATTAATGAAGTTAACATCTCTGAGCATTCTGACGTTCATCACAGAAGGTGTGTCCAGTAGATGTTCAGGACGAGATACCTCGGTTTGGGAATGAAGATTGTAATCACCAAGGTATTTTGAAATTAAGCTCCGAGGAATGGAACGAGCTGGGATCCATTCCATGTCCAATTTATAAGGTGGCACGGGAAAATCTAGTAACCCAGGAGCATGATAATCCCATAAATAATGCCCTTGCTCCAATTTTAATTCACCCAAGGCGTTCAACCATCCCTGCTTATAACCTTCATTATTGGCATGTTCAATACGAGCATCCAAGTGACAAAGGGCCTCATTGTAGCCTGCCATCCAAAACTCGCGAGGCTGTTTATGGAATTGGAAGGTTAATCTATCTAGTTGTTCATGAAGGTTTTTAGCAAAAAGGTCCTTGGTATGTAAAGCAGACTTAGTCGCAGAAAGTTTATCTTCCAAAGATAGGTTTTTCTTGGACATTTCAGACAAAGCACGATCTTTTGCATTCAATTGGAACGCTTGAGTTTCCAAAGTTGATTGAGTACGAGCTTCTTCAACATTACGATGAAGAACTCTTGATTGTCCCCGACGAAGTGGAATAATTTGTTCTTCGACAACGTTCAGAGCATTCCTTCCTCGTCCACGAGAACCTCTTCCTCGTCCCCGAGTTACAGGAGAAGCTCCAGGCCTTTTCAGAGTGTCCAACTCTTGCCTTAATTTGGCGTTCTCAACTTCCAAAAATGAGAATCCTTCGTCAGTCACAGGGATTACACTTGTCGAAGAAGAAGCCGCAGACTTATATTGTGCCAGTTCTCTCTGCAAATTGTTGTTTTCTTGCTCCAGGAGCTCGACAATCTGTATACAGGCTTCAATTTCACCCTTTAGGGTTCTCTCCCTGACATCGTACGCAGCTATGATCTTTTTGTGGCCCGTCTCGGAAGAAAGCTGTTGATACCTATTCTTATATTCCTTGTGCAACAAGGCAGTTGATTCATTGTGCTGATTCTGAAGATCTTCTAAGGTACAATGAAGCTCCTCGATCAAGTCATAGTAGGCCACGTTGTTGGCCACATCTCGGTCAAGTAAATCCTTCAGGTACTGATAAGCCTCAATTGCTTGTTCTGAAGCATCATAGCCAAGGATGTCAGTAATTTCTGATACACTCAAAGTTGTATGACCAGCCTTATAATATTCATGGCATTGCTGCATCAGCTTTGTATCATGTGCAGATATCAGTTCCATTCTATCCACAAACGAATAGAGAAGAGAAGGCAAGAGTTAATAAATAAAAACAGACAGAGCATCAACAATGAAGAGGAACAAAAAGATGTGATTTTATTACATCACCAACAAGATTACATCGTTTGGAATACAGAGGATAAGTAAAAGAAGAACAGAAAAAGAGTACCGAACAACTTCACACCTTTTCCTTGTCTCCCAAGACTTTCTCGGGAGGCTGGGACGAGGAGCTTGGTTACTCGGTAGGAACAATGGTCTGATTAGTAGAAGCTGGGACTTGTTCTGGAGGAGAAGGCAATGACGAAATCTCCTCGGTGGCTGTCTGGTTGGGTGGTGGAACAAGTACTTGATCACCCACTGTCATTGAAGATTCTTCAGATGCAGCTTCGTCTGAAGACTCATCTTCAATAACTGGAGGAGGACCAGGAAGATGTTGTTGAAATAGCTCAGAGTCCTCGCTCACCTTCAACTCTTGCAGTGCTGCAACCCAACCATCATGAAAATATTTCAAACTTCCATATTTCACCTGGGTCGTCATAGCTGCCACCCCCCTGTCCCATCCTTTGTCCCAACCAGTTTTAAACGACATCTTCACAGCTGTTTTTCTCTTCATTTTTTTCGAGGATAGCTTCTCGGACATAAGATTCTCGGTGGCCTTCAATTTGGTCTCCACCTCATCTTTCTGGAGATTTACTTCTCGCAGGAGGGTCAGCTCTTCTTCAGCTGATTTCAATTTATTCTGAAGCTCCCCAAAGCCTGAAAGTTTCTCGGCATAATCTTTATTTTCTCTCTCCAAGTCCTTCACCTTGTTACCCAGTTGTACCTTCTCTGCATCAAACGCAGCCAATTTCTTCTCCCATTCAGCTTTATCCTCGTCATACTTCTGACGGGACTCACTCACAGATTTAATAGCTTTCTCCAGTGCTCCCTCCACAGTGGACGAGGAGCAAGAAGCTTTGATTGCTTCATCCTTTTTAAGGATTAAATTGAAACAACTCGTCAACTGCAATCAAAAGAGGAAAATGAAATCAGAAACAAGTATGGGAAACAACAAAGGAAAATATAAAAAGCTCGGAGTAGAGATACTTACTGAAGCCAAATGACGACCAGCCAGAGAAGTAACCACATCCCGAGTAAGGTCTTCTTCAGTACCTTGCACCTCGGGGATGGGTGAAAATTTTGCCAAACTCATCGTAGAGCTCGGAGGAACAATAATTGGAACACCATCTCCACCAGTAGGGAGTGGGGGAATGGCTCCAGAAATACTAACCGAGGAGGATTTCCTCAATCTCCTCGGTGCCTTTTCAGCAACCTCAACCAAAGAGGAACTTTTGGTTGGTGAGATAGTGATTACCTCAACAGGTGCATCCTTCTGCACAGGAGCCACTGGGGGCTTCTCGGCAATCTTCTGAACAGCGACAGAAGGAGCATCATCAATTTTCTTTGTCCCCTTTGGGACATTAACCTTGGTTTTCTTCCCATCTCCAGCAGAGGAACTCTCCTCGAAAAGAGTAGGAACTCTTCTCTTGCCCATTTTTTGGCTCAAAGGAATATGAGATTCCGGATCAGAGTCTTCAGGAATTTGCACTGGATCACTGGAGCTGACCACAGGGTGAGCAGTAAAAGACGACGTATAGCTTCTGTACTGCAACAAGTATGAGGCAGACCTGATGTGCTCATCTGCAATCTTCTGATGCAAGCTCCAGATATGTTTCAATTGCCTTATATTAACTTCTGATTCTTTAGGAGTTTTTCTCTTGCTGTTAACTGCAAACAAAAACCATTTGAAATGTCAATCATGCATTTATTCAAACATGATGAAGTCACAATTTCGAGAATAAAATAAAATGAGAATAACCTATCCCATTGCCATATGGGGGGCATTTGGGACCCTCATACACTCCGTCTCCGACTAAAGGAGCATGTTGACAATTTTTGAAAACTAACCCATGTTCAAAATAATCCCTGTTGGCATCAGGGAGGTTGACTACCAAAGCTCTATTCAAAAATCTGGTTTTTAAATAATAAACGTTATCTAAAACAGCCCATCTATAGCAATACATAATCTCAGGAATTCTTATGCGAGTTCCATGAGTTTGATTTAATTTATGCACCCCATTAACTATTCTCCATGTATTGGGGGCTACTTTTGCAGGAACAACATCGAAATGTTGGCAGAATTCTAAGCATAAAGAGTTGGGTGGAAAAGAAAATCCACACTCAGCAATAAAGAGGCTGGGGAACCAATGTCCCTCAGCCAAACGAAAATAATCAAAGGGCTCAGGAAGATTCTCCAGAGTTACCCAAGATGGAATGGAATAATCAGAACGGAATTTTTCAATAGATTCAATAATGTAAACCATGATGAATAAAAGAAGAAGGAAGAAGAGCTTACAGGGAAAAAGGAGATCTGTTGACAAACAAACGAAGAAAAAGATGGACGCATAGGAGAAAGAAAAGCTATAGAAAACTCGAAAGCAAGAAAATTGGAAAAGGTAGAAGACGATATGATTGCTTGGGAAGCTTAAATACCTTGCCTTGGGAAATGGCGAAAGAAATGATTACAAAAAAGAAATTGTTACGCTACCAGCGGCTAAAAGGACAAAAAGGGCACGAAGACCGAAGCGCCTATAAAGGTGCAAAATGGCGGATTCTGCGAATTTGGAAGGAAATTCAAATATGAAGAAAAGACTCCTAAAACCCAGGAAAGTCATTTAATATCGCCATATACTGAGAAAGAATATTCCATATTCCTCAAAGTTCGAAATATGAAACATTGGGGGCTTCTGTTGATACCAAAATTAACATGCTGATATGGACGAATAATACGAAGACACGTGTCAATCTACGTGGCACAATAGCAACGAGGAAGTTCATTTCCCCGACCAACTCATGTTCTCTCCGAGCAACGAGGATACACCGAGGAACTTTAGCACTCTGAGGTACTCCAGCGCTCCGAGGAACTCCTGAGCAACGAGCAACTAAGGCGGTCCGAGCTGCATCTCGGACGTAGCATTAATTACCAGATAATCAACAGTTCAACTATTCATTGAATGTTTATCATCTTGACGCACACGCTGCATTAAATGTAATACCCTTTCATATGTATACCATTTAATGTATCAACCCTTTCATGTACAGCCTAAGGGCTATAAATACCTTGTATCACCCTCATTCAAAGATATCGGAATTTCTTGATAGAACGGGTAATCGAGAATTCCCAAATACTCAGCAATAACATAACAGTGGATGTAGGCCATTCTTATAAGGCTGAACCACTTTAAAAATCTTTGTCTCATTTTATTTATCTGTGATTGAATAATTAGAGTGATCTAATTTTTTACATCAACAACGGGTTCTATATTTTGACGGGCTAGGACCACACGATCTTCGTGTGATGTCATTTTTCTTTGCTTGTTGTTTGAAGTTATTAATAATAAAAATCTACAATTTAATAATATATAACAATTTTACATTAGCAGTTTTCGTTAGTGGTTAAAATCATCTGAAGCATGGTGGCTAAAAGAGAACATAAATAAAAGAGAAGAGAAAGTGTTGAATTATATTACCTCTAAAATTATGACAGTCTTCCAAGATACCACATGATCCAATACAACCAATTCAAAATCGAAGAAATGGAAAATAAAGATATGAGTTGGAGAAAGCAAATAAAGAGAATAAAGTACTGTCTTTTATTTTATTAGGCTAACTGCCCTTTGTTTTATTGAGCCGTGTTCCACCGTAGAGATTTGACATCAACTCCCAAATTTGTGTTTTAACCATCAGGAAGGGAATCTAATAGATGTGGGGGGAGATGAATTAGATATATATTTGTAAGTACATAAATGTGAACAGTTAGATGAGTTGGAAATTGTGTAGCAGCGTAATCCGTGAAATAGGGAGAAACAAACATTGACTTCTCAAGTAAGCCTTTATTACTTATTGCCATGTGTCAGCCTCATAAGATTTGGGCCTTTATTACTGCCATGTGTCAGCCTCACACGATTTGGGTCTACATTTTTTATATAGTTATATATAGATAGATATATTACTACATTTAATGTGTGTGAGTATATATATATATATATATATATATATATATATATATATATATATACACACACACACATGAATGTATGAAAGTTTTATGTATGTTTATACACACATACACACATATATGTGTGTGTGTACATTCATGTATCATGTATGTATGAAAGTTTTATGTATGTTTATACACACACACATGTGTGTGTGCACATTCATGATCATGTATGTATGAAAGTTTTATATATGTTTATACACACACACACACACACATGTGTGTGTGTGTGTGTGTGTGTGTGTATAAACATACATAAAACTTTCATACATACATGATACATATATATATATATATATATATATATATATATACACATGATTGCCAATTTTATCAAATTTTCAAAAAACTATATTGCCAATTTTATCAAATTTTTAAAAAACTGTATTTAAAAACAAGTTTATCAAATGCACACCAATAATCATAAATACAAAAAACTGAATTTTAAAATTGTATTTAAAAACATCGGTTAAATCGAGTTTTCTGAGTAGCGAACCAAACAGGGGCTAAAAACCTTGATATTTAATGGATGGTGGAAGTTCTACATAGGTGATTTTGTGGAGTTGGTACGGCTAGACTATTGAGTGAAAAGATGGAAACCCTATAAATACATTTAGTAGGAAACTCTTCGGATGGACGAAGTTTAAATTGAGGGAATAGGACGAGTGTTTAAGAAATAGAGAGAGATAAAGAGCACCTTGAAAATCCAAAAGTCAAGAGAATTTTGGGGAGATAAAGGTTTGAGGTATTAATAGGAGGAGAGACAATTTGGTATTAATGATATTTAATGCCTCTGTCACCTGTCAACCTCATGC
The DNA here is from genome assembly GCA_949130495.1 of Sambucus nigra. NCBI lineage: Eukaryota > Viridiplantae > Streptophyta > Magnoliopsida > Dipsacales > Adoxaceae > Sambucus > Sambucus nigra. Next base: position 657,027,237 of record OX422213.1, on the reverse strand, counting down.
GATTTGATTCTGCAATTTTTATTGTATACTATAGATACACTTTCACTTTCTTGTAAAGTTCTTATGTGGGACATTTAGACCAGACACACTTGATTTACATCCACTCTCTTTACCTCTCTTTCTAGTACCCAATATAAAATCCCCAAAATAAAAAACTCACTTATACAATATTAATACTAAATTATATTTCAAAATAAAATTTTAATAACACAATTTAATTAATAAACTATATTTTGAAAATTCCAACATGCATTGCACTCGAATTGTGTTTTGTAATTTCGTAATTTCCTTCTTGTGGACAAGATATAACAAATTTATTGTTTCTAATTTTGGGGCGATTTGTGGTAATAGACTTTTTTCGTGTTTAAATCATGTTTTTTCCCAATTTTAAGTGAGTACGTCCACCTCTATTTTCTTTTGTGCTGTAAAAATATCTAATGTGTTAGGACTATATTTTTCTAACTAAGTTTCTTTTTTGTTTTAGCTGTTAGGATATCTAAGGAGAAAATGGATGTTATGGGGTTAAAAGACTTGATGGTGGTATATTAATGATGTGGCAACTCTACACCATTAAGTTTGAGTTTTAGTCTTGCTCTATTGGCAAATATAACTTTTCTTAAAATATTATTTATAACAAGTTCTCTCCCGTACATGTAGGATAAATTATCGACCAATCTTGCAACAATTTTTTTTCTTTTTTATAATAAAACGATTCACCGTAGTTATTTTTATCATGTTTTAATGTACCCAGGGAATCAATCCGAGTTGGAGATTAAATTTGTTAATTTTGTAATTGCTTAATTGCAAATTATAAATATATATAGCGATAAACTTATTATGATTAAAGTCTATTAAGGTGTTATGGTCTTTTGGAAATATCGGTAAAAAAAAGATGCATTAATTGGGTGGGATAAAGATGATTTTCAAATGAATAATGTTAGACAACCCGTGCCTTAACCCCGGGTTAGTACAGGTACCTTTTTTTCCCATTGGTTTCTCATGTGAAAGGAGTTAAAAATAATTAAAAAAAATAAAAAAAAACTATTCTAATTTATTTTAAAATTATTTTTAACTCATTTAGTCCCTCAAATTCCCATTTACCCAATATTCTCTTATTTTTAAAGGTCCGCACCAGTGGCACTCCTTATTTTTAAACTTATTTAGTCCCTCAAACATCCATTTACCCAATATTCTCATATTTTTAAAGATTCGCGCCAGCTGCACCTCGTATTTTTAAATTTAATTTTTTAATTCATTTAGTCCCTCAAACACACATTTACCCAATATTCTCTTATTTTTAAAGGTCTGCGTCAGCGGCACCCCTGATTTTTAAACTTAACTTTTTAACTCATTTACACCCTCAAGCACCCATTTACTCAATATTCTCTTATTTTTAAATGTCCTCACCTCCGACACCCTTTATTTTTAAACGTAATTTTTTTTTTTAATTTTACAACATTTAAAATAATTTTTGTATTTCTTAAAATTGTTTAAAAATGAAAAAAAAGAAGTTTTTTTTTATTTATATTAAACTAAATTTTATTTTTTAAAACAATATTTTTTCAAAAAAAATATATTTTTATATTTTTATATTGTTTTTTAACAATGGTTTTTTTTTAATATGTTGAAAATATTCTTTTCTTATAAAACAATTTTTTTTTAATAAAACAGATTTTTTTAAACAATTTTCACATGAGAAATCAGTTAAAAAAAAGGGTCTTTAGTACTAAGTCGGGGTTAAGACCCGGTAAGAGTATCACTACTCTTTTCAAATTAGTTCAAACGTGACTAACAGAAAAATATCATCACATTATTATATTAAAAATTAGTTGAAGATGCAAAACAACGTTTTACTTCAAAAAACAGTGTCCATACATCCAATTTCTAATGAAACTTTTTCAAATTTTCAAGTAAGCATGTGAATGATTAGATAGTGAAGTGGTTTAGTGACCTAAGGGCTGCAATATACATAAAATACATTGCAAAATAAGATTCCAAACAATCTTATTTTATTTTGTAGATTATGTATTTTTAAGACTTTAAATAATATTGATTATGGATATAGGACAATAAATATTTTGTCTTTAATTTTAGTTTCTATTTTAAATTAAAAGGACACGTGGTGTGTTGTAATTGATTAACGTTTTATGAATATGGATCCGTGTCAATCACTTTATTCAAAAATAAAATCTAAAACTATAAATAAAATATTTATTGTCTTATTTTGAAAATATAATTATTAATAAAATGTTTCCCATTGTAAAATAAGATTGTTTGGAAAAAGTAACTGAATTGAAATTTGATGATCACGATGTGAACATCTCTCGTTGATGAATCTTTTCACTCTTTCTCCCGACAACTAAGATCTCATTAATGGTTGTGTTGGAAAGTTGATACTCCTTGTACAATCAAAGCTATTATTCATGACATTGGTCTGTGAAAGTAATGATGGCCAAGAGTGCACCAATAGTATTGGAGGTAATTAAAACATTGAACTTCAGTTTCTCATGTATGTGAAACAAATGCCATTAGAATATGATTATTTACTTATAAAATATTGATTAGGACTAGAAGATATATAGCTCAAATTTGAACACAAGATAAAATCCTTTTTTTTATTTCAAATTTGGGATGTTGTTCTATTTTAACTTAATTGTCTCATATAATAAATAAGTCATAATTTTTCAAATGTACCTTGATAACAACCTAGATATTGTAATGACAAGATTCATATATACAAAAATTATTATCCCCAGATACCCTTGTACAAATTTTTGCCATACTAGCTTGAGGTTGATAACAAGTGCCATTTTCTTTTAAAATATATATACAAATGATATATTTACTTAAAATTTGAACTTGAGATATAGTCCAATATTCATGTGAAACAAATGCCATTAGATTATTAGTTATAAAAAAATGTTACCAAAATGCCATATGAGTTAAAAAAAAATGTTACCAAAACGCCATTGTAACATGTTACAAAAGCAAACTTTAACAAATATCACTATATCACTTGAATATTGGTTAGAGTTTGCATTCAAATTAAGAATTATAAAAAATTTGTTAGAATAACTTTCAACTTCATATTTATAAAGTTTTAATAATTTTTAAATTTAGATTGTTATCAAGACCCATAAAGACACATTTTGAAAAACTATGATTTTTATATGAGACAACTCACTAATTTCCGAGTGATTCCAAACATTCCCATTTATATTTTATCCTTTCCCTACAAAATAATAAACAGTTATAAACTCAGATATAGATAATAATATCTTCTCCTCAAAGCAATAAAATATAATTGAAATGGCACTCACACATGAAAAGTAGCTAATTAATTTCCACTATCGTGGATATACATTTTGATCAACATATAACATGAGGACATATTTAACGTGAGCAAATATAATTTCCATGTGTTCCTCCCAATTTTTTTGGCATATACGATTAACTCCTAATTAGTACATACCGATAGTCATTAGGACATGAGTGTGGAGAAAGATTTCTACGGCTTGCATATATTATGTATTTATGCTCAACATAAACAACTATGTGACACATATAAAGATTTGTTTTCAAAGAGAGTAATATATAAGATTTGTATCATAATCTCTAAAATTCCCATGTCCTCTCCGATTAGTATTGAATCTATATTACAACTATAATATGAAAGATTGCAATTAAGATTTTTGTGCGTTTAGGGTGTCCACATAAGATGAGTACATTTTACACTTTTGTGCATTTAAAGTGTTCATGATTCTAGGCGTCTCTTTTCTATTCCTATCTCTCTGTCTTTCACCATTTAATTCACCAGTATACGTCATTGCCAGTTCACCCAAAACATGAAGAAATTGGTATCATTTTGTTGTTATACACATAATGAAGATGCGGCGAAGAAAATTCCAACATGCATTTCACTTGAATTATGTTTTGTAATTTTGTAATTGCTTTCTTGTGGACAAAATAAAACAAATTTATTGTTTTCAATTTGGGGGCAATTTGTTCTAATAGACTTTTTTATTGTTTAAATCAAATGTTCCTGAATTTCTAAGCCAACCACATGTACATCTTCTAATCCATCTTATTAGACCATGTTTATGTTGAATGGCTAACTCATCAGCCACGTTTTATAATATGAAAGGATTTGGTAACCTATTTATCTTCTAAACCCCCCACTTCCCCAATTCCCCCTCCCCAAAACCTCTTATATCCTCTAACAACCCCCATTTTCTCACGTAAAGGTTGGTCAGACACGATACGCTGAAGATGGGACTTGTCAATCAATTAATACCATTATCAGCACAACGTAATATGAATATTATTATTTTATAAGATCGATACTTTAAACTTAATGATTTTTTCACTAACAATAATAAATTCAAACCAACACCAACTAAATAAAAGATCCAACAACAAATAAAAATCACATCTTCAGCATAATGTAAATAAATAAATAAATCTCGGGTTTATGCCCTTACAAATGTTTCCAAGTAAAATAACTGAACCCTGGTAGAAAAGCACCTAGGCTAGAGTCAATAATCTGAAAAGATGCTAAGCACGAGAGATCGCAAGGCTGGTACAACAACAATCATGATATCCCTGTCTAGAAATAACCCGGGGAGGGGGATATTTAAATATGGGTCAGAGCCCGAGGTGTGCAAGAATTAACTTATTTAATTTATGATGCAATAGTACCATCGATGCAAAATAAATATCCCCCCTTCATCACTCACATACGTATAAGACCTCACTCCTCATTTAAATGTGATATTATTCACATTCTAATAAATTCCAAATAATAAATATGACAGCGTCTCAAATTAATAATAATGGATAAATGATTTAAGTGTACCGACTGCATTTAATTATCAATACCCTTAATGTCTCAGTCTCATTATTTTCACATAAATGGCATAAACATCTATTATGCATTAAAGATTCACAATTGTCATTTATGTACACATTCTTAGACATTTCAGTTTGTCTCATGTAAAGTCGGGGTAATTATATATATATATATATATATATATATATATATATATATATATATATATATATATATATATATATATATATCTTCTTTATATATAGACATGACACACAAGAGCATCTACCGTTGGTATCTAATTCGCTCTCTATCGACAAGTACGGAGGAATCCCTTATCCTAAGCGAACATCACAAAGCGCACATAAGTTAGGGGCGGTCCCTACACAGGACACTTGTACACAGTCCATACCCAGCGGTAACATAGGAACAGTTAGCGCCAAATCTACCTCTCATAGGTGATGCCTCCACGTACTACCTATATGACCAACACATCGTCAAGCCCACCTGTGTCGATGTGTGGTGCACGAATTGAACGCGCGAACCCTCGAGCCAATACGACAGTCCACTGGTATGTCCACAAAAATACATAATAGTACATATTATTATCCCATATAATATATATAGGTAATTAATCCATAATTATCATTAAAAGTCCAACCAAAGTCCACAGTATTTTTCCATTTATTAATAATTTACCATCTAATAAATTATTAATTTCATTCCATAAATATTTATTTAACCAACAAGTTAATTGTAATTTTCCCTGTTTAATGAGGGCACGTCCATATTTTTAATAAATTCTTTATTTTTTCAAACTCGGTTCCACCCACTCCCTTGGACTCATAAAAATACCCATGACTAAAATCCCTGGCCCAATACCATCATTAATATTAATATTCCTCATTAATATTATTATTCCTAAAACTTCCATTCATTTTTCCTCCAATTAAATCCCCCATTTTAACTCATATACAATAAACTAAACCCCCCTTTAAGTCATATACAGTAGACTCAACTCCAATTTCGATCAAAACAACCCAAACTTAGGCCCAAACATAACAGAACGAAGTGCCAAAAGGCCACACACGTCACTCGAATGAGGCAGTGGGTTGTTTCCGCGACATGATATGTCTTTGAATAACACGTGTCGTCATTCGAATGACCCCTTGTCTCCTACCTCCCGATTGATTCTCCCAAAAGTCTTCTTCCCAGATCAAACTTTAATAACCAAAAGAGTATACGAGAAACCTAGAAATTTATCTCTACAATTGCACGCTCACTCCCAACAAATTAATACTCAGTTATTTTTAACGACTCAACCTTCTCCAAATAAATTCCAACCAGATTTCATTAGTATTAAGGAACATTAATTAGGGGATCTACCTTAAACTTTCAGTCCAAGATTTAACAGTGACGTACTTTACATCAATAATCAATTACTCCTAATTTTAACTATCAAAGCCCTAAGGAATCTACCTCCAAATTTCAGATTTACGATACCTAAATTTCTAGGACAATTTCTACATAATAATCAATCATCTACATGTGTTATTATTATCATCAAATCACTCAATTTAAACCTAATTTCCAGAAATTAAGGGGGTCATTACATGCATCAAGAAATAAATTGGAAACATAAATTAAGCAAGAAAATTCTTACCTTAAAGATCAGTAGAAGAATGTCCCTTTGAACCCCTTGATTTCTTACCTCTTTTCTTCTCATCTTGGTGTCTCATCTCCTCTCTCGTAACTATTGTTTTAGGTTTTGTGGAATGATAGTGGGGGAGTGGTTTACCCCCACTTAAACACTAAATAAAAAGCTAATCCCGAGTTGGGTCTAAAACCAAACTTTTGGGCCCCCAAATGAGCCCGAATCCATAATCCAATTAGCTCGAAAGCTCCCCAACCTATATATTATTGACCCATGACCATTTTTAAATATTACAAAAGCTAAATCGAGTCTCTAACGCTTTCAAAAACACGTCCCAATTATTTCTATTCCACTTAGAAATTTTATTATGTTAAAACGGCACGCATTCATAAATTTACTTATGTGTGATTTATTTTTCACTCGAAAACCCTTTATGGCCAATTGAGTTTTACGTTTATAAAATCATGAAGAACTGTTTATTTAAATTAAAACTTTTACTCGGCTAAATTTTAATTCCTCCCAATTAGATTTATTCTTAAAATAAATTTAAAACCATTATATTCTTTTATGTCACAATATTTTATTCTGAAAAATTACGGATTATTATATATCTGTAACAACCCAGGATTTTAAGCGGCTATTTTATATTATTTTACCCAATGGGCTAATTTTATAAAATAGGAGATGTTGGAGTAAATATTGCTTCCCGTGATATTTAGGGATAATATTTACTATGTTTGGTCTATTTACCGTATGAGAAGGTAAATAGCATTATATTGTGTATTATTGCATCGTCATATGTAAAACGACGGTTATGACTCATATTGAAATTGGAGTATAATTAATGAAATAAAATGAAGTTAGAACACAAAATTTGTTCACGTTATCCCGAATTCCAAAGTAGGGGCTGCGGTTGTTTTTAGAATAGTCGAGATAGTCGAAATAAGTGCCATGTTATATTTTGGAGTTTCGGGCACTTTTGGGGTGTTATAACTCAATTAAGTGGTTACGAGTCTTTTTAATGATGTATTAGCAATTAAAAGAGGGCATTTGTGTTTTAAGACCCGTTTAAGTTCCCCCTCCATCTCCACCAAAATGACTCTATCTCCCAAAGCAACTCTCATAGAGGAATCACTTTCTCTCACCTCTATTAACTTCTTCTCTAAAGCTAATACCATAAGCGCCAAACTTTTATTTTGATTTTTCATCTTGAATAGCTCAGCGTAAGAACGTTAAAAGTCACTCTCTCCCTCCCTCAAAACGTCATCTTCCTTAGTCTCTCCAAAATGACTAAACTCGCTATCGAGTTCATCATGTTCAGCAACTTCATCATCGACGTGAGGTGTACTCAATATACTAACATGACTTGCCATAAGTGCAAGGAAGTTACATCCATGCGATGATTCATCTCCAGAATCCACCGACTCAACATCGCTATCAATAAGAGTGGCATTGAAGGAAGATTAGCATTTGCCTTGTCCCTTTAACCTCGTAGCACCCTCATGAGCTTTGTGACGCTTACCCTCACACTCATATATGTATCCTTATCTTTCTTAATTTACTCTCCTTTTGCCTTTTCAAAACTCTTCTTATCGAACTTATAATTTTTATCTTTCTTAACACTTTTATTTTCTTAAGAAGTATTTTTTTCTTAGATTGAGAAATTTTTTGAAATTTTTTACAAAAAGTTTAAGATCATTTTAGTCAAAATCATATTCGAAGTTAGGATTGATCTCCACTATCTTTTTAGTTTGTCTGTTAAAGCAATCCCTTTTTATTTTGTCTTAATAGTTTTATAAAACATGTCGATCTCATAAGTTTGAAAGGCCTCCTATGAGTTCTTCTAACCTAAGCATATCTAAAATTCAAAAATAATAAAAGACATTGACTTTTTGGATAAATTGGGATGGCAGGCATCTCACAATCTTTTTCACGACTCTCATCAGAGGAATTCTCTCACCCAAATTATAATTAGAGTTGCCTATGTCAGATAAACGTGCATAAAATTCATTGTATGTCTCAATATCTAGCATAGTAATGGTCTCAAATTGTGTGGTGAGATTTTACAGATTGTAAGTTTTTACAGCATTCGTAACAATATGAGTGAGTTGGAGGATATCCCACGCTTAAACATGGTGCACCGCATAATATGCGAAACTCATCGAAGGTAAGAATCCAGAAATCGCACTTAAGCCTCGAGAGTTGAAATTAATCCATTTAAATTCTTCATTCGTTCAAGAGATCACATGTTTAGGACTTATGACGTCACCATTAGTCATAGTGCGTGGTGTGCACCCTCTTCACACTCAAGCAAAACTCTTTCATCAATTGATTTTAAACTGACTTCATTCTTGGCTTCCAGTAGGCATAATTTGACCCATCAAAAATCATAACCCTAATGCAAAAATGATCTATTTTAACCCAATATAAAGATCACACGGCAAAATAGTGGATCCCATTTTGATACCGATTTGAAAACGTAGGGTTATATGAAATAATTGTATCTTCGGATATATACATAAACATATAATTTCTTAACCAAATACTAACTTCATTAATAATTAGGTGTGCATGAAAATTCAAGTCCAAATTTAATTTATAACCATTCCACACAATCAAACCAATTAGAAAAATAAATGAGGAAAAATCTACTTCGGGTATATTCAGCACTATTAAAGAGTTTGATAGACTCGATGATTTACAGACTACTTAGAGCTCCACTATGTATAATACATAGGTTTTCAAATATTCAATAGATATGGAACAGTCCAGCACCGTCCACAAGAAGCAACACCTCCCTTGATATCAGCGATCAACCTCAGAATTATGGAATCATTTCTTCTTTAGTTATCGAGCCTTGACTCCATAGTAAAAACTACAAGAGTTTGATGTAAAGTACCAAAACATGGGTTTGACACTCAACATATCATTTTATGGAATGACTGATTTGGAAAAGAAAAACTTATTTCAAAGAAAAAAAAATGAACACTTTTGGAACAGGTATGGGGATTTTCTTTTCACCAAAAGTCTTCAAAAAAACTATTCAAAAAAGGTTTTTTTTATAGAAAAATACAAATATAGAGGCGACAATCTCATTCGAATGAAAAAACGATCTCGTTCGAACAAAAATAATGTTTCGTTGTAATGAGGTCCAATCTCGTTCTAACAAAGTTCTTATTTCATTCAATCGACCTTCTAATGAGAGTTATTCTGCCAAACAACGATCATATCATTAGGTGTGCATTAGAAGCTTGTTCGAATGAACATAGCACTTTGTTCCAACGAGCTTTAATCTCGTTCTAACGAGATGGTAATCTCATTCCAACGAAATAAAATTTAGAAAAACTATTTTTGAAATCATTTTATAAAAAATGCCTCGGGTAAAAAACATATATCTCTGAATAATTTGACCAAGAAAAATAAAAAAACACAAGTTTTTAGACCTCCATAAAGTGTTCGTGATGATTCCAATGGCTTGAATCTTGAAAATGATGCTCGGTCACTAACATGTCTTCAAATGATCGTTGAGGAAAATGCGGATGTAGTGTTCATTTCGTAGCAACGGTTTGAAATGGTATACGCCAAAATAACTAGGCTATGAGTAATTATAAAATTTTCCTCCTACACGTTCTCCTTTTGGATGGGGTTCGGGGGAGCAACATTTCGACCTGGATTTTTTAGGATATTTACTTTTTTTCTAGGGTGAGGACGGGTTTTTCCTATAATTCTCGCTCAGATTTTTCTAGGTGAAACATAAGATCAATCAAGGCTGTGGGGTTGATCGCAGGTGGTGTTAGATATGGAGCCACCTCGATCTAGTTTAAAATGGGGTTATGTACTAGAATCTTAATAACCTCATTCTGGGTATCTAATGGAGCTCGAGACGTAGAGTTATCTTCCCACCGTAAATTTATATCGGAGTTGGGAGTGGCAGTGGGAATTCTTATTATTGTCACTAGGACCTAGTTGCCTATCTGGTCAAGTTCCCTAAGTAAATATTTGTGGATATGGAGGATGCCGACCAGTTGTTGTCGTCCGAAGATGTTCCTTGTTACCATTCATAATCGGGGGAGAGGGTTCTAACTATCCTGGATTCATTTGTTTCATGATTCTAGTGGCTTTGTAAAAGATGTCTTCATAATTGTATTGGTATTCGACGTATTCAGACCCTTAATGAGAGAGCTCATAAAAAACCGAGTGGGAGTCATTGTATATACCACATATATTAGGCTATCAAATTTACTTTGAGCATGGTCACAGGGAGAGGGGTGGACAAGTTTCTTTTCATTCGTGTAGGAGTATCTATGTGAGGAAGGACCTTCTGGCACGGGAGAGCCTCAACAGGTCATCTCATCTTATAATTCAATGATATAAATGACACGGGTTGCATCTAGGTACAAGTTCCCCGTAACTGTCAAGGGTGGAACAAAGTGTAAAAACTTATGAATTATATAACTCTTGCAAGTTTGATTGCTTAAATGTCTTAATATCTTCGAATTCACGAGGTTGGTCCCAATTTCCCTCCACTAGACTCCTTTATATAGGATAACTCTTGGAGAGATAACGAATGACTGTACAATTACTGTAATTCATTTCCTTTCTTTATATAATCATAATTAACTCCACTAAATAATTATGACCGCACTTAAATTTAATTATCTCAAAATCACTCGAATATAATGAGGTATTATTTTCAAAGTAGATTGTGGTACACAATATGATTCTCCATGTTTAGTTTCCAATACCCATTTGTGAAAATCAATTCAGTGTTAATCACTTTTAATCAATCTATAATTAATTCCTTGATTTTGAGACTTAACTTGATTGCTAATCCATGAAGATTATAAAAAAATATACCGGTCGGCTTTTACTTGGTGGAAACAAAATATATAAGTCTATAAAGGGGTATCACAATCCACAGTATCCCTTAAACATAAATTCTTATGAATTATGATCTCATACCTACTCATATAACTATCACTCAATATGCAAAGATTATTTAACTCGATATAAAATTAGATCGCACCTATATAATCAAAGTGACATTTGAGCAAGCATTATAATCATCCTAACTCTTGTAATTAAGAATTTATGAACCATTTTCAATGGTGTGGGATTCTCTGAGTCTAATCAAGACAACCCTAAGCCTCAAATCTTAGGGGTGGCCTTATTCAATTCATTATTGGGATGTACCAATCCCAATCTTCTATCTAACTATCATACAAGTTCTCAAGCCATCAAACATGTTCCTGCAGTTTGAGATAAACTAATAGCATTGCGTTGCAACCATTCTGAGAGGAGGTCAATTCCTTATATAGGTTATGAACATTTTAATAGCACTAAAATCTAAATTTTGATCTCCTAGAAATCAATCTGAAGTCGAATCACCGGAATTTCGAAGAAGCTCTATTGATCGAAATGTATACAATATATTTAAGAAAATATATAATGCATTCTCGCAACCAAGATTCTTATTTAAAAGTTAACTTACACACACTCACTTAAAAATAAATATTATACTTACTTTTAAGAATAAAATCCCTACTAGTTTTATGGAGTTGGATGTCTTTACTTTGCACACGTGAACTTATTTTTATTCCTGGTGCTTTGAGTAAATTGAAAAAATTTAGTCACAAAATGTGTGAAGTTTTTAAACTTTGGGGGTTGTTTTAAATACCTTGCAAGATTTCAAAGTTAGTTCATTACTTTGTATGTATGGTTTTCACTAGCAAGAAATAATAAATAATTGACTAAGCTTTGTCCAGTGAGAATTTAACTCTAAGCACGAAGGTGATTCGTCACATTTTGAATGGACCAAATTTTTAACCAACCCATAAATTATTTTGGTGGCCTATTTTTTCAAAATTTTAGAGTTTTGAGTTATTTTGATAGGTTTTTGAGAGACTAAATTCAATTATTAATTGTTCTTTATTTTCATAGAATTATCTCAGGTTAATATTTCATTTAGAGTTTGGGAGGGTTTTAAAATTGTTGTTGCTTTATAAACCAATAAAAGATAGATCAACTCATATCCCATATTCAATTTCTATCATATTTGAAGCTAAACTAGTAGAGTTGGGTATTTAATTGGATTATTAAATCTATTTGATTGTGATGCTTAAAGGAAAATGAAATACTTATCTATGGGTAATAGATCACCGCGCTTGATTAACAAATTTAATGGGGAGGGGCGGGGGAGTTGAAGTGTTCAATAAAATTACCTATAATGGACTTATTGAGAGAGTTGTGCTCTTTGACATTGTAATTTGTTTTTAAGTTTAACAAGAGAAAGCATGCATCCTAACATTTTCTGTGTTATTTGTGTGTTGTTTTGTAAATAATTTATAACAGGCGTTAAGTCTATATAGATATATGGTTTAGAGATGAATTGATAGGTAATTAAATTAATTAAATAATTTAACCAAGTTTATTAACCATAATTGACTTAGGAAGAACCTTGGGTTATTGTCAATTTGAGATATATTCAAATATAATTCAAAGTGTTAAAAAAACATCACACGTTTAGTTTTAGTTCAAATTTAATGAAGTAAAAATAAGTTTCTTGCAAAAATCCCTAATCTAGCAAGAATTATGTCCCAACATTAAATATAAATTGCTAATCTATCTTATTTAGATATTTTAACAAACATAATCCTTAAAGCTGCTAAAATAAATCAGGTATGGAATTCTGCCCACCACCCAATAACTATAATATCTTTGGAACACAATGAACTGCTAATGGAACAGTTAAAACAGTTAAAATAACTCAAGAATTACCTTCATGAAAAAAAAGTCATATGAAAGCAATATTGAAAAAATTATCAAATACCATAAAGACAAATGGTTGTAAAGACTTAAATGGATTCTCATTTCAAACTATGACTACTTTAATGGGATATGGAACAGTCTAGCACCGTCCACAAGAAGCAACACTTCCCTCAATATCAGCGATCAACCTCAGAATTATGGAATCTTTTCTTCTTCTGCTGTCAAACCTTGACTCCACAAATTAGTAGTAGAGTAAACTCTACGAGAGTTTGATGTAAAGTACCAAAACATGGGTTTGACACTCAACATATCATTTTATGGATTGACTAATTTGGAAAAGAAAAACTAATTTCAAAGAAAAAAAAATGAACACTTTTGGAACAGGTATGGGGATTTCATTTTCACCAAAAGTCTTCAGAAAAACTATTCAAAAAAGTTTTTTTTTATAGAAAAATACAAATATAGAGGCGACAATCTCGTTCGAATGAAAATAGGATCTCGTTCGAACAAAAACAATGTTTCGTTGTAATGAGGTCCAATCTCGTTCTAACGAAGTTCTTATTTCATTTAATCGACCTTCTAATGAGAGTTATTCTGTCAAGCAATGATCATATCGTTAGGTGTGCATTAGAAGCTTGTTCGAATGAACATATCACTTTGTTCCAATGAGATTTAATCTCGTTCTAACGAGATGGTAATCTCATTCCAACAAAATAGAATTTAGAAAAACTATTTTTGAAATCATTTTATAAAAAAAGCCTCGGGTAAAAAACAAATATCCCAGAATAATTTGACCGAGAAAAATAAAAACCACAAGTTTTTATACCTCCATAAAGTGTTCGCGATGATTCCAATGGATTGAATCTTGAAAATGATGCTCGGTCACTAACATGTCTTCAAATGATCGTTGAGGAAAATGCGGATGTAGTGTTAATTTTGTAGCAACGGTTTGAAACGGTATACGCCAAAATAACTAGGCTATGAGTAATTATAAAATCTTGCACCTACACTTTCTCCTTTTCGATGGGGTTCAGGGGAGCAACATGTCGACCTGACTTTTTTAGGATGTTTACTTTTTTTCTAGGGTGAGGACGGGTTTTCAATAGAATTCTCACTCATATTTTTCTAGGTGAAACATGAGATCAGTCAAGGATGTGGGGTTGATCGTAGTTGGTGTTGGATATGGAGCACTCACCTCGATCCAGTTTAAAATGGGGTTATGTACTAGAATCTTAATAACCTCATTCTGGGTATCTAATGGAGCTCGGGATGTAGAGTTATCTTCCCACCGTAAATTTATATCGGAGATGGGAGTTGTAGTGGGAATTTTTATTATTATCACTAGGACCTAGTTGCCTATCTGGTCAAGTGCCCTAAGTAAATATTTGTGGATATGGAGGATGCGGACCAGATGTAGTCGTCCGAGGATGTTCCTTGTTACCATTCATAATCGGGGGAGAGGGTTCTGGCTATCCTAGATTCATTTGTTTCATGATTCCAGTGGCTTTGTAACAAACGTCTTCATAATTGTACTGGTATTCGATGTATTCAGACCCTTAATGAGAGATCTCATAAAAAACCGAGTGAGAATCATTATATATACCACATATTTTAGGCTATCAAATTTACTTTGAGCATGGTCACAGGGAGCGGGGTGGACAAGTTTCATTTCGCTCATGTAGGAGTATCTATGTGAGGAAGGACTTTCTGGCGCAGGATAGCCTCAGCAGGTCATCTCATCTTATAATTCAATGATATAAATGATACAGGTTGCATCTAGGTACAAGTTCCCCGTAACTGTCAAGGGTGGAAAAAAGTGTAAAATCTTATGAATTTTATAACTCTTGCAAGTTTGATTGCTTAAATGTCTTAATATCTTCGAATTCACGAGGTTAGGCCAAATTTCCCCTCCACTAGACTCCTTTATATAGGATAACTCTTGGAGAGAAAAAGAATGATTGTACAATTACTATAATTCATTTCCTTTCTTTATATAATCATAATTAACTCCACTAAATAATTATGACTGCACATAAATTTAATTATTTCAAAATCACTCGAATATAACGAGGTATTATTTTCAAAGTAGATTGTGGTACACAATATGATTCTCCATGTTAAGTTTCCAATAACCATTTGGTCAAATCAATTTAGTGTTAATCGATTTTAATCAATCTATAATTAATTCCTTGATTCTGAGACTTAACTTGATTGCTAATCCATAAAGATTATAAAATAATCTACCGGTCGTCTTTTACTTGGTGGAAAGAAAATATATAAGTCTATAAAGGGGTATCACAATTCACAATATCCCTTAAACATGAATTCTTACGAATTATGATCTCATACGAACTCATATAACTATCACTCAAATGCGGAGATTATTTGACTCGGTATAAAATTAGATCCCACCCGTAACAATCAAAGTGACATTTGAGTAAGCATTATAATCATCCTAATTCTTAGAATTAAGAATCTATTAACCATTTTCAATGGTGTGGGGTTCTCTTAGTCTAATCAAGACAACCCTAAGCCTCAAATCTTAGGGGTGGATTTATGCAATTCATTATTGGGATGTACCAATCGCAATCCTCTATCGAACTATCATACAAGTTCTCAAGCCATCAAACATGTTCCTTCAGTTTGAGACAAACTAATAGCGTTGCATTGCAACCATTCTTATAGGAGGTCAATTCCTTATATAGGTTATGAACATTTTAATAGTGCTAAAATCTAAATTTTGATCTCGTAGAAATCAATCAGAAGCCGAATCACTGGAATTTCTAAGAAGCTCTATTGATCGACATGTATACAATATATTTAAGAAAATATATAACGCATTCTCGCAACCATGATTCTTTTTTAAAAGTTAACTTACACACACTCACTTAAAAATAAATATTATACTTACTTTTAAGAATAAAACCCTACTAGTTTGATGGAGTTGGATGTCTTTACTTTGCACACATGAACTTATTTTTATTCTTGGTGCTTTGAGTAAATTGAAAAAAATTATTCACAAATTGTGAGAAGTTTTTAAAGTTTGGGGGTTGTTTTAAATACCTTGCAATATTTTAAAGTTGGTTCATTACTTTGTATGTATGGTTTTAACTAGCAAGAAATAATAAACAATTGACTAAGCTTTGTCCAATGAGAATTTCACTCTAAGCACGAAGGTGATTCGTCACATTTTGAATGGACCCAATTTTTAACCAACCCATAAATTATTTTGGTGGCTCCTTTTTTTCAAAATTTTAGACTTTTGAGTTATTTTTCTTGAAATCATTTTGATATGTTTTTGAGAGACTAAATTCAATTATTAATTTTTCTTTATTTTCATAGAACTATCTCAGGTTAATATTTCATTTAGTGTTTGGGAGGTTTTTTAAATTTTTGTTGCTTTATAAACCAATAAAAGCTAGATCAATTCATATGTCATATTCAATTTCTATCATATTTGAAGCTAGACTAGTAGAGTTGGGTATTTAATTGGATGATTAAATCTATTTGATTGTGATGCTTAAAGGAAAATGAAATACTTATCTATGGGTGATAGATCACCGCGCTTGATTAACAAATTTAATGGGGAGGGGGGGGGGGGGGGGGGGGAGGGGAGTTGAAGTGTTCAATAAAATTACCTATAATGGACTTTGTGAGAGAGTTGTGCTATTTGACTTTGTAATTTGTTTTTAAGTCTGACAAGAGAAAGCATGCATCGTAAGATTTTCTTGTTATTTGTGTGTTATTATGTAAATAATTTATAACAGGTGTTAACTCTATATAGATATATGGTTTATAGATGAATTGATAGGTAATTAAATTAATTGAATAATTTAACCAATTTTATTAACCATAATTGAGTTAGGGAGAACCTTGGGTTATTGTCAATTTGAGATATATTCAAATATATTCAAAGTGTTAAGAAAACAACACAAAGTTTAATTTTAGTTCAAATTTAATGAAGTGAAAATAAGTTTCTTGCAAAAATCCCTAATCTAGCTAGAATTATGTCCCACCACTAAATATAAATCGCAAATCTATCTTATTTAGATATTTTAACAAACAAAATCCCTGAAGCTTCTAAAATAAATCAGGTATGGAATTATGCACACCACCCAATAACTATAATATCATTGGAACACAAAGAACTGCTAATGGAAACGTTAAAATAACTCAAGAATTACCTTAATGAAAAAAAGGTCATATGAAAGCAATATTGAAAAAATTATCAAATACCATAAAGACAAATGGTTGTCAAGACTCAAATAGATTCTCCTTTCAAACTATTACTACTATAATGGGATTCTCATATATCTCTAGGTTAAATTCTGACAATACTTTTCATATAGCTAAAAAATAACCCCCCAAAGAATCTTTTTCAACACCAACCATTATGCAAAGCAAGAATCAATATCCCACAAATCCCGGAGACATATTACACCTCAGAAAATAAATATGAAAGAAGTAGTTTCAATACCTAAAAAATGAGCATTATGTTCTTTTGGTATTGGAGATTTCATTAATGCCATTTTGTTTTACCATGATGGGCATATTTTTTCAAACACGGGAAGTCTTCTTTTTCCAGTGGACCCGTGAAGAACACTATTTATCCGTTCATCAACTTCAGCCCTCGATGCTAGCTTGTCAGGTGAAGACAAAGACGGAATGAAGATATTGTCATCTATCGGGGACCAATCCATTATCGTTAGTTCACCTGGAAATGAAGCAAATTCATCTTTCTCGGTAACTTCATAAAAAATCAACGATCTTTTTGCATCAGTGGGGCAGACTAAACTATTTTTCACAATATATTTTTTTTGTTTCTTTGATCTTGATGGGAATATCTTTGGGTGTGCGCATTTTTCTAGTGGTGGTTCTGAAACTTTTGCCTCTGGGTGAACAAATCGACAGTTGGAACCATATTTACATGAACCAACTTCATAGAACTTACAGATGCGCTGCAAACAAATAAATTGTTCATCAAAATATATATAATCGAGTATCTCCAGTGTACTATGTATATTTCGTACTAATGATATGAAAAGAAATTACTATAGTTCAATACATAAGAAAAATGAAATGTGTCTAATAATATTTGTGTAGAACAAGAATATTCATCTTGTTATAAGAACGATTAACCTCAAATTACAAATGCTTATTGTTCATTAATTGAGTCCTTTCCTTGTTCGAAATTGAGTTCGGCGACTTGTACAACCTCTAGAAAAAGGTGAATTACAATTTTAAATTATAAAAAAGGTTAAAAATTAAATGAATACGGTATTGGAACTTTTAATATAAAACAAATATTGTTTAATAAGAGTATCTCAATTATAATATGATTTTAGTATGAAAATTGCCAAATGGGTGGTGTGGAAACTATTTCTTACCGGATTTTTGTGTTTTTCCTCTAATATAGATTTGTCTTGGGATGTTGGAGAGGCCATTGTTGTCGTTGTTGGTGGTGGTGGTGTTGTCTTGGCCATTAGATGAACAAAGCAGCAATTATACCCAAATATACATAACCCATTTACATAAAATTATTGACAATTAATCGATATAAACAATGCATAAGTAAAATTACCTTGGATCGGATTAGGTATTCACCTCCTTTCATGATGAAACAATTTTATTGAGCAATGTTAATGCTTTTATAATCACCTATCAAGGAGACTATCCACGTGGAAAGTAGAAGTTAAACTGAAGTTAAACTTTGGGGGTTGTTTTAAATACCTTGCAATATTTTAAAGTTGGTTCATTACTTTGTATGTATGGTTTTCACTAGAGAGAAAAAATAAATAGTTGACTAAGCTTTGTCCGGTGAGAATTTCACTCCAAGCACGAAGGTGATTTGTCACATTTTGAATGGACCCAATTTTTAACCAACCCATAAATCATTTTGGTGGCTCATTTTTTCAAAATTTTAGAGTTGTGAGTTATTTTTCTTGAAATCATTTTTATAGGTTTTTGAGAGACTAAATTCAATTATTAATTGTTCTTTATTTTCATAGAATTATCTCAGGTTAATATTTCATTTAGTGTTTGCGAGGCTTTTAAAATTGTTACTTCTTTATAAACCAATAAATGGTAGATCAATTCATATCTCATATTCAATTTCTATCATATTTGAAGCTAGACAAGTAGAGTTGGGTATTTAATTGGATGATTAAATCTATTTGATTGTGATGCTTAGAGGAAAATGAAATACTTATCTATGGGCGATATATCACCGCGCTTAATTAACATATTTATTGGGGAGGGGGGGGGGGGGGGAGTTGAAATGTTCAATAAAATTACCTATAATGGACTTAGTGAGAGAGTTGTGCACTTTGACTTTGTAATTTGTTTTTAAGTTTAACAAGAGAAAGCATGCATCCAAAGATTTTCTCTCATAGGTCTGATAGTTTGAGTTATTTGTGTGTTATTATGTAAATAATTTATAACAAGCGTTAACTCTATATAGATATATGGTTTAGAGATGAATCGATAGGTAATTAAATTAATTGAATAATTTAACCAAGTTTATTAATTGACTTAGGGAGAACCTTGGGTTATTGTCAATTTGAGATATATTCAAATATATTCAAAGTGTTAAAAAAACATCACACGTTTAATTTTAGTTCTAATCTAATGAAGTAAAAATAAGTTTCTTGCAAAAATCCCTAATCTAGCTAGAATTATGTCCCACCACTAAATATAAATCGCTAATCTATCTTATTTAGATATTTTAATAAACATAATCCTTGAAGATGCTAAAATAAATAAGGTATGGAATTTTGCCCACCACCTAATAACTATAATATCTTTGGAACACAAAGAACTGCTAAACATTTAAAATAACTCAAGAATTACCTTAATGAAAAAAAAGCCATATGAAAGCAATATTGAAAAAATTATCAAATACCATAAAGACAAATGGTTGTCAAGACTCAAATGTATTCTCATTTCAAACTATTACTACTATAATGGGATTCTCAAATATCTCGACATTCACTTCTGACAATACTTTTCATATAGCTAAAAAATAATCCCCCAAAAGAATATTTTTCAACACCAACCATTATGCAAAACAAAAATCAATATCCCATAAATCCCAGAGACACATTACACTTCAGAAAATAAATATGAAAGAAGTATTTTCAACACCTGAAAAATGAGCATTATGTTCTTTTGGAGTTCATTAATGCCATTTTGTTTTATCCATTTTATTAGGAATAGTACAACGAATTCTTCATAATGGGCATATTTTTTCAAACACGGGAAGTCTTCTTTTGCCAGTGGACATGTCAAGAACATTGTTTATCCGTTCATCAACTTTAGCCCTCAATGCTGGCTTGTCAGGTGAAGACAAAGAGGGAATGAAGATACTGTTATCTATCGACGACCAATCCATTATCGTTAGTTCACCTGGAAATGAAGCAAATTCATCTTTCTGGATAACTTCATCAAAAATCAACGATCTTTTCGCATTAGTGGGACAGACTAAAGTATTTTTCACAATATATTTTTTTTGTTTCTTTGATTTTGATTGGAATATCATTGGGTGTGCGCATTTTTCTAGTGGTGGTTCTGAAACTTTTGCCCTGGGATGAACAAATCGACAATTGGAACCATATTTACATGAACCAACTTCATAGAACTTACAGATGCGCTGCAAACAAATAAATTGTTCATAAAAATAAATCACTATTTATGAAAAAATTCACCACCAATATATATAATCGAGTATGTCCAGTGTACTATGTACATTTCGTACAAATGATATGAAAAGAAGTTACTATAGTTCAATACATGGGAAAAATGAAACGTGTGTAATAATATTTGTTAAGAACAAGAATATTCATCTTGTTATAAGAACGATTAACCTCAAATAACAAATGCTTATCGTTCAATAAATGAGTCCTTGCCTTGTTCGAAATTGAGTTTGGCGACTTGTACAACCTCTAGAAATAGGTGAATTACAATTTTATATTATAAAAAGGTTAAAAATTAAATGAATACGATATTGGAACTTTTAATATAAAACAAATATTGTTTAATAAGAGTATCTCAACTACAATATGATTATAGTATGAAAATTGCCTAATGGGAGGTGTGGAAACTATCTTACCAGATTTTTGTGTTTTTCCTCTAATACAGACTTGTCACGGGACTTTGCAGAGGCCATTGTTGCTGTTGTTGTTGTTGTTGGTGGTGGTGGTGGTGGTGTTATCTTGGCCATGAGATGAAGAAAGCGACAATTGGATCCACTTGTACATGATCCATTTACAAAACATTTGCAGATGCGCTACATATTATAAAGAGAATCATAGAAATTATTCATTATTTTTGTATTTTTGACAATTAATGGATATAAACAATGCGTAAGTAAAATTACCTCGGATCGGATTAGGTATTCACCTCCTTTCATGATGAAACAATTTTATTGAGCATTGTTGATGCTTTTATAATCACCTATCAAGGAGACTATCCACGTGGAAAGTAGAAGTTAAACTGAAGAACCTTACGTTTTCTGCTGCTAGAATACGATCGGTCCATCTTCTTATTTTTCTGTTGAACTCCTCTTTATATCTGACTCTTCGCTTGTACATCAAGACGTCTTAAATGCCTACCTCAAGACGTCTCTCTCCCTTCATTCCCCAGTGACGATTTATCTCCCCAGCTGCCACTTGTTATTTCTGCGTCTTCACACTTGCTAGCAGTGGAGTCTGCACCACCCCACCCCACCTCACCTCTATATCAGGTTATTTCTAAAATATCATTCTCTTAAACTCTTTTATTTATTTCTTACTCCTATCGGCTTTACAAAACAATGGAATGTGGTAGTTTCTTGGAAAAAGGTTTGGACTGGGTAGGAGGTGTTAGAACCGGGTGTTGGGTTCGGGCCTGGTGGCTGGTCGGTTGCTGGGTTATGACAGTTGGGCCGCGGGTCTTGGCTGTGGATAGCTGGGTTTTGGAGGTCCGAGTAGTTCAGGTTAGAGCTGGGTTTTTGCTTCGGGTTGAGGGGCTTTGGCAGGATTGGGTTTGTATCTTGTCGACACCTGGGTTTTAGCTTCGGGTTGAGGGGGTTGGGCAGGATTGGGTTTATTTATATCTTGTGGAAGAGGGTAGCAGGGTGCGTGTTTATATTATATGTGATGTATATAAATATAATAATATATTTGCTGTGTGAGTTAGTGTATATATGCATGACTTCGTTTATATGCTGTTTGTGTTAGTATATGATATATGTATGAGTTAGTTTACGTTATATGTTGTTTGTGTATTTACATACATATATGTATGAGTTAGTTTATGTATATATGCATGAGTTAGTTTATATGCTGCGTGTGTTTTTCATAAAATATAATGTTATTTGTGTTGTATGGTTAGTGAAAATGAATATTTATTTTTTTCTTTTTCGAATTTGATGGCTCGGAGTGCATATTAATTTATCAATAAAATACTTCTTCATACATTTTTTATGTGTTTGGTTTTCATAATTTATATTGTGGATTTTTTGATGTGTATTCTTGAACAATTGTTTAGCGCGGGTTTACAACTAGTGTTTTATATATTGCTTTGTAAAGCACCATTACAAGAGTTGTGAGTAATATAACTATATAAATATAAGAAATTTAATCTTGATTTCTTAGAGATTATTTTAATGTCATTATTAGCATAAAATAAATGTTTAGCTTTTTTTCTTTTTTTAGTCTCCCCTCTTAATTTGTGGATAAATGATGAGACCCTTTATCATTTTAAATGCCTACCTCAAGACGTCTCTCTCCCTTCATTCCCCATTGATGATTTATCTCCCCAGCTGCCATATATTTGCGTCTTCACACTTGCTAGCAGTGGAGTCTACGATTGCCATATTCCTAAATTGAAGAAAGATATTCGTTTTACCTCGATATATGACGTAATTTTTACAATCTATTCTTTCCATCTAATAAATACGCCATATCATTTCTTACTTTTACTCATCATTGCATTGTTCTTGATTCCATTACGAGATCTACTTTAAGTAGTCATAACACCCATCAAAATATAATATACACCTACCCATGCCACTTTTTAATTACATATTTTTTTTTTTCGAATTCTTATTCTATATATTTTACATTCAAGGAGAAACATCCACCAAGTCTTATTCTCGATACTATCATTCTCGATGACACTCGGATCATCAATCCAAGAATTCCCACAACAACTTCTCTTTGCCCTATAGGAAATAAAACCCCTCATTCCATTGACGTTGAAAATGAATAACTTTCTAAGAGGAAGCGTTTCGCATGGTAATGAGTTTATTAATCAACTAAATGGTTGTTTAACTTTACAACTTATTATTCACAATTTTAATTAACATATTTTTCCCTTACTTAAATGCAAGAACGTGCATGAAAGGAAAATAAATAAACACTGGATTCAAGTTCTTCTGTCTTAGCTCGATCGTCAACTAACGCCTTCTACTACAATAATTTATTTCAACATTATTTTCTCTCTCTATGTCGAATGTGACAATCTTTATTTATATTGCTACTTAGGTTTTACTTATCACGACTACTATGAATTTTTTATCAATTGTCCATTCAATTTTATCGTTTTTTCATACTTGCATTAGATTCTTTTATTTTTTTTCCCCGATATTGTACGACCCGCGCATCGAGCGGTTTCCAACTAGTATATACTCTAAAATGCAATACACAGTTTTAAATGCTCCTTGGCTAACGAGACATCCACGTGGCACTCCTCCTCTCCAATCATACTCCCCATTTTGTCCTTACATCCGGTTACTTAATTACATTTTTCCTTTTTTCCTCAAATATTTCAAATGTCATTATTTCTTTCTGTCATCTCAAAGGCCCTTTCACTTTTCTTTCCCCTTGAAGTGTATGTGTCACACATAGCAAATGTAGTGACAGCTTTTCGTGACCCTCTATATTTCTCTGTCTTTATTTATATAGTTATATCCCTTGAGAGTTAATTTATCTCTCTATCTTCTTCTCATTTCACATAGCTCTCTCTGGAAAAAAAATCAAGGTTAGTTCCTTAAAAAGTTGGTGAAGTATGAATTAAATTGTATGGTTGTTGAGCAGATTATGGGACACTTTTTCAATGAACGATTTTTCAGTTTGTTTTTCTCATTACGTGTGTGGTTTGAACTTATTTTCAATCTCTAATGAATAGTATTTAGTAATATGTCTTGAAAATGGCATCACCACCATTATCATCCTCGCACTGAGGATTTTTTAGGTTATTCGATTTTTGCCCTCCATTAGAATCTTAGGGTAAAAAAAATTGGTATTGACTCGATTCTGTTTAGGTTTAATATGAAATGTTGTATATGATTTTGGCTAGATTCATGGCTTATTAAAGAAACCATTTAATTGTTATAAATCTTGCCCAATTTTTGTGTAGCCCCATATTTTTGTGTTGTCCAGTTTTGTTTAGATTTAGCCATATGCTATTTTGTTGGCCATATAAGTGAACCACACATAGCAAACTCCTTTCCTTACATATCCCAGTATAGACTATATCGAAGAAAATTCTTCATTGATGTCAAAATGCAAATAACTTTGTTAAATTTAAATGTGAGATGATATTTTGTAGATTTAAAATGTGCTTGTATGGCTAAGTGTTCACCGACATACAAGTATTTAAAAAAATTCTCCATGAGTACATCGTGTCCAGCTCCCATTATATGTCATGAAATTTATACATACATATGCATATATAATTTTGCTCCATATGCATTTTTTTGGTACAATAATGTTTTAATCGATATTTGTGGCTTCGTTTTTGTTGGTTTGAAGAGTATAAAGAAAAAAAATGATAAAACCTATTTGGCTATTTCAGTTATTTGTTCTTCAGATTCTAAAATATATTTTTTTCCTTATTCTTCATTTTTATTTTTATTTCAATTTGCTCTCAGGTGTGTTTATGCCCGCATTTTTTTTGTACAACCCGAATTACTTTTGTGTCCAGACTATCAAATCATTCATAAACACAACATATATATGTTCATAGTGTTTGATTACAAAAATTACATTTGACAGTAATGTTAAAGATAAAATTGTTGGCTCCAAAATTGTCGGACCCTCCATCATGCAAGATAATCCTGCTTGTATTCTTTCAAAATAGAAACCTTCGTTACCTCGAACAAATCATTATCATGAACAGAAGGCAAGTTACCAACTATGGCACAAAAATGATTCCACTATTAAAGATTAGCTGCTGCCGCTTGAATATCAGGCTCTATTAATTTTTTCAATTGCCTTCAATCACTTCTTACACCTTCAAAGAATTCTAATAAACAGTTTTAAATTGATATAAAAGTTATACTGATTATGTAAAACATTCCGGGGGGGGGGGGGGGATATACAATGGTGTCAAAAATCTGCAAAAAAATTGTTTTTTTAGCATTACAGAAAAACTCTATTTTCCAGATTCTCATAATACTGATGTCGACCACGAATCTTACTCAGAAATGTGAGAATACGTCTACAAAAATTTTAAACGAATAGTAAGACAAACAAGTACAAGAAACAATTAAAACACTAAACATCGACATAATTATTCATTTGCGCCTAAATGTAGATAAAAAATCCTGTCCCATTCCTCAACACTTCACGCCTTGACCCAAATTCTCTTTTCCTAAGCAAGCTACGTCTTTCCAAATATCATTCCAAGTTTCGGGCGACTTCTTTATAGGCATCTTATGCTCCATAACAACTGCTACTTTTGGGCACACCAATTTTTTTTATGTAACTGCAGTTAACAATATCTCTGTTATGCTCTCACTTTTCAACTTGATACTTGGCCCCACTGTTGATTCTCATAAATGAAATAGGATCGTACTAAATTTTTGCTCGGCCGCTGTAAATTAAGTAGTGATGACTGTCCAATTACATGTTTGGTGGGGACTCGTAAATTCCAATTTTCGTGACCTTCCTGAACATTTAAATTGAATGACCGTTGAGTCCGTACTTCAGTGATCCATGGAGCCCAAAAGTCGGGTGAAGGTGGTGGAGCTCTGGGTCAACATGGAGCGATAAATTCAGGCCGCGGGGTGGCCCTGAAGTTGCGCCATGGATGCGCCAAGAAGTTTTCCTTCGTGGTTTTCTTCACTATCTGGAAACAAAGACAAATAACATAGTTTAAAATTATTTCACAAATGAAAAATCAAAAAATGAATTGAGTGCTAGCCATTCTGAAAACCAGTACAATATCTTAATAGACATATTTTACATTTTTTCGGCTGAAACTTGATGACATTTATAAATTATTACACATGCGGCAATATTCAACGATTGAATCCGATGCAAAAAATTCACTTAAAAACTAACATAACGTCACAAAGACAACTCAGTGGTGGATCCAGATTTTTTGTTCAAGGGGAGCCTAACTTTCGAGTTGTGCTGAGGGGTTCAGGGGCGGGAGCCTAACTTTCGAGTTGTGCCGGGGGTTCGAGGGCGGGAGCCCCCGAGGCAATTTTTCGTGGGATTAATTCAAGTTTAATTCGAGTTTTATACAAATTTTTAGGGTTATTTTTTGTTCTTCAACAATTTTTTACTCCCAATAAAATATACCAAAATTATAATATATAATTGTAAATCATATTATGCTTAAAAATACAATATTAGACCGCACATTTTGAGAACTTTGGGTCCAGCATATGTATATCAACTCTTTTTCGTTTGAAATATTTTTCCACGACACCCTAAAAATACATTTTAACAGTTAGTATTCTGCCTAAAATACAATATTATTCCCAAAAATACATTTAACAATGTTTTGCCTAAAAATAATATTTTATCTAAAATTAATCTGCCTAAATATTAACTAGTAACAGTTAACAATAACATTTAATATTAACTAATGAAGTCTAATGCAGTCTGAAACAGGTGCAGCATTAACAGCATTAAAAAATGGAGTCTTCAACTACATCTTCACCGTGTAACTAAAATATGTAACTAAAACAACATTAAAAATGTGTAACTAAAACTAATCAAGTCTTCATCCTCAACAATGAAACAAAATAGGCTAACAACATTAAAAAACAAAAGGAGATTGTTATTCTTACTGGGCGGCCGGTCTGGAAGTTCAGATTGTGAGTGGAGAGCACCAGCAGGCCAACAGCGCTGCAGCCTGCAGCAGGCTGGAGGAGGTGAGGGCGACAGTTGGAGAGAGGTGAGGGTTGCGGCTGAGTTTTAGAAAAGATGAGAGAGAGAACGAAAATGTAAAATGAAACTGGTATTCGGTTTTAAGTAAATAGCCTTTATTACGTTTCTGCCCCTTAAAGTTTCAAAACCCTCTAAAAATCATCTTTTACTTATTTTTTCACTCAAAACACCCCTAAAAAAATTTACTCTAATTTTTTTCGGAAATCTAAGGGGAGCCTCCGCTCCCCCTCATCTCAACGTAGATCCTCCCCTGGCTATTCTAATTTTGAACAGGACCAATATTGGTGTTGAAAGTCAACTTGTGTTCAAGGCTGAACAAGTAACTAACTTATACTTATTCTTACAAACATACAAAACAACACTGAGCAAAATAGGACAAGGTTTGACTACTAATACCATATTGGAAAGTACAGTTCAAATCATAAATAAATCTGCCAACCTCAGACACAATAGAAGTATTAAACCCCCACGAGAATTCTACAACAAGCATGATTACATGAAGAAAGAACTCTAAATTCAACACAACAAGTGCATAATGGGTGAGAATCTAGGTATTAGTTCACAAACTCAAGTTTTCCATTCACAAGAGGATAGATCAAACAATGCTTGCTATATAGCCTAAATACACCAACATACACACAAACATATACATCACAAACTGAGATTAAACAATGCTTGTTATATAGCTTAAATAAACCGAGAAAAAGGGAATATGCAAGTATGGATTGTAGGAACAATCTAACAAGATACAATAGATGTATAGGAAAAAAAAACTATCCCAAGGTTTCCAAACCCTTAAAAAGTTGAACCTCTGTAAATGTGAGATACAAGTTGTACATAATCATAATATCATTGTAAACAATAAATAAGTAGGCAAACGGATGAGTACTCCTACCTTGGCATATAAAGTTCTGCATTTAAAGGGGCACTATAATTATACTTCAAAAGATATGTAACAGAACTAACTGGGAAAACTGCTTCAACCATGGTTCAAAGAATCGGCCGAGTTGACTCGGTATCGCACTCGGAATCATCGGCCCACGATACAAAACCGAGTCACGTTACGAAAAAATATAGTTACCAGACGTTATAGCCCTATTTACGAGTTAATAGACTGAAATATAGGACGATTCGGTTTATTCTCAGCCAAGTTGGGAAAAAAATAAAAGAGATGAAGGAAAAAAAAGAACAGTGAAAGAATCTCACGGGTTGGAAGGACATACCCTTTTGGCAGTAATTTGTCCGGAGAAGATAAAAGATACTCACGGGTTTGAAATCTTCAATTATTCAAACCAAATCCTCCCCAAAATCGTCGGCCGAAATCTTTGGGGTGTGTGGTTTGGGTGTTGCGGTTTGCTCTGTGTGGGATTTTTTGAGGTTGTGGCTTGCGGTTTGGTGTGTTAAGTTATTTATGTTTTTTTTTTTGGTTTTAAAGAACAGCCATGTGTGGGCTTTTCAAATAAGTGTTATGCGTTTTTTTTAAAGAAATGTCGTGTGTTTGTGTTTTGTTTTTTTGTTTTAAATGATATTTTTTCAAAAAAATGTTTTAAATGTTATTTTTTGTTTTAAATGTTATTTTAAAGAAATGTTATAAAAAATGTTATTTTTTTAAAGAAATGTTATAAGATATGTTATAAAAATGTCATTTTTTATTAAAATTTATTCAAATCTTTTAAAAAAAATTGCTTCTTCCAAAAAAAAATATGGATCAATTATAAAAAATGTTGTTTGCTTTTTAA
This sequence comes from Sambucus nigra, assembly GCA_949130495.1. Lineage (NCBI taxonomy): Eukaryota > Viridiplantae > Streptophyta > Magnoliopsida > Dipsacales > Adoxaceae > Sambucus > Sambucus nigra. The sequence continues at coordinate 656,998,086 of OX422213.1, read as the reverse complement.
AAAATTTGTGTTGGTAGATAATACTTGAACATGCCATTTTATACTCTATTTTTTGGATGTTATTTTGTAGAATGGCTCCAAAATTAGATATTGGATGGGAACATGGAACTGCCATTGGTGGAGATAAGAGGAAGGTTGCTTGCAATTATTGGTTTACTATGCAATATTGAATCTGAGAACTCTGTCACGCTTCAGTATAACCAATTCTACAATGCAATGCATATTGAATGATGGGTTTGAATGTATCTCATTGGTCCACATTGTTAATCTTATTTTGTCTTAAATTTCTATATTTGTTCCGGAATTTTTTGCGTTGTCTAAATAGCGTATCTTTGCGTATCGCCCGATACAGCGACCGAGTTGAAAATCGGGTGTCCGATACCGGGACTGATACCAAGACATTGAACCATGGCTTCAACACGAAAATATATAGAGTTATACATAGACATTTAGAAAGTCCTACTCTCCTATGCAAATATAATTTTCTACAAACTCCCGGACTTAAAATTTGACTCCATCCTCTCTTTCTCTCCCCCCTCCAAAGCCCCCTCACAGGCACCCCATTTCCCACCAACCCATTACTCTCGACTGCGATAAATGTCACTAGCGTGGACCTCCATAAATTAGAGGAGAGAGAGAGAGTATGAAATCGTCTTATACGGGGTCTAAGTGAGAGTGTGAGAACACATTTGAGGAGAGGGATCTTGGGGGTCATATGGAGACAGCGGGATTCTCTATTGAGTTGCCGAATTGCTTCGTCATTCATCTCGAGCAATGGGTTTAGAGAGAAATGGGAGTTCAGATGTTTGGCTCTTGGATTTTTAAGTCCGCGCCGAGATTTGTAAATAGAGTGAACCACACAGGATATTCTCCGTGTGTATATGTATGCGGAGGCTAATATAGATAGATAGAGAGATAGATAGAGAGAGTGAGTGAGAGAGAGAGAGAGAGATAGATAGATAGATAGAGAGAGAGAGAGAGAGAGAGAGAGAGACAGAGAGATTATAATCATAAACATATGCCAGGAATTCGAATTTGGGAAATCGGATCATACGGGGGTTAATGTTGGAAATTGGATCCAGATCATAATGATGTCATTTTGTAATTGTTTATGTTTTAGCTTTATTATGACACCACTGTTTAGGTGTCTCCAGTATTACTGTTGGTTTTGTCATTTTTTCCTTTAATTTATGTCTTTTTATTAAACAATTGGTTGATAAGTTTGTTAGGGTTGTTTGTTAGTTTTGTTCAGTATATCAGTTGTAACCAAAAATTCTGAAGGCATTCGATTGATGAATGAAATTTCCTCTCTATATCTCTCTCTCAATCTTTTCTCCCTTCTATAATTCTTCTCTTGTATTTCGTTAATTGAAGGCTTGCAACCTGTCATTTGATATCAGAGTAGGAAATTCAAAATCAAAAAGCAATATGGAAGCCACCAGATACGCGCAATCGGAGAAATCCATGAGAGCTATCATTCAGAGACAAAATTAAGCAGATGAAAGAGCTCAAGGAGTTCATACTTCCTTGGAGACCTTAATGCATACCATCAATAAAAAATTTCAGAGTTTCGAGGCTGGATTTTAAAGAATGGATATGAGATTTGGTAAGTTGAAAGAGAAGTTAAAAAAAACCCCAGATAAGTCCGAGGGAACATTCGAAAGCCCTAATAACTCTAATTCTGCTGGTGGCAGTGATGTAGACAGGAGATCTGAAGGAGGAAAAAGGCATTCCATGGATATAAGGTTCCTGGTGTAGAATGTCTCAGATTTGTGGGTGTGTGGTGGTGGGGGGGGGGGGGGGGGGGGGGAGGGGTAGGGGGGGACCCCAGATCTTGGCTACAAAAACTGAAGAGGTACTTCTCTTATAATCCCATAGTGGAAGAACATAAGGTCCTCTTTGCTTCATTACACTTGGAAGGAAGGGCTGAGAAATGGTTCCAAGTTGACTTTACAGATGGGAAGGAGATACAATGGGATGAGTTCATGGGCCAGTAAGAGAGTTCAGTAGCTGAGTACCAAGCCAAAATTGAAGATCTGAAGCCTTTGGTGAAGTTTAAGGTGAAAGGTCTAAGTGAGAATTATTTTGTGTCCAGTTTTATCAGTGGTTTGAAGCCTAATATCCAGCTAGCAGTTAAGATTCTTGAGCCAAAGACACTAAATCATGCCATCAACCTAGCAAGGTTGTAGGAGTCCAGCAAGGACCTCAGGAAGGTACAATTCAAACACACTATACCATCTTCAAACCATAAAAATCTTACTAGTCATGTTGATAAAATTCAGACCCAAAATAATTCCCAAAAATCCTCTATAAATACCAAACACAACTTAAGTCTCCTTCCTTTTAAGAAAATCACACCAGCAGAGATGGCCGCTAATGTACTTGGGTATGCCCTTGGGTGGGAATCCATGTTATACTTTGTTTTAGGAATCGGTGGAGGAAAAATTGTATTAAAAAAGTAAAGGGGTGGCACAAAGGTTGTCTTTAACAAAGAGGGTGGTGGGGGTGGGGGTGTCATTTTAGTGCAATTAGTTTTAAGTAATTTACCTACTTATTATATGTCTCTTTTTCAAATACCGGTCAAAGTTTCTCACGCTATTGAAAACCTCATGAGGGATTTCTTGTGGGATGGATGGGGGAAGGAGTCAACATCTATTGAAGTGGGACGTTGTTTCAAGGAGGAAAAATAAGTCTCTCTTAGCTAAGTGACTATGGATATTTCCTTTGAAGAAAATTTTCTTTGGTGATCATTAATTAGAAGCATATACAGTCTCAAAAGCAATGGTTGGATTATGATGTGGTGACAGGGGGATCCTTTCATTGTACATGGAAATTCATCTCTGAAAGGCTAAAAAGAATGAACACGGACGCGCCTGTCGTTTTGACATGACACGGACACGTTGACACGGCAAATAAAAAAAAAGGACACGGTGATACGATAAATAAATCTATATTTATCAATTTATATAAAGAAAATAAGAACATGAAAAGGAAAGGAAAGGAAAACAAAAAAAAAATAATAATGTTTGGATACTTATTAAGAACAATGAATTAATATTTTAAACATAACATGGAAATGGCAATTTTTTAAGATAGTAACTTCCATGGAAAACCATTATGATCCCAATAGAGAGAGAGAGAGAGAGAGAGAGAAACGTTCAAGTGCCATTAGGGCATGTTATTAAATATATGAGGCCCAAAACGATGCCACTAATTTAACTTATACTGTTAAATACTTGTACATTAAGTATAAACATGTGCAAACAAGTGTCAGACATCTAAAAATAAGTATTGGACACATGATTAAGTGTCCGACATGTTATCTTATACTTAAAGCATGAATGCATGAAAAGGAGTGTCGAACATGTGTCCGAGAGTGTCTATGTCCGACACGACAAAGTGCCTTCTCAGAAGTGTCCATGCTTCCTAGATCAAAGGATTGAATTTCTTCCTTAAATACGTTGAGTGTGTCGTTGGGAGGCGCAACGATATTCAATTTGGGAGGACTAATTGTGTTGGGGACATTCCTTTGTGTTAAATATCCTCGTTTCTATCGACTTGCTATTTATCCGCACACTTCTATAGATTATATGGGCACTTGGGATTTATATAGTAATATCACTTTTACAAGGAATTTTAATAATATGGAGATAGATGACTTCATATATTTCTTAAATCGGGTGGTAGGAGTTCATCTTCTTATGACTTATGATACAAGAGTGTCGGGTGAAGATTCTTTGGGAATTTTTTCATGAAAAATCAGATTTTCATTTATTGCTTACTGTTCCCAAATGTTTTGTTAATGGAACAATTTAAAGTGATTTAAAGGTTGGGGCTCCCTTTAAAGTGATTTTGTTTGTTGAAGAATTAATACTTCTGGGTTTTTTCCCCCAAAAAAAGACCTCGTATCAAAATTTCTCCCCATTAGCATGTTGACGGGGAAAGTGCGGATCATATCTTATTACATTGTTCCTTTACCCGCATATTTTGAAAAAACAAACATTCGAGGAATTGGGTTTGGTTGGTGTCGTTCCACACAATTGCAGGGACTTTAAGTGCTTGTCTTGGCGTGTACGGTTAGAAATAAATTTAAGAATTTGTGAAGATAGGAAGGTTGACAAAGAATAATTATGGGATAGAATTCGTTTGGTTGCAACGTTATAAGCTCTACAGATAAAGACTTTTGTGGTGTGGGTATTTCCAACACGAGCGTCACTGGAAAGAGATCATTGATTAAGAGTTTTGCATTATCTTATCTTGAAGTGGGGTCTGCAGCTGTTCTTGGATATAGCAGGCAACAGATGGAGCTTATGTGTCCTGTAGTCATTTATTGGTTGTACGCAAGGTGCGTGTGTATTGTAGCTTTTTGTTTTATTTTTCCTTTTGTTCTGGACTTCTCGTCCTCAACTTGTATCTTTGTTAGTTTTAATATAAGTTGGTTTCTTATCAAAAGAAAATAACTAAACATAATAAACTAAAATACTGGCATAAGAAGCTCCTATCACTCAATGCACTTTCTCTTGCGCTCTTTCCAAATGGACAACAAAATCATAGTGAATCTCCGTCACAACACTTACAAACACCCATCCCCATTCAACAAACTAAAGTTAACACTTGGCACAAAACATATGATAAGGCGTTCATAACTACACATAGTCCAATAGGTACAAGCTTACAGAACTAATTCCAAGTTCAAGTGCAGATTTCAGTACATAACTTGTCTATCAAGGGCCTGAATTATAGTACATATTTGTTTTTATGAAATTAAAATATCCATATGCCTTCTCAGTGCAATGTTTGAAATGCCAAAATTTGCAAATATCGATAACCCTCAAGTGCAATCAAGTCACATGCCACACGTGATAATTACCTATTCTAATGTCATTCTTATTGTACCTACCTTCGAACAACCAAAGGAGAACAATAAAAAATACCTCTGCTATGACTGCAACGGCAGTGGGATCATGACCACTCCAAGCAGTCTCTCACTTTCATTGCTTCTGCAGTTGCATCTTTTCTTATAGAAAACACCTAGAGAAAATGTTAAAAATTATTTATAAAGAGAGATGATGAAAGGATTAGAGAAAAAACTACATGAATCTATTGACCAATTTAGAAGTGCAGATGCACGGAGTTATACCTTCAATAATGAATTAACCAACAAGCACCAAAGATGCATACTTAATAGTTGCAGGGGTGCGATAAATCAATAAGCCTCCATTTCATTTAAATAAAGGGCAACTATATTTCAAAAATGAGAGACATTAACATTGTAAAAAACAATAATAATCTGTTGATTACAAGTAAAGCACACAAGTTTCGAACCCCGTGAACAATTGTAGTACTGGAACCATTACAGAAGGTACCAACAACAGATTATCAAAGATAAAACGTATCTTTCCTTGGAATAACCGTAACAGAGATCAAAAGAGAAATGGGGTGAACATGAATATAAAAAGGTACGCATATACATCTATATATTTGCTTGTGAACCCCAGTCCACCTATATTTATAAAGTCCACAAAGTGAAACAAACTTTATAATGCTATAGTAGTAGTCCACTGGTTCTCGACATGAAAAAAAAAGCAACCAATAGTTTGAAGAAAACTTTCGATTTTGATTGATCCGTATGACTCAACTTCGTTTTTGTAATGAAAACAAATGAGAAATGACAAGGTTCTGGTTAGGTTTCCATATATTGAAAATCAAATTATATATTCAAGTTCATAACTTTAATAATAAAGAACTTTAAGGAGATATCCTCTGAATATTGAGGTTTCAAAAGAAAACGTGTATAAGTTGCTACTAATGGGAAATGTCTTTAATTGCAGCCGTTTCTAGTACAAATCATTTAAGACTCGAAGAATTCTATGAAGGGAAAAATTATCTATTGAAAGAACTACTCATGGGTGGAGAGCATCTGGGGCCCGCTTGAGTTTCTAAAACCATACCCATGAAGAGCCTACGATGTCGACATGCATTAGGTTCCTGAATTCACTAAATGCAAGGTAATAATTAAGAATGTTCATAATGGAAGGAGGATGAAGACTGGAATCAACCAGAGCATTCTACCTGACCTGCAAAATCTGAAACCGAATTTTAGCCAGCATGACATGGCTCGACTCTTGAGCTTACTAACCAAACATCAAAGTTGGTAGAGAAGACGAGAAAGTTTCACCATAATGCTGTGGTGACTGCTCGCTGACTGGTATGAAAATTTTAGGCCCTCACAGAAAATGAAATTGGAAGAGAAAATGATGGTATAAACATTTCGCTCATGAGATGGTGCATCAAGCATCATTATTTACAAGAATCGAATGAAAGAAAAAAGTAGTCGGCTAATGAGGGTTGTTTGGCCTTCAGTTGGATAAATGCATTGTCCAACAAGGGATCCTCGACAATAATTGGCTATGCAATAATGATACTATTCCTAGGATTGTATCTCTATCCGTGCCATTATTTCATATCTCACCTCTTCGCCACTCTAATTCTTTCAATTATATTTAACCACTCTAGTAAAATATCGAAGGCATTATATTTGAAGGCCAACCCCTTTTTTTCTACATACAGCAACATCATTTAATGTGGAGCTAAGGAGGATGAGTGTGGAGGTTGAGTCTATTTATGATGTGTTTTGTGGCTATCTCCATAGTTGTCAAAATCGTACGATTCGCGATTCGAATCGGACGATTCGATTCGATTCACTACCAAAACGATTCGAATAAACCTTAGAATCGCAAATGTCTAAATAATCGGACTGAATCGGCGATTCACGATTCGAATCTTCCGATTCGTTTCGATTCCCGATTCGGTCCGATTCACTTTTTTTTTCGCGATTTTTTTACATTAAATTAATATATAGGCTCTTTGTGATATATATTTGTTTTATGTAGGGTGTTTTAAATTAATATGTAGGCTGTTTTATGATATGTTTTTGTTTTTTACATTTTTAAGCTTAAAATGAATGAGAACATGTGCTACGGTTAATTTTTATGATATATTTTGGTATAATATCATGTGCTACGATTAATTTTTTGTCATATTACGCTTAATTACCAATTCTATAGTGTTACATTCCATTTACGTATGTTTTACTACGTTTTTATCGTTTGGTTTCGATTCGACCAATACGATTCATGATTCGATTCACGATTCGCGATTCAGGGGGTAAACGATTCACGATACGATTCGTGATTTGACAACTATGGCTATCTCGTATATTAATGTCAGAAAGTGTGAGATGATCCCGAAAGTGAATGGTGTGAGCGTAGAACATTTGACATATATCATTGGGTGTAAAGTGGGATCGATTCCGTCCTTATATTGAGTGCCTCTAATTTAAGGGGGCAAGTCAACATTGATAAAGTGTATGTTGTCGAGCCTTTCACTTATTTTATGTCCATTCTGTCTCCATTCATAAGAAGCTAGAGAAGTTGATGAGGGACCTTGTGCAAAGGCAAACACAGAGAGCTTTGAGTAATGTTTGGTGAGCTGGGAGGAAGTATCTAAGACTTAAGAGGACGGCCTTGTTAGGGAAATGGTTGTAGAGGATTCTGTTAGAGGAAGAATATTTGGTGGATCAAGGAACTATTTAGAGTTGGCAGCAGGCCATTTTAACAACGATTGGTTTACGGAGGGCTTTGTTATTCCAATGGAGGGTGGCGAGGGGTTTGTGCAAGATCATATTTTCTCATTTTATGGTGTAATGGGTTATATATCTAGGTCGCTAATGGTAGCGTGGCTGTTCTGGTGGGCGGGAGAAATGGTTAGAGGGTGGATGATGTGAAACGCATCGGAATTGACACACACATGAACACACAATTGAATCTGAGAGAGTAGCTACAGCGGAAATATTGCGACTTCTCAAATAAAAACCAATTTTAATTAATCCCAAATTTTAGTTAAACCCTAAGACACGCATCTAGATGATTTATCAAATAAAATATAGCATGCATGATAAAAACAAACAATTTCACGAAAAATCCCCCAAAGGGGCAAAACCTTTTATTTTCATTATAATATTGTAACATAAAATTTCGGATTACAATGAAAATACAGTGACTAAGAATTAACCTCAGGTATCGGATTCTGTAGTCGGCGGCTGGAAATATCCCTTTCCAGGAGGGCAGCAATGAATCCACACGCAGCGAACCCACATGAACCTCAGTCCAATCAACAAAGGAAGAACCCCAGCACTCCTCAATGACACGCAACCATGAAACTTTGTAGAGACTCCCTCAGCAATGACACGCAGCCCTCGGTTTCAAAGATCTCTCCACAAAGTTTGAACAAACACAAGGTTGTGTTCTTGGGTTACCAAAAAGATTCACAAAGGTTTGGCAATTGTGTGAATCAAAACATGAGTCTTGGGACTCAAAAATATGAAGACTAGAGTATTTTGGACTCTCAAAAACGTCTTCTAAAGTTTTGCAAATCAACTCCCCCGAAGTTGGTATTTATAGGAAAAAATATGAAGAGTCCCATGTTCTTAAAACTCTAAAATTCTATCCAGCGTACAAAAAAAACAGCATTCTTTAAGGAATTTTCTCTATCTTCAAAAGGTCATAACTCCTTCACCGTAGCTCGGATTGAGGTAACGTTTTTTCCAGTACCTTCATTGCGGCGAGCTCTTCAACTTTCCAGTTGACCAGACCTCTAAACTATGGATGTAAAATTACGAAAATGCCCTTGAACACTCCTATCTTGCCTTTTTTTCACTGTTTTGACTTCCCTTGCGTACCACTTGCATTAAGTCCCTAAAATCTTGGAACGTGAAGTCGTTGAGGCAGATGTGGGACACATTAATGGAGTTGTTTAATGCTTGATTACCAGAATTCAGATAGAGGCCGTCATGTGAGATCGTGAGGTGACGTGCCAAATGTAGCGGCGTACGACATACATAAATGTAACATGTTGGACATGAGAAAAATGCCCTTACAAATCTCCCCCTATGTCTATGCAGGTACATACATAAAAAATCCGAATTATCAAATAATAAATTGCCTATACAAATCTACCCTCACATGAACCCAAAACTGGAAAACGTACAAATGAATAAGTCTTCATCGTTTGTTCTTCAAATCTTCAATATTCAAAATCTCAAATCTTTTCTCATCAGGGTGTGCAATTCAGTGATCATCAATGTAGTACCTACACACATGAGAAAAAGCAAAATACCAAGTGACATATCGAGTTTGAAATGAGATAATATATGATAAAAACATAAGCAACATCTCAAAAACTCCTCCAAAATTCAAACTCCCCCATAATATGATAATTCTTTCTCCCCCTTTTTATGATGTCCCCAAATAGACAAATGAGAAGAATGAATCAAATAAGCAAAATCGGGGTGTCACGGTACAAAACAGGGCATCAAGAAATATGGTAAACGTGCTCTTGCAAGGAGATGCTCAAACAAATCTTCACAAACTATTTTTGAATTTTTCAAATTTTTTGTACAAAAATAAGATACCAATGTGAACGAATATGATACAAAAATCACACCATGGATTTAGACTCAAACAACCAAGTCATGGAAATGAAATGAATGGGTGTGAACACATTCGATAGGTAAATCAACTCAATCAATCATATGTGCACGATGCATATGTGTACTCCTAACGAATGAACATCAAAGGTATCCTTAGGTGTAAAAATTTGTTGAATTTAGATGACATCGTCTTATGCAAATCAATAAATCAAAGTCAAAATGATTTCCAACCCAATAACGTCCAAAACTATGTAGCGCATTATTTCAAGCATTTCAAGGACGTGCAAACCCGTTTTAAATTCTCCAACCAAACTCCCTCATATATATTTTCTTTTAGAGGTGTTAAACTAAATTCTCAAACTTTGGAGAATTGGTGCAAAAACCTATATGGCCCATAATTGGCATGAATTTCTTTTTATTGCCTTTCAATTTTTTTCGGGCTCTTTTAACCTCTTTGGACCCCGGATAATAAAATTCCTCCATTTTTTAGGTCCTTTGGAACGGTGGCTTTTGTGCAAAGAAGAGATAATTACCTTTCGCAGCCCCTCCCCGTTCTTAAACAAAGCACACAATCTCACAAAACGGTTCTTATATGCACAATTTCCTTATCGAAATTTTATCGCGCTTGGTTAGTTTTAAGGACAGGATTGAAGTGAAAACACCCAATCAACATGTGATAAGATAAGCACAATAATCAAATAAATCCGTGCATGTGTGCAATAAAGGAAACATGAGTCAAACATGTAGGAAGTAATAATTAATTACATCTTAATGACTCCAAATATTATAAAGCACATGGATGAATTTACCTATTGTCTCAAAACACTATCAAATAGTCACATGATAAAATGGAATGATGTTGTGACTCGGTCATCCTAAGTGTTCATCCATAAGCGGTGCAAACAAAAAACAAAAATCTTTTTGGATTTCTTTTTTTAAAAAATTTGACAAAATAAAATCTTTTTATATTTTTCAAAAATTTTCAAAAAATATATGCAAAAGGTACAAGTCATCACACTAGTAAAAATATATCATGAAACCACAACTAGTGTATGACAAACATGCAATCACAATCAACCAAAAGATTTCACATGGGGTGAATTACGTGCAAGCAAACGGGAATCGTGGACAAATAAACCATAAGCCTCTAAATCCGATTTTCTAACCCAAATTGATGTGTAACGAAGTGTGGGGGTTTTGGGAATCAAATTTATTCTTTCATTAACCTTCTTAGGTCCATTTAAAAGCTTATAACAAAAGTGCCTAAGATGACCTTGCCTACCACAATGTGTGCAAGAGGAAATCGGGCGATTTGTGTTCCCTAAAGGTGGCCCTCTCCTCAAATTTATCGGTTGCTCTCTCCGAATTTGCGTAGGTGGGTCTCTCCTAATGATCCTAGGAGGTTTTCTCACAATGTTCCTATGGGGCGCTTTTTTAACAAACTTAGGTGCCTCTTTCTTAACAATCCTAGGAGGCTCTCTCACACGTGTGGGAATGGGTGCAACATATTTTTCAAGACCAATCCCACCCCTATCAGTTTTGATCTCGACTGTGCCTAAAATCTTATCAATTTTTTCAGACCTAGACTCCAAATCAAATTTCACTTTACTTGAATCTTTCAATTTCACCTCAAGTTCACCTATCCTAGATTCAAGTACTCGTTTAGAATCCTCAAACTCAAAAAGCTCCTTTTTCATAGTCTCCATCAACCCTCTAAGACTATCTCTCTCACCCTCGACGTACTCAAGCTTCTCTTTCAAAATTTTCACATGAGGCCTAAGTTCTTCAACTAAAAAATCATTATTTTTTATGGCACACTCTTTCAACTGAGATTTCAATTTCAAATTTTCTTTCTTTGTTTTCAAAGTTTCAGCATAAAGTTCATTGAAAGCAGTTTGCAAGTCATGCTCCTCTACACTTTCCTCCTCACTTTCATCCACACTCCCATCACCTTCACTATCATTACTAATCACAAGGATGGGGAACTCTCGCCTAGAAGCATAAAAAACTTCTTCTTTCGAATCACAATCACTAAGGGTAGTAACATGAGAAATCGGTTTATTCAATTTCTTCTTTAAATTTGTGGTACACTCATGTAACGTGTGACCAACACCCTCACAACAAGGACACCTCTCAGATTCGTTTTCAACAGAAGATTTAAAACAAGAGTTCGTGTGAATTTTCCAATTAATTTTTTCAAAAATTTGACATCAAAGATCATCAAAACCATCAAAAGCCATTTTTGTGCAAAATCAGGATCAAAACATAATAACTTAGTGCAACAGGCTCTGATACCAATTTGAGAGAGTAGCTACAGCGGAAATATTGCGACTTCTCAAATAAAAACCAATTTTAATTAATCCCAAATTTTAGTTAAACCCTAAGACATGCATCTAGATGATTTATCAAATAAAATATAGCATGCATGATAAAAACAAACAATTTCAGGAAAAATCCCCCAAAGGGGCAAAACCTTTTATTTTCATTATAATATTGTAACATACAATTTCGGATTACAATGAAAATACAGTGACTAAGAATTACCCTCAGGTATCGGATTCTGTAGTCGGCGGCTGGAAATATCCCTTTCCAGGAGGGCAGCAATGCATCCACACGCAGCGAACCCACATGAACCTCAGTCCAATCAACAAAGGAAGAACCGCAGCACTCCTCAATGACACGCAGCCATGAAACTTTGTAGAGACTCCCTCAGCAATGACACACAGCCCTCGGTTGCAAAGATTTCTCCACAAAGGTTTGAACAAACACAAGGTTGTGTTCTTGGGTTACCAAAAAGATTCACAAAGGTTTGGCAATCGTGTGAATCAAAACATGAGTCTTGGGACTCAAAAATATGAAGACTAGAGTATTTTGGACTCTCAAAAACGTCTTCTAAAGTCTTGCAAAACAACTCCCCCGAAGTTGGTATTTATAGGAAAAAATATGAAGAGTCCCATGTTCTTAAAACTCTAAAATTCTATCCAGCGTACAAAAAAAATAGCATTCTTTAAGGAATTTTCTCTATCTTCAAAAGGTCATAACTCCTTCACCGTAGCTCGGATTTAGGTGCCGGTTTTTCCAGTATCTTCATTGCGGAAAGATCTTCAACTTTCCAGTTGACCAGACCTTGGAAATATGGATGTAAAATTACGAAAATTCCCTTGAACACTCCTATCTTGACTTTTTTTTACTGTTTTGACTTCCCTTGCGTACCACTTGCATTAAGTCCCTAAAATCTTGGAACGTGAAGTCGTTGAGGCAGATGTGGGACACATTAATGGAGATGTTGAATGCTTGATTCCCAGAATTCGGATAGAGGCCGTCATGTGAGATCGTGAGGTGACGTGCCAAATGTAGCGGCGTACGACATACATAAATGTAACATGTTGGACATGAGAAAAATGTCCTTACAGAATCCATCTGTGGAAAATAAGTTTCCTTCATGAACCGTACCAATTAAAAACAATCATGTGTCATTCACGTACTGATCACTCTCCCGGTGATCATCAAGATGACCACAATGGGTACGTCCCTCCCAGGATGAGATCGTGGTCAAGCTCAATCAGAGCATCAATACTCCTACCACTCAATATCATACATTAAATGAGAAAATAGTGGAAAATAATGAAACACCATGATCTAATCAGACGTCATAACTCATAGACCCTTACGAGCAAAGTCTATAAGAGAAGGAGGTAACCACGTGCCTCCAACGAGAATAAAACACTATCCTACAACACCATTTGGAAATGATGGAATGATAAATCCATACAGACAAATGAAATCCCTAAATATCACTCGCACTAAGCGAGTAAAACTCGCAGAATATAAAGGAGTTCATGGCGTGACCCATGTCACTCATACCAAAGGAGATCATCAGAAGTGAGATATCATCCCAGTAATTATTGTGGTAAGAAAGACTTTTATAATTTCGTACGAAAGGAGATGGATGCCTACATTACTCACCAAGGATCCAGGACCACAAAGGAGCTGGGTAGGAGGGTCCTTATATCCCAAATGAAATCATTGTTCACGTATTCAATTGAGTACTATGAGCATCCTAAGAAGTTAATTGTGCTTGTATTCAAGATATACGATGGGAAGATAAATCCCATGGACCATGTTCGCTAATGTTGCTAAGCCACGACGGTTTGGAATAATGAGGCACTGATGTGCCAGATTTTTCCTTCAAGCTTGGGGGATATAGAACAAATATGGTTTAAGAAGTTATCACACAGAACCGTCTCGAGCTTTAAACAGCTCACGAAATATTTTACCCGAAGGTTCATTGCCAGTAGCACCCATCCGAAGTGGATGGATTTTCTCCTCATGTTGAAGAAGAAGTCCTAAGAAACCTTATGTAATATGCCAGAAAATATTAGAAAATTTATAACAAAGTGGAATACTACACTGAACAATGGTAGCCTCATCATGTAAAACAATTCAATATGGTAATAATCCCTAACCAATAAGGAGGTTACCACTACTGACGACCTGATGTCCAGAATTGAAAAATATGTTGAAGTAAAAGGTATGGTCACAGTCATAAAGCAGGAAAATGGTCGACCAAAGGCAAAAAAACACATGAGGTTGCCCACAGAAAAGGGAAGCAAGAAGTAGAACGATGAACAGAAGGGGAATAAGAATTTAGATCCTAGAAAAGTTCATCGCTCCATCAACATTGTTTCCAAGAAACTGATATATAATAGATTTTGACCAAGATCAAGGATAATAATTATTTCAAGTGAATGAGGAATATAACGGGACAGCCTTAAAAAATAAAAACAAGCTTAATATTCTCCTACCATAAGGATAAGGAATATAAAAAATGATTTGCAAGGAACTTAAGTCGCATCTAGGAGAGATGGCCCAAGCAAGCTGCCTGTGTGACTTCGTCGAGAAGAATAATGAACAAAGGTGTTATTGAGTGCGACGAAAGGCCATCCAAATAGATACTAAAGTAATGTAGACTGGGGTTAAAGGAGTCAAATGTGGACTATCACGATAGAGTTACGGAACCATTGCAAGAAGTTATTATGACAACCCCCTATTCCAATACCGAATGGCCAATCCTATATTAAAATAAAATATTAATCCAGTACGGTTTCCTTCACAGCATCACTGTTGCAACAAGCAATATAAATATAAGCGAATAAAACCAAACAACTAAATGAACAAAATAAATTATATGCATTAATAAGAATAAAACTAATTGTGTTTAATAATAATAATGGGAAGTGGAGAGTTTACATTGACTTCACCGACCTAAATAAAGCTTGTATCAGGGATAACTTCCCCAATTAAAGATGAACCAATTGGTAAATGCCAGATCCAGTTATTAACGAATGAGTATTATAGATACTCATTTTGGTTACCATCAAATCCCTCTGTTAGGGACCGACCAAGAAAATAAGTCTTTCATTACAGACTTAAAAATATAGGAGTGACCTACCAGCAGTTGGTAACAAAAATCTTCAAGCATTATTTTGTCCATACGATATATGTATACATCAACGATATGGTTATAAATAGAAAGTATGGAGGTGACCACCTTTTAGAGCTAACAAAAAATTTCAAAGTACTATGGTATTAAAAGACGAAGGGTAATGAAGCTAAATGATCTTTAGGGGTACAATCTGGAAAATTCCTTAGCTATCTGGTCAGTCATTCAGGAATTGAAGCAAATAATGATCAAATTAGGAAATAAGGGTTTAACCACCCAAAGCCATCAAGTATATTAAAAAGATATATGGAATGCTTGTGGAACTCAATCATTTCATCTCCAAGTCTTTTGAAAGATGCCTACCTTTCTTTCCGTAATTAAGAAATGAGAAGAAAAAGTCTAAATGATGAGTGTTCAAAAGAACCTAAAAAGATCAAGTGTTATCGCAATTGGCCAACCCTACTCATAGTTCCAAACCTAGAGGATTTAATTTACATGTATCTCTCAATATCCAACCATGTGGTTAGTTAGGTTTTGATTTACAAGAAGGAAGTATGTCAAACCCCAATTTAGTACAATAATAAAACATTGTTAGATGTCGTGATGCAATATCTCCCACTGGAAAAATTAGCTTAATTCACTAGTGATAACCTCGCACAATTCGAAGAACTATTTCGAGGTGCACTCTGTGACACCCCGTCTAATTAAATACCGGATAACTACTCCTTTATTCAAATTAATACAAAATGTCAAGTTGGTTCAGTCCATAGCACCACTGTCAAAAACATTTTTACCAATTACTAGCCACCTAATATTTAAAAAGTGAGATATCAAATTTTATTAACTTAAAATTAACATGCAACCAAATTATGAGCTAACTATACCACATCCAAATCTAAAACAAAATATAATGATAATGAATTGATAACATGAGTCTGGAGTAACACTCCCCTGAATAATACAAGTACTGAATGACTAAATAAAACCAAAACTGATATAAAACTAGTAGTCTCATAATATTATCTCTAAATGGAAAGGGGCGACATGCCCTAACTGAAAGATGGCCCTAAATAGAATCAAATGAAGAATGTGGAGGCATTTACTACCGAGATCATGTAACTTTCACACCAGCTACAACACGTCATTGAAGTGGAACTCTTACGCTTGGCATCCCTGTGGCGGGGCACCTAAAAAGGATTTACTAGAAAATTATTTTTGAAAGAAAACGGGTCAGAGCCCAAGGTGAAAACAGTTTAAAATACAGCAAGTGTTTAATTATATTAAATAGTAAATATTATATACATGTATGTTACGTGTTCTCACATGAGTCCTTAACCCCTCAATTAATGTGCACGCTTAACGTATACCCTTAACCCATCCTATTAATGTTGCTAACTAATTAATCTGTACCACTTCCTGTTTTCTCATTTTAATATAAGGGTCTATTCGCATTATTCTACTATATTCGGCATGTAACTTACCTTTTTATTTATCAGAATTATTATATTAATTACTATATGTATTATCACATTATTCATCCCATTAAGGTATCTCAATTATTCGTTTTCACCATTTAACGATGAGCCCATTATAAATGCAAGTATATCATTTTCACCATAAATATACAAATATAGCACCCCCCAGGCTAAGGTGTAGTGTACACATACTCTTCCATCGAATCCCAATACATCATGTACATAAGGACTACGTATTCCGAATATCTCAGGAATCGTTTCAATAAGGCAAAATCACACATATTGGAGGCGAACATAGTTCACATACCCATGGACCACGCACATACCTACGCTCCCATGGTCTACTTGAATCATTAACTAAAAAATAAGTCATTCACAACCCTATGTACTTGAGATACCAATCTAAATCCCCCCGTAGGCACACAAAGATTTGATGGCCCATATAAATAATTAACCTCCCGTAATTGCAAGTATGGTAGGTATGTCATACACATAATAATACATATACTAAGCATTCACACAACTTAAATAATTGGTTATATTATTAAGGGTATATTTCAGCCTTATGCCATAAGTCAAAGTTCATACAATATGATTATTCAGGATGATATATATATATATATATATATATATATATATATATATATATATATATATATATATATATTATCGATACGTCTCACGTCGTAAATTTTGAGTATTTAATCCTAACAAAAGAGGTTATTAAGTCTCCAAACTTTCCCAAATATTAATTCAGTACCCTTAGCTCTTTATTTATGTTTCATATCTCAACTTATCACTCCTAATAATATAAATTATGTTCTTGTATTGTAAAGTAGGAAATTACTTGTCGAACCCTCATAAATTCAATCACTATATTCCCAATCAATTCGAATGTGTTCCGAGATTTTAATTACATCCCTATTGGTCTCTCCTAAGTCCTAACGTCTTTACGTAATCCCCTTATTCATCTTTCAAATATCCGAAATCAGTTGAATCCAAAAAGGGGAAAAGATTACTATTTCTGGGGAGGTTGATCGATCGACCTATGAACATCGATCGATCGAGCACCACCGATCGATCGACCTATGAATGTCGAATGATCGATTAAGCAGGTGCAAGCTACGAGTTTGTTTCATTTTAAGTCCAATTCTTGTCTCAAATCATCATTTCAAGGTGCTAAATTCTAAAGTTAACATCTAGGATCATTACACAACCTAACTACATGATTATAAAGGTTCCATAACTATCAATTCATCATCAATTGGTCTTTTCTTGGATTAATCATCATAATTTCATAAAAAGTCTTATCTTTCAATTTTCTTCAAGAATCATCATAATTTCTTCATAAATCCGAAATTAATTACATATGGATCATGATCTAATATGTGAGGTTCTTCCAGAATTAAAATTTCATAAACAACCTAATCATAATTTAGGTTTCATCTCCAAATTTCATGCATTTTTCAGATTTTGAAGGATATCACCAAATCCTACTCTACATGGATAACTTATTTGCTGAATCTTAATGGATTAAATCACTTGCCTTTGTTTAGAAGTTCTGATCCTTTGACGATGATCTAGGTTGATTTTCCTTCTCTTTTTCGGTTACAATTTCCGGCGGTCACGGCGGCGGGTGGTGGTGGCTTTGGAAACCCTTTTGAACTTTTCCTCTATTCTCTCTTTGATCAAGGCTTGGTGTGACAATGAATGACCCCAAAGGTATTAATATAGGCTAATTTTCAAGACCCAATTTTCGTGGGTTGCAAATCCCCAAAATGGAAATTACCAAAATACCCTCTCGGGTTGTCGGTGTGGCCTAAAAATGCCTCGGAACCCGAACTAACCCCCGACTAGTATTTTCTGACTATCTCGACCCTTTCGAACACACTAGCGCACTCAAAATGATCATATGGATGATAAAGTTATATTTTACTTATAAGTTCAATTAAATTGATTCCTGACGCGTATGCACGCATCCCAACTAAGTTTCTTGAATTATCCTATTTATGATTTGCGACAATTTTAATCATTTCAATAGTCATATATTACTATATTTACCCAATGATATTCATCCTTATCATCATAATCAAATACCAAGTCACATCTTGCTAGTATTTAAATCCGGATTAATTTCCAATAAATTTCCGTTTAGTTTAATTAACCCCATTAAATAAAATCTATAAAATTACGGGGTATTACATATTTCCCCCCTAATAACTGAATTTCATCCCGAAATTCGGAATTTAATTACACCAGGAAAAAATAACTCTGGATGCCGCCACTGAACACATACTAATGGTACTATCTTTGACTGCAGTTTCCTTTCGCTATGGTCGAGAATAACAACCGATCCTTCATCATAGGAGCTATCGGGCTGAAGATCAATATCTTCTAAAGTAATGTGAGTACGGGCCAACTCGTCTCGAAGATATCGCCTCAGTGAGGAAATATGGAACACGTCATGGACCCTATGCAAGTGTTTCGGTAATCCGAGTATGTAGGCGACTAGCCCAATTCGTTTGATGGTAGGGAATGGCCTCACGTATCTAGGTGACAACTTTCCCTTCTTCCCAAAATTCATAATTCCTTTCATAGGAGATACTCTGAGCAGCACCTGATCCCCCACGTTGAACTCTCGAAAGGACCTTTTAGCATCATCATAACTTTTCTAGCGGTCCTGAGCTACTCGAATACGGTTTCGTATCATCTCTATTCTCGTCGAAGTATGCTGAATCATCTCCGGCCCAAGGAGTTTGTTATCCCCCACCACTAGCCAACATGGTGGGGAACGAAAAGGTCTAACGTACAATGCCTCAAATGTATCCATACCAATAGTGAACTGGTAGGAGTTATTATAGGCAAACTCCACCAATGGAAGATATTGCTCCCAACTACCTCCAGAGTCTAGGATACACATGCGTAACATGTCTTCTAATATCTGATTGGTCCATTCAGTCTGCCCATCTGTCTATGGGTGATAGGCTGTACTCACTCGCAATTTTGTTCCCATGTCTTCTTAGAAACTCTCCTAAAACCGTGACACAAATATTTTGTCTCCGTCAAAAATGATATTTAGAGGCACTCCGTGGAGTCTTACTGTTTCCCTTATGAAGATCTGGGCATACTGTCTCGCAGTGTAGTCAGTCCGGGCTGGCAGAAAGTGAGCAACCTTTGTCAACCGATCTACGATCACCCATATGGAGTCATGACCTCTTGGCGATGTAGGTAATCCCATTATGAAGTCCATGGAAATGCTCTCCTATTTCCACATAGGGATGTCTAACAGTTGTAATAGTCCTGCTGGCCTCTGATAGGATACTTTTTCTAGCTGACACGTGGCAAATTTCGAAACAAACTCGATAATATCTCCCTTCATTCTGCTCCACCAGTACTGTCGCCTCATATCTTGGTACATTTTATCCCCACCAGGATGCACCGCAAATCGTGAACTGTGCGACTCTTTCATTACCTCGTGTCGCAAGTCTTCTCCCTCAGGAACAACTAACCTTCCATTGAAGCGTAAGCCCCCATATGAACTAATGGAATAAGACTCGACTCCTTTTGCTAATAGTTTTATTATTTGCTCCTGACAAAATGGGTCTGTTTCCTAGGCCTGTATTACCCTAGCAATAATCTGGGGCATAATTATCATTACAAACATGAATGATTGGGTCACTGCATTCTGGTGTCCTAACTCCTTCCACTTGGTTTTCCACACCTCGGCCACCTCACCTATTGGCCTACGGCTCAACGCGTCTACTACCGTGTTAGCCTTCCCTGGGTGGTATTGGATATCGAACTGATAATCCTTCACAAACTATAGCCAACGACGTTGATGCATATTCAGCTCCTTTTCGGTGAAGGGTTACTGAAGCGACTTGTGATCTGTGAATAAACGGAATTTCTCCCTAAGGAGACAATGTCTCCAAATCCAAAGAGCAAAGACGACTGCCGCTAGCTCCAAGTCATGGGTGGGGTAATTCCTCTCGTGAGGTTTAAGCTTACGAAAAGCATAAGCTATGGCCTGACTTTCTTACTGCAGTACTCCCCCAAGTCTTAGTAAGGATGCATCAATGTAGACTAGGTACTCCATTCTCGGGCTGGGTAATGCTAACACTGGTGCTGAGGTCAACTTGTCCTTCAACTCGTCGAATGCCAATTGACAGATATCACTCCAGATAAATGGCACACCCTTACGAATTAGATATGTCAAAGGACCTGCTATTTTCGAGAACCTCCGAATAAACTTACTGTAGTATCCTGCTAAGCCCAAGAAACTACGTATCTTGGTTGGTGTCATGGGTTGTCCCCAATACCTCACCGTGGATACCTTCCCTGGATCAATAGATAATCCCCTGTTAGAGACGATATGGCCAAAAAACTGGACCTCCTTTAGCCAAAACCCACATTTCTCATATTTTGCATACAACTCGTTTTGATGTAGTGACTGCAAAACTTGTCTTAAGTGGGTGGCATGCTCTTCCTCGGTCTGGGAGTAAACCAGAATGTCATCAATAAAGATAATGACACTGGTCTAGAAATTCTCTGAACACCTTATTCATTAAGTCCATAAACACGGCTGGGGCGTTGGTTAGACCAAAAGGCATAACCCTGAACTCGTAGGAACCATATCTTGTCAGGAAGGCAGTATTCGAGACATCCTGATCCCTAATTCGCAACTGATGGTACCCTGATTTCAAGTCAATCTTTGAGAAGAAGGCAACTCCTATTAACTGGTCGAATAAGTCATCGATTCGGGGCAACGAATATTTATTCCATATCGTGACTTTATTCAGTTCTCGGTAATCGATACACAACCTCAGAGATCCATCCCTTTTCTTAATAAACAGCACAGGAGCACCCCATGGCAAAGTATTCTTATGGATAAACTCCTGATCCAACAGCTACTCTATCTAGTCCTGTAATCTTCAAAGGTTCGATAACTACACCATAACTGGCGATTGGTCACGACTGAAATCCCTGACCAAAGTTGTGGGTCGCGAACTTGGGCCGTGACCATTTTGGGCGTGACCATTTTCGTGGGTCACGGCCCAAGTCCGTGACCAAAAAATGGTCACGGTCGAAGGGGTCACGGCACATGGTTGCGGACTTGGGCCGTGGCCCTCATTCGTGACCCACAACCGTGACAAATTGGTCGCGGACAAAGTCCGCGAACAACAACCGTGACAAAAAATTTTTAAAAAAAATTGGTCGCGGCCAAAGTCCGCAACCCATGACCGTGACAAACAAATTTAAAAAAAAAATGGTCGCGGCCCAAGTCCGTGAACCACTATTGTGACAAAAAAATTAAAAAAAATATGTTGCGGCCCAAGTCCGTGACCCACAACTGTGACGAAAAAAATAAAAATGGTCATGGACAAAGTCCATCACCATATTTAACTATAATTTTAAAAAACATATATATTTTTTTGGCCCAATCCTAAAATTGGGGGTGCACCGTCGGTTGTTACGTGTAACGTTTGACGCTTACGAGGTCTTACAAATATTTATTATTGGCAAAACAATAAAAAAAATCATAAATTGCTAATCGAGAACATTGTTAATAAAAAAATATATATACAAACTTATAAATATTACATGTCTTAATAATTCACAGACCTAAAAAAATTGGGCAGAGTTTCCTCTATTTTCTTGACATTCCAAAACCTGTAAATGTAAAACCTGCTTATTATAAAGCCCCCACGGCCATAAAATTCAACAATAAAATTATAAAAGCGCGCACGACCATAAAACTAAATAATAAAAGCTCGCACGGCTGTAACACAAAAAAAAAATCCTGAATCTCCATTGCCTCCTTCATTTGTTCCGCGTGCAAAAATCCTACAAATGATAGGATACATAAAAAAATATCAGTCACCAAGTAGTTTTACAAAAAAATTAATCAAGCTGAAAAATTGCATATATGAGTTAAAATTATCAACATATCAATATTTTTAAGCCTAAGTATAGAAATATGAAAATTACCATCGTATTCTCAAACCGGGAGTCCCGCGGCTATGTGGTCAGTTCCTACGAGATACATTGGTCCAGTGGGAGGTATTGTTCCCACCCACGGGGACGTTCGGGGATTGTTTCGAGTTTTCACCCTCTAACGCCATGTTTTTAAGTCATAGAAATATGCAAATTACAGTCGTATTCTCAAACTGGGAGTCCCGCGACTGCGTGGTCAGTTCCTACGAGTTACATTGGTCCCGTTAGAGGTGCCGGTGCCACCCACTGGGACGTTCGAGGGCTGTTTCGAGTTTTCACCCTCCAACGCCATGTTTTTAAGCCTAAGTCTAGAAATATATAAATTACGGTCGTATTCTCAAATCGGGAGACCCGCAGCTGCAGGGTCAGTTCCTACGAGTTACATTAGTCCCGTGGGAGGTGTTGGTGCCACCCACGAGGCCGTTCGGGGGTTGTTTCGAGTTTTCATCCTCTAACGCCATGTTTTTAAGCCTAAGTCTAGAAATATGCAAATTATGGTGGTATTCTAAAACCGGGAGTCCCGCGGCTGCGGGGTCAGTTCCTATGAGTGACATTGGTCCCGTAGGAGGTGTTGTTGCCACCCACAGGGCCATTCGGGTTCTGTTTCGAGTTTTCACCCTCTTACGCCATGTTTTTAAGCCTAAGTCTAGAAATATGCAAATTATCTTCGTATTCTCAAATCGGGAGTCCCGCGGCTGTGCGGTCAGTTCCTACGAGTTACATTGGTCCCGTGGGAGGTGTTGGTGCCACCACGGGGCCGTTCGGGGGCTGTTTCGATTTTTCACCCTCTAACGCCATATTTTTAAGCCTAAGTCTAGAAATATGAAAATTAATATCGTATTCTCAAATCGAGAATCCCGCGGCAGGGGGTCAGTTCCTACGAGTTGCATTGGTCCCGTGGGAGGTGTTGGTGCCACCCACGGGGCCGTTCGGGGGCTATTTCGGGTTTCACCCTCTAACGCCATGTTTTGCAGCCTAAGTCTAGAAATATGCAAATTATCATCGTATTCTCAAATCGGGAGTCCCGCGGCTACGGGGTCAGTTCCTACGAGTTACATTGGTCCCGTGGGAGGTGTTGGTGCCACCCACGGGACCGTTCGAGTGATGTTTTTTTGTTTTCACCCTCTAACGCCATGTTTTTCTTAAGTCTAGAAATATGCAAATTATTGTCGTATTCTAAAATCGAGAGTCCCACAGTTGCGGAGTCAGTTCCTACGAGTTACATTGGTCCCGTGGGAGGTGTTGGTGCCACCCACAAGGCCGTTTGGGGGCTGTTTCGGGGGTTTCACCCTCTAACTCCATGTTTTTAAGCCTAAATCTAGAAATATGCAAATTATCATCGTATTCCCAAACTGGGCGTCCCGCGGCTACGCGGTCAATTCCTATGACATTGGTCTTGTGGGAGTTGTTGGTGCCACCCACGGGGCCGTTCGGGTGCTGTTTCGGGTTTTCACCCTCTAACGCCATGTTTTTAAGCCTAAGTGTAGGAAAATGGAAATTATCATCATATTCTCAAACCGGGAGTCCTGCGACTGCGGGGTCAGTTCCTACGAGTTACATTGGTCCCGTGGGAGGTGTTGGTGCCACCCACGGGGCCATTCGAGGGCTGTTTTGAGTTTTCACCCTCTAACGCCATGTTTTTAAACCTAAGTCTAGAAATATACAAATTATCATCGTATTCCCCAACCGGGAGTCCCCCGGGTGCGCGGTAAGTTCCTACGAGTTACATTGATCCGATGGGAGAAGTTAGTGCCACCCACGGGGCTGTTCGGGGCTGTTTTGAGTTTTCACCCTCAAATACCATGTTTTTAAGCCTAAGTATATAATTATACAAATTATGCTCATATTCTAAAACCGTGAGTCCCGCGGCTGCGCGATCAGTTCGTACGAGTTATATTGGTCCCGGGGGAGGTGTTGGTGCCACCCACGGGGCCGTTCGGGGGATGTTTCGGGTTTTCACCCTTTAACGCCATGTTTTTAAGCCTAAGCCTAGAAATATGAAAATTATCGTCGTATTCTCAAACCGAGAATCACGCGACTGCGAGGTCAGTTCCTACGAGTGACATTGGTCCCGTGGGAGGTGTTGGTGCCACCCACGAGGCCGTTCGGGTGTTGTTTTGGGTTTTCACCCTCTAACGCCATGTTTTTAAGCCTAAGTCAAGAAATATGAAAATTATCATCGTATTCTCAAACCAGGAGTTCCATGACTGCGCGGTCAATTCCTACGAGTTACATCGGTCCCATGGGAGGTGTTGGTGCCACCCACGGGGCCGTTCTAGGGCTGTTTCGAGTTTTCACCCTTTAACGCCATGTTTTTAAGCCTAAGTCTAGAAATATACAAATTATCATTGTATTCTCAAATCGGGAGTCTCGTGGCCGTGAGGTCAGTTCCTACGAGTTACATTGGTCCCATGGGAGGTGTTGATGCCTCCCAAGGGGCCGTTCGAGGGTTGTTTTGAGTTTTCACCCTCTAACGCCATGTTTTGCTTAAGTTTAGAAATATACAAATTATCGTCGTATTCTCAAATCAGGAGACCCACAGCTGCGGGGCCAGTTCTTACGAGTTACATTGGTCCCGTGGAGGTGTTGGTGCCACCCACGAGGCTGTTCAGGGGCTGTTTTGAGTTTTTACCCTCTAAAGCCATGTTTTTAAGCCCAAGTCTAGAAATATGAAAATTATTATCGTATTCCAAAACCGGGAGTCCCGCAACTGCACAGTCAGTTCCTACGAGTTACATTGGTCCCGTGGGAGGTGTTGGTGCCACCCACGGAGCTGTTCGGGGGATTTTTCGGGTTTTCACCCTCTAACGCCATGTTTTTAAGCCGAAGTCTAGAAATATTCAAATTATCATAGTATTCTCAAACCGGGAGTCGTGCGGCTGCGCGATCAGTTTCTACGAGTTACATTTGTCCCGTGGGAGCTGTTGGTGCCACCCACGGGGCCGTTCGAGGGCTATTTCGGGTTTCCATCCTCTAACGCCATGGAACATTCAGCTAAAGAAATAAAGCCCTATTTAGAGGTTGATATAGCATGAAGTTAAGAATTACAAGCCAAAAGGTAACATAAATTATCATCAGAAGTTACAGATTGAATCAGAAATAAAAAATTATAAGAGCTTCACAAAACGGATTTAAGTATCTGCAATCTCAGGGATAGTAGCCATGCCCCAATATCCTTGGCCGAGGTTGGTCAGTTCTACCCCATCATCTTGAGGACTAACGTCTTCAATCCTAGTATCTTCTTGAGGAGCAGTCTTGGCAAGTGTGCCACCTCCTTCCTCCTCGACCTCTTGTAAGTCCTGAGAAAATCGAGGATCGGCATGAACCAGACCAACGAAGTCAGAGGCTACCAGGCTCCCTGATTCTTTCTCCTCCATTGTAGCCCATTTTCTAGTGGCCTTAACACCCCTTTCGAGTTACTCAAAGCCGAAGCTGACGAATTCGTCAAAGACCTTGTAGTCCTCCAAGATCTTCTCTGAGGCGTCCTCCAGAGAAGCCTTCACAGCAACATCAACCTTGTGTTGGAGAGATTCGGCCTGGGTCTTCAGGGAAGAGCTGTGATCCTTTTTAATCTTACCCATATCGTTTTCCAACTTCTTGACATTAGCTTTAGACTTCTCCAAGGAAGCCTTCAGACGCTCCAATTTAGTGTTCAAATCAGGCTCGGTCTTTTGGGACTCTTTGTCCTTCTCAATCAGAGGAAGTTTCCACAGAGTCCAATCAACAAACTGGTGTATGGTGAGGAGACCCTGCAAAAAATGTGCAGAAATGTCAGTTCAAGATTTGGTATAATTCAAAGCTGATGTTATACTTATTCAGCAAAAGCAAAAAGTCTTACTTGCATAGATCGATGGAGGGTAAACTCGGCCAGCAGAGGGATGTTCAGAGAATGGCAGAATAATTTGTCAAAATTGATCATGACGGAGCCGATAGCATGCAAGACCTTTTGACTCAAGCCAATAAGACTGTCATTGATCTTCAGTTGCTCCAGACGAGCAACTAACGCGTCCTCAAAGGATATGGGGATAACATGATCCCCCTGGAAGTTTTCTTCTTCTGCCTCTGGTCCTCAGGGGCAGGTTCAGTAGATCTCCCAATCTTGGAGGCCTCGGCCCTTGAAGTAGTAGTAGTAGTAGTAGTAAGAGGCGCAGTGAGACCTGCTTTCTTCAAAAGTTTTGTAAGACTGGGGGCGGCTATCTCCCAAAGGTCGTCCAAAATTCCTTTTGGGCGCTCTGTAAATAGAAATATCAGAGTTAAAAGATCAGAGACATAACAAAATTAGAGGTATAACTTGTTGAAATGATAAAGTAACTTACGGAGCTCGGTCAGAGGACTCCCCCAAGGCCAGTTTCAAAGAGGTAGTAAGGGGTCATCAAATGCTCGTACTTAACCAACAGACCATGTTTCCCCTGATCTTGAAGGTCTTTAACCTTTTGAAGGTTATTCTGTCTTCACCTAGGGTTAGCCCTAGCAACCATTGACACCTTTCCCCATCTCAGAGGTATTCTCGGCTCTAGGGATAAAGAGGGGGCGTAAGGACCAAACTCCCATGACCCTGAGGCAAAAAAGTATCGTGGTTTCCAGTTGTGGTTCGAAGTTTGGGTAACCAGCAACGTCTTCTTATTGGACTTTCAAGCTAAAAAGTGGTAGTAACTCAGATGATTCCTAGCAGAGGAGGGGACATAGCACCCTATGAAGACCTGGACGGGAAGGCCTGAATGATGGACTGTCCTCCATAAGACTATAGCTCCAATTATCACCTGTCAGTAATTGGGGGATAATTATGAAGGAGACAAGTTAATATAGGACAATATTGCCCTATTTATTGGATGAATGGGAAGACGAATTCCTAACTTAAACATCATCTCATACAAGCAGATCTCACCATCTCGACTGCCAAAGGCCCTCTCGTCCCTCATAGGCCTCCTAAGTTTTATGGAGAGACCTATAGAATACAAATGTGTGAATGATAGGAGGTCGAGTTCACTTACAGTGCTCTCTATCTCGGCTGCCTTCAAGGTGTCAACATCTCTTTCGATGTCATCATCCTCATCCCGATCAACATCATCTTGAGAAGATGAGGGAGCACCATCAGGGAACCTCTAAGCAAACTCAACTCCTGTGGCGACTGACAGGGGAATAGCATCAAGGATCGGGGGAACAGCCACACGAAGTCCTACAATTTCAACATTGGAAGAAGAATGCAAAGTGATATAACTATTGTTAGATGAGGGACGGATGGAAACCTTAGCTTGTTCAAGGGCTTGATCCATCCTGATGGAATAATCCATGGCTTCTTAAAAATAATCCGCAGACATAGGGTCTGAGGTTGACGACTTAGAATCAGACATGGGAACGGGTTCTACTAGGACCTCTGCAGGAACAAATGGATCAGGATATATCACTTTTAGATGGGGTGGAAATATAGGTCTGAAGGGGAAGGCCTCAGCCCTGTGATCTTCCTCTTGGGCTCACTCTATTTGCCTAATCTTTTCTAGGGTCTTCTCCCTGAGAGAGGGGAAATACTCTAAAAGCTGGTAGAAAGGTGTGAGCATGTAAGGACGAGGGTACACTTGAGACCCATAGCCAAATATAAACAATTTATAACAACCTAAGCTAAAGATCAAACGTGGTTATTTGAAAGATTTCTAACAAGAACAGTCCACTAAGAAACTCATAAGCTCACCGAAAAACCTAAACTACCACTGAAAAACTCAAGTTAATACTGAAAAATGCAGCAAATAGAAAACAAAGCTGAAAAATGGCAAAGAAGAGGTATTAAGCAATACCTAATGAAATACGAGGTAAAGAATGGGAAGATTGTCAAGAAAAATCCACTAAATGCACCCTCGATCAAGCTCTGGAAGAGAGAGAAAAGCGAAGAAGGTTCAGGTGGGAGAATGAAAGGAAATGAAGAAGAAAGAGAGAGAAAGGGTTAAAATCCTCGAAATCTACTTGCATGCACCCCAAGGCCCATCATTGCCTTGGGAGACCACAAGACCACCATCATTGCACTTGCCAATCACGCAACCTACTTCAGAAGCTGACACTTATCAAGAAAACATTGGCATATAAAAAAAAACCAACCTCGGACATATATACCCCTTAGTCACCTATTCACATAGGTAACTAAGGGATAGGGATGATTGATATGCCCTAAATGTACCTAACATCTCAGAGACACCAACCTCGGCCATAAAGATGGCTGAGGTAACAAGGGCTCTAGATTGGCAACCAACTATCTCGTCCAAAGCAAGGTCGACTATGGATGACGTTACTAGTTGCCTCACTATCAGGTAACATCTGAGGTTTTCATGATCCATGGGGTCAGTTATCCATCAAGTCATCCGGAGCCGACATCACGTCTACCTCATACAGTAACCTCGGATGAGTGTCAGATGAGGAAGTAAGGACTACACAATCATCGTAATCAATATCGGCTGGGAATTAGCCGACGTTACAACTTCTCCTACATAACCCCAGCCCAAGCCAACATTATAACTCCACTTGTCTTACCTCGACTTTCTTACTGGGCCGAGATCATCATAAATAACCTCGAATAGAGCAGCAGTAAGACTTCACCAACCTCGTATTCTTACAGGCCGAGGTTGCATCAATCAAAGACAGCCGAGCATTGACAAGCGTATGCAAGGATAGGAACACGTGTACAAAGTCATTTTTAACCGAATCAATCCCCTCATGTGTGGGAATATTTCATCATCACTCTTTATATGTGACAGTGACAGATGTCTTCGTTAGATTGGCCAAATCAATTCACACATGCCCATTATATGCATGGGGAGTGCATTACACCCCCCACACACTATATATACTTGTCTTCTCCTACTTGGAGGGGGATTCAAAAATTACAACCCTAGTTAAAACTCTGTCCAAATACATAGTAGAGAGAGAAAGCTTGAGAGAATGTATCCATGGCTGTTAGTGCCATGTCTCAGTGACCTTACTCACTCACTTGCACAGTGGACGTAGGCATAATTGGATGAAC
Organism: Sambucus nigra; assembly: GCA_949130495.1. Taxonomy (NCBI): domain Eukaryota; kingdom Viridiplantae; phylum Streptophyta; class Magnoliopsida; order Dipsacales; family Adoxaceae; genus Sambucus; species Sambucus nigra. The sequence goes on along the minus strand of OX422213.1, from coordinate 656,968,678 downwards.
CACTTATATATATTGGTGTTCATCCTCTTCTTATCACCTCCTTCTACTATATATTCAAATACTCTTATGTTGCCATTGTTAACATTGAATTAAGCTTACAAACACCTTGAAGGGTGGTGTTGTTTTCAGCATCATCATATATAATTATTTGGTATTTGTGCATTTAAGTACTTACTGTTTTAAAACTATTTTCAACTAAGGATTTGACCCATTTTCTTCCAAATCTATTCTTTCTTTGTAGAACCTTTCAGGTGACTAGCCACTGGGACACGAGGCATAAGAGTTTCCATCAGTTGATGTGTTATAGCTGTTGTGGAAGTTATAGGACCTCCGTATTAGACGCCTCCACATTTATCCTTGATTCATTCAGTATCATTTATGTTAGTCAGGGCATGTCACCCATTCTTATTTAGAGATAATGGTTTCAGTCATTTATTTATATATCAGTTGTTGAAATTTGTTTCATTTTTTACTATTGTATTTGGGATTTTTACTGGGAGTGTTTACTCCAAGACATAGTTTATTTTATCACGACATTTTAATTCCTATGAGATTATTTATTGGACGATGAATGCTTAGTTAATCACTTAATTGGTTGGACTTTAATTCAAAAGATAAAATTTTGACCTCCGTTTTTTTTAAATTACTAGGTGATTAATAGTTAATAAAAAGTTTTCGACAGTGATGCTAAGAATGAACAAACTGGATGTTCTCATTTAATTTAATAAAGGACTGATTACCCAGTATTTAATTAGGTGAGGTGTCACACCATATACCTAGATTTATTGTCACTTTAACATATTTGATTATATTCTTAACACATAAAGTTGACTTTCGTTAGGCGCACTTTGGTAACGAGCTCATACACACACAACATACATGATATCAGGTCTAGTGGTTATTAAGTACAACAGAATTCCCACCATATTTCTATATAGGTTAGGATCAATAGGTTTCCCATGTTCATTTTTGGATAGTTTCGTAGAAGTACTCATAGGAGTCCTTGCAACGTTGGCATTATTTAAAGAGAATTTTTTCACTAACTCCATTGCGTACTTAGATTGCGATATAAATATCCCATTGTCTTTTTGCTTGACTTGAAATCCTAAGAAATTTTAAAGATCCCCTATAGGCGACATTTGGAGTTCCCTGTGCATAATTTTAGAAAACTCTTTAACCTCGAACGGAGAAGTAAACAAAATATAATGTTGTCAACATAAACCTGAGCTATTAAAACATTTTTGTTAAAATGTTTAACAAATAATTTTGCGTCATTTCCACTACATCGAAAACCATTATTGATAAGAAAGGTTGACATGCATTTATACCAGGCCCGATTGGCTTTCTTTTAATCGTATAATGCCTTTTTCAATTTATAAACATGGTTTGGGTACTCAGGATCAATAAAGCATATAGGTTATTCAACATGGGTCTCCTCTATCAAAACACCATTTAAAAGGCAAATTTCACATCCGTCTGATAAAGTGTGAAATATAAGTGACAAGTTATGGCCAAGAGTAAGCGAATAGATTAAAGGCGAGTGACCAGGGTAAAGGTTTCCTCGAAATATATTCTTTCAACTTACGAGTAGCCCCGGGCAACTAATCTAGCTTTATTTTTAACTATCATCCCAGATTCATCTATTTTATTTTTGAAAATCCAGCGAGTGCTAATAACCCTTTTACTTTCTGGCCTAGACATAAGATACCACACGTCTTGAATTTTTAAATGGACAAGCTCTTCTCTCATATCACCTATCCAGAACGTGTCATTAAGTTCTTCATTTACATTCTATGGTTCTATTAAAGAAACAAAGCATGAAAAATGAGCAACATTACGTAATTGGGATCTTGTACGAACTGGATCTTCAGGGTTACCAACAACATTATATATGGGATAATCTTTAGAAACCCAGTTAGGACCTTCAGGTGTCTCAGTTGGTAAAGGATCAACTGTCTCTGGAGACTTATAATTAAAATAAAGTCAGACTTATCCATTATCGTTAGTCCTTGATCTTTACTCTCAACATTAGTGTCACTAACTATCACATTTATTAATTCCATTAGTACTTTTGTACGCAAATTAAAAATGCGATAAGCCTTACTATTAGGGGAGTAACCCAAAAATATGGCTTTATCAAGATGAGTTTCAAATTTAGACAGGTATTCTCTATCTTTGCAAATATAGAAAGTACTCCCCAAAGTTAAAAAATAGTTTAAGTTGGGCTTTTTGCCATACCAAAGTTCATAAGACATTTGTTTGGTAATTTTTTTAAGGTAAACCCGATTGATGATAGGCATGCTATTTGAACTACCTCAACCCAAATGTATTTTGGCAGATTCATTGCATGTATCATTACCTTAGCCATTTCTTAGATTATCAGATTTTAACGCTTGACAACACCATTTTGGTGAGGTACTTTAGGTGCACTGAACTCGTGTTGGTAACCATTACCATTACTATATTCTGTTACACCTAAGTCTTTAAATTCACCTCCTCTATCTCCACGAATTTGATTTACTTGGTTATCTTTTTCATTCCCGATTATTAAGACAAATTAAAAAATTCTCAGAATGTATCAAAATTTTGTTTTAAAAACGCTACCTAAATGAATCGAGTAAAATCATTCCCCATAACCAAAATGTAACTGTTACCACAAAGGTTCACAGTTCTTAAAGGACCCATAAGATTCATGTGGGTAAGCTCCAGAGGTTTTGTTGTTAAAGCATCTTTAAATTTCTTATGAGCATATTTAACTATTTTTCCTTCCCTGACATGACCCACATATTTGAAATTGATTTCATTTTTGGCAAACCTCGAACTATATCCTGAGAGCTTAATTTTCTTAGGTTGTCATAATTTATGTGAACCAAACGATTATGCCAAATTTCATTGTCATCAAGTTTGGCTAACCTACAAGTCTCATTATCCAGATTTACTGTGAAATAGTTATCTAGGATCCTGTGACCAGTAAAGATGTGGTCACCATTCTCATTTAAAATTTTACAATTCATTTTTAAGAATGTGACTGTGTGGTTGGAGTCGCAAAATTGTGAAATGCTTAAGAAATTAGCTTTAAGACCTTTCACTAATAGGACATCTTTGAGAATATGGAGTCCTTTTTATTAGAGTGTTCCTTTTCCTATGATCTGAGCTGATACTCCATCCCCAAACAAAACATTTCCTTCTAAGAAGTCAGTTATGACAGATAATTTAGTATCGTCTCTGATCATTTGTTTGGAACAACCAGAGTCTAAATAACAGTCAGAAGTAGTGTGTTCAGATTTTAAAGCACTTATAATAATGTTATACTTAAATTGGGGTATTATATCGTCCTTTCTAACCCATATAGGTCTAGTTTTGAAAGGTTTGTGAACTTTTGGTTTAGAAGTAGATCTAGAACTCTTTCTCTTCGATTTATTTTTAGTGTGAGGTATTTTCTTCCTATTCCTTTAGTTAAAGTTTTTATTGGGCTAGTTAGGAAGTATATAATTATTTCTTCTCTGTCTAGAATAGTTAAAGTTTTTGTAAACTTATGAATTATAGACAAACTTATACAGTCATTTTTTAAAACATTGATCGAGACAGTGTCCATAAACATCACAATATGAAAAGTATTAGTGTGTAGACGGTTGTTTCTAATTTTGAAAATATTTTTAAAAAGGTTTATCCATTTCCTGGACCTTGACCTTAGGTCAAACTACAACAGTTTCCATTCAGGTTCAAATCTCCTAATAGGGGGCAAATGTATTTAGCCTTAGATTAATAATTGTCTTTAGATAGTTTTTCATCGCAATGTCTGGCTTTTTTTTTCTTATTCTCAAAATCATTCTTTAAGGCTTGAAATCTGGACATAGATATATAAGTATTTTTCGAGAAGACAAGAATATTAAATTTTGCAAAGTTTTGGTTTGTGCCTTAGTTTCTTGATCAAAACATGTGCCTGTTTTGTCTTCATAATTGGTTTAACTAGAGGCAACACAATCCTCAAAACAATTAGAATTATTTTAAAACTTAGAATTTTTTTTGAAGAAAATTGAAACCTTTTCTTTATACTCTTACAATTCTATCAAAGTTGCCTTATATTTCTTTTCCAAAACATCATTTGATTCAGGAAGTTTTTTAATTTTTTCAAGGAAAACTTTAATTTTGGTTTCATTGTCCAAACACTGATTAGTATAGTCCTCAAAATTCTGCTTCACCATTAGGCATAATGTTTATATTTTCTCAGTTAACTCCATGACAATCATTTCTAGTGTACTGCTCTTCCTAAAGGTCTTAGTGTAAAGTGTGTGAATGTCAGGTAGATCATCGGTGTTGATGTAAAAAAATTAATTTTATCTAATTTGTTTAATCACAGATAAATACGAGTAAAGAAATAAGACAATTGAGTTTTAAAGTGGTTCGGCCTTAAGGAAATGGCCTACGTCCACTGGTTTGTATTACTGGGTGTGTTGCCTTGGTTTTAATTATTCTCAGCTTGGCCTGCCAAGAGGGTATTATAATGTATTTATAGCCTTTTAGCTATCAATGTGAATAGATAGTGTGCTTTTATCGAATAGGCATTTACATTTGTACGTGGTAAAGAATGACTTTAATACAGTAAGCATTGAATCTGTCTGGTCGTTTGGTATTCTCAGTAGGTTGCTCGGTATGCTTGGTAGCTCGGTACGCTGAGTAGCTCGATAATTGAACTCGTGCCATGTTGGATGATGTGTATCTTCATATAATTGGACCACGTCAGCTGACTAATTTTTGTATCAACAGAATCCCCTAATGTTTCACAGTTGAAGTTGGATGCGAGAGCGTGGAACATTTTACCCAAAAAGTTATTTGGGCATATTTCCCATGTCTGGGTTAATTATAGACCTTCAACACTTACAATTTTTTTCCACTTGGGGTAAGATTTTTGAGCGCGAAATGGAAAATTCGTAAATATTTTGAGTTCTGGTGAACGCTTGGGTATTTTCATCTTTTCCCTCTGACTAGCCGTCGAGAACACAACTGTCGTCACTTTTAATCATTACTTTTCTCATTTTCCAATGTGGTATATATATAAAGACTGTAAAATCTGATTATCTTCTACATTTTCCATCTTTTTTCCAAAGTCCTTGTTTTCTCGTTTCTCTCCTTACGAACATTCTTTTTGTCTCAGCTAATTCCTTAACCTTCTTTAAGAATTTCTTCCTTCCTATTTCTTTGATTTAGTCACCATGGTTTACTCTATTGAGTCATTGGATAAGTTTAGAACTAATTTTGCGATTCCTTCCGGGGTTGATTTGGAAGAACCTTCTTATCCTTGTGATGTATTTTCTTTAGCTGAGGGACATTGGTTTCCCTCTATTTTTATAGCAGAATGCACTTTTTTTCCCGCCTAATCCCCTGTGTTTGAAATTTTTGCCAATACTTCGATATTGTACCTGCAAGAGTAGTTCCAAATACATGGAGGGTAGCTAATGGCATACATAGGCTAAATTAAATACATGGAACTCATTTAGGGATTCCTGAAATTATGTTTTGTTATAAATGGGTCACTAGTGACACCACTTTTTATTTAAAAACTAGGTATGTTAACAGAGCCTTGGTGGTCAATCTCCCTGATTCTAATAGGGATTATTTTGATCATGGGTTATGATGAAAAATTGGCAACACCCCCCATTAAATGGTAATGATGTGTACCAAGGTCCCAAATATCCACCCTATGGCAATGGGATATGTTGTTCTTTTTTTAACTAGTACTGTTTTTGTTTGATACAATGTTTCACTAACTTTGATTTTTACAATTTTAATTTACAGTTGACAGTAAAAGAAAATCCCCAAAAGAAAGTGATATTAATATAAAAGAGTTGAAGTTTATCAGGGGTCTTAAACAATCAATTACTGGAGAGCACGTGAGATCTGCTTCCTATTTGTTCCAATACAAGAACACCACTTCTTCCTTTATTGCTCAGCCTATTGCTCCTCCTTTTTTATTAATCTTGAACAAGATCCAATATCTTTTTAAGTTGTTGAAGAATCCTCCTCTGATTTGGTGTTGCCATTGCTAATCTGATGATGAAGAAGAGGAAAGTTCCCGATATCTTTGCCAAAATTATCCCTAGTGTTGAAGAGGTAAAAAAGAATAAAGAAGATGTCCCAGCTGAAGGGATTAAGAAAAAGGATGCTTCTCCATCTGGGGGCAACTACATCTGTTAAGAAGGTTACCAAAAGTCCCCTTCTGCTAAAAAATAGGCAGCACCTTTAATTGAAGAGGTTGTACCTTTGAGAAGACTAAGAAAGGGTCCTACTGAAAGGTCCATTAATGATGTTGCTCAACCTGCTGGGGTTGAATTACCTTCCTTTAGTGAGGGTCCTTCAGCATTCATTACTCCTGGTTTAGCCAGGAAATTGATCTGGTCTGGAACTCTCCCAGATCACAGAGCTGTTGAGGCCTCTACTCCTCGAGGAAAAGTCTCTGATTTGGCTGCCCAACACCTTGCATCAGTAAGTGTTATTTTACCTTGACATTTTATTCTGCTTTCAATTTTCATGTACTAACTTGAGTTTCTCTTTGTCTTGCATTTTTTGGTGTATTTCAATAATATCTTAGAAAAGGTTGAAGTTATTAAAGCCGGTTCCTCTTCCAATGAAGTAGAAGAGGCCCTTGCTAGGTTATCAAAATCTTTGGAGGACTCCCGATAAAAATATGAAGATGATAGAGCTTCATGGGAGAATAAAATCAAGGAGGCTGAAATAGCTCAGCGAAAAGCTATGGATGATGCAAAAGAGATAGAGGAGAAATTAAAGGTCGTTATTACCAGTAAGGAAGAAACTGAGAGCAAGATTTAAGAGGCTGAACGACGTAAGAAAGATATTGAGCAAAGGGTACAATTTTTTGAAGATCTTCTTAGTGAGAAAATTTCCTCGGAGAGGACGAAGAGGAAGTTTGATGTGAAAACTTCTCTTAGCTTTGGCTAGAACAAAGGGTGGAATAAGGGTCCAGCGGTTGCCTCTGCTGAAATTATGTACGCGAGTTTGAAATTCTTCAGGGATGAATGGGTTGCAGTGCTAAAAGAGTTGAACATTGCTGAAGACTCTGAATTATTTTAGAAACATGTCCATGGTCCTCCTCCTCCCATTACACAGGAAGATAAAGATAAACTTGAATCTGATGAATCTTCTTTGATGGTGGTGGAGCAAACACTTGATGTGGTTGTCTCTCAATATTTCAAGCAAGCCCAGCAGACAATGCCCTCCTTCGAACAATATCAGCTTCCTTTCGAGCAACTTCAGCAACCAACTCTTGCTTCAAAATCAACTGAGAAGGTGGGGGGATAAGGAGAAGGTGTAAAGTTGTTCGGCTATTTTTCTTTTATTTTGTATGTTTGAGTGTACTTAACTTCATTTTGATCAATAAAATTGACTCTTTGCTTATATGGAGTTCCTTTTCTATTATTTATTATTTTTGTTGTTGATCTTTTCTTTTTTCACTAGTTTGTTGCTAGGACGGAATTATTGTCTTCTCATGATTTCGAGCTGCTGAGAAGAGTAATGATTTATTCAAAGTTGGTCAGATGAATTTATTCGAGGAAGTAATAATTTCAATATTAGGTGTTGATGCCTCAGAACAAGAAAAAAAGGCTTATCAATACTTGAAGTTTCTTCTTAACCGAGCTGTGGCGAATAACGTGGCCTATTATGAAATGATTGAGGAGCTCCAAGCTCAAAACAAAGAAACTAGTGCCCTTTTTCATGAAATTTATGAGAAGAAATACCAACAGTTAAGTGTTGATCAAGGCTATGACAGATTCATTTCTTCCCATAACAAAAGAGAAAGCATTCTGAAACTCGAAATTAAAGAGAATAGAAACATTGCCAAACTACTGGAGGAGGAAAATAATGTATTGAGAGAATAATTGAGATAGTTAAAATCTGCTTCTTCCTCTGGATCTATAGTCCCGATTAATGATGAAGGAATTTCCATTTTGGAGACTCAAAATGCTTCATTAAGAGAAGAGTTGGAAACTTTGAAAAGAATTAGACTTGCATCCGCTTCTCGGGGTAGAATAAGAGCAGGTCGAAGTAGCATTAAAGAGACTAGAACTCAGCAGGTCTTACAAAATCAAGTTGCTCAATTAAAGGCAAAAAATCAAGCTCTGGCAGAGATGTCCCAGAAAATTCAAACTTTTACAAAACAACTATTCACTCAGAGTTCTTTGCTGCAGAGTAAAGAAAGTGTGTTAACAAGACTACACCACCATGTTGAATGGCTAACTTATCAGTTTCATAAACAACCCAGAGAGTTATGGATGTATGGATACAATGAGGCCTTATATCATCTCGATGCCAGATTGAACAATAAAATAAGTAAGGGTACAAATGGGGATGGATGAACGCTTTAACTGTAATGAAAGTTGAGCAAGGATCTGAACTGTGGGATTGGTATGATCCTGGGCTACTTCATCTGCCAAAACCACATTTTAAGCTAAATGTTAGTTGGATTTTAGTTCGCTCCATTCCTAATTATTTGATTTCCAAGTACCTAGGTGATTACGGTCTTCATGAAGAATTTGAGATATCTCAACCTCCTCATTTTCTAGAACAACCAAGTTCAAGTAACACCCGAATGCTTTAGGACTTGAATTTGATCGATTCTTCTTATGCTTTAGATGACCCGTCAGCTGGAATGGATCCTATATCAAAGTTTGAAGGAAAGAAAACATTAGAATGATCTTTACTTTGTTAGTAACAGTTGTTGATTTTAATGAAGAGAATGAAATTTTGTATTCTTGATTTTGAACATGGACCTCTTTTGCATTTTTAACAATAGATCAATAATATGATATTATATTAGTAAACTACTAATAAAAATGATGGATCTCTTATCTGATCAATCTTTGGATATGGATGAATATGAAAGGACAGTCTGTCACTTTATTTTTGGGGCCTAGATAATGGAATATTTATTCCATGTTCCTGTCTAGTGTTAGTGATGTTTCATCACCCAAAAATGCCTAGGCAATGGAATATTTATCCCATGTTATTTTTGAGTTATAGTGATCTTTTTGGTCACCTAATTGTCACCATGACTTTCACTAATATGTCTAGATATTTAGATAATTAGTTACCTTGGTTCCCTGGCAGTGGACGTTTATCCAACTTCTTGCCTAGTTTAGGTGCCCCTTTTGTCACCCATATTTTAACAAAGCATTTAGGACTTTGACTTTCTCAATTGTTCAATAACCAACATTGTTGGTGTATTTATTGATGTTGACCATCATTATAGATGGCGGTTGCTGATTCCGACCAATTTTTAGTTGGTGGTTGTTGACGTCGACTAACTGTTAGTTGGCGCTTGTTGATGCCGACCAACTTTTAGTCGGTGGTTATTGATACCGACCAACTTTTAGTTGGCAGTTGTTGATGCTGACCAACTTTTTGTCGGTGGTTGTTAATGCCGACCAACTTTAACTGGTTGTATGTTTTCAAATGATGCAAGCTGTTGAGAGTGTAGTGTGTAGCATTAGTACGCTAAAAATAAATAAATAAAACAAACGAATGGGGAAATCATATTTTTCATTCATTTTAAAGGAATTGGGTACATTGACTATTACATCACTAGTAGTACTTTCGCAGGTGCTCTGCATTCCAGGCATTCTTGAATTCTTCCCCTTTTAGAGTTTTTATTCTGTAAGTGCCAGGTCGGACAACTAACGTGATGTAGTACGGCCCACGCCAATTGACCTCCAACTTATTGTGCTTTTGAATTATCTTCTTGACCACATAATCACCTTATTTTAGATCACATTTCTTTACCCTTTTATTATAGAACATAGCAGTCCTTTGCTGGTAGGCTACATTTCGGATCATTGCATCTTCTCGAACTTCTTCGAGCATGTTCAAATCTAAGCGTCTCATCAAATCACTCACCGAAGAATTAAAATTGAGCACCCTATGAGTAGGTAATCCCAGTTCAGCAAGTGTCACTGCTTCACTCCCAAAAGCCAATATGTAAGCGATTTTTCCAGTTGCTATTAAGGGGGTTGTTCGGTATGCCCATAACATTGACTGAAACTCGTTGATCCAATTCCCTTTAGCATCATCTAATATTTTCTTCAATCCATTCAGTAGAGTTATGTTCGTTACCTTTTTTGTCCATTACTTTGGGGATGACCTAGAGCAAAATGGACATTTTGAATGTTCGACTGTAGACAGTATGCTACAAACTCATCATTGTCATATTGGGTACCGTGATTAGTGATAAAGGCATGGGGCATACCATATATACAAATGATATTCTTCCAAATGAATTGATATACCCTTTCATAAGCCATATCGATGAGAGGTTCATCGTCCACCCACTTTGTGAAGTAATCAATAGCTACCACCAAATATTTGAATCGTCCTCTTGTAGTTGGCGAAGGCCCAACTAAGTCTATTCCCCACTTAGCAAATGGCCAAGGTGAAGTGATTGGCGTTAACAATGCCTGAGGAGTTTTGTGTATAGTAGAAAATCTCTGACACTTGTCACATTTTTTAGCATAAACCATACAATCAGCACCTATTGTTGGCCAGTAGTACCTTTACGTACTCATACTCTGTAATAAAGTTCTTCCTCCTATGTGAGCCCCACAAGATCCTTCATGAATTTCCTCTATTAGGTCTTTAACTTCTGTTGGGTGAACACACCTTTCCAAACTAGCTATCAATCTTCTCCTATACCGAACTCCATTATTCAAAACATATCTAGCAACTTTGTACTTCAGCCTCTTGGCTGCAAGTAGGTTGGTTGATAAAATACCTTCTTCAATGTAAGCTTTGATGGGATCCATGAAATATGGTCCCATATCCAAGGCGATAAAGTTTATCATCTAGTATTCATCAATACTTCTTCTAGCAAGTAGCTCAATTGGGATTGCCCTTATTAACTCGGTGCGAGTGGCTTAAGCTAATCGAGAAAGTGCATCTACCCTTGCATTATCCAATCGAGGAATTCTAACCATCTGAACAACTACTAAACTAGTTATAATCTCCAAAGCCTTGGCTAAGTATCTTGACATGAACTCCCCTTTTGGCATAAAGACTTAACGTTTGATTCACCACTAATTGCGAATCACTGAATACCACCACTTGCTCTGCATTTAGTGATTTAGCTAGGTTGAGGCCCATAATCACAGCATCGTACCCAGCTTCGTTATTGGAGGTTTGGAACTAGAAACGCAGAGAATATTCAATGTCTATCCCATCTATACCATTGAGAATAATTCTAGCCCCGTTGCCTATCCCACATGAAGAACCATCAACATACAAATTACATATGGGAATATTATCATCAAACCCTGTTCGAGTGGCATGACAATATATACCACTATTGTATGGGCTTGAAAATATGGTTTTATTCTCCTTCTTGCTTCAATCAATGGTAACGCCAATTTCTCCAGTTTAGGATACCTAATTTCTGCTCCCCTGAATGCCTTGCTGGTATAGTAAATCGAGTTTTTCACTCCATCTTCTATTCTTATCAAGGCTGAACTAACTTCACTTTTTGAGTTAGCTAAGTACAATTATAGTTTTTCTCCTACTACTGGCCTGGACAATAAAGGAGGTGTCCCCAAGTATCTTTTAAACTCTAAGAGTGCTTTCTCTCATTCGTCATTTCGCTCAAAGGTCTTTCTGAGCACCTTGAAGAATGGAAAGCATCTATCAGTTACTCGGGAGACAAATCTATTGAGAGATACTACACGCCCAGTAAGGATTTGTACATCCTTCTTAGTTATCGAAGACTGTAACTCTAGCAAAGATTTTATCTTGTCAGGGTTTGGTTCAATACCTCTTTGATACATAACGTATTCAAGGAACACACCTCATGTACGCTAAAAATGAACTTAGTCGGGTTCAGCTTCATCTAGTACTTCTCCGGTTGATCAAATTTTTGGCTTAAATAAGTTATATGGTTAGAAGCTTTCTTGCTTTTAGTCAACATGTCATCGACATATACTTCCATATTTTTGCCAATCTGCTCCGCAAATATCTTGTTTACCAGCCATGGATATGTAACACGTACATTTTTAAGACTAAAAGGCATAACATTGTAACAATATGTTACTCAGGGGGTAATGAAAGAGGTATTTTACCTATCTTCTGGCTTCATTTCAATTTGATTGTATCCAAAATAAGCATCCATGAAGCTTAGAAACTCATGTCCTGAAGTTGCGTCCACCAACTGATTTATTCTGAGCAGAGGAAAATGATCTTTTGGGCAGGATTTATTCAGATCTGTGAAATCCACGCACATCCTCCACTCATTTTTCTTCTTTTTTTACCATCATAACATTAGCCAACCAATCTGGATATTTCACGTCTTCGATGAAAGAAGCTTTTTGTAGCTTTTCCACCTCTTTTTGAATAGCTTGGTTCTTCTCCGATCTAGAGATTCTTCTCCTTTTCTTCACTAGTTTGATCTCTTTATTGACGTTAAGCTCATGGCACAAGAAATTTGGGTCTATACCCAGTATATCCTCGTGACTCCATGCAAATGCCTGCTTTCTTTGGCTAAAAAATGTTACCAGTTCTCTTTTTAAGATGGGATCAAGTGAAGCGCCAATTTGAGTTGTTCTTTCTAGTTTCTCATCATCCAAAATAATATTTTTGTTTGCCTCCATGACTTGGCCTTTAATGAGTTATGTTTCATCTCTTGGGTCTAAGGTTTCAATTTGGTGATAAGTGGTTTTTTTCTTCCTAGCATCCTCTAATTCCTCTTGATCGGCGGAAGAGTAGTAGGATTCTCGAGCGAATTTTTGATCTCCCTCTACAACTCCAACCCCAAAGTTGGTCAGGAAGTTCAAACACTGATGTACTGTGGATGGAACTGCTTCAATTTTTTTTAGGCCCACTCTCCCCACGATTATATTATAAGCTAGCTGGACATTCTTATCCATCACAAATAAATGCACCTTCTCTATTTTGCTAACTAGCCAGGTACCAATCAACATGTCTATCTTGATCGTTCCAAGTGGAAAAAAAATTTCTCCAGAAAACCCAATAAGAGGTATGTGATACGGCTCCAACTGATAAGTTTCAAGTTCAAACTATCGAAAGAAGGGTAAAACATGATATTCGGCGAGATACCATTATCCATCAGCACTATTGTCCTTCATTCTTATTTCGATCACCAGAGGATCATCATGAGGATATAAGACTCCTTCCAAATCATTTTTAGAAAAGCCAATGACCTGCTTATATTTGTTTACCTTCCTTGCGCAATCTTCTTCAGCTAGGTTTATTCGCTGTATAAAGTAACAAGTGTAATACCCCGTATTTTTATGCTTTCTAAATTTGGGGATTTATTAAATTTAATGTGAGTTATTAATTTAATATATACCCGAAAATTAATTATTTTTATAATTACTAACGTGACGAGAGTTAGTAATCATCGGAAACTTATTTAATATTACTAATGAGGAAAGTAATATATAATATTGGTTCTATTAAATGTCACGAGTAAATAAAATGCCAATTTCGAAAATTTAAGTCGGGACGCGCCCGTGTCGTGTCGGGACTAAATGTTGATTAATAAAAGTGAATAAATTACAAGTCACCCATATGGTCATTTCGAGTGCGTCAAAGTGTCCGAAAGGGTCAAGATAGTCAAAATAATGTACCCGGGGGTTTAGTTTGGGTCTCGGGGAATTTTTAGGCCTAATTAACACCCCGGGAGGGCGTTTTAGACATTTTACATTTTTAGGCCTGAAAACCCACGAAAATTTTAAGGTTATATCAGATGCTTAGGGTTGTCTTCTAGGGTTAACACAACCAAAAACAAGTGACGGCCATTGGAGAAGGAAAGGAAGAGCTTACCAAGGAGTTCTAGGCCAAGAACTCCTCCGTTTGCACCGCCACCACCGCCAAATGATAGATCGAGAAACTAGGATAACCACCACACTGATTTCATCCACAAATCAGAAACAAAAATTCCTAGGCAAATATTTATCTTGCTTAATTTCTTTAATGCTTCATTCATATTAGTTTAGGGTTGATTAGGATGAGTTTTTATGAAAGAAAACTCATGTTGGAGATTAGAAATCGCATGTTGTAGTGATATAAACAATAATCTGGAAATCCCTTTCACATGTAGAGGTGGAACCACGAAATTATATTGGTTAAGAAGTAGAAATTATGGGGAAATAATAATAAGAACAAAGTTAAAGAAATTTCTAGGGTTCATGAGAATTATATAAGTTTTGACCCTTTTAATCCATGAATCTTGATGAAAACTCGCATGCTTTACGTAGAATATTGCTCATTTGGGTTTATAAAGTTTGTGGTATAAATTTCTAGAGTTTGTGAGTTAAAAATTTGGATTTAGATGATGTTGGATGATAGAACCCGTAACTGGTATTCTGTAGATTTTCTATACATTCTTGATCGATCGACCCCTTTCTATCGATCGATCGACCCCTTCTGGGAAAAACCAGATTTTTCCTTGGGTTGAATTAATCCGATTAAATGCGTAATAAATCTTGATTAATGTTAATAGGACATAAGGAAACATAAAGAGGACCATTAGGGTCAAGGTAACCCCATTAAGTGCAACTTTAATGAAATGGGAAGAATAAAGGGTAAACGGGAAAATATTCATACCTAAGAAATCTAACATGCGTAGACTTAAAAATCGAAATGTCTAGGAGTTGGATTAGAAGGTGAGTGAAGGCTCAATGAAATTTTACTTAGGTAAAGGAAATACTTCGAGAGATGAGAAGTGAGTTGGAACAAATTAAATCTCGAAAATAAAATGAATAAGAGACAAACCGATATACGTGATGACTAAATAACGAGTAATAAGGATAAATATCATAATGATGGGTTGTGAGAATGTATCTAAATTAATATGGTAATAGGAGTATATTTATAAGACTGTGCTTATACATATATTATATACGTGTAAAAATCATGCCCGCGCTACTTGCTATTCCTGAGGTTACCACGCTGGGACAGCCCTATCTCGATGGGACCTTTATGGGGGATATTGACTCGTACCCTAGAAGATAGAAATCCTTTGGTGCAAGCTATCGGATCGATAGTCAAACGGTCCTAAGAGACGTGAGGGCATGTACTAACCTCTTAGAGACTTGGAAACTATGCTTCGCCTCAATATTGTTTGTGTTTTGTTTCAATATAGTTCGAGAGTGATTCCGAACTTGTGTTTCCCTTAGTACGAGTGATACGGGGACTGGATAGCCGAGTATGCCCGCACCATAATTATTATGTGGGGTGCTATTAGAATATATATAGTGTATGAGTATTTAATATATATATTTAAATCTGGAATTTGGGAACTACCTACTGTGTCTATGGTAAGTAAGAAATGAATAATTATTTCAATTGGGGAATAAGTGTTTGAAAAGTACAATAAATTACTAAAAACTTTATTATTAAACAAGGTTTAAATGAGAACTTTGTTGTTAAATGAAAATTACCTCTTAAACAATTGAATTTCTCAGTCTAAAATCTTACGAGCAACCTAAGATAAGATAAGTTAAACCGTTGGGAAGGTTAGTGCGATAGGCGTGCACATTAGAAGAGAGGTGAGAATTTCTCAAGGGAGTTCCGCAATAATATGTTGTTGCATTAGCCAGTAAACATTTTAAATACTTGCTAAACTAATTTTAAACTATTTTTATAATCGGGCTGTGATCCGTTTCCATTTTCTTTTCTCTCTTGTATATATGTATATGTTATAGGTGCCTAGCCACAGGGGCGTCTTGCATAGGATCCTTTGGAAGGAACGTGATGCAGTTTATGTGGGAGTTGGAAGCCTCTTGCTTAGGCGACCTAATTTTTGATTCCACTCTTAGCATTATTCTATCCAGTTGGGCATGTGTCACCCTTTTTCCATTATTCAGTTGTTTTATCGGATTTTGTGATTCGTTTATTTCCAGTATTTGCACTTTGGGATTTATTATTGTTAGGATGTTTTCCATTTTAGTTTTAAATGTTGGAATTAATTAGTTGGATGTTTAATTGTTTGGATTATATGTTCCAGTATAATTGATGTGTGATTTGTAACTATGAATTATGTAAAGTTTTAAATGATGTGTTTTAAAATAAAAATTGGAAAGAAATGTCTAAAATGGTTTTGACACTTAGCTTAATTATTTAGGGTTTTAATTGGAAAAAGTTATTTTTACGACAGTGATGCTAAGAATGAACCAACCGTTCACCTTGATTATAATTTAATAAAGGACTGATCACCCGGTATTTAATTAGGCGTGGTGTCGCAAGTGGTATCAGAGCATCAGGTTCTAGTGTCTTTAGGATCTGTACGGCTTATTTTGCTTTCAGGTTAGCATTTATGTTATAGAACCCTATTTTAGGATTGTTGTATTCTTGCTTTTACGATTACATCTTCAGCTATTTGAGATTTCATAATAACTGTAGACTAATAAACTTCTTCGCGTTTCAGATGCCTCCGAGACGTGCACCAAAGGATAGGCGTGCCCAAGCCGAGTAGCCAGTAGCTCCGGCTCAAGGAACAATAAATGCAAATGAGGTAGCCGCCATCGTTGCTCAGGCGGTGAATGCCGCGCTAGCGGTAGTACAGCAGGCTCTACCCCAGATTCTGGTAGTGGCGCCAGTACCTGCACAACTTCCATCTGCATGGGAGCGGGTTAGGGATGCCTTTCAGAAGGCGTATCCCCCTGAATTTTTGGGTAGTTCATATATCATCATTGTCAGCCAGTGGAAGAATGATATCCAGAGGTATCTGCATATGTATGAGTGCACAGACGTGCATAAATAGTTGTTGGCTTCCTTTAAGCTAGTGGGGGCCGCTTTGCAGTGGTGGGAGTCCACCACCACCTTTGAGGAGAGAGATATCATCCCAATTCAGTCATTTTGGGAGCAGTTTGATCGCAAGTATTTTCCACCCGCTGTGTAAACTAAGATGAGGCGAAAGTTACTGAAATTAAAATAGGAGAATTCTACTGTTGCTGAGTATGAAGAGGAGTTCACAAGACTTCTCACTATAGTGCCAGATGAGGCACCCACTAAGGGCAAGAAGATACTATTGTTTATGGACGGGTTAGCTTGGAGGATCCGTCAGCACCTTATAGGGTATCTGTCTCTGAGTACCTACACAGATGTACTCAATGCCGCTTTGCTACACTGCCTGGATTTCCACTTCTATCTGTAGGGAAGCAAGCGAGTAGGAGAGTCCGGCCAACAGGGAAGGATAGGGGGTAGTGGCGCTAGTGGATCACCGACATCTCAGGGGCAGACTCGTCAGCATGCGCAGAGTTCCCATCAGGGGGACCCTGCCAAGAGGTTCCGATCTGGTGATTCCAGACAGGGATTTGGGGGATTTCGACAGGGTCAGTAGGGCCAGCCTAATCAGCAGGGCCAACAAGGCCAACACCGCCAGTAGCAAGGCCAACAGGGCGAACAATGTTTTCATCAGGGCCAGTGGCGAGGTGGTAATGGCCAACAGGGCCGTGGTCAGCAGGGTCAGAGGGGAGGTAATTTTAGGGGCCGATGTTTCGTGTGCGGCAAGAATGGCCATAAGAGCCAATATTGTCTAGAGGGTGATAGGGCCCCACAACAGTAGGGTGCCCGTAATGAGCCACAGAGGCCACTCTTCCCGGCCCCCCTCCCAGCACCAGCTCCGATACCATCCATTCCAGACGCTCCAGTGCAGCAGGGGCAGTTACAGTACGGATGTGTCTATAACGTCCATTAGGCAGCAGCTCCACAGGCACCACCCGCGATTGAGGGTATGTTTCCTGTCTATGGTACTATGGGTCGGGTTTTATTTGATACTGGGGTGATGCACTATTTTATAGCTACCCATTTTGCGAAGGCCTTAGGGTTATTAGCCACAGTAGAGAGCACTGTAACGTGTGTAGACTCACCACTGGGAAATGGATCATTAATTTTCTTTATATGCCGGGGTTTGGGGGTAGAGATTGGTAGCTTGGTATTACCAGCAGACATGTTAGTCTTAGATATGCATGAGCACGATGTTATTATCGGTATGGATTGGCTCGCAGCTTACAGAGCCATGATAGATTGTTTCGGTGGGAGTATTGTCTTTGCAATTCCGGGGAAAGAGATGTTTGTAGTAGCGATGCCTCGCCCAGAGGGAGGCTCGACCGCCCATTTGTATTACATAGAGGATGATACCTCTAAGGAAGTTGTGATTCCCTTAGACTCGATCCTAGTTGTTCGTAAGTACTCCGATGTATTTCGGGAGATACCCAGCCTACCCCCCAGTCGAGAGATAGATTTTGTCATAGATTTATTACCGGATACTCGACCTATAGCACGCACTCCATATCGTATGGCTCCAGCGGATATGCAAGAGTTACGAGATTAGATAGAGCAGTTGTTAGGTCAGGGCTTCATTCGTAGGCGTACCTCGCCTTGGGGCGCTCCAGTTTTGTTTGTAAAAAAGTGAGATGGTTCCCTGAGGCTATGTGTGGACTAACGGGAGCTGAACAAGGTCACGATACGGAACGAGTATTCGTTGCCTCGAATCGATGATTTGTTCGACCAGTTGAGGGGAGTAACTTTCTTTTCGAAGATAGATCTGAGATCATGGTACAATTAGCTACGTATTAGGGAGAAGGATGTTTCAAAGAATGCTTTCTTGATGAGATATGTGTCCTATGAGTTCAGATTAATGCCATTTGGACTCACCAATGCTCGAACCGTATTCATGGAATTGATGAACTGAGTGTTCAAAGAGTTCTTGGATCAGTTTGTCATCGTCTTCATAGATAACATCCTGATATATTCACACTCTGAGGAGGAGCATGCCGAGCACGTGAGGCAGGTCTTTCAGACTCTACGAGAGCATCAGTTGTATACTAAGTACGATAAGTGATGGTTCTGGTTATGTGAAGTGCAGTTCTTGGGACATGTTGTTCTTAACAAGGGATAGCAATTGACCCGAGTAAAGTGTCAGCGGTGAGGGAGTGGGGACGGCCCACGACACCGACAGAAGTGTGTAGTTTCTTAGGATTAGTCGGGTACTACAGGAGATTCATTCGGGGGTTCTCCAAAATAGCAGGTCCATTGACGAACCTGACTCGCAAAGGGGTACCATATGTTTGGGATGATGCTTGTCAATTATCTTTCGACGAGCTGAAAGATAAGCTTACTTCAGCACCGGTCCTTGCTTTACCTAAGCCGGGCGTGGAGTACCTGGTTTACACCGATGCCTCTTTACGGGGACTTGGGGGAGTACTTCAGTAGGAGTAGAAGGCTATAGCTTATGCCTCCCACAAGCTTAAGCCGCACGAGAAGAATTACCCCACACACGACCTAGAGTTAGCAGCGGTCATTTTTGCATTGAGGATTTGGAGGCACTATTTATTGGGGGAGAAATTTTGCTTGTTCACAGACCACAAGTCACTACAGTACCTGTTCACTCAGCGAGAGCTGAATATGCATCAGCGCAGGTGGTTAGAGTTTGTGAAGGACTATCAGTTCGACATACAATACCATCCGAGGAAGGCCAACGTAGTTTCCGATGCGTTGATCCATAGACCGGTAGAAGATGTAGCAGACATCTAGAAAGCAAAGTGGAAAGAGTTGGGTCACCAGGACGCAGTATCCCGTTCCTTCATATCTATCATGACAGTCACACTCGAGATTGTTACGAGGGTGATACAGGTGCAGATCGCAGACCCATTTTGCCAGGAGCAGATTGTACGACTTTTAGCTAAGGGTGTTGTGTCCTATTCTGTTAGTTCTGATGGGGGTTTGAGGTTTAATATGAGATTGGTGGTCCCAGAAGGAGCAGACTTACGTCATGCAGTGATGACCCAGTCTCACGAGTCCCGATTTGCAGTACATCCTGTTGGAGATAAGATGTACCAGGATATAAGGCGACAATACTGGTGGAGTGGGATGAAAAAGGATATCGCTGACTTCGTGTCCAAATGTTCTACCCGCCAGCTGGTAAAGCTGGACCACCAAAAACCATCAGCGTTGCTTCAGCCTTTGGAAATACCCACGTGGAAGTGGGAGAGTATTTCTATGGATTTTATTAATGGGTTGCCTACATCACAGCGGGGCCACGACTCCATCTGGGTGATTGTGGACCGTTTGACCAAGGTGGCTCATTTTCTGCCGGTGCAAATAGACTATACCATGGGTCAGTATGCTCAGTTGTTCATTACTGAGATTGTCAGATTACATGGGGTGACCCTGAATATTGTGTCAGATAGAGACAAGATTTTCGTGTCGCATTTCTAGGAGAGCTTTCAGGAAGCTATGAGTACAGAGTTGAGGTTGAGTTCAGCTTATCAGCCACAGACAGATAGACAAACAGAGTGTACTAATCAGATGTTGGAGGATATGCTAAGCATGTGTGTCCTTGATTTTGGAGGAGGTTGGGAGCCACATCTTCCACTTGTAGAGTTCGCTTATAATAACTCTTATCAGTTCACGATTGGCATGGCTCCATTCGAGGCTTTGTATGGCAGGCCTTGTCGTTCCCCAATGTGTTGGATAGAGGTGGGAGATAACAAGTTGCTCGGACCAGAGGTGATTCAGTAAACCTTCGTGAGGATTGAGATTCGAGAAGCCCAGGACAGGCAGAAAAGCTACGCCGATGCAAAACGGTTATTTCGAGAGTTTAATGTGGGGGACCGAGTATTACTACGTGTATTTCCTACGAAATGAATGATGAGATTCGGGAAGAAAGGGAAATTGGCCCCGAGGTATGTGGGACCATTTCCCATTATCGAGAGGATTGGGCCAGTAGCATACAAATTGGGACTGCCAGAACATTTACATCACATCCACGATGTATTCCACATCTCGTTATTGAGACGATACCTTCGAGATGATATGGCCCACACCCACATCACGATAGAAGAGATAGACTTACAGCCTGACAGCTCTTATGAGGAGAGACCAGTGGCTATCCTAGACCATGGCGAAAGGAGATGGAGGTCGAAGGTAGTTCCACTTGTACGGGTCCAATGGGAGCATCATAATGTGGAGGAATCCACCTGGGTGCGCGAGGCAGATATGCGCGAGAGATACCCGGATTTATTCTTACCAGGTATGCCTCATTTTATGAATTTCGGGACGAAATTATGTTATTAGGGGGGAAGTATGTAATACCCCGTATTTTTATGCTTTCTAAATTTGAGGATTTATTAAATTTAATGTGAGTTATTAATTTAATATATACCCAGAAATTAATTATTTTTATAATTACTAACGTGACGAGAGTTAGTAATCATTGGAAACTTGTTGAATATTACTAATGAGCAAATTAATATATAATATTGGTTCTATTAAATGTCACGAGTAAATAAAATGACAATTTCGGAAATTTAAGTCGGGACGCGCCCGTGTCGTGTCGGGACCAAATGTTGATTAATAAAAGTGAATAAATTACAAGTCACCCGTATGGTCATTTTGAGTGCGCCAAAGTGTCCGAAAGGGTCGAGATAGTCAAAATAATGTACCCGGAGGTTTAGTTTGGGTCTCGGGGCATTTTTAGGCCTAATTAACACCCCGGGAGGGCGTTTTGGACATTTTACATTTTTAGGCCTGAAAACCCACGAAAATTGTAAGGTTATATCAGATGCTTAGGGTTGTCTTCTAGGGTTAACACAACCAAAAACAAGTGACGGCCATTGGAGAAGGAAAGGAAGAGCTTACCAAGGAGTTATAGGCCAAGAACTCCTCCGTTTGCACCGCCGCCACGGCCAAACGATAGATCGCGAAACGAGGATCACCACCACACTGATTTCATCCACAAATCAGAAACAAAAATTCCAAGGCAAGTATTTATCTTGCTTAATTTCTTTAATGCTTCATTCATATTAGTTTAGGGTTGATTAGGATGAGTTTTTATGAAAGAAAACTCATGGTGGAGATTAGAAATCGCATGTTGTAGTGATATAAACAATAATCTGGAAATCCCTTTCACATGTAGAGGTTGAACCACGAAATTATATTGGTTAAGAAGTAGAAATTCTGGGGAAAGAATAAGAAGAACAAAGCTAAAGAAATTTCTAGGGTTCATGAGAATTATATAAGTTTTGACCCTTTTAATCCATGAATCTTGATGAAAACTCGCATGCTTTATGTAGAATATTGCTCATTTGGGTTTATAAAGTTTGTGGTATAAATTTCTGGGAGTTTGGGAGTTAAAAAGATGGATTTGGATGATGTTGGATGATAGAACCCGTAACTGGTATTCTGTAGATTTTCCATACCTGCTTGATCGATCGATCGAGCCAAGAGCATCGATCGATCGACGGTTCGATCGATCAACCCCTTTCTATCGATCGATCGACCCCTTCTAGGAAAAACCAGATTTTTCCTTGGGTTGACTTAATCCGATTAAATGTGTAATAAATCTTGATTAATGTTAATAGGACATAAGGAAACATAAAGAGTACCAGTAGGGTCAAGGTAACCCCGTTAAGTGGAACTTTAATGAAATGGGAAGAATAAAGGGTAAACGGGAAAATATTCATACCTAAGAAATCTAACATGCGTAGTCTTAAAAATCTAAATGTCTAGGAGTTGGATTAGAAGGTGAGTGAGGGCTCACTAAAATTTTACTTAGGTAAAGGAAATACTTCGAGAGATGAGAAGTGAGTTGGAACAAATTAAATCTCGAAAATAAAATGAATAAGAGACAAACCGTTATACGTGATGACTAAATAATGAGTAATAAGGATAAATATCATAATGATGGGTTGTGAGAATGTATCTAAATTAATATGGTAATAGGAGTATATTTATAAGACTGTGCTTATGCATATATTATATACGTTTAAAAATCATGCCCGCGCTACTTTCTATTCCTGAGGTTACCGCGCTGGGACAACCCTATCTCGATGGGACCTTTATAGGGGATATTGACTCGTACCCTAGAAGATTGAAATCCTTTGGTATAGGTTATCGGATCGATAGTCAGAAGGTCCTAAGAGACGTGAGGGCATGTGCTGACCACTTAGAGACTTGGAAACTATGCTTCGCCTCAATATTGTTTGTGTTTTGTTTCAATACAGTTCGAGAGTGATTCCGAACTTGTATTTCCCTTAGTACGAGTGATACGGGGACTGGATAGCAGAGTATGCCCGCACCATAATTATTATGTGGGGTGCTGTTAGAATATATATATTGTATGAGTATTTAATATATATATTTAAATCTAGAATTTGGGAACTACCTGCTGTGTCTATGGTAAGTAAGAAATGAATAATTATTTCAATTGGGGAATAAGTGTTTGAAAAGTATAATAAATTACTGAGAAAATTTATTATTAAACAATGTTTAATTGAGAACTTTATTGTTAAATGAAATTTACCTCTTAAACAATTGAATTTGTCAGTCTAAAATATTACGAGCAACCTAAGATAAGATAAGTTAAACCGCTGGGAATGTTAGTACGATAGGCGTTAACATTAGAAGAGAGGTGAGAATTTCTCAAGGGAGTGGCGCACTAATATGTTGTTGCATTAGCTAGTAAGCATTTTAAATAGTTGCTAAACTAATTTTAAACTATTTTTACAATCGGGCTCTCACCCGTTTCCATTTTCTTTTCTCTCTTGCATAGATGTATATATTACAGGTGCCCAGCCACAGGGGCATCTTGCATAGGATCGTTTGGAAGGAACGTGCTGCAGTTTAGGTGGGAGTTGCAGGCCTCTTGCTTAGACGACCTCATTTTTTATTCCACTCTTAGCATTGTTTTATCCAGTTGGGAATGTGTCGCCCTTTTTCCATTATTCAGTTGTTTTATCAGATTTTGGGATTCGTTTATTTCCAGAATTTGCACTTTGGGATTTATTGTTGTCAGGATGTTTTCCATTTAAGTTTTAAATGTTGGAATTAATTAGTTGGATGTTTAATTGTTTGGATTATATGTTCCAGTATAATTGATGTGTAAGGCCCTAAAACATGATTAGGAAGGTTAATTACATGATTAACTATAACTTAGGAGTTATAAGTTATAAATTGGTTATGTGTGTTAAACATGTTAATTATCATGTTTAGGGGATGCATGCTCCTGTGATATATGTATTGTTTACATTAGGTGCTAATTGAGCTTATGATCGGGGATACCATGTTTAGAACATATGATTAGTTATGTGGTTAAATGAATCCCAAATTATGTTTTTAATGAATGATTATGTTTTTAAAAGTAAATAAGGGTGTTGATACGAAATTGGCAATGTTTGGTCGCCAAATGTGAAAGTTTTGAAATTTTCGGTAAATTGCTACTTTCCTGTTCGAAGCCCAAATTAGGCATATTAGTTTATGATTTTGGGAAAACATAAATTATGAAAGTTGTATATATATGAATATAACACAACAAACGGTGGGTTAAACGGAGGTTCATACAAGAAGTTATACCGAAAGTACGAAACAAGGGCAAATCTGTCCATCCCTTAAGTGACAATTGTCTTATTAGCACACCATGTGCTATTTTTTGATATGTTAAAGGGTGGGTGATGGTTTGGCCGACTTAAAATTGTTAAAACAACTTACTTGTTCAGCCAATTCATCCATGAACAAGAGTTTTGCCTAAAGAGAGAGAAAGAGAAGAAAGTTAAGGAAGAAATCTTCGAAAAATTTCTATAAATCGAGGAATCCTCGTAAGGTATTTACATCTTTATTAAAGTTGGTCACATGGATGAGTTCTATACTTATCATGTTTTTATTTTTGATTTGGATATATATTTTAATGATACCCATATTGCTGAATTGTATTGGAACAAGGATGGGTTAAGAACACAAGTTAAAACTGGAGCTAGGATAGTAAATGCATACTTTAAAGTCCTAAATTTACATCATCTTTTTGTAAAGCATTTTGATTTAGAAAATTCATGATTATGATGTATATTTCTTCTAAAACATGTTTATTATATGTTTCCATGAATTATACCCAAGGTCAAGGTTATGTATGCTTAAAAATGTTAAGTCATGCCTTAATGTTGTATTTTGACCTAGTTATACTAAAAATGGCATAAATCATGGAATACTTATTGGAATTAAGTGATTCAAGTTAGAGAGTAAAATATACTCATACATGTATAACATATCCGAAAATTGTGTAAAAATACCTAGGAATGAAACCTTAGTGATAGTTTTAAGTTTTAGTTTAAAATCTGCCCTAAAGGAGCAAGAATGCATACTATGTGTTTGACGTTTTGCTCGACATAGAAAATGAGCCCTAAAAATTATGAAACATTAAATTTGTATTATTCAATGTGTTTAATGATATTAGGTGGAATATCTTGGAAAGTTATGCTGTACAAAAATTATGAGAATTCCAGGAAGTTGAAGTTGTATTGTTGTTTTTCTTGAGAAACGATTTGGAAAAGGTTGTAATAAAATGGGAATAACTTTGTCTAGCAAATTTGTAATTTAATTCTGTAAATTGTGTTAGAACCCTAATTAATTGGGTGTTATATAAATTTTAAGTGTCATATTTAATTCCTCCTTAGTTATTTTTGATTGACCAAATGATGTGATGTAGTACCGGGTTTGATGTTAATCGGTGTATTCAAATACTAACGACATTGACTTGTTAGGTGGGGAAGCAGCCAATACTACCATACCAAGGAAGTAGTTGGTATTAATCTTAGCACTAAATCTAAGGTGAGTAACCTTCCTTATGAAGTATAAATGCTTATAATTTCATATGAAAATGTGTAGTTAAACACATGTGTTAAAAATGTTTATGGGAGTGATGTTGTAATTATGAAACATATGCATATGATTAAAAATGTTAAGCGATGTTATATAATGATATGGACTATTGATTCCTTTATATAATGTTAAGGACTGTGGTGGGTCCTACGGGATGCGTTGGTCCCTAATAACTGTGGTGGGTCCAGGCTTGCGAGAGTTTCACAATTCCTGTTGGGTTATAGCATTAGATCAAAATAAAAATGGTTATTCAAATTGGTTATATGTGTGGTATGTGGTCATTCACTAAGCCTTTATATCTTACACTCCTATAATGTTTTGTTTCTGGTATGCTTATAAATTGGTGTTCACTGCCAAGTTAGGACCTTAAAATGGAGGAGTGACGGATATTTAGTATGGTTTGAATATCAAGATTTCTTTTGTGTAATTATTAAACTAAGGATCTTGGTTATGTTAAGTTATGTAGTACTTATAAGTTCTAAGTAAAGGCAGCTATGTTTTCATTTACACATACCTTTGGGAAAAAAAAATTATGCTATTTTTCCTTAGAGATTTAAATCAAAGCATTGTTTAAGGCAATTTATCTCTAATTAAAAAGGATGAATTTAACAAAATTAAGTCGGGGGGCGACAACTTGGTATCAGAGCGTGGTTATTAGGTTCTGGATAGGGTGTGAGGGTCTAGATTGGCAGTGGACACTAGAAAGTGAGTTTTTTATGCACCTGGATTTTGACTAACAATGTTAATATTAAACTGCTGTTATTGTATTTTGTTTAAGTGAATTATATTGCAGTGAATGATGGATCCATATGATCTTCATGATGGAGCAGAGGGTGAGGCATATTATGTTCCTAATAGCCAGCAAGGACATAGACATGTTCAAGTGGAGGGACCAGAGGTGCAACAACAACCTATTGATGACGTGGGAAGAATATTACGTGCTGTGGCACAACTTATGGAACAAGCAAGAGGTGGAGAACATGGTGGGTATAGGGACAAATTGCATGAGAGGTTCATGAAGTTAAATTCGCCAGCATTTACTGGGACTACGGATCCGTTAGTGGAAGAGCGGTGGATTAGAAATATGGAAACAATATTCAAGGTGATGGAAGTGCGAGATGAACAAAAAGTTTTGTTAGCAACCTTTAGGTTAGAGGATGATGCAAAGTTATGGTGGGACGCAACAGAAAGATTACTTACTACAATGGGGGGATTGGTGCCAATAAATCCTCCACAAATTACATGGGAGAGGTTTGTAAAGGTGTTCTTTGAAAAATATTTTCCAAGGATTTATAGGAAAGAGAAAGAGGAAGAATTTATCACGTTGAAAAGGGGAATCGAACAGTGGCTGAGTATGAAGCTTTATTTATATCCTTATCTAGATTTTCACCCGACTTGGTGAGGACGTAAGAAAGTAAATGTGATCGATTTCAAATCGGGCTAAGTGTAGATATAAAAAGCATGGTTGCTAATATGAAGATCACGGATTATGTGGACTTAGTGGATAGGGCCATGGTGTCAGAAAAGTCAATAAAAGAAATGCAAGTTGAACACTCGAAAAAAGCTAAACACGATGGTATAAGATCATATGGATGGGAGGCGGGAACCTTAACTCAGAGTGTAGCTCGAGGTGTACCTAAGGGCCAAGAATCTAAAAATAATAGAAGTGCACGTGGAAGATTTCAAGCTAGAGGTGGAAGGACTAGGATGAATCGGTAAGAAAATGCATCTGGGTTGGTGCCAAGGGCAATATTTTGTTATAGATGTGGTGGTCAAGGGCACATGTCTCGAGAGTTTACAATAGCTAAGACGACACCTTTGTGTTTCCATTGTCATCAACTGGGGCACTTACGAAAGAATTGTCCAGCGATGGGAGCTACAACATCAGTTGGGAGTGTGGCAGTTGGAG
Organism: Sambucus nigra; assembly: GCA_949130495.1. NCBI lineage: Eukaryota > Viridiplantae > Streptophyta > Magnoliopsida > Dipsacales > Adoxaceae > Sambucus > Sambucus nigra. The sequence goes on along the minus strand of OX422213.1, from coordinate 656,941,101 downwards.
GTAGGAGTTCTACACAGAATGTACCCAGGGGAGTAAAGGAGTTATACCGTAAAGTCAAGGCCAAGGCAGAGTGTTTGCACTGACGCAATAAGATGAACAAGCTATGCTTAACGTAGTGACAGGTACACTTCCTATTGGTGATAAAGATGCTTATGTGTTGATAGATCCTGGTTCTACACATTCTTTTGTGTCTTTGATTTAACTATTGTATCTTAATAAACCATTAATATCATTAGATTCTGGTTTAGCTATTGTTACTCCAGTAGGGGGGTTAGTTTTTATTGAGAGGGTATATAGGGAGTGTGCGGTGCGAGTGGGTGAAAAAGAATTACTAATGGACTTATTACCTCTCGATATGCGCGACTTTGATGTAATATTGGGTATGGATTGGTTATCCTCATATCATGTATGTTTGGATTGCTTTAAAAAGTAGGTAGTGTTTCGATTACCGGGTGAACCTGAATTTAAATTTATCGGGGAACAAAATATCACTCCAACATGTTTGATCTCTGCTATAAAATGTTATGAACTGCTAAGGAAAGGATGTGAGGGTTATCTTGCTCATGTGGTGGACACACGACAAGAGGCTAGAAAACTATCAGATATACCAGTAGTTAATGAGTTTGCAGATGTCTTCCCAGAAGAACTCCCAGGGTTAGCACCAGACCGTGAGGTGGAATTTTCGATTGAGTTGGTACCAGGAACTGCACCAATATCTATAGCACCATATTGTATGGCACCTACAGAATCAAAAGAGCTAAAGATACAGTTGCAAGATTTGTTAGATCGTGGTTTTATAAGGCCTAGTGTATCACAATGGGGAGCCCCAATATTATTTGTGAAGAAGAAAGATGGAACCATGAGACTGTGCATCGACTATCGTCAATTGAATAAGGTGACTATCCGTAACAAATACCCACTACCCCGCATTGATGACTTGTTCGATCAGTTGCAAGGAGCCAAAGTGTTTTCCAAGATCGATCTCAGATTCGGATATCAACAATTGAAAGTAAGAGATTGTGACATTTCTAAAACTGCTTTTCGTTCTAGGTATGGACATTATGAATTTCTTGTCATGCCATTTGGGTTAACAAATGCACCAGCCGTATTCATGGATTTGATGAATCGCGTATTTCACCCATACGTGGATTCTTTTGTTATTGTCTTCATTGACGATATTTTGATATATTCTCGTAGTAAGGATGAGCACGAACACCACCTGCGTATTATTTTACAGACTTTGCGAGAGAAGCAGTTGCATGCTAAATTTTCTAAATATGAATTTATCTAGACAAGGTAGTATTTTTGGGGCATGTTATTTCTGCTGATGGTATTTGTGTTGATCCCAAGAAGGTAGAAGCAGTAATGAGTTCGGAAAGACCAACTAGTGTGACAGAGGTGCGTAGCTTTTTGGGATTGGCGAGCTATTAGAGGAGGTTTATACCGGGGTTTTCTTTTATTGCATTACCATTGACTAAGCTTACCAGAAAGGAGAACAAGTTTGTTTGGAGTGACGATTGTGATAAAAGCTTTGAAAAATTAAAGGGTAAGTTGACATCAGCTCCAGTATTGACTATCCCAACGGGTACAGAAGGTTTAGTTATTTATAGTGATGCCTCGTATCAAGGACTCAATTGTGTGTTAATGCAGCATGGAAAGGTAATTGCTTTTGCTTCTCGACAGTTAAGGATACATGAACGCAACTACCCTACACACGATCTTGAGTTGGATGCAGTAGTTTTTGCATTAAAGATTTGGAGACACTATTTATATGGTGTTAGTTGTGAAATTTTTACTGACCATCAAAGCTTAAAATACCTGTTTACTCAAAAGGACTTGAACTTGAGGCAAAGAAGGTGGATGGAACTTATAAAAGATTATGATTGCACGATACATCACCATCCAGGTAAAGCTAATGTTGTTGCTGATGCTTTGAGTTGAAAATCTCTAGGCATAGTATCTTGTATTTATTGTATTCGAGTTGATCTGTTGAGAGTGTTAGCTTTAATGGGGGTGTAATTAACTTTGAATGAGTCTTATGGAATAGTAGCACATTTAAATGTTAGAACCACATTGATAGACTGGATAAAACAAGCACAGACAGGAGATATAGAATTGGAGAAAGTTAGAGATAATATGAAAAAGGGTAAAGCAAATGAATTTTCTATTCGGGATGATGACATTGTTATGTATGGGAGCTGTTTGTGTGTACCTAATGTGCCTGATTTGAGAAGAACGATTTTAGAGGAAGCCCACTGTTCTTTATATGCTATGCATCCAGGGAGCACAAAACTGTATAGAGATTTGAAACAATGTTATTGGTGGTCGGGAATGAAATAGGACATTGGAGATTTTATTACTAGATATCTAGTTTGCCAACAGGTGAAGGTGGAGCATCATAAGCCAAGTGGTTTACTACAGCCCTTACCTATTCCTGAGTGGAAATGGAAGCATGTTACTATAGATTTTGTTATAGGTTTACCAAAATCATCACTAGGGTTTGATTCTATTTGGGTTATCATTGATAGGTTGACCAAGTCTGCACATTTTCTTCCTGTTAAAACTACGTACTCCATGGATAGTAATGCCAAATTATATGTGGATGAGATTATTAGATTTCATGGTGCACCTGTTTCTATTATTTCTGATCGAGATCCTAAGTTTACTTCTCACTTTTGGTCTAGTTTACAACAAGATTTAGGGACTAAATTGAAATTTAGTACAACTTTTCATCCTCAGACTGATGGGCAGTCAGAAAGAACGATCCAGACACTCAAAGATATGTTAGGAATTTGTGTATTGGATTTCAAAGGCAGTTGGGATGAACACTTGCCACTAATAGAGTTTGCTTATAATAATAGCAATCATTCGAGTATTGAGATGGATTCTTATGAAGCTTTGTATGGGAGAAAATGCAGAACTCCAGTGTGTTGGACCGAAGTAGGAGAACGAAAACTACTTGGGCCAGAAATTGTACAACAGACTACTGAAAAGATCAATGTCATCCATAATCACTTAAAAGTGGCGCAAAGTAGACAGAAAAGTTATGCAGACAACCGAAGGAATGAATTGAAATTTGAGGAAGGTGATTGAGTATTCCTACGTGTTTCTCCTTGGAGAGGTGTTATCAGATTCGGGAAGAAGGTAAAGTTAAGTCCCAGGTACATTGGACCTTATGAGATAGTGAAACCCGGGTTGGAGCTGTAGCTTATAAATTTGTGTTACCACCAGAATTTTCCCGAATACACGATGTTTTTCATATATCCATGTTACGTAAGTATGTGCCTGATCCTTCACATGTGTTTACTTCCAACCTGATAGAGCTTCGAGGTGACTTGACCTACGTGGAGGAACACATTGCTATTATAGATCGAAAGGAGAAAGTGTTACGTAATAAAACCATTTCACTAGTTAAAGTGATGTGGATAAGTCATAATGTGGAGTATGCCACCTGGGAAGGAGAGAATAACATGAAGAAACAATATCCTCATCTATTTGGTAAGTTTCTTATTCGTTAAATTTTGAGGACGATATTTTTATAAGAGGCTTAGAATTGTAAGGCCCTAAAACATGATTAGGAAGGTTAATTACATGATTAATTATAACTTAGGAGTTATAAGTTATAAATTGGTTATGTGTGTTAAACATGTTAATTATCATGTTTAGGGGATGCATGCTCATGTGATATATGTGTTGTTTACATTAGGTGCTAATTGAGCTTATGATCGGGGATACCATGTTTAGAACATATGATTAGTTATGTGGTTAAATTCATCATAAATTATGTTTTTAATTCATGATTATGTTTTTAAAATTAAATAAGGGTGTTGATACGAAATTGGCAATGTTTGGTCCCCAAATGTGAAAGTTTTGAAATTTTCGGTAAATTGCTTCTTTCCTGTTCGAAGCCCAAATTAGGCGTATTAGTTTATGGTTTTGGGAAAACATAAATTATGAAAGTTGTATATATATGAATATAACACAACAAACGGTGGGTTAAATGGAGGTTCGTACAAAAGTTATACCGAAAGTACGAAACAAGGGCAAATCTGTCCACCCCTTAAATGACAATTGTCTTATTAGCACACCATGTGCTATTTTTTGATTGGTTAAAGGGTGGGTGATGGTTTGGCCGACTTAAACTTGTTAAAACAACTTACTTGTTCAGCCAATTCAGCCATGAACAAGAGTTTTTCCTAAAGAGAGAGAAAGAGAAGAAAGTTAAGGAAGAAATCTTCGAAAAATTTCTATAAATCGAGGAATCCTCGTAACGTAATTACATCTTTATTAAAGTTGGTCACATGGATGAGTTCTATACTTATCATGTTTTTATTTTTGATTTGGATATATATTTTAATGATACCCATATTTCTGAATTGTGTTGGAACAAGGATGGGTTAAGAACATAAGTTAAAACTGGAGCTAGGATCGTAATTGCATACTTTAAAGTCCTAAATTTACATCATCTTTTTGTAAAGCATTTTGATTTAGAAAATTCATGATTATGATGTATATTTCTTCTAAAACATGTTTATTATATGTTTCCATGAATTATACCCAAGGTCAAGGTTATGTATGCTTAAAAATGTTAAGTTATGCCTTAATGTTGTATTTTGACATAGTTATACTAAAAATGGCATAAATCATGGAATACTTATTGGAATTAAGTGATTCAAGTTTAAGAGTAAAATATAATCATACATGTATAACATATCCGAAAATTGTGTAAAAATACCAAGGAATGAACCCTTGGTGATAGTTTTAAGTTTTAGTTTAAAATCTACCCTAAAGGAGCAAGAATGCATACTATGTGTTTGACCTTGTTTCTCGACATAGAAAATGAGCCCTAAAAATTATGAAACATTAAATTTGTATTATTCAATGTGTTTACTGATATTAGGTGGAATATCTTTTAAAGTTATGCCGTACAAAAATTATGAGAATTCCAGGAAGTTGAAGTTGTGTTGTTGTTTTTCTTGAGAAACAATTTGGAAAAGGTTGTAATAAAATGGGCAGAACTTTGTCTAGAAAATTCATAATTTAATTCTGTAAATTGTATTAGAACCCTAATTAATTGGGTGTTATAGAAATGTGAAGTGTCATATTTAATTCCTCCTTAGTTATTTTTTATTGACCAAATGTTGTGATGTATTACCGAGTTTGATGTTAATCGATGTATTCAAATACTAACGACATTGACTTGTTAGGTGGGGAAGCAGCCAATACTACCATAACAAGGAAGTATTTGGTATTAATCTTAGCACTAAATACAAGGTGAGTGACCTTCCTTATGAAATATAAATTCTTATAATTTCATATGAAAATGTGTAGTTAAACACATGTGTTAAAAATGTTTATGGGTGTGATGTTGTAATTATGAAACATATGCATATGATTAAAAATGTTAAGCGATGTTATATAATGATATGGACTAGTGAGTCCTTTATCTAATGTTAAGGACTGTGGTGGGTCCTACGGGATGTGGTGGTCCTGTTAATCCAACTTAGAGGTTTGTGTACTCGTGCTTAACAAAGGGATGTGGTGGTCCCTAATAACTGTGGTGGGTCTAGGCTTGCGAGAGTTTCACAATTCCTGTTGGGTTATAGCACTAGAACAAAATAAAAAAGGTTAGTCAAATTGGTTATATGTGTGGTATGTGGTCATTCACTAAGACTTTATAGCTTACACTCCTATAATGTTTTGTTTCAGGTATGCTTATGAATTGGAGTTCATTGCCAAGTTAGGACCTTAAAACGGGGGAGTGACGGATATTTAGTATGGTTTGAATATCAAGATTTCTTTTGTGTAATTATTAAACTAAGGATCTTGGTTATGTAAAGTTATGTAGTACTTATAAGTTATAAGTTAAGGCAGTTACGTTTTCATCTACACATACCTTTGGAAAGAAAAATTTATGCTATTTTTTCTTCGAGATTTAAATTAAAGCATTATTTAAGGCAATTTATCTCTAATTAAAAAGGATGAGTTTAACAAAATTAAGTCGGGGCACGACGTGATGTGTGGTTCATAATTGTGAATTATGTAAAGTTTTAAATGATGGTTTTTAAAATAAAATTTGGAAAGAAATGTCTAAAATGGTTTTGACACTTTGCTTAATTATTTAGGGTGTTTAATTGGAAAAAGTTATTTTTACGACAGTGTTGCTAAGAATGAACCAACCGTTCACCTTGATTATAATTTAATACGGGACTAATCACCCGGTATTTAATTAGGCGGGGTGTCACAACAAGCTTGAGCCTTATTGAGTTAAGCTTTCCTTTCAGCGGTATGATCACCTCCTCCTGCATCTGCACTTATAATCATGTTACAATCAGATGAACTGAAGAAAATAAAAAATACCTCACACTGAGGTTATCTTGGCCTTTTTGGGAGATCGGTATCATCTTCGGGGTCACCTTCATGGTCCCTTTTCTTGTCTTCTCTTGGTCGGCAAGGAGATTTGGATCTCTGTCGTCCTCTGTTGTTGGTCTTTCCGACATTATGATGATTAACAAACTTATTCAATTTTCCTCGTCTAATGAGTGCCTCTATCTCATTTTGGAGAGCGATACACTGATTGGTTATGTGGCCATGATCTTTGTGGAACTCATAATATTTTTATTTATCCCTCCTTTCAGGGGTTTTCTTTAGCTTTTCTGGCCAATTCAACTACCCGTTGTTCTTAATTTCCTCCAAAACATGATTTATGTCCACTTTCAAAGGAGTATAGTTAGTATACTTCCTCAAATGATCTAATATTTCCTTGACCTTTGACTGTTTGCTCCCACTATTATTCTTGTTATCTTTCTTCTCTGACTTACCCTCATCTTTATTCTACACTTTTGCCTCAGCATTTTTCTTCGCAGCCATAACTTCCTCGACATTTATGATTTTGGCTTCTTAGGCCATTAATTCTTCCATAGATTTTGGGGATCCTTAGCCATGGTATAATATAATTTATCTGGAAAAACACCACTCATAAGAGTTGTGATGGTTCTCTTCTTCTCACAGTCTATTACTTCCACTTTCTCGTTGTTGAAATGAGTAATGAAGTCTCTGGTACTTTCACCTACTTTCTGCCTAACACTTAATATATGTGCTACCCTTTTAACCGACTTTGCTCCAAAGTAGAAATTACCTATAAAGATCTCTGCCAGTTGTTGGAAGGTTGCAATTTTCCCTCGAGGAAGGTTGTTGTACCATATCTGAGCAGATCCGGTAATGGTCCATAAAAATGCAATGCACCTCATTTCATCGGGGACCACATAAATATCTATCGCATCCTGATACTGTTCTATGTGAAGGACTGGATCTTTTTTTCCATCGTACTTCGGTGTGACCACATGAGCCTTAAATTTTGCTTGTGTGGGAAAGTCCACAATTTCCTGTACAAATGGGGATCCTTTAATAAAGGTTCTTTGGAGAGGGTTCTTGGCCTTGTCCATCTCTCCTAACCTTTCTTCCAACCTCTGAATAGATCCTTTCTATGCATCATTTCCATCCCCTGACTTATTAGTATTTACCCGAGCAACAGATCACACAGAATTTTCCTCTTGGGATCTTTCTTTTCGAGCTGCAAGTCTCGAGTTTGGATGTGATTGGGATGAGCCTTCTCTTAAATCATTTGGCCATTGAGAACTTCTCAACACAAATGGAGGAGGATTTTTGTTCCCCCTTGGACCCAAATGGTCGAAGGGAGAGGCTCTGCTCAACCTTTCCAGAGAACTTGGTCTTTCTGGCGTTAGAGTGATGTCTTCAAGAGAATCTAAAGTTCTGATAAAGGAAGTTGCACGAGGGTAATAGGATGGATCTCTTGAATTCCCAGAATAATTGAATTCAGTATGCCTAAATTGTGACACTGATCGTGTCTCAGTGTGTTGTAAAGATGGCGGATGCATGCTTCTCTGGACGCTTCTTTGGCCTATCTAGGCAGGTACACCATTTTGTAAGGTCTGCGCTAACTGTCGCATAGTTTCTTGCATAACTTGTTGCCCCTGGATATGCTAGTTAAGATTCCTGTCAAATCGTTCTCATTTGGAGGTGCATAAGGATTGGGAGGTTTTCCTTCATTATTTATATTTCTCGATTGTGGGATTTCAGCCATTTGTGATGAGTTTTTAGTGGAAAATGCTTTGTATTGTCATTTCCCACAGACGACGCTAATCTGTTGATGTGAAAAAATTACATTTGATATAATTTGTTTAATCACAGATAAATATGAGTAAAGAAATGAGACAAGAGAGCTTTAAAATGGTTCAGCCTTAAGGAAATGGCCTACGTCCACTAGTTTGTATTACTGGGTGTCTTGCCTTGGTTTTAATTATTCTCAGCTTGCCCTGCCAAGAGGGTATTATAATGTATTTATAGCCTTGTGGCTATCAATGTGAATAGATAGCGTGCCTTTATTGAATAGGCATTTACACCTGTACATGATAAAAAATGACTGTAATAGAGTAAGCATTGAATCTGTCTAGTCATTTGGTATTCTCGATAAGTTGCTCGGTATGCTTGGTAGCTCGGTACGCTAGTAGCTCAGCATTTGAACTTTTGCCATGTTGGATGATGTGTGTCTTCATATAATTGGTCCACGTCAGCTGGTTAATTTTTGTATCAACAATCGATTTTGGACTCATATGGTGCAATGAGTGAGTTGTCCCCTAGCGTTTCATTTGTCACGCTCACACACCCATTCAATTCGTCATTAAAGAGATCACTTTGACTCACACACAAAGCCGAAGAATTATTACTAGCAACATCGACAACATTGTTTTCTAAGCAAAGAGAAGATAAACAAGTAGTTGGTACAACATTATCATATATAACATATCTAGGCATAACATCTTTAGAATCGGTATTTTTCTCACGCATATCATCAGTATAAATAATTTTAGCAAAGAAAGCCATACAAGGATCAAAGGAATTGGAAGACTCAAGCTCATCTTCTACAGATTCATTTGAGTCAGCCCAAGTCTGACATATATTGGCCTTAGCATTGTTATTATTAAGTCTAACTATACACTTATTGGCAAAATGACCTAATTTCCCATAACGATGGCATTTAACATTCTTCAAACCAGTAATTGGTCTATTATTGTCTTCAATGTTGTGTTTATCTTGATTTATCACATGAGGTCTATTATTAAAAGAGTTTTGATATCCTAGCTTGCCTTGTCTTGAAGCTACATTATTTCTAAACTTCAATATTTTCTCAAATTATTTGGACATTAAGGCAATATGGTTATCCAAACTCTCTAAATCACAGTCTTATTGAGAGTCAAAGTCAACATTAGGCCGGACTAATTGAGTTGAGGTCATTTTAGACTAGAAGACTACATTAGGACTTATATGTCTCTCATGATTGTTGGAAAAAAGCTTCTTAAATTCAAGTTCCATGTCCACAGTCCTAAGTTTACTACTAACGAGTTCATGAGTCAAATAGGGGTTATCTAACTCCTCAATTGCATAACGTTTGTTATCAAACTTAGGGTAAGGGATCTAATAATTTTAGAGACTATTTCTTTTCTTTCATACATAATTCAATTATAATGTAATTTAGTAATAACACCAGTCAATCTAATGTATAATTCATCAAAAGTCTTAATTTCAGCCATAAGGAGAGTATTACACAGTTTTATTAACATTTGGCTGCCTTAACATAGTCATCACCTTCATGTGCAGTGATTAACGCGTCACAAGCTTCCTTAGATGTTGAACATATATATTCTTTTAAATTCATGTTCATTACCATACATTAATATGGCTTTCCCCCTTCATTGTTGCTTAAGGTGGACCGTGTTTCCTCCTTAGTAAACTCGTTGAGGAGTTTTTAATTGTTACAATACTACCTTATACAATAGGCTTAGTTGGATGTTTATATCCATTTTTAATGTCTTCCCAAAAATCTTCTCCCAATGTCCCTTAGATGAAGGCAATTATCCTTACATTCCAGTAAGGAAAATTGTTTCCATTGAAGAGGGGAGGTCTAGACAAATTTCCAAGATGCTCAAATTTCTCGTCCATATGAATTTTTTAAAATAGTTTCAAGAGTACATGATCAAAAAGATTTTAAAAATACTCTGGTCTCATACCAATTGAAAAACCTTACTAAGTTATTTAACACTGAGTTAAAAGATTAAGTAATTTTCGAAATACTGTTTTAGGAAACCATTTTAAAGAAATTCTCAAGAATAACACATGATGTGTTTAATATAGAAAATATGAACCAGTTATGTCAGAATCTTGGAATTAGGTTTTAAAATTGAACCTAAGTCTAGTTTGTAGTAGTAAAGAAAACACATAAGAGGCAATATGTTTTACCTGGTAAAACACCAAAACTAGGGGAAACATCCACGGTGACCTTTATGCCACAAAATAAAAAATCCACTAAAATCAAACAATATTATAATATTTCAAGCACTAAGCATGGATTTAAGATCCTAAGTCTAAGATGAGAATTATACCTACACGAGTTCCCCTCTCAAAGGTAAATCTGATCCATCTTTAATATTCCTAGCATCTTCCTTGCCTTCCTCCTTGCTTTTTTTTGTAGTGGCTCAAACAACCCAAAATATCTCAAAATAACCAAAATTAACTAGGTATTAATGTCAAAGTGTTGTGATTACAATGTGACTACAACTACATGCAAATAATGTAGCTCACACTTCTCAAGAATTATACAAATAAATCCTACAAATTATACAAAATCTATATGGCATGCAAAGAGTTCAAATCTCTTTGAAAATCAGACTTTAAAAAAATTATTTTTGAATCTAAAAAAGAATCTTTTAGAAAAATAGATCTTATCATTTCAAAACTTATTTACATACGAAACAATTTCACAAACTATGAAACTTATATTTTTTAAACAACATTTTCAAATATGAGTTTTTAAACTGTTGGAAGTCACTTTTTCAAAGTATTTGAAACAGAGTGTGGATCTACAAACATAGACAGTAAAAATACAAGATCAAAATTAAAAGAGTAACATAAACCCTAATATACTACGTGAAGTATATCTCTTAGCAAATCTCATAATTTTAAAAGAGAAAAGTGAGATCTATAGTGAGAAAAAGGTTCCTAAGAGAGATAATGGTTGAAGAGGTCATACTCAACAAAATACCAAACCCTTAAAAAAACTAAAGTTTCTATCCCTCAAGAAGTTAGGTTTTCTAGTATAGATGAAACAATTAAGGATGTGTTTGGCGTTTGGAGGAAAACCTACGGATTTCAAAATCGGAAGACTGGTTTTCTCTCTTCTCTTTCTATCTTCCCTCTTCTCTCTTTTTTCTCTCAAATGAGATGACTACCAAAGTCTTTTATTGGCCGACCCAAGGAGCCTATTTGTAAAAGTGTTAAAAGGATCTGGAATATCGAAGAAAATCAAGGGTTTAGATCATTTCGAAAATTCATCCAAATCTAATGGTTGTTAACGAACTGCATTTATTCTTACTCTGATTGATTCTAAAGGTTATCACATGGATTAACTCTAAGACATTAAAAACGTTGATGGTAAATAATTTGATGGTTATGAAGAGTGTTCGAGAATGTGAGTGTAAGTAAACACACTTCTAACCAGTAATGAGATAACACGTGGAACAATATAAGGGGATGTAAAACGCTTGTTTTTGAACTTTCCGAAATCCATTTTGCACCCACAAATGTCCCTATTGGTTTTATATTCTACCCTGGTAAATTTTTAAGGAATAAAATAATTTGATTTTTAACCCCAACACTTTAAAACATAATTTTAATTATTTTTAAAAATCATTTTAAATGATTAAAAATGTTCTTAAAATCTCTAAAAAATCCTAAAAATATGTAAACACTTGTGCACACACTTATACACCTATATGCATGATTTCGGTCCTATAGTGTGTTCAAGAGATAAGAATACTTCCCTTTTTGGTAGATGTGAGATTCTTAGACTGGATGAACATGGTTAGTGAAGCTTGTATACCTTGGAGGGAATGCTCAAAAAGAGTCTACCTGTCACTATATCCAAACTAGTTGGAACTCCTATATGGTATAGACTCAAGTAAGTCAACCATATAGTATGTTTTTAGAGGAGTCCAAAAGGATGAAGGAGGCCACTAGGCCTCGGGATGTGTCTCAACAACCAAAGAAAACTAATTCCATGAGATGAACCGATGTCCCCCGCATCCCTATTTCTGATAACGTGTCGGCATCCTCACAGCGTTCTTAGCTCGACCTGAACCTTAAATCTCTTCTCGAGAGTCAATCGAAATCCTGAGAGGTCATCTATTTTGTGAATCCTCCCTACAATAGCAGATTCTTTGATGCTAAATTAACACCACGATTTCTAGATTTTCTTTAAATATGGAAACTTAGGTAACAAATTTCTTTAATTACTTTTACGAAGTGTTATCTCATCACGTACAGATGTCAGCTCTCGTGCTTGCCTTGTTTTAGCACGTCCTTTCTCTCAAGAACCTTCATCAGTTGGTTAAAAAGACTGAGTCAAAGATTAAGTTGACTGATTAGGACTTGCAGAAGATGTCTGATTTGTGGAAGGATATCTCCAATAAAAAAATTCTCATGCGGATAAGATGGTCAAGAGCCACGATTGATGCAGTAATCATATTTATGCATTGAAGGATAACCATAAGTATGTATTGGGGGAGAATGACAGGGTAGAGAATGGGCTTTGAAATCCAGGTACAAGGCAGTTGCGGGTGAGGATAAAGAGCCTAATGAATGTTGTGGTTATGTCATTCAATACCCATATAAGGGTTCCAAGGCAACGTGTAGGCGATTGATGACTTGATTTCCTGATCTCTTCACCACATATCCTGACGTGGATGATACCCCTAACTCCATGAGTTTTTTATCCCTAGTCCGTCACTGCTTTGGAAGAAATTCAGAGTGAGGGAGTTAATGAGGAAATTGTCGATGTTTGATGATGGGGAGATGAGACAATGCATATTATTAAAGCGGAGACTCATGTCTGCGACCAAGATTCCACAAACTCTCAAGAAGACTTGACAATGCCTTAAGTTTCCAATGATGGCAACCTCCCAGTCGAGACTAGAATTCTTCTATTTCTGATTTTTTGGGTGACAACCGTGGTCTTCGATGCCCAACTCTGTTTTATAAATATTAATCTCACCCCACGTTTGGGATTCCAATTATGTTACTACACTGACCCCTCTACTGGTTTTTTTTGCCTATGATGATCGTGAATTATAGTCTATTATAATCTATTTTTAAACCAAATTAATTCAGCCCTAAAACATGCAACTATGTGGGTAAAATTAAACCAACACACATATAATTTTTGACAAAACAGATTTCAAGAAAAATCCAAAAGGGAAAAATCTTTTATTACACTTATAATACTCAAAATGATTATAAGCTAAATCTACAAAGAATTTACCGCATCAAAGTCTCATAGGACGCAACCTAGATCAACAATGAATCAACCTCAGAAGATACACAAAGACATGCAGTCTTGTCAGCCCAGGAACACACACAAGTACTCCCCTTGATACGCAGTCAAGTCAGCCAAGCACCTCCCTCAAGTGGCACCTAGATCAGTAGTAGGTTATCCTCCCTACAAGAGAAACTTCAACAAAATTGTATCTTGGGTTCCAAAACAATTCATTAAAATATTGTGATTTTGTGAATTGAAAACAAAAGGATGTGAACCCTAAATAAAGAAGACAAAAGTAATTTGTTGTTAGCAGTTTTTGCAGAAAGAAATTCGTCAGGTCTTCTTATTAAAAATGGAGTGGTTTAACACATTTTATATAAAAAAATTTAAGTCGGCAATTAGCTCGAACGAAGTCAGGCTATCGCTCGAATGAGGACACATGTCGCTCGAATGAGCTTCGCGTGACTTCAACATGTCGCTCGAACGAGAATCTCAAGTCTCTCGAATGATTGAGCAAAAATATTTTTTCTTTAAAAATCCGCCTCAGCACATATAAAAAATTCTTTGATAAAAAACATTGCCTCAACATTTAGAAAATATTTTTAAAAAAATATGCCAACAATTCAAATGAACCGTAAAGAAACCAAAACACAAACTTACCAAAATTCATCTTGTGGAGACTTGAATGTTGAGTAACTTTGATATTCTGGTCCGTCTTCATGTATCTTCAAACTTGAACTTATTCTTTGACGGTTTGTAGCGATATATGACATTCACTAATTTAATCAGGACTTATAAATATCTCCTTACAAATATCCTCCTGTGTCTATTCCAGTACGAAATTAAAATATCCGAATTATCATATAAAAATGCCTAAACAAATCTAATACCCTTCCATAATCCCAAAACTGAAAAGGTACTAAAAGTGCAAGAAAACTTTTCTTCCAAAATCTTCAACATCAAATCTTCAAATCTTCAAGCTTTTCTCATTAGGGGTTTCAACATATGATCATCAAACTTTGTACATAGACACATGAGAAAAAGCAAAGACCTTCATGATGTATCAAGTTCGAAATGAGATAAACATAAAACAAAACTAAGATCAAAACTCAAAATCTCCACCATGATGTAAAACTCCCCCATAATTCGTTCTCCCCATTTTTATTTATCTGAAATAGATAAGGAAAATAATAAACATAGAAAATATGGAGTTGCCATGAAAAATATGCATATAAAACATGGATCAAGGTACGCTCATGTAAAGGAATCCTCAAAGGCATCCACAAACTATTTTTTGATTCGTCAATTTTTCCAAAAAATGTTACAAACATCACACTATGAATTTACACTAAGATAATCAAATCATGGAAACGGAATAAATGGATGTGAAAAAATTCGATAGTAAAATCAATGCTATCAAACATAACATATGTACATGATGAATACGATTACCCCCAACGAATGAACTCAAAATCTACCTTAGGTATAAAAAATGTCAATTTATATGATATCGATTCAATTTAATTAACACATCAAAGTATAAAATTATTTTCACACAAATAACATCTAAAACTATGTAATGTTTTTTCAAGACTTTGACAGGACTTGCAAACTCATTTTTTACATTTTTCCATCCGAACACCCTCATAATTAATATATCATTTATTTTTCTTTTGAGGTGATCTAAACCTATTGGCCCCCCTTTTGGCATATTTATCTTTTTATTTCTTTTAAATTTATTTCCGGCTCTTTTCAAATGATGGCTTTCACAACGAGTTAATTGTGTACTCTCGCAAACCTTTTCCATGAAAACTCGTCTTTTTTTGCAATTTAATTCCTCACGGTAAATGGTTCTTACATGCACTACTTTCATTGTCAAACTTTATCGCATTTGGTTCGTTTTAAAGATAGGATAGAGATGGAAACACTTCAATCAACATGTGATTGGACAAGTACAATAATCAAACAAATTTATGAATTGGGCATTAAAGGAAACTAAGAGTCAAATATGTAGGTAGTAATCTCAAATTACATCTTTACGACTCTAAACATTATAAAGGAAAAAATGAAATCATGATGCCTATCAAAACACTATCAAATAGTCACATGGATATGGAATGTAATTGTGACTTCGTCATCTTAAATGTCCATTCATATATGGTGTAAATAAAATACAAAACACTTTTTGTCTTTTTCAAAAATCTTATCAAAAAAAAATCTTTTTGTATTTTTTAAAAAGTTTTATAAAAAAAAATGATACAAAAAGTACACGAGTCACAACATTAGAAAACATATAACATGAAGCATAACTAGCATATCACAAACAAATCATGCAAGCAACTATCCATAAGAAATAGCGTGTGACGCATCATGTGCAAGTATGTGAGAATCAACCAATGAAGCATTTAGTATCTCCAAAACATAACTTCTAACCCAAACAGGTGTGTACCTAACTTGAGGGGTTATGACAACCTATGAGACACTATCCTTAAAATTCCTTGGACCTCTTCCAAGATCAAAACATAAACGTCTAAGATGACATTTCCTACCACAAATTGAACATGTATAAACTGGTGGAATGAAAACTATGGTGTGACCTTTTATAAAATCCTTGGGATTGATGGACACTCTAAAACAAATATGGTCATGGCTTTAACAATGGAAGTATTCGAACACAACAAGCCACTTCCATTGCTACCAACATTACTCGAGTCTGTCAAATCATTTTTCATCCCCAAAATTTTTTACTCAACCAAAGAATTAGACTCTTCCAATTTTAGGGACTCCTTCTCTAAATTTTCAATTATTCCTATAAGGTTATCACGTTATCCCTTAGAACATGCACACTTATCCCTAAGTGTCTCTTCACATTCCACAAACTCATCGATTAAAATATTTTATCCTCTTTGGCTCAAACATAAATCCTAGAATTTTTAGAGTCCTCTAATTATTTTTGTAAAATAGGACTCTATCATCCCTCTCCTTTTTGGACAATCTTAAAGCATTAATGTCATGGTCCCAAAAAACCAAATTTCTCACGATAAAAACCTCTTTGATTTTGAACCGTTTACAAAAGATCTATAGCAGATTTAAAATGAAAAATTTATTTTCCCAAAACTTTAATTCTTTTATAAAACATTAAATTCAAACTATTTAAATCATCAAAAATTTGACTTGTGGCAACAAGGAGGGGCATCTGATTACATAAGTGCTCCATCGAAAAAATTGTGATTTTAAAAATCTGATTAAAAAAAAAATCAATATGACAAACTTTTGCGGAAAACGGATCAAATGCAATAACTTAATGAAACAGGCTTTGATACCAATTTGTAAATGTGGTGATAGCTTAAATAATCTCTGATGCCAATTTGTAAAAGTCATGTGATATCGATTTGAATAAATTTTCAAATTACCAATTAAGACTCATTTAATTAGAGTTAAACCAAACTAAGTCAGCCCTAAAATATGGAACTACGTGGGTGAAATCAAACAACCACAAATATAATTTTCGACACATAGATTTCAGGAAAAATCCAAAAAGGAAAAAACCATTTACTTCACTAATAATACTCACAATGATTACAAGACAAATCTGCAAAACATTTACTATAGAAAACTCTCATAGACCACAACCTAAATTAGCAATGAATTAACCACAGAAGATCCACAAAGACATGTAGTCCAGTCATCCCAGGAATACCCACGAGTACTCCTTTTGACACGCAGTTAAGTCAGCCTGGTGCCACCCTCAAGTGGCACCTAGATCATAAGTAGGTTATCATACTTACAAGAAAAACTCCAGTAAAACCGTATCTTGGGTTCCAAAATAATTCACTAAAAGGTTGTATATTTCGTGAATTGAAAACAAAAGGATTTGAACCCTAAATGAAGAAGACAAAAGTAATCTTCTGTTAGCAGTTCATGCAAAAAGAAATTCGTCAAGTCTTCTTAACAAAAATAGAGTGGTTTAACAAGTTTTTTATATAAAAAAAACTTAAGTCGACAGGTCGCTCGAACGAAGTCAGGTTGTCCCTCGAATGAGGACACATGTCACTTGAACGAACTTCGCGCGACTTCAACCTATCGCCCGAAAAAGAAGCTCAATTCGCTCGAATGACTGAGCAAAAATAATTTTTTTTTTCTTTAAAAATCCGCCTCAACACATAGAAGAAATTCTTTGACAAAAAACAACGCCTCAACACTTAGAAAATATTTTAGAAAAAATATCCCAACACTTTAAATGAACCATAAAGAAACCAAAACACAACCTTACCAAAATTCATCTCATGGAGACTTGAATATTGAAGAACTTTGCTATTTATATCCGTCTTCATGTATCTTCAAACTTGAACTTTTTCTTCGACGGTTTAGAGTAGTATATGGCATACACTAATGTAAACGCGACTTATAAATGTCTTTACAACATATTCTTCATCACTATCTGATTCTTCATCATGCTAGTTTGTATGTATCTCTATTTTCTTTGACATGTCATAGATTGGTGAAAAGTTTTGTTTTTCACTTTCGTATCAGCCCCGTCTATTATCCACACATTTTCTCAGATTTCTTAATTTCAACAACTTCTCTATCTCCCCCTTTAGGGCATAATACAGATCATTAAAATGGTCGTGATATTGGTGGAACCCACACTATTTGCTATTATTCCTTTGGTGGGATGGGATGCTAGGTTTATCTAGACATTTCAGGTCTTTATCATCTTTGATCTCGTTTAGTATGTGATCGGGGCTGAATGTGAGCGGGGTATATTTACCAAAATTTTCTTCATATGGTTTTTATTTGTCCTTATTTTTGTCTATAATTTTCACAGACTTACTACTGCTTATGTATTTTTGGTCTCACCTCTTAGCCTCTATGGCCTCCTATGCATTCATAATTCTCTTCGCCTTAGCCAAAAGTTCTGTTATGGATTTTGGGGACCTTTCTAGAGGTTCCACTAGAGATTTATAGGTTGAATCTAGCTAATGATGGTTATCATCACAATTCATTCATCATAGTCTTAAACTTCCAATTTCAGTAGTTAAACTATCACTAACCTACTGTATTAATCTTAGGTTATCGTTTATTATCCATGTAACCTCAAATCACATGTTCTTGATACGCAACACAGTCGGTTAACTATTTAAGGTCTTATACACCATTTTACCCTCATTAAGATTTATTGGGGCCTTAACCGTATGGCCCATGATCTTATCTAGTTCATAAATAATTTTTAATTTCAAATTAATAATTTTGATCTCGAACACCCTTCCGTAGAAAATTTATAACTAATTAAAACAAATCAGAAAAATACGAAATTGGTGGCCACGCGTTCGTAATGAAAAGATCTATCTCCATGACCAAAACCCAGGATCGTTAGAATAACATAATAATCTATGTTCGAACGACATATTAATCTCGTTCAAATGAACTAAACGATTTCTGAAAACTTCATCCTAAACTCGTTTTTCTCCATTGTTAATAGCTCAACCATTCGTGAAACCTTCTGGAATTCTTACCAAACATACCAAACAACTAATTTATGTTTATGGACGATTTATAACATTAATAACACATTATAAATATACGAAATCCATCCAAGAATAGATCAAACTATTAATTCCTCAACACGCTAGATTTTATTTTCTTTATGTATTCTTATCGAAATACCCAAAATTCTTTTTAGTTATTCTTCATATATATATTGGTTTTGAATTTTTTACATGAAATAATTTATTCTACACGCAAATGCTACCCCAAATCATGTGTCCTAATCATTTAACTTTCAAGAACCCATTTAAATAAACATATATAAAACTTTACACTACATGGGTGTTATAACTTTTAAAAAATATGCAAGATAAAAACTTGCCTCTGGTCCAGTAGGTTTGATTTTCTGTAGAATTGTGTTATGGTAAGTTTTCTTTTCTCCTGATCTGTGCTTCGGTGGATGTGGATGTGCAAAATGGTGTGAGAATTCTTTAAAACTCATCTCCTTCCTCCTCCAGTGGCCTCTCTTAGGTTTTGTAAATGTTAACCCTAACTTCCCCAACTCACCACCCAAACCAAACTCCTAATACACTTTTCTGACTATTTCAACCCTTCTGGACACTGGCACACTCGAAATGATCATTTGGATGACCCATAAATAATTCACATCTTATTTCATAAATTTAAGTCTCGACACGACTGGCATGCGGGTCTTGACTAAATTATTGTAACTGTCATATTTCTCACTCACAACAATCTGAATGCATTTCACTAAATAATACTCAATATTATTCATACAAATAAATATCAACCCTTATCACGCTAGTTAATATTTATTTTAATTCGTATTGATTTCAAATTTTAATTTAATTAATCCCCATATAAAAATTATTAAAAATTACGAGGTGTTACAACACTTAGGTTTTTGAGAACATAAAATCAAGTTACCTCACTTTGAAACTTGTTTAAAGTCAAGGAAGTTGATTCCATTATTGAAGCTCAAGCTTCAATGGAGTTTTCTAATTTTGAGCTTGTAGGGGGGGGGGGGGGTGATGAAGATAATCCCCATATTAGAGTGAGCTTACCTAAATAACATAAGAGACTCAAGAGAAGGAACCAACGAGGCAACTCAACGATGTGGCTCAGTGAGCAAGATCAGTTTATTTCCATTCTTACTTAGTCATGCTGTAACTTTTATTTATATTAAGTATGAGCCATAACGATTATAATGATGTAACGATTATAACTATTCAGTGTGAGGTCAAACGGTACTCGCCAGAATGACCTTTCCATGGGAACTTCAGAGGGACTTGGTTAGTGAGGCACCGTTGGGGCTTGTCCTGATCGTCTTAGATACACTTGGTAAAACACCGAGAGACCCTTCACCGAGGAAACTTGTGTTGAGCAACCTAAATCCCTTTCGTATGTTGAATTTTGAACCAAATAGACCTCTACCCAATGTGACATCTTCTTTAAGTGATGTCACTAGCCAGCTAAACACTGTAAAATCAGTACTCAATTAAACCATTGTGGTATTAGGGCTGTCAGAAGGTTTGGTGAGCCACCTCTGTGGTGATAGTCCTCTGACACATAGTGGTTATGCAGAAAGCATGTCTTGGCATTTAATGTTTATGACGTAGAACTGACTAGTCCATCAACCAGTTAATATTTATGATGTAAATTATGGGGGGACGTTTATTCATAGATCTAAGGGACTAAGGCATCTCGAGAGTGGTGTTGGAGCTATTTGTGGGCCTCAACAACCTCTCAAAAGGGGGATTGTTTTCTAGATATCATTTTTAGAGAGAGAATATACCAGAGAGAAGTTATTGCAAAACCCGAGCTCTTACTCACCCACCAATGTCATTTATTATGAAGATTTTAATAGCTGACTAGAGATCTTTCAGGGGTTTGGCTGCCTACCAAGGTGTATCTAGGGTGCTTACTTTTTTCTCCCTTTAACTGAGTTACTTCTGAGTTTCCTTCATTATCGTTTTAGTAATACACAAGTGTCTTGTGAGTTCAATTTAAGTGTTGATCAAATATTATATTGTTTGTTGACTTGTGTTCGTTGAAGAGTTCTTGGGTTATCAATAATCACCATACCTAATGGGTTACACCTCAACTAGTATCACCATACTCCTAGGTTACAAGGGGACCACCCTATTACATTTGGTGACTCTGCTAGGGAGGTATTATCCTAGAAGTATGGCGCAAGATAATGTTAACCGTATCATTTATTTTGACGCCATTCAATGTAATGAAAAACAAGCTACGCGGGAGCTTGACGCCGCTAGGGATGGGGTCTCTCGGGTTGAGGTGCCTCCAGTTCAAATGGAAACAGGCGTCCCAGGGGTGACACAAGATTCCACTAGTGCTGGGATGGGACAAGCACAGATGGCCCTTCTCATGGAAAAGTTCTTTGAGTTTCGACAAACTCCTGCGGCCACAATGGTTATGGGTGGAATTTGAACCCAATTATTTTGTAACACCAATGGAGGCTTCGATAGACCCGTCAATCTCCAATCCAACAGGGACTGGTCCTAAGAACACAATATCCACTCTTATACCAATGGTGGAATCCCAGTCGTAATGGGTATTCCACTTGTGGTGGGTGCGCCAGGTGCAATGTGTATTCCACTTGTAATCCATTAACCTATTATTCCAACGGTTGAGAAAGCATCAACGTCCGCCTTAGAAGAAATGAGGAAAGTGACGCAAAAGTTATACAACGATGAGCCTTACCCAAAGGACTATATTCCTCCCATCTTTCATAAATACACAGGAAAGGGTGGAACCTGAAGGACAAACGCTTCATCAAACATCTGGGGGATCACTACAATAATAAGAAGATTATGTTGAAGGAGTTTTCCAAATCCCTAACTAATAAAGCCTACACCTGGTACTCCCACTTGGAAACTAAGAGTGTCTCAACATGGGAGGAAATGCATGTGCTATTTGTCCAAAAGTGCTTTTTGTCAAAAGATGAGTTCAAATGGACCCAGCTAGGTGGAGAGAAGCAACGGTCGGGAGAGGATGTAGTATCATATGTTCGAAGGTTTAGGTAAAGGTCTCTCGATGTGAGGGAAGAAGACAAGGCGTCCAAACTGCTGAATCTTTGTATTGAAGGTTTTCTCCCAGAGTACATCTTCCATCTCACCAATGAAACGCATGAAGGAAATTTCTTAACTTTTTAAAAGGTGGAAAGAAATATATCATTGGTCATTCGGCCAAATCCCATTGTGGAACCTACGATGTTTAGGCAATCAATACAACCCATTGTGACACGAGGCCATCTCCCACCGGTAGGGTACACCGATGGTGGAAAAGGATCCAAGTAACCAAAGAAGAACAACAAAAGAAAGTTTAGCAGGGATAGAGAGGACCGACCACCACTACCTTACACGGTTGAAAAATCCATTAGTTGTTATAATGCTATGGCCCAAGAAGGAATGGTGTATGAACCTAAGGGAGTTCTAATCGTGGAAGCAGATGCATTAACAAGAACTGATCCCAAATACTGTCAGATCCATCGAAAGGTGGGTCCCCTAATAGAAATCTGTTTCACGCTAAGGAAAATCATCAATAAGCATATGAAGATGGGGAATTTAAAGATCCCACGAGAAAATGTGAATTAAAATCCCTTGCTAGCACATGGGGCAAAGTTGGTGGTCGCCTATGATGAGGAGTCTAAATGGGAAGCGAGGCAACTAGAGATCCAATGAGAATAATTTGAATATGCCTTGGAGTACTGTACCAGGGGAATGGCCAACGTGGTGATAGATTACGATGAGGCTAGTGTGAGGGATGTGGAAGACGTGTATGACTTGGAAGGGGAAGAGTTGGACTAAGGGTTAGGGTACTAGGAAGTTTCGCAGTCAACCAAGTTCTCATGATTATTTAACTAAGTGGGGATGCCAAAGGAGAGATGATTAGATATCACACAAGCGATCATATACATCACGCGAAATAACGATATACCGTCACTTAGGTGGAAGGGGCCCATGGCCAGGTTGGTGAGGAAGTTTTTGTCTGAGGTAACCTTTAATGACACTCACAGGGCTATGAGATTCCCACATAACAGGACCCTGTACGTAGCTGCTAGTATTAACAGGGTGAGTTTTGCAAGGGCCTTGATGGATGGGGGAGCACCGATAAACATCATAACTATCAGTTCTTTCCAAATAGCCAACATCCCGGAGGAAAGATTAATACCAATGCCTCTGGTAATTTCTGACTACAATAACCAATCATCCAAGTTAATTGGATATGTTAACGTTGGGATTGTGACGGGGAATCTTACTTCGCATACTAAATTCCATGTGATTGAAGGCACTACTTCATACCACCTTCTGATCGAAAGGGTATGTATGCATAATCCTGGTTTAGTCCCTTCGACATATCAGCAGTGCATAAAGGCAAATGTGAAAGGGACTAAAATCGTTATACATGCAACGAAGAAACCTTTTGCCGTCGAGAATCTCACTTGGTTGATGTAGCCTTCTACACAAAGTTAGAAGAAGATATCAGAGTTTTAACGAGAAGAATAGAGGTGGCAAGAGTTCAATCAATCAAAGAATGGATGGGGACCATGAATGGTCAGAACTGAGAAGGGGCAAGAGGAAATTAAGTGACTAAGGAAATTCACCTTGATGATCCCAAGACATAGAACCTCTCAAAATAACTCAGAGATAGAAGAAGGCCTAGGATGGACCCGATGGAGCACGATACACAACGGCAGAGTGTGTTGAGAAGATTTTTGGGGAGAAAGTTGGCAGAGGCTTCGAAAGAAAGGAATAGGAAGGCAGTTATAATGAAAAGTAGGAAATGAAAGAAGAAAATCATAGAGGATGGAATAGTGATTTACCTCCTCTGAAGGTGTGAGAGGGAAGTCAAAAAATCTGACTTGGAGGCTGGCGAGGAGGATGACCTAGTATATGAATGTTTCTTGGTAGACTAATATGGGAAATGCATGGTCATTGACAACTCTAACATACAAGAGTTTGTAAAAGATTTGGAAGAGGAGCCAGAATATATGAAAGACCCCGAAGCCATAAGTGAAAGAGCTAGAACAACTGGACCTAGCAGATGAAGGAGAAGACCCAAGGCCTATCTTTATTTTGAAAGATCTAATAGAGGAGAAAAGAGAAGCCCTAGTTAAGATAATTTGGGAGTATATGGACATTTTTGTATGGAAATACATAGAAATAGAAGGGCTAAATGAAAAAGTAAGTTTCCACAAACTTAATATTATGCCTTCAGTTATACCAGTGAAGTAAGTCACAAGAACTTACAAATCAAAGCTGGATTTAAAGATCAAAGAGAAGGTGGGACGAATACTAGTGGAAGGGTCCATCGAACTAATACAAGACCCACTTTGGCTGTCAAGCATCGTCCGAATGGGGAAGAAGGACAAGAATCAGATAAGGATCAGTGTGGATTTCGTAGATTTGAATAGGGCCTGCTCGAAGGATGAGTTCCCACTACCCTCTATCGATTGCTTGATTGATGCAACTGCTGGTCATGATATGTTCAGTGTTATAGATGGGTACTTGGGATATAACCAGACCAAGATGGATTTGTATGACGTATAGAAAATGGCGTTCAGGACCTCATTGGGTAACTTCATGTACAAAGTAATGCCCTTTGGATTAAAGGATGATGATAACCATTTTCCATGACTTCTTTCACAATTTTTTAGAATTTTACGTGGATAATTTGGACAATAAATCGAAGAAGGAAGATTCCCATCTAGACGATTTGAGAAGGGTATTCATTCGCTGTAGGAAATATAAACTTAGGATGAACCCTTTGAAGTGTGCTTTAAGTGGAAATTTACTTAGTTTTGTGGTAAATCGGCAGGGAGTGCATATGGACCAAGATAAGAAATGAGAAATCTTAGAAATCCCATGTCCAAGAACGATGAAGGAGCTCAAGAGTTTCCTCGGTAAAATCTCCTACCTTAGGAGATTTGGCCAGGACTAGCCAAAATAACTCATCCCCTGATGGAATTGCTACAAAAGGGCACGAAATTCAAATGGGAGGAATCTCACCAGGAGTCTTTAGTCACATTAAAGAAGCTACTCACTTCTTCACAAATGATGATTCCTCCAAGAGTAGGGATACCGTGGCGGCTCTACCTCACGTCCACTACAAGGTCAATCAGATCCCTCTTAGCTTAGGAAGTTGGTGGACAAGAAATGCCAGTCTATTACCTGAGTAGGATCACATATGGACCAGAGGCAAGGTACAGTAGCATAGAAAGACATTATTTGTCCTTCGTATTTGTTGCATAAAAACTTAGACAGTACATGCTATATTTCATAATTCACATTGTGACATTAAATTTTTATTAGTAAGAAACATTTTGATTGGAAGATAAACTAGGTTATTCCTCATCCTTTCAGAGTATGATTTAAAATATGTGATCCCTCGTGTGATCAAGAGTCAAGGCTATGAGGACCTATTGGCAATTTTTCCATTCGGGGCATTTGAGATACGACGAGAGAGCATTCCAGGGGATGACTTGCAGGCAAATTTTCTGGATGTAAACCTTGATGAATGGAAAATGTAGTTCGATGGTTCTTCGAATGAAAAGAAAGGAAGGGCAAAGGTTATCCTTTCTAAAGAGAAGGAAGAATTTTGCATTTCTTACAAATTGGGTTTCCTTTGCTCCAATAATGAAGCAGAGTATCAAGCGTTGGTACTAGGGTTTCTAGAGGCCCTCCAAAGGGGAATTCACTCGCTATTCATTAAAGGCAATTCTAATTTAGTGGTCCATTAAGTTAATGGGGAATGTTCGTTGAAGTATCTCAGCCTGTTCCCCTACAGGACAATCATCCAACGGTTGATCAACCAGTTCCATCGGGTCAAGATAAGAAGGCATCCCTGAACGATGAATATGCATGATGACACCATTGACTAGAAATTGGTTATGAAGACTAACACAACTCCTGTGTTGATCCAATGGAGATTAACCCCATCGGTTGTGCAATTAATCCTACCTGTGGAAGATGATTCAGATTAGAGGGATAAGATCAAGAGGCAGTTGGAATTTGAGGAAGGCAAGATGGAACTGAAGGATCGAGAAGAATAATTTGACAATCATATAAACCTCTACTTCTAGAACATGGGAGGATGGTTATCAAGATGTATTGGTCTAGAAGAAGCAGAACACAGATTATAGAAGACACATGATGAACACTTTAAAACAACAGAGATCCCTCTTTGTGGAATAATTTAGAGGGAGGGATACTTCTGGACAATAATAAAGAAGGATGAAGCGAAGTTGCAATGAAGGTGTGATAAATTCCAACTATTCTTTCAGGCAAATGAATGACACTTTATTGAAACTCAAGAACATTGGAGGCATCCTTACATTAATTTATCAAAGACAGAGTTATTTCTCTAGAGAAAATGGATGCGATGGGACTCAAGTGAAGGGCCCCAAGTTTTATGTCCAAGACGATCAGCTCTATCAGAGAGGATACTTCAACAGACCGTTAAGATGAATCACCAGGGAGGTGGCAACGAAGTTCTGAAACAAGCTCATGATCTAGCTCATATTAGAGGAACAAATCTATATGACTAATTGATGACCTTGGGTTATTATTGGCCAACCATAGAGACAAATTCTGCCAAGTTTGTACAAAAATACAAGGCATGCTAGCTATATGGAAATATGATCTATGCCCCTTCGGTGGACTTACACTCTTTGGCCACTCCTTACCCATTCCACACTTGGGTGTTTGACTTAGTAGGGACGATACAACCATCTTCGACGGGGAAGATTTGGATACTAGTGTCCATAATTTTTTTTACAAAGTGGGATGAGGAGATACCACTTAAGAGAGAAACTACAGGTGTGGTGGATAACTTTATTAATGAGTATATTATTTGCAAGTTTGGGACCCCAAAGGTTATTCTATATGATAATGGGAGCCCGTTTGTTAATAAAAAAATAATAATGATTACAGACAGATACTCCATTATCTATCATACCTCAACGGTGACATATCCTAATGGAAACGGCCAAGCCGAAGCAACTAACAAGACCATGGTTAACATTTTGGCCCAAATGATGGAAGAATTCCCAGGATCGTGGGGTGACAAGATCTCAACAGTCTTATTGTCCTATCAAATAACCAAGAGGAAGCCTTTAGATTATACATCATTCTCACTTGTGTTTGGGGCCGAAGTAATTCTGTCGGTAAAACTAGAAGTCCCCTCTACTCGATATGCCCTGTGAAGCAGCATGCTCCCTTAGAGTATGCATGCACAATTGGAAGCTCTAGATGAGCATAGAGATAACACAATGCAACATTTCCAAATGTACACAAAGCAACTCTCAAGAGAATATAACAACTTAGTGAGGCCCATGAAATTTTTGGAAGGGGATTTAGTCTTGAAGGCAGTGATGACACACATTCGGGGTGCTCCCATTTCCTAAATTCACTGCGTGAATTAGGAGGGACCTTTCATTGTAAAGTAGGCTCACGATTCAGGTTACTGCCTAATTTATACAATGGAGGAGGATAAACCCTTCAGGATTAACAACAAATGGTTGAAAGTTTATCATTTGTAGGCTAGTAACCTCAGTTAGAAATGGTTTGTTTTCGTTATGGTGCAATTTGTTGTATGGGTTATTTATTTTGTAATGGGATGAAAAGAAGGAGTTCGTTCGTAAATTATAAAGGTTTGAACTTTGCAATAAATAGAGATATTGCAACGAAACAACACATGGTGATAAAATAATATATCTTTTTCATTAATATGACTTGTAAACTCACCCCATGCAGCTATAAATGTGTGAGTGGTAACTTTCCAGTGAAAGACCAAGACTTGGAGGGCAACATTGTGTTTGGAAAGAGAGAAATCCCCAAACCATTTGGCCCAATAAAGCCCAACCTTAGAAAGGGCTATGATGTGGGAACTTTGCATGTGGGTGTTCTAAGTGGTAAAATGGGCTAGAGAGCCTACAAGTCCCTCAAAATCAATCTGTGAGCAAGGGAAGTCACCTCGATCAAAACAAAAATATAGAGTACCCTCTTGGGGGAGGAAACCTCATTCGGCTGAGTCTTCATCTTCATCACCTAGGAGTAAGGGGCCACACTTGGCGGTGAAAGTGTAAGTTTTACAGAGGTCTGAAAAATCATCATCCTTACTGAAAATGGAGGAATGATGGTAGAAAAGCAGTTGTTCCTGGCGAGCTACCTCCAGATCGATCGCCCACTTAGGGGCAACAGTAGCAACACTAGTGATAGGGGCAGTTGGAGAACTTGAAGAGGCCATTATATATGGTGGTGAGGGAAGAAAGATTCTCAAAAAGAGAAAAGAGGCTGAAAATGGTGAAACATAGTCATCGGAGGTGGCAAAGAGGGCAAAAAATGAGAATAAAATAGGGAAAAATTGGTAATAATGACATTTTTTCCCTTTCTCTCTCTTAAAAGCTCTCTGAATTGAAAAAGACAAAGTAAGCATAAATAAGGAAAATGCATAAGTGTTGGATAATAGCCATTTGAATTTTCAAGTTGGCATTTAGGAATCCCACCAAAGCATGTGTCAGGCAACCTATAATCATTTCAATTGGACACGTGGCACTACGGGGAACATTCTGACAACTGAAAAGACAATCTCATGTCATCAATTAAGTGACATTTAGGAGAGAGAGGGTTTTCTTTCAAAAGAAGTTATGATTTTGGTGCCAGAATTTGTCAGGCATATCTTAAACCCTAGGAGCCCAAACGATAATACAGCAAATTGGAGGGGGAACGACAAAAATCCTTTCATTTCAAAATCACAACAGAGAAGCTACTACCACAGTTCAAAAAGCTACGATGTCCCCTCTTTATAAGTCCAAACAAGGTTTAACTTTGACTTAGGTACATCGGTGAGAATTAAACTTTTCGAACAATATGAAACAGTGTTGGCCAAACTACAAGCATCTCAGGGAAAATCGACTTACAAGAATAATTCAAATGATAACAAGGACGCCTTTTAAGTAGCCCAAACGCAATTAACTTTGACCTATAAGCAATGAGAAGAATGATAATCACTAAGGGGCAACCCCAACGAGGCAGTACCTTCAACTTGGGAGAATTTTTGAAAGAGAATCTAACTCCGAGTCATTAGAACGGACACGATATCCAAAAATTAAGGATGCCCCCCAACCATAATCCCAGAGCATGAAGAGATTTGGTTTAGGTACATCAGGGAAAATTATACTTTTTGATACCGAAAATAATAGAAGAAGTTGCAATGAATACACCAATGGAAAAAAATTCCAAACCAACATAATAGGGTATATCAAATTGAGAAGTATTTCGTGAAAACATTTCTTATTTGCCACAACAAATCTATACACAAAGAGGAAAATGTAGGGGGCCTGAAGCTAATCCCCAAATTAGAGGGAGCTTCCCTAAATATCATAAGAGACTCAAGAGAAGGAACTAATGAGGCAACTCACCAATGCAGCTCTGTGAGCAAGATCAGCTTATTTTCGTTCTTACTTAGTCATGCTATAACTTTTATTTATATTAACTATGATACATAACGATTGTAATGATGTAACAATTATAACTATTCAGATTGAGGTCAACCGATACTCGTGAGAGACCAGGCCTGGTAGGACCTGGGAGAGCTTTCATGCTCTATCGAATGACCTTTCTGTGGGAACTTCAGTGGGACTTGATTTGGAGGATTGATAAATGAGGCACCGTTGGGGCTTGTCCGGACCATCTTAGATACATCTAGTAAAACAGTGAGAGACCTTTCACCGTGGATACTTGTGCGGATCATCCTTATGTCCCTTCGTATGTTGAGTTTTGAACCAAAAAGCCCTCTACCTAATTTCAAATCTACTTTAGGTGATGTCACTAGCCAGCCAAGCACTGTCTAATCGATACTCGAGTAAACCACTATGGTATTGGGGTTGTCATAGGGATTAGTGAGACACCTCTGTGGTGACAGTCCTCTGACACGCAGTGGTTTGGAAAAAGGCATGTCTTGGCATTGAATGTTTATAATGTAGAGCTGACTAGTTCATCAGGCCTTTAATGTTTGTGAAGTAAAGTATGGGGGGACGTCTGTTCATAGCTGTAAGGGCTTAAGGCATCTCGGGAGTGGTGTGGGGGCTATTTATGGGCCTCAACCACCTCTGAGAGGGGGGATTTTTTTTAGAGATCATTTGTTAGAGAGGTAATATACCAGAGAGAAGTTATTGCGAAACTAGAACTCTTAATTACCCACCATTGTAATTTGTTGTGAAGCTTTTAATAGCTAACTAGAGATCTTTCAGGGTTTGTTAGTGTGTTTGTCCATCTTCCAAGGTGTATCGAGGGTGATTACTTGTCTCTCCCTTTGACTGAGTTACTTATGAGTTTCCAACATTATCGTTTGAGTTATACACGAGTGTCTTGTGAGTTCAATCTTAGTGTTGATAAAAGATTATATAGTGTGTTAACTTATGTTCCTTGAAGAGTTCTTGGGTTATCATTCATTATCATACCAATCGGGGTTACACCTCAACTGGTATTACCATACGCATAGGCTATAAGGGGACCACCCTCTTAGAGAGGTATTTCAGTGCTTTAACGCTTTCACACATTAACGTTCATGTATAAACACATAATTCAACTCTATTTAAGTGCATCAATAGAACTAAATTCAAGAAATAAACATTCATATACATAAAATGATAGAAAAGCATAAAATCTCCAAATTTTACTTTAGATTATAGCCTTGTTAGGATGTAGGTTCGCTAGAGTTAGCAGCGCCGAGGTTAGGAGTTGGAATTTCACGGGTTGGAAGGACCCATAGGTGAGTATTACACCGAGGAAAGGAGACCCTTATTAGGAGAGAGTGTTACGTGTCAGACGTTCGCTACGAATGTGCAGATGTGCACAAGTTAGGAAGGTGTATGGACACCTTGGTAAGGTGGTTTGGTATACCGCCTAGTTAAGATAGGAGTAGTACGCAAGATTGAAATCCATGCCAAGAGGCATTATAGATGATGGGTATTATGTGACGTATTAGAGTCACTTTACGATCGTGGTAGTCATGTAGCTTATGGTTGGGAACCATTGAGTTAGTATCTTTCTCTCGAGGTTTTAGGATTTGTAGTGATCCTAGTTAGATGGTGTAGGTTATACCTGAATTTCGAGGACGAAATTCCGTTGTAAGGGGGGGAGTATGTAACAACCCGTCCTTTTTTAGACAATTAAATTCCATAATTAAATTAAGTGGCAATTTGGGGAATTTTCCTAAATAGTAAATTTTGGGATTTTCAAGGATTGAATGATTTTCGATGGGTGCTGTAATTATTTTTGGGACTATATAGGTCGAAATATTTTAATTATATGTCGTCGTTAAGTAAAGCGACACGAGGTAAGATTTTTAATTGGAAAACCCGTATTTAATTATTTTGGGTTGGAATAGTGATTTGCGGTCAAGTACCTCGGATGGGAATTTCAACTGCGCCATAATTCTCGGAATGGCCGAGATAGTCGGAAAAGAGTGTCCGATTGTCGAAAATGAGTTTCGAATATTTTTAGAGGTAAAAGTAACTCGTAATTGGGTAAACGAGTCGTTTTTGGGTTTTAAGGGTTTAAACCCTTTTTCTTTCTTTATAAAGAGAGAGAAAAGAGAAGAGAGAAAAGAGAGAGGAAGGAAGAAAGTGGAGAGAAAAAGGGAGATTCGGGCCAAACTCCGTCGGATTCGACTCGAGGTCGTCGGATTTCATCCCCCAGGCAAGTGTTTACTTGCTTTATTTCATTTTGTGCAATCCTCTCATATCACATTTGGTATAAACATGATTTTAGGGTTAGAACCCTTAAAATAAAATTGGGAAAACTTAGATATGAGTTTACATATTGATGTAATGTAAACTCTTAATGATTTCTAGTGTTAAATCCATGTAAATGGAGTGAAGAATTGGATTGAAATGGGTTAAAATCATAAGTTGGGGTTTTTATGATTTTAGGATTTAAAACTAAGAGAAATGATTTAATACCCCAAAATAATTGATGCGTTAGTTGTAAAACATAGATTAGATGTTTATTGAGTTGTTGGGTGAGGTTAGAAACAACAAAAATGGACAAAAATGGAGTTTGGGATTTTGGGAGAGATAATAAATAGTAACCCGCAACCTTTGGCGTCATTTTCGGCCAAGAAGATAATTGATTTAGCTTTCGGCCAAAACATGAAAGTTGTAGATATTTTCGATACGGTCGCGTGAGCGCCGACCGCGTATTTTTCTGATTTTTCTACGATTGGATATGATTTTTACAAGATGACAGCTCCGGGTTGAAAGTACCAACTCGGAAATCAAATCGGGAATTGGAAAAATAAAGGCTAGATATTATTGTGTAGATGTTTGGGACGATTTTTGGTGTAGAGTAGAAACCATGAAAATGAATTTGGATTGATTTTTGGGTAATTTGGAGTTTGAGAAATCGCCCAAACTGTGACCCTCGAACAGGCCGAATCGATTCGGGTACAGGCCGAATCGATTCGCCTAACGGGAATTGGGTTTCTGAAATGGGCCGAATCGATTCGGGTACAGACCAAATCGATTCGCCATTTACAGACCTGTTTGCAGAATACTTTCCGAATCGATTCGGATTGGGAACCGAATCGATTCGCCCATCCGAATCGATTCGCTAAAGGGGCAAATCGATTCGCTTAGGCCAGAATTTCTAGTTTTCTCCCTTTAAGAGTATGGGGAGTTGAATTACCATTTGGGATTTTTATGGGGATTCCTAAATAAGGGTTTTGAGGATAAATAAACCTTTAAGAGATGATTGAGGTAATTAGTATTGAACAAAGTAAGGAAATACTTTGGGTTTAGTATCATGCTTATATGAAAGCATGATTATGATTCCTCGAGGGAATCTTTGGGATTAATGGTCATCGCTATATATAGTTGGCAATTATGGCCATTTATGTATATTCAAGGATGAATATATGGTATATGAATATACTATGTGATTAAAGTATATATGATATGATGAAAATGATTTTGAAAATAATATATAAATGTTTTCAAAATGGAAAGACAAATGATTTTCATAAATAATAAAAATGAGGATACACACCTCTCTAAATCTCTATCATAAGGGAAGTTGCGTTTGTATGGTGAAGCCCCCTGGCTAATGATGCAGGGTGGATATAGTCCTATAGGCCATGTGAGCGTTTGTTGTTATATTTTCTGCACTGGTTAGGAGATTCCGGGTGTGGTCTTGACTATCCCGTAGGCACATGGTCGCTTCCCGACGTCTTTCGATATAGGATCCCAGGTTGTCTTGGAGGCCCTGGAAGATGATAGCCATTTAGGGGCGCGCACAGTGGAGAAATCCGGACGGGCGGTCTTAGAACGCGTTTATTAAAGCAGTTCATAATAATGGATTTGCTTTAATTACATTTCCTGCATATAGGAAGGGAAATGGGTTATATTATTTGGCTTCGGTAACACTTCCCGGATGGAGGAAGGGATGTGG
Source organism: Sambucus nigra (assembly GCA_949130495.1). Classification (NCBI taxonomy): domain Eukaryota; kingdom Viridiplantae; phylum Streptophyta; class Magnoliopsida; order Dipsacales; family Adoxaceae; genus Sambucus; species Sambucus nigra. The sequence continues at coordinate 656,907,729 of OX422213.1, read as the reverse complement.
AAGCATATGTTATGATCAAAGCATTTTTATAATAATGAAAATGTCTTTGAATACATTTCCTGAGTATAAAAAGGGAAATGGGATAATTGATAAAGGAAAAGCATTTTTATGTTAATAAAATTGGCTTTCAAAAAGTATATGATTTGTTAAAGCAATTCATGATAATGAATTGGCTTCTATAAATTACATTTCCTGGATATGAGAAGGGAAATGGAAGTTTTTGAAATGAAAAGGATAAGTATTTATAAATACTATATGTATCAAGTAATCCTCAGTCCGGGAGATATTATCCGGACGTATATTGTAGATGTACGTATATGTATAAATCGAGTGCCGAGGGTCTAATGGATCCCGACGATCGACCGTGCTGCATAGTAGTGTATCGGGGGGGGGGGGTTCCTTGTTTGGATTTCGCTTCGCGAGACACCCTACGCACGAATATGGCATTGTGTTGAGACTGGGGTGAAGTTTAATCCTTAGTGCTCTAATATTATTAAATGTTTATGGTATATATATTATATATATCTTTCTGTACTGAGGGACTGGCGGATCTCAAAGATCGACCTTGCTGCATAGTAGTGTATCGGGGGGGTTCCTTGTTTGGATTTCGCTTCGCGAGACACCCCACGCACGAACCTGGCATAGCGTTGAGATTAGAGTGAAGTTTAGCCCTTAGTACATCTGTTTGACTATCTAGGTTAGATAGTGGTTGGGTATTAGACTAGTTTAGCAGGGTAGCTTGACTAGGATGTTTATAGGGATGCGCTAGGTGTGCACTGTTAGAGGAGAGGTGAGGGGTATCTCATGAGAGTGCGATACCAATTTAAATATGAGATAAAAACTATTTTTCTAAAAATAAAGCATTTATGCACTTGCAAAATATTTTCAAAACATTCGGGCCCTGACCCGTTTGTCTACTCTCCTTTCTTTCTCTATACTATATATATATATAGGTGTCCAGACACAGGGATGCCTGGATGGAAATTCTTTCGAGTCAGACGTCTGCTGCAGCAGCTGTGGATGCTTGCAGGTTATCGGTAGACGTTTCTTTCTTTGTACTCTAGATAGGAGATATTGTATAAACACTCGAGCCAATGGCTCAATTGCATTTATTTATTCTTTCAGTACAGCATTCGATATGGTTGTTTATTTGGACCAAGTGTTCGGTTATTTTAGTTCCTTTCATTTCCATTTCAGTTCATTACGCATTTAATTGTGGATGTTTTAATTTGTTTGCTAAAAAGAGTAGTTAAGTAAAAGTTTTTAACGCTCACCTAATAGGATATTAGTAATTAAATGGATTTTCGACAGTGATGCTAAGAATGATCCATATGAAACTCCTGTTTTAATTTAATATTGGAGTGATCGCCCGGTATCTTATTAGGCAGGGTGTTACAATGACCATCATCTTCCAGTGCCTATCAATTACGACACCTGGGCACCTATACGCAAAATGACAGGAAGCGGCCATATTCTTGAGGGCTAGTCATAACCACACCCAAAGTTACCTAACCGTCGCAGAAAACATAACATAAATGCTCATATGGCCTAGGGACTATATCCACCCTAAATTCTCTAGCCAGGGGGCTTCACCACAATGCGCGAACTTCCCTTATGATGTCATTTATAGAGGGTGTTAACCATAGATTAACATTTATAAAAACCATTACTTTTTTTTCTTTTGAAAACATCCAATTTTACATTCTCAAAATCATTTGTACTTATTTATTAATACCACATTTTATAATATGCATTTCTTATTCTTAGAGTCATATTTCATTAACAACCTAAGATCCGAAGTGCCATAAACCCCAAACTAGTCTCCAGGAGTTCATACACTTTCATAAACCCTCAAAGTGAGCCTCCTTCAAGGATTATCTCCCAAAATCCTCAACGTTAACATTTTATCTCCAATTTATCTTTAGGTTAACTTCCCAATTCATTCGGATATTAACCTACACAACTAGCCCTCGGGTAAACCCAATCATCCCATTTTATCCTAGGTCATTAGTCTACCAAAAAACATCCCTCTAGGACTCCCCATTACTTCCCAAAGGAAGGTCCCTGAACCTTTGACCTAAAAGAAAAAGGGCTAAAAATTAAACTAGGAAAAATCCCACAAAATAGGGGAATCGAATCGATTCGCCCCTTGGGACAAATCGATTCGCCTTTGCGAATCGATTCGCCTAAATGCTGAATCGATTCGGTGAGTAAAAACTAACTTTATGAAATTGTCAGAATCGATTCGGTCTTAGCCTGAATCGATTCGGTCTCCCAGACCTGTAGCCTACCTCTTAACCGAATCGATTCGCTTGGGAGCCGAATCGATTCGGCCCTGCGAAATTGCCCAGTTTGGGCTACGGGTTTAATAACCCTAAAATCTCCAAAACCCCAAATCTTTGATTTATTCCAACAAAAACAACAACAATTTACACCAAATCATTTCTACACAATTACTAACTAATAATTTATCCTCAAATCAAATCAAAACCAAGATTTAAGGGTTTAATCATCAAAATCAACAAAAACCCATTTATGGTTTAAATCTCCACAACCTTACTATACATGCAATTTATCACATTAAATCAACATCTAGAAAGTAAGAAACTCTCCTCAAGGTTGTAGTCTCGGATCCTCCTCCGGTGGCAACGATTTTTGGCCTCAATCTCCCATTTTCTCTATTTTTCTCCATTTTCTCCCAACTCTCTCTTCTCTCTCTCTCTCCTTTGGCTTCTAACACAAATGAAGAAAGAAAAGGGGTGGGAGAACTTAAACGGGTTAAAACATAAATGCCATCCTTTAATTGCTAATACACCATTAAAATGACTCGTATCCACTTAAATGAGTCATAACACCCCAAAAGTGCCCAAAACTCCAAAAATATAACTTGGCACTTATTTTGACTATCTCGACTATTCTAAAAATAAATGTACCCCCTATTTTGGGCTTCGGGATAACGTGAACAAATTTTATGTTCTATATTCATTTTACCTCATTAATTATACTCCAATTTATTTATGAGTCATAACCGTCGTTTTACATATAACGACGCAATAAACCACAATATAATGCTATTTACCTTCTCATACGGTAAATAGACAAAACATAGTAAATATTATCCCTAAATCTCATGGGAAATAATATTTACACCAACTACCCCTATTTTATAGAATTAGCCCATCAGGCAAAATTATATAAAATGGTCACTCAAAAACCTGGGTTGTTACAAAAATTATATCACATGTATTGTTTGTTTGTTTTATCGATTAATTTTGTATTGTGTATATATCTATATAATAAGGTACACAACGTATGTATGTCATAATCTTAGCTTATGATGTCACAATATAATTTTTCTTTGCACTTCCTTATCATTGAAAATTTTAGATTCCCCCTCTTTTCTTTCTCACTAATTAATTTCCCTTTTTTCACTTTAATTCAAACATAAGGTTATTTTGGTAAATGTAACACAAAATCCGCACCTTCTCGGTTTAAATTTGGGGAAGTTGTGTCTAACGGTGAAAGAGAGAGACACATTACATTATAGCACCCTCACACTACATCTGACAAAACCCACCGCCCCACCCATTACATTTTGGCACCCACCATGAGCACTTCCCCCAATCCTATTTCTCAGTTACAGAGCCTTTCCCCATATTCTCTCTCTTAATGTTTTATACAACTCTTTCTTCATCCATATCTCTATCACACTTGATTCCTCTTACACTCACCCATTCCCTCACGCCAGCCGCAGAATGTCTCTCCCTGCAATCGGCATTGGAAGGAAAAAAAATGGATCATGATATGGTATATATTTATCCTACTTTGTTTAATTTCCCTCATATTATTCTAACTTTTGGTTTCATCGATTTGGTTGTATTGGGTGTAAAGTTTGAACTTGGTGATTTTTGCAATCATTATACTCCATCTCTAATCAGGTTTGTGCTCCATATTTGAGTTTAAATATGAGTTTAGCTCTCACTTTCCTTGCTGACTCCATTTTTCTATTTTGGCTTTCGATCGGGCTTCATCCCCACACCACTGATAAATACCATTTGGTTTAATTAATACGTTTAGTTTTTAGATTCTCTTATTTTGAGTTCCTTGATTTTCAAGGATCTAAAATTTAAATTTGCAGAGCTTTGATTATTTTTAATCAAAGCGAGTTAAATGTCCAAGTGAGGTAAATTTTGTTTACATTTATTTCAATGAATGATTTTATTTCTATGAATGATAATAAAAATCATGTTGTCTGCGTGATTTGTTAAATTAAGGATGGTCATTGAAGACTCAAAAATATTAGTAATTTCCTCCATATGATTTCTTAAACAATTGCTTTCACAGTTCCTGTTTCTATATGATTTAGTTCAATTTTTGGTTGTTTAGTTTGAATGTTTATATGTTCTATGATATTGGGGTGATTTTTAAAGATCCCCAAAATCCATCTATGTATAGATTTAGTAAAAACACAATTAAGAAAAAAGTGTTGAAAATATTCATTATGAATTCTGCCAAACACACATCTGGAGATCAATGTAATGCTTTAGTTTGAATGGTGTCTTGAACAACCAGATTACTTTTGATCAACTTTGACAAAGTGAGAGACACTCTAAGATGAATTCAATTCTTCTCAAGAGTGCTAAAATGTGTATTGGAGACTCTCTCGATCTTTACATCTTTAAAAGCATCTTTAAAAGATAGAACTCTAATACCCCGCACTTTTATGGATATTTAAATTACATAAATGGGTGTAATTTGCAGATTTGAGGAATTTCAGTGAATGATAATGTTTGGAAATTTCGAGTGTAAGATATTTTTCGATGTGTGTTACATTTACTTTTGGGACAAAGTAAATAAGTCGAATTATTTTAATTATATGTTGCAGTTGGGTAAAGCGATGAAGGATAATATTTTAATTGGAAAATTCGTGTTGAGATGTGTTGGGTTTAATTAGTGAATTGTAGTTAACTGACTCGAATGGATATTTCTAGTGCGTGGTTGGTTTCAAAATGGTCGAGATAGTTAGACTAGAGTATCCGGGGGTAATGTTTAGGTTTCAGGTTTTTTTGGACCAATAGGGATTCGCAATTGAGTACACGAGTCATTTTTGGTTTTATAAGGGATAAACGCTTATTTCTCTCTATATAAGGCACGATATATGGAAAGAAAAGGGAGAAAAGAGTTAGGAGAAGAAAGGAATGAAGAGATGGTGAATAAAAGGAGATTTTGGCCAAACTCCACGGGATTCGACTCGAGGTCGTTGGATTTTGTCCACGAGGCAAGTGTTTACCAACTTATTTAATTTAGTATGTTTGTTTATCATATTATAGTTGGTATGTAAAACTATAAAGATTTTTGGGTTGGGTTTTCATGAATTAAAACGGGTTTTTTGGAAGATTAACGAGTAAACCCCGATTAATATCCAATTCGAGAAACTTAGGAATTAATTGAAACAACTTGTTGGATATGGGTTCTAGGATGATTAGAACCCTTTTTATGTGTGTATATGTTTTTGTTTGAGGTTGGAGGATGATATGAGAGGATATAAAAGCTTGGGGGAAGCTTTAATGGATGAAATAGGGGCCGAAGAAGAAGCTGTCCTGTTCGGTCGATCGATCGATGGCCAAGGGTCGATCGATCGACCCTACAGAAATTTTGACAGTTTCGTGTAGTGTTGTTTAAATGGGATAAATTCCAAATTTAATTGTTTCTGGCTAACTTATTTAATTAAATAAATATCTAATTAGGTGAAATTGTTCTTAGCCATTTAAGGGAGTTAATTGGGGTTAGGAAGGTGCCAATTGATTTGGCACTTAATGTGTAGTTTTTTAGGAAAAATAAATTGTGGAGTTAGATGTTTGGGGTTCCTAAAAATAGAGTGGGGACATCTAAATTATTATTTGAGTGAAGCGTATACTTTGGGTTCGTAGAAAGTAGAATCCATGACTTATTTAATTAGGGGTGTTTGGGACGAGTAACACTCGGGGTAGTATTTCGACTGGGGATTTCATATATATTATACGTGTCAAAAAAATTTATTGATATACGGCCTATATGTTTGAGTAAATCCTAGGATGTGAGTAGGGTGGAAATAAAGGTTAGAGGCTAGAGATATTGAGCGGCTATCCGGTGTCGGTTGACGACTATTATTAGGTAATGCGACACCTATGGGACTAAAACTAGTTGAGAATATACTTATTTAATTATTATGAATTGGTATATTCGGGACTATATATATAAATCCTTAAAAGGGATTAAGGTGCGAGTTATATATTAAGTAAGAGAATACTTATTTGATTACTATTTTAAGTGTGCGAATACTTATATACTATTACGAATGGGAACATTCGGGGTTTTTGGCTATCGCTATGAGCGTTTGGCAATTATAACCTTATGTATTGAGAACTGATATAGATTATATATACGACGTTGTTATAGCATATATAATATGATATGGAAATACACATATATATATAATATGATATGGAAATACACACACACACACACATATATATATATATATATATATATATATATATATATATATATATATATATATATATATATATATATATATATATATATATATATATATATATATATATATGTGTGTGTGTGTGTGTGTGTGTGTGTGTGTGTGTGTGTGATTGGTATATTTGTACTTTAGAGGCTGGTTCCACAGGCTTTCCTTTGGCGTAGGGTTGGACAGCCAGATTATATATTTTTATCTAGTGCGATCATGGGAGGTTGCGTGATGTGGGTGAATTCCTTGGCTTGAGGAACAGGGAAAGTATATCCCCAGTTCATATCGTCCTTCGTTCAAGTGCGATGTGTGTACTCCACTTGCAGGGGGAACATGAACGCCTTCACCATTGTGTATTTTTACCATGAACATGAGTAAGTCGGGCTATATACCGTGGTAGTGTGAGTAAACCCGGATTTGGATTGGCACCATGAGACTGCATCCTCGAGTTATAGCTCAGTGGGATGGTTATTATACTTATGATTGTGATAGGTATAATTGTACTTGTTGCGTATAGTATATTTCTTGTATATGAAGACGAGATATCATATAGCGTTATCTTATGTAAAGAGAAAAAGGAATAAGTTTGTATTCTCATTCCGGGAGATTATATCTGGATTTAAATTGTGATTAGTATATTAAAGTGAGAACTATATATATTTATATATGATTATATATATATATATATATATATATATATACACATTATGTGCTCAGGTCTTAATGAATCTCAACGATCAACATTGCCAGGTAGTAGTGTATCGGGGGGTTCCTTATTTGGTTTATGCTTCGCGAGACAACCCACGCCTGAAACATAGCACACTGATGGAAATGGGGAGAAGTTTAGTCTTGAGTACTTGGGTTTTGAAGGACTTTTAGTAGTATGGGTGACCAGATTGTTTAGGCAGGGTAGCTTAACTAGGTTGTCTAAAAGGTATGCGATAGGTGCGCACTATTAGAAGAGGGGTGTGGGATATCTCATGAGAGTGCGATACCAATTTAAATATGAGATATTTCATATTTTTAAAATATGGCATTTATGCACTTGGTAAATATTTTCAAAATTGGGTTCAACCCATTTCTCTACTTTCCTCTCTTCTAATATATCTTTATATATTAGATGTCCAGACACATGGACATCTGGATGATGATTTCTTCGAGTCAGACGTTTTCTGCAGCAGCTGTGGATGCATAGAGGTTTATTTTAGACGCTTCTATCCTTGAGATCTAGATAGGAGGTATTATAGAAACATTCGGGCCGATAGCCCAGTTGTATTCATTTATTCTTTTACCGCCTTTTTGTGTGGCATTAGATTTGGTTATAATATGTTAAACCGAGTGTTCGGTTATTTTTATTTCATTTCAGTTTTGTATATATAAACTGTATGTTTATTCCACTTGATTGATTTGATTAAAAAGATTAGTTAAATAAAATTTTGACGCCAGCCTAATAGGTTATTAGGAATTAATTTGGTTTTTGACAGTGATGCTGAGAATGAACCATATGAGACTCCTATTTTAATTTGCTATAGGATTGATCACCCGATATCTTATTAGGCGAGGTGTCACAGATGGTATCAGAGCATCAGGTTCTAGTGTCCTAAGGAATCTGTGTAGACGTACTACGCTTTCAGTGTTGCTCTTGATTTGATATAAAGATCTATGATTAGGATTGTTGATTCCTCCTGTGAGATTTCATTCTCCTGCCGTTATATAAGATTATACTAAATATTTTGTGCCCTCGTTAGAGATTCGTGTGTTGATCGATGAAGGGCGAACATGGAAGGCCGTGATGAGGGCATCAGGAGGTGGGGCTTAGTTGGAGCTGTTAGCCAAAGTTGGAGACCAGGACCGCAGTAGAGGTCACTCTCCTTATGGCATTTGTCGAGGGTTTCTATAACTACTACTAAAGTAAAGTAGTTAGAATTATCCAAGTACTGCTATAGTATGGAGAGTGGTGCTGATTTGAATTACCGAGTGAAGTAAATTGGAAAAAAGTTCAAAAGGGTCTTTGATAAGGACCATATGTTGAAGTTAAGTCATAGGAAGTAAGTGTAGCATTACTGAGTGGAAGTAGAAGGCTCAGAAGCTTTGGCTTAGAGTAGGGTATGGAAATAGCCATATGTGAAAATTTGGGGAAAATTTTTCACTCGTGGGAGCAATATTGAAATGGTGGGAACGGTAGTCACCATGTTTAAGGGAGCAGGATGTTTTGCTCACAGAGGGATATTACGAATAGATATAACCGTTAGTTCCTTTGATTTATCAGGAATAAAGATAATGCAGTTCCTGAATTTTTCACATGAGGATCGGTTAGAAGTCGACAGTGAATAAAAAGTTATGGAGAAGTGAACTTTGTGTCGAATTAAGGTAGGTACATTGAAGAGAGAGTCCTTCAGTGGAATCATAGAGTAACTAGTAAGTGTTGCTAACACTTATGGAGAAGTTGTGTTTTTGGAACCCCATTGGTGGACATCCACTCGGGGAAATTCATTGAAACAGGGTTGTTAAGGCTGGTAGTAGAGTTTCCTTTTGACGAAGAAGTTATGGGGACTATGAGGATGATTGTTAGGATGAGGGTATTATTGTCCAAGATACTGATAACCTTAACATGGTCAGGGTGGCCAGTGAGAGGGAATCTGGTGAGGTGGAGTGTAGAACCACATGGTTAGTCCTTGCTTGGTAGGAGTAAAAGGACAAGAGTGGAGTGCTTATATGGAGCATTTATTAAAGTATCTTTTGGTTCAATTAAGACAAGTGTGTTATGTCTGGGAACCAATTGAATTTGTCAGAGAGATTTGCGAAGTTATTGTTGTGAGTTTCACCTCAGATGAAGGTGGTATATTTTGTGTGGCTAGATAGGGTCACAGTATTTTTGTTCTCCCTAGATTCGTGTGTGTGATTCAAGCTTCGTGGTGGTATCGGTAACACTATATAGTGTTTGTCTATGTGTTTTTCGCAGTAGCGTGGTTCTATTTCCCTTCATTCCCTGTAAAAGCAGGTGTTAATATTTTGCATTTATATCTGGTTCGTACTGCTCGTTTTATGTGTGTTATACGAGTATAGTACTATTGTAAATGTAATGTATTTGTTGATTATCGGAGCGATAGCAGGCTGGCAAGACTATCGTATTCGTGGTTCTAAGGTGGAACAGGTTGTTATTGCGATATCTCATTTGGATTCAAGTTGAGCTCACCTTTAATATATGTTTAGATGGAACTTTGGTACGTAGATGTTACACTATCATGACTTTAGTGCATGGGGACCTTATAGATATGGTCTAAGGTATGCAGTATTTATTATTTTTACATGTTTTATGCTGACATACCTCCACTACCAACAAAGTTAAGTAGTAGTGTATCGGAGGGTTTCCTTGTTTCGATTTCGCTTGTGAGACACTCCATGCATGAGCCTTAACGACGTTGGTAGTGGAGAGATGTTATTGTATGCTAGGATATCGATTTTGGTGAAATTAGCCGAGAATTATGTGTTGATTAGGGGCTAATAAAAAGTAGATGCGCTGTGGAAAAGCACTGGAAATGTTTCTCTCACCGCAAGTATGTGGGTGAGGCAATCTAAAAGAAATTTATTTGAGGCTTATAGCCAGACCTTCAATAGAAGGCAAATTCAGAGGAAGTATGTTTTGGTTACGATGTTCGTAAAAATTTTGCAGAGTAACATGGAAGGAAATAGTAGTAGAAGTACGTTAATAGGTTAGCGAGGTAGGATTTAGAACGTACCGATGGTGTGCCTTAGGCCATCATATCTCGATGACCAACGATGCGAGGAAGTAGTGTAATGGGAGGGTTCCTTATCTAGATTTTGCTTTGTGAGACGTCCCACCCATGAAATCGAGCGAATGTCGAAAATCGGGAGATTTCTTGGGCACTAGGGACATGTTTAGTATAGTATTCATTTTATGTGTGTAGGAAACACGTCAATTTTAGGGTTGTTAGGAAGTAAGGCCATTAGGACTAGTGGCACTAGCATAGGAAGATTGTTGTGAGTTAACCACAAGAAGATTGGTGGTTTAACCTTGAGAAGGATTGAATTTCCAGGTATAGGAAGAATTGAATTTCGAATTATTCGGGTTAGAAAAATCCAGAAGTTAGTACCAGGCCAAGGGAATGAGGCCCACTTTTAGAGAGGGTGTTACATGTCGGACATTTACAATGGTTGTGCAGAGAGGAACAAATTAAAAGGTGTATGGGCACCTTGGTGAGTTGATTTTATATACCTCCAGAAATAGTTGGGGCGTAGTATATAAAACTAAAGATTATGTTGTGAGGCAGTTATAAGTGAGATTGAAGTTTGTTGAATGGAACGTCATAGGAGGCACGCGATGATCCAATTATATAGCTGGAACAAGGAGTAGCACGCTTGGGATGGAAAATGGACAGGAGTAGACAAGTTCCAGTATAATTTCATTTTTGAAGAAAATTCAACGTCGTGAGGTAGACAAATGGACGCTTATAGTAGTATATTTCCGATGGGATTGAGACGGTTAAGCTGAGATTATCGGCTCATTTTCTTTACATACGGTCTTAGAAACACTAGGTGTGATGTGTCATTTTTAGAGTTGACCATATGACCAAGGTAGTATCTTAGCATATAGATATATAGTTAAACTTGTTGTTAAGCGAGTGAGTTAGAGTATAAGACTTGAGATAGGTGGGTACCATTTGGGTTAGTACCATTCGACTTTTGTGCACTAGGATGTAGTGTGATTAGCGATCCTAGATTGGTACTACCGGTCGTATCCAAATTTTGGGGACGAAATTCTGTTGTAAGGGGGGAGAATGTAATACCCCGCACTTTTATGGATATTTAAATTACATAAATGGGTGTAATTTGGAGATTTGAGGAATTTTAGTGAATACTAATTTTTGGAAATTTCGTGTGTTAGATTTTTTCGATGTGTGTTACATTTACTTTTGGGACTAAGTAAATGAGTCTAATTATTTTAATTACATGTCGTAGTTAGGTAAAGCGACGAAGGATAATATCTTAATTGGAAAACCAATGTTGAGATGTGTTCGGTTTAATTAGTGAATTGTATTTAAGTGACTTGAACGGAGATTTTAAGTGCGTGGTTGGTTTCGAAATGGCCGAGATAGTCAGGATAGAGTATCCAGGGGTAATGTTTAGGTTCCAGGGATTTTTGGGCAAATAGGGATTCACAATTGAGTAAACGAGTCATTTTTGGGTTTATAAGGGATAAATCCTTCTTTCTCTCTATATAAGGCACGATAGAGGGAAAGATAAGAGAGAAAAGAGAGAGGAAAACAAAGGAAGGAAGAGAGGGAGAAGAAAAGTAGATTTCGACCAAACTCCGCGGGATTCGACTCGAGGTCGTCGGATTTTATCCACGAGGCAAGTGTTTACTTGCTTATTTAATTTAGTGTGTTTATTTCTCATATCATAGTTGGTGTGTAAAACTATAAAGATTTTTGGGTTGAGTTTTCGTGAATCAAAACGGTTTTTTCAGAAGATTAACGAGTAAACCCTGGATAATATCCAATTCGAGAAACTTAGGAATTAAATAAAATAAATGGTTGGATATGGGTTCTAGGATGATTAGAACCCTTTTTATGTGTGTATATGATGTTGTTTGAGGTTGGAGGATGAAAGGAGAGGGTATAAAAGCTTGGGGGAAGATTTATGGGCCGAAATAGGGGTCGGAGAAGAAGCTGCCCTATTCGATCGATCGATCGATGGCCAAAGGTCGATCGATCGACCCTACTGACAGTTTCGGCTAGTGTTGTTTAAATGGGATAAATTCCAAATTTAATTGTTTCTGGCGTATTTATTTGAGGAAATAAATATCTAATTAGGGGAAATTGTTCCTAGATATTTAAGGGAGTTAATTGGGGTTAGGATGGTGTGGCACTTATTGTGTAGTTTTTAAGGAAAAATAAATTATGGAGTTAGATGTTTGGGGTTCCTTAAAATAGAGTGGGGACCTCTAAATTATTATTTGAGTTAATCGTATACTTTCGGTTCGTGAAAAGTAGAATCCATGACTTATTTAATTAGGGGTGTTTGGGACGAGTAACACTCGGGGTAGTATTTCGGCTGGGGATTTCATATATATTATACGTGTCAGAAAAATTTATTGATATATGGCCTATATGTTCGAGTAAATCCCAGGATGTGAGTAGGATGGAAATAAAGGTTAGAGGCTAGAGATATTGAACGGCTATCTGGTGTCGGTTGACGACTATTATTAGGTAATGCGACACCTATGGGACTAAAACAAGTTGAGAATATACTTATTTAATTATTCTGAATTGGTATATTCAGGACTATATATATATAAATCCTTAAAAGGGATTAAGGTGCGAGTTATATATTAAGTAAGAGAATACTTATTTGATTACTATTTTAAGTGTGCGAATACTTAGATACTATTACGAATGGGAACATTCGGGATTTTTGGCTATCGCTATGAGCGTTTGACAATTATAGCCTTATGTATTGAGAACTGATATAGATTATATATACGACGTTGTTATAGCATATATAATATGATACGGAAATATATATATATATATATATCTCGGTGTGTGTGTGTGTGTGTGTGATTGGTATATTTGTACTTTTGAGACTGGTTCCATAGGCTTTCCTTTGGCATAGGGTTGGACACCCAGATTATATATTTTTATCTAGTGCGATCCAGGGAGGTTGCGCGATGTGGGTGAATCTCCTGGCTTGAGGAGCAAGGAGAGTATATCCCCAGGTGATATCGTCCCGCTTTCAAGTGCGATATGTGTACTCCACTTGTAAGGGGAACATGTCCGCCTCCACCGTTGTGTACTTTTACCATGACCATGAGGAAGTCTGGCTTGGTACCGTGGTAGAGTGACTAAACCCGGATTTGGATTGGCACTATAATACTGCATCCTCGAGTTATAGCTCGGTGGGATGGTTATTATACTTATGATTGTGATAGGTATAATTATACTTGTTGCGTATAGTATATTGCTTGTATATGAAGACGAGATATCATATAGCGTTATCTTGTGTAAAGAGAAAAAGGAATAAATTTTTATTCTCATTCTGGGAGATTATATCCGAATTTAAATTATGATTAGGATAATAAAGTGAGAACATTATATATATTTATATAAGAGTTTATATATATATGTTATGTGCCGAGGGCTTAATGAATCCCGACGATCAACATTTCCAGGTAGTAGTGTATCGGGGGCATTCCTTATTTTGATTTCGCTTCGCGAGATACCCCACGCATGAAACATAGCGCAGTGTTGGGAATGGGGAGAAGTTTAGTCTTGAGTACTTGGGTTCCCGAAGACTTTTAGTAGTATGGGTGAAAAGATTTTTTAGTCCGGGTAGCTTAACTAGGTTGTCTAAAAGGTATGTGATAGGTGCACACTCTTAGAAGAGGGGTGAGGAATATCTCATGAGAGTGCGATATCAATTTAAATATGAGAGATTTAATATTTTTCAAATATGAAATTTATGCACGTGCTAAATATTTTTTAACTCGATCTCTGGCCCGTTTCTCTATTTTCCTCTCTTGCTATGTACGTATATATATTAGGTGTCCAGACACAGGGACGCCTGAATGATGATTACTTCGAGTTAGACGTTGGCTGCAGCAGTTGTGGATGCATGCATGTTTATTTTAGATGCTTCTATCCTTGAGATCTAGATAGGAGGTAGTGTAGAAACATTCGGCCCGATAGCTCAATTGCATTAATTTATTCTTTTATCGCCTTTTTGTACGGCATTCGATTTGGTTGTAATATGTTAAACCGAGTGTTCGATTATTTTTATTTCATTTCAGTTTTGTATAATTAAACTCTATGTTTGTTCCACTTGATTGATTTGATTAAAAATATTAGTTAAATAAAATTTTGACGCCAGCCTAATAGGTTATTAGAAATTAATTTGGTTTTCGATAGTGATGCTGGGAATGAACCATATGACACTCCTGTTTTAATTTGGTATAGGATTGATCACCCGATATTTTATTAGGTGGGGTGTCACAAGAACACCTGTCTAACTAGACGTTCAGATTAAGACGTCACATTTTTGCTCCAAAGGCAATGGAGTTTGCATAATTCTAGCAGAAAAAAGAGGGAATTTTGAGGAGAAATCAAGAGAGATGTTCCATTTTTTTTTATTAAATATCCAATGTTCTCCCTTTAAATAAAATTTCACACATTATGGTTTGTATTTGTTGATTTATCTTTTTTGCATTTACTATCCATGCCATACATAATCCTGATGAAGATAAAGTCGCTGAACTAAAATGTAATTATCGTTTCATTCCAGTTAATCATTGATATTGCAACTGATCACTATGTTCAATAAATATTATGAATAAAAAAGGTAATTTTCGACAGTTCATTCTTTGGAAGCTGCAAGCAGCCACTTGCATTCAACAGTTCATTCTATAAATGTTGTGAGTTTGTTAGATTTTGGGGCCATTTAGTTGGGATCTCTGATGTTAACTATTACACGTTTTTACATATGCTATTTGACGTTTTTGCATATTTCCCTTGCTTATAGTTTCATTCCTGATCATCAAAGTATTATCATTCCTATAGTTTAAGAATTTTCAATGTTATGTTCAATTGTTATTGATAAGATCAATAAGTGTTGATGATACCCGATTCTTAAATGGTTCTCTATTTCTTCTTTAAATATGGTTATGCTTCATGTTAGTACACAAACATGAAAAATTTCATTGCAAGAAGTTAACTATATTCCCTTGTTATACATTAGTATATTTCAATTGAATAAGGTATTGACCTTACAGTTAGTTATATTGGTGTAAGTTATAGCTATTGTAAAACACTTAAAGATTCATACTCCATTTACCTTTATTATGGACTATGTACGTATTATTTTACCTCTGTTATGGACCATATACGTATTATTTTAAAATGCGCATTTTCATGCATTTTTGGTTTCATTTTTTTATAATCATACGTACAGATTTAGGATTGTCTACGTAGTTTCTTTTATCTATTGTTACATTGTATTCTTTACATTACATTTATTTTAGATTATTTCCATCATAATGTTTTTTTTATTATATTGATTGTAGCTTATTTTCACAATGAACAAAATAGGATGGATGATTGTATAATTTTTACAATGAATATACTTGATAATACATTTTATCGGATGATTGAAAAATAATTAAAGAGTAATCAAATGAATTTCCAAAAGGATTGTGCAAAAATACACTATTGCATTCATGATGATCATTAGAACGCTTGAATTTATGGTTACCAACTTATTTCCAAAAGGACTGTGTCAAAAAATATCACGTGGGTGAACTTGGAATGCAAGTTTAGCAATGAACATACAAGATTCCATGTTGTCGCTAAGGTTTTGATTTGTTTTCTTCTATACTAATTTCACGTGGGCAGGCTCAGTTGGATGTTCCAAACTAAATACTTTTTTGATTTATTTATATATGGAAAGTGGTGATTAATCTTAAACGTTTTACATTGACTATGTTCATCCTTACCAGTTCTTTATCTATTGCTGGTGGTTTTTTAAATTTAATCATCTACCGTACTTTCCTTTAATGGTATTCTATTTTCTTTGACATGAGTTATATAGGTGAGAATGGGTTTTTTCGGAGGATTTAAATGGGTTTAGCAATCAACCTTGCAATTATGAGGCTTTGTGTTTCTTCTTATGTTGGATATAAATTGATTTTATATTTTTCAGGCACTTTGATGGATTCAAATAAGACATTTACTTCTCTAATCATTGACTTCTCTTCTTTATTAATTCTGAGCCAATAGGTGAGTATGTGCTTCACTATTTAGTAAAATGCTTAGTCATTCAAAGATATGAGTATGTGTATATATACTTTATGCCTGTAAAGTTTGATGTTTATACAATTTAGGGGAAAACTAAGATAGAAACAGGTAAGGTATGCCATTTGGTTCTTTCAATGTTCATATGGCATATACCTGCTTTCAATAATTGGAACATAATAGGCATTATAATAGGTGTATCCATACAAGCCTGCACTTTTTATTATTAAATGATACCCTTATTATCAGAGGTCAATTTGTGAACTGAGTGTGCTAAATTGACTTTAAAGCTGGAATTAACATTTTATTTCTTTCTTATTTTTTTCTTTCAATATTTAACTAATTTGAAGGAAACTGTTTTAGATACTTTTTATATTATTTTTTCATTCTCAGATAAGTATTAGAACTAGAATATATCTTCACTTGGTCAGTTTGACACATTATTCTGTTTCCCCATGAACATTTTAGATTTTTATAGTAGATTTAATAATACAAAGAAATGATTTAATCACATGCCAGTGGAGGACAAAAATATGAGATATGGTAGTTAAATTCAAAATTTAGGATGATGTTAATCTTGAATTGGGTGATGGAATTTATGCCTTAGGAATATCGGGTAAAATTAGAAATCTTGATAAATGTGTGGAGGATTAGTATTCATGTTTAGAATCTGAATATTTTGATATTTGAATCATTGCATATGATTAGAATCTTATGGGATTTAGAAGTGAGAAATCAGATTTTTGTAGATGTATTAATGGGCCAAAATTAGGGGATTTTGGGGATTAAATTCGATGTCAAGTTACGTAAATAATTAGTCTAAGATAATGAAAGAAACCCTAAAGACCTATTTCGATGTTTATATAAGGTTGTAAACCATTACAACCAAGTTTATGGTTGAATTTGTAAATCCCGTATTGAGAAAAAGTAGCATATCTGGGCTTTTGCCCAAATCCGAATCGATTCAGCTCCTTGGGCGAATCGATTCGGCCTGTGGGACAGGTTGAGGTGGGACTGAGATTTGATTCAGGGTATTTTTAGAAACCCATACGAGTTGGTAGGACGGTGTTTGGACGAATGAAGAATTTATTAAAAAAAATTTCTTGATACAAATACTATATGGGAAATTTCATTTAACTAGATGATTAAATCCAAATGTCAGAATATTAATTGGAAATTGTAACTTTTCTTACGGGTAATTATAGAGTTAATTACCTATACATATTGTGTGATATAAGTATGTATTCATATTTTTGTGTAGACATACCTATGTACGTGGACTATCCTGTCGGTTGGGGTCACACGTGTTCGGGACCGGAGCACACGTCGGCACAAGTGGGCTAGGCATTGTGTAGGTCATTATTATAGGTATTATGTAGCGTCACTAACGAGAGGTAAGTGTAGATGCTGACATCCTTGTAATAACCCACTCTTTTATGAGAAATTGAATTCAACAATCAAGTGTAATTTGGAAATTTAAGAATTTTTGTGAATAGTAATTTTTGGAGTTTTTAAGGATTAAATGGTTTTCGATGTCTATTATATTTACTTTTGGGATTATGTAAATGAGTCGGGGTATTTTATTATCTCCCGTCGTTGGGTAAATCGACAAAGGAAGATATTTTAATAGGAGAACCCACATTTTGCAGTGTTGGGTTAACATGATGATTTCGGTTAAGTACCTCAGATGGAAATTTCGATTGCGCGGTTGGTCTTGAAATGGCCGAGATAGTCAGAATAGAGTATTCGGGGGAATTAATTAAGTCTCGGGAATTTTTGGACCCGTTTGGACTCGTAATTGAGTAAACGAGTCATTTTGGGGTTTTAAAAGGGGTAAAACCTTTTTCTCCCTATATAAAGAGGGCAAGGGGGAGATAGGAGAAAGAAAAAAGAGAAAAGAGAGAGGAAGGAAGAAAAACGAGAGGAAAAGGAGATTCCATCCAACCTCCATGGGATTCGACTCGGGATCGTCGAATTTTATCCTCCAGGCAAGTATTTACTTGCTTTATTTAACTTTGAGCATAAATCTCATATCATAGTTGGTAAATATATGATTTTGGGTTAGAACCCTTAAAATAAAATTGGGAAAATTTGGATACGAGCTTACATATTGATGAAATGTAAACTCTTAATGATTTTTAGTATTAAAACCATGTTAGTGGAGTAATAAATAGAATTAAAATGGGAGAAATGCCAAAACTAGGGTTTTATGGCTTTAGGGTTTAAAGCTAAGGGAAGTGGTTCAATACCACAAAATTATGGAAGAATTAGCTGAAAATCAGTGTTAGGATGTTAATAGGGTTGTTGGTTAAGATTAGAAACCATTAAAATGGAGTTTGGGTTGATATTTGGGTATTTTGGGGATTGAAAAATTGCCTAAACAGTGCCCCTCGAACAGGCCGAATCGATTCGGGTCTAGGCTGAATCGATTCG
The DNA here is from genome assembly GCA_949130495.1 of Sambucus nigra. Lineage (NCBI taxonomy): Eukaryota > Viridiplantae > Streptophyta > Magnoliopsida > Dipsacales > Adoxaceae > Sambucus > Sambucus nigra. The sequence goes on along the minus strand of OX422213.1, from coordinate 656,888,967 downwards.
TCTAAGGGGATCTATAATGCTGCATTGGGCCGAATCGATTCGGACTGGGGGATGAATCGATTCGTAATTAGGGAGAATCGATTCGCTTTGGTTAGAATTGCTAGTTTTCTTCCCTTAAGAGTATGGGGAGTCAAATTACAATTTGGGGAGTTTTACATGGGGAATCCTAGTTATGATATTGGGACTCCTAAATGATGGTTTTGAGGGTAAGTAAGCCTTTCGATGAAAGAGAAGGCCTTGGATTGAAGTAAGGCATAATCTGGGGAATAGACATAGTTAAAGTTCGGGAAAGAATAATCCTTGGGATATTTCTGTGGGCATTAGGCCTATAAAATTATGCGTGCGGGAAAACATAATTATATCGATATTGGTTGAGTAAATCCTACGAGATTATTGGGATGCAATTGAGAATATATATTTATTCACTTAGTGTTAATTGGTATAATTGGAGATGTCCCATAAATCCTTGAATAGGAATAAGGTATTTATTATTTACCAAAGTGAGGGTATACTTTGGGATTATTGGTCATCACTATGTGTGATTGGCAATTATGGTCATTTATATATATATTCGAGGATAAATTTATAGTATGTATACTATGTGATTAAAGTATATATGGAATATGATACGGATATATATATATATATATATATATATATATATATATATATGTGTGTGTGTGTGTGTGTGTGTGTGTGATGGTATATATATATATTTGTGAAGCATACCCCCTCGAATGCTATCATTGGGAAGTTGCGCGATGAGGGTGAGCACCCTGGCTCGAGGAGCAGGGTGTGGATATTCCCCATATCATACTCGTCCATTGTGTTATTATGTGATTTACATATTTTTGGGATGAGATGTGGTGGGTATGTTTCGTCTCATTGTCGGTTAGGAACTATGACCGCTTCCCAGGCGTTGTGATATTTTTGACCACGAAGTAGGTGTCGTTTAGTCCTACCGGTGGTCCCGATTATTCTACGTGAGTCGAGCACTGGAAGATGATAGCATTAAGAGACCACATCCTCAAGTGATAACTCGGTGGGATGGTTATTATACCGGTGTATTGTATATTACTTGTGTATGAGAACAAGGTAATATATTTCTATGAGAGTAAAGAGATAAAAGTGAAAAAATGACAAATTCTCAGTTCGGGAGATCATATCAGGATGTGCATTATAAAAATGAAAATAAAGTAAACCTCAGTACGGGAGATATTATCTGGATGTATATTGTAAGATGTATATGAGAATGAGTATAAAATGTATATTATTATCTTAGTATATTTATATATTCATTTTGTACTAAGGGCCTAATGGATCTCTACCATTGACCCTGCCAAGTAGTAGTGTATCGGGGGGTTCCTTGTTTGGATTTCATTTCGCGAGACACCCCACGCACGAACTTAGCGCATTGTTGAGAATGGAGAGAAGTTTAACCCTTAGTACTCGGTTTTTGGGGTTTCTAGTAGTCGGGTGAATTAGATTAGTTAGGCGGGGTAGCTTAACTAGGATGTTTTAAACGAGTGTGATAGGCGTGCACTATTAGAAGAGAGGTGAGGGGTATCTAATGGGAGTGCGATACCAATTTAAATATGAGACAAACTTATTTTTAAAAATAAAGCATTTATGCACTTGCAAAATATTTTTCACAGCTCGGGCTCTGACCAATTTGTCTACTATTCATCTCTTTTGCTATATCTATATCTATATATATATATATATATATATTATAGGTACGCCTGGATGACACTTCTTTCGAGTCAGACGTCTTCTGTAGCAGCTGTGGATGCATGCAGGTTCTCGATAAACGCTTCTACCCTTGAACTCTAGATAGGAGGTATTGTATAAGCACTCGGGCTAATTACCCAACTGCATTTATTTACTCTTTTCCCGCCTTTTTGTGCGGATTCGATTTGGTTGTATTATATTTGAACCGAGTGTTCGGTTATTTTATCTCTTTCCAGTTTCATTATATAAACTGTGTGGATGTTTTAATTGTGTAGTTGTTTAAAAATATTAGTTAAGTAAAATTTTGACGCCAGCCTAATAGGTTATTAGTAATTAAATTGGTTTTCGACAGTGATGCTAAGAATGATCCATATGCGATTCCTGTTTTAATTTAATATAGTAGTGATCACCCGGTTTTTTATTAGGCGGGTTGTCACAGATGGTATCAGAGCATCAGGTTCTAGTGTCCTTAGGAATCTGTGCGGACGTACTATGCTATCAGCGTTGCTCTCGATTTGATATAGAGCCTTATGATTAGGATTATTGATTTCTCTTGTGATATTTCGTTCCCCTCCTGTGACATAGGACTATAGTAAATATTTTGCGTGCTCGCCTAAGGTTCGTGTGCTGATCAAGGAAAGGAAACCAAGGAAGGCCGTGAGGAGGGTAGCAGCAGGTGGGTCTTAATTGGAACTGTAGGTGAAGTAGGGGATGAGGACCGTAGTAGAGGTCACTTTTTTGGGGTATTTGCTAAGGATTGTTACAACGACTACTAAAGTATACTAGTTATGAGTATCCTAGTGCCGCTGTAGTAAAGAGTGGTGCTAAAGTTGAATCACCCGGTAAAGTTTAGTTGGAGAGAATTCAAAAGGGTCTTTGATAAGGACCATATGTTGAAATTAGGTCGTGCAAGGTAAGAGTAGCACTACCCAGTGGAAGTAGAAGGCTCGGGAGCTTTTGCTTAGAGCAGGGTATGGGAAATACCCAGACGTGAAAATTTGAGGAAAATTTTTCACTCGTTGGAGCAATGTTGAAATGGTGAAAATGATGGTCAACAAATTTGGGGGAAAAGTGATGTTTTGCTCATAGAGGAATTTTACGGGAAGTTTTAACCGCGAGTTCCTTTGGTTGATTAGGAAGAGAATACAATTTTGGATTATTCATATAAGGATCGGTCAGAGGCCGACAGTGTATAAAGAGTGATATGGAGAAGTGAACCCTGTATCGAGGTGAGGTAGGTACAATGACGAAAGAGTCCTTTAGTGGAATGATAGTCTCACTAGAGAAATGTTGCTAAAACTTAAGAAAAATGTGGGTGTGTTCATGTACCCCATTGGTGGACATCCACATAGGGAAATTGTTAAAACAGGGCTGTTGAAATCGGTAGTGGAGTTTCCTTTTAACGAAGAAGTTAAGAGGACTAGTCAGATGATTGTAAGGAGCGAGGCTATAGAGTCAGATGATACTGATAACTTTATCATGGTCAGGAAGTCCAGTGATGAAAATAGTGATGTGGAGTGCGGAGACACACGGTTAGTCCTTTCCCGATAAGAGTAAAGGACAAGATTAGAGTGCCTAGATGGGGCATCGAGTTAAAAAAATTTTGGTTCAGTAAGGGCAAGCGTACTAAGTCCAGGAACCTTTTGGAGTAGCCAGGGTAGTTGGCAAGAATGTTGTTATGAGTTTCACCTCACAAGGAAGAGGTATTATTGGTGTGGTTTGTTAGCCCTAGACTCGCGTGTTTAATTCGAGCTTTGTGGCAGTATCGATAATATTAATGTATTGCATACCTATGTGTTTTTCGCGGTAGCGGAGTTATATTTTCTTTCATTCGCTATAAAAGCGGGTGTCGATATTTTGAATGTATATCTTGCTTGTAATACTCGTTTTATATGTGTTATACGAGTATGGTAGTATTGTGAGTATAATATGTTATGGTATTATCGGAGCGATAGAAGGCTAAAGATTGCAAGACTATCGTGTCCACGGTTCCAGGATGGAACAGGTTGTTGTTGCGATATCTCACCTGGATGTAGGTTCAGTTCGCCTTTATTATTATGGGTAAATGGAACTTCGGTGAGCAGATGTTTCATTATTTGATTTGAGTGTGTGGCGAACTTATAGATGTGATTTAAGGCAAATAGGATTTATTTGTTGAGCTACGAGCTAAGCTTATGCTTGTTTGTGCAAGGACTTAGTGTTAGTACGAGCGCTTGGTGGTGTGACTCCTGGATAGAGACAGCAATTCAGACTACATTTTGTTGAAAGAGGGGATAGGATTATCCCGATTGCATATTCGAAGATAACGGACCTCCACGACCGACATAGTTAAGTAGTAGTGTATTGGAGAGGTTCCTTATTTGGATTTCGTCTTGCGAGACGCTCCGCGCATGAACCGTAACGATGTCGAGAGTGGAGAGATGTTATAGGATGCAAGGTTATTGGTTTTGTGGAAAAGTCATATAGTGTGGATGAAACACTATAGACTATGAGCCATGTGATGACGGTATGCTTAGAGATGTAAGTGCTATGGAAAAGTACCAAAATGTTTCTCTCACCGCGAGAATAAAGGTGAGGCAAGGTAAAGGAAATTGATTTAAGCCTTGTAGTTAGGCCTCGATGAGAAGGCAAATTCAATGATTGTATGTTTTGGACGTGATGTTCAAAACAGGTTTGCCAAGGTGAAGACCGGAGTGGTGGATGTACGTGGGTAGGTTAGTGAGGTAGGATTTAGGAAGTTCCGCTGATGTGCCTTAGATCGTTATATCTCAACGACCTATGATGCGAGGGAGTAGTGTAATGGGAAGGTTCCTTATTTGGATTTTGCTTTGCGAGATGTCCCACGCATGAAACAGAGCAAAGGTCGGAAGTTGAGAGAGGCCTTGGGCACTAGGGACATACTTAGGATTATACTCGTTTCGCTGAGATAGGGCAACTCATAGACCGTAGCATTATTAGGATGTAAGTTCAATAGAGTTGGTAGCACCGATATAGGAAGATGTTGGGAAGTAAACCACAAGAAGATTATTTGATTATCCCTAAGGAGAATTGAATTTCGCGAGTTGGGAGGACCCATGTGTGAGTATTACATTGAGGAAAGGAGACCCTTATTTAGAGAGAGTGTTACGTGTCAGACGTTTACAATGGTTAGACTGATAGGCACGGGTTAAAAAGGTGTATGGGAACTTTAGTAAGTTGGTTTTATATACCACCTGAGATAGAAGAGACGTAGTAAATAGAGTTAAAGAGTATGTCGAGATGGTGGGTATTATAGTATAGAATCACCTTGTTAGAGGTGAGTGCGGATTGAGTATACAATTAAGAGCTTTGGGGTAGTACCATTCCACTTTGAGGCTTTAGGGTGTGGAGTGATTCATGATCCTAGGCTAGTGTTGGTTGTATCTGAATTTCGAGGACGAAATTCCATTGTAAGTGGGGAAGTATGTAATAACACGCACTTTTATGATAAATTAAATTCAACAATCAAGTGTAATTTGGAAATTTAAGAATTTTCGTGAATAGTAATTTTTCGAGTTTTCAAGGATTAAATGGTTTTCAATGTGCATTATATTTACTTTTGGGATTAAGTAAATGAGTCAGAGTATTTTATTATATGTCGCCTTTGGGTAAAGCAACAAAGGACGATATTATTATGGGAGAACCCGCATTTCGTAGTGTTGGGTTAATATGATGATTTCGGTCAAGTACCTCAGATGGATATTTCGATTGCGCGGTTGGTCTCGGAATGGCCGAGATAGTCAGAATAGAGTATCTGGGGGAATTAATTAAGTCTCGGGAATTTTTGGACCCGTTTCGACTCGTAATTGAGTACACGAGTCATTTTTGGGTTTTAAAAGGGGTAAACCCTTTTTCTCCCTATATAAAGAGGGAAAGGGGGAGAGAAGAGAAAGAAAAGAGAGAAAGGAGAGAGGAGGGAAGAAAAAGGAGAGGAAAGGGAGATTCCGGCCAACCTCCGTGGGATCCGACTCGGGATCTTCGGATTTTATCCTCCAGGGAAGTGTTTACTTGCTTTATTTGATTTTGAACATAAATCTCATATCATAGTTGGTAAATATATGATTTTGGTTTAGAACCCTTAAAATAAAATTGGGAAAATTTGGGTACGAGTTTACATATTGATGAAATGTAAACTCTTAATGATTTCTAGTATTAAAACCATGTTAATGGAGTAATAAATAGAATTGAAATGGGAGAAATGCCAAAACTAGGGTTTTATGGCTTTAGGGTTTAAACCTAAGAGAAGTGGTTTAATACCACAAAATTATGAAGAATTAGCTAAAAATAAGTGTTAGGATGTTAATAGGGTTGTTGGTTGAGATTAGAAACCATTAAAATAGAGTTTGGGTTGATATTTGGGTATTTTGGAGATTAAAAAATCGCCCAAACAGTGCCCCTTGAACAGGCCGAATCGATTCACCTAAGGGATCTGTAATGCTGCATTGGGCCAAATCGATTAGGATTTAGACCTAATCGATTAGCCATTACGAACCTGCTTGCAGAACACTTTCCGAATCGATTCGAATTGGGGGCCGAATCGATTCACCCACCCAAATCGATTCGTAATTAGGGCGAATCGATTCGCTTTGGTCAGAATTGCTAGTTTTATTCCCTTAAGAGTATGGGGAGTTAAATTACAATTTGGGGAGTTTTATATAGGGAATTCTGGTTATGATATTGGGACTCCTAAATGATGGTTTTAAGGGTAAGTAAGACTTTAGATGAAAGAGAAGGCCTTAGATTGATGTAAGGCATAATCCGGGGAATGGACACAGTTAAAGTTCGGGAAAGAATAATCCTTGGGATATTTCAGTGGGCATTAGGCCTATAAAATTATGCGTGTGGGAAAACATAATTATATCGATATTGGTTGAGTAAATCCTACGAGATTATTAGGATGAAATTGAGAATATATATTTATTCACTTAGTGTGAATTGGTATAATTGGAGATGTCCCATTAATCCTTAGATGGGAATAAGGTATTTATTATTTACCAAAGTGAGGGAATACTTTGGAATTATTGGTCATCACTATGTGTGATTGGCAATTATGGCCGTTTATATATATATTCGAGGAGAAATATAGAGTATATATATTATGTGATTAAAGTATAAATGGAATATGATACGGATATATATATATATATATATATATATATATTTATATGTGAAGCATACCCCCTCGAATGCTATCATTGGGAAGTTGCGCGATGAGGGTGAGCACCCTGGCTCGAGGAGGAGGGTGTGATTATTCCCCAGGTCATAGTCGTCCATTGTGTTATTATGTGATTTACATATTTTTGGGATGAGACGTGGTGGGTATGTTTCGTCTCATTGCTGGTTAGGAACTATGACCGCTTCCCAGGCGTTGTGATATTTTTTACCACGAAGTAGGTGTCGTTTAGTCCTACCGGTGGTCCCCAGTATGCTACGTGAGCCAGACACTGGAAGATGATAGCATTAAGAGACCGCATCCTCAAGTGATAACTCGGTGGGATGGTTATTATACATGTGTATAGTATATTAATTGTGTATGAGAACAAGGTAATATATTTCTATGAGGGTAAAGAGATAAAAATGAAAAAATGATAAATTCTCAGTTCGGAAGATCATATCCGAATGTGCATTATAAAACTGAAAATAAAGTAAACCTCTGTTCGGGAGATATTGTCCGGATGTATATTGTAAGATGTATATGAGAATGAGTATAAAATGTATATTATTATGTAAGCATATTTATATATTCATTTTGTACTAAGGGCATAATGGATCTCTACCATTGACCCTGCCAAGTAGTAGTGTATCGGGGGGTTCCTTGTTTGGATTTCGCTTCGCGAGACACCCCGCGCACGAACTTAGCGCATTATTGAGAATGGAGAGAAGTTTAGTCCTTAGTACTCGGTTGTTGGTGTTTCTAGCAGTCGTGTGAATTAGATTAGTTAGGCGGGGTAACTTAACTAGGATGTTTTAGACGAGTGCGATAGGCGTGCACTATTAGAAGAGGGGTGAGGGGTATCTCATGGGAGTGCGATACCAGTTTAAATATGAGACAAACTTATTTTTAAAAATAAAGCATTTATGCACTTGCAAAATATTTTTCACAACTCGGGCTCTGACCCGTTTGTCTACTTTTCCTCTCTTTTGCTACATCTATATATATATTATAGGTGGCCAGACATAGGTATGCCTGGATGACACTTCTTTCGAGTCAGACGTCTTCTGTAGCAGTTGTGGATGCATGCATGTTCTCGATAGACGCTTCTACCCTTGTACTCTAGATAGGAGGTACTGTATATGCATTCGGGCTAATAACCCAACTGCATTTATTTACACTTTTCCCGCCTTTTTGTGCGGATTCGATTTGGTTATATTATATTTGAACCGAGTATTCGGTTATTTTATTGCTTTCGAGTTTCATTATATAAATTGTGTGGATGTTATAATGTGTAGTTGTTTAAAAAGATTTGCTAAGTAAAATTTTGACGCCCGCCTAATAGGTTATCAGTAATTAAATTTGTTTTCGACAGTGATGCTGAGAATGATCCAAATGTGACTCCTATTTTAATTTAATATAGGAGTGATCACCCGGTATTTTATTAGGCGGGTAGTCACAATCCTTTGTCACCACTGGTTATGGGTCGTGAACTTTTGTACTTGTAGAGATCGCCCCACTTGTGTGTGTTTTGTGATGTATGATTGGATAAGGGATTTTTTTGCACTTACCAATAGAGCACGAATGAGACACTACTGGTAGATGTCTTTGAGTTTTGCATATATGGAAGGACATATATATGAACATATAAATTAAATGAGATTGATCTATCTATCAAAGAATGTAGACAATAAATTACAGACCTCATACTATGTAGTGTGCATAATATATGTTTATGTCACTTTTACGAGTAACATGATTGGGATACTTTGGAAAGTGGTATCATGAATGTAAATGATTACGATTCAATCTAATATATTAAATGAGATTAATTTATTTGTCAAAGAATGTAGACAATAAATTATAGACCCCATATTATGTAGTGTGCATAATAGATGTTTATGTTACTTTTACAAGTTGCATGACCGGGATACTTTGGGAAGTGATATAATGAATGTAAATGATTACGAGTCAATCAAATAAATTAAATAAGATTCATCTATTTGTCTACAAATGTAGAAGGTAAATTACAGACCCCATACTATGTAGTGTGAATAATAGTGTGACACCTCGCCTATTCTAATACTAGGTGATCAGTCCGTTATTAAATTAAACAGGAATCATTAACGATTTCATTTTCAGCATCATTGTAGAAATTCAATTAATTTTCTAATACCCAAATGGCCCGGTGTCAAAATTTTAATTCTTGTTATTAGCATGAAAATAAATATTTGACATTCACCATTCCAAATAACAACATACTAAATGCTAGAACATCTGAATAAATAATAATAACAAGAATAAACACTCCAAATGGAAATCCAAATGCAATCATCCATAAATAAACCAACTCCAATACTGGAAATAAAATGGAAGTACAATGTTTGTGTAATAATCACCAACTAGGAATGGGTGACATGCCCAACTGATATAGATAAAAGGATAAATAAGAAATGATAAATATGGAGGCGTCTACTACCAAGATCATGCAACTTCCACAACAGCTGCAGCATGTCAAATGAAGGAACTCCTAAGTCTGACGTCCATGTGGTTAGACACCTAAAATGTTTTTACAAAAATGGATTTGAAACGGGTCAGAGCCCAAGTAAAACAGTTTAAAAATATTTTAGCAAGTATTTAAAATGCAGTAAAGAGTACATATTATCTACATGTTAGCTCCACGTGCTCTCACTCGAGATCCTTACCCCTTAACTATTATGCACGTCTAACGTACACTTCTAACCCACCTAGTTACGCTACCCAGACTAACTAACTTGTCTTTAATATCTTCCCGCTTAATAAGATAACGTGCCCACCCATACTTCCCATATATGATACTGGATTTACAATTCTTTTTATTCATTAAGAGTCACAAGTTTATGAAAAAGTTCTCATACACTTACAGTAATTCAGATATCACTATCGATCTTATCTACTAATACACCCGTAGTAGAATCAATCACACGTATATATATATATATATATATATATATATATATATATATATATATATATATATATATATATATATATATATATATATATATATATAATATCACTTTTATAATATATATGTATACAACATTGCTAGGTGGAGACCTGCGATGCAGGAATACTTTGCTATCAAGTCCTGGTAAATCATGTACTAAGTAAGGACAACGGTTTGGATATCACCCTCGAACCATAAATTAAATCACACATATTGGAGGCGAACATAGTTCTAAGTCTTTGGGATACACACATACCTCATGCACCCAAATGACCGGTCACACCCTTATTCACACAAGTGGTGCTCAATCCCTAAATTCTATGTTCTGAGGTACAAGTCAATATCCCCCTAATGGGCTCATCAGAATAAGACTGTCCACGATGCAAAACCTCCCGTGATAGCAAGTAGCCTAGGTATGTTTACACATAATAAATCAAACAATATGTATTCACACCACATATATATACATATATATTCAGTACAGGTATTCACTTAAGCTTTAATATATGTCTCATACATCGTATGTTAAACTCCCGAATATCCTACATATTATTAAATCATGATTATAATTCTCATTGTATATTCCCGAGTATCCCCCACTACCCGAAGTGTGCCAATTATTCTTTGAAGTATCTTAGTAGGTAATTCACTCATATCCTACTAGTCTAAGTCATAGATTCTCTCGATATCCTGTGATATCGTATCATTCTCCAAATTAGGTTTTATTATCCAATTAAACCTAATAAATTTTAGCCTTAAATCCCCTCATGTGACTAAGTCTCAATTCCCAATATTAACCTACTGGTAATTAAAGTATGTCTCATTACATTTTTAAATCCTTTCAAAAGTTAACCCGATCGTTCCCCATGAATTCTAAACCAAAAGGGGAAAATAGTCAAAATCTAGGAAACCGAACCGATTCGGCCTTAGTAAGAATCAATTCGCCTTTCGAATCAATTCGGCTTAGGAGCCGAATCGATACGCCTATACAAGTCTCGTCTTCTCCATTTTAACAGTTACAGGATTTACCATTTTTATCACTCCAAACCTCCATTACACAATCCCAATCTCCCAATCAAACATACTAAATATCATACTAACATACATAAATGATTTATAACATGATTGAATCAACAAGTCATCAAGGAACACCTTTAAATCGAATTAACTTCAACATTAAGCCCCCAAAACCCTAAATTCTCATTTTGTTCAAGATTATCAAAAAGGTCAGATTTCTTACCATGTTTACCATACTAATTCATCAGATTAGTTCTACATGCATAGGGGATTAAATCTAATATGAGTCCTACCCAAGAACATATTTTTAATCTTCAAAAATTACACCAATGTTCATATATTCATGATAATAATCATCCTACATTAATATGGATGTTATATATGCTCAAGATTATAAAGATTAATACTTGCCTCTATATGTAGGTTTAAATTTTTGCAGAATGGCAGTAGGGTGGCGTTCCCCTCCTTCCGATCTACCCAGCGGTGGTGGTAGTGGTGCAAGAATGGTGGGTTAAGCCTTGGAACTGTTTTTCCTCCTCTAGCTGCATCTCTTTGCTTTTGTAACTTTTAACCCTAAAGAACTTAACCAACCAGTTGTTATACAGTTAGGAATTTTGTAGGTCTTTTTACTCCACAAATCTAAAAGACCGAAATACCGTCCTGGGGTGCCAGTTTGGCCGAAAAATGTCCTGGGACCTAAACTAAACCCCCCAATATACTTTTCTAACTATTTTACTACGGATGTTCGCGGTCCGGTTCGATTTTGAGGTATTTTTGGGATCGGACCATATTAATCGATCCTAGAAAAATATAGACCGAACTGAAATAATCGGTCTAGATCCTATTCAATTTTCAGGCGGTTTGGGTTTCGTCTTGATTTCATTCAATCCATTTGTTAAGCTGTTACACACCAATCAATGGCTAATCTATTACTGTTGGAAAATCAGCAGCAGTAGCATATTAACATCAGCATATAACAATAGTAGCATATTAACACCAACATACAACATCAGCATATTCAGCAGCAGGCAGCATACAACAACATAGTGCATACAGCAGCATAGTGTAATATACAGCAGCATAGTGAAAAATCTGCAGCATCATACAAATAGTGTAAGAGATTGAAAACTCGAATTTCATAAAAGGATGGACAAAAAAGGAAATAAAGATGAAAAATGAAAATTTAGCAGCTATCCTAGACTCCAATACATCAGGATTTGTTTGCTACCAAAACTGACATTTGTCATGTGGAAACGAAAATTCAGTTCAAAATGAATTTGTCATCTGGAAAGCTTATCAATTGGCAAGCTTTCAATAAACCACAAACAACAACTTGCTAATCGAAGATGACATAAATTGAAAGAAAAAAATAAAGAGAAGGTGGATGATTTCAAATTGAAACGACAATGAACATAGAGAGAACCTCTGATTTTTTATTTTTTTATATTTAAGATTTTGGACTCTATCATCATTGTGTGTGTTATTGAAGCCCTATATTTTAGAATGATTACAATCTCGACATTTTAAAGTTCAAATTTATATACATAATCAACATCGCGAGGAGTGGGAGGTGATTGAGAGGATTAATCTAAATAGAGGAGTCTAAAGACTCTCTGTGTCCTTACTCCTTACTAGGCGATAAAATTACTAAATGTGAGACCGAGGGCAAAATTGTGAAACTTGATACTCTGAATTTAAGTGATAAGATATTAAGCTCACCTCCTAAACTTGCATCGGGGTCTGATGTTATTTCTGGAAATTCACGATGAAACTCTAACATTTCAATGTCACCTGGTGTCACACCTGAGAAACATGTTTCAAATATAGGTCATTATGTTAGTACTGAGACTGTTGATGCCGTATCTAACTATCCATCAAGAATAAAAAACCACTTTTGTGAAGTGTGTCGAGTTAGATGGAACAAAGATCATGGGCGATGCTAAACTGTGGTGAAATGAGATGGAACAAACATCAAGTGACCCTTAATTTTCCACCTATTTGTAGATGACTCGAAATGCAGGAACAATTAAAGAGGTTTTTTGTAAACAATTCTTCTCGGATAGATATCTTTATCGGGACTCAGGAGTTACGTCAAGGTAAAATGACTGTCAAAGAATATCCCAAGAAATTCCATCTAATTGTGCACGGGGGTAAAGCTTAAGAAAAGTACATAGCAAAAAATTGAGAAAAACGTAGAGGGACTACAATTATTATTCTAGATAGAGCAAAGTCTTCGGACCATTGCTTTTTTCATCCAGGTAGGGCCAACAATATTTTTTACTTTCATTTAAAACATAATGTTGTATACATAGTTTGCAAAATGTAGAAAAGCAACCGAAAAAGAAAATGCAACAGAACTCTATGTTTGGGATCAAGCACGTTGTGTAAGTTTCGCTGCATATATGACCATGATTTGGAGTGCGTATAAATTTGACCAGAAGAAAAAGGCTATACAAACACAAACTTTATCAGATTTATCACTAATATAAACTTAAACAAACATACATAATATGTATGTAACATAACATAAATAGATACAACATACAATGATTTGAATCGAAGAAGTAGACACTCAAATATACCTTTTCAAAATACACTATAAAATACGAAAATCTTCCCAAACATGATCCTATAACTTTTAATTGCCTTTAAATATACATACATGAATATATGTGGATAAACATGACAAACCAAGCCCGTATAAGCATTGGATTCAATTCGTAACCCTATTACACTACATATATGCCAAATAATATGTACCCCAATACCGAATCATAAACCCACAGGTTTTTTTTTATAATATTTAAGAAATATACTTTACAAACCAATAAGAACAAATTAAAAACTAACATAGATGCAAACTGAAGCAGAGCAACCGAAAAAGAAACACAACAGATGTGTGTGTTTGTGTTCAAGCATAACTGAACAAAATGTGTGTGTATATGACCACTGACTTTTGACTTTAATCAACGACCACAGACTTTTGACTTTATACAACTTTTGTATTTCACACAGGTTGTGATGAAAAAAGTGGATGGAATTCATGGCCATAGGACTTAGAAAGTGATTCCATAGTTGATTGCAGTGGAGCCATCACAAGAAAATTATCGCAAAGAATTAACCCTATGAATAAGAAACAAAACATTGCATTTTTCTTGCATCAAAGTAACTATGTAGCAAGATAATATAATACTCCATGATTCACATATTCGGTAACCATGCAACAAATTGAATGCATCAACAAAATAATAGGCATAACTTGTAGTGGTACATAAGTAAATAATCTAGATAAATTAATCAAGCAACCTATATGTAAAATTACATAAATAACCAAACATCTGATAGGTTTATTTATAAAATTTTAAACAAGAATAAATTACCTAGAAATCAAAGAATACGCAGATAAATGACTAACCTTCCCAAAATCAATCACGCTAGTGGGTAAAGAGATATAGCCACAAATATCCAGGATGTTCCTTTCCTCCTTAAAATTTCATGAACCCTCAAAACTGCATAGTTAAGTACCAACAAGCATATGATAACATTTACTAAATGCGCACATCTACAAAGATTAATGAGTTGACATGAAATCATAAACGAATTATCAACATTGCCTTTGTTGATAAAATTAAAAGTTTTTAAAAGGTGTTGATATGATACTCATAAGAATTTGATAAGTTTATTTTACAAGATTACCATTTGAAGAGATGCCAAACTCTATCTTGGTTTGGGGGCTAACTATAAGAAGAGGTTGATCCTCACCACGATCAATTTCCTCATCAGAATGATCATGCATTTGTAAAATAGTATTTTGTTAGGACGAGAGGAAGCAAGCCCTTGTTTTAATACAACAAAATGGCAGTGAAGCATGAATTGCACATAAATTACAAACAAATACATTATTAAAAGACTAACCCTTTGATGAAGGATGAATCCTTGAATCTTCAAACTATATTCTTAATTCAAAAATAAATAAAATTTTAAGTAAGATAGTTAAAAGAAAACATCTAAAATAATAAACCATTGAGCTGAGTTAAATTTCTATAGATATCAATCTATTGCTTACATTCAACTGATCAGAAATATCATGTTGAAACTGATCTTCTACAAATTCTTTCTTGGCTGAAGGTTCACCTTTTGACTGCTCCAGTGGTTTATTTAGCAGACGCGTTTATGTATAGCATTAACCCCCCATATTGGCCAATGTTTGAAACAAATATCCCAAACAACATCCACCGCCAATGGAAATGACAGCGTCCATCGCAAATATAATAGAACTGAATTCGAATGTTCACTGACAATTTTATAGTTAACTGATATGGTCTTACAAATAACAGTTAATATTTTAACAGTAACTGATATGGTCTAACATAAAATAGCTAATATGCAGCAAATTTATTAACTGATATGGTCTAACAAATAAATTAACCGGTATGTTGCAAACAACTATCCTATTTGTACAAGTTCACATGGTTTAACAAAGAATATCTAATATGTTGAAAACATATTAACTGATATGGTCCAACAATGGCTGTTAACATTTGGCTTGGCTTTCTTCCACATTATAGTTTCATATTCACATGGTTTGGTATAATTGTCACTTGCACACCAATATACAAAGTATAATAGAGAACAAACGGACCCACACCAACTTAACTACAACCAAAATTTGAATAAATAAGGTCTTATTACAAGAAAGAAAAACTCTTGACCACTACTATAATCCACCTCCTGATCCCACCCAAATATTCTCCAAATAAAATTCGTCTCCCTCACACTATCCCCTAGAAGATTAATGGCAGGTAGTTTCTCAAGGATCATATGTAATACAAATAGTTATCCGAATAGTTGTTTGAATACTATTTTTAACATCACTCTAAAAATAGCCTCTTTAAATCATTCAAAATTTTAACCTAGCATGTGGTTTGAATAGTTGGATAATATGTAATAGAAATAGCTGTATCATATGTAACACAAACTGATATTAAGATTAATTTAATGGCTTCCAACTCAAATAAATTGACAGTGACTTTGATACTACTTATTTTCATTGAGAAAAAAATAAATTGCAATTGATATAACTCAACCATTTGGAAGAATTTTACCCACAAAAACAAAACAAATACAATATATACAACAAAATAACTGAATGAATGAAATCCTAGGTGTTAAATGGGTGCTTATACAGGGTGAGATTCTTTCCTAAATAAAATTTATCTCTGAACACATCCCATTCGCCATCAGAATTACGAATAGCAGTAATATGACGTTTACACTCTAGAGGCAACTTCATAGCTCTATCACTGACTTCCTCGGCAATCTCAATCTTCAACTCCTCCAACAAAAGCACACAACACCTCCTTAAAATAATGACCCCCGCTTCCTTATCCAAGATTGAGTTTTTTTATGAGATGGGGGAGTTAGGGTTTGTAAAGAAGTCTTAGAGTGTGTGTGTGTGCGTGTGTGTGTGTGTGTGTGAGAGAGAGAGAGAGAGAGAGAGAGACTTGAGTGTGAGGGAGGAGAGAGGGAGGGAGTTAAAAAAATGTGAGGACTAATTTTTTAGGTTTTTTTTATATTTTACCAACTGTACTCAATTTTGGCACACTTTTAAACAGTGCTAAATTTTGGCACTGTTTTAAAGTGTGCCAGATTGTCTTTAAATCGTGCTAAAATTTGGCACAGTTTTAAACTGTGCCAAATTTTTAATATCAGGGTGTGCCAAATTGATTTTTTGGGTGTAGTGATTGATTAAAGTGCATATTATATGTAAAGGGCATAAGCCCAAATATCTTTACATTATGTTGGTTGAGATTCTGTCATACTAGTTGGATTTATTATTGAATTTGTGATGGTTCAGATCTATTTAATTATTATGGATATATTTATGACATTTCGAATGTGGTCCTTTTAAAATAATTATTTATATTTACATTTGTGCCAAGTATGGTATTAATTACCAAGCAAGCCCTATCTTCGGAGTATCGTTCCTAGACAACCTTTGCGTGAGAAAATAGGTGTTGTTACAACACAACATGAGACGATAATGAGGGGAGTGAATCAACCAAATCAGAAGCCAATGAATTATTTTTCTGATGGAATGATGCCAAGGACAAACTATTCCACCAATCTGTTGATGAACACCTATAATGTTAAGATTGAGCATGTGGGATTTGTATATGGGGATGAGAGGACTATGCCAAATCAAGAAAATCATAATACTATGTGATCCGGTGAATTTTATCCATGAATGAGTGAGAGGGAAAGAGAGAAATTTAAGGATAGAGATATGTGAAGACCTTTGACAGCTTTTTTTGCATGTTTTAAAAATAATCATGGAGTGCGGGTTCTTTGTGTTTCTCGTTTATCAATGTTCTTAAGCAAGACCTTTTCATGTTGCCTACTTTCATTATTCTATGTTGATCAAAATTTATATCAGCTGTAATATAAATTAATTCGATACTTTTATGTGAGAGTGACATTTTAATTACTTTTTTCTTTCTTTAAGGAGAGTATATTGTTAACTATATTTTAGTTTATAACTGATTGTTATTTTTTGAGGAGACATGATAAAATATAAATGTAGAAGTTTGGACTCACTCACAAATTAGTGAACTATTTCGTATAAGAAATCAAAGTTTTTCAAATGGGTCTTCTTTTCAAATAGGTTTTGATAACAATCAAAATTTAAAAATTATTATAACTTTATAAATATGAATTTGAAAGTTATTCTAACATCTTTTTTTGTAATTCTTAATTTTAATGGAAACTCGAACAAATATTGAAATGATAGAGTGATATTTGTTAAAGTGTGCATTTGTAACTGATTATCATGGTGTTTTGAAACATTTTCTAATAACTCATATTATAATGGCATTTGTTTCACTTGAATATTTGACTACATTTCAAGTTCAAATTTTAAATTATTTTATTATTTATATATATATTTTCAAAGGAAATGGCACATGTTATCAACTTTAAATTAGTACAGTAAAAAATTATACAAGAGTATCTGGGCATACTAATTTTTGTATGCTTGAATCTTGTCATTTCAATATTTAGAGAGTTATTAAGACATATTTCAAATATTACGACTTATTATATGAGCCATCTAACTTAAACTAAAACAAGATTCCAAATTTGAAATGTAACAAGAATGTTGTCTTCGGTTAAAATTTGAGTCATATATCTTTTAATCCTAATTTATATATTGCAAGTACATTATATGTAACAACCCCTATTTTCTCACGTAAAGGTTGGTCAGACACGATACACCGAAGATGGGGATTATTTGTCAATTAATAACATTCTCAGAATCAAACCATATAAAATATTTATTTTCAAACCGCATTGAAATTAAAAAACGAATCTAAATTAATAACCAATATAAGTATAAGTCCAACATCCACATGATATCAATAAAAATCCAACATCAACATAAGTATCTCAAACTGGCTAAAATAATATAGACTTCGGGCTTATGCACATACAATAATTCCAAAATTAAAATACTAAAATAAAGAAACCACAAAATCTAGAATCAACAATCTGAACTCCGATAAGTCAAATGAGACTGCAAGGATGATCTCTCCAAAGTCCTACTATCCCTGTCTAAGAACTCCTAGAGGGGGGGGGATTTATAATTTTGGGTTAGTGCCCTAGAGGTGCAAGAATTAACTTACTGAATTTAAAGTGCAAATATATAGTTAATTCAAAGTAAGCATCCCCAATCGTCACTCACATACGTTAAGTACTTCACCCCACAATTAAGTGCAATACTACACGTACAACTACCCAAGCCCAAGATAATAACTGATGATTGTGCCAATTTAATAAAAGATGCATCTAGCATAACTAACAAACTGAAATGTAACCATCTACATTCATTTAACCACCTCCTCAAGTATCCTATTCATATTACTTGTATAAAAATTACATAAGCATCTATTTGTAACACCCCGTAATTTTAGTGATTTTTATATTGGGATTAATTAAATTAAAATGGGAAATTAATTCTGGTTAGAATAAATATTAATTAGCGAGACTAGGGTTAATATATATTTATATTGAATATTACTTGCTAAGTGATTAATAAATTAATAAGAAAGTATTATGATTGTGGTGAGTGAGAAATACAACAGTTACAGTAAATTTAGTCGGAATGCGCGTGTTAAAATGGTGAATCCTTGAAAAAAACGATAAAGATGCTGATAACACATCAAAGATAATTAATAAGGGCTAAATGGCAAAACGTGTTCGAGTGTATAACAAGGATGATAAGGTGATATTTACCTTGGATTTTGGGCTGCGTGCTGGGTAAAATGATTAAAATAATACTAAGAGACTAAAGGGGGAATTATGCAAGGAAAGTATTAAGATAAGCTAGGTGTATTTAATAAAAATGGTGGTTGGACCCCAAGAAAAAAGAATTAATGTAAAGTGAAATATTTTTTAAGAAAGATGTAACAGGGATAATTAAAATGGGCCCAAAGACCTAGGTCGAAAGACCCAAGATAATTGGCCAGTAAATCATGGGTCGCGACATTTGCGGCGGACGGTAAAATTTCGTAAGCATAAATGGGATTACGGTTCACTCCTATATAATAAAGTAATAATTAGAATTGTTTAAAATTATTATAATGGAAAATGAAATTAATTCAATAGGGGTGTAATTCAGGTAAGGGTCTAAAATGGACATTTAATGTAAATTCAATAAAGTCCACGAAAGAGTTAATCAAACGCTTATGATAAAGGATAAAATACAGGTTAACAAGTGGCCTAAAATGACATAAACCCAAGTTTAACACGGTAATTTTTTCTTAAAGCTGTACTTTAAAGGTGATAAGTTTAAGAAGTATGAGTAATTACCTTTAAATTCTGGGCGTGTGTGTTGAAATGGTAATTAGGTAATTTGGTGATCTTCAATGAAAAAGAAAGATCAATTTTATAAGAGGATAATAGAGAATGTATTTTCCCTTTAATTTAATCGAGTTGAGTTAATGGAATTAAGAGTTGTTTGTGAAAATGTTAATGGACCAATTTTTAAGGGGTTAATACAATTTAATTGAAATAAGGAAATGTTCTCATATAGAATTAATTCTTTGCATACATGGTTATATATGTTTCATGTGAATACTAGTCATCGCTATGTTATAAAATTTGTTCTTTTTTCCATTCTTTTCTATATTGCATTATGTCAGGAACCCCAATGGGAATTGGCTCGAACCCTTCATTTGCTTGTTATATTAGGATTTATTACTAGAAAATGGAATTTCATGCTAACTATTGGAACTTTAACTAAATAAAAGGGACTATAAATATTATCAAGGGTTATTTGTCATCACTTCAGACTAACACAACAAGATCGATTCAGGTTGACCTGCAGGTGACCTATTAATCCGGGTCGAGGCGTTACAAGGTTTATGATTTAAACCTAGTTTTGTTCTTCACTATCCATTGCATGATCAATCAAAGTTTTTGAGAAGCAAAATTTTTTCTTAATATCAATCCCCAACACTTCTAACCACTCATGAATCTTGCCTCATTGGTTGTGTCATTGGTTGGTTTACAACAGGTGTTTGTTGCATTATCGGTAGTGTGTTTTGTGGTGGTACATTTGGTTGAGTTTGTAGAGGTATTTATAATGGTTGTAATGGTCTTAGGTTCCCCGCTCTACTGTAGATATCATTACCGACCCTTTTAGCATTTCCTAACCCCTCGAGTTCAGTTCAAATATGGTATTATTCACCATCCTTCGGTTCAAAGTATTGAGAACACCAACATTAACATCATACATGAATGAAGTCCTAAGCTTGTTCATATCTAGGATTGCCATCATTCCTAACAAGTCTGCGAATCCAATCAGTTGGTATCCACCAAACCCTTATCTCAGTAGTATTGGTGAAATTGATCCCATATGTGTTTCCCAAGGATCCCATCCTTATATTTTAACCAAAATCTATCTCCCTTATGTATATAGTTGGTCGGCAAGGAACCAACATGTTGATTGGTTGAAATAACACCAGTTAGTGGTGCTATAATGTGACGAATTGGTGGCGTTACAATATGATTTGTAATCCAATTAGTAACAACAATTACCATTGTATTGATGTTTTGAACTATATTTCTAAGTTGATCGAACATAGGATTCAACTGATCGATCAATTTATTCTACATTTTGGTACCTAGTGCTCGTGCCACATTGGGATTTCTTGCCTTTGAACTTGGACCTTCATCCATTCCATGGGTTTGGTTTTCCAGTTCTCTTTCTTGACAAAACACAATAGCTACATGATCTATAGGTAAGGTGTCCTATATACATTTTCACTATGTTCATTTTATTGTTATTACATTCACCTCTTCAATTTCTAGCCAAAATGCTTCAATAACTCAGCACTAGGATCCCACCACGCATGCAAAGAAATATGCTGGTTTCCTAATTTTTTATATGGAACTTTGCAAGAGTGTGAAATAAAAAAATTGGGTCTTGCCAATCAAAATTAATTATATTTAGCCATTAATAATGAGATGATTTTGTTATGTTCGAATGCTTTAATTAAAAAGACTTTTTGTTAAGTGCTAAATTATTACTAAGCTACAAATTAAAAAGAAGGAATTAACTCTAAAGGAAATTAATGCAATCAACAGGAAGACATTGTAAGTTTATTTGAAAGTAAAGGATATTAAATAAATTTGAAAGTAAAATATCTAAATTAAAATGGCAGGAACTTCAAAATAAATTGTAAAATGAATGAAAAAATGTTGGGTAATTGAAACACGGACTAAATCTAACCTTACAAACTATTTCGAAGAAGAAGAAGAAGAAGAAGAAGAAGAAGAAGAAGAAGAAGAAGAAGAAGAAGAAGAAGAAGAAGAAGAAGAAGAAGAAAATAAACCTAAAGATGCAAGTAAATTAAAAGGTTTTTTTGTGGGGATTCCTCTAATTTTGTCTTCAAGTCCTTCAAACTTCAACTGCTATGGTCGAAGAACTAATGTGAGGTTTCTTTTTAAAATTTACAAATCCAAAAAATGTGTATTTAAGCACGTGCGGCCATTTTCTCTTAATAGGTATCCACAAGCACCTATTTCCACGTGTATTCCCCCAAGGTGTCCATGTGTCAATGCATGGGTTCATGTGTACCAGAAACACGTGTAGAAGCAAAATGTGACACATACCCCAACTTAAAACAAAATTCCTTAAGATGACCTCTCCTCTTGCAATGTGAGCAAATATAAATAGGCCTAGGAACACTTCTCTCAAAAACTCTAGGACGCACTCTCCTAATAGGAATGGGTTGCCTAGGTGGGTTAGGGTGAGTTTCACGTGAATCTAACACTAAAGTGGGAACCGGTTCGGGTGCTAATGGGGAAGTAGAAGCACCGTCATGACTTATTCCAAACTTATCACCTTTACCCTTAAGAACCACCTTTTCAACCTTCTTAGGTGCGTTCTCAAAATTTACTTTGACCTCCCCGGCACGTTCTCAAGTTGGGATACACGTGTCGTCAAACTGGACACCGTGTCGGTCAAATCACACTTCTCCTTTCTCAAAACCTCCTTCTCTCTATCCAAATCTAAAACCCGATGACCTAAATCTCTATTATACTTCTTTGTTTCCAAGGTCTCGGTGTACAAATCTTTAAAAGCTTTTTGGAGCTCACTTTCATCTCTACTCTCACTCTCGCTATCTCCTTCACTCGAAGAACACAAATCACTATCATCGCTCTTGTGTGCACTCTTGTGAGACAAAGTGGGTGTGCTCACACGACTAGAAAAAGCGACAACCATCCCATGTGCTAAACCTTTTTCGAACTCATCTCCCTCATCTCCCTCACTATCACTAAGTGTGGCAGGCATGGCTACTTTCTTCCCTTTCTTTCTAAGCCACGTAGGACACTCAAATGACTTATGCCCATTACCCCCACATTCAAAACAAGTCACGTTCTCAAAATCTTCCTTACACTCCTCATCGGAGTCATTCTCTTTTTCCCTCTCACCGCTTTCTTTGGCCTTTCCTTTCTTTTTATTTTTCTCAAAAAATTTCTTTTTGTTGGAAGAATTTTCTTTATTCATTTTGAGAAACTTTTTAAAAAAATTCGCAAACAAGGCCATATCATTAAAATCAAAGTCTCCCTCAGAATCGGACTCACAAACTTTTTATTTCTTTTTCTTACAATAAGTCTTTAAAGTGATGCCATTATCCTTAGCCTTAATGGTTTTGGGAAACATGTCAATCTCATAGGTTTGAAGATCTCCTACAAGTTCTTCCAACTTAAGTGATTTCAAATTTCCCAAAGAGTTTTAAACAGTGACTTTAGGAATAAAACGTTTTGTGAGAGATCTCAAAATCTTTTTAAGGACACGCGTGTTATCAGTCACCTCGCCCAAATTAGAACATGTGTTAACAATGACCGACAAGCGTTCATAAAAATCATCAAAGCATTCAGATTCAGACATGGTGATAGTTTCAAATTGGGTGGCCAAATTTTGTAATTTTGATTCTTTAACCGCATTCGTACCCTCATGTGTCAATTTCAAAACATCCCAAGCCTCTTTAGACGTGGTGCACGTCATAATTCGACGAAACTCGTCGGGAGTGACAGCTCCAAAAATAGCACTCAAACCACGTGAATTAAAATTAGACATTTTTTAATCATCTTCAGTCCAGGCTGACACGGGTTTTAAAGAGGTGATGTTATTAACAGTGGACGTGGGAGGAGTCCACCCATTTTCACAAAGCAACCAAACACGCTCGTAATTAGCTTTTAAACTGGATTTCTTGCGAGCTTTCCAATAGGCATAATTATTTCCAGAAAAAATAGGCACCTTATTAAATGAACGCTCCATTGAAAAAATGCGAGTTTTCAAAAAACTGATTTTTTTTTAAAAATCAATATCACACAATTGTAATACCCCGTATTTTTATGCTATATTAATTTGGGGATTTATTAAATTTAATGCGAATTAATTATTTAATATAAATTCGGAAATTAATTATGTTATAATTATTAACGTGATGAGAGTTAGTAATTATGGGAAATTTGTTGAATATTACTAATGAGCAAAGTAATATATAATATTGGTTATATTAAATGTCACGAGTGAATAAAATGACAATTTTGAAAATTTGAGTCGGGACGCGCCCGTGTCGCGTCGGAACTAAATATTGATGAATAAAAGTGAATATATTATAAGTTGCTCATATGGTCATTTTGAGTGCGTCAAAGTGTCCGGAAGGGTCGAGATAGTCAGAAAAGTGTACTCGGGGGTTTAGTTTGGGTCTCGGGGCGTTTTTAGGCCTATTTAACACCCCGGGAGGTCATTTTGGTCATTTTGCATTTTTGGATAATTAAACCCACGAAAATTATTAAACTATATCAGCCATTTGGAATAGCCATTTAGGGTTATCAGACTCAAAACATTAGAACGACCATAGGAGAGGAAAGGAGAAGGCTTTCCAAGTAATCCAAGGCCAACGATTCACCTGGTTGCACCGCCACCACCACCAACGCGTAGATCACGCGACGGGGAACGCAACAACACCAAATTCGTCATCAAATCAGAACTTTGAAAATCTCAGGCAAGTGTTTATCTTGCTTATTTTCGTTAATGCATCACTCATGTTAGTCTAGGGATGATTAGGATGAGTTTTATGGAGGAAAACCCAAATTTGAGATAGGAAATCGCATGTAGTAATGATTTGAATGTAAATCTAGAAACCCCTTCACATGTAGATAATTAAACCATGAAATTATGATGTTTTAGAAGAAGAAAATTCTGGAAAAGACTGATTAGAACCATGTTAAAGAGATTTCTAGGGTTCTTGAGATTTAAATGAATTTTGGCCTGTTAATCCATGGTTATTAATGAAAATTTGCATGCTTTACTTAAAAGATGTATGAAATGGGTTTGTACTATTAGTAGTACAAATTTATGGGCGATTAGGAATGAAAAGTTTGGATTTGGATGAGGTTATGTGATAGAACCCGTAACTGGTTAACTGCAGAATTCGCCATACCTGCTTGATCGATCGATCGAGCCAAGAGCTTCGATCGATCGAAGGTTCGATCGATCGAGCCCCAGCCCTCGATCGATCGAACCCTTCTGGCAGACTCATATTTCCCTTTTTAAATTAGTTGAATTCAATTTAATGAGAAATAATCCTTGGACACCCTTGTTAAAATATTTTTGGAGATGAAGAAGACCAGTAGGACTTATAAATAATTATGGGACCTTTAATGTAAGACGAGAGTTGTATTTTTGGGATATTTACATATAAGGGATGATGAAATTGTGTATTAAGGGGAGAGAAGTGTAAAATAGTTACGTTGGAAATTAGATGAGTACCTACTGAATTCTACACTTAGGAGGATAAAGTCCATGAGTGTTACGTAATAAGTTGGTATGATCCCTCAAATTTAAGTAAGAAATGAACGGTCATACGTGAGAACTAAATAATGAGAAATAAGGACAAATGTGGGAATTGAGATGTACCTAATTTGATATGGTAATATTAGTATAGTTATATGACTGTGTTTATGCATATACTATCTATGTGTGAAAATCGTGCCCGCGCTACTTGCTATCCCTGAGGATACCGCGCTGGGACAGTCTTATCTCGATGGGACCTTTATGGGGGATATTGACTCGTACCCTAGAAGATAGAAGTCCTTGGTACAGGCTATCGAATCGATAGTTCAGACGGTCCTAAGAGACGTGGGGGCATGTGCTATCCTCTTCGAGACTTGGAATCTATGCTTCGCCTCAATATTATTTGTGTATGTGTTAATACAGTTCGAGAGTGATTCCGAACTTGTATTTCCCTTAGTACGAGAGATCAGAGGTGTTGATACCAAAATTAATATGCTGATGTGGACGAATCATACGAAGACATTTGTCAATCTGCGTGGCACAATAACAACGAGGAACTTCATTTCCCCGACCAACTACGTTCTCTCCGAGCAACGATGATATACCGAGGAACTTTAGTACTCCGAGGAACCTTAGCGCTCCGAGGAACTCCTGATCAATGTACAACTGAGGCGGTCTGAACTGCATCTCGGACGTAGCATTAATTGCCAGAATATCAACAGTTCAACTATTCATTGAATGTTTGGATCTTGACGCACACGCTGCATTAAATGTATTACCCTTTCATATGTATATCATTTAGTGTATCAACCCTTTCATGTACAGCCTAAAGGCTATAAATACCTTGTATCACTCTCATTCGAAGGGATCGGAATTTCTTGATAGAACTGGTAATCGAGAATTCCCAAACACTCAGAAATAACATAACAGTGGACGTAGGCCATTCTTATAAGACTGAACCACTTTAAAATCTTTGTCTCATTTTATTTATCTGTGATTGAATAATTAGAGCGATCTAGTTTTTTACATCAACAGATTGGCGTCGTCTGTGGAAACGATTGTTATTATCGTTTTTTACCAAAAATCATTCATCATCAATGGCGGACAATCCAGAATCTAGCAATCGAAACGCTGGAAATATTGGAAATCCTCCAAATCCCTCTGCACCTCCAGATCTGGCCGAAATTATGACGAATCTGGCTCAAGGACAAACCGCCATGCAAGACACAATGAGGCAACTCTTGCAAACCCTTCATGGTGGTGCACCTGCACGTTCAAGACAGCAAAGTGGTCAGAGGCAAACTTATTTACTTTCTTCACGATCTAGGCGTACTGAGTCACGTCGCAATGAGGAGTCTGATGATTTCTCTTATCAACCTGGGCGAACTTCGTCAATAAGGGTGACAGATACTGATCAACATATCACCCTCTCTCCAGAAAGACCCAGCGCTTTAGAAAGACTGAGTAGGGCATCTCCTTTCAGTCGATTAGGCCCTAGGAGGAACATGAGTCCACCTAAGACCACATCAAGGAGTTTTCGACAACCATCAGATCTAAGGGAAGGATCAGCACAGTCACGACCAGTCGTTCGTCAAGATAGATCTCAAGAAGCTACCTCAGAACGATCGATTGCTCGAACCAATAGGCCCGAGGAAGGAAATGAAGCGTGGAAAGGATCTTTCCAACGGTTGGAGGAGAAATTGGGAGAAATGGCTAAAGCAAAGAACCCCCTACAACGAACTTTTGTTCGAGGAACACCTTTTGTACAGGCCATTGTGGATTTTCCGACCCCATCAAAATTTAAAGCACCCGTTATAACTCCCAAATATGATGGAAAGACAGATCCTGTTCTTCACATAGAACAGTATCAAGCTGCTGCTGACATCTATGTTGTTCCCGACGAGATGAGATGCAGGGCCTTCTCAGGAACTCTTACTGGATCTGCCCATATATGGTACAACAATCTTCCTCGGGGTAAGGTTTCAACTTTCTTTCAATTAGCCGAGTTGTTTATCGGCAATTTCTATTTTGGAGCAAAGCCAGTAAAACGAGTAGCACACTTGTTAAGTGTTAGACAGAAATCTGGTGAGAGTACTAGAGATTATATAACTCGTTTCAATAACAAGAAGCTAGAAGTTATAGATTACGAAGAGAAGACAACAATCACCGCCTTGATGAGTGGGTTGTTGCCTAATAAATTGTATTACACCCTAGCGAAAGATCCACCTAGAACTATGTCAGAATTGATGGCAAAAGCGGCCAAAATTATGAATGCCGAGGAGGCTATGGCTGCAAAGAAGAATATGGATAAAGAAACCAAGGTGGAAGACGACAAATATAAGAAGAAAGAGCATAAAAACAATGGTGGAGATAAACATTCCAAGAATAAATGGGAAGTCATGAAGAAGTATGATAATTATACTCCTTTGAAAATGGGTATTAATCATGTCTTGGAGGAAATCAAGAACAATGAGGAGGTCAAGTGGCCAAAGAAACTGAAGTCAGACCCTGATTCGAGGAGTAGGGATAAGTATTGCGAATTTCATAAAGATCATGGTCACATGACCAAAAATTGCATAGCTCTTCAGAACGAGATTGAAACACTCATCCGAAGAGGAAAGCTGGCAAAATATGTTGATCGGGGAGGTGAAAGAAAGGATAACCATCGAGCTAGAGATCGTCGGGCAGAGGAGAAGAAGAAGAGAGACCATGAAGATGATCCAGAAGATGACCCCGACCTTCCCAAGAAACCAAGACAACCAGAACGAGAGGTATTTTCTATACGTTTTGGGTCATTTGATTGTAATGTCATTACAGGAGGAGATGCAGGAGGAGGAGACCTTACTGCAGAAAGAAAGGTTTACCTCGGAGAGGATCAAGCTTGTTCATATATTCAGCGAATAAACCTGGCCGAGGACGATCGTCCGAGGAAGGTAAACAAAGAGAGGCTGGTCATTGGGTTTTCAAAAAACGACTTGGCAGGTGTTCTTTATCCTCACGATGATCCTTTGGTGATCAAAATGAGGATGAAGGAGGTAGTGATTTCAAGGGTGTTGGTAGACAATGGAAGTTCAGCAGACATCATGTACTATTCATGCTTTGACAGCTTGAATCTGAAATTATCTCAGTTGGAACCGTATCACAGACCCCTCCTGGGTTTTGCTGGCGAGAAAGTTTTTCCACTTGGGACGATCAAGTTGGATATACTCATTGGAACTTGGCCTGCTTGTCGAACAGAAAGAATACGCTTCTTTGTGATGGATAAGAATGTGCAGTCAGCCTACAACATCATCATGGGAAGAGTTGGTTTGAATAAGTTCGAAGCAGTTCCATCTACAGTGCATCAGTGCTTAAAATTCCCAACAAACTTTGGAGTAGGAGTTGTGAAAGGTGATAAAAAAGTAGCTCGAGAATGCTATTATTCGTCTGCCGAGCAAGAAGAACTTGAAGAGTCAAGGAAAAAGACCACTACTTACCAAGTGGAGGAAGGTACAGAAATTGAAACTCTCGATCCCAGAGATGAATCCCAACTTGTAAAAGGACAGGTGGTGGAATCTACAGAAAATGTTATTCTAGACGACGAGCACCCTGAACGAGTAACCCAGATAGGTTCAACGTTGGATGCTTCATTAAAACAAGAGTTGATAATTTTCTTGAGAAACAGGAAGAAAACTTTTGCATGGAGTCATGAGGATATGCCGGGAATAGATCCAGACTTCTTATGTCATGAACTCAATGTGAATAAGGAGATCAAGCCTGTAAAGCAAAGAAGAAGGGTATTTAGCCCCGAGAAGAATCAAGCTATTTAAGAGGAGGTCGACAAGCTCCAGAAAGCTCAATTCATTGAAGATGTGAAGTACCCGGACTGGTTGGCGAATGTGGTGATGGTGAAGAAGAAAAACAACAAATGGAGAATGTGTGTTGATTTCACTGATCTTAACAAGGCCTGCCCAAAGGATCATTTTCCATTGCCCAGAATTGACCAGCTAGTGGATGCTACCTCGGGGCACGAACTGCTTAGCTTCATGGATGCTTACTCTGGTTACAACCAGATAAAAATGAAACCAGAAGACAGGGAAAGTACTTCTTTTATTACCCCTAGGGGTACTTATTGTTATAATGTTATGTTTTTTGGTTTGAAAAATGCAGGAGCGACATACCAGCGGCTGATGAACAAGGTTTTCAATGAACAAATCAGTTGCAACATGGAAGTCTATGTCGATGATATGCTGACAAAAAGCAAGAAAGCTGCAGATCATCTAGTTGACTTAGCTCAGACATTTGATCAACTGGATAAATACCAGATGAAGCTTAAATCGACGAAGTGCACGTTTGGAGTACGAGAAGGAATGTTTCTCGGGTACATTGTCAATCAGCGAGGCATTGAAGCAAATCCAGATAAGATCAAAGCTCTTTTAGGGTTGCGATCTCCAACAACAAAGAAAGAAGTGCAAAGTCTTACAGGACGAGTTGCAGCGCTCAACAGATTTGTATCCCGAGCAACTGACAAATGCCTCCCATTCTTCAAAACACTTCGAAAAACTTTTGAGTGGACTGATGAATGTGAGAAGGCTTTTCAAGACTTGAAAAAGTATTTGGGAGCACCTCCATTATTGTCCAGGCCAATAACAGGAGAGACGTTGTATTTGTATCTGGCAGTATCAGAGAATGCAGTCAGTTCAGCATTAATCAGATTGGAGAATGGAGTCCAGAAGCCAATTTATTACACAAGTAAGGCTTTCCGAGGTGCAGAAATCAGGTACCCAAAGATGGAAAAATTGGCATTGGCATTAATTAAAGCAAGTAGAAGAATGAGGCCATATTTCCAGGCCCATACCATCGTCGTTTATACCGATATGCCATTGAGACAAGCCCTTCATAAGCCAGAAAAGTCAGGAAGATTGATGTACTGGGTAGTAGAACTCGGTGAATATGATATTGTGTATGAGCCCAGATCATCATTGAAAGGGCAAGCTGTAGCAGATTTTATAGCAGAGTTTACATATCCTGATACCCCCGAGGAACAAAAGCTACTCGCTGACCAACCTGTGGATGTTACAGGATCAACAGACATAAGTCCAGACCAACTCCGGTTGGTAAAAGGGCTTGTGGATGTAGAAGGATCATCAACTTCAAACTCGGATGAGCTCCGGTTGGATGAAGAACGAAAAGAGATGGTCAACGAAGAGCGAAAAGTGTCAGGGGAGGATGAAAAGAAGCAACAAATATTTCACCGAGGAACTCTATCAGATAAGAAATTTGAAGACGGGTTGCCCATATGGAGATTATATGTAGATGGCTCATCTTGCATAGCAGGTTGTGGGGCAGGAATTGTTTTGAACACTCCAGACAAAATTGACATGGAATATGCTTTGCGATTCCAATTCAAAGCCTCCAATAATGAGGCTGAGTATGAGGCCATGATAGCAGGTCTTAATTTATCAAAGATCATGGAAGCGCAACAAGTGATGGTATTCAGTGATTCTCAATTGATTGTGAATCAGATGATGGGAACGTATGCAGTTAAAGGAGAATTAATGGTCAAATATCATGCCAAGGTAATGGAGTTATTGGCAGAATTTGATGCGATTCAGTTGATCAGAATACCCAGAATAGAAAATGCACAAGCAGACGCACTGGCCCGACTAGCATCAGCTACTCGTACCGAGCTGCGAAGAACAATACCAATTGAAGTGCTGGAAAGTCGGAGCATAGATGAGAACTTGACGATGAATGTTATTGCCCTTGATTTAGGACCATCTTGGATGGATCCCATCAGGGTATATATTGAAGAGGGAGAATTGCCGGAGGATAAGCTCACTGCCAAGAAATTGAAGTATAAAGCTTCTCGGTACGTATTAACTAATGGTATTTTATATAGACGAGGAATTATGGAAGGTTTGCAGAGATGTGTACATCCCTCCGAAGTAAAATAATTGATTGAAGAGATCCATGAAGGGTCTTGTGGAGCTCATGTAGCAGGTCGAACACTTTTGCAAAGGGTAATGACTCAAGGATACTACTGGCCGACGATGAGGGCTGATTGTATAGCCTATGCTAAGAAATGTGACAAGTGCCAACGTTTTTCCTCCATCCGACGAACTCCACAAGCATTGTTGACACCCATAACTTCCCCTTGGCCATTTTCCATGTGGGGAATTGATTTGGTTGGACCACTGCCGACCACCCGAGGAAGATTCAAGTACCTCGTCATTGCAGTGGACTATTTTACTAAGTGGGTAGAAGCTGAGCCGCTTATCGATATGACATACGAGAAGGTATACCAGTTTGTTTGGAAGAATATCATCTGCCGATATGGTCTCCCTCATGCCTTCATCACAGATCATGGAACACAATTTGACAATGAGGAGTTTGCTGCCTATTGTCAACAATCAAACATCCTGAAGACCCATTCAACACCAGGTCATCCTCAAAGCAATGGGCAGACTGAGGTAACGAACAGAACGCTGCTAAATGGTTTGAAGAAAAGACTAAGTGAAGCTAAAGCTAACTGGATTAATGAGCTACAATCAGTATTGTGGGCTTACCGAACAACTCCCTGAGCAGCGACTGGAGAGTCGCCATATATGCTGGCATTTGGAAGTGAGGCTGTGATACCTGCAGAGTTGGGCCTACCAACACACAGAGTGTTGAATTTCAATTCTCCGATCAGTGACTTGATGAGAAGACTGGATTTGGATATGCTCGAAGAAGTAAGAGAAGAGGAAGCCATTAGGAATGCTGCTTATCAACAACGAACAACTCTGTTCTACAACAAAAGGGTGAAGAAATGCGATTTAAAAGAAGGAGATTATGTGCTAAAGAAGGTCATTCAGAAGCACAATAAATTGGAAGCAAATTGGCATGGACCTTACCGAGTTACAGAAGTTGTTCGACCAGGAACATACCGAATTGCCACTCTAGAAGGGGAAGAATTCAAGAATGCTTGGAATGCTGAACACCTTCGCAAGTATTATCAATGATGTAAAATGTACAACGGGTCTATCAATATGAATAAAATGATGATGTTTTTCACAAATTTTCTCTCCTTTGTTTAAAAGTTTTTCGGGGAATACTAGTGATTGTACACTACGCTGCTTGATAGCAAGAAGACGATAGTTCAGACCCACGATCAACTCCGATTGGTAAAAGGGCGAGAACAACTAATATACTCCTTTGGTTAGGAGGCGTACACTGGCATGATCAACTTCGGTTGGTAAAAT
The DNA here is from genome assembly GCA_949130495.1 of Sambucus nigra. Lineage (NCBI taxonomy): Eukaryota > Viridiplantae > Streptophyta > Magnoliopsida > Dipsacales > Adoxaceae > Sambucus > Sambucus nigra. Next base: position 656,856,469 of record OX422213.1, on the reverse strand, counting down.
AACTAGTGTATAAGATAGTTCGAAAGAACACGATAGTTCAGACCCACGATCAACTCCGTTTGGTAAAAGGGCGAGAACAACTAATATACTCCTTTGGTTAGGAGGCGTACACTGGCGTGATCAACTTCGGTTGGTAAAATAACTAGTGTATAAGATAGTTCGAAAGAACACGATAGTTCAGACCCACGATCAACTCCGGTTGGTAAAAGGGCGAGAACAACTGATATACTCCTTTGGTTAGGAGGCGTACACTGGCGTGATCAACTTCGGTTGGTAAAATAACTAGTGTACAAGATAGTTCGAAAGAACACTATAGTTCGGACCCATGATCAACTCCGGTTAATAAAAGGGCGAGAACAACATTCTTATAACACCAATCTCGGTTGGTCGGGAGGTAATATTATTACAAAAGTTCCTCAGAGAACAAAATATTCCAAACTGAACCAAGTATAGTTGGTCGGGGATAAAAACCCACTAACTGTAGTTGGTCGACGAGGATAAATTATTGACCTTGGTTGGTCAGACACATTTTATGAAAATATTTGAAATTGAACCAAGTATGGCTGGTCGGGGATAAAAACCCATCAACTGTAGTTGGTCGACAAACATTATTTATCCACCCTGGTTGGTTGGAAACAGTTTGAACTTTTTATACTCATTACTTTATTATTAAGTGATTGAACAACCTCGATACTTGTAACTTTTTATTAAGTTGCTCGATGAACAATATTATTGTTATCTTTTTAACAGATACATATGCACAAATATAAAGGTGTTTGATAAACACAAGACAATAGAAAAATTTGCAAACAGAAAATGAAAGTCTTTTCATTAAAATTCAAAATAAATTACAGGTTACATGAATGTACTAACTATTACATTGATATTCCTATTCTATTGGTTTCTTGACCTTTGCTTTAGAAACAGGCTCTTCGCCAGCAGGAGGATCTTCCAGGCAAAGGGGAGAATTAATAAAGTTCAAGTCGTTCAACATTCTGACATTCATTATTGAAGGTGTCTCCATTAGATGCTCTGGACGAGATACTTCGGTTTGGGAATGAAGACTGTAGTCACCAAGGTATTTTGAAATTAAGCTCCGAGGAATGGAACGAGCTGGGATCCATTCCATGTCTAATTTGTAAGGTGGTACAGGCAAGTCTAGTAGCCCAGGAGCATGATAATCCCATAAGAAATGGCCCTGCTCTAGCTTTAACACACCCAGGGCGTTCAACCATCCTTGTTTATAACCTTCGTTATTGGCACTTTCAAGACGAGCATCCAAATGACAGAGGGCCTCATTATAACCTCCCATCCAAAACTCACGAGGCTGTTTATGGAATTGGAAGGTTAATCTATCTAATTGTTCATGAAGGTTTTTGGCAAAAAGGTCTTTTGTATGCAGAGCAGACTTCGTCGCTGTAAGTTGATCTTCCAGAGACAGATTTTTATTGGACAGTTCAGTCAGAGAACGGTCTTTTGCATTCAATTGGAACGCTTGAGTTTCCAGGGTAGACTGAGTGCGAGCCTCTTCAACATTACGGCTGAGAACTCTTGATCGACTCCGAGCAGCAACTGGAGAACTCTGTTCCTCGACAACACCTTGAACAGCTCTACCTCGCCCACGAGAACCTCTTCCTCGTCCCCGAGAAGTAGCAGAAATGCCAGATCTTCTTAAGTTATCTAGTTCTTGCCTTAATTTGGCATTTTCGACCTCTAAGAACGAGAAACTTTCATCAGTAACTGGTACTAAAGCAGTGGAAGATGATGCTGCAGATTCATACTGAGCCAATGTTTTCTGCAAATTATTGTTCTCCTGTTCCAACAACTCAGTAATCTGCCTGCAGGCCTCAACCTCACCTTTTAGAGTTCTTTCCCTAACATCATATCCAGCGAGGATCTTTTTATGGCCTGTTTCAGAAGAAAGCTGCTGATATCTATTTTCATATTCCTTATGCAGCAAAGCAGTTGATTCATTATGTTGATTCTGAAGATCTTCTAAGCTACAATGAAGTTCCTCGATCAATTCGTAGTATGCCACATTATTGGCCACAGATCTATCAAGTAGATCCTTCAGGTACCGGTAAGCCTCAACTGCTTGCTCTGAGGCATCGTGGCCAAGGATGTCGACAATCTCTGATACACTTAGGTCTGTATGACCAGCTTTATAATATCCATTGCATTGTCGCATCAACTCAGTATCAGGAGCAGATATCAATTCCATTGTGGCCAAAAACTAATAAAGAAGAAGGCAGGAGTTGATAAATAAAAGCAGACAGAGTATCAACAATGAATAAGAACGAAGATGTATTTTATTAGATCATCAAAAGATTACATTATTTGATTACAAATAATAAAAGATAGAAATGATACCGAACAACTTCACACCTTTTCCTTGTCTCCCAAGACTTTCTCGGGAGGCTGGGATGAGGAGCTCGGTTGCTCGGTGGTAACGGCGACTTGGTCTGCAGGAGTTGAAATTTTGTCAGAAGGAGGAGGCATGGAAGAAATTTCCTCGCTGGCAGCAGGAAGAGAGGCAGGGACTTGATCACCTATAGCCATAGAAGATTCATCAGAGGCGGGCTCATCTTCTTCTTCTTCCACAATTGGTGGAGGAGGACCAGGGAGGTGCAACTGGAATAGATCAGAATCATCCTTGATCTTCAGTTCCTGCAGAGCAGCTACCCAGCCATCGTGGAAGTATTTCAACTTCCCGTATTGAACTTGGGATGTCATCGCAGCAATTCCCTTATCCCATCCTTTCTCCCAGCCAGCGCTGAAGGATTTTTTGACTGCGACTTTTCTTCTTAGTTTCTCCGAGGAGAGCTTCACATCCAATTCTTCCTTTTGGACCTTGATATCTTGCAGGGCGGACAACTTCTCCTCTGCCTTCTTCAACTTATCTTCAATCTCTCCCAAGTTCTTGAGCTTGACATCATACTTCTGATGTTCGACCTCTAAACCTTTTACTTTATCCTCCAAATTCTTGGAGATCTCGGCCATCTTCACCTTCTCGGCCTCAACTGCAGACAACTTTTTCTCCCAAACAGCCTTGTCCTCACTATACTGTTGGCGAGATTCCTTCAGGGATTGGGTCAAACCCAGTAGAGCCTCCTCTACACCTGACGAGGAGCTTGAAGCTTTAATAGCTTCATCTTTCTTCACGATATTATTGAAACAGTTCACCAGCTGAAAGATGAGAAAAACAGTAAAGTCAATACAAAATGCAAGCATTCAGAGAAAGAAAGAAAATTCAGAATGTGAGAAATTTACCGAAGCAAGATGACGAGTAGCTAGGGATGTCAGCATATCCCTAGAAATTTTTTCATAAATTCCTTGGACCTCGGGTATGATCCAAGTTTTTACCGAGCTCATTGCAGAGCTCGGAGGAATGATGGTTGGAATACCAACACCACCAGTAGGCAGAGAAGGGACAGTTTCAGCCAAATTAACTGAGGATGATTTCCTCAATCTTCTCAAAGGGACTTCAGCAGCTTCAACCAAGGAAGAACTCTTGGTCGGGGAGATAGTAATCACTTCCATAGGAGCAACTTTCTTGCTCGGACCCACTGGGGGCTTCTCAGCAGCTTTGGAGGGTGCAGCATCCACCTTCTTAGTCCCCTCTGGGACATCAGTTTTACTTTTCTTAGCCCCAGCAGCAGAAGTAATGTCATCAAATAGAGCAGGAGGAGCTCTTTTCTTGCCCATTCTATAACTTAAAGGAAGATGAGAATCTGAAGAAGAATCTTCTGGAGTTGAAGCTGTCTCAACAGGGCGAGCAGTATAAGAGGTTGTATAGCTCCTATACTGCAGCAAATATGATGCAGACCTGATGTGCTCGTCTGCAATGTTCTTATGCAAACCCCAGATAAGTTTCAGATGCTTGATATTAACCTCTGATTCTTTTGGAGTTTTTCTTTTGCTATCAACTGCAAATAAATACATAATGAGATATCAGTCATACATTTTGTCAAACATGATGAAAGCATAATTTCATAAGTAAAATAAAATGAAAAATAAACCTATCCCATTGCCATATGGGGGGCATCTGGGACCGTTGTATACTCCATCTCCAACTAAAGGGGCATATTGCCAATTTTTTATAACCAACCCATGTTCAAAATAATCTCTATTTGAGTCAGGGAGGTTAACTACAAGATCCCTATTCAGATTCCTAGTTTTTAAGTAATAAATATTATCTAGAGTGGCCCATTTATTGCAATACATAATTTCAGGGATCCCAATACGAGTCCCATGAGTTAGATTTAATTTGTACACCCCATTAATTATTCTCCATGAATTGGGGGCTATTTTTGCAGGGACAAGATCGAAATACTGACAAAACTCAAGACACAATGGGTTTGGTGGAAAAAAAATCCACATTCAGCAACAAATAGACTGGGGAACCAATGTCCCTCAGACAATCGAGAATAATCTAAAGGCTCAGAAAGAACCTCTAGAGTTACCCAGGAAGGAATGGAAAAATCAGAACGAAATTTCTCAACAGACTCCACAATATAAACCATACTGAATAAAAGAGATACAGAAGAAAGGAAGAAGATCTTACAGGAAGAAAGGAGGTATGTTGACAACGAACGAAAACAAGGATGAACGCACAAGAGAGAAGAAGAGAAAAGAAAGCTTGAATGCAAGAAATTGGGAAAAGAAGAAGACGGTATGGTTACCTAAGAAGTTTAAATACTTTGCCTTGGGAAGCGGCGAAGGAAATGATTACAAAAAAGAAACTATTGAACTTCCGGTGGCTAAAAAGACAAAAAGGGCACAAAGATCGAAGCGCTCTTAAAAGTTCGAAAAAAGGCGGATTCTTTAAATTTAGAAATAAATTCAAATACGATGCTCCTAAAACCCAGGAAGATCATTCAATATTTCCATATACCGAGAAAGAATATTCCATACTCCTCAAAGTTCGAAATATGAAACATTGGGGGCTTCTGTTGATACCAAAATTAATATGCTGATGTGGACGAATCATACGAAGACATTTGTCAATCTACGTGGCACAATAACAACGAGGAACTTCATTTCCCCGACCAACTACGTTCTCTCCGAGCAACGATGATATACCGAGGAACTTTAGTACTCCGAAGTACCTTAGCGCTCCGAGGAACTCCTGATCAACGTACAACTGAGGCGGTCCGAACTGCATCTCGGACGTAGCATTAATTGCCAGAATATCAACAGTTCAACTATTCATTGAATGTTTGGATCTTGACGCACACGCTGCATTAAATGTATTACCCTTTCATATGTATATCATTTAGTGTATCAACCCTTTCATGTACAACCTAAAGGCTATAAATACCTTGTATCACCCTCATTCGAAGGGACCGGAATTTCTTGATAGAACTGGTAATCGAGAATTCCCAAACACTCAGAAATAACATAACAGTGGACGTAGGCCATTCTTATAAGGCTGAACCACTTTAAAATCTTTGTCTCATTTTATTTATCTGTGATTGAATAATTAGAGCGATCTAGTTTTTTACATCAACAAGGGGATTGGATAGCAGAGTATGCACGCACCATAATTTTTATGTGGGGTGCTGTTAGAATATATATATTATACGAGTATTTAATATATATATGAAATTCTGAAATTTGGAACTGTCTACTGTGTTATGATAAGTAAGACATGTACAATGACTCGAATTTGAAAATACTTATTTTGAAAAAGTATAACATGACACTGGGAAACTTTATTAATAAATAAAGTTAAGATGAGAGCTTTGTTACTGAATAAAATTTTCCTCTTAAACCATTATATTGTTCAGTTTTGAATCTTACGAGTAATCTAAGATAAGTTAAACCATTGGGAAGTTTAGTGCGATATAAGATAAGATAATCCGTTGGGAAGATTAGTGCGATAGGCGTGCACGTTAGGAGAGAGGTGAGAATTTCTCAAGAGAGTGCCGCACTAATATGTTGTTGCATTGGTCTGTAAACATTTTAAATACTTGCTAAATAAATTTTAAATCGTCTACACTATCGGGCTCTGACCCGTTTCTATTTCTCTTTCTCTCTTGTATATATATGTATATATTACAGGTGCCCAGCTACAGAGGCGTCTTGCATAGGATCCTTTGGAAGGAACGCGCTGCAGCTTAGGTGGGAGTTGCAGGCCTCTTGCTTAGACGTCTTCATTTATTTGACTCCACTCCTAGCATATTCATTTAGTGGGGCATGTGTCGCCCTTTCCATTATTCAGTTGTTTATTTGGACATTGTGATTCAGTTATTTCTAGTTTTGTCATCTTGGGATTTATTACTGTCTGGATATTTTTACTTTAAGTTTTAATGTTGGGATTTAGTTGTTGAATGTTTAAATTATTTGGATTATATGTTCCAGGATTATTATGGTGTGATTCTTTAATATTGAATTGTTGTAAAGATTTAAATCTTGGTTTATAAAATAAAAATTTGAAAAGTAATGTCTAAAAATAGTTTTGACACTTAGCTTAATTAATTAAGGTGTTTAAATTGGAAAAGTTATTTTTATAACAGTGATGCTAAGAATGAACCAATTGTTCACCTTGATTTTAATTTAATAAAGGAGTGATCTCCAGGTATTTAATTAGGCGGGGTGTCACAGGTGGTATCAGAGTATCAGGTTCTAGTGTCCATAGGATCTGTACGGCTTATTTCGCTTTCAGCTTAACATTTTTGCTATAGAGCCCTATTTTAGGATTGTTGTATTCTTGCTTTTACGTTTACGTCTTCAGCTATTTGAGATTGGATAATAACTGTAGACTAATGAATTTATTCACGTTTCAGATGCCTCCGAGACGTGCACCAAAGAATAGGCGTGCCCAAGACGAGCAGCCAGCAGCTCCGGCACAGGGTACAATGAATGCTAATGAGGTAGCCGCTATTGTTTCTCAGGCTGTGAATGCCGCGCTAGCGGTGGTTCAGCAGGCTCCACCCCAGATTCAGGCAGTGACGCTAGTACCTGCATAGCTTCCATCTGCATGGGAGCGGGTTAGGGATGCTTTTCAGAAGGCGCATCCCCCTGAGTTCTCGGGTAGTTCAGATATCATCATCGTCAGGCAATGGAAGAAAGATATCCAGCGGCATCTTCGTATGTATGAGTGCACAGACATGCAGAAATAGTTGTTGGCTTCCTTTAAGCTGGCGGGGGCCGCTTTGCAGTGATGGGAGTCCACCACACCTTGGAGGAGAGGGACACGGTCCCGATTCAGTCATTTTGGGAGCGGTTTGACCACAAGTACTTTCCACCCGCCGTACAGACTGAGATGAGGCGGAAACTACTGAACTTGAAAGAGGAGAATTCTACCGTTGTTGAGTATGAGGAGGAGTTCACGAGACTTCTCACCATAGTGCCAGATGAGGCACCCACTAAGGGTAAGAAGATAATGCTATTTGTGGACGGGTTAGCTTGGAGGATCCGTCAGCACCTTATAGGGAATCTATCTCTGAGTACTTTCACTGATGTACTCAATGCTGCTTTATTACATTGCCAGGATCACCGCTTCCATCTGCAGGGAAGCAAGAGAGCAGGAGAGTCCGGCTAGCAGGGCAGGACCGGGGGTAGTAGTGCTAGTGGAGCACCGACATCTCAAGGACAGACTCGTCAGAACGAGCAGAATTTCCACCAGGGGACCCTGCTAAGCGAAGGTGATTCCAGACAGGGATTTCGGGGTTATAAGCAGGGCCAGCCTAATCAGCAGGGCCAGCAAGGCCAACACCCACTACACCAAATCTGCCCACTTGTCAATGTCATTAACCTTGACAAATCCAACTTGTCAAGGTCAATGACCATGACATTTCGAGGAGAGACAACTTTTTTTGTCACGGTCGTGTCACGGTCATTGACCTTGACACAAACTCGTGTTTTGTGTCACGGTCGTGTCGCGGTCAATGACCGTGACACGTTTGTCACGATTTATAACCGTGACAAAGCCGTGACCCTTTTTAACAAAATTGTCATGGTCATTGACCTTGACACTTCCGTGATAACTTTTTGTCACGAACGTGTCACGGTCAATGACCGTGACAATTCTGGGCAGAATTTAAAAAACATCTGCTGGCCAGTATGGCCACTGCCACTGCCCAACAGTATATTTGTACCTGTTATAGTAACGTTGTACCTATTCCAAACATCATATATCCAAACAAACTAAAGATAATGCAAATATATATTCATGACGATATAATCCAAATATTCAAAATAGAAATAATATACATGACGTTATAATCCAAATATAATTAAAATGGACAAACTTAAAAATAATGTTACTACATGTCTTGGGTAAAACTGAGGAGGTGAGTAGGCCACACGACATACGAATTGACGCACCCACTAATATACGTCGTGCCGCATTGTTCGCGCAACCAAAATAGGGAGTTCTCCTTCCCGGGTATGACATGCGTGACGAGCACCCTGGACTCCATCTCTTAAAGCACACGTCCATGGACTATTCCCCCCTCGACGATATTCGGGTCCCTCAACCCCCGCCCTATCCGCTGGCCATCAAATACGTCTAATATGAACACGCTCGGCCAGCCAAGTGTCAACAATGGTCTGTTGAAGGGCGCCAAATAGGGAAGTGGATCATCGAAGTACGAACGTGTCGGTGATGAAGCAGCGAGGTCCACATCCTCGTCATCCTGCGCCTCGTCCTCCCGCACATCCTCCTCCATCGCCTTCTCCTTCCCTTTCCCTTTCCCTTTACGGTCTCCGCCCAACGTACACTTCATGAATGCGTACATATCTTGGACCGTCGCCTCCAAACGGGACAGCTTCGCGTCGTGTGAATCCACCGTTCGAGCCAACCCGGTGTCGCTCGTCTCCAATCCGATGATCCTAGATTTGGCCACCCGCGAGCTCACTCCCCTTGTCCTCCCCTTGCGATCAGAGCCAAGCACTTGGCTGAGTGCGTCTGTGGACAAAGATGCCTTGTCAGCATCAGACTGCGACTCATGCACTTCCTCAAGCTTTGCCTGAAATGACAAAAAGCACATGATTAGTAAAATAAGTAAACTAAAAAATTATAACGTAATTAACAAAAATTAAACTATCGGATTACTTACAATCGTGGCCGCGACGCTCGGGGACACCTCCTTGTCCTTCCCCTTCTTCGTCCGAAGAGCCACATAAGTATCGAGCCTATGTGGCTTACCCCCTGGCCCACTCCCTACCCCCTGAAATAAAATAAAGTAAAGTAAAATTAGTATCGGCCCCGCAAAGTAAAATAATGAAGAATAATATATTTTTGTAGTTATAGATAAATTAAATCTTACCTGCATCCTATGCTCCACCTCGGCGTAAGAGGTCCGGCCGGAGTAGTGCACGTCCGTCTTTTTTGCCCGATTTTCCCTCCCCGATTGGCGAGATGCCAATTGTCGATCATCGATCTCATTGTCAATGAACTTTTGCCATTGTGCCAATGAGATCGGCTCCTTGGGCGGGACGGATCCGCTCCATTGTATAATGGACTCTCGTGTTTTTCCAGAGTACCGTGTCCCCATATTTTTCTTCCACGTCTTGTGTTGCTCCCTCAACTGCTCCAAGACGGAATCGCGTAGCTTTGGATCCAAGTTGAATTGTTCCTGTCCAACAAATACAATGTTAGTTGCGAATAAATATAAATATAAATATAAATATGAAATTGAAATTGAAATTGAAATTGAAATATTCATATAAATATAAATATAAATAAATTACCTATAGTGCCGCCCAAACATCTAACTTGAGCTCATATGGCACCTCCTTCCAACTCATAAACCCCGGGCCGATGACCGTCCTTAGCAGATCGAGGGATCTCGCTAATAGCTCCGACTTGTTCTCGACGGTAATCCCAAATTTTCCATATTTGGGGAGCCTATGGGCGGAGGAGCCCTCGTTGCCTCCGCTACCACCGAGCCCAGACGACATCATCATAAACAACATCATCAATTAAATTAACAATTAAAGTATACAATTATTAATTTACTAATTTACAATGAGGGACAATCCTACTTTCATATGAAATTGGCACTAATTATTAATTTACTTTCATCTAAAACTATACAATTAAAATTACAATTAAAGTTATACAATTTCTTAATTAAAGATATACAATTGTTAAAATTGCCCCTCCACACCCCCCACACCCCACCCCCACCCCCACCACACCCCTTGCCCCCCTCCCCCCGCCACGCACGCACGCACACACCTACGCGTACACACACACCCCCCACCCCCACCCCCTCCCCCCACCACGACCGTGACAATTGGGGTATTTTAAATATTTATATAATTAAATTTAACATATGAATTCTAGAACTTTTCTAACATTTACACAATTCTAACTATCACTAACCTTGCATTCATACTAAGGTTTACATAGTTTTAACAAATTATAACAAAATATTATCATATTTTTAGTTAGAAAATTCCACCCCACCCCCTCCCCCCACCACACCACACCCCCACTACCCCCCTCCCCCACCACACACCACCATACACACACATATACACATATCCCACCCCCTCCCCCCTCCCCCCGCCACGCACACACGCACACACCTACGCACATACACACACACACCCCACCCCCACCACCCCACCCCCACCCCCTCCCCCCACCACGACCGTGACAACTACATTTATTGTTTATCAATAAAATTATGACATGAGATAATTATAATTGGAGCATAAATTTCATTATCATAAAGGGATAAATCCAACCAAGTACATAGATTCTACAAATTAAAGTGAGAATTAAATTTAAGACTTTCTAACAACATGCATGTGTATGGATTCTACATAGTTGGGCACGAAAGTAACTAATGATATTCCTAAAAACATACAATTGGCAACATTTTGTGAATTTACTAAACTTTATATAATGTTATCAAATTCTGTTAAAAAATTATCTAGGGTTTTACCGAATTGAATTAATTTCATGAATAAAATTATTATCAATTTAAATGAAAATATCAATTATTATCCAATATTTTTGAATGAAATATTTATTTTGAATGAAAATATCAATTATTATCCAATTATTATCCAACTATTATCAATTATTTATTTTGAATGAAAATAAATTGTTATCCAATATTTTTGGGAGCGATTGTTTATTTTGGATTTCCTTTCATATTTAAACAATCACACCATAGGAGTCATTCTTCTCCCTCAAAATTCCAAGAAAAGTGAACCTAAAGAAATCATCCACAATCACAAAACAATATCACTTGCCTCTTAAACTCTTAGTTTATAGGGACCCTTAAGATCAATATGTACTAACTCTAAAGTCTTAGAAGAATTTATCTTATTTAGTTTCTTGTGGGGAATTTTTATTTTTTTCCTTTTTAACATATTCCACAAAACTAGGTATCTGGTTTTACTAACTTAGGTAAAACCTCTAACTCGTTCCTTTCTAGATAATCTATCCCAATATCTATAGTTGATGTGTCCCAATCTTGTAAGACATAAGTCAATGGCTTCAATTTTTGCACTATCACACACAAACTTCACATCATTTGTGAAAACATATCAATTCTCCCTCGATCTCACACCCTTAAAAACTTATCCATTCTCACATTTCGTCACAAACACTCACCCTTAGAAAAAATCGCCAAAAGGTCATGATCACAAAGTTAACTTATACTAATATGATTAGTGCTCAACCCCTCCACAAACAACACATTGTGAAGTGTGGATTCAGTATAAACTTTCACAGATTATTTTACACTAACACTCGATTTCTTTCAATTTCCAAAATTCATCGATCCACCCTTATGCTTCTCAATACTAGAGAAAAATGACATTTCTATTCTCATATGATGAGATCACCCATTATCAAAGTATCAATTATTAACTTTGGTACGCTTAAGATCCATTAATACCACATTGCAAGTATAATTTTCTTTTCTAATTTACATATATATACACACATACACACATATATATACACACATATATATACACACAAACATATATATAAATGGAAGAGAGAGAGAGAGAGAGAGAGAGAGAGAGAGAAAATTGACCTGAAAGTAGAGAGAGAGAGAGAGCAGCGTCGAGAGAGAGAGAGAGGGAGGGAACGGCGGTAGGGAGAAAAGAAGGGGGATAGGGTTTTTGCTGCAAACATTGTCACGGTCGTGTTAAGGTCATTGACCGTGACAAGTATCTAAAGAATTGTCACGGTCATTGACCGTGACAAGTATTTAAAGAATTGTCACGATCATTGACCGTGACAAGTAATTTTGTCACGGCCTTGTCATGGTCAATGACCGTGACAATTCTTTGTCACGGTCGTGTCAAGGTCAATGACCGTGACATAAAACGCGTGTTTTTTGTCACGGTCAATGAACTTGACAAGGGTGACCGACTGAAAGGTGACAATTTGTCCATTTTAGTGTAGTGACCGACAACAGCAGGGTCAGCAGGGCCAACAGTGCTTTCACCAGGGCCAACAGGTCCAGTGGCGGGGTGGTAATGGCCAGCAGGGACGTGGTCAACAGGGTCAGAGGGGAGGTAATTTCAAAGGCCGATGTTTTGGGTGAGACAATCATGGCCATAGGCGCCAGGATTATCTAGAGGGAGAGAGGGCCCCACAGCAGCAGGGTGCCCGTAATGAGCCACAGAGGCCACTTTTTCCAGCTGCCCTCCCATCCCCAGCTCAAGTACCAACCCTACCAGCCATTCCAGTAGCTCCAGTGTAGCAGGGGCAGTTACAGTATAAACGTGTTTATAACGTCCACCAGGCAGCAGCTCCACAGGCACCACCCTCGATTGAGGGTATGTTTCCTATCCATGGTACTATGGGTAGAGTTTTGTTTGATACTAGGGCGACGCATTGTTTTATAGCTACGCATTTTGCGAAGGCCTTAGGGTTGTTAGCCACAGTAGAGAGCACGATGACGTGTGTAGACTCACCACTGGGGAGTGGGTCGCTTATTTTCTTTATATGCCGGGGAGTGGGGGTAGAGATTGGTATCTTAGTATTACCTGCAGACATGTTAGTCTTAGATATGCATGAGCATGACGTTATTATCGGTATGGATTAGCTCGTAACTTACAGAGCCCTGATTGATTGTTTAGATGGGATTATTGTCTTTTCCATTCCGTGGAAAGAGATGTTTGTAGTGGCGATGCCTCGCCCAGAGGGAGGCTCGACCGCTCATTTGTATTACATAGAGGAGGATACCTCTAAGGAGGTTGTGATTCCCTTAGAATCGATTCCAGTTGTTCGTAAGTATTCCGATGTAATTCAGGAGATTCCAGGCCTACCCCCCCAGTCTAGAGATAGACTTTGTCATAGATTTATTACCGGATACTAGACCGATAACATGCGCTCCATACCGTATGGCTCCGGCAGAGATGCGAGAGTTACGAGATCAGATAAAGCAGCTATTAGGTCAGGGCTTCATTCGCAGGAGTACCTCACCTTGGGGCGCTCCAGTTCTGTTTGTGAAGAAGAGTGATGGTTCACTGAGGCTATGTGTGGACTACCAGGAGTTGAACAAGGTCACGATACGGAATAAGTATCCGTTGCCTTGAATCGATGATCTGTTCGACCAGCTGAGGGGAGTAACTTTCTTTTCGAAGATAGATCTGAGGTCGGGTTACCAGCAGCTACGTATTAGGGATCAGGATGTTTCAAAGACTGCTTTCTTGACGAGATATGGGTACTTTGAGTTCAGGGTGATGCCATTTGGCCTCACAAATGCTCCAGTCGTGTTCATGGACTTAATGAACCGAGTGTTCAGAGAGTTCTTGGATCAGTTTGTCATCATCTTCATAGACGACATTTTGATATATTCACACTCCGAGAAGGAGCATGTCGAGCACTTGAGACAGGTTCTTCAGACTCTACGAGAGCATCAGTTGTATGCTAAGTACGAGAAGCGCGGATTTTAGTTGCGAGAAGTACAGTTCCTGGGGCATGTTATTTCGGAGCAGGGGATAGCAGTTTACCCGAGTAAAGTGTCAGCGGTGAGGGAGTGGGGATAGCCCACGACACCGACGAAAGTGAAAAGTTTCTTGGGGTTAGCTGGATATTACAGGAGATTCATTCGAGGATTATCCAAAATAGCGGGTCCATTGACGAACTTAACTCGCAAAGGGGTACCATATGTTTGGGATGATGCTTGTTAATTGACTTTTGACGAGTTGAAAGACAAGCTTACTTCAGCACCAGTCCTTGCTTTACCGAAGTCGGGTGTGGAGTACCTAGTTTACACCGATGCCTCTTTACGGGGACTTGGGGGAGTACTTTAGCAGGAAGAGAAATCTATAGATTTTACCTCCCGCAAGCTTAAGCCGCATGAGAAGAATTACCCCACCCACGACCTGAGTTAGCAGCGGTCATTTTTGCATTGAGGATATGGAAACACTATTTATTGGGGGAGAAATTCCGCTTGTTCAAAGACCATAAGTCACTGCAGTACCTGTTCACTCAGTGAGAGCTGAATATGCGTTAGCGCAGATGGTTAGAGTTTGTGAAGGACTATCAGTTCGACATACATTACCATCCGGGGAAGGCCAACGTAGTTGCTGATGCGTTGAGCCGTAGACCGGTAGACGAGGTAGAGGACATCTGGAAAGCAAAGTGGAAGGAGTTAGGCCACCAGGACGCAGTAGCCCGTTCCTTCATATTTGTTATGACAGTGACACCCGAGATTGTTACGAGGGTGATACAGGCACAGACCCATTTTGCCAGGAGCAGATTATACAACTCTTAGCTGAGGGTGCTGAGTCCTATTCTGTTAGTTCTGATGGGGGTTTGAGGTTTAATGGGAGATTGGTGGTTCCAGAAGGAGCAGAATTACGTCATGCAATGATGACCCAGTCTCACGGGTCCCGATTTGCGGTCCATCCTGGAGGAGATAAGATGTACCAGGATATGAGGCGGAAATACTTGTGGAGTGGGATAAAGAAGGACATCGCTGAGTTCGTGTCCAAGTGCTCTACCTGCCAGCTGGTAAAGGTGGATCATCAGAAGCCGTCGGGGTTGCTTCAGCCATTGGAAGTACCCTCGTGGAAGTGGGAAAGTATTTCCATGGATTTTATTATAGGGTTGCCTACATCACAGTGGGGCCATGACTCTATCTGGGTGATTGTAGACCGTTTGACCAAGGTGGATCATTTTCTGCCGGTGCGGACAGACTATACCACGGGTCAGTATGCTCAGTTGTTCATTGCTGAGATTGTCAGATTACATGGGGTGCCCCTGAATATTGTGTCAGATAGAGACAAGATTTTCGTGTCGTGTTTCTGGGAGAGCTTTCAGGAGGCTATGGGTACTGAGTTCAGCTTATCACCCACAGACAGATGGACAGACAGAGCGTACTAATCAGATGTTGGAGGATATGCTACGCATGTGTGTTCTTGATTTTAGAGGAGGTTGGGAGCCACATCTTCCACTGGTAGAGTTTGCTTATAATAACTCTTATCAGCTCACGATTGGCATGGCTCCATTTGAGGCTTTGTATGGCAGGCCTTGTCGTTCCCCAACTTGTTGGCTCGAGGTGGGGGATAACAAGTTTCTAGGACCAGAGGTGATTCAGGAAACCTCCGCGAGGATTGAGATTATCAGGAGTCGCATTCGAGTAGCCCAGGATAGGCAGAAAAGCTACGCCAATGCGAAACGGTTCTTTCGAGAGTTTAATGTGGGGGACCAAGTGTTACTACGTGTATCTCCCATGAAAGGAGTGATGAGGTTCGGAAAGAAAGAGAAATTGGCCCCGAGGTACGTGGGACCATTTCCCATTATCGAGAGGATTGGGCTGGTAGCATACAGATTGGGACTGCTAGAGCATTTACATCGCATTCACGATGTATTCCACATCTCGTCGTTGAGACGATATCTTCGGGATGATATGGCCCATACTCACATCGTGATAGATGGGATAGACTTACAGCCTGACAGCTCTTACGAGGAGAGACCGGTGGCTATCCTAGACCATAGCCAGAGGAGATTGAGGTCGAAGGTAGTTCCACTTGTATGGGTCCAGTGGGAGCATCATAATGTGGAGGAATCCACTTGGGAACGCGAGGCAGACATGCGCGAGAGATACCCAGATTTATTTTTACCAGGTATGCCATATATTTTGAATTTCGAGACGAAATTTCGTTATTAGGGAGGGAGTATGTAATACCCCGTATATTTATGCTATATTAATTTGGGGATTTATTAAATTTAATGCGAATTAATTATTTAATATAAATTCGGAAATTAATTATGTTATAATTATTAACGTGATGAGAGTTAGTAATTATGGAAAATTTGTTAAATATTACTAATGAGCAAAGTAATATATAATATTGCTTATATTAAATGTCACGAGTGAATAAAATGACAATTTTGGAAATTTGAGTCGGGACGCACCCATGTCGCGTCGGGACTAAATATTGATGAATAAAAGTGAATATATTATAGGTTGCTCGTATGGTCATTTTGAGTGCGCCAAAGTGTCCGGAAGGGTCGAGATTGTAAGTCCCTGAAACACGATTAGTAAGGTTAATTATACGATTAAGTATAAGTTATGAGTTATAAGTTATAAATTGGTTATGTGGTTAAATGCATCATGAAAATATGTTTCTAAATGAATCATTATGTTTATAAAAAGTAAGCTAGAGTGTTGGTACGAAAGTGGCGATGTTTGGTCGCCAAATGTGAAAGTTATGAAATTTTGAGTAAATAATTACTCTTCTGTTCAAGCCCAAATTAGGTGTACTAGTTTTATGATTTTGGGAAAAAAACATGAAAGTTGTATATGTTTAAGTTATATACTCATAGACACAAAGTGAGAGTAAATCGGGACCCAGAATAGTGAGTTATGGTGATTTTACGAGGCCGGACAAATCTGTCATTAACGGAATTGTCCTATTGGACCCCTTCCCCAACGAATCGCATAATACCACCTTAAAGTGGTCCCATAGCCACGTTTTTTAGCTCATAAGGCAGAGCTTATCATATTTTTTATTTCCTATTACAATCTTGAGAAAAAAATATGCTTATGGAGAGAGAAAAACAAAGTTAAGGAAGAATTTCTTTGAAAATTCACCATAAATCGAGGAATTCTCGTAAGGTAATTACATCTTTATTAAAGTTTGTCACATGGATGAGTTATATACTTGGCATATTTTTATTCATGATTGGGATATGTATTTTAATGATACCCATATTGCTGAATTGTGTTGGAACAAGGATGGGTTAAGAACATATGTTAGAACCAGAGCTAGGATTGTAAATGCATACTTTAAAGTCCTAAATTTACATCATCTTTTCGTAAAGCATTTTGATTTATAAAATTCATGATTATGATGTATATTTCTGATAAAAAATGTTTATTATATGTTTCCATGAATTATACTCAAGGTCAAGGTTATGTATGCTTAAAAATGTTAAGTTATGCCTTAATGTCGTATTTTGACCTAGTTGTGCTACAAATGGCATAAATCATGGAATACTTATTGGAATTGAGTGATTCAAGTTGGAGAGTAAAATAAACTCATAAATGTATAACATATCCGAAAATTGTGTAAAAACACAAAGGAATGAACCCTTGGTGATAGTTTGAAGTCTTGGTTTAATATCTGCCCTAAAGGAGCAAGAATGCATACCAGGTGTTTGACGTTTTGATCGACATAGAAAATGAGCCCTAAAAATTATGAAACATTAAATTTGTATTATTCAATGTGTTTAATGATATTGGGTGGAATATCATAGAAAGTTATATTGTACAAAAATTATGAGAATTCTAGGAAGTTGAAGTTGTGTTGTTGTTTTTCTTGAGAACCGATTTGGAAAAGGCTGTAATGAAATGGGCATAACTTTTTCTAGCAAATTCGTAATTTAATTCTGTAAATTGTGTTAGAACCCTAATTACTTGGGTTTTATAGAAATGTGAATTATCATATTTATTTCCTCCTTAGTTATTTCTGATTGACCAAATGATGTGATGTATTACTAGGTTTAATGTTAATTGGTGTATTCAGTACTAATGACGTTGACTTGTTAGCACCAAATCCTGGGAAGCAACTAATACCACCATACCAAGGAAGTAGTTTGGTATTAATATTAGCACCAAATCCAAGGTGAGTGACCTGTCCTATGAAATATACATGATCATATGTTCATATGGAAATGTGTAGTTCAATACATGTGTTAAAATGCTTATGGGAGTGATGTTGTATCTAGGAAACATATGCATATGATTGAAATGTTAAGTGATGTTATTTAATGTTAAGGACTGTGGTGGGTCCTACAGGATGTGGCGGTCCTGTTAATCCAACTTAAAGGTTTGTGTACTCGGGCCTAATAAAGGGATGTGGTGGTCCCCGATAACTGTGGTGGATTAATTGGACTGTGGCAGGCCATGCTTGCTAGAGTTTCACAATTCCTGTTGGGTTATAGCATTAAAACAAAAAAAAAATGGTTATTCAATTTGGTTATAGAGGTGGTATATGGTCATTCACTAAGCTTATATTGCTTACACTCCTGTAATGTTATGTTTCAGGTATGCCTACCATTTGGAGTTCACTGCCAAGTTAGGACCTTAAAACGGGGGAGTGACAGATATTTAGTATGGTTTGAATATCATGATTTCTTTTGTGTAATTATTAAACTAAGGATCTTGGTTATGTAAAGTTATGTAGTACTTATTAGTTATAAGTAAAGGAAGTTATGTTTTCATCTACACATACCTTTGAAAAAAAAATCTTATGCTATTTTCCTTAGAGATTTAAATTAAAGCATTGTTTACGCCAATTTATCTCTAATTAAAAGTATGAGTTTAATAAAATTAAGTCGGGGCGCGACAACTTGGTATCAGAGCGTGGTTATTAGGTTCTGGATAGGGTGTGAGGGTCTAGATTGGCAGTGGACACTAGAAAGTGAGTTTTTTATGTACCTGAATTTTGACTAACAATGTTAATATTAAATTGCTGCAATTGTATTTTGTTTAAGTGAATTATATTGCAGTGAATGATGGATCCACATGAGCCACATGATGGAGCGGAGGGTGAGGCATCTTATGTTCCTAATAGTCAGCAAGGACATAGACATATTCAAGTGGAGGAACCGGAGGTGCAACAACAACCTATTGATGATGTGGGAAAAATATTACGTGTTGTGGCACAACTTATGGAACAAGTAAGAGGTGGAGAACATGGTGGGGATAGGGACAAATTACATGAGAGGTTCATGAAGTTAAATCCGCCTGCATTTACTGGGACTACGGATCCGTTAGTGGCAGAGGGGTGGGTTAGAAATATGGAAATAATATTTAAGGTGATGGAAGTGCGAGATGAACAAAAGGTTTTGTTAGCAACCTTTAGGTTAGAGGCTGATGCAAAGTTATGGTGGGATGCAACAGAAAGGTTACTTACTACAATGGGGGGAGTGGTTCCAATAAATCCTCCACAAATTACATAGGAGAGGTTTGTGAAGGTGTTCTTTGAAAAATATTTCCCAAGGCTTTATAGGAAGGAGAAGGAGGAAGAATTTATCACGTTGAAATAGGGGAATCGAACAGTGGCAGAGTATGAAGCTTTATTTATATCCTTATCTAGATTTTCACCTGACTTGGTGAGGACGGAAGAAAGTAAATGTGATCGGTTTCAAACCGGGCTAAGTGTAGATATAAAAAGCATGGTTGCTAATATGAAGATAACGGATTATGTGGACTTGGTGGATAGGGCCATGGTGTCAGAAAATTCAATAAAAGAAATGCAAGTTGAACACTCGAAGAAAGCTAAACATGATGGCATAAGGTCATATGGATGGGAGGCGGGAACCTCAACTCAGAGTGTAGCACGAGGAGTACCTAAGGGCCAAGAATTTAAAAATAATAGAAGTGCACGTGGAAGATTTCAGGCTCGAGGTGGAAGGACTGGGATGAATCGGTCCGAAAATGCATCTGTGTTGGTGTCGAGGGCTATATTTTGTTATAGATGTGGTGGTCAAGGGCACATGTCTCGAGAGTGTACAATAGCTGAGACGACACCTTTGTGTTTCCATTGTCATCAACTGGGGCACTTACGAAAGAATTGTCCAGCGATGGGAGTTACAACATCGGTTGGGAGTGTGGAAGTAAGAGGTAGGAGTTCTACACAGAATGTACCCAGGGGAGGTAGATGAGGTATATCGCAAAGCCAAGGCTAAGGCAGAGTGTTTTCACTGACGCAACAAGATGCACAAGCTATGCCTAATGTAGTGATAGGTACACTTCCTATTGGTGATAAAGATGCTTATGTGTTAATAGATCCTGGTTCTACACATTCTCTTGTGTCTTTGCTTTATCTGTTGCATCTTAATAACCATTATCATCATTAGATTCTAGTTTAGCTATTGTTACTCCAGTAGGGGGGTTGGTTTTTATTGAGAGGGTATATAGGGAGTGTGTGGTGCGAGTGGGTGAAAAAGAGTTACTAGTTGACTTATTACCTCTCGATATGCGCGACTTTGATGTAATACTGGGTATGGATTGGTTAGCTTCATATCATGTATGTTTGGATTGCTTTAAAAAGGAGGTAGTGTTTCAGTTACCGGGTGAACCTGAATTTAAATTTATTGGGGAACGAAATGTCACTCCAACTTGTTTGATTTCTGCTACAAAATGTTATGAACTGCTAAGGAAAGGATGTGAAGGTTATCTTGCCCATGTGGTGGACATACGACAAGAGGCTGGAAAATTATCATATATACCAGTAGTTAATGAGTTTGCAGATGTCTTCCCGGAAGAACTCCCAGGGTTTGTACCAGACCGTGAGTTAGAATTTGCGATTGAGTTGGTACCAGGCACCACACCGATATCTATTGCACCATATCGCATGGCACCTGCAGAATTAAAGGAGCTAAAAATACAGTTGCAAGATTTGTTAGACTGTGGTTTTATAAGGCCTAGTGTATCACCGTGGGGAGCCCCAGTATTGTTTGTGAAGAAGAAAGATGGAACCATGAGGCTGTGCATCGATTATCGTCAATTGAATAAGGTGACTATCCGTAATAAATACCCACTACCCCGCATTGATGACTTGTTCGATCAGTTGCAAGGAGCCAAAGTGTTTTCCAAGATCGATCTCAGATCCGGATATCATCAATTGAAAGTAAGAGATTGTGACATTTCTAAAACTGCTTTTCGTTCCAGGTATGGACATTATGAATTTCTTTTCATGCCATTTGGGTTAACAAATGCACCAGCCGTATTCATGGATTTGATGAACCGTATATTTCACCCATACGTGGATTCTTTTGTTATTATCTTCATTGATGATATTTTGATATATTCTCGTAGTAGGGATGAGCATGAATGCCACCTGCGTATTATTTTACAGACCTTGCGAGAGAAGCAGTTGTATGCTAAATTTTCTAAATGTGAATTTTGGCTAGACAGGGTAGTATTTTTGGGGCATGTTATTTCTGCTGATGGTATTTGTGTAGATCCCAAGAAGGTAGAAGCAGTAATGAATTGGGAAAGACCAACTAGTGTGACAGAGGTACGTAGCTTTTTGGGATTGGCGGGGTATTACAGGAGGTTTATACCGGGGTTTTCTTCTATTGCATTGCCATTGACTAAGCTTACCAGAAAGGAGAACAAGTTTGTGTGGAGTGGTGATTGTGATAAAATCTTTGAAAATTTAAAGGGTAAGTTGACATCAGATCCAGTATTGACTATCCCAACACGTACAGAAGGTCTAGTTATTTATAGTGATGCTTCGTATCAAGGACTTGGATGTGTATTAATGCAGCATGGAAAGGTAATTGCTTTTGCTTCTCGACAGTTAAAGATACATGAGCGCAACTACCCTAATCATGATCTTGAGTTAGCTGCAGTAGTTTTTGCATTAAAGATCTGGAGACACTACTTATATGGTGTTAGTTGTGAAATTTTTACTGACCATCAAAGCTTAAAATACTTGTTTACTCAAAAAGACTTGAACTTGAGGCAAAGAAGGTGGATGGAACTTATAAAAGATTATGATTGTACGATACATCACCATCCAGGTAAAGCTAATGTTGTTGCTGATGCTTTGAGTAGAAAATCTCTAGGCATAGTATCTTGTATTTACTGTATTCGAGTTGATCTGCTGAGAGAGTTAGCTTTAATGGGGGTGGAATTAACTTTGAATGAGTCTTACGGAATAGTAGCACATTTAAATGTTAGACCCACATTGATAGACTGGATAAAACAAGCACAAGGAGGAGATACAGAATTGAAGAAAGTTAGAGATAATATGAAGAAGGGTAAAGCAAATGAATTTTCTATTCGGGATGATGACATTGTTATGTATGGGAACCGTTTGTGTGTACCTAATGTGCCTTATTTGAGAAGAACGATTTTAGAGGAATCCCACTGTTCTTTATATGCTATGCATCCAGGGAGCACGAAACTGTATAGAGATTTGAAACAATGTTATTGGTGGTCGGGAATTAAACACGACATTGCAGATTTTGTTGCTAGATGTCTAGTCTGCCAACAGGTGAAGGTGGAGCATCAGAAGCCAAGTGGTTTACTACAACCCTTAACTATCCCTGAGTGGAAATGGGAGCATGTTACTACAGATTTTGTTGTAGGTTTACCAAAATCATCACGAGGGTTTGATTCTATTTGGGTTGTCGTTGATAGGTTGACTACGTCTGCACATTTTCTTCCTGTTAAAACTACTTACTCCATCGATAGATATGCCAAATTATATGTGGATGAGATTATTAGATTGCACGGTGCACCTGTTTCTATTATTTCTTATCGAGATCCTAAGTTTACTTCTCACTTTTGGGCTAGTTTACAAGAAGCTTTGGGGACTAAATTGAAATTTAGTACAGCTTTTCATCCTCAGACTGATGGGCAGTCAGAAAGAACGATCCAGACACTCGAAGATATGTTACGAATTTGTGTATTGGAGTTCAAGGGAAGTTGGGATGAACACTTGCCACTAATAGAGTTTGCTTATAATAATAGCTATCATTCGAGTATTGAGATGGCTCCTTATGAAGCTTTGTATGGGAGAAAATGCAGAACTCCAGTGTGTTGGACTGAAGTAGGAGAACGAAAACTTCTTGGGCTAGAAATTGTACAGCAGACTACTGAAAAGATCAATCTCATCCATAATCACTTAAAGGTGGCGCAAAGTAGACAGAAAAGTTATGCCGACAACCGAAGGAAAGAATTGAAATTTGAGGAAGGTGATCGAGTATTCCTACGTGTTTCTCCTTGGAGAGGGGTTATGAGATTTGGGAAGAAGGGAAAATTAAGTCTCAGGTACATTGGCCCTTACGAGATAGTGAAATGGGTTGGATCTATAGCTTATAAGTTGGCATTACCACTAGAATTGTCTCGGATACACGATGTTTTTCATATATCCATGTTACGTAAGTATGTGCCCGATCATTCACATGTGTTTATTTCACAACCGATAGAGCTTCAAGATGACTTAACCTACATGGAGGAACCAATTTCTATTGTAGATCGAAAGGAGCAAGTGTTACGTAGTAAAACCATTTCACTAGTTAAGGTGATGTGGAGAAGTCAGAATGTGGAGTATGCCACCTGGGAAGGGGAGGATAACATGAAAAAGAAATATCCTCATTTTTTTGGTAAGTTTCTTATGCGTTAAATTTCGAGGACGAAATTTTTATAAGAGGGGCAGAATTGTAAGGCCCTAAAACACGATTAGTAAGGTTAATTATACGATTAAGTATAAGTTATGAGTTATAAGTTATAAATTGGTTATTTGGTTAAATGCATCATGAAAATATGTTTCTAAATGCATCATTATGTTTATAAAAAGTAAGCTAGAGTGTTGGTGCGAAAGTGGCGATGTTTGGTCGCTAAATGTGAAAGTTATGAAATTTTGAGTAAATAATTACTCTTCTGTTCGAGCCCAAATTAGGTGTACTAGTTTTATGATTTTGGGAAAATACAAAAATATGAAAGTTGTATATGTTTAAGTTATATACTCATAGACACAAAGTGAGAGTAAATCGGGACCCAGAATAGTGAGTTATGGTGATTTTACGAGGCCGGACAAATCTGTCATTAACGGAATTGTCCTATTGGACCCCTTCCCCAACGAATCGCATAATACCACCTTAAAGTGGTCCCATAGCCACGTTTTTTAGCTCATAAGGCAGAGCTTATCATATTTTTTATTTCCTATTACAATCTTGAGAAAAAAATATGCTTATGGAGAGAGAAAAACAAAGTTAAGGAAGAATTTCTTTGAAAATTCACCATAAATCGAGGAATTCTCGTAAGGTAATTACATCTTTATTAAAGTTTGTCACATGGATGAGTTATATACTTGGCATATTTTTATTCATGATTGGGATATGTATTTTAATGATACCCATATTGCTGAATTGTGTTGGAACAAGGATGGGTTAAGAACATATGTTAGAACCAGAGCTAGGATTGTAAATGCATACTTTAAAGTCCTAAATTTACATCATCTTTTCGTAAAGCATTTTGATTTATAAAATTCATGATTATGATGTATATTTGTGATAAAAAATGTTTATTATATGTTTCCATGAATTATACTCAAGGTCAAGGTTATGTATGCTTAAAAATGTTAAGTTATGCCTTAATGTCGTATTTTGACCTAGTTGTGCTACAAATGGCATAAATCATGGAATACTTATTGGAATTGAGTGATTCAAGTTGGAGAGTAAAATAAACTCATAAATGTATAACATATCCGAAAGTTGTGTAAAAACACAAAGGAATGAACCCTTGGTGATAGTTTGAAGTCTTGGTTTAATATCTGCCCTAAAGGAGCAAGAATGCATACCAGGTGTTTGACGTTTTGATCGACATAGAAAATGAGCCCTAAAAATTATGAAACATTAAATTTGTATTATTCAATGTGTTTAATGATATTGGGTGGAATATCATAGAAAGTTATATTGTACAAAAATTATGAGAATTCTAGGAAGTTGAAGTTGTGTTGTTGTTTTTCTTGAGAACCGATTTGGAAAAGGCTGTAATGAAATGGGCATAACTTTTTCTAGCAAATTCGTAATTTAATTCTGTAAATTGTGTTAGAACCCTAATTACTTGGGTTTTATAGAAATGTGAATTATCATATTTATTTCCTCCTTAGTTATTTCTGATTGACCAAATGATGTGATGTATTACTAGGTTTAATGTTAATTGGTGTATTCAGTACTAATGACGTTGACTTGTTAGCACCAAATCCTGGGAAGCAACTAATACCACCATACCAAGGAAGTAGTTTGGTATTAATATTAGCACCAAATCCAAGGTGAGTGACCTGTCCTATGAAATATACATGATCATATGTTCATATGGAAATGTGTAGTTCAATACATGTGTTAAAATGCTTATGGGAGTGATGTTGTATCTAGGAAACATATGCATATGATTGAAATGTTAAGTGATGTTATTTAATGTTAAGGACTGTAGTGGGTCCTACAGGATGTGGCGGTCCTGTTAATAAAACTTAAAGGTTTGTGTACTCGGGCCTAATAAAGGGATGTGGTGGTCCCCGATAACTGTGGTGGATTAATTGGACTGTGGCGGGTCCAGGCTTGCGAGAGTTTCACAATTCCTGTTGGGTTATAGCATTAAAACAAAATAAAAATGGTTATTCAATTTGGTTATAGAGGTGGTATATGGTCATTCACTAAGCTTATATTGCTTACACTACTGTAATGTTATGTTTCAGGTATGCCTACCATTTGGAGTTCACTGCCAAGTTAGGACCTTAAAACGGGGGAGTGACGGATATTTAGTATGGTTTGAATATCATGATTTCTTTTGTGTAATTATTAAACTAAGGATCTTGGTTATGTAAAGTTATGTAGGACTTATTAGTTATAAGTAAAGGAAGTTATGTTTTCATCTACACATACCTTTGGAAAAAAAAAATCTTATGCTATTTTCCTTAGAGATTTAAATTAAAGCTTTGTTTAAGCCAATTTATCTCTAATCAAAAGTATGAGTTTAACAAAATTAAGTCGGGGCGCGACAGAGATAGTCAGAAAAGTGTACTCGGGGGTTTAGTTTGGGTCTCGAGGCGTTTTTAGGCCTATTTAACACCCCGGGAGGTCATTTTGGTCATTTTGCATTTTTGGATAACTAAACCCACGAAAATTATTAAACTATATCAGCCATTTGGAATAGCCATTTAGGGTTATCAGACTCAAAACATTAGAACGGCCATAGGAGAGGAAAGGAGAAGGCTTTCCAAGCAATCCAAGGCCAATGATTCACCCGGTTGCACCGCCACCACCACCAACGCGTAAATCGCACGACGGGGAACACAACAACACCAAATTCGTCATCAAATCAGAACTTTGAAAATCCTAGGTAAATGTTTATTTTGCTTATTTTCGTTAATGCATCACTCATGTTAGTCTAGGGATGATTAGGATGAGTTTTATGGAAGAAAACCCAAATTTGAGATAGGAAATCGCATGTAGTAATGATTTGAATGTAAATCTGGAAACCCCTTTACATGTAGAGGATTAAACCACGAAATTATGATGTTTTAGAAGAAGAAAATTCTGGAAAAACTGATTAGAACCATGTTAAAGATATTTCTAGGGTTCTTGATATTTACATGAATTTTGGCCTGTTAATCCATGGTTATTAATGGAAATTTGCATGCTTTACGTAAAAGATGTATGAAATGGGTTTATACTATTAGTAGTACAAATTTCTGGGCGATTAGGAATGAAAAGTTTGGATTTGGATGAGGTTATGTGATAGAACCCGTAACTGGTTAACTGCAGAATTTGCCATACCTACTTGATCGATCGATCGAGCCAAGAGCTTCGGTCGATCAAAGGTTCGATTGATCGAGCCCCAGCCCTCGATCGATCGACCCCTTCTGGCAGACTCATATTTCCCTTTTTAAATTAGTTGAATTCAATTTAATGAGAAATAATATTTGGACACCCTTGTTAAAATATTTTGGGAGATGAAGAAGACCAGTAGGACTTATAAATAATTATGGGACCTTTAATGTAAGACGAGAGTTGTATTTTTGGGATATTTACATATAAGGGACGATGAAATTGTGTATTAAGGGGAGAGAAGCGTAAAATAGTTACGTTGGAAATTAGATGAGTACCTACTGAATTCTACGCTTAGTAGGATAAAGTCCATGAGTGTTACGTAATAAGTTGGTATGATCCCTCAAATTTAAGTAAGAAATGAACATTCATACGTGAGAACTAAATAATGAGAAATAAGGACAAATGTCATAATTATGGGAATTGAGATGTACCTAATTTGATATGGTAATATTAGTATAGTTATATGACTGTGTTTATGCATATACTATCTATGTATGAAAATCGTGCCCGCGCTACTTGCTATCCCTGAGGTTACTGCGCTGGGACAGTCTTATCTCGATGGGACCTTTATGGGGGATATTGACTCATACCCTAGAAGATAGAAATCCTCGGTACAGGCTATCGAATCGATAGTTCAGACGGTCCTAAGAGACGTGGGGGCATGTGCTATCCTCTTAGAGACTTGGAATCTATGCTTCGCCTCAATATTATTTGTGTATGTGTTAATACAGTTCGAGAGTGATTCCGAACTTGTATTTCCCTTAGTACGAGAGATACGGGGATTGGATAGCAGAGTATGCACGCACCATAATTTTTATGTGGGGTGCTGTTAGAATATATATATTATACGAGTATTTAATATATATATGAAATTCTGAAATTTGGAACTGTCTACTATGTTATGATAAGTAAGACATGTATAATGACTCGAATTTGAAAATACTTGTTTTGAAAAAGTATAACATGACACTGGGAAACTTTATTAATAAATAAAGTTAAGATGAGAGCTTTGTTATTGAATAAAATTTTCCTCTTAAACCATTATATTGTTCAGTTTTGAATCTTACGAGTAACCTAAGATAAGTTAAACCATTGGGAAGTTTAGTGCAATATAAGATAAGATAATCCGTTGGGAAGATTAGTGCGATAGGCGTGCACGTTAGGAGAGAGGTGAGAATTTCTCAAGAGAGTGCCTCACTAATATGTTGTTGCATTGGCCTGTAAACATTTTAAATACCTGCTAAACAAATTTTAAATCATCTACACTATCGGGCTCTGACCCATTTCTATTTCTCTTTCTTTCTTGTATATATGTATATATTACAGGTGCCCAGCCACAGGGGCGTCTTGCATAGGATCCTTTGGAAGGAACGCGCTGCAGATTAGGTGGGAGTTGCAGGCCTCTTGCTTAGACGTCTTCATTTATCTGACTCCACTCCTAGCATATTCATCTGGTGGGGCATGTGTCGCCCTTTCCATTATTCAGTTGTTTATTTGGACATTGTGATTCAGTTATTTCTAGTTTTGTCATCTTGGGATTTATTACTGTCGGGATGTTTTTACTTTAAGTTTTAATGTCGGGATTTAGTTGTTGAATGTTTAAATTATTTGGATTATATGTTCCAGGATTATTGTGGTGTGATTCTTTAATATTGAATTGTTGTAAAGATTTAAATCTTGGTTTATAAAATAAAAATTTGGAAAGTAATGTCTAAAAATAGTTTTGACACTTAGCTTAATTAATTAGGGTGTTTAAATTGGAAAAGTTATTTTTATGACTGTGATGCTAAGAATGAACCAACTGTTCACCTAGATTTTAATTTAATAAAGGAGTGATCGCCCGGTATTTAGTTAGGCGGGGTGTCACAACAATTTTGCGGAAAATTGGAATACACGATACATTAGCGTAACCTGCTCTGATACCAATTTGAAAAGTGCGACTGTGTGATAATTGATTAAATTAAATTCGCAATTTTCCAATCAACCTTTATTCAATTCAACCCCTAAACATACATCTAAGGTGCGTGTGTCAACCCATAAATAAATAAAGCATGTGACACAAAAATATGCTGAGACACAGATTTCAGGAAAAAAAACCTTTCGGGTAAAACCTTTATTTCGCTGTGAATATATAAATCGCAACTTACAATTACATAGAGAAATTTGCAATGGATCAACGCGCATCCAACCCACAAACACACGAAGTCTTGAACTCAGCAAGAGAATACACGCAACACCCTCCAAGGACTCGCAACCCAATCTTCAGCAAGAATCTTCACGCATCAAGATCCTCAATGACACGCAGCCATATGGTGTAGAGACGCACTCCACAAAAGATGAACAAAGGCAAAGATATGTTCTTGAACACCAAAACAATTCACTAAAGCAAGATGGGAGTTTTGTGAATTATAAATCAAAAAGGGATTAAACCCCTAAAAGAAGAAGCCTAAACATTACTGCCTTGGCAGTGTTTCTGTTCTGGAAAACGTATGAACTTCTTAATGAAAACGTTACCATTTATTGAGTATTTATATAAAAACGCACTGCCTCGAATTTCGAGCTTGTTCGAACGAGAAGCATATGTCGCTCGAACGAAGGACGCATGTCGTTTAAACGACATCGCGCAACTTCCAATCTCGTTCGAACGAGATGCTGATCTCGCGCGAACGACCTGGTCGTCAAAATCAAGGTCCGCTTCAAAACTTAGAAAAAATACTCGTTCTCAAATTTTGACGAAAAAGTCCGCTCCAACACTTAGAAAATATTTTGTAAAAATATCCCAAAAGCTCTAAGTGAAAAGTAAAGGTATTTAAAACATAACCTTACCAAAGTAAACTTTGCGGAGTCTTGAATGATGAAGAAGTTGAGTAATTCGGATCAGTCTTTGATGTAGATGTCTCTTGAATGCTCTTCAATGGTGTAGCGGTATATGACATAATAGATTGATAACGGACCTATGAAAATATGTCCTTACAAAGACCCATTAGTGCAAATCATAATAATGTATATAACTACATATAGTCACATCATCTCTGTACATATGTATATACTAATCCTGCACCCCCGGGTTAAGACCCATTAGTGCCATAACAATAATAATCATGCACCCCGGGTTAACACCCATTAGTGCACCTAAAATATAATAATCCAGCACCCCCGAGTTAACACCCATTTGTGCGCCAAACAATAATAATCCAACACCCTCGGGTTATCACCCATTAGTGCGCCTAAAAATAATAATCCAAAACCCCCGGGTTATCACCCATTAGTGCTCCTAACAATAATAATCCTACATCCCCGGGTTAACACCCATTAATGCACCTATATATCATAATCCTGCATCCCTGGTTTAACACCCATTAATGCACCTAATAATAATAATCTTGCACCCCGGAGTTAACACTCATTAGTGCAATACAATAATCATAGGCATACACGCAGCCTATTAAAATCCATATGTATTCTCCCAACCTACTCATATACTTCCCATACATATTTTATCTTCATTACTACGTATAGTATAATTATTGGATTACCACCTCTCTCTCGTAATCTCCAAGGTAAATCTTTATCCACAATAATAAAAGCATTTCCCTCACATACTTTCCCGTGATTCTTTCCTACGTTAAATTCACCAAATGGCAGTTTCTCTCACTCCAACAAACTACAAAATCGATTTGGGGTAAAAATAGAAATTTCCAAATTTTTCTGGACCTGTCGCTCGAACCAGAGGACTCTGTCACTTAAACAACTTCCACGTGTCGTTTGAGCGACTTTGCGCGACCTGGGCAGTTCGTCTTCAACCTCTAGCCCAATACGTTTTTCCACCATTTTTTTTTATCTTAAAACCTCTATGTATCAAGCCCAAACTCCCAACAACCAATACCAAACAATATTCTAACATGTAAGGATAATTTCTAATACTCCAGAATCGTTAAATCCTCATTAATCATCCATGAATCCAATTAAGTTTCCCCCACTTAATTAACAAGGTTACAAATCACTCAACATAAACCTTAATTCACTATTTGGATTTATTCTGGAATAACAATTTAAAAAAAAAAACTTTCTTAAAAATTTGCCCCACATTCTGCCCAGATTAATAAATTGACGTTTTGAGGCATTTTGGAGTCGTTTTGGAGGAAGTGCATGAGAGAACAAATTGGAGAAAACACGATTTTCTACAGGGCATTGGGGACAGAATTGCCATTAAGGCTCCGAAACCTGTGATTCCGCCCAGATCCTTAAATCACCAACATGAAATCCCCAAATTAAATCATTAAAACCCTAATTCTTCCAATTTCAATTCAAGAACCATTAAAACCCAAATTCGTTTCTCAAATACATCATATATTTCCGGGTTTCCTATTCTACATGTATAGGGGTTAAATTCTTTATCAAGATAACTCTCAATTTGTGATATTAATTCTCTACAATCACCCATTTCCAATTCAAATCATGTAATTAATTCCTATACTAACATGAACACAATTATCGCTAATGGAAGGCAAGTCATAAACACTTGCCTTGATTTCAAAAGTTCGATCCGTTGGTGTTGTTGGTATAGGTGCGTTCCTCGCGTTCCCATCTATACGATGGTGATGGTGGTTGTGCAAGGTGGAGCTAGATTGGCCTCCTCCCTTGGGATTTGCTCTCCCTCACCGACTGTGGCTCTCTCTTGATTTTGGTGTATGCTCACACTAATTGTCCCCAATTAGCTGATATAATACTTCTCTAATTTTCGTCCATTTAATTTCTCTAAAAATCCAAATTACAAAATTACCCCTACAGGGTGTCGGTATGGCCTAAAAATATTCCAGAGTCAAAATAAAATACTCGGGTTGAGTTTTCTGACTATCTCGACCCTCGCGGACTCAACAACGCACTGGAAATTATCATACGAGTTACTTAAAAATAATTTATCTTTATACTCCATTTAATTGGTCCCGACACGACTCACACGCGCGTCCTGACTTGATATACTAAATTGTCGTATTTCTCTCTCACGACCAGCTACATAAAATCATCATTCCATTTTACTTATTCTCACAGTAATATTAATAATTACTAACTCTCATCACGCTAGTAAATATTCAGTTTTAATCTGGACTAATCTTTTAATTAATTCTCACATATTAATTTAATTAATTCAACAATAATAATTAATCACATAATTATTTAAATCCTAAAAAATAAGGGTTTTACATGGCGAACCCACAAATTTTTCTTCTCATTTCTTTTTCTGTCTTTCTTCACCCAAAACAGCCCTAGAATCCTCCTCCCGAGTCAAAAATCATCGTTACTGTGCAATTAGAGGGTGTTGTGCTTGGATTTGGCAGCCCAGGTGGTCTTCGAGCAAAGCTAGGGCAGACCATAGTGTTTCGGGGCTGCTTTGGGGTTTGGGGGCTGGGGGTGGGGGGAGCGCACACCTGGGGTGGGTACCGGACTGGGGCAAGTCGAGTTTTGGGTTATTTGCGTTTGGGTGGGTTTTTTTGGGGTTGGGTTAACTGGGGAAGGGGTCGGGACAGTGGTGGGAGGTTGAGGTTTGGTCGGCAGGGGGTTTTAGGCTAGTGGGGTGGTTGGCGGCTAGGGTTTGGGATGAAGGGCTGTAGGCAGGGGCAGCGGGGGTAGCTTGTAGGTTTAGGGTTTGGTTGGTTAGGATTTTGAATGGGTAGGCTGGGGTTTTGGATCTTGGAGGAGATGAGTTGGAAAATAGCATCAATTTTTTTATAGAGATTTTGAATGCTCTCTCAACTCTTGATTAATCTCTTTTTGATGTTGTTTTGATTTTCTTGGAGCCATCGAAAATAGTGTACGATTTTGTTAACTACACACCAATACACTAATCGGGTAATGACACCTCGCTTTGATATCAATTTGACGTAAACTACACGTCAATGACCAAGAAAATAAACCAAACACAATTTTTAGAGAGAGAATCATGAGATATCTTATATTCAAAATGGAGATTCCCCTTCAAATGAAGAATACAAGGGCTATTTAATGGGGAGGAGTAGCTAGCTTAGGCCCTAAGCTAATGTTCTAATTACAAAAATGCCCTTAATTGTCTTTACTACTCCTTACCTCTAAATACTAAAGCAAAAGAAAGAAAATACAATAACAAAATAAAATAAAATAAAAAAATAAAATATAATACTGACAAAACCCTAAAATGGGACCCATTTTCATCAAAAACTGTATGGAGTGTATATTATATTCTTAAGATATATAAACGAGTCTTCTATACTCTTACTTTCTTGCTATGAGAACCATTTTTCTTTTAATTTTTTGATATCCGAATTCACATTATTGCCGACAATAATTCAATAGAAAATGTTAAAATGGGGGACATTAGTTTGAGGGATGCAGAGCACGCACCCACCATCCTGATTGCGGCACATAGTGGGTGTAGAGATATTGGTAAACTATGGATTTTACCGAGTTAAAATATGAGTTTCTAATTGATGAGGTTCAGGAGCATGGATGTTACTATATCAGGGGTTGGTATTTTTTTGGATTCTCTCTTCTTTTCTGGGTAAATATGGATACGATTATGGCAGTTTTGACGTTACAAAAGACTATAGTTAATGAATCCGAGGTATCCTTCTTGCTCCATTGGTCATGCAAGCAATTATAATTAAGGGTCCAATAATTAATTGCCACGTGACTATGGATATATATTTATGAATAAATTATACTTACATTATTACTATGTATCAACATAAAAATATAAAATAAAGAATAAAGAATAAACCCCGACTCTCTCTCTCTACCCACTTACAGCCTCAACTCCTCATTGACCCCACTTCTGTAACCTAACCTTCAAAACCTTGCATATAACAATACATACATGCATATACAACCATATATATATATATATATGCATATACACTCACACATACATAAAAAATAACTCATATACACATACATGTACATATATACACACAAGTAAAAGCATGCATCAATACACACATACGTCCACATATATACACCGAAGTATACAAACATAAAACTACATACATACACACACACATATGATCATTGTGTTCACAGATCAGTGTGTCTATATATATGTACAGACATAGAGAGATAGTGGAGAGATATAGAGTTCGGCATGATGTCTACGGTGGCGAACGAAGAACCATGTGACGGTGGGGGGGGGGGGGGGGGGGGGGGGGAAGGAATTTGGCGGTTTGTTGGGGAGCAGGGGGCTGTTGGTGAGGCGAGTCGGTAAAGAGAGGGAGGGTTAAAGAGAGAAATCATAGATTGGGGTTGGATTATTGCATTTGATTTTTTTTAATGTTAAAAGAAATATTAATTTTAAATTAGAAATGTGTCAATGACTTATTAGTCAACATAAATAAACTGCCACATAAAACACGTAATCAGCACAACCATTAACTATTTTAATGGCATTGTAAAGGTAAGTTTAATTGCATTGTAACTTTTGAAACATTGAGTCCAAAAATTGAAAATGGCTTTAAATATCAGGGTTAATTTTGCATCCCCCCTCCAATTAAAAAAAAAACAAATACCCCTCCTCCCCTAACACACGCACACACACAGAAGAGAATATCAATAAGAAGCCATCATTCACATTTTGAAACAAGCATGATATGGAATGCTCATCTCCCATTTAGCTTTTTCATACAGATAATATGGTTCAACATGATTAATACTGCATGAGTTGCCCTCCCCAGCACCTAAAGACACCCAATCTATCCATCTTCCTTCCCGAGACCCCTAGTTTTTCATCTAGACATTTACTCAACTTTAGTTTCTTGGAGACAAACCAAATAAATAGGCTTAGTTAGATGTCTTTTTGAGGAGTTATTAAGACAACCCTCCCATTCCACAAAATAACGTTTAGATTCATCACAAGAAGGGAAGGGATGGGGAAGGAACATCAAAGGTTTCTAAAATTATATAGGGTAAAATGTAAAATTAACCTTGAAGATTAGTGCCATTTGCAACTTTCGAAATATCGGGTCCAAAACTAAAACTGGCCCCAAACTTGATTTAACAATTTACCCAATTATGTATATATACATTTGTTCATTAATCAAGTACATGCTGACAATCTGGATACCTCGAGTTGTTTAAAAAAGGGGAAAGAGAAAAGAATAGGAATCTCTCCTTTTCCTCCTCCCCTCTACTTTTTGGATGTTTACTGGTAGTTAATTACAGATACTTAAATGTCGAGGAAAGATATCCGATGACATTGCATGTTGCTACTTTAGATGTCTCTAAAACTTCAATTTTCCTTTTCACAGATATCTCTATTTTTTCCAACAGGTTTTCTATTATTTGGATGAACTTGATGACTCGCTATCATATGCCCTCAGTGCTGGTCCGCGTTGGATTATTCATTTTCCTTCAAATTTTCAAAAACTTGTGTGTTTACTTTCTTGTGGTATCATATTATTGGATTAGAAATGTTTAATTAAAGTTTTAAACTTCCTAGTTTATTGACTCAATCTTTTCTCCTTATCTCTTCACCCAGCTAAAGCCATTGATGAATATGCTAGTCTTAGGACTACAGCAGCAGAGTCTAATGATGAAGAAGCAAAGATCGATCCTAGGCTGGAGAAGATTGTCGAGAGGATTCTTGATAAGTATGGAGGCTATCCATGGTTTTCCTTGTCTTAACCACAGATGTCCACTGTCTAATATTTTTTTATATTTAATTTTTTTAAGGTGTATCATGGATGGAAGATATCAACAAGCTATAGGCATGGCAATTGAATGCAGAAGATTGGATAAGATTGAGGAATGAATTATAAAGAGTGACAATGTTCATGCAACTCTATCATACTGTATTAGTGTCTCTCATTCCTATGTTAATCGTAAAGAATATCGACGGGAGGTAAAAATTATGTCATGCTCATTTAGTGTAGAATTGTTTTCTCCTTATCCTAGCTACTACCATGGTTTTATTTATATGGTTGTAGTACATCTTTTGTTTAGTATCACTGTATTGTGAATTTTCTTGCTACTTTTTGTGCATTTATGTTGTCGTGCTATTCATTTTGCTAGTCTACTGAAGTTTCGTGCAAATGTCAGCACAACACTGCTAAAGTAACATTTCTGTTATTGCAGTTTCCTCATTCAAGTGTCTTGTGCGTGTATTATCAATATTAATAAGAAGTGTCCCGTCTGTTTTTTTTTCCAAAAATAAGGCATATGAAATTGAAAGTAGAGAAAAGAGAACGTAAAAGTGATGGAAAAGGGTAGGAAATTAAAATAATTCTTCCTTTGGCTGGCTGATTACTTCCGGCTTGTTCTTTGAAAGTAAATCGGGTTCTCTGATTTTGGCACCTAACTTTTGGAGACTTCTGCCTATTTATGACTTAAAATGAGGGTAAATTACATAAACTCCCTTGTGGTATTTCGTGTTTGTGGGTTGCTCCTCTGTGCTTGATGCAACATAATGCCCCTATAGTTTTGATCCATTTCACATAACCCTTTGTATTAGTTTTCCATCCAAAATTTCACAGAAACTGACAATGTAACTTGGTACATGCATAGTTGTCAAATCGCGAATCGTTTACCCCCGAATCGCTAATTGTGAATCGAATCGGTCGAATCGGAACCAAATGATAAAAATGTAGTAAAACATACGTAAATCGGATTTAACACTATAGAATTGGTAATTAAGCATAATATGACAAAAAACTAATCGTTGCACATGATAATATACCAAAATATATCACAAAAAATAACCATAGCACATGTTCTCATTCATTTTAAGCTTAAAAATGTAAAAAACAAAAATATATCATAAAACAACCTATATATTAATTTAAAACATCCTACATATTAATTTAAAATAATAAAATAAATATTAAGATTAATTTAAAACAGTACAACTGTAAAACAAATACTTCCAAAAATTTTAAATCGCCTACCTACTAAGATTAACAATATTAATTTAAAATAGCCTACAAAATTACAACAATATTAATTTAAAACAGTAAACCATATTAATTTAAAAATATAAAAAAAATACTAAGATTAACCATAAAACAATATTAATTTAAAACAACAAAACAAATATACCTTAAAAGATTATATAACAAATACAAAGGTTTTATAACAAAATAAAAGCAAAAGATAGAAGACACTCAACCAAGAGAATAGACAAGAAAAGTCAGCTGATAATAACCGAGCCAAGAGAACATGTTTTTCTCTAAAACTCATTTTCTTAACGGTATCCTTTGTTGCTTGCTTCTTTTTAATTTGTTTTATTAAAACACACATATAGTTATAAGGTAAAAAAATCGCGAAAAAAAGTGAATCGGGCTTGAGTCGTGAATTGGATCCGAATTGTAAGATTTGAATCGTGAATCGCTGATTCAATCCGGTTTTTTAACCCTATACGACTCAACTCGATTCGAATCGTTTTATGTGAGAATCGAATCGAATCAAATTGTGTGATTCGAATCTCGAAGCATACGATTTTGACAACTATTATTTAGAAATATTCATATGGCATGTATGCCATGTGAATATTTCTAAATAATTTATAAATTAAACAAAAAGTAATTAATTGAACATGAAATGAAGTCAACTTTAAATTAAAAAACTCTCCCCACCACCACATAAGGCCGTAATCAAATTACAACATAATTTCACATTTAAATCTTAAAAGAATTCTTTACAAATTACGACCATATGGTAAATCAGAAAAAATGAACAACAAAAAGAATAAATGCATGTTTGTTCCTTGGTTAATGGTTCAACTTATTTGGAATCTAAACTTTGGAGGAATTATAAGGCGAAAGAAATTGAATAATTTGTAGTTGTGTTAAGATGGAACTTCATTATCCCAAGGGGCTAATGATGCTAAGAGATGGAAGCCGAGAGTGGAAGGGTGATCGTTTAATTCTTAATTCATGTTCTTACTAAATTCTCCTTCTTTGAATACCTTTGTACCACTTAAATTCATATGGACAAACGACATTCCTTCAAAAAGTGCAGGTGTTTTTGTGACAAATTTCTCATGGGAGAGTCAATGCTTGTGTTTGGATGCAAAAGAGATGCCCTTATTAGTGCCTCTCACTTTATTGTTGTATTATGTTACAAATCAGAGGAAGAATCAATCAGTTTTTTGATTCATTATTCCTTGAGGTTTCTTTGGCACAAGATGATGGTTCAATTCAAGATTGATGGGGATTTTCTGAGTATAGTAAAACTATTGTATTGGAGATGGTGAGGCATGGTCATAATAAGTTGCTTGTGGAGATGTATAGATATGGCGATGTTTTTGCTTGCTTTCATTGGGAGAATTTTTTAAGATCATAGCTGGGAGAAAGAAGAGTAGGAAGAAAGAAGCGGTTTGGATAGTTTGAAATTTATGCCCACCTCATGGGCCATTCATCCAATGCATTTGTAAATTTTCTGTTTTCAATGTTGATGTTGAGTTGGGCCGATGGCATTTTACAAGTTGAGATCTTTGTATAGTTAGTCAGTGGTACAAAAAAAATCATTCTCAAGAGAAAAAATTCTATAAAATTTGTTCCTTTCCTCAATGAGGTTACATTATTAGGGGAAAGAGAAGAGGAAGGTTCTAGAGCTAGATAGCCTAGTTATATTGGGAATATTTAGTGGATGAAACTAAGGTAGTGATTAATACTAGATTGTAATTGAAGAGAAAAACTCTAGAAACAAGAGGGTTTATAATAGGTAAAATTAAAACTGAACATGTAGACTGCAATATTAGTAATAATTGGAGGGCAAATGGAGATGTGGCGGAGCTTGAGGGTCAAGAGATGCGTAGAAATGATCATTTTCGTTATTTATGATCGATTATTCAAAAAGATGGAGATATTAGTGATGATGTTACTCATAGGATTAAGAAGGTTGAGTTAAGTGGAGAAGGGCTATTGGCTTATTGTGTTGGTGTATACATTTGAAGTTAAAGGGGAATTTTATAGGACGGCTATATGGGACGGAGTATTGGGCAACCAAAAAACAAAATGTGTAGAAAATGAGTGTGACGGAGATGCAAATGTTAAGGTTGATTTGTGGTAAAACTCGAAAGGATAAAATTAGAAATGAACAAATTCGTAAAATGATAAAAGTAGCAGCTCCTATACAAGATAAATTGCTATAAAATCATCTTAGATGGTTTCAACACGTAAAACTTAGACAAATGGATGCCCCCCGTAAGTGTGACACCCCATAAATTACATATTTAGGTTGATCAATCCTAAATACCCAATTTACGAGAAAAATAATTAATGTCATTCTCAGCAAGTAGAATAACATAAGAGAGCAATATTAATGGATAAACTAAAACCATATGAATAGGATAATAATAAAAAACATGAATAACACTGTACAACTCAAATATCATTACAACCACCCCCAAGTATAATATGATTGTCAGAATATAGTACAAGTTTATGAATAAATGAAACTACACTACTGGTGACAAGTATATAATCCTATAGTATTGAACCGAGAGATCTATATATGGCTTAACTCCCTTGTTGTGATCAAAGCTCCCGCTATAGAACTTGGAAATATTTGTCAACGAAAGAGGGTTGAAACTCTCGTAAGAAATCTTCTATATAACCCAAAATGAAAAGAATAGAGTACAGTTGAGAAATGCGACCCTTAAGAAACATAAATATGGGACTAAAAAATATAAGCAACGACCTCAGAACAATATGAAGTTATTTTAGATCTAAGAAAGTAAAACACAGTTCCTAAGGTAATATCTCAACACCTTCGCTAAAAATTATTCTTTA
Source organism: Sambucus nigra (assembly GCA_949130495.1). Lineage (NCBI taxonomy): Eukaryota > Viridiplantae > Streptophyta > Magnoliopsida > Dipsacales > Adoxaceae > Sambucus > Sambucus nigra. The sequence continues at coordinate 656,816,920 of OX422213.1, read as the reverse complement.
GGACCAGATACAAAGAATACTTATTAACAAGGACCCTATTCTCAATAGGAGCTAGTAGATCTATCACGATTCGCTATTACCTGAACATCATAAACCTACTTCCACACCTTCCAAGACATCTAGCCCTGGCGGCCACTACTAAGATCCGATACTTTGATATCATAACATCACGCAATCTCCAAACTCCTAACCTTTACTAAACTTTATGTGTGGGATATCTCATAATGAAATCCAAAAAAAAAATCCTCTCGATACACTTATGTCTAGATCAACTAGTCATCGAGAGCTAAGGGTTACTAAAGCCCAACCTCAATTACCTCGATACCATATATTACCCATTTCTTAAAGAACTAACAGTAGTCAGCCTATCCTTCTACACCTTAGGGAGTCTTAACCGTAACCCCCATCCAAATACTACATATATTACTTAGTAGTTTCACCTATACAGTTATAACCTTTCACAATTTTTTATTTGATATCTGTAATACCCCGTATTTTTATGCTATATTAATTTGGGGGAAATTAATTATGTTATAATTATTAACGTGACGAGAGTTAGTAATTATATAAAATTGTCGAATATTATTAATGAGCATAGTAATATATGATATGGGTTATATTATAAGTCACGAGTGAATGAAATAACAATTTTGAGAATTTTAGTCGGGACGCGCCCGTGTCGCGTTGGGACTAATTATTGAGATATAAAGTGAATATTTTATAAGTTGTTCGTATGGTCGTTTTGAGTGCGCCAACGCGTCCGGAAGGGTTGAGTTAGTCAGAAAAGTGTACCCGGGGGTTTGGTTCGGGTCTCGGGGTGTTTTTAGACTTAATTAGTGACCCGGGAGGGCATTTTGGTCATTTTACAAAATAGGGTAATTAAACCCACGAATTTTAGCCATCCTTAGCAGCCATTTAAGTCAGCCTTTTAGGTTTAGAACATTCAGAACCCTAGAACGGCCATTGGAGTAGAGAGGAGAGAGCTCTCAAGGAGGATTCAAGGCCAAAACACCACCATTTGCACCACCGTCACCACCAACGCGTAGATCGCGAGGAGGAGAACGCAACCACACCTATATCAGCAGGAAACCAGACCTCTGAAATCCCAGGCAAGTGTTTAACTTGCGTATTTTCGTTGGTGCAATATTCATATTAGTGTAGGAATGATTAGGAGTGTAATCAATGGAAGAAAACCCCAAATTTTGATAGGAATTTGCATGTAGAAAACATTATAACCATATTCTGGAAATAGTATGTGAAGTAGATGATTAACCCATGAATTTTTGATGTTATGTTAGAAGGAAATTCTGGAGAAAACTGATTAGAACAAAAGTTAATAAAACATTAGGGTTCTTGATGTTTAAATGAGATTTTGGGTTGTTTAATCATGTTTAATGATGGATATACGCATGCTTAACGTTAAAAACATCTGGAAATATGTGATTATGTTTGTAGTAGGAGTTTTGGGACGATTAGTGTTGGAAAATATTGATTTGGGTGAAGAATTTTGGTAAAACCCGTAACTGCACTTCTGTAGGATTTCGCAGACCTGCTTGATCGATCGATCGAGCCTAGAGCTTCGATCGATCGAAGGTTCGATCGATCGAGCCCCAGACCTCGATCGATCGACCCCTCCTGGCAGACTCTTATTTTCCTCTTGTTGAATTAATTGAACATGATTCATCGTGAAATAATTTTTGGGCTTTATGAATAAAATATTTTGGGATATAGGAGAGACCAGTAGGGCATATGATTTAGTGTTGAGAACTCTATTATGAGACGATAATTGTATCTTAGGGACAATTATTTATAGGACGAGGAAACTACGTAATTCAAGTGAGAGATTACGAAAAATACTTACGATAGTGAATAGACGTTTACCTACTGATTTTGCTACTTGGATGGATAGAATCCAAGAGTGTCACGTAACTAGTGAGAAAACCCTTCGAGTTAAGGCTAGAGACGAAACCTTATACGTAATCATAATAATGGGAAATTAAGGATAAATGTTGTGACTATGGGTTAAGAGAGGAACCTATATTAATATGATGAAATGGGTATATTTATATGATTGTGTGTACACATATTATATACATGTGAAAAACGTACCCGCGCTACTTGCTATCCCTGAGGTTACCGCGCTGGGACGATCTTATCCTGTGTTGCTTTATGGGGGATATTGATTCGTACCCTAGAAGTTAGAGATCCTAGGTACGGGCTATCAGATTGATAGTCGGACGGTCCTAAGAGACGTGTGGGTATGTACTGACCTCATGGACTTGGAATCTATGCTTCGCCTCAACGTTGTTTTGTATATGTTAATACAGTTCGAGAGTGATTCCGAACTTGTATTTCCCTTTGTGTGAACGATACGGGGATTGGATAGCAGAGTATGCCCGCACCATAGTTTAGTTGGGGTGCTGTTATATACATATATTATACGAGTAGTTAATATATATATGAGGTTATAAACTTTAAACTGCCTACTGTGATTTGATAAGTAGAACATGGTTGTTGACTCAAATTATTAAATACTTGTTTTGTGAAAGTATGAGAAGACACTGGGAAACTTTATAATTTAATGAATCTAAAACGAGAGTAGTGCTACAAATTGAAAGTACCTTTTAAAAACATTGTCATCATTCGGTTTTGAAAACTTATGAGTAAGTTAAGATAAACTAAATTATTCGGGAAGGCTAGTACGATAGGCGTGCACATTAGAAGAGAGGTGATAATTTCTCAAGAGAGTGTCGAACTAATATGATTTGCATTGGCGTGTATCAATTTAAATACTTGTTTAACGTATTTTAAAATCAAACACACTTTCGGGCTCTGACCCGTTTCTTTTCTTCTCTCTCTCTCTTGTATATATATGTGTATATTTTCAGGTGCCCAGCCACAGGGGCATCTTACTTAGGATCCCTTGAGAAGAACGAGCTGCAGCTTAGGTGGGAGTTGCAGGTCACTTGAGTAGACGACTTCTGTTATTGACTCCACTCCTATTATTCTCATTTATTGGGCACGTGTCGCCCTTTTCATCATTTCATTTGTTGTTGGGATTTTGTATTTCTTTTATTTCCAGTATTATTCTATGGGATTTATTCAGGATGGGTTTGTGGTTTTAGTTCCATTTGTTGACATTCGATTGACGAATGTATTATGTTATTTGGTTTATTGTGGTGTGATTCTTTATTGTAGAAATGTTGTTTTAAATTAAAATAAATCTTTTTCTTTAATTAAAATTTGGAAAGTTTTGTATGGAAAATGTTTTGACACTTAGCTTAATTATTTAGGGTGTTAAATCGGAAAATTATTTTTATCGACAGTGATGCTGAGAATGAACCAACTGTTTACCTTGATTTAATTTAATAAAGGAGTGATCGCCCGGTATTTAATTAGGCGGGGTGTCACAGGTGGTATCAGAGCATCAGGTTCTAGTGTCCTTAGGATCTGTACGGCTTATTTCGCTTTCAGCTCAACGTTTTTGCTATAGAACCCTATTTTTAGGATTGTTGTATTCCTGCTTTTACGTTTAAGTCTTCAGCTATTTGAGATTCGATGATAACTGTAGACTGATAAATTTTGTTCACGTTCCAGATGCCTCCGAGACGTGCTCCGAGAGATAGGCGTGCCCAGGCCGAGCAGCCAGCAGCTCCGGCACAGGCACAATGAATGCTAATGAAGTAGCCGCCATAGTTGCTCAGGCGGTGAATGCCGCGATAGCAGTGATTCAGCAGGCTCCACCCCAGGTTCAGGCAGTGGCGCCAGTACCAGCACAGCTTCCATCTGCATGGGAGAGGGTTCGGGATGCTTTTCAGAAAGCACATCCCCCTGAGTTTTCGGGTAGCTCTGATATTGTCACGGTTAGCCAATGGAAGAAAGACATCCAGCAGCATCTTCGCATGTATGAGTGCACCGAGGTACAAAAGCAGTTATTGGCTTCTTTTAAGCTGGTGGGAGCCGCGTTGCAGTGGTGGGAGTCCACTACTACTTTGGAGGAGAGGGACACGATCCCTATTCAGATGTTCTGGGAGCGGTTTGACCGCAAGTACTTTCCACCTGCAGTGCAGACTGAGATGAGGCGGAAACTACTAAATATGAAGCAAGATAATCTTACTGTAGCAGAGTATGAGGAGGAGTTCACGAGACTTCTCACCATTGTGCCAGATGAGGCACCTACTGAGAGCAAGAAGATTTTGTTGTTTGTCGACGGGTTAGCTTGGAGGATCCGTCAGCACCTTATTGGGAACTTATCCTTGAGTACGTTCACCGATGTACTCAATGCAGTGTTACTACATTGCTAGGATCACCGCTTCCATCTTCAAGGAAGCAAGAGAGCAGGAGAGTCCAGCCAGCAGGGCAAGACCGGGGGTAACGGTGCCGGTGGGGCACCATCTCATGGACAGACTCGTCAACACGAGCAGAGTTCCCATCAGGGGGACCCTGCTAAGTGATTCCGTTCGGGTGATCCCAGGAAGGGAAATGGGGGTTATAGGCAGGGCCAGCAGGGCCAGCCTAATCAGCAGGGTCAGCACCGACAGCAGGGTCGACAGCAGGGCCAACAGCGTGCACATCAGGGCCAACAGGGCCAATGGCGTGGAGGTAACGACCAGCAGGGCCGTGGTCAGCAGGGACAGAGGGGAGGTAATTTCAGAGGCCGGTGTTTTGTGCGCGGCAAGCACGGCCATAAGCGTCAGGATTACCCAGAAGGCGATAGGGCCCCACAGCAGCAGGGAGCCCGTAATGAGCCACAGAGGCCACTTTTTCCACCTGCCCTTCCAGCGCCAGCCCTACCAGCCATCCCAACAGCTCCAGTGCAGCAGGGGCAGTTACAGCATGGAAGTGTCTATAACGTCCACCAGGCAGCAGCTCCACAGGCACCACCCGCGATTGAGGGTACGTTTCCTATCCATGGTACTATGGGTCGGGTTTTATTTGATACGGGGGCAACGCATTGTTTTATAGCTACGCATTTTGCGAAGGCCTTGGGGTTGTTAGCCACAGCAGAGAGCACAGTGACGTGTGTCGACTCACCACTGGGGAGTGGGTCACTTATATTCTTTATATGCCGGGGAGTAGGGGTAGAGATTGGTAGCTTGGTATTACCTGCAGACATGCTAGTCTTAGACATGCACGAGCATGATGTGATTATTGGTATGGATTGGCTCGCATCTTATAGAGCCATGATTGATTGCTTCGGTGGGAGCATTGTTTTTGCCATTCCGGGGCAAGAGATGTTTGTAGTGGCGATGCCTCGCCCAGAGGGAGGATCGACCGCTCATTTATATTACATAGAGGAGGATACCTCTAAGGAGGTTGTGATCCCTTTGGATTCGATCCCAGTTGTTAGGGAATATTCCGATGTGTTTCAGGAAATACCAGGCCTACCCCCCAGTCGAGAGATAGACTTTGTTATAGACTTATTGCCAGATACGAGACCTATAGCACGCGCACCATACCTTATGGATCCGACAGAGATGCGAGAGCTACGAGATCAGATCGAGCAGCTGTTAGGTTAGGGCTTCATTCGCAGAAGTACCTCACCTTGGGGCACTCCAGTTTTGTTTGTGAAGAAGAGAGATGGTTCACTGAGGTTGTGTGTGGACTACCGGGAATTGAACAAGGTCACGATACAGAATAAGTATCCGTTGCCTCGAATCGATGATCTGTTCGACCAGTTGAGGGGAGCGAATTTATTTTCGAAGATAGATCTGAGGTCGGGGTACCATCAGCTACGTATTAGGGAGCAGGATGTTTCAAAGACTGCATTCTTGACGAGATATGGGTCTTACGAGTTTAGAGTGATGCCGTTTGGCCTCACTAATGCTCCAGCCGTATTCATGGAATTAATGAATCGAGTGTTCAGAGAGTTCTTGGATCAGTTTGTCATTATCTTTATAGATGACATCCTGATATATTCCCATTCCGAGGAGGAGCATGCCGAGCACTTGAGGCAGGTTCTTCAAACTCTGCGAGAGCATCAGTTGTATGCTAAGTACGAGAAGTGTGGATTCTGGTTGCGAGAGGTACAGTTCTTGGGCCATGTTGTTTTTGAGCAAGGGATAGCAGTTGACCCGAGTAAGGTATCAGCAGTGAGGGAGTGGGGACAGCCCACGACACCGACAGAGGTACGTAGTTTCTTGGGGTTAGCTGGATACTACAGGAGATTTATTCGGGGATTCTCCAAGATAGCGGGTCCGTTGACGAATTTGACTCGCAAAGGGGGTACCGTATGTTTGGGATGATGCTTGTTAATTAGCTTTCGACGAGCTGAAAGACAAGCTTACTTCAGCACCAGTCCTTGCCTTACCGAAACCGGGTGTAGAGTACCTAGTTTACACTGATGCGTCTTTACGGGGACTTGGAGGAGTACTCCAGCAGGAGGAGAAGGCTATAGCTTTTGCTTCCCGCAAGCTTAAGCCACATGAGAAGAATTACCCCACCCACGACCTGGAGTTAGCAGCGGTTGTATTTGCATTGAGGATATGGAGACACTATCTATTGGGAGAGAAATTCCGTCTGTTCACAGACCATAAGTCACTGCAGTACCTGTTCACTCAGCGAGAGCTGAATATGCGTCAGCGCAGGTGGTTAGAGTTTGTGAAAGACTACCAGTTTGATATACAGTATCATCCGGGGAAGGCCAACGTAGTTGCTGATGCGTTGAGCCGTAGACCGGTAGAAGATGTAGCAGACATCTGGAAAGCAAAGTGGAAAGAGCTGGGTCACCAAGACGCCGTAGCACGTTCTTTCATATCCGTGATGTCAGTCACACCCGAGATTGTTACGAGGGTGATACAGGCGTAGACCACAGATCCGTTTTTCCAGGAGCAGATTGTGCGACTTCTAGCCAAGGGTGCTGAGTCCTATTCTGTTAGTTCTGATGGAGGTTTGCGGTTTAATGGGAGATTGGTGGTTCCAGAAGGAGCAGAGTTACGTCATGAAGTGATGACTCATTCTCATGGGTCCCGATGTGCAGTGCATCCGGGAGGCGATAAGATGTACTAGGATATGAGGTGACAATACTGGTGGAGCGGGATGAAGAAGGACATTGCTGAGTTTGTGGCCAAGTGTTCTACCTGCCAGCTGGTTAAGGTGGACCACCAGAAACCGTCAGGATTACTTCAGCCATTGGAAGTACCCGCGTGGAAGTGGGAGAGTATTTCCATGGACTTCATTACAGGGTTTCCTACATCACAGAGGGGCCATGATTCTATCTGGGTGATTGTAGACCGTCTGACCAAGGTGGATCATTTTCTACAGGTGCGGACAGATTATACCACGGGTCAGTATGCTCAGTTGTTCATCGCTGAGATTGTCAGATTACACGGGGTGCCCCTGAATATTGTGTCCGATAGAGACAAGATTTTCGTGTCGCATTTTTGGGAAAGCTTTCAGGAGGCTATGGGTACTGAGTTGAGGTTGAGTTCAGCTTATCACCCACAGACAGATGGGCAGACAGAGCGTACTAATCAGATGTTAGAGGATATTCTACGCATGTGTGTTCTCGATTTTGGAGGAGGTTGGGAGCCACACCTTCCACTGGTAGAGTTTGCTTATAATAACTCTTATCAGTTCACGATTGGTATGGCTCCATTTGAGGCTTTATATGGCAGGCCTTGTCGTTCCCCAACTTGTTGGCTTGAGGTGGGGGATGACAAGTTGCTAGGACCAGAGGTGATTCAGGAGACCTCCGCGAGAATTGAGATGATCAGGGGTCGCATTCGAGTAGCCCAGGACAGACAGAAGAGCTATGCCGATGCGAAACGGTTCTTCAGGGAGTTTAATGTGGGGGACCAAGTGTTACTGCGTGTGTCTCCCATGAAAGGAGTGATGAGGTTCGGTAAGAAGGGAAAGTTGGCTCCGAGGTACGTGGGACCATTTCCCATCATAGAGAGGATTGGGCCAGTTGCATACAGATTGGGACTGCCGGAACATTTACATCGCATTCACGATGTATTTCACATCTCGTCGTTGAGACGATACCTTCGAGATGATATGGCCCATACTCGCATCGCGATAGAGGAGATCGACTTACAGCCTGATAGCTCCTACGAGGAGAGACCGGTGGCTATCCTAGACTATAGTGAGAGGAGATTGAGGTCGAAGATAGTTCCACTTGTGCGGGTCCAGTGGGAACACCATAATGTGGAGGAATCCACTTGGGAGCGTGAGGCAGATATGCGCGAGAGATATCCAGATTTGTTCTTATCAGGTATGCCTTATTTTCTGAATTTCGGGACGAAATTCCGTTATTAGGGTGGAAGTATGTAATACCCCGTATTTTTATGCTATATTAATTTGGGGGAAATTAATTATGTTATAATTATTAACGTGACGAGAGTTAGTAATTATATAAAATTGTCGAATATTACTAATGAGCATAGTAATATATGATATGGGTTATATTATAAGTCACGAGTGAATGAAATAACAATTTTGAGAATTTTAGTCGGGACGCGCCCGTGTCGCTTCGGGACTAATTATTGAGATATAAAAGTGAATATTTTATGAGTTGTTCGTATGGTCGTTTTGAGTGCGCCAACGCGTCCGGAAGGGTTGAGTTAGTCAGAAAAGTGTACCCGGGGGTTTGGTTCGGGTCTCGGGGTGTTTTTAGACTTAATTAGTGACCCGGGAGGGCATTTTGGTCATTTTACAAAATAAGGTAATTAAACCCACAAATTTCAGCCATCCTTAGCAGCCATTTAAGTCATCCTTTTAGGGTTAGAACATTCAGAACCCTAGAACGGCCATTGGAGTAGAGAGGAGAGAGATCTCAAGGAGGATTCAAGGCCAAAACACCACCATTTGCACCACCGTCACCACCAACGAGTAGATCGCGAGGAGGAGATCGCAACCACACCTATATCAGCAGGAAACCAGACCTCTGAAATCCCAGGCAAGTGTTTAACTTGCGTATTTTCGTTGGTGCAATATTCATATTAGTGTAGGAATGATTAGGAGTGTAATCAATGGAAGAAAACCCCAAATTTTGATAGGAATTTGCATGTAGAAAACATTATAACCATATTCTGGAAATAGTATGTGAAGTAGATGATTAACCCACGAATTTTTGATGTTATGTTAGAAGGAAATTCTGGAGAAAACTGATTAGAACAAAAGTTAAGAAAACATTAGGGTTCTTGATGTTTAAATGAGATTTTGGGTTGTTTAATCATGTTTAATGATGGATATACGCATGCTTAACGTTAAAAACATCTGGAAATATGTGATTATGTTTGTAGTAGGAGTTTTGGGACGATTAGTGTTGGAAAATATTGATTTGGGTGAAGAATTTTGGTAAAACCCGTAACTGCACTTCTGCAGGATTTCGAAGACCTGCTTGATCGATCGATCGAGCCTAGAGCTTCGATCGATCGAAGGTTCGATCGATCGAGCCCCAGACCTCGATCGATCGACCCCTCCTAGCAGACTCTTATTTTGCCCTTGTTGAATTAATTGAACATGATTCATCGTGAAATAATTTTTGGGCTTTATGGATAAAATATTTTGGGATATAGGAGAGACCAGTAGGGCATATGATTAAGTGTTGAGAACTTTATTATGAGACGATAATTGTATCTTAGGGACAATTATTTATAGGACGGGGAAACTTCGTAATTCAAGTGAGAAATTATTTTGGGTGAAGAATTTTGGTAAAACCCGTAACTGCACTTTTGCAGGATTTCGCAGACCTGCTTGATCGATCGATCGAGCCTAGAGCTTTGATCGATCGAAGGTTCGATCGATCGAGCCCCAAACCTCGATCGATCGACCCCTCCTGGCAGACTCTTATTTTCCCCTTGTTGAATTAATTGAACATGATTCATCGTGAAATAATTTTTGGGGTTAAGGCTAGAGACGAAACCTTATACGTAATCATAATAATGGGAAATTAAGGATAAATGTTGTGACTATGGGTTAAGAGAGGAACCTATTTTAATATGATGAAATGGGTATATTTATATGATTGTGTGTACATATATTATATACATGTGAAAAACGTACCCGCGCTACTTGCTATCCCTGAGGTTACCGCGCTAGGACGATCTTATCCTGTGTTGCTTTATGGGGGATATTGATTCGTACCCTAGAAGTTAGAGATCCTAGGTACGGGCTATCAGATTGATAGTCGGACGGTCCTAAGAGACGTGTGGGTATGTACTGACCTCATGGACTTGGAATCTATGCTTCGCCTCAACGTTGTTTTGTATATGTTAATACAGTTCGAGAGTGATTCCGAACTTGTATTTCCCTTTGTGTGAACGATACGGGGATTGGATAGCAGAGTATGCCCGCACCATAGTTTAGTTGGGGTGCTGTTATATACATATATTATACGAGTAGTTAATATATATATGAGGTTATAAACTTTAAACTGCCTACTGTGATTTGATAAGTAGAACATGGTTGTTGACTCAAATTATTAAATACTTGTTTTGTGAAAGTATGAGAAGACACTGGGAAACTTTATAATTTAATGAATCTAAAACGAGAGTAGTGCTACAAATTGAAAGTACCTTTTAAAAACATTGTCATCATTCGGTTTTGAAAACTTATGAGTAAGTTAAGATAAACTAAATTATTCGGGAAGGTTAGTACGATAGGCGTGCACATTAGAAGAGAGGTGAGAATTTCTCAAGAGAGTGTCGAACTAATATGATTTGCATTGGCCTGTATCAATTTAAATACTTGCTTAACGTATTTTAAAATCAAACACACTTTCGGGCTCTGACCCGTTTCTTTTCCTCTCTCTCTCTCTTGTATATATATATGTATATTTTCAGGTGCCCAGCCACAGGGACGTCTTGCTTAGGATCCCTTGAGAAGAACGAGCTGCAGCTTAGGTGGGAGTTGCAAGTCACTTGAGTAGACGGCTTCTGTTATTGACTCCACTCCTATTATTCTCATTTATTGGGCACGTGTCGCCCTTTTCATCATTTCATTTGTTGTTGGGATTTTGTATTTCTTTTATTTCCAGTATTGTTCTATGGGATTTATTCAGGATGGGTTTGTGATTTTAGTTCAATTTGTTGACACTCGATTGACGAATGTATTATGTTATTTGGTTTATTGTGGTGTGATTCTTTATTGTAGAAATGTTGTTTTAAATTAAAATAAATCTTTTTCTTTAATTAAAATTTGGAAAGTTTTGTATGGAAAATGTTTTGACACTTAGCTTAATTATTTAGGGTGTTAAATCGGAAAATTATTTTTATCGACAGTGATGCTGAGAATGAACCAACTGTTTACCTTGATTTAATTTAATAAAGGAGTGATCGCCCGGTATTTAATTAGGCGGGGTGTCACAATATCACAATTTAAAGGATATAGTACTAGCCCTAGCTATACCAGTCATGGAACCCTCTTATGTAGTTATTTCACATTTTATCTTTTCTTACAATACACCATTGTAACTTAAGGCATTAAACGATTTCATTGTGTTAGATTACTTTAGGTATCTCAATTTCCTTAATAATCACATAGATAAGAATCACATGAAATAATCATGCATGCTATGTGAGGCATCCCAACATCCCACACAACAAATGATCATCTCAACAGCTCACATATATTATATAGGCCTCACTCACGGCTCATACAATATATATAGGGTATCCTGACGACCCTTAATCATCGAGAATTCACACATCTCACATATATTATGTAGAGCTTACTCATATCAATGCATAATGTATATTATGTAAAGCTTACTCGCATCACTACATAGTATATAAAACATATCCTGACAGTCATAAAAAACATATATAATATGTAGAACTTACTCGCATCAATACATAAAGTATATTATTGAGAGCGTCCCCATGCATTAATATATAGTATATACACACAACCCTAGAATAAACATATCACAAATACGAATTCATGTACTTGCCAATTATTTTTTATACAAGTTTTCACATTAGTCTCGTTAGGTGTAATTTTTAATTATTAAAGAATTCTTGAATATTCTCTACATGTAATCAAATTTCTAATTTAGATTATCAATCATTTCTAGTCTCAAACCCCAATTTGAATTAATTGTTGATTAATAATTACGAATCCCCTTTATGGATTTATAAAAGTTTTTACATTAATCTCATTAAACATAGTATTTACCCACATTAAAATATTCCCAAACCATTTGTTAAACAATACCCATCTCATGATTAATAGTGCCAATAATTTTAGTCTTAAACCCCCAATTTTAAACTAAATTATTGATTAAATACATGTAAGATTCTCATTGGATCATCCCAGAATCAACTCGAACCCAAACCATGACCGAACCAACCTTGACAAAGTGCCAGGGTTGGCCATATTCGGCTCAAGACCGGCTAGATCCAGTTCTGGTACATGCCTAACATCAACCTCATATTGTTACAAGTCTTATTCCATTTCCAACCAAATTCGATTCCAACTAATGTGTATTTGTTCCAGAGGGTATATTCATTGTTTACTAATTCAAATCTAACATTTTTATGAATTAAAATTATGAATTATCAAATTCCACCAACATTTATCAAACTAAACGCAAGGACAAGAGGGGCTTTGTGAACCCTAATTCATGGATTTTCGCATCTAACTTTGGATTTTTGATTTGAATAGCATAAAATCATAAGGGATTCAATCCATATATATTATTTGAACATGTACTAATTACCAATTTCATCATCTCTATGATTCTATAAAAATCAATTACAACACGTGAATTGTCAAGAACCTGATTCTACACAATTATAATATGAGTTCAATTTCATGAGATTCATAATTTACTTATGAAATTCTTACATTTTTATGTTGTTAAAAATCAAATTTATAGTAAGATGAGGTGTGAACCATAATCAATTTTCAAAATCAATAAGCAAAAAATCCAATCCCAACATTAGATTACAACAAGTCTAATGCATCCCAATTACCCAATGTTTAATACAAAAACCCTAGCTTACCTAATTCCCTCGAATGTTACATCAATTCTCAACCAACTAACACAATCTAACATGAATTCATAATTCAAGCATGATTCCCAATCAGATAATAAAATCTATTCATATCTACCCCAATTAACAATATTAATTCCTAAATCCAGTAATTTTACTCCACAAGTATAATTCCCAACATAGCAACAAGTAAACTTCATTTAAAAAATTAGATTTTTATTATCCTAAATTCTTACTTTATTTAATTAAATAATTTACTTGAGTTCGAATATGCACTAATCTAATTAAATGGACTAAATAGAATAAATTTTTCCATAGCTTGTATTAAACCTAATTTGGTATAGTTTGTACTAATTCCTCAATTGTGTGACAACTCGCCTAATAAAATACCGGGTGATCAGTCCTATATCAAATTAAACAGGAATCTCATCCGGTTCATTCTTAGCATCAGTGTTGAAAACTTTTTAAAACTTACTAACCACCTAGTATTCAAAAGACATGGTGCCAAATTTTATCTTTTTATTTAACATCCCAACAATAACATGCGAAAGAATGTACAACTAACCATTCACACAAATACTGAAATGAACGATACTAGACAGGAATAAATATAATCCTTGCCGAGACAACGATCGGCTACAAATCAAATAATGAAAATAAACCAGAAGAGGAATAACTGAATACATCATCCAACTGAAATAAAGTGGAGCAACTAGGGCGATATGCCCAAATGTAACACTGACTGCATCTTACTCTAGAAATGAAATGACTGAAGCGGCTAAGTCAAAGTCCCGTAACATCCACATGTGTCGTAACTGTGTAAACCTGGAATAGAACAATTCTGGCGTCCATGTGGCTGGACACCTAAAAGGTTTTAAAAATATTTTATATCAAGGGTTAGAACCCAAAACATTTTGAAAATATTTAGCAAGTGAATTTAAATGCAAGTATGCTCTCCATATTTAAGTTAGTGTCGTACACTCTCTTGACGACACCTCTCCCCTCCACTAATGTGCACGCCTAACATTCTATATGTGACCCACCTAGCTAACCACCCCTTAACTAGTCTTGTCAGATACATTCCACGATTCCCCAGTACTCTAACCCTAGTGAGTTTAGTATGCTTTATAAGTTATTAATCTCATTAACTTATTTAAGTCATTTCTCACTTAATGTTATATGAAATTCTACCGAATTATACCACTTATGTAATTCACATTACGTATGAGTTATAAGTTATTATGCACACTAACTTATTAAATCAATTTCCATTCAATACTATATAACTGTTTCACAAGTTATATTAATTATACAATTCTCATTCCGTATCATCCCATATATAATCATACCATATATACGTATTAATCCTACAACATTCACGTATACATGTCGTAGATATATATTATCCTCCGAGTAGGCACTCATCGGGTGTTCTGTAGATGCTATCATAAACGAGGATTCTCATCCACCCGAAACCCTGATACGGTTAGCTCCCCGTTTCAGAAAATAAACAAACGTTGTGGAGGCGGCCATAGTTTCCCACGGTAGTGAGTTCGAATTAAACACCATTCGTCTCACTCCTGAACCCGAATGCTATGACCTGGGGATTAAACTCGCCCTGCACCTCAAGTCAGGGGATTCACCCACATCGCGCAACCTCCCTTGATAGTACTAGAATATGTATTCTTTACTATAAATATTGTTCACACAAATATTTATAAATCATATATATATATATATATATATATATATATATCCAGGCTACCGGTGTACTATACTCATACACAAGCCTAAAACTGGTAAGTCTATGGTCCGACTTAATTTCCATTAATTATACACTAATCAATTTATCATTATTTTGGTGTCACCCTACCAATTATGCCCGGACTCTCTCTCTCGGCCCGAATTCAATATTCCCAATTCAATGTTCAATTTCATCCAATTAAGTTTCCCCCACTTAATAAGGTTTCAATCACTCAATCATAAACCTTAATCTCTCCAATTTAATTAATCCTCTAATTAATCCAAGGGTAATTAGTCACACCTATCAATCTAGGCGATATCCAACGGAATAACAACTAAAAAATATTTCTTAAAATTTACCCCATGAATCTGCCTAGATTTTTAAAATGCCGTTTTGGGGAATTTTGGAGTCGTTTTTGTTGAAAACATATCAGAGAACGAAAGTTAGAAAACGCGATTTTCTACAATACATCGTGGACAAAATCGCCATTCGAATAGTAAATACCTCAATTCTCTACAGATTTCTGCATTAAAACGCTCCCAAATTCATCCTAATCCCATACTTGTATCATATTCAATCTACCTCTAACAATTTTATCAATTAGGACATCAATTTCATTAAATCTTAACCCCTCTACAGATCTACAACTTCAAATCAAAGAAATACCCAATTTCTAATGAACACAACCCTAACATTTTAATTGATTCTCACCTCCTTTAATATGAATAAGTAAATACAATTTAACAATTTGCAAAGTAAACCACTTGCCTCAATTTGTAGATCATATTCTTTGGATGAGAATGTTGGATTGAATGCAAGGATCTCCTCTTGTTCTTGAAGCTATCTCCCAAAATTCCCAACTTGTCTTCTAATGGGTTTCCTCTTATTCTCATCTTAATTTTATTCTTCTAAAATGACTTTAAGTTGCCTCACCCTTACACACTTAGGGTTAAAAACTCAATTCCCATTTTTTGGGTCTATGGGCCTCCTAAAAAGGGCCCAAACTCTTTATTTGGAGCTCAATTATGTCTAATTAAGTCTCGAGACCCAATATATCCATATGGCCACTCATTTCCAACTATTTTGACCCATCCAGATTCAACTGTGCACTCCAAATTTCCATACAAATTAATTTATAACATCTTCCAACTTTAAGGCATAAAAAAGGCGACATAAAATTGTCCAAAATATTTAATCCTCAATTTTGCCAAATTAATAAATTCCTCAAATTTACAAATTCACTAATCATGGATTTAGTTTTTCTAGATAAAATAAATTCTTTTTCTCCAAATATTTTATTTAATTAAAGGTCCTTGAATTTACGGGGTGTTACAAATTGCTCTTGAACTCTTCCCAATCTTCCTCTTTAAATCACTTCCTCAGTCTTTCTCTTGTCAATCCTTGCCTCTTCCTTTCCTAATTATGACCCTTTAGTTTGAAGTATAAGTTTAGGGTTTATTGTTAAGTTTAGCATAACCTCCTATTTAAATGTTAATTCACGTAACTCTCATTAAACTATATTTTTAATACGCTTATGGACCTTAAAACCAATTCTAAACTCATCCAAACTTACCCAAATAGGTTTCCCAACCCGTGGGTACACTTTCCCATTGTTTTTGCCTCATTTGGGTTTCTAAAAAACGCAATAAATGATACCCAAAAGTTACAACTCAAAACATAATATAATTTACTTCGTACACTAAGTTTCATACTTTAACACGAAAATTATCCAATTAACTTTCATAAAAATCATTCAATTTGATTTATTAAAAAGTTCGATTAAAATTATTACGAAAATGATCCCATTTAGGTTATTAAAATTTCAATTTAACCAATTATTCAAAATTTTCACATAAATTTTGTTATTTAAATTTTCGGGTCACTACATTCTTCTCCCCTACAAAATGAATTTCATTCTCGAAATTCAGCCACTATGTTGAACGAGTGACGAATCTAGGTATCACCACACAAAAATGCTGTAGCTCAATAATCTAAGGTTGCGTAAGCCCAATAATTAGCAACCCACTATGCTATTGCTAGTCCCCCCACATAAGCTAACAAATATTAACAACTCGAAAAATTCGAGTTGCCACTTTACCTAAACTATAAACTAAAAACCTCAATAACGTAAACCGAACACTTAATTTTTCAAAAGTTTAATAATAAGTCTATAATAAATGAAATAAATTAGATTTTCACACCAAATTTAATGTTTTTAAATACTACAAAATTTACAATTTCATCTCCTCAATAATTACATACACCATTCCCTCAATAAAAAAACCAGAAAAGTCTAGCTTTAAAATAATATTACAAGAATATCTTGTCATGAGTCCTCTAAAAATCTTTCGTAATATTTTGCCTTTAAAATAAAAAAATGGAAGTACACAATATGACAAGAATATAATGCTCAATATTAAAGGGTAAAAATGCGATAATACGAACACCGTACGAGTCCAATGCGACACTTGCTTATACCAATTTCCTTCTCAATAATACATCAATGAGTCCCTTGCCTCACCCTACCATCCTAAGGTCTTACTCTGGATGTTGGACTTTTGGAATTTCGACAGGTGCTCATTCTCAATGTTATATAAAAATACAATGGCACTTTTCCCAAATAACCAAATACGCAATATTATAATACCCCGAAATTCTGCTTAATTAGGAAAATACATTTTTATTTAAATTACGCGAGTAGAGTAATTTAATGCGATAAAAGACGTTTTATTTAAATTACGTGAGAAGAGTAATTTAATATGATATAATGATTAATAAAGATTAATATGATGATATGAAAATTTACTAAATGTGAGTAGTAAATTTTGAATGTTGTCAAGTACGGTCTAGTGATTATATGGACGTACCTGAGTTATTTCAACCGAGTGTCACGTGTAGACAAAAATTGAAGATGAGATTAGAAAAATATTTTAGGAGACTCAAACGATAATTTAGAGTCCACAGATGATTCCAAAAGGGTCAAAATAGTGTACCCGGTGGTAGTAGTTGAGTGTCGGGTCATTTTCGGGCTAAACCGGGACCATTCGAGGGCATTTTGGTCTCTTTACATTTATGGGTAAGTGGACCTACGAATTTTGAAACCCTAAATAAGATTATATGAGTTGAGGCTAGGGTTAGAAAGAAAGAAAATACACCATAGCCATTAGAGAAGAGGGAGAGACTATTTCCTAAGGCAAAAGAAGGAAGGAAGGGAAATTCTAAGGAGATTTCAGCACAAAGTTGTTGGGAAGGAGGATTGAAGGATCGAAATCATCAACCATCATCAACAACCATGAAATCAGACCCTACAAATCATAAGGCAAGTGGTTATTTGTAAAATAAATTGAGTTATAATACCCATAATTAAGCTTTAGGAAGATCATGGTTTTTATGATATTATTGGGAGTAAAACAATTGATTATGATCCATGATTGATAAGGATTGCATGTAGGATGTTTTTGGATTTCCAAGTATGTTGATATCATAGAAAACTAGATGATTAATTCGAACAAAAAAACCTGGAATTAGGATGAAAGTTATAAAGAATGTATTTTTAGGGTTCTTGAACATTAGAGAGATTTTTAGTTAATTTGACCAAGATTTATAATGATTTTGTTGTTTTAAATCGTTATTAATCATCCCAGAACATGTAGGAATGATTAGAAATTATTGGTTGTAAATATGGTGGATTATCATGAAAGATAGATAGATAAAAATGGTGAAACCCGTATGAAGAAGATGAACTAGGTCTGTCACTGCTTGATCGATCGATCGAGCAGTCGATCGATCGACCATATCCCATCGATCGATCGACCCTAGCTGGACTTTCGAAAATTTTGTGAAAATTTCCTTTTAATTACCGTCGCTCGATGGGAACCTTAGTGATGATATTTTACCAATGAGGAGACTTCATAAATACCAGTAGGTGTACCGTTAGATTTCTTCATAAATGATTAAGTGGGAATTTTGGAGAAATGGACCGACAGCAAAACGATCGATAGCCATATGTTGGGATTGCGAGAATTTAACTACGGAAAGAGTGAGAGTAAATTTCCAAAATAATACCAGTAGGTTAAAGTTTACTTAACTACTGAATTAAGGGAGGGGTAACTAGGACCCTTAGAGTTGCGTGAATACTTGAATAATTACAATAGTGAAATAAATTGTAAATTAATGAGTACGGTGAATATAAGTAAAACATATTACGTACGGGCATGATTTGATAGGTCGGGTGTGTACCTACTAAATTATATAAAATTTTGGGTTAAGAGAATTTTACCTAAATTTAATTATGTTAGGGTTGATGTGACATTCCGAACTAACATAAAGTTATTATATGTTTGGGATCGATATAAAATGCCGAACCAAACTTTAAACTGGTGTCGCGATGAAAGAGTCCCGAACCAGAATATGTGTATATATTTATATTTTTAAATAGTTGGGGTCGATGAATCATTCTGAACCAAGAGTCCTTTATGTGTAGTAAAAGGATATGTTAGTGATAACTGATATTAAATACATTATTGTGTGATAAAATGTATTCTATGTGTATAATCTACTGATTTAGAATAGTAGATAATGAAATGAATTGTAAATATCTTAGTAATAATTTATAGCGTGATGTAATTATTACAAGAATAAGGACAACGAACAGTAAATAAGTTACATACGCTTATGGGTAGTATAACTAAGTGAACTAAGTATCCTCGATAGTCATGCACTATAGAAGAGAGGTGAGGAAGTTCAAGAGAGTGTGCGAAACCTTAATATGTGTAATCAATAGCTTAATTGTTATAACTGCTTGCAAAATATTTTCAAATGTTTTGAGTACTAACTCTTTCTATGTAAATTTTTTAAAAACCTTTTAGGTGCCGAGCCACAGGGACACCCAGCATGATTTCATTCTAGGGGTTTGGGAGCTGCAACAAGTGTGAATGTTGCAGGGATTGTTTAGGCGCTTCCTCTTTTTCACTTCTAGTGCAGGATCTCAGTTTTAGTATTCTTAGTGGGGACATGTTGTCCTATCTTTACTGTTACAGTTTATTCTGGTTATGGATTTTTTAGTTGTCTTTTATTGGCCGTGGTTTTCGGCAAGACTTTACCTGCTTTTAGATTATTTATGCAAACTGTTTTATTATTACTAGAATTTGTAATGTGTTTGTATGGATTAATTATTCTGCTTAAGGAAGATAAAATTTGGCACTCGTTTAATTTCACTTAGGTGGTTAGTAAATTAAAAAGCGTTCGGCAGTGATGCTAAGAATGAACCATTTAAGAAACCTGTTTAAATTAAATTAAGGCTTGATCACCCAAGGTTTAATTAGGTGGGGTGTCACAGATGGTATCAAAGCATCAGGTTCTAGTGCCCATAGGATCTGTACGGCTTACTGCGTTTCAGCGTAACGTTTGGTTGTATTAGAGACCTACTATTAGGACTGCTGATTTAATATCCTCTTTTGCGTTATCGTACATCTGCTCTTAAATTTTGTATAAACTGTGTACTTATACAATTTGAATCTTATTTCAGATGCCACCAAGGAGACAGCGAGCGGAGAGGGCTGAAGCCAGAGATGAGGTGAGGGAGGCTCATCAGGAGCCACAGGTGCCGATACCACCACCCCCACCCGAGTTAATCTCCACTACTCAGGTTGCAATGATAGTGGCTCAGGCAGTCGAGACAGCTATGAGGGTAATGGCAGCCCACTTTCCTCATCCCCTAGTACCTCCTCCCATGGCATCGGTAGTTCAAGTTCCAGCAGGACCATCTACTTGGCAGAGAGTCAGGGAGACATTTTAGATAGGACATCCACCCGAGTTTCAGGGCAGTACCGATGTAGTGGAGGTGTGCAACTGGAAGAAAAATATCCAGCGCCACTTGCGCATGCTAGAGTGCACCGAGGTACAGAAACAGATGCTAGCCACTTTTCGTCTGTCGGGAACGGCCTTACAGTGGTGGGAGTCAGTTACCACCACCGAGGAAAGGGACACTTTGACTATTTCTGAGTTTTGGGTGCGGTTTGACCGCAAGTATTTCCCTCCAGCAGTGGAGTCAGAGATGAGGAAGAAATTTAGCGAAGTGGTTCAGGGTGATCGCTCAGTTGCTGATTATGAGGAGGAGTTTACCCGCTTGGCCAATTTTGTGCCAAACGAGGTGAGAAATGAGGAGAGGAAGAAGTCAAAATTTATGGAGGGCCTAACCTGGAGAATCAGACAGCATTTGATTGGTAATCCGGCGTTGGTAACCTACATAGATGTGGTCAATGCCGCTCTACTACACTGTCAGGATCACCGTTTTCATGTGAAGGGAAACAAGAGAGGTGAGCCTAGCCAACCGAGCAAGGTGGATGGAGGTAGTGGCAGAAGCGCATCACAACAGCAAACAGTGGGCCGGTTAGGATAGGATTTTTGATAAGGGAACTCTACCAAGAATTTTAAGCACGGGAGACATCGATTTGACCGACAGGGCCAACAGGGTCCCCAACAACCAGTCCCTCAGGGCCGACAAGGCCAAGGTAACCAAAATGGGGGACAACAAGGCCAAGGTCGACAGGGCCAAGGGCAGAGATAGTTTCTGGGTCAGTGTTTCACTTATGGCCAGCAGGGTCACAAGAGCAGGAATTGTCCACAACCAGACAGGGCGTAACAACAGGGTGCCCAACAGGGGCAGCAGGCTCCGTTAGCCCCAGCAGTAGCACAGGCCCCACAGCCAGGATAGATGCAGTACGGACGTGTGTTCAACGTCCGTGATATTCCTTTTCAGCCAGCACCTCCTGCACCGCCGGCAGTCGCGGGTATGTTTCCTATTCATGGACTTGAGGGTAGTATTTTGTTTGACACGAGGGCGACGCACTCATTTATTTCCACTAGATTTGCACGGGCAGCCGACCTATTAGCGACAGCTGACACTCATCTTATGTGCGTAGAGTCATCGATGGGTAGCGGGTCCCTTATACACTCGATTTGTAAGGGTGTGGACGTTATGGTCGGGATATTGAGTCTAGCGGCGGACCTCCTAGTGCTAGATATGGAGGGATATGACGTCATCCTAGGCATGGATTGGTTGGCGCATTATAGGGAAATGGTTGATTGTTATGAGAGGACTATCGTGTTCTCCATCCCGGGACAAGAGATGTTCCTTATGACAATGCCACTCCCCGAGGGAGGATCGCGAACTCATTTATATTATATTGAGGAGGAGACCTCACATGGGGTTGTCGTTTCTCTGGACTCAATCCCAGTTGTGAGGTATTTTGAGGATATCTTTTAGGAGATACCAGGGTTACCACCCAGCAGGGAGATAGAGTTCGTTATTGACCTAGCACCGGGGACGAGACCGATTGCCAGAGCACCGTATTGCATGGCTCCTTCGGAGATGCGAGAACTGAGAGAACAGATTCAGTAGCTATTAGGACAGGGTTTCATTCGATGGAGTACATCACCATGGGGTGCGCCGGTGTTGTTTGTAAAGAAAAGGGATGGTTCACTTCGACTGTGTGTAGATTACAGAGAGCTGAACAAAGTGACGATACATAATAAGTATCCGTTGTCGAGGATTGACGACTTGTTTGATCAGTTGAGAGGGGTTTCATACTTCTCAAAGGTCGATTTGAGGTCGGGTTACCACTAATTGCGCATTCGTGTACGGGTCATACGAGTTCAGAGTGATGCCTTTTGGGCTAACTAATGCGCCGACAGTATTCATGGATCTCATGAACAGGGTATTCAGGGAGTTTTTGGATCAGTTTGTGATTGTATTCATAGACGACATTCTAATTTACTCTCACACGGAGGAGGAACACGCTGAACATTTACGAATGGTTCTACAGACATTGCGGGACCATAAGTTGTATGCCAAATTTGAGAAGTGTGGATTTTGGCTTCGGGAGGTTCAGTTCCTAGGCCACGTTGTATCTAGCAGAGGCATTGCTGCTGACCCGAGTAAGGTATCGGCGGTGAGGGAGTGGGGATAGCCCACGACACCAACCGAAATTCGCAGTTTCTTAGGGTTAGCCGGTTATTATCGCCGCTTCATCAAGGGATTCTCAAAAATTACCGGACCATTGATGAACTTGACTCGGAAGGGAGTGCCCTTCGTATGGAGTGACAGTTGTCAGTTAGCATTTGAGAATTAAAGGACAAGTTTACATCAGCACCCGTTCTTGCCTTGCCTAGGAGCGGAGTGGAGTACCGAGTCTATACTGATGCGTCCTTACAAGGGCTTGGGGGTGTGTTACAGCAGGAGGAGAAGGCCATAGGTTATGCGTCCCGAAAGCTTAAGCCACATGAGAAGAATTACCCCACCCATGATCTCGAGTTGGCAGCGGTCGTTTTTGCATTGAGGATATGGAGGCACTATCTTCTGGGCGAGCAATTCACTCTATTCACGGATCATAAGTCATTGCAGTATCTGTTCACTCTGAAGGACCTGAATATGAGGCAAAGAAGGTGTCTTAAATTCTTGAAGGACTACCAATTTGATATACAGTATCATCCTGGTAAGGCTAACGTGGTGGCAGATACGTTAAGGAGAGGACCTATCGGGGAGTTGGCAGAAATTTGGAAGGCGAAGTGGAGTGAAATTCGACACGAGGATGAGATGGCGAGAGCATGCATGGCAGTTTTAGCTATCAGTCCCGAGAGTGTTATGCGGGTAGTGAGGGCAGAGGCCGAAGACCCATTTTGTCAGGGCAAAGTACGATAGTTACTGGCCGAGGGGGCAGAGTCCTACTCCATCAGCTCAGAGGGTAGACTACGATTCAATGGTAGGCTGATAGTACCCGAAGATGATGATTTGAGGCATGCCGTTATGACGGAGTCACACGGGTCAAAATTCTCGGTACATCCAGGTGGGGACAAAATGTACCAGGATATGCGACGATTATATTGGTGGTCAGGTATGAAACGAGATATTGCAGAATTTGTCTCAAAGTGTGTTACATGTCAGCTCGTAAAAGTTGACCATCAGAGGCCTTCAGGGATGCTACAACCACTGGAGATTCCCGTGTGGAAGTGGGGGAGTATCTCGATGGATTTTATTACTGGGTTACCAACATCATAGAAGGGTCACGATTCCATATGGGTGATAGTGGATCGGTTGACTAAGGTAGCTCATTTCTTACCGGTTCGTACGGATTATGATACGATGCGGTACCCGCAGCTATTCATTTCAGAGATTGTTAAGATGCATGGAGTTCCTATTAATATTGTGTCAGACCGAGACAAAATATTTGTGTCACACTTTTGGCAGAGCTTTCAGGAGGCCATGGGCACCGACTTACGGTTGAGTACGGCGTATCACCCACAGACGAACGGTCAGACTGAAAGGGTAAACCAGATGTTAGAGGACATGCTAAGGATGTGTATTCTAGATTTTGGGGGAGGTTGGGAGCCATACCTTCCTTTGGTGGAGTTTGCATATAATAACTCTTACCAATTCACTATCGGCATGGCTCCATTCGAGGCACTTTACGGGAGGCCTTGTCATTCGCCCGCCTGTTGGTTAGAGGTGGGGGATAACAAGATATTGGGGCCAGTGATGATACAAGAGACTTCCTCCAAAATAGAGTTGATTAGAGGACGTATTCGAATAGCTCAGGATAGGCAGAAGAGTTATGCTGACGCCGGTAGGAGACACGTGGAACTAGATGTGGGCGACCAGGTGTTAATTCGGGTATCTCCTATGAAAGGGATTATGAGGTTCGGAAAAAAGGGGAAATTAGCACCGAGATATGTGGGGCCGTTTCCCATCATTGAGAGGGTGGGACCGGTAGCTTACAGATTGGGACTCCCTGAGCATCTTCAGCGAATACACGATGTATTCTATGTGGCATCACTGAAGAAATATAAGAGGAGCGAAAGAGCCTTCTGGCACATTCCACTAGAGGATATTGATTTGCAGCCAGATGTCTCGTATGAAGAAAGGCCCGTGGCTATCCTGGATTATAGTGAGCACAAACTACAATCCAAGGTGGTACCCTTAGTACGAGTACAGTGGGGACATCACAATATGGATGAGTCTACTTGGGAACGGGAGGAGGATATGTGAGAACAATATCCAGAATTATTCATAATAGGTATTTTCTAATTTCGAGGACGAAATTCCTTTTGTAAGAGGGGAAGTATGTAATACCCCGAAATTCTGCTTAATTAGGAAAATACATTTTTATTTAAATTACGCGAGTAGAGTAATTTAATGCGATAAAAGACGTTTTATTTAAATTACGTGAGAAGAGTAATTTAATATGATATAATGATTAATAAAGATTAATATGATGATATAAAAATTTACTAAATGTGAGTAGTAAATTTTGAATGTTGTCAAGTACGGTCTAGTGATTATATGGACGTACCTGAGTTAATTCAACCGAGTGTCACGCGTAGACAAAAATTGAAGATGAGATTAGAAAAATATTTTAGGGGACTCAAACGATAATTTAGAGTCCACAGATGATTCCGAAAGGGTCAAAATCGTCAAAATAGTGTACCCGGGGGTACTAGTTGAGTGTCAAGTCATTTTCGGGCTAAATCGGGACCATTCGAGGGCATTTTGATCTCTTTACATTTATGGGTAAGTGGACCTACGAATTTTGAAACCCTAAATCAGATTATATGAGTTGAGGCTAGGGTTAGAAAGAAAGAAAATACACCATAGCCATTAGAGAAGAGGGAGAGACTATTTCCTAAGGCAAAAGAAGGGAGGAAGGGAAATTCTAAGGAGATTTCACCACAAAGTTGTTGGGAAGGAGGATTAAAGGATCAAAATCATCAACCATCATCAACAACCACGAAATCAGACTCTACAAATCATAAGGTAAGTGGTTATTTGCAAAATAAATTGAGTTATAATACCCATAATTAAGCTTTAGGAAGAACATGGTTTTTATGATATTCTTGGGAGTAAAACAATTGATTATGATCCATGATTGATAAGGATTTCTTGTAGGACGTTTTTGGATTTCCAAGTATGTTGATATCATAGAAAACTAGATGATTAATTCGAACAAAAAAATCTGGAATTAGGATGAAAGTTATAAAGAATGTATTTTTAGGGTTCTTGAACATTAGAGAGATTTTTAATTAATTTGGCCAAGATTTATAATGATTTTGTTGTTTTAAATCGTTAGTAATCATCCTAGAACATGTAGGAATGATTAGAAATTGTTGGTTGAAAATCTGGTGGATTATCATGAAAGATAGATAGATAAAAATGGTGAAACCCGAATGAAGAAGATGAAGTGGGTCTGTCACTGCTTGATCGATCGATCGACCCTTGAATGTCGATCGATCGACCATATCCCATCGATCGATCGACCCTGGATGGACTTTCGAAAATTTTGTGAAAATTTCCTTTTAATTACCATCGCTCGATGGGAACCTTGGTGATGATATTTTACCTATGAGGAGACTTCATAAATACCAGTAGGTGTACCATTAGATTTCTTCATAAATGATTAAGTGGGAATTTTGGAGAAATGGACCGACGGGAAAACGATCGATAGCCGTATGTTGGGATTGCGAGAATTTAACTACGGAAAGAGTGAGAGTAAATTTCCAGAATAATACCAGTAGGTTAAAGTTAACTTAACTACTGAATTAAGGGAGGGGTAACTAGGACCCTTAGAGTTGCGTGAATACTCGAATAATTACAATAGTGAAATAAATTGTAAACTAATGAGTACGGTGAATATAAGTAAAATATATTACGTACGGGCATGATTTGATAGGTCGGGTGTGTACCTACTAAATTATATAAAAGTTTGGGTTAAGATAATTTTACCTAAATTTAATTATGTTAGGGTCGATGTGACATTCTGAACTAACATAAAGTAATTATATGTTTGGGGTCGATATAAAATGACGAACCAAACTTTAAACTGGTGTCGCGATGAAAGATTCCCGAACCAGAATATGTGTATATATTTATATTTTTAAATAGTTGGGGTCGATGGATCATTCCGAACCAACTCTTACTTGGGGTCGATGAATCATTCCGAACCAAGAGTCCTTTATGTGTAGTAAAAGGATATGTTAGTGATAACTGATATTAAATACATTATTGTGTGATAAAATGTATTCTATGTGTATAATCTACTGATTTAGAATAGTAGATAATGAAATGAATTGTAAATATCTTAGCAATAATTTATAGCGTGACGTAATTATTACAAGAATAAGGACAACGAACAGTAAATAAGTTACCTACGCTTATGGGTAGTATAACTAAGTGAACTAAGTATCCTCGATAGTCATGCACTATAGAAGAGAGGTGAGGAAGTTCAATGGAGTGTGCGAAACCTTAATATGTGTAATCAATAACTTAATTGTGATAACTTCTTGCAAAATATTTTCAAATGTTTTGAGTACTAACTCTTGCTATGTAAATTTTTTAAAAACCTTTTAAGTGCCTAGCCACAGGGACACCCAGCATGATTTCATTCCTGGGGTTTGGGAGCTGCAGCAAGCGTGGATGTTGCAGGGATTGTTTAGGCGCTTCCTCTTTTTCACTTCTAGTGCAGGAGATCAGTTTTAGTATTCTTAGTTGGGACATGTTGTCCTATCTTTACTGTTACAGTTTATTCTGGTTATGGATTTTTTAGTTGTCTTTTATTGGCCGTGGTTTTTGGCAAGACTTTACCTGCTTTCAGATTATTTATGCAAACTGTTTTATTATTACTAGAATTTGTAATGTGTTTGTATGGATTAATTATTCTGCTTAAGGAAGATAAAATTTGGCACTCGTTTAATTTCACTTAGGTGGTTAGTAAATTAAAAAGCGTTCGGCAGTGATGCTAAGAATGAACCATTTAAGAAATCTGTTTAAATTAAATTAAGGCTTGATCACCCAAGGTTTAATTAGGCGGGGTGTCACAAATATTTCAACACCAATTCCAATAAAAATAACGACATAATCAATAGAAGTTCAAATTGAATATGGCACAAAAAGATACCCTCAAGATATTTATCAACATATTGCGAAAATTTCTTACCTCAAATCAATAAAATAAATCTTGTGTGATTGTTGGATATCCGAATTCAATTGTTGAACACTTGAATTAGATTTGCAACTCATTATATGTTTTTTTCTTTTTTTGTGGTTGTTTCTGAGACTCGACACTCTTTAACTTAAAAGAGTATCTAGAAGGCGTTATATATACACATGTATGACATGATTGAGTTGCATTTAAAAACTATTAATGCATTTAATTCAAAACTCCTGATATTCGAATAACATGGGTAAGCACAAATTTTATTTGAATGCTAACAGTATATATCATGTGCTTTGACCAAGGATATTGCGCTGAACAAAGAGGAATGGAAAAATATGATTCATGTTGCCGACCCAAAAAAATTAGGAAAAGGCTTTGTTGAGTTGAGTATGGGTGATATCACTTAAGGATGATCCTTCATGACATAACATGGTCTAGAATATTCATATTCACAAAGAGTACTAAAGTAATCCTAACTTCTTTAAATTACTATAATAAATAGTAATTATAAGGAAAAATAAAAGAAAATTAAAAATAAAATAGACGGTTATACCCATCCTCTCGTTCACACCACTCTCCCCTCTTTAGTCGTGTTGGAACTCAAAAACTGAGCAGGAGCCACTCAAGCACCGTGACTTAGGCTTGAAAATGTTGGGTCAAAAGGGTCTTTAGTGAATCTTAGACGTGGGTCCAAAATTCAGTCCATAAATGGAATCAACTTCACAAGCCCAAGAAAAGTTAACAATAAAGAGGTACCCTACTAACTTCTGCCCCCAGACCCCTTCCATGCCCCCCTTTAATTCACAACCCATGGTCCCTTTAATTTCATTGCTAGAACCCAAACCCATACTTGGAAGTGAATCTTGTGGATGGTGTCACAAAAGAAATTGAGAGATCATACACATCATCACTCCCTTAATGTGTATCAAATGAAAATGGGGTGCGAAGTATCCAAAAACAACCGTAGGAGTCCTCTTAAGGCACATTCATTTATCGATAAGTATGCCTCCGATGTCTAATCCGTAATTACCTCTTCCCTATTCTTTTCTTGCTTGCTATCATCCATTCCTTGACGATCTCCACTTGAATCCATAGTTAATCATGTTGATGCCGTACAAAAGCAACCGAGAGATCATTGCACACAATTCCTTTTAAGGATTACCAACAAAAAATGGGGTGCGAAGTAACAACCCGAGGAGCCCTAACATAGCCATGCTCTTTGTAGGTCCTCATGGGGCACCTTCATTTACCGACAAGTATGCCTTCGACATCTAATATGTAATGGCCGCTTCCTTTTTTCCCCTTGCGACTGTCTTTAGTGACCGAGCTGATGGAGGCCCCAATCTTGTCGTCTTCGGTCTCTCTACCTCTCGTCTTCCTGATGGCCACCGGGTCTAAATGGAGCCTGTTTACATTTGTTTTTGCTTTGGCTTGGGGCTGTTGGGGAGGTGGCAGAAGCATGGGTGGTGGAAGAATCATTCTCAAACAAGCCAATTCTGTAAAGCAAAGTGTATTGATTCCTATTCCTTTCCCCAGTATAATATACATTATTTTCTAGCATAACTATATTGGGAATATTCTGGCATCCATGTGATGTCACGGGTAAAGGATGGATCCCCAATGACATAAAATGGTCTAGAATATTTTTAGTTGCAAAGGTACTAAAGTAACCCTAACTACTAATTACTGACCAAAATAGTCAAAATAACAAAGGGAGAAATGCAATAAAAAAAGTGGTTATGCCCATCCTCTGTTTCGCATAAATTGCCTTTTGACTAGGGTCTTTCGTATATGCCCAAGGGGTCGCTTTGCTGTTACTTAGATGAAAAAAATCTTGTTTTCAATAAAAAAATGCAACTCTTTGAAATGAATGGCAGATCTGATATAAATAGAAGAAGCATCTTTGTCCTACTTTAGATCATTCTAGGAATTGTAAGAAGGCTATGTATGAGGTTGAATTTTATGGTTTATGAATTAAGTTTAGGAGCTTCTTTGTTGATTCATCTTTAGTTGCCAAAAATATCTCAGTGGGTGGCTTGGAGATTGAAAATTCAGTTCGGGTAGCCGAGTTGTGGAGAGCATTATGATATAAATTTGGATAGGTGTTAGTTTAGACAAAGCTGAAGCTGCTCCTTTGATGGAGGCTAATATTCAGGATAGTAAACATTGGAAATTATGAAGCTGTTTTGAAAAAGACAGAGGTTGACATTAAAAACCGTGGGGTCAACTGAGGCAGTAGATCAACTTGATGGAGATTACACACCTGTGTACTATTTCAGCTTTATGCATGAAAAATGTTCCTGCTTCTGTTGATGTGACTAAAATACAGATAGGAATCACACAGATCATAAGTCGTTGAAAGTCCAGATTTCCTTACGATTTTAGTGTAATAATCCGACGAGATGAATTTGAATAATGGGTTGATTGAAAATATTTAGTGGGTAGTCACGCAGGCTGGCATGGCTACATTTCATAACACCAGCGTTTCTACGAGTTCTAATGGAGAACAGCTTGTTTGTCGGGTTAATTCATGCGATGTGGGCTGTCATGTTCAGGTAGCATTTGATGTGGGTCATGTTGCATCTGGGCCTAAATTTACGAGCCCTTTAAATCATGTTGGCCCAAGGATATACCCACTGATGGTGGGCCTTTGATTGATGCCCATTCTAATGAAATTAATTGGTACGACTTTGAAGATGAAGACAATCTTTTTATTAATTTTCCTGGATCCCATACGATTTTAAATAATGCTGCCCAACCTTATAACACCCTAAAAAAGTTAGCTGCAGTTCAGTTAATTTAGGAGCAATGGGCACGTCGGAGGGGATAGCTAGTCCTAAAAAGGCTGACAACTGTTCATGAACCCAGTATGACTCAATTAATCTAAAGCGCATAACCAAAAAACTGTGATCTTTGAAGAGTGATTTAGCAAGGCCAGAGAGGAGCCTTTGCTTGAATTAGAGAGGGATGTTCCAGAGAGTGTGCTGAGAATGACAGTATGTTATTTTTATTTTTCAAAGCAATGAGGGCTTGCCAAGGCAGAGGAGATTACAAAGATTCATCATGATTAGAACTTGCCTCGTGATAGAAGAGTCTTGACAACTCTAGATTGGAGACTAAATGTTCACAACTTTGGATGGGAGAGTAAGCTAATTTTTTATAGTTGTAGATTGGTGTTCAACTAATCTTTGTTCTTTGTGATTCCTTTAACTTAAAAGTCAAGTCCGTATTTCATTTACTGTAATATTACCCTTGTTTTGCAATTGATTGCCCAATGAGTGAGTATATTTGTTGCATTGTATATTTTTACATTGATTCACCTTACTTTATTGCACACACCTTACTTTATTGCACACACGTAGCAGGTGCATTGATAGCTAAAGTATGCATGCGATATTTGTTTTTTTTACAAGCTAACTGCAATGGCTGGAAACGGACAAGAATGTAGGTGAGAGAATGCTTGAATAAGAGACGGGGAAAAACTTTAGACATTTGTTTCTTATTGAGAAATATGTAATTAAGTTTAAAATTAACAGAACTTCTAATTGTAGAACGCCTGTTGGGGTATAAGGTCCCAATTGTGAACTAAATTTGCATAACCACATCGGCCTGTTAAATCAGAGATCAAATCAGGAGTAATCTGAAAGAAATACATCACTAGTAGTAATCCAGAGTTATGAGGAAGCGAGAGGAAGCCTAGCCACCACTAGTGGCAATGGAAACCTACCATATGGATACTAGATTCGTAACAAGTGACATACTAACATAGCTATAAATATTCTTCCATTTGGGCAAGTTGTCTGCGAGGAGGATTTTAAATCCCCAACAATTTTGGCTAGGGGTGTGCATCGGTTAGAAACCAATCCGAACTAAAGTCAGAAACCAATCCAATCCAATTAAGGTTGGATTGGATCAGTTTTTTAATCAGTTTTGATTCCTATAGTGTAGGCATTGTTAAATAAAAATTGGATTGGCTTTGGATCTTATCCAATACAATCTATCTAATCAAATCCATCAAATGTACTACAGTAAAATTCAATATTGGTCATCTAACCTAATATAATTGATAAGGTGTACAAGACAACAACTAATAATATATTATACCCAAAAAAACTATGACAAATGTTTCTTTTTTAACATATTTGATATATAGTCGGGTTGGATCAATTTCATCGGTCCTTACATATACAAGATCGAAACTGATCCAATCAAGGTCGGTTTGTTAAAAACCACATCCAATCCGATCCAATTTAGATCGGTTTTTAATTGAATTGGGTCTACCTATTTCATTGGTTTGGTGTGGATCTTGCACAGCCCTAATTTTGGCAGCCATGTGTTTTAATCATGTGTGCTACGCCCTCCCACTTTATCTCCATTGTACAATCAGACTTCTACTCTGCTCTTTTGAACATTTAGCAAATAGAAAAATGATAAATAGAACGATTTCCCAATGAGATTAAACTAATAATTTAATGGATCTATTGGAACTTAGCAGTAGTAACTCTATGTATAAACTTATTATGTATTATATAGAGAGTATGCACTTTAATCATGTTGTTACTATTAGTTGAACAGTTTCATAAGCTTTTTCAAAAAGCAGTGTTCTAAAAGGTGCGCATATGCGTCGCAAATGCGCGCATATGCGTGATGCTTTTTAGAAACGCAACGCATTAGGGGTATGCGTGGGAAAATGCGTGGTCAACGTTTTTTAAGGCGGTCAACGGGCACGAGGCTCGCATATGCGTGAAATGCGCGCATAATGCGTTTTTTTTAAAATTAAAACTCCGTCGTTTTAATGTTTTACATTTTTTTTAATATTTTTTTTTTTGTTTTTCTTATGTATTTTAGTTGAGTAAAGAGTTATATATTAAAAAAAGTGCCCCGATCAAAAAAACAAAGGCAAAGAGTGGCCCGATCTTATTTTTCTTAAAAACTAAATGATTGAATAAAAAAAACAAACCCGATCTCTTGCAAAAACCTAAGAAAACATTGCTGAAACCCTAGAACCCAAGAAAACATTGCCGAAACCCAAGAAAACACCGCCGACCGTAAACAAAAAACCTCTACTCCGGCCGAAAACAAAAAAACAGGTAAGTTTTCCATCTTATTTATTTCTTTTGATTTCTTACAAGAAGACAACGACTAAAAAAAATTTCACCAAAACCCCCCCGAAATGTTTCTTTCTTATTTTTTTCTTTTGATTTCTTTATTTCTTTGATCACGAAAAGAATTTACTTTTCTTATAATTAATTAAAAGTCTAACAAAAGGATGATGTTAAGTTTTTTTACTTGCCTTTATTAATCAACAAAAGGATGATGTTTATTAACTGTATAAATTTTATTATGTTAAGATGATGTTAACTGTATAAGCATAAAAAACAACATTTCTTATAATTAATTAAAAGTCTAACAATTTACAGCTTCAATCATTCCAGTGTATAAGAAATAATTAATTAAAAGTCTAACAATTTACAACTTCAATCATTCCAGTGTATAAATGTTATAAATGTTGTTTTTGATGCAGTGTTATCAGTTATGCAGTGTTAACCATTATAATTTACAGCTTCAATCCTCTTATTCAGTGTTGACAATTATAAATGTTGTTTTTGATTTTTTAAATGTATTTTTTTGCTTATATTTATTAACAGTTAACAGTTAATAAATGTTAACAAATGAGCAATGTTATGCAGTGTATAAATGTTTTTCTTCTTATATTGATTTTAGAATATAATTTCAAATTTCAAGGTATGTTTTATTTTATTCGTAATTTTGATTCAATGTTTATGATTATGTTTTTTATGCAAGTTATGCGTATGTTTCAGCTTTTATTATTACAAGCCTCGGTATAATTAAAAAAATATTAAAAAAGGCTAAACGCTTTTTCACGCATATGCGAAGCATATGCGTGCCTATGCTCTTAATGCTTGATGCTTGACCTCCATGCATCGATCACGCATCGCGCCTTTTAGAACATTGTTAAAAAGTCACTAATCGGGTGCGAACCGTGTGCTCGTGTAAGGACACTGTCGTTGTTTTCGGTTCACCGTCTCAGTACAAAAAGCTAAACTACAACTACACTTG
Source organism: Sambucus nigra (assembly GCA_949130495.1). Taxonomy (NCBI): domain Eukaryota; kingdom Viridiplantae; phylum Streptophyta; class Magnoliopsida; order Dipsacales; family Adoxaceae; genus Sambucus; species Sambucus nigra. Next base: position 656,783,168 of record OX422213.1, on the reverse strand, counting down.
CGATACAAGTATATCGGTAAGTCGGGTATCGTAAGAAATCCACAGGGAGTATCGTATAGATCGTAAATGATTTATCACTTCTAAAATAAAAGTGTAAAAGGTGATGGGTTGTGTAGAGGGTGCTTGAAGGTAATCCTGAGATTAGAGATAATCCCCCCATTAATAACAGTGTTCGGGATTAAGGCAGCCAGGCAACTCAGCGAGGCATCTCATACTTTAGCTCGTTGTGTTACTTAGTCACATTGTATCTTTGTTTATGTTGACCGTGAACTATTAACGGTTGTACTGATGTAACGAGTATAATGATTTTTAGTGCGAGGTCGAACGGTACTCGCGAGAGACCATGCTTGGCAGGCCCTAGGAGAGCTTTCATGCTCTATTGAACGACCTCGCCGTGGGAACTTTAGAGGGACTTGGTTTGGAGGATTGAGAAGTGAGGCACCATTGGGTCTTGTCCCGACCATCTTAGGTACACCTGGTAAACACCAAAAGACCCTGACCGTGGAACCTCGGGTGGCGCAGCCCTGAGTTCCATCGGGCGTTGAGTTGTGGACCAAACAACCCTCTACTTAATGTCACATCTATTATAGGTGATGTCACTAGCCAGCTAGACAATGTCAAATCTGCACTCGAGTAAACCACCGTGGTATTTGGGGCTGACAGACAGTTGGTGAGCCACCTCTGTGACGACAGCCACTTGACACACAGTGGTTAGGCAAAAGGCATGTTTTGGCATTTAATGTTTATGACGTGGAGCTAACTAGTGCATCAGGCATTTAATGTTTGTGACATAAAGTATGAGGGATGTCTTTCACATGTATTAATGACTGAGTTGCCTCGGGAGTGGTGTGTGGGGCTATTTAAGGACCCCAACCACCTCTGGGGAGAGGAGGTTCTTTTTGAGAGTTCAGAAGTTATTACTAGAGAGAATATACATCAGAGAAAGATTTATTATGAACCAGAGAGTTTACTCACCTACCATTGTCACTTATTACGAAGCATTAATACTTGACAGAGATCATTGAGGGTGGTGATGGTGTTTGGCTGCTTGCCAAGGTGTATCTAGGGTGCTCATTTTCTCTCTCCCTCTAAGCAAAGTTGCTTCTAAGTTCATTATTACCTTCTGAGTTATACACGAGAGATTTGTGAGTTTAAACTGAGTCTATCTTCACTAAGTTATGTTAGCGTGTCTTGTAGTTAAGTGATGGCGTGATTAGTTAACTTATCATTACTATACTCAAGGGGTTATGCCTCCATATAATCTAAAGTACCCTCGTACAAGTTGATTATGGTGAAAAAGGGAAAATAGAAGTTAAAACTAAATTACAACTAATTAAAATGACAATCGGGATCGCATCCCCACCATGGGATAAACAATGCATAATTGGAATTTCAGTTCGAAAGCTATTTAACCGAGCATTTCAATTAAGCATAAACATCACACAATAAGGAATTAAATCCAAAGTTGGGAGATTAAACACTCAACAGAAAATTATCACACGCGGATTAAATTCGGATTATCGCTATAAACACTACGTTGCATGACAAAGAAAGTTAAATGCATAACAATCCGACTTTGAAATGCGAGGTTTCAATTAAACGCAATTTTACAGAAAACCCAACTTTCGGAGCTCAGAACCCATTAATGGCGGAAACGCAACCCCAAACCGTTATCTACGGGCTAGACATGATTAAAACTAAATTAAACAACAAATAACTAAGCAAACACGAAATTAATACACTAAAACAAGTTATCTAGGCATGTAAAGGGAAGAACATAAAGGAAATTAAGCTAAACAAGTAAAATGCAAGGAAGGCAAATGAATAGTAAACACTTACATATAAAATAGGCAAAAACCCAAAGGAAAAGGAGAGAGGGTGAAAAGCTCCCAATACAACGCCCTAAATCTAAGACAAAATAATTTATATTTCATCAAAATGAGATGAAAAGGTTTTATACCATAAACCCTAATGGCAAACTAGTAAATAAGAAAGCTGAAAAAATAGGGGACCGAATCGATTCGGAAGGAACCGAATCGATTCGAAAACAGGAGAAATAAAAAAGTAGGTTTTGGTGCCAAATTGAATCGATTCGGACTTGTCCGAATCGATTCACACCTGACAGTCTGCAATTCTCAGCTTTGTCCAACTTTATGAAAAATGCCGTAACTTCTTCGTTACAACTCATAATTAGGCATGGTCGGAGCCTACGTGAAGATAACTCAGAGGGATACAACATCCAAGAAGACATCAGGCCAAAAAACCAAATAATGAAATGACTAAAATTCCCTTGAATGTGCCCTTGAGTGTGATTTTGAAGTCAGAACCATCCTAAAAATGCCATAACTCCTTCGATACAACTCGAATTCATGCACCGTCGATGGCCACGCGAAGAGAAATCAAAGGGCTTCAACTTTCGTGAAGAGTTCGGCATTAAAACCCGAATTCTGAAATTACTAAAATGCCCCCGAAGCTGCAAAAGTCGACGAAATTTCACCAGAATGCTACCGAACTTCACACTAAGTACCGAAATACCTACAAAAGCTCAATTATACCTCATATAGCATGTTAACATATAAAACAGAGGTTTTCTGGTTAATGATCATAAATATAGGAATTAAGGTACCCGAAGGGGCTAAAATGCATAAGTTTAAGGGTGAATAAATACAATATTCAGTCACTCGTATCACTGTAGTCTAAATCCAAAGTGCAATTGATGGTTAATGTATTGATAGGGTTAATGATGGGTGAAAAGATCTTGCTCCTCTGTCCGGATCTGACTATTGACGGAGTAATGTTACAAGTCCCAAATACATCCCTCAAATCATCCACCAAATGATGTGGCATAACAATAAAGTATTGTACTATGTTATTATTACACTACATGGCACAACACTTATTATGCCACATCATTTGGGAGACGATTTGGTGGATGATTTGGGACTCAGCCTTTTCCTTATTGATTGGGTTGGATAGGCCTATGTTTGTGTATTTCACTGTGATGGGTTGGACCGACGACTCAGTCCTTGTTAAAGAACATCGTATGTGCTTAAGGTTATGGACATAAATGTGCACATTCACTGCTCAGTTTTGTTGATTTTAGTCTTATGGCGTTGAGAAAATAAAAGAGAAGACAAAGTTGATGATCAGTGTAATATGTATGCATATATATTTGAGGAAAAGTAAATAAATAATTTTTTTTTGTAACTCATATATTCATCCATATATTTGTGGTACACATACCTATTCATATGAGTATACTTGTCTTTTTCTATGTCGGATATTATTGCAATATTCAAGAATTATTATATTAAATTTATAGATAAGAGCAATTTGTATATTTTACTATGATATAATATGTATAAGTATGTGTTCTTAACAATTGGTGTCTAGCTAGATCATTTGGGAAGAGTTTATCTTGTTTTTGCCTACGTTTTACATTGTTTCTCTACCAATATTTGGCAGGTTTTACATCTGCTTGTTAAAGTATTTCAAAAGCGGCCATTTCCTGATTGCATGAGTATTTGTCAATGCCTCATGTTTTTGGATGAACCAGAGGGTGTTGCAAGCATATTGGAAAAACTTTTACGATCGGAAAATAAGGATGATGCTCTGCTAGCACTACAAATAGCATTTGGTCTCATTGAAAATGAGAACCAATCTTTTCTTTTGAATGTGAGACCGACTCTCCAAACCCAAGTCTCAACCTACAGAATCTGCACAACCTGGATCTGCTGAGCCAGATTCTGCTGAAATTGCAGATGCCACCGCCGCTGCAACAGAGGATATTCGAATGACGGATGAAACTCAAACGGTTAATGTCAATATTGCCCATGATATAGATCCAAAAGAAGTGACCTATGCTGAAAGGTTGACAAAACTCCTTTGAGTTTTGTCTGGAGAGACTTCAATACAACTAACTCTGCAATTCTTATACAGTCATAACAAGTGAGGCTCATTACTTATTTATTGAACCTTAATTTTTTATTTTCAAGTTTATTTATTGCACGCTGATGGGTGTTAAATTGCATATAGGTCGGATGTTCTTATTCTCAAGACTATAAAGCAGTCGGTTGAGATGAGAAATAGTGTTTGTCACAGTGTAACAATATATGCTAATGCAATAATGCATGCTGGAACGACTATGGATACATTTCTCAGAGAGAATCTGGTTGAGTAGAATTTGCACTTGGATGTTCCAAGCTATCCTTTCTTTAGGGGTGACAATTTTAGAAACGACACGAAAACATGATACGGAATGACACGAAATTGACGCAATTTGTTGTGTTCATATCGGGCCATTTTGACAAGTCGTGTCATGTCGTTTTCGTGTCAAAATTACGAGTCTTGTCAGTCGTGTTATCGTGTCTTGTCGTGCCTATTTTGCCTAATTGAACATAAAATTTCAGAAATCGTGTTAGTCATGTCGTGTTCTGTACGGGTCGTGTTTGTGTTAGGTAGAAAAAAATGCGAAGTCGTGTCGTGTTCGTGTCCAAAAAATCCTTGTCGTGTCAGCACGAAACCTGTCTCAAATATACGAATTACCACCCCTACTTTCTTAGTTGGATTGGTATTATGTGTTTTGTCAATGTTTTCTTACTTCTGTTGCTTGTATGAATTGTCAGGACTGGCTCAGCAGAGCCACAAACTGGGCCAAGTTTAGTGCGACAGCAGGGCTAGGTGTCATTCACAGAGGTCACCTGCAACAAGGAAGATCATTGATGGCCCCTTACTTGCCACAGAGCGGTGCTGGTGGTGGAGGCAGTCCATACTCAGAAGGCGGTGCTCTCTATGCTCTGGGTCTTATACATGCAAACCACGGGGAGGGAATCAAGCAATTTCTTCGTGATAGCTTACGGAGTACCAATGTTGAGGTGCTTGCTTTTTATGATTTACTGAGCTGTCCTTTAAGCCTCATAAGTTGACTTTTGACCTTAGCAGTTCTAATCCTTAAAACCAATATTCTAAAAAACGCTAGGCGGGACTTCTAGGCGGCCTTGTAGATGGTATTAATTTTTAATATATTTATGATATGCATACCCTCTTAACAAAATTATTCAGCTACTAGTAATGTCTTATTAGAACAAAAATAAGTCCAAGCATTAAAAAAAAACTACTAAGCAACCATTAATAACAATAATATGCAATGATTGTAGTGATTACAGAGATTAATAATTCAGAAAAACTAAAAAAGACAGTTGTAAAATAAAAATTAAAACAACTTTTAAGAAAAACATCTTTAAAAAAACAATTTTTGGCCTTCCTGCATATTAAACGACCTTCCAACATATTAAACAACTGTTTAAATCCAACAACTTTTTTTAGCCCTTTTCAATAAAACCACAAGCCTATCACCTTCTAGGCAACCTTTCAGGCCCTTTTTCAGAACACTGCTTAAAACTTTGAGTGGTGCAGGTCATTCAGCATGGCGCATGCTTAGGTCTTGGTTTGTCGGCCTTAGGAACTGCTGAGGAAGATATATACGATGATATAAAAACTGTGCTCTATACAGACAGTGCTGTTGGTGGTGAAGCTGCTGGTATTAGTATGGGTTTACTGATGGTTGGAGAACTGCAAGTGAGAAGGATGGTGAAATGCTTGCTTATGCACACGAAACACAGCATGAGAAGATAATTAGGTATAGTTTGGTCCTGTAATCTGTTGGTGCTCCACTAAGAATTTGATCGTTATGGTCTTCCCTATTTTTCATTTTAGAATTTCACATTGTAGAGGATTGGCATTGGGAACAGCTAGGGGTGGAAATTCGTGTTTTTGGGTCAGGTTTCAGGCCAACACGACATGAGTTTTGGACACGGGCACGACACGACTAACAATATTTCTTAAATTTTAAGTGCAATTAGGCAAAAATAGGCACGATAACCGAATAAAAACACGTTTGACATGACAAGACACGATAACACGACTCTTAATTTTGACGGAACAAGACACGATTGTGTAAAAAAGACTCTAATTGAACACGACACGAAAACTACATTTTGTGTTAATTTCGGGTCAATTTTGTGTCGTTTAATGTTGTGTTTTCGTGTCGTTTCTAAAATTCCCATCCTAGAAAGAGCCCTCACAGTATATGTTCATTAGAGTCTTTCCTATTTTTAATTTTAAAATTTGACATTGTAGGGAATTGGCATTGGGGACAGCCCTCACAGTATATGTAAGAGAAGAAGAAGCAGACACACTAATTGAACAGATGACTTGGGATCAATACCCTATACTACGTTATGGTGGCATGTATGCATTGGCATTAGCATACTGTGGGACAGCAAACAACAAGGCCATCCGTCAACTGCTTCACTTTGCTGTATCTGATGTGAGCGATGATGTCAGGAGGACTACTGTTCTAGCCCTTAGGTTTGTCCTGTACTCCGACCCAGAACAGGTTGGTGCTCTTTCTGATTTGCAAGTTATGCTCTTTTTTTCTTGTACTTAAATACATTACTAATTTTCGATTTTAGACTTTAATACAACTTAATCTGTTTATTAGACTTTAGTATATTTTTCGTCGCTAAATGTGAAAATTTTGCCCCTAAAACTATATCTTTGTGACATTTAGCGACGAAAAATGTACTAAAGTTTAATAAACACATTAAGTTGTATTAAAATCTAAAATCGAATATTAGTAATGTATTAAAGTAAAAAAAACCCTTCTTTGCTCTCCATCTTAATTTAAATATATTCCTGCTTTGGTTTTAGCAATAGTTACTGTGCCCCACTTGCATTGGTTATACGATGATGGCTTCTTTGCCATCATTTGCGTATGCATGTCATTTAATGTATGCACACAAATAGTTTTTGCTAAGCATTTAATTTAACTAGTTAATGTTACTCGATCTTCTTTTTCATGCTTCATTTCTGTTCTCCCTCAACATGTATTGGGTACATTACAAAAATCTGCTATGTGTTTTGGGAAATTACAATAATTTACCCATATTTTCAGAATTTTTCAATTTTGACTTCTTTTGATTAATTTCGACAAATTTTTATGCATGGGATCAATCTTAATGTATGAATTATCTTTCTTACGTGATATAATGGAAACATTGCAAAGAAAAAATGAAAAAAGAAAGAGAAAATCACAAACGCAAGGAGGTCACCGCAAACCAAATGTCATGTAGGTTGTTACAGAACTCAAAAGGTGAGCAAACGTTATTGTAATTTTCTAAAACATAGGAGGTTTGTATAAAATATCCAAAACATGAGAGACCTCTGTTGTTATCCCTATTGTGATTGATGTCACTTCATTGAAATGCAGACCCCCCGAATTGTCTCCCTGCTGTCTGAGTCTTACAACCCACATGTTCGGTATGGTGCGGCTTTGGCAGTTGGCATTTCATGTGCAGGTACTGGTATGAGTGAAGCCATATCATTACTAGAGCCTCTGACATCAGATGTGGTTGATTTTGTGCGCCAAGGTGCTCTCATCGCGATGGCCATGGTGATGGTCCAGATCAGTGAAGCCAGTGATTCTCGTGTCGGAGCATTTAGGTGCTTAATGTTTTAAGAGTATATATACCTAGAACCAGGATCAAATAAGGACCAACTTAAGGACCGCTCCATGCGGTCCAATTTTTTTAAAATAGTAAAGAATTTATTTTGAGTTGATATTTTTTTTTTTGTGGTTTTTAAACATTTCATCCCTCCCCCCCCCCCCCCCCCCAAAAAAAAAATAATCTCAAAATGATTTTTTTTGCTATTTAAAAAAAACCGGTCAAAATATGCCAGTTTTTAAACTGCTTAAAACGGACATATTTTGACCGATTTTTTCAAAATAGCAAAAAAATTCATTTTGAGTTGATTTTTTTTGGTGCACATTGAAATGTTTAAATACCAACCAAAAAATTAACTCGTAATAATTTTTTTTACTAATTTAAAAAAATTGGTCCGCGTGGAGTGGTGGTCCTTAAGTTGATCCGCTCTCTATATACTTATGTTTCTCTTTTCATCTTTCTTTTGCTTATTATTGTGGTTCAACATCTTTTTATTTAGGCGACAATTAGGGAAAATTATACTGGACAAGCATGAAGACACCATGGGTAAGATGGGGGCTATTTTAGCATCTGGCATTCTTGATGCTGGTGGACGCAATGTGACCATTAAGTTGCTTTCAAAGACAAAACATGATAAAATCACTGCGGTTGTTGGTCTTGCTATTTTCAGCCAGTTTTGGTACTAGTATCCCCTAATTTATTTCATCAGCTTGGCATTCTCCCCCACTGCTCTCATAGGACTCAACTATGACTTAAAAGTACCAAAATTTGAGTTTTTATCACATGCAAAACCGTCTTTGTTCGAATATCCTCGGCCAACTAGTGTACCCACCACTACATCTGCTGTGAAACTTCCTACTGCGATTTTATCAACATCTGTAAAAGCCAAGGCTCGGGCTACCAAAAAAGAGGTGGATCAGAAAGCCAATATTGAAAAATCTGTTAGGTCCGAGTCATTTTCTCGAAAAGGGAAATCATCTAGTGACAAGGAAGGAGATTCTATGCAGGTACGTATATTGTGCTGTGTGTTGGTGTGTCATTGTGTTTGTGTTTGTGCGTTTGAGTTTTTTTTTTTGTGCGTGTCCGTGTGTTTTTGTATGTGTATGTGTGTGTGTGTGTGTTTATATGTTGCACAAAGACTGTTAAGTGCAGAAATCATGTTGGTTTTACTAGCTGCGTGTTAAAAGCCAAATCCGAAATTTGCTGCAAGTTTTTTAGTTAAAAAAATTACTGAACAGAAAAAACGAATATCATAGAAAATTAAAAGCTTAAAAACATAGAAGTTTGTGAAAATGTTATCTATATGTACTTAAAAACATAAAAATTGAATTAAATGATGTAAAGTAAAATTATAAAATGTTTTCACAATTAATTCTCATGTGGATCAAAGATGTTGCAAGAAAAAAAAATCGATAAGAAAAAAGAGACACATAACATTGTAGGAAAAGGAAGAGGAGTTGGAAACATTGAGTTCAAAATATCTTTGTCAGCAAACATTAGAGAGTGAAAACACAAACCCACTATAATCTTCACAAACATTCCCTACAAAAACAAAACACAATAAAAGTAAAAAATTAACGTACGTTTGTAAACATCGGATCTAAAGGAGAGTTCACAAACCTGCTCTTATCTTCACAAACGTTCCCTACGAAAACAAAAGATAATAAACGAAAAAAAATTACATGTTTGTAAACATCAGATCTGAGGCAGGACTGTTAAGCCCAGAAGTCATGTGGGTTTTATTAGCCGCCTATTAACAGGATTATTACAGAGTGCCAATTTGCTTGTTCTGTTCTTAACTTAAGGCCTTATAGCCCAAGTACTGTTTTTTCAATTAAGGGATAAAGTCATATTCGGCATAAACTTTGGGCGCCAAAAGGCAAATATTCCCCTTTTTATTTATTTTTGATAAGAAACAGGGTTTACATGCATAAGGGAAGTGTTATATATGAAGCATGGACACTCTTCTGGAAGCAACTTTTTATGATGTAAAAAGTTTTTTACGACGTAAAACGATACTTAGCAAAACTTTTTATGACGTAAAAAACTTTTACGTCAAAACGTTTTATGACGTTTTTTACGTCAACTTTTTATGACGTAAAAAGATACTTGGCAAAACTTTTTATGACGTTTTTTACGTCGCTAAAAGTCATTTTGGGGGCCAAAATCCAAAAAATGTAAACTGTGGGGATAAACTCACTTACAAAGAATTAATGGGTACCAAACCCCAAGGAACGACCCTCTAGTTAATATTATTATTCAAAACATTACTATATAAAGAGATAATATGTTATATTTATTTGCTAACTCTCTAGAATAGTCCTACTTATCAATGTGAAGTATATTATATGAATTCAATTAAATTGGCAGGTTGATATTCTCGCTAAAAAGAAAGCAGCAGAACCAGAGTCATCCTTTGAATTATTGACAATCCATGCGAGGGTGGTGCCAGCTCAGGAGAAATTCATAAAGTTTCTGGAAGAATGCAGATACGTACCTGTGAAGTCGGCATCTTCGATTTTCGTACTTTTGAAGGACCTGAGACCAACTGAACCTGAAGTGTTGTCTCTCACAGATGCACCATCTTCAACAGGTTGATCAGCAGCAGCAGCAGCACCAACTAGACAACAGGGTTCAGCAATGGCTGTCGATGACAAACTTCAGCCACCCCAGGCGTTTGAATACACTTCATGAAACATAATTGATTATCATGTTTTTGCGGATTATTGTTATGTTGCGGGGGCTAGACAGACTGGAAAACAATATATTACTGGGCTGAGCATCCATCCCTCAGGTGACGTTATAGGCTTTTCTGTGTTGTCTCTGCTCAAGGGTGTGTTGGATTACAAAGATGGAAAATAGTTCATTTTTATGAGTAGATGCAAAATGTTTGGGAAAAGATACAAGTGATTTGGTCTTACTTTGGAGTTTCCCGTGGAAATCAATTTTGTAGAGGATGTGTAAGAAATGTTTTCCATGGAAAATGATAAAAATGTGGAACACTCTTCATATATATAAATTATCGTTTTCATAAGATGTATTTGTAAAAGGGACATGATATCACATGGTTTAACCGAAGCTATTGCGTTGGATAGAATGGAATGGAAAAATAGGATTCATGTAGCCGACCCCAAATAATTGGGAAAATGTTTTGTTGAGTTGAGTTGAGTTGAGTTGAGTGTAAGATGTATTTGTAATCAAGCTCCACGAAAGTATAAAATTAATTAAAATAAGTATTTTTCATGGAAAATATATTAACGTCAATCAAATGAACCCTTAGCGTATTGGTCTTTCTTTAAACTACTTTTGTAGGTTTAAAAGTAGGGGAGGGATAAAAAGGGGCTACGGGAATTACTATTGCCTGTAATGGTCTCTTTGGGTTGTTGTAATTCATCCATCTTGGAAAGATAAAATAGTAAATGGACTAGCTTAGTTTTCAATTTTATGCCATTTGTGTTGTATCATCTACTTAGTAAAAGGGTCGAACCCAGTGCATAAGGCTCCATCTTAACTGAGCGGTTTGGGAGAGGCGGATGTCGGTTGGCCTTACTCTCATATATGGAGAGGCTGTTCCCATCATCTACTTAGTATTTGCTAAAATTTTAAAAAGAGTTCACTCATTCCCCCTTATAATAAACATATCAATGAATCGGATTTTGATCTAAATACGGTATATTTATCCGGGTATGGATTGGTGTTATGCAATCTGGTAACCCGATTACTCGATTAATATGTTCAACCATTTAGTAAATGAATCGGATTTTAATTTATACATATCCATTCTATTAATAATCCGATCCGATTAGGTATATTAAGTGCATAAAAATTAAATATTATATAATTAATATATTTAACCTATAACTATGATTTATACTATCTTAAAAAAGAATATTGTCAATGGGTTTAGTAAATATGTAAGCTAATTGATTTTGAGCGTTTACGTTTTTTTACCACATAATCAATAATACATAACACAATTGACAAGGTGAAACTTGTTGTGTCCCCACCAATAAAGTTGAATGATGGCATTCTAAAACACAATTCAAAATTATGAAATTAAATTAGAAATTGTTTTAACACCAAAGCTAACGAAATTGTCAAGATATCGATAAAATAATTTCACAACTGAAAATGAAACAAATTTATCTTAGATAATTCCATTCTTGTTTGTAACATCCAAAGCATCATAATCGGGAGTCAACTGAACATATGCCATCTTGATTCCATCAGGCCTGATCAAAGTGTTCACTTTCTTGGTTTGCATATCATGCATTTTTTTCAAGACATCTTTGATCTTTTTTTTGTCAGCACGGATGTCAACAATGAAAACAAGGGTGGTGTTGTCCTTAATCTCTTTCATTGCAGACTCAGTGGTAAATGGATATTTGAGTATTTGATAATGGTCCAATTTGTTTCTCGGAGGGCACTGATGCCTGAGTATTTGAGGTTTCGGTCTTTCTTCAATGTCTTTGGGCAGTGAAAGGTAACTGTTGTTTGTAACACCCCGCCCGCCCGGGGAGAGCGAACGGAGCGCTAATGCGATAAAATAAATCCAAATACACAAGTGACAAGGTATAGAGCATCTAAATAAACCCACAATAATATAAATCCACTAATCTCAATCTCTTCAATTACAACAAAATTCTCTCGAATAATAAAATTACAACTATCTAAATAAAAATACAAATCTCCAAAGCTCTATACATCAAAATAATACAAATCTTCCAACTTGTATTAAAAATTCTCCCCAATATAATCCATGCTAAAAATCATCCCAATTGGTCCATAGCGTCACAATCCACGCTAACCTGCTAACTAAAAGAAAATATGGGGAAGTACACAATACAACAAGAAAGATGCTCAACAAATATATGTTAGCGATGAATAAAACGTAACAACACGAGTACGAATATTCAAATCAAATGCAAATCTCAAAGCATTTATCAATATAATTTCTCAACAACACTTTAACCGGGTCACCAGGCCTCACCACATCCGTATATGCTTTATCAAGCCATAGCCCGGGAAACAGGAATTTTGGCGGGTGCCCAACATCCGTGCCATATTAAAATCTCATGACAACGTGCTCAACAACAATATAATGATACCACATGAATCAAAATAATTCAATAATTATTTTTCCAGATTTCAATGAATTTAACAATTCAAATATGAGTTCAATTAAACATGAAATCAAAGAAAATGACACTCGCGAGATTTAAGGAGCATATTGTGTAAAACCCCATACCTCAAACCATGATGAGAAACCAATGATCACATCCACAAGATCAACACAAAAGATCTACAAAATTTCCTCTAAGAAAATAGCCCCAAGAACACCTCTAATCTAAGGTTAGAACTCACAAATCTCAAGGGCCAATGTGTATATAAAAAGAAGAGGAATATAAGATATATTTGCTGCCAAAATTTGTGCCAAAAGTAGGTTAAAAGGCTTTGCCCACGACTCCCTTTTATAATGCAAAGAAATGAAGAGTTGGAATCCAAAAGACTCCTTTAAATAAGGCAAAGAAATGAAGATTTGGAAGTCAAAACAACTCCAAGAGTTAAAAACATTTAAAAATCATTTTAAAATCCGTTTTAACTCCGTTTCCGAAACCGTTTGAAATTCTCGCCTTTAAAAATAATAACCAACATATTTGAGCAATAAAAATAATTTTATCAAAAACTTTATTTTCCTCCATTTTCCAAAAATTAATTAAAATAGCCCAAAATTACGCGGGTTATTACATTGTTCGGATCTTTTTACCTTTCTTCTTAAAGGTTTGACCTGATTTTACAACGTTGGCAACCTTCAAGGCCGCAACCTTGGGATCAACCTTTTTGGTGTCAACTTTAGCAGGAGCCATCGATATTATCTGCTAAAAATCCAACCTTGAAACAAATCCGATGGGTTGATGCGACTGCTTGATTTTGAGCATTTACGTAATCAATTACTACCTCTTTTTGTTCAACTAATTCACGAATAAAGTGATGCCTAATTTTAATATGTTTAATACGTGAATGCTGGACTAAATTGATATTAATGGCATATTGGTTTGCATAAAAGTTTGGTCTTTTACAATACCATAGTTCGATAACATTTCTTTTATCCAAAGTTGTGCACAACAACTACCAGTAGAAACATTCTCCACTTCAGCAGTAGAAAGTGAAATACAGTTGTTCTTTTTACATGACCAACGAACCAAGTCGTTCTTGACATAATAACAGCCACCCGAGGTGCTTTTACTTTCATCAGAATTACTTGCTAGTCAACATCACTATAGTTAACTATAGAATTGTTTGTGTCATATGTATACCATAGCCCGTAGTTTATAGTTTCATTAACATATTTAATTATGCGCTTAATAACATCTAAATGTGATTCCTAAGGGCCTGAATGGTATCGTGCACAAACACAAACGCATAAGATAATATTCGGTCTACTAGCCGTTAAATATAACAAACTCCATATTATATTCATATATGAGGTTGAGTCAACCGAGTTTCCCCTAGGATCTTTACTTAATTTTGCGGTGGTACTCATAGGGTGTGAGAATTTTTTGCATTTCCAAGGCCAAAATTTTAACCAATTCTTTGGCATATGTAATTTGTAAAGCAAATAAAACATCTTTCTTTTGTTGAACTTGTAAGTTATGAAAGAATTGTAAAACCCAAATCATTGACATTTGAAATTCCGATTGCATTAATTTAGAAAACTCAGATGCTTGTTTTTCAGTTGTAGCACCAAAAACGAAATCATCTACATGGACCTGAGCACTTAAAACAACATTTTCTTTTCTTTTGACAAAGAAGGTTTGATACACTCCCCTCGATCAAAGCCTTTGGTGAATTAAAAAATAGCAAGTCCTTCATACCATGATCGGGGAGCTTGTTTTAAACATTCACCCACCTTGATATCATTAAATTCACCCCCTCGGCCACTCCTTATTCTAGTTATTTGAGTTTCCTTCTCATTTTCAACTTTCATAATGAATTTCATAAATTGTTTAAATGTTTCTTATTTTTCTCTCATGAAGGACATCGAAGTAAAGATTGAGAAATCATCTATTACAACCAGAATATAAGCATGACCACATAAACTAATGGTACACGAAGGTTTTATCAATTCCAAGGTCTTTGATGCAAGGACATCTTTTATTTTCTTATGAGGCGCTTTAATTATCTTTCCAACTTGGCATGGACAAGAAAATGGTTTTTGATTTTTAAAATTTTGGGAATGCCTTGAACTAGACCTTTACTAGAATGCGACTCAACTCATCATAATTAACATGATCAAGCCTTTGAATATAAATGCCAAAGTCGTCAAATTTACTCATATTGTAAGTTTCAACCGGTAAGTCGTGTAAAACAACATAACAATTATTATTTGTGCGACTACCAGTTAAAATGCATTTATTATCATTGTCAAGAATTTTACTTTTTAAGCTCATTTGGTGCAAACCACCAGTTTTTTAAAGAATTATAATGAAGCCTTATGTGAGATTGATAGTCAACATATTGATTCCCTTTTCTAAAAATATGAATAAACCATATAATCATACGAGATGTATAGAATTTTAAGTTTTCCCATCTAATTTTTAGAGACCAAGGAAGAGTAAATTAAGAAGATGTTATGTATTGAAGTTTTCCACAACTCTTTATTTTTATTAATAAAACATGTGAGCGTACCGTCCCTCTTCACCCCCCCCCAAAAAAAGAAAAGAGAAAGAATTGGAGCACAATCATGGAATCCAATTCCAACAAAATATTCTTCCATTCATATTTATAGGCCACCTAAATTCATGTAATAACAACCGCAAGATCTGTATAAAATGAAGTATGAAGCTCATATAATTTAAGAAAAAAATTCTCCTTCAACAAAGCCTTTAGTGTTTCTAAGGAGATTGGGCCTGGGCATCCTAAAGCAAGACCATCAGTTTTCAATTTAATCCAAGATAGGGAAAGAGAAATCCAAAAAAATGGAATAATATAAGGGTCCCTCCTAGGCCTGCCACTTATATTCGGATTAGGAAACACCATGAGATCCTCCACTGTGTTATTAATATGACTTCTCATAAGAGAATTCATCCAAACCAATTAATTTTTTATGAAATAAATACAAGAAAATGTGGATTGTTTAGATATGTTGAATATCTCTGGGTTTCTTGATTTCCATATGACTCGAAACAACACATAATAACAAATAGCCAAAGGTCTTTAACTTAAGGGCTGAAGTTAATATTGATTGAAGACTTCCAACACTCAATAATATTGATTGAATGAGCAAATTGAATCCCCAAAGCATTTTTAAGCTAAAGACATATTAGAGACCAAAAGTTGCATTCTAGGAACATATGAGTGGAATCTCCGGCTACAATGTGACAAAGGGAACATCCAGAGACCAACTGGAGACTAATTTATGGAGGTTGCTAATCACATGCAATTTATTATGGATAACTTTCCAGAAAAGAATTTAAAGTTTATGAGAAGTAAATGGCATCCAAATATGAGTAAACTAAGGACGTTTATGGTCATGATCCGTGAAATAGTAATAAGCACTTTGAAACAAATTTAGTAATGATTATAAACACTTGCAAAATTTATAAGTGTTCGAAATCATTGTAAAATGAAAAATTTAACACATATAAGGACCTAAAAACACCTGGTTCTCACATACATAGAACTTACTCCCCCCCCCCCCCCAATTTCAAGCATCAAAATAATTTCACTTGCTATCCTTATTTTCATCATTTGCAGTTTATTATCATCGTAAGATTTTATTTCACGCTAACTCCTCCATATGCTCAAACCCTTTTCATTATCTCAAACTCCTTTTCTCGACCAACCCAATCTCGACAACATCTTTGCCGTATCTACTTCTTCAACGATTGCCATTGCCGATAAGATTTTGTGAATTTTTACCCATTATTTTGCTACGTTTTCATAGGATTAAAAATAAATTAGGGTAAATCATTCGATAATGTGTTATGGATTGAATCATATGAGAAATGTGTCATGAGAATGAGGTTATTTATATGGGTTTGAAGCTTAAGAATTTCTTGTATGCAAATAAGAAGGAGAATTCCCAGCTTAAAGCTATCGATTTTGGTTTCTCTATATTTTTTAATCATGGTAGGTGGGTTTTCATTTCATAGTTTGCTCTTAATATTTTTTTGTGAGTTTAAAAAAAAACAATTGGACTCAGGTTCCTCAACGCCTACTCTCCCCTCTCCTTCTTCAATTTTACCCTAACTTTTGGTTCAAATTTTTGTGGACTTATGGAGAACCGAGTTCTAATTTATATTTTTCCTTAGATACGGGTTTAAGGTTCATAACGGAAGGTACGTATGTTCTTTAGTTAATTATTAATTATGAAATTGATTTGGAATTGCGGTTTCAAGTAGATTATTGAGTTTTGTGTTATAATTCAGGGATTTTATGGATTAGTAATTGTAATGAAATTTAATTTATTGATTTTTTTATTATGTGGGCTTCTCATCATAATGGAGTTATTTATGATTGGGAAATGATAATTTCAATATTTTGATGTCTTTTCAAATTCCTCTTGGGTTTGAGTGGTAATTTGATTCATATTGTTAATTTTTTCCCTCGCATTTTTTTTCATCCAGGAAAAATATTTTTTGAGATTAAGGGAAGTCCTTACTAAATGGCCCCAGAAATTTTGAAGCAAAATTATGGGCCAAAGGTTGATATTTAGAGCACGTGAGTGATTTTTTAGGTTTTGTTATGTGTGTTACCCCAATTTTGGCCACGTATTATCAATCTTGATCTTGTGAACAATTTTCATTGGTGAAAATGAATTTGAGTCCCAAGAGTAATATTGTTATGTTGTTTTCTTTGATTTTTTCGCAGAAACCGAATAGGGTGTTGCCAAAAATGGTATGTGTTAAAGAATGAAGAATAAAGAAGAAAGATTTTAATTGCATAAATATGTTTCAAAAATTGAATCATGCGAGAAGTAATTTATGAGAAATAGAAAAGATCTATGAAAAATCTTGCATGGGAAGAATCTATGGCGAAGAATATGGGTAGAGAGAGTGTTGCTTTATTATATAGCTATATTTTTTGTGTATGTGAGTTTTGGGAGACTTGTGTATTTTCAATATCTTACATATATCGATTTTAGTTTCTCTCTCTCAGATACACATAATTTATCTCTCTCTCTCCTTCTCTTTCTAGCACACAAATCTACGCTCCTTCATACATAATTATGCGAGGACAATTTTAGACACGGCATGATATTATGTCATGAAATATTGCCGCATAGTCACTGGACTTTTGGTTTGACAAAATATGACATTACTTTTAAATTTCTACATCTAGGCTTTAAAACATGTCGTTGAAGGGCAGAACCCAAAACAACCCTCAAACGACTCCATAAAAGACATGCATACCTCGCACGCGACTAATGTAACTCGTACAAACTAAGAGCACAATCACGGGATTCATGATTTGAGAATAAGACGATAATTTTCCACTATTTTGACTTAGGCTTGAAAACATTCATTCAAATCGTGAAAATGCAAAACAACCCTGTAAGGACATAAATTTCCAATTGAGTCGATGTATTGTTTTGACTTAATTCCGTGAACAAAACTGTGTTTGTAATATGTCATAGGGATATTTTATTTTTGTCATGATCCCACTTGGTCTATGACGCATTGAAGAAAATGAAGACGTTGCGGCAAAGCTTCAAAGAATTAATCATGCCGAAGTTTTATTGGTGCAAGTTTATTCGTCTTCAAGTTAATTGCATTCCGAGATCACACAGGTATGAATGCGTATAATTAATGGTGCTCGAAATAATTTTTATAAAAAGATAAGGATGTATTTTTATAAAGAAAAATATTTTAAAAGTGTTTTAAATGTTTTACACTTCGTTTTATTCTGATAAACACAAAAATGAGTTTGACTTAATAGGGTCTCTTTTAAATAATCATTTTAAAAGAAAAGTCAAACTGACACGCGCGTCGTTCGAACGACATCTTTCCTTCGTTCGAGCGATATGGCTATGTCGCGCGAATGACAGGCCAATCTTGTTCAAGTGACACTATTTTCGAGGCGGCGTTTAACTCCTATTTAAAGCGTGTTTTCGTCAGAATTTCGTAAGTGTGCATCTGGAAAAACAGTATTTAATCCAGTACGAGTTTTGCACACGTTTTTCTAAGGTTTCAAAGCTTAAACACATCCTTAGAGTTTGCAAAGATCCGAGTTATCATTATTATATGTTTATGTGATCTTGCTGCACCAAGAAGTTTTCTTCTATACTTGAACATCTATGTTTTACAGTGAAGAAAATAGAAGGACTTCTTGTTCGACATCGTAGACGTATCAAAGCCATTCGGTGGACACCAAGACATACGTGGACGCGTGTGTTGTGGAAAGGTATCGTGGAAGGACTTTCTGCGTGGGCACTATGAGAGGAGTGGTTGAAGATCAAAAGAGCATCAAGAGTTGTGGGGATCGAGTCGTTGGGTGAGTCTTTTGTCTATTCATTGTAATTCCACATTCATAGTGATTGTCTGGCTTGGGTCGTCCGAGGTTGTTTCCCGTCTTGGGTTTTTCCTCGTACATCCTGCGTTGTGAGTAGTCTTTACCTTACTTTACTTGCTTTAATCACTAGATGCATGTTTAGGATTAATCAAGATAAAATTGGTTTAAAGTAAAAATTGTTTTTTCACAACTTGGTTTGGAGCTAATTAAAAGTTGGATCATTTTTGGTGAAAATTGGTTTGATTTGAAACACACTCGTGTAGGACCACTCTTTCAAATTGGTATCAGATCTAGAAAACATAATTTATATGTTTTGTGATCCCGTGTGTTTTCAAAGGTGAAATATGGAAACAATGAATTTTTTCGAACTCCTATTTTTTATGGCACTAATTACACTTATTGGAAGACGAGAATGAAAAGTGCGTCAAAATCTATTGATGAGCATGTGTGGCTAGCAGTTGAGAAAGGTTGGACACCCCCTGTCACTGTTATAGGTGAGGTCACTAGTTTAAAGCCTGTCGAGTCATGGACCGAAACTGATCATAGACTTTCATAATATAATTCTAAGGGTTTGCATGTTATTTCTTCACATGTCACGCCAAAAGAATATAATAGAATTATGACTTGTGAAACATTAAAAGAGGCTTGGGATATTTTGGCACTCACTCACGAGGGCACTAGCATGGTTAGGGCGTCAAAACTTTAAAATCTCACCCCACAGCTTGAGACCATTAGGATGTTAGAGAGTGAGATTTTTGATGAGTTTTATGCTAGGTTGTCCAATATTGTCAACTCGTCATTTAACCTAGGTGGGAAAATTTCCGACAACCGTGTCATTAAGAAAATCCATAGGTCATTTCCAAGTAGGTTTGATGCGAAAGTGACTCTTATAATTTCCTTGGGTAAGTTAGAGTCGACGAAACTAGAAGAGATTGTAGGTGACTTACAAACCTATGAAATCAACATGATTACCTCCAAGAAAGTGCCTAAAAAAGAAAAGGATATTGTTTTGAAAACTCGAACGGAGGAAATTAAAGTTTCGGATTCCGATTTCGATTTCGATTTTGAGGATGTTGCTTTGTTGGCAAAGAAATTTTAAAAAAATATTAAGTTTCAAAAGCAATCGAAAGATGCCAAGAAATTTGAAAAACTCAGGAACAACAAAGTAGATTCCACCTCTAAGGATAAGTTTGAGAAACCTAAGAGAGACGAGTTGGATAAGTGCTTTGGATGTGAGGGGTATGATCACAAAGTTAAGGAGTGTCCACTAGACTAAAGAAAGAGGGAAAGAAACCCGTTGTATATAATGACACCTTAAGTGATAGTGATCCAGAAGAGGGAGAGAGTTCCCCCCATTGAGGGTAACTTTGTTGTGTTTATGGCATATCATGTGAGCAATGACAATTCTCATGTGAATGACACTTTCGAGGAGGTTTTGAGTTAATCCCATGTTAGTGAGGGAGAAGAGAGTGAAGAGGAGGAAGTATATGTGAAAGAGCTGCAAGTTGCATTTAATGAGTTGTATGCCAAGACGGTGAAAGTGAAAAAGGCAAATGCAAAATTGCAAGCTAAGTTCAATGAGAGTGCCATAGAAAATAATGATAGCTTGATTGAGGATCTTAGGGAACGAGAGAAGACTCTTAGGGAGAAATTAGAGTATGTCGAGGGTGAGAGAGATAATCTTCGTAGTTTGATGGAGTCTCTGAAAAAGAAGATTTTAGAGTTTGAGGAGTTTAGGCGTTTGCTCGAGTCTAGGATTTATGAGTTGGAGGAGAGATTGAGAGACTCGTCTAGAGTTAAGTTTGATTTGGAGGATAGGTCGGAGAAGTTATATAAGATCTTAGGCACTTTCCAAATTAAGGGAGATAGGGGAGGTATAGGTTTTGATGAGAGAGTTGTTCCCATTGCCCCCGCACGTGTGAGAAACACTAGGAAGGTTAGAAAATGTCCACACATAGGTAATCATTCCCACCATCGCTACACTTGCACGTTTGTGGTAGAAAAGGTCACCTTAGGCGTTATTGTTACGACCTTTCCTAGAAAGTTTAGGAATAAAGTTTCCCCGGTTCCCTAAACCCCCATGCGTAGTTTTACACCTACTTAGGTTAGGAAATCGAATTTAGTGGCTTTAGGAATAAAACTTCATGATTCTCGTTTGGTTGCGCTTGGTTCTTCCCATGCTAAATCTAAAGGATGATAGTGGTGCCACGTTTGTCATATGCTAGTTTGCTTCACAATATATTCATTGATAGTATAGTGACATGTTTATCATTTTGTATTATAGTTTGAGTCTTGTTGAAAAATACAAAAAGATTCTATTTTTGAGAAAACTTTTGAAAAACCAAAAATATTTTGCTTTTATTTGAGTCAAAATATGTTTGAAAAGACAAAAAGATTTTCGATTTTTGTTTTTGAGTTTACATGTTTAATATGTCATATTGGTGTGCTTGGACCCCTCCCCATTTTTTCATATCCATGTGGCTAGGACATTTGGTCATTATTATCGATGCTTAGAATGATCTTAACCATTGTTTCTATGGGGTTGTTTCGAAGTTGATATGCATTTTGATTCGACTTTGTATATATGTCAAAATTGCACACATGCACGAGTTTATATGGATGTTTGACTTCTCTTGCATATTTGAATTTGGTGAGGCGTTCTTATCTCAATCTTGACATCTATGCACAAGTAGACTTAAGGAGAAGTGTTCATGTAAGAACCGTTTACCGTGAGGATTTGAATTGGTATCTAATTGAAAATATGATGAGTGATTCACGAAAAAGGGCTGCGAGAGTTCAAAATTGACTCGTCGTGAAAGTCACCGTTTAAAAGAGCCCAAAAGAAAAGGCAAAATGCTAAGAAAAGGGCCAATTATATTTTCTCTAAGTTGAGAATACTAGAAACCTCAAAAGAACTTGAAAAAGTATATATTTATGAGGGAGTTTGGTTGAAGAATATCTAAACGGGTTTGCACATCCTAAATGTTGAAACATTGCAATTTGATGCTATTGTTTGTAGAATCGTCAAAATTATGGATTTGTGTGCATGTAGTATGTTTAGATCATTAAGCTCACATTTTAATTATCATATGGCTATGATAAAGTTTGATGATTTATCGCTTTCAATTAGAGCTTCTTGATCATTTCGATGTGTTGGAATTGGGACTCATTTGCTGTAGTTTCACGCCCAAAAATTCCATGTCCATGTTTGAGCACATCGATACTATGTTTGCATGTAACTCGCATTATTAGTTTTTATGCTTTTTGCGTTTTGGGTAAAAAGCATACTATTTTAGCACTGTTTTGCTGCTGTCAGGCCCTTCTACTGAGTTTTTCCTCAAAATTTTTTCACTGGGCAAAAATATATGATATTTCTGGGAATTTGGGAAAATTTGGCATGTCGCGAGAAGTAGTTTGAGTGACATTGCCATGTCATGCGAAGTCTCGTTCGAGCGACGTCCTCATCTCGTTTGAGTGACGTCCCTGGCTCGTTCGAACGACAGTCTTGATTTTTTTGCTTCTTCTTGTTTGCAGTCCTCTGGTTAAAATTGTGATATTTTTGGTACTGCTGGAAGCTTTCTGGTTTATATGCAGGGTATATTAATTCATAATTGATATTTTGCATATGATCCGTTTATCACACCTGATTAGATTACTATATTCTTTGTGTGATTCATTTGTTTACTAGCTACTGATTTGTCATTGCTTGATCATATTTAGCTGGTTGTTTCATGATTATCTAGCATTTTTTTCATTGGTATATTTTCATGCTCGATAGTTATTGACTTATTTATCTTTTCGCCCGATTTTCTATTCGAGACAAAAAGGGGGAGAGATGTATGTGATGTAGGGGGGGGGGGGTTGTTGAGCATGTTTATTGATATCTGAATACATATTGTTTGATTACATATTTTACAAATCAGTATCATATAATTGCTCACATGATTGTCAAATGATTTGTTCTAATTTGAAATATAAATTGGTATCATTTGTTCCTCCATACTTCACTGGGTATTTGTTTATTTGTTTCATGTGTGTAGGTATGCTTCAGAGATTCGAGATTCTAAGTCTACATCACATTCAGACCGTTCATGCTTGTCGATGCTACATATACTAGTCCGTGTCCTGTAATTTTTTACTTTGGGTTTATGGGATGGTATTTAGGCGTCATACGGATTGACGACCCGACTTAGGCATTTCACTGGTTTAGTTTTGTCCCGGAATAGTCAAAGGAGGAGATTTGTAAGGACATAAATTTCCAATTGAGTTCCTGTATTATTTTGACTTAATTATGTGAACAAAACTGTGTTTGTAATATGTCATAGGGAGAATTTTATTTTGTCACGATCCCACTTGGTCTACGACGTATTGAAGAAATTGAAGACGTTGCGGCAAAGCTTCAAAGAAATAATCATGCCAATGTCTATTTGGTGCAAGTTTAATCATCTTCAAAGTTAATTTCATTTCGAGATCACTCAGGTATGAATGCGTATAATTAATGGTGCTCGGGATTATTTTATAAAAGATAAGGATGTAATTTTTTTATAAAGAAAAATATTTTTAAAGGTTTTAATAGTGTTTTAAAGGGTTTACACTTCGTTTATTCTGATAAACATGAAAATGAGTTTGACTTAATTGGGTCTCTTTTGAAGAATCGTTTTAAAAAAAAAGTCAAACTGACACGCGCGTCGTTTGAACGACATCTCTCCTTCGCTCGAGAGAGATAGCTATGTCGTGCGAACAACAGGCCAATCTCGTTCGAGTGACACTGTTTTCGAGGCGGCGTTTAATTCCTATTTAAAGCGTATTTTCGTCAGAATTTTGTAAGTGTGCATCTGGAAAAACAGTATTCAATCATGTATGAGTTTTGCACATGTTTTTCTAAGGTTTCAAAGCTTAAACACATCCTTAGAATTTGCAAAGATCCGAATTATCATTATTATATGTTTATGTGATCTTGTTTGCACCAAGAAGTTTTGTTCTATACTTGAACATCTGGGTTTTGTGGTGAAGAAAAGATAAGGACTTCTTGTTCGACATCGTAGACGTATCAAATCCATTCGGTGGACACCGAGACATACGTGGACGAGTGTGTTGTGGGCAGGTATAGTGGAAGAAGGACTTTCTGCGTGGGCACTGTGAGAGGAGTGGTTGAAGATCAGAAGAGCGTCAAGACCCATGGGGATCGAGTCATTGAGTGAGTCTTTTATCTGTTCATTATAATTCCACATTCATAATGATTGTCTGACTTGGACTGTCCGAGGTTACTTCCCGTCTTAGATTTTTCCTCGTACATCCTGTGTTGTGTGTATTCTTTACCTTAATTTACTTGCTTTAATCACTAGATGCATGTTTAGGATTAATCAAAATAAAATTGGTTTAAAGTAAAAATTGGTTTTTCACAACTTGGTTTGGAGCTAATTAAAAGTTGGACAATGTTTGGTGAAAATTGGTTTGATTTGAAACACAATCGTGTAGGACCACTCTTTCAAATCCTCAAACGACCCTATAAGAGGAACAAACACCTCGCACAGGACCAATATAACCCATAGAAACTATTCATAAAGTCACGAAACTCTCTATTTGAGAATATGATGATGATTTGTGAATATCTGGAATTAGGCCTAAAAACATTCTGTTAAAGGTTGAAAACCCAAAATAACCCCCAAACGGCCCTGTAAGAGACACGAACACCTCACACGAGACTAATGTAGCTTGTAAGAACTAATAACGCATTCATGGGACTCCCGATTTGATATTAAGATGATAATATTTAAGTATCTAGACTTAGGATTAAAAATAAGAAACGTAAAAAAACCAAATGGTCCCGTAAGAGGCACGAACCCCTCGCATGGGACCAATGTAACACGTAAGAACTAACCGTGTACCCATGGGACACCCGACTTGAGAATATGATAATAATTTGTAAATCTTAAGACTTAGGCTTGAAAACATGTCATTAAAGGGCAAAAATACAAAACAACCACCAAATGACCTAGTAAGGGGCACGAACACCTCTCGTGGGATCAATGTAACTTGTAGAAATGGACCACATAGTCAGGGAATTCCTAGTTTGAAAATATGATGATAATTTTCATATGTCTAAGACTTAGCCTTAGAAATATGCCGTTAGAGGTTGAAAATCCAAAATAGCCCCCAAACGACCCCATAAGAGGTACGGACACCTTGCACAAGACCAACATAACTCTTAAGAACCGACTCGATAATAATCGGACTGATATTTAATATGTTTCCCGTATAATTTATAATTTCTGGAGATACTTTGGGCCATGGGCTATATGAAGTGGATTATGGTCCATTTTATAATGTCCTTTTGGCCTTTTATGTGATTGTTTGAATTGAAATAGAATTTAATTCGAGTCATTCAAAAAATATTAAGGGTCATTCGAACGATATCCCATTGGTTCGAACGAGATATCCAGTCATTCATATAGGTGTCCACCGAGCTTTCAATGATAATGTTAGCCTTTTATGCAGATCTCCAGTCATTCATACAGGTGTCAAACTATGGACTATTGGATCATTTGAGTCGTCAAGCTCTCAAGCCAGCAGATGCATTTCAGGTTGGCCTTTTATGCGCCCTTTGGATATTGCTTCTTTTGGGATCCTAGCCTATTTACGGAAGAGAGAAGGGGGAGGGTTCATTTCACACCATTATTATCAGCTAAGAGCTCTCTCTAGTTTCATGCTTCTATATGCTTCCCTAAGCCAAGTTCTACCATTTTTACAACCCTTCCTACCATTGTTAGCCATTTTCAAGTCTTATTCCTCCATTTCAAGACTTGTTAGAGGTAGAAGTGGTTTGTAGTGGAGCAAGAAGGATCATTCAACTAGTTTTGGAAGGTTTTTGGAGTGTAGAGCTTCCATTATTCATCTTCTTCAAAGTTATCCTCTTCAATCTTTGAGGTAGGGTTTTTGTAAACGGGGTAAACAGAAGATAAAGCTCCGATACCCATTTCTAGGCCCCTTTTTTCTCAAATGTCCTTTAAGGTTGTCAAAACACTTTTTCTTTCAATTTTTTTTCTTCTAAACTTTAACATGCACCAAATTTGTGAATCAATTTCGATTAAGTCCAATTTTATCTTGTTTAATCCTAAACACGCATCTAGGTGATTAAAGTAAGTAAAATAAAATAAAGTTCGCAAAAGCAACGCCGGATGTACGAGGAAACCACAAAGGGAAAAAATCTCGAACGATCTAAGCCAGAGAATCATTATGATACGGGTTTACAAAGGAAGACAGACAGACTTACACAACGACTTGATCCTCATAAGCCTTGAAGCTCTTCTGCTCTTTAACTGCTCCTCCATAGTGCCCACATAGAAATCCTTCCACGATACTCGTCCACAACACACGAGTCCATGAGTGTCTCGGTGTCCACCGATGCAGCTTGGCAACCATCTACGATTCGGAACATGGACTCCTCCGTTTCTTCATCGCAAAACCCAACGAACAATGTTCAAAGTGATGAAAAACTCATGATGGTGCAAACAAGATCTCTATAGCAATTGTATATGAAAGCTCGGATCTTGAAAACTCTAAGGACGGTTTTAATCTTTGAAAACTTTAGAAAACTTTTGTGCAGAAAAACAAAACTGTTAAACTGTATTTTGGTTATGCACACACACGAAATTCTGAGAGAAAAACTGCCTTAAATAAAAACTTTAAGTCGGCAGGTCGTTCTAACAACTTCAACATGTCGTTCTAATGACTGTGACATGTCGTTCGAACGACATCACATGTCGTCTGAACCATCGAAAAGAAAATAAATGATTCTACACGACTCTAAACGATGTTTATCTCAGAATAAACGAAGTTAAAACCTTTTAAAATCATTTAAACTTTTTAAAATCATTTATAGTAAAATTTCCATCCTTTAAAACATTTTTCGAGTCTCATAAACATTTCTCATTCATACTTGAGAGATCAGAACATGATGAAGACGTGAAATGTGCACCAATAAAACATGAAATGATATATCTTTGAAGCTTGGCCGCTGCGTCTTCAATAAATGCGTAATAGACTTTGTGGGAATTGTGACAATTATAAAATCTATCTATGACTCAAACATGTTTTGTTCCAAGAATAATTCAATTACACACATATAGACTCAATTGGAAATGTTGTCCTTACAATTCTCCCCCTTTGACTATTCCAGAACAGATACTAAACAGTGAAATGCCTAAGTCGGGTCGTCAAGCCGTATGACCCCTAAATCCCATCCCATAATACCCAAAATCAAAAATACAGGACAAGGAAAAGTATATGCAGGTCCGGCAAGCATGAGCTGTTTGAATGTGATGTAGACATAAAAACTCGAATTTCGAAAGAATACCTACACACATGAAATGGATAAATACCCATTGAAGTATGGAGGAACAAATGATATAAAAATACCAATATGTAAAACAAACCATTTGTTAAACATTTGAGCAAACCAATTTGAAATCAGAATACCAATTTGTACAGTACGACATGATACCAATAAAATATGAACATATGATAAAAAACATGATACCAATTTGTAAAGCCAACATGTGCTCATCAAACTCTCCCCCTACATCACATACATCTCTCCCCCTTTTTGTCTCAAATAGATAATAAGCGAAAAAGATAAACAAACATCAAAGATCTAGTATGAGAATAGTCAATGAAGTATATCTAGAATGAGAATAATCAATGAAGTATATATAGATAAACATCAAACGCCAACTAATAATAATCAGAAGATACTAACTCGTAGCTAGCAATTAGTCACAAAGAATGAAACATCAATCTAAGCAACGATGTGACTAAACGAATCAATGCAGCATAAGAGTCAACACTGAATAATCGATATTGATTGCATGTAAACTGTCCAATTGAACCCAGAAGTACCAAAATAGAATGAAACCATCATATTTATAAATCATGTACTGAAACAGAATAAGGGCTAAAAAATCTAGGCAGGTCATTCTAACGACTATGCCATGTCATTTGAGCGACATTGGCTTATCGTTTGAAGGAGGTAAAAAATGACCTAAAGTAGTAGGTTGTCATTTGAAGCATCCTTCTAACGACCCTAAAAATGACCTTCTAACGACCATATCTGATAAAATTACCGCCTCGAAAAACATGTCGTTAGTACCAAACTTCGAACGATTTGGACATGTCAATCGAATGAAGTCCAGAAGTCGTTTGAATGACTTCATCAAATTCTGTATTTTAGTTCGAAAAATGTTAAAGTTTTGCCCCGTGAAAAAAATTCATGAAAATAGGTACTGGAGATATGAAGCAATAGCAAAAACAGACTCAAAACAGAAAAAAAAAAATGGTAAAAACTATGTGAGTTTCATGCTAATATAGTACAAATGTGCTCAAACATGGATATGGAGTGAATGTGTGTGAACTACAACAAATTAATCACAATATGAACACATCGAAACGATCAAGAAGCTCTAATTGATAGCTAAATGTCATCAAACTTAGTTTTAGCCATATGTGAAAATTAATATATCGAGCTAAATAAACTAAATAATCAACATGCACATAAATCCAAAATTTTGACGATTCTACAAATAATAGTGTCATGACACGATTTTAAATATTAGGATTCGTGGTGCAAACCCATTTATATATCCATCTAAACTCCCTCAAATATAATCATATTTTTCTTTTGAATGAACATATCAAACTAATTGGCTTATTTTGGCATATGATACTTTTTATTGCCATAATTTTTCTCAGGCTCTTTTAAACGGTGGCTTTCACGAAGGGTTAATTTTACTCTTGCAGCCCTTTCCCATGAACACTCATCATTTTTTCAAATCAAGCAATATTAATCCTCACGGTAAACGGTTCTTACATGCACACCTCCTCCTAAGTCTTATTACGCGTAAATGATGAAATTGAGATAAGAACATCTCACCCAACTCAAATATGCATGAGATGGCAAACATTCATATAAACTCATGCATGTGTGCAAAACGGGCATATATACAAAGTCGAATCCAAAAGCATATCAACTTCGAAACAACCCCATTAAGACAATGGTTAAGATCAATCAACGCATCAATAATTAAGACCAAATGTCCTAGCCACATGGATAATGAAATGATGGGGGTCCAAGCACATCAATATGTCACATTAAACATGAAAACTCAAGACATAACACAAATCGAAAATCTTTTTGTGTTTTTCATATTTTGACTAAAAAAAAAATAAAATCTTTTTGTATTTTCTCAAAAAAAATTTATCAAAATAAAATCTTTTTGTATTTGTCAATAAGACTCAATAAATGAAAAAGTATAATACAAATAGATACACATGTCATAACACTAGAAAAATATAAATCATGAAGTAAGGACTAACATATGACAAACAAGGCTAACACAATCATCCATAAGAAATAACATGCGAAGCATCATGTACTAGCATGTGAGAATCAACTAACGAAGCATTTAGCATCTCCAAAACATATTTCCTAACCCAAAAAGGAGTATACTCACTACATTTAAACTTCCTAGGGTCTTGTCTAAGATCATAGTAAAAATTCCTAAGGTGAGCTTTCCTACCACAATGCGAACATGTGTAGACACGACAAGGAACATGTAAGGATATATTTTATAAGTCCTGTTACATTAGTGTATGTTGTATATTTCTATAAAGACGTCAAAGAAAAATTTCAAGTTTGAAGATACATGAACACGGATCGAAATATTAAAGGTTTTTCTACATTCAAGCCTCCACGAGATGAATTTTGGTGAGATTGTGTTTTGGTTACTTTATGGTTCATTTAAAAGTATTGGGATATTTTAAAAAATACTTCCTAAGTGTTGAGGCATCGTTTTTCGTCAAATGAATTTTTTTTAAGTGTTAAGGCGGAGTTTTTTGACAAAAGAAAAAAAATTTAGTTTTTATTATAGTCGTTCGAGCAACTTTGGCATTTCGTTTGAGCGATAGCTTAAAGTCGCACGAAGATTGTCTGAGCGAAAGTTGTCCTCGTTCGAGCGACACGGAGATCTCATTTGAGTGAGTTACCGACTCAAGTTTTTTATATAAATCTCATTAAATGACTCCATTTTCCTTCAGTAGACTTGACGTTTTAGAGAACACGTAAACTGCAATCTGCAGAATTCTTTAGCCTTTTTCTTTTAAGGGTTTTTCACTTTGTTTTCAATTCACACAATCCCAATCTTTTATGTGAATTGTTTTGAAATCCGAAATACGTTTTGCTGGAGTTTTCTCTTGTAGGGAGGATAACCTACTGCTGATTAGGTGCCACTTGAGGGAGGTACTGGGCTGACTGACTACGTGTCAATAGGGAGTGCTCGTGGGAATTCCTGGACTGATTGAACTGTGGTTCTTGTGGAGTTACTGCGAATTCCATTGCTAAGTCTACACCGTGTGTCTATGTGATTGTTTTGAGGAGTGATCATTGCAGGTTTCATTGTAATCATTGTGAGTATTATAGTGAAATAAAAGGGTTTTTCCCTTCGGGGATTTTTTCGAAAATCTGTGCGTTAGCAATTATTTATGTTGGTTTGAGTTATTAACACGTAGTTGCATGTATAGGGGCTGAATTAATTTGATTTAAAAATTGACTCCAATTAAATAAGTTTAAATTGGGAATTTGCGAATTTATTCAAATCAATATCACACCGCACATTACTTTCACAAATTGGTATCAGAGCTTATTTAAGCGATCACAACTTTTACAAGTTGGTATCAAAGATTATTTAAGAGATAACCATTTTTACAAATCGGTATCAGAGCGGGTTACGCTAATTTTTTGCGTTTGTTCTTATTTTCCACAAAATTTGTGTGACATTGATTTTTTTTTTAAATTGCAATTTTTCAATGGAGCACTTATTCAATCGGAAGCCCCCTCTTGTTGACACGAGTCAAAGTTTTGATGATTTAAATCTTTTGAATTTGACGTTTGCGAAAAGAATTAATGCCTTGGAAAAATAAAATTCTCGTTTTAAATCTGCTATGGATCTTTCGCAAATGGTTCAAAATCAAAGAGATTTTTATCGTGAGAAATTTGTTTCATTGAACCATTGATTTTAATGCTTTGAAATTGTCCAAATATGAGAGTGATGATAGAATCCTATTTTTAGAAAAATATTTTGAGGACATTAAAAACTCTAGGATTTGTGTTTATGCCAATGAGGATAAAAATATTTTAATCGATGAGTTTGTGGCATGTGAGGAGACTCTTAGGAACGAGTGTGCATATTTTAAGGGATAACATGATGACCTTCTAGGAATAAGTGGAAATTTAGGGAAGGAGTCCCTAAAATTGGAAGAGTCTAATTATTTTCTTGGGTAAAAAATTTTGGTGTTAAAAAATGATTTAACTGACTCGAGTAGTATTGGTAGCAATGGTAGTGGGTCGTCATGTTCTAATGCTTCGAGTGTTAAATCCAAGACCATTATTTATTTTATAGGTTCAATCAATCCCAAGGACGTTAGAAAAGGTCAACCCATAGGTGTCGTTTCACCCGTTTACACATGTTCACATTGTGGTAGGACAGGTCACCTTCGGTGTTTTTGTTTTTATCTTGGAAGAAGTCCTAGGAAGTTGAAGTCTAGTTTTCCCTTGGTTCCAATAACCCCCATGCGTATTGCACACCTATTTGGGTGAGAAAATCACTTTTAGAGGTACTAGATGTTAGACTAGTTGATTCTCGATTGCTTGCACATGACTCTTTTCTTGCTATATGTTTGCTAGTGTTATGACATGTGTACTTTTTGCATTAGATTTTTGTTTTTGATAAAACTTTTGAAAAATAAAAAAATATTTTATTTTGATAAATTTTTTGAAAAATTCAAAATGAGTTTTGTATTGTGTTTTGCACCTTTTATGGATGGACATTCAGGATGATCGAGTCATAACTTCATTCCATATCCATGATACTATTTGATAGTGTTTTGATATGAGTCATCATTTCATTTTTGTGCATTATAATGTGTGGAGTCATTAAGATGTAATTTGAGATTACTACCTACATGTTTGACTAATAATTTCCTTTAATGCACACTTGCACGGATTTATTTGACTATTGTACTTGTCTATCACATATTGGTCGATGCGTTTTCATCTCAATTTTGTCTGATAAAACTTGACAATGAAAGTAGTGCATGTAAGAACTTGTTTTAATTTGAAAAAATAATGAGTGCACGGGAAAGGGATGCAAGTGAAAAATTATCACGTCGTGAAAGCCACCGTTTGAAAAGAGCCCAAAAAAATGAAAGGCAATAAAAGATAAATATGCCAAAAAGGGGCCAGTTAGTCTAGATCACCTCAATTGAAAAAATGCATTATTATTTATGAGGGAGATTGGTTGGAAATAGTCAACGGGTTTGCACGTCCTGACAATGTCATGAAAAATAATTACATAATTTTAGACGTTATTGGTTTGAGAATCATTCTTGACTTTGATTTGTTGATGGATTGAGTCGATGTCAATTAAATTCAACATTTTTGACACCTAAGGACGATTTTGAGTTCATTCGTTAGGAATATCCATATTCATCGTGCACATATGTTATGCGTAATTGCATTGATTTTCCTATCGAATTTTTTCACACTCATTCAGTCCATATCCATGATTTGGTTGTCTTAGTGTAAATTCATACACTAATGTAACAAGATTATGAAATATGTCCTTACAAATCTCTCCCTTTGTCTATGAGGGTACAAAATAAAAATATTTCGAATTATCAAATCAAAATGCCTATACATATCTAAAACTTTTTCTTCAAAAATTTTCAACTTCAAATTTTCAAATCTTCAAGCTTTTCTCATCAGGGTGTGCAATATGATCATCAAACTTTGTACCTAATCATGATGACGAATCTGAATATCAAAGGTTCTTCAAACGAGATCTCCGTATACCGCTACAAAGTCGTCGAAAAAAGTTCAAGTTTGAAGATACATGATGACGAATCTGAATATCAATGGCTCTTCAAAATTTAAGCTTGCACCAGATGAATTTTGGAGAGATTGTGTTTTCGTTACTTTATGGTTCATTTAAAAGTATTGGGATATTTTTCTAAAATATTTTCTAAGTGTTGAGGTATCTTTTTTCGTCAAATGAAATTTTTCTAAGTATTGAGGAAGAATTTTTTGACAAAAGAAAAAAATTATTTTTTATTATAGTCGTTCGAGCGACTTTGGCGTTTCGCTTGAGCGACAACTTCAAGTCGCGCGAAGCTCATTCAAGCGACAACTGTCCTCGTTCGAGCGACACTGAGATCTCGTTTGAGCGAGTTGCCAACTGAAGTTTTTTTATATAAAGCTCATTAAATGACTCCTTTTTCCTTAAGAAGACCTGACGTTTTACATAACACGTAAACTGCAATCTGCAATTTGCAAAATTCTTTAGTCCTATTGTTTTAAGGGTTTTTCACTTTTTTTTCAACTCACACAATCCCAATCTTTTATGTGAATTGTTTTGGAATCCGAAATACATTTTACTGGAGTTTTCTCTTGTAGGGAGGATAACCTACTGCTGATTAGGTACCATTTGAGGGAGGTATTGGGTTGACTGACTGCGTGTTAATAGGGAGTGCTCGTGAGTGTTCCTGGGCTGACTGAACTACGGCTCTTGTGGAGTTGCTGTAGAATTCCATTGTTGGCTCTAGACTGGGTGTCTATGTGATTGTTCTAAGGAGTGATCATTGTAGATTTCATTGTAATCATTGTGAATATTATAGTGAAATAAAAGGTTTTTCCCTTCGGGGATTTTTTATGAAATCTGTGAGTTGGCAATTATTTATGTTGGTTTGATTTATCCACACATAGTTTCATGTGTAGGGGCTGAATTATTTTGGTTTAAAAATTGACTCCAATTAAATAAGTTTAAATTGCGAATTTGCAAATTTATTCAAATCAGTATCACACCGCACATTACTTTCACAAATTGGTATCAGAGCTTATTTAAGTGATCACCACTTTTACAGAACGGGACCTTTAGGACCTTTTCTAACACCCTCAGATGTGGTTGATTATCTAAAACAAACTATGATTTTGGCTTTAACATTCGAACCACTAGAACAAGAGAAGCCATTACCATTACTATTCACACTACTCTAGTCGTTTAAATTATTTTACAACTTCAAAATCTGGGACTCAAGCAAAGAATTTGCCTCCTCAAACTTTTGGGACTCCTTTAGATTTTCAATTACCCCCAAAAGGTTATCTCGCTCCTCCTCAATGTGAGAAAACTTATACCTAAGGGTCTTTTCACGTGCCACAAAATCATTAATCAAAATATTTCCCTCAACGGCACACACCCTAGATTTCTTAAAGTCCTCTAACTCTTTTTCTAAATCAAGGACTCTATTATCACTCTCCTCCTTGGCCAAAGTCACAGATTTAAAATTATCGCACAAAGCCACAAACTTCTCACAAATGATATCTCTTTGAGTTTGAAATGTTTGCCAATATTCAATCATATGTCTAAATCGGGAATTTTGTTCTTCAAGAATTACAATTTGTATTGCAAACTTCAAATTCAAAAGATTTAATTCGTCAAAACTTTGAGAATCCATTAAGAGAAAGTCAAACCAAGAGTGATAAACAAATAATGACCAAACAAGCACAAAACAAGGATCTATACAAAAACTAAATGCAACCCTCTTTGATACTAATTTGTAAACGGGGTAAACACGAGCTAAATCTCTAACACCAATGTGTAGTCCCTTTTTTTCTTAAATGTGCTTTAAGGATGTCAAAACACTTTTTCTTCCAAAAACTTTTTCCAAACTTTAACATGCACCAAATTTGTGAATCAATTTCGATCAAGTCCAATTTTATCTTGTTTAATCCTAAAAATGCATCTAGGTGATTAAAGAAAGTAAAATAAAATAAAGTTCACAAAAGCAACACCAGGTGTACGAGAAAACCATAAGGGGAAAAAATCTCAAACGACCCCAGCCAGATAATCACTATGATACAGGTTTACAAAGGAAGACAGGAAAACTTACACAACGACTCGATCCCCATAAGCCTTGAAGCTCTTCTGCTCCTTAACCGCTCCTCCATAGTGCCCACGCAAAAATCCTTCCACGATACTCGTCCACAACACACGAGTCCATGAGTGCCTCAGTGTCCACCGATGCATCTTGGCAACCATCTACGATTCGGAACATGGACTCCTCCATTTCTTCACCGAAAAACCCAACAAACAATGTTCAAAGTGATGAAAAAACTCCTGATGGTGCAAACAAGGTCTCTATAGCAATTGTATATGAAAGCTCGGATCTTGAAAACTCTAAGGATGGTTTGAATCTTTGAAAAATTTTGAAAACTTTGATGTAGAAAAACAAAACTGCTAAACTGTATTTTGGTTATGCACACACACGAAATTCTGAGAGAAAAACTGCCTTAAATAAAAACTTTAAGTCGGCAGGTCGTTCTAACGACTTCAACATGTCGTTCTAACGACTGTTACATGTCGTTTGAACGACATCACATGTAGTTTGAACCATCAAAAAGAAAAGAGATGATTCTAGACTACTCTAAACGATGTTTATCTCATATTAAACGAAGTTAAAACCTTTTAAAATCATTTTAAACATTTAAAATCATTTATAGTAAAATTTCCATCCTTTAAAACTTTTTTCGAGTCTCATAAACATTTCACATTCATACCTGAGAGATCAAAACGTGATGAAGACGTGAAACGTGCACTAATGAAACATGACATGATATATATTTGAAACTTGGCCGTTACATCATCAGTAAACGCGTCATAGACTTTGTGAGAATCATGAAAATTATAAAATATCTCTATGACTCAAACAAGTTTTGTTCCGAAAATAATTCAATTACATACATATGGAATTAATTTGAAATTTTGTACTTACAGTTTTCCTCCAACTATTTCCAAGTTTAAACATAAGTTATATGTTTAGGAATTTGCATGCTAGAATATATATATATATATATATATATATATATATATATATATATATGAGAAAGGCTCACCTATATCATAATGTATACATCACACCATATATCACACCTAGTTCTAGGCCCTAAAAAAAGTTCCAAATTTTTTATTTTCTCCTTAAAATTAACCTTCCAATAAATCCGTGTTCAAAAAATTAGGTCAAAATACATTTTGTAGCTATTTTTAAAAAATCAACAAAAAAATTGTTGGCGCAGACCCTTATAAATAAGTTATTTTGAGTAGTTTTTGTGGATGTTTTAAAAATAGCTACAAAATATATTTTGACCTAATTTTTTTAACACGGGTTTATTGGAAGGTTAATTTCAAGGGAAAGGTGTGATGTATGAATGATGTATAGAGCGTGATGTAGGTGAGCCTTCTCATATATATATATATATATATATATATATATATATATATATATATATATATATATATATATATATAGAGAGAGAGAGAGAGAGAGAGAGAGAGAGAGAGATTTATTTTAAGTTATTTTCTTGTATGAATCTTGAAGTTTTACTACAAAATGATGATTATATGATGTTTGAAAATTAAGTATGTTTTAAAAGATTAAAATATTTTTTTAGTCTTGAAAGACATATGGATTTACACATATTATATAATTTAATGTAATAACCTTACTTAGAGCTCATTTTCATGGATTTCTAGGCTTCAAATCCATATTCTCATGTGTATAAACTTATAGTAAGGTAATGGTGTACATGTGAACATATTCAAGGAGGATTTATATGGGTTTAATGTGAAATAAAAAAATGGAAATTTCAGCACCAAATATGGAGGATGAAGATATTGAGAAAATGGTAAATGTTTATCCTCAAGAATACATGTGATATTAATGAGAAAATGGGCATTTTAAGGTGAAAATGGTCTTTAAATGCCAATGGAATGTATTTGTTAAAGGAATGATAAAATGTGATTTTCGATATAAATGTTGATGAAAATGATGAACAAAATAATGGTTTTGAAGAAGATAGAGGGTTGATGTGGACGAACTTCCTCGTTGACCTCATCAGTCGAAACTTGTGAAAATAAAATGAATGGAATGAATGATAAATCATAATTAATGTGAACATTTGATGAAATCTTAAAACACATTAATATGGACTCGGATGCGACCGAAAAAATCAAGGAGGGCCCGAATCCCTAGAGTGAAAGACCCAAAAATCAACGGCCATAGCACATGGTGCGGAGTCAACAGTGTGGAGCTTGTTAAAGTCCGTGGTATTTGGTGAATTATGAAGAAAAATATAATGCCGGTAATGATAAAAATGAATATGAATGAGGTTGTGCACAAGAAATGTAATAAAAATAACCCAAGGAAAGTGATTAATGGAGACTAACTATTAATAAAGGTTAATTGGTCTCTAAATAAGATGTGTAAAACGGTAAACTGTGTGTATGGGCATATCGCTTGGATGCATGACATAGTAGTTGCATTAATGCTTATATAAATGGGAAAGATTTTCAGAAATTCTAAAATACACGCTATATGTATTGTATTTTTTTGTAACAAATGTATAACTTAGTATTTCCCACCCTACTCGGTGCTTTGCTCACCCCCTACTTTTCTTAAAACCCCACACCCCAAGGTACTTTAAGTAGGGACATTGGCAAGGATAACGGTAAGGCATCGGAGAGTGCAAGCCATCCTTAGTAGCTCTGGACCACGTTGCATTATGGTTGTAATATTTAATATTTTAAATTGTAGTACTTTGAACAATGTTTTATTCGAACCTTTGGACATTTATGATGTAATAATAAGGGACTTTGTGGATTTCATCAACCCATATTTGATTCGATCACTTCAAAGATTTCATAAATAAACTTGTTAATCAACCTTAACTATTTGTAAGTGGTCACGAATTTCTTTAGTTAAAAGTTAGCTATTTCACTTCATTTTCAATGTAAATTGTATAAATTAAGGGATTTTCTTTAATAATTAAATTGGACTTTCCTCCTCCCCCATAACATTCTTAAAAGGAAGCGAGTTGACCAACGATAGCCCAAATTTGGATCGAGATGATACAAATGGTATCACAACATTATGATCTACGTATGTGAGATAATGTTATTTCGCTTTCTATTTATAGTGCATTTCTTTTATTCATTGTCAAGAATAAACTCTCCTCTGTTGTGTAGAATGCCTACATGATGTGGTGGTGCACATGGAGCTAGAAATAGTGAGCTATATCACATGGATCAGGCAATGAGTCAGCTCGTAGATTCTCTCTCCTAACAACAGAGGGGTAATCGCAGATGAACTGAGCAGAGAATCACTTGAGATTCCATACTGAAAGAGTTCAAGAGGCTAAACCCACCTACCTTTAATAGGGAAACTAGGCCCGATGTGGAAGAATAGTGACTTGATAAGGTCACTCGATTCATGGATAGTCTTGATGTGCCAGTTGGGCACAAAGTGAAGATTGCTACTTTTTAGTTCCCCAAGTAGGCCCAATGTTGATGGAGCCCGTACTCAATCAGTGTGTCAGAGGAAGTGGATTAGTATGGATTCAAAATTGCTTTCTTGGAACAATATTTCCCTCAGGCATTCAGAGCTGACAAGAAGGATGGGTTCCTTCAACTAATTTAGGGTAAGAAGTCTGTGAATGAGTATCAGGCGAAGTTTGAGAGTTTGTCTAAGTATGTGGACGCAGTTCAGAGGGATAAAGTGGAGAAGACCAGGTTATTTGTTAAGAGTATTAAACTTAATATCATAAGGACTATGTCATACGTGGTTTTCCAAACTTCAGGACAACGGTGAATACAAACATCAAGCTGGAGCTTGAGGCGGAGGATCATAGGGCTATTAGAGACAAAAAGAGTGAGACTACGGGCCCTTGGGTAACAGGGGTAAGAAGTTACAGAGCGATGATAAATGATTCTTTGCAAAGCTCAAGTCCTCCATCGGTGTTACTTTGTCTTCTCAGTGTACTAACAACTAGAACCCCATAGCCGCTTCCGAGCAGACATGTTTTCATATTGCTCCCCGGGTCTCTTCAAGAGGGACTGCCCCTGAGATCATTTGGGAACTAGTAGGGTAGTCATTAGAATGATAATTTTATACCTGGTAGGTGTTCTAGCTACATGGGTCCTCCTCAGTAGCTTCTATCAAGTCACTACATCCGGTCAGACTTAGTGTGGACTGTAACAACCCTCACTTTTGAGAGCCTATTTTATATTTATTTACTATGTGTAGTAATTATATATAAAATGATGGAATGTGGAGTAAATATTAATTTAATGTGGAAAAGGTTAATATTTACTGAGATGTTGTATAATTACCTTGTGAGTAGGTAAAAGTATCGATGTTGTGATTTATTGTGTCATACGGTTTAAAATGACATTTTGGTTTAATATGAAACCGAAACTTAAAATGAGTTATAAAATTTCCAAATGATAATTTGGAGGGTGTAGTTAGTCCCGGTAGGTGCGAGACAGTCAAAATAAGTGTCATATTGCATTTTGGTATTTCGGGCACTTTTGACTGGTTATAGAGCTTAAATGTGTAGTTGCGAGTAATTATATCGCGTATTGATCATTTAAGTGGGATTTTAGACTTAAGCCACGTTTTAAGTCCCCCAACCCTATTTCTATTCTTCTATTTCACATTTAAGCCCTAGAGAGAGTAGAGAGAGGAAGAGAAATTTGGAGATAAAGAGGGATTTGGAGATTCAAGCTTGGATTGTTGCCTCCACCAAATCAAATCTGAATTTGCAAGATCAAGGCAAGTTATCTACTTGCTACTATGTGATTTAAGGAGAATAATTAGTATTGATAGTTATGAATTGTTATGGTTTGTCATTTTAGGGCTTTGTTAGATTTATGGGAATTACAACTCTTAGAAGTTGATTTGGAAGATAAATATTATAAATGATGGTAGTTAGGTGTATTTATGGTGTTTTAGTTCCATCAAATGATCTTGGTTTGGTTGGTTTTGGGTTTAAGGAGAAATTTGGAATTCAAGACTCCATAGCCAAACTTGGCATTTTCTCAGGGGTGAATCGATTCGGCCCCTAGGGCGAATCGATTCGCATAGAAGCAGTTTCCTAGGTCTGTGTACCCGAATCGATTCGGGTTAAGACCGAATCGATTCGGCATTTGCAGAAACTTGTGTTTATCTTCCGAACCGATTCTCTTTCAGAGTGAATCGATTCTCCAGGGCGAATCGATTCGGCCCTTAGGGAGAATCAATTCGGATCCTGCAGTTTTGACTTATTTTCTTATTTAATTTTTAACCTTTTTCTCTAGGCTTAGGACCTAGGAACCTTCTTGAATGAAGTAAACTTAGAGTCCTAGAGTTTTAGTTGATTTTGGTCGCCACCCTAGATTAGAATGGGTTCATCTGGGGGTTTATTCCGGGGATGTTTAAAGTAATGTTAAGGCATTACTTCTTTTATTGAATTTTTAGAAGTTAGGAACTTTAATGCCCATGCTTGGAACTTTAGGGGCTTATCAGAGTCATACGAACTTTGGGAATTGTAGAGTCATAATGATTATTTGGAGACTAAGTCGGGACTTGTAATTTGAGGAATATTAATGATGATATTCAATGATGAGAGGTTCGAATAAAATGAACCAAACTATTCAATGAGGATAGGTTCGAATAAAATGAACCAAACACGTGGATAATGGAAATGGAAATTGGTAATGAAAATTGAAAATGAAAATGAGATTTAAAATGGTAAATGTTAATTTACTGATACACACCTCTCTAAATACTATCATAAGGGAAGTTTGCGCGCGAGGTGATGCCCCCTGACAAATTAACACAGGGTGGATATAGTCCTAGGCCATATGAGCGTTGTTATATATATGTATTTTTCTGCGATGGGTAGGAGATTTCGGGTGTGGTCTTGACTATTCCGCAGGCATATGGCGGCTTCCCGACGTTGCGTTATGAGCCCAGGTTGTCTTATATAATAGGCCCTGGAAGATGATATTTATTTAGGGGCGCGCCCAGTGGGGAAACTCAGAGGGGCGGTCGTAGAATCATTATATGTATGAGAATATAACTTTTCTGCATCAAGTGGGACTTGATGGATATTAATGCCATAAAGAGCATGTATACGTGCCACAAAGAGCATGTGATTGAGATATGTGCCATAAAGAGCACCTGATGGAAATTGTATTCCAGTTAAGGAATGGAAAGCTAAAAATGGAAATGATGATTAATGATGGAAGTTTTAATTAATGAAGTGAAATTATATCTTCTTGATTAAACCGAATGGAAGATTGTATTCCTATTAAGGAATGTAAGGAGGAAACGGTAATATGATAAATGAGAAAAGGTTTTTAATTAATGATGTTTACTTATAATTCTCTTGTGTTAATGATTTACATTTCATAGTTAGTTAAAATGTCTTAAATTGTAATGTAAGTTTAACATGCTAGATAACATGCTAGATTTTCATCCTCATTATCCATGCATAATTGTTCATTTCTATCATGTTTTTTATTCTTCTGGTGATCATATAAAACTGGGCCCTGACCCGTTCATTTTCTATGTTGTGTATGTTATTGTATCCGCTCAGATGCTCCACCGCAAGGGCGCCTGTTGTGATTATTCCCAATTCCCGTACTTTTGATGAGCTGTAAGATTTTTTGAATATTACAGGACGTTGTATTAGACGCTTTCATTTTTGCGTTCTAGATATGATCGGGTCTTTACTCGGGCGTGTGGCCCAAACTTCTGTAATTGATTAATGAATGTATTACGTTAGATATTAAACTGTTGTAATGCGTTAGATGTAACTGTGGACCGACAACATATTCGGTCATTTTCTTGTATATTCGTTTTAGATGTATTATATATACTCTTTTGGAATTACACTTTCTTGTCAGATTGGGTTGTTCAATTTAATTTTCTTAACTGGTTTCAACAATTTAACTAAATTTTAAACTTTTTGGCAACCCGTTTTCTGATTTATTGGGTGGTTTTCCCGTATACTCACTTTATTGTTGTAATGCTGAGAATGATATCCATCCCTGATTCCTGTTACATTTGAGTATCGGGCTGGCAACCCCTTATCTCGGATTGCAGGTTATCATATGGACGGGTCATATCCTAGCCAGGTTAGGGTAACCGTGGGTAGGGTTAGGTGCCCAGTGGTCGGAGCAGTCAGTTTGAATAAGAACGTGCCCATGTTATATCCTATTTTGTATCTCCTTCTAACAATCCGTTAGTTATGGAAGGTATGATTTTATTATTCAGCACTTGGGTAAAATCATTATTTTTCTGGCGCATCACATTCATTTATCTCAAGTTTCTTATCCTTCAGTTTGGGATTAGAGGTAAATCAATTATATCCTCGTATCTTCATAGGACTTCCAATCGACGACGGTATAACTCTCGACAGGGTTTGTAGGAGTTGTGTGGTTATGGAAGGATACTATGTTCTATAGTATGACTTGATTCATATGGACATGGATAGGTTCAAGGTGATCCTCAGTATGGATTGGCTGTCTTATTTCGACGTTACTATCGAATGCCATCGACACAGTGTCTCAGTGTCTCTTCCAGATGGGTGTCACCATAGATTCAGTAGTGAGCAAGACGTTGGTTATTCGTGAAAGTTTTCGATCGTTCATGAGCAAAAGTGTTACTTTGGGGGGTTAAGTATCATGGTGGATTAAGAGGATCCCGTTCGTATGTTGTTGGATTACCCCATGGTTTGAGAGTTTCCCAATGTTTTCTCTGATGTTCTTTCTGGTTTTCCCCCACATCGGAGGTGAATTTTTTTATTGAGGTACATCAGGGTGTCTCGTCTATCACCATACCACCTCGTAAGATGGCTCTGGTAGAGCTGCAGGAGTTAAAGTTACATTTATAAGAGTTCACTAGCAAGGGCTTTGTATTCCCCAATGTGTCTCCATGAGGATCCCCAGTTCTCTTTTCGAAGAAGAAGAACAACTTTCTAATACTTTCAATTGACTATCGACAGTTGAAAAGGGTGAATGTTAAGAAAAAGTACTCGATGCCACGTATAGACGACCTGTTTGACGAGTTACATGGTTCGGGAAGGTTTTCCAAGATTGACCTCCGATCCGAGTACCATTGGTTGGGAGTTAAGGATGAAGATATTCCTAAGACCGTATTCTGAACTCGGTATGGGAATTACGAGTTCCTAGTTATGACCTTTCGTTTGACAAATTCCCCAACAACATTTATTGACCTCATTGTAACACCCCATATTTCTGAGTATTCAAAATTAAATTAATTCGGTTCAATTTAAATTACACGCGTGACGTAATTTAATGGAATTATATATTATGCGTTGATTAGAATATTAATCGGAGAGATAATGATTAGTGTTTAATGAATATGATTACTAAGTGAATAGTGATTTATTATTTCGCATCATAACGAGTGATAGTGACGTGACAGTATTATATCTCAACTGGAAGTCACGTGTAGACTATATGAGGTCAAGATAGGAAATTATCGTAGAGTGACTCAGATGGTAATTTTGAGGTCACGTTTGATTCCATCGAAATAGTCAGAATAATATACCAGGCATATAGATTGGGTCCCGGGGCGATTTTAGACCAAACCAGCACTATGAGAGGGCGTTTCAATAATTTGGGAGTTTAGGGTAGAGAGAACTCCAAAAATTAACGAAGTATGTCAGCCTATTTGGGCGTGGGACTAAGGTTACAACTATCTTGAGAGAGGAGAGGCCATTAGAGAGGAAAAAAAGAGAGTTCTTGGAGATTCAACACC
The DNA here is from genome assembly GCA_949130495.1 of Sambucus nigra. Lineage (NCBI taxonomy): Eukaryota > Viridiplantae > Streptophyta > Magnoliopsida > Dipsacales > Adoxaceae > Sambucus > Sambucus nigra. The sequence continues at coordinate 656,739,441 of OX422213.1, read as the reverse complement.
TTTCCTCGTCACCAAAGTTTTTGAAAATGTGATCGAAAGCAAGGGAAGAACATCTTCATCACACAAAAAGGAAATCAGACCTGCTATTGCAAAGACAAGTGTTTATCTTGCATGTTTTTAATTAGTTACCCATGGTAGAAATTGATTTACTCTAGAATGAACACATGATTTTGAGATAAAATTATAGGCTTGATTCATGTTATGATTAGAAGTTATATTAGAAATTTGATTATGGGTTTGAATGATTCAAAATCTAATTTTTGGGATAATTGGGAGATCAAATTATGGGTTTTATTAAGAACATGCATGAAAAGAGAAACTAGTTTTTGCATGAACCAATTAAAGATTTAATCTTGTTAAACATGGGTTTAATAATGTTTTAGTTATGGAAGTTCGTTGGAAATTGTGTATATACTCACATTTAATGTTGGGTTCAATTGCATGGGAGTTTGGGTATAAATCCTGGAGTTTGTGTTGGAGGAAAACGGTGAAAAAAACGTAACAATGTAACGAAGAAGATAACCTGAACCATTTTAAATTGATTTGGCTCAAAAAGTGAATCGATTTGATAGGCGAATCTATTCGGTCTCTACAACTAATCGATTCAGTTACCCAAATTTCACACGTTTCTTTTGTCTATGCCCCAAATTTGCAATAATTAATTGAGAGACTTTTGGATTATTCTTAAACTATAGTGAGGGACATAGTGAATTCCAATAGATCTATGATAGGGTTTAGGCTTAGCCAAAATGGAAGAATTAAGACTAGAACCTATCGGGAATAATGTGAAACTTGATGAATTCGCGAGAATTAGAATGGGTCACGGAGAGGATAAGTAAACCTAAGATCAAACCAGTAGTAGAGAGATATTATAACTACTGAAATAAATTAAGGGGTAACTAGGAACCTTCAGTTAGAGGATAATGCTTGGGAAAATACGATAAGAAGTTATAAATTGTAAATTGATAGTACGGTGAGTATTCGAGAGATATATACTACGTACGGACTATAATTTTGGGTTGTGTGTATACCTATACTGAATATATATGTATAAAGATAGGTTGTGAGAATACCTACTACGTGATTGATTATGTGTGTGAACGTACCTATGCTGCCAGCTATCACGGGAGGTTCCACGCAGAGGGCGATCCCACCTTGACGATTCCAGTGAGGTCTGGATTTGTGCCCCAGAACATAGGACTAAGGGCGGCCCACTATGTGTTGTGTATTAGTGGGACTGGCAAGTAATTTGGGTACATTAGGTATGTGTGTAGCCTAATGTCTTAGAACTATGTTCGCCTCCATTATGTGTTGTTTGATTGAGGGTTCGAGGAGACATTCTGAACCGATAGTCCTTAATTTGGTAATAGAGGTACATGGACATGATAGTAGAGTATGCAAGCATCACGGGGGCCATTATGGGGGATGCTATAGTTGTATATATTATAAGTGTGATAAATATATACAAGTGTGATTAATCTACTTATGTGCGATGGTAGAACCGATAGCTTGTGTATATCTAAAATGAAATTTAAGTAGAGAAACCTAAATAAATGATTCAATAATAAACTACGATTTACATCAATGATTAGTAGTACAGTAGTGTATCGTATGGGCGGTACCGGGAGCTAAACCTTTTGTGGTTAGTTAGATATGTTGTCTAGTTAGGCAGGGTTGCATATCTAAGTATAAGACGTTAAGTGTGCGCTTTATATTAGAGGTGTGGAACTCAAGCGAGTGTACGTGGGACTAACGTGTGTATCTAATAACTTCTTTTAAACTGTGATTTAAATACTTGCAAAATATTTTCAAAAGGTTTTGGGCTCTCACACTTTTCAAATTTATTTTCCAAGGTGTCCAACCACAGGGATGCCCAACTTGATGACTCATTCCAGGGACATGTAGCTGCAGAATTTGTGGAGGCTTGCAGGAGTTTACTTAGACGCTTCAGTTATTCATTACTAGACTAGGATTTACTTTTTAGTACTTCATTTGGGCGTGTTTCCTCTTCAGACGATTCAGTATTTCAGTTGTTCATTTATTTGTCAAACTTTGTTTGGATTCAGTTTATTACTTTAGACTTGTAGTTAGATTTTATTTTAGGAACCGATGGTTTATTCGGTATTATTTATTCAACTATTTATCGTGTGTTTGATTAAGACTATTTATCGTGTGTTTGATTAAAACTTTGTTTGAACCGATGGATTGGTTATTTTATTTATTTAGTCCACTTATTTTTATATTTATGAAGGATAAATTTGACATCGGATAAATTTAACATAGGTGGTTAGTAATTTAAAAATGTTTTCGAGAGTGATGCTAAGAATGAACCAAATGAAATTCCTGTTTATTTTGATTAAGGACTGATCACCCGTGGTTACTATAGACGAAGTATCACACTCATGAACCATATATATTGTTCATATCTAGATCAATTTATGGTGGCCTTTATTGATGATATATTGATTTATTCTGCCTCAAATGTGGACTATGAAGAACACCTTCATATGAAGGGCAAGTGCTCAAGGAGAATCAGTTGTATGCCAAGTTCAGCAAGTGTGAGTTATGGATGAACAAAACTGGTTCCTTGGTCATATTTTTTTTAGTGAAGGCATTTCCATTGATCCATTTAAGATTGAGGTCGTTCTTGGTTGGGAGAGGCTAAAGAGAGTTATGAAGGTGCATAGTTTGCTAGGACTGATAGGTTACTATATAAGGTTTGTTGAGGAATTTTTAAGGATTTCTTTGACTCTCACTCTGTTGACACGAAAAGACATTCACTTTGAGTGGACAAAGGATTGTGAAGCAAATTTTCAGGAGCTAAAGGTGAGGTTGACTTCGGAGCCTATTCTTATCCTCATAAAGTGATGCAGGGGTTATACGGTGTATTGTGATGCTTTCGAATCCAGGCGTGGCTCAATACTGATGCATGGAGTTAGGTAGTCACTTATACATCCCATTAGTTAAAGACGTATGAGAAGAACTACCCAACCCATGACTTAGAGATAGCTGTAGTGGTGTTTATGCTACAAATAGGGAGATTCTACCTATATGGTTAGTGGTTTGAGGCATTAAAAGATCACAAAAGCCTTAGGTATATCTTCACCCAATGAGATCTAAACCTTTGGCAATGAAGGTGGATTGAATTTATGAAGGACTACGACTTCTTGTTAGAGTATCATCTTGGCAAGGCCAAAGTTTTGGATGATGCCTTTAGCAAAAAGTCAGGTATTTCTTTGGCAGTGAAATGTCACCGTCAGAAGATGTTCAGCAATCTTTAGAAATTTGACTTCCATGTATAAAAGGGTAGTTACAGGTGTGGCCATCCTTTCCTTTCGGGGAAGGAGTGAAGGTCTCCAGCCCTCTTCTTAGGAGCGCTTAGACCGTCATTGATTTTAGGTGATGTGAAGAGATGGAGTCGCCAACCTATTTTGCACAAAACAGGAAAAAGAACATGTCGTCGCCTCGAGAGAGCGGCATCAAAGAAAATCGATGCTTACAAAAGTAATAGTTCAGAGGTTCGGGGGCTAAGTTACGGAATGGAAAGGTTTTAGGCACCTATCCCGTCCTTTCCGTCTCTCAGGGCTTATGTTACTATTTTCCTCAATTTCTCTATGAAGTGTGTGTGTATGTATACATAAATGGAGATCAGAATCACTCGACTCATATCATGGAGAAAATAGAGTGAGGTCATCCAAAGGAATGTTCCCAAGATAGTAATTAGAAAATATGATGTGCACGCTTATCGAAATATTGATCGTTATAATGAAATGATAATATTTTTAGATAAAATGACAATATGGATCACAAGTATGGTATATATGAGTAATGTATAGATAAAAAGGATAAAAATGCAAAAATGGGAAAATTGGACTCGAGACTCGGGTTTTAGCCCGAAATGCCTTCGTAGCTCAAAGTCCATGTAGTTCGTATGCGACATAAGGGTGGGGTTTATCCCGTATATTTGAATCTGAGTTTATTATATGTACGTGTATGTGGAAAAGGTGTTTTTAGTTTTGAGAAAATGTGGTGAATAATCATTTCGAAATTTATAGGTGTAACCCTCTTTTTCTTTATTTTGGATTTTTTTATAGAAAATAAAATATATGCAATATAACTAATAAAGGATGAGGTGTTAATGTGTATGAACTAAATTAAAAACCAGATTAAGAATTTATGTAACTAATGAGAAAATAAAGAATTTAAAGAGAGAGAAGGATATTTGGACCTTCTTTGGAGAATTGAGGCTTGATCTTGATCGTTGATGAGATCCTTTGAATGTTGGGATAAATTTTGGATGAGAGAGAAGGAGATTTTGCTAAACTGGGAATGAAAATGATGGGAATGAAATATGGAAAGGAATTTCACACAAGTAAACTTCGTTGATTGTAAGAGAATGATTCTGAGATCACTGATATTGAGGGATATGAGGTGTTCTTGGGAGTGAGCTCATGCCCTCCTTTTATAGGGTAGGGGGACTTCCGATCGGCATACCCCCATCACTACCAATCGGCAGGTGACCCTAAGCACACTGCCGATAGGTAGGAAAATGGACTTGCCAATCGGTAGTCTCGTGTAAGTTTTTTTTCAGAAAAATGGTCGTAGAACGAATTCCATAAATCCAAATCATGTAGGGGAACATCAGTAGAAAAGTAATTCAGAGGCCTTTAAGAGTCATTTGGGCCGCCTCTGGGTTCGAGAGTTGACTTTGGGTCAAACGGGGCTCAGAAGCACTCGTCGATCCTTTGGATGGGAGATTATTGCACGGTAATAGATCATTCATCCAAACCGTAAGTAAGAATCATGCACAGGGTGGACTATTAGAAAGGTCATGTGATATACTTTGTTGTTCCAAAGAGCTTCGCTCGGTTTGGAGAGTTGACTTTGGTTAATCGGGGCCCGAAATTACCCGGTGACCTTTCAGAGTAAAATAGATCGTTCGTCCGTACCATAAGGCTGATTCATGAACGACACCAACCGTTGGAAAGGGTATTCAATGCCCTTCGAATATTCATTCAGTCTTGTTTGAGCTGAAGATTTGACTTTGGTCAAATGAAGCCCGAGAGCGCCTGGTGAACTCCGGATTAGTTTTTAGGGGAAAACGGATCATTCGTCTGAACGGTTATGCCGTTTTGCACATAGTGTGAACCGTTGGAAAGGGGTTTCATTGCCCTTAGAGGATTTATTAAGCTTTTTCTCTAATAATAAAGTTTATTGGAGTCAAACGGGGCCTTTAGATCGGTACTCAGAGTATGGTCTTAGGTTTGTAGTGAAATGGGGAGGTGCTAGGGACCTAAGGAGAGTGGGGTCCTGGAATGTGGTGTTTACAGAGCCGCTCGACGGGTGAGTTCGGAGAAAGTGAAAGTTTATCTAAGGTCGGTAATATGATCAGACACCTTTTTGCTCTTTATCAGCATATCATCCACATAAACTTCCATATTTTTGTCTATTTTCTCCTCAAAGACTTTGTTCACCAATCTCTAGTAAGTAGCACCTGTATTTTTCAAACCAAATAGCATAACATTACAATAATAAGTTCCTCAAAGAGTAGTAAAAGAAGTGTTTTCCCTATCTTTAAGCTTTATCTTGATTTGGTTATAACCAGAGTAAGCATCTATGAAACTTAGCAGTTCATGTCCTAATGTAGCATCAACAAGTTGATCAATTCGTGGCAAAGGAAAATGATCCTTTGGGCATGCCTTATTTAGGTCTGTGAATTCCACACACATTCTCCACTTTCTATTTTTATTTTTCACCATAACAACGTTGGCCAATCAATCTGGATACTTTACCTCATCAATGAAGGTAGCTTTTTTAAGCCTCTCAACTTCCTCCTGAATAGCTTGGTTCTTCTCGGAGCTAAACACCCTTCGCCTTTGCTTCGCAGTCTTAACATATTTGTTAACATTGAGCTCATGGAAAAGAAAGTTAGGATCATTCCCTGGCATATATTCGTGACTCTATGCGAACACAAGCTTTCTCTATCTAAGGAAAGTCACTAGCTCCTGTTTAAGAACGAGATCCAGCGTTGTTCCTATTTGAGTAGTGCGCTCTAGCTTATCATTTTCTAGCATAATTCTCTCAATTTCTTTAACTATTTGGCCTTTTTCTAATACCATTTCTTCCCTTGGATATAAGGTTTTAACCTCAGATTCGTTGTGGGGTTTAGAGGTATCCACTTGATAAGTGGTGGTCCTTCTCTTCATTTTTTCCAAATCTTCTTGCTCGGCAGATGAGAAATAGCATTCCCGATATACTTTTTGATCACCCTTTACAATGCCTACTCCAAATTTATTTGGGAACTTCAAACATTGATGGACTGTAGACGACATCTTCAAAACTCTTCAACCCTACTCTTCCCATAATCATGTTGTGAGCAGAATGAATATTTTTGTCCATTTCAAAGAAACGTATCCTATTTGTTCGGTTGGCTGGCCATGTACCGATCAACACTTCCAATTTAATTATCCACTGAGGGAATACTTTTTTGCCAGAAAAACCTATTAGAGGCCTATGGTAGGGCTCCAATTGGCTGAGCTTCAAGTTCAAACTATCAAAGCAGGGGTAGAATATGATATCCGTCGAGCTGCCATTATCAATCAATAATCTGGAAACAATTATATCCTCTCTTCTGACATTATGGGTAGAACAATGTTTATACTTCGAGACTTGAGAAATACTCGGGAGTGAATAATGAGAAGTAAACTAATAAATTATAAATAGTTTGGATATTCGAGATAGGTCTCTAGCCTTGGCCCTAACACGGCTGACCCTGACCTAGAATGGTCTGAACTGGATGAACCTGAATGGCCTGACCCTGTTGGCCCTAGGCTTGTTGCCTATGGTGATGGCCTCTAAATCTCTTGGCTTGATGGCCTCCTGACTATTTCCCCTTGTGGGCCCTGTTGGCCCACGATTGCGACCTTTTGGGGCCTACTATGCTGTCCTGTCACCCTCCGATTGCCTATCGCATGCCCAGAATGATCATTACAGTGATTCCAAGCTTCTATCACCACTACCTCGTAACTGTCAAAAGACAGATTCACCAGCAAGAATGTAATACCCCATATTTTTTATGGCTTTTAAAATTGGTGATTTATTAAATTTAAATTGAGATATTAATTTAATATTAATCCGAAAATTCATTTTTATATTTACTAACATGATGTGAGTTAGTAATTATTGGAAAATTGTTGAATATTACTAGGCGAGTAAAGTAATATGTGAGATTTATTTTATTAAAATTATCACGAGTGATAAAATGGCAATTATGGAAATTTATGTCGGGACGCGCCTGTGTCGTGTCAGGACTAAATTATTACTATATAAAGTGAATAAATTATAAGTTGCTCGTATGGTCGTTTTGAGAGCGCTAAAGTGTCCAGAAGGGTCGAGATAGTCAGAAAAGTGTACCTGGGGGTTTAGTTTAGGTCTCGTGGCATTTTTAGACCTAATTGACATACCGGGAGGGTATTTTAGACATTTTATATTTTTGGGGAATTAAACCCACGAATTTCCTAAGGATATATCAGCCTTTAGGAGTTGTCTTCTCGGGTTAACAAACACAAAATCAAAGGACGACCATTAGAGAAGAAGTTGGCAAGCTTTTCAAGAAATTCAAGGCTAAAGACTCAACCGTTTTCACTCCCACCACCACCAAAACGTAGATCGCGGAACGACGAGCACAACCATACCTTTTTATTTCACAAATCAGAAACTAAATTCCCAAGAAAGTATATATCTTGCTTTATTTTTAGTTAATGTCTCAATCATGATAGTCTAGGGTAGTTTAGGACTTGTCCCATGAAAGAAATGGTTGATTAAGAGACTTTACATCGCATGATTGGAGAGATTCAATTATATTCTGGTTATACCCATCACATGTAGAGGATTACCCACGAATTTTTATGAGTTTAGAGAAAAGAAATCTGAGAAATAATTAGAGGAATGGTTATTTCTTCCAAAATTAGGATTCTTAAAGATTATGTCAATCTTACCCCATTAATTCGATATCGTTGATGAAATTACACATGTTTCACGTTGGAAACCTTATATATATATATATATATATATAGAGAGAGAGAGAGAGAGAGAGAGAACTTATAGTATTGTTATTTGAGAATTCTGGAGTTGTTAATGACGTTTTAGGAGGAATTGGAAGATGAAACTCGTAGGTTTAATTTGCAGTTTCTGGGCAAGAACTGCTTGATCGATCGATCGAGCCAAGAGCATCGATCGATAGACTGATCGATCGATCGACCCCTTTTCTTCGATCGATCGACCCCTCCTGGAAAATTGCATATTTCTCATTCACTAGTTTAATCCGATTAAGATGTATGGGAACCCTTGATTGTTGCTGCTGGAGTATAATGGGATATAGAGATGACCATTAGGGCCTAGGTAGACCCGTTGAGGAACATTTTAGTGTAAGATGAGATTTTGGGTTAACGAGGAATGATTCATGTGTATAAGAAATCATGCGTATATTTAATAAAAAGATCGGGACTTGTAAGGGAGTTAGACCGGAACGTAAGTGAGTGAATGCCTACTGAAATTATACTTAGAATACTTCGAGAGAGGAGAAGTGAGTATGAAATGAATAATAAATGAGAACACATATAATGAGCCCATTATACGAAATAATTGAGTAAAATGTGTAATAACGGATAAGTATAATTATGGGTCGTGAGCGCACCTAATTTAGCAATGTGGATGTGTGTGTGTGTGTATATATATATATATATATATATATATATATATGACTGTGTGATTGTGCATATATTATATATCTGTGTAAAAATCGTACCCGAGCTACTTGCTATCACGGGGGTTTTCGAGCCGGGACAAGCCTATCTCGATTGGGCCTTTATAGGGGATAACGACTTGTACCCTAGAAGATAGTATCCTTGATTACAGGCTATTTGAGTGATAGTCAGATGGTCTTAAGAGACGTGAGGGTATGTGCTGACCTCTTAGGATCAGGAACTATGCTTCGCCTCCATTTGTATGTGTTTTGTGTTAATACAGTTCGAGAGTGATTCTGAACTAGTATTTCCCTTAGTATGAGCGATACGGGGACTTGATAGCAGAGTATTCCAGCACCATAGATTGTATGTAGGGTGAAGATAGTATATATATATGTATATATATATTATATGAGTTATTGGTATATATATCTACTTACATATGGAAACTTTGCACTATAGATTTTATGTGGGGTGTCGTTATTATATATATTATATGTGTAATTAATATATATACGTATGTCTATATGGGAACTTTCTACTGTGCATTTAAGTAGTTAAGAAATGAATAAATGTTGCAACTTTCTTAATGGGTTTGGGAATTTCATAACTGTACTAATTTGTTCTAAACAGCATAAGAAATCTTGAAGAGATTAATCTTTCTAAACTAAATATTATCCCCTGTTAATTCTCAAGATAAAACTTTATGGAGAATAAATGAGATAGACTTTTGAGGTTTTTTAGTACGGTATACGTGCACACTAAATGAGAGGTGAGAATTCTCAAGAGAGTGTCGTATACTAGCATGGTTGTTGCATTAGGAGGTAAGCATTTTAAATACTTGCTAAACTATTTTTAAAACCGTTTTACAATCGGGCTCTGACCCGTTTTCTGTTATCTCTTCTCTCTTGTATATATATATATATATATATTATAGGTGCCCAGCCACAGGGGGCGTCATGCATAGGTTCTTTGGATTGGACGCGCTGTAGCTTATGTGGGAGTTGCAGGTCTTTGTTGTAGACGACCTCTTCATTGATTCGGTTCTTATTACAGTTCTTCATAGTTAGGGCATGTGCCGCCCATTTCCCATTCAGTATAGATTTTTCAGAGATGTATGTTCATTTATTTTCAGCATTCAGTATGCTTTGAGTATTAACTCTTGTCAGGATTATTTCATTTGTAGTTTAAATTTGGTTTGGTTAATCTAGATGGATTAATTCTTTTATGTTGATTGATATCCGTAGCACTTATGTGATTCTTAAACTGTTGATTATTAAGAAGGTTTTCAAATTTGAATTTAATGAAAATGGAAATAAAGTTTTAAATATTTTTTATACTTAGCTTAATTATTTAGGGTGTTTAAATTGGGAAATTTTATTTTGCGACAGTGATGCTAAGAATGAACCAACTGTTCACCTTGATTTTAATTTAATAAAGGATTGATCGCCCGGTATTTAATTAGGCGGGGTGTCACAGGTGGTATCAGAGCATCATGTTCTAGTGTCCTTAGGATCTGTACGACTTATTGTGCTTCCAGCGTTACTTTGTTTGATATAGAGCCCTATGTTTAGGACTGTTGTTTTCTTTGGTGAGATTCCATTCTCCTGCTATAGCGTATGTACATTAGTGAATCTTAATTGCATTCGGGTGTGTTCGAACAATGAAATATGGCAGGCAAGGGCCGTTGGGCGGACAACAGGAGGCAAAGATCAGTTGAGGTTGTAGAGCATATTCGAGGATGATGACCGTAGTTAAGGTCACCCCTATTTTGGCACGGGAAGCCATGACTGTAAAGGCGCGGCTAGGGCGCAACTTATGATTTCCAAATGTTGCTATAGTCGAAAGAGGTGCAAGAGTAGACTTACCCAACGTGTCACAACGGGAAAGAGTCAGACGAAGCATTGTAGAGAACTATGAGTAGAAATTCTAGAAATGCGAAAATTGTGTGTGTTAGCCCAAGGAGGTAAAGTATCCAAAGGCTTGGACATAGGACGGAGTGTGGCTAACTGGAAGTGAAAATTTGGAAACAAATCTTCTTAACATGTCGGAACAAAGTTATCATGGTGGGAGTCAGCCTCTACTTTTAGAAATGGAATGCTATGCTATAGGAGAATCTTAGGTACAGTGTGATCGCATGTTCCTTCATCAGATGTTCAGGATAAGAGGTGAACATAGTTCTGAACTCATCACAGGAGGACCTGACAGAGGTCCATTTGTGAACATGAATCTAAACCGTTAGAGAATTTTGTATCGAAAGATGTAGATACAAATGGAGGAAAGGACTCCAAGTGGGAGATCGACTCGTAAAAATAGTTAATAACACTTATAAGGGAATTCTGTTGGATGGTCGATTCAGAGTTGACAATGTTGTGCTTTGATAATGGAGATGATAATGTTTCTTTGTGTGGGAAGCTAAAATAATCGAAGAAGTTAGTCAAGAATAAGACTGGATACAACAATGGTAGTGTAGCACCACAAGGGGGTGGGGATACACGTTAGGGGACCCATTTAAATGATTCGAATAGCTGAATTCTGACCAAAGCAATGGAGAATTCAGTAAGGACTCTTGTAGCCAGTAGCATATTCTTTAGGGCCAACAAGGCTTAGGGAACAACAGGGGGTAGCCAACATGAATTGAGCCTACCAAAGTCCGAGAGAAGGACAATCCTAATATGGTTGGTATGACATGTGATAAGTGAATTGTGGGTAGAAGTATTTTGTGGAGAGTGAAATCGCACGCGTTAATGTTTTCCCAAAGTGAGTAAAGGGATAAGAGTGTAGTGCATAGTAAAAGACAACGATGAAAGTAGTTTTTATTTTGGTCTAGGCAGGCGTGTTACATCCGAAGACCATTTGTGCAGTCAAGACAATTGGCAAGGTAGAAGTATAAGTTTTATCCTCAGAGGATGAGGCGTATTTTTGTGAAACGAGCGAGTCGTTATATTTTGTTCATTCCTAGATTAGCATGTGAGACGAGTTTAATGCGTATAACTATAAACGATATTATTATGTGAATATTTTTCCCTAGTGTAGCGGGATTTTTCCTTAGTGCTATCCACGGAGGATGAATGAGTATATTAATAGTGTTATATACTTTATTGAGGTCCCTCGTTTTAGTGATGTGATATACGAGTATAATATGGTATTGATTACAACTTTATAGGAATGGTCGGTACGATAGTAGGCAGTTATTGCAAGGCTATCGGAGTGGTTGCATTAGTGCAGCATGTTTTGTTCTGGCGAGGCCTCACCTGCAAGAGGGTTAGACTCGCACTTATATTATCTATCCTAGAGACTTCAGAGGGGATAGTGGGCTCGAGATATTCGATACCGGTGTTTGTAGGGACTTTGTTGTTATGATTCAGCATGTATCGGGTTTACGGGTGAGCGAAAAGATTTAACTCAGCATTATGTTTAGCGCTTAGGACTTGGTGATGGAAAGAGTGCATTGTTATATCTACCCTTTAGAGATGTGGGAGTTAAGATTTATACCCCTCTGATTGGGGAAAGGGATTTAGAGAATCCCGATTATATGTATCCGAGGTTTATGGAATGCAATTACCCCATTACTGTACGATAGTGCAATTGGCGAAATGTTCTTTGTTAAGTGTAATTTTGGGAGGAGATGTAACTTTTCTGCCGAGAAACGGGAAATATAGGGGTACATGCTATGGACGGAGGGCCTAACGGATTTCGATAATCGACAATGCTAGGTAGTAGTGTATTGGGGGGGTTCCTTGTTTGGATTGCGCTTTGCGACACATACCACGCATGAAACTTAGAGTAAGGTTGTAGATAGGGAGATGTTTGGTCATTATATCTGTAAGTTGGTAGATGAATTATGATTTAAGGCCAGTGGAGCTGGTTGCGTGGTAAGAAAGCATTGAAAGTTTTATTTTACCACCACGAGTTGAGGGGTGGAACGATGATAAGGAGGATTTAGAATTTCGATTTCTAGGGTGAGTGAGAGTACCCAAGTGTTGCAATCACGTTGTGAGCACTAGGAAAAATTAAGAATTGGTTATTAGGTGTGAAGTGTATGTGATGCTTACGTTAGTATGCACGGTTTATAGAGCGTGTAGACATCCTGGTTAGTTGATGTTAAAAATCGTTCGAGTTGAAGGGACGTGGGAATAGACGTGTGGAATATATGTATGTGGGACTAACATAACGAAGTAAAAGTGGTAGAGTGGATTAAGCACCGTGTGAAAGATGAAAAAAATCCATATATACGTGTGCAATCAGAGTAGCACACCGAATCTGGCTGGAAGGCTGTGAGAAGCCGTTTACAAAGGAGTATTCCTTGAGAAGGGTAAAATTTAACTATATGGAGAACACTCGGGACGGAGTTGTAATTAGTCAAATTTTGAGAGCGAGTTGTTCATACAAAGAGTGATAATATTAGGATGGTATAAAAGATCCAGAAGTGCGCATCGTGGAGAAAAGTGCACGGGTCGGAACTTTCGATATACACTAGGGAAGGAAGGGGAGTATTAAGTGCCACTTAATGTGAGACATTTCAAGGAAAGTCGATGTTGAGTAGGACATAGTGAGTAGTCTCTGCATGCACCACTCATAGATAGAGATCTTTTGGAATAAGGGGATCAACCAGAGAATTTTGTGGTTATCAAAAATTCCTGTAACGGAAGAGGGTGGTAAAGTCGGTAAAGTCCTTGGATGGGTTGCCATCTTCAAGGTAAGATCAAGGATTCATCCGAACATGTAGAGTAAGTCGCACAAGAAGGGAGTGATTGACATTACTTTGGGGTGATTTACAATATTAACAAGTGTGCCTCAGCCTTCCTTTGAAAGGAAGGGATCGCGTCGGTACGTGGTCCTACATGGTAATTTTCTGAATAAGGATAAAATTTGTGAATCCCACCTTCAATATGGGATTTCATGAAACAGCGGAGATAACGTTTCATTTTAAGTAGGAGGTATCAGCCATAGCCGAGGAGCAGGCGCACGGCGATTAACGAGTAGTGGAGCCGCGTGAAGGTGATTTTAGAGTCTTGGTGATCATTTCGTTTCCACAACGGTTATAGTTAACAAGTGGGGTAGTACGATAATTGGGGGAGGATATTACCTAATGGTAGAGTTCCGTGGAAGCACTTGTACCTGTTTGTCATGAACGAGGTGCTTATTGAAGTTTTGGTGTGGAAAAACCTTAACTATTCTCCCTCTACGTACGTTTAGAGGTGAGCGAATAATCAGAATTTTGGATCGGTCGAGAATAATCCGATGACTATGGTGGAATTCCACGAACAAGATTGGTCAGATGTTCGTATGGTTTCTCTCAGAATAGGAGTTTTGTGTTTAGGTAAATCCGAGTAGTTGTCATGTGGTGAGGTGCGGCCTCCCAATGATATTAAAATAATGGGAATTAATAGTGTATATGCGTGTCTTATGCGAATGTTGTCGGATAGGATCACAATGTGAAGTATCTTTAATGAAGAGTGTTAAACAAGCTTGCTGTGAGGCGGGGGCTATAGTGATTGAGTGCCTTACAATGAGGATAGGTTACGTACTGTTAAGGTATCCAAAATGTGTTTTACCAGGTAGGCCCTATTTCTCAAATTTTGGGATGAAATTCCGTTATTATCGGGGAAGTATGTAATACCCCGTATTTTTTATGGCTTTTAAAATTGGGGATTTATTAAATTTAAATTGAGATATTAATTTAATATTAATTCGAAGATTTATTTTTATATTTACTAACATGATGTGAGTTAGTAATTATTGGAAAATTATTGAATATTACTAGGCGAGTAAAGTAATATGCGAGATTTATTTTATTAAAATTGTCACGAGTGGATAAAATGGCAATTATGGAAATTTAAGTCGGGACGCGCCTGTGCCGTGTCAGGACTAAATTATTACTATATAAAGTGAATAAATTATAAGTTGCTCGTATGGTCATTTTGAGTGCTCCAAAGTGTCTAGAAGGGTCGACATAGTCAGAAAAGTGTACCCAGGGGTTTAGTTTGGGTCTCGGAGCATTTTTAGGCCTAATTGACATCCCGGGATGGTATTTTAGACATTTTATATTTTTGGGGAATTAAACCCACGAATTTCCTAAGGATATATCAGCCTTTAGGAGTTGTCTTCTAGGGTTAACAAACACAAAATCAAAGGACGGCCATTAGAGAAGAAGTTGGCAAGCTTTTCAATAAATTCAAGGCCAAAGACTCAACCGTTTTCACCGCCACCACCACCAAAACGTAGATCGCGGAACGAGGAGCATAATCATACCTTTTTCTTTCACAAATCAGAAACTAAATTCCCAGACAAGTATCTATCTTTCTTTATTTTTAGTTAATGTCTCAATCATGATAGTCTAGGGTTGTTTAGGACTTGTCCCATGAAAGAAATGGGTGATTAAGAGACTTTACATCGCATGATTGGAGAGATTCAATTATATTATGGTTATACCCATCACATGTAGAGGATTACCCACGATTTTTTATGAGTTTAGAGACAAGAAATCTAGGAAATAATTAGAGGAATGATTATTTCTTCCAAAATTAGGGTTCTTAAAGATTATGTCAATCTTACCCCATTAATTCGATATCGTTGATGAAATTACACATGTTTCACGTTGGAAACCTTATATATATATATATATATATATATATATATATATATATAGAGAGAGAGAGAGAGAGAACTTGTAGTATTGTTATTTGAGAATTCTGGAGTTGTTAATGACGTTTTAGGAGGAATTGGAAGATGAAACCTGTAGGTTTAATTTGCAGTTTCTGGGAAAGAACTGCTTGATCGATCGATCGAGCCAAGAGCATCGATCGATAGACTGATCGATCGATCGACCCCTTTTCTTCGATCGATCGACCCCTCCTGGAAAATTGCATATTTCTCATTCACTAGTTTAATCCGATTAAGATGTATGGGAACCCTTGATTGTTGTTGCTGGAGTATAATGGGATATAGAGATGACCAGTAGGGCCTAGGTAGACCCGTTGAGGAACATTTTAGTGTAAGATGAGATTTTGGGTTAACGAGGAATGATTCATATGTATAAGAAATCATGCATATATTTAATAAAAAGATCGGGACTCGTAAGAGAGTTAGACCGGAACGTAAGTGAGTGAATGCCTACTGAAATTATACTTAGAATACTCCGAGAGAGGAGAAGTGAGTATGAAATGAATAATAAATGAGAATACAAATAATGAGCCCGTTATACGAAATAATTGAGTAAAATGTGTAATAACGGATAAGTATAATTATGGGTCGTGAGCGCACCTATTTTAGCAATGTGGATGTGTGTGTGTATATATATATATATATATATATATATATATATGACTGTGTGATTGTGCATATATTATATATCTGTGTAAAAATCGTACCCGAGCTACTTGCTATCACGGGGATTTCCGAGCCGGGACAAGCCTATCACGATTGGGCCTTTATGGGGGATAACGACTTGTACCCTCGAAGATAGTATCCTTGATTACAGGCTATCTGAGTGATAGTCAGATGGTCTTAAGAGACGTGAGGGTATGTGCTGACCTCTTAGGATCGAGAACTATGCTTCGCCTCCATTTGTATGTGTTTTGTGTTAATACAGTTCGAGAGTGATTCTGAACTAGTATTTCCCTTAGTATGAGCGATACGGGGACTTGATAGCAGAGTATGCCAGCACCATAGATTGTATGTGGGGTGCAGATAGTGTATATATATATATATATATATATATTATATGAGTTATTGGTATATATATCTACTTACATATGGAAACTTTGCACCATAGATTTTATGTGGGGTGTCGTTATTATATATATTATATGTGTAATTAATATATATACGTATGTCTATATGGGAACTTTCTACTGTGCATTTAAGTAGTTAAGAAATGAATAAATGTTGCAACTTTCTTAATGGGTTTGGGAACTTCATAACGGTACTAATTTGTTCTAACAGCGTAAGAAATCTTGAAGAGATTAAGGACCTGTTTGGTTTGCAATTATAATTCTGTTTTCTGTGTTTAAATAAAATTCTGATAAAAATCTTCGTTTGACAACCTGTTTTTAAACACAGAATTATAATATTCCTGTGTTATAATCAAGTTTTTCAGAAAACGGTTTTGGGTGTTTTATAACGTCTGTTTTTTATTTTTCAACTCATAATTATTCATTCTTAATATTTTAAAGCAATTATACCTTAATATATAATATATATATACATAATACATTAATGTATGTAATTCTTATAAATAAAAAAATATATATGTACATATACACAAAATTACGTATGGAATAATATAAAGTTAAATAATATTATTAATAGATACATAATACTTATATATAGTTTTATACATGTATTATTATGGAATAATATAAAATATACATATAGTACATATGTATTAAAAATATTATCAATTCATGTATGTACATAATTTTATAGTGAATTATACATGCGACATCATTATATATATATATATATATATATATATATATATATATATATATATATATATATATATATATATATATATATATATAGAGAGAGAGAGAGAGAGAGAGAGAGAGAGAGAGAGAGAGAATTAAACTCCCCAACATATGTCATTAAATATGCCTAAAAATACATTATATTAAATGTACATGTATATAATTTATGATGTATGTATGTATGTATATATGTATACATTTATGTATCTTGTACGTATGAAAGTTATATATATATATATATATATATAGTTAAACTCCACAACATACCTCATTAAATATACCTAAAAATACATGTTATTAAATGTACATGTATATAATTTATGATGTAAGTATGTATACATTCATGTATCATATATGTATGAAAATTTTATGTATGTTTACTGTTCTAAAAAAATCGCCTAGGTTCCGCCCAGGCACGCCTAGGCTTAAGGCTTGGGAGAAACGCCCTGCCTTACGCTTTTCATGCCTTATTCTTGGCAAAACTCTTAACGCGCACTTTTTTCTAAAAACAACAATGCTTTAGTGAAATGATATCGCCTTTTAAAGAATTTTTTTACAAACATGACCATTATCTCGTCCAAAATAATCAAATAGTATTTTAATTTGCATATATTCAAACATATTTTTATGATATGTACAATTGTAGTATTTTAATAGCCTTTTTATGGTTAAAAAATATTAAAATATATTAAAAAGGCCTAAACGCCTTTTCACGCCTTTTTACGCCTAGGCTTCTAAGGCTTAAGGCTTGCCCTCTACGCCTCGATCACGCCTCGCGTTTTTTAGAACCTTGGTTTATATATATATACATATATATATCCACACACACACACACATATATATATATGTATGATATACATATACATATTTGTCAATTTTGTCAAATTTTCAAAAAACTGTATTTAAAAACAAGTTTACCAAACGCACACCAATAATTATAAACCCAAAAAGCTGAATTTTAAAACTGTATTTAAAAACAGTGTTTAAATCGAATTTTCTGAATAGAGAACCAAACAGGCCCTAATCTTTCTAAACTAAATATTATCCCCTGTTAATTCTCGAGATAAAACTTTATGGAGAATAAGTGAGATAGACTTTTGAGCTTTAGTAGTACGGTAGACGTGCACACTAGATGAGAGGTGAGAATTCTCAAGAGAGTGTCGTATAATAGCATGGTTGTTGCATTAGGAGGTAAGCATTTTAAATACTTGCTAAACTATTTTTAAAACTGTTTTACAATTGGGCTCTGACCCGTTTTTTGTTATCTCTTCTCTCTTGTATATATATATGTATATATTATAGGTGCCCAGCCACAGGGGGCGTCACGCATAGGTTCTTTGGATTGGACGCGCTGTAGCTTATGTGGGAGTTGCAGGTCTTTGTTGTAGACGACCTCTTCATTGATTCAGTTCTTGTTATAGTTCTTCATAGTTAGGGCATGTGTCACCCATTTCCCATTCAGTATAGATTTGTTGGAGATGTATGTTCATTTATTTTCAGCATTCGGTACTCTTTGAGTATTAACTCTTGTCAGGATGATTTCATTTGTAGTTTAAATTTGGTTTGGTTAGGTTAATCTAGATGGATTAATTCTTTTGTGTTGAATGATATCCGTAGCACTTATGTGATTCTTAAACTGTTGATTATTAAGAAGGTTTTCAAATTTGAATTTAATAAAAATGAAAATAAATTTTTAAATATTTTTGACACATAGCTTAATTATTTAGGGTGTTTAAATTGCGAAATTTTATTTTGCTACAGTGATGCTAAGAATGAACCAACTGTTCACCTTGATTTTAATTTAATAAAGGATTGATCGCCCAGTATTCAATTAGACGGGGTGTCACAAAGAACCCTCGAATTGGCCAAGATATCCCCTCAATAAACCTCTGAGTCTTCAAATCATCAAATGCCTACACCTCGGGAGCTAAATATACCAATGAGGAAAACTCTCGATCATACTCAAAAACTGAACCAGTCTTATTCAAGGTATCATACCTCATCCTCAAAGCCACACGTTGCTTATGAGGCACAAACTTCACCGCAAAATGCACTCAAAAGTTAACAATAGGCATAACAACCCTCAGGGACGACCAATCTCCCATTGAAATGTAATCCCCCATCTAAACCCACAGTATAAGCTCGGCCCCTTTGCTATGAGCTGCACTATCTGACTCTGGCAGAATGGATCAGCTTCCTGAGCTTGTACTACTCTCATAATAACCTGGGGTGTAACTGTCATCACAAGCATGAACGATCGAGCCACTGTCACATGATGTCCTAACTCCTTCCATTTTTCTTTTCTCACCTCAACCACCTCACCTACTAGCCTACGACTCAACGCATCTGCTACCACGTTAGCCTTCCCTGAGTGGTATTGGATATCAAATTGGTAATCCTTCACAAATTCAATCCACCGACGTTAACGCTTATTCAGCTCCTTCTATGTGAAGAGGTACTGTAGTGACTTGTGATCCGTGAACAAGCGAAACTTATCCTCGAGGAGATAATGTCTCCAAATATAAAGTGCAAACATGACTGCCGCTAACTCCAAGTCGTGGGTGGGGTAATTCCTCTCTTGAGACTTAAGCTTACGGGAGGCATAAGATATATCCTAATTCTCCTGCTGAAGCACACCCCCAAGTTCTAGTAACGATGCATTAGTGTAGACTAGCTACTCCACTCTCGGCTTGGGAAATTCTAACACCGGTGCTGCGGTCAGCTTGTCTTTCAACTCATCAAAGGCCAACCTTTACGTGAGAAATTGGGTGGGGGGGGGGGTGTTACAAGTTATTTTTATTAAAGCTGGAAACATTATTTTTTTTCTTTAAAAATCAAGGCCATTTTTCCTTATTTAAAAATAATTTGTGTACGTTCATCGCATTCAAATGAGATAGGGATCTTGTTCAAATGAGATCTTCTTCTCATTAGAAATGGTCGTTTGAAGGTTTTTTCAATCTAACATCTCATAAGGGCGCACTGTTTTAGCTCGTTTGAATCTCGTTCAAACGATATTTGGTTTTCATTCAAACGGTTGTACTGTCATTCAAATGGTAGGTTTTCCTTGTTTAAACGAGCCTGTGATTTCGTTCGAACGACGATGACGACTCAAAATTCGTGTTCATCATATAAATATTTGTTTCGTGTTTGATTTTGGTAAGACTTTTCCTAGAACTGTTTTTGCATATCCTTTGCAAAAGTTTTCGACCTGTAGTCTTAAGAAAACCTTTTTGATTCACAAATCATCATCCCTAGAATATATTTAAGTGAATCAAGTTTAAGCCCTATAGTTTATATCTTGCATACAACTCTTGTGGAGATATTTATTCACGTCTAATTTTGTAATTCTAGAGGGAATTCACTGCTGATAACAAAAGATGATTTGTGGATACCGAGCATGTAAGGTCACGTGTGGATGACTCTGGACAAAGTCGTATTCTTTATAGATTTCCTATCCACTGCGCATTCTACATGTGGCGGTTATCAAGTAGTCTATAAGTCGATAGTCTTTTATACTCTCTAAAGTGTTGAATAAAAAAAGATTTTTCCTGAAAAGGTTTTTTTTTAAAATTTCCTTGTCGTGTTTGCATGCTTAATGTTATTAGCTTTGTCAACTAGTTGATTGTTTAGGATAATAAGACAAAATTTGGACTTCTGTGTACTGGACACTTAATTATAGAAATTATCCATTAAGATCATGATAGCGCACTCTCACTATATTTTATGCTTAAAGCTCAGTTCTTTCAATTCCAAATAGTTTATGCACTAGTTTAGGATTCATTTATGCTTTTACATGTAGACTTTAACATAGAAATACAAAGCTAAGGTGCAAAATTCAAAAGACCCCATAAAGGTTGAGATTTAATGGTAGATTTTGTGCTCCTGGCCATGAACTAGTTTCAAGGTGGGAATACTTGTCCTTAGACTCATAGAAACTCAACCATAATGTATAAATTAAGTATAGTATACTTAAATACCTAAAAATTGAATCTTTTTATTTCGACAGTAGAATTTTCAAATTCAAAATTCTCTCTGTAAATTATGAATTAGAACTTCAAACTAAACTCATTTTGTTCAAAATTCACACAGAAACTAAACCATATCACTTCCATAGTTCTAATTTCATTTTATATACACGAATATACAACTGAAATTTTTGAGATTTTACAATTAATGAAGAAGGAACTAGTGTTAACCTCAACCCTTAAAAGTTATATTCTTGGCATCCTTGTGAAAAATGAGGAAGAATGGAGTTTGGCTCACCTCAAATGATTTTTTGTAATGGATTTAATTTAAGGTCAAAGTTTTAAACATGAATGTCAAAATTCAAAAGGTTGAAGATGAAGTGCAAGCTACGCGCACGAGTAGGGTCGAAGGTAATGCGTGTGAAGTTTGACATCCCGCGTGACTGATCTGAAAATTGTGCAATAAATTCCAAAAAATTTATTTTATTTTTTGTAGATTAAAGGGTATATTACAAAACCCTATTTGGATAACTAGAAAGACAATTAGAAACAACCGCTAAAATGAATTTTAAAACTTTTAAAGTATCTTTGCACATAAGGCCCTAAAGTTTTTTCAACTTTTGTATTTTAACCTTAAACTTTTCCTAATGGTTTTTGACATTATTGGGTACAAAAAAGTCTATTAACACCAATCTTAAAAAGCTAAGGAACCTTAAGTAATCAAACCAGACCTTATTTTCATCTTAAATCCCGACATTTACTTACTACGCAATTTTATAACTTTATCGTACTTCAGACATTTCACGAACCTTATTATTACATATAAATACATTGTCTCTTTGTCATAATTACACGGACCTCCAAATTGACCAAAACAAACTCAAAGGAACTTTTTTGAAAACCCTAAACAAAAAGTAAGCAATTTTTAATCCAGTATTGTTTTCACGCAATGCTTTTGATTACGCCTTTGTTGATATCACCATGTGATTAACCCAATATATCATATTCTCACTGATGAAATAATTTGAGTAGATCAACCATTTACGTGTGATTAATTCAATTTTTATGCTGATATTATGCAATCACATTATTTCATATGATGCAATTTACCTGGTTATATAATAGCATACAGTGTGACCAGTGAATAATCTTTCGCTAGACCCGCGACTATATTATTTGGCATGTGGACTCAGATGATTGAGGGCCTAGTTTTTGCTACTGTATGGAATGTCTATGATTGACTTAGCAAGGTTAGTTTTATCTCCAGTTATCTGGATTGATTTATCTCTAATTTTATTGGATTAATTTGTTGTATGTATGGCAATTGCCCTATAGCCTTTAGATAGATAATTGTGGATTATTTGTTTAGAAATCATCCCAAACCTTTATAGTTGTAGCCAGGTATTTCTATTTTTAGTAATATCATTCCAGTAACATGTTATCTTATCATGACATTGAATTCACTTTTATGTTGAACTTCATATACTGACTCATTATAATTTATATTTTAAACTGTATAGAATGAGAGTTATCTACTTAGTGATTTTTCTTACATTTTTGAAATTCCAGATGAACTCGGACATTAAAGAAGGAAGCATCTCCCCAACCCAGAAAAAATGTAATGCATCACCCATCTGTTAATCTAGAAATTATATATTCATGGAAAATCATTCACTACACCGAAGACCCTATCATAATTTTCTATGCTACTACTTATAAATGGATGTAGTTAATGTTGTACCAAGGAACATGTAGTACTTTTAACTTTTCTTTTATTTTTCTTTTCCTTTGTTGAGTATGTAATGAAAGATGGTGACTCTATCTAGATTGCATGTATCGAATACTGTATTTCAATACTTTATCTAATGTTAAGATATACTACTATTATTATGTAGCATTAGTGTTATCATTATTATTTATATTTTTGCTATTCACTTATACATCTATTTCCCATTTAACCTAGTAGCCTAACCCTTAATCGTTCCTGGCTATTCGGGACGTGACATAACGCACACAGAAAAATACTGGAAATCATAGTTTATTCTGACCTTAAATGGAGGAAAGACAACATTGATGATAGTTGAAACATTTTCTTTATAGATGGATACATCAGGAGAAGGGATGAGGGGGGAATAAGTTTCTAATAGGACATACTCAAAAGGCATATGGATCACGGGCACCGGCATACATTTGACAAAAGTCCAATTATTCAGTATGGATTTTTCCATGATGTTCGTGATGAGATGAGATGGATTATACTGAAGAAACTTAAGGGTAAACTACAGATGCTTCGGAACCTTGGCTCCTAATGCATGCCGGGGCATGCGGTGTTCCTTGGGTTGGGTTGTGTTTCCTCGGAGGCTTCAATAACGTCATTGGATAAGTTGAGTTCGGTGAAATGAATGGAACGTGAGATGGATTTTAGTTGTTTTCGGTGGTTTTCCTCATCCCATTTGTAGTTCTATAAAGGCTAAAATATTGCATCTTAAGGTTCAACTAAAGGCGGTGTCTTAGCTAATGGACCTGTTGAGTCTGGCATGTGGAGGTAGATATATAGTTCAAGGATGTTGACTAATCATCCTTTCTTCATTGTGTTACCGTGAGGAATGGAGCCAATGTAATAGTGGGGGAAGATCTCCACGAAGCTTAAGTCTGAGGATCTTATAATGGAAACTAATGCATTTTCTCAATAAATAAGGCATATAGTCCCCATTCGGGCTCTAATTCAGGATCTTTTATGCCATGCTCTGTAACCCATGAGACATTGAGTTCATTATAGATAACTTCGTGTATTTTCCTATAGTCTACGTATAATCCTTCCTTATTGAGGATCTCCTTCTAAGGGTATAAGGATCTATTTTCTTCATCCCACCATAATTCTAAGAGATCATGATAAGGAAAGTCTTAAAGTGATCATCTCACCCATGATGGGGGGTCTTTGGGACCTAGAGTTCAAGTTTTATTATTAGGGTTGTATCTGAGGCCATCCTTTCCCTTGTGATCCTTGGTGTGACAACTTCTAGGGTTCCTTGTTGATTCATTCCAGGTTCAAATCCAGAAAAGTACCCCATTTTATGAATGATTCAAACAGTTACATTGTGAATAACCAGTTATTCCTCTATCATATGTGTGAGTGACATAACTAATATGGAATATGTCACCGTTGTCTTGATGGGTATCCAAGATTAGGATAGTAATGGTATTGGAAATTGTGCCCCAATTTCCATCCCCTTGGACTGTAATGACCTCCGTGTCGAATGACAATATAATATTCATGTGTAATGACGAGGGTAATTCCCCCATGGGATGTATCCAAAGTCTTCCTAGTAGGAGGTTGAAGCTGATCGGGATGTTGAGTACTGGAAACTCCATATCACATTTGATAGACCCCACTATGACTGTGAGAGTGAGGGAACCCAGGACCTCTTGATGATTATTATCGTAGGCCCTTATAGATGTGGAATATGGTGTAAACTTGGAGGTGATATATCCTATATCAACAGCGGTCTAAAGGCGGGATACATTGATTGTGGACATTTTTCTTATTATTACTAAGGGTACCATATGTCATCATTCCTCGATGGCGATGTGTATTGTGAATCGGTGGTTATGAACCTTATAAGGGGGAGATCCTCATTGGTGAAACTTATGTACAGTTACATGGTAATAAACCCAATTATGGCAGACATCTCAGTAAGAGTCGGGTCTTGAGGAACAAGGGCTTGAGAAAATATATGAATAAGGGTGAATCAGTGTTCTCGGAATATAGCTAGTAACTCTAAGATGGTGATATTATTTGATGTTAAATGTGGTTGATCCTAAATTTTATTATTCTATTGGGGAGGGGGGATGATGGTTCCTTCAGTGGGGCCCTTTCTTTGCTAGCGAGGTTTGGAAGAGTGGATTGCCGACCAGACTAGATAAAAAAGTTGACCTTTTTGTCTGGGGAGAGTATGGGTCATGCCTATGTATCTTTTTTAACTTATCCTAGGCACATCATGAGGTCAGTTAAGGATTTGGACTAGAGGTAGGTGGTGTTGGATTCGGGGCCATCACTTTAGCCTAACTGAGGTTAGGGGGATTATTTTGGGTTAGTGGGGTATTTGTTTTGATATTTGGGTATAGTTTGAGATATGTTTTTGTCTATCTAACATAGTTCCAATGTTAGTATCCAGGGTAGGGATAAAGATTTCATCTACTTTGGCGAGGACTTTTTCCATCTTTCTGGCCTTGTGTGTTAGATGCAGATTTCATTGAAATGGAAGATCCTAACCAGATGTCCTCCTCTAAGGTGGTCTCGTGAATGTATTCATCATTGAAAGAGGTTTCAAAACTTCTCGAGTTTATTTCCCTCATAATACTTACGACGTTTACAATAGATGTCTCCATAATATTATTGATATTCGGCATATTCGGGTCCCCATAATGAGATTCCCTTGATAAATTGAGCAGTGTACAATGCATGCACTACGTACTGAAGGCCATCAAATGTCCTTTGTGTATGGTCATGGATGGATGGTGTGACACCCCGACTAATTAAATACCGGGTAGCTACTCCTTTATTAAATTAAATCAAAACGCCAAGTTGGCTCAGTTAATAGCATCACTGTCGAAAGCATTTTATTATTATTACTAACCACCTAGTATTTAAAAA
The DNA here is from genome assembly GCA_949130495.1 of Sambucus nigra. NCBI lineage: Eukaryota > Viridiplantae > Streptophyta > Magnoliopsida > Dipsacales > Adoxaceae > Sambucus > Sambucus nigra. The sequence continues at coordinate 656,713,604 of OX422213.1, read as the reverse complement.
GTAAGTTGCCAAATTTTAATTTAAAGTCTGATTAACATGCAACAAGTGTAAAGAAGAATAATAACACCATTCACCATAGTAAAGTAAATAGAATGACCGTAACATGATATAAATAAATCTGGAGGTAAATCTCCTCATAACATAATCCCACAACTGAAGTAAAAATGAAATACTGAATACTAAATGAATACAAGCCAACGCCTTGAAACTGAAATGGAAATGTATCTAATAGAACTTGGGCAACATGCCCTACAACTGAGGAATAATGAATAAGGAATCCAAATGATATAAGCGTCTAAAAGCAAATCCCTGTGGCTTCCACAAGCAGCTACAGCTCGTCATCAGAATGAGAATCCTATGCATGGTGACCTTGTGGCTCGGCACCTAAAAATGGTTTTACAAAAAGATAGATTTGAAAGCAAACGGGTCAGAGCCCGAATGTGGAGATATTTTAAAAACCTGCAAGTGCTTTAAAAACATTTAAAACAGTATATGCAAAGTACATGTTAGGACGTGCTCTCACATGATATACTCACCTCTCGTCTAGCTGTGCACTCCTAACGTTCCTGTACCCATTCATGTGTTATCTCGTAACTATCCAAAGAGTTTCTAACACTACTACTCGGTTCACGTTTAATTTCCAACCTTGATAATTAAATAGAGATTTCTACTTAAATTCCCGGATTCCCAATTACTACAAAACCATTTATTGATAAAAGTTCTCTCTTTTTATCTTATCAAAACATTACCATAACTATACTCACAATTTAACATAGTAAATTCCTTCTCATTTACCCGTATATTTTCACATCATAAATATACAATACAAGCACCCAAAGGTTAAGCTACGGTGCACACATACTCTGCTATCCATCCTGGTACATCACGTACATAAGGATCACGCATTCTGAATCTCTCAGGAATAGTTCAGATAACAACATCACAAATAGTGGAGGCGAACATAGTCACCATCACATGGGTCACGCACATACCTACGCTCCCATGATCAGCAGACTTATTAATATCACAATAAGTCCTTCTATGACCTATGTTCATCGAGGTAACCAATCTAAATCCGGGCAACACAAGGATAAGAAGGCCCTAGGCGAACGTAAACCTCCCGTGATAGCAAGTATGGTAGGTATGTCATACACATAAAGTTATATACTAAGCATTCACACATCTTAGATATCTCAATATTAATAAGGGTATATTCTACATCATTATACCATTATTCCCAATTCATATATTTCAAGTATCCCGGTAATATATAAATTAAATAGTCGACACGTCTCACGTCGTAATTTCTTAAACTTGGTACCTATCTCAAATAGACTATTAAGTTCCCATAATTCCGACATATACATCTTCAAACCTAAGGTCTTTACTTCTGCCCCAAACCTTATTTCATCAAATTATTCGAATTTGTACTATTAACCCAAAGATTATCTCACATAACGAATTTCATTAATTTAGAATAATTCCTCAAAATTAAATTCCAATTAAAGTCCACTTTCATAATCATGCCTACTGGTCTTCCTTAAAATTTAGGGTAATCACAATGTCTCCAATAATATTATCCAAGGGTTATCATCATTAAAATTAAATTAAGGGAAACTTTATTCATTCTAGGAAGGTCGATCGATCGACCTTTGCCTTCGATCGATCGATGGTGGTCGATCGATCGACTGATGAATGTCGATCGATCGATTGCACAGGTATGGTTACAGACTGCTTCGTTTTGCAGTTACAGTTTCGACCCAAAACTCCATTTTAAGCATGAAACTCCAAGATAAGGTTACTCTAACATTATACTAACATCCTACAACAGTATTAACATTCTAAGTCCCATAATTCATCATTTAAAAGCTTAGTTTAGATCAAAACTACATCAAAATAATTTCCAGAATTCTTCCATTCAAGAACATCATCAAACTTCTTCTAATTCCACTTTTAGATCATCAAGGTTCTGTTTATAACATATAAATTCGTCCAGAATATACTACATGCAATTCCTACATAAATCATGGCCTTTAACTTTCAATTCATGGGTCTAATTTATCTCCAAAAATCAATTTCGAAAATTCCTAAACATGGGAACATATCTTGAATCAAAAGAGTTTAAATCACTTACCTTAATTTATTTCAGAATTTGGTGTAGAATATTGAAGTTAGGTTGTCCTCCCTCTGTTCTTCTGCAGAATTCTCTTCCTCTCTCTCTCTCTCAAGCTCTTCTCAAGGTTTCCTTCTCTCTCTCTCTCAAGCTTTTTCCAAGGTTTAAGATAATGGAGTATGGAGGTGTGTAATGGTTTTTGGAAGTTGGAATGATATATCAACTTCTCCCGTAGCCCATACTGGCATATAGTGTGGTTAGTGGGTTAAGTGGGTTGAGGAAATAGTCAGATTGTAATCTCTATTTTCGTCACTTTTTAATTCCCAAAAATGCAATTTACCAAAATACCCTTTTTGATGCCGGTATGGCCCACAAATACCCTGGGACCCAAACTAAACTTCCGGCTAGTGTTTTCTGACTATCTCGACCCTTCCGGACGCGTTGGCGCACTCAAAAGGACCATACGATAAATGGAACTAAAATTCACTCTTTAATTTAAAATAATAAAATACCATGACGTGGCGGTCACACGCGTCAAACAAAATTCCCAAATTTCCGTATTTAAATCTCACGACAATTTCAATATTACCAATATTCATATAATGCCAAGTATGCACATTATAATAAAATACTAACTCACATCTCGTTAATATTTTAATCCGGATTAATTTCCAAATTAATACACATTTAATTCAATTAATCCCAAAAATAAATATCACAAAAAATACGGGGTATTACATACTTCCCCCCTAATAACTGAATTTCGTCCCGAAATTCGGAAAAGTAAGGTACGCCTGGGAAAAATAGGCATCCTTCAGTGTTCAAAACAATTTTAAATAAAAGTCCAAATTACTAAAACCCTCGCTTCACAATGAGTTTGTTTAACATACTTGATACCTTATCAGAATAATCCCGATAAATGCACTTCGCGTTGTGCTCTTATTAAACAACATTCTAGTAAAATACCTTATACATCATTGGCCATATTGTCTCAATATCCTTACGAGTCCGCACCTCACCACGCATTAACTCCCGCTTTTAACAAAACATGCGACACCCATTCTGGAAGGAATCAATAACATATCTGACTACTCTTGACCACTTTTTGAATCTCTATTCCCGACGTTGTGACCTTTACACAAGGGAGAACCACTTCAGCCTGTTGGTGTTACACAAACCTTTATAAGTACTTTGTCCACCATAAATATATATTCGGGTGTTTTTCCCCCAACGCTACCATTTGGTAAAATCTGCTCCTCATGTCTACAATGTACCTCACTAGTTATACCCGATTTGGAATTGAAATTATCGCAATGGATCCAAAATTTCTTTCATACAATTCGTCAGTCGTTAGTCACCTTGTGCCTGCACCTCGGGTTTTAGGTGATACAACCCTCAGTTTGAATCGTTATTTCTCATTACTTATTGTCACCCCACTTGAATGTGGATATCGGGGATTTCATCCCAGTTCTAAATAGTATTACGTCGAACCACGTACCGACGTGTTCACTATCTAATAGTGTAATTTACTCCAAGTATATAACCATTTCTCTCCTTCTGGACCATGTACCACATAACCATTTCTCACTTTTTCCACTTGACCCTCCCATTCTGGGAATCGTCGTCTTGGTACAAAAATTATTTGGTGGTTCATCTAACCCTAACTGGTCTACTACTTACTATCCCTCTTTCAATGCCGATATTCACATAAACTTCCCCCGTTCGAAGATACTTGATGATCTTATTCTCCCGACGAATACCAAAAGTTTGGAACTTTACCCCTTTTTCACTACTTTGTACATAACTAGACTCCATACCTGATTGACATCCTCATTTTATTTACTCTTGAGTTACCCTCAACATTCGATTGATGGGAAAAACACCCCGCCCGCTCGGGGAGAGCGAACGATGCGCTACTATCGATAAACTAAACTAATCCACAATTAACAAGGTATACAGCATCCAAATCCCATAATAAAACAAGAAACCACTATTCTTATCTTCAATTTAATACAACAAATCTCTCGAAATAATTACAACAATGCAACTATCTCGAAAATAAAATAAATCTCCAAATTTGAACGTGCTATACTGACTACACATGATATCCACTTACACCTTATCTTATGACGTTTAATCTCATACGTAAAAATCTCATTCGTCCATGTTCCCTCTTCCTTTGATTTACGCTTTAGTAAATCAAGATGTATTTGCCCCTTATAACCCATCCATACTGTTTTTAAACATTATATACGATTCATACAAATTCCAAACTCTTTATCGTCACTGTAAATACAACGGTGCCATACCACTAGGGCGTTCTCAATCGCTTCTGAATTACAAACCCTAAATCCTCCTTATTCTCAATGCGTCCCTCAATATGCCGTGCCAAAACTAATATTATTAGTACTTACATAGTAATTTACCAACAACTGACTCTAATGGCCTTACAACATAATTTACTCCTTGTAACTTCCCGTTATAACTACATACTCCCGTATCGATAGAGGTATCCAATTCATGAACGAAGGACCACACTTCTCCTTACTACCAATCTTACGCTAAGTTTCATGCGTGGGGTGTCTCGCAAAGCGAAATCCAAACAAGGAACCCCCCCGATACACTACTACCTAACGTTGTTGGTCATCGAAATCCATTAAGCCCTGTTCATAGTATGTACCCCTACACTCTCGTTTCTCAATAAAGTTACATTTTGCCGCAATGACACTTAAATAAGGAACTCCCTTCGAATGACACTTTCTCTTGACTCTGATGGTAATCACATTCCATATACACCACGTAACTAAGATCGGGGTTCTCAATATCCCGTCCCCGGGCACACAACTATGAGTATAAACTCCCAAATCTTTAACGGGGAATAAAACGATGCACTCCTTTTGTTATAAGTTCTCTATCGTTAAATATAAAAACCAACTAACTCTTTGTTGACTAGTAAATCAATTACATACGACTCATAATAATGAAATCCCTACGCATAATGGGATTTAATATCCGAGACCATTACACCATTTCGAAATCACAACATATTCATAAATATGTGTATATACCTATATACAAAAGTACAATTGCGAGTCCGGCCCTTTCACAGATGGGGCCTCGCCAGAGCAAAACATGCTACCCCAAGGTGGCAATCCCAATAAACTTGCAATACCAGCACACTATCGGTATAATTATATAAATAAAATCATAAATAATATCATCTCATACCCGTATAATACAGCACTAAAACGAGTAATATCAATAAAGCAAAACCGCTATTAATATACCCATTCATCCTCCGCGGATGACGATAAAAGTAAATCCCCCACGTTATCAGGGAAAAAAAAAAGTTCTTATATATAATAAAGTTACTGATATACTCACTAAATTGTACTCTCAAGTGAAAATAACAATAGTGACAAATGTAGCAACTCATTCATGCCACAAATAACATGCATCATCATCTGAGAATGTAACTCATACTTCTATTTTTATCAATCGTCCCGGTTACTCAAATGGTTCCTGGACATACCACACATATCTGTCCCACACCGAATATTTCAATAATTGTTGCCCTCGCCAGGCACAATACCATGATCCCTACTCTTGTATCGAGAAATTTTTTTTTATAACGCACGGGTTTCACTCCTCACAGAAATACCTCTACACATACTCCACTTATCTTTTGTCTCACAAATCATGTTAAGGTGGTCCATCTCTCGGACGTTGGTAGTCTCGACTCAGACGACTATCTCTGTTGTTCCCTTAGTGTTGACGGCCCTAAAGATCACGCTACTAATTTTTCCACCTCTTTTACTGAAATTACCATCGCTCGGTAGTAATTCCGCTATCTAATTATTTTAACGGTTTCTCCATTGGGTCTTCCCATTGTGGTGCTTCTCCAACACCAGTTTTCCCCAGTCTTACTATATGTAAGGTTCTCGATTCTCGTGTCTCCCCACCCGGGGATGTTTATTTCCAAATTAACACTATGCGATAATACCATTTGATTTAACCGTCTAAGCAGAGTCCTGCCCGAAGGATTTGCGATTCTCCTCTGTAAATTTCCCTTTAATATCACCTTCTCCGTTTCACCTACTTCACCCGGTGTAGAGTTCACTAAATAATTTCATTTCTCCTCACAAAGTGACCTCTGTCCGGACCTCTCGTGTGAGTTCAGAACGACATTCGTTTCTCAACCTAAACATTTGATCACAGAACTTATGGTCAAACCATTCGTGTACGCCTTCTCTCGACGTTACATTCCACTTATAAGTGTGGTAATTGTTTCTCCCCATAGAAACTCCGCTCTCACGAGATGAGAAAATGTTTCCTCAAATTTTCACTCTCGATTAGCCATACTCCGACACAAGTCCAAGCCTTTAGATACTTTGCGTTCGTTTGGCTAGCACATGCCGTCTTCTCCTTTCGAGTATTGCCACTGCTGGTTCTCTTCAATGTTACATTAATTCTTTCTCTCCCATTCCAACCTTGTTGGATGTGTCTAATTTGACCCCATTCCTTACTATAGCAGTACCCGGAAGTCTCAGGTTGCGTCTTAGCCTTCTAGATCATCCAGGAATTCCGTGCCATAGTATCGGTGACTTCAACTACGGTCATCCTTATTTAAATAAATCAATTATCCTCGATATATGTTTGCCTCTTGCTGTTCACCCAACTGTCTTCGCCTGACGTACTACATTGTTCGGTACTCGAATACACCCGATCGCAAATAAGATTCACTACCATATGTATTAAAGCAGGGGAACGAAATCTCACCAAAAATATCAACAATCCTAAGCATAGGGCTCTATATCAAAGAAAGCTCAGCGGAAACATAATAAGCCGTACAGATCCTAAGGACACTAGAACCTGATGCTCTGATACCACCTGTGACACCCCGACTAATTAAATACCGGGTAGCTACTCCTTTATTAAATTAAATCAAAACTCCAAGTTAGCTCAGTTAATAGCATCACTGTCGAAAGCATTTTATTATTATTACTAACCACCTAGTATTTAAAAAGTAAGTTGCCAAATTTTAATTTAAAGTCTGATTAACATGCAACAAGTGTAAAGAAGAAGAATAACACCATTCACCATAGTAAAGTAAATAGAATGACCGTAACATGATATAAATAAATCTGGAGGTAAATCTCCTCATAACATAATCCCACAACTGAAGTAAAAATGAAATACTGAATACTAAATGAATACAAGCCAACGCCTTGAAACTGAAATGGAAATGTATCTAATAGAACTTGGGCAACATGCCCTACAACTGAGGAATAATGAATAAGGAATCCAAATGATATAAGCGTCTAAAAGCAAATCCCTGTAGCTTCCACAAGCAGCTACAGCTCGTCATCAGAATGAGAATCCTATGCATGGTGACCTTGTGGCTCGGCAGCTAAAAATGGTTTTACAAAAAGATAGATTTGAAAGCAAACGGGTCAGAGCCCGAATGTGGAGATATTTTAAAAACCTGCAAGTGCTTTAAAAACATTTAAAACAGTATATGCAAAGTACATGTTAGGACGTGCTCTCACATGATATACTCACCTCTCGTCTAGCTGTGCACTCCTAACGTTCCTGTACCCATTCATGTGTTATCTCGTAACTATCCAAAGAGTTTCTAACACTACTACTCGGTTCACGTTTAATTTCCAACCTTGATAATTAAATAGAGATTTATACTTAAATTCCCGGATTCCCAATTACTACAAAACCATTTATTGATAAAAGTTCTCTCTTTTTATCTTATCAAAACATTACCATAACTATACTCACAATTTAACATAGTAAATTCCTTCTCATTTACCCGTATATTTTCACATCATAAATATACAATACAAGCACCCAAAGGTTAAGCTACGGTGCACACATACTCTGCTATCCATCCTGGTACATCACGTACATAAGGATCACGCATTCCGAATCTCTCAGGAATAGTTCAGATAACAACATCACAAATAGTGGAGGCGAACATAGTCACCATCACATGGGTCACGCACATACCTACGCTCCCATGATCAACAGACTTATTAATATCACAATAAGTCCTTCTATGACCTATGTTCATCGAGGTAACCAATCTAAATCCGGGCAACACAAGGATAAGAAGGCCCTAAGCGAACGTAAACCTCCCGTGATAGCAAGTATGGTAGGTATGTCATACACATAAAGTTATATACTAAGCATTCACACATCTTAGATATCTCAAAATTAATAAGGGTATATTCTACATCATTATACCATTATTCCCAATTCATATATTTCAAGTATCCCGGTAATATATAAATTAAATAGTCGACACGTCTCACGTCGTAATTTCTTAAACTTGGCACCTATCTCAAATAGACTATTAAGTTCCCATAATTCCGACATATACATCTTCAAACCTAAGGTCTTTACTTCTGCCCCAAACCTTATTTCATCAAATTATTCGAATTTGTACTATTAACCCAAAGATTATCTCACATAACGAATTTCATTAATTTAGAATAATTCCTCAAAATTAAATTCCAATTAAAGTCCACTTTCATAATCATGCCTACTGGTCTTCCTTAAAATTTAGGGTAATCACAATGTCTCCAATAATATTATCCAAGGGTTATCATCATTAAAATTCAATTAAGGGAAACTTTATTCATTCTGGGAAGGTTGATCGATCGATCTTTGCCTTCGATCGATCGATGGTGGTCGATCGATCGACTGATGAATGTCGATCGATCGATTGCACAGGTATGGTTACGGACTGCTTCGTTTTGCAGTTACAGTTTTGACCCAAAACTCCATTTTTAAGCATGAAACTCCAAGATAAGGTTACTCTAACATTATACTAACATCCTACAACAGTATTAACATTCTAAGTCCCATAATTCATCATTTAAAAGCTTAGTTTAGATCAAAACTACATCAAAATAATTTCCAGAATTCTTCCATTCAAGAACATCATCAAACTTCTTCTAATTCCACTTTTAGATCATCAAGGTTCTGTTTATAACATATAAATTCGTCCAGAATATACTACATGCAATTCCTACATAAATCATGGCCTTTAACTTTCAATTCATGGGTCTAATTTATCTCCAAAAATCAATTTCGGAAATTCCTAAACATGGGAACATATCTTGAATCAAAAGAGTTTAAATCACTTACCTTAATTTATTTCAGAATTTGGTGTAGAATCTTGAAGTTAGGTTGTCCTCCCTCTGTTCTTCTGCAGAATTCTCTTCCTCTCTCTCTCTCTCAAGCTCTTCTCAAGGTTTCCTTCTCTCTCTCTCTCAAGCTTTTTCCAAGGTTTAAGATAATGGAGTATGGAGGTGTGTAATGGTTTTTGGAAGTTGGAATGATATATCAACTTCTCCCGTAGCCCATACTGGCATATAGTGTGGTTAGTGGATTAAGTGGGTTGAGGAAATAGTCAGATTGTAATCTCTATTTTCGTCACTTTTTAATTCCCAAAAATGCAATTTACCAAAATACCCTTTTTGATGCCGGTATGGCCCACAAATACCCCGGGACCCAAACTAAACTTCCGGCTAGTGTTTTCTGACTATCTCGACCCTTCCGGACGCGTTGGTGCACTCAAAACGACCATACGATAAATGGAACTAAAATTGACTCTTTAATTTAAAATAATAAAATACCATGACGTGGCGGTCACACGCGTCAAACAAAATTCCCAAATTGCCGTATTTAAATCTCACGACAATTTCAATATTACCAATATTCATATAATGCCAAGTATGCACATTATAATAAAATACTAACTCACATCTCGTTAATATTTTAATCCGGATTAATTTCCAAATTAATACACATTTAATTCAATTAATCCCAAAAATAAATATCACAGAAAATACGGGGTATTACAGATGGGTTAACCATTTTTATCTATAAGTTGTAAGAATATGTTCGAGTGGGTGTGGGGGGGGGGGGGGGACCTTCTAGTTGGGGGAGACCCTGAGGGTCATTTCATCTTGGAATTCTATGACATCAATGATATAAGCAACATTCACATAAGTGTTGCGGTAGTTTCTTACCAGACTAGTATAGTGATGTGTCCATGATATCTCAAAAATGAAAAGGTAAAATTTTAACAATAATATGATTAAGTTCAATTTGCTATGGAGACTAGTATGGTTTTGCATGGGGTGTCTTTCGAGCTGTGGGACGATTTCTGGTGTCTCGAGATCTTCTTTTATAGATCCGCATATGAATTCATGTATTTCCATCGATAAATAATCCCATATAATTAATAGGATACCTTGGTATATGTTTACAGTAGGATATTTTCCTCACTATTGAAGAATTAGAGGGGTAGACCCTCATACGATAGACATGGATGTAAACTGTTCACAATGTAGCCTTATATTTTCATGAGGATGGCACAGTGTTCGCATTATTCAAGGAAGTCAAGATCTTTTATTATAGCCATGTATCCGGTCCTAAATTTGTAATCTACGATGATGGCAGATTTGATGGATGTAGGTCCTTGTTTATAAAGACGAATCTTTTCCCTCAGAAATGATCCCAATATTTCATCATTTCGAGATTTGAGGGTTAAGGACAAACTCTTCTCTGGACCCTAGAGACGTATTACCTTCGGTGATCAGAAGGTTATTAAAGTAATTTATGATGCCTTATTCTAGGAGGTGAGCATAGTATTTATGTTCGAACACAGGGATCGTAGATTATGAGGTGAGTTTTAGGTCATTGGATGCGGTGTTTACCTTAGTGCAGCATTGTTGGGGTTTTGGACCAATCAGTCGAGAAGGTCCGATGTTTTCCCTGGCATCCGTTTGGATCATTTGAATGGTACCAAGAAGGAGGAGTCATGATTCGTTTCTTAGGGGAGGGGATTTGGTGTTCATTCCTTTTTTCATATCGTATTCATCGTGGACTATTATCTGGGAGACCATGGCCCATTATTTTCTTGGAGCAGGCTCCATCTGTCTCATGTGCAGGATATACACTATTGGGCCAACGTGAACTCTCAATTCATCCTACAAAGCACCGTCCCTACGAGCAATGAGAGTTTTGATTATTTCCTCTTCTTCGTATAACAGTTAGTGACGAGCTCAGAATCTCTAAGTCATGTGAGCATCATCCCTGAATTTCCTATTGCTCTCACTCATCTGTACCGAAGGACTAAGGTAATGAGGTTTTCTAATCAAAGGTGAGGCTATCTGATGTCTTATGGATGTGGAACTTCCACTATTTCCTAAAGAACTGTCGATAATGTGCTCAAAGTGGTGGGTTAATGAGTGAAGATTCTTATATCAAAGTTTGTGAGAGCAAATAGATGCTCCTTAGAAGCATACCCACCCAATTTAATAGATTGGATTGGTATAGTGGAGCTGATGTGTTATGTTCCTTGGAGGACTTCATCATAGATCCCTTCCTATTTGACTAAATGATCCCATTTATCCACATAAGGAGTAAGGATTCTTGGTTCCTTCGAGAGCATAAAATATATGACTAATAGCAAGTTTGGGTTGTAGTGGTAGGTCTGCAGGAAGTGCATGGCCATGATAAAGAACGACATATGTGGGGTTTGGTCTCCACGATGATTTTTATGACTAGTGATGGTGTACCAATAAGGGTTACTATTTGAAAAGGGGACTGTGTCCTCATTCTTGATTTATGATGAAGGGGGATGATAAGGGTGTATGGGTAAGTTTTTGGGGTAGGAGTGTCTGATAGGGAGCTAGTTCATGGGTTGGGATGATAAGGGGTTGTTTATAACATTGGGTTTTTATGGGATAAGACCCTCGGCATCAATGAGGTCTTGGATATCCTATCTCAATGCCCAACAGTTATCCGTAATGTGGTCGGCTCCTTGATTGAACTCATAATAGGAATCAACCTAGCATTTTTTATTTGGGATGGTGGGAGGTGTCCTAGGGTTAAGTGGTTTGAGATGATCAATCTACTATAAGGTGGTGAATACCCCACTTGAAGGGGCTTGTAGATCTATGATGTCTCTTTGACGGGGTCAAACCTATTTGGTAGGGGGAACAACCTAGCAATTTTTTAAAGTGGCCTCTAATTAGTACAGTACTAAGATGGTGACCATACCATGGGAAGTGTTGGAGGTAATATAGGTCTCAATTTGTGGGTTGACTACTTTAGTGGTGATATGGGATGCATGAGTTCTTTCTGGTGGAGAATTGATTCACTGGTCGAGAAGACTCTTATATAGACTTAGTTTTTTTAGTGACCAAGCTCTATTCGATTTCTAGGTGAGCCTAGGTTTGCTATATACTTCTTTCTGGAGGTTTTTTATCACTATCTCAATTTAATCATTATGTTGAGGATGGTTGACCATCTGACTAGATTTTTCTCTCTATTAGGTGATGAAGGCATTATTTACCTCTTTCCTATTTTTTTCAACATCTCTAGGTCTTTATGGGTGACGTCGAGTTCCTCATTGGATTCCTATTAATTTAGAAAAGCAAGACATACATCATCCCAGTTTTTAGCGGATCCCTAATGTTTTAAACATATGTCCATCTGGATGGAGTGGAGGAGAATATCCTTTCTTGTACCCCTAGGTATACATCCCGAACTTACATCTAGAGGTGGTAGTTGGAAAAATGTGCAGAGGGGGAGCCCATTCTTTTGTAGTTCTTAAATATAGGCACCTTGAATTTACCCAGTTAGCGATTCTCAGGATAAATAGGCATTTTCTTGATGTTGGTTAACTCGTTAGTGGTTTTCATCTTATCGATGGGTTCCTAAAAAATACGTATTTCAATTTGGACCTAGGTTGTCTCCTTATTCGGAAGAGGAGAAGAGGGAGCAATCTCATTGACTAGTGGAGGATCTATTAATTTTGCTCGTAGAGGCCCCTAATAGGACAGGTGAGGGTATTGATGGTATTTTTCAAATTAACGATGACGGGAAAATGAAACTTGAAAGTGGGGCATCGACATTATCAGGGGGAGCCGGTGTAGGAATAGGTGTCGGAGGGTCCTTAGGGTTTATAAGTACTTTTTCAACATCCACAACATGATGTGTATAGGGTGTTTGGGATTGGGGAGTAAGTTCTCTCTTGTTTCAGGTGTAAAAATAGCTTATTTAGGTGAACATGTGCTTGGTCGAGTGTCATGATCTTTGATTGCATGTTGCTCTGAGAGGCAATGATATTCTTTAATTATCTTAAAACCTAATCCATCATGGACAGAGCCTGATCTTCTTCTGTAAATATGGAATGAACGGAATAATAAACTCATCAGTCTTGAGAGGGGAGCTCACCGATGAAGACTAAACGATCGCAGGGTCTGCAGATGCGGGTTTCTAGGGTAAGAGCTTAGAGTAAACTTCAGCGGGTGATGATAACTATAGAAAAAAGGCGAGGTGCCATTTTAGCTTTTTCAGATAAAATGACTAGTAGAAGAAAGATATATAGGGGGAAAGCAACATATGTATGACTTCATTGATTCAATTATTTTATATGCTTTTAATCATATGTGGTCGGTGTTTTTTTTATATTTTATGTTTAGTAGTGTCTTCAAATGGGAATAATTGAGCATAGTACCATTGGATTCGAGTGAACTGAGTTGAGGAAGTAATATAACGTGGTCTATTATTTTCTCAAAAGTAAAATATGCATAGGGGAATCCAACGTAAGGTAATTCCGCTTTGGCGATGACTCGCGGATTCATACTATTTTATCTCCCATAAAAATGGGAAGACATTCATCTTAGAATTTGAGGGGTTTTGGACCAACCTTCTATCGTTTGACAATTTTGAATTCTTTTATCGATATATGCAACCGGTAAAGTGTCTATTCTTTTTGTACAATATGGAATGTACCTATATATTTTTTCTCTATACGTAAAAAGGCAATGCGATTCGCTAATTGGTGATTTTCTTTTCATTACCATGGATCACAATATATTGGCCTGCTTGGATTATATAACCTTTAAAGTACGTGCGAAACCACATTACCCTAGTAATGAATAGCTATGAAAGACTATTTGATATATTCCAGTGTTGGATGAACTTTAAATATTCCATGTCATCGAAACTTTGGGTTTGAGAGAGAAGTTTCCCGATATACCAGACGAGTGACTGATTTTGACCTCGAGGGTACACGGTTTAAACAATGTGAAAATCAAGACCATGAAGTGTGTGATGTAAAATAACTAATCGTTATTTTTACATATTTTAATACTTGATTTATCACAAGGTCCTTCGCACATACTTATAGATTTGGATGAATGTATAATGCTACATAAGGGGACATAAGAACATATCTACATTTCGAGGAACTCTAAAACTAAGACCTCTATGCAGTTCTAAACTGTGCATAAAGTAGTCATGCAGATGATAGATATTAAGTATATTGATAGGAAACATAAGGATAGTTCAACTCTCTTGATGTATCCCCAACGATAATGCCATTGTGGTGTTATGGGCCTTTGACGAGAGGGAGACAGGGATGCTGCGAGAAGCACCACGTTATTATTTTATCCCTTTGGGGATGTGAGAATGCATGTCTATCGGTCCGTCATCCCCCCCCTCCCCCCCCCCCCCCCCCCAATGTCAAGTTTATTATTTATGGATGATTTCCCCTCGAAGTTGTTCCAAACCATATCCAATTTTATTGGGTTATGTTGCACGCCTCTATTTTGGCCTAAGACAAATTTCTCCATGCTATGGGTTATCGGTTGTTCAGAGTCACTAATTTATTTTATTTAAAAATAAGAAAATGTCTAAGTTTAGCCCTTTAATAATAATCATAAAGAAGGTTTAGATCTGCAAATGATCCAAAGATTCTTATTATGGGTCGGGAACTGGGTTATGTGTGGGGAAGGTATTAGGCACCCCACTTGTTATTTTTGCCTCTTTATCTACATACTTAGTATCGCTGTTAACATTTATGATTACTTTTTAGTTTATTTTAGAAGATGTGTAGAGAACTTAATTTGAGAATCCCTTTTTAATACGTAGATAGGTGACTAGGTATAAAGTGATATTCGCGAATGGTGTATGAACGCCACTTAATCGTTGTGAGTACACAAGAGTGCTTGTATATGAATATTTGTACTCAGTTAATGGGCATTTATCGGTGTGTGAGGAAGCTCGCCTTGTGTAATGGGAGTCTGTTAATGTATGTGTGTGTATGCACGAGAAGTCACAACTTTAGATAGTTTAATATCTCGTTTGAGCTGATATATGGTAGATAAAAGTAAAGATAAGTGATAAAAACAACTTCGTAGGGATAATACATCACGACATAGTATCGAGGATTGCACTCATGAGAAGATCTTGATACTACGCCTAAGTATCGGTGTAGCCACGAGATTGGAGCCTACGTATTTCGGTTATTGTGGTGAGACACATGGAAATTTTTTTAAGTGATGTGTGTGCAAGTATGAGGACTTAGATTGATATGTAGAGAAGTTATATGTGAGATAGAGGCTAACTTCGATGGAGTGTTCAGAATGACAGTGTACCCTAAGTGACCAAAAAAGATATTTATATATTTAGGGCGATTACTAACCATAAGGTGTTGTTGAACCTTCAGACTAGTTTGCAGGGGTAATGTGAATGATGTCATGTTCTAGACATCCTTCACTGACTACGGGTGTATAAAGGGGATGGGTGTATTTAAGATTGGAGTGGAGCAGAAGTTACCGACAGAGATCTATATATCCCTCATCAACATGGATAAAATCTTGGAGGTGTTTTAGGCCTCGAGCTAACCTGAAGTGATAGATATGATCATTTCGTATGAGAAATGGGTTTTGGACTAGAAATGAAGGAAACCATAATAGATAATATGCCAAGAGATGTATTATAAGGTCAAAACTCACGAGTGCATCTCAGTATTGTGCCTACCTACCCAAGAGGTCTTGGGATTAAAGACTATGTAATTCCAACTAACGGACATATTTACAGTTGGAGACAATGGGATACCTGGTAAAAAATATACAACATTATAGTATTTATTGATACTAGTCCTCATATAGAATTTTTGTTAGAGTTGGAGTGCATATATGTATGTTAAAAATATGTAATCAAAGATACGTGTGTGACAAGTATTCTAGAAAAACACATATTCAGGGGTGCCACC
Organism: Sambucus nigra; assembly: GCA_949130495.1. Taxonomy (NCBI): domain Eukaryota; kingdom Viridiplantae; phylum Streptophyta; class Magnoliopsida; order Dipsacales; family Adoxaceae; genus Sambucus; species Sambucus nigra. The sequence continues at coordinate 656,697,399 of OX422213.1, read as the reverse complement.
GTTGAGATGAGAATGTTTGTTCGGAGAAGTAATGAAAAGTACATATTTTAGGATTTTGTTTTAGAAAACTATAGGAATCACTCAATTCATGAACACTTTCTTAAGAATGGTTGACCAACATTTGTTTGGCATATGAGTATGTTTATCTAGGTCAATGGACAAAGTTAATGGGTAAAAACCAGACTATAAAATATAAACGTTGTAAAGCTCATACTCAGTCCCACCACGAGGGCTGAGTTTAGATAGTATAGATAAATATGGATAATTCTATATCATAATTTGTATTTGTGATATTAACCTGGTATTTCTGTAGAGCTTCGTTACCCTTATAGTGTGAGTCGATTTTTTGCAAGGTTGTCCCCTATTGAGATGGTGTCATCTAGTCGGTAGAGCTTCATTTGGAAGGGCTAACTTTTGCATCGAATTTTTGGAAAGTCAAGACTTAGCTCGATAATTCTAACAGAACTCGAGATTCTGAGATGCTCGGGGTTAAAGAAGGTTATAAAACCGAATCAATGTTGGGTTTTGGGGTACTTTTCTAGGTTGGTGGGGGGTTCTTTTATACGAACTGATGTGAGTCCATTAACAAAATGGTCAATGGATTGCTTAACCAAATAGTTAATCAAATTGACACGTGTATGGTGGATCATAATTGGTAGGAGCATACATATGACTGGGTTGATTTGATATGACATGTGTACCTCTTGTTTAACCATTCAGTTAATAAGCCCATCCCTATTATTTTTAGTTTTTTGTTGAGTTTTAATGGAATTCCTAATTATATCCCGAACTTTTTAGGGCCTATTCAAAATATGATTTTTTTTTACCCCTAATAATTTCATAGATGACGAACTCATGCCCTAATTATGCATAGGGTGTCTGATAATCACCCAAAAGTGTACATTTTATATCCCGAATAGACGTATTTTAGTTGCTAATTCTTTGTAATTTGGGTCTTATATGCATGAATATTTAATGTGCAGGCTTGATCACCTTTTGCGAAGTTCGAATGCGTATTTCAAGGCAAATGTGTGATTTATGGAGCTAATTCCCTAGTCTCGTAACCTTAACCGAGCCTAAACTTAGCCCAAACCTTCACCCAAGCCCGTGTGTGTTTAGTTTGTGATTTTTAGATTTTTAGTTTGAGTCATTTTTGTTTTTAGGATTTATTTTAGATTTATTTAGTATTTTCTAGAATTTATTTTATATTTCTTTTTATTTTTTATTCTTATTAGTTTTTAATTTTAGTCTTTATTTTTAGTTTGCTAGATTTTATATTTTTAGGACTTTAGGTTTTATTTTTACTTCTTTTGTAATTCTATTTTTATTATTTGAGTTTTATTTTTAATAGATTTTATTTATTTTTAGAGGATTTATTTTTTTATGTTTTATTTTGTGTCTTGTATTTGGTTCTTTACTTTCTTTTATTTTTATTTTCTTTTAGTTTTTTGTTAGTTTATTTTTATTTATTTTATCTTATTTGTTTTATTCTATTTTTATTTTTAGTTTTAGTTGTGTCCTTTATTAACTTATAGGATTAGGAATTTAATTTTTAAGTTTTAATAGATTTTATTATTTTCATTTTTTATTTTTAGTTTAGTTTGATTTTTTTTTAGTTTCTTTTTAGATAGTGTTATTTTAATAGGGTCACAAATTAAACACACACGCCACACTATCCTACACTCACATACACCTAACTAACTCCTCACCCACACACCATTACCATACACACTCACACATCCTAACACCCTCACCCCCATCTTCAACCTCCCAACTACCACACATTCTCTCTCCTCACCCTCTCACCTCCATTAACAAACCCAAACCTACCAACCTCTCTTCTCTATCTTCCCCAATACCAACCCCCTTATCCATTTCGACCCATTAACCGACACCCATCTGACCCAAACTCAATCAAACCCATTTTCAAAACACAACCCATTTCCATTAACCAATTTCAAAGCGACAAACCCATTTGAACCTCTCCCAAGCTTGCACGATTTTCTACTTGCCAATAAACCAAAGGCCAAGCCAAAATAAAAACAACCCCACATGTCTTATTAACCCCTTTTAACTCCATTTCCCAAATTACCCCCAAACAAACTTCCACCCAACAAAATGCCCCTCCTTACCTATTTACCCAAAATACCCTTTTAACAAATCTGATTTTTTTCTCACCATTACCTCACACCTTTGCCATGCACATGTGCTCAACCCATGCTCACTATTATCTCTACCCAATTTACCCTTAGCGCCATATGCCACACTATAAATGAAGACCCAAAAGCCCGTTTGGAAAAGGATCTAAAGAGACTTGGAGAAGAAGAGAGATGGTTTAGAGTAGAAAATAAATTAGGGAGAAAAATATTTTGTAAATAGTTTTATTTTTATTTTTTTAGAGAATTGGTGAGATTTAATTGTGAGTGATTTGATTTGTATTGAAGAAGATAGAATTCAAATTGCCAATTTCAAGGAGACTTGTTAAAGATTTGTTCTCTTTCTCTACTCTTTTATTTTATATGCCTTTGATTATTTGTTCATAATGTTTAATATAATGTTAGGCTAAATCCCCTTTCAAGGGGTGGGGTGACCCATTATTTGATGTTAATCTATTATAATTAGTTTGTTTACATTAAAATTCCTTTTGATAATTAACTTTGCACTCTTACTTTCTATTTACATCTCAAGATAGGGTAAATAATTTTCGAGAGATAATCGAAATTCTAGTTATAATACCCATTTTAGATTCGAACTAGAGATAGGAGTTTCTCAAGTGTAGTATTATTCCTTTAATTTCAACTCTAGGGTTACTTTTATGATTTAAACTAGTTTAATAAATCGATCCTAGCGGGTGATTTGTTAGATGATGTTTGGATCTACATTACAAGAGTTGTAGGAGTGTTAAATTTAATTTTCTAAAATGTTATTGTCAAAATTACATTTGCAACGAGAGTTGATTTGTGATTTTGACACTAACTTGGTATAATTAATTTTAATGAATTAATTAATTTTAATTAACTAGAATATATGGTGTCATCCTATCCCTTGTTAGTCCTCACTTTTATTCCTCACCATTCTCATACTTTAGATTTTTATTTAGTTAGATTTACATAATATCTTCCCTTACTTTTATTTACATCTTGATTTAGTTTAGTCGTATTTCACCTTATCTAAAAAAATTATTTTAATATTCAAAACGCTAAAAAAATAAAAAAATAAAAAGTCCAAAAAGAAAATAAATCAACAAATGAATTGCATGTCTCTTTATATGTTTCACCCTTAGATTTGGATTGATTCCCTTACTTACTGCTACACTATAGTTTTATTATAAATTTTGTTTGTAATTGAGGTTTTAATTAGAGGAGCTTTCAACAACGATAAATACGAAAAAGTTCTCTTATCAGTGTCCATACATTAAGTATCAAATTTACAATCAACACTAATTAAACCTATCATATTCACTAAGGGACACAACTGGATGCGCTAATAAAAAGGAACAATTTGATCATATGGGATGAATCACCAATGAACCATCGCCATGCATTTGAGGCCGTTGACAGAAAACTAAAAGATATAATGTAGTTTGAAGGAGAAATCTCCTCTAATAAACCTTTTGGAGGAATCACAGTCCTCCTAGGAGGAGATTTTAGGCAAACCTTACTTCTTGTGCATAAAGGAAAGAGAGAGAACATTATAAGGGCTTCAATTAACAACTCAAGCTTATAGGAATCATGCCAAATTTTAACATTAAAGAAAAACATGCATATCCAATATTTAAGTTCATTTACAGAATGGGTTCTTGCACTTGGTGATGGCAGATTACCTGTTACATCTTTAGATAACGACGAATATTCATGTTGGGTTAAAATACCAAATGAATACCTTATTCCTGAGTCAGATAACCACATTGCTAATATTGTATCAAATACGTAGTCCAATTTTCTTGAAAGATATAGAGAACCAGATTATTTGAGAAGCAGAGCTATTTTAACGCCAACTAATCAAACAATGGATGAAATAAATGATTATATTTTGAACTTACTCCCGGGGGAATCTATAACATATCTGAGCTCTGATTCTGTTTGTAAACATATGGGAAGCATCCCAGAGCAAGATATCATGTATCCTACTGAATTTCTAAACACTTTGAAATTCCCCGGTATACCAAACCATCAGTTGGAATTAAAGATAGGCTCCCCAATAATGCTTCTTCAAAACATAAATCAAGCAGCCGACCTTTGTAATGGAACTCGATTAATTGTCACCCAGTTAGAAACATTGGTGATTGAAGGCATAATCATAACAGGCTCTCATATAGGAACAAATGTCTTCATCCCTAGAATAATAATGTCTGCATCCGATTCAAAATGGCCTTTTATTATGAGACACATACCATTTCCTATTTGTGTGTCATTCTCAATAACAATTAATAAGAGCCAAGGTCAAACACTTGATCCAGTTTGCATTTATCTCCCGAAACCAGTTTTCAGCCATGGACAACTCTACGTGGTTGTTTCACGCGTAAAATCTCGGGATGGACTGAAGTTTTTTATTAAAAAAAAAACCCAAATCATTACAACTACATAAAAAATATAGTCTACCATGAAGTACTCGACTGCCACACAAATGGTAACCTTTACACAATGCAATATAACAATTTATGTTATAAAAGTTTTGTGTATTATATATATATATATATATATATATATATATATATATATATCCAACTTACAAATTTTCCTGTCATATTTGTTCAGCTGAAAAATGGATGATATGAAAGATTACAATATGATTCGAGAATTGCACAAGGGAAAGGATGCCTGGACACTGAAAGTACTATGACTCGCACATGGGAGTCAAGAAATTTCAAAAATAATGACGAAAAATTTATGACGACAAGTTGTTGATTGATGAAAACGCAATATCTTCACTTCTTATACAAAATGTTTAATTGGTCCATATATATTTCCTTAATTATTATAGAGTATATTGTTCATCAATTTTAGTAAAATATAGTTACTTTTGTCGTTCTAACAGGGGCATGTCATACATGCAAGTGTTAGACCTTATTTGTTTCAGAAGTATTCAAAGCACATTTGTGAGGGGAAAATTTTCACTATAAAAAACGTAAGGGTGTTAGAGAACAAACTAAGTTACAGGCCCGTACCTTAGGAACTCATGTTCCAATTCCTACCATCCACTGCAATCAAAGAATTATAGGAACATAACTTGGAAATCCTTGTACATCACTTATATTCGTGGAGTATGTTGATTTGCGTGAACGTATATAAATGACACTCATCTAACCGGTACATTTCTTATTTAAATCATTATACAACAAATGTAAACCATATTATAACTGACTAAAAAGGAACTTATATATACAGATGTTCTAAGACATATGACGAGCATCTCACCTTTGAATGATCAACTTTCTAGAGGAAGAATGTTTGATAGAAGAGTCATACAACTTGAATACAACACGTAACATATAATAAAACTTATTTTTGATCCATTTATTTATTTTCCATAATTTTAGGAAACATATCCTACATTGCTTACAAATTTTCTATATAAACATGGGGGAGGGGGGGGGGGGGGGGGGAATCAGCATAGCTCTTTGAGTTGATCGTGCGTCGAACATCAATGAAGAGATATGCGAGAATTTAGCAAAGCTATTAATTGTAATTGTCACTTCGACAACAATCAAAACTTTCAATGGTAAATTCCTTTACTGGAGTTGAATGAATATATTTAATATATTTGGCTATTAACTATTACTAATACCATAAATTACATTTACATTACAATTATAATATACAATTCACAAAATAGGTTGATATTACCTGTTTACCATGAGTGCATCGAAGATATATGTAAACCTTGACATTCCAGAGGTGGCACAGTTCCGATCAAGGTATTATATATCCATAATCCATCAAATTTATTATACGATACATAGACATGAACATTTCATTATACATGATTTTTTTAAGGATGTCAGACAAATGTAAAGATATTTCATATGTTCAAACAATAAACCTCCAATCGAAAAGGAGGAAACGTCTGCAAAAGAAATGAAATCCATCGTTGAGATACTAAACTTGTGTTTCAACTCAAGTGATGAGGTAAACATTTCATATATCAGCAAATTACTATCATTAACATAATTAAATAAACACAACTATATATTTATTGGACAATTTATTATTATGATTAGGTCACGATGGTTACTTTCATGGCAACCATAAAAGGCATTGAAACGAAATATGGATGGTATTATATCTCATGAACATTGTGGAATAAAAAAATCCATAACATAAGCAGCCCAATGTGGTCCAATATTTGCAATGTCGAGGTCAAATACCCAAAGTCGAGGTAATTAAATTATACTTATTTTCTAAGACATATGTAACGAAAACATACTTAAACTTTTTAGAGTAGAAGAATAGATTTCACTAAAAACTTGTTAACATCGAAATATACGTAAAATCATTTCTTGCAATATGTGAAAACAGGTATCGGATATAAATTCAAGTCGAAAATGACACACTTGCACAACATTTGTACTCTTTGACAAGATGGCAGAGAAATTACTCCAAATCCCAGTAGCGGATGTACTAAACTTATCTAAGGATAAAAAGGTATGTAAATTTGGAAATTACAAAAAAAAATGTTCACAATTATAGGAAATGCAGTAATCTTTCTTTAAAATCAAACCAAATTGTAACAACAGGAGGAGATAGGAGGCGTGTCGAGAGTGCTCGAATGATTGGTTGGGAACACACATTTTTTCCAGCTAAGACTCACTCACCATAACTTAATACTTGGGTGGAAAAATTATACAGTCAACAACATTCGTGAAAAAATTTCATGTCATACAAAAATATTCAGCAAGATTCTGGAAATAGGTAAAAAATATCCATAATTTACTAATAAAAAAATAATAAGAAAGATTAATTGTACTTATGTTTTTACTATTACTTTCATCAGGGAATACAGATTGGTAATGAGGACCGCAAAAGGATAGATGCCGATATGGATGTAAACTTTCTTCTTGAAGCAACATCGGATTCAATGGTCTTTACCCCAAAACATTATAAGGAAGACTCGGATCATGACCTAAAAAACGAATCACAGAGGCTGAAAAGAACAAGGTAAATCCTATTAAATATAGAAACTTAAACTACTTTTTATTTACAAATCAGTATTTCCTCTTTCAAACTACAACAAACAAATTTTGCTGCTACACATTAAAAAAATTTAAGCTTTTATGGAAAATCTGGAATTAAATGTAAATTATCTTATATATATATTTAAATATATTTTAACAATTATCATAATACGAATACAAGTATTCATATTCATAGATGACTCTCCTATATATTAGATCACATTTTTTTAATATAATGAATTTCAGGAACAAAGGCAAGGTGGAGGACTAATAGTCTATCACACACATGCATACAATAAATGTAATTGCATATGAAGATCATGGGAAATAAAATGTTTGGATCAACCACCTACTCTTATAGATTCTTATTGAACACTAAATTTTGTTTATCGATTTTATAATTTAGGAATTCATTGGATATTGATGTTTATTCACTAACTACTTTAAACAATATGTACCTCTTTTTACATTTACGTCTTGTATACTACTTATCACAGGGGATTTTGAGCTTCGATTGAATACATACACGCGTATAAAATTTGGAGAAAATCACGCTTTATTTTGGTTATATTTGTATTTACTTATTTATGACTGTCTAGGTCTTATATCAAAATTTTATTACTATTAGACCAACAATCCGTACTGATTCAAAGGCTGCCACTGGAAAAAAAAGGGAAAGCTGTAAACAGACCTCAATAAACAAAGCTTACTGTTTAGGGTCGAAATTGCGAAACATATGAAGATATATCCATTACAAAGGCATGTATACGTATTTCGTTACATTTTATTTTTTGTAATAATAAAATTTTGATGCATACCTGCCTATATAGTTATGTAATAAATTTAGTTTTAATAAAGCTTACCAAAAAAGGCCTGCTATTGACATGCAATAAAGTTACCTTCCTCAAGACAATTCATCGGGTATTATCGTAAACTCAAAAGATTACATGGAAGTCTCGGCCAATAAAGCATCTTCGGAATCTAAGGCTTAAATAAAAAAAGTAATTCGCATCACCTCTAATAATTTACTATATTACTTATTTACAAAAGATCCACTTAATACGGTGTGAACTCGAGTTTTAACTGCAATTTTACCTCTTTGTATTTTTTATGTCTTCAAATTCCTTTCAAATCCAATGACACAATTTTGATTTACACAAACCCTAATGATGTGTATATGAAATTGATAAAGTTGGTGAAGGTAAAGCTAATATTTCCTTTTTTCATGAAAAATATGGAGACAAAGGAATTTGAGTTTATTTAGGAGTATTATACCAGCGTTGGCAGACTACTCTCCTAAGGAAATCTTATTAATTGTGTTGAATCCGGTAGATATGTTAGTCTTATGTTAGTTGGAAGCTTTTTGGGCTCCCGGCTAACAGGATTTTTGGGTCGGGGACGAATATGGATTCGTCCAGGTTTAGGTTCATTAGTGCAGATGATCTTCACTTTAATTCACAGGATATGCAGGTCAACTTCTCACCTACACTAATTTTGAGTTATTTACAATATTTTGAGTTATATAAGAACTCCCCTTTCTATTTTATAATATTTACACTTGCCCCTAATTAATTTGAGCCATTTTATTTTATATCCCAAGTAAAGGAGGAGCTGGTTTTAAGGATTCAAAAGGCCTCATTCATATTTACAAGTTCTACGCAGCGAAACAGGTTGTTATAACTCAAGTCAGTTGTGTATACTTCTATATATATTTTGTATTACTTCTTTTTTCTTTTACATTATCATACAGAATATGTCGACTTTTAAACATACTTAGTGTAACTTGGCATTGTATTACTTATATTTTATCTATATACTTTTTGATAAAATATGACACTAGTAGAGGCTTATTTAGCTAAATACAAGCAAAAATAATACTTCAAGACATCAACGTTTCTCAAAAAATTCAATCCAGTGGTTGCAGATGAATCTCGAAGGTATGGAGTAAATATCTTAATGTTATACCACTTTCAAATAATATCTTTTTCAAAAGAGTAGTTGCAAAACTTCAAGTCAATGATCTCATTAACTATATCTAATGCACAGTACTAAAGTTTTCATCTCAAAACGGCTTCTCTCATTACTTAAATTGTTTTCATCTATTTTTTAATCAAATATGACAATAAAATAAGTTTATTTATCTCAATGTAGGCACAAATTAATATTTCGGACATAATCTATTCTCAATGGAATGACTCAAATAAATGAAAATACATTTGCATGGTACACAACAGATAACTTGATCTTCCACCACTTTTACTTCACTTTCGACATATTAATTCACTTCGTATTTCAAAACAAATTTTAAGTGTCTCAATGCATAAAGTTTTTAAAACAGCAGAAAAGAAAAAAGGGACATATACCAAATAGTCCCTCGAACTTTTTTAATACACGTCTAGTCCAAGCTTTTTTATTTTGCATCAAAAAGTCCTTCACCATGCCAAAAAGGCTTTACCATGCCGCTGGCGCGGACCTTTAAAGATAAGAGAAAAAGGGACTTATTGATACAAAATAAAAGGCTTGGACTAAGTGTATATTAAAAAATGTTTGTGGGACTTTTCGGTATTTGATCCAAGAAAAAATTGCTTCACATACTGAATTATAAATATAAAAAAACTTTTCATAGACAGAGGTATAAATATCAAACAACTTATCCAGTTATCCCATTCTACTTGTTGGATGCTCATAACTAACCATACAGCTCTTCATATCATTATTATTAATAAATTACATAGTGAATAATTGATTGCGATTTCTGACGCACATCGGACAATATACACATAAAATCTTTCATCAGTTATGTGATAACTTTTTAAGGATGTCTTCACTAAAACTTAAGAAATATGTAAACTATGCTATAAACGCTTTCATCAGTCATGTGGTACCTTAAAATATTAACAACCTTTAAGGGTGGCTTCACTAAAACTTAAGAAAAATTTAAACTATGCTATTAAAGTTTGTCCATTCATTTATATACTTAATGATATGGCTGCTTGGACTAATATGTTTACCATTCCGATAGGTCAAATCAAAATGATTATATTTAACTGAACTTTATCTGTGCATATGCCAATACAAACATAACCATTGAAGACGAGTTTAATTTATCTTGGCACCTTTGATGTAATAGAGATTAAAACCAATCTATGGTGTATGCTAATTACTTGAAAATGATATGGTCTCTCATTCATATTTTCATTTGTAAGAGACTGGTCTAATGTGCTCTTTTACGTGTAAAAGAGTTTATATTTATACAAATGAAATACTATATGAGCATGTTTCGATCGTCTCACATAACCAATCAATTAAAAACATTCAATCTGGATAATAGGTTTGGCCTTGATTACTTTTAATTAGCATGGTTTTCTACTTCCCTCATCAAGCTATGTGTCAAACACCATTGTGTAATACAATTCGTTATCATATACATACTAAAACTAATATCGCTTTTTAAAACCTTCAAAAATCCTACTGGCTCTCTCTAATGCACGTACCAACAAATGGTGCCAATTTCAGCGCATTGGTTAGGGGCATAATTTAAATCCATAAAGATGTCTTCCCCTATCTATGATTAAATCTTTCAAATATCGTAGCCTATAATAACATTTCTTTAATATAAATAAGTATACTGCACCGACACATTTAAAATTCAAATGTCAAAGCCACGCTCAAGTTTACGAACAATATAAGAAATTAAAAAAAGGAAATTACCTTGATATTAAAAGACAATGAGCATATGGAAAAATCACTATTGTTTTTATGTTCCAATGAAACACAAACATTACCATTTGACACAATTATTCTCCCAATCCAGAAAAGTTAAATCTAAAAATCACAAATCACATTATTGTATTAAGTCTTGAATCCACATGAATATGATCCTTAAATAATTTTACATCGCACTCAGTTTGAGTCAATATCAATTTAGGGTATCAATTGAGAATATACACAATGGATATCTATATTCAAATACCTAAAAACCATTTATAGCACAATAGGAATAAAGAGAGATAAAAGAAGGCAATAATTAAATATATAAAAAGTTGTACCTAAGCTCAAGATCTCTAACATTTTTAATGGTGAATAAACAAATACACATGGTGTTTTTTTTTTAAGAAAACATCCAATGGAGTATATACCAAAGATACCTTGAACCTCAAAATAAAATATAAACACCAAATTAGTACCTATAAAACCAAAAAAGTAGAAAATATATAACCAAAGAGAGGTAAGAATAAAAATTTGAACAAAAATGAAACCTAAAACCGATTCGAAACACAAAAACCATAAATTTAAAACACAATTAGAGAGAAGGAGTACCTAATATGCCTTGAAAAAGAAAATGATACTTACGAAACACGAATTACTACCTGCAAAACCAAATTAAACAACAACTTATTTAAACCAAGATTTGTTGGACCCAAAAAGGCAAAACTCCTAGAACTCGAAAACAACTCTAATAAAATAGTTGGTGGGCATTATCAACAATCAACAATAAAAAAACCCAACTTCACAGCTAAAATAAATTCAAAATATAAACTTTTACAAAACCAAATGCATTTGACTACTTTATTTTTCCAATTACATTTTCCTTTAGAAATCTTCATCTTGTCTAAATCCATATGCTGCTGAGTTTCTTTTTCACCTTTATTTCCTTTTGTTCCGCCTATTCCTAAGTTTTGAACCCTCGTAGTACCCTTACTATGGAGGCTATCTTGGATAATGGCAATTTTTTCTTGTTGCTTATCATCATAATTTACATCTTCTTTGAGGCTAAGTTCTTCGTCTTCTTCATTTTTTTCTTCTTCTTGTAGTATTTTCTCATATTATTCACTTTGATCATTACCATCTTGAACTTATTTTCTATGCTTTTCTTGCAGCTCTTGATCATTTTGAACTTCTTGAATAGAATTAATTAGGTATTTTACATTTTTTTCTTTAGTATATGCTCCTCACTCGAAAATTCTTTTACTTCTCTTTCTCCGGACGGTTCTGTTTGTGGCATGTCCACTTAATTTATAAGACCCAATAAAGAGATAGAAATTGTTTCAAGAACGAGAAGCGGTTGGGAAGAATAAATGGCATGAATATCAATAGTCCATAAACTAGGTGGAGAGAACGATAGACAATAAAGATGTATAAATCAAATCATATGATTGAATATAAAAAATTAGCCTTATGCCACGTGAATATGCCTGTAGTTTAGCACTCTTAATGACTCGTAAAGAGTTTTAGAATAAGTATAGAAATAAAATTATTTATTATTATTAATAATTGTAGGGAAAAAATAAAAATTCAACCCTGAAGTTTAAGGTATTTTTCAATTTTAGCCCCGAAGTTTAAAAAGTTGTAATGTTAACCCCAAGGTACAATTAGTTATGTAATGTGAGACACCATTAAACTTTTGTAAAAATCGAAAAAAATACTGACTGTTTGTACACATGGCTTTCTTATGTCATTTTTTTCTTCCACTCAGCATCCTCTCTTCTTGACCTTCTCCTCCATATCTCACTTCACACACACACACACACACACACACACACACACACACACGTGTATATATATATATATATATAGTCTCCTGTAAGGACTCCTTATGGTGCAGACCCCGTACATACCACTTTTTAAAATAGTAAAAAAATAATTTTTTAATTAAACTTCATGGATATGATCTGCAAGGTTAGAAGATCATCTACAATTTTTTTCATCAAAAAATTCAATAAAAAATCGTTGAAATGAAATGATATGTCAAAAAATAGTATAAATGTGCATTTTCAACCATTGAAAGTTTGGGTCGGCGCCATCCACCTCATTGATTGAATTTTTTAATGAAACTTAATGGATATCATCTTCTCACTGTTGAGATCATATCCATGAAATTTCATTTAAAAATTCAATAAAAAAGTGGGTGAGATGATCGCCAAAATTTCAACGGTCAAAAACGCATATTTATACCATTTTTTTACATATCACCTCATCTCAATAGTTTTTTATTGAATTTTTTGATGTAAAAAATTGAAGATGATCTTTTCACAGTGAAGATAATATCCATTAAGTTTCATAAAAAAAATCATGTTTTTACTATTTTAAAAAAATAGTATGTACCGGAGTCTGCACTATAAGGAGTCCTTACAAGAGGGGGCCTCTATATATATAGGGGATTGGTTGTAGAGTGAAACAGGAAGATGGGGAGATTACTTATCCTTCCAATTCAACTTAAAAACATGTTTAAAAATCCCCCATGGTTGTACAAGTGACCACGTACCATTGCTAACAATAGAACTGAATTCGGTAGCTTCGATCCCTCAATATTTGTGTCACTTTGCATTTAAATTCATAATTTATCTTATACATCGCATGCCCTATGAAGTATCTTTCTACATTTCCCCATATCAATCTGTTTACAATTCCCCTCCTGATTATCGATTTCTTAAAGTGTTTTGGTGTTTGTGTTTTTCATACTTACAACAAACATAAAATGGACTATCGATCTTCATTGTATGTTTTCGAGGGCATGATCCGACATCTCATGGGTATCAGTGTATGGACCTAAAATCTAATAACATTTATATAGCCCACGTTCAATTTAGTGAATTATGTTCTCAATTTTCGAGTTGTCATGACTACCGAATTCAGTGCACTTGTTAGCAATGGTACGTGGTCACTTGTTCCACCATGGGGGGCTTTTAAACATGTTTTTAAGTTAACTTTGAAAGACAAGTAATCTCCCCATCTTCCTTTTGCACTCTACCACCCATCCCCTATATATATATATATATATATATATATATATATATATATATATATATATATATATATATATATATATATATACATACATACACACACAAAGAAAAAAATGACATAAGAAAGCCATGTGTACAAACTGTCAGCATTCCTTCGATTTTCACGAAATTTTAACGGTGTCTCACATTGCATAACTAATTGTAATTTGGGGTTAACATTAAAACTTTTCAAACTTCAGGGATTAGATTGAAAAATACCTCAAACTTCAGGATTGGATTTTTATTTTTCCCTTATAATTAATAATAATAAATAATTTTATCTCTATACTTATTTCTAAAATGCTTTATGAGTCATTAAGAGTGCTAAACTACAGGCCTAATCATGTGGCATATGGCTAATTTTCCATATTCAATCACTTGATACGTGAATTTCTATTGTCTTTCGCTCTCTCCACCGAGTCTATGGACTGTTGATATTCATGACCTTTATTCTTCCCAATCTCTTCTGCTTCCTGAAATAATTTCTATCTCTTTATTGGGTCTTATTATTTAAGTGGACACGCCACAAGCAGAATGATCAGAAGAAAGAGAAGTGAAAGAATTTCAAGTGAGGAGCAGATAGTAAAGAAAAAAACGTAAAAGACCTAACTAATTCTATTCAAGAAGTTCAAAATGATCAAGAGATGAAAGAAAAGCATAGAAAATAAGTTCAAGATAGTAATGATCAATGTGAATAAGATAAGAAAATACTACAAGAAGAAGAACAAAATGTAGAAGAACAAACTGAAGAAGATGAAGGACTTAGACTCCAAGAAGAAGTAAATTATGATGATAAGCAACAAGAAGAAATTGCCATTATCCAAGATGGCCTCAGCAATAAGGATACTACGAGGGTTCAAAACTTAGGAACGGGAGGAATAGAAGGAAATAAAGGTGAAAAGGAAACTCCGCAGCATATTGATTTAGACAAGATGAAGATTTCTGAAGGAAAATGTAATTGGAAAGATAAAGAAGTCAAATGTTGGTTTTGTAAAAGTTTATATTTTGAATTTATTTTGGCTTTAAAGTTGGCTTTTTGTTGTTGATTGTTGATAATGCTTACCAACTATTTGATCAGAATTGTTTTTGATTTCTAGGAGTTTTGCTTTTTTGGGTCCAACAAATCATGGTTCAAATAGGTTGCTGTTTAATTTGGTTTTGTAAGTAGTAATTTGCGTTTTGTAAGTATCATTTTCCTTTTCAAGGCATATTAGGTACTCCCTCTCTCTAATTGTGTTTTGAATTTATGGTTTTGGTGTTTTGAATCAGTTTTAGGTATTATTTTTGTTCCAGTTTTTATTCCTACCTCTCTTTGGTTTCTATATTTTCTACTTTTTTGGTTTTATAGGTACTAATTTGGTGTTTATATTTTGTTTTGAGCTTCAAGGTATCTTTGGTATATACTCTCTTGGGGTTTTTCATAGAAAAAAAAACACCTTGTGTATTTGTTTATTCACCATTAAAAATGTTAGAGCTCTCCAGCATATTATAATAAGCCTAGGTACAACTTTTTACATATTTAACTATTGCCTTCTTTTATCTCTCTTTATTCCTATTTCACTATAAATGATTTTTAGGTATTTGAATATAGATATCCATCGTGTATATTCTCAATTAATACCATCAATTGATATTTACTTAAACTGAGTGCGACGTAAATTTGCTTAAGGACAATACTCATGTGGATTCAAGACTTAATACAATAACGTGATTTGTGATTTTTAAGATTTAACTTTTCTGAACTAGGAGAATAATTGTGTCAAATGGTAATGTTTGTGTTTCATTGGAACATAATAACAATAGTGCCTTTTCCATATGCTCATTGTCTTTTAATATCAAGGTAATTTCATTTTTTAAATTTTTTATATTGTTTGTAAACATGAGCCTGGCTTTGACATTTGAATTTTAAATGAGTCGATGTAGTTTCATTATTTATATTAAAGAAATGTTGTTATAATCTTGCATCATTCTACCAGGTTTAATTGCTTTTTAATGGCTACGGTGTTAGTTTACTATATGTTTAGTTTATACCTCTATATATATTTTAGTTTTTAAAATGTTTATGTTCTTTTAAAAAAACTCTTCATTCAAATCTCCAGACATAATGCAGTTGACTCATGTTAGGACACATTATTTATATTTTCAGTTGAAAAAGTAAAACATGTTTTGGACATATGAAATCTAAGAATCATTAAATTTAACCTTGGTTGTTATATGCAATGTTAACTAATTTTAGTTTTGCTATTTTTTTAGGATTATAACTACATATCCGTTAAGTTCAAATTGGTGATGTGAACCCTAACTTTTATATGCAATATTAAGTTGATGTTGGGAAGTTTAGTCCTTGGAAATTAGAGTGTAGCTCTAATGCCGTAAATGATTTTTAACAAATTATGTTGTGTTGTGTATTGTAAATGGTATCTCAATTTAGACCAAAGATTAAAGTTAGTTATGTTCGTTCTCCTTTGGGTATTAGGAAGAGTACATTGACTATAAAATTAATAGGGCAATTCAAAATCTTTTGTTGCACGTTAATTGTTTCAAAGAATACCAGTGAGTTTTTTTTACAGTTCACTGGTAAGGTGGTCAACATGTAATAGATATGTCATGTATATATGTCCGTACAAATATCACGTGTAGGGGCTTGGTTGCACTTTTTATACATTGTTCCATTATGTTATTCATTATTATTATATATTTTTATTTAAGCTATGCTAATTATATATCTTCTTTTTTTGTATTAGTAGTGCTAATTTATTGTTAGAAGTATTTACAAATGTAAAGCATTTGTCAACTGTGTTATATAACTCAATTATATTAGATTATTTTCCATTTAGATTTTTGACACACAATTATATAAAAATATAATATTTTTGAATATGATCGCGTATCGTGTGGGTTAACACCCAATTTATATTTATTTTCCAAAAATTTCCAGCTATAATTCTCATTCACGATTCATTAAAAACGGAATAATGAGTTATGTCACCGGTATGATTTATTGATTCTCTATGTGCTATTGAATATTGCACTATTATGTGGTAATGTTACTAAAGGTTTTAATGCATTTCTCGCATGACTTTGTAATATATTTTGCACCAATTATCTGGGTTAATTTCTTAAGGTTCAACTTAGCGTGATTAGGCCTTTAGCTCAATGTGTAGATATACAGTTTAAGGTATGTTTGCTAGAAATGATGGAAAGTGAAAGAAAAAAAATCGAGGGAATATTTTGCTAAGCTAAAATTGGTTATTTTATGTATTTGTTTGTATTCAAAATAATGAGTTTAGTATGTTGGAAAACACAAAATTTCATGCTTTAGTATGCTGTTCGTTCTTGACGTGTGAAAAAAATTCAAATGCAAATTCATAGGATCAAGCATTCTCAAACTTGGGTAACATGGAATCTTTCATATTTTTCATGAAAAATATTTATCAATAAAAAACACTCGTAAATTCAACTAGTTATGGGAGATAAATTATGTTTTCTCGGTTGCGTTTTAATTTAAACACGACACAAAAAACCCAATTAAAACACAAACATGACACTCACACATCATGTATTTTTTACCCTTTGCATGAACACAACTTATGACAGATTAACTCAATTTATAACTTTCTCCAAAACACAAGACATGGATAAGGAAACCAAAACATTGCATGACACAAATAATTAACACAAGTAAAATGATTAAAAATATTTATCAAACAAATTAATATTTTGAAACGAGCACAAACATATTATGTCAATTTCATATTTTTTTTGTATAGTAAGTTTAATTATTCGGGTTCTTATATTTTAGTTTGATTTAAAAGAGTTTTCATCATATAAATAATGTTCGCTAGTAAACTTTTAAACAAGTCATATTAGCATCACACGGTAAAAAAAAATTAAATAATAAGCCATGTTAACATTTGACGGCACCATAACAACGTAAAGAGAATTTTTTAAGTAGGTCATATTTGCCTATTAGAAGAACTTGTAAATAAGTCCTATCAGTCTACTAATATGACTTATATAGTTAAATAAAAGTCAATAGAACTTAAACGGGAATTCATTAAAATAGGATAAAAATATAATTAACCCTTAATTATTCTTTCCAGGGGCGAATGCATATGGGAACCAGGAGGGGCCAAGGCTCCCTCTGATTTTTCCAAATTAAAAAAAAAAAATAGGGGTGCTATATGTAAAGATAGAAAATTAAAGACATAAATAATGAGTTTTTTGCAACTTTTACGGTAAAAAATTTAATAAATTTGAATAAAACTAGAAATTAAAGATATAATTTGTATAAAACTCGATTTAACCATAACAAATTTGATTTGGGGGCTCCCACCCACGAACCTCCGGCTTTTAGCCCCTCTCGACTGTAAATCATGAATCCACCATTGATTCCTGGTGTTAAATAACTTCCTTCTTTTATCTCCTATCACTTTAGAATGCTTCATATTGACAATAGAAAGAAGGAAAATATTTTACTTATGTTGGCAAATTACAATGAGCATGAAATGGGTTATACCATGATAGGGTCACCATGGTACAACCCATTCTATGCATGTTGGTAAATTTACCAACACACGCCTGTTTACGGTTAAGTTAACATCACTCTAAAAGGAAATGCTGAGAAAACATAAATAAACTCTAGTAGCATAATATTTCAAAAGCTCACACCTGCAAATTTATCACTACCAATTCATCATACTTCCCCTCAATAATGTTTTCCATTGTAATCATACTTATAGATAAACTACCAACTATTTTAATTTTATTTAGAGAGAGAAAGAACTTTCCAAGCCCAAATATAGAAATTTTAGATCATAAACCATCATCCATAACCACCGAGCAACATTATTTTCTTGTAATTAGCCTTGAAGCAAGCTTGCCTCAACTTATTTGTTCTCTGTCAACTCCAATTGTGGCACCTTCCCCAACATGCTTTTATTCTCTTCTAGCAACTTCACCTCATTGAACTCCTGATATTAAAATTAAAAAATATGTATATATAATTATATCAGCAAGATATAAAGGGAAAAAAAATAAGTGTATATTTAATTCACTTCCAATATCCTTTAATAAAATGGCTTGCTATTTTTTAGGTTATTTTAAAGTTCGTAGAAAATAATTATCCAAATATTTAACAATAAATTACTAACAACACATTAACCCTAAAATATAGATATTTATTTTATTTTCATTCCATTGTTAACAGTTATATTCGTTAATTAACAAATCCAATCATACTATACTTCACAATAAATTAACAATTTAACATCCAAGTTAGTTTCTATCAATCTATAACATTTCAACTTGTAAATAAATATTTCATCCAGCGATTACATTTAAATATCTAAATTAACCAATCAAATTATACATAACTATTAACATTTCAACCAACATTAACTCCATAAATAACCATAAAATTAGAGCCATAAATTCATTAACATTAATATAACACAATAATCAACATTAATATAACATGATAAAATTGGGGAGTAAAATTTAATTCAATATTTGAATAAAAATTGGGGCATATACCAAATAGTCCCTTGAACTTACTTTAATACACGTTTAGTTCAAGCCTTTTTATTTTGCACTAAAAAGTCATTCATCATGCCAAAAAGGCTTTACCATGCCGCTGGCGCGGACCTTTAAAGATAAGAGAATTAAGGGACTTTTTGGTACAAAATAAAATGCTTGGACTAAATGTGTATTAAAAAAATGTTTGAGGGATTTTTTGGTATTTGATCCTTTAAAATTTGTATGATTAAAATCTTAAAAATTCATTCAAAAATTAAATAAATATCTAAAAATATATATTAAAAAGAAAGACTAGAGAAGCAAAGAAGTGCTAACCTTTTAGTTTTCATTCAGCTAAGCTTTAGTATTTGTAAACAAAGCGATTATATGGTTTTGACTATTTTCATTCTACACTTCTTAAAAATTTTATTTTAGACCCCTCCACTTTTCTAGTGGCACGCGTATAATTTATTTTTAAAATATTTTTTGGCAGGGCTCAAGCTCCCACTAGGGCTAAGTCGAGAATTTTTTTCGATTACGGCACGTGTATACCAGATAGTTTTTCTATTTTTAGATTGGTTGCATAGATAATAGATACACATACCTTAACATTGTCTTTGAGTAACTCCAAACTCTTAATCCTTGTGTATGGCCACCTCTTGATTTTGAGTTTTCTGCATCTTTTCCTCAACACTGATGACCCTACCTTTAACTCCTTGGCCGCTTTAGGTAATGGAACACTAAAGTATTTTTGAATCTCATTTAATTCTAATGGAGTCGATTTCAATCGATAACATCGACGAACTTGATTCTTGTATGAGTTTGAAATGACCAACTCTTTGTTCTCTATTGCACTTGAACATTCGCTTGGGACAACTTCAGAGCTAGATCCGTAATCATAATTAACAATTGGAATCTCACCTTTGATAATTTCCAAATTGGCTCCGTGAATCAAATTTTGAATAGTACTTGGGGGCATGTGCTGATTAGTATCGATAATATCATCTTCAAAAAAAGGCGGCCAATTAGGATTAACATCCCACGAAGGGTATAAAATATCATTCTCAATATCCGCGAAATTATCAAATTCTAAGAGGGGCATGTGATCATTTGGTTGTAACAATAGGTTGTCATCAAAATTAAAGTGATGACCTTGTGAAGAAACTAGGTACGGATCTATATATCTGCATTAAAATTACAAAGAAAAATTAAGTATAAATATGGTAAATATTGAGATATTTTGCATGAAACTGAAACAAAAATATAGTTTGTTATTACCCATGAGTTTTTTCTTCAAAGAGCTGATTTTCCAACATGGAAAGTTGATCCCAAAAATCCATCCTAAGATTGTTAGAGCGAAAGATAGGGAGAGAGTTTTGAGCGAAAGATAAGGAGAGATTTTATACGGCATCTATTACTGAAATGAATCTATGTATATATAGCAGCAGTTTAACATAAACGGTGACCAAAAAAAAGTTGGAAACGAAAAGCCCGTTTCAGAGTTACACGTGAGATAGCAGTCGAAATCATAAGTGGCAACTCTTGGTATTCGTATTCCATAAGCCGATATTAGAAGTGAGTATTGGTATTCATATTCCAGCCAAAGCAGAGTTATGAACGTAAACGGTTACTCCAACTTTTGATTTTCCAGCAACAACTTTTGGCTTTTTCCAGTCCTAACATTTAATCACTCAAACTTTTGATTTTCCCTACCCCAGTCGCTTCTTATTCCCGCTGTTTCTTTTTTTCCTTAAACCCCTCTTATTCCTCTATATAAGAAGGCTTCCTTAATTTTGGGTTCGGCATATGGTAATACGTTGGAAATGTGCCTAAGAGGCTTCCTTAATTTTACACTTGCTGGAATTGGGTTCGGAAAGGTGGGATATTCTGTTTGTTATCGCTTTTCTAAAGAGAGAGAACCTCCATCTCCAACTCTGATGATGCTCTAATTTTGGAGACAGAGATATGGAGTTAATGTTTTCCTGAGTTGTTTATATGTAATGGGTAATGGCTACTTGCCATAACCGCCGACGATAACAGTCCCGGCACTATTTTTTCTCTCACCTCGACATTCAGATTGAGATCCATACATCCATATTGTGTGTGTGTGTGTGTGTGTGTGTGTGTGTGTGTGTGTGTGTGTGTGTGTATATATATATATATATATATATATATATATATATATATAGAGAGAGAGAGAGAGATACATATCTGTATAGACCAAAAACCTGTATCAACAACTTCTAGCAATGTATATAAAACCATACCAAATGAAAATTGGGGGTTATTCTTTTTCCCGTGCAAACTGTTGAGCAGTTGAATTCAAATTGTTAAAGACTAACTCGGTAGAGTTTCAGTATTTTTTTAATAGATGAATTTGATTATTTAAAGACCACTCCGAGAAAATTTGGAATATTTTTCTTTGTTTTGTGTGTTTAATGGATGAATTCTTATATTGATCTAAGTTTAACAATGAAATTGTTTATAGCAAAATTTCATTACGGCTAGATTTTAGCCCACCCCTTTAGCTAATCTTGGCTCCGCCCTTGACGGGGAGTGTTACGAACTGCAGAGTTGAAAACTTTCAAGTGTTTCTCATTTTAGAAATTTGTAATTGTAAATGGTGAAAGTTGAAATTTTTCATTTTAAAAATGGTATTACATTTTTTGATTTTTTTAAGTATTTCTCAATTTTCGGGTTCGACAGAAACAAAAAACAACAAACACGTGAATAGATTTTCGAGTTCGGCATGCGGTCTGATGCATCACGTCGCGTGGGTTTGAGGCATCTACAAGTTTCCTTCATTTGTTTATCTTTATTGCTCGAATTTGATTAGGCCGCGCATCGCGCGTGTTTACACCTAGTTAGGAGAGAAAATAGCGATTGTATCATGCTTTATCTAATTTACATGAATATACAGGTCTCTAATCCGCATAAAAACCCTTTTTTTTAATCATATATAAGCATAAAAGCTTATAAGCTCGTTTTCGATAATGTCTTTTCATATTACCAGCTAAAAAGAAGTAATAACCGTATATTTAATTAGCTAAATGCTTTTTCATATCCACCTTTACAAATACTTATGACTATATCACGTGAACATTTGTTACAATTGGCATTTGTTCCTCATATATTTTCAGTTCAATTACATGTGCCGGCTTATCACTCACAAAGTACTAAGATGTCTCATATATAGTTTCTCAACATTAACCTTACTAATTAGAGGTTGATAACATGTTCCCTTTCTTTTTGAATTTATATATAAAAAATGTTATAACTTTCTAATTTGAAGTTAGTCTTTGTTTTCCCTGTATTTTTTAATTTTAATGAAAACTTTAACAAACATTCAAATCATATAGTGGCATTTGTTAGATATTTCATTTGCAACTCATAGTAATATGGATCGTTTGTAAAGTTTTCTTATTAATCATATTATAATGGCATTGTTTCACTCGAATATTATCTTTTTGTTCAAAATTTTAAGTTATTATTTTTTTTGTATATACATTTTAAAAGGAAAGGGAACATTTTATCAACTTGAAAATTAGTATGTCTAAGGTTTGTACAAGAGTATCATTGCATACTGATTTTTATTATGTTTGAATCTTGTCCTTACAATACTTAGACTGTTATCGGGCCCATTTGAAAAACTATGAGTTATTATATGAGACATGTCGCTAATAAAACAAGATTCCCAATTTGAAATGGAATTTTTTTTTTGTAGGTTTAAATTTGAGTGGTATATCTTATAGTCCCAATCAATACTTTTCGAGTACATTGACATTAATATTTATCCTTTGGAAAAGTAAAGTTACCACAATAAGTTGAAAAATATAAAATATTGGTTGTCAGAATTTAAATTTATTTGAAGACAAAATGCTGAATCTTAGTAAACCTTCATTTCAATTTTGTGTTACTATTATTGTTAAATGAAAACAGTTTAAAAAATAAGTATTATTGGTAAGATAGTGAAAAATGAAATTCCCAGTTTGGTGTAGCTATATTTATAAACAATTTACTCTACAATTTTTTGGGTCAAATTCCTGAAAAGCTATATTTTATATCATAAGTGCCTTAAAAATATCAGAATTAAATAATATAGGGACATTTAATATTTAGGTTTTCTGTTTTTTCAAACTTTTTGTAGGGTTTTGTTTTTCTAAAGGTTTAGGGTATTTTTTAAGGTTAGACTTTATTGTTACAATAAAAGAATATAATGTATTTGTGAGTGTTTAATATTGTAGGGGATTTTTGGAACAAAAATAAAATCTTGGAGCATATGTAAAATAAAAAATATGAGAGACTTTTTGTCAAATACCAAAAAATATACAACACTATTTTCATAATTTATATCCATTACACACTTTCAATGCGTAGCCATTCCATTTGTTTCTCTGTACATGACCAATATGACAGGATTACAAAAGCACGCCAAGTAGTTATAGATTTACAATATTATCGTATATTAAACCTTTGCATGCATAACCATTACATATGTATCATTAATTCATGTGTCATGCAACCCAAAATATTTAAATATTCTTTTCTTGATTAGGAATTAACTGGCGCAATTTAATTGATATAAATGCGTACCTGCCATTAATCCCTTAGCAATCCATTACTAATACAAGCTAATTATTTATGTTCCATTTATAATTTTTTCTTGCACTACCATCCTCTATTCGTTGATGTGTAGTTTATAATTTATGGAATATGTAAACTCAACACGTGTAGTTTCCAAATAATTGTTTGTGCAGTATAAAATAACAATTTGTTTCAAAATAGTCATCTATGCATTATATAATTCAAA
This sequence comes from Sambucus nigra, assembly GCA_949130495.1. Lineage (NCBI taxonomy): Eukaryota > Viridiplantae > Streptophyta > Magnoliopsida > Dipsacales > Adoxaceae > Sambucus > Sambucus nigra. The sequence continues at coordinate 656,673,113 of OX422213.1, read as the reverse complement.
GTAAAATTATTAAAAAATTGGGTGTACATACCAAAAATATTGACATACCCAAGACATATATATATATATATATATATAGAGAGAGAGAGAGAGAGAGTCAAGCTCTCCAATATACCTCATTAAACATACCTACGAATATACCTATTTTTTTTAAAATAGTAAAAAAAATAATTTTGAGTTAATATTTTTTATATGGGTTCATGATATTTCAATGTGCCCCTTTAAAATATTCAGATCAAAATAATGTGTTTTGATATTTATAAAAAATAGGTAAAAAAAATGGCAGTTTTAAAGGGTAAAAACTGACAGTTTTTTACCTATTTTTTTAAAATAACAAATTCATTATTTTCAATTGATTTTTTTTATAGGTGAACATTGAAGTATCATGAACTCATATAAAAAATATCATCTCAAAATTATTTTTTTTACTATTTTAAACAAATGATATGTTGCTAGGTATGTTGCTAGAAGGTATGTTGGAGAGCGTGATTATATATATATATAATAATGCTCTTGTGCGGACTAGTCCGCATTTTAAGAATGCAGACCGGACATGTGTCACCTAACGGTACGCCTAGATATTATGTTTTTGAGTGTAGGGTGCGTGAAATGATTTAAAAAAGAGATCCAAAGGTAATGTGCGTCTTTTCAATGCAGTTTGTTCTTTGCAGTGTACAAGTGATTTTTTCTTATGCATGATTTTTGTTAATGTGTGCGTGATTTTTTTAACATATACGTGAAATTTTAAAATGCATGTGTAATACCCCGTACTTTTGACTATATTTATTTTTTGGGATTAATTAATTAAATGCGTATTAATTGATAATTAATCCGGGTTATAAATACTAATGAGATGCGAATTGGTATTTGATTATGTGCATATATGATTATATATGTATTTGGTATTATAAAATTTGTCGTGAGATTTATATACGGCATTTTAGAAATTTTGTTGAGACGCGTGGGACCGTCGCGTCACGGTATAATATTTTGATAATAAAAGTGAATTTAAAATCTATAATCCGTATGGTCGTTTTGAGTGCGCCAACGCGTCCGGAAGGGCCGAGATAGTCAGAAAACACTAGCCGGGGGTATAGTTTGGGGTCCCGGGGAATTTTTTAGGCCATACCGGCAACTTAAAGGGTATTTTGATAATTTTACATTTTTAGGAAATAAAAGTGACGAAAATTTGAGATGTAAATCTGATGTGGATTTAACCCATTAAGCCCATTAACCAAACCATATTAACCTAGAAAGCTACGTAGGTTATCATTTAGGTTTTCTAAGTTCCCAAATCAAAACCCTAGCCACCTTAAGCCACCATTGGAGAAGGAGCTTGGAGAGGGAGAGAAAGAGAGGAAATTCTGCAGAGATTCTTCACCAAATCAACACCAAATCCGGAAACAAACAAGGCAAGTGGTTTAATTATGTTTAACTTCAGCAAATGTTCTTTCCATGTTAGAAAATTGAAGATTTATAATTGTTATTGGAAGATGAATGAAAACACATGATTAATTGGACTTAGGTTCTGAATATTGAGGATAAATTGCATGTAGAATAGTTTGAAGATGATTAATTTGATGGTAATACATGATTGGGTGAAAGAAAAACGAATTAAATTCTGGGATTTGATGATGATATGTAGTTAGGGTTCATGTTCTTGAGATATTTGGAAAAAGTGTAGAAAGTTGTAAATTTAATTGATGTTAGGATGGATTGATCCCTTAAAAACATGTTAGGATGTGACTATATATGTTTAGTATTGATTATAGACCTTTAAACGTTTGTTGGGACTTAGTTTAGAAGATTTGAGGTGTTAAAATGGATGAAAAACGATTTGGGGAAAAATCTGGGCCGAAGCTGGTAGCTCGTTAGAAGCAGCCCCCAGGTCGTTCGAACGAACTCGTTCGAACGAGCTTCTAACGAGTTGACCAGTCGCTGCTAACGAGAATGGTTTTCGTTCGATATCTCGTTCGAACGAGATGTCGTTAGAAGGTACAGTTCGTTCGAACGAACTGGAACCTCGTTCGAATAGCCTCGTTCGAACGAGACTTCTAACGAGTTGGCAGAGGAATCTCGTTCGAACAGTCTCGTTCGAACGAGACTTCTAACAAGTTGACAGTTTGGTCCTTTTTGGACTGTTTTGATTTTTGGAGTCCCGTAAACTTATTCAAGGATATAGATATCATTCCGTAGATGTAGTAATGATAGAATTGGGACATTTGGGTATTTATGAGAAGGAATTTACATACGAGAGTGTATTACATGGACGGTTTGGGTTGAGACGTGAGTGTCTACTACGACGTGAGATAATTATGGCGCGTATAGTTACAAACCGGAATAGTATGTATTGTAATAATTATAGTTAGTACGAGAGTGCAATATGTACTACGATTAAAATACGGTATTACTAATATGTGTGTTTACTTAGTATTGGTATATGGATTGTGTGTATGACATACCTACCATACTTGCTATCGCGGGAGGTTGCGTTCGCTTAGGACCCTCTAATCCTTGTGTGCCTACGGGGGGGATATAGACTGGTACCTCGATGAACATAGGTCATAGAAGGACTTATTGTGATATTAATAAGTCTGCTGATCATGGGAGCGTAGGTATGTGCGTGACCCATGTGATGGTGACTGTGTTCGCCTCCACTATTTGTGATTTGTGTTATCTAAACTATTCCTGAGAGATTCGAAATATGTAATCCTTATGTACGTGATGCACCGGGATGGATAGCAGAGTATGTGCGCACCACACCTTAGTTCTCGGGGCGCTTGTATTGTATATTTATGATGTGAATAATATACACTTAATTAATGAGAATCTTCATGTTAATGAGGTGAATATAATTACGGTAGTGTTTCGATAAACATAATGAGTTAGCTGATAGAGAAATATATTGCATATTGAGCATCTGAGTTTACGTTAAATCCCTATCTAATTACGAGCGTTATATGTTAATAGAACCGGGTAATAAGGATAGGAACTATTACAGTCTAGCTAGTTATGATGTCACTTAGCTAGTGGTTTATATCGTTGTAGATGGGTACTTACGTTAGGAGTGCACAGTTAGACGAGAGGTGAGAATATAATGTGAGTGTACGTCCTAACATGTACTTTGCATTTAATGTTTTAAATGTTTTTAAAGCACTTGCAGGTTTTTAAAATATAACTCCACATTCGGGCTCTGACCCGTTTGCTTTTCAAATCTTTTTCTTGTAAAACCATTTTATGTGCCCAGCCACAGGGACACCAAGCATAGGATTCTCATTCAGATGACGAGCTGTAGCTGTTTGTGGAAGCTACAGGGATTTGCTTATAGACGCTTCTATCTTTTGGATTCCAGAGTCACTATCTATCAGTTGTAGGGAATGTTGCCCATTTCTATTTAGAGCATCTTTTACATTTCAGTTTTCAGACTTTAGCATGTATTATTTCAGTTTTGGTTATTTATTTCAGTATGGGATTGTAGTGAGGAGTTTTCCTCCAGACTTTATTTACTCTATTGTGATGGTTACTCGTTTTACTTCAGTATGGTGTATGGTGTTATTTATTTCTTCATTACACTCGTTGCATGTTAATCGGACTTAAATAAAATTTGGCACTTACTTTTAAATACTAGGTGGTTAGTAAAAATAAAATGTTTTCGACAGTGATGCTATTAACTGAGCCAACTTGGCATTTTGAATTAATTTAATAAAGGAGTAGCTACCCGGTATTTAATTAGCCGGGGTGTCACAGGTGGTATCAGAGCATCAGGTTCTAGTGTCCTTTTGGATCTGTACGGCTATTATGTTTCCGCTACGTTTCTTTGATATAGAGCCCTATATTTTAGGACTGTTGTACTCTTTTTGTGCATGATTCGTTCTTCAGCTTTATTAAGTTTATAACCGTGAACTTATAAACTTTGTTCTTATTTCAGATGCCTCCACGACGTGCACGACGAGTTCCCAGGAATGCAACGCCCGAACCCCAGCCCGCTCCAGTTCAGGGCATGATGAACGCCGCTGAGGTTGCTGCTATAGTAGCCCAAGCGGTAAATGCCGCGATTGCCGTGATTCAGCAGGCACCGCCTCAGGCGCCGGTTGCCGCACCAGCACAGGTTAATGCATTCCCGTCTGCTTGGGAGCGTGTACAAGACGCTTTTCAGAAAGCACATCCGCCAGAGTTTGCAGGTAGCTCAGATGTGGTAGTCTCGAGCCAATGGAGGAAGGACATACAGAGGCATTTGAGGATGCATGAGTGCACTGATGTTCAGAAACAGGTGCTAGCTACTTTCAAGCTAGTGGGATCTGCACTACAGTGGTGGGAGTCTATTACCACCACGGAGGAGAGGGATACTCTCACGATTCAGGAGTTCTGGGTGCGGTTTGACCGCAAGTACTTCCCGTCCGCAGTCCATACAGAGATGAGGAGGAAGCTGATGAGTTTGAAGAAGGAGGGCAAGACAGTGGCCGAGTATGAGGCCGAGTTTACTAACCTGTTGAATATCATTCCAGACGAGATTCCAACAGAGAAGAAGAAGATTGAGAAGTTCACCGATGGGTTGAATTGGAGGATCCGTCAGCATCTGCTAGGGAACCTATCGTTGGCCACGTATTCTGATGTGGTTAACGCTGCATTATTACACTGCCAGGACCACCGTTTTCATATGGCCGAGGGCAAAAGGTCGGGGGTGTCTAGCCATCAGGGCAGGATCGGAGGACCTGGTGCCAGCGGGGCACAATCGGGTCAGGGGCAGAGACAGAATGAGCAGGGCTCCCAGCAGGGGGATAATAAGAGGTTCCGGTCAGGGAACTACAGGCAGGGACAGGGAGGTTTTCGTCAGGGCCATCAGGGCCCAAACGGCCATCAGGGCCAGCAGGGGCAGAATGGGCAGCAGTTTCATCAGGGCCAGCAGGGCCAAGGGAGGAACGGTAACGGCCACCAGGGCCGGGGACAGCAGGGGCAGAGGGGAGGGAACTTCCCAGGGAAGTGCTTTGTTTGTGGCAAGACTGGCCATAAGAAGCAGGATTGTCCTAATAGGGGCAGGGCCCCACAGCAGCAGCAGCAGGGTGCTCGCCAGGAGCCACAGAGGCCTATGTTTCCCCCCGCTCTTCCCGCACCGCCACAGATTGCAGCATTGCCACCCATTCCAGCAGTCCCAGCTCAGCAGGGGCAGCTACAGTATGGACGTGTCTACAATGTCCACCAGGCTGCAGTTCCACAGGCACTGCCCGCGATCGAGGGTACGTTTCCTATCCATGGTACTATGGGTCGGGTATTGTTTGATACGGGTGCTACACACTGTTTTATAGCTACACACTTCGCGAAAGCTTTAGGATTGTTAGCTACGGCAGAGAGCACAGTGACGTGTGTCGACTCACCATTGGGGAGTGGGTCACTTATTTTCTTTATATGCCGGGGAGTGGGGGTAGAGATTGGTGGTTTGGTATTGCCTGCAGACATGTTAGTGTTAGACATGCATGTTCACGATGTGATCATCGGTATGGATTGGCTCGTAGCATATAGGGCCATGATTTATTGCTTCAGCGGGAGCACTGTTTTTTCCATTCCGGGGCAAGAGATGTTTATAGTTGCGATGCCTCGCCCAGAGGGAGGATCGACCGCTCATCTGTATTACATAGAGGAGGATACCTCTAAGGAGGTTGTTATTCCTTTAGATTCGATCCCGATTGTCAGGGAGTATTCAGATGTGTTTCAGGAGATACCAGACTTACCACCTAGTTGAGAGATAGACTTCGTCATAGATTTGCTACCGGGTACGAGACCTATAGCACGTGCACTGTACCGTATGGCTCCAGCTGAGATGCGAGAGTTACGGGATCAGATAGAGCAACTGTTAGGTCAGGGCTTTATTCGCAGGAGTACCTCACCTTGGGGCTCTCCAGTTTTGTTTGTGAAGAAGAGGGACGGTTCACTGAGATTGTGCATGGACTACCGAGAGTTGAATAAGGTCACGATACGGAATAAGTATCCGTTGCCTCGAATCGATGACTTATTCGACCAGTTGAGAGGAGCTTCTTTATTCTCGAAGATTGACTTGAGGTCAGGATACCATCAGTTGCATATCAGGGAGGAGGATGTCTCGAAGACCGCATTCTTGTCGAGATATGGTTCTTACGAGTTTCGGGTTATACCTTTCGGCTTGACCAACGCTCCAACAGTGTTTATGGACTTGATGAACAGAGTGTTCAGGGATTTCCTAGACCAGTTTGTCATTGTCTTCATTGATGATATTCTGGTTTACTCTCAGATAGAGGAGGAGCACGCCGAGCATTTGAGACAGGTTTTGCAGACACTCCGTCAGAACGAGTTGTATGCAAAATACGAGAAGTGCGGATTTTGGCTGAAGGAAGTCCAGTTTTTGGGGCATATCATTTCCGACCAGGGAATATCTGTTGATCCGGGGAAGGTGTCAGCGGTGAGGGAGTGGGGGCAGCCCACGACACCGACTGAAATTCGTAGTTTCTTGGGTCTAGCAGGATACTACAGGAGGTTTATTCGGGGTTTCTCGGAGATAGCAGGTCCTTTGACACATCTTACTCGTAAGGGTGTGCCATATATCTGGAGTGATGCCTGTCAGTTGGCATTCGATGAGTTGAAGGACAAATTGACCTCAGCACCTGTGTTAACATTGCCGAGACCGGGAGTTGAGTATTTGGTTTACACCGATGCGTCTTTGCAAGGACTGGGAGGTGTATTGCAGCAGGAGAGACAGGCCATAGCTTATGCTTCCCGTAAGCTTAAGCCTCATGAGAAGAATTACCCCACGCATGATTTGGAGTTGGCAGCAGTGGTATTTGCCTTACGGATTTGGAGGCACTATCTGTTGAGGGAGAAGTTCCAACTGTTCACGGACCATAAGTCCCTACAGTACCTATTCACGCAGAAGGAATTGAATATGCGGCAGCGTAGGTGGCTTGAATTTGTGAAAGACTACCAGTTCGACATCCAGTACCACCCGGGTAAGGCTAACGTGGTAGCAGATGCGTTGAGCCGCAGGCTAGCAGATGAGGTGGTAGAGGTGTGGAAAGCTAAGTGGAAGGAATTGGGACACCAGGATGCAGTGGCCCGATCTTTCATGTCTATGATGACCGTTACACCGCAGATTGTCACGAAAGTAGTACGGGCACAGGCTAATGACTCGTTCTGTCAGGAGCAGATAGTTCGATTACTTGCAGAGGGAGCCGAGTCCTATACCGTTAGCTCAGACGGGGGATTGCGCTTCAATGGGAGATTGGTAGTTCCGGAAGGGGAAGAATTGCGGCACGATGTGATGGTAGAGTCGCACGGCTCACGGTTCGCGGTACATCCCGGAGGGGACAAAATGTACCAAGACATGAGACGACAGTATTGGTGGAGCGGTATGAAGAGAGATATCGCTGAGTTTGTCTCGAAATGCGCCACTTGTCAGCTTGTAAAAGTGGATCATCAGAGACCAGCAGGATTACTACAGCCATTGGAGGTCCCGGTGTGGATGTGGGAGAGCATATCCATGGACTTTATCACGGGGTTGCCTACGTCGCAGAGGGGTCACGACTCCGTTTGGGTAATTGTGGACAGGTTGTCCAAGGTCGCTCACTTCTTACCCGTAAGGACTGATTACACTTCAGGACAGTATGCCCAACTCTTCATTTCAGAGATTGTGAGGCTTCACGGTGTGCCCCTAAATATCGTGTCTGACAGAGACAAGATATTTGTTTTGAGGTTTTGGGAGAGTTTCCAGGAGGCAATGGGCACGGAATTGCGGTTGAGTACGGCTTATCATCCGCAGACCGATGGGCAAACAGAGCGCACCAATCAGATGTTGGAGGACATGCTACGCATGTGCATTATTGACTTCGGGGGTGGATGGGAGCAGTACCTTCCACTGGTGGAGTTTGCTTACAACAACTCCTATCAGTTCACGATTGGCATGGCTCCGTTTGAGGCATTGTACGGTAGGCCTTGTCGTTCCCCAGCATGTTGGTTAGAAGTGGGGGACAACAAACTACTTGGGCCGGAAGTGATTCAGGATACTTCGGCAAGGATTGATTTGATTCGGAGTCGCATTCGGGTAGCTCAAGACAGGCAAAAGAGTTATGCTGATGCGAAGAGGTTTTTCAGGGAGTTCCAAGTGGGGGACCAGGTTTTGCTCAGGGTTTCTCCGATTAAGGGGATTATGCGATTCGGGAAGAAGGGGAAGTTGGCACCGAGGTATGTGGGGTCGTTTCCTATTATTGAGCGGATCGGACCGGTTGCGTATAGACTTGGACTACCGGAGCACTTGCATCAGATTCACGACGTGTTCCATATTTCCTCGCTGAGGAAATACCTTAGAGATAATTTGTCTCATTCTCACATTGCTGTGGAGGACATCAATCTCCAGCCGGATAGCTCCTACGAGGAGGGGCCAATTGCTATTTTGGACCGAAGCGAGAGGATACTGCGGTCAAAGATAGTCCTGTTAGTGCGTGTTCAGTGGCGACATCACAATGTCGAGGAGTCCACATGGGAGCGCGAGGATGAGATGCGCGAGCGTTATCCAGAGCTGTTTTTAGCTGGTACTTTCTAGTTTTGAATTTCGGGACGAAATTCAGTTATTAGGGGGGAAGTATGTAATACCCCGTACTTTTGACTATATTTATTTTTTGGGATTAATTAATTAAATGCGTATTAATTGATAATTAATCCGGGTTATAAATACTAATGAGATGCGAATTGGTATTTGATTATGTGCATATATGATTATATATGTATTTGGTATTATAAAATTTGTCGTGAGATTTATATACGGCATTTTAGAAATTTTGTTGAGACGCGTGGGACCGTCGCGTCACGGTATAATATTTTGATAATAAAAGTGAATTTAAAATCTATAATCCGTATGGTCGTTTTGAGTGCGCCAACGCGTCCGGAAGGGCCGAGATAGTCAGAAAACACTAGCCGGGGGTATAGTTTGGGGTCCCGGGGAATTTTTTAGGCCATACCGGCAACTTAAAGGGTATTTTGATAATTTTACATTTTTAGGAAATAAAAGTGACGAAAATTTGAGATGTAAATCTGATGTGGATTTAACCCATTAAGCCCATTAACCAAACCATATTAACCTAGAAAGCTACGTAGGTTATCATTTAGGTTTTCTAAGTTCCCAAATCAAAACCCTAGCCACCTTAAGCCACCATTGGAGAAGGAGCTTGGAGAGGGAGAGAAAGAGAGGAAATTCTGCAGAGATTCTTCACCAAATCAACACCAAATCCGGAAACAAACAAGGCAAGTGGTTTAATTATGTTTAACTTCAGCAAATGTTCTTTCCATGTTAGAAAATTGAAGATTTATAATTGTTATTGGAAGATGAATGAAAACACATGATTAATTGGACTTAGGTTCTGAATATTGAGGATAAATTGCATGTAGAATAGTTTGAAGACGATTAATTTGATGTTAATACATGATTGGGTGAAAGAAAAACGAATTAAATTCTGGGATTTGATGATGATATGTAGTTAGGGTTCATGTTCTTGAGATATTTGGAAAAAGTGTAGAAAGTTGTAAATTTAATTGATGTTAGGATGGATTGATCCCTTAAAAACATGTTAGGATGTGACTATATATGTTTAGTATTGATTATAAACTTTTAAACGTTTGTTGGGACTTAGTTTAGAAGATTTGAGGTGTTAAAATGGATGAAAAACGATTTGGGGAAAAATCTGGGCCGAAGCTGGTAGCTCGTTAGAAGCAGCCCCCAGGTCGTTCGAACGAACTCGTTCGAACGAGCTTCTAACGAGTTGACCAGTCGCTGCTAACGAGAATGGTTTTCGTTCGATATCTCGTTCGAACGAGATGTCGTTAGAAGGTACAGTTCGTTCGAACGAACTGGAACCTCGTTCGAATAGCCTCGTTCGAACGAGACTTCTAACGAGTTGGCAGAGGAATCTCGTTCGAACAGTCTCGTTCGAACGAGACTTCTAACAAGTTGACAGTTTGGTCCTTTTTGGACTGTTTTGATTTTTGGAGTCCCGTAAACTTATTCAAGGATATAGATATCATTCCGTAGATGTAGTAATGATAGAATTGGGACATTTGGGTATTTATGAGAAGGAATTTACATACGAGAGTGTATTACATGGACGGTTTGGGTTGAGACGTGAGTGTCTACTACGACGTGAGATAATTATGGCGCGTATAGTTACAAACCGGAATAGTATGTATTGTAATAATTATAGTTAGTACGAGAGTGCAATATGTACTACGATTAAAATACGGTATTACTAAGATGTGTGTTTACTTAGTATTGGTATATGGATTGTGTGTATGACATACCTACCATACTTGCTATCGCGGGAGGTTGCGTTCGCTTAGGACCCTCTAATCCTTGTGTGCCTACGGGGGGGATATAGACTGGTACCTCGATGAACATAGGTCATAGAAGGACTTATTGTGATATTAATAAGTCTGCTGATCATGGGAGCGTAGGTATGTGCGTGACCCATGTGATGGTGACTGTGTTCGCCTCCACTATTTGTGATTTGTGTTATCTGAACTATTCCTGAGAGATTCGAAATATGTAATCCTTATGTACATGATGTACCGGGATGGATAGCAGAGTATGTGCGCACCACAGCTTAGTTCTCAGGGCGCTTGTATTGTATATTTATGATGTGAATAATATACACTTAATTAATGAGAATCTTCATGTTAATGAGGTGAATATAATTACGGTAGTGTTTCGATAAACATAATGAGTTAGCTGATAGAGAAATATATTGCATATTGAGCATCTGAGTTTACGTTAAATCCCTATCTAATTACGAGCGTTATATGTTAATAGAACCGGGTAATAAGGATAGGAACTATTACAGTCTAGCTAGTTATGATGTCACTTAGCTAGTGGTTTATATCGTTGTAGATGGGTACTTACGTTAGGAGTGCACAGTTAGACGAGAGGTGAGAATATAATGTGAGTGTACGTCCTAACATCTACTTTGCATGTAATGTTTTAAATGTTTTTAAAGCACTTGCAGGTTTTTAAAATATAACTCCACATTCGGGCTCTGACCCGTTTGCTTTTCAAATCTTTTTCTTGTAAAACCATTTTAGGTGCCCAGCCACAGGGACACCAAGCATAGGATTCTCATTCAGGTGACGAGCTGTAGCTGTTTGTGGAAGCTACAGGGATTTGCTTATAGACGCTTCTATCTTTTGGATTCCAGAGTCACTATCTATCAGTTGTAGGGCATGTTGCCCATTTCTATTTAGAGCATCTTTTACATTTCAGTTTTCAGACTTTAGCATGTATTATTTCAGTTTTGGTTATTTATTTCAGTATGGGATTGTAGTGAGGAGTTTTCCTCTAGACTTTATTTACTCTATTGTGATGGTTACTCGTTTTACTTCAGTATGGTGTATGGTGTTATTTATTTCTTCTTTACACTCGTTGCATGTTAATCGGACTTAAATAAAATTTGGCACTTACTTTTAAATACTAGGTGGTTAGTAAAAATAAAAATGTTTTCGACAGTGATGCTATTAACTGAGCCAACTTGGCATTTTGAATTAATTTAATAAAGGAGTAGCTACCCGGTATTTAATTAGTCGGGGTGTCACAGCATGTGCATAAAATATTTTGACATATACATGAAATTTCGAAATGTATATGTGAGTTTTTGTATTTTATACGTATTAGGATTGTGTATATGCTAAAATAAAACATTTAAACTAAGGGAAAAGGGCCTTATTGCCCCAAAAAAACTATTGTAATGAATTAAAATAAAAAGATATTGTTAGTTAGGTAATAAATAAATCATGTTTGTACTTTTTATTTACAAATCGGTTATGTAGCTAGACCAAAGCACTTATTATCTTACTTAAAGTTTATAACAAGAGAAAACGTCGTATTGTACTCATTAATAATTTGCTATTTTTTTTAGAGTTAATGAGTGGTCCTAATGATGCCTTATTTCATCCAACAAGTCCTTTTAAATAGTGTTAACCTAACAAGTTCCTTTTCTCGATCTCGGCATAATTGAATGACTAATTAGCTCTACAAATTTGATGTTGTTCGTTAAATTAATTGTTTGTATTCCCAAACTCTAAAAATCCATAACTTCATATTTACATACCCAATTTTCGTAAAAAATTTATTTTTTAAAAAATACACTTCAAGATTTATCAAACAAGATCCGTATTAAATATTTAATTATGTCGAAAAAAATTGAATAAGATAAATTCGCTGTTTGAGTGTTTTTAACAAATAAATAGATAAAATATGTTATTTACATACCTTCAAAAAAATTGTTTTGAATAACACACCCAACAGTTTTTCAGAACTACCTTATTTATTTGCAAAGAAAAATCATTGGATCTTTAAAATCCATAACTACAACTGTGAAGATGGTTAAGTAAGTGTCGTGGTTAGAGCAATGTCGCAATTGAGAGATTTTCATCGACACAAGTAGTTCATGTTCCTTGCATCGTCACAACTTTGAGACGGAATAAGGTTGGATTTTTTAGGGAACCAATTATAAGTTTTGGCTTGTACGTATATTGTAATGGTGTTGCGTTGACAATCGAGGTTTATGAGATGCTTTCATATGTGTGAGTGCATCGGATACGAAAAGGCAAGGTATTGCTACATCTTAGTAATTCAAGGGTGTAGTGGTGATGATAATAAGTGTGGGTAGTTTTGAAGATAGGATATATTTACATTATGCTTACATACAATAAAAGTTTGTATATCGAGGTAGAACCCTTATGCGATTCAGGTAACGAACATGAGAGAACTTCTAACCTTGGAGCTAAAATGGTTCATAAGTAAACCTAAGTAAATGGAAACTATAAATAAGAGGATATATGTTTTTATTGATTGATTTTAGTTAGCCCATTAAACGGGTGCTGTGAGAATAGGTTTTCCAACATGGACTAGGCATGAATAGTGGATGCATTAGCTATACACAAGGTTAATGAGGGAGTGAGTTCCAAAATCTTATGGGAAGAGGGAATTTTGATTGAGGGTTGTATACGCAAGAGTAAGACAATCCCTATTAAAGTCAGTGGGATAAATGAAAGAGAATGTTACGATATAAAAAGAGGAGATACGAGGGAGAGCTCCTAGGGTAACTTACAAATATCAATTTAAATGCTTAGAGTATAGCCATGTAGTTAGCAGGCGTCTGGATGTTGATTCGAGGTAGTAAGGGCAGGAAACATGGATGGTTCGGCTTCCACCCATGAATTGTGATAGAACCGTCACCCTGGGGGTGGTCATACATTTCATAAGGTTTATGGTCAAGTAGTTACTTATTGTGAGTCATTGAAATCGTGTGTGGACTAAATCGCATCTAAATTATGTATAGCTTGTTAAAGTAATAGTTAATTATTTATTACTATAACTCTTACTAGAGTGGGGTATTGTGTTTGTCTGGGTTATGTGTAAACCTATAATGAGCTACTATATTATAGTTTGGGTTAGGGCATAACAGTATTTGAAAATCCAGAACCCGATGCCGGTAAGTGGGTTGGGGCACCTACTGTTGCATAAGTTGCAATGCGAGCCTATGGTATATATATGAGTAGACATAAATCGATGTGCATAGCTATTGTATGGATACATGGGCCTAGAATATGACCATTTCGTGGTATTTGTTGGGAATGTATGGTTCGAGTAAGAACCTATGGCATGTTGAGATGATAGACTAACTAATGACGTAGTTCTTTCATCAAGGATATAATGAAACATGTGATTCATTTTATCTAGGCTATGACACCCCTCAAAATATATAACTAGAATGATCATGTCTAAAAATAAATAATACAGGAGTCTAAACAATTGAATATCATTCTAAGCATGCAATAAACTAACCAACATGCGTAAAACTAAATAACTGAATACAAATAATAATAAACCAAAGTAAAACTTTGATACCATAATTATCAACATTAATAAAATCTAACTCGGGAAATGTAAATTGTCTCAAAATAACAAACAACATCTGAAGTTATAGCTACTACAATAACCGACTCAACTGAAAAGTGAGAAGGAATAAAAGAGTGAGCATGTAGCCTTGACACATATCCTATATAAGCAACACCTAAAAAGGTGAAACATAGAATAAGGGACGAGGCTGCACTGGCAGCCTAGGTTTTAAAAAGAGAATTCAACAACAACATTAATAGTAAGTTTACATAGAGTAAGAATATAATTGATTTTGGGCTACAATATAATTACGCATCTTCCTCTCATGTTTTGGTTGTTTTTAAGTTAGTCCAACCCAAACAACCCTAAATATAACATGCGTCTAATACCAAACCCAAGTGAACCTCGTCATTAGTTATTATTCTTTTTAGCTTAATATAATTAAAGGTTAAAAATAATACTAGTCTATACCTCTAAAGTATATGGACAAATAAGGAAAGATAGTCTCTACGTTTAACATCCATATAAGTACAGTCTCAGTCACAAGCAAAATAAATGGGCTATGCTCGAGCCCACACATAATGAAGTCTTATCCATATTGCCTTAGGGGATCACTAGTGTGTACTATAGTTATAGGACGTCCTACACCTATGACCTCAAAGTATCAACAAGAGCAAATCACTATGCTTTCACACCAATCATATGGCCCCATACCCCAGGCTATATTATAAGATCCCCCTGTTAATCCCCTTGGGGTACAACGGGTACTTTCAAGACATAGTTTTCGAGGTAAAAGTGACCAAGGTTAACCCCGTCTCTATCACCGGGGTGTCAGTGCGGTCAACATCGTACGTGTACCATGAGGATATCCCCTAGTACATATCCCACAAGCACACGCACATGGTATGTTTCACATAAGTGTTGGGGTTTATTTATAAAACCATGTATAAAACATTCTATTATTATTAATTAAATGATTGTTTTGTTCATTTTGAAATGAGAATCAACCTTGTTAGAATGATTTATATTTGTTTAAATATATTGTTTTATATATTTATATGTCGATGGTACTTAGTAGTAATTTCAGAGAGATGGGTTTGACTTGATCATAAGGAGATTGAAATTCTAGGTATATCATTAGTGATAGGCTCACAGCCTTGGTAGGAAATTGACATCCTATCTTAATGGATGCGATGCAATCCTAGTAGTTTATCCTAAACTACGGTAACCTATGCAATGGTTCGAGAACTTGTAGGATGGTTCAATAGAGGATTGTGATTAGTAAATACCAGGAATGTATTAAATGGAACCACCCGTGAAATTTGAGTCTAACGTTTCTCCTAATTAGACTCAGTCAATCACACATAATTTGCAAAGGGTGCATAGATTTTCAATCCCGAGAATTATGAGGATTGGAATTATTATATGATTATTTATTTGGTTTTTATGGGTGCAATTCAATCTTGGATTGAATCAAATGATCTCCGCATATTGCGTGACAATTATATAAATAGGTCTGAGATATTAATTCGGAGGAATCTACTTCCGGAGATACCTAGGATTGAGATATCCCCTTGATACTTATAAGGTTTGTTTCCACCAACAAACCTGATCAGTGGATTATCTATAATCCAGTTGTGTAACAAAATAAATTAAGTTTGAGAATCAAAGAACTTATTAGATGTCGGTTAAACTCAATTTGTGGAAAATTTATTTGACCAACAAATTATAAATATCTTAACACGGGGGATCGTATTATGTACGACAACCAAGTTTGCAAAAAAGACCTCATTCTATCCTAGTAATTTATGACATAATTAAATTGGAGTGAGTGGAATTAATTATGATTAAATAAATAAAGAATTCCTTGCACTTATTTGGAGATAATTTAATTATTTGTCTTGTGTCCTAGTGTGGTCTAAATAACCAAAATAAACCACCCTGGCTTGGTCCAGTGGTAAAGGTTTCGCTTGGTTGGCCAAAGGTCACGAGTTCGATCCCCTCAGCGGTTACGTAACTTGTGGTAAGGGCAGGCTCTAGGCGGTGCGGGTTATCCGTATGGCTTTGGGTCAGATTCCCCACGGATATGTCAGTATTTAAGCGGGGCTCGTGTGTGAGGTGGTCATGCGTAGTGTCCCCCTAGTTTAGCTTGCATAAGGGAGTCCAAAGGGCTCATTCGTGTGGAAGTTCAGGGTTATAAAAAAAAATACCCAAATAGTCAGGCCCACACTCTCAAAAAACCCAGTTTGGCACAAGTCCATATTTTTTACTTTTATATAAAGGTGTGGAAAAGGATTTTAATCATAAGTATTCATCACTAGGATTCGAGAGGGGTGAGAGAAAATATTATTCACATTTTGGGGAAGAGGGTTAGAGAGAGACCACATATCTCAAGTATAATCAATGGTTTTCATCCCAAAAGGTGTCCACCCACCTACCTAACTTTGGGAGGATCATACACTAAAAGTTCGTAACGTTTAGAAGGTTTAAGAAAGATTTTGGAGATCCAAGACAAGACATCCCCACACCACCAACAAATATTTTTCTTCCTGTAACATTACAACCGGATCCGCAAAGGTATTGTGCTCAAAACCCTAGGTTTTGGATTTACTTATTTCCTATGGTTTATCAATCAAAGATCCATGGCAGAATTTTTTTATTCCCCGTATATCGATCATCAACAATTGGTATCAAAGCCTTCGATTTAGATTAATCATCCATTGTAAAGGTCAACGTTATCCAAACCTTGAAAGCCCTAGGATTAAATTTTATAAAATGGTCTATCTTTGTGTATGCTTTCATACTGACATGGTTTTTAAGAGATTCCTCATGTTTATCCCTTTTATCCTCGTCGTGTATTATTTTTCTTTGTGATTAGATCCTACTGAAAAACGTTGCTAATGCCGTTTAATACAAGATTAAACTGTATAAGCAACTCCGAGATGTTTGTTGGAGAAACCCTTTTCTTTTGAAAAAAAAATTATAAACAACAAGATGTGTTTACAAAAAACTTATGTACGAGAGTAATCAAGACTTTGTAATCAGTTTTTAAAACAAGACAGTTTTAAATATCAGCACACTATAGACTGAGATGAGTAGATGAAGATAATCAACACACAGATTTTAACGTGGTAAAACCTCTCCTAACAGAGGAAACATCCACGGTGACTTCTAAGTCACAAAAACAAAAATCCACTAATAACAAATAATAGTTACAAGCAATACAACATACATGCACACAAATCAACCTATTCTAAGTTTAGGAATATACCCCACTTGGTGTCCTTCTAACTTCTCATAGATCTGATTGTTGATGATGTTCTTCCAGTTTGATAACTTCCTTTGCTTTAGCTTCCTTATGTCGACTCAATGATCTTTGATCTTATACACAACACTTTCAGTGTAGTAGTGTGTTAAGTGTTTGTGAAGTGATTCCTATCAACATGCATGAACTCACACACACTTAGATTTACAGACAGTCCTAGAAAAATTACATATAAAGTCTATATGCTGTGATTTTGTTTTCTTTCTTTCTTACAGAACTAAAAACCTGTTTGACCTTTAATATAACCCAGATTCCACGGATATCTCGCTTCAAAATCGGTCAAGATCTTAATCAATCTCGGTTTTAAAAATATTTTTGAGATTGAAAATCTCCAAGTGTGAATCCAACTAGGTCAAGGTTAAGTTTTGTAAGAACAGAAACCATAAAACATTTTCAAAACCAAATCAGTAAAGATTTTCTTAAATCAAGTAAGAAATATGCAGATCTAGTGAAAATGTAACATGCAGAATGTAGATCTAAAGTTTCTATGAAAGAGAAACACAGATCTTCACACGAATGTTTAAGTTGTAAACAAGATCATAGACAAAGAGGTTACAGCTTCAATATGAACAAACCACTCTCTCTCAAACACTCAAGGTTGTGTTTGGGGTTAGGTGTATACGAAGGTTTGATTCAGAAAATGAAGTGTTTAGGGTTAGGGTTTGGTTTTTGGCTAACACAGTTTCCTTTCTCTCTCTTCTCTCTTTTCTTTTCTCTCTTCTCTCTCACTTCTCTCTTCTCTCTATTTTTTTCTCTCAGAAATGACGAATGCCCAAAAGACTTGAAAGTCTGAGAAGTGGGGGGTTTATATAGGGGTGAGGGAAGGTTCTGGAAATGCGTATGGAATCAATGGCTGAGATTAAGTCATTCTACGATTGACTTGATCTAAGGGTTATAAAACAGCGGTGGTTAAGTCCAAAGTGATTGGTTCAAACGATGGCACACGGATAGGTTTAAAACACATGCAGACCATCGATCAACTTTGATCCAACGATCATCAATCCACCAGTGAACCCTCTCACATAACAAACACAAATAGATGAACCAGGAGGATGACAAGTGTTGAAATATGAGTGGCTCACACACGCGCATCCAAAGTAATTACAGCAAGCACCCTGAAGTCTCTAGCGCATTTACATTCTACCCAAACAAACATTCCATTGAAAAATGAAGTTTTTAAAATAGAAATTTTACCCCACAAATTATATAAACACATTTTATTAATGAAAACATTTATTTAAAAAAATGTTTAAAAATGTTTAAAAATTCCCAAAAATAATTAAAACCACATTTTAAGGGGAATTAATCACACAATCAATTTTAAGCAATATATACACATGTATGCACTTCTAATTGTGTGTAGTGTGATTCAATTTATACCTTCATGGATCATTGAAGAGGATTAGAGAGATAAGTTCTGAGGCTTTTTGGATTCTAGGATAGACAACCAATTTTGTCACTATTTCCAAATTAGATGAACACTTATACAGTATAGACTTAAGTAAGTCAAAGGTATATGGTGCTTCAATCTCCCCCTTTGGAAATATGAGACAAAATCTCCTTTGAGTTAGCTTAAAACTCGTAGGGAACCAAAAATAAATAAAAACCTAGTCCTATACAAAAGATACTATCTACCCATTTCCTAGAAAGTCAAAAATTACATAACTCAAATATTTACAAAATTTTACACTAGAAATGGTAGACAATCTAAATTTCTTTTACGTTTATTATTTTTGTTAAACGACACTAACATATAACAGTTTAATAAACTATTAATAATACTGAAATTGTCGAAATAACTTATATTCAGCTTTAGACCAAGTAAATGAATATCGATGAAAATGAAATACTTTTTTCAATCTTACATTTTTATCCGCGCACGCTTGCTATTGCCTTTTTTTATTCTTTTTATTGTTATTGTTGTTGTAGGTATGTACGTAAGCATGGGCGGGATGCATTTGAGGCCCAAGGAGGATCCTCCTGATTTTCCAATTTTTTTTAGGGGTGCTTTGTGTAAAGATAGAAAGTTAAAGTCATAAATAATGAGTTTTTTTGTAACTTTTAGGATAAAAAGCTATAGTTTGTATAAAACTCGAATTAACCAATTTTTTTTGTCTCGGAGGCTCTTGCCCCTGAACCTCGCGCTATTTGGCCCTACTTGCCATAAATCCTGGATCCGCCACTGTGTGTGTGTATATATATATATATATATATATATATATATATATATATATATATATATATATATATATATATATATATATATATATATATATATATATACTATTTCCTTATATACTGTAGTGAAAATGATTTCAAAGTAGTCAACACATCTTGGAAAATTTGTAGAACCAAATGAGTGATAGAAGTTCTATTTTCATTTCATTAGCTGTCAGGGATTGGACTTGGAACCATGTTGTGGGTTGATTTGTGAACATCATGATTTGTATAAATTATCTTTTTATATCTATATGTGTTTCCCTGTCTATTAAACGTATAAATAATTTTCAGCAAATACTCTTACTAACACTAAATATTGAATTCTTGAATTATATTAACAATTGGAAGTTTTTTTTACTTGTGTATGTGTGTAGGCATTGTGTATTCCCCCCCCCCCCCCCCCCCCCCACAAACATGTATTGAAAAAATAGGACATCAAAAGTAGCACAATAACTGATAACAAAATTTTTGCCTCGTGAATTTAGATCAGCCGGGAAAAATGCATGCCCGAACTCTTGGATATGGTTTTGTCAAATTGGTGTTTTAACATATTCGCAAAGC
Organism: Sambucus nigra; assembly: GCA_949130495.1. Taxonomy (NCBI): domain Eukaryota; kingdom Viridiplantae; phylum Streptophyta; class Magnoliopsida; order Dipsacales; family Adoxaceae; genus Sambucus; species Sambucus nigra. Next base: position 656,653,104 of record OX422213.1, on the reverse strand, counting down.
TAGATATGTAGGTTGTTTTTTTTGAAGTCAATAGTATACCTACCACTTGATGAACCCTACCGTAGTGATAGACAACTCGTCTTGTCATGACCTCTTGAATTCTTAAAACTTATGCCTCGTTGTATTGGTTGTGTTGAGGCGACCGCTCCAGACCTATCCACAAGTAAATAAAGCTCTAGCTACAAAAAATAAAATATCCTAAAATCAAGGTTTGGGGGGCGATACCCTTGTATATGAGATAAATACATCAAATAATTAACAAATTGAAAAAATAATCACAAGTTTTCTATTTAAAAAAGATTTTTTTTATGTAAGGAGGGTATAAGTGCCCCTCATTATCGATAACGTAAGACACCCAACCTAACTTACAGTAAAATTGGCAAACACTGATTATCGAAAGAACAACCATCGATAAAAAGCTAGTTATCGAAGGAAACGTTAACGTCCACACTTACTCACACCATTATTGATACTCAACATCCATCGAAGGCAATAACAACTTACAACAAATGTCGATGATCAACAACTACTGAAAATTATTTCGACGCTCCAAATAGGGAACATAGTCCAAGGTATGTTCACTTCTCTTAGCTATTGATCTCTAAGACTTTGGGACATGAGTTAGGCAGAACTCATAAGAATCATAAGATTTCACTGATAGCCATTTGGGATTCTCGAAGGTTCTGGTTTGAAGGTTGGAGAGTAAGGTTATTGGGCTTTTACATGCCAACCATCTTATACGAGAGCAAAAGGCACCGATAATCCCAAAATCTATCCTCATGTGAAAACCACACATTAAATCTAACATATCCCCACTACATTCTTGTACAAATTGACACTTTATATAAGAAGCACCTGAAATTGCCCATATAAATCCAACCAAAAAATTTCCTTTATCAGAACTGCCATTTTATACTGCTTGTTTACGTACCACTACCCTATTTAATGTCACCCCACGCCTTATAAATGCCATATAACGTACACCCAAAGCCCAATATCAAGGGTTGAGATTTCTTCAATAATCACTATATAAAGACACTTACCCTTATTTACTTGAGTTAATTAGAGGAACACTCCTTGTCACTTGATACAATCAACCTCTAGAGCCACATACTCAAACATTCTCTTTGTCACTCTTATTAATATTCCCACCCTCACAAGCAGATCATAACCACCACAATCATTGTTTGGGAACCTTTTTGGTGTTTTAAATCGCCTCCTAGATTTCACTCTTTAAAAGGGATGCTTTCTCTCTCGCCCTCCGCCCCAGCACACTATTGAGATCCATTATTGCTATTTATTACTATTTTCTTGCATATTTATATTGTCATTGACATTTATTATCTCCCTTGCCTCTTGTCAAGAGCCCCCCTAGACTGGTTACACCTCGGTCCATGAGGAACAAACCTCCCAATCCTAGTTTACCACAAACAACCCTCCTATAGTTTTTTTTTTTTTTTTTTTTTTTTTTTTTTTTTTTCTTATAGGAGTGAAAACGCCTCACTCGTGGCAACTACAAAATTTAGGACATGATTAAAAGGAACTGAGAACTTACAAGCCTCCAAAAGGAGGAGATACCCCAAAGGCATCTAGCCCTGTCTGATTGATGGTAAACCCCACCTATCCACTCTAACAAATCCTACCAGGTGTTTAGGAAAGTCAGACGTATGGAAAGAAAACATATTAAAAGATTCTTTGCTACCCAATTTGGCCAAATAATCAGCCACATAGTTCGCTTCTCTATATATGTGTCACAATGAGAAGGTATAGTCAGTCAACATAGATGTTATCTTATCAATATGCCATCTAACCCTCCACGGGCATCTCACTCTACCTTTAAGAATATCAACCACAATCTTAGAATCACTTTCAATCTCCACAACATAGTCTTTCAAGTCTCTGTAATATGAGATGCCTTTGTACAATGCCAAAACTTCAGCTTCAATATTAGATACCTGTCCCAGATTGCTAGAAAAAGCCCACACAATTTCACCTTTACAATTTCTAAGAATACCCCCTGCTCCTCCCATACCAGGATTTCCCACTGAGCTCCCATCAACATGTTTTCTAAGAATACCCTCCTATAGTTTACATCCAAGAGATAAGACATATCACATCTTGAGAGGATAAGTGAGTAAAAAAGAAAGAATATTCATTAAAATGAAAAATTAAGGAGTGGCACACCATTCAAAAATCATTGAATATCACAATGGTCGTCGGTCTTCTTTAAGTTGTAAATTGTGCCCCTCAAATTTTATATGTTTATCTAATAAGCTCTTCACTCTTTTTCTTTTTCTTTTTTTGAATTAGTTACACTTTGACCCCTTAACTTTGCCTCAATTTTCACTTCATCACCCATAATTTTATTTTTATAGTAAACCCCCAAAACTTTTAAAAATGGATCAAATTATCCCCAAACCCGATCGATGTTAAGTATAAGATGGAAAATTTACCGTGATGAATAAATTTTCGCCCAGAACTTAACTCCACTAGAGTTTAGGGATAAAGTGATGTATTTTTAAAAGTTTGGGGGGTTTAATGTAAAAATAAAGTATGAGTTGTGTAGTGAAAATGGAAATAAAGTTGGACGGGTAAAAATGTAACTAAACTTTTTTTAGAGAGTGGTGGTTAGTTAATTGCACTCCCTCCCAAATTTACCTGACACTTCACCTCGTAACTTCGACTTTCATTTATAAAATATCAAAGTTGCCTCATATCGTGTTACATTTTTGATAAAATCTTGATCATGCATGATACATGAGGGTATTTTTATCCAATCCAACCATCTAGCTCTTTTTAGATGAAACTTCAAATTTCATCCTTCTTCAACTTAGAAGTTTACTTTCTATTTACATTATTTTCATTTAACTCATTAATTCAGTATTAAGTAGCAGTGGAGAGACAAGACTTGGAAGATGATCATTTTTCCAATGTTAGAGAACATATAATAATTTTTCCATTTTTGATAAAAAAAACTCCTTTATTAAAATAAACTAGGTATCCGTTCATCACATTTGAAATCGAAATAAAATTTCTTCTAATACCATGATTATAAAAACAATATGTTAATACTAACTTCTTGTCTTCACCAAAATTTAAGACTACATTTCCTATTGCTACTACCCTGGTTACCTGAAATCTCTGCAAACAATTGCAAAAATGATTAGTGACTCCCGAATCTACACACCAAATAGTGGTAGATTGCACTACAAAACATGTCTCAATGATATAAGTTAAACTGTCATTTCCATTCTTCCTAGCTAATGAGGCGGGACATTGCTTCTTTCAGTGTCCTTTTGATTCGCAGATATTACAGTTGCCTTTCAGCTTCTTACCTCCACTTTGGGGCTTAAAGTTCAGGCCGAAAATTTAGGTTACCTGAGGCTTTTCCTTATTCTTCTTCTTACCTTTTAGGAAAAATGTAAATGGACCTTTCTTAGTAAGACGAATCATACCCTTATACCTATTGATATTCTACACAACCTAGAGATCCTCAAACAATTATGCCAATGAGTAATAAAATTTCTTCATAAAATAACTTAGGTAAAACTATTTAAAGCACTCTAGTAGTGTTTTGAGTATAAAATAAACTTAGGTTTCCCTGTCGATTTCAGATCTAAGCACCTCCAGTTCTCCTAAGATAAATAATTATCTTTAGAATGTGCTCATGTACAAGAGTACCCATAGGAATCTTGGTGTTGACTAACTTTTTCAAAGTGTCTAAACTTGTGACACGGTTATGATCCTCAAACATATCCCAGAGGTTTAGAATCATGTCAAAAGAAATGGACATTTGCTCACATTGATGCTCGTGCTGCAACACATTCTTCATAGAGGCCAATATGTAGTAGTGAGCCATTTGATTAGCCTCTTACCACCTCTGGAAGTCTTGGACATCCCTTTTGGGTGTTCCTTCCTTTTACTTGGTAGGGAAGGTCTCCATCAAGACAAACTTAAAGTCCTTAGCAGTTAGGAAAATGTCTAGATTTCTTTTCCAGTTTTTATAGTTCATTCTAGTTAACTTGTTGTCCTTTAAGATTGAAGCAAGTGTGTTGAATGATGATTCCATTTTGAAATCTGATAATCATAAAATCGAATTAATTTCAAAATATAAATGTGAGATTTTAACTTTGTTTTAATTTTTAAAGTGGCTTCCTCACCGCCTTTTAAAACTAGAACCCCACCTTAAAATAAATAGACTTTCGTCTTTCAATTATGTACCTGGACAATTCAGAAACATTCGTCCTGTATAATTGAATGGTCAGTGACTTTTGGTCCTATAATTAATGACAGTGACTCTGTGGGGTAGGATATAATTACTTATGTCTAAGTGTATAACACCAATGCATTCCTCGAAATAGAACTCACTCGTGATGAACTTCCCCCTTTGTGGATCAAACTCACTCACATTCTATATCTTGAAACTATCACTTAAGAGTTTGAATGAATCCTTGATTCTTTTATTAATTACATCCATGGGGGATAGAATAGCTAACTCTTGGAATCAATCACATCTTCATTCATGAAAACACCGCCTGATGGAGATCGCATGGTTTATGTTAAAACCCTTCTCCGGCTTAGTATTTTAAAGTTTTAAGGGTTTTCGAAATAACATTTATTCAAGTCTAAAAGACCGAATTTAAGTTATTGATAATTTTTAAATTTATTTGCGTGAAATAAATATCTTGATCTCACATTTTAGTTTTCCTTCAAACATATACTTTTAATTTTCCGAAAAAAATCAAAGATCTCAATTTAAACCACGTCTTAAAATTTAATTACCGATATTTTAATTCACTTTAGAAAACAATAAAACATAACACAATTTTTTGTAGAAAATTGGTGATTTAGGTCAGTTTCAAAATAAATAATCCATGTTATCCATAAAATGGGTGTTACTAATTATCCAATTAATTAGCACACAAATTATGCACCATAATATTAAAAAAGAGACATGCAAGCAATTAAATAATTAAATTCAATAAAATTAAAAGACATTTAATACCCATTTCGTCATGGCCTGGACTTCTTCTTGAAGTAGAACTCTTAAAATCCAATAGTGCTTGTTGTAGAAGACTTCCTTTTGGGAAAGTGTCCTACTTGAAGTAGATTTCTTCAAAACCTTGATTTCTTGAGGGTCTTGAACACTAAAAATTGATCCTCTAAGTTTTGAAAATATTCTGGAGAAGAACCATCGTAGAAAACAACTGAGAAAAACCACCGAAAAACACCAAAGAGGGCCAAAACAGCATTCTGTCAGTCGCAGATCGAATTGCTTCGGGTCGCTAGTTGGATCAATCCGGTCTCCTTGTCGGATCGATTCAATTGACCTGTAGGGGAAAAGTTCTTCTTCCTCTCGTTTTTCCATGCATGACCCTCAATAGACCATCCAAACCTTCATGAAACTTTTCCAAACACTTAAACCAACCCCAATACACGATTTTAAGTCAATAAAAATATTCCATACCCTCACAATTACCTCCAAATACATCAATGTTAAAATAATTAATGAAAACCTAATTATTAAGACCATATCAAATGTCGAGTAAAAAATAATTATAAATAAACTACCGTAGGTGAAGCACCTTCTACCTTTGACTTACTTAAGTCTATACTATATAAGTGTTCATCTAATTTGGAAATAGTGACAAACTTGGTTGTCTATCCTAGAATCCAAAAATCCTCAGAACTTATCTCTCTAATCCTCTTCAATGATCCATGAAGGTATAAATTGAATCACACTACACACAATTAGAAGTGCATACATGTGTATATATTGCTTAAAATTGATTGTGTGATTAATTCCCCTTAAAATGTGGTTTTAATTATTTTTGGGAATTTTTAAACATTTTTAAACATTTTTTTAAATAAATGTTTTCATTAATAAAATGTGTTTATATAATTTGTGGGGTAAAATTTCTATTTTAAAAACTTCATTTTTCAATGGAATGTTTGATTGGGTAGAATGTAAATGCGCTAGAGACTTCAGGGTGCTTGCTGTAATTACTTTGGACGCGCGTGTGTGAGCCACTCATATTTCAACACTTGTCATCCTCCTGGTTCATCTATTTGTGTTTGTTATGTGAGAGGGTTCGCTGGTGGATTGATGATCGTTGGATCAAAGCTGATCGATGGTCTGCATGTGTTTTAAACCTATCCGTGTGCCATCGTTTGAACCAATCACTTTGGACTTAACCACCGCTGTTTTATAACCCTTAGATCAAGTCAATCGTAGGATGACTTAATCTCAACCATTGATTCCATACGCATTTCTAGAACCTTCCCTCACCCCTATATAAACCCCCCACTTCTCAGACTTTTGGGCATTCGTCATTTCTGAGAGAAAAAAATAGAGAGAAGAGAGAAGTGAGAGAGAAGAGAGAAAAGAAAAGAGAGAAGAGAGAGAAAGGAAACTGTGTTAGCCAAAAACCAAACCCTAACCCTAAACACTTCATTTTCTGAATCAAACCTTCGTATACACCTAACCCCAAACACAACCTTGAGTGTTTGAGAGAGAGTGGTTTGTTCATATTGAAGTTGTAACCTCTTTGTCTATGATCTTGTTTACAACTTAAACATTCGTGTGAAGATCTGTGTTTCTCTTTCATAGAAACTTTAGATCTACATTCTGCATGTTACATTTTCACTAGATCTGCATATTTCTTACTTGATTTAAGGAAATCTTTACTGATTTGGTTTTGGAAAATGTTTTATGGTTTCTGTTCTTACAAAACTTAACCTTGACCTAGTTGGATTCACACTTGGAGATTTTCAATCTCAAAAATATTTTTAAAACCGAGATTGATTAAGATCTTGACCGATTTTGAAGTGAGATATCCGTGGAATCTGGGTTATATTAAAGGTCAAACAGGTTTTTAGTTCTGTAAGAAAGAAAGAAAACAAAATCACAGCATATAGACTTTATATGTAATTTTTCTAGGACTGTCTGTAAATCTAAGTGTGTGTGAGTTCATGCATGTTGATAGGAATAACTTCACAAACACTTAACACACTACTACACTGAAAGTGTTGTGTATAAGATCAAAGATTATTGAGTCGACATAAGGAAGCTAAAGCAAAGGAAGTTATCAAACTGGAAGAACATCATCAACAATCAGATCTATGAGAAGTTAGAAGGACACCAAGTGGGGTATATTCCTAAACTTAGAATAGGTTGATTTGTGTGCATGTATGTTGTATTGTTTGTAACTTTTATTTGTTATTAGTGGATTTTTGTTTTTGTGACTTAGAAGTCACCGTGGATGTTTCCTCTGTTGGGAGAGGTTTTACCACGTTAAAATCTGTGTGTTGATTATCTTCATCTACTCATCTCAGTCTGTAGTGTGCTGATTTTTAAAACTGTCTTGTTTTAAAAACTGATTACAAAGTCTTGATTACTCTCGTACATAATTTTTTTGTAAAAGCATCTTGTTGTTTATAATTTTTTTTTTGAAAAGAAAAGGGTTTCTCCAACAAACATCTCGGAGTTGCTTATACATTTTAATCTTTTATTAAACGGCATTAGCAACGTTTTTCAATTGGTATCAGAGCCCTGTTAACTTTTATTTCAAAAAGATCTTGTGTTTCTGAAATCGTTTTCTGAAAAACCTAACTATGGACGAGAAGAATGAAAGGTTTGGTAATCTGTCCAGACCTCCACTCTTTGATGGAAACAACTTTGCTTACTGGAAAGTAAGAATGGTTGCCTTCATCCAAGGGACTTTAGGAGATGATGTCTGGGACATTATTGAAAATGGATACACTTATCCTACTAAACCAGCCACTGAAGGAAGTGATGAGAGGGTAAAGAAAATCTTAAGTGAGTTTACCCAAGAAGAGAAAACTATTTTTCGAAATAACAATAAAGGCAAGAATGCCATTTTTATGTCTATTAATGAGTATGAGTTCAAGAGAATCTCATCTTGTGCCACTTTTAAGGAAGCTTGGGACACATTAATCACTGCCCATGAAGGAGACTCAAGAGTTAAAGATGCTAAAACTCAAATTCTTACCCAGCAGTACAACTCTTTGATTATGTCTGACTCTGAGTTTTTTTATGACTTTTACATGAACTCAACTGATATAGTTACTAAGTTGCATGCTAATGGTATAACTTATGATAGGAATGAAATTGTCTCTAAAATTCTAAGATCATTACCACAAAAGTTTGACAGCAAGAGGTATGCTATTGAGGAAATGAGTGATCAAAACCTTACCCCTGAGTTACTCAGTAGCAAACTTAGGACTGTGGAAATGGAATTAGACTTTAAGAAAGAATTAAATCATTCACAGAGAAAACAACCCAACTCTAACTTGAGTTTTGCCTCTAAGATATCTAAACTTGAGACTAATTTGATCAACTCTGACTCTGATGAGGAGTGTGATATAAACAAACTAGATAATCAGATTGCCTTAATGTCTAAACAATTTAAGAAAATTGTTAAATTTAGAAACAAACAGGCAACTAAACAAGGCAAGCCTAATTATCCTACTCTGTCTAATCCCAAACCTCATGAGAGAGGTCTTGACAAACATCCTAAGGACAACAACTCCAGACCCACTAGAGACCTTAAAAAGATTGAATGTTTTAGATGTGGGAAACTAGGTCACATTGCTCACGATTGCAGAGTTAATCTGAATAAAGCCAACACACACAATAGAGCCAATGTCTGTAAAACTTGGAATGATTCAAGTGACTCTGATGAAGAGGAACTTGAGTCATCAAATGTACTTGACCCTTGCATGTCTTTTTATGCTAAGATCATTTACAATGATGATATGCATGTGTGTGATAATGATGCTCCTACTCTTGCTTGTGTGAATACTGTTTTGACTGGCCTAGATGCTTTATTATCTGAAAATGTTGCTAGCTCTACTTCCGTGTGTGTGAGTCAAAGTGATCTCGATAACGACGATGTAAATGGGTGCGTGAGTACTAAAACTGAATCGTTAGGGGTCACTACACACACTTCACTTAGCGACTGAGACACAGATGACCTCCCTGATATCCATACTTTGTATGCTAAAACTCTTAAAAAGGCACTAGACTAGAGAAGACTGTTAGAGACCTGACTAAGAAATTAGATGATCTAAGTCTTATTGTGAAGCTGAATGCCGAAGAGTACACTAACCAGTGTCTGTCTCATCAATCTGAAATTGAAACTTTTGATCAAAAATTAAAAGAGTTGACTAAAACTAATGAAACCCTGGAAATGAAATATAAGGGAACGTTATTAGAACTCGAGGAAGCAAAAACAAAGACAGCTACTGTTTTAAAAAAAAATTCTAAGTTTGAAAGCAATTCAAATTGTTTTACTGACTTTGTTGTTGACTCCAAGACCAATTCTGATGATAGAACCGGTATTGGATTTTTCCCTAAGAACAAACCACAAACTACAAATCTTGAACCTATTAAGTTTGTGTCTGGGGGCAAAAGACCAATTGAAACATGTCCAGACTTTCATTTTATTAAAGAGGAATTTGATCAAAAGCAACAACAGAAAGACATTGGAGAGTCTAGTAATTCTAAGGCTGACACTACACTTAAGACTAAATACGTCTGTCCTTTAATCAAAAAGGCTGATTCTACCTATAAGACCATACCTCCTAGGAATAGGACTTCTGAACAGAATTCTGTTAAACCCATCTTTAGAAATTTTCCTAAGGAAATTCATCCCTCAAGCAATCAATATTTCTCCTACTGTGACATTTATGGTCATTCCTTTGAAGGTTGTTATGCTAGGCGTCTAAACACCCCTGTGTACAACACTTCTGTCTACAAGTAGGAGCAATTCTGTCTACAAGAACTTTAACTATTCTAGGCAAAATCGTAATCATTATGTCCTTCCAAGACAACCTGATAAGAACTCTAATTACAAAAATAGAAAGACCAAAACTAAGAGTTCATTTAAGAGAAAGGCTCCCAGAAACTTTCCTAAACCAAAAGCTCAAATTTTCCACAATAATCAGTTTGCTGCTCCCAATGTTTTTCGACAAAAAGTTGTTTCTCGAAAATTTTATCAAATGAGGGCAAACTTGCGCAAAATTAAAACTAGAGCTATTTGGGTTAGAAAAGATGATCTTTTACCCCAAATGAAGTGTAACGTTGTTATCACTGCCTTAAAAGCTGAACACACTTCATCTGGTTGGTATTTAGATTCAGGATGTTCCAAACATATGACAGGAGATAAAACCAAACTTTTAAACAAAACCAGATTTGCTGGTGGGAAAGTAGTTTTTGGTGACGGAGTTTCATCCCAGATCATAGGTAAAGGAACCCTAAAAGAAGAAGGAATGCCAGTTCTCGAAAATGTTCTATTAGTTAAAGGCCTTAAAGCCAATCTCCTAAGTATATCATAATTTTGTGACTCTGACCATACAGTCACCTTTTCAAAGAACAATTGTAAAATTCTAAATGAAAAAGGTGAATGTATTATTACAGGATTTAGAACACCTGAAAATTGTTATACTGTCAAGACTAGTTCTGAAACCTGTAACATTGTCAGAATGGATGACAATGAAATCTGGCATAATCGTATGGGTCATCTAAGTTATGATATCCTTGGTAGATTGTCTAGTCAAGAGATTGTTAGAGGAATTCCTAAAATTAAACCTATTTCAAGTGTTGTCTGTGGTCATTGCTAGGAAGGAAAAATAGTTAAGACTTCGCATAAAAAGGTTAAAGACATTCTCACCTCTAGACCTCTAGATCTCATCCATATGGACCTTATTGGTCCCTCTAGAACTGTTAGTCTTTGTGGACACAGTTATATCCTTGTCATGGTTGATGATTTCACACGATTCACTTGGGTTGCCTTCTTGAAACAAAAATCTGACACGTTTCAGAATTTTTTAAAAATTCTACTAAGAATTGAAAATGAGAAGGACACACAAGTCAATCGCATTCGTAGTGATAGACGGGGAGATTTCATAGACACATGAATAGTTGAATATTGTGACTACAACGGTTACAAACATGAATTTAGTGCCCCTAAAACTCCTCAGTAGAATGGTATTGCTGAAAGGAAACAACCGAACTCTTCAAGAGATGGCACATGTCATGTTGCATGCCAAATCTCTACCTAAATACTTCTGGGTAGAATCTATTAGAACTGCATGTCATATCATTAATAGGGTTTACCTTAGGAAAAACTCTAAACAAACCCCTTATGAGTTGTGGTACGGTAAGAAGCCTAATCTTAAATACCTAAGAACTTTCAGAAGTCAGTGTTATGTCTGTAAAGACAGAGAACATCTGTCTAAATTCGAAACGCGTGGTGATAAAGCCATCTTCTTAGGATACTCCCCAAACAGTCATGATTATCGTATATACAATCTGCGTACTAAGGACCTTATGGAATCGATAAATGTAATTGTAAGCGACACTATTGTCGAAAATAAGATATCTGAATCACCTATTGTGGTTGAATCTGAAAATGATTTCAAAACTGATTCACCAGAAATAGATGACTCATTACCTAGTGAGAGTCCAGAAGTACCTGGTTGGGTCTCTAAAGATCATCCCATTGACAACGTGGTCGGTAATCCTAATAAGCCAGTTCGTACTAGATCCCAGTTAAGAAATTATGCTAATTATGCATGTTTCGTCTCCCTTATGGAACCGAAAAATTTTAATGAAGCATTGAATGACACACACTGGATTTCTGCTATGCAGGAAGAACTTTTACAATTTGTCATTCACGATGTCTGGTATCTTGTACCGCGGCCTCAAAATAAAAATGTTATTGGGACATGTTGGATTTTTAAGAACAAATCTGATGAAAATGGGGTCATCCTTAGAAACAAAGTTAGACTAGTTGCTCAAGGCTACTCACAAATAGAAGGAATAGATTTTAGCGAGACTTTTGTCCCTGTCACTTGTCTTGAATCTGTTCGACTTCTTTTCGCCATAGCGTGTCACATAAAATTTACACTTTATCAAATGGATGTCAAGTCTGCCTTCCTCAATGGAATTCTGTCCGAAGAAACATATGTAGAACAACCCAAAGGGTTCATTGATCCTAAATACCCTGACCATGTCTTTCGTCTAAAAAAAGCTTTGTATGGCTTAAAACAAGCTCCTCGAGCTTGGTATGAACGCCTTTCCAACTTTTTGTTGGATAAGGGTTTTAAGAGAGGAGGAAATGACCAGACTCTCTTTGTTAAACATTTTGACAAAAACATTATTATAGCCCAAATACATGTAGACGACATAATTTTTGGGTCAACTTCAAACTCTGAAGTTAAATCTTTTTCTGCTATTATGCATAAGGAGTTTCACATGTCCCTTATGGGGGAGCTACAACTTTTCTTAGGATTTCAAGTGAAACAGAATTCTGATGGACTATTTGTCTCTCAAACTAAGTATGCCTTAAATCTTGTTAAGAAATTTGGTTTAGATAATGCTAAAGTTGCCAAAACGCCTATGAGTACTACTGTTAAATTATGTAAAGATGAAACTGGAAAGTCAGTTGATTCCACACTCTATCGTAGTATGATTGGTAGCCTACTCTATCTAACTGCCTCACGACCAGACATAATGTATGTTGTATGTCTGTGTGCTCGTTACTAGAATAACCCTATAGAGAGCCATTTATTGTGTGTAAAACGTATAATAAAGTACATAAAAGGCACTCTTAATCTTGGACTTAGGTATACTAAGGATACCTATAGCACCATCATAGGGTATACTGATGCTGATTGGGCCGGTTGTACTGATGATAGTAAAAGTCCATCAGGTGCCTGTTATTATGTCGGCAATAATTTAGTTGGTTGGAGTAGCAAAAAGTAGAATTGCACATCTTTATCTACGGCTGAGTCCGAATATATAGCAGCAGGAAGTTGCTGTGCTCAGTTGTTATGGATAAAACAAATGTTAAGCGATTATGGGATTAAAGAAGATCAATTACAATTGTATTGTGACAATCAAAGCGCCATTAACATATCTAAAAACCCGGTTCAACACTCGCGAACTAAGCATATTAAAATAAGGCATCATTTTATACGCGAACTTGTTGAAACTAAGGAATTAGAAATTCATTACCTGCCTACTGATCTGCAACTTGCAGACATGTTCACTAAACCTTTAGACTATAACAGATTTCTGTATTTGCGTAATTCTATAGGTATGGTATGCGCTGATTAAACTCTTAAGACCTTAAGTTTTACCCTTTGTCCATTTGAGACAAAATGGGGGAGAAATTTGAGTCTTACGGGTTCAATATTTTGTTCACATCTCATCTAAACTGCTTGATCTTAGTGTGCATATTTGCAGGAAATTCAACAGTGAACTTTCTCACCGGCATTAAAACGTATATAAAGAAATACAAAATGGGCTTCAATTCAGCGTTATAAGAGGTGTAAACTAACACCTTCTAAATATGAGACAAATTTTCACCGAATATACACGTCATAGATACATATTTATTGCGAAAACAAGTGTTGGAATTGTTATTTCGTGACTAATACATTAATGTATACTCAATAAAAAAATTTCAAGCGCTAAGTGACAGGGAAATGATTGTAGATAGCTTGAATTTGCATACTTTAGTAGAATTTTGAGGCTGAAACAATGCCTCGGTACTTGATTTTACGGTTACTTCTTCCCAGTCCGAAGCCGAAGACCCTTCACTTCGGTAGTCTCGAGAGCAGTACAAAACTTGGAGCGTTGAACTGGCTGCATTTTATGGAATATAGGGGACACGTTAGATCTTAAATAATAAGCATTTGTTGTTGAACTCCGTACAGTTAAAAACGGGAGGAACCCCACTTAAACTATTGAAAAACGAAATATATGGATGCTATTAACGAAAAATATAAATGTCGTGAAAATAGTGGCTAAAGTCAAAATGTTAATTAAAGTTGGTTCCGTAAAATTGGTGACTAAAGTTAGCTCTTCAAAACTTTGGTGCTAATCTCAATAGGCTAAAGTCGAATAATTTTAATAAAATTTACCGTAATTTTTATGGCAAAACAAAAAATAAAAGGAAATGATACGAAAAACAAAGTAGAAATGTGGGCATGAAAAATAAGTGTTTCACCACTATTTTATTGTGGAGAATAAAGAACGTGGATGAACATAAATACGAACGAGATGGAACAAAATAATTCCAATGCCCTAATGTTTTATTTAATTGATTTAGTTCCTTTTACTAACTGCACACTAAGTTTTTGTATCATTAAATTAGAAACCTTTGTTAGATAATTGAGTTGATCACAATTACATATATTTTGTCGAGATTCTTTGGGTTCGAGTTCGACAACTATATTTGGCTCACATGATTGCAAGTACCCTAAAATTTGCATTTCAAACATATAAAATGCAAGCACATTAGATGGCAGTCCATCAAAATTCCATATTACCGACACTAAAACTCCGAGTCTTTGCCTCAAATACCACTCTTAACGATTTCTTTGACTTTGCCCCAAGATAACCCCCACCATCACCACCCAAAAAAAAGCATACACACACACCAATCAACTCTAATTATCTAATTACGCAACTATTTAAAAAATGGGTCGCGGAAACACCTTCTCTGCATATGCACGAGTAAGACTGCGTATACCTAACCCACCCCCCATACCCCGCAGTGGCGGGAGCCTTGTGCACTGGGTTTGCCCTTAACCATGCAAAATTAACAAATTTGTGAAAACGCAGCATATAATAAGAAGTTACCTAAACCCAACATGCTCGTCTTATGTATAGTCAGACGACTAACTTTCGATCTCTTGATACTGCTTAAAGCCTCACTATCATTTTGCTTCCCTTTAAATTCCTGAAATTCTCCTAGGACAAATTTGTTACCTTTAAGCTCCAACCTGCATAGAAAAGATAAACATTTTTATTATCCTTTTCATGTGACTAGTGTTACGGAAAAAAATGCAACAAATTCATGTAACACACCAGCATAAACATAACACGAAAGTTCAATTCAGTATCGTGAAAATTCAAGGAAATTTCACAAAATTTCATATAATTTCAATGAATATTTTAATACTCGATCAATTCTTTTTACCCCAAAATTAAAATCAACAAATCATATAAATATTCATTGTTTTAGAGAATCAAATAAATTCAACATAAACTACAACGTTTAAATTCAGATAAAAGAAATAAAATTTCTCAAACTAAACATATGAAACTAAGTTTGAACCTCCAACAGGTGATAAAATTAAACATATTAAACTTTTTAATTAATTTTTTCTTAAAATCTTACATCAAACTTACCTCACCTGGTAATATTTCAACATAGTTACAGCAAACAAATTAGATAGATTTTTACATTTTTCAGCAAATGAAATTTAATACAAATTCTTAAAAGAAATTTAGGAATACACTTTTACACTCTTTAATTTACAAAGTTATATGTTTCAACCTTTTTTTCTTAAACTAAGGAGATAAAGATCCAAACATGTAGAAATATATCACTAATCATATCTTAATGGCTCTGTACATTATAAAGCACATGGATGAAATGATGTAGCATCTCAAATCACTATCAAATAGTCACGTGGAATATGGAAATGAACTTGTGACTATGGCTATCTTAAATGTTCATCCATAAACGGTGTAAACAAAATACAAAACTATTTTTATGTTTTTAAAAAAAATATTAAAAGAAAATCTTTTTGTATTTTTCAAATTTTTTTTAGAAAAAAAATCCTTTTGGATTTTTCAATTTTTCAAAAAAATAGAAAATCTTTTTGTATTTTTCAAAAACTAAGAAAAAATAGAACAAAAAAATGATACAATCTAGAAATACACATCATATGATATGAATATGAAAAATGCATCCTACTCTAGACATGGTAACCAGCCCTTAGTCAACTATGAAAATTCCTAAAGACTTCCTAATACTCTCGAATCTAAGGGCTTCTAAAGGCTTCGTAAAAATATCGGCAAGCTGAAGGTCGATAGACACGAAACTCAAGGATACGACTTTCTCTTCTACTAACTCACGGATAAAGTGCTCGCGTATCCTAATGTACTTTATGCGTGAATTCTGGACTAAATTACGGGATATGTGTATCACGCTCGTGTTATCACATAAAATAGTTATGGTGTCTTGTGATTTATCATAATCCTCTAGCATCTGCTTCATCCACAGAAGTTGTGTACAATAACTCCCGACAGCTATGTACTCAACCTTCATAGTGGACAAATCGATGGAGTGTTTCTTCTTGATCAACCAAGAGACAAGAGCATAACCAAATAAGAAACACCCACGAGAAGTTCTCCTATATCCATCTGCATACCTGACCTAATCGACATCCGAATAGACGAATAAACGGTCATCGGTATCAAAGTAATACCAAATACCAAATGAGAGAGTCCCACTCACGTATTTGATAATACGTTTAAGAGAGAGTAAGTGTGACTCTTTAGGGGACGCCTTATATCGTGCACAAACTCCAACACTAAAAACTATATCGGGATGACTGGTAGCTAAGTAGAGAAGACTACCTATCATACTCCGATACAAGATTTGCTCTATGTCCTTACTTGAAGTTTCCTTGCCAAGATTAGTTGAGATACTCATTAGGGTACGTCTGTGCTTAGTGGAGTCTAAACCAAATTTCTTCACTAGGTCTCTAGCATATATGGATTAGGAGATGAACATCTCATCCTCTAGCTGATGAACCTGGAGACCAAGGAAGAATGTAAGCTCATCAACCATGCTCATCATAAACTCACTCTTCATATTCTCCTCAAAGTCGTGAGCATGTCGAAAGCATGTGGATTCAAAGATTATGATGTCCACATAAACCTGGGCAACCACCATAGCACCGTATCCTCTCTTAACAAACGTCTTATCAACTCCCCATATCATGGAGCCATGGGCTAAGAGATAGGAAGTTAGCCTCTCGTACCAAGCACAGGGTGCTTGCTTAAAACCATATAGGGATTTTCTCATAAAATAAACGTGATCAGGGTGCTTAGGGTCTTCAAACCCTTTTGGTTATTCCACATAAACCTCAGCATGTAGAATTCCATTCAGAAAGGCACTCTTGACATCCATATTATATAACTTTAAGCACAGATGACATACGATGGTGATAGTAAGCGGACAGACTCAAGCCTGGCAATAGGAGAAATTGTATCATCAAAGTCTACACCCTCTATCTATGTGTATCCATGAGCGACCAATCTAGCCTTATTTCAGATAATGGTACCATTCTCATCCATTTTATTCTTGTAGATCCACTTGGTACCAATCACATTGTTCTCACTAGGTCCGGGGATAAGATCCCGAACATCATTCTTTCTAAACTGAAGCAACTCATCCTGCATAGCAGATATCTAGTGTTCCTTGACATTCTTGGGCTCGTCTTTAGACGTGTATCACAGAAACCTAACCACATTCTCTAGTTGAGAAAGAGTCTTGACACCTAAGGTGGGATCTCCTAGAATGGTATTAAGGTCATGAATCTTTCGAACCTAAGTGGGAGTGTCTCCTAAGTTAGGAGTAGGGTCCACTTTGGGCGTGTGAGGGACAATGGGATCATTAGCTGAAAATGGGTTATCCTCACACAAAAGGTTAGAATAAACAAATATCGGTGGTTCGTCATCTTGCACGGTGATGTTTATTGACTCCATAACCTTATATCTCTTAAGGTTAAAAACTCGGTATACTCTACTCGTCGATGAATATCCTAAAAATATTTCCTCATCGCTCCGGGAGTCGAGCTTTCATAATTACTCTCTATCACGTAAGATGTATCATTTACTTCCCAAGACCCGAAAATATGAAAGTTTGGGATTCATACCAGTCCACAATTCATAAGGCGTGTGAAGTGTGTGTGGATGAAGGTAAACCCTATTCATCGTGTGGCATGCGATAGACACCGTCTCTGCCCAAAATCTCCTAGCATCTCTACGACCTAGAAGCATAGATCTTGTCATCTCTTGAATCGTTTAATTTTTCCTTTCAGCAATCCCATTTTATCGAGGATTCTTCACGACAAAAAATTCATGTATGATCCCAAGGCTATCACAGTAAAGATCTTCCTTTACTTCCATAAATTCAGTGTCATTGTCACTACGCATTATATTAATAGTGACACCGTGTTGATTTTTTAGGACACGTCAATTGGTCGTAAGAAATTCTACAGCATTAAATTTCTCTCTCCGAAAACCTACTACCGAGTAACGAGAGAAATCATCTACCATTATGAGGATATACCTCTTACCACCTAAACTCTTAGTACGAGTTGGACCCATAAGATCCATGTGTATCAACTCAAGCACTCTTAAAGTGGTAATGCAATTCAACTTCCATTATGGGCTACGAACTTTTTTTCCCAACTAAAAGGGTCCACAAATCATGAAAGTAGGATTCCCAAGTGATGGCAAGCCACATACTAGGTCATTTTTATCTAATCTTTCCAAATCTTTAAAATTCACGTGATATAGATGTTGATGCCACAGATCCATAGGAGTGATCGTTGTGCTATTGCAGACAAATAAGGACTTGGGCATAATCCCATAATAATTATCTTCAGTCCTCACCCTTTGCAATAGAAGTTTACCGCCTTGACCATAAACATTGCACTCGTTCCGATCAAACTTTACTGCAAAGTCAGCATGGCACAACTGGATAATGATGAGAAGGTTCGCTTACAAACCTTTGAGGTACAAAACATTCTCTATCTTAGGAAATCCTGGTATCTCTACCGTACGTCGTCCTACTATGCTAGACTTGCTCCCATCTCCAAAAGTGACCTTACCTTCCTTACGATCCTCTAGGTAGGTAAAAAATGTGACATCACCCGTCATGTTCCTGGAGCACCCACTATCAAAATACCACTGAGAGGTATTATGGATTCATAGTAAACTCAATAATTGGTTCTGATGTAACATGAGATGGGGAAGAACCATCAAAACCTATTCCCTGCCTTTCATAAACCCTAAGTAGGGGTGAGGAGCATCTTTCCCATATTTTTAGATCTATCCTCTATATTTACCTTGACCTCTTGGGCTCTCTCAAGGTCATGAGTGAGTTGGGCTACAAGGGCTTCAAGTTTCTTTGAGTCTCCACGGAGGAATGGAGCTCACTCATAAGACTAGACAATTGCTTGGTCATGTATCCTTTCTCTTTCTCAAAACAACTATCTCTTTCTCTCTCTCTCTCTCTCTCTCTCTCTCTCTCTCTCTCTAAACTCTCTTTCTCTCTCTCTCTCTCTCTCTCTCTCTCTCTACACAAAACCTCTCCCTATCTCAACACAAATAGTCTCTCTCTCTCTCTTGCTCTCTCTCTCTCAAGGTAGTGCTAATGGTGGACTCTCAATCTCTCGTCTCTCCCAAATCTTTCTATAAGGCAATGATCCTAAGAGCTAACACTTTGTTACGCTTTTTAGTTTTAAATGGATAAGCATACAAATTGGCATAGGCGCGTTGAGTATCACTCTCGCTCTTACTTGCACATCCCCCCCCCCCACTCACATCGCTTTCACTGTCAAGGTGTCCCTGTGAAGTAGCATCCTCATCACTGTGAGGCGTACTGCTAGTACTCACATGACTAGCTATGAATGCGATGAAGTTACATTCATACGGTGACTTGTCTCCAGAATCCACCAACTCAACCTCACTGTCGTCACTAAGGGAGGCATTTAAAACATCTTTGCCTTGACGTTTGAACCTAGTTGGAAACTCAAAAGCCTTATGACCTCTATCGTCACACTCATAACATCTATCTTCGTCTTTCTTAAACGTGTCCTTTTTATCTTTATCATTTTTCTTTTCAAACTTATTTTCCTCAAAATTATTTTTATCTTTGAAATTGCCATTATTTTTCTTTAATTTGAGAAATTTCTTGAAATTTTTCGCAAACAAAGCCAAATCGTCTAAATCAAAACAAAACTCTGAATCTGACACCTCTTCCTCTTTTCTTTTAGACGACTCACCCCTCTTTCTTGCTGACTCCTCACTTTTTCTAGCCTGGGCTTTAAGTGCTTCCCCTTGATCTTTTGATTTTATCGTGTTAGGAAACATGTCAATTTCATAAGTCTGGAGGTATCCTACCAGTTCTTCTAATCTCAGACTACTCAAATTTCCTATATAATTTAGCACAGTGACTTTAGGGATAGAACACTTAGGCAATGATCTTAAAATATTTTTAACTACTCTAGCATCAGAAATGTGTTCACTAAGATTGAAACTAGTGTTACAATATCAGATAAGCATCCATGGAATTCATCAAAACACTCAAATTCAAGCATGGTGATTATTTCAAATTGTGTAGTTAAATTTTACAATTTATATTCTTTAACTGCATTAGTGCCTTCATGGGTAAGTTCAAGAACATCTCATGCTTCTTTTGACACGGTACACGTTATGATTCGTCGGAGCTCATCGGGTGTGACGTCTCCAGAAATTGCATTTAGCCCACGTGAGTTATATGTGCTCCATTTAAATTCTTCTTCAGTCTAGTCAGACACTGGTTTAAGGTTTGTCACATTTTCAACGGTGACGGATGGAGGAGTCCACCCTCTTTCACATACAACCCAGACACGTTCGTCAATGGCCTTTAAATGGGATTTCATACGGGCTTTCCAATATGCATAATTTGTCCCGTTCAAAATTGGCACCCGATTATACAAGTTGTCCATTGAATTTGCGCTTTTTCAAAAACCAATTTTTAGACCAAAATTGTTATCCAGAAAAAAATTGCGAAAAACTTACACGATATAATTGTGTAATAGGATCTTATACCAATTTGAGAGTGCTCCAACAATCAATGATCAAACTTGTTTAATTAAATTCCAATTTTATGCCCAGTTATTAATAAAAACCTAACCCTTGTAAATAATTGTGATTGATTAAATATACGAAATTAAGCATGCAAATAATCACAAATTTAAGGAAAACCCCCCCAATGGGGCAAAACCTTTTTATTTCACTATATTTGGTAACGAGTTATAAATATAGAGAAATACAACTTGACACACGAATACCTGCATTCATCAGTTCGTTGTCATCGGTAAGAGATCCCGCAAGAGCTCCAATAATCAGCAATGGAGAACCAAACTTCTACTCCACAAGAGTATTCCAGATGAGTAAAATGAGTAACTAGGGTTTAGAATGATTCACATATATATATTTGGGATAGTTTGGTCAATCAAAAGAGGTTTAAAACTCAAAATATGAAGTCTTAAAATTGTAGTTGTTTCTGAAAAAAACGGAGTTGTAAGAACTTGAAAAAACTGAATGCAGATGCAAGTATTTATATAAAAATTGAGTGGGCGCAGTCGCTCGAATGACAAGTTGATGTCACTCGAATGACATATGATGTCGTTTGATCCTTCTTCGCACGACATAACACATGAAGTTAAAACCCTAAAATAGTAAGGGTTCATTCGATGACTTCTTCAAGCGAGCCTTAAGCGACCTGTCGCGCGGCATGTAATGTCGTTTGATAATGTTGTTTGAACGACATCAGCCCGTCGTTTGAACGATAAGACTTAGTCGCCTGAATGACTGAAGCGTCATTTTTTAAGTTTGCCTTCATCATTTTAGAAATTAATTTTAACTCAAAAAACCTAATTTTCCTTGATAAAAACATTTTTGAAAAATTCCCAAATAAATACGAAAACATTAAAAACTCCAAATTAATCATTTTATCATATTCGATAATGGTGTTAGTGGGAACCGATGAAGACGTACGTTTCACGTTGTTTGATAATGTTCCACTACGCACGTATGTAGATGATGGGTGTGTGATTCTTTAGATTCGGATCAAGGCTGTCATAAATGATCGTGTTGACGTGCCAAATGTAACGGTATCAACATATTTGTTGTGATCTAGGACACTTAGAAAAAATCTTAGATTCTAAATGAACATTTATAAAATCATGTCCTTACAGATGACAACAAAGGCACAACTTCAGATGTGAAATAAATTAATAAAAACGTAAAAGTGTAAGTTGCCACAAGAAAAAATTCTCTTGAAATTACCGCATTGACAACTTTGGTAAACCACATCCTGATGTACCATTATTGCCCACATTATTGTCCCCGTGATAGATGCCATTCGGTGAGTCTTATCGGCCACTACACCCAAAAGGCTAAAATGTCACCTTTGGGCCAGACAGACTTGTCACGATCATTGATCGCGATAAAAAAGAACGCATTTTTTGACACGATCAATGACCTTAAAAGTCCGTGACAATGGCTTGTCACGTTCATTGACCATGACAAGCCCATGATAAGTACAGTTGTCACGGACTTGTTACGGTCAAAGACCTTGATAATTCCGTAATAACTCTTTTAATACTCCCTCTTTTTTTCCACCGTTTTCTCTTCCCTCCATTCTCTCCCTCTCTTTCTACGTTTTTAGGTGAGTTTTTTTTCTCCCTCCCTTTAGTTTGTGTGTGTGTGTGTGTGTGTGTGTGTGTGTGTGTGTGTGTGTGTAGAACTGGGTGAGGGGGAGGGGGTCCAGGGGACAGTGGTGGGTGGGGGTCTGAGTGGGGCAGGGGTGTGTATTTGTGCAGGTGGGTGTGGGTGTCTACGTGTGTGTGGGGTGGGGAGGGTTGCTGGGTGTGTGGTGTGTGTGTGTGTGTGTGTGTATGATGTGTTGTTTTCAATTTCGTTTTGGGACTTGAAATTATTTGGACATTATAAATATTGATTGGGTATTTTTAATTTAGGGCTTCCAATTGATTAGTTGGTGTTAGTTGGGATTGAAATTAATAGGTATTGCTAATATTGATTGAATCTTATCGTTTAGAGAATGAAATTAATTTGGCATTACAAATATCGTTTGTATATTGTTATAGAGGTTTGAAATTGGTTAAAACTTATTAATGTTGATTTGGTATTATTTTTTAGGGCTTGAAGTTAATTAGTCATATGTATTTAATTTTTTATGTTGTTGGAAATGAATTAATTGAGTATATGAATTAAAAGGGGTACGGGATACACATTTGTTGATTTATTGTTGATGTTGGATTATATTTGACGAATGTTGTTGGATATGGAAGTTGCTTGCTTAATTTATTTAAAATCCTCAATTTAATTCACAATAATTATATTGTCTTAATTTTTTGGGTTGGTTAATTTTGGAAGTGGCACAACCACTTGATTATTGTCCAAATGGGGGGGGGGGGGGGGGGAGTTTTCAACTTTTTTCTAAAATTACTTTGCGTCACAACCCGTTCGATAGTGGCACGACCACAGACTTATGATAATTAACATAAACATACTTTACATTACTTATAGTACGCATAGATACTAGACTTCTAGTTCTTATGCGTACGCATTCAATAGCCCTTAGACCCATTCGAGAGTCATTACCCCTGTAATGAGATCTCTCAAATTGTCCCGTTTGGACAGTTTGGGACTACATAGTTTTTATATAATAAAATTCGTCATGGCTTAAACTTGTTACTTTTGGGGGAAGTTTTGCATTCATATCTTAAAGTTCTGTGGGTATATACTAGAGGATGTGATGTTAAGTGTTATTTCAATTGATAAAATGAAATAACTCTCACACTTGCAAATCTATGTCTTGTACTTAGAGAACTATGGGCATATGCTGCCGAATTTTCCTCAAGTTGGAACGATGTGCATGAGCTATTAAGTATATTACAGAAATATGCGGTCTTGAATGGGAGAGGACCACTCACCCTTTACAGGAGATGGAGGAAATAGGAATTGATATTATTTATTGAATTTTAATTTTAATTTCAAATTAAAATTGAATTTAAATTTGAATGCAAGAACAAATTCACCCATCGATAGTACGCATTCAATAGGTGATTGTTTATACTAATAAGAACTAAATATTCACACTTTTGTTTATACTATTTTACCCATAATAGGCGATTGTTTGTAGTAGCTGTGATGGGATATCCTAAATATAAAGAGTGGATGGGTGAGATAAATAGATTAGGGGTGTGTTTCGCAGAGGTGCTAATGAATTTGTCAAATACACAAAGAGATGCCATGATAATGAAGATTTTTCATGCCCGTGTGCTAGGTGTAATAATGGTAAGGTTTTTGAGTGTAAAACGGTTGAACTACATTTGTTAAGATGGGGAATGCAAGATAGTTATCGAAGTTGGGTTTTTCACGAGGAACCGAAAGTTGCTTTTGTCCCCGAGCAACCTTCACAACAACTTTCAACAAGTAGGATAGATGTTCAAGGGGAGGATGACAATGTAGATCATAATATTCGAGAGGAATTAGGTGATGACACGTATGGATTTCATGAAGTGGAAGAGAATGAGGTCACTGACGATGTATAAGGTGCAGGCGCTCATGAAGATATCGGGATAAACCTTAACAATGACTACCAAAGTTTCAAATTTAAGGCGAGACAACCGTTATACTATGGTTGTGAGAAAGATTAAAAAAATTTACATTCCATGGTTGGTTTTCATAATTTGAAGAGTCAATATGATTTGTCTGGCACTAGCGTGACAAGAATTTTGAATTGGGTGAAGGGCTTGCTACCCAAGCAGAATACGCTTCGAAACAGCTATCTTACTATAAAAAATAGTTTAAAAGGTTTGGGAATGAAGTATAAATCATTCATGCTTGTGTGTATGACTGCATACTATACCGAAAAGAGTATGAAAATCTCAATTGGTGTCCGGTATGCGACGAACCTAGATATGTCCAATCTACTGGCAAAGAAGGCGCAAACTCAAAAGTGCCTCAAAAAGTGTTGAAATATTTTCCCATTGGGCCTAGATTAAAGCGGTTTATTATAGTACCATGGATAGCAGAGGCAATGACTTAGCATGATAGGGAAGAAGTAGGAGAAAATCTCATCAACCATCCTATTGATTCAACAGTTTGGAAGAGGATGAATTTTGAGTATCTCAATTTTTCTTGAGAAAAGAGTAACATTCGTTTGGAAATATCAACATATGGTTTCAATGTATTTGTAAATCTAAGCGCCAATCAGAGTGTATAGCCAGTGATCCTAGCCCCACTAAACCTCCCTCCTTCACAGTGTATGAGACCTGAATTTTCGATGATGCCTTTGTTGATACCAAGGCCTAAGGCACCAAGTGAGGACATCGGTGTCTAACTGTCTCCTTTGATAGAAGAATTAAATGAGTTGTGTAAAGACGGTGTGTAAGCATTTGACTCTTTTAGAAAAGAAGAGTTTACGCTGAAAGCTATGTTGATGTGGGCAATTCATGATTTTTCAGCTTATGGGACATTATCTGGTTGTGTAGTACATGGTTATTTAGGGTGTCCTATTTGTGGAGAGGAAACCGAATCTCTTTGTCTCCCCGCTAGCTCAAAAAATGTATACCATTACCATAGGAGGTTTTTACCCCCCCCCCCCCCCCATAGTTTTAGAATTGAGAAAGGTTCTAATTTTTTACCTAATGGGGTTGAACATAGGGTACGACCGAGAATACTTTCAGGCTTAAAATTTTAAAGTAAATCTTTTGATTGTGGCCCTAATATGCCAGGTTAGAATCCTAAATTTAAGAATGTCAAGCATAAAAAGACCCCAATTGGGAATGAAACGGAGACAAGAAAGTCATGGTCTAGGAGGTCAATTTTATTTGACTTACCTAATTTGAAGAATAACCCTGTGCGCCATGTTTGGATGTGTTGCACGTAGAGAAGAACGTCGCTGAACATATTACGGGCACATGCCTTGGGGGAGTCATTTGAAGGATGTAGAAAATGTAAGAAAAGACCTTAAAGCGTCGAAACTTAGGCCACAACTATGGTTGAAAGAAGATAGTAAGGGAAGGACAATAATTCCCCCATGGTGCGTTTAATTTGACGAGCGAGGAAAGGAATGTTCTTTTAGACACAATATATAATTTGAAAATTCCATCTAATTTTTCGTCCAACTTGCAAAGGATTGTGAATTATTCTACCCATGATTTACACAAGTTTAAATCCCACGATCGACATGTGATCATGTAATTAGTTCCTCTATTGTTTAAGCACTGTTTCTCCAAGCACAAGGATTTGCGGAGGGATATTATGCAAAATAGTATCTGCTTCTCACTTTTATGTGAGAAGGTAGTAAATCGAGATCACATAGTGGCTGCAAAATTGGCGGTGAATGAAGCAGTTTGTGTCTTGGAGAAGTACTTTCCCCGTTCACTTGTTGGTACACCTATGTGACGAGACACTTCTCTGCGGCCCAGTAAGATATCGGTGGATGTATCTGTTTGAATGATTGATGAAAGTTTTCAAAGGTTACGTCAAGAATACACGATACATTAAAGGATCAGTTGCAGAGGAATACATTATTGTGGAGTCATCAATCTACACTCAGGAATATATGCCTGACTCGACCAGCGTGGATGACAATGATGAGTTCATCGATGAGGGTGTCCATGTGATGGGCAAACGAATGAAATTAACGAGTTTGCAACATGAACAAGTAGTTCGTTATCTTCTTGACACACATGAAGATGTCGAAGAATGGAAAAAGTAAGTTTAAATTATTTTAATTTTTACATGATTAATTTTGTAATACTTTCGTCACGATCTATGCAGAAAACATGAAGCATGTGAGAACAATAAAAGACGAAAAATAATGGCACAATCAGACAACGAGTTTAGGTTGTGGTTGTCGCACGAGGTAATTATAATTAATACATATTGTTATCAAATGTCACATTAAAGAAATCTTTACAACTAACCTAATTAATTTATCTATATTCTCAACCCTTAAAAATGGGTGATGCGATATCAAGGCTTTCTCATTTAGCCACTGGACCCTTGTTCATGGCACAAGAATACAAAAATTATTGATTGAATGGTTACGTATTTGGTGGGGGTGTATAAAGAAAATACAAATGTACAGAAGTCGAGTATTTCATACACGGCTCTTATTTTTTTTTCGAGCGAGCGCGAAAGTTGAAAACCTCGTTGAAGCTGAAATGATTTACTATGGTGTAATTAGAAATATATTTGAATTGGACTATGTAAAGTTCAAAAAGGTTGTATTTTACTGTGATTGGGTAAGAGTTGAGGATAAAAATGCTTGTAAAGTTGATCCTAACATCAATTTGATCATGGTTGACTTGTCCAAGTTGAAGAGCAACGAACACGTGAGCGATGATCCGTTTATTTGTTCTTTTCAAAAGGTCAAGCAACTTTTTTACTCGGATTATATCAACAATGAGCCGTGGTCAATCGTTTTACATGTGCCAAAGCATCTAAACAGTAGTGTGGATGACTTGACTGCACCTACCGAATATCAATCCATTTTTTATGATAACCCGAATTTGAAACAATTTTTTTATTTGTAATAAGTACTCAAATTATTTGTACTTGATCATTTTAATGTTTGTAATAGCCAAGTGAATATGCTAAATTGAAATTGGTATAAATTAATGTTTTGGTATTTGTATTGGTATAAATTGATATTGGTATTGGTATTGGTATAAATTGAAATTGGTATTGGTATGTTTGTTATTATCGGATTTGAGCATTAATTCAAATTTCATATACATCTTTGTACTAATAATAACAATTTTTGCAGAAAATGACTTCATCAGGACGCGGTAGCGGAGGCGATCAGGACTCCTCGGACAGTAGGCTCCTAAAATGGGGAAAATTACGGGCCGTCGTTGAAAATAAGATGGCATTATTAGCTAGAGCGCTAGAGTTGTTGAAGGCGATTATCAGCCTAAAGTACACTGATTGGAGGGTCGTGCCTATTGACCTCAAGATGAACGTTTGGGGGGCGCTACAGGTTGTTTATTTAATATTTATACTTATATTTATATTTATAACTGTAATAATTACTTACAGGATGGTTTGTATTTGTTTGACAGGAACAATCCGACCTTCTCGCATATCTTTGCGACCCCATGTTGGAGCAATTGAGGGATTAATATAAAACGTGGAAGAAAAATTTAAGGGCAGGGTACTTTGGAAAGCCCGGGGAGTCCATTCTGAGACTACGTGAAATCGTCCCCCCAAGGAGCCAATCTCATTGGCATAGTGGCAGAAATTTATCGACAATGAGACCAATGAGAGGCAAATGGCATCTCGCCAACCAGGGAGGGATAATCGGGCGAAAAACATTGGATGTGCACTACTCTGGACGGACGTTTTACGCCGAGGTGGAGCACAGGATGGTAAGTTTTTAATTTTAGTTAGTATAATTTAGCACTGATTTGTGTTACTTACTAATTCCATATTATTTTATTTCGGGAGGCGGGGAGTGGCCCTTGGGGTAGGCCACATAGGCTCGATGACTATATGACAATTCAGACGAAAAAGGGGAAGGACAAGGAGGTGGCCCCAAGCGTCGCAGCCACCATTGTAAGTTATAAATGTTTAATTTTTTTAATTATGTTATAATTTTTGATTTACTTAATCGTCTAATCGTGTACTTTTATTATTTCAGGCAAAGCTTAAGGGAGTGCATGAGTCACAGACTGATGCCGATAAAACATATTTGGCTTCGGACGCACTCAATCAAGTGCACGAGCCGGATCGCAATGGGAGGACTAGGGGGTGAGCTTGCGGGTGGATAATTGTAGGATCATCGGAATGGAGACGAGCAAAAGCGGGTTGGTACATAAGGTGGATGGCCATGACGAGAAGCTATCAAGGTTGGAGACGACGGTCCTAGATATGTAGGCCTTCATGAAGCATCAGTTGGGCAAGGGCAGGGGCAAGGGGAAGGAGAAGGAGGTAGAGGTAGAGGTAGATAAGGATGAGGATGCCGACGCCATTTCTATATCGTCGATACGCACAGACTCGGCACCATATGATGATCCATTTCCCATCGTGACCCCTATCGATCGGCCTATGTCAACATTGGTTGGTCGAGCATGCATCTACTTGACATATATTTTGGGATGCCGATAGCATGGGTGTTGAGAGATCCGAGATACCTCTCGGGTATGCCAGTTCATGGGCATCCCCTCCAAGATATTGAGGCGATAGTGCGCGTCAAGCATGTGGTGGAGGGAAAGGAGAACTCACCTATATGGTTGCGCAAACAATGCGACGTTCAACATACTGCGGGGTGTGTCAATTCATATGTTGTGTGGCCTTCCTTCCTCCTCCGATTGGCTAAAGATTGACATTATTTCTATCTCTTTTTATTTTAAAAATTGGATTGTATTTATATTCTTTTGATTTTGGTACAATTTGGTTTGGATATGATGGATATTTGTATTTCTATTTTATTTGGATATGGATTATAAATGCCTTGATTTGGTATATTATTTGAATTTATTTGGATATATACTGTTTGAACAGGTTCAATTTTGTTATATACTGCTGGGCATTGGCAATGGCCATACTACCCAACAGTTTTTTAAAAATTTTGCCCAGAATTATCATGATCAAAGACCGTGACAAGTCCGTGACAAAGAAACTTGTCACCATATTTGATCGTGACAATTTTGTTGGTTTTGTCACGGGTTTGTCATGGTCTTTAACCGTGACAAAACTTGTCAACATCAAAGACCATGACATGACAAGTCTAATGAATATGTCACTATCTTTGACCGTGAAAAGTTCGTAACAAAAAAAGTTGTCACCCTCATACTTGTCATGGTCATTGATCGTGACAAGTCAGCAGTATTGGTGTAGTGGGCGTGTCAGTTGAAACTTAGATGAGCCCCAATCCAACCACACTCCATGACACCATACTTAATTTCTTGACGATGTAGAAGGGTGTGACAAATAAGGCCATTGAATTATAAGTGAATGTCCTAACCTGTATGTATGACAATGATCGACACTATTAAAGAACTCCATGACATGATCTGCAAATCAATTTTTTTATGGACTCTTGGGAATTGAGGCAATTAAAAGCAGACCAAAGCAAACTAACGACGAGGCTACTATGAGTAAGACAACAAAAAAGGGGACATGGAATTACCAAGAAAAAATGTTTGTTCGCGTTGGAACAGAGGATTACTATGCTATTTTATTGTTTGAAAATAATTAATCCTATTATAATTGTTGGTTTTAGAACATTTGATTATTTTTATCGATTGTTGAATGCTCTAAATTTATACTAACCTGAAATTTGAACATCGAATATAATTGTTTTTCCTAGAAACCGTGTTGGCATGTTAAATATTCGTGCCTGACTACCACACAAAGAATATAGAGCACATAAATTGATTTCATTATCATGGTCTGAAACCAAAGTTAACCAACCCTCCTTACTTCTTATAGGATATTTGTTGCAACATCTGGTATCCAAATCGAGGCACTGTAATGCCAACTTGTCTTTCCTGAATAAGTTTCACTTATAGAAATGACAAACAATGACCCCCTTCTCTTCCCTAGTGAGAAGAACATGAGAAGAAAAATCCTTCACATTGTCGATAATTTTCACATCATATGGTGCAAAGAAAATATACCCAATAGGTTCAGTTATTTGAGAGACTGACACTATTATCTGTGACTTTCAAATAACCTTCGTTCATCACACGATGTATCAGATTGGCTATAGTAGTGACTGGTCGTGAACTCCTAAAAGTAATAATTCATCGCCAGTTGCATGATGGGAGCAAATTAATTAATAATTTACTCTTCTCATAATCAAAAGAGACATTAGCATCACAAACTGTTCGAGTACAATGAGATACAACACTTGCATCATACTCATTTGAGCAACTTTAGTTAGAAAAAAATGATTCTCCCATCGTCTTTCTCCCTGTACACCATTTGTATCTTCATCTAGTTCAATACCACAATCTCTTTTGTTGTTCCCTGTTCTACCACCACATCTACAATACTTCAGCATATTTTCTTCATCGATCTTCACGACGCAATTACGTTTGATAAGGTTTGGCATTTTCGCATTTGTCATAATAAAAAAAATTGTTATTGCCGCTAAATTCCACATCGCAGTTTGTACTTGAGTATTGTTTGCTACCACATGATGAAATTGCCTTTTTGAACTTGTCATATATGAAGAGAGCATACTCTGTTTTGGGAAATAGAGATAACGTCATAACCATGCCTCACTGATCAATTTCTCTAAATCCAACTCTGAAATCTTTAAACGAAATTTCTCAACCTTCAGAAAATACATACAAGAATGGTATCAAAACTATTTTTACTCAAGGTACCTACTTCGGGTCAGCTAGGTGAATCTTATTTTTCCATCCTGTGGTGTTTAGGGCATGGGCATCAAAACATTATTAAACATTAAAGCATTATTAATCTTTTAGAAAGTTTTAATTCTATGACTAATATATAAATTTCCATAAATGAGAATGACTTCACATGCTTTAGAGTAAAAAAGGATACATGGTTTCCTAAAAAGTGCTAGACTTCCTGTGCATTTAGATAGACAACCATCCGAACACGAGAATAGACTTCAAAAATAAACTCAACCAGAATGGCATATAAACATCTTTCCATATAAGATTAGGTAATAGAACAACCTTGGCTTATAGTAAACTGCCAGTTGAAATGGCACGAGTCTCAGTATCAAGAACACCAAGATGCATACTATGACTAGATATAACTGAAGATGGCATATTATTTAGTTATCTCATGATCCTTCTTACTCCAACACATAACTCCAAGTTTTCTCTTTTGGAAAAAATTAAGAAAGATTTAAACTAATTTCTGGCCATAGAGCCTAATAAAACGAAAGCACTACCAACTTCATCATGCTTGATAAAACTCACCTTAAGAAGATAAAAGCATTACCGACAACTAACTTTTTTGCACTAACAAATACTCTCCACCCCGTAATGAGTTATTGATGGCGAGGTTGCCCTGGGAGTAATGTTTACTATATGTAAAAATAACACTTTTTATATTTATGTACCATTGAAAATGAAGTTTCCACATATTGATTTTCAACTATTGACAGTTCCTAAAATCTAAATCCCAGCTTAAATGATAAAATATACTATCAAGT
Source organism: Sambucus nigra (assembly GCA_949130495.1). Lineage (NCBI taxonomy): Eukaryota > Viridiplantae > Streptophyta > Magnoliopsida > Dipsacales > Adoxaceae > Sambucus > Sambucus nigra. The sequence goes on along the minus strand of OX422213.1, from coordinate 656,621,263 downwards.
GACTGAGTCAATAGATGAATGCCAACCAAAAAAATGTGACGAAAATGCCATTCATTGCTATGAATATCCGTTGCAAGAAATTCTTGACAGGGTGGCCGTTGGTACATATCTTTAAAAGATGAGTAGAAATTATAATGAGGCTGGAACACCTTGAAAAATAAAAAAACTGTTAGCGACGTGGATAACATTTGAACTTTAATCAATATAAGAAAATGGATGAGTGAAAATTATAGCTTACCAATGGAGTCAAACAATCATCAGAATGCCTTCAAAGGACAGATAATCCACCATGGGTGCTAATATCGAAGGCAGTAAATGTCTTGAAAAATGAATGGACAATGCACCTTTGAGGTTCTGGGAGTGGAGAATCTGGGCTTATGACCTTAGGTTACTGATCCATGGAAGAGAATAGGAGACAGGTTAGGAAACTGATGCTTAAAAATGAGGTGAAAAAGATAAAGATAAAATAGATAAGGAATCAATAGTATCTATTCACTGTTAGAAACAACTAATAGATAGGATGAAGTAGAAATTACTGGTTCAAAATGAGATGAAAGGAGAAAACTCACACCCGATTCAGGTACTAGAGTTATATGTTTATAAACTTTAGTTGTGCCTAGTACAGCCTACTATCCAAGCAGGAGTTACTCATTAGTAAACTAGTTAGGCCGAGAGGGAGAATCTTGGTGCAATCCTATAAGAGAAGTTTATTTATAAACTCACCCGAAGTTGAACGTGCATCACTTTGCATATTATTTTGGTCTGTAAATTAAATGAAGGAAGCTGTTGGTCTAAACCTTGATGCGTTGATGCTTTAAGATGTGAAGTAACCAATATTTATAACAATGTCATATATTGAAGAGGAAACTCAAAGATTAAATAAATAAAAAATATTCATATGGTTATGGACTTGGATGTCAATGTACTTTTATAACAATTCTCAGGTTGCTAAAAACAAACATGTGACAGATGATAAACTTAATTCACATGAAGTTCCAGTTAAAAGTTAACTTCAAAAAATGAGTGAGAAGTTGTTTCTGCAAGTGTTACATAAGCAACTATGAGATATAAATGTAATGCGCATATGGATTCACTTATAATATAATTCATTAACAAATATAATATTATTCAATAATTATCTCATGCAATATGAAACTAAATTATGTATTTATTTTTAAAGGCGTGGCCATCTCAATCTCTCCCTTCCCCGGTGTGAAGGAGGGGGGAAGGGGAGGAGAAGGTCTCGCGCCCACTTTCTCTAAGAGCGTTTCGACCATCGTTGGTGTGGGGTGAATGTAAAGAGATGGAGTCTGCAACCTATTTTTCACAAAATAGGCAAAAGAACATGTCGTCGCCTCACGAGAGAGGCATAAAAGAAAAACTGATGCTTACGAAACCAATGGTTCGAAGGTTCAATGACTAAGTTACGAAATGGGAAGGTGTTAGGCACCTATCCCACCCTTTCGGTCCCCCATGGGATTGTGTTACTGCTTTTCTTAATTTTTTCGTGAAGTGTGTGTGCATGTATATATAAATGGAGATCAGAATCCCCCAACTCATATCATGGAAACGATATAGTGAGGTCATCCAAAGGAATGTTCCCCAAAATAATATCTAAAAAATAAGATGTATGCGTTTATCGAGATATTGATTGTTATAATGAAATATGTCTGATAAAATGCCAATAAGGATCACAACTATAATATATATTAAAATAATGTATAGATGAAAAGGAGACAAATGCGAAAATGGGAAAATTGGAGAAATTGAAGAAATTGGACTCAAGTCTCAGGTTTTAGCCCGAGACGCCTACGTAGCTTATAAAGGCATCAAAGTCCACGTAGTTTGCATGCATCATAAGGTGGGTTTATCCCATAGATTCGAACGAAAATTTATTATATGTGTATGTGTAGAAAATGTATTTTTAGTTTTGGGAAATTGTGGTGGATAATCCCGTTGGAATCTATAGGTGTAACCCTTTGTTTCTCTATTTTTTTAATAAAAAATAAAGTATGTGCAATATAACTAATAAAGGATGAGATACTAATGTGTGTAAACTAAAGTAAAAGCTAGATTAAGAATTTATGTAACTAATGCAAAAATAAAGAAATTAAAGAGAGGGAAAGACTTTTCGACCTTTTTTGAGAGAATTGAGGATTGATCTTGATCTTTGATGAGCTCCCTTGAATTTTGAGATGGATGCTGTATGAGAGAGAATGAGATTTTGCTAAATTGGGTATGAAAATGATGGGAATGAAAGATGGAAAGGAATTTCACACAATAAAACTTCACTAATTGTAAGAGAATGTTGTTGAGATCATTAATATTGATGGATCTGAGGTGTGCTTTGGGATTGAGGTCATGCCCTCTATTTATAGGATAAGGGGGTACCGATGCTCATAACCCTAGCCCTGCCAATTGGCAGGTAACCCTAGACACATGGCCAACAGGTAGGGAAATGGACCTACCAATCGGTAGTGTCGTGCTGATTTTTCAAAAATATGGTCGGAAAATGCAATTTGTAAATCCAAATTGCACACGTGGCATACCATTAGAGATATAATTAAGAGACCTTCAAGAGTCATTGGGGACAATCCCACATCCACGAGTTGACTTTGGGTCAAATGGGGCTCGAAAGCGCTCGTCGATCCTTTGGACGGGAGATCGCCAGGCAGTAATGGATTGTTCATCCAAACCATAAGTCAGAATCGCGCACGGGGTAGACCTTTGGAAAGGTTATATGAGGTAATTCGATATTCCAAAGAGCTTTTCTCTGTTTGGAAGGTTAACTTTGGTCAACCAGTCCCAAAGCACCCGATGACGTTTCAGACTAAAATGGGTCATTCGTCCATACCGTAAGGCTAATTCGCACATAGGGAGGACCTTTGGAAAGGGTATCCAGTGCCCTTTAAAGATTCATTTAGTCTCATTTGAGCTGAAAAGTTAACATTGGTCAAACGGATCCAGGAAGTGCTCGGCGGCCTTTGAATTAATTTTTGGGGGAAAATAGATCATTCGTCTGAACGATTATGCCATTTCACGCATAATTTGGACAGTTGGAAAGGGGTTTCAGTGCCCTTTGAAGATTCATAGAGCTTTATCACTAACGATGAAGTTTATTGCGATCAAATTGGGGCCCGACAGTGCCCGGTTGCCTCCAGATTGATTTTCAGTGGTAAATAATCCATTCGTCCGAGTCATTATGTTGATTCGTTCATGGGGAGGACTGTTGAAAAGGGGATTAATATCCCTTCAAAGATTTAATCATATTTCTCTCTGACAATAGAGTTGATTGGAGTTAAATGGGGCTCGGGAGATCCCGATGGCCTCTAGATCGGTACTCAAAGTATGACTTAGGGTTTGTAGTGAAATGGGAAGGTGTTAGGGACCTAATGAGAGACTTAGGGGGTCTTAGAATGTGGTGTCTATAGATCCTCTCGACGGGCGATCTTGGAACAAGTGAAAGCAGTCGAATAGACACCACATGATGTTTTGGGAAGGAGGTCGATTCTATAGACCAAAAGGGACGAGGATGATCAATTCAGAGGGTCAAGTCCATTCTAAAGATTTAAGGTAATGCTAGGGATGGATAATTATAAGGACCTAAAGTTAAGAGCGACAAATTCTGAGGGGGAGGTCAATTCTGAGGACCTAAGTAGCAGTAACCAATTCTAAAGGTCGAAGCCAATTTTGATGGCTTAAGTATGAGCGGCCAATTTTATGGGCCGAGGTCAATTCTGAGGACCTTAAGTAGAGATGACCAATTCTGAGGGTCTAAGATAATTTTAAGGGCATAAGTAGGGCAACCAATTCTGAGGGTCGAAGTCAATTTTAAGGGCTTAAATAGGAGCGACTAATTTTGAGGGTCGAGGTCAATTCTGAGGACCTAAGTAGGAGAGACCAATTTTATGGGCCGAGGTCAATTCTGAGGACCTTAAGTAGAGTTGGCTAATTTTGAAGGTCGAAGCCAATTTGAGGGCATAAGTAAGGTGACTATTTCTGAGGGATTAAGTAGGAGCAACCAATTCGGTTAATTCTGAGGACCTTAATTAGGGTGACCAATTCTGAGGGTCGAAGCCAATTCTGAGGTCTTAAGATGGAAAGACCAATTCTGAGAGCCAAGGTCAATTCTGAGGACCTTAAGTAGGAGTGACCAATTATGAGGGTTGAAGCCAATTCTAAGGGCCTTAAGTAGGAGCGACCAATTCTTAGGGTCAAAGCCAATTATGAGGTCTTTAAGATGGGAGTGACCAATTGTGAGGGCTTAAGTAGGGCAATCAATTATGAGGGCCGAAGCCAATTATGAGGACTTAAAATGGAGCAACCAATTCTACGGACTGATGTAAATTATGAGGACCTTAAGTAGAAGAGACAAGTTCTGAGGGTCGAACCAAATATGAGGGCTTTAAGATGGGAGTTACCAATTATATGGGTCCAATTCTGAGGGCTTAAGTAGGGAGTGACCAATTCTGAGGACGAAGCTAATTTTTAGGGCTTTTAGTAGAGGAGACCAATTATGAGGGCTTAAGATGGAGCGACCAATTATGAGGGTTGAAGCCAATTCTGAAGACCTTAAGTAGAATATAATTTTCTTGGGAAATTTTTGAGATTTCTATGGGAAAAAAGATACTAATCCGAGGATTGCATATAGCCCTGCAGGAATTTTTCAATTTCTGTTGTGTCCCTTGAAAACGTTGCTGGGGAGATATCCAATTGGATTTGGGAATTCCGATGGGGAAATAATTCTGGGAGGAAAAATGGTATTAATTTAGTTGGGGATTTTAGGGGCTTAAAAAAAGGTTTTTCTTTATGAAAAAAGTTCTAAAATTCATTTGGTAATTTTCTAGGAATTTTTTGGGATTTTTTGGTATTTTCGGGGAATTTTTATACAAAATTTCAAGGAGGTGTCGACCGGCAAGGTGTAGGGGGTGCCAAACGGCAGTGGCACAGTCTTTTAGACTACCTCAGGCAGGTGAAGGGATAGTGCCTATCAGTATGTAGCCGGGGACTGTCGATTGGCATGCCCCTTAGCCTTCTATAAAAAGGGGTGAGATTTCTTCATTTTTCACAACTTTCAGATTTTCTATCCTCTACCTTTCTTTTATGTGCATTTTTCTAGCATTCTTCTCTCCTCCAAGACTAAGAAATGCCAATTTTTTCAAGCAGTGGGGTCCACATGTCGTGGCTAAGTGTTGATGACTACTCGTATTTGGAGTGGCGGGGGAGGGTGCCCATAGTACTGGGCAATGAGAATGCCTTTGACTCATTTGAGCTGGTTGTGAATGAGCGAAATCTTTTACGTGAGCTTGGGTAGTGAATCCTAATGGTTATGTAAGTGTTTATGACCTTTGGTATTTCCCCTTTTATTTCTTTATTTTTCTGAATTTTGAAAAGGTTTTTCCTTTTTCTTTGACAGACTGATATATATACGTCGAGCCTGTAATCTCAAGGGATGATGGGGTACAAGGACATCTAGGAGAACCTTCCTCCAGCAGTGCACTAGGTGGTTTCATTAGCTGTCTTAGACGGTTTGGCATATGCATTGGATGAGACACCCAGTTCAACGATTGTCCTCTACGCTTTGGGAGAAAGGTGGTGATATACTACCCATCGATATACAATAGCTGCTAGGGGTAGACTATGAGGGGGCCCAGATTGAGGTGAACCAAACTTTACGGGTGACATCGACGACGATGGAGGCGTGTTGGGTGACATTAGGCGGATAGTCTTATGGGCCTTCATTTGTTTGTCTCTTTTGAAGGAAGTTTTGTTAAGTCGACGGATCGACGAGACTGACGGGCTGCAAATGTGGCAGATGACCCGTTTATTCATTCTTTTATTGCTGGGAGGATTTTTGGTGGCGACATCATTCACTTGTGGTTTCTACCATATTTGAGGTATTTTCGAATATCGCTCTCTTTGATTGGGGGAACCTGACTTTGGCGACCCTTTATTCGTCTTTAGATGAATTCATCCGATACTATCGGCAGACCTTTAATGGCGCCACGTATCGTTTGGAGGTATTTTTTTCCCTTTTCCCTTTTCCCTTTTCCCTTTTCCCTTTTCCCATTTCCCATTTCCCTTTATGCATTTTATTTCTTTTTTAATTCCTTGATTGCTTTATTTTAATCGATGACCTTTGTCCTTTGCAGACGTGTTTCTATGAGGTGATTGAGCTTAACACGCATTTGATAGGTTTGAAGGATGAGTTGGTGGGGGACTTTTTCCGTATGTACCAGTGGAGAAAGTCCAACCGGCGGTCGAGGCAATCTCTCTCTTTGGTGGTGGTGTGTCAGGCCTTGAATGGCCTGACGAGCAATCGGATAAATTCTTCTTTCCTCCTGAGACCATTTTTCTTCGATGACCTTTTTTCAGATGTTGATTTTCCGCTGGGATCTTGCAGGTGACCTTCTATCTCGGGGGACAACCATCCAGCACACGGGGGTGACCGGGGGGAATGCACACCAGCATCGTCTGCTAGTGCACGAGTTTGGCTACTCCTAATATCTGAAGGAGAGAGTAGTTCGACAGTTGGTGGATAACGAGATGATGGTGACACCTATGAGGCCCCCACGGTACATGAGGCAGGGGAGGGAGATGCCGGAGGAGGCGAGGGTGGCGACGATGGTCGGTGAGCCTTATTCGTCGTATACCAACACGGCGATGACTTATGATTATATGGATTTTGGGTCAAGATGGATGATGTCGCACAGTATATATGACGTTATGCCTCTTACTCCTGTGGTTTTTGGTAGGGGCACAAGTCAGCCACTAGGGCCTTCACACAGTGCGGGTGGTGCATCGACATCAGCAGCGCCGTTGAAGTTAGAGGTTTAATTTTTGCAGCTCGATCCTCCCTCTTATAACATCAGACGGACTCATGGAAGATTGGTGCGTATGATGTATCACCCCACTGTGATGGAACCGAAGGTGTTGGGGATGACAGAGGATGTCCTTCAGTCAAAGGTATACTCTTCATTAATTTCACTTTTGGCTTTCTGATTTCTTTCTTTGCCTCAAGCTGACTGATTTGATTTTTCTATTTTTCTGTAGTATGCTCGGGTGTCAACTACTTAACCGAAAGACATCCGGGATTGAGTGGCTTCCACGATGGCTCATATTCGTGACTCGATCCTGGTTCCTTCTTCTTTGGTGCCATCTATTTTGTTTGGAGAGGTACCGAGATCGGGTAGCAGAGGCTCTTCAACTCGTCACTGGGAAATCGTGTACGACACAGGGATAGGGCTCTTACAGAGAGAGAATGTTTTTAGAGGATTCGGGCTCAGTCCCGTTGTTTTTATGTTTTTCCTTTCCTGCAAGACAAATGTAATAAAGAAATATGTAATGAATGAGGTTTTTATTAATTTATCTTTGCTTTAATGACCTAATGTACTTTTTACTTTGCTGTTGAGATCGTAAAAAAGATTATAAAAGGAAATGAATTTATTTTGAAAAAAGATAAGTAAAAATAGGAGGAATTAGCCCAACTTCCAAAATAAAAATAAATTTTGAGTTTTGTATTTTGACAAAGAAGGAAAAAGAGAATTTACTAAAAATGGGGGGATGCTCCTGCCTATCGGTAGGTCAGTCCAGTCCACTCATCATAAGGATTGATTGCACTTTCATTAACTACTTAGTCCTTGATAGGGTAAGGTGTCCTCTGAAGTTTATAGGATCCTTGTATCTAGCCAAGTTTTTCATGTATAAAAGTGGGTAATGTGGGGGTATCTTCTCCACCCATCCAAATTTCCTTTCTTTTGCTTATTTCTTGCTTCTTGTCTTATCATTTCCAATATGGATCTTCCCGAAAGCGTTGAATTTTCCTCTTACCTCAAAATTTTAGAGTCTATGTGCTCGTATAACGTAGACTACGACGCCATCAAGATAAGTCAGGTTTCATTATGGCACAACCAGACTATTGACTGGAACATGTTGATGGTGGTGGTATGATTCTGGTACCCCGAGGAACATGTCTTTATCTTTGGCTTGGATGAAGTCTACTGGACTTATGAAGAGTTCTCTGCCATGATAGGGGTAAACCCCAGTGCTGCGGAGACCATGCCTAAATTATCTCAATCTCCTCGAGAGTTGTTAGCAGGAATTATCCATATTTCACCCTCTGCATCTCAGTTATTGGTCATGGGAGGAATGACCTTTCTCCCGATTGTGCTATATTTTGTGTGTTTGCAGAATGTTGGTGACGAGGGCTATGCCGGAGCCGTCATTCTGGGCTTAACTTCAAAACTACTGTTGGTGACTGGGGATCTATTGGTGGACCCTCAACTTGCTGCAATCTTTGTGTGAATGTCATACCTCCATAGTCATGTGATGGTGATATTGGCAGAGACCCTGAATGGTCAAGATACTTGGCGGGAAGGTCGTTCTGACTTTATGAGGGGCAGCCCCGTTATGCTGTTCATGTGGCTATGGGAAGTGATTTCGTTTGGTGGTCTCTCTTGAATATCCCTTGGTAGCTGTGCCAAACTTCTTCACTCGCTACTTCATCAGTTTCAACTCGAATGTCAAGAACTGGGAGAAATGGTTTGTCGAGCATGGGGCTCAATGTCTGCTCTGGTAGGTACCGTGGTGGGGGGGAGCTGCAACCCATTCTAGTTATAGGGAATTACCAATATGTTCGATTGGTTGGTCTCCAACAGACCTCTTTCTACTTTCCTTTGTGACTCCTATGATAAGTAGGGTGGGAGAAAATTGTGCCACCTCAAACACTAGACTTCTTTCCTATGGAGGATTTGACAGAACGCATGCGCATGTGGTTAGGTTCCCTGTAGGAGAATTATCGGCCATCAACTCGTCCTTCCTAATCTGTTGGTAAAGTTTGGCATGTTTTTTAGGACTACATGAAATGGCTGTGGAAGAGGGTAGTGGCTAAGATGATGGCTGAGGAGATCGGACATAGGTATCTTGCCATGTTTGACACCATGGAGGGAGGTGTTATAGTTTTCCCTAGGCTGGTCCAGGATTATTATTCCATGGAGCGCCTTCGGTATTTTATTAAAGCAGGGTAAGTTTGGAGACCACAAGATGTAGATGATGATGGGGATGGTTATTCTGGAAGTTGCGGGTAGTATTCCTGGGGAATTTTATCTGTAAAGGTTTTGTATGGTGTTGTGCTTTGTATCTGGTTATTTTCTAGTAGGAATAACTTTGGGAAGGTTGTTTAGGAGTAGTTTGGCTTGTTTTTGTTTCATTTTTAGGAAAATAAGGTAAGTTGGCAGAGGAAGTTGTTTGACTCCCTACGCTGATATTTCATGTAATTGTATCGAAATTTCTCATTAATGAAATAAAGAAGGCTTTAATTATATCGTTGTGACTCTTAATAAGTTTTCCATTTTAATTATCTATACCAATCGGTAAGGCATACATAATCCTTTTGTTCATGTAGATGATAAAATGAATTATCGTTCTCGGAGATAAGAAAAGAATAGTATTTTATGAAAAAGAAGGGGGTCATTCTCATGTGAAGTGTATGATTTTCCTACGTACCTCTGGTGGTTTTAAAAACTTTGGAGTTACATTTTTTAAAGTAAAAATATTTTTAGAGGATTAGTGATTAGGCATAAATTCTTCCCAGTTTATCCCTTAATTTAGTTACTTTTAGCATCTCGAACAGCGTAATCAATTTGACTTTATCTCATAATCTGACTACTGACTTATCCTAACGAGTACACCGAGTTTTTGGTATTTTGTATTGATTTTACAGGTATTTGATGTCAAGAAAGAAAGAAAGAAATCGGAAGAATCGAGAAACAAAATGAAGGAAATTCCAAAGGGCAAAAGTGTAATTTCTAACCAGAATTCGGATTAGGAACCTAAAGAGAAGTTGAAGGTATCAAGTTCATGAGCACATAGGAAGAAACGACACCTCAATCGGAGTACCGGGACAAAAGTTATGAGCAGTCAAAAGGGCAGACCAGTACGCAGTAGTACCGGACCGGTCCGCTGTGCAACAATTCAGAGGACCCCGGATCGAAAGAAACCGAAGAAGGAAGAAAAATAAAAGAACCGGTCCGCCCCGGACCGGTCTGCCAGAAAATTAAAAGAACCAATTCGCTTTTCAGGCAGACCGATCCGCCTAAGCCCTGGGCCGGTCCGGCTATTAAGATTTGAAATTCTATCTTCTACTATTTGAGAGTCCTAATGCAGCTAAAACTCCTGAATTTTTGTAGGGTATATAAACCCGAATTATTATCGTTTTTAGGACGGAGAATTAATATAATTTTCCATTCTTTTCAGAAAACCCTAGTTTTGAGATAGTTTTTTCTTTTAATTCCAAGATTGAAGCTTTGTCAGATTTCAGTGATTACAAGTAATTGTAGTTAATGCTTTGAGTGCTTTGGTAAGATTAGTGAGTACACATTCTTAGTCGCGTCAATTAGGCCCTACGTAGTTCTGAGCAGAGGGAAATAAAGAGATTTTTTTTATAATAGAAGGGAAATGAGAAGAGTCCTAGCCCATCGAGATTTCGAACTAAGGGTAGAATTTCTTGAGACGGTCCAAGTTAATTGGACGAACCATCTCTTCCCCATCAAGTTTAATGAGCATAGAGATGCCACCAGATAGGATCTTATTCATAATGTAGGGGTCGCTCCAATTGGGCTTAAATTTCCCTTTAAGGTCCCAGATGGGCTCTACGATTTCTTTAAGGGCTAAATCCCCTTTCTCGGGCACCATGATCCTTGACTCTCTTGTTAAATGATCGTACTATTCAGCGATGGTACCCTTGTATACGATATAGAGCTTTCAGTCTCCTTTCGTCTAAGAGTGATAGCTCGTCAATACGGCTTTGATGCCAGTCTTCCTCGTTGAATTTTTTCTTAAGCATGACATGTAGTGAAGGAATTTCCAGCTCAACGGGTAGGACTTCTTGCATGCCGTATACCAAAGAGTAAGGGGTAGCCCCAGTAGATGCTCGAACTGAAGTGCGGTTGCCCTGGAGGGCGTAAGGGATCCGATCGGCCCCATCTCTGTAACTCTCAGTCCTTTTGCTGATGATTTATTTTAGGTTCTTATTGGTATATTCGAATGTACCGTTGGTTTGAGGTAGGTATGAAAAAGATTTGTGTCTCTAAATCCCATACTCGTCGACCAATTATGTGACTTCTGCCTCGAAATGTAACCCATTGTCTGATATTAGCTCATGCGGGACACCATATCGGCAGATAATATTTTTTCGAATGAACTTGGCCACTTTTTGGGCATTCACCACTACGTATGACTTGGCTTCGACCCATTTGGTAAAGTAAGAAATGGAAACCAAGATGAATTCATGCCCGCTGGAGGCCTTTGGTGTAACTTTCCCTATGAAATCGGTGCCCCATATGGAGGATGGCCAGGGAGAAGTCATGTTATATAATTCTCGCGGAGGCAAGTACCTGAAATTAGAAAATTGTTGGCATTTAAGGCATCTCCGAACATAGGCGGTGCAATCTTGGACCATGGTAGTCCAATAGTATCCGTGTCAAATGATTTTCTTAACAAGCATATGGCCATTCATGCGGGGTCCGCACTCCCCACTGTGGATTTTATACATCATCTCTTCAATGGCATCCCCTACGATGCAGTGAAAATGGGTTCTCTTGACCAAAGCTTTATCACAGACAATATACTGGGCAACCAGTTTGTCGAGGGTTGCTTTATATTTCTTATTAGAATCTTAGGAATACTTACCATGCTTGAGGAGGCACCAAATATCATAGTACAAGCAATCGACTATATTATGATCTTATTTTATGATGAGCACAAAGTGGTAGCAGTAGGTTGGTTTAACTTGCTTTTGGACTATGAAGGGGGCCGTCGTTATTACTTTGAGCATGTCAATCATAGAGGCTACGGTAGAAAGGTCATCAGTTAAGTTGTTCTTTGCTCGGGGCATGTAGTGGAAAGTGATATCTTAGAACTGGGAGGCCAGTTCTTCTAGGTGGGAATGAAAGGGTAAGAGTTTCTCATCCTTAATTTTCCATCTTCTGATTACTTGGCTAATAATGAGGGTTGAATCCCCATATAAATCTAGGTATCGAATTCCTTTCTTGTGAGAGACTTTGAGGCCTATTGTGCATGCCTCATATTTGACCATGTTGGTGGTGCAGCGAAAATCCAGCTTGATTGCAATAGGAGTATGAGAGTCATCAGGGGTGATTAGGAGTATTCCAATGCCATACCATATCTTGTTGGCAACACCGTCAAAGAACATTTTCCACCTGAGGTCCTCTTGGGAGGTACAAAGGATATTTTCATCCGGGAACTCGATAATCCAAACATCGGTTTCTTCCATAGGGTAGTCAGCGAGGTAGTCAGAGATGGCTCTTCCTTTCATGGCTTTTTGCGTGACATATGAGAACAAACTATATGCCTGACTTACTTGAGTTTGTGCCATATAGGAGTTCCAACTATTTTGGATATCGAGACAAAATAGCTTCAAATTTTTTAGGCGTTACTCTATCTCGAAAAAGGCATTCAAAGCCTCATCAAAATAGATCCCAGTCCAAGCACCTCAATGCGACACAAAAAGGGAAGTTTTTTTTTTTGTGAACCACATTAGGACACACACTCCTTGCATTTACGTGTTATTATGTGTGAACATACTTTTATGTGATTAGACCTCGTTAATTTTTTTTAATGTTTTAAATCATTTTTCGAAATCTTTTTAAATAAGTTTTCATTTAAGTAAAAATGTTTTTTTTAAATGGTTGAAATTAATTTTTGTGGAAAAAACTTTGTGGTTACATATTTAAATTCTTAAAACCTTTTAAAACTTGCAAACTGATTGTTAGTTTTGGCATATGCGTTTTTTTCACATCCTTTCAATTTGTGTTTCTATGTCAGCCGTAACCCTTGATCTCGAGTAATCTATGAACCACAACAGTTCAAAGTCGATCCCCGTGAAATCAATTTTTCCAACCACTGTGCTATAACAGATCGTATCTGTTAGAAATATTGACCCTTCGTTTCATCAATGGCTGTAAGGATATAATCTTATAAATGTCCGGGGTAGAATCTAGGAATTTTCTATTTTCTCCTAGATCACAATTCATATGTCTGATAACTCTACATTCGGCACGTCAACACGATCATCCTCGACGGCCTCTATCCGAATTTAATGCATCCATTATCTTCACGTGCATCATGCTACATGCAACGTGCTGCTCAACTCATTCCCACTAGTCCACTATGCTCTTTCAGTAAAATGTTTTATTGGAGCTTTAAATATTTACATAAATATTTGGGAAATGTTTTTGAAAATTATTTTTAAAGTATGGATTTATTTTTTATCAAAAGCAGAATTTTTCTAAGTGTAGAAGCGAATGGCCTAGATCGACGAGCTCTCTCAAACGACTTTGAAAGTCGTTCGCATAAGATAGGCATGTCGCGCGATATCGTTCGAACGACTTCTGTCCTTCGTTCGAGTGACATGGCTATCTCGTTCGAACGAGCCGCCGCCTCAATTTTTGTATATATATCTGATCTCCTTCTACACGTTTTTTAAGTCTTTCTGCAATCTAAAAATTGTGCGAAAACAGCCCAGAATAAGACTTCACCTTTTAAGGTTTTTTAAACCTTTTTGATTCACAAAACCATTCCCATATATGTGTGTGAATCTTTAAACGTTCAAGAAGATCATTTACTCATCTGGAGTAGCTTGTGAGGAAGCCGCTTTCTTCGTCACTGCTGCCCTACTGGAAAGGGATAGTTCAAGCCGCCGACAACAGAACCGACACCCGAGGGTATTTCTGTGTCACTGTATTTTTACTGTAATCCGTGTAAGCCGTTTCTCTTACAAAATTATAGTGAAAATAAAAGGTTTTTCCCCTTTTGGGGATTTTTCCTCATATATGTGTTCTTGCATGTTTCATCATCGTATTCAATCACATATAGATGAATGTTTAGGACTTAAGAGGTAAAATTTGTGTTTAATTAAATAACTTCCTTATTTGAACGCAAGCGCACTCCTCTAAAATTGGTATCAGAGCCAGTTACACAAATTTACCGTGTAATTTTTCGTAAAATTTTTCTAAGATATCAATTTTCTGAAAAATTGATTTTTGAAAACGAGTGTGTTCATAATGGAGAAGTTATATAATAAAATGCCAGTTTTTGACGGGACAAACTATGCATATTGGAAAGATCGCATGAGATCTTCATTAAAAGCCATTGATGAACGTGTCTGGATTTTGGTTGAAAGAGGGTGGACACCTCCCTCCGTCACTCTTGAAAATGTGACTAATTTAAAACCTATCACTTCTTGGACTGAAGAAGAATTTAAATGGTCATCTTTTAATTCTAAGGGCTTAAGTGCCATTTTTGGTTCTGTCATACCTGATGAGTTCAAACGCATAATGACGTGCACCATATCAAAAGAGGCATGGGATGTTTTACAACTCACCCATGAAGGAACTAATGTTGTGAAAGAGTCTAAATTGCAAAATTTGACAACTCAATTTGAAACCATCACCATGCATGAGACTGAATGTTTTGATGATTTTTATGCTAGGCTTTCTGACATTGTTAATACTAGCTTTAATCTTGGTGAACATATTCCTAATGCTAGAGTTGTCAAAAATATTCTTCGTTCTTTGCCTAAGAATTTTATCCCCAAAGTCACTGTGCTAAATTCTATGGGTAATTTAAATACGCTAAAATTGGAAGAACTTGTAGGAGATTTGCAAACATATGAAATTGATATGTTCCCTAAAACTGCTAGGTCTAAAGACAAGGGAATTGCACTTAATGTCGAAGAGAAAAAGAGTGAGGGTTCGGCTAGAAAAAGGGTAGAGTCATCTAGAAAGAGAGAGACTGACACGTCAGATTCTAATTGTGATTTTGACTTAGATGATTTGGCTCTTTTTGCAAAAAATTTCAAGAGGATTCTCAAATTTAAGAAAAATGGTAATTTTAAAGATAAAAAGAAATTTGAGAAAAATAAGTTTGAAAAGAAAAATGAAAAAGATCCTCCTAAGAAAGAAAGTGAGAGGTGCTTTGAGTGCGACGGTAGGGGTCATAGAGCCTTTGAGTGTGCAACACGTCTGAACAGAGAGAAAGGGAAAGTTGTCCTTAATGCTACCCTTAGCGATGACAGTGAGGTCGAGTCGGTGGATTCTGGAGACAAGTCACTGCATGATTGTAACTTCACCGCATTCATGGCTAGTCATGTGAGCACTTCTGGTTCTCCTCACGATGATGAGGATGATGCTTCACAGGGACACCTCGACAGTGAGAGCGATGTGAGTGAGGGGGAGGATAACACAAGTGAGAGCGAGAGTGATATTCAACGCACCTACGCTGAGTTGTATTCTGAGTCATTTAAAACTAAAAAGCGTAACAAAGCGTTAGTTCTTAAGATCACCGGCTTAGAGGAAGATTTAAGAAAAGCGAGAGAGCGAGAGTCCTCCACCTGCATCGCCCTGAGAGAGAAAGAATCTGCTTGTGTTTAGAAAGAGAGTTTGGTTAGAGAAAGAGAGAGTAATTTTGAGAAAGAGAGAGGGGACTTGACTAAACAAGTGGCTAGTCTTACGAGTGAGCTCCATTCCTCCGTGGAGACTCGGAAGAAACTTGAAGCCCTTGTTGCCCAGCTAACTCATGATATTGATAAAGCACGGGAAGTCAAGGTACAAATCAAGGACAGATCTGGGAATATGGGAAAGATGCTCCTCGGCCCCGCTTTAGGTTTTGGTGATAGGCAGGGAATAGGTTATAATGGTGCCTCCACGTCCCAAATTTCACCTGGACCAGTTCCTAAGTTTACTATGACCCCTTATGGCCATCGTCAAAATCCTCGAAGGAGAGTTCGACCAAGAAAAGCAAACCAAGGTCCGCCTTTTAGTGTGTTCTTTTGTACTTATTGCAAAAGAAAAGGCCACCTCAGGGAGTTTTGCTATAGTATGGGTCGGACACGACGTACTACTGCTCCACGCCTACTGATGACTTTACCAGTCTGAGAGAGAGAGTTGAGTCTTTAGCTGCCACATCTCAGAGTTTGATGGAGGAATTCCGACGGATGTCTTTGCCGTCAGTGAATGCTTCTCACATTTCAGCTTAAACCAATAACAACAAAGGCAAATAAAAGGTCACCACTTCTTGGGTTCCTAAGAAAGATAAAAAGGCCTTTGTTGTTCATGTCGCTCTCAAAGCACATAGTACCTCACAGTGGTATTTTGACAGTGGGTGCTCCAGACATATGACAGGTGATGCCTCATTTTTTACATCTATTGAGGATTATCAGGATGGAAGAGTCACCTTTGGAGATGGGAGCAAGTCTAGCATTATAGGACGTGGTACTGTCGAGTTACCTGGATTTCCTAAGCTAGAAAATATTTTGTACATCAAAGGTTTGAAAGAAAACCTTCTCAGCATTAGCCAACTGTGCGATGCTGACTTTATCGTAAAGTTTGACCGGGACGCTTGTAAGGTCTAAAATCAAGCCGATAAACTTTTAGTGCAAGGGGTGAGGACAAAGGATAATTTCTATGGGACTGAGACCGCATCCTCACTTGTCTGCAACAGCGCCACGATCACTCCTATGGATCTGTGGCACCAACGTCTAGGTCATATAAATATTAGAGATCTCACGCGCTTAGCTAAAAAGGACCTAGTACGTGGCTTACCATCTCTTGGAAGGTCAACTTAGACGGTTTGTGGACCCTGTCAGTTGGGAAAACAAATTCGTAGCCCCCATAGGAAGTTGCATTCCATTACCACCTCTCGTGTTCTTGAGCTTATACACATGGATCTTATGGGTCCCACTCGTACCGAGAGTCTGGGTGGTAAGAGGTATATCCTCGTGATGGTGGATGATTTCTCCAGATACTCCATTATAGGTTTTCTGAGGGAGAAATCTGATGCTGTTGAGTTTATTACGACCAAGTGCCGTGTCCTTCAAAATCAACACGGGGTCACTATTACTAGTATCTGTAGTGACAATGGCACAGAATTTAAGGAAGCAAAAGTAGATCTCTACTGTGATAGCCTTGGGATCAAACATGAGTTTTCTGTTGTGAAGACTCCTCAGCAAAATGGGATTATTAAGAGAAAGAATAGAACGATCCAGGAAATGGCTAGATCTATGCTTCTAGGTCGTAAGGTTTCTAGGAGATTTTGGGCAGAGGCAGTGTCTACTGCATTCCATACGGTGAATAGTGTTTACCTGCATCCACACACACTTAAGACGCCTTATGAATTGTGGACTGGTAAAAAACCCATCCTGGCATATTTCCGTGTTTTGGGGAGTAAATCCTACCTCCTACGGGATAGAGAGCAATTAGAAAAGTTTGACTCCTGAAGTGACGAGGGAATATTGTTAGGCTATTCATCGAATAGTAGAGCATACCGAGTTTTTAACCTGAAGAGCTCTAAGGTTCTGGAATCAATAAGCGTCACCGTGCAAGATGACGAACCTTCGACGGTTATTGATCCTAATCTTCAGTGTGAGGATGAGGACTTTTCTGGGAATGATTTACTTCTCCCTCTCCCACACTCTGTGGACCTTACTCCTGTGTTAGGGGACACTCCTACTTGGGTTCGCAAGAGTCATGACCCTTCTGCCATTATTGGTGATCCCACTCTAGGGGTTAAGACTCGTGCTCAGCTAGAGAACGTTGTTAGACACTTTTACTACACGTCCAAATTCGAGCCCAAGAATCACAAAGAAGCACTCAAGGATGAACACTGGATATCTGCTATGAAGGATGAGTTGCTTCAGTTTAAATAGAATAATGTCTGGGAACTTGTCCCCCGACCTAGTGAGACAAATGTGATAGCTACCAGATGGATTTTCAAGAATAAAATGGATGAAAATGGTACCATAATCAGAAATAAGTCTAGGTTGGTCGCTCAAGGCTACACACAGATAGAGGGTGTAGACTTTGGGGAGACATTTGCTCCTGTTGCGAGGCTTGAGTTCGTCCGCTTACTACTCGCCATCACATGTCATCTGCACTTTAAGTTATATCAGATGGATGTCAAGAGTGCCTTTTTAAATGGAATTCTACAGGAGGAGGTTTACGTGGAACAACCAAAAGGGTTTGAAGATCCTAAGAACCCGAAGCACGTCTACTATCAGAGGAAAGCCTTGTATGGTTTGAAGCAAGCACCCCGTGCTTGGTACGAGAGGCTTACTTCTTATCTCTTAGACCATGGATTCAAGAGAGGGGGAGTTGATATGACGTTGTTCGTTAGGAGAGATGACGGTGCTATTTTGGTTGCCCAAGTCTATATAGACGACATAGTCTTTGGATCCACGTGCTCCCAACATGCTCACCACTTTGAGGAGGAGATGAAAAGTGAGTTTGAGATGATCATGGTTGGTGAGCTTACTTTCTTCCTTGGTCTCCAGGTTTGTCAGCTAGAGGATGGGATGTTCATCTCCCAATCTAAGTATGCTAGAGACCTCATGAAGAAATTTGGTTTGGACTCCGCTAAGCATGTACGTACAACTATGAGTACCACTACCAAGCTTAGTAAGGACACTTCAGGCAAGGACATAGAGCAAACCTTATATCGGAGTATGATAGGTAGTCTTCTCTACTTGACTGCCAGTCGTCCCGACATAGCCTTTAGTGTTGGAGTCTGTGCGCGATATCAGGCGTCCCCAAAAGAGTCTCATTTACTTTCTCTAAAACGTATTATTAAATACGTGAGTGGGACTCTCTCATACGGTATTTGGTATTCCTTTGATACTGATGACCGTTTGTCCGCCTATTCAGATGCCGATTGGGCCGGGGATGTAGATGGTTGTAGGAGCACTTCTGGTGGGTGTTTCTATTTTGGTTCTTCTTTTATCTCCTGGCTGAGCAAGAAGAAAAATTCCATCTCTTTGTCTACTACGGAGGCTGAGTACATAGCCGCCGGGAGTTGTTACACGCAACTCTTGTGGATGAAGAAAATGATGGAGGATTATGGGATTTCACAGGACACCATGACCATTTCCTGTGATAACACGAGCGCGATACACATATCCCGTAATCCAGTCCAGCATTCGCGCACAAAGCACATCAGGATACGTGAGCACTTTATACGATAGTTAGTTGAGGAGAAAGTCGTATCCCTGAGTTTTGTTCCCACCGACCATCAGTTAGCCGATATTTTCACAAAACCTTTAGATGCCCTTAGATTTGAGAGTCTTAGGAAGTCTTTGGGGATTTGCACAATTGACTGAGGGTAGGTCTATGTCTAGAATAGGATGCTTTTTCATGTTCATATCATATTCTTCCTATTGCTAGTTTGTTTTATTTGTATCATTTCTTTGTTGTACAGCTATTTATTTATTCTTTTGAAAAAATCCAAAAAGATTTTTTTTGATAAATTTTTTTTAGAAAAGCCCAAAAAGAATTTTGTATTTTATTTTTCACCTTTTATGGATGAGCATTTAAGATAGCCGAGTCACAACTTCATTCCATTTATTTATGTGATTGTTTGATAGAGATTTGAGACGCTACATCATTTCATCCATGTGCTTTACATTGTTTGGAGTCTTTGAGATGTAATTAGTGATATTTTCCTACATGTTTGACTCCTATCTCCTTTATTGCACACATGCACGGCTTTATTTGATTATTGTACTTGTCTATCACGTGTTGGCTTGAGTGTTTCCATCTCAATTCTGTTTATACAACTACCAATATGCGATAAAACTTGACAAGATTGGAATGCATGTAAAAACCATTTTTTTTGTGAGACTGAGTGTTTATTTAAGAACGGGGAGGGGCTGTGAAAGATAATTATCTCTTCTTTGCGCAAAAGCCACCATTTAAAAGGACCTAAAAATGGAGGAATTTTATTATCCGAGGTCCAAAGAGGTTAAAAGAGCCCGAAAAAAATTTAAAGGCAATAAAAAGCAATTCATGCCAAATATGAGCCATTAGGTTTCACCATCAATTCTCCAAAGTTTGAGAATTTAGAAAGCCTCTATTCAAAATTAATATCTGAGGGAGTTTGGTTGGAGAATATAAACAGGTTTGCACTTCCTTGAAAGTCCTGAAAAAGCACGAAATAGTTTTGGACGTTATTGGTGTGAAAATCTCTTTGATCTTTGATTTGTTGATTTGATTGAGTCAATGTCTCATATTTCCATTTTTTTACACTAAATTAAGACTTTGAGTTCATTCGTTAGGAGTATCCGATATTCATCGTGCACATATGTCATGTTTGTATGCATTGATTTTCCTATCGAATTTGATCACACCCCTTCATTTCGCTATCATTGACTTGGTTGTTTTTGTGATCTTTCATGGTGTGATTCTTTGGTGTATACTATGTGTGAAAATTTTTGAAAAATTCAAAAATAGCAGTTTATTCTCGTGTATCCTTCTCCATGTGCATTCATTTCTGCTTCTCTTATCTGTCTATGTGGGGACATCATAAAAAGGGGGAGAAGAATTATGGGGGATTGTTTTGGGTGTTTGGTTGATTTCTGAATGATTTGTTTAAGCCTAATTGATGATCATCAATTTTTTCATATCATTATATTTTCAATCTGTTTCTTTTAACGGGTATTTGCTTCATCTCATGTGTGTAGGTACAACATTGCTCATTATTTGATTACACACCCTGACGAGAAAAGTTTTGGAAGGTACAGGAGAGCTGAAGATTTGGAAGACATGTCATATAGTATTCTCAGTTTGAGGGTTTAATGGGGATATTATCTTGTATGTCGTTTGATTGCATAATTCGGATTTTTTATGTATGTACCGGCACAGACATAGGGAGAGATTTGTAAGGACATAATTTTATAAATGTCCGGGGTAGAATCTAGGAATTTTCTATTTTCTCCTAGATCACAGTTCATATGTCTGATACCGCTACATTCGGCACGTCAACACGATCATCCTCGACGGCCTCTATCCGAATTCAATCCATCCATTATCTTCACGTGCATCATGCTACATGCAACGTGCTGCCCAGCTCATTCCCACTACTCCACTACGCTCTTTCAGTAAAATGTTTTATTGGAGCTTTAAATATTTACATAAATATTTGGGAAATATTTTTGAAAATTATTTTTGAAGTCTGGATTTATTTTTTATCAAAAGCAGAATTTTTCTAAGTGTAGAAACGAATGGCCTCGATCGACGAGCTCGATCAAACGACTTTGAAAGTTGTTAGCGCGAGATAGGCATGTCGCGCGATATCGTTCGAACGACTTCTGTCCTTCGTTCGAGTGACATGGCTATATCCTTCGAACGAGACGCCGCCTTGATTTTTGAATATATATCTTATCTCCTTCTACACATTTTTTAAGTCTTTCTGCAATCTAAAAATTCTGCGAAAACAACCCAGAATAAGACTTTACCTTTTAAGGTTTTCTAAACCTTTTTGATTCACAAAACTATTCCCATATATGTGTGTGAATCTTTAAACCTTCAAGAAGATCATTTACTCATCTGGAGTAACTTGTGAGTAAGCCGCTTTCTTCGTCACTGCTGCCCTACTGGAAAGGGATAGTTCAAGCCGCCGACAACAGAACTGACACCCGAGGGTATTTCTGTGTCACTGTATTTTTACTGTAATCCGTGTAAGCCGTTTCTCTTACAAAATTATAGTGAAAATAAAAGGTTTTTCCCCTTTTGGGGATTTTTCCTCATATATGTGTTCTTGCATGTTTCATCACCGTATTCAATCACATATAGATGAATGTTTAGGACTTAAGAGGTAAAAATTGTGTTTAATTAAATAACTTCCTTATTTGAACGCAAGCGCACTCCTCTCAATTTTCAAAGTCGTGCCTAGCCTCAATCTGCGTCAATCCCTCTCCATCCAATCCGAGGTTAGAACAAATCTGTTTGAAAGCTTAACTCGCTTTTACAGCCCTTGGATGCTGTGCCAAGAGCTCACAACCCTTGGATTAATACCGACCTTAGTTGCTGGGGTTTTTAATAAGCCTTAAGGTTTTCATTTGCGTTTTGGGTTTTCTGCTAGAACAAAGAGAGAGGCGGCGCATACAGAAAAATGAGAGAGAGAGAGAGAGAGCCAAGAGTTGTAGTGTTTAGAGAGAGAGCAACTCCGCTGCCGGGTTAGTCAACCGACGCCGAAATAAGAGAACAAGAGGGAGAGCTGGTCGGTTTTCAATTTGAGAACCCGAGAGCGAGGGATAAACCTTCTTTCAAAGCCAAACACCTCATTCTTCTTCCAAACCAAATACCCTCAACCTTTTTATTGTGCTAATACAAACAATAGACCCACTTGAGAGTTAAATATATTGGGGGTTTATTTAATGTTGGGGTATTGCTGGTGTGCTTATGTTGAAGACCTCTTTAACTCTATATCTCCCTAAGAACCAATTTGATTCACATAGAAGTTTTTTTGGGTTCTTTAATTTTTTTTCTTGGATCATTTTATTTTGTGGTTGTTGTTGCTGATTGATCCAAGATAGTAATCTCAAAATTATTTTGAGAAATTTGACTGTTGAAATAATTTTTTTTATTTCAAAATATTGTTTCACATTTTGTGAAATCAGTTTGAACATAAATAAATATGTTTGAAACAAAAACTTGAGATAATTTTTTTGACAGATCTGCAAAATTCTTGAAGTCATATTGTTCAAAGCACATTTGAAATTACTAGCATTGCATATAGAAATGGCTTGTAATTTGTAGGTATTTGCTTGTATTATTGATTGAGAGGGTGAGAAGCATTTTGCATATTTAGTTAATTCACAAACACTATCACTCTCACACAAACACATAGGATTTGTGGTTCTTGGTGAGATATTTTGCTTGTGGAGCTGCTGGAATTCGGGATTCAAGGACAAACCAAGGAAGCTACGTGGAGAAGAACAAATCAAGACAGACTGCCTTTGAGAGTGGAGTAACTGGTGTAGGTAAATTTTTTGATCTTGTATTTTTCTTCTTAGTTGCATGCTTAGGTGTTGTAACTTGATTGTGATTCTAGTAGATTTTTCATTTTACTCCGTAGAGGGGGCCGTGGATGTTTCCCTTATTTTAGGGTTTTACCACGTTAAAAATCACGTGTTAATTTTCTTCAATGTTCTTAATTATTTTGACGAACAACATCATACTCGAGTCTTAATTGTAGGTTTTGAATTTTAAAAACCTAAGGTAATCAAAGTAACAAGTCTAGAGATCATATTCAGAAAAATTGTTTTAACACATCTAGTGTTCATTTTGAAAAGAGTTTTATTCAACTAGTTTATTTCAGAGTTAACTCAACTTATAACTTTTTGTTATTAATCTTGTAAACAAGTTTTTCAACATACACAATATCAAATTCGGCTAGCAACATCAACCATTGAGCTATTTGGCTAGACAGGTCAGGTTTCTCGAGCACGTATTTAATCGGATCCATTCGGGACTCAGGTTTGATGGGAAAAGCGAGCATATAGTGCCGTAATTTTCGGGTGACCCAGATAAGGGTGACACGTGCTTTCTTTAAGGCACTGTAGTTAATTTCGTACATGACCAATTTACGTCTGTCTTAATAGATGGTTCTCTCTTTGCGGGTTTCTTCAAGGTATTGGGCCAATAAAGCCCCAACTATTGTGTATGTTATGGTCAGGTATAGGAGTAGGGGTAGACCAGGTTGTGGGGGCATGAGTACCGGATCTTGGGTTAAATATTTCTTAATTCGGTCAAAGGCTTCCTAGAAAGATTCGTTCCAAACCTTAATTGAATCCTTCCAGAGGAGTTTGGAGATGGGTTCACAGATATAAGTCAATTTAGCCGATGAACCAGATGATATACTGCAATTTTCTAAGGAATCCTCGGACTTATTTCTTCTTTCGGGGTGGTGGCATTTCGAGTATGGCTTTCAGTTTGGCAGGATCGACTTCTATCCCTTTATCACTAACCATGAATCCCAAGATCTTTTCTTTGGTAACTCCAAAAACACATTTATGTGGGTTAAGTCGCATCTGGTATCATCGTAGTTGCTCGAAGAACTTCCGAAGTTTGATGATCATGTCATTAATATAGACCTCGACTTCAGATCATGCAAGATACTTATGGCAGGCCTCTCGTAGGTAGCCCGTGCATTTTTTTTTAGAACAAATGGCATGGCGGTGTAACATAATGTTCCCTAAGGGGTGATGAATGAAATTTTCTCTTGATGATTCGGGTGCACCTTGATCTGATTCTATTTGGTAAAACCATCAACAAATAACTTGAGAGCGTGACTAGTCGTGTTATCCACAATCATGTCAATATTAGGTAGCGGCTAATCATCCTTCGAAAAGGCCTTGTTCAAATCTCGGTAGTCAACGCACATGCAAACCTTTCCTCTGAATTTTGGCATGGGTACAATGTTGGCTAGCCATGTAGGATATTCAATCACACGAATGAAACCCATGTTCAAATGTTTGACCATTTCTTACTTAACCTTGAGTGACCATTCAGTGCGGATCTTTCACAATTTTTATTTGACCGGTTTTCATTCTAGGAGCGTTGGAATCTCATGCTAAGCTATCTCGGGATAAATGCCGGGTATGTCACCATAGGACCATGCGAAGACATCCACAAACTCCTTTAGTAATTCCTCGAGTTGCGTGCTCGCCAAGGGTAGACCCTATTCTAATCTCACACAGTTGGCAATTAGAATCGAGATTAATAACAACAGTTTCATCTACGTTAACTTGAACGCGTTTATGTTTTTGGTTATTAACCTTATTAAGATCAGCTAAGAATTATTCATTTGCAAAATCATCATCATCAAGAGTTTGATTAGAATCAAGACAATTAATGTAAGGCACAATAAGATACTCAAAATATTCGTTTATTTTATTATTTAAAAAAGTAGAGTTGAGAACCTCATCGGAGGAGGTCTCAATTATATTATGATCAAAACATGGAGTGACAAAAAAAAATGAGGAAATGGGATGAACATCAGAGTTGGGTTGCATTTCAGGGGTTGGAACTAGTATAGCATTCCAGTTAAGGAGAGGTACATCAGCAGCTTTGATCAGGTGGGATGGATCCAATAATGTAGCACTTAAGTAGACCATATAGAGTGTCAGCCCCAGTGACTACAAATTGAACGAATCCTTGGAGTCACTTCCCTCGAAATCTTTGGTAGCAGCTATAGTCTTCTCCATGAGTGGTATTACACGATCCTAGGAACTTTCGGTCAATGAGTAGCTGTCTTGAAAATAGATCTCCATTCCTGGTTTCATTTTTTGTCCATATGATCATACCATAGATCGAGAAAGCCACAAAAGGGAAATGTTCACCCTCTTTAATGAATCTTCCATTCAAGGAATCCCCTGAGATAGTTTTGGCACTTTCGAGCCTTCTCTTCAACCGAGGTTGGTGGAGCCTTTTGAGTTCCTCTGATGATGGTCGATAACCCAGGACACAATGAGGAAAGGCCTTCTTTAACACTATAGGTTAAAGTATTCCCTGTTGTTGTCTTCCCATCCCCAGTCCAAGAATTAAGTGTATATTTTTTAACATCTATATCACATTGACATTATCGTGAGGGTCGCACTCTGGAAAGACTCTATCTTTAAAATCATCCCCTGCCAGGAGCGATTGCGGTTCAAATCGAAAACCTGATAGAAGCATATCATTTGCCCTATGTTGTATTTCTTATACCAAATTACTAATACTTTTATTCTCAGTGTTATCATCGTCACCCAAGATGGTGATGACCTGCCCATTGGCGAAGAACTTCAGTTTCTGATGGACGGAGGAAAACACACCCTTGATACTATGGAGCCATGGTCGTTTAACCAACAAGTTGAAATAAGTTGGGATATTAATGACTTGGAATTCTGTAATGGGATTTATAGGGCCATCTCCTATTGTAAGCTTTATGGATTCCATCACTTCTAGATGAGTATTATAATAAGCAGGCACCGTAACAAGGTTGGAGCAAGTTCGCTCACTTTTAGTCCCAAATAATTGAGGGTTCTCAATGGGTAAACATTAAGAACTGATCCATTATCGATAAGCGAAAGTGGGATGATCTTTATCATGACTTCAACAGAGATATTAAGAGAATAATTATGATTTTGACCAAACTTAGGGATTTTTTCTTTGAAGAAGGAGAGAATTTTAGTGGAGGTAAGAGATCTGACCAGATTCACTACTTCTTCTGGTATGGTGGAAGGAGGGACGATGGGCCCAGTAAATAGTTTAATCAAGGCATATCAGTGCATCTGGGAATGCATAAAGAGTCCCCACAGAATGATGTTAGCTTGGGTTTTCTTCAACTGATAGAGGATATTTCTCTCCTCGAGGGTCATTTCCAATATAGGAAGTTTCTCAACAACTTTTCCCTTGTCGATCGCTGATGATTGTAGGCTCAAAACCTGACAATGCCTTCCTGATCTAGTCATATAGTTCACAGAAGAGGGGAAAAATAGAAACCCCATTTCCTCATCAATATCAGGTCGTTCGGCCACCTTGTTAATTTCTCTTAATAACTCTTCAAATAATATCATTCCACATATGCTGACTATTGGGCTAGTCTTTTCTAGGGTTTTCTCTTCATCTGAACTATCGAATTTGTCTCCTCATCCGATGGCAACGACATCATCCTTCCATGAGAAGTCAATAAATTCCATAACCTCAACGACCTTTTCATATAGATTCTCTCACTCAATAGGGAGATAGAGAAGCAAATGGACCAGGCGCCCTTATAGTTTCAAAGCATCAAGTAGCTCGGATATACTACAAATTTCACCTATCTGTCAGAATAAGTTCGCCATAATCTGGACCACATCATCTAAGCTTACTTCATAGGCACCACCCAATTATCTGTGTCTTAAGACCATTTTTGAGCTTCCAAGAACAGTGTACTGAATCTCTTGCAGTTAGTGGTCTTCTCTAAGGGCAATTTCAACCTGAACTCTAGAAGCTTGTTCAATACTGCTGATAATTCCATATTTTTCCCTCTGAAACGGGTACAAACCGTAATGCATGCTTTTGTAAGGAGTGACAGGTCCTGATTAGCGAAACAGGTAGGATGTAGGAGAAAATATGGGCAAACTTTAAAGGGTTTAGGGGAATATATGGGCATGATGGGAAATTTACTAGTTACAATCTGGGTAGATGGATCAAATTCTAGGTCTTCATCTAGGAAGATAGCATTTTCATGATTTGGGAGTGGATTACGGGTAGTGTTTGGTTTAGGATTGGCTGATGGGTGATGATAGCCTAGTCAATCATACCTGGGATTACATTTCGAAGGTGAAAACACTGATCATTCATGTGATCGACGTTTTGGTGAAAACCGCAATAGGCTTCAGGTTTGAAATTTTTAGGAAGTGGGTTTGGTAATAGATGAGGGTACAATGGCTTGATAAGGTTTCAGCTTAAAAGGGCTTGATAAACTTTGGAGAGGGGGGCATAAAGCTCAGTATATTCCTTTTTCACTGGGTTAGAGAGACTTTCTGGTGCCCATAAAGTGGCAGGCTGAGAGATGTTATTGATGGTTGAAACTGTGGTATTGGTGGGCTTCCCAAACTTTCTTGGAGTGAAATGTCCGGATACTTTCTTTGGCTTAACTTTTGTTTTGGCAAGACTTTCTTCAATCTCCTCTCCTGCTTCCCGGAGGGCTTGAAAATGGGGGTAGTATTGTCCTACCATCAATGCTCAGACATGGGGTAGGAAGTTATTCTTTACAATACTGACTTTCTCCTCTTCGAAAGACCGATTGGTCATAGTGGTCGCTTTCTCTCTCCACCTTGCTATGAAGTTACTGCCAGATTCCCCAGGATTCTATTTGAGAAGTTCTAAATCATGGAAGGTAACCTCCAACTCTTCATTATACTTATACTGTGACATAAATTAATGAAAAAATCCTCCCAACTGCGAATCCTGGACTCCTCGAGAGATAAGAACCAGTAAAGTGCACTTTCCTTCAACATCTGTTGGAATATCTAGGCCATTATTTCCTCGGAGGCACCTAATAGAGTCATGGCTTGGTGGTAACTTTGGAGATGGACAACTAGGGGTACATAACCTTTAAACTTCTTAATGTTGGCATCTTGAACTTTTTTGACACCCTTGCTTTAGAATAGGGAGATATATAGGTGTAATCCATATAGTTATCGGAGATTCGGACTTGGTCAAACTTCTTGGTCAACATCTTAAGGCCTTCCTTGACTTTGTTCAATTCTTCTTCCTTCGGATCAACGGTCATGAGTAGGTTATCCCCTGGCTGGGCAAGATTCGACAGAGGGAGCTGAATTGGAGGTGGCCCATTAGCAGGAGGGGAACGTGGAGCATGCTGATATTCTTTAGGGACTTAAATAGGCTCAGGTGAGGCCGGACCCATATCGCGAGGGAGGAGGACCTCGGGCTCTTTGAGAATAGGGACTCGGTTTTGCTACATCTCATGAACCTCGATTTAAAGGTTGTTAATTTTGGCAGTGAGTTGGGTTAGAACCATCATCAAATCCGTATACACATCCGGTACTTGGTCGGCGTTCTCCATGAAAAGTGAGTGATGGTGGATTCTGAACTCGGAGGAAGTAGCAAGGGAACTGACGTAACCTCGGGGCGGTTCAACAAAAGACCAGAGCCAATAGGGAACTAGGCTAAGGGTCGGGTATACAATCAACCTAAGAAGGAGAAAGATTCGAATTTATATTTGGAATAGAAGGAAAGTCTTTTATTGTAGGAAGAAAATGTTTTTGACATTTTTGGAAAAGATGAGGATAAAATGTTTTTTGGGTAAAAGGGAGGAAAAATGCTTTTGACGTTTATGATAAAAGGAAGGAATTTTTTTCTGGTATTTTTACAAAAGAAGGGGAAAATGTTTTTAACAGTATTGGTTAAGAAAGAGGAAAAATGAGATAAATGGTCTCATCATGATTATTATTATTATTATTATTATTATTATTATTATTATTATTATTATTATTATTACTATTATTATTATTATTATTATTTATTATTATTATTATTATTATTATTATTATGTTCTCACTTGTATTAGGTTTACCTAAATCCAAAAAGAAATGTCGGATGGGGCCCATGCCTAGGGCAATTGGATTGGAAAAGTATGTAAAACACGGTTTGACTTGTTACCAGATTCATGGACAGGTCCCATTTAAAAAATGAAATCGCGCAAAAATTTGGGCGTATGCCGACCCACCATTTCGGCAGAGTTTTGGGTAGTTACCAACAAACTAAAAATGAGTGCCCTAGGTTTGGCGCTTATATGAGTTTATGCAGTTGTTGGGTTATTTATAAGGGTTCCCCCATTTGACATAACTTCCACGATATACATTTTTCTTTTGAGGGCAATCGGTACGTGTGTACAAGCCATTTGATATACCTGAGTATACGTGAATTGCCTCACTATATACCTCGTGGGGACAGTACATGTGAGAGTAAATTCGATATACTCGACGTACGTGAATGAGTTCCTTACGATATACCTCTCGTCGTGACTTCGATCAAGCGGTACCATACGGGGGAAACCGTTCAATATACGTTGAAGGTACTTGGTCAATGGAAGGTGAGAGTCATATTGCTTAGGCTAACTGCGACCTGCCGGATCAACACCCATCACAAAGTGACTCCCGAGTTACGGGACAAAATTTGGTTAACAGCCATGCTCTTTTGTGTTATAATGTGCAAAATACATGATTCTTGATTTGTATATTATGGAGAGAGTATTTTATGATGAACATCATACGAGCGGGGGGGGGGGGGGAGTGTACAAGTATAAAAAGTAAATCTAACATGGAGCATGAAGATTACACTAAGCATGGATATGTGAGGATGAGTGATGTGTGACTATCTATGAGTGAGTGTGTGGTAGTGAACCTAAGAATGGATTAACTGCAAGTGGTGTGTGACAAGTGTGAGTGGGCATGTATATGTACAAGTGTGAAAAGTGAATGGGTGTGTTAGTGACACCTAAGCATGGATATTCTAAGTGGTGTGTGCAATATGTGGATATAAGTGATCATATGTGAAGTAGTGTGAAGTGTACATGGAGAGTACCTACAAGTGTGTGAGTGAGGAGTGAGTGAGATGTGATATATGCATGGTGTAGATATATGCAAGAAATAATAAAGGAGAAAAAGGGAACATATAGGTAGGTGTATATGCACACAAGCAGAAACAATAACACCCATGAAAACATAGTCTACCCTCTTAAGTTATTCCCCGGTGGAGTTGACACTGTGGCCATCCCGATATCTCCCTTCCTCGGTTGAGAGGGGGGGGGGGAGGGGAGGAGAAGGTCTCGTGCCCACTTTATCTAAGAGCGCTTCGGTCATCGTCGTCGGTGTGGGGTGAATGTAAAGAGATGGAGTCGCCAGCCTATTTTGAAAAAAATAAGCAAAAGAATATGTCGCCGCCTCGAGAGAGGGGAATTAAAGACAAACTGATTCTTATGAAACCAATAGTTCAAAGGTTAGAGGCTAAGTTACGAATGGGAAGTTGTAAGGAACCCATCACGTCCTTTCGATCTCTCAAGGGCTTGTGTTACTGTTTTACTTCATTTCTCCGTGAAGTGTATGTGTGTGTATATATAAATGGAGATCAAAATCCCCCCACTCATATGATGGAAAAGATAGAGTGAGGTCATCCAAAGGAATGTTCCTTAAAATAATATCTAGAAGATACGATGTATGTGTTTATTGAGATATTGATCGTTATAATGAAACAATAATATATGTTGGATAAAACTCCAATAAGGATCACAAATATATTACACATTAAAATATTGTATAGATGAAAAGGAGACAAATGTGAAAATTAGAAAATTGGAGAAATTGGACTCGAGTCTCGGGTTTTAGCCGGAGACGCCTATGTATCCTATAAAGGCATCAAAGTCCCCGTAGTTCACATGCGACATAAGGGTGGGTTTTATCCCATAGATTCGAATGGGAATTTATTATATGTGTATGTGTAGAAAATGTATTTTTAGTTTTTGGAGATTGTGGTGGATAATCCCATTGGAATTTATAAGTGTAACCCTCTTTTTCTATGTTTGGTTTTTTTTATAGAAAATAAAGTATGCGCAATATAACTAATAAAGGATGAGATATTAATGTGTGTGACCTAAAGTAAAAACTAGATTAAGAATTTTGTGACACCTCGGCTAATAAATACCGGGTAGCTACTCTTTTATTTAAATTAATACAAAATGTCAAGTTGGTTCAGTTCATAGCATCACTGTTGAAAATATTTAAATTAATTACTAACCACCTAAGATTTAAAATAGTGAAGTGCCAAATTTTATTATTTAAATTAACCAACAACTAAACCATTTAAATCATCATCCAAGAATCACATGAACTATCTCATAAAGTAATCAAGAGAATAAAATAACTGATGTCTGGAGCAACCACTCCAATAAAGTAGCAGTAATGAAAATAAACCAAATACAAAAGTCTAAATGAATAAAATCCCAAGACTAAAATAAATGAATGTCTTAAAACTATTGTCACTAAATGAAGTGGGAAATAAGCCCTAACTGGAATAAATAGCCCTCAAAAGAAGCAAGGATATATTTTGAGGCATCTAGTAATGAGATCCTGTAACTTCCACAGCAGCTACAACACGTCAAAGGAATGAAACTCCTAAACTTTGCATCCCTGTGGGTGGGCACCGAAAAAATATTTTACAAGAAAAATAGATTTGGAAGCAAACGGGTCAGAGCCCGAGGTGAAAACAGTTTAAAAATATAGCAAGTGTTTAATTACATTAAACAGTAAATATTATATACATGTTAGTTACGTGCTCTCACATGATTTCCTCCCCCCTCAACTAATGTGCACGCCTAACGTATATCCTTAACCCATCCTAGTTATACCGCTAACTAACTAGTCTGTACCACTTCATGTCTTCACATTATAGTATAGGGGTTTATTCGTATCATCCTACTATATTCTACGTATAACTCACCTTTACATTAATCAGATTATTACATCAATTACGATATGGATTCTCACATTTTTAATCCCATTCAATTATCTCAATTATTCGCATTCACAATTTAACAGTGAGCCAGTTACAAGTACAAGTATATCATTCCCAGCATATATATACAAGTATAGCACCCCTGGGCTAATCTGCGGTGCACGCATACTCTGCTATCAAATCTCGGTACATCACGTACATAAGGACTACGTGTTCCGAATCGCTCAGGAACCGTTTCAATAAACAAAATCACACATATTAGAGACGAACATAGTTCACATACCCATGGGTCACGCACATACCTACGCTCCTATGGTCAGCTGACTTATTAACTCACAAATAAGTCATTCACAACCCTATGTCCTTAAGGTACCAATCTAAATCTCCCCGTAGGCACACAAAGATCAGATGGCCCTTTTTCGAAAGCCAACCTCTCGTGATAGCAAGTATGGTAGGTATGTCATACACACTATATTCCACATACTAAGAATTCACACAACTTAGGTAATTATCACATTATTAAAGGTATATTTTTATCCCTATACCATCAGTCTTACTCGTACACTATTATCATCTTAACTCATACATAATATGTTTTGTCAATAAATCTCACGTCGTATAGTTTCGAGTACTTAAACCTATCCCGAAAAGGTTACAAAGTCTCCCACGTATCCTAAATTTCAAATCAGTACTTCGAGGTCCATATTTCTGTCCCTAATCTCAACTTATCACTCATCTGAATTTAAGTCATTCTCTCGCAACTTATAATAGTAAATTACTCGTCAGACACTCGTAAGTTCAACACTACATTCCAAAACAATTCTAATATGTTTCGGACTTCAATTACACCCCTACAGGTCTCTCTAAAGTCTTAATGTATTCACATAGTCCCCACCTACAACTTTCAATGGTCGGAATCTCTTAAATCCAAAAAGGAAAAAAATATCACAGTTTCTGGTGAGGTCGATCGATCGACTCAAGAATGTGGATCAATCGAACCCAGTCGACCGATCGACCTATGAATGTCGATCGATCGATCGAGCAGGTGCAGGTCTTGATTTTCTGCATTTTCAACCCTAGATTTTCCCCAAATTCCCATTATACGATGATAAATTCTGAAGTAAAAATGTTGGGCGATCTAAAAACCTAAATACATGATTCTTAACGTTCCATAATTCTTAAATCATTAATAATCACACTTTTCTTAGATCAAATCATCTAGTTGCCCTTAAAACCCTATTTTTCTATTTTCTCCAAGAATCATTATTTTTTTTTATCAAAGAGGGACGGTACCCCCACACATGTTATTAATATAATAAGGAGAAAAAGCCTCTCCGAAGCTTACAAACCCAAGCAAATTTAAATCTAGAGGTTGGGTCCAATACTCTAGATAGAAAGCAATAAATATGGGATTTTATAATAACCCCATTACATAAAGAGAACTTGAAAGAAATTTGGAGATTTATCTTATCCCCATTTACAACTTTAAAATTCTATGCCTTATTTGAGGAGTATGCAGACTATCCATCTTAAGTAAACCTTGAACCAACCTCGGGAGAGAGGTATGATCCCAATATAAAAAGCTCGTGTTGAAAAGAGAAGCCCTTGAAGCTAAATGGTCAGCGACTGAGTTTGATTGTCTCCATATATGATTGTAAGTCACTTCATCAGAGCATTGGAAGTCTTGAAGAATCTTTCTAGCTTGCCAAGGAGGTTTAGCTTTTTTCAATATCACATCTATTAATAGCTTGCAATCAGATTCCACTATCACTTTTTGAATATTTAATTGAGAAACCAATTTCATACCTTCAACCAAGGCCAAACTTTCTGCAAAGAAAGATGATTGAACTCCTATAGATCTTTCAAACCCAACAATGAAGTTCCCTTGCGAATCTCTAATCACCCCTCCAATACCACTATTACCCGGATTACCTTTAGAGGCGCCATCAATATTTAATTTAAAAACACCGCTAGGGGGATTAGACCAAACGCATTTTATAAGCTAAACAACTTTAGGACTTATTTGAACTTGAAATTGGTTTATGATATGAAGATCTAAAGAGTTAGGAAGATCATAGATATTTAGATTTTGGAGAACGGAAGAAGCTAAATAAATTATTTGATTGATTATAAAATTATCAGAAGACTTAGAGTTTTCAAAAACCAATCTATTTCTAGCTTTCCATAATTCCCAAAATAGAATTTTAGGAATTATGGCATAAAGAATTTTTAGAAAATCTTCGTTATTTTTAGTCATCCACCAAGATAAAATCATAGCCCTACAAGAAGTATTTTTAGGAATAACATTAAAAAGGTGACAAAAATATTTCCAAACTTTTTTAGCTAGATTACAATCTAGCAACACATGATTATCGCTATCATCATTAGCTAAACATTCCCTGCAAACCGGAGCAAGTCTTATACCATTTTTTTGGATTTCAGTCTCAAAAGGCACAAAATTATTCAATAACTTCCAAATGAAATTAGAAATTTTTATGGGACATTCTATAGACCAATTTATTTTCCAAGTGAGAGAAATAGGATTATTTTTCCTACATATTTGAAAAGCTTCTTTCAAAGAGAACTCACCAGAGTATGAAGGAATCCATATTTGATTTTCAAAATCAATATGATCATCCGCTATGCTAGAAATAGATTTAATTCTTCTAATAGTGGGGGAGCCTGACTTCAAAACCATAATATCCTGATATTTATTTCTCATAAAAGAAGCCCAAATACCTCTATCAAATAAAAACTTCCAATACAATTTCATGCTAGAAGCATTAATGATATCTTCCATTCTTCTAAAATTTAATCCTCCTTCTTCAAACGGAAAACACATGTCATACCATTTAGACCATTGGTAAGGTTTATCTTTTTTAACACCACCCCAATAAAATTTAGAAAATATATTGTGCAATCTTTTAATAATAGTTTTAGGGGGGCAAATAACAGAAATGATGTGAATAGGGATAGATAAAAGAACACTTCTAATTAAAGTAGCCCTACCAGCTTGGGAAATTAACTTGGATGACCAAGAATTAAGCTTCTCTCTAATAGAATTCATTAGATCAGAAAATTGGGACAGCTTAATTCTACCTTTATTAATGTTGCAACCTAAATACTTCATGGGCAATGTTTTGATAGATAAACCAGAAATGGTTCCCATCTTCGTTCCAATAGACGGAGAGAGATTTTTATAAATATAAATAAAGATTTTAGATATGTTTATAGACTGACCAGAGGTATTTTCATAGGTTTTAAGCAATTTAGAAATAGCGAGCAAACTTTTCTTATTCCCATTAGCAAAGATTATAATATCATCAGCATAAGACAAGTGGGAAATCAGATTACAATTTCTAGGATGGGAAAAAGGAATGGCTTTACCATTCTTGAACAAATTATCAATATTCCTACTTAAACATTCAGCAGCTATAATGAACAAGCTAGGAGACAGGGGGTCTCCTTGCCTAAGCCCTCTAAAAGATTGAAAAAATCCTTTACTTTGCCCATTAATGGAAACAGAAAACCAATTATTAGAAATTAACCTCCAAATCATGTCAATAAACATTTCATTAAAACCAAATTTCCTCAAAACTTGACATAGGAAAGGCCAATACACTTTATCATAAGCCTTTTCCATATCTAATTTAATAATAACATTATGACCGCGAACGTTTTTTCCTATAGTTTGAGATAACTCATGTGCAAGAAGAATGTTATCATTGATACTTCTCCCTTTAACAAAACCAGATTGGTTAGGGGATATAATAGTAGGAAGAATCAAGGCTACTCTGTCATTAAGAATCTTAGATATAATTTTATTAGAGAAGTTACATAGACTTATAGGTCTAAATTGAGAGCAATTTATAGGAATATCCACTTTGGGTATAAGAGCAATATTCGTAGCTGACCAACTTTTAGGAATTTCAGCTCCAGCAAAAAAAGAGTGAATGGCCTTTATAAGATCATGCTTTATGATATCCCAATATTTATGATAAAATTCTCCCCCATAACCATCAGGGCCAGGAGCACTGGCAATATTCATATTATTTATAGCTCTAAGAATTTCTTCTTCAGATGGGAAAGCCGAAAGGTTTTTATTATCCTCTTCAGAAATAGCTTTATCAATAACATTAAGGAAATTATTGTTAATAGTGATAAGATCAGATTTCCAGATATTTTGAAAGTGGGATACAAACACTCTATCAATGTCCTCTTGTTTATCAATCCAATTGTTATGGGAGTCGTTAATCTTAGTAATGTTCAATCTTCTATGACTGATCTTAACAGAAGCATGAAAAAGTTTTGTATTCAGATCCCCTTGTTTAAGCCATTTTTTGTTACTTTTTTGGAACCAAAAGCTTTCCTCCCTTTGTAAAGCGATATTCAAATTAGCTCTAGTTTTAAATAACTCAGTTCTAGAAGATGAAGAAGGATTTTGCTCAAAAGCCTGCTCCTTAATCAAAACTTCATCTTCTAGATCACTGACAGATTGAAACACATTTTTAAAAACTTCTTTATTCCAAATTTTAAGTTTCTCTTTAAGCATTTTAAGTTTAATGGAGAAAAGTTTCATCGGAGGGGCATTAACCTCACAGTTCCAAGAATTCTGAATAATATCTTTCACATTAGATTGAATACACCACATAGATAAGAACTTGAAAGGTTTAGGCAGAACATCAAGCCTGTTTTTTATAGACAGAAGCAGAGAGCAATGATCAGAACAAGCCTTATGTAAATGAGAGATAGTAGTAGATGGAAACTTATAAAGCCAATTCATATTAACCAAACCTCTATCTAATCTACAAAATATAGTACCATGGATACGATTATTGGACCAGGTAAAACGAGATCCAGTGTACCCAAGATCAGACAAAGAAAACGAAGTTATCATGTCATTAAAATCCTCCATAGAATGAAAATCTATATCAGATCCACCTAGTTTTTCTTCCTGTTTCGAGACAACGTTAAAATCGCCAATTATGAGCCAAGGCATATCAGAATTTTGAGAAGTTAACTGACAAATATCAGTCCATAAGCTTTTTCTTTCCATCGCAGTGCATTTGGCATATATTAAGACCAAAAATATAGAGGAATTCAAGTAATCAAAGTCAATTTTAAGACAGAGTAATTGATATGTATTATAGATTATGCTAACTTTTAATTCAGTTTTCCAAAAGAACCAAATTTTATTAGATATATTAGATGCACTATAAGGGAATTTCCACTTAAGTTTATATTTAGTTATATTTTCCAAACCTACTTTAGGCTCTAATAGGGCAATAGCAGGGAGTTTGTATTTCATAATAAGATTTTTCAATCTTCTATTAGTTGCTTTATTGGCAACACCCCTAATATTCCAGCACAAGAAATTCAGCATTTAGACAGAAGAGTTAAAGTTTGAGGAAGAGAACTTACCTGATTGTCTGGTTATTCTTATGAATAGAGGATCAAAAGGAGCTTGCTTAGTAGAATTACCTTGCTTTGATATCTTGGAATTGGCTTTGGTTATAACTGGGGCTTTCTTAGTTTTTTTCCTTTTCTTCTTTGTCTTTCTGAATCCCATTCCATTTGACATCAAACCATTTAGCAAACCTCAGTAACTCCTCAATTTTAGGAGACTTTTTTAAAGAAACTTCAGAGTCAGATACATTATCTTTCATGGCTGCTGGATGTTTCACTGCTGGAGGTAATATAGAAGCTTTTGGAGATAGGTTTATTTGGTTAACAATGTAAGTCTCTTCAGAATTCAAATTTTGAGAACGCAGCAGCACCTCCTGGTCTCTTTTTTCACCTTTTTTTGAGTAGATGGTTTGATACTCTAGGTTCTCCTCTTCTGGAATCGAAATGTTGTCGTCTTCTAAGACATCAAATCTATTAGTTAATCTTGCAAGCTGAGTACCTTCAAATCTTGAATCAGGAATTTTAGGATCCACCTTGTCTGTTATTCCCGGACTGTAGACAGCTATTTGATTTTCTGTTGTATCCAAATGAGGCTCTTCATCAGTTGGTATCATAGTAACATTTTCTTTGGGCACTTCTTGAATTTCCTCACGCTTGGATTGATTTTTTGGCATATCTTTCTTGGGCTTTAATTGAGGGAATTTGATCATACATTTGCTTTCTGAGTGCCCTTGTTTTTTACAGAAATCGCAGAAAGAAGGAAAATTTGCATATACTATATTTTGCCAGAATCCAGAACTGCCACTACCAATCCAAATTCTATTAATTCTTTCTCTCAAAATATTAATTTCAACACAAATTCGAGCCAAGCTAGGTCTGGATATAGAGGCTGTAGATGCATCTAACTTCAGAGGTTTTCCCACGAGTTGGGCAATAGAGTAAAAAGCTGATTTCGCATAAAAATGTAGGGGAAGTTTGGGGAGATTAATCCACACTGGAACTATAGGGCTTTCTTCATCTAGTTTGAAATCAGTTGTCCACTTGAAAGTTCGCATAGGGAATTTCCCAATGTACCAGATATCTCTTAGCGAAATTCTAACATAGTCTTCCTCACTATTTAATCTAATCAGAATATGCTTTGAGTCAAGAAGCCCAATCAAAAATGCATATTTCAAGGAAAATGTTTGGAATATTTTCCGAATATAATCAATTGGAGGTCTTCCATGAGAGAATTTCCCCACAATTGAATGTTTAAAAAGTTCAGCTAGGGCTTCAATGTCTTCTTGAGAGAACATGACAGCTGGCTCTCCCTTAAACATTGATGGACTCTTCAATGGCAGATCTTTAGGTTGTTGGTTCATGAGGATACTCGCGAACGATTTGGTCCATGTATCAGGTGGCTTAGGAGGAATCAGTTGATCAGAAGCGGGCATTGTCATTGATACGAAAGAGGAGAAAGAGAATTCTCCTTAGTTTCTTGGAGGGTTCTTGAAGAGAGGGCTCATCAACTTTCTAATTACTCCCAAGAATCATTATACAACTCCTTATAAATTCATAATTAGCTATGCATGGATTACAATTTCTTTAATGAGATGTTTCCAGAATTGAATCTACATATAAATCCTACCCATATTAAGGTTTTTGTCTCCAATTTCATGTGTTTCAATATTTTCATGGTTATTATCAAATCCTAAACTATCACGGATAAATTATTTGCTGAATCTTAATGAATTAAATCACTTGCCTAGAAAATTCAATGTTCTGATCCTTTGGAGCAGATGGTATGGAAGGTATCTCCTCTTTCTGATCTAACCGGTGGTGGTGGTGGTGGTGGTGGTGGTGTAATGGCCTCTAAGGGTGGTTTTTCTCCTTTGGGAACTTCAATCTCTATTCTCTAATTTCCGTTGGTGACTTTTGATTGTGAAAACCCTAGGAGTCCCAAGATTTGGCTGATAAACTAAGTCTAAAATTCATGGCTTAATATTCCTTAAAAATCAAAATGACTAAAATACCCTCTTGGGTTGTCGATTAGGCCTAAAAATTCTTCGGGACCCAAACTAAACCATCGGCTAGTGTTTTCTGACTATTTCGACCCTTCCGGACACGTTGGCGCTCTCAAATGGCCATAAGGATGATATAAATATAATTTACTTTTAAATTAATTTATATTGATTCCTGACGCGACTGACACGCTCGTCCCAACTTAATTTTCGAATTGCCGTATTTATAACTCGCGACAATATTAATAAATTCAACAATCATATATTACCATATTCACTCAGTAATATTCAACATTATTATCATAATCCAATACCAACTCTCGCTTCGCTAGTATTTAAATCCGGATTAATTTCCAAATAAATATCCCATTTAATTTAATTAATCCCATTAAATAAAATCAATAAAATTACAGGGATTACAAATTTATGTAACTAATGCAAAAATAAAGAAATTAAAGAGAGAGAGGAGGATTTTTGGACCTTGTTTGGAGAATTGAGGATTTATCTTGATCTTTAATGAGCTCCCTTGAATGTTGAGATGAATGTGAGATGAGAGAGAATGAGATTTTGCTAAATTGGGTATGAAAATTATGGGAATGAAAGATGGAAAGGAATTTCACACACGAAAACTTCGTGTATTGCACGAGAATGTTGCTGAAATCACTGATATTGATGGATCTGAAGTGTGCTTTGGGAGAGAGGTCATGCCCTCAATTTATAGGGTAAGGGGGTGTCGATCGAAATATTCATAGCCCTTCCAATCGGCATGTAACCCTAGACACACTGCTGATAGGCATGGAAATGGACCAACCAATCGGTAGTCTCGTGCAAATATTTTTGAAAAAATGGTCGTAGAATGAAATCCGTAAATCCAAATTGTGCACGAGGCATACCATTAAAAAGATCAGTCAGAGACCTTCAAGAGTCCTTTGGGCCGCTCCCAGATACGGGAGATGGCTTTGGGTCAAACAGGGCTCGGGAGCACTCGTCAATCCTTTGGACTGGAGATCATCGGACGATAATGGATCGTTCGTCCAAACTATAAGTTAAAATTTTGCACGAGGTAGACCATTGGAACGCTTATGCGAGGTACTTCAACATTCTAAAGAGCTTTGCTCAGTTTGAAGGGTTGACTTTGGTCAATCGGGGCTCGAAAGTACCCGGTGACCTTTCAGAGTAAAACGGGTCGTTCGTCCGTATCGTAAGGCCGATTCACACATGGGGCGAACCATTGAAAAGGGTATTCAATGCCCTTCGAAGATTTATTCTGTATCATTTGAGCTGAAGAGTTGACTTTGATCAAACGGAGCTCGGGATCTCATGATAAAATGGATCGTTCGTTCGAACGATTATGTTGTTTTGTGCACGAGGTGGACTGTTGGAATGGGGTATTAGTGCCCTTTGAAGATTAAAAGATCTTTCACTCTAACAATAAAGTTGATTGGGGTCAAATTAGGGCCCGAGAGCACCTTGTGGCTTTCAGATCGATTTTTGGTGGTAAAATGGTTCGTTCATCCGAACGGTTATGTCGATCCGTGAACGGGGCGGACCTTTGGAAAGGGGATTCAGGGCCCTTGGAAGATTCAATGAGCTTTCTCTGTGACAATAGAGTTGATCAGAGTCAAACGGGGCTCGAGATCTGCCATTGGCCTCTAGATCGGTACTCAAAGTAAGTTTGTAGTTAAAGGCGGTGGTGTTAGGGACCTAAGGAGAGACTTAGGGAGTTCTAGAATTTGGTGTCTACAAAAGGTAATAAATTAAGTGGTAATATATGCCCAAAAAATGGACAAAGAGACAAGAACAAGTTCCCTTTCCATCGGTATAACTATCAAAAGAGAATGTTCAACTAAATTGCCTAGTTTAAAATAATTAGTAATGGGAAGGGGGGGAACACAATAAATCTATTCCATGTGGCCTTGTGGAATGTAATAAACTTGTTCCCCTTTACGAGGATCAATGATAAGCAATCCAGCACAGGCATGCCATAGTTCCTTGTACAAAGAACCATATAAGGCTCCTCTAATGTAAAATCATGATATATTAAAATTAAGAAATGAGAGAAACTAACAAGTCATTAGAATAAATCGAAATTGAAAAGTTTAGATATGAATGGGGACTGAAGAGTCCTTAAACCAAAATGGCCATGCAAAAGATCTTATGGTAGAGCTAGGACATCAAGCCCCTTGAATGACGCATCTTAAAACACATGCACATATTGCCCGTCCATTAGTACTTAGTCAAGACCTTCAGGCACAAAATCAGAACTGCAAAACCACTTTTATGATCATAGTTACTAAATGGATGAGTACAAACACGGTTCAACAACATATCACAAGGACTATTTGTTTGCCAGGAAATGGCTCGTAAAACAAATTATAAACATATATATGGGACCAAGACTAACAACATAATGCAGATTAAACCAAACATTTAAAAAAACTAAATTAAAATGGTAATTTTGACTTTACACCCACATTTTACAATTCAATTGTAAAGATAAAAATTAAAATTACAAGAACTAGCGAAGTGTCGCTAAAACCTCGAGTGCAAGTGTAACTCAGATAACAAAAAGACGCGGGAGATGGAAGGGGGTGTAATTTAATTATTTTTTTTATTTGTTTGGATAGTCCAAAACTGAACCAAGAATTGGGGTATCCCAAATTAAAATAAGAAAAATTCCTGAAGAAATTCCTAAGTATTAGAGTTAATTAATCAAAGTTGAGAGAAAATAATAGACAATAAGCAATACCCACCAATTAGTCATCATAAAAAATAAAAAATAAAAAATAAATGATGATAGCATTTCCATGTAAGTAATGAGCTCAAACCTGGGTGAGGTCCTTTAGGAAAATGGTTTGCCACAACGTGTGCCATGACAATATCTCCCAAATTTAGTAACAAACCCCAATTTGGGTACAAACCCAAGTAATAGATTTATATGGGGGAAATGGGTTATGAGACAACTATATAAAGCTCCCTGATCAGTTAAGCTTGTTACTTTTTAGCCTTAAAGGCAACAAAAAAGCTTGAATTTTTTTTAGGGGGAAACTTTAACGTCTATGTCCAAAAACACAAATGAACCAAAAATCATGAACCCCCTTCTCTCTCGTTAACCTTAAATTTAGGGATAAATTAGTTTGCACAGTGAAAAAAAATCACATGTTCGTCACACCTCCAAAAACAAAACAAATAACTTTCCAAAAAAAATAAATTTCCAAACATATAGACACAAATGATTAAAAATAAAAGGCTTACCTATGATTTCACAACGATTTGGCATAAATAAAAACAATTAGGGTTAGGAAGGTAGAAAGAGTAAAGATAGAGATAGATATCGGTAATGGTCTTTGCCTGGTGGAAGCCGATGCGATCTGTACAAATTTTACAAAATATAATATACACGTACATCCATCGGTGGCAGCACCGCCAAGTAGAGGGGTTGTGGGTGAAAGATGGAGGGGAAGAGGCAGATGGAGTGGTTTAAAGGTTTGGGAATTGGGGGGAATAAATCCCGCTGGACTTTCTCTATGATTTTTTAGTTTTTTCTTCCTTTTAATGATATATTTCAACAATTAATGATATATTCCAATAGTTATACTTGATTTGTAACAGTTTTTAACCATTAAAAATTTTCAATGGATAAAATTCGTTACAAAATAAGTCTTTTGGTGTAGTGAAGAGTAAAATAGTAAATCACAACATGGTGTTGTATGAGGAAAATCCACAACGGGAATAACCTTGGACGACCCAGCAATACAAGTGCACTATGATATAGGAAATTTTACAAGAACGACTTAGACTTACTCACAAACTCGACGCCTTCAAGCCTTG
This sequence comes from Sambucus nigra, assembly GCA_949130495.1. NCBI lineage: Eukaryota > Viridiplantae > Streptophyta > Magnoliopsida > Dipsacales > Adoxaceae > Sambucus > Sambucus nigra. Next base: position 656,578,179 of record OX422213.1, on the reverse strand, counting down.
ACTGACACACCCCAACCTAGTTACTTATAATTAAGTTTGAAAGTTAAAGTGAGTCAAATCAAAATTAAATCAACCAACCCATAAATGCGATTCTTAATTCTAGAGTCATCAACGTAAATCCATAAAACTAAAAACTTTCCAGATTATTAAAGTACTTATTCTTAAACAAACTTGGCCGAAGGATAAGATGACTTAATTACATCATTTACATTTAAACAAAATCTTTGTTTTACCCATTCTTTGCTAACCCAACCCGACCTCCTAGATTTGGTAGTGAAATCACAATACCTGAAAAACATAAACATAGGAACTGTGAGCAAAATAGCTCAGTGAATGCCTCACTACTACACTATTGCATAAAAGTAAATGCAATAAATCATATCCATATAATAATATATAAACTTATCCATCCCATTCATAAAGAATGACCCAACTTTTGGAATCATGATCCACACGTTGTGTTTACAACACACAATTCTCTCCCATTCTTTGTCGAAAAGTAACCCATTGTTTGTAATAGACAACCCTCTCCCATTCCGGGTCAGGGAGTAACCTTCCACTTCGGTAAACCGAAATTAAAAATTTCATATTCATAATTTCATGATCATATCAATAATAATGTACATATACATCTTTCCAGTGAGTACACCCACCTTAGGTTCTCAACTATATGTTTTCATTTCCCTCGGGTGGAGATGAACTTGGGAGATTAGACCTTAAACCCGTCAATCCAATAAATCTAGTATTGAATTCAAATTATAAGTATCATATTAATATATTTATGTAACTTTCAATGATTATACAACTACAATATTGATCGAGTGGAAAAACCGAGCGTTTGGGTAATACGCTAGTCGTTGTTATCGGCTTCCAATCTCAATACAAAAAAAACCTAAACTTGTAACTACACTTCTTAAGGAGTATAGTGGCGAGTCTGGGTATCGAATCCACAGGGAATGGTTTATAGAATTTAATTGATTTATTACTTCTAAAGAAAAAATGAAAAAGATGATGATGGTTGACAAGGGGAAATAAGTTGGAACAAATTTATAAAACTAATTAAACTGAATGAGGAAATAGGTTAGAATACAATCCCCCAATCCCTAGTAATTACCCATTAGAATACTAGAATTGTAAATTATAAATTTGAATGAATCCAGTCTTTATAGATCCTAAGCATTACATATATGAGGTTCAAGCCCGCATCATATGAAATCAAAGATAAATATAAAGCGGTGCTAAATAATTACACGCACATCATATTCTTAAATATCCCAAGTACCTAGGGCAAGAGAGATTAAAAGATCTAGGATGATTGTGAACTTATCTTACACGATTCTTTCAAATTTAAATTTAAATTCTATTTCCTACGTAGATAAATTACATCGGGATGGGTTCATGCATCCCAACCCTTAAAAATTAGCTAAACATGATGAAAAAAAAAAGAAAACTCTAACAAACATTGTTAACAATTTGCAAAACAATTGAGAATTGAATGGAAAAATAAAATAGAGAATAGAAATTGATACTTGTATTTAGCAAGAGGAGAAAGAGATGAATTTGAATCCAGCAAAACTTCTTCTTCAAACTTACAACTAGGGTTTATGAAAACTTCTACCAAACAAAACTACAATCTAACTTTCTCTCTCTAATCCTACTCCTACCCTCTAGAATTTGATGCCCTCTCTCTAGAATTCAACTCCCCCTTTGAAAATGAGGTAGGGCTTGGTCTTTTATAGATCTCAAAAAGGACTTTTCCCATGCCTCTCCACGTTTTGACCTTTTAATATACCTAAATGAGACTCTTCCCATGCCTCTCCACGTTTTACAACTAATAAAAACGAATTAAACAAGAAATTTCAAGAGTTGTCTCTTCAGTTCTGAAAATGACTCTTCATTTCTGAAAATGACTCTTCATTATCTCGCAACTTCAAAACCTCGTAACTTCTTCACCGTATCTCGGATTGAGGTGCCGTTTTTTCCAGTATTCTTGTAATTTAGAGATCTTCAACTTTATAGTTGGCCCCACCTTCGGACTAAGCTTGAAAAATTACAAAAATACCCTTCAACTCTACATTTCTTGGTTTCTTTCACTGTTTTGAGTTCTCATTCGCACTAACTTGCATAAAATACCTGTAAAACACATGAGAAATACACAAAACACGAAATACTTGCCAAAAAAGGTTAGTAGCATAAATAAGAGACAAATCCAAGCTAAATACACTGCACGGGATCATAAAAATACTGAAATTAAGGGGATAAATGTGAAGAATATGTGCCTAATCACACCCCCTAACTTAGAACTTTGCGCGTCCCGAGCAATGTAAATGAAATTAGCCAAAATTCTACTCTTGAAAATTCTTTTATTAAAATAAAATTCCACTTTCGCAGGCAAGCGATTGCATTTAGCGTATGCAACAAGCCTTTAAACCCCTAGGTTACCCTAGTAGGACGAGTTTTGTCTCGTGAGGGTTTGCAGTGAATACACCCACAAAATTCTTTATTGACTCAAATAAATATCAAAATATTTAAAAATTGTACTATTTAAAATTTTCGAAAAATAATCACCATCAACTCATATTCAACTGTCTCAAACCATAGTGTGTGTGTGCAAAGCCAAAAATTAAACCTCAAACTTCCACTGATTGAGCATTACGTTACTTTCCGAAAATTCGTTTTGATTCAAATTCTTACGGATGCACTCACAAACGAATCGCTCGAATTGTGGTTATTTTCTCTCGGTATGCATGATATAAAGAGTAAATATAATGGACACAAATTCACGCATACAAAATTGAAAAGAAGGAAATTTATGGTGAAAAGATCTCATCATCGGAATACAGTTATTTGGAAACGGGAACATCACCTCTAATTCACACCATTTAATCTCTCATATTATCTTTTCATGTCTTAGCTCTCCACGCGGTAACCAATTTCGCCAATCGGACTCGGTTAGGACTTTTTTGGGGTTAAAATGTGTAAAGGGTAAAAATGGGAATGGATGGAATGTTCGGAATTGGAAAATGTCTTTATGATGTCCATTAGTGCTTTATCGGTGTCTCGGAAATGCGTTCACTCTAGGCTCAAGTGCAAGCCTGTCGCTCAAGTAATAAACCCGGTAAGTCGGGATCGTATCCACAGGGATCGAGATTGCCAAATAGTAATAAGAAAAATTATTAAATCTTGAAATGATTTCGTAAAAGAAACGAAAAGATGATTAAAAATTGGGAAATTTTCTATTAAAAAATTACTTAGCAAAACAAACTGAAAAGTGCAAAAGAAATTAGATATGACAAATGGGAGAAAATAGGGTAGGGTACAATCCCTCAATCCTTAACAAATTACCGTATAGAATACTAGAATTGTAAATTAAAATTATTGACTAGATCCGGTCTTTATACATTCTAAGCATTACATATATGAGGGATCTAGCCCGCATCATATGAAATCAAAGATAGATATAAAGCGGTGAATGAATCCAGTCTTTATATATTCTAAGCATTACGTATATGAGGTTCAAGCCCGCACCATACGAAATCAAAGATAAATATAAAGCGGTGCTTTCACGATTCAATCAATATTTTAATTTAACCTCTATTTTCTACATAAATAATTTGCCTTGGATTGAGTTCATGTACCCCAACCTTTGGGAATCTAGTTACTCATGATTTGGTTCAAGAATAAATTCACACACAAAATTATGGATCTACAAGACATGGAAAATATTTTGCAAATAATAAAAATAGAGAATGGAAAGATATTACTTGAATTCAGCAACAAAAAATGGAATTGGAATCTTCATGAAAACTCTTGAAGGAATAGAAAATTTTCTCTCAAAATCTAACTCTAAAATTTAATCTAGCACTTCTAACCTACTCCTAACCTAGCCTCTCTCTAGAATTCTCTCTCTCTAGAATTCCACTCTCCCTTTGAAAATGAGGTAGGGCTTGGTCTTTTATAGATCTCAAAAAGGACTTTTCCCATGCCTCTCCACGTTTTGACCTTTTAATATACCTAAATGAGACTCTTCCCATGCCTCTCCACGTTTTACAACTAATAAAAACGAATTAAACAAGAAATTTCAAGAGTTGTCTCTTCAGTTCTGAAAATGACTCTTCATTTCTGAAAATGACTCTTCATTATCTCGCAACTTCAAAACCTCGTAACTTCTTCACCGTATCTCGGATTGAGGTGCCGTTTTTTCCAGTATTCTTGTAATTTAGAGCTCTTCAACTTTCTAGTTGGCCCCACCTTCGGACTAAGCCTGAAAAATTACGAAAATACCCTTCAACTCTCCATTTCTTGGTTTCTTTCACTGTTTTGAGTTCTCATTCGCACTAACTTGCATAAAATACCTGTAAAACACATGAAAAATACACAAAACACGAAATACTTGCCAAAAAAGGTTAGTAGCATAAATAAGAGACAAATCCAAGCTAAATACACTGCACGGGATCATAAAAATACTGAAATTAAGGGGATAAATGTGAAGAATATGTGCCTAATCAAATATAATCCCACTTGTAGAATTCCATTAAACTTGAGTAAAGATGATACGATGGTATCTATGTTGATAAAGTTATAAACATTCAGCCCTAATAAATACTTTGTAAGGAATTTATATATAAAACCAAATAAACATAAACGTATACTTCTCAATATATATAATTATAGAACATGTACTCAAAATATCCTTTGGAAGGAGGAGATAAGAATATTCTTTAATGGGGTATCTAATACGGCATCAAATTGTTGTCCTCTATTCTTAACCATTCTAAATTCATAAATTTTACAAATAAATGTATCCAACCTTATCAATATGAAAACATATTTGAATATACTTTCCATTACAAGTAACGGTGTGATTTTCTAAGCTTCCGAGAGAAGGATATAACCATTTCATTACAATGTATTAAATCTGTCCTACAAGCTCCTCTATTGCTTAGTCAACTTCAAAGAGTTTTCATAATTTTGGGGGTTAATTACACTTAGACCCCCTGAACTTTACCCCCTCCTATACTTTCCCACCCCAACTTCAAGTTTTTTTAGATAACCCCCCAAACTTTGAAAATGACTACATGTAGCCCTATAACATTAACACCGTCAACTTCAGGGATGGAAAATTTAGACATGTGCATGACACATGACTAGAAGTGAGGGCATTTTTGTCCTAACATAATTTTTTTAAATATAATCTTAAAATAACAACAAAAACATTCAAAAATTATGAAAATACTAAAAAAAAATTAAAATATAAAAAATCCTGAAAAATTATTTTTTGAAAAACATTCTACAAAACAAATATATATTTAAAAATTACCAAAAAATATTTAAAATATGGAAAATTCTAAAAAACTAAGTCATAAAATATATTAAATAATACTAATATTTATTGGAAAGAACATTAAAATACAAAAAAAAAATATGGAACATCGTAAAAAAATATAGAAATCGGGAAAAAAAATAAAAAAGTATGAAATGACAAAAATCAAGAAAATTCAAAAAAAATAATTAAAATTATGAAATTACCAAAAAACTTTAAAAAAATGTCAAAACAATATTAAAAATTAACAAAATAGTTTCAGAAATAAAAAATTATTTCCAACAATAAAAAAAATGATTTTTGGCAATATAAAATTATTTATAGCATAAAAAAAATTATTTTCAACAGATAATAAATTATTTCCCGCAAATAAAATATGATTTCCAGCAATGACAAAATAGTTAAATAAAATTTTTTTTCCAACAAATAAAATATATTTCAAGCAATAAAAAAATTATTTTCAACAATATAAATTTACTTCCATTATATAAAAAACGATTTTCAACAAATAAAAAATAAGTTCCAGTAATATAAATTATTTCCAGCGTATAAAAAATGGTTTTCAGCAAATAAAAAATAATTTCCAGCAATAATGAAATATTTCTAGAAAATAAAAAATAGAAAAAACTTGTTTCAGCAAAAAACATTCCAACCTTAGTAAATAAAACAGGAAAAAAATGAAATTTCCCCCAAAAAAATTCGCAAAGACAAACTCTCTTCATCTTTAGTTATTACAAAAATAAATAAATTAAGGAACGAAAGTTACAGATTTAGATGGAGAAATAACCAACAAAGATTGACAACCCAACAAAAAATATATAACTTTCTAACCTAGATCTAAATAAAACCAACAAATCTAGAACTAACCAATACAAATCTAACAAAAAAAATTACAAATCTAACCTAGATCCAACTTTTATGTGTTTGTATAGAGAGATTGATGACAGGAGGGTGAAGGGGGGCAACTGGTTGGGGGTAGACGTAATAGGGGGTAGTGGCGCTAGGGGCTGGGGGTGGGGTGCAGTAGGGGGTGAAGAAGGGTGGGTGCGGGTGGGGGCGGGGCAAAGAAGGGCGAGGGTGGGTGGGGTATAACGACAGGGGTGGGTGGGGGAGGAGGGGTTTCCATGGTTGGGGGAGAGAGAGGGTGAGGGGGGGGGGGGAGAGAAAGAGAGAAGAAAAAGAGAAGACATGTTTTAAAAAGAGGTGTCGAAATGACCAAAATAAACCTTAAAAAGTCACATGCCACGCACATGTCTAATTTTTTTCGCCAAAAACTAATGGAGTTAGATGGCAGGGGGTTATTTGTAGTCATATTGGAAGTTTAGGGGGTGATCTAAAGAAACTAAAAATTAGGGTATTTAAGTGTAGGTCAAAGTTCAGGGGGCTAAGTGTAATTAATCCTAATTTGTATAAATCATAACTTTCTATAATTATCCACTAGTTTTCAATACACATACTGAATAATATAAAATTAAAGTTTCATAATTTTAGAGTTCATTGGCTATGTCAAAATCTTCATCAAACTCAAGGTATATCTAAACGAATTATACAAACAACAACTATGTACCAACTTACAGCCATCACCAAGTTCTAACCAGAAGGAGTTTAATTTTAATTTTTGGATATTCTTTGCATATATAAGTCTAGTTTAATATCCTGTTGGAATTTCTCAATTCCAGTAAGTATAAAAAAACATATACAATTTTGAATCCAAGGGAGTTCTATACAAAGCAATATGGCTTACACATACCACTTGTCTTACGTATGAACATATACATACATATACAAAGGAGGATGAAATTTTAATCAATAATTGATGATTTTTATACTTTCAATAATTATAATCCAAGAATAAAACACGGTTAATACATAATTATACCTTGGGAACACTTTTATGATTTTCTTGTAATTTTTCCTAGATTTTCTTATAACCTTTCTTCTTTAAGTTTCTCCTTTCTCTCTCATCAAGCCAAAAAATCTTCAAATTGAACCAAGGGTTAAAAATAATAAATTTATAAACATTCAACCCTAGAAAATTCTTCGTAAGGAATTTATTGTAACACCCCGCTCAATCCGACGGACGGGGTGGCCAGCCGATGCCGCCAAACCACGTCGGGTGCTAACTAAATAAGTAATCATTCTTAGCATGTGACATATATGAGACGTATAAATTTCATTCCACAAGATAATAATTTAAAATCAATCCAATAATAATAACCATCCATGCGATAAAGAAAATCCATCACCATGCTAAACTCCAAATAATCCAATAAGTAAAATCTAAATAATCGTAAACAACCCTTGGAACCGAATGCCCACCAAATCCATAAAAAACGTCTCATAATAAAAATGCAGCGGAAAGGAAATAAATCTAGACCACTAAGCAACTAATAAATAAACTCCAGCTTAAAATAAATCTTGTGCATCTACTCCAGCGATAACTTGAAATGTTAGTCAACGCAATGGGTCAGAGCCCACCGTATGAATACTAGCCACTCACCCAATATAGGGTCCGTGAACCCAGACAATAGCATCATACATAATAAATATCATAATGCAATAATTATTAATGTGGGAGTAAAATAAATTACCGTCTATCCACATCTAAGTCAAACCTAAAGTCCAAGTCCAAATAATTGATTTTATCAAAAGCTATCCATCTAATATAATTCAATTAAACCTATCATTTATATTCATCATTAATATTAGTTGCGAGACTCCCGCTTAAATTTTCTTTGTTCAAATTGATTTATCACATTATTATTATTATTGTGGTGAAGTAATAGCCAACCGACCCTGCTGTATGTCCTGCACTTATTCGGGTCCATCTCAAGTTTTACACCACACACATTCCCCCCGTAATAGCTAGCTAGCCCGTATTATGTCACTCCTACACTTATTTCTGAGATTCCATGCACGACATGTCATAATAGCCAGCCAACCCGTTTAACTGTCAGCCCTGCACTTATTAATGATGCCAATTTATTTTAATACCCAATTATTATCTTAGGCATTAATTCTCAATTTCTTATTTTCTCATAATCTTAATTTCTCTTTATTTTATGTTAGCCCCACCCTATTATAGAGCATAAACCTCAAACCTACCCCTAGTCCCATACCTAGAGGTCTCCAAAACACAACCGTATCCTGTCATATTTCATAGGATGAATTTCTATAATTAATCTCTTCCTAATGTCGCACTTAGATTAACCAAAAGAACGGAATGACACCAAAAATCAGCCCCACCCTGGAATCTCTAATCCGTACAATTTTACACTAACTAGTCCTATACCTAGCATATGTTAATCGTGACAAAACATACCAACTAGTCCCATACCTAGCAAGTATTCCTAAGTTTAAGGTGAGAGCACTATCCAAATCCCGTCGTCCCCGCAACGATTAATTTAATCAACACAATAAATCGCATAACTATAATTTATTGACAAACGCACAATTTCTCATAGAGGCACATTAAATCCCAATTTAAATTTATTAAATTCTTAGTCGTAACCAACACTAATGTTTTTATTCAATAATTATGATCGCAACGTCATGCAAATATGAAACACGAAATGATAATTTATTTTAACCAAGTCTACATAATTTTTCATGGTTATACGCATCTAGTTTTCAAATAAATCGACTTTAAATGGTTTTTACATGCAAACCTATTCCCACATACCCAAAATCCAACCTCTACCCTAATCACATAAGGGTTACAAGTATTATAATCATATTAGTATTTTTCAGAAAAATAGTCCCATTATTAACTTTCACTTTTTCTAATTAAGTTGCTAATTTCTTTTTAAAAAAACGCATGAATTAAGATTTGGGTGACATCTAATACGCATGATACTAAAGGGAGAGAATAGATATATTCATGCCTAAGATTAGTCGATTAAGAAATATGATTAGATGGATTGGAATCCTCTTGAAAATTTAACAAAGATTGACTCTTGCACTAACTTGAGAAAACACCAACTGAGGCTTCAAATCTTGAGTTAAAACTTGATAATTTTGGGGCTAAGGTTTGTAGGAGGAAGAATATGAAAATTATAAGGGTCTAATGCTCTTAGAGGTTGTGAAAATGTGTTTCAAAATTCCTAACCCCATATTAATTTAAGTGGAGAAAGATTAGAGAATTTAAGTGGCATTATAATCCTATTAAAACTAAAATAGTTCGCATGTTAGTCACGCTCTAGAACTGTGACCAACAGTTAGTCACGCTTTAAAGACGTGACAAATTATCTAAAGCGTAATTTTAATTTTGGCCCTTTTTTTTGCCTAGAGAGTTTTATGTTTTGAGGACTCTTCTAAATGACCCAAGAATTATATATACTCATATTAGGAGTCTTTTAAGGTATCTTTCCGAATTTGGAATTAATTTAATTAACTACTGAATAAAATTACCAACTGTTACATTTATAAATAAAGCCAAATAAATATAAAAGTATACTTCTCAGTATATATAATCCAAAAATTCTACTGAAGTCGTATTATATTGTAGTTGTATAATCATTGAAAGTTATATAAATATATTAATATGATACTTATGATTTGAATTTAGTACTAATTTAGTTATATTGACAGGTTTTAGGTCTAATCCACCAAGTTCACGAGGCCTCTAGACTTTGGACCGAGCTTAACTGGGCTACTCATCTGGGCCGGAATAATTAAACTAGGTACCCACAATTGCCCCTAAAAATTTTGGGTAATAATTTGGGTTCAATAATTTTAAATGATTACCTTAATGGCATTTTTGTGAATCGTACAACACCTTGGGATTGAAGCATCTTTCTCGAATCGATTTAGGCGGCAGATTGCTTCATTTCCTGCACGCCATGATTGAACGGGTTCAAACTAGTTTGGAGGAGCCATTCACTGTTGTTGCTTCAAACTTCTTTGTATCCTCAAGATTTATACAACTCCTTACGCACTTCCAGGTTTCGTCTTTAGCCTCTGAGCTTTTTCCTTACCTTCTCATCTTTTCTGCTTATGGCTTTGCATCATCCCAAGCTGATTCACACTTTGTAAGTTCTTCACACTCCTTCTCTTTTCTTTTTCAATTGGAATTTCTTCATTATCGATACTAGGGTTTCTTTTTTCTTATGACAAAAATAGGCAATACGTCGACAACCGAGTTTAGGAAGTTCTATAATATCCCAAACTGGGGAAGACATCGAATGTGCCCCTGTTCCTCATAATGTTAGGGACATTGAGGACGGTCACTGGATACATGTTCTCTTGTTATCCCGGGGGGTCTTACTTTTCCCCCAAATCGCTTATTTTTGTACTTTTTTAGTTACTTCTATATAGTTCCTGCATAGTGCTCGCCAAATGTTTGGAAAATTGTCAATGGTGTGCATAAAATTAATCAGCTATATGGCACCAATTTAGGGCTGACTAAAATCTGCTATTGTTACTCTTTCTCTCGAACAAGCTCTGGTCTTATTTACCTCAAAGCTAGGAGTCCTGATATGGTATTGGTAGTAAATATACCTTATTACCACAAGGACTACTGGCATAAGGGGTTTATTAACAGAAACTGGCAGTTCCCTCCCCAAGCTGAAGGGGAGAGGTACAAGGGACTTATGATTCCCTTATAAGGGGAGGAGTACATAGGTAGGCATAGCTCTTATTCTGCTCATTGACATTTTTTTTGTGTATGGTCTTTCTCTCTTTTTTTTAGTGAAGTCAAAGAACTTAGAGCATGCTCTTCGCGAGATTCAAGCTGCTGAGCTGGTTAAGGCCTAGAAGATCAGGGAACTCTTAGCTGACAGTGAGCATCCTCGATCAATGACATTTATTCTAGAATATAAGAACATTGGGTCCAGTTTCATCGCAGGACCTGTGGATAGCATTCCTCGGCTAGATATCACAGAGGAGGTTGCTGCTGACCCAATTCAATTAGACGAGGAGGAAAGCATCTCCGGTGAAGAGAGCGAAGGAGCTAACAGGGGAGGTGCTGAGGGTGATTACAGTGAGGAGAGCTCAAGTAGCGAAGAATCTTCCAGCTCTAAGGAGGGTTCAGAGGATCAGGAGTCTTCAGGGGATTCAAGTAGCTCTAGCGAGGAAGATATGGCTCCTCTCAGGAAACTTTTGATCCAAGATGATGATGAAGACAATGCTTGCTCGCTGGATGAAGAAGTAGAAATATGGGGGAGGGATGCTGCCACTGGATCCCAGACTGCTGCTCATGAGTAGGAGAAGAATAAGAATAAGAATAAGGAAGAGGCACAGGTGTGAGAGAGAGAGAGAGAGAGAGAGAGAGAGAGAGAGAGAGAGAGAGAGAGAGAGAGAGAGAGAGAGAAAGAAAAAAGAAGAAAGGAAGAAGGTGGAGGAGAGAAAAAGGGTTGAGAAGGAGAATAAAGAGAGAAAAGGAGAAAAGGTGATGATAATGGCGGGGAAGTCTCTAGTGCCTGTGTCTTCTCTTCTTGAAGGGTCTTCTGTTGACCTTTCCCCTCAGTTGGCTTCGGCGATTCTCGAGAGAGCAATTTTATTGGCTGATCGCCAGAGGTCGATGGGGGCCGACCAGTTAGCCCTGAACTCAAGTCAGAGGCTAGCCGTGGTAAGTCTTCTTTTACTACTCTGTTATTACAATATTCCTTTCAATACTTCCTTTATTAATATTTCCCTTCTCTCTGCAGTTTATGTCTAATTTCACTATCCTGTACCGCAGCCGTGATGAGCTGGCGGGGAAAAACGCTGACCTAGACAGGAAGAATGTTGAGCTGGAGGCTAGTTTAAAGACTGCAAATGCTGCTCAAAAGTCTTCTAATCTTGCCTTGATTAAATCTAGCAAAGCAAAAGAGGCGGTGACCAAGGAGCTTCAGGAGCTGAGGTAGTCCTATGATTTGGTATGCACAAGAAAGTTGGTAGTAGTTGAAGAGAATAAGGTGCTTTCTGGGAAGGTGGAGAAGGTGGAAATTAAGGCTGCCACCCTCAAGGAGAGCTCATACAATGTAGGATGGGTCGTAGCGTACGAGGATGCTGAGGTTCAGATTGGTTATATCAATCGTCTTAACTTCAAGAAGGGTTGGGATAAGGCCATGCGTGCTGTCGAGGTGGATATTGACTCCCTCCTCTTTGACGAGCACAATCCCGGCCCCAAGCCTGTTGTGGATGAGACGCCTGCTCCAGCTATCAATGAAGGTGATCCAGTTAGCCAGACGACTTCTGCTGGTACTCCCCTTGACCAGGGGACGATGACCGCTTCATCTGAGGGAGGTGTACCTAGGGCTACTACAGACAAGGGAAAGCAACCAGCGACCTCGGAGCAGACTGAGGTTACTAGCTTGTCTTCTTTAGGGAGCTCTTTGTATTTTTGTTATTCTTTCCTTTTGATGATCTACTTTGAACCTTCTTTTAATGAAATGAAATTCAGTTCCCTTTTATGTACTGATTTATTTGTTCCTCAATGCTTATATGGTTTGTAGCTGATTGATGTTGATGAGTATATACCTGTTGCTTCTCAACTAGGAAAGATTCTTGGTCTTGATACAAGCAATCGAGTTCGCAAAACCTTTATAAGTATATGCAAGCCTCTTAGGTCGAGGAATCAGGACTATAAGGACTAGTCAAATCTCGTTGCCAAGCTGAAGGATAGGCTCCAAGAGATGGAGGAGATCGGTCCTTCTGTTCAAGAAGAAGTGGATGCTCTGAAGGCTAAGATTCTGGATGCCTCCAAGGTCAGTCAAGTTGGAGAGGTACTTCAGCAAGAGAACGATGCTCTGAGGAGAGAAGTCTTACGACTTAGGGAGAGTGTGCCGAGCATTGCTCCTCAAGTTTTATGTGGTTCCTCTTCATCGATTGGACCGCAAGCTAGTATTGATGACAGTGGTTCAGCCAGGGAGATTGCCGAGCTTCGAGGTGATGTTCTCTGGGCGTATGTGATAGCTGCCAATATCCAAAGAGACGTTACCTAGCTGCGTAACCTATTCAATAAAGGCCCTCATCGAGTGTGGGCTGATGGCTATGATCAGGGTTGGACCTATGTGTGACACCCCGACTAATTAAATACCAAGTAGCTACTCCTTTATTCAAATTAATTCAAAATGTCAAGTAGGTTCAATTCATAGCATCACTGTCGAAAACATTTTTCAACAATTACTAGCCACCTAATATTTAAAAAGTGAGTTATCAAATTTTATTAAATTAAATTAACATGTAATCCATCAAATATTTATTACCTAATGATAACACAACTACATCACAGTCACAACAGAATATAAATGGAATAATAAATGAGTCTGGAGTAACACTCCCCTGAATAATCCCAAATACTGAATAAAACCAAATACAACGTCTGAATAATAAATGAATTAACTCCAAAACTGAAATGAAATTGAGTATGATAAAACTGTCTCTAAAGGAAGTGGGGCGACATGCCCTAACAACTGAATAAGTCTGAAATGGAATCAATGTAGAATGTGGAGGCGTCTATCCTCAAGATCCTGTAACTTTCACAACAACTACAACACGTCACAGAAATGGAACTCCTAAGCTTGGCTTCCCGATGGTTGGGCACCTAAAAGGTTTTTCAAGAAAAATAGATTTGAAAGCAAACGGGTCAGTGCCCGATGTGAAAACAGTTTAAAATATAGCAAGTGTTTAATTTCATTAAATAATGAATATTAAGTACATGTTAGTTCCGTTCTCTCACATGAGTTCCTCACCTCTCAACTAATGTGCACGCCTAACGTATATCCATAACCCATCCTAGATATGTTGCTAACCAACTAGCCTATACCGCACCCTGTCCTCACATGATAATATAGAGGTTTGTTCAAGACATTCCAAACTAACTTATGTGAATCTACCTTTTCATTTCTCCGATTAATTTATATTAAATCTTATAGGAATTTCTCATTTCTAACTTTACTCAAAGTGTCGCAAATATTCACACACATTAACAAGGAGTCTGTTATCATCACCAATATATATTAATCTCGACATAATTATACAATTGGGGCACCCCCAGACTAAGCTGCGGTGCACACATACTCTGCTATCAAATCCCGGTACATCACGTACATAACGACTACGTATTTCGAATCTCTCAGGAATCATTTTAATAAGCAAAATCACACATATTGGAGGCGAACATAGTTCACATACCCATGGGTCACACACATACCTACGCTCCCCTGGTCGGCTAACTTATCAACTTACAAATAATTCTTTCACAACCCTATGTCCTTAAGGTACCAATCTAAATCCCCCCCTGTAGGCACACAAAGATTAGTTGGCCCTGTTCCGAAAGCCGACCTCCCATGATAGAAAGTATGGTAGGTACGTCATACACGTATAAATCCATTTACTAAGCATTCACACAACTTAGGGAATTTATAATATTATGTTCTCAATCCTTATACCATTATTCCAATTAGTACATGTTTATGCTTCCGGATAGTTATGCAATATAGTCCACCGATACATCTCATGTCGTAGTTTCAAGTACTTAAAACGTAACTCATAAAGGTTACTAAGTCTCCTATTACTCCCACACTTTAATCCAATACTCTTAAGGTCCATATTTCTACCTCTATCCTTATATTATCAATTACATAGATTTAACTCATTTAATCGCAGTCTTTAATAGTACCTCACTCGTCGAACCTTATTAGGCCTAACATAACTCCCAAATTTAATTCTAATAATAATCCGGGTTTCATATACACGCCTACTGGCCTTCCTTAAATCAAAAAGTGTTCATAAGGTCCCCACCAATAATTCTCTAAGGTCGAAATTGTTAAAATTAAATAAGGGGAAAAATATCGATCGATCGATGGTGGTCGATCGATCGACCTATGAATGTCAATCGATCGATCGCACCAGATAAGGCTACGGACTGCTTCATTTTTTAGTCCCAGATTTGTCCCAAAACTCCATTACAAGGTATGAAATTCTAAACTAAGGATGTAGGATCATTATACTACCTAAATATAATACTTTTAACGTTTCAAAACCATTAAATCATCCACAATTAACCTTATATGGATCAAATCTTCATAAAAACCCTAGTTTTCTATTTTCTTCAAGAACCATGAGATTTCTCTTCTTAAATCCGTTTTTAATTCATCAAGAGTTATGTTTTGGTTATTGAATTTCGTCCAGAACTAATCTACATGCAATTCCTATCCAAGATTTATAGTTCTACCTCAAATTTCATGGGTTTATATCATCTTTCAAGGAAAATATCAATTTCTAGACTAACATGGAAGATATATTCATTGAAAACTAATGAAATCAAATCACTTGACTTAAGATTGTTGTTCAGATTCGTTGGTGGTGTCCGAGGGTTGATTCTTCCCTTCTTTTCGATCATAAGTACGTCGAAAGTTGTGGTGGTGGTGGTTGGTGGCTAAGGTTTGGAAACCTGCTGCAACTTCTCCTCTAACTCACGTAGCCCACTCTTTGTTTTTGGCTAATAATGGCCCTAATGGCCTTCCCAATAATAATTAAATAACCTCTAAAATTCGTGGGTCTTAATTCCTTAAATTTTAAAATGACCAAAATACCCTCCCGGGTTGCCGGTTTGGCCTAAAAATGCCCCGGGACCCAAACTAAACCCCCAACTAGTGTTTTCTGACTATCTTGACCCCTCCGTACACGTTGGCGCACTCAAAATGACCATACGATTGATAAAATTATAATTTACTTTTTAATCATTTTAAATTGAAATCTGACGCGACTAACACGCGCGTCCCAACTCAATTTTTTTCAAATTGTAATATTTATGACTCGCGACAATTTTAATAATTTCCATAATCATATATTACCATATATACTCAGTAATACTCAATGTTATTAACATAATCAAATACCAACTCACGCCTCGCTAGTATTAAAATCAAGATTAATTTCCAATTAATTCTCATTTAATTAACTAATCCCATTAAATAAAATCAGTACAATTATGGGGTATTACATACTTCCCCCTTAATAATAGAATTTCATCCCAAAATTTGGAAAATAAAGTATACCTTGCAAGAATAACTCTGGATATCGCTCTCGCATCTCATCCTATCGCTCCCAGGTTGACTCCTCGGCATTATGATGCCGCCACTGAACACGTACTAACGGTACTATTTTCGACCTCAGTTTCCTCTCGCTGTGGTCCAGAATAGCAATCGACCCTTCCTCATAGGAACTGTCAGGCTGTAGATCGATGTCCTCTAAAGCAATGTAGGTATGGGCCAAGTCATCCCTAAGATATCTCCTGAGCGAGGAAATATGGAACACGTCATGAATCCTATGCAGGTGTTCCGGTAACCAAAGTTTGTACGCAACTGGCCCAATTCTCTCAATGATAGGAAATGGCCCCACGTATCTAGGTGCCAATTTCCCCTTCTTCCCGAAATGCATAATCCCCTTCATCGGAGATACTCTGAGTAGTACCTGGTCCCCCACCTTGAATTCTCTGAAGAATCTCTTGGCATCGACATAACTCTTTTGTCGGTCCTGAGCTACCCGAATACGACTCCATATCATCTCTATCCTCGCCGAAGTATCCTGAATCACCTCGGCACAAGTAGTTTGTTATCCCCCACCTCTAGCCAACATGCTGGGGAACGACAAGGTATACCGTATAACGCCTCGAATGGAGCCATGCCAATAGTAAACTAGTAGGAGTTATTATAGGCAAACTCGACCAGTGGAAGATACTACTCCCAACCACCTCCAAAGTCTAGAATGCACATCCGCAACATGTCTTCCAACATCTGATTTGTCCGCTCAGTCTGCCCATCTATCTGTGGGTGATATGCTGTACTCAGCCGCAACTCCGTACCCATGGCTTCCTAAAAACTCTCCCAAAATCACGAAACAAATATCTTATCTCGGTCAGACACGATATCGAGAGGCACCCCGTGGAGTCTCACTATCTTCGATATGAAAATCTGGGCATACTGTCCCGTAGTGTAGTCTGTCCGGGCTGGCAAAAAATGAGCAACTTTGGTTAACCTATCCACGATTACCCATATGGAGTCGTGACCCCTTTGCGATGTGGGTAACCCCGTGATGAAGTCCATGGAAATGCTCTCCCATTTCCACATTGGGACCTCTAATGGCTGTAGAAGTCATGTCGATCTCTGATGGTCCACCTTTATCAGCTGACAAGTGGCACATTTAGAAACGAACTCGGTAATATCCCTCTTCATCCCACTCCACTAGTACTATTGCCTCATATCCTGGTACATCTTATCCCCACCAGGATGTACCGCGAACCGTGCGTCTCTATCATTATTTTGTGTCGCAAGTCTTCCCCCTCAAGAACGACCAGTCTCCCATTGAAGTGTAAGGTTCCATCTGAACTAACGGTATACGACTCGACTCCCTCTACTAGTAATCGAACTATCTGCTCTTGAATGAAAGAATCTTTTTCCTGGGCCTGTATCACTCTCTTAATGATCTGGGGCGTAACTATCATCACAGACATAAATGATCGAGCCACTGCATCCTGGTATCCCAATTCCCTCCACTTTTCTTTCCACACTCCGGCCACCTCACCTACCTATCTATGACTCAACGCGTCTGCTACCACGTTAGCCTTCCCTGGGTGGTACTGGATATCGAACTAATAATCCTTCATGGACTCAAGCCACCTACGTTGACGCATATTTAATTCCTTCTGCGTGAAGAGGTATTGTAGGAACTTGTGGTCCGTGAATAAACCGAATTTCTCCCCCAGAAGATAATGTCTCCAAATCCGAAGAGCAAATACGACTGCTTCTAACTCCAAGTCGGGGGTGGGGTAATTCTTCTCATGAGGCTTAAGCTTACGGGAAGCATAAGCTATAGCCTGACTCTCCTGTTGCAGTACACCCCCAAATCCTAGTAAGGACGCATCGGTGTAGACTAGATACTCAACTCCCATTCTAGGCAATGCTAACACTGGTGCTGAGGTTAACTTGTACTTCAACTCATCGAATGCCAACTGATAGGCATCGCTCCAGATAAATGGCACACCCTTTTGAGTTAGATGTGTCAAAGGACCCGCTATCTTAAAGAAACCCCGAATAAACATCATGTAATATACTGCTAGGCCCAAGAAACTACCTATCTCAGTCGGTGTTGTGGGTTGTCCCCACTCCCTCACCACTGATACCTTCCCCGGATCAACAGATATCCCCCTGTCTGAAATGATATGCCCTAAAAACTAAACCTCCTTCAGCCAAAACCCACACTTCTCATACTTTGCATATAACTCGTTCTGACGCAGCGTCTGCAAAACCTGTCTCAACTGCTCGGTGTGTTCCTCCTCTGTCTGGGAGTAAACCAGAATGTCATCAATGAAGACGATGATGAACTGGTCTAGGAACTCTCTGAATACCCTATTCATCAAGTCCATAAACACGACTGGGGCGTTGGTTAGGCCAAAAGGCATAACCCAGAACTTATAGGAACCATATCTCGTCAAGAAGGCAGTCTTCGAGATGTCATGTTCCCTGATACGCAACTGATGGTATCCTGATCTCAAGTCAATCTTTTAGAAGAAAGTCGCTCCTCCCAACTGGTCGAATAAGTCATCGATTCGGGGAAACGGATACTTGTTCCATATCGTGACTTTATTTAACTCCCGATAATCTACACACTACCTCAAATATTCATCTCTCTTCTTCACGAACAGCTCAGGGGCACCCCACGGCGAAGTACTCCTACGGATAAACCACTGACCCAACAGCTGCTCTATCTGATCTCGTAGCTCTCTCATTTCCACTGGAGCCATACGGTAAGGTTCGCGGGTTATAGGCTAAGTGCCCGGCGTCAAATTCATAACAAAGTCTATCTCTCTACTAGGAGGTAATCCTGGAATATTCTGGAATACATCAGTGAACTCTCTAACAAATGGAATCGAATCGAGTGGTATTACCACTTCCTTAGAGGTCTCCTCCTCTATACAGTACAAGTGAGTGGACGATCCTCCCTTAGGGCCAGGCATCGCTACTAGGAACATCTCCTACCCGGGTATGGCAAAAATAATACTCCTGCTAAAACAATCAATCATGACTCGATATGCAACTAGCCAATCCATACCGATAATCGCATTGTACGCGGTCATATCTAACACTAACATATCAGTAGGTAAAGTAAACCTCCCGATCTCTACCCCATACCTCTACATATAAGGGAAATCACAGAACCCATACTCAATGGTGAATATACGCAAGTAACAGTGCTCTCCGCCATATCTAACAACCCCATAGTGCGTGCAAATCTCGTGGCAATGAAACAGTCAGTGGATCGCGTGTCAAACAAAAAATGCCCCATAGTCCCCTGAATAGAAAACATACCCTCAATAGAGGGTGGATCCTGTGGGACTGCTACCTGATGGAGCTGATAAACTTGCCCGTACTGAAGTTGTCCCTGCTGGATTGGGACTGCTGGGAATGGTGGTAAAGCTGGCATCTGCGGTGGTGCTGGAAGAGAGTCGGTAAACATAGATCTTTGGGGCTCATGTCGAGCACCCTGCTGCTACTGCTGTGGGGCCCTACCCCTTTCAGGACACTCCTGGCGTTTGTGGCCAATCTTGCCACAAATAAAACATTTTCCCGCAAAGTTTCCCCCTCTCTGACCCTGCTACCCATGACCCTGATGGTCATTACTATTCCTACCCTGACCATGCTAGCCCTGTTGAAACTGTTGTTGTTGGCCGTAATAACCCTGCTGGCCATGTCGAAAACCTCCTTGACCATTTCTGAAACCTCCAGATCTAAATCTCTTAAAATACCCCTACTGGGAACTCTTATCACCCTGCATGTACTGACCCTGCGCTGATTGTGCCCCGTTGGCACCATTCCCCCCTGTCCTACCCTGATGGCTGGACTCTCCTGCTCATTTACCCTCTGACAAGTGAAAGCGGTGGTCCTCGCAGTGAAGTAATATTGCATTAACCACATCAGAATAAGTGGCCAATGAGAGATTTCCTAGCAAGTGCTGACGAATCCTCCATGTCAACCCATCCATGAAATTCTGGATCTTCTTCTCTTCGGTCGGAATCTCATCGAGAACGATGTTCAGAAGATTTATGAACTCGGCCTCATATTCAGCCACTGTCTTCCCCTCCTGCTTGAGGTTCATCAAATTCCTCCTCGTCTCGGTATGAACTGTTGAGGGAAAATACTTGCGGTCAAACCGCACCCAGAACTCCTGAATGGTAAGAACATCTCTCTCCTCCGCGGTGGTAATAGACTCCCACCACTGCAACGCTGCTCCTACCAGCTTAAAAGTAGCCAGTATCTGCCTCTGTACATTTTTACACTCGTACATCCTCAAGTGTCTTTGGATGTCCTTCTTCCACCGACTGGACACAATGATGTCGGAGCAACCTGCAAACTCCGGAGGGTGTGCCTTATGAAAGGCATCTCAGACCAGTTCCTAAGCAGAAGGGAATGCATGAGCCCGAACTGGGGAAACCATAGGTGCCTGAGGTGGTTCCTGCTGCACAACTGCTAAAGCGACATTTACCACCTGGGCTACAATGGCGGCAACTTTTGCATGGTTCATAGTACCCAGAACTGGTACAGGCTGTGGCTCGAGCTGGGCACCCCTGGGAAATTTCTGCGCACGTCGTGGAGGCATCTGAAATGAGAGATAAGTCTTATTAGTCCACATTTAATATCTCAAAATAGCTGAAGAGCGTAATATACACAAAAGAGTACAACAATCCTAAAATATAGGGCTCTATATCAAAGGACGCTGCGCGGAAACATAACAAGCCGTACAGATCCTAAGGACACTAGAACTTGATGCTCTGATACCACCTATGACACCTTGACTAATTAAATACGTGGTAGCTACTCCTTTATTCAAATTAATTCAAAATGTCAAGTTGGTTCAGTTCATAGCATCACTGTCGAAAACATTTTTACACAATTACAAGCCACCTAATATTTAAAAAGTGAGTTGTCAAATTTTATTAAATTAAATTAACATGCAATCCATCGAATATTTATTACCTAATGATAACACAATTACATCACAGTCACAAAAGAATATAAATGGAATAATAAATGAGTCTGGAGTAACACTCCCCTGAATAATCCCAAATACTGAATAAAACCAAATACAACGTCTGAATAATAAATGAATTAACTTCAAAACTGAAATGAAACTGAGTATGATAAAATTGTCTCTAAAGGAAGTGGGGCGACATGCCCTAACAACTGAATAAGTCTGAAATGGAATCAATATAAAATGTGTAGGCGTCTATCCTCAAGATCCTGTAACTTCCACAGCATCTACAGCACGTCACAGAAATGGAACTCCTAAGCTTGGCGTCCCTGTGGCTGGGCACCTAAAAGGTTTTCGAGAAAAATAGATTTGAAAGCAAACGGGTCAGTGCCCGATGTGAAAACAGTTTAAAATATAACAAGTGTTTAATTTCATTAAACAATGAATATTAAGTACATGTTAGTTTCGTTCTCTCACATGAGTTCCTCACCTCTCAACTAATGTGCACGCCTAACGTATATCCATAACCCATCCTAGATATGTCGCTAACCAACTGGCCTATACCGCACCCTGTCCTCACATGATAATATAGGAGTTTGTTCAAGACATTCCAAACTAACTTATGTGAATCTACTTTTTCATTTCTCCGATTAATTTATATTAAATCTTATAGGAATTTCTCATTTCTAACTTTACTCAAAGTGCCACAAATATTCACACACATTAAGAAGGAGTCTATTATCATCACCAATATATATTAATTTCAACATAATTATACAATTGGGGCACCCCTAGGCTAAGATGCGGTGCACACATACTCTGCTATCAAATCCCGTTACATCACGTACATAACGACTACGTATTTCGAATCTCTCAGGAATCGTTTTAATAAGCAAAATCACACATATTGGAGGCGAACATAGTTCACATACCCATGGGTCACACACATACCTACGCTCCCATGGTCAGCTGACTTATCAACTCATAAATAAGTCATTCACAACCCTATGTCCTTAAGGTACCAATCTAAATTCCCCCCCCCCCCCCCCCCCCCCGTAGGCACACAAAGATTAGATGGCCCTATTCCGAAAGCCGACCTCCCATGATAGCAAGTATGGCAGGTATGTCATACACGTATAAATCCATTTACTAAGCATTCACACAACTTAGGGAATTTATAATATTATGTTTTCAATCATTATACCATTATTCCAATTAGTACATTTTTATGCTTCCGGATAGTTATACAATATAGTCCACCGACACATCTCACGTCGTAGTTTCAAGTACTTAAAACCTAACTCATAAAGGTTACTAAGTCTCCTATTATTCCCACACGTTAATCTAATACTCTTAAGGTCCATATTTCTGCCACTATCCTTATATTATCAATTACATAGATTTAACACATTTAATCGCAGTCTTTAATAGTACCTCACTCGTCGAACCTTATTAGGCCTAACATAACTCCCAAATTTAATTCTAATAATAATCCAAGTTTCATATACACGCGTACTGGTCTTCCTTAAATCAAAAAGTGTTCACAAGGTCCCCACCAATAATTCTCTAAGGTCGAAATTGCTAAAATTCAATAAGGGGAAAAATATTACAATTTCTTGGAAGGTCGATCGATCGACCTTCAATATCGATCGATCGATGGTGGTCGATCGATCGATCTATGAATGTCGATCGATCGATCGCACCAGATAAGGCTACGGACTGCTTCATTTTTCAATCCCAGATTTGTCCCAAAACTCCATTACAAGGTATGAAATTCTAAACTAAGGATGTAGGATCATTATACTACCTAAATACAATACTTTTAACATTCCAAAATCATTAAATCATCAACAATTAACCTTATATGGATCAAATCTTCATAAAAATCCTAGTTTTATATTATCTTCAAGAACCATGAGATTTCTCTTATTAAATCCATTTTTAATTCATCAAGAGTTATGTTTTGGTTACTGAATTTCATCCAGAACTAATCTACAAGCAATTCCTATCCAAGATTTGTAGTTCTACCTCAAATTTAATGGGTTTATATCATCTTTCAAGGAAAATATCAATTTCTACACTAACATAGAAGATATATTCGTTGAAAACTAATGAAATCAAATCACTTGACTTAAGATTGTTGTTCAGATTCGTTGGTGGTGTCCGAGGGTTGATTCTTCCCTTCTTTTCGGTCACAATTACATCGAAAGTGGTGGTGGTGGTTGGTGGCTAAGGTTTGGAAACCTCTTGCAACTTCCCCTCTAACTCACGTAGCCCACTCTTTGTTTTTGGCTGATAATGTCCCTAATCGCCTTCACAATAATAATTAAATAACCTCTAAAATTCGTGGGTCCTAATTCCTTAAATTTTAAAATGACCAAGATACCCTCCCGGGTTGCAAGTTTGGCCTAAAAATGCCTCGGGACCCAAACTAAACCCCTGGCTAGTGTTTTCTGACTATCTCAACCCCTCCGAACACCTTAGCGCACTCAAAATGACCATACGGTTGATAAAATTATAATTTACTTTTTAATCATTTTAAATTGATTTCTGACGCGACTGACACGCGCGTCCGAACTTAATTTTTTTCAAATTGTCGTATTTATGACTCGCGATAATTTTAATAATTTCCATAATCATATATTACCATATATACTCAGTAATACTCAATGTTATCATCATAATCAAATACCCACTCACGTTTCACTAGTATTTAAATTCGAATTAATTTTCAATTAATTCTCATTTAATTAATTAATCTCATTAAATAAAATCAGTAAAATTATGGGGTATTACACTATGCTCCGATGAAGTTGGGGGAGGTTGAAGATTTATCCCTTATTAGGGGATAGTTGAGTGCTTTTAGGGAGTTGCAGGTCCCTAGGAACTCTTTCTTCTGGTATCGTCATGAAATCTCCCCCTCAACTTTGATGCCGAACCCATTCAGGAGGGATGATCAATGGGTCCCCATAGATGCCATCCCCAGGTAGCTATTGGAACCAGAATCAAATGAAGTCGACGAGGAATTAGTTCCTCACCCAGATGATGGTCGAAGAGCGTAAGTAGTTGACTATCTTGCTCGAAGACCTAATCCTCATTAGGATTTATTATATTCAGCACATATAACTCTTTGTATATGTAATGATGTAATAAAATAATTATATTTTGGGCGATTCGCCGACTAAACATGTGTTGTGTATTTTTTTTACTTCATTGATTCCTTGTTCGACTATCTTGGGATCTTCTTAGCCAACTAGATATAGGTAACATTATTTGGTGAGTGAGTATCCCCCCAGTCTAGTATGCTTATAAGATACCATTCTGCCTCACTTTACCTTTTAGGTTGTGTCGTCACACTCCCTTAGGCCTAAGTGTGGAAATGGCGAGGACACACCTTGTATTGAATGTTCTATCCGAGTAGGTTTTTTGAGCCAAACATTGTTTGGCGACCAACCTAGGTTGGCCAAGTTGCCTAAGGATCCCATGTAGGGATTCATATATTTCCAGGAGCAATGTTAGGAGGTTATTCGTGTTTGATGACAAAAATCCGAGCAGGGTAATACCCTGTTTTTATATGTTAAGAGGAGAGCCTGTAATTTGGAAAAGGTTCATATATTATAAAGTGTTTGAGAAAAAATCAACACTTCATAGAATGCCACTGCCAAACAATTTTCATTAATCAGAAATGAATTTCAAATTTCAACATTAGGTTAAAAAACACAGAAAATTAGAAGTAAAATTTCTTCAAATTGGCTGCGTTCCAAGCTTGAGGTATCTCCCTGCCCTTTATCATTTATAAGTGATAGGCTCCTTGTAGGTAGTCTCTTATCACCTAGAATGGTCCCTCCCAGTTCGGGCCTAGCTTTCCATCTGATGGTTTTACTACACTACCAATAACTTTCCTTAGGACGTAGTCCCCAACTTGGAATGCTCTTAGATTGACCTTATTATTGTAGTGCTTTGCTAGATATTGCTAATAACCTGCTAGTTTCACTAGAGACAGCTCTCTTCGTTCCTCAGCTAGATCAAGTTCATCGAGCAATGCTGCATTGTTCTGGCCTTGGTCGACTAGGGTGGACCTCATGGTAGGGAGGGTAGCTTCCAAAGGGATAATTGCTTCCATACTGTACGTTAGCACGAATGGTGTTTCTCTAGTTGCTCATCGTGGGGTAGTGCGGTAAGCCCATAGGATGTTGGGTAGTTCGTTTAACCATATCCCTTTGGCTCGCTCCAATCGCTTTTTCAATCCATCAATCATTATTTTGTTGGAAGCTTCAGCATGTCCGTTGCTCTGAGGGTATGCCACAAAGCTGAAGTGGTGCCTGATCCCGTGGTCATTAAAAAAAACCTGGAAGAGGCCACTTTCAAACTGGGTACCGTTGTCAGTGATGATGATCCCAAAATGAGTAACAATTTTCTTCCATATGAATCTTATCATATTTGCGTCTCTAATGTTTGCCAGCGACTCTGCCTCTATCCATTTAGTGAAGTAGTTTGTCGCGACCAACAAATACTTGCGATTACCAGCAGCGGTAGGAAGAGGGCTATGATGTCCATTACCCATTGGGCAAAATGTCATGGTCTAGTGACTTTAGGTTGCTGGCTGGCTGATGAACCATAGGAGCGTGAAGTTGGCATTTTTTTCACTTGCGAGCATATATCCCAGAATCCTTCTGCATATACGGCTACCGGTAGCCTTTCTTCATTACTCGAAAAGCTATCGACCTGCCCCCAATATGACTCCCACAGATTCCCTTATAGAGCTCATGCAGAACTTGATCGACGTCCTTTGGGTGAACGCATTGGAGGTAAGGACCAGTGAAGGATCTCTTATATAGTTTACCCTCATAAGATAAGTGAAAGCGAGCAGCTTTAACTCTTATCTGATGAGTGGTCTTCTTATCGTGTGATAGGGCAACATCTTTCAAATAATCCCTTAAGGAGTCCATCCAACTGCGGGCTGACTCAATCTAGAGAACATGACCTATGTTTAGCAGTTCATCGATCTGGTTAATACTTGGTTGGGCGAGGAAGTCAATCGAAATTGTGCTCTTAAAGTCAGAATTGATGGCTGAGCTCAAGGTTGCTAGGACATCAGCATGGCTGTTCTGCCCTCTGGGAAACTGTTGAATGCTGACCTGTTCGAAGTTAGCCATTAATTTCTTCACTATGGCAAGGTAGGCCGCCATTCTCTCATCCCTAGTGCTGAAGTCACCACTTATCTGGATGGAGACTAGCTATGAGTCGCCAAACACTTGAGTTTCTTTGCCCCTAGTGCGCGTGCCTTCTGTAGTCCTATCAGTGCTTCATAATCTGCGTCATTATTGGAGGCTTAAAATCCAATCTTGATTCCTTGCTTGAGGATTTCATCTTCAGGGGTAATCAGCACGATGCCTACTACTGCCCCTATGGAATTGGAGGCACCATCAACGAACAGTCGCCAGACACCTGGTGCCGGGGATTTTCCCTTTGATCAATGGTTTGAAGTTGGTCGGAAGGATGCTCTCCTATAAATTTTGCGATAAATTTGGCGACGACTTATCCCTTGATGGCATTCCTTGGCTGAAACTGGATGTCAAATCGCCTGATCTCGACTGACCACTATGATAGTCTATCAGACAGATCTATTTTTCGCAGGACTACCTTAAGGGGGTGGGATGTAAGGACGATGATGGAGTGGGCTTCGAAGTAATGTTTTAATTTCCTCGAGGCTACCACTATCACAAAGGTGAGATTTTCTAGTGGTAGGTATCATTGTTCGGCATCCAAGAGAGTTTTGATCGCGTAATATACTGGGAGTTGGATCCCCGTTCTTTCACATATCAGTGCAGAACTAACGGTATGACTGGAAACTGCAAGGTACATGTATGGGGAGTCATTCTCTTGAGGGATTACGAGCAAGGGTGGTATACTGAGGTAAGCCTTGAGTCTTTCTAGAGCCTTCAAGCAATCCTCATTCCACTCCACATCTTTTTTTTTCTCTAAAAGTTGGAAGAATGGTTGGCACCTTTTGGACGACTTTGAGATGAATCGATTCAGGACAACGAGCATTCCTGTGAGCTTCTGCACGTCTCTTATCGTATGGGGGGCTGCAGCCTATTGATGGTGTCAATCTGATTTGGTTTGGCCTTAATACCTCTTTTGCTGACTAAGTACCTAAGGAATTTTCCTGACTGGACACCGAAGGAGCACTTGCTTGCATTGAGCTTCATTCGGTACTTCCTAAGGATTTCGAAGGTTCTTGATTGGTCAGAGAGGTGGTCTTCCTTGATCTTACTCTTGAAGAGCATATCATCGATGTAGACTTCCATGGTGCTCCCCATTTGGTTTCTGAACATTTTGGTGACCAGTCGTTAGTAGGTAGCTCCTGCGTTCTTGAGCCCAAAGGGCATTACCTTGTAGCAATATAACCCCACTGTGGTTATAAATGCTATTTTGTCTTGATTTGGCTCGTACAGAGGTATCTGGTGATATCTGGAGTACGCGTCTAGGAAACTCATCCTTTTGTATGCTGTAGTGGCATCCACTAGCTGATCAATCTTTTGAAGGGGGAAGTTGTCCTTAGGGCATGCCTTATTGAGGTCGGTGAAATCGATGCAGACTCTCCCCTTTTTGTTGCTCTTAGGGATAAATAATGGGTTGAATAACCATTTGGGGAACTGGACTTCCCCGTCCAGTAGTTTTTCAACTTATTTCTCCACCACTTTGGCTTTTTCTGGAGCAGTACGTCAAGCTTTCTATGTAATTGGCATGAATGCTAGGTCGATGTGCAGTCGATGACAGGTGACACTTAGATTTATGGAAGCTCGTAAGGCTCCCAAGTAAAGACATCTAGGTTGCCTCGGAGTAGGGTAATCAATACCTTTTTTCGCTGTCAGTGAGTGAGGTCCCAATCAGTAACTTTCTTTTACTTGAGTTGCTACTGGCTGGGACTTCCTCCAGGTCCTTTACGACTCTTTCCGATGGGAAGAGCCTGGTCTCCTCCACTCCTGGTCTTCCATATCTTAGTTGCTATTTGGAGGGCATTAGCCTCTCCTGCTCTTCTTCTTTGCTTGTAACTTTCTCAACCTTCTTCTCTGGTTTGGGATGGATGGCTGCTATGAAGCACTTTCTCGCCATCGCCTGGTCCCCATAAATCTCCATTACTCCTCGCTCAGTCATATATTTAAGTTTTTGATGGTAGGTAGAGGGGACGACCTTCATCGCGTGAAGCCACCCTCTGCCAAGGATCGCCTGGTAAGGTGAGTCAATATCGACCACCAGAAATTCGATAATCTTGGAGATTCTTCCTGCCCTCACAGGTAGTACAATCTTACCTAAGGGGATGGTTATTTTTCCAGCGAAGCCAACTAGAAGGACGTTACCTTCCTTTAAGTCGACGATGCGTAACTTTAAATTTCTGAATAGTCGAGATACATTACTTCGGATGAACTACCTTGGTCGACGAGCAACTTGTCGACATCATAGTTAGATATCCCGAGTGTAATGATCAAGGCATCATGATGTGGGATCCTTACTCCCACTAGGTCTTCATCCGTGAACACAATATGCTTGCTGTAGTCGACGTCATCTGCTTATCGACGCTTTCGTGCCTGCATTTTGGTTGGATCGATTTGAAAAGCTTGCATTACTGCCGTAAGCTTTTTGACTTCCATCCGAGCTGTGTTTCCTTGAATCTTCTTTAGGTCGGACGCCCCATAAATTACAGCAAACTCATGGCTGATGTCCTCCTTGAGCACGTTATCGGGTCTTTGATCTCCATTGGCAGCTACCTTCTCTGCCTTTTTCTCTACGAACTCATTCAAGTGCCCAACTTGGGTTAGCTCTTCAAGGTGAGATTTGAGAGCTTTCAATGCTCGGTTTTGTGCCCGCCCTCCTTGTCGAATGCACATCTTAGTGCATTATTTCTCTTTGAGGGGTCTTCACCCATCTTCCTCGGCCATTTCATGAACGCTTCATCCTTGATCTTTACTAGAATCTTATAGATTGGTTCCTTAAAAATCGTGTTCACTGCTTGAAATTATTTCGGGGCGTCGCTCTTATTTCCATTTTTAGGGCCGCTCCTTCCCCCATTCTTACTTCCTTTCTTTTGATTCTCATATTTGTGGCTACCCTTGCCGATGAACATGGCGCGACCATTTTCACCTGCGTTGAGATTAGTCACATCTTCAGCCTTGGCGTATTTCTCAATACGGGACATTAAGTCATCGATGGTCGTGGCCTCCTTCTTAGTGAGGGACTGGTGCAAGCGGCAGGAGCTGGGTAAACCAATCTTAAAGGATTCCACAATGACCTGCTTCGAGCAATCCTCGACCTTGTTGAATAGCTCCCAATATCTCTTAGTCTCTGAGGCTCTCCTGGGGCCTTTTCTTCATTGTCAATAAAGCATCCATCCTCTTTGGATAGGAGCTGCTGGTAATGAAGCGAGCTGTGAAGAGCTATGTCAAGGACTCGAAGCTTCTGATGGATCTGTGAGGGAGTTTCTCGAACCACTCCTGGGCCACATCAGGCAAGTTGGACGGAAATATCTGACACATCAATGCGTCCTTATATTTCCAGAGGGTTATGGCCTGCCTGTACTGCCTAACGTGGTCAATAGGATCAATTTTTTCGTCGTAGATCTTGAATCTGGGCATCGCAAACTTCTTGGGGGCTTCTTCTTCTTCTTCTTCTTCTTCTATCTCCTTTGATAAAGGGGATTTCATCTGGGTCCTGAGAGATCGCCTAACTAGCTCTCTGGTCGATCTGGCACCTTGATGTGCTTGGTGTTGGTCCATTTCTCTCCGGACCAAATTTCCTATGTCATCATTTCCTCGACCTGGGCTCTTGTAACGACGATCTAATTGTGTTTCTCGAGCAAGTCGTTATCTGACTTGTGTTTCTCAAATCTTTGATATCCACGTCTAGGGATCCTTCCTCGGCTACGAGATTTTCTTGCTTGAGGGCTAGGAGTACGATAATGACGTTGCCTTGTGCTATGATGGAGTTCTCTCTCCATTTTCTCCAGTCTTATCTTGAGGCGAGCGTTCTCAACTTCTTTTTTGTTAGTGGACTCCTTTTTCTCTTGGATCCTGGATTCATAGGCGTCGATTAGCTTGGAGACATGTGTGGACCCGGCTGGTCCCTGACTTTCCTCTAAAGATTGCCATTTTGGGCAAGCCCTAGTATTTGAGCGTCGAACTTTAGATCTGACCCTGTGAGAAGCAGGTTGATCTTGAATATCCCCTGCTTGAGGGGCATTGCTCTTGTGACCAGACATTCCAAGTTCTTATTGGTGAAGGCTTTCTTAAAGGAAAATAAACGCTTCCCATAGACAGTGCCAATTATGGTGACAATTAATCTCAACACAAAACAATAAGCAAAGGCGATCACCAGAATAAATAAAGAACTCAAAATAATTGCAATAACACACAACATAAGATGTACGTGGTTCGGTAAGAAGGCCTACGTCCATGGTGGTGCTCTCTGTCTTTTATTTCTCTTTACTTCAGGGGAGTGTATACAAATTGCATGCCCTTTGCCCCGGGCTGAGGGTTTTATTTATACATGTCTTTTTCGAAGAATGGGGGTGTGGGACTCCTCCACATTAGCCCATAATCCCTAGAATATCTATTGAGATATTTTAGGAATTGAATGGGTCATAACGGAACTAGTTACAGCACGAGGCCTCTAGACTTTGGGTCGGGCTTAATTGGGCTACTCATCTGGGCCAGAATAACTAATTGAGGTACCCACACATATCAATCACCAACACGTTCAAGCAAGCTCGATAAATCACAACAGAACACTCAATCTTGCAAGAGTGTATGAGAGTAATTAAATGGAACTCATCTCACAGAAAAAATCTCAGTAAAAAAAGAGGGTCTGTTTGATGTGAAAAATAGAGAGAGAAAGAGAGAGAGAAAAAAGTTGATTGATCTCTTAATGGGCCGAATAAAGAACGCTCACTCTTTCTATATATATGAAGACCCTAATGGTAGTGGTTCGTAAATAATAACCATAAAGAATAAGGGTACAACCGTATATGCATAGAGGCAGCTGGGGGCAAGTAAGTCAAAACACATTCAAAGGCCATATGCATAAAAAACCAATGGTGAGACAGTGCCAAAAACGTAGGAGACCAAATGCAATGGTCTAAAGCAGGTGGCATCTCCACACATGATAAAATCGTGTGAGAAATGCAAGCCAATATTATTGGCCCAAAGAGGATCACAAGGATCAAGCAAACAAACACAACAAGGTGCAATCCTGGCCGTTAAAATGGAACACAACAGATTAGCCTTAGATTTTAGTTTTAACATTTAAAACAAACAAAATCAATTTTTGTTTATTTAAAAAAATGTTAAAAAAATAAAGAACAAAACAACAAAAAAATATTTAAAATACATAACTGAATATAAGTTAATAAGAATATATATATATATATATATATATATATAAAATATAAAATAAACCAATTACATATCTAAAAGCGATACACAAAATGTTGTAAAAAAAACTTGTCGCAAAATTGAGACAACTAAAAAAAAGCAATTCAAATCTCCTCCTTTGTCCAATTTTGAGACGAGCAATACTTTGAGACAAGATACATAACTCAACTAGTAATATTTTGGGTCCCAAACAAATACATAACTCAACTAACAACATTAAACCTAAAATGCCATAAAACACACAAAGGGTCTCAAATTCTCCCCTTTTTTGTCTCAAAGGGACAAAGAGAGGAAACCAAAATCAAACTAGGTAGAGAGAGTGTTAAACATCTTTTGACACCCCAAGTTTTCGTTCTTAAGCCATTTGTTATTAACGTGGGGAGCAAAAAATTTAAAATGACTATTACCATTGGTTTGATTTGCAATAAGTTTACATTTAAAAGTTATCCTAGGCATGAAGTTAAGACTACTTAGTTGTTTACTTAAGCGCTTGTAACAGAATTGTACTAAATGGACCACTTTACAACAATAATTACACCGATACACGGGCCTAAATTTTGTATTGAACGGTACATTTCGTTGAGCAACATTCTCTCTATTCTTAGTCAAACTCAAAATTTAAAAAAAAAATTGCAGTGAAACACTTTACTTTCAGCACACTTGGCAGTGTTACAATGGTGCTGATTTTTAGTTTCAACACTACTATTTAAATTCAGCTTTTTATAACAAAAATTCTCTAAATGTCGAGATATAAAACAAAAATTACACTGAAAAGCAGGTTTTGCTGTTTTAAGATTCCCAACATTCTGAATTTGTTTAAATTTTCCTAAACTAGTTCTATTCTGCCCTAATTTCATAAAACAAGATTTTTCCAAATAACCATATTTGTTACAAAAATTGCATAAGAGAGCAGTTTTAGTAAAAGTCGAACATCCCTCATTTTCAGCATATTTATAAGTCAACATAATCTCATTTGAATCTAGAAATTGTTCCTTAGAATTGATAAAATTGGTAACATCAAATTCTTCTCCCTTAAATCCTAATCCTTTTGTGAACTGCTCATAATTCAAGTTTTTATTTATAGTTTTCACAGCATTACCAGCATTCAAAAAACCATCCAATTTTTTCGAGGTGAACTCAAGGTCCTTTTGTGATTCATCAAATTTGAACAAAATATCCTTCTTTTTAGTCTCAAGATGAACGTCGTTAGAACTCCGATAATATGGGTGGGTGGTGGTGGGGATTGGGTGCCACTAGCGCGAACCTGTAAAAATAAGATTATATATAAAAAAAAGAGGTTTAGATCCATCGAAGCTCCCGTTTGGGGTGAGTATGGGTGGCATGGGGTGCTGCTGGCGCAGACCTTAAAAAATAAGAGAATATTGGATAAATGAGTGTTTGAGCGACTAAATTGGTTAAACTAAAAATTGTTGTCTTTTTTACAATATATATATATATATATATATATATATATATATATATATATATATATATATTTTACTGTACGCACTAGAAAATGAAATAATTTTATATCTCTGAACATTTTCACAAGTAGTAACATTTACCGTGTTAATAAAACAAAGATAGTAAAATTTATTGTGTTCACAAAAAATGAAATCTATATATTTATTAAAAAATATCCACAAAGTAAATAATATTTCAATGAATAAAATTGCTCAAATAGTAATATTTACTCTCTACACCTTTAAAAATAAAGTTAATTAATGGTTAAATGGTGAGTAAGACTTAATTAAAAAAAATCTTAAAATATGAATTACATATAATAATAAATATTAAATAGGTCATCATATTTGTTGTTAGTATTAAACAATAATACAAACAAATTGGTTAAATAAATTGGTCAATTAATGTATAAACTGAAAATTGCCTAACTAAAGTTAGTACACTCTGAAGTTGTTCCTTAAAGAAACACTTTTATAAAACAAACTATATATCACAACATATGTTTTAGAAAATGTTATGAACGAGTTATTTCAGATATGAGAGAAGAAGTTTTGAAAAACAAAACTAATTTTAGTTATAGAAGCAATAGATCAGTAGGGATGAGAGGATTAGTAAACATGCAGAGTACACAAGATTTTTTAACGTGGTAAAATCCTAAAGTAAAGGAAACATCCACAGAGGTCTCTCCACCTCAAAACTAAAAGTTCACTAGAATGAGTTTAGGTTACAAGCAAGCAACGAACTAAACACACAAATACAGACCTAAATCTAAGTTGAGAAGATATATCAGTTCCTTTAGGTAACTCCTAACTTCTTGTAAGGATCTGATTGGTTATGTCGTCCTTTAGCTTGTCTTCCTTAGCTCCTTATTTGCTTCGACTATAACTGGTCAAGATCATTATACCAACACACTTTTAAAGTGATGTTATGTGATAGTGTTGTGAGTGAAGTGCCTAACACATGCATGAACTCACAGACACTTATACAAACAAATCCTATGAATTAGAAGATTATTTCTAAGTATGAAATGTTGTATTTCACACTACTGAAAATAGGTTTAATCTTTAGTTCTATACAACTTTCAAATATGTTTTCCTTGAGTCTTTAAAACTAAAAACCTTTCAAATATTATTTATATACACGTTTTTCAAAGTGAAAAACTCAGATCTGAACGCATGCAAACCCTATTTCAGTTTTGTAAAAGAAAATAGGTAACGAAAAAAATTCAAACAATGACTTCAAATACCCCTACATACCAATCCAAAGTAAAAGACACTAATCTTTAAAGCAACACCCCCTACCAGTTTTATACAAACTTTTCTCTTTTTGTTTCTTGCAATCCCACAATATCTAGTTTTTCCTTATTTGAATTTTGAAAAAACAAAGATTACACTATTTCATATACATGATTATATAATGTCAAATCTTAAAAAATAAAGAAAGAGTTAAAGAATAAACCATAACAGCAGAAGAATATGTCAAAATATTATGGACTCGTGATATATATTATACATGTATATGAGACCGGGAATGTGATCTCATCGTGTCCATTCTGGATAAGATGGATCGATCGATAGCGAAATTAGGTGGAGGTGGTTCGCCAGAACCACAGCCCATAGGGCATGAACGAACGAATGAATATTACGGGTGGTGGTTCAAGCGAATCCACCTCCACATGAGTTTGTTATCAATCGAGAATGAGACACCAAAAAATGCTAATGGGTTTTGTATGGACATCACCAAGGGACATGAACGATAAAATAACAACAAGATTATGATTTACACAACAAATATTATGGTTTATTGGTTTCCAACAAAAACACTTGGAGGTACATATATAGGTATACGGAAATTGGGATTAGTCGAAGAATGAGAAAAAATACTTCTCCAAAAAGTGCGTACTTTACTTAACTATGGAATGAAATATCTCACCTTCCTCTTTGTATAATCAGAAGTCAAAATTTGTAGTTTTACTAATGTTTTTACTCCAAAAGGCAAAATAAAATATATCCACCCAACATAAATAAACTAATTGATTATTTTTTTTAAACAATTTTAATTTAACATAATTTTTGTACATATAAGAGATTAGATGGGTCAATAAGCTAGCTTTAAGTGCTGATAATCCAGAAATGAGCATTTTTAATGAATTTTATCATCTCTCTTAACACAATCAAGTTGACTCATGAAAAAGTATTATTTGATTGAAAAGTGTTACTCCTTCCTGATAGTGTCAAATCAGTAATAATAATGAAGAGTTCTTTGGAGATGTAAGGATAAAATTTCTAATTGAGTCCCTTGTATGTATTTAACTTATTCCCGGAGCAAAACATTCTTTTTTAGTCATAGATAGATTTTTTATTGTCACGATCTCACACAGTGTATGACATAAAGTTTATAGAAGATGTTGCGACCAAACTTCAAAGATTTATTAAGCTGAGATTAATTTGGTGCACGTTTCATGTCTTCATTACATTTTGATCTCTCATGTATGAGCACGTAGTGTTTATGGGACTCGACAAATGTCTTAAGGATGTTGTTTTATTAACAAATATTTTTAAAATGTTAAAAGGTGTTTTAAAATGTTTTAACTTCGTTTATTCTGAGATAGGAATGGTTTAGAGCCGTGTAAATTCTTCCCTTGTGTTTAGAAGGATCAAACGACATTCACAGTCATTCAAACGACATGTAGAGGTCGTTCAAACGACATGGCTTTCACGTTCAAATGACATGGCCATTTCGTTCAAACGACAACCTCATCTCGCTCGAACGATGCATCGCCTCAAGTTTTCTATTTAAGGCGTGTTTCACTCAGAATTTCATAAGTTACAGAATCAAAAAAATAGTTTACAAATAGTACGTTTTCTGCACAGGTTTTCAAAGGTTTTGAAAGTCTACAAACATCCGTAGAGTTTAAAAGATCCGAGCTTTCATACTCTTATGCTATAAAGATCTTAAAATGCATCATTGGGGTTTTGTTCATAACTTTGAACGTTGGGTTTAGCGGTGAATAAATGAAGGAGTTCGTGTTCAACATCGTAGACATTGTCAAGCTGTATAGGTGGACACCGAGGCATTCGTGGACATGTGTGTTGTGGACAGGTATTGTAGAAGGACTTATGTGTGGGTACCGTGGAGGAGTGGTTGAAGGATCAGAGGAGCGTCAAGACTTGTGGGGGATCGAGTCATTGAGTAAGTCTATCATCTATACTTTGTAATACCACATCATAGTGATTGTCTGGCTTGGGTCGTCTGTGGTTTTTTTCCTTAGTGATTTCCTCGTACATCCGGTGTCACTTTTGTGAACTTATTTATTTTACTTGCTTTAATCATCCAGATGCATGTTTAGGATTAAACAAGATAAATTTTGGCTTAATTAAAATTGGTTCACATACTTGGTGCCTATAAAATTTGGAAAAGAAGTTTTTCAAAAAGAAAGTTATTTTTGGCATCCTTAAAATACATTCGAAAGAAAAAGGGGCCTACAAATTGGTATTAGAGCTAGAAATATTTTTTGTGTGTTGATCCTTCGTGTTTTCAAGGATGAATTTCAAAAATTATGAAAGTTTTAAAGCTCCTATTTTTTATGGCACAAACTATGCTTATTGAAAAATGCGAATGAGAAGTGCTTTGAAGTCAATTGGTGAGCGTGTGTGGTTAAAGGTCGAAAAGGGTTGGATACCATACACGAGAGGGTGAGGAAACTACTTTAAATCCCGTTGAGTCATGGACCAAAGTCGAACATAGACTTTTACTTTACAACTCGAAAGGTCTTCACGTTATTTCCTCACGTGTCACATTGGATGAGTATAATAAAATCATAACGTGTGATACTTCTAAAGAGGCTTGGGATATTATGGCACTTACTTATGAGGGCACGAGCACGGTTAGGGAATCTAAACTTCAAAGCCTCATTACATAGTTTGAGATAATTAAGATGTTAGAGGGTGAGTAATTTGATGAGTTTTACGCTAGATTGTCAAATATTGTCAACTCATCTTTAATTTGGGAGAGAAAATACCCAACAATCAAGTCATAAAGAAAATCTTAAGGTCGTTGTCGAGTAGATTTGATGAAAAACTGGCCATTTTGAACTACTTGGGTAGGCTTGAATCGGCGAAACTTGAAGAGATTTTAGGTGACTTACAAACCTATGGATTAGATATGTTTTCCTCCAAGTAAGTGCCAAAGAAAGATAAGGGAATTTCTTTGAAAGCCCGGAAGGAGGAAACTAAAGTTTTGAATGACGATTTCGATTCCAATTTTGAGGATGTATCCTTGTTGGCAAAGAAGTTCAAAAAGTTTCTTAAGTTTCAAAAGCAATCTAAAGATGCCAGACGACTTGAGAAATCCAAGAATAACAAGGTCGATCACGCCCCTAAGGATAAAAGTGAGAAATTTAATATGAATGAGTCGGATAGGTTTTTTGGTTATAAGGGTTATGGTCACAAGGTTGTCGAGTGTCCCACTAGATTTAAGAAGGAGGGCAAAAAAACGATAACATATAATGCCACCTTATGTGATAATGAACTGGAAGAGGGAGAGAGTTCCCCCATTGAGCGCTACTTTGTAGCGTTCATGGCATGTCATGTGAGTGACAATGATAAATCTTCCCATAAAGATTCTCATGTACATGACGCTTCCGAGAACGTTGACTGTGAATCCTAAGTAAGTGATGGTGAAGCTAGTGAAGATGAGGAGATTGATGTAGGAGAGTTGTAAGTTGCCTTTAATGATTTATATGTGGAAGCAGTAAAGGTGAAAAAGGCAAACTTGAATTTGCAAGCTAAGTTGAATGAGAGTGCCGTAGAAAATAATGATGCTTTAATTGAGGAACTTAGGGAACGGGAGAAGACTCTTAGGGATAAACTATAATACGTTGAGAAAGAGAGAGATAATCTGTGTGGTTTGATGGAGGCTTTAAAGAAAGAGATTCTAGAGTTTAAGGAGTCTAGGTGTTTTCTTGAGTTTAGGATTAGTGAGTTAGAGGAGAGATTGAAAGACTCGAGTAAGGTAAATTTTGATTTGGAGGCTAGGTGAAGTTGGATAGAAGGTTAGGCACCACCCAAATTAACGGATATAGGGTTTGTATAGGCTACGATGATAGTGTTGTTCCCATTCCTAAAGACAATTCCAATTGTCTCTGAGATCCCACTAGGAACGTTAGGAGAGGTCGACATTTTCGTAATCATTCCCTTCGTATTTATACTTGAACTCATTGCGTTAGGAAAGGTCACCTTAGACGATTTTTCTATGACCTTAGGAATGCTCCTAGAAAGTTTAGGAATAAAGTCATTTCGGTTCCCAAAACCCCCACACGTCATTTCAAACCTACTTCGGTTAGGAAATCGGACTTAGAAGCTTTTGGAATTAAACTTCATGGTTCTTGTTTAGTTGCACTTAATTCTTCCCATGCTAAATCTAAAGGATGATTGTGTTGCCATGTTTGTCATACGCTAGTCTTTGCATCATGATTTATATCTTGCTAGTGTTATGACATGTATATCTTTTGTATTACATTTTTTTTCATTTATTGAGTCTTAATTGAAAAATGCAAAAAGATTTTATCTTTAATAAAAAAAAATTCGAAAAATACAAAAAGATTTTTGGTTTTATAGATTTTTGAGAAAAATAAAAAAAGATTTTTATTTTTGGGTCAAAAATATTTTTAGAAAAACACAAAAATATTTTCATTTTATTTTTGTATTGTGAGTTTTTCATATTTGATATGGCATATTGGTGTGCTTGGACCCTTGTCATTACATTATTCATGTGGCTGGGACATTTGGTCATAATTGTTGATGCGTTGAATGATCTTAGCCATTGTCTTAATGGGGTTGTTTCGAAATAGATATGCATTTGAATTCAACTTTGTATTTATGCCATATTTTCACACATGCACCAGTTTATATGAATGTTTGACATCTCATGCATATTTGAGTTGGTGTGACATTCTTATCTTAATTTTGTCATTCATGCGTAATAAGACTTAGGAGGAGGTGTGCATGTAAGAACCGTTTACCACGAGGACTAATATCACATGTACTAAAAATGATGAGTATTCGTGGGAAAGGGTTGCGTGAGTACAATTAACTCATCGTGAAAGCCACGATTTAAAACAGCCCGAAAAAAAATAATGGTAATAAAAAGAATCATATGCCAATATGGGCCAATTAGTTTAGTTTATGTTCATTCCAAAAGAAAAGAAAAATATGATTATATATGAGGGAGTTTGGATGGATATATAAATGGTTTTGCACCATGAATCCTTATGTTGAAAATCGTATCATTGCATATCTAGATAAACATAAACTGTCAGCTGAAAATAATCATAATGTGCAAAATCTGTTGCTAGTAAATAGTCACATAAAAGAAATCATCAAAATCAGTTATGATGTGACTAAAAGAATAATTCAAAATCCCCATACACTGCATATAAACTTCCCAAAAGTACTAAAACTGTATGGAAATCATCATATAAATGAAGCAGGTACGAAACAGGAACAATTCTCGAAAATTTCTCAAAGGTCGCTCGAACAACAATGGTAGGTCGTTTGAATGACTTAGCATGTCGTTTGAACCATGCATCAAGCGATGTTAAAAACACCAAACCAGTAAGCTCTCGCACGAACTCCCCTTCTCGTGACCCATTGCGCTATCATCTCGCGACCTATACCTGACATTTTTCACCTTCTCACTTGAACCTCGCGAGATCAGAACTTCAAGCGATATGGACTTGTCGCTCGAATGAGGTCTAGATGTCATTTGAACGACATCAAAATTTCTCAGTTCCATTTATAAAAATGAAAAGTTTTGCACAGTCAATTTTTTTTATGAAAACAGTAACTGGAAATATGAAATAGTAGCAAAACAGACTCAAAATAGAAAAAAAATAAAACAAGTAAAACAATGTGAGTTTCATGCTAACATGGTATCAATGTGCTCAAACATGGATATGAAGTGAATGTGTGTGAACTGCAATAAATGAATCATAACTCCGACACATTGAAACGTTCAAGAAGCTCTAATTGATAGCTAAGTGTCATCAAACTAGTTTTAGCCATATGTGACAATTAATATACTGAGCTAAATGAACTAAACAATCAATTGGTTATTTCATTATAGATATTTGATATTTGTTTATCTTTTTCACTTATTGTCTATTCGAGACAAAAAAAGGGGAGAGATGTATGTTATGTAGGGGGAGAGTTTATGAGCACATAGCTTTTGTTGCATTACAAATTGATATCATATGCTTTAATGCTTATATATTGGTATTAGTTAGCCTGTACAAATTGATATCCTGATTTCAATGTTGTTTTCAAATTGGTATCAAAATAATTTGTTCACGTGTTTAATAAATGGTTTGTAAACATATTGGTATTTTCATATCATTTGTTCCTCCATACTTCACTGGGTATTTGTCTGTTTCATGTGTGTAGGTGTTCTTCAGCGAGTCAAGATTTCAAGACTACATCACATTCAGACAACTATGCTTGTCGGACCAACATTTACTAGTCTTGTCCTGTAATTTTTAATATTGGGTTTTATGGGATGGGATTTAGGTGACATACGGCTTGACGGACCGGCTTAGGCATTTCACTATTTGGGTTTTGTCCCAGAATAGTCAAAGGGGGATATTTATAAGGACAAAATTTCCAATTGAGTCCATTGTATGTATTTGACTTATTCTCGGAACAAAACATTCTTTTTGAGTTATAGATAGATTTTTTATCGTCACGATCCCACACAATCTATGACATAAAGTTTATTGAAGAAGTTGCGGCCAAGCTTCAAAGATTTATTATGCCGAGATTATTTTAGTGCACGTTTCATGTCTTCATTGCATTCCGTTCTCTAAGGTATGAATGCGTAATGTTTATGGTTCTCGAAAACGTTTTTAGGATGTTACTTTATTAATAAATGTTTTTAAAATGTTAAAAAGTGTTTTAAAACATTTTAACTTCGTTTATTCTGAGATAAGGATAATTTAGAGTCGTGCAAATCCTTCCCTTGTGTTTAGAAGGATCAAACGACATTCACAGTCGTTCAAACGACATGTGGAGGTAGTTCAAACGACATGGCTTTATCGTTTAAACGACATGGCTATTTCGTTAGAACGACGCATCACCTCAAGTTTTCTATTTAAGGCGTGTTTCACTCAGAATTTCGTAAGTTGCAAAACCAAAAAACAGTTTACAAATAGTACATTTTATGCACAAGTTTTCTAGGGTTTTCAAAGTCTAAAAAAATCTTTAAAGTTTAAAAGATCTGAGCTTTCATACTCTTATGCTATAGAGATATTAGTTTGTACCATTGGGGGTTTGTTCATCACTTTGAACGTTGGGTTTTGCGGTAAAGAAGCGAAGGATTTCGTGTTCAACATCATAGACGTTGTCAAGCTGTATCGATGGACACCGAGGCATTCATGGACGCGTGTACTGTGGATAGTTATAGTAGAAGGACTTTTGTGTGGGCATTGTGGAGGAGTGGTTGAAGGATAAGAGGAGCGTCAAGACTTGTGGGGGATCGAGTCGTTGAGTAAGTCTATCATCTGTACTTTGTAATACCATATTATAATGATTGTCTAGCTTGGGTCGTCCGAGGTTTTTTCCCTTAGTGATTTCCTCGTACATTCAACGTCACTTTTTTGAACTTATTTGTTTTACTTGCTTTATGTTTACGATTAAATAAGATAAAATTGGGCTTAACTAAAATTGGTTCACATACTTGGTACGTATAAAATTTAGACAAGAAGTTTTTAAAAAAGAAAGTTGTTTTTGACATCCTTGAAACACATTTGAAAGAAAAAGGGGCCTATAGGATAGAGTGAGATTAGGGGACTATAAGGTGGGTTTATAAAGGTCTATATACATAGTGGAGGAGGAGGATTGGAAACCCACCTTAGATGTTTTATAAGAGTCTTTCTGAGATGAGAAGGTAGCATATTCCCACCCTACTCACTATCATCTCCTATTTCTCTCACTAAGAAAACCCTAAGAACAAAACTTAAACTCCCCTCCTAACGGATACTTCTTCTCCAACTTATATTTTTGCTTCACATCCTGGCTTCGTCTCTAACCTTCTGCCTCTCCTTCTAATGGATCATGAGGGCCCACCTCATCTCACGGCTCCACATTTGCCTTAACATCTCCTTCTCTTACTCTCGTCTCTCTCTCTCTCTCTCTGAGCCTTTGGGTTTCGGCCCACAGTCCCCTTCCCCGATGGACGATCAACACACACACATAATATTTATATATAGTTGTAAAATAGTACACACACACACACACACACACAATGGTTGGAGGAATAAAAAATTGTGAGAGGTTATAGATTTTATGTATATTAAATTATTTTGCATAATAGCTTGTGTAACAAATTATTTTGCAAATAGTACCCCATGGGGAGTCTGATTCCCATTATAATTGGGTACAGGGAATCTTCGACCTGAACTAAATGGGGAATGGGGCGGTTATGGGTATTAAAATATCTAACGGGATGGAGGTGGCTTTGCCCACCCCAACCTGTCCTGTTGCTATCCTAATGTCAGTTTTAGGGGAATCTTAGCGTGACTTTCATAATTTTTGTTCCTAAGATGGACAGTGCTATGGATGTGAGGGGTTTTAGGTCGATTAGCTTAGTAAGGATCATCTAAAATTCCAATTGGTAGGAAGGTTGTGGTCATAAGCAATCTGGGCGATCCATTGAAGACGTGGAGAACGAATCTACATATAATTTATTTCAATATATTGTATAAAAATGTGTAAAAGTTTTAAAAGATAAGGCTCCAATAAAAAAACGTGATCCCCCTTAGTGAGTGGAATGACTTTCTCACACTTGAAATATCAAAGGACAAAATGAATTAGAATAAACAAGCTTAAAAGATGGGTGATATCAAGTCAATCGCAACAATTTACTCATTAATGTTAATAACATCTATTTGTAAAGGAAGATCTCAATAACTATTAGTTTACCAACATACACAAAATCAATCCATAATGTTGAACTTATAAATA
The DNA here is from genome assembly GCA_949130495.1 of Sambucus nigra. Classification (NCBI taxonomy): domain Eukaryota; kingdom Viridiplantae; phylum Streptophyta; class Magnoliopsida; order Dipsacales; family Adoxaceae; genus Sambucus; species Sambucus nigra. The sequence continues at coordinate 656,534,992 of OX422213.1, read as the reverse complement.
TCATTAAGAGTCTTTTATTCACTTTTCAATTTCATATTATATTAATTTCATCATTTCACTTTCAATGAATCATATCGTTTCATATTTTATCTTTATTCTAGCTAAGCAGCCTCATTAATATCAAATTTAAATAAGCATTAACCACTTATCTCTTTCTTATCATCTTTTGTCTCATTATACTTCATTCTAGTTAACCGACCTCCTTCACGGCCTCAAATATTACAATACCTTAAATTAACTCATTATTTTTATCAATTAATTATTCTATTAATTGATTACAATGTAATCAAAATGCCCCATTCTCCCCATCCATCTCAAGCAACATGTGGTATGTGTATAAAGAAATGGTATATAAACTTGTCACCGTCTGTTGTGCAGTGTCTTAAAACCTTTCACCACCTACTAAGCAATGCCTGAAAGTGACATTGTGCCTTAGGGCTATATAGATTATCATAAACAAACAATAATTTTATTTTTCAAAGTTTATATACGCATCAATTAAATTAAGTGTTGTGTTCAACAATTTACCAAACTTAGTTTTGACCTAATTATGCATTTAGGTTATAAGAAAAAATAAAATAGTAAATCACAGCAGGGCGATGTACGTGGAAATCCCGTAATGAAAAAATCTTGGATGGCCCAACCACACAAATTTACTACGATATAGAAAGTTTTTCAAGAACGACTTAGACTTGCTCACATACTTAACGCCTTCAAGCCCTGACGCACTTCCTCGTTCCTTGTAACCTTCTTCGCAGCCACCACTAGATGCCTTCCAATGGCCACACAATGCAGATGCTTCCCACATCGCGATATCCCACCGATATTACATATCACGAAACTAGTCCAGTCATCGCACCATACAAAACACGATCTCCACTGCTAAAAATTCTCACAGTATGAAGAGCAAGCATCTATGGTGCAACACAAATAAGATCTCAAAAAGGCATATTTATGTGGGATTTTTGGGTCCTAAACTTGGGTTGAAACTAGGGTTTGGAGGCATTTGGATTTTGATAGGAAATAAATTTTTGCCAAAAAACTTGCACAAAAAGGTTTCTAGAATGCCTAGTGGATTATGCCACCCATGAGAGTATTTCTCCCTGGTGCGTTTACTTTGACGAGTGAGCAAAGGAAGGTTCTTTTAGACACAATATATAATTTGAAGGTTCCATCTAATTTTTCGTACAACTTGCAAATGATTGTGAATTATGCTACCCATGATTTACATAAATGTATGTCCCACGATTGGCATGTGATCATGCAATTGGTTCCTCTATTGTTTAAGCATTGTTTCTCAAAGCACAATGATTTGCGGAGGGAGATTATGCAAATTAGTATCTTCTTCTCACTTTTATGTGAGAAGGTTGTCAATCCAGAACACATAGTGGCCGAAAAAGTGGCCGTTACCGAAGCGATTTGTGTGTTGGAGAATTATTTTTCCCCTTCATTCTTTGACATAAGTATTAACTTGCTGGTACACCTATGTGATGAGGCACTTCTTTGCGTACAGTTAAATATCGACGGATGTATCCGTTTGAAAGATTGATGAAAGTTTTCAAAGATTACATCAAGAATACACGATACATCGCATGATCAATTGCAGAGGAATACATCACCATGGAATCATCAATCTATACTCGGGAATATATGCCTGACTCGACTAGCGTTGATGACATTGATGAGTTCCTCGATGAGGGTGGTAATGTGATGGGCAAACAAGTGAAACTAATGAGTTTGCAACATGAACAAGTAGCTCGTAATCTATTTGACACACATGAAGATGTCGAAGAATGGAAAAACTAAGTTTAAATTATTTTAAATTTTACATTATTTTATACATGATTAATTTTGTAATACGTTCGTCACATTAATTTTATGCAAAAAATATGAAGCCTGGGAGAACAATAAAAGACGAAAAATAATGGCACAATCAGATAACAAATTTAGGCTATGGTTGTCACACGAGGTAATTATAATGAAAATGGTTGTTATTAAATGTTACATTACAATAAAATTTTACAACAAACCTAATTAATTTATCTATATTCTCAGCTCTTAAAGACTGGTGATGATACATCAAGGCTTGCTCGTTTAACCACTAGACACTTGTTCATGGCACAAGAGTACAAAAAGTATCGATTTAACGGCTACATATTCGGTGCAAGGATGTACAAGGAAAGTACAAATGTACAAAACTCGGACATTTTATACAAGGCTCTTACTTTCTCTCGAGTGAGGGCGAAAGATAAAACCCTCATTGAGGTTGAAATGACTTGCTATGGTGTAATTAGAAATATATTTGAATTGGAATATGTAAGATTCAAAGAGGTTGTATTTTACTATGATTGGGTAAGAGCTGAGGTTAAAAATGCTTGTAAAGTTGATCCTGGCACCAATTTGATCATGGTTGACTTATCCAAGTTGAAGAGCAACAAACACGTGAGTGATGAGCCATTTGTTTGTGCTTTTCAAAAGGTCAAGCATGTATTTTACTCAGAGTATATCAACAACAATCCGCGATCAATCGTCCTACATGGGCCAAGGTATCTAAACAGTAGTGTGGATGGCTTGGCTGCTCCTAACGAATATCAATCCATTTTTTATGATAACCCGAATTTGAAATAATTTTTAGATTTGTTATAAGTATTCCAATTACCGGACATCAATTGAATGCTTTTAATTCATTTGTATTTGATTTACTGCAAGTAATATTTAGATTTAATTCTTAAGCATTAATTCAAAGTATATGTCTAGTGGGTGTATTGTTCTAGTGTTTTATTATTACTGGACATCAGTTTAATTCTTTTAATTCATTTGTACTTGATCAGTTTAGTGCATTAATTCAAAGTTGCCAGTGTTTTATTATAATATGGTTAGTGCTTTGTATTCTTCTAATTCATTTGGATTTGTACTAATAACAACAATTTTTACAGAAAATGTCTTCTTTAGGGCTTGGCAGCAACGAAGGCGACGAGGGCTCCTCAGCCCCTAGGCTCCCAAAATGGGGCAAATTGGGATCGGTCATTGAGAACAAGACGGGATTATTTTCTATATCCCTTGAGTTGGTGAAGACGATTATCGGCCCGGGGTACACTAGTTGGAGGGAGGTGCCAAATGAGCTCAAGTTGTCTATTTGGGCGGCACTACAAGTAATGTATTTATATTTCAATTTCAATTTATATTTATTAGGAACTAACACTTACTTTCTTTTTATTTTGTATTTTTTTGACAACAACAATTCGGTTGGAGCAATTGAGGGAACAACATAAGATGTGGAAGAAGAATTTACGAGCTCGGTACTTTGGGAAGACCCGTGACTCCATTCTCAGACTGCGTGATACCATCCCGACGAAGGAGTAGATCTCATTGACACAGTGATAAAAGTTTATCAACAATGAAATCGAGGAGCGATAATTGGCATCTCACCAATCGAGGACGGAAAATCGTGTGAAAAAGTCGGACGTGCACTACTCCGGGCGGACGTCTTAAACCGAGATGGAGCATAGGATGATAAGATTTTATTTTTCTATAATTATAGTTTTATGTTATTCTGCATTATTTTATTTTGCGTTACTTACTAATTTTGCATTATTTAATTTGAGGAGACGGGGAGTGGCCCTGGGGGTAGGCCACATAGGTTCGATGCTTATGTGGCAATCCATAAGAAGAACGATAAGGATAATAAGGTGTCCCCGATCATCGCGACCACGATTGTAAGTTATAAATGTTTAATTTTTGTTAATTACATTATAATTTTTTTATTTACTTAATTAACTGATCGTGTGCTTTTTGTCATTTCAAGCAAAGCTTAAGGAAGTGAATGAGTTGCAGTCTGATGCCGACAAAGGCATATTTGGCTACGGATGCACTCAGTCAAGTGCTCGTTGCTGATCGCAAGGGGAGGACTAGGGGGTGAGCTCGCGAGTGGGGAATTCTAGGATCATCGGGATGGAGACGAGCAATACCGGATTGGCTCATCAGGTAGACATGCATGACGAGAAGCAATCAAGGTTGGAGTCAACGGTCATAGATATGTACGCCTTCATGAAGTGTTAGTTGTTCAAGGGCAAGGGCAAGGGAAAGGGAAAGGAGAAGACGGTGGAGGTGGACGAGGACATGGACGTGGACGTCCCTACTTCATCGTTGATACAATCAGACTCATCGCTTTATGATCCAGTTCCCATCTTGACTCCCGTCGAGCGGCCTATGTCAACAATCAGTTGACCGATAATGTTGTTACTCGGCATATATGATGGTCAGTCGATAGCGAGGGGGTTGAGGGACCCGAGAACCCTCCCGAGTATGTCGGTTCATGGGTGTTTCCTTTAAAACATTGAGGCCAAGGTTCTCATCACGCATGTGTTGCCCAAAAAGGAGATCCTCACATTATTATTGCGCAAACAATGCAGCGTGAAGCATATTGATGGGTGTATCAATTCGTATATCGTTTGGCCTTCCTTCCTCCTCCAATTTACTGTTGACTCTATGCATTGACATTATTTGTATTTATTTTATTTGGACACTTATATTATATTTGTATTATTTTGATTTGTTACATTTTGGTTTGGATATGGAATTATATATGCAATGATTTGGTGCATTCTTTTTATTTTATTTGGATATATGTTGTTTGAACAGGTACAATTTTGCTATAACATGTACAAATATACTGCTGGGCAGTTGCAGTAGCCATACTGCCCAGCAGATTTTTTTTAATTCTGCCCAAAATTATCACGGTCAATGACCGTGACAAACCTTATGAAGGTCAAAGATGATGACAAGGCCGTGACAAGTCTAATGAACTTATCAGGGTCTTTGACCATGACAAGTCCATGACAACAAAAGTTATCACCCTCATACTTGTCACGATCATTGACCTTAACAAGTTGGACTTGTCACGATCAATGACCGTGACAATCCTGTAGTTTTGGTGTAGTGGTAGATGAGGACTGGATTAATTCTAGCAATGTCGTGAAACAACTAGTGTTGACTAATCATGTTTCTGGAGAGGCTCGAGTAATGCGAAAGATGCGTGGCTATATTAACGACCCAATTATATCATAGGAAGCCATTAATCTTTCCTAGGCCGATACTTAATCGCCTCCTACACTTCACCCCGAAGCTACTTCAAATGGAGAACTTATCAAGATTTCCTCAAAATCTTCCAGTGACTCTATCGATGACAATCCCTCCAAACCTGATTTTGACGTATCTCCTAACACTGATCCATCCGAGATTGATACAACAACCTCGAATTAGGAAAATCCAAAGACTATCCCCCCCTCCCAATTGTAAAATAATGAATAAAGCATTTGTACATATTGTGTCCAGACTACTAATTAGGAGGATGATTGACTTGAGACTTTATGTGATGCTAGAATATGTAAGTCGTATTGTAAAATACTAATTTAACTCTCTTGTATAATATACCTAAAGTTGTTTCTATATTCCCTTTTAGATTTGTTCTCACACATTTTGTCACGCAACTATCATATTATGCTCTAGGATGATTAGCACTCGAACACCTTCCACCAAAACTCAAAATGAGAAGATCCACACTGAAGGAATCATGAAATGCCTTCAATAATTGACATCTCTAGCTCAACAACAGCAAGTCCCACATTCAGTTCCAAAAGAACTTTCAGACGAAACACGTCAAATGAATGCTCTTAAGGAATTTTGAGACAACAACCCCCTCTATTTCTTGGAAAATCAGGTGCCAGTGAAGTTGAAAAGTGGATGTGTCAGATTAATAAAATATTCAATGGGATAGGAATCATTAAAAATCTTCGAGTAACCTTGGTATTACATATTTGAAGGTGAAGTTGATTTTTTGTGGAAAGTTGTGGCCCGAAATTGCAATGTAGCCACTCTGTCCTGGGAAAAATTTGAAGAGATTTGCTTCAAAAAGTACTTTTTTGATACCTAAAGAGACCGATTGACCGTGGATTTCTTGAGGTTATAACAAACCAATTTATCCGTGGTTCAGTATGAAGCCAAGTTTACTGAATTATTTCGTTATGCAGCTAAGTATTTAGATAATGAGATAAAGAAGTGTACACAGTTTGAAAGAGGATTACACTCAAGGATCACAACTTTCGTTACCCCTTTGTAAATTCGCGACTTTTCTCAACTCATCGAAGTCGCTTCAATTGTCGAGCAAAATTCCCCGTTAGGAGGATATGTGCATTCGCCTCACCCTATTAATAAGAATAATCACATTGTTAGAACTTTACCTTGACCTCGACCTCAACCTTATCCCAATCTAAGTGGGCAAGTTTACTTCCAAACTTTTCCATAGTACCATATATCCCTTAATTCGTTGTCACGAATGCTCGGAAGTAGGACATATCCACTCAAGTGCCCTAGATTGAATTCATCTGCAATTCGACATCAACCAAATAATCCCTCGAGAATTTGAGAAACCCTTCCTTTACAAAACCAACGTTGGCCTAACACCATCAGAAAACCTGAACCAGTCCCAATAGTGGAAAGAATTGGCCACACTGCATATATGAAATTAATACGACGTGATAAAAGTTACAATACTCTCTTATAATTCCCCCCTCATATTTATTTGTTTGGGTCCAACTCATTCATTCGTTAGCCTTAAACTAGCTAAAGTTTTACAAATTGTGCCTACATCTTTAAATAATCCCTTTAAAATAGAATTACCTAGAGTTGAATTAATACACCTACCTAAGGATATGATAATTGTAAAATTCAGCTAGATTGTGAACCTAATAATCATAGATATATGCGGATTCGATATTATTATCGGAATGGATGCATTGTCAATACATCATGATTATATCAATTTCCATTAAAAGAGAATATATTTCCGAGACCAAGAGAATCATTCTTTTATGTTCCAAGGAATCGGTCATTCCAAACCTTCAATGTTCCAAATCCAAAATTCCTCTTCTTCCGTAATTCTTAGAATTTTGGAACAATTTGAGGATGTTTTCCCAGAAGAATTTCCATGTATAGCCCCTTCTTGAGAAATCAAATTTACCATAAATCTCTACCCAAACACTTCTCCTATTTCAATACCTCCGTATTGAATGGCTCCTTTAGAACTTCACGAACTTCATACCCCACTATATGATCTACTTGAAAGAGGTTTTATTCGCCTTAGTTCATCTCCTTTGGGAGAACCTGTGTTATTTATATGGAAGAATGATGGAAGCTTTAGATTATGCATACATTACCGTAAGCTGAATTCACTGATAATTAAGATTAAATATCCTCTACCAAGAATTGGAGATTTATTCGATCAACTTAGAGGTGAGAGAGTCTTTTCTAGGATAGACTTATGATCTAGTTACCATCAATTATGAGAAAGAGAAGAAGACATTCCAAAGACTGCTTTTCGAACGCTTTATGGACATTTCAAATTTACTGTAATCTCTTTTGGATTAACCAATTCCCCCGCATCCTTTATGGATCTTATGCATCGAATCTTTAGGAATTTCCTTGATCAATTCATTATCATATTCATTTATGATATCTTTGTGCCCATCCAGGTTGGATTCCTCCGGTGCGGGCTCGCCCTGAAGTCAGGATGAATGGAGAAGGTGGAAAAGGGTCCCCCACTCTCTCTCCCCCTTATTTTGCTATGCGCGTGTGGGTGATTCGAGGATATGGAGATCCTCTTTCCACCACTCGTGTCGGTGTCTTCGCGACCTGCCTCAAATATAAAATTGGTCGTCGTCAAATGGGGATAACACGAAGGGATGGAGTCGCCATCCTATTTTACTCAAAATAGGCAAAAGAAATGACGTTGCCTCGAGAGAATGACATCAAGGTCATATTGATTCATATGAAACCAAGTGATTCGAAGATCCAGGGACTAAGTTACGAAATAGAAAGGTGTTAGGCTCCCATTCCACCTTTTCGGTCTCTCATGGGCTATGTTGTTCTTCTACTTTTTCTTTGTGATATGTGTGTGTACATGTGTATAATATAAATAATGGGAGAATGGAATTATCCAACTCACGTCATGGAATGGACGGAGAGGACTCATCCGCAGGAGTGTACCCAAAAATAATAATAAACATATGATATAAGTGTTCACTGAATCACGAATAGCTATGGAAAAGCTAATGTGCATATCAGACGAGACACAAATATGTGGGAGTTCAATACTCACAAAATAGATATAATATAATATCAAAGACATAACATGAAAATGGAGGACTCGAATCTCGGGATTAGCCCAAGACGCCTACGTAGCCTAAAGTTCACGTAGTTAGAAAATAGTATAGGGGTGGGGTTCAACCCATAAATCTAAATGTAGGACTCCTCTTTGTGTGCTTTTGAAGGGAAATGTGTTCAAGTGTGAGAAAATAAGGAAGTCTTAGTTTTGGAATTTATGAATAAACTCCTTTTTTTTAATCTTTTTGGGGCTTTTATGAAAATAAGTTACGTGTAATACTAATAGTAAAAAATAAAGATTATCTGATGTGATATAATGAAACAAAACTAGAAGATATCACAAAATGAGAATAAAGTGAATAATAATACTTAAATGAATAAACAATAAAAAGGGTGAGAGATGGACCTCCTTGTAGATCTTTGTTACTGACTTTAGATTATATGTAGGATAGTGTTTTTAGTGGTATGAAGGTCATATGATAGGGTGAGGTGGGTAACTAAGTGTGGTAATAAAGTGAGGTGGGGGAATGTGGAAAATAGATTTTTTGGTGAAGAGAAGGATCCGATTTTGAGAGAATATTTGCTGAGTGCTGAAAATGACCTCTCTTTAGGGGTGAGGTTATGAGCCCTTTATATAGTGCCTTTTAGGGTTAGGAAGGGAGTGTCGATCGGCTTGGCCCCTGGCCTTCTTATTGGCACAGTGTCAGCCTTGCCAAGCAAGGAAAGTACACCCTGAGGCAGTCCGGAACAGACTTTTTTGAAAAAATAGGTATAAATGCAAACCGTAAGTCTGAATCACACATGTATGGGACCGTTGGAAAGGGAATTCAGATCCCTTCAAGAATCCATGATCCACTCTCGGGTTCGGAAGTTAACCAGCGTCAAATGGGGCTCGAAAGCTCCCGATAATCTCTGGATTGGGGGTTTTTAGAGGAAAATGGGTTGTTTATGGGATTTGTGGGGAAAATTCGCACACGGTATGGACCGTTGGAAAGGTAATTTAGAGCCCTTCGAGATTTCATTAGCTTCACTTGGTTTGGAGAGTTGGTCGGGGTCAAACGGGGCTCGAGAGAGCTCGGTGGACTTTCGGAGTAAAATAAGTTATTCATGCAAACCGGGAGGCCGATCTATGGGGTCGGTATTCCATCGTATATCTTAAACCTTGGGGATGTTAACTTCTTTAGAGACTCCTCCTCCTCAATTGCCCGTGAAAAGGTGGACTCATCTGTGTAATGAGGGACCTTCTTACCAGCTCTTTTGTGGATCTTTCCCCATGATGAGCTGGGTGTTAATCCATCTCTCTTCGCATAAAGCTTCGTATATCTTTCTTGTGACATAAGTCATCCTGGTTTCGTCTTGCTAGAAAACTCTCGTGCTCTGAATGATCCTGCTCATCGACAGTACTCCTTCCTCGGCTACGAGTTTTCCTCACTTGAGGACTGGGCATTTGACCACGGCGCTTTCGATTTCACTCACGAATTTCTTTCTTCATCTTATCCAGTCGTTGATGGAGACGTGATTTCTCTTCCATTTGGAGTCGAGTTGCCTCTTCTCATTGGTGGAGTCATTTGTCATAAGCGTCAACCAGTCGTGAGATTTATGTTGATCTAGAGTAATCATTGTTTTTCTCAGAAAGCTGCTCCTCTGGGCGAAATATGAGATTTTTGTCTCGATGAACCCCAAATCTGACTCTAGGTAGGGACAAATCCGCTCGTAGGTCATCATCAGGGGGTGCAATGTTTGGGTGATGAAACATTGTGATCACTCTTTGGTTCCAAGGTGATTTTTAAAAAGTAGAATCGTTCCTACAAACGATTCCAATTGTGAGTGCAATAAATCGTAATTAGTAATTCTAAAGAGCAAGGGAAATAAGGCAGTAAGAAATGGCCACAACAAAACGTATTTACATTGTTCAATAACTGTCTACATCCACGGAGGATTTCTCAATTTTTATTAATTCGTCAAAGGTTCAGAATTATATGCCCCGTTGCTCCGGAGTAAGGGTCTTATTTATATTAATAAAAAGTAGTTGAGATATACAAAAAATCTCCTCGCTCTCCAATAAGTGGTTTTAGTGAAATAGTAAATTTATCGATTTCGATTTTTTTGTCAAAAAATATCAAATATGGGTGTTATTGGATAGATCTTGACGAACAGGTTTCAAATATATAAATTTTGTGAATTTTGGATTTATAGATTTGAAGTTATGGACTTTTAAAAATTTGATGATTTTTTTTTTATGAGTTGTCAAATGGCATATTGGCATTTTTATGTTGTTTTTAGTACATGGACTAAAATTATATGAAGTGTCCTATTTTTATACACTTTGAGTTAGATTGGACTTTTCTTCAAAACCCCCTATTTTTTTGTCGTGATCAACCGTTATAGGGTTCGTGCCTGAAGAGGTGGCATTTTTTGCACTTGGCAATGAGTTGTGTCGAGTCATGTTGGTTTATTCAAACCTTTTATTAAAACACTAATTTTGATGTATCCAATGGTCAATATGCAACTTATTAGTTATGTTGGTGTCATTTTTTATTGTGATTTAGTGTTATCGGGTTCGTGTCTAAACAAATGATATTTTTTATGACCTAACTATGGTTTGAGTAGAGTCATGTTGGTTTAGTCAAACTTTTTATGAAAATATTAATTTTGATGTATCCCATGCTCAATACGCAACTTAGATAAGGCCGTAGATATATTTGTTTATTTAAGCTTATTAAAAACGTGTGATGCTAAGAGCATCCCATTTATTACTTCAGAATATCATGAGATTTTTCTATATTTTTTTGCTAATCACCACCACATGGTATGCATATTTAATTTAATTTTCACTCAACCATTATCTCAAAGCATTTTCTCAACTTTCTCTCAACCATTCTCTCACTCAAAACCCTATATAAACTTCCTGTTCGAACCGTATACAATCTTCACCGACAAATTACCATATTAATTATTGAAATAACATACTAGTTAGGGTTTTCAGCCATCGAGGTTACCATATTGAAGTTGTAACACCTAATGGAGGTGTTAACGATGGGTGTGGCAACCCTAAAACTAATGAAAATAGATCAAATGTTATGTTTGCAGTAATTTTTTCCACACAAATACGTTTTTTTAATGTTTTTTAACCCTGAAAAATTAAATCCGAAAATGTAAATTTACGGTGGCTCGGTATCGGGCCACTGAGGAAGATGATGTTTTTCAGGCTGATCCTACAAAATCACCAAATTAATTTTTTTATAAGAAAAAACTACATTCGGGGTGTTTACCCTGAGTTAGTATGCGTATTCGCTCTAATGACTCTGAGTTAGTGTCCTAATTTTGTTGTAATTATTCCAACCTAGCGAATGCCAATATTTTTAGTTCAATCAAACTCCATTCGAGATGTTTACCCCGAGCCATTTTTCTTTATTAGTTATAAAAGCTCCGAAATATACTATGATTACTTAGAACAAAGGTAACGAATTGAACCCTAGAAAATGAAATGTAGCAGACGAATATTGCAATTCCAAGGATCTCAAACCAACGATTCCAACTTGGTTTTAATGATTCGCTTTTCATTGATAAGAACGTATGAAACTTTATTAGTATTTTAAACGTTATTAGGGTTTTATGTTCATTGTTAACAAGGTTTTTAAACATTAACAAATATGGAAAAATCCTATTTTTTCTTTTTTTATGAATGATGTTAATGATGTTGAGTACCAATCTGATTTAATGGGCGTTGATGATGATTTGTTGGTCTTTGAAGTTGAGAGCTTGATTGTTGATGTTTAGATGTTAGAAGTTGAGAGGTTTTTGTTTTTAGAGAGGAGGGAAAGGGAAAAAATGAAAATTTTAAACTTTAAGTAATGGGTACCCTTATGGTGGTATAATTGTGTAAATAATGAATTTGTGTGGTATTTTAGAGTTAAAATTGTCTTGTGGTATTTTGGAGCAAATAGTGGGGCGCTCTTTGCGCCACCCTTAAAAAACACTAATTTTGTTGTATTCAGTGCTAATTATAAAGACACATTTAACTATCACAAAAGTTTCCAAGAAAATACTAATTTTGATGTATTCAATGATCAATATAAAAACTTGTTTAGTTATGATTTGGAAAATTGAAATTCAAAACATTACTCATATTTGAGAAGAAGATAATTGTGCATTGAAATTCAAAACATTACTCATATATTAGTTATAAATTGTCTTTTGTTAAAATTGTTTTTTTAGAAACTATTTTTTTGAATAATTATTTTATGTTAAGAACGTTTTTTTTGCTTTAAAAAATATTTTTGATATATCAATTTATTTACATTTGTCACTTTTGCCATTAATTCAAGGATCAAATACCAAAAAGTCCCTCAAACATTTTTTAATACATATTTAGTCAAAGCCTTTTATTTTGTACCCAAAAGTTCCTTATTCTCTTATCTTTAAAGGTCCATGCCAGCGGCATGGTAATGCTTTTTTGGCATGGTGAAGGACTTTTTGGTGCAAAATAAAAAGGTTTGGACTAAACGTGTATTAAAAAAAGTTCGACGGACTATTTGGTATATGCCACTTAATTCAATCAGACATTTCACTTTTATCATCTCAAAAATTAATATTACCAAACAATTCTTTTCCAAAAGTCATAGAATTTGACACAAAAAATTTTGTCATATCGAAATTTACCATCGAGGTTATTTGACCACTTTTGAAATCAAATGAAAACCCTTAATTATTGGGGACATTTACACTTTGAGGTTCACTAGTTCTTCATATTTTCTCATGAGATACATTAGTTTTCGTATTTACTCATTGTGATCCGTTTTCACCTTTTGCGACAGGTTTTTGAAATAAATCGCCATTGCTAACGGTGAAAACGGACTCTAATGAGTAAATACGAAAATTAGTGTCCCTGTGAGTAAATATGTAGAACTAGTGGGCCCAAAGTGTAAATGTTTCTAAATATTTTTTAGGCCAAAAAGAACAGTAAATATTCAGAAACTCAGAGAACAACAAATGGAGGTAGAAGATGGAGAAGGTAGAAGACGAAAGAGGAAAATTGAAAGAAGAAAAGGGAAAGCCAAAGGTATGCAAAAGGTGCAAAAAAACATTTATCCCATCCGCAAACAACTCAACTTCTTGACGTTTTCATCCTTATTTCTTCGTTTGTCGCCGTCACGACGATCAACAAAGGTAACCCATTATTATTATTATTATTATTATTATTATTATTATTATTATTATTATTATTATTATTATTATTATTATATGTAAATGTCACTTGTTTAAACACGAACCCAATAACACTCGATCACGATAAAAAAAAAATTGATACCAACACGACTCCATGGGATGGAATTGAGGTTCCAAAGACACCCTTATTTAACCATCACAAGAAATGGGGCGTGTCAAGTGATATTTTTTATGGTCTGACAACGGGTTGGTTTAATCAAAATTTTTATGAAAATACTAATTTTGATTTTGATGTATCAAATGCTCAATATGCAACTTATTAGTTATGGTTTGGCGCATTGATATTTCAAACATTACTACTATTTGAGAAGATGATAATTGAGAATAGGAAGAAGATAAGGTCGTAGATACATTGGCTTATGGGGTTTTGGGGGAAAGGTCCCACCCAATTCAAAAGTGTGTAAAAATAAGACAGTTCACACAATTTTATAAATATAATATCTGTACTAAAAAGACCATTAAAATGACTAATATATGACAACTCATACAAAAAAAAACATCAAATGTTTAGAAGTCCATAACTTCAAATCTACAAATCCAAAATTCAAAATTTTTTATATATTTGGAATCTACTTGTCGAGATCTATCAAAGACCACCCATATCCGTTAATTTTTGACAAAAAAATGAAAACTGATAAATTTAGTATTTCACTAAAATTTTTATTTTTCCCGGTGAAAACTCTATTTTTTCCTGCGGAAAACTTTATTCTCCAATCCTGACAATGGTGTTGCTGGTGCGGCTCAGAAAAAGAAAATAAATAAATGAAGAAAGAGAAACAAGAGAGAGAAAAAATCTGACGAGGATTCTGACGGTCTCTGATAAGGATTCTGGTGGGTGGGGTAAGGTGAGGGTGGGGTTATATGTTTATTTCTAGAAAGAGAGTAACTGAGTTTTAAATGGGTATGAGTAAAGGAATAAATATCTTTTTAACTAAAACAAAGAATTATTATCTATTTATATACTCTTATCCCTAAAGCGACTACACAAAAAAGTACTATTGTAAACATGAAAACCAGAGTCCTATAAATCCAAATATAGGGTGGAACATGGCCTTGGACCTATGACGCACGGATGCGGGTGGGGGTGAGATTGTGTGCCGGTGCAGCGATTTGAATTTTTTTGAAAAATAGGGTGCGGGTGCGGCAAGAAAAATAAATTAATATAATATATAAATTATTACTCTTTATTATATATATTTCAATTTTTAGAGTTAGAAAACATGCACCATAATAAAATCAACTAAATATGAACAATGATTAAACTATAATTGAAAAATTATAATCTGATCGTATGTCTTTTTTTTTTATTGGTTGTCTCATGTGGATTTTATTAAGGTATGGGCCCATGTTTTAAGAGACTGACTTAGTTTCTATTTTTTTTTTAAGTTTGGCTACTTAAGTTTTTTTTATTTATTTTGAAAACAGACCCAAAACTTTTATACAACTTACTTTTTATTAAAAAAAACGAATCCAGAAACGAATCCTTGCCGAATCCAAAACGAATCGGGAAAAAAATATTTTTTTCCCATCGATTCTTCTTGGGTGCGAATCGGGGCCGCACCCGCACCTCAGAAGAATCGAATTCGGACTCGAGGCTATTTTTGAAGAATCAGTGCTTTATAGCCTTAGACCAAATTCTCTATTGGTTTATTTAAGCTTATTAAAAATATACTAGTACTAACTTTGATGTATTCAATGATCAATATAAAAAGTTACTTAATTGTGATTTGGCAAATTGATATTCCAAACATTACTCCTATTTGAGAAGAAGATAATTGTGAATTGGAAGAAAGTAAGGTTGGTACAGAATGCATACACATTGAGACGAAAATGCTCTCTGATAAAATCATGGATTGTTAGGGTAATTATTTGCATGTAGAGTATTGAATTGGAAAAAATAAGATTTGTATAGGATGCGTACACATTGAGACAAAAATGGTCTTAATAAAAATTTTGATTGTTAGGGTAATCATTTACGTGCGGAGTGTCTCTTAGACAGTTTTCTTGTTCAACTTGCAAAGAAGTAATGCTACAGTGGATTGTTTTCTAATACAACAATGAATCGGACAAAATAATGACACATTGGATCGATGATTAATTATAAACAATTGCATTAGAGATAATTTTTAATTCATTTATATATGTTGAATTTTTTCTTACCACGATCAATAAGGGGAAGATTTTTTTTCTTTTTTGATAAACAAATGATACATTAAAACCAACCGCTAAGGGAGCGGAACCCGTATATAGGTAGTATACACTACAACCAGAAAAAACCCACAAACAGAGATACAAACAAACATAATCAGTTACATGCCAATATACAAAACCTTCAAAAACTCAAGAATATTAGGAAGAGTGGCCACAAACTGCTATTTATACCATACTAATAAGGTACTCAGAAAAGTGTACCGGATTCTGGTTGGATCCATCTCCACACCTTTGAAACATCTTGAATTCCTCTCATGCCATATGGTCCAAAAAAATGCACTGTGAAACCAAACGCCACACTTTGATATCCCCCTTCCACCCCTTAGGGGAATGCCAAACTTCCAACAACGCCCTAACCGTCTCAGGCATGACCCACGAGATCCTACTAATAGCAAGGAATACTTCTCAGAGGCCTCTCGCCACCTTACAATGCAGTAGTAAATGATTAGTGTTCTCCTTAGCCTCCTTACATTGCCAGCAACGGCTAGTCATGAAACGCCTTATCTTCTGCAAGCCCTCAATCGTCCAAATAACCTGTCTCATCGCGATCCAAATGAAAGACATCATTTTAGAGGCGCCTTTGCCTTCCAAACTTGCTTCCACGGAAAATAAGCTCTTAGATTTTCACCACCACCCAACAAGTAATAGTACCCTCTCACTGAGAAGACCCCTATCTCTCCTAATCTCCATCTCAATTCATCCTCGTTGGGCGTGGGGCCTCCCCCAACCAGTAGAAAAAAACCTCAGCCTCCTCCGGGAGTTTCCAATCCCACAGTCATCTTCTTAACTTGGGGTTCCAAACTACCCAACCATCTACAACTGACACATGATCCCCAACTAGACCATCTTTATCTCCCCCTACTCTATAGATGCATTTCCAGAACCTAATTCTATCGCCTCTCCTCAATTAAAAATCTGTGTACTTCGAGAAGTCATTTGTTGTTGAGTACGTGGGGCGTTACTTTGAGCACAATAATTTATGTCTGTCCTAAATTTCAAAACCTTTTTTAATATCATTTAATGTTGTCAATGTATCTTGCAAAGACTGGTTGAGGCCCTGACATAGAATCTTCCTGTGATACTGTAAATGAAACTTGAATCCCAATTATAAGATTAAATGTTCTTTCTTTTTCATTAGATAATTATATGTACATCTTTACTTAAAGGAGGATTCACAATCTCCATACATATACCAATACTTACAAGTAAAAACATTTATTCAGAAATAAAACGAGGAATAAGGCCTTCTTGAAGTATCGAGTTGATAACGAGGAACATATTTAAACGAATAAATGCAGCCAAAATGAAATGCTGACTGAGTTTACTTCTCTATATACATGCCCAACTTCATGAGAAATGCTGCACAGATCCATCGTCTTGGGAATGGTGGGTTCTATCTGAGCTCACTTATAAATACACAATTCTGTGTTTTTTTGCCAACTGAAGACCATTTAACATAGCAAGAGATTCAATATGCAAGTTGGATCCAGTCCCATAGAATTCAGAAAAACCTCTCACAAATTTTCCATTATCATTTCTAACGAAACCACCCCCATCACAATCGAGTTTATACAACCCCACTTTAGGTCTAAATCACTGCAACCTTAATTCTTAAATGTTTTAAATCTGAGGTTTCTGTGAGTTGAGGTCCTTAGTTAATTGTGCTTCAGCTGTTGAGAGAACCTGTGCCTTATTGAATTGATCAAACATGCTTTGAACCTCAAATAGCACCTCTACTATCCTCTAACCAACTGTAATTAACCCCCTCAAACTTACTATGTTTTATATTTCCTTGAGCCACAATTCATTAAATTGGAGGTGGATAATTACAGCTGTATATTGTACTCCACCAAGTCTATAAAAGTGATCCACAGTTCAGCTGCAAATTTGCTACTAGAGAATAGATGCTGGACAGTTTCTATTTTGCTATTATAATAGCAACAGCATTTTGAAGCCCTGCCTTGTTACAAATGATATGAACTAGTCTTCATCTTTCTAGACAATTTTAAACCAATTTTAGTGTAAAATTGATCCTTATTTGAAGCCTTACAGACTAGTTTATCTCCACTTTCATGATCAAATTGGACATCCTCCAAAATGTGCTTAAGATCATCCATATTCACCACTCTTCAATTTTAAGTCTTCCATCTATCCACCAGCCAATAATTTGTAACACAGCCATCAATGTTGCAGTTTCTGTTTATGTCAAGCCTACCAGTAGTTATCCAAGATTCCAACCAGAATTTGATGTCCCCAGTACCAATACACTACCATAAATATTTCTCCATATCATTTATCGCTTTAATCATTCTTTTCCATGTATGAGAAGTCATGACAGCAGGTTCAACACAGTGCAGTGCTAGATGTTGTAATCTAGAATACTTCCCAACCCAACCTGGCTTGCTCCAGTGGTAAGGGGTGTATTTTAACTGTGCGGGAAAGGCACACGGTGCTGGGTTCGAATCCCCCTGGGTACCAGTTATAAGCAAGACGTGTGTGGTGTTGGGGCCTGCACGGCGTCCCCCGTGTTTAGTTCCCACAGGGAAGTCTAAAGGGGCTCGTTTGTCAAAAAAAAAGAAAGAATACTTTCCTGTAAGATATTTTTCCCAGAGGGTATTCCCTTCTCTAAAACCACACCCATAGCTTAGAACTAAAGAGCATTGATCTTATCTTCAAACTTCTCAATGTCAAAACACCCTTCTTTATAAGGATAACAAAGCTTGTTCCACTTTAACCAATGGTGTTATTGTCTTCCCTCTTTTTTCTCTCCCCATAAGAAATTAGCAAGGATGGCCTCAATACTGGAAATGACTTGCTTAAGAGGTTTTATAGCAACAGTAATATGGATGAGTATGGACTGTAGACATGTTTCATCAAAATTATCCTTCCTCCAGGGGATAGGCGTCTACATTTCCATCCCTCTAACTTTCTTCTACTCTTAGCAATTAATTCCTTTAATAGGTTTTGAGTCTTCCCTCCCATATACAAAGGACATCCAAGTGTTGTTATGTCAATGATTTTATAAATTTGTGGTACGCTACATTGCTAGATACCAAGATACAACTATTTTCCTGGTTAATCACATGCTCAGAGGTCTCTTCATAGCATTTAATGAACCTAACTAGATTCTTCGTAGACTTTGGTGTGAACATAATGGAATCATCAACATATCTGAGATGAGAAACAATTTGGGATACAATAGGGGTATAGAAAATTTATATAACACATTGACCCATATGTGATAATAAAGAGACTAAGAGAGATTGGGTCTGATGCGAAATTCAATGAGCATAAGCGATTTAATACTAACTACACAACAATAACAACAACAAAATAATGAAAAGAAATGGAATTATCTCTTTATATTCGCATTCTCAAAGTAGGAGTGAGTACAAGAGAGGGGACTAAAGACCTATTTAAAGGGAAAGATTAGCTTGCTAGTCAAGGTGACCTAAAATGGGTAAATGATTAGAAAGGACCTAAAAGGGACAATGTAACCAAATGACCTACTAAGCTCCTTCATCACTCTTCCTCCCGTAAGACCTCGCCATGTACTCCATATATTGGCAAAAGAAATCCCAGTCGATATGCTGGAGGGTGGCCTTTGTGATTTAGGAGTCATCCGCCCTAGGACAACCATGCCAACGAACTAATAGATATAATCGCTGAAAGGAGATTAAATGTTCTTTTGATGTGAGGACACTGGTCCGCATGCGAACAGACATGATGACCCTCAGCTGGGGGTAACGAGATTGGGGGGAACATGCATACCCCTGTAAGGCGATAGATTCACAACATCGAATGTGTAGCGCATCCTAAACTCAGTAGGTAAGGCAAACTCGTATGCATTGTCCCCATAACTACGAATGATTTGGAAGGGACCAAAACAGTGCAACTATAACTTATGTCATTTCCCCTAACAGCGTGATTTGTGTAGATAAATCACGAAAAGGTTCCCTGGTTGATAGGCAATGAAATGGCGCTGCTCATTTGCATGGTCTTTATAAGAGGAGTTGACCCACTGTAGACGAGTGTGAAAATCAGACTGTATGGCTGTCAATCGTGTGACGAACTCAGCTATTGATGCGATAACTGGGACTGTAAAGGGGAGCTCAGCCAGATCTAATAGGATGGTTGGTGACGCACCCAATACTATCTGAAAAGGAGATAGACCAGTAGAGCGGTTGACCGCATTACTGAACGCAAACTCAACCAGAGTGATAACTATGTCCCAACGCCTCAGATTCTCTAAGGCAAGGCAGCGAATGAGGTCATCCATGCTCCAGTTAACGAACATTGTCTGGTCATTTGTCTGGGGATGAAAGGCGATAAAAAATTACAAGAAGAAACGAAGCAAAAACCAGAATATTCTAGACGTGACTAGTGAAGTGTTCCTGTACGAGGTGATGCTGCGAGGAACCCCATGAAGTTTAATGCCCTCCTGAAAAAAAAGAGTGGTCACATCGGAGGCATCAGATGTCCTAGCGCACGGGATCAAGTGGGTCATCTTTGAGAAGAGGTTCGCCACGACTAAGATTAAATCATGCCCGTGCACAATGCGAGCGAGCCCGACCATCAAATTCATGAAAACATCCTGCCATGACCGATCCGTGATCGGTAGGGGCGAGTATCGGCCAGCATTAGAGTTATGGCCCTTAGTTGCCTGACATGTTTAGCATTGGCTGATGTAGTATATAGGAAGCAGGAATACACAAAGTGGTGCCTCAAAATAAAAATTCATCCCGAAGAAAGTAGCCACCCGAAGCGTCGTTATTCAGCTGATAAGCGACGTAGGTGGGGCCAAACTGGACGTCCATCGGGTAGAGAGATCAAACCTCAATCAAAACAAAACACCTGATTGTGTAGGGTGACCCAGGCATGTGTCCGTCGACTGATCAGTAACCCAGTTCTCTTTCTCAGGTTTTTAATGGAGATGGAAGGTGTATTACTGTACATAGTCCGTCCACTTACCAAAACTTAACCGCCTTAACCACGGCAATTTGAGGACATCGATAGAGTAATTCAGGGATACCTTCTCAACTTCTGGCTAAAAAATGCGATCGGTTTCCCATTGTGGCTGTGGATTGCGCATATGCCGGTCTTGCAAGCATCGCAAGATAGTTCGAATAACTGGGTGAAATCTAGTATTGCAAGAATAGGGGAGGAGGTCATTAACACTTTGATGGGACGAAAAGCATTGCTCGCCTTATCCATCCATTAAAATTCTATGCCTGACGAGACAGACATTAAATCTGTAATGGGGCCCATAACCGTGCTGAACCCCATAATAAAGCACCGATAAAAGCTAGTGAGGCTATAAAAACTACGGACCTGGGATGCAAAGGTAAGTGTAGGGTAATCAACTATTTCATGTACCTTGGAGGTATCCATGTGGACTCCCTCTCCCGAGATGACATATCCCAAAAATGTAATTGAAGGAACCATGAATGAACACTTCGTTAGATTGAGGTAGAAGCGCTCAAACCTAAGAACGACTAGGTTTAGGCGACATGATCTCAATCCTACTCCTCTGACTGGCTGTAGATGAGGATGTCGTCAAAATACACCAGCATAAAGTTTCCCATGAACGGGCGGATAATTCGAGTCATAACTCACATAAATGTGTACGGGGCATTAGACAACCTAAATGGCATCACTATCCACTCATATAACTCATCCTTCATCTTGAAGGTTGTCTTCCACTCATCGTCGGGTCGCATTCTGATCTGGTGATAACCGCTCTTCAAGTCCAACTTAGAAAAGACTCGGGCTCATGCAACTGGTCTAATATGTCCTCAAGCCGAAGAATGGAAAAATGATACTTAACGGTGATTTTGTTGATGGCGTGATTGTCCATGCACTTGTGCCAACTCCAGTCCTTTTTTGGGGCGATCGAAGCAGGGATGACGCATGGAGACATGCTCTCTCGAATAAGGCCCGGTCAGACAAGTCTGACGTTATAAATCCTTGTGCTTCGTTGAGGACATGTGGTAGTGCGGTAAATTAGGGAGAGAATCTCCTGAAACAAAATCAATGACATGTTGTATGTCACGAAGCGGTGGTAGCTCGTCTAGTGGGGTGTAAATGTTGGCATATGATTCCAAAAGGTCCCGAATCACTGAGAGAACACCTGTCTGCCTCTAGAGTATCGATATAGATGATTAGTGTGTAATCGAGGCCGACATATGAGGCATCAGTGATCAATTCCTTATGTGAAATGATGAGAGCGGAGGCCAGACAGGGCAGATCTCATGCATCGATCGTAACTGAAGCTGTTGCCCCTAATGCTGAAAAGTATAGGTGTTGGCATGCCCATCGTGCATACATAAATTATCATACTGTCAAGGACAACCGAGGAGCAAATGACACACCCTCATCTCAATAATTTTGCACAGAATCTCATCTGCGTAAGCATCGTTGGAAAAGGAAACACGACACTGCCAGCTTGGAGCAATAGACCCGTTACTGCTGACCCAATCGATATGGTATGGTATGGAAGTGGGCTTTGTGGGGAGGGCTAATTTATCAACCATCTCATGAGCGACACTAGTCACTCATCCCTCTATCAATGATGACAGTACACAAACGACCCTTACCCGTGCAACGTGTGAAGAATATGCTGGGGGTGATGTAAATCAGGGACGAGGACGCCAGTTTATCTTTTTTTTTATTCTTTTTAGTATTTCTTTTAATTGGAGCATTCATTGTATTTTTCTTTTTTTGGTATTTAGAAGAAGGAAGGTTAAGTGGCACTTAAGGGCATAATTGTAATTAGATTGTTAGCTTAGAGGCCAAGCAACCTCCTTCCTATAAATACCTCCTTTGTAGACTCATTTGGGTCATTCCTTAATTTTGAGAGATTGTGAATAGAGAGATAAATATCATTTCTTACTCCCATTTGATGTCATTTACGTCAATTGGTATCAGAGCCTAGTCACTCCACCCGGTTGTTGTTGTTGTTGTTGTTGTTGTTGTTGTTGTAAAACAAAAACTCGTAAACAATGTAAAGGTGGGTTCAAGAAAATATGGACTCCTTCGACGCAAACCCTTTCAACCAAATTCTCGAAGCCCTTAATCGATTGACAGCTTGAGTTGATGCGATGGACGTCAGTAGTTCTTCATCGGTAATCACCACGGACCGCCCTAACACTGCACCGGTGACATCTCTAAACCCTAACCCTAGTTCTCCAAGATCAAGCCATTCTACACCCCTACCCCCAAAAAACCCTAATTCCTTAAACCCTAACCCTATAATCATCCTAACAAAAACCACCACACAAATAACTACTGTGCCACCACCACCAGCTGCCGAAAAATACAAAAAAAACAAAAAAAATACCCTATTGGACCCCCCAAAAAAAACTACCCTCGGCCGGCGCCGCCACTGCCCCAGGCCCCGCCCCTCTTCAACCCGACCCTAACTCCTACCCTCCCCCGACCTTGACTCTCCCTGAACAGCCCGCCATAGACCCCTAACCCCATCCCGATAATCACCCAGCCCTAACCCACTCCGTCTCGACCCAAACCCAACCCCTACCCCCGAAAAACTAACTGCGCACCTCCAGTTATGACCTCTGAAGCCGTACGGTCCCTTACCAGGCTTCGGCGAAACCCTTTCCCCCCACGGGACCCTCCAGCCACTCTTCTGCCTGGTACCAATCACACCGCCCATTACCCAACCTCCCTGAGGGTTTTCCAACATCTTCGGGACATGATGGAACCCTTCCTGTGAGCCCTACCCCTTTGTGTATCCAAACGATACCACCTACGATCGGGACATACTCCCCCACCATTGTCAAAATGATTCGTGATATTCGGAACAAAAAAAATCAAACCTGCCTCCAATCCATCCCCATGTCATAAACTCTATGCCATTTATTCGGAATCTTGCACCCCAAACCCTATGCCATTTATTCTGAATCTTACACCCCAAACCTTAGAATTTTCATCTTCCCACATTCCCCAAAATTTTACCCCCCAAATTTCACCACCACCCCCTATACCTCCACCGCCAAACGCATCCATCCACCACTAATTACCCTCACCCCATTATTCCCCAACCCCTATTCGCGTCCCCTCCCACTCTCCACCACCATATTAAAATCCACACCTCCATGACCCCACTTTACCCCTATCTCCATTTACCCTCGCCATCACCCTCAAAAACATCTTAAAAACCCCCCACATACCACACCCTCTCACGTTCCCCACACTTCTGCCCCCACCTCCTTTACATACCTTTCCCCCATCCGGACACCCTCTCTATGACCAACTTCAGCCTTCCCCACGGGAAACACGCTCCTTTCACTCTGTACCCGTTGACTCCCATGAGCGGGCCCGAGAGTGGATTACCCCACCTCCTCATGATGACCCTCCTTCACCCCGTCCCCACTCTGCTCTCGGGTTTGACCCAACCCCTCCTACCGAGTGGCGAACGGATGTTTCCTATTTTGATTCCCTCCATCCCAAGGTGACCCCCTATGTCCCCATCTCCGAGCGACATTGCTTTGTTTGCCACCAAAAGGGACACCAAATGAATCAATGCCCCTACCACCAGCCATTGGTTCCCCCACCTCCTCCTTCCCCACCTCGTGAGCCTCGACCACGTCACACTACTCCCCCTGCCACTTCAATTCATCCACCTATTCCTGACCATCCTCATACACCGCTTCGGGGGCAACCACGACGAGCCTTACTTATTGAGCCTCCGTCAGGCGATGATGTTATTGATTATGATACCCTTGGCCTTCAGGGTGGTGATAGTATCACACAACTAACCCTCCAGTTTCTTTTTCGGAGTATGCATGGTGATATCCGAGTTGATGTTCCCATGTTTGACAGTCACCTGCAGCCTGATGCCGTTGCTCATTGGCTTGTCTCCATGGAGCAAATTTTTTGAGTACAAACAGCTGAAAGGTTGTAGATGTTCTCTTTTAGTGGCAACTAAGTTTCAAGGTTATGCTAGTGTATGGTGGAATGACTTGGAGCAGCGACGTGTCAGTGAGGGCCTTCCTCCCATCCAATCCTGGACCGAGCTCCGAGTGAAGTTGATGACCACTTTCGCTCCCTCTACATATGAGCGAGACTTATTTTTACGGGTTCACTCTTTTCGTCAGGACTTCTCCATTTTGGACTACAATGAGCAGTTTCATCTTCTTTGTACTCGAGCCCGCCTCAGTGAGAGTGAAGAGCAACGCATTAGCCTATATATTCACGGCCTTGAGGGATACATACAGCGTGATCTTTCTTTGCGGGAGGTCACCTCTTTTTCCAAAGCGGTGGAGTATGCCACCAATGTGGAGTCATACCACCAGACTGCCCCTACACCACGTAGTCACTCCACACTTACTCCTTCGGCTCCAGTGCCTTCTGCACCTACTGGGATTCCTTTCACCACTACTACTTCTGCTGTCACAGTCCCTCCTCCTCCTCCTTCCCCTGCTCATCCAGTCACCTTTAAATGCTACAATTGCGGGGTGATGGGTCATCGCGCCTCTGATTGCTCTCTCCCTCGCCGTCGCGCTCTATTAGCTTCTGTAGACCCTAACTACATTGAGGAGATCCCAGAGATACCTTCCTAGCCAGCTCTCACCACGATCCTTGATGGTGACACCGAAGGCTTTCCCCTCGGAGTTCGAGGACGAACTCTTTTCAAGGGGAGAGAGTGATGTAAATCAGGGACGAGGACGTCATTTTATCTTTTTTTTTGTTCTTTTTAGTATTTCTTTTATTTGGAGCATTCATTGTATTTTTCTTTTTTTTGGTATTTAGATGAAGGAAGGTTAAGTGGCACTTAAGGGCATAATTGTAATTATATTGTTAGCTTAGAGGCCAAGCAACCTCCTTCCTATAAATACCTCTTTTGTAGACTTATTTGGGTCATTCCTTAATTTTGAGAGATTGTGATTAGAGAGAGAAATATCATTTCTTGATCCCATTTGACATCATTTACGTCGGGGGGAGGGACCACTAATGTATGGATAAAGTCAGCTGAAGGGTCATTTATGTACTTTCGTCATTGAAAGAGGTAGGATTATTCACTTTAGGTATAAGAGCAATTAAAGTGCATGTAACTGATCTAGCCTAGGCATGTGGGAACTATTAAAGCATGCATTAATTGCAGCTGTAACATCATTGTAATTATCTCCTAGCATTGCTTGTAGATTTTACCTGTGAAGCCATCAGGCCCTGCTTCACTAGTTGTATCTATGCTAAATATAGTCTCTCTAATCTCCTCATCTGCAGGCATTGCAATTAATACATCATTCTCAGCTTTATTAATCAACTTAGGTTTGTAATTTAGAATTTCTCCCTACCCACACTAGGAAATAATTCCCAATTGATTTTGGAAATACTCTAAAGCTGCTTCAGATATGTCATAGGACTATCAAACTAATCTCCTATACTATTCTAGATTCTATGAATAATGAACCTTCTTCTTTTTACATTAGTAATACTCCATCCGTCCCAAATTAAAAGTCTAATATTCCTTTTTGGGTTGTCCCAAATTAAGAGTCCACTTTCCATTTTTGGACATAATTATCGAACCAAGTTGCATGTTGGTGAACAAGAATCTTGATCATTGATTGAGTGTATCCTTAATATATACAAAATGAAAAGATGGACTCTTAATTTGGGATGGAGGGAGTAGTATGTTAAGAGACGTGTTCCTATCCCCCTCTTTGATTCACTTAAGTTTAGATCTGTCTCCACAGTTCATTTTCTTCTTGTCTGAGATTCTTGTTAAAAGAAGATTTAGCAAAGTGCAGTTGCTCCATGTATCTTCATAAAAGAGTTTCGTCTTACTAAGAACTGAGTCCTCTGCATCCTATATATTTTAGAAAGAATTTTCAAAAGTGTCTTTATTGCACTGCTTAAGAAGAATCTTGATTCTCTTCAATTTTGCACACAACCTACCATTAAGAGGACTCACCAAACTTTATTCAACAACAACTTCAACTTTATCATGAGAAGTCCATATATTTTGAAATATACAAGGTACTTTTATCCCATCTACAATTGTGTTGATTTAAACTAGGAGAGGAGAGTGGTCAAATGTGAGTCTGTTAAGATGACTCACAATAGTGTGCTATAGACCCAGTCGGAATCCCCCAAAAATCTATCAATTCTCTACCCCTCAAATGATTCTGTCGATGTAGACTTATTATTAGTATAGCCCACATATAACAAACTACATTCAGAGCAAAAGTGATTAAAGTCCATGATAGAACTAGTATTAACTTTGTTACCACCAATTATTTTTTAAAGAGCAGTCACCATATTGAAATCACATCCCATACCCCCAATGGCCATCACAAGTATTTGCTACACATTTCAAATTTTCTCGTAGATCCAATATTTCAGATCTAGTGCATTTAGCATCCAGTATAGTAATCCATATATCAGTGTCTATAGCCTCATGATATGAAAGATACACTTTAGACAAAGAACTCAGACATAATAATTCTTCAAAAGAACAAGAGAAAAGAGGTACATAGGAGGTTGATGAGGCGCATTTGGGAATATATTTTTAAGGATGGGTTTGTTTGCCATCAGTGGTTGGTATGTGGGGTATTTTGATTGCGTGGTGTTAAACTAGCAGAGGTATTGGAAGTTTTACTGGGAAATTTTATCTTTAATATGTAGTAAGCCTTAATAGGGGATAATGAGTGGTTACTGGGAGCATATGAACCAGATTTTTATAGGGAGAGGAGATCTGTTGGGTGGAGATTGCAGAGTTATTTGATTTGTGTATTCCTAGGTAGTATATCTATGGTGACTATAATGTGGTTAGAGTTAGGTCTAAACGATTTTTTTTTTATGAAATTTGAAGGGTATTTTGTGTCTTTCTCGTAAGTGTTATTGAAATATTTTCTTTAGAAGAGATTTGAATGATGGAGAATAAGAGAAAATTGTTTATTTTCTTAATTTAATCGATGGTATCAACCTAGTCCTTGTAAACAAAAAAACTGACAAAAAGATTCAGGTCTTTTTTCTAAATCCTTCTTTGAGTTATTGATTGTCTGATTCTCCTTCAAGCCTTTTTATCCTTATAATACGATTAGGAAATGAGCATTGCCTCGAAAGTTCAAGTATTTGTGGGTTGATTGTTAAAGAGAGTGAGTGCTTGGCGTATCTCCCCCTCTAACGCCCCCCCCCCCCCCACCCCCCACCCCCCCCCCCCCACCACCACCACCCACCACACACACACAATAACAAAAGGTTGAAAATGTGGAACCTTTATTCTTAAATCTGCTGTTCACTTCATTTTGGCCCTGATGTGGGGGTAGGAGGTTTAGTTGAAAAGGAATACGAAAATATTTGGAATTAGTGCCTGTGACATGGGGTGTGCATATTTTAGCACCCCACTATGCATTCTCATTGAAGGATATTGGGCTCATACACGGTACATAATTGGTGGGAGGCGATACTACGAGAATGTATTTTTGTTTTTTCTTGTTCTTCACTTTTTTAATAAACTTGTAGGTGGACTCCTTGTTCCTTAACCCCGTGTATTGTTCTCTTTACTAATAATGTTATGTTTCTTGTTATTGAAAAACAATGCACACATTACTTGACATGTTTTCATGTTTGCTGCTTCAACAATCAGAGAAACAAAATAAAGGTGTTGGGGGGGGGGGGGGAGGTGGAGGAGAGGAGGATAAGTTCTTGGGACATCTGTATGTCTTTTTGTTCCTTTTATCAAGGGAAAAGTCAACTCTGTCTTTGGTAGAACTAGATAATGAAAAAGCCAAATGGTTAATTAATTTTAAAAGGTTTGTATCTAATAGTCCTGTTTGGCTTGATGGCAGTTCTTTTTTTGGGGGTTTGGTGTGTGTGTGGGGGTGGGGGTGGGGTGGGGTGGGGGGGTTGGAGTTAAGATATAACATCACATCGTTTTTACATTTCGTAATATTATTTTTAAAATATTTGACAAGTTTATCGCAATTTGATAGATAGATAAAATGTATGATGTTTCATATAAATATATAACAGTATATAGTTTTACTAATAATGTTCAAAATAATAGAACTCTATTTAAAAACATGTGACCAAAGGGGTTCAGTTGAAAGTGTCTTCCTAAACAACTAATACAGGCTGCAGCACGTTTTCAATTTGGGCGAGATATTTTACATCACAGTGAAACTTACAAATTGGCCATCACAACCATTTTTTCATCTCTCAACGGAAAACTTGTAAATATTTTGTAGCCTTCGAGTTTGACCAATGGATTCCTGGATTAACAGGGATACATTATTCTAAGTGCTTGTTTGGTTCGATCTTTTGCCATTTCTGGAATCCTAAATTGGTAATTTAACATATGCAGTGCAGTCTCATATGTTAAAATTGTATGTGTGAATTTACCTACTTAAATTCCGGGAAATCACTAAAACTCGAAGAAAACAAGCACTGAGGATAAAGTCTAGCATTAGTACAGGAAAGGATGAAAAACATGCGTTCCCTTTTGGCTTATTGTGCATTATTGGCTTCCCTTTTGTCTCTGTAAGGCAGGAACTTCAGCATTTTCTGTTTGTCACAAAGAGAAATAGCTTTAAGGACCAACCAATTATTACTGTTGAAACTATAGGTTACAAATTTATTGCAGCATTGTCCTGAATTTGAATCAACATTAACTTTAATTATATTCAAATCCTTTAAATTTTACTGGTGTATGGAATGATGGGAAATTCATCATTGTTCTGGAACAGCATGTAAATTCTACATGTGATGTTTTGCACATAATCTACCTTATTTTTTGTGGGGTTTGTGATTTAAAGGATGAAGTTATGATTATTGATGTTTTTTGCATATGTGATGTTAATAAAAGGTACTATGAATTGGGACCAGATGATCCTCCATATGCTGCAAAGTTCTATGATTGTTGTGGAGATGAGGACCCTGAGGCATCTGGATGCACTACCAATTTTCATGTTTCTTATGATGACAACTGATGAAGTATAAATTACTCTTGTTTGTCAGACATTTAGAATAACACTAGTATTGAATATAAATAATTATGTTGTATGTTACTATTAGTCTTTCAGACCAGTAGCATATACACTTCAAAAGGCATTGATATGTTGTACTCTTAGAATTCCCTTCTTTTATACCAACCCTAATTGTTGGTATTATAAAATAAAAGAAAGTGACTTTTGTTAAAATGCAAACAAGTTGAAATCAAGTTGATGTGTACATTTGGTCCGCGCATTAGGCGACATTTCAATTGTCTTTTCAAGTTGTGCAAGTGTCAGTTTAAATGTCATGCCGAAATGCTCCAGTGCTATGATCTAAGGCATTGGGCATATTTAACCTTCCCGTGACATTTTTTTCTGTGTGCATCTCACCCCGTGGCAGTTGGAATGCTACGATAGGACAGGTTAAGTATTTATTATTTTTTTAATAAAAAATGTTTTGTTTAAAAAATATATTGACATGCTCATTTTTAATGTTTTAAAAAAGACTGAAATTATAAAATATGGCTAAAAATATGGAAAATAGGTATTGTAGTTGCCTGCGACATTCCAACTATTGTGCGTGACCCTTCCCCAACAATTATTTTGTCATGTAAATACACATTTGCTTTGTTTGGAAGTTCTTTATTAGTTTGGTTACAAATTTTGGTCCATGCTTTGTAGAACCAATATATTCATTAAAAAACAAGCCTGGGAGATGGTGTTAGCATCAACACTATTATGGAAAAAAATGGAATAACCTAGGAAAGACAAATGATTAATACTCATTTTTCAATGAGTTGGAGTTGAACAAACTTGTAAAATGGTCTCTCAGTTGTTTACTGTAGCTATACAAGAGGTTCAAGTGTAGGGTAAAAATAGAGCTTCAGTGTGCTTAGCTTGAATAAAGGCCCAAATTTAGAATATATAAGACTGGGCTTGACCTGTATGCAGAGCAGAGCAGAGGACTTGGTTTCGCCGCACAAAATAAAAACGGACTTGTCATTGTCAATCTCATGGTTATAGGACCTACTCCAACTCCTTTTATGGTGATATAGTTAGTAGTTCTTTTACTTATAAAAATTGTATTTTAAATATCCATTTTGTTACAAATATTACAAGAGGCACTTACATATCCTTTGATTTCAAACCTTTGCAACAAAAAATCTAAGAATAAAACACGTTTAGTGACAACCCTTTCATATTTTAGAGTAGATCAAAATACTCTCTATCATAACTAACTCGCTATTAATTCTTTCTGTCTCTATCTTAACCCACTTCATGTCTCCAGTGACACCCCGTGAACTCCGGTGATGCTCCGGCGACACCCTGTGAACTTCGGCGATACTCTGGTGATGCTCCGATAACACCCTGTGAACTTCGGCGATACTCTGGTGATGCTCCGGCGACACCCTAGTGACTCCGACGAGTACTCGACGATATAAAGGTGACTCCGGTGAAAATTTCAAACTTCAAAATTAAATATCCTTCATGGATCTCTTTTGATAGATCTCGTCGAGTATTTCCAAATCTATAAATTTTGTTTCAAACTGACTTATAGTTTGGGAGTTAGTTTATTTTAAAGGGGCAAATCTGTTGAGAAAATATAGTTGAGGTTGATGAGGGGGGTTCTCACTAAACATGTTTTATGGTTGGAATAATTGTTCTGCACATTTAACATCAATGGGAAACCACTTAAAAGCTCATATTACAATTGAAAAAATATATATATATCGAAAAATGCAAATTTTTTGGCTTAAAATTCAAACAACATGATGCAAATAAATTATAAGCTTTAACAAATAAGTATATTTAGCCATAAAGGTTAATTTATAGGTAATTCAATAAACCCCTCTAAACTATAGATGCTTTACAAATCACCCCCTAATCTAAAAAACCTATAATGGACCCATAAACTATTGAACTGTGATAACTAACACATTTTCTTTTAAAAACCCATTGATATATACTTGATGTTAAAAATTAATAAATTTTAACTAAACTGTGCTAGTTGCCACATTTCAATAGTGTAAGGAAA
The DNA here is from genome assembly GCA_949130495.1 of Sambucus nigra. Taxonomy (NCBI): domain Eukaryota; kingdom Viridiplantae; phylum Streptophyta; class Magnoliopsida; order Dipsacales; family Adoxaceae; genus Sambucus; species Sambucus nigra. The sequence continues at coordinate 656,503,402 of OX422213.1, read as the reverse complement.
CTTCACCTTTATCGAGTTTACTTACTGTAATATACTATAATTTTCAAACAGAGAAATTCGGTAGGAAATGTCAATGTGTACCAAGATTTTTTTGACAAATGTATATATATGTTATACACCAAATGAATGTACTATTATTTCATACATTTGGGAAACAAACTTGATACAAATATTTGATGCGTATAACATTACTAGTTGTAAATGTGTCATCTCATGGGCTCATGAGATCCTTGTATGTGTAAATAGTAAAAATAAAAGATTAATTCTACGCCAAGACCAGGGGCGAGTTTGTATGGAGCCGAGGGGTTGTGGAGGCTCCCCTGAGTTTTTTGGAAAAAAATATCGAGAAAAAAATAAGTAAAAGGTGATTTTTAGATGGTTTTGAAACTTGAAGGGACAGAAACATAATAAATTCAATTTAACTTAAACCTAAAACTGGTTTCTCTCACCTCTCAAATGCTCATTTCAAAAGAAATCATTCTCTCTCATTTTGTAAATGGGTTTTGTTTAAACTCCAACAAAAATTGAAAATCTTGCCAAATTGGAAATCGTGTTGTTCATTCAATATTGATCTTATTGTTCATTTTTTTTAAACTATTATAATATTGCTTATAATAGTTTAGAATGGAAAAGGAGAATTCATGTGACCGACCACATGTGATGGGATTAAGGAAAGGATGATGATGATGATGATGATGATGACGACGATGATGTCGTTTTTAGAGTTTTTTTTTTAAAGTTGTTCATTAATTAAATGCTTTTTAATGTTAAATGTTAAATGCTTTTTATGGTTAAATGTTAAATCCTTTTTTTAGTGCTTTTTAATGTTGTTGTTTTTTTCCTTTTTTTCTAATGCTTTTTTTAATGTTTAATGCTTCATTATACTTCATTATTTAAATTTTATTAGTTAATATTAAATGTTATTGTTAAATGTTACTAGTTAATATTTAGGCATATTATTTTTGGATAGAATATTATTTTTAGGTAGAATATTGTTACATGTATTTTTTAGCAGAATAGATATTAATGTATTTTTAGACAGAATATGATTCATGCTCTTTACTTTAGATTAAAATTGATGTTTTTTTTTAAGTTTTGAATATTTATAATATTGATTGTTGCTTCTGATCAAAAGGAAAAAGAAAATGATTGTGTTTCATGGCTAACATAGAATCATTTGTTGTTAAATGTTAAGTAAATTGTTAGTATTTTTTCTAGTTTCTTTGTTAGGGCTAATGTTTTACATGTTTAAAACTCGAATTAAACTTGAATTAACCTAAAAAAAATCGCTTCCAGGGCTCCCGCCCCCGAACCCCCGGCACCACTCCAAAGTTAGATTCCCTTTGAACAAAAATATTGGATCCCCCACTGACTAGAAGTATTCATGACACATACAGAGGGGTTTGGAATCGTTTAACCTTAAAGTATTCACATACTAGTTAATTATCAATCATGTTAGACAAGTAATAGTGGAAGTAAAGTGACAGTTTAAGCTATTACTGAAATGGATTAGAGTCCCCTTTACAAAATTTACATGTTAATTTTCTTTCAAAATGCCATATGTAACAGTTCAGAATAGTTATAGTATGCTCAAGTTAATAGACTATTACTAAAAACAACGTGTTAACGAAAAGTTGAAAAACTGAAACCCAACTAAAAAAAATTGTATTGTGATAAAACAATATCACATATCCACTAACAGGAGACCTTAGTTTACATACATTTGCTATAACATTAAAGAAATTTCTTAGCTTAAATCAAATAAAAAGAGAATCTAGTTAGTATTTCCCCCACCAAGTTTATCATGAACTAAGTCAAAATAGAGCCTTTTTGGTTGTTGCACCTGTTGTTGCGGATTTAATTAATTTGCCAATTGAGTCATTAGCAAAAATATCGTGCAAATTCTATGTAAAGCCCAAAGATCAAGAGTGAAGAAACAGAGATCATTGAATACGTTACTGAAATTAACAAATTTCCAAATGAGCGTGGGACTGGATCAGGACCAATATAAATGAGCGCGAGACTAGATTCAGCAACCAAAAACCGGACCCCTAGCATTGATCAATTTTGATTGAGGATCTGAAAGTTTTTTTTTTACTTTAATATATTACAAAATTTTGATTTTAGACTTTAATCCAAATTTATCGTTAGACTTTAGTACATTTTTTGTCGCTAAATGTGAAAATTTCACACTAAAAGTGATCTTTGGTGACATTTAGCGACAAAAATGTATTAAAGTCTAATTAACAGATTAATTTGTATTAATGTCTAAAATTGATAATAGTAATGTATTATAGTAAAAAAAAAACTGAAAAAATTGAGGCGAACCCATTAAGAGCTGATGACTATGCCATTCCTGTCAATGATAACATCAATGTAACGGGAAACATAAACAACACCGATCCTTCTTTAGTCTTGATTAATGAGAGGAGGTGTTATGGTTGCAAACATGATTGGCCACATGGTGCTTAATTGTCCAAAACGAGAACATGGGGGATTTAGGCTCTCGAGCGATTAACACGGGCAGAGGCCGTCTTCAGAGGGACAACGTTAGGTGGCCATGGTTGGGTTTCGAAAAGAGGAGGAAGTCCTGATGGCAGAAGGCAAGGGCGAGGAGATCGTAGAGGGTCTGGAGGTGGCGACTAGTGATAGAAGGGGTAACATTGGCATTATACTATGCCTCCTAGAGAAGGCTCCTCGTGGGGATATTTATATTTATGTCCCCATGCTCAATAGCTATATGAATCTGGATGAAATCGTTGATTACCTCACCACCATGGAGAAAAGGTTCGATTAGGAGAACATCATCATGGCCAAGTGTGTGAAATTGGTTGCAACAAGACTACAAGGGAATGCTCTTGTAAGGTGGGATGAATTTACGTGGGACTACGAGAAGTGGGGCCGGTCGATCATGGCCCAGCTGAAGCAAAACATACAAATGGTAATCCTATCCCATTTTAACAAGAAATATGTGTTTGTTCCTATGAAAAGCTTATGGCAAGGTTTAGTGCTAATAATATAGAAATTTTATATGGTACATATCGGGACAAGGTTAAATGAGAGAACGAAACAAAAATTGGTGGCTATTTTCAAGGCTTACGAGTTATCATGTTGAAGTAAATCTCCGATGAATCTATATACTCCAATAAGCAGTGGAATACGCTCCCAAGGACGGAGACTATATTCGCGACACAAGTAACTCCGTCAAAGATGATAAATTCAACATCCCCACCTTAAAAAATATCAAGAGTTATGATTATGGCGGTTGCGGGCATAAGATGGTGGATTATCCGAAGAAAAAGAAATGCATTGTAGTCATCACCGATGGAACAACGTTAGGGGAAACAGTTGACGAGAAGTTTCGAGAGAGGTGGTGTTAGCCCATGTTTGTGTTCCACCTAAGACAGAAGGCAATCCCATTTAAGCATGACATTGAGCTTTCTCAAAAGGGGAGAGAGATGAGAATTTTAGGGGGGTGGGGGGTGAGCACAAGAGATCCAAGATTAATTTTTTTATAATTTACATTTATCTTTAATTTAGGTAACTAATCACTAGAGATATTTCTTTAAAATAAAATTACTAGATTTATTTTGTCAAGAGACTTGGGCACCATGTTTTGTAATGGCCATTTAAAGATGCTATTTTTCTCTCGTAATTCATAATACATATGAAGAGATTTTGAGAGAGAAGATTTAACTTGAGGGATTAAATTTTCTTTTGGTACTGTGCTTCCATTGTGTGTGTAGTCCGCGTCAATATTGGTAGTACCTTAAAATTTTAACATCAACCATCTAGTTATATTGTTGCGATATTAAATCTAATGTCAAGACAGGAAGTCTTGAATGCCTTCTACATCTTCACCTATATTTTTCCAGTTTTTGGTGTATAAAATGGCAAAATTATTAGCGGGCAATGAGGCTTAGGATGTGAATATGTATATCAATTAATCCATTAAAAGTAAGAACTGAAAAAAAATTATCCCACAGAGTTTCAAAAACACCCCCAAAAGAAGATTCCGATCGTATATTGGAACTTTGATTGGTAGACATACGACCCTGCAAGATAAAAAAAAGTCTTAGAAAGTAAACGAAAAATGTCACAAGTGCAATGTAAGATTAAAAACATTCTTAGAAACTAAAAGAAAAGTAACATCTAACATTGCATCGACAATATTACTGAGAGCAAAGATTACAGGTTTCCAGCACACGTTAATACAAATTAAGCAGTTTATCTATACATTACATATTTCAGTTGTAAATACAAACTAAGCAGTATATCTATACATCACATATTTCTACTGTAACAACCTAGTGAACCCATATATAAACTAATTGAGGAGGAATTAGTTTATGACAAACTGCAAACCTTACTCATCTCCATTACCTAGTAACAACCTAGTGAATCCTATATAAACCAATTGAGGAGGAATTAGTTTATGACAAACTGCAAACCTTCCTCCTCTCCATTACCTACTAAGCCTTCAGTTTCATCACAGAGTTCAATCCCTTTTGATCAACCTTCCCTATACAGAAGCTTAGTGAGATCTCTGCAATACTTAACAATTACCAGACCATATTTAACCTTCTCAATTAATCGAGCAGGTCAACATATGCAAAATCCAACAATCCGTGACTTTTGCAATGTCAAAAGAATGTTGAGGTATCTCAAAGGGAATACTGATCACGGTCTTACCTTCAATCTCAGTTCAATTGTTTTCACTACTTATGTTGATTCGGATTGGGTTGGTGATGCTCAAGATAGAAGATAAACAACGGAAAATTGTGTATTTCTCAGTTCAAATACAATTTTTTGGTCTGCAAAGGCAAAGGCTACAATTGACAAATCTTTTACAGAGGCTGAGTATAGGGCTCTAGCCCAAGTTACAGCTGAAGTTACTTGGCTTCGTATGCTTCTTCATGATCTTTATAGTCAAAGTCTACCCTCTCCTATAGTTTGGTGTGACAACCTCTCAGTTATTGCTTTAACATCTAATCCTGTTTTTCATGCTAGAACAAAGCACGTTGAAGTAGTTTATCACTATCTCTGAGAACAAGTTCTTTCTAAAAATAGTCATTCACCATGTCTCTTCTACTGACCAACTAGCTGATATTTTTACAAAAGCATTATCTCCTACTCGTTTCCAATATTTGACACCCAAGCTCATGGTGACCACTTCCCCGATTCACTTGAGGGGGGATGACAGAGATTTAGATCCGATCCAGAAACCTACGATTGATGCACAAGTTAGGTGTTAGCAGTCAGCTAAGTGTTCATTCGATAGTCAAATCAGTTAGGTATTTTGTTAGAAGGGATCCAATTATGTAATGCCACATGTACAAAGTTGTTATGAGATATTTGTATATAAATCGATCTATTACAAATCCGAGAATCAAGTAATGATAATGTTATTACTCATGTTTCAAAATCTCTTCAATTATTAATGCATCTTTTAAATCTATTTCATTGTCCATGAGACTTGCATAAAGCACTAAATTTCTAGCACGTTTATTATTAATAGGTCAAGAAACCAACTAAGCATATGAGATTTTTAATACTTTAGCATTTTGTATGTATAGCACATTTCTTGCACAGTAGTTGTATTCCAAATTAAGTACTAGAATTATTCACATACTAGTTAATGATCAATCATATTAGACAATTAATAGTGGAAAGTAAAGTGACAGTGCAAACTATTACTGAAATGGATTAGAGTCCCCTTTACAAAATTTACATGTTAATTTTCTTTCAAAATGCCATATGTAACAGTTCAGAATAGTTATAGTATGCTTAAGTAAATCTCATTTGCAACTGGTATGGACCATTACTAAAAAAAATGTGTGAACAAAAATTTGAAAAAACTAAAACCAAACTAAAAAAAATTGTGTTGTGATTAAACAATATCGCAAATCCACTAATAGGGAGGACCTTAAATTTTCATAAATTTTCTATAACATTAAAGAAATCGCTTAGATTAAATCAAATAAAAAGAGAATCTAGTTATTATTTCCCTCACCAAGTCTTCAGAAGGGAGTACTATCACTAAATAAGCCAAACAGAACCTTTTAGCTTGTTGACATGTTGTTGCGGATTTAATTAATGTGCCAATTGAGTCATTAGCGAAAATATCATGCAAATTCTATGTGAAAGACAAAGATCAAGAGTGCAAAAGAAGAGATCATTGAATACGTTACTGAAATTAACAAATTTCAAATTGAGAGAGGGACTAGATCAGTACTAACATAAATGAGCGTGGGACTGGATTCAACAACCAAAAATCGGACCCCTAGCATTGGTCAATTTTGATTGAGGATCTGAAATGTTTTTTTACTTTAATAAATTATAAATTTTTGACTTTATACTTTATAACAAACTTATCTGTTTACTAGACTCTAGTACATTTTTGGTGGCTAAATGTGGAAATTTCGCTACTAAAAGTGATCTTTGGTGACATTTAGGGAGGAAAAATGGATTAAAGTCTAATAAACAAATTAATTTGTATTAAAGTCACTTGAATATCAGGAAAAAGTTATATATTATTCATATATTCATCCAATGTTTAAATAGCCTAGCTACAAGCTAAATAAGGAAAAGATATAAAATAGGAAAAGAATAAAATCAATAGGAAGAAAATAAAATCAGCATCCTATTGCTCAACATGACGTAATATAGACGGACTAAATAAGGGAATACAATAAACATATCTTCAACACTCCCCCTCAAGCTGATGCGAAGATATCGAAAAGACCCCGCTTTCCAATAGATGGCTTTAGCAACGTTGGTCCAACAGACTTGGTGAGAAAGTCTACTTTTTGATCTGACGATGAAATATAGGAGGTA